>CM038670.1:571474922-576924118 GCA_021605145.1 Aegilops bicornis | reverse complement strand
AGCGTGGATCCCGGTGCAGCGCTCTTATATGTACCTACAAGTAACGGTAAATGTTAGAAGCTAAACCGAGATTTCACAAATGATGTAAAATACAACTACCCTCGTTCCTAAGTACAAGTATTTTTAGAGATTTCAATATGAACTACATACGGATGTATATAGAATTATAGATATAGTTTAGATTAGAATCTAGATTCACTCATTTTGCTCCTTATGTAGTCTATATTGGAATCTCTAAAAATACTTATATTTAGGAATAGATGGTGTGTAAGACGTGGGATGCAGCTAAACTTGACGGCAAACAACATCATCGCCCATTGTAGCCCTGTGTAAGTACATGCAAAGCCAATGTTAACTACAACAGGGTTAACATCCACCAAAAATAGCAAATGGTAATTAAACGGCAACATCTGTAGTGATATCTTCATTGCGAAAGAGCAGTACGGTAGCAAAGGGATGGATTAGAAAATGAATACAATTGTTAATTGCAACAGGCTTAACAACATCCTAATTCATGTTTTGTAAGTTTGTAGCCATTGAAATACAATTGTTTAAAAATGGATACAACTGTTAATTGCAATTGGCTTAATGGCCATTGAAATCGGTACTGATAAAAATGCAATTGGCAGAGTTAAACATCACAAGGCAGGTGCTGCCATAGCAGATAATGGCCTAGTTGTCTACAAAAAGATAGGGAAAATAGCTAAAACGTGTTAGGCATGTTTACTACAACATGCTTAATACATCGGCCGTACAAAACATAGCCATTAATTGCAACTGGTATTGGTAATATTGAACTGGTGAGTTCATACTTGGTAAGTCCTGAGAGGTAGTTGCTGGGGCACTTCATCTTGCCCGGAGCCCTCCCAAAGTCAGCGGCGGCTGAGGTGAGTTCTTCCTCCGAGTCGAAGCGTGGATCAGTGCCGCCGACATGTGTATCTACAAGAAGCAAGTAAATGTTAGAAGCCAAACTGCAGTTGCACAAATGATGTAAAATAATGTAAGACATGGGATGCAGCTAACCTCGACCGCAAACAACAGCATCGCCCATTATGGCCCTGCGTAAGTACATGGAAAGGCATGTTAAGTACAACAGGGTTAGCATCCACCAAAAATAGCAAATGGGCAGCATGCCAGCATCTCTAGTATATCTTCATTGCGAAGAGTAGCATGGTAGCAAAGGGACAGATTAAAAAATGGATACAACTGTTAATTGCAACAGGCTTAACAGCATCCTAAGTCATGTTTTGTAAGTTTGTAGCCATTGAAATAAAACTGTTTAAAAATGGATTCAACTGTTAATTGCAACCGGCTTAATAGCCATTGAAACTGGTACTGATAAAAATGCAATTGGCTGAGTTAAACATCACAAGGCAGGAGCTACCAGAGCATAGAATGTCACAGTTGTCTATAAAAAGGTAAGGAAAGTAGCTAAAACGTGTTAGGCATGTTTACTAGAACATGCTTAATACATCAACCATACAAAACATAGCCATTAATTGCAACAGGTATTGGCAAGATTGAACTGGTGAGTACATACTTGGTAAGTCCTGAGAGGTAGTTGCGGGGGCACATCATCTTGGCCAGAGCCTACCCAAAGTCAGCGGCGGCGGAAGCGAGTTGTTCCTCTGGGTTGAAGCGTGGATCAGTGCCACTGACATGTGTACCTACAGGCAACCAATAAATGGTAGAAGTTAAACTGCAATTGCACAAATGATGTGAAATACTGTAAGACATGGGATGCATCTAACCTCGACGGCAAACAACAACATCGGCCGTAATGACCCTGTGTAAGTACATGGACAGACATGTTAAGTACAACAGGGTTAGCATCCACCAAAAATGGCAAATGGGCAACATCTCTAGTGATATCCTGAGTCATGTATTGTAAGTTTGTTGCTGGTATTGGTGAAATTGAGCTGGACAATTAATACTCGAACATCACACATTGTGCAGTACTGAAATAAACAAGGCACGAACATGCTTAATACATCAACCGTACAAAACATAGCCATTGCAAGTGGTATTGGTAAGATTTAGCTGGTCAGATCATAGCTATTAAGTCCTGGGGGGTAGTCTCTGGGGCACTTCATCTGGGCCAGAGCCTGCACCATGCCGGCGGCGGTGGAGGCGAGGTGTTCCTCCGGTCCATACGCACAGCGGCCATAACTGCATGGCCTGCCATCAGCTCCTCAACCTCCACTTGATATGTGGTTGGGCTTGTGCCGCGATGCTCTGGAGGTAGGGGCGGTGGGGATTTGGAGGCATGAGGATGTTTCGTAGGCGCCATTTAAGAAATCAGGCGGGGGCCGTGATAGAGATCGGTGGGTTACTGTTGGATCCCGAGCGTAACGCATATGTGGTTGGAAAGCTGTGGTTCTTGGCGACGGGCGGTTTGAGAGTTGCTATCGGATTTCGGGTTCCGGCAGACCCTCTAGGTTCGAACACTTGGGTGCGCATGGAGATTTCGCCCTCTACCTACACGCACCTCGCCTCGCTAGGATCTAAACTATGAAAGGAACAACACAAGAGACACATGGTTTATACTGGTTCGGGCCACCATTGTGGTGTAACACCCTACTCCAGTGTGTGGTGTGGTGGATTGCCTCTTGGGCTGATGATGAACAATACAAGGAAGACCAGCCTCGCGAGGGTCTGTTCTTGGCCGGTGCGATGAACTGCTAGGGGGAGTTCAGTCGCTCTCTCTCTACTGATTCAGGATGCCGGATCAAGCCCCGGGTCTAGCTGCCTCTACCCTATGGGTGGCTAGTCCTATTTATAGGCAGAGGCCCTGGGCCTCTTCCCAAATATTGAGCGGGAAGGGCGCCAACAATTGGCCATTTTGAAGGGGAACATCTAGTACACTTATCCTGACTAAAGTTGGTCCCCTTTGTCAAAGGCTCGTGGTGACGCCGGCTTGGGCTCCACGATGACTTCCTTCCTGCCGTTCGACGGTCTTGGTCTTGTTGCACCAAAACGGATGCCTTTGCTCGATGCTCTCGCTTTCAAGGGCTTTGCCCCATTTGCACCAAAGAGGAAACAAGGACACTTTGCAGGCTGGCGCTCGCTGGCGCCTCTTGGTCGCAATGGCTTTGCGTCATGGGCACCTCGTGAGGTACCCCGCCTTGATCTCTCCGCCTCCTCGCGAGCCAGCTCGACGAGGCTGCGTGAGGAGGCTTCCTGTCGTCCGCCCATGCAATCTTGGCCTCGCGAGGGTCTTGAGCTTGTCTTGATGAAGATGGGCCATGCTGGGCCACCCCTTGAAACCACCGCAGCGCAGGCGAGCAAGTCTGGGTACCCCATTCCCGTAACGCCGACAGTAGCCCCGGGCCCAAGGTGCGCTGGACTTGGCTGAGCGAGAAGCGAAGGGGCAAGTGCGAAGCGCCACGGGCCTTAACAGCCTGCGGCCTTGGGCGCCGCGTGGCGGTTGATTGGACGTGGGCGCCCCTGCTTCCCCACGACGCCTCGGCAACTCCACGAATTGACAAGTCCCTGAATGCAAAGCGGGTCATGATTACCTGCGATCGTGGAGGTCGACGGTTGGTTTTCCCCGGCTATAAGTACCGGATGGCGCCTGCCCTTCCAGTACATTCCCTCTAGCTTCTCCTTCTTCTTCATGGCTCCACCGAAGAGGTTCTCGGCCGCGGAGAAAGGAAAGGCCCGCCAGGTGGAGCCTGACTCTCCCCCGCCCAAGCGCGGTCGAGGCCGTCCTCGCAAACACCCTGTGGCTCCCATGGTGGCTCCTCGCGGCCGTGGAGGTGATCCCCCGCGCGGTGACGGTTGGTAGGCCGTTGCTGGGGGGCGCGCTGCGGCCGCGCGAACCCCTAGACCGCACTTCCACTCGTCAGATGTGCTGCCGGAGTTTGTTGTGTGGTCGGCGGTTGTCGGTGTCAAAACCGGCGGATCTCGGGTAGGGGGTCCCGAACTGTGCGTCTAGGCGGATGGTAAAAGGAGAGAAGGGAAACGATGTTTTTACCCAGGTTCGGCCCTCTCGATGGAGGTAATACCCTACTCCTGCTTGATTAATATTGCTGATATGGGTAGTACAAGAGTAGATCTACCACAAGATCAAGGAGGCTAAACCCTAGAAGCTAGCCTATGGTATGATTGTTGTTAGTCCCTCGGACTAAAACCCTCCGGTTTTATATAGACACCGGATAGGTTAGGGTTACACAGAGTCTGTTACAATGGTAGGAGATCTACATATCCGTATCGCCAATCTTGCCTTCCACGCCAAGGAAAGTCCCATCCGGACACGGGACGAAGTCTTCAATCTTGTATCTTCATAGTCTGGGAGTCCGGCCGTGACGATGGTCCGGCTATCCTGACACCCCCTAGTCCGGGACTCCCTCAGTAGCCCCTGAACCAGGCTTCAATGACGACGAGTCCGGCGCGCATATTGTCTTCGGCATTGCAAGGCGGGTTCCTCCTCCGAATACTTCATAGAAGGTTTTGAACACAAGGATAGTGTCCGGCTCTGCAAAACAAGTTCCACATATCACCGTAGAGAAAATAACTTTTACGGATCTCTGCCGACGTATTCAGCGCGTGACATCACACCACGGCCAGGCCTTTATATGAATCGTTTTACCGTTCCACCTCGGTAGCGTTTAGCGAGGCGGTTTGCTTGGCACGTCTTATCAAAGCATAGATCGTGCCCCCTTATTCCGGGATTCTCATCAATACGGATGTAAGTAACCCATCCGCGCCATTGATTACGGCGCTTGGGAGATAAGCAAGTTTTACCAGGCTGGTGGGGACGATAACCCGTCCCGTCCATATAAGGGGATAAGGATCCACCTTTTCACCTACGCCTTCTTCCTCCTTTGCTCATCCATTTCCGCGCACTCGAGCTCCATCGCCCAAGTCCGCACATCCCACCTCAACCTTCTCCAACCATGTCAGGAGCGGGAGGCAGGTGGATGACCTCCTCTGTCACGGAGGGGCACATCACAAGACTGCGAGAGGCCGGATACTTGTCCGGCGACATCACGCACAGGCTGCCCGATGCGGGGCAGCTCATTCCAACCCCCGGGCCCCATGAGAGGGTGGTATTTCTCCCCCACTTCCTCCGCGGACTAGGTTTTCCACTTCACCCATTTGTCCGGGGGCTCATGTTCTACTACGGCCTGGACTTCCACGACCTGGCCCCGAATTTCATCCTCAACATCTCGGTGTTTATCGTCGTGTGCGAGGCCTTCCTCTGCATCCAGACCCACTTCGGCTTATGGCTGAAGATCTTCAATGTCCGACCGAAGGTAGTGGGCGGCCGTCAAGCGGAGTGCGGAGGCGCCATGGTTGGCAAGATGGCCAAAGTCCCATGGCTCGAGGGCGCCTTCGTGGAGACAATAAAGGGGTGGCAATCAGGGTGGTTCTACATCACCGAGCCTGCGCGACCCCGAATGGGTGGCGGCCCCCGAATTTAGATCTGGCTTCCCCACACGGCTCTCGTCATGGAAAGAGACGGGCCTGACGTGGGGGAATTCGGAAGAGCTATCCGGACTCCAAACATGCGTCCGAAACCTAATGGACAAGAATCTCAGGCTTGTCGACGTAATCCAGGTGATGCTCATCCGCCGGATTCTCCCCTGCCAACAACGGGCCTTCAATTTGTGGGAGTTCGATCCGGCACAGCACCGAACGTTGAGCTGGCTCTTCGACACTACGTACGAAGACACCTGGAAGGTGTTGTTCAAGGGCGCCGAAGCCCAAGCATCCGCTAACAAAGATCGCGGATACAACTCGCGGCGTCAAGCCGGTGAGGTAAGTTATTTTACCCTTTACGGGACTCTTTTTTCATAGATTGACTCTATGTGGGATCTAAAAACTCCCTATTCTTTGACAAGACTGGCTGAAGACATCCGGACAGATTAACCGTCCGGCTCCTTTGCCAGAAGACCCGGCGGACACCCGATTGGCCAGAATTTCTTGGCTCCGGCTTTCCATGTGGTGCCGGAGAAGAAAAACCAAGAAGGAGGCCACGGGAACTCGAAGGAGCTCCCGGCCTTGGTCTTGTCGGATTCTCAAGGCAGAATCTTCTCCTGAGGATGAGGAGGAAGAAGAAGAAGCTCCTCCCCCAGCGGGAGAGGAGAAGAAAAGGAAGGCTGCCCCAACTAGGGAGGCCGGAGGGTCCAAGAAGGGAAGAACCCTTCCTCCGGACTTCTCCACCAACGTCGACAACGCCGAGGAGGATTGGCCTACGAGGGCCAAGCCCCTGGCGAGTAAGTGTCCGGATACCCATGGCTTTTTATTATTGCAGAGTGTTCTCTAATGTCGAACAATTGTGCAGCCCGCCCAAGGGCGAGTTCTCCTATTCATCGAGCGGGTCCCTGGGCTCGTCAGAAATGGAGAGTACTTTGCTTCCGACCACCTCCTCGCCTCACGCTGTAGACGACACCGCGGTGGGGCCCCAAGGGGGGCTTGGTCAAGAGGAGGTGGCGCAGGAGGTGCCACAAGGCAACCTCCCGGACTCCAGGCGCGTGGGGGGCAAGACCCCCAGGGGCTCTAAGCCCGACCCTCGTCCGGACTCCATGCCGGAACCATCAGCGGTTTCGAAGTCCGGCCAGCGGATCCTTCGCAAGAAGGGTAAGACGCCGGTTTCCTCCGTCCAACCGGAGGCACCGAATAGCTTACTGAAGGCGCTTACGAGCGCTTCCATCGAGGATGAGCACCGCACTGTTATGAGTGCGGTGATCCGGACTGTTCAGTCCGCCAAGAGCGGACTGACCGAAGCCTGTACCAGCCTTTTAACAGGCTTTGAGGTAAGTTTTAGAATATGTAAAAATATTACCGCATAGACAGTAGCCCCTGATGCTTAGTTCGGTGTTCGGAAAGAAAAGCCGGACTAAGGATCTAAAAAGATATATGCAGGAGTCTAACATAAGTGTGTCAATATGGGAATGCAGGCTGCTTGACCTCTGCCGACCGATCAAGGAGGTCAATGCATTGAAGCAGAACCTCAAGCGGTTCGAGAACGAGCTCGGACAAGCCAAGAAGCAGCTCGAGGACAAGGAAGGTAAGTAATACCTTATTAAAGAAATACCTTATAGAAATGGTTTTGGTTGCAAAAAATAACAGGAACAACTTGGGTACTACAGGGGCCACGAACGAGGTGGCGACCCTGAAGGAAGCGGTGTCCGTGGCCAAAAACAAAGCGGCTGCGGAACGCACCGAGCGAGAGAAGGGGGAGGCGCAGCTGGCCAAGGTATGGAAGAGCTCCAAGCTCTCATGGAAAAACACGAGAGTTTGGAGCGTGAATCGAAGACTCGAGAGTCCGAGCTCGCCTCGGCTCTTGAGAGTGCCAAAGCTGCTAACGCCGAGGCCCAAAAAGCCCTCCAAGAAATTGAGTCGTTGAAGAAGATAGCGGCGGGTAAGGCATTCTTTATGCAAAGCAAGCATGTGAAAGTGAATTACCTATTACTTACCCGGATTCGGAGCTCTCCAGGAGCATTCCGCAGATTTGCCCGTGGTGTATACGATGCTGCCGCATTCTACCGCGCCAAGGAGGGGGCTCGATGGAAAAGGTGTTCTGGTCTTAGTATCTTTGAGGCGGACGTCCGTGCCTGAGCGACCAGCTGAAGCAACTGGTCGAGCTCCACAAGGTCGCCGAGCAGGCCATGAAGGGCCTTATAGCACGGCTGTGGCCATTGGAGGCCATGCCCGGAGCTACTTGACTTGGTGCAGCGGTGGTGGATGCCTGTCCACGGATTGAAGTCATGAAGTGCTCCGTCTGCATTGAAGGTGTCCGTCGGGCCCTTGCCCGTGCTAAAGTGCACTTTGGGGCAAGCTGGATGCTGAAGAAGCTTGTGACAGACAGACCACCTTAGAAAGGGCCATGAGCATCATACGCCCGAAATGTACTATGAGGGCCTCCTGAAGGGTGCCCTTGAATAGCGGATGAGTGCTCCAAAGATGTAATTTTTGAATAGGCTCGCATTTGTTATCACCTGCGCTGAAAACTTGTTCATATGCGCTAAGCAACGCTTGTTAATTTAAAATATTACCTTCGTATGCGGCCGTTTATCAAATTTGAGAGATGGCAAGTCGTTGGCTTCAACCCCATGCCACAGTGTGGGGTGTTCGGGATAAACTTGAGCACTCTTGTTCCCATTCTTGGGTCCATCTAGGAGGCGCTCAACACAACGGTAACAAGGCAACCGGACTTATAATGCTTAACAATCTCACTTAGCCATAGAATTCTATTATTTTAAATTTTGGCGAAGCCCCTAGTATTCGGAAGACCGAGTTGGGGGCGCTATCCACGCATTGGCGGACAATTCGGTTCCTCGCTCTAAGCGGCATAAGTCTTTAGGGACCCAAAAACCTCTCGAACAGCGACCGGCTCTCGCCCTATCATGACGGGTCAGTTTTAGCTTTCTCCTTTGAGGTGCTCGACCCAGCTCAAGCTGAGGCACAATCATGATGGTTCTCCCGGTGCTACCTTAGCCGATCTAACGGAATGTAAGGTACCAAAACACGGGGCGGGCAAACCTAACTATTGACCCAAGACATGATTCCGAGCCGATTCATATAATGCTATAAGTTCGGGTGCCGCACTTGTGAAAGTGTTCGGACTTATCACACCATAATTTTGGGATACTTAAGCCCCTGGTGTATTGGCCGTACCAAAGTGTACGGTTGCAACATGTCGTAAAATGAACATATGTATAGATAAAGGAAGTAGAGCAATAATAAGCAAAAAGCTATGTATTGTTTATTCAAAAAGGTAATGCAATGAAAGCAGAACGATACAAATAGTGCGATAAGCAAGGGTGGGACTATCTAACATGTCCCCTCCGAGGGTAAGTCTTGAGGATGGTATGTAAAACAGGTATAATGCTCGTAATAGAGACCACTTGAACACTTTGGCGTGGCTTACTGCTTCCACAGGCTGTTGCATCGTGAGTTCGGCGATTCTAGTGCCGGACGGGACTTCCGAAGACGGAGTCCTGAAAGTAAGAAAAAGGAAGAAAAGGAAAAAGGAAAATAAAGACACAATCGGAGCCCACAGTGCGGTCGAGCCGCATTCTTGGCGTGGCGTGGTCTTGCCCTCCCCATATGCCCATGGTATCTCCGAGCATAATTATATGCAGCGTAACACTAGCTTCGCAATTTCGCGAGGGCTGGGGTTGGGGCTGGATTACTACGCATGCTTGAATCGTGCAGGCGGTCTTGTTGTAGGTTACTCCGGCGCGCTTGCGGTGTCCGGACGCTTAATGGCCGGACTCGGGAGTTCTTTGTGAGAGGCTGCTTTGTACCTCCACTGCGAGGGCGCTGTGTGCTCCTCCGTTCGGAGAAGGCGTTCGGTGTTTCCATTGACCGTGATTACTCCTCGAGGGCCTGGAATCTTGAGCTTGAGGTATGCGTAGTCGCGGCACCGCATTGGACTTTACCGTCACGGTTCGTCGAGCAAGCGATGCATGATAACCGCTGCGGAATGGGGACGATGTCGAAGATTAACTCTTCGCTTCGGAAGTTATTTGGGGATCCGAAGACCACCGAGTGTAACCGAGCCCGTACAACCGGCCTCTACACCGGTATGGCGCCTTTAAAGGTCGTCTTTGTAGGTTTAATCCTTGAGGGGTCTATGCCCATTTTGCACAATGTATCTGATAAAGCAGGTTCAATGCCGCCGTCCATCAGGACTATGGTTAGGTGAAATCCGTCGATAATTGGGTCAAGAACCAATGCGGCGAAACCGCCGTGACGGATGCTAGTGGGGTGGTCCCTTCGATCGAAGGTGATCGGGCAGGAAGACCATGGGTTGAACTTGAGGCGTGGCTCCATCACGATATCGTCCCTTAGTGCACGCTTCCACTCCCTTTTGGGTATATGGGTTGCGTATATCATGTTCACCGTCCGCACTTGCGTGGAAAACCCTTCATCCTCTATTGTTGTTCGGGCGGGGGCTCTTCCTCGTCATCGCTATGCAGCCCCTTGTCATTGAGTTCGGCACTTAACTTGCCTGCTTGCTTGAACACCCAACAGTCCTGTTGGTGTGATTGGCTGGTTTCGGGGTGCCATGTATCTGGCACAAGCGATCGAGTATCCGGTCCAAGTTGGATGGGCCCTGGGTATTTCTTTTGAATGGCTTCTTCCGCTGACCGGGTTTAGAGCCTCTGAATCCGGCATTGACGGCCGTATCTTCAGTGTTATCGCCATTAATGCGGCACATGTTCTTGTTGCGACGCGACCTGCCGTTGCTGTCCTTGGTATCCGAACTATCAGGATGTTTGGCCAAGTTGTTGCTTCGAGCTAGCCAGCTGTCCTCTCCCGCACAAAAGCGGGTCATGAGTGTTGTGAGGGCTGCCATGGATTTTGGCTTTTCCTGTCCTAGGTGCCGGGCAAGCCACTCATCGCGGATGTTATGTTTGAAGGCTACAAGGGCCTCTGCATCCGGACAATCAACGATCTGATTTTTGTTTGTTAGGAACCGTGTTCAGAATTGTCTGGCCGATTCTTCTGGCTGCTGGATTATGTGGCTAAGGTCATCGGTGCGGTGGTCTCACATATGTGCCCCTGGAAGTTATCAAGGAATGCGGCTTCGGGTCCTCCCACCAACCAATTGATTCTGGCAGCAAGCTGTTGAGCCAATGCCGAGCTGGTCCTTTAAGCTTGAGTGGGAGGAATTTGATGGCATGTAGATCATCACCGCGGGCCATGTGGATATGGAGGAGATAGTCCTCGATCCAGACCGCAGGATCTATGGTACCATCGTATGATTTGATGTTCTGGGTTTGAAGCCCTCGAGATTTGATGATCCATTACTTCATCTGTGAAGCATAGTGGGTGTCTTGGCGCCTCTGTATTAGGCTATATCACGGCGTAGCTCATATGAGCTTTGTCTCACGTGTTCGCCCGGCTGGGTTTGCTTTGTATCCGTATGCGACGGTAATCATCCCGCATCGTTGGCGCCCACGCCGATCCGTAGATCTATCTTGTATGTTTTGCCTTATCCTCCAATATATCTACGCAAGTCCGGCGCGTTTTCCGTGCCTTGGTACTTTTGAGCGGCGCCGGGTGTGGCTTGAGCGGAGGGCCGAGAGGCTTCTCTGTCGTGGTCACGGGTGGCCGGTCTGCCATGTCGTCTTGTTGGTGACTTGGGTGCTTCCTCCTCTGATCGAGGCAACGGCCTGCGTTTGGGGTAGCTTTTGGAGGGGCGTTCGAGTTCATACTCTTCGGCTGCAAGGACTTCAGTCCATCTGTCAGCTAGCAGGTCTTGGTCAGCTCTAAGCTGTTGCTGCTTTTTCTTGAGGCTGTTTGCCATGGCCATAAGCCTGCGTTTGAAACGCTCCTGTTCGGCGGGATCCTCAGGCACGACAAATTCGTCGTCGTCGAGGCTTGCCTCATCTTCGGAGGGAGGCGCGTAATTATCGTCCTCGACTTCTCTTTCTGCCGCACTGTCGTGCGGACTTGCTTCTCCCTCCTCCTGCGCTGAGTCCTGCTGGAGGGGGTTGTCTTCGGTACTGTCCGGGGTGTTATTATCCCTCCTCCTGCGCTTCTCTTTTTGTTGTGGCGGGATTTAGAGCGGCGCCGCTGACGCCGGTGCTTCGGTTGCTTTTTGGAGGGGTCATCCTCCGTTGTTCCATCGCCGTTCCCATCTTTTGGGATATCCACCATGTATATGTCGTATGACAAGGTGGCCTTCCGATTGCCACTGTAGGCGCTGGGTCTTGGTAAATCTCCGCATAAATCGTCCATACCGTCGATGTCTTCGGAGTCGAAGTCTAGCATGTCGGTTAAATCATCGATGGTGGCTACAAAGTGGGTGGTGGGTGGGCGTTGAATTTCTTCGTCGTCCGCATCCTAACCTTCCTGTCCGTAGTCCGGCCAGGGCTCTCCGGATAAAGAGAGAGACTTTAGTGAATTCAGGATGTCGCCAAAGGGCGAGTCTTTGAAAGATGTCATGACGATGAACTCCATGACCGGGCGCCAATCGAATTCGATTGGCGAGGGGCACGGAGGGTTCGGAGTCCGGAGAGGAGTCCGGCACCACAGGTCGAGGTCTTCGTAAGCGACAGGGATGGAGTTCGGCTCAATCGCCGTAGAGATGGTAGCCCCAGGCGGTGTCCAACCACTCGTCCTCGGTCGGGAATCCGGCTCCGGATTAAGGGTCGGGCGAAGCGGAGTGCGGCCTCCGAGCCTTTGTTAATTGCAGAGCTAGATCATGCCCATCGAGACAAGGCGGCAGCTTGGCTGCGACTTCGAATCCGTCGAAGATCAAGTCTCCACGGATATCGGCCGTATAGTTCAAACTTCCAAATCTGACACGATGGCGGGCGTAGCTTCGATCTGCTCCAGATGGCCAAGCGAATTGCCCGCAGTGCAAAGCCGCGGAATCTGAAGATCTGTCCGGGAGAAAAGTCTCACCACCTGGACCGCGTCGTTATTGATGATCGAAGGAGCCATCGGGCCTGCTCGGTGGCGACGCAGGAACTCTTAATGAAAGCACCAATGTCGGTGTCAAACCGCGGATCTCGGGTAGGGGTCCCGAACTGTGCGTCTAGGCGGATGGTAACAGGAGACAAGGGACACGATGTTTTTACCCAGGTTCGGGCCCTCTCGATGGAGGTAATACCCTACTCACTGCTTGATTAATATTGATGATATGGGTAGTACAAGAGTAGATCTACCACGAGATCAAGGAGGCTAAACCCTAGAAGCTAGCCTATGGTATGATTGTTGTTAGTCTCTGAGACTAAAACCCTCCGGTTTATATAGACATCGGATAGGTTAGGGTTACCGCGAGGTCGGTTACAATGGTAGGAGATCTACATATCCGTATCGCCAAGCTTGCCTTCCACGCCAAGGAAAGTCCCATCCGGACACGGGACGAAGTCTTCAATCTTGTATCTTCATAGTCTTGGAGTCCGGCCGTGACGATAGTCCGGCTATCCGGACACCCCCTAGTCCGGGACTCCCTCAGTGGTGCTCGGGGTTCATCGAGCTTTGACGACTCTTCTTCGGGCAGCGGCTCCTCCAGCGGTGGCCGCGGTCAGCCTCCGCGCCGCCGCGCCCGCCTAGAGGGAGGTAGCCGGTCTGCCCGCCGTCGCGCCTCGGTGAAGCGCGAGATGGAGTCCGCCTGAGCTCCGGAGGCAGTTCGAGTCTCCCCCGCGAGTTGGTGTCAGGCGAGTCGCCCCTGTTTTGTTCTTTTTTCTTTTCCTGCGCAAAGAGACGGTAGTGTAGGGCCCCGCGGGGGCATACTTGGACTATTGCTGTTAATTATCGTACTGTTTCCGCTATTTCAATATTACGCCTTTGTGGCACACGCCTGCGCATAGAAATTACTTAGCTCGGGGGGGGGGGGCTGTCGTGGCCTTTGCTTCCCGAGGCCGAGGCCTTGTCGAACGTTTCATGTCCTGTGAAGGTTAGTCTGGAGAGGGTAGCTCCCGGCCTCAGCTGTGGAGGCGACTGACCCAGGTCCTGTGTTCGTGTCGAGGTGCCCATGGGGCACGGACTGGAGGGGTGCTCCTGTAGTGGACCCAGGTAGGGAAGCCTCAAACGATAAGGGCAGAAAACGCTTGTGAGGGTGCCCGCGCTGCTCCCTCGCGAGACTTGCGCGAGAGAAATCGAGGCAGGGGAGCAAAAAGGCAAGGAGTCACAAACCAAAGATGGCAACAACTTCAATAAAACTTCAAATGGGAATGAACAAGCCAACTGCAGAAAGAAAATGAGAAAAGCCGCATCCGGCACCTAATCTAGTCTTCGACGTCTTCTCACAGTAGCAGACTAAGTGCTGCCACTGGGCGTGGGAGGGAGCCCCAGGGCCTGAGGCCGGCACTCCTGAGACTCTGGGGCGTGTACAACCCAAACTCATTATTACGTGAGAGTGTCACGGGCGGCGAGCTTCACAGGCATTGGCCTTCTTCACAGGCTCCGGGCCTTTCTCAGAAAAATGAACTTCACAGGCGCTTGCCTTCTTCACAGGCACCGGGCCTTTTCCAAAAAGCAACAGCTTCACAGGCATTCGCCTTCTTCACAGGCTCTGGGCCTTTTCTAAAACGCAACAACTTCACAGGATTCGCCTTCTTCATAGGCTCTGGGCCTTTTCCAAGACGCAGCGCTTCACAGGCGTTTGCCTTCTTCACAGGCTCTGGGCCTTTTCCCAAACGCAACACTTCACAGGCGTTCGCCTTCTTCACAGGCTCTGGGCCTTTTTAGGGGTAAAACCTCCGGAGGTGCTGGATGTTCCACAGCGTTACGGGACGGGCACCCCTCTTGAGTCTCAAGCCGCTGAGCCGGGCTGAAACATGAACAACCTTGAACGGGCCCTCCCACATGGGAGAGAGCTTATGCAGTCCCTCCCTGAAGAGAACCCGCCTGAGCACGAGGTCCCCTACCACGAGAGTCCTGGGGCGGATGTTGCGATAGCCAGTGTTTCCGGAGGGTGACTTATCTTGGGAGTCAGGAACCGCTTCCTGGTGCAACGCTAGGTCCACGCATCGGCAGGCGAGGGGTTGCCTGGCGAGGTCCTCGTGTGCCTCTTCCCTCTCGCCTCTGCTCCCCTTTCTACTCTACATCCTCGGGTCCCGGCCCTCGAGCGGGTCTCAGCCGTCGCTGGTATGCCAGGCCGCGATGCCGTGGACAAGGCCAGAGGGTGAGGGCTGGAGAGCCAGTAGGAGCCCGTGAGTCGCGATGCTCAGGTACCCCCCCTTTAACATGCAAGCGGTTCACGCGGACGAGAGTGAAGAAGACACCATGAGGGCCTCGCTTGGCGCTGCTCCTTGAAGGGATCCTGCAGGCTCACCACAAAAAGAACAAGGGTCCGCTATGACAAGCGACGGTCAGCTGTTGGTTGCTTCGGAGAGGTGACGAGGCACTGAAGGCCTGACGAGGTGGTGCTGTGCGGGGATGCCGCGGCCAGAGCTCAGCCATTCAGGTTTGTCGGTGTTGCAGGGACGGACCCATGCGCAAGCGTCGTGCCGTTGGGGAGCAGCTCCGTCAGTTGGTGTCAGTTGAGCAGGTAACTAGGTCAAGCACGTTAATAACGAAGAAGCAAGTTCATTTAGATAGATGCAGGGAAGGCAGACATCGCTAGGTCTGGCGCGAGCGACTTGGGGATGATGCAGCCCGAGGGGCGCCCCCAACAAGGTAAGCTAGAAACATGAATTAAAAGGGATACACGCCGCAGGGACGGACCCACGCGGCCTGGGAATGATGCAGCCCTGGGGGGCGCTCCTAGCTGGAAATGAAACTTGAAGGATGTCACCTGATAACGTTGAAGACGAAGGGATGTTGAAGTAGCGAAAGTCGTGGGCTGCGGAAGCCGACCTTCACGAGCCCCCAGTCCCAGGAGCCTCGGGAGGCTCCGGAGTCGTTGGTGGCTCCTCGTGGACCATCTCCATCTCCGCCAGGACTGCGGAACGCCTGGCCTCTTGAGCCTCGAGGATGCTCCCCATGAGGCGCCAGTGCGTGGCGGCCGCGTTGCACGCCCGTAGGGGCATCTGAACGTAGCTGTGGGGTGGGCCTTCGTGGCGCCCCCAGCGTGAGGGCCAAGCGCTCTGAGAGGCGGCTCGGTTGAGCCACAGTATGTCGATCTGCACGCCAGCGCAGCCCACCATCCTCGCCTGGATGGGGAGCTGCGGCGGAGTGGCAGCGGCTGCCACTCATGACTCTTGACTCCTGCAGTCCTGCGTGATCTGGGCCGACGAACTCCGAGGGTTTGGCCCTCCTTGCCTTGCTCCTTCCTGAGGGAAGCGTGCTGAAACACGCCTCCAAGTGGTGCCCAAGCGCCTCCCTCGTGACCTTAGCAAGGTCGGTGGCCCTCAGAGGGAGCCCCGGGCCTTGCTTGAGGAGGCGCCGGCGCGCCTTCCTATGCAATAGAAGGGGTGCCCCCCTGAGCAGCGCGGACCACGAGGGGCCCTGCCTCACTGTGGGGTCGGGCACTGCAATGTCTTCTTCTTCTTGGGAGGCGGTCTCGGGAGCCTCACGCTCCTGCGTTACAGGTCTTCAAGTGATGCAGCTTGAAAGGCTCGCTCCAGGGAGCACACTGCGTCTCTCTCTTCACAAGGCACCGTGATGACTCCGCCGCTTCCTGGCATCTTGAGGACGTTGTAGCCGTGATGAGTCACGACCATGAACTTGGCCAGAGCTGGGTACCCGAGGATGGCATTGTATGGCAGGCGAATGTGGGCGACATCGAAGTTGATGAGCTCGGTGCGGTAGTTATCGCGCGCCCCGAAGGTTACAGGGAGGCGGACCTGCCCAATTGGAACTATGGAGCCATCGGTGACTCCGGAGAAAGGCTTGGTTGGCTGAAGCTGATTGTAAGGGACTTGGAGATTGTTGAATGTCTCTACGGACAGGACATTGAGCCCTGCTCCGCCGTCGATGAGGGTCCTGGTGACTTGCACGTTGCTGATGATTGGGGAACAAGCATCGGGAGGACTCCGGCTGTGGCCGCGCACTTTAGCTGATCTGCTGAGCTGAACGTGAGGGCGCACGCTGACCACCTGAGAGGGCGTGTGGCTTCGAGCTTGGGGAGGACTGCATTCACTTCACGGGCGAACTGCTTGAAGATACGTTGAGAGGCTGGGGCTTGAGCTCCGCCCAGGATGCAAGCGATCGCGCGCGGCTCCTGGAAGCCTCCAGCCCCCTCGTCCTGATGATGGTCCTCGTTTCTCCTTGGCTGCGGCGGCGGCAGAGGGAGGCCTGCGTTTCCTTGCGGGCGATCCTCGCGAGGCTGATCCCTCCAGCCTCCCTCACAAGGCTGATCCTGCCAGCGATCCTCGCGAGGTCGGTCACGCCACCCTTGGTGAGGGCCACGGTCTTCCCAGCGTCTTGTGTTTCTTCCCAGCGTCTTGCATTTCTTCCGTAGTCTCGACCGTTGCAGTCGGGGCGTCGACCGATCCTCCCTTCTCGCACGGCTCGGAGCTCTTGACATTCGTTGGTGTTGTGGGTGTGGAGGTCGTGGTACACACAGTACCGGCTCCCCTTGGAAGACTCGGGCTGATCGCTGCCTTGCTTGGTGTCTGGTTCTGCCGCGAGCACGGCAGCCCCCTTGCGCTTCACATCCTTGGCCTTGGACTTCTTCTCTTCGGGGGCTGCGGCTGGCAGCTCGAGGAGGGAAAGGCATCCTTCCTCAGCCCTGGCACACTTGGTCGCCAAGTTGAACAACTCCAAGGAAGTGCATAGATCTTCATGCATCGCCAGCTCCTCCTTCATCTTGACGTCACGCACACCGTCGGAGAAGGCTGAGATGATGGCCTCCTCGATCACCTTGGGAATCTTGAGGCGTGCGTTGTTGAAGCGCTGGATGTACTTCTGCAGGGTCTCCCTGGTTGCTGCTTGATGCGGCGCATGTCGCTCACGGCAGGAGGCCAGTCGCGAGTACCTTGGAAGTTGGCGATGAAGCGGGTGCGCATCTCGTCCCAGGAGGAGATCGTGCTAGGAGCCAGGTTCAGGAGCTAGGTGCGGCCTCCGTCCTTGAGTGCCATGGGAAACCAGTTCGCCATGACCTTCTCGTCCCCGTTGGCGGCTTCGATGCCCAGCTCGTAGAGCTGGAGGAACTCCGCAGGGTCGGCCGTGCCATCGTAGCGAGGAGGCACGCGTCGGCTTGAACTTGCCGGGCCACGCGACGCTGCGCAGCTTCGGTGGTGAAAGGCGCGGCAGCTTCTTGTAGCCACGGGAGGCCTTCTTGTGACGAAGAGCCTGATCTTGCGGGTCCCGTCTTGCCGCCTTGGAGCAGCGCGGGGTCTTGGCGTGCTGGAGGAGGAGCGTGGTCGTGACGAGCCGGTGCAGGGAGCACTCGGGCAGCTTCTTGGGGGTGAGGGACCTCTTGGCAGCTCCTCTCTTGCTGCGCTGGCGCCGGACAGAGTGGATTCCGCCCAGGGGCCACGCGCCTTGGGGCCAGGGCGCCTTCTTGAGGGGGAGGCGGCTGAGGCGACCCTGGAGCTTCATCGCCCGCGCAGGGCGGGGCGCGGTGCAGCGAGAAGGACGACGCTGGGAGCCCCTGCGGTGCGGACGAGCTTCGGCGATGCGGTCGAGCCACTCTTCGTAAACGTCGTCGGCTGGCGGTAAGCGCAGGAGC
Source organism: Aegilops bicornis (assembly GCA_021605145.1). Lineage (NCBI taxonomy): Eukaryota > Viridiplantae > Streptophyta > Magnoliopsida > Poales > Poaceae > Aegilops > Aegilops bicornis. Next base: position 576,906,090 of record CM038670.1, on the reverse strand, counting down.
TCGTTTGCCGCAATGAGCGCCTTCGAGCCTCCATGGTAGCGCGCGGAGCGCGAGAATAACCAGCTGGGGCGAGTGAGGGAGTAGCGATGCGGCCGTCTCGCCTCACCGAGCGGATCTTTGGGGCGATGCTTGCTGCTCGTTCCCGCCGGGTCGATGGCGGCGTTGATGGCGGCGACGGGAACGGCGGGGTGGCCGACGGGCCGTCTGGCGGCGGGTAGCGAGTGGCTTGGCGCTTCGGCCCGGGCCCGAGCGTCGGCGTGGATGCGATGGTCGGCGAAGAACGAGGCGATGGAAGGCAATTCCGGCGCACCCCTACCTGGCGCGCCAAATGTCGGATTTCGGGTTTCGGCAGACCCTCTAGGTTCGAACACTGGGGTGCGCGCGGAGATTTCGCCCTCTACCTACCTGCACCTCGCCACCTCGCTAGGATCTAAACTATGAAAGGAACAACGCAAGAGACACAGGGTTTATACTGGTTCGCGCCACCATTGTGGTGTAACACCCTACTCCAGTGTGTGGTGTGGTGGATTGCCTCTTGGGCTGATGATGAACAATACAAGGAAGAACAACCTCGCGAGGGTCTGTTCTTGGCCGGTGCGATGAACTGCTAGGGGGAGTTCAGTCGCTCTGTTTCTACTGATTCAGGATGCCGGATCAAGCCCCGGGGCTAGCTGCCTCTACCCTGTGGGTGGCTAGTCCTATTTATAGGCAGAGGCCCTGGGCCTCTTCCCAAATATTGAGCGGGAAGGGCGCCAACAATTGGCCATTTTAAAGGGGAACATCTAGTACACTTATCCTGACTAAAGTTGGTCCTCGCCTGTCAAAGGCTCTGGTGGTGACGCCGGCTTGGGCTCCACGATGACTTCCTTCCTGCCGTTGCGATGGTCTTGGTCTTGTTGCACCAAAACGGATGCCTTTGCTTGATGCTCTCGCCTGCGCTTGCCCCTTTGCACCAAATAGGAAGCGAGGACATCACTTGGGCTGGCGCCCGCCTGGCGCCCTTGGTCGCCATGGCTTGCGTCATGGGCACCTCGTGAGGTACCCCGCCTTGATCTCTCCGCCTCCTCACGAGCCAGCCTGACGAGGCCGTGCCTGGGGAGGCTTCCCGTCATCCGCCCCGCGAGGCTTGGCCCCTCGCGAGGGTCTTGAGCTTGTCTTCAAGATGGGCCGTCTTTGGGCCACCCCTTGAGCCGCCGCCGCATGCCACGAGCGCAGCAAGTCTGGTACCCGTTCCCGAACACCGGCGATTCTTAGGTAGGGAAGGGGCTTTGGGGGGGGGTATTGATTAAATTTGATGGGTGGAGATGTGGTTGGAGGAATAAATTTTGAAATCGCGCGCCGAATGAAAATTTCGCTGCGAAACTTGAAACTAGGGCAGGGGAAACACACAACGCAGACAAAGGACGTAAAATACTCGTGTGTGAGAAAACAGAAAATTGGCAAATCGCGTCTCCAAAAAAATGTACACGTGTAATTGATTTTTTTCGTTTAATGATACGCCTGGTTTATTAGGAAACATCGCACAAGTAACTGACTATGGATCATTAATGCAAAAAAACACACACGGGTACGGCATATAAACCATTTGTTTTGTGATCTTGTAATGATTAACGCAAAAAAACGCACAAGGGCACACATGATAATCAACTATCAAAGCCCTCAAAGGATGCTCTTACCGACATTGTACGTTAATACTACAAACTTAAAGTACTACTGGTAATTTTCTCTAATACTACAAACTTAAACTACTTCTCACATGCTGCCATCGGGGCATGCTGGCCAGACACCGGCGCTCTCCTTCCCGGCCTTGTAGGCGGCAGCCCACCGTGCTTCGATCTCCATCAAGCTCTCCTCACCACGGCATGCGGACTCTTCTTTATTGCGGCGGCGGGACTCTCTTTTATTGACTACTTTCTGCCTCTTCCGCTCCTTCTGTGCGACTTTGGCCGCCTCTAGATCCTCCGCCCATTCGGCCATGGCAGCCTCAAAGTCCGCCCACGTAACTGTGTGGCCGCCAGCAGCGATGAAATCAGCACGGTGAGATGCCATCGCTTCCTTACCATGTGTGTGGTCGCGGGCGGCGAGGAACGCGCCGCGGTGGGATGCCATCGGTTCCTTGCCAGTTACTGTGCGCCGCGGTGCCATGAACGACGCTTGGAGAGAGCTCTCGGATGGAGGGGCCAAGCAGTCGTACAATGCGGTGGTTTTTAAGAGCTCAACGACAAACGACAAAGGAAATTTGGCTTCCCTTACAATTTTGCTCATTCATTATCGCACATGGTTCATCTCCGTCACTTCCAGAAATAGTGTGCGCTGAGCCTATTGTGTGTTGCGTTATCATTGGCCGGAACCCCAGCCATGCGGATCGTGCATGTGCACTATAGGATGCGCCGCGATCGAATGGCAATCCACGTCCCTCACATCACACCCGTGCAGCTGTAGCTGGATTGGATTTATATGCACTAAATGCCTAGAAAATGCACATAATCCCCTAAATATGGTAAATGAGCCCGGAAGAAGTCCAAATTTGAACATGGTGATTTGCAGGGTGTATGTTCGTCATAGAAAAAACTCCAGGGCAAAGGACGAAGAAAATTTGGATTCCCCTTCAATCTTTGTGATTTCCCTCTCGAAAGCATGGAACTTCCTCGGTGATGGTTCAATTTGTGAAGGGCGTGCATGACAACATCAGCCAAACCTTCTCAAATTATTACCAGGGCATGGTGAGGTCATACCATGGCACCATGCCAGGCGTCATATTTTTCAAGCGTTTATTTCATTTTTTCTATAGTTGAAAACCCAATAAACAAACATTTGTGGTTGACTATTGCCACACATTTCATTGAAATATCTATCCATTCCTTGTAAAAGGCATGAGAATTTACTAAATGGCACGCGCATGGTTTCCCAGGCTGTTCTTGTGCACCCTTTCATGCACCTATGTTTGAACTTGAATTATGTGCATTAATGCCTAGAAAATGCACATAATCCCCTAAATATGGTAAATGAACCTGAAAAAGTGCCAAATTTGAATACAGATATTTGCAGGGTGTATGTTCATCATACAAAAAAACTCATGCACAAAGGACAAAGGAAATTTGGACCCCCCTTCAATCTTGGTGATTTCCCCCTCGAAACCATGAAACTTCCTCGGTGATGGTTAAATTTATGAAAGGCGTGCATGACGACATAAGGAAAACTTTCTCAAATTTTTACCAGGGCACGGTGAGGCCATATCATAGCACCACGCCAGGCATCATGTTTTCCAAGCATGTATTACATTTTTGTATAGTTGTTAACCCAATAAACGACGCGTTTATGGTTGACTATTGCCAGACATTTCCTTGAAATATGTACCCATTCCTTGTAAAAGGAATGAGAATGTACTAAATAGCATGCGCATGGTTTTCCAGACCGTTCTTGTGCACCTTTTCATGCACCGATTGTTTGAATTGGAATTATGTGCGTTAATGCCTAAAAAAATGCAAATAATCCCCTAAATATGGTAAATGAGCCCGGAAAAATGTCAAATTTGAACATGTTGTATTTGAGGCGGTATGTTGATCATTGGAAAAAAACTGAACGACAAACTAGGACGAAAATTTGGATTCCCCTTCAATCTTGGTTATTTGCCTCTCGAAAGCATGGAACTTCCTCGGTGATGGTTCGATTTATGAAGGGCATGCATGATGACATAAATCAAACCTTCTTAGCTTTTAACCAGGGCACGGTGAGGCCATACCATGGCACCATGCCAGGCATCATGTTTTTCAAGCACGTATTTCATTTTTCTATTGTTGATAACCCAGTAAATGATGTGTTTGTGGTTGACTATTGCCACGCATTCCCTTGAAATCTCTGCCCATTCCTTGTAAAAGGCTTGAGAATTTACAAAATACCACGAGTATGGTTTTTCCAGACTGTTCTTGTGCACCTTTTCATGCACCGATTGTTCGAATTTGAATTATGTGGGTTAATGCCTAAAAAATGCACATAATCCCCTAATATGGTAAATGAGCCCGGAAAAATTCCAAATTTGAACATGTTGCATTCGAGGGGGTATGTTGGTTGTAGAAAAATTGAGTGACAAGCTAGGAAGGAAATTTGGATTCCCGGCCCCTTCAATCTTGCTGGTTTCCCCCTCGAAAGCATGAAATTTCCTCGGTGATGGTTCGATTTATGAATGGCGTGCATGACGACATAAGACAAACATTCTCAAATTTTTACCAGGGCATGGTGAGGCCATACCATGGCACCATGCCAGGCGTCATGTTTTCCAAGCATGTATTTCATTTTTGTATAGTACGCAGTAAACACATTTCCTTGAAATATCTGCCTATTCCTTGTAAAAGGCATGCGAATATACTAAATAGCACGATCATGGTTTTCCAGACCATTCTCGTGCACCTTTTCAAGCACCAATTGTTCGAATTTGAGTTATGTGCATTAATGCCTAGAAAATGCACATAATCCCCTAAATATTATAAATGAACCCAGAAAAGTGCCAAATTTGAACACGGTGATTAGCAGAGTTTATGTTCATCGTATAAAAAACTCATGGACAAAGGACAAAGGAAATTTGGATTCCCATTCAATCTTGGTGATTTACTATCGCACATGATTCATCTCCGTCGCCTCTGCGAACTGTGTGTGTTCACTCACACATGCAAAAGGAAAAAGGAAACCCTCGCCCACTTCGTCCCCACCCACTCGCCGCGGATTCCTCCGCAACTCCACACCTCATCAACTTCTATCGCGGCGGCCATCCTAAGCTCGACGGCTGTTGTCGGCGGGCGGAGGTCGCGCTCCAAACGGCACGGGATTTCACCCCTACCGCTTTCTGCCACCTATGTGCACTGATGTTCTAGACTCTAGTCGACTGGGGTTTTCTGCGGGATTGGGCCAGAGATTTTTCTCATGGAGAAGGTAATCAACGTAGCAAAATATTCTCTCATCTCTTATCGCAGTCCGTCCGTCGCTGTTAATCAACCGGCGGAAATTGCCGTGGAATCATTTTTGTTCTAGCTAATTCGTGGGTGTTCACTCATGTGTCCATAGTGCAAGCACAAATCGGGCAAGTGTTGTCGTGGCCAGTCGGAAACAAAGTTCTATCTCACCATTCCGGATGACTTTAGGGAGCGCTCGGTATGTTCAATCTCAACCTACCACGGTCGGCATGGCCTAAATTTGTGAACATATACCGTATGTTTCTACATTATCTATATATTTGCATCAAATCTTTGTTACATTATCTATTTTTAATTATATATTTTTGTAATTTGCTTTCATCTATATATTGATCTGTTCTATCAGTTACTCCCATATTTGCATCTTGCTCTGTTATTTCAATATATCTAATTTACGATCTTAATTTTCATTTCAAGCAGTACATCCCTTGCTTTGCAAGAACAGGAGTAGAAGGAAATCTTGGGGTTTACTTTGTTGATGACTCCCAGGATGTCACATTGACAACGTAGCATGGATTTGCAATGGCGGTTATTGTAAAACTTGATAAAGATGGTCACTCCTATTTTAATGCGGACCTTTGGAGAAAAATGTCTAAGTGTTATGAACTGAAAGTTGGCAATAATATTCTAGTGCGTGCACCACAGCCTGGTCTAGTTAATATGGATGTTTACTTCCCCAATGTCATCAGCCGATCAAAGTCTGATCGAGGTTAGTTTCCTTTCAACTTTCTCCATGTTGTCATATTACTTAGCAAAATTGGGGTATTTGTTCTGACTAATTGATCACTATTTAAGCAACCAATTGTGATTTGATTTTCTGACTCCGTTCCTAGGCAGTAACAAATTCTATTTACCAATTTATGCACACTATATATTCTTCTGCCATGTTCTGAATAAATAATACCTTTCCACCTTTTAAGCGAGGATATGTTGGATGCATAATGAATTATCTGTATGTTACTAAGCGTACCAACTTTCACTGGAAGGACTTGAAGCATGTCATAAACTTTGTTGATAATCTGACAAAGATAGCACAGCGTATGAACGCTGGATTTTGGATGGGATTAATTATACTTATGGTGCACACGTTGAACAAGACCAATTGTGTGCACAAAACGCTGGTAAAAAGTCTTATTTTAATCTTGATGCTCATAAACTATATATATCTTCAATGATATGTTACAATTGGTTATTATTCTACATTTCAACAGAAATTGCCCACTGTAGCAGTTCCTGGATCGATTTCCCGGCGTGGTCGAATTACACTTGTTCCTGCTAATAACGCCAAAGTGATTGCAAGGTACTGCATTTCCTGCAGAAATGGAACCATTCAAATTAACAAGTTCTCGCTTGTCGTGGCAATGGATCCATATTGGAAAATTGGAGACACTGTTCTACTCATGCTCTACCAAGGCATAGGAGGGCTCTTTCTTTTCATTGACGAGATGCCGAGTCGCCGTGATCAAGCTGCTTCCAGCGGATAGTTGTGGTTGTTGGCCCTCAACCTCTTAAAATCTGCCAGCTTTTACTATGCTAAGCACGTAGTTATGGACCATATGGTTGTTGGCCCTCGGCCTCCTAATATGTGATAGTTGTTACTATGTTAAGTATGTAGATATGGACCATATGGTCGTCCAAACGGTGTTACGAAGATCCTCCTTTTGTCGAATAGTGTAACCACTATATATATGTTACTTAAATGTTGTTAGCCAAGTTCTTAAATTTTCATGGAAAGTATTAGTATCGTACACAGTACATTGAGTTTAAGCGTGTGCCCGATGTCCAGAAGGCATTGGCATATTAACTATCCATATTGCAAATTCACACACATGTTAATTTAAGGAAACGTATGTGTAACTTACTAATCATCACACACGAGTACTCGCAGACGCATCGTGTGCGATACTCATAGCCACCGCAAGCAACTAGTTTGCATTTTTCGAAGTTTTTTGTACACAGAGAATCGCACACGAACTAACTGTATTAACCGTCTGTGTTGTAATTTCTCAATGCAAATAGTTCATCCGAGTCGGCTGTTTGCCACGTATCACACACATCTTGTTTACACGACTCATTTGTATTCTTCTGGCTCATCGCAAACAGTTCATCCATGTGAACTGTATGTAGCGACCCGACCTCAGATGGTCAAGTCTCTGTGTTTCAGTGTCATCCCTGGATTAGTAATGCTGACACACACAGTACTCGAAGGATTTATAACAGAGTAGCAATCACACACTTATTACATCGAATGTCTCAAAAGAGAACTTATTAAAATAATATGGCTTAAGGCCATCTAATACGATAACAGTGGAAGGCTTGGAAGATAAAGTGAGTCCATCAACTCCAACGGCATAGCTGAGCTGCACGGCAACGACCTATCGAACCTTACTCCTCGTCTGAAAAGTATGCAACATAATACGTTGCAGCCCGAGAACGGGTCAGCACATGGAATATGCTGGCAATGTAACACAATAGAGCAATAACAGAATAATGCTACCACTACATGCATATTTGGCTGGTGGAAAGCTCTACGGTTACAGTTTTTGCGAAAAGCCAATTTTTCCCTACAACAAAGGAATAAATTTTAATTTAACTATCATGGGGGTTGAAACATCATCGAGAAGGTATAACCCCAACTCAATCCCATTTAAGGTAATTAACATCCCAGCAATATTAGTTAAGAGTGATGAGATACATGTGAATACTCAAGTACTAGATACTCAGAATTGTCCATAACCAGGGACACGGCTAACCATGATTAGATTGTACACTCTGCAGAGGTTTGCGCACTTTTCCCCACAAGACTCGATCACCTCCGTTGATTTCTTGCACTACATGGTGTTTGAGAAACGGATGACCGAGACACAGTCTTTCAGAAACATTAACTCTCTACTCCGGGTAGATCATACCAAACCTACAAAACCAACTACCTGCTGATCTACCTCTTCAAGAGCTTCACGTAACTTACTCAACTATGCTAGAGCCCATAATAGCTTGTGGCTGCACACGGAAGTTTCTAGCATGAATAATCTCAGTTCCCTTTGAGCCTGGGTGGCGGTCCATAGGAAGATTACACGGGTACCCCGGGATTTCCAAAAAAACAAACAGACAACACTGGGTTCCCCAGGTGCCTCAATCCACCTAGATGTGTATTAAAGTTGCCACCTTAGAGTAAACCATTAATTAACAATCTCACATCTGTCATGGATTACAATCAAACCCAAACCACGTCTACGAGCATAGCATGGCAATATAAGCAAACATAGAAGTAACTCCCAAGGGTTTGATAGTAACAGTGTAATAGGTTCCTACCTCATCATCTACTTCCCAACCCACAAATTAATGACATCCTAATCATGCAATGTTTGAGGGTTGAAAATAATGCATACAAACTGGGTATGAAAAGAGTATGATCAAAGTGTTACTTGCCTTGCTGATGATCCGTGAATAATAGAGACTCGTAGTAACACGCTTCGCACTCCGGGAATTCTATCACAAGCAAACAATACATACATAAGCAACAAGCAAAGATGCACAAGAAAAACTTCAACTCAAAGAGGTTGACCGGAGAGTTCAAATTAAGAACTCCGGTTCGCAAAAAGAATCAAACCAAACGAAGCAACGAAACTCAAACGATGAAAGAAAAACAATCCGTTTACTAATCTGAACTAGGGTCAAAGTTTACAGTGACAAAACTTGTTTGAGTTGGCTATTCGGAAAGAGGGTTTCGAGATGAAACTCCAGGCGCTTGAATCGCCTGATTCCGATAAACGAGAGAAAAGTTAAACTAGAACGAAAATTGGCTCAGAAATCACGATGAGGAAAATCGTGGAATAACTCCGATGAAAAGAAAAACGACGAACGGCTTAACGAACGAACGTTCGTTAGCAAAAACTAAATGACGAACACGTTCGTTAAAACGAACGAACGAGCGAACGCTCGCTAAGCAAATAAACCGGAGAATAAAACCGATCTATATAAAAAAAATGAACTAGGGTTTTTCTAAAAAAACGAAGGGCTTTCTTAAAAAAAACCGGGCGGCGGGGTGGCTACCTCCGGTGAGGTCGTCCGGCGAGGCGGGCGGCTCCGGTGAGCTCGGCGAGGCGGCGGGTGGCGGCGAGAGGGCGGGTGGCGGCGGAGGGCGGCGGGTGGCAGCGAGAGGCGGGGTGGCGGCGGGAGGCGGGCGGCGGCGACTCGGCGCTAGGGCGGCGGCGGGCGGCTCGGCTCGGGCGGCTCCGGGCTCGGGCGGGCGGTGGTGGTGGTGGCTAGAGGGGGTGGCGGCGTATAAAGGGGCAGGGCGGCGACTTGGAGGAGGGCAAGACGCAGCGTGCGGAGTCCTACTGACTCTGTCCGAAAGTCTTGGCGGCAGCCAGGCGTGTGTGAGGCGGCGCTGGCCCGGGCCACTGCTCGGTTGGGCCCTAGGCCCAGTCGGGCGCGGATCCTCTTTTTTTTAAACGTTCCGCCGAACTCAGAAAAATCCTTAAAAAAATAAATAAAAATCTAGAAAAATTCCAAAACAAGTTTTCTCCATCTAAATAAAATATTTAGAACAAGATGAACTTTTCTTGGCCCCTAAAATGCAATTTTTAAAACATGCAAATTTTTCTAGGGCAAATAAAATCAAATAAAAGCCAAATAATGATTTTAACATTTTTCCTCCGGTATTTCATTTATTTTGGAGAAGTCATATTATCTCCCCTCATTTATTATTTTAAAATGAAATATTTTCCGGAGAGAAAATAATTAAAATCAAAATCCTCGTCTTCATTATTTGATAACATTCAAATATGAAAGTTTGGAAAATCCCCAACTCTCTCCGAGGGTCCTTGAGTTGCCTAGGATTTCGAGGATGGCAAACGAGATGCAATAAAATATGATATGCATGGATGACCTATGTATAACATTCCAAATTGAAAATTTGGGATGTTACAAACCTACCCCCCTTAAGATGAATCTCGCCCTCGAGATTCGGGTTAACTAGAAAATAGGTGCGGGTGGTCCTTGCGAATATCATCTTCGCTCCTGTGTGGCTTCCTCCTTTGTATGGTGGCTCCACTGAACTTTACAAAACTTGATAACCTTGCTGCGGGTGACTCGGCTGTCAAAGTCAAGAATCTTTACTGGCTTTTCCTCATAAGTCAAATTACTATCCAGCTGAATCGCCTCCAAGGGCACTGTATCATTTAACGGTATATCGGCCATCTCAGCATGGCACTTCTTCAGCTGTGATACGTGAAACACATCGTGAACTCCTGACAATCCTTCAGGTAACTCCAGCTTGTAGGCAACTTCTCCCATCCGTTCCATAACACGATACGGTCCTACAAATCTTGGGGCTAAATTTCCCTTAACTCCAAAATGTTTCACTCCCCTCAAGGGTGATACTCGCAGATAGGCTCTGTCTCCAATTTCATAAGTTACTTGCGTTTTGAATCTGCATAACTCTTACATGCAGGTGAGCAATCTTTAGTCTGTCTCTCGATCGGTTTAACCTTCTCCTCGATTCCTTGATCAAATCTGGTCCAAACAACTGACGGTCTCCTACCTCATCCCACATCAATGGTGTTCTACATCTGCGTCCATACAGAGCTTCAAACGGTGCCATCTTCAAACTGGTCTGGTAGCTGTTGTTATATGAGAACTCCGCGTACGGCAAATTGTCATCCCAACTAGATTCATAATCTAGAGCACAGGCTCTTAACATGTCTTCCAGAATCTGATTGACTCTCTCGGTTACATCCATCCGTCATGGGTGAAAAGCGGTACTGAACTCCAATCTGGTACCCAAAGTCTGATGTAATTGATGCCAAAACTTTGAAGTAAACTGCGTTCCTCTATCTGATACGATGCTCCTCGGAACTCCATGCAAACATACGATCCTGGACATATATATCTTGGCCAACTTGGCACTCGTATAAGTTGTTTTCACTGGGATGAAGTGAGCTACTTTGGTCAAACGATCCACAACTACCCATATTGAATCATATCCTTCCTTGGTTCTGGGTAATCCGGTAATAGAGTCCATGCCAAGTTTATCCCACTTCCATTCGGGTATCGGCATAGGCTGTATGATCCTGGCAACCCGATGCTCTGCCTTCACTCTCGACATACATCACATACGGCTACATACTCGGCAATATCCTTCTTCATACCAGTCCACCAGAAACGTTCCTTCAAATCCAAATACATCTGGTGTTTCCGGGGTGAATCGAGTATGGTGAGTCATGGGCCTCCTGAAGTATTAATTTCCTGATCTCCGAATTGTTGGGCATGTAAATTCGGTCCTCAAACCACAAGGTATCGTGCTCATCCCCGCGAAAACCCTTGGCTTTACCTTCACCCATCTTCTCTCTTATCTCAGCAATCTCTTATCCTCATGAGCTTCTCGAATCTTGTCCAACAATGTCGACTGAACCTCCAGGGTTGCAATGAAACCTCTCGGAACAATTTCCAAGCGAAGTTCCATGATATCCTCAGCGAACTCCTTTGGCAATCCTTTACTTTCAAGGATATTAGCATAACTCTTCCGGCTCAAAGCGTGCCTTTCTGACGTTGGCCTTTCCTGGATGATAATGTAGCTTCATATCGTAATCATTTATAAGTTCCAGCCATCTCCTCTGTCTGAGGTTCAACTCCTTCTGTGTGAAAATGTACTTCAGACTCTTATGATCCGTGTACACATCACAACGGTTTCCAATGAGATAATGACTCCAGGTCTTTAATGCATGCACTACGGCTACTAACTCCAAATCATGCATGGCATAGTTCAACTCATGAGGCTTCAGTTGTCGTGAGGCATATGAAACAACCTTTCCATCCTGCATAAGCACACATCCAAGTCCCAAGCGTGAGGCGTCACAATACACTTGAAACTCCTTATGTATATCTGGCAATGTCAGCACTGGGGCTGTAGTCAACCGTTTCTTCAACTCCTGAAAACTGGCCTCGCAATCTTCTGTCCATTTAAACTTAGTATCCTTCTTTAGCAATTCAGTCATCGGCTTAGCAATCTTGGAAAAATTCTCAATGAATCTCCGATAATATCCTGCCAGTCCAAGGAAACTGCGGATCTCGCCAACTGAAGTGGGTGCCAACCATTCGGATCGATCGAACCTTCTTGGGATCTCTTGCTATACCCTCTCCTGATATAACATGCCCAAGAAATCCAACTTCCTTCAACCAAAACTCGCACTTGCTGAATTTGGCGTATAACTGGTGTTCCCTGAGTTTCTCGAGAACCAAACGCAAGTGTTCCGCGTGCTCCTCTTCGTTCTTTGAGTATATCATAGTATCATCAATAAACACCACAACAAACTTGTCCAAATACTCCATGAACACCTTGTTCATCATACTCATGAAATAGGCAGGGGCGTTAGTCAGTCCAAATGACATGACCGTATACTCATATAATCCATACCGTGTGGTAAACGCTGTCTTGGGTATATCCTTCTCTCGGATCTTCAACTGATGGTATCCTGATCGTAGATCAATCTTTGAAAACACCTTAGCTCCTTGCAACTGATCAAACAGATCATTAATCATCGGTAAGGGATACTTGTTCTTTATCGTTACTTCATTCAGAGCTCGATAATCAACAACCATCCTTAGGGATTTATCCTTCTTCTCCACTAAAAGTACTGGGGCTCCCCAAGGTGATGAGCTTCTACGAATGTAACCTTTCTCCAATAACTCCTTGATCTGATTTTTGATTTCCTCCAGATCATTTGCGGGCATCCGATAGGGTCTCTTGGATATTGGCCCCTGCACTGCAATAGCTCTATCAAGAACTCGATGTCTCTATCCGTGGCATGCACAGTAACTCTTCCGGGAAAACATCCGAAAATCTTTTACTACAGGTACTTCCTCTGTACAACTCCCGTGAGGGTATTCACTTGGCTCCTCCTAGGCACATGCCTAGACACATACTTAATCCTTTTTTCCCTCCGGTGGTAAGATAAATTGACTTGCTAGCACAGTCAATACTTCCTCCATACTTCGACATCCAGTCCATACCTAATATCACATCCAGTCCTTGCGACTCCAAGATAATTAGGTCAGATGGAAAAACATGCGTGCCAATGATTAGGGGTATCTGGGTGCACCATCTGCTAGCCATGTACTCTGCTCCAGGCGAGCTCACTAAAAGAGGGGTCCTAAGGGTTTGGGTTGGTAACTTAAACTTATCCACAAATCCCCTGGCGTAAGTCTTGAAACTCACGCTTCTTCATTTGCATGGCTCCAGTTGAGACATGGGTCGTGCGAAAAGCTTGCTAAAACTGGTCCCAAGTGACATTGGCTATAGGAAAAGTAGATGTGTAATTCTCCCACCATGCGGCTGCTGGTCCGTCCAATTGATGTGCGGCAAAGCGCACCTTCTCAGCATCCGTGCATCCTGCGGTGGTTAACTCCCGTCCAATACGGGCGTAGCCAATCATCAACAACTATTGGCTCGGTGCTCTTTGAAAACACCGCGGTTGTAACCTCGAGAAACGGGCTAAATTGTCCACAGGCGGCGGGTTGTTGTTGTTGTTGTTGCCTTGGTTACGAACTAGCAATAGCATCAAGGCATTCTGCTGGATCAACTGGTGAGCTCCGTGGGAAAACAAAACCGGGTCACGTCTCGGAGGCATCTGGTGGGTTTAGATGGAAGAGATTAGAATAGAAAGAGGTCTAGTGAGAAAACACTACCCATATGCACATGAGGCAAACACAAACATTCATTCAATCAATCAAGCAAGGGCATACAGACGGTCTAGGACTATCGCAAAAGTGCTCAACTACTACTAGTTACATGGGGAATACTACTATTATATGGTGGTCATCTAGAAATTTTGATCGGTGGAAGACTCCATGATGTACGCTCCACTTCGTCTTCATAGTCATCATCACTTGGATCGAGAATCGGTGTAAATCGATGATGATGTGGTTGTCTGGATAAGTGGGATCTTCTTCCTCTTCTTCCGGTGCTGATCCTCCCATGAAGACTCCGATCTTCTTTACTAGGTCGTCATTCTTCTCCAGTAGTGTCTTGATTTCCTCCTCATATCCATCGCGTGTAAACTTGAGTTCTTCCTCCAGCTCGATGATCCTAGTTTTCGCCTTCTTCATCTCCATCATGTCTGCGCACATCTGGTTCTCTTGACGTCGAATGTGCTGGTTTAGCTCCTGGATGTAAGCTGCAATGGGTCTATCCTTCTTGGTGCTGATTACTTCCCATTGCTCGTCTCGGGGCCCACATATTTGGTAGATGGTGTCCTTAAGCTCCCTGCTGTAGACTTCTCCAATGCGTCCCATGGTAATGTGAGCTGCCATACTCTTGCCAAGACTCCAGGTGGGTGCTTCGAAAGAAAACTCTATGGGCTTGGAAGTTGGCGAGAATGTCCTTCCTCGAACTTGTACTTGAATCATCCAGTGCTCTTCTTCAGGTAAAGTGGCGTTGTACGTCCCGGTGAAGCCTGGTATTCCAATGTTCAAGTACCTAGTGACTTCCTTCAAGTGGCGTCCAAAAGGTGTGTCCTCATCCGGTTGTGCAAACTTGTTCTTCATCTCCATCATCCTAAAGAGTGGAAAAATGGAGAGGAGTCAGAAATGAGTAGAGAAGAGTGACCTATGGTTTATCTTAGTGGTCAGCGTGTGCTCTGATACCATCTTGTAGCGACCCGACCTCAGATGGTCAAGTCTCTGTGTTTCCGTGTCATCCCTGGATCAGTAATGCTGACATATACAGTATTCGAAGGATTTATAATAGAGTAGAAATCACACACTTATTACATCGAATGTCTAAAAAGAGAACTTGTTACAATAATATGGCTAAAGGCCATCTAATACGATAACAGCGGAAGGCTTGGAAGATAAAGTGAGTCCATCAACTCCAACGGCATAGCTGAGCCGCACAAAGAACGACCTATCGAACCTTACTCCTCGTCTGAAAAGTCTGCAACATAATACGTTGCAGCCCGAGATCGGGTCAGCACATGGAATATGCTGGCAATGTAACACAATAGAGCAATAATAGAATAATGCTACCACTACATGCATATTTGGCTGGTGGAAAGCTCTACGGTTAAAGTTTTTGCGAAAAGCCAATTTTTCCCTACGACAAAGGAATAAATTTTAATTTAACTATCATGGCTGTTGAAACATCATTGAGAAGGTATAACCCCAACTCAATCCCATTTAAGGTAATTAACATCCCAGCAATATTAGTTAAGAGTGATGAGATACATGTGAATACTCAAGTACTAGATACTCAGAATTGTCCATAACCGGGGACACGGCTAACCATGATTAGATTGTACACTCTGCAGAGGTTTGTGCACTTTTCCCCAAGACTCGATCGCCTCCGTTGATTTCTCGCACTACATGGTGTTTGAGAAAGCGGATGACCGAGACACAGATCTTCGTAAATATTAACTCTCTACTCCGGGTAGATCATACCAAACCTACAAAACCCACTACCTGCTGATCTACCTCTTCAAGAGCTTCACGTAACTTACTCAACTATGCTAGAGCCCATAATAGCTTGTGGTTGCACAAGGAAGTTTCTAGCATGAATAATCTCAGTTCCCTTTGAGCCTGGGTGGCGGTCCATACGAACATCACATGGGTACCCTGGGATTTCCAAAAAAAAACAGACAACACTGGGTTCCCCAGGTGCCTCAGTCCACCTAGATGTGTATTAAAGTTGCCACCTTAGAGTAAACCATTAATTAACAATCTCACATCTGTCATGGATTACAATCAAACCCAAACCACGTCTACGAGCATAGCATGGCAATATAAGAAAACGTAGAAGTAACTCCCAAGGGTTTGATAGTAACAGTGTAATAGGTTCCTACCTCATCATCTACTTCCCAACCCATAAATTAATGACATCCTAATCATGCAATGTTTGAGGGTTGAAACTAATGCATAAAAACTGGGTATGAAAATAGTATGATCAAAGTGTTACTTGCCTTGCTGACTATCCGTGAATCCTAGAGACTCGTAGTAACACGCTTCGCACTCCGGGAATTCTATCGCAATCAAACAATACATACATAAGCAACAAGCAAAGATGCACAAGCAAAACTTCAACTCAAAGAGGTTGACCGGAGAGTTCAAATTAAGAACTCCGGTTCGCAAAAAGAATCAAACCAAACGAAGCAACGAAACTCAAACGGCGAAAGAAAAACAATCCGTTTACTAATCTGAACTAGGGTCAAATTTTATAGAGACAAAACTTGTTTGAGTTGGCTATTCGGAAAGAGGGTTTCGAGATGAAACTCTAGGCGCTTGAATCGCCTGATTCCGATAAACGAGCGAAAAGTTAAACTAGAACGAAAATCGGATCAGAAATCGTGATCAGGAAAATCGCGGAATAACTCCGATAAAAAGAAAAACGACGAACGGCTTAATGAACGAACGTTCATTAGCAAAAACTAAACGACGAACACGTTCGTTAAAACGAACGAACGAGCAAATGCTCGCTAAGCAAATAAACCGGAGAATAAAACCGATCTATATTAAAAAAATGAACTAGGGTTTTTCTAAAAAAACCAAAGGGCTTTCTTAAAAAAACCAGGCGGCGGGGTGGCTACCTCCGGCGAGGTCGTCCGGCGAGGCGGGCGGCTCGTGGCTCGTGAGGGGCGGCGGGAGGCGGCGAGAGGGCGGGCTGGCGGGAGGCGGCGGCGGCGACTCGGCGCTAGGGCGGCGGCGGGCGGCTCCGGCTCGGCGGGCGGTGGTGGTGGTGGCTAGAGGGGGTGGCGGCGATATAAAGGGCGGGCGGCGACTTATAGGAGGGGCAAGGCAGCGCCAGTGAGTCCTACTCGGACTCGGTCCAGTCTTGGCGGTGTGTGATGCCAGCGGCGGCGGCGGCGGGCCGGCTGCTGGTGGAGCCCTAGGCCCAGTCGGGCGCGGATCCTCTTTTTTTTTAAACGTTCCGCCGAACTCAGAAAAATCCTAAAAAAAAATCTAAAAAAATTCCAAAACAAGTTTTCTCCATCTAAATAAAATATTTAGAACAAGATGAACTTTTCTTGGCCCCTAAAATGCAATTTTTAAAACATGCAAATTTTTCTAGGGCAAATAAAATCAAATAAAAGCCAAATAATGATTTTAACATTTTTCTTCCGATATTTCATTTATTTTGGAGAAGTCATATTATCTCCCCTCATTTATTATTTTAAAATGAAATATTTTCCGGAGAGAAAATAATTAAAATCAAAATCCTCGTCTTCATTATTTGATAACATTCAAATATGAAAGTTTGGAAAATCCCCAACTCTCTCCGAGGGTCCTTGAGTTGCCTAGGATGTCGAGGATTGCAAACGAAATGCAATAAAATATGATATGCATGGATGACCTATGTATAACATTCCAAATTGAAAATTTGGGATGTTACACTGTATGCCGGCATATCTCACACATCTTGTTAAGTTGAACCGTTTCTGTTGTGTTCCCTAATCGAAAACAGTTCGTCCCAGTGAACTGTATGCCGTATATCACACACACCTTGATCTGGCTAACCGTTTCTATTGCACACCCTAAAAGCAAACAGTTCATCGGAGCGAACTGTATGCCGTATATCGTAGACACATTGATATGGCTGCCTGTTTCTGTTGTTCTACCTCATCGCAAACAGTTCGAATGGATTAACTGTGTGCCCTGCATCGCACACGCAACTAAAATCTGAACCGTGTTTGATGGCTCCGCCATCGCAAATGTTTTGCACCTTTTTTGACAGTTTTTTTACACCATTGTTGGCACCGGCGGCACCGGCGACTCAGATCTGCGGCTGGGACGGTGGCGGCGACTAAGATGTGCGGCTGCAACACTCCCCTACAGCGGCAAGAGGCGGAAGGTGCACTCCCCGGTGGCGGCAACTGCTTCTCCCTTTCTTCTTCGTCTCCGTCCAGCCCTCCTCATCTCCGCCATGTCTCCCCCGACCTCGAAGCTGGTAAGCTACCCCCTCCGCCTCCACCTCCTTTGTTATGTGTTAGGTCATTCAATAGGAGTGTTTAGGGTCGATAGCGCCATCGCTGACCGCATCATGGATGTCGCGTAGGTTGTGGATGAATGGACAAAGCTTCTAGTTCAGGCAGCATCGCTGATAGCTACGGTTCAGGCATGGATCCTGTTGGTCCATAAGAGAGTTGTTCATCGGAATGAGAGACCTCACATCCAGTATGGTCCAATGCTAATCTGGGATCAAGAGAGGATAGCGAATCTGAACTACATCTACAACTGCAACGACACAGAGGCTCTGTGGATGCTTCGAATGAAAAGAGCACCTTTCGCCAGGCTTGTGTAGACGTTTAGGAGCAGGGGGCTGCTAGAAGATAGCATCCACACCACTATGGAGGAGAAAATCTCCATGTTCCTCCATGTTGTTGGTCATAACCAGAGGTTCAGGGTTGTACACAACACCTTCATGATATCAATGGAGACCATCTCTGGGTACTTGAAGCAAGTGTGGTATGCTGTTGGGGAGCTTAGAGGAGAGATGATCAGCTCACCAAGTAGCCGGACTCCTACCAAGATTCATACTAGCTCAAGATGGTATCCATACTTCAAGATGAGCACTTGATATGTTCTTGTAGTTCATGCCTTGATATGTTGTTATTGTTCTATAGTAGACTAACAACATATTGTAATGCCATTCCAGGATTGCATTGGAGCAATAGATGGTACTCATGTCACTGCCAGAGTGCTGAGGTCACAAGCTGCAGCATATAGAGGGAGGAAGCAACACACAAGCCAGAATGTGCTAGCTGCTGTTGACTTTGATCTGAAGTTCACATATGTGTTGGCTGGCTAGGAAGGATCAGCACATGATGCTAACATTCTCAGTGACAGCATGAGTCGTCATGATGGCATCAACATCCCCGATGGTAAGTTCTACCTTGGAGATGCTGGCTATGCATGTCGTCTAGGTGTTCTTCCACCCTTCAGAAAAACCAGGTATCATCTGAACGAGTTTGCTGGTAGGAACTATCCTAGGACTCCTCATGAACTGTTCAATCTCAGAGACTCCAGCCTTAGAGTGACTGTTGAGAGGGCCTTTGGTGCTCTAAAGAATAGGTTTAAGATCCTGGATCAGAAGCCATTCCACCCTTACCCTACCCAGGTGAAGCTTGTTCTTGCATGTTGCATCATTCACAACTGGATCCTGCAATGGGGGTTGATGAATCTGTACCAGAGGAGGAAGATGTCACTCCTGATGAGGTGCTCAGCTCTGGCCATGGTGTGGAGGCGTTCAACAACGAAGCATGGAAGAACAAAAGGTTGGAGTGGGCTCAAGCAATGTGGGATAACAGAGGTCAGACAAGGATCTAAAGCCGAAGAACAAGAGGAAGAAGAAGAAAGAGGGAGCAACAAAAGCGAGGAAGAGGAAGCAGCACATAAGTAGCAGAGGAAGAGGAAGCACCTAGTTAGCATCATTAAGCCATCCTTATTCAACCATGTTGGCTCTTAATAACTTGTATTCTCATTTCCTAGTAGGTAGGACAAATTGTCATTTGTTTCCTAGCTAGGACAAAACAATGTTCAGTGTGTGTGATAAGATCACCACTAGTGAGAAGTAATGGAAATATGCCCTAGAGGTAATAATAAAATTGTTATTATTATATTTCCTTATTCATGATAAAGGTTTATTATTCATGCTAGATTTGTATTGGTCTGAAACATAAATACATGTGTGGATACATAAACAAATACCGTGTCCCTAGTGAGCCTTTACTAGACTAGATCGTTGATCAAACATGGTTAAGGTTTCCTAAACATGGACATGTGTTGTCACTTGATAACGAGATCACATCATTAGGAGAATGATGTGATGGACAAGACCCATCCGTTAGCTTAGCATATGATCGTTCAGTTTATTGCTACTGCTTTCTTAATGTAGAATACATATTCCTTCGACCATGACATCATGCAACTCCCGGATACCGGAGGAATACCTTGTGTGCTATCAAATGTCACAACGTAACTGAGTGATCATAAAGATTCTCTACAGGTATCTCCAAAGGTGTCTGTTGAGTTGCCATGGATCGAGATTGGGATTTGTCACTCCGTGTATCAGAGAGGTATCTCTGGGCCCTCTCGGTAATACACATCACAAGAAGCTTGCAAGCAAAGTGACTAGGGAGTTAGTTACGACATGATATATCATGGAACAAGTAAAGAGACTTTCCGGTAATGAGATTGAACTAGGTATGAAGATACCGACGATCGAATCTCGGGCAAGTAACAAACCGATAGACAAAGGGAATTACGTATGTTGTCATAAAGGTTCAACCGATAAAGATCTTCACAGAATATGTAGGAACCAATATAGGCATCCAGTTACCGCTATTGGTTATTGTCCAGAGAGGTGTCTCAGTCATGTCTACATCATTCTCGAATCCATAGGGTCCGCATGCTTAACGTTCGTTGATGGTATAGTATTATATGAGTTATGTGAGTTGATGACTGAATGTTGTTCGGTGTCCCGGATGAGATCACGGACATGACAAGGAGCTCCAGAATGGTCCAGAGGTAAAGATTGATATATAGTACAATGCTATTTGGTCACCGAAAAGGTTTCAGAATGTATCGGGTAGTCATCGGATCACCGGAAGGGGTTCCGGGAGGCCCCGGGAGGTTATTGGGCCATATAGGCCAAAACAGGGGAGCACGCCAGCCCACAACGTGCTGGTGCACCCCACCTCTAGGCCGCCAGCCCTAGAGAAGGAAAGGGGGAGGGCTAGTGATCGCTCTCTGACTATGGCGCCAGGAAAGCTCCTTTCTGCTAGGACTACGTCGGTATTTCCCCAAAGAGGAAGGGATGATGCAGCACAACGACGGTAGGTATTTCCCTCAGTGATGAAACCAAGGTTATCGAACCAGTAGGAGAACCAAGCAACACAACATAAACAACACCTGCACATAAAGAACAAATCCTCGCAACCGACAAGTTAAAGGGGTTGTCAATCCCTTTCGGGTAACGATGCCAGAAATTTGTGGAGATTGAAATAATAGATCGAAATAAAATGAAGTGAAGCAAAGTATTTTTTTGTGTTTTTTGGTTTAATAGATCTGAATAAAAATGCAAAGGAAAAGTAGATCGCAAGCAAATATATGTGAAAGAAGACCCGGGGGCCGTAGGTTTCACTAGTGGCTTCTCTCGAGAAAAATAGCAAACGCTGGGTAAACAAATTACTGTTGGGAAATTGATAGAACTTCAAATAATTATGACGATATCCAGGCAATGATCATTACATAGGCATCCAGTCCAAGATTAGTAGACCGAATCCTGCCTGCATCTACTACTATTACTCCATGCATCAACCGCTATCCAGCATGCATCTAGTGTATTAAGTTCATGGAAAACGGAGTAATGCAATAAGAACAATGACATGATGTAGACAAGATCTGTTTATCTATTGCATAGATATATATCCCATCTTTTTATCCTTAGTAGCAATGATACATACGTGTCATTTCCCTTTCTGTCATTGGGATCAAGCGCCGTAAGATTGAACCCACTACCGGGCACCTCTTCCCATTGCAAGATAAATAGATCAAGGTGGTGAACCCCATCCGAGATGGTGTCTAGATTGGATCTGGTGGTTCTGGACTCTGCGGCGGCTGGATGAATATTTCGTCGACTCCCCTAGGGTTATGGGATTTTTGGGGTATTTATAGAGCAAAGAGGCGGTTCGGTGGGCACCCGAGGTGGGCACAACCCACCAGGGTGCGCCTGGGCCTCCTGGCGCGCCCTGGTGGGTTGTCCCCTCCTCGCGACTCCCCCTAGGTGCAACCAGGGCCCAACATCGTTCTTCTGGTCCATAAAAAATCATCATGGAGTTTCGTGGCATTTGGACTGCATCTGATATTGATTTCCTACGATGTACAAAACATGGAAAAAACAACAACTGGCACATGGCATTATGTCAATAGGTTAGTACAAAAAATGATATAAAATGACTATAAAATGATTATAAAACAACCAAGATTGAGAACAAAACAGCATGGAAGAATCAAAAATTATAGATATGTTGGAGACGTATCAGCTAGCCCCTCCTACCTTCCCCTCCTCATGGGAGAAAGGAAGGGGGGTGCCGCCCCTCCTGTCTTCCCCACGCGCGCCTAAGAAGGAAGGGGGCGCGGCTAGGGCAGGGGCCAAGGGTGGCCACCGGCCCCCTTGGGGTTGCCCTAGGCTGCCTCCCCACCTCCCCCACAAATATATATGTGTGGAGGGAGAGGGGCAACACACACCATGATCCCGAAGCCGTGTGCGGTGCCCCTCTCCCTCTAGTTCAACCTCGCTCATATTTTCGTTGTGCTTGGCAAAGCTCTATGGAGATAATTGCATCACCACCGTCACCACACCATCGTGCTGGCAGAACTCGTCTACTACATCGTCTGGCTTGCTAGATCAAGAAGGCGAGGACGTTGCTACCTCTTGAGCATGCGTTGGTTTTTCCCTTGAAAAGGAAAGGGTGATGCAGCAAAGTAGAGTAAGTATTTCCCTCAGTTTGAGAACCAAGGTATCAATCCAGTATGAGATAACGCACAAGTTACCAAATACCTGCACAAACAATCAACAACTTGCACCCAACGTGATAAAGGGGTTGTCAATCCCTTCACGGTTACTTGCAAAAGTGAGATCTGATAGAGATAGATAAACGGTAAAGTAATATTTTTGGTATTTTTGGTTTATAGATCGGAAAGTAAAAGATTGGAAAATAGTAGATCAGAAACTAGTATGATGTAAAAGAGACTTAATATGATGGAAAAGAGACCCGGGGGCCATAGGTTTCACTAGTGGCTTCTCTCAAGATAGCAAATACTACGGTGGGTGAACAAATTACTGCCGAGCAAATTGATAGAAGAGCGCATAATTATGACGATATCTAAGGCAATGAGCATGAACATAGGCATCACGTCCGTGTCAAGTAGACCGAAACGATTCTGGATCTACTACTATTACTCCACACATCGACCGCTATCCAGCATGTATCTAGAGTATTAAGTTCATAAAGAACGGAGTAACGCATTAAGAAAGATGACATGATGTAGAGGAATTAACTCAAGCAATATGATGAAAACCCCATCTTTTTATCCTCGATGGCAACAATACAATATGTGCCTTGCTGCCCCTACTGTTACTAGGAAAGGACACCGCAAGATTGAACCCAAAGCTAAGCACTTCTTCCATTGCAAGAAAAACCAATCTAGTAGGCCAAACTAAACCGATAATTCGAAGAGGCTTGCAAAGATATCAAATCATGCATATAAGAATTCAAAGAAGACTCAAATAATATTCGTAGATAATCTGATCATAAATCCACAATTCATTGGATCTAGGCAAATACACCGCAAAAGAATATTACATCGAATAGATCTCCAAGAACATCGAGGAGAACATGGTATTGAGAATCAAAGAGAGAGAAGAAGCCATCTAGCTACTAGCTATGGACCCGTAGGTCTGTGGTAAACTACTCACGCTTCATCGGAGAGGCAATGGTGTTGATGTAGAAGCTCTCCGTGATCGAATCCCCCTCCGGCAGGACGCATGAAAAGGTTCATAGATGGGATCTCATAGGTACAGAAGGTTGCGGCGGTGGAAAAGTGGTTTCGTGGCTCCCCTCGATGTTTTCAAGGTATAAGAGTATATATAGGCGAAGGAACTAGGTCAGGAGACCCATGAGGGGCCCAAGAGGCAGGGGCGCGCCTACCTCTGGGCGCGCCCTCCACCTTTGTGGCCGCCTTGTTGCGTCTCCGACTTCATATCCAAGTCTCCTGATTTGCTTCTAGTCCAAGAAAGATCATCGTGAAAGTTTCATTCCGTTTGGACTCCGCTTCGTATTCCTTTTCTACAAAACTCTAAAACAGGCAAAAAACTGGCACTAGGCTCTAGGTTAATAGGTTAGTCCCAAAAATAATATAAAATAGCATATAAATACCTATTAAACATCCAAAACAGATAATATAATAGCATGGAACAATAAAAAATTATAGATACGTTGGAGACATATCAGACGTCATCGAGCTGAAAGTGTGCTGAACGCGGAGGTGTCGTACGTTCGGTACTTGATCGGGTGAATCACGAAGGTGTACGACTACATCAACCACGTTGATAAACACTTCCGCTTAATGGTCTACGAGGGTACGTAGACACACTCTCCCATCTCGTAGCTATGCATCTCCATGGACAGATCTTGCGTGTGCGTAGAAAGTTTTTTGTTTTCCATGCAACGTTCCCCAACAGGGGCATCATGAGCCAGGTCTATGTGTAGACGATATGCACGAGTAGAACCCTCGTAGACCAACCTTATTTTGATTCGGCGGTATTGTGGGATGAAGCGGCCTAGACCAACCTTACGTGTCCACGCACATGAGACCGGTTCCACCGACTGACATGCAACTTGTTTTGCATAAAGGTGGCTGGTGGGTGTATGTTTCTCCTACTTTAGTTGAATCGAATTTGACTATGGCCGGTCCTTGAAGAAGGTTAAAATAGCAAACTTGATAATCACCGTTGTGGTCTTGCGTAGGCAAGAACGGTTCTTGCTAGTTGCCCGTAGCAGCCACGTAAAACTTGTAAAAACAAAGTAGAGGACGTCTAACTTGTTTTTGCAGCATATGTTGTGATGTGATATGGTCAAGACGTGATGTGATATACGTTGTTGTATGAGATGATCATGTTTTATAATATTGACAACCGCCAGGAGCCTTAGGGTTGTCTCTTAATTATTGTATGAAATGCTAGTGCCATGTAATTGCTTTACTTTATCACTATGCCTTAGCAATAGTTGTAGAAGCAATAGTTGGTGAGATGACCCTGGTGCAACGATGGAGATCAAGGTGTCGAGCTAGTGACAATGGAGATCATGACGATTCTTTGGAGATGGAGATAAAAAGCACAAGATGATGATGACCATATCATGTCACATATTTTGATTGCATGTGATGTTTATCCTTTATGCATCTTATTTTGCTTAGAATGACGGTAGCATTATAAGATGATCCCTTCACTAAATTTCAAGATAAAAGTGTTCTCCCGGAGTATGCACCGTTGCTAAAGTTCATTGTTTCGAAGCACCTCGTGATGATCGGGTGTGGCAGACTCTACGTTCACATACAATGGGTGTAAGCCAGTTTTGCACAAGCAGAATACTTGGGTTAAACTTGACGAGCCTAGCATGTACAGACATGGTCTCGGAACACTGGACACCGAGAGGTCGAACGTGAGTCATATAGTAGATATGATCAACATAGAGATGTTCACCATTGATGGCTATCCCATCTCACGTGATGATCAGACATGGGTTAGTTGATTTGGATCATGTATCACTTAGATAACTTGAGGGATGTTAATTTAAGTGGGAGCGCATTAGTAATTTGATTAATTGAACTTGATTTATAATGAACTTAGTCTTAATAGTTTTTGCATATCTATGTTGTAGATCAATGGCACGTGCTACCGTTCCCCTGAATTTTAATGTGTTCCTAGAAAAAGCTAAGCTAAAAGATAATGGTAGCAACTACACGGACTCGGTCCGTAACTTGAGGACTATCCTCATTGCTGCACAGAAGATTTAAATCCTTGATGCACTGCTAGGTGACAGACCTGTTACGAACGTCTGGTAGGCTCAATCTGATGACTACTCAATAGTTCAGTGTGCCATGCTATACGGCTTAGAACCGGGACTTCAAAGACGTTTTGAACGCCACGGAGCATATGAGATGCTCCAAGATCTGAAATTGATATTTCAAGCTAATGCTCGGGTTGATAGATATGAAGTCTCCAACAAGTTCTATAGCTGCAAGATGGAGGAGAATAGTTCTGTCAGTGAACACATACTCAAAATGTCTGGGTATCATAACCACTTGACTCAGCTGGGAATTGATCTTCCAGTTGATAGTATTATTGACAGAGTTCTTCAGTCACTGCCACCAAGCTACAAAGGCTTCACGATGAACAATAATATGCAAGGGATGACGAAAACAATTCTCAACCTCTTCGCAATGCTTAAGGCCGCGAGGGTAGAAATCAAAAAGGAGCATCAAGTGTTGATGGTTAACAAGACCACTAGTTTCAAGAAAAAGGGCAAGGGAAAGAAAGGGAACTTCAAAAAGAATGGCAAGCAAGTTGCCGCTCCCATGAAGAAGCCCAAAGCTGGACGCAAGCCTGAAACCGAGTGTTTGTACTGCAAAAGGAATGATCACTGGAAGCAGAACTGCCCCAAATACTTGGCGGATAAGAAGGATGGCAAAGTGAACAAAGGTATTGATATGTCTCCAACGTATCTATAATTTATGAATCATTCATGCTATTTTATTATCTGTTTTGAATGATTATGGGCTTTATTATACACTTTTATATTACTTTTGGGACTAACCTATTAACCGGAGGCCCAGCCCATATTGTTGTTTTATTGACTGTTTCAGTATTTCGAAGAAAAGGAATATCAAACGGAGTCCAAACGGAATGAAACCTTCGGCAGCGTTATTTTGGGAAGAATATGATCCTGGAGACTTGGAGTTCACGTTAGAAGATCCCCGAGGACTCCACGAGATAGGAGGGCGCGCCCCCCTACTGGACGCGCCCCCTGTCTCGTGGGCCCCTCGAGCACCCCCCGACCGACTTCTTTCGCCTATATAGTCCCACGTACCCAAAAGCATCCATGGAGAAGATAGATCGAGAGTTCCGCCGCCGCAAGCCTCTGTAGCCACCAAAAACCTCTAAAGTCCGTTCGGCACCACTGAGGGGGAACCCATCACCGGTGGCCATCTTCATCATCCCGGCGCTCTCCATGACGAGGAGGGAGTAGTTCACCCTCGGGGCTGAGGGTATGTACCAGTAGCTATGTGTTTGATCTCTCTCTCTCTCTCTCTCGTGTTCCCTCTAAGGAACGATCTTGATGTATCGCGAGTTTTGCTATTATAGTTGGATCTTATGATGTTTCTCCCCCTCTACTCTCTTGTGATGAATTGAGTTTCCCCTTTGAAGTTATCTTATCGGATTGAGTCTTTATTTGAGAACACTTGATGTATGTCTTGCCGTGCTTATCTGTGGTGACAATGGGATTTCACGTGCCACTTGATGTATGTTTTGGTGACCAACTTGCGGGTTCCGCCCATGAACCTATGCATAGGGGTTGGCACACGTTTTCTTGACTCTCCGGTAGAAACTTTGGGGCACTCTTTGAAGAACTTTGTGTTGGTTGGATAAATCTGAGATTGTGTGATGCATATCGTACAATCATGCCCACGGATACTTGAGGTGACAATGGAGTATCTACGTGACATTAGGGTTTTGGTTGATTTGTGTCTTAAGGTGTTATTCTAGTACGAACTCTTTAATAGATCGATCCGAATAATAACTTTGAGGTGGTTTCGTACCCTACCATAATCTCTACGTTTGTTCTTCGCTATTAGTGGCTTTGGAGTGACTCTTTGTTGCATGTTGAGGGATTGTTATATGATCTATCTATGTTATTATTGTTGAGAGAACTTGCACTAGAGAAAGTATGAACCCTAGGCCTTGTTTCCTATCATTGCAATACCGTTTACGTTCACTTTTACCATTAGTTACCTTGCTGTTTTTATATTTTCAGATTACAAAAACCTATATCTACCATCCATATTTCACTTGTATCACCATCTCTTCGCCGAACTAGTGCACCTATACAATTTACCATTGTATTGGGTGTGTTGGGGACACAAGAGACTCTTTGTTATTTGGTTGCAGGGTTGCTTGAGAGAGACCATCTTCATCCTACGCCTCCTATGGAGTGATAAACCTTAGGTCATCCACTTGAGGGAAATTTGCTATTGTCCTACGAACCTGTGCACTTGCAGGCCCAACAACGTCTACAAGAAGAAGGTTGTGTAGTAGACATCAAGCTCTTTTCTGGCGCCGTTGTCGGGGAGGTGAGTGCTTGAAGGTATATCTTTAGATCTTGCAATCGAATCTTTTTGTTTCTTGTTTTATCACTAGTTTAGTTTATAAAAGAAAATTACAAAAAAAGGACTTGAGTTTGTCTCATATGCTTCGTCTTTTTAATATCTTTCGTGAGTTTGATGGAAAGGAAAATTGTGCTCAAGTGCTAGAAGAAGAATGCTTTAAAATGCTTGGTACTAAATCTTTGAATGATGAGCATGATTGCAATGTTGTTAGTATAAACTCCTTGAATATCCATAGTACTAATGATGATTGCTCTAGTCATGATGAAAATATCTCTCATAAGCATGTCAACTTTTGTGGAGTGCATGTTTGCATTAACACACCAAATAAAGAAGATATATATTGCAAGAGGCATAAGTATTTAGAAACTAAGACATTGCAAGAAAGGCTAGATAAGAGTGCGGAGAATTTAAGATATCTTTCCCGTTGTGAATTTTGCAATAAACAAGATCATTTACATCTCCAACGCAAATTGTTTCATGATCGGATAGTGTCCAAAGTTTGTGATGATTTGATCTCCCTTTCTCATTACAATGAACTTAGATTGCTTTTGGGTTGTGAAGAGTTGAAACTTTTAACTAAGCCTATTCCAAAATTTAATCTTAAGCATTTTCTTGATATTGATCTAGAAAAGATTTATATGTTTTGTGCGGAGAATTGCATTGAAAATCCTTATATTGCCAATTACCTAAAGAAAAGAAAGCAAATGGAAGATGATGAGAATACTAATGAAAGGGAAGAGACTTCCCAATCTCCTCCTATTATTTCTTATGGTGAATCAGGTAACGAGGAGGAGCTTTCTATTCAACCAATCTCAACAATAAGGAGCTCAAATAGGAAGGTTGAACCTACACATAATGTGAATAAGAAAAAAAAAGAAGGAGCAACAAAGGTAGAAAGGTATCCCTCCCAAATGATGTTGCGCCTACTACTCATTGTGATGATGATAATTGCTTTACTATTGGTGATATCCATATTTTTAATGATGAGAGTGATTATGCTTATGATATGAAAGAGCCCAAGCTTGGGGAAGCTATGTTTGATGAGGATGAAATATTTGAGAATATATTTGCTGAAATTAATGTTTGTCCCAAGCTTGGGGATGCTATGTTTAATGAAGATGATACTTTTAGCACCCCAAGTTTTGATATGCAAAGTTGTTATGATGATAGCATGCCTCCTACCTATGATGATTATATTGATAAATGGGTTCGGAAGAGTGTCAACTTTAGGAAGTAGTGATCCCACTATTTTGGAGGATGTTGAATTTTATTGTGATGAATATGAAAGTGGATTTGGAAGAGTGTCAACTTTATTTAGTGATTCCACTATCTTGGGAGAGGTTCCAATCGATTATGATGAGAACGAAGTTGCTACTTATGATGATTATTGTGATGAAACTTATGCTATAAAAAGTAGTGATGATTATATTTACAAATCTTGTCATGATTATGATTACCCTTTTTCTGAACATTACTCTTTTAATGTGGAAACAATTTTAGTGTTCAAGTCTCTTATGATACTCCCAATATTCCGAATGAGAAGAATTTTGCTTATGTGGAGAGTAGTAAATTCTCTATGCTAGTAGATCATGAAAAGAATGCTTTAAGTACTGGTTATATTGTTGAATTCATTCATGATGCTACTGAAAATTATTATGAGGGAGGAACATATGCTTGTAGGAATTGCAATGATATCAAGTTTCCTCTCTATATGCTTAAATTTTTTAAGTTATGCTTGTTTTGTCTTCCTATGCTTGTTGATTATTGTTCCCATAAGTTGTTTTCTCACAAAATCCCTATGCATAGGAAGTGGTTTAGACTTAAATGTGCTATTCATATTCTTCATGATGCTCTCTTTATGTTTCAATTCTTATCTTTTATGTGAGCATCATTGAAATCATCATGCCTAGCTAGGGGCGTTAAACGATAGCGCTTGTTGGGAGGCAACCCAATTTTATTTTAGTTTATTACTTTTTGCTTATGTTTAGTAATAAATTATACATCTAGATTCTGGTTAGATGTGGTATTATGTTTTAATTAGTGTTTGTGCCAAGTAGAACCTTTGGGAAGACTTGAGTGAAGTCTTTATGATCATGCTGTAAAAAACAGAAACTTTAGCGCTCACGAGATTAGCTTCAACTTTTTACTGGAGAGTGATATTTAGTTGATTCTTTTTGAAGATGATTACTAGACAAATTCCTCAAGTCCACCAATTTATTTTAGAATTGTTTGAGTTCTAGAAGTTTGCGTTAGTTACAGATTACTACAGACTGTTCTGTTTTTGACAGATTCTGTTTTCATTGTGTTGTTTGCTTATTTTGATGACTCTATGGCTAGTAAAATAGTTTACAAACCATAGATAAGTTGGAATACAGTAGGTTTAACACCAATATAAATAAAGAATGAGTTCATTACAGTACCTCTAAGTGGTGTTTTGTTTTCTTTTCTAACTTAGACTTCTGAGTTTTCTGTTAAGTTTTGTGTTGTGAAGTTTTCAAGTTTTGGGTAAAGATTTGAAGGACTATGGAATAAGGAGTGGCAAGAGCCTAATCTTGGGGATTCCCAAGGCACCCCAAGGTAGTATTCAAGGATAACCAAGAGCCTAAGCTTGGGGATGCCCCGGATGGCATCCCTCCTTAAATCTTCGTTCATCGGTAACTTTACTTGGAGCTATATTTTTATTCGCCACATGATATGTGTTTTGCTTGGAGCGTCATTTTATTTTGTTAGTATTTGCTTGCTGTTATTTATAATAATGTTTTGCATCTTTAGTTTAAATAAAAAAGTCAAGGATAGCCTTTGCCATGCTTATTTTGCTAGCATACATGTTGTTGTTTGAAAACAGAAAGTTTACCGCTGTTGCAAACATTCCCTAGAAAAGTCAGAGCATGATATAATGTTGAAACCTTTTGAATAATGAGCTCTGATAAATTTAATACAGTGGGAATTTTATTTCATATTTTTTGGAGTTAGGGAAGTATGAAGAATCTTGTATTCTTTACAGACTGTCCTGTTTTGGCAGATTGCTATTATGTTTGCATTGTTTGCATATGTTTGCTTGTTTAATGGTTCTATTTGAGGATAGGAGTATTAAATATGCAGAGGAATTTATTATGCAATGTTGAATAATAATGTTAGTGATTTGTTACGGTAGAAAATGATAAGGTTTTGCATTGGTTTATACTAACCTATCTCACGAGTTCTTGTTGAGTTTGGTGTGGATGAAGCTTTTGAGAAATAGAGAAACCATAATATGAGAGGAATTAAGGAGACACAAAAGTTCAAGCTTGGGGATGCCCAAGGCACCCCAAGATAATATTTCAAGAAGTCTCAAGCATCTAATCTTGGGGATGCCCCGGTAGGCATCCCACCTTTCTTCTTCAACAACTATCGGTTAGTATCGGTTGAGCCTAAGTTTTTGCTTCTTTACATGAGTTGTGCTATCCTTGCAATGCTATTTTATTTTTCTTTGCTTGCTGTTTGAGTACAATACCAAGATCTGAAATTCTTTTATGAGAGAAAGTCTTCGCATAGTTGCATAATTATTTAGCTACTCATTGATCTTCACTTATATCTTTTTGGAGTAGTTTGTCATTTACTCGTGTGCTTCACTTATATCCTATGAGTAAATTGTTGAATGAGTTGATTGTCATAAATCTGAAATTATATATTTCACATTTGCTTATCCCATGGGGAGTTATGACTTCACATCTAAGAAGTAGAGGTTGTAAATTTATTGGAGGTTAGCAAGCATTGTATTGGTCATTTGAACAATTCATGAAAGAATATTGAAGGAAGAGAGATTTCACATATAAATACACTATCCTAGACATCTTTTATAATTGGGAGCACTCATTAAGTATGACATGCTAAAGAGTTGATGTTGGACAAGGAAGACAACGTAATGGTTTATGTTTTCCGAAATCTCAGTTAAAGTATATTGTCGTGGATCATTCAAACATGTTGAGCTTGCCTTTCCCCCTCATGCTAGCCAAAATTCCTTGCACTAAGTAGAGATACTACTTGTGTTTCCAAATATCCTTAAACCCAGTTTTTGCCATGAGAGTCCACCATACCTACCTATGGATTGAGTAAGATCCTTCAAGTAAGTTGTCATCGGTGCAAGCAATAAAAATTGCTCTCTAAATATGCATGACTTATTAGTGCGGAGAAAATAAGCTTTGTACGAACTTGTTATGGAAGCAATAAAAGCGGCAGACTGCATAATAAAGGTCCATATACAAGGGCAATATAAAGTGACGTTCTTTCGCATTAAGATTTTGTGTATCCAACCCTAAAAGCGCATGACAACCTTTGCTTCCCTCTGCGAAGGGCCTATCTTTTACTTTATGTCTTTTACTTTTATGCAAGAGTCAAGGTGATCTTCACCTTTCCCTTTTTCATTTTATCCTTTGGCAAGCTCCTCGTGTTGGGAAGATCCTAATATATATATATATATATATATATATATATATATATATATATATATATATATATATATATATATATCCAATTGGATGTAAGTTAGCATGAACTATTATTGTTGACATCACCCAAAGGTGAATACGTTGGGAGGCAACACTATAAGCCCCTATCTTTCTCAGTGTCCGATTGAAACTCCATAACCATTAGTATTGCGTGAGTGTTAGAAATTGTAGAAGACTATATGATAGTTGAGTATGTGGAGTTTGATATTCCTTAATATAAGATGAATTGCAATTGTTTGAATGACCGAGAATGAAGTTTTCTAGTTTTCAAGAAAGTTTATGGTCTATGCTTTGACATGTGAATTGCTTGTTACTTTATCGTGAGAAATTTTATGAGGTGAACTACTGTTATGAGATATTATCATGCTAGAAAAGGTGATTGAAATTATCATTGATCAAACTTGTGCACCTTCTAGCATTCACACTTCATAAATTCTTTCTTTTATCATCTACCTACTCGAGGACGAGTAGGAATTAAGCATGGGGACGCTGATACGTCTCCAACGTATCTATAATTTATGAAGCATTCATGCTATTTTATTATCTGTTTTGAATGATTATGGGCTTTATTATACACTTTTATATTACTTTTGGGACTAACCTATTAATCGGAGGCCCAGCCCATATTGCTGTTTTATTACTGTTTGATATTTCAAGAAAAGGAATATCAAACGGAGTCCAAACGGAATGAAACCTTCGGCAGCATTATTTTTGGGAAGAATATGATCCTGGAGACTTGGAGTTCACGTCAGAAAATCCACGAGGACTCCACGAGATAGGAGCCCCCCCCCCCTGTCGGCATTCTGGGAATGGGGGTACCCAGACTTGCCTGCCTGCGGCCTGCGGCGTGGCTCAAGGGGTGGCCCACTACGGCCCATCTTCATTAGCACAAGCTCAAGACCTTCGCGAGGGGCCAAGCATCGCGGGGCGGATGACAGGAAGCTTCCTCAGGCACGGCCTCGTCAGGCTGGCTCGCGAGGAGGCGGAGAGATCAAGGCGGGGTACCTCACGAGGTGCCCATGACGCAAGCCATGGACGACCAAGAGGCGCCAGTGAGCGCCCAGCCAGCAGTGTCCTCATTTCCTCTTTGGTGCAAAGGAGGCAAGCGCAGGCGATAGTATCAAGCAAAGGCAACCATTTCGGTGCAACAAGACCAAGACCAACACAACGGCAGGAAGGAGGTCATTGTGGAGCCCCAGCCGGCATCATCGTCAGAGCCTTTGGCAGGCGAGGACCAACTTTAGTCAGGATAAGTGTACTAGATGTTCCCCTTCAAAATGGCCAATTGTTGGCGCCCTTCCCGCTCAATATTTGGGAAGAGGCCCAGGGCCTTTGCCTATAAATAGGACTAGCCACCCACAAGGTAGGGATCTGGAATCGAGAACACAGCTAGAGATCAAGCAATCTAGAGAGAGAGAGAGAGAGAGAGCGACCAAACTCCCCCTAGCAGTTCGTCGCACCGGCCAAGAACAGACCCTCGCGAGGCTGTTCTTCCTTGTACTATTCATCATCAGCCCAAGAGGCAATCCACCACACCACACCTTTGGGTAGGGTATTACACCACAATGGTGGCCCGAACCAAGATAAATCTTGTGTCCCTTGTGTTGCTCTTTGTGTAGTTTAGATCCTTGCGAGGCGACGAGGTGTAGGTAGGTAGGAGGTGAGATCTCCGTGTGCACCCCAGAGTTCGAACCTAGAGGGTCTGCCGGAACCCGAAATCCGACATTTGGCGCGCCAGGTAGGGGTGCACCAGAATCCGTCTTCCGCCGCCCTGTTCTTCACCGCCCATCGCATCCTTTTCGGACGCTCGTCGGGCCCGCGCCGAGCGCCGGGCCGCTCTCGCCACTCGCGTCGCCCAGACGGCCCCCGTCGGCGGCCGCCCCCGCCGTTCCCCGTCGCCTGCCGTCAACGCCGCCACCGGCCCGGCGGGGAACGAGCAGCAAGCGTCGTCCCAGCATCCATCCGTGAGGCGAGACGGCCGCACCGCTACTCCTTCGCTCGCCCCAGCTGGTTCTTCGTCTCACGCGCTCCGCGCGCCCATGGAGGCTCGAGCCGTGCTCATCGCGGCAAACGAGCTCCTGCGCTACCGCCCCGTCGACGACGTCTACGAGGAGTGGCTTGACCGCGTCGCCGAGCTTGTCCGCGCCGCAGGGGGCTCCCCCGCGCCGTCCTTCTCGCTGCACCGCGCCCCGCCTTGCGCAGGCGATGAAGCTCCGGGGGCGCCTTGGCCCCAAGGCACGCGGCCCCTGGGCGGAACCCGCTCCGTCCGGCACCAGTGCAGCAAGAGCAGAGCTGCCAAGAGGTCCCTCTCCCCCAAGAAGCTGCCTGAGTGCTCCCTGCACCGGCCCGTCACGACCGCGCTCCTGTTCCAGCATGACAAGACCCCGCGCTGCTCCCAGCAGCGGCGCACGGGGATCCCCAAGATCAAGCCCTTCGTCACCAAAGGCCTCCCGTGGCCACTGCAAGCTGCCGCGCCTTCACCGCCGAGCTACGCAGCGTCGCGTGGCCCGGCAAGTTCAAGCCAGACCTGCCTCCTTGCTACGACGGCAAGGCCGACCCCGCGGAGTTCCTCCAGCTCTACGAGTTGGGCATCAAAGCCGCCAACGGGGACGAGAAGGTCATGGCGAACTGGTTTCCCATGGTGCTCAAGGACGATGCCCGCACCTGGCTCCTGAACCTGGCTCCTGGCACGATCTCCTCCTAGGACGAGATGCGCACCCGCTTCATCGCCAACTTCCAAGGCACTTCGCGACCGGCCTCCTGCCGTGGCGACATCGCGCCGCATCAAGCAGCAGCCAGGAGAGACCCTGCAGAAGTACATCCAGTGCTTCAACAACGCACGCCTCAAGATTCCCAAGGTGACCGAGGAGGCCATCATCTCAGCCTTCTCCGACGGTGTGCGGGGCGTCAAGATGAAGGAGGAGCTGGCGATGCATGAAGACCTGTGCACATCCCTGGAGCTGTTCAACTTGGCGACCAAGTGCGCCAGGGCTGAGAAAGGACGCCTCTCCCTCCTCGAGCTACCGGCTGCCGGCCCAGAAGAGAAGAAGCCCAAGGTCAAGGACGTGAAGCACAAGGGGGTTGCCGTGCTCGCGGCAGAACCAGATACCAAGCGAGGCAGGGATCAGCCCGAGTCTTCCAAGGGCAGCCCGGTGCGTGTACCACGACCTCCACACCCACAAACCAACGAATGCCAAGAGCTCGAGCCGTGCGAGAAGGGCGAATCGGTCGACGCCCCGACCGCAATGATCGAGGCTACGGCAGAGGAGGAGGAAGAAACGCAGGACGTTGGGAAGACCGTGGCCCTCGCCAAGGGTGGCGTGACCGACCTCGCGAGGATCGCTGGCAGGACCGCCTTGCAAAGGAGGCTGGAGGGATCAGCCTCGCGAGGATCGCCCGCAAGGCAACGCAGGCCTCCCCCCTCTACCACCGCAGCCAAGGAGAAATGAAGACCATCATCAGGACGAGGGGGCTGGGGGCTTCCAGGAGCCGCGCGCAATCGCTTGCATCCTGGGTGGAGCTCAAGCCCCAGCCTCTCAACGCATCTTCAAGCAGTTCGCCCGCGAAGTGAACGCAGTCCTCCCCAAGCTCGAAGCCACGCGCCCTCTCAGGTGGTCAGTGTGCGCCATCACGTTCAGCTCGGCGGATCAGCTCAAGTGTGCAGCCACGGCCGGAGTCCTCCCGATGCTTTGTTCCCCAATCATCAGCAACGTGCAAGTCACCAGGACCCTCATTGATGGCGGAGCAGGGCTCGATGTCCTGTCCGTCGAGACATTCAACAATCTCCAAGTGTCGTACAATCAGGTTCAGCCAACCAAGCCTTTCTCCGAGTCACCGATGGCTCCACGGTTCCGATTGGGCAGGTCCGCCTTCCTGTCACCTTGGTAGCGACAACTACCGCGCCGAGCTCATCGACTTCGACATCACCCACATTCGCCTACCGTACAATGCCATCCTCGGGTACCCAGCTCTGGCCAAATTCATGGTCGTGACCCATCACGGCTACAATGTCCTCAAGATGTCAGGAAGCGGCGGAGTCATCACGGTGCCTTGCGAAGAGAGAGACGCAGTGTGTTCCCTGGAGAGTGCTTTTCAAGCTGCATCAATTGAAGACCCAGATCACAGGAGCGGGAGGCTCATCGAGGCTGCTCCTAAGAAGAAGAAGACATCGCCTGGCCCGACCCCTCGGGAGGCAGGCCCCTCAGGTCCGCGCCCGTTCAGGGGGCACCTCCTTCTGTCGCATAGGAAGGCGCACCTGGCGCCCTCCTCGAGCAAGGCTCGGGGGCTCTCTCCTGGAGGGCCACCGACTTTGCTAAGATCACGAGGGAGGCGCTTGGGCACCACTTGGAGGCGTGTTTCAAAGCATGTTTCCCTCAGGAAGGAGCGAGGCAAGGAGGGCCAAACCCTCATGAGTTCGTCAGCAAGATCATTCAGGAGCTGCAGGAGCCAAGAGTCATGAGTGGCAGCCGCCGCTTACCCGCCGTAGCTCCCCATCCAGGCAAGGATGGAGGGCTGCGCGTCTGCATCGACATACCATGGCTCAACCGAGCCGCCTCTCAGGAGCGCCTCTGGCCCTCACGCGTGGGGCGCTGTGAAGGTCCACCCCACAACTAGGTTCGCATGCCTTACGGTTTCTTTGGCCTTGCTGCCACACGCCAGGCGCCTCATGAGGAGCATCCACAGGGGCTCAAGTGGCAGGCGTTCGCAGTCCTGGCGGAGATGGAGATGGTCCGCGAGGAGCCACGGCGCCTCCGGAGCCTCCCGAGGCTCCAGGCACAGGGGCTCGTGAAGATCGGCTTCCGGCGCCACGGTGTCCGCTCGTCTTCAACATTATCGGTGACATCCTTGAGTTTCATTTTCAGTGGGGCGCCCCAGGCTGCATCATTCCCAGCCGCGTGGGTCCGTCCATGCGGCGTGTATCCCGTTTGCTTCATGTTTCTAGTTTACCTTATTGGGGGCGCCCCTCGGGCTGCATCATCCCCAAGCCACACGGGCCAGACCCAGTGGCATGTATCCCTCTTGCGTTTATTCGGGTTATGCGTTTGACCCATCATGATTGTTATTTGGTGCCTGTCCATGGCACCCCTCTTCCTTCATGTCGGCCGCTTGCACGTTAAAGGGGGGGGTACCTGAGCATCGCGACTCATGGGCTCCTACTGGCTCTCCAGCCCTCACCCTCTGGCCTTGTCCACGACATCGCGACACAGCATACCATGACGGCCGAGCCCCGCTCGAGGGCCGGGACCCGAGGGCGTGAGCGTCGACATCTAACCAAATTTGCAGGAACACGTCACAAGTTAAGGCCAGTGCAGCGCAGCCGCCTTGAGGTAGGGCCACGTGAGTCCCGCGCTGGCTCACAGTGCCCAGATACACCTCGTCGAGCCCTACCGTGCTGCCGACGTGTCGAGGCAGGCTACATGCCCCGGGCTCCTCCCAGAGGGGAGCCCCTCCCACGCACTGATGGAAGCACCATGCTCCGCGTTGGTGGCGACATCGCCGAGGCGGCTATGCCCATACACATACGGAGCCAGGTGCTCCAGCTGGTGATAAACAAGCGAGGGTGGCCCCGGCACATCAACCTCAAGGAGCCCAGAGCTCAATGTCGGCCTCATCGTGCGCCTCCCCTCGGGAGTGCCGCAGCGAGGCTGGGCATGGGGCTACGCCTGGGTCACGCCCAGACGCACGCCACCCAGCCAGGCCCCTCGGGCCTGGTTCGTCGCACGTCTCTCCACGAGCGGAGCCAAGGTACGAAGGCCGTTTGAACGTCAAGGGGGACTCCTGAGCATCGTGACTCTGGAGTCTAACTAGTCACGTAGCCCCTCACCCCTTAGTTCCAAAAGGCTAACGGCGATTGAGGTATGCGCGGGGCCGGCTCTGCCGACGTAGAATGGTAAATTCACCCATACATCTCACCTCCCTACTTGTTGTTCGTGCGCCAAGGGGGACTCCTGAGCATCGCGACTCAGGAGCCTTACTTGTCACGTAGCCCCTCACTCCTTAGTCCCGTCCTGGTTTCCGGTCGGGGCTAACGGCGGCTGAGGTATGCGCGGGGCCGGGCTCTGCCGACGTAGAACATGAGCAAGTAGGAAGGAAAAGCACAAATCTCAAGGAATTCAAAAGCAAATATTATAGTCCATAACTGTTTCTAGCATAAGCATAAGTTTAAATGCCTCCATGAGGCATGATGCATGTTGCAGAGCTGAAAGCGGGGCAGAGCCACAGGAGTCACTTTTTAGCGGCACCATTCTTTGGCGGAGCGAACTCTTGTTGGGCGGGTTCGCCTCGTGAAGCCTCGGGATCGGCCGCCTCGCTTGACTTGGTCTTTGAAGGCCCGAACCGCCCGTGAGCCTCCGCTCGACCCTTCACGGCCTCAGCAGCGGAAGCGGCAAGCTCGCCGCTCACATGCTCCAATAGGCCGTCAAGGTTGACGTTGGGGTCGCGAAGGTAGACGAGGGTGAAGACGCGCGTCAGCGCTGTAGAAGACAGGACACGCGCCTCGGCCTCAGCCGTGGGGCCGACGCCAAGGGTGACATATTCAAGGGCGCGGACCAGGAAGGGAAGCAGTTTGGCGGGGCCGTCCTCGGCGCCCGGCAGTGGCTCTCTCGGGCGGCTGTCGTAAAGTGACCTCAGCAAGGTGCGAGCCTTCACCTCCAGCTTCGCGAAAGCCACGCGGTCCTCGGCCAGGACCCGCGCCTTGCCGTCCAGCTCGATCTTCTTCGCCTCCAACTCCTGGTCCAGCGCACTCAAGCGGCCATGGCGCTCATCAAGCTTGGCGTCCCGGTCCTTGGCGGCCGCCTCACGAGCCTTCATGTCTTCCTCCTTCTCTTGGCGGACGCGGGCCTCCTCGGCAAGCTGGTCGCGCAGGCCCTGCAGCTTGCTCTCCAGCGCCTTGCAGCGACCTCGGACGTCGGCTACCTCCCCCAAGGCGGCGTCGCGAGCGGCCTTCGCCCCAAGGACGGCCTGCTTCTCCTCGTCGCAAGCCATCGCGGCCTGAACCAGCGTCGCTCAAATCGAAGCGTCAGAGCGAACCCAGCCGGAGGCCAGCTCCAAGCGTCCGGCCACCAAGCGAGGGTCGGCGCCCAGAAGATCTTTCCGCAGCCGGTCCAGTTCAGCAGCAGCACGATCAAGGACAGTAGAAGGAGTCGGAGAAACGACAGTTGGCGGAGTAGGAGGAGAGGACGGCAGCGTAATCACAACACCATGAGACGGGACTTTTTGCGCCCCGGCGACTGCGGCAGTGGCATCAGGCAAGGGTACCTCGAGAGTCGCTTGGGCCATGGGGGCTGAACTCCCCCCAGCTAGCTCCGCCAGGCCTCGTGAGGATGACCGGGCAGGAGAGGCCCGTGTCTTGCCGTCACCTTCTTTCGCGGATGGAGGCGCTGCCCCGGACGAAGCCTCAGGAGCCCCCTTCAGCTTCTTCGCCACAGGCGCCAGCCTAGCGAAGGAATACAGATATCAAGCATCAACGACGAAGCAAGAAGCAAAACGAGAATCAAGAACTTACTGGTCATCGCTCGCGGGCTCTAGCAACCTCCGGCCGAACTTGAAGCCCGAGAGCCGGCTGCAGGGATCAGCCTCAAGAGGCTCGGGAGCAAGAGGCGCGTCTACAGATCGCCTCGGAGCCGGAGCAGACCCGCGGGGAACCAGCCCCGTCCTATCCTTCTTCGGGATCAGGGCGAGCTCTCACCACCTCGCTCATCGCCATCCTCATCGTCGTCCGGCAAGAGGCGGAGAGCACGGGACCTGCACCGGAGGAGGGGCGCTCTCGACTCCCCGTCGGTCGCCTCGGAGTCGGGCCCCTCTTCCCGCTCCTCTTCTTCCTCTTCTTCGCCGGAGTTGCCGAATGACACGTTCACCGTCGCCCGGGCCGCCGGGTCCTCGGGAACCTCCGCGGGCACATGCCCGTCCCCATTGAAAGCGGGCATGGAGTCCACCACCTGCTCCCAATCATCTTGAAGGAACAGGGGTACAGGAGCGCCCTCCAGCCTCGCCACGTCTCCCCCGACCAAAGATTGGAGGACAACAGCCAGATCTTCGTCGGCCAAGACTACGGGGCTCGGGCGAGGCCTCCACAACGGAAGCGGGTATTGCCGAAGCGGGGCCACCCGGTGCTCCAGGAACTCCCTCAGGAGCGACGCCCCGGTCAGCTTCGCCGTCGCCATGTTGCCCGGCCACAGGTCCGCGTCCATCTTCTCCAGCAATGGCTTCGCGCGGGGATCCACGAGTTCCGCGCGAGACCAAGCGTCGATGGGCGTGGGGTGCTCCGTGGGCAGAATCAGCCGAGGATGGATGCGCCCAGCATCTACCATGACCCACTTGCTCCTGAAGCCCTCAATCCTCTTCCCGGGCTTCGAGATGGCGTTGGAGCTGTTGTACGCGACAAAGCTCGCGCACGCGGTGATGGGGCCGCGAGAGACCCGGAGGTAGAAGTAGTGGCGCAGCAAGGCCACTGAGGGCTGCACCCCGACATGAGCCTCACAGTAGTAGGCGAAGATCGCCAGGAGGAGAACAGAGTTGGGGTGGAGGTGCAGAGCGTGCAGTTTGTAATGGCGGAGGACAGAAAAGAAGAACTCAGAAAAGGGAGGCACCAGACCGGCGGCAATGGCGCTCACGAAGAGAGGATAGAAGGTGCTTCCTTGGTCCTCAGGAAGGGCAGAGCCAGCCTTGAGCACCGCTGCCCCGTCGTTGCCTTGCGCTGCCATCATCCGGCGCGCTCGGGCAAGGCTCTTCTCCGACACGTTCGGGGAGTCCAAAGCAGGCGAGTACCAAGCTCCGGCCGGGGTCTGGCGAGGCGCCATACCTTGCTAGGGCACGGGGTCGGAGCAGATCTGGGGATTTTGGAAGGTGAAGGATAGGAGCAAGAAAGGGATCTGGGCAATGACTGGAGAAGGCAAAGGAGGAAAAGCCTAGACGGGTGCCGCTCTTTTTTCGATTCGCGCAGTTGTCAAGGCGTCATGGGAAGCAGAGACGCCCACGTCCAATCAACCGCCAGGCGGCGCCCGAGGCCGCAGGCTGTTAGGGCCCGCGGCGCTTCGCACTTTCCCCTTCGCTTCTCCGCTAAGCCAAGTCGAGGCGCGCCTTGGGCCCGGGGGCTACTGTCGGCGTTACAGGGAACGGGGTACCCAGACTTGCTGCGGCTGCGGCGTGGCTCAAGGGGTGGCCTAGTACGGCCCATCTTCATCAAGACAAGCTCAAGATCCTCGCGAGGCTAAGCCTCATGAGGCGGACGACAGAAGCTTCCTCGGGCACGACCTCGTCCCGGTGGCTCGCGAGGCGGAGAGATCAAGGCGGGGTACCTCACGAGGTGCCCATGACGCAAGCCATGACGACCAAGGGCGCCAGGCGGGCGCCAGCCCACGCAGTGTCCTCATTTCCTCTTTGGTGCAAAGGAGGCAAGCGCAGGCGAGAGTATCAAGCAAAGGCAACCATTTCGGTGCAACAAGACCAAGACCAACACAACGGCAGGAAGGAGGTCATTGTGGAGCCCCAGCCGGCGTCATCGTCAGAGCCTTTGGCAGGCAAGGACCAACTTTAGTCAGGATAAGTGTACTAGATGTTCCCCTTCAAAATGGCCAATTGTTGGCGCCCTTCCCGCTCAATATTTGGGAAGAGGCCTAGGGCCTTTGCCTATAAATAGGACTAGCCACCCACAGGGTAGGGATCCAGAATCGAGAACAGAGCAAGAGATCAAGCAATCTAGAGAGAGAGAGAGAGAGAGAGAGAGAGCGACCGAACTCCCCCTAGCAGTTCGTCGCACCGGCCAAGAACAGACCCTCGCGAGGCTGTTCTTCCTTGTACTGTTCATCATCAGCCCCTGAGGCAATCCACCACACCACACACTGGAGTAGGGTATTACACCACAATGGTGGCCCGAACCAGTATAAACCTTGTGTCCCTTGTGTTGTTCTTTGTGTAGTTTAGATCCTTGCGAGGCGACAAGGTGTAGGTAGGTAGGAGGTGAGATCTCCGCGTGCACCCCAGAGTTCGAACCTAGAGGGTCTGCCGGAACCCGAAATCCGACACTACTGGGCGCGCCCCCCTGTCTCGTGGGCCCCTCGAACACCCCCCGACCGACTTCTTTCGCCTATATAGTCCCACGTACCCAAAAACATCCACGGAGAAGATAGACCGGGAGTTCCGCCGCCGCAAGCCTCTGTAGCCACCAAAAACCTCTCAAGTCCGTTAAAGACTGCCGAGGAGGAACCCATCACCGGTGGCCATCTTCATCATCTCGGCGTTCTCCATGATGAGGAGGGAGTAGTTCACCCTCGAGGCTGAGGGTATGTACCAGTAGCTATGTGTTTGATCTCTCTCTCTCTCTCTCTCTCTCTCTCTCTCTCTCTCTCTCTCTCTCTCTCTCTCGTGTTCTCTCTCGTGTTCCCTCTATGGCACGATCTTGATGTATCGCCACTTTGCTATTATAGTTGGATCTTATGATGTTTCTCCCCTCTACTTTCTTGTGATGAATTGAGTTTCCCTTTGAAGTTATCTTATCGGATTGAGTCTTTATTTGAGAACACTTGATGTATGTCTTGCCGTGCTTATCTGTGGTGACAATGGGATTTCACGTGCCACTTGATGTATGTTTTGGTGACCAACTTGCGGGTTCCGCCCATGAACCTATGCATAGGGGTTGGCACACGTTTTCTTGACTCTCCGGTAGAAACTTTGGGGCACTCTTTGAAGAACTTTGTGTTGGTTGGATAAATCTGAGATTGTGTGATGCATATCGTATAATCATGCCCACGGATACTTGAGGTGACAATGGAGTATCTAGGTGACATTAGGGTTTTGGTTGATTTGTGTCTTAATGTTTTATTCTAGTACGAACTCTTTAATAGATCGATCCGAAAGAATAACTTTGAGGTGGTTTCGTACCCTACCATAATCTCTACGTTTGTTCTTTGCTATTAGTGGCTTTGGAGTGACTCTTTGTTGCATGTTGAGGAATTGTTATATGATCTATCTATGTTATTATTGTTGAGAGAACTTGCACTAGTGAAAGTATGAACCCTAGGCCTTGTTTCCTATCATTGCAATACCGTTTATGTTCACTTTTACCATTAGTTACCTTGCTGTTTTTATATTTTCAGATTACAAAAACCTATATCTACCATCCATATTTCACTTGTATCACCATCTCTTCGTCGAACTAGTGCACCTATACAATTTACCATTGTATTGGGTGTGTTGGGGACACAAGAGACTCTTTGTTATTTGGTTGCAGGGTTGCTTGAGAGAGACCATCTTAATCCTACGCCTCCTACGGATTGATAAACCTTAGGTCATCCACTTGAGGGAAATTTGCTACTGTCCTACGAACCTGTGCACTTG
Organism: Aegilops bicornis; assembly: GCA_021605145.1. Taxonomy (NCBI): domain Eukaryota; kingdom Viridiplantae; phylum Streptophyta; class Magnoliopsida; order Poales; family Poaceae; genus Aegilops; species Aegilops bicornis. The sequence goes on along the minus strand of CM038670.1, from coordinate 576,862,364 downwards.
CAGGCCCAACAATGTCTACAAGAAGAAGGTTGTGTAGTAGACATCAGGTATATTCGATATACGTGTTATTGATGTGTTCCTTACTAATGCTCATAGTAGCGCCTTGGTATTTGATACTGGTTCGGTTGCTCATATTTGTAACTCGAAACAGGAGCTTCGGAATAAACGAAGATTGTCTAAGGACGAGGTGACGATGCGCGTTGGGAATGGTTCCAAGGTCGATGTGATCGCCGTCGGCACGCTACCTCTACATTTACCTTCGGGATTAGTTTTAGAACTCCATAATTGTTATTTGGTGTGAGCGTTGAGCATGATCATTTTATCTGGATCTTATTTATTGCGAGACGTTTATTCATTTAAGTCTGACAATAATGGTTGTTCTATTTATATGAGTAATATCTTTTATGGTCATGCACCTCTGATGAATGGTCTATTCTTGTTGAATCTCGATTGTAGTTATACACATATTCATAATATTGATGCCAAAAGATGCAAAGTTGATAATGATAGTGCAACATACTTGTGGCACTGTTGTTTAGGTCATATTGGTGTAAAACGCACTCCATGCGTATGGACTTTTGGAATCACTTGATTATGAATCATTTGATACTTGCGAACCATACCTCATGGGAAAGATGACTAAAACTCCGTTCTCGGAATAATGGAGCGAGCTAATGACTTATTGGAAATAATACATACCGAAGTATGCGGCCCGGTGAGTGTTGAGGCACGCGGCGGGTATCATTATTTTCTAACCTTTACAGATGATTTGAGTAGATATGGGTATATTTACTTAATCAAACACAAATCTGAAACATTTGAAAAGTTCAAAGAATTTCAGTGTGAAGTAGAGAATCATCGTAACAAGAAAATAAAGTTCTACGATCTGATTGTGGAGGTGAATATTTGAGTTACAAGTTTGGCCTTTCTTTAAAACAATGTGCAATTGTTTCACAATTCACGCCACCTGGAACACCACAGCATAATGGTGTGTCCGAACGTCGTAACCGTACTTTATTAGATATGGTGCGTTCTATGATGTCTCTTACCGATTTGCCTTTATCATTTTGGGGTTATGCATTAGGGACAGCCGCATTCACATTAAATGGGGCACCATCTAAATCTGTTGAGATGACACGTTATGAACTATGGTTTGGCAAGAAACCTAAGTTGTCCTTTCTTCAAGTTTGGGGATGCGACGCTTATGTCAAAAGGCTTCAGCCTAATAGGCTCGAACCCAAATCGGAGAAGTGCGTCTTCATAGGATACCCTAAGGAAACTATTGGGTACACCTTCTACCACAGATCCAAAGGAAAAATCTTTGTTGCCAAGAATGGGTCCTTTCCAGAGAAGGAGTTTCTCTCGAAAGAAGTGAGTGGGAGGAAAGTAGAACTTGATGAGGTAATTGTACCTTCTCTCGAATTGGAAAGTAGCACATCAGAGAAAACCGTTCTCGTGATGCTTACACCAATTAGAGAGGAAGCTAATGATGATCATCATGAAACTTCGGATCAAGTACTACTGAACCTCGTAGGTCCACCAGAACACGTTCCGCACCAGAGTGGTACGGTAATCCTGTCCTGGAAGTCATGTTGTTAGTCAACGGCGAACATACAAACTATGAAGAAAGCTATGATGATCCTAGATTCCGGTAAATGGCTTGAGGCCATGAAATCTGAGATAAGATCCATGTATGAGAACAAAGTGTGGACTTTGGTGGACTTGCTCGATGAACGGCAAGCCATTGAGAATAAATGGATCTTCAAGAAGAAGACGGACGTTGATGGCAATATCACTATCTACAAAGCTCGACTTGTCGCAAAAGGTTTTTGACGTACGATGAGACTCTCTCACCCGTAGCGATGCTTAAGTCTATCCGAATCATGTTAGCAATTGCCGCATTTTTATGATTATGAAATCTGGCAAGCAGAGGTCAAAACTGCATTCCTTCATGGATTTCTTAAAGAAGAGTTGTATATGATGCAACCAGAAGGTTTTGTCGATCCTAAAGGTGCTAATAATTGGATCCTGGCTTAAATGCTTCAAAGACGATCCCAGTCAGCTTCAACATAGGGTCAAAGAAGCCCACAAGACCTCCCTAATTACTTTTTGAAACACTCTTACTTGAACACAAAGGACATCCTTTTTTGCTTTCCTGATCTAGCTGTTGTAACCACCCCTGGTAGCTCACTAAAGGGGTGGGAGCCCGGATGTACATTACATATGTCTATGTAAACCCCCCATTTATATAGATATATGAAAACACAGTTGGAGTTCTCTCCTACTGTCAATTCTCTAAAAAAAAGGTGCTAATGAAGTGTGAAAGCTCCAGCGAACCATCTATGGACTGGTGCAAGCATCTCGAAGTTGGAATATACGCTTTGATGATGTGATGAAATCATATGGTTTTATACAGACTTATGGTGAAGCCTGCATTTACAAGAAAGTGAGTGGGAGCTCTATAGCATTTCTGATATTATATGTGGATGACATATTGCTGATTGGAAATTATATAGAATTTTTGGATAGCATAAAAGAATACTTGAATAAGATTTTTTTTCAGTGAAAGACATCGGTGAAGCTGCTTATATATTGGGCATCAAGATCTATAGGGATAGATCGAGACGCTTAATAGGACTTTCACAAAGCACATACCTTGACAAAGTTCTGAAGAAGTTCAAAATGGAGCAGTCAAAGAAAGGGTTCTTGCCTGTGTTGCAAGGTGTGAAATTGAGTCAGACCCAAAGTCCGACCACGACAGAAGATAGAGAGAAAATGGAAGTCATTCCCTATGCCCCAGCCATAGGTTCTATTTTGTATGACATGTTGTGTACTGATGACCCACAAGTATAGGGGATCTATCGTAGTCCTTTTGATAAGTAAGAGTGTCGAACCCAACGAGGAGCAGAAGGAAATGATAAGTGGTTTTCAGCAAGGTACTCTCTGCAAGTACTGAAATAAGTGGTAACAGATAGTTTTGTGATAGGATAATTTTTAACGAGCAACAAGTAACAAAAGTAAATAAAGTGCAGCAAGGTGGCCCAATCCTTTTTGTAGCAAAGGACAAGCCTGGACAAACCCTTATATGGAGAAAAGCGCTCCCGAGGACACATGGGAATATCGTCAAGCTAGTTTTCATCACGTTCATATGATTTGCGTTCGGTACTTTGATAATTTGATATGTGGGTGGACCAGTGCTTGGGTGCTGTTCTTACTTGAACAAGCATCCCACTTATGATTAACCTCTATTTCAAGCATCCGCAACTACAACAAAAGTATTAAGGTAAACCTAACCATAGCATGAAACATATGAATCCAAATCAGCCCCTTACGAAGCAACGCATAAACTAGGGTTTAAGCTTCTGTCACTCTAGCAACCCATCATCTACTTCTTACTTCCCAATGCCTTCCTCTAGGCACAAATAATGGTGAAGTGTTATGTAGTCGACGTGCACATAACACCACTAGAGGATAGACAACATACATCTCATCAAAATATCGAATCTAATACCAAATTCACATGACTACTAATAGCAAGACTTCTCCCATGTCCTCGTGGAACAAACGTAACTAGTCACAAAGCATATTCATGTTCATAATCAGAGGGTATTAATATGCATAAAGGATCTGAACATATGATCTTCCACCAAATAAACCAACTAGCATCAACTACAAGGAGTAATCAACACTACTAGCAACCTACTAGTACCAATCCCGGACTTGGAGACAAGAATTGGATACAAGAGATGAACTAGGGTTTTGAGAGGAGATGGTGCTGGTGAAGATGTTGATGGAGATTGCCCTCTCCCGATGAGAGGAGCATTGATGATGACGATGGCGATGATTCCCCCTCCCGGAGGGAAGTGTCCCCGGCAGAACAGCTCTGCCGGAGCCCTAGATTGGTTCCGCCAAGGTTCCGCCTCGTGGCGGCGGAGTCTCATCCCTAAGGTTGCTTATGATTTTTTCCTCGAAGAAAGACCTCATATAGAAGAAGATGGCCACCGGAGAGCCAACAGGGGACCCACGAGGTAGGGGGGCGCGCCCCCCACCCTCGTGGCCAGGTGGGTCCCCCTCTGACGTATTTCTTCTGCTCAATATTTTTTATTATTTCCAAAAATGACTTTCGTGGAGTTTCAAGACTTTTGGAGTTGTGCAGAATAGGTCTCTAATATTTGCTCCTTTTCGGCCACGAATTCCAATGCCGCATTCTCCCTCCTTATGTAAACCTTGTAAAATAAGAGAGAATAGGCATAAGTATTGTGACATAACGTGTAATAACAGCCCATAATGCAATAAATATCGATATAAAAGCATGATGCAAAATGGACGTATCAACTGCCCCAAGCTTAGACCTCGCTTGTCCTCAAGCGGAAGCCGATAACGATAAATATGTCCACATGTTTAGAGGTAGAGGTGTCGGTAAAATAAAATACGGACATGAGGGCATCATGATTATTTTCCTAACAACAACATATATGGATATTGTCATATGATTTCTTGAGTTCAAGTAATAATCCCTTCACAATACAAAAGTATGAATCAGAAACTTTATTGAGAAGCAACAAACTGTAATCTCAGTCATTGAAGCAATTGCAATTTATCATAACATCAGAAAGAGTCTATGTCAGAGCTTTCTAGCAAGTCCACATACTCAACTATCATTTAGTCTTTCATAATTGCTAACACTCACGCAATACTTGTGGTTACGGAGTTTTAGCCGGACATAGAGAAAGATAGGGGCTTATAGTTTCGCCTCCCAACCTTTTACCTCAAGGGTAATGTCAACAATAATAACTCATGCTCCCCTACATCCAATTAGATATATCTATCAGGATCTTTCAACACCACAATAACTTGCCAAAGGATAAAATGTAAAAAGGAAAGGTGAAGATCACCATGACTCTTGCATAAGGTAGGAGATAATAATAAAAGATAGGCCCTTCGCAGAGGGAAGCAGAGGTTGCCACGTGCTTTTATGGTTGGATGCACAAAATCTTAATGCGAAAGAACGTCACTTTATATTGCCCCTTGTGATATGAACCTTTATTATGCAGTCCGTCGATTTTATTTCTTCCACATCACAAGATTGTATAAAGCTTATTTTCTCCCATACTAATAAGTCATACATATTTAGAGAGCAATTTTTATTGCTTGCACCGATGACAACTTACGTGAAGGATCTTACTCAATCCATAGGTAGGTATGGTGGACTCTCATGGCGAAACTGGTTTAAGGGTTTTTGGAAGCACAAATAGTATCTCTACTTGGTGCTGAGAATTTGGCTAGCATGAGGGGGAAAGGCAAGATCAACATGTTGGATGATGCATGACAATATACTTTATCTCAGATATAAGAAAACATAACCCATTATGTTGTCTTCCTTGTCCAACGTCAACTCTTCAGCATGTCATATTTTAATGAGTGCTCCCAATCATAAAAGATGTCCATGATAATACATTTATATGTGAAACCTCTCTTTCTTTATTACTTCCTATTAATTGCAACGATGACCAAAGCTACGTTTGCCAACTCCCAACAACTTTTAATCATCATACTCTTTTTATGTGAAGTCATTACTCTCAATAAGATCAATATGAAATCTTTATTTCTTTTTATTCTTTTTCTCTTTTATTTTATTCACTCAAGATCATGGAAAAATAATCAAGCCCTTGACTCAACACTAATCTTTATTATATAGCTCACGGACTCGATTACATAGAGAGATCATAAAGCAAAACTCAAAACTAGATCATACCATAACTTTATTCTACTAGATCAAGATACTACTAAAAGGATCGAACTAAGAAAAACGGTAAAGATAGGAGTTGTGGTTGTGATACGATACCGGGGCACCTCCCCCAAGCTTGGCAATTGCCAAGGGGAGTGCCCATACCCATGTGATTATATCTCCTTTGCTGGTGAAGAAGGTGGTGTTGTTGATGGAGTGCTCTTCTTCCTTAATTTGCGCTTGAGGATAGAATTTTGATCCCTCAAGTCATTAATCTCCTGCTCCAGGCTTAATATCTTTTTGCATAGTTCCTGCTTGTTTTCCTGCAAGAGACGAAAAGGGATAAACTCGATCTTAGGTTTCTTTGCTCTATCCGGGAGGCTTGACTTTTTGAACTCCACATGCATTTCCCCAGGTTGAGGTAATGGGACTTCATCTTCATCTGAGCTCGTCTCCTCCTTCCTCTTGGGTTTATAGTCCTCTTCTTCCTCTGTAGTCCAACCACAATGCTCCACATCTCCATAGACCTTAGGATCTGCAAGGTAATCATCCACATAGTTTCTCCTTCCGAATCCTGGGACGACATGTTGCTCTAATCTGCAGCAGGACACCTCGAAACAAGAATAGAGGATAATTGCGTGATACGGGAGTCAAAACCTTTGGGAGAATATATAATGAATTTTTACCGACCAAAATACGTATCATGCAAGAAAACGGAGTCCGGAGAGCACACGAGGTGCCCACGAGGTAGGGGGCGCGCCCACGGTGGTAGGGCGCGCCCTCCACCCTCGTGGAGCCCTCGTGTCCTTCACGTACTGCTTCTTATTTTTCTATTTTTCTAAATATTCCAAAACAGAGAAATATTGCCTTAAAAACTGTTTTGGAGTCGGTTTACTTACCGTACCACAAACCTATTTCTTTTAAGAGTCTGAAACGTTCAGGAGAGTGTACCTTATGTATTACTACAGGGTTAAGGTTTCAATAATATTTGTTTCAACATTTATGTGATTACCTGAGATATAATGTTTGATTCTTTGACCATTCACCACCTTGGTTGTGCCTTCGAAGTTGTTGATTTTTATGGCACCGGAATGATAGACCTCCTCGATAACGTAAGGACCTTCCCATTTAGAGAGAATTTTTCCTGCAAAAAATCTTAAACGAGAGTTGTATAGCAATACATAATGACCTACATAAAACTCACACTTTTTTACCCTTTTGTCATGCCATCTTTTAATTTTTTCTTTAAACAGCTTGGCATTTTCATAAGCTTGGGTTCTCCATTCATCAAGTGAGCTAATGTCAAATAACCTCTTCTCACCGGAAAGTTTGGAATCATAGTTGAGCTCTTTAATAGCCCAATATGCCTTATGTTCTAGTTCGAGAGGTAAGTGACATGCTTTTCCATAAACCATTTTATACGGAGACATACCCATAGGATTTTTATATGCAGTTCTATAGGCCCATAATGCATCATCAAGTTTCTTGGACCAATTCTTTCTAGATCTATTAACAGTCTTTTGCAAAATTAATTTGAGCTCTCTATTGCTCAATTCTACTTGACCCCTAGACTGTGGGTGATAAGGAGATGCAATTCTATGATTAACATCATAGTTAGCAAGCATTTTACGGAAAGCACCATGAATAAAATGTGAACCACCATCAGTCATTAAATATCTAGGGACTCCAAACCTCGAAAAAATAACTACTTTAAGCATCTTAATAGAAGTGTTATGATCAGCACTACTAGTTGGAATAGCTTCTACCCACTTAGTAATGTAATCGACAACAACTAAAATATGTGTATACCCATTAGAGGCAGGAAAAGGTCCCATATAATCAAAGCCCCAAACATCAAATGGTTCAATAACAAGTGAATAATTCATAGGCATTTTTTGACGTCTACTAATATTACCAATTCTTTGACATTCATCACAAGATAAGACAAACTTACGGGCATCCTTGAAGAGAGTAGGCCAATAAAAACTAGATTGCAATACCTTATGTGCAGTTCTGTCTCCAGCGTGGTGTCCTCCATAAGCTTTGGAGTGACACTTGCATAGGATCTGTTCCTGTTCATGCTCAGGTACACAATGTCTAATAACACCATCTACTCCTTTATAAAGGTGTGGGTCATCCCAAAAGTAATGTCTCAAATCATAGAAGATTTTTTTCTTTTGTTGGTATGTGAAACTAGGTGGTATAAATTTAGCAAAAATGTAGTTAGCATAATCATCATACCATGGAGTACTACGAGAAGTACTTATAACATTTAATTGTTCATCAGGAAAGCTATCATCAATAGGTAGTGGGTCATCAAGAACATTTTCTAACCTAGACAAGTTATGCAGCAGGGGTTCTCAGCTCCTTTTCTATCAACAATATGTAAATCAAATTCTTGTAGCAAGAGAACCCATCTAATAAGTCTAGGTTTAGCATCTTTCTTTTCCATGAGATATTTAATAGCAGCATGATCCGTGTGAATAGTTACTTTAGAATCAAAAATATAAGGTCTGAACTTATCACAAGCAAATACAACTGCTAAGAATTCTTTTTCAGTAGTAGCATAATTTCTTTGAGCATTGTCTAGAGTTTTACTAGCATAATGAATAACATTTAATTTCTTATCAACTCTTTGCCCTAGAACAACACCTACAGCATAATCACTAGCATCACACATAATTTCAAATGGTAAATTCCAATCAGGTGGCTGAACAATAGGTGCAGAGATCAATGCTTTCTTAAATATTTCAAATGCTTCTACACAATCATCATCAAAGAAAAATGGTATATCTTTTTGTAATAAATGAGTCAGAGGCCGAGATATTTTTGGGAAGTACTTAATGAACCTCCTATAAAATCAGGCGTGACCAATGAAACTTCTTATACCTTTGATGTCCTTGGGACATGGCATCTTTTCAATAGCATCAACCTTGGCTTTATCAACTTCAATACCTCTTTCAGAAATTTTATGCCCCAAGAAAATACCTTCATTAACCATAAAGTGGCACTTTTCCCAATTCAAGACAAGATTAGTTTATTCACATCTCTGCAAAACTCGATCAAGATTGCTCAAGCAATCATCAAAAGAGGATCCATAGACGGAAAAGTCATCCATGAAAACCTCACAAATCTTTTCACAAAAATTAGAGAATATAGCCATCATGCATCTTTGAAAGGTAGCAGGTGCATTACATAAACCAAAAGGCATACGTCTATAAGCAAAAGTACCAAAAGGGCAAGTAAAAGTAGTCTTTGATTGATCATTAGCTGACACAGGTATTTGAGAGAAACCAGAATAACCATCTAGAAAGCAATAATGTGTATGTTTGCATAATCTTTCTATCATTTGATCAATAAAAGGTAAGGGGTAATGATCTTTCTTAGTAGCCTTATTAAATTTGCGGAAATCAATTACCATCCTATAACCTGTAATAATTCTTTGCGGAATCAATTCATCTTTATCATTAGGAACAACAGTAATACCTCCCTTCTTAGGAACACAATGGACAAGACTTACCCACTGACTATCAGCAACGGGATAAATTATACCTGCCTCCAAAAGCTTTAGTATTTCTTTTCTTACCACTTCTTCATCTTAGGATTCAGCCTTCGTTGATGATCGCGGACTGGTTTGGCATCTTCTTCCAAGTTTATTTTATGTTGACATAGAGTGGGACTAATGCCCTTAAGATCATCAAGAGTATATCCAATAGCAAAGATTAGCTTCTTGAGTTTTCAATAATCTCTCTTCTTCATGCTCTGTAAGGTTAGCACTAATAATAACAGGATATATCTTCTTTTCGTCAAGATAAGCATACTTAAGATTATCAGGCAACGGTTTAAGCTCAAACATGGGATCACCCTTGGGTGGAGGAGGATCCCCTAGGATTTCAACAGGCAAATTGTGTTTCAGAATAGGTTCCTTTAAAAAAAATACTTCATCTATTTCCCTTCTTTCATTCATGAACATATCATTTTCATGGTCTAGCAAATATTGTTCTAAAGGATCACTAGGAGGTACGGCAATAGAAGCAAGACCAATAATTTCATCCTTACTAGGCAATTCTTCTTCACGATGTTGTCTACTAAATTTAGAGAAATTAAACTCATGAATCATATCACCCAAACCAATAGTAACAATATTCTTTTCGCAATCTATCTTAGCATTAACGGTGTTCAAGAAGGGTCTACCAAATATAATGGGACAAAAGCTATCTTGTGGGGAACCAAGAACAAGAAAATCAGCAGGATATTTAGTTTCCCACACAAGACTTCAACATCTCAAACAATTCCCATTGCTGATATAGTATCTCTATTGGCAAGTTTAATTGTAACATCAATACCTTCTAACTCAGCAGGTGCAATTTCATGCTTAATTTCTTCGTATAAAGTATGAGGTATAACACTAGCACTAGCACCCATATCACATAAGCCATGATAACAATGATCTCCTATTTTAACAGAAATAACGAGCACGCCTACCACGGATCTATGTTTATCTTTATCACACGGTTTGGCAATTCTAGCGGTTCCACCATGAAATGAATAACATGCCCATCAATATTATCAGCCAAGAGATCTTTAACAATAGCAATATTAGGTTCAACTTTAACTTGCTCATGAGGTGTATAAGTTCTAATATTGCTTTTACGAACCTGATTGAAGCTTTAGCATGATCCTTTATCCTAACGAGGAAAGGTGGTTTCTCAACATAAGAAGTAGGAACAACAGGATCATTATAAGTGACAGTCTTTTCTTCAACTTTAGTAGGTGCAGCTACTTTTACTTCTATGGGAGGATGATACTTAAACCACTTCTCCTTGGGGAGATCAACATAAGTAGCAAAAGATTCACGGAAAGAAGCTACTATCTCGGAGTCAAGTCCATATTCAGTGCTAAACTTACGGAAAATACCGGTATCCATAAAAGATTTAACACAATCAAACTTAAGTGTCATACCTGACTCCTTACCTTCATCGAGATCCCAATCTTCAAAGTTGCATTAATTTCTATCCAATAAATTCCATCTGAATTCAATAGTCTTCATCATAAAAGAGCCAACACAAGAAGTATCGATCATGGATTGATTATTATGAGAAAGCCGAGCATAAATTTTTTGAAGAATTATTTCTCTTGAGAGCTCATGATTGGGGCATGAATATAACATTGATTTAAGCCTCCCCCAAGCTTGAGCGATGCTTTCTCCTTCTCGAGGCCAGAAATTATATATATAATTGCGATCACGATGAACAATATGCATAGGATAATACTTTTAATGAAATTCCAATTTCATTCATTTATAGTTCCATGATCTCGTATCATCACATAGCCTATACCATGTCGATGCATCTCCCTTCAAAGATAAAGGGAAAACCTTCTTCTTGACAACATCATCGGGTATACCTGCAAGCTTAAATAATCCACAAACTTCATCCACAAAGATTAGGTGCTCATCAGGATGCTTTCTTCCATCTCCTACAAAAGGATTATCTAGCAGTTTTTCTAGCATACCCGAAGGAACTTCAAAGGGAACATTTTCATTTGCAATAGGTTCAGTAGGTTGAGGAGCAACTCTTTGCTCCACTATTCGGGGTGAAGATACCCCAAACAAGCCCCTCAGAGGATTACTTTCCATAGTAACAAGTGGCAGTAAATTTCAGCACACTATATAAATTTTTCCTTACCAAATTGCACCTACCAAAGGCGCTTCACTCCCCGGCAACGGCACCAGAAAAGACTCTTGACGACCCACAAGTATAGGGGATCTATCGTAGTCCTTTCGATAAGTAAGAGTGTCGAACCCAACGAGGAGCAGAAGGAAATGATAAGCGGTTTTCAGCAAGGTACTCTCTGCAAGTACTGAAATAAGTGGTAACAGATAGTTTTGTGATAGGATAATTTGTAACGAGCAACAAGTAACAAAAGTAAATAAAGTGCAGCAAGGTGGCCAATCCTTTTTGTAGCAAAGGACAAGCCTGGACAAACTCTTATATGGAGAAAAGCGCTCCCGAGGACACATGGGAATATCGTCAAGCTAGTTTTCATCACGTTCATATGATTCGTGTTCGGTACTTTGATAATTTGATATGTGGGTGGACCGGTGCTTGGGTGTTGTTCTTACATGAACAAGCATCCCACTTATGATTAACCTCTATTGCAAGCATCCGCAACTACTGTTGGGGAACGTAGTAATTTCAAAAAATTTCCTACGCACACGCAAGATCATGGTGATGCATAGCAACGAGAGGGGAGAGTGTTGTCTACGTACCCTCGTAGACCGAAGCGGAAGCAATCACAACGTAGAGGAAGTAGTCGTCGTTCTCCTCGCGATCCAACCGATCCAAGCACCGTTACTCTGGCACCTCCGAGTTCTTGGCACACGTACAGCTCGGTGGCGCTCCTCGGGCTCCGATCCAGCAAAGCTCCGGGAGAGAGAGTTCCGTCGGACCTGACGGCGTGGTGACGATCTTGATGTTCTACCAACGCAGGGCTTCGCCTAAGCACTGCTACGATTTGACCGAGGTGGAATATGGTGGAGGGGGCACCGCTGCGGCTAAGGAACGATCTCAAGGATCAACTTGTGTCTCCATGGGGTGCCCCCTGCCCCGTATATAAAGGAGTGGAGGAGGGAGGGCCGGCCCTCTCTATGGCGCGCCTAGGGAGTCCTACTCCCACCGAGTAGGATTCCCCTTTCCTAGTCCAACTAGGAAACCTTCCATGTAGTAGGAGTAGGAGAGAAGGAAAGGGAAGGGAAAAGGTGAAGGAAGGAAGAGGCGCCCCTTCCCTAGTCCAATTCGGACCAGACCAAGGGAAGGTGCGGCCACCCTTGAGGCCCTTTTCCTTCTTTCCCGTATGGCCCAAAAGGCCCAATACGTATTCCCGTAACTCTCCGGTACTCCGAAAAATACCCGAATCATTCGGAACCTTTCCGAACTCCGAATATAGTCGTCCAATATATCGATCTTTACGTCTCGACCATTTCGAGACTCCTCGTCATGTCCCCGATCTCATCCGGGACTCCGAACTCCTTCGGTACATCAAAACTCATAAACTCATAATATAACTGTCGTCGAAACGTTAAGTGTGCGGACCCTACGGTTCGAGAACAATGTAGACATGAATGAGACACATCTCCGGTCAATAACCAATAGCGGAACCTGGATGCTCATATTGGCTCCTACATATTCTACGAAGATCTTTATCGGTCGAACCGCATAACAACATCGTTGTTCCCTTTGTCATCGGTATGTTACTTGCCCGAGATTCGATCGTCGGTATCCAATACCTAGTTCAATCTCGTTACTGGCAAGTCTCTTTACTCGTTCCGTAATGCATCATTCCGTAACTAACTCATTAGCTACATTGCTTGCAAGGCTTATAGTGATGTGCATTACCGAGATGGCCCAGAGATACCTCTCCGACAATCGGAGTGACAAATCCTAATCTCGAAATATGCCAACCCAACATCTGCCTTTGGAGACACTTGTAATACTCCTTTATAATCACCCGATTCGTTGTGACGTTTGGTAGTACCAAAGTGTTCCTCCGTAAACGGAGTTGCATAATCTCATAGTTATAGGAACATGTATAAGTCATGGATAAAAGCAATAGCAACATACTAAAGCGATCGGGTGCTAAGCTAATGGAATGGGTCATGTCAATCAGATCATTCAACCAATGATGTGACCTTGTTTAATCAAATGACAACTCCTTTGTCTATGGTTAGGAAACTTAACCATCTTTGATTAACAAGCTAGTCTAGTAGAGGCATACTAGTGACACTCTGTTTGTCTATGTATTCACACATGTATTATGTTTCCGGTTAATACAATTCTAGCATGAATAATAAACATTTATCATGATATAAGGAAATAAATAATAACTTTATTATTGCCTCTAGGGCATATTTCCTTCAGTCTCCCACTTGCACTAGAGTCAATAATCTAGTTCACATCGCCATGTGATTTAACATCAATAGTTCACATCTATATGTGGTTAACACCCATAGTTCACATCGACATGTGACCAATACCCAAAGGGTTTACTAGAGTCAGTAATCTAGTTCACATCGCCATGTGATTAACACCCAAAGAGTACTAAGGTGTGATCATGTTTTGCTTGTGAGATAATTTTAGTCAACGGGTCTGTCACATTCGAGCCGTAAGTATTTTGCAAATCTCTATGTCTACAATGCTCGGCACGGAGCTACTCTAGCTAATTGCTCCCACTTTCAATATGTATCTAGATCGTGACTTAGAGTCATCTAGATTGGTGTCAAAACTTGCATCGACGTAACCCTTTACGACGAACCTTTTTCCACTTCCATAATCGAGAAATATATCCTTATTCCACTAAGGATAATTTTGACCGCTGTCCAGTGATCTACTCCTAGATCACTATTGTATTCCCTTGCCAAACTCAGTGTAGGGTATACAATAGATCTGGTACACAGCATGGCATACTTTATAGAACCTATGGCCAAAGCCTAGGGAATGACTTTCATTCTCTTTCTATCTTCTGTCGTGGTCGGGTTTTGAGTCTTACTCAATTTCACACCTTGTAACACAGGCAAGAACTCTTTCTTTGACTGTTCCATTTTGAACTACTTCAAAATCTTGTCAAGGTATGTACTCATTGAAAAAACTTATCAAGCGTCTTGATCTATCTCTATAGATCTTGATGCTCAATATGTCGACAGCTTCACCGAGGTCTTTCTTTGAAAAACTCCTTTCAAACACTCTTTTATGCTTTGCAGAATAATTCTACATTATTTCCGATCTAAAATATGTCATTCACATATACTTATCAGAAATGCTGTAGTGCTCCCACTCACTTTCTAGTAAATACAGGCTTCACCGCAAGTCTGTATAAAACTATGTACTTTGATCATACTATCAAAGCGTTTATTCCAACTCCGAGATGCTTGCACCAGTCCATAGATGGATCGTTGGAGCTTGCACACTTTGTTAGCTCCCTTTGGATCGATAAAACCTTCCGGTTGCATCATATACAACTCTTCCTCCAGAAACCCATTCAGGAATGCAGTTTTTACATTCATTTGCCAAATTTCATAAATTGTGGCAATTGCTAACATGATTTGGACAGACTTAAGCATCGCTACAGTTGAGAAAATCTCATTGTAGTTAACACCTTGAACTTGTCAAAAACCTTTTTGCGACAAGTCGAGCTTTGTAGATAGTAACACTACTATCAACGTCCGTCTTCCTCTTGAAGATCCATTTATTTTCTATTGCTTGCCGACCCTCGGGCAAGTCAACCAAAGTCCACACTTTGTTTTCATACATGGATCCCATCTCAGATTTCATGGCTTCTAGCCATTTAGCGGAATCTGGGCTCACCATCGCTTCTTCATAGTTCGTAGGTTCGTCATGATCTAGTAGCATGATTTCGAGCAGGATTGCCGTACCATTACAGTGCGGATCTCACTCTCGTTTACCTCGAGATTCGTAGTGACTTGATCTGAAGTTACATGATCATCATCATTAGCATCCTCACTAATTGGTGTAGGAATCACTGGAACTGATTTCCGTGATGAAATACTTTCCAATTCGTGAGAAGGTACAAATTACCTTATCAAGCTCCACTTTCCTCCCACTCACTTCTTTCGAGAGAAACTCCTTCTCTAGAAAGGATCCATTTATAAGCAACGAATGTTTTGCCTTCGGATCTGTGATAGAAGGTATACCCAACAATTTCCTTTGGGTATTCTATGAAGACGCACTTCTCCGATTTGGGTTTGAGCTTATCAGGATGAAACTTTTTCACATAAGCATCACAACTTCCAAACTTTAAGAAAGCGACGACTTAGGTTCTTTGTTAAACCATAGTTCATACGGTGTCGCCTCAACGGATTTAGATGGTGCCCTATTAAACGTGAATGCAGCTGTCTCTAATGCATAACCCCAAAACGATAGTGGTAAACCGATAAGAGACATCATAGATCGCACCATATCCAATAAAGTGCGGTTACGACTTTCGGACACACCATTATGTTGTGGTGTTCCATATGGCGTGAGTTGCGAAACTATTTCATATTGTTTCAAATGAAGACCAAACTCGTAACTCAAATATTCATCTCCACGATCGGATCGCGAAACTTTATTTTCTTGTTACGATGATTTTCCACTTCACTCTGAAATTCTTTGAACTTTTCAATTATTTCGGACTTATGTTTCATCAAGTAGATATACCCATATCTGCTCAAATCATTTTGTGAAGGTCAGAAAATAACGATACTTGCCACGAGCATCAACACTCATTGAATCGCATACATCGGTATGTATTATTTCCAATAAGTCAAGAGCTTGTTCCATTGTTCCGAGAAGCGGAGTTTTAGTCATCTTGCCCAAAAGGCACGGTTCGCAAGCATCAAATGATTCATAATCAAGTGATTCCAAAAGTCCATCAGCATGGAGTTTTCTTCAAGCGCTTTACACCAATATGACCTAAACGGCGATTGCCACAAATAAGTTGCACTATCATTATTAACTTTGCATCTTTTGGTTTCAATATTATGAATATGTGTATCACTATGATCGAGATCCAATGAACCATTTTCATTGGGTGTGTAACCATATAAGGTTTTATTCATGTAAGCGAGAACAACAATTTATTCTCTTACTTAAATGAATAACCGTATTGCAATAAACATGATCAAATCATATTTATGCTCAACACCAAATAACACTTATTTAGGTTCCACACTAATCCCGAAAGTATAGGGAGTGTGCGATGATGATCATATCAATCTTGGAACTACTTCCAACACTCATCGTCACTTCCCTTCAACTAGTTTCTGTTCATTCTGTAACTCCCGTTTCAAGTTACTACTCTTAGCAACTATACCAGATCAAATACCGAGGGGTTGCTATGAACACTAGTAAAATACACATCAATAATCAGATATCAAATATACCTTTGTTCACTTTGCCATCCTTCTTATCCACCAAATATTCAGGGTAGTTCCGCTTCCGGTGACCAGTTCCATTGCAGCAAAAGTACTTAGTCTCGTGCTTAGGTCCGGACTTGGGCTTCTTCACTCGAGCAGCAACTTGCTTGCCGTTCCTTTTGAAGTTCCCCTTCTTCCCTTTGCCCTTTTCCTTGAGACTAGTGGTCTTGTCAATCATCAACACTTGATGTTTTTCTTGATTTCTACCTTCGTTGATTTTTGTATCGCGAAGAGCTCGAGAATCTTTTTCGTCATCCCTTGCATACTATAGTTCATCACGAAGTTCTACTAACTCTGTGATGGTGACTAGAGAATTCTGTCAATCACTATCTTATCTGGAAGATTAACTCCCACTTGATTCAAGCGATTGAAGTACTCGGACAATCTGAGCACATGCTCACTAGTTGAGCGATTCTCCTCCATCTTTTAGCTATAGAACTTGTTGCGCACTTCATATCTCTCAACTCGGGTATTTGCTTGAAATATTAACTTCAATTCTGGAACATCTCATATGGTCCATGACGCGTTCAAAACGTCTTTGAAGTCCCGATTCTAAGCTGTTAAGCATGGTGCACTAAACTATCAAGTAGTCATCATATTGAGCTAGCCAAACGTTCATAACGCGTGCATACGCTCTTGCAATAGGTCATCACCTAGCGGTGCATTAAGGACATAATTCTTCTGTGCAGCAATGAGGATAAATCTCAGATCACGGATCCAATCCGCATCATTGCTACTAACATTTTTCAATACAATTTTCTCTAGGAACACATAAAAACATAGGGAAGCAACAACGCGAGCTATTGATCTACAACATAATCTGCAAAATACTACCAGGACTAAGTTCATGATAAATTAAAGTTCAATTAATCATATTACTTAAGAACTCCCACTTAGACAGACATCTCTCTAGTCATCTAAGTGATCACGTGATCCAAATCAACTAAACCATAACCGATCATCACGTGAGATGGAGTAGTTTTCAATGGTGAACATCACAATGTTGATCATATCTACTATATGATTCACGCTCGACCTTTCGGTCTCCGTGTTCCGAGGCCATATCTGCATATGCTAGGCTCGTCAAGTTTAACCTGAGTATTCCGCGTGTGCAAAACTGGCTTGCACCCGTTGTAGATGGACGTAGAGCCTATCACACCCGATCATCACGTGGTGTCTGGGCACGACGAATTTTGGCAACGGTGCATACTCAGGGAGAACACGTCTTGATAATTTTTAGTGAGAGATCATCTTAAAATGCTACCGTCAAACAAAGCAGAATAAGATGTATAACAGATAAACATCATATGCAATCAAAATATGTGACATGATATGGCCATCATCATCTTGTGCCTTTGATCTCCATCTCCAAAGCATCGTCATGATTTCCATCGTCACCGCATGACACCATGATCTCCATCATCTTGATCTTTATCAATGTGTCGTCACATGATGGTCGTCTCGCCAACTATTGCTTTTGCAACTATTGCTATCGCATAGCGATAAAGTAAAGCAATTATTTGGCGCTTGCATCTTATGCAACAAAGAGACAACCATAGGGCTTACGCCAGATTCTGATAACTTTAACAAAACATGATCATCTTATACAACAACTTATATCTCATCACGTCTTGACCATATCACATCACAACATGCCCCTGCAAAAACAAGTTAGACGTCCTCTACTTTGTTGTTGCAAATTTTACGTGGCTGCTACGGGCTTAAGCAAGAACCAATCTCACCTACGCATC
This sequence comes from Aegilops bicornis, assembly GCA_021605145.1. Lineage (NCBI taxonomy): Eukaryota > Viridiplantae > Streptophyta > Magnoliopsida > Poales > Poaceae > Aegilops > Aegilops bicornis. The sequence goes on along the minus strand of CM038670.1, from coordinate 576,843,913 downwards.
AAAACCACAACGATACTTCGTCAAATAGACTCCGTTTTAACCTTCTCAAGGACGGGCGTAGCCACTTTTCAGTTCAACTAAAGTGAGAGAGACAGACACCCGCCAACCACCTTTAAGCACGAGTGCTCGTAGCAGTGAAACCAGTCTCGCGTAAAGCGTCTGGCGTAATGTCGGTCCGGGCCGCTTCATCTCACAATACCGCTGAACCAAAGTATGACATGCGGGTAGGCGGTATGACTTGTATCGCCCACAACTCACTTGTGTTCTACTCGTGCAAAACATCAAACCATAAAAACCTAGGCTCGGATGCCATCGTTGGGGAACGTAGTAATTTCAAAAAATTCCCTACGCACACGCAAGATCATGGTGATGCATAGCAACGAGAGGGGAGAGTGTTGTCTACGTACCCTCGTGAGACCGAAGCGGAAGCAATCACAACGTAGAGGAAGTAGTCGACGTTCTCCTCGCGATCCAACCGATCCAAGCACCGTTACTCCGGCACCTCCGAGTTCTTGGCACACGTACAGCTCGGTGACGCTCCTCGGGCTCCGATCCAGCAAAGCTCCGGGGAGAGAGAGTTCCGTCAGCACGACGGCATGGTGACGATCTTGATGTTCTACCAACGCAGGCTTCGCCTAAGCACTGCTACGATTTGACCGAGGTGGAATATGGTGGAGGGGGGCACCGCACACGGCTAAGGAACGATCTCAAGGATCAACTTGTGTCTCCATGGGGTGCCCCCTGCCCCCGTATATAAAGGAGTGGAGGAGGGGAGGGCCGGCCCTCTCTATGGCGCGCCCTAGGGGAGTCCTACTCCCACCGGGAGTAGGATTCCCCCTTTCCTAGTCCAACTAGGAAACCTTCCATTTAGTAGGAGTTGGTGAGAAGGATAGGGAAGGGTTAAGGTGATGGTAGGAAGAGGCGCCCCTTCCCTAGTCCAATTCGGACCAGACCAAGGGAAGGTGCGGCCACCCTTGAGGCCCTTTTCCTTCTTTCCCGTATGGCCCAAAAAGGCCCAATACGTATTCCCGTAACTCTCGGTACTCGAAAAATACCCGAATCATTCGAACCTTTCCGAACTCCGAATATAGTCGTCCAATATATCGATCTTTACGTCTCGACCATTTCGAGACTCCTCGTCATGTCCCCGATCTCATCCGGGACTCCGAACTCCTTCGGTACATCAAAACTCATAAACTCATAATATAACTGTCATCGAAACCTTAAGTGTGCGGACCCTACGGTTCGAGAACAATGTAGACATGACCGAGACACATCTCCGGTCAATAACCAATAGCGGGACCTGGATGCCCATATTGGTTCCTACATTTTCTACGAAGATCTTTATCGGTCAGACCGCATAACAACATACGTTGTTCCCTTTGTCATCGGTATGTTACTTGCCCGAGATTCGATCGTCGGTATCCAATACCTAGTTCAATCTAAATTCTTGGCAAGTCTCTTTACTCGTTCCGTAATGCATCATTCCGTAACTAACTCATTAGCTACATTGCTTGCAAGGCTTATAGTGATGTGCATTACCGAGATGGCCTGTAGATACCTCTCCGACAATCGGAGTGACAAATCCTAATCTCGAAATATGCCAACCCAACATCTGCCTTTGGAGACACTTGTAATACTCCTTTATAATCACCCAGTTACGTTGTGACGTTTGGTAGTACCCAAAGTGTTCCTCCGGTAAACGGGAGTTGCATAATCTCATAGTTATAGGAACATGTATAAGTCATGGATAAAAGCAATAGCAACATACTAAACGATCGGTTGCTAAGCTAATGGAATGGGTCATGTCAATCAAATCATTCAACCAATGATGTGACCTTGTTTAATCAAATGACAACTCCTTTGTCTATGGTTAGGAAACTTAACCATCTTTGATTAACAAGCTAGTCTAGTAGAGGCATACTAGTGACACTCTGTTTGTCTATGTATTCACACATGTATTATGTTTCCGGTTAATACAATTCTAGCATGAATAATAAACATTTATCATGATATAAGGAAATAAATAATAACTTTATTATTGCCTCTAGGGCATATTTCCTTCAACTACAACAAAAGTATTAAGGTAAACCTAACCATAGCATGAAACATATGGATCCAAATCATCCCCTTACGAAGCAACGCATAAACTAGGGTTTAAGCTTCTGTCACTCTAGCAACCCATCATCTACTTATTACTTCCCAATGCCTTCCTCTAGGCCCAAATAATGGTGAAGTGTTATGTAGTCGACGTGCACATAACACCACTAGAGGATAGACAACATACATCTCATCAAAATATCGAACGAATACCAAATTCACATGACTACTAATAGCAAGACTTCTCCCACGTCCTCAGGAACAAACGTAACTACTCACAAAGCATATTCATGTTCATAATTAGAGGGGTATTAATATGCATAAAGGATCTGAACATATGATCTTCCACCAAATAAACCAACTAGCATCAACTACAAGGAGTAATCAACACTACTAGCAACCTACTAGTACCAATCCCGGACTTGGAGACAAGAATTGGATACAAGAGATGAACTAGGGTTTTGGGAAGAGATGGTGCTGGTGAAGATGTCGATGGAGATTTCCCTCTCCCGATGAGAGGAGCGTTGATGATGACGATGGCGATGATTTCCCCTCCCGAGGAAGTGTCCCCGGCAGAACAGCTCTCTGGAGCCCTAGATTGGTTCTGCCAAGGTTCCTCCTCGTATGGCGGAGTCTCGTCACGAAGGTTGCTTATGATTTTTCCTCGACGAAAGACCTCATATAGCGTAAGATAGCCACCGAAGAGCCAACAGGGGCCCACGAGGCGGGCATACAGGGGTAGGCGCGCCCCCACCCTCGTGGCAGTGGGTCCCCTCGGCGTACTTCTTCCGCTCAATATTTTTATTATTTCCAAAGATGACTTTCGTGGAGTTTCAGGAATTTTGGAGTTGTGCAGAATAGATCTCTAATATTTGCTCCTTTTCCAAAATTCCAGGCCGCATTCTCCCTCCTTATGTAAACCTTGTAAAATAAGAGAGAGTAGGCATAAGTATTGTGACATAACGTGTAATAACAGCCCATAATGCAATAAGTATCGATATAAAAGCATGATGCAAAATGGACGTATCATGTACCAGACCTGATGTGTGCCTTGCCATAAGTTTCGCAGTGAGGTACCAAAGTAATCCAGGAGTGGATCACTGGACAACGGCAAGAACATCCTGAAGTACCTGAAAAGGACCAAGGATATGTTTCTCGTTTATGAAGGTGACGAGGAGCTCGTCGTAAAAGGTTACGTCGATGCTAGCTTTGACACAGATCTGTATGACTCTAAGTCACAAATCGGATACGTATTTATATTGAATGGTGGAGCTGTCAGTTGGTGCAGTTCCAAGCAGACCGTCGTGGCAGGATCTATGTGTGAAGCGGAGTACATAGCTGCTTCAGAAGAAGAGCATGAAGGAGTTCATATCCGATCTGGGTGTAATACCCGATGCATCGGGTCCAATGGAAATCTTTTATGACACATCAATTGCCTTAGCGAAGGAATCTAGGTTTTGCAAGAGAGCCAAACACATCAAGAGACGCTTCAACTCCATTCGTGAAAAGGTCAAGGATGGAGACATAGAAATTTTCAAAATACATACGGATCTGAATGTAGCACAATCGTTCACTAAACCTCTTCCGCGGGCAAAACATGATCAGCACCAAGACTCCATGGGTGTTAGATTCATTACTATGTAATCTAGATTATTGACTCTAGAGCAAGTGGGAGACTGATGGAAATATGCCCTAGAGGCAATACTAAGGTTGTTATTATTATATTTCCTTATTCATGATAAAGGTTTATTATTCATGCTAGAATTGTATTGATCGGAAACTTAAATACATGTGTGGATACATAAACAAATACCGTGTCCCTAGTGAGCCTCTACTAGACTAGCTCGTTGATCAAAGATGGTTAAGGTTTCCTAACCATGGACATATGTTGTCACTTGATATCACATCATTAGGAGAATGATGTGATGGCAAGACCCGTCCGTTAGCTTAGCATATGATCGTTCAGTTTATTTCTACTGCTTTCTTAATGTCAAATACATATTCCTTCGACCATGAGATCATGCAACTATCGAATGTTGAAGGAATACCTTGTGTGCTATCAAACATCACAACGTAACTGGGTGATCATAATGATGCTCTACAGGTATCTCCGAAGGTGTCTGTTGAGTTGGCATGGATCGAGATTGGGATTTGTCACTCCGTGTATCGAAGAGGTACCTCTGGGCCCTGTCGGTAATACACATCACAAGAAGCTTGCAAGCAAAGTGACTAAGGAGTTAGTTAGGAGATGATGTATTACGGAACGAGTAAAGAGACTTGCCGGTAATGAGATTGAACTATGTATGAAGATACCGATGATCAAATCTCGGGCAAGTAACATACCGACAGACAAAGGGAATTACGTATGTTGTCACAAAAGGTTCGTCCGATAAAGATCTTCGTAGAATATGTAGGTACCAATATGGGCATCCAGGTCCTGCTATTGGTTATTGACCAGAGAGGTGTCTCGGTCATGTCTACATCATTCTCGAACCCATAGGATCCGCACGCTTAACGTTCGTTCACGATATAGTATTATATGAGTTATGTGAGTTGATAACCGAATGTTGTTCGGAGTCCCGGATGAGATTACAGACATGACGAGGAGCTCCAGAATGGTCCGGAGGTCAAGATTGATATATAGGACGATGCTATTCGGTCACCGAAAAGGTTTCAGAATGTATCGGGTAGTCATCGGATCACTGGAAGGGGTTCCGGGAGGCCCTGGGAGGTTATTGGGCCTTATGGGCCAAAAGAGGGGAGCACACCAGCCCACAAGGGGCTGGCGCGCCCCACCTCTAGGCCGTCGGCCCTAGAGAAGGAAAGGGGGAGAGCTAGCCCCTCCTACCTTCCCCTCCTCATGGGAGAAAGGAAATGGGGGGCGCCTTCCCTTCTGCCTGCCCCCCCCCCCCCCCGCGCGCCTAAGAAGGAAGGGGGGTGCGGCTAGGCCAGGGGCCAAGGGTGGCCACCTGCCCCCTTGGGGTTTCCCTAGGATTCCTTTGCTCCTCCCTATATATATATATGTGTGTGTGTGTGTGTGTGTGTGTGTGTGTGTGTGTGTGTGTGTGTGTGTGTGTGTGTGTGTGTGTGGAGGGAGAGGGGCAACACACACCACGATCCTAAGCCGCGTGCGGCGCCCCTCTCCCTCTAGTTCATCCTCGGTCATATTTTTGTAGTGCTCGGCGAAGCCCTGCGGAGATATGTGAATCACCACCGTCACCACACCGTCGTGCGCTACCGGAACTCATCTACTACGTCGCCCGTCTTGCTGGATCAAGAAGGCGAGTACGTCATCGAGTTGAACGTGTGCCAAACGCAGAGGTGTCGTACGTTTGGTACTTGATTGGGCGGGTCGCGAAGGTGTACGACTACATCAACCGCGTTGACAAACGCTTCCACTTAACGGTCTATGCGGTTACATAGACATACTCTCCCCTCTCGCAGTTATGCATCTCCATGGATAGATCTTGCTGGTGCATAGATTTTTTTTTGTTTTCCATGCAACGTTCCCCAACAAGAAGCGGTGATCACATCTTTAGCCGTTTGCAACCGAACAACGTGTTGTTTGTTTAACAATAGCGACACAGGCAACCAAGCAGCATGCTGACTAGTTGATTCCCTCATGCAGAAATCCTAATGCAGGCAACCAAATTACATACATATGTTGGTTTTTAGGCAGCATTTGCCCAACCAGGTTCAACTGGGACAAGTATGCAAAATGCCCTAAAATAGAGATGTGAACCAAACACGCCCTTGGTGTCTCTGCTTCAGATACAATTGTTCTTACTGATGTTCAACAACGGTTGGATGAATGAGCTTTTATAACTAAATCGGTGCGATAACATATGTTGCGTACACAGAACCACATGGAAGTTCGGGCTGATAAGAAGTGCATTGAACGTGAGTTTTGGGAAGAGGACTTGGTGTTTCTGAAACTCCAGCCATATGTGCAATCGTCAATCGTCCAACGGGCTCATCATAAGCTGGCTTTCCGCTATTATGGACCAGATCCCATTACTGCAAAGATTGGCACGATGGCTTAAAGTCTGGCTCTACCTACATCAAGCAAGGTACACCCGATGTTTCACGTTTCACAACTCTGGCAGTTTGTCGCTCCTCAACATAAGGTTTTTCTCTGAATTACCTATTAATGACGCTCTGTTGAAATTCATCTTGCAGCTTGATTCGGTTTCAGATTAGGGGAGAGAGTAGTTCTGCAAACCCTATTTGGCGCTGCAGGCGCCCATTAATGTGTATTTCGGAAACTGGCGCCTGCAACGCCCCGCACTGGGCCGGCCAATTCAAGTATTTTTTTCTCTGTTTTTCGAAAACGCCAAAATGTGCTGGCACCAGGATTCATCCCTCAACCTCTCTGATCCAACCGGTACGCACTAACCAACTAGCCATCACCATGCTACTGCACAGAAAGTCCGCTTCTCTTCTTTTATTCCTTATTCAGTTCGGTTTGTTCTTTTTCTTTTCTTCTCATTATTTTTTGTTTTCTTTAATGCACCGTTTTATAAATTTCGTGAACCTTTTTTCTAAATTTACAAAGTTTTTCATAAATTCGTGAACTTTTTTCAAATTCGATGAACTTTTCTCAATTTCGATGCACTTTGTCCAAATTCGGTGATTTTTTTTTCCAAATATGGTGAACTTTTTTCAATTTCGGTGAACTCTTTTTCAAATCCGATGAACTTTTTGCAATTCGATGAACTTTTTTCAAATTTGTGAACTATTTTCAGAATCGGTGAACTATTTTTTTCAAATTTGATGAACTTTTTCTCAAAATCAATGAACTTTTTTCAAATTTGTGAACTATTTTCAGAATCATTGAACTACTTTTTCAAATTCGATGAACTATTTTCAGAATTGATTAACTTTTTTTCAAATTTGTATTCTTTTCAAGATTTGATGAACTTTTTTGAATTCTATGAACGTTTTCTAAAATTTAACTTTTATTACAAATCTATGATTTTCTTTTCATTTTTATGTTTTCTTTTTTGAAATGATTTATATGGTACATAATTTATGTTAACATTGTTTTTTAGGGGTATTGATGTTAATGCCGTACTAGGAGAAGTATTAAATAGTTTGGTTTTTTATTGTAGACAACTAAGATCTCCTAGAGCAGTGGTTTGTTGCGTTGTTTCGTACGGCTGTGTACGATCGCGCGTGGGTTCGAATCCCACATCCCGCAAACCCAGGCCGGGGGTGCTCGGCCTGGGGTGTGCAAATTATTTACTTTGGTTACTGTAACATTTTGAGCCCTATAGTGACACTGTAGCGAACTGTAGTAGACCTAATGCACAGCGTTGTACGTGCCAAACTTCCGCGAAAATTAACACGTTGCACAAGAATTCGCGCGCACCTGTGTCAATCAACGGAATGGACATCTTTGTTTGATTGGGGTCACGCTCAGGCACGCACTGTTAAACACCCCTAGCCCTAGGCCTCCAGTGCCATCAATGGCTTGCCAACGAGAGAAGGCCACGGCGTTGAGTTTGGTAGACCGCCATATAGTGTTAATTACTCCAGCAACCACCTTTTGATACTTCTAGACTTATAGTAGCGGAGGAGAATCAAGTCATGTGGTTTTTGACTTCAATGCACAGCGTTGTACGTGCCAAACTTCCGCGAAAATTAACACGTTGCACAAGAATTCGCGCGCACCTGTGTCAATCAACGGAATGGACATCTTTGTTTGATTGGGGTCACGCTCAGGCACGCACTGTTAAACACCCCTAGCCCTAGGCCTCCAGTGCCATCAATGGCTTGCCAACGAGAGAAGGCCACGGCGTTGAGTTTGGTAGACCGCCATATAGTGTTAATTACTCCAGCAACCACCTTTTGATACTTCTAGACTTATAGTAGCGGAGGAGAATCAAGTCAACGTTGATGAAAGCACTCGGCTAGACAGACGAGACCCTTTGTCCCTTTCTGTGGGGTCTTCGGGCCAAAAAGTAGATTGTTTTAACAAGCCCTCGTATCTTCGCCTATGTGGTTTTTGACTTCAGTTCACTGAGGACTTCACTTCACTTCAGTGAGCAGTTGCTTAGAGCATCTACATCCAGGCATTGTCTGATCGCAAATTTTTTACCTAGATGGGCGCCTCAAACGAACCTTAAATATCTGGGCTTCGGTATCCCTCATATCCAGCTCAAATATGGGGGCGCATATGGGGGCGCCCGACGCGCTCAGGCACGTCTGCCACATTGGACCAGGCCCACACTGGCCCACCCGACCCTACATATATTTCTCCCCATTCGCTCGCCAGACCAAACCTTAGTCACTTCACCCTACTCCCCTCCATTCTCCTCCGGCACCCAAACTTGTCCCCGACGCAGTCCGTCAGTCTCTGGCACGACTGGCATTGGATCCGAGTCCTAGACCTCCAGATCCGTCGACCCCGAACTCATCCCACGCGGCCCCGAAGAGGAGATGGCCGTCCGGCTTGCGCTTCACCACGCCCGGGACGAGACCCGTGAATGATAGCGGTCGGACTCCTTCCGTTGGGAATCCATTGTGTCCGCCCAAATGTCGCATGGATCTGGAGCTAGGGCAGTCGCCGCAGCCTCACCGGAGGCGGTGCAGATCGTCTTGTGTCCGAACGCGGTGCGGATGCGCAACCCCTCCGTTGGCGCGCTGAGGCCATGGACGCACCCTAGGCGTCATCCGACGCAAATATGGCGCGTCGTGCCCACTGTGCGCGGCAGCGGGCGCGGGATGAGGCGGCGGCGCGGGCCGCGGTGGACATCGCCGAGGCGGAGTCGCATTCTCCGGTGCCCCGTACGGTGCACCAATCTAGGCGCCGCAACCGCGTCGTGCTGGATGTCGCCAGCTCGTCCCAGGACGGATCCATCATTGATCTGACGTCCACCGGCACCCAACGGGTTCCGGACATCGACGAGGAAGAGTAGGGCATGGGACACGGCGGCGCCATGAGTCCCATGAGCCGGCTCGTGTCCCATACCCTACTCTACCTTGCCGGCGACTGGACCAACACTCTAAGGGGCGCGGTTGACCACTGGACATGGCCACGGTGGAGCCAGACGAGCGGGTCAGAACCGGACGAAGCTCCGCTCAAATTTCGATGTGTTGGATTTGAGATTTCTAATTTGAGGTATCCAGATATGGAATGCATTTTTAAGGTGTGAACTATCACTGTGTGTGGACGCGTCCGGACGCGGACGAGCGGAGTGGAACCGGACGGATCTACGCTCAAAGATTGATGCGTTGTATGTAATAATATGGATTTGAGATTTCTAATTTGAGGTATCCGTATATCGAATGCATTTTTTAAGTCATGAATGGTCACTGTCAGAGGACGCGTCTGCGATCGTTTTGAAGGTTCGGATTTGCCAAGTCCGACTGTAGATGTTCTTAGTGCAACGAAACGAGTGGATAACACAGGGCACATGAACATATCGATCCACTACTTTCACCCTAGTAAACCGAAAACATCCATATATTTGGCCTATCCAAAAGCTGCTAAAAACTATAAAACGAATTAACAAATTTTTTAAAAAGCATGATTGTGTGCATCATAATAATGCAGAGGACGGAACCAAGTCTTTTTCAAAAAGATAAGTTTCAAAATCACAATTGAAATTCCTGGATAGTTATACATTTGTGTATTAATAAGACGGTCCATAATTTCGCGAAACTCAATTAATAACTTGAAAACCAAAAGGATAAATCTACTGCGCGTATTAAATGAGTCCAATTCACCTAGTAATTTAATAGTTTTTTATAGGGTCTTTTACATCTGTGTCCCTAACTCGAACCCACTACTCACATTTGCCCCTAATTCGAAAGCCTGCTAAAAAATGCCCCTCCGCCGTTACGTGCCCTTACAGAAATGCCCTTCTGCGCCGTTACTGTCTGTTCAAAGCTGGTCAATGGGCTTTGACCGACCTGAAAAAATTAGCAAAAAAAATCTAAAAAATCTGAAATTTTGTGGGATCAAAGATACTTAGGTTCACAAGATGCATGCAAATTTTCGTGCTGTTTGGACACTCTAGGAGGTTGTGGCAAAGAAAAAACAGAAAATATATATGCTTGTGAACAGTGAATTCAAAAAAATTGCAAGAAAATTCAAAAAAATATGAAAATCTTCGGCATCAAAGAGGCTCGGATCTGCAAGGTGCGTGCAAATTTTTGTTGTGTTTGGACACTGTAGGAGCTCGTGGAGAAAAGAACAAAATTTGGCTCAGGAAAAAACTTTGGAAAAAATGACTTTTTTTTGCTAGAGCTCCTCGCATGTCATTTGATCACAAAAACTTGCAAGCACCTTGTCCACCCAAGCCTCTTTGATGCCAAAAAGTTTCATATTTTTTTGAATTTTCTTGCTATTTTATTTCAAGTTTACTGTTCACAAGAGTACATATTAACTGTTTTTCCTCGCCACGAGCTCCTGGAATGTCCAAATAGCACGAAAATTTGCACGCCACCTTGCGCACATGAGTAATTTCGATCTCACAAAATTTTAGATTTTTTACTATTTTTGTAGGATGGTCAAAGCTCTTTGACCGGACGGTAACGGCACAAAAGGGCATTTCTGTAAGGGCATTTAACGGTGGAGGGGCAAATTTGAGCAGGCTTTCGAATTAGGGGTATATATGATTAGGTGGTTCGAGTTAGGGACAGAAATGCAAATGGCCCTTTTTTATAATCATAGAGTGTGACATGTTAATATATGATGTGTTTATATGCATTACTTTTTTGTGACCAAGATGAAACAATACAACACCTTTTTATTGATTGCCCTCTCGTGAAGCTTCTTTGACGCACCATTCATATAGCCTTCAATATAACTCCTCCAGATAGCATTGACACATTATTTGAGACGTGGCTAGCCAGAGTGGAACTAGTCATTACGACACGTATGCGGATAGGAATATGTGAACTACTTTGGGATATATGGAACTGCAGGAATGATACGATCTTTAACAAACAAAATATTTTTTATTTCTTGCATGTCATCTTCAGAGCTACGGTCTGGATCCGTACGTGGTCATTATTCACTCCTACGCACTCCAAGGAGCACTTGGCTACTGGGTGCAACCGTTTGGAGATGGTAGCGTGGGGTATCTTCGACCGGTTTGGATGATGATCCAATAATAGGATAGGTGTTTAGTTATCTCTTCCTATTTATATGCCGGTTGTGGATTTTTTTTCCTTTAAATATTTTTTTTTCTTTTGTTCCGTGTGCGAGCTGTACCCCATTACAGACTTTGTTTTTTTGTTGGCACTTTTTAATAATATGACAACATGCATCAGTCGGATGCAGAGGCGGGGGTGATCCTCCTCTAAAAAAACTACCTTTTAAGGGAAATGTACCCGAGTATGGCTGTTGGGAGTTTCAAGACACGCGGTAATCCCAGTAGGGTTCTTATGTTTAGCATAAGTCATGACAAAGTTACTTAGAAAGTTTAGATTATAGGGGGAACAAAATCATGAGAATTTGTTGTTTTGTAATTCCCAGCAAAAAATAATTTTTTTAACACAATATAGACGCATAAGCTCATACCTACGCACATATATTCATCCCTATGAAAGCATTGCATGCACAAGGTACCCCTATGATACCTCTCCGACAATGCTACACGACAAAATAATTTTTACTCGTTCCGTAAAGCATTATCCCACAACTACCTCATTAGTCACATTGCTTGCAAGGCTTATAGTGATGTACATTACCGAGTGGGCCCAGAGATACCTCTCCGACAATCGGAATGACAAATCCTAATCTCGATCTATGCCAACTCAACAAACACCATCAGAGACACCTATAGAGCATCTTTATAATCACCCAGTTACGTTGTGACGTTTGATAGAACATTAAGTGTTCCTCCCGTATTCGGGAGTTGCATAATCTCATAGTCAAAGGAACATGTATAAGTCATGAAGAAAGCAATAGCAATAAACTAAACGATCATAGTGCTAAGCTAACGTATGGGTCTAGTCCATCACATCATTCTTCTAATGATGTGATCCCATTTATCAAATGACAACACATGTCTATGGTTAGGAAACATAACCATCTTTGATAAACGAGCTAGTCAATTAAAGGCATACTAGGGACATTTATGTTTTGTCTGTGTATTCACACATGTACTAAGTTTCCAGTTAATACAATTCTAGCATGAATAATAAACATTTATCATGAAATAAGGAAATAAATAATAACTTTATCATTGCCTCTAGGGCATATTTCCTTCAGTCTTCCACTTGCACTAGAGTCAATAATCTAGTTCACATCGCCATGTGATTTAACACCAATAGTTCACATCACCATGTGATAGTTCACATCGCCATGTGACTAATACCCAAAGGGTTTTACTAGAGTCAATAATCTAGTTCACATCGCTATGTGATTAACACCCAAAGAGTACTAAGGTGATCATGTTTTGCTTGTGAGAGAAGTTTAGTCAACAGGTCTGCCACATTCAGATCCGTATGTATTTTGCAAATTTCTATGTCTACAATGCTCTGCACAGAGCTACTCTAGCTAATTGCTCCCACTTTCAATATGTATCCAGATTGAGATTTAGAGTCATCTGGATCATCGTCAAAGCTTGCTCGACGTAACCCTTTACGACGAACCTTTTTGTCACTTTCATAACCGAGAAACATATCCTTATTCCACTAAGGATAATTTTGACCGCTGTCTAGTGATCCACTCCTGGATCACTATTGTACCCTCTTGCCAAACTCATGGTGAGGTACACAATAGGTCCAGTACACAGCATAGCATACTTTATAGAACCTATGACCGAGGCATAGGGAATGACTTTTCATTCTCTTTCTATTTTCTGTCGTGGTCGGGTTTTGAGTCTTACTCAACTTTACACCTTGCAATACATGCAAGAACTTCTTCTTTGACTGTTCCATTTTGAACTACTTCAAAAATCTTGTCAAGGTATGTTCTCATTGAAAAATCTTATCAAGCGTCTTGATCTATCTCTATAGATCTTGATGCCCAATATGTAAGCAGCTTCACTGAGGTCTTTCTTTGAAAAACTCCTTTCAAACACTCATTTATGCTTTTCCAGAAAATTCTACATCATATCCGATCAAAAATATGTCATTCACATATACTTATCAGAAAGGCTGTAGTGCTCCCACTCACTTTCTTGTAAATACAGGCTTCACCGCAAGTCTGTATAAAACTATATGCTTTGATCAACTTATCAAAGCTTATATTCCAACTCTGAGATGCTTGCACTAGTCCATAGATGGATCGCTGGAGCTTGCACATTTGTTAGCACCTTTAGGATTGACAAAACCTTCTGGTTGCATCATATACAACTCTTCTTTACTAAATCCAATAAGGAACGCATTTTTGTTATCCATTTGCTAGATTTCATAAAATGTGGCAATTGCTAACATGATTCGCACAGACTTAAGCATTGCTACGAGTGAGAAAGTCTCATCGTAGTCAACACCTTGAACTTGTCGAAAACCTTTCGCGGCAAGTCGAGCTTTGTAGATAGTAACACTACCATCAGTGTCCGTCTTCCTCTTGAAGATCCATTTATTCTCAATGGCTTGCCGATCATCGGTACCAAAGTCCATACTTTGTTTTCATACATGGATCCTATCTCAGATTTCATGGCCTTAAACCATTTTGCGGAATCTGGGCTCATCATCGCTTCCTCATAGTTCGTAGGTTCATCGTGGTCTAGTAACATGACTTCCAGAACCAGATTACCGTACCACTCTGGTGCGGAACGTACTCTAGTTGACCTACGAGGTTCGGTAGTAACTTGATCTGAAGTTTCATGATCATCATCATTAAATTCCTCACTAATTGGTGTAGGCATCACTGCAACTGATTTCTGTGATGAACTACTTTCCAATTCGGGAGAAGGTACAATTTCCTCGTCAAGTTCTACTTTCCTCCCACTCACTTCTTTCGAGAGAAACTCCTTCTCTAGAAAGTATCCATTTTTGGCAACGAATATCTTGCCTTCGGATCTGTGATAGAAGGTGTACCCAACATTCTCCTTGGGTATCCTATGAAGATGCATTTCTCCAATTTGGGTTCGAGCTTATTAGGTTGAAGCTTTTTCACATAAGCATCACAGCCCCAAACTTTAAGAAACGACAGCTTAGGTTTCTTGCCAAACCACAGTTCATATGGTGTCGTCTCAACAGATTTAGATGGTGCCCTATTTAACGTGAATGCAGTTGTCTCTAATGCATAACCCCAAAACGATAGCGGTAAATCAGTGAGAGACATCATAGATCGCACCATATCTAATAAAGTACGGTTATGACGTTCGGACACACCATTACGCTGTGGTGTTCCAGGTGGCGTGAGTTGCGAACTATTCCACATCATTTCAAATGAAGACCAAACTCGTAACTCAAATATTCGTCTCCGTGATCAGATGGTAGAAACCTTGTTTTCTTGTTACGATGATTTTCTACTTCACTCTGAAATTCTTTGAACTTTTAAAATGTTTTAGACTTATGTTTCATCAAGTAGATATACCCATATCTGCTCAAATCATCTGTGAATGTCAGAAAATAACGATACCCGCCGCGAGCCTCAACACTCATCGGACCGCATACATAAGTATGTATTATTTCCAATAAGTCAGTTGCTCGCTCTATTGTTCCGGAGAACGGAGTCTTAGTCATCTTGCCCATGAGGCATGGTTCGCAAGCATCAAGTGCTTCATAATCAAGTGATACCAAAAGCCCATTAGCATGGAGTTTCTTCATGCGTTTAACACCAATATGACCTAAACGGCAGTGCCACAAATATGTTACACTATCATTATCAACTTTGCATGTTTTGGCTTCAATATTATGAATATGTGTATCAGTACGATCGGGATTCAATAAACCATTCACCTTGGGTGTATGACCACAGAAGGTTTTATTAATGTAAACAGAATAACAATTATTCTTTGACTTAAATGAATAACCGTATTGCAATAAACATGATCCAATCATATTATGCTCAACGCAAACACCAAATAATATTTCATTTTAGGTTCAACACTAATCCCGAAGGTAAACGGAGTGTGCGATGGTGATCTCATCAACCTTGGAATCACTTCCAACACACATCGTCACCTTGCCGTCAACTAGTCTTTGTTCATTTTGTAACTCCCGTTTCGAGTTATTAATCATAGCAACTGAACCAATATCAAATACCCAGGGGCAACTATGAACACTAGTAAAGTACACATCAATAACATGTATATCATATATACTTTTGTTCACTTTGCCATCCTTCTTATCCACGAAGTATTTGGGGCAATTCCGCTTCCAGTGACCATTTCCTTCGCAGAAGCACTCAGTTTCAGGCTTGGGTCTAGCTTTGTGCTTCTTCATGGGAGTGACAACTTGCTTGCCATTCTTCTTGAAGTTCCCTTTCTTTCCCTTGCACTTTTACTTGAAACTAGTGGTCTTGTCAACCATCAACATTTGATGCTTTTCTTGATTTCTACCTTCACGATTTCAAAGATCACGAAGAGCTCGGGAATCGTTTTCGTCATCCCTTGCATATTATAGTTTATCACGACGTTCCAGTGACTTGGTGATAGTGACTAGAGAACTCTGTCAATCACTATTTTATCTAGAAAATTAACTCCCACTTGATTCAAGCGATTGTAGTAGTCAGACAATATGAGCACAATGCTCACTGGTTGAGCTATTCTCCTCCATCTTGTAGGCAAAGTACTGTCAGAGGTCTCATACCTCTTGACATGGGCATGAGTATGAAATACCAATTTCAACTCTTGGAACATCTTATATGCTCCGTGGCGTTCAAAATATTTTTGACGTCCTGGTTCTAAGCCGCAAAGCATGGTGCACTAAACTATCAAGTAGTCATCATACCGAGCTTGTCAAACGTTCATAACGTCTGCATCTGCTCCTGCAATAGGTCTGTCACCTAGCGGTGCATCAAGGACATAATTCTTCTGTGCAACAATGAGGATAATATTCAGATCACGGACCAAGTCCGCATCATTGCTACTATCATATTTCAACTTATTTTTCTCTAGGAACATATCAAAAAATAAATGGGGAGTTACATCGCGAGCTATTGATCTACAACATAGTTATGCAGATACTATCAGGACTAAGTTCATGATGAATTAAAGTTCAATTAATCATATTACTTAAGAACTCCCACTTAGATAGACATCCCTCTAGTCATCTAAATGGTCACGTGATCCAAATCAACTAAACCATGTCCGATCATCACGTGAGATGGAGTAGTTTTCAATGGTGAACATCACTATGTTGATCATATCTACTATATGATGAAGGAAATATGCCCTAGAGGCAATAATAAAGTTATTATTTATTTCCTCATATCATGATAAATGTTTATTATTCATGCTAGAATTGTATTAACCTAAACATGATACATGTGTGAATACATAGACAAACATATAGTCACTAGTATGCCTCTACTTGACTAGCTCATTAATCAAAGATGGTTATGTTTCCTAACCATAGGCATGTGTTGTTATTTGATTAATGGGATCACATCATTAGGAGAATGATGTGATTGACATGACCCATTCCGTTAGCCTAGCACTTGATCGCTTAGTATATTGCTATTGCTTTCTTCATGACCTATACATGTTCCTGTAACTATGAGATTATGCAACTCCCGTTCTGGAGGAACACTTTGGGTGCTACCAAACGTCACAACGTAATCGGGTGATTATAAAGGAGTACTACAGGTGTCTCCAAAGATACATGTTGGGTTGGCGTATTTCGAGATTAGGTTTTGTCACTCCGATTATCGGAGAGGTATCTCTGGGCCCTCTCGGTAATACACATCACATAAGCCTTGCAAGCATCACAACTAATAAGTTAGTTGCGAGATGATGTATTACGGAACGAGTAAAGAGACTTGCCAGTAACGAGATTGAACTAGGTATTGGATGCCGACGATCGAATCTCGGGCAAGTAACATACCGATGACAAAGGGAACAACGTATGCCGTTATGCGGTTTGACCGATAAAGATCTTCGTAGAATATGTAGGAACCAATATGGGCATCCGGGTTCCGCTATTGGTTATTGACTGAGAATAGTTCTAGGTCATGTCTACATAGTTCTCGAACCCATAGGGTCCGCACGCTTAACGTTACGATGACATTTTTATTATGAGTTTATAAGTTTTGATGTACCGAAGTTTGTTACGAAGTCCTGGATGTGATCACGGACGTGACGAGGAGTCTCGAAATGGTCGAGACATAAAGATTGATATATTGGAAGCCTATATTTGGATATCGGAATGGTTCCGTTGAAATCGGGATTTTCGGAACACCGGGGTTACCGTAACCCTCCCGGGGATAATGGGCCTTAGTGGGCCATGAGGGAGAAGAGGAGGGCCGGCCAAGGCAGGGCCGCCCTCCCCTAGTCCGAATAGGACAAGGAGAGGGGCGGCGCCCCTTCCTCTTTCCCTCCCCTTCCTTCTCCAACAAGGCAAGAGGGAGTCCTACTCCCTGTGGGAGTAGGACTCCTCCAGGCGCACCCCGTGGGGGCCGGCCGCACCTCCCCCACCCTCCTTTATATACGGGGGCAAGGGGGCACCCAGGACACACCAGTTGATCTACGGATCGTTCCTTAGCCGTGTCTTGGTGCGCCTCCACCATATTCCACCTCGGTCATATCGTCATGAGTTTAGGCGAAGCCTCACGCCGATAGAGCATCATCATCGTCCTGCTGTTGTCGTCTTGTGGAACTCATCCCCGACACTTTGCTGGATCGGAGTCCGGGATCGTCATCGAGCTGAACGATGTGCTGAACTCGGAAGTGCCGTGCGTTCGGTACTTGGATCGGTCGGATCGTGAAGACGTCTGACTACATCAACCGCGTTGTCATAACGCTTCCGCTACGGTCTCACGAGTGCGTGGACAACACTCTTCCCTCTCGTTGCTATACCATCACCATGATCTTGCGTGTGCGTAGGAAATTTTTGAAATTACTACGTTCCCCAACGGTGGCATCCGAGCCAGGTTTTATGCGTTGATGTTATATGCACGAGTAGAACACAAGTGAGTTGTGGGCGATACAAGTCATACGCTTACCGGCATGTCATACTTTGATTCGGCGGTATTGTGATATGAAGCGGCCCGGACCGACATTACGCCAGACGCTTACGCGAGACTGGTTTCACCGCTGCGAGCACTCGTTGCTTAAAGGTGACCGGCGGGTGTCTCTCTCTCACTTTAGTTGAACTGAAAAGTGTGGCTACGCCCGGTCCTTGCGAAGGTTAAAACAGCACCAACTTGACAAACTATCGTTGTGGTTTTGATGCGTAGGTAAGAACGGTTCTTGCTCAGCCCGTAGCAGCCACGTAAAACTTGCAACAACAAAGTAGAGGACGTCTAACTTGTTTTTGCAGGGCATGTTGTGATGTGATATGGTCAAGACGTGATGCTATATTTTATTGTATGAGATGATCATGTTTTGTAACCGAAGTTATCGGCAATCGGGCGAGAGCCATATGGTTGTCGCTTTATTGTATGAAATGCAAGCGCCATGTAATTGCTTTACTTTATCACTAAGCGGTAGCGATAGTCGTAGAAGCAATAGTTGGCGAGGCGACAACGATGCTACGATGGAGATCAAGGTGTCGCGCCGGTGGCGATGGTGATCACGACGGTGCTTGAGATGGAGATCACAAGCACAAGATGATGATGGCCATATCATATCACTTATATTGATTGCATGTGATGTTTATCCTTTATGCATCTTATCTTGCTTTGATTGACGGTAGCATTAGAAGATGACCTCTCATTAAATATCAAGAAGTGTTCTCCCTGAGTATGCACCATTGCGAAAGTTCTTCGTGCTGAGACACCACGTGATGATCGGGTGTGATAGGCTCTACGTTCAAATACAACGGGTGCAAAACAGTTGCACAGCGGAATACTCAGGTCAAACTTGACGAGCCTAGCTTATACAGATATGGCCTCGGAATACGGAGACCGAAAGGTCGAACGTGAATCATATAGTAGATATGATCAACATAGTGATGTTCACCATTGAAACTACTCCATCTCACGTGATGATCGGACATGGTTTAGTTGATTTGGATCACGTAATCACTTAGATGACTAGAGAGATGTCTATCTAAGTGGGAGTTCTTAAGTAATATGATTAATTGAACTTAAATTTATCATGAACTTAGTACCTGATAGTATTTTGCTTGTCTATGTTTAATGTAGATAGATGGCTCGTCTTTGTTGTTCCGTTGAATTTTAATGCGTTCCTTGAGAAAGCAAAGTTGAAAGATGATGGTAGCAATTACGGATCGGGTCCGTAACACGAGGATTATCCTCATTGTTGCCTGAGAAGAATTACGTCTGGAAGCACCGCTGGGTGCCGAACTTCTTCTTGATGCAACCGACTACGTTAAACGTCTGGCGAGCAAAGTCGATGACTACTCGATAGTTCGATGTGCCATGCTTTACGGCTTAGAACCGGGCCTTCGACGGCGTTTTGAGCGTCATGGAGCATATGAGATGTTCCAGAGTTGAAGTTAATATTTCAAGCAAATGCCGGATTGAGAGATATGAAGTCTCCAATAAGTTCTATAGCTACAAGATGGAGGAGAATAGTTACGTCGGTGAACACATACTCAAAATGTCTGGGTATAATAATCACTTGATTCAACTGGGAGTTAATCTTCACGATGATAGTGTCATTGATGAAATTCTTCAATCAACGCCACCAAGCTACAAGAGCTTCGTGATGAACTATAATATGCAAGGGATGGACAAGTCTATTCCTGAGCTCTTCGCAATGCTAAAAGCCGCGGAGGTAGAAATCAAAAAGGAGCATCAAGTGTTGATGGTTAACAAGACCACCAGTTTCAAGAAAAAGGGCAAAGGGAAGAAGAAAGGGAACTTCAAGAAGAACAGCAAAAAAGTTGCTGCTCAAGAGAAGAAACCCAAGTCTGGACCTAAAGCCTGAGACTGAGTGCTTCTACTGCAAGCAGACTGGACACTGGAAACGGAACTGCCCCAAGTATTTGGCGGATAAGAAGGATGGCAAAGTGAACAAAGGTATATGTGATATACATGTTATTGATGTGTACCTTACTAATGCTCGCATGAGTACCAGGTATTTGATCTTTGGTTACATTGCTAATATTTGCAACTCGAAATAGGAACTACGGATTAGCGAAGATTGGCTAAGGGCGAGGTGACGATCTTGGCGTGGGAAATGGTTCCAAAGTCGATGTGATCGCGGTCGGCACGCTACCTCTACATCTACCATCGGGATTAGTTTTAGACCTAAATAATTGTTATTTGGTGCCAACGTTAAGCATGAACATTATATCTGGATCTTGTTTGATGCGAGACGGTTATTCATTTAAGTCAGAGTATAATGGTTGTTCTATTTATATGAATAATATCTTTTATGGTCATGCACCCTTGAAGAGTGGTCTATTTTTATTGAATCTCGGTAGTAGTAATACACATATTCATAGTGTTGAAACCAAAAGATACAGAGTTGATAATGATAGTGCAACTTATTTGTGGCACTGCCGTTTGGGTCATATCGGTGTAAAAGCATGAAGAAACTCCATCTTGATGGGCTTTTGGAATCACTTGATTATGAATCACTTGGTACTTGCGAACCCGTGCCTCATGGGCAAGATGACTAAAACGCCGTTCTCCGGAACTATGGAGCGAGCAACTGATTTGTTGGAAATCATACATCTTGATGTTTATGGTCCAATGAATGTTGAGGCACTTGGCGGGTACCGTTATTTTCTCACCTTCACAGATGATTTGAGCAGATATGGGTATATCTACTTGATGAAACATAAGTCTCAAACATTTGAAAAGTTCAAAGAATTTCAGAGTGAAGTGGAAAATCATCGTAACAAGAAAATAAAATTTCTATGATCTGATCATGGAGGAGAATATTTGAGTTCTGAGTTTGGTTTACATTTGAAACAATGCGGAATAGTTTAGCAACTCACGCCACCGGAACACCACAGCGAAATGGTGTGTCCGAACGTCAGAATCGTACTTTACTAGATATGGTGCGATCTATGATGTCTCTTACTGATTTACCGCTATCGTTTTGGGGTTATGCTTTAGAGAAGGCCGCATTCACGTTAAATAGGGCACCATCAAAATCCGTTGAAACGACACCTTATGAACTATGGTTTGGCAAGAAACCAAAGTTGTCGTATCTTAAAGTTTGGGGCTGCGATGCTTATGTGAAGAAACTTCAACCAGATAAGCTCAAACCTAAATCGGAGAAATGTGTCTTCATAGGATACCCAAAATAGAATATTGGGTACACCTTCTATCACAGATCTAAAGGCAAGATTTTCGTTTCAAAATTCGGATCCTTTCTAGAAAAGGAGTTTCTATCGAAAGAAGTGAGTGGGAGAAAAGTAGAACTTGATGAGATAAGCTGTATCTGCTCCCTTATTGGAAAGTAGTTCATCACAAGAACCGGTTCTGTGACAAGCCGCACCAATTAGTGAGGAAGCTAATGATATTGATCATGAAACTTCAGATCAAGTTTCTCTTGAACTACGTGGGTCAACTAGAGTAAGATCCGCACTGAGTGGTATGGTAATCCTATTACGGAAGTCATGTTACTTGACCATGGCGAACCTACAAACTATGAAGAAGCGATGGTGAGCCCAGATTCCAAAATGGCTGGAAGCCATGAAATCTGAGATGGGATCCATGTATGAGAACAAAGTATGGACTTTGGTTGACTTGCCCGATGATCGGCAAGCCATTGAGAATAAATGGATCTTTAAGAAGAAGACCGACGCCGATGGTAATGTAATCGTCTATAAAGCTCGACTTGTTGCGAAAGGTTTTCGACAAGTTCAAGGGGTTGACTACGATGAGACTTTCTCACCCGTAGCGATGCTTAAGTCTGTCGAATCATGTTAGCAATTGCTGCATTTTATGATTATGAAATTTGGCAAATGGATGTCAAAACTGCCTTCTTGAATGGATTTCTAGAAGAAGAGTTGTATATGATGCAACCAGAAGGTTTTGTTGATCCAAAAGGTGCTAACAAAATGTGCAAGCTCCAGCGATCAATTTATGGTGCAGTGCAAGCCTCTCGGTGTTGGAATAAGCGCTTTGATAGTGTGATCAAAGCATATGGTTTTATCTGAGACTTTTGGAGAAGCCTATATTTACAAGAAAGTGAGTGGGAGCTCTGTAGCATTTCTGATATTATATGTGGACGACATATTATTAATTAGAAATGATATAGAATTTTTGGATAGCATAAAAGGATACTTGAATAAAAGTTTTTCAATGAAAGACCTCGGTGAAGCTGCTTACATATTGGGCATCAAGATCTATAGAGATAGATCAAGACACTTGATTGGACTTTCACAAAGCACATACCTTGATAAAATTTTGAAAAAGTTCAATATGGATCGAGCAAAGAAAGGATTTTTACCGTGTTACAAGGTGTGAAATTGAGTCGGACTCAATGCCCGACCACAATGAGAAGATAGAGAGAAAATGAAAGATGTTCCCTATGCTTCAGCCATAGGCTCTATCATGTATGCAATGCTGTGTACCAGACACGGCGTATGCTTAGCAATAAGCTTGGCAGGAAGGTACCAAAGTAATCGAGTGGATCATCGGACAGCGATCAAGAACATCCTGAAATACGAAAAGGACTAAGGATATGTTTCTCGTATATGGAGGTGACAAAGAGCTAGTCGTAAATGGTTACGTCGATGCAAGCTTTGACACCGATCCGGACGATTCTAAATCGCAAACCGGATACGTGTTTTTATTAAGCGGTGGAGCATCGGTTGGTGCAGTTCTAAACAAAGCGTCGTGGCGGGATCTACATGTGAAGCGGAGTACATAGCTGCCGGAAGCGACAAATGAAGGAGTCTGGATGAAAGAGTTCATTTCGATCTAGGTGTCATACCTAGTGCATCGGGACCAATGAAGATCTTACGTGACAATCTGGTGCAATTGCCTTGGCAAAGGAATCCAGATTTCACAAGAGGACCAAGCATATCAAGAGGCGCTTCAATTCCATCCGGGACCAAGTCCGGTGGGAGACATAGAGATTTGCAAGATACATACGGATCTGAATGTTGCGAGACCGTTGACTAAGCCTCTTCCACGAGCAAAACATGATCAGCACCAAGACTCCATGGGTTTTAGAATCATTACTATGTAATCTAGATTATTGACTCTAGTGCAAGTGGGAGACTGAAGGAAATATGCCCTAGAGGAAATAATAAAGTTATTATTTATTTCCTCATATCATGATAAATGTTTATTATTCATGCTAGAAATGTATTAACCGAAACATGATACATGTGTGAATACATAGACAAACATATAGTCACTAGTATGCCTCTACTTGACTAGCTCATTAATCAAAGATGGTTATGTGTCCTAACCATAGACATGTGTTGTTATTTGATTAATGGGATCACATCATTAGGAGAATGATGTGATTGACATGACCCATTCCATTAGCCTAGCACTTGATCGTTTAGTATATTGCTATTGCTTTCTTCATGACCTATACATGTTCCTGTAACTATGAGATTATCCAACTCCCGTTTGCCGGAGGGACACTTTGGGTGCTACCAAACGTCACAACGTAACTGGGTGATTATAAAGGAGTACTACAGGTGTCTCCGAAGGTACATGTTGGGTTGGCGTATTTCGAGATTAGGTTTTGTCACTCCGATTGTCGGAGAGGTATCTCTAGGCCCTCTCGGTAATACACATCACATAAGCCTTGCAAGCATTGCAACTAATAAGTTAATTGCGAGATGATGTATTTCGAAACGAGTAAAGAGACTTGCCCGATGAAGATTGAACTAGGTATTGGATGCGGCGATTGAATCTCGGGCAAGTAACATCTTGATGACAAAGGGAACAACGTATGTCGTTATGCGGTTTGACCGATAAAGATCTTCGTAGAATATGTAGGAACCAATATGGGCATCCAGGTTCTGCTATTGGTTATTGACCGAGAATAGTTCTAGGTCATGTCTACATAGTTCTCGAACCCGTAGGGTCCGCACGCTTAACGTTACGATGACATTTTTATTATGAGTTTATAAGTTTTGATGTACCGAAGTTTGTTCGGAGTCCCTGATGTGATCACGGACGTGACGAGGAGTCTCGAAATGGTCGAGACATAAAGATTGATATATTGGAAGCCTATATTTGGATATCGGAATGGTTCCGGGTGTAATCGGGATTTTAGGAACACCGGGGTTACCGGAACCCTCCCGGGGATAATGGGCCTTAGTGGGCCATGAGGGAGAAGAGGAGGGCCGTGCAGGCAGGCCGCATGCCCCTCCCCTAGTCCGAATAGGACAAGGAGAGGCGGCGCCCGCTTCCTCTTTCCCTCCCTTTCCTTCTCCAACAAGGCAAGAGGGGGGAGTCCTACTCCCGGTGGGAGTAGGACTCCTCCAGGCGCACCCCTTGGGGGCCGGCCGCACCTCCCCCTCCCTCCTTTATATACGGGGGCAAGAGGGCACCCAAGGACACAAAAGTTGATCTACGGATCGTTCCTTAGCCGTGTGCGGTGCCCCCCTCCACCATATTCCACCTCGGTCATATCGTCACGGAGTTTAGGCGAAGCCCTGCGCCGGTAGAGCATCATCATCGTCACCACGCCGTCGTCTTGTGGAACTCATCCCGACACTTTGCCGGATCGGAGCAGGGGATCGTCATCGAATCGAAGCGTGTCTTTGAACTTCGGAGGTGCCGTATGTTCGGTACTTGGATCGGTCGGATCGTGAAGACGTCTGACTACATCAACCGCGTTGTCATAACGCTTCCGCCTCTGGTCTCACGAGGGTGTGGACAACACTCTCCCCTCTCGTTGCTATACCATCACCATGATCTTGCGTGTGCGTAGGAATTTTTTTGAAATTACTACGTTCCCCAACATATGATTCATGCTCGACCTTTCGGTCTCAGTTTTCCGAGCCATATCTCCATATGCTAGGCTCGTCAAGTTTAACCCGAGTATTGTGCGTGTGCAAAACTGGCTTGCACCCGTTGTATGTGAACGTAGAGCTTATCATACCCGATCATCACATGGTGTCTTGGCACGACGAACTGTCACAACGGTGCATACTCAGGGAGATCCCTTATACCTTGAAATTTAGTGAGAGATCATCTTATAATGCTACCGCCGAACTAAGCAAAATAAGATGCATAAAGGGTAAACATCACATGCAATCAATATAAGTGATATGATATGGCTATCATCATCTTGTGCCTTTGATCTCCATCTCCAAAGCACCGTCATGATCACCATCGTCATCGGCTTGACACCTTGATCTTCATCGAAGCATCGTTGTCGTCTCGCCAACTATTGATTCTGCGACTATCGCTGCCGCTTAGTGATAAACTACAGAAATTGCATGGCGATTGCATTTCATACAATAAAGCGACAACCATAAGGCTCCTGCCAGTTGCCGATAACTTTTACAAAACATGATCATCTCATACAACAATTTATATATCATCACGTCTTGACCATATCACATCATAGCATGCCCTGCAAAAACAAGTTTGACGTCCTCTACTTTGTTGTTGCAAATTTTACGTGGCTGCTACAGGCTTAGAAAGAACCGTTCTTACCTACGCATCAAACCCACAACGATTTTTTGTCAATTGTGCTGTTTTAACCTTTAACAAGGACCGGGCATAGTTAAACTCAATTCAACTAAAGTTGGAGAAACATACACCCACTAGCCACCTGTGTGCGAAGCACGGCGGTAGAACCAGTCTCATGAACGCGGTCATGTAATGTCGGTCTGGGCCGCTTCATCCAACAATACCGGCGAATCAAAGTATGACATGCTGGTAAGCAGTATGACTATTATCGCCCACAACTCTTTATGTTCTAATCGTGTATATAACATCTGCGCATAGACCTGGCTCGGGTGCCACTGTTGGGTAACGCAGTATTTAAAAAATTTCCTACGATCACGCGGGGAGAGTGTGTCCACGTACCCTCGTAGACCGAAAGCGGAAGCATTAAATAACGCGGTTGATGTAGTCGAACGTCTTCGCGATCCAACCGATCAAGTACCGAACGCACGACACATCCGCGATCTGCACACGTTCAGCTCGGTGACGTCCCTCGAACTCTTGAACTAGCTGAGGCCAAGGGAGAGTTTCGTCAGCACTACGGCGTGGTGACGGTGATGATGAAGTTACCGACGCAGGGCTTCGCCTAAGCACTACGATGATATGACCGAGGTGTGTTTCTGTGGAGGGGGCACCGCACACGGCTAAAAAATCAACTTGTGTGTCTTTGGGTGCCCCCTTGCCCACGTATATAAAGAAGGGGGGAAGAGGAGGCCGGCCTAGGAGGGGCGCGCCTATAGGGGGAGTCCAACTAGGATTCCCAATCCTAGTTGGAGTCCTCTTCCTTTTCCAAGACGGGAGAGAGGGAAGGAGTAGGAGAGGAAGAAGGAAAGAGGGGGGCGCCGCTCCCTCCCTAGTCCAATTCAGACCAGCCCATGGGGGGGGGGCTCCCCTTGTGGCCGTTCTCTCCTTTCCACTAAGGCCCAATACTTCCCCCGGCGAATTCCTGTAACTCTCCGGTACTCCGAAAAATACCCGAACCACTCAGAACCTTTCCGATGTCCGAATATAGCCTTCCAATATATCGATCTTTACGTCTCGACCATTTCGGGGCTCCTTTTCACATCCTTGATCTCATCCGGGACCCAAACAACCTTCGGTCATCAAATCACATAAAATCATAATACAAATCGTCATCGAACGTTAAGTGTGCGGAGCCTACGGGTTCGAGAACTATGTAGACATGACCGAGACACATCTCCGGTCAATAACCAATAGCGGAACACGGATGCTCATATTGGTTCCTACATATTCTCTGAAGATCTTTATCGGTCAAACCGCATAACAACATATGTTGTTCCCTTTGTCATCGGTATGTTACTTGCCCGAGATTCGATCGTCGGTATCACCATACCTAGTTCAATCTCGTTACCGGCAAGTCTCTTTACTTGTTTCATAATGCATCATCTCGCAACTAACTCATTAGTCACATCGCTTGCAAGGCTTATAGTGATGTACATTACCGAGAGGGCCCAGAGATACCTCTCCGACAATCGGAGTGACAAATCCTAATCTCGATCTATGCCAACTCAACACACACCATCGGAGACACATGTAGAGCATCTTTATAATCACTCAGTTACGTTGTGACGTTTGATAGCACATAAAGTGTTCATCCGGTATTCGGGAGTTGCATAATCTCATACTCAGAGGAACATGTATAAGTCATGAAGAAAGCAATAGCAATAAACTAAACGATCATAGTGCTAAGCTAACGAATGGGTCTTGACCATCACATCATTCTCATAATGATGTGATCCCATTCATCAAATGACAACACATGTCTATGGTTAGGAAACATAACCATCTTTGATAAACGAGCTAGTCAAGTAGAGGCATAATAGGGACGCTTATGTTTTGTCTATGTATTCACACATGTACTAAGTTTCCGGTTAATACAATTCTAGCATGAATAATAAATATTTATCATGAAATAAGGAAATAAATAATAACTTTATTATTGCCTCTAGGGCATATTTCCTTCACATGCCTGGTAATGGTTTGTGCCCCCTCTATGATGTCCCGAGATGGAGTCCCACATTCTGTTCTCGTGCACTGCAACGCTTGCCCTCGGGAGTTTTGTCTGTGAGGCCCTCGGGCCTGATTAGGAGGCCCTAGACCTTGCGGGGTTCCCAGAAGTCAGAGCTAACCAGACCGGGCGGTAACACCGCCTATTCTGGCTTATATTTGCGAATGTGTCGTGGACTTTGTGGATGATGCGTAATAAAATGGTGATTGAGAGGGTCTTCCCTTGGCATGCCTCTGACTCATTCATGAGATTCCTTGCTTTCTTGCAGCACTGGCCTCGAGATCGCGATCGTCTTCGGCTCATGTTGGATGCGCTTTTGGATACCGCCCGTCGTCTCTCCTCTCTGTAGTGTCGATGAGCCTACTGCCACTAGGTGGCATTTTTCTTATTTATTTTTTCTTTCTTTGGGTGTGATTGTGTTGTTGCCCCAACCGTATTAGCTGCTTTTTCACTTTGGATCTGGTTGTATCGATGTTTGCTTTATTTATAAAGTTGGGCGAAAGCCTATTTCAAGCGATTTCATGTTGCCATTCATGCTACTGGGCTTTCTATCGTTTGAAAGAGCAACTTCCTTCATGCCAGGGTAAGGGGGCAGTCGGCCCCCTTCGACGACAGACAAATACTACCACAACGAGGTCCACCCTTCTCGAAGCAGGCGATGGCCACTCCCCTTTGCGTTCGTTGTCTCTTGTCATTGAAATTGTCTTACCTCAACCTTGCAGAATGTTCCTGTTGGCGAGGGTGATGGTGGTGGCATGCAGTGTTCCTCCTCTTATCTTTCGTTTGCTTGTTGTGTTGCATTTGTTAGCTGTGCTCTGAGCATCATGTATCTGGTTTCAGTCATCTGAGGTTTCATCCTCAGCTCCTCTATAATGCGTGGATCTTCCTTATCTATAAATTGGGACGAAATCAAATTTCAAAAAAGATGGTAAAAACACAAAGTTTAAACTAATGTCTAGCATGCTCCAAAAATCGGAGTAAAAAAGGAAATTCTCCAAGCTAATTCTACAATCTAAAGGGCACTGTGAGAGGATTTCCCATAAAATTATGTTTCTTTAAAATGTTCATGCCTTTTTGTAATTCCAAACAGGTTCTAAGATTCTCAGTCATGTAACTTTCTAGCTAGCAAATGCCTGAAGTGCTTAGATCTTCGGAAAGGCTAAAAATCAGACATCGGATTTTTAGACATGGCAAGTGGAACTTTTTCATTCCAAATTATATTGGCGTGAAGATGACGAATTTAGTTTGTAAATTCCTGGAAAAAAATGAATTGAGTCGGATTTGCCATGCTCGCCAACTAAACTTGCCATCCTTGGCTAACACAACTTGCCATGAAAAACGTCCGATTTGCTATGCCTAAAAAATCTAACATTTGCTGGATATTCAGGTGCTAGATCTTACCTGAACCTGGTCCAGTCTGCCACATGCCCACGCTCCTGCTTGATCTGCCAATATCGGGCAAAGCATGTCTTGTGATGAATCCGAAGCTATGGGTTGGCACTCCCGTTTTCACCCTTTGAGGGCACTCAATTCCCAACCACATTCATGGGTCCACGCATCCCTGCTACTAGATGCCACCAATCCAACAGCACCCAGGCTAGGGTACGGTGCCTTACAGTGTGTTTTAAACACACCACCTGGCATGTGTACGTACGTACTCCGGCCAATTCAAACGGCTGAGACCAGCGGCATTGAATCGTTTTCCGGGGGAGAATCATTGTCCCAGACCCCCACCCAGATCGGTTACCAGTAAAAGGCGGATAACATTGTTGTCTGACGCCTGATCGCCAAACAGCCTTGCGGTAAAAAACAAGCCTGCAGAGCGCACGCAGCGAACTCGCAAAGGGACGCACGAGCAAACCAGCAGCAGCGACAGGGTGAATCAATAGAAAATGATTTGAATTTCCGTGCCTAACTGTTTTACTGTCCGTTTGAATCTGACCGCACATGCTGCTACAAACCACTATTAACCATTAACCAGTTCAAACTTGAGTGCCATTGACGCCTATCTTAGCTGACGGGTGCATGGACAGGGTACACATGCAAACTATTGCACTGCACGTACCTGCAGTTGCTCAGAGGTTCCTTGCAGTGGCGTCGACGCCTACCTCGGCTGCCCTGCCCTGCCGGTGCGTACGTGCCTGCTCCATTCCGTGGATCGCACAGCCTTTCCGCAGCTCTTCTACCAAATCAGAGGAGCATTTCCTCCTTCCTCCCCACCTTGAAATGGTTGATGCCTGCAAGGCTGCAATCATGTCCAATCTCGGTAGACGCCTCTTCTTCTTCGTGTCATTCGCCGTGCTTCTCTTCTCGGTAGGCGGCAACGGCGAGGAGAGGGGAGGTCAAGCTGATAGCGGTGGCGTTGGCAGCTTCAGATTGCTGCTTGGCATCGGTGCTCTGGGCCCGAGGCCATTGCGGAGGCAGCATCACGGCCATGCCGTCGCTCCGGCTCCGGCTCCCGCTCTCGCACCGGCACCGGCACCGGCTACGGGTCGTCGTGCCCACTTGCCGCTGCTCCACAAGAGCGCGCGGCTCCCGGACCCCGTCCCCGGGAAAGTCGCCCACAGGAGGAACGGCACGGCGCACAGCCCGCGCGACGGGGGAGGTGGGCACGACCACGATGGCAAGAAAAGCATGCAGCTCGTCATTGTGGCCGCCGCCGCGGCGCTCTCCGGCGCCCTGGTGGTGCTCCTTGTCGTCCTTGTGGTGTTCCTGACGTGCAGGAAGTTCCAGAGGAGGCGCGACGGGGCTGAGCAGAGCGGCGCCACTAACAAGGTGAGCTTCGATCCTGGTCCCAACCTGCTCTACCTGGAAGCCGTCAAGCCGTACATCGAGGCCACGCACGACGAGGCCGAGGCGCCGGGCAAGGCCGTGGCCGGACCGAAAGATGACGAACCGAAGCTTGAAGAAGAAATTGATGCCGGAGCTTGCTCCGAAGACGACGGCGCCGGGTCGGTCCATTCGTCGTGCTGCTTCAACTCCTCGCACTTCTCCTACTCCGAGCTCCGGGACACAAAGTCCGGTCAGGCCGACGGCGTGTCGCCGTCACCTTCCGCGCGGTCAAGACGGCGGAGCTCTGCCCCTACGACGCCCGCGGATAAAATGAAGGCCGCGAGTCCTTATTCGCCGCAATGCCCGCGCACGCCCGGGAACGAGGAGCGAGTGTGCCGCGCCCACTCCCCGAGCTCGTCGGACTCAGCAGCGCGGCTGTTCTTGGATCATGAGCTCCGGCGAACCCGCGGTTCATTAAGCTTTCCAGGAGTGCAGAGCAGCAGCACGCGCCAACCAAAGGAGACAGAAGGAGAGGCAGGAAGCGTGCGCTCGGACGCTGCAAGTGGCATGACGGTGCCACCACCACCTCCTCCTCCACCGCCGCCGCCGCTGGTGCCGGCTTGTGGTCTGGGTGTTGTACCACCACCGCCGCCGCCACCCCCACCACTGCTAATACTGAAGGAGCAGAATTTTCGGAGAAGTGGTGGCCCGGGTCTACCGCCGCCGCCCGCGCCGCCGGGCATGCTGAGGCAGAGCGCGCCGCTGGGCAAGAATGGCGCAGCGCTGCCTAAGCTGAAGCCTCTGCACTGGGACAAGGTGCGCCAGGCGCCCAACCGCCGGATGGTTTGGGACAGAATCCGATCGAGCTCATTCGAGTAAGCAGATATTCAGTTTGACTTTTACGTTTAATTGTCACTCACGCACTCATCTTTGAATCTGAACTGAAGCAGCACAACTTTTGAGTTCTGACAAGTGCTACTCCTTTGGTTTGCAGATTGGACGAGCAGATGATCGAGTCGCTGTTCCTGTACAACTCGAGGCTCTCGGCGAAGCACGAGGAGGCCCAGAGCCGGAGCCCCTCCCTCGGCAACCATGTCCTGGACCCCAAGAGGCTGCAGAACATCACCATCCTCATGAAGGCGGTGAACGCCACCGCCGAGCAAATCTACGCCGCGCTGCTGCACGGTAACTGAAAGGCTGCACGCCGCACGCACCAACACGTTCATATGTCTGTACCATCGCACGGGTGATCCTTGACTTGGAGTTCGATTGTTGGTGCAGGGAACGGCCTGTCGGTGCAACAACTGGAGGCGCTCATCAAGATGGCGCCGACCAAGGAGGAGGTGGAAAAGCTCTCCGGCTACGACGGCGACGTCGAGAGCCTGGTCCCGGCAGAGAGGCTCCTCAAGGCGGTGCTCACGATACCCTGCGCCTTCGCACGAGTCGAGGCGATGCTGTATCGCGAGACCTTCGCCGACGAGGTCGGCCACATCAGGAAGTCGTTCGCAATGCTCGAGGTGAGCACTGAGCTCGACATGCCAATCCTGAACTGTTGCACCCGCGCTAGTTCCTTGACATTTTTGTTTCTTTGTTTCGAAAGGACGCGTGCAAGGAGCTGATGTCGAGCAAGCTGTTCATGAAGCTGCTGGAGGCCGTGCTCAAGACAGGGAACCGGATGAACGTCGGGACGGCGCGGGGCGGCGCCATGGCGTTCAAGCTCGACACGCTGCTCAAGCTCGCCGACGTCAAGGGCGCCGACGGGAAGACCACGCTGCTGCACTTCGTGGTCCAAGAAATGACGCGGTCACAGAAGTCACCGACACGCGCGGCCGAGGGGACAGACATCGCCACCGGCCTGGCCGCCGAGCTCACCAACGTCAAGAAAACGGCGACCGTGGACCTGGACGTGCTCACCACGTCGGTCTCCAGCCTATCGCAGGGCATCTCCCGGATCAAGGAGCTGGTGGGGAGCGGCCTCTCCGGCGACGAGAGGAACGGGTGCTTCGTCGCCTTCATGGCGCCGTTCGTCAGCCACGCCGAGGAGGTGATCCGGGAGCTGGAGAACGGCGAGCGCCGGGTGCTGGGCCACGTCAGGGACATCACCGAGTACTACCACGGCGACGTCGGCAAGGACGAGGCGAGCCCGCTCAGGATCTTCGTCATCGTCAGGGACTTCCTGGGGATGCTGGAGCGGGTGTGCAAGGAGGTCAGGGGGGTCAAGAATTTCCATGCTTGGAATCCTGTTCTGAATAATGTATGATGTTTGGTTTCGAGTCGTTCTTGGCTAGATTAGAACAGAATCCATTATACATAGTCCACTGATGATTTTGGTTTGGTAGACTAGAAGATTGTTGAAGATTGAGATGTATAGTTGATGAGTTGATCACTCACTGGGACGAGACAAGATGATGTTTGAACTGGCACTGTTTGAAACAAACATGTTGGCGT
The DNA here is from genome assembly GCA_021605145.1 of Aegilops bicornis. Classification (NCBI taxonomy): domain Eukaryota; kingdom Viridiplantae; phylum Streptophyta; class Magnoliopsida; order Poales; family Poaceae; genus Aegilops; species Aegilops bicornis. The sequence goes on along the minus strand of CM038670.1, from coordinate 576,810,926 downwards.
GTGTTTGTCCCCTTGTTTATTCCCCTTTTGTCTCCTTGCCCATATCTCTTTCTGCAGAATTTGAAATTTTGAATCGGTTAGTGTCACCTGCAGAGTTTCAGAGTCCCACGTGCAGAACCATGTTTATTTTCTCTGCCACAATGTCTGCCTCGTGCTCTTTCAGAACCGGTAAGGTAGTCTGTTTTTATAACACCTTACGGACCCAAACGCTCATATATGCACGTATACAGTCATTCCTATTAACACATGTATGCATACTCTATCCTTATAAGTATCTGAGAAACTGAGGCGACATATCATTTGAGATTTTATGAAGTTACCGTACGCGTCTTGTAGTCGAGGGGAACGTCTTCTCACACTGAACGAGTATCGCCGGAAAATCTGAAATAAATCCAGAGTAAATGTGAGCATCAGAACTTGAACTCTGGTGGGCTCAGAATACCACTGTCCTCCTACTCATCCAACCACAGGTTTGTCCACTTTTCTTTTTCCATTTTTGGCATATCTACTGAGAGTAGTCTACTTGTAATAATAATGGATATAAATTTATTACGTTGATAAGCGTGTTCCTAAAATAAAAAATCTTCTCAAAACATGCATCCCCCTTGCTTTATATATAAAGCAACACATCAAAGTACACGGTCGAACAACACAATGTGGTGGGCACATCCTCTACAGAAGTAGATCAAAAGGTACACCTAGGCTGAAGCCTAGTACTTGGTTAACACCTCGCCGAGGTCCAGTCGATGATGCCTCGGCTCCAAGAAAACGTCCCCCGGAGGGTGACGACATGAAGTGTTATCGCTGCCGAGTCCGAGCAAACAGATAGGTGTTTTCACCCGGAGCCCTGACGCATGGCCGAGATCGGCGTCTTCATGGAGAGAATGACACCCATGGGCGCCACCGGTGCCAAGCACGAAGATTTTGCTCGGAAACTCGCTTGTACCACCAAAAGGCATCCCAGTCACCATCGCAACGAGGGCCAGCCCAACCACACCAGATCTAGGAACTGCCAGGCCAGAGCCTCCAACACGTACACCTCTTGCTGCCCACATGACCAAGAGGTGCGCGCAACCACCACAGGGCTTGCCAAAAGAGCCAACCGTCTAGCCCGCCATCTAGGGTTGCCGCCCCGGCACCCTCAGATGAACTCTTCACCAACGTCATAACACGTGGTCGCCACCCCAACGAAGCCACAAGACACCACCTCAACATGGGCAGAGCTGGACCAAAGCACGCGCCCCTAACTGGGGGACCAAGTCTAACCTAGCACATGTTGGTGCCCATCTTCCAGCGAGCGCTATCGAGAGGGTAGGGCATCACCTCATCCCATCTGGCCACTCCAGATCCACACGAGGGACCTGAGTGGCAGCCGACACCTCAAAATCCTTTCTTTCTTTTCTAAATCACATGTAACTTTATTCAAACTTGAAAATTATCAAATTTACAAATAATAATAACAACTTCATCATAGCCTCTAGAGCATACCAATAGAACAATTTCCTGGAGGAGGGGGTACTTTTTTTATTTTTTTTCTTAGTATTTAGGTTTTCCTGATTTTTCATTTTTTGGGTTTTCTCGGTTTTTCTCGCAACACAAGTTCACTTGCGAAGCACAGTAATTATGCTTCACTTCTGCGGTAGCACATATAGTTCAGTTGGGAGCACATGCAAGTACATGCAAAGAGCACAAGTTAGTGTTGTTTAGGAGCACATGTTACTACCTCCGATCCAAAATAAGTGTCATGGTTTTGAACTAATCCCAGTTAAAAACAGTGACACTTACTTTGGATCGAATGGAGCAGTATTTTTGTTCGGGGCACATGTTAGTTTACATGGGGAGAACATGCTAGAATTAGTTGGGAATAAGAAATCCCTAAAGAAACCTACCCACATATGATATAGTTTTGAAGATCTCAACGCGCGCAACACAAGGGTGAAAACGGTTCACAACTTGGAAGCACGGTTCAAGAGATATTTTGTTTTGAAAAGAATATCGAAAATGTGTATACAAACCCATCCGTCATGTCCGTATGTGGGAAGAAATCTTACCAAAACTCTTAGATTGCGACAAGTGACACATATAAGTTGCACCAATTGTCACCGCCAAAAAAGATGAAAGCGACCTTTTCCACGTATAGCCTTTCACAAATTGTGGAACCCCGGCTCAGAGAGACCGGAACGCCCTGTATTCCAGCCTAGTGATCGAGGAGAAGTCTTCTGGAATACAACACTGCTTGGCATAGAACAAATCAGCTCTTTATTACAATCTATATGGATAGAAGGGTTCCAATATAACAGGGAATCGCATCGGTACGGCGACACCACACCTGCCGCGGTTGCTCTATGCAAGCAGCAGAACAACTCGAAGTAGCGGAATGACTACTAGCAGCAGAACATCGACAATGGTGATGGACTACACTCCGCAGGGACTCTGGCTGGGACACGATCTAGCTAGAACGAACGGTAACCTTGACAAGCAATCAATGATGACATCACCTGCAATCTGGCATGACATGCCAGGTCAGTACATTGAATGTACTTGCAAGCTCACAACAATCAAAGCAATCAAGACAAACAACAGCATGGCATTTACAGGTTAAACATTGATGAGCATGATACAACATGGCATGTACATGGTGAACAAGATATCACTAGAACAACATTAGATGGGCATTGCATGAACATGTTGAACATAACACATCTAGCATCACATGGAATGAACATGGCAATGTTACTCATGATATGCACAAGATGATACTAGCATGCAGTATACTTAACACGATCCACTTACTCTATTCGGGGTTACCTCGTAACCACCACATATACCACTTACCATCATGGACATCACATGATCACCTCAGGATCAATCAAGCTTGGTATTAACAATACCGTAGTAATCATTACATGACCACAAGGAGCTTGATCCTTACCCGTGATTACTGCATAACACCACAAACATCAACCAGCTTTCGGTATCCATGATACCACTTTGATCCTCTCACGATCACATAAAGATCAACCAACTTATTTCCTTATTGAACCGTGGTTGTTATTAAGCAGGTTATTGTTACTGTTGACCCATAGTGTGACCTACTACGAACTGGGCCCATATCCGCGGGCGCGGCTATCGATAGATTAGACACTCTGTAGAGGTTAGTACACTGTACCCACACTACTGAACCCAAGGCCTCGTGCTCCCATTCGGGTGGACCAACGGCGTTCTGACAAAACCGATCTATTGCATGACACTCTCCCGGCCACTCTGACAAACTCCCCTTTGGGCTAAGTCATGGGTGGCCCCGATGTCACCTCGTGACATCCAACGACCACCGTCGTGGCAAAACAAAAACGGTCCCAAACGGGGACATGAGCTCAATACCAACACAGGCACACAAGGCTTATGTCCGCCTACCTAGTCAGGGTAGCGCATGCCCATAACCTTCCCTAGTTGGAGGCAACCGGCAAGAGGCATGAAAATAGACCCAGTCAGGGCCTCCCATAAGACAAGTGTGGCTGAACTGATCAGCTCGATTTTGATGGCACTATGACTCACCCAACATGTGTTCAAGTTCAATTAAAGTTCAGTTAAACTTGAATGAAAATGATGCTGAGTCATACAATATAACATGGTGAACTGACCATGATAATAATGTGAGCATGGATGGGAAAGCATATTGGTTCAACAACAATAGTAAAGCATTTATACCGATGAGCAGGACATGCTGATGAACATGAACAAAATAGTATAACATGATCACATAAGAGCATAGCATGATCATTAACATCAAAATAATTATTTGACTGAAGTGTAACAAGAGCATAAGCAAGTAAACATCTACTCAACTAGATGCAAATGATCATAGCACAAGCATAAGCATGCAAACACGAGCATGAATAAATCATTCGTGGAATAATGACATGCACAACTTATTTAAATATTCAAGTTGAAAACCATGGCTACTGCATCCGTCATGCAAGTGGCTGTCGTGGCTTGCCCGGGAATGAAGAAGTCATCGGACCGAAGTGCGGTGCACTCGTGGAATGATTCGCCGGAAAAGGTTCCCTCCCAAAGACGGCTGATTAGAGGCAACGGAAAAATGGTCATTTACAGTATGTGAACACATAGTGGAAATGATACCAACAGAATGGTCTCATCGAGACGAAGATGTGGGCTTTGGATTCACTTGAATCGGAGTTACGGCTGCAAAGATACGGGCGGAAGAAGATCAGGGACTAATCTGTGAAAATATATTCACCAACAAGCCCCTGGCTAAGAAAACTGAAAGCGCATTTCGGGAGAATACGCCTTCTGTGCACGGAAAACATATTTAGAGTCGAAGTAGAATGAAAATATGCCTTCTTCAATGGAAAACGTATTCAGAGAATACTTAACCGAGTGGATAAGGTAGTTAGGGGATGACAAGTGGGGTCGGGGAGGAGGCGAGGCGCATCTGGCTCGGTGTCTTCTTCCTCCTTGCCCTGCCCCCGATGGAAACAGAGGAGGCGAGGCAGGGGAGGGCGCCGACGATGGCCTAGCCGGCTCCGGCCACCTCCGGCCAAGGGAAGGCCACCGGCGGGCTTGGGAGACGGCGTCGTGTCCACCTGACGCAGCAGCAACATCGGAGAGGGCTAGGGTGACGGAGCTCTCGTGGCGACAGAGAAGTGGGGAGGCGGCGGCCGAACTTGGGGACGGCGGCCACAGGGGCTCTGGCGGCTGGCTGAGGGCACGGGGAGAGTCGCCAGAGTGAGGGGAATACGATGGTGGTGGCTAGAGGTGGAGGAGGGGCTCGGGTGGACGGATTGGAGACGAGCTCCAGCGATGACCGCGACTGTTGAGGAGCAGTGGGGCGACTCCTGTGGTCGGGGAGGGCAAGGGAGAGAGCGGGCAGGTGCAGAGGACCTCGAGGAGGCTATATATAGCCGAGGTGAAGGAAATATGCCCTAGAGGCAATAATAAAATTTTTATTTATATTTCCTTATTCATTTTAAAGGTTTACTTGAATTGTATTGATCGAAATCCTAAATACATGTGTGAATACATAAAGAAAAAACGTGTCCCTAGTGAGCCTCTACTAGACTAGCTCGTTGATCAAAGATGGTTAAGGTTTCCTAACCATAGACATGTGTTGTCATTTGATAACGGGATGACATCATTAGGAGAATGGTGTGACGGACAAGACCCATCCGTTAGCTTAGCATAATGATCGTTCAGTTTTATTGCTATTGCTTTCTTCATGTCAAATACATATTCCTTCGACTATGAGATTATGCAACTCCCGGATACCAGAGGAATGCCTTGTGTGCTACCAAACGTCGCAACATGACTGGGTGATTATAAAGATGCTCTACAGATATCTCCGAAGGTGTTTGTTGAGTTGGCATAGGTCGAGATTAGGATTTGTCACTCCGAGTATCGGAGAGGTATCTATGGGCCCTCTCGGTAATACACATCATAATCTTGCAAGCAAACGACTAAGGGATTAGTCATGAGGTGATGTATTACGGAACGAGTAAAGAGACTTCCCGGTAATGAGATTGAGCTAGGTATGAAGATACCAGCAATCGAATCTCGGCCAAGCAACATACCGACGGACAAAGGGAATTATGTATGTTGTCATAACGGTTCGACCGAAAGATCTTTGTAGAATATGTAGGTGTTGGGGAACGTAGTAATTTCAACAATTTCACTACGCACACGTAAGATCATGGTGATGCATAGTAACGAGAGGGGAGAGTGTGTCCACGTACCCTCATAGACCGAAAGAGGAAGCGTTAGCACAACGCGGTTGATGTAGTCGTACGTCTTCACGACCCGACCGATCAAGTACCGAACGCACGGCACCTCCGAGTTCAGCACACGTTCAACTCGATGACGTCCCTCGAACTCCGATCCAGCCGAGCTTTGAGGGAGATTTCCGTCAGCACGACGGCATGGTGACGATGATGATGTTCTACCGACGCAGGGCTTCGCCTAAGCACCGCTACGATATTATCAAGGTGGATTATGATGGAGGGGGCACCGCACACAGCTAAGAGATCCAAGGGATCAATTGTTGTGTCTCCAAGGGGTGCCCCCTCCCCATATATAAAGGAGTGGAGGAGGGGGAGGGCCGACCCTCTTTATGGCACGCCCTAGGGGAGTCCTACTCCTACCGGGAGTAGGATCCCCCCTTTCCTAGTAGAACTAGGAGCCCTTCCAAGTAGTAGGAGTAGGAGATAAGGAAAGGGAAAAGAGAAGATAAGGAAGGAGGGGGCGCCGCCTCCCCTAGTCCAATTCAGATTAAGCATTGAGGGGGCGTAGCCTCCCTCTTTCTTTCCCTAAAGCCCAATAAGGCCCATATACTCCCGGCCGAATTCCGTAACTCTCCGGTACTCTGAAAAATACCCGAATCACTCGGAACCTTTCCGATGTCCGAATATAGTCGTCCAATATATCTATCTTTACGTCTCGACCATTTCGAGACTCCTCGTCATGTCCCCGATCTCATATGGGTCTCCGAACTACCTTCGGTACATCAAAACACATAAACTCATAATATAACCGTCATCGAACTTTAAGCGTGCGGACCCTACGGGTTCGAGAACTATGTAGACATGACCGAGACACGTCTCCGGTCAATAACCAATAACGGAACCTAGATGCTCATATTGGGTCCCACATATTCTACGAAGATCTTTATCGGTCAAACCGCATAACAACATACGTTATTCCCTTTGTCATCGGTATGTTACTTGCCCGAGATTCGATCGTCGGTATCTCAATACCTAGTTCAATCTCATTACCGGCAAGTCTCTTTACTCGTTCCGTAATACATCATCCTCAGTAACTAACTCATTAGTTGCAATGCTTGCAAGGCTTAAGTGATGTGCATTACCGAGTGGGCGAAGATACCTCTCCGACAATCGGAGTGACAAATCCTAATCTCGAAATCGCCGACCCAACAAGTACCTTCAGAGACACCTGTAGAGCACCTTTATAATCACCCGATTACGTTGTGACGTTTGGTAGCACACAAAGTGTTCCTCCGTAAACGGAGTTGCATAAACTCATAGTCATAGGAACATGTATAAGTCATGAAGAAAGCAATAGCAACATACTAAACGACCAAGTGCTAAGCTAACGGAATGGGTTAAGTCAATCACATCATTCTCCCAATGATGTGATCCCGTTAATCAAATAAAAACTCATGTCTATGGTTATGAAACTTAACCATCTTTGATTAAAGAGCTAGTCAATTAGAGGCATACTAGTGACAGTATATGTTTGTCTATGTATTCACACATGTATTATGTTTCCGGTTAATACAATTCTAGCATGAATAATAAACATTTATCATGATATAAGGAAATAAATAATAACTTTATTATTGCATCTAGGGCATATTTCCTTCAGTCTCCCACTTGCACTAGAGTCAATAATCTAGTTCACATCACCATGTGATTTAACATTAATAGTTCACATCACCATCTGATTAACACCCATAGTACACATCGTCATGTGACCAACACCCAAAGGGTTTACCAGAGTCAATAATCTAGTTCGCATCGCTATGTGATTAACACTCAAAGAGTACTAAGGTGTGATCATGTTTTGCTTGTGAGAGAAGTTTAGTCAACGGGTCTGCCACATTCAGATCCGTATGTATTTTGCAAATTTCTATGTCAACAATGCTCTTGCACGGAGGTACTCTAGCTAATTGCTCCCACTTTCAATATGTATCCAGATTGAGACTTAGAGTCATCTGGATCAGTGTCAAAACTTGCATCGACGTAACCCTTTACGACGAACCTTTTTGTCACTCCCATAATCGAGAAACATATCCTTATTCCACTAAGGATAATTTTGATCGCTGTCCAGTGATCCACTCCTAGATCACTATTGTACTCCCTTACCAAAATCAGTGTAAGGTATACAATAGATCTGGTACACAACATGGCATACTTTATAGAACCTATGGATGAGGCATAGGGAATGACTATCATTCTCTTTCTATCTTCTGCCGTGGTCGGGCTTTGAGTCTTACTCAATTTCACACCTTGTAACACATGCAAGAACTCTTTCTTTGACTGTTCCATTTTGAACTACTTCAAAATCTTGTCAAGGTATGTACTCATTGAAAAAACTTATCAAACGTCTTAATCTATCTCTATAGATCTTGATGCTCAATATGTAAGCAGCTTCACCGAGGTCTTTCTTTGAAAAACTCCTTTCAAACACTCCTTATGCTTTGCAGAATAATTCTACATTATTTCCGATCAACAATATGTCATTCACATATACTTATCAGAAATGTTGTAGTGCTCCCACTCACTTTCTTGTAAATACAGGCTTCACCGCAAGTCTGTATAAAACTATATGCTTTGATCAATTTATCAAAGCGTATATTCCAACTCCGAGATGCTTGTACCAGTCCATAGATGGATTATTGGAGCTTGCATATTTTGTTAGCACCTTTAGGATTGACAAAACCTTCTGGTTGCATCATATACAACAATTCTTTAATAAATCCATTAGGGAATGCAGTTTTGTTTATCCATTTGCCAGATTTCATAAAATGCGGCAATTGCTAACATGATTCGGACAGACTTAAGCATAGATACGAGTGAGAAACTCTCATCGTAGTCAACACCTTGAACTTGTCGAAAACCTTTTGCGACAATTCTAGCTTTGTAGATAGTAACACTACTATCAGCGTCCGTCTTCCTCTTGAAGATCCATTTATTTTCTATGGCTTGCCGATCATCGAGCAAGTCAACCAAAATCCACACTTTGTTCTTATACATGGATCCCATCTCAGATTTCATGGCCTCAAGCCATTTTGCGGAATCTGGGCTCATCATCGCTTCCTCATAGTTTGTAGGTTCGTCATGGTCAAGTAACATGACCTCTAGAACAACATTATCGTACCACTCTGGTGCGGATCTTATTCTGGTTGACCTACGAGGTTTGGTAGTAACTTCATCTGAAGTGACATGATCATCATCATTAGCTTCCTCACTAATTGGTGTAGGAGTCACAGGAACAGTTTTATGTGATAAACTACTTTCCAATAAGGGAGTAGGTACAGTTACCTCATCAAGTTCTACTTTCCCCCCACTCACTTATTTCGAGAGAAACTCCTTCTCTAGAAAGGATCCATTCTTAGCAACAAATGTCTTGCCGTCGGATCTGTGATAGAAGGTGTACCCAACTGTCTCCTTTGGGTATCCTATGAAGACACATTTCTACGATTTGGGTTTGAGCTTTTCACAATGAAACTTTTTCACATAAGCATCGCAACCCCAAACTTTAAGGAACGACAAATTTGGTTTCTTGCCAAACCATAGTTCATACGGTGTCATCTCAACGGATTTAGATGGTGCCCTATTTAACGTGAATGTAGCTGTCTCTAATGCATAACCCCAAAACGATAGCGGTAAATCAGTAAGAGACATCATAGATCGCATCATATCTAGTAAAGTACAATTACGACGTTTGGACACACCATTACACTATGGTGTTCCAGTTGGCGTGAGTAGTGAAACTATTTCACATTGTTTTAACTGAAGGCCAAACTCGTAACTCAAATATTTTACTTCTACGATCATATCATAGAAACTTTTATTTTTGTTACGATGATTCTCCACTTCACTCTGAAATTCTTTGAACTTTTCAAATGTTTCAGACTTGTGTTTCATCAAGTAGATATACTCATATCTGCTGAAATCATCTGTGAAGATCAGAAAATAATGATACCCGCCGCGAGCCTCAATATTCATCGGACCACATACATCAGTATGTATGATTTCCAACAAATCTGTTGGTCGCTCCATTGTTCCGGAGAACAGAATCTTAGTCATCTTGCCCATGAGGCATGGTTCGCAAGCATCAACTGATTCATAATCAAGTGATTCCATAAGCCCATCAGCATGGATTTTCTTCATGCGCTTTACACCAATATGACCTAAACGGCAGTGCCACAAATAAGTTGCACTATCATTATTAACTTTGCATCTTTTGGCTTCAATATTATGAAAATGTGTATCACCATGATCGAGATCCAACAAACCATTTTCATTGGGTGTATGACCATAGAAGGTTTTATTCATGTAAACAGAACAACAATTATTCTCTAACTTTCATGAATAACCGTATTGAAATAAACATGATCCAATATTCATGCTCAACGCAAACACTAAATAACATTTATTTTAGGTTCAACACTAATCCTGAAAGTATAGGGAGTGTGCGATGATGACCATATCAATCTTGGAACCATTTCCAATACTCATCGCCACTTCACCCTTAACTAGTCTCTATTCATTCTGCAACTCCCGTTTCGAGTTACTACTCTTAGCAACTGAACTAGTATCAAATACTGAGGGGTTGCTATAAACACTAGTAAAGTACACATCAATAACATGTATATCAAATATACCTATGTTCACTTTGCCATCCTTCTTATCCGCCAATTACTTGGGGTAGTTCCGCTTCCAGTGACCAGTCCCTTTGCAGTAGAAGCACTTAGTCTCAGGCTTAGTTCCAGACTTGGGCTTCTTCACTCGAGCAGCAACTTGCTTGCCGTTCTTCTTGAAGTTCCCCTTCTTTCCTTTGCCCCTTTTCTTGAAACTAATGGTCTTGTCAGCCATCAACACTTGATGTTTTTCTTGATTTCTACCTTCGCCGATTTCAGCATCACGAAGAGTTTGGGAATCGTTTCCGTTATCCCTTGCATATTATAGTTCATCACGAAGTTCTAGTAACTTGGTGATAGTGACTAGAGAACTCTGTCAATCACTATCTTATCTGGAAGATTAACTCCGACTTGATTCCAGTGATTGTAGTACTTAGACATTCTGAGCACATGCTCACTAGCTGAGCAATTCTCCTCCATCTTGTAGGCAAAGTACTGTCAGAGGTCTCATACCTCTCGACACGGGCATGAGTATGAAATACCAATTTCAACTCTTGGAACATCTTATATGCTATGTGGCGTTCAAAACATTTTTGAAGTCCCGGTTCTAAGCCGAAAAGCATGGTGCACTAAACTATCAAGTAGTTATCATACCGAGCTTTGTCAAACGTTCATAACGCCCGTGATCTGCTCCCGCAATAGGTCTGTCACCTAGCGGTGCATCAAGGACATAATTCTCCTGTGCAGCAATGAGGATACACCTCAGATCAGGGATCCAATCCGCATCATTGCTACTAACATCTTTCAACTTAGTTTTCTCTAGGAACATATAAAAAATAAACGGGGAGCAACATCGCGAGCTATTGATCTACAACATAGATATGCTAATACTACCAGGACTAATTTCATGATAAATTTAAGTTCAATTAATCTTATTACTTAAGAACTCCCACTTAGATAGACATCCCTCTAATCATCTAACTGATCACGTGATCCAAATCAACTAAACCATAACCGATCATCACGTGAAATGGAGTAGTTTTCAATGGTGAACATCACTATGTTGATCATATCTACTATATGATTCACGCTCGACCTTTCGGTCTCAGTGTTCCGAGGCGATATCTGCATATGCTAGGCTCGTCAAGTTTAACCCGAGTATTCTGCGTGTGCAAAACTGGCTTGCACCCGTTGTAGATGGACGTAGAGCTTATCACACCCGATCATCACGTGGTGTCTGGGCACGACGAACTTTGGCAACAGTGCCTACTCAGGGAGAACATTTTTATCTTGAAATTTAGTGAGAGATCATCTTATAATGCTACCGCCAATCGAAGCAAGATAAGATGCATAAAAGATAAACATCACATGCAATCAATATAAGTGATATGGTATGGCCATCATCATCTTGTGCTTGTGATCTCCATCTCCGAAGCACCGTAATGATCACCATCGTCATCGGCGCGACACCTTGATCTCCATCGTAGCATCGTTGTCGTCTCGCCAACTATTGCTTCTACGACTATTGCTACCGCCATCGATAAAGTAAAGCAATTACAGGGCGATTGCATTGCATACAATAAAGCGACAACCATATGGCTCCTGCCAGTTGCCGATAACTCGGTTACAAAACATGATCATCTCATACAATAAAATATAGCATCATGCCTTGACCATATCACATCACAACATGCCCTGCAAAAACAAGTTAGACGTCCTCTACTTTGTTGTTGCAAGTTTTACGTGGCTGCTATGGGCTGAGCGAGAACCGTTCTTACCTACGCATCAAAACCACAACGATAGTTCGTCAAGTTAGTGCTGTTTTAACCTTCTCAAGGACCGGGCGTAGCCACACTCGGTTCAACTCAAGTTGGAGAAACTGACACCCGCCAGCCACCTGTGTGCAAAGCACGTCGGTAGAACCAGTCTCGCGTTAGCGTACGCGTAATGTCGGTCCGGGCCGCTTCGTCCAACAATACCGCCGAACCAAAGTATGACATGTCGGGTAAGCAAGATGACTTGTATCGCCCACAACTCACTTGTGTTCTACTCGTGCATATAACATCAACGCATGAAACCTGGCTCGGATACCACTGTTGGGGAACGTAGTAATTTCAACAATTTTCCTACGCACACGTAAGATCATGGTGATGCATAGCAACAAGAGGGGAGAGTGTGTCCACGTACCCTCGTAGACCGAAAGCAGAAGCGTTATCACAACGCAGTTGATGTACTTGTACGTCTTCACGATCCGACCGATCAAGTACCAAACGCACGACACCTCCGAGTTCAGCACACGTTCAACTCGATGATGTCCCTCGAACTCCGGTCGAGCCGAGCTTTGAGGGAGAGTTCCGTCAGCATGACGACGTGGTGATGATGATGATGATGTTCTACCAACGCAGGGCTTCGCCTAAGCACCGCTACGATATTATCGAGGTGGATTATGATGGAGGGGGGCACCGCACACGGCTAAGAGATCCAAGGGATCAATTGTTGTGTCTCCAAGGGGTGCCCCCTCCCCGTATATGAAGGAGTGGAGGAGGGGGAGGGCCGGCCCTCTCTATGGCGCGCCCTAGGGGAGTCCTACTCCCACCGGGAGTAGGATTCCCCTTTTCCTAGTAGAACTAGGAGCCCTTCCAAGTAGTAGGAGTAGGAGAGAAGGAAAGGGAAAAGAGAAGAGAAGGAAGGACGGGGCGCCGCCCCTCCCCCTAGTCCAATTCGGACTAAGCATTGGGGAGGCGCGCAGTCTCCCCTCTCTCTTTCCCCTAAAGCCCAATAAGGCCCATATACTCCCCGGCGAATTCCCGTAACTCTCCGGTACTCCGAAAAACACCCGAATCACTCGGAACCTTTACGATGTCCGAATATAGTCGTCCAATATATCGATCTTTACGTCTCGACCATTTCGAGACTCCTCGTCATGTCCCCGATCTCATCTGGGACTCCGAACTACCTTCGGTACATCAAAACACATGAACTCATAATATAATCGTCATCGAACTTTAAGCGTGCGGACCCTACGGGTTTGAGAACTATGTAGACATGACCGAGACACGTCTCCGGTCAATAACCAATAGCGGAACCTGGATGCTCATATTGGCTCCCACATATTATACGAAAATCTTTATCGGTCAAACCGCATAACAACATACGTTGTTCCCTTTGTCATCGGTATGTTACTTGCCCGAGATTCGATCGTCGGTATCTCAATACCTAGTTCAATCTCGTTACCGGCAAGTCTCTTTACTCGTTCCGTAATACATCATCCCGCAACTAACTCATTAGTTGCAATGCTTGCAAGGCTTAAGTGATGTGCATTACCGAGTGGGCCCAGAGATACCTCTCCGACAATCAGAGTGACAAATCCTAATCTCGAAATACACCAACCCAACAAGTACCTTTGGAGACACCTGTAGAGCATCTTTATAATCACCCAGTTACATTGTGACGTTTGGTAGCACACAAAGTGTTCCTCCGGTAAAGGGAGTCGCATAATCTCATAGTCATAGGAACATGTATAAGTCATGAAGAAAGCAATAGCAACATACTAAACGATCAAGTGCTAAGCTAACGGAATGGGTCAAGTCAATCACATCATTCTCCCAATGATGTGATCCTGTTAATCTAATGAAAACTCATGTCTATGGTTAGGAAACTTAACCATCTTTGATTAACGAGCTAGTCAATTAAAGGCATACTTGTGACACTATGTTTGTCTATGTATTCACACATGTATTATGTTTCCGGTTAATACAATTCTAGCATGAATAATAAATGTTTATCATGATATAAGGAAATAAATAATAACTTTATTATTGCCTCTAGGGCATATTTCCTTCAGTAGGATCCAATATGGGCATCTAGGTTCCGCTATTGGTTATGGACCGGAGAGGTGTCTTGGTCATGTCTACATAGTTCTTGAACCCGTAGGGTCCGCATGCTTAACGTTCGTTGACGATATAGTATTATATGAGTTATGTGATTTGGTGACCGGATGTTGTTCGGAGTCCAAGGATGAGATCACAGACATGACGAGGAGTCTCGAAATGGTTGAGAGGTAAAGATTGACATATTGGACAATGGTATTAGGACACCGGAAGTGTTCCGGAGGGTACCGGGTACTTATTGGGTCACCGGAAAGGAGTTTCGGGCACCCCCGGCAAAAGATATGGGCCTTATGGGAAGGGAGGGAACACACCAGCCCTGGTGCACCCCTCTAGAGGCCATCCATATGAGGAGAAGGAAAGAGGGGAGGGCAAGGAAAGTGTGGATTAGGATTCCTACTTCCTTCCCTCTCCCCCCTCTTTCCTTCCCCCTCGGTTATATGTGGAAGGGGGGCGCACGGATTGGGAGGGACTCCAAGTAGGATTCCTCCTACTCTGGCGCCTCCTATGGCTGATCCTCCCTCCCTCCCACCTATATATATATGAGGAGGGGGCGCCTAGTACACAACAGACAATTGCCTAGCCGTGTGTGGTGCCCCCCTCCATAGTTTACAACCCCGGTAATATTCTCGCGGTGCTTAGGCAAAGCCCTGCGAGGATCCCTACACCATCACTGTCACCACGCCGTCGTGCTGACATAACTCATCTACTTCCTCGATGTCTTACAGGATCAAGAAGGCGAGGGACGTCACCGAGCTGAACGTGTGCAGAACTCGGAGGTGTCGTATGTTCGGTACTCGATCGATGGAGCGCGAAGAAAGTTCGACTACATCAACCGCATTGTGAAACGCTTCCGCTTACGGTATACGAGGGTACGTAGACACACTCTCCCCCTCGTTTCTATGCATCTCCATGGACAGATCATTGCGTGTGCGTAGAATTTTTTTGTTTTCCATGCAACGTTGCCCAACAGTGGCATCATGAGCCAGGTCTATGCGTAGATGATATGCACGATTAGAACACAAAGAGTTGTGGGTGATGATAGTCATACTTCTTACCACCAACGTCTTATTTTGATTCTGCGGTATTGTGGGATGAAGCGGCCCAGACCAACCTTACATGCCCACGCACATGAGACCGGTTCCACCGACCGACATGCAACTAGTTTTGCATAAAGGTGGCTGGCGGGTGTCTGTTTCTCCTACTTTAGTTAAATCGAATTTGACTACGGCTGGTCCTTGAAGAAGGTTAAAACAACAAACTTGACGAATCACCGTTGTGGTTTTTGCCATAGGTAAGAACGGTTCTTGCTAGAAACCCATAGCAGCCACATAAAACTTGCAACAACAAAGTAGCGGACGTCTAACTTGTTTTTGCAGGGTATGCTGTGATGTGATATGGTCAAGACATGATGTTATATACATTATTGTAAGAGATGATTATGTTTTATAAGTTAACAGGCAACCGGCAGGAGCCTTATGGTTGTCTCTTTATTGTATGAAATACAAACGCCATGTAATTTCTCTACTTTATTGCTATGAGTTAGCAATAGTTGTAGAAGCAATAGTGAGCGAGACGACCACGACGCAACGACAGAGATCAAGGTGGCGAACCGGTGACGATGGAGATCATGACGATGCTTTGGAGATGGAGATCAAAAGCACGAGATGATGATGGCCATATCATGTCACATATTTTGATTGCATGTGATGTTTATCTTTTATGCATCTTATTTTGCTTAGTACGGCGGTATAATTATAAGATGATCCCTTTACTAAATTTAAAGGTATAAGTGTTCTCCCTGAGTATGCACCGTTGCGACAGTTCGACGTGACGAGACACCACGTGATGACGGGTGTGATAGACTCTACGTTCACATACAACGGGTGCAAGACGGTTTTGCACATGCGGAATACTTGGGTTAAACTTGACGAGCCTAGCATGTACATACATGGACTCGGAACACTGGAGACCGAAAGGTCGAACGTGAATCATATAGTAGATATGATCAACATAGAGATATTCACCATTGATGACTACCCCATCTCACGTGATGATCGGACATGGGTTAGTTGATTTGGATCATGTATCACTTAGATGACTTGAGGGATGTCTATTTAAGTGGGTGTTCTTAAGTAATTTGATTAATTGAACTTAATTTATCATGAACTTAGTCCTGATAGTATTTGCAAATCTATGTTGTAGATGAATAGCTCGCGATATAGCTCCCTTATTTTTGATATGTTCCTAGAGAAAAATAAGTTGAAATATGATAGTAGCAATAATGCGGACTGGGTCCGTGATGTGAAGATTATCCTCATTGCTACACAGAAGAATTATGTCCTTGATGCACCGCTAGGTGGCAGGACTATTGCAGGAGCAGATGCACAAGTTATGAACATTTGGCACAACTCGATATGATGACTACTTGATAGTTTAGTGCGCCATGCTTTACAGCTTAGAACCGGGACTTCAAAAACATTTTGAATGCCACGGAGCATATGAGATGTTCTAAGAGCTGAAATTGATATTTCAGACCCATGCCCGTGTCAAGAGGTATGAGACCTCTGACAAGTACTTTGCCTACAAGATGGAGGAGAATAGCTCAACCAGTGAGCATGTGCTTAGAATGTCTGGGTACTACAATCACTTGAATCAAGTGGGAGAAAATCTTCCAAATAAGATAGTGATTGACAGAATTCTCTAGTCACTATCACCAAGCTACTAGAACTTCAAGATGAACTATAATATGCAAGGGATGACGAAAACGATTCCCGAGCTCTTCGCGATGCTGAAATCAGTGAAGGTAGAAATCAAGAAAGAGCATCAAGTGTTGATGGTTAACAAGACCACTAGTTTCAAGAAAAAGGGCAAGGGAAACAAAAGGAACTTCAAGAAGAATGGCAAGCAAGTTGCCACTCCCGTGATGAAACCCAAAGCTGGACCCAAGCCTGAAACTGTGTGCTTCTACTGCAAAGGAAATGGTCACTGGAAGCGGAACTGCCCCAAAAACTTGGCGGATAAGAAGGATGGCAAAGTGAACAAACATATATTTGATATACATGTTATTGATGTGTACTTTACTAGTGTTCGTAGTAGCCCCTGGGTATTTGATACCGGTTCAGTTGCTAAGATTAGTAACTCGAAATATGATTTGTAGAATGAACAGAGACTAGTTAAGGGTGAAGTGAAAATGTGTGTTGGAAGTGATTCCATGGTTGATACGATCACCATGCACACTCCCTCTACCTTCGGGATTAGTGTTGAACCTAAATAAATGTTATTCGGTGTTTGCGTTGAGCATGAATATGATTGGATCATGTTTATTGCAATACGATTATTCATTTAAGTCAGAGAATAATTGTTGTTCTGTTTACATGAATAAAACCTTCTATGGTCATACACCCAAAGTGAATGGTTTATTGAATCTCGATCATAGCGATACATATATTCATAATAGTGATGCCAAAAGATGCAAAGTTGATAATGATAGTGTGACATATTTGTGGCACCGCCGTTTAGGTCATATTGGTGTAAAGTGCATGAAGAAACTCCATGCAGATGGACTTTTGGAATCACTTGATTATGAATCATTTGATACTTGTGAACCATGCCTCATGGGCAAGATGACTAAAACTCCATTCTCCGGAACAATGAAGTGAGCCAATGACTTATTGGAAATAATACATACCGATGTATGCGGTCCGATGAGTATTGAAGCACGCGGCGGGTATCGTTATTTTCTGACCTTCACAGATAATTTGAGTAGATATGGGTATATCTACTTAATGAAACACAAGTCTGAAACATTTGATAAGTTCAAAGAATTTCAGAGTGAAGTGGAGAATCATCTTAATAAGAAAATAAGGTTTCTACGATCTGATCACGGAGGCGAATATTTGAGTTACGGGTTTGGCCTTTATTTAAAACAATGTCGAATAGTTTCACAACCCACGCCACCTGGAACACCACAGCGTAATGGTGTGTCCGAACGTCATAACCGTACTTTATTAGATATGGTGCAATCTATGATGTCTCTTGCCGATTTACCACTATTGTTTTGGGGTTATGCATTAGAGACAGCTGCATTCACGTCAAATAGGGCACCGTCTAAATCCGTTGAGATGACACCGTATGAACTGTGGTTTGGCAAGAAACATAAGCTATTGTTTCTTAAAGTTTGGGGTTGCGACACTTATGTCAAAAGGCTTCAGCCTGATAAGCTCAAAACCCAAATCGGAGAAGTGCATCTTCATAGGATACCCTAAGGAAACAGTTGGGTACACCTTCTACCACAAATCCGAAGGCAAGGTCTTTGTTGCCAAGAATGTAAGCTTTCTAGAGAAGCAGTTTCTCTCGAAAGAAGTGAGTGGGAGGAAAGTTGAACTTGATGAGGTAATTGTACCTTCTCTCAAATTGGAGAGTAGCACATCGCAGAAATCCGTTCCAGTGATGCCTACACCAACTAGAGAGGAAGCTAATGATAATGATCATGAAACTTTGGATCAAGTTACTACTGAACCTCGTAGGTCAACAGAGCACGATCCACACCAGAGTGGTACGGTAATCCTGTTTTGGAAGTCATGTTACTATACCATGGTGAACCTACGAACTATGAAGAAGCTACGATGAGCCCAGATTCCGATAAATGGCTTGAAACCATGAAATCTGAGATAGGATCCATGTATGAGAACAAAGTGTGGACTATGGTGGATTCGCCCGATGATCGGCAAGCCATAGAGAATAAATGGATCTTCAAGAAGAAGACTGACGCTGATGGTAATGTTGCTGTCTACAAAGTTCGACTTGTCGGAAAAGGTTTTTGACAAGTTCAAGGGGTTGACTACGATGAGACTTTCTCACCCGTAGCGATGCTTAAGTCTGTCCGAATCATGTTAGCAATTGCTGCATTTTATGATTATGAAATCTGGCAAATGGACGTCAAAACTGCATTCCTTAATGGATATATTATAGAAGAGTTGTATATGATGCAACCAGAAGGTTTTGTCGATCCTAAAGGTGCTAATGAAGTGTGCAAGCTCCAGCGATCCATCTATGGACTGGTGCAAGCATCCCGGTGTTGGAATATACGCTTTGATGAGGTGATCAAAGCATATGGTTTTATACAGACTTACGGTGAAGCTTGTATATACAAGAAAGTGAGTGGGAGCTCTGTAGCATTTCTGATATTATATGTGGATGACATATTGTTGATCGGAAATGATAAATAATTTCTGAATAGCATAAAAGGAGACTTGAATAAGAATTTTTCAATGAAAGACCTCAGTGAAGCTGCTTATATATTGGGCACCAAGATCTATAGGGATAGATCGAGACGCTTAATTGGACTTTCACAAAGCACATACCTTGGAAAAGTTTTGAAGAAGTTCAAAATAGATCAGTCAAAGAAAGAGTTCTTGCCTGTGTTGCGAGGTGTCAAGTTGAGTAAGACTCAAAGCCTGACCACGGTAGAAGATAGAGAGAGAATGAAAGTCATTCCCTATGCCTCAGCCATAGGTTCTATTAAATATGCCATGCTGTGTACCAGACCTATTGTGTACCTTGCCAAGAGTTTGACAAGGGGGTACAATAGTGATCTAGGAGTAGATCACTAGACAGCGGTCAAAATTATCCTTAGGTACCTGAGAGGACTAAGGAAAAGTTTCTCGGTTATGGAGCTGATAAAGAGTTTCATATTATTTTATTTGTAGCATGGACATTTGGACTTCTATATGGTTCAAAGCAATAATCTAGTTTTAACATGAGGACTTTAATTCTCAAGCATATCAATAAGCAACCATGTCTTTCAAAATATCAATGCTAATATAAGTTATCCCTAGCCCATCATGCTCAATCATTGATCCATTCATGAAACACACTCGCATATTAGCTACACCCAATGCTCAAGTACGATCATAGTGCCCCTTAGTTGGTGCTTTATAAGAGAAGATGGAGACTCAAATTAAAAATAAAAATTGCATAAAGTAAAAGAAAAGCCCTTCATGGAGGGAAGTAGGGATTTGTAGAGGTGCCATAGCTCAAAACATTTTGGGAGGCATGCTTTTCTTGTCAACGAGAACGTTCGAGTAGTTCCAAATACTTTCCATGCTAGATATATGATAGGCGGTTCCCAAACAGAAATTAATGTTTATTCCTTTTTCAACCATACTTTTACTTTCCATGGCTAGCCGTATCCACGGGTGCCTTCCATACCAACACTTCCCAAGGAATTTATTATTTGACAACATAAAGTAAATTCATTTTTCATTTCCGGACTAGGCATCCCTAATACCTTTGCCTTACTCTCGTGAAATGACAAGTGAATAAACACTCATCATGAGAATAACATATCTAGCATGGAAATATATTAGACACACCCTACCGGTTCATGAGAGGTACGAGCACACAAAAGAGAAATTTATTTTGAAAATTAAAGATGGCACATACAAATTTGCTTAGAACGGAAAAAGAATACCGCATATAGGTAGGTATGGTGGACTCATGTGGCAAAATTGGTTTAAAGGATTTTTGATGCACAAGTAGTGATCATACTTAGTGCAAAATGAAGGCTAGTAAAAGATTGAGAAGCGACCAACCAAGAAATGAAAAATCTCATAAGCGAGCATTGAGCATAATTAACACTGAATAATGCACCACAAGTAGGATGTAATTTCATTGCACAACTATTGACTTTCGTGCTTGCATAGGGAATCACAAACCTTAACACCAATATTCTTACTAAAGTACAATTACTCATCAACATGACTCACATATCACATCATCATATCTAAAAACTATTACTAGAAATCAAGTTTATTTTGTACAATGATCTTCATGAAAGTTTTTATTATATCCTTCTTGGATGTCTATCACTTTGGGACTAATTTTCATGTGTTGCTTTTGATAACCTCAAACAAATATAAGTGAAGAGCATGAGCATAATATTTCTTTCTCTCAAATTAATTTAAGTGAAGCAAGAGAGAATTTCTTAAAAAATTTGCTAACTCTCAAATAAATCTAAGTGAAGCAAGAGAGCATTTCTTCCAAAATAGTAAAGCACACCGTGCTAAAAAAGATATAAGTGAAGCACTAGAGCAATTCCATATCTCATAAGGATTTAAGTGAAGCATAGAGAGCAATTCTAACAAGTCATCACATAAATTTGGATCTCTCAAATAGGTGTGTCCAGCAAGGATTCATGACTTAGAATAAAAAGCAAAACAAGAAAAGACTCATATCATACAAGACGCTCCAAGCAAAACTCATAGTATGTGATGAATAAAAATATAGCTTTGAGTACGATGGTCGAGAAGAAAGAGGGGATGCCACTCGGGCATCCCCAAGCTTAGTTGCTTGCTTCTTTTTTTTGATTGTACACAGTAGGGCAAGGCCCCACTGCAATTTTTATATTAAATTAAAAACAAAGGTCCAACAGTACAGAGGCTTGAGGTAAGCCAAAAAAGAAGCAAAAAACAAAAGATAAATTACAGAACAAGGTTATCAAGCCAAGTACGTATAAGGCTCGCATAGCTCTTCTTCACTCTATATCTCGTAAGATTAAGCTCATCAAGGAAAATGATTTTCCACCTCTGAATGGAAGGCTGAATGGCTTGAAAGATCAGATTATTTCTTGAAATCCATATGGCCCAAGAGGCTAGGATGATGATTTCCATGAAAAATGGAACATGAAGTTTGAACCGGAGATCCTCAAACGCTTCAAGCACAGACACATTAAGTTGCCTGGAAGGACAAATAATATCCCAGCACTGAGCTGCAAAAGGGCAGGACCAGAAGAGATGATGTAAGGTTTCCTCCTGAGGACAACTATTGAGAGCACAGTTGTAGCTTGCCAACTGGAAAGTTTTCCTGCGAAGAAGATTCCTAGTATTGAGCCTGTCATGAAGTAATCTCCAAAAAAACACCTTGTGCTTTGGCTGACAAGAGCTATTCCAAATCCAATTGAACTGCTGGGGCACTATTTTAACTCCCATCATTACTTTATATGCCTTAGCAACTGAGAATTGCTCATTACCCCAAATATAGCTCCAAGTGTCAGTGCAATCCAGGGAGTCAGAATTCCTTAGAGCAAAACAAATGTCTTCCATACTTCCAAATTCCTGGAAAGCTTGCACAGTGAGAGGAAGTTGAAATAGATCCTCCAAGTATTCAGTATGAATAATGGTGTGCACAGTGGTGTTCTGGTCCTTCACAAATGAGAAGAGGTGAGGGAACTAGTCCTGTAAACAAGCTGAATGCCGTAGATCGCACCAAAATAGAGCACTTTTACCATCCCCTATGTGACATCTGGCCAAGGATTTGAAATTATGAATGAGCTTGAGATTTGCCTTCCACCAAAAAGAGCCAACCCAATTGCTGCCAGGCAACAAGTTATTAGCATAATAAGTTTCGCAAATCAAGTTAACCCATGGAATGTTGTGCCTATTATAGAACTTGTGCAGTTTTTTGAGAAGCAAAGCTTTGTTTTGGACAAAGATATCCATCACCCCTAGACCTCCTTGGTCCTTAGGTCTACAAACAGTGCTCCAAGTCACCATGGCAGGCCTATGATCCTCAATGTCAGGTCCTCTCCAGAGACAGTGTCTCAACAACTTGATAGCTTGTAATTTGATGGTGACAGGCACATCAAGGCATCCCATTAGGTAAATCAACAAAGAGTTTAAAACATATTTTACCAAAGCAACAATCTCCCAGCCATTGTCATGAATGAGGATAAACCCACAAGCTTTTTCTGCAATCTTGTGACAAGAGGAAAACAATGCTCCACATAAGGCTTATGAAGACCCAATGGAGTTCCCAAATACTGAATGGGGAAAGATTCTCTTTTACAATGAAATGTATTTGTCAAAATTTCCACCTTGTCCTCAAGCACATTTATTGGGATAAGACTTGATTTGTTATAATTCACTTTAAGGCCAGTTGCATCAGCAAAAGTATTTAGGAGTGCTTTGAGGCAATGAAGTTGCTTTGCATCGCCTTGGAGAAGAACCAGAGTGTCATCAACATACCGGACAATGGGGAAATCGGGATGAGTGCACTTGTAGAGGAGAAGAAAGTATACCCAGGTGCATGGCCTTGTTAAGAATTGATCAAGCAAGTCTGTAGCAAGCACAAATAATAGAGGTGATAGAGAATCTCCTTGCTGACCCCCGAGACAAGAAACTTTTGCCAGAACCCCATTAAGCATGACAGCAGATGATGCGTAGTGAACAACATTTTAATCCAGTTGATCCATCTGTCTCCAAAACCTTTGGCCTTTAATATCTCCAGGATTGCTTGGTGCTCAATGGTGTCAAAAGCCTTTTCAAAATCTAGTTTAAGCACAACAATTTCCTTTTTGACTTATGGCATTGATGCAGATACTCATATGCCCAACCCAAACAGTCATGAATGGACCTTTCCTTGAGGAAACCATATTGGTTGATGTGCACAAGTTTTAGAATTACTTTCTGCAGCCTGTTAGCCAACAACTTAGTGACAAGTTTAAGACAGCAATTGAGGAGAGAAATAGGCTCAAGTCATTTCTTTGTCATTGGTGTGCTTCCTTTAGGAATAAGGGTGATGTAAGAGGTGTTTAAGCTCTCAAGTGATATTTTCCCAAAGATGAAAATCTTGAATAAATCTAAGCACATCCCCTTTTATAATATCCCAACGAGATTTCAAAAATTCATTGTTGAAACCATCAGGACCTGGTGATTTATCAGATGGAAGATCCTTGACAACATTATTAATTTCCTCTTCAGAGAAAGGTAACTCCAAGTTATCAAAAATAGTTTGATCCTACGTGGGACCAAAAAGGGATTCCAAGTTGAAGTGCATAGCAGTTTTATGAGATGTGCCCATTCTTTTCTTATAAGCTTCCCAGAGGATTGCAGCTTTCCCAAAGATGATCTGAAATTTCAACTTGATCATCATTTTGAAGGACAGCAATATGATTGTGCCTGTAATTGATAGAAGCTTTAGTATGGAAGAATTTTGTGTTTTCATCCCCAAATTTGACCCCTTAATCTTTCCCCTTTGCTTCCAATAGATCTTTTGGTTCCTGAGAAGAATGAGCAGCTGCTCTTTTAAGATATCCCTGCAGTTCCATTCATGAATGTCTAATTCTCTGAATTCCTCAAAAAAGTCCCAAAGGAAAATGAGATCATTAAGCTTGGCAATCTTGTCTTTTATGCAGGATAAAGACCTAGCCCACAACTTCAAAGCTCTCCTCAAGTTCTTGAATTTTGCATTCATATTTTTAACAACATCAAGATTCCCCACTGGGATGCTCCAAGAAGCAGCCACCACCTGTTTGAAGTCAGAATGTTGCAGCCAATAGTTTTCAAATCTAAAAACTCTTGCTTTAGGAATGGAAGTACCAATTTTGATGACACAAGGCAAGTGATCAGATATAGGTTTTGCAAGTGGAAGAACTATGGTGTTTGGGAAAGTGGTCATCCAGAGGCGTAAGTAAAAACCAATCCAATTTGACCAAAAGAGGATCATGCTGCATGTTGCTCCAACTGAATTTTCTGCCCTGCAGTGGCAGCTCAATTAAACCCTGATTGCTGATTGCCTCATTGAACAAAAGCATGTCATTAACATCTCCACCAGGTCTGTTGCTTGCTTCTCTTTGGATAATTGCTTGGGATGCCATGGGCATCCCCAAGCTTAGGCTCTTCTTACTCCTTATTCCTTCATCCATCGTAACATCACCCAAAACTTGAAAACTTCAATCACACAAAACTCAACAAAACCTTCTTGAGATCCGTTAGTATAAGAAAGCAAATCACTACTATAAGTACTGTTGCAACCCATTCATATTTTATTCTTGCATTATATCTATTGTATTCCAACTTTTCTATGGCAAAAACTCTTCAAAGAAAACCATAGAATCATCAAAACAAACACACAACGCAAAGTGTCGTGGAATTGTCACGGCAGATGTCCTAGCGAAAGGACTTAGTCATGAGGCCACGCATCTATGTGGTAGCTTGAGAGGGGTTGAGCAGAATCGAAAGACGCAACACAAGACAAGGATTCAGACAGCTTCGGGCCACGGGAAACATCCTAGGTCTCATTATGATCATGAGGGAGTCGCCGGTAAGCCGGCTCTTTGTGTCTAGCCCTAGAGATTGTTTCTCCTTGCTTCTCTCCCTTTTGGGGAGCCCTGCCCCTCCTTATATAAGTTGAAGGGGCGGGTTACATGACTAGTCCTAGTAGGATTAGGATTACTCTATTACAAGTGGAGTCCTAGTCTTGCTTCCTTTGCAGGAGAATATTCCTTATTCTTCCTCTTAAGCCGGCCCACCATCACATGAACCGGCCTTCTGGACCTTGGGTCTTGTCATCCATCTGACCCGCCGTTGGGTCATCAGTAAATCACCAAATACTCGTTGAGTCTCTGTGAGCCGCCAAGTCCGGCCGGGTCATACTTCCAGCCGGGTCATACAGCAGGGTATATCCCCGACATTAGCCCCGAGTTTAATTTGGTTTTATCCATGTTAAACTGATCCTGCAAATCAAGACCAACTTTGATAGATTATACGCCGGGTCGAAGGTTCTTCTGAGCCGGCATTTGATCATCATTAAGTCCTTGTCATTTCCTTCTTGATATGTACATGTCCATGATCTCATAGCAAATCTTCTTTAGCAGATATGTTTCAACTTTGTCAATGCAAAAAATCCAGATACTTCTTTTGAAAAGTCCGGGTCAATAGGCCAGCTTCAGAGTCAATTTGCTGACATTGCTCTCTTGTAGAGAAATATTGTGAAGAATAATCCACTTGAGTCGGCTTCCAAAGCGCCGGCTTAAGGAATAAAGGTCTTGAAATACTCCATCTAATATTCAGCCGGTTTGAAGATGTAGAACTTGCCGATTTAATATTACTAATATTGCCGGTTTATAAATATTGATGGCATCAAGTCATAATTGTTGCCGACGCCGGGTCATAATTATTGATGACACCAGGCTATGATTGTTGCAGACACCGGGTCATAATGATTGGTGACGCCGGGTCAATCTGATTTTCTCAAAACTGAGAATTCAAAAGTATTTCTCCTTATATCCGTGTTACCTATAGCCCCCAAGTGTCGGGTTGTCATGCTTGCATCAACCTGGGACTTGTAATTGTCTTATGATCACAAAAAACTTCAACCGGTGTAGCCTCCAAGGGCCGGGTCATTATGCAATATTGAGCAGGGATTTTGTAGATGTAGACTTGAGCAACAACATGTAGCCCCCAAGGGCCGGCTCAGTAAGATAATATTGAGCTGGGACTTTATATATATTTCCTTGAAAAGAATACCATATGCTGTAATCCTCTCCATGGGGCTCGAACCCACGTCCATAAGGTTAAGAGCTTTGTACTCTTCCAACTGAGTAATGGACCTTTCAATATAATGGATTTAAGACTTGTGTACCTTGAATTGTTGACAGGAGCAATTGGTAGCCCCCAAGGGGCGGTGATACGTCTCCAACGTATCTACAATTTTTGATTGCTCCATGCTATGTTATCTACTGTTTTGGGCAATATTGAGCTTTATTATCCACTTTTATATTATTTTTGGGACTAACCTATTAACCGGAGGCCCAACCCAGATTTGATGTTTTATGCCTATTTCAGTGTTTCGAAGAAAAGGAATATGAAACGGAGTCAAAACGGAACGGAAATCAACTGGAGAAGTTATTTTTGGAAGGAAAGCCACCCGATGGACTTGGAGTGCATGTCAGAAAGAAGGGAGGTGCTCACGAGGGTGGGGGCGCCCACCCCTGGGCGCCGCCTTCCTCGTGGGCCCCCTTCGTCCATCGACGTACCCCTGCACCCATATATACCTACGTATCATAAAACTTCCACAATGTAAGATAGATCGGGAGTTCAAACGCCGCAAAACCTCCAGAGCCACCAAAAAACAATCGGGACCCTGTTCCGGCACCCTGCCGGAGGGGGTAACCCTCACCTGTGGCCATCTTCATCATCCCGGCGCTCTCCATGACGAGGAGGGAGTAGTTCACCCTCGGGGCTGAGGGTATGTACCGGTAGCTATGTGTTTGATCTCTCTCTCGTGTTCTTGATTTGGCACGATCTTGATGTATCGCGAGCTTTGCTATTATAGTTGGATCTTATGTTTCTTCTCCCCTCTACTCTCTTGTAATGGATTGAGTTTTCCCCTTGAAGTAATCTTATCGGATTGAGTCTTTAAAGATTTGAGAACACTTGATGTATGTCTTGCCGTGCGTATCTGAGGTGACAATGGGATATCATGTGATTCACTTGATGTATGTTTTGGTGATCAACTTGCGGTTCCGCCCATGAACCTATGCACAGGGGTTGGCACACGTTTTCGTCGTGATTCTCCGGTAGAAACTTTGGGGCACTCTTTGAGGTTCTATGTGTTGGTTGAATAGATGAATCTGAGATTGTGTGATGCATATCGTATAATCATACCCACAGATACTTGAGGTGACATTGGAGTATCTAGGTGACATTAGGGTTTTGGTTGATTTGTGTCTTAAGGTGTTATTCTAGTACGAACTCTAGGGCTGTTTGTGACACTTATAGGAATAGCCCAATGGATTGATTGGAAAGAATAACTTTGAGGTGGTTTTCGTACCCTACCATAATCTCTTTGTTTGTTCTCTGCTATTAGTGACTTTGGAGTGACTCTTTGTTGCATGTTGAGGGATAGTTATATGATCCAATTATGTTATTATTGTTGAGAGAACTTGCACTAGTGAAAGTATGAACCCTAGGCCTTGTTTCCTATCATTGCAATACCGTTTGTGCTCACTTTTATCATCAGTTACCTTGCTGTTTTTATTATTTCAGATTACAAATACCTATATCTACCATCCATATTGCACTTGTATCACCATCTCTTCGCGAACTAGTGCACCTATACAATTTACCATTGTATTGGGTGTGTTGGGGACACCAGAGACTCTTTGTTATTTGGTTGCAGGGTTTCTTGAGAGAGACCATCTTCATCCTATGCCTCCCATGGATTGATAAACCTTAGGTCATCCACTTGAGGGAAATTTGCTACTGTCCTACAAACCTGTGCACTTGCAGGCCCAACAACGTCTACAAGAAGAAGGTTGTGTAGTAGACATCAGCCGGCTCATTACAATGTGATGAGTCGGGTCTTCAATAAGGCCAGTAAAAATGACTTTGCATTAGCCCCCAAGTTCCATGGTGCATGCTGGCAGTGACATGGGACTTGCATATTTGATGTAATCTCAACTTCAATAATGTAGCCCCCAAGTGCCGGGTTGTAAGCCTGCAGCGACTCGGGACTATTCCTTCCATTGTAGAATAAATTATACCCATTGATAAAATAATATCCATTGCGCTAAAGTGACTTTGAAAACCTCAATCGTAATATTGGTTATTGATAACCGTAATAAAAATCCAGCCATGCTGGCTATTAAAGATTTGAATAATATAACCTGGTTTGAAAAACCGGTTCCTGTGATATTGAATCGTACTGCCGGTTTAGGATACCTGTGCAGTAAGGGTGATAACCCAATCTTTAGAAGCCAAAAACTTCCAAATGTTTACGATTGTCATATATGGCGACTTATCATCCAAAGTCAAGCCGGGTTAATCGAAACCACATATATGCTTCAGATATGAACAAAAAATCTCAAGACAAACCCAAAAGACTGCTTTCAAAAAACTTAAGCAAAATAGAAAGAAGAATTTGAGGCTTCTGATTCTAATACGATCAGTAAACCGGACCAAAGGGGTTAAGCTAGGATTCGAATACGATCATGTAGTCCCCAGTGGCTTTGGCGTTGCGCCGATCAAGAGGGTACCGACAACTATGTTCTCTTTGGTTCGAATACGACCTATGTTTGAACAAGAAGCCCCGGATGACCTTGAGAGGTTTTTAACGACCCTGATTCAAATACGATCCAAATCGGACCCAAAAGGGGTTAAGCTATGATTCGAATACGATCAAGAAGCCCCCTAGTGAGTTTGGCATTGTGCCAATCAAGAGGGTACCGACAGCTATGTTCTGTTTGGTTCGAATACGACCTATGTTTGAACAGGAAGCCCCCAAATGATCATTGAAATGGGGTACCTATGTTTGAGCTGTGCTTTGCAACAGACTCTCTTTGGTCCCTTTAATTTTTCTAAGAATTCGAACTTGTGAGTAATGAATTCTTCTTGAACCGGGCGTTGAGCCGAATATTAAAAGCTTTAGAGCTTTGTGGACCGGATATTGAGCTTCAATGCTTTGTGAGAGACAGATTTCGTTTGAACCGCATTTTAAACCGGATTTTTTCTTTATTTTGAGCCGGAAATTTTCTGACGGCCTTTAAACTGGCAATATTTATTGAGCCATGTCATCATAGCCCCCGAGTCTCAAGGCGACTTGAGGAGTTGGCTTGAGATTCTTCATAATTAACCGTGATATAGACTGGTTTGAATCCTGCATGGGACAACTTGCAAACCGGAGTAATTGCTCTTTTAAAGAAAGCAATATATAATATAAAAAATATGCTGGATGGATTTCACCTGATGCATCAGGTCAGTAATTATCACCGCGGAGTTGGTGATCACCATGGTGAAGCTGAAATCAATCATGGCTGAGTCGGCCGCGGGAGCAGACAGATTAGGCGGCCACTGCGTTGTAAGCCGGCGCAGGAGAGTCGGCATGGTAAACCGTGCGGACAGGCGAAGTTGATTGTAGGCGCGGTAAACCGCGTGGTCAAGCGAGTCAGTCGCGTCGTGTTGATGTAGACCGGACCGCAGGGGTAGTGGTTTGCACACGTCCGCTGAGCATTTTGACAAAGCGTTGATCAAATTGACATAGCGTTGATGTAGACGCGACCTCCAATGACAACGCGCGAGGACCGGGTCACACTTTAGCCATGAGTTAATTGACCTGTGTACACAATAGCATACCGTGAAAAAAGCTTTGGATGATACTTAATTGTACCAAGTAAAAGCTTAGAAAAATAGCACCTGATATTTTTATCTGACGGTCGCAGACTGATGATGGAATGGTTGCAGGAGTTATGATATATGGGACTTGTGCCCCTGGTTCATGCGTGATGATATGGAGTTTTGAAATGTGAGTCGTGACGCCCCTAGGCTGTGGTCTTGGTATTTGGAATGTCAATTTGTTCGCCGGCCGCCTGTACTTTTGTTTACTCTTAATCCAGCGAACTGCTGTTTTTCCATACTCTATAGCCACTCGTTCTACAGCTCCAAGGCGCCGCAATAGAGGACGCGCGAGTCGTCCGGTGATCTAGAGACGTCGAGCGCGTGGTAATCGACCGGTGTCTCGAGTGAGGGCCGCGGCTCAGACAACAGCGGCTATGACTCACGTCCCGGTCCTTTTGCAAATCATGATCTTCAGACGAATCTTCCGCAGCAAATTTTGATCCCGTGGACTACTACTTGAAGTAGTACTTTTCCTTCCATCATTGCATTAGGAAGTACCAGCAAGTACGTATACTGATACCTTGAGACTTGAAGCGCGAGGCTAGCAAGGGCGTGAGGCGGCAATGGTGGGGCACGGCCGCGGCGGCTCGACGCGCGACGAAGTCGACCCCAAGTACGGACGACGAAGGCAGGTCAGGCGGCATGCCGGTTGACGCGAGTGATACGGCTAAGGGCCGCGAGCCCGGGCGACTCTGAGCGGCGCTAGGCCGGGGCGACTCAGCAGCGGCAACTCAATACTGGCCGCGGTCCAAGCGGCTCATCGCGCGGCGGAAGCAAGGCAGCTTCAAAGTGAGGACGAGCTACGGCGGCACCAGCGAGGGTAGGCCGGGAAGGCAGGGAACATCGGCGGCGCGAACAGCCACAGCAAGGGCGACGGGTTATGGCAGGTTGAAGCAGGCCCACGGCAGCTCAATCGGAGGCCGCGTGGGGGTGACGGCAGTAGCGGCTTGGCGCAGAGGCCGATCGTTGAAGGTCGGAAGTGACGCTGGCGAGATGAGCTACGGCCATGGCGTGGCAATTTGTAATGGAGGCGCGACAGCTCATATGGCCAGCGACGGCGACTTGAAGAGAGGCCGGCTCGATGCTAATGGCGAGTTGGAGCCGTGGCCGTGAGGAGTGACAGCGGGAGGCCGGAAGGTGCTCCGGTGAGGGAGGGTCGTGGCCGCTTGTGGACGGTGGCGGCTTAGGTTGAGGGCCCGCGAGGAGGCGGCTTAGGAACTCGGCAATGGGCGACTTGCAATCAAAGGCAGCAGTTTGAAGCCCTAGCGATAGCAGCGGCGAGACGGGTCGCAAGGTCCCCGGCGACTCAAGGAGAGGCCTGCGGTGCTTTTAAACGGCTTCAGCCCCGGCGGCTCGGAGCAGTATCGTCGTTGGCCTAGCAGGCTAGCATAGATGATGGCGGCTCAGGGCCGCGAGCGCGAACTCACGCGAGGGATCTCCGATGGAGGCGGGTCAAGGCCTATCGGAGGCGCTTCACACAAGGTCGCAGATGCGGTAGTGGCTCGAGGCGGTAGGTCGCCACGGCAAAATCAACTTGTCGGCCAGGGCGGCTTGACGACGGAGGAAACCTATACAAAGCCCCGCTGGAGAAAGGGCGGCAGAGGCCTCTCACAACAGCGGAGAGGCGTTCGCAAGGTGAGGCCGCTGCAACGGAGCCGCGCCCATCCCTTTTTCCTAGTCGTAGCCAGTTGGATCAATCCACGTCCGAATCATGGTCGCAGTCCGGCTTAGATCAGTTTATTGTGCTATGTATAGCAATCTTTGTAACCAGTAATATGCTCTGTACGCCTCCACCCGTCCTAATGGATAATGGTGTAAGTAGTTGATGATTTGACTTTGGTCACCACATATAAAGCAGAAGCGGTAGATCAATGCTTGCCTCAGGACTTGATTCCCTTGCGGACACTGTGTACGGAGCAGCAGTTGTAAGGCGTTCGGAACAGCAAGGATGGCTGCAGCCCTTCGGTATTTCCACCGGGTAAAACAGATAAAGAGCTGTGGCTACGATAGATCGGCAGAACCTGCGGTTAGATGGATCACCTAAATTTTTATTTGGCTTCACAGTAAGAACACGGCAGATAAATCGCCTCCTGTAGAAGATCTTGTCTCCGACTCGGCGGATTACCACGGCGCGTGAGGCAGCCGAACGACCTGTAACCCTAAAACAATCTCAATCTCATATCCGTCGCCGCAGAACACTTTGTCACTCTTGATTGATGAATCTCATCGTTGATGTGAATTTTTCCATGCCGGCTTTTGTTGAGACGAAAAATTGCAAACTTTTCGAACCCTAAAAAAGATCCCGCATCTATGTGGTAGCTTGGGAGGTGCTTCTCGTGGAATTGTCACGGCAGATGTCCTAGCGAAAGGACTTAGTCGTGAGGCCATGCATCTATGTGGTAGCTTGAGAGGGGTTGAGCGGAATCGAAAGACACAACACAAGACAAGGATTTAGACAGCTTCGGGCCCCGGAAAACATCATCCGGTAATAGCCCTACATGTTGTTTGTGGCTAGGTCCCATTATGATCATGAGGGAGTCGCCGGTAAGCCGGCTCTTTGTGTCTAGCCCTGATTGTTTCTCGTTGCTTCTCTCCCTTTTGGGGAGCCCTGCCCCTCCTTATATAAGTTGAAGGGGCGGGTTACATGACTAGTCCTAGTAGGATTAGGATTACTCTATTACGAGTGGAGTCCTAGTCTTGCTTCCTTTGCAGGAGAATATTCCTTATGTCTTCCTCTTAAGCCGGCCCACCATCACATGAACCGGCCTTCTGGACCTTGGGCCTTGTCATCCATCTGACCCGCCGTTGGGGTCATCAGTAAGTCACCAAATACTCACCGGGTCTCTGCGAGCCGCCAAGTCTGGCCGGGTCATACCACAGGGTATATCCCCGACACAAAGAAAACAGAATATGTCAAAAACAGAATAGTCTATAGCAATCTGGATATTTCGAATACCTCTGTAACTCCAAAAATTCTGAAAAATTAGGAAAACCTGAGCAATTTATATATCATTCTACTGTAAAAAATTAGGAATTTTTCGTCTCTTTTGTGATTTTAAAAATTGTAACTCTGGACGCAAAAGTTTCTGTTTTTCAGCAAGATCAAAACAACTATCACCAAGAAGATCATAAAGGCTTTGCTTGGCACAAACACTAATCAAAACACAAAAAACACAATCATAACAGTAGTATAATTATGCAAACACTCAAGAACAGAAAGCAAAAGACAAAAATAAATTTTATTTATTGGGTTGCCTCCCAACAAGCGATATCGTTTCACGCCCCTAGCTAGGCATAAAGCAAATGATCTAAGTATTGTCATCTTTGTTTCGAGATCCATAAGATGCCCTCATGATTGATTCATATGGTGGCCTAATTCTTGTTCTAGGGAAGTGTTCCATTCCCTTCCTTAGTGGAAATTGGAATTGAATATTGCCCTCTTTCGTATCAATCACGACATCAATAGTGCGTAAAAACGGTCTACCAAGAATAATTGGACAAGACGGATTGTAATCAATATGAAGACCAATAAAATCTATGGGCACATAATTCCTATTTCCAAGAATAAGAACATCATTAATTCTTCCCATAGGCTTTTTAATAGTAGAATCCGCCAAGTGCAAATTTAAAGAACATTCTTCAATATCGGTAAGACCAAGCACATCACATAAAGATTTCTGAATTGTAAAAACACTAGCACCCAAGTCACATAAAGCAAAACACTCATAATTTTTAATCTTGACTTTGATAGTAGGTTCACACTCATCATGTAATTTTCTAGGAATTGAAACTTCTAATTCCAGTTTTTCTTCCAAAGCTTTCATCATAGCATCAACAATATGTTTAGTAAAAGCTTTATTTTGTTCATAAGCATGGGGTGAATTTATCATGGATTGCAACAAAGAAATACAATCAATCAAAGAGAAGCTATCATAACTAAAGTCTTTGTAATCCAAAAGAGTGGGCACATCACTAGTTAAGTTTTGACCTCTTCAAACCCACTTTTATCAATTTTCTCAACAAGATTTTCACCCTCCGAGTTATCGGGACGCCTTCTAGCTAAAGTTGACTCTTCTCTAGTACCTTTTTCATCAATCTTAATTTTACTAAACAAGGAATAAATAGAAGAAACACCAATCATTTTAAGATCTTCACCACTTTTACGAAAGCAATCACTAGAAAACGTTTTTTCTAAAAAATCTCTTCTAGCTCTAAGCATAGCGTTTCTTTTCTTACTGTCATCCATAGAAACATAAATAGCCTTAATTGATTCTTCAACCTTAGGCACAAAAATTTTCATCTTGAGATTTTCTACATCATGAGAAATTCTATCAAAACTTCTAGAAAAATCATCAATCTTATTCAACTTTTCTTCCATTGTAGTGTTGAAAACTTTTTGAGTGTTAATAAATTCTTTAGAATTATTCTCAAGATCAGAGGTGTTCCTATTATTATTATAAGAAGGATTTCATAGGAATTACCATAATTATTAGAGGAATTACTAGGAAAAGGACTAGGATTAGAATTACCTCTATAGGCATTGTTATTGAAATTGTTTCGGAAGATAAAATTCACATCTATGGCATCACTATTTTTCTCAATCAAAGTAGACAAAGGCATATCATTGAAATCAATAGGAGCACTTTTACTAGCAACCAATTTCATAAGAGCATCAACTTTTTCACTCAAAGAAGAAATTTCTTCAACCGAATTAACTTTTTTTGCTAGTAGGAGCTCTTTCGGTATGCCATTGTGAATAATTTGCCAGAATATTATCAAGAAATTTGGTGGCGTCACCCAAAGTAATTTGCATAAAAGTACCACCCTCGGCGGAATCTAAAAGATTATGAGAAACAAAATTCAACCCCGCAAAAAAAATTTGTATGATCATCCAAGATTTAACCCATGAGTTGGGCAATTCCTTAGCATAATTTTCATCCTTTCCCAAGATTGTGCAACATGCTCATATTCAAGTTGCTTGAAATTCATGATCTGGGTTCTAAGGGAAATAACTTTTGCGGGTGGAAAATACTTAGTGATAATAGCATCTTTGCACTTATTCTAAGAATCGATACTATTGCAAGGCAACAAAGAAAACCAAATTTTTGCACGATCTCGCAAAGAAAACAGAAATAATTTCATCTTCACAACATCATTGTCCACATCTTTTTTCTTTTTCATAACGCATAATTCCACAAAAGGGTTAAGATGGGACGCGGCATCCTCATTAGGAGTACCGGAAAATTGGTCTTTAATAACAAGATTCAGCAAAGCAGTATTAATATCACAAGACTCCGCACTAGTGGCAGGAGCAATCGGAGTGCCAATAAAATTATTGTTGTTGGTATTTGAGAAATCACACAACTTGGTGTTCTCTTGAGTCATTGTGACTACGCAACAAGACTGCACCAAAAAACAGATCCGGCAAGAAAATGACAAACGAAAAAGAGGCGAATAAAACGACAAAGTTTTGTGAAGCGGGGGAGAGGAAAACGAGAGGCAAATGGTAGATAATGTAAATTGAAAGGAGATGAGATTTGTGATTAGGAACCTGGTAGATGTTGATGATGTCTCCCCGGCAACAGTGCCAGAAATTCCTTTTGATGTCCGCTAGAACTACATCGGTATTTCCTAAAAGAGGAAGGGATGATGCAGCACAGCAATAGTAGGTATTTCCGTTAGTGATGAGACCAAGGTTATCGAACCAGTAGGAGAATCACGCAACACTACGTGAACGGCACCTGCACATAAATAACAAATACTCGCAACCCGATGTGTTAAAGGGTTTGTCAATCCCTTTCGGGCAACGGCGCCAGAAATTGGCAAACGGACGTGAGAAAGTTGTAATAATTTGATAGATAGATCGCCAAATAAAATAAAGTGCAGCAAGGTATTTTTGTATTTTTGGTTTAATAGATCTGGAAATAAAAGCAAATAAAATAGATTGCAAAGGCAAATATAATAAAGAAGAGACCCGAGGGCCTTAGATTTCACTAGTGGCTTCTCTCGAGAAAAATAGCATACGATGGGTAAACGAATTACTGTTGGGCAATTGACAAAACTTCAAATAATCATGACAGTATCCAGACAATGGTCATTATATATGCATCATGTCCAAGAATAGTAGACCGACTCCTGCATGCATCTACTACTATTACTCCACACATCGACCGCTATCCAGCATGCATCTAGTGTATTAAGTTCATGGAGAAACGGAGTAATGCAATAAGAACGATGACATGATGTAGACAAGATCTATTTATGTAGAAATAGACCCCATCTTGTAATCCTTAATAGCAACGATACATATGTGTCGGTTCCCCTTCTGTAACTGGGATCAAGCGTCGTAAGATCGAACCCATCACAAAGCCCCTCTTCCCATTGCAAGATAAATAGATCAAGTTGGCCAAACAAAACCCAAATATCAGAGAAGAAATACAAGGCTATAAGCTATCATGCATATAAGAGATCAAAGAAGACTCAAATAACTTTCATAGATAAAAACATAGATCTGATCATGAACTCAAAGTTCATCGGATCCCAACAAACACACCACAAAAAGAGTTACATCATATGGATCTCCAAGAGACCATTGTATTGAGAATCAAAAGAGAGAGGGGAAGCCATCTAGCTACTAACTACGGGCCCGTAGGTCTACAAAGAACTACTCACGCATCATCGGAGAGGCACCAATGGACATGATGACCCCTCCTTGATGGTGTCTAGATTGGATCTGGTGGTTCTGGAACTTGCGGCGGCTGGAATTGATTTTCGTCGACTCCCCTAGGGTTTCTGGAATATTGGGGTATTTAAAGATTAAGGAGGGGGTGCGGGAGGCCACCGAGGTGGGCACAACCCAGCTAGGCGCGCCTAGGCCTCCAGGCGCGCCCTGGTGGGCTGTGCCCCCCTCGGGGCACCCCCGAGGTGCTTCTCCGGCCCATTGGATGTCTTCTGGTCCAAAAAAATCCACAAAAAGTTTCGCTGCATTTGGACTCCGTTTGATATTGATTTCCTGCGCTGTAATAAACATGCAGAAAAAAGAAACTGGCACTGGGCACGATGTCAATAGGTTAGTACCAAAAAATGATATAAAATGTCTATAAATTGATTATAAAACATCCAAGAATGATAAATATGACAACATGGAACAATAAAAAATTATAGATACGTTGGAGACGTATGAAAGCTTAGATGCTAGCCTTTCGAGATATGGTTGAGATCTGTGAGTTGGTGGATCTGGGATTCACTGGCTTACCTTTCACATATGATAACATGCAGAGTAGGGCAGCCAACGTGAGAGTAAGAATGGATCGAGCGGTTGCCACGAACACGTGGCGTAATATGTTTGCCTTTGCTGCAGTTGAGCATATCCCGACACCCTGCTCTGATCATGTCGTGGTCTTTCTAAAGGGGGAGCCGGACCCGGGACCGACGGGTGGGAGGAGCAGGCGATATGAGATTTTCTGGGAGAGGGACTCGGCACTGCCAAAAGTTGTGGAAGATGCATGGGGTGCGGTGGGTGAGATCCATACTTTGATGCAGCTGAGAGATGCCCTGTCTAAAACTATGATCGCTCTAGGGTCATGGAGCAAGAAGTTTGGCAATGTAACAAGGGAACTTGCAAAGTCACGGACTCGGCTGGAAGAGCTAATGCATATGAATGCAGATAGGGAAGAAATGAGAAGAGTGATGGACAAGATGAATGAATTGTTATATCAAGAAGAGATGATGTGGATGCAGAGATCGAGGATTTCTTGGCTCAAGGAAGGTGATCGGAACACGAAATATTTTCAGAGTAAAGCTGTTTGGAGGGCGAGGAAGAACAAGATCAGAGAGTTGACGGACAGTATAGGGACAATGCACTCTGATTTTGCTGCTATGGGGAGAATTGCAAATGATTATTTTCACAATATTTTTGCAGTCGATACCTCTCTGGATGCATCAGCCGTGGTGGGTCTCTTCGAGCAAGTGGTGTCGCCAGCCAACAATACTAGGCTGTGTGCACCCTTCACAGACAAGGAGATTTCAGATGCAATGTTTCAGATTGGCCTTTGAAGGCACCAAGCCCGGATGGTTTTCCTGCTCGATTCTTTGAGCAAAACTGGAGCACAGTGAAGGAGAGTGTGATAACAACAGTCAAGGACTTTTTTAGGACTGGAATATGCCAGAGGGAGTAAATTCAACTTCAATTGTGCTTATTCCAAAAATTACTAACCCCACAAAAATGTCTGAGTACAGGCCCATCAGTCTTTGTAATGTGATCTACAAAGTAATATGCAAGTGCTTGGTGAACCGGTTGCGACCACTCTTGGATGATATAATCTCTGTGGAGCAGAGTGCATTTATCCCGGGAAGGATGATTACTAATAATGACCTGGTTGCTTTTGAACGCATACATTATATTAAATAGGAGAAGACCCCACAAGGAGTTATTGTGCTTATAAGCTGGATCGGTCAAAAGCTTATGATAGGGTGGATTGGGTTTTCTTGGAGCAAGTGATGCAAAAGTTAGGGTTCTCTCAGTGATGGATTGACTGGATAATGGTGTGTGTCACATCGGTGAGGTACTCAGTAAAATTAAATGGAACTCTCTTGGATTCATTTGCACCATCGCGAGGGCTGCGGCAAGGTGACCCACTCTTTCCATTCTTATTTCTGTTTGTGGCAGATGGACTCTCAGCTATTCTGAGAAGTAGAGTGTAGAACGGTGATATAATACCCGTCAACATTTGTAGGAGAGCACTAGGTATTTCACTGTTTGCAGATGATACTTTGCTTTTTTTTTTCAAGGCCTCGAGGGAACAAGCATGATAACCCACAAGTATAGGGGATCGCAACAGTTTTCGAGGGTAGAGTATTCAACCCAAATTTATAGATTCGACACAAGGGGAGCCAAAGAATATTTGAAGGTATTCAAACACACCTGGAGATGTATTATCTGCAGCGAAGTGATCAGTAGCAAAGTAGTATGATAGTTTTGATAATAGTAGCAGCAACAATGGTAACGGTAATAGTGATAGCAGTAATTTTGTAGCAAGCGCAACAGTAACAATAGCAGTAGTAACTTAGCAAGAACAATATAATATAAATTCGTAGGGATTGGATCGGTCATTTGTTGGATGATATTCATCATGTGACAGCCATAACCTAGGGCGACACGACACTAGCTCTAGTTCATAATTATAATGTAGGCATGTATTCCGTAAATAGTCATATGTGCTTATGGAAAGAACTTGCATGACATATTTTGTCCCACCCTCCCGTGGCAGCGGGGTCCATATTATAAACTAAGGGATATTAAGGCCATCTTTTAATAGAGAACCAGAACAAAGCATTAACACACGGTGAATACATGAACTCCTCAAACTACGGTCATCACCGGGAGTGGTCCCGACTATTGTCACTCCGGGGTTGCTGAATCATAACACGTAGTAGGTGACTATACATTGCAAGATCGGATCTAGAACATGGATATAATGATGATAACATAAATGATTCAGATCTGAGTTCATGGCACCCGGGCCCAAAGTGACAAGCATTAAGCATGGCAAAGTCATAGCAACATCAATCTTAGAACATTGTGGATACTAGGGATCAAGCCCTAACAAAACTAACTCGATTACATGATGAATCTCATCCAACTCCTCACTGACCAGTGAGCCTACGAAGGAATTACTCACTCCCGGTGGGGAGCATCATGGAATTGGCGATGGAGAAGGGTTGATGATGACGAGGAACGAAGACCCCCCTCCCCGGAGACCCAACATACTCCAGATCTGGCCTCCCGATGAAGAACAGGAGGTGACAGCGGCTCCATCTTGTGGATCGCGATAATTCTTTATCCCTCATTTTTTTCTACAAAAATAGGATTTATAGCGGTGATTTCTGGGTCAGCGGGGCCACCAGGTGGGGACAACCCACCTGGGCGCGCCAGGAGAGGGGGCGCGGCCTTGTGGGTTGTGCCCACCCAGGTACCCCTCTCCGGTGGATCTTGGCTCCAGAAATTCTTATTTATTGTATAAAAATTCCTCGCGAAGTTTCGTTCCATTTCGAGAACTTTTATTTCTGCACAAAAACAACACCATGGTAGTTCTGCTGAAAACAACGTCAGTCCGGGGTTAGCTTCATTCAAATCATGCAAATTAGAGTCCAAAACAAGAGGAAAAGCGTTAGTAAAAATGAGATACGTTGGAGACGTATCAACTCCCCCAAGGTTAAACCTTACTTGTCCTCAAGCAATTCAGTTGATAAAATGAAAGTGAAAAAGATAAACTTTTACAAACTCTTTTGCTCTTGTTTGCATAAATAAGCTTAAACAGCACCCAGGTTTTCAGCCAACATTATAACTAACCATGCCGACAATAACTCTTAAAGATTATAATGACTCATATCAATGACATAATCAGCTAGCAAGCAATAATAAGATATCTCAAACGGCAACACGTTGTCAAAACAACCATGATATAATATGACAATAGTGGTATCTCGCTAGCCCTTTCTGAGACTGCAAAAATAAATGCAGAGCACCTCCAAAGGTTAAGCAACGACTAAACATTGTAATTCGTGGTAGAAAAGATCCATTCATGATGCACCCAACATTAGCTTCACACAATGCATAAGTCATGACAGCTGTGCTCTCAGGTTCTAGCGCTTGTTTTAGAAGGTGATGACGCAACATAAAAGTAAATAGATAGTCCCTTGGTAGAGGGAAGCAGTGATTTGCAGAGGTGTCAGAGCTCAGGTTTTTAAGACAGAGGTAAATGATATTTTGAGACATGCACGCTTCTCATTTACTTCACGACCGTCAGTTATCAATATCTTCCATGCTAAGCACGCTAGTGGCAGTTCCCAAGCGGTAAAAGTAAAGGTTTACTCCCCCTCCACCAACAATCACATTCCACGGCTTGTCCGAAACAACGGGTGCCGTCCAAACCAACAATAGTCCCGGGGGAGTTTTGTTTAATTATTTGCATTTTTAGTTCGAGACTGGGAATCCCTATTACCGCCCTTTTCTCATGCGATGGCGAGTGAATAAACACTCGACCTGAGAATAACCCACTTGGCATGGAAGATACCGACCACCTCATGTCGTTCCATGAACGATCCAGGCACACAAAAAAGATATTTATTTAGAAGTTTTTAGAGGTGGCACATGAAAATTTACTTAGGACGGTAGGATAATACCGCATATAGGTAGGTATGGTGGACTCATCTGGAATAACTTTTGGGTTCAAGGTTTTTGATGTACAAGTAGAATTCCCACTTAGTCAGGCGAAGGCTAGCAATTAGATTGAGAAGCCGCCAGCTAAAGAGCAACAAGGATCATAAACATGCATTATGCATAAGTAACATTGGACACTAGCATGAGTAGGATATGTACACCATGAACATAAATATCATAGAGGCTATGTTGGTTTTGATTCAACTACATGCATGAGCATGTGCCAAGTCAATCCACTCGAACATTCAGAGGAGGATACCATATCATCATACTCCATCACAATCATTTTAACGCAATGTTGATATCCAAGGTAAATCGTTATCCACTCCCAGCTACTTATGCACGGCATGAGAAACTATAATCTCTAATTGTCATTGCAAACATGTTTAATCATAATGGGTTGAATCATGGACACTAGGTTAAACATATTTACACAAACAGAACAAGTCGAGTTCATACCAGTTTCTATCTGCCATGGCCAGTTCATCGAATATCATCATTATTGCCTTTCACTTGCACGACCGAACGATATGAAAATAATAATTGTGCAAGAGTGTCGTGGACTAAGCTGGAACCTGCAAACATTTTATTCAACAGGAGAAGACAAGGTAAAATGTGCTCTTTATTATATCAACAATTATTCATACGAGATCCACTCAACATTTTCATCGTGGTCTTCTCCTCGGTAAGACTAGAATAAAAGGAAAAGAAATTTAGAGAAACACTGAAATAGTTTTGGAGTTTTTGGTTTTCTTGAACAAGCAAATAAAAGGGAAAAGCAAAAACGAGAAAAACTATTTACACGGGAAAGCTCCCAACAAGCAAAAGAAGAACAAGGAAATATTTTTGGGTTTTGTTTTTAATATTACTACTAAGCATGCATAGAAACTAAATTAACTACAACTAATTTTTTTGGTTTTTCTAAAGTTTTTCAAACACACAAGAAGGAAGCAAGAAAATAATTCTAAGCATGGATGATACAATGGAAAAGTGTGAACACCGATCAATAAAATAAGTGAACATGAATGTAATGTCGGTGGGAAACACGTACTCCCCCAAGCTTAGCTTTTGGCCTAACTTGGTAGACGATCAGTAGCCTGGATAGCAATGTTGGGGATCGTAGTAATAATTCAAAAAAATTCCTACGTGTCACCAATTTCAATCTAGGAGATGCTATCAACGAGAGAGAGGGAGTGCATCTTCATACCCTTGAAGATCGCTAGCGGAAGCGTTACAAGAACGCGGTTGATGGAGTCGTACTCGCGGCGATTCAAATCGCGGAAGATCCGATCAAGCGCCGAACGGACTGCGCCTCCGCGTTCAACACACGTACAGCCCTGGGACGTCTCTCCATCTTGATCCAGCAAGGGGAGAGGAAAAGTTGAGGGAGAGCTCCGGCAGCACGACGGCGTGGTGGTGGAGCTTGCGATTCTCCTGCAGGGCTTCACCAAGCACTACAGAGGAGGAGGAGGTGTTCGAGGAGGGAGAGGGCTGCACCAGGGTAAGGGTGGGGCTGCCCTCTTTTTCCCTCACTATATATAGGGGGAAGGGGGAGGAGGAGGCGCCCTAGGGTTTCCCCTAGGGGGCGGCGGCCAAGGCAGATTGGATCTCCCTAGGGAAACCATAGGGAGACTTGCCCCCCAAGCCAAGCCAGGTGGAGGCTTGCCTCCCACGCCAGGTGGAGGCGCCCCACCTCTCCAAGTTATGTGAGATGGGGTGGGAGGGGCGCACAGCCCCTTAGTGGGCTGATTTCCCCCTCCCCTTGGCCCATAAGCCCCCCCAACGCTTGCCGGGACCTCCGAAACTCCTTTCGGTCATGCTGGTCGTCACCCGATACTCACAGAACAATTCCGGACTCCAATACCCTTCGTCCAATATATCGATCTTCACCTCTGGACCATTCCGGAGTTCCTCGTCACGTCCGTGATCTCATCCAAGACTCTGAACAACCTTCGGTAACCACATACTATTCCCATTACAACTCTAGCGTCACCGAACCTTAAGTGTGTAGACCCTACGGGTTCGGGAACCATGCAGACATGACTGAGACACCTCTCCGGTCAATAACCAATAGCGGGATCTGGATACCCATATTGGCTCCCACATGTTCCACGAAGATCTCATCGGATAAACCACGATGTCGAGGATTCAATCAATCCTGTATACAATTCCCTTTTTCCATCGGTATCTTACTTGCCCGAGATTCGATCGTCGGTATCCCCATACCTCGTTCAATCTCATTACCGGCAAGTCTCTTTACTCATTCCATAACGCATGATCCCATGGCTAACTCTTTAGTCACATTGAGCTCATTATGATGATGCATTACCGAGTGGGCCCAGAGATACCTCTCCGTCATACGGAGTGACAAATCCCAGTCTCGGTTCGTGCCAACCCAACAGACACTTTCGGAGATACCTGTAGTGCACCTTTATAGCCACCCAGTTACATTGTGACATTTGATACACCCAAAAACTCCTACGGTATCCGGGAGTTGCACAATCTCATGGTCTAAGGAAATGATACTTGACATTAGAAAATCTCTAGCAAACGAACTACACACTCTTGTGCTATGCTTAGGATTGGGTCTTGTCCATCACATCATTGTCCTAATGATGTGATCCCGTTATCAACAACATCCAATGTCCATGGTCAGGAAACCACAACCATCTATTGATCAACGAGCTAGTCAACTAGAGGCTTACTAGGGACATGTTGTGGTCTATGTATTCACACATGTATTACAGTTTTCGGTTAATATAATTATAGCATGAACAATAGACAATTATCATGAACAAGTAAATATAAGAATATCCATTTTATTATTGCCTCTAGGGCAGATTTCCAACAGTCTTCCACTTGCACTAGAGTCAATAATCTAGTTCACATTGCCATGTGATTAACACTCATAGTTCACATCGCCATGTGACTAGCACCCAAAGAGTTTACTAGAGTCAATAATCTAGTTCACATCGACATGTGATTAACACCCAAGAGTTTACTAGAGTCAATAATCTAGTTCACATCGCCATGTGATTAACACTCAATGAGTTCTCGGGTTTGATCATGTTATGCTTACGAGAGAGGTTTTAGTCAATG
Source organism: Aegilops bicornis (assembly GCA_021605145.1). Lineage (NCBI taxonomy): Eukaryota > Viridiplantae > Streptophyta > Magnoliopsida > Poales > Poaceae > Aegilops > Aegilops bicornis. The sequence goes on along the minus strand of CM038670.1, from coordinate 576,766,367 downwards.
GGTTTGCAACATTCAGATCCGTGTGTTCTTCGCAAATCTCTATTTCATATTGTAGATTTTGCTACTATGCTCCACTTGGAACTATTCCAAATGGTTGCTCCACTATACGTATCCAATTTGCCACTCAGAGTCATCCGGATAGGTGTTAAAGCTTGCATCGACGTAACCCTTTATGCCGAACTCTTCATCACCTCCATAATCGAGAAACATTTCCTTATTCCTAAGGACAATTTTGACCGTTGTCCAATGATCCACTCCTGGATCACTCTTATACCCCCTTTCCAGACACGTGGCAAGGCACGTCGTGGTACATAGCATGGCATATCGTATAGAGCCTATGGCTAAGGCATAGGGGACGACTTTCGTCCTTTCTCTTTCTTCTACCATGGTCGAGCTTCAAGTCTTAACTTCACACCTTACAACTCAGGCAAGAACTCCTTCTTTGACTGATCCATCTTGAATTCCTTCAAGATCATGTCAAGGTATGTGCTCTGTGAAAGTCTTATCAGGCGTCTTGATCTATCTCTATAGATCTTGATACCCAACATGTAAGCAGTTTTACACAGGTCTTTCTTTGAAAAACTCCATTCAAACAACCCTTTATGCTTTCTAGAAATTCTACATCATTTCCGATCAACAATATGTCATCCACATATACTTATCAAAATGTTGTAGTGCTACCACTCACTTTCTTGTAAATATAAGTTTCTTGCAAACTTTGTATAAACCCAAAAACTTTGATCACCTCATCAAAGCGTATGTTCCAACTCCGAGATGCTTGCTCCAGGCCATAGAAGGATCGCTGGAGTTTACATACCTTTTAGCATCCATAGGATCAACAAAACCTTTTGGTTGTATCACATACAGCCTTTCCTCACGGAAACCGTCAAGGAAACTTTGTTTTGACATCCATCTGCCAGATTTCGTAAATGAAAATGCAGCAACTACTAACATAATTCTAACAGACTTTAGCATCTCTATGATTGAGAGATTCTCATCACAGTCAACCCCTTGAACTTTTCGGAAACTTCTTTGAGACAAGTCGAGCTTCATAAATGGTGATATTACCATTAGCGTCTATCTTCTTCCTAAAGATCTATTTATTCTCAATGGCTTGCTGATCATCGGGTAAGTCCACCAAAGTCCATACTTTTTTCTCATACATGGATCCTATCTCGGGTTTCATGGCCTCAAGCCATTTGTTAGAATCCGGGCCCACCATCGCTTCTCCATAGCTCATAGGTTCATCGTTGTCCAACAACATGACCTTTAAGACAGGGTTACCACTCAGAAGTTGTACACACCCTTGTCGACCTACGAGTTTTGATAGTAACTTGATCTGAAGCTCCTTGATCATCATCATTAGCTTTCTCTTCAACTGAGGTAGGTGCAACAAAAACTTCTTTCTGTGCTGCGCTACTCTCTGGTTGAAGTAAAGGTTCAACAACCAAATCAAGTTCTATCTTCCTCCCACTCAATTCTTTCAAAAGAAACTCTTTCTCGAGAAAGGACCTGTTCATAGCGACAAACACTTTGCCCTCAGATCTGAGATAGAAGGTATACCCAATCGTCTTGTTTGGGCATTCTATGAAAACACAATTGTCCGCTTTGGGTTCGAGCTTTTCTGGCCGAAGCCTATCGACATAAGAATCGTAGCCCAAAAGCTTAAGAAACAACAACTTAGGTTTCTTGACAAACCATAGTTCATACGGTGTCGTCTCCACGGACTTAGATGGTGCCTGTCGGATTTCGGGTTCCGGCAGACCCTTAAGGTTCGAACTCTGGGGTGCGCGCGGAGATCCAACCCTCCACCGTCTCGTACCTCGCCGAATCGCAGGGACCTAAACTACTAACAAGAACAACACAAGAGACGCAGGATTTATACTGGTTCAGGCCGCCATCATGGTGTAATACCCTACTCCAGTGTGTGGTGTGTGGATTGCCTCTTGGGATGATGAGGAACAGTACGGGGAAGAACAGCCTCGCGAGGGTCTGTTCTTGGTGGAAGCGATGAACTGCTAAGTGGTGTCCCGTCGCTCTAGCTTGAGGATCGGGTCTCTCTCTCTCTCTTCGGATGCTTCCCACTCTATCCGATCGTCGGGGGGCCCTATGGTGGCTTGCTCTACTTATATAGGCTAAGGCCCTGGGCCTCTTCCCAAATATTGAGCGGGAAGGGCGCCAACAATTGGCCATTTTGAAGGGGAACAGCGGGTACACTTATCCTGACTAAAGTTGGTCCTCGCCGCCAAAGGCTCACGGTGATGACGCCTTTGCTTGGGCTCCACGATGATCGCATTCCAGCCGTTGGGGCTGGTCTTGGTCTTGTTGCACGAAGCGGATGCCTTTGCTTGATGCTCTCACTGCGCTTGCTCCCTTTGCACCAAAGAGGAAAGGAGGACGCCGCTGGCCGGGCGCCTAACCGGGCGCCCTTGGTCGTCATGGCTTGCGTCGCGGGCACCTCGCGAGAACCCTGCCTTGAACTCTCCGCCTCCTCATGAGCCACCGACGAGGCCGTGCTCGAGGAAGCTCTTGGTCGCCCGCCCATGAGGCTTGGCCCCTCGCGAGGGTCTTGAGTTTGCGTTGATGAAGATGGGCCGTCTGGGCCTCCTTTGAGCCACGCCGCAGCCGCAGTGTGCAAGTCTGGGGACCCTCGTTCCCGGAACGCCGACAAGAGCCCCGGGCCCATGGCGCGCCCGAACTTGGCCGGCGAGAGGCGAAAGGGCAAGTCTGGCGTTAGGGCCCTAACAGCCTGCGGCCTTGGGCGCCGCGTGGCGGTTGATTGGACGTGGGCGCCTCTGCAACCGCGCGGGTTGATAATAGAGCGGTATCTTCCTTGCCTCCTTTACTTTCTCCACTTGCTGCTCAGATCCCCTTTCTTGCGCCTCTCCTCCCTGCTTCCAAGACCTTCAGATCCACTCCGCCTTCGTGCCCTAGCCCGCCATGGCTCCTCGTCAAACCCCGGCTGGAGCTTGGTACTCTCCTGCCTTGGACCCGCCGAATGTGTCAGCGGTGAGTCTTGCCCTGATGTGCCGGCAGGCGGAGGCGCAGGGCGTCAACGGAACGGCGGTGTTCAAGGCCGGCTCCTCCGCCCCTGAGGGTCGGGGAAGTACCTTCTACCTGTTCTTCGCGGGTGCCATCATTGCTGGTCTGGCGCCTCCTTTCTCTGAGTTCTTCTTCTCCGTCCTTCGCCATTACAACATTCACGCTCTGCACCTTCATCCCAACTCTGTCCTTCTTCTGGCAATCTTCACCTACTATTGTGAGGCCCGTGTCGGGGTGAAGCCCTCGGTGGCCTTGCTGCGCCACTACTTTTTCCTCTGATTCTCCCGTGGTCCCGTCTCCGCGTGCGCGAGCTTCGTCGCATACGGCGGTGCCATTGCCATTTCAAACACTGGGAAGCGGATTGAGGGCTTCAGGAGCAAGTGGGTCTTGGTGGATGCCGGGCGGATCCACCCTCGGCCGATCTCGCCACGGAGCCCGCCGAGAGTTCCGACGATCGTCCCGGCGAAGCTTGGGATCCTCGCGCAAGCCAGTGGCCGGAGAGGATGGATGCAGATCTGAAGCCGGACGATGCGGGCGGCGGCGAGGCTGACCGGTCGTTGCTATGGAGGGAGTTCTGGAGCACCAACTGCTCGCTTGGCCAAGATTTCGCCCGATGTGGAGGCCTAACCCGAGCCCGTGGCAGCGGCCAGCGAGATCTGGTGATCCTTGATCCTTAGTAGGAAGCGATGTGGCGAGGCGGGCGCCCAGCGCCCCTGTTTCTTCAGCGAGATTGGGAGCAGGTTGTAGGGGTCCGTGCTCGCCTTCAATGGGGACGGGCTCGTGCCCATGAGGCTCCGGAGGACTGGTGGACGTGTCCTCTTCCGACTCGGCCAAGAGGTGGAGGAAAGGGAGCAGGAGAGGGGTTGACTCGAGGCGAGTCAAGGGCTCCCTCCTGCGCGCGCAGCCCGTGTTCTCCGCCTCCCGAGAGTGGCGACGACGAAGATGAGGATGGGCGGGAGGCGGCTGCCCCGATCCCGAAGAAGGACAGGACTGGGCTGGTCCTCGGGGTCCGCCAGCCCCGGGCGATCATGGACGCGCCTCCCGCCTCTGGTCCCCTTGAAGCTGATCCTGCAGCCCGGCTCTCGGGCTTCAAGTATGGCGGAGGCTGCTCGAGTCCACCAGCGACACTGTAAGTGCCTCGCTTCTGTCTTGATTATTGCTTTGTCGACGAGATCGATGTCCATGCTCTTGATCGGGCGCGCCATGGGCGAAGAAGCCGGAAGGGGGCTCCTGAGGCCCCATCCGTGGTGGTGCCTTTGCCCGAAAAGGAAGATGACCCCGACGCCCAGGCCTCTCCTACCCGGGCGTCCTCGCGAGGCTTGGCTGATCCTGCTGGGGCGAGCTCAGCCCCCTTGTCCCAGGCGACTCCCGAGGTGGCCTTGCTGGGCGCTGCCTCCACCGCTGTCGTGGCGCCGCTGGATCCGCCTCAGGGCGCAGTGGTTACGCCGCCGCCAACTCCTCCTACTCCGCCAACTGCTGTCTCTCCGACTCCTCCCGCGGTCCTGGACCGTGCTGCTGCTGAACTGGACCGGCTACAGCAGGATCTTCTGGGCGCCGACCCTCGCTTGGTGGCCGGGCGCTTGGAGCCGGCCTCTGGCTGGATTCGTGCCGATGCTTCGATTCGGGCGGCGCTGGTCCGTGCTTTCTGACTTGTGACAAGGAGAAGCAGGCTGTTCATGAGGCGGCGTAGCTCGATGCTGCCTCGGGGAGGCAGCCAGCATCCAAGGTCGCCAGGAGACGCCGGAGGGCGAGCTGAAGGGCTCGCAGAACCAGCTTCGGCGAGGAGGCCGGCTCCGCCAGAGCAGGAGGAAGGCATGAAGGCTCGTGAGGCGGCCATCAAGGACCGGGAGGCCAAGCTGAAGAAGCGCCCACGACCGCCTAAGCGCTACTGGAGCAGGAGTTGGAGGCGAGGAAGGTCGAGCTGGACGCCAAGGCGCGGGTTCTTGCTGAAGATCGCGTGGCCTTCATGGATATGGAGGTGAAGGCTCGTGTCCTGCTGAGGGAGCTTTATGACAGCGGCCTGGAGAGCCCACTGGCCGGCGCAGAGGACGGCCCCGCCAAGCTGCTTCCCTTCCTGATTCGCGCTCTTGAAGATGTCTCCCTTGGTCTTGGCCCCACGGCTGAAGCCGAGGCGCGTGTCTTGTCTTTTGCGGCACTGACGCGGATCCTCACCCACATCTATCTCCGCGATCCCAGCGTCGACATGGACAGCCCGCTGGAGCCGGCGAGTGGCGAGCACGCAGCTGCCGCTGCCGAGGCTGTGAAGGGTCGTGCGGAGGCTCTGTTGGGGAAGTTCCGGGCCTTCAGCACCAAGACGAAGCGAGGCGCTGCCGGCCCTGCTGCTTCACGAGGCGAGCCCACTCCACGCTGCTCCACCGTCGACAAGTGACTCCGCTGCGGCTCCTGTCTTGCTTTTAATTCCTGCACATGTATCATGCCTCGGGGAGGCGTTTAAACTTGCGGTTGGTACTGCGATAACAGTGTGGACTGTAATATTTGCTTTTGAATTCCTTGAAATTTGTGCTTCCTACTTGCTTATGTTCTACGCCGGCAGAGCTCGGCCCCACGCATACCTCAGCCGCCGTTAGCCCCGACCAGAAACCAGGACGGGACCAAGGAGTGAGGGGCTACGTGACAAGTTAGGCTCCTGATTCGCGATGCTCAGGAGTCCCCCTTGGCGCACGAACAACAAGTAGGGAGGTGAGGCGCGGGCGGATCCACCGTTCTACGTCTGCAGGGCCCGGCCCCGCGCATACCCCAACCGCCGTTAGCCTTTTGGAACTAAGGGGTGAGGGGCTACGTGACCAGTTAGGCTCCCGAGTCGTGATGCTCAGAGTCCCCTTGACGCTCAAACGGCATCGTGCATCTTGGCTCCGCTCGGGGAGTGGCGTCACGACGAACCAGGCCCGAGGGCTGGCTGGGTGGCGTGCGGCTGGGCGTGACTCCAGGCGCAGCCCTCGTGCCCAGCCTCGCTGGGCGCCTCCGAGGGGAGGCGCGACGAGGCCGGACACCGAGCTCACTCCCTCGAGGTTGATGCGACCGGAGGCCACCCTCGATTGTTTATCACCGGCCCGGAGCATAAGCGCTTCCGCATGCTTACGGGCATAGCCGCTCCTCGGCAAGTGTCGTCGGCCAGTGGAGCATGGTGCTTCCATGGAACGTGGGAGGGGCTCCCCTCGGGAGGAGCCCCCTGGCGATACAGCCCCACCTTGATACATGGCTGCACGGTAGGGCTAGACGAGGTGTATCTGGGCACCCGTGAGCCAGCGGGACTCCACGAGGCCCAACCTCAAAGGCGGGTTGCGCGCCTGGCTCTGGGCCTTGTCTTCGAGTGTGTTCCTGCAAAATTGGCCGGATGCCGGTGTTTCTCGCTCTTGTCCTCTGGCTCTCGGGCTGGTCTCACCGTCGGCCGCAAGCCGTGTCGCGATGCCATAGACAAGACCAGAGGGTGAGGGCGGAGAGCCGGTAGGAGCCACGAGTCGCGATGCTCGTGCACCCCCCTTTAACGCATAAGCTAGGTTAGATGACGCATCTCTACGTCATCGGGTCCCGGCTCTCGGGCTGGTCTCAGCCGTCGCTGGCAAGCCAGGTCGTGATGCCATGGACAAGACCAGACGGTGAGGGCCGGAGGGCCGGTAGGGGCCCTGAGTCGCGATGCTCAGGCACCCCCCCTTTAACGCGCAAGATTTCGCCACCCAGGAGAAGGAACCAAATAACAAGCATGGTGGAACGAGAGCATAATCCTAAGGAAAACGCATGAAGGATACATGCCGCTGGATCGCCCGAGCAGCTTGGGGATGATGCAGCCCGAGGGCGCCCCAACAGGATAAGCTAAAGACATGAAATAAAAGGGATACATGCCGCAGGGACGGACCCACGCGGCCTGGGAATAATGTGGCCCTGAAGGCGCTCCCAGCCAGAAATAAAACTTAAAGATGTCACCTGGTGATGTTGGGGATGGAGGGTTGTTGATGTAGCAGACTCGGTGGGCTGCGAGAGCCGATCCTCACGAGCTCCCAGGCCCGGGGGCTTCGGGAGGCTCCGGAGGCGCTGACGGCTCCTCATGGGCCGTCTCCATCTCCGCCAGGCTGCGGCGTGCTGACCTCTTTAGCTTCGGTGATGGTCCTCATGAGGCCAGTGTGCAGCAGTTGCATTTGGCGAGCCATAAGGCATGCGCCTGCGTGGTCAGGCGGACCCTCGCAACGTCCCACTCGCGAGGGCCAGAGGTGCTCTTGAGATGCGGCTCGGTTGAGCCCTGGTATGTCGATGCAGATGCGCAGCCCACCATCCTCACCTGGATGGGGGGCCACAGCGGGCAAGCGGTGGCCGCCCCTCATGACCCTCGACTCCTGTAGCTCCTGAATGGCCTTGCTGATGAATTCTTGGGGGTTCTGTCCTCCTGGTCTTGCTCTTGCTTGCTGGAAACATGCTTTGAAACATGCCTCAACGTGGTGCCCAAGCGCCTCCCTCGAGACCTTGGCGAGGTCGGCGGCCCTCCAGGGGAGAGCCCCCGAGCCCTGCCTGAGGAGGGCACCGGGCGCGCTTTCCTATGCGATGGAAGGAGGCTCCCCCTAGCCCGGTGCAGGCCCTGAGGGGCCTGTCTCTTGAAGAGCCGGGCCCGTCGATGTCTTCTTCTTCTTGGGTGCTGCCTCGGGAGGCGTCCTGCTGCTGTGGTCTGGGTCTTCCAGCGATGCGGCCTGAAGAGCTCGCTCCAGGGAGCACACTGCATCTCTCTCTTCACAGGGCACCGTGATGACCCCGCCGCTTCCTGGCATCTTGAGGATGTTGTAGCCATGGTGGGTTATGACCATGAACTTGGCCAGCGCTGGGTACCCGAGGATGGCGGTGTACGGCAGGAGAATGTGGGCGACGTCGAAGTCGATGAGCTTGGTGTGGTAGTTGTCGCAGGCCCCGAAGGTGACGGGAAGGCGAACCTGCCCTATCGGGACCGTGGAGCCATCGGTGACTCCGGAGAAAGGCTTCGTTGGCTGAAGCTGACTGTAGGGCACTTGAAGATTGTTGAATGTCTCCACGGACAGGACGTTGAGCCCTGCTCCACCGTTGATGAGGGTCTTGGTGACCAGCACGTTGCTGATGATTGGGGAGCAAAGCATCGGGAGGACTCCGGCTGTGGCTGCTTGATTGGGCTAATCCGAAATTTGAACGTGATGGCGCACGCTGATCACCTAAGAGTGCGCGTGGACTCGAGCTTGGGGAGGACTGCATTCACTTCACGGGCGAACTGCTTGAAGATGCGGTGAGAGGCTGGGGCTTGAGCTCCGCCCAGGATGCAGGCGATCGCACGCGCTTCCTGGAAGCCCCCAACCCCTCGGCCCCGATGACGGTCTTGATTCTCCTTGGCGGTGGCAGCGGCGGAGGGAGGCTGCGTTCCCTTGCAGGCGATCCTCACGAGGCTGATCCTCGGCCCCCCTCGCGAGGTGGGTCTTGCCAGCGATCCTCGCGAGGTTGGTCGCGCCACCCTTGGCGCGGGCTGCGGTCTTCCCAGCGTCCTGCATTTCTTCCTCCTTCTCGGCCGTAGCCCCGGTCGCTGCGCTCAGGGCATCTGCCGACCCTTCCTTCGCGCACAGCCCGAAACTCTTGACATTCATTGGTGTTGTGGGTGTGGAGGTCGTGGTACACGCAGTACTGGCTGCCCTTAGAGGACTCGGGTTGATCTCTGCCTCGCTTGAGTATGCAGTTCGGCTGCGAGCACGGCAGCCCTTGCGCTTCACGCCCTTGGCCTTGGACTTCTTCTCTTCGGATCCGCGGCAGCAGCTCGAGGAGGGAGAGGCGCCCTCCTCAGCCACAGTGCACTTGGTCGCCAAGTTGAACAGCTCGTGGAGGTGCATGATCTTCATGCATCGCCAGCTCCTCCTTTATCTTGACGTCGCGCACGCCGTCGGAGAAGGCAGAGATGATGGCCTCCTCCGTTACCCTGGGGATCTTGAGGTGTGCGTTGTTGAAGCGCTGGATATACTTTTGCAGGGTTTCCCCTGGCTGCTGCTTGATCCGGCGCATGTCGCTCACGGTGGGTGGCCGGTCGCGAGTACCTTGGAAGTTGGCGATGAAGTGGGTGCGCATCTCGGCCCAGGAAGAGATCGTGCCTGGGGCCAGATTCAGGAGCCAAAAGGGCTCCGTCCTGAGCGCCATGGGAAACCAGTTCGCCATGACCTTTTCGCCTCGATGCCCAGCTCGTGAGAGCTGAGGAACTCCGTAGGGTCATCCGTGCCGTCGTGGCGTGGAGGCAGGTCGACTTGAACTTGGCGGGCTACGCGACGCTGCAGCTCGGTGGTGAAGGCGCGGCAGCCCGCCATGGTCGCTGAGGGGCCTCGGACGGCATGAGCTTGGTCTTGCAGGCCTCCGGCGCCCTTGGCTGGGGGTAGCGCAGGTCTTGTCGTCTTTGGAGCAGGAGCGCTCGGGCAGCTTCTTGCGGGCGAGGAACTTCTTCGCAGCTCCGCTCTTGCAGCTGCCCGGCGCTGGCGAGCAGGTTCCGCCCAGGGCCGCGCACCTTACGGCGCCGCCTTGGGAGGAGGCGGTGCGCCCGAGCTTCATCGCCCGCGCCGGGCGGTGCGGTGCAGCGAGACAGACGGCGAGTCGCCTCGCAGCGCGGACGAAGCTTCGGCGACGCGGTCGAGCCATTCTTCGTAAACGCTGCCGACGGGCGGTAATGCAGGAGCTTCGTTGGCCGCGATGAGTGCAGCTCGGGCCTCCATGGCGCGCGCTGAAGCGCGCGATGAAGAACCAGCGGGTGAGCGAAAGCGTTGCAGTGCGGCCGTCCCGCCTCATGGACGGGTCTTGGGGCAGCGCTTGCTGCTCGTTCCCGCCGGGCCGATGGCGGCGTTAGACGGCAGGTGACGGAACGACGAGGACGCCGCCGACGGAGCCGTCTGGCGACATATGGGAGGCGGCGGCTCGGCGCTGGCGCGGGCCCGGACAGCGTCGAACATATGGTTGCGGTGGTCGGGAAGAACGATGCGACGAAAAGGCAGATTCAGCGCACTTTACCTGGCGCGCCAAATGTCGGATTTCGGGTTCCGGCAGACCCTTAAGGTTCGAACTCTGGGGTGCGCACGGAGATCCAACCCTCCACCGTCTCGTACCTCGCCGAATCGCGGGGACCTAAACTACTAACAAGAACAGCACAAGAGACGCAGGATTTATCTTTGGTTCGTGCCACCATCGTGGTGTAATACCCTACTCCAAAGTGTGTGGTGTGTGGATTGCCTCTTGGGATGATGAGGAACAGTACAGGGAAGAACAGCCTCGCGAGGGTCTGTTCTTGGTGGAAGCGATGAACTGCTAAGTGGTGTCCCGTCGCTCTAGCTTGAGGATCGGGTCTCTCTCTCTCTCTTCGGATGCTTCCCACTCTATCCGATCGTCGGGGGGCCCTCTACTATGGTGGCTAGCTCCACTTATATAGGCTAAGGCCCTGGGCCTCTTCCCAAATATTGAGCGGGAAGGGCGCCAACAATTGGCCATTTGAAGGGGAACAGTGGTACACTTATCCCTGACTAAAGTTGGTCCTCGCCGCCAAAGGCTCTGGTGATGACGCTCGCTTGGGCTCCACGATGATTGCATTCCAGCCGTTGGGGCTGGTCTTGGTCTTGTTGCACCGAAACGGATGCCTTTGCTTGATGCTCTCGCCTGCGCTTGCTCCCTTTGCACCAAAGAGGAAAGGAGGACGCTGCGCGGCTGGCGCCCGACTGGCGCCCTTGGTCGTCATGGCTTGCATCGCGGGCACCTCGCGAGGAACCCTGCCTTGAACACTCCGCCTCCTCATGAGCCAGCCTGACGAGGCCGTGCCTGAGGAAGCTCTTGGTCGTCCCCCCCGCGAGGCTTGGTCCCTCGTGAGGGTCTTGAGTTTGCGTTGATGAAGATGGGCCGTCCTGGGCCTCCTTTGAGCCACGCCAGCAGCCGCAGCGAGCAAGTCTGGGGACCCCTGCTCCCGTAACGCCCGACAAAGGCCCTATTTAAAGTGAATGTAATTGTCTCTAATGCATAACCCCAAAATGATAGCGGTAGATCGGTAAGAGACATCATAGATCGCACCATATCCAATAGGGTGCGATTACGACGTTCGGACACACCATTACGCTATGGTGTTCCAGGTGGCGTCAACTGTGAAACGATTCCACCTTATGTTTAGTGATTGCCGAACTCATAACTCAGATACTCTCCCCTTGATCAGATCGTAGGAACTTGATCTTCTTGTTATGATGATTCTCAACTTCACTCTGAAATTGCTTTGAACTTTTCAAACGTTTCAGACTTATGCTTTATTAATTAAATATACCCATATCTACTAAATTCATCGGTCAAGGTGAGAAAATAACGATATACACTGCGTGCGTCAACAATCATCGGACCGCACACATCAGCATGTGTGATTTCCAATAAGTCACTTGCCCGTTGCATTGTTCCAGAAAATGGGGTTTTAGTCATCTTGCCTATGAGGCATGGTTCGCATGTGTCAGGTGATTCAAAATCAAGTGACTCCAAAAGTCCATTAGCATGGAGGTTCTTCATGAGCTTTACACCAATATGACCTAAGCGGCAGTGCCACAAGAAAGTGGTACTATCATTATTAACTCTACATCTTTTGGCATCAATGTTATGAACATGTGTATCACTACGACCGAGATTCAATAAACCATTCACATTGGGTGCATGACCATAGAAGGTATTATTCATGTAAACAGAATAACCATTATTCTCTGACTTAAATGAATAATTGCATTGCAATAAACATGATCTAATCATGTTCATGCTCAACGTAGACACCAAAGCAAACAACATTTATCTGGGTTCAACACTAATCCCGAAGGTAGAGGGAGCATGCGATGGTGATCATATCATCCTTGGAAACACTTTCAACACACATCGTCACCTCGCCCTTAGTTAGTCTCCGTTTATTCCATAGCTTTTGTTTTGAGTTACCATTATTAGCAACTGAACTGGTATCTAATACCCATGTGCAACTAGGAGTACTAGTAAGGTACACATCAATAACACATATATCAAATATACTTTTGTTGAAGTTGCCAGCCTTCTTATCCACCAAGTATTTGAGGTAGTTCCGCTACCAGTGACCGTTCCCCTAATAGAAGCACTTCCTCTCGGGTTTGGGTTCTTGGGTTTCTTCACTAGAGCGGCAAATGGCTTGCCATTCATGAAGTTTCCCTTCTTGCCCTTCTTTGATACTAGTGGTATTGTTAACCATCAACACTTGATGCTCCTTCTTGATTTCTACCTTTACGGCCTTAAGCACGATGAACAACTCTGGGATCATCATCCCTTGCATGTTATAGTTCATCACGAAACTCTAGCAGCTTGGTGATAGTGACTGGAGAACTTTTGTCAATCATTCTTTTATCTGGAAGATTAACCCCCACTTGATTCAAGCGATTGAAGTACCCAGACATTCTGAGCACCTGCTCATTGGCTGAGCTATTCTCCTCCATCTTGTAGGCAAAGATCTTGTCAGAGGCCTCAAACCTCTCAATACGGGCATGAGCCTGAAATACCAATTTCAGCTCTTGGAACATCTCATATGTTCTATGGCATTCAAAAAGCTTTTGGAGCCCCGACTCTAAGCCATAAAGCATGGTGCACTAAACTATCAGGTACTCATCAGAATGTGTCTGCCAGATGTTCACAACATCCACAAACGACGCCAGAGGGGTTGGCACACCGAGCGGTGCATCAAGGACAGAAGCCTTCTGTGTAGCAGTGAGGACAATCCTCAGACTATGGCCCTAGTCCGCACAATTACTTACAATATCTTTCAACTTAGTCTTTCTCCGGGAACTTATTAAAACAGGGAGTTAAAGCGTGAGCTATTGATCTACAACATAATTTGCAAAGACAATTTAGACTATGTTCATGATAATTAAGTTCATCTAATCAAATTATTTAATGAACTCCCACTCAGATAGATATCCCTCTAGTCATCTAAGTGATACATGATTGTCGGGGAGGCTGATCGTACCCACGGACACGTATGGGGCCGGCGGAGCAGGCCCCTTGTGGTTCGGAGGGGGGCGGAGATCGCACGAAGAGCGGATCGAGGCGAGGCACATGAGCAGTTTACCCAGCTTTGGAGCTCTCGGGAGAGATAAAACTCCTACTGCTGCTTGTTTTGATCTATTGTGTTCTTGCTAGGGAGCAATGCAAGCTACAAAACCTAGCGTGAGTCTATCTGGTCTTGAGTGGGTCGAATGAACCGAACGAGCCGAACCTGCGGAACCCTTTCTATGTTGCACTCGGGCCTCCTTTTATATGCTCAAGGGTCTCAAGCGGTGGCAACATAGGCGGGGTACAAATGTAAAAACAGGAGTTGGTACACCTACTTGAACATTATGCGAGGCAAAATACCTAACTTTCGACGGCAAGGGACAAAAGCAATAAATTCCCGTCGTTGTCGCCCAAACAAGGTAACAGAGGCCGTCAAGGTGCGCCTCCGCTTACTGCAACGATGGCGAGCTTGTCGGCGCCAGCTTATCGCTGCTCTCCGCTGGCTGCAGACCTCTCGACCAGCATGGAACGGTCCCATGGCGACACGTCGCTGGGTGAGCTGGAGCGGAGACGGAGAGAAGTTGCATGCCGCGGCAAGCGCCTTGCCGCGGCCGAATCCTTGTCGCGCCCGAAGACTTGTCGCGCTCCGAGCCTTCCCGGCAAGCTCCTCTTGCCGGGGCCTTGTCTTCTGCGTGCCTGGAGTGGCCTTCCCGACAAGCTCCTCTTGTTGGGGCCTTGTCTTCTCAATCAAATACTTTGTTCTTGAATGGATCCAAAGGAGCCGCGGAGGATATTGGCGGTGACGAGGCAAACCTTGCCGCTGGTGCTGCAATCGTCTGCAGGCATCGAGTACGGGATACTAGGGTACCCCTACTCTAGTACACCGACAGGAGCCCGGGCTGGGCCATACACGGTGCCGAAGCGCTTGTCGGGCCAGGCCTGTAATCGCGGCACGGGCACACGCAGCCTCGACCATGCCGCAACTTCGCCCCGGACCCACCACGATCCCCACTAACGCACGCACCGGTCGTGGCGTCGTCTGAAGATCATGGGCGCGGTCGTGGGGGTTCTTTATTAATATAAGCGAACGTCCGCCCCTCCTCCTCTTTATAAGCGGAGGAAACAGAGGCAGGCCGACCACCCCTGCCATTGCTGTCTTGTCAAGAAACCACCGCCGCTCCCCTCTTCTTCTCCGGTGCGAAGAGAGCAGCGCCCCGCCCCCCTTTCGCCGCAAGCACACTCACCGCCGTCGACCTCCTCCGCTCTCCTCGCCATGGCTCCGAAGGCCGATAAGGAGAAGGGCGTCAAGTCGGCCGAGGCACAGCGGATCGCGGTGTTGCGCAAGGAGCGAGCCATCTTCCCCCCGCAGCTCGACGCACGGGAGCTGCGGGACGTCTTCTACCTTTTCTGGTCGACGGAGACTCGTGCGCATCCGCGCACGAGGGTGCTCCCTGCCTCCGCCGCTGATCTGGCCCCAACAGGGTACCCTTTCTTCGCCATTTTCTTCTATTGCGGTCTTTGTCCGCCCTTTTCCGAGTTCTTTTGCGACATAATGAACACCTTTAGCCTCCGCCTCCTTGATTTCACCCCCAACGCCGTCTTGACCATGGCGGTTTTCGCACATTTGTGCGAAAACTTTGTCGGAGTCCACCGAATGTGGCACTCTTCCGCCATTTCTTTGGTCCCCGCGTCGAGAGAGGAGAGCCACTTGCCGGAGGGATAGCCTGGGTCTCTAGGATCGGCAAGAAAGAGGCCTACCTAGAGGGGGAGTTCCGGAACAAGTGGGAGGAGTGGAGAGCCAACTGGTGCTGGGTCGTAGAGGAGAACCCACAACCTTTCACCGCCGTGCGCCAAACCCCAATAGTGCGCGGCAGGGATTGGAGTAACTTGGCGCCGGAGGATGCGAAGCTGAAGATAGCAGTGACCAATTCGCGCCTCGGGCTTGCTGGGTTGACTGTTGGCGCGGTTGGCGCAGACTTCATTCGCCCGCCCGCATCGCTTCCCTTGCGTGAAAGGAGGAGGCCTGCTTGGGAGTTCAGAATCTGGCGGATATCATGAGGCTGCGCCCGGGCCTGAATTGGAACTTCACCGCCATGGAGCTGGATTCGATCTTTGCTCGAGCTGTTCAAGAACGACCCGAACATCCAGAGTGGTTCAGGTTGCGAGGGGTCGTCCCACTGCAACAATAACTCGGCGCCGATCGCATCTCAGCGCCATGATGCCATTGTGCGACTCACTAATCGCCTCTAACATGGCAGGAGCCCCGACGAGATCGTGCAGCAATTCTTTGATGACTTAGAAGAAGTGCCGATCCGCGCCGACGAAAGGTAAGAGGCTCACCCACGACACCACCGACCAGGAGATGCCGAGGATCGCCACCAAGGTGGAGGAGGCGGCAGCCGCGCTGCTGGAGCCTTCGGGTTCACCGTGGAGGAGGCGGACGCCAAGGCGGCGGCAAGCTCACTGAGCGAGGGAGGTCGCCGGCGGAGGACGAGCTTGTCGAGCCCGAGACCGGGTCGGGTGGACCCGCCGAGGGCGCTTCTCCTCCGCTGCTTACTTGCCACTGGGCCGGAACTCCCGGCCCGCCGAGGAGGCGTCTCCGCAGGGTTGGAGACGAGTCGGGCGTGACCGGCCACGGCAACAGCGCCGCTCGGCGCGCTCCACCGCGGCAAGCGAGGTTGCATGAGCGCCCCACACTGCAGCGACAATCGGGCGGAATCTTCTCGGCCACCGCCGATGCCTCCGCCTAAGCGGCCAAGAGAGCCCACTCCCCGCCTCATCGCACCGGAGGCGGGCGGAGTTTGACTTCTCCGCTCAGCTCCGAGGAGGAGGGCGAAGAGTAAGCCCTTGAGACTTGTGCTTGTATTTCTTCAATTTTTGTTGCTTCATCTTGAATCTGATTTGCTCCGTTGTGGACTCTTTCCTTTTCAGGACGCTGGCCCAGAGAGCGGCGAAGAGGGCCAAGATCCCGGCGGTCGTCGTTGAGGACGATTCTCCCGTGGCGACGGGGGACGCGTCCGAGACCGCCTTGCTGGACCCGACAACCCTCCTTCAGAGCAGCCCCCAGCACAACCCCCAGAGTAAGTGTGCAGTTTTCTTCTTACTATTAGGTGTGCAGGGGTGCTCCTTCATTGTTGATATCTGACTGTGTGCTTGTGTAGGAGCAGAGCAGCCTCACCAGGAGGGCTCTAAGCCGCCTCCGAGATCCTGCCCAAGCCACCACGCCGCCAAGGGAGAACTCCCGGCAAGGAGCTCCCTCCCGACAAGGGAGGCCACCCGGCAAGGAGGCCACTCCGGCAAGGAGGCTACCCGGCAAGGGGACGGCGCCGGTGACCCTCCAGTGGTCGAGGCCACGGCTGTACCCCATTGCGTGTAACTCCCTTTACGCCAAAATCTCCCTTGGGCTTGTTTTCTTTTGTTGCTCTTTTGGACACTTGCTTGATCGCCCTTCTTCGTCCCGACGCAGACCCGATGGAGGTCGAGGCCGCCCGGCGAGGAGAAGCAGCGGCAACACCGACGAGGCCGCCACAAAGAAGAAGAGGTCGTCGTCGTGGAGGAAGAGGTTGCCGCCGACGAGCCTCACATGGTAGGAGGTTACCGAGGCTGCCGACGCGGAGGCCGGGCGAGGGGTCGGGCGATCGACCGACGCCCTCGAGGCCGCAGGAGCGGCAAGCGCCTAATCGACAAATACTCCACGCCGCTACAAGGCCAGTTCGAGGAGCCCCAGCCCGCGATTCCTACCAAGGCCGGAGAAGGCGTCTTTATCAAGCTCCCTCGAACCGAGCTCTGTGGCGCCCGGTCAAGGGGAGACCTTCGACGGCGAAGCTATTTCGCCTCCGCTGGCTCGACCGGTGGACGCGCCAAGCAGCAAAGAAGAGCGAAGTCCGAGGAGGAGCAGCCGAAGAAGCTGTTGTCACTCTACCGCGCCCGCAGGTTAGAGACCCGGAAGCCCTTATCGCGAGGGCGGAGCGGATATGGAGAAGCGCCACGAGGAGCTCCGGGCGCCAACAAAGAAGCCCTTCGCGACGTGGCGTACGCTGGGCGCAGCTCGCAGAAGAGCGCACGACCTTCATCCTTGAGAAGGCCAAGCTGATGAGGAGCAGCTGGTGGCTGCCGAGAAGCTTCGCCAGCAGAAAGCGAGCTGGCGAACGGAAGGTCAACTGGACAGCGAAGACCTTGCCGCTGGCGAGAGTCGCTACGGGCGCTTCAGAAGCGGGCGACGCTGCCGCAGCCGCCGAGGCCGCCAAGGTGGCACAGCTGGAGGCCACCCTCAAGAAGAGCGGCGAAGAGCTTGCCGTGCTCAAGCGTGAGCGCGAGAAGGATGCCTACACCCTTGGCGAGCTGCAGAGCCGTCTCGCTGACAGGGCCAAGGAGCTCGACGCCGCCAAGGATTCCAAGGAGGAGCTGCTGGCGCCAGACATTGGATGGCGCCAGAGAGCGGGAGGTGGGCCTGTTGGAGGCGATCAAGGCCAAGGAGGAGCTGCTGGCGAATGCTGTCTCCGTCCAGAACACCTTGAGGGAGAGCGTGGAGCACTGGACCGAAGGTCTTGTGGACACCGCCGCCGACATCCACAACGAAGTGATGGAGTTGGGGATGGCGGACCTCGCGTACTCCTCGACGAGCATCTCCAACCCAGCGCCAAGCTCAGCTTGTTCTTCAAAGGCGGGGCGACGGGCCTCCGGCGACTCCGAGAGGAGGTCCCGAAGCAGCTGGCCGAGGAGTCTCGCCAGGTTTGTGCAGGGGCCCTCGAGAAGGTGTTGATGAAGGTGGCCTTCCGCAACCCGGGCCTCAACCTTAACGGCGTCCTCAGATCCTTGCCGTCCGACGCCAACGTGGAGGAGCTCAAAGCCCTTGTCGCACCCATTGTGGACAAGGTGAACAAAATCAAGCGGATCGAGGGCGACCGCGTAGACTAGGCCGCCCACTTTATCTCTCCCTTGTCGCTGCTGATCATGTTTTAGAACACTTTGTTGGATCAGCGACAAGTTATTTTGTAATATACTCTATCTTAGGCGAATCGATCAATGCAACGTTATTTCCTGTACTTGATTTCTTCCTTTGTACGTTTCTGCCTTACGCATTTAGGGGACTTGTCGGTGCGGGCACTTTTGCCGCGAGCGCTGAGTGCGGAACGTCAGCAGCCTGCTGGCAGTGCCGCCTCCGACAAGCAACCTTGTCGCGACTAGCCGCAGCTCACTTAAGTTGTTGAGCGGACTCGAAACAAAGTAAGGGCGCGACTAGCATGCGAGTTGGTTCCTCTGCATGAGTTCTCCATACAAAGTACTATCGTTCGAGGAAGATAACTTAAAAATTTAAAAACTGAATGCTCAAACTTTGGCAACTTAGCTTTTCTGTCTCTTGCTTCCCGATGAGGCGAAACTTCCTCGAGCGGTGCCTGGTCCATAGTATTATCTCCTCCTCCCCCCCTGGTTAACTTGTGTGCGTGGGAGCCTTCCTTTCTTTGAGAAAAGAAAAAGAAGAGGAAATAACATTATGGAGCCTAGCGGCTCGATTCTGCTTACCGGGTGTGGTTGCAGCACAAAGTGTTAGCCAAAGCATGCAATAAATTGATGAAAGCATGAACTTGACAAGTTGTGCGCAACACATGAGCTTTACTGATGCACGGGGTCTGCGCCCGGCTTTGTACAAAGGATTACATGCAACTGCGGCAAGACTTGTACAAAAGGTGGTTGCCGGAACAGGTTCCGGCAACCGTGCCCTATGGGTAAAACTTACGAAGATGCTCAATATTCCAGGAGTTGCTCACCGGAATTCCATCTTCGGTCTCAAGGCGGACAGCGCCAGGCCTAGTGACTCGTTTCACCCGATAAGGGCCTTCCCACTTTGGCGTCAACTTGTTTGAATTCTTGGCGGACTGAGCAGCGAAGAACAAGGTCGCCTTCCTCGAGACTTCGGCACTAACCCTGCGGCTATGGTAGCGGCCTTGAGCTTCTTTGTAGCGGCGGCTCGCCTGTGACCTGAAGACGATCCTCCTCAAGGAGCAGCGCGTCAACTTGTCGCAACTGCACTTGCTCAAGCTCATCATAAGCGAGCACTCGAGGCGATCCGTGATCTGAAGTTCCATGGGGAGAACTGCCTCTGCTCCATAGACTAGAGCAAAGGGTGTCTGCGGCGGTGGCTCGATTTGGCGTCGTCTGATCGACCAAAGAACCACCGGCGGCTCCTCGATCCAGCTTTCTTCCGCACTTGTGCAGCCTGCCGAAAGTTACGGTCTTGAGCCCGCGCAGCACTTCAGCATTGCCCTCTCTGCTGACCGTTGCTTCTCGGGTGAGCAAGCGAAGCAAAGCAGACCTTGGCGCCAAGGTCTTGGGCGTCTTGCATGAAGGTGCGACTGCGTGAATTGTGTGCCGTTGTCGGTGATGATCCGGTTGGGGATTCCAAGCGGCAAACAATTGACTGAAGAACTTGATCACTGACCGTGCCGTCACCTTCCTCATCGCTTCCACTTCCGGCCACTTTGTGAACTTGTCGATGGCGGCGTACAAGTACTCAAAGCCCCGACGGCTTCGGGGAAGGGGCCAAGGATGTCGAGCCCCGGACGAAAATGGCCGTGGATAAAGGGATCGTCTGGAGAGCTTGAGCTGGCTGGTGTATCTGTTTGGAATGGAACTGCACGCTTCACACTTGGTTACTTGTGCGATTGCATCACGGAGGGCTGTCGGCGGAAGAAACCTTGCCGGAAGGCTTTGCGGCAAGTGCTCTTGCGCCAATGTGGTGACCACATATGCCTCCGTGTATCTCGCCAACAGCTTCGCCCATCTTCCACTGGAATACACTTCAATTTCACACCGTTGAGTCTTCTTCGCATGCAGTATCTTTGTCGACAAACCAGTACATACTTGACCGCCGGGCTACTCTTTCCGCTTCTTCTTGCTCTTCGGAAGTTCCCTGTCTGAATTAAATGGACAATCTGCCGCGCCCATCTTTGGAGCTTGTGGCTCGACAACAAGGACTAAAGGCACATCTGTCTTTGTGGGAACATCAGCTTCTACGGCAAGATCCTCGCGTCCTGCCGGAGCTTGATGCTCCCGACAAGCTTGCGGAGCAAGACTTGTCGGGGCGTCTACTTCAACGAAACAAACCTCGAGGTCCTGCCGGGCGCTCCTCAGCATTGTTGGTGTTGATCTTGGGGACTTTTGCAATGACGGCTTCGGGAAGCTCTGTCGGAAAGTAGTCACCAGAGGCCAACTTCCTCTTTTTGCCTTGTCCAGTTGATGGTGTTACGGTTGGCTGAGTCAGCTTGAGCACGAAAATCCCTGGTTCCACAGGCAACTTAAGTGCAGCGCACTTTGACAGGCCGTCAGCAATATCATTCTGAGCTCTTGGAACATGTTCCATTTGCAGGCCGTCAAATTGCTCTTCCAGCTTCATCACTTCATCGACGTAGGCTTCCATCAACGGACTCTGGTAATCTTTGTTGACTTGGCGGACGACGATTTGCGAGTCACCCCTGACAATAAGCTTCTTGATCCCAAGGTCCACTGCGATCCTGAAACCGGCAAGCAAACCTTCATACTCTGCGGTATTGTTTGTCGCTTGCTCCTTGGGAAAGTGCATCTGGACGACGTACTTGAGGTGCTCTCCGGAGTGCGATAAGCGACGCCTGGCACCGGGCGCTTTGCAGCGAGAAGGCACCATCAAAGTACATCAGCCACTCTTTGCTTGCTTCTTTGACGGAAAGCTTCGTCTCCGGAATATCTTCATCCGGGCGTTGGCGCCCATTCTGCTATGAATTCTGCCAATGCTCGCTTTGGATAGTTGATGTGCTTTCAAACTTGAGACCAAAGCTTGACTGCTCCAAAGGCCCACTCGACAATCCCGCACTGCCGCTTCGGATTCTGCAAGATCCTCTTCAGCCGGAAAGCGAGTGACAACTGTGATCTCATGTGCTTGGAAGTAATGGCGCAGCTTTCTCGAGGCCATGAGGAGGCCGAAAAGCAATTTTGCACACCAGAGTACCTTGACCTAGCCCCTCGCAGGAGGGAATCGACAAAGTAGACTGGGCGCTGCACCATCCTTTTCTCAGACCGTCTTGTGTCGCCACGGATTCGCCCTTGTCGGGACCAGAGCTTGTCGGCCCCACGCTTGTCGCCGGATGTGCTTGCCGTGGTTGGGTCGTCATCCGCCTCCCTCTCCGCTACTAACGCAGCACTAACCACTTGATTGGTTGCCGCTATATATAGCAGCAACTTCTCTTGTGGCTTAGGTGCGACAAGTGTTGGAGTGGAGGACAGGTATCTCTTCAAGTCCTGCAGCGCAGCCTCCGCTTCGAGAGTCCATTTCATTGGACCTGCCTTTTTCAAAATCTTGAAAATGGCGGTATGCCGCCAGCACCTAGAAATAAACTTCTTTGAGAGCAGCCACGCGAACCGCAAGCCTTCAGACGTCCTTGACGTGCCTTGGTGCTTCAATCTGCTCGATGGCCTTGATCTTGTCGGGATTAGCTTCAATCCTCGCCGAGATTTAAGAACCCGAGAAGCTTGCCGGAAGGGACTCCAAACACGCACTTCTCGGGGTTGAGCTTGAGGTTGATCTTGCGCAGATTCGCAAAGGTCTCGTCCAAATCTTGAACCAGAGTTGCTTTGTCCTTGCTCTTGACCACTATGTCATCCATGTAGGCTTCTACATTTCTGTGCTTCTGCGGCTCAAAAGCGTTATGGACTACCCTTGCAAATGTTGAACCAGCATTCTTCAAACCGAAAGGCATCCGTATGAAACAGTATGTGCCACATGGTGTGATGAATGCGGTCTTCTCTTCATCTTCTTCAGCCATGAAGATCTGATGGTATCCTGAGTATGCATCAAGAAACGAAAGCAAATCACATCCAGCCGTGGAGTCAACAATCTGGTCAATGCGCGGCAAGGGAAATGGATCCTTGGGACAAGCTTTATTAACATCCGTGAAGTCAATACAAAGTCTCCATTTCCCATTTAATTTGCGCACGACTACAGGATTGGCCAACCACGTGGGATGGAGCACTCCTCTGACAAGGCCTGCTGCTTCCAGTTTCTTGATTTCTTCGGCTATGAATTCTTGGCGCTCCACCGCTTGCTTCCTGACTTTTTGCTTGACGGGCCGCGCATGAGGACAAACGGCCAGGCGGTGCTCAATCACTTTCCTGGGAACACCGGGGATATCAGATGGTTGCCATGCAAACACGTCGACATTCGCCAGCAGAAAGCAACGAGCGCCTTTCCTATTTAGGGTCGAGGAGGCACCGATGGTGAAGGTACCACCGGTGCCGTCCTCCTTGGCGGGCACCTTCTTGGTCTTCGGCGGAGCCACCATCTTCTTGCACTTGCCGGTGGAGCTCGATGGTGCGTCCTCGACGTAGCGCAGCACTCCAAGAGGTGCGCTTGTCGGAGTGAGCATCGAGCCCTCGCCGGACTTGGACTTGGTCTTCTTCCCCGGAGCTTCAGCCGCAAGTGTTTTGCAATCTGCCGCGCTGCTGCATCCCGGTAGATCTTGTCGGCACAGATAAGGGCATCCTTCTTGTCGCCATGGACAGAGATGACGCTTATCGGGCCTAGCATCTTGAGTAGGTTGTAGGCGTAGTGAGAGGCTGCCATGAACTTGGCGAGTCTTTGGGCTGACCAAGTATCCCATTGTAAGGCAACGGAAATCGGCAACGTCGAATGTAACCCTCTCGATCCCCGAAGTTCAGCTCGGCGCCAAATGTGACCGACAACGTAATCTTCCCTTCGCTTGCTCCTTCCCGGATTGATTCCTTGGAAGGTACCGGTCTCTTCGAGCTCGCTGTCGTGGATTTGAAGCTTCCTGGAGCACCGCCGGAGGAGATCAGATTCAAGCCGGCCCCGTCAACTAACATTTTGTGACCTTGAGGTTGCGGATGGTTGTTGAGACCAACATCGGCAAGCACCCGACCGCGCAGCCACGCCGGTCGTGGTGGTCCTCAATATCAAAAATGATAGGCGTCTTGGACCACTTCAGAGGCTTATGCGTGACTCTACGGATGGCTCCGTGCATTGACCTCCGCATCCATTGCTTGAGTTGGCGGTGGGAGGTATGCGAAGCACCTCCGTCAGCATAAAGCGACCTCCGTGGCTTCTGAAACTCCTGCTGCCCGGCGTCGTCGTCTTCCATGTCTTCATCGTCGTCATCATCTTCATCCTTGTCGCGGCTGGGAGGTCGATCTCCTTGTCGCTGCTTGGCCTTGCCGCAGCGTCCTCCCCGGCGGGGCGTTTCTTGCTTGCTCCCCGGCACCTTCTGGGCCTTCTCCTTGTCACGCCGCTTCGTACTCGGCTCTCTGTTTGACGAGCTGCTCGACCTTCTTGCAGCTCTGGGGATCGTGGCCCTTGGTGCGGTGGATCTTTGCAATCTTGCTTGCGGAGTTGTCACCTTGTCGGCGGCCGCCACCGGCGGTGGTTGGCGTCGTGACAACCTCCTTGCCGGAGCTACCAGCCTTGGCGTTCTTGTCACCACCTCCATTGCCGGACTGCTCAACAGCTAACACTTCTCTGGCCTTCTTCTTCTGTTTCCTCGCTTGTAGGCCCTTCTTTGCCGGGCGGTGTCCTCATCGTCGAGATCCAGCTTCGCATTCTCTCACAGTCTCCTCCCTTCCTCGTAGCGTGCACACTTGTCGGCCAAGGCGTACAGCTCGACGTCCTTGACTTTGCACATCGCCATCTCCTCCCTCATCCCGCGGTTCCGCACATTCCGATGAAATGCGCTGATCACCTTGGCGGGGTGGACGTCTGGGATGTTGTAGTGCACACGGTGAACCTCTGAATGAACTTGCGGGGACTCTCCTTCCTTCCGGCGAGCAAGTGAAGGTCACTCTCTTAGCCATGAGGTTTGTGGCCACCCGTGAAGGCGCCAACAAAGCGATGGCACAGATCTGCCCAAGAGGATATGGAGCTGTCCGGCAAGTGCATGAGCCAAGATCGGCGTTGGGCTTGAGCACGGCGGAAGTAGTTGGCGAGGATCTTGTTGTCCCGTCCCCGCAGCCTGCACCGCGATGGTGTAGATGCGAGGAACTCCGACGGGTGCGTCCTGCCATCATACTTCTCCGCACGCGTCTGGTTTGAAGTTTTTCGGCTGGGCCCTTTGGACTTGCCGCAGCTCACGAGTGAACGCAGGGGCAACCTACCGCGTCTGACAAGTTGCTGGCTCCTCCGGCGCGCGCATGTCGACAGAAGGCCCAGCGGCGCTTGTCGGGACGTCGCGCTTCTCTTCGGCGCCGATGCGAGTTCGGCGTCCTCTTGTTGTCGCTCATGAAGAACTTGGCGCTGATCGCGGCGAGCTCGCGGATCCGACGACACGGTGGAGTCGCTGTCGAGGTGGATCCGGTGAGTCGGCGATCTTGGCCTTCTTGGCGGAGAGTGCACAGTGGTTGCACCTCCGACAGTCTCGTCGCCACCGGCTCGTGCCTTGTCGTCTCTCCGCGGCAATGATGGGGTGGGTTGCCGCGGGGCGTCGCCGTTGGCAAAGCCGATGAGGCTCTGGATAGTGGCCCTCCACTCGTCGACCTTGTCGGCCGTTGGAGGGTAGTCGAGCAGCGGTGAGCTCGCCAGAAGCTTCTGCTGGAGTAGTGGGCGGCATTGGAGAACGGTGCGAGGAGGCGGGACACGCTGACTTCTAACTTCGTTAGAAGGAGCAACGCCCGTCCGGCGGCAAGTATCTCACTCGTGCCGGCATGTTGGCGCGCATGCTGGTCTTGAGGGTCTCGATCCAGCGAGCGTATGGCGTTGTGAACGCCATGACGTTGTTGGTCCCGCGTCTCGAGAGGCGGCGCGGGGATGCTGTGGCGCCGAGGTTTGCGGTGCCTTGTCTTTGGACTTGGCGACGTCGCGAGCACCTTCGTCGACGCCCGTTCCTCCGCCAGCGTCTGCCCCACCACCCGTTTGCTGCGGTGAGGGTGGGTGCGACGCGGACGGCTCTGCTGCCACCGAAGCCTTCTTCTTCGGTGGCATGTTTAGGAAGATGTTGATGATGCTGCTCGTGTGAACGCCGGATCAGGTTCACACAGCCTCGACGCTTCTACCCGGGCGCGCCAAAGATGTCGGGAGGCTGATCGTACCCACGGACACCTATGGGGGGCCGGGCGGAGCAGGCCCTTGTGGTTCGGAGGGGGGCGGAGATCGCCTGAAAGAGCGGATCGAGGCGAGGCACACGAGTAGTTTACCCAGCTTCGGAGCTCTCCGGAGAGATAAAACTCCTACTGCTGCTTGTTTTGATCTATTGTGTTCTTGCTAGGGAGCAATGCAAGCTACAAAACCTAGCGTGAGTCTATCTGGTCTCGAGTGGGTCGAATGAACCGAACGAGCCGAACCTGCGGAACCCTTTCTACGTGGCACTCGGGCCTCCTTTTATATGCTCAAGGGGTCTCCGACAGGTGGCAACATAGGCGGGGGTACAAATGTAAAACAGGAGTTGGTACACCTACTTGAACAGTGTACAAAGGCAAAATACCTAACTCGACGGCAAGGGACAAAAGCAATAAATGCCCGTCGTTGTCGCCCAAATAGTGTAACAGAGGCCGTCAGGTGCGCCTCCGCTCGCCACGATGGCGAGCTTGTCAGCGCCGCTTATCGCTGCTCTCCACTGGCTGCACAGCCTCTCGACATCGCCGCATGCAGGAACGGGTCCCATGGCGACACATCGCTGGGTGAGCTGGGCGGAGACGGAGAGAAGTTGCATGCCGCAACAAGCGCCTTGCCGCGCCGAATCCTTGTCGCGCCCGAAGACTTGTCGCGCTCCGAGCCTTCCGGCAAGCTCCTCTTGCCGGGCCTTGTCTTCTGCGTGCTCGAGTGGCCTTCCCGACAAGCTCCTCTTGTCGGGGCCTTGTCTTCTCAATCAAATACTTTGTTCTTGAATGGCTCCAAAGGAGCCGCGGAGGATATTGGCGGTGACGAGGCAAACCTTGCCGCGGGGTGCTGCAACTGTCCGTGCACGAGTACGGATACTAGGGTACCCCTACTCTAGTACACCGACAATGATCCGAGTCGACTAGGCCGTGTCTGATCATCACGTGAGACGTACTAGTCATCAACGGTGAACATCTCCATGCTGATCGCATCTACTATACGCTCATGTTCGACCTTTTGGTCTCTCGTGTTCTGAGGCCATGTCTGTACATGCTAGGCTCGTCAAGTCAACCTAAGTGCTTCGTATGTGTAAATCTGGCTTACACCCGTTGTATGCGAACGTTAGAATCTATCACACCCGATCATCACGTTGTGCTTCGAAACAACAAACCTTCACAACGGTGCACAGTTAGGGGGAACATATTTCTTGAAATTTTAGTGAGGGATCTTCTTATTTATGCTACCGTCGTTCTAAGCAAATAAGATGCAACCATGATAAACATTACATGCAAATCATAAAGTGACATGATATGGACAATATCATCTTGCGCCTTTGATCTCCATATTCGAGGCACGACATGATCACCTTCGTCACCGTCATGACACCATGCTCTCGCCAACAATTACTTAGACTACTGTGGCTAACGGTTAGCAATAAAGTAAAGTAATTACATGGCATTTTTCATTGACACGCAGGTCATACAATAAATTAAGAAAACTCGTATGGCTCCTGCCGGTTGTCATACTCATCGACATGCAAGTCGCGATTCCTATTACAAGAACATGATCAATCTCATACATCACATATATATATATATATATATATATATATATATATATATAATTCATCACATCTTTTTGGTCATATCACATCACATAGCATACCCTGCAAAAATAAGTTAAACGTCCTCTAATTGTTGTTACATGTTTTACGTGGCTGCTATGGGTTTCTAGCAAGAACGCTTCTTACCTACGCAAAAGCCACAACGGTGATATGCCAATTGCTATTTACCCTTCATAAGGACCCTCTTCATCGAATCCGATCCGACTAAAGTGGGAGAGACAAACACCCGCTAGCCACCTTATGCATCAAGTGCATGTCTGTCGGTGGAACCAGTCTCACGTGGAAATGCGTGTAAGGTCGGTCCGGGCCACTTCATCCCACAATGCCGCCGAATCAAGATAAGACTAGTAACGGTAAGCAAATTGACCAAATGATCACCCACAACTACTTTGTGTTCTGCTCGTGCATAGAATCTACGCATAGACCTAGCTCTGATACCACTGTTGGGAATTGTAGTAATAATTCAAAAAATTCCTACGTGTCAAAAATATCAATCTAGGAGATGCTAGCAACGACAGAGAGGGAGTGCATCTTCATACCCTTGAAGATCGCTAAGCGGAAGTTTTACAAGAACACGGTTGATGGAGTCGTACTCGCGGCGATTCAAATCGCGGAAGATCCGATCAAGCGCCGAACGGACGGCGCCTCCGCGTTCAACACACGTACAACCCGGGGATGTCTCCTCCTTCTTGATCCAGCAAGGGGAGAGGAGAAATTGAGGGAGAGCTTCGGCAACATGACGGCGTGGTGGTGGAGCTTGCGGTTCTCCTGCAGGGCTTCGCCAAGCACTACAGAGGAGGTGGAGGTGTTGGAGGAGGGAGAAGGCTGCGCCAGGGTAAGGGTGTTGCTACCCTCTCTCTCCCTCACTATATATAGGGGGAAGGGAGGAGGAGGAGGTGCCCTAGGATTTCCCCTAGGGGGCGGCGGCCAAGGCAGATTGGATCTCCCTAGGGAAACCCTAGGGAGACTTGCCCCCAAGCCAAGCCAGGTGGAGGCTTGCCTCCCAAGCCAGGTGGAGGCACCCCACCTCTCCCAGTTACGTGAGATGGGGTGGAAGGGGCGCACAACCACTTAGAGGGCTGATGTGCCCCCTCCCCTTGGCCCATAAGGCCCCCCAACGCTTGCCGGGGCCTCCGAAACTCCTTTCGGTCATGCTGGTCGTGACCTGGTACTCCGAGAACAATTCCGGACTCCAATACCCTTCATCCAATATATCGATCTTCACCTCTAGACCATTCTGTACTTCCTCGTCACGTCCAGGATCTCATCCGGGACTCAGAACAACCTTCGGTAACCACATACTATTCCCATTACAACTCTAGCGTCACCGAACCTTAAGTGTGTAGACCCTACGGGTTCGGGAACCATGCAGACATGACCGAGACACCTCTCCGGTCAATAACCAATAGCGATATATGGATACCATATTGGCTCCCACATGTTCCACGATGATCTCATCGGATGAACCATGATGTCGAGCATTCAATCAATCCTATATACAATTCCCTTTGTCCATCGGTATGTTACTTGCCCGAGATTCCATCGTTGGTATCCCCATACCTCGTTCAATCTCGTTACCGGAAAGTCTCTTTACTCTTTCCGTAACGCATGATCCCGTGGCTAACTCTTTAGTCACATTGAGCTCATGATGATGATGCATTACCGAGTGGGCCCAGAGATACCTCTCCGTCATACGAAGTGACAAATCCCAGTCTCGATTCGTGCCAACCCAACAGACACTTTCAGAGATACCTGTAGTGCACCTTTATAGCCACCCAGTTACGTTGTGATGTTTGATGCACCCAAAGCACTCCTACGGTATCCGGGAGTTGCACAATCTCATGGTCTAAGGAAATGATACTTGACATTAGAAAACCTCTAGCAAACGAACTACACGATCTTGTGCTATGCTTAGGATTGGGTCTTGTCCATCACATCATTCTCCTAATGATGTGATCCTGTTATCAACGAAATCCAATGTCCATGGTCAGAAAACCACAACCATCTATTGATCAACGAGCTAGTAAACTAGAGGCTTACTAGGGACATGTTGTGGTCTATGTATTCACACATGTATTACGGTTTCCGGTTAATAGAATTATAGCATGAACAATAGACAGTTATCATGAACAAGGAAATATAATAATAACCATTTTATTATTGCCTCTAGGGCATATTTCCAACAAGTAGTTGGCGTGGTAGCTCATAGAGGCTCTCGGTGCGGATGCCTCAGCCTGCCGAGCTGCCTCCACTACCGCGTTGTGAGCTCGGGCCTCGCTCTCAAGAACAAGATATCTTCCCTTGCTATGATAGTCAAAAAGAGCAGGTACAGGCAAATATGTGTGCACAACAGATTTTTGGTTAAACAATAGATTATAGGTGAAGTTATCAACCTTTCCCTTGAGAATCTTATGATCTTTTAAGGTGTAAAATCTTAATACTGCGTGTGCAGGATAGGATCAAAGGGCAAAGGTGAAACACCCAGCCCTCGTGCTAAATGTGTGGCATATATTCCACCATAGAAATAGCCACTGTTAGCGTTGTGCTGAAGTCTGCGTGCAACAATTGCTCCAAGGTTATAATTCCTTTCACCGGTGAGAGCAGTGCGAATGAGGCTCAAGTCTGGAGCACAAAGTGTACTACAGTCTTGCTTGCCTACTATACATTTCCCATTAAATAATGCAAAGTACTGAATTGCGGGAAAATGAATGCTCTTTATTCTACCTTGCGTCACTCCCCTCTTCTCAGTGCAGCAAAGACTAGTCAAGAATGTTTGATACTCTGTCCTTGGCGGTTCGTCAAGCGAACCCCAGAACGGGAGTTTGCAGTGGTAAGCAAAATTCTCTAGTGATATGGTAAATGGATTATCATAAAGCATAAACGACACCCTAGATTCACGGGGAAGGAATTTAAATCCTTTGACAAATGATTCAGTGAGAAGGTGGCGTTGTTCGCACTTATCTGAAAGGTAGGGACTGAGACCAGCATTGTGAACACATTGCTCAAATTCCTCTTTAATAGCCACATGCATCATATACTCATCGCAAGGCCATAAGCATGTTTTGGTGGCGACATCTCGAGTAGACCTTTCACTTGGTTCAACATATGACCGGCGAGCGGAGCTGTCACTAGAAGATGCCCCCTAGAATCTCCTCCTCGAATAACTCCTTCCAAATAGGTTCATCATGTTCGCGTACACTTTTCTAAAAAAATTTGGGTGACAAAAATTTGTCAACAAATCTTCAATAAATTGATAGCAACTACTCATAGGGATGCATGGAGGCCATAGCAAGCATTCAAACTACTTAGAACTCTAAGAATTTAACATGCAAGCACATCTACAGCAGCACCAAGAGTAGCTAATTATTCAAAATATAACCACTAAAACAAAAACTAATTGGACAAACGGTGGAGTCACATACCAAGCAACAATCCCCCGAAACAGTTTCGAAAATGGAGCTTCAAGCAAAGAGATCGAAATCCGCGGGTTTGAGGGAAAGAACACGGGAGAGAGAGCAACGGTGATTTTTTTTCTGGAGGTAAGTGATGATGTGGGATGAAGGGATAAGTGAGAGGGCCCACGTGGGGACCACAACCCACCAGGGCGCGCCTAGGGGTCCTGAGGCGCCCAGGTGGGTTGTGCCCACCTAGTGCACCTCCCTCTGATATTATTTGCACCATAAATTCAGAAATATTCAGAAAAAATGTATTAAATTTTCAGAGCATTATGAGAACTTTTATTTTGGGGTCATTTTTTTATTGCATGGGCAATTCAGAAAACAGACAAAACATGGCATTTTATTTTATTTAACTAATAAAAATAGAAAACTAAAAGTAGGGATAGAAGGTAGTGCTTACTAAATTCATCAAGTTCATACCGCTCAAAAATGATCCGTTAATAAGGTTGATCAGGTCTTATTAACAACCACTTTCGATTAGCATGTAACCGAAGAACTTCCGTAAATCACTAAGTTACCTCAATGGGGATATGAATGTCCCCAACAATAAGCATTTTATATTTCTTTTTGATAGTAGGTAGAGGTATTTGAAAACTTCCAATAGTGATTATCGAAGATTTTTCAATAACATTAATATCATTCACTTGGAATTGTTTCTTCGGAAAGTGCACTGTATGCTCATTACCGTTGATATGAAAAGTGACCTTGCTTTATTGTAATCAATAACAGCCCATGCAATATTCAAGAAGGGTCTACCAGGGATAATCGACATGTTGTCGTCCTCGGGCATCTCAAGTATAACAAAGTCAGTCAAAATAGTAACATTAGCAACAACAACGGGCACATCCTCACATATACCGATAGGTATGGCAGTTGATTTATCAGCCATTTGCAAAGATATTTCAGTAGGTGTGATTTTATTCAAATCAAGTCTTTTATATAAAGAGAAAGGCATAACATTAACACCATTTCCTAAATCACATAAAGCAGTTTTCACATAATTTCTTTTGATAGAGCATGGTATAGTTGGTATTCCTAGATCTCCAAGTTTTTTAGGTAATCCATCTTTAAAAGTATAATTAGCAAGCATAGTGGAGATTTCAGCTTTCGGTATTTTAATCTTATTTGTGATGATGTCTTTCATATACTTTGCATAAGGAGGCATCTTCAAGATATCAGTCAAGCGAGTACGCAAAAAGACTGGCCTCAGCATTTCAGCAGAGCATTCAAATTCTTCGTCATCTTTCTTTTTAGTTGACTTGGTTGGCATAGGTTGTTGAACCGACGGTTCTCTTTCTTTATCGTGTTTTCTAGCAATGAAGTCTCTTTTATCATATCTTTTATTCTTAGGTTGTGGGTTATCAAGATCAACAGGTGGTTCTATCTCAATATCATTGTTTGGTTCTTTTTCATTATTTGTTTGAGTGTCTTCATTATCATTATCAGGAGGTTTTTCTATTTCAGGTTCACAAGAAGCATGCAAAGTCCTATCATTTCTCTTCTTCTTTTTCTTTCTAGAAGGACTAGGTGCATCAGTGTTAACTCTTTCTAAATCTTGTTCAATTCTCTTTGGGTGTCCCTTAGGATAAAGTGGTCCCTGAGTCATTTTACCTCCTCTAGTTGCAACTCTAACAGCAAAGTCATGTATATTATGATTCATTTCATCAAGCAATTCTCTTTGAGATTTAGCAACTTGTTCTAACTGGGTTTGAACCATAGAAGCATGTTTTCCAACACCACTAACATCATTTGAGATTCTAAATAACAAGTCACACAAGCGAGCAATCATATCAGAAATATATTTCAATTGTTTCATAACATTTGCATTGAAGTGATCTTGTTTTCTAATATAGTTTTCAAACTCATAAAGGAATTGGCTAGGGTGCGTATTGTGAGGATTATCATTATCATTGAACTTCATTATAGAATTTACCTCTACCACCTCAGGCAGTGGTGGTGTATTAAGCCCATGTATTTCTTCAATAGGAGGTAAATTTAAAC
This sequence comes from Aegilops bicornis, assembly GCA_021605145.1. Classification (NCBI taxonomy): domain Eukaryota; kingdom Viridiplantae; phylum Streptophyta; class Magnoliopsida; order Poales; family Poaceae; genus Aegilops; species Aegilops bicornis. Next base: position 576,734,158 of record CM038670.1, on the reverse strand, counting down.
ATCCTCAACTTTAATACCTTTTTCCTTCATAGATTTCTTTGCCTCTTGCATATCTTCAGGACTGAGATATAATATACCCCTCTTCTTCGGAGTGGGTTTAGGCGGTGGTTCAGGAAGAGTCCAATCATCATAATTTTTCAATATGTTATTCAATAATTCTTCAGCTTCAACAGTTCGTTCCCTGAAAACACAACCAACACAACTATCTAGGAAGTCCCTAGAAGCACCGGTTAGTCCATTATAGAAGATATTGATGTCTACTATGCAACTTTATACTTGTAGACACGTGTTGGGCCTCCAAGCGCAGAGTTTTGTAGGACAGTAGCAATTTTCCCTCAAGTGGATGACCTAAGGTTTATCAATCCGTGAGAGGTGTAGGACGAAGATGGTCTCTCTCAAACGACCCTGCAACCAAATACAAGAAATCTCTTGTGTCCACAACACACCCAATACAATGGCAAATTGTATAGGTGCACTAGTTCAACGAAGAAATGGCGATAAAAGTGTAATACGGATGGTAGAAATATATTTTTATAATCTGAATAAAGAAAAAACAGCAAGGTAGCAAATAGTAAACATGCACAAAAACGGTATTGCAATGCTTGAAAGTGAGGCCTAGGGTTCGTACTTTCGCTAGTGCAATCTCTCAACAGTGCTAATATAATTGGATCATATAATCACCCCTCAAAGTGTGATGAAGAATCACTCCAAAGTTCCTATCTAGCAGAGAACATAAGAATAAATTGTTTGTAGGGTACGAAACCACCTCAAAGCTATTCTTTCCGTTCGATCTATTCAAGAGTTCGTACTAAAATAACACAAAGCTATTCTTTCCGTTCGGTCTATCCTAGAGTTCGTGCTAAAATAACACCAACGCAAATTCATATACATAATACTCAATCCAACAAAAAGAACTTCATAGAGTGCCCCAAGATTTCTACCGGAGAAACAAATACAAGAACATGCATCAATCCCTATGCATAGATTACCCCAATGTCACCTCGGGAATCCGTGAGTTGAGTGCCAAAACATATATCAAGTGAATCAATACGATACCCCATTGTCACCACGAGTATTCAATTGCAAGACATATATCAAGTGCTCTCAAATCCATGAAAGTATTCAATCCGATAAAACGAAATCTCAAAGGGAAAGCTCAATTCATCACAAGATAGAGAGGGGAAAACACCATATGATCCGACTATATTAATGAAGCCCGCGATACATCAAGTGCTCTCAAATCCATAAAAGCATTCAATCCGATAAAACGAAATCTCAAAGGAAAAACTCAATTCATCACAAGATAGAGAAGGGAAAACACCATATGATCCGACTATATTAACAAAGCCCGCGATACATCAAGATTGTGACATCTCAAGAACACGAGAGAGAGAGAGATTAAACACATAGCTATTGGTACAAAGCCTCGGCCCCGAGGGTGGACTACTCCCTCGTCATCATCGTGGCCGCCAGGATGATGAAGATGGCCACCGGAGATGATTCCCCCCTCCGGCAGGGTGGCGGAAAGGGTCTAGATTGGTTATCGGTGGCTACAGAGCCTTGCGGCGGCGGAAGTTCTGATCTAGGTTAACCCCGAGGGTTTTTGGAATATTTGGGATTTTATAGGGAAAAGAGGGGGTGCGGGAGGCCACTGAGGTGGGCACAACCCACCTGGGCGCGCCTGGGCCCCCAGGCATGCCCTGGTGGGTTGTGCCCCTCTCATGGCACCCCCAGGTGCTGCTCTGGCCCATCCTGGCTGTTCTGGTCCATAAAAAATCTCCAAAAAGTTTTGTGGTGTTTGGACTCCGTTTGGTATTGATTTCCTACAATGTAAAAAATATGCAAAAAACAGCAACTAGCACTTGGCACTATGTCAATAGGTTAGTACCAAAAAATGATATAAAATGACTATAAAATGATTATAAAACATCCAAGAATGATAAATAACACCATGGAACAATCAAAATTTCTAGATACGTTGGAGACGTATCAGCATCCCCAAGCTTAATTCCTGCTCGTCCTCGAGTAGGTAAACGATAAAAAGAGAATTTTTGATGTGGAATGTTGCCTAACATGTAATCTCCTATTATTTTCTTTGTAGCATGGACATTTGGACGTTTATATGGTTCAAAACAATAGTCTAGTTTTGACGTGAGGACTTAAATACTCAAGCATATCAACAAGCAACAATGTATTTCAAAATATCAATGCTAAAATAAGTTATCCCTAGCCCATCATGCTCAATCATTGATCCATTCATGAAACACACTCGCATATTAGCTACACCCAATGCTCAAGAAATGCGATCATAGTGCCTCCTAGTTGGTGCTTTATAAGAGAAGATGGAGACTCAAATTAAAAATAAAAATTACATAAAGTAAAAGAAAGGCCCTTCGTGGAGGGAAGTAGGGATTTGTAGAGGTGCCAGAGCTCAAAGCGAAAATTGATAGATAAAAACATTTTGAGAGGCATACTTTTCCCACCAACAAAAACGACTTAGAGCTCCCAACACTTTCCATGCTAGATATATCATATGCGGTTCCCAAACAGAAAATAAAGTTTATTCCTTTTTCCATGTAACATCCCAAATTTTCAGTTTGGCATGTTATACACAGGTCATCCATGCATATCATGTTTTATTGCATTCTCATTTGCCATCCTCGAAATCCTAAGCAACTCAAGGACCCTCGGAGAGAGTTGGGGATTTTCCTATTTTCATATTTGAATTTTATCAAATAATGAAGACGAGGATTTTAAATTTTATTATTTTTCTCCGGAAAAATATTTCAAGTTTAATAATAAACGAGAGGAGATAATATGACTTCTCCAAAAATAATTGAAATACCGGAGGAAAAATATTAAAATAATTATTTGGAATTTTATTTTATTTCTTTGGAATATTATTTGCCTAGAGAAAATTTGCATATATTTAAAATTGCATTTTAGGGGCCAAGAGAAGTTCATCTTGTTCTAAATATTTTATTTAGGCAAAGAAAACTTGTTTTGTCATTTTTAGATTTTTATTTATTTTCCTAGGGTTTTTTACAATTTTAGTGAATGTTTTTTAAAAAGGAATCATACTAATCTGGGCTAAAGGCCCACCGAGCAAAGGCCCAAGCCGCCGCCCGCCTCACGCTTGCTTGCCGCCCGCGCTGACAAGAGTCCGAGCGGACTCTTTCCCCGCCGCCTTGCCCCTCCTCCAAGCCACCTCTCCTCCCTTTAAATACCGCCCTCTCCCTAACTCCGCCACCACCACCAGCGCCGCCCGCCTCGGACCCGACCCGACCCAGGCGAGCCGAGCCAGCGCCGCCACCGCCCCGCCCGCCCCTCGCCGCCCCTCGTGGAGCCCACGAGCAGCCGCCTCTCGCCGGACGATCGCCGGAGGTAGCCGCCGTTTTTTTTTAAATAACCCTTCGGTTTTTTTTATAAAACCCTAGCCGTTTTTTTAGATTGGTTTTTTTTATGGTTTATTTATTTTAAGAAGGTTCACCCGTTCGTTCGTTTTTACGAACCGTTCGTTGTTTAGTTTCCGCTAACGAACGTTCGATCGTTTAGCCGTTCGTCGTTTTCTTTTATCGGTTTTATTCCGTGATTATTCCGATCGCGATTTCTGAACCGATGTTCAAATTAGTATAACTTTTCGCTCGTTTATCGGAATCAGGCAATTCAAGCGCCTGGAGTTTCATCTCGAAACCCTCTTTCCGAATAGCCAACTTAAATCAGTTTTTGCCTCTGTAAAATTTGACTCTAGTTCAGATTAGTAAACGGATCTTGTTTCTCGCCGCGTTTGAGTTTCGTTGTTTCGTTTGGTTTGATTCTTTTTAAACCGGAGTTCTTAAGTTGAACTCTCCGGTCAACCTCTTTCAGTTGAAGTTTCGTTTGTGCATCTTTGTTTGTTGCTTATGTATGTATTGTTTGCTTGCGATAGAATTCCCGGAGTGCGAAGCGTGTTACTACTGAGTCTCTAGGATTCACGGATCGTCAGCAAGGCAAGTAACACTTGATCATACCCTTTTCATACCCAGTTTTGTGCATTAGCTCAATCCTCAAACATTGCATGATTAGGATGTCATTAATTTGTGGGTTGGGAAGTAGATGATGAGGTAGGAACCTATTGCCCTGTTACTATCAAACCCTTGGGAGTTACTTCTACGTGTTGCTTATATTGCTATGCTACGCTCGTAGACGTGGTTTGGGTTTGAGAGATATTCACGACAGATGTGAGATTGTTAATTAATGGTTTACTTTAAGGTGGCAACTTAAATACACATCTGGGTAGATTGAGGCACCTGGGGAACCCAGTGTTGTTTGTTTTTTTTGGAAATCCCGGGGTACCCGTGTGATCTTCCTAAGGACCGCCACCAGGTGATCAAAGGGAACTGAGACTATTCATGCTAGAAACTTCCGTGTGCAGCCACAAGCTATTATGGGCTCTAGCATAGTTGAGTAAGTTACGTGAAGCTCTCGAAGAGGTAGATCAGTCGGTAGTGGGTTTTATAGGTTTGGTATGATCTATCCGGAGTAGAGAGTTAATGTTTACGAAAGATCGTGTCTCGGTCATCCGTTTCTCAAACACCATGTAGTCACGAGAAACCAACGGAGGCGATCGAGTCTTGTGGGGAAAAGTCGCTAAACCTCTGCAGAGTGTACAATCTAATCATGGTTAGCCGTGTCCCGGTTATGGACAATTCGAGTATCTAGTACTTGAGTATTCACATGTATCTCATCACTCTAAATTAATATTGCTGGGTTGTTAATCACTTTAATTGGGATTGAGTTGGGGTTATACCTTCTCAATGATGTTTCAACCACCATGATAGTTAAAATAAAATTTATTCCTTTGATATAGGGAAAAATTGGCTTTTTTGCAAAAGCGTAACATAGAGCTTTCCACCACCAAACTTGCATGTAGTGTTAGCTTTATTCTGTTATTGCTCTATTGTGTTACATTGCCGGCATATTCCATGTGCTGACCCGTTCTCGGGCTGCAACATATTATGTTGCAGACTTTTCGGACGAGGAGTAAGGATTGGTAGGTCGTTGCCGTGCAGCTCAGTTATGCCGTTGGAGTTGATGGACTCACTTTGTCTTCCAAGCCTTCCGCTGTTATCGCATTAGATGGCCTTAAACCATATTATTGTAATAAGTTCTCTTTTGAGACATTCGATGTAATAAGTGTGTGATTGCTACTCTGTTATAAATCCTTCGAGTATTGTGTGTGTCAGCATTACCGGTCGAGGGGTGACACGGAAGCCTGAAGACTTGACCATCTCGAGGTCGGGTCGCTACAAGATGGTATCGAGCACCACGCTGAGTGTAGGGCACGGCCACTAAGATAAAACCATAGGTCACTCCTCTCTACTCATTTCTGACCCCTCTCCATTTTTCCACTCTTTAGGATGACGGAGATGAAGTACAAGTTTGCACAACCGGATGAAGACACACCTTTTGGACGCCACTTGAAGGAAGTCACTAGGTACCTGAATATTGGAATACCAAGCTTCACCGGACGTACAACGCCACCTTACCGTAAGAAGAATCTTGGAAGATTCAAGCTCTAGTTCCTGGAAGGACGTTTGCGTAAGCACGGAGCCCATAGTATGTGTTTTCAATGCACCAACATGGAGTTTGGGAAAGAATATGGCAGCTCACATTACCATGGGACGCATTGGAGAAGTCTACAATAAGGAGCTTAAAGACACCATATACCAAATATGTGGGCGCCGAGACGAGCAATGGGAAGTAATCAGCACCAAGAAGGATAGATCCATTGCAGCCTACATCCAGGAGCTAAACCAGCACATTCGATGTCAAGAGAACTAGATGTGCGCAGACATGATGGATTTGAAGAAGGCGAAAACTAAGATCATCGAGCTAGAGGAAGAACTCAAGTCTACACGCGATGGATATGAGGAAGAAATCAAAATACTACTGGAGAAGAACGACGACCTAGTCAAGAAGATCGGAGTCTTCATGGGAGGACCAGCACCCAAGGAAGAGGAGCAAGAAGAGGAAGAAGATCCCGCTTGTCCAGACAACTACATCATCATTGACGACACCGACTCAGATCCAAGTGATGATGACTATGAAGACGAAGCTGGAGCGTACATCATGGAGTCTTCCACCGATCAAAATTTCTAGATGACCACCATATAATAGTAGTATTTCCCCATGTAACTAGTAGTAGTTGAGCACTTATGCGATAGTCCTAGATCGTTTTGTATGCCCTTGCTTGCTTGATTGAATGAATGTGTGTTTGCCTCATGTGCATATGGGTAGTGTTTTCTCACTAGACCTCTTTCTATTCTAATCTCTCCCATCTAAACCTTTAGATGCCTCCGAGACGTGACCTTGGTTTTGTATTCCCACCGGAGCTCACTCAGTTGATCCAACAGCAGAATGCCTTGATGCAATTTCTAGTTCAGAACCAGGGCAATGCCAACAACAACAACAACAACAACAACCCGCCGCCGGTGGACAATTTAGCCCGTTTTCTAAGGTTACAACCGCCGGTATTTTCCACTAGCACCGAGCCAATAGTTGCAGATGACTGGTTACGCCGTATTGGAAGGGAGTTAACCACCGCAGGATGCACGGATCTTTGAAAGAGTGCGCTTTGCCGCACATCAATTGGATGGACCGGCACCGCATGGTGGGAGATTTACACGGCTACTTTTCCTATAGCCAATGTCACTTGGGACCAGTTCCAACAAGCTTTTCGCACGGCCCATGTTTCAACTGGAGCCATGCAGATAAAGAAGCGTGAGTTCCGCAACTTACGCCAGGGGAACCCTACAGTGGCTCAGTACGTGGATGAGTTTAGCAAGTTATCACGCTATGCCCCTGATGATGTGGCCACAGATGCCACGAAGCAAGAGAAGTTTATGGAAGAGTTGAATGATGACATGAGTATGCAGCTGATGGTGGCAACTTTCAACAACTACCAGGAGTTGGTAGATAAGGCCCTAATGATTGAAGGAAAGCAGCAGCAAATTGAAAGTCGTAAGAGGAAGTATGGACAAGGGAAGTATAACTCAGAGCTCACCGGAAGCCTCGCAACCCTGAACTCGGGAGGACTAGTTCATAACCATGGAGGACATAACCATACTGGAGGAGGATCGCATAATGGTGCGAAGAATGGGAATGGAAATGGAGCCAACAATAATCAGAATCACTCAAACCCAGCTACACCCGCCAAGAGAGACTTGAGCCAAGTTATTTGCTTTAAGTGCGGGAAGACAGGGCACTATGCCAACGATCGCCTGAAGGAAAGAATGGAAACGGAAATGGAAGCGGCTGGAAGAAGCCCAATCCATTCAACAAAGGACAAGTGAACCACGTTAACATGGAGGAAGTTGAAGAGAAGCCGGACGCGGTAATAGGTAAGTTTTTGGTTCAGTCTTTTACCGCTATTGTTCTTTTCGATACTGGTGCATCACATTCATACATATCAAGGGGATTTGTGGATAAGTTTAAGTTACCAACCCAGACCCTTAGGACCCCTCTTTTAGTGAGCTACTTTGGGCAGAGTACATGGCTAGCAAGTGGTGCACCCAGATACCCCTAATCATTGGCACACATGTTTTTCCGTCTGACCTAATTATCTTGGAGTCGCAAGGATTGGATGTGATATTAGTTATGGATTGGATGTCAAAGTTTGGAGGAAGTATTGATTGTGCTAGCAAGTCAATTTATCTTACCACCCAGGAGGAAAAAGGATTAAGTATGTATCTAGGCATGTGCCTAAGAGGAGCCAAGTGAATACCCTCACGGAGTTGTACAAGAGGAAGTACACATGGTGAAGGATTATCCAGATGTTTTCCGGAAGAGTTACGGGCATGCCACGGATCGAGACATCGAAGTTTCGATAGAATTAATGCCGTGCAGGGCCAATATCAAAGAGACCCTATCGGATGCCCGCAAATGATCTGGAGGAAATTAAGAAGCGAGATCAAGGAGCTATTGGAGAAAGGTTACATTCGTAGAAGTTCATCACCTTGGGGAGCCCCAGTACTTTTGGTGGAGAAGAAGGATAAATCCCTAAGGATGGTTGTTGATTACCGAGCTCTGAATGAAGTAACGATAAAGAACAAATATCCATTACCTATGATTAATGATCTGTTTGATCAATTGCAAGGAGCTAACGTGTTTTCGAAGATTGATCTACGATCAGGATACCATCAGTTGAAGATCCGAGAGAAGGATATACCCTAGACAACATTCACCACACGATATGGATTATATGAGTATACGGTCATGTCATTTGGGTGACTAACGCCTGCCTATTTTATGAGTATGATGAACAAAGTGTTCATGGAGTATTTGGACAAGTTTGTTGTGGTGTTTATCGATGATATTATGGTTTACTCGAAGAACGAAGAGGAGCATGCAGAACACCTACGTTTGGTTCTTGAGAAACTCACGGAACACCGATTATCGCCAAATTCAGCAAGTGCGAGTTTTGGTTGAAGGAAGTTGGATTTCTTGGGCATGTTATATCGGGAGAGGGTATAGCGGTAGATCCCGATAAAATTCAGTCGATCCTTTGAATGGTTGGCACCCACTTGATCGGTGAGATTCACGATTTCCTTGGGTGGCGAGGATATTATCGGAGATTCATTGAGAATTTTTCCAAGATTGCTAAAGCAATGACAGAATTGCTAAAGAAGGATACCAAATTCAAATGGACAGAGGATTGTGAGACAAGCTTCCAAGAGTTGTGAAAGCGGTTGACTACAGCCCAGTCTTGACATTGCGGATATACATAAGGAGTTTCAAGTGTATTGTGATGCCTCTCGCTTGGGACTTGGATGTGTTCTTATGCAGAGACGGAAAAGTTGTTTCAGTATGCCTCCACGACAAGCTGAAGCCACATGAGTTGAACTATGCCACGCATGATTTGGAGTTAGCAGCTGTAGTACATGCGTTGAAGACCTAGAGACATTATCTCATTGGAAACCGTTGTGATGTGTACACGGATCATAAAAGTTTGAAGTACATTTTCACACAGAAGGAGTTGAACCTCAGACAGAGGAGATGGCTGGAGCTTATAAAGGATTACGATATGAAGCTACACTACCATCCAAGAAAGGCCAACGTCGTAGCAGACGCTTTGAGTCGGAAGAATTATGCCAATATCCTTGAAAGTAGAGGACTGCCAAAGGAGTTAGCAGAGGATATTATGGAACTTCGGTTGGAGATTGTTCCAAGAGGTTTTCTTGCAACAATGGAGGTTCAGTCGACGTTGTTAGACAAGATTTGAGAAGCTCAGAAGGAGGATAAAGAGATTGCTGAGATAAAAGAGAAGATGGGCAAAGGAAAAGCCAAAGGTTTTCGCGAGGATGAGTACGATACCTTGTGGTTTGAGGACCGGATTTATGTGCCCAACAATTCGGAGATCAGGAAGTTAATACTTCAAGAGGCCCATGACTCCCCATACTCGATTCACCCCGGAAATACCAAGATGTATTTGGACTTGAAGGAACGTTTCTGGTGGACTGGTATGAAGAAGGATATTGCCGAGTATGTAGCCGTTTGCGATGTATGGCAGAGAGTGAAGGCAGAGCATCAAAAGCCAGCAGGACTGTTGCAGCCTATGCCAATACCCGAATGGAAGTGGGACAAACTTGGCATGGATTTTATCACTGGATTACCCAGAACCAAAGCAGGATATGATTCAATATGGGTAGTTGTGGATCGTTTGACCAAAGTAGCTCACTTCATCCCAGTGAAAACAACTTATACAAGTGCCAAGTTGGCCAAAATATATATGGCGAGGATCGTATGTTTGCACGGAGTTCCAAGGAGCATCGTATCGAGATAGAGGAACACGGTTTACTTCAAAGTTTTGGCATCGGCTACACCAAACGTTGGGTACCAGATTGGAATTGATGCTGCGTTCCACCCACGCACGGATGGATGACAGAGAGAGTTAACCAGATCACGGAGGATATGTTAAGAGCCTGTGCGCTAGATTATGGATCTAGTTGGGATGACAATTTGCCGTACGCAGAATTCTCATATAACAACAGCTACCAGGCCAGTTTGAAGATGGCACCGTTCGAAGCTCTGTATGGACGTAGATGTAGAACACCCTTGATGTGGGATGAGGTCGGAGACCGTCAGTTGTTTGGACCATATTTGATCAAAGACTCAGAGGACAAGGTTAAACTGATCAGAGACAGACTAAAGATTGCACAGTCTAGACAGAAGAGTTACGCAGATTCAAAACGCAAGGAAGTAACCTATGAAATTGGAGATGAGCCTATCTGCGAGTATCACCCACGAGGGAGTGAAAGCGTTTTGGAGTAAAGGGAAAGTTAGCCCCAAGATTCGTAGGACCATATCGTGTTTTGGAGCAGTGGGAGAAGTTGCCTACAAGCTGGAGTTACCCGAAGGATTGTCGGGGAGTTCACGATGTGTTTCACGTATCTGGCGAAGAAGTGCCACGCTGAGATGGCCGACATACTGTTAGAGGATACAATTGCCCCTAGAGGCGTCTGATTGGATAGTAATTTGACTTATGAGGAGAAGCGGTAAAGATTTTGGATTTTGGCCGAGTCACTCATGACAAAGTTATCAAGTTTTGTAAAGTTCAATTGGAGCCACCATACCGAGGAGGAAGCCACCTGGGAGCGAGAAGATGATATTCGCAAGGACCATCCGCACTTATTTTCTAGCCAACCCGAATCTCGAGGGCGAGATTCATCTTAAGGGGGGTAGGTTTGTAACATCCCAAATTTTCAATTTGGCATGTTATACACAGGTCATCCATGCATATCATATTTTATTGCATTCTCATTTGCCATCCTCGAAATCCTAAGCAACTCAAGGACCCTCGGACAGAGTTGGGGATTTTTCGATTTTCATATTTGAATTTTATCAAATAATGAAGACGAGGATTTTGAATTTTATTATTTTTCTCTCCGGAAAAATATTTCAAGTTTAATAATAAACGAGAGGAGATAATATGACTTCTCCAAAAATAATTGAAATCTAGGAGGAAAAATATTAAAATCATTATTTGGAATTTTATTTTATTTATTTGGAATATTATTTGCCTAGAGAAAATTTGCATATATTTAAAATTGCATTTTAGGGGCCAAGAAAAGTTCATCTTGTTCTAAATATTTTATTTAGGCAAAAGAAAACTTGTTTTGGCATTTTTAGATTTTATTTATTTTCCTAGGGTTTTTACAATTTTAGTGGAATGTTTTAAAAGGAACTCATACCGACTCGGCCAAAGGCTCCAGTAGCAGCCGGCCCAAGCCGCCGCCTCACTTCATGAAGGCCGGCCACATGGGACAAGAGTCCGAGCCGGACTCTTTCCGCCGCCTTGCCCCTCCTCCAAGCCACCTCTCCTCCCCCTTTAAATACCGCCCCTCTCCCCTAACCTCCACCACCACCACCCGCCCGCCCGCCGCCCGACCTCGGACCCGACCCGACCCGAGCCAGGCAAGCCGGCTTGCCGTCGCCGCCCGCCTCCCACGCCGTCGCCGCCCGCCCGCCCCTCGCCGCCCCTCGTCAGAGCAGCCGCCCGCCTCACGGACGATCGCCGAGGTAGCCGCCGGTTTTTTTTAAATAACCCTTGGGTTTTTTTATAAAACCCTAGCCGTTTTTTTAGATTGGTTTTTTTTCTGGTTTATTTATTTTAATAACGTTCACCCGTTCGTTCGTTTTTACGAACCGTTCGTCGTTTAGTTTCCGCTAACGAACGTTTGTTCATTTTGCCGTTCCTCGTTTTCTTTTATCGGTTTTATTCCGCGATTATTCCGATCGCGATTTCTGAACCGATGTTCAAATTAGTATAACTTTTCGCTCGTTTATCGGAATCAGGCAATTCAAGCGCCTGCAGTTTCATCTCGAAACCCTCTTTCCGAATAGCCAATTTAAATCAGATTTTGCCTCTGTAAAATTTGACTCTAGTTCAGATTAGTAAACGGATCTTGTTTCTCTCGCCGTTTAAGTTTCGTTGTTTCGTTTGGTTTGATTCTTTTCGCAAACCGGAGTTCTTAAGTTGAATTATCCGGTCAACCTCTTTCAGTTGAAGTTCCGTTTGTGCATATTTGTTTGTTGCTTATGTATGTATTGTTTGCTTGCGATAGAATTCCCGGAGTGCGAAGCGTGTTACTACGAGTCTCTAGGATTCACGGATCGTCAGCAAGGCAAGTAACACTTGATCATACCCTTTTCATACCCAGTTTTGTGCATTAGCTCAATACTCAAACATTGCATGATTAGGATGTCATTAATTTGTGGGTTGGGAAGTAGATGATGAGGTAGGAACCTATTGCCCTGTTACTATCAAACCCTTGGGAGTTACTTCTACGTGTTGCTTATATTGCTATGCTATGCTCGTGACGTGGTTTGGGTTTGAGAGATATTCACCACAGATGTGAGATTGTTAATTAATGGTTTACTTTAAGGTGGCAACTTAAATACACATCCTGGTGGATTGAGGCACACTGGGAACCCAAAGGTTGTCTGTTTCATTTTTGGAAATCCCGGGGTACCCGTGTGATCATCCTAAGGACCGCCACCCAGGCTCAAAGGGAACTGAGACTATTCATGCTAGAAACTTCCGTGTGCAGCCACAAGCTATTATGGGCTCTAGCATAGTTGAGTAAGTTACGTGAAGCTCTCGAAGAGGTAGATCAGCAGGGAGTGGGTTTTATAGGTTTGGTATGATCTCTCCGGAGTAGAGAGTTAGTGTTTCTGAAAGACTGTGTCTCGGTCATCCGTTTCTCAAACACCATGTAGTCACGAGAAACCAACGGAGGCGATCGAGTCTTGTGGGGAAAAGTCATGAAACCTCTGCAGAGTGTACAATCTAATCATGGTTAGCCGTGTCCCGGTTATGGACAATTCGAGTATCTAGTACTTGAGTATTCACATGTATCTCATCACTCTAAATTAATATTGTTGGGTTGTTAATCACTTTAATTGGGATTGAGTTGGGGTTATACCTTCTCAATGATGTTTCAACCACCATGATAGTTAAAATAAAATTTATTCCTTTGATATAGGGAAAAATTGGCTTTTTTGCAAAACTGTAACATAGAGCTTTCCACCAGCCAAACTTGCATGTAGTGTTAGCTTTATTCTGTTATTGCTCTATTGTGTTACATTGCCAGCATATTCCATGTGCTGACCCGTTCTCGGGCTGCAACATATTATGTTGCAGACTTTTCAGACGAGGAGTAAGGATTGGTAGGTCGTTCTTGCTGCATTTCGATTATGCCGTTGGTGTTGATGGACTCACTTTGTCTTCCAAGCCTTCCGATGTTATCGCATTAGATGGCCTTAAGCCATATTATTGTAATAAGTTCTCTTTTGAGACATTCGATGTAATAAGTGTGTGATTGCTACTCTGTTATAAATCCTTCGAGTACTGTGTGTGTCAGCATTACCGATCCAGGGATGACACAGAAGCACAGAGACTTGACCATCTGAGGTCGGGTCGCTACATTCCACCAAACATTCACTTTCCATGGCTAACCGTATCCACGGGTGCCCTCCATACCAACACTTTCCAAGGAATTTATTATTTGACAACATAAAGTAAATTCATTTTTCATTTTGGGACTGGGCATCCCTAATACTTTTGCCTTACTCTCGTGCAATAACAAGTGAATAAACATTCATCGTGAGAATAACACATCTAGCATGGAAAATATTGTCCACCCCTCACCGCCTTACGAGTGGTACGAGCACACAAAAGAGAAATTTATTTGGAAAATTAGAGATGGCACATACAAATTTGCTTAGAACGACAAAAGAATACCGTATGGTGGACTCATGTGGCAAAACTAGTTTAAAGGATTTTGGATGCACAAGTAGTGATCATACTTAGTGCAAAATGAAGGCTAGCAAAATATTGAGAAGCGACCAACAAAGATACAAATAACCTCATAAGAGAGCATTGAGCATAATTAACACCGAATAATGCACCACAAGCAGGATGTAATTTCATTGCATAACTATTGACTTTTTTGCTTGCATAGGGAACCACAAACCTTAACACCAATATTCTTAGTAAAGCATAATTACTCATCAACATGACTCACATATCACGTTATCATATCTCAAAACTATTACTAGGGATCAAGTTTATTTTGTCCAATGATCTTCATGAAAGTTTTTATTATATCCTTCTTGGATATCTATCACTTTGGAACTAATTTTCATGTGTTTGATAAGCTTAAACAAATATAAGTGAAGACCATGAGCATAATATTTCTTTCTCTCAAATTAATTTAAGTGAAGCAAGAGCAAATTTCTTAAAAATACTAAAGCACATCGTGCTCAAATATATATAAGTGAAGCACTAGAGCAATTCCATAGAAAAGAGCTCCATTGACGGTATGTGAGTGCCGCTTACCTAGCCTCCCTGGAAACTATTTTAGGACTCTATTTTATTTAAAAACTTTTGGATCTAAGTATTTTATTAAAACAGCAAGAAAAATGAAAATAAAATGACATTTCAAAGATAGCACAACTCACATGAAGAAGCAAAAACTTAGGATTAACCGAGTACTAACCGATAATTGTTGATGAAGAAAGGTGGGATGCCTACCGGGGCATCCCCAAGCTTAGATGCTTGAGACATTTTAAAATATTATCTTGGGATGCCTTGGGCATCCCCAGGCTTGAGCTTTGGTGTCTCCTTAATTCTTCTCATATCACGGTTTTCCTAAAACTCAAAAGCTTCACCCACACAAAACTCAACAAGAAGTCGTGAGATAAGTTAGTATAGACCAATGCAAAAACCTTATCATTCTCTACTGTAACAAATCACTAAAATTATTATTCAACATTGCATACTAAATGCCTCTGCATATTTAATACTCCTGTCCTCAAATAGAATCATTAAACAAGCAAACATATGCAAACAATGCAAACATAACAGCGATCTGCCAAAACAGTACTGTCTGTAAAGAATGCAAGAGTATCAATAATGTTTCAACTCCAAAAATTATGAAACAATTACCACACTGTATAGAATTTATCATAGCTAATTTTGCAAAAAAGTTTCAACATTTTATCACATTCTGACTTTTCTAGGGAATTTTTGCAACAGCCGTAAACTTTCTAATTTCAAACAACAACATGTAGACTTGTAAAATAAGCATAGTAAAGGCTATCAATGCCAATTTTATTGAAATAAAAGATGAAAAACATTATTCTAAATAACAGCAATCAAATCCTAACATAAATTGATGCTCCAAGCAAAACACATATCATGTGACGAATGAAAACATAGCTCCAAGTGAGGTTACCAATAATGTTGGAGACGAAAGAGGGGATGCCTTCCGTGGCATCCCCAAGCTTAGTTGCTTGGATTTTCCTTGAAAATTACCTTGTGGTGCCTTGGGAATCCCCAATCTTAGGGTCTTTTCACTCCTTATTCTCCTCATCTCGACATCTCACCCAAAACTTGGAAACTTCAATCACACAAAACTTAACAGAACTTTGTGAGATAGGTTAGTATGATAAAGAGCAAACCATTTTACTTTTGGTACTATCAAAGACAAGATTCATAATTGTTATAACACAATGACTACTGTAGCATATCATTTCCACAATTTATATTGAGCAATATAAGCCATAGAAACTAGAAAACAAGCAAACTATGCATTGAAAACAGAATATGTCAAAAACAGAACAATCTGTAGTAATCTGTACTCCATCCATACTATGCTACTCCAAAAAATATGAAAAATTTAGGAACACGTGAGAAATTTGTATATTAATCTTCTGCAAAAAGAATCAACTCACAATCACTCTTCTGTTAAAAATGAGAATTATTTTTGTGAGCACAAAAGTTTATGTTTTTTAGCAAGATCAAATCAACTATCACCCAAAATGATCCCAAAGGCTTTACTTGGCACTTTATTGAAAAAGAAGTAATAAAAATGATCAATACAGTATCATAATCATGTGAACACACAAAACAGTAGGTAAAAGTGTTGTCTTGTCTCCCAACAAGCACTTTTCTCTAATGCCTTTTAGCTAGGCATGATGATTGCAATGATGCTTGCATAAAAGATAAGAGTTGAAACACAAAGAGAGCATCATGAAGCACATGGCAAGCACATTTAAGTCTAACCCACTTCCTATGCATAGGTATTTTGTGAGCAAACAACTTATGGGAATAATAATCAACTAGCATAGGAAGGCAAAACAAGCAGAACTTCAAGATTTTCAACACATAGAGAGCAAACTTGATATTATTGCAATTCCTACAAGCATAAGTTCCTCCCTCATAATAATTTTCAGTAGCATCATGGATGAATTCAAGAATATAACTATCACATAAAGCATTCTTTTCATGACACAAAAGCATAGAAAACTTATTACTCTCCACAAAAGCAAATTTCTTCTCATCAATAGTAGTGGGAGCAAACTCAACAAAATAACTATCATGGGAGTGAAAATTAAAATCATGATGAAAACTTCCATGGTTATCATTATTTTTTATAGCATACATGTCATCACCATAATCATCATAGATAGCAAACTTGTCCTCATAGTCAATTGAAGCCTCATCCAAAATGGTGGATTCATCATTAAATAAAGTCATGACCTGTCCAAATCCACTTTCATCAATATAATCATCATAAATAGGAGGCATGCAATCATCATAGTAAATTTTCTCATCAAAACTTGGGGGACTAAAAATATCATATTCATCAAATATAGCATCCCCAAGCTTATGGCTTTGCATATCATTAGCATCATGGATATTCAAAGAATCCATACTAACAACATTGCAATCATGCTCATCATTCAAATATTTTGTGCCAAATATTTTATTGACTTCTTGTTCTAACAATTGAGCACAATTTACTTAACCATCTTCAAGAAAGATATTATAAAGATGATCAATAATATGATGCAACCTCAATTCCATTTTTTACGTATTTTTCTTTTATAAACCAAACTAGTGTTAAAACAAGAAACTAAAAGATACAATTGCAAGATCTAAAGATATACCTTCAAGCACTCACCTCACCGGCAACGGCGCCATAAAAGAGCTTGATGTCTACTACGCAACTTTATTCTTGTAGACATGTGTTGGGCCTCCAAGCGCAGAGTTTTGTAGGACAGTAGCAATTTTCCCTCAAGTGGATGACCTAAGGTTTATCAATCCGTGCGAGGTGTAGGATGAAGATGGTCTCTCTCAAACGACCCTGCAACCAAATACAAGAAATCTCTTGTGTCCCCAACACACCCAATACGATGGCAAATTGTATAGGTGCACTAGTTCGGCGAAGAGATGGTCATAAAAGTGTAATATGGATGGTAGAAATATGTTTTTATAATCTGAATAAATAAATACAACAAGGTAGCAAATAGTAAACAGGCACAAAAACGCTATTGCAATGCTTAAAAACAAGGCCTAGGGTCCGTACTTTCACTAGTGCAATCTCCCAATAGTGCTAACACAGTCGGATCATATGATTATCCCTCAAAGTACAATAAAGAATCACTCTCGAGTTCCAAATAGCGGAGAACAAAAGATAGAAATAGTTTGTAGGGTACGAAACCACCTCAAAGCTATTCTTTCTGTTTGATCTATTCAAGAGTTCGTACTAAAATAACACAAAGCAATTGTTTCTGTTCGATCTGTCCTAGAGTTCGTACTAGAATAACACCAAAGCAAATTCATATTCATAATACTCAATCCACACAAAGAACTACAAGGAGACCCCAAAGTTTCTACCGGAGAAAAGATAATAAAAACGTGCATCAACCCCTATGCATAGATTACCCCAATATCACCGCGGGAATCCGCAAGTTGACTGCCATAACATATATCAAGTGAATCAGTAAGATACCCCAACTACAAGGCCTAGGGTCCTTACTTTCGCTAGTGCAATCTCTCAACGGAGCTAATATAATCGGATCATATAACCACCCCTCAAAGTGCGATGAAGAATCACTCCAAAGTTCCTATCTAGCGGAGAACATAAGAATACATTGTTTGTAGGGTACGAAACCACCTCAAAGCTATTCTTTCCATTCGATCTATTCAAGAGTTCATACTAAAATAACACAAAGCTATTATTTCCGTTCAGTCTATCCTAGAGTTCGTACTAAAATAACAGCAAAGCAAATTCATATACATAATACTCAATCCAACACAAAGAACTTTGTCGGTGTACTAGAGTAGGGATACCCTAGTATCCCGAACTTGTGCACGGGCAGTTGCAGCCCTCCGCGGCAAGGCTTATCGGGTGACCGCCAAGGTCCTCCGTGGTTCCTTTGGAGCCATTCAAGAACAAAGTATTCAAGCCAAGGAAACAAGGCCCCGGCAAGAGGAGCTTGCCGGGAAGGCTACCCAAGGCACCTAGAAGACAAGGCCCCGGCAAGAGGAGCTTGCCGGGAAGGCCCGGTGAGCGACAAGCTTCCGGACGCGACAGGACAACAACCGCGGCAAGGCCTTGCCGCGGCAGACCACCTCTCTGTACCTACGCTCCAGCGCATCCACTAACGTGTCACCCTGGGACCTTTCCAGGCGCGCGTGGCGAGAGGCTGTGCAGCCAGCGGTGCGAGGTGGCAAGCGGCGCTAACAAGATTGCCATCGTGGCAGGCGGTGGCGCCCCTGACGGTCCCTGTTTGCACTGTTAGGGTGACGTAGACGGGCATTTAATGCCTTTGTCCCCTGCCGTCAGGGTTAGGTATGGTACACTGTACACTGTACAAGTAGGTGTACCAACCACTACTTTTCCATTTGTACCCTTGTTTACGTTGCCACCTGTCGGTGACCCCTTCAGCATATAAAAGGAGGCCCATGCGCAATGTAGAAGGGGTCGGTCAGTTCCCCCCCACGCTCAGTCTTGCTAGCAGCTCATGTGTACTGTAGCACTCAGCACTCCTGAGCAAGAACGCAATACACCTAGACATGCAGCAGTTGGAGTGTTATCTCTCCGGAGAGCTCCGAAGCTGGGTAAAACCTCTCGCGTGCTTCGCCTCGATCTGCTCTTTGTGCGACCTCCGCTCCCCGCCGAACCGAAAGGGGCTCGGTCCGCCGGTCCCATAGGTGTTCATGGGCCAGATCAGCCTGCCCCGACATCTTTGGCGCGCCAGGTAGGGGGCGTCGAGGTTGTGCGAACCTGATCCGGCGTCCACGCGAACTACATCTTCGTCATCTTCATCAACATGCCACCGAAGAAGAAGGCTTCGGGGCAGAAGCTCCGTCCGCGTCGAACCCACCACCACCGGAGCAAACAGGTGGTGGGGTAGACGCCGGCGGAAGAATGGACGGCGACGGGGGAGCTCACGGTGCTGCCAAGTCCAAGGACAAGGCTGCGCAGACCTCGGCGTCCGTACATGCACCGCGCCCGTCTCAGGAGGCGCGGGACCGACAGCGTCATGGTATTCACAATGCCATACGCTCGTTGGACCGAGATCGAGCTGGAGGATCTCGGGATGCTCAAGACCAGCATGCGGGCCAACATCTTTGGCCGCGGCGAAAGCACGGTCGCTGGACGGGATACTGCTCCTTCCAACATAGTTAGAAGTCCGAGCATATCCCGCTCCTCGCGCCGTTCACCACTGCCACCCACCACTCCAGCAGAAGCTTTGGAAAGAGCGCAACTGCTCCTAGATTACCCTCCAACAGCCGACAAGGTCGATGAATGGAGGGCCACCATTCAGAGTCTCATCGGCTTCGCCAACGGCGATGCTCCGCGGCAACCGAGTGCACCGCTGCTGCGGCAGGACTGCCAAACACGAGCCGGTGGCGACGAGACCGGTGGGGGTGCAACCACCATGCACTCTCCACCCCGAAGGCCAAGATCGCCGACTCGCCGGATCCACCTCGGCAATGACTCCATCGCATCGTCGGATCCACGAGCTCGTCGTGATCGGCGCCAAGTTCTTCACGAACGACAACAAGAAGACGCCGAACTCGCGATCGGCGCCAAGAGAAGCGCGGCGTCAATCCGACAAGCGCTGGGCCCTCTGTCGACATGCACGCGCCCGGATGAACCAGCGACTTGCCGTCAGACGGTAGGTTGCCTGCATTCACTCGTGAGCTGCGGCAAGTCGATGGCCCGACAAGAAAAACTTCAAGCCGGATGTACCGAGAAGAAATGCGGCAAGACGCATCCGTCGGAGTTCCTCAGCATCTACACCATCGCGGTGCAAGCTGCCGGGGGGTGAGACGACAAGATCCTTGCCAACTACTTCCCGCTGGTGCTCAAGCCCAATGTCAGATCCTGGCTCATGCACTTGCCGGACAACTCCATATCTTCTTGGGCAGATCTATGCCATCAGTTTGTCGGCGCCTTTACGGGCGGCCACAAGCCTCATGGCCAAGAAAGCGATCTTCATCTGCTCGCCCAGAAGGAAGGAGAGCCCTAGCAAGTACATTCGGAGATTCAGCCAGCGTCTGACACAACATCCCGGATGTCCACTGCCGCGGTAATCAGCGCTCCATCGTAACATGCGAAACCGCAGGATGCGGAGGAGATGGCGATGTGCAAGATCAAAGACGCGTCGATGAGCTATATGCCCCTGGCCGACAAGTGTGCACGTCTTTGAGGAAGGAGGAGACTCCCGGAGAGAATCTGACGGGGAGGATCGATAGCGAGGAGACCGCCCCGGTAAGGAAGAACCGGCGGCGGAATAATAGAAAGAAGAAAGGCAGAGATGTACTAGTTGTTGAGCAGTCCGGCAACGGAGGTGGCGCCAAGAAAGCCAAGGCTAGTAGCTCCGGCAAGGAGGTTGCCGCTGGCGCCAACAGCCAAGCTGTGGCGGTCACGACAAGCGGCTCCCGGCAAGCGATCTTGCAAGATCCACCGCACCAAGGGCCATGACCTCCAGAGCTGCAAGAAGGTCGAGCAGCTTGTCGAGCAGCGAAGGCTGAATCTGAGCGACGCGACAAGGAGAAGGCCCAGGAGGGTGCTGGAGGAGTTAGCAAGAAAGCGTCCGGCGAGGAGGGCGCCAGCAAGGCCAAGCAGCGGCAAGGAGACAGGCCTCCCCGTGGCCGCGACAAGGATGACGACGACGACGACGATGAAGACATGGATGATGACAAGACCGACGAGCAGGAGTTCCAGAAAGCCACAGAAGTCCTGTGCGTTGACGGCGGTGCTTCTCTGCACACTTCACACCGCCAACTCAAGCAGTGGATGCGGGAAGTCAATGCAGCAGAACCATCCATCGAGTCACGCAGGCCTCTGAAATGGTCCAGCACGCCTATCATCTTTGATATTGAGGACCACCACGATCGCGTAATCGCGGTCGGGTGCTTGCCGATGTTGGTTTCGCCAACTATCCGCAACCTCAAGGTCACCAAGATGTTAGTTGACGGGCGGGCCGGCTTGAACTGATCTCCTCTGCGGTGCTCTAGAAACTCCGGATCCCGATGGCGAGCTCGAAGAGACCGACACTTTCAAGGAATCAATGCAGGAAGGAGCAAGCGAAGGGAAAGATCACGTTGCCGGTGACATTTGGCGTGAGTTGAACTTCAGGATCGAGAGGGTCACTTTTGACGTTCTTGACTTTCCGTTGCCTTACAATGGGATACTTGGCCGTCCGGCACTTGCCAAATTCATGGCAGCCTCTCACTATGCATATAACATCTTTGAAGATGCCAGCCCCATAAGTGTCATCTCTGTCCTGGCGACAAGAAGGATGCTCTCATCTGCGCCGACAAGATTTACCGAAGCGGCACGCAACAGATTGCAAGCCACTTGTCACCGGAGCTCCCGGGGAAGAAGAAGACCAAGTCCGGCAAGAGCTCGATGCCCACTCCGGCAAGCGCACCTCTTGGTGCTGCACTACCATCGAGGACGCACCATCGAGCTCCACCGGCAAGTGTAAGAAGACGATGGCAGCTCCACCAGAGACCAAGAAGGTGTCCGCCAAGGAGGACGACACTGCTGGTACTTTCACCATCAGTGCCTCTCTCGACCCTAAATAGGAAGGCGCGCTCGTTGCTTTCCTGCGGGAGAACGTCGATGTGTTTGTGTGGCAACCGTCTGACATCCCCGGCGTTTCCAGGAAAGTAATTGAGCACCATCTTGCCGTTTGTCCTCATGCGCGGCCCGTCAAGCGTAAAGCCGAGGAAGGCGCGGAGCGCCAAGAGTTCATCGCAGAAGAAATCAAGAAGTTGGAAGCAGCAGGCCTTGTCAAAGGAGTGCTCCATCCCTCGTGGTTGGCCAATCCTGTAGTTATCGCATAAGGCTAACGGGAAATGGAGGCTTTGTATCGACTTCACCGATGTCAATAAAGCTTGTCCCAAAGACCCATTTCCCTTGCCGCGCATCGACTAGATTGTTGACTCCACAGCCGGATGTGATTTGCTTTCATTTCTAGATGCATACTCAGGATATCATCAGATCTTCATGGCGGAAGAGGATGAGGAGAAGACCGCATTCATCACCCCATGTGGCACATACTGTTTTGTACGGATGCCCTTCGGGTTAAAGAATGCCGGTTCAACATTTGCAAGAGTAGTTCATGACGCTTTTGAGCCGCAAATGCACAGAAATGTGGAAGCCTACATGGACGACATAGTGGTCAAAAGCAAGGACAAGGCGACTCTGATTCAAGATTTAGACGAAACCTTTGCAAATCTGCGCGTGATCAACCTCAAGTTCAACCCTGAGAAGTGTGTGTTTGGAGTCCCTTCCGGCAAGCTTCTCGGGTTCTTCGTGTCTCAGCGGGGAATTGAAGCCAATCCCGACAAGATCAAGGCCATTGAGCAGATTGAAGCACCAAAACGCATCAAGGATGTACGAAGACTTGCCGGTTGCGTAGCTGCTCTCAGCAGGTTTATCTCTAGGTCTGCTGAGCGCGCCCTGCCATTTTTCAAAATCTTGAAAAAGGCAGGCCCGATGCAATGGACTCCGGAAGCGGAGGCAGCGCTGCAGGACTTGAAGAGATACATCCTCCACTCCAACACTTGTCGCACCTAGGCCACAAGAGAAGTTGCTGCTGTATATAGCGGCAACCAATCAAGTGGTTAGTGCTGTGTTAGTAGCGGAGAGGGAGGCGGATGATGAGCTAGCAACCATGGCGAGATGCATCCAAATGACAAGCAAGGGGCTTCACCGGCAAGCTCTGGTCCCGACAAGGACGGATCTGCGTGACGCATGAGAATATGCGAAAAGAATGGTGCGGCGCCAGTTTACTTCGTCGGTTCCCTTCTGCGAGGCTAGGTCAAGGTACTACGGTGTAAATTGCTTTTCGGCCTCCTCATGGCCTCGAGAAAGCTGCGCCATTACTTTCGAGCACATGAGATCACAGTTGTCACTCGTTTTCCGAAGAGGATCTTGCCAAAATCCAGAGGCAACAGGCAGGATTCTCGAGTGGGCACTGGAACTGTCAAGCTTTGGCCTCAAGTTTGAGAGCACTTCAACTATCCAAAGCAGAGCATTGGCGGAGTTCATAGCAGAATGGACGCCAACACCAGATGAAGAAATTCCGTAAACGAGCATCCCGTCAAGGAAGCAAGCAAAGAGTGGCTGATGTACTTTGATGGTGCCTTTTCACGCAGATGCCGCGCGCTGGCGTGCTACTTGTTGCACCCACCGGAGAGCACCTCAAGTACGTAGTCCGGATGCACTTTCCCAAGGAGCAAGCGACAAACAATACCGCAGAGTATGAAGGTTTGCTTGCCGGTCTCGTGGATCGCAGATGAACCTTGGGATCAAGAAGCTCATTGTCAGGGGTGATTCACAGCTTGTCATTCGCCAAGTGAACAAGAATTATCAGAGTCCGTTGATGGAAGCTTATGTTGATAAAGTGAGGAAGCTGGAAGAGCACTTTGACGGCCTACAGATGGAATATATTCCAAGAGCTCGAGCGACATTGTTGATGGCTTTGTCAAAAGTGCGCGCACTTAAGTTGCACAATGGAACCGAGGATCTTTGTGCTCAAGCTGACTCAACCGTCTGTAACACCATCAATCGGACAGAGCAAGAAGAGGAAGTTGATCTCTGGTGACTATTTTTCGTGAGCTCCCGAAGCCGCCCGTCAAGAAGGTCCCCAATATCAACACCAACAATCTTTGAGGAGCGATCTGCTCCGACAAGCCCTAGGGTTTGTTTCGTTGAAGCGACGCTCCCGACAAGTTTTGCTCCGGCAAGCTTGCGAACGTCAAGCTCCGGTGAGCCACGAGTTCTCGCCGTAGAAGCGGATGTTCCGCAGCAACAGATGTGCCTTTAGTCCTTGTTGTCGAGCCGCAAGCTCCAAAGATGGGCACAAAGAGATTGTCCATTTCCTTCAGACAGGAGAACTTCCGAAGAGCAAGAAGAAGCGGAAAGAGTAGCCCGGCAGTCAAGTATGTACCAGTTTGTCGACAAGACACCTGCATGTATGAGACTCAACGGTGTGAAATTGAAGTGTATTCACCGGGAAGACGGACAAAAGCTGTTGGCGAGAGATACATAGAGGCATATGTGGTCACCACATTGGTGCGAGAGCACTTGCCGCAAAGCATTCCGGCAAGGTTTCTTTTGGCCGACAGCCCTCCGGGATGCAAGCGCACAAGTAACCAAGTGTGAAGCATGCCGGTTCCATTCCAAGCAGATACACCAGCCAGCTCAAGCTCTCCGGGCGATCCCTTTATCCTGGCCATTTTTGATTACGGGGCTCGACATCCTCGGCCCCTTCCCCGAAGTCGTCGGGGCTTTGAGTTCTTATGCGTTGCAATCGACAAGTTCACAAAGTGGCCGGAAGTGGAAGCGATGAGGAAGGTGACAAGACAACGTGATCAAGTTCTTCAGGTCGATTGTTTGCCGTTTCGGAATCCCTAACAGGATCATCACCGACAACGGCACGCAATTCACAAGCCGCACCTTCATGCAGTACGTCCAAGATCTTGGCGCCAAGGTCTGCTTCGCTTTTGTTGCTCATCCGAGAAGCAACGGTCAAGCGGAGAGGGCAAATGCTGAAGTGCTGCGCGGGCTCAAGACCAGAACTTTCTAAAGGCTGCGCAAGTGCGGAAGAAACTGGATCGAGGAGCTGCCGGTGGTTCTTTGGTCGATCAGGACGACGCCAAATCGAGCCACTGGCCAGACACCTTTCGCTCTAGTCTATGGAGCAGAGGCGGTTCTCCCCACGGAACTTCGTATCTGGATCGCCTCGAGTGCTCGCTTATGATGAGCTTGAGCAAGAGCAGCTGCGACAAGATGACGCTACGCTCCTTGAGGAGGATCGTCTTCGTGCTTTGTCTGAGCTCTTGATTACCGGCAAGCTTTGCGCCGCTACCATAGCCGCAAAGTCAATGCCAAGTCTCGAGGAAGGAGACCTTGTTCTTCGGGCGTGTTCAGTCCGCCAAGAATTCCAACAAGTTGACGCCTTGAAGTGGGAAGGCCCTTACTGGGTGAAAGCGAGTCACTAGGCTGGCGCTGTCCGCCTTTGAGACCGAAGATGGCATTCGGTGAGCAACTCCTGGAACATTGAGCATCTTCGTAAGTTTTACCGTGAAAGCGCGATTCTTGCGGAACCTGTTCGGCAACCACCTTTTGTACAAGTCTTGCCGCTGTTGCATGTAATCCTTTGTACAAAGCCGGGCGCAGACCCCGTGCATAAGTAAAGCTAGCGTGCTTCGCACATCTTGTCAATTTCATGCTTTTTACTTCTATTTTGTGTGCGTTATCTGACACTTTGTGCAGCACCTACCCCTGGTAAGTAATAACGAGCCATAAGGCTCCATATATTTATTTTCTCTTCTTTCTCTTTCTCAAAGAAAGGAGGGTTCCCTCGCACACAAGTTTGCCGGGGGGAAAGGAGAAGATAATGGTGTGGACCAAGCGTCGCTCAAGGAAGTCTAGCCTTACCGGAAGCAAGCAACGGAAAAGCTAAGTTGCCAAAGTTTGAGCAATCAGTTTTAAAATTCTTAAGTTATCTTCCTCGAACTACCGTACTTTGTATGGAAAACACATGCAGAGGAACCAACTCGTAGCTAGTTGCGCCCTTACTTTGTTTCGAGTCCGCTCAACAACTTAAGTGAGCTGCGACTAGTTGCGACAAGGTTGCTTGCCGGAAGCGGCACCGCCAGCAGGCTGCTGACGTCCCGCACTCAGCGCTCACGGCTCAGTTCGCCAGCGACAAGTTCCCTAAAAGCGTAGGGCAAAAACATACAAAGGAAGGAATCAAGTAAAGGAAATAACATAGCAATTGATACCCAAAATAGAGTTATATTACAAGATTGTTCTTATGACACGACCAGCAGCGGCAAGAGAAAGAGAAAACGGGCGGCCTAATCTACGCGATCGCCCTCAACCCTCTTGATTCCGCTCATCCTGTCCACAATGGGTGCGACAAGGGTCTTGAGCGCCTCCACATCAAGATCCCGTGGCGGGGACTTGAGGACGTTGGTGAGGTTGAGGCCTGGATTGCGGAAGGCCACTTTCATCAACACCTTCTGGAGAGCTCCCGCGCAGATCTGACGCGACTCCTCGGCCAGCTGCTTTGGGACTTCTTCCCGGAGTCGCTGGAGGGCCTTCACCACGCCCTTGAAGAACAAGCTAAGCTTGGCGCTGGGTTGGAGGTGCTCGTCGGAGGAATATCCAAGATCAACCATCCCTAGCTCCATCAGCTCCCTGTTGATGGCTGCAACAGTATCCACGAGACCCTCGGTCCAGTGCTCCACATTCTCCCTCAAGGCACTCTGGGCGGCAGCAACACTCGCCAGCAGCGCCTCGTCGGCCTTGATCTTCTCCTTCAAGGCCACCTCCTGCTCCTTGGTGCCGTCCAGCTGTCCCGAGTCAGGGTAGTCAGCTTCAACTCAAGATCCGCGTTGGAGTCCTTGGCGGCGCTGAGCTCCTTGCTCCTCTCGGCGAGACGGCCCTGCAGCTCGCCAAGAATATAGGCGTCCTTCTCGCGCTCGTGCTTGAGTGCAGCAAGCTCCTCGCCGCTCTCCTTGAGACTGGCCTCCAACTGCGCCACCTTCGTCTCCATCTCCTTCTTGGCGGCCTCGGCGATTCTTGGCAGCATCCTTTGCCTCCTTGAGAGCCCCGCCAAATGTTTGCTCGCGCATGGCAAGATCCTCCTCGTGGCTGTCAATGTTAACCTTCCGCTGCGCCAACTCACCTTCCTGCGCGGACAGCTTCTCGGCGGCAAGCCGCGGTTCCTCCTCAGCTTCAGCCTTCTCGAGGATGAAGGCCTTGCGCTCCTCGGCGAGTTGCTCCCGCTCCTCTGCCGAGGACCGGAGAGCTTCCTGGTTGCGGCCCTGGAGGTCCTCCGCGCGCTTCTCGATGTCTGCTCCCGCCTTCGCGACAAGCGCCTCCCGGGATTCCAGCTTGGCTTGTCGGGCGCGGTAGAGCGACAGCAGCTTCCGCAGCAGCAGCTCCTCCTCAGGCTCGCCGCTGCTGCTACTTGGCGCGTCGACCAGCGTCAGTCCAGCGGAGGCGAGCAGCTCTTCATCAAAAACTTCTCCTTCGGCCGGCGCCCTGGAGCTCGACTCCCATGGGAGCTTGATGAAGACGCCATCGCCGACCTTGAGTAAGCGCGGGCTGGGGCTCTTGAACTGGCAGCTGCGGCAGCGGCGGAGGGATCGGCGATCGGCGTGGCGCTGGCGCTCCTGCGGCCTCGAAGTGCGTCGGTCACGATTGCAGACCCTCGCCCGGCTTCTGCGGCGGCAGCTTTGGCGGCCTCTTCGCCGGCGGGCTCGTCAGCGCCGGCTCCTTCTTCCATGGCGGCGGCTTCATCAGTGTCGCCGCACACGTCCTCCTCGCCGGCGACCTCGGTCTCCATTGGTTCTGTGGTGGATGGATGAAGAAAGTCAAGCAAATATTTAAAAAGAAAATCAGAAGAAGAAAAACACAAGGAAAGTTCTCGGGCAAGAAGATTACCTGTGCTGGGGTCTGCGGTCATGGTCTCCGCCGCCAAGGGGTCGTTGGTGTCGTCCCTTGCCGGAGAGCTGCCCCTTGCCAGAGAAGTCTCCCTTGCCGGAGAACGCTCCCTTGCCGGGGAATCCTCCCTTGGCGGCGTAGTCGAAGCAGAAGGAGGCTGCTCTGCTCCTACAAAAGTCAACAGCCAAATATCAGCAAGGAAAAAGCACCCATGCACGCCGAACAGCAAGAAGTAGACCATATACTTACGCTGGGAGCTGCGCTGGGGGCTGCTTTAAAGAAGAGTTGCCGCATCCGGCAAGGTCGTCTTGGACGCGCCTCCTGCTGTCGCAGTAGGTTCGTCCTCGACGACGATCACCGGGGTTTTGGCTCTCTTCGACATTCTCTGGGCCAGCGTCCTGAAAAGGAATGGGTTCAGAGTAAAACAAATCAGATACAAGACAAAGCAACAAATCGAAGAATTACAAGTACAGCAAGGAATCTTACTCTTCTTCTTCCTTGTCGGAGCTGAGCGCGGAGAGGTCAAATTCTAGCCCGCCTCCAGTACGACGAGGCGGAGGAGTGGGTTCCCTTGGACGCTTGGCAGGAGCGGAACCGGTGGTCTGCGAGGGCCCCGCTCCGGATTGCCGCTTGTGGCGTGAGGTGCTCCAGCAACAAAGTGCTTGCCGCGATGGAGCGCGCCGCGTCGCGCGGCTGTTGGGTCTGCCGCCGCTTCGTCTCCGGCCTTGCGAAGACGCCTTCTTGGTGGAGCTGGGGGCTCGCTCGCGCAAGCTGCTTGGAGGCGGGGAGGATGCGCCCTCGGCGGGTTCGCTCGACTTCGGCCGGGCTCGGCAAGCTCCTCCTCGCCGGCAAACTCCTTTCGCTCGACAAGGCTTGCCGCCTCGGCTGCCTCTGCCTCCTCCACAGTGAAGCCAAACTTCGCCCATGGCGGCCCTGCCGCCTCTTCTAGCTCGGTGGCGTCTTGCGCATCTCGTCATCGGTGGTGTCGCGGTGAGGCCCTCTGCTCATCGGCGGACCGGCATTTCTACCAGATTGTCAAAGAACTGCCGCGACGACGTCATCCGCCGCTCTTGCCAAGTTGGGACAATTCCATGCGAATCGCACGACGGCATCATTACGCGGATGCGGTCAAGCGCGAATTGTTACAATGAACGATGCCTCGGCAACCTAAACATCTCTGGATGATCAGGATCGGGCTTGAACAGCTCCAAGAGCATCACGTCAAGCTCCAAGACGGTGAAGTTGAAGTTGAGGCCTGGGCGCAGCCTCATGATATCTGTCGCGTTCTGAAACTCCCAGGCAGGTCTCCTCCTCTGCTGCAAGGGGGCGATGCGGTGGCGAAGGAAGTCCGCGCCAACAGTGCCTACGATGAGTCCGGCAAGTCTGAGGCGAAGGATTCGGGTGACTGCGATCTTCAGCCTAGCGTCTTCTAGGGCCAGATTGCTCCAATCATTGCCGCGCACTACTGGGGTTTGGCGCTGGGCGGTAAATGGCTGCGGGTTCTCCTCGACAATCCAGCACCAATCTGCCCTCCATTCCTCCCATTTGCTACAGAACTCTCCCTCCAGATAGGCTTCCTTCTTGCCGACCACACGGAGATCCAGGCGATTCCTCCGGCAAGAGGCTCTCCTCTCTCGACTCGGGGTAAAAAGAAGTGGCGGAAAAGGGCTACAGTTGGGTGGACTCCGACAAAGTTTTCGCAGAGAGGTGCGAAAACTGCCATGGTCAGAACGGCATTGGGGGTGAAATCAAGGAGGCGGAACCCGTAGGTGTTCATGATGTCACAGAAGAATTCAGAGAAAGGCGGGCAGAGTCCGCAGTAGAAGAAGAGCGAAGAAGGGATACCCAGTCGGGGCCAATTCCGAGGCAGCGGCGGGGAGTACCTTCGTGCGCGGATGCGCTCGCGTCTCCGTCGACCAGAAGAGGTAGTAGTTCTCCCTCAGCTCCTTCGCGGCGAGCTGAGGGGGGAAGATGGCCCGCTCCTTCCGCAGCGCCGCAAGCCGCTGCGCCTCGGCCGACTTCACGGCCTTCCCTTGTCGGCTTCGGGCCCATGGCGGGCGGTGGAGGAGATCGACGGCGTTGAGGGTGCTTTGGTGGCGATGAAGCGAGCGCTGCTCTCTTTTCAGCCTTGAAGAGAAGGGGGGGAGCAGCGGTGGTTTTTCGATGGGACAGCAACTGGCAAGGTAGGCGACGTGCCCCTGTTTCCCCTGCTTATAAAGAGGGAGGGGGCGGATGTTCCGATTTTCCGAATAAAGAAACTCCCACGATCTCGCCCACGTTCTCTCAGACGACGCCACGTTCGACATGTGCCGTTCGTGGAGGACGTGGTGGGTCCGGGATGAGTTACGGCATGACCCGGGCCGCGTGTGCCGTGCCTGCTTTTGGGCCTGCCCAATGGCCTTTCGGCACCGTGTGTGGCCCAGGCCCGGGGGCTCCTGTCGGTGTACTAGAGTAGGGATACCCTAGTATCCCGAACTTGTGCACGGGCAGTTGCAGCCCTCCGCGGCAAGGCTTACCGGGTGACCGCCAAGGTCCTCCGTGGTTCCTTTGGAGCCATTCAAGAACAAAGTATTCAAGCCAAGGAGACAAGGCCCCGGCAAGAGGAGCTTGCCGGGAAGGCTACCCAAGGCACCTAGAAGACAAGGCCCCGGCAAGAGGAGCTTGCTGGGAAGGCCCGGTGAGCGACAAGCTTCCGGACGCGACAGGACAACAACCGCGGCAAGGCGCTTGCCGTGGCAGACCACCTCTCTGTACCTACGCTCCGGCGCATCCACTAACGTGTCGCCTGACCTTTCGGCGCCAAGCGTGGCGAGAGGCTGTGCAGCCGCCGGTGCGAGGTGGCAAGTTTACGCCGACAAGATTTCCATCATGGCAGGCGGTGGCGCCCCTGACGGTCCCTGTTTGCACTGTTAGGGCGACGTAGACGGGCATTTAATGCCTTTGTCCCCTGCCGTTAGGGTTAGGTATGGTACACTCTACACTGTACAAGTAGGTGTACCAACCACTACTTTTCCATTTGTACCCTTGTTTACGTTGCCACCTGTCGGTGACCCCTTCAGCATATAAAAGGAGGCCCATGCGCAATGTAGAAGGGGTCGGCCGATTCCCCCACGCCGGATCTTGCTAGCAGCTCATGTGTACTGTAGCACTCAGCGCTCCTGAGCAAGAACGCAATACACCTAGACATGCAGCAGTAGGAGTGTTATCTCTCCGGAGAGTTCCGAAGCTGGGTAAAACCTCTCGTGTGCTTCGCCTCGATCTGCTCTTTGTGCGACCTCCGCTCCCCGCCGAACCGAAAGGGGCTCGGTCCGCCGGTCCCATAGGTGTTCGTGGGCCAGATCAGCCTGCCCCGACAAACTTCAAAGAGTGCCCTAAGATTTCTACCTGAGAAACAAAGACAAGAACGTGCATCAACCCCTATGCATAGATTACCCCAATGTCACCTCAGGAATCCGCAAGTTGAGTGCCAAAACATATATCAAGTGAATCAATACGATACCCCATTGTCACCACAAGTATTCAATTACAAGACATATATCAAGTGCTCTCAAATCCATAAAAGTATTCAATCCGATAAAACGAAATCTCAAAGGGAAAACTCAATTCATCACAAGATAGAGAGGGGAAAACACCATATGATCCTACTATATTAACAAAGCCCGCGATACATCAAGATCGTGACATCTCAAGAACACGAGAGAGAGAGAGAGAGAGAGAGAGAGAGAGAGAGAGATTAAACACATAGCCACCGGTACAAACCCACAACCCCGAGGGTGGACTACTCCCTCCTCATCATGGTGGCCACCGAGATGATGAAGATGGCCACCGGAGATGATTCCCCCCTCCGGCAGGGTGCCGGAAAGGGTCTATATTAGTTTTCGCTGGCTACAGAGTCTTGCGGCGGCGGAACTTCTGATCTGGGTTAACCCCGATGGTTTTGGAATATTTGGGATTTTATAGGGCAAAGAGGCGGTGCGGGAGGCCACCGAGGTGGGCACAACCCACCTGGACGCGCCTAGGGGCCCAGACGCGCCCTGGTGGGTTGTGCCCCCCTCGAGGCACCCCCAGGTGCTGCTCTGGCCCATCCTGGGTGTTCTGGTCCATAAAAATCTCGAAAAAGTTTCGTGGTGTTTGGACTCCGTTTGATATTGATTTCCTGTGATGTAAAACATGCAAAAAAACAACAACTGGCAGGCACTATGTCAATAGGTTAGTACCAAAAAATGATATAAAATGGATATAAAATGATTATAAAACATCCAAGAATGATAATTTAACAGCATGGAACAATCAAAAATTATAGATACGTTGGAGACGTATCAGATATCAGGTATTTCATTTTTCTTAAGAGGATGATCAGGCAAAGCATTAAGTAACTGGCAAAGCCTCCCCCAAGCTTGTGGGAGACTCTCTTCTTTAGTTTGCACAAATTTAAATATTTCCTGTAAAGTTGCTTGTTTCTTATGAGCAGGGAAATATTTTTCAGAGAAGTAATAAATCATATCCTGGGGACTACGCACACAACCAGGAGCAAGAGTATTGTACCAAGCTTTACATCACCCTTTAATGAGAACGGAAATAATGTGAGAACATAATAATAGCGAGTCATCTCATCATGAGTAAAAAGGGTGGCTATGTCATTCAACTTAGTAAGATGTGCCACAACAGTTTCAGTTTGATAACTTAGTAAGATGTGCCACAACAGTTTCAGTTTGATAACCATGGAAAGTAATTAACTCTAGGTCAACAGAGAATTCATAATCCTTATCATCAATAAAAATAGGTGAAGTAGCAAACTTAGGATTATATTTCATTCTAGCACTCAGATATTTTTCTCTATACTTGCATAGTAATTTCTCTAGGTCATCTCTATCCTTACAAGCAAGAATATCTCTAGTTGTTTCTTCATTCATAACATAACCTTCCGGTACCTTAGGCAATTCATATCTAGGAAGGTTAGTTCTAGCAGGTGTTTCAGGAGATTCAGTTTCACGCTCATCATCAGATTCAACAACATCAGGTTGTATTACTCTAGCAATTTGTATATCAAGAAAATCACCAAGTGGCACATCATCATCATCATCATCAAGCAAGGTACTAGCATCATCATAAGCATCATTCATAGTAGAAGTTGCATCATCAATAACTTGTGACATATTAGAATTGATAGCATGTGGTGGTGTTGCAAGATTACTCATAACTGAACGTGAATCTAAAGCAGAACTGGATGGCAGTTCCTTACCTCCCCTCGTCTTTGAGGGATAAATCTTAGTATTAGGATCCTTCAGATTATTCATATTAATAATCTGATAATAATACCAAGTGACTCAACAAATATAGCTATGCTCCCCGGCAACAGCGCCAGAAAAAGCTCTTTATAACCCACAAGTATAGGGGATCGCAACAGTTTTCAAGGGTAGAGTATTCAACCCAAATTTATAGATTCGACACGAGGGGAGCCAAAGAATATTTGAAGGTATTAGCAGTTGAGTGGTTAATTCAACCACACCTGAAGATTAATTATCTACAGCAAGTGATCAGTAGCAAAGTAGTATGATAGTTTTGATAATAGTAGCAGTAGTAACGGTACCGGTAATAGTGATAGCAGTAATTTTCTAGCAAGTGTAATAGTGATGATAGCAGTAGTAACTTAGCGGAAACAATGTAAGATAAATTCGTAGGCATTGGATCGGTGGCTTGTTGGATGATATTCATCATGAGACAGTTTTAACCTATGGCGATACGGCACTAGCTCCAGTTCGTCAATATAATGTAGGCATGTATTCCGTAAATAGTCATACGTGCTTATGGAAAGAACTTGCATGACATCTTTTGTCCTACCCTCCCGTGGCAGCGGGGTCCATATTGGAAACTAAGGGATATTAAGGCCTCCTTTTAATAGAGAACCGGAACAAAGCATTAACACATAGTGAATACATGAGCTCCTCAAACTAGGTCATCACCGGGAGTGGTCCCGACTATTGTCACTCCGAGGTTGCCGGATCATAACACGTAGTAGGTGACTATAACTTGCAAGATCGGATCTAGAACATGGATATAATGCTGATAACATAAACAGTTCTGTTCCGAGTTCATGGCACCCGGGCCCAAAGTGACAAGCATTAAGCATGGCAAAGTCATAGCAACATCAATCTTAGAACATAGTGGATACTAGGGATCAAGCCCTAACAAAACTAACTCGATTACATGATAAATCTCATCCAACTCCTCACCGACCAGTGAGCCTACGAAGGAATTACTCACTCTCGGTGGGGAGCATCATGGAATTGGCAATGGAGAAGGGTTGGTGATGACGAAGAATGAAGATCCCCCTCTCCGGAGCCCCAAACGGACTCCAGATCTAGCCTCCCAATGAAGAACAGGAGGTGACGGCGGCTCCGTCTCGTGGATCACGATAATTATTTCTCCCTAATTTTTTCTGGAAAAATAGAATTTTATAGCTTTGGTTTCAGGGTCAGCGGGGCCACCATGTGGGGACAACCCACCTGGGCGCGCCAGGAGAGGGGGTGCGCCCTGGTGGGTTGTGCCCACCCAGGTGCCCCTCTCCAATGGATCTTGGCTCCAAAAATTCTTATTTATTGTATAAAAATTCCTCGCAAAGTTTCGTTCCATTTCGAGAACTTTTATTTCTGCACAAAAACAATACCATGGTAGTTCTGCTGAAAACAGCGTCAGTCCGGGGTTAGTTTCATTCAAATCATGCAAATTAGAGTCCAAAACAAGAGGAAAAGCGTTAAGAAAAGTAGATACATTGGAGACGTATCAAAGCACAACATGTTATATCAGCTCTGGATTTATATAGCTCGGCCACGGATCAAAGTTTGAACTATGACAAGTGTTCTATGTTCTTTGGTGAAACATGTCCGGCCATGGTTAAAGAACAAGTTAGGGATGCCCTACATGTCATGAGTTTGGTTTTTGAGGAGAAGTATTTGGGCCTCCCCACACCTGAGGGACGTCTGTCCAAAGGGAGGTTTCAAAATATTCAAACAAGTCCCACCAAAAGGCTTGTTCAGTGGGGAGATGGGTACCTAGCATGGTCGGGAAGTGAGGTACTTATAAAGTCAATCGCGCAAGCTTTGCCCACATACATAATGGGAGTGTTCAAACTTCCTTTTTTAGTTTGTGATGACCTCACTACAATGGTGAGGAATTTTTATTGGGGACCTTTCTCTTACAAACCTATTTCTAGGCAGGGTCTATGCCACATTCCTTATGTCTCGGACCTACTAAATGAGTCTGACTCTTGAAATATTCAGCTTCTGAATCAGTACTTGTTCAAGCAGATGTGGAGGAGATCCTAAAGGTTACAACTTCCCCAAGGCGAGGCGAGGACGTTATTGCATGGGGGCCTGAAAAATTGGTAATTTTTCGGTGAAGAGTGCTTATCACTGGGCCTTTGATGAGCTACATAGGTCTTATGCAGCCTCATCTAGCACGTCGTCGTCCAGAGCAAGAAGTTGCTGGAAGTTTATTTGGAGCTGTGGAGCGCCACCGACAGTTCTAAAATTCGCATGGAGAGTAGCGACTGATGGACTACCGACATGGAAGAATAAACATAAGATTGTTTAGAAACCATGAGCATCTGCCCAGTGTGTGTGGAATGGAGACGGAGGACAATTTTCACCCGTTTGTTAGATGCCAACTTGGATGGGATTTATATATGGCAATGGCGGAAATCTGGAGACTCCCTCACCTACAATCGATAGTTAATTGTGGGAAGGAGTGGCTACTACAAGTACTAGCGCCAATGAGTGATTCAGAGAGGTGTATGTTATTACTAATATTCTGGAGAAGCTGGTATGTTCGCAACGAATTGGTGCATCACAAACCTGCCCTGCCGATGGATGTGTCTGTCAGATTCTTACAGAGCTATATGGAGTCTTTGATGGTTGTCAAATCTGATACTAGTGCTGATCAAGTGAAGGGTAAGGCATATATTGCCCTGGATCATGGGAGTGCACCGACAGTACAGGTGGCTGAGACGCCTAGATGGACTAAACCGAGCCAGGGCTGGACTAAACTAAATACAGACGACGCCTTTGTCACGAGTGATGCAGCGGGTGCGGGGATGATTTTGAGGGATTCTTCGGGGAAGATCATATTTTCAGCGTGTAGAGCTTTGTACTCTTGCAGAGATGCGTTGGAGGCGGAGCTTTGTGCATGTATGGAGGGGTTGTCCTCATCGATTCAACGCACCGAAATACCGATAACAATTGAGATGGGTTCCTCAGTTGCAGTTTCTATGATCACATGTGGGGGCAACTATCGATCGGCGTATTGTTCTCTAGTGAATGAGATTAGACTTTTATTAAATCTTCGTCAAACTTGTATTACTCATGTCGCACACTTGTAAAATAAAGCGAGTGATAGTTTAGTTGTTTTTGGTCGTGTTAATAATAGGACTATGACTTGGATAGGGTCGGGTCCTCCTGAAGGTCTAGAGTTAGTTGCTGAGGATTGTAATAATGTTTTGATTGAGTAATACAAGTGATGAGCCCACAAAAAAATATTTTTTAAGCCAGGCGAGCGAACCCGATTGACCACGTTAGCTAGCATGGCTGGTGTGTGTGAATGCGTGGTCGGTAATACCTCACCAAACCTAATCTAGCTTGTTCAGTGGGTGCTTCGTCGGCTTTCTTTCTTGAGGTTGTACTAATCACTTTTGTTTTGGTACTTTTCTTATCTTTTTTGTTTTTCTTTTCTTTTCTTTGCCTTCTTTCATTTTTATAGTTTACTCTTCATTGTCATTTTTCTTATGTAAACCTAACTTATACATGAACATTTTTTAAATACTATGATTTTTTTTCAAAGATACCGAACATCTATCTAATACATGAGCATTTATGTAATATATAATGAAAGTTTTGATTTACACAGTGAAAAGAATTTACATATCGTAAACAATTTCTCAAACATGATGAACATTTTCTAAAAGAACGTTGATTTTTTTGTAATTTACGTTGTACATATTTTCAAAAGTAATCAAATGCATTTTATGTTCATTTTGCTAAACAATCAATTAGCAAAATTTGACAACAACACTGTGTATTCCTGTTTTTTGTCTTAACAATTTTTTTATTCTTCTCAGTCAGCATTTTCGTTTTAGAAAAATGAACGTCCAAACATTCAACAAATGAATGAAAAAGTAAAATAAATAAAATAAAAACTAAGATAGTTAGCCAAAGCAATCAGAAGAATCAAGGAAAACGCATGCTAGAAAATAGCAACCCAATGTACAAAAACAGAAAACAAGGTAAAATGTTAATGGGCCACAAAATACTCAGCCCACCAGCAACCTCTCTTAGATTAGGCCGGTCAATTTGACACCAATAGGCGTCAACAAGGAGTGCTCTAGAAAAATGACACCGTCAGATCTTCCTTTTGCAAAAAACTACTAAACAATGTATGGACATGGTTCTTTTGCTGGTGAAGCAAACCTACTGCAAAAATAATAAGTCGAGAGTGGATTGGCAATTGAGACAACAACAATGACATGCCCCTAGTTGCGAGTTGGAGGTGGACATGCAACTAGAATGAAACACAACTACAACCCCAGTTATGAGTCGAAGATGGACCTGCAACTCGGACGAAAGCAAAACTACGGGCCTAGTTGCGAGTCAAAAGTGAACTTGCAACTGTGACGCAAAGAACTACCTGCCTCGATTGTGAATTGGGGTGCAATGCAACTAGGGAAAAAACACAACACCGCCCCAGTTGTGAGTCGAGTATGGACTTGCAACTGGGACGAAAAGTAAAACTATGAGGCCCCATTTGCGAGTCAAAGGTGGACCTGCAACTAGGATGAAAACAACTATGAGCCCAATTGTGAGTCGATGGTGGGTTTGCAAATGAGACAACAACAACTATGGGTCCCAAGTTACCAGTCGGAGGTGGACGTGCAACTAGGACAAAACACAACAACATTTCTAGTTGCAATTCGATGGTTTTCAGGACCCCGATCCTAAGTCACACCAATCTAGCATGTAACATATCATATCACTTTGCGGCCTCACGTACGGTATTCCTACGGGTGCCACCTTACCTGGCCCGGGACCGTTTGCGCCTTTTGGCTCACGTATATGATAGTGTCGCTAGCATCCAAATGACAGAGAACACGGGTCGACATGACTAGTCGTGAACCCAAAGTGGCACTAACTTACAGGGACAGGCATACATGACCCAACAATGAACGTGTCGGTCATCAGCGAGTGAATTCGGGCTGTAGCAACTGGGCTAGCAGGACTCTGGAAATCTGGGCTGTAGCAGGCTAACAGGACTCCGAAGGACACCGCGTGACATTTCCTGGAAGGGACAGACACAGGATCGAAGAAGGACACATGTCGGCCAGTCTAAGTGTTCCGGGCAAGAGTAACCAGGCTAACAGGACTTGATGGTAAACCGGGCTGTAGCAGGCTACCATGGCTCGATGGAAGCACTAGACTACATTTCCCCATAAGAGAGGCTACCAAGGATAGACAACTAGGTTGCCGGATCCCACACATACCAAGCATTTCAATCATACACACAATATGCTCGATATGTGTAAATACAACATGGCATCACAACAAAACTCTACGACCCAAGTATTTATTCATAAGACTCCGAAGAGTCAGATATTACAAACATGGGTCTCATGACCCAACATTCAAGTCATACAAGCAATAGCACATGCGGAAGCTTATCTTGTCTGAGTACAGACAACTACAAATGAAAAATGCTGAGAAGCCTGACTATCTACAAGACCCTGCCGAGGGCACAAGATCGTAGATGAGGTAACAAGCTAAACATCGAAGTCCACACGGAACTACTAGCGAGACTGAAGTCTCTCTGCAAAAACATAAATTAAGCAAACGTGAGTACAAATGTACCCAGCAAGACTTACATCAGAACTAGCTACATATGCATCAGTATCAACAAAGGGGGGTGGTGGAGTTTAACTGCATCAAGCCATCTTTGACTCGGTGGCTATCCTAAACTACGACTGCAAGTAACTCTCTTGAGGTGGCACACATGAGTCCACATATTCACCAACCAATACACCACTATGGGTACGCTCCCGTCTCCCTATGAGAACGCCATCCATAGCACTCACGCTTATCTTGCGCATTTTAGAGTATCCACTTTCACTTG
This sequence comes from Aegilops bicornis, assembly GCA_021605145.1. Lineage (NCBI taxonomy): Eukaryota > Viridiplantae > Streptophyta > Magnoliopsida > Poales > Poaceae > Aegilops > Aegilops bicornis. The sequence goes on along the minus strand of CM038670.1, from coordinate 576,695,189 downwards.
GCTATGAACTGTACATGCAACCCAGAAGTCCTTTACCGTGGACGCGGCTATTCGAATAGATCATTGAGAACCCTGCAGGGGTGTACTTCTTCACACATGTTTCCACCATTTAGCTTCTGCACACGACATGTGCTCAGCAGACTTCAAGCAAAAGACGACATGGGTGTAGACCACGGCCTACCTAAACACTCAAGTCTCTAGTCCAGGTTTATCGCCTATTCAGGTTCCATCCGCAGGAGTCCGGCCGAGGTTTCCACATACAGCCCCGAACGATGTGTACAGGGTTCCGCGACACCAAACAGGCGCCCGGCATACCCGGCCACGTGCCTACCGCATCACAGCCCACCCCTCGGGTCAGCGCACAAGACGGCCTCCAAAGATACTACAAACACCGAAACTACTTGCAACTCCCGGACAGGGGACTAGGGTGGTTAAGAAGTCGAGCGGGGTCATATTTCAGGGCCCAATGCATGGTAGTAGCTGTTTCATGGATCACAAACACAGAACCCAGTTCCCGAGGACGGCTTCAATGAGACAACCCACCATGTACTCCTACATGGCCTCTCACAGCTACCTTTACCAAATCGTGTTCACACACTTAGCTCACACACAGTAGGACATGTTCATCACCGTTCCAATTCATCCCTGATGAATCAGACCTAACACAACTCTAAGCAATAACATGCATGACAAACAAGCATGAATGAGTAGGCACATCAGGGCTCAAACAACTCCTACTCATGCTAGTGGGTTTCATCTATTTATTGTGGCAATGATATGTCATGCAGAGGAAAGGGGTTCAACTACCGCAGCAAGTAACCGATGAATCGTTGTTGTTCTAATGCAGTAAAAGAGAGTAGGAGCGAGAGAATGGGATTGTATCGGAATGAACAAGGGGGTTTTGCTTGCCTGGCACTTCTGAAGATAATATAGCTCTTCATCGGTGTCATCGAACTCATCGTCAGAACCACGTCTACTGAGAGGGGACAAATACCGGCAATAAAGAAGAAACACAATCAATGTGATGCAACAATATGATGCATAAATGTGATATGGCAAAATGTGTGTGTTGGGCTAATGCATCTATAACCAGATGGGTTTGAGTTATTTTGAACCAAAGATTCAAAGTTCAAACTCATTTGTGATCTTAAATAGTGATTTATCATGTTTTGCACTAAACAACAAGTTAACTTGTTTAAACATGCATGAAACTAGTACAGATGGATAGATTGGATTTTTATCATCATTTTTCATATATAACACTTTGCATTTGGAGTTACAAATTAATTTCTATGAATTTTTGAAGTTGTAACAATTTTTGGAATTTTCTGAATAAGAATAAATCCAGAAAATGCATTACTGCATCAGCATTGCGTCATGCTGACCTCAGCAAGTCAACAGGGCTACCCCGGGTCAAACCTGACCAGTGGGACCCGCGTGTCAGTGTAACGAGGTAGGAACAGAGGCTGACCGGTGGGGCCAGGTCAAAGTTGACGTGGCATGGTCAAACTGATGTGTGGGGCCGGCCGGGTTAATCTAAACTAAACAGAAGATAATTCCGGGGTTAGTTAGGGCATGAGGCCCACTAGTCAGTGGCTCTAGGGGTGATTAGTTGGATCATTAGCACTAATTAAGTGTGCCACATCGGCAGTCGCCGGAGTTTCGCAGGTGGCGACCATTCCGCAGGGCGGAGGCATAGCTGGGTGGCGCTAGGGGCTGCGGCTAGACGTGATGAGACCACCAGGAGGTAGCTCAAGCTCGTCCGCATCCAACGGAGTAGTCAGCAGCGGCTGGGGTGCGCTGTACTCGCCGGAGACGAGCTTACGGCGGCGACCGGAGTTCGGGTGCGAGCGGGGATGCGACTGTGGTGTGCGAGGGCGAGAACAGAGAGGGGAAGGAGGAGGAGCAGCTCACAGCGATTGCAGCAGAAGTCGAACCGGGCTCGGGGAAGGCCAGATGGCGACATACGGGTGCCGGCGATCTCGGTTGCCCGAGGTAGAAGACGACCGCGATGACGGCGTTCGAGGGCGTCCGGCGGGGCGTGGCTCGATGAGGGGGTCGAGGACGACGTCGTGGAGCTCGTGGACCAGTAGGGGAAGCGAGGGAGGGCCGGTGGTCGCGGCAACGATGAGCGGTGGTGACGGTGGCGCTCGGGTGCGTGCGAGAGGAGAGCTAGAGGAGGGAGAGAAGCTCGGGGAGAGAGTGAGAGAGGTCCAGGGGGTGCGTGGCTGCACCAGGAGGGCCAGGGCGAAGCGGCAAGCAGGAGGTGGCCGGGGCCGCGTGCGCACGCCGGGAACGCGCTCGTCCTCCTAGCAGAGGAGGAAGACGACAGGGGAGGAGGCGCTGGTGGGCTGGGCCGGCCAGCTATAGTGCTGGGCCGGTTGGTGGGCTGCTCAGGTGAGGCCAGGTAAGATTCTCTCTCTCTCTCTCTCTCTCTTTTATTTCTGTTTTCTATTTCTTCTGTAACTTTGTGGCTTTTCTAAAAACACTAAAACTAACTCAAAAGTCATGAAACTGCTCATGCCCACTGTTTGGAATATTTCCAATAGTAAACATTTTAGTTTATGATTATTCGGACATCTAAAATATTTCATAGCATTTTAAATGCCCAAATGCAAATACCATATGATTTAATTCAGTGATCCAAGTTGTCCTAGAAAAATGTGCAATATTTTTGGCAGAGGTTCAAGACCAATCCAAAAATGATGAACATTTTCTGAAGGCCATTTTGGGTTCATTGAGGCAATTTTCAGTTGAAATTGTTGTTACCAAAGGGGGTGCTAGGGTTTTGTTAATCCCCATTTCAAACTTTCTGAGAAAAGTAGACATGATGCAACACTAGATGCTAGCACTAGGCATTACCAGAACTAGGGATGTGACAATGGTGGACTTGTAATTGGGACAAAATCAAAACTACAGGGCTAATTGTGAGCCTGGCGTAGGCTTGGAACTAGGATAAAAAAACTCTGGGTCCCCAAGTGTAGAGTTAAAGGTTGACTTGCAACTAGGATGAAGCACGGTATAATCCCAGTTGCGAGTCGAAGTGTGGGCTTGCAACTAGGTCAACTACAAATTGCGGACGTAGTTGGAAGTCGAGGGTGGACTTGAATCTGGGACAACAACAACAACAACATGCCCCCAGTTGCGAGTTGGAGGTGGACTTGCAACTAGAATGAAACATAAGTACAGTCTGAGTTGAGAGTCGAGGTTGGAATTGCAACTAGGACAAAAATTAGGGGGCAAATTGTGAGTAGAAGGTGGACTTGCAACTAGTACAAAAACAACTACGTGCCCCCACTTGTGAGTTGGTGGTGGAATTGCATGTAGGACAAAAACACAAACTACAAAATGGGTTGGGCCCCCAGTTGCGTATCTAGATGGAGTTGCAACCGGAACAAAATTGGTCGGGTCCCCATTTGCGTATCAAGGGTTGACTTGCAATTGAGACAAATAAAAGGTTCTTGAATGCATATTAGGGGTGTAGTCAGAAATGCAACTAGGACAAAAAATGGTTTGGGCCTACATGTCGAGGGTGGACTTGCAACTGGGACAAGAAAAAGATGCCCCCTCCCAAATAGCATGTTTGGGACGGACTTGCAACTGGGATAAAAATGGTTGGCCTCCTAGTTCTGTGTCGAGGGTGGACTTGTAAATGGGACAAACATGGGTTGGACCTAGTTGCATATCAAGGATGGACTTGCAACTAGGACAACTTGGTTAAGTCCTCAGTTGCGTATCGAGGGTGGACTTGCGACTAGAATGTCATGGTTGTAGTTGGACTTGCAATTGGATAAAAAAATATTGGGCCTAGTTGTGAGTCAAGGATGGACATGCAAACTGGGGCAGAAAGGGGATTAAGGGCCTGCTTGCATGTGAATGGTGGTCTTGCAACTGGAATGAACAAAATGGGTCAGACACAGTTGCGAGTAGATGGTTGATTTGCAATTGCGACAAAAAAAGGATCAAGGGTCGGGTCGCATGTCAATCATGGGCATGCAACTGGGGCGGAAAAAAAGGTTCGGGGTCAGTTGCGAGTCGATAATGGACTTGCAACCAATGCAGAAAAAAGTTAGGCATAATTGTGAGTCAAGGGTGGACTTGCAACTAAGGCCAAAAAAAACCTGTCGGGGCAGGCTGATCTGGCCCACGAACACCTATGGGACCGGCGGACCGAGCCCATTTCGGTTCAAGGGAGGCGGAGGTCGCCGAAGAGCAGATCGAGGCGAAGCACACGAGAGGTTTACCCAGCTTGAGCTTTCCGGGAGATAACACTCCTACCGCTGCATGTCTAGGTGTATTGCGTTCTTGCTTGCTCAGAGCGCTGAGTGCTCTGATACACACGAGCTGCTAACGAGACCGAGCGTGGGGAGGGGACTGACCGACCCTTTCTACGCTGCGCATGGGCCTCCTTTTATATCTTTGAAGGGTCTCCGGTGTGGCAACGTAGACAAGGGTACAAATGGAAAAGTAGTGGTTGGTACACCTACTTGTACGATGTACGGTGTAACATACCTAACCACGGCGGCGGGGACAAAGGCATTAAATGCCCGCTCTACGCCGCCTCTAACAAAGGCAAACGGGGACCGTCAGGCGCCACCGCTTGCCACGATGGCAATCTTGTCGGTGCTGCTTGCCACCTCGCACCGCTGGCTACACGACCTCTCGCCACGCTGCTACCGAAAGGTCCTGTAGGCGACATGTTAGTGGATGTGCTGGAGCGTAGGTACAGAGAGGTGGTCTGCCGCGGCAAGCGCCTTGCCGCGGTTGTCATCTTGTCGCGCCCGGAAGCTTGTCGCTCACCAGGCCTTCCCGGCAAGCTCCTCTTGTCGGGGCCTTGTCTTCTAAGTGCCTTGGGTGGCCTTCCCGGCAAGCTCCTCTTGCCGGGGCCTTGTCTCCTTGGCTTGAATACTTTGTTCTTGAATGGCTCCAAAGGAACCACGGAGGACCTTGGCGGTCATCCGGTAAGCCTTGCCGCGGAGGGCTGCAACTGCCCGTGCACAAGTTCGGGATACTAGGGTACCCCTACTCTAGTACACCGGCAGAGCCCGAACTGGGCCACACACGGTGCCGAGCGCTATTGGGCCAGGCCCAAAACAGGGCACGGGCACACGCGGCCTGGGTCACACCATAACTCTCCCCGGACCCACCACGCCCTCCACGAACGGCACGCATCGAACGTGGCGTCGTGTGAGAGATCGTGGGCGAGATCATGGGGGTTTCTTTATTCGGAATAACGGAACGTCCGCCCCCTCCCACTTTATAAGCAGGGGAAACAGGGGCAGGTCGCTCACCTTGCCAGTTGCTGTCCAATCTCGAGAAAACCACCGCTACTCCCCCCTTCTCCTCAAGGCTGAAGAGAGCGGCGCTCCGCCCCCCACCGCCACCAGCATCATCAACGCCGTCGACCTCCTCCACCGCTTCCGCCATTGGCCCGAAAGCCGACAAGGGGAAGGCCGTGAAGTCGGCCGAGGCGCAGCGGCTTGCGGCGCTGCGGAAGGAGCGGGCCATCTTCCCCTCATTTCGCCCGAGGGAGCCGTGGGAGAACTACTACCTCTTCTCGTCGACGGAGACGCAGCGCATCCGCGCGAAGGTACTCCCCGCTGCTGCTGCTTCGAATTGGCCCCGACCGGGTATCCCTTCTTCGCTCTTCTTCTCTGCGGGCTCGCCCGCCTTTCTCTCAATTCTTCTGCGACATCATGAACACCTACGGGTTCCGCCTCCTTGATTTCACCCCCAATGCCGTTCTGACCATGGCAGTTTTCGCACATCTCTGCGAAAACTTTGTCGGAGTCCACCCAAATGTAGCCCTTTTCCGCCACTTCTTTTTACCCCGAGTTGAGAGAGGAGCCTCTTCTTGGGAGGAATCGCTTGGATGTCCAGGGTCGGCAAGAAGGAAGCCTATCTGGAGGGAGAGCTCCGTAGCAAATGGGAGGAATGGAGGGCAGATTGGTGCTGGATTGTCGAGGAGAACCCGCAGCCATTTACCGCCCAGCGCCAAACTTCAGTAGTGCACGGAAACGATTGGAGCAATCTGGCCCCGGAAGACGCTAGGCTGAAGATTGCAGTCACCCGAATCCTCCGCCTTAGACTTGCCGGGCTCACAGTAGGCACCGTTGGCGCAGACTTTCTTCGCCCGACGCTTCTTTGCAGGAGAGGAGGAGGCCTGCACGGGAGTTTCAGCGGCAGATATTATGAGGCTGCGCCCAGGCCTCAACTTCAACTTCACCGTCTTGGAGCTTGACGCGATGCTCTTAGAGCTGTTCAAGCCCGATCCTGATCATCCGGAGATGTTTAGGTTGCCGAGGGGCGTCGTTCTGCTGTGTAACAACTCGTCGCTTGACCGCATCCGTGCAATGATGCCGTTGTGCGACTCGCATGGAATTGTCCCAACTTGGCAAGAGCCTGCAGATGACGTCGTGCGGCAGTTCTTTGACAATCTGGTGGAAATGCCGGTCCGCCCGATGAGCGAGAGGGCCTCACCATGACACCACCGACGATGAGATGCGCCGACGCCACCAGGCTAGAAGAGGTGGCAGCAGCCGCTGCCGCGGGCGAGTTTGGCTTCACCATGGAAGAGGCAGAGGCAGCAGAGGCGGCAAGCCTTGTCGAGCGAAAGGAGTTTGCCGGCGAGGAAGAGCTTGCCGAGCCTGAAGCTGAGTCGAGCGAACCCGCCGAGGGTGCATCCTCCCCGCCTCCAAGCAGCTTGCCGCGAGCGGAGCCACCAGCTCCACCAAGAAGACATCTTCGCAAGGCCGGAGACGTAGCGGGGCGGCAGACGGGCCAACAGCTCAGCGTCGCGCGACGCGCTCCACCGCGGCAAGCACTGTTGCCGCGGAAGCACCTCACGCCGCTGCGGCAACTGGAGCGGGGCCCTCGCAGACCACCGGTTCCGCTCCCGCCAAGCGTCCAAGAGAACCCACTCCTCCGCCTCGTCGTACTGGAGGCGGGCCAGAATTTGATCTTTCCGCGCTCAGCTCCGGCGAGGAAGAAGAAGAGTAAGATTCCTTGTTGTACTTGTGATTCTTCGATTTGTTGTTTTGTCTTGTATCTGATTTGCTTTACTCTGAACCCATTCTTTTTCAGGACGCTGGCCTAGAGAATGTCGAAGAGGGCTAAGACCCCGGTGGTTGTCATCGAGGACGAACCCATTGCGACAGCAGGAGGCGCGTCCGAGACCACCTTGCCGGATGAGGCAACCCTTCTTCAAAGCAGCCCCCAGCGCAGCCCCCAGCGTAAGTATACGGTCTACTTCTTGTTGTTCGGCGTGCATGGGTGCTCTTTCTTTGCTGATATCTGACTGTTGATTTGTGTAGGAGCAGAGCAGCCTCCTTACGCTTCGACCACGCCGCCAAGGGTGGATTCCCGGCAAGGGGCGTTCTCCGACAAGGGAGACTTCTCCGGCAAGGGGCAGCTCCCCGGCAAGGGACGGCACCAGCGATCCCTTGGCGGCGGAGACCATGACCGCAGACCCTGGCACAGGTAATCTTCTTGCCTGAAAACTCCCTTGCGGTCTTCTTCTTCTGATTTTGTTTTTAAATATTTGCTTGACTTTCTTCATCCATCCGCCACAGAGCCAATGGAGACCGAGGTCGCCGGCGAGGAGGACGCCAACAACACCGATGAAGCCGCCGCCATGGAAGAAGAAGCTGCCACGACGGGCCGTCGGCGAAGAGGCCGCCAAAGCTGCCGCCGCAGGTGGTGAGGGTCCGCGATCGCGACCGACGACTTCGAGGCCGCAGGAGCGCCAGGCGCTACGCCGACCACCGATCCTTCCGCCGCTGCTGCAGCGTCAGGCTCCGAAGAGCCCCAGCCCGGTGCCTACTTGAAGGCTGGCGATGGCGTCTTCATCAAGCTCCCATGGGAGTCGAGCTCCAGGGCGCCGGCCGAAGGAGAAGCTTTCGATGAAGAGCTGCTCGCCTCCGCTGGGATCGACGCTTAGTCGACTCGCAGCAAAGAAGTGGCGAAAGCCCGAGGAGGAGCAGCCGCGGAAGCTGTTGTCGCTCTACCGCGCCCGACAAGCCAAGCTGGAATCCCGGGAAGCGCTTGTCGCGAAGGCGGGAGCAGACATCGAGAAGCGCGCGGAGGAGCTCCGGGGCCGCAACCAGGAACCTCTCCGGTCCTTGGGAGAGGAGAGGGAGTGGCTTGCCGAGGAGCGCAAAGCCTTCCTCCTCAAGAAGGCTGAAGCTGAGGAGCAACAGCGGCTTGCCGCCGAGAAGCTGTCTGCGCAGGAAGGTGAGTTGGCGCAGCGGAAGGTTAACCTTGACAGCCACGAGGAGGATCTTGCCATGCGCGAGCAAACAGTTGGCGAGGCCGCCAAGAAGGAGCTGGAGACGAAGGTGGCGCAGTTGGAGGCCAGTCTCAAGGAGAGCGGCGAGGAGCTTGTCAGACTCAAGCACGGCCGAGAAGGACGCCTACACTCTTGGCGAGCTGCAGGGCCGTCTCGCCGAGAGGAGCAAGGAGCTCAGCGCCGCCAAGGACTCTAATGCAGATCTTGAGCTGAAGCTGACCACCCTGACTCAGACGCTGGACGGCGCCAGGGAGCAGGAGGTGGCCTTGAAGGAGAAAATCAAGGCTGACGAGGCGCTGCTGGCGAGTGTTGCTGCCGCCCAGAATGCCTTGAGGGAGAATGTGGAGCACTGGACCGAGGGTCTCGTGGATACTGTTGCAGCCATCAACAGGGAGCTGATGGAGCTGGGAATGGTGGATCTTGGATATTCCTCCGACGAGCACCTCCAACCCAGCGCCAAGCTCAGCTTGTTCTTCAAGGGCGTGGTGACGGCCCTCCAGCGACTCCGGGAAGAGGTCCCAAAACAGCTGGCCGAGGAGTCGCGCCAAATCTGCTTGGGGCTCTCCAAAAGGTGCTGATGAAGGTGGCCTTCCGCAATCCAGACCTCAACCTCACCAACGTCCTCAAGTCCCTGCCGCCGGATGCCAATGTGGAGGCGCTCAAGACCCTTGTCGCACCCATTGTGGACAGGGTGAGCGGAATCAAGAGGGTTGAGGGCGATCGCGTAGATTAGGCCGCCTGCTTTTCTCTTTCTCTTGCCGCTTGGTCATGTTAGGATAACAATCTATTAAGCGCCATGCGACAAGTTATCTTTTAATATAACTTTATTTTGGGTATCAATTGCTATGTTATTTCCTTTACTTGATTCCTTCCTTTGTATGTTTTTGCCCCTCGCTTTTAGGGAACTTGTCGGCGAACTGAGCGCCTTGTGAAGTCTTGACGTCAAGACTTCTTTGGCGGTGCCGCTTCCGACAAATAACCTTGTCGCAACTAGTCGCAACTCACTTAAGTTGTTGAGCGGACTCGAAACAAAGTAAGCGCGCAACTAGCTACGAGTTGGTTCCTCTGCGCACAGGTTTTCCATACAAAGTACGGTCGTTCGAGGAAGATAACTTAAAAATTTTAAAACTGATTGCTCAAACTTTGGCAACTTAGCTTTTCTGTCGTTTGCTTCCCGGTAAGGCTAGACTTCCTTGAGCGACGCTTGGTCCACACCATTATCTTCTCCTTTCCCCCCGGCAAACTTGTGTGCGAGGGAACCTTCCCTTCTTTGAGAAAGAGAAAGAAGAGAAAATAAAGATATAGAGCCTTATGGCTCGTTATTGCTTACCGGGGTAGGTGTTGCACAAAGTGTCAGATAACGCATGCAAAATAGAAGTAACAAGCATGAAATTGACAAGGTGTGCGAAGCACGCTAGCTTTACTTATGCACGGGGTCTGCGCCTGGCTTTGTATAAAGGATTACATGCAACAGCGGCAAGACTTGTACAAAAGGTGGTTGCGGAACAGGTTCGGCAACCGCCGCTTCTGAGTAAAACTTACGAAGATGCTCAATGTTCCAGGAGTTGCTCACCGGAATGCCATCTTCGGTCTCAAAGCGGACAGCGCCAAAGCCTAGTGACTCGTTTCACCCGGTAAGGGCCTTCCCACTTAGCGTCAACTTGTTGGAATTCTTGGCGGACTGAACGCGTCGAAGAACAAGGTTGCCTTCCTCGAGACTTCCGCATTAACTGCGGCTATGGTAGCGGCGCAAAGCTTGTCGGGTATCGAGCAGCTCGCATAACAAATCAAGACGATCCTCCTCAAGGAGCAGCGTCATCTTGTCGCAGCTGCTCTTGCTCAAGCTCATCATAAGCGAGCACTCGAGGCGATCCGTATACGAGTTCCGTGGGGAGAACTGCCTCCGCTCCATGGACTAGAGCGAAAGGTGTCTGGCCAGTGGCTCGATTTGGCGTCATTCTGATCGACCAAAGAACCACCGGCAGCTCCTCGATCAAGTTTCTTCCGCACTTGTGCAGCCTGTCGAAAGTACTGGTCTTGAGCCCGCCAGCACTTCGATTTGCCCTCTCCGCTTGACCGTTGCTTCTCGGATGAGCAACAGCGAAGCGAACCTTGGCGCCAAGATCTTGGACGTCTTGCATGAAGGTGCAACTTGTGAATTGCGTGCCGTTGTCGATGATGATCCTGTTAGGGATTCCAAACGGCAAACAATCGACTGAAGAACTTGACCGACCGTCTTTGTCATCTTCCTCATCGCTTCCACTTCCGCCACTTTGTGAACTTGTCGATTACAACGCATAAGTACTCAAAGCCCCGACAACTTCGGGGAAAGGGGCCGAGGATGTCGAGCCCCCGCACCGAAAATGGCCGTGATAAAGGGATCGTCTGGAGAGCTTGAGCTAGCCGGGTGTATCTGTTTGGAATGGAACCGCACGCTTCACACTTGGTTACTTGTGCAGTTGCATCACGGAGGCTGTCGTCCAAAAGAAACCTTGCAACGCTTTGCTTCAAGCAAGTGCTCTGCGCCAATGTGGTGACCACATATGCCTCCATGTATCTCTCGCCAACAGCTTTTGTCCGTCTTCCGGCGAATACACTTCAATTTCACACCGTTGAGTCTTCTTACATGCAGTGTCTTTGTCGACAAACCGTACATACTTGGTGACGGGCTACTCTTTCCGCTTCTTGTTGCTCTTGGGAAGTTCTCCTGTCTGAAGGAATTGGACAATCTCTTGTGCCCATGCCGGAGCTTGCGGCTCGACAACAAGGACTAAAGGCACATCTGCTGCTGGGGAACACCCGCTTCTGGCCGAGAACCTGCGGCTCACCGGAGCTTGATCGTTCCCGGCAAGCTTGCCGAGCAAAACTTGTCGGGAGCGTCTGCTTCAACGTAAACAAACCTCAGGGCTTGTCGGAGCAGACCGCTCCTCAAGATCGCTGATGTCGATCTTGGGGACCTTCTTGGCGGCGGCAGGAAGCTCTGCGGAAAATAGTCACCAGAGATCAACTTCCTCTTCTTGCTCTGTCCGATTGATGGCGTTATGAGACGGTTGAGTCGACTTGAGCACAAAGATCCTTGGTTCCACAGGTAACTTAAGTCTGGCGCACTTTGACAGCCATCGGCAATGTCGCTCGAGCTCTTGGAATATATTCCATCTCAGAGGCCGTCAAAGTGCTCTTCCAGCTTCCTCACTTCATCAACATAAGCTTCCATCAATGGACTCTGATAATTCTTGTTCACTTGGCGGATGACAAGTCGCGGAGTCACCCCGACAATGAGCTTCTTGATCCCAAGGTCTCATGCATGATCTCGAGACCGGCAAGCAAACCTTCATACTGCAGTATTGTTTGTTGCTTGCTCCTTGGGAAAGCGATCTGGACCACGTGCTTGAGGTGCTCTCCGGTGGGTGCAACAAGTAGCACGCCCAAGACCGGGCGCCTTTGCAGCGAGAAGGCACCATCAAAGTACATCAGCCACTCTTTGCTTGCTTCCTTGGCGGGGATGCTCGTTTCTGGAATTTCTTCATCTGGTGTTGGCGTCCATTCTGCTATGAACTCCGCCAATGCTCTGCTTTGGATAGTTGAAGTGCTCTCAAACTTGAGGCCAAAGCTTGGCAGTTCCAAAGTGCCCACTCGACAATCCCGCCTGTTGCCTCTGGATTTTGCAAGATCCTCTTCGCCGGAAAACGAGTGACAACCGTGATCTCATGTGCCTGAAAGTAATGGCGCAGCTTTCTCGAGGCCATGAGGAGGCCAAAAAGCAATTTCGCACACCGCAGTACCTTGACCTAGCCCCTTGCGTATGGGAACCGACAAAAGTAAACTGGCGCTGCACCAATCTTTTTCTGCATCTTCTCATGTGTCTGCTACAGATCCATCCTTGTCGGGACCAAAGCTTGCCGGTGAAGCCCCGCTTGTCGCTGGATGCATCCGCCATGGTTGCTAGCTCATCATCCGCCTCCCTCTCCGCTACTAACGCAGCACTAACCACTTGATTGGTTGCCGCTATATACAAGAAGAACTTCTCTTGCGGCCTAGGTGCGACAAGTGTTGGAGTGGAGGATGTATCTCTTCAAGTCTGCAGTGCAGCCTCCGCTTCGGAGTCCATCTCATTGGACCTGCCTTTTTCAAGATTTTGAAAAATGGCGAGGCGCTCAGCAGAACCTAGAGATAAACTTCCGAGAGCAGCTACGCAACCGGCAAGTCTTCGTACATCCTTGGCGCTTTGGTGCTTCAATCTGCTCAATGGCCTTGATCTTGTCGGGATTGGCTTCAATCCCCGAGAGACATTTTAAGAACCCGAGAAGCTTGCGGAAGGAACTCCAAACACACACTTCTCGTGGTTGAGCTTGAGGTTGATCTTGTGCAGATTTGCAAAGGTTTCGTCTAAATCTTGAATCGTAGTCGCCTTATCCTTGCTTTTGACCACTATGTCATCCATGTAGGCTTCCACGTTTACGTGCATTTGCGGCTCAAAAGCGTCATGGACTACTCTTGCAAGCGTTGAACCGGCATTCTTTAACCGAAGGGCATCCATACAAAACAGTATGTGCCACATGGGGTGATGAATGCGGTCTTCTCCTCATCCTCTTACGCCATGAAGATCCGATGATATCTGAGTATGCATCCGTAAATGAAAGCAAATCACATCCGGCCGTGGAGTCAACAATCTGGTCAATGCGGCAAGGAAATGGGTCTTTGGGACAAGCTTTATTGACATCGGTAAAGTCGATACAAAGCCTCCATTTCCCGTTAGCCTTCTTGCATAACTTCTGAGATTGGCCAACCACTTAGGATGGAGCACTCTTCGACAAGGCCTTCGCTTCTAGTTTCTTGATTTCTTCTGCGATGAACTCTTGGCGCCCACCGCCGCTTCGACTTTCTCGCTTGACGGGCCAGCGCATGAGGACAAATGGCAAGATGGTGCTCAATTACTTTCACAGGAACACCGGGATGTCGACGGTTGCCACGCAAAACCGTCGGCGTTAAGCCCATGAGGAAAGAAATGAGCGCGCCTTCCTATTTAGGGTCGAGAGAGGCACTGATGGTGAAGGTACCACCAGTGCCGTCCTCCTTGGCGGACACCTTCTTGGTCTCTGGTGGAGCTGCCATCGTCTTCTTACACTTGCCGGTGGAGCTCGATGGTGCGTCCTCGACGGTAGCGCAGCACTCCGAAGAGGTGCGCTTGCGGAGTGGGCATCGAGCTCTTGCGGACTTGGTCTTCTTCTTCCCCGGGAGCTTGACGGCAAGTGGCTTATGTAACTGTTGCTGTACCGCCGCTTCGATAGATCTTGTCGGTGCAGATGAGAGCATCCTTCTTGTCGTCGGGGACTGAAATGATACTTATCGGGCCTGGCATCTTCAGCATGTTGTAGGCATAGTGAGAGGCCGCCATGAATTCGGCGAGTGCTGGACGGCCAAGTATCCCATTGTAAGGCAATGGAAAGTCAGCAACGTCAAAAGTGACCCTCTCGATCCACGAAGTTCAACTTCATTGCCAAATGTCACCGACGGCGTGATCTGTCCCTTCGGCTTGCTCCTTCCCAGATTGATTCCTTGGAATGTGCCGGTCTCTTCGAGCTCGCCATCAGGGATCTGGAGTTTCTGGAGCACCGCGGAGGAGATCAGGTTCAAGCCGGCCTCGTCATCAACTAACATCTTGGTGACCTTGAGGTTGCGGATAGTTGGTGAAACCAACATCGGCAAGCACCGACCGCGATTCTGTGATCGTGGTGGTCCTCAATATCAAAGATGATAGGCGTGCTGGACCATTTCAGAGGTTTGCGTGACTTGATGGATGGTTCTGCCGCATTGACCTCCCGCATCCACTGCTTGAGCTGGCGGTGTGAGGTCTACAGAGAAGCACCGCCGTCAACGCACAGGACCTCTGTGGCTTTCTGGAACTCCTGCTCATCGGTCTCGTCATCATCCATGTCTTCGCCATCGTCATCGTCGTCATCCTTGTCGCGCCACGGGAGGTTTGTCTCCTTGCCGCTGCTTGGCCTTGCCAGCGTCCTCCCCTGCCGGGCGTTTCTTGCTAGCTCCTCCGGCACCTTCTGGGCCTTCTCCTTGTTGCGCCGTTCAGATTCAGCCTTCGCTCCTCGACAAGCTGCTCGACCTTCTTGCAGCTCTGGAGGTCATGGCCCTTGGTGCGGTGGATCTTGCAAGATCGTTTTGCCGGAGCAGCCCCGCTTGTCGGCGCGACCGCCACAGACTGGCAGTTGGTACCAGCGGCAACCTCCTTGCCGGAGCTACCAGCCTTGGCTTTCTTGGCGCCATCTCCGTTGCCGGACTGCTCAACAACTAGCACATCTCTGCCTTTCTTTTTCCTGTTGCCCCGCCGCCGGCTCTTCTTTGCCGGGGTGGTCTCCTCGCTATCGGATTCTCCTGCCTCAGTATTTTCTCCGGGGAGTCTCCTCCCTTCCTCAGCACGCGCACACTTGTCGGCCAGGGCATATAGCTCACTGACGTCTCTGATCTTGCACATCGCCATTTCCTCCCGCATCCTGCGGTTTCGCACGTTCTGATGGAACGCGCTGATTACATGGCGGTGGTGGACATCTGGGATGTTGTGTTGTACACGGATGAATCTTTGAATATACTTGCGCAGGGGCTCTCCTTCCTTCTGGGCGAGCAGATGAAGATCGCTTTCTTGGCCATGGAGCTTGTGGTCACCAGTAAAGGCGCCGACAAACCGATGGCATAGATCTGCCCAAGAAGATATGGAGTTGTCCGGCAAGTGCATGAGCCAGATCTCGACATTGGGCTTGAGCACCGCCGGGAAGTAGTTGGCAAGGATCTCGACGTCTCGCCCCGGCAGCTTGCACCGCGATGGTGTAGATGCCGAGGAACTCCGACGGATGCGTCTTGCCGTCATACTTCTCTCGCACGTGCGGCTTGAAGTTTTTCTTGTTGGCCATCGACTTGCCGCAGCTCACGAGTGAACGCAGGGCAACCTCATCGTGTAACGGCAAGTCGCTCGTTCCTCTGGCGCGTGCATGTCGACAGAGGGCCCAGCGCTCTTAGTCGGATTGACGCCAGCCGCTTCTTCGGGCGCCGGCGCGAAGTTCGAGCATCTTCTTGTTGTCGTTCGTGAAGAACTTGGCGCTGATCGCGACGAGCTCGTGGATCCGATGACGCAATGGAGTCGCTGTCAAGGTGGATCCGGCGAGTCGGCGATCTTGGCCTTCGGGACGGAGAGTGCATGGTGGTTGCACCCCCACCGGTCTCGTCGCCACCGGCTCGTGTTTGGCAGTCCTGCCGCGGCAGCGATGCACTCGGCTGCCGCGGAGCGTCACCGTTGGCAAAGCCGATGAGACTCTGAATGGTGGCCCTCCACTCATTGACCTTGTCGGCCGTTGGAGGGTAATTTAGGAGCAGTTTTGCTCTCGCCAAAGCCTCTGCTGGAGTGGTGGGTGGCAATGGCGAACGGCGCGAGGAGCGTGATATGCTCGGACTTCTAACTATGTTAGAAGGAGCAGTATCGCGTCCAGGCGACCGTGCCTTCGCCAAGCGCCAAAGATGTTACGCCGCATGCTGGTCTTGAGCATCTCGAGATCCTCCAGCATCTCGTGAATGCCATGACGCTGTCGGTCTCGCGCCTCCTGAGACGGGCGCGGTGCATGTACGGACGCCGAGGTCTGCGCAGCCTTGTCCTTGGACTTGGCAGCACCGTGAGCTCCTCCGTCGCCGTCCATTCTTCCGCCGGCGTCTACCCCACCACCCCTTTGCTCCGGCGGTGGTGGGTTCGACGCGGACGGAGCTTCTGCCGCCGAAGCCTTCTTCTTCGGTGGCATGTTGATGAAGATGATGAAGATCTAGCTCGCGTGGACGCCGGATCAGGTTCACACAATCTCGACGCCCCCCTACCTGGCGCGCCAAAGATGTCGGGGCAGGCTGATCTGGGGAGATAACACTCCTACTGCTGCATGTCTAGGTGTATTGCGTTCTTGCTCAGGAGCGCTGAGTGCTACAAAGACACACGAGCCGCTAACGAGACCGAGGCGTGGGGAATCGACCGACCCTTTCTACGTTGCGCATGGGCCTCCTTTTATATCTTGAAGGGTCTTGACGGTGTGGCAACGTGAGACAAGGGTACAAATGGAAAAGTAGTGGTTGGTACACCTACTTGCGATTAAGGTACGATGTAACATACCTAACCCCGACGGCGGGGACAAAGGCATTAAATGCCCATCTACGCCGCCTCTAATAAAGGTGCAAACGGGGACCGTCGAGGCGCCACCGCTTGCCGGGATGGCAATCTTGTCGGCGCCGCTTGCCACCTCGCACCGGCATGCACAGCCTCTCACCATGCGCTACCGAAAGGTCCTGTGGCGACACGTTAGTGGATCTTGTTGGAAGCGTGGGCTCTGAGAGGTGAATTACGCATGACAAGCGCCTTGCCGCGGTTGTCGTCTTGTCGCGCCCGGAAGCTTGTCGCTCACCAGGCCTTCCCGGCAAGAGGAGCTTGCCGGGGCCTTGTCTTCTAAGTGCCTTGGGTGGCCTTCCCGGCAAGCTCCTCTTGCCGGGGCCTTGTCTCCTTGGCTTGAATACTTTGTTCTTGAATGGCTCCAAAGGAACCACGGAGGACCTTGGCGGTCATCCGGTAAGCCTTGCCGCGGAGGGCTGCAATTGCCCGTGCACAAGTTCGGGATACTAGGGTACCCTTACTCTAGTACACCGACAAAACCTAGTTGCAAGGCGATGGTGGACTTGCAATTGAGGCAGAAAAAACCTAGTTGCAAGTCAATAGTGGACTTGCAACAGAGGCATAAAAAATTTCGGGCCTTGTGGTGAGTCAAAGGGTGGACATGCAAATCAAGGGAAAAAGGATCAAAAAGCCCAGTTGCATATACCCCGTGGACTTGTAACTAGGAGAAAAAAAGGGTCAGCCTAGTCATGAGTCGATCATGTATCTGCAACTAGGATAAAAAATATCGATCCAAATTGTGAGTTTATGATGGACTTGCAATTGGATCATAAAGCAAAACGTTCGTGCTCAGTTGTGAGTTAAGGGTGGACTTGCAACAGGCACACAAAAATAAGTCGGTCCCAGTTGCAAGTCGAAGGTAGGCTTGTAAGTGGGGCAAAAAGGATCATTGGCTAGTTGCACGCCAAGGTGGACATGCAGTTGAGATAAAAAATACGAGCCCCAAATGCGAGTCAAGCTTGGACATGCAACTGGAACAAAAGAATGAAGTCCCGGTTGTGGGTCAAGGTGGACTTGCAACAAGAGACAAAAAAATATCGGGCCCAGTTGCTAGTCAAGTGTGGATTTGCAACTGGGGCCAAAAAAGATAAATGACCCAGATGCATGTCAATGGTGTACTTGCAACGCGGATAAAAAATGATAGGTCCTAGTTGCAATTCAGTGGTTGACTTCCATGTGCGGCAAAAAGGTGGACTCATTTGCACCTAGGATAAGAAAAAGGGTGGACTTGGTTCCGAGTTGATAATTGGCTTGCAACCATGACAAAATAAGTCATCCCATAGTTGCGAGTTGATGGTGGACTTGCAACTGAGGCGAAAAAAAGTCAACCCCAGTTGTAAGTTGTGCGTGTACCTGCAACTAATGCAAAAAAAGATTTAAGCCCTGTTGCGATATTAAAGAAACATCTATCCCAGTTACGAGTCAAGGGTGGTCTTGCAACTAGAGACAAAAAACTTCAGGCCCAATTGCAAGTCAAGGGTGGACTTTAACTGGGGTAAAAAATCAGGGCCCAGTTGCATGTCAATAGTGGACTTGAAACCGGGATAAACAAAATGATCGGGTCTAGTTGTGAGTTGTTGGTTGACTTGCAACTGTGGTAAAAAATATCAAGAGCCCAATTATGAGTCGATGGTTATCTTGAGAATAAAAAAAGGATGTCCTAGTTGTGAGTCGATGATTGTCTTGTGACTGAGACAAAAAAGGTAGCCCCTAGTTACGAGTCGATGGTGGACTCGCAACTGAGGGCAAAAAAAAGGTCAGCCCAATTGCATGTTGAGGTGGACTTGCAACTAATTGAAAAAAAGAGTAGGTCCTATTTTTTATAAAAAAATGTCAAGCCCAGTTGTGAGTCAAGGATGAACATGCAATTGGAAAAAATGTTAGGAACAAATGAAAGTTAATAGTAGACTTGCAACACGGACGGAAAGACATGGTTGGTATCAATTGCAAGTTGAGGGTACAGTTACAACTGGGGCAAAAAAATGTTGCACAAAAAAGTCACACAACACAGACATCGGCTAAGACAAAGGGAAAATAAAAATAGCTGTAAAAAATGAAGTGATACAAGAGGCATCGAATGGAGCACCTCTTCCACTTCTACAAAGTAGGTGAAAAACAAAAGTCAATAATAGCCCGTGAAAATGGCTTGAAAATTAAATAGAACAAAGGTAGAACAAAAATGGGACTAACAAAAATGGGTGGCCAACTGGACTTCACATGGACGCGGCATGCACGCGACAAAAAATGAAGCGGGATCAATTTTGTGGAAAGATCGCAACAAAAATAGATTAGACGAGCCACAACTCACATGTGACATTGTCAAACCTCCTTGGTTTAAAAAATGTTCTAATATTTTTAAAATTATCATGAATTTAATATATTTTTAAATAAAAATGTTTGTAAATTAAAAGGGTCGACCCCCCGTTGAACTGAAAATAAAAAGGGTTGACCCCCCTTTTTGGGTGTCGTGGATCAACTTGCAACTAGGATAAAAATAAAATTCATACTAAGGGTTGACACCGACAAAAAGACCATGAATTTAATTCAAAAAAAACATGAAAACAAGAAAAAAATGCAAAAAAATTTCACTTCAAAGAAAATGGATTTATGTTTTCCTCATATGGGGAGATAAGAAAAAGCAAATAAATAGAAAATGGAAAGAGAAAAGCAACTAGTAGTATTTTCCGTGTGTGGGCATGAGCCACAGACAACGCACGCAGCCACACATACATAAGGAAAACCCTATTCGCCGCATTCTTGGGAAAAATGTCGACCTCCCACACACCCATCGATCGTTCATGGGCCGGCCCATGAAGGGTGCTTCATACAGAGAAAATCCCCCAAAAAAATTAAAGAGCGAGTAATCAAACATCAAACCTCCCACTCGTCGAGTGGCGTTGCTAGCAAACGAAGCTTCACAACTCTAGTGTCCTATACATGCAACAGATTGGCTCTTATCTGTTTCTTTTTTTTTGCGTTTTTATTTCCTTTTTCTTTTTATTTCTTTCTTTTATTTTTTTTTATAAAAATCACAATTTCCGAAAAAGTTTAATATATTCAATACTTTGTTCGGCTTTAAAAAATGTTCAAATTTATTTGTTCATGTTTCAAAAGACATGTCGTTCTTTTCAAAAAATGTACAAATTTTTTTGTATTTTGAAAATTGGTTCATTGTTTCAAAATTTGGTCGTGATTTTGAAAAAAAGGCTTGTGTTTTCAAATTTGTTCAAATTTTCAAAAAAGTTTTGGAATTTCACATTTGTTCCCATTTTTCAAATTTTGTTCGTGATTTTCAAAAAATGTTCGCATTTTCAAATTTGTTCAAATTTTCAAAAAAATTTGGAATTTCACATTTGTTCCCATTTTTAAAAAATTGTTCATATTTTTCCAAAATTGTTCGCATTTTTCATAAAATGTTCTCAGATTCAAAAAAATGTTCACGTTTTCAAATTTTGTTCAGAAATGTTTAGAGTTCCGGCACTTTTTCAAATTGCATTACTTAAGTGTTTGGAGTTTCAAATTGTTCACATATTCAAAAAAAAATTGGAGTTCAAATATTTGTGTTGTTTGACAAATGTTCAAACTTTGAAACATTACTTAACTTTTAGAAAATTGTTTGTAATTTCCAAGATTTGTTTGAATAAAATCAAAATGTGTTAGAGTTCTGACACTTTTGTTAGTTCTTAGACATCAGCTCTGCAAATTGGTCACTAAGAATCATCAGCTCGCATGGCAATCGACAGAATTTGTTACTGAGAGGTCTGTAGTTCGATTCCTCTGGAGAGCTTATTTTCCCTGTTGCGCTACAGACCAGCGGTATCTACCATGGGCCGGCCCAATTGGTTCGTCCCCTGTGAGAAGGGGCGTCCTTTTGCCGTAAGTGTGGCGTATAGGAGCTCCCCATACATGAAAAAGTACTATAGCCGGAAACAGTATAACTGACAGAACATAAAAATCAATAGATAAAAGCCCGTGTTGGGGAACGTAGTAATTTCAAAAAATTCTACGCACACGCAAGATCATGGTGATGCATAACAACGACAGGGGAGAGTGCCGTCCACGTACCCTCGTAGACCGTAAGCGGAAGCGTTATGACAACGCGGTTGATGTAGTCTTACGTCTTCACGATCCGACCGATCCAAGTACCGAACACACGACACCTCCGAGTTCGACACGTTCACTCGGTGGCGCCCCATGAACTCATGATCCGGTAGAGCTTCGAGGGAGAGTTCCGTCAGCACGACGGCGTGATGACGGTGATGATGATGATACCGACGCAGGGCTTCGCCTAAGCACCGCTACGATATGACCGAGGTGGATTATGGTGGAGGGGGCCACCACACATGGCTAAAAGATCAACTGATCAACTTGTGTGTCTTTGGGGTGCCCCCCTCCTCCGTATATAAAGGAATGGAGGAGGGGGAGGGGGACGGCCTCCTAGGCGCGCCCCAAGGGGAGTCCTACTCCCATCGGGAGTAGGACTCCAACCCTTCCAAGAGTAGGAGTAGGAGGGAAGGAAGTAGGAGAGAGGGGGAAGCAGAAAGGGGGTGCCACCCCCTTCCTTGTCCAATTCGGACTAGAGGGGGAGGGGGTGTGCAGCCTGCCCTGGCCACCCCTCCTCTTCTTCACTAAGGCCAAATAGGCCCATTACACTCCCCGGGGGGTTCCGGTAACCCCCCGGTACTCCGGTATTTGTCTGAACTTACCCGGAACACTTCCGAAGTCCAAACATAGTCATCCAATATATCGATCTTTATGTCTCGACCATTTCGAGACTCCTCGTCATGTCCGTGATCATATCCGGGACTCTGAACTACCTTACTTACATCAAAATATATAAACTCATAATATCGATCGTCACCTAACGTTAAGTGTGCGGACCCTACGGGTTCGAGAACTGTGTAGACATGACCGAGACACGTCTCCGGTCAATAACCAATAGCGGAACCTGGATGCTCATATTGGCTCCTACACATTCTACGAAGATCTTTATCGGTCAAACCGCATAACAACATACATTGTTCCCTTTGTCATCGATATGTTACTTGCCCGAGATTCGATCGTTGGTATCTCAATTCCTAGTTCAATCTCGTTACCGGCAAGTCTCTTTACTCGTTCTGTAATACATCATCCTGCAACTAACTCATTAGTTACATTGCTTGCAAGGCTTATAGGGATGTGTATTACCGAGAGGGCCCAGAGATACCTCTCCGACAATCGGAGTGACAAATCCTAATATTGATCTATGCCAACTCAACAAGTACCATCGGAGACACCTGTAGAGCACCTTTATAATCACCCAGTTATGTTGTGACATTTGGTAGCACACAAAGTGTTCCTCCGATATTCGGGAGTTGCATAATCTCATAGTCCTAGGAACATGTATAAGTCATGAAGAAAGCAATAGAAATATACTAAACGATCAAATGCTAAGCTAACAGAATGGGCCATGTCAATCACATCATTCTCTAATGATGTGATCCCGTTAATCAAATGACAACTCATGTCTATGGCTAGGAAACTTAACCATCTTTGATTCAACGAGCTAGTTAAATAGAGGCATACTAGTGACGCTCTGTTTGTCTATGTATTCACTCATGTACTAAGTTTCCGGTTAATACAATTCTAGCATGAATAATAAACATTTATCATGATATAAGGAAATATAAATAACAACTTTATTATTGCCTCTAGGGCATATTTCCTTCAGTCTCCCACTTGCACTATAGTCAATAATCTAGTGACACAGTAATGACTCTAACACCCATGGAGTCTTGGTGTTGATCATGTTTTGCTCGTGAGAGAGGCTTAGTCAACGGGTCTGCAACATTCAGATCCGTATGTATCTTGCAAATCTCTATGTCTCCCTCCTTGACTTGATCGCGAATGGAATTAAAGTGTCTCTTGATGTGCTTTGTTCTCTTGTGAAATTTGGATTCCTTTGCCAAGGCAATTGCACCAGTGTTGTCACAAAAGATTTTCATTGGACCCGATGCACTAGGTATGACACCTAGATCGGATATGAACTCCTTCATCCAGACTCCTTCATTTGCTGCTTTCGAAGCAGCTATGTACTCCGCTTCACACGTAGGTCCTGCCACAACGCTTTGCTTAGAACTGCACCAACTAACAGCTCCACCGTTCAATATAAACACGTATCCGGTTTGTGAGTTAGAGTCATCCGGATCAGTGTTAAAGCTTGCATCGACGTAACCATTTACGACGAGCTCTTTGTCACCTCCATAAATGAGAAACATATCCTTAGTCCTTTTCAAGTATTTCAGGATGTTCTTGACCGTTGTCCAGTGATCCACTCCTGGATTACTTTGGTACCTCCCTGCTAAACTAATAGCAAGGCACACATCAGTGCAGTACACGACATTGCATACATGATAGAGCCTATGGCTGAAGCATAGGGAACATCTTTCATTTTCTCTCCATCTTCTGCAGTAGTCGAGCATTGAGTCTGACTCAACTTCACACCTTGTAATACAGGCAAGAACCCTTTTTATGCTTGATCCATTTTGAACTTCTTCAAAACTTTATCAAGGTATGTGCTTTGTGAAAGTCCAATTAGGCGTCTTGATCTATCTCTATACAGCTTGATGCCCAATATATAAGCAGCTTCACCGAGGTCTTTCATTAAAAAACTATTATTCAAGTTTCCTTTTATGCTATCCAGAAATTCTATATCATTTCCAATCAACAATATGTCAGACACATATAATATTAGAAATGTTACAGAGTCCCACTCACTTTCTTGTAAATACAGGCTTCTCCAAAAGTCTTTATAAAACCATATGCTTTTATCACACTATCAAAATGTTTATTCCAACTCCGAGATGCTTGCACCAGTCCATAGATGTATCGCTGGAGCTTGCACACTTTGTTAACATCCTTTGGATCGATAAAACCTTCAGGTTGCATCATATACAACTCTTCTTCCAGAAATCCATTCAGGAATGCAGTTTTTAAATCCATTTGCCAAATTTCATAATCATAAAATGCGGCAATTGCTAACATGATTTGGACGGACTTAAGCATCGCTACAGGTGAGAAAGTCTCATCGTAGTCAACTCCTTGAACTTGTCGAAAACCTTTCGCAACAAGTCGAGCTTTGTAGACAGTAACATTACCGTCAGCGTCAGTCTTCTTCTTGAAGATCCATTTATTCTCTATGGCTTGCCGTTCATCAAGAAAGACAACCAAAGTCCACACTTTGTTCTCATACATGGATCCTATCTCAGATTTCATGGCATCAAGCCATTTTGCGGAATCTGGGCTCATCATCGCTTCCTCATAGTTCATAGGTTCGTCATGGTCAAGTAACATGACCTCCAGAACAGGATTACCGTACCACTCTGGTGCGGATCTTACTCTGGTTGACCTACAAGGTTCAGTAGTAACTTGATCTGAAGTTACATGATCATCATCACTAGCTTCCTCACAAATTGGTGTAGGAGTCACAGGAACAGATTTCTGTGATGAACTACTTTCCAATAAGGGAGCAGTCTGATTACCTCATCAAGTTCTACTTTCCTCCCACTCCCTTCTTTCAAGAAACTCCTTCTCTAGAAAGGATCCATTCTTAGCAACGAATGTCTTGCCTTCGGATCTGTGATAGAAGGTGTACCCAACAGTCTCCTTTGGGTATCCTATGAAGACGCATTTCTCCGATTTGGGTTCGAGCTTATCAGGTTGAAGCTTTTTCAGTATCACAACCCCAAACTTTAAGAAACGACAACTTTGGTTTCTTGCCAAACCACAGTTCATAAGGCGTCATCTCAACGGATTTAGATGGTGCCCTATTTAACGTGAATGCAGCCGTCTCTAAAGCATAACCCCAATACGATAGCGGTAAATCAGTATGAGACATCATATATCGCACCATATCTAGTAAAGTACAATTACGACATTCGGACACACCATTACGCTGTGGTGTTCCGTGTGGCGTGAGTTGCGAAACTATTCCGCATTGTTTCAAATGAAGACCAAACTCGTAACTCAAATATTCTCCTCCATCATTAGATCGTAGAAACTTTATTTTCTTGTTACGATGATTTTCCACTTCACTCTGAAATTCTTTGAACTTTTCAAATGTTTCAGACTTATGTTTCATCAAGTAGATATACCCATATCTGCTCAAATCATCTATGAAGGTGAGAAAATAACGATACCTGCCTCGAGCCTCAACATTCATCGGACCACATACATCAGTATGTATGATTTCCAACAAATCTGTTGCTCGCTCCGTAGTTCCGGAGAACGGCATTTTAGTCATCTTGCCCATGAGGCATGGTTCGCAAGTAAAAAGTAATTCATAATCAAGTGATTCCAAAAGTCCATCGGAATGGAGTTTCTTCATGCGCTTTACACCAATATGACCTAAACGGCAGTGCCACAAATAAGTTGCACTATCATTATCAACTCTGCATCTTTTAGCTTCAATATTATGAATACGTGTATCACTACTATCGAGATTCATCAAAATAGACCACTCTTCAAGGGTGCATGACCATAAAAGATATTACTCATATAAATAGAACAACCATTATTCTCAGATTTAAATGAATAACCGTCTCGCATCAAACAAGATCCAGATATAATGTTCATGCTCAACGCTGGCACCAAATAACAATTATTTAGGTCTAAAACTAATCCCGAAGGTAGATGTAGAGGTAGTGTGCCGACCGCGATCACATCGACTTTGGAACCATTTCCCACGCGCATCGTCACCTCGTCCTTAGCCAATCTTCGCTTAATCTGTAGTCCATGTTTCGAGTTGCAAATATTAGCAACAGAATCAGCATTAAATACCCAGGTGCTACTGTGAGCATTATTAAGGTACACATCAATAACATGTATATCACATATACCTTTGTTCACCTTGCCATCCTTCTTATCCGCCAAATACCGGGGCGCTCGCTTCCAAAGTGACGATCCCTTTGCAATAGAGGCACTCAGTCTCAGGCTTAGGTCTAGACTTGGGCTTCTTCACTTGAGCAGCAACTTGCTTGCCGTTCTTTTTGAAGTTCCCCTTCTTACCTTTACCCTTTTTCTTGAAACTGGTGGTCTTGTTGACCATCAACACTTGATGCTCCTTCTTGATTTCTACCCCGCAGCCTTTAGCATCGCGAAGAGCTCAGGAATTGTCTTATCCATCCCTTGCATATTATAGTTCATCACGAAGCTCTTGTAGCTTGGTGGCAGTGATTGAAGAATTCTGTCAATGACACTATCATGCGTAAGATTAACTCCCAGTTGAATCAAATGATTGTTATACCCAGACATTTTGAGTATATGCTCCGACGTAACTATTCTCCTCCATCTTGCGCTTGAAGAAATTATTGGAGACTTCATATCTCTCAATCCGGCATTTGCTTGAAATATTAACTTCAACTCCTGGAACATCTCATATGCTCCATGACGTTAAAACGTCGTTGAAGTCCCGGTTCTAAGCCGTAAAGCATGGCACAATCGAACTATCGAGTAGTCATCAGCTTTGCTCTGCCAGACGTTCATAACATCTGGCGTTGCTCCTGCAGCGGGTTTGGCACCTAGCGGTACTTCCAGGACATAATTCTTCTGTGCAGCAATGCGGATAATCCTCAAGTTATGGACCCAGTCCGTGTAATTGTTACCATCATCTTTCAACTTTGCTTTTTCTCAAGGAACACATTAAAATTCAATGGAACAACGGCACGGGCCATCTATCTACAACAACATAGACATGCAAAATACTATCAGGTACTGAGTTCATGATAAATTAAAGTTCAATTAATCAAATTACTTAAGAACTCCCACTTAGATAGATATCCCTCTAATCATCTAAGTGATCACGTGATCCATATCAACTAAACCATGTCAGATCATCACGTGAGATGGAGTAGTTTTCAATGGTGAACATCACTATGTTGATCATATCTACTATATGATTCACGCCGACCTTCGGTCTCAAAGTGTTCCGAGGCCATATCTGCATATGCTAGGCTCGTCAAGTTTAACCCGAGTATTCTGCGTGTGCAAAACTGGCTTGCACCCGTTGTATGTGAACGTAGAGCTTATCACACCCGATCATCACGTGGTGTCTCAGCACGACGATCTTTCGCAATGGTGCATACTCAGGGAGAACACTTATACCTTGAAATTTAGTGAGAGATCATCTTATAATGCTACCATTGATCTAAGAAAAATAAGCTGCATAAAAGATAAACATCACATGCAATCAATATAAGTGATATGATATGGCCAGCATCATCTTGTGCCTTTGATCTCCATCTCCAAAGCACCGTTATGATCACCATCGTCACCGGCGCGACACCTTGATCTCCATCGTAGCATTGTTGTCGTCTCGCCAACTATTGCTTCTACGACTATCGCTACCGCTTAGTGATAAAGTAAAGCAATTACATGGCAATTGCATTTTATACAATAAAGCGACAACCATATGGCTCCTGCCAGTTGCCGATAACTCTGTTACAAAACATGATCATATCAAATAATAAAATTTAGCATCATGTCTTGACCATATCACATCACAACATGCCCTGCAAAAACATGTTAGACATCCTCTACTTCATTGTTGCAAGTTTTACGTGGCTGCTATGGGCTGAGCAAGAACCGTTCTTACCTACGCATCAAAACCACAACGATATTTCGTCAAGTATGTGATGTTTTAACCTTCACAAGGACCGGGCGTAGCCACACTCGATTCAACTAAAGTTGTAGAAACTAACACCCGCCAGCCACCTGTGTGCGAAGCACGTCGGTAGAACCAGTCTCGCGTAAGCGTATGCGTAATGTCGGTCCAGGCCACTTCATCCAACAATACCGCCAAATCAAAGTATGACATGCTGGTAAGCAGTATGACTTGTATAGCCCACAACTCACTTGTGTTCTACTCATGCATATAACATCTACGCATAAACCTGGCTCGGATGCCACTGTTGGGGAACATGGTAATTTCAAATTTTTCCTACGCCCACGCAAGATCATGGTGACGCATAGCAACGAGATGGGAGAGTGTCGTCCACGTACCCTCGTAGACCGTAAGCGGAAGCATTATGACAATGCGGTTGATGTAGTCGTACGTCTTCAGGATCCGACCGATCCAAGTACCGAACACATGGCACCTCCAAGTTCAGCACATGTTCAGCTTGGTGAAGTCCCACGAACTCACGATCCAACAGAGCTTCGAGGGAGAGTTCCGTCAGCACGAAAGCGTGATGACGGTGATGATGATGCTACCAACATAGGGCTTCGCCTAAGCATCGCTACGATATGACCGAGGTGATTATGGTGTAGGGGGGCACTGCACACGGCTAAAAGATCAACTGATCAACTTGTGTGTCTTTGGGGTGCCCCCCTCCTCCGTATATAAAGGAGTGGAGGAGGGGGAGGGGGCCGGCCTCCTAGGCGCGCCCCAAGGGGAGTCCTACTCCCACCGGGAGTAGGACTCCAACCCTTCCAAGAGTAGGAGTAGGAGGGAAGAAAGTAGGAGAGAGGGGGAAGGAAAAAGGGGGGCGCCGCCCCCCCCCCCTTCCTTGTCCAATTCGGACTAGAGGGGGAGGGGGCGCGGCGCCTGCCCTGGCTGCCCCTCCTCATCTCCACTAAGGCCCAATAGGCCAATTACACTCCCTGGGGGGTTCCGGTAACCACCGGTACTCCGGTATTTGTCCGAACTTACCCGAAACCCTTCCGAAGTCCAAACATAGTCATCCAATATATCAATCTTTATGTCTCTACCATTTCGAGACTCCTCGCCATGTCCGTGATCATATCCGGGACTCCAAACTACCTTCTGTACATCAAAACACATAAACTCATAAAACCGATCGTCACCTAATGTTAAGCGTGCGGACCCTACGGGTTCGAGAACTATGTAGTCATGACCGAGACACGTCTCCAGTCAATAACCAATA
This sequence comes from Aegilops bicornis, assembly GCA_021605145.1. Taxonomy (NCBI): domain Eukaryota; kingdom Viridiplantae; phylum Streptophyta; class Magnoliopsida; order Poales; family Poaceae; genus Aegilops; species Aegilops bicornis. Next base: position 576,666,772 of record CM038670.1, on the reverse strand, counting down.
GCGGAAGCTGGATGCTCATATTGGCTCCTACATATTCTACGAAGATCTTTATCGATCAAACCGCATAACAACATACGTTGTTCCGTTTGTCATCGGTATGTTACTTACCCGAGATTCGATCGTCGGTATCTCACTACCTAGTTCAATCTCGTTACTGGCAAGTCTCTTTACTCGTTCCGTAATACATCATCGCAACTAACTCATTAGTTACATTGCTAAGGCTTATAGTGATGTGTATTACCGAGAGGGCCCAGAGATACCTCTCCCACAATCGGAGTAAAAAGTCCTAATCTTGATCTATGCCAACTCAACAAGTACCATCGGAGACACCTATAGAGCACCTTTATAATCACCTAGTTACGTTGTGACGTTTGGTTGCACACAAAGTGTTCCTCCGGTATTCGGGAGTTGCATAATCTCATAGTCATAGGAACATGTATAAGTCATGAAGAAAGCAATAGCAATATACTAAACGATCGAATGCTAAGCTAATGGAATGGGTCAGGTCAATCACATCATTCTCTAATGATGTGATCCCGTTAATCAAATGACAACTCATGTCTATGGCAAGGAAACTTAACCATCTTTAATTAAACAAGCTAGTCAAGTAGAGGCATACTAGTGACGCTCTGTTTGTCTATGTATTCACACATGTACTAAGTTTCCGGTTAATACAATTCTAGCATGAATAATAAACATTTATCATGATATAAGGAAATATAAATAACAACATTATTATTGCCTCTAGGGCATATTTTCTTCAGCCCGATGGGCCAATGCGTGAAACAAGGCAGCGCGCAGGCCGCGCGAGATTAAGAGTGCATCGAGCTGGGAACAAAACACGAATCTTAAAGGCTTTCATCCAACGGTGGACAACTTAAATGTGAGGTAATTATTTTACATCTAGATGTGAAATAGCAAATTTATTAAATTATATGTACTCTAGATACATTGTTTACTCTTTTTTTCTTAAAGATCCAGTAGCTTGCTGGCTTATATTGATGATTCGGGATTGGTAAATCTTAGTCGACTGAGACTTAACGAAGTCTCACTCGATGCTATATTGGTTAGATCTTACAAGAAGATCTGTGTAAAATATTTTTTTATTTTTGTTCTTTCTTCTTTTTGTATGTTCTCTCACTTGATTGAGACTTCTTTAAGTCTCAGTCGAGTGAGATCTAGCCACACCCTTGCTGATTTAGCAGTGAGCATGTGGGAAATTAAAAAGGTGGTTTTTGATCCAGGGATCAAGGATGAAAAAGGAGAGAAAAGAAAAACTACATGACCAAGAACTTGGCCTACATCTGGTCTGACTACTCGCGGTGGTTCCCCAATAGGGTGCTCTACACATGAAGTGTCGGCCTGTCGCCGGAGGTCGATCGATCTTCTCACAGCAGCTAGAATCTTTTGTAGTGCATGCAATCTTACCCCTGAAGCACACGCATTTCTCTTCTGCCATATCACTCACAGGATGATCAGAATTAGATACCTGGCCCCTTTTCTGTATTCTGGCCTTGCCCCCTCGATTATGGTGGAGATGGTGTTAGTGTAGTTGATCGTGTTTTTTAATTCCAAACCGCGGGGCTAAAGGAGTTGCATCCTATCCATTTAGCCACCACCGACCAAATAATGAGAGAGATTGTGCATTGCCATAACAGGTGGCAAGACAATTCCAGGTTCCGGAAGCAAAACTGGCAGAAATATCCATTCATCAATCCTCTTCTGTGAAGTGGATCATTGCACCATAGCCTATTTTTGTGTAGCTGCCACACAAAGATCTCCAGGCAGCCCGGCGGGCAAGCTCCCCAGAACATATTCCTGTAGCAAGCCTTCATCGATCATTGGGACTGGAACGCATAGGCCGAGCTTATGGAGTAGGTGCCATTGGCTTCATGCCTCCACTGGATCGAGTCATGTCCCTCGTCGTGGGTACCCATCACCGCACGACAAGGATGTTAAGAGCCTACATGATCTCTCTCAATCACTCACTTCACAAGATGAATTGTAGCAATAGCATAATTCTTACAAAGGAGTGGTTACATGGAAGATGAAGAACATGGGAGGAACTGGAGGTGGGGGAAAGAGAGGAGTCGTCGTCTTCATTCCCTGATCCAACACGGATGGTACCCCAAATTGGCTTTGAAGCACGTCCTCTTTGGATTCATTTTGAACTTGTCAAGTTGACTTTGAAGCACATCCAATTTGGATTGCTTGACGGACTCGGTACCTTCGTGCATATCAACCAAAGTATCCCAAATTTCCTTTGCATTCTCAAGGCGGCTGATTTTGTTGAATTCTTCAGGCCACAATCCGTTGAAAAGAATGTCGCAAGCTTGAGCATTGTATTGCAACATCTTCAATTATTCCACGTACGCTTCACGATCCGGTTCTTCCATCCTTGAAATATTCACCTTGCAAGCCAATACGCACAATAGCCCAAACGGCGGGGTTATGACCAAGAATATGCATTTTCATCTTATGCTTCCAACTAGCAAAATTAGTACCATCAAAGTAAGGACCTCTACGGTGGTAATTTCCCTCACTAGACGCCATACTCTCCTAAGTTGTCAAACCAATGCTATGATCACCAAAACTATGAAATCAAGGCAAATGGAGACAAAAGCTCTGATACCACTTGTAGGATCGAAAGTAGATCTAGAGGGGAGGTGATTAGACTACTTGACCAAATAAAAATCTAGCATTTTCCCAATTTTAAGTCTTGGCAGATTTTAGCAACTTAGCACAAGTCAAGCAATCAACCTAACATGCAATTCTAAGAGTGTAGCAGTAGAAAGTAAAACATTGCATGTGATAGAGACTTCAAGATTCTAAGGGAAGGGTTTGGAGAAGGCAAACGCAATGTAGACACGGAGATTTTTGGCATGGTTCCGATAGGTGGTGCTATCGTACGTCCACGTTGATGGAGACTTCAACCCACGAAGGGTAACGGTTGCGCGAGTCCATGGAGGGCTCCACCCACGAGGGGTCCATGAAAAAGCAACCTTGTCTATCCCACCATGGCCATTGCCCATGAAGGACTTGCCTCACTTGAGTAGATCTTCACAAAGTAGGCGATCTCCTTGCCCTTACAAACTCCCTGGTTCAACTCCACAATCTTGTCGGAGGCTCCCAAGTGACACCTAACCAATCTAGGAGACACCACTCTCCAAAAGGTAATAGATGGTGTGATGATGATGAACTCCTTGCTCTTGTGCTTCAAATGATAGTCTCTCCCCAACACTCAACTCTCTCTAACAGATTTGGCTATGGTGGAAAGATGATATGAGTGCAAAGCAACTTGGGGAAGGCTAGAGATCAAGATTCTTGTGGTTGGATTGGAATGTCTTGGTCTCAACACATGAGTAGGTGGTTCTCTCTCAGAAAATGAATAATGGAAGTGTAAGCACATTCTGATGGCTCTCTCTTGAATGGAGAAGGGGTAGAGGGGTATACATATGTGGCACCCCGGCTTAGAGCAACCAGTTTACATTGCATTGCCAGCCCAGAGATCAAGTCTTCTGGCAACACACAACATCTTTGTACAGAAAACAATCACTTTATTGATGCTAGTGGAAACATAGGTTTGACATTACATCAAGTAGCCAGGCCAAGCGGCACACACGGTGCGACTGAACAATATGTACATTATTTAATGAACATGAAGGGGCGTCAATCACGATGACTACGCGGCAGCGGAACGACAACGAAGTGGAACTCCATAGCACAGGGACACCGACGTGGACACGATCTAGACACGGGAAGCACTCCGATCCGGTAAGACTTTCCTGAAAGCTAGCATGATACGCCAGTTCAGTACATTGAATGTACTTGCAATCTCAGAACAAGCATAAGCATAAGGACAAGCAATATCATGACCGTTAATCAAGTTAAATCCAACGCAACAACATACTACTTATGCAGTGAATCAAACATGTGCACTGAGTCCCGCGGACTCTCTTACCAGAAGGGTTACCTCGTAACTAGAACAGTAATCATACCCGGATAACAAATGAAACCAACACTTTAGTTCCCAGAAAGATCATCTCATGATCTCGCAAATCTCCTCACTTAACCACTGCCAAGCATATAAATTTAGTGTGCAAGATTGCCTAATCATGTTGATCCATGGTGTGACTTACTTACGAGCTATGTCCGTAACCGATGACGTGGGTATCGATAGATTTAGTAAACACTCTGAAGAGGTTAGCACACTATACCCATGCCACGGAATCCATGGCCTCGCACTCCCATTCAGGTGGACCAACGACATTCCAAGGAACCCTCCCATTTCCATGACACTCTCCCAGCCACTCCGACCAACTCCCTTCTGGGCTAAGTCATGGGTGGCCCCGTGTCTACCAAAGACATCAACGACCACCATCGTGGCAAAACTTAAACGGTCCCAAACAGGGACAAGGTACCATACAAACTATGGGCACACAAGGTTATGTCTGCTTACCGGGCCAGGGTATCGCATGCCCATGATCTTCCCTCGTTGAAGGTACCGACGGGAGGCATGACAACGGGCCGATTAAAGGCCTTCCCATAAAGGCAAATGTGGTTGCACTGGGAAAACTTGATTCAGTGGCACCATGACTCGATCAACATTATGTTCAAGTTGAATTAACATCAGGTTGAGTGTAGAACATCGACCTATCACACCTTAATCCTCGTCGGATATATCTGCAATGTGACAAGTTGTAGCCATATAGGTCAGTACATTGAATGTACTGGCAAGTCACATCATAAGTATAATGAACCTATTTGTACATGCAATTTGGCTGGTGGAAAGCTCTAAGTTTAGTTTTTGCATAAAGCTAGTTTTTCCTATTACAAAAGATATTATTCCACTACTACTACAAAATAGCATAGGGTGAGTTGGCAACCCAACTCAGCCATTCCCAAAGTTTCATTTAAGCCCATCGGATTTAGTTAAGGGTGATGAGATCTCCCGACATTTCCACTACTAAATGCTCAAATTGTCCGTAACCGGGGACACGGCTAATCGATTAGGTTGACACTGTGCAGAGGTTGCGCACTTTTCCCCACAAGACTCGACCACCTCCATGATTGGAAGATCGAGACATAGTCTTTCGAAAGTGTTCCCCCTTAACCCACGGATAGGCCGGTACACCTACTCATTCTACATCTGCTAGCCCATCCTAGAAGGGGTCACACTAACTACTCAACTAAGCCAGAGCCCATATTGGCTTGTGGCTGCACATGTAAGCTTCTAGACATGAAAATATGTTTGGTCCCTTTGATCCTAAGCGGACAGACCACTAGTGGTACACCACCATGGATTTCCCATGCGTGCCCCACTGTACTTCCCCACCATTCCGACTAGTTTCCGCCCAGGTAGTTCATTAATTATCCTAGGTCCTATTTACTACATTGTCACTCATACTTTACAATGATCACTCCCCAATCCACGTCTTCTTAGCGAAGCAACATAATGTAAAACGGTGGCGACAATGTTGTAAGGTTCAGACCTACCTCAGTGAACTACTAGGTGTAAAGCATAGTCATCCGGGATCAATTCCTATCATGCAGTCCTACTGCAAAGAACTAAGTGCATAATAAAAACATAGGTAATGAAACATGATCAAGATGCAACTTACCTTGGTATTGCTGGTTGAATTCTAGAGACTGATAATATTCTACTTCGCACTCCGGACAATCTATCGCAAAGTAAATAAACATGCATAAGCAATCATTCTAGAGAACCAAGAAGAACATGCAAAGCAAAAAGTCTCGGAAAAACCAAATGAAAATACAACACACTTAACTAGCATGAAAATATTCTGAGTGCAAAACAACATAGGCATATAATATATCAAAAATTTTGGAAAAAGATTTCCTAAAACATGAACTTAGTTTCAGAGGCAAATAAAATCCACAACAATTCACAAAAGTCAAACGGTGTCGCTATTGCAATAAAGTCCAATAAAAATCATTTTAAAATACATAAATGATTTCAAATTTATTTTCTCCAAATTTTCCATTGAAGGGAATCATTTTCCCTTATTTCCACTTATTTATTTGGAGAAAAATATTTTGAATAAAAACAAATAACTCCAAATTGAAAGTGGGTCTCAAAATACCTTCAAAGGGACTTTAAACTTGATTATTGTAAACTTCTAACTCATATTTCATATAATTTGAAGAAGTCATTTTATCTTCTTCCATTTAAATAATGAAAAGGGATTTGAAAAGATTTGAATTTCAAACTCAGAAACTTTATGCAAAGTTATCTACTATGACATGGTTCCGCCAAGCGATGTCTCATAACCCAAATCATCATAAGTTGCCCACAATTATGTTATCAGTCCGGTGTTGAGAGTTCCGACATAGATCCAAGTCCAGAGGCTCAAGTTGTCCGTAACCGGGGACACGGCTAATCGATTAGGTTTTAACTCTACAGAGTGTTGTGCACTTTACCCGCAAGATTCGATCCCTCTTTTCTTTCGTTCTCGCACTTTAGGGTGTTTGAGAACAAGATGACCGAAACATGGTCTTCTGAAGAGTTCCTCCGACCACTGTCTGGTGCTCATCCAATCCTACGATAGTTCTACATCTGCTAGCACCGTCCCAGCCAGGATCAAAGGGATCAAATGTATTTTCATGTATAGAAGCTTACATGTGCAGCCACAAGCCAATATGGGCTCTACCTTAGTTGATTAGTTAGTGTGACCCCTTCCGGGATGGGCTAGTACATGTAGATTGTGTAGGTGTACCGGCCTATCCGTGGGTTAAGGGGGAACACTTTCGAAAGACTATGTCTCGATCTTCCGATCATGGAGGTAGTCAAGTCTTGTGGGGAAAAGTGCGCAACCTCTGCAGAGTGTCAACCTAATCGCTTAACCGTGTCCCTGGTTACGGACAATTTGAGCATCTAGTAGTGGAAATGTCGGGAGATCTTATCACCCTTAACTAAATCTGTTGGGCTTAAATGAAACTTTGGGAATGGTTGCGTTGGGTTGCAACTCACCCTATGCTATTTTGTAGTAGTAGTGGAATTATATCTTTTGTAATAGGAAAAACTAGCTTTATTCAAAAACTAAACTTAGAGCATTCCACCAGCCAAATTTCATGTACAAATAGGTTCATTATACTTATGATGTGACTTGCCAGTACATTCAATGTACTGATCTATATGGCTGCAACTTATCACGTTGCAGATATATCCGACGAGGATTAAGGTGCGATAGGTCGATGTTCTACACTCAACCTTGCTCGTGGAGTTGGACTCATTTACTACTTTGCTTCCACAATATTTGTTTATTTGGCTCTATGCCCTATTATGTAATAAATGTATTGCTCTTGGACTATCGTTGTAATAAAGAGATGTGTGTTATTTCTGTTATTTCATTGAGTACTGTGTGTGCTAGCAAGTCGATCCAGGGACTAGCACGGTAAGCACATAGACTTTGACTCTTACCGGTTCTGGTCCCTACAACTTCTACTGCCTTAAACTAGTCCATGCATTCAAACACTACTGTAAACTAAACATTTCAACCAGGACAAAGTAACTAGCATATGCAATGTTCATTTAAATAATTAAATGCATGAAATAACTCATATTCAAGTTGGAAAAACATGAATATTGAAATGACACCATACAAATGTTGGTGTTGCTTGCCTTAGTGCAGAGGAGGTTCACACTCGTCCTGGTTATCTTCAAGACAAGCTTCTCCCTGTGAAAATATTTAAAAATAGCAAAAGAAAATATCAAGAACCATTCTGAAAATCACCAGAAATTCTAGACAATAGAGAAAAATCTCCATTTTGGTGTGCTGCTAGAACTTTTCAAAACAAACACAATGCAAAAAGAATCAATTCATTTGGACTTATGGTTTAAAAGTTATGGCTAGTCAAAGATTTTGGTCAAAATATTTGAATTAAATATGAAATAAAAGAAATCCAGGGGGTGACGTCAAAGACGTATTCTATGAATACGCCTCCACTTGTATCGCTTCGGGCGCGAGTGGAGAGGCTGATAGCGGGTCCCGTCTGTCAGGTGTGGGGAGAGAGAGAGAAGTAGAGGGGTGGTGGTGCTTCGTGAGAGCTCACGTCGGCGAGGAGGGCTCGTCGGCTGATTTGAGAGGGATAAATGGCTAGAGGGGTTCACGGCGCACCTGCGTGTACCCGTGGCACGTCAAGAGGTGGCCGGAGCAGCTCGGAATCAACCTCCCAAGCGGCGGCTGCGGTCGGGTTTCACCAGAGTTGAAGAACACGGCAGAGGGAGGCGGTTCCAGGGGCTCCAACTGGGTAAACAGGAACCCGTGAAGCACCATAGAGTTGCCGGAGAAGTGGCACGAGCTCGAGAGGGGCTGGATGGGTGGGGAGCAACAGAGGGATCGCCGACGAGCTCGAGCTTGAGGACTATGGCCCGAGGCCTGCCCGGCCGGACTGCAGCTCCTCTACTACTTGTGGTGGGTAGCGGAATGGGTTGATGAGCTCGGGGAGGCCAGGGGCTCGGTATTTATAGGCGGAGGGGTGGGGGTTCGCGGCTCCACCGGAACTCTCTGGAAGGCAGTGCACGGCCACGAGAAGTGCCACAGAGGGGATGGAGAGGTCTCAGTGATCACGCGGCGACTGTGGAGCTTGCGGACGAGCATAGGAACACGGGCGCGGACGAATACAGTGGCACGGGGCGCACTATGGCTTTGGTCACGTCGTGCCCGTGCTCGATGCGGTGGCTCTGGCGTCGGCGAGCTCCGGGGAGAGGTCAAGGGCGATGAGACGAAGTTAGTGGCGCGGTGCGGCAGTCGTCAATGAGCACTGAGACGACCACGCGCCGAACAGAGGCTCGGTCGTAGCGCAGAGCGCGTCGAACGCGTGCCAGGGCCCATGTCCTCACGCGGTCACCACGCTAGCTCAGTCAAAATGACGCCCACGCGATGCCAAACCTTGTCCAACATGTTGTCCGTGCAGTGTTTAGTCTAAGTGAGGAGATGGCACACTGCCAGGCCGACCAGATTTAGCATGAGCTACGCAGCAAGTTTCTGGTTAGAAACTTTGGTACTGTTTTTGGAGAGGTTCTAGAAGGAGTTTAGGACTAATCTCCTAGGGTTAAGGTTTTCTTAGGAAGGTAATGAAGCTCAAGAAAAATCATCTTCATTGGATCAAGGAATAATATACTTGCTGTAGAAACTGCATTTTGACGCCAGAACAGAAATGATTTTTTGTAGCAAAAATATTCCAAAAACTCATGCAATATTTTTGCTCAGGTAGGTGTGCCAAGGTCCAAAGAATATTTGGAAATTTTCTCAGATTTTTGGGTGCAAGAAAAATGACGGTTGCTTTGGAGCACAAGTTGCCGAACTGAATTTCAGAGAGGAAATGAGGGTCATTTTGAGATTTTCAGAGAGGGAATGATGATTTTGAGAGGGATGGTTCACTTGGGTGAAAATCAAGGACATGCCCAAGTGTTTAAGTCCAAGTGATTTGATTCAAAAACTCCAAATTCAAAATCAGAGGCAAAGAAGACCGGAAAAAGAGAGAAGGCAAAAACCAGGTTGTCACAAACCTCCCCCACTTATGATGAATCTCGTCCTCGAGAGTCGGTTGCTCGGGAAAACAATTCTGGATAAGCTGCCCTTAAAAATTCCTCTCTTTCCCAAGTTGCTTCTTACTTAGTGTGATGCTCCCACTGAACCTTATAAAACTTTATCATTTTACTGCGAGTGACTCTTTCTGTCTCATCCAATATTCTGAACGGTCTCTCCTCATAGGTTAAATCCTTAGCAAGCTCTATCTATGTCGTATCAGTCCTTTTCTCTGGTGGCGAGATACATCTTCTTAGTTGTGAAACATGGAACACATTGTGCACTTCTAACAATTCCAATGGCAGTTCCAACTGATAAGCAACTATGCCAACTCTGGACATAACTGGGAACAAACCAATATATCTGGGTGCCAGTTTTCCTCGGGTCTGAAATATCTTGACTCCTTTCATAGGTGTGACTCGGAGGTACACATGCTCTTCGGGTTCAAAGCTGATCTGACAGTGCTTTGCATCATAATAACTCTTATGTCGGGACTTAACCAACTGCAGTCTATCTCGATCTCCCTGACTTGCTTTTCAGCCTCCATCACTAAATCGGTCCTGAAAATGCGGCTATCTCCGGCTTGAGACCAGTTTAGCGGAGTGCGGCACTTACGGCCATACAAAGCTTCATATGGTGACATCTTTAGGATGGTCTGGAAGCTGTTGTTGTAGGAGAACTCGGCATACGGTAGACAATCTTCTCACTTGGGTCCTTGGGCCAAAGCACATGCTCAGAGCATATCTTCAAGTATTTGGTTTACCCGCTCAGTCTGCCCGTTTGTCTGAGGATGATAGGTTGTGCTGTATTTTAGGGCAGTCCCCAAGGCTTGATGGAGACGTGACCAGAACGCTGAGGTAAAGAGAGAACCTCGGTCTGAAGTGATCGTTCTTAGCACTCCATGCAAACTGAAGATTATGGACACATATAAATATGCGAGTTGATTGGCTCGGTAGGTGGTTCGGATGGGAATGAAGTGAGCTACCTTAGTCAGCGTGTCCACCATGACCCATACTACATCATTGCTTCGGTGAGTTCTTGGTAGGCCTGTGATGAAATCCATGCAGATATCATCCCACTTCCACTGTGAAACGGGTAGGGGTTGAAGAAGTCCGGCAGGTTTTTGGTGCTCCGCCTTCACTTTGTTTCATATATCGCAGCAAGCGACAAAGTGTGCGATGTCTTTCTTCATTCCATCCCACCAAAATATTTGTCGGAGGTCTTCGTACATTTTGGTACCCCCTGGGTGAATCAAGTACGAAGATTCGTGTGCTTCTGCCAAAATCTTCTTTCTTAGGTTTGCTTGCTCAGGTACGTAAATCCATCCTCGAAACCTTAGAGTACCTTGCTTATCCTTAGAGAAATCCTGGGTCTTGCCTTCTTGCATACGCGTGACATGGTTTTGCAGGACTGGGTCATCTTGCTGGGTCGTGCAGATCTCATCCTCGAGAGCATGAGTGACTTCTAATATATTGGCAAGGCCTGCATCAACAATAACCAAATTGAGCCGAGCGATCTCTTCTTGGAGTTCGGGAGGCAGGGACTCTATCAGGGCGTTCAAGCTGGCAGGCTTGCGGCTGAGAGCATCGGCAACAACATTGGCCTTACCGGGGTGGTAATTGATTCCAAGATCATAATCCTTGACCAACTCGAGCCATCTGCGCTATCGAAGGTTTAAGTCCGGTTGAGTGAATATGTACTTGAGACTCTTGTGGTCGGTAAATATCTGGCATCTCTTGCCAATGAGGTAGTGTCTCCAAATTTTCAAAGCATGCACAACTACGGCCACCTTCAAATCATGTGTAGGATAGTTCCCTTCGTGAGGTCGTAGCTGTCGAGATGCATATGCTACAACCTTTCCATCGTGCATGAGTACACATCCAATACCTCTCCTGGATGCGTCATAGTATACATCAAAGCCACGGTAGATGTCTGGAAGGGTCAACACAGGTGTTGTTGTTAGTCTGGTCTTTAGATCATTGAAGCTCTTCTCACAGTCCTAAGTCCATTCAAACTTATTATCTTTCTTGAGGAGCTCTATCGTTGGCTTGGCAATCTTAGAGAAGTCTTTGATGAAGCAACGGTAGTATCCGGCCAATCCAAGGAAAATCCGGATCTCGGATACTGTCATGGGTGTCGTCCAATCAAGCATGTCCTTCACCTTACTTGGATCCACGGGTATGCCTTCTGCTGAAAGAACATGCCCAAAAAATCTGACTTGCTTGAGCCAGAACTCACATTTGCTAAATTTTGCATATAGCTGATGGTCACGGAGTCTTTGTAAGACTGCTCTGAGATGTTCCTTGTGCTCTTCTTCACCTTTTGAGTATATAAGGATATCATCGATGAAGACCACCACAAACTTATCCAAGAAATCCATGAATACCTTATTCATCATATGCATGAAGAAAGTAGGGGCATTGATGAGGCCGAAAGACATGACTGTATATTCATAGAGACTGTATCGAGTAGTGAACATGGTCTTAGGAATATCTTCCTTCTTGATTTTGAGTTGGTGGTATCCAGTCCTCAAATCAATGTTGGAGAATACTTTTGACCCACTGGGTTGATCGAACAAATCAGCAATCCTCCATAGTGGATATTTGTTCTTAATGGTGACATCATTCAACTGACGGTAATCCACACACATCCGAAGACTGCCATCTTTCTTGTGCACGAATATTGCGGGTGATCCCCATGGTGAAGAGCTTGGACGGATGTATCCTTTCTGAAGCATCTCATCAAGCTATTTCTTTAATTCCACTAATTCTGAGAAAGGCATTCGATAATACTTTTTTTATAACGGTGTGGTCCAGGGCACAAGATCAATTGCAAACTCAAGCTCCTGGTCTGGCGGCATTCCTGGTAATTCCTCAGGGAATACATCTGGAAACTCACTAACCACAGGAATTAATTTCAATTCTTCAGCTACAGTGGTGAAGACCATTCCTTTCTTGGGTATGCTCATGCGGGCATAGAATTTTGTAGTTCGACCTTCCTGACTTGTCAAGGTGACTTCTCTGGTGGCACAGTTGATGCATACTTGATATTGGGTCAACCAGTTCATTCCCCAAAATAATATCCAACTTGGCAGACTCGATGACTATCAAAGAAGTTGGGAAGCTGACTCCTTGATATCAATTTACAAATTACGACAGACTAGATTTCTTCTGAGCACGGATCCCGGGGATTGTACCATCATACTTTTTCCCAAAATCGAGTAAGGAAACTTGTTTTGGGCAACAAAACTCCGCGAAATAAAAGAGTGGGAAGCCCCAGAGTCAAATAAAATTATTGCGGGTATACTATTAACATGAAACATGCCAATGACAACTTTCGGGTCCTCTTGGGCTTCGTCTGCGGAGAGGTGGTGAACTTTCCCTTGGATGGTCCTCTGGACAGGCTATGGCCCCATGTGGTTGACTTGTGACCAAAATGGAGCATTTGGCTTGCCGTTCTTGGGGCACTGTCTGGCATAATGTCCGATTTGCCCAAAATTGAAGCATGAATTGTTGCGCTGGCATTCTTCGCGCACTGGGTTGGTCACGACATTCTTGACTTGAGTAGTGGTCTTGTTCACGTTCTGCTGCCAATTGGGCTTGTACTCAACCTGAGTCTGTTGCAAAGTACGAGTCTTCTACACTGGTTGTCCATCCTTCTTAGGCTCGAATTTGCGCTAGTGATCATTATTAGCGGATCTGTTGTCGTGCACGAGCTTGTGTTCTCTTTCCGCAGTGAGGGCTTTTTTTTTACCAAAGTTGGGAAATCCGGAAAGTCGAGCATACTGAGAGTGCATCTGAGGTGTTGATTCAATCCTCCAAGAAATCTGTCGATCTTTCTTTCTTCCGTGGCCACATGATAGAGAGAATAACGGGCCAAATGGTTGAACTTATGCAGGTACACACTGTTGGGAAACGTAACATGCAATTTCAAAAAAAAATCCTATGCTCACGCAAGATCTATCTAGGAGATGCATAGAAACTAGAGGGGGAGAGTGTGTCCATGTACCCTCGTAGACTGAAAGTGGAAGCGTTTTACAACGGGGTTGATGTAGTCGAACTTCTTCTCATTCCGACCGATCAAGCACCGAACGTACGACACCTCCGAGTTATGCACACGTTCAGCTCGATGACGTCCCTCAAACTCTTGATCCACCAAAGTGTCAAGGGAGAGTTCCGTCAGCACGATGGCATGGTGACGATGATGGTGAAGTGATTCGCGTAGGGCTTCGCTGAAGCACTATGTGAATATGACCGGAGGCGTAAACTGTGGAGGGGGGCGCCGCACATAGCTAGGAATCAATGTTGTGTGTTCTAGCGGTGCCCCCCCCCCACATATATATAGGTGGGAGAGGGAGAGAGACAGCAAGGGGCGCCCCAAGTAGGAGTAATCCTACTTGGGCGCCTCCCACAAGTCGGCCTCCCCCCTTCCATAAGTGTCGGAGGGGGGAGGAAAGAGTGGGGGGAGAGAAGGAAAGGGGGAGGCCGAATCCTCCCCTTTCCTTTCTCCCTTCCCCTCCTTCCTTCTCCTCCTATTCGGCCTATATGTGGGCACACCAGCCCACTAAGGGCTGGTCTGTTCTGCCCTTGGCCCAATAAGGCCCATATCTTTGCCGGGGGGTGCCCGGAACCCCTTCCGGTGACCCGATACGTACCCGATAACCCCGGAACACTTCTGGTGTCCGAATACTATCGTACTATATATGAATCTTTACCTCTCGACCATTTCGAGACTCCTCGTCATGTCCTTGATCTAATCCAGGACTCCGAACAACATTCGGTCACCAAATCACACAACTCATATAATACAAAATCGTCATCGAACGTTAAGCGTGCGGACCCTACGGATTCGAGAACTATGTAGACATGACCGAGACACTTCTCCGGTCAATAACCAACAGCAGTACCTGGATGCTCATATTGGTTCCCACATATTCTACGAAGATTGAGGGAGTCCTGGATTAGGGGGTGTCCGGATAGCCGAACTACCACCGTTGGCCAGACTCCTGGACTATGAAGATACAAGATTGAAGACTTCGTCTCGTGTCCGGATGAGACTTTCCTTGGCGTGGAAGGCAAGCTTGGCGATACGGATATGTAGATCTCCTACCATTGTAACCGACTCTGTGTAACCCTAACCCTATTCGATGTCTATATAAACCGAAGGGTTTTAGTCCGTAGGACGAACAACAATCATACCATAGGCTAGCTTCTAGGGTTTAGCCTCCTTGATCTCGTGGTAGATCTACTCTTGTACTACCCATATCATCAATATTAATCAAGCAGTGAGTAGGGTATTACCTCCATCGAGAGGGCCCGAACCTGGGTAAAAACATCGTGTCCCTTGTCTCCTGTTACCATCCGCCTAGACGCACAGTTCGGGACCCCCTATCCGAGATCCGCCGGTTTTGACACCGACATTGGTGCTTTCATTGAGAGTTCCTCTGTGTCGTCGCCATCAGGAAGGATGCCTCATACCGTCTTTAAAGACGATACTATCGCCAAATGAGCCTTGACCATTGGTCAGATTCTTCGGCTAGGTGGTTTTCTTATGACCGCCAGTTCGGCCGCCGCGCCGACGATGACTTCTCGAGTCATCGAAACCAATCTTCACGTTAACTCGGAACTTGCCGAGCAGTTAGATCCGATCGAGCTCTCCTCCGTAAACGAGCTCTTGGATCGCATCGCCGCCCTGGGAGTCGTCACAGACTATGACTAGATCGGGCCTAAAACCGATCTGAGAGAGATCAACTCTCCCCAGACTACCCATCATGTTGCTGTGATAGAGGAGCAATACGGCGATTCTTCTTCTATCTTAAGGACTAGATACGTCCGGATTCCCAATCCCTCCATGCCGGATTCCCGCAGAGGGACGGATGTCGATCAAACCCTGAACTTAAAGTCGGTAGGCGGGTTGGATTCATTGGATAGCATTCAAAAATCCAAACTTCCAAGTTCGGAAACTTCTCGGCCCCTGAGTCTTAATTTGGATGGGGTTCCGGATCTAGTTCCACCCGCCCACCCAAATATTAGCGATCTATCCCGAATTCAGCAAGAGCCCGCTGAAACAGTACATCATTACTGGGCCAGATTCCTCCTGGTTATGAACAGGATAAAGGACTGCCGAGAGGAGAACGCAATCTCACTTTTTTGCAATAATTGCACGGACAAGGGAATCCTAAACACCATAAGTCGCTGCGAAATTACACGCTTTGCTGACTTGGTGACCATAGTACAAAAGTACTGTGCGATGGAGAGTGCTTGGAAAACCGAAAGTAAATTTTGGGATAATCCGCCCCGAATACATCCCTAGTCCGAAATAAAAGGGTGCATCATCACCAAGCACCTGGGTTAAACATCAAAAACAAAAACCCCTAAAGGGTATGGAACCATCTTGGAGGGTTGGCTAAGCGGACCCTGTAAAATTCATAGCACGTAGGGCGCCACTCCAACTCATAGCCTTCGAAAGCATGTTGGATACTACGGCAGGTGGCCAAAAGTGGCGAAGAGCTTCTAGCCTCGAGAATCCCAGCCCAAAGAACACCAAGATGCGGTATTAACAGTCTTGAGACTTTCGCATCAAATAATATGCGGAAACGAACACTCCCAATCTTGCCAAGTCTACCAAGTAGCAACAATAAATCCATGGAGGACACCGGCTATTACCTTTAATGCCGATGTGAACCCAAATTCCGAACAGCCCGAGCACCAGCCGCATTGGTTCTCAGTCCAATAGTGGACGGTTTTCGCCTTACTAAGGTACTCATGGATGGCGGCAGCAGACTAAACCTCATCTACGAGGAAACCCTCCGAAAAATGGAAATAGGCTGGAACCGCATTGAGCGAAGCAAAGACAACCTTTAGAGGAATGATCCCTAGCCGAGAAGCTATGCTGCAGGAAAAATCACACCGGGCGTAGTGTTCGCTCACGGACAATTACAGGTCCGAGGAGGTCACATTTCAAGTGGCCCCGTTCAGCAGCGGATATCACGCTTTATTAGGCGAGAGGCATTCACAATTTTTCAAGCTATACCCCATTATGGGTACATGAAGCTTAAAATGCCGGACCTAACGGAATCATCACTCTCGCTAGTGATCCGAACATAGCACTCAGCCGAAAAACAAGACAGCCGCACTAGCCCTCGAGGCACTATCCGAAGCCCTAGCGGCCGAGGAACTCATCATGCGATGCGCTCCACGGTGAATGTGGATGATGTGATACTTGATAAAAGATCCAAGTCCACCTCTTTTAAACCAGCGGATGAAATAGTCAAATTCCAAGTCCACCCAACGGACCTGCAAAGACGGCCTCCATTGGGGCACAATTAAACCCGATGTAGACGCCACACTATAAGAATTTCTCACGAGAAAATCGACATTTTTGCTCGCACCCTTCGTGACATGCCAAGAATCCCACGTCGGCTGGTCAAGCACAACCTAAATATCCTAAAAGGATTCAAGCCGATCAAACAGGCTCTTGGCGCTTTTCGAACCCAAGAGATGTGCCATGGGAGAGGAGCTAGCCAAACTTGGAAGCCGGATTCATCGTGAGATATAAAACATCCGGACTTGCTAGAAAATCTGGTGATGGTACCAAAGAAGGATAAATCCTGGCGCCTATGTGTTGATTTCAAAGACCTTAATAAGGCTTGCCCAAAGGATCCCTTCCCCCTCCCTCGTATTGATCAAATTATCGACGCTATAGCAGGACACGACTCATTGTGCTTCCTCGACGCGTACTCCGGCTACCACCAAATCAAGATGGCGGAGCCAGACCAAGCCGCAACAACATTCAACACTCCATACGGCCCATTCTGCTTCAACACAATGCCCTTCGGGCTAAAAAACGTCGGCGCAACATATCAGCGCATGATTCAGACATGTCTGGCAAACCAGATCGGCAAAACAGTGGAAGCATATGTAGATGACGTGATCGTCAAATCCAAGCATGTCGAAACTCTAGTAGACGACTTGAGGTGCACATTCGACAACCTTCGAAAATATGACATTAAGCTCAATTCGGAAAAATGCGTCTTCGGCGTTCCAGCTGGAAAGCTCTTGGGCTTCATTGTGTCCGGTAGAGGAATTGGATATTCCAAAAGACCTCAAACAAATACAAAATTTGACTGGATGCGTAGCGGCTCTAAGCCGCTTTATTTCCCGTTTGGGAGAAAAGGCCTTACCCCTTTACCGCCTCCTCCGGCGCACTGGGCACTTCGAGTGGACGGATGCCGCCACGGCCGGACTCGAAGAAATAAAAGCCATATTGGCAACAAATCCGGTCTGGCGCGCCCAACAGGCGAACCAATGCTATTATATATCACCGCAACACATCAAGTTGTCGGCGTGGTGCTCGTCGTCGAACGAGAAGCGGACGGACACGGTTCCCTCTTCAAAAACCGGTTTACTATGTGTCCACCGTCCTAACTCCATGCAAGTCCCGTACCCACATTATCAAAAGATAGCATACGGTGTTCATGGCATCCGGAAGCTGCGACACTACTTTCAAGAGTGTTCGATAACGGTAGCCTCCGAAGTACCTCTTAACGACATTATAAACAACCGCGACCACGACGGGCCGGATTGCTAAATGGGCCATAGAGCTCCTTCCATTCGACATAACCTATAAGCCACGACGAGCTATTAAGTCGCAGGTTTGGGCCGACTTCGTGGCCGAATGGACCGAAGCCGAACTCCCTAAAGAGTACGGTGCATACTCCAATTGGATCATGCACTTTGACGGCTCCAAAATGTTGGCCGGCCTGGGGGCTGGCGTCGTCCTGACGTCCCCAACCGGGGACACAGTCCAATACGTCCTTCAGATAATGTATACGGGCTCCAACAACGCAGCCGAATACGAGGCCCTTCTGTACGGCCTCCGGATGGTAGTCTCCATGGGCATTAAACGCCTAGAGGTGCGCAGGGATTCGAACCTCGCGATATCTCAAATAAACGGAGACTTTGATGCCAAAGATCCGAAAATGGCAGCGTACCGCAATGCGGTCCTAAAAATGTCGCAAGACGGTTCTAAGGTCTCGAATTTCATCATATATCCCGGATAACAACCAAAGCGGCGGACGTATTGGCACGATCGGGCGCAAAACGCGATGGCGTCGCCCCGCCCAACATCTTCCTCGAACGGTTGTTCAAGCCATCCGCACTATGGGAAGGGAGTCTGAAATAACAATCCGGACCCAACCGCATTGCTCGACAATCAACACTCGACACAATCGGAGGCTCTGCCACCGAGATAACACCCTCCGCCCACGAAATAATGGTGGTTATCGCCCCGTGGACGGAACCATTCCTAGCCTACCTAACTAGGCAGGAACTCCCCGAAGACCAAAATGAGGCTCGCTGCATAGTACGGCGATCCAAAGGTGTATCTCCGAACAGGAAGGGCGAAACCTCCTGGATGAAATTCATGCCGGACTGGCTGGGGCACCACGCCGCAGCCCGGGCCCTTGTAGGCAAGGCCTCCCGTACAGGATTTTATTGGCCGACAGCCCGGGCAGATGCGCAGGATTTAGTCCAACGATGCGTCGGTTGCCAACTTTTTGCTAACCAAAGCCACATGCCACCCACCGCCCTCAAAACTATACCCATCACCTGGTCGTCATGATGCAGGGGCTTGACATGGTTGGACCCCTTAAGGGAGGAACCCACAAGCAAAAATACCTATTGGTCATGGTGGACAAATTCACCAAATGGATAGAGGCCAAGCATGTTAAAATGGCCGAATCCGGGCCGGTAATAGACTTCATATCAGGGGTAGTGCACCGTTACAGCGTCCCCCACAGTATCATCACTGATAACGGCACCAACTTCACGACCGATGAGGTCAAATCATGGTGCAAAAACATGGGCATCAAGCTCGATTACGCCTCAGTCTATCACCCTCAAACCAACAGCGAAGTCGAGCGAGCAAACGGTCTAATCATGAGCGGCATTAAACCCAGACTAGTGCGGTCCCTCAAGGAATCTAACACGACCGGGTTGAGGAGCTTCGACTCAGACTGGGGCTGTGGACCACGCCGAATCGTGACTACCGATTCACACCATTTTTATGGTGTACGCCGCAGAGGCAGTCTTGCCTGCGACATAATTCATGACTCACCTCGCGTGCGCATGTATGAAGAAAGAGAAGCCGAGCTCGATCGGCGGGACAGTTTGGACGCATTGGAGGAGGAGCGCCGACGTGGCAAAAGCTCGTTCCGCATTTTATCAACAAAGCAGGCTCAAGATATCAAAGCGAGGGAAATGCGGGCCAAAGTTTACAACGTTGGCGAACTAGTTCTACGCTGCGGACAAGAAAAAGGACAAACTCAAGCCCAAATGGGAAGGCCCTTCATCATCGACCAGGTCCTGACCGTGGAGCATACCGTCTACGAACGCATCGGATAACCGACTCGAGCCGAACCCATGGAACGCAGCCTGCTCACGAAAATTCTACGCCTAAGCGCCGGACTCCGAAGTTCGCCTCCTTCCTCCGTCCACATTTTCTATTTTTGTTGTCTTTTATTCTCTCCTTCCTCCTTCTTCTTGAAGCCTTTAGAGGCTCGTTTGCGCTTTGTTTCAAGACATACTTGACGCTAGCTGTCCGCTCATTATACCTGGGGCTTCTTTAATGTAAGCTTATTTATACGGGCTTTATGCCCAACACATGTGTCAAACTTCGCATGTACCTTTTACTCACCATTATATGCATCGATATGACTTAAGTTTTGGCCTGGGTTGCTCGGCTCTGTGCTTACCCCTCGCTCCCGATTGTTCGGCTAGGTGGTAAAGGGAGCACCTCTGCGATTGTTACTGCCGGGTCAGCCGGATGTGTACCTCAGACCGGGTGAAGCCGAAAGCTAGCGTTCTTAAGGGAATATTCGGTCGGTGAACTGAAAGATGATTTTTAACTATTTATCCATCGGCCCCGGATGATTTTTCTGCTTTTTTAGCAGTTTGGACATGCACTTTAGGGCATGCCTCCCGAGAAAGGAACCCTTAACGGAACTATTCTCCTGGAAGATGTTTCTTACTATCCATGTAGTATAACATAACTAGTTGGGCACTTGTCCGATACATGCAATAATGACCCCTATGCCTTGTCTCCATGCATGCCCCGGTTCTTACATAACCGCGAGGGTATTCGGACACACTCCAGACTATTGGGTCCCGAGGTCAAAGCGAAAAGGTCTGCTATGACAAATGATCTACAATCCGGCTAGAAGACATTTTTCATGTCATATTCAATTACATAGTCAACTCGACTAATTGTATTCCTCCTCAATTCCATCTAATAGGCTATCTAATTTACAATTTTGCTGGGAATACTTGGCGGCCAATTCTACTTGGCCGTACACTAAGCTTACAGGGATCTCCTTCCCATCGTGCCCCACAGGTCCGACCTCGGCCATGTGGTTTGGGTCAGCTTAGTGTACCGTCTTTACCATGGCCTGTGCCTCCTCGGCGCCTTGACAATGAGCCGATATCTTCCATAGTCGGAAGCGCCATTGCTCCTTGAAGCCGCTCTGCCAGCTCCCCAATGCCTTGAGGCGGGGAGATAGATGGCCACAAGGCACAGGCGACGCCTTTCATCACCTGCCGAACTTCGTTCGTGCAGGTAGCAGATTCGGGAAGAAGATCACCCAAGAATTGGGCATCTCCTCCTCAGGACGACCTGTGAGCAAACCTACATACATGTTTATATTAGTCGCCTTCCTCGCCGAACTCTTTCAAAGTTCGTTCAAGCACTTACTGAAAATGCCGCGACGAAGCCGTCGATTCTCCTTTACGGAGTCAGACAAATGGGCACGAACATCCTTTAGTTCCTCACCCAGTTGGGTGTTGGCATCTTAGAGGTTATTTTTCTCCTGCCGCACCATCGCAAGCACGCTCTCGCCGGCCTTTAGCAGGCGCAGGAGCTGTTGCTTGTCCGGATCCATCCCGGCGCTATCTGCAATGTTAATGTCAGATTTATGCACACGCGGCACTTTGCGAAACTACCTCTACTTTGAAGGGAATATTTTACCAGAGGGAGTCTTCATGGCTTCCCCGGTTAGGGCCAGTGCTGCCTCAAGTTGGGCCTTGCACTCTTCAAACTCCTGGGACAAACGAGTATTCTTTTCGGTAAGAACCTGCATTCCAAATGATCCTTAAATCAGTTATCCTAACTATTTTAAGTCTCGGAGCTCTTGGCATATATAATCACAAAATTCCTTACCCGTATGTCTTTCACATACTACTCCGTGGCTCTGGCTAGGCCATCTTGAGCGGCACGGAGGTGTGTTTCTCCAGAACTAAAGGCGTCCAATGCCTCTTGGGAGAAACATGCGTCATGTAGAATAGTCCAGCGGCGCCTATGATTCATGGCGCTCTCCACCTCCGACTTGGTGGCGGACAGTCTGTCGGCATCCTCCGTTGGAGGAGCATCTGACGCACGCCTCGTGTTTGTACCCCCTTCCGGACTCGGCTTTTGAGCCTGGTTGGCGGAGGTCGGATTGGCAACTTCTCCGGACTCAGTCCGGCGAGCACTCTTTTTCCTGAAAAAACCACGAGCGTCAGTATGCCTCCCAAGAACCTCTCCTTAAAACACGATGGCACATCATACCGTTGCGGCGACGTCTCGAGTCGTACCGCACTTCTTTTCCGCCTACTGGACCGAGCTACCCCTTGTTGGACGGCCGCGGCAAGCTCGGCTTCCCGTTCTGAAGGCACCCCCTGTGAAACACCATCAAATACGTGGTGATTAGAAGTAAAGCACGGGTGGGTCATGGTATCCGGACTTCGGTCACGGTTACCTGGGAGGCCGGAAATAATCCGGGGTAGTCGGCCGTAATGGCAACCAAAGCATTGTCGATGCTAAGTTGGTGGAATACCCCATTGATCAGCTCCACCTTTATATCCGGGTCCTCTTCGGAGGCCGGATCGAGGGACCGTTCCGGATCCTCGGGTTGTGGGGGCGGGCTGTGTATCTTCTCCACGGCCCGGCGCAGCTTCTCACAGAGAAACCATGAAATGAGATATTTAACCACGGAACATGGATTGGACAGGCCACAAAGATATTTGCTTACCCAACTTCGAGGATTATTCAAGAAAACCCGCTTAGTGGACCGACGCGGAGAAAATCCTCCTCTTCCCTTTGTACATGGCGGACAAGGTCTTCACCAGTTCGGTGACCGATCCTGCCCTTTGCGGCCATGGCGGGTGGCATCGTCCTCCCGTTGAAGTCCCACATGGGTGGCCCCTATATTGAGCGGCTGCACTTTCATAATGCAGATTGCCATGACTCCAATCATGGCCAATCCGACATGAGCCAAGAATCTTATTCGCTCATCAAGTAAAGGACGCCCGATCATTTTCCCTTTGGGGCTCAAGGGCGCCAGCTTAGGCGCTTCTTCAAAGGAGCATTGCTAAACTCCGGAAGGCCGATCCGAACAGGATCCAAAGAATGGACGTCCTCCATGTAAAACCATTCCGAAGCCTTCTTGGACGCCTTCTTCGGGTTCCGGATAGATATCCGTCCCGGCGATGCGCCATAGTTCGCTCCTCCCACTTGATATATTGACCCCTCATGAGAACGGGGTACTAGGCAGAATAATCTCTTCCACAAAGGCAAAATGAGCCTCGATGCCCAAGAACAGTTCGCAAAGGGCCACGAAGCCCGATGTGCAAAATGGAGGCAAGCGTAAGGTGGTGCAACCGAGGTCAGAGAACTCCAAGAGCCCCTTGAGAAATGGATGAATTGGAAATCCGAGTCCTCTTACTAGATAAGAGATAAAGCACACCTCTCTCCTTTAGAGGGATCGGGGACACTCTCCGCTTGCTTTCCGCCCTTGTAGGTGGCAAGTCCGGCTCGAACCGGAACCATGAAGGCCGGGGGAAGAAATCCCTCGGTTTGGAGTGTCACTAGCTCGCTATGCGGGACAGAGCATCTCTCCCAATTTCCAGGCTGAGGGCCGGGAGCGCGAGAGGAGGAGCCGCCTCGACTGTCCATGATGGAATGGGTTTTTGTCAGAGGCGCTCCGATGAAAGCTCGCGGAGGGGGGATGGTGTGACTCAGATCTAGATCCTCGTCCCTTTTATAGGCGGCTCATTTGCGCAGCTAGGGGGGTAAGTGTAAAAATACCCTGGCTTTTCGCATTCATTCAAACACGTGGAAGATGGCCATTATTGGGTGTAGAAGCCAAGGAGCGCATCATTTATCAGAAGCCGGACACTATTCGACAAGTATATGGAATTTGGAGAAGAACCCGCCTCACAATGTCGAAGACAATCAACGCGCCGGACTCATTGCCATTGAAGCCTGGTTCGGGGGCTACTGAGGGAGTCCTGGATTAGGGGGTGTCCGGATAGCCGAACTACCACTGTTGGCCGGACTCCTGGACTATGAAGATACAAGATTGAAGACTTCGTCCCGTGTCCGGATGGGACTTTCCTTGGCGTGGAAGGCAAGCTTGGCGACACGGATATGTAGATCTCCTACCATTGTAACCGACTGTGTAACCCTAACCCTATTCGGTGTCTATATAAACCGAAGGGTTTTAGTCCGTAGGGACTAACAACAATCATACCATAGGCTAGCTTCTAGGGTTTAGCCTCCTTGATCTCGTGGTAGATGTACTCTTGTACTACCCATAACATCAATATTAATCAAGCAGGAGTAGGGTATTACCTCCATCGAGAGGGCCCGAACCTGGGTAAAAACATCGTGTCCCTTGTCTCCTGTTACCATCCGCCTAGACGCACAGTTCGGGACCCCCTACCCGAGATCTGACGGTTTTGACACAGACAAAGATCTTTATCGGTCGTACCATAATGACAACATACATTATTCCCTTTGTCATCGGTATGTTACTCGCCCGAGATTCGATCGTCGATATCTTCATACCTAGTTCAACATTGTTACCGGCAAGTCTCTTTACTTGTTCTGTAATGCATCATCCTGCTACTAACTTATTAGTCACATTGCTTGCAAGGCTTATTATGATGTGCATTATCGAGAAGGCCCAGAGATACCTCTCCGATACTCGGAGTGACAAATCCTAATCTTGATCTATGCCAACCCGAAAAACACCTTCAGAGATACCTGTAGAGCATCTTTATAATCATCCAGTTATGTTGTGATGTTTGATAGCACACAAGGCATTCCTCTGGTATCCAGGAGTTGCATAATCTCATAGTCAAAGGAATATGTATATGACATGAAGAAAACTATAGCAATAAAATTGAACGATCATTATGCTAAGCTAACGGATGGGTCTTGTTCATCACATCATTCTCCTAATGATGTGATCCCATTCATCAAATAACAACACATGTCTATGGTTCAGAAACTTAACCATCTTTGATTAACAAGCTAGTTTAGTAGAGGCTTACTAGGGACACGGTGTTTTGTCCATGTATCCACACATGTATCAAGTTTCCGGTGAATACAATTCTAGCATGAATGATAAACATTTATCATGATATAAGGACATATAAAATAACAACTTTATTATTGCATCTAGGGCATATTTCCTTCAGTCTCCCACTTGCACTAGAGTCAATAATCTAGTTCACACCATGTGATTTAACACCAATAGTTCACATCACCATGTGATTAACACCCATAGTTCGCATCGCCATGTGACCAACACCCAAAGGGCTTACTAGAGTTAGTAATCTAGTTCACATTGCCATGTGATTAACACCCAAAGAGTACTAAGGTGTGATCATGTTTTGCTTGTGAGATAAGTTTAGTCAACGGGTCTGCCACATTCAGATCCGTATGTATTTTGCAAATTTCTATGTCTACAATGCTCTGCATGGAGCTAGTCTAGCTAATTGCTCCCACTTTCAATATGTATCTAGATTGAGACTCAGAGTCATCCAGATCGGTGTTAAAGCTTGCTGTCAGATCACGGGTTTCGGCAAAACCCTTAAGGCTCGAACTCTGGGGTGCGCACGAAGTTCTTTCCCTCCTACCGATCCACGCCCTAGGCTTGCCATGATCTCGCGAACGAACTCGACGAACTCACAACACAAAATACACAAGATTTATACTGGTTCGGGCCACCGTTGTGGTGTAATACCCTACTTCAGTGTGGTGGTGGTGGATTGCCTCTTGGGCTGATGATGAACAGTACAAGGGGAAGAACATCCTCCTGAGATTGAAGTGTTCTTGTGTTTGGTGTGTGGCTAAGGATTGGCCCTCTATCAGATGCCTTCTACTGTGGTGGCTAGGTGCTATTTATAGAGGCCCGGGTCCTCTTCCCAAATATTGAGCGGGAAGGGAGCCAACAATGGCCAATTTGAAAGGGGACAGCTAGTACATCTTATCTTGACAAAAGCGGTCTTCGCTTGCAAAAGGCTCTGGTGGTGACGCCGCCTTAGGCTCCATGGTGACCTCCGTCTCACCGTCATGTTGTTCTTGGTCTCGTTGCACTGATATGGAAACCTTTGCTAGATGCCTCGGTACTCCGCGCCTGCACTTGCCTCCTTAGCACCAAAGGGGAAAAAAGGATGTTGCGCGCGCTGGCGCCCACCTTGTCTCGATCGTCATGGCTCACGTCACGAGAACCTCATGAGGTTTGCCTTTGCCTTGATCTCTCTGCCCCTCGCGAGCCCGCCTAGCGAGGTCGCTCCTGAGGAGGTCTTGCGTCGTCCGCCTCGCGAGGCTTGGCCCCTCGCGAGGGTCTTGAATGCCTTGTTGATGAAGATGGACCATAGGGGCCTGCTAGCACAACCACAGCATGGGCCGTAGGCAGGTAAGTCCGGGGACCCCCGTTCCCAGAACGCCGACAGTAGCCCCCGGGCCCAAGGCGCACTCGGGCTCGGCTGCGAGGCGAAGCCAAGGGTCAAGTACGGAGCACCGCGGGCCCCCAAAGCCCGCGGCCTCCATCGACGCGTGGCGGTTGATTGGACGTGGGCTCTCCGCTTCCCCGCGCTGCCTCGGCAACTACCCGACGTGACAAGTCCCTGCGACATGCAAGGAAGACCATCATTACCTGTGATTGTGGGGGGCGCTGGTTGGTCTTCTCCTGCTATAAATGAGGAAGGGGGCGGAGCCCCCGTCGCCCATTCCTTCCCATTCCGCTTGCTCCTTCCTCCTCTGCTCCACCACCGACTCCAATGGCGCCGTCGAAGAGGTTCTCCGCCACGGAGAAGGGAAAGGCCCCTCGCGAGGGGCCCAGCTCCCCGGCGCCTAAGCAAGGACAAGGTCGTCCATGTAAGCACACCGCGACTCCCGCCACGGCCCCCCGCTCCCGGGGTGGCACCGCTGCGCGTGGCAGGGGTCGCTCCGGTCGCGGCAGCCCCGTCGATGAGGGGAGACGTGTCGTGGTTGCACGGCCTCCCCGGACGCACTTTCATTTGGCAGAGGTGCTGCCGGAGTTCGTTGTCTGGTCGGAGGATCCGGCCGGCAACTCGCTTCAACTTCCGCGCTTCTTCGTCGACGAGCTGCCAGCCTCTGGTCCAGGCGGGCTCTGGCTGCAGGCGGACGGTTGCTGCAGCAGGGCTTCTTGGGTCGTGGTCGAGGTCTCCGCCGCGGGCAACATAGCCCTAGCTCGCGGCTGGCAGACGTTCGCCCAGGCGCGCGGCCTGGGCAGGCGGTGCACCCTCCATTTCAAGTACGATGGTGACGCGACCCTCTCGTGAGGGTGTTCGGAGAAGATGGTCACCGTGCCGGGTGCTGCCCCGAGGTGAGCGACGGCGAGGAGGTGCTTGGCCTTGGCGATGGTCAGGATGAGGGGGAGGGCGAACCCGCCCTTGGTGCTGACCGCATCTCGTCCATCTACGGTTGCTCTTCCCTCGGCGACAGCTCTAGCAGTGGTGGCTATGACCAGCCGCCACGCTGCCGCGCCCGCTTCGAATGTAGAGGTGGCAGCGGATCGACTCGTCATTGTGCCTCCGTGAAGCGTGAGGAGGGGTCCGGCTGAGCTTAGGGCGACGCCTAGGGCCTGCCCCCGTGGACCACTGCAGAGGCATGTGCTGCTTTTGTTTTTTTCTTTCTTTCCTTCCTGCATAAAAAAAGAAACCCGTATGGGCCCAGAGGGGCATGTATCGAACTATGGTTTCCTTAATCATTATGCTATGTTTGTTGTTTCCGTTTTTGTGTCGTTATCCTGTGCGGAGACAACTTAGCTTGGCGCGCCCGGGGCAACCTCCTCTTCTCAAGGCGCTTGTTTCCTCGTGCCCGTCTTTACTTAGTGGTCGCCCAGGAACTGCAGAAAATTCATTAGGAAGCTCACTAGGAGGCTTATCGTTCACCCAAACCTTGACCCAACGCTTCATATCACGGTACCCGAGGGGCATGGATTAGGAGAGATGCGCCAGCTTGTGGGCTCGAACGAGGGTGCCTTGCGAGAAAGCAGGCGGAAGGCGGAGAGAAGGGAAAACGCTCGCGAGGGCAAGGAAAAACACTCGCGAGGGCGCCTGCCCAGCCCCCTCGCGAGGTATGCGAGAGAGAGAGAGAGAACATGTGAGACGGAGTCGGAAACAGGGGCAAAAGGCGACAGAACCAAATCAGCAAGGAACACCAGAAGCAAACTTCGATTAAAAGAAGGCGAGCCAACTACGGAAAGCAAATTAAAAAGCCGCGTCCGGCACCTAGTCTAGTCTTCAAGTCTTATCACCAGCGCGGAGCTAAGTGCTGCCACTAGGCGTGGGAGGGAGCCCCCGAGGCCCGAGGGCGGCACTCCTGAGACTCCGGGGCGTGTACAGCCCCACTCATTATTACGTGAGGGCAGCGATTCTTCACAGGCACTGGGCCTTTCTTCACAGGCACTGGGCCTTGCTTCATGGGTAGAACTTCTGGAGGTGTTGGATGTTCCAGGCGTTCTGGATGGGTACCCCATCCTGCGTCTCTAGGTGCGCGGTGCCAGGCCTGGAGACGTGGACGACCTTGAACGGGCCCTCCCACATAGGTGAGAGCTTGTGCATCCCTTCCCTGGAGAGGACCGCCTCGAGCGTCCTGGAGCAGATATTGCGGCAGTGGTATCGCCGCAGCGCCTGCTGGTACCTTGCTGCCCTCAGTGCAGCTTCGCAGCGATGTTCCTCCCCCAACAGGAGGTCCATCCCCCGCGTGGCGTCCTGCTGCGTTTCATCAAACGCCAGGACCCGTGCGGAGTGATGATTGACTTCGTGAGGGAGGACCGCTTCGGCTCTGTAGACGAGGAAGAACGGGGTCTCACCCATCGGCTTGGTGGCGATGGTGCGGATGGACCACAGCACGGACTGGAGCTTGTCATGCCTGTCGGCGTTCTGGGAACAGGGGTCCCCAGACTTGCCTGCCTGCGGCCTATGGCGTGGCTCAAGTGGGGGCCCAGCGCGGCCCAGCTACATCAGCTCAAGCTCAAGACCCTCGCGAGGGGCCAAGCCTCGCGGGGCGGATGACAGGAACCTTCCTCAGGAGCAGCCTCGTCAGGTAAGCTCACGAGGAGGCGGAGAGATCAAGGCAGGGTACCTCCCGAGGGTGCCCCGTGACGCAAGCCATGACGATCAAGGCCAGGCGGGCACCAGCCTGCGTAGTGTCCTCATTTCCCCTTTGGTGCAAAGGGGGCAAGCACAGGCCAAGGCATCAAGGAAAGGTTCCTGCTTCGGTGCAACAAGACCAAGACCAGCAGAGCGGCAGGAAGGAGGTCATCATGGAGCCCAGACGGCGCCACCGCCGAGCCTTTGGCAGCCAAGACCAACTTTAGTCGGGATAAGTGTACTAGATGTTCCCCTTCAAAATGGCCAATTGTTGGCGCCCTTCCCGCTCATTATTTGGGAAGAGGCCCAGGGCCTCCCTCTATAAATAGGACTAGCCACCACAAAGAGGAGGGTCAGACTGAAGACAAGTAGAGGCATCTAAGGGAGCCCTACCAGAGAGAGAGAGAGGCGATCAAACTCACCCAAGCAGTTCATTGCACCAGCTCAAGAACAGCCCCTCGCGAGGATGTTCTTCCTTTGTATTGTTCATCATCAGCCCCTGAGGCAATCCACCACACCACACACTGGAGTAGGGTATTACACCACAACGGTGGCCCGAACCAGTATAAACCTCGTGTCTCGTGTGTTGTTCATCGTTCCTAGTTTAGATCCCTCGCTACCCATTCACGCGTGAACTGGTAGGGGAAAGATCTCCGCACGGACCCCAGTGTTCGAACCTCAAGGGTCTGCCGGAACCCGAAATCCGACATTTGGCGCGCCAGGTAGGGGTTCGCCGGAATCCTTCCTCCGCCGCCTCGCGTTTCGTCACCTCGTCGTTCGATGTCAAGCGACCCGGCAGCCGACGCCGATCGCTGGGCGGCGTGGGTCCCACGCCGCCAGGCCGCCAGCCTGTAGGCGACCTCAACCTTGCACCTCAGCAGCCCGCGCTCCGCAAGGCGCTACGGGGCACGGGCGACGCGGCCAGACGCCGCCTGCCCTCACGCCGCGACAGGTGCGGTCTGCAGCCAGAGCCTCAAGCCATGCCGCGGCCATGGCGCCGCACACCCGACGGAAGCAGGCGAACTCTAGGGCCGCGCTCATGGTGGCCCGAGAACTGCTACGGCGCCGGCTTCTAGAGGGCCGCCGCGACGTACTATTAGAGCGGGTCGCCGAGCTCCTAGACGCCACCGCCTCGGGAGCACCTCCTTTCTGCGTCCGACTGCCACCTCTAGCCCAGAGCGCGCCATATGGCGGCCCCATGCGCACTCATGCGACCTCAAGCGGGCTCCAGGGCCTACTTGACGCCAACCTGGCCAGCAGCACCAGGCGGAAAGCCGTGCGGACCCCGTCTCCGGCCGGCAAAGGAGCACACGCCGTGACCTTGGGCCTCGATGGACCACCGCGCCACCACTCTCAAGACAGCGCTACGGGCCGGACTGTGTGGCACATGGGGCACTACAGCGAGGCCTACGGGGTGGCGTCCCCGGAAGCTTATGTGCCCCGCATGATGGATCAAGAGTGCGCACGGGAAGAAGACCATGGCTCGTTCCTTGGGCCAAGCTGGGGTGAGGAGACACCGCAAGCAGAGCTCTTTCAGGAACCCCAAGAGGGCCTCGACAACCGCGCCGGAGGCAGCAACTATCTGGTACCGTTAATTCCTCAGGAGCAAGCTTATGCTAACCATGTGCCACAGGAGGTACAGGTCGCTGCAATAGGTGGCTGCCCCAGTTCTGCAGCCCCTTACCCCTCAGGAGGAGGGCATCGGGGGCTGCAGGAGAGGGGCTGAGATCCGGGTTCGTCCTCGTGGCGCTTGGCGCAAGATGTTCTCAGGAGGTAGGCCCTCTGCCGGGGAGGTGCCTTAGGGCCTGCCCCCGGTAGAGGACCCGTGGTCGTCGGGGGAACCGCTGGCGACCGCTCTACCCCATTGGCGTCGTCCTTGGTCTCCGGCCGCCATCAGTGGTGATAGAGTGTGGCGCAAGGCAGGGCCCTCATCCGCGATATGAAGCAAGGCGGTACACATGAAGAAGGCCCGGTGCTGTGATGCTCGGCCGCCCGTGACACTCTCACGTAATAATGAGTGGGGCTGTACACGCCCCGGAGTCTCAGGAGCGCCGGCCTCAGGCCCCGGGGCTCCCTCCCACACCCAGTGGCAGCACTTAGCTCCGCGCTGGTGAGAAGATGTCGAAGACTAGACTAGGTGCCGGACGCGGCCTTTTGCTTTTTTGCCTTGTTTCTCTGTTGGCGAGTTTCTTCGATTTGAATTTAAGTTGGATCTAAGTTTGAGCCGTGCGTGCGTTTGGGGAAGGGGTGTTTAGTCTCGTTCGAGCAATCTCTCGTGTTCTGGTGTCGTCTTTGCGTCCAAATCTAGCATCAGCTGCCCCCCCTCGCGAGCCCCTCGTGAGCCTGGCCGGGCCAGCCGCGTCCACAGCTCGGACGGCCGTCGCCACTCCCCCTCCGGAGGTTCTTATCGCAGGATCAATGGGTTCACCCAGAAGGCACATATGGCGCTAGGGCCTCCCACGGCCCCTCTCGGGGCTCACCAGGGCCAAAAGGTAAATGAGCCAGCCGACCCACCACCAGGCCGGCCGTTGAGCTCACACGCAGCGTTAAGATTACCAAGGCATCTATCGCAAATCTTTACATGAGGGGCTTCCCCTCCCAAAATGCTCTCACAGTCTTTAGGGCCTAGCTCGAATCTCTTTTGTACAGGGTAAACAACGGTGACAAACAATCAGTCGGACATGTCGCTTGCTGCGCCTTCTGGGTCACCTCCGGAGGAATCGCTGACATCGTCACCGTCACCAACACCTCCGCCAGCGCCAGGACTGTCCACCACGCTGCCTTTATCGGCGGCCACGATCACGCCGTCATCATCAGACGTGAAGGCCCTGACAAGGTCGTCCATGTGACCATCCACCCATTGTGCCAGGTCGCCTCGGACGGCTATGGGCACCGGTGCGATGGCGGCATCAAAGTCGGCGGGTATCCTGTCCCGCAGATAACTGAAGACACGGGAGAAAGCGCGCCCGAGCAAGGCTCGGCTCCTCTCCTCGACGAGCCAACAAGACCTCTCGGCGCGGTTCTCCAGGAGCGTCACCACAGCAGCGAAATACAGGAGATTGCCGGCGTAGTTGGTCTCGTGCGGCTCCTCAGCAGCGGCCTCGCAAATGTTGCCAAGGGCCGTGTTTGCCCGTTCCTTGAGCGTACGGAGCATGGGGGCGTGCTCGTGCTCCAGAACCCGCCTCCGGCGGATTTCGTCCTCGTTCTGCCGTGCAATGGCCTCGGCGCCATCAACCCTCTGTCGAAGAAGAAGCAGCTCGGCGCGGGAGGAGGTCAGCTCCGCCTGTGCTGCGTGAAGGGCGGCTGCGGAGGCGTCCGCACCCCGCGTCACTTCATCTAGCTTGTCCTTGAGGGCCGCGCTCCTGCCCTCAGCTTCGGCCCTGACCAACTCCAACCTCAACTCATACTGACGCTCGAGGCCTGAGCGAGCTTCCGCCACGCGGTGTTCGACCTCTTCTTGGGCTTGGGCTTCGCGCGCGGCAACATCATCCTCTGCCCGAGCCACCAGGTGCTCCCTCGTCTCCAACCGCTCAAGGTCGAGGTTGCGCTCGACGTCCTCCAGCAACAACACTTCCTTGCGCTTCTGAAGCTCCGCCTGGTCGACGGAAGCTCCCTTCAACAACGCAAGTGTAGCCTGGCGAACCTCCACCTGCTCCTCCAGAGAGTTGTTCCAGGCTTGGAGCTCCCACGCACGCTCCTCCGCGTCTCTGCACCGACGATCTGCTTCCAGGGCCTCCTCGACGGCTCGGGAACAAGCCTGTCGTGAGGCCGCCAGCGACGCCTCAGCCTTCGCATTGTCAAGGTCACGCTGGTGACGCGCGAGGGAAACGGCTACCTTCAGCTTGCGCCTCTCCTCAGCAAGGCGCAAACCTTCTGCCTCAAGACGCGCATCCTCGCCGGTGAGCTCCGCCCCGAGCCGGTTCACCGCGGTCGTCGCCCCATGGAGAAGTTCTTGACGAAGGGCGCGGCGTTCGCGAGCACGCCTGAGCACACCCTCCGTGTCCCCCTCTGCTGCCGGTATATGCGGAGGGCCCGGAGGCGGCGCGCCTCCTCCCGTAGGGCAGGGGGCCGGCACCCACCAATCGCCGGAAGGGCCTCGCCAGGAGCAGGGCCTGGCGCCGGTCCGTCCCCAGAAGAAGAGCTCAAGATCGACCTCAACCAATCGTCGTTCACGACCAAGGAAGGAGCACGGGGCAAGCTGGATATGCCCCGGGAGAGCTCGTGAAGGGAAGACAGCAGGCGCACAGGCTCGGGACGCTCGGCTGAGCGGGCCACCTCTCCGACCGGCTGAGTGATAAGGGCGCCGCCTGAACTTGATGCACCAAGGACCGGCAACAAAGACGGAGCTTGGGGAGATGGCTCCTTGGCCATCTCCGCGAATTCGGGAGGAAGGGCCCTGAAGGGTCACAATTAGCAACGAAAACCGAGAAGCAGAGGAGCAGAGAGAGAAGAAGACTTACTCGTCTGTGGCGAAGTACCTCCTGCACTTCAGCAGGCGGCAAGGGCGATCGTCACCGCCTGAGGCCTCCTTCCTCTTCTTGAGGGCCGCCTTCACGCTGAACCGCCTAAGCGCCGTGCAGGGTCGGCTTGTGGCATGGAGGAGGCGGTAAGGCGATCAGAGGCAATGGAACCGGCCTGGGGACGCCACCAGGCACCGCCTCACGAGAGATGACCGGGGCCTCGGGAGCCCCAGCCTCGGGAGCCCCTACCTAGGGAGCCGGAGGCCGCGACACCTCACCTTTCACTATTTCGGAACGAGCTCCGGGAGATGCCGCCCTCGGGGCTTCGCGCAGCGTCACCACCTCAATGTCATCTCCTTCAACTCCCGATGGTTCTCGTCTCCCTGCTTCATCACCTGAGACAGAGCCACTTTGGGCGACCGGAAGAGCTACCACAACAACTGGGTTCTCGCGAGGTCCCCTGAGGTCAACCGGGCGCAGCCCCCACTCACCGAAGCAGGGCATCTGCTTTACAAAATCGGCCCTGCCCGAATAGAGATACAAGAGGGCGCCATCACGTCGAAGGCTGCCTGGGGAAGGATCGCCAACCAAGATCCTGAGCACCGTCTTCAGCACCTTAGGCGCCAGGTCCCCCTCCTGAAGCCGCATGCGGTCTTTGTGCCCCGTAAAGTCCCACATCCGGTGAGAGTGGCGCCGGAGAGGAGCAACGCGGCACTGGAGGAACTCCTTCACCACCTTGGGCGCCGTCACGTTGAGCGCCCTTAAGCTCTCGAAGTGGCGCCAGACGAATGCAAGCCGGGTGTCCGTGAGCGTCTCGTGACCCCAGCCTGAGTTGGGAACAGTAGGCGAGGTAGGATGCGAGAGCAGGGGGCTGAACACCCCAACATCCATATACAACCACCGCTCTCTGAACTTGGCCTCAGGGGGAGGGAGTCCGAAATCAATCCCTGAAGCAGCCGTCTCTGGCACCGCAAGGAAGCTCACACACCCCGAGCATTGAGTAGGATCGCTCAGGCGCAAGGAGAAGAAGTGATGCAGCAGGGCAACG
The DNA here is from genome assembly GCA_021605145.1 of Aegilops bicornis. Taxonomy (NCBI): domain Eukaryota; kingdom Viridiplantae; phylum Streptophyta; class Magnoliopsida; order Poales; family Poaceae; genus Aegilops; species Aegilops bicornis. Next base: position 576,632,271 of record CM038670.1, on the reverse strand, counting down.
GAAGGAGGGATGCCACCATTGCCTCACAAACAAGGGCGAAGATAGCTAGGAGGGTAATGGACTCAGGCCCGAGATGCATCATGTGGATCTGGTAGTGGGAGAGCACCGCACTGAAGAAAGCCGAAAAGGGGGGAACCAGATCCGCCCACAAGGCATCAGCGAAGAACCGGACCTCCGTGACAATCCTGTCGGGGGAGGCATGGGACGCGGGCCATGCCGTGGTCCTGCCACACTCGTTGAAGACGGTGGCAAGAGCAGAGCGGACCTTGCCCAAGGCCTCGGGGTTGAGTATGATAGATCGTCCGACGGCGGGAGCCACCACCGGAGGCGAACGGGACGAAGACGCGGGCTTCTTCCCCATTTCCTTCTTCGTTGGCGCCATGACGACAGGAAGGATCAGAATATGAGTTGGATTGAGGGCGGAAGTTGGAGCCAGAGGAAGAAGGAAGGTCCGGGAGTGCGCAGACGGCGAAAGGGGAATGGCTGTGTGCAACCCCGGGTCCGCTTAGCCAGGCGTGCAATGAGGCATCATGGGGGAGTGGAGACGCCCACGACCAATCAATCACCACGCGGCGATCAAGGCCGCAGGCTGTTGGGGCCTGCGGCGCTTCGCACTTGCCCCTTTGTTTCTCTGCTAAGCCAAGTATGGGCGCGCCTTGGGCTCGGGGGCTACTATCGGCGTTCTGGGAACGGGGGTCCCCAGACTTGCCTGCCTACGGCCTGCGGCGTGGCTCAAGTGGGGGCCCAGCGCGGCCCAACTGCATCAGCTCAAGCTCAAGACCCTCGCAGGGGCCAGATTGCTGGGACGACAGGAACCTTCCTCAGGAGCAGCCTCGTCAGGCAGGCTCACGAGGAGGCGGAGAGATCAAGGCAGGGTACCTCCCGAGGGTGCCCCGTGACGCAAGCCATGACGATCAAGGCCACGCGGGCGCTAGCCTGCGCAGTGTCCTCGTTTCCCCTTTGGTGCAAAGGGGGCAAGCACATGCCAAGGCATCAGGCAAAGGTTGCCGCTTCGGTGCAACAAGACCAAGACCAGCAGAGCGGCAGGAAGGAGGTCATCATGGAGCCTATGACGGCGTCACCGTCAGAGCCTTTGGCAGCCGAAGACCAACTTTAGTCAGGATAAGTGTACTAGATGTTCCCTTTCAAAATGTCTAATTGTTGGCGCCCTTCCCGCTCATTATTTGGGAAGAGGCCCAGGGCCTCCCTCTATAAATAGGACTAGCCACCACAAAGAGGAGGGACAGACTGGAGACAAGTAGAGGCATCTGAGGGAGCCCTACCAGAGAGAGAGAGAGAGAGAGGCGATCGAACTCACCCAAGCAGTTCATCGCACCAGCTCAAGAACAGCCCCTCGCGAGGCTGTTCTTCCTTTGTATTGTTCATCGTCAGCCCCTGAGGCAATCCACCACACCATACACTAGAGTAGGGTATTACACCACAATTGGCCGAACCAAAGATAAACCTCGTGTCTCGTGTGTTGTTCAGCGTTCCTAGTTTAGATCCCTCGCTATCCAATCACGCATGAACTGGTAGGGGAAAGATCTCCATGCGCACCCCAGTGTTCGAACCTCAAGGGTCTGCCGGAACCCGAAATCCGACAGTGCCAGCCCCTGCCGCAGGCCTCGAGCTTCTTCTTGAAGGTCCTGGTCTTGAGTCCCCTTAGGACCTCTGCGTTGGCATGTTCGGCCTGACCATTGCTCTTGGGGTGCTCCACCGAAGCGTAGCAGATCTGCGTTCCAAGGTTAGCACAGTATGTTTTGAAGAGGTTACTGGTGAACTGCGAGCCGTTATCTGTGATGATGCGGTTGGGAACCCCGAAGCGGCTCACGAGACCCTTGATGAACTTGACTGCGGATCCAGCTGGGATAGTGTGGATGGCTTCCACCTCTGCCCACTTGGTAAACTTGTCGATGGCGACGTAGAGGTAGCAGTAGCCCCCAGGCGCTCGAGGGAAGGGGCCCAAGATGTCCTGCCCCCAGACCACGAACGGCCATGCGAGCGGGATGGTCTGGAGGCCCTGAGCCGGCTAATGGATCTGCTTGACGTGGAACTGGAAGGCTTCACAGGACTTCACAAGCTCGGCCGCGTCATTGAGTGTCGTGGGCCAGTAGATTCCGCTGCGGAATACCTTGCCGACGAGGGTCCGTGATGACGAGTGGTTCCCGCAGTCTCCACCATGTATGTCAGATAGCAACTCCTTCCCCTGGTCTCTAGAAATGCAACGCAGTGAAATATCATTGGGTCGCTTCCTGTACAGCTCACCGTCCTAGATACAGTATGTCGTGGCCTGCCGGGCCATGCGCTCTGCGTCCTCCTCCTTCTCCGGCAGTGCCCCTTGCATCAGATAGTCCCTGAATTCCTTTGTCCAGCATCCCTCCTGGGGCTCGAGCGCCAAGAGTAGGTGTGCTCCCAAAGTCGGGCCACAGGCTGGGGCTCCTGTGGCCGGCGGCTGCGGGAGCTCCTCCCGAGGCTGAGTTGTTATCGAAAGCAATGGTGTTGCTGAAGGCTTGAAGAGCCGCTCCTCAAAGACGCTGCGCTCTTGGGGCTGCCACTTGGATGCCCTCTTGGCGATGTCGTCAGCTTCCTGGTTGGTGCCCCAAGGCACGTGTTGCAGCTCCAGGCCCAGGAACTGCTTCTCCATCTTGCTGTGAGTCGCCCCTAACGGTGAGGCGCTTCACCCCCAGAGCTGCCGCGGCCTTTAGGCCAGCTATGAGGCCTTCGTATTCTGCGATGTTGTTGGAGACCTTCTCACCCTGCTGGAAGCAGAGCTGTACAACGTAGTAGAGTTTGTCTTGGGTGGGTGAGATGAGTACTGCTCCAGCCCCCGCACCCTGGTGTGCGAAGGCCCCATTGAAATACATGACCTAGCCGTTGGGCGCCTCACTCCCCAGCGAGGTGGACCGGTCCTCGCCTACTTCCAGTGTCGGGGCATCCGTCCATTCTTCCACAGAATCAGTGAGTGCGGCTCCCTTGATGACCCTGGTAGTGCTAAACTCCAACTGGAATGCCTGCAGCTCGATGTTCCATTTAGCGACCCTTCCAGCAGAGTGGGGGCTCCTGAGCACTCTCTCCAATGGATAGCCTGAGACGACCTTGATGGGATGGCCCTGGAAGTAGTGCTGCAACTTGCGAGGCCACCAAGAGCGCAATAAGGAGCTTTTGGGGCATGGGGTATCGTGCCCTTGCGTCCCGCAACACTGTGCTGACGAAATACACCGGGTGCTCGACGAGGGCTGGCGTGTTGGTGAGGCTTGTGTCTTACGGAAGCTGGGACGTCTCCTGAGGTGGTGGAACTCCTGATGCATGATCGCTTGCGGGAATCTCGGCGGCGTCGTCCTGCCGAGCTTGGTCTTCTGTTGGCGCCGCTACGGCTCTTGCCGCGCATTCCTGATCTTGCGTCATCTCGGTCGGTAGCGTAGCTTGGCACGGCGCGCCCTTGGCTTGGTGCTCCTCCCGAACTGCCACCAGCGTCGTGCTGGCGGAGTACGGGGTGGCGGCAAGATAGAGTACTAGAGGCTCGAGTGGTCACGGCGCCACCATCACCAGAGGGCTGGTCAAGTTTCTCTTGAGGTCTTGAAAAGCTTGGTCGGCTTTCGGGGTCCACTCGAATGGGCCTTTCTTCTTCATCAGCTTGAAGAAGGGTAAGGCGCGCTCTCCCAGCTTGGAGATGAAGCGTCCCAACGTAGTCACTCGACCGGCCAGCTTCTGCATTTCCCTGAGGGTCTGCGGTGGGCTCATGTCCTCAATGGCCTAGATCTTCTCTGGGTTCACCTCGATCCCTCTGTGGGACACGAGGAATTCCAGCAGCTTGCTGGAAGGTACACCGAACACGCACTTCTCCGGGTTATGTCGCAAGTTCACCTGGCGCAGGCTCGCGAAGGTCTCCTCCAGATCTAGGATCAAAGTTCTTGCCTCCCGGGACTTCACCACAATGTCGTCGACGTAGGGTTCCGTGTTTCTCCCGAGCTGCCGCCCTAAGGCGATGTGCATCAACCGTTTAAAGGTCGCGCCTGCATTGCGCGGTCCGAAGGGCATGCAGGTGTAGTAGTACACCCCACACGGGGTCAGGAAGGTTGTCTTCTCTACATCTTCTACTGCCATCTTGATCTGGTGATACCCTAAGTACGCATCCAGGAAGCACAGCAGGTCGCACTCGACAGTGGAGTCAATGATCTGGTCGATGCGTGGGAGAGGGAACGGATCTTGGGGGCAGGCCTTGTTGAGATTGGTGAAATCGACACACATTCGCTCCTTCCCTCCTTTCTTCGGCACTACGATGGGGTTTGCCAGCCATTCGGGGTACCGAACCTCGCAGATGGCACCCGCTACCTCCAACTTGCGGGTTTCTTGGACGATGAAGGCCTTCTTCTCCGTGGACTGTCGTCTCGCCCGTTGCTTTACAGGGCGCACATTGGGGCATACCCTTAAGTGATGTTGAATCACCTCTCTCGGTACCCCCACCAGTTGATTGGGCTCCCATGCGAATATATCCTTGTTTGCGCGCAAGAATCTCACCAATGCTTCTTCTTGGCTTGGGTCGAGGCCGGCACCTATGGTAAAGGTGGCTCCTGAGGTCGTGTCCTCATCGACCGGCACCTGCTTGGTTTCCGCCTTGTCTTGGGTGAACAACTGCTTCTTCTTGGTTGGTGCGGCTCCCTTGGGCTCAGAGGCGCCTGCGTCGGTGGGCTGCACCGCCGCGGCGGTCTTGAGGGCGAGCTTGAGCTCCACCAGGGCCTCCCTGGCGGCCCCCTTGACAGTGAGGACGCCCTTGCTTCCAGGCATCTTCATCAGGTTGTAGGCCGGATGGGTCGCTGCCATGAACTGGGCCAATGCCGGGTACCCGAAGATGGCGTTGTATGGGAGGCCGATGCGGGCGATGTCAAAGTCGACCAGCTTGGTGCGGTAGTTGTCGCGCGTGCCGAAGGTGGCGGGGAGGCGGATCTGTCCCAGGGAACGGGTGGCGCCGCCACCAACTCCTGAGAAGGGATTGCTGAGGCCGAGCCACTCGAGCGGCACGTGAAGAAGGCTGAAAGCCTCCATGGAGAGCAAGTTAAGGCCGGCGCCGTCATCGATGAGAGTCTTGGTGATAGCCACGTTGCAGATGGTGGGCGTGCAGAGCATCGGAAGCCTGCCCGAGTCGGCGGTGGTGACGGGGTGGTCTTCTGAGTTGAAGGTGAGGTCGGCCTCAGGCGGAGCCCCTGAGCGCTTGGAAGCGGCACCGATCTGGCGAAGGAATGGCTTGATATGGCGATTTGAAGGTGGCCTTGAGAGCTGCCCAGCAGGGCCGCGACCGCATGGTTCACCGGCGCCGCGTAGCACGCAGTGAAGAGTTCACGGAGCTCCTCCCAAGATGCGACCATGGATCCGGGGAGGTTGAGCAGCCAGGCGCACGGCGCCCTAGTGAGGGCCATGCGAAACCAGTTGGCCATGACCTTGTCGTCGCCCCCGACCTCGAGGACGGCCTCCTCGTATGCCAGCAGGAAAGCTGTCCGGTCCGCCGCACCGTCGTAGCGTGGCGGCATCTCTGTCTTGAACTTGGGTGGCCATTGCACCTGCCGCAGGGCGGGGGCCAGAGCTTGAAGCCCCCTGGCCCCGTCGTCAGCGTCGGGCGTCGGAGCCGGTAGTGAAGCGCCTGCCATGAAGACGGAGCATGGCAGTGACGGAGCGCATATCGATGGAAAGGAAACCACGACGCACCCCTACCTGGCGCGCCAAATGTCGGATCACGGGTTACGGCAAAACCATTAAGGTTCGAACTCTGGGGTGCGCGCGAAGTTCTTTCCCTCTTACCCATCCACGCCCAAGGCTTGCTAAGATCTCGCGGACAAACTCGACGAACTCACAACACAAAAGACACAAGATTTATACTTGTTCGGGCCACCGTTGTGGTGTAATACCCTACTCCAGTGTGGTGGTGGTGGATTGCCTCTTGGGCTGATGATGAACAGTACACGGGGAAGAACAACCTCCTGAGATTGAGGTGTTCTTGTGTTCGGTGTGTGGCTAAGGATTGGCCCTCTATCAGATGCCTTCTACTGTGGTGGCTAGGTGCTATTTATAGAGGCCCTGGTCCTCTTCCCAAATATTGAGCGAGAAGGGAGCCAACAACGGCCAATTTGAAAGGGGACAGCTAGTACAGGTTATCCTGACAAAAGCGGTCTTCGCCTGCAAAAGGCTCTGGTGGTGACACCACCTTGGGCTCCATGGTGACCTCTGTCTCACCGTCCTGCTGGTCTTGGTCTCGTTGCACTGATATGGAAACCTTCGCTAGATGCCTCGGTACTCCGCGCCTGCGCTTGCCTCCTTAACACCAAAGGGGAAACAAGGATGTTGCGCGCGCTGGCGCCTGCCTGGTCTTGATCGTCATGGCTCACGTCACGAGAACCTCGCGAGGTTTGCCTTTGCCTTGATCTCTCCGCCCCTCGCGAGCCCGCCTGGTGAGGCCACTCCTGAGGAGGTCTTGCGTCGTCCGCCTCACGAGGCTTGGCCCCTCGCGAGGGTCTTGAATGCCTTGTTGATGAAGATGGACCGTACGGGCCTGCTAGCACAGGCACGCCGTGGGCCACGGGCAGGCAAGTCTGGGGACCCCGTTCTCAGAACGCCGACACTTGCATCGACGTAACTCTTTATGATGAACTCTTTATAACCTCCATAACCGAGAAATATTTCCTTAGTCCTCTAAGGATAATTTTGACCGTTGTCCAGTGATCTACTCCTGGATCACTATTGTACCCCTTTGCCAAACTCAAGGCAAAGTACACAATAGGTCTGATATACAGTGTGACAAACTTTATAGAACCTATGGCTGAGGCATAGGGAATGACATTCATTTTCTCTCCATCTTCTGCCGTGGTCGGGTTTTGAGTCTTACTCAACTTCATACCTTACAACTCAGGCAAGAACTCCTTCTTTGACTGATCCATTTTGAACTCCTTCAAAATCTTATCAAGGTATGTACTCATCAAAAGTCCTATCAAACGTCTTGATCTATCTTTAAAGATCTTGATGCCCAATATGTAAGTAGCTTCACTGAGGTCTTTATTTGAAAAACTCCTTTCAAACACTCCTTTATGCTTTCCAAAAAATTCTACATCATTTCCGATCAACTATGTCATTCACATATACTTATCGGAAAGGTTGTAGTGCTCCCACTCACTTTCTTGTAAATACAGGCTTCACCGCAAGTCTATATAAAACTATATGCTTTGATCAACTCATCAAAGCATATATTCCAACTTCGGGATGTTGCACCAGTCCATAGATGGATCGCTGGAGCTTGCACACTTTGTTAGCACCTTTAGGATTTAGAAAACCTTCTGGTTGCATCATATACAACTCTTCTTTAATAAATCCATTAAGGAATGCAGTTTTGACATCCATTTGGAAGATTTCATAAAATGCAGCAATTGCTAACATGATTTGGACAGACTTTAAGCATCGATACGAGTGATAAAATCTCATCATAGTCAACACCTTGAACTTGTCGAAAACTTTTTGCGACAATTCGAGCTTTGTAGATAGTAACACTACTATTAGCGTCCGTCTTCCTCTTGAAGATCCATTTATTCTCAAAGGCTCGCCGATCATCGGGCAAGTCAATCAAAGTCCATACTTTGTTCTCATACATGGATCCTATCTCAGATTTCATGGCCTCAAGCCATTTATCGAAATCTGGGCTCATCATCGCTTCCTCATAGTTTGTAGGTTCGTCATGGTCTAGTAACATGACTTCCAGACCAGTATTACCGTACCACTCTGGTGGAACATGCTCTAGTTGACCTACGAGGTTCGGTAGTAACTTGATCCGAAGTTTCAATATCATTATCATTAGCTTCCTCACTAGTTGGTGCAGGCATCACGGGAACGGTTTTCTGTGATGAGCTACTTTCCAATTCGAGAGAAGGTACAATTACCTCATCAAGTTCTACTTTCCTCCCACTCACTTCTTTCGAGAGAAACTCCTTCTCTAGAAAGGATCTATTCTTAGCAACAAAGATCTTGCCTTCGGATCTGTGATAGAAGGTGTACCCAAGAGTTTATTTTGGATATCCTATGAAGACGCACTTCTCAATTTGGGTTCGAGCTTATCAGGCTAAAACTTATTCACTTAAGCATCGCAACCCCAAACTTTAAAAAATGACAGCTTAGGTTTCTTGCTAAACCACATTTCATACGGTGTCATCTCAATGGATTTAGATGGTTCCCTATTTAACGTGAATGCAGCTGTCTCTAATGCATAACCCCAAAACGATAGTGGTAAATCGGTAAGAGACATCATATTTCGCACCATGTCTAATAAAGTACGGTTACGACGTTCGGACACACCATTATGTTGTGGTGTTCCAGGTGGCGTCAGTTGTGAGACTATTCCACATTGTTTTAAATGAAGGCCAAACTCATAACTCAAATATTCGCCTCTGTGATCAGATCATAGAAACTTTATTTTCTTATTACGATGATTCTCCACTTTACTCTGAAATTCTTTGAACTTTTCAAATGTTCCAGACTTGTGTTTCATCAAGTAGATATACCCATATCTGCTCAAATCATTTGTGAAGGTCAGAAATAACGATACCCGCCACGAGCCTCAACACTCATCGGACCGTTGTGACGCCCCCGAATCGACCATACACTAATCATGCACGCAAACGTGTACTATCAATATCAGGGACTCACGGGAAGATATCACAACACAACTCTAAAAACATAAATAAGTCATACAAGCATCATAATACAAGCCAGGGGCCTCGAGGGCTCGAATACAAGTGCTCGATCATAGACGAGTCAGCAGAAGCAACAATATCTGAGTACAGACATAAGTTAAACAAGAATGCGTTAAGAAGGCTAGCACAAACTGGGATATAGATTGAAAGAGGTGCATGCCTCCTGCCTGGGATCCTAGTAAACTACTCCTGGTCGTCGTCAGCGGCTTGCACGTAGTAGTAGGCACCTCCGGTGTAGTAGGAGTCGTCGTCGACGGTGGCGTCGCTGCTCACTGTGCTCCGAGATCTGGTTGCGATAACCGGGTAGAATGGGAAGGGGAAAAGAGGGAGAAAAGCAACCGTGAGTACTCATCCAAAGTACTGTAAGCAAGGATCTACACTACATATGCATGGTATTTGTGTAAAGGGGCAATATCGGTGGGTGAACAGCGAATACTAGAATAAGAGGGGATAGCTAGTCCTGTCAAGACTACGCTCGCAGCCTCCGCCTTGCAAAGATGTAGAAGAGAGTAGATGGTAAGTTCACCAAGTAGCATCGTATAGCATAAACCTACCCAGCGATCCCCTCCTCGTTGCCCTGTTAGAGGGCGATCACCGGGTTATATATGGCACTTGGAAGGGTGTGTTTTATTAAGTGTCCGGTTCTAGTTGTCATAAGGTCAAGGTACAACTCCAAGTCGTCCTGTTACCGAAGATCACGGCTATTCGAATAGATAAACTTCCCTGCAGGGGTGCACCACATAACCCCACACCCTCGATCCCATTTGGCCGGACACACTTTTCTAGGTCATGCCCGGCCGCGGAAGATCAACATGTCGCAGCCCTACCTAGGCACAACAGAGAGGTCAGCACGCCGGTCTAATCCTAAGCGCGCAGGGGTCTGGGCCCATCGCCCATTGCACACCTGCACGTTGCGTGGGCGGCCGGAATCAGACCTAGCAACCTCCATTACAAAGGAAGTCACGTTACGCGGTCCAATCTGGCGAGCGCCGCTCAGTCGCTGACGTCACGAAGGCTTCGGCTGATACCACGACGTCGAGTGCCCATATCTTTCCCACGTAGTTAGTTAGTCCGTATAGACCAAATGGCCAGACTCAGATCAAATACCAAGATCTTGTTAAGCGTGTTAATTGATGTAACCGCGAACACCGACCAGGGCCAGGCCCACCTCTCACCTAGGCGGTCTCAACCTGCCCTGTCGCTCTGCCACAAAGATCCACCCAGAGGGCCGTCGGGACAAAGGTCCTTTCAGCCCCCAATCCGTCTTTAGTCACCACATGTATCATGTATAAAGTATATAATATATACCCGTGCTCACCTCCCTAGTGATCATGGCCCGATAGTATAGCATGGCAGACGGACAAGAATGTAGTGCCACTGTTGAAACGCTAGCATCCTATACTAAGCATGTAGGATTGCAGGTAAAGGTAACAACAGTAATAGCAAAGTCAGGCTATGCAACAGAATAGGATTAATCGGAAAGCAGTAACATGCTACACTACTCTAATGCAAGAACTATAGAGAAGAATAGGCGATATCTGGTGATCAAGGGGAGGGGGGGGCTTGCCTGATTGCTCTGGCAAGAAGGAGGGGTCGTCAACACCGTAGTCGTATTGGGTAGCAGCGGCGTCGGTCTTGGTGTCTAGCGAGAGAAGGGGGAAGAAATAATAAATACAATGCAAACAAATGCATGACGATGCATGACATGACAAAGCGCGGTGCTAGGTGTGCCCTAACGCGGTGGGAGGTTGTACCAGTGAAGGGGGAAACATCCGGGAAAGTATTCCCGGTGTTTCGCGTTTTCGGACAGAAGAACCGGAGGGGGAAAGTTGTGAGTTCGATAGGTTAGGGATGTGTGGCGGACGAACGGGCTGCATATCCAGATTCGTCTCGTCGTTCTGAGCAACTTTCATGTAGAAAGTATTTTCATCTGAGCTACGGTTTATTTTATATGATTTTCTAAAGTTTTAAATCATTTTTAGAATTTATTTAATTAACTTAATTCAACATTATCCAAAATAGTGTTTGCTGACGTCATCATGACGTCAGCAGTCAACAGAGGTGTTGACTGGTCAAACTGGTGTGTGGGCCGAGTGGGACCCACCTGTCATACACTGTTAGCTTAATTAGGGTTTAGGTTAAACTAATTACTGTTTATTTAAACTAACAGGTTAATAATTAGATTAATTAAATAGGATTAATTAACTTAATTAATTTAGTTAATTAATTAATTAAATTTTTATTATTATTAATTCTTTTTTTATAAATCTCTTTTTTTTCTAACCGTTCGAGGGGGTGGGCCCCTAGTGTCAGTGGCACAGGGGCCATAGCGGGTTACGGGCGCTGGGCACTTGGTCACCAAGGCGGGTTTTGCCCTTAACGCAGCAGAAAGCGGGCTAGCGGCAGGGAGGCAGCAGCAGAGGCCAAGGCGGGGGTGGGGGGCGGGTTGTCATGGCGGAGGAACCAAATGACACCGCAGGGAAAAGGGGTGCAGGTGCATGCGGACTGCCCGGCGATGATGGGCATGACGACGAGGCCTGGCGGGCTCGAGAGCGGAGAGAAGCCGGGGCCGGGGAGAGCTGCGTGAGGACGGGGTCGAGGCGCGCCGTGGGCGCGATCAGTGCGGCGAGGCGGGAGGGGCGCGTCTGGCGGGGAGGGGAGCGCCACCAGCTGCAAGGCGAGCAGTGAGGCAAAGGGGAGCAGAGCAGAGCGGGGCCATCGAGGTCGCAGGCGAGCGCGGGTGCGAGACGGCATGCACGATGACGTCCGACACGGGGGAAAGGGGAGTGCAAGGAGAGGGAGGTGCTCAAGGCGGGGCCGTAGGGGACTGGCAGCGGGCTCAGGGAGGAGTCGGGGAGGTCCGGCGAGGCGGCACCAGCGAGGCGGCACCGGCGACGGGGACAAGGAGCACCGGCGACGGAGAGGACGGCGGCGATGGCGTCCGTCGATGGGTCACGGGGGACGAGCGGCAGGGTCAATCCCGCGAGGGAGAGGCGCGGGAGGTCCGACAACGGCCGCGTGCACCGGGGCGCCGGCGAGGTGCGGTGGGGTGGCGCGCGACATCGGTTGCCCCACGATCCAGATCCACCCGGGGGCGGAGTGGGGGAGACGAGACGGATCGGGGGAGGAGTGGGGGTTGTGGGCGGTGTGCGCTAGGTCACGAGAAGGAGTGGGGAATAAGGGAGGCGGGGTGGGTCGGCCAGGGGGGGCCTGGTAGCCCTGTTAGGCCGAACGACCCAGGGGAGGAGGGTTCTTCCTTCGTTCCTTTTGTTTTTGCTTTGTTTTTGTTTTACTTTTCTTTTTCTCTTTATATTTTAGGATCTAATTATTTTAGTTTTGTAAAACACATCCTCAGCACCTAGATAGCATATCAAGTTAGACCAGTGCCATAGAAAGTTTTTAGTGCCCAATTAAATTAGTTTAATAATATATTAACTATAAAAGGTATTTACTTAATTGTTTTACCTACTGTTTTAATTATTTTAGAGCCTTTAAACATTTAAAAAAAAATGGGGTTTCTTCATCACAATTATCTTTGCATTATTTGGCACAACTCGAACATTTTAGTTTTAATGTTTGAAAACTTTTGTTTTTTGCCTTTAATTAAATTTTGAATTTGAATCGGTTTTGAACTAACGTGAGATTAGCAACACTAATCAAGGTGACATGGGATTATTAGCAGAGGTTACTGTAGCTTGATTATCCGGGCGTCACAATTCTCCTCCACTACAAGAAATCTCGTCCCGAGATTTAGGAGGGGAGCAAAGGGGGAAGGGATTGGGTTACGAAAAATCTAACAGATCTTCTCGGTGTTGATTGCTCTTCTCGAAGAGGTCGATCCATTACGTTGATGTCTTCATTTCTCTGCTCCAGGTCATCTTGATGAAGTCGGCATCCTTTCCTCGGGAACTCCATCGTACTTATGAAAGGGTAAGAAGGGAAAATTCTATAAGAATGGATTCTAACAAGATCGAGCATCAGACGGTTAACTCAGGGGAAAATCATAAGTATCTCTTGAGTTGAAACTTAAGAAGATATCAAGAGCAAAGTAAGAAGGTACCATGAGAAGTTTCAAACGGATAGGCAATCGTTCGATGCCTAATCCGAAGGTGAAAGGGTATCAGGGCAACGAGAATAAGTATTGCGTCTGATACCAGAATAGATCACTAGGAAGGTGGCCCGTGAATTACATACATAGACAGGCTTGAGAAATAACTTTGGGAGGCAGGGATATACAGAAGAGTCAGGTTTTGATCCTGTGGAACTGTGGGTTATGGGCCCACCATGTGGGTTAAAAATAGAAAGGCGTTGACAGCTTGCATGGTCATGATAGCAAGGCACGTCAGAGAAGAGACTGTCAGATATGTCGGCAACAACTTTGGTACCAAGGGCGAGGGACGAAGAGAACCATTTTCCTGCTCGTTGAAAGGAGGCGGACCTATAGGGAAAGTTCTCGTCCATCGGTGGTTACCGGAATTCCATCAACAAAAGCATCAGGGTCTTACTGACACGGTTGTACGCCAAGGTGTTTTCATAAGCAGAAGAATATTACTGCTTAGATCATATAGATCACAAGAAAGGTTGAACCAAACAATGGAAAGGAAAATATGGTTATCAGGTTTAAGCAGAACAATGGAAAGGAAAATGTGTTTAAACACATATTTTAAGGGTACATCCTTCCCAAGGACATGCAGAGCATGATAACCATGACATGATATTAAGTAGAAAAGCCTCTAGGTGAGGGGAGAGAAATTTTCATGACATTATCCATACAGCGGTGTTTGGATAATTGAGCAAGAAACATTTAGCATTGGGCTTCAAATGTTCTTGTTGAAAAATCAGAGTACCATAGACATGCTTCGAGATAGCATTGACATGGTCAAAAGGTGAAGATCAGACTTTGGAAACAAAAAGGATCCATCAGGAACAACTTATAGAATAAGTCTTACAATTTCCTCATGGAAGAAGGGATAGCCTTCTTTGAAAAGGAAACTATAACAATAGGGCCTCCCGCCAGTGTGCTAGGCACGACATCACCTTACCGGGTCACATAAAGACCATTGTTATAACTCTTGGAAATATGTTCCAACCATCATATCCGACCGAGATTCAGATCTGATTGAGTCGAGATAACTCGGACTGGATGCCTGAGAAGAAAGGTGCAACACAATTTGTCGAGATGACATTATAAGATTCTCGGGAATTGAACTATGGAAGCGAGTTCCGAAACAAGAGTTCATCATTAAATCAAGGAGAGATGAGGAGGTGGCTGATTGATTCAGCGACAATTCATTGAGATTTTCAAAAGATCGATTTCCACACTTATGTGAACAAGGAGATAACATTTGTGAGATCAAATGATATAATGAGGTATGCTCGAGGAAAACATACACAGTTAAACATTGGTTGAAAGGTGCACCCGAAATATGGGCTTAGGTAGCATGATCAATGTTAGAATGGTGATTCGACAATCAATGGTCTAAGAATGAAATATCGACCATTAACTTCCAAGCAATAGGGTTGCTAGAAGTATAGAACCCAAGCAGCACGGTTCACGTGTTGGTATCCCGGTTAGAATCAATAGGGGGACCAAGAAAGAATGGTGAGGGTGAGAAGTATCACAATACCAAGAACTCTCAAGACGTGGTGAAATTCTCACGACATTCTTGACATAAAAGATGGTAATACTCCAAGGTAACGAAGAACAAATGCTGGGTAGCAAGGATCTCAAGGTATACACAAAACACGAACAAGTTTGTGTTGAACGGAAGGCAATAATGTGGTCGATGATAACACAAATCATCGAGGGAAGGATGGTATTTCTCATCATGAATTCGATTGGTATCCTGGAAGAGCTCAAAATGTTGGTGCTGATCACGACACATTTGTCGAGAGATTTCATGAAGATGTAATCTATCGGCGATGACATCAAGTCAAAGGAATTATGAAGCAAAAGGTTATTGGAACCATGGGTACGACACAAACTCGAAATCAAGCTTGTTGTTCAAGGTGAAATGATATGACGAGAAAGATCGACGTAAGCTTAGCTCATCGTCAAAAGTTGTGCTTCAGGATTATGGACCAGGTAGCACAGTTAAAATCGGCACGACAAGGATATAGCCAAGCAGGCTAGGAATGACGTGATTGAGTTCAAACTCGTAAGTAATGAAGGTTACCAAGAGTTGCTTAATCGCGACGTGGACTCAAGTCAGTTATCGGTGTCTTTGAGTGTTTAATAACTTAGAGCCTGTGAAAAATTGGAATCAATGAGAATGTAGCACTTGATGAAGAACTCATAAGAAGTTATGCAGTTTCGTGATAATTATTGAGATACCAGGGGGTAATACTCGACGACAAATCAAAGTAGAGGTTGGACTGGGGTATTAATCTACAGAAGACAAGTGCTTAAACTTGCACGAGAAATGGTATTTAAAGGA
The DNA here is from genome assembly GCA_021605145.1 of Aegilops bicornis. NCBI lineage: Eukaryota > Viridiplantae > Streptophyta > Magnoliopsida > Poales > Poaceae > Aegilops > Aegilops bicornis. Next base: position 576,617,108 of record CM038670.1, on the reverse strand, counting down.
GAACATGGTCGGAAACCTCAATCATAAATGACCGAACCACGGATACAAGATGAACTTATAACAAGGGGGTAACTATTTATATGAGCAGCTTCCATGATAAGTTATACATCGTGTGCATGGGCATGAACACAAAGTTCAAGGTCGACTCCCACTTCTCCAATGCATAACCTTTCATTCACTCCTCGCGTTTGATGAAGTTGTAGTGCTGAAATTTTATTTGGCATAACACCGTTAGAGTATGACCCGTATAAGCTTCCGGGTTTACACAGATTAGAAAAGGCATAGCTTCAACCCATCAGGGTCTCTTAGGAACATATACCACAAACTTCAGGAGTAGATATCACAAGCTCGAAAGCAGAGCATGGTTGGTCAATCAGAGGATAGGATTTACCAATGGAGAAAGAACTTCCAAAGTGATTGAATATGAAGGACGCTAGTGGATAAAATCCAGCAAAGGATCCGGTGGTCCTCAAAGGATCTAATGTGAGCATCGGTACTCAACCAGAGGAAGAAACAATGCAAGGAGATCAGGCTATAGAAAAAACTGACTAATTCAAAGCTCAAATGTAAAGGGGTTATGATTTCCAATTCAAGGGATCAGAAGCAAATGCTCTGATTAAGGATGGATAAATTGAGTAGGCTAAGGGGTACAATCGACGGCAAATTGATTGGTGGAGAACCAACTCATGTTTCAAATGACGTCTGAGTCGGAAGTGTGAATTCTAGGATCTGACTGAGGATTGCGAGCATTCACAACATATTGAATCAAGGGACTCGAAATGATAATGACAAAGGATACTAATGAATATTGTTGGTCTTATGGAATGCAAACATAATGCAAGCAGCCAAGTATTTGCAGAGCAATACCGGGCAGAGGATTACTAAAAAATCAGATAGTATATCAATGTATCTTGTGAATCATATGAACAACGGGGGAAGAACGGATACTCGGTAAGTGTGAGAAATTATCCGTACGGGTATTCATGTGGTAAAGAACTCCAAGGCAGTAAGCTCAAAGGATTCTCGGGACAACACAGAGTATTTCAAGGCATCTTGTAATAACAAGATCAATGGGGAATGATTGTATGAATGGCAAGTGTATGCAGTTTTCATAGGGGTTGACGGTGGAAGGAAATCGCAAATGTGATGGCACAAAGACTCGAGAGAATATCGTAGAGTAACTTTGGAATCTTCTAGTGCATCAGGCGATCATTTGAAGTGAGGGGCTCTCCTGGAGAAAGTATTTTCGAGAACCTAAAGTTAGTTTTGTCTTTATCAAAATCACTTAACCTGAATAGAAGAGAGCTCAGAGTCCCAGAGTATAGACGAGGAATAAAACATCCTAATACCACCCAATGGCGACGTGGGCACATGGGCCGCAAAACCATGTTAGTAAAAGTTTTATAAAGTCTAGACTCGACTTCGGCCAAAGAGTGTGGAAGGGGGATTCCTATAGGCAGTCGGCTCTGATACCAACTTGTGACGCCCCTGACTCGACCGTACACTAATCATGCACGCAAACGTGTACGATCAAGATCAGGGACTCACGGGAAGATATCACAACACAACTCTAAAAACATAAATAAGTCATACAAGCATCATAATACAAGCCACGGGCCTCGTGGGCTCGAATACAAGTGCTCGATCATAGACGAGTCAGCGGAAGCAACAATATCTGAGTACAGACATAAGTTAAAAAAGAATGCCTTAAGAAGGCTAACACAAACTGGGATACACATCAAAAGAGGCGCACGCCTCCTGCCTAGGATCCTCCTAAACTACTCCTGGTCGACGTCAGCGGCCTGCACATAGTAGTAGGCACCTCCTGTGTAGTAGGAGTAAATGCCGTCGACAGTGGCGTCGCTCACAGGCTCCGAGATCTGGTTGCGACAACCAGGTAGAATGGGAAGGGGGAAAAGAGGGAGAAAATCAACCGTGAGTACTCATCCAAAGTACTCGCAAGCAAGGATCTACACTACATATGCATGGGTATCTGCGTAAAGGGGCAATATCGGTGGACCAATAAAGAGAATGCCGTAATAAGAGGGGATAGCTAGTCCCGTCAAGACTACGCTGGCAGCCTCCATCTTGCAGCATGTAGAAGAGAGTAGATGGTAAGTTCACCAAGTAGCATCGTATAGCATAAACCTACCCAGCGATCCCCTCCTCGTTGCCCTGTTAGAGAGCGATCACCGGGTTATATCTGGCACTTGGAAGGGTGTGTTTTATTAAGTATCCGGTTCTAGTTGTCATAAGGTCAAGGTAGAACTCCAAGTCTTCGTGATACCGAAGATCATGGCTATTCGAATAGATAAACTTCCTTGCAGGGGTGCACCACATAACCCAACACGTTCGATCCCTTTTGGCCGGACACACTTTTCTGGGTCATTCCCGGCCGTGGAAGATTAACACGTCACATCCCTACCTAGGCACAACAGAGAGGTCAGCACGCCGGTCTAATCCTAAGCGTCCAGGGGTCTGGGCCCATCGCCCAATGCACACCGCACGCTATGCGTGGCCGGAAGCGCATCCTAGCAACCTCCATTACAAAGGAAGTCACGTTAGGCGGTCCAATCTGGCACGTGCCGCTCAGACGCTGACGTCACGAAGGCTTCGGCTGATACCACGACGTCGAGTGCCCATATCTTTCCCACGTAGTTGGTTAGTGCGTATAGACCAAATGGCCAGACTCAGATCAAATACCAAGATCTCGTTAAGCGTGTTAATTGATGTAACCGCGGACACCGACCAGGCCGGGCCCACCTCTCACCTAGCCGGTCTCAACCTGCCCCTGGTCAACCGCCACAAAGATCCACCCGGAGGGTCGTCGGGACAAAGGTCCTTTCAGCCCCAATCCGTGAATCACTCATGGTGCTCCACGAGTCGACCCGACTTTAGTCACCACATGTATCATGTATAAAGTATATAGTATATACCCGTGATCACCTCCCTAGTGATCACGGCCCAATAGTATAGCATGGCAGACGGACAAGAATGTAGGGTCACTGATGAAACGCTAGCATCCTATACTAAGCATGTATGATTGCAGGTAAAGGTAACAACAATAGTAGCAAAGTCAGGCTATGCATCAGAATAGGATTAATCGGAAAGCAGTAACATGCTACACTAATCTAATGCAAGCAGTATAGAGAAGAATAGGCGATATCTGGTGATCAAGGGGGGGCTTGCCTGATTTCTCTGGCAAGGAGGGGTCGTCAACACGATGAGTCGTCTTGGGTAGCAGCGGCGTCGGTCTCGGTGTCTAGCGAGAAGAGGGGGAAGAAACAATAAATACAATGCAAACAAATGCATGACGATGCATGACATGACAAAGCGCGGTGCTAGGTGTGCCCTAACGTGGTGGGAGGTTGTACCAGTGAAGGGGGGGGGGAACATCCGGGAAAGTATTCCCGATGTTTCGCGTTTTTGGACAAAAGAACTGGAGGGGGAAAGTTGCGAGTTCGATAGGTTAGGGATGTGTGGCGGACGAACGGGCTGCGTATCCAGATTCGTCTCGTCGTTCTGAGCAACTTTTATGTAGAAAGTATTTTCATCTGAGCTACGGTTTATTTTATATGATTTTCTAATGTTTTAAATCATTTTTAGAATTTATTTAATTAACTTAATTCAACATTATCGAAAATAGTGTTTGCTGACGTCAGCAGTCAACAGAGGTGTTGACTTCTCAAACTGACGTGTGGGCCCAGTGGGACCCACCTGTCATACACTGTTAGGTTAACTAGGGTTTAGGTTAAACTAATTACTGTTTATTTAAACTAACAGGTTAATAATTAGATTAATTAATTAACTTAATTAATTTAGTTAGTTAATTAATTAATTAATTAAATTTATTTTTATTTTTATTAATTCTTTTTTTATAAATCCCTTTTTTTCTAACCGTTCCACGGGGTGGGCCCTAATACGTCTCCGTCGTATCTACTTTTCCAAACACTTTTGCCCTTGTTTTGGACTCTAACTTGTATAATTTGAATGGAACTAACCCGATCGACATCGCTTTCGTGAGAATTGCCATGGTGTTGTTTTATGTGCGTAAAACAAAAGTTCTCGGAATGACTGAAACTCCACGGAATATCTTAGAATAAATAATAAAAATCCTGCCAAAGATGAAGACCAGGGGCCCACACCTGTCCATGAGGGTGGGCGCGCCCTCCCCAGGCGCGCCCCCTACCTCGTGGGCCCCTCAGTGGCCCTCCGACGCCAACTCCAACTCCATATATTGGCTTTCGGGGAGAAAAAAATTAGAGAGGAAGTTTCAATGCGTTTTACGATACGGAGCCGCCACCAAGCCCTAATCTCTCTCGGGAGGGCTGATTTGGAGTCCGTTCGGGGCTCCAGAGACGGGGATTCGTCGTCGTCGTCATCATCAACCATCCTCCATCACCAATTTCATGATGCTCACCTCCGTGCGTGAGTAATTCCATCGTAGGCTTGCTGGACGGTGATGGGTTGGATGAGATTTATCATGTAATCGAGTTAGTTTTGCTAGGGTTTGATCCCTAGTATACACTATGTTCTGAGATTGATGTTGCTATGACTTTGCTATGCTTAATGATTGTCACTAGGTCCCGAGTGCCATGATTTCAGATCTGAACCTATTATGTTTTCATGAATATATGTGTGTACTTGATCCTATCTTGCAAGTCTATAGTCACCTACTATGTGTTATGATCCGACAACCCCGAAGTGACAATAATCGGGATACTTCTCGGTGATGACCATAGTTTGAGGAGTTCATGTATTCAATGTGCTAATGCTTTGTTCTTGTTCTCTATTAAAAGGAGGCCTTAATATCCCTTAGTTTCCAATAGGACCCACCGCCACGGAGGGTAGGACAAAAGATGTCATGCAAGTTCTTTTCCATAAGCACGTATGACTATATTCTAATACATGCCTACATTATATTGATGAACTGGAGCTAGTTCTGTGTCACCCTATGTTATGACTGTTACATGACGAACCACATCCCAAGCATAATTATCCATCACCGATCCTAAGGCTCACGAAGTTTTCCATATCTTTGGTTTACGCTTATTTACTTTTCCGCTACTCTTTGTGACAATCACTACAAAATACCAAAAACATTACTTTTCTTTGTCTTTACTTTTGTTACAGTTAACACCACTATCTTATTACTTTTCTACTTAACACTTTGCTGCAGATACTAAGTTTCCAGGTGTGGTTGAATTGACAAATCAGCTGCTAATACTTGAGAATATTCTTTGGCTCCCCTTGTGTCGAATCAATAAATTTGGGTTGAATACTCTACCCTCGAAAACTGTTGCGATCCCCTATACTTGTGGGTTATCAAGACCCTTTTCTGGAGACGTTGCCGGGGAGCATAGCTTTATTCTTTGAGTCACTTGGGATTTATATCTGCTGGACACTATGAAGAACTTGAAAGACGCTAAGACAAAAATTTATCCCTCATCTACGAGGGGAGGTAAGGAACTGCCATCTAGCTCTGCACTTGATTCACCTTCTGTTATGAGAAAGCTAACGACACCTAAACCTGCTTCTGCTATTCGTTCCGATATGTCGCATGTTATTGATGATGCCACTTCTGCTATGCATGATACTTATGATGAAACTACTTCTATGCTTGATACTACTGTGCCCCTTGGTGAATTTCTAGATGAGCAAATTTCTAGGTCTAGAGAAAGAGAAATTATTGAACCTGAATACGATGATGTTAGTGATGATGAAAATATGACTGCTATTCCCAAGGGTTATATTTTTAATGCTGAATCTTCTGCAGCTGTTCTTGCTTGTCAGGATAGACTTGAACTAAAGAGGTTGCTAGTTAAATGGAGTAAAGAATCTTTTAGAGATAGGATGAGACCCGACCCTGCTTTTGCTACTTCACCTATCTGTGTTCCCGATCAGGATTATTATGATTTTTCTGTTGATCCATATATAATTACTTTGGTTGAGTCTGATCCTTTTTATGGCTATGAATCAAACTGTTGTGGCACATCTTACTAAGTTAAATGATATAGCTGCCCTGTTTACTAATAATGAGAGATCGCGCTACCTTTATTTACTCAAAATATTTCCGTTCTCATTAAAGGGTGATGCTAAGATATGGTTTAATTCTCTTGATCCTGGTTGTGTGCAAAGTCCCTAGGATATGATTTATTACTTTTCTGCTAAATATTTCCCTGCTCATAAGAAACAAGCTGCTTTGAGGGATATATATATTTTTTTGCAAATTGAAGAAGAGAGTCTCCCACAAGCTTGGGGGAGGCTTCTCAAGTTACTTAATGCTTTGCCTGATCATCCTCTTAAGAAACCTGAAATACTTGATATCTTTTATAATGGACTAACCGATGCTTCGAGAGATTACCGGATAGTTGTCTTTGGTTCTCTTTTCAGGGAAAGAACACTGATGAAGCTGAAATTCTATTGAATAATATGTTGACAAATGAAAATAATTGGGCACCTCCCGAGCCAACTCCCCGAGCCAACTCCCCGAGCCACCATCGAGCCTATTCCTAAACCAACTCCGAAGAAGAGAGATGTTCTATTTCTCAGTCCTGAAGATATGCAAGAGGCAAAGAAATCTATGAAAGAAAAATGTATTAAAGCTGAAGATTTTAAGAATGTACCTCCTATTGAAGAAATACATGGTCTTAATTTACCGCCTGTTGAAGAAGTATATGATCTCAATTACTTATTTACTGAAGAACCTCCCGATATCCCGGCTACGGTAGTAAAGGTAAATTCTCTCTATAGATATGATAAAGCTGAAGTCCCTCCTACTAAAATTGCTAGTCAGTGCTTGGATGAGTTTGATAACTTTATGTTTGAGCAAGATTACTTTATTGCTTATTTTGGTAGGCAATCAAAACAGAATACCTTTATGATTAAACGCTTGAGTGATTATATGGCTAATATTAGAGGTGAACTTAAACTTGTTAGCAAACATGCTTCTATGGTTACCACTCAAGTAGAACAAGTACTTAAAGCTCGTAAAGAAGTGCTTGATGAAATGAATAGTAAGAAAAGTGATAATGATGTTAGAGTGGCTACTAGAACTGGTAGAATGACTCAGAACCTTTGTATCCGAAGGCCACCCTAAGAGAATCGAGCAAGATTCTCGGAGAAATAATATTGATATGCCTAGTTCTTCTACAAGGAAGAAAAAGAAAATGATAGAACTGTGCAAACTTCTAGTGAACCTATTGGTGAACCACCGATAATCCAAATGATATCTCTATGTTTGATCTTTGAAACACAATCTGGTAATGAACATGAACCTAGTGGAAATGTTAATGATAATGTTCATGATGATGCTCAACCTAGTAATGATAATGATGTAGAAGTTGAAACTGATGTTGATCTTGATAACCCACAATCAAAGAATCAACGTTATGATAAAAGAGACTTCGTTGCTAGGAAAATGGTAAAGAAAGAGAACCATGGGTTCAGAAACCCATGCCTTTTCCTCTGAAACCATCCAAGAAAAAGGATGATGAGGATTTTGAGCGCTTCTTTGAAATGATTAGACCCATCTTTTGCGTGTCATGCGATTAAGCGATGTGCTCAAAACAAATCCTTATGCTAAGTATATGAAAGATATTGTTGAAAGATACTGGAAGCTGAAATTTCCACCATGCTTGCTAATTATACTTTTAAGGATGGAATACCAAAGAAACTTGGAGATCCAGGAGTACCTACTATACCATGCTCCATTGAAAGAAATTATGTTAAAACTGCTTTATGTGATCTTGGAGCCGGTGTTAGTGTTATGCCTCTCTCTTTATATCGTAGACTTGACTTGAATAAGTTGACACCTACTGAAATATCTTTGCAAATGGTTGATAAATCAACTGCTATACCTGTCGGTATTTGTGAGGATGTGCCTGTTGTGGTTGCAAACGTTACTATTTTAACGGACCTTGTTATTCTTGATATTCCCGAGGATGATAGTATGTCTATTATTCTTGGAAGACCTTTCCTTAATACTGCAGGGGCTGTTATAGATTGCAACAAAGGCAATGTCACTTTTCATGTTAACGGTAATGAGCATACGGTACACTTTCCAAGGAAACAACCTCAAGTTCATAGTATCAACTCTATTGAAAAAATTCCATCGATTATATTTGGAGGTTTTGAATTTCCTCTCCCTACTGTCAAGAACAAATATGATATACTTATTATTGGGGATGTCCATATCCCCGTTGAGGTAACATAGTGTTATTCAAATTTCTCCTGCTCCATGATTATCGGAATGAGTTTGTTAACAAGACTTGATCAACCTTGTTAGTGGATTCTTTTTGATGAGCATGAGACGGATGAAACTAGAAGCACAACCTTCTGTACCCTCTTTATATTTACTGTTACTTAGTAGAAATAAAGTAAAATAGTATATTTTCTGTCTGTCTCCCGACTTATCCGTGCAATATAAAAATATCCCGAAAATAAAAGTCCTCAGAATGCCATACCAATTTAATATGATTTTTTCGAGAATATTTGAGGATTTACTGTGCAAAAATTACCGCGGGGGGAGCTACCACCTCGCCATGAGGGTGGAGGGCGCGCCCTACCCCCCTGGGCGCGCCCCCTGCCTCGTGGGCCCATGGTGGCCCTCCTCCACTTATCCTCGCACCCATCTTCTTCCTCTGTCTCACACAAACCCGAAAAACCAACTCAAGCTCGTGTTCCAGCCTCTTTTGCTGTGATTTTTGATCTCCTTGCTCAAAGCACCTCTCGCAAAACTGCTTGGGGAGATTGTTCCTTGGTATGTGACTCCTCCATTGGCCCAATTAGTTTTTGTTCTAGTGCTTTATTCATTGCAAATTTGTGCTGCATAGGTGACCATGTTCTTGAGCTTGCATGTCAAATTTATATGGTTCCAAGTAGTTCTAATGCTTGATATATGCTCTAGGCACTTGTATGAGTAGTTGCTATCAATTTTATTGAAGTTGGTTCACTTTTGTTTGAAGTTACTAAAATTTCAGAATTATTTTTCAGAGAAAACAATATGCTCGGAAGATGTTCCAAGGTGGTTCTTCAAGGAAGCAAGGTCCCGGGCTTGCAATGCGTGATGCCGATTTAGTAACCACCAAGAGACGCTCTTGTGAGGCCCCGTGAATGGCCTTTGGAAAATTTTATGAATCAAGCGGGAATTAAAGAAGAATTCTATGCATATTTGCGTAATGCCGGTCTTGAGGACTTTGAAGCTGATAAATGCCCACAGTATCATGACCTCAGAAGTTCATTTATGGGGAGGTTTGAGTTTTCATCTTCGCGTAATTCTCCTTCAGTCATGTTTGACCTTTATGACAAATCGTATACCATGGACTTAGAGGATTTCACTTTTGCATGCAAACTTCCATCTTGGGGTAGTATCGAGGATCCCCTAAATCTGAATATAGAGACTTTCTTGCTAGAATAACTGTGGGAATCTAGAGATACAAGCAGCCACTATAGGGAGCATTCACTTTCCTGCTATACATTATTTTGCTCTCTTCATTGGTAGATGCATAAATGCTAAGGATGAAGCATGTCACATGTGTGCCCTCGATCTCGGCATTCTCGGAAGTGTGTGTTAGGGGACCAATCTTATCATATGGGAGCCATTGTAGCTCGTAGGTTGCATCATAATAGACATAACGGAGATTTCTTTGGAGGAATTTATGCAACCCGCTTAGCTAATTTTCTTGATGTAGACATTCGTGAGGGTGACATGGAGTTACCCCCGCTATTTAGATCTTGATTCTATGTTTTCCCACCAGTTCATTGAGAGGACTGGACCACCTTTCCAGCATCGACTAATCTTTAACAAACGGCATTTTGTCCGTGTTACTCTTCCTGCTCCTGCCTTCTTTGATTTTTAGACGAGAGGAAGATATATTATTACCAGGGAGGAGGAAGATGAGTACGAGAGGAGAGCGGAGGCAGCTCGACGCCATCTTTGCATTTCGGGAGGCGGTAGCCATTGCATCGCAAGACGACCCGGCTACACCCTACGGGTATCAGCGAGGCTATCCCTGGCAATAGACCAACTTAGGCCAAAAGCCTGAGCTTGGGGGAGTACGTACTTCTCACCGACATTACATTTATGCTCACACACACTCATTGATAGAAGTCGGTGCTCATACTCTTTCACTGTAATATACATGCTAGTTTATTTTCTTTTTCTAGCTTTCTTCTTGTGTGTTTGATAAACCTTAAGAAAAAACAAAAAAAATTAGTTAGTCTATTTTTCCTGCTGTAGTAGTAATAATTAAAAAGAAAACCCAAGAATATTTCCCGTTCTTCTTTTGCTTGTTGGGAGCTTTCCCGTGTAAATAGTTTTTATTTCTTTTCCTTTCTTTGGGGGTCGAGAAGATTATATTGAAAATGCTTAGTGGCTCTCATATGCATTATTGTTTATCTAACTTAGAGCCCATATTACTTGTCTTCTCTCTTGAGTTGAATGCTTGCAGATTCCAGCTTAGTCCAATGCACGTGCACTCTTATTATTATTCACAACGTTCGGTCGTGCAAGTGAAAGGCCATAATGATGATATATGATGTACTTATTGGGATGAGAAAAGCTGGTATGAACTCGACCTCTGTTGTTTTTGTAAATATGATGATTCATCATTCCTGAATCAGCTATTATGAAGTAAACATATTTGCAATGACATTTAGAGATTATAGTTGCTTGTGCCATGCTTGATTAGCTATGAGTGATAATGGTTTACCTTGCGTGCCAACATGCTATTGAGATGATTATGATGCGGTATGATAGGATGGTATCCTCCTTTGAATAAATTGAGTGACTCGACTTGGCACATGTTCACACATGTAGTTGAATCAAATCAACATAGCCTTCATGATATTTATGTTCATGGTGGATTATATCTTACTCATGCTTATATTCGGTGTAAATTAATTTTAATGCATGTTTACGACTGTTATCGCTCTCTCAGTTGGTCGCTTCCCAGTCTTTTGCTAGCCTTCACCGCATTTCTAAGCGGGAATACGCTTGTGCATCCAAACTCCTTAAACCCCAAAGTTGTTCCATATGAGTCCACTATACCTTCCTATATGCGATATCTACCTACCGTTCCAAGTAAATTTGTATGTGCCAAACTCCAAACCTTCAAATAAAAATTCTGTTTTGTATGCTCGAGAAGCTCATGTGCAACTAGGGCTGCCTATATCTTCCATGCTAGGTGGGTTATTCTCAAGAGGAGTGGACTCCGCTCCTCATTCACGAGAAAGGGCCGATGCTTAAGGGATGCCCAGTCCCATGATCCAAAAAGATCAAAGCAAATCAAAATAATTAAACAAAACTCCCCTTGGGACCCGTTGAATGTTGGAGGCACTCATTGTTTCGAGCAAGCCATGGATTGATGCTTGTGGAGGAGGGGAAGTATAAACCTTTACCATTCTGTTTGGGAACTGCCTATAATGCATGTAGTATGGAAGATACAGCCATCTCATAGTTGTTGTGTTGAGAGTGAAAGTATGCCGCTCAAAATATAATTTATCTCTATTTCAAAAACGAGCTCTGGCACCTCTTCAAATCCACCTTCCCTCTTGCCAAGGGCCTATCTATTTACTTTTATGTTGAGTCATCACCCTTCTTATTAAAAAGCACTCCGGAGAGCACACTATCGTTTGCATTCATTATAATTGGTTTATATTAGGTATGACTTGGTGGATCTCTTTTACCATGAATTACAATGTTTAGTCAGTCCTTGATCTTTAAAGGTGCTCTGCATTTATGTTTTATGTCTCGTAAAGGGCTAGCGAGATACCATTTCATTATATCATGTTATGATTATTTTGAGAAAGTGTTGTCATCTGAGTTTTATTATTATGGCTCGCTAGCTGATTATGCTATTGATATGAGTAATTGTGAGACCTACGTGTTATTGTGAGTATGGTTAGTTCATAATAATTGCGGAAACTTGAATCTTTGGCTTTTCATGTTTACAACAACAAGAGCAAACAGAGTTTGTAAAGTTTTCTTTTTCTCTTTCGGTTTGTCAACTGAATTGCTTGAGTACAAGCAAGGGTTTAAGCTTGGGGAGTTGATACGTCTCCGTCGTATCTACTTTTCCCAACACTTTTGCCCTTGTTTTGGACTCTAACTTGTATAATTTGAATGGAACTAACACGGATACGTTGTTTTCAGCAGAATTGCCATGGTGTTGTTTTATGTCTGAGAAAACAAAAGTTCGAATGACCTGAAACTCCACGGAATATCTTAGAATAAATAATAAAAATCCTTGCCAAAGATGAAGACCAGGGGCCCACACCACATCCCACGAGGTGGTGGGGGCGCCTCCCCCTGGCACGCCCCCTACCTCGTGGGCCCCCTGGTGGCCCTCCGATGCCAACTCCAACTCCATATATTGGCTTTCCGGGAGAAAAAAAATCAGAGAGTAAATTTCATTGTGTTTTACGATACGGAGCCGCCGCCAAGCCCTAATCTCTCTCGGGAGGGCTGATCTGGAGTCCGTTCGGGGCTCCGGAGAGGGGGATTCGTCGCCGTCGTCATCATCAACCATCCTCCATCACCAATTTCATGATGCTCACCTTTGTGCGTGAGTAATTCCATCATAGGCTTGCTGGACGGTGATGGGTTGGATGAGATTTATCATGTAATCGAGTTAGTTTTGTTAGGGTTACGATCCCTAGTATCCACTATGTTCTGAGATTGATGTTGCTATGACTTTGCTATGCTTAATGATTGTCACTAGGGTCCGAGTGCCATGATTTCAGATCTGAACCTATTATGTTTTCTTGAATATATGTGTGTTCTTGATCCTATCTTGCAAGTCTATAGTCACCTACTATGTATTATGATCCGACAACCCCGAAGTGACAATAATCAGGATACTTCTCGGTGATGACCATAGTTTGAGGAGTTCATTTATTCACTATGTGCTAATTCTTTGTTCCGGTTCTCTATTAAAAGGAGGCCTTAATATCCCTTAGTTTCCAATAGGACCCCGCTGCCACGGGTGGGTAGGACAAAAGATGTCATGCAAGTTCTTTTCCATAAGCACGTGTGACTATATTCTAATACATGCCTACATTATATTGATGAACTGGAGCTAGTTACATGTCACCCTATGTTATGATCATTACATGACGAACCACATCCCAGCATAATTATCCATCAACGATCCGGTGCCTCTGAGTTTTCCATATCTTTGGTTTACGCTTATTTACTTTTCCGTTGCTACTGTTACAATCACTACAAAATACCAAAAACATTACTTTTGATGTCTTTACTTTTGTTACCGTTACCACCACTATCATATTACTTTGCTACTAAACACTTTGCTGCAGATACTAAGTTCCCAGGTGTGGTTGACTTGACAACTCAGCTGCTAATACTTGAGAATATTCTTTGGCTCCCCTTGTGTCGAATCAATAAATTTGGTTTGAATACTCTACCCTCGAAAACTGTTGCGATCCCCTATACTTGTGGGTTATCAGGCCCCTAGTGTCAGTGGCACAGGGGCCATAGCGGGTTACGGGCGCTGGGCGCTGGGTCACGGGCGTGCGGGTTTTGCCCGAACGGCGAGCGGTGCGGGGCTAGCGGCAAGGAGGCGGCGACGTGCAGCAGAGGCCAGCGAAGGCGGGGGGAGCGTGGTTGCTGCGGCGGAGGAACCAGCGGCAGCCGCAGGGGAAAGGGGTGAGGGCGCATGCGGACTGCCCGGCGACGATGGGCGTGACGACGAGGCCTGGCGGGCTCGAGAGCGGAGACTGGCCGGGGCCGGGGAGAGCTGCGTGAGGACGGGGTCGAGGCGCCGGGCGCGATCAAGGCGGGCGAGGCGGGAGTGGGCGCTACCGAAGGAGGGGAGCGCCAGCGCGAGCAGAGGCAGCGGGGAGCAGGGAGCATTAGCGGGGGCCGTCGAGGTCGCAGGCGAGCGCGGGTACGAGACGGAGTGCACGATGACGTCCGACACGGGGGGAAGGGGTGTGCAAGGAGAGGGAGGTGCTCACGGCGGGGCCGTAGGGGACTGGCAGCGGGCTCGGGGAGGAGTCGGGGAGGTCCGGCGAGGCGGCACCGGCGACGAGGATGGGGAGCGCCGGTGACGGAGAGGACGGCGGCGATGGCGTCCGTCGATGGTCGCATGGGACGAGCTGGGTCAATCCATGAGGGAGAGGCGCGGAGGTCCGACAACGACCGAGTGCACGGCGCCAGGTGCGGCGGGTGGCGCATGACGGCCGGGTTCCCCACGATCTAGATCTACCCGGGGGCGGAGTGGGGGAGACGAGAGGGATCGGGGGAGGAGTGGGGGTTGTGGGGGGTGTGCGCTAGGTCACGAGAGGGAGTGGGGAATAAGGAAGGCGGGGTGGGTCGGCCAGGGGGGCCTGGTAGCCCTGTTGGGCCGGACAGCCGAGGGGAGGGGGGTTCTTCCTTCGTTCCTTTTATTTTTGCTTTGTTTTTGTTTTACTTTTCTTTTTCTGTTTATATTTTAGGCTCTAATTATTTTAGTTTTGTAAAACACATCCTCAGCACCTAGATTAGCATATCAAGTTAGACCAGTGCCATAGAAAGTTTTTAGTGCCCAATTAAATTAGTTTAATATTATATTAACTATAAAAGGTATTTACTTAATTGTTTTACCTATTGTTTTTATTATTTTAGAGCCTTTAAATATTTTTAAAAAATGGGGTTTCTTCATCACAATTACCTTTGCATTATTTGGCACAACTCAAACATTTTAGTTTTAATGTTTGAAAACTTTTGTTGTTTGCCTTTAATTAAATTTTGAATTTGAATCGGTTTTGAACTAACGCGAGATTAGCAACACTAATCGAGGTGACGTGGCATTATTAGCAGAGGTTACTGTAGCTTGATTATCCGGGCGTCACTACCGCATACATTGGTATGTATTATTTTCAATAAGTCAGTGGCTCGTTCCATTGTTCCGGAGAACGGAGTTTTATTCATCTTTCCCATGAGGCATGGTTCGTAAGTATCAAATGATTAATAATCAAGTGATTCCAAAAATCCGTCCGTATGGAGTTTCTTCATGCGCTTTACACCAATATGACCTAAACGGCAGTGCCACAAATATTGCACTATCATTATCAACTTTGCATCTTTTGGCATCAATATTATGAATATGTTTATCACTATGATCGAGATTCAATAAACCATTTACATTGGGTGTATGACTGTGACGCCCCGGATACAACTTTCCATATTCGTAACTTCAACTCTCGCCTTTTCCGGAGATGCGATATGATATTTCCTTCGTGGTTGGGTTTTTGTCTTTTGTTTTGCATTTTGTTCATGTCTTGCATCTCATCTCATTGCATCATGCGCATTGCATCTGCATGTTTTCATAAAACTTGCACGTGTTCGTAGTTGCCGCGTCCCCCTTGCCTTTGTTGACCATTCCGAGACCAATCAGGTTTTCGCTTCCCTCTTGACCGTGACCACCTAACCTCTCTTGCCAGCTCGCAGCCCCCTCGCGTGCGCGCCCGAAACCTGCTCCAAACCCGACCCGCTCTGTCGTTACCGATGGATCCGGATCATCCTCAGACATCCCGAAAACATCGCCGTTTTCTTATTTGGACTCCCTAACCCATTTATCACGGAGCGCCCGATCGCGATCGGAGGATCCAAATCATCCCCTTTCGTATATATATAAACCACCTACTTACTAAATCAGATCAAACCCTAGCATAACCCTATTCCCCTCCTTGCGCCGCCACCCAGTCTCCTCCTTCCTCGGGATCCTCCCCGACCAGCCAATCCAACCGACAGCCTCCCTCCATCCTCGGGATCTCTCCCGATCCAGCCACCATCTCTCCTTCGTTTTCAGCACCACCCCAACCGGCAGCCTCCACCTTGCCCCGATCCAAATCCACCGGAGCTCCCTCCGCCGTGGAGCACCACCAGCAGATGAGTTGCCGCCTGTCTCCTCTTTCTCTCCCCTGTTTCCCTCTCCTTCCTTCTCTAATCTCTCTCCCTTCCTCGTTTGAATTCTTATCTGCCAGGAAACGAACGGGGCTCGCCCTGCTGCCATGGCCGCCAGCGACCGGAGCCGCCGTGTGTGTCCTTCCCGTCCCTGCCGTTCGTGCCGCTCGATCGGGTCGTCTCCGCCTGGCTCCTCTCGCCCCAACTGCCCGTGCTCGCCTCCCACCGCAGGTCGCCGTGCCTCTGCTCGTCCAACCTCCCGTAACCCCGCGCCCCGTCCCGATTCAGGAGGAGAGAAGCTCCTCCCGAAGCTTTTTCTTCGCCATCGCCGTTCGGTGCCGTCGGTGAGTCGTCCGCCAGGAACTGCACCACGCCCCTGCGTCCTCTGTGTCCCTCTCTTCCTTCCCCTCTTTCCTCTCCCTTTTCTCTCTTCTCTCTCTCACAATGCTCTCTCTCTGTCTCAACAGGGAACTGAGCTGCCATGACCGCCGCCGCCAAGTTCTTGCCGGGAGAACGCCGTCCTCGCCCAGATCCAGCCGCCCCTGTTTTACGTCGCGCCTCCCCGCCTTGGATTCGGTCGTCTCCGCGCCGCCCAGCTGCCGTCGTCCTGCTTCTTCCCGGCGAACGAGACGACCAGAGCTGCCCTCGTTGACCCGTTCCAGCGCGTGGACAAACGTCAAGGCCATCGCCCCTGCCGGCCTCTCTCTCCACCGACCGGGCCTTGGCCCATGGTGAGCAGATCCCCAGCGCCACTCCTCTGTTCCTACTTGGGCTTGGCCCGATTCTGCTACTGCTGCTGATGTCCTGCGCCCAGTAGTTTCGGCCCATCTCATGTTTTTTTCCCTGGACGATTTTGCGATTTAAACTAGTGCATTAATAATTGCTAAAATGCCATGATTTTAAATTACTCACAACTAAATAACCGTGCATCGGATTTAAAACATGTCATATATGTAACTTGCTCAGTTTTTCATACACTTTCATAATATGCCACTTTCATCCATGTTAAAGATGTTTAAGTTGCTGTTTGCATTAATTTGCTAAAATGCCATGTTAAAATGATTTATTTCATAACTAAATAACCGTAACTCGGAATTAAATAAACTTTATATGTAAATGGGGTGGAAAAATGCCTAGTTTAACTTGGTGCACTTACTTTGCATGTTTAAAAACATTAAAATTGTGTATAGGGCAGAACAGTAGCAAATTTATAAATTGCATATGAGGATTTTCCCGGAATTGTTGTTTGTTGTTTCGGCCTCATTTAAACTTGCCTAAATAGTTAGTTTACTTATGTCTCACCTCTTGCCATGTTTAACAACATTTAATATTGTTGAGTAGCTTATAACGAGATCAAACTAAATAATTGCAATGTGGTGTTTTGTCAATATGCAACTCGTTGCATATTGAGCTCCATTTAACTTGTAGTATTGTTTGTTGCACTTTGCCATGCCATGCCTCGTTAAACCGGACATGCATCATACTTGATTGTGCATCATGCCATGTTTATGTGATGGTTGTTTACTATGTTGTTTGCTTCTTTCCAGTTGTGCTCCTTCTCGTTAGTTCCTGTTTCGTTGCGATCGTGAGCATTCGTACGTGTACGCTTGGTTTGTCTTCGTGGCTTCATCTTCTTCATGGAATCGTTCTTCTTCCTAGCGGGATTTCAGGCAAGATGACCGTCACCTTGGATCTCACTACTATCATTGCCATGCTAGTTGCTTCGTTCTATCGCTATGCTGCGCTACCTATCCCTTGTTCTATCAAGCCTCCCAAAATTGCCATGTCAGCCTCTAACCTTGTCACCTTTCCTAGCAAACCATTGCTTGGCTATGTTACCGCTTTTTCTCAGCCCCTCTTATAGCGTTGTTAGTTGCAGGTGAAGTTGAAGATTGCTCCATGGTGGACAGGATTATGTTGGGATATCACAATATCTCTTATTTAATTAATGCATCTATATACTTGGTAAAGGGTGGAAGGCTCGGACTTATGCCTGGTGTTTTTTTCCACTCTTGCCGCCCTAGTTTCGGTCATACCAGTGTTATGTTCCCGGATTTTGTGTTCTTTACACGGTTGGGTGATTTATGGGACCCCTTGACAGTTCGCTTTGAATAAAACTCCTCCAGCAAGGCCCAACCTAGGTTTTACCATTTGCCTCACCTAGCCCTTTTTCCCTTGGGTTTTCGGGCAGGGTCATCTTTATTTTAGCCCCCGGGCGTTGCTTCTCTAAGTCTTTGGTTCGAACTGCAGATCAGGGCCACCACGGGCAACTCGAGGGTCGGTTTTACTCGTAGGGTCGACCTATTCGGTGTTGCCACGAGAACGAGATATGTGCGGCTCCTATCGGGATTGTCGGCGCATCGCGGCTTCTTTGGTCTTGTTTTACCATTGTCTAAATGTCTTGTAAACCGGCATTCCGAGACTGATCGGGTCTTCCTGGGAGAAGGTATATCCTTCATTGATCGCGAGAGATTATCATGGGCTAAGTTGGGACACCCCTGCAGGGTATTATATTTCGAAAGCCGTGCCCGCGGTTATGTGGCAGATGGGAATTTGTTAATGTCCGGTTGTAGATAACTTGACACCAGATCCGAATTAAAATGCATCAACCGTGTGTGTAGCCGTGATGGTCTTTTTTCGGTGGAGTCCGGGAAGTGAACACGGTTTCTGTGTTATGTTTAACGTAAGTAGGAGCTCAGGATCACTTCTTGATCATTACTAGTTGACGACCGTTCCTTTGCTCCTCTTCTCGCTCTCATTTGCGTATGTTAGCCACCATATATGCTTAGTCATTTTGCAACCTCACCACTTTACCCCTTCCTTTTCCATTAAGTTTTGCTAGTCTTGATACCCATGGTAATGGGATTGTTGAGTCCTCGTGGCTCATGATTACTACAACAACGATTGCAGTGTACAGTGTTATGCGATGATCATGACGCGAGAGCGATGTTTGCTTGTTTTGGAGTTCTTCCGCTTCTTCTTGAAAGGGATAGGTTCTAGGCCTGGACTGGGCTAGCCAGGTGGATGTCGTTTGAGTTTCTGTTTGTGTTTCATCCGTAGTCGGATGGTGCTCTTATGTAAGATGATGTTGTATTCGTGTGGCATTGTATGCCTTTTGTATTTATCCCCATCTATTATGTAATGTTGATGTAATGATATCCACCTTGCAAAGCGTTTCAATATGCGGTTCTATCCTTGGTGGGACCTTCGAGTCTCTTTAGGATAGTATCGCATATTGGGCGTGACAATGACCATAGAAGGTTTTACTCATGTAAACAGAATAACAATTATTCTCTGACTTAAATGAATAATTGTATCGCAATAAACATGATCCAATCATATTCATGTTCAACGCAAACACCAAAAACCATTTATTTTCGTTCAACACTAATCTCGAAGGTAGAGGGAGTGTGCGATGGTGATCTTATCAACCTTGGAATCACTTCCAACACACATCGTCACCTCGCCCTTAACTAGTCTCTGTTCAATTTGCACTTACTGTTTCGAGTTACTAATCTTAGCAACAGAACCGGTATCAAATACCCTGGGTTTACTACGAACACTAGTAAAGTACACATCAATAACATGTATATCAAATATACCTTTGTTCACTTTGCCATCCTTCTTATCCGCCAAGTATTTGGGGGAGTTCTGCTTCCAGTGACCATTCCCTTTGCAGTAGAAGCACTCAGTTTCAGGCTTAGATCTAGCTTTGGGTTTCTTCACGGGAGTGGCAACTTGCTTGCCATTCTTTGTTGAAGTTACGTTTCTTTTCCTTTGCCCCTTTTATTGAAACTAGTGGTCTTGTTAACCATCAACATTTGATGCTCTTTCTTGATTTCTACCTTCGCCAATTTTAGCATCGCGAAGAGCTCAGGAATCCTTTTCGTCATCCCTTGCATATTATAGTTCATCACGAAGTTCCACTAACTTGGTGATAGTGACTAGAGAACTCTGTCAATCACTATCTTATCTGGAAGATTAACTCCCACTTGATTCAAGCGATTGTAGTACTCAGACATTCTAAGCACATGCTCACTGGTTGAGCTATTCTCCTCCATCTTGTAGATAAAGTACTTGTCAGAGGTCTCATCACTATAAAAAAATACACTTCTGTGATGATACGTGTTTGTCACAGTAGGTCACGTTTTTTGTCATGCATGTACATCCATGACGATTTTATGACAGAATCAAGATAGTCATACCTGTGCTGTCATAGAAGTGTTCCATGACATTACCAAAATTATCATCACGGAAGTGTCCACTTCTATGACGATAAATGGTGCATCATGAAAGTGCTTTCGTCAAGGGTGACCGACACGTGGCATCCACCGTAACGGGTCACCGTTAAGCTATCGGGTTCGGTTTTGGATCCGATAACCCGTTAACAGCCCGGACCAATGAGGATTTTCCACATGTAAAATTCTCATCAGCCGGAGGAAACACGTGTTAGCTCATCGTTGGGACAGATGTCATCCACTCATTAGACATGAGGCGCCTATGATAGGTCGACATGTGGCACGGCCCAACAGTGGCCCATTCCGGTGAAAAAGGTCGGCCCAGTAAAAATTAGCAGGTCGGCCCATATAAGGCCTACTTGTGTCAGGTCCAATTAAGCCCACGACCCATACGAGATGTGCCAATTCGGCCCGTCAATGGCCCGTTAAAGATTTGACACCATTGCAGCCCATCGCCAGTTCGAGCCCGTTAACAGCCTGCTATATATTTGGGCTCAATATCGGCCCGACGTGATTTCGGCCTGTTAACGGCCCATTCAAGGGATGGGCCAATTTTCAGGATGTACATCTTTCGGCCTTTTAGTGACCCATTTAAGTGTTGGGCCAATTTTCGGCCCGGTGTGTCTTTCAGCCTGTTGACGGCCCATAAATGAGTTCGGCCATTTGTAGTCGGACCTTAGTTTCGGCCTTTTAGCGACCCATTTAAGTGTTGGGCCAATTCCCGGCCCGGTGTGTCTTTCAGCCTGTTGACGGTTCATAAATGATTTGGGCCATTTGTAGTCGGACCTGAGTTTTGGCCTTTTAACGGCCCATGCGCTTCATGGTCCAATACCAGCCCGGTTTCTCTTTCGGCCTACTAAAGGCCCACAACACTGTTGGGCCATTTACAGTACGACCTGACTTTCGGCCTCTTAGCATCCCATGATCTTCATGGTCCAGTACGAGCCCACTGTCTCTTTCGGCCTGCTAAAGGCCCACAGTATAGTTGGGCCATATGTAGCCCGACCTTAGTAACTGCCTGTTAACGGCCCGTGAAATCAAATGGGCCCACTTGTTGCCCCTTCGATGTCGGCCTGTTAACGACCCGGGAGGTAAGAGGGCCGACCATTAACTTTCGGCCTTGTAACGGCCCATTAACTTAATGGGCCCACTAAAGTTCGTACATGTCTTTAGGCCCAATTAGATAATTTGAGCCCATTACGACGAGCAATTATGCACAGGACCAAAACCGATCAAGCAAAGGTACGGCACACAAGGAAAAACGTTGCACATCCAGCATATACTACAGGAAATTACATCCACTGGGCAACCAAAGATTGATGCCAGTGCAAATAAATGAACAGAACCTAACGATCTATAACGTCACAATCTGCGACCTCGGCGCAGATGACGCCCATAAGGATGTGGGCAAGTTCTTGCTGCTTTGCTACACTGTCCCTGAAAACATTGATGAGTTGTTGTTGTTGCGCACGAATGTGCAGCTCTGATTCCTCCACCATTTCCATCATTGCTTCAGCTATTAATTGGTTCACAAACATACGTTTTTTCCGTTGCATTCGAGACAGAGGAAACTAAACAGATTCAGATAGCGATTTTGGCAAGCTTGTATTATTGATAGTGGAGAGTGTCTCGACCTCTGCATCATAACATAAATTAGGAGGGGAACCGGACAGATTAAACATGAGTTATTGCCATATTACCTGGCCTAGATTTATTGGAAAGAAACAATGGGTTTGCCTTGCTGTTTTCAGAGTTTGTCTTCTTATCTTCAAATTTCGCACCAAATTAATACACTAGCATTGCTATCATTGGCGAGTTAGATAATAGGAAAGCAACATTGATGAGCGTTTGGGCAACTGCAGACCACACCAGCCTGCACCAAATTAACACAATATGGCACATCTATCATCAGCCAGGTAAGGTAATACGAAAGCAACATTGACACAATGAATGAATGGGCAACCAGTGCAGCACTACAATTCAGTAATGTGCATGATATGAGATAGTACACTCATGCAGCTCAGTATGCAAAACTACCAGTCAGTTCTCCTTACAAAAATCAACACTGTCGCCTTTAACATTTTGCTACAAATAAATTTAGATCAGATAAAGGTTGGATTCACACCGATTAACAAAATACATGCTGATGTAAAAATATAGTGATATATAGCAGGTACTTACATTAGCATTGGAGCACAGCGAATTCCCGCAAGATACTTTCCTCGAATATGATCCCAATGAAGGGAATCTTCTATCGTTTAACCTTATTTTCTAAAAGAGATATGGGTAAGAAACATGTAGAAAATATGATCAGAATGCTATAAAATTTCATGATGCGAGGATACGCACACGCTTCTTAGAATGGAGTTGACATATTTTTGCTGGACTGGAGCAGACTAGTTCTTTGGCCACTAGAATCTGCTTATCATCAGTGGGAGTTGGGTTTCTCTGTGCTCGAGCAGTATCTATGAAAACTGGAGTTGGTTTATTATCTCCTGGCGTTTGGATCTTTTGCAAAGACCTGGTTTGTAACCCTTCAGATTCTAACATAGCCGTCTTCCCCTTGCGTGCCTTATATAGAAGAATGGTGCTTCAATTATAAAACATGCTACAACAAAGATGGAATAGGTACTAAAGAATAGAAAGGCATGACATATTTGACATGTATTCCCTCCATCCAGAAATAAATGGATGGGTCTAGGCGTATTTCAGTTCTAGATACATCCAGTTTTATCCATTTCTGCGACATGTAATCCGGACGGAGGGAGTATGGTGTAAGAGCTAGGGATACAATAGGACAACAGTGTAAAAACACTACTTGAATGTAAAACTGTATGCTAGTGGAATACATTATAGAACAACACTAAGGCAACATGTGCGTGTATGATTGGCAAACTAAGATGGCATTGCAAGAGACCACTAGAACATCACTTCAACGTAAAAAAAAAGAACATGGTATGGTAGACAGATGAAGTACATAATGATGAATAACAATGCATAAGATATTGAGAAGCATGATGTCCAAACTAACCAGATGGCATTGCGATAGAGTAGAATGACA
The DNA here is from genome assembly GCA_021605145.1 of Aegilops bicornis. Taxonomy (NCBI): domain Eukaryota; kingdom Viridiplantae; phylum Streptophyta; class Magnoliopsida; order Poales; family Poaceae; genus Aegilops; species Aegilops bicornis. Next base: position 576,593,902 of record CM038670.1, on the reverse strand, counting down.
GTACTTGAATTTGAAATCATGTTATCATTAATGGAATAGGTACTGAAAAACAGGAAAGCATGCCATATTTACATGCATGATCAGTAGGCGAAGCACAAGGCATTGCAACGGAGTAGATGCACTCCAGGACATTATATGCATGTTGTACCCATATCAAGGGCCAAGTTAGAGCAAGGACCTTATGGGGTGAATATGATTCATCATCTTTCTGCAAGTCTTGTGAAGAACTGCCTTTACGTGTTCCATCATATTGGGTATCATTGATGTCAAGTTTGTTGGCCGTTACATTTGTCTGTGAGGTTCTTGTGGATAAATCAGTGGGTGCAATTATATCTGACATGCATGGAAGACAACTAGTAGTTATATTTATGTAATGAGTGCATATAGGAGACGACATAAATAGTAGGACTAGGGTTAACTAGCAGCAACAGGTCTCAAGAACTAAAGGGAGAACATAGATGAAAGCTACAGAATATGTATCGTTTGTACTCGAGATTAACTAGATGGCACACAAAAGTATTAAGGAACAACATAGGTTATACTAGAAGTGGTATAATACTATAATCACCAGCCTGTGGGATAGCATTGGCTGATGGATGATAACTATGGAACACTGTTACCTAAAGAACAAGTCTCTTAGCTGAACTATGGAACAACGTTAACTCCTGAACAAGACCCGTAAGAGATCAACATGAATATACAATGAAATGTGATAATCTATTTTCAATGCTTAGATGAATAACAAAGCCATAAATATTGCACACAAGTACGATGAGGGTACAACCTATCTGGCCGCCATCCATAGGAGTGAGCATCATGTGCTGACTTGACGATGGCCCTGCACTTGTTGTGGATGTCCATGTCGGGCACGCGCATTCGATGTAGGGAACTGTCGAGCGGGGACTATAACTCCCTTCTGGTGCATGCTTCCCTTGTTGGAGCAGCTGTGGTGAGTCGGAATACGGTGTGGCTGAAGATGCAGAAAACGCACAGTGTTAAGAACGACACATCTCTCTGATCCGAAGAAATACCCTAAGAGATCAACAACAAGGTACAAGAGTGGTCACACGTCTGTTGACTGAAGACTAAATTGGGGTCACACGATTTTATTTTATTTTGGTACTGTCCGATCTATGCCGGATGGCTTGATGGTTGTCTTGTGCCTCCCGGCTGACACTGTTCGGAATCTTCCCTGAAGAGCCAGCGACCACCGGCAGAGCAGCTTCCCTCCGTCGTCCATGGCCCCGACCAAAACCCCGCTCCCCGCCCCACCACACTGCCGTGGTTGCGCCGCCCCTGGCAATCCACAAAGACTCGCCGTCATCCAGATCCGGCGGCGGCAGTACCTTCAACCCACACAACTCTAAGATAGCCATCTAAGCGCTGCTTCCGCGGCAAACTTGCGCCCCCGCACCCTTACGTTAGACACCAGCCAACCGGCAGCCTAGGAGCTCCGCCGTCTCAAGGGGTGCTGCTTCCCATTGGGAATCGATTGGTCCAGAATAAAAGTTCAGACAACTGATGCCTAAATAAAGTGATTTGAGATGAGGGTGCGACCTATCTGGCGGCCCGGTGAAGTAGGCAGCTCCAGCTGCCTAGTCGGTGAGGCCAACGCGGTTGCGGTGGCTACCAGCGGCAGGGAAGTAGAGATGTCGTGATGGTCGACGATTACGGGGAAGCAGCGCCGGGGCTCTGGATGGGTCCAAAGTTGGAGCCGCTCCGGCACCATGAACAACGGCGGGTGTGAATTGGCTCCGGTACGGTTCACGAGGCCGTCGTCGAGGCAGCTCCGACAACACGGAGTAAGAGGCACACGGCCCAGTGCACGACAACAAATGGACAGCGTCTCCGGGATTAGAGAGGAGGGTGACGGTGAATTTGGTGCGGTGAGGGCGCCATGGAGGAGGGGCTGAGGTTTCGCGGGTCGTGAGAAGGGAGCTTCTGGGGAGAAGGTGATTTGGCTCCCACGAGGTATGAATGGGGAATTGGGAAGGGGAACCATGTCTTACGGACGCATTTGTCTGAAATGTGGGGGGGGGGGGCGGGGGTTATAGTTCTACCCCTGCCTTTAGGCTTCTCAGCTTGGGTGCTGTCTTTGAGGGATGTGGATAGTAGAGTAACTTTGCTTCTCCCAAATAGTGGGCGCGAGCGATTTCGGGCGAGGAGGGCGTGTTTTGAAATATAGTGGGCGCGAGCGATTTCGGGCGAGGAGAGCGTGTTTTGAAATAGTGGTCGCGAGCTATTTCGGGCGAGGAGAGGGTGTTTTGCCGACCATGGTTTATGAATTACTCGGCTCATGTCATTTCGGCCGAGGAAAAGGCATGCTTGGATGAAGTTATGAACCTACCCTCGATGTACAACGGGCCAATTGATGCGTGTCCCACATAGGCCGGTAATTACGCGTCTCCCGTTTATTTGCTCGGGCGAATTCCACCGAGCAGAGGGTGTTTAACGGTTCGTTCAAGTTTTGGGAGAACGAGCATCCATGTCTATCTTACCAAGTCGATTCGAATAAAATTTTGAAATATTAGCTTACCACTTCTTTTTTAGATGGAGAGATGATGCTCGGGAGTAATGTGTTTTTACATGCTCGTTGCTAGCGATTTATTATATGACAAATAGTTGACCCACTCAAAAACGGGAATCAAACCCAAAATGAAATATCTCGATTCAATGAAATAGCTCGTTCACCAGGTCAAAATAGTGAACTAAATCCAAAATTAAACACCTCAATCGAGTAGCATGTTGTACAGTATTACAGTACTCCATGAACATGTTGAGAGTCGAATTAATGAACTTGTTTGATATACGCATATCCCCGTTCATGTGTGGATTGCAGACAACATGTTCTCCAATTTAAATATTTGAATGCAAGTTTATATCGAAACATGGTTTATATCAATCTTTGATGCATAAAACATGACCTCCCCTCTCCTGGACTCCTGCTCTCTCTCTCTCTCTCTCTCTCTCTCCCTCCCTCTCTTTCTCTCTCTCTCGCCGACAATCTTCAATTCTGTCGCAAGCATCCAACACACAAACCTTGTTGGTCCCTCTCCCTCTCTCTCCGTCTCTCTCTCTCTCTCTCTCTTTGTGTGTGTGTGTGTGGGGGGGGGGGGTCTTTCTAGTTCTCATGCATATATACTCCATCTATAGGTATCTCTCGCACACTATGTATGATTCTCTAGTCCAAGCTAAATATATTGGGTGCACTCATCGTACGCACACAAATTCCTTGGCTCGTTGCATGTAACTCTCTCACACACCACTCTGTCGTCTCGGAGTTCTTCCCTCTCTCTCTAAAACTCTCCATCTACCTGGGTCACACACTACACATGAATATCTCACTCGCACTCAATAGACCCATCTAAAACTTTATCTCTCTCCCTCATTCTCCCTCCATCTCTCACACACACACACAATCTCATGCCTAGCCAAGTATGATGGTCACTCACTCAAATGTAGGCACACGCAGTCCCCCCTATATGTATACGACTAGCTAATCTTAGTATCCATTACAAACATGTGCATGGTCTATCTCGATTTCTCTCGGGGTATCTTTCTATCTCGCACGCACCTCCCTCGATCTCCCACCCATATAAGTCCCCTCATGATCTCGAGGGGATCTCTCTATCACAAACACACCCTCTGTCCCTCCCCATGCGTCCATGTTCTCCATGTGTCCCTCTCGACCTTTGTTCCTTGTTGGCCAGACCTCTATTGGACATGTGCTATAGGGGTGTCTCTCTCCGTTGGAAACAATCACGCACTAGCTATCTTCGTGTATCTCCTCACCTCGCTTTTCTATCTCGGAGATGCATGCGTGACATGTTTGCATAAGAAACAAAAAAAACACTCTCTCTAATTTATCGTTTGTTGTCCCTTTCTCTTTCACACACATACTCTTTTTGCACACTCACTCATTCTCCTTCACACGCACAGAGTCTCTCTCGACTTAGGCACTCTCTTCGGTCCATAGCATATAGATTTATTGAAAAGTCAAACATCAATATGTTTGACCATATGTACGTGGAGAAAAACATTTACATCTAGAACAACAAACATATACCATTAGATTCATCATGAGATGTAGTTTCATCTGATGTATCTTTGGTATTGTAGATATAAATAACATTTGCGTAAACCTGATCAATGTTTCCAAAGTTTGACTTCTAAAAAATTTACATGCACTGCATTATCGAGCGGATGGAATATCTCTCCCCTCCCCCCCCTCATTTCGGCCTTTTCGGCCTTATCGTGGCTCCTCTATCTCTCTCAAACTTTATATCTCCCTGGTTCACACATACACATGTCTCGCTCGCGCTACATATAGACCCATCCAACACTCTCCGCCCTTGTTCTCTCTCTATGTGACACGCACCCCCCTAAGTACCATAATCCCTCACTCCATCATAGGCGCACGCACTCCCCCCTAAGTATGATTATCTCTCACTAGCCATCAGGAACACACGTATTGTCTCCTTCCATCCATACGTCTATCTCGATATCTCTCGGGGTATCTTCTATCGTGCACACACCTTGTGACTCGATCTCCCACCCATGTAGTCCCATCACGATCTCTAGGGGAGCTCTCTATCACAAATATACACTCTCTCCTCCCCATGTCTGCATTTTCTTCGTACGTCTCTCTCGACCTCTCTCCCTTGCTTGTCAGACCCCTGTTGGCCACGTGCTAGGGGTCTTTCTCTATCGGTTGCAAACAACCACACACTATCTCCTCGCCTTGCTTCTGTTGTCGAAGATGCATGTGTGATATGTTTGCATAAGATACACACGCCTTTTATCTACTTTTATCGTGTGTTGTCCATGTCTCTTTCACACACGCACACACACTTTTTTCACTCACTCTTTCTATTCCACACACACACACACACTCTCTCTCTCTCTCTAGTTAGGGACTCTCTCACATCCATAAGCATATGGATGTTTTGAAAAGTCATACCTCAGAAAAGTTTGACCAGGTATATGTGGAGAAAAACATTTACATCTGGAACGATCATTATATTCATCACAACATGTACTTACTTCATACTATCATTTATCTTTGGTATTGTAGATATAAGTAATTTCTTTATAAACTTGGTCAAAGTTTCAAAAGTTTGACTTAAAAATATGTTGGCACTACATTATCGAACGGAGGGAGTACCTCTTTCTTTATCTCTACTATCTCTCACGGGCCTCCCCTCTCACTCGAACTCTCTATACCGATGGATTATACGCTCACCGTGTCAGCGTATAGCTCCATATATTGTTTAGTTGACTGATCAACCAGTCCGATCTGACACGCGGTGAAGTAAATAAAGTTGTAACCACTCGGGGTAGCACCCGACACGCTAGTAAATTGAGGGCGCATTGAGGACACACTTCTTCCGCGTGAAGAACGCACTCACGCACAATTCACCACTGCGCGGCGGCATGCACAGTAGGATGCACTCGCGCACACCCAGCAGGCCAGCACACAACATAGACTAACACATGTGTAAACCGGCATCGCCGCCGGTTGAGATGGACGGTGAGGCAGCCAACAAGCAGAGGCGGCTCGAGCCAAAACCGCATCCGGCGAGCCTGGACTTCATCAGCAGCCTCCCCGACGACATGCTGCTCGCCATCATCGGCCTCCTCCCCACCAAATCTGCCGTGCGGACCGCCCTGCTCTCCTGGCGGTGGCGCCCCCTCTGGCGCCACATCCCCCTCAACCTCACCGTTGACAGCTCCCTCTGCAACGGGGATTGCAAACGCATGGCCGCAGTCCCCAAGATCCTTTCATCGCACCCTGTGCCAGCCAGATGCCTTGACATCCGCATGTTCAGTATCAACTGCAAGGTCCAAGCCAAGTTCGATGAGTGGTTCTTATCCCCCGCCCTAGATCATCTCGAGGAGCTCAACTTTGAAGCTGGATGATGTCGCTCTCTACCGCCGTCCGCGCTCCGCCTCATGCCAGCGGCTGCCGGGCCGCCTTCAGCTCTGCTATCTTCCCAGTTAATGCCGTGCCGCCCTTCTTCTCCCTCAACTCAAGCAGCCCGACCTCTTCGACGTTGGCATCTCGAAGCGAGCTATGGAGCGCTTTGCTTTCTGCATCTTCTTTAGCTCAGTACCTTCGTCTTGAGCAAATCCACGGGTTCATTAGCCTCCACATCGCCTCGACGAATCTCCGATGGATTTTTGTGTCTTGCTAGCCCCGCAACAAGACATCAATTGGGAAGAGATCGCTCCAGCTGTTCCACATTATGGTCATTGAGAATGCGCCTTTCCTTGAGAGATTGCTTGTATCTGATCTAGAAGGTCCAACAAAAATCAGGGTCATTGACGCGCCGAAATTGACAGCGTTGGTCTACTCGTCTGCCAAATTCTCCGAAATCTTTACTGGATCTGTAATCGTTCAGGTATAACACTCATCTTCTTCTCCGTCTTCTTGAAATTCACATTTTTTTTATTTCTTCTTGATGTATTTACGACCGTCTTCCAGAAAATGATTCCCACAAGCTTGAACCAGTCTATGCGCAGAGTGAAGATCTTGGCAATAAAATCTATCGGCCCCAATCTGGATCAAGTTGATGGATTCCTTACATGATTTCCGTGCACGGAGAAGCTACTCATCGAGGTGAAACTTCTTTCCTATTAGTAAACGGTAATCACAACGTAGCTCAATTTTTTCATAATTTTCCCAAATTACGATGACAAGTGTAGTGTTCAAAACTGCATCTACGCACTGCACCGAAAGAAATGTTTTTAGTATTTTTTCTCACGTGATCACCTGCATCGTTTTTTTGTTGTACTACTATAGTAGCCTAGGCTAGTCATAGTGGAAAGTAACTTAGACTAGTAACTCTACGGTTACCCTAAGAGCAAGTATTACCTCCGTCCTGGTTTACTCTTCCTATTTTGTAGTATCAAAATTTGACCATAGATTTAACTGACAAAATGTTAAAGCATGTCACTTAAAATTATACCGTTGGATTTGTATTTGAACATAATTTCAGATGGTATAATTTTTGGTGACATGCATTGGCATTTTCTTAGGTAAATCTATGGTCAAAATTTTACACTAAATACGAGGTAGTACAAAAGTGGGCTATAACGGCCCTCCACTATGTAGGCCAAAACACGTGCCAAATTCACTTGTGGTGCATTTGGCATTGATGCCCCTCCATTGCTCACCTGGTGCCCCAATCTGGATCACCTACTGATGACCCACAAGTATAGGGGATCTATCGTAGTCCTTTCGATAAGTAAGAGTGTTGAACCCAACGAGGAGCAGAAGGAAATGATAAGCAGTTTTCAGCAAGGTACTCTCTGCAAGTACTGAAATAAGTGGTAACAGATAGTTTTGTGATACGGTAAATTGTAACGAGCAACAAGTAACAAGGGTAAATAAAGTGCAGCAAGGTGGCCCAATCCTTTTTGTAGCAAAGGACAAGCCTGGACAAACTCTTATAATAGGAAAAGCACTCCCGAGGACACATGGGAATATCGTCAAGCTAGTTTTCATCATGTTCATATGATTCACATTCGGTACTTTGATAATTTGATATGTGAGTGGACCGGTGCTTGGGTGCTGTTCTTACTTGAACAAGCATCCCACTTATGATTAACCTCTATTGCAAGCATCCGCAACCACAACAAAAGTATTAAGGTAAACCTAACCATAGCATGAAACATATGGATCCAAATCAGCCCTTACGAAAGCAACGCATAAACTAGGGTTTAAGCTTACATCACTCTAGCAACCCATCATCTACTTATTACTTCCCAATGCCTTCCTCTAGGCCCAAATAATAGTGAAGTGTTATGTAGTCGACGTTCACATAACACCACTAGAGGCTAGACAACATACATCTCATCAAAATATCGAAGCGAATACCAAATTCACATGACTACTAATAGCAAGACTTCTCCCTTGTCCTCGGGAACAAACGTAACTACTCACAAAGCATATTCATGTTCATAATCAGAGGGGTAGTAATATGCATAAAGGATCTGAACATATGATCTTCCACCAAATAAACCAACTAGCATCAACTACAAGAAGTAATCAACACTACTAGCAACCTACTAGCACCAATCCCGGACTTGGAGGCAAGAATTGGATACAAGAGATGAACTAGGGTTTGGAGATGAGATGGTGCTGGTGAAGATGTTGATGGAGATTTCCCTCTCCCGATGAGAGGAGCGTTGGTGATGATGATGACGATGATTTCCCCCTCTCGGAGGGAAATGTCCCCGGCAGAACAGCTCTGTCGGAGCCCTAGATTGGTTCCTCCAAGATTCCGCCTCGTGGTGGCGGAGTTTCGTCCCGAAAGGTTGCTTCTTTTTTTTTCTCATCAAAAGACTTCATATAGGAGAAGATGGGCGTCGGAGAGCCACCAGGGGGGCAACGAGGTAGGGGGCGCGCCCTAGGGGGGGGCGCCCTAGGGGGGCGCCCCCCACCCTCGTGAGCAGGGTGTGGGCCCCCTGGCCTTCATCTTTGGCGATGATTTTTCTTTATTTATTTTAAGATATTTCGTGGAGTTTCAGAACTTTTGGAGTTGCACAGAATAGGTCTCCAATATTTGCTCCTTTTCGGCCAAATTCCATTTGGCATTCTCCCTCTTCATGTAAACCTTGTAAAATAAAAGAGAATAGCCATAAGTATTGTGACATAATGTGAAATAACAACAAATAATACGATAAATATCGATATAAAAGCATGATGCAAAATGGACGTATCAACTCCCCCAAGCTTAGACCTCGCTTGTCCTCAAGCGAAAATCCGATAACAATAAATATGTCCTCATGTTTAGAGGTAGAGGCGTCGATAAAAATAAAATACGAACATGAAGGCATCATGATTATTCTCATAACAACAACATATATAGATTTTGTCATATGATTACTTATGTTCAAGTGATGATATTTTCACAATGCAAAAGTATGAATCAGAAACCTTATTGAGCACCAACAAATTATAACTTCAGTCATTGAAGCAATTGCAATTTATCATAACATCGGAAAGAGTCTATGTCAGAGCTTAAAAGCAAGTCCACATACTCAACTATCATTTAGTCCTTCATAATTGCTAACACTCACGCAATACTTGTGGTTACGGAGTTTTAGTCAGACACAAAGAAAGATAGGGGCTTATAGTTTTGCCCCACAACCTTTTACCTCAAGGGTAATGTCAACAATAATAATTCATGCTCCCCTACATCCAGTTAGATATATATATATATCATGTTCTTTCCAACATGCTGGGCTTGCCAAAGGATAAAATGAAAAAGGAAAGGTGAAGATCACCGTGACTCTTGCATTAGGTAGAGGATAATAATAAAAGACAGGCCCTTCGCAGGGAAGCGAGAGGTTGCCATGCGCTTTTATGGTTGGATGCACAAAATCTCAATGTGAAAGAACGTCACTTTATATTGCCCCTTGTGATATGAACCTTTATTATGCAGTCCGTCGCTTTTATTACTTCCACATCACAAGATCGTATAAAGCTTATTTCTCCCACACCAATCATACATGTTTAGAGCAATTTTTATTGCTTTGCACCGATGACAACTTACTTGAAGGATCTTACTCAATCCATAGGTAGATATGGTGGACTCTCATGGCAAAAATTGTTTAAGGGTATTTGGAAGCACAAGTAGTATCTCTACTTGGTGCTGAGAATTTGGCTAGCATGAGGGGGAAAGGCAAGCTCAACATGTTAGAGGATCCATGACAACATACTTTATCTCAGATATAAGAAAACATAACTCATCACGTTGTCTTCCTTGTCCAACATCAACTCTTTAGCATGTTATATTTTAATGAGTGTTCCCAATCATAAAATATGTCAATGATAACATATCTATATGTGAAACCTCTCTTTCCTTATTACTTCCTATTAATTGCAACGATGACCAAAGCTATATTTGCCAACCCAACAACTTTTAATCATCATACCCTTTCTATGTGAAGTCATTACTCTCAATAAGATCAATATGAACTCTTTATTTCTTTTATTTCTTTTTCTTCTTTCTATTTTTTTATTCACCCAAGATCATGGCGAAATAATCAAGCCCTTGACTCAACACTAAACTTTATTATAGATATAGCTCACGGACTTGATTACATAGAGAGATTATATAGCAAAACTCAAAACTAGATCATGCCATGACTTTATTCTACTAAATCAAGATACTACTAAAAGGATCGAACTAAGAAAGACGGTAAAGGTAGGAGTTGTGATGGTGATACGATACCGGGGCACCTCCCCCAAGCTTGGCAGTTGCCAAGGGGAGTGCCCATACCCATGTGATTATGTCTCCTTCGGGGTTGGTGAAATATTCTTGGCGATGATGCCCTTTAGGATGCGATTATCCTCTTCAAGCTTGTTGACTTGCTGCTTGAGGTCAATTATTTCCTTCTTGAAGCTTTCACCATCGCTAAGGCTCCTTGCACCCAAGGGTGTTGCATAGCTGCAGGTGAACAAGTGACACTCCTCTTCATATTTTCATAAGAAAGAAATCTAACATTGGAAGGGATAACCGAGTTTGAAATAGCTGAGCTCTGTAGTTCCCCCATGGTGAACCCAGCTCGGAGGCGAGAGGTGACTTCTTGATCCTCCATGGCATCTACCCTCATCAAGTCGGCCTCCATCTCTGCCTCCGTTGCTGGCCCAAAGTGGTCCGCGTCGCTGTTTGCCCTTGGTTCCGGTGCCGGATTAGATACCCGGCTCTCCTCGACTGACTCTTGAGAAGACATCTTGCTCTATTCTGCAGCACCAACAGCTCGAAACAAAAACAGAGGATATTTGCGTGATACGGGAGTCAAAACTTTCGGGAGAATATACATTGAATTTTTACCAACCAAAATACGTATTGTGCAAGAAAACGGAGTCCGGAGGGCACACGGGGTGCTCATGAGGTAGGGGGCGCGCCCACCACCCTCGTGGGTCCCTCGTGTCCTTCCCGGACTGCTACTTATTTTTCTATTTTTCTAAATATTCCGAAACGGAGAAATATTGCCTTAAAAATTGTTTTGGAGTCGGTTTACTTACCGTACCACATACCTATTCCTTTTTGGAGTCTGAAGCAGTGCAGAAAGTGTCCCTTATGTATTCCTCCGGGGTTACGGTTTCAATAATATTGGTTTCAACATTTATGGGATTACCTGAAATATAATGTTTGATCCCTTGACCGTTTACCACCTTCGGATTTGTGCCTTCGAAGTTGTTGATTTTTATGGCACCGAAACGATAGACCTCCTCGATAATGTAGGGACCTTCCCATTTAGAGAGAAGTTTTCCTGCAAAAAATCTTAAACGAGAGTTATATAGCAATAAATAATCACCTACATTAAACTCACGCTTTTGTATCCTTTTGTCATGCCATATTTTAACTTTTTCTTTAAACAACTTGGCATTTTCATAAGCTTGGGTTCTCCATTCATCAAGTGAGCTAATATCAAATAACCTTTTCTCAACCGGCAAGTTTGAAATCATAGTTGAGCTCTTTAATAGCCCAATATGCCTTATGTTCTAGTTCGAGAGGTAAGTGACATGCTTTTCCATAAACCATTTTATACGGAGAGATACCCATAGGATTCTTATATGCAGTTCTATAGGCCCATAATGCATCATCAAGTTTCTTGGACCAATTCTTTCTAGATCTATTAACAGTCTTTTGCAAAATTAATTTTAGCCCTCTATTACTCAATTCTACTTGACCACTAGATCATGGGTGATAAGGAGATGCAATTCTATGATTAACGTCATATTTAGCAAGCATTTTACTGAAGGCACCATGAATAAAGTGTGAACCACCATCGGTCATTAAATATCTAGGGACTCCAAACCTCGGAAAAATAACTTCCTTAAGCATTTTAATGAAGTGTTATGATCAAGACTACTAGTTGGAATAGCTTCTACCCACTTAGTAACGTAATCAACAAAGAATCGAAATATGTGTATATCCATTAGAGGTAGGAAAAGGTCCCGTATAATCAAAGCCCCAAACATCAAATGGTTCAATAACAAGTGAATAATTCTGTCGGTGTACTAGAGTAGGGGTACCCTAGTATCCCGAACTTCGTGCCTGGCGATTCTGACACCAGCAGCAAGGCTTGCACAGTCACCGAAAAGATCCTCCGTGGTTCCTTTGGAGCCATTCAAGAACAAAGTATTTAACCAAGAAGACAAGGCCCGGCAAGAGGAGCTTCTTTGGGAAGGCCACTCAAGGCACGCAGAAGACAAGACCGGAAAGAGGAGCTTGCCGGGAAGGCTCGGAGAGCGACAAGCCTCGGACGCGACAAGGATTCAGCGCGGCAAGGCACTTGCCGTGGCAGTAACCTCTCTTCATCTCCGCTCCAGCTCATTCACCAACGTGTCGCCATGGGACCATTCCATGCGCAGCGTGTCAAGAAAGGCTGCAGCCGGTGAGGAGCAGCGATAAGCGGCGGCGACAAGCTTGCCATCGTGGCGAACGGTGGCGCTCCTGACGGTCCCTGTTGCACTGTTTAGGCGACAGGGACGGGCATTTAATGCTTTTGTCCTTTGCCGTCAGGGTTAGGTAGAGTACACTATACACTATACAAGTAGGTGTACCAACTACTGTTTTTCCATTTGTACCCCCATCTACGTTGCCACCTGTCGGAGCCCCTTTGAGCATATAAAAGGAGGCCCATGCGCAACGTAGAGGGGGTTGGTCAGTGGATCAGTTCCCCCCGGGTTCGAACACTCTCACGCTAGGTCTCGTTAGCAGCTGGAGTATACTGTAGCTCTCAGCGCTCCCTAGCAAGAACACAATACAAACCAAACAAGCGGCAGATAGGAGTATTATCTCTCCGGAGAGCTCCGAAGCTGGGTAAGCTGCTCGTGTGCTTCGCCTCGATCCGCTCTTCGTGCGATCTCCGCCCCCCTCCGAACCAAAAGGGACTCGGTCCGCCGGTCCCATAGGTGTTCGTGGGTCCGATCAGCCTGCCCCGACATCTTTGGCGTGCCAGGTAGGGGGCGTCGAGGCTGTGTGAACCTGATCCGGCGTTCACACGAGCAACATCTTCGTCATCTTCAACATCTTCATCAACATGCCACCGAAGAAGAAGGCTTCGGCAGAAGCCCCGTCCGCTTCGAACCCACCACCACCGGAGCAAACAGGTGGTGGGGTGGACGCCGACGGAAGAACGGACGGCGACGGGGGAGCTCACGGTGCTACCAAGTCCAAGGACAAGGCCGCGCAGACCTCGGCGTCCGTACATGTACCGCGCCCATCTCAGGAGCCGCGGGACCAACAACGTCATGGTATTCACAATACCATACGCTCGTTGGATCAAGATCGAGCTGGAGGATCTCGAGGCCCTTAAGACCAGCGTGCACGCCAACATGCGCACGAAGCGAGGTATGCGGTCGCTGGCGGGATCTGCTCCTTCTAACATAGTTAGAAGTCCGAGCATATCCGCTCCTCGCACCGTTCACCATTGCCACCCACCACTCGGCGAAGCTCTAGCGAGAGCTCAACTGCTCTGGATTACCCTCCAACGGCCGATAAGGTCGACGGTGGAGGGCCACCATACGTAGTCTCATCGGCTTCGCTTAACGGCGGCGTTCGCGGCAACCGAGTGCGTCGCTGCCGCGGCAGGAATGCCAAACGCGAGCTGGTGGCGACGAGACCAGTGGGGGTGCAACCACCATGCACTCTCCACCCCGAAGGCAAAGATCGCCGACTCGCCGGATCCACCTCGGCAAATGACTCCACTGCGTCGCCGGATCCACGAGCTCATCGCGATCGGCGCCAAGTGCTACACGATCGACAAGAAGAGGACGCTCGAACTCGCATCGGCGCCAAGAGAAGCGCCGTCAATCCGACAAGCGCGCTGGGCCCTCTGTTGACATGCACGCGCCAGAGGAACCAGCGACTTTGTCAGACGCGTAGGTTGCCCTGCGTTCACTCGTGAGCTGCGGCAAGTCCATGGCCCAAGAAGAAGAACTTCAAGCCGACGTCACGGAGAAGTACGACGGCAAGATGCATCCGTCGGAGTTCCTCAGCATCTACACCATCGTGGTGCAAAGCTCTTTGGGGCAAGGCGACAAGATCCTTGCCAACTACTTCACCGGTGCTCAAGCCCAACGTCGAGCCCTGGCTCATGCACTTGCCGGACAACTCCATATCTTCTTGGGCAGATCTATGACATCAGTTTGTCGGCGCCTTTACAGGTGGCCACAAACCCCATGGCCAAGAAAGCGACCTTCATCTGCTCACCCAGAAGGAAGGAGAGCCCCTGCGCAAGTATATTCAAAGATTCAGCCGTACAAAGACAACATCCCAGATGTCCACCTGCCAAGATGATCGGCGCGTTCCATCGAACGTCGCGGAACGCAGGATGCGGAGGAGATGGCGATGTGCAAGATCGAGACGTCGATGAGCTATACGCCACTGGCCGACAAGTGCGCCGCGTCTTTGAGGAGGAGGAGACTCCCGAGAGAATACCAAGCGGGAGGATCTCGACAAGTGAGGAGACCGCCCAAGAAAGAAGAGCCGTGGCGGGGCAACAGGAAAAAGAAAGGCGAAGATGTGCTAGTCGTCGAGCAGTCCGCAACGGCGAAGGTGGCGACAAGAACGCCAAGGCTGGTAGCTCCGGCAAGGAGGTTGCCGCTGGCACCAACCACCAGCCCGGCGGCCGCCGACAAGCGGTGACGACTCGGCAAGCGATCTTGCAAGATCCACCGCACCAAGGGCCATGACCTCTAGAGCTGCAAGAAGGTAGAGCAGCTTGTCGAGCAACAGAAAGCTGAATGCGAGCGGCGCGACAAGGAGAAGGCCCAGGAAGGTGCTGGGGGAGTTAGCAAGAAGCGACCCGGCCGGGGAGGACGCCGTGGCAAGGCCAAGCAGCGGCAAGGAGACAGACCTCCCCGCGGCCGCGACAAGGATGAAGATGACGACGACGATGAAGATATGGAAGACGACGAGACCGATGAGCAGGAGTTTCCGAAAGCTACAGAGGTCCTCTGCATTGACGGAGGTGCTTCCCTGCATACTTCCCATCGCCAACTCAAGCAGTGGATGCGGGAAGTTAATGCAGCTGAACCATCCGTAGAGTCACGCAAGCCTCTAAAGTGGTCCAGCACGCCTATCATCTTTGATATTGAGGACCACCCTGATCGCATAACTGCGGTCGGGTGCTTGCCGATGTTGGTCTCACCAACTATCCGCAACCTCAAGGTCACCAAGATGCTGGTTGACGGCGGGGCGGCTTAAACCTGATCTCCTCCAGCGGTGCTCCGGAAGCTTGGATCCACGACGGTGAGTTCAAGAGACAGGCACATTCCAAGGAATCAATCCGGAAGGAGCAAGCGAAGGGAAGATCACGTTGCGGTAACATTTGGCGTGAGCTGAACTTTAGGACCGAGAGGGTCACATTCGACGTTGCTGATTTCCCATTGCCATACAATGGGATACTTGGACGATCCAAAGACTCGCTAAGTTCATGGCAGCCTCTCATTATGCATACAACTTACTCAAGATGCGGGCCCGATAAGCATCATCTCCGCCCATGGCGACAAGAAGGATGCTCTTATCTGTGCCGACAAGATCTACCGGAAGCAAAGGCTGCAATAGAAAGCAAAACACTTGCTGAAGCTCCGGGGAAGAAGACCAAGTCCGGCAAGAGCTCTGATGCCCACTCCGGCAAGCGCACCTCTTCGGAGTGCTGCGCTACCGTCGAGGGCGCACCATCGAGCTCCACCAGCAAGTATAAGAAGACGATGACAGCTCCACCAGAGACCAAGAAGGTGTCCGCCAAGGAGGACGGCACTGGTGGTACCTTCACCATCAGTGCCTCTCTCGACCCTAAATAGGAAGGCGCGCTCGTTGCTTTCCTGCGGGCGAATGTCGACGTGTTTGCGTGGCAACCGCCGTCGACATCCCCGTGTTCCTGTGAAAGTAATTGAGCACCGTCTTGCCGTTTGTCCTCATCGCGGCCCGTCAAGCGAAAGTCGAGGAAGCAAGCGGTGGGCGTCAAGAGTTCATCGCGGAAGAAATCAAGAAACTGGAAGCAGCAGGCCTTGTCAGAGGAGTGCTCCATCCTACGTGGTTGGCCAATCCTGTGGTTGTGCGCAAGGCAAATGGGAAATGGAGGCTTTGTATCGACTTTACAGATGTCAATAAAGCTTGTCCCAAAGATCCATTTCCCTTTCCGCGCATCGACCAGATTGTTGACTTCACGGCCGGATGTGATTTGCTTTCATTTCTGGATGCATATTTAGGATATCATCAGATCTTCATGGCAGAAGAGGATGAGGAGAAGACCGCATTCATCACCCCATGTGGCACATACTGCTTCGTGCGGATGCCCTTCGGGTTAAAGAATGCTGGTTCAACGTTTGCAAGAGTAGTCCATGACGCTTTTGAGCCGCAAATGCACAGAAATGTAGAAGCCTACATGGATGACATAGTGGTCAAGAGCAAGGACAAAGCAACTCTGGTTCAAGATTTGGATGAGACCTTTGCAAATCTGCGCAAGATCAACCTCAAGCTCAACCCCGAGAAGTGCGTGTTCAGAGTCCCTTCCGGCAAGCTTCTCGGGTTCCTCGTGTCTCAGCGGGGAATTGAAGCCAATCCCGACAAGATCAAGGCCATTGAGCAGATTGAAGCACCAAAGCGCGTCAAGGATGTACAAAGACTTGCCGGTTGCGTGGCTTCTCTCGGCGAGTTTATCTCTAGGTTCTGCTGAACGCGCCACTGCCATTTTTCAAGATTTTGAAAAAGGCGGGTCCAATGAAATGGACTCGAAGCGGAGGCTGCAGCTGCGAGACTTAAAGAGGTACTGTCCTCCACTCCAATACTTGTCGCACCTAAGCCACAAGAGAAGTTGCTACTATACATAGCGGCAACCAATAAAGTGGTTAGTGCTGCGTTAGTAGCGGAGAGGGAGGCGGACAATGAGCCGGCAACCATGGCAGATACATCCAGCGACAAGCAAGGCACTTCACCGACAAGCTCTTGTCCCGACAAGGACGGATCTGCTTGTGAGCATGCGAGAAGATGCAGAAAAAAGATGGTACAGCGCCAGATTTACTTTGTCAGTTCTCTCTTGCGAGGCTAGGTCAAGGTACTCTGGTGTGCGTAAATTGCTTTTCGGCCTCCTCATGGCCTCGAGAAAGCTGCGCCATTACTTCCAAGCACATGAGATAACAATCGTCACTCGCTTTCCACGAAGAGGATCTTGCCAAAATCCGAGCGGCAGGCGGGATTGTCGAGTGGGCCTTGGGCTATCAAGCTTTGGCCTCAAGTTTGAGAGCACTTCAACTATCCAAAGCGAGCATTGGCGAGTTCATAGCAGAATGGACGCCGACACGGATGAAGAAATTCGAGACGAGCATTCCCGTCAAGGAAGCAAGCAAAGAGTGGCTGATGTACTTTGATGGTGCCTTCTCGGCAAAAGGCGCCCGGTGCGGCGTCTTTGCTTGTCGCACCACCGGAGAGCACCTCAAGTACGTAGTCCAGATGCACTTTCCCAAGGAGCAAGCAACAAACAATACAGCAGAGTATGAAGGTTTGCTTGCCGGTCTCAGGATCGCAGTGGACCTTGGGATCAAGAAGCTTATTGTCACGGGTGATTCGCAGCTTGTCGTCCGCCAAGTGAACAAAGATTATCAGAGTCCATTGATGGAAGCCTACGTTGATGAAGTGAGAAAGCTAGAAGAACACTTTGACGGCCTACAAATGGGACATATTCCAAGAGCTCAGAATGATATTGCTGATGGCCTGTCAAAGTGCGCTGCACTTAAGTTGCCTGTGGAACCAGGGATTTTTGTGCTCAAGCTAACTCAACCAACCGTAACACCATCAACCGGACAGAGCAAGAAGAGGAAGTTGATCTCTGGTGACTACTTTCCGCAGAGCTTCGAAGCCGCCGCCAAGAAGGTCCCCAAGATCGACACCAATAGAAGCGAGGCGATCTGCTCCGACAAGCCCGAGGTTTGTTTCGTTGAAGCGAGCGCTCGACAAGTTTTGCTCCGGCAAACTTGCCGGTGAAAATCACGCCCGGCCGAACCGCGAGTTCTTGCCGTGGTGATGTTCCCGCGCAGCAGATGTGCCTTTAGTCCTTGTTGTCAAGCCGCAAGCTCCGGCATGGGCGCGGCAGATTGTCCATTTCCTTGAGACGGAGAACTTCCCGAAGAGCAAGAAGAAGCGAAAAGAGTAGCCCGGCGGTCAAGTATGTACCCGGTTTGTCGACAACACCTGCATGCGAAGAAGACTCAACGGTGTGAAATTGAAGTGTATTCACGGGAAGACGGACAAAAGCTGTTGGCGAAGATACATGGAGGCATATGTGGTCACCACATTGGCGCCCGGAGCACTTCTTGCCGCAAAGCGTTCGGCAAGGTTTCTTTTGGCCGACCCTCCGAGGATGAAAGCGCACAAGTAACCAAGTGTGAAGCGTGCGGTTCCATTCCAAGCGAGACACACCGGCCAGCTCAAGCTCTCCAGACGATCCCTTTATCCCGCCATTTTCGGTCAGGGGCTCGACATCCTCGGCCCCTTCCCCGAGCTGTCGGGGCTTTGAGTACTTATGCGTTGCAATCGACAAGTTCACAAAGTGGCCGGAAGTGGAAGCGATGAGGAAGGTGACAAGACGGTCGGCGATCAAGTTCTTGGTCGATTGTTTGCCGTTTGGAATCCCTAACAGGATCATCACCGACAACGGCACACAATTCACAAGCCGCACCTTCATGCAAGACGTCCAAGATCTTGGCGCCAAAGGTCTGCCTTCATTGCTCATGCAAGAAGCAGCGGTCAAGCGGAGAGGGCAAATGCTGAAGTGCAGCGGGCTCAAGACCAGAACTTTCGACAGGCTGCACAAGTCGCGGAAGAAACTGGATTGAGGAGCTGCCGGTGATTCTTTGGTCGATCGAGCGACGCCAAATCGAGCCATCGCCGCACACCTTTCGCTCTAGTCTATGGAGCGAGGCAGTTCTCCCCACGGAACTTCGTATACGGGTCACCTCGAGTACTCGCTTATGATGAGCTTGAGCAAGAGCAATGCGACAAGATGACGCTGCTCCTTGAGGAGGATCGTCTTGAGTCTTTGTCACGAGCTGCTCGGTACCAACAAGCTTTGCGTCGCTACCATAGCCGCAAAGTTAGTGCCAGAAGTCTCGAGGAAGGCGACCTTGTTCTTCGGCATGTTCAGTCCACCAAGAATTCAAACAAGTTGACGCCAAAGTGGGAAGGCCCTTATTGGGTGAAACGAGTCACTAGGCTGGCGCTATGCGCCTTGAGACCGAAGATGGCATTCCGGTGAGCAACTCACGGAACATTGAGCATCTTAAGTAAGTTTTACAGCGTAGAAGCGCGGTTGTCGGAACCTGTTCCGGCAACCACCTTTTGTACAAGTCTTGCCGATGTTGCATGTAATCCTTTGTACAAAGCGGGCGCAGACCCGATGCATCGATAAAAGCTAAGCGTGCTTCGCACCTTGTCAAATTCATGCTTTCATCATTTTATTGCATGTTTTGGCTAACACTTTGTGCAGCACCCACACGGTAAGCAATATCGAGCATTTGGGCTCCATAACTTTATTTTCTCTTCTTTCTCTTTTCTCAAAGAAAGGAAGGTTCCCTCGCGCACAAGTTAACCAGGGGGGAAGGAGAAGATAATACTATGGACCAAGCGTTGCTCGAGGAAGTTTCGCCTTATCGGGAAGAAAATGACAGAAAAGCTAAGTTGCCAAAGTTTGAGCAATCAGTTCTTAAAATTTTAAGTTATCTTCCTCGAACGATAGTACTTTGTATGGAAAACACATGTGCGGAGGAACCAACTCGCAGCTAGTCGCGCCCTTACTTTGTTTCGAGTCCGCTCAACAACTTAAGTGAGCTGCAGCTAGTCGCGACAAGGTTGCTTGTCGGAGGTGGCACCGCCAAGAACTCTTGACGTTCCGCACTCGGCGCTTGACAAAGGTGCCTGCACCGACAAGTTCCCTAAAAGCGTGGGGCAAAAACGCATAAAGAAAGGAATCAAGTAAAGGAAATAACATTGCAATCATCGCCTAAGATAGAGTTATATTACAAAATAGCTTGTCGCAGATCTAATAAATTGTTCTAAACATGATTAGCAGCGACAAGGGAAAGATAAAATTGGCGGCCTAGTCTACGCGGTCGCCATCAATCCGCTTGATCTTGCCCACCTTGTCCACAATGGGTGCGACAAGGGCTTTGAGCGCCTCCACATCGGCATCTGGCGGCAAGGATCTGAGGACGCCGTTGAGGTTGAGGCCTGGATTGCGGAAGGCCACCTTCATCAACACCTTCTGGAGGGCTCCTGCACAGATCTGGCGCGATTCCTCGGCCAGCTGCTTTGGGATCTCTTGCCGGAGTCGCTGGAGACCCATCACCACGCCCTTGAAGAATAAGCTAAGCTTGGCGCTGGGTTGGAGGTGCTCGTCGTAGGAGTATCCAAGATCCAACATCCCCAGCTCCATCATTTCGCTGTGGATGGCGGCGGCAGATCCACGAGACCTTCGGTCCGATGCTCCACACTCTCCCTCAAGGCGCTCTGGTGGCCACAACATTCGCCAGACTCCTCGTTGGCCTTGATCTTCTCCAACAGGCCCACCTCCTGCTCCTTGGCGCGCCCAGCATCTGCATTAGAGTGGTCAACTTGACTCAAGATCTGCCTTGGAATCCTTGGCGGCGTCGAGCTCCTTGCTCCTATCGGCGAGACGGCCCTGCAGCTCACCGAGAGTGTAGGCGTCCTTCTCGCACTCGTGCTTGAGCGCAGCAAGCTCCTCACCGCTCTTCTGGAGACTGGCCTCCATCTACGTCACCTTCGTCTCCAACTCTTTCTTGGCGGCCTCGGCGGCTGCGGCAGCATCCTTCGCTTCCTTAAGAGCCCCGCCAAGTGACTCCTCGCGCGCGACAAGCTCTTCCTCATAGCTGTCAAGTTTGATCTTCCGCTGCGCCAACTCGCCTTCTAGCGCAGATAGCTTCTCGGCAGCAAGCCTTTGCTGCTCCTCGACCTCAGCCTTCTCAAGGATGAAGGTTGTGCGCTCTTCAGCAAGTCGCTCCCGCTCTTACGCTACGTTCGGAGAGTTTCTTGGTTGGCGCCCGGAGCTCTTCTGCCGCTTCTCCATGTCTGCTCCCGCCCTCGCGACAAGTGCTTCCGGGACTCCAACTTGGCTTGTCGAGGCGCGGTAGAGCGGCAAGCTTCTTCGGCTGCTCCTCCTCGAGCTCGCCACTGCTGCTGCTTGGCGCGTCAACTAGCGTCAGCCCAGCGGAGGCGAGCAGCTCTTCATCGAAGGTTTCTCCTTCGGCCGGCACCCTGGAGCTCGACTCCCATGGGAGCTTGATGAAGACGACGTCACCGGCCTTCAAGTAGGCGCCGGGCTGGGGCTCCTCGGAGCCTTATGCTGCGGCAGCGGCGGAGGGATCGACGGTCTGTGTAGCGCCTGGCGCTCCTGCGGCCTCAGGGCCGTCAATGCGATCGCCAGACCCCTCGCCAGCTTCTGCGGCGGCAGCCTCGGTGGCCTCTTCGCCGGCAGGCTCGTCAGCGCCGGCTTCTTCTTCCACGGCGGCGGCTTCGGTGTTGCCTTGGCGTCCTCCTTGCCGGCGACCTCGGTCTCCATCGACTCTGTGGCGGACGGATGAAGAAAGTCAAGCAAATATTCAAAGATAAAATCAGAAGAAGAAAATCACAAGGGAAGTACTCAGGCAAGAAGGTTACCTGCGCTGGGGGCTGCGGTCATGGTCTCCGCCGCCAAGGGATCGCTGGTGCCGTCCCTTACCGGAGAAGGCTCCCTTGCGGAGAAGGCTCCCATGCGGAGAAAGGTTCCCTTGCGGAGAAGGCTCCCTTACAGGGAGCGCTCCCTTGCCGGGAATCCACCCTTGGCGCGTGGTCGAGCGAAGGAGGCTGCTCTGCTTCTACACAAGTCAACGATCGAGATATCGACAAAGGAAAAAGCACCCGTGCACGCCGAACAACAAGAAATAGACCATATACTTACAGCTGGGGCTGCTTTGAAGGAGAGTTGCCTCACCCGGCAAGGTTGTCTCGGGCCACGCCTCCTGCCGTCGCGATGGGTTAAATCCTCGGCGACAATCACCGGGGTCTTGGCCCTCTTCAACGCTCTCTGGGCCAGCGTCACGAAAAGGAAAGAGTTCGAGCAAGCAAATCAGATTCAAGATGAAGCAACAAAATTGAAGAAATACAAGCACAATATTGAAGCTTACTCTTCTTCTTCCTCGTCGGAGCTGAGCGCGGAGAAATCAAACTCCGGCTCGCCTCCGGTGCGACGAGGCGGAGGAGTGGGCTCTCTTGACCGCTTGGCGGAGGTGTCGGCGGTGGCACAGGAGGATCTCGCCCGGTTGTCGCGGCGGTGTGGGGTGCTCCAGCGCAACATTGCTTGCCCTTGATGAAAGCGTCAGCGGCGCTGCTTGGCTGTTAGCCCGTCTGCCGCCCGTCTCGTCTCCGGCCTTGCGGAGACGCCTCTTTAAGCGGGCCGGGGCTCCGTTCTGCGGCAAGCCGCTGGATGGTGGGGAAGAAGCGCCCTCGGCTGGTTCGCTCGACTCGGCCTCGGGTTCGCAAGCTCTTCCTCATGGCGAACTCCCTTCGCTCGGCAAGGCTTGCCGCCTCTCGCTACATCTGCCTCCTCCACGGTGTACCCGAAGGCGCCACGGCAGCCTTTGCCGCCTCCTCCAACTTGGCAATGTCGCGCATCTAAATGCGTCGGTGGTGTCGCGGTGAGCTTCTTACGCTTTTGGGCAGATCGGCATTTCTTCCAAGCTGTCGACGAATTGCAGACGACGTCGTCCGCGAGGCTCTTGCCGAGTTGGAACGATCCCATGAGAATCGCTGGCGGCATCATGGCACGGATGCGGTCGGCGCAGAATTGTTGCACAATGGGACGACCCCCTCGGCAACCTAAACCACTCGGGGTGATCGGGGTCATGCTTGAACAGCTCTAGCAAGATCGCATCCAACTCCAAGATGTGAAATTCCGGTTGAGGCCCGGCGCAGCCTCATGATGTCCGCTGCGTTTTGGAACTCCCAAGCGAGTCTCCTCCTCTCTGCAAGGGAAGCGTCTGGCGAAGGAAATCTGCGCCAAGCTGCGCCTCTGATGAGTCCGGCAAGCACGAGGCGCAAGATCCGGTCACAGCAATCTTCAACCTAGCATCTTCCGGCGCCAAGTTGCTCCAATCGTTGCCGCGCACTATTGGGGTTTGGCGCGAGGCGATCGAAGGGCTGCGGGTTCTCCTCAACGATCCAACACCAATTGGCTCTCCACTCCTCCCATTTGTTGCGGAGCTCTCCTTCCAGATAAGCTTCTTTCTTGCCGATCTTGGAGATCCAAGCAATCCCTCCGGCAAGTGGCTCCCCTCTCTCAACGCGGGGCATGAAGAAGTGGCGGAAGAGGGCTATGTTTGGGTAGATCCCGACAAAGTTTTCGCAAAGGTGTGCGAAAACTGCCATGGTCAGGACAACATTGGGGGTGAAATCAAGGAGGCGAAGCCCGTAGGTGTTCATGATATCGCAGAAGAATTCGGAAAAGGGCGGGCAGAGCCCGCAATAGAAGAAAAGCGCAAAGAAAGAGTACCCAGTTGGGGCTAGTTCCGAAGCGGTGGCGGCGAGTACCGCCGTGCGCGCGGATGCGCACACGTCTCCGTCGACCAGAAGAGGTAGTAACCCTCCCTCAGCTCCTTTGCGTGAGCTGGGGAGAAGATGGCCCGCTCCTTCGCAGCGCCATGAGCAGCTGCGCCTCGGCCGACTTCATGCCCTTCCCTTGTCGGCTTTGAGCCATGGCGGAGGCGGTGGAGGAGACCGACGGCGTTGATGGCGCTGTGGCGAAGGGGCGGAGCTGCTCTCTTCGCACTAGAGAAGAAGGGGAGTGGCGGTGGTTTCGAGACGAGACAGCAATGGCGGTGGGCGACCTGCCCCTGCTTCCCCTGTTTATAAGGAGGGAGAGGGGCGGACGCCCGCTTTTCCTAATAAAGAAACCCCCACGATCTCTCCCACGGCGCCACGTTAGGACTCGTCTTTGTTAAGTGGGGGCGTGGTGGGTCGAGCAAGTGCAGGCGTGATCAAGGCGCGTGTGACCGATGCTTGTTTTGGGCCTGGCCCAACAGCGCTCGGCACCGTGTGGCCCAGGCAGGGGCTCCCCTGTGTACTAGAGTAGGGGTACCCTAGTATCCCGAACTTCGTGCCTGCAGGCAGATTGCAAGACCGCGGCAAGGCTTGCCTGGTCACCGCCAAGATCCTCCGTGGTTCCTTTGGAGCCATTCAAGAACAAAGTATTTAACCAAGAAGACAAGGCCCCGGCAAGAGGAGCTTGCTGGAAAGGCCACTCAAGGCACGCAGAAGACAAGACCCCCGCAAGAGGAGCTTGCCGGGAAGGCTCGGAGAGCGACTAGCCTCCGGACGCGACAAGGATTCAGCCGCGGCAAGGCACTTGCCGCGGCAGGCAACCTCTCTTCATCTCCGCTCCAGCTCATTCACCAACGTGTCGCCATGGGACCATTCCATGCGCGCGTGTCAAGAGGCTGTGCAGCCAGCGGGAGCAGCGATAAGCGGCGCCGACAAGCTTGCCATCGTGGCGAGCAGTGGCGCTCTGACGGTCCCTGTTGCCTTTGTTTAGGCGGACAGGGACGGGCATTTAATGCTTTTGTCCTTTGCCATCGGGGTTAGGTAGAGTACATCGTACCTTTGTACAAGTAGGTGTACCAACTACTGTTTTTCCATTTGTACCCCCATCTACGTTGCCACCTGTCGGAGCCCCTTTGAGCATATAAAAGGAGGCCCATGCACAACGTAGAGGGGGTTGGTAAGTGGATCAGTTCCCCCCGGGTTCGAACACTCTCCCGCTAGGTCTCGTTAGCAGCTGGAGTATACTGTAGCTCTCAGCGCTCCCTAGCAAGAACACAATACAAACCGAACAAGCAGCAGTTGGAGTATTATTTCTCCGGAGAGCTCCGAAGCTGGGTAAACTACTCGTGTGCTTCGCCTTGATCCGCTCTTCGTGCGATCTCCGCCCCCTCCGAACCAAAAGGGACTCGGTCCGCCGGTCCCATAGGTGTTCGTGGGTCCGATCAGCCTGCCCCGACAAATTCATAGGCATTTCTTGATGTCTACTAATATTACAATTCTTTGACATTCATCGCAAGACAAAACAAACTTACGGGCATCCTTGAAGAGAGTGGGCCAATAAAAACCGGATTGCAATACCTTATGTGCAGTTCTATCTCCAGCGTGGTGCCCTCCATAAGCTTCGGAGTGGCACTTGCGTAGGATCTGTTCCTGTTCATGCTCAGATACACAACGTCTAATAAGACCATCGACTCCTTCTTTATAAAGATGTGGGTCATCCCAAAAGTAATGTCGCAAATCATAGAAAAACTTTTTCTTTTGTTGGTATGTGAAGCTAGGTGGTATAAATTTAGCAACAATATAATTAGCATAATCGGCATACCATGGAGTGCTACGAGAAGTGCTTATGACATTTAATTGTTCATCGTGAAAGCTATCATCAATAGGTAGTGGGTCATCAAGAACATTCTCTAGCCTAGACAAGTTATGCAGAACGGGGTTCTCAGCTCCTTTTCTATCAACAATATGAAAATCAAATTCTTGCAGCAAGAGAACCCATCTAATAAGTCTAGGTTTTGCATCTTTATTTTCCATAAGATATTTAATAGCAGCATGATCAGTGTGAATAGTTACTTAAGAATCAACAATATAGTGTTTGAATTTATCACAAGCAAATACAACTGCTAAAAGTTCCTTTTCGGTAGTAGCATAATTTCTTTGAGCATTGTCTAGAGTCTTACTAGCATAATGGATACCATTTAATTTCTTATCAACTCTTTGCCCTAGAACAGCACCTACAGCATAATCACTAGCATCACACATAATTTCAAAGGGTAAATTCAAATCAGGTGGCTGAACAACAAAAAGTAGAGACTAATGCTTTCTTAAGTATTTCAAATGCTTCTACACAATCATCATCAAAGACAAATGGTACATCTTTTTGTAATAAATTAGTTAGAGGCCGAGAATTTTTTGAGAAGTCCTTAATGAACCTCCTATAAAATCCGGCGTGACCAAGGAAACTTCTTATACCTTTGATGTCCTTGGGACATGTCATCTTTTCAATAGCATCAACCTTGGCTTTATCAACTTCAATACCTCTTTCAGAAACTTTGTAACCATAAAGTGGCACTTTTCCCAATTCAAGACAAGATTAGTTTCTTCACATCACTTCAAAACTCGATCAAGATTGCTCAAGCAATCATCAAAAGAGGAACCATAGACGGAAAAATCGTCCATGAGTACCTCACAATTTTTTTCACAAAAATCAGAGAATATAGCCATCATGCATCTTTGAAAGGTAGCAGGTGCATTACATAAACCAAAAGGCATACGTCTATAAGCAAAAGTACCAAAAGGGCAAGTAAAAGTAGTCTTTGATTCATCTTTAGCCGACACAGGTATTTGAGAGAAACCATAATAACCATCTGGAAAGCAATAATGTGTATGTTTGCATAATATTTCTAGCATTTGATCAATAAAAGGTAAGGGGTAATGATCTTTCTTAGTAGCTTTATTTAATTTGCGGAAATGAATTACCATCCTATAACCTGTGATAATTCTTTATGAGGTCAATTCATCTTTATCATTAGGGACAACAAGTAATACCTCCCTTCTTAGGGACACAATGGACATGACTTACCCATTGACTATCAAAGAACGGGATAAATTATACCTACCTCCGAGCTTGAGTATTTCTTTTCTTACCACTTCTTTCATTTTAGGATTCAAAAGCGTCGTTGAGGATCACGAACTGGTTTGGCATCCGCTTCCAAATTTAATTTATGTTGACATAGAGTGGGACTAATTCCCTTAAGATCATCAAGAGTATATCCAATAGCGTACGGTGCTTCTTCGAGTTTTCAATAATCTTTCTTCTTCATGCTCTGAAAGGTTAGCACTAATAATAACAGGATATATTTTCTTTTCATCAAGATAAGCATATTTAAGATTATCGAACAGCTTAAGCTCAAACACGGGATCACCCTTGGGTGGAGGAGGATCCCCTAAGATTTCAACAGCAAATTGTGTTGCGTAATAGGTTCTGTTTAAAGAATACTTCATCTATTTCCCTTCTTTCATTCATGAACATATCATTTTCATGGTCTAGGAAATAGTGTTCTAAAGGATCACTAGGAGGTACGGCAATAGAAGCGAGACCAATAATTTCATTCTTACTAGGCAGTTCTTCCTCACGATGTTGTTTACTAAATTTAGAGAAATTAAACTCATGAATCATATCATCCAAGCCAATAGTAGCAACATTCTGTTCGCAATCTATCTTAGCATTAACAGGGTTCAAGAAGGGTCTACCAAATATAATGGGACAAAAGCTATCTTGTGGGGAACTGAGAAAAACAAAATCAGCGGGATATTTTGTTTTCCCACACAGAACTTCAACATGTCTAACAATTCCCATTGCAAATATAGTATCTCTATTGGCAAGTTTAATTGTAACATCAATATCTTCTAACTCAGCAGGTGCAATTTCGTGCTTAATTTCTTTATATAAATCATAAGGTATAACACTAGCACTAGCACCCATATCACATAAGCCATGATAACAATGATCTCCTATTTTAACAGAAATAACAGGCATGCCTACCACAGGTCTATGTTTATCTTTAGCACAAGGTTTAGCACTAGGTCTATTGGCAAGTTTAATTGTAACATCAATATCTTCTAACTCAGCAGGTGCAATTTCGTGCTTAATTTCTTTATATAAATCATAAGGTATAACACTAGCACTAGCACCCATATCACATAAGCCATGATAACAATGATCTCCTATTTTAACATAAATAACAGGCATGCCTACCACAGGTCTATGTTTATCTTTAGCACAAGGTTTAGCAATTCTAGCAGTTTCACCATTGAACTGAATAACATGCCCATCAATATTATCAGACAAAAGATCTTTAACAATAGCAATATTAGTTTCTACTTTAACTTTCTCAGGAGGTGTATAAGTTCTAATATTGCTTTTACGAACAACAGTTGAAGTTTTAGCATGATCCTTTATTCTAACAGGGAAAGGTGGTTTCTCAACATAAGAGGTAGGAACAATAGGATCATTATAAGTGGCAGTATTTTCTTCAACTTTAATAGGTGCAGCTACTTTTACCTCTATGGGAGGATGATATTTAAACCACTTCTCCTTGGGGAGATCAACATAAGTAGCAAAAGATTCACAGAAAGAAGCTACTATCTCAGAGTCAAGTCCATATTTAGTGCTAAACTTACAGAAAATATCGGTATCCATAAAAGTTTTACCACAATCAAACTTAAGTGTCATACCTGACTCCTTACCTTCGTCGAGGTCCCAATCTTCAGAGTTGCGTTTAATTCTATCCAATAAATTCCATCTGAATTCAATAGTCTTCATCATAAAAGAGCCATCACAAGAAGTATCGAGCATGGTGCGATTGTTATCAGAAAGCCGAGCATAAAAACTTTGAATAATTATTTCTCTTGGGAGCTCATGATTGGGGCATGAATATAACATTGATTTAAGCCTCCCCAAGCTTGAGCGATGCTTTCTCCTTCGCGAGGCCAAAAATTATATATATAATTGCGATCACGATGAACAAGATGCATAGTGTAATACTTTTGATGAAATTCCAATTTCAATCTTTTATAGTTCCATGATCTCATATCGTCACATAGCCTATACCATGTCAATGCGTCTCCCTTCAAAGATAAAGGGAAGACCTTCTTCTTAGCAACGTCATCGGGTATACCTGCAAGCTTAAATAATCAACAAACTTCATCCACATATATTAAGTGCTCATCAGGATGCTTTGTTCCATCTCCTGTAAAAGGATTTGCTAGCAGTTTTTCCATCATACCCGAAGGAATTTCAAAAGGAGTTTCATTTTCAATAGGTTCAGTAGGTTGAGGAGCAACTCTTTGCTCTCTTTGAATGGGTGAAGATACCCTGAACAAGCCCCTCAGAGAATTACTTTCCATAGTAACAAGTGACAATGAAATTTCAGCACACTATATAAATTTTCCTTACCAAATTCCACCTACCAAAGGCGCTACACTCCACAGCAGCGCCCGGAAAAAGAGTCTTGATGACCCACAAGTATAGGGGATCTATCGTAGTCCTTTCGATAAGTAAGAGTGTCGAACCCAACGAGGAGGAGAAGGAAATGATAAGCGGTTTTCAGCAAAGTATTATCTGCAAGTACTGAAATAAGTGGTAACAGATAGTTTTGTGATAAGATAAATTGTAACGAGCTACAAGTAACAAGGGTAAATAAAGTGCAGAAAGGTGGCCCAATCCTTTTTGTAGCAAAGGACAAGCCTGGACAAACTCTTATAATAGGAAAGCACTCCCGAGGACACATGGGAATATCGTCAAGCTAGTTTTGATCACGTTCATATGGTTCGCGTTCGGTACTTTGATAATTTGATATGTGAGTGGACCGGTGCTTGGGTGCTGTTCTTACTTGAACAAGCATCCCACTTATGATTAACCTCTATTGCAAGCATCCGCAACTACAACAAAAGTATTAAGGTAAACCTAACCATAGCATGAAACATATGGATCCAAATCAGCCCCTTTACGGCAACGCATAAACTAGGGTTTAAGCTTCGTCACTCTAGCAACCCATCATCTACTTATTACTTCCCAATGCCTTCCTCTAGGCCCAAATAATGGTGAAGTGTTATGTAGTCGACGTTCACATAACACCACTAGAGGCTAGACAACATACATCTCATCAAAATATCGAGCGAATACCAAATTCACATGACTACTAATAGCAAGACTTATCCCTTGTCCTCAGGAACAAACGTAACTACTCACAAAGCATATTCATGTTCATAATCAGAGGGGTAATAATATGCATAAAGGATCTGAACATATGATCTTCCACCAAATAGACCAACTAGCATCAACTACAAGAAGTAATCAACACTACTAGCAACCTACTAGCACCAATCCCGGACTTGGATACAAGAATTGGATACAAGAGATGAACTAGGGTTTGGAGATGAGATGGTGCTGGTGAAGATGTTGATGGAGATTGCCCTCTCCCGATGAGAGGAGCGTTGGTGATGATGATGACGATGATTTCCCCCTCCCGGAGGGAAGTGTCCCCGGCAGAACAGCTCTGCCGGAGCCCTAGATTGGTTCCGCCAAGGTTCCGCCTAGTGGCAGTGGAGTTTCGTCCCGAAAGGTTGCTTCTTATTTTTTTCTCATCAAAAGACTTCATATAGGAGAAGATGGGCATTGGAGAGCCACCAGGGGGCCCACGAGGTAGGGGGTGCGCAACCCACCCTCGTGAGCAGGGTGTGGGCCCCCTGGCCTTCATCTTTGGCGATGATTTTTCTTTATTTATTTTAAGATATTCCGTGGAGTTTTAGGACTTTTGGACTTGCACAGAATAGGTCTCCAATATTTGCTCCTTTTCCACCCGAATTCCAGTATGGCATTCTCCCTCTTCATGTAAACCTTGTAAAATAGAAGAGAATAGCCATAAGTATTGTGACATAACGTGAAATAACAGCCCATAATGCAATAAATATCGATATAAAAGCATGATGAAAAATGGGCGTATCATCTACTTCGCTCCGGTGCCAAATTAACTCACGCAATGAAAAAACACTTGCATTGGAGAGAGAGAGGACTGAGGCAATAAAAAAACACTTGTTTGGGAGAGTGAGAGGCTGGTGTAGTTGGTTTGGTTGATTTGTTTATACATGTGGGTCTGTGTGCACATCGCGAGAGCGGTGCCAAAATCTTTTGATTTGACATCGATGCATATTATGTGGCATACTTTTGAGAAATATGGCATCGGCCACATAGTGGAAGGCAACAAATGCCCAAGCTCTTCACGTGCTCCTAGGTAAATGAGAGGAAAGAGAAAGAGAGAGACAGAGAGAGAGAGAGAGAGAGAGAGAGTGAAAAAATATCACTAGCCTGCCAACCCTATCGTATGAGCGAATGATATTGGTACCTCTTGATGACATGGCAATCTTATACAGCCAACTGCTCTAATATTTTCTCTTCTGTTGCAGATAAAAAAAGACCCGAAAGTGAAAAATGTGATGCACTATAACAATCTCATTGAATGCCTTGATCTCCATCTTACATAAATTGATTTGATCGACTACCGAGGCAACACATCTAAGATTAAATTGGCCAGGTTCTTTGTTCTGGAGGAAAGTGTGCTCAAGGTATGAGGTTTGGCGTTCTCTGGCGCAACAATGAATGGCGTGCTGATCACCACAAGCGTCTAAGCCTAAATGACAAAGTCTCCGCAGAAGCTGAATTTGTTTTCGAAACATCAAGTGGCCAGAGACTGGGAAATGTATTTGCCCATTAGTGACTTGTCAGGGCGGTGGATTTTAGTTTGTACGATAATGCTGCATCCACCTAAAGTAACAAAAGTTCTTACATAAACTTCCTAGTAATTCCCTCTTCATAGGTGCAGCATTACTCCTAACATTTGTAATATCAGTTTGAAATTGTAATATTGCCGTGTCCTATTCCTGCGTTTTCAAAATCCTGCGAATCAAAGAGGTCCTGAGTTGGTGATGATGTTGTGCCTGCCATCTTTCACCAATAGCCGTCGGATCTAGATCTGACACGTACAAACCAAACTTCTCCAGTTTTGCAAAATGATGCCCGCACTTGTTCCCTATTTACAAACAACTCCTTCTCTCTCACAATCATCCTCATCTCCTCCCCACCACATCTAGAAGGCCATGGAAAAATCTGGCGCGATGGCCGCTGCCGGCGCCGTCCACCCCCAATCTTGGTGTTCCATGCAATGCACGGGCATCTACGCACGGGAAATTATGTCGAACACGGCTAGTTGTAAGGAGGCTAGCTCTATAGCCATGATGATAGTGACTGCAGACGGTGAGGCTGACTATGGTATGCCGAACACGGCACCTATACTCAGGTGTCATCTCCGGCACAGGGTCTTGTCACTTCACTATGAGGAGCAGCACGTAATAATTTGACCAACGGGTAGTACAGTGCTACTAGTACATTGGTAGTACTACTACTAGTACTAGCACCACCGTCTGGATTTAGTAGTACTTCCACGTCCATCTGGATTTAGTATTTGACAAGCAATATCTAGTAATGCATTTCACAAAAAATGTACTACTCCCTCTGTAAATAAATACATGGTGTATTGTTTTATTCCTATCGGCGAGAGAACTTAATGTCTTTTTGCTAATTAATAGGATTACATGCAATGAACTAACCACTGCATGTCATGTTTGGTAGTCTCAAGTCATTGAAAGCATGCACGGCCCACATCTCTCATTGGTTGATATGTCACGAAATAAGAAATGAGGAGGGAGTTAATGTACCGTGCCTAAGTGTTTTGGGATTACACAACATTTTTGGTTACAAGCATTAACATTTTATTAGTTAAATCAAAGGTCAAAACTTGGCGCAAAATGCAAAGGGTACCAATAAACAAGTAAACATCAAAGTTCTCTCATTTGGCCCCAACTAGAGGTCCGGAGAGATGACTATACTGCACCGGCACAAAGGGGGACGCAACTTCATTGACTTACTGCACCTGCCTTTGGTTGTATGACACGTGGGCCCAACAGGTGGCTGGCCCGACTGTCATACAGCCCAAAGCAAGAATGCGATAAACGAGGAGTAGATGGCCAACACGCACGTGAATTCAACGCAGTCTGCACTTCTCATATAAAGGCTCTCCGCGAGTCCAATCTACAAAATCCTACGCACCTACGCACCCTAACCAAGGGCAGGAGTGATCACTACAATCGCAAGATCAGTTGACTAGAAGCTAGACCCATGGAGGCGATGAGCGCGAGCATCAGCCGGCTGTGCCAGATGGTCCACGGCGATGCCTGCGGCCCGGCACCGAGGAACATCTCCAGGTCGTGCTTGAGGCCGCCAGGGTGAGAGGCCGCTTGGACGACAGCTTCGTCTTCTTGTTCGACAAGGTCCTCGTCGGCTTCCTCGACAAGTTCACCGTCGTCAAGAAGCTCGCGGATGACCTTGACGTATGCCTCCAGCCCACGCGCCCAGGCTGTGTGATGCCCGCCACCCTCAACGGCCTCTATGGTGACAACCCTTCGACGCACTGGTGGCCCTGCGACAGCCCACCGTCGCGCCGGAGAATGTCCACCTCGAGGTCGCGCTCGCCGTGCAAGGCCTGGCGCAGCAAGACACCGTCGACATAATCACCCACGTCTACCCGCAAATCGTCCACAAGGACTACTACGTGCCAGAGGAGGACGATAGGTCACTGGCCTTCTTGACCCGCAGGGCAACCTTGGACGACATTGTTCAGAAGCACGTTGAGCTCTGTAACATCCCAATTTTCAATTTGGATGTTTATAATAGATCATTCATATGCATCCATGATTTATGCATTTTCCCCATTTTTTAATTTGATTTTTGATCCAAGGAACTTTGAGCAACTCAAGGACCAAAAGAGAGAGTTGGAAGTTTCCATAAAAACCAAATTTGAATTTTTTTCGAAGTTGGGAGTTTGGATCAAATTTGGTTTCACCAAAAAAAATCATTTCCAGTATTTCAAAAAAAATAAAGAGAGAAGATAAAAGTACTTCTTCAAAAACAGAAAATAAATATTGGAAATTTAATTTGGAACCAAAATATATTTGTTGGGTCTTATTTGCACTTTATTTTATTAGTTTAGCAAAAAGTTTATTTTTGAAAACTTACATTTTTAGGCCGGATAAAAGTTCACAAGGTCATATATAAGACCATATAACCATGTGAATTTTCCTGGGATATTTAGGCTTATTTTTATATATCTTTTCGTGCTTTATTGTTGTTAAAAAATGATTTTTTTTAAAAGGCCGCCAGGCCAACCGGCCCAGCCAGCCGCTAGCGAGGCCATGCCTCAGTTTAGGCCGATCGCCGACCGCCCAGCCCCCAACAGGGCTGTGAGGCGCAGCGAGCCGCCTTGTGCATAGAAAAAAGGGAGTCGCTCAGCGCCCCACGTCCCATGTTTCCCGTTCACTCGTTCGTTCCCACTTCCGTTCACGTAACTCATCTCTCTTCCCCTGACGTTTTGACCCCACCCCACCTCTTCTTCTTCCTCCCATGAACGGACAACGTAAGCGTCTGGCGTACCTCCCGATGTCGCTTGGTTTCCAATTCCTGGAAATCAATTCTCCAGCTCACTTCACGTCCAAGGAAGATGTCCTATAAATAGCCACGACTCTCCTCGACCGATTCAATCGAAAATCTCTCGCCAAAACTACCTCTAGACGACACACTCGACGTTCCAATCTCACCTCAGAAGCTGCAGTTCATCACAAGTTTCCGACGCCGGTGAGCTGTCCCAAGCCTTATCCTTTTGTGTTCTGACTTCTCTCCATCCCAACAACCGTTTTGACAAGGTCTTTTGATTCCTCTCCATCTACAGAGACCATCCCGACCACGTTGTCTTCACCAGAGCACCCGGAGCACCGAGCTTTGCCGCTTAGTTTCATCGCCGTTCGTCGTCCCCGATCATCATCGACTACACCACCGGACGAGCCACTCTCCACCGCACTCCTAGACACCTCCGCTGCCGCCCACGATCGCCGGAGCCGCCGCCGCCACCACGCCACAGCCGCCTTAGTGTACGTACGTTTCTGTGTTGGTTTCAGTTTGTTTCAGTCTAAAAAACGTTTTCTTTAGGATCGGCCGCCCTCTTCAAATCTAGCAGCAAACACCAGCCCAACCAACCAGAGAGCGCCACTTGCCGCCGGCCGAAATTAGTTTTTTTTTCAAAAAATTCAGATTTTAGATTTCTGTCAGATTTTTCTTTTAGTGTATCATTTAATTTGTATATCCCATTTAGTTGATTCTTTTTCCTACAGTTTCATAAAAATCTCATCTATCCAGAGAACCAAATGAAAAATATTTTTGAAAATATTAAAATTTGAATTCAAACAGATCTGAATTCAAACTTTGTTAGGTCGTAACTCGAGTTTTGTAACTCCGTTTTAGGTGATTCTTTTTGCAAATGGAAGCTAGTGACATGTACTTTCTGTTAAAACCAAAACCATTTATTTTTGATACTATAAAAATTACGTTCTGTACAGAAACTTTATTTGGATGTTTTGGAGTTTTTCGAAGTCTTTTATTCGTTTCCTTTTTTATTCTTTTTGCTTGATTGCTTATGAGTGTCATTACATGCTTCGTTAGATCATCCGGAGTGCGAGGCTTGCTACTACGAATCTTTAGGGTTCAACGATCGTCAGCAAGGCAAGTTCACACTTTGATCATAATTTTTCAATACCCAGTTTTTTTACTATGCATTAGTTTCACCTTCAAAGATTGCATGAGTAGGATTCGGAACATGTGGTTATGCTATGTAGTTCATGTGGTAGGAACCTATGACCTTTGATCACCCCAGGAATTTTTGTTATACCATATTTTGCTTAGCCATGCTCGTAGATGGGGATTTGTATGTGTGATCCATGCAAGTTGCGAGAGTTAATAATTTTGGGATAACCTAAGGTGGCAACTTTAATACACATCTGGGTGGATTGTTTGGGGCACCTAGAGTAACCAGTGCTTGCCCAAGGGGAATCCCGGAGTACCCGTGTGATTACGCTAGGTCCGCCACCGAGGCTCAAAGGGATCATAAGATATTTCATGCCTAGAAACTTCTGTGTGCAGCCACAAGCCATTATGGGCTCTGGCATAGTTGAGTAAGTTGGGTGACCTCTTTCCGTGGTAGACTAGCTGATGTAGGGGAAAGTAGGTGTACCGGTCTACCCAGGGTTAAGGGTAAACGCTTCTGAAAGGCTATGTCTCGATCTTCCGATCATGGAGGTGGTCGAGTCTTGTGGGGAAAAGTGTGCAAACCTCTGCAAAGTGTACAAACTAATCATGATTAGCCGTGTCCCCGGTTATGGACAACTTGAGTATCTAGAAGTTAATTATTGGTTGATCTCATCATTCTATTTAATGAAATTATTGGGTTACTAATAACTTGGGAATTTTGGGAATTGAGTTGGAGGAACCTTCTCAATAATGGCATTTTAATTTAGTAGTAAGAAAAAAATTTATTCCTTTGTTGTAGGGTAAAATTGGCTTTATGCAAAAATTAAACTTAGAGCCTCCACCAGCTAAATTTGCATATAGAGATAGTTTTTTTTCATTATTATTCTATGGTGTGAAATTGCCAAAGATATTCCATGTGCTTTGACCTACACGGCTGCAACGTGTCATGTTGCGAACTTTTTCGACGAGGATTAAAGGTGCGATAGGTCGTTGTTCGCACTCGCTTTGTCGTGGAGTTGGATGGACTCATTTACCTTCGATGCTTCCGTAGTTATTTTATTTTAGATGGCCTTTGGCCATATTATTGTAATAAATACTCTTTTGAGGATCTTGATGTAATAAAGTGTGTGATTGAACTCTGTTATAATTCCTCGAGTACTGTGTGTGTCAGCATACCGATCCAGGGATGACACTTAAGCATAGAGACTTCGATCCATTTGGGTCGCGTCGCTACAAGATGGTATCAGAGCACACGCTGATTGTAGGACGCGACCACTAGGAAATGGAAAGCCATAGGAAGAAAACTTTATTCTACGACTTCCTTAAATATTCGTTGGTCTATACTCTTCTCTATTCATTTCTATCTCTTCTCCATTTCAATAAAATAGTTGTTGAACCCCATCACCAAGTTGCTCTGCCCGATGAGACCATGACCTATGGAGACTTCATTGACTAAGAAAAGAAGAAGCTAGAGTTGACTTTGATTTGAGAAGATTTAGTTCAGACCACCACTACCAAGTTGAGTCCAATGAATGATTGTGGTAGTATGAAGAGATCATATCTCTTGTGGATATGACCTTACCTGTAGGTTTTTGCTTGTGTGGTGTGATCTGTGTGAATTGCTTGATTTGAAATTTTCTTGCTATCATAAGCATATGGGTAGTGATTTCTCTCATTAGGCCCTTATTCTATTCTAATTTCTCATCCACTCTAAACCTAATAGATGCCTCCAAGACGTGACCCGAATTTCCCGGAACTTACCCAGTTGATCCGTAACCTGTAATGCCCTCATGCAGCTACTCATCCGTAATCGTAACCGAATAACAACAACCCACCGCCACCACCCCGATCGACAACCTTACCCTGCTTCACGAGGTTGAACCCACCGGTGTTCTCTAGCAGCACGGAGCCGATCACAGCGTATGACCGCTTCGCAAGATCGGAAGAGAGCTGACCACCGCAGGATGCACTGACGCTGAGAAGGTGCGCTTTGCCGCACATCAACTAGATGGACCAGCAGCCTCATGGTGGGATAATTACACCACCACTTTCCCCATAGCCAATGTGACTTGGGATCAGTTCCAGCAGGCGTTCCGTACCGCACATGTTTCAGCCGGAGCTATGAGTCTGAAGAAGCGTGAGTTCCGCAACTTACGCCAGGGAAATCGTTTCGTTGGTGATTATGTGGAGGAATTCAGCAAGTTATCCAGGTATGGTCCCAGAGACGTGGCTGATGATGCCGCTAAGCAGGAGAAATTTCTGAAGGGACTAAATGATGATCTGGGACTTCAGTTGACTATGGCTACCTTTAATAATTATCAAGAGTTGGTCGACAAGGCTCTCATTTTGGAAGGCAAGCAGCAGCAGGTGGAGAATCACAAGAGGAAGTACGTACAGGGAAAGTACAACTCTGGAGTTCAGCAGAAGCCTCGCTATACCCCGTACTCGGGAAATAATGGATCAGGATCTGGCAAGTATAGTGGACACACTCACCATAACCATGGAAGACATTCACATCATGGAGGGAATGGAGACAACCATAATGGCCATAGGAATGGCAATGGGAATGGAGGAAACAACAATCAGCATCACTCCAACCCCGCTACACCGGCAAAGAAGGATCTGAGCCACATTACCTGCTTCAAGTGCGGGAAAACTGGACACTATGCCACCGACTGCCCAGAGGTGAAGAACGGGAATGGAAATGGAAGCTCTGGAGGCAAGAAGCCCAATCCCTTCACCAGAGGTCAGGTGAACCATGTCAATGTGGAGGAAGTCTATGACCAGCCTGACATAGTTGTTGGTAAGTTCTTGGTTAATTCATTTACAGCCCTTGTTCTTTTTGATACTGGTGCATCACATTCATTCATATCAAGGGGGTTTGTGGATAAGTTTAAGTTGCCGACCATGGCCCTTAAGTCACCTATGTTAGTGAGTTCCCCAGGAGCAGAGTATATGGCTAGTCGGGGATGTTTTCAGTTTCCATTTACCATAGGGAGACACGTTTTCCCCACATACCTCATCATCCTAGAATCACAAGGATTGGACGTAATTCTAGGCATGGACTGGCTATCCAAGTATGAAGGGAATATTGATTGTGCCCATACGTCGATTCTTCTCACCTCCCCAGAGGGGAAACGGGTAAAGTATGTGTCGAGGCATACGCCAAGGAGGACTCAAGTGAATTCTCTTTCAGGACTTGTTCAGGAGCAAGTACCAGTTGTGAAGGATTATCCCGATGTATTTCCCGAGGAATTGCCCGGCATGCCACCAGATCGTGATATAGAGTTTTTGATCGAATTGTTACCAGGCACCGGACCAATATCCAAGAGACCGTACCGGATGCCCGCAAATGATCTGGAGGAAATTAAGAAGCAGATTAAGGAATTATTGGAGAAAGGTTATATTCGACCGAAGTTCATCACCTTGGGGAGCCCAGTGCTTCTAGTTGAGAAGAAGGATGGAACCTTGAGAATGGTTGTAGATTATTGTGCGCTAAACGAGGTGGCGATTAAGAACAAGTACCCTCTACCAATGATCGATTGATTTGTTTGACCAGCTACAAGGAGCAAAAGTTTTCTCCAATATCGATCTTCGATCGAGGATATCACCAAATGAAGATTCGAGCGAGGATATACCCAAGACAGCCTTTACCACGAGATATGGGCTTTATGAGTATACGGTCATGTCTTTTGGTTTGACTAATGCCCCTGCCTATTTTATGAGTATGATGAATAAGGTATTCATGGAGTTCTTGGATAAGTTTGTTGTGGTATTCATTGATGACATATTGATTTACTCAAAGAATGAAGAAGAACACAAGGAACATTTACGCTTGGTTCTAGAGAAGCTCAGGGAACATGAGTTATACGCAAAGTTCAGCAAGTGCGAATTCTGGTTGAAGGAAGTCGAATTTCTCGGACATGTCATATCAAGAGAAGGAATAGCAGTAGACCCCTCCAAGGTTGAAGCCGTCACCGAATGGAAGGCGCCCACCTCAGTCGGAGAGATTCCCAGTTTTCTTGGACTCGCGGGATATTATCGGAGGTTTATTGAGAATTTCTCCAAGATCGTGAAGCCCATGACAGAGTTATTTAAGAAAGACACTAAGTTTGTTTGGACCGACGACTGTGAGTCCAGTTTTCGGAGTCAAGAAAGCGTTTGGTCATAGCCAGTGCTAATTCTTCCGAATATACACAAGGATTTCCAAGTATATTGCAACGCTTCTCGTCAGGGACTTGGAGGTGTTC
Source organism: Aegilops bicornis (assembly GCA_021605145.1). NCBI lineage: Eukaryota > Viridiplantae > Streptophyta > Magnoliopsida > Poales > Poaceae > Aegilops > Aegilops bicornis. The sequence continues at coordinate 576,554,348 of CM038670.1, read as the reverse complement.
TTATGCAAGAAGGAAGAGTTGTTTCATATGCCTCACGTCCGCTTCGATCTCATGAGCAGAATTATGCCACACATGATTTGGAGTTAGCAGCCGTAGTGCACGCATTCAAGACCTGGAGACATTTTCTTATTGGAAATAGGTGTGATGTTTACACGGATCATAAGAGTTTGAAATACATCTTCACGTAGAAGGAGTCGAACCTCAGGCAGAGAAGATGGTTGGAGCTCATAAAGGATTATGACGTGAAATTGCACTATCACCTAGGAAAGGCCAATGTTGTGGCAGATGCATTGAGCCGCAAGAGCTATGTCAATACCCTCACAGCAGGAGGATTACTTCAGGAGTTAATTGATGATCTCAGAGATTTTCGATTGGAGATAGTACCACGAGGTTTTGTTGCCGCAATGGAAATTCAATCCACTTTGTTGGGAAAGATCCGAGAAGCCCAGAAGTTAGACAAAGGTATTGCGGAGATAAAGAGAAGGATGAACCAAGGAAAGGCAGAAGGATTTCGTGAGGATGAACATGGAACCTTATGGTTTGAGAAGCGTATTTATGTACCCAATGACCTAGAGATCAGAAAGTTGATTCTTCAGGAGGCTCATGATTCGCCTTACTCGATACACCCAGGCAACACCAAGATGTATTTGGACTTGAAGGAAAGTTTCTGGTGGACATGTATGAAGAAGGATATTGCGAGTATGTTGCGATTATGTGATGTATGTCGGAGGGTTAAAGGCGGAACCAGCGAAACCAGAGGATTACTTCAGCCCTTGCCGATACCAGTTGGAAGTGGGACAAGCTTGGCATGGACTTCATTACAGGATTACCCAGACCCGATCAGGCTATGATTCTATTTGGGTAATGGTTGATCGCTTGACTAAGGTAGCTCACTTCATCCCGTGAAAACCACATATACAAGTGCTAAGTTGGCCAAGATATACATGACCAGGATCGTATATGCGCATGGAGTTCCGAGGACCATCGTATCGATAGAGGAACACAATTTACCTCAAAGTTTTGGCATCAATTACACGAAACTTTGGGTACCGAACTAGAGTTCAAGATAACTTTTCATCCATGAGAGCGGATGGACAGACCGAGAGAGTCAATCAGATTCTGGAGGACATGTTGAGAGCTTGTGCGCTAGATTATGGATCTAGTTGGGATGATAATTTGTCTTACGCGGAGTTTTCATATAACAACATCTATCAAGCTAGTTTGAAAATGGCCCCTTTTGAAGCTTTGTGCGGAAGGAGGTGCAGAACACCATTGATGTGGGATGAAGTTGGAGACTGTAAATTATTCGGACCAGATTTAATTAGAGATTCAGAGGAGAAAGTCAAGCTGATCCGCGACAGACTCAAGGTAGCCCAATCCGCATGTAAGAGTTATGCCGATACTAAACGCAAGGAGGTAACCTATGAAGTCGGAGATAGAGCATATCTGCGTGTGTCACTACTTCGAGGAGTTAAACGATTTGGAGTCAAAGGAAAGTTAGCACCACGGTTTGTGGAGCCATACAGAGTTTTAGAACGCATGGGTGAAGTTGCCTACAAGTTGGAATTACCAGAATCCTTGTCAGGAGTTCATGATGTGTTTCACGTTTCCCAGTTGAAGAAGTGCCATGCAGAGATGGCCGATATTCCTCTAAGAGATACAGTGCCACTGGAGGCCATACAGTTGGATAGTGATCTGACCTATGAGGAGAAGCCCGTCAAGATTCTCGAGACTGCAAGCAGGGTTACGCGCAGCAAGGTCATCAAGTTCTGCAAGGTTCAATGGAGTCATCATACCGAAGAAGAAGCCACCTGGGAACGAGAAGAAGATCTCCGACAGGACCACCCACACCTTTTTGCTAGCCAACCCGAATCTCGAGGGCGAGATTCATCTTAAGGGGGGTAGGTTTGTAACATCCCAATTTTCAATTTGGATGTTTATAATAGATCATTCATATGCATCCATGATTTATGCATTTTGCCCCATTTGTTTTATTTGATTTTTGATCCAAGGAACTTTGAGCAACTCAAGGACCAAAAGAGAGAGTTGGAAGTTTCCCTAAAAACCAATTTTGAATTTTTTTTCGAAGTTGGGCGATTGGATCAAATTTGGTTTCACCAAAAAATTCATTTCCATTATTTCAAAGAAAAATAAAGAGAGAAGATAAAAGGAATTCTTCAAAAATAGAAAAGAAATATTGGAAATTGTATTTGGAACCAAAATATATTTGTTGGGTTTTATTTGCACTTTATTTTATTAGTTTAGCAAAAAGTTTATTTTTGAAAACTTGCATGTTTAGGCCGGATAGAAGTTCACAAGGTCATATATAAGACCATATAACTATGTGAATTTTTTGGGATATTTAGGCTTATTTTTATATGTCTTTTCGTGCTTTATTGTTGTTAAAAATGATTTTTTTTAAAAAGGGCCGCCAGGCCAACCGGCCCAGCCAGCCGCTAGCGAGGCCATGACCCAGCCAGGTCGATCGCTCGACCTGCCCAACCCCAGCGTGGCCAGAGGCCAGCGAGCACCCTCGTGCATAGAAAAAAGGGAGTCGCTCAGCGCCCACGTCCCACGTTTCCCGTTCGCTCGTTCGTTCCCACTTCCGCTCACGTAACTCATCTCTCTTCCCACGGCGTTTGGACCCCACCCCACCTCTTCTTCTTCCTCCCATGAACGGACAACAGAAATGTACGCGTACCTCCCGATGTCGCTTGGTTTCCAATTCCTGGAAATCAATTCTCCAGCTCACTTCACGTCCAAGGAAGATGTCCTATAAATAGCCACGACTCTCCTCGACCGATTCAATCGAAAATCTCTCGCCAAAACTACCTCTAGACGACGCTCTCGACGTTCCAATCTCGCCTCAGAAGCTGCAGTTCATCACAAGTTTCCGACGCCGGTGAGCCGTCCCAAGCCTTATGCTTTTGTGCTCCGACTTCTCTCGATCCCTACAACCGTTTTGACAAGGTCTTTTGATTCCTGTCCATCTACAGAGGCCATCCCGACCACGTTGTCTTCACCAGAGCACCCGGAGCACCGAGCTTTGCCGCTTCGTTTCGTTGCTGTTCGTCGTCCCCGATCATCACCGACTACACCACCGGACGAGCCACTCTCCACCGCATCTCCTAGACACCTCCGCTGCCGCCCACGATCGTCGGAGCCGCCGCCGCCACCACGCCACAGCCGCCCCCGTGTACGTACGTTTCTCTGTAGGTTTCAGTTCGTTTCAGTCTAAAAAAAACGTTTTCTTTACGGATCGGCCGCCCTCTTCAAATCTAGCAGCAAACACCAGCCCAACCAACTAGAGAGCGCCACTTCCGCCGGCCGAAATTAGTTTTTTTTTCAGAAAAATTCAGATTTCAGATTTCTGTCAGATTTTTCTTTTAGCGTATCGTTTAATCTGTATATCCGATTTAGTTGATTCTTTTTCCTACGGTTTCATAAAAATCTCATCTATTCAGAGAACCAAAAGAAAAATATTTTTAAAATTTTTAAAATTTGGATTCAAACAGATCTGAATTCAAACTTTTTTAGGCCGTAACTCGAGTTTCGTAACTCCGTTTTAGGTGATTGTTTTTGCAAATCGAAGCTAGTGGCATGTAATTTCTGTTAAAACCAAAACAATTTATTTTTGCTACTATAAAAATTACGTTCTGTACAGAAACTTTATTTGGATGTTTTGGAGTTTTTCGAAGTCTTTTATTCGTTTCCTTTTTTATTCTTTTTGCTTGATTGCTTATGAGTGTCATTACATGCTTCGTTAGATCATCCGGAGTAAGAGGCTTGCTACTACGAATCTTTAGGGTTCAACGATCGTTAGCAAGGCAAGTTCACACTTTGATCATAATTTTTCTATACCCAGTTTTTTTACTATGCATTAGTTTCACCCTCAAAGATTGCATGAGTAGGATTGGGAACATGTGGTTATGCTATGTAGTTCATGTGGTAGGAACCTATGACCTTTGATCACCCAGGGAATTTTCATTATATCATATATTGCTTAGCCATGCTCGTAGACGGGGATTGGTATGTGTGATCCATGCAAGTTGTGGGAGTTCATAATTTTGGGATAACCTAAGGTGGTGTCGGTGTACTAGAGTAGGGGTAGCCTAGTATCCCGTGCTAGATGCCACGAATGATTGCAGCACCCTTGTGGTTTGCCTGGTCACCGCCAAGGTCCTCCGTGGCTCCTTTGGAGCCATTCAAGAACAAAGTATTTGACTAAGAAGACAAGGCCCCGACAAGAGGAGCTTGCCGGGAAGGCCACTCAAGGCATGCAGAAGACGAGGCCCCGGCAAGAGGAGCTTGCCGGGAAGGCTCAGGCGCGACAAGCCTCCGGGACGCGACAAGGATTCGGCCGGCAAAGGCGCTTGCCGCGGCAAGCAACCTCTCTCCATCTCCGCTCCAGCTCATCCAACAACGTGTGTCGCCATGGGACCGTTCCATGCGCTGCGTGTCAAGAGGTCTGTGCAGCCGGCGGAGAGCAGCGATAAGCGGCCGACAAGCTTGCCATCGTGGCGGCGGTGGCGCACTGACGGTCTCTGTTGCCTTTGTTTAGGCGACCGCAGACGGGCATTTATTGCTTTTGTCCCTTGCCGTCGAAAGTTAGGTATTTTGCAATCGCATAATCGCTCAAGTAGGTGTACCAACTCCTGTTTTTACATTTGTACCCTCATCTATGTTGCCGCCTGTCGGAGACCCCTTGAGCATATAAAAGGAGGCCCATGCGCAACGTAGAGGGGGTGGGGTTCATTCGACTCACTCGAGACCAGATACACTCACGCTAGGTTTTGTAGCTTGCATCGCTCCCTAGCAAGAACACAATACATCAAACAAGCAGCAGTAGGAGTTTTATCTCTCCGGAGAGCTCCGAAGCTGGGTAAACTGCTCGTGTGCCTCGCCTCGATCCACTCTTCGTGCGATCTCCGCCCCCCTCCGAACCACAAAGGGGCATGGTCTGCCGGCCCCATAGGTGTTCGTGGGTACGATCAGCCTCCTCGACATCTTTGGCGCGCCAGGTAGGGGGCGTCGAGGCCGTGTTTATCTGATCCGACGTTCACACGAGCAGCGTCCTCAACATCTTCCTCAACATGCCACCGAAGAAGAAGGCTTCGGCGGCAGCGAAACCGTCTGCGTCGTATCCACCATCACCGCAGCAAGCGGGTGGTGGGGCGACGCCGGCGGAGGAACGGGCGCCGACGAAGGTGTTCGTGGCGTTGCCAAGTCCAAGGACAAGGCCCGCAAACATCGGCGTCGCGCATCCCCGCGCCCATCTCGGGAGACGCGGGACCAACAACGCCATGGCGTTCACAATGCCATACGTTCGTTGGATCGAGACCCTCAAGACCAGCATGCGCGCCAACATCTTTGGCACGAGTGAGATACTGATGTCGCTGGACGGGGTGCTGCTCCTTCTAACGTAGTTAGAAGTCCGTGCATATCCCGCTCCTCGCACCGTTCGCCAATGCCGCCCACTACTCCAGCAGAAGCTCTAGCGAGAGCTCAGCTGCTCCTCGACTACCCTCCAACGGCCGACAAGGTCGACGAGTGGAGGGCCACTATCCAGAGCCTCATCGGCTTTGCCAATGGCGACGCTCCGTGGCAACCAACGCCATCATTGCCGCGGCAAGACGACAAGGCACGAGCCGGTGGCGACGAGACTGTCGGGGGTGCAACTACCATGCACTCTTCGCCCCGAAGGCCAAGATCGCCGACTCACCGGATCCACCTCGGCAATGACTCCACGCGTCGTCGGATCCGTGAGCTTCGCCGCGACCAGCGCCAAGTTCTTCATGAGCGACAACAAGAGGGCCTTTCGAACTCGCGTGAGCACCGGAGAAGCGCGACGTCGGTCCGACAAGCGCTGGGCCTTCTGTTGGCGTCGCAGCGCGGAGCGAGCGAGTTGCCGTACCACGGTAGGTTGCTCTGCGTTCACTCGTGAGTTGCGGCAAGTCCAAAGGGCCCAGCCGGAAAAACTTCAAACCAGACGTGCGGAGAAGTATGATGGCAGGACGCATCCGTCGGAGTTCCTCAGCATCTACACCATCGCGGTGCAGGCTGCGGGGGGATGGGACGACAAGATCCTCGCCAATTACTTCCCGCTCGTGCTCAAGCCCAACGTCAGATCGTAGCTCATGCACTTGCCGGACAGCTCCATATCCTCTTGGGCAGATCTGTGCCATTAGTTTGTTGGCGCCTTCACAGGTGGCCACAAACCTCATGGCCAAGAGAGTGACCTTCATCTGCTTGCCCGTGGAAGGAGAGTCCTGCGCAAGTTCATTCGGAGATTCAGCCGTGTGCACTACAACATCCCGGATGTCCACCTGCCGCGGTGATCGTGCGTTTCATCGTAATGTGCGAGAACCGCGGGATGAGGGAGGAAATGGCGATGTGCAAAGTCAAGGACGTTAGTGAGCTATGCGCCTTGGCCGACAAGTGCACCTTGTTGAGGAAGGGAGGAGACTCCGGAGAGAATGCGAAGCAGGATCTCGGCGGTGAGGAGACCGCCCGGCAAAGAAGAGCCAGTGGCGAGGCAACAGGAAGAAGAAAGGCGGAGAAGTGTTAGCTGTTGAGCAGTCCGACAGCGGAGGTGGCGACAAGAATGCCAAGGCTGGTGGCTCCGGCAAGGAGGTTTGCCGACGCCAACCACCGATCTGTGGCGGCCGCCGACAAGCGGACAGCTCCGGCAAGCGATCTTGCAAGATCCACCGCACCAAGGGCCACGACCTCCAGAGCTGCAAGAAGGTCGAGCAGCTTGTTGAACAATGAGGGCTGAAGTACTGGCGGCGCGACAAGGAGAAGGCCCTGTGAAGGTGTCTTTGGGGAGCAAGTAAGAAACGTCCGGCCGGGAGGACGCCTTGGCAAGGCCAAGCAGCGGCAAGGAGACAGACCTCCCGCGGCCGCGACAAGGATGAAGATGATGACGACAGCGAAGATATGGAAGACAACGACGCCGATGAGCAGGAGTTTGAAAGCCACGAGAGGTCCTCTGCGTTGTGGAGGTGCTTCCTGCATACCTCCCACCGCCAACTCAAGCAATGGATGCGGAGGTCAATGCAGCGGAACCATCCGTGAAGTCACGCAAGCCTACGAAATGGTCCAAAGACGCCTATCGTCTTTGATATTGAGGACCACCCTGATCGCATAACTGCGGTCGGGTGCTTGTCGATGTTGGTCTCACCAACCATCCGCATCCTCAAGGTCACCAAGATGCTAGTTGACGGCGGGGCCAGCTTGAACCTGATCTCCTCCGTGGTGCTCCAGAAGCTTCAAATCCCTGACAGCGAGCTCGAAGAGACTGGCACCTTCCAAGGAATCAATCCGGGAAGGAGCAAGCCGAGGGGGAAGATTACGTTGCCGGTAACATTTGGCAGCAAGCTCAACTTTAGGACTGAGAGGGTCACATTCGACGTTGCCGATTTCCCATTGCCTTACAATCGGATACTTGGCCGTCCAGCACTCGCCAAGTTCATGGCAGCCTCTCACTACGCCTACAACTTACTCAAGATGCCAGGCCCGATAAGCGTCATCTCCGTCCATGGCAACAAGAAGGATGCCCTTATACTGCCGACAAGATCTACCGGGATGCAGCGGTAGACAGATTGCCAAACACTTGCCGCTGAAGCTCCCGGGGGGAAGAAGACAAAGTCCAAGTCCGGCAAGAGCTCTCATGCCCACTCCGTCAAGCGCACCTCTTCGGAGTGCTGCGCTACCGTCGAGGACGCACCATCGAGCTCCACCGGCAAGTGCAAGAAGAAGATGGTAGCTCCGCCAAAGACCAAGAAGGTGCCCGCCAAGGAGGACGGCACTGGTGGTACCTTCACCATCAGCGCCTCTCTCGACCCTAAATAGGAAAGCGGCGCTCGTTGCTTTCCTGCGGGCGAATGTCGGCGTGTTTGCATGGCAACCGTCGACATCCCGGTGTTTCCGTGAAAGTGATTGAGCATCGCCTTTGGCCGTTTGTCCTCATCGCGCCCGCCAAGCAAAAAGTCGAGGAAGCAAGCGGTGGAGCACCAAGAATTCATAGCGAAGAGATCAAGAAACCGGAAGCGGCCGGGCCTTGTCGGAGGAGTGCTCCATCCTACGTGGCTGGCCAATCCACAGTCGTCGCCAAAGCAAAAGGGAAATGGAGACTTAGTAATGACTACACGGACGTAAATAAAGCTTCTCCCAAAGACCCATTTCCCTTGACGCGCATCTACCAGTAAGTTGACTCCACGGCTGGATGTGATTTGCTTCGTTTCTTGATGCATACTCGAGATACCATCGGATCTTCATGGCTGAAGAAGATGAGGAGAAGACCGCATTCATTACACCATGTGGCACATCTTTGTTTCATACGGATGCCTTTCGGTTTGAAGAATGCTGGTTCAACATTTGCAAGGGTAGTCCATGACGCTTTTGAGCCGCAAATGCACGTAAATGTAGAATCCTACATGGATGACATAGTGGTCAAAAGCAAGGACAAAGCAACTCTGGTTCAAGATTTGGGCCGAGACCTTTGCAAATCTGTGCAAGATCAACCTCAAGCTCAACCCCGAGAAATGCGTGTTTGGAGTCCCTTCCGCAAGCTTCTCGGTTCTTAAATGTCTCGATGAGGGATTGAAGCCAATCCCGACAAGATCAAACCATTGAGCAGATTGAAGCACCAAAGCGCGTCAAGGATGTACGAAGACTTGCGGTTGCGTAGCTGCTCTCAGTGAGTTTATTTCTAGGTTCTGCTGAGCGCCTGTCATTTTCAAGATTTTGAAAAAGGCAGGTCCAATGAAATGGACTCCGAAGCGGAGGCTGCGCTGCGAGACTTAAAGAGATACCTGTCCTCCACTCCAAAACTTGTCGCACCTAAACCACAAGAGAAGTTGTCTTTATATATAGCAGCAACCAATCAAAGTGGTTAGTGCTGCGTTAAGTAGCGGAGAGGGAGGCGGATGACGAGCCAAAGAACCACGGCAAGCACATCCGGCGACAAGCGAGGGGCTTCACGACAAGCTCTGGTCCCGACAAGGACGAATCCACCTTGACGCATGAACAGATGCGTAAAAGGATGGTGCAGCGCCCGGTTTACTTTGTCGGTTCCCTCCTGCGAGGGGCTAGGTCAAGGTACTCTGGTGTGCAGAAATTGCTTTTCGGCCTCCTCATGGCCTCGAGAAAGCTGCGCCATTACTTCCAAGCACATGAGATCATGGTTGTCACTCGCTTTCCGCTCAAGAGGATATTGTAGAATCCAGAGGCAACAGGCAGGATTGTCGAGTGGGCACTGGAACTGTCAAGCTTTGGTCTCAAGTTTGAAAGCATGTCAACTATCCAAAGCAGAGCATTGGCAGAATTCATAGCAGAATGGACGCCAACGCCAGATGAAGAGATTCCGGAGACGAGCATTCCTGTCAAGGAAGCAAGCAAAGAGTGGCTAATGTACTTTGATGGTGCCTTCTCGCTGCAAGGCGCCGGTGCCGGCGTGCTGCTCATCGCACCCACCGGAGAGCACCTCAAGTACGTAGTCCATATGCACTTTCCCAAGGAGCAAGCAACAAACAATACTGCAGAGTATGAAGGTTTGCTTGCCGGTCTCAAGATCGCCGTAGACCTTGGGATCAAGAAGCTTATTGTCAGGGGTGACTCGCAGCTTGTCGTCCGCCAAGTGAACAAAGATTATCGAGTCCGTTGATGGAAGCCTCGTTGATGAAGTGAGGAAGCTAGAAGAGCACTTTGACGGCTGCAAATGGAACATGTTCCAAGAGCTCAGAATGATATTGCTGACGGCCTGTCAAAGTGTGCTGCACTTAAGTTGCCTGTGGAACCAGGGATTTTCGTGCTCAAGCTGACTCAACCGACCGTAACACCATCAACTGGACAGAGGAAAAAGAGGAAGTTGCTCTCTGGTGACTACTTCCCGGCAAAGCTTCCCGAAGCCGTCGTTGCGAAGGTCCCCAAGATCAACACCAACAGTGCTGAGAGGCAGTCTGCTCCGACAAGCCCCAGGGTTTGTTTCGTTGAAGCAGACGCTTCCGACAAGTCTTGCTCCGGCAAGCTTGCCGGGGAGCATCAAGCTCCGGCAGAGCCGCAGGTTCTTGCCGTAGAAGCTGACGTTCCCGCAGCAGCAGAGGTGCCTTTAGTCCTTGTTGTCGAGCCACAAGCTCCAGCATGGGCGCAGCCGATTGTCCTTTTCCTTCAGACAGGAGAACTTCCCAAAGAGCAAGAAGAAGCAGAAAGAGTAGCCCGGCAGTCAAGTATGTACCAGTTTGTCGACAGCATACTGTACAGAAGAAGACTCAACGGTGTGAAATTGAAATGCATTCCCAGGAAGATGGATGTAAGCTGTTGGCAAAAATACATGGAGGCATATGTGGTCACCACATTGGCGCAAGAGCACTTGCCGCAAAGCTTTCCGGCAAGGTTTCTTCGCCGACAGCCCTCCGTGATGCAACTGCACAAGTAACCAAGTGTGAAGCGTGCAGTTCCATTCCAAACAGATACACCAGCCAGCTCAAGCTCTCCAGACGATCCCTTTATCCCTGGCCCTTTTCGTCTGGGGCTCGACATCCTCGGCCCCTTCCCCCGAGCTGTCGGGGGCTTTCAGTACTTGTACGTCGCCATCGACAAGTTCACAAAGTGGCCGGAGGTGGAAGCAGTGAGGAAGGTGACAGCATAGTCAGCAGTCAAGTTCTTCAGGTCGATTTGTTTGCCGTTTCGGAACCCCTAACAGGATCATCACCGACAACGGCACACAATTTACGAGTCGCACCTTCATGCGATGACGTCCAAGATCTTGGCGCCAAGGTCTGCTTTGCATCTGTTGCTCACCCGAGAAGCAACGGTCAAGCAGAAAGGGCAAATGCTGAAGTGCTGCGCGGACTCAAGACCAGAACTTTCGACAGGCTGCACAAGTGCGGAAGAAACTGGATCGAGGAGCTGCCGGTGGTTCTTTGGTCGATCAGGACGATGCCAAATCGAGCCACCGGCCAGACACCCTTTGCTCTAGTCTATGGAGCAGAGGCAGTTCTCCCCACGGAACTCGTATACAGATCACCTCGAGTGCTCGCTTATGATGAGCTTGAGCAAGAGCAGCTGCGACAAGATGACGCGCTGCTCCTTGAGGAGGATCGTCTTCAGGTCATTGTCAGAGCTGCTCGCTACCGACAAGCTTTGCGTCGCTACCATAGCCGCAGTTAGTGCCGTAAGTCTCGAGGAAGGTGACCTTGTTCTTCGGTAGCGTTCGATCCGCCAAGAATTCAAACAAGTTGACGCCAAAGTGGGAAGGCCCTTATCGGGTGAAACGAGTCACTAGGCCCGGCGCTGTCCGCCTTGAGACCGAAGATGGCATTCCGGTGAGCAACTCCTGGAACATTGAGCATCTTCGTAAGTTTTACCCGTAGGGCGCGGTTGCCGGAACCTGTTCCGGCAACCACCTTTTGTACAAGTCTTGCCGCCGTTGCATGTAATCCTTTGTACAAAGCCGGGCGCAGACCCCGTGCATCAGTAAAGCTCATGTGTTGCGCACAACTTGTCAAATTCATGCTTTCATCATTTTATTGCATGTTTTGGCTAACAGCTTGTGCAGCAACCACACCCGGTAAGCAAAATCGAGCCGCTGGGCTCCATAACTTTATTTCATCTTCTTTCTCTTTTCTCAAAGAAAGGAAGGCTCCCTCGCGCACAAGTTAACCAGGGGGGAAGGAGAAGATAATACTATGGACCAGGCATCGCCCGAGGAAGTTTCGCCTTATCGGGAAGCAAGAGACAGAAAAGCTAAGTTGCCAAAGTTTGAGCAATTAATTTTTAACTTTTAAGTTATCTTCCTCGAACGATAGTACTTTGTATGGAAAACCTATGCGCAGAGGAACCAACTCGCAGGCTAGTCGCGCCCTTACTTTGTTTCGAGTCCGCTCAACAACTTAAGTGAGCTGCGGCTAGTCGCGACAAGGTTGCTTGTCGGAGGCGGCACTGCCAAGGCTCTTGACGTTCGCACTCGGCTTCATGACAAAGGTGCCCGCACCGACAAGTCCCCCAAATGCGTAAGGCGTAAACGCATAAAGGAAGGAATCAAGTAGAGGAAATAACGTTGCATTGATCGCCTAAGATAGAGTATATTACAAAATAACTTGTCGCTGATCTAACAAAGTGCTCTAAACATGATCAGCATCGACAAGGGAAAGATAAAATTGGCGGCCTAGTCTACGCGGTCGCCATCAATCCGCTTGATCTTGTTCACCTTGTCCACAATGGGTGCGACAAGGGCTTTGAGCTCCTCCACGTTGGCATCTGGCGGCAAGGATCTCGAGGACGCCGTTAAGGTTGAGGCCCGGATTGCGGAAGGCCACCTTTATCAACACCTTCTCGAGGGCTCCTGCACAGATCTGGCGTGATTCCTCGGCCAGCTGCTTTGGGACCTCTTCCCGGTGTCGCTGGAGACCCGTCACCACGCCTTTGAAGAATAGATTGAGTTTGGCGCTGGGTTGAAGATGCTCGTCGGAGGAGTATGAAAGGTCCGCCATCCCCAGCTCCATCAGCTCGTTGTGGATGTCAGCAGCGGTGTCCACAAGACCTTCAGTCCAGTGCTCCACACTCTCCCTCAAGGCGCTACAGGTGGAGACAACATTCGCTAGCAGCTCCTCCTTGGCCTTGATCGTCTCCAACAAGCCCACCTCCCGCTCTCTGGCGCCGTCCAACGTCTGCGTCAGAGTGGTCAGCTTCAGCTCAAGATCCGCCTTGGAATCCTTGGCGGTGTCGAGCTCCTTGCCCCTATCAGCGAGACGACTCTGCAGCTCGCCAAGAGTGTAGGCGTCCTTCTCGCGCTCGTGCTTGAGCGCGGCAAGCTCTTCGCCGCTCTTCTTGAGGCTGGCCTCCAGCTGTGCCACCTTCGCCTTCAACTCTTCCTTGGCGGCCTCGGCGGCTGCGGCAGCATCCTTTGCTTCCTTAAGCGCCCCGCCAAGTGACTCCTCGCGCGCGGCAAGGTCTTCTTCGTGGCTGTCCAGGTTGACCTTCCGCTGCGCCAGCTCGCTTTCCTCTCTGCTGGAGAGCTTCTCGGCAGCCACCGATGCTCCTCCTCAGCTGCGGCCTTCTCAAGGATGAAGGTCGTGCGCTCTTCTGCAAGTTGCCCCCGCGCTTCTGCTACGTCGCGGAGAGTTTCTTGGTTGGCGCTCCGGAGCTCTTTTGCGCGCTTCTCCATGTCCGCTCCTGCCCTCGCGACAAGTGCTTCCCGGGACTCCAACTTGGCTTGCCGGGCGCGGTAGAGCGACAACAGCTTCTTCAGAGTTGCTCCTCCTCGGACTTCGCCGCCTTGCTGCTTGGCACGTCCACTAAGCGTCGGCCTAAGCGGAGGCGAGTAGCTCGCCGTCGAAGGTCTCTCCTTCGACCGGCGCCCTGGAGCTCGGCTCCCAGGGGAGTTTGATGAAGACACCCTCGCCGGCCTTCAGGTAGGCGTCGGGCTGGGGCTCCTCGAACTGGCGCTTAGCGGCGGGGAGTCGGTTTGTCGGTGTAGCGCTGGCGCTCCTGCGGCCTCAGGGCCGTCAGTGCGATCGCCCGACCCCTCGCCAGCTTCTGCGTCGGCAGCCTCGGTGGCCTTCTCGCCAACAGGCTCGTCAGCGACGGCCTCTTCTTCCACAGCGACGGCGTCTTCTTCCACGACGACGGCCTCGTCGGTGTTGCCTCGCGCTTCCTCCTCGCCGGCGACCTCGGCCTCCATCGGTTCTGCGTCAGACGAAGAAAGAGCAGTCAAGCAAATGTTCAAAAAGAGAAACTAAAGAAAACAAGCCCAAGGGAGATTTTCGTGTAAGGAAATTACCTGCAACGGGATCCGCAGCCATGGCCTCGACCACTGGAGGGTCACTAGCGTTGTCCCTTGCCGGGGTAGCCTCCCTTGCCCGAGTGGCCTCCCTTGTCGGAGGGCGCTCCCTTGCCGAAGAATCCTCCCTTGGCGGCATAGTGGCAGCAGACAGGATTTCGGGGGCGCCTTCCGAGCCCTCCTGATGAGGCTGCTCTGCTCCTACACAAGCAAACAATCAGATATCAACGAAGAAGGAGCACCCTCACACACGATAGTAAGGAAAAAACCGCACACTTACTGCAGGGTGCATCTGGGGCTGCTCTGAGGAAGGGTTCTTTGTCCGGCAAGGGGGTCTCAGACGCCTCCTCTGTTGCCACAGGTGGATCGTCCTCAACGACTACCGTCGGGATCTTGGCCCTCTTCGACGCTCTGGGCTAAGCGTCACGAAAAGGAAAGAGTTCGAGCAAAGCAAATCAGATTCAAGATGAAGCAACAAAATTGAAGAAATACAAACACAATCTCAAGAGCTTACTCTTCATCTTCCTCCTCGGAGCTGAGCGCGGAGAAGTCAAACTCCGGCTCGCCTCCGGTGCGACGAGGTGGGGGAGTGAGCTCTCTTGGCCGCTTGGCGGAGGCGTCGGCGGTGGCACAGGAAGATCCGCCCGGTTGTCGCGGCGATCTGGCGCTCCGTGGCAACATCGCTTGCACACGGTAGAGCGCGTCGCTGATCTTCTTCTTTGTGGGCGATCTGCCGCCCGACTTCGTCTCGGCCTTGCGGAGACGCCTCTTCGACGGAGCCGGGGGCTCCGCTGGCGGCAAGTCGATGGGTGGTGGAGAAGAAGCGCCCTCGGCGGGTCCACTCGACCCGGCCTCGGGCTCGACAAGCTCGTCCTCGCCGGCGATCTCCCTTCGCTCGGCAAGGCTTCCCGCCTTCACAGCGTCCGCCTCTTCCACGGTGTACCCGAAGGCTCCAGCGGCGGCTCTGCCGCCTCCTCCACCTCAGGTGGCAATACGCGCCATCTCCTCGTCGGTGGTGTCGCGAGTGAGCCTTTCTGCTCGTCGGGCGGATCGGCACTTCTTCCAAGTTGTCGAAGAACTGCTGCCACGACCTCGTCTGGGGCTCCTTCCAGGTTGGAACGATCCCATGGGAATCGCTGACAACGGCATCATGGCGCGGATGCGGTCGGCGCCGAAGTTGTTGCACAATGGGACGACCCCCTCGGCAACCTAAACCACTCGGGGTGATCGGGTCGTTCTTGAACAGCTCTAGCAAGATCGCATCCAGCTCCGTGGGCGGTGAAATTCCAATTCAGGCCCGGCGCAACCTCATGATGTCTGCCGCATTTTGGAACTCCCAAGCAGGCCTCCTCCTCTCTCCTGCAAGAAGCGTCTGGCGGCGAAGGAAGTCTGCGCCAACCGCACTCTACGGTTAGTCCGCAAGCCCGAGGCGCAAAATCCAGTCACAAATATCTTCAACCTAGCATCCTCCGCGCCAAGTTACTCCAATCTCTGCCGCGCACTATTGGGGTTTGGCGCCTGCAGCGATCGAAGGGTCGGGTTCTTCTCTGACCCAACACCAATTGGCTCTCCACTCCTCCCACTTGTTGCGGAACTCTCCTTCCAGATAGGCTTCTTTCTTGCCGATCCCGGAGACCCAAGCTATCCCTCCGGCAAGTGGCTCTCCTCTCTCGGCGCTGGGCACGAAGAAGTGGCGGAAGAGTGCCACATTTGGGTGGATCTCGACAAAGTTTTCGCAAAGGTGTGCGAAAACTGCCATGGTCAAGACGGCGTTGGGGTGAAATCAAGGAGGCGGAGGCCGTATGTGTTCATGATACCGCAGAAGAACTTCGGAAAAGGCGGGCAAAGCCCATAATAGAAAAAGGGCAAAGAAGGGTACCCGGTTGGGGCCAAATCGAAGCGGAGGCGGGGAGTACCTTCGTGCGGCGGATGCGCCTGGCGTCTCCGTCGACCAAAGAGATAGAAGACATCCCGCAGCTCCTTTGCGCCGAAAGGGGGAGAAGATGGCTCCTTGCGCAGCGCCACGAGCCGCTGCGCCTCGGCCGACTTGACACCCTTCTCCTTGTCGGCTTTCGGAGCCATGGCGAGGGCGGCGAAGGAGGCCGACGGCGGTGAGTGCACTTGTGGCGAAAGGGGGCGGGCGCCGCTTCTTCGCCTTTGGAGAAGAAGGGGGCGGCGGTGGTTTTCTTGACAAGACAGCAATGGCGGAGTGGGACGACCTACCCTTGTTTCCCCGCTTATAAGGAGGGAGGCGGACGTTCGCTTTCCTAATAAAGAAACCCCACGACCACGCCCACGATCTTCGCCTGACGCCACGATTCGGTGCGTGCCGTTAGTGGAGGTCGTGGTGGGTCCGGAGCGAAGTTACGGCGTGATCGAGGCGCGTGTGACCGCAGCATCGCTTTTGGGCCTGGCCCGACAGCGCTTGGCACCGTGTCTGCCCAGGCCGGGGCTCTGTCGGTGTACTAGAGTAGGGTACCCTAGTATCCCGTGCATCGTACATACATCTGATTGACACCATGGCAGGTTTGCCTGGTCACCGCCAAGATCCTCCGTGGCTCCTTTGGAGCCATTCAAGAACAAAGTATTTGACTAAGAAGACAAGGCCCCGGCAAGAGGAGCTTGCCGGGAAGGCCACTCAAGGCATGCAGAAGACGAGGCCCCGGCAAGAGGAGCTTGCCGGGAAGGCTCGGAGCGCGACAAGCCTCCGGACGCGACAAGGATTCGGCCGCGGCAAGGCGCTTGCCGCAGCAAGCAACCTCTCTCCATCTCCGCTCCAGCTCATCCAACAACGTGTCGCCATGGGACCGTTCCATGCGCGCGTGTCAAGAGGTCAGGCAGCCGGAGAGAGCAGCGATAAGCGGCGGCCGACAAGCTTGCCATCGTGGCGGCGGTGGCGCACTGACGGTCTCTGTTGCCTTTGTTTAGGCGACACAGGACGGGCATTTATTGCTTTTGTCCCTTGCCGTCATAGTTAGGTATTTTGCACTGCATAATCGCTCAAGTAGGTGTACCAACTCCTGTTTTTACATTTGTACCCTCATCTATGTTGCCGCCTGTCGGAGACCCCTTGAGCATATAAAAGGAGGCCCATGCGCAACGTAGAGGGGGTGGGGTTCATTCGACTCATTCGAGACCAGATACACTCACGCTAGGTTTTGTAGCTTGCATCGCTCCCTAGCAAGAACACAATACATCAAACAAGCAGCGGTAGGAGTTTTATCTCTCCGGAGAGCTCCGAAGCTGGGTAAACTGCTCGTGTGCCTCGCCTCGATCCGCTCTTCGTGCGATCTCCGCCCCCCTCCGAACCACAAAGGGGCCTGGTCCGCCGGCCCCATAGGTGTTCGTGGGTACGATCAGCCTCCTCGACAGGTAGCAACTTTAATACACATCTGGGTGGATTGTTTGGGGCACCTGGAGTAACCAGTTCTTGCCCAAGGGGAATCCCGGAGTACCCGTGTGATTACCCTAGGTCCGCCACCCAGGCTCAAAGGGATCATGAGATATTTCATGCCTAGAAACTTCCGTGTGCAGCCACGAGCCATTATGGGCTCTGGCATAGTTGAGTAAGTTCGGTGACCTCTTTCCGTGATAGACTAGCTAATGTAGGGGAAAGTAGGTGTACCGGTCTACCCAGGGTTAAGGGCAAACGCTTCTGAAAGGCTATGTCTCGATCTTCCAATCGTGGAGATGGTCGAGTCTTGTGGCGAAAAATGTGCAAACCTCTGCAGAGTGTACAAACTAATCATGATTAGCCGTGTCCCCGGTTATGGACAACTTGAGTATCTAGAAGTGAATTATTGGTTGATATCATCATTCTATTTAATGAAATTATTGGGTTACTAATAACTTGGGAATTTTGGGAATTGAGTTGGAGGAAACTTCTCAATAATGGCATTTTAATTTAGTAGTAAGAAAAAAAATTATTCCTTTATTGTAGGGTAAAATTGGCTTTATGCAAAAATTAAACTTAGAGCCTCCACCAGCTAAATTTGCATATAGAGATATTTTTTTCATTATTAATATATGGTGTGAAATTGCCAGCATATTCCATGCGCTGACCTACACGGCTGCAACGTCTCATGTTGCAGATTTTTCCGACGAGGATTAAAGGTGTGATAGGTCGTTGTTCTGCACTCAGTTTGCCGTGGAGTTGGATAGACTCATTTACCTTCGATGCTTCCGCGGTTATTTTATTTTAGATGGCCTTTGGCCATATTATTGTAATAAATACTCTTTTGAGGATCTCGATGTAATAAAGTGTGTGATTGAACTCGTTATAATTCCTCCAGATCTTGGGTGTGTCAAAGATACCGATCCGGGGATGACACTTAAGCACGTAGACTTCGATCCATTTGGGTCGGGTCGCTTCTAAGCTCATTAACGCCAACGCTGCTCCTCACACGTCGGTTGGTGACCCGGCGCACTAGGGCGTGAGGATGTCGTTGATGGATCCGTATGTATCTTTGTCTTTCCGTCAAATCCATGTAGTAGTATATGGTACTACTAGTAATTATCTTACCTTTCGCATCAACTTCATAATTTATGTACGTACTCCATGCATGAACCGCGCCAGAACCTAACTTCTCATTACTCTAGGGAAAATCGTTATTTCTATCTATCAGTCACGCCATGGAGCAGAACCAAATTTTACAAGTTACAAGTTCAAAAGGAAAAGCTTGCCGTGTTCGCGTCGCACCCCACTGCTCACACGGTTGGTTCGGCATGCCACCCAAGGGGGAATGCATTCTGTGTTGCATTTTCACTTACAAGTGGGACCGCAATTGAGCAAACCGACTATCGGCAAACCCCCACCACGCCCACCACGCGATGGTTGAGAAAACAGGAGGAAGAAGAGATGGTTGTAGCATGGACTCCAAGAAAATTGGTGTCGGATGGGACTCGTGTGGGTGGCGTGTGCCGTACTGCTAGACGTGAATGCTAGTTATGGCCCATGCCACCCCACTATATCGAGCCTATATCGAGGCGCTGGTTACGTAGAACAAATTTCCTGGAGTCCGTGCTCAGCCCTCCTCTATCTCTCTTCTCAGCCAGCCAGCAGACGCGCGGAGCCCATCGTCTGTTTGCTCATATGCGGTCCCACATGTCAGTGAAAACGCAATAGGACCCACTGAACTTGCACATCTTTCACCTCGACGTGTTGGTGATGAAAAACAAATCCAATAAAGATTTTCAGTGGCCGCTTTTGGAGTTAATCAAGATTAGTAAGATTCTATTTACAGTTTAACCAAAGATGCACATTACGTGGCTTCAACTACCACTCCATTTTCTTGCATGACACGACCTGGATGCTAGATGTCCCACGTGTCGGCAAAAGGAGGAAGAACTCGACCAAATCTTCGGTTGTGCTCTCGGATTAGACTATTTGTGCTAACTTAAAATTTTATTGTGTAGAATGGATGCAAGTTTTGGTATTGGGAAGAAGAGTACATCGATATATTGATAGAGCGCAATTTAGTAGATGTTCTAGCACTTTTAGCTAGCATAGAGGCTAGAGATGAGACTAGTGCACTTGTTGATAGAATAGATGCTAAACATGAGACTAGATGCGAGGAATCAACGTCTACTTCTTTACACTCGAAGAAGAAAGAAGCACACAAAATCGAGCCTCCACAGATCAACAATGAATGCATCGAGAAGGCACTAATCCAACTTACAAGAGCAGTTATGGAAGTTGGATATGTTCTAAAATGTATTCTTGTGGTTCTTGTTTTCTTCGGTCTTGCTTTTCTAGTCAAATTTTGGTGATGTATTTCCATGTACCAAAAATCAAATGATGAAAAAAAAGATATGTGTTTGCAAAGAAAACCGACTATCGGCAAACCCCCACCTCGCCCGCCGCGCGATGGCTGAGTTAGAGGCCCTGTTTGGATCCAGGGGTTAGAGTTAGTTTGGGTTAGTTTGTACTCAACTAACCGCAAAATATCCAAACAGGAGGGTTAGTTTGGGTTAGATGCATCTAACCCATCCAAAAAATGTAACCCATCCAAGAGGTGCTTATTTGGGTTAGTTCTTCTCGGGACCACTAAAAAGACATCCTTTTATCTCGCTCTCCCCGCAGCAGATCCCTCCCCACTTCCTCGAAGCTTCTCATCCTCTCCCTCTCGCACCACTTGTGAAGGCGCCTAGCCATATCCGCGCTCCATCTAACCCTGCCATACAAACATCTCTTTGGCTGTAGTTAGTTAAGGGTTAGTTCAGAGTTAGAATCTAAGTCTAACCTCTAACTGAGTTAGAGTATCCAAACAGGGCCGAGGTTGAAGAGATAGATGTAGCACGGACTCCAAGAAATATGGTGTCAGATGGAAGTCGTGCTGGTGACGTCTTCCGTACTCCTGGACGTGAATGCTTGTTCTAGCCCATGCCACCCTACTATATAGTAGTAGTATCGAGGATTCGAGGTGCTGGTTACGTACAGCGAACACATTAACATATGGCCCACCTCACACTGTGGCCAAATTTCCTAGAGTCTGTGTTAGGTTAAAAGGTGTTCTTTGTGAGGGTGGGTGGCTGGTCTCAAGTTTAAAACTTGTTGTATTACGTACGTAGATGTAGAGATAGTGCAACATGTGAAGCTAGTATAAATAGTGTACTATTGTTGATTGGCCTCATCCGATAACCTGTTGCAATGCACGTACAATTATGTATTCGGAAAATATTGTTTTTTGCCTCGTCAGCGACCCACTCGTAGAAGCGACTAAAAGCCATTCATAAATTTAGTAAGTTTATCATAGGCATACCATTTTATTACATACAACAGGTCATCAACCCACAATGACAACGAGGATTATTATAAATACTAAAGTTTTCATCACACAACAAATAACAAGCAATGAAATGAAATTCAACTCAACCAATCCTCGGCGTTGGAAATGCTTCCTTTGAACCACAAGTGATTCTCTAGGAAGGGCCAACTACTGTCAATCTCGAGACCAACGCATGACTGATCATCCAGGCTGAAGCGACCTACTATATCACGACCAGGGTAGGGAACCACTACAATGTCCGAGGTATAGATACAGTTGCTTCTCATAAATGGTAGTAACATTGTGTCAACGGCAGTTGGATCACCTTTCACCATCATTGGATAGTTTTGTCCAAGGAAGAGCGAGTTTTCTCCAAGACTGTCAATACTGTACGAGGGAGAAGGTGTTGGCGCTAGCACACTAGTATCCATCCCGAATACCATGCAACGGGTGTTGGAATAGGTCCGGAGAGTGCGACCATGGGAGACAACACCGCTTCCTTAGTAGTAACATCGTGATTGGATCAGATATAGACAAGAAGGGGTGATCCAACGGAATAAGTTGTCAGGCGCCACTGAGTATATGGGCCCTCCTCGTCCTCATGCTCGTGATCATCACCATCATCATCTCCCCCTTGGTTATAAATTTTTTCAAGTATAGGTGGTGGAATGTTCACAGGACCTTGGAAACACAAGAAGAAGGTTAATTAGTAAAAGGAAACTTGCTAACCCGCATGCATGTGGATGAAAAAATTATAATTATGGTGGAAGACAAGCGTCTCAAACTACGAGGATCCCATGCAAAAACAGTGCCACGAGTGGTGGCAGCAAACACAAGACCCTCATATTGAATTGCATCACAGTACACATCCGTGTATAGAAACTGATTTTTGAGCAATATCCATCCAGTCGAACCATGAAGGACGGCAAGAAGCTTGTCGAAGATAGCAACAACTCCATAGTTCCTATAATGCTAAGAGCGGTTGGGAACTCGACAAATTGCTATCTACGTAGACGAAAATCACCATGATCGTATTTGAACATGCGTAGAATACCGGTTTGCTCAACCTCTGGGCAGTCTGAGATTTTGGAAGTGAACCCGACGAGTGTACACATTCACAAGTTCCCACTCGTAGTTGTACCCAATATAAACAACCAAATCTCCATTTGCGCCTGCCCAAGCCTTGCCCTCAAGCGATGGCATCTTAACACCATACGTATCATTATCAAGCGGCATCAACTTGCACAAGGCGAGGCTTCCCTCGTCCCCACGCCAGTCAGCAGGGTCACGGCGAAGAAGATAGGGGAGATCAAACCGCTCCGGGACCCTTGGGTTCCTTGTAATGATGTTATTAGTTGAGTCGGGAATGGTCTTGAACGAACCTGCTATGCTAGCCGAGGTGATGACGTCGCACCGATCAATGAGTTCCTCCACCATGTCATCTTTCAGGTCGGGGCAAAAATAACAGGGTCGTTTCCGGCCTGTTCCCTCCATGGAGAAGATGATCGAACAATGGCAGAAGGGAGGGTGAAGGCAAATGGAGGAGGGAGGAAGAGCGTGCAACAGCAATTCCAAATCAAGAGGGGAAGGCGAAGAGTCGGTGGACGGTTGCCAGTTTGCCACGGTACATGAAGAGGCGCCCTGGCCTACATGTCCGTTCGGAAATTGTACAAAAGGACTCATCGTCGTCTCACTGACATGTTGGAACGGGACCACATGTCAACGAAACATGGTGTGTAATTTCTCATGCAAAATGCGATCTGGCCGCATTGGCCCAGGTGCCGCATTAGTTATCGACCTTTATTTTTTAACATACAATCTAAGTGGATAGCTCCTGTGGTCATCACACGTGAGCGGATATATAGGTGGGGTAGGTGGGCAGGCGGCAACAATCTAAGTGCTAGCATAGTTGATCCAAAGCTTGGTTTTGTTTGGATTTTCCAACTATGACCATTGGATACAGTGAATCAATGGCTTACGTTCAAAGTTATTCTCATACTATAGAATGGTATAGGAACATGGAGAGATTTGGTTGATTTTATATCGCTGAATAATATAATATATTATGAGTGCATACGCTCCACCACGAGGTTTGTTGCTCCTTCTCGGTCATCAGGAATCTATGTTCTTCCACTCTTTCGTTTAAGACATGAGCTTTGTTCATCCTTTTGCCGACACATGGGACATCTATATGCCTCCATTTTAAAAATCATACTATATGCCTCCATGACACGCGGGACATCTAGCATCAAGGTGGCGTGTCATGCAAGAAAATGGAGATATGCAGTGCGTAAGTGAGTCATGCACTTCGATGGCACCTAATACTACGCAATATTTTTTCTCCTCGATGGCACGTGAATAGTGCACATACTCAATGACAGAGCACGGGATGGTAGCCATGGACATGGTCGGCCCTTTTTGAAGAGAGTACTAATAAATAACTTTAATGTTTCCCGTCAACTCGCAGAACGATGGGAAGCTTTCCTACTACGCCTTCTCCCTCGCCAACGCATGCGCGGTGGCTCGCAGCACGAGGAGAAACTTTTGCTTACAAGCGGTGGACGCGCAGAAGTTCATTTGGTGTCAGATTGCCAGAAGTACTACTGTAGTACCATCATTATTGTTCGACTTCCGAAAGAGGAGAAGAGCCAAGCGCAAGGTCACCTACTAACCTAGTACAGTACTACTATAGACAAAGCTGGTCCACCTTTTTAGAGCATGGTTAATTAATATAGGCGGCTCTTGCAGGGGCACATCATTTAGAGCAAGTACTCTCTTCATAGGAATAAAGGAAGTGAAACAATAGTTGGAGTGGATGCTAGATTGCCAATTAAAATATGATTACATAGGAAAAATCCTATAGCATTCTATCCTATGAATCAAACGATCAATGTAGGAAAATTATGAGGGGGGTCTCTCCAACAGTGTTCCTCGGCTCGCACCTAGCATCACGGTGGTCGAACTTGGAGTCATTCATCTGGTACACGTGGCATCTCAGATCTAGACATAAGGTGACACGACCTCTCACTTCGTCCGCCATTTGAAGCGGCACGCCGGTGGAGGCCTAGCATACTCCAATATTAGGTTGGCTCTATGTGATGTGGCAACTTCATATACTAATCGGATGCTGGCTATACTACTACGGTGCTCACACTCCAAGAAGTGACTCGAAAACCATTCATAAGTTGAGTCTATGACATGCATTTGCAAATGTACCATTCATTACATACAACAAGTCATCAACACACAACGACAACAAGGATACATGTTGGATTATAGATTATTTCCATCAAAACATTCTAGTAAATACTGAAGTTTTCATCACACAACAAATAACAAGCAATGAAATGAACTTCAACTCAACCAATCCTCGGTGTTGGAAACGCTTGCTTTGAACCACAAGTGATGTTCTGGGAAGGGCCACCTATTGTCAATATCGAAAGCAACGCAGGACTGATCATCCAGGCTGAAGCGGCATATATCAGGACCAGGGTAGGGAAGCACCGCAATGTCTGAGGTATAGATGCAGTTGCTTCTCATAAATGGTAGTAACGTTGTGTCAACAACGGCTGGATTGCCTTTCACCATCATTGGATAGTTTGGTCCAAGGAAGACCGAGTTTTCTCCAAGATAATCAATATTGAACAAGGGAGAAGGTGTTGGCGCTAGCACACTAGTATCCATCCCGAATACCCTGCAACGGGTGTTGGAATAGGTCCGGAGAGGGCGACCATGGGAGACAACACGTGCTCCCTCAGTAGTAACAATCTCGATTAATCGTGTCTGAGACAAGAAGAGGTGATCCATCGTAATTAGTTGACAGCGCCATCGAGTATATAAGTTCTGCTCGTCCTCATGCTCGTGATCATCACCATCGTCATCTTCCCTTGGTTATAAATTTTTTCAACTATAGGTGGTGGAATGTTCACAGGACCTTGGAAAGACAAGAAGGTTAATTAGTAAAGGGAAACTTGCTAACCCGCATGCATGTGGATGAAACAATTATAATTACGGTGGAAGAAAAACATACCGAAACTACGAGGATCCCACGCAAAAACAGTGCCACGAGTGGTGGCAGCAAACACAAGATCCTCGTATTCAATTGCATCACAGTACTCACCCGTGTACAGAAACTGATTTTTGAGCAATATCCATGGACGAACCATGGAATCATGAACGACGGCAACAAGCTTGTCGAAGATAGCAACAACTTCATAGTTGTCGTAATTCCCAGAGTGGTTGGGAACTCGACAAATTGCTATCTTCCATAAACGACAGCCACCATGATTGTATTTGAACGTACGCGAATCATCTATGTGCTCAACCTCGGGGCACTCTGAGATTTTTCGAAGTGGAATCCGCTGATGAGTGTACACATTCACAAGTTCGCACTCGCAATTGTACCCTATATAAACAACCCAATCTCCATTTGCGCCAGCCCAGGCCTTACCCTTAAGCAATGGCATCTTGACATCACACGTGTCATTATCAAGCGGCATCAACTTGCACAAGGCAAGGCCTCCGTCGTCCGCGCCCATGCGAACAGGCTTATAGCAAAGAAGATAAGGGAGATCAAACCGCTCCTAGACCCTTCGGTTCCTTGTAATGATGTTCTTAGTTGAGTCGAGAATGGTCTTGAACGAACCTGCCATGCTAGCCGAGGTGATGACGTCACACCGATCAATGAGTTCCTCCACCACGTCATCTTTCAGATCGGGGCAAGAATAACGGGGTCGTTTCTGGCTTTTTCCCTCCATGGAGAAGATGATCGAACAATGGCAGAAGGAAGGGTGAAGGCAAATGGAGGAGGGAGGAAGAGCATGCGACAACAGTTCCAAATCGAGAGGGGAAGGCGAAGAGGCGATGGATGGTTGCCACGGTACACAAAGAGGCGCCCCGGCCTACATAGACGTCCGTTCAGAAATTGCACAAAAGAACTCACCATCGTCTCACTGACATGTTGGAACGGGACCACTTGTCAACGAAACATGGTGTGTCATTTCTCGTGCAAAATGCGATCTGGCCGCGTTGGCCCGTAGTGCCGCTTATTTCTCGACTTTTTTAATGGCGTGTCGTTCAGTTTTGAAGCATGACTAACTGGTACTGTATGCAGAGAAAATATAAACTACTCTACCAGTACTCCACTCTAGTACTAGTAGTATAAAAAGATATATAGTCTGGAGCTTCAGCGCTTTCTTGCTAAGGGCTGCCCACTTGCTTCTCACACTATCACCCTCTCTCCATGTCTAAAAAAGACGGCCTCTCTCTCCCTCCTCACCGGTGGTCACAGATCCACCGGGGAAGAAAAGGACGTACAGCGTTGACGCACTCCTTGTCGGCGAGCAAGGTCACGCACTAACGGCAAGGCCTTCCTCTCAGACCTAGCGCCCGCGCGGGATGGCCTCCGTCCCCAAGCTCGCTGTCGTAGTGTGTGCGGAGGACGATGACCATGAGCGAAGCCACTTCCCGCCCACCCTCAGGTATGCTACCTCTTTTCGAACCATACCCTTGTTCTCTTGCCCCACGTTGCTGCATGTGGATCTTTTTCCACTCCACCATCTTCCCAATTTGCTATCCTCTGCTCTGCTGGTCACGCAGACGAAAACCTTAATTTTCACTATTAAAGGAAACCCTACTTCATGCAGACTAATCCATGTCTGGGTTGAATAAGGAAAGGAAGGGAGACTGTACTGTCCAAGAGAGTAGGCATCGAACCCGCATCTAGGTTGAAAAGGGGAAAATCAGTAGCTAAGGAATGAGTCTCGTGTCTCTTGGTTGAAGAAGGGTAGAAAGGCATGACAACGCAATAGAGAATGACTAGGTCGATCGGTTTGTTGTTCTCACATAGGAAAAAGGTGGCTAAAGAGAACAAAAATGGGACGTAATCCACATATGCTGCCTGGATATTTGTTGCTCTGGGCAACCATACCTCCCTCACCACTCTATGCGTCCATGGAGGCACATCGTCTTTGCGCCCTTTATGCGAATGGGCCTCCGATGCTCTTATTGCCACTTTTTCTTTGTTAGTATAACGCCAAAGTCAAGTCAAGCAATGCTCTTTGCTAAACCGATGCCACATTTAACTAATGCCGCACTTTTCGGTCTAATGACGCCGATAAATTTAAGCAATGCCATTTAATGTCACCGATTATTTCTGTGTTAGCTATTGATTGTGGATGTATTAAAGATTTTTCAGCTAAGGCATTCTAACGTCAAGGTACAGCCAAGATACCAACGATGAATCTTGTTACTACCTTCAGATTTTTGCACTGTTAATGCTTATAGATTACATACCTCACTTTCATGAGATAAGTCAATTTTTTTGTACAGTGTCAAGAGGAAAGGTCAAGAGTGGGCACCTCCTCCTCCGGCTGTTCTCTTGATTCGTTCGATCAAGTTTTTATGTTTGACCGATTATCAAGATTGGGATAGCAATTTTTAGGTTCCCTCGAGTTCGAAATGATATTTACCTTGAAGGTACATGGTTTGCAATTTTTTATAGTGTCATTAGTTAATAATGCTAGTTACCTTCAGACTTTTCTATTTGGTTTAATGCTCATGCACAGCTAGTATACCAATGCTGAAACTTGTTACCTTTACATTTTGTATTGTTAATTCTTATAGAAATCTTCCAAAGGTTAGAGTTTATTGAAATCTGTTCAAGAAACCATTGTACTGTACCACTGTAATAAAATAACTACTCTCTTGTTGCACTAGCCCTTTGGATTAGTGTATATTTGTACTATTCGAATGGTGTTGCATTAGCGTATGGACATAAATAAAGTGTGGCAAGCTTTCCTAGATATGTGCTCAAGAAAACTACTACCTGTTTTTCTAAATACTAGACGTTTGGGTACTTTAAATTGAACTGCGAAAACGTCTTATATTAAGGAACAAAGGGTGTAGAGTTCACTCAAATTATCCCGGTAAAGCTAGTCACACCTTTGTTAAAATTAATGTTCATTATGTTATCGCAGGAGGTCTCAGATGTTTGTCTCTAATGCTTGTCGACTACATACCTGACATCATGATGTAATGTTAAGTCATTTCCTTTTGTACAGTGTCACTGAATTGTCAAGGCGGTGATGGCATTTTATTTTAGTTGAAATGCACAAAATATGCTTAAAAGAAGAGGAAAGGTCAGGAATCGATCATTCTTTCAGAAAGAACTATACATGCCTTCCTGACATCAGCCGTTGTTGCCTTATTTATTCCTTCAAACAGGTGGTTATAAATAGTCTTGCTACCTTTTCCCATTAAGAAATTGGAATGCTTATATTTGTGAGTCTATGCTTCAACTAGTGCCACTTTTATAGTAATCACACTTTCAATATCTATGCAAACAGGGATGCTCGATTTTAGTGGAACTGCACAAAAATTCCAAATG
Organism: Aegilops bicornis; assembly: GCA_021605145.1. Taxonomy (NCBI): domain Eukaryota; kingdom Viridiplantae; phylum Streptophyta; class Magnoliopsida; order Poales; family Poaceae; genus Aegilops; species Aegilops bicornis. Next base: position 576,526,411 of record CM038670.1, on the reverse strand, counting down.
GTTCAACATTAGGAGCATGTTTTATTCCAAACCTTTATATCCAATTGGTGGCACTATGAGTTGTTCATTACGAAAGTACATGGTTTGCTACTATCCTACTACTCTTTTTGTACTATCATTAGATAGTAATACTAGTGGTTTGCATGTGAATTTATTGGCAGGGTGGACCTACATTGGAGGTGCAGGACAGGATTCCATGATTGGGTGCTCAATTTAGGTTGTATCGATTTCACCTCTTCCATCACTGCGAACATGGATACCCTTGGTCTGATGAAGAGTATGCGCTATATTTCTGCTCCGAACCAGCAAATCAATTCAGTATGAAATTGTCCAGGGCAAAACATGACTGTATCAAATTGTCCAGTGCAAAACATGACACATGCTAAGCGGAAGAGATGTGTTTAAACTGAAAATACAAGGTGAGGTATATGTTTACTAGCTGCTTGATATTTGTGCAGACAGAGATGTCTACCCGTTGCTATTTGGCAAACAAACAAAGTGACCACAATTTTGGTTGAACTGCACAAGAGAATAGTATAGTCATCGCATGCGGTGCCATTTGAAAATAGACACAGAAAGATTGGATAGTCACTTCATGGACTGCAGAAAAGTAGTATTGTACTATTTATTGGCCAACACTAGGTGCTTCATTGCTTTGGTCTGATTATACAATGGGCATCATTTTGCCTAAGTTAAAGTTTGTATTCCAAAAATAGTCTCGTCGTGTGATCGAGAGAAGACCAAATCATATTGCAGTGGATGTTCCTCCATCATGTGTGGTTCATTCTCATGGTTCCAGCTGTTGGTGAAACCAATTACGTTTGCAAGAGGAATTGTAGACTTCACAAACAAATTTGTCTTTCAGTCTGTACTAAATGTTGGCGAAGAGAAGCATCCAAGTTAGTAGGAAGAACAAATGTTTTTTCTAGATCTTTGCTTTTGGAGCTACATATTTGTAGATGATCTGTGAATCATTGAGATGCATTAACATGTTGATCTTATGTATGGGAATCGTACTAGTTGGTTTTGAATTTGGGCTACTAATGTGAACATATTACAATGCCAGGCATGTGAGTCTCGTGTGAACATTTCGAACGGATCGGCTCTTACTGTTGTGCACGGCATGACCCTTATTTCTGTGTTCTCAGTGTTTACAAGTTACTAACAGTTCCTTATTTCTGTTCGCTCAGTGTTTACAAGTTACTGATCGATCACTAGCTAGCCTACTAATGCGCTCTTGGCAGTTTTAGTTGCAACGCAAGATCCGAAGTGGCCGTTTTTTGAATAAAACTGCCTACCTTTGAAGAAACTGACAAGCAGCTTTGAAGAAAATGCCATGTGAATCTGAACAAACTGCCAGCAAAAACGTTCGCAAATGCCCTATCTCCCAGCTAACGTTCATCAACTAATGCGATCGTACACGTACACCATCCGACCTACTCGGTCCTGCACGTACACTATCCGACCTACTCGATCCTACACAGATAAATAGAAGATCACACATGTACTACCTCCTTTCCGGTTTGCAGGGCTCAATTCAAGAAACGACCTACTCGATCCTACACGGATCACGCATGTACTAGTACCTCCTTTCCGGTTTGCAGGGCTTAATTCAAAAATCTCACCAACCAAGGTACTCCCTCCGTCCGGGTTTATTAGTCTCGTGAGCCAAAGCAGCAAGACCAAGGCATGGCAATAATTAACTGCATGCAGAAGTTTAAGCCTAATTAATTCCTATGATTTAAGTGGTTGCATGCGTGCCCGCGGATGCGACTCGTTGCATGCTGCTCCATGTACTGGCTGCGAGCGATTCTGAGTGGCTGCATGCAGCCGGCCGTAGTTAAGGCAGCTAACTGATGCGAAAAAGATGCACTTTAATTTTTGCGGGCCTTTTAAATCCGTGGAATCATTATTGACAAGGAGGGAGTACCTCATCTGGATGATTCGAGTGCACTCATTTGATCGTCATGCCGGCGTGCGACCCAACACGGACGGGACGCACCACTGACGAGACGGGACGGCACAGTCATAATTTCAGTTTTTCTAGTTTTCCACGGCAAGCTGGCGCACTAAGCCATGCCTGTTTATCCATTTAATTCTGATGACCGTGATGATCGTCGTGTTTCTCGCGACACGCTAGTTCGCCTACCTTCCGCCTATAATTACTGTTTCCCGGGCTTCTCCGGTGGCACCATCACCCAACTCTCCCTATCCTCATAAGCCCCCACCGGCCCGACGTCGCTCGCCACTTATCCTCGCTCTCGCCACATCCTCCATGCCCCTTCCCGTCCGTGATAGGCGATGCCGGAGGCGGTCACCGCTGGAAGTAGTGTTCGGTTTTTCACCGGAAGGCAGATGGAGGGAGGAGGCATTCTATCGGTCTTTAGATGGCAATGCAGAGTATGAGGAGTTGTTGGAGCGCGACCGCCTGGCGGAGGAGCAGCGTATTGCTTATTTGCGTCGCCAGCGGGACACGGAGCAGCAGCGCACCGACGCTCTGAGTCGCGAGCAGAGCACCCGCAACTGGGCTGACTACGTGGAGGCCGGCAACCAACAAATAGGCCTGGAGGCTGTCGGGCACGCACGCGTTTGTGACGCCGAATTTTAATACAAGCTCGTCAAGTGGTTTTCCCGCTTAGAAGCCGAAGCTTGGATGGACCATGCTGGCATGGAAAGGGCCAACGCGTGCGAGCAACACACCCTATTGCACCTCTGGCAAGTCCGAGGCGAGGCGGAGGACGCTGGTGCCGGTGTTTAGCGTGTACCGCAGATGGCGGTCGGCATCGTCTAGTTAGCTAAGAGTAAGTTAGTACTTGTACACTACTAGAGTATTAGTGGGAGTAGAGAGTTAACTTGGCTATGAAGGTTGTCAACGTGGATGTTCAGTACTCTATATCTGGATCAAACCTGTTACTTTGCTCTGAATGTTGAACTTTCCGTTTGAACGTATGGAATGGGTTGTTTTTTTAAATGGGTTGTATTTGTCCGCCACGGGTTTAGAGGCCGACTTGTGGGACTACCAGGTTGACGCGTACACAATCAGGAGATGATTGTGCATGGAGAGGATGACAGCAGGGACCCACCAAGGTCATGGCAATACGCAAGCAAGTGCCTCCTTATTTCAAGATAATAAAAAATGGCTCCTCCTAATGGATTTCTGACATCTGGGTCCCATGTCATTGTCAACATAGTCAATAAACGAGAGAATTGCACTGTGGCCGGTGACACCAGGGACCCAACAGCTCGCCCAATTATTTTTGTTTTGGTTTAATTTGATAAATGTCACTCCAAATCTGGTGATTCCGAGAAATGCCACTGCAATTTCCAAACTTTGAAAAATGCCATTTCATGCCATTTCCAGTGGCATTTTTCGAAGTCTAGAGTGGCATTTTTCAAAGTTTGCAAATTGCAGTGGCGTTTTTCAAAGTTTGCAAAAATTGCAGTGGCATTTTTCAAAGTTTGAAAATTGCAGTGGCATTTTTATGAATCACAGTAATTGGAGTGGCATTTATCTAAATTGTTTTTGTGACGGAAGGCGGTGTCAATCGGGCTGTCTTGGGGCAATCTGGCATGTCTAGTCAACCTTTTCTTTTATGTTTACCACAGACCAGCCCAGTGGTTTTTTTGTTCTTTCTAAAAATGGCTAGCCCAATTTTTTTGTGATTTGTCAAGTAAGTCGCTTTGTCAGGCCTGTTAGGCTGCAAACTTTCAAGACGAGGAGAGCTTCATTCGGTTGGCCGAGAAAATGGTCTAACAGTAATGAGAAATGAGTTGTACATTTTTAGAACACATCAAACCGGCAATGCGTTTCAAATTTCTTTTTTTTCATTTCGAGATTTTAAATTGCATTGATTTTTATGTGTGGACAATTTGTTGGATTTTATATTGATATAAATTTATTTTTAAAATCAGTTTGAATGTGACTCAAAATTTCGGAATTAAAAACAGTTCGGACCGCACCGAAATATGCAAAATTTCATATAATTTTTTAACCGGGGCCACAATATGGGCTGTAATGCTAACATAAAGAATAAAGAATTAGCAAATGGGCTGTAAATTATTAGAAATAATGGCAGATGGGATGTATGTTGTTTCCCACGGATTTGAGGCATTCCTGAAAAAAGGTTCACGCACAAGCAGTGACTGTTGGATGTCCATCCAACGGCCGTCGTGCTTCTTCAATCTCTGCTCTTCCTGCTCCAGCCTCTCAAACAAGCGTCGGGGGGACTGCCTGCTCCCTCCTCCCGCGGCTGGCTGTGCTGCTGCTCATGCCTCACCGCCCCACAGTACTCCCATCACTGGCCTAGCCATACCTCTACTCACCCACACCTGCTATTATTCTCCAGTGATGGCAGCCGAACCAGTCAACCCTCGTACTCCCCACCGTGTGGACAGCCACTGTCGTGTCTTCCCCGGCTCCGTGTCGTTCCCTTCGTAGGCCTCACCGTCGTTGATACGTCTCCAACGTATCTATAATTTTTGATTGCTCCATGCTATGTTATCTACTGTTTTGGGCAATATTGGGCTTTATTATCCACTTTTATATTATTTTTGGGACTAACCTATTAACCGGAGGCCCAGCCCATTTGTTGTTTTATGCCTATTTCAAGTGTTTGAAGAAAAGGAATATCAAACGGAGTCAAAACGGAACGAAATCAACTGGAGAAGTTATTTTTGGAAGGAAAGCCACCCGATGGACTTGGAGTGCACGTCTGGAAAGAAGGGAGGTGCTCACGAGGGTGGGGGGCGTGCCCACCCCCCTGGGGTGCGCCCCCTGCCTCGTGGCCCCCCCTTCGGTCCACCGACGTACCCCCCGCACCCATATATACCTACGTATCGTAAAACTTCCAAAACAAATATTAGATCGGGAGTTCCGCCGCCGCAAAACCTCCAGAGCCACAAAAAAACCAATCGGGACCCTGTTCTGGCACCCTGCCGGAGGGGGGATCCCTCACCTGTGGCCATCTTCATCATCCCGGCGCTCTCCATGACGAGGAGGGAGTAGTTCACCCTCGGGGCTGAGGATATGTACCAGTAGCTATTTGTTTGATCTCTCTCTCTCTCGTGTTCTTGAGGTGATACGATCTTGATGTATCGCGAGCTTTGCTATTATAGTTGGATCTTCTGTTCTTCTCCCCCTCTACTCTCTTGTAATGAATCGAGTTTTCCCCTTGAAGTAATCTTATTGGATTGAGTCTTTAAAGATTTGAGAACACTTGATGTATGTCTTGCCGTGCGTATCTGTGGTGACAATGGGATATCACGTGATTCACTTGATGTATGTCTTGGTGGCCAACTTGCGGGTTCCGCCCATGAACCTATGCATAGGGGTTCGCACACGTTTTTGTCGTGATTCTCCGGTAGAAACTTTGGGGCACTCTTTGAGGTTCTATGTGTTGGTTTGAGTAGATGAATTGAGATTGTGTGATGCATATCGTATAATCATGCCCACGGATACTTGAGGTGACATTGGAGTATCTAGGTGACATTAGGGTTTTGGTTGATTTGTGTCTTAAGGTGTTATTCTAGTATGAACTCTAGGGCTGTTTGTGACACTTATAGGAATAGCCCAACGGATTGATTGGAAAGAATAACTTCGAGGTGGTTTCGTACCCTACCATAATCTCTTCGTTTGTTCCCCACTATCAGTGACTTTGGAGTGACTCTTTGTTGCATTTTGAGGGATAGTTATATGATCCAATTATGTTATTATTGTTGAGAGAACTTGCACTAGTGAAAGTATGAACCATAGGCCTTGTTACCTAGCATTGCAATACCGTTTGTGCTCACTTTTACCACTTGTTACCTTGCTGTTTTTATATTTTCATATTACAAAAACTTATATCTACCATCCATATTGCACTTGTATCACCATCTCTTCGCCAAACTAGTGCACCTATACAATTTACCATTGTATTGGGTGTGTTGGGGACACAAGAGACTCTTTGTTATTTGGTTGCAGGGTTGTTTGAGAGAGACCATCTTCATCCTATGCCTCCCGCGGATTGATTAACTGAGGTCATCCACTTGAGGGAAATTTGCTACTGTCCTACAAACCTGTGCACTTGCAGGCCCAACAACGTCTACAAGAAGAAGGTAGCGTAGTAGACATCAGTCGTCCACCGCCCTGGTGCTCTCGGCGCAGCGTGGTCAACATGGTCAACGAACAACATCCATCGGAAGTGGACTGTACGTGGAGAGGCTGACAGCTGGGTCAACGGCCGCACACAAGGAAATGCCTCCTTATTACGCGCAAAATAATGATTCCTTCACCTAACATCTGGGACCTACCGGAAGGGCCTCTGTATTCCGCAAAAATATGTTCCCCCGCTGACAGCTCGGACCCACCAGCTATATCTTCGCACGCAAGGAAGTGCCTCCTTTTAAATGAATACTCCCCGTGCTAGCTGGGACCCAGCATAGTGGGAGGCTGACTTGTGGGCCTACTAAGTTGACGGGGACGGAGGGCTTTGTCGACTTAGTCAATATGAACGATTCTAGCTCCAGTGACCGTACGATGTCCATCCAAAGGCCGTAGTGCTTCTTCAACCTCTGGTCTTCTTTCTCCAGTTGCCCAGAGCAGCACCGTTCGTGTCGCCTGCTCCTGCCTCCTGTGGCCGGCTGTGCTACCGCGGAGGCCTCACCGCCTTTACTACTCCCACACTGGCCAGCTCAAGGGCGACGACAAATTTCACACCGCAGCCAAACCAGTGAACCCTCGTACACCTCTCCATGTGGGCTTCCACTGCCGTGTCTTTCCCGGCTCCGCGTCGTCCCCTTCCTAGGCCTTGTCGTCGTCCACCGCCCTGGTGCTCTCGGCGCGACATGGTCAACGTGGTCAAGGAACGACTTCCATCGGAAGAGTATCGACATGGCGAGGCCGACCGGGTCCACCCGCAAGGAAGTGCCTCCTTATTACACACAAAACAATGATTCCTTCACCTGACAGCAGGGACCCACCAGACGGGCCACCGTATTTCGTGAAAAAAATGTTTTCCCCCTGACTACAGGGACCCACCAGCTACAGCTTCGCACGCAAGGAAGTGCCTGACGGTCGGGACCCACCTGGTCGAAGCGTACGTAACGTTGTCATTCTGGTCGCGAACGTGTACATACATACGATCGGTCTATCTGCAGGCTATAGCGATGAACCGTGGCCGTGCAAGGAAGGGCACGTGTCGTAGTAGAGGCGCGCACGTAGCATGTACACGTACGTACAGCGGCCAAGGTGCAAGAAAGAAAATACGGCCACGTACCTACATACTGGCGGGGTCTCGAACGCCTACTCGCGCATACGTACGGCCAAAGCTCGTGTACATGGCTGTGGCTGGGTCAGAATGGAGAACCTGTGTCGTCGTCGTGTTCATGGGGAGGCAACGGAATGCGTCGTGTTCATTGGGAGGCAACGGAACATGTGCTGTTCATCGGGAGACAACCGGCTTGGATGGAACAGCCGATGGAAATGAGGCCTGGTGTACCGTAGAGCGGAGGAAACGGCCTTGTGTTCGACCGGCCACGGTTGAAACGGGATCCTGTTCATCGGGAGGGGTCTGACGTACTGCAAAATGGAGGAAACGGACTTCTGTTGGACCTCCTATGGTTGAAACGGTATCCTGTTGACCGGGAGGGGTGTGGCGTACCGCAAAACGGAGGAAACAGACTTGTGTTGGAGCGCTACAGTAGAAAGGGGGGTCCTGCTCATCGGGAGGGGTGTGGAGTACCGCAAAATGGGACTCCACGGGATACTGTTCATCTCCACCGTCGACCTCCTCCAGCCTCCACGAGCTATTGTTCATCCATCGTCGACCTCCTACAGCCTCCACATGCGACTGTTCATCCACGGGCTCCTGTTCATCCAGCCTCCACCGCTCCTCTACCGGCTACTATTCAGCCAGCCCTCTCCATGGGGTCCTGTTCAACCACCCCTCCATGGGCTACTGTTCATCCAGCCCTCCACCGGCTACTGTTCAACCAGCCCTCCACCGGCTACTGTTCAACCAGCCCTCCACGGGGTCCTGTTCATCCAGCCCTCCACAGGGTCCTGTTCATCCATCGGCTCGATCGATCGGGGTAGTGTTCATCCAGCGGCAATGGCCTCTACTACCACGGGGTCCTGTTCATCCAACCCCCCACTGGGAACTGTTCATCCAAACCCCCTCAACAACACTCACTGTCATCCAGGGAAGGAGGCAGCAGTGTTCGATCAGCTTCAGCTAGCAGCAGTAGCGAAGGAATCGCTTGGGTTCAATTAACAGCAAGGGATCGTTCGATCGCTCGGGTTCAGTAACCCGTAGCCTGCAGTGCAATCGCTCGGGTTCATTTAGAGCCCAACGCCTCGCTCGGGTTCAGTTAGAGCCCAACGCCTCACACACACACGCGTACATACGAGAGAAACGCGCATCGCTCGGCCCCTGACCACCCACCGTAACCGGGAACTCCCAGATATTTTCCTCGCCCTTGCTTCTACCATGGTTTTTTTCGTCATGGATGGCCCAAAGAATGTCATGCAGCTGCGTCTCCGGCCCGCCCAGGATGAAAATCCCATTTTCTGTCATGATTTTTTGTCATAGAAGTAGGACCCCACCGCATCTAGATGGTATCAGGTTTGTCACAATTATGGTCATAGAAGTGTCATAAGTATGACAGAAAAAATTCGTTCGGCCCAAAATATCGCGGATGTGTCTTTTTTTGTAGTGCATACCTCTCGACTCGGGCCTGAGTATGAAATACCAATTTCAGCTCTTGGAACATCTTATATGCTCCGTGGCGTTCAAAACATTTTGGAAGTCCCTGTTCTAAGCCGTAAAGCATGGCGCACTAAACTATCAAGTAGTCATCATATCGAGCTTGCCAAATGTTCATAACGTCTGCATCTGCTCCTGCAATAGGTCCGTCACCTAGCGGTGCATTAAGGACATAATTCTTCTGTGCATCAATGAGGATAATCCTCAGATCATGGACCCAGTCCACATCATTGCTACTATCATCTTTCAACTTATTTTTCTCTAGGAACTTATCAAAAATAAACGGGGAGCTACATCGCAAGCTATTGATGTACAACATAGATATGCAAATACTATATGGACTAAGTTCATGATAAATTATGTTCAATTAATCATATAACTTAAGAACTCCCACTTAGATAGACATCCCTCAAGTCATCTAAATGATCACATGATCCATATCAACTAAACCATGTCCGATCATCACGTGAGATGGAGTAGTTTCCAATGGTGAACATCTCTATGTTGATCATATCTACTATATGATTCACGTTCGAGCTTTCGGTCTCCAGTGTTCTGAGGTCATGTGTGTACATGCTAGACTCGTCAAGTTTAACCCGAGTATTCCGCATGTGCAAAACTGTCTTGCACCCGTTGTATATATGTGAACGTATAGCTTATCACACCCAATCATCACGTGGTGTCTCGGCACGACGAACTGTCGCAACAGTGCATACTTAGGGAGAACACTTATTCCTTGAAATTTTAGTGAGGGATCATCTTATAATGCTACCATCTCCAAAGCACTATCATGATTTCCATCGTCACCGGCTTGACACCTTGATCTCCATCGTAGTGTCATTGTCGTCTCGCTAACTATTGCTTCTACAACTATCGCAAACACATACTGATAAAGTAAAGCAATTATATGGCGTTTGCATTTCATACAATAAAGCAACAACCATAAGGCTCCTGCCAGTTGCCGATAACTTTTACAAAACATGATCATCTCACACAATAACGTATATCACATCATGTCTTGACCATATCACATCACAACATGCCTTGCAAAAACAAGTTAGACGTCCTCTACTTTGTTGTTGCAAGTTTTACGTGGCTGCTACGGGCTTCTAGTAAGAACCGTTCTTACCTACGCATCAAAACCACAGCGGTGATTTATCAAGTTTGTTGTTTTAAACTTCAACAAGGACCGGCAGCAGTCAAATTCGATTCAACTAAAGTTGGAGAGACAGACACCCGCCAGCCACCTTTATGCAAAACTAGTTGCATGTCCGTCGGTGGAACCGGTCTCATGAACGTGGTCATGTAAGGTTGGTCTGGGCCGCTTCATCCAACAATACCGCCGAATCAAAATAAGACATTGGTGGTAAGTAGTATGATGATCTGATACGTCTCCAACGTATCTATAATTTTTTATTGTTACATGCTATTATATTACGCATTTTGGATGTTTACGGGCTTTATTATGCACTTCTATATTATTTTTGGGACTAACCTATTAACCGGAGGCCCAGCCCAAAATGTTGTTTTCTTGCCTATTTCAGTGTTTCGAAGAAGAGGAATATCAAACGGAGTCCAAACGGAATGAAACCTTCAGGAGAGTTATTTTTGGAACGGAAGCAACCCAGGGGACTTGGAGTAGACGTCAGGGAAGCTTTGAGGAAGCCACGAGGTAGGGAGGCGCGTCCTACCCCCCTGGGCGCGTGCCCCACCCTTGTGGGCCCCTCGTGGCTCCCCTGACCGACTTCTTTTGCCTATATATATATATATCCATATACCCTAAAAACATCACAGGGCAGAATAGATCGGGAGTTCCGCCGCCGCAAGCCTCTGTAGCCACCAAAAACCAATCTAGACCCGTTCCGGCACCCTGCCCGAGGGGGAATCCCTCTTCGGTGGCCATCTTCATCATCCCGGTGCCCTCCATGACGAGGAGGGAGTAGTTCACCCTCGGGGCTGAGGGTATGTACCAGTAGCTATGTGTTTGATCTCTCTTTCTCTCTCGTGTTCTTGATTTATACACAATCTTGATGTATCGCGAGCTTTGCTATTATAGTTGGATCTTATGATGTTTCTCCCCATCTACTCTCTTGTAATGGATTGAGTTTTCCCTTTGAAGTTATCTTATCGGATTGAGTCTTTAAGGATCTGAGAACACTTTATAGATGTCTTGCATGTGCTTATCTGTGGTGACAATGGTATATCACGTGATCTACTTGATGTATGTTTTGGTGATCAACTTGCGGGTTCAGTGACCTTGTGAACTTATGCATAGGGGTTGGCACACATTTTCGTCTTGACTCTCCGGTAGAAACTTTGGGGCACTCTTTGAAGTACTTTGTGTTGGTTGAATAGATGAATCGGAGATTGTGTGATGCATATCATATAATTATACCCACGGATACTTGAGGTGACATTGGAGTATCTAGGTGACATTAGGGTTTTGATTGATTTGTGTCTTAAGGTGTTATTCTAGTACGAATTTATGATAGATTGAACGGAAAGAATAGCTTCGTGTTATTTTACTACGGACTCTTGAATAGATCGATCAGAAATGATAACTTTGAGGTGGTTTCGTACCCTACCATAATCTCTTCGTGTGTTCTCCGCTATTAGTGACTTTGGAGTGACTCTTTGTTGCATGTTGAGGGATAGTTATATGATCCGATTATGTTATTATTGTTGAGAGAACTTGCACTAGTGAAAGTATGAACCCTAGGCCTTTTCAACGCATTGCAATACCGTTTACGCTCACTTTTATTACTTGTTACCTTGCTGTTTTTATATTTTCATATTACAAAAACCTATATCTACCATCCATATTGCACTTGTATCACCATCTCTTCACGAACTAGTGCACCTATATAACTTACCATTGTATTGGGTGTGTTGGGGACACAAGAGACTCTTTGTTATTTGGTTGCGGGGTTGTTTGAGAGAGACCATCTTCATCCCTCGCCTCCCACGGATTGATAAACCTCAGGTCATCCACTTGAGGGAAATTCGCTACTGTCCTACAAACCTCTGCACTTGGAGGCCCAACAACGTCTACAAGAAGAAGGTTGTGTAGTAGACATCAAGCAGTTTCCGGCGGCGTTGCCGGGGAGGTGAGTGCTTGAAGGTATATCTTTAGATCTTGCAATTGAATCTTTTAGTTTCTTGTTTTATCACTAGTTTAGTCTATAAAACAAAACTACAAAAATGGAATTAAGTTTGCCTCATACGCTTCATCTTTTTAATGTCTTCCGTGAAAATGATGGGAAGGAAAATTGTGCTCAAGTTCTAGAAGAAGGATGCATTAAAATGTTTGGCACTAAATATTTGAATGATGAGCATGATTGCAATGTTGTTAGTATGAATTCTTTGAATATCCATAGTACTAATGATGATTGCACTAGTCATGATGAAAATGTCTCTTATAAGCATGTCAACTTTTGTGGAATACATAGAGCTTGCAAGTACACACCAAATAGGGAAGATAGATTGTGCAAGAGTCATAAGTATTTGTAAATTAAATGGTTGCAAGAAAGTCTAGATGATTGTGCTGAAAGATTCAATATTTATCGTCATCCTTGTGAACTTTGCAATGAACATGGTCATTTAAAGCTCCAATGCTATTTGTTTCATGATCAAATCGTGTCCAAAAATTGTGATAACTTGATTACCCTTGAGCATCATAAAGAGCCTAGTCTTCTTTTGGGGTATGAAGAAATGGAACGTATAATTGAGGGTGTTCCAAAATTTAATCTTGATAGATTTCTTGATTTTGATCTAGAAGAAATTTTTATGTATTGTGCGGTGAATTGCATTGAAAATCCTTATATTGCCAATTACATAAAGAAAAGAAAGCAAATAGAAGATCAAGAGAATACTAATGAAAGGGCAGAGGCTTCCCAATATCCTCCTATTATTTCTTATGATGAATCAGGTAACGAGGAGGAGCTTTCTATTCAACCAATCTCATTAACAAGGAGCTTGAAAAATAGGGTTAAACCCACACATGATGTGAAGAAGAAAAAGAAAAGACGGAGAAGCAAAGGTGAAAAGGTATCCCTCCCAAATGATGTTGCTCCTATTACTCATTGTGATGATGATAATTGCTATACTATTGGTGCTATCCATACTATTAATGATGAGAGTGATTATGCTTATGATATGAAAAGGCCCAAGCTTGGGGATGCTATGTTTGATGAGAATGACATGTTTGAGAATATATTTGCTGCAATTAATGTTTGTCCCAAGATTGGGGATGCTATGTTTAATGAAGATGATATTTTTAGCCTCCCAAGTTTTGATGAGCAAATTTATTATCATGATAGCATGCCTCCTATTTATGATGGTTATATTGATGAAAGTGGGTTTGGAAGAGTGTCAACTTTAGGAAGTAATTATCCCACTATTTTGGAGGGTGTTGAAACTTATAATATTTATGAGAGTGGATTTGGAGAGGTCATGACTTTATTTAGTGATGAATCCACTATTTCGGTAGAGGTTTCAATTGATTATGATGAGAACAAAGTTGCTACTTATGATGATTATTGTGATGAAACTTATGCTATAAAAAGTAGTGATGATTATATTTATAAAACTTGTCATGATTATGATTACCCTTTTTCTTAACATTACTCTTTTAATATGGAAACAATTTATAGTATTCGAGTTTCTTATGATACTCCCACTATTCTGAATGAGAAGAATTTTGCTTATGTGGAGAGTAGTAAATTTTCTATGCTTGTAGATCATGAAAATAATGCTTTATGTGATGGTTATATTGTTGAATTCATTCATGATGCTACTAAAAATTATTATGAGGGAGGAACATATGCTTGTAGGAATTGTAATAATATCAAGTTTCCTCTCTATGTGTTGAAAATCTTAAAGTTATGCTTGTTTTGCCTTCCTATGCTAGTTGATTTTTATTCCCATAAGTTGTTTGCTCACAAAATCCCTATGCAGAGGAAGTGGGTTAGACTTAAATGTGCTAGTCATATTCTTCATGATGCTCTCTTTATGTTTCAATTCTTATCTTTTATGTGAGCATCATTGAAATCATCATGCCTAGCTAGGGGTGTTAAATGTTAGCGCTTGTTGGGAGGCAACCCAATTTTAATTTTTGTTACTTTCTATTTGTTCCTGTTTAGTAATAAATAACCTATCTAGCCTCTGGTTAGATGTTTTTTTATGTTTTAATTGGTTTTTGTGCCAAGTAGAACCTTTGGGAAGACTTGGGTGAAGTCTTTATGATCTTGCTGTAAAAAATAGAAACTTTAGTGCTCACGAGATTAGCTTTCATTTTTACTGGAGAGTGCTTTTAGGTTGATTCTTTTTGCATATGATTAATAGGAAAATTCCTCAGGTCCACCAATTTATTTCAGAATTTTTGGAGTTCCAGAAGTATACGTTTGATACATATTACTACAGACTGTTCTGTTTTTGATAGATTCTGTTTTCATTGTGTTGTTTGCTTATTTTGATGAATCTATGAGTAGTATCGGAGGGTATGAACCATATAGAAGTTGTAATACAGTATATATTACACCAATATGAATTTAGAATGAGTTCACAACAGTACCTAAGTGGTGATTTATTTTCTTATACTAACGGAGCTTACGAGTTTTCTGTTGAGTTTTTGTTGTGAAGTTTTCAAGTTTTGGGTAAAGATTCGATGGACTATGGAATAAGGAGTGGCAAGAGCCTAATCTTGGGGATTCCCAAGGCACCCCAAGGTAATATTAAAGGACAACCAAGAGCCTAATCTTGGGGATGCCCCGGAAGGCATCCCCTCTTTCGTCTTCGTTCATCGGTAACTTTACTTGGAGTTGTATTTTTATTCACCACATGATATGTGTTTCGCTTGGAGCGTCATTTTATTTTATTTTATTTTGCTTGATGTTTGAATAAAATACCAAGATCTGAAATTCTTAAATGTTAGAGAGTCTTCACATAGTTACATAATTATTCGACTACTCATTGATCTTCACTTGTATCCTTTCGGAGTAGTTTGTCGTCTGCTCTAGTGCTTCACTTATATCCTTTTAGAGCACGACGGTGGTTTTATTTTGAAGAAATATATGAACTCTCATGCTTCACTTATATTATTTTGAGAGTCTTAAACAGCATGGTAATTTGCTTTGGTTATGAATTTAGTCCTAATATGATGGGCATTCAAGATGGGTATAATAAAAACTTTCATATAGAGTGCATTGAATACTATGAGAAGTTTGATACTTGGTAATTGTTTTGAGATATGAAGATGGTGATATTAGAGTCATGCTAGTTGAGTAGTTTTGAATTTGAGAAATACTTGTTCTAAAGTTTGTGATTCCCGTAGCATGCACGTATGGTGAACCGTTATGTGATGAAGTCGGAGCATGATTTATTTATTGATTGTCTTCCTTATGAGTGGCGGTCGGGGACGAGCGATGGTCTTTTCCTACCAATCTATCCCTCTAGGAGCATGCGCGTAGTACTTCGTTTCGATAACTAATAGATTTTTGCAATAAGTATGTGAGTTCTTTATGAATAATGTTGAGTCCATGGATTATACGCACTCTCACCCTTCCACCATTGCTAGCCTTTCTTATACTGCGCACCTTTCGCCGGTATCATACACCCACCATATACCTTCCTCAAAACAGCCACCATAACTACCTATTATGGCATTTCCATAGCCAGTCCGAGATATATTGCCATGCAACATTCCACCGTTCCGTTTATTATGACACACTCCATCATTGTCATATTGCTTTGCATGATCATGTAGTTGAAATCATATTTGTGGCAAAGCCACCTTCATAATTCTTTCATACATGTCACTCTTGATTCATTGCATATCCCGTACATCACGAGGCATTCACATAGAGTCATATTTTGTTCTAAGTATCGAGTTGTAATTCTTGAGTTGTAAGTAAATAAAAGCGTGATGATCATCATTATTAGAGCATTGTCCTAGTGAGGAAAGGATGATGGAGACTATGATTCCCCCACAAGTCGGGATGAGACTCCGGACGAAAAAAATAAATAAAAGAGGCCAAGGAAGCCCAAAGAAAAAAAGAGGCCATAAAAAAAGAGAAGGCCCAAAAAAACAAAAAAATGAGAGAAAAAGAGAGAAGGGGCAATGTTACTATCCTTTTACCACACTTGTGCTTCAAAGTAGCACCATGATCTTCATGATAGAGAGTCTCCTATGTTGTCACTTTCATATACTAGTGGGAATCTTTCATTATAGAACTTGGCTTGTATATTCCAATGATGGGCTTCCTCAAATGCCTTAGGTCTTCGTGAGCAAGCGAGTTGGATGCACACCCACTTAGTTTCTTTTGTTGAGCTTTCATACACTTATAGCTCTAGTGCATCCGTTGCATGGCAATCCCTACTCACTCACATTGATATCTATTGATGGGCATCTCCATAGCACGTTGATACGCCTAGTTGATGTGAGACTATCTTCTCCTTTTTGTCTTCTCCACAACCACTATCCTATTCCACCTATAGTGCTATGTCCATGGCTCATGCTCATGTATAGCGTGAAGATTGAAAAAGTTTGAGAACATCAAAAGTATGAAACAATTGCTTGGCTTGTCATTCGGGTTGTGCATGATTTAAATATTTTGTGTGATGAAGATAGAGCATAGCCAGACTATATGATTTTGTAGGGATAGCTTGCTTTGGCCATGTTATTTTGAGAAGACATGATTGCTTTGTTAGTATGCTTGAAGTATTATTGTTTTCATGTCAATATTAAACTTTTGTTTTGAATCATTCGGATCTGAACATTCATGCCACAATAAAGAAGATTACATTGATAAATATGCTAGGTAGCATTCCACATCAAAAATTCTGCTTTTAATTACTTACCTACTCGAGGACGAGCAGGAATTAAGTTTGGGGATGCTTGATACGTCTCCAACGTATCTATAATTTTTTATTGTTCCATGCTATTATATTACCCGTTTTGGATGTTTATGGGCTTTATTATACACTTTTATATTATTTTTGGGACTAACCTATTAACTGGAGGCCCGGCCCAAAATGCTATTTTCTTGCCTATTTCAGTGCTTCGAAGAAAAGAAATATCAAATGGAGTACAAACGGAATGAAACCTTCGGGAGAGTTATTTTTGGAACGGAAGCAACCCAGGAGACTTGGAGTAGACGTCAGGGAAGCTTCGAGGAAGCCACGAGGCAGGGAGGCGCGCCTTACCCCCTGGGCGCGCCCCCACCCTCGTGGGCCCCTTGTTGGTCCCCTGACCGACTTCTTTCGCCTATATATATCCATATACCCTAAAAACATCAGAGGGTAGAATAGATCGGGAGTTCCGCCGTCGCAAGCCTCTGTAGCCACCAAAAACCAATCTAGACCTGCTCCAAGACTCACCGGAGGGGGGAATCCCTCTCCGGTGGCCATCTTCATCATCCCGGCGCTCTCCATGACGAGGAGGGAGTAGTTCACCCTCGGGGCTTGATACGTCTCCAACGTATCTATAATTTTTTATTGCTCCATGATATATTATCTACTGTTTTAGGCAATATTGGGCTTTATTATCCACTTTTATATTATTTTTGGGACTAACCTATTAACCGGAGGCCCATCCCAGATTTGTTGTTTTTTGCCTATTTCAGTGTTTCGAAGAAAAAGAATATCAAACGGAGTCCAAAAGACCTGAAACTCCACGGAACCTGTTGTTGGACCAGAAGAAGCCCATGGAGTACGGAAGCTCACTGAGTCCCGGGCTGCCCACGAGGGTGGGCGCCCCCTACCTCGTGGCCAGCCCGAAGTCCACCAACGCACCTCCTGCACCCATATATACTCTCGTGCCTAAAACTTCCAACGGAGATTAGATCAAGTTCCGCCGCAAGCCTCTGTAGCCACGAGAAATCAATCTAGGCCCTCTCCGACGCCTGCCGGAGGGGGCCATCATCACCAAGGCCATGGAGGAGTATCCTGAGGGGCCATCATCACCATGAAGGCCAAGGACCAGAGGGTGGAGGCCATGGAGGAGGAAGCACAAGGGGGAGAACCTCTCCTCCTCTCTCTTGGTGGCACCGGAGTGCCATCGAGAGGGGAATCATCGCCACGGTGAACGTCTTCATCAACATCACCATCATCATCACCATCCCCATCTCTTTTACACGGTCCACTCTCCCGCACCCCGTTGTAATCCCTACTTGAACATGGTGCTTTATGCCACATATTATGATCCAATGATGTGTTGCCATCCTATGATATTTTGAGTAGATATCTTTTGTCTTTGGGTTGATTGATGATCTAGATTGGTATGATTTGTATGTTTTACTTTGGTGCTGTCCTATGGTGCCCCCCATGTCGCGCAAGCGTGAGGGATTCCCGCTGTACGGTGTTGCAATACGTTCATGATTCGCTTATAGTGGGTTGGTGAGTGGTGAAACACAAACCCGAGTAAGAGGGATTGTTGCGTATGGGAATAAAGAGGACTTGATATGTTAATGCTATGGTTGGGTTTTACCTTATTGATCTTTAGTAGTTGCGGATGCTTGCTAGAGTTCCAATCATAAGTGCATATGATCCAAGTAGAGAAAGTATGTTAGCTTATGCCTCTCCTTCATATGAAACTGCAATAGTGATTACCGGTCTTGTTAACAATTGCCTAGGACAATTCCGCACACCGGTCCACCATTATTCCACACTCGCTATTTCTTATTTAGTAATATATTCTATCTTTATGATAACAGCACCTAATTTTATGTTTTAGCTCTCCGATATCATGCAAAGTTATCCTCTACACACCCACAACGTAGTTTCATTTCTCGTTTCTAGTTGGAAGTAAACTTTCGGTGCACGTAGAGCCGTATCAGTGGCAGATAGGGCTTGAGAGAATATTGATCTTACCTTTAGCTCCTTGTGGGTTCGACACTCCAAACTTATCACTTCCACCTTTGGAAAGTGCTACGATGATTCCTTGCACTTGGGGATTATCAAGCTCTTTTCTCGGCCTATTCTTGGGGAGCAATAGCGTGGGGTTGATATTCTAAATGCATGCTTGTTTGCTTCCTTCACTAAGTAGATTTCGTTTTTCCTTTTTGTTTCTGTTTAGTTGTGGGTGAAACATACAAAAAAAATTAAAAATGAAAATACAAAAAAAAATTATTACTTGCCTCTCACGCCTAAAATGTTTTTCAAAAAGAGAAGTGATTGGAAGGTTTTGCATTTAAGAAGTGAGGGTCCACCTTGAGCACTTGTGCTCATGCTCACGGAAACAATGTAGAATTTTTCATGGAAGTTTCTCTCTAAATAATTATCCCCTTGTATATATTCATTTTATTATAAAAATTAATGTGCCAAGCCTTGGTTTTAGGATGATTAGATTGCTTGTTTACTATGTGCAAAACAAAAACAGAAACTTTGGCTGTAGTGCGTGAATTTACATTTTAACTGGAAAGCCAAATGGGTCTAAAACTTTTTGAACATTACTTCTGTACAAATTTTTCAAACTTTCAAATTTAGTTTATAATTTTAGGAGTTACAGAAGTTTGGCAAACTTCCAGATTACTACAGACTGTTCTGTTTTAACAGATTCTATTTTATGCGTGTTGTTTGCTTATTTCGATGAATCTATGAGTAGTATCGGAGGGTATGAACCATAGAGAAGTTGGAATACAGTAGATTTAACATGAATACAAATAAAGAATGAGTTCATTACAGTACCTAAAGGTAGTGATTTACTTTATTACACTAACGGATCTCACAAGTTTTTGTTAAAGTTTTGTGTGGATGAAGTGTCCGAAGTTCGAGGAGCTATCAATATGAGAAGAATAAAGAGAGGCAAGAGTTCAAGCTTGGGGATTCCCAAGGCACCCCAAGTAAATATTTCAAAGTATACTCAAGCATCTAATCTTGGGGATGCCCCGGTTGGCATCCCATCTTTCTTCTTCAACAAATATCGGTATACCTCGGTTTTTGTTTTGTTCACATGATTTGTGTCCTTTGTGTTTTTCCTTTTCTTCAAGAACCATGCTAGCATGAGATAGCCCTTCATTGATTTATAGAATACTTCATGTGCTTCACTTAAATCTTTTAAGTATGATCTTATAGAATTACTCTTTGTGCTTCACTTAAATCTTTTGAGTATGGTTTTATAGAATGCTTCATGTGCTTCACTTATACATTTTGAGCTTGGATATTGGTTAGTTGTAGAATGCTCCATGAACTTCACTTACACCCTTTGGGGTATGAATAATACTATCATTTAAAGTGGGTTTGGAAGAGTGTCAACTTTAGGAATTAGTGATCCCACTATTTTGGAGGATGTTGAATCTTAGTGTGATATTTATGAAAGTGGATTCGGAAGAGTGTCAACTTTAGCTAGTAATGATTCCACTATTTCGGAAGACGTTCCAATTGAGTATGAGAACAAAGTTGCTATCCATGATACTACTGAAAATTATTACGAGGGAGGAATACATGCTTGTACGAGTTGCAATAATATTAATTTTCCTCACTATGTGCTTAAAGTTTTGAAGTTATACTTGTTTTGCCTTCCTATGCTAGTTGATTCTTGTTCCCATAAGTTGTGTGCTCACAAAATCCCTAGGAATAGGAAGCGTGTTAGATTTAAATATGCTAGTCATATTCTTCAATATGCTCTCTTTGTGTTTCAATTCCTATCTTTAAGTGAGCATCATTGAAATCATCATGCCTAGCTAAAAGGCATTAAAGAAAAGCGCTTGTTGGGAGACAACCCAATATTTATCCTTACTGTTTTTGTGTGCCCACATGATTAATCTACTGTATTAATCATGTTTTATGCTTTTTGTTTCAATAAAGTGCCAAGTAAGACCTTTGGGAAGACTTGGGTGAAAGTTAATGTGATCTTGCTGTAAAAAATAGAAACTTTGCGCTCACGAGAATAGATGTCATTTTGTACAGAAGAGTGCTTTTGAGTTTATTATTTTTGCAGAAGATTAATAGACAAATTCCTCACGTACACCAGTTTATTTCATAATTTTTGGACTAGCAGAAGTATGGTTATTGTTCAGATCATTACAGACTGTTCTGTTTCTGACAGATTCTGTTTTCATTGCATAGTTTGCTTGTTTTCCAGTTTCTATGGTTTATATTATTCAATATAAATTGTAGAAATGATATGGTACAGTAGGAATTGTGTGAGAACAATTATGAACCTTGTATTTGACAGTACCAAAGTGAATGGTTTGCTCTTTATCATACTAATCTATCTCACGAAGTTTGGTTAAGTTTTGTGTGATTGAAGTTTTCAAGTTTTGGGTGAGATATCGATATGAGGAGAATGAGGAGTGGAAAGAACCTAAGATTGGGGATTCCCAAGGAAACCCAAGGCAATATTCAAGGAAGACTCAAGCTCCTAAGCTTGGGGATGCCCCGGAAGGCATCCCCTCTTTCGTCTTCAAAACTATCGGTATACCTTACTCGGAGCTATATTTTTATTCGTCACATGATATGTGTTTTGCTTGGAGCGTCAATTTATTTTGCTAGTATTTGCTTGCTGTTATGTAGAATAATGTTTTGCATATTTATTTTCAATAAAAATGTCAAGGATAGCCTTTTACCATGCTTATTTTGCAAGTATACATGTTGCTGTTTGAAAACAGAAAGTTTACCGCTGTTGCAAAAATTCCTTAGAAAATTCAGAATGTGATAAAATGTTGAAACCTTTTGCATAATAAGCTCTGATAAATTTACTACAGTCTGAATTTTCTTTCATAAATTTTGGAGTTAGGGAAGTATGATGAATCTTGCATTCTTTACAGACTATACTGTTTTGGCAGATTGCTCTTATGGTTGCATTGTTTGCATATGTTTGCTTGTTTAATGATTCTATTTGAGGATAGGAGTGTTAAATATGCAGAGGAATTTAGTATGAAATGTTGAATAATAATTTTAGTAATTTGTTACAGTAGAAAATGATAAGGTTTTATTGCTTTATACTAACCTATCTCACGAGTTCTCGTTGAGTTTGGTGTGTATGAAGCTTTTGAGATTTAGGAAACCGACGTATAAAAGGAATTAAGGAGACACAAAAGCTCAAGCTTGGGGATTCCCAAGGCACCCCAAGACATTATTTCAAGAAGTCTCAAGCATCTAAGCTTGGGGATGCCCCGGTAGGCATCCCACCTTTTCTCTTCAACAACTATCGGTTAGTATCGGTTGAACCTAAGTTTTTTCTTCTTCACATGAGTTGTGCTATCCTTGCAATGTCATTTTATTTTGTTTTACTTGCTGTTTGAATAAAATAATTGTATCTGAAATATTGAATGAAAAAGAATCCTCCCATGGCTAGTTAATAATTTTACTACTCAGTGTTCTTCACTCATATCTTTTGGAGTAGTTTGTCATTTGCTCACATGCTTCATGTCTATCCTATGAGTAAATGGTTGAATGAATTGAATGTCATAAATCTGAATTTATATATGTTTCATATGCTTATAACATGGTTAGTGATGACTTCACACATAGAAAGTATGAGGCATAAAAGTTGTTGAGAATTGGCAAACGTAGTTTTGGTCATCGTTGCAATTAATAGGAAGTAATATGGAAAGAGAGGTTCACATACGAATATATTATCTTGGACATTTTTTATGCTTGTGAAGCACTCATTAAGTATGACATGCTAAAAGAGTTGACGCTGGATAAGGAAGACAAGATAATGGTTTAAGTTTTCCGACATCTCAGTTAAAGTATATTGTCATTGACCTTCCAAACATGTTGAGCTTGCCTTTCTCCCTCATGCTAGCCAAATCCTTTGCACCAAGTAGATATACTACTTGTGCTTCCAAATATCTGTAAACCCAGTTTTGTCATGAGAGTCCACCATACCTACCTATGGATTGAGTAAGATCCTTCAAGTAAGTTGTCATTGGTGCAAGCAATAAAAATTGCTCTCTAAATATGCATGACTTATTAGTGCGGAGAAAATAAGCTTTGTACGAACTTGTTGTGGAAGTAATAAAAGCGACGGACTGCATAATAAAGGTCCACATACAAGGAGCAATATAAAGTGACATTCTTTTGCATTAAGATTTTGTGCATCAACCCTAAACGCGCAAGACAACCTCTGCTTCCCTCTGCGAAGGGCCTATCTTTGACTTTATGTTTTTACTTTATGCTTGAGTCAAGGTGATCCTCACCATTCCCTTTTTCATTTTATCCTTTGGCAAGCTCCTTGTGTTTGAAAGATCATGATATAATTATCCAATTGGATGTAAGTTAGCATGGGCTATTATTGTTGACATCACCTAAAGGTGAATACGTTGGGAGGCAACACAATAAGCTCCTATCTTTCTCAAAGGTCCCATGAAACTCCATAACCACAAGTATTGCGTGAGTGTTAGCAATTGTAGAAGACTATATGATAGTTGAGTATGTGGACTTGCTGAAAAGCTCTATTCTTGACTCTTTCGATGTTATGATAAATTGCAATTGCTTCAATGACTGAGATTATAGTTTGTTAGTTCTCAATGAAGTTTCTGAACCATGCTTGACATTGTGAATAGATTGTTACTTGATCATGAAAAGTTTTATGAGATAAGCCGCTATTATGACACATATTGATGCAAGAAAAAGTGATTGGAATTATCATTGATCAAACTTAAGCACTTACTAGCATTCCACATCAAAATTATCTTTTTATCATTTACCTACTCGAGGACGAGCAGAATTAAGCTTGGGGATGCCTCGATACGTCTCCAATGTATCTATAAATTTTGATTGCTCCATGCTATATTATCTACTGTTTTAGGCAATATTGGGCTTTATTATCCACTTTTATATTATTTTTGGGACTAACTCATAACCGGAGGCCCAAATTTCATTTGCTGTTTTTTGCCTATTTCAAAGGTTTCAAGAAAAAGAATATCCGACGGAGTCCAAAAGACCTGAAACTCCACGGAACATGTTTTTGGCCCAGACGAAGCCCATGGAGTACCTAAGCTCACTGAGTCCCAGGCTGCCCACGAGGGTGGGGGGCGCCCCTACCTCGTGGCCAGCCCGAAGTCCACCGACGCACCTCCTGCACCCATATATACTCTCGTGCCTAAAACTTCCGAACAGATATTAGATCGAGTTCCGCCGCAAGCCTCTGTAGCCACGAGAAATCAATCTAGTCCCTCTCTGGCGCCCTGCCGGAGGGGGCCATCATCACCGGTGGCCATGGAGGAGTATCCCGGAGGGGCCATCATCACCATGAAGGCCAAGGACCAGAGGGTGGAGGCCATGGAGGAGGAAGCACAAGGGGGAGAACCTCTCCTCCTCTCTCTTGGTGGCACCAGAGTGCCGTCGAGAGGGGAATCATCGCCACGGTGATCGTCTTCATCAACATCACCATCATCAGGGCTGAGGGTATGTACCAGTAGCTATGTGTTTGATCTCTCTCTCTCTCTCTCGTGTTCTTGATTTATTCATGATCTTGATGTATCGCGAGCTTTGCTATTATAGTTGGATCTTATGATGTTTCTCCCCATCTACTCTCTTGTAATGGATTGAGTTTTCCCTTTGAAGTTATCTTATCGGATTGAGTCTTTAAGGATTTGAGAACACTTTATGTATGTCTTGCATGTGCTTATCTGTGGTGACAATGGGATATCACGTGATCTACTTGATGTATGTTTTGGTGATCAACTTGCGGGTTCAGTGACCTTTTGAACTTATGCATAGGGGTTGGCACACGTTTTCTTCTTGACTCTCCGGTAGAAACTTTGGGGCACTCTTTGAAGTACTTTGTGTTGGTTGAATAGATGAATCTGAGATTGTGTGATGCATATCGTATAATTATACCCACGGATACTTGAGGTGACATTGGAGTATCTAGGTGACATTAGGGTTTTGGTTGATTTGTGTCTCAAGGTGTTATTGTAGTACGAACTCTATGATAGATTGAACGGAAAGAATAGCTTCGTGTTATTTTACTACGGACTCTTGAATAGATCGATCAGAAATGATAACTTTGAGGTGGTTTCGTACCCTACCATAATCTCTTCGTTTGTTCTGTGCTATTAGTGACTTCGGAGTGACTCTTTGTTGCATGTTGAGGGATAGTTATATGATCCAGTTATGTTATTATTGTTGAGAGAACTTGCACTAGTGAAAGTATGAACCCTAGGCCTTTTTCAACGCATTGCAATACCGTTTACGCTCACTTTTATTACTTGTTACCTTGCTGTTTTTATATTTTCATATTACAAAAACCTATATCTACCATCCATATTGCACTTGTATCACCATCTCTTCGCCGAACTAGTGCACCTATACAATTTACCATTGTATTGGGTGTGTTGGGACACAAGAGACTCTTTGTTATTTGGTTGCAGGGTTGTTTGAGAGAGACCATCTTCATCCTACGCCTCCCACGGATTGATAAACCTTAGGTCATCCAGTTGAGGGAAATTTGCTACTGTCCTACAAACCTCTGCACTTGGAGGCCCAACAATGTCTACAAGAAGTTTGTGTAGTAGACATCATGATCACCGCCCACAACTCTTTGTGTTCTACTCATGCATATCATCTATGCATAAACCTGGCTCTGATACCACTGTTGGTAAATGTCGCATGCAATTTCAGAAAAAGTTCCTACGCTCACGCAACATCTATCTAGGAAATGCATAGCAATGTGAGGGGGAGAATGTGTTCACGTACCCTCGTAGATCGAAAGCGGAAGCGTTTGACAACACGTTTGATGCAGTCGAACTTCTTCTCGTTCCGACTGATCAAGCACCGAGCGTACGACACGTCCGGGTTCTTCACACGTTCAGCTCGATGACGTCCCTCGAACTCTTGATCCTGCAAAGTGTCGAGAGAGAGTCCCGTCAGCACGATGGCGTGGTGATGGTGATGGTGAAGTGAAGGCTTGCAAGACTAGATGAGAACAAGAAGGCGAAGCCCCCTCCCCCCCCCCCCCCGACAAGACCCTTGCCGGGGACGCCCACAAGACCCCGGCAAGACCCTTGTCGGGGACATCTGCGGGGCCACGGCCAGGCCCGCACTTACCAAAGCTTCGCTGCCCCATGGCCGTCCCGACGCAGCAGCCACCCTGCCAACTAGGCACGCACTTACGTGGCAGCGTGCAGCTTCTAGGCCAACCAAGCAAGCACCTGCGTGGTGGCATGCAGATCATTTGTGAAGACCCTGCCACCGCACCAGCGTAGCAGCCAGCTAGCCAGTGTGGAGCTGCATGCCTTGCCAGCCTAGACGCGCGTCGAAGCGAGGCGAGGTGGCGACAGACGGGACGGGTGAGGGAGTCCTGGATTAGGGGGTCTCCGGACAGCCGGACTATATCCTTTGGCCGGACTATTGGACTACGAAGATACAAGATTGAAGACTTCGTCCCGTGTCATGGGACTCTCCTTGGCGTGGAATGCAAGCTTGGCAATACGGATATGTAGATCTCCTCATTTGTAACCGACTCTGTGTAACCCTAGCCCCCTCCCGTGTCTATATAAACCAGAGGGTTTAGTCCGTAGGTCAACAACAATCATACCAGAGGCTAGCTTCTAGGGTTTAGCATCTACGATCTCGTGGTAGATCAACTCTTGTAATACTCATATCATCAAGATCAATCAAGCAGGAAGTAGGGTATTACCTCCATCGAGAGGACCCGAACCTGGGTAAACATCATGTCCCCCGCCTCCTGTTACCATCCGCCTTAGAGGCACAGTTCGGGACCCCCTACCCGAGATCCGCCGATTTTGACACCGACATTGGTGCTTTCATTGAGAGTTCCACTGTGTTGTCACCATAAGGCTTGATGGCTCCTTCGATCATCGGTAACTATGCGGTCCAAGGTGAGGTCTTCCTCCCCGGACATATATTCGTATTCGGGCGGCCGATCGGGCCAACTCGCCGCCATCCGGAGCGGATCGAGAGCTACGCCCGCCACCGTGTCGTCGTTCGGAAACTTGAACTAGACTGCCGACATCCGCAGAGACTTGATCTTCGACGGATTCGAGCCCGCTACAAAAGGCCAGACGATCACGACGAGCATGATTTAGCTCTGTCGTCGGATAGTGTTCGGGAGATCACACCTGCAGCTACTCCGGCCCTCAATCCGGAGCAAATGCCATCCGAGGACGGGTGGATAGACCTCGCCATGGAGGCCGCACTCTTAGTGGCGATAGAGCCGGATACTGACTTCACCCCTTACGAGAGCCGTGTTGCCGAACCACTGTCTCCGGCCACGGACTCCGAGCCGCCTGCGTCCGTGCCTATCGAATCTGATTGGGCGCCGATCATGGAGTTTACCTCCGTGGATATCTTTCAGCACTCGCCTTTCGGCGACATGCTAAATTCATTAAGGTCTCTCTCCTTGTCAGGAGAACCTTGGCCGAACTATGTCCGGCTAGAATGGGATGCAGACGACGAAGAAATTCGCTACCCACCCACCACCCACTTAGTAGCCATTGTCAACGATTTAACCGACATGCTCGACTTCGACTCCGAAGACATCGACGGTATGGACGACTATGCAGGAGACAAACAGGAACCATCGCCTACGTATTTGGACCGCCACCTCATCATATGACATATATATGGTGGATACCCCCAAAGAAGGTAATGGCGACAAGACAGCGGAGGATGAACCCTCGAAGAAGCAACCCAAGCATCGACGTCAGCGGCGCCGCTCTAAGTCCCGCCATAGCAAAAGCAGTGATACCGACACAAGAGACAATTGCACTCCGGATAGTGCCGAAGACGATAACAATCCCCTCCAGCACGATTTAGAGCGGGAGGGTGAACAAGCTAGCCCTCCAGAACAGGCAGCAGATGGAGAAACGGAGGATGACAATTACATGCCTCTCTCCGAAGACGAGGTGAGCCTCGGCGACGAAGAATTTATCGTGCCTGAGGATCCCATCGAGCAGGAGCGCTTCAAGCGCCAGCTTACT
This sequence comes from Aegilops bicornis, assembly GCA_021605145.1. Lineage (NCBI taxonomy): Eukaryota > Viridiplantae > Streptophyta > Magnoliopsida > Poales > Poaceae > Aegilops > Aegilops bicornis. The sequence continues at coordinate 576,498,777 of CM038670.1, read as the reverse complement.
GCCACAACAAATAGCCTAAAGAAAAAGCAACAACAACTTCGAGCTGATCAAGATTTGCTAGCAGACAGATGGACCGAAGTCCTTGCGGCCGAGGAATACGAACTCAAACGCCCCTCCAAGAGTTATCCAAGGCATAGGTCGCTACCCCGACTCGAGGAGGAAGCATTGAAACCTACATCACCAGCGTACGGTGCGGCTGACCGGCCACCTCGTGGCCGAGACAGAGAGGCATTTCAGCCCGAAGTTCAGCCTGCACCCCGCCGCCACTCAAACAAAAATACCAAGGCCCGGGGCAACACGCAGGACCTGCGAGACGTATTGGAAAGTAGGGCAAATCATGCAAGATCAATATACGGGTCACGGGGGTGCGCACCAACACGGGACGATGGCCGTCACACCGGATACACTAAAAGTAAATCCGGCCGGGCCGAATACAGCAGACAAGACTCATATGAACTGCGTCGTGATATAGCCCGGCACAGAGGCGCCGCACACCCCCTATGCTTCACTGATGAAGTTATGGATCACGAATTCCCGGAGGGTTTTAAACCCGTAAATATCGAATCGTATGATGGTACAACAGATCCCGCGGTATGGATTGAGGATTTCCTCCTCCACATCCACATGGCTCACGGTGATGATCTACATGCCATCAAGTACCTCCCACTAAAACTCAAAGGACCAGCTCGGCATTGGCTGAATAGCTTCCCAGCAGACTCCGTCGGTAGTTGGGAGGATTTGGAAGATGCATTCCTTGACAACTTCCAGGGCACTTATGTGCGACCACCAGATGCTGATGACTTGAGCCATATACCTCAGCAGCCGGGGGAATCGGCCAGGCAATTCTGGACACGGCTCCTAACTAAGAAAAACCAAATTGTCGACTGTCCGGATGAAGAGGCCTTAGCGGCATTCAAGCATAACATCCGTGACGAGTAGCTTGCCCGGCACCTCGGCCAGGAGAAGCCGAAGTCTATGGCATCCCTCACGACACTCATGACCCGCTTTTGCACGGGCGAGGATAGCTGGCTGGCTCGCAGCAACAACACATCAAGGAATCCGGGCACTTCAGATACTAAAGATGCTAACGGCAGACCACGTCGTAACAGACACAAGCGCCGCAACAACGGCGATAACGCCAAAGATACGGCAATCAATGCCGGATTCAGAGGCTCTAGATCCGGTCAGCGGAAAAAGCCATTCAAAAGAAGTACTCCGGGCCCGTCCAGTTTGGACCGCATACTCGATCGCTCATGTCAAATTCACGGCACCCCCGATAAGCCATCCAATCACTCCAACAGAGAATGATGGGTGTTCAAGCAGGCCGGCAAGTTGAATGCCGACAACAAGGACAAGGGGCTGCATAGCAACGACTAGGAGGAGCCCCGACCACCGAACGCAGGAGGACAGAAGAGGTTCCCCCCACAAGTGAAGACGGTGAACATGATATACGCAACCCACATTCCCAATAGGGAACAGAAGCGTGCACTAAGGGACGTCTATGCGATGGAGCCTGTCGCCCTGAAGTTCAACCCATGGTCCTCTTATCCGATCACCTTTGATAGCAGGGACCACCCCACTAGTATCCGTCATGGCGGATCCGCCGCATTGGTCCTAGACCCCATCATTGACGGATTTCACCTCACTCGAGTCCTTATGGGCCGGCGGCGGCAATGAACCTGCTCTATCAGGATACAATGCGCAAAATGGGTATAGATCCCTCGAGGATCAAACCCACAAAAACCACCTTTAAGGGCGTCATCCAAGGTGTAGAGGCCCATTGCACGGGCTCAATCACATTGGAAGTGGTCTTCGGATCTCCGGACAACTTCTGAAGCGAGGAGTTAATCTTCGATATCGTCCCGTTTCACAGTGGCTATCACGCACTGCTCGGGCGAACCGCATTTGCAAAATTCAATGCGTTACCGCATTACACATACCTCAAGCTCAAGACGCCAGGACCTAGGGGGGTCATAACAGTCAATGGAAACACATAACGCTCGCTCCGCACGGAGGAGCACACTGCGGCCCTCGCAGCAGAAGCACAAAGCAGCCTTTTAAGGCAACCCGCCAATTCGGCGACACTGCCCCCGGACACCGTCAAGTGAGCCCGGAGTAACCTGCAACAGGATCGCCAGGCACGTTCAGAGCTCGCCTAGCAATTCGGCCCCCGTCCTAGTCCCAGTCAAGCGACGAAATCCGTGCCGCGCGTACATAATTACACACTGAAAATACCATGGTCATAGGTGGTGGCAGGATCAGGGCACGTCCCACAATGCGGCTCAACTGCCCTAGGGGCTGCATACCTTTATCATTTTTTCCTTTCAGGACCTTACTCTCTGGAAGCCCTTTCCGACAGTATGATTGTCGGACACATTACGGGAAGGAACAACCAAGGAGGCAAGAAGCTAAGTCGTACAAGGGAACCCCCATGTGGTCTCTAATAACAATCGACATACCCGTTCTTTAATACCCATACGCATCCTGCCCTTGGATATGACATGTCAAATAGTCCTATTTTTTGCTTATTGCACTACTTGTATCAGTACGCTTCGACGTATTATCTAAATAACAATGCATAGCATTAGTCTATTATTGCATTATCCATCCTTTTTTCTTATATGTTTATTTACGACAATTTGCACCCGTACATTCTGGTACGACCAGTACGCCAGGGGCTTTCGTATACCCCATAATACAACGTGAGAAGTCCGAACACTTTCGATGGTGCGGCACCCCGAACTTATAGCATTATATGCATCAGCTCCGAATCATGTCTTGGGTCAATAGTTGGGTTTTCCCGGCTCCCATGTTTTGGTACCTTACGTTTCGCTATATCGGCTAAGGTAGCGCTGGGAGAACTACTTCGATTGTGTCCCGGTTCTTCCGGACGTGCACCTCAGTAGAGAAAGCCGAAAACTGACTGTCATGATAAGGCGAGAGCTGGTCGCTGTTCGAGAGGTCTCATGTCCTTAAAGACTTCTTCCCCTTCGGGCGAGGAGTCGGCCTTACCCGACTTAGGCATATATAGCGCCCCAAATTCGGCCTTCCGAATACTAGGGGCTTCGCCAAAATTTAAAATTGTAGACTTCTATGGCTAAGTGAGAGTGATAAAGCCTTATAGTCCGATTGCACAGTTCGTTGTGCTGAGCACCTCCGTTGAAGGACCCAAAATTGGGATAAAGAGTGCTCAGGTTTATCCCGAACACCTCAGTACTAGTTACATGGGGGCAGAAGCCGACGACTGGCCAACTCTCAGATTTTAAATTCAAAAAGCGTTGCATAACGCAAATGAAGTAGTTTCACATTACAGGATCACATGAGCACGTTCATTCAAAAATTACATCTTTAGCACATTCCTCCGTCACAAGGCGGGAACCCTTCAGGACACTTTCATAATACATCTCGGGGCGGCGATGCTCCTTGCCCTCCGGCGGCCCCTCCTTCACCAAATTTTCACGGCGTCCAGCTTCGCTTAGTGCACCTTCGCCGCAAAAGCCTGCGTGCACCCTCGATGCGAACATGCACCGCTTTATGACTTCAAGCCGTGGGCAGACATCTATAAGCCGCCTCACCAGACCGAAGTAGCTGTCAGGCAGGGGATCGCCAGGCCACATCCCGACTATAAGACCCTTCATGGCCTGTTCGGCCGCCTTGTGAAGCTCGACCAGTTGCTTCAGCTGGTCGCTCACGGGCATTGGGTGTTCGGTCCCCGTATACTGAGACCAGAACAACTTCTCCGTCGAGCTCCCCTCCTCAGCTCGGTAAAACTCCGCGGGATCCAACAAACTGCGGGGAAGATCTGCGAACGCTCCTGGAGGGCTCCGAACTCAGGTAAGTAAAAGGAAATTTCCTTTACGTGCTTGCTTTGCTAATGAATGCCTTACCCGCTGCCACCTTCTTCACCGCATCAATCTCCTGGAGGGCCTTGTGGGCTTCAGCCTTGGCGTTTTGTGCGGTTTCGAGGGCCTTCACAAGCTCGGACTCTCGCGTCTTAGAGTCAAGCTCCAAGGACTCGTGTTTTTTGGCGAGAGCCTGGAGCTCTTGTTGCACCTCGCCTACCCGGGCTTCTTGCTTTTCTCGCTCGATGCGCTCCTTGGCCGCTTTGTCCTTGGCCTTGGACAGCACCTTCTTTAGGGTCGCCACTTCGGTCGTGGCCCCTGGCAAATTCATGATGATCCTATTATTTTACAACCAAATTTATTTTCAATATATAGATAAGGTATTGCTTACCTTTGCTCTCCTCGAGCTGCCTCTTGGCAAGGCCGAGCTCTTCCTCGGACCGCTCAAGATCCTGCTTCAGTGCAACGACCTCCGCAGTACGTGCGGCGGCGGCTAGCAGTGAAGCCTGAATATGCACATAGACATGTTCTGATTAGACTCCTGAGTCATTATTTGATCCTCTATTCGGCCTTTCTTCGCGAACGCCAAACAGAGCATCAGGGGCTACTGTCTATGCGGTAATATTTTCCTATATTTTGATTATTTACCTGAAAGCCTGTTAGGAGGCTCGCACAAGCTTCAATTAGTCTGTTTTTGGTGGACTGAACCTTCTCGATCACCGCACTCATGATAGTGCGGTGCTCTTCGTCGATGGAAGCATCGCGAAGTGCTTCCAGCAAGTTGTCCGATGCCTCTGGATGGACAGAGGCCACCGGCATGGGCGGCTTGCCCCTCTTAACGGGGGGTTGCCTGACAGAGTCCAGAACCACTGGAGTCCGGCGCAGTATTCGGCTGGGGGCCGAATTTGCTGCCCCCATCATCAGAGCCCATCAGAGTCTTGCTCCCCTTGTGCCCAGGGTCCGGAACGTCGCCTTGAGGCGCCTCCAGGGCTACCTCCCCTCGACTCGGTGTCCTTTGAGACAACACTTCGGCGTTGTCCGTAGGGCGAGGGGTGGAGGCGGTCGGAAGTGAATCGCTATTCATATCCGACGGGTCCAAAGAACCATCCGACGAAGATACGTCGATATGGGCTCGGGATGGGCCGCATAATCATGTTCGGCGTGATGATAAGAAGTGTAATAAAACACACCATGAACTACTATGGAATCCAGATACTTACGACTTCGCCAGGGGCTTGTCCCTGGGTAACCACTCGTCGCCGTTGTAGGCGGCCGTCGTGGAGCAGTCCGGGAGAAGGGTCCGTCCCTTCTTGGACCCTTCGGCCTCCCCGGTTGGGGCGGCCTTCCTTTTCTTGTCCCCCCCCCCCCCCCGGCTGGGGGGGAGGGGACTTTCCTCTTCCTCCTCCTCATTTTCGTGGGAGAAGTGCGCCTTGGAGTTTTCGGACGATGAGTCCGATATATCCTGGCGCCGGAGACCCTTTCGGGTCCCCGTGGCCTTCTTCTCCGGCACCTCATAAGGTGCCGGAACCAGCATCTCCGTTAGGAGAGCATCTGCTGGATCTTCGGGCAGGGGAGCCGGATAATTGATCCGCTCTGCTGTCGCTACCCAGTCCTGTTAGACGGCGTGGAGGCTTAGATCTCGTGCGTATTTATACTGGGGAAACAAACATCTTATAAGATATAAAAGACTTATCGGATTCGCAGGGCGCTTTGCGCTGAGTCCGCGGTCCTCGGTAAGGGGAGGTGGTACCTCGGCGCCCTTGAACAGCACCCTCCAGACGTCCTTGTGCGTCGTGTCGAAGACCTCTCGCAACGTCTGGTGCTCGGCCGGGTCGAACTCACACAAGGTAAATGCCCGTCTTTGACACGGGAGGATTCGGCGGAAGGGCATGACTCGGACCACGTTGGTGAGCTTGATTTTCTTGCTCATCATGTTTTTGATGCATGTCTGGAGTCCGGTCAGCTCTACCGGGGAACCCCAGGGCAGGCCCTTCTCTTTCCAGGAGGTGAGCCACATGGGGATTCCGGATCGAAATTTGGGGGCCGCCAACCAGTTGGTGTCGCGGGCTCGGTGATGTAGAACCACCCCGATTGCACCCCTTTATGGTCTCCACATAGGAGCCTTCGAGCCAGGTGATGTTGGGCATTTTGCCCACCATGGCGCCTCCGCACTCCGCCTGCTGGCCAACCACCACCTTCGGTTTAACATTGAAGGTCTTCAGCCCCATGCCGAAATGTGGTTGGATGTGGATGAAGGCCTCGCACACGACGATAAACACCGAGATGTTGAGGATGAAATTGGGGGCCAGATCGTGAAAATCCAGCCCGTAGTAGAACATGAGCCCGCGGACAAACGGGTGGAGGGGAAATCCCAGTCCGCGGACGAAGTGGGTAAGGAAAACCACCCTCTCATGGGGCTCTAGCGTAGGGATGATCTGCCCCACATCTGGAAGCCGGTGTGCGATATCCGCGGCTAGATATCCGGCTCCCCGTAGCTTTGTGATGTTCTCCTCCGTGACGGAGGAGACCATCCACTTGCCTCCCGCTCCGGACATGCTTGGAGTGGTTTGAGGGGAAAACCGCAGACTTGGGTGCTGGAGCTCGAGTGTGCAAGAATGGATGAGGAAGGAGGAAGAAGGCGTGGGTAAAAAGAGGAATCCTTGTCCCTTTATAGGGGCATATGCCTCCCCACCTGCCTGGTAAAACTCGCTTATTCCCCAAGCGCCGTAATTGATGGCGCGGTTGGGTTACCCACATCCGTATTGATGAGAATCCCGTGATAAGGGGACATGATCTCTGCTTCGACAAGACATGCCAAGGAAACCGCCTTGCGATATGTGAGGTGGCTGGTTGAGAAAAACGGTTCGAATAATGACCGGGCCGTGGTACGATGTCATGCTGTCAAAGGTGTCAGCAGATTAGATGTGTGGAAATATTATTCTCTCTACGGTGGTATGTGGAACTTGTTTTGCAGAGCCGGACACTATCCTTGTGTTCAAAATCTTCTATGGAGTATTCGGAGGAGGAACCCACCTTGCAATGCCGAAGACAATCTGCGCCGGACTCATCGTCATTGAAGCCTGGTTCGAGGGCTACCGAGGAGTCCTGGATTAGGGGTCTCCGGACATCCGGACTATATCCTTTGGCCGGACTGTTGCACTATGAAGATACAAGATTGAAGACTTCGTCCCGTGTCCGGATGGGACTCTCCTTGGCGTGGAAGGCAAGCTTGGCAATACGGATATGTAGATCTCCTCCCTTGTAACCGACTTTGTGTAACCCTAACCCCCTCCGGTGTCTATATGAACCGGAGGGTTTAGTCCGTAGGTCAACAACAATCATACCATAGGCTAGCTTCTAGGGTTTAGCCTCTACGATCTCGTGGTAGATCAACTCTTGTAATACTCATATCATCAAGATCAATCAAGCAGGAAGTAGGGTATTACCTCCATCGAGAGGGCCCGAACCTGGGTAAACATCGTGTCCCCCGCCTTCTGTTACCATCCGCCTTAGACGCACAGTTTGGGACCCCCTACCCGAGATCCGCCGGTTTTGACACCGACAACGGGCTTCCTTGCCGTCCCTGATAAAGCAAGAGGACACGTCGGCAGCACATTAAATGTGTTTTGTCCCAAGATGTCAGAGATAGACTTGTACACTGTACATACTTTCCACCTCCTGTGTGCCACTGTGGCGACCCCTTTGACTATAAAAGGAGGCCCAAGGCGTACTGAGAAAGGATTCAGACTTTTTGGGCTAGGCATGCACCGCAGCTAGTTCAAGATCTCAAGAACACCAAATATACACCAAAGCAGGACTAGGGTATTACGCATCACTTGTGGCCCGAACCTGGATAAAATTCCCCCGTGTTGATCTTCTAAACCTGCCCTTCTTACATCCCCGCACCCCGGAAACCGTAGTAGGTATTCCCGTGATCCCATAGGTGTCATTCTTGAACACCGACATCTTTGGCGCGCCAGGTAGGGGGCGCAAGCTGTGAAAAAATCGGTTTTGGAGTCAGCTCATCAACCCCTTCGTCGCGATGGCTCAAGAGAAAAGGGCGGCATTGATCAGCCACGCTCTGGTGCCATCAGCTAGGCGAGGCGGTGCTGTCCACAACCGCGCCAACTGTCCGCGTAGCAACAAAAAAGCTAAGTCACGCAGAACCTTGAGCAAGTTCCTTTTTAATACTCCCTCCGTTCCTTGATATAAGGTGTATAGATTTTTGAGAAAAAATCCGAAATATAAGGTGTATTGCATCGCACCACTCGTTTGGATATTTTTTTAGGAATTTGATTACATTTCCTTACATTAGCACAACTCCTCTATTGTCTCATGTGAATTAGTCAGGTGTAATCTCGCCCAAAACTTGTGAAATTTACCCTCCACGTCCGTTCTTTAATTTTCATGCCAAAAACTATACACCCTATATTTAGGAACGGAGGGAGTATAAGGTTATTCTCCTCGAAAAATCTTTCCCCTTGTATGGAAACATTTACGCGATGGAACCCTTCCGCTATCGGCAACACCCTTGTTCTGTTTCGAGTCCGCTCAACAGTTTAGGCGGCTGAGCAGAGAACGGCAGGGTGGCTTGCCCGGAAGCAAGCGCTCCCGGCTGGCTGCTAAGAATCCGTCCTTCAAAGCACCCTAGCATTGGTTTACGTGCCGGCAAACCTATTCAACTAGGCATAGGGCGTGTACATAAAAGGAAAGATTGAACAGGAAGATATCATGCTTCTTTTCAAAGTACTACAGAGTTATATTACATCAATAGTTGTTGCGGTTCTAACTTAAGATAAAATTGTCTTGGTCATGAACTCGCAGTGGCGATGAGAAACGGGGCCTAGTCCCGGCGTTGGCCCTCCACCCTCTTGACTCCATCGACGCGGCTGATGACGGGCTCAATACACTCCTCGAGCGCCGTGATGTACATGCCCTCCGGCAAGCTCTCCAGCGCGTCGGCGAAGTCGACGTTGGGGTTCCAGAATGCCACCTTGGTGAGCACCTTGGTCAGGGCGCCCCGGCAGAGCCTTCGGGACTCATTCGCCAGATAGACTGCTCAATTGGAGCGGAGCTTCTCCAGGGCATCGAGGACGCCCTCGAAGAACAGGGTCAGCCTGGTATTGGGGCTCATGTTCGGTTCCTGGGAGTACCTGACATTCGGCATCCCCATGGCGGCCAGCTTCGCGGTGATCCTCCCAGCGACATCGATGAGGTGGCTGATCCAGAGGTTTACCCTCTTTGCGTAATCCTCGTGCTCGGCAGCGACATTGCTCCGCAGCTGCTTCTCATCCTCCAGGGCCTTGTTCAGGGTCTCCTCACGAGCCCTGGCTTCCAAAAGCTTCCCCTCCAAGCCGTCCAGTTTCAGCTTCAGGTCGTTGATGGAGTCGTTGGCTTCGGAGAGCAGCTTGGCCTTGTCGGAGATGCCAACGTGTGAATCCGCGAGAGCGCGATTGGCTGTGTCCCTCTCCTCCGCTAGCTCCAGGGCTTTCTTCTTTAGCTCCTCCCGCTCCAGCTCCAGCTCCTTCACCTTTCCGGTGTGGTCTAGGTCCTGAGCATCGAGTGCCTCCTTGTGCCTCTGCTCTAGCTCCCGGGTCTGCTATGCGACGATCTTCCTGATTTCTTCATCCTTGCCGCGGAGCGTGGCGGCAAGCGCCTGCTCACGGGCGACAAGGTCTTCCTCTTGGGAGTCTAGAAGAGCCTTCTGCTGTTGCTGGGCAGCGTCGTCCTTGGCGGCATGTGCCTTCGCCACCTCCTGGGCCTTCTCAATGTCAGCCTGCTTCAGGATGATCTCTCGCTTGTGCTCATCCAGCTCACCCCGGGCAGCCCTCAGCTCATCCCGGGCCTCGCAAAACCAAACTTGCGCCTGAGCGACGCGCTCCTCAAGATCTGCCTCCGCCTTGTCCACCACCACCATCCTGGATTTCACCTTTTCTTGGCGGGCACGGTGGAGCGCTTGGAGCTTCTGGAAGTTGGTGCCCATGTCTTGGAGGAGATGCTCCTCCTGGGAACCGTCGCCACCAGTGCTCAGATCGTCGACAATATGGAGCCCGGCGGTGGGGAGCACCTCATCATCAAAGACCTCCCCCTCAGCAGGCACTCTGGTGTGTGCCGACCCTGGGAGGCGAACGAACAAGTCATCGCCCACCTTCAGGTACTTTCTCGGCGCGGCGGCTATGGAGGAGGAGGGTTGGTCGTTGGCCACCTCCTCCTCGGCAGGCTCCTTGGCGGCCTCCCCGGCAGCAGCCTTGTCGGCCTCCTCAGCAGCGGCCTTGTCGGCCTCCTCGGCGGCAGCCTTGCCGGCCTCCTCGGCAATGGCCGTGCCGGCCTCTCCGGCAAGATCCTCGTCGGCCTCCCCCGTGGCGGACTTGGCGGCCTCCTCTACTGCGATCCTGACGGCCTCGGCCTCGGCCTCGGCGTCCTTGGTGACCTCCCCGATTACGATGTCGATATCCTCCTGGTCCATCGAGGGAGGGTCTGGAAACCAGAAAGGAAGGACGAAAAGAGGTCAAGATCAAGGTTTAGGACAAAAGAAAAGGAAAGAGGGAAAAGAAGAAAGGGAAGGGAGGCAGGCCGCTTACAGGCATCGGGCTGAGAAGTGGTTCCCTCCCCGTCAACATTCATTGTCGGGACGGAGCCACCATCCTCCAAGTCCGCCTCCTCCTCCTCCTCCATATGCGTGGGCTCGGCGGTGGTTGCCCTTTCCAAGGACGACCTTTTGGGCGGCATGGTCGATGGGGGCGGCGTGTTGGGAGTGGCCCTCATGGGCTCCTCATGCTGCTGCTCTCGTCCTGCAAAGCCGGCAAGGTCGGCACCAAGGATTCCCCCCCAACGCCCGTCGATGGGGAGAGAGTAATGAACTTACGCTGGGGGCTGAAGCGGGGGCTGCGTCGAGGGCTGGCATCTGAGTTGATCTCCACAACCAGCGGCGTGCGGAAAGTGCTCGTCGGGGGCTTGACGCCCGCCAAGGCTTTGGCCCTCTTCGCCGCCCTATGGGCCAGCGTCTTCGTCTCCCTGCAAAGGCAAGATCAAGTCAGGGGAAATAGCACGAGCTGGGAGTCAGAAATGATAAAGGGCGAGATGCTTACTCTTCCTCCTCCGCCGGCCTCCTCTTCCTCTTCGAGCTGAAGGACCCGAGGTCGAAATCGGCCTCGGGTTCGCTGTCCGAAGGGGGAGGAGGAGGGGATGGGGTCCTGTGCCGCTTGGACAAGGAAGAAGCAGCGGTCGCTGCCTTCGTCTTCGCTGTCGCGGCCCTCGTCTGGCGCACAGGCTGCGCCTGGCCCTGTTGTTGTCGCGCTGTCCTGCCGGGTCAGACCGGCTCGCTAGAGGTAGCCCACCGCACGATGCGCCTCCTTGCCGGGGGCGAGGAGTCATCCGCCTCGATCTCCTCCCCGGTCGACTCCTCGGCCGAGTCGTCAACGAGAGGAGCCCCAGCGCCGGTGCCACTGGGTCCTACGGCAGGCACCGCCCACTCGGCGAACTCCCTCTCCTCCGCAGTCGCGTCAGCCTCGTCGTCCACGGCGCGGCAGCTGCCGGCCTCCTGGGCAAGTGCCGCCTCCTCCGCCCTGGCGGCGATGTATGCTAGCTCCGCCTTGGTGGTGTCGCGGATGAGCAGCGGCTCGTCACGGACGTACCTCTCCGATAGGTTGTTGAAGAACGCATGTACTTGTTCCGCTTCCGGTTCGGCCCAGCTTGGATCGAGGCCATGCGCGTAGAAGTGCGGCATCATGGCGATGATGTCGGTCTGGCGAGAATTATTGCTCAGCGGGACCACTCCCATTGGCAACCCAAACAGTGACCCACCGGCCCTGACGGCCTTGCCGGTCCTCTCAACCCCGCCGTCCGCATTCACCTTGAGCTGAAAGAGCCTCTGGCAGAAATGGGCATGCCCCGGCATCGTGAAATTGTGCTTCAGGCCATAGAGGAGCCTCACGATATCGGACGCGTTCCTGAAATCCCAGGCCGGCCTCCCCTTGTTATGTAGCGGAGCGATCCAGCGACGGAGGAAGTCAGCCCCGATCATCTCGAGGGTGACCCCAGTCGAGGTAAGGCGATGAATCCTGGTGGTGGCGACCGTGACCTTCTCGTCGTCGGTGTCGAGGTCACTCCAGTCCTTGCCGTGGACCGGCGGCCTCCGACGGACCCAACAGAACTTCGGCGGGTCTTCCTCCTTGATCTAGCACCACCGGCCCCGCCACTTGTCCCACCTCTCTTTCTGGGCAACCTTCGGGCACGTGCCCCTACATATGACACTTCTATGAAGATAATTGTGACAAAACCTGGTATCATCATAGATGTGGTGGGCTCCTACTTCTATGACAAAAAATCATGACAGAAAATGGGCTTTTCGTCCTGGTTGGGCCGGAGACGCAGCTGCATGACATTCTTTGGGCCGTCCATGACGGAAAAAAACCATGGTAGAAGCGAGGGCGAGGAAAATTTCGGGAGTTCCGATTCACGGTGGGAGGTCGGGCCGAGCAATGCACGCTTTCTCTCGTACACATACGCTGGCGTGTGCGTAGGCGTTAACTCTAATCGAACCCGGCGAGGCGTTGGGCTCTAATCGAACCCGAAGCGGTTGCACCGCAGTTACGCGTACATCGAACCCGAAGCGATCGATCGATGGCTGTTAATCGAACCTGATCGAGCGATTCTTCGCTATCGCTGCTAATCAAGCCGATCGATGATGCCTGGGATGAGCAGTGAGCATTGCACGGGGGGTTGGATGAGCGAGCGGTGGCGTTTGCCTCTGGATGAATAGGACCTCGTGGTGTGGAGGGCTGGATGAACAGTAGACGATGGAGGGGTGCCCGTGGAGGGGTGGTTGAACAGGACCCCGTGGTTTGGAGGGCTGGATGAACAGTAGACGGTGGAGGGGTGGTTGACCAGTAGCCGGTGGAGTAGCGTGCGGTGGAGGCTGGATGAACAGGAGCCCGCGTAGGCCGGAGGAGGTCGACGGTAGCCCGTGGAGGCTGGAGGAGGTTGACGGTGGAGATGAACAGTATCCCGTGGAGTCCTGCTTTTGCGGTCGCCACACCCCTCCCGATGAAACGGGACCCTGTTTCGACCGTAGGAGGTCCGTTTAAATCCGTTTTGCGGTACGCCACACCCCTCCCGATCAACAGGACCCCCGTTTCGACCGTAGGAGGTCTATTTCGTCCGTTTTGCGATACGCCACACCCCTCCAGATCAACAGGACCCCCATTTCGACCATAGGAGGTCCGTTTCCTCCGTTTTGTGGTACGCCACACCCGTCCCGATCAACAAGACCCTGTTCCGAACGTAGGAGGTCTGTTTCCTCCGTTATGCGGTACGCCAGTCCTCGTTTCCATCGCCTGTTCCGTCCAAGCCCTCCCGATGAACACGACCACGCATTCCATTCCGACCCAGCCGGTTGGCTTCCAATGAACACGATGACGATGTTGTTTCTCTGTTCCGACCCAGCCATGTACGTATGCGCGAGTAGGAGTTCGAGACCCCACCCGTATGTACACATACGTGGCTGTATTTTCTTTCTTGCACCCTAGACGCGTTATGCGTGCGTACACGCTATGTGCGCCGCTTCTACTACGACATCGCGGCGCCTCTCACGATTTAAACGTATGCCGCCTCTACATCGACCAAAGTATGTACGCACACGTTCGCGACGAGAATGACAACGCTTCGTATGCTTCGACCAGGTGGGTCTGGTATCGAGCACTTTCTTGCGTGCGAAGGTGTAGCTGGTGGGTCCCAGCAATCGGGGCAACCGTCGTTTTGCCCGGACGCACTTCCTTGCGTCGCGATGTAGATGTAGTGGGTCCCAGCGGTCGAAGCGAATCGTTTTTTGCGGACGCACTTCCTTGCGTGCGAAGGTGTAGCTGGTGGGTCCCAACAGTCAGGAGGGAAACATTTTTTTCATGAAATACGGTGGCCCGTCCGGTGGGTCCCTGCTGTCAGGTGGAGGAATCATTATTTTCTGCGTAATAAGGAGGCACTTCCTTGCTGCGGCCGTGGACCCAGCTGTCAGCCTCTCCATGTACAGTCCATGTCCGATGGAAGTCGTTCCTTGACCATGTTGACCACGCCGCGTCGAGAGCACCAGGGCGGTGGATGACGGCGAGGCCTAGGAAGGGGACGACACAGAGCCGGTTGATGACCCACAAGTATAGGGGATCTATCGTAGTCCTTTCGATAAGTAAGAGTGTCGAACCCAACGAGGAGCAAAAGGAAATGATAAGCGGTTTCTGATAAGGTTTTCTCTGCAAGCACTGAAATAGTAAGTGATAGATAGTTTTGTGATAAGATAAATAGTGACGAGCAAAAAGTAAATAAAGTGCAGCAAGGTGGCCCAATCCTTTAGGTAGCAAAGGATAAGCCTGGAAGAAGGAGCTCCCGAGGACACATTCGGAATTATCGTCAAGCTAGTTCTCATCACGTTCATAAGATTCGCGTTCGGTACTTTGATAATTTGATATGTGGGTGGACTGGTACTTGGGTACTTCCCTAACTTGGACAAGCATCCCACTTATGATTAACCCCTATTGCAAGCATCCGCAACTACAAAAAGGAGTATTAAGGTAAACCTAACCACAACATTAAACATATGGGTCCATATCAACCCCTAACGAAGCAACGCATAAACTAGGGTTTAAGCTTCTGTCACTCTAGCAACCCATCATCTACTTATTACTTCCCCATGCCTTCCTCTAGGCCCAAATAATGGTGAAGTGTCATGTAGTCGGCGTTCACATCACACCGCTAGAGGAAAAGACAACATACATCTCATCAAAATATCGAACGAATACCAAATTCACATGACTACTAATAGCAAGACTTCACCCATGTCCTCAGGAACAAACGTAACTACTCACAAAGCATATCCATGTTCATAATCAGAGGAGTAATAATATGCATAAAGGATCTGAACATATGATCTTCCACCAAGTAAACCAATTAGCATCAACTACAAGGAGTAATCAAGACTACTAGCAACCCACAGGTACCAATTTGTGGTTTTGATACAAGATTGGATACAAGAGATGAACTAGGGTTTTGAGAGGAGATGGTGCTGGTGAAGATGTTGATGGAGATTGACCCCCTCTCAATGAGAGGATCATTGGCGATGACGTTGATGATGATTTCCCTCCCGAGGGGAAGTGTCCCCTGGTAACAGCTCCGCCAGAGCCCTAGATTGATTCCGCCAAGGTTCTGCCTCATGGCGGCGGAGTTTCGTCCCGTAAGCTTGCCCACGATTTTTTCCAGGGTAAAATTGATGATATAGCAGAAGATGGACGCCGGAGGCCCAGGAGATAGGAGGCCGCGCCCTACAGGGGGGGGCCTCCTGTCTCTTGGACAGGGTGTGGGCCCCCTGGCCTATTTCTTTCGCTCATAAATTCTTACTAAATCCAAAATTTTGTTTCGTGGAGTTTCAGGACTTTTGGAGTTGTGCAGAATAGGTTTCCAACATTTGCTCCTTTTCCAGCCAGAATTCCATTTGCCAAGCATTCCCCTCTTCATGGTAAACCTTGCAAAATAAGAGAGAATAGCCATAAGTATTGAGATATAATGTGTAATAACAGCCCATAATGCAATAAATATTGATATAAAAGCATGATGCAAAATGGACGTATCACCGGTGAAGACGCGGCAGTGGATGCCCACGCGGAGAGGAGTATGAGGGTTCACTCGTTCGGCTGCGGTGTGAGGCTGCCGTCGTCGTAGGGCCTGGCCAGCGGTGGGAATAGTAGGGGGTGGTGAGGCCTCATGGCGGCCTGACCGCCACGGAGGCGAGGAGCGGCGGCACGACCGGCGCTGCTTTGGCGGCCGGAGCAAGAAGACCAGAGGTTGAAGAAACACTACGGCCGTTGGATGGACATCGTACGGTCACTCGAGCTAGAATCGTTCATATTGACTAAGTTGACAAAGCCCTCCGTCCCCGTCAACTTAGTAGGCCCACAAGTCAGCCACCCACCAAGGTGGGTCCCAGCTAGCAGGGGGAGTATTCATTTTTTTTGTGCGTAATAAAGAGGCACTTCCGGTGGGTCCGAGCTGACAGCGGGGGGAACGTTTTTTTCGCAAAATACGGTGGCCCGTCCGGTGGGTCCCAGCAGTCAGGGGGAAACTTTTTTCGCGAAATAAGGTGGCCCGTCCGGTGGGTCCCTGCTGTCAGGTGGAGGAATAATTATTTTGCACGTAATAAGGAGGCACTTCCTTGCGGCCGCCGTGGACCCAGCTGTCAGCCTCTCCACGTACAATACTCTTCCGATGGAAGTCGGTCGTTGACCACGTTGACCACGCCGCGCCGAGAGCACCAGGGCGGTGGACGACGGCGATGCCTAGGAAGGGGACGACACGGAGCCGGGGAAGACGCATCAGTGGAAGCCCACACGGAGAGGAGTACGAGGGTTCACTGGTTCGGCTGCGGTGTGAGGCTGCCATCGCCGCAGAATAACAGGGGGTGTGGGTAAGTGGAGGGATGGCACGGCCAAGGTGAGAGTAGTATGGGGCGGTGAGGCCTCACAGCAAACCTGACCCGGCCATGGGAGGCAGGAGCAGGCGGCACGACCAGCGCTACTTTGGGCAGCTGGACCAAGAAGGCCAAAGGTTGAAGAAGCACTACGGCCGTTGGATGGACATCGTACGGTCACTGAAGCTAGAATCATTTATATTGACTAAGTTGACAAATCCCTTGGTACGCTCCAACTTGATAGGCCCACAGGTCAGCCTTCGAAACGGTGCGCCCCAGATGTCGGGGGAAGGAATCATTTTTTGGGCGGCCGAAGCTAAGAATATCCGAGATTGAAGAAGAAGCACGACATCCGTTGGATAGACATCCAACGGCCACTGCTGCTAGAACCGTGTGTTAACTATAATAAGTTCACAAAGTCTTGCATACACGTCAACTTATTTTTTTTAGGGGACGCGTCACTTAGTAGGCCCACAAGTGTGTGGCAGAGAACTTATAGCCCATTTGCATTTTGTAAGAATGTACAGCCCATTTTTTTAATTCTAATGGAATTTACAACAGCCCATTTACAGTTTGTTAAAAGTACAGCCCGTTTTCTAGCTAGGACAATGATTAATAATTTCAACCAACCATGAAGACAGAATTCAATAAAATTTCCCACGTTTTGATGGGATTCGAAATATTTTTATCCCCAAATTTCTAGTCAGATTAAATATAAATTTGTATAACGTAAAAATCCAACGAAACATTGCGCGCGCAACAATGAAAATTTAAGATTTTCAAAATCCATAAATAATATTTTATAAACTAATTTTGTGTTTGGTGCATTTCAAAATCCATTTATTATTTCTAAAGCCCATTTTCCTGTTAAGCCTAATGCATCCCTCCTCGGAAAGATTTGCAGCCCAGCGGGGCGGAGAATAACAAGTTGACCTTGCCTAGGTATTCCTCAAAAATACGTATAGCTGGGCTAGCCATTTTCATCTTGAAAAAATTAGTATCTGGCCTGGGCTAGACGGGCCACAGCCCGCCTGATTAATACCCCGCTCTCCTCCGAACAACAACGAAATCATCGCCAAGAAAAACTCCTGGGTTTCACGCCTCAAAGACACAAATACTGCTCAAGCTGCTTGGTCCCAACTGCCGGCCACACCTTGTGCAATTATCTCGTTTATATTGACTACATAGGTTGACAATGGTGTGGGACCGTGATGTCAGGAAAACAGGAGAAAGCAAAAAATATATAGTTGTACATAATAAGGAGGCACTTGCGTACGTACGGCTATGGCCCTAGTGGGTCCCTAGTGTCATCCAGTCAAAATAAATTCATCTGATGAATCCTCATGTTCGTTGACCATGTTAACAATGCTCGGCGCCACGGTGAGCACAACAACTCGAAGGACAACGGAGAGGGCCTCGCGGGCCCTACGGAGGTCTGATACAACGCCCGCTGCTCATTCAGGAAGCCAGGATCATCGGACACCTATGAGCACCTTCGAGAAACTGAGACGGCATGAAACGGTAAGGCCGCGCTTGGGAGCTCTGGTTTATTTCAAACCTGTATTAACATACAAGTGTAATTTACTCGTCATCGAAAACAACGCGTAAAATACACGCGTAATGAAACCGAAGGCCCAAGGTCTGTAAGTAAAACTGGCGGGTTACGCGTGTAATTTGAGAGACCAGTGTATATTTTACGAGCACTGCTATATGGACGACATTACCAGACGATACATGCACGATGTGCGTATCATGCCATCCATGGGCAAGGCTGAAACAGCAGCTAACGGCTGGATTAGCAATCGTCCGAGTGTCATTCAGCGTTTTTATCGTGTGTAAAGTACTTCCGATATTTTACTAGTCGAAATCGACCAACCAAGCGCCTTCGCCCAAGACCATCTTCTTCAATTTACAAGTGTCAGTTTTACAAGCGGTTTTGGTTGGAAAACGATGATCCAATCATGGCCTAATATCATGAGTTGGTCGGAAGATCATATGGTTTCACGTCTAACCTACCCGACTTGTCGTATAGGCTATGAATGAAACATCAGACGATGAACTTCTTAAGCACGGAAACAACAGAAGAGGATGATCTTCTTAACAAGCAAATCACTGGCATTAGATCGGCATGCAAAATAATACAAAGCATTATTCTCAGGAGGCACGGTGAACTGCTCGTGATGCCGCATGCCACAACATTCCAAGCTCAACTTTGCAATGAAACACAAGCCCTGGCATTACATAGACAATATTCAGAACAAACTCTTAACACAGGAATATCTCAGCAGAGTAACTATTTACTTCTAAACTGAACATAGGAATAGGAAAAAACACTCGACGCTGCTCACAAAGAAGGGCGTCCTACTCAAAAATATCAAATGCATGTCTTCTGCTAACACCCGGTGAGCAAATTTTGACAAGGTTTTCCAATTCCAATATATTAAACTAACATCTTCTTGCTAACATCAATGATTAAACTTTGACAAGCTTTTCCCATTCAAAACATGTAATGCCTATGATCGTGGAGTCATGTCGCTTCTTGCTAACATCAATGATTAAACTTTGACAAGCTTTTCCCATTCAAAATATGTAATGCCTATGATCGTGGAGTCCTGTCGCTTCTTGTACTTGTTTGGGAACTTCTTGCCCAGGGCACTCCACGTGTTGTTAAATTGCCAATGGTCTCAGAGACTAGTCATGTCACGGTGTCTAATATTTATGGCAAATTTGAAGCAATGGAGGGATTCGTGCCAAACTAAGAAAAGGTGAAATTGGCACCTCTTTTGGCCTACCTAGTGGAAGGCCTAATACTCTGTAAAGCTTCTCGGTCATTCCTTCAGAATGTAGCGCAAAGCGGTGGTAGTTCTTTCGCAAAGTGGAACAAACCAATGGACCCGAGAATGCAACAGTTTGCCTTGGACACATTGGCTCCTTTTGTGCAGTTGAACTAAAATCGAAGTCGGGATAAAACCGAGCTTTAATTTTGATATCCATGTAAGCAACAAAAGGTATAAGGGAAACAATTACTGAGAAATAACGGTTGATGACTTGTACTCACAGAAGAAAAACATCTACTGATCTACCTTATCTTAATGGGAAACAAAGCAGGAGAGTAGCAATTCTCAATCAGTGTGATTCATTCATATTAATCGAGACATTATCTTAACAATGCCTTGTTTCAACATGTATAAAGAACAAAAAGCATAAAAGTATCATTCCTAAAACAATGCGACTGATTCATTTTAACAGAGACATTATCTTAACAATACCTTGGTTAAACATGTAGAAAGAACTACAAAGCAGGATAGTACCATTCCTAACAAGTGTTGCAGTTTTGAACTAAGATTCAGTAGTTAATTAATTCCGAGAGTGGCATTGCTTAATTTTACCAGTGGCATTAGATTAACGAAAAGTATAAACAGTTCTAGGGGAGAGTGGGTGCAACAACAATATGTGCTTCCATCTACTTATAAAGGGGGTGATGCAGAGTTTGTTGTAACAAAGCAACAAGCATCATGTCTGGGTTGGTCCCATTTTTGTTCACTGCTTAATGGGAAAAGACAGCAATACAATAGCTTCAATTCAACATTTATTTAAAACAGTACCAATACAAGTAGCACAACATCTCAAAGCACACTACACAATCATGTGGATGAAGGCTTGTACTGACCTTTCATGAGAAGACCAGGATAAAATATGAATCTGCCAACACGAATAGGAAATCGAATCTCGTTTTGTGCGGTTACCTTGAAAATCAAGCAAAGTGTTTACGTGGCGAAAGCAAAATGTCACAATATCAACAAGTTGAATAGATATCCCTGTTTAAACAGAGGCAAAAAGGAATCAATTATCGCTAATAAAGGAGGACGAAACATGCGGCCACAACAATGGTAATCCCGCCAATCCCTAACAAGTGTTGCAGTTTTGAAATAAGATTCAGTAGTTAATTATGAGAGTGGAATCAATTACTGGCTTATAAAGGGGTGATGCTGAATTTGTTGTAACAAAGCAACAAGCATCATGTCTGGGTTGGTCCCATTTTTGTTCACTACTTAATGGGAAAAGACAGCAATACAATAGCTTCAATTCAACATTTATTTAAAACAGTAGCACAACATCTCAAAGCACACTGCACATCATGTGGATGAGACCAAGATTTGAAACAACTCGCCACGAAGAGTGGAAAGAAATCTCGATCTCCTTTTGTGCAGTTCCACAAAAATTAAGCAAAGTCACCGGTGTGACATTCAAGTTGAACTGCACAAAACACTCTTAAAACATAAGTGTTTCTAGTAGCGAAGCAAAATGTCGCAATAGCAGCAAGTTGAATCGGTACCCCTGTTTTAACAGAGGTTAAAAAGGAAACAATTACTTGCCGATAAAGGAGGATGAAGCAAACAGTGACAGAAAGAAGCATCTAACTTATCTTGGATGGAAAACAAAGTAGGATAGTAGCATTTCTAAAACGGTTGCATTGATTCATATTAACAGAGACATTCTCTTGGAACAACATTCGTTAAAAAATGTAATTTACTTTTAATAGTGGCATTGCTTCAATTTTCCGGCGGCATTCTTAGATTAACAACAGCAAAATAGCTATATGGGACATGCCAGCACCATGTGCGTCCACACGTATAGATGGGTGATGCAGAGTATGTAGCCAAGCAGCATATATGCGTTGGTCCCATATTTGTTCTCTTTGAACCTTTTTCCTAAGTGAGGGCAGCAAATCTAGTCCTGCACAAACTACCTGACCCCCCAGTTTCTTTCCTTTTTCAACAAAGAGATCGGTTCCTTACATATGTGTGTACCGGGTTACCCCCCTTTTCCCTTTTCGACCTACAAAGCGGCTGGATAGCCAGTCTATACTACTTTCCGACCCTCCTTTCCTCATTGAACCACGTCCTAGATTCTTGCTCCAGCCCACCGCACCCTTCTTTCCTCTTTGAACCAAGACCTAGATTCGACTACAGATCGAAAAAGATCCACATGCAGCTAGAGCAACGGCGGTTTCAAAGAAACTTATACCTTAGGGTCGTCGAGGTGTGGCAAGGCGTGCGGCGGGAGGCCGGATCTACCCACACTACGTACGGCAGCGAGGAAGAAGGGGTCGGTGGCCCTCCCGCACAGGCGCTGGGTGAAAGAGAACACAACCAGGATCAAGAGAATTAAACCATATCTTAGCATCACCCTTAATGAGAACGGAAATATTTTGAGTATATAAAAGTAGCACGATCTCTCATCATTAGTAAACAGGGCGGCTATATCATTTAACTTAGTAAGATGTGCCACAATAGTTTTAGATTCATAGCCATAAAAAGGATCAGATTCGACCAAAGTAATTATATCTGGATCAATGTAAAATTCATAATCCTTATTAGGAACACAGATAGGTGAAGTAGCAAAAGCAGGGTCAGGTTTCATTCTGTCTCTAAGAGATTCTTTACTCCATTCAACTAATAACCTCTTGAGCTCATATCTATCTTTGCAAGCAAAAATAGTTGCAGAAGATTCCATATCAAAAGCATAACCCTCAGGAATAACAAGCATATTTTCATCATCACTCTCATCATCGTATTCAGATTCAATAATTTCTTTCTCTCCAAATTTCTAGCAATTTGTTCATCTAGAAATTCACCAAGGGGCACATGAGTATCAAGCATAGAAGTAGTTTCATCATAAGTATCATGCATCGCAAGTGGCATCATCAATAACATGCGATATATCGGAACGAATAGCGTAAGCAGTGTTTAGGTGTCGCTAGCTTACTCATAACAGAGGGTGAATCAAGTGCGTAGCTAGATGGCGCTTCCTCACGCCCCTCGTAGTTGAGGGATACATTTTTGTCTTAGGGTCTCTCAAGTTCTTCATAGTGTCCAGCAGATATAAATCCCAAGTAACTCAAAGAATAGAGCTATGCTCCCAACGGCGCCTTTAAAAGGTCTTGATAACCCACAAGTATAGGGGATCGCAAAAGTTTTCGAGGGTAGAGTATTCAACCGAAATTTATTGATTCGACACAAGGGGAGCCAAAGAATATTCTCAAGTATTAGCAGCTGAGTTGTCAATTCAACCACACCTGGAAACTTAGTATCTGCAGCAAAGTGTTTAGTAGCAAAGTAATATGATAGTGGTGGTAACGGTAACAAAAGTAAAGACAGCAAAAGTAATGTTTTTGGTATTTTGTAGTGATTATAACAGTAGCAGCGGGAAAATAAATAAGCGAGAACCAATATATGGAAAGCTCGTAGGCACCGGATTAGTGATAGATAATTATGCCGGATGCGGTTCATCATGTAACAATCATAACATAGGGTGACACAGAACTAGCTCTAATTCATGAATATAATGTAGGCATGTATTCCGTATATAGTCATACGAGCTTATGGAAAAGAACTTGCATGACATCTTTTGTCCTACCCTCCCGTGGCAGCGGGGTCCTATTAGAAACTAAGGGATATTAAGGCCTCCTTTTAATAGAGAACCGGAACAAAGCATTAGCACATAGTGAATACATGAACTCCTCAAACTATGGTCATCACCGAGAAGTATCCCGATTATTGTCACTTCGGGGTTGTCGGATCATAACACATAATAGGTGACTATAGACTTGCAATATAGGATCAAGAACTCACATATATTCATGAAAACATAATAGGTTCAGATCTGAAATCATGGCACTCGGGCCCTAGTGACAAGCATTAAGCATAGCAAAGTCATAGCAACATCAATCTCGTAACATAGTGGATACTAGGGATCAAACCCTAACAAAACTAACTCGATTACATGATAAATCTCATCCAACCCATCACCGGCCCAAAGCAAGTTTACGATGGAATTACTCACGCACGGTGGTGAGCATCATGAAATTGGTGATGGAGGATGGTTGATGACGACGACGGCGACGAACTCCCCTCTCCGGAGCCCCGAACGGACTCCAGATCAGCCCTCCCGAGAGGTTTTAGGGCTTGGCGGCGGCTCCGTTTCGTAAAACGTGATGATTTCTTCTCTCTGATTTTTTTTCTCCCCGAAAGGCAAGATATAGAGTTGGAGTTGGCGTCGGACGGTGTCCAGGGGGCCCACGAGGTAGGGGGCGCGCCTAGAGGGGCGCGCCCCACCCTCGTGGGACAGGGTGTGGGCCCCTGGTCTTCATATTTGGCGAGGATTTTTATTATTTTTATAAGACATCCCGTGGAGTTTCAGGTCATTCCGAGAACTTTTGTTTTACGCATAAAACAACATCATGGAAATTCTCTGAAAACAGCGTCATCCGGGTTAGTTCCATTCAAATCATACAAGTTAGAGTCCAAAACAAGGGCAAAAGTGTTTGGAAAAGTAGATACGACGAGACGTATCAACTCCCCAAGCTTAAACCCTTGCTTGTCCTCAAGCAATTCAGTTGACAAACTGAAAGAGAAAAAGAAAAACTTTACAAACTCTGTTTGCTCTTGTTGTTGTACCTATGTCAAGCCAAAGATTCAGGTTTTCAGCAAAGATCATAACTAACCACATTTGCAATAACTCCTAGGTCTCATGTTTACTCATATCAATAACATAATCAGCTAGCAAGCCATAATAATAAATCTCGGATGACAACACTTTCTCAAAATAATCATAATATGATATAACAAGATGGTATCTCGCTAGCCCTTTCTGAGACCGCAAAACATAAATGCAGAGCACCTTCAAAGATCAAGGACTGACTAGACATTGTAATTCATGGTAAAAGATATCCAACCATAGTCATACCCGATATAAATTAACAGTAATGAATGCAAATGACAGCTCTTCTCTCCAGCTAGTGCTTTTAATAAGAAGGTGATGACTCAACATAAAAGTAAATAGATAAGCCCTTCGCAGAGGGAAGCAGGGATTTGTAGAGGTGCCAGAGCTCTGTTTTGAAATAAAGATAAATTATATTTTGAGCGGCATACTTTCATTGTCAACATAACAACTAAAAGATGACGATATATTCCATGCTAAACAAATTATAGGCGGTTCCCAAACAGAATGGTAAATTTTATACTCCCCCTCCTCCACAAGCATCAATCCATGGCTTGCTCGAAACAACGAGTGCCTCCAACATTCAACGGGTCCTGTGGGGAGTTTTATTTGCAATTATTTTGATTTAGTTTGCATAAAGCATGGGACTGGGCATCCCGGTGACCAGCCATTTTCTCGTGAGTGAGGAGCGGAGTCCACTCCTCTTGAGAATAACCCGCCTAACACGGAAGATAAGGGCAGCCCTAGTTGGTATATGAGCTATTCGAGCATGCAAAATGTAATGTTTATTTGAAGGTTTAGAGTTTGGCACATACAAATTTACTTGGAACGGCAGGTAGATACCGCATATAGGAAGATATGGTGGACTCATATGGAATAACTTGGGGGTTTAAGGGATTGGATGCACAAGCAGTATTCCCGCTTAGTACAAGTGAAGGCTAGCAAAAGACTGGGAAGCGACCAACTAGAGAGTGACAACAGCCATGAACATGCATTAAAATTAATAAACATTGAATACAAGCATGAGTAGGATATAATCCACCATGAACATAAATATCGTGAAGGCTATGTTGATTTGTTTCAACAACATGTGTGAACATGTGCCAAGTCAAGTCACTTAAATCATTCAAAGGAGGATACCACCTCATCATACCACATCACAACCATTTTAATAGCATGTTGGCACACAAGGTAGACCATTATAACTCATAGCTAATCAAGCACGGCACGAGCAATCTCTAATTGTCATTGCAAAACATGTTTATTCATAATAAGCTGACTCAAGAACGATGGACTCATCATATTTACAGAAACAAAAGTGGTCGAGTTCATACCAGCTTTTCCCATCTCAGTCAATCCATCATATATCATCATAATTGCCTTTCACTTGCATGACCGAACGATGTGAATAACAATAAGAGTGCACGTGCATTGGACTAAGCTGGAATGTGCGAGCATTCAATAAACAAGAGAAGACAAGGCAATATGGGCTCTTGGTTAAGTCAACAATGATGCATATAAGAGCCACTTCAACAATTTAATCATGGCCTTCTCCTACTGACCCCCAAAGAGAAGAAAAGAAATAAAAACTATTTACACGGGAAAGCTCCCAACAAGCAAAAGAAGAACGGGAAACATTTTTGGATTTTCATTTTAATTACTACAACAAAGAAATAAACTACTACTATTTTTTTTGTTTTTCTTAAGGTTTATTAAACACACAAGAAGAAAGCAGGAAAAAGAAAATAAACTAGCATGGATATTACAGTGAAAGAGTATGAGCACCGACATCTAGCAATGAGTGTGTGCGAACATAAATGTAATGTCTGAGGGAAATACGTACTCCCCCAAGCTTAGGCTCTTGGCCTAAGTTGGTCTATTGCCAGGGATAGCCTGGCGGATACCCGTAGGTGTAGCTGGGGTCATACTGTGATGCAGCGGCTATCGCCTCCTGAGCTGCAGCGTGGTGTCGAGCTGCCTCCGCTCTTCTCTCGTACTCATCTGCCTCCTCTCTGGTAATAAGATATCTTCCTTTTGTCTCAGAATCAAAGAAGGCAGGAGCAGGAAGAGTAATACGGACAACATGCCGTTTGTTAAAGATTAGTCGACATCGGAGAGGTGGTTCACCCTCTCAACAAACCGGTGGGAAACCATAGAATCAAAATCTAAATAAGTAGGGGGTAACTCCATATCACCCTCACGAATGTCTATCTCAAGAAAATTAGCTAAGCGGGTTGCATAAATTCCTCCAAAGAAATCTCTTTATATCTATTATGATGCAACCTACGAGCTACAATGGCTCCCATATGATAAGATTGGTCTCCTAACACAAAGACTCCTGAGAATGCTGAGATCAGGGACACACATGTGACATGCTTCATCTTTAGCATTTATGCACCTACCGATGAAGAGAGCAAAATAATGTATAGCAGGAAAGTGAATGCTCCCTATAGTGGCTTGCGTTATATCTCTAGATTCCCCCACAGTTATACTAGCAAGAAAGTCTCTAAATTCAGATTTAGGGGGATCCCTGACACTACCCCAAGATGGAAGTTTGCAAGCAAAAGTGAAATCCGCTAAGTCTATGGTATAAGATTTGTCATAAAGGTCAAACATGACTGAAGGAGAATTACGCGAAGATGAATATTCAAACCTCCTCACAAATGAACTTGTGAGATCATGATACTGGGGGCATTTGTCAGCCTCGAAGTCCACAAGATCGGCGTTACGCAAATATGCGTTAAATTCTTCTTTGAT
This sequence comes from Aegilops bicornis, assembly GCA_021605145.1. Taxonomy (NCBI): domain Eukaryota; kingdom Viridiplantae; phylum Streptophyta; class Magnoliopsida; order Poales; family Poaceae; genus Aegilops; species Aegilops bicornis. The sequence goes on along the minus strand of CM038670.1, from coordinate 576,472,227 downwards.
TCCCGCTTGATCCATAAAATTTTCCGAAGGCCATTCACAGGGCCTCACAAGAGCGTCTCTTGGTGGTTCCTCGTCAGCATCACGCATTGCAAGCCTAGGACCTTGCTTCCTTGAAGAACCACCTTGGAACATCTTCCTAAACATATTGTTTCCTCTGAAAAATTTCTGAAATTTTTAGTAACTTCAAACAAAAGTGAACCAACTTCAATAAAATTGATAGCAACTACTCCTACAAGTGCCTAGAGCCTATATCAAGCATTAGAACTACTTGGAACCATATAAATTTGACATGCAAGCTCAAGAACATGGTCACCTATGCAGCATAAATTTGCAAAGAATAAAGCACTAGAACAAAAACTAATTGGACCAATGGAGGAGTCACATACCAAGGAACAATCCCCCAAGCAGTTTTTGCGAGAGGTGCTTTGAGCAAGGAGATCGAAAATCACAGCAAAAGTGGCTGGAACTCGTGCTTGAGTTGGTTTTTCGGGTTTGTGTGAGGCAGAGGAAGAAGATGGGTGAAGGGATAAGTGGAGGAGGGCCACCGTGGGCCCATGAGGCAGGGGCGCGCCCTCCACCCTCGTGGCCAGGTGGCAGCTCCCCCCGCAGTGATTTTTGCACTATAAATCCTCAAATATTCCCGAAAAATCATATTAAATTGGCATGGCATTCTGAGGACTTTTATTTTCGGGATATATTTTTATATTGCACAGATAAATCAAGAAACAGACAGAAAAATACTATTTTTACTTTATTTCTACTAAATAACAGAAAATATAAAAAGGATACAGAAGGTTGTGCTTCTAGTTTCATCCATCTCATGCTCATCAAAAGGAATCCACTAACAAGGTTGATCAGGTCTTGTTAACAAACTCATTCCGACTAACACGGAACCGGAGAATTTTGAATTAACACTAGGTTACCTCAACGGGGATATGGACATCCCCAATAATAAGTATATCATATTTCTTCTTGACAGTAGGGAGAGGAAATTCAAAACCTCCAAATATAATCGATGGAATTTTTCCAATAGAGTTGATACTATGAACTTGAGGTTGTTTCCTCGGAAAGTGTACCATATGCTCATTACCATTAACATGAAAAGTGGCATTGCCTTTGTTGCAATCAATAACAGCCCCTGCAGTATTAAGGAAAGGTCTTCCAAGAATAATAGACATACTATCATCCTCGGGAATATCAAGAATAACAAAGTCTGTTAAAATAGTAACGTTTGCAACCACAACAGGCACATCCTCACAAATACCGATAGGTATAGTAGTTGATTTATCAGCCATTTGCAAAGATATTTCAGTAGGTGTCAACATATTCAAATCAAGTCTACGGTATAAAGAGAGGGGCATAACACTAACACCGGCTCCAAGATCACATAAAGCAGTTTTAACATAATTTCTCTTAATGGAGCATGGTATAGTAGGTACTCCTGGATCTCCGAGTTTCTTTGGTATTCCACCCTTAAAAGTATAATTAGGAAGCATGGTGGAAATTTCAGCTTCCGGTATCTTTCTTTTATTTGTAACAATATCTTTCATATATTTAGCATAAGGATTCATTTTGAGCATATCAGTCAATAGCATACGCAAAAAGATGGGTCTAATCATTTCAACAAAGCGATCAAAATCCTCATCATCATATTTCTTGGATGGTTTCGAGGAAAACGCATGGGTTTCTCGAACCCATGGTTCCCTTTCTTTACCATGTTTCCTAGCAACGAAGTCTCTTTTATCATAACGTTGATTCTTTGATTGTGGGTTATCAAGATCAACAGCAGGTTCAACTTCTACATCATTATCATTACTAGGTTGAGCATCATCATGAACATCATCATTAACATTTTCGCTAGGTTCATGTTCATTACCGCATTGTGTTTCAAAGATCGTACATAGAGATATCATTTGGATTCTCGTGTGGTTCAGAATAGGTTCACTAGAAGTTTGCAAAGTCCTATCATTTTTCTTTTTCTTCCTTTTAGAAGAACTAGGTACATCAATATTATTTCTCCGAGAATCTTGCTCGATTCTCTTAGGGTGGCCTTCGTGATACAAAGGTTCCCGAGTCATTCTACCAGTTCTAGTAGCCACTCTAACAAAGATAATCATTTTTCTTCTTTGTTCATTTCATCAAGCACTTCTTTTCCTCGAGCTTTAAGTACTTGTTCTACTTGAGTGGTAACCATAGAAGCATGTTTGCTAACAAGTTTAAGTTCACCTCTAATATTAGCCATATAATCACCCAAGCGTTTAATCATATAAGCATCTTGTTTTAATTGTCTACCAAAATAAGCATTAAAGTCATCTTGCTTAAACATAAAGTTATCAAACTCGTCCAAGCACTGACTAGCAATTTTAGTAGGAGGGACTTCAGCTTTATCATATTTGTAGAGAGAATTTACCTTTACTACCTGTGTCGGGTTATCGAGATCAGGAGGTTCTTCAATAAGTAATGGATCAATATCATGAGTTTCTTCAACAAAGTGTAGATTAAGACCATGTATTTCTTCAATAGGAGGTAAATTCTTAACATCTTCAGCTTTAATACCTTTTTCTTTCATAGATTTCTTTGCCTCTTGCATATCTTCAGGACTGAGAAATAGAACACCTCTCTTCTTCGGAGTTGGTTTAGGAACATATTATTCAATAAAAATTCAGCTTCATCCGGTGTTCTTTCCCTGAAAAGAGAACCAGCACAACTATCCAGGTAATCTCTGGAAGCATCGGTTAGTCCACTATAAAAGATATCAAGTATTTCAGGTTTCTTAAGAGGATGATCAGGCAAAGCATTAAATAACTTGAGAAACCTCCCCCAAGCTTGTGGTAGACTCTCTTCTTTAATTTGCACGAAGTTGTATATTTCCCTCAAAGCAGCTTGTTTCTTATGAGCACGGAAATATTTAGCAGAGAAGTAATAAATCATATCCTGGGGACTACGCACACAACCAGGATCAAGAGAATTAAACCATATCTTAGCATCACCCTTAATGAGAACGGAAATATTTTGAGTATATAAAAGTAGCACGATCTCTCATCATTAGTAAATGTATGGCTATATCATTTAACTTAGTAAGATGTGCCACAATAGTTTTAGATTCATAGCCATAAAAAGGATCAGATTCGACCAAAGTAATTATATCTGGATCAACAGAAAATTCATAATCCTTATTAGGAACACAGATAGGTGAAGTAGCAAAAGCAGGGTCAGGTTTCATTCTGTCTCTAAGAGATTCTTTACTCCATTCAACTAATAACCTCTTGAGCTCATATCTATCTTTGCAAGCAAAAATAGTTGCAGAAGATTCCATATCAAAAGCATAACCCTCAGGAATAACAAGCATATTTTCATCATCACTCTCATCATCGTATTCAGATTCAATAATTTCTTTCTCTCCAGCCCTAGCAATTTGTTCATCTAGAAATTCACCAAGGGCATGAGTATCAAGCATAGAAGTAGTTTCATCATAAGTATCATGCATCGCAGAAGTGGCATCATCAATAACATGCGACATATCGGAACGAATAGCAGAAGCAGGTTTAGGTGTCGCTAGCTTACTCATAACAGAGGGTGAATCAAGTGCAGAGCTAGATGGCAGTTCCTTACGTCCCCTCGTAGTTGAGGGATACATTTTTGTCTTAGGGTCTCTCAAGTTCTTCATAGTGTCCAGCAGATATAAATCCCAAGTAACTCAAAGAATAGAGCTATGCTCCCCGGCAACGGCGCCAGAAAAAGGTCTTGATAACCCACAAGTATAGGGGATCGCAAAAGTTTTCGAGGGTAGAGTATTCAACCGAAATTTATTGATTCGACACAAGGGGAGCCAAAGAATATTCTCAAGTATTAGTAGCTGAGTTGTCAATTCAACCACACCTAGAAACTTAGTATCTGCAGCAAAGTGTTTAGTAGCAAAGTAATATGATAGTGGTGGTAACGGTAACAAACGTAAAGACAGCAAAAGTAATGTTTTTGGTATTTTGTAGTGATTATAACAGTAGCAGAGGGAAAATAAATAAGCGAGAACCAGTATATGGAAAGCTCGTAGGCACCGGATCAGTGATGGATAATTATGGCGGATGCGGTTCGTCATGTAACAGTCATAACATAGGGTGACACAAACTAGCTCCAATTCATCAATATAATGTAGGCATGTATTCCGTATATAGTCATACATGCTTATGGAAAAGAACTTGCATGACATCTTTTATCCTACCCTCCCGTGGCAGCGGGGTCCTATTGGAAACTAAGGAATATTAAGGCCTCCTTTTAATAGAGAACCGGAACAAAGCATTAGCACATAGTGAATACATGAACTCCTCAAACTATGGTCATCACCGAGAAGTATCCCGATTATTGTCACACATATATTCATGAAAACATAATAGGTTCAAATCTGAAATCACGGCACTCGGGCCCTAGTGACAAGCATTAAGCATAGCAAAGTCATAGCAACATCAATCTCGTAACATAGTGGATACTAGGATCAAACCCTAACAAAACTAACTCGATTACATGATAAATCTCATCCAACCCATCACCGCCCAAAGAAGCCTCACGATGAAATTACTCACGCACGGCGGTGAGCATCATGAAATTGGTGATGGAGGATGGTTGATGACGACGACGGCGATGAATCCCCCTCCCCGGAGCCCCGAACGGACTCCAGATCAGCCCTCCCGAGAGGTTTTAGGGCTTGGCGGCGGCTCCGTATCGTAAAACGCGATGATTTCTTCTCTCTGATTTTTTTCTCCCCGAAAGCCAAGATATAGAGTTGGAGTTGGCGTCGGAAGGTGTCCAGGGGGTCCACGAGGTAGGGGGCGCCTTAGAGGCGCCCCACCCTCTTGGACAGGTGTGGGCCCCATGGTCTTCATCTTTGGCGAGGATTTTTATTATTTTTATAAGACATCCCGTGGAGTTTCGTGTCATTCCGAGAACTTTTGTTTTCTGCACATAAAACAACATCATGGCAATTCTGCTAAAAACAGCGTCAGTTCGGGTTAGTTCCATTCAAATCATACAAGTTAGAGTCCAAAACAAGGGCAAAAGTGTTTGGAAAAGTAGATACGACGGAGACGTATCACTTATATATATACTACTGTAGTACGGACTGAGCTCCCGTGCCTTCACTAGACCTGCTTTTGGTTGTATGACAGGTGAGCCAGCCACATTTTGGGCCCACCTATCATAAACCCAAAGGCAGGTGCACTAAGTCAATGAAGCCGCGTCCATATAGTACTCTCGTGTATACGACTAATATATACTAGTGGAGTGGTTTTCTTATTCTCTCCATAACAATCGTTTTAAATTGTGTAAGTACGAAACGGAACTCTTTATTTAATGTACAATGAAGAAAACTAGTACTACTTCTGATGAACTAACGATCCACGCCCACGCGTCCTGGTCGCACTTCCTGTCCTTCACGTGTGGTACACTACCCTTACTTAAGTGAACAACCACAAATGCGCCAAATTATCGGAAATGTGTGAGAGTGTGTACAAATAAATAATTTCAATTATCAGAAAGGTTTGAGAGTATTACAAAGTTTGACTTCAGTCAAATCTAATATGTGGAGTAAATAAAAATGGAGGGCTACTACGTCTATCCGGGTTTTTAGTCCACACCATTTTTTAAATCAAAGATAATAGCTGGACAAATAAAATTACAGGGGAGCTGGAGACAAATTGTGAGAAGGCTTAGAAATCAATACAAAACTTATGCTCTTAGTACCAACGTCGATCCTTCTTCAAGGAAACATTTGGTTCATAGCCAATTGTGTGATAAAATTGCACCAACGTGAACTGACGAAGGATATCATCTTTGTGCGTAACAAGCAAAGAGCACTGATGGAAGACAACTTGTTTTTCATTGAAAATCGATCAGCTTCACCAGCCGACGCAACCATGAGGCGCAACCATGAGCATCGATAGGTCATCGTGGTGATGCATCATCCATTTGGCATCAAGTTTGGGTGAGGCATCTATGAAGTTCGACAAATCCTCATTGTGGTATGTTTCTTCTCAGTAATCAAGCTCGAGGAAGGAAGAACCACGTGGCAGAGGTCAGTGAGGCGGAACAACAATGGCCATCCAATTTTGTGCAGTTCCGCTAAAATTGAGGAAGACATGCCCGGGTATGGAGACACGCATCGCTGTTTCCAAAAATATAAAAAGGGTTAGCAACGACATCTCAATTGTCAATAAGAATTAATGAAAAGTACACCAACAAACAGAAGCATCATAATTATATCTTGATGGGAACTAAACCAGGATACTCGAGAAAAAAGCATTTCTTCATTTAACCAAAGGATAGTATTACCACCATATGGACAATGACCGCACAACCACCATGTACTTTTTGTCGAAACAACATGTATACCTCCACCGAGGCATAAATCAGGACAACTTTTCGAGTGGCATTTCCTCTATAATAGTACTACTAGGTGATGTTGGACCAGCCGAACCCTAGCTACTACTATGCATGGGGAGCTGGGGAGTAGTCGCATAGAAGAAAACCCGCACGCAGCGACACAGGGAGCTGCACCAAGATCGTCGTTATACCTCCGGTGGGCGAGATGTCGTTTAGGCGGGCGGGCGGGATCTGCCCACACGACGGCAGCGAACAAGGGCGCGGAGGATCTTCGTCCGCGCCAACGCCGGCTCTGAGAGGACGGTGCGCATCGGCTCCCTCCGTCGCCGACGGCGACAACGTCAACGCTGCACCTCCTAACCTCCCACAGCGGATGGGATTCGGCCGGATCTGTGACCACCGGTGAGGAGAGAGATAGAGTGGACACTGTCATCTTGTTTTGCAATGGAGAGGGTGAGAGAGCGAGACGCGAGAAACTCTATCAAACAAGAGGTTATAATGGAGTACAAAAATCTCTCCATGGCAGTGGTTTTAAATAGAATACGCGCGTTCCCGGAAAAAAGAAACGAAAACTGGCGGACAATTTTTTAAGGGTCTGTCTAGGATACATCTAGATGAAGTTATGTCACATCTAAGTTGATGTCCACTCTGTTTGTGGTCTATTTTTTTGTCCTAGTTTTTTTTGTTTCTTGTTGCTACATTATATACTTGTGGGAGCTTAGATGTGATATCCTTAAATAACATCTAGATGTGAATTAGACAAACTGATTTTCTAACGTACTCAAGAAAGAAAACTTCGATCAAAAACACGCCCCGCTTCCGTGTCGTGAGAGTCGTCACAAGACACACTCATAGACATAGACATGCATATCCGTGTTTAGTAAAATTCCATTTCCATCTCCATCTCCAATCATATTTGTCCAACTGGCACATTATTTACGTTGTTAATTATATACGCAGCAATATTAACGTACAACATCTCTTGTTTGCGCACGTCCGGACCGCTGCCACGGCAACTCCTGACCAACCCGAACCCTCTTCATCACCCGCGCGTGCTTCCCGCCCGAAACGGTCAGTGCCGCATTCATGCCCGGCCAGAGCGGACGCGACCTCTCACTGGTGCTGGCATTGAAGCGGTGCGCCGGCCGAGAGCGCGTCGCCCGCGCCGCTTCTGGGTGCACGCGGCTGCTCCGCGTTCAAAGGTCGCAATAGCCGGCTACAACATGCATGTAAAAAAAATTGGGAGTCCGTGCTACAGCTAGCTGTCCTCCCCCAACTCGTCAATCTCTTCCAGTAGTGCTAGTACTCCATGGCGCGATCCATCAGACAAGCTGGCGGGAAAGTTATCGTATACTCGGTTTGCGGTGAGTGGCATGCCGAGCGACCGTGTGGGGTCGAGCCGTGGAGGAGGGTGAGACACGAACAAGACAGACGTGATTTAAATGTTGGTTTTTCTCGATGGCGCGATCCAACAAAACGAAACGTTGGTTTCTCTCCGTTTCCATTTTTTCTCCGGAAAAACGGAAACTTTCCACTCCATTTTCATTCCTATTCCAAGGTTGCCCCGTTACAACATTCCATCAAATACAAAGGAAAACTAACACGCATGCTGATGCATCTCAATGATTCACAGATCATAGCTAATATTTACTTCACAACTAAAGAAAAAAGTTGTGAGAGCGTGTCTGAAAGAAAAACTACCGATGGGGTCACCGTCATGTCAAAACCGCGGATCTCGGTAGGGGGTCCCGATCTATGCGTCAAGGCTGATGGTAACAGGAAGCAAGGGACACAGATGTTTACCTGTGTTCGGGCCCTCTCGATGGAGGTAAAACCCTACTTCCTGCTTGATTAATATTGATGATATGGGTAGTACAAGAGTAGATCTACCATGAGATCGTAGAGGCTAAATCCTAAGAGCTAGCCTATGATGGTATGATTGTAATTGTGATCGGCCTTCTAAGGACCAACCTCTCCGGTTTATATAGACACCGGAGAGGGCTAGGGTTTACATGGAGTCGGTTACAAGGAAGGAAATATAATATCCGGATCGCCAAGCTTGCCTTCCACGCCAAAAAAAGTCCCATCCCGGACACGGGCCAAGTCTTGATTCTTGTATCTTCACGCTTCAATAGTCCGGACGTTGTACACAGTCCGGCTATCCGGATACCCCCTAATCCAGGACTCCCTTAGTAGCCCCTGAACCAGGCTTCAATGACGATGTGTCCGGCGCGCAGTCTTGTCTTCGACATTGTAGGGCGGGTTCCTCCTTAGAATACTCCAAAGTGGTCATCGAACACGTAGACCGTGTCCGGATCTGCAAGATGATCTTCGTATGGTATAGATCTGATTTGCTGACAATCTTTCGTAAGGCCATGCCCTTGCATCGGGGCTTGGTCCAACGCGAACCGACATTTCCTGCCCCACAACGACTCGTGTTGCAAGGCGGTTTTATTGGCACGTCCCGTCGAGGCAGAGATCGTGTTCCTCTTATCACGGGATTTTCCTTCAATATGAGCACGCGTGACCCCACAACGGTTGTTGGTATAACCCGTGTGTTTTTTAGATAAGCCTCAAACGGCCACACCGGGAACTCTTGATATTCACCCTCTTCATAAAGGGGTCGAGACCTACGCCTCCTTTTTCACCTTCATCGCGCCTTCTAGCACCTCGAGTTCTAACACCCAAAACCTAAGCTCCACCCTCCTAATCCTCCAATATGTCCGGATCGACCCTCGAGGCCGGTGGGTGGCCTCCTCGATTGAAGAGAAGGACATTGCAAAGCTTAGGGAGGTCGGATACCGACCGCAGATATCCAAAGATGTGCTCCCGCCTCCAGGCAGGTCATCCCTACGCCGGAGCCCAATGAGTGTGTCGTTTTCATCCCACACTTCCTCCGCGGTCCGGTTTTCACCCTCGATCCCTTCGTGAGGGGGCTCATGTTCTATTATGGGTTGGATTTTCACGATCTGGCTCCCAACGCTATCCTCCATATCTCGTCGTTTATTATCGTGTGTGAGGCTTTTCTCCATGTCACCCCACACTTCGGCTTATGGCTCAAGACCTTCAATGTGACGCCGAAGATGATCGAGAGGCGACATGTGGAGTGTGGAGGTGCCATAATAAGCAGGAACGGCGATGCCCCGTGGCAAGAGGGTTCTTTCCCAGAAGTATCCGATGTATGGCAGCGGAGGTGCTTTTATGTCACGGCTCCCAGAGGCACAAAGTGGGCAGCTGCCCCCGAGTTTCGCTCGGACCCTCCGTCACAGTTGGCGTCTTGGACAGATGTAGGGCGGAATTGGGGACCCGCTGGTGATATACCAGTACTGCAGAATCGCATCCGGGAGCTTCTTGCAAGGGACATTAATCTTGTCAGCATAATGCAAGTGATGTTGATCCGGCGGATGTTGCCATGACAACGCTGGCCTCTCCGGATCTGGGAGTTCAATCCGGAGGGTCCGCGGACCGTCAAGCACTTCTTCAGCCTGAAGCTCGAAGAGATGTGCAAATTATTCTTCGGACGGAAAGTAAAGTGTCCGGACACCACCGAGGATGCGGGCCTAAGCTGCATTCGCCTAGATACCCAAGTAAGTAAACTTGATACCGGACAGCGTGTTTTGTATCTGTTATGATTGTTTATTCTGAAAATCATCCGCGTCCAGGAATGGCTCAGCAAGGCGGAGAGAATTAGGTGTCCTGCGCCACTTCAAGGCTCGCCCGCCCACCATGGCCAAGATGCTTGACCGGGTACTCGTGAGGGATGCCCCGGGAAAGACAAGGGGAAGGACGAAGAATCTGAACCCCACACGCTACGCATCCGAACCGGGGGAATTGTCACCTCCCCTAAGGAGGATAGTCGGGAAGGGGAGGCTAAGGCCTCCTCCTCACGCGGGAAGAAGAGGGCCGCCTCCGAAGACTCGGAGACGGAGATGCCCAAACCCGGGAAAAAGATAACACCAGGGGGCTCTGCCCCCAACGGGCACCCTCACCGCATCGTGCCCAACAACGGGCCAGCCCTCCATCGAGCTGTAAGTTAATTTATAATTCGAAGGTACTGCGTTCCTCCTAGATCAATAACCAGGATTCGTCTTTCGCAGTTTGGCTAGCAGCCCCTCTCAACAGAGTTCGTCTTGGGGACCTTCCTCCGTAGATGATGGAGAGCGAGACCCCACCTACCTCTCCATTTCAAGCGGCGGCGACACCGGCGTCTTCACGGAGGTGTCCGGATCTGCCAAGCCGGAGGCCAACGTCGCCGCCCTGAGCTCTGGCGTTTGGCTCCCATGGCGATCGGAAGGGTCCGCAGATTCGATGTCCGCCGACATATCGACGGGCCTCTTGGAGCGGGTTGCGCTCTCAGAGGAGCGCCGCTCATTAATGAGCGCGTGCTCAGAAGATTTCGTCACTTCTAAGCGGTTTGAATGAAGCATTTGCAAGTCCGCTCGAGGCTTTGAGGTATGTAGTGAAGAATACATTGTTTTTGGCTGTGAGGCACGCGTTAGGGTATGCTCCATATAGGTAGTAGCCCTCGAGACATCGTTGCCCGCCCTAGGGGGCAAACGGGGATCATAAATCAATGATTGCGCTTATAAATATGTGCGGTACTGTGGAGTCCGGCTGCCGACCAGTCCGTGGAAGTTTCCGAACTGACCAGGCAGATTCGATCGATTGATGCCGATATCACGCTGGTGAACTTGCAGCTGGACAAGTCACAAGGTATGTGCTCTGCCTTCCTTTGTATAGGAAAATATGGAGGCGGCATGATATTAATGTAATATGTTCGGACTGCAGATGGTGCTGCTGCCGTGGAGGCCCTGAGGGCAGAACTTGTCCAAGCCAAGGAACAAGCTCGGGTTAGCAATGCGGCTGCCCTAAAGGCGACCGAGGAACTGAGAGCCGAACAGGCTTCTCATCGCCAAAGCGAAGGAAAGATGGCCGAAATGGCTATTGAGTTAAAAAAAATGCCGCTGACCGGTATGAGCTCCTTAAAAGGGAGCATAAGGATAGCTTGGCCGAGTTGGACAAGGCACGCAATGCCACCAAGGAAATATGGACCGAGCTCAGGGGTGGACGGGAGGACCTTCAACAGGCCGGTAAAATCGTGGCTGGAGGTTCCTACTTGCTGCAGATGAAGTTTTTCGATCCGAAGTACGCTCCCCTGGATGGGCACTGGAGTCCCGCGGACGCGTATGCGGATTTGGCGAAGAGTACGGCTGACGCTGCCAAGTTCTTCGATGGTCACGGTGATAAGGAGGTGGAGAAGCTTTTCTGGTCGCAATTCAATGCTCCCACTCGCCCACTGCCGTTAAATGACAAGATGGCTGATGTGGCGGAGCTTCACAGGCTGTCTGGTCTTGCAATGCGGTCTGTGATAGACCATCTTTGGCCGGAAGGGCCTAAGCCGGACAGTTACTTTGGCTTGGTGCAGCAGTTCCTTGGGGCCGTGCCTCGGGTCGACGCCATGAGGAGGTCGGCGTGCATAGAGGGTGCACGGATGGCTCTTGCCCGCGTTAAAGCCTATTGGACGGATATGGAGGCCAATATTATAGCGACCCAAGATCCGGCGGGGGCCAGTATCCGACCGAGCACTACTTGGCGTAGGTCACAGAAGGTGCCCGCCTAATAGAGGCGCAGTGCTTGAAGAATGTCTTATTCGGTGATGAATCGAATCATTGTAAAAACAATGTTAGTTTGGTTGTAAGGCTATATTTATACTTTTTGCCCAAAAGTATTATTGTGTCCCCTCGTGGCCGTTTACATATATATATATATATATATATATATATATATATATATATATATATATATGAATGTTTAATCCGAAGATAGCGATCGTTGGCTTCATCCCCAACGCATGCAATGCGGGGTGTTCGCAAAAATATGCTTAATCACACTTGATCCAACGTCTTGGTCCATGAAGGAGGTGATCGCACGTCGAACTAGGCAACCGGACTATATAGCTGTAACACTTCCGCTTAGCCATGGGAGTCTAATGTTGGGGCTACTATTGAAGGAAATATGCCCTAGAGGCAACAATAAAGTTATTATTTATTTCCTTATTTCATGATAAATGTTTATTATTCCTGCTAGAATTGTATTAACCGGAAACTTGATACATGTGTGAATACATAGACAAACATAGTGTCACTAGTATGCCTCTACTTGACTAGCTCGTGAATCAAAGATGGTAAAGTTTCCTAGCCATGGACATGAGTTGTCATTTGATAAACAGGGTCACATCATTAGGAGAATGATGTGATTGACTTGACCCATTCCGTTAGCTTAGCACTTGATCGTTTAGTATGTTGCTATTGCTTTCTTCATGACTTATACATGTTCCTACAACTATGAGATTATGCAACTCCCGTTTACCGGAGGAACACTTTGTGTGCTACCAAACGTCACAATGTAACTGGGTGATTATAAAGGAGTTCTGCAGGTGTCTCCAAAGGTACATGTTGAGTTGACGTATTTCGAGATTAGGTTTTGTCACTCCGATAGTCGGAGAGGTATCTCTGGGCCCTTTCGGTAATGCACATCACTATAAGCCTTGCAAGCAATGTAGCTACTGAGTTAGTTACGGAATGATGCATTACATAACGAGTAAAGAGACTTGTCGGTAACGAGATTGAACTAGGTATTGGGATACCGACGATCGAATCTCGGGCAAGTAACATACCGATGACAAAGGGAACAACGTATGTTGTTATGCGGTTTGACCGATAAAGATCTTCTTCGTAGAATATGTAGGAGCCAATATGAGCATCCAGGTTCCGCTATTGGTAATTGACCGTAAAGCGAGTCTCGGTCATGTCTACATAGTTCTCGAACCCGTAGGGTCCGCACGCTTAAGGTTTCGATGACAGTTATATTATGTGTTTATGAGTTTTGATGTACCGAAGGAGTTCGGAGTCCCGGATGAGATCGAGGACATGACGAGCAGTCTCGAAATGGTCGAGACGTAAAGATCGATATATTGGACAACTATATTCGGACTTTGGAAAGGTTCCGAGTGATTCGGGTATTTTTCGGAGTACCGGAGAGTTACAGGAATTCGCCGGGGAGTATATGGGACTTATTGGGCCATACGGGAAAGAGAGAGGGGCTGCCTAGGGCAGGCCCCCCCCCAAGGCCTAGTCCGAATTGGACTAGGGGGAGGGGCTGCGCCCCCTCCTTCCTTCCCTTCTCCCTTCCCCTTCCTTCTCTCCTACTCCTACTAGGAAAGGAGGAGTCCTACTCCCGGTGGGAGTAGGACTCCCCCCTTGGCGCGCCTCTCCTTGGCCGGCCGCCTCCTCCCCTTGCTCCTTTATATACGGGGGCAGGGGGCACCCCATAGACACAACAATTGATCTCTTGATCTCTTAGCCGTGTGCGGTGCCCCCCTCCACCATAGTCATCCTCGATAATATTGTAGCGGTGCTTAGGCGAAGCCCTGCGACGGTAGAACATCAAGATCGTCACCACGCCGTCAGGCCGACGGAACTCTCCTCGACACTCGGCTGGATCGGAGTTCGAGGGACGCCATCGAGCTGAACGTGTGCTAGAACTCCTGAGGTGCCGTAGTTTCGGTGCTTGATCGGTCGGGCCGTGAAGACGCACGACTACATCAACCGCGTTGTTCTAACGCTTCGCTTTGGTCTCACGAAGTGCGTGGACAACACTCTCCCCTCTCGTTGCTATGCATCACCATGATCTTGCGTGTGCGTAGGAAATTTTTTGAAATTACTACGTTCCCCAACAACTATGTAGCCCCTGGTACCTTCGCGTGCATCCGAATACGAGCGCGTGTGTACATGACCGGGAAACGGTCCTTCGTTAATGCGGAGGGATCCTAAAGATTCCGATAAGTCTTCGAGTGGTTGAACAGTCTCTCGTTGTATCATGACGATCAGTTTTGGCTTTCTCTCGAGGTGCTCGCAAATGCGGAATAACCAGGGCACAATCGCAGTAGTTCTCCTTTGGCCACCTTAGCCGATAGTAACGGAACGTAAGGCGGCAAACCCAGGAGCCGAGCAAAACCAACATTTGACCAAAGACATGATTTAGAGCTGCTGCATATAAGGCCAAACTCGTGACGCCGAACACTCTCGAGGGTATTCGGACTTTATAATAGTCGATGGGCTCAAGAATGCCCATTCATTATAAACCCTGTTTTTCCAGGTACGTGTGTTAATCTGTCGTGGCGAGATGCCAAAAACGGCAGTATCGCCTGTAGGTATGGAACCCTTGGGATGGTTAAACAACAAGAGGCGATAAAAAAGGTTTACACAGGGGCTTAATCTAAAAAGAAACCTGTTGAACGGGGCCCTGCTGCACGTCTGCGCCTTTGTCTCCGTTGTGCCGTATCCTGGAAGGGTATCGCGCGAACGTTGTCTGTGGAAAAAAGGAAAACTCGTAGAAGAGTGCAACGTAAGTATGCGATGGATAATAAAAGTGTGAGATGTTGGCCTGCCCATAAGGTTGAGCCAACTGTGGGACTGTGTTAAGTATTTATAGCCCCTGGTGTCCACTATGGGGTTACAAATACGGTGCTCTGGTTCAATTTTATCCGGGCGACCGGACTCGTCTAGCCGAGTCTGTAGTCTTTAAGGATCAGTCATGTTTTCTCATGTTGGAGGCCGCTTATAGTCCGGCCGCGAGGGCCGTCGCGTGTTCCTCTGCGCGTGACGAGCGCTCTGTTAGTCCGCTAACGGTGATGACGCCACGTGGACCGGGCATCTTAAGTGTAAGGTAGCCATAGTGCGGCAATGCGTTGAAGCGGGCGAAGGCCATTCTTCCAAGCACTGCGTAATAGTCGCTTTGGAAGGGTGCGATGATGAAGAGTAGTTCTTCGCTTCTGGAGTTTCCTGGAGAGCCGAATGTTACCTCCAGTGCGACGGAGCCTCTGCTATGGGCTTCAACGCCTGGTATCACCCCTTCAAAGGTGGTGTTGCTTTGGTTAATTCTGGATGAGTCTATCCCCATCCTGCGGACAGTGTCTTCATATATTAAATTGAGACTGTTGCCGCCGTCCATAAGGACGCGGGTGAGACGGTATCCGTCGATTATCGGGTCAAGCACCAAGGCCTTTGATCCTCCGCACCGAATACTAGTTCGGTCATCCAAGTTATCGAAAGTGATCGGATAAGGCATCCAGTGGTTAGGCGTGAGTATGATGGGCTCTATATCGAGCGCGTCTCAATGCGCGCGTTCGTGCCTCCTCATGGATGTGTGAGTCGCGCGGATCATGTTCACTCTTTTAACCTCTGGCGGGAATTTTTTCTGTCCTTCAGTGTTCGGCCGGCGAGGTTCATCCTCGTCTTCACTTGGTGTTTCCCTTTCCTTTTGTTCGGCATTTAATTTGTCGGCCTGCTTGAAGACCCAGCACTCTCGGTGCGTGTGGTTTGCAGGTTTGTCAGGGGTGCCATGAATTTGGCATAGTCTGTCTAGGAATCTATTCAGATCGGACGGTCCCTCTTTGCTGCCTTTAGATGGCCTGTTTTGCTGATTAGGTCGAGAGCCCCTGAATCCGGCATTAACCGTCGTGTTATCCGGGCTCTCTTCCTTGTTTTGGCGTTTGTTTTTATGACAATGTGGCTTCTCGTTGCCATCCCTTATTTCGGATGTGCTGGGGTCGCTGGTGCCTTTACGGGCTAGCCAGCTATCTTCTCCCGCGCAAAAGCGGGTCATAAGGCTTGTTAGGGCTGCCATTGTCCTTGGCTTTTCTTAGCTGAGGTGTCCAGCGAGCCACTAAATCACGGATGCGTGTGTTTGAATGTCGCTAAGGCTTCGCATCCGGACGATCAACAATTTGATTCTTCTTAGTGAGGAATCTGTTCCAAAATTTGCGGGCGGATTCTCCGGGCTGTTGGACTATGTGACTTAAGTCGTCAACATCGAGGCGGACATAGGTCCCTTGAAAGTTGGCCTGAAAGCGTCCTCGAGTTCCTCCCAGCTCCCAATTGAATTTTCGGGAGGCCTTTCAACCAAAGGTTTAGCTGGTCCCTTCACTTGAGGGGAGGTATTTGATGGCGTGAAGGTCATCCCCACGAGCCATATGTATGTGCAGGATAAAGTCCTCGATCCGCACTTCGGTCTGCCGTTCGTCAGATGCCTCTATGTTCACAAGTTTAAAGCCCCATGGGAATTTGTGGTCCGATGCTTCATCGGTAAAAGCACGAGGGTGAGCAGCCCTCTCATGTCCGGGCGTGATGTGGCATGACGTCGGCTGTTGTGTGTCCGGTCTTTATTCCGGACAGGTATTTGATTGGCGTAATCGTTTTAGCGACCATAGTCCTTCGCCGGGGTGCATCCTTTGGATCCATAAATGGACCTGGCGGCGCCAGCTTTCTTATTCAGGTGTTCATGTGGGTCGGTGGCTGCTTTTTTGCGGTTATGAAGTGGTACAGCTTCGTCTTCGAATTCTGGCAGTAGCTTGCGTTTTGGATAGCTCTTTGTATGGCGATCATCGTTGTATCTTTCTTCAGTGTCTAGCACTTTATTCCATCTATGGTTGAGTGTTTCCTGTGCGGCCTTGAGCTGTTGCTTCTGCTTCTTTAGACTTCTTGCGGTGGCCATAAGCTTTCTGTGGAGGTTATCTCGTTCCACGTGTTTTTCCGGGGTTGCATCGCTATCCGGACCGTCTTCCTGTGCTGGTTTGTTTTGATGACCTCGTCCGTCGGGATCATTGTCCTCGGGCGTCTGCTCCGAACTGTGTTCAGGGTGACCTTGTTCGTCCTGCTCCATCGTTGGGTCCATGTGGTCGTTGTTGCCTTCGGAGTTTATTGTATTATCGATCCTTCTAGCGCTCTTGCCACTATTTTTATTGTTGCTGGACTTAGAACGGCGTCTGCGCCGTCGCTTTGGCTTTTGTCCGGGGGTGTTATCGTCCGGATTGTCGCCTTTGTCCTCTTTGGGCGTATCCACCATGTATACGTCGTGTGGCGAGGGGGAAGTCCGGCGCCCCATAGATTCCGCATCTTCTCCTGCATCGTCGTCCATACCGTCAATGTCTTCGGAGTCGAAGTCAGGCACGTCGGTTAAATCATCGACCGTGGCTATGAAGTGGGTGGTGGGTGGGCACGAATTTCTTCGTCGCCTGCTTCCCACTCGAACCGGACGTAGTTTGGCCCCGAAATTTCTGTCAAAGAGAGAGTTTTCAACGAGTTCAGCATGTCGCCAAAGGGCGAGTGCTGGAAGATGTCCGCGGCGGTGAACTCCATTACCGGAGCCCAACCTGGCTCGACCGGCTCGGGAGTGTGCGGATCGGACTCAACATCCGGATATGAATCTGGGGGTCCGAAGTCATAGGCCACCGCAGGGGTAAGGCCCGTGTTCGGCTCCACTGCCGATAATTGCGCGACCTGCGGGGCGGGGTCCAGCCCTCCGTCCTCAGGCAACGCAGCCTGCTCCGGATTTAGGTCCGAGGCTACTGCGGGGGTGATACTCCGGGCTTTGTCCGATAGCAGGTCTAAGCCGTGCTCGTCGTGATTGTACGGTACCGTGTTATTGATGGTGGTTGAAGGAGCCATCGATCCCAGTAGCGATGACACAAAGGAACTCTCAATGAAAGCACCAATGTCGGTGTCAAAACCGGCGGATCTCGGGTAGGGGGTCCCGATCTGTGCGTCAAGGCTGATGGTAACAGGAAGCAAGGGACACAGATGTTTACCTGTGTTCGGGCCCTCTCGATGGAGGTAAAACCCTACTTCCTGCTTGATTAATATTGATGATATGGGTAGTACAAGAGTAGATCTACCACGAGATCGTAGAGGCTAAACCCTGAGAGCTAGCCTATGATGGTATGATTGTAATTGTGATCGGCCTTCTAAGGACCAACCTCTCCGGTTTGTATAGATACCAGAGAGGGCTAGGGTTTACATGAAGTCGGTTACAAGGAAGGAAATATAATATCCGGATCGCCAAGCTTGCCTTCCACGCCAAGGAAAGTCCCATCCGGACACGGGCCGAAGTCTTGAGTCTTGTATCTTCACGCTTCAATAGTCGGGCTGTCCAGATACCCCCTAATCCAGGACTCCCTCAGTCACTACGACTTAAACCCTAAACCCTAAACATGATTTAATTCCCTGGCCAGGTAGAACCTGTCAAGGAAAGACGGGCAATTTGGCACCCTCGGATCATACGATGCTTTTGTGTAGTTCCACTAAAATCGACTGAGCATCCCACGATGGGAAAGATATTGAAGAAGTGTGATTAGAATAATAGTATCGGCACTAGTTCATGAGACATAAACTCATCACAAGTGGAAGCCGGTAGAAGTAGAGAAAGATCGACATGGAGATGGAGCTACGGCGGTGGAGCAAGCCGGCTCAAAAGGAAGATGGACTACCCGGGACGCCGGGTCAGTAGCTAGAAGGGCGGTTGGGGACGCGGCATCGGCCCATACCGCTGGTGACTTCCCCGATTAGAGACGCGACCGATCATGCTTTTCTCCTCGGCCCGATGTCGACCAAGTCTCACGCAGAACATTGTTACCTTCCCCACAGTGGATCGGGCCCGTCGTTCTATGCTTGTGAAGAGAGCAACCTTAGCAAGCAGGCTTGTAGCTTAGGCTCCTGCTAGTGTATATATAGTGGTTTTATTTTTCTCTCCATATCAACCATTTTATATTGCGTACGTGTCATTCAAGAGTGAAATGATGGTTGCTTCTTATGACTAACTTACTATGTGATTTGACTGCTCCTTAGTGGCCCCTACACGTACTCCCCCTACGTGTATGCAACAATCACACATACACATGGACGCAAAAACGCGCGCGACGCCCTAATGCATGCATGTCCGAGCACACGACGGAACACACATGGTCACGCTAAGTGCTCAACCTACACGTGCATGCACACACATACTCAGTCAGGGTGAGCTAGTGACCATATAAACACTGGAAAAATATATATATATTGAGCGCAATGAGCGTATTATGAAGTCCACTGACCGTATTTTTACAAATATACAGTGACAGACAGTGTATTTATCTCGTTTGAAATTAAGCCATTTTAACCAGAGAGGAGGAAGTATGGACTAGCATTACTTTGATGTGTCCCGCCAACTTGCCGAACGAGGAGAAGGTTGCAGGACGGGAGAAGCTTGCAGCCGGTGGCTCATGAGGACAAGGAGAAACTTTTAACTAATGCAAGCTCTCCCTCGCTCGTGTGGTGGACGTGCAATGATTAATTCGGTGTCGATTGCCGGTAGCATACACTATACTACTAGTGCTACTATTGTTCGACTTCCCGAATAGGCGAACAGCCAAGCGCAAAGTTTAATAGTACTAGTACTACTACTATAGTATATAAAGGTACGTACTATACTACTCCCTCCTTTCCGGTTTATAGGGCTCAATTCAAAAATCTCACCAATCAAGGTAGATGGTGAGTGGTGGAATACTTTTTGTAGTTTGCAAAAGCACCCAATTAATGCTCTTGTTTTTCTCAAAAATTATGTTTACCAATGTATTAATTGCAATGCATGTATAAAGTACATGCATTGGTCAATTTTCTCTTAATACTTGCATGCAATTATTTAATGCACCTTGAAATCTGAACATGTGATGGGGAACAACCAAATTGAGCCTTATAAAATGGGAAAACTAAAATTTTAAGATAAGCCTTATAAACCGGAAAGGAGGGAGTAGTACTAGGAACCGGATGGAGGAGCGTCTGGACTCTTATTATAATTTTAAAATGTGATAAAGCAATCTTCAACACATTTGGTTCTCTTCGAGGGTTCTCGCATGTGATAATGGAAGTTGATTGCATGGAACACTCGTCACAATTCTCGCTTAATTCTGGCTCGTATCCTGTTACAAATAGTAGCGCTCGGTAATATTTCCTCTTTTTTGTTATTCAACATGTAAACAGGTCAGCAAACCTTGCAGCGCATCTTCGTGCGAACCGTGCTTGCTGCACTTTGAATGTGGCCGAGAGTTGGCTTGATGAAACACCTCGCTTCCTACTTCTTTTTTTGCGGGGTACCTCGCTTCCTAGTGACCAGTGTCTTGGCTAATCGTCCTAAGAATTCTTATGTATGAATAAAGCTCTATTTACCCGCAAAAAAGATGAAGCCATATTAACCAGAAAGGAGGGAGTATGGACTAGCACTACTTTTTGGTGTGTCCCGTCAACTTCATGAACGAGGAGAAGCTTGCGTGACAAGGTGAAGCTCGCTTATGCCTTTGACTAATGCAACCTACCCTCGGTGGACATGCATCAGTCCATTCGGTGTCAGTTGTCGAGGCATACACTGTAGTACCCAACATGCGGAGTACCATCATTGTTCGACTTCACGAAGAGGCGAAGAGCCAAGCGCAGAGTACGAGTAGTACTACTACTAGAACCGCATGATGGAGCGTCTGTACTCTTATTTTTTATCTCTCGATAAAGTACACGTTTATTCCGGAGAAGAGGCGGAAAACGGCAGCCCAACATGTAATGAATGATATCGATCAACCAACCATGCTCGAATATATCTTGGCCTCCGTGGCGAGCCCGCTCAGGTGTTCTCGCTCCTCGTCTCTCTCAAGGAACGGCGGGTTGGCTCTTTGTCGTCAATTGAGATCGGTTTGCTCACACTCCTGTCCCACATGTCAGTGATATGCCAAGAGGAGGTGTGTTGACCGACTGGCCATACACGTACTTGGTTTTGCACCTTCATACTACTCCTTCCTCCGTCACAGTTTACAGGGCGCGCTTCATTATGATGCATTTCTCTCAATGCATTTCAACCACCAGAGAGACTTTAGACGTGTTTGCTTTAATGCTCAATTAATTAGGGCGTGGTAACCGCAATCAAGTCCACAATTTTCTCTCCATCTACTGTACTACTACGGAGTGGAGTAATTGCATGCGTGTGTGTACCCGGGGTGGAAGCACTGCATGCATGTGTGTACGTTGTGCTATAACTACCAATGCTATTTTTCAGGCCGGTCGCTAGTCGCCTTGGTCCCACAGATTTTTTTTCTGAAGTGCAATCAGATAAACAAAGGATTTGGATGGAGTAGTATGAGCGGATTCAAAGAAGAAGCGTATTGATGGTTGCTTCTTGAGCAACTTAAAGTGGGAAAGGTGTGGCTTATGATTTGGCTGCTCATTACTCACTATTAATGCAACAAGAACGACCGGGCTGAGTCTCCCATGCGGTTGTGCACTACCCCTCGGTTCTTAAATATACTCCGGTATATTTGTCTTTCTAGAGATTTCAACGAGTGACTACTCAAATATTTGTCTTTTTAGAGATTTCAAATGGATCGCACATACGGATGTATATATACATATTTTAGAGTGTAGATTCACTCATTTTGCTCTGTATGTAGTCACTTGTTGAAATCTCTTGAAAGACTAATAGAATATTTAGGAACGGAGGAGTACACATCTGAAGCAAAATGAGTGAATCTACACTCTAAAATATGCCCGTTTGAAATTTGTAAAAGATAAATATTTAGGAACGAAGGAGTATAATTTTGTGCATGGCACATGGACCCGGATGATGAAGAGGCTTACGGCAATGCTATCAAGCTTCCATCATTTGTTTACATAATTGACGTACTATACAAATAATTTTCCAGAGACATGAAATTGTACAATGGTGTGAGCTTTCAACTTTTGTTTCGCGTGTCTTGCCATCGATGCTCTTTCGAAAACAATAAAAAACTAACTTCCTTGCTAATGCATGTCAATTATTAACAGATCAGAGCTAATAATTACATCACAACTAAAGACAGAGTTGTGAGAAGGTGTTAAATTAAAATTGATCCATGCTTTCATTGGCAGCAACGTCCCCCCAGCTCCGTCTAAATCAACAAGGCGTGTTGGGAAAAAAGGTAGTTGTCTGGAGCATGCAACATTCCGATCATTTTGTGCAGTTCCACTAAAATAGAGCTGAGCGTCCCTGTTCCAAAGATATTAAGTGTGATTACGACAATAGAGGATTGCTGATGAAACAATAAACACACAAATAGAAGCCGGTCACCTTTGCAGTCTCTCTTAAGACTAACTAGTTGGAGAAGATTAGGCTCGGAGTTGGATGAGGAGGATAGAGCAAAACCAATCTCCCTTTGTGCAACAAGACCTTTGAAATGTAGAGAGCGTTGCCCGTGTGACATTTTAGTACAACTTCACAAAACACTCTTAAGAAAAAAGTGATTTGTGCATTTCACCAAAAGGTCGCAATAGCAACGAGGTGAAATGGATAGCCCTGTTTGCAAAAAAGAGGTAGAAAGGAAACAATTACTGTCCAATAACAGTTGATGACACATGCGATGACAAAAAAGAAGCATATTCCTTGCCCTAAGGGAAGATAACAACACGGTTGTGTTTGTCTAAAAGCGGTGTGAGGACGAGAATGCAATATGGAAAGTACGCCGGATGAGCTACGTTTTGGGCAAAGAACTATGGAAGATCCACATGCAGCGGCGTGGGAAGGCAGGCGGTGGAGCAAGGCCGGAGGGATACCGGAGGTCGTCGGGATGTAACTAGGTGAGCGGCGGGCGGAATCTGCGAGCAGGTGGCGAGACCCTGCCCGGCCGGAGCTTGGTCGAGAGAAAGGCGGTGTGTACCGCAGATCGGGACGTGCTACCTCGGCCGTCGAGCGGAGAAACGATGCACTTCCTCCCTTTCCCCGGCGGACGGGATGCGGCCGGATCGGTGACCAACAAAGGAGAGAGATAGAGAGGCCACCGCCTCCCTTTCCCCGGTGAGACGGGATGCGGCCGGATCGGTGACCAGCGGTGAGAGAGAGAGAGGCCACCGCAGCCTTGTGTGAGGTAATTCAAGAGCGACAAACCAGGCACGCAAGGCTCCATTGTATATAGTGAGCGGACTACCTTTTTCTCCATAAAAATTGATTTATATTCTGTGTACGTGCCATTGAGCGCTATAACTTTATTTAAAAATAACGCGGCAATGCATCAAGTCGAACTTTGTTTCATGCAGGCGTGTACACGACCTCCCTAGGTAAACAACCGCTACAGGCGTCCAAATTAGCATATGGGCTGCCATTTCATAAAGAAATGAGCTCCACCGTGTACCCGCGCGGGTGTGGCTGGGCACGAAGCGTGAGTACATATATATAGAGGGGGCGATCCACGAGAAGAGAGTGGAGGTATCATCGGCTTGAGGTGTCCATAGAATCGAAAAGAGGGAAGATGTGTGTGTGTGTGCGCGCGCGATCGATAAAGAGTGCCATCGAATTTGTGTGTGCCCACGTCAAAGATATAGAGTGGCTGGCCTACTGGAACGTGAGAGGGGACATGTGCAGTTTGTCTCTGTGGCATGGATACCTACCTGCAGCGCTCGACTATCGGTGTGTGGTGGGGTAAAAGGGAGGCCCAATTAACTATAGAGGTACAATGGCTGATATATGTGTGGAGGAGGAGAGGCCTACCTCATGTATTAAGGAGATCGATCTGCCTCATGTATTAAGGAGATCGATCGGCATCCATGCATATGTGCAGGAGAGGAATAAGGTTGGGAGAGAGACAAAGCTAGAGTGTTGGAGGGGTGGTAGTGGAGTTGCTTCTAACAAATGGTGGGAGAGGCTTGCTAGACAAACGGAGGGCACGCCCGCAATATCAATAAGAGAGGAGATGGCTGCTTGTTGGCTGTGCACGTGCGTGTGAGAGACGGGTCAGTAGGCATGCACGAATAATGAGGGGGGACAATGTGGCTGTGGTAAGCAGACATAATTACATAGGAAGATCAATCACCCTTTGTTAGAGAAAGGAGAGACATAACTTGTGAGGTACATCGGTCGATGGGGGGGTAGTTAAAGTCGATCTAGCTATATGTTGGGAGATCGATCGGTATACATGCATGTGTGTGTTAGAAGCAAATGAGGCACGAGGAGAAGGATAGAGAAAGAGGGATGCATGTAGGAGGTGGTACGAGAGGCATACTATATCGAGCGGGGAGGAGTGTGCGAGTATGAGAACGATGAAAAGAGTGGTGGGAGTGAGGCATGGACGGTGACAAGAGAAGAGGGGAAGCTTGTGTTTGTGCTAGGCACACATGGCTAGAGAGGCATATCGATCGATGTGTGCCGTAAAGAACGAGCTGGGGGGCCTACACACACCGTGGGTGAACGACCTAAAGTGAAAAGACGAATTTGCGCGATGGAGCTAGAGAATGCTGAGGGAGGGTGAGAGGGATGCAAGCATGTGCATGCACAAGAGAAAGTTAGCGCTAGCTACAAAGATAAGAGGGTTGTGTGGGTGTAAAAGACGAATAGAGATCATATATACTTCATTATAAAAAGCGAATTCGGATATTTGAAGAATTTATCATAGTGTTTTAAACCGGCGCATGTGTGAATATATATAACGGTGATACACATGGTTTGTTTATGAACATGTTATACTACATTTAATATATTTTATCTCTACTCTTATAAAAAGCGGAGTTGTTGATGATGGTGTGCTGCCATCCTGCATTATAGGCCGTCCTATTTATATCTGGCGGATAGCAAGGAAACTATGATGGTTGAAGTTGGCAATAATCATGATTGTAGATTCTTATTGAAATAGAGAAACGAATTCAAATTTAGTTCGAATTGCAGCGGTAGTATAGACATTTGGAATGCACTAAAATGTTGGTATGAGTAGGTTACATGCATTTTACAAGCAGCGAAAAAAATTAATCGGACATAACATGGATTCATACTCCCTCCTTCCATCTATATAGAGGCGTAATGAGATTTTTAAGACCGCCTTTGACTATTGACAAGATTAATAGTACATTACGTGCACAATGTGAAAATTATATCAATGAAAGAACCTTTCAGAGACGAAGTTAACGGTGTGCTTTGTGTAAGTTGCATGTCATATATCATTGCTCTAATATTTGGTCAAAGTTAGCATCGAAAAACGTATTAGGCCCTATATAGATGGAAGGAGGGAGTAGCTTTGAATAGCATTTGTATAGTAAAGCGGGCAAGACTCTCTCTTTGTGTGGTGTGAATAGTTTTACTTTTTTCATTTTCTTTTTGGTTGAGGGAAGTGCGAATTGATTTGGTACGTACAAGTATAATATTACTACACATTAGGTTTGTCCCTAAAGTTCAACCCGCGTCTTGTTATATCCCGAAAATTCAGATATCGTGCTCCCAAAACTGGCGCCTTCACAACCCGCGCCTTGCTATCCCGAAATTAAAACGCGCGCGAAAACTCACTCCAGCTGCCAAATCCCGACACGTGAAATCCCCCTTCTAACCCTGAGCCGAAAGGGCCGCTAGTTCAAATCGGTGGGGGGTACTTTTGTAACACACCCTACATTGTGGACAAGCGCGTCCCTAAGTCATGCTTCACCCCCTCCCATCGCCCTCTTTTCGCCATTCGAAATCCCAGGCCGCCATAACCTCTTCGCTCAAGCTGCGAAACCCCACCCTCCTCCGTCCGCCCTGTCACCGCTGCCCAGCCGGAGCCTCTTCCCTGATGACCTCGTCCACCGCAACAGCTCGACGTCCCTCGTCCACCTCTCCGGATGAGGATTCGTCGTCCATCTCACCATCTCGCCGGTTCAGCCGCCCCGTCCTCCACCTCCAAGGAGCTGCTCCGACGATCGCGTCGTCTATTACGGCTGCTCCATCCCCATAGCGCCGCCTTAACCTGCTCCACCGGAACCGCAGCATCCTCACCGACTCCTCGGATGAAGCCGAGGCCTACTCGGTGCCACCAAAGAGGTTGTACACTCATCGCATCGCACCTTCTCCTTAACTCGATCTCCCGATGCCGGTGCTCCATCCCGCACCCCCATGGAGCGGCTACCTTGAAGCCGGTGCATGGCGACATCTCCACGGTGGCTCTCCCGGTCTGAGGCCCCTTGTGGCGGCGTCCATACCAGTCGGATCTGCTGCTGCTACTCGCTCTCGCTTCGCTTCGCTCGCGCTACTCGCTGCTCGGCTCTCGCTGATCGCCGCTCACCCAGCTGTTGCTGCTCCCCTCGCTTCGTCTTCTTCTTTCTGCTCCAATTAGGCCACACTTGATCGAATCGACTTTTGGGTCGATCAATTTTCGAGGGTTGGGGGGCTCATGGGAGTTAAGGAAGAACCACCCGCAGCAGGGACGGGGGCTCACCGGATAGGTACCCCACTATCTATCTTAGGGTTCAGGGTGGGGGCGGGGGGGCTAGAGGGCTGGCCGGGGTGGCGGTGGCGAGTTGTTTCGGGGCGGCGAGGTGGCACTGGGCCGGCGGTTCGGCCGGTGGTGGCTGAAGGCTCAGGGGGGTGCAGGTTGAAGATGAACTGCAGGCCCTCCCTAAACTGCATGTCAAGTGCCTCTCTGCTACCATTGCGTTCAGTTTCGACAGTAGCATTCAGATTCCATAGTAAATTTTAGTTTCGACAGTTAAGTTCGAGTCATGCTTTTACCTCATCTGCTTGTAGTCAGGTGGTTTTTGGTGATGTTAATTTTACATCCATTTGACATCATCTATTGGAGATGCTATTAGAATCCCACTTGAGATTGACGATGTATGTCTTGTGCTGCTTCAGCCTTGACGTCTTACGGCTCACCGGAGCTGCTCCAACGATGTAATCCATCCATCACAATGCAGCACAGGCTCGACGCCGTCTCTGATTCCTCGCATCTTCCTCCACACCTCCGACAGCCACCTCTTGCCTCAAGCGCTTCAAATGACCAACCCAATGATGCTGAGGTCGACACGGCTACGGCAAAGAGGTTGTACACTTGTTGCATCACTTATTACTATACATTCACGTCGATCCATTAGGGCTATTTTGGTTCAACGGAGAAACGTCGATCCACTGGTTGTTACCATCACTCTAAATTTCTGCATGCTCTCCTTACATAATCTCACCATATTTTTTTCGTATGCATGTCGATATTGTACAGTCATCTTTGAACATGTAGAGAAAAGAGAAGAGTTTTCTTGCGGCAATACAATGTCATGCGTACATCGCTCCATGGTGGGTTCAATGGCAAACCCTCCCCACCCCTCTCCAGATTGTAATCCAAAGGAGGATATCTGTTCTGAGGCGGATTCAGACGCCGCTGACCACTCCTATTTACCCCCCAAGGTGTTTGCTCTACCTTGACATGATGATGTTAGTCATATCATGCATATGTTGCCTTGCAGTGCCTACTTTTGACATCATATATGTCATCTGCTTAGTTTAGACATGTTCTGTAATGCCACCCGTTTAGTTTCTATATCATATATGGGAATTATGCAGTCTCATGTCTTTTAGCCAGCCATAATATATGAGAAATGTGCAATGCCATCTTGTTTAACCAGACATCATATATTTGAATGATATCTTGCCCATCCTTTTCTTCATTACATTTCCATTTGTCGACAATGTTTGTACATTAAACTACTCTTCCGTGAATCAGCCATTTGGGTGGGAGATGGAAAAATCTGGAGTGAAAACAAGGCCTTCAGAGCGGCAGTGCTACACGTCAAGCGAGATCTCTTGTTGGGTCCCCATAGCTCCTCGTAGATGGATTCGTAGACATATGACCAGTCCTATTCCCCCACCGAGGTGTATGCTCTAACTTGTCACTGTTATCTTGCTCATATCATGCATACGGTGTCTTGCATTGCATAGTTTAGAAATCATATACACAATATTCAACACCATGTTCTTAGTTCACATCATATCGAATGCCCTCTGTTTAGCATATAAATCACATATGTGAATTAAATGATGCGATCCTGATTACTTAGATAACATGTAGGTGAATTATGTCATGCAGTCCTGTTTAGTTATTCATCATATCTTTGAATTATGTTATGCTATGTTATCCAGTTTAGATAGACATCATATATGTGAAATTATGTCATGCTATCCGTTTTAGTTAAACAATATACATGTCAACTATTTCATGCCCTCTTTTTTCCATACTATCTATTGCATATGTCTCTCATACAATGTCTATACATTCAACTATGTTTCCTGTTTATCAGCCATTTGAATTGGAGCGGGTGATGCCAGTATCTAGCAGAATAAAAACACGGTCTTCAAATAAAATAGTGCTACCTCTTGGTGGAGATAGCACCCGGTTGTACATGCACAAGAACCAGCCGTACCACATAACCCAAACTCTCGCAGATTGTACCCCAACCGCGATGGACAGAGAACCAGCTTCACCCAATCTAACCCCAACCCCACCGATAGTAAACCAGTTCCTGTTGACACAAGACCATCTCCACCGCAGAGCTCCCAAACAAGAGCGATTAGTAAGGCATCTCCAAAGTGCCCAAAGGGCCAAGATTATCACGGCGAACCCCAACTCCACCGGCTAGTATGCCTATTCTGTGGAGGAAGCACAACCAGCCAATCGTAGTTTAGCATCTATCGCATTTGATGTTGTTAAATCGTATGTGCGTATCTTCCCATCTTGGAAATATTATCTGAATATGAAGGAAAATGCCGATTGCGGTGTTTGTCCAGAGTTGTGTGTAAGTAATGTTATTAATGGCAATTACTTTGCTTCGTCCCATACATCCTACCTCCATGATGGTTATAATACTGAAATTTTCCCATTTTTCTCTATAGAGAAGGACCGATTTGGAAACTCGGGATGAGGTAACCTGTGCTAATACCTCTCGCTATCTTCAAGAATGCTTGGTGGCGATGTCGAATTACTCAAGAAAACGTACTTCACCGCAAAGAAACTCATCAAATTCCCTTTACGTTCTCCGAGACACATTTATCGGACGATGATCGGGAACGCCTTTGTTCTATCTTGGTCCCGAACCAAGAATGTGGTAAGGTCTATGAGCTCATTTTCTATTTTTCAAGATTTTATTCTTGCGTCCCCATCATACTCTACTCATGTAGAACAAGTGCCTAAACACGAAGAACAACTGTTCTAATTTAAGATTCCATTGCTATCATAGTTCAAAAAAGCGCTTAGGCGTTAATTGTGCGTTTTGCCACCGCCTTGCGCTTCTTGACCAAAGCGCATGCTTATGCAGATTATGCATGATTATGCGTAGTTATGCGCAATGCGTTTTATAACGCCTAGAGCCTAAGCGCTTAAGCGCCGCTTAAGGCGCCTTTTTATACTATGATTGCTTTGCTCTTGTATCACTGTATTTACTCATACAAACTTATTTTTAAATTGAAGGATCCAATCGAAACTCCAATGGCACAACAGGTATGTTCACGCATGTTTATTTAACAGGTTTGCTCTTATCAATAGCTCTGTTGATTTCAATTTCAATTGTGTATACTGATTGACTTTCATATCATGCACATTACTAGCATCACAATAGAGCCAATAGTGTTGTTGTACATGTAGACCCGTGGTACCCATCTGAAATCTTGTTGTGCCGTGTAGTTTCCCACGCTTTGTATTCTTTCACTGTTGCTTTGTCTTGAACTGATATGATTTGAACCGTGTCTCTATTTTGATTTGGCAAGACAATGCAAAGTGACCATAGGACATAGATATATGTTTGTTTGATGCTTTTATTATGTACTAGTACTTGGTAATAGAAGACTTGGTAGTTTAACTCTGTCCACCTTACTAATGAACTGGTTCACCGAAATGAGTTTCATATACTAGTACATGCTAAACTTGTTATGTGTCCGCTTGTTTCTTCTTTTAGAATGCTTTGATAGAATATTGGGGAAGAGTGCCTTATTAAGAAATGGTAAAGGAAGTAATGCGATAAGGTTCGGGATAGTGACACATCCTTGTTGGTCTCCAACAAAGCTGATAAAACAGCTAAGGAAGACTATCTTGAAGACAATGAGACAACCCCAAAGTCCTGTCTTGGTTTAGTGTTTGAGTTCTTGGCCACTACCGCTTGCATAAGCTATTCAAACTCCCCTATGCGAATCAGTTCGGTTTCTTGAGTCTCAACTACAAGTTGAAAGACATCGATCGCTTGTCTTTGCGATAAGAAGCGTATGACTGCGGAAGTCCCTGGAGCATTCAGATGCATACTTTCCGTGCAACACCAAGCGTTGGAGGATTTTAGCGCCAAAGCAGGACAAAGCTAATCAGCTTGCTAAGCTTATTGCCGACATGGTGGATACCCGGATAACGTTTCTTGAGCTCTTCCGAAGTTGTTTCGAATGCTCTTGTTTTCTTTGCCGCGTTAATTTGCCTTTGGTGGCCAATTTTGACGGCCAATGTATGTAATATGCTGCTTTGTTCCCTATATTTGCAATCGTGGCGAACTTTGATGCCTAGTGGATGTAATATGTGTAATAGCGGTAATAGGCTAGCGTTAATTGCTTGCTTATTTATTTCCTTAGTGTCTTGTTTAGTTGTTTGCTTGTAGTCACTGCAGTTCTTTTTACATGTTTTTCTAGTGGCCACAATAGCCTATTTTTGGTAACTAGGCCAAAATAATCATGGCAACACATGGACTGTTGTAACCATGGGCCTCCTGCAGGCCGTATGATCCATGGGCCTTCGTCCGGCCATAGGATCCATTGGCCTTCTATACGGGCCGTAGGATCCATCGGCCTTCTATACGGGCCTTAGGGTCCATGAGCCTTCTACGGGCCGTAGGGTCCATGGGCCTTCTACGGGTCGTACGATCCATGGGCCTTCTACGGGTCGTACTATCCATGGGCCTCATATGGGCCGTAGGACCCATGGGCCTTCTACGGGGCGTATCAATTTTGCCAATCATGGGTCGAACTATTCGTGGACCATAATGGGCTGTTAATAGGCCGTATTTGATAACTCTATGAAAACAGCCCAACGGGTTTTTTTTCACATGAAAACGGCCCAACGTATTAACGGTCCGCAAACGGGCTGACTGTAACGATGGGCTGAATTTGGCCCACAAGCAGAAAATGACAGTAACGGGCCGTATGTAACCGAATGCTGCAAATGAGCCCAAGAATCAATGGGCCTGAGAAGGCCGAAGATAACTTAATGGAAACGGCCCAATGGAATAACGGGCCGTTAATGGGTATAAAGTGATACACTATTCATTACGGGCCAGTTTCACCATGGGCCGTTAATGGGCCAAGAGTTACAAAGGTCCTCATATGGGCCGAAAGAATTCATGGGCCACACATGGGCCGGAAGTTAAAACGGGCTGAATCATATGGGACGGCCCAGATGACGCTACTGGGCCTAATTCAGATAGGGCATAACGGGCCCTGGGTTAGCGGGTTGTAAATGGGATATATGCGAACAGGCTGTTAACAGGCTTTCGGTGGGCCGGGCCGCCACCTTTTGACCAAGTCAAACGGGCCGGCCTTTTCACAGGAATGGGCCTCTGTTGGGCCGTGCCATGTGTCGCCGTATCATAGGCGACTTCAATCCAATGAACGGATGACATCTGTCCCAACGGTGAGCCGACATGTGTTTCCTCCAGCCAATGATGATTTTACACGTGGAAAATCCCCATTGGTCGGGGCTGTTAACGGGTTATCGGATCCAAAACCCGACTTGATAGCTTAACGGTGTTCCGTTACGGTGGATGCCACGTGTCGGTCACCCTTGACGAAAGCACTTCTGTGACGCGCGATTTATCGTCATGGAAGTGGACACTTCCGTGATGATAATTTTGGTAATGTCATGGAACACTTCTCTACGACAAAGACAGTATGACTATCTTGATTACATCGCCATAAATTTGTCATGGATGTACATGCATGACAAAAAATGCGACCTACTGTGACAAACACGTACCATCACGGAAGTGTATTTTTTTGTAGTGTTGGGGCCCGAACCTGGATAAAATTCCCCCACGTTGATCTTCTAAACCCACTCTTCTTACAGCCCGCGCCCCGGCAACCATAGTGGGGATTCCCCGTGATCCCATAGGTGTCGTTCTTGAACACCGAAAAGCAATAAAACTGAACGATCATTATGCTAAGCTAACAGATGGGTCTTGTCCATCACATCATTATCCTAATGATGTGTGACGAAACATGTCTATGGTTAGGAAACTTAACCATCTTTGATTAACGAGCTAGTCTAGTAGAGGCTTACTAGGGACACACTGTTTTGTCTATGTATCCACACATGTATAAAGTTTCCGGTTAATACAATTCTAGCATGAATAATAAACATTTATCATGATATAAGGAAATATAAAATAACAACTTTATTATTGCCTCTAGGGCATATTTCCTTCACTCACTTACTGACAGGCTTCCTTGGGTGAGAGCGAGGAATTCGCGGCTGCTTGACCTTCATAATACCGATGGGAATATGGTATTTGCGGAAATGGTCCTTGAATTTAGTCAGGTGGTTTCTTCGTCCGTGGGCCACATAGTTTTTGCATCATCCCACCATATAGCGACAGCTCCCTCATGGTAGTGTGTAGCAAACGGGACCTTGCCAGCTTCTTCAGTGCGAGAAATCTCAATCTTTTTCTCAATAGTCCTTAACCAATCGCCAGCTTCCAAAGGATCAATAACTTGACTGAAACTGGGAGGCTTAGTCCTCTGAAAATCTGACAACTTGGAGTGATGACCATTCTGATTTCCATTCTGCCCAACCATAGCTTGCACACTTTTCAACAGCTTAATCAGATAGTTGTTTCTCCTTTCTTCAAACATACGCATGATTTGTTTAGTGGATGGCGGATGTGGCGGTGGAGGTGGTGGTGGAGAATACGGCTCGGGGGAATGGCCTACCTGTCTTGCTGAGCGACGAATAGGGACATCCTCACAAGCGTGGTTGCTGGTGCCTTCCCGCGTCATCCTATTGTTTGTTTTCCCAATATAAAGCAACCGAGATGAGCAATATCCAAAAATGGGAAGAAAAGCCAGCAACAAACCCGAAAGAAACCAGCGAAAACCAAGCAGAATAATAAAAAGGTTCCAACATAATTATACATAGACTCATACATGAAAAGTAAACCTCATGACGGGTTCGGCTACCCTCATACATGAAAGTAAGCATCATGACACATATGACTACATCCGTACATCAACCTCATGACAATTGCGGATACTCTAATGATCTAGTGCTTTGTTGGTGTTGTTGGCTCCTCTCCTGAGCCGGACTAAGATCCTGAACTGATAGTGGAAACCTCCAGGTTAAAAGTGACACGACGGTGCTGCCTCGAGGACTCTCCCTCAGGGGAAGGTGCGGGGTGAGTCTGGATCATATGGGCTGCAGGAGTAGTGACAAGGGAAGCCCACACAGCAGGGGCACTGCGAGGAGTCACTGCCAAAGGGTTCGTGGTACCCTGAGTGGTCACCGGGGTAGCAGGGGTAGCAGAGGCTAGAGGAATGAATGGGGTAAATCCGACAGTAGGTGGAGGGTTCCTATTCCGAGCAGTGGCAAGGGCTATCCGGGCTCGGGTCAGTGATATAGCGAGAAAGGTGGCTAGAAGGACGATCGCACGCCGTATCAATAAAAGGGAAGTGGATACGCCCGTTCTCATGCAGAGACGGGTAGAAGAAGAAACCTGGATGAGCCTGCATGCGAACCTCGTTGTAGTGGAGGTCTACAAGAGCCTCGAGTGTGGCAAACTAGATGGCCTGAGATGGCGTGGAAGCGAAACCACCCTTAGAGGAATGAGTGTAAACGCCGGAAGGGGAACTATGGTGTAAAGTGACCTCCGCATAATACTTGTACAGTGAGCCGGCCAAATGCTCCTGATACACCTGGTACACTGGATCAGCACCCTCTAGGTAGAGTCGACGCCACACATTCTGAAGCATATGCGGTGAGGTGTACAGTACTGGCTCTGACTGCTACAGGAATGGAATCAGAGCCATCTACACTCACAATCATTAGACGGTTAGCGATAAAAATAATTAAAATGCATGCAATGCAGCAACCAATTTCTATTGCTATCGGCACTCAAACTAAATTAGCTAAAGTTCCTACTAGCGTGTCGATGGTCTAGCGTGTCCTACAGTCAGCGCGACTTTGATACCAAGTGTTGTGGCACCCCGGCTCAGAGCAACCGGTTTACCTTGCATTGCCAGCCCAGAGATCAAGTCTTCTGGCAACACACAACATCTTGGTACAGAAAACAACCGCTTTATTGATGCTAGCGGAAACATAGGTTCGATATTACATCAAGTAGCTAGGCCAAGCGGCACACACGGTGCGGCTGAACAATATGTACATTATTTAATGAACATGAAGGGGCCTCGATCATGATAACTACGCGGTAGCGGAACGACAGCGAAGTGGAACTCCATAGCACAGGGACACCGATGTGGACACGATCTAGACACGGGAAGCACTCCGATCCGGTAAGACTTTCCTGAAAGCTTGCATGACACGTCAGGTCAGTACATTGAATTTACTTGCAAGCTCACAACAAGCATAAGCATAAGGACAAACAATATCATGACATTTAATAAAGTTAAATCCAACGCAACAACATACTACTTATGAAGTGAATCAAACATGTGCACTGAGTCCCCACAGACTCTCTTACTAGACTGTTTACCTCGTAACCAGAACGGTGATCATACCCGGATCACAAATGAAACCAACACTTCAGTTCCCACAAAGATCATCTCATGATCTCGCAAATCTCATCACTTAACCAGTGCCAAGAATATAAACTTAGTGTGCAAGATTACTCAATCATGTTGATCCATGGTGTGACTTACTTACGAGCTATGTCTGTAACCGAGGACGCATCTATCGATAGATTTAATAAACACTCTGCAGAGGTTAGCACACTATACCCACACCACGAATCCATGGCCTCGCACTCCCATTCGGGTGGACCAACAGCATTCCGAGGGAACCCTCCCATTGCCATGACACTCTCCCGGCCACTCCGACCAACTCCCTTCTGGGCTAAGTCATGGGTGGCCCCGTGTCTACCAAAGACATCAACGGCCACCGTCGTGGCAAAACTTAAACGGTCCCAAACGGGGACAAGGTAGCATATCAACTATGGGCACACAAGGTTATGTCTGCTTACCGGGCCAGGGTACCGCACTCCCATAACCTTCCCTCATTGGAGGTACCGACCAGAGGCATGACAACGGGCCGAATAGAGGCCTTCCCATAAAGGCAAATGTGGTTGCACTGGGAAAACTCGATTCAGTGGCACCATGACTTGATCAACATTATGTTCAAGTTGAATTAACATGAGGTTTAACTTGAAATGAAAATACGCGAGTCACAATATGCCATGAACATGCAACTATTCAACATGCATCACATATCACTTAAAGTAAACAGATCAACATCATCAAAGTTTTCTACTTGCACTACTCATCATTTTAACTCACTGGTTTCAACTTCACTAGTTTAACACTCATCATTTTAGTTATGCCATGGTATATTAAAATCAATAACTCACATAAAGAAAAATACTACCGATCATACACAAAAGCATAACCACACAATCAGAAGTACTTCTACTGCCTTAAACTAGTCCACGCATTCAAACAGTATTGTAAACTAAACATTTAAACCAGGATAAAGTAACTAGCATATGTAATATTCATTTAAATAATTAAATGCATGAAATAACTCATATTCAACTAGGAAAAATCATGAATATTGAAATGACACCATACAAATGTTGGTGTGGCTTGCCTTAGTGCAGAGGAGGTTCACACTCCTCCTGGTTATCTTCAAGACAAGCTTCTCCCTCTGAAAATATTTAAAAACAGCAAAAGAAAATATCAAGAACCATTCTGAAAATCACCAGAAATTCCAGACAGCAGAGAAAAATCTCCATTTTGGTGTGCTGCTAGAACTTTTCAAAACAAACACAATGCAAAAAGAATCAATTCATTTGGACTTATGGTTTAAAAGTTATGGATGGTCAAATCTTATGGTCAAAATATTTGAATTAAATCTGAAATAAAAGAAATCCAGGGGTGAAGTCGAAGACGTATTCTGTGGATACACCTCCACTCGTACCGCTTCGGGCGCGAGTAGAGAGGCTGACAGCAGGCCCCGCCCGTCGTGCATGGGGAGAGAGAGAGAAGCAGAGGGGTGGCGGAGCTTCGCCGTGTTGGAGATATGCCCTAGAGGCAATCATGTATGATGATATTTCCTATGCGTTTATGAATAAAGATAGTCCTTGGACATTATCAATGATGTGTATCAGCAAGTATGTGACTTGTTTGTGGGACTATGCATTGTATGATGACTGTCCTAAAAGGTCCCTAGTCGAAAGGGCTGTGTGGACGCGCAGCCGACTAGACAGGCATATGACACGGTCGATGGCTTGGTCTCACTAGCCATGGAGCATTGGATGCTAACCGGATAATATGGACTTGGAAAGGTCTGGTCGGATTCGACATAGTCGGATCCGAGTCGAGATAAGGTCCGAGTCGAACAGACCCAACTATGAGACGCAGCGATATGTCATCTGTGAGTCTCTAGTACAACATACGTTCTATGTCCTAAGACCTGAGCTGACGCATGTACTCGGGATGGTGACAGACTTGCTTTAGGCCAACCAAACGCTACTCCGTGGATCGGGTAGTTACAAAGGTAGGTTTCGGGTTTGTCCGGTCCCATGCCGCGAGACATGGTCGAGCAAGATGGGATTGCCCCTCCGATCGAGAGAGATATACTCTGGGCCCTCGTGTAATCCGACCGGGATAAGCATGGCCATGCGATAAGGATTATGAGATAATCCGGATAGTGGTCGGTATCATCGAACGAAAAAGAGGTCGGGCTAGCACAAGGATGATGTGATCTCGCCTTGAGCCCGACAACATATATCGTGGTGGCAAAGGGAGCGAAGTGTGACACGTTATGCTGTGTTCGCCTAACAGCTTCACGATCTGCTTGGTGGTCGGCACGCCTTGCTAGAGGCCGCTACCAACCGTCTGGTCGAGGTGATCCGAGCGTGACCAAGCCGACTTGAACCTAAGGGGTCGCGCGCTTAAGGGAAGGAACCTACGAGGTCGGTTCGTAGGACACTGGTCGGATGTGATCTGAACTGGACTAGGAACGTGACCGAGTAGACTTTGGGCTTTAGGGTCCGTGCGAGGCCCAAGTGTTGAGCCCGCGACGGACGCCTATATAAAGTGGAGGTGTGGCACACTCATGCGATTGATCGCTTCGGCTGCGACTAGGGTTTGCATGTGTTGCGAATAGACACCTCCACTCACTGCCGACTGTGTGATCGGACCTAGCAGTCCGCCGCACGGTGTTCCTCCTGCACGCGCGGATACCGTTAGAGGCGGTGCACTTGCGCCGCTCCGGCGAACTCGTATGTGGGATCGGACGACCGGCTGTTTGAGGGAGATCGGACGAGGAGGAGACGATCCACGCGGACGCACTACCCCAACTCTTCTTCTGCTGCACGGCACTGCGCGTCTAGTGGTAACAAACTGTGATCCATCTCCCATAGCATGTTCTTGGTTGTTCTGCGCGTAGGAAATTTTAATTTGCAGTCGACGCACCCTACCGTAGATCCCAACACGCCGGAGCTCACACCAGCGAGGAGGGCTCGTCGGTCGATTTGAGAGGGATAGATGGCTAGAGGGGTTCACGATGCACCTGCCTGTACCCGTGGCACGTCGAGAGGTCGACGGAGCAGCTCAGAATCAACCTCCCAAGCGGCAGCTGCGGTCGAGTTTCGCTGGAGTTGAAGAATACGGCAGAGGGAGGCGGTTCCAGGGGCTCCAACAGGGTCAGCAGGCACCAGTGAAGCACCAGGGAGTCATCGGAGAAGTGGCACGAGCTCGAAAGGGCTGGATGGGTGGGGAGAAGCAGAGGGGATCGCCGGCGAGCTTGAGCTCAAGGACGGCGGCCCGAGGCCTTCCCGACCGGGTTGCGGCTCCTCTACTACTTGTGGTGGGTGGCGGAGTGGGTTGATGAGCTCAGAGAGGCCAGGGGCTCGGTATTTATAGGCAGAGGGGGTGGGGATTCACGGCCCACCGGAGCTCTCTAGAAGGCGGCGCACGGTGATGAGAAGTGCCAGGGAGGGGTGGAGAGGGCTCAGTGATCATGCGGTGACTGTGGAGCTTGCGGACGAGCACAAGTACGCGGGTGCGGACGAAGATAGTGGCACGGGGCGCATTGTGGCTTTGGCCGCGTCGTGCTCGTGCTTGCTGCAGCAGCTCTGGCGTCAGTGAGCGCCAGGGAGAGGTCAAGGGCGATGTGACGAAGCTGGTGGCGCGGTGCGGCAGTCGTCGAGCAAGCGCTGAGACGAGCACGCACCGAACAGAGGCTCGGGCGCAGCATAGAGCGCGTCGAACGCGTGCCAGGGCCCGTGTCCTTACGCGGTCACCACACTAGCTCGCAAAACGACGCCCATGCGATGCTAAACCGTGTCCAACGTGTTGTCCGTGCTTATTTTAGTCTAAGTGAGGAGACGGCACACTGCTAGGCCGACCACATTTAACATGAGCTACGCAACAAGTTTCTGGTCAGAAACTTTGGTACTATTTTTGGAGAGGTTCTAGAAGGAGTTTAAGGCTAATCTCCCGGGGTTAAGATCTTCTTAGGAAGGCAATGAAGCTCAAGAAAAATCAGCCTCCTTGGATCAAGGAATAATATACTTGTTGTAGAAACTGCATTTTGAGGCCAGAACATAAATGATTTTCTGTAGCAAAAATATTCCAAAAACTCATGCAATATTTTTGCTTAGGGAGGTGTGCCAAGGTCCAAAGCATATTTGGAAATTTTCTCAGATTTTTGGGTGTAAGCAAATGAGGGTTGCATTGGAGCACAAGTTGCTGAATTGAATTTCAGAGAGGAAAATGAATATTTTTCTTTTATGAAAAATATTCCTTGGGTCATTTTGAGATTTTTCATAAAGGGAATGATGATTTTGAGAGGATGGGTCACTTGGGTGAAAATCAAGGACATGCCTAAGTGTTTAAGTCCAAGTGATTTGATTCAAAAAATCCAAATTCAAAATCAGAGGCAAAGAAGTCCGAAAAAAGAGAGAAGGCAAAAACCAGGCTGTCACAATATAGCCTCCACACAAAATCCAACTGTTATGCACAATAGACCCAACTCAGTCAGACCGAATAGAAGAACTCGGTGAGACCGATTTAGTTCAAAATGTGAACGTTAGGAATCTCGGTGGGACCGACATGATCAACTCGGTGGGACCGATGTGCTAGGGTTAGGGCAAAACCTCATCTCGGTGAGGTCGATTGCATGAACTCGGTGATATCGATTTCTACAATGAGCAAACAGAGAGTTGGTCAAGCAAACTCGATGGGACCGATTGGACATTTTGGTGAGATCGAGTTAATTACAACAGGTAACTGAGAGTTTGCAAGGCCATCTCGGTGAGACTGAGATCCCTATCAGTGAGGCCGAGATCCCTATCGGTGAGACCAAATTTTCTAAGGTTTCTAGCAGTGGCTAGGTCAAATGAACTCGGTGGCGCCGGATAGATCAAATCGGTGGGGCCGAGTTTGACTTTGAGTTTTGACATATGTGGATAGAGTATTCGAGGGTAGAGTATTCAACCCAAATTTATTGATTCGACACAAGGGGAGCCAAAGAATATTCTCAAGTATTAGAAGCTGAGTTGTCAATTAAACCTCACCTGGAAGACTTAATATCTGCAGCAAAATATTTAGTAGCAAAGTAATATGGAAAGTAACTTGATAGCAGTGGCAAAAGTAACGATGGCAGTTTGTAGTAATCGTAAATAGCAATTGTAGCGGTAAAGTAACTAAGCAAAGATCAATATGTGAAAAGCTCGTAGGCATTGGATCAATGATGGAGAATTATGTCGGATGCGATTCCTGTAACAGTTATAACATAGGGTGACACAGAACTAGCTCCAGTTCATCAATGTAATGTAGGCATGTATTCCGAATATAGTCATACGTGCTTATGGGAAAGAACCTGCATGACATCTTTTGTCCTACCCTCCCGTGGCAGCGGGGTGCTATTGGAAACTAAGGGATATTAAGGCCTCCTTTTAATAGAGTACCGGACCAAAGCATTAACACTTAGTGAATACATGAACTCCTCAAACTACGGTCATCACCGGGAGTGGTCCTGATTATTGTCACTTCGAGGTTACCGGATCATAACACATAGTAGGTGACTATTGACTTGCAAGATAGGATCAAGAACTCACTATATTCATGAAAACATAATAGGTTCAGATCTGAAATCATGGAACTCGGGCCCTAGTGACAAGCATTAAGCATAGCAAAGTCATAGAAACATCAATCTCAGAACATAAGGGATGCTAGGGATCAAACCCTAACAAAACTAACTCGATTACATGGTAAATCTCATCCAATCCATCACCGTCCAGCAAGCCTACGATGGAATTACTCACGCACGGTGGTGAGCATCATGAAATTGGTGATGGAGGAAGGTTGATGATGACGATGGCGATGGATTCCCCTCTCCGGAGCCCCGAAGGAATCCAGATGAGCCCTCCCGAGAGAGGTCAGGGCTTGGCGGTGGCTCCATATCGTAAAACGCGATGAATCCTTCTCTCTAATTTTTTTCCTCCCCGAACGTGAATATATAGAGTTGGAGTTGACGTCGATGGAGCCTCAGGGGGCCCACAAGATAGGGGGCGCGCCCCAGGGGGGTGGGAGCACCCTCCACCCTCGTGGACAGGTGTGGGCCCCCTGGTGTTGATTCTTTCGCCAGTATTTTTTATTAATTCCAAAAATATTCTCCGTGAAGTTTCAGGTCATTCCGACAACTTTGATTTCTGCACAAGAATAACACCATGGCAATTCTGCTGAAAACAACGTCAGTCCAGGTTAGTTCCATTCAAATCATGCAAGTTAGAGTCCAAAACAACGGCAAACGTGTTTGGAAAAGTAGATACGTTGGAGAAGTATCAACTCCCCCAAGCTTAAACCTTTGCTTATCCTCAAGCAAATCACTTGATTAACTGAAAATGATAAAGAAAACTTTCACAAACTCTGTTTGCTCTTTTTGTTGTAAATATGTAAAGCCAGCATTCAGGTTTTCAGCAAAGATTATGAACCAACCATATTCACAATAACACTTAGGTCTCATGTTTACTCATATCAATGGCATAATCAACTAGCGAGCAATAATAATAAATCTCAGTTGACAACACTTTCTGAAAACAATCATAATATTATATAACAAGATGGTATCTCGCTAGCCCTTTTTGAGACCGCAAAACATAAATGCAGAGCACCCCTGAAGATCAAGGACTGACTAAACATTGTAATTCATGGTAAAAGAGATCCAGTCATACTCAATGTAAACTAATAGTAATTCATGCAAATGATAGCGGTGCTCTCCAGCTGGTGCTTTTTAATAAGAGGGTGATGACTCAACATAAAAGTAAATAGATAGGCCCTTCGCAGAGGGAAGCAGAGATTTGTAGAGGTGCCAGAGTTCGAGTTTTGAAACAGAGATAAATAATATTTTGAGTGGCATAATTTCATTGTCAACATAACAACCAAGAGATCTCGATATCTTCCATGCTACACACATTATAGGCGGTTCCCAAACAAAATGGTAAAGTTTATACTCCCCCACCACCAACAAGCATCAATCTATGGCTTGCCCGAAACAACGGGTGCCTCCAACTAACAACAGTCCTGGGGGAGTTTTGTTTGCAATTATTTTGATTTGAGCATGGGACTGGGCATCCCGGTAACAGCCACTTTCTCGTGAGTGAGGAGCGGAGTCCACTCCTCATGAGAATAACCCACCTAGCATGGAAGATATAGACATCCCTAGTTAATACATGAGCTATTCGAACATACAAAACATAATTTCATTTGAAGGTTTAGATTTTGGCACATACAAATTTACTTGGAACGGCAGGTAGATACCGCATATAGGAAGGTATGGTGGACTCATATGGAATAACTTTGGGGTTTATGGAAGCGGATGCAGAAGCAGTATTCCCGTTTAGTACAAGTGAATGCTAGAAAGAGACTGGGAAGCGACCAACTAGAGAGCGACAACTGTAATGTACATGCATTTAAATTTATCAACACCGAAAGTGCAAGCATGAGTAGGATATAATCCACCATGAACATAAATATCGTGGAGGCTATGTTGATTTTGTTTCAACTCCATGCGTGAACATGTGCCAAGTCTATCCACTCGAATCATTCAAAGGAGGATACCACCCTATCATACCACATCACAACCATTTTAATAGCATGTTGGCACGCAAGGTATACCATTATAAACTCCTAGCTAATTAAGCATGGCATGAGCAACTATAATCTCTAATTGTCATTGCAAACATGTTTTCATTCATAATAGGCTGAATCAGGAATGATGAACTAATCATACTTACAAAAACAAGATAGGTCGAGTTCATACCAGCTTCTCTCATCTCAATCAGTCCATCATATATCGTCATTATTGCCTTTCACTC
Source organism: Aegilops bicornis (assembly GCA_021605145.1). Taxonomy (NCBI): domain Eukaryota; kingdom Viridiplantae; phylum Streptophyta; class Magnoliopsida; order Poales; family Poaceae; genus Aegilops; species Aegilops bicornis. The sequence continues at coordinate 576,429,667 of CM038670.1, read as the reverse complement.
GCACGACCGAATGGTGTGGATAATAATAATAGTGCACGTGCATTGGACTAAGCTAGAATCTACAAGAATTTAATACAAGGGAGAAGACAAGGTAATATAGGCTCTTTGTTAGATTAGCAATAATGCATATGAGAGCCACTCAACATTTTCATCATGGTCTTCTCCTCTCGACCCCCAAAGAAAAGAAAAGAAATAAAACTATTTACACGGGAAAGTTCCCAACAAGCAAAAGAAGAACAACAAATCTTTTTGGGTTTTCTTTTAATTACTACTGCTACAGGCATGGAAAATAAACTAGCTAAAATCTACAACTATTTTTTTGTTTTTCCTTAAGGTTTTTCAAACACAAAAGAAGAAGGCTAGAAAAGAAAATAAACTAGCAAGGATAGTACAATGAAAAAGTATGAGCACCGACAACTAGAATGAGTGTGTGAACATGAATGTAATGTCGGTGAGAAATATGTACTTCCCCAAGCTTAGGCTTTTTGCCCTAAGTTGGTCTATGGCCATGGCTGGCCTGGCGGATATCCAAAGTTGTAGCTCGGGTCGTACTGAGATGCAGCACCTACTGCCTCAAGAGCTACAGCTTGGAGGCGAGCTGCCTCCGTCCTCCTTTCGTACTCGTTCGCCTCTTCCCTAGTTATAACATATCTCCCTTTTGCCTGAAAGTCAAAGAAAGTAGAAGCAGGGAGAGAAATATGGACAGTGCGATGTCTGTCAAAGATTAGTCGGTACTGGAGGGACTATTCATTCCTCTCAACAAACTGATGGCGAGCCATAGCATTATAATCTAGATAAGTAGGAGGCAACCTAATATCATTTTCATGTATAGGTACCTCAAGATAATTAGCTACACGAGTTGCATAAATTCAACCAAACAAATCTCCACTTAAACCGTTAAGATGCAACCTTCGTGCAACAATAGCCCCCAAGTTATATTGTTTATCACCTAATACCGCACTTTTAAGGACACAAAGATCTGAAACACACATGTGACAAGCCTCATCTTTACCGTTAATGCATCTACCTATGAAGAGAGCGAAATAGTTTATGGCAGGGAAATGAATGCTCCCTATGGTAGCTTGTGTGATTTCTCTAGATTCGCCCACAGTGATACTAGCAAGAAAATCTTTATATTCAGATTTGCGAGGTTCACTAACATTACCACACTGCGGGAGTTTACCGGCAATATTAAAATCTTCTAGGTCCATGGTATATGATTTATCATAAAGATCGAATAAAACGGTGTGAGAATTGCGCGAGGATGTAAATTTAAACCTTCTCACAAAGGAATTAGTTAGGTAGTGGTATTGAGGGCACTTATCTGACACGAAGCCCTCAAGATCAGCATTACGCACATACGCGTCAAATTCTTCCTTGGTGCCTGCCCGGACCATAAACTCTTCTGACGGCCATTCACAAGGCCGCACTTGAGCTTCCCTTGGTATTTCATTGTCGACTCACATATCACGAGCCTAGGCCCTTGCTTCCTTGAAGATCCACCTTGGTACATTTTCCTAAACATATTTCTTCCTCTGAAATTTTTAGTGACTCAAAATAAAAGTGAACCAAACTCAACAAGATTGATAGAAACTACTCCCACAAGTGCCTAGAGTCTATATCATGCATTAAAACTACTTTTGACCATATAAATTTGACATGCAAGCTTAAGAACAGGGTCACCTAAGCAGCAAAAATTTGCAATAAATAAAGCACTAGAACAAAAACTAATTGGACCATTGGAGGAGTCACATACCGAAGAACAATCCCCCAAAACCGTTTTGTGAATGGAGCTTTGAGCAAGGAGATCGAAAATGGCAGCAAGATGAGCTAGAACATGGGTTTGAGCTATGGGAGGATTTTTTTTTCTGGAGGAAGAAGGAGTGATTGGGTGCTGGAATAGGTGGAGGGGGGCCACGTGGGGCCCATGAGGCAGGGGGCGCGCCCCAGGGAGGTGGGCGCACCCGGACCCTCGTGGCTAGGTGGTGGCTCCCCCTAGTGTGTTCTCAGTGCCAGATATTCTTAAATATTCTACAAAAAATCATATTTCATTTTCATGACATTTGGAAAACTTTTATTTTCGGGGTATTTTTTTATTGCAAGGGTATTTCAGAAAATAGGCAGAAAATACTGTTTTTGCTTTATTTAATCTAAATAATAGAAAGTAAAAGGAGGGTACAGAAATTTGTGCTTTCTAACTTCATCCATCTCATGCTCATCAAAAGGAATCCACTAACAAGGTTGATCAAGACTTGTTAACAAACTCTTTCCGAATAACATGAAACCAGAGAAATTTTGAATAACACTAGGTTACCTCAACGGGGATATGCACGTTCCCAACAATAAGAATATCATACTTCTTCTTGACAGTAGGAAGAGGAAATTCAAAAGATCCAATAGTAATAGTTGAAATTTTTCCAATAGAATTGATACCGTGGACTTGAGGTTGTTTCCTCAGAAAATGTACCATATGCTCATTACCATTAACATGAAAAGTGGCATTGCCTTTGTTGCAATCAATAACAGCCCCTGCAGTATTCAAAAAGGGTCTACCAAGGATAATCGACATACTATCGTCCTCGGGAATATCAAGAATAACAAAGTTCATTAAAATAGTAACGTTTGCAACCACAACAGGCACATCCTCACAAATACCGACAGGTATAGCGGTCGATTTATCAACCATTTGCAAAGATATTTTAGTAGGTGTCAATTTATTCAAATCAAGTCTACGATATAAAGAGAGAGGCATAACACTAACACCGACTCCAAGATATAAAGCAGTTTTAAAATAGTTTCTCTTAATGGAGCATGGTATAGTTGGTACTCTGGGATCTCCTAGTTTCTTCGGTATTCCACCTTGAAAAGTGTAGTTAGCAAGCATGGTGGAAATTTCAGCTTCCGGTATCTTTTTTTATTTGTAACAATATCTTTCATATACTTAGCATAAGGATTCATCTTAAGCATATCACCAAACGCATACATAAAAGATAGGTCTAATCATTTCAAAGAAAGCGCTCAAAATCCTCATCATCCTTTTTCTTGGATGGTTTAGGAGGAAAGGGCATGGATTTCTGAACCCATGGTTCTCTTTCTTTACCGTGCTTCCTAGCAACGAAGTCTCTCTTATCATAACGTTGATTCTTTGATTGTGGGTTATCAAGATCAATAGCAGGTTCGATCTCTACATCATTGTTATTGCTAGGTGGAGCATCATCATTAACATTATCACTAGGTTCATGTTCATTACCATATTGTGTTTCAGCATCAGAAATAGAAATATCATTGGGATTCTCAGGTGTGTCAACAACAGGTTCACTAGAAGCATTCAAAGTCCTATCATTTTTCTTTTCCTTCCTCTTAGAAGGGCTAGGTGCATCAACATTAGTTCTCTGAGAATCTTGCTCAATTCTCTTAGGGTGGCCCTCAGGATACAAAAGTTCCTGTGTCATTTTACCCCCTCTAGTCATAACTCTAACGGCATTATCGTTTTTCTTATTATTTAATTCATTGAGCAAATCATCTTGTGCTTTAAGAACCTGTTCTACTTGAGTGGTAACCAAAGAAGCATGTTTACTAATAAGTTTAAGTTCACCTTTAACGCTAGACATATAATCACTCAAGTGTTCAATCATATAAGCATTTCGTTTCAAATGTCTACCAACATAAGCATTAAAGTTTTCTTGTTTAACAATAAAATTATCAAACTCATCTAAGCATTGGCTAGCAAACTTAGTAGATGGGATTTCACCCTTATCAAATATGTAGAGAGAATTTACCTTTACTACCTGTGTTGGGTTATCAAGACCATGTACTCCCTCCGGTCCTTTTTACTTTGCACATTGGATTTGCCGAAAGTCAAACTTAGCTAAGTCTGACCAAATTTATATTAGAAAATATTAGCATCTATAATATCTAATAAATATAATATGAAAATATATTCCGAGATGAATCTAATGATATTGATGTTGTTATGTAAATGTCAATAATCTTTAATATAAACTTGGTCAAAGTTCGATGAGATTGACTTCAGACAAACCTAATATGTAGAGTAAAAAGGACCGGAGGGAGTATTTCTTCAATAGGTGGTAAATTCTTAACAACTTCAGCTTTAATACCCTTTTCTTTCATAGATTTCTTTGCCTCTTGCATATCTTCAGGACTGAGAAATAGAATACCCCTTTTCTTCAGAGTTGGCTTAGGAGTTGGTTCGGGAAGTGTCCAATTATTATCATTACTCAACATATTATTCAATAGCAATTCAGCATGATCAACAGTTCTTTCCCTGAAAACACAACCAACACAACTATCCAGGTGGTCTTTGGAAGCATCGGTTAGTCCATTAGTCCATTATAAAAGATACCGAGTATTTCATTTTTCTTGAGAGGATGATCAGGCAAAGCATTAAGTAATCGGAGAAGCCTCCCCCAAGCTTGTGGGAGACTCTCTTCTTCAATTTGCACAAAATTATATATTTCCCTTAAGGCAGCTTGTTTCTTATGAGCGGGGAAATATTTAGTAGAGAAGTAATAAATCATATCCTGGGGAATATGCACACAACCAGGATCAAGAGAATTAAACCATATTTTAGCATCACCCTTTAATGAGAACGGAAATAACTTAAGGATATAGTAGTAACGAATTTTTTCATCATTGGTGAATAGGGTGGCTATATCATTTAATTTAGTAAGATGTGCCACAACAGTTTCAGATTCATAGCCATAAAAAGGATCAGATTCAACCAACGTAATTAACTCATGATCGACAGAGAAATCATAATCCTTATTAGAAATACAGATAGGTGAAGTAGCAAAAGCAGGTTCATATTTCATTCTAGCATTCAAAGACTTTTCTTCCAGCTTAACTAACAGTTTCTTAAGATCATATCTATCTTTACATGCAAAAAAGTCTGTAGCAGTTTCTTCATCCATTACATAACCCTCAGGCACATCAGGCAATTCATATCTAGGGGGAGAATCTTCATCATCACTTTCATCAATATTATCAGTTTCAATAATTCCATTCTCTCTAACCCTAGCAAGTTGTTCACACTACAGAAAAAAGACACATCGTAACATTTTGAGCCGAACGAAATTTTTTTCTGTCATACATATGACACTTCTATGACGATAATTGTGACAAAACCCGGTATCATCATAGATGTGGTGGGCTCCAACTTCTATGACAAAAAATCATGACAGAAATGGGCTTTTCGTCCTGGGCGGGCCGGAGACGCAGCTGCATGATATTCTTTGGGCCATCCATGACGGAAAAAACGTGGTAGAAGCGAGGGGGAGGAAAATTTCGGGGAGTTCCCGGTTACGATGGGAGGTCGGGGGCCGAGCGATGCACGCTTTCTCGTGACACGACGCTGCTGCAGTGTGCGAGGTGTTGGCTCTAATCAACCCGAAGCGAGGCATTGGGCTCTAATTGAACCCGGCGATTGCATTGCAGGCTACGCCATCGAACCCGAGCGACCGATCGATGGTCGTTAATCGAACCCAATGGAGCGATTCTTCGCCATCGCCGCTAATCAAGCCGATCGATTGGATGAACAGTGAGCATTGCGAGGGGTTTGGATGAACAAGGAGCGGTGGCGTTGCCTCTGGATGAACAGGACCCGTGGTGTGGAGGGCTGGATGAACAGTGAGACGGTGGAGGGGTGGCCGTGGAGGGTGGTTGAACAGGACCCCGTGGTGTGGAGGGCTGGATGAACAGAGACGGTGGAGGGGTGCCCGTGGAGGGGTGGTTGAACAAGAGCCGGTGGAGTAGCGCGGTGGAGGCTGGATGAACAGGAGCCCGTGGAGGCTGGAGGAGGTCGACGGTAGCCCGTGGAGGCTGGAGGAGGTCGACGGTGGAGATGAACAGTATCCCGTGGAGTCCCGTTTTGCGGTACGCCACACCCCTCCTGATGAACAGGACCGCCGCTTCGACCACTTACTATTTATCTTATCACAAAACTATCTATCACTTACTATCGTAGTCCTAGGAAGGGGACGACGCGGAATCCTTCTTGCTACGTCTTGAGCTTGCGTTGGTTTTCCTTGAAGAGGAGAGGGTGATGCAGCAAGTGTAGCGTAAGTATTTCCATCAGTTTTGAGAACCAAGGTATCAATTCAGTAGGAGGCTCCTCAAAAGTCCCACGCACCTACACAAACAAACCGAGAACTCACAACCAACGCAGTAAAGGGGTTGTCAATCCCTTCACGGCCACTTCATGAAAGTGAGATCTAATAAAGATAGTATGATAAGATAAATATATTTTTGGTATTTTATAATATAGATGCAAAAAGTAAAGATGCAAATAAAAGTAGATTGGGAGCGAATATGATAAGAGATAGACCCGGGGGCCATAGGTTTCACTAGTGGCTTCTCTCAAGATAGCATAAGTATTACGGTGGGTGAACAAATTACTGTCGAGCAATTGATAGAAAAGCGCATAATTTATGAGATTATCTAGGCATGATCATGTATATAGGCATCACGTCCATAACAAGTAGACCGACTCACCTGCATCTACTACTATTACTCCACACATCGACCGCTATCCAAAGCATGCATCTAGAGTATTAAGTTCATAAGAACAGAGTAACGCATTAAGCAAGATGACATGATGTAGAGGGATAAACTCATGCAATATGATATAAACCCCATCTTGTTATCCTCGATGGCAACAATACAATACGTGCCTTGCAACCCTTTCTGCCACTAGGTAAGGACACCGCAAGATTGAACCCAAAGCTAAGCACTTCTCCCATGGCAAGAAAGATAAATCTAGTAGGCCAAACCAAACTAATAATTCGAAGAGACTTGCAAAGATAACTTAATCATACATAAAATAATTCAGAGAAGATTCAAATATTATTCATAGATAAACTTGATCATAAACCCACAATTCATCGGATCTCGACAAACACACCGCAAAAAGAGATTACATCGAATAGATCTCCCCAAGAGAGGGGGAGAACATTGTATTGAGATCCAAAAAGAGAGAAGAAGCCATCTAGCTAATAACTATGTGAAGGAAATATGACCTAGAGGCAATAATAAAGTTATTATTTATTTCCTTATATCATGATAAATGTTTACTATTCATGCTAGAATTGTATTAACCGGAAACATAATACATGTGTGAATACATAGACAAACATAATGTCACTAGTATGCCTCTACTTGACTAGCTCGTTTATCAAAGATGGTTATGTTTCCTAGCCATGGACAAAAGAGTTGTCATTTGATTAACGGGATCACATCATTAGGAGAATGATGTGATTGACTTGGCCCATTCCGTGAGCCTTAGCACTTGATCGATTAGTATGTTGCTATTACTTTCTTCATGACTTATACATGTTCCTATGACTATGAGATAATGCAACTCCCGTTTACCGGAGGAACACTTTGTGTGCTACCAAACGTCACAACGTAACTGGGTGATTATAAAGGAGCTCTACAGGTGTCTCCTAAGGTACTTGTTGAGTTGGCGTATTTCAAGATTAGGTTTTGTCACTCCGATTGTCAGAGAGGTATCTCTGGGCCCTCTCGGTAATGCACATCACTATAAGCCTTGCAAGCAATGTGGCCAATGAGTTGGTTACGGAATGATGCATTACGGAACGAGTAAAGAGACTTGTCGGTAACGAGATTGAACTAGGTACTGGATACCGGCGATCGAATCTCGGGCAAGTAACATACCGATGACAAAGGGAACAACGTATGTTGTTATGCGGTTTGACCGATAAAGATCTTCGTAGAATATGTAGGAGCCAATATGAACATCCAGGTTCCGCTGTTGGTTATTGACCGGAAACAGTTCTAGGTCATGTCTACATAGTTCTCGAACCCGTAGGGTCCGCACGCTTAAGGTTTCGATGCGATGCTTATATTATGAGTTTATGAGTTTTGATGTACCGAAGGAGTTCAGAGTCCCGGATGAGATCGGGGACACGAAGAGGAGTCTCGAAATGATCAAGACGTAAAGATCGATATATTGGACGACTATATTCGGACATCGGAAGGGTTCCGAGTGATTCAGGTATTTTCGGGGGTACCGGGAAGTTACGGAATACGAGGAAGAAGCAATGGGCCTCATGGGCCAAGTGGTGGAAGAGAGGAGGTAGGGCGCGCAGCCCCCCTAGCCCAAACCGAATTGGACTAGGGGGCCGGCCCCCCTTTCCTCCTTTTCCTCCCCCTCCTTCCTTCTCCTTCTCCTTCCCTTCCTTCCCCTCTCCTAGTTGGACTAGGAAAGGAGGGAGTCCTACTCCCGGTGGGAGTAGGACTCCTCCCTAGCGCGCCCTCCCTTGGCCGGCCGCCCCTCTCCCTTGCTCCTTTATATACGGGGGCAGGGGGGCACCCCATGACACACAAGTTGATCTTCGTGATCGTTCCTTAGTCGTGTGTGGTGCCCCCCTCCACCATATTCCACCTCGGTCATATCGTTGCGGTGCTTAGGCGAAGCCTCGTGGCCGGTAGAACATCATCATCGCTACCACGCCGCCGTCGTCTTGTTAACTCATCACCAACACCCTGCCGGATCGGAGTCCGGGATCGTCATCGAAATGAGCGTGTGCGTAACATGGAGGTGCCGTCGTTCGGTGCTTGGATCGGTCGGATCGTGAAGACGACGACTACATCAACCGCGTTGTCATAACGCTTCCGTTTTTGGTCTCTACGAGTGCGTGGACACACTCTCCTCTCGTTGCTATGCATCACCATGATCTTGCGTGTGCGTAGAATTTTTTTGAAATTACTACGTTCCCCAACAGTGGTATCAGAGCCAGGTTTTATGCGTTGATGTTATATGCACGAGTAGAACCCAAGTGAGTTGTGGGCGATACAAGTCATCTTGCTTACCGAGATGTCATACTTTGGTTCGGGCGATATTGTTGGATGAAGCGGCCCGCACCGACATTACGCCAGACGCTTACGCCGAGACCGGTTCTACCGACGTGCTTTGCACACGTGTGGCTGACGGGTGTCGGTTCTCCAACTTTAGTTGAACTGAGTGTGGCTACGCCCGGTCCTTGCGAAGGTTAAAACAGCACTAACTTGACGAACTATCGTTGTAGTTTTGATGCGTAGGTAAGAACGGTTCTTGCTCAGCCCGTAGCAGCCACGTAAAACTTGCAACAACAAAGTAGAGGACGTCTAACTTGTTTTTGCAGGGTATGTTGTGATGTGATATGGTCAAGACGTGATGCTACATTTTATTGTATGAGATGATCATGTTTTGTAACCGAGTTATCGGCAACTGGCAGAAGCCTTATGATTGTCTCTTTATTGCATAAGATGCAAGCGCCAAATAATTGCTTTACTTTATCGCTATGCGATAGCAATAGTTGCAAGAGCAATAGTTTGCGAGACAACCATGTGACGACACATTGATATAGATCAAGATGATGGAGGTCATGGTGTCATGCCGGTGACGATGGTGATCATGACGGTGCTTCGGAGATGGAGATCACAAGCACAAGATGATGATGGCCATATCATATCACTTATATTGATTGCATATGATGTTTATCTTTTATGCATCTTATCTTGCTTTGATTGACGGTAGCATTTTAAGATGATCTCTCACTAATTATCAAGAAGTGTTCTCCGTGAGTATGCACCGTTGCCAAAGTTCGTCGTGCCCAGACACCACGTGATGATCGGGTGTGATAGGCTCTACGTTCAAATACAACGGGTGCAAGCCAGTTTTGCACACGCAGAATACTCAGGTTAAACTTGACGAGCCTAGCATATGCAGATATGGCCTCGGAACACGGAGACCGAAAGGTCGAGCGTGAATCATATAGTAGATATGATCAACATAGTGATGTTCACCATTGAAAACTACTCCATCTCACGTGATGATCGGTTATGGTTTAGTTGATTTGGATCACGTGATCACTTAGATGACTAGAGAGATGTATGTCTAAGTGGGAGTTCTTAAGTAATATGATTAATTGAACTTAAATTTATCATGAAGTTAGTCCTGGTAGTATTTTGAAAATTATGTTGTAGAACAATAGCTCACGTTGTTGCTTTCATATGTTTATTTTTAATATGTTCCTAGAGAAAACTGTGTTGAAAGATGTTAGTAGCAATGATGCGGATTGGATCCGTGATCTGAGGTTTATCCTCATTGCTGCACAGAAGAATTATGTCCTTGATGCACCGCTAGGTGATGCACCTATTGCAGGAGCGTATGCGCACGTTATGAATGTTTGGCTAGCTCAATATGATGAATACTTGATAGTTTAATGCACCATGCTTAACGGCTTAGAATCGGGACTTCAAAGACGTTTTGAACGTCATGGACCATATGAGATGTTCCAGGAATTGAAGTTAATATTTCAAGCAAATACCCGAGTTGAGAGATATGAAGTCTCCAACAAGTTCTATAGCTAAAAGATGGAGGAGAATCGCTCAACTAGTGAGCTTGTGCTCGATTGTCAGGTACTTCAATCGCTTGAATCAAGTGGGAGTTAATCTTCCGGATAATATAGTGATTGATGTAATTCTCTAGTCACCATCACTAAGTTACTAGAACTTCGTGATGAACTATAGTATGCAAGGGATGACGAAAACAATTCCCAAGCTCTTCGCGATGCAAAAATCGGCGAAGGTAGAAATCAAGAAAAACATCAAGTGTTGATGGTTGACAAGACCACTAGTCTCAAGGAAAAGGGCAAAGGGAAGAAGGGAAACTTCAAGAAGAACGGCAAGCAAGTTGCTGCTCGAGTGAAGAAGCCCAAGTCTGGACCTAAGCCTGAGACTAAGTGCTTTTGCTGCAATGGAACTGGTCACCGAAGCGGAACTGCCCCAAGTATTTGGCGGATAAGAAGGATGGCAAAGTGAACAAAGGTATATTTGATATACAGATTATTGATGTGTATTTTACTAGTGTTCGTAGCAACCCCTCCGTATTTGATACCGGTTCAGTTGCTAAGAGTAGTAACTCGAAACGGGAGTTGCAGAATGAACATAAACTAGTTGAAGGGGAAGTGATGATGAGTGTTGGAAGTAGTTCCAAGATTGATATGATCATCATCGCACACTCCCTATACTTTCAGGATTAGTGTTAAACCTAAATAAATGTTATTTGGCGTTTGCGTTGAGCATAAATTTGATTTGATCATGTTTATTGCAATACGGTTATTCATTTAAAGTCAGAGAATAATTGTTGTTCTGTTTACATGAATAAAACCTTCAATGGTCATACACCCAATAAAAATAGTTTGTTGGATCTCGATCGTAGTGATACACATATTCATAATATTGATGCCAAAAGATGCAAAGTTAATAATGATAGTGCAACTCATTTGTGGCACTGCCGTTTAGGTCATATTGGTGTTAGGCGCATGAAGAAACTCCATGCTGATGGGATTTTGGAATCACTTGATTATGAATCACTTTATGCTTGCGAACCATGCCTTATGGTCAAGATGACTAAAGACTCTGTTCTCCGGAGCAATGGAGCGAGCAACTGACTTATTGGAAATAATACATACTAATGTATGCGGTCCGATGAGTGTTAAAGCTCACGGCAAGTATCGTTATTTTCTGACCTTCACAGATGATTTGAGCAGATATGGGTATATCTACTTGATGAAACACAAGTCCGAAACATTTGAAAAGTTCAAAGAATTTCAGAGTGAAGTGGAGAATCATCGTAACAAGAAAATAAAAGTTTTTACGATATGATCGCAGAGGTAAAATATTTGAGTTACGAAGTTTGGCCTTCATTAAAACAATGTGAAATAGTTTCACTACTCACGCCACAGAACACCACAGTGTAATGGTGTGTTCGAACGTCATAACCGTACTTTATTAGATATGGTGCGATCTATGATGTCTCTTACCGATCTACCACTATCGTTTTGGGGTTATGCATTAGAGACAGCTGCATTCATGTTAAATAGGGCACCATCTAAATCCGTTGAGACGACGCCATAGGAACTGTGGTTTGGCAAGAAACCAAAGTTGTCGTTTCTAATAGTTTGGGGCTACGATGCTTATGTGAAAAAGTTTCATCCTGATAAGCTCAAACCCAAATCGGAGAAATATGTCTTCATAGGATACCCAAAGGAGACTGTTGGGTACACCTTCTATCACAGATCCAAAGGCAAGATATTCGTTGCTGAGAATGGATCCTTTCTAGAGAAGGAGTTTCTCTCGAAAGAAGTGAGTGGGAGGAAAGTAGAACTTGATAAGGTAATTGTACCTTCTCACGAATTGGAAAGTAGTGCATCACAGAAATCAGTTCCAGTGATTCCTACACCAATTAGTGAGGAAGTTAATGATGATGATCATGAAACTTCAGATTAAGTTATTACAGAACCCCGTAGGTCTTCCAGAGTAAGATCCACACCAGAGTGGTACGGTAATCCTGTTCTAGAAGTTATGTTACTAGACCATGACGAACCTACGAACTATGAAGAAGCGATGGTGAGCCCAGATTCCGCAAAATGGCTTGAGGCCATGAGATCTGGGATGAGATCCATGTATGAAAAGAAAGTATGAACTTTGATTGACTTCCCCAATGATCGGCGAGACATTGAGATTAAATGGATCTTCAAGAGGAAGACGGACGCTGATAGTGTTACTATCTACAAAGCTAGAATTGTCGCAAAAGGTTTTCGACAAGTTCAAGGTGTTGACTACGATGAGAGTTTCTCACTCATATCTATGCTTAAGTTTGTCCGAATCATGTTAGCAATTGCCGCATTTTATGAAATCTGGCAAATGGATAAACAAAACTGCATTCCTTAATGGATTTATTAAAGAAGAGTTGTATATGATGCAACCAAGAGGTTTTGTCGATCCTAAAGGTGTTAACAAAATGTGCAAGCTCCAGCGATCCATCTATGGACTAGTGCAAGCATCTCGGAGTTGGAATATACGCTTTGATAAGTTGATCAAAGCATATAGTTTTATCTGAGACTTGCGGTGAAGCCTGTATTTACAAGAAAGTGAGTGGGAGCACTACAACATTTCGATAAGTATATGTGAATGACATATTGTTGATCGTAAATAACGTAGAATTATTCTGCAAAGCATAAAGGAGTATTTGAAAGGAGTTTTTCAAAGAAGGATCTCGGTAAAGCTGCTTACATATTGAGCATCAAGATCTATTGAGATAGATCAAGACGCTTGATAAGTTTTTTCAATAAGTGCATACCTTGTCAAGATTTTGAAGTAGTTCAAAATGGAACATTCAAAGAAAAGTTCTTGCTTGTGTTGCAAAGGTGTGAAATTGAGTAAGACTCAAATCCCGACCACGGCAGAAAAATAGAAAAGAGAATGAAAGTCATTCCCTATGCCTCAGTCATAGGTTCTATAAAGTATGCTATGCTATGTACCAGACCTATTGTATACCTTGCTCTGATTTTGGCAAGGGAGTACAATAGTGATCTAGGAGTAGATCACTGGACATTGGTCAAGAACATCCTTAGTGAGGACTAAGGAAATATTTCTCGATTATGGAGCTGATAAAAGAGCCCGTCGTAAAGAGTTACATCGGTGCAAGCTTTTTACACCGATCCAGATGACTCTAAGTCTCAATCTGGATACATATTGAAAGTGGGAGCAATTAGCTAGAGTAGCTCCGTGCAGAGCATTGTAGACATAGAATATTTACAAAATACATACGGCTCTGAATGTGATGAGACCCGTTGACTAAGCTTCTCTCACGAGCAAAACATGATCATACCTTAGTACTCTTGGGTGTTAATCACATAGCGATGTGAACTAGATTATTGACTCTAGTAAACCCTTTGGGTGTTGGTCACATGACGATGTGAACTATGGGTGTTAATCACATACAGATGTGAATATTGGTGTTGAACCACATGATCATGTGAACTAGATTATTGACTCTAGTGCAAGTGGGAGACTGAAGGAAATATGCCCTAGAGGCAATAATAAAGTTATTATTTATTTCCTTATATCATGATAAATGTTTATTATTCATGCTAGAATTGTATTAACCTAAACATAATACATGTGTGAATACATAGACAAACATAATGTCACTAGTATGCCTCTACTTGACTAGCTCGTTTATCAAAGACGGTTATGTTTCCTAGCCATGGACAAAAGAGTTGTCATTTGATTAATGGGATCACATCATTAGGAGAATGATGTGATTGACTTGACCCATTCCGTGAGCCTTAGCACTTGATCGATTAGTATGTTGCTATTGCTTTCTTCATGACTTATACATGTTCCTATGACTATGAGATTATGCAACTCCCGTTTACCGGAGGAACACTTTGTGTGCTACCAAACGTCACAACGTAACTGGGTGATTATAAAGGAGCTCTACAGGTGTCTCCTAAGGTACTTGTTGAGTTGGCGTATTTCAAGATTAGGTTTTGTCACTCCGATTGTCAGAGAGGTATCTCTGGGCCCTCTCGGTAATGCACATCACTATAAGCCTTGCAAGCAATGTGGCCAATGAGTTGGTTACGAAATGATACATTACGGAACGATTAAAGAGACTTGCCGGTAACGAGATTGAACTAGGTATTGGATACCGACGATCGAATCTCGGGCAAGTAACATACCGATGACAAAGGGAACAACGTATGTTGTTATGCGGTTTGACTGATAAAGATCTTCGTAGAATATGTAGGAGCCAATATGAACATCCAGGTTCCTCTGTTGGTTATTGACCGGAAATAGTTATAGGTCATGTCTACATAGTTCTCGAACCCGTAGGGTCCGCACGCTTAAGGTTTCAATGACACTTATATTATGAGTTTATGAGTTTTGATGTACCGAAGGAGTTCGGAGTCCCGGATGAGATCGGGGACATGACGAGGAGTCTCGAAATGGTCGAGACGTAAAGATCGATATATTGGACGACTATATTCGACATCGGAAGGGTTCCGAGTGATTCGGTATTTTCGGGCTACCGGGAGTTTCGGGAATACGAGGAAGAAGCAATGGGCCTCATGGGCCAAGTGGTGGAAGAGAGGAGGCGAGGCGCGGCCCCCTAGCCCAAACCGGGTGGACTAGGGGCCGCCCTTTCCTCCTTTTCCTCCCCCTCCTTCCTTCCCCTTCTCCTTCCCTTCCTTCCCCTCTCCTAGTTGGACTAGGAAAGGAGGGAGTCCTACTCCCGATGGGAGTAGGACTCCTCCCTGGCGCGCCCTCCCTTGGCCGGCCGCCCCCTCCCCCTTGCTCCTTTATATACGGGGGCAGGGGGCACCCCATGACACACAAGTTGATCTTCGTGATCGTTCCTTAGCCGTGTGCGGTGCCCCCTCCACCATATTCCACCTCGGTCATATCATTGTGGTGCTTAGGCGAAGCCCTGCGCCGGTAGAGCATCATCATCGTCACCACGCCGTCGTCTTGTGGAACTCATCCCCGACACCCTGCTGGATCGGAGTCCGGGGATCGTCATCGAGCTGAACGTGTGCAGAACACGGAGGTACCGTACGTTCGGTGCTTGGATCGGTCGGATCGTGAAGACGTACGACTACATCAAACGCGTTGTCATAACGCTTCCGCTTTCGGTCTACGAGGGTACGTGGACACACTGTCCCCTCTCGTTGCTATGCGTCACCATGATCTTGCGTGTGCGTAGGAATTTTTTTGAAATTACTACGTTCCCCAACACTATAGACCCATAGGTTTGTGGTAAACTATAAACTACTCACAACTCATCAGATGGGCAAGGATGTTGATGTAGAGGCCCTCCATGGTTGATTCCCCCTCCGGCAGAGTGCCGGCGAAGGTTCCAAGATGGGATCTCGCGGATCTGAAGGTTCACTGGTGGTGGAAATTGTGTTTCGTGGTGCCCCTGGATGTTTCGAGTGCGTGGGTATATATAGGAGGAAGAAGTACGTCGGTGGCCGAGGGGCCCACAAGACAGGGGCGCCTGGGGTGAAGCGCGCCCTCCTATCTCATGGAGGCCTCGGCTGCTTCTTGACTTGCACTCCAAGTCCTCTCGATCACGTTTGTTCCAAAAATCACGCTCCCGAAGGTTTCATTCTGTTTGGACTCCGTTTGATATTCCTTTTCTTGAAATCTGAAATAGGCAAAAAACAGCAATATGGGTTGGGCCTCCGGTTAGTAGGTTAGTCCCAAAAACGATATAAATGTGTAAAATAAAGCCAATAAACATCCAAAAGGGTTAATATAAAAGCATGGACCAATCAAAAATTATAGATACGTTGGAGACGTATCAAGCATCCCCAAGCTTAATTCACCTTTCGTCCTCGAGTAGGTAAATGATAAAAAGAGAATTTTTGATGTGGAATGCTACCTAGCATAATTCATAATGTAATTTTATTTATTGTGGCATCAATGTTCAGATCCAAATGAATACAAAATAAAAGTTCATATTGATAAAAGAAATAGTAATACTTCAAGCATACTAATCAAAGTAATCATGTCTTCTCAAAATAGCATGGCAAAAGAAATTTCATCCCTACATAATCATATAGTTAGGCTATGCTTCATTTTTGTCACACAAAGATGTTCCCAACTTCTATACCCCCGGTGACAAGCCAAGCAATTGTTTCATACTTAAATAATCTCAAACTTTTTCAACCTTCATGCAATACATGAGCGTAAGCCATGGATAAAGCACTATGGGTGGAATAGAATATGATGATGGGGATTGTGTGGAGAAGACAAAAAAGGAGAAAGTCTCACATTGACGAGGATAATCAACGGGCTATGGAGATGCCCATCAATTGATGTCAACATGAGGAGTAGGGATTGCCATGCAACGGATGCACTAGAGCTATAAATAAATGCTCAACAAAAGAAAAGTAGTGGGTGTGCATCCAACTTGCTTGCTCACGAAGACCTAGGGCATTTGAGGAAGCCCATCGTAGGAATATGCAAGCCAAGTTCTATAATGAAAAATTCCCACTAGTATGAAAAAGACAACTTATGAGACTCACTATATGAAAAACATGGTGCTACTTTGAAGCACAATATATGAGACTCACTACATGGAGAACAAGGTGCTACTTTGAAGCACAAGTGTGGTAAGAGGATAGTAACATTGTCCCTTCTCTCTTTTTCTCTCATTTTTTTATTTGGGCCTTTTCTCCTTTTTTATGGCCTCTTTTTTTTCGTCCAGAGTCTCATCCCGACTTATGGGGGAATCATGGTCTCCATCATCCTTTCCTCACTTGGGACAATGCTCTAAAAATGATCGTCACACTTTTATTTTCTTACAACTCAACAATTACAACTCGATACTTAGAACAAAATATGACACTATATGAATGCCTCCGGCAGTGTACCGGGATGGTGCAATGAATCAAGAGTGACATGTATGAAAAATAATGCATGGTGGCTTTGCCACAAATACGATGTCAACTACATGATCATGCAATGGCAATATGACAAAAGTAAAGTATGTCATGATGATTAACGGAACGGTGGAAAGTTGCATGATAATATATCTCGGAATGACTATGGAAATGCCATGATAGGTAGGTATGGTGGCTGTTTTGAGGAAGATATAGGGAGGTTTATGTGTGATAGAGCGTATCGTATCACGGGGTTTGGATGCACTGGCGAAGTTTGCACCAACTCTCAAGGTGAGAAAGGGCAATGCAATTGTCTCAAGAGGCTAGCAAAGGCGGAAAGGTAAAAGTGCGTATAATCCATGGACTCAACATTAGTCAAAAGAACTCATATACTTATTGCAAAAATTTAGAAGTCATCAAAGATCAAGTACTACGCGCATGCTCCTAGGGGGATAAATTGGTAGGAAAAGACCATCGCTCGTCCCCGACCACCACTCATAAGGATGCACAAGCCAGGTACACTTCATGTTTCAAATTTGTTACACAACTTTAACCATACGTGCATGCTACGGGACTTGCTAACTTCAACACAAGCATTCTTTAAATTCATAATCACCCAACTAGCATGACTTTAATATCACTACCTCCATATCTCAAAACAATTATCAAGTATCAAATTGATATAGCATCCAATTCACTTCCTATGATAGTTTTTATTATACCCAACTTGGATGCCTACCATTCTAGGACCAATTTTATGACCATAGCAAATACCATGCTGTTCTAAAAGACTCTCAAAATAATATAAGTGAAGCATGAGAGACTAGCAATTTCTTCAAAATTAAGACACCACCGTGCTCTAAAAGATATAAGTGAAGCACTAGAGCAAAAACTATCAAGCTCAAAAGATATAAGTGAAGCACATAGAGTATTCTAGCAAATTCTAATCAAATAGGCTTCTCCCAAAAGGTGTGTACAGCAAGGATTATTGTGGTAAACTAAAAAGCAAAGACTAATATAATACACGACGCTCCAAGCAAAACACTTATCATGTGGTGAATAAAAATATAGCTCCAAGTAAAGTTACCAATGAACGAAGACGAAAGACGGTATGCCTTACCGGGCATCCCCAAGCTTAGGCTTTTGGCTATTCTTGAATATCTTGGGGTGCCTTGGGCATCCCCAAGCTTAGGCTCTTGCCACCCTTTATTCCAAAGTCCATAAAAGCTTTACCCAAAACTTGAAAACTTCACAACACAAAACTCAACCGGAAATCTTATAAGCTCTGTTAGTGAAAGAAAACAAAACCACCACATAAGGTACTGCAATGAACTCATTATTTATTTCATTTGGTGTTAAACCTACTGTATTCCAATTTCTCTATGGATTATAAACTATTTTATTGGCCATAGATTCATCAAAATAAGCAAATAACATACGAAAAACAGAATCTGTCAAAAACAGAACAGTCTGTAGTAATCTGTAACTAACGCAAACTTCTGGAACTCAAAAAAATTCAGACAAAATAGGAAGACCTAGGAAATTTGTTTATTGATCAGCAGCAATTGGAATCAATATTTTATCACGTTCTGGTGATTTTTAACAATTGTTTTCGTGAGCCGGAAGTTTCTGGAAATTACAGCAAGATCAAATAACTATCATCCAAGAAGATCCTATAGGTTTAACTTGGCACAAACACTAATTAAAACATAAAACCACATCTAAGCAGAAGGTAGATGGATTATTTATTCCTAAACAGAAACAAAAACAAAAAAACATAAACAAAATTGGGTTCCCTCCCAACTAGCGCTATCGTTTAACGCCCCTAGCTAGGCATAAAAGCAAGGATAGATCTAACGAGTGCCATCTTTGGCACTAAACTCATAAGTAGCACGCATGATAGATTCATAAGGTAATTTAACTTTCTTTCTTGGAAAGTGCTCCATGCCTTTCTTTAATGGAAATTGGAATCTAATATTCCCTTCCTTCATATCAATAATCGCACCAATCGTTCTAAGGAAAGGTCTACCAAGAATAATAGGGCAAGAAAGATTGCAATCTATATCAAGAACGATAAAATCTACGGGCACCAAATTTCTATTTGCTACAATAAGAACATCATTGATCCTTCCCATAGGTTTTTTAATGGTAGAATCCGCAAGGTGCAAATTTAAAGAACAATCATCAAGATCATGGAAACCTAGAATATCACATAAAGTTTTCGGAATCGTGGAAACACCAAAGACCCAAATCACACAAAGCAAAACACTCATAATCTTTAATTCTAATTTTATAGTAGGTTCCCACTCATCATTAAGTTTTCTAGGTATAGAAACTTCCAAATTAAGTTTTCATCATAAGATTGCATCAAGGCATCAACAATATGCTTGGTAAAAGCTTTGTTTTGACTATAAGCATGAGGAGAATTAACAACGGCTTGCAACAAGGAAATACAACCTTTTAAGGAGCAATTATCATAATTAAATTCCTTAAAATCCGAGATAGTGGGTTCAACATTATTAGAAGTTGAGGATTCTCCAATCTCACTTTTACCAAATTTAACATTAAGATCTAAAGATTCCGAATTCTTGGGACGCCTTCTAGGCAAAGTTGATTCATCATCAGTCCCATAATCATCAACATTCATATTGCAAAACATAGATCTAATCGGAGACGCATCAATAACTTTAAGATCCTCATCATTAATTTCACGTAAACTAGAAGAACACGCCTTTATAAAGCTTTCTTTCTTAGCACGCAATCTAGCTGTTCTTTCCTTGCACTCGTCAATGGAAATTCTCATTACTTTGAGAGACTCATTGATATCATGCTTAGGAGAAGAAGATCCAAGTTTAAGAGAATTAACATCAAGCGAAAGTCTATCAACGTTCCTAGCCAATTCATCAACTTTGAGCAATTTTTCTTCAAGCAAAGCATTAAAATTCTTTCGAGAGATCATAAATTCTTTCACACTATTCTCAAAATCAGAGGGAATCTTATTAAAATTACCATAAGAATTATTGTAGGAATTTCCATAATTATTAGAGGGATTACTAGGGAACGGTCTAGCATTAAAATTTCCTCTATAAGCATTGTTTCCAAAACTATTCCTACCAACAAAATTCACATCCATAGATTCATTATTATTCTCAATAAAGCAAGACAAAGGCTTATCATTGGGATCAAGAGGAGTATTTTTAGTAGCAAACATCTTCATAAGTTCATCCATCTTTCCACTCAAAACATTGATTTCTTCTATAGCATGCACTTTTTTACTAGAAGATCTTTCGGTGTGCCATTGAGAATAATTAGCCATAATATTATCAAGAAGTTTTGTGGCATCTCCTCACGTGATTTCCATAAAGGTGCCTCCCGCGGCAGAATCTAAGAGATTTCTAGAAGCAAAGTTCAAACCGGCATAAAATTTTTGTATGATCAACCATAAATTCAAACCATGAGTAGGGCAATTGCGAAGCATCAATTTCATTCTTTCCCAAGATTGGGCAACATGCTCATGATCAAGTTGTTTAAAATTCATAATATCGTTCCTCAGAGTGATGATCTTAGCGGGAGGAAAATACTTAGAGATAAAAGCATCTTTGCACTTGTTCCAAGAATCAATTCTATTCTTAGGAAAAGACGAAAACCAAACTTTAGCACGATCTCTAAGTGAAAACGGAAATAACTTCAATTTGAAAATATTGTTATCCATGTCTTTCTTATTTTGCATATCACACAAATCAACAAAGTTGTTTAGATGAGTAGCGGCATCTTCGCTAGGAAGGCCAGCAAATTGATCTTTCATAACAAGATTCAAGAAAGCGGTATTGATTTCACAAGACTCATCATTATTAAGAGGAGCAATCGGAGTACTAAGGAAATCATTATTATTGGTATTCGAGAAGTCACACAATTTGGTATTATCTTGCGCCATGGCAACAAGGAATCCAACACACAAGCAAATGTAAAACGGCAAGCGAAAGAGAGGAGATTGGGAAAGAGAGGCGAATAAAAGCGGCAAGGGTGAAGTGGGGAGAGGAAATTGAGAGGCAAATGGCAAATAATGTAAATGCGAGGGAGATGGGTTTGTGATGGGTACTTGGTATGTCTTGACTTGAGCGAAGACCTCCCGACAGCGGCGCGAAATCCTTCTTGCTACGTCTTGAGCTTGCATTGGTTTTCCTCGAAGAGGAGAGGGTGATGCAGCAAGTGTAGCGTAAGTATTTCCCTCAGTTTTGAGAACCAAGGTATCAATCCGAGGAGGCTCCTCAAAAGTCCAACGAACCTACACAAACAAACTAATATCTCGCAACCAACGAAATAAAGGGGTTGTCAATCCCTTCACGGCCACTTTAGAAAGTTAGATATAATAAAGATAGTATGATAAGATAAATATATTTTTGGTATTTTATAATATAGATGCAAAAAGTAAAGATGCAAATAAAAGTAGATTGGGAGCGAATATGATAAGAGATAGACCCGGGGGCCATAGGTTTCACTAGTGGCTTCTCTCAAGATAGCATAAGTATTACGGTGGGTGAACAAATTATTGTCGAGCAATTGATAGAAAAGCGCATAGTTTATGAGATTATCTAGGCATGATCATGTATATAGGCATCACGTCCATAACAAGTAGACCGACTCCTGCATGCATCTACTACTATTACTCCACACATCGACCGCTATCCAGCATGCATCTAGAGTATAAGTTCATAAGAACAGAGTAACGCATTAAGCAAGATGACATGATGTAGAGGGATAAACTCATGCAATATGATATAAACCCCATCTTGTTATCCTCGATGGCAACAATACAATACGTGCCTTGCAACCCTTTTACATCATTGGGTAAGGACACCGCAAGATTGAACCCAAAGCTAAGCACTTCTCCCATGGCAAGAAAGATCAATCTAGTAGGCCAAACCAAGCGATAATTCAAGAGACTTGCAAAGATAACTTAATCATACATAAAAGAATTCAGAGAATATTCAAATATTATTCATAGAAAAACTTGATCATAAATCCACAATTCATCGGATCTCGACAAACACACCGCAAAAAGAGATTACATCGAATAGATCTCCACAAGAGAGGGGGAGAACACTGTATTGAGATCCAAAAAGAGAGAAGAAGCCATCTAGCTAATAACTATGGACCCATAGGTCTGTGGTAAACTATAAACTACTCACAACTCATCGGATGGGCAAGGATGTTGATGTAGAGGCCCTCCGTGGTTGATTCCCCCTCCGGCAGAGTGCCGGCGAAGGCTCCAAGATGGGATCTCGCGGATCAGAAGGTTACGGCGGTGGAAATTGTGTTTCGTGGTGCCCCTGGATGTTTTTGGGGTACGTAGGTATATATAGGAGGAAGAAGTACGTCGGTGGCCGCCCGAGGGGCCCACAAGACAGGTGGCGCACCCTCCTATCTCGCGGAGGCCTCGGCTGCTTCTTGACTTGCACTCCAAGTCCTCTGGATCACGTTTGTTCCAAAAATCACGCTCCCGAAGGTTTCATTCCGTTTGGACTCCGTTTGATATTCCTTTTCTTCGAAATACTGAAATAGACAAAAAATAGCAATATGGGCTGGGCCTCCGGTTAGTAGGTTAGTCCCAAAATGATATAAATGTGTAAAATAAAGCCCATAAACATCCAAAAGGGGTAATATAATAGCATGGAACAATCAAAAATTATAGATACGTTGGAGACGTATCACCGGGGAAGACGCGGCAGTGGATGCACACGCGGAGAGAATCTGAGGGTTCACTTTGGTTAATTGCTTGCTGCCGTCGCCCTTGAATAACAAGTGGATGTGGGTGAGTGGTGGGATGGCTCGGCCGGTGGGAGTAGTAGGGCGGTGAGGCCTCCATGGCAAAGACTGACCGCCACGGAGGCGAGCAGGCGGCATGACCGGCGCTGCTTTGGGCGGCTGGAGCAAGAAGACCAGAGGTTGAAGAAGCACGACGGCTGTTGGATGGACATCGTACGGTCACTGCAGCTAGAGTCGTTTATATTGACTAAGTTGACAAATCCCTTAGTACGTCAACTTAGTAGGCCCACAAGTCAGCTTCCGAAATGGTGCGCCCCAGATGTCAGGGGGAGGAATCATTTTTTGGGCGGGTGAAGCTAGAATATCCGAGATTAAAGAAGAAGCATGGCATCTGTTGGATGGACATCCAACGACCCTTCGCTAGAACCATGTGTTGACTATAAGTTGACAAAGCCACGCATACGCGTCAACTCTATTTTTTAGGGACGCGTCAACTTAGTAAGGCCAGAAGTGTGTGGCGTAGAACTTATAGCCCATTTGAGATTTGTAAGAATGTGTAGCCCATTTTGAATTCTAATGGAATTTACTACAACCCATTTACAGTTTGTTAAAAGTACAGCCCATTTCAACCAACCGCTCAAAACAGAATTCAATAAAATTTCCCACATTTTGATGGGATTCAAATATTTTTATCCTGAAATTTCTAGTCAGATTAAATACAATTTCAATATAAATTTATATTACGTAAAAATCCAACTAAACATTGCGCCAAGAACAATTGATGAAATTAACATTTTCAATATCCAAAAATAATAATTTATAAAGTAATCACGTGTTTGGTGCATTTTTATAGTTACTTGCCAGTTTTACAATTACATCCCATTTATTATTTCTTAAAGCCCATTTTCTTGTTAAGCCTAATGCATCCCTCCTAGGAAAGATTTGCAGCCAATGAAGGAGAATAACAACTTGACCTTGCACAGGTATTCCTAAAAAAGTATAGTTGGGCTAGCCATTTTCAGCTTGAAAAAATTAATATCTGGGCTGGATATCTGGCACAGGCTAGGCCAGACCTGACCCGTCAAGTTAATACCTGCAGCGATGTTTTCGTTGTTGTTCGTGAGGAGAAAAATTAATATCTGGGCTAAACATCAAAAACTCGCACAAATCGCCGAGCTACTTGGTCCCAAATTGCCGGCCGCTTCTTGTGCAATTCTCTCGTTTATTGACTACTCCAGGAGGTTGACAATGGTGTGGGACCGTGATGTCAGGAAACCAGGAGGAAGCAAAATAAATTATAGTTATATATATATATATAATAAGGAGGCACTTGCGTACGTGAGGCTATGGACCTGGTGGGTCCCCATTGTCATCCTCTCCAAGTAAAGTCATCTCCTCGCCGCCTTCCGCCTTAAAAGCGATCGGCGCCGCCTTCGCTTCCCGATGCAGGCGATTGCTCCGCCTTCAAACGACACAAGTGTCGTCCGTCTGTCCATCTGCTGCCCACATCAATGATACACGGTTGCCGAGGCGGCTACTCCGGCGCCACACGTCTGTCCCTCCGCCCGCCCACCATTGCTTATATAAACTATTGTGCCGGCCATAACCGCAGCAATCCGCATCCGTTCCCTTTCTCCTGTCCACACCACTACTGCCCATCATGGCTTCCTCGCACTGCAGCGCTCTTCGGGACGGGCGGACGACGGACCACAAGGAGATGGCAGCCATTGCTGCCGACCGGCTGGCCGGCAGGCAGCCGGAGGACGACGATGTCCCAATGGAGAACATGGTAGATCCAGCGCCAACCCCCTCCTCCGCGCCATCCTCGCCGGTGCATTGCACCATGACCATGGCGAGGCCCGTGCCCAATATATGGACAGGGTGAGGCAGATGCGTGAGGAGCAGTTCCGGGAGGCGCAGGCCGACGCCGCCTACAACCACCATCTCCTCCAGGAGCACCTGCAGGCAGAGGAGCGGATTGCCGCGAGCGGGCGGAGCAGAGGCGCTGCCGACTCGTGCATCAGCCTCCGCCGCAAGGGCCGCCTCGAGGCCAAGGTACCGCATGCGGTGGCGAGGGTGGCCGCCTACAAAGAGGCTAGCAAAGAGGGCGATGAAGCGGGCGAGGCGCTGTTTGGCGAGACCGAGGACGAGGCGAAGGGCGATGCCGGCTCCGGCAGTACCGCTCATTGGCGTCGAGGCAGAGGACATCGCCCGGCTCGGCCGAGACCCACCTGCCGCAACGTGGGGAGGATTTCCACCTCTGAGGCGCCGCCGCACGGCAAGAATGAGACAGAGGACATCGCCCGGCTCCGCCGAGGCTCCTCCTCACGCCAACGAGGCCGCCACATAGAAAACGAGGAAGAGTAGAACACGGTAGGTCGCCGCCGCTGGTCCAAGTAAGGCCACCGCTGCTACCCTCCGGTTGAAGCCAAGCTAAGCGGGTTGACCATTGACGGCCGGTTAGCTTCTTGGCGGCAACATGGAGTCGGAGCTCTGTTGGAGAAGAACGCCGCTTCTACTTAATCGTTGGTGCACGATCGACACGTGGGCCCAACAGCCACATGTCGATTACGCAATCGCACTCGCAGTTAAGTCATCAAGCTTCTGTTCGTCGGCCAATGGGACAGTGGGTAGCTTCGGCTAATTAATTATACCTCCAGTAGCACCTTTTTAGTTGAAGAATGTATGAAATGTAATGAAATCCGACATGTTTATATGAAATCCGACCGTGTATTAATGAATTTATTTTGATTAGTTCAATTCTGTATCCTGCATTGGATGAACATGCAAAACAATACGTACTAGCATTATTGCTAGGGTGATCACCTCGTTCTTGCGCATTTCACATGTACTCCCTCCGGTCCTTTCTAGTCTGCATACAAGTTTTATGCGTAGTCAAAGTATCTCTACTTTGACCAATCTTATACAAAAAAGTATGCACTTTCACAATGTCTTGAGTAAAAAGGAACAGAATGAGTACAAAGAGTTTGAGCAGCTTTTTAGCGTTTCTGTACATTGCAATCAAACACACAGGCCTGGCAATTCATAGAAAACATTCAAAACAATCGATGATTATGCATCTTAGCGACTCACATGTCAGAGGAAATATTTACTTCACAACTAAAGAATAAAGAAAAAATTGATCGACGTCACGACAAAGAAAGGGCATCCCATTCGAAAATATCAAACACATGTCTTTCTAAAATCAATGAGCAAAATTTGACAAGGTTGTCCCATTCCAAAATATCAAATGCCTACGATTGTGGAATGGGCAGGGTTTGCCATCAGTTCGAACATTGACATGGCACCTCGTGCTAAATAAACCATTGTTCTTTTGTGCGGTTCCACCAAAATCAACCAAATTCGCCAGTAGCTTGTATGATTTCACCCTTATATGTTGCAACGCCTTGAACTTATCGGCACCTCCTTTCTTGTGGTGGAAATGAATGATTCGATGTATTCATGAACATTTTGTGCGATTCCCATTGAAATCAAGTCGAGCACCCCTGTTTGCACAAATACAAAAAAGTGATTAGTATAAAGCAAACTGTACTATGATTTGACAGTTTCAAACAGGCACATACATGGTCCATGTAGAGCACACTTTTAGAAAATGGAACTCACCGTAAAGAATCCTAGAACAACATTGTACTCGTGCATCACATGCAAAAATGGAGATTTGTCAGTCCTTCTGAGCTGAAGTTAGTTTGGTCTTGTGGGGAGTAATGTAACCATCCTTCAACTGCTCCTTCTGATGAGAAGATAGACAGGGCTTCTTCATCCTGGTATAATCGGAACTAGTCACTTCACGTACTCCATATACTTCTTCAGAGGAAGATGATCCTGTTGTGAAAAGACAAGAGGACTACTAAATGCTAGCATCCATGTTTGCTCGAAAAAAAGGAAAGGAAATATTTAAAACAGCACAGATGAAGCACTTCTCAAGGACAATGCCACTTTTTCATGACAGTATCTAAACATTAGCACAACACCAATAGAGATGACAAAGCTCAATCATATGGATGAAATCAGTGAGCGAGTACCAACCTTTGTCAGGAGACTGATTGTGTAGAGCATACAGATGAAGCACTTCTCCGGAACCATCTGTTGGTATCTACGGGGGTGGCCATGCTTACTATATACTCCTCGATTAGTTAAATGTTTCCAACATCTTCTTGTGCAGTTCCACTAAAATATATGGTATCTTCAAAGAAGATCCCTGTTTGCACAAGTAGAGATAATTACGTATGGCACCAAATCAGTGGCAAAACAATTGCTCGTTCCAACCATAGCAATAAATTAAGATGCAAAACTATATCATTACTTGTGTCATCACAGTTCCAGTGTTTCATTACAGCACCAGGAGTTGATTTTTGTTTTTCTTCCGCTTGTTCTTCCCCTTCATCACTTGGTTCAATAATGCATAAGCTTCGCCTTCAATGTAAGATTTGGCATGTCAATTAGGAGCACAAGTATAGTACTAAACTTAATTTTACATTGAAAGTGGCAAAATACAGCCAACAGCTGTGAAATATCCTTATCTTACCTCAATGAGATATTACGGTGCATACAGATTGGAAGTCTTGTCCCCATTTGTGCGATTCACTAAAATCAAGCAACATTATCGCATAAGTAGCACAACATATGAAAGCACACCGCAGAATCATGTGAAAGAAGGCTAGTAATTGACCTCTCATGATGCGGAATTCAAACAACTCACAAGAAGAAGATTTGAACCAAATTCGCCTTAACGGATAGGAAGTAAGATCTCCTCTTGTGCAGTTCCACTAAGATCAAGTAATCAAGCAACGTTGTCGATTGTGACATTTTGGTTGAACTGCACAAAACACTCTTAAAACAAAAGTGTTTTGTGCAAAGGCAACAAAAGGTCACAATGGCAACAAGGTGAAGTAGATAACCTTGTTTACACGGAGATGCAAAGGAAACAATTAGTGGTCAATAACGGTGGATGACACGAAGCCAACAAAAAGAAGCATCTACCTTATCTAAATGGGAAAGAAAGCAAGACAAGTAGCATTTCTCAAAGCGGGGCATTGACTAATATTAACATAGAGATTATATTAACAATAAAATTGTTAAACATGTAATTTGCTTTTAATCATTGCATTGCATCAATTTTCCAATGACATTATTAGAGGGTGTTTGTTTACGAGGGACATTTTGGTGTAGGGACTAAAAAAACTCCGTGTCAGTCCCATCTAAACCAAATAGGAGGGACTTTTAGGGACTAAAAGTGGGCATTTGGGACTAAAGAAAGAAGACCCCGAGGGAGTCTTTTTGGGACTTCTTCCAACAATTGCCCCTGCCACGCATCGCACCTTGTTTCTATTAGTTCATTACTAGGGGTAACATGGTCTTTTAGCATGTCATTTAATAACCTATAGTCCATGTTTAGTCCCTGGAACCAAGCAGGTAGGGACTAGGGAGTTTTTAACCAAACAGGGCCTTAGATAAACAACAGCTAATGAGTTGCACGGGACAGTGGACGCACCAGCACCATGTGCATCTATCGATGTATTGTGGTCATGCACAGCCTGTTGCAACAAAGAACAAACAACCAAGGAGCATATTTGTGTCGGTCCCAGTTTTGTTATCTTTAGACACCTTTCCCTATGTGAGCGCAGCAAATCTAGTCCTGCTCAAACTCTACAGCCTTGTACCTTCCTTTCCTTTTTGAACTAGTACCTTCGCCCCTTCCTTTCCTCTTTGAACCACGTCCTAGATTTATGCGATACAACTTTCCCCACTACTTTCCCACATTCCTTTCCTCTTTGAACCACGTCCTAGATTCATGCTATACAACTTTCCCCCTTCATTTCCTCTTTGAACCACATCCTAGATTCATGCTATATATACAACTTTTCCCACTACTTTCCCCCACTCCTTTCCTCTTTGAACCACGTCCTAGATTCATGGTATACATGCAGCTAGAGCAATGCATGTGGAGTAAGTAAATTATACCTTAAAGTTCTTGGGGCGTGGTTCGGTGGGCGACGGGCGGCGAAGAAGAAGGGTCGGAGGCCCTCCCGCCCGCTTGGGTGGACAGTGAACAACTGCGCCGGTAGTGGATTCCTTCCCTCGCCGACGGCGACAGTGTTAAGCCTCCTTCCCTTCCCGGCGGACGGATCTTGCCGGCTCTTTGAGCAGCAGTGAGGGAAGAGAGAGAGGCCAACGAAGTCTGTTTAGATCTGGAGAGGGCGAGAGAGTGTGAAGAGAGCAACTACAAGCTACGAGGCTCCAAAGGAGAGGGCGAGAGAGTGTGAAGAGAGCAACTACAAGCACTGAGGCTCCAGCGTGTATATATATACTGGAGAGAGTGTGTGAAGCGTGCAAACCCTAGAAAACATTTTGACCAGTCAAAGAATCCTCCTGGCAAGGATTGTGCTCAAGTGTAGTTATCGAACCCGAGACCTCAAGTTTGATGAGCGAACAGGCTAACCAGCTACACAACCCTCCCGTTATGTTCAACGAGAGGAAAATAACCTTTTATAAATTCCTGCATTTGTGTGACAAGCATGCCGTGTTTTTGTGTGTGTGTGTGGGAGTCATTGGGATTTCAATCATAATCGTGTCATGTGGCTTTGGTGGTAAGACTATCCACAAGCAGTGCGAAATAATGCAGCCTTAGTCACCTTGCCTCTCTCCACGTAGTACGTTGGGTCCCACCAATGAGGGTGAAACAAACAAATTAATAAGAAAAATTAAAAGCGCCAGCGTGTATCTTACCTCACACATCTACGCCATCGCCGAGAACACCGTCCAATTGATCCCTCTGTTCACTCACGCATTATTTTAAGTGAATCCTTATTATAACATGCACACAAATTTTGGGCACTTGTATTCGACTTAAGTCAACGTGCCACCGTATCTCGTATACTTACTACTCCCTCCATCTAGGTGTAATAAGTCACGTTAGAAGGTGCAACGGGACCAAGGTGCGTGCGTGTGCGTGTGTGTGTTTAACAGCATGTGTGTGTTAGAGAGTGCGACAGATCGACCTACTTGTAGCGACCCGACCTCAAATGGTCAAGTCTCTGTGTTCCAGTGTCATCCCTGGATCAGTAATGCTGACACACACATAGTACTCGAAGGATATATAACAGTAGCAATCACACACTTATTACATCGAATGTCTCAAAAGATAACTTATTACAATAATATGGCTTAAGGCCATCTAATGCGATAATAGCGGAAGGCTTGGAAGATAAAGTGAGTCCATCAACTCCAACGGCTTAGCTGAGCTGCACCGCAACAACCTAACGAACCTTACTCCTCGTCTGAAAAGTCTGCAACATAATATGTTGCAGCTCGAGAATGGGTCAGCACATGGAATATGCTGGCAATATAACACAATAGAGCAGGAACAGAATAATACTATCACTACATGCATATATGGCTGGTGGAAAACTCTATGGTTATAGTTTTGCGAAAAGCCAATTTTCCCTACAACAAAGGAATATATTTTTATTTAACTATCATGGTGGTTGAAACATTGAGAAGGTATAACCCCAACTCAATCCCAATTAAAGTAGTTAACAACCCAACAATCTTATTTAAGAGTGACGAGATACATGTGATAACTCAAGTACTACATACTCAAAATTGTCCATAACCGGGGACACGGCTAACCATGATTAGATTGTACACTCTGTAGAGGTTTGCGCACTTTTCTCCACAAGACTCGATCGCCTCCGTTGATTTCTCGCACTACATGGTGTTTGAGAAACGGATGACCGAGACATAGCCTTCGTAAACATTAACTCTCTACTCGGGTAGACCATACCAAACCTACAAAACCCACTACCTGCTGATCTACCTCTTCAAGAGCTTCACGTAACTTACTCAACTACGCTAGAGCCCATAGTAGCTTGTGGCTGCACACGGAAGTTTCTAGCATGAATAATCTCAGTTTCCTTTGAGCCTGGGTGGCGGTCCATAGGAAGATCACACACGTACCCCGGGATTTCCAAAAAATAAAACAAACAACACTGGGTTCCCCAGGTGCCTCAATCCACCCAGATGTGTATTAAAGTTGCCACCTTAAATTAAGCCATTAATTAACAATCTCACATCTGTCATGGATTCCCTCAAACCCAAACCATGTCTACGAGCATAGCATAGCAATATAAGCAACACGTAGAAGTAACTCCCAAGGGTTTGATAGTAACAGGGCAATAGGTTCTACCTCAACTACTACTTCCCAACCCACAAGTTAATGACATCCTAACCATGCAATGTTTGAGGATTGAGCTAATGCATAAAAACTGGGTATGAAAAGAGTATGATCAAAGTGTTACTTGCCTTGCTGACTATCCGCGAATCCTATAGACTCGTAGTAACACGCTTCGCACTCCGGGAATTCTATCGCAAGCAAACAATAACATACATAAGCAACAAGCAAATATGCACAAGCAAAACTTCAACTAAAAGAGGCTGACCAGAAAGTTCAACTTAAGAACTCCGGTTCGTAAAAAGAATCAAACCAAACGGAACAACGAAACTCAAACGGCGAAAGAAACAAGATTCGTTTACTAATCTGAACTAGGGTCAAATTTTTCAGTATCAAAATCTTGTTTAAGTTGTTTAAGCGGAAAGAGGGTCTCGAGACGAAGATCTGTGCGCTTGAATCGCCTAATTCCGACTAACGAGCGAAAAGAGAAACAGAAACTAAGATCGGATCAGAAATCACGATTAGAAAAATCACGGAATAAATCCGAGAAAAAGAAAAGTGACGAACAGACTAACGAACAAACGTTTGTTATCTGGATCTAAACGAAGAACGTGTTTGTTAAAACGAAGGAACGAGCAAACGCTCGCTAAATAAATAAACCGGAGAAAAACCGATCTATTTAGAGAAAAAACGAAAACTAGGGTTTTCTAAGAAAACCGAACGATTTTTCTCAGAAAACCGGGCCGGCGGGGCGGCTACCTCGGCTCGGCTCCGGTGGGGCTCCGGCGGGTTCCGGCGCGACGGTGGGGCGGCGTGGGGTGGTGGGGTGGCGCCAGCGACTCGGCGGGTGGTGGTGGTGGTGGTGGCGGCGGGGCTCCAGTATTTAAGAGAGGCGACTTGGAGGAGGGGGCAAGGCGCAGCGGAGGCGGAGTCCCGGCCGGACTCCTCGTCCAGTCGGCGGCGCGACGCTCGTCTTGTGAGGCGGCGGTGGCTGGGCAAGCTTTGCTGGGCCTTAGGCCCGATCGGTATGGGAATTTTTTAAAAGCAGTTCACTTGACGGAAAAAAATCCTATAAAATAAAATAAAAAATCTAAAAATGCCAAAACAAATTTTCACCGTCTAAATGAAATATTTAGAACGAGATGAACATTTTCTTGGCCCTAAAATGCAATTTTTGAAAACATGCAATTTTTTTCTAATGCAAATAAAATCCAAATAAAATCAAATAAAATCCAACAAATGATTTTAACATTTTCCTCCAATATTTCAATTGTTTTGAAGAAGTCATATTATCTCCCCTCATTTATTTTATTATGAAATATTTTTCGGTGAGGAAAATAATTAAAATAAAAAAATCCTCATTTTCGCTATTTGATAAAAAATCAAATATGAAAACCGGAAAATCCCCAACTCTCTCCGAGGGTCCTTGAGTTGCTTAGGATTTTGAGGATTTCGGAACGAAGATGCAATAAAATATGATATGCATGAATGACCTATGTATAACATTCCAAATTAAAAATTTGGGATGTTATAAACCTACCCCCCTTAAGATGAATCTCGTCCTCGAGATTCGAGTTGGCTAGAAAATAGGTGCGGGTGGTCCTTGCGAATATCATCCTCTCGCTCCTGTGTGGCTTCCTCCTCGGTATGGTGGCTCCAATTGTACTTTGCAAAACTTAATAACCTTCTTTGCGGGTGACTCGGCCGGCAAAGTCAAGAATCTTCACCGGCTTCTCCTCATAAGTCAAATTCTTGTCCAAGCTAGATCGCCTCCGAAGTCTTTGTATCTCTTAATGGTATATCGGCCATCTCAAAGATGACACTTCTTCAAGCGTGAGACGTGGAACACGTCATGAACTCTGACAATCCTTCGTGTAACTCCAGCTTGTAGGCAACTTCTCCCATCCGCTCCAAAACACGACGGTCCCTACGAATCTCGGAGCTAATTTTCCCTTAACTCCAAAAGCGTTTCACTCCTCGCATAGGCGATACTCGCAGATATGCTCGCCTCCAATTTCATAGGTTACCTCCTTGCGTTTTGTGTCTCGCATAACTCTTCCGCTGGATCGAAAGCAATCTTCAATCATCACGGATAAGTTTAACCTTCTCCTCCGACTCTTTGATCAAATCTGGTCCAAACAACTGACGGTCTCCTACCTCATCCCACATCAGGGGTGTTCTACATCTGCGTCCATATAGAGCTTCGAACGGTGCCATCTTCAAACTGGCCTAGTAGCTATTGTTGTATGAGAACTCTGCGTAAGGAAAATTGTCATCCCAACTAGATCCATAATCTAGCGCACAGGCTCTCAACATGTCCTCCAGAATCTGGTTGACTCTCTCTGTCTGTCCATCTGTCTGCGGGTGAAATGTTGTACTGAACTCCAATCTTGTATCCAGGGTCTGGTTTAACTGATGCCAAAACTTTGAAGTAAACTGTGTTCCTCTATCTGATACGATGGTCCTCGGAACTCCATGCAAACATACGATCCTGGACATATATATCTTGGCCAACTTTGCACTTGTATAAGTTGTTTTCACTGGGATGAAGTGAGCCACTTTGGTCAAGCGATCCACTACTACCCATATTGAGTCATATCCTGCTTTGGTCCTGGGCAATCCGGTGATAAAGTCCATGCCAACTTTATCCCACTTCCATTCGAGTATCGGCATAGGTCATATGATCCTGCTGGCTTCTGATGCTCTGCCTTCACTCTCTGACATACATCACATACAGCTACATACTCGGCAATATCCTTCTTCATATCAGTCCACCAGAAACGTTCTTTCAAATCCAATACATCTTGGTGTTTCCGGGGTGTATCGAGTATGGTGAGTCATGAGCCTCCTGAAGTATTAACTTCCTGATCTCTGGGTTATTAGGCACATAAACTCGATCCTCAAACCATAAGGTATCGTGCTCATCCTCGCGAAAACCTTTGGCCTTTCCTTTGCTCATCTTCTCCTTTATCTCAGCAATCTCTTTGTCTTCCTTCTGAGCTTCTCGAATCTTGTCCAATGTAGAATGAACTTCCATTGTTGCAATGAAACCTCTTGGAACAATCTCCAACCGAAGTTCCATGATATCTTCAGCTAACTCCTTCAGCAATCCCATACTTTCAAGGATATTAGCGTAACTCTTAGGCTCAAAGCGTGCGCTACGACATTGGCCTTTCCTGGATGATAGTGTAGCTTCATATCATAATCCTTTATAAGTTCCAACCATCTCCTCTGTGTAAGGTTCAACTCCTTCTGTGTGAAAATGTACTTCAAACTCTTATGATCCGTGTACACATCACAACAGTTTCCAATAAGATAATGTCTCCAAGTCTTCAATGCATGCACTACCGCTGCTAGCTCCAAATCATGTGTGGCATAGTTCAACTCATGGGTCTTCAGTTGTCATGAGGCATACGAAACAACCTTTCCGTCCTGCATAAGCACACATCCAAGTCCCAAGCGTGAGGCGTCACAATACACTTGAAACTCCTTATGTATATCTGGCAATGTTAGCACTGGGGCTGTAGTCAAACGTTTCTTCAACTCCTGAAAACTTGCCTCGCAATCCTCTGTCCATTTAAACTTAGTATCCTTCTTCAGCAATTCAGTCATTGGCTTAGCAATCTTGGAAAAATTCTTAATGAATCTCCAGTAATATCCTGCGAGTCCAAGGAAATTGCGGATCTCGCCAACTGAAGTGGGTGCCAACCATTCAGTGACTGACTGAACCTTACTGGGATCTACTTCTATACCCTCTCCTGATATAACATGCCCAAGAAATCCAACTTCCTTCAACCAAAACTCGCACTTGCTGAATTTGGCGTATAACTGGTGTTCCCTGAGTTTCTCGAGAACTAAACGCAAGTGCTCCTTGTGCTCCTCTTCGTTCTTCGAGTATACCATAATATCATCAATAAATACCACAAAAAACTTGTCCAAATACTCCATGAACACCTTGTTCATCATACTCATGAAATAGGCGTATGTTAGTCACCCAAACGACATGACCGTATACTCAGATAATCCATACCGCGTGGTGAACGCTGTCTTTGGTATATCCTTCTCTCGGATCTTCAATCGATGGTATCCCGATCGTAGATCAATCTTCTAAACACCTTAGCTCCTTGCAATCGATCAAACAGATCATTGATCATCGGTAGTGGATACTTGTTCTTTATCGTTACTTCATTCAAGGCTCGGTAATCAACGACCATCCTCGTGGATTTATCCTTCTTCTCGACCAAAAATCTTTGGAGCTCCCCAAGGTGATGAACTCCTTCGAATATAACCTTTCTCCAACAACTCCTTGATCTGTTTCTTAATTTCCTCCAGATCATTTGCGGGCATCCAATAGGGTCTCTTGGATATTGGCCCTGTACCTGGCAATAGCTCTATCAAAAACTCGATGTCTCGATCCGGTGGCATGCCTGGTAACTCCTCTGGGAAAACATCCGGGTAATCCTTTACTACCGGTACTTCCTCCTGAACAACTCCCGTGAGGGCATTCACTTGGCTCCTCCTAGGCACATGCCTAGATACATACTTAATCCTTTTTCCCTCCGGGGTGGTAAGATAAATTGATTTGCTAGCACAATCAATGCTTCCTCCATACTTTGACATCCAGTCCATACCTAATATCACATCCAATCCTTGCGACTCCAAGATAATTAGGTTAGACGGAAAAACATGTGTGCCAATGGTTAGGGGTATCTGGTTGCACCATCGGCTAGCCATGTACTCTGCTCCAGGCGAGCTCACTAAAAGAGGGGTCCTAAGGGTTTGGGTTGGTAGCTTAAACTTATCCACAAATCCCCTTGATATGTATGAATGTGATGCACCAGTATCGAAAAGAACAAGAGTGCTAAATGACTTAACCAAAAACTTACCTATCACCGCGTCCGGCTGCTCATCAACTTCCTCCATGTTAACGTGGTTCACTTTTCTTTTGTTGAATGGATTGGGCTTCTTCCCAGCGCTCCCATTCCCGTTCCCATTCCTTCCTTCAGGGCAATCATTGGCATAGTGCCCTGTCTTCCCGCACTTAAAGCAAGTAACTTGACTTAGGTCCCTTTTGGCGGGTGTAGCTGGGTTGGAGCGGTTCTGATTGTTATTAACTCCGTTCCCATTTCCATTCTTAGCACCATTGTGGTTATGCGATCCTCCTCCAGTGTGGTTGTGACCTCCATGATAATGAACAAGTCCTCCTGAGTTCGGGGTTAAGCGGGGCTTCTATTGAGCTCCTGAATTATACTTCCCTTGTCCATACTTCCTCTTACGACTCTCAATTTGTTGTTGCTTTCCTTCAATCATAAGGGCCTTGTCTACCAACTCCTGGTAGTTGTTGAAAGTTGCCACCATCAACTGCATGCTCATCTCATCATTCAGCCCTTCCATAAACTTCTCCTGTTTCGCGGCATCTGTGGCCACATCATCGTGGGCATAGCGTGATAACTTGCTAAAATCATCCACGTCTTGAGCTACGATGCGGTTCCCTGGCGTAAGTTGCGAAACTCGCGCTTCTTCGTCTGCATGGCTCCGGTTGAGACATGGGTCGTCTGTAAAAGCTTGGCAAACCGGTCCCAAGTGACATTGGCTATAGGAAAAGTAGTCGTAATTCTCCCACCATGCGGCTGCTGGTCCATCCAATTGATGTGCCGTAAAGCGCACCTTCTCAAGATGTGCATCCTGCGATGGTTAACTCCTTCCAATACGGTGTAGCCAATCATCAAGAACTATTGGCTCGGTGCTCTTTGGAAAACACCGCGGTCAGTAACCTCGTGAAGCGGGCTAAATTGTCCACTGCGTCGGGTTATTGTTGTTGTTGTTGCCCTGGTTCTAAACTAGCAATTGCATCAAGGCATTCTGTTGCTGGATCAACTGGGTGAGCTCCGGTGGGAAAGCAAAACCGGTGTCACGTCTCGGAGGCATCTGATGGGTTTAGATGGAAGAGATCAGAATAGAAAAAAAAGTCTAATGAGAAAACACTACCCATATGCACATGAGGCAAACTCAAACATTTCACTCAATCAATCAAGCAAGGGCATACAACGGTCCAGGACTATCGCAAAAGTGCTCAACTACTATTAGATACATGGGGAGATACTACTAATATATGGTGGTCATCTAGAAATTTTGATCGGTGGAAGACTCCATGATGTCTGCTCCAGCTTCGTCTTCGTAGTCATCATCGCTTGGGCCGGAATCGGTGTCATCGATGATGATGTAGTTATCCGGGCAAGTGGGGTCATTGTCTTCTTCTTCTGGTGCTGGTCCTCCCATGAATACTTCGATCTTCTTAACTAGGTCGTCGTTCTTCTCCAGTAGTGTCTTGATTTCCTCCTCATATCCGTCGCGTGTAAACTTGAGTTCTTCCTCCAGCTCGCTGATCCTGGTCTTCGCCTTCTTCAACTCCATCATGTCTGCGCACATCTGGTTCTCCTGACATCGAATGTGCTGGTTTAGCTCCTGGATGAAAGCTGCAATGGACCTATCCTTCTTGGTGTTGATTACTTCCCATTGCTCGTCTCGGTGCCCACATATTTGATAGATGGTGTCCTTAAGCTCCCTGTTGTAGACTTCTTCAATGCGTCCCATGGTAATGTCGGCTGCCATGCTCTTGCCTAGACTCCAGGTGGGTGCTTCGAAAGAAAATTCTATGGGTTTAGAAGTTGGCGAGAACGTCCTTCCTGGAACTTGTACTTGAATCATCCAGCGTTCCTCTTCTGGTAAGGTGGCGTTGTACGTCCCGGTGAAGCTTGGTATTCCAATGTTCAAGTACCTAGTGACTTCCTTCAAGTGGCGTCCAAAAGGTGTGTCTTCATCCGGTTGTGCAAACTTGTTCTTCATCTCCGTCATCCTAAAGAGTGGAAAAATGGAGAGGAGTCAGAAATGAGTAGAGAAGAGTGGCCTATGGTTTATCTTAGTGGTCGTGTCCTACACTCAGCGTGTGCTCTGATACCATCTTGTAGCGACCCGACCTAAGATGGTCAAGTCTCTGTGTTCCAGTGTCATCCTTGGATCAGAAATGCTGACACACACAGTACTCGAAGGATTTATAACAGAGTAGCAATCACACACTTATTACATCAAATGTCTCAAAAGAGAACTTATTACAATAATATGGCTTAAGGCCATCTAATGCTAAGACAGCGGAAGGCTTGGAAGATAAAGTGAGTCCATCAACTCCAACGGCATAGCTGAGCTGCACGGCAACGACCTAACGAACCTTACTCCTCGTTTGAAAAGTCTGCAACATAATACGTTGCAGCCCGAGAGCGGGTTAGCACATGGAATATGCTGGCAATATAACACAATAGAGCAGGAACAGAATAATACTATCACTACATGCATATATGGCTGGTGGAAAGCTCTATGGTTATAGTTTTATGAAAAGCCAATTTTTCCCTACAACAAAGGAATATATTTTTATTTAACTATCATGGTGGTTGAAACATTGAGAAGGTATAACCCCAACTCAATCCCAATTAAAGTAGTTAACAACCCAACAATCTTATTTAAGAGTGATGAGATACATCTGATAACTCAAGTACTAGATACTCAAAATTGTCCATAACCGGGGACACGGCTAACCATGATTAGATTGTACACTCTGTAGAGGTTTGCGCACTTTTCCCCACAAGACTCGATCGCCTCCGTTAATTTCTCGCACTACATGGTGTTTGAGAAATGGATGACCGAGACATAGTCTTTCAGAAACATTAACTCTCTACTCCGGGTAGACCATACCAAACCTACAACACCCACTACCTTCTGATCTACCTCTTCAAGAGCTTCACGTAACTTACTCAACTATGCTAGAGCCCATAGTAGCTTGTGGCTGCACACAAAAGTTTCTAGCATGAATAATCTGAGTTCCCTTTGAGCCGGGGTGGCGGTCCATAGGAAGATCACACGGGTACCCGGGATTTCCAAAAATAAAAGCAGACAACACTAGGTTCCCAGTGCCTCAATCCACCCAGATGTGTATTAAAGTTGCCACCTTAAATTAAGCCATTAATTAACAATCTCACATATGTCATGGATTCCTCAAACCCAATCCACG
This sequence comes from Aegilops bicornis, assembly GCA_021605145.1. Classification (NCBI taxonomy): domain Eukaryota; kingdom Viridiplantae; phylum Streptophyta; class Magnoliopsida; order Poales; family Poaceae; genus Aegilops; species Aegilops bicornis. The sequence goes on along the minus strand of CM038670.1, from coordinate 576,390,387 downwards.
CTCTGAGCATAGCATAGCAATATAAGCAACACGTAGAAGTAACTCCCAAGGGTTTGATAGTAACAGAGCAATAGGTTCTACCTCAACTACTACTTCCCAACCCACAAGTTAATGACATCCTAACCATGCAATGTTTGAGGATTGAGCTAATGCATAAAAAGCTGGGTATGAAAAGAGTATGATCAAAGTGTTACTTGCCTTGTTGACGATCCGCGAATCCTAGAGACTCGTAGTAACAAGCTTCGCACTCCGGAATTCTATCGCAAGCAAACAATAACATACATAAGCAACAAGCAAAGATGCACAAGCAAAACTTCAACTAAAAGAGGCTGACCAGAAAGTTCAACTTAAGAACTCCGGTTCGCAAAAAGAATCAAACCAAACAGAACAACGAAACTCAAACGGCGAAAGAAACAATATCCGTTTACTAATCTGAACTAGGGTCAAATTTTTCAGTATCAAAATCTTGTTTAAGTTGTTTAAGCGGAAAGAGGGTCTCGAGACGAAGATCTGGGCGCTTGAATCGCCTGATTCCGACTAATGAGCAAAAAGATAAACAGAAACTAAGATCGGATCAGAAATCGCGATCAGAAAAATTGCGGAATAAATCCGAGAAAAAGAAAACTGACGAACAGACTAACGAACGAACGTTCGTTATCTGGATCTAAACGAAGAACACGTTCGTTAAAATGAATGAATGAGCGAACGCTCACTAAATAAATAAACCGGAGAAAAAACGATCTATTTAGAAAAAACGAAAACTAGGGTTTTCTAACAAAAACCGAACGATTTTTCTCAGAAAACCGGGGCGGCGGGGCGGCTACCTTGGCTCGGCTCCGGTGGGGCTCAGCGGAGTTCCAGCGACGGCGGGCGGCGTGGGGTGGCGGGGGTGGCGGCTCTGGCGGCGGCAGGTGGTGGTGGTGGTGGCGGCAAGGGTCCGATATTTAAGAGAGGCGGAGACTTGGAGGAGGGGGCAAGGCGTGGCGAAGGCGGAGTCCCGCTCGGACTCCTCGTCCGAGTTGGCTGGCGCCAAGGCTGTGAGGCGGCGGCGGCCGGGCTTGCTGTGGGCCTTAGGCCCAATAAGCGGGAATTTTTTTAAAACAGTTCCGCCGACAGAAAAAAAATCCTATAAAATAAAATAAAAAATCTAAAAATGCCAAAACAAATTTTCACCGTCTAAATGAAATATTTAGAACGAGATGAACATTTTCTTGGCCCTAAAATGCAATTTTTGAAAATGTGCATTTTTTTCTAATGCAAATAAAATCAAATAAAATCCAACAAATGATTTTAACATTTTTCCTCCAATATTTCAATTGTTTTGAAGAAGTCATATTATCTCCCTCATTTATTTTATTATGAAATATTTTTGAGAGAAAAATAATTAAAATAAAAAATCCTCGTTTAAGCTATTTGATAAAAATCAAATATGAAAACCTAAAATCCCCAACTCTCTCCGAGGGTCCTTGAGTTGCTTAGGATTTCGAGGATTTCAGAACGAAGATGCAATAAAATATGATATGCATGAATGAGCTATGTATAACATTCCAAATTGAAAATTTGGGATGTTACACTACTCCTACAGAGAGATGGTGTGTAGTGTACGATTTTAGCCACGAGAGTCGGTGCATCCACTGCTTCCCAAGCGTGTCCTAGGGACATGCGACAGCCACACGCCTGGCCATGACCAGCCTGCCCACCCAAAGCCCCTCCATCGCTCACAAGGCTTCCCGCCCAAAAATACCAAGGCTCCAAAGAATCGGTGTCGCATTCATGCCCGGCAGAATGGACGCGACCTCTCACCGGGCGCAAGAGTGATGGTTGCTTCGTCCGTCCAACTTCTTCTTTGGGTCTATGTGATTTGACGGCTCATTGGTCTTTATTAATCGAGGTGGTAGGACTGGCTGGATGTCCCACGCTTTGCGTACTAGATTACAATTTTCTCCATTCTTACAATGGAGGAGTGCAAGAGCGGTGAAAGCACGCAGGCTCGGTGATTACATGGCCCACCTCACACAATCACCGTGCGACACCTAACTCTTTACATAGTACTCCTCCGCTCCTAAATATTACTAGATGAGTCCCCAGCGTGTTGCCACGGAGCGGAATATCTCTCACAAGAAAATTATCGATTTCATAGAACTAAAAAAAACTCTATAACCGCATGAAAAATGTGGTAGCCAAACTAAATAAACTCCCATCATCATTTAGATCATCCCACGTAAGGAAAAAATATCAGCCAACTCCTACCACATAATGGGATTATATTTTTCTTTTTGACATGTTAATGGGACTTAAAAGCTCACTTACATGCATGCTACTGGTGCATGCTTGCATGCAGACATGTTGATGTGATTTAAAACCCACTCACATGCATGTGCCACGGTATTCCTGCATGCTTGCATGTGGCTTAGTCTTGAGCCTCTCAACGTCTAGATCGAATGACTATTATGGACTGATTTACTTCATCTAATGGCTACATCAATTTTGATGATGTGGCTCAAGAAGAGGATAGAGAATTCCTAGTAGTGGGGGCTAGCTATTACTAGTAGATAAGTCTTTGTAGAGATTCCACTAGGTGAACTACATACGGAACAAAATGAATGAATCTACACTTAAAATGCATCTATATACATCCGCATGTGGTTCATGGTGAAATCTCTACAAAGACTTATATTTAGAAACGGAGGAAGTACTAGTATAGTACATACTGTAATTTATCAGCGAGATAAATTTGTACTCCCTCCGTTCGGAATTAGTTGTCGCAGAAATGGATGTATCTAGATGTATTTTAGTTCTAGATACATCCATTTTCGAGACAAGTAATTCCGAACGGAGGGAGTAGAGTGCTATGAAGCTTCCAGCTTCTGTTACATGTATCTTGCGTCCAAGGTTGCCCGTTGCAACATTTAATCAAATACAAAGGAGACTAACATGCATGCTATTGCATCTCAATGATTGACAGATCATAGCAAATATGTACTCCTCCGCTCCAAAATAAGTGTCTCAACTTTGTGCAAACTTTAGTACAAAATTGTACTACTACTAAAGTTGACACTTATTTTGGAACAGAGGCGCCTAAAGAAAAAAACGATCCATGCGGTCCCTAGCCCTTGAACCATGAACCCTGACCAACCTTCAATTTGCTGGCAACGTTCGAGCTTCCTAATAAATGAAGTTTGCAACCTTTTGACCATCGGATCATTTTGTGCAGTTTCACCAAAATCGGGATGAGCATCCCTGTGGTAAAGAAATTGAAGAAGCGTGATTAGAATAAGATTACTGGGACTAGTTGATGAGACATAAACTCATCACAAATACAGTACGTAGAAGCCAGTAGAGGTATGTGTGGGGCAAAGAAGTAGAGAAATATCCACAGGGAGTGATGTGGGCAATTTGGGCGATGGTGCAAGCCCATTTGTAAAGGGAGTTGTACCGAGGGACGTAGCTCAACCTTGAGGAGGGCGGAGGAGGAGGCAACTACCCACGCCGCAAGAAAGAGCAAGGGACGAAGGCAACCTCACCGTCTTTGTGAGAGAACGGCGGGGACCCCTGATCGGGACGTGCCGACAGTGGGTTTTCGCCGTCGGCGACGGCCACCGCATCTACACTAAGCATCCACCCCTTCCCCAAGCGGACGTGATCCACCGGGATGTTAGAGATGTGGCCACAGTCGTTTTGTGCGAGAGAGTGTGAAGAGAGCAACCCCAACAAGCAACCGTGTAGGCTGGCCCGTCCTGACTATGTATATAGTGGAGCGGTTTCCTTTTCTCTCCATATGAACCTATCATATTGCGTATGTGCCACTGAAGAAAAAAACTTTATTTATAAATGACGTGGCACCTACTACTCGTTCTCCTATAACCTTGCGCTTGGCATCTCCAAAATATTAACCTTGCGATTGGCTCTTCGCCTCTTCGGGAAGTCGAGCAATAATGGTAGTCAAAGATATATCGCTCACGGCTATATGAGACCGAATGAATTGTCGCACGCCCACCACGTATGAAGGGTCAAGGGGCAAGGGAGAGTGCTACATACGGAGCCAAATGAGTGAATCTACACTCTAAAATATGTCTATATACATCAGTGTTTGGAGTATGTACTAGTAGTTCATATTGAAATCTACTAAATGACATATATATTCCAAACAATATGATATAATCTCTATAACCAAGGTAGTAGGGACGAGGAGTAAACGGAGGGAGTAGTAAATTTTTCTCCTCGTCTCCGCGAGCCACCACGCGCATGGGCGAGGGAGCGGGCGAAGGCGGAGCAAGCTTCACCTCATCCTGTGAGCCACCGCGCCTGCAAGGTGGGAGACGGCGTGCTAAGCAACCTTCTCCTCGCTCATGAAGTTGACGGACACATCAAAAGTCTTGCCTCTAAGGTAGGCCCCACATGGTTTGCCTCTTTTTTAACATAACACGTCAAGTCGCAATTTGTTTGTTCACCCGTGGTAGACGATCCTCCCTCCACCAAGTGGACAACCAAGACACGTGCCAAATTACCACGTGGGCTGCCTTTTTCGTCTGAAATTGAGCTCCACCGTGTGCCATGGTGTGGTTGGGAAAGAGACGGGAGTACGTGCGCCGTGCATGCACCTCTTCTCTTCCTGCACGTCCCCCACCTACGTGGGTGTGTGTGAGAGATACAAACCGCGTTCGTGAGTGTTTTTTGTTTTGGGGTGGGGGTGGGGTGGGGGGTTGATTTCGTGAATTATTTGTGGGATATGTGTCGATGACATCTCAAACAAAATTTTGCATGCAATGTGTGTGAAATGGAGGCCTATCCATATCATACATAGAGGGTCGGGCAATCCACGAGAAGAGAGGGAGGGGTCATAGCTATCGATAGAGTCGAAGAGAGGATCAAGTGGGTGGGTGCGAGATCGATGAAGAGAGCCATCGAAATTGTGTGTGTGTGCAAGTCAAAGATATAGGGCGGTGGCCTCTAGGAACGTTAGAGGGCACATGTCAAGTTTGTGTGTGGCGGGGAGACATCACTAGCGCGCTCGATGTATCGCTGTGTGTGGGGGGGGGAGGCGTAGGAAGAGGACTAACTATAGAGGTAGAACGACTTGTATATGTGTTGAGAAGGAGAGACCCAGCTATGTCTTGAGGGAGATCGGTCGACATCCATACATAACTGAAGGACGGGAAATATGATGGGACAGAGAGAGAGAGAGAGGAGAGAGAGAGAGGGAGGGAGAGGGGTAGAGTGCTGGATGGGTGATGGAGTTGCTTCTCGGAGATGTTGGGAGAGGCCTACTAGACAAACTGAGGGTGGAACTGCAATGTTATCAATAAGAGTGGGGATGTCTTTCTGTGTGTGCCTGTGCATGATAGATCTGTCGGGACGCATCCATGGATGATGAAGGGGAACCATGTGTTTGGTAAGCAAACCTAACTAGATCGGTAGATCAATTGTTGTTTGTCGGAGGAAGGGAGAGACACAACTAATGAGGTAGATCAATCGACGTGTGGGTAAAAACGAGTTATAAGGACCTAGCTAGCTATATGTATAGCGAGAGACCGGTCGGTGTACGTCCATTTGTTAGAGGCAAATAAGGCCCAACGAGACGGGTAGACAGAGAGAATGGAGCTAGGAGGTGGTGCGAGAGGCCCAACTACTAGCTAGATAGGGGGAGGAGTGTGCTATTGTGAGATCGATGAAAAGAGGGGCGAGAGTTTACACGTGTGTCTGACCGTATGAGAGACACGAGGCAAGGACACATAAAGGAGGAGATTGAAGGTGTGTGTGTATGTTGTAGGCATGCATCGCTGGAGAGGTTTATCGATTGGTGTGTGTCGGAAAGGAGTTGTGGAGACTCTGGGAGAACAACCTAAAGAAAAAAAAATGAATGTGCCCGATGGATAGAATGCCGAGGGAGGGGGAGGGCGAGGAGGGCGTGTGCATGCACGAGAGAAAGTTAGTGGTAGCTACAGATGTTAGAGGATTGTGTGGGTGTAAGAGACTAACAAAGATCATAATTTGATATGAAAGCGGATTCATATATTTGAATAGGAGATCATAGTGTTTTAAACATTGCATGCATGGCGTTTGCAACTCACAACTACATCCCGAACAATCTAAACCATACTATACATCAAGCAATCTCACATTTTATTTTAATTTGTGATAATGTGTGGCGTTTGCGGCTTACAACTAAATATCGAACAATCTAAACAATACTATATATCAAACATTCTCACATTTTATTTGAATTTGTGGTAATGTGTGGTGTTTGCAACTCACATCTAAATACTTGTAGGCGTGAGGGGCGGGGCACCATACATAATGTGATAAACACATTATACATATGAGACATGGCTTAGATTATGAAGATCTAGCTAGAGCTAGAAATGTAATGTGATTTGAAATCAAAATAAAGTGGATTCAAAAATCTAGTTCGAGTTCATATAGTACACATAGTTCATATATAACTCGAGACTAATCATGTGGTGTCTTTGTGAAGATAATACACAAACGATGGTTTAACTTGACAATAATGATGATTGTAGATCTTATTAAAAGCAGAGAAAGCGAATTCAAATGCTTTGACTTCACAACAATCATTACCGTAGATCTTATTCAAATAGAGAAACAAATTCAAATTTAGTTCATATTGAAGCGGTAGTATATACGTTTGGAATGCACTAAAAGCGTTCATTTGAGTAGTAGGTTGCATGCATTATACACGTGGCAGAATATTTTAATTGAACATAACATGACTTCAAAGTTTTGAATGACATTTGTAGTGCGCATTGATTTGGTACAAGACACGTTAGGCTTGTCCGGAAATTTCAACCCAGCCTTGTTAGCCCGAAATATTTAAGATATATCTTTGTCTCGTTGTGCTCGACAACTCCCTCCATCTCAACCAGCGCCTTGCTATTTCGAAATTACAACGGCGTGAAAACTCCCCACCTCCTGTGAAATCCCGAAACGCGAAATGCCCGTGGTACCCTTAACCGAAAGAAACGCCTCAAATCGGTGGGGGTACATTAGTAACTTACCCCACATTTCGGACAAGCGCGTCTCCAAGCCATGGTTCCCCACTGCCATCCCATCCGCCCACCCATTCGTACACCGAGGCCGTGAAAACCCGCGATGAAACCGCACACCCTGCTCCGTCCGCCACCCAGTCGGCGCCTCTTCCCCGACGATGTCGTCCACAACAACACCTCGACGTCCCTCATCCATCGTACCGGATGAGGATCCGTCGTCGATCTCATCGTCCGCCGGTTCAGCCACCCCGTCCTCCATCTCCAAGGAGCTGCCCCGACGTTCCCCTCGTCTTTCGCGCCACCTACATTCCCACACCACCGTCTTCACCTGCACCACCGGAAGAGCATCATCATCACCATTTCCTCGGATGAAGCCGCAGCCTAATCGGCGCCACCAAAGAGGTCGTACACTAATCGCCGCATTTTCTTCTTGATTCAATATCACGGTGCTGCCGATGTTCGGTCCCGAGCCGACACGGCGCGGCTCCATCCACGGCGGCATCGTCGGCCACTTCCTCCACGGCGTCGCTCCCTCGGCGGCGACGTCCACATCAGTAGGAGCTGCTGCTGCTTTAGCTCTCGCTCGCGCTGCTGCTCTGCTCTTGCTCTCGGTCCCCTGCCTGGTCTGCTCTTGCTCGCGCTGCTGCTCTTGCTCGCGCTGCTGCTCTCGCTCTTGCTCTTGCGATGCCGCTTCGATTTCGCTACACTTCATTCGACTCAATCGACTTTTGGGTCAGTCGATTTTCAGGGGGGGCTCGCCGGGGTGAAGGAAGAACCAGCCGCAGCGGGGAGGGGGGCTCGCCGGAGAGGTACCCCACTATCTATCTTAGGGTTCAGGATGGGGGGTGGTCGCCCGGTGGCGGGTGTTGGCGGGCGGTGGCGTGGGGATCGCCGGAGAAAAAGCTTCGGCACGTGGGGGCCTAGAGGGATGGCAGGCGGCGACCGGCGGTGGGGAGTGTTTTCGGTGGGCGGTAGGCGCACAGCCGGCATGACGGGGCTGCTTTGTTTGGCGGTGGTGGTGGCGGCTCGAGGTGGAGGTTGAAGATGAACCGCAGCCCTTGATTTCATATCCAACGGCTGCAAAATCGACCGACCAGAGATGAAAAAGTCGATCGACCGACGTGTAGCCTCACCTTGCTAGTGCATTCGGTTTCGACAACAAAATTCAGTTTCGACAACAAAATTCAGTTTGACGATTAAGTTCGGTTTCGGCGATTAAGTTCGGTTTGACGATTAAGTTCGGTTTGACGATTAAGTTCGAGAGATGAGCGGTGATGTATTTTACATATAGCACTTTGTGGTTATGTATTTTACGTCATGTATTGGAGATGCTATTAGAATTCCACTCGAGTTAACGTTGTTCATTGTCTCTCTTGTCACTGCTTGACCTCGGGCGTCGTACAACTCACTGAGCTGCTCCAACAACGAAACCCTCCATCACAATGCGAGCAAGACTCGGGCTCCACCTCCAGACGCCAAATATCTTCTTCCCCTCATCCGATAGCAAAGTCAGCCGGAGCATCCTCACCGGCCAACCCAATCACGCTGAGATCGATATGGCTTCGCCAAAGAGGTTGTACACTTGTTGCATCTCTTTTTTACTCTACATGTTATATATATATTGTCCACTGAGCACACGGATTTGTTCCTTTAGTGTCTCCTTGAAAGAAAAAACGTAGGAATTAATTTTCACGTGTCCTCCTTTTCAAATTCCTATTCATGAAGCAGAAGATTAAGAGATAGTAGCATAATAGCATTATAACCATACATTTTCTTGTGGTTTGACTTAATCTCACCATGCTTCTTTGCATCTTGTGATCTTCCAATTGTTGTGAATCAAACACCCAGTTAGCAGAAATCTGTGTTTTAAATTCTCTGATTTGCACGTGCATTCCAATCCTATTCCTGTCTATTTCCTATCCCTGCATTGTTGGAATCCTCCAATTCAAACGAGCACTTACGTAATTACTTCTCTTACGAGATAGTTGTCAAAGAAAACCTTGCGTGGTTTGTCCCGCTCGATGCGTCAGTCGTCCACCCCACTTTCGGTGATCCAACGACGTAAGGGTCTAGCAGCGAGGATCCGACCTCGGCTGTTTTCGCCGTCTCGAGATCTTTCTTCCCCGCCACCGGCAGCCATGAAAACTGCATTACCATCATCAACCGAGCGGATGACCTCGAGGACTACTGCAGTCCGCAAGAGAGGTCGCACTCTTCGTGTCCGCCACGTTATGCATCGCTTAATATTACATGCTACTTTATCGTCTTGTTCACCGATTAGACTCGAGTCGACTCCAAACTAATGGTCAAACTTGAGTTTTTAAATGGTTGTGCGGTACATATCGGGCCGCTATCAATAGTATATATCTACTATCTGGTTAATCTCCGGTGTCTACTATGAGTTTCATGTTGGTGAAACAAACAGAAAGAAGCCATTATCTGTATTTTTAACTGAAGCCATTATCTATCTGCTATTATTGGTTTTGGGTCTATCCACAGGTTGCTACCATCACTCTGGATTTCTGCATGCACTCCTTACATAATCTCACTATGTTTTATTCCTATGCATGACAGCTTATTGTAAACAATGGAACCGAACATGTAGAGCAAAAGAGACAAGCCTTATGCGTGGCAATAAAATTTCATGCGCGACGTCGCTCCATGGTAGGCGCAAAGGCAGCCCCCTCCACGCATTTCGGATTGTAATCGAGAGGAAGATATCATTACGAGGGGATTCGGAAGGAGAAGACAACTCCTATTTACCCCCTGAGGTCTTCGCTCTAACTTGGCATGCTAATGTTGGTTATATCATGCATATGGTGTCTTGCATTGCTTACTTTATACATCAAATATGTCATCTTCTTAGTTTAGACATCCTTTGTGTGAATGCCATATGTTTAGTTTATTCATCGTTTATGTGAATTATGCAACGCCATCTTGTTTAGCCGTGCATCATATATGTGAATTTTGCAATGCCATCACCTTGCTAGCCAGTCATCTTACATGTAAATTATATCAGGCCATCCTTTTTTTGCGTTACATATTACATTTGTCAACAATGTTAGTACATTCAATCGCTCTTCGTGTGCATCAGCCATTTGACACGGTGATGGCAAATTCAGAGTGAAAACAAGGTCTTGAGTAGACTATGCTATCGGACGAAGCGCATATCTCGCTGGTTACGGATAGCTCCTCGAGAGGAGGATTCGAGACAGATGACCGATCCTATTCCCCGAGGTGTATGCTCTAACTTGGCAGGGTTATGTTGCTCATATCGTGTGTATGGTGTCTCGCATTGCTATGTCATTTCATTAGTTTAGACATGCTTTGTGTGAATGCCACCTGTTCAGTGTCTAATTACCATATATGTGAATTATGCGTTGCCATCTTGTTGCAAGACATTATATATGTGAATTATACAATGCTATCTTGTTGCAAAGGCATTATATATGTGAATTATGCAATGCCATGCTGTTTAGCCAATCATCATGTATGTGAATTATATCATGCTATCATTTTATTGTATTACGTATTCCATTTGTCGACAACGTTTGTATATTCAACTACTCTTCCTGTGCATCAGCCATTTAAAGCGGTGATGGAAGTATCTGGAGTGAAAACAAGGTATTCAGAGCAGAAAATGCTACCTGCTGAAGCAGACATCTTCTTTGATTCTGAAGAGCTCCTCGTGAGGAGGATTCGTAGACCGATGACCAGTCCTATTTCCCCGAGGTCTATTCTCAAACTTGGCAGGCTTATATTACCCATGTCATGCATGTTGTCTTGCATTGCTTAGTTTTTACATCATATATGGATTGCCATCTGCTTACTTGCTTAAAATATAAATCATATATTTGAATTATATCATGCCATCATGTTTATATAGTACATACACATCATCTATCTGAATTATGGCATGGCAACCCATTTAATAAAGACATCATATAGTTATATCATCTCATCCTGTTTAGTGTTTACAATCATCATATTTTGAATTATGGCATTCTATCCGTGAATGTATGTGAATTATGGCATGCCAACCTATTTAATAAACACATTATATAGTTATGTCATGTCATCCTGTTTACATAGTCTCATATTTTGAACTATGTCTTTCCATCTTTTTAGTTAGCCATCATAATGTGAAATTGTGTCATGCTATCCTGTTTAGTTAGCCATCATATATGTGAAATTGTGTCATGCTATCCTGTTTGGTTAGACAACATAAATATGAATTATTTCATGCCCTCTTTTATTCCCCACTATCCATTGCACCTGTCTATACTTTCAATTACTTTTCTTGTTTATCGGCCATTTGAATTGGAGAGCGTGATGGCGGTATCTAAGGGAGTAACAACACGGTCTTCGAAAAGATAGTGCTACCAGTTGATGCAGAAGAACCACGGTTGTACTTGCCCAAGGACCAGATCCACCACACATAACCCAGACTCTCAGATTGTACCCCTACCCGGTTGGACAGAGAACCACCTACACCCCTTCTAACCCCAACACCGTGAGATAGTAACCCAGTTCCAGTTGACACAAAGATCGTCTCCACCACAGAGCACCCAAACACGAGCAGTTAGTAAGGAAATTGCAGTGCCCAAAGCACGAGGACCACCACTCCGAATCCCAACTCAACGCTTAAAGGAGAAGAAGATTTGTTCTCAGATCAGGTTCTGTAGCTATGGCTCATACTCCTTTGTTGTTGCATTACTGTATTTACTCATACCAACTATTTTCAAATTTGAAGGATGGAATTGAAACTCCAATGGTGCAACAGGTATGTTTTAAACATGTTTCTTTTAACTGGTTTCTTTGTTGTAACTCGCTCTATGTTGATTTCAGTTTCAATTGAATAAACAGTTATATTCTCATGTCATGCACATTACAAGTGTTGTTATTGCTCTATAGTTACCCACACTTATATTCATCTATTACGCTTTGTCTTGAACAAATATTATTTGAACTGTGTCTCTATCTTGATTTGGCAACAAAAACTAGAATGATATAGACCATAAAGTGACCATGGTACATAGATATATGTTTGTTTCATCATTATCCTGTCCACTTTACTACTGAACTCATTTACCAAAATGAGTTTCATATACAACATAGTAAACATGTGATGTGTCCGCTTGTTTCTCTTTTAGAATGCGGACAAAATATTGGAGAAACGATCAGCGTTATCCAATGGTAAAGGAAGTAATGCGAGATAAGGTTCAAGATAGTGAGACATCCTGTTGGTCTCCAAGAAAGGCGATAAAAACTATCTTGACAACGGTGAGGGAACCCAAAAGTCCTGTCTTGATGTAGTGTTCGAGTTCTTGGCCACTCTGCTGGCACAAGCTCTTGAACTTCATTTGCTGAATCGATTCGTCTTCTTGAGTCTCAACTTCAAGTTGAAAGACATCGATCGGATGTGCTATGACAGAAGTCAAGGACCGAGGAAGTCCCTGCAGAATTCAGATGCATATTTTACGGTGCAAATGACAAGCTACTGGAGGATTTAAGCACCAAACAATGAAAGTTAATAAGCTTGCTAAGCATCTTGCCAAAGATTATGGGTCCCCGATATATTGTTTCTTGAGATCTTCAAGTGGTTTCGATTCTGGATTTGTTTTGTCTTGCGGCGTTTATTTGCGATGGTCGCCAACTTTGACAACCAATGTATATGATATGCTGCTTTGTTCCCTATATTTGCACTGGTGGCGAACTTTGATGCCCAGTGGATGTAATATGTGTAATAGCCGTGATAGCCTAGCATAAGTTGCTTGCTTATTTATTTCCTTGTTGTCTTGTTTTTTCGTTTGCTTGTAGTCAGTGCAGTTCTTTTTCTGCGTTTGCTAGTGGCTGCAATAACCTATTTTTTAAAACTATGCCACAATAACCATGGGCTAATATTTACTGTAGTGACAGTGGGCCTCCTACGGGCCGTAGAAATAGTGGGCCTTCTACGGGCCGTAGAAACAGTAAGCCTTCTACGGGCCGTAGAAACAATGGGCCTTCTATGGGCCGTAGAAACAATGGGCCTTCTACGGGCCGTATCATCAATGGGCCTTATACGGGCCGTATGATCGATTGGCCAAACATGGGCCAATAGCAGGCCACATTATGGCCTTGGAATCGCTCGTTCATGGCCCGACCAATAGGTCGTATTTGGATGACGCTATGAAAACGGCCCAACGTATTAACGGACCACAAACGGGCCGACTGTAACCACGGGCTGAATTTGGCCCTAGCGTAAAAATAGCGATGTGGGCCGTAAGTAAGCGAATCTTTGGAAATGAGCCCAAGAATAAATGGGCTCGAGAAGGCCGAAAGATAACATGGGCTGGAAAGCGCCCAATCGAATAACGGGCCCTTAATGGGTATAAAGTGATACATTGTTCATTACGGGCCGGTTTCACCACGGGCCGTTAATGGGTGTAAAGTGATACACTTTGTTCATTGCGGGCCGATTTCACCACGGGCGTCAATAGGACAAGAGTTACATAGGGCCTCATATGGGCCGAAGATGTCATGGGCCATACATGGGCGGAAGTGGCAATTTGGAGTCATATTGGATGGCCCGGATGACGCCATCGGGCCTAATTCGGATAGGGCATAACAGGCCTTGGGTTAGCGGGCTGTAAATGGGCTATATGCGAACAGGCCGTTAACAGGCTTTCCATGGGCCGACCCGCCACCTTTTGACCAAGTCAAACGGGCCGACCTTTTCATAGGAATGGGCCTCTGTTGGTAGTGCCACGGTCGACGTATCATAGGCGCCTTACATCCAATGAGTGGATGACATCCGTCCCAACGATGAGCCGACACGTGTTTCCTCCAGCCAATGATGATTTTACACGTGGAAAATCCCCATTGGTCGGTACATTAACGGGTTATCGGATCCAAAACCCGACCCGATAGCTTAACAGGTGTTCCGTTACGGTGGATGCCACGTGTCGGTCACCCTTGACGAAAAGCACTTCAGGACGCTACGACTTATCGTCATGGAAGTGGACACTTCCGTGATGATAATTTTGGTAATGTCATGGAACACTTCTACGACAAAGACATGTATGACTATCTTGATTCTGTCATAAAATCGTCATGGATGTACATGCATGACAAAAAACGCGACCTACTGTGACAAACACGTATCATCGCGGAAGTGTATTTTTTTGTAGTGTCATCAAGAAATTCACCTAGTGGCACAGTATTATCAAGCATAGAAGTAGTTTCATCATAAGCATCATGCATAGCAGAAGTGGCATAATCAATAACATGCGACATATCAGAATCAATAGCAGGTGTAGGTGTCGCAAATTTACTCATAACAGAAGGTGAATCAAGTGCAGAGCTAGATGGCAGTTCCTTACCTCCCCTCATAGTTGAGGGATACATCTTGGTTTTTTCGTCTTGCAAGTTCCTCATAGTGATCAACAGATATAAATCCCAAGTGACTCAAAGAATAGACCTATGCTCCCCGGCAACGACGCCAGAAAATAGTCTTGATAACCCACAAGTATAGGGGATCACAACAGTTTTCGAGGGTAGAGTATTCAACCCAAATTTATTTATTCGACACAAGGGGAGCCAAAGAATTTTCTCAAGTATTAGAAGCTGAGTTGTCAATTCAACCACACCTGGAAGACTTAATATTTGCAGCAAAATATCTAGTAGCAAAGTAATATGGAAGTAACGGTAACGGTGGCAAAAGTAACAGTAGCAGTTTTGTAGTAATCGTAACAGTGGCAACGGTAAAGTAACTAAGCAAAGATCAATATGTGAAAAGCTCGTAGGCATTGTGTCAATGATGGAGAATTATGTCGGATGCGATTCCTCATGCAACAGTTATAACATAGGGTGACACAGAACTAGCTCCAGTTCATCAATGTAATGTAGGCATGTATTCTGAATATAGTCATACATGCTTATGGAAAAGAATTTGCATGACATCTTTTGTCCTACCCTCCCGTGGCAGCGGGGTCCTATTGGGAACTAAGGGATATTAAGGCCTCCTTTTAATATAGTACCGAACCAAAGCATTAACACTTAGTGAATACATGAACTCCTCAAACTACGGTCATCACCGGGAGTGGTCCCGATTATTGTCACTTCGGGGTTACCGGATCATAACACATAGTAGGTGACTATTGGCTTGCAAGATAGGATCAAGAACTCACATATATTCATGAAAACATAATAGGTTCAGATATGATATCATGGCACTCGGGCCCTAGTGACAAGCATTAAGCATAGCAAAGTCATAGCAACATCAATCTCAGAACATAAGGGATACTAGGGATCAAACCCTAACAAAACTAACTCGATTACATGGTAAATCTCATCCAACCCATCATCGTCCAGCAAGCCTACGATGCAATTACTCACGCACGACGGTGAGCATCATGAAATTGGTGATGGAGGAAGGTTGATGATGACGATGGCGACGGATTCCCCTCTCCGGAGCCCCAAACGGACTCCAGATGAGCCCTCCCGAGAGAGATTAGGGCTTGGCGATGGCTCCGTATCGTAAAATGCGATGAATCCGTGAATATATAGAGTTGGAGTTGAGGTCGGTGGAGTCTCAGGGGGGGCACGAGATAGGGGGCGCGCCCCAGGGGGGTGGGCGCGCCCTCCACCCTCGTGGACAGGGTGTGGGCCCCCTGGTGTTGATTCTTTCACCAGTATTTTTTATTAATTCCAAAAATATTCTCCGTGAAGTTTCAGGTCATTCCGAGAACTTTTATTTCGCACAAAAATAACACCATGGCAATTCTGCTGAAAACAACGTCAGTCCGGGTTAGTTCCATTCAAATCATGCAAGTTAGAGTCCAAAACAAGGGCAAAATTGTTTGGAAAAGTAGATATGTTGGAGACGTATCAGCCATCTCGACCGCTACAAGGTAGAATGGGGCCTTGTTTCAACCACACCATGGAGCTAATACCACTCAGAGGCCTACATTGCCAATATGCGTCGGGCGTGCAACTCGAAACTTGAGAGTGTAGAGCTCCGACACAAGGAGAAGCTCCGCCATGTGGAGAGGGAGTAAGCCGAGAAGGGCCACCACATTGAGGCTCTAGAGGAAGGTCTGGCGACAGCCAAGAAAGCTCAAGATGACCTCCCGGCGCTGCTATCGACCAACAATTGCGCCAAGAAGAGCCTATTGCTACTCCCGTAGGAGTCGTTGGATTCCCAAAGAGGATAGGTGATGTAGCACAATGCTACTCACGTCAGACCTGTTGGATTTTCGCGAAGAGGAAGGGTGATGCAGTATAGTAGCAGATAGTATTTCCCTAAGTTAAGTACCAAGATTTATCGAACCAGTAGGAGATAACACACAAACAACTTCAGCAGCACGAACACGAGCTCTTGTGGCCAACGACCAAGCGCCTCCGGGCGGCGGATTCGTGAGTTCTTTGAGGGAAAGGAGGCAATCACCGCCGGAGAAGAAGGGGCCGCCGTGCGGCTCGAGGCGGGCAGGGAAGAGTATGTCTTCGCGCATGCCCTCTCCAGCTTCACCATGGAGTATTATCTCCATGTCAAGAAGGATGATATGAGTAGGCTAGGTTTTTAATCTAGTATGTTCTTAAGTTTGTCGTATAAACTATGTTTAAATCTAGGGAAGTATGTGGCGGGAACTAATATGTTTAAATTATGCGGTATGTGTTGAAGAATCTCATCTTTCGTGCCGTTTGCGGTACCGCAAATTCGGCTTACAGTATTCCCTAAACAAAATTTGCAGTATTGCAGTTTATGGGATCTGCTAGAGATGCTCTAATCATGGATCGCAGCGTGGAATTTTGATGCAAGTTGCAACTTTTCGAGATACTTCTGATATAATGACTAAACTAACCAAATGACCCTAGCTAAAAAGGCGCAAACTCCCTAACCCGATTGATCCCTGACCATATAAAAACTTGGCCTTTTCAAATTTTAGTTCTTGGCAAGTTTTAGCAATTCTTACAAGTTAAGAAACACCCTACACATACAAGTCTAGATAGTAGGCAGTCGAAAGTAAAGGCTTTTCATATGAACGTAAAGGAGGGGCCAGAGAAAATCAAATGTAATGAAGACACGGTGATTATTGACGTGGTTCCAAAAAGTGGTGCTATCGTACATCCACGTTGACGGAGACATCAAACCACATAGGGCAACGGCTATGCGAGTCCACAGAGGACTCCACCCAGGAAGGGTCCATGAAGAACCAACCCTAGCTATGCCATCATGACTTTCGTCCATGAAGGACTAGCCCCACTCAGGGTAGAGTTTCACAAAGTAGGCGATCTATTTGCCCTTACAAATTCCTTGGTTCAACTGCACAAGCTTTGGAGGCTCCCAAGTGATGCTTAACCAATCTAGGAGACACTACTCTCCAAAAGGTAATAGATGTTGTTGTTGATGATGAACTCCTCGCTCTTGCGCTTCTAAAGATAGTCCCCTCAACACTCAATCATTCTCTCACAGATTTGGCATGGTAGTAGGAGAAGGATTGAAGTGGAAAGCAAGTTGAGGGGGCTAGAAAGCAACATGAGGGGGCTAGAAAGCAAGGATCATAAGTTGGAGTGGAGTCTCCTTGATTTTAACACAAGTATAGGTGGTTCTCTCTCAGAAAATGGATATGAGAAAGTGGTAGTTTCATCCTGGTTGCTGTCTGAGAGTAGGTGGAATGCGTGGGCACCTTTATGCACAACTCGGTGGGACCGGGTGGAACCACTTGGTGAGACCGACTAGTGCAAAAAGGTTTGAACTTTAGTGTAGGACCTTGAAGTATGTCTAGAGGGGGGGTGATTAGACTACTTGACCAATTAAAAACTTAACCTTTTCCCAATTTTAGACTTTGGCAGATTTTAGCTATCTTTGAACAAGTCAAGCAATCTTCACACAATTCAAGCAAGCATGCAAAGAGTATATAGGCAGCGGAAATTAAAGCATGCAACTTGCAAGAATGTAAAGGGAAGGGTTTGGAGGATTCAAACGCAATTGGAGACACAGATGTTTTTGTCGTGGTTCCAATAGGTGGTGCTATCGTACATCCACGTTGACGGAGACTTCAACCCACAAAGGGTAACGGTTGCGCGAGTCCACGGAGGGCTCCACCCACGAAGGGTCCACGAAGAAGCAACCTTGTCTATCCACCATGGCCGTCGCCCACGAAGGACTTGCCTCACTAGCGGTAGATCTTCACGAAGTAGGCGATCTCCTTGCCCTTACAAACTCCTCGGTTTAACTCCACAATCTTGTCGGAGGCTACCAAGTGACACCTAGCCAATCTAGGAGACACCACTCTCCAAGAAGTAACAAATGGCGTGCTGATGATGAACTCCTTGCTCTTGTGCTTCAAATGATAGTCTCCCCAACACTCAACTCTCTCTCACAGGATTTGGATTTGGTGGAAAGAAGATTTGAGTGGAAATCAACTTGGGGAAGGCTAGAGATCAAGATTTATGTGGTTGGAATGGAATATCCTGGCCTCAACACATGAGTAGGTGGTTCTCTCTCAGAACTGGTAAATTGGAAGTGTAGGTTTGTTCTAATGGCTCTCTCCACGAATGAAGAGGAGGTGGAGGGGTATATATAGCCTCCACACAAAATCTAACTGCTACACACAATTTACCAAACTCGGTGGGACCGAATCAACAAACTCGGTCGACCGATTTAGTAAACCTAGTGACCGTTAGGGTTTTCGTGGGACCGATATGCAACTCAGTGGGGACCGATATGGTTAGGGTTAGGGCATAACGTAATCTCGGTGAGACCGATTACACAAACTTCGGTGAGAACGATTTTGGTAATTAGCTAACCGGAGAGTTGGTCGTGTAAACTCGGTGGGACCGATTCGCTCTTTCGGTGGGACCGAAAAGTTCTGAAAAGGAAACAGAGAGTTTACATTGCAATCTCGATGGGACCGATCGCTCACTTGGTTGACGGAAAGCGTTACGAAGGGAAGCAGAGAGATTACAATCCCATCTCGGTGAGACCGAGATCCCTATCAGTGAGACCGATTTGCATAGGGTTTGTGGCGATGGCTATGACAATTGAACTCGGTGGCGCCCGGATAGAAAGAATCGGTAGGGCGAGTTTGACTTTAGGTTTAGGTCATATGTGGATGTGAGAAAGTAGTGGAGGGTTTTGGAGCATATCACTAAGCACATGAAGCAAGAGGCTCATTAAGCAACACCTCAAACCCTCCTTGATAGTATTGGCTTTTCCTATAGACTCAATGTGATCTTGGATCACTAAAATGTAAAATGTAGTCTTGAGATTTTGAGCTTGAGCCAATCCTTTGTCCTTAATATTTTGAGGATCCACTTTCATCATCCGTGCCATGCCATTCATTGAGCTTTCCTGAAATATTTGTCTTGGAATAGCATTAGCTCAATGAGCTATATGTTGTTATGAATTACCAAAACCACCTAAGGATAGTTGCACTTTCATTTAGGCTTTTTGGTGAGACCAGATGAAACAACTCATAGGGACCGACGGGTGACAACCTAAGCACTTTCTACACTTCGATGACACTGATCGAAACCACTCCAAAATTCTGAGATGAAATTGATAGGTTATAGAAGGTTGGCGAACACACTTTGGTGGGACCGAATGTTATCTCGGTGCGACCGAGTTGCTAGGGTTTAGGCAGTGGCTCTGTCAAGTGTATCTCAGTGGGTCCGGGTAGCGTGTATCGGTGGGACCAAGATTGACTTTAGGGTTTTGGACAGATAGGAATATGAGGGTGTGGTTGAGGGTTTTGGAGCAATATCTCTAAGCACATGAGCAAATGATTCATAATCAAAACCTCATCCCCTTTTAATAATATTGACTTTTTTTATGGACTCAATGTTGTCTCTGGTCACTTAACAAAAACTTTAGAGTCTTGAAGCTTTTACCAATGATTTGTCCTTTGCATTTGAGGGATCCACATTCACATCCCATTGCCATATCTAGATTGAACTTTCCTGAAATATTCTTTTAGTAGGCATTAGTTTGATGATTTATATATTGTTATGAATTACCAAAATCATTAGGGGATTAGTTGCATTTTCAGCCGATAGCAAACCCCCAATTAGAAAGCGAAGGGGTCGGACGGAAAACCTGATTGAGAAGGGGAAAGGTCCAACGAGGTTGGACTGTTAGACCAACGTGACAAATAGTCCAAACTCCCCTATTTTCCCCTTTAAAGACCGTCCAGCACATACCAATCCAAATAAAGCAGTCCGTAGTCAAAATTGTCCGGACTATGTCATGCGGACAAATGAGGGCAAAATGGGACTAGCCTTGGAGATGTCCTAATCATGGATCGTGGCGTGGGATTTTGTTGCAACTTGCAACTTTTCGAGATACTTCCGATACAATGACTATAAACTAACCGAACGACCCTCGCTAGAAAGGCGTAAATTCCCTGACCCGATTGATCCCTTGCCATCCGGTCAGACCCGACAAGCGCACGCGGGGACAGGTGTCGCCCGCAGGGAGGATCGCACCCCTTCCCTCCCGCATCCAACGGCGCCAGTTCCACCACGAGCCGCATCACCAACCGCGGACAGGCGAGCACGAGGCGCAGGCGACCCACACGCCCCACTTGCCCGGTTCCGGCGACACCCCGCAGAGCGCAGCCGGCCGGGATCGCCTCCCAGTGGCGTGGCTGCCCCCGATCGGCAGTGGCGGAGGTACACCTGTCGGGGTGCGCGAAGCAGCGCCCCTTGAAAATGGCGCCGGGGGGGCGACGTGGCCGGGCGAGGCACCGCTCGTCCGCCGCATATTTTACTTGCCCCAAAAGGCCAAAAGCCCCACTTGCTCGCCCCTCCGACCGAACCCGCCTCCACCTTCCGCCCTACAAGAGCGCCACCCCCCCGTCGCTTGCTCCCGCATCAATCGGTCCGACCAAAATCCAGCTCAAATCCCTCGCCTCGCCTCGCCGTGCCCCGGCTGGTGCCCGCTGGCCTGCCTCGTTCCTCTCGGTCTCGGATTGGAGAGATCGATTTCCATGTCCCTGCCTTGTACAGTAGCCAGCTGCCGCTTGCTGTTGCATCTGCGCAGCTGGTGCATGACCCCCCCTCCCAAATCGTAGTCGCCGCCGGCTCACCATCTGCCCACCATTGCTCAACCACCGCTCCCATCCCATCCGGTTGCGAGCTTTGGCCTTGATTTTGGTGTCTACCCCGTCTAGGGTTTCAAGCTCAAGCTCAGGATCGGCGTTTCAGGTGAAAAATCTATTACCATCTCCCAGTTACTCTGCGTGATTTTGTTTCCCTCCTAGGTACTCAAGTGTAGCTGCTGAGTTAATTATATGCATGTGCAGCTCTGTGTAGTTTTTGTTATCTCCCGTGTTAAAACTTCGATTAGCTAACCTCTTAGCATAAAATTACGAGCTCCTTGCTTGATCCAGACGCAGGTGCAGGCTGCGCTAGATATTTTTTTATTTGATTTTGGGTACTGAAAATGATACTAGAAGTAGAACTGGCGTTGCTGAGTTTTTGCATTGCGAGGATTTTGCCGCTTTGAATCAATCTTAGGAGATTTATTTTAGTTGCCGCGCTTGATGTTGAAATTTGTGCCACAATGTTGGAGATGCCGTTCGAGTTCTGCATTGTTGTTGGCGGGTGTCACAGTTTTCCTTGATTCTAGAGATGCCATGCTTTTAGTCATGTGGTATCCTATATGTTATCATGTTGTGAGCGCTGAGAGCTATAGATATAGTATCAGAAACTTAAGCTGTGTTGTAGTTTGTTGTTTCATCATTATGAATTTTGTGAATAATAACCGTGGACATCTCAAGTATAATGACCAGAAATGGAGGAGGATGAGAGTTCCTGCCAAATCTGTGTTATGGCATATTTTTGTTTTGCAAATAGTGGATTATATTTTGCACATCATTTGTTCCTAGCTGTGATGGTTCCACAAGCTTTGGGTTGTAATACCCTATTTGTATTTGGTTTTCTTGCTCTTCATGCATAGTTCATGTATAAGTATGCCACGGGTTATGCTCCTATATGTAATAAAATTCAGTGTACCCTTCTCGGCCGTGAATGTACAATTCAATGAAGAGCAACTGCAGAAATATCGTAATTGTATTTCTTTGGACGGCTTACTCAGTTTTAACTAGGTTTTTGAACGTCTTCGGTGCTTTTGTAGCAACTATGCGTTTATGCAATAGCTTCAGATTTTGAAAAGGCAATTATTATTGCAATGGTGGAGGTTTGGCATATAATAAAATGGTCACTGGAAAATTGGATTGCTTCAGTAAAATTTAAAGCATGTGTAAGGATGAATTGTTTCACTAAACATCATGATCCGTTGCATGTTTCATGCTACTGCCAAAATATATTATTTCACCATTTGGAAAGGAAAATACAACACTGGTTCTCCTTTGTGATTTGACCAACATCTTTGTGGAAATTGTGGTTTGTGGGGTTGGCGTGCTCTGTATTCAAACATTGCAATTTGCATGTACACCTTAGTAGCTGCCATTGGTGTTTTGACATTTCTGTGTTCGATATGCTATAATTAGTACAAATCTACTTGAATTGGCGGAGGCTCTGTGTCATTTGTCGTAAGTTCAGACTCTACAGAACCAAATGATTACATTGGTTTGTAGAGAGGCTTCTACTGGTCCGCCTTAACAGAAGCTTCTTCCAGGAGCAAGTTATATTAACAAGTACTTTCCTGTTTGTTTTCTAGTTCTTGAAGGAAATACCCTTGGCCCTCGGGTGTATATGCACCTGATATGGGAAAAGAAATAGTAATCATGCGAAAAAAGTCAAAAAATTCTGAAACTTTTTTTAAAACAAACTTGACCTTCTGTTTTACTACTCCCTCCGTTCACTTTTCTAAGACCTTTTAGACATTTAAGACAGCACCTAAAACAGTTCAATTTCAACTGTCTTAAACGACTTACAAAAGTGAACAGAGGGAGTAGTATAAAAAGTTTCGCGAAGGAAAAACTCGCGGCGTCTTCAGGGAAAACATAAATAAAAAATTTGAGGACAAAAAGTGTGAATAATAACTTGTATATAGTGTTGATTTAGTTTTTTTCCATCCAGAATACCATGAAAGTCAATCCTTGATGAAACTTTTAATACAAGTACAACAGAAGGTCAAGTTTGTTTCCAAATAAGTTTCCGATATTTTTGACTTTTTTTTTGCAATTACTAAATTATTTTTTCATATCAGATGCATATACACCCGAGAGCCAAAGGTGCTTGTCCTTTCTTGAAGGCTATTCTAAACAGTTCTGTATTACCTCTGAAGGAACCGTATACTGTTCAGATAAGAAACTAGAGCTGAGCTGCCTTAGCTTGTACTCCCTCAGTCCCAAAATAAGTGTCTCAACTTTGTACTAGTTCTAGTACAAATTTGTACTAAACTCAAGACACTTATTTTGGGACGGAGGGAGTACTTGGCCATCAAGCATGTGAGCAAATGTTTTTAGCAACAGTAGTTAGGGTAGCTTCCCAAAAACATGTCTTTTAGTGCTTAATTAGATCTCTTTTAGCTATGTAGAGTGTAAAAATCCGCAATGTGTCAAGCATCATGTTGTAGTATAAAACTATATGGTGAACTATCACACAAGAGAGAAAAGCTTTGGCAAAGCTAACTGCACATTCTCAAAGCACAG
Organism: Aegilops bicornis; assembly: GCA_021605145.1. Taxonomy (NCBI): domain Eukaryota; kingdom Viridiplantae; phylum Streptophyta; class Magnoliopsida; order Poales; family Poaceae; genus Aegilops; species Aegilops bicornis. The sequence continues at coordinate 576,366,776 of CM038670.1, read as the reverse complement.
CCTCAAAAGAATACAAGGACTGTCCCTCCCAAACCTTTTAAAACTAACTGATTCTTGCCCCAGCCCCACACAAGAATCTAATCCTAAAGAACATAACCTCTTATTCTCTCAAGCCCTGACAATTGTTTCTTCCTTGCTCTGTCCTTGGGTCTGGTTGCTACCTGGTGGTTTTATATGGTTCCTTGCTTGTCCTCCTTCCGCAGCAAGTAGAACTCCTTATTAATGTAGGGCTCCTAGCTCGAATTCAAATATGACTGGGATATGAGTCACGCCCTGAACGACCGTCTTCTTATTGAACGTGCTCTCTTTTCAGGAGTATATTTGAGTTGGCTAAGCTGTTATAACACTTTATGGATGTAAATTTCTTCAGGATTTGATAACTCATAATGATGTCCAGGAAATATTTGTGTATCAGTGGTATTAACCTGGGGCTGGACACCTTTGTCTGTTGTGAAGAGCACCAACAGAATCAGAATGCTGTTAGATGTTATTTCTGTCCTATCGTTTGTTGAATGGACTAAGAGATTGTTGCTTGTAGTATTGGTACGATGAGGTGAAGTTTGAACATCAAGTAGTTTTTAACTCTTCCCACCATCTCTCCTTGTCAGTTAAGAATTTTGGTGTTTTGATTTCCTTGTGCTTAATATAACTTTTGACTTAATGAAATTGTGCTCTATACTGTTATATAGCATTGGATGTATACGGATAGCTGTTGGCCCTAGAAATACTGGCTAAATCTACAAATTTGTTAGAGACCAAGGCCCTCTGCTCACACAAAACCTTTGCCACTTTCACTATTCTCCCCATCATTTTCTCTCCTTGTTCAACATGATATCTGGTAGTGACGCAACTACGTAAAGCACATTCAGATTGGGTACTAATATATTTAATATTCCCTTTCGAAATACACTCTATACTGCATTGCGACGAGTTTCACTTTCCCTTTGAACATCATCTCGTTTGCAGCTTATCGCTTATCACCAACAATAGCAGTACCGCCATTTCACTTCAAGCACGCTTTTGATCTAAATTATTTATTTCCTTTTGTGCTAGTTTACGCAAGTGGAGGCGGTAAGCTAGAGACAAGAATCGCATAATTTGCAAGAAAATCGTAAGTTGTACAATACATGCTCTTCCTATTATTCATGAGAAAATGACATATATTTCACTCATTCTTACTATGTAATTAGATAATGCGTCCTAACTTTCTTTTTGAGTTACCGTTGCCTATTGCTCGATTCACATGTTTTTCACTTTTTCTTAACATTTGCTGAAATTCATCTATAGAAATATTTGAATCCAGGATATAATAAATTTAATTGGTTTAGAGCTGCTTTTATCTGCATGCAGATCACAACAAGAAAATCACAAGTTGCCCAAGGCACTTTATATTCATGAGAAAATGACATCGATTTTTGTATATATTTATATTTGTTTACAGATCATTTTTAGTTATCACCAAAGAACTAGCTATGGACAGGTGTGCGTGGAAGCTTGCTATCCATGTGCCCGAGCCATGAGTTGGTCGCAAGATCTTATGGGTTTCACCTCTAGCCTACCCCAACTTGTTTGGGACTAAAGGCTTTGTTTTTGTTGTTAGAGATCATTTTTAATTGATATGTATCGGTACTTTGTAGTAGACCTTAGTGCTTGTACAGTTTGCTCAAATTAACGTGTGGTAGAACCTGGGGTCCTACCGGAGCGGCTCTTGAGGTTGTAGGGGAAGACCGGATGTTGTTGGGGGCGAGGGCGCGGCTTCCGGCGCGCGGGCGCCGCCGCGAGCCTGAGGGAGGGAGGCGGCGACTGAGAGAGAGGGCGGCTAGGGTTTAGGGTCCGGCTCCTCTGGGAGCCGGGCAATAGAATTCTTCTTATTGCTTAATCTCAAAAATAGTCTTACAGCTAGTATATATAACCACGATGCTGAAAATAAGATAGCTTGTGGGCCAAGCCCCTAACTAAACTTGCCCGGTGGGCCTCCTACGGGCATAAGTCTGCCCGGTCATAACATCTCTCCCCGCCTGCGCAAACAGCTCGTCCTTGAGCTGAAAGTCTGGATAGTGTTGGCGGAACTCGTCACGTTGCTCCCAAGTGGCCTCCTCCGCCGGAAGTCCAGTCCACTGAATCAGCACGTACCACACGCCGCGACACGCTGCGATGGAGCTGGGCCTGCAACACCTTCTCCGGTCCCGAAAGAATGCGCCCGTCGAGGATTGGAGGGAGCGCGGGAGGGGCCGCAGTGGTTTCACCAGAAGGCTTCAAAGAGCCCACATGGAAGACGTCATGGATGCGGGCTTCGGCAGGAAGCTGAAGGCGGTAAGCCACCTTCCCGATGCGCTCCAAGACAGCAAAGGGCCCCGCGTAACGAGGGCCCAGCTTGCGCTTCGCGTGCGGGTCTAGTGACTGCGTAGAGCGGTGAAGAAGACACAGCCACACCCAATCACCCACCGCGTACTCCGCCTCGCGATGGTGGTGGTCGTCGTAGTGTTTGGCCAGTTGCTGGGCCTGAAGGAGGCGTTGGCGAACTTCGGCCAACATGTCGTCACGGCGCCGCAGAAGCTCACCGGCCACCTCCGTCCGAGCCGTCGACGGGTCCACCGGAATGATGGGCGGTGGCGGCCAGCCATAGACCACCTCAAAAGGAGTGGCGCGCAGGGCGGAGTGGTAGGAGGTGTTGTAGCGAGATTCGCCAGAGAGAGCTACCCACCTAAGTGCGAGGACGATCACCTGTGAGACAACGCAAATACATGGCAATCACCTTGTGGACCACCCTGACCGACTGGCCCGTCTGAGGATGGAATGTCAGGCTCAAAGTGAGCTTGACGCCCGCCAAACGGAAGAGATTGCGCCAGACATGTCCGGTGAACACTGGGCCCTGATCGCTGACGATCAAAGAGGGAAACCCGTTTAGACGAACGATACTGTCGAAGAAGGCGCGGGCCACGGAGGCAGTAGTGTAGGGATGACCGAGCGCAATGAAATGAGCATACTTGGAGAAGCGGTCGACCACCGTGAGAATGACCGACTTGCCGCCCACCCTGGAGAGGCCCTCAATGAAGTCCATGGAGATATCCGCCCTGACCTGAGATGGAACCTCCAAAGGCCGGAAGCGAACCCGGCCGTCAGTAAGCGTCTCCGTCTTGTTGCGCCGCATATCACACAAGACCGAACCGATCCACGGACCAGGCCCGATCCCTGTGGATGTAGAAGTCGCCGAGACGATGGAGAGTTTTCAGACACCCTCATGGCCCGCCGAGCGGCCAAAGAAGCAGACTCGCGACGGAGATCATCATGCGCCGACACGAAGACCCGGCGCCCCATGGAGGAACAGGCTGTCGGTGAAGCGCCATGGCTCCTCCAGCTCGCCCCGCCGCCAGCTGCTGCTGGAGAAGAAGGGCGTCGGCCGCGGTCGCCGTGGCTTGGCGAGTGTCGGTGAAGAGGCCGAAGGTCGGCTCAGAGCGGATGCACAACACTGCCCCCGCGGAGTCGCCGATGGTGGAGTCGAGGTCAGCGTCGCGGTGAGACAAGGCGTCGGCCACGGTATTAAGACGACCCGGCCGATACTCGACGGAGAAGTCGGGCCAAGAGCTTGTCGATCCACCGATGTCAGCGGCACGGCCAAGAGCCTCGGTCCAAAGAAGAACTTGAGACCGTAGTGGTCCGTGCGAATCCGGAAAGAACGCCCCACAGATAGGGCCGCCAATGGCGCATCGCTCGTATTTGTTAATGAGCTCGCCAGACGCCGCGAGCTTAAGATGGCGCGGAGCGAAAGGCCTGCTGAAAAAGGCGAGAGGGCCATCGCCCTGATGAAGCACGACGTTGAACCCCGCACCCGAGGCGTCACAGTCCACCACGAACGGGCGGTCAAAGTCCGGCATCTAAAGAACGGGGCCCGTCGTGAGGGACTCCTTGAGGGCCTCGAATGCCGCCGTCGCCTCGTCGTCCCATGCGAAAGCGTCGCGGCGCAGCAAACGCGTGAGTGGCGATGCGATGAGGCCGAACTCCTGGATAAACTTCCGGTAGTATCCCGCGAGGCCGAGAAAACCACGAAGAGCCAGCGCGAAAGCGCGGCGTTAGCTGCCGCGACGGCCGACGGCCGCCACCTTGTCGGCATCCATAGCAACCCCATCGCCGAGATGACGCGTGGCCGAGGTAGGCGATCAAGGCGCCCCAACGAGCACTTCGAGCGCTTAAGATGAAGATGGTGCGCCCGAAGCTCGTTGAAGACGATGGCGACGTGCTGGAGGTGCTTCGCCCATGAGGCGCTGTAGATAAGAATATCATCAAAGAAAACAAGCACAAATCGACGTAAGTAGGGCCGGACCCCCGGATGACGTTGTTCATCAGAGCCTGGAAGGTCGCCGGGGCATTGGAGAGGCCAAAGGGCATCACCAAGAACTCGAAGTGGACGTGGTGAGTCCGAAACGCCATCTTGGCGATGTCGTTCGGATGCATGCGCACCTGGTGGTACCCCGACCGAAGATCGAGCTTGGTGAAGAAGCGTGCCCCATGTAGCTCATCAACCACCGGAACAGGAAACTTGTCCTTGAGCGTGAGAGCATTAAGGGCGCACGTGCAGAAGTGCCACGTGCCGTCCGATTTGCGGACGAGGAGAACCGGCGCGGTAAACGGCGACGTGGAGATCCGAATGATGCCCGCGGCGAGCATGAGTGCACACTGCCGCTCCAACTCGTCCTTCTGCAGCTGTGGGTAACGGTAAGGACGCACTGCCACCGGTGCGGAGCCCGGCAGGAGATGTATACGGTGATCATAAACCCGGGCTGGCGGAAGGCCCTGCGGCTAGGTGAAGAGGTCGCCGTGTTGCTGCAGAAGGTGATCCAATAGTGGGTGCTCGGCCTCGGAGGTAGCTGCTGCCAGTTGAAGCTGCGGCGTCACGCCGACGGGCGCCTCAACGCCGTCTCCCACGACGCGCGGCTGAGCCGCCAGAAGGTCATCGTCAGAGCGTCGAAGTCCCAAAGTATGGGACCGAGGGTCCGAAGAAAGTCGACACCCAGGATGAAGTCGAAACAGCCCAAATCAATGCCCGCACATGTGACGGAGAAGTGTTCATCGCCGATGGTGATGGGTACGTCCCATGCGAGGCCATGACACCGGAGGCGATCGCCGTTGGCCACCGTGACCCGAAGTTGCTCCTCGCCCGTCGGCTGAAGCGCTAAGCGACGCATGGTCGCCTCGTGCAGGAAGTTATGAGTGGAGCTCAGTTCACCAAGACCACCAAGCGCTCGCCGTGGATCATCACCGGCAAGAGCATGGTACGCTCATCGCGGATGCCGACGAGCGCGTGGAGAGAGACCACGAGAGCCGTCGCCGGGGCGGCCGCGGGTGCGGCCTAAGCAGCCGCTGGAGGTGGCAGTGCGGCGGCCCCGTCGGCCAGGTCGTCCTCCTCAATGAAGTCGACCGTCTCCAAGTAGAAGAGGCGCGGGCAGACATGGCTCGGCGTATAGGGCTCATCACAGTTAAAGCAGAGGCCCCGCGCCGCTGGCCCATGTGCTCCGCCGGGAGAGACGACGGAAGGGTCGCGGCCGTGGCTGGTGTAGTAGTTGGCCGGAGCAAAGTGTGGCCGCCCGACGCCGGGTGGTCGGGTGGCTCGCCGCCTCGAGCCGGGCGGCCGGTTGTATGGCTCGGGCGCTTAGCCTCAAGGCGCCGGGCGTAATACATGGCCGCCGTCTCGAGATCCCGAGGGCCGCGGCTCCACGCCCACGCGGATGTGGTCCGGAAGGCCACCGACAAAGAGGTTGGCCCGCCGCTGCGCCACACGCCGACGCATGGCACGCCAGGCTCGAAACGGCCGCGAAGTCTCGCACCGTGGAGGTGAAGGGAAGGCGGCCGCTCCGCCAGCCGGCTCCAGCGCACCGGAGGCCCAAAGCGGCGAGGCAGAAGCTCGGAAGCGCTTCCCATGGGCATGGCGCCTTTGTCTCGCCGAGGGCGTAATACCAGTCTGCAGATGCCGCGAGGTGGTACGAGGCTAGCAGTACGCCCGATGCGCAGGGTGTGCTACCCGCGAAGAACTGGTTGAGCCAGCTGAGGGGTCCTTCGTGCCGTCATAGGTGGCGGTTTCGATCTTGGCGAACCGCGGCGGTGTCTGGGTTTGAGCGCCGTGTCGAAATGGGTTTCGGAGGTGCAGAGCAATGAGGCGGTGGCGCTCGTCGGAGTACTCCGTAGGGACCCGCGAGTCGGATGGCCCGGCCGAATCGCGGAACGGGTCGGCTGCTTCGGAGCCGTGGTGTAGACTGGCGATGGCGAAGACCCAGCCGTCCAAGCTGGTAGTGGTGACGGGGAGGGCGGGAACCGGACCTTATGTATCGGAAGGCCGGCCGGCGAGGACGCCCCCGAGCTGGGCGTAGGCGGCGCTGTGGTTGCAAAGGCCGTGGAGGGTGGGCGGCGCTGCCGGTTGTTGCGGGAAGGCGGCTGCAGATGCCATAGGGGAGCCGCAGCTGGCTGCGACGGCAGATGCCACAGAGAGTCGCGCCGAGTGGTCCCACCGGGTGCCCGCTCGAACGGCAGCAAGCGGCAGCCGGCGGCAGCCGACGCGCTTCGGGCCGCCACGGCAGCGCTGGGGCCCGCTCGAACGGCAAGCAGCTGCCGCCTGGGTATGCAAAAGGGACGGCCACAACAGCGCTGGGTGGTGAGAGGTGATTGGCGAGCCGGGCGGAGGTGCGTACAGCCCGGCCATGTACTGGTGGTACTGGTTTAGATGAGTCCCTGGACGGCCGTCACGAGATCCCGGCGGTGGGGAGTCCGCGGTGGTGACCAGGCCCGGCAGCGTGGGGGCCCCGGCGGTGGTCATCGGGGCGGTGGACATCGGGGCGGTGGTGACGATGGGCAGCGGCGGCGAGGGTGTTGAAGAAGACATGATCGAACCCAAGTCTCTGGATACCAAATTGGTAGAACCTGGGGTTCTACTGGACCGGCTCTTGAGGTTGTAGGGGAAGACCGGAGGTTGTTGGGGGCGAGGGCGCGGCTTCCGGCGCGTGTGCGCCGTCGCGAGCTTGAGGGAGGGAGGCGGCGGCTGAGAGAGAGGGCGGCTAGGGTTTAGGGTCCGGCTCCCCCTCTGGGAGCTGGGCAATAGAATTCTTCTTATTGCTTAGTCTCAAAAATATTCTTACAGCTAGTATATATAACCACGATGCTGAAAATAAGATAACTTGTGGGCCAAGCCCCTAACTAAACTTGCCCGGTGGGCCTCCTACGGGCATAAGTCTGCCCGGATTCGAAACATTGTTGAAATCAATCTATAAAGATATGAGTTCCGGGTATGATAAATTCAGTTGATCTGGAGCTGCTTTATCTGCATGTGAATCACAAATGCCGCTGACAGATACGTGTGTGTTGTACACCCGAGAACCTGACTTACTTGAAGCTATTTTAATAGAGAAATGGTTGAAGCAATCCTGGAATATCGAGGAGCAATTTTTGTATTTAGTATGAACTTTATAGATAAATCTGTTCCTTTTATTCATGAATTCATAATATTGATGTGGCAGTAATATTTACTCCCCTCAGGTATTATTAGGCGTATTTTAATTGTCAAAGTTCATGCTTTGACCAAGAACTATAGTACAATGATATGTGGGTTACTTGACACAAAATTTGTAGCATTTGATTTGTATTCTGAAGTAGTTCCTTATGATTGTGATTTCTAACTATTAACAAAAGATTGTAGAAGAAACTTCTGGTGAAAGTTTGAAATTTGATAAAAAAGATACACGTCATATATCCAGAGCTATAGGGACCCATGGCATTGAGTTCCAGGATAGATCATTATTTTGCTATTAAACCTTTAGCTAATCAGGTCAATATTGCTAACCAACAAACTTTGTTTACCGTGATGTATGAACGGACAAAGTATTTCCACCTGTTAGCTAAGCTAGTGGCTCTCTTGCCATAGTATTTATTTCCAGTTAATTTCTCTGTGCCTGAGACCTGAGTGATACTTTTATTAGCATTTGTGAACGTGCAAACAGTGGCATACTTACAAATGAAATGGAGAAATGTAAACCCTGTCACACACCACATAACTTTCTAAGAATGAAGACAGAAAAAAGTGGTAACTGAATTTTGCTCAATCCACACTTCACACCTTTTGTCAATAAGCTAGCCGCTCATGCAGTTGAACAAACTCGCAGAATGTGTTAAATAGTTCTAATACAACCATTTGCACAACAGATTAATCCTTCCATGGAGTACATTTTATTTGTAACAGATTTACACTACCGTTTATCAATCGGTCGTCACATGCGAACCACTTATGTCTTGCTATGGGTTTAGGTTCTTTACAACCAGGAATATTCTGGCTGCTCTGAATTGTATCCCTTGAGAATAATAACAACAAGAGTAACCCCATACCCCACGATCGTCATGGATGTAGTTGCAACCTGCAAGAGTTAATGTAAGTCATAATCAAAGAAATTTGTGATTGAAACTTATAATGAGCTGAGAAAAGAGTCAATAGATCCTGTGCAGAAAAAAACAAACATGTACCCTAGTTTAGGGGGCGCAGTATGCTGAACATCATTTTGTTGCTGCGGGGAATTGAGTTCAAGATTAACAGAAACATTGGCATCTTCAACAACTGCAAAATTGTATGGGGTTCTTGAATCTCGGTTGACTTCAGTCGCTGCCTCCGTCTCAGAGAGCTGAGCAGAAAATTAAACAAAAGTCAATCATGGAAATCATTCATGTGATTTCAACTATCATAATTAAATCAATACCTTTTTGTGTAACTCAGCATTTTCTTGACGAATTAGGTTAATCTTTTTGTATAATTCCATATTTTCTTGGTGGACAAGACTCCCCTGCAAATAAACCATCAATAGTCAGTTTGTTGAAATATTTCACACGTTTCAGGCTGATAAATGTTGTAGTACCTTGTGATTCAGTTCATGAATCTCATCAATTAAGATTTGGTCCTGAAAGAAACATTAGTGCTCCTCTGTTAGTCTTTTTGGAGGAGCCTGTGAGGTGTATCTATAACAAGTGTTTTGCATGTTGACCTTTTTTGTCCGGATGCAACGCAGGCTTATTTCCAGTTGATTTTCTAGAGTCTGTAGTTCCTTGACACCCATTCCAGAAAGATCTTGTCCCATCAACTGCCTGCAATTAAACAATGTTGCGTCTGCTTTGATTGAATGTATATAGGGAACATTTCAGAATATTTCCACAGCCTCTAGCATGTCTGATCCAACTGTGAATTAGTTAAATGTTGTATTTCAATTTATTAGATCTGTGTAAGTTTTATCCTTTTCAGTTAGTTACGGTCTTACGGATTAGGCTTCTGTAGAATGCAACTGTTGATTTTCTTCTGGGTGGGGATTTAACAAACCAGAGTGCTCTGACAGTAACAGTAAATAGCTGAAGTTTTTAAAACTGGTCATTGGTTTGCATGGGAAATTACTAACTTAATTTCATCTTTATATTTCTTTCATTTCTAGAAGTGAAAACTGACATCCACATAAGCAGAGCATTGTTCTGTGGAGTCAGCATACCTAGTTCCTACACAAAATATTGTATTCTTATGCGTTTGTCTTATTGTCTACAAAACCAAGTTTCATCTTTACATGCAAAGGCTATCTGCTTTCGAATGCAATAGTTTGTCGCAAAATTAAATATTCTACACAGTGAATAGCTATTAATGCATGGACTCTATTGTTGCTGGATGGTGTACACCTGTGCAGTTTTGCTTGTGCTGATAGCATGTTCCTCTTATAAATTTGACAAATTTCTGATAAATAAATACGGAAAATTTTCAGGTTTTCGGGGCCATACCGATGATTTTCTTGCAAGTTGTGCAGTTGTTGTCTCAAGCTTGCTGCCTCCCTTTGCCAGAACTATGGAATTTGAACTTACAGTTAAGTGATGCCACATCAGGTTTGCCAAAAGTATTAAAAGAGACATGGTGAAAAGCATGATTGCCCTATCAGTGTCATGAAAGTACTGAATCACATGGTAATATATGCAACTTTATTTGACCGAGTATAATTCATACAATAAATGTTGAGAGGACAAATAGGTTATAGAATAAAACATATTGCAAATGGGAAACCTTTGGTTTTGTTTCCTTTGGGTACTTCAGTCCAATGACTGTCAAGGCGCACCCAAAAAACTGACTTAGTGATGTCAGGTTGAACATATATTTATACACCCCACATGATTTGTTGTCTCAGTCATCTCTAATTCTCACAAATGCTTCTGTGAGGCAAATTAACCTGTTAGCATGTGAGCTTCTAAAGAAGTACTCCCTCCATTCGGAATTACTTGTCACAAAAATGGATAAAACTGGATGTATCTACAACTAAAATACATCTAGATACATTCATTTCTTGGACGAGTAATTCCGAACGGAGGGAGTATAAGCTAGAGGCAGAACAGGTCTGGAAACTGGTGATTATTCTGCTGGAAGAAGATTTCATGTGGCAGTCGAAGGTTGCAGTTGTTTGATACAGAACTGTCATCTGAAGGATTTGTATGTGTTGTGGATCTTTTTCAGAAGATGGGCACATGTACATGTTTCCTTAGCTCCCATTATTCCTTTTGATTTTCTGTTATGTTGGTCTTACATATTTCATTTCTGTCCGAGGTTCAAAGGAGGTTAGGATTTCGATGAGAGCTGTATGCACAAGAGCTCTTTTCAAATGGTTTCCTACATGAGAGTTCCTAGCCTGTTTGCTGTTTCTTCTTGGCCCCAACATTTGCATCGTCTTGCGGCCTATAATCCTCGAGGTTGTTCTGTAACTGCAGAATTTAGTGAAGTATTTGAGCCTTCTGTTAGAAGGGAAGACGAGCTATCATAGTGAGAAATATACTCGTGTTGGTTGATACCATTCTAGTTGAGCTTTAATGTTTAGTTCTGTAGTTGATCTGATGGCCCATTTGAATGTAAAACAGACGGTGCTGCAGACAGCAGAATCTTAGGTTCACCTCAAATAAGCTTCAAGAGTCAAGTAGATTGCAGTTCAGTTTGATGCTCACAGACTAGTTTCATCAGGTGCACCACTGTAAGGCATTTTGGTCAGCTTGGATTCAATTAGCAGTGTTTATATGTGTCAAGAGTTCTAATCTGGCTTTGCTAAACCCTACAATTTGTTTGTAGGCAAGAATAGCAGTTCTGCCAATACCTTTCGTTGTATAAAGGTGTTTTCAACACTTGGGAGTTGGGAGTTGGCACAGTATCCATGCCATTCAACAGGGATTTATTAAGATTTATAGGAGTTGGTAGAGATCAAAATCTTATCCATTTGGTCAGCAGTTTGGTGGTGTTCTGTGTCCAATAGCTCAAATATTTTCTTTTCTGAGACCTTGCAACAGTAGTTAGTTTGAGGTGAACAGTCTGGAGCTAGTAGTTAGTTTGAGGTGAACAGTCTGGAGCTAGTAGTCAGTTTGAGGTGAACAGTCTGGAGCTGGATCTTGAATGCGAGGGCCTTTTCCCAATTTACACGGGTCAACTACTATCACGTTTTAGTTTGGCTTCAGACTTGTGCCTATTAAGTTAATACTCCATGCCGTCTGCCGACCTTGGTTAGATTAATTCACATGATTCTAGAAATACAAGACTAGGAGAAATACATAATTGCAATATCATGTCCATTTGAATCCTACAAGATTTGGTTTGTTTGACTGCATCACACTCAAAACAAAGCGTCTTTTCAAGAGGTTTAGTGGATACTAAATTTCCTATGAAATGTGTACACAGAAATTCTTGGATTTTTTTTCCTATAGAATATCCTACTAATCAGAGGACCGACATAGGAAGATTCCATACGTATTCCAATCCTTTGAATTTTCCATGAAAAACCTTTGAATGAGAGAGGCCCTAAGAGGTTTGAGTCGACCAATGATACGTTGATTTGGAGATAGAACTAGATCCCTGTAGAATTCATCTTAGGCCGATGTTCTGAAAGTCACAAAAGTTATCTAGGGTCTGGGAGTTGATAGATGGATCTAATGATTGATGGAAGGTGAAGCTACTAGATCAGCAATTTTAATGATAAGAGATAAGGAGGCAATGCTACGTATTTCGTCAAGTTCTTGAGTGCAAGAGGATTTTGGGCCACACATCATTAGAAAACTGGATGATTCTTTGTGTGGTCGTATTACTGTATAATCACTGCAATTAAGAACAAGCTGCTTGGGCCACTTGCATGTGGTGGAAGAATAAAAAGTTTGCCCGGTGATTTGGAAAGTAAAGATCCCGCAAAGTTTGGTTATTTGCAGCACGTACTGATGAACTGTTCAAGGGATGAATAACGATGGCAATTTTGGTTATTGGTGACACTAAATTAGGACGACTTGGCAAAGTTTTTGGCGACAGCGTGGGTGATCCAGTGGGTACGTCATGATGATGAATTTCAAACGCCAATGTTGACCATGTGTTTCATCAACAAATAAGCAATAACTGGATGGCTTCGAATTTTTGGCTATGCTGTGGGGACAGATAAAGTCGTTATTTTCAGGAGAGGAACAAACTATGAGAAGAAGTGTATCTCGCCTAAGGGGCATCTTGCCAAGATTGATGCTGATGGCGGGCTGTCATGACAAGGAGATTGCAGTAAGAAGTACCTGGTGCAGGGACATGAAAGGATAACTTTTGGGCTCATTGGTCCAAGTGCTCCAAGGCCCTACTCAGAATAAAGGCAATGTCATGTATGAGGCTGCCTCCTTAACCCTTGATCTTCGGCTCTGAGATGTCCTTGGACTAACTTGAAGCTCTCAAAGATTCTTACTGAGTTTCTCTAGAAGAAAGGTCACTTTCAGGAGGCCTGTTTCAGCTTTGGAGAGAGGGACAAAAACACTAAATCACATGTTCTAGCGGAAGTTGCACATGTTCTAAGGAAACACTCTTTTTACTCTTGATATCATACCTTTGGAATAAAAGTCTCTTGTTTGTAAAGAGAGTGTTTGCTATACTGACACGTAGATATCAATTGGTTTCACTAAAAAAGGATGCTGACTATTGGAGACATCAAGGAGGTTGATTTAGACCGAAGGAACTATTGAAATCCGAACTCAAAGGAGATGAAAATAAACATGGGCTAAGGGTCCGACATCTTCGATGATCTTCCTTTCTCGCAACAAATTATGGGCATGTAAAGAGTTTGCCAATATGTTCCTAAAACTAGATATGTGAATATTATATACCATTGACATGAGTGTTATTTTGAAGATAGTGACAAATGCACATAGGAGAAAATGTCAATTCTTATAAAGTACAACCCACAATGCTTGTGGAACCTTCACATGAGGAAGATACTTCTTGATAAACTTGTGATTGGTATTACATGAGTAGCAAATCTCTGGAAAATCCAGAACAATTCCTATATGAGGAAGATACTTCAATGCCTATATATGATTGGTTCATATATTATACAATTCCTCAAATACTTATTTTTGGTAATTTAATGGTCTTTTCTCTCAACCTAGAATGAGATGGTATTCCAAGAGCGATTCATGTCTTACCGCACAAACCACTAGAGGTGAGCTAAAAGTGTCTCAAGAGTTTCCTTAGGTTGAAACAAAGGACATAAAAGGTGCCCCCACAAGTTCTCATGAAGACAAGTGTTGGACAAGCCAAGGACTTAGCCTTTCCATTTTAGTGATCCAAGATCACATTTAGTCATAGACATGTTGATACTATAAAGGGGAAGGTGGTTGCTAACATGTGTTTCTTTCTTTGAGTGCTTAAAGATTAAACTCCAATTCCCTCAAAAGCTTCCATTTTCTTCATCATACGTACCTAAATTTCACATCTTGGAGTTGGCAAGCTCTTCCAGTCGGAACCGCTGAGCAGTTCGTCCAGATATAGCCGTTGCAAACCCTAGCACTTCGGAGCTGCCAAATACTCCACTTGGAACCACCAAAGCATTTGGCAAAACCTCTTGCGTTGCCCCTCAATTTTTTTTGAACACATCTGCTCGGAATTTTTGAAGTGGTTACAAAGAGAGTGTCATAGCCGCACTACTCGCCTCAGATCCTCCGAATGTTACCCGGTCGTACCATCCCATTCATCTGAAAGTTGGCACCTTTAAGCCTATTCCGAGCTAACAACCTCGAAGCTTTCGAGTTGTATTAAAGGGTGTGTAATGATCATATTTTTGGCCGAGCCTATCCCATCAATTCACTCGAAGCAAACCCTACTCATGAACTGTGATCCGAGAGGGAACTCCAACTTCTTGTGCTGATTTCAATGGGCTTTCTACTCCAACCATCAAGCCACCTCTTTGCTTCCCACCCCTAATTCTCCAATCCAAAAGCCAAATCTTGAGAGAGTTTGTGTGTGGTAGATATTATATTTTGAAGCACAAGAGCAAGTGATTCATCATCAAGCAACCTCAATCTTATTACTTTCGTAGGTGTGCGCCTCCTAGATCAGCTAGGTGTTTGGGAGTATTATTGTGAAGAAACCAAGTTGTAACGGCCTGGAGATCATGTACTTCATGAAGATCAACCTCCTCAAGTAGGGTTAGTCATTCGTGGACGTATGCCAGGATAACATAGGTTGGTTGATCCTTCGTGGACCCTTGGCGGGTCATTGTCCTTCATGGGCTAGTTTCTTAATGGAACTCACAACCTTGATCTTCGTGATCTTAGATCCTTCATGGATCGAAGACTCCATCAACATGGAGTAGTATAGTCCAACTATCCGAACCACGGGAACAATCCTCACCGAGCCACCCCATGTCTGCATTTCTCTAACTCTACTCTTATTTTACTCTTGCAAGTCTTCACTTTCGGCTGCCTATACTCTTGTAGTCTTGCATGTGTAGGGTCCTTGATTGACCACCGTAGAAAATGTTAATTGCCAAGGAAACTAAAATTTGGGAAAAAACCCTTTTGCTTAGTAGTCTATTCATCCCCTCGAGACATACTTAATTAATCCTACACTACCGTTTAAAAAGAGACATCAAAATATTCCGCATGATTAAACTTTGTCGAGAAGTGATGTTGGGTAAATCATTTTGCCGTTGCACATGCTAGTGGTTAGTGGTAAACTGTTTATTTATTCTCAAAGAAGTATATTTTTTGCTTAAAGTATCACATTTATCTGGATAACCTCTCAAACTATTTCTTGGGTTGATTTAACCCCTAAAACATAAAATATATTAATTAACCCTAATGCGGGATATGAAGATGATATCATTCACATGGTAACCATGTTACTGCATCACTATTTTTTCCCACTTGTCATCATACGTAGAAAATGACATAATGAACCACAAAAAATGTGCTAGAAACAAAATATCCCCTAGGACTCTCATTCTTCATTTCGAGTCTCTATAATTTTGTGTTAAACCATGGCGCACCATATTTTGATCGGTGTGCTTCTCAATGCAATCTCTTTTTGGTATCATATAGTGCTAGGAAGAAACATAGTTGTTGTGAGAAATTGATAAGAATGTGTGAGAGGAAAGAAGTGAAGGAAAGAACAGATGAAGACATTAAGGTGACATGGGGAAGAGATAAGTGACAGTTGCTACATATGGAATAGCACATCTATAGTTGGTCAAATGAATGACACATGGGCAATATACCTTAAAACATTGACCTAATTAGGGGTTAAGTGATTTGGTTTTTGAAGCCCTAGAGTCCAAAAGGTCCAAAAAAAAATGCTACGATGGATTATTCATACAAATGCAACACTTGTGAAGCATGGATAAACTAGACCTTTCCTTGTTTTCTTGCCATTGTCTCGAATCCAGGCCGCATAGAGTTCACTTGACCACTTAAGTTGTTGTGGTTTTAGATCGCTTAAGTTGCTAGAGCCAAATAATATTATGTAATTTTTTGTTAGAATATTTATCGTAATCTCATAAGCAATTAAAACTTGACCACAACAACTTTTGATTCATAAGCTTTTATGGATGTTCTTTATCAAATTTAAACAATAAGATTTATCTAAATGAATTGTTTCCTCACTAAAAATATTCTGAGTGGGATACGCTACAACTAAAGGATGTAAATGCACATATATAAGAACACACACGTGTGAACATAATTGAGTGAATGTTGTATCTCAGGCTGAGAAACATGGGAGGTTAAATCGACGACCTTGAATAGTGCAGAACATATTTTCCCTAGTGAGTTGCACTTGGGTGTTTCTTAGGATTGTTATCTTAGTAGAATGAGTTGTATTCCTACTCCCATATGTTCCAAAAAAGTTAAAGTCATACCTAGTTTACTTTGAAGTAGATTCTTTTAGATCTTTTGCTAGATGAAAAAGTGGTGGCACCAGGGTTCAAGAGTGACACGATTGATATGTTTGTAAGAAGATGACAACTAGAGATAAGTGAATCTTCTTTTCATTTATGGTTGCAGTTGGGATATTGGGCTTCCAGGCCAGCCAAATATGCGGTGTTAGTTGGCCGGTGAGCTAAACTCAATGGAAGTAGACACATTTTTAAGTGAAGATAAGAACCGAGGATTCTAGAATACAAATGTATGAGATTTAACTCATCATCATTATGGAGAAGCTCGAAAATGCATCTACTAGATAGCATTGAGATTAAATTTACTTGGATTACTATCAAGGGTGTTGCGATGTGTGTGGGTATGACAAATTGCCATTTATTTTGTAGAAACGGTACCAAAATATGATTTAGCCAGTCAGAGGTGAGAAAGATGGATGTATTA
Organism: Aegilops bicornis; assembly: GCA_021605145.1. NCBI lineage: Eukaryota > Viridiplantae > Streptophyta > Magnoliopsida > Poales > Poaceae > Aegilops > Aegilops bicornis. The sequence continues at coordinate 576,350,135 of CM038670.1, read as the reverse complement.
GTGAGGTCTTTAATGAATCATGTAGGTGGATGTTGATGCATGCATTTTCCTTACATATTTTCATGTGGGCTTTTGCACTTTATCTAACTTTTTATTACTGTATTTATAACATAAGTTTTCGATGTACATGTATTCCTAAGATGTCAACAATTGATGTCTCATGAAGACACGGCAATCAATGAAATCACCCGAAAAGGGAGCTCAAGAAGAAGAAATGTCACAAGTGGTGCATCAGACACACTAGCTAGAGAGTTGTTGTATGGTCCAGTTCGTTGTCATGGTCCAACTATGCAAGGATCACGCGATCTTGCGTTGGTGTGTGGCCCAGTGCTTAATTTTTTTTTCTGCCTCCGCATTGAGATATAAACTCAAACAAAAAACGAGTGTAGAGTGGGAGATAACATATAGAAGCCTTTCCACCAAGATATACGTGGTCTCCATTTCACCACCACGCCAAGGGACGGAAAACTGAAACCACCATCGCCAAGTTCTCCATCGACCATCCATAGTTGCCGAATCTTTTCGGGATCGATTTATTGGTTTGTATGCGGATTTATTTTGAGACATTTTAATTGTTGATATCATGGTATATCTCATTCGTACACCGTTCTTGTCTCCGGTTTCATTTCCTGCACAAGTCATTTCATTCTTGAGCCTATGGAGGTCTCTAGTCCAATGGCGAGTAAGATTGATTTTTTACTATGAAAATGCATCCTACTACCGGGTGTAGTTACACCCATTTTTCATATACTACCATGTGGTAGTATATACTCTACTTTATTACTTTTAGTATGCTCATATACTATATCTAAGATACTCCAAAGCAAATTATGTGAAAAAATTGCATGTGAGCCCATGTTTTTATAATATTTGTGAAATACGTATATATTTATACGTAAAAAGGAGTATGCTCAAAATATACTACATACTACATAAAAAATAGTATATATATACTACCTAAACATTCTTACATACTACATACTACGCGTACATACTCTTCGATATGATAGATACTACCTAGAACGTATGAAACAAAACTGAGAGTAATTGCACCCGGTAGTAGGAAAAATTTGTCATATATATATATATATATATATTCTAAGCGTGAGTGTATAATAGCTTATTCTACACCCCAGTAATGGTATGTACAAAATCTAGTAAAACGCTATGTAAAATGTAGTAATTATGAGATATATTTTGTACTATCCAAGTTTTTGATTTCTTACATGGTCAAAAAATCTACTATATTTTATATGTTACGTTATTATATTTTGTATAGAGCGTTACTAGGGGTGTAGAATAAGCTATTCTCTCTCTCTCTCTCTATATATATATATATATATATTACAAATATAACAAAAACTATGGGCTCATATGCAATTTTTCATGTAACTTGCTTTGAAATATCTTAGATATAGTATATGAACATATTTAAAATAATAAAATAATATATATAGTACCACATGGTAGTATATGAGACATGTGGGGTAACTACCACCAGGTGGTAGGATGGATTTTCCCTATATATATATATATATATATATATATATACATATATATATATATATATATATATATGCTGTTCTTTGTAATGTTTTAAAAACATTGAATGTGCACCGGCTGCGCTCACGGGACATGAAGAGTAAATTTGAGCTAGGGTGGGAAGATAGATTTTACGATAGATTAAGTAACCTTGACCAATCTCCTAAATTATTCACATGCAAGATCTATGCCATAGACACACAAACCTTAGTTATGCCTAAGAGTGAGATTAGGATGCACTATATCCAACCCACCATGGAAATGTGTAAAGGTTTTCGATCTGAATTTTCAAACGTCTTCCAGAAGCCTCTGAACGACTTTTGGTCGGACCCTCAGAGCTATTTGGTAGTTACCTTATCTAGTTTTATTTAGTGATTCTGAGATGATCATTTGGAGCCTCCGAGCTTTGCTAAAAACATAGTGGGGTGCGACAATCACATTTTTGGGTCCAACCTACACATATCCAACCGATACCATCAGTTCACTGGAAGCAACTTATGGAAAGCCCATTTTTTGAGAGAGAACTACTACTCCTCATGCTGAGTTTAAAGTGATTCCTACACCAACTTTTCAAGCCACTCCATTGAGCTCTAATCCCTCTCCTTTCTTTCCACCCCAACTTTTCCATTCCAAAGGTCGATCTTGAGAGAGTTTTGAGTGTGGATGAAATTATCTTTTGAAGTACAAAAACAAGAGATACATCACCAAGCAACCTCAGTCTTGTTACTTATGGAGGTTGCGCCTCTTAGACCGACTAGGTGTGCTTGGGAGCCTTGATGGTGTGAAGGAACCAAGATGTTTGTATGGGCCTGAAGATTGCATACTTCGTGAAGATCTACCTCGATTCAGGATAGACCTTTGTGGTTGTATGCCATGCTGGCCTAGGTTAGTTACTCCTTTATGGACCCTTCAAGGGTGTAGTCCTCCGTGTATCTCGCAACTGGGATCTTAAGTGATCCTAGAACCTTGGTGGTTCGAAGCTTCCATCAACGTTGAGTAGAATAGCGCCAACTATACGAACCATGGGAAAATCTTTGTCGAGCCTCTACGTGTCCGTGTTCTCCTAACCTTTACTCTTTACATATACACATTAATGTCTTCCCTTGTTGTACTCTTGTAGAATTGCTTGCGTAGGGTGTTTGTAGGCTACCAATAGAAAAAGCTAAAAACTGCCATAAACTTAAAATTGGAAAAGAGTCATTCTTGTAGTCTATTCACCCCACTAGACATAGTAATGATCGTACATGGGCTTAACCACCTCGAATGGCCTTTTGCTGATTGTTGGTTTTGCACAAGTGTTACTTTTCCCTGCCCTCACAGATACAATACTTCACTCATTAAAAATAGCAATAAAAATGGATGATTATGAGGACTTGCATGACATCAAATGTTTGACGTTGGGTAGACCTAGAAGATCTAATGATTTGGGCAATGGCTAAATTTAGATAAGTCAGGAGAAAAGAAAGAAAAGAAAGGGGAGTATAATTCATCATGAATGGGAGAGTTGTGATGAAGCCACCCACCTCTATGCACTCCCACCTCACCTGACCACCTTACCTAAAATTTTGGAATAAAAAGAATTTATGATTCTTATCGCACAAAAGAAGTTCACAATGAATCTTGGTCAAGTGTCGCAATAATATGGACTAGATACCTAGCTAGTGAGGTTGTCGCAATAAATAATGCTTGACCAAGTAAATTGTAGAATTAAGCAGGGAATATGGACTACATACCTAGCTAGCAACTAAACATGCTAAGACACTGAGATTTTTCACCACCACATCTCAATTATTCTGTTTTTCTATGGGCATGAGCAGGAAGTAAGCTGACGCATGTTGGTCTCCAAGATGATGTGGTGTTGTGGTGATAGCAACAAGGATGCGTCTCTCTGACCTATCCAGCATGGGCTTGCCACTGGATGCAAACATGGTGGAAGGATGAAATACTCTGGGCAAGAGCCTTGTACCGACGAGTTACAGTGTCGAGCACGATGGTGCTTGCACATCTTCCTCCTTAGGTTCGTCTTTTGAAGAGCCCCCATCTTCTCCGCTGGACCATGGCCAATCGGGGTCAGGCAGCCATGGTGGCTGCTGACATGGTCGAAATCCTCCCCCAGGGTTCGTTCGGTGGGGTTGCGAGTGCTCTAGGTGAACCCCTTGTCTCGACGTGCGTCAATGCTGATGACAATAGCATCCACTGTCACCTTGGAGGAGTTTCTAGAGATATCCGTTCAAGGCAAATGTTGTATTTGATGTTGGATGCCAGCTTGTGGTTGGCAGGTGCGCTTCGAGGGGTGTTAGTGCCTCCAATCGACATCTTCTTCTATTGTTTTCAGAAAGGGAACGAAATGCTCAAACTGGAATTGCTAGAGGAACGAATTTCAATAGCATAACTTGGGCTCCTAGAATATGGCGCCCTTGGGACAATCTATTTGATTGAAAGGTTTTGTTCGGAAGCAAGATATCCAGAGGCCGGTTCATTCGTCCTATTCTGATATTCATGACCAAGAGGTACTGGATTCTCTTTCGGATAGGCCCTGAAAGGAAAGGAAAGGCTGAAATGCCAATGAACCTCTGTCTATTCTCTAATTCATGTGCCTTTGGCCTAGGTTAAGTAGTGTTCTCCGTTGTCAGGGTTTTACATGGTTGTACTCTACTCGGCCGTTCTTTGTATGGTTTTGGTCTAGTTTCCCTCGTAAACCAGACCAATCTTAATAAAATCAACAGAAACTCCCTGCTCACTTGACGAGATTCCCCAAGAAAAGGGAATAGTATGCATCAATTTAAGAGAATACTAGATATCCCGATCCGAACAAAAGAGCACTTGAGCTCGGTACTGCAAAGCAATGTATTCCCACACCCATATCAATTGAGAGCTAAGAACCCTAAAAATGAGAGCCAAGACCACTCACAATGCACAACATCATGATACTAGTGTATGAAATGAGAATACAAACTAGTATCATATTGTCAATTCATTTATTCCTTTGAAAAATCCCAATACAGCGCTGTGCGTATCGATACCGTGTCATAATATGGTACTAGAATCTCCTCTCTTATCCTTAATTACAATGTCGCACCATCTTTTTCTTAGATCTAAGCTCAATTCCCTATATGATTACTCACTCCATTTCAATGAACAACGCGCACAACATCTTAAAATTTAACTTTGAGCATAAATTAGACCAACCAGATGTAGATTATATGTGATAAACATTATACTGTTGAATTCATTGAAAATAAGTTTTCAACGGTATAATTTTGAAGTCACAGAAATATACATTATTTATCTAATTTATGGTTAACGTTAGATTTTGGAAGCGTGCACGCCTTATTCATTGGAATGGAGGGGGTACATTCTCCAATTCCTCGGATGTAATAACAGCTCAAATATCCTGGCCATCAACAATGTGCATCTAGTACTAATTTTCTGCTAAAAGGAATCAGAACACCCAAAGTAGCATGAAACATCATTCTTACTACATGCAATAATGGTGGAAACATAGCAATAGCTGACTATTCAGCAGGCTCGTAATTAACTTGCTATAACTCTGTCCAGTTTAGATATGCTTGAAGTGGCCTAGCTATTTCAAGCAATTTTGAGAAGGAATAGGTTCCTTACTTCGTATATTTTCTTTTCCCACATATAGCTATATATACCTACGGTCGTTTTTCTATTGAACTTGGTCCGTGGCACTATGTACCATTTGTTACCTCTATCCCTTTAGCACATCAAACCTTACCTTAGTACTTCCTTCGTCCGAAAAAACTTGTCCCTCAAATGGATGTATCTAGCACAATCCATTTGAGGGTCAAGATTGGGACAAGCTTTTTTGGACGGAGGGAGTACTTGTTATAGCTGACATGAGCTATATCTAGCTAGTTGAAATAATTCACAACATGATCATGAAGGCTGTAGTGACGAAGAAGTAACATAACTACCCAATTTTGAAATTGTCTACTGCGTGCATACAGTCTGAGCTTCCTTATATAACTAATCATTCTTCAAACCAGGTATTGGGTGCATATATTCTGCACTTCTCTAACTATATAAAAATCTCTACCGCCAACAAAATAATACCTAAGCTGGCTTCTGCACTGTAGTTATAGCTGAGCGCTCAACTTGATCAAGACCTCTTCTCGCATATATACAACACTTCTGTACAACTGAAAAGCAAAAGTACTCATTGCGTCTATTACTTGGAAAAACAACGATAAAACAAACCCCAGTAGACACCAACTCATTGCCGACTTCATGCATGCATGGATGCTGCAGATGAACGTCCTTTCAGTTTAATTTAGTATTTTGATCCCTGAATTTGCATTCGAACTGTAGCACTATATTTGCTCTCTTGTTCTTGCATGTAGTTTAGGATGCCAGACTTGTTTCCTGTGCCTACTTAAAAAGTTTTGCTTTGTACTAACTAGTGTGACAGACGCGTGGTGGTTGGGGGGGGGGGGGTGGGTTGGGGTAATAAAGAGGCGAATGTATTAAAAAACCGCAAATCTATTTAAAAAAACCAATATAACTATGAACCAGTAAAACACCAACAGCTTCACATGAGGAAAAATATTTTATTTAAGATCTGCAGGATTTTAAATCACAGCTAAGGCTTACCTTAAGCTCCGAGTTGGGGTTTGCAACAAGTTGCTGCTCCTCCTTGGCTCGTCCATATCGATCTATCACTGACTTCATGCTGCAAGAATTTGATCGAACAGCACACCAATAAGAACAAATTGATATGTAATTTGTACTGTACTCATGTGAGGTCTGGGTGAACATGGTTCTCACATAATACCAGAAACCCCTAGATCTATATTACTTCATTTTAACGAGGAGTATACGTTTTCTTCATTCCAGTGTGTAGCTAGGATCAAGCTAAGAAATGCATGGGGAATAGCAAATACATAAGAGGCTAGATAGAAGGTATAGAAAGGATATAAAGAGAAGATGTGTAGTTTTTCTAAAAGGAAACAATTTGTCAGAGTATTCTTGTTACTCAAGGCCGCTGTATGCATATGTTACAGGCAGCTGTACTCTTGATGGTTGGTGGCCTGTGCAGATGAGCACAAATATATTTTCGAAAAGTGTTCTCAAAAATTTAAAATAAGCTTTCAAAGGTGAAATCACAGGCATCAGAAGCTAATCAACAAAACAAGCATGTAGTTTTCATGATCAAAGTAGCTTGCTTTTTCTGATAAAATGGGAAAGCAAACTGAAGCAATGGAATCCATTGACCTGGAGCTGGCGTACTCATAGAGGCGGCCGGTGCTGGAGAAGATGACGAGACCGACCTCGGCATCGCAGAGAATACCCAGCTCCTTGGCCTTCTTGAAGATCCCGTTCCTCCGCTTCGAGAACGTCACCTGCCGGCTCGTGGAGTTGTCGATCCGCCGGATCACTATCTTGCCGCGCCCCATCTTCAACTACCTCCCACACGCAGAGGACAAGCTAAGCTACCCGGCGCAGAGCAAGAGGGCGATGGAGATAGATAAGCTGGGTGGATCTAGCTGCCGGAGCTCTGGAAGGAGAAAGTTCCCAGGTTTCCCAGATAGGCTGATTGGAGAGGGTGAGAGGAAGAGGAAGGGGGAGAGGAGTCTTCTGCTGGTGGCTCTGCAACTTGTCTTTCCTTTAGTTGCTCAACTTCCTTAAATTAGCAAAGAAATGGAAGGGGAAAGATACCCCCCGATTGGCTAGGATCGTAAGATAGGTTAGTTTATTGTAAATGTTAAACAACTGATGATAATTATGGGGGCGTGGGCCATCTTGGAAAGGATGCCCCAAATTGGTTGCACGCAACAAAGGTAAAGCAAAGCATTGTACAGTAGTAGATATAAATTTTTATTTAAATACCTTGGGTGCCATTTAGGGACAATTCAAGATATGAGGCTGTCTGTAAAGAGATGCCACCTGGATTTCTTTAGTGGGATGGAGAAAAGAGAACGAAGAGAGAGAATGCGGCTACATGTAACTCTACAAATGGTCTATAAGATTGTGCACAGACAATATATTTGATTTTGTCTCTTGTTTCGTGCAAATAGTAATGGTGGATATACGGAAATTGGGTTTGGCTCCCGAGCTCCATGGAGTCTGGTTTTTGAACAATTCAAAAACCCGTTTTTATAGGTTTCAAAAAGTTCTGAAAAAATACACACACGCCTATGGATGTATACTACTTATTTTGTAAAGTTTCATGATGAAATGCATTGTTGATATGAGCGAGCTACACAAGAATAATAAAATCATATGTTTCTAGCACATGTATTGTTCATTATAAAAGACCATGCACATACAAGGCATTTTAGCAATTCAAGCAACATGCAGAAAATTATGGCTACACATCATAAGTAAATAAATAATATAACGTTAGCGACCATTATATTATATGAACAAAAAGTAATATTTTTGGTCTATCAACTATTGCTTAAAAAGAAAGTTTGGTCCATAGATTCCGGCCGTCTCCTTGAAGTGGTAATGTTAGGGTTTCTAGTCATGTGACTAGATTTGGTGTCAGGTGCTTCAGCTCTATGCAAGGGTTCAACGACGCGACTGCAGCTCGAGGGCCCTGGTCCTTATTGACACGTGTACGAAGATTTCCTGATTGTCATCGACCTGGTCTAGCCGCCTTCGGTGGAGAGCAACGACAACGGTGCGTCGACGGCTCATTCTAACGATAGTAGTGGTCTTTCAGTGTTCTTAAAATCTTGATGTAATTTTTTATATGTTCGAGATGCTTTGTACTTCCGGTGCATATTTATAATAAATCAGATCATTTTAAAAAATACGTTCGATGGAAAAGAACGAGAAAAAAGGAAACACGTTCGATGCTAAACAAAAAAAGAAACACGTTCGATGCAAGAAAAAAAAAACCTATGAAAGACGTAGATGATTACGTAGTCTCACGGTCACCTACCTCGGCATTACCTAAGCGCCGCCTTAATCAATGTGATAGCTTAAGCTGCACAGTTGTGGCTACTAGTACTCTAGTACGAAAATGATTCTCGTAATTAAACTTATCGTGCTGATCGCGTGGATCTAATATAATGCGGTTGCCGTACTAGTCACATGGGGACCTAGCTTTTTATAATTCCGGCCGGTCGCCGTCGCTGTATAAGAAAGGCAACGTCCTTCCTAGTTTATACTAAATCGAACAAAACGACGCGGGGCCATCGACGGGAATAGCCATGCCGTTCCAAGTCAAGACTCTGCTGCTCTGGCGTAGGCTAACTAGCTACCTAGCTGGCTAATTAAGCAACCTCATGTGACCATGATTTGAGTGATTGTGATCTCTGATGCAAACCGTACTACAGTAGTACTACTTGTTAAATGTTAAATTCGACAATACATGTATATATAGAGGAGCGCATATAGATCTACATACTGTACGTACTTTCTCCATTTGTAAATACCTTGAATATTAGGCTTCGCTAAAAAGTTTACCAAGAATTATTGTATTACCATGAGGCTATCTCCGCATGAGATGGTCCTGCGGAAGAATGGAGGTGGTATGGGTTTCCGGGACATATGTTTATTCAATCAGGATTTTTTTCGAGAAAACTTTCAATCTATTTATCTTCAATCATGATAGTACAACGAACATCAAAAATAATAAAATTACATCTAGATTCGTAGACCACCCAACGACGATTACAAGCACTGAAGAAAGCCTAAGGCGCGCCGCCGTCATTGCCTCTCCCTCGAGCCGGGCAAAATTTGTTGTAGTAGACAGTCAAAAAGTCATCGTGAGAATTTGTTAGCAAAGCACGCTTGGAGGTTGATTGACACCCCACACAGCTTATCCGCAAGGCTACCAAGGCAAAGTATTATCCAAGCACTAGCCTCCTTTTTTGGGGTGAAATATGACATCGCTATGTTTCATTTATTAAGAGGAGGAACCGACGGAGCCGGGAAATTACAAAGGGAATACAAGGTAGAAAAGAAACATATCACATCACCTAACACAATGAAAGAGAAAAGGGAAATATTGCGCTGAGGAGACAACAGGGCAAGCACCGAAAAGAAAGAAGAAATGCAGGACCGTTAGTTTCCATCATCCTCAATAGTGGGGGGCTGAATGAGAAATATCACCACAGTGTATGAAGAGCTCCATTAAGCCGAGACCAAACCCAAGCTATTGACATAATCGAAGGGCAACGAACACTGAGTCCACACCCGGACGAAGGGCCAAGTGCAACCGAGGCTACAACACAACAATGACGCCGATTGAGGGGCACTGAGGAGCCGAGTCCACACCCGGATCGCTTGAGCACACCCACCACCGTGATCGCTCAAGGGATACTCCGACACCTCCATACCAAAACAGGAGACGACACCAACAAAGAAGAAGAAGAAGCAAGGTCAATAAAAACAAACCACTCGTCCCTAGATGTCGGTCAACCAACGAACAGAGGGGCTCCATGTCGATGCCTCTGTTATCTCTCAAACGTATCAATAATTTTTGATTGTTTCATGCTATTATAATACCATTTTAAATACTTTTTATAGCAATTTATATTATTTTTATGGACTAACGTATTACTCAATGCCTAGACCCAGTGGTTTTTTTGTGTGCATGTTTTTGGTTTTACAGAAAATTGATATCTCTGGACCTCAAAATACCGTGGGGATTATTGACGATTTTTTGGAGGAAGAATGAACTAGAGGGCACCGGAGGGGGCCAGGAGTCCACCCACAGACCCGATGCGGCCACCCCATGCTGCCAGGGGGACGTGGTGTGCCCGTCTGGCGCCCTTTCGCCCATTTTTTGCCTATATATCTTACAATTCTCAAAATCCTTTGTACCATTTTTATGATTTTTTCGCCGCCACAAGTTTTTGTTTCGCGGAGATCCAATTCGAAGGTCTGTTCCGGCATGCTGCCTGAGATCCATTGCTGGAGCCATCTTCATCAACCTTGTTGCCATCATGACCATGTGCGAGTATTTCCCTTAGGATCTTGGGTCCATAGTAGTAGTTAGATGGCATCCTCTCTCCCTTGTGATTCAATACAAAGTTCCGGTGAGCTTCCTCACATGATCAGGATCCATATGATGTAATCAGTGTTTTATTTGTTGCGATATGATGACTTGTCACTTTATGATTAGATTGTTCATGCATTATATTGAATCTCTTATGATTTATTTCTTGCATAATTAAGTAGTAATATATGCTTTCCAATCTATGTGTTGTTCTGTGGCCAAGTTTGATGCGTAGACCTTCAGAGGAAGTTGTGTATGGTACTGGGTTCAATCTTATCTATATCCCAGTGATAGAAAGGGACAAGACACTTATTGTATTGTTGATACTAAGGATAAAACCATGGTTTGTTTATCACACTTGGATGATATCTTATTCTCTACACTATGTCATCATGCTTATGCAATGTTCTAGTTGTTATGAACTTAATACTTCGAGACACATGTTGGATAGCGGTCTTTGGGTTTGTTGTAGATGCAATTGGATTAACGGTCTACATATCACAGACGTAATGCCTATACAAGATTGTGCCATGAATAATCATAGTCATGAATAAAAATATCGTAATTTCTTCACTGCCCAACTGTAATTTGTTCACCACAACACATTTATATTGCTTGGAGAGATGCCGCTAGTGACCATATGGCCCCAGGTCCATTGTCCCATTGTTGAAAACAATGCTAATATTTTACTTTCTCGCTGTACCATTTCATTTGTTTTATCTATCTAATTCCTACAATACCATACAATTTACCTTTGTAACTAGCAAGTTAAGAGGATTGACAACCCTCTTGAATATTTGGAGACAAGTTTGTTTTGTGTGTTGTGTGCAGGTACAGATCATTAGCTGCTACCGAAGTCATTCTTACTGGTTCGATAAACCTTGGTTATTAGTCGAGGGAAATACTTATTGGTAGGTTACATCACCCTTACACTTGGGGGTTACACAACCACTTCTAATGGAGAGAAAGCAATATTTCGGGTGCCGTTGATAGGGAGTTATTTCCAACATCTATAGGTTGTGCACATTACCACTTTGCTTTCTTGTTATCTATCTTGTTTAGTTACTTTTCATTTATCATTTGTTTGCTTTGATGCTTTTCAAAAAACTCAAAATACCAAAAATATTTCATGTTATCCTTTCTTTTACCTTCTTATATCAATAGCATCATGGATATGCATTCTACAATTTCTGAACTTTTGAAACTTGTTACATACTTTGAATCAATTATCAATAATGAAGAGCTTATAAAAGAAAATGCTATTGGGATATGCTCGTTGAATGAAGATTATGATGGGAGTAATCATGATAACCTTTATGATTCAAGAGATGAAGATGACACACTTGATGAAAGTATTGCTTTTTTATGGTGAAGCTATATCTGTAGGCACTAATGGCAACTTTTTTTAATGTCTACTACTTATTATGATGACCATGATTGGGGAGACAATTATGATAATTCTTGTGGCATTGAAAATTTATCAGAGTCTTATGATGAATCTACTACTTCTTGTGGCGAAAAAGGGGTTGTCAATCCCTTCACGGTCACGAACAAGAGTGAGATCTAATAGAGATATGTATAAAAGATAAATAAAAGAGCAAACTGAAGTAAATATAAATAAATTGCAGCAAGGTATTTTTGGATTTTTGGCTTATAGATCTGAAAATATATGGTGGAAAATAGACCCGGGGGCCATAGGTTTCACTAGAGGCTTCTCTCTTGAAGATAGCATACGGTGGGTAAACAAATTACTGTTGAGCAATTGATAGAAAATCGCATAGTTATGACGATATCTAAGGCAATGATCATGAATATAGGCATCCCATCCGTGATAAGTAGATCGAAACGATTCTGCATTTACTACTATTACTCCACACATCGACTGATTCCTGCCTGAATATAGAGTATTAAGTTCATAAGAACAGAGCAACGCTTTAAGTAAGATGACATGATGTAGAGGGATAAACTCAAGCAATATGATATAAACCCCATCTTTTTATCCTTGATGGCAACAATGCAATACATGCCTCGCTACCCCTTCTGTCACTAGGTGAGGACACCGCAAGATTGAACCCAAAACTAAGCACCTCTCCCATTGCAAGAAAAACCAATCTAGTTAGCCAAACCAAACCGATAGTTCGAAGAGAAATACAAAGATATCTTAATCATGCATAAAAGAGTTCAGCAAAGACTCAAATAATATTCATAGATAATCTAATCATAAATCCACAATTCATCAGATCTCAACAAACGCACCGCAAAAGAAGATTACATCGAATAGATCTCCAAGAATATCAAGGAGAACATTGTATTGAAGATCAAAGAGAGAGAAGAAGCCATCTAGCTACTAGCTATGGACCCGTAGGTCTACGGTAAACTACTCACGCTTCATCGGAAGGGCAGCAAGGTTGATGTAGAGGCCCTCCGTGATCGAATCCTCCTCCAACAGAATGCCGGAAAAGGCCCCAAGATGGGATCTCACGGAACAGAGGCTTGCGGCGGCGGAAAAGTATTTTGGTGGACGCTTCTGATGTTTGGGGAATATTTGAGAATATATAGAGGTGGAGTTAGGGTTAGGGGACTCCCGAGGGGCCCACAAGCTAGGGGGCGCGCACTGAGGGCTTGTGGCCTCCTCGGGACTCCTCTGGCCCTCTCCCCAAGTCTTCTGGGTGTCATCTGGTCCAAGAAAAATCATCGTAAAGTTTTATTCCGTTAGGACTCCGTTTGATATTCCTTTTCTGTAGAAGTAAAAAACAAGGAAAAAACAGAAACTGGCACTAGGCTCTAGGTTAATAGGTTAGTCCCAAAAATAATATAAAATAGCATATTAATGCATATAGAACATCCAAAACAGATAATATAATAGCATGGTATAATAAAAAATTATAGATACGTTGGAGACGTATCAAGCATCCCCAAGCTTAATTCCTGCTCGTCCTCAAGTAGGTAAATGATAAAAACAGAATTTTTGATGTGAAATGCTAACTAACATATTTATCAATGCAATCTTCTTTATTGTGGCAAGAATGTTCAAATCCATAAGATTCAAAACAAAAGTTTAATATTACATAAAAATAATACTTCAAGCATACTAATAAAGCAATCATGTCTTCTCAAAATAACATGGCCAAAGAAAGTTATCCCTACAAAATCATATAGTCTGGCTATGCTCCATCTTCATCACACAAAGTATTTCATCATGCACAACCCCGATGACAAGCCAAGCAATTGTTTCATACTTTTGGTGTTCTCAAGCTTCTTTAACTTTCACGCAATACATGAGCGTGAGCCATGGATATAGCACTATAGGTGGAATATAATATGGTGGTTGTGGAGAAGACAAAAAGAAGGACAAAGTCTCACATCAAATAGGCAAATTAATGGGCTATGGAGATGCCCATCAATTGATATCGATGCAAGTGAGTAGGGATTGCCATGCGACAGATGCACTAGAGCTATAAGTGTATGAAAGCTAAAAAAACTAAGTGGGTGTGCATCCAACTTGTTTGCTCATGAAGACCTAGGGCAATTTGAGGAAGCCCATCATTGGAATATACAAGCCAAGTTCTACAATGAAAAATTCCCACTAGTATATGAAAATGAAAAAATAGGAGACTCTCTATCATGAAGATCATGGTGCTATTTCAAAGCATAAGTATGGACAAAGGATAGTAACATCGTCCCTTCTCTCATTTCTCTCAATTTTTTGTTTGGGCTTCTTTGGCCTTTTTATTATTATTTGGGCTTCTTTGGCCTCTTTTATTTTTTATAAATTCCAGAGAGTCATCCCAACTTGTGAGGGAATCATAGCTTCCATCATCCTTTCCCCACATGGGACAATGCTCTAATAATGATGACCATCACACTTTTATTTAAGATAAGCATATTTCAAAGGTTAGCACTAATAATAACAGGATATATCTTTTTCTCATCAAGATAAGCATATTTCAAAGTGTCAGGCAATTGTTTTAATTCAAACACAAGATCACCTTTAGGTGGAGGTGGACCTCCTAGAGTTTCAATAGGCAAATTCTGTTTAATCAGAGGTCGTTGTTCAGAGAAGATCTTATCTATCTCATTTCTTTCATGCATATGCATATCATTTTCATGATCTAGCAAATATTATTCTAATGGATCAGTAGGAGGTATGGCAATAGAAGCAAGACCAATTATTTCATCCTTATTAGGAAATTCTTTCTTATGAGGTTGTCTATTAAACTTGGAAAAATTAAACTCATGAGACTCATCACCAAAACTAACACTAACAGTTTGTTTATGACAATCTGTGGTGGCATTGACAGTGTTCAAGAAAGGTCTACCAAAGATAATGGGACAAAAGTCATCTTGTGGGGAACCAAGGACAAGAAAATCAGTAGGATATTTTATTTTCCCACACAAGACTTCAACATCTCTAACAATCCCAAGTGGTGGGATGGTATCTCTATTAGCAAGTTTAATAGTATGTCCTGTATTTAGCTGGTGCTATGCCATTCATAATTTCTTGGTATAAGGTAAAAGGGACATCACTCACGCTAGCACCTAAGTCACATAAACCATGATAACAATGATATCCTTTTTTAACTGAGACAATAGGCATGCCAACAACAGGTCTATGTTTATCTTTCTCATCAGGTTTGGCAATTCTAGCAGCTTCATCACAAAAGTAAATAACATGCCCATCAATATTTTCTACCAGGAGATCTTTAACCATAGCAACACTAGGTTCTACTTTAATTTGTTCAGCAGCTTTAGTGATCTAATATTACTTTTGCGAACCACAGTTGAAACCTTAGCATGTTCCTTTATCCTAACAGGAAAAGGTGGTTTTTCAATATAAGCAGTAGGTACAATTGGATCAACATTATAAATAATAGTTTCATATTTAGCTATTAACGGTTCTTCAACTTCTTCTTTAATAGGGGGATGTTATTTAAACCACTTCTCCTTAGGGAGATCAACATGAGTAGCAAATCATTCACAAAAAGAGGCTACTATCTCAGAGTTAAGTCCATATTTAGTGCTAAACTTTTGAAAAGCATCGGTATTCATAAAAGATTTAACACAATCAAACTCAAGCTTAATACCTGACTCTTTACCTTCGTCGAGTTACCAATCTTCAGAGTTGCATTTAGTTCTGTCTAAAAGATACCACCTGAATTCAATAGTCTTCTTCATAAAAGAACCAATACAAGAAGTATCGAGCATGGATTGATCATCACGAGAAAGCCGAGCATAAAAGTTCTGAATAATAATTTCTCTTGAGAGCTCATGATTGGGGCATGAATATAACATTGACTTAAGCCTGCCCCAAGCTAGAGCGATATTTTCTCCTTCACGAGGCCAAAAATTATATATATAATGCCGATCACGATGAACTAGATGCATATGCTATTTTTTTGGTGAAATTCCAATTTCATTCGATTCCAGTTCCAAGATCCAATATCATCACATAGCCTATACCATGTCAATGCTTTTCCCTTCAAAGGTAAAGGGAAAACCTTCTTCTTAGCTTCATCTCTGGATAAACCTGCAAGCTTAAATAACCCACAAATTTCATCCACATATATCAAGTGCATATTAGGATGTTCAGTTCCATCTCCTGCATAAGATTAGCTAGCAGTTGTTCTGTCATACCCGAAGGAATTTCATAACCAATATTTTCAGTAGGTGTAGTAGGTTGAGGGACAACTAATTGTGGTTCCAGTCGAGGTGAAGATACCCCGAACAAGCCCCTCAAAGGATTGTTCTCCATAGTAACAAGGGACAATAAATTTCAGCATGTAGTAATTATTTTTGCTTACCGATTTCCACTTACCAAGAGCGCTTCACTCCCCGAAAACGACACCAGAAAAGAGCCTTGATGACCCACAAGTATAGGGGATCAATCATAGTCCTTTTGATAAGTAAGAGTGTCGAACCCAACTAGGAGCAGAAGGAAATGACAAGTGGTTTTCAGCAAGGTAATCTCTGCAAGCACTGAAATTGTAGGTAACGAGTAATTTGATAGCAAGATAATTTATAACGAGCAAGTAACGGTAAATAAAGTGCAGCAATGTAGCCCAATCCTTTTGTCGGAAAGGACATGCCAAAATGGTCTCTTATGATAAGCAAAGCGTTCTTGAGGGTACACGGGAATTTCATCTAGTCACTTTCATCATGTTGGTTTGATTCATGTTCGCTACTTTGATAATTTGATATGTGGGTGGACCGGTGCTTAGGTGCTGTTCTTACTTGAACAAACCTCCTGCTTATGATTAACCCCCTAGCAAGCATCCGCAACACCGAGAAAAGTATTAAGATAAAATCTAACCATAGCATTAAACTTTTTGGATCCAAATCGGTCCCTTACGAAGTAGCGCATAAACTAGGATTTAAGCTTCTGTCACTCTAGCAACCCATCATCTAATAAGTACTCCACAATGCATTCCCTTAGGCCCTAATAAGGCGATGTGCCATGTAGTCGACGTTCACATGGCACCACCAAGGGAATCATGACATACATATCATAAAAAATATCAAACACATATCAAGTTCACATAATTACTTGCAACAAGATTTCTCCCGTGACCTCAAGAACAAAAGTAACTACTCACAAATGATAATCATGCTCAAGATCAGAGGGGTATTAAATAGCATAATGGATCTAAACATATAATCTTCCACCAAATAAACCATATAGTAATCAACTACAAGATGTAATCAACACTACTAGTCACCCACAAGTACCAATCTAAGGTTCCGTTACAAAGATTGAACACAAGATATGAACTAGGTTTTCAGATGAGATGGTCTTGTTGAAGATGTTGATGGAGATTGCCTTCCCAAAGATGGGAGAGTTGTTGGTGATAATGATGAAGATGATTTCCCCCTCCGGGAGGGAAGTTCCCCCGGCGGAATCGCTCCGCCGGAGGGCAAAAGTACTCCTGCCCAAGTTCCGCCTCGAGACGGCGGTGCTTCGTCCCGAAAGCCCTTCTTTCTAGGTCAAAATGACTTATATACCAAAGGATGGGCACCAGAGGTGAGCCGAGGAGGGCACAACCCACTAGGGCGCGCCTGGGCGCCCTGGCGCGCCCAAGTGGGTTGTGCTCACCTGGTTGGCCCCCTCTGGTAGTTATTTGCTCCAATAATTCTTAAATATTCCATAAAAAAATCTCTGTGATGTTTCAGCTCATTTGGAGATGTGCATAATAGGTAACTCCGACATAGCTTTTTCAGGTCCATAATTCCAGCTGCCGGTATTCTCGCTCTTTTTGTAAACCTTGCATAATATGAGAGAAAAGGCATTAGAAATACTCCAAAAAGCATTGTTATGCATAAAAACATTATAAATAACAGCAGGAAAATATGATGCAAAATGGACGTATCAGAGACGGTCCATGCAGACGCGCTGCCCCAACTCTTCTTCCGCTGCACGACACTGATGATCTGTAATCCATCTCCTGTAGCATGTTATTGGTTGGTCTACACGTAGGAAAATTTTTATTTGCAGTCGACGCAACCTACCGTAGTTCCTAACAATTAAATGCCCTAAAACAAGTAAAACATGGGCCAAAACAATATTTTAATACTTCTCTAATTTGTAAACAAATAAAAACTATTTAAAATAAATTCCAAACTTTTTGTCACAATGCTCTATAATGCATTGGTAATTATGTGACAAGTTGCATATTTTACAAAAGTCAATTAGTGGATAAAGGAAATAAAATAGGAAACAATTAAAACAAAACAGTAAAGAAATGAGAAATAAAAAAGGAAAAGAAAAGGGCTAGGCAGACTCGGCCCTAGTCCACAGTGGACGGCCCAGCCCACCTCTCCCCCGGTATCCCCCACCTCACTACAGTGATCGATCGAGGACGCGCACGCGCCCGCGCCCGTCCCCGCTGGACCGCCTCGCCGTCTCCGGCGGGGAGGATAAGGACGAAACCCCCTCGGCTCCTTTGTCTCCTCCTCGGTCTCCTGCCCCACTCCCACTCGCGCTCGCCCTATCTCTCGACCTCTGCTCTCTCTCTCGAGCACAGCCATGGCCGCCCCTCCGTAGAATTCGCGGCGGCCGTATTCCCCGTGCCTCGCCATCGTGCCCACGAGCTCCGACTACGTCGACTACACCATCTGCACCGACCAACTAAAGCTCAGAGACTCTGCTTTGCGAGATCACCGCCGTCTTCTTCCTCTATGGATGTCGGCGATCCTTCTCGATTCCAGCGCCCTCAGGCCTCCCTCGAGCCCATTTTAGCACACCTGCAAGACTGCGGTGAGCACCTGCACTGAACCCCTCTCTCCCTTGCTCTTCTCCGTAGAAATTGCCGTGCCGCCACTGTGCCGTGCTCCGCCGTCCACCATGGCAGCCCGCTCCCGCGCTCCTCCGCTCGACCCAGTGGCGCCGTCGTGCTCTTGGTGCTACCTAGATGCCGCCTAGGTACTTAGATGGGCCGCTCGTGCCTACTACCTCTTGAGCACTGCGTTGGTTTTCCCTTGAAGAGGAAAGGGTGATGCAGTAAAGTAGCGTAAGTATTTCCCTCAGTTTTTGAGAACCAAGGTATCAATCCTGTAGGAGGCCACGCCCAGGTCCCTCGCACCTACACAAACAAATATAAACCTCGCAACCAACACAATAAAGGGGTTGTCAATCCCTTCGCGGTCACTTACGAAAGTGAGATATGATAGATATGATAA
This sequence comes from Aegilops bicornis, assembly GCA_021605145.1. Classification (NCBI taxonomy): domain Eukaryota; kingdom Viridiplantae; phylum Streptophyta; class Magnoliopsida; order Poales; family Poaceae; genus Aegilops; species Aegilops bicornis. The sequence goes on along the minus strand of CM038670.1, from coordinate 576,330,943 downwards.
GATAATATTTTTGGTATTTTTATAATAAAGATGCAAAGTAAAATAAAAGGAAATAAAAATAGCTAAGTGTTGGAAGATTAATATGATGGAAAATAGACCCGGGGGCCATAGGTTTCACTAGTGGCTTCTCTCAAGAGCATAAGTATTACGGTGGGTGAACAAACTACTGTTGAGCAATTGATAGAATTGAGCATAGTTATGAGAATATCTAGGTATAATCATGTGTATAGGCATCACGTCCGTGACAAGTAGACCGACTCCTGCCTGCGTCTACTACTATTACTCCACACATCGACCGCTATCCAGCATGCATCTAGAGTATTAAGTTCAAAAGAACAGAGTAACGCTTTAAGTAAGATGCCATGATGTAGAGGGATAAACTCATGCAATATGATATAAACCCCATCTTGTTATCCTCGATGGCAACAATACAATACGTGCCTTGCTGCCCCTGTTGTCACTGGGAAAGGACACCGTAAGATTGAATCCAAAGCTAAACACTTCTCCCATTGGAAGAAAGATCAATCTAGTAGGCCAAACCAAACTGATAATTCAAAGAGACTTGCAAAGATAACCAATCATGCATAAAAGAATTTAGAGGAGATTCAAATATTGTTCAAAGATAAACTTGATCATAAACCCACAATTCATCGGTCTCAACAAACACACCGCAAAATAAGATTACATCGAATAGATCTCCACGAGAATCGTGGAGAACTTTGTATTGAGATCCAAAAAGAGAGAAGAAGCCATCTAGCTAATAACTATGGACCTGAAGGTCTGAGGTAAACTACTCACACATCATCAGAGATGCTATGGTGTTGATGTAGAAGCCCTCCGTGATCAATGCCCCCTCCGGCAGGACGCCAAAAAAGGCCCCAAGATGGGATCTCACGGGTACAGAAGGTTGCGGCGGTGGAATTAGGTTTTCGTGGATGCTTCTGTTGGTTCGGGGGTACGTAGGTATATATAGGAGGAGGAAGTACGTCGGTGGGGCAACATGGACCCCACGAGGGTGGAGGGCGTGCCTAGGGGGGTAGCACGCCCCCCTGCCTCGTGCTCTCCTGGTTGATGTCTTGACATGGACTCCAAGTCCTCTGGATCACGTTTGTTCCAAAAATCACGTTCCCGAAGGTTTCATTCTGTTTGGACTCCGTATAGGCAAAACAAAGCCCAATTTGGCAAAAAATATTCTTTTTCTGCGAAACTTTGCATTTATATTCTTTTTCTGCGAAACTCTGAAATAGGCAAAAAATAGCAATTTGGGCTAGGCCTCCGGTTAATAGGTTAGTCCCAAAAATAATATAAAAGTGTATAACAAAGCCCATTAATTCCAAAACAGAATATAATATAGCATGAAGCAATCAAAAATTATAGATACGTTGGAGACGTATCAAGCATCCCCGAGCTTAATTCCTGATCGTCCTCGAGTAGGTAAATGATAAAGACAGAATTTTTGATGCGGAATGCTACTTGGCAATTTTTTTAATGTAACCCTCTTAATTGTGGTATGAATATTTAGATCCAAAAGATTCAAGATAAAAGTTTAATATTGACATAAAAGCAATAATACTTCAAGCATACTAACTAAGCAATTATGTCTTCTCAAAATAACATGGCCAAAGAAAGTTCATCCCTACAAAATCATATCGTTGAGTCATGCTCCGTTTTCGTCACACACAAGAATGCTCTCATCATGCACAACCCGATGACAAGCCAAGCAATTGTTTCATACTTTAGTAATCTCAAACTTTTTCAACCTTCACGCAATACATGAGTGTGAGCCATGGATATAGCACTATGGGTGTAATAGAATATAATGATGGGGGTTATGTGGAGAAGACAAAAAGGAGAAAGTGTCACATCAACGCGGCTAATCAACGAGCTATGGAGATGCCCATCGATTGATGTTAATGCAAGGAGTAGGGATTGCCATGCAACGGATGCACTAGAGCTATAAATGCATGAAAGCTCGACAAAAGAAACTAAGTGGGTGTGCATCCAACTTGCTTGCTCACGAAGACCTAGGACAAAAAGGAGAAAGTGTCACATCAACGCGGCTAATCAACGAGCTATGGAGATGCCCATCGATTGATGTTAATGCAAGGAGTAGGGATTGCCATGCAACGGATGCACTAGAGCTATAAATGCATGAAAGCTCGACAAAAGAAACTAAGTGGGTGTGCATCCAACTTGCTTGCTCACGAAGACCTAGGGCATTTGAGGAAGCCCATTGTTGGAATATACAAGCCAAGTTGTATAATGAAAAAAAATCCCACTAGTATATGAAAGTGACAAAACAAGAGACTCTCTATCATGAAAATCATGGTTCTACTTTGAAGCACAAGTGTGGAAAAAAGGATAGTAGCATTGTCCCTTTTTTTTGTTGGGACAATGCTCTATGAATGATGATCATCACACTTCTATTTATTTACAACTCAATGATTACAACTCGATACTAGAACAAGGTATGACTCTATATGAATGCCTCCGGCGGTATACCGGGATAGGCAATGAATCAAGAGTGACATGTATGAAAAATTATGAATGGTGGCTTTGCCACAAATATGATGTCAACTACATGATCATGCAAAGCAATATGACAATGATGAGCGCGTCATGATAAACGGAACGGTGGAAAGTTGCATGGCAATATATCTCGGAATGGCTATGGGAATACCATAATAGGTAGGTATGGTGGCAGTTTTGAGGAAGATATAAGGAGGTTTATGTGTGACAGAGCGTATCATGTCATGGGGTTTGGATGCACCGGTGATGTTTTCACCAACTCTCAAGGTGAGAAAGGGCAATGCACGGTACCGAAGTGTTGGAAATATGCCCTAGAGGCAATAATAAAAGGATTATTATTATATTTCCTTGTTCATGATAATTGTATTTTATTCATGATATAATTGTATTATCCGGAAATCGTAATACACATGTGAATACATAGACCACAATATGTCCCTAGTGAGCCTCTAGTTGACTAGCTCGTTGGTCAACAGATAGTCATGGTTTCCTGACTATGGACATTAGATGTCGTTTCACAACGGGATCACATCATTAGGAGAATGATATGATGGACAAGACCCAATCCTAAGCATAGCACAAGATCGTGTAGTTCGTTTTGCTAGAGCTTTTCCAATGTCAAGTATCTCTTCCTTAGACCATGAGATCGTGTAACTCCCGATACCGTAGGAGTGCTTTGGGTATACCAAACGTCACAACGTAACTGGATGACTATAAAGGTGCACTACAGGTATCTCCGAAAGTGTCTGTTGGGTTAACACGGATCGAGATCAATTTGTCACTCCGTGACACGGAGAGGTATCACCGGGCCCACTCGGTAGTGCATCATCATAATGAGCTCAAAGTGACCAAGTGTCCGTCACGGGATCATGCATTACGCAGACGAGTAAAGTGACTTGCCGTAACGAGATTGAACGAGGTATTGGGATACCGATGATCGAATCTCGGGCAAGTAACATACCGTCGACAAAGGGAATAGTATACGGGTTGCTTGAATCCTCGACATCGTGGTTCATCCGATGAGATCATCGAGGAGTATGTGGGAGCCAACATGGGTATCCAGATCCCGCTGTTGGTTATTGACCGGAGAGTCGTCTCGGTCATGTTCATGTCTCCCGAACCCGTAGGGTCTACACACTTAAGGTTCGGTGACGCTAGGGTTATTAGGAAGACTTGTATGTGATTACCGAATGTTGTTCAGAGTCCCAGATGAGATCCCGGACGTCACGAGGAGTTCCGGAATGGTCCGGAGGTGAAGATTTATATATGGGAAGTTGTCATACGGACACCGGAAAGTTTCGGGGGCATATCGGTATTGTATCGGGGCCACCGGAGAGGTTCCGGGTCCACCGGAGGGGCCACCCCTCTCGGAGGGCCTCATGGGCCGCAAGGGCAGGGAACCAGCCCTGGAGGGCTGGGCGCGCCTTGGGCCCATGCGCCTAGGGTTGGGGGAACCTAGTGGGGCGCCCCTTGCTTGGGGGCAAGCCCTCCTCCTGGCCGCCGCCCCCTCTAGATCTCATCTAGAGGGGCCGCCCCTTCCCCTTCCTCTATAAATAGAGGCGAGGGAGGGCTGAACACCTGATCCAAGGCGCAGCCCTCCCTCCCCAACACCTCTCCTCCTCCGTTGAGTGCTTGGCGAAGCCACAGCGAGATCTTGCCTCTCCACCATCATCACGTCATCGTCTTGCTGCTGGAGCCTTCTTCCTCAACCTCTCCTTCCCCCTTGCTGGATCAAGAAGGAGGAGACGTTGTCCGTTCCGTACGTGTGTTGAACGCGGAGGTGCTGTCCGTTCGGCACTTGGTCATCGGTGATTTGAATCACGGCGAGTACGACTCCATCGTCACCATTCCCTTGAACGCTTCCGCACGCGATCTACAAGTGGTATGTAGATGCAATCTCTCTCCCATGACTCGTTGCTTAGATGAACTCATAGATGGATCTTGGTGAAACCGTAGGAAAAAATTTAATTTTCTGCAACGTTCTCCAACAGTGTATCAGAGCTAGGTCTATGCGTAGTTCTCTATTGCACGAGTAGAACACAATTTTGTTGTGGGCGTAGATCTTGTCAACTTGCTTGCCGCTACTAGTCTTTTCTTGCTTCAGCGGTATTGTGGGATGAAGCGACCCGGACCGACCTTACACGTACGCTTACGTGAGACAGGTTCCACCGACTGACATGCACTAGTTGCATAAGGTGGCTAGCGGGTGTCTGTCTCTCCTACTTCAATTGGAGCGGATTAGATGAAAAGGGTCCTTATGAAGGGTAAATAGAAGTTGACAAAATCACGTTGTGGTTATTCAGTAGGTAAGAAAACGTTCTTGCTAGAACCCAATTGCAGCCACGTAAAAGATGCAACAACAATTAGAGGACGTCTAACTTGTTTTTGCAGCAATTGTCATGTGATGTGATATGGCGTAAGTTGTGATGAATGATGAATGATATATTGTGATGTATGAGATCATGTTCTTGTAATAGGAATCACGACTTGCATGTCGATTAGTATGACAACTGGCAGGAGCCATAGGAGTTGTCTTAATTATTGTATGACCTACGTGTCATTGATTCAACGCCATGTAAATTACTTTACTTTATCGAAACGTGTTAGCCTTAGTAGTAGAAGTAATAGTTGGCGAGCAACTTCATGGAGACACGATGATGGAGATCATGGTGTCATGCCGGTGACAAGATGATCATGGAGCCCCGAAGATGAAGATCAAAGGAACTATATGATATTGGCCATATCATGTCACTACTTTATATAATTGCATGTGATGTTTATTATGTTTTATGCATCTTGTTTACTTAGAACGGCGGTAGTAAATAAGATGATCCCTTATAATAATTTCAAGAAAGTGTTCCCCTAACTATGCACCGTTGCTAAAGTTAAAGTTCGTTTGAAGCACCACATGATGATCGGGTGTGATAGATCCTTACGTTCACATACAACGGGTGTAAGACAGTTTTACACATGCAAAACACTTATGGTTAACTTGACGAGCCTAGCATGTACAGACATGGCCTCGGAACACAAGAGGCCGAAAGGTCGAACATGAGTCGTATGGAAGATACGACACCGACGATGACTAGTCCGTCTCACGTGATGATCAGACACAACCTAGTTGACTCGGATCATGTAACACTTAGATGACTAGAGGGATGTCAAATCTGAGTGGGAGTTCATTAAATAATTTGATTAGATGAACTTAATTATCATGAACATTAGTCTAAAAATCTTTGCAAAATGTCTTGTAGATCAAATCGCCAACGCTCATGTCACCATGAACTTCAACGCGTTCCTAGAGAAAACCAAGCTGAAAGATGATGGCAGCAACTATTCGGACTGGATCCGGAACCTGAGGATCATCCTCATAGCAGCCAAGAAACAATATGTCCTAGAAGCACCGCTAGGTGAAGCACCCATCCTGCAGAACCAAGACGTTATGAATGCTTGGCAGTCTCGTGCTGATGATTACTCCCTCGTTCAGTGCGGCATGCTTTACAGCTTAGAACCGGGGCTCCAAAAGCGTTTTGAGCGACACGGGGCATATGAGATGTTCGAGGAGCTGAAAATGGTTTTCCAAGCTCACGCCCAGGTCGAGAGATATGAAGTGTCCGACAAGTTCTATAGTTGTAAGATGGAGGAAAACAGTTACAAGGTGAGCACATACTCGTAATGTCCGTTGCACAACCTGCCCACTGGACATTAACCTCCCGGACGAGGCGGTCATTGATAGAATCCTTCGCCGCTCCCACCGAGCTACAAGAGCTTTGTGATGAACTACAATATGCAGGGATGGTGAAGACCATTCTGAAGTATTCTCAATGTGAAGTCGTGAGGTTGAAATCAAGAAAGAACATCAAGTGTTGATGGTTAATAAAACCACTAAGTTCAAGAAGGGCAAGGGTAAGAAGAACTTCAAGAAGGACGGCAAGGATGTTGCCGCCCAAAGAAGCAAGTTGCCGGAAGAAGTCAAAGAATGGACCCAAGCCTGAGACAGAGTGCTTTTATTGCAAAGGGAAGGGTCACTGGAAGCGGAACTGCCCCAAATACTTAGCAGACAAGAAGGCCAGCAACACTAAAGGTATATTTGATATACATGTAATTGATGTGTACCTTACAGTACTCGCAGTAACTCCTGGGTATTTGATACCGGTGCCGTTGCTCATATTTGTAACTCACAGCAGGAGCTGCGGAATAAACAGAGACTGGCGAAGGACGAGGTGACGATGCACATCGGGAATGGTTCCAAAGTCGATGTGATCGCCGTCGGCACGCTACCTCTACATTTACCTACGGGATTAGTTTTAAACCTCCATAATTGTTATTTAGTGCCAAGTTTGAGCATGAACATTGTATCAGGATCTCGTTTATCTGAGATGACTACTCATTTAAATCCGAGAATAATGGTTGTTCTATTTATATGAGAGATATGTTTTATGGTCATGCTCCGATGGTCAATGGTTTATTCTTAATGAATCTCGAACGTAATATTACACATATTCATAGTGTGAATACCAAAAGATGTAAAGTTGATAACGATAGTCCCACATACCTGTGGCATAGCCGCCTTGGTCACATTGGTGTCAAGCGCATGAAGAAGCTCCATGCTAATGGACTTTTAGAGTCTCTCGATTATGAATCATTTGACACATGCGAACCATGCCTCATGGGCAAAATGACCAAGACTCCGTTCTCCGGAACAATGGAGCGAGCAACCAACTTATTGGAAATCATACATACTGATGTGTGTGGTCCAATGAGCGTTGAGGCTCGCGAAGGATATCGTTATGTTGTCACTCTCACTGATGACTTGAGTAGATATGGGTATGTCTACTTGATGAAACACAAGTCTGAGACCTTTGAAAAGTTCAAGGAATTTCAGAATGAGGTAGAGAATCAACGTGACCGAAAGATAAAATTCTTACGATCGGATCGTGGAGGAGAATATTTAAGTCACGAATTTGGTACACACTTAAGAAAATGTGGAACCGTTTCACAACTCACGCCGCCTGGAACACCTCAGCGTAACGGTGTGTCCGAACGTCGAATCGCACTCTATTGGATATGGTGCGATCTATGATGTCTCTTACCGATTTACCGCTATCATTTTGGGGATACACTCTAGAGACAGCTACATTCACTTTAAATAGGGCACCATCTAAATCCGTTGAGACGACACCGTATGAATTATGGTTTGGGAAGAAACCTAAGCTGTCGTTTCTAAAAGTTTGGGGATGCGATGCTTATGTCAAGAAACTTCAACCTGAAAAGCTCGAACCCAAGTCGGAAAAATGCGTCTTCATAGGATACCCCAAGGAAACCATTGGGTATACCTTCTACCTTAGATCTGAAGGCAAGATCTTTGTTGCCAAGAACGGATCCTTTCTTGAAAAAGAGTTTCTCTCGAAAGGAGTAAGTGGGAGGAAAGTAGAACTTCGATGAAGTACTACCTCTTGAACCGGAAAGTAGTGCAGCTCGGGAAAATGTTCCTGTGGTGCCTACACCGACTAGAGAGGAAATTAATGATGATGATCAAGGTACTTCAGATCAAGTTGCTCTTGAACTTCAGAGGGTCCACGAGGACACGCTCCACTCCAGTGGTATGGCAACCCTGTCACGGAAATCATGTTGTTAGACAACGGTGAACCTTCGAACTATGAAGAAGCGATGGCGGGCCCAGATTCCAACAAATGGCTTGAAGCCATGCAATCCGAGATAGGATCCATGTATGAAAACAAAGTATGGACTTTAATAGACTTGCGCGATGATCGGCGAGCGATAGAAAACAAATGGATCTTTAAGAAGAAGACGGACGCGGATGGTAATGTTACCATCTATAAAGCTCGACTTGTCGCTAAAGGTTATCAGCAAGTTCAAGGGATTGACTATGATGAGACTTTCTCTTCCGTAGCGAAGCTGAAGTCCGTCCGAATCATGTTAGCAATTGCCGCATACTATGATTATGAGATATGGCAAATGGACGTCAAAACGGCATTCCTTAACGGCTATCTTAAGGAAGAACTGTATATGATGCAGCCGGAAGGTTTTGTCGACCCTAAGAACGCTAACAAGGTGTGCAAGCTCCAGCGATCCATTTATGGGCTGGTGCAAGCATCTCGGAGTTGGAACATTCGCTTTGATGAGATGATAAAAGCGTTTGGGTTTATCTTGAGACTTATGGAGAAGCCTGCGTTTACAAGAAAGTGAGTGGGAGCTCATAGCATTTCTCATATTATATGTAGATGACATACTTTTGATGGGAAATGATATAGAACTCTTGGACAGCATTAAGGCCTACTTGAATAAAAAAAATTCAATGAAGGACCTTGGAGAAGCTGCTTACATATTAGGCATCAAGATCTATAGGGATAGATCGAGATGCCTCATAGGTCTTTCACAAAGCACATACCTTGATAAGATTTTGAAGAAGTTCAAAATGGATCAGTCAAGAAAGGGTTCTTGCACATCTTTGCAAGGTGTGAGATTGAGCTCGGCTCAATGCCCGACCACGGCAAAAGATAAAGAAGAGATGAGTGTCATCCCCTATGCCTCAGCCATAGGATCTATTATGTATGCCATGCTGTGTACCAGACCGGATGTAAACCTTGCCGTAAGTTTGGTAGGTAGGTACCAAAGTAATCCCGGCAAAGAACACTGGATAGCGGTCAAGAATATCCTGAAGTACCTGAAAAGGACGAAGGACATGTTTCTTGTTAATGGAGGTGACGAAGAGCTCGTCGTAAAGGGTTACGTCGACGCTAGATTCGACACAGATCTGGATGACTCTTAAGTCACAAACCGGATACGTGTATATGTTGAATGGTGGAGCAGTAAGCTGGTGCAGCTGCAAGCAGAGCGTCGTGGCGGGATCTACATGTGAAGCGGAGTACATGGCAGCCTCGGAGGCAGCGCATGAAGCAATTTGGGTGAAGGAGTTCATCACCGACCTAGGAGTCATACCCGATGCGTCGGGGCCGATCAAACTCTTCTGTGACAACATGGAGCTATTGCCCTTGCCAAGGAGCCTGTGTTTCACAAGAAGACCGAGCACATCAAGCGTCGTTTCAACTCCATCCGTGAAAATGTTCAAGATGGAGACATAGATATTTGCAAAGTACATACGGATCTGAATGTCGCAGATCCGTTGACTAAACCTCTTTCATGAAAGCAAAACATGATCAACACGTAACTCTATGGGTGTTCGATTCATCACAATGTAACTAGATTATTAACTCTAGTGCAAGTGGGAGACTGTTGGAAATATGCCCTAGAGGAAATAATAAAAGGATTATTATTATATTTCCTTGTTCATGATAATTGTCTTTTATTCATGCTATAATTGTATTATCCGGAAATCGTAATACACGTGTGAATACATAGACCACAATATGTCCCTAGTGAGCCTCTAGTTGACTAGCTCGTTGGTCAACAGATAGTCATGGTTTCCTGACTATGGACATTAGATGTCGTTGACAACGGGATCACATCATTAGGTGAATGATATGATGGACAAGACCCAATCCTAAGCATAGCACAAGATCGTGTAGTTCGTTTTGCTAGAGCTTTTCCAATGTCAAGTATCTCTTCCTTAGACCATGAGATCGTGTAACTCCGGATACCGTAGGAGTGCTTTGGGTATACCAAAGCGTCACAACGTGAATCGGGTGACTATAAAGGTGCACTACAGGTATCTCCGATGTTGTCTGTTGGGTTGACAAGGATCGAGACCGGGATTTGTCACTCCGTATTACGGAGAGGTATAACAAGGCCCACTCGGTAGTGCATCATCATAATGAGCTCAAAGTGACCAAGTGTCTGGTCACGGGATCATGCATTACGATATGAGTAAAGTGACTTGCCGGTAACGAGATTGAACGAGGTATTGGGATACCGACGATCTAATCTCGGGCAAGTAACATACCGTCTGACAAAGGGAGTAGTTTACGGGGTTGCTTGAATCCTCGACATCGTGGTTCATCCAATGAGATCATCGAGGAGTATGTGGGAGCCAACATGGGTATCCAGATCCCGCTGTTGGTTATTGACCGGAGAGTCGTCTCGGTCATGTCTGCATGTCTCTGAACCCGTGAGGGTCTACACACTTAAGGTTCGGTGGCGCTTAGGGTTATTAGGAAGACTTGTATGTGATTACCAAATGTTGTTGAGTCCGGATGAGATCCCGGACGTCACGAGGAGTTCCGGAATGGTCCGTAGGTGAAGATTTATATATGGGAAGTTGTCATACGGACACCGGAAAGTTTCGGGGGCATATCGGTATTGTACCGGGGCCACCGGAGAGGTTCCGGAGGTCCATCGGGAGGGGCCACCCCTCTCGGAGGGCCTCATGGGCCGCAAGGGGCAGGGAACCAGCCCCTGGAGGGCTGCCCCCCCCCCCTTGGGCCCATGCGCCGAGGGTTGGGGGAACCAGTGGGGCGCCCCCTTTGCTTGGGGGCAAGCCCCCTCCACAGCCACCGCCCCCTCTAGATCTCATCTAGAGGGCCGCCCCTTCCCCTTCCCCTATAAATAGAGGCGAGGGAGGGCTGAACACTGATCCAAGGCGCAGCCCTCCCTCCCAACACCTCTCCTCCTCCGCCGAGTGCTTGGCGAAGCCTGCCGAGTCTTGCCTCTCCACCATCATCACGCCGTCGTCTTTGCTGTTGGAGCCTTCTTCCTCAACCTCTCCTTCCCCCTTGCTGGATTAAGAAGGAGACGTCGTCCGTTCCGTACGTGTGTTGAACGCGGAGGTGCTGTCCGTTCGGCACTTGGTCATCGGTGATTTGAATCACGGCGAGTACGACTCCATCATCACTGTTCCCTTGAACGCTTCCGCACGCGATCTACAAGTGGTATGTAGATGCAATCTCTCTCCCATGACTCGTTGCTTAGATGAACTCATAGATGGATCTTGGTGAAACCGTAGGAAAAATTTTAATTTTCTGCAACGTTCTCCAACACGAAGAGGCTAGCAATGATGGAAGGGTAAGAGTGCGTATAATCCATGGACTCAACATTAGTCATAAAGAACTCACATACTCATTGCAAAAATCTACAAGTCGTCAAAAACCAAGCACTACGCGCATGCTCCTAGGGGGATAGATTGGTAGGAAAAGACCATCGCTCGTCCCCGACCGCCACTCATAAGGAAGATAATCAAAGAACACCTCATGTTTCGTTACATAACGTTTACCATACGTGCATGCTACGGGACTTGCATACTTCAACACAAGCATTTCTCAATTTCACAACTACTCAACTAGCACAATTTTAATATCACTACCTCCATATCTCAAAACAATCATCAAGCATCAAACTTCTCTTAGTATTCAGCACACTCATAAGATAGTTTTTACTAGTCTTGAATACTTAGCATATTAGGATTAATTTCCCAATTTAAGCAGATTACCATGCTATTTAAGACTACCAAAATAATATAAGTGAAGCATGAGAGAATAATAGTTTCTATAAAACAAAACCACCGCCGTGCTCTAAAAGATATAAGTGAAGCACTAGAGCAAAAACTATATAGCTCAAAAGATATAAGCGAAGCGCATAGAGTATTCTAATAAATTCCGAATCATGTGTGTCTCTCTCAAAAGGTGTGTACAGAAAATATGATTGTGGTAAACTAAAAATCAAAGACTCAAATCATACAAGACGCTCCAAGAAAAACACATATCATGTGGTGAATAAAAATATAGCTCCAAGTAAAGTTACCGATGGAAGTAGACGAAAGAGGGGATGCCTTCCCGGCATCCCCAAGCTTTGGCTTTTTGGTGTCCTTAAATTATCTTGGGGTGCCATGGGCATCCCCAAGCTTAGGCTCTTGCCACTCCTTGTTCCATAATCCATCAAATCTTTTACTCAAAACATGAAAACTTCACAACACAAAACTTAACAGAAAATCTCGAGAGCTCCGTTAGCGAAAGAAAACAAAACACCACTTCAAGGTACTGTAATGAACTCATTATTTATTTATATTGGTGTTAAACCTAATGTATTCCAACTTATCTATGGTTTATAAACTATTTTACTAGCCATAGATTCATCAAAATAAGCAAACAACACACGAAAAACAGAATTTGTCAAAAACAGAACAATCTGTAGTAATCTGTAACTAACGCAAACTTCTGTAACTCCAAAATTTCAGCAAAAATAGGACTACCTATAAAATTTGGTTATTGATCAGAAGCAATTGGAATCAATATTTTATCACGTTCTGGTGATTTTTAACAATTGTTTTCGTAAACAGAAAGTTTCTGGAATTTTCAGCAAGATCAAATAACTATCATCCAAGAAGATCCTATAGGTTTAACTTGGCACAAACACTAATTAAAACATAAAACAAATCTAACCAGCGGCTAGATCAAAGATTTATTCCTAAACAGAAGCAAAAAGCAAAAAACTAAAAATAAAATTGGGTTGCCTCCCAACAAGCGCTATCGTTTAACGCCCCTAGCTAGGCATAAAAACACGAATAGATCTAGGTATTGCCATATTTGGTACGCAATCCATAAGTGGCTCTCATAATAGATTCATAAGGTAATTTTATTTTCTTTCTAGGTAAGTGTTCCATGCCTTTCTTTAATGGAAATTGGAATCTAATATTTCCTTCTTTCATATCAATAATTGCACCAATCGTTCTAAGGAAAGGTCTACCAAGAATAATAGGACATGAATGATTGCAATCTATGTCAAGAAGAATAAAATCTACGGGCACATAGTTCCTATTTGCAACAATAAGAACATCATTAATTCTTCCCATAGGTTTCTTAATGGTAGAATCCGCAAGGTGCAAGTTCAAAGAACAATCATCAAATTCATGGAAACCTAGCAAATCACACAAAGTTTTTGGATTCGTGGAAACACTAGCACCCAAATCACACAAAGCATAGCATTCATGATATTTAATTTTAATTTTAATAGTAGGTTCCCACTCATCATAAAGTTTTCTAGGAATAGAAACTCCCAACTCAAGTTTTTCTTCATAAGATTGCATCAAAGCATCAACGATATGTTTAGTAAAAGCTTTATGTTGACTATAAACATGTGGAGAATTTAGCATGGATTGCAACAAGGAAATACAATCTATCAAAGAGCAATTATCATAATTAAATTCCTTGAAATCCAAAATAGTCGGTTCATTAATATCTACAGTTTTGATCTCTTCAATCTCACTTTTACCAATTTTAGCATCAAGATCTAACAACTCCGAATTTTTGGAGCTCCTTCTAGGTAAAGGTGGATCATATTCAGTCCCATCATTATCAAGATTCATATTGGAAAACAAAGATTTAATAGGGGACACATCAATAACTTTTAGATCTTCATCTTTATTTTCATAGAAACTAGAAGAACACGCTTTTACAAAGCAATCTTTCTTAGCACGCATCCTAGCGGTTCTTTCTTTGCACTCATCAATGGAAATTCTCATGGCTTTGAGAGACTCATTGATATCATGCTTAGGTGGAATAGATCTAAGTTTCAAATAATCAACATCAAGAGAAATTCTATCAACGTTCCTAGCCAATTCATCAACTTTAAGTAATTTTTCTTCAAGCAAAGCATTGATATTCTTTTGTGAATTCATAAACTCCTTAACACTAGTCTCAAATTCATAGGGCATCTTATTAAAATTTCCATAAGCATTGTTGTAGGAATTACCATAATTATTAGAGGAATTACTAGGATACGGCCTACGATTAAAGTTTCCTCTATACGCATTGTTACCAAAATTATTCCTACCAACAAAATCCGCATACATAGATTCATTATTATTCTCAATCAAAGTAGACAAAGGCATATCATTAGGATCAGAAGAAACACTTTTAGTAGCAAATAATTTCATAAGTTCATCCATCTTTCCGCTCAAAACATTAATTTCTTCTACTGCATGCACCTTTTTATTAGTAGATCTTTCAGTGTGCCATTGAGAATAATTAACCATAATATTATCTAGGAGTTTAGTAGCTTCTCCTAAAGTGATTTCCATAAAAGTACCTCCCGCGGCCGAATCTAAAAGATTTCTAGAAGCAAAATTCAATCCGACATAATTTTTTTGTATAATCATCCAAAGATTTAAACCATGTGTAGGGCAATTACGTATCAATAATTCTCCCAATCTTGTGCAACATGTTCATGATCAAGTTGCTTAAAATTCAGAATATCGTTTCTAAGAGAGATGATCTTAGCGGGAGGAAAATACTTAAGAGATAAAAGTATCTTTGCACTTATTCCAAGAATCAATACTATTTTTAGGCAAAGACGAAAACCAAGCTTTAGCACGATCTCTAAGCGAAAAAGGAAATAGCTTCAATTTAACAATATCATTGTCCACATATTTCTTCTTTTGCATATCACACAAATCAACGAAGCTATTTAGATGGGTAGCGGCATCTTCACTAGGAAGGCCGGCGAATTGATCTTTCATGACAAGATTAAAAAAAGCAGCATTAATTTCACAAGATTCAGTATCGGTAAGAGGAGCAATCGGAGTGCTAAGAAAATCATTCTTGTTGGTATTGGTAAAGTCAAACAATTTAGTATTATCTTGAGCCATCATGACAAGCAAGCAATCCAACACACGAGCAAACAAAAAGCAAGCGAAAAAGAGGCAAACGGAAAAGAGAGGGCGAATAAAACGACAAGGGTGAAGTGGGGGAGAGGAAAACGAGAGGAAAATGGCAAATAATGTAATGCGGGAGATAAGAGTTTGTGATGGGTACTTGGTATGTTGACTTTTGCGTAGACTCCACAGCAGCGGTGCAAATCCTTCTTTCTACCTCTTGAGCACTGCATTGGTTTTCCCTTGAAGAGGAAAGGCTGATGCAGTAAAGTAGCGTAAGTATTTCCCTCAGTTTTTGAGAACCAAGGTATCAATCCAGTAGGAGGCCATGCCCAAGTCCCTCGCACCTACACAAACAAATATAAACCTCACTGTCAGATGTGGGGTTCCGGCAAACCCTTAAGGTTCGAACACTGGGGTGCGCGCGAAGTCTTTCCCTCCTACCAATCTACGCCCTAGCTCGCTAAGATCTCGTAGATGAACTCGACGAACTCGCAACACAAAGAGACACGAGATTTATACTGGTTCGGGTCACCGTTGTGGTGTAATACCCTACTCCAGTGTGGTGGTGATGGATTGCCTCTTGCGCTGATGAAGAACAGTACAAGGGAAAGAATAGCCTCCTGAGGTTGAGGTGTTCTTGTGCTTGGTGTCTTGGCGGGTGAGAGCTAGGTGAACTGCTCGATCAGATCTCTCCCCCTACTGTGGTGGCTAGCTCTACTTATATAGGCCCTGGTCCTCTTCCCAAATGTTGAGCGGGAAGGGAGCCAACAACGGCGGGCAAATTTGAAGGGGGACAGCTAGTACAAGCTATCCTGACAAAAGTGGTCTTCGCCTGCGAAAGGCTCTGGTGGTGACGCCATCTTGGGCTCCACGATGACCTCCGCCTTGCCGTCCTCCTGGTCTTGGTCTCGTTGCACCGATATAGCAACCTTTGCCTGATGCCTCGGTACTCCTTGCCTGCGCTGGCCTCCTTAGCACCAAAGAGGAAACAAGGACACTGCGCGCGCTGGCGCCCGCCTGGCGCCCGCATGGTGTCGATCATCATGGATCACGTCACGAGAGCCTCGTGAGGTTTGCCCCGCCTTGATATCTCCGCTCCTCATGAGCCTGCATGACTAGGCCACTCCTGAGGAGGTCTTGCAACGTCCGCCTCGCGAGGCTTGGCCCCTCGCGAGGGTCTTGGATGCCTTGTTGATGAAGATGGGTCGTACGTCCTGCTGACTTAGCCACGCCATGGGCCGCAGGCAGGCAAGTCTGGGGACCCCCGTTCCCAGAACGCCGACGGTAGCCCCCGGGCCCAAGGTGCGCTTGGACTTGGCTTCGCGGAGAAGCCAAGGGTCAAGTACGGAGCACCGCGGGCCCCAAAAGCCCGCGTCCTCGATTGACGCCTGGCGGTTGATTGGACGTGGGCGTCTCTACTTCCCGATGCTACCTTGGCAACTGCTTGACCTGACAAAAGACTGGCGCAGGCAGCACTTGCCTTCATTGCTTCTTCCTCGCCTCGCTCCAGATCCCCTTTCTTGCTCCTCGCCACCGCTATCTCCAGATCCGGTCCAATCTCATCCTGCACCCGCAATCCATGGCGCCGCGCAAGGTCAAGACTTCCTCAGCACCGGCTTGGTATGAGCCGGCCCTCGAGGCGCCCACTATCACAGAGAAAAGCCTCGCCTCCGTGCACCTGACGGCGGGCGAGAGCAATGAGTGGGGGGCGACCAAGCTCCAGCTTGCCTCCGACGTGCCGGAGCCCGAGGAAAGCACCTTCTTCCCCTTCTTCTTGAGTGGTGTCGCCGTCAGGTTGGTTCCTCCCTTCTCTGATTTCTTTTATGAAGTCCTCGACCACTACGGGCTGCAGGCGTTGCACCTTCATCCCAACTCTGTCCTCCTCCTGTCCATCTTCGCCTACTACTGTGAGGCGTACCTGGGCGTGATGCCGTCCGTGGCGTTACTGCACCATTTCTTCTTCCTTCGTGTCAGCGAGGGTCACATCTCCGGATGCGCCAACTTCGTCGCATGCGGCAAGGCTAACTCGATCTCGAGTACCGGGAAGAGGGCCGACAACATCTAATCCAAATGGGTCATGATGGATGCCAAGCGTGCCGATCCACGCCTGGCATTGCCAACGGCGGCGCCCTCTTCCAACGGGGGGCGGCCCAAGGCGGAGCTTGTCGATGAGCGAGCATCGTTAGTGTTGGGGCAGATTGGTGACCGACCTGAAGCCGGGCAATGCGAGGGCGGCTAAGGTGACGGGGGTCATGCTCCTAAGGGAGTTCTTGACGCTGTGAGTAGCCCCGCTCCAGGCGCGCGCGGGCCCCCTGTGGGAGCTTGAAGAAGAGGGAAACAAGGCCCGCTTGAGGCCGGGGGCCCTGCCTGACGATGAACCGGCCGTTGTTCTGTGCCTCATAGTTGGGGACAACCAGGAGTACCCGCCAAGCGCCTTCGTTCCCCTGTTCTAGCGTAGGGATCGGGAGGAATTCGTCGCCTCTAGGCCGACCTTTGACGCGCGCGGGCTGGTGTCGCCGGCGCCCATAGGAGCCCCCGCAGCGCCGAAGCCGGTGGAGGTGTCTTCTGACGAGTCCCGCAGGGAAGGGGAAGAGGTGGTGGACTTGGAGAAGACTCTGGAAGAGGTGGGGGAGACTTCCCCTCTGAACAAGGCCGATATCCTCCACGCCCTTCCTGACGATGCTGAGGCTCACGCTCGCCAAGGGGAGAGGGAGCAACCCCTCATCCCGACAAGGAGTAGGTCATCACTGATCTCTCGGGATGTTGCCCCTGTCTTAACGCCTCCTGAAGCTATCTCCAGCCCTCCTGCTGCGCCGCCTTCTGCCCCCGGGATCCACGCGCCTACTTCCCGGGCTCTGCAACTTTCGGGCTTCAAGCTCCCCATGCGGAAGGTGGAATACGTCGCGATGGATCGGTAAGTGCCTTGAGCTTCGTCTTGTCCCCGCTTGTTCTTGTCATTCCCTGATGCTCGCCCTTGGTTGATCAGGCCGACATCTCCGGCGAAGAAGAGGAAGGAGGATACGACGGCTGTGCCTCTCTCCGCAGAGAAAGGAGGCAGCAGCGCTCGCATCTCCCCAGCCCGGTAGTCCTTGCGGGGCCAAGAGGAACATCGCCGAGTGGAATCAGCCCCCAAGGCCTCGCTGGCTCCGGAAGTGCCGGCGTCTGGCTCGGCTGAAGAGGTCCCAGCTGCTTCGGAACCCGCAATCTCCCAAGTCCTGGTGACGATGTCGCTTCCTCCCGCTGCTGCACCTCCGCTCCTTGGTTCTTCTGCTCCTGCTGCTGCTTTGGAACATGCTCTTTCAGAGATGACCCAGCTGCAGGCGGATCTCCTGAGCACGGACCCATGCCTTGTGGCCGGGCGCCTGGAGCTGGCCTCAGGCTGGCTCCACTCTGACTTGGCTGTTCGCGCGACGCTGGGCCAGGCCGCTGTGGCTTCTGAGAAGGAGAAGCAGAGTGCCGCCAACGCTGCAACCGATCGTGAGACGGCGTTGAAAGACGCCAAGGCCGCCCGTGGCCACTGCCAGGTGCTGGAGGACGAGTTGCAGAGCCTGCACGACAAGCATGCCGAAGAAACGCGCTGCCATCAAGCGAAGGAGGAGGAAATGAAGGCCCGGGAGGACGCCATCAAGAACCGTGATGCTGAGCTGGCGGAGTTGGGGAGGCCGCAGGCCGCCGAGTGCAATCGGTTGGAAGAGCTGGAGCGGAAGGCGACGGCGAGGGAGGCCAATCTCGACGCCAAGGCGCGAGTCCTGACCGAAGACCGCACGGCTTTTGTCGACCTCGAGAAGAGGTCTCGCGAGGCACTGAAGACACTGTACGAGCACGGCCTGGAGAATTTGCTGGCCACTGATGAGGACGGCCCCGCCCGGTTGCTTCCTCTCTTGGTGGAGGCGCTCGAGGAAGTCGTTGATGGCATTGGTCCCATGGCGGAGGCGGAAGCTCGTGTCCTGTCTTCAGCTGCATTGACCCACGTCTTCAGCCACCTACACCTTCGCGACCCCAACGCTTGTCTTGACGAGCTGCTGGAGCCTGTGGCCAAAGATCAATACGAGGCCGCCACCGCAGCCGTGCAAGGTCAAGTGGAGGCCTTGCTGAAGAAGTTCCGCGGCTTTGTCTCTGCTCCTCTGTCCGGTGATGTCGCCGATCTTGCGGCTGGTGGTGAAGGTGAAGACAACGTCGCTCATGAAGTAGCACCTTCCGCAGGTGATGGCGGTGCCCGGGAGTGACCTGCGGCTATTCTCCTGTTTCGTTCCTGCAACATGCATTAGGCCTCGTGGAGGCGTTTAGACTCTTCATTTGGTATCGTGAGAACAATGTGTTTGTAATATTTGCTTCGAGATTTTGCGATTTCCTTCCTATTTGCTTTGCATTCTGCGTCGGCAGAGCCGTCCCAAGCATACCTCAACGCCGTTGGGCGGCCGGAGACCGGGGCGGACCAAGGAGTGAGGGGCTACGTGACCAGTTAGGCTCCTGATTCACGATGCTCAGGAGTCCCCCTTGACGCGCAAACAACTTATAGGGAGAGTTCGCGAGGATATATGAATGTTCTACGTCGGCAGAGCCCAGCCCCGCGCATACCTCAACTGCCACTGGGCCAACCGGAGACCAGGACGGACCAAGGAGTGAGGGTCTACGTGACCAGTTAGGCTCCTGAGTCGTGATGCTCAGGAGTCCCCCTTAACGTGCAAACAATTTCCGTACCTGCCCTCGCCGAGGCCTCGGGAGGGGCGCCTTGACGCCAGTGCAGGAGACCTGGTTGGGTGGCGTCTTGGCTTAGGTCTGTTTCAGCGGAGTGCGACCGTCGCAGCCCGTGCCCAGCCCCCTCGCATGGCTCTCCCGAGGGGAGGCATTGCAGTGAGGCTGGACACTGAGCTCTGGGCTCCCTGAGGTTGGTACGACCATGGGGCCACCCTCAGTTGTTTATCACCAGCACGGAGCATAGTGCTTCCGCTTGTGCACGGGCATAGCTGCTCCTTGGCAGTGTCGACGGCCAGCGCGGAGCATGGTGCTTACACTTGTGCGTGGGATGGGGGCCCCCTCCGGGAGGAGCCCCCGGGGCGTGTACAACCCCGCCCTGACACATGGCTTGCACGACAGGGCTGCGAGGTGTATCTGGGCACTCGTGAGCCAGCGCGGGACTCACGAGGCCCTACCTCAAGGCGGGTTGCGCCTGGTCTTGAGTCTTGGTGACTGTGTGTTCCTGCAAGGCGGTTAGGTGCAAGCACTCTACGTCCTCAGGTCCCGGCCCTCGAGCGAGCTCAGCCGCCGCTGGTATGCCAGGTCGCGATGTCGTGGTCAAGGACAAGGGGTGAGGGCTGGAGAGCCAGTAAGAGCTCCTGAGTCGCGATGCTCAGGAGCCCCCCTTTTAACACGCAAGCGAATTGCACAGGGTGAACGGACCCATGTCGGGTGGCGATCGATCAGGCGATAACCGTAAGCAGGTTAAGCATGGAAAGCAACTCAACTTAGGTAAATGCAGGAAGATACATGCCACTGGGTCCGGCCCGAGCGGCTTGGGGATGATGCAGCCCGAG
Source organism: Aegilops bicornis (assembly GCA_021605145.1). Lineage (NCBI taxonomy): Eukaryota > Viridiplantae > Streptophyta > Magnoliopsida > Poales > Poaceae > Aegilops > Aegilops bicornis. The sequence continues at coordinate 576,310,312 of CM038670.1, read as the reverse complement.
GGGCGACCCCAGCAAGGTAAGCTAAAGACATAAGAAAAAGGGATACATGTCGCATGGACGGACCCACGCAGCCTGGGAATAATGCAGCCCGAGGGGCGCTCCCAGCTAAACAAGTTTGGAAGATGTCACCTGGTTCTGTAGACGAAGTAGAGTTGGTGCAGCTGAAGGCGTACGTCGAAGAAATGACTCGTCATGAGCCACTGGAGCCCTGATCCTCGGGAGGCTCTGGGGGCTCGGGAGGTTCCCTGAAGACCGTCTCCATTTCCTCCAGGACGGCGTGGTACCTGGCCTCCTGAGCCTCCAGGACTCGCCGCATGTTGCGCTGGTAGGTTGATGCCACGCTCGGCAAGCCAAAGGGCATGCGAACGTAGCTTTCTGGCGGGCCCTCGTAGTGGCCCACACGCGATGGCCAGAAGCGCTCCTGAGATGCGGCCCTGTTGAGCCCGGGGACGTCGATGCAGACACGCAGCCCAGCATCCTCGTCGATGCACTTGAGCTGATCTGCCGAGTTGAAAGTGATGGCGCATTGGGACCACTTGAGCGGGCGCGTGGTCTCGAGCTCGGGGAGCACCGCGTTCACCTCGCGAGTGAACTGTTTGAAGATGTGCTGAGAGGCTGGGGCCTGGGCGCCGCCCAAGATGCAGGCAATTGCACGCGGCTCCTGGAAGCCCCCAGCCCCCTCGTCCTGATGGTGGTCGTCGTCCCTCCTTGGTGGTGGCAGCGGGGGAAGACCGGCGTTGCCTTGGGGCGATCCTCATGAGGCTGGTCCCTCCAGGCCCCCTCGCGAGGATGGTCCTGCCAGCGGTCCTCACGAGGCCTATCGCGCCATTCTTGGCGCGGGCCACGGTCGTCCCAGCGTCCGCCTCCACGTCCTCCTCCATGGTCGTAGCCCCGGTCGCTGCGCTCGGGGCGTCGACCGAAGCGTCCTTCTCGTATGGCTCTGAGCTCTTGACAGTCGCTGGTGTTGTGGGTGTTCAGGTTGTGGAAGGCGCAGAACGGTCGGCTGTTCTTGGATGACTCGGGCTGATCTCTGCCCCGCTTGGTGTCGGGCTCCGCTGCTAGCACTGCTGCTTCCTTGCGCTTCACGTCCTTGGCCTTGGCTTTCTTCTCCTCCGCTCCTGCAGCTGGCAACTCGAGAAGGGAGAGGCACCCCACCTTAGGTCTTGCGCACTTGGTCGCCAGGTTGAACAGCTCCTGATATGTGCAGAGCTCCTCGTGGATGGCGAGCTCTTCCTTCATCTTGACATCGCGGACGCCGTTAGAGAACGCGGAGATGATGGCCTCGTCCGTGACCTTGGGGATCTTGAGGCGGGTGTTGTTGAAGCGCTGGATGTACTTCTGGAGGGTCTCTCCTGGTTGTTGCTTGATGCAGCACAGGTCTCCCGCGGCCAAGGGCGGTCGCGAGTGCCCTGGAAGTTGGTGACAAAGCGGTCGCGCATCTCGTCCCAGGAGGAGATCGAGCCATGCTGTAGGTTCAGGAGCCAGGAGCGGGCTCCATCCTTGAGATCCATGGGAAACCAGTACGCCATGACTTTCTCATCGCCGTTGGCTGCTTTGATGCTCAGCTCGTAGAGCTGCTGGAACTCCGCGGGGTCGGTGGTGTCGTTGTAGCGAGGAGGCAGGTCCGGCTTGAACTTGCCTGGCCAGGCGACGCTACGCAGTTCGGGGGTGAAGGCGCGACAGCCAGCCGTGGTTGTTGGGGCCCGCTTTGGAGGGAGAGCTTGGTCTTGATGAGGTTCGTGCGGCGCAGCCGCTGGCAGCGCGCGGTCTTGACGAGGCGGCACAGGAAGCGCGGGTGCAGCTTCTCGCGGCCGCGAGATTTCTTGGCAGCTTCTCTCTTCGCGCGCGGTGGGTGTGGCGGATCATGCCGTGGGGCCGCGCGCCTTGGTGCCAAGGCACCGTCTTGGGGCAGAGGTGGTGGAGGCACACCATGAGCCTCATCGCCCGTGGCGGGCTGAGGGTGAGGTAGAGAGAGGGACGGCACCGGGGAGCCCCCTGCGGCGCGGACGAGCTCGGCGACACGGTCAAGCCACTCCTCGTAGAGGTCGTCGGCGGGGCGGTAGCGCAGGAGTTCGTTTGCGGCGAGGAGTGCGGCCCGTGCCTCCAGGGGAGCGCAACGAGCGTGAGATGAAGAACCGGCCGGGGTCAGCGATGGAGTGGTGGTGCGACCGTCCTGACGCACCGAAGGATGCAACTAGGATGCCTGCTGCTCGTTCCCCGCCGGGCCAGTGGCAGCGTTGGTGGTGGGAGACGGAGAACGACGAGGTGGCGCGCCGATGGGATCCGTCTGAGCAACGCGGGCAGTGAGGGCAGCCCGACGCTCAGCTCGAGCACGGTGAGCGTCTGCCATGGTGACGACGGAGCAACAAACTGATGGAAGGGAAGCTACAGCTCACCCCTACCTGGCGCGCCAAATGTTGGATGTGGGGTTCCAGCAAACCCTTAAGGTTCAAACACTGGGGTGCCCGCGAAGTCTTTCCCTCCTACCGATCTACGCCCTAGCTCGCTAAGATCTCGCGGACGAACTCGGCAGAACTCGCAACACAAAGAGACACGAGATTTATACTGGTTCGGGCCACCGTTGTGGTGTAATACCCTACTCCAGTGTGGTGGTGGTGGATTGCCTCTTGGGCTGATGAAGAACAGTACAAGGGAAAGAACAACCTCCTGAGGTCGAGGTGTTCTTGTGCTTGGTGTCTTGGCGGGTGAGAGCTAGGTGAACTGCTCGATCAGATCTCTCCCCCTACTGTGGTGGCTAGCTCTACTTATATAGGCCCTGGTCCTCTTCCCAAATGTTGAGCGGGAAGGGAGCCAACAACGGCGGGCAAATTTGAAGGGGGACAGCTAGTACAAGCTATCCTGACAAAAGTGGTCTTCGCCTGCGAAAGGCTCTGGTGGTGATGCCGTCTTAGGCTCCACGATGACCTCCGCCTTGCCGTCCTCCTGGTCTTGGTCTCGTTGCACCGATATAGCAACCTTTTCCCGATGCCTCGATACTCCTTGCCTGCGCTGGCCTCCTTAGCACCAAAGAGGAAACAAGGACGCTGCACGCGCTGGAGCCCGCCTGGTGTCGATCGTCATGGCTCACGTCACGAGAGCCTCGTGAGGTTTGCCCCGCCTTGATATCTCCGCTCCTCGTGAGCCTGCCTGACTAGGCCACTCCTGAGGAGGTCTTGCGTCATCCGCCTCACGAGGATTGGCCCCTCGCGGGGGTCTTGGATGCCTTGTTGATGAAGATGGGCGTGCGACTCTTGACTTAGCCACTTGGTAGAGCGGTAGGCAAGTCTGGGGACCCCTGTTCCCAGAATGCCGACACTCGCAACCAACGCAATAAAGGGGTTGTCAATCCCTTCACGGTCACTTACGAAAGTGAGATCTGATAGATATGATAAAATAATATTTTTGGTATTTTTATAATAAAGATGCAAAGTAAAATAAAAGGCAATAAAAATAGCTAAGTGTTGGAAGATTAATATGATGGAAAATAGACCAGGGGGCCATAGGTTTCACTAGTGGCTTCTCTCAAGAGCGTAAGTATTACGGTGGGTGAACAAATTACTGTTGAGCAATTGATAGAATTGAGCATAGTTATGAGAATATCTAGGTATGATCATTTATATAGGCATCACGTCCGTGACAAGTAGACCGACTCCTGCCTGCATCTACTACTATTACTCCACACATCGACCGCTATCCAGCATGCATCTAGAGTATTAAGTTCAAAAGAACGAGTAACACTTTAAGTAAGATGACATGATGTAGAGGGATAAACTCATGCAATATGATATAAACCCCATCTTGTTATCCTCGATGGCAACAATACAATACGTGCCTTGCTGCCCTAACATCCTTTGGGAAAGGACACTGCAAGATTGAACCCAAAGCTAAGCACTTCTCCCATTGCAAGAAAGATCAATCTAGTAGGCCAAACCAAACTGATAATTCAAAGAGACTTGCAAAGATAACCAATCATACATAAAAGAATTCAGAGGAGATTAAAATATTGTTCATTGATAAACTTGATCATAAACCCATAATTCATCGGTCTTAACAAACACACCGCAAAAGAAGATTACATCGAATAGATCTCCACGAGAATCGTGGAGAACTTTGTATAGAGATCCAAAAAGAGAGAAGAAGCCATCTAGCTAATAACTATGGACCTGAAGGTCTGTGGTAAACTACTCACACATCATCGAGAGGCTATGGTCTTGATGTAGAAGCCCTCCGTGATCAATGCCCCCTCCGGCAGGACGCCGAAAAAGACCCCAAGATGGGATCTCACGGGTACAGAAGGTTGTGGCGGTGGAATTAGGTTTTCGTGGATGCTTCATTGGTTTGAAGTGCGTGAGGTATATATAGGAGGAAGAAGTACGTCGGTAGAGCAACATGGGCCCCATGAGGGTGGAGGGCGCGCCCAGGGGGGTAGGCGTGTCCCCTACCTCGTGCTCTCCTGGTTGATGTCTTGACGTGGACTCCAAGTCCTCTGGATCACGTTTGTTCCGAAAATCACGTTCCCGAAGGTTTCATTTCGTTTGGACTCCGTTTGATATTCTTTTTCTGCGAAACTCTGAAATAGGCAAATAAACAACAATTTGGGCTGGGACTCCAGTTAATAGGTTAGTCCCAAGAATAATATAAAAGTGTATAACAAAGCCCATTAATCATCCAAAATATAATATAATATAGCTTGAAGCAATAAAAAAAATTATAGATACGTTGGAGACGTATTAGTGCCCCGCCTTACCGTCCCCATGAAGCTCCCGATAGCACCGCTGCATGCCTTCGTAGTAGGGCTCGTGTATGGCCAACCTAGCTTGTGCTGCCCCCATAGATCGATGCGGCTTCACCGCCGCGTTCAAACGCGCCATCGCGCGAGCCAAATGACTCCCCTGTAGATGAAACCCGGCGAGCTCCCGAGCGCCCCGCCGCTGAAATGGTCACCGAAGCAACTCCGGCGCCACCCGTTGACGTGGCTGGCCTCGGGCCCACCCCTGTGTCACTGCCAGTGGGCTCCCTGGCCCTAGTTGACCATGTTGACCATGGTCAACGGGCTGGCTGTGCCCCCTGACACTGACATGTGGGGCCCACCCCTTAACTAACGAAAACTAATTAAATTAATCAGTTTAACTTAATTAGACAGTGACAGGTGGATCCTACTAACTATTTAGGTTAATTAGGTTTATTTTAAACCTGTTTATTAGTTGTCTCACTGACCAGTGGGGCCCACTAGTTAGGTTTGACTACTCAACCAGTCAGATGTTGACTGGTGACTGGGATGCTGACTCAGCTCAGTGGCCCCACTGTCAGCCTCAATGCTGTACATTTGGGTACAATTTTGGGTGCATATAGCTTTTTGCTATTTAATATCGAAATTAATATAAATTCTAGAAAAATCATATAAAATAATCTATAACTCAGATGAAAATAATTTATATATGAAAATTGCTCAGAAAAATTTGAAGAATCCAAATACGCTATCCACTCATCTCTCACATGCCTCTAACATGATGAACATGGATCCTTCACCTTCGGATCATCTGTCTGATAGCTACCTAACGCCGGGAAAGCATTCCCAGATATTTTCCCACTTCGTCTGTAACGTGTAGCACTGCGTTAGGTCACCCCTAGCACAACATATTGCCATGTCATGCATCTTGATGCATTTGATTGCTATATATTTATTGTTTCTTCTTCTCTCCGGCAGACCTCGAGACCGACGCTGCTCTCGGGTACGACTACACACCTGACGTCCAACCTCTTTCTGCAGATCCTCCAGGCAAACAAAACCCCCTTGATCGTTCCTATATCGCCCATTCCTTCTCTCTCATGCTTGCATTAGATTTTACTACTGTTGTTCGATTGCTCCTATTCTGGTGCATAGCCTGCTTTTGTAACCTGCTATAGTTACCTTACATGTTATCCTATATGATTAGTATAGGTTGATTAGTGATCCATCAGTGACCCCTTACTTGTCCCTGTTGCCCCTGCTTTATTATTGATGACTCAATCAACGTGATCGATGTGCAGAACCAACACGTCACCGCACACACCCCATAGTTGTATGAATCTACAGAGGTACTATCGAGTGCAGAGGCTGATACCTCGTAATGCATTCCTAATGATATCTCTATAGTGTAGCTAATCGGCCATGGATTACGACGGGTGATTCCTTCTTCACCACTCCCGATGACGAATCTATCGTGCAACATCTCAAGTGTGAACCCTTCAAGCGTGATTCATCCAAGTTCATCTTGATGGTTACATCGAGTGGGAATCCATTGAGGGTGGTTCTTTGGATTTCCCCCTTGATGTTATAGACACATGGTTACTTTGACTTTACAACCATGTTGAAGTCGGGTCAGCCCCGAGGGGTGCCCGTGAGAGTTACTGAAGTCGGGTCCGCCCCGAGGGGTACCCGCGAGAGTTACTTGAGTCGTGTTGGCCATGAGGGTACCCGCGAGATAATTACGCGACACGACTGGACATTCTTGGCCCTTGCCGTAAGTTCGCAAGACGGGGCGAGGGGACCACGGATCGTGGATCATTAACCGCCTCCACATGCTCCCAAGACACAAACTGGTTTGATATGTGATCCGAATAGGCCTTTGGACTTTTTGCACTAACCACCAGGCGGGAATAAGTATGGGCACTCAGTGTCATACATTTCTTCTGAAAGCTCTCAGACGTCAGCACTTTAGCGGCACGCGCCCACGTGGTCCACGTAAGCACCTGCTTTGTATAAAGAGGTGGCCAGGGCTGATCCCCGCTGTCATTGCAACACGCAGGATTGCAAAGGACGATTGACCCATGACCCCTTCACATTTAGGATCTAGACCGGTGTGCTGGCCTCTCTATTGAGCCTGGGCAGGACAATGGTGTGTCGATCAGCCAAGGTCGGGCATGACCAAGAAAACTGTGTTCGGCTAGAGTTAATCAAGCGTGTTGCGTAAGTTTGTGTACCCCTGCAGGGAAGTTAATCTACTCGAATAGCCGTGTCAACAGTAACGGATGCTCGGAGTTGTCCCGATCTATAGAATTAGAATTAGATACTAGAGACACTAAATGGATATGATGGCTCCGGGATCGCTTTCTTGCAGGGAGTCGAGGAAGGATCTCTGGGAGTTACTACATTATACTTAATACTTATGTTATGTTAACCTGCACTCTTCTAATCTGACAAGGTGCTTCAAGATGCTAGTCTTTGATAGGCTAGGCCTTCTGTTCTATTCTTGCATTTCTATAGTCTAGTCCAAAGAAATAGCCCCATTCCTGTGATACCGATGCATACTTAGTATAGATCTGATGTAAGTCTTGTGAGTACTTTGGATGAGTACTCACGGTTGCTTTTGCTACCTCTTTTCCCCACTGCCCGATTGCTGGGCTTAGATGATGGAGTCCAGGAGCAAGCTGATCCCACCGATGACTACTACTACCCCGGCGGAGCCTACTACTATGTGGAGACCGCCGACGACCAGGAGTAGTTAGGAGGCTCCTAGGAAGGAGGCCTGTGCCCTTTTGTTCCAGTTGTCTTTGTTTTGCTAGCCTTCTTAATGTAGACTTGTTTACTTATGTGTGTACTCAGATATTGTTGCTTCCGCTAACTCTTATGTATTCGAGCCCTCGAGGCTCCTGGCTTGTAACATAAAGCCCGCATTGTTTTATTTGTGTCTAGAGATGTGTTGTGATATCTTCCCGCGAGTCTCTGATCTTGATCGTGCGCATTTGCGTGTATTATTAGTGAACAATTAAGTTGGGGCGTCAAAAGTTGGTATCAGAGCAAACTGCTTGTAGGAAGCCCCTTTCCAACTCCTTGGCCTAAGTTGAGTCTAGTCTTTGAAAAACTATTTTACTAACATTGTTGTGTGGCTTACGGGCCCACATCACCAATGGATGGGATTAGGATCTTTTATTCTGCATCTTTACTCTTGGATTCTGATCTCTATTCTATTTGGGTTTAAAGATTTTGCTAACTCTAACATTAGGATCTCGTGATCACATCCTCCTGGAGAGATGGATTATCTTCAACTATTTCTTTGAAAGTACAATGAATGATGCACCCACTGTCATTTCACATCTTTGAACTCTTTTGTTTCAGATGCATCCCGCAACGCAGATCATACGCCAGACTATGGCTATTGATGCGACTGGTTCCCGGCTATTCTAGTCGACCTCTTGACCATGCTAGGATATCGCTAGTACCCCCAGTACACTATTTATGAGGACTAACATGAGTTCAACCAGGAGCAGTACCATGCTGTGGTTATTATGTTTGATCGGGAGAACGTATCCATCACTGAGTTGCAAACCTTTCAGGGTGTTGGAGTGACTGTTGAGATGACAATCCATGATGCTGCCTTTGTTGCTATCACCCATCTCCGTGGAGAGTACCCCCGCTTGGAGGAGACCGGGCTCAGATACATCCCATATGTCCCAGCTGGGGATGTGACTGCATACTACACTGTTATCTGTACCGCCTACGTGAGCCGTCGTTATGACCCTCAGGTTATGGTTCGGTACATTGAGGCTCTAGATCACACTGTTCGAGCTCTTGCTGTCAAGTTGTACGCCACTCGTGCTCATCACTCTGACACTCTGACATAGATGCTGCCAGCAGTCAGCATGAGGATACATCTAGAGTACAGCCTCTACCCGCGCAGGGCAGAGCTGCCACCAGGTATTAAGTGGCCTGCTGTTGGAGGTAGTACCCCTGCACGTGGACCTCTTCTTCCAGTCTCGGACCAGACCCTGCACCAGAGTGTTCACAGAGTGCATGACCCTTATCTCGAGGGCAATCTTCTTCATCGTCACCTGTAGCTGCCTGACTTAAGAGGTTTACCCTGATGTTGATGTAGCATATCGCTATGTCCCGTTGTTGTATCCCTCCATCACATGCCAGCGCGCCGCTGTCGGGGAGGCTGATCCTACCCACGGACACCTATGGGGCCGGCGGACCAGGCCCCTTGTGGTTCGGAGGGGGGCGGAGATCGCACGAAGAGCGGATCGAGGCGAGGCACACGAGCGGTTACCCGGCTTCGGAGCTCTCCGGAGAGATAAAACTCCTACTGCTGCTTGTTTAATATATTGTGTTCTTGCTAGGGAGCAATGAAAGCTACAAAACCTAACGTGAGTGTCTCTGGTCTCGAGTGGGTCGAATGAACCGAACCAGCCAAACCCTTTCTACGTTAGCATGGGCCTCCTTTTATATGCTCAAGGGGTCTCCGGCTGTGGCAACATAGGCGGGGTACAAATGTAAAACAGGAGTTGGTACACCTACTTGAGCGATTATGCGATTGCAAAATACCTAACTCGTGATGAGGGACAAAAGCAATAAATGCCCGTCGTTGTCGCCCAAACAGTGTAATGTAGGCCGTCAGTGCGCCTCGCTTCATGACGATGGCGAGCTGTCGGCGCCGCTTATCGCTGCTCTCCGCTGGCTGCACTGACCCGCTCGACACGCGCGCATGGAGCGGTCCCATGGCGACACGTCGCTGGGTGAGCTGGAGCGGAGACGGAGAGAAGTTGCATGCTGCGGCAAGCGCCTTGCCGCGGCCGAATCCTTGTCGCGCCCGGAGACTTGTCGCGCTCGAGTCTCCCGGCAAGCTCCTCTTGCCGGGCCTTGTCTTCTGCGTGCACAGGTGGCCTTCCCGACAAGCTCCTCTTGTCGGGGCCTTGTCTTCTCAATCAAATACTTTGTTCTTGAATGGCTCCAAAGGAGCCACGGAGGATATTAGCGGTGTGAGGCAAACCTTGCAGCGAGGTGCTGCAACTGTCCGTGCAATCTGGGATACTAGGGTACCCCTACTCTAGTACACCGGCAGAGCCCCGGGCTGGGCATTATCTGATGCCGGCGCTTGTCGGGCTAGGCCCGAAGCGTGCATGGACACGCTGCGGCCTCGACCACGTCGCGACTTCGCCCGGACCCTACGATCCCCACTAACGGCACGCCGGGACGTGGCGTCGTGCGAAGATCGTGGGCGCGGTCGTGGGGGTTCTTTATTAATATAAGCGGGCGTCCGCCCCCTCCTCCCCTTTATAAGCGGAGGAAACAGAGGCAGGCCGACCACCCCTGCCATTGCTGCCTTGTCAAGAAACCACCGCCGCTCCCCTCTTCTTCTCCGGTGCGAAGAGAGCAGCGCCCTGCCCCCCTTTCGCCGCAAGCACACTCACCGCCGTCGACCTCCTCCGCCCCCCTCGCTATGGCTCCGAAGGCCGATAAGGAGAAGGGCGTCAAGTCGGCCGAGGCGCAGCGGCTGGCTCATGGCGCGCAAGGAGCGAGCCATCTTCCCCCCGCAGCTCGGCGCACGGGAGCTGCGGGACGTCTTCTACCTTTTCTGGTCGACGGAGACTCGTGCGCATCCGCGCACGAGGGTGCTCCCCGCCTCCGCCGCTGATTTGGCCCCAACAGGGTACCCTTTCTTCGCCCTTTTCTTCTATTGCGGTCTTTGCCCGCCCGTTTTCCGAAGTTCTTTTGCGACATAATGAACACCTTTAGCCTTCGCCTCCTTGATTTCACCCCCAGCGCCATCTTGACCATGGCCGTTTTCGCACATTGTTGTGCGAAAACTTTGTCGAAAGTCCACCCGAGCGTGGCATTCTTCCGCCATTTCTTTGTTCCCAGCGTCGAAGAGGAGAGCCACTTGCGGAGGGATAGCACAGGTCTCTAGGATCGGCAAGAAAGAGGCCTACCTAGAGGGGAGTTCCGGAACAAGTGGGAGGTGGAGAGCCAACTGGTGCTGGGTCGTGAGGAGAACCGCAGCCCTTCACCACCGTCGCCAAACCCCAATAGTCTGCGGCAGGATTGGAGTAACTTGGCGCGGAGGATCTTGCTGAAGATAGCTGTGACCAGTCTGCGCCTCGAGGCTTGCCAGGTTGTGATGGGAGCAGTTAGGCGCAGACTTCATTCGCCGCCGCGCTCCCTTGCGGGAAAGAGGAGGCCTGCTTGGGAGTTCCGAATCTGGCGGACTTCATGAGGTTGGGCCCGGGCCTGAATTGGAACTTGACCATCTTGGAGGTGGATTCAGTGCTGCTCGAGCTGTTCAAGAACGACCCTGAACATCCAGTGGTTCAGGTTGCAGCGAAGTCGTCCCATTGTGCAACAACTCGGCGCTCGACCGCATCCAGCGCCATGATGCCACTGTCGCGACTCCACGGGATCGTCCCGACTGGCGAGAGCCCCCGACGAGGTCGTGCAGCAATTCTTCGATGATTTGCAAGAAGTGCCGATCCAGCCGACGAGCGAAGAGGCTCACCGCGACACCACCGACCAGGAGATGGCGAGGATCGCCACCAGGGTGGAGGAGGCGGCAGCAGCCGCTGCCGCTTGAGCCTTCGGGTTCACCGTGGAGGAGGCGGACGCGGCGAAGGCGGCAAGCTCTGCCGAGCGAGGGGAGGTCGCCGGCAAGGACGAGCTTGTCGAGCCCGAGGCCAGGTCGAGTGGACCCGCCGAGGGCGCTTCTTCCCCTCCGCCAAGCGACCAAGAGAGCCCACTCCCCTGCCTCATCGCACCGGAGGCGGGCCGGAGTTTGACTTCTCCGCGCTCAGCTCCGAGGAGGAAGGCGAAGAGTAAGCTTCCCGAGATTGTGCTTGTATTTCTTCAATTTTTACTGCTTCATCTTGAATCTGATTTGCTTCGCTCTGGACGCTTTCCTTTTCGTGGCTGGCCCGGAGAGGCGGCGAAGAGGGCCAAGATCCCGGCAGTCGTCGTTGAGGACGATTCTCCTGTGGCGGCAGGGGACGCGTCGAGACCGCCTGCGGACCCGGCAACCCTTCCCAGAGCAGCCCCAGCCTGGCCCCCAGAGTAAGTGTGCAGTTTCCTTCTTACTATTAGGTGTGCGGGGGTGTTCCTTCTTCGTTGATATCTAACTGTGTGCTTGTGTAGGAGCGGAGCAGCGTCATCAGGAGGGCTCGGAAGCCGCCTCCGAGATCCTGCCCGCTGCCACTACGCCGCCAAGGGGGAACTCCCGGCAAGGGAGCTCTCTCCGACAAGGGAGGCCACCCCGACAAGGGAGGCCACTCCGGCAAGGGAGGCTACCCCGGCAAGGGACGGCGCCAGCGACCCTCCAGTGATCGAGGTCATAGCTGCGGATCCGTTGCAGTGTAACTCCCTTACACGAAATTTTCCCTTGGGCTTGCTTTCTTTTATTTCTCTTTTTGAATATCTGCTTGATCGCTCTTTCTTCGTCCGATGCAGACCCGATGGAGGTCGAGGCCGCCGGCGAGGAGGAAACGCGCGGCAACACCGACGAGGCCGCCGTCGAAGAAGAAGAGGTCGTCGTCGTGGAGGAAGAGGCCGTCGCCGACGAGCCTGTCGGCGAGGAGGCCACCGAGGCTGCCGACGCGGAGGCCGACGAGGGGTCAAGCGATCGTACTGACGGCCCTGAGGCCGCAGGAGCGGCAAGCGCTACACCGACAGCCGACTCCCCCGCTGCTGCCGCGGCGTCAGGCTCCGAGGAGCCCCAGCCCGGTGCCTACCTGAAGGCCGGAGAAGGCGTCTTCATCAAGCTCCCCTAGGAGCCGAGCTCCAGGGCGCCAGTCGAGGGAGAAACCTTCGACGGCGAGCTACTCGCCTCTGCTGGTCTGACGCTGGTGGACGTGCCAAGCAGCAGCAGCGGCGGCGAAGTTCGAGGAGGAGCAAATGAAGAAGCTGCTATCGCTCTACCGCACCGGCGAGCCAAGTTAGAGACCAGGGAAGCCCTTGTCGCGAGGGCGGAGCGGATATGGAGAAGCACGCCGAGGAGCTCCGGGCGCCAACAAAGAAGCCCTCTGTGGCGTGGCGGAAGCGCGGGGCAGCTCATGAAGAGCGCACGGCCTTCATCCTTGAGAAGGCCGCAATGATGAGGAGCAGCGGTGGCTGCCGAGAAGCTTCGCCAGCAGAAAGCGAGCTGGCGCAGCGGAAGGTCAACCTGGACAGCCACGAGGAAGACCTTGCCGCGCGCGAGGTGTCGCTTGGCGGGGCGCTTCAGGAAGCGCAGGACGCTGGTGCAGCCACCGAGGCCGCCAAGGAAGAGCTGAAGGCGAAGGTGGCACAGCTGGAGGCCACCCTCAAGAAGAGCGGCGAAGAGCTTGCCGTGCTCAAGCGTGAGCGCGAGAAGGATGCCTACACCCTTGGCGAGCTGCAGAGCCGTCTTCTTGTGACAGGCCAAGGAGCTCGACACCGCCAAGGATTCCAAAGGCGGATCTGGGCTGGCCGACCACTCTGACGCAGACGTTGGATGGCGCCCGGGGAGGCGGGAGGTGGGCTTGTTGGAGGCGATCAAGGCCAAGGAGGAGCTGCTAGAGAATGCTGTCTCCGTCGAGAACACCTTAAGGGAGGCGTGGAGCCTGGACCCGAAGGTCTTGTGGACACCGCCGCCCGACATCCTAACGAGCTGATGGAGCTGGGGATGGCGGACCTTGCGTACTCTTCCGGCGAGCATCTCAACCCAGCGCCAAGCTCAGCTTGTTCTTCAAAGGCGTGGCGGCGGGCCTCCGGCGACTCGGGAGGAGGTCCCGAAGCAGCTGGCCGAGGAATCGCGCCAGGTTTGTGCAGGGGCCCTCGAGAAGGTGTTGATGAAGGTGGCCTTCCGCAACCCGGGCCTCAACCTTAACGGCGTCCTCAGATCCTTGCCACCCGAAGCCAACGTGGAGGAGCTCAAAGCCCTTTTCGCACCCATTGTGGACAAGGTGAACAAGATCAAGCGGATCGAAGGCGACCGCGTAGACTAGGCCGCCAACCTTATCTTTCCCTTGTCGCTGCTGATCATGTTTAGAAAACTTTGTCAGATCAGCGACAAGTTATTCTGTAATATACTCTATCTTAGGTGAATCGATCAATGCAATGCTATTTCCTCTACTTGATTCCTTCCTTTGCACGTTTCTGCCTTACGCATTTAGGGGACTTGTCGGTGCGGGCACTTTTGCCATGGCCGAGTGCGAACGTCGGCACTTCTTTGGCGGTGCCGCCTCCGACAAGCAACCTTGTCGCGACTAGCCGCAGCTCACTTAAGTTGTTGAGCGGACTCGAAACAAAGTAAGGGCGCGACTAGCCGGCGAGTTAGTTCCTCTGCGCACAGGTTCTCCATACAAAGTACCATCGTTCGAGGAAGATAACGAAAATTTAAAAATTGATTGCTCAAACTTTGGCAACTTTGCTTTTCTGTCTCTTGCTTCCCGATGAGGTGAAACTTCCTCGAGCGGTGCCTGGTCCATAGTATTATCTCTTCCTCCCCCCATGGTTAACTTGTGCGCGAGGGAGCCTTCCTTTCTTTGAAAAAGAAAAAGAAGAGGAAATAACGTTATGAAGCCTAGCGGCTCGATTCTGCTTACCGGGTGTGGTTGCTGCACAAAGTGTTAGCCAAAGCATGCAATAAATTGATGAAAGCATGCACGGGGTCTGCGCCCGGCTTTGTACAAAGGATTACATGCAACTGCGGCAAGACTTGTACAAAAGGTGGTTGCCGGAACGGGTTCCGACAACCGCGCCCTATGGGTAAAACTTACGAAGATGCTCAATGTTCCGTGAGTTGCTCACCGAACGCCATCTTGTCTCTGGCATGACAGCGCCAGCCTAGTGACTCGTTTCACCCGATAAGGGCCTTCCCACTTCAAGGCCAACTTGTTTGAATTCTTGGCGGACTGAACACGCCGAAGAACAAGGTCGCCTTCCTCGAGACTTCGGCATTAACCCTGCGGCTATGGTAGCGGCGCAGAGCTTCTTCAGTAGCGGCGGCTCGCCTGGCAATGATGAAGGCGATCCTCCTCGAGGCGGTAGCGTCATCTTGTCGCAGCTGCTCTTGCTCGAGCTCATCATAGCGAGCACTCGAGGCGATCCGTATCTGAGTTCCGTGGGGAGAACTGCCTCTGTTCCATAGACTAGAGCAAAGGGTGTATGCGGCGGTGGCTCGATTTGGCGTCGTCTGATCGACCAAAGAACCACCGGCAGCTCCTCGATCCGGTTTCTTCCGCACTTGTGCAGCACAGCCGAAAGTTACGGTCTTGAGCCAGCAGCACTTCAGCATTGCCCTCTGCTTGATCGTTGCTTCTCGGGTGAGCAACGAAGCAAAGCAGACCTTGGCGCCAAGGTCTTGGACGTCTTGCATGAAGGTGCGACTTCGTGAATTGTGTGCCGTTGTCGGTGATGATCCGGTTGGGGATTCGAAGCGGCAAACAATTGACTGAAGAACTTGATCGCCGACCGTGCCGTCACCTTCCTCATCGCTTCCACTTCCGCCACTTTGTGAACTTGTCGATGGCGGCGTACAAGTACTCAAAGCCCCCGACTTCGGGGAAGGGGCCGAGGATGTCGAGCCCCGGACCAAAAATGGCGAGGATAAAGGGATCGTCTGGAGAGCTTGAGCTGGCTAGTGTATCTGTTTGGAATGGAACTGCACGCTTCACACTTGGTTACTTGTGCGATTGCATCCTGGAGGGCTGTCGGCGAGAAGAAACCTTCTTGGGAAAGCTTTGCGGCAAGTGCTCTTCTTGCCAATGTGTTGACCACATATGCCTCCATGTATCTCTGCCAACAACCACATCCATCTTCCACAGGAATACACTTCAATTTCACACCGTTGAGTCTTCTTACATGCAGTATCTTTGTCGACAAACTGGTACATACTTGACTGCCGGGCTACTCTTTCCGCTTCTTCTTGCTCTTGGGAAGTTCTCTGTCTGAAGGAAATGGACAATCTGCTGCGCCCATGCTGGAGCTTGCGGCTCGACAACAAGGACTAAAGGCACATCTGCTGCTGCGGGAACATCAGCTTCCACGGCAAGAGCCTGCGGCCCTGCCAGAGCTAGATGCTCCCCGACGAGCTTGCCGGAGCAAGACTTGTCGGGGCGTGCCTTCAACGAAACAAACCACAGGGGTGCAGCCGGGCAGACTGCTCCTCGGCTGCTTGTTGGTGTTGATCTTGGGGACCTTTGCAACGACGGCTTCGGGAAGCTCTGTCGGAAAGTAGTCACCAGAGGCCAACTTCCTCTTCTTGCTCTGTCCAGTTGATGGTGTTACGGTAGGCTGAGTCAGTTTAAGCACGAAGATCCCTGGTTCCACAGGCAACTTAAGTGCAGCGCACTTTGACAGGCCGTCAGCAATATCATTCCGAGCTCTTGGGACATGTTCCATTTGCAGGCCGTCAAAGTGCTCTTCTAGCTTCCTCACTTCATCCACGTAGGCTTCCATCAACGGACTCTGGTAATCTTTGTTGACTTGGCGGACGACAAGTTGCGAGTCACCCCTGACAATAAGCTTCTTGATCCCAAGGTCCACTGCGATCCTGAGACCGGCAAGCAAACCTTCATACTCTGCAGTATTGTTTGTCGCTTGCTCGTTGGGAAAGTGCATCTGGGCGGCGACTTGAGGTGCTCTCCGGTGGGTGCGATAAGCAGCACGCCGGCACTGGCGCCTTGCTGCGAGAAGGCACCATCAAAGTACATCAGCCACTCTTTGCTTGCTTCTTTGACGGGAAAGCTCGTCTCCGGAATCTCTTCATCTGGTGTTGGCGTCCATTCCGCTATGAATTCTGCCAGCGCTACGCTTTGGATTGTCGATGTGCTTTCAAACTTGAGACCAAAGCTTGACAGCTCCGATGCCCACTCGACAATCCTGCCTGCCGCTTACGGATTACGGAGTATCCTCTTCAGCGAAAGCGGTGACAACTGTGATCTCATGCACTTGGAAGTAATGGCGCAGCTTTCTCCAGGCCATGAGGAGGCCTAAAAGCAATTTTAGCACACCAGAGTACCGTGACCAAGCCCCCTGCCGGAGGGAACTGACAAAGTAGACGGGGCGCTGCACCATCCTTTACATGTCTGGTCGTCATGTGTCTGCGGATTAAGTCCTTGTCGGGACCCGAGCTTATCGGCGAAGCCCCCACCTTGTCATTTGGATGTGCTTGCCGTGGTTCTTTGGCTCGTCATCCGCCTCCCTCTCCGCTACTAACGCAGCACTAACCACTTGATTGGTTGCCGCTATATATAGCAGCAACTTCTCTTGTGGCTTAGGTGCGACAAGTGTTGGAGTGGAGGACAGGTATCTCTTCAAGTCCTGCGGCGCAGCCTCCGCTTCGAGTCCATTTCATTGGACCTGCCTTTTTCAAAATATTGAAAAAGCGGCGGTAGCGTTCAGCAGAACCTAGAAATAAACCTGCTGAGAGCAGCCACGCATAGCCGGCAAGTCTTCGTACATCCTTGACGCGCTTTGGTGCTTCAATCTGCTCAATGGCCTTGATCTTGTCGGGATTAGCTTCAATCCCTCGTTTGAACCACGAAGAACCCGAGAAGCTTGCGGAAGGGACTCCAAACACGCACTTCTCGGGGTTGAGCTTGAGGTTGATCTTGCGCAGATTTGCAAAGGTCTCGTCCAAATCTTGAACCAGAGTTGCTTTGTCCTTGCTTTTGACCACTATGTCATCCATGTAGGCTTCTACATTTCTGTGCATTTGCGGCTCAAAAGCGTCATGGACTACCGTTGCAAATGTTGAACCAGCATTCTTCAAACCCAAAAGGCATCCGTATGAAACAGTATGTGCCACATGGTGTGATGAATGCGGTCTTCTCCTCATCTTCTTCAGCCATGAAGATCTGATGGTATCTGAGTAGGCGTCAAGAAGCGAAAGCAAATCACATCCAGCCGTGGAGTCAACAATCTGGTCAATGCGCGGCAAGGGAAATGGATCTTTGGGACAAGCTTTATTAACATCCGTGAAGTCAATACAAAGTCTCCATTTCCCATTTGCTTTCTTGCGACTACGAGATTGGCCAACCACGTAGGATGGAGCACTCCTCGACAAGGCCTGTTGCTTCCAGTTTCTTGATCTCTTCGCTATGAATTCTTGGCGCTCCACCGCTTGCTTCACGACTTTTTGCTTGACGGGCGCGCATGAGGACAAACGGCGGCGGTGCTCAATCACTTTCACAGGAACACGGGGATATCGGACGGTTGCCATGCAAACACGTCGACATTCGCCCATGAAAGCAACGAGCGCCTTCCTATTTAGGGTCGAGAGAGAGCAGCGATGGTGAAGGTACCACCAGCGCCGTCCTCCTTGGTAGCACCTTCTTGGTCTTCGGCGGAGCCACCATCTTCTTGCACTTGCCGGTGGAGCTCGATGGTGCGTCCTCGACGGTAGCGCAGCACTCGAAGAGGTGCGCTTGCGGAGTGAGCATCGAGCCCTTGCCGGACTTGGACTTGGTCTTCTTCCCCGGAGCTTCAGCGGCAAGTGTTGGGCGAGTCTGTCGCTCTCTGCATCCGGTAGATCTTGTCGGCACAGATAAGGGCATCCTTCTTGTCGCCGTGGGCGGAGATGACGCTTATCGGGCCTGGCATCTTGATGGGTTGTAAGCGTAGTGAGAGGCTGCCATGAACTTGGCGAGTCTTTGGGCGGCCAAGTATCCCATTGTAAGGCAATGGGAAATCGGCAACGTCGAATGTAACCCTCTCGATCCTGAAGTTCAGCTCGCTGCCAAATGTGACCGGCAACGTAATCTTCCCCTTCGCTTGCTCCTTCCCGGATTGATTCCTTGAAGGTACCGGTCTCTTCGAGCTCGCTGTCGAGGATTTGAAGCTTGGAGCACCGCGGAGGAGATCAGATTCAAGCCCGGCCCGCCGTCAACTAACATTTTGTGACCTTGAGGTTGCGGATGGTTGGTGAGACCAACATCGGCAAGCACCCGACCGCGATTATGCGATCGTGGTGGTCCTCAATATCAAAAATGATAGGCGTGCCGGACCACTTCAGAGGCTTGCGTGACTCTCTGGATGGTTCCGCTGCATTGACCTCGCGCACCCATTGCTTGAGTTGGCGGTGGGAGGTATGCGAGGAAGCTTACCTCCCGAATCAGCTTGAAGAACCTCTGTGGCTTTCAAACTCCTGCTCGCCATCGTCGTCGTCTTCCATATCTTCGCTGTCGTCATCATCTTCGTCCTTGTCGCGGCCGCGGGGAGGTCGATCTCCTTGTCGCTGCTTGGCCTTGCCGCGGCGTCCTCCCCGGCCGGGACGTTTCTTGCTTGCTCCCCCAGCACCTTCCTGGGCCTTCTCCTTGTCGCGCCGCTCGTACTCAGCTCTCTGCTGTTCGACAAGCTGCTCGACCTTCTTGCAGCTCTGGAGGTCGTGGCCCTTGGTGCGGTGGATCTTGCAGTATTGCTTGCCGTAGTTGTCCTGCTTGTCGGCGGCCGCCACCGGCTGGTGGTTGGCGTCAGCGGCAACCTCCTTGCCGGAGCCACCAGCCTTGGCATTCTTGTCGCCACCTCCATTGCCGGACTGCTCGACTGCTAGCACTTCTCTGGCTTTCTTCTTCCTGTTGCCTCGCCGCCGGCCCTTCTTTACCGGGGCGGTGTCGTCACTGTCAGATCCTGCTTCTGCATTCTCTCCTGGGAGTCTCCTCCCTTCCTCAGCGCGTGCACACTTGTCGGCCAAGGCGTACAGCTCACTGACGTCCTTGACTTTGCACATCGCCATCTCCTCCCTCATCCTGCGGTTCCGCACATTCTGATGAAATGCGCTGATCACCGCGGCAGGGTGGACGTCAGGGATGTTGTAGTGCACACGGCTGAATCTCTGAATGAACTTGGCGCAGGACTCTCCTTCCTTCGGGCGAGCAAGTGAAGGTCACTCTCTTAGCCATGAGGTTTGTGGCCACCGTGAAGGCGCCAACAAGCGATGGCACAGATCTGCCCAAGAGGATATGGAGCTGTCCGGCAAGTGCATGAGCCAAGATCTGATGTTGGGCTTGAGCACGAGCGGGAAGTAGTTGGCGAGGATCTTGTCGTCCCGTCCCCCCGCAGCCTGCACTGCGATGGTGTAGATGCTAAGGAACTCCGACGGATGCGTCCTCCATCATACTTCTCCGACACGTCTGGTTTGAAGTTTTTCTGGCTGGGCCACTTGACTTGCCGCAGCTCACGAGTGAACGCAGGGCAACCTACCGCGTACGGCAAGTCGCCTGGCTCCTCCGGCGCGCGCATATCAACAGAAGGCCCAGCACGCTTGTCGGACTGACGTCGCGCTTCTCTTCGGCGCTCGATGCGAGTTCGAGCGTCCTCTTGTTGTCGCTCGTGAAGAACTTGGCGCTGATCGCGGCGAAGCTCATGGATCCGGACGACGCAGTGGAGTCGCTGTCGAGGTGGATCCGGTGAGTCGGCGATCTTGTCCTTCTTGGCGGAGAGTGCACGGTGGTTGCACCTCCGACAGTCTCGTCGCCACCGGCTCGTGCCTTGTCGTCTCGCCGCGGCAATGATGGCGTTGGTTGCCGCGGAGCGTCGCCGTTGGCAAAGCCGATGAGGCTCGGATGGTGGCCCTCCACTCGTCGACCTTGTCGGCCCGTTGGAGGTAGTCGAGAGCAGCTGAGCTCTCGCCAGAGCTTCGCTGGAGTAGTGGGCGGCATTGGAGAAGCGGTGCGAGGCGGGACACGCTCGGACTTCTAACTACGTTAGAAGGAGCAGCAGCCCGTCCGGGCGACCGTATCTCACTCGTGCGAGCACGTTGGCGCGCATGCTGGTCTTGAGGGTCTCGATCCAACGAACGTATGGCGTTGTGAACGCCATGACGTTGTTGGTCCCGCGTCTCCTGAGATGGGCGCGGGGATGCTTGTGACGCCGAGGTTTGCGGTGCCTTGTCCTTGGACTTGGCAACATCGCGAGCACCTTCGTCGGCGCCCGTTCCTCCGCCAGCGTCTGCCCCACCACCCGTTTGCTGCGGTGAGGGTGGGCACAACGCGGACGGCTCTGCTGCCGCCGAAGCCTTCTTCTTCGGTGGCATGTTGAGGAAGATGTTGATGACGCTGCTCGTGTGAACGCCGGATCAGGTTCACACAGCCTCGACGCCCTACCCGGGCGCGCCAAAGATGTCGGGAGGCTGATCGTACCCACGGACACCTATGGGGCGGCGGACCAGGCCCTTGTGGTTCGGAGGGGGCGGAGATCGCACGAAGAGCGGATCGAGGCGAGGCACACGAGCAGTTTACCCAGCTTCGGAGCTCTCCGGAGAGATAAAACTCCTACTGCTGCTTGTTTAATATATTGTGTTCTTGCTAGGGAGCAATGAGAGCTACAAAACCTAACGTGAGTGTCTCTGGTCTCGAGTGGGTCGAATGAACCGAACCAGCCAAACCCTTTCTACGTTGCGCATGGGCCTCCTTTTATATGCTCAAGGGGTCTCCGACAGGTGGCAACATAGGCGGGGGTACAAATGTAAAAACAGGAGTTGGTACACCTACTTGAACAGTGTATGCGGTGCAAAATACCTAACTCGACGGCAAGGGACAAAAGCAATAAATGCCCGTCGTTGTCGCCCAAAGCGATTAACAGAGGCCGTCAGTGCGCCTCCGCCGCCACGATGGCGAGCCTGTCAGCGTCGCTTATCGCTGCTCTCCGCTGGCTGCACAACCGCTCGACACGCCAGCATGGAGCGGTCCCATGGCGACACGTCATTTGGGTGAGCTGGAGCGGAGGCGGAGAGAAGTTGCATGCAGCGGCAAGCGCCTTGCCGCGGCGAATCCTTGTCGCGCCCGGAGACTTGTCGCGCTCAGTCTCCCGGCAAGCTCCTCTTGCGGGGCCTTGTCTTCTGCGTGCACAGGTGGCCTTCCCGACAAGCTCCTCTTGTCGGGGCCTTGTCTTCTCAATCAAATACTTTGTTCTTGAATGGCTCCAAAGGAGCCACGGAGGATATTGGCGGTGACGAGGCAAACCTTGCAGCGAGGTCTTTAATCGTCCGTGCTGCAATACGGGATACTAGGGTACCCCTACTCTAGTACACCGACAGCCGCCTAGTTGGTCTAGATTATTTCCCTTTCCGAAGCTTGTAACCGACTTTATGTATGGATCTGTATGTCATGCTTGACTACGATGATGTATATATCATACTTCTTTCTTTGTGCATGTTGCCTCATGAATGATTCCTTGTCTCTACAATTGCTCAATGCTAAACTACCCCTGTTACCTTTTAGCAGAATGGTTAGACCAGGTTGGTCGTGGCCATGGTGCCAACGACCCACCACCGCCAGAATATATGGCCATAATGATTCAACAGTTTGAGTTGAACCGCCAATTTATGGAAGGGCTCATGGCTCAGTTTTCACGACCCAATATGAATCAGCATCCAGTCCCAGTAACTCTGCAAGACTTCATGTGCCTCAACCCTACGATTTACCGCAGTTCAACTCAGCGCCTTGATGCTGATGACTGGCTCCACGACATCACTTATGAGCTGGAGTCTGCTAATGTTGACCCTGCCAACTATGTCACCTTTGCATCATATTTCCTGAAGGGTACAGGTGCTCAATGGTGGGACAGTCACAGGCGTACACAACCTGTTGGAACAACCATTACCTGGCTGGAGTTCCAAGCTACTCTCCGTGCCCGCTACATTCCTTAGGGAATCATGAACATGAAGAAGCGAGAGTTTCGCAACCTCACACAGGGCAACAAGACTGTGGATGCTTACCAGCGGGAGTTCCTTGACTTGTCCCGCTATGCCGAAGAAGATATCGCTACTGATGCTCATAGACAGGAGAAGTTCCGTGATGAAGTTCACCCTGATATCAAGCTCGTGCTCCTGGTTCATGACTTCGCCACCTTGGTGAACAAGGCCATTCAGGTTGAGACTGGTCAGCAGGAACACCAGGGATATGACGCCTGGGTTATTAAGCTACAGTAATCCCAAGTTAATGGTGCCATGTCACCACTCTTACTGTTGCTAATCCTCGGTTGATCCAAATCGCAATCCAAATTCAAGTTCAAACTAAAGTCCAAAATTCAAATTTCTCAAACATGCAAACTAAAATGTTCAAAGGGTGGAAAATAATCCCAGGATATTTGTCATGTTGGAACCAACCTCTTTTCAATTCCCAAAATTCCCCCTGGTATTAATTTTTGGTCAAGCAACATTTAAATTGGCCTTTTCAATTTCTAAAAATGGTTACACAACTCCTTTTTGCCCCCATACTTTTTTTTCCATCTCAATATATTGTGTTAGATTTATGTGCCAAGTTTTGTTTATAACAAAACTCATTTGGTACAAAAAGAAAATGCAAAAGGAAAAGAGAAAACGGAAGACAGAAAAAGAAAAGGAGGAGGACCTAAGCTACTGGGCTTGTTAGCCCACCTAACCAAAGCCGGCCCACCTACCTTTCCCTCCCTCACCGGTTGTCCTGTTCCCACGACCGCATCGCTATAGGGGTGATACGTCTTCGTCGTATCTATAATTTTTGATTGTTCCATGCCAATATTCTACAACTTTCATATACTTTTGGCAACTTTTTATACTATTTTTGGGGACTAACATATTGATCCAGTGCCCAATGCCAGTTCATGTTTGTTGCATGTTTTTGTTTCGCAGAATATTCATATCAAACGGAGTCCAAACGGGATAAAAACAGACGGAGATTATATTTGGAATATTCGGAGAATATGGGAAGAAAAATCCACGCGAGACAGTGCCCGAGGGAGGCACGAGGCAGGAGGGCGCGCCCCACCCCCCTGGGCGCGCCACTGAGCCTCGTGGGCCCCCGTAAGGCGGTTGATGCCCTTCTTCGGCCGCAAGAAAGCTAATTTTTAGGAAAAAATCACGGCGAAGATTTCAGTCCAATCGGAGTTACGGATCTCCATATATATACGAAACGGTGAAAGGGCAGCCGGATAGAACGCGAAAACAGAGAGAGAAGAGAGACAGATCCAATCTCGGAGGGGCTCTCGCCCCTCCCATGCCATGGAGACCAAGGACCAGAGGGGAAACCCTTCTCCCATCTAGGGAGGAGGTCAAGGAAGAAGAAGAAGAAGAAGAAGGAGGGGGGCTCTCTCCCCTTCTCTTCCGGTGGCACCGGAGTGCCACCGGGGGCCATCATCATCACCGCAATCTTCACCAACAACTTCATCGCCATCATCACCAACTCTTCCCCCGCTCTATGCAGCGGTGTAACCTCTCTCTACCCGCTGTAATCTCTACTTAAACATGGTGCTCAACGCTATATATTATTTCCCAATGATGTATGGCTATCCTATGATGTTGAGTAGATCCATTTTGTCATATGGGTTATTTGATGATCAAGATTGGTTTAAGTTGCATGTTTTATTATTGGTGCTGCCCTATGGTGCTCTCCGTGTCGCGCAAGCGTGAGGGATCCCCGCTGTAGGGTTTCCAATATGTTCATGATTTTCTTATGGTGGGTGGCGTGAGTGACAGAAGCATATACCCGAGTAAGTAGGTTGTTTGCGTATGGGATAAAGAGGACTTGATGCTTTAATGCTATGGTTGGGTTTTACCTTAATGATCTTTAGTAGTTGCGGATGCTTGCTAGAGTTCCAATCATAAGTGCATATGATCCAAGTTGAGAAAGTATGTTAGCTTATGCCTCTCCCTCAAAAAAAAATTGCAATAATGATCACCGGTCTAGTTATCGATTGCCTAGGGACAAATAACTTTCTCGTAACAAAAAGCTCTTTACTAAAACTAACTTAGTTGTATCTTTATCTAAACAGCCCATAGCTTTTATTTACGCGCTCTTTATTATCTTGCAAACCTATCCAATAACACCTACAAAGTACTTCTAGTTTCATACTTGTTCTAGGTAAAGCGAACGCTAAGCATGCGTAGAGTTGTATCGGTGGTCGATAGAACTTGAGGGAATATTTGTTCTACCTTTAGCTCCTCGTTGGGTTCAACACTCTTACTTATCGAAAGAGGCTACAATTGATCCCCTATACTTGTGGGTTATCAAGACGTTTTTCTGGCGCCCGTTCTTGGTGAGTCACAGATGGGGTGAATATTCTCGTGTGTGCTTGTTTGCTTTATCACTAAGTAATTTTTATTTGCTGTTCTTAGTTGTTCTTTATCTTTAGTTATGGATATGGAACACGAAATACCAAAAAAAAATAGGTGTACTTGCTACTCATGGAGATGGGGAACCTCCTAAAACCCTCGATACTCATTATGTGAAAGATATTATGTACTACTTTAATAATCCTGAGAAAACCCCATTCAACTATGTTATGGGAAACACGTTTATCAACGTGAATACTTTAGGGATTATCGCTTGACTCAAAAAGGGAAACTATTATGGGATCAAATTCATATATTGCATTGGTATGCTAGGCAACTATGCTTGAGATATGATTATACTTGTTGCTCTAGGATGAAGGCTCCAGACCTTCCCTTTTCATGCGAATTTAATGATAATGAAACCTTGGCTTCTTATGCTAGAGGTATATATGATTACTATGATGTGGAACAAATATAAGAATTTGTTGCTTTTATGGGAGAAATTGAATCTATGTTCAAAGAGTTTGAAAATATTTATGATGCTGTTTATAGACCTGAAAATCTAGCTATCCTTAAATATTGCTATGCCAATTATGAATTCAATTCCGATATTGATGCATTTATTGAGAAAGTCTCTGTGGCACCCTGGCTCAGAGCGACCGGTTTACCATGCATTGCCAGCCCAAAGACCATGTCTTCTGGCAACACACAACATCTTGGTATAGAAAACAACCGCTTTATTGATGCTAGCGGAACATAGTTTATATTACAACAGCTGTCGAGGCAAGCGGCACACCAGGTGCGGCTGAACAATATGTACATTATTTAGTGAACATAAAGGGGCCTCGATCAGAACAACTATGTGGCAGCGGAATAACGTCGTAGCGGAAGCTCCATACCGATGTGGACACGATCTAGACTCGAGCATCACTCCTCTCCGACGAGACTTCCCTGAAATTTGGCATGACATTTCTCCGTCACAATACACGATGGAGGAATGTGAGAAAAGTTTTTGAGCAGCTCCGTCATGGGTTTAGCAATCTTGGAAAACCCTTCAATAAAATGATAGTAATATCCAGCCAATCCGAGAAAACTACGGATCTGCGTCACAGTCCTGGGCGGCACCCAATCGAGCGCATCCTTTACTTTGCTCGGGTCCATGGCTATACCTTCGGCGGATAGTACATGTCCGAGAAACCCAACTTGCTTGAGCCAAAATTCGCATTTACTGAATTTGGCGTATAGCTGATGGTCGCGGAGTCGTTGTAGCACTGCTCGGAGGTGATCCTTGTGCTCTTCTTCACCCTTGGAGTAAATGAGGATGTCATCGATGAAGACTACCACGAATTTGTCGAGGAAGTCCATGAATACTTTGTTCATCATATGCATGAAGAAAGCAGGGGCATTGGTGAGACCAAAGGACATCACGGTATATTCATAAAGACCATACCGAGTAGTGAATGCGGTCTTAGGAATATCCTCCTTTTTAATCTTGAGCTGAGGATATTCGGTCCGTAAATCGATCTTAGTGAATACTTTAGCCCCACTGAGCTTATCAAACAGATCATCAATCCTTGGCAGCGGATATTTATTTTTGATAGTGACCTCATTCAGCTGGCGGTAATCTATGCACATACGGAGACTGCCATCCTTTTTGTCCACGAAAATAGCAGGTGATCCCCATGGTGAAGAGCTGGGACGAATATATCCTTTCTGGAGCAATTCATCAAGCTGTTTCTTTAGCTCCACTAATTCTGATGAGGGCATCCGGTAATACTTCTTGTATGACGGTGCAGTTCCGGGCACAAGATCTATTGCAAATTTCAGTTCCCGATCTGGTGGCATGCCTGGTAGTTCTTCTGGAAATACATCAGGGTACTCGCTGGCCACAGGAATAAATTCCAATTCAGCCACAGCGGTGCAAACCAATTCTTGCTTGGGTATATTCTTGCGAGCGTTAATTTGGTAGTCTGCCCATTCAGACTGGTCAAAGTGACTTCTTGGGTTGCGCAGTTTATGCAAACTTGATATTTGGTCAACCAATTCATACCCAATATAATATCCAACTTTTCAGACTCAATGATTATCAGAGAGGTTGGAAAGTAGACTCCGTTGATATTGATTTCCAGATCACGGCAGACCAGATTGCTCTTGATTATAGATCCCGGGGTTTGTACCAGCATATTTTTGCCCAAATGCATGCAAGGAAAGTTGTTTTGGGCAGCAAAACTCCGAGAAATAAAAGAATGGGAAGCCCCAGAGTCAAATAAAATTACGGCAGGTATGCCATTAACAGAAAACATACCAATGACGACTTCTGGCTTCTCTTGGGCTTCATCGGCGGAGATATGATGCACGTGCCCAGTGAAGTTTTGCTGGGTTGGCCATGACTCCATAAAGTTGACTTGTGGCCTGATTAGGGAATTCGCCTTGTTGTTCTTGGGGCACTTTCTGGCATCATTCTGCCCGCAATTGAAGCAAGAATTATTGCGCTGACGCTCCTCATGTATTGGGTTGGTCACGACATTCTTGACTTGAGTGGTGGTATTGTTAACTTTCTGCTGCCAATTTGGCTTGTATTCCACCTGAGTATGCTGCCAGGTACGAGCCTTTTGCACTGGTTGCCCATCCTTCTTTGGCTCAAACTTACGCTTGTTGTCGTTGTTAACAGGCCTATTATCTGCTATAAGCTTGTGCTCCCGTTCAACAATGAAAGCCTTGTTCACCAGAGTTTGGAAATCTGGGAAATCAAGCATACTGAGAGTACACCTGAGTTGCGGATTTAGGCCTCCAAGAAATCTGTCAATCTTCCTTTCTTCGGTGGCCACGTCATAAAGAGGGTAACGGGCCAAATGATTGAATTTTTGCAAATATTCAGCCACAAACTGATTTCCTTGGACGAGTGCGAGAAATTCACGCTGCTTGGTCTTCATAACTCCAGTAGGGATATGATATTGGAACTGTCCTTAAACTTTTCCCAGGTGATTTCCTCATCAACCGGCCACATGGCTTTTGTATTTTCCCACCATATGGCAGTTGCGCCTTCAAGGTAATGAGTTTCAAATGGAACTTTATCATTTTCTTCAATACGAGCAATCTCAAGCTTTTTCTCAATGGTGCGCAACCAATCGTGTGCATCCAATGGGTCAACAATCTAACTGAAACTGGGTGGCTTGGTCCTTTGAAAATCTGACAGCTTTGAGTGATGACCGTTCTGATTTCCATTCTGTCCAACCATAGCTTGCACACTCCTTAATATTTCGATCAGATCATTGTTCCTTCTTTCCTCAAACATACGCAGAATTTGCTCGATGGAGGGTGGATTTGGCGGTGGAGGTGGTGGCGGAACGTACTGTTCGGGAGAATGTCCTGCCTGTCGTGCGGAACGACGAACAGGAGTTCCCTCACAAACGTTGCTACTGCTGCCTCCCCGCGTCATGCTATTGTGGATTTTTTCCAAGACAACGCAATCGAGATGAGAAACATCCAAGAATGAAATTGGGTAAAAGCCAGCAACAAATCCCGGAAGAAAACAAAAGAGCGAAGAAAATACGGTGAATAAAGCCCCAACATAATTATACATAGACTCATACATGAAAGATAAACAACATGCCAGGTTCAACTACTCTCATACATGCAACGAAACATCATGACTCGTACGACTACATCCGTACATCATCCGGACGACTGCGAATACTCAAAGGTACTACTGCTCTGCTCGTGCTGCGCTGTCCTCCCCTGAAGCGGTCTCGGATCCCGAACTAACGTGGTTAACGGAAACCTCCGAGTTAAAGGTAACACGAAGGCGCTGCCTTGAGGGCTCTCCCTCAGGGGCAGGGGTAGGATGAAGCATAGGGGCTACAGGAGTAGCGAGAAGTGAAACCCACTCGGCAGGAGTACTGAGAGGATTCACGACCGAGACGCCCGTGCTACTCGGAGGAGTAACCGGCGAAATAGGGGAACTAGAACTGGCTGGAATATAAGGGGTAAATCCCAGAGAAGATGGAGTAGTGGCAGATCTAGTAGTGACTAAAGTAGCGGCTAAAAGCGATGCAGGCACGAAGTCAGCTCTCGAGCCAGCTCGTGGATCATAAGATAACTAGCGGTGACATAACGAGCAAGGTGGCTAGCAACACTATCGGACTCGGATCAATGATAGGAAAGCAGAACCACGACCGTTGTCGTGCGAGAGATGGGTAGTAATAGAAACACAGGTGGTTACGCATTCGCACCTTGTTGTAGCGAAGCTCGACAAGGACCTCGAATGCAGCAAACTGGACAGCCTGAGAAGCGGTGGAGGCGTAACTGCGCCGAGAAGTACGAATGTAAGAGCTGGAATCGGAACTAGTGCGCAGAGTGACCACTGCGTGATACTCATACACTGAACCAGCTAGATGCTCCCGATACACACGATAGACTGGGTCGTCTCCGAGAGGGTACAACCAACACCACACGTTGCGAAGGAGGTGCGATGACGTGTACGACATCAGCTGCAACTGGCACGGATACGGCATCGGAGCCATCTACACCCACAACCATTAGCAGGTTAGCATAAAAATTTATAAACCAAATGCATGCAATGCAAAAACCAGCAAAAATTACTACCGGCACTCAACTTAAACTCGTATCTAACGTCTAGTTAACACGTCATAGTCTAGCGTGGCCTACAGTCAGCGTGGCTCTAATACCAAGCGTTGTGGCACCCCGGCTCAGAGCGACCGGTTTACCATGCATTGCCAGCCCAGAGACCATGTCTTCTGGCAACACACAACATCTTGGTATAGAAAACAACCGCTTTATTGATGCTAGCGGAACAGAGTTTATATTACAACAACTGTCGAGGCAAGCGGCACAGCCGGTTCGGCTAAACAATATGTACATTATTTAGTGAACATAAAGGGGCCTCGATCAGAACAACTACATGGCAGCAAAATAACGTCGTTGCGGAAGCTCCATATCACTGGGACACCAATGTGGACACGATCTAGACTCGAGCATCGCTCCTCTCCAACGAGACTTTCCTAAAATCTGGCATGACACGCCAGGTCAGTACATTGAATGTACTTGCAAGCTCACAACAGGCATAATCATAATGGCAAACAATATCATGATACTTAACCAATTAATAATAATGCAACACTATATGTCAAACATGCTGTGATCATGCTTGAACGTCCCTCGGGACAACTTACCAACCGTGATCATTCTCGGATCACAAACAAGCCACCAACATGGTCTTAACAAGAGTAACTCGTGATCCTTACGGCGATCACAACCAAGACCAATATCTGGTCCCGAATATCTCGATGGCCTTTCTGCCATCCTCAACAATGCCAAGTTCATAGCTTAGTGTGCAAATTTTATTAAATGTTGACTCATGGTGGGACCTAGTACGAGGTGTCTGTGACCGTGGACTCGGCTATCGATAGATTATACACTCTGCAGAGGTAGCACATTGTACCCACACCACGGAACCCATGGCCTCGCACTCCCATTCGGGTGGACCAATGACATTCTGACGAAACCCTTCCATTGTCATGACACTCTCCCGGCCACTCTGACCCAATCCCCAACGGGCTAGTCCTGGGTGGCCCCGTGTCTACAAAAGACACACCGACCACCGTCGTGGCCAAAACGATCCTACTCGGGGACCCGGTACCATAATCTCAACAACGGGCACACAAGGTTATGCCTGCTTACCGGGCCAGGGTAAGCACGCCATAACCTTCCCTAGTTGGAGGCACCGACCGGAGGCAATGTCAATGGACCGAATCAAGGCCTTCCCACAAAGGCAAATGTGGTTGCACTGGGAAAAACTCGATTCAGCGGCACCATGACCCAGTCAACGGTATATTCAAGTTGAGTTATATTCATGTTCAACTTAAAATGCAAATGGCCGGTGTCATAACATGCCATGAAATGCAAAACTACACATGCATCACTTAATAACGAAAATGACCGATGTCATCCATATTCACACTAAGCATAAACATCAACAACTCATATTACTTTGCTGATCAAGATAACTCACATATTAACCAAAATATTTTGTAGCAAATTTTTTTATTTTCTCATGCAAGAACGTAACTCCGATTAATTTCTCACATGAATAACAAAGATTTACCACAAACAAATCCTAATTTCTTTACCAACCAAGTGAGGTTCAAACATTCTATAAGTCAAGTAAAATGACTAAACAAGTACTTAACATAATATTTTCTAGCAAATTTTTATCATTTTATTTATGCAAGAACATAACTTTAAATAATTAATAACATGCATAACAAAAATTATTTCTATCATCACCACAAATAGATCCTAGCTTTGCTTCACGAACTAAGCTAGTTTCCACATTCTGTAAATCAAGCATATTAATTAACAAACACTTAACATAATATAAATAACACAATAGTTATTTAAATGCATGGATTAATCATTTCATTCAAGTAAGAAAATCATAAATATTGAAATGACAACATGAAAATGTTGTTGTGGCTTGCCTTAGTGCAGATGAGGTTCACAAGCCTTCTGGTGATCCTCAAGACAAGCCTCACCCTCTGAAAATAATTTTAAACACAAAAAGAAAATATCAAGAACACTTCTAAAAATCACCAGAAATTCTAAACAGCTGAGAAAAATCTCATCTTTGGTGAGCTGCTAGATTTCTTTGCAAAGAACAAGATGCAAAAAGAATCAATTCATTTGGACTTATGGTTGAGGAGTTATGGCTGTTTGAAGTGTTCTGTAAATTCATATGAATTTGAATAAAAATAAACAATTTGGGGGGTGACATCGGCGTAAAGCCCAGGCGCCACCACTCGTGCCTGCCACACACAGAGAGTGGCTGACTAGCGGGCCCCGCTAGTCAGGTTAGGAAGAGGGGGAGAAGGAAACAGAGGGAGTCGCAGCTCCGCCGGAGCTCTCGCCGGCGACGAGGACTCCTTGGCAAAAACGAGAGGGAGGGATGGCAAGAGGGGGTTGAGGCGCACCTGCCCGTACCCGTAGCGTAGCTAGGGGTGGTCGGACGGTGTCGGAATCAACCTCGCAAGGGGATGCAGAACACAGTGGTCGCCGGAGATGAAGAAGACGGCGAGCAGAGGCAACTCCAGGGGCTCCAGAGGGATGAACGGCTTCATCGGAGAGGGGCGGAGGCCCTGGAAGGGTCGCCCTGGCCTGGGAGGGGCTGGAGCTACCGCGGCGACCAGAGGGGATCGCGGACGAGCTCCAGCTCGGGGACGGCGGCCCGAGTCCTGCCCGGCCAGGCTACAGCTTCCTACTCGCTTGTGGGGTGTGTGGGAATGCTGGATGGTGCTCGAGGAGGCTGGGGGCGGCTCCATTTATAGGCGAGCGGTGAGGGGGTTTCGGGCTCCGCCGGTGGACACCTGTCCACGGCGCCCGGTGACGAGCGGTGTCATTGAGAGGGGAAGAAGGCGACGCAGCTCACGCGGCAACTGTTGGCAGACAGAGGCGAGCATAGGAACGAGGAGAAGGCGACGAGCACAGTGCGCACCGCACTGTTGGGTTGGCTGGACCGTGCCCGTGCTCGCTGCGGCGATCTTCGGCGTTGGCGAGCACCAGAGGGGATTTAAGGGAGTTGAGACAAAGATGGTGGTGAAGTTTGGCACGCTACGGCAGTCGGGGAAGCGAGCACGCACGAAACAGAGTGCTCGGCGGCACTCAGAGCGCGTCGACACGCATGCCAAGACCCACAGATTTAACGCGGTCACCGCATGGACTATGACATCAGGCCGAGCTAAGCCTAAACTTCATGTCTGGCGTGTTGTTCGTGGTAGTTTGAGATGTCACCGCTCTCTGGTTTGGATCCAGGTGCAGTAGGGAAATTTTTACATGCCAGGTAAGTTTCTGGTCAGTAACTTTGAGAGGTTACTGAGGTCAAATGGCTGGGAGTTAGAGGCTGTGCTTTAGAGGTTAGCCAAGAGTTACTAAGGTGAAAATGCACAAGAAAACCCAGGCACAAGGGAGCAAGTAAAATGGTAGTTCTTTGTAGAAACCACCATTTCTGTCTAGAACAGAAAATATTTTCTATAGCAAAAATATTCCAAAATGTGATGAAATATTTTTGCTCAGGAAGGTGCCCTAGGGTTCAAGGAATATTTGTGAATTATCTCAGATTTTTCTGGGGCATAAAAATTAGGGTTGCTTTGGAGCATACTGATCTGGCTAGGGTTTTTGAGAGAAAATGAATATTTTTCATTTAAGAAAAATATTCCAAAGATTATTTTGGAGTGGATCAGAAGGGGAATGATGATTAGAGAGGGAAATGGAGCACTTGGGTGAAAGTCAAGAGTACCCAAGTGTTTAAGTCCATATGAAAATATTCAAAAACTCCAAGTTTCAAATTTAATCCACATAAAAATCAAGCAAATGAGAGAGGGAAAAAACCAGGCTGTCACATTCTCCGCTGTCCAAGAAGAGACTAATATTTTGCAGGAATCTATGGAAGAATAAGCTGATGAAGCTGTGAGCTCATTGGATGAAAAATATGAGGAGGAGAGCGAAGAACAAAAGGAGGAAGAGCGGATTAGCTACCCGTGCCCACATTCTAATCAGAGTAACTCTTCAACTCATACATTGTAGAATATCCCTTCATGCTTACCGAAGGACGATTGCTATGATGATTGTTATGATCCCGTTGATTCTTTTGAAATATCCCTTTTTGATGATGCTTGCTATGCTTGTGGCCAAGATGCCAATATGAATTATGCTTATGGAGATGAACTTTCTATAGTTCCTTATGTTAAACATGAGATTGTTGCTATTGTACGCACACATGATAGTCCTATTATCTTTTTGAATTCTCTATATCGGAGAAGTTTGCACTTATTAAGGATTATATTGATGGGTTGCCTTTTACCATTGCACATGATGATTTTGATGAATATAATATGCATGTGCTTGCTGCTCCTACTTGCAATTATTATGAGAGAGGAACTACATCTCCGCCTCTCCATGTTCCCAATATGATAAATTTGCAAGAAACTGCTTATACTATGCATTGGCCTTTACTATGTGTGCATGAATTGTTCTTTTATGACATGCCGATGCATAGGAAGAGAGTTAGACTTCGTCATTGCTTGAAATATGTTTCTTTGTGCTCACTACTAAATTCCAAATCATTGCTAATTAAAATTGGCTTTGATATACCTTGGGATCCGGGTGGATTCACTACTTGAGCACTATATGCCTAGCTTAATGGCTTTAAAGAAAGCGCTGCCAGGGAGACAACCCGGAAGTTTTAGAGAGTCATTTATTTACGTTGAGTGATTTTATATATTTTAAAAACAAAATAAAAATAAAGAGGGGAACCCAAAACTTTTCAAAAAGAAAAGTGAAAGTGAGATAGACGAGCATTGTGAAAGTGGGGGACGTCCTTGAACTTTGTTCATGCCCATGGAAACTTTGCGAATCTTAATTACAGAAACTTTTTTACAAAAATAATTATCCCCTTATACAATTCCATTGTATTATGAAATAATGTGCCAAGGTTTGCCTTTAGGATGTTTACAATGCTTGTTAGTTTGTGCGGTGCAGGACAGAAACTTTGGCTGTAGTGCGCGATTTTACATTTTTTACTGGAACATCAAATAGTTCTGATTCTTTTTGCACTGTCTTTCTGTACAAATTTTTTATTTTTACTAATTTTGGCAGAATTGTTCAAGTATCAGAAGTATGGTGAATGTTCAGATTATTACAGACTGTTCTGTTTTAGACAGATTCTGTTTTTGATGCATAGTTTGCTTGTTTTGATGAAACTATCGATTTATATAAGTGGATTAAGCTATGAAAAATTTATATTACAGTAGCTACAATGCCAAAAAAATATGAATTGGTTTTCAACAGTACTTAGAGTAGTGATTTGCTTTATTATACTAACGGATCTTACCGAGTTTTCTGTTGAAGTTTTGTGTGGATGAAGTGTTTGATGATCGAGAAGGTATCGATGTGAGAAGAAGGAAGAGAGGCAAGAGCTCAAGCTTGGGGATGCCCGAGGCACCCCAAGTAAATATTCAAGGAGACTCAAGCGTCTAAGCTTGGGGATGCCCCGGAAGGCATCCCCTCTTTTTTCGACAAGTATTGGTATGTTTTTGGATTTGTTTCGTTCATGCGATATGTGCAAATCTTGGAGCGTCTTTTGCTTTAGTTTTCATTTTTCTTTTATGCACCATGCTGGTATGAGATAGTCCTTGGTTTATTTATAGAATGCTGTATGCACTTCACTTATATCTTTTGAGTATGGCTTTATAGAATGCTTCATGTGCTTCACTTATATCATTTGAAGTTTGGATTCCCTGTTTCTCTTTACATAGAAAACCGCCATTTGTAGAATGCTCTTTTGCTTCACTTATATTTGTTAGAGCGTGGGAAAATCTTTTGTAGAAAGAATTAAACTCTCTTGCTCACTTATATATATTTAGAGAGATGACAGGAACTGGTCATTCACATGGTTAGTCATAAAATCCTACATAAAACTTGTAGATCACTGAATATGTATGTTTGATTCCTTGCAATAGTTTTGCGATATAAAGATGGTGATATTAGAGTCATGCTAGTGGGTAGTTGTGGATTGTAGAAATACTTGTGTTGAAGTTTGTGATTCCCGTAGCATGCACGTATGGTGAACCGTTATGTGATAAAGTCGGAGCATGATTTATTTATTCATTGTCTTCCTTATGAGTGGCGGTCGTGGACGAGCGATGGTCTTTTCCTACCAATCTATCCCCCTAGGAGCATGCGCGTAGTACTTTGTTTTGATGACTAATATATTTTTGCAATAAGTATGTGAGTTCTTTATGACTAATGTTGAGTCCATGGATTATACGCAATCTCACCCTTCCATCATTACTAGCCTCTTCGGCACCGTGCATTGCCCTTTCTCACCTCAAGAGTTGGTGCAAACTTCGCCGGTGCATCTAAACCCCGTGATACGGTACACTCTATCACACATAAGCCTCCTTATATCTTCCTCAAAACAGCCACCATACCTACCTATCATGGCATTTCCATAGCCATTCCGAGATATATTGCCATGCAACTTCCATCATCATCATATACATGACTTGAGCATCATTGTCATATTGCTTTGCAAGATCATAAGATAGCTAGCATGATGTTTTCATGGCTTGTCTGTTTTTTGATGTCATTGCTATGCTACATCATTGCACATCCCGGTACACTGCCGGAGGCATTCATATAGAGTCATATCTTTGTTCTGGTATCGAGTTGTAATATTGAGTTGTAAGTAAATAAAAGTGTGATGATCATCATTATTAGAACATTGTCCCATGTGAGGTTATCAAAATAAAAGAGGCCAAAGAAGCCCAAATAAAAAAAGAGAGGCCAAAGAAGCCCACCAAAAAAAAAGAGAAAATAAAAAAATGAGAGAAAAAGAGAGAAGGGGCAATGTTACTATCCTTTTACCAAACTTGTGCTTCAGAGTAGCACCATGTTCTTCATATAGAGTGTCTCTTGAGTTATCACTTTCATATACTAGTGGGAATTTTCATTATAGAACTTGGCTTGTATATTCCGATGATGGGCTTCCTCAAATGCCCGAGGTCTTCATGAGCAAGCAAGTTGGATGCACACCCACTTAGTTTTCGGGTTGAGCTTTCATACACTTATAGCTCTAGTGCATCCGTTGCATGGCAATCCCTACTCCTCACATTGACATTGATTGATGGGCATCTCCATAGCCCGTTGATTAGCCGCGTCGATGTGAGATTTTCTCCTTTTTGTCTTCTCCACACAACCTCCACCATCATATCCTATTCCACCTATAGTGCTATGTCCATGGCTCACGCTCATGTATTGCGTGAAAGTTGAAAAGGTTTGAGAATGTCAAATGTATGAAACAATTGCTTGCCTTGTCATCGGGGTTGTGCATGATGTGAATATTTTGTGTGGTGAAGATGGAGCATAGCCAGACTATATGATTTTGTAGGGATAACTTTCTTTGGCCATGTTATTTTGGAAAGACATGATTGCTTTATTAGTAGGCTTGAAGTATTATTGTTTTATGTCAAAAGATAGACTATTGCTTTGAATCACCCGTGTCTTAATATTCATGCCATGATTAGATATGTGATCAAGATTATGCTAGGTAGCATTCCACATCAAAAAATATCTTTTTTTTATCATTTACCTACTCGAGGATGAGCAGGAATTAAGCTTGGGATGCTGATACGTCTCCGTCGTATCTACAATTTTTTATTGTTCCATGCCAATATTCTACAACTTTCATATACTTTTGGCAACTTTTTATACTATTTTTGGGGACTAACATATTGATCCAGTGCCCAGTGGTAGTTCCTGTTTGTTGCATGTTTTTGTTTCGCAGAATATCCATATCAAACGGAGTCCAAACGGGATAAAACGGACGGAGATTATTTTTGGAATATTTGGAGAATATGGAAGAAAAATCCACACGAGAGGCGGTGCGAGGGAGGCACGAGGTGGGGGCGCCCACCCACAGGCGCGCCCCTGACCCTCGTGGGCCCCCCGTAAGGCGGTTGATGCCCTTCTTCGGCCATACGAAATCTAATTTTTAGGAAAAAATCACGGCGAAGATTTCAGTCCAATCGGAGTTGCGGATCTCCATATATATAGAAAACGGTGAAAGGGCAGCCGGACAGAACGCAGAAACAGAGAGAGACAGAGAGACGGACCCAATCTCGGAGGGGCTCTCGCCCCTCCCATGCCATGGAGACCAAGTACCGGAGGGGAAACCCTTCTCCCATCTAGGGAGGAGGTCAAGGAAGAAGAAGAAGGAGGGGGGCTCTCTCCCCTTCGCTTTCGGTGGCACCGGAGTGCCACCGGGGGCCATCATCATCACCACAATCTTCACCAACAACTTCACCGCCATCATCACCAACTCTTCCCCCCTCTATCCAGCGGTGTAACCTCTCTCTTACCCGCTATAATCTCTACTTAAACGTGGTGCTCAACGCTATATATTATTTCCCAATGATGTATGGCTATCCTATGATGTTTGAGTAGATCCGTTTTGTCCTATGGGTTATTTGATGATCAAGATTGGTTTGAATTGCATGTTTTATTATTGGTGCTGTCCTATGGTGCTCTCCGTGTCGCGCAAGCGTGAGGGATCCCCGCTGTAGGGTTTGCAGTATGTTCATGATTTGCTTATGGTGGGTGGCGTGAGTGACAGAAGCATATACCCGAGTAAGTAGGTTGTTTGCGTGGGATAATGAGGACTTGATGCTTTAATGCTATGGTTGGGTTTTACCTTAATGATCTTTAGTAGTTGCGGATGCTTGCTAGAGTTCCAATCATAAGTGCATATGATCCAAGTAGAGAAAGTATGTTAGCTTATGCCTCTCCCTCAAATAAAATTGCAATAATGATCACCGGTCTAGTTATCGATTGCCTAGGGACAAATAACTTTCTCGTAACAAAAAGCTCTTTACTAAAACCAACTTAGTTGTATCTTTATCTAATGTAACATCCCAAATTTTCAATTTGGAATGTTATACATAGGTCTTCCACGCATATCATATTTTATTGCATCTTCGTTCCGCAATCCTCGAAATCCTAAGCAACTCAAGGACCCTCGGAGAGAGTTGGGGATTTTCCGGTTTCATTTTTTATTTTTATCAAATAGCGAAAACGAGGATTTTTGATTTTAATTATTTTCTCTCCGGAAAATATTTCATATTAAGAATAAATGAGAAGAGATAATATGACTTCTTAAAAACAATTGAATATTAGAGGAAAAATGTTAAAATCATTTGTTGGATTTTATTTGCATTAGAAAAAATTGCACGTTTTCAAAAAATTGCATTTTAGGGCCAAGAAAATGTTCATCTCGTTCTAAATATTTTATTTAGACGGTGAAAATTTGTTTTGGCATTTTTAGATTTTTTATTTTATTTTATATGGCTTTTTTCTGTCGACGGAATTATTTTTTTTTAAAAAAAGTTCCTCGCTTTGGGGGCCTAGGGCCCACCTAAGCGAGCCGGCCAGCGCCGCCTCCACGCTGCGCCACGCTGCTGCCGCCGCTCGGACCGGAGTCCGAGCCGGACTACCCCTCCGTCGCGCCTTGCCCTCCTCCAAGTCGCCGCCCCCTCTCTTAAATACCCCGCCACCCCGCCGCCACCCAACCACCACCACCCGCCGCCGCCGCCCCAAACCCGAGACGGAGCCGCCGCCCCGAGCCCGCGCCTCCCGCCGCCGCCGCCGAGGCCGTCGCCGCCACCTCTCGTCGTCGCCGCCGCCACCCCGCCACCCCACGCCGCCCCGCCGTCGCGCCGGAACCTGCCGGAGCCGAGCCGAGGTAGTCGCCCTGCCGCCCCAGTTTTCTAGGAAAAACCGTTCGGTTTTTAGAAAACCCTAGTTTCCGTTTTTTTAAAATAGATCGGTTTTTCTCCGGTTTATTTATTTAGCGAGCGTTCGCTCGTTCGTTCGTTTTAATGAACGCGTTCTTCGTTTAGATACAGATAACGAACACTCGTTCGTTAGTCTGTTCGTCAGTTTTGTTTTTCTCGGATTTATTCCGCGATTTTTTTGATCGTGATTTCTGATCCGATCTTAGTTTCTGTTTATCTTTTCGCTCGTTAGTCGGAATCAGGCGATTCAAGCGCCCAGATCTTCGTCTCGAGACCCTGTTTCCACCTAAACAACTTGAACAAGATTTTGATACTGAAAAATTTGACCCTAGTTCAGATTAGTAAACGGATCTTGTTTCTTTCGCCGTTTGAGTTTCGTTGCTCCGTTTGGTTTGATTCTTTTTGCGAACCGGAGTTCTTAAGTTGAACTTTCTGGTCAGCCTCTTTTAGTTGTAGTTTTGCTTGTGCATCTTTGCTTGTTTCTTATGTATGTTATTGTTTGCTTGCGATAGAATTCCCGGTGCTGGCGTGTTACTCTGAGTCTCTAGGATTCATGGATCGCCGACAAGGCAAGTAACACTTTGATCATACTCTTTTCATACCCAGTTTTTATGCATTAGCTCAATCCTCAAACATTGCATGGTTAGTATGTCATTAACTTGTGGGTTGGGAAGTAGTAGTTGAGGTAGAACCTATTGCCCTGTTACTATCAAACCCTTGGGAGTTACTTCTACGTGTTGCTTATATTGCTATGCTATGCTCATAGACGTGGTTTGGGTTTGAGTGAATCCATGACAGATGTGAGATTGTTAATTAATGGTTTAATTTAAGGTGGCAACTTTAATACACATCTGGGTGGATTGAGGCACCTGGGGAACCCAGTGTTGTCTGTTTTTATTTTTGGAAATCCCGGGGTACCCGTGTGATCTTCCTATGGACCGCCACCCATGCTCAAAGGGAACTGAGATTATTCATGCTAGATACTTCCGTGTGCAGCCACAAGCTACTATGGGCTCTAGCATAGTTGAGTAAGTTACGTGAAGCTCTTGAAGAGGTAGATCAGCAGGTAGTGGGTTTCGTAGGTTTGGTATGGTCTACCAGGAGTAGAGAGTTAATGTTTCTGAAAGACTATGTCTCGGTCATCCGCTTCTCAAACACCATGTAGTGCGAGAAATCAACGGAGGCGATCGAGTCTTGTGGGGAAAAGTGCATAAACCTCTGCAGAGTGTACAATCTAATCATGGTTAGCCGTGTCCCGGTTATGGACAATTTTGAGTATCTAGTACTTGAGTTATCACATGTATCTCATCACTCTTAAATAATATTGTTGGGTTGTTAACTACTTTAATTGGGATTGAGTTGGGGTTATGCCTTCTCAATGTTTCAACCACCATGATAGTTAAATAAAAATATATTCCTTTGTTGTAGGAAAAAAATGGCTTTTCGCAGAACTATAACCATAGAGCTTTCCACCAGCCAAATATGCATGTAGTGATAGCATTATTCTGTTCCTGCTCTATTGTGTTATATTGCCAGCATATTCCATGTGCTGGCCCGTTCTCGGGCTGCAACGTATTATGTTGCAGACTTTTCAGACGAGGACTAAGGTTCGTTAGGTCGTTGCCGTGCAGCTCAGCTATGTCGTTGGAGTTGATGGACTCACTTTATCTTCCAAGCCTTCCGCTGTTATCACATTAGATGGCCTTAAGACATATTATTGTAATAAGTTTCTCTTTTGGAGACATTCGATGTAATAAGTGTGTGATTGCTACTCTGTTATAAATCCTCCAGAAATCGTGGTGTGTCAAAGATTATCGATCCAGGATGACATCGAACACGTAGACTTGACCATCTGAGGTTGGAGTCGCTACAAGATGGTATCGAGTACATCTTGAGTGTAGGACATGACCACTAAGATAAACCATAGGTCACTCTTCTCTACTCATTTCGACTCCTCTCCATTTTTCCACTCTTTAGGATGACGGAGATGAAGAACAAGTTTGCACAACCGGATGAAGACACACCTTTTGGACGCCACTTGAAGGAAGTCACTAGATACTTGAATATTGGAATACCAAGCTTCACCGGGACGTACAATGCCACCTTACCAAAAGAGGAGCGCTGGATGATTCAAGTACAAGTTCCAGGAAGGACATTCTCGCCAACTTCTAAACCCATAGAATTTTCTTTCGAAGCACCCACTTGGAGTCTAGGAAAGAGCATGGTAGCCCACATTACCATGGGACGCATTGGAGAAGTCTACAACAGGGAGCTTAAGGACACCATCTATCAAATATGTGGGCGCCGAGACGAGCAGTGGGAAGTAATCAGCACCAAGAAGGATAGATCCATTGCAGCTTTCATCCAGAGCTAAACCAGCACATTCGGCGTCAGAGAACCGGATATATGCGTAGACATGATGGAGTTGAAGAAGGCGAAGACCAGGATCATCGAGCTGGAGGAAGAACTCAAGTTTACACGCGACGGATATGAGGAGGAAATCAAGACACTACTGGAGAAGAACGACGACC
Source organism: Aegilops bicornis (assembly GCA_021605145.1). Lineage (NCBI taxonomy): Eukaryota > Viridiplantae > Streptophyta > Magnoliopsida > Poales > Poaceae > Aegilops > Aegilops bicornis. The sequence goes on along the minus strand of CM038670.1, from coordinate 576,268,684 downwards.
TAGTTAAGAAGATCGAAGTATTCATGGGAGGACCAACACCGGAAGAAGAAGACAATGACCCCACTTGCCCGGACAACTACATCATCATCGACGACACCGATTCCGATCCAAGTGATGATGACTACGAAGACGAAGCTAGAGCAGACATCATGGGGTCTTCCACCGATCAAAATTTCTAGACGACCACCATATATTAGTAGTATTTTCCCACATGTATCTAATAGTAGTTGAGCACTTTTGCGATAGTCCTAGACCGTTTGTATGCCCTTGCTTGATTGATTGAGTGAAATGATTGTGTTTGCCTCATATGCATATGTGTAGTGTTTTCTCATTAGACCTTTTTCTATTCTAATCTCTTCCATCTAAACCCATCAGATGCCTCCGAGATGTGACACTGGTTTTGCTTTCCCACCGGAGCTCACCCAGTTGATCCAGCAGCAGAATACTTTGATGCCATTGCTAGTTCAGAACCAGGGCAACAACAACAACAATAACCCGCCGCCAGTGGACAACTTAGCCCGTTTCCTAAGGTTACGACCGCGGTGTCTTCCGAGTAATCGAGCCAATAGTTGTCGATGATTGGCTACGCCCGTATCGGAAGGAGTTAACCACCGCCCGGATGCATGATGCTTTGAAGGTGCACTTTGCGCACATCACTTGGATGGACCAAGCAACGCATGGTGGGAGAATTACACGACTACTTTTCCTATAGCCAATGTCACTTGGGACCAGTTTCAAGCAAGCTTTTAGACGGCCCATGTCTCAACCGGAGCCATGCAGATGAAGAAGCCTTGAGTTTCGTGAACTTACGCCGAAGGGAATCGTCAGTAGCTCAAGACGTGGATGATTTTAGCAAGTTATCACGCTATGCCCCTGATGATGTGGCCACGAGATCTTTGTCACAAGGTGAGAAGTTTATGGAAGGGTTGAATGATGAGATGAGCATGCAGTTGATGGTGGCAACTTTCAACAACTACCAGGAGTTGGTAGACAAGGCCCTTATGATTGAAGGAAAGCAGCAGCAAATTGAGAGCCGTAAGAGGAAGTATGGACAAGGGAAGTATAATTCAGGAGCTCAACAGAAGCCCCGCTTAACCCCGAACTCGGGTGGACTTGTTCATAATCATGGAGGTCACAACCACACTAGAGGAGGATCACATAACCACAATGGTGCTAAGAATGGAAATGGGAACGGAGTTAATAACAATCAGAACCGCTCCAACCCAGCTACACCCGCCAAAAGGGACCCAAGTCAAGTTACTTGCTTTAAGTGCGGGAAGACATGGCACTATGCCAATGATTGCCCTGAAGGAAGGAATGGAAACGGAAATGGGAGCGCTGGGAAGAAGCCCAATCCATTCAAGAAGGACAAGTGAACCACGTTAACATGGAGGAAGTTGAAGAAGCAAATGGACACGGTAATAGGTAAGTTTTTGGTTAAGTCATTTACCGCTCTTGTTCTTTTTGATACTGGTGCATCGCATTCATACATATCAAGGGGATTTGTGGATAAGTTTAAGCTACCAACCCAAACCCTTAGGACCCCTCTTTTAGTAAGCTCGCCTGGAGCAGAGTACATGGCTGCCGATGGTGCAACCAGATACCCCTAACCATTGGCACACATGTTTTTCCATATGACCTAATTATATTGGAGTCGCAAGGATTGGATGTGATATTAGGTACGGACTGGATGTCAAAGTATGGAGGAAGCATTGACTGTGCTAGCAAATCAATTTATCTTACCACCCCGGAGGGAAAAAGGATTAAGTATGTATCTAGGCATGTGCCTAGAAGGAGCCAAGTGAATGCCCTCATGGGAGTTGTTCAGAGGAAGTGCTCAGAGTAAAGGATTACCCGGATGTTTTCCTGAAGAGTTACTGGGCATGCCACCGGATAGAGACATCGAGTTCCTGATAGAGCTATTGCCAGGTATAGGGCCAATATCCAAGAGACCCTATCGGATGCCCGCAAATGATCTGGAGGGAATTAAGAAACAGATCAAGGAGTTATTGGAGAAATGATACATTCGAAGGAGTTCATCGCCTTGGGGAGCTCCAGTGCTTTTGGTGGAGAAGAAGGATAAATCCCTTAGGATGGTTGTTGATTATCGATCCTTGAGTGAAGTAACGATTAAGAATAAGTACCCGCTGCCAATGATCAATGATCTGTTTGATCAGCTGCAAGGAGCTAAGGTGCTTTCGAAGATCGATCTACGATCGGGGTACCATCAGTTGAAGATTCGAGAGAAGGATATACCAAAGATAGCGTTCACCACGCGGTATGGATTATACGAGTATACGGTCATGTCGTTTGGACGGACTAACGCCCCTGCCTATTTCATGAGTATGATGAACAAGGTGTTCATGGAATATTTGGACAAGTTTGTTGTGGTGTTTATTGATGATATTATGGTATACTCGAAGAACGAAGAGGAGCACAAGGAGCATTTGCGTTTAGTTCTCAAGAAACTCGAGGGAACACCGGTTATCGCCAAATTCAGCAAGTGCGAGTTTTGGTTGAAGGAAGTTGGATTTCTTGGACATGTTATATCAGAGAAGGTATAGCAAGAGATCCCAGAAGGTTCGATCGATCCATCGAATGGTTGGCACCCACTTCAGTTGGCGAGATCCGCATGATTTCCTTGGACTCGCGAGGATATTATCAGAGATTCATTGAGAATTTTTCCAAGATTGCTAAGCCAATGACTGAATTGCTGAAGAAGGATACTAAGTTTAAATGGACAGAGGATTGCGAGGCAAGTTTTCAGGAGTTGAAGAAACGTTTGACTACAACCCCAGTGCTAACATTGCCAGATATACATAAGGAGTTTCAAGTGTATTGTGATGCCTCACGCTTGGGACTTGGATGTGTGCTTATGCAAGACGGAAAGGTTGTTTCGTATGCCTCACGACAACTGAAGCCCCATGAGTTGAACTATGCCATGCATCATTTGGAGCTAGCAGCGGTAGTGCATGCATTGAAGACTTGGAGACATTATCTTATTGGAAACCGCTAGATGTGTACACGGATCGTAAGAGTTTGAAGTACATTTTCACACAGAAGGAGTTGAACCTTAGACAAAGGAGATGGTTGGAACTTATAAAGGATTACGATATGAAGCTACACTATCATCCAGGAAAGGCCAATGTCGTAGCAGACGCTTTGAGCCGGAAGAATTACGCTAATATCCTTGAAAGTAAGGGATTGCCGAAGGAGTTAACTGAAGATATCATGGAACTTCGGTTGGAGATTGTTCCAAGAGGTTTCATTGCAACAATGGAAGTTCAGTCTACATTGTTGGACAAGATTCGAGAAGCTCGTAAGGAAGACAAAGAGATTGCTGAGATAAAGGAGAAGATGAGCAAAGGAAAGGCCAAAGGTTTTCGCGAGGATGAGCATGATACCTTATGGTTTGAGGATCGAGTTTATGTGCCTAATATCCCGTAGATCGTGAAGTTAATACTTCAGAGGCTCATGACTCACCATACTCGATACACCCCGGAAACACCAAGATGTATTTGGATTTGAAAGAACATTTCTGGTGGACTGGTATGAAGAAGGATATTGCCGAGTATGTAGCTGTATGTGATGTATGTCAGAGAGTGAAGGGAGAGCATCAGAAGCCAGCAGGACTGTTACACCCTATGCCAATACCCGAATGGAAGTGGGATAAACTTGGCATGGACTTTATCACCAGATTTCTCAGGACCAAAGCAAGATATGACTCAATATGGGTAGTAGTGGATCGCTTGCCCAAAGTGGCTCACTTCATCCCAGTGAAAACAACTTATACAAGTGCAAAGTTGGCCAAGATATATATGTCCAGGATCGTATGTTTGCATGGAGTTCCGAGGACCATCGTATCGAGATAGAGGAACACATTTTACTTCAAAGTTTTGGCATCGCTACACGGACCACTGGTACGAGATTGGAGTTCAAGAGACATTTCACCCGCATGAGCAGATGGATGACGGAGAGTCAACCAGATTACGGAGGACATGTTGAGAGCTTTGTCGCTAGATTATGGATCTAGTTGGGATGACAATTTGCCTTACGCAGAGTTCTCGTACAACAATAGCTACCAGGCCAGTTTGAAGATGGCACCGTTCGAAGCTCTATATGGACGCATATGTAGAACACCCCTGATGTGGGATGAGGTAGGAGACCGTCAGTTGTTTGGACCAGATTTGATCAAAGAGTCGGAGGAGAAGTTTAAACTGATCCGTGACCGATTGAAGATTGCTCAGTCCAGGCAGAAGAGTTATGCAAACACAAAACGCAAGGAGGTAACCTATGAAATTGGAGACAGAGCATATCTGCGAGTATCGCCCTTGCGAGGAGTGAAACGTTTTGGAGTTAAGGGAAAATTAGCTCCGAGATTCGTAGGGACCGTGCACTGTTTTGGAGCGGATGGGAGAGATTGCCTAAAAGCTGGAGTTACCTGAAGGATTGTCAGGAGTTCACGATGTGTTCCACATCTCACAGTTGAAGAAGTGTCATACTGAGATGGCCGATATACCATTAAGAGATACATTACCCCTGGAGGCGATTCAGTTGGACAGTAATTTGACTTATGAGGAGAAGCCAGTAAGGATTCTTGACTTTGCCAGCCGAGTCACTCGCAGCAAGGTTATAAAGTTTTGCAAAGTTCAGTGGAGCCACCATAACGAGGAGGAAGCCACCTGGGAACGAGAGGATGATATTCGCAAGGACCACCCGCACCTATTTTCTAGCCAACCCGAATCTCGAGGACGAGATTCATCTTAAGGGGGGTAGGTTTGTAACATCCCAAAATTCCAATTTGGAATGTTATACATAGGTCATCCACGCATATCATATTTTATTGCATCTTCTTCCGCAATCCTCGAAATCCTAAGCAACTCAAGGACCCTCAGAGAGAGTTGGGGATTTTCCGGTTTTCATATTTGATTTTTATCAAATAGCGAAAACGAGGATTTTTTATTTTAATTATTTTTCTCTCCGGAAAAATATTTCATATTAAAAATAAATGAGAGGAGATAATATGACTTCTTCAAAACAATTGAAATATTGGAGGAAAAATGTTAAAATCATTTGTTGGATTTTATTTGATTTTATTTGCATTAGAAAAAATTGCACGTTTTCAAAAAATTGCATTTTAGGGCCAAGAAAATGTTCATCTCGTTCTAAATATTTTATTTAGACAGTGAAAATTTGTTTTGGCATTTTTAGATTTTTTATTTTATTTAATAGGATTTTTTTTCTGTCATGGAATTATTAAAAAAGTTCCCATTACCGGGCCTAGGGCCCACCGAGCTAGGCGGGCCGCCCGCCGCCGCCTCCAGTCTTGCGCCGCCCCGCCGCCGCTCGGACCGGAGTCCGAGCCGGACTCCGCCTCCGGCGAGCCTTGCCCCCTCCTCCAAGTCGCCGCCCCCTCTCTTAAATACCCCGCCACCCCGCCGCCACACCACCACCACCACCAGCCTTGCCGCCGAACCCTAGCCGAGCAGCCTTGAGCCCGCGCCTCCCGCCGCCGCCTCCGTCGCCGATGCCGCCACCCGGCACCCCACGCCCGCCCATTGTCATGCCGGAACCCGGCTCACGGAGCCGAGCCGAGGTAGTCGCCCGCCGCCGGTTTTTCGAGAAAACTGTTCGTTTTTAGAAAACCCTAGTTTTCGCTTTTTAAATAGATCGGGTTTTCTCCGGTTTATTTATTTAGCGGCGTTAAGCTCGTTCGTTCGTTTTAACGAACGCGTTCTTCGTTTAGATCCAGACAACGAACGTTCGTTCGTTAGTCTGTTCGTCAGTTTTCTTTTTCTCGGATTTATTCCACGATTTTCCTGATCGCGATTTCTGATCCGATCTTAGTTTCTGTTTATCTTTTCGCTCGTTAGTCGGAATCAGGCGATTCAAGCACCCAGATCTTTGTCTCGAGACCCTCTTTCCGCCTAAACAACTTAAACAAGATTTTGACACTGAAAAATTTGACCCTAGTTCAAATTAGTAAACGGATCTTGTTTCTTTCGCCGTTTGAGTTTCGTTGCTCTGTTTGGTTTGATTCTTTTTGCGAACCGGAGTTCTTAAGTTGAACTTTCTGGTCAGCCTCTTTTAGTTGTAGTTTTGCTTGTGCATCTTTGCTTGTTGCTTATGTATGTTATTGTTTGCTTGCGATAGAATTCCCGGAGTGCGAAGCGTGTTACTACGAGTCTCTAGGATTCGTGGATCGTCAGCAAGGCAAGTAACACTTTGATCATACTCTTTTCATACCCAGTTTTTATGCATTAGCTCAATCCTCAAACATTTCATGGTTAGTATGTAATTAACTTGTGGGTTGGGAAGTAGTAGTTGAGGTAGAACCTATTGCCCTGTTACTATCAAACCCTTGGGAGTTACTTCTACGTGTTGCTTATATTGCTATGCTATGCTCGTAGACGTGGTTTGGGTTTGAGTGAATCCATGACAGGTGTGAGATTGCTAATTAATGGTTTAATTTAAGGTGGCAACTTTAATACACATCTGGGTGGATTGAGGCACCTGGGGAACCCAGTGTTGTCTGTTTTATTTTTTTGGAAATCCCGGGGTACCCATGTGATCTTCCTATGGACCGCCACCCAGGCTCAAAGGGAACTGAGATTATTCATGCTAGAAACTTCCGTGTGCATCCACAAGCTACTATGAGCTCTAGCATAGTTGAGTAAGTTATGTGAAGCTTTTGAAGAGGTAGATCAGCAGGTAGTGGGTTTTGTAGGTTTGGTATGGTCTACCCGGAGTAGAGAGTTAATGTTTCTGAAAGACTATGTCTCGGTCATCCGTTTCTCAAACACCATGTAGTGCGAGAAATCAACGGAGGCGATCGAGTCTTGTGGGGAGAAGTGCGCATACCTCTGTAGAGTGTACAATCTAATCATGGTTAGCCGTGTCCCCGGTTGTGAACAATTTTGAGTATCTAGTACTTGAGTTATCACATGTATCTCATCACTCTTAAATAATATTGTTGGGTTGTTAACTACTTTAATTGGGATTGAGTTGGGGTTATACCTTCTCAATGTTTCAACCACCATGATAGTTAAATAAAAATATATTCCTTTGTTGTAGGGAAAAATTGGCTTTTCGCAAAACTATAACCATAGAGCTTTCCACCAGCCAAATATGCATGTAGTGATAGCATTATTCTGTTCCTGCTCTATTGTGTTATATTGCCAGCATATTCCATGTGCTGATCCGTTCTCGGGCTGCAACGTATTATGTTGCAGACTTTTCAGACGAGGAGTAAGGTTCGTTAAGTCGTTGCCGTGCAGCTCAGCTATGCCATTGGAGTTGATGGACTCACTTTATCTTCCAAGCCTTCCGCTGTTATTGCATTAGATGGCCTTAAGCCATATTATTGTAATAAGTTCTCTTTTGGAGACATTCGATGTAATAAGTGTGTGATTGCTACTCTGTTAAAAATCCTTCGAGTACTGTGTGTGTCAGCATTACTGATCCAAGGATGACACTGGAACTCAGAGACTTGACCATCTGAGGTCGGGTCGCTACATCTAAACAGCCCCTAGCTTTTATTTACGCGCTCTTTATTATCTTGCAAACCTATCCAACAACACCTACAAAGTACTTCTAGTTTCATACTTGTTCTAGGTAAAGCGAACGCTAAGCGTGCGTAGAGTTGTATCCATGGTCGATAGAACTTGAGGGAATATTTGTTCTACCTTTAGCCCCTCGTTGGGTTCGACACTCTTACTTATCGAAAGAGGCTACAATTGTTCCCCTATACTTGTTGGTTATCAAGGGGCGCGGTCGCCACCGAACCACCTCGCCGGCACCGACGCCGGGAGGGGATAAGGGAGCCCCTCCGACGCCTCGGGCCTCCTCCCCCACCTACCTCCACCGACTCCCCCCTCGGCCTCTCCTCATCCTCATCCATTCCCCCCTCCTCTCCATCGCTCTCTCGCTCGTGCCCGAGCTCGCCCGAGCGCTACGATGGCCTCGCCGCCGTAGAACGCACGGCCACAACCACCGCCTCGCATCACCGCCCTATCCCTCGTCTCCGCCGTCATCCTCTTCCTCGTCCCCATCAATGAGCGCGAGCCGGGAGCCACCGCCGCGAGCCCGGCGAGCTCGTCTTCTCCCCTAGATCACCGTATGCCGCCGCCGTCGAATCGCCGTCACTGCTGCTACTAAGCTCTCGAAGGCTTTTCTTAGCCGCTCGGTGAGCTCCTCTACCTCCTACTCCTCCCCGGTTGCTCTCTCGCGCGCCCTAGCAAGCTGCCGCCGACGCGCCCGCGTACACCGATCCATCGCCGCCATGTCCATCGCTCGTTCCGAGCTAGCCAAGCACGGGCACGTGCTGAGGGCCTCGCAGTGAAGCCACCCGTGCCCTCAGCTTGTCCTCCGCCTGTCCTCCAATCTCCCCTTGCACCGGATCCGTCTACGCCTGACTCCGGCCGGCGCGTCGCTCATCACCGCCATCCCCACGGGCCTCCCCGCAACCTCCCACTACCTCCATCGGACATGCACGAGCGCCAGCTGCTCGTAGGGCCTCTCCACGCGCCGACCCATGCCCCGCATCACCGAATCCGCCATCGCCACCTGCTGCTGCCGCCTCTGCTCGACGCCACCGTCGTTGCAGCCCGCCTCAGCTAGAGCTGAGGCTGCCGCTGGACGCGCCGCTCCTCCCGCTTCTGAACGAGCTCGGCCGCGCTCGAAATGGCCCCCTGTGGCGCGTTTTCGGCGAAGTCCCGAGCCGCGCCGTTGCGATCTGCGTCGCCAGAGCTTCACTGCCGGCCGCGTGACATGGCTGGCCGAGCCCTACCTCTGGGCCACGGCCAGCGGGTCCCGCAGGCCCCGTTGACTGGGTTGACCCAGTCAACATGCTGACTGGCCAGCCCAGTGCCACTGACATGTGGGCCCTGCGTTAGCTAAACAGGTTTTATAAATAAATAAAATGTCAATTAATCTGTAATTAGATTTAACCACTAGTTAGTCACTGAATAATGGGGCCCACACCCCTAATTAACCCTGTTAGGTTAGTTTAATCCACTGTTAAGAAAACAGAGACTGACATGTGGGTCCCCGTGGCCCCACTGGTCAGGTTTGACCTGGTCAGCCGCTCTGTTGTCTGTTGACGTCATCAACACGTCATGCTGATGTCATATTCCATTACTCTTAACATAAATAATTTCAGAATATGTTTTAAACATGCAAAAGTCCTAGTAATTAAACCGTAGCTCAGATGAAAATGTTTTCTACATGAAAGTTGCTTAGAAGGATGAGACGAATCAGAATATGCTCTCCGTTCATCTGTCACATGCCCCTAGAATAGCAAACATGCAACCTTTCCCCTCTATTTCATTTGTCCGAAAATGCCTAACTTCGGGAAAGTTTTCCTGGATGTTTTCCCCCTTCGCCGGTATCGTGTAATGCTGCGTTAGAACACCCCTAGTGCTGCTTTTTGTCTTGTCATGCATAGTATTGCACTTGTTTGCTCTGTATTTACTGTTTCTTCCCCCTCTTCTCTCTGGTAGACTCTCACACCACTACTGATGCCACTGTGATCGACTACGTCGACGACGACCCTTCTTCCCTTTCATTGGAGCTTCCAGGCAAGCCCCCTTTAATCATCCCGATATCGCCCATTCCATTCTCTCGTGCTTGCATTAGATTTTGCTACTGTAATTGATTGCTCCTATTCTGATGCATAGCCTGCTTTTGTAACCTGCTCATTGTACCTTACCTGCTTATCCTAAACTGCTTAGTATAGGTTGGTTAGTGATCCATCTGTGACCCCCACCTTGTCCTTGTTGCCCCTGCTTCATCATCGACGACTCGATTAACGTGATCGACGACCAGAGTCGGACACCTCACATCACATCACGCCCCTTTTGTTGCTCGACCTACACAGCTACTATCGAGTGCCGAGGGTGAGACCTCACAACGCACTCCCGATGACAACTCTGGAGTGTAGCTATTTGGTCGTGGTCAATGAGGGTGGTTCCTCCTTCACCACTCCTGATATGGCTCTATCGTGCAATCACTCAAGTGTGAACCTTGAGGGTGGGTCCTCTTACGTTCACCTTGATGATTACATCGAGTGGAATTCGCCGAGGGTGATTCGTCGGGTTTTCCCCTTGATGTTTGGGCACACGGTTACCTTGACTTTACTTGAGACCATTGTTGAAGTCGGGTCGGCCCTGACGGGTACCCGCAAGTTGATGTGAAAGTTCAACGGGCCCGTTGAGCACCCGCGAGTTTTCTATGTGGCACGGCCGGACATTCTGGGCCCTTGCGGTAAGTCCATGAGACGGGGCGACGGGGTCACATTATCGTGAGTCTCTGCTCTCCGCGAGCCCCCAATGCACTAACATGTTTGGGTATTTGTTCTGAGTTGGCCTCTGGCCTTTACGCACTAACCACAACGCGAGAATAGTTATGGGCCTCGACGTCACAGTATCAGCCGAAGCTTTGTCAGACGTCCAGTTCAGCATTGCGGCACGGTCGGATCGTGCTGGCCATGCGAGGCGGTGCTGGTATCCACCCTGCTCGCAACGACCCTGAGTGCAACGGGCGATGGGCCGAAGACCCCGGGGCACTTAGGATATAGACCGGCGGGGACCTCTCTGCTGAGCCTAGGTAGGGCTGCAACGTGTTGATCTTCCGAGGCTGGGCATGACCCAGGGAAGTGTGTCGGCAAGAGTGATCGACCGCGTTAGGTAACGTGGTGCACCCCTGCAGGGAAGATATATATTCGAATACCGTGTCCACGGTAATGGACGTTCAGACTTGTATCCGGATATATTATAACTAGAACTGGTTACTTGAGACATGTGATGGATATGTGGCCCCGGGATTGCTTTTACGCAGGGAGTCGAGGAAGGATCTCTGGGCGTTAATTCTACAACATGTTTGTTAAATATAAACTTCTATTCTTTACTCTTCTACATGCTGCAAGATGCTTGGAGCTGCTTGAAGATGCTAGTCTTCGATAGGATAGGCCTTCCCCTCTATTCTGGCATTCTGCAGTTCAGTCCACAGATACAACCCTTCCATTTGATACCAATGCATACTTAGTATAGACCTGATGCTTGCGAGTACTTTGGATGAGTACTCACGGTTGCTTTGCTACCCCTTTTCCCTCTTCCTTCTTCTTTCCAGTTGATGCAACCAGATGGTGTATCCTTGGAGCTAGATGCCACCGCCGACGGATGCTACTACATGGAGACCGCCGATGACCAAGAGTAGTTAGGAGGTCCCAGGCAGGAGGCCTTGCCTCTTCGATCGTTGATGTTTGTGCTAGCCTTCTTAAGGCATCTTTGTTTAACTTATGTCTATACTCAGATATTGTTGCTTCCGCTGACTCTTGTGTATCGAGCTATGTATTCGAGCCCTTGAGGCCCCTGGCTTGTAATATGAAGCTTGTATTATTTTATTTGTGTCTAGAGTTGTGTTGTGATATCTTCCTGTGAGTCCCTGATCTTGATCGTACACGTTTGCGTGTATGATTAGTGTACGGTGGAATTGGGAGCGTCACAAGTTGGTATTAGAGCCGACTGCCTGTAGGAACCCCCTTTGCAACTCGTCGGCCGAAGTTGAGTATAGTCCTTGAAAACTGTTTTACTAACATGGCTGTGTGGCTGATGGGCCCACGTCGCCATTGGGTGGTATTAGGATCTTTTATTCCTCGTCCTTACTCTGGGAATCTGATCTCTTTTCTATTCGGGTTAAATAATTTTGCTAACTCTAACTCTAGGTTCTCGTACATACTTTCTCCCGGAGATCCCCTCACTCCAGATGATTAATTGGTGCACAAGAAGACTCTGAAGATACTCTCCGATGTTTTCCCGAGACCCTTATGCCCTTCGCTATTGCGATCCCTACCACCGGTAAATCCTTATACGTAACTACCTACATTTGTCGTTCATACCTTCATCCTCAGTTGCTCTTGTTATTACAAGATACCCTGAAATTCTCTCTCTTGTTTTGAGAATACTTTGTGCCTACCGTCTTGCTGTTCTTTGCCACCTGAATACCCCTATGGATAATTACTCGCGCTTGCCGAGTATCCGTTCGTCCACCGCTTTTCATGTGTTTTACAAGATACTTTGAAATACTATCCGATCTTCCAATAATCCTCTCCAACTATTGCTTTGCAAATACTTGTCTGCTTGCATTATGGATACTTTTCATATGTCTGGCAAAATTCAGTAGTATCCTTTGTCATCGTCTTTTTGAACATTTGATTCGATATGTTTGTGAATGCTTGCAATCATCAATCATAACTAGAATTTTTCCCTTCGGCTCGGACGTCACCCCGGACATGAGCTGGTGTCCAACAAATCAAACCTTGATTGATTGTCAATCTATGTCTACTCTACTTATTTGCCTTTGATCAGAGCCTCTGCTTCTGCTCCCCCCTTTTGGAAATCATAATTCCCTTTGCATTTGAGCTTAGAATTACTCAGTTGTTTCTATAATCTGATATGCATTCTTTCTTCTTCTAGTTGAGTACCAATGCTCACATTAGATCCCTTGTGAACCACCAGATCCTTTGTGGGGTTCTATCCGACAGCGTCCTTCATTTACGGTAACCTTGTGAGCTTTTCCTTGGATATATAATGCCTTTGGTAAATTGTATCTTCTACTTCCTCAATCATGCTCTACTCTGAGCTTGAGTTATTTACTCGTGAAGTTTGACTCTACAACTTCGTCGGATACGAGAAGTGAATGGAAGGCTATACATTGATGAAGTGGGAGTCGACCTTGAGCCTTTGTGTTCATGCCCATGGACCCGATGTGGAACTTATCATGGAAGCTTCTGGTAATAATAATAATCCCCTTGTGATAAGTTCATCTTGTATCTATGCTTGGTCCTTTGCAACTGTGGTTCTGACCATATTGTTCTTCTTTGATCCCCTTTCTCGGACAAGTTAAAGTACATGTTTTCTGCAGATCTTTTCACATGTCCAACCTCTATTCTGCTCTACCCTCGAGTATTACCCTCTAGTATATCGAGAATATCACGGAACTACATAACTTCTTATGAGTTCTTCATCAACTATCTTGCCGATTCCAAATTTCCACGAGTTCTGAGTTGTTAGACACTCGAGAACACCGATAACTGATTCGAGTCTACACTTTCCTTTCCATTGTTTTTTAACCTTTCTTGTAACCTATCATATCTGAGCAGTGATAATTCCCTGCTTATGTAAACACCTCGGTGTACAAACTCTGTCAGTAAGACCTTGTTACTATTTTTAATGACATTCCTGTAGCCACCGATGGACGAGAAATTTGCCTATTGGTCCGCCTCATCTTAACGAGCAGGAAAATGGTTCTCTTCGTCCCTCGCCCTTGGTAGCAACGTTGTTGCTAACATAATTGACATGATATTCTCTGACCTGCCTTGCTATCATGATCGTGCAAAATGTTAGCACCCTCCTGCGTTTAGCTCACATGGTGGGCCCATAACCCACAGTTCCACATGATCGAAACCTGACTCTCCTGTACATCCCTGTCTTTCAAAATTGTTCCTCACGCTTGGTTTCGTATGTAATTCACGAGCCAACTTCTTGTGATCTGTTCTGGTATCTGATGCAATACTTATTCTCGATGCTCTGAACCCCTTTCACACTCTGTTTCAGACATCGAACGATTGCCTACCCGCTTGAAGCTTCTTATTGCACCTTCTTACCTTGCTCTCGATGAATTTCTTGAAATTCAACTCGAGAGATAGCCCCCAGTTACCTATCTTGTGTTGAGCTCCGTCCTTTCCGAGTCTTTCCCCCTACTACACCCCTTAAATCTCGGGACGAGATTTCTTGTAGTGGAGGAGAATTGTGACGCCCGGATAATTAAGCTACAGTAACACCAAGTTAATGGTACCATGTCACCACTCTTACTGTTGCTAATCCTCGGTTGATCCAAATCGCAATCCAAATTCAAGTTCAAACTAAAGTCCAAAATTCAAATTTCTCAAACATGCAAACTAAAATGTTCAAAGGGTGGAAAATAATCCCTGGATATTTGTCATGTTGGAACCAACCTCTTTTGACTTCCCAAAATGCCCCATGGTATTAATTTTTGGTCAAGAAGCATTTAAATTGGCCTTTTCAATTTCTAAAAATGGTTAGACAACTCCTTTTTGCCCCCATACTTTTGTTGGATCTCAATATATTGTGTTAGATTTGTGTGCCAAGTTTTGTTCATAACAAAACTCATTTGGTACAAAAAGAAAATGCAAAAGGAAAAGAGAAACTGGAAGATAGAAAAAGAAAAGGAGGAGGACCTAAGCTACTGGGCTTGTTAGCCCACCTAACTAAAGCCGACCCACCTACCTTTCCCTCCCCCACCAGTTTTCCTGTTCCCACGATCACATCGCTACAGGGGCGTGGTCACCACCGAACCACCTCGCTGGCACCGACGCCGGGAGGGGATAAGGGAACCCCTCTGATGCCTCGGGCCTCCTCCCCCACCTACCTCCACCCACTCCCCCGCTCGGCCTCTCCTCATCCTCATCCATTTTCCCCTCCTCTCCATCGCTCTCTCGCTCGTGCCTGAGCTTGCCCGAGTGCTACCATGGCCTCGCCGCCGAAGAATGCGCGGCCACAGCCACAGCCTTGCATCACCGCCGTGTCCCCCGTCTCCGCCGTCGTCCTCTTCCTTGTCCCCGTCAACGAGCGCGAGCCGGGAGCCACCGCCGTGAGCCCGGCGAGCTCGTCTTCTTCCCTAGATCGCCGGACGCCGCCTCCGTCGATTCGTCGTCACTTCTGCTACTAAGCTCTCGAAGGCTTTTCATAGCCGCTCGGTGAGCTCCTCTAACTCCTACTGCTCCCCGGATGCTCTCTCGCGCGCCCTAGCTAGCTGTCGCCGACGCGCCCAAGCGCACCGCCGCCCTGCTCCATCGCCGCCATGGCCACCGCTCGTTCCGAGCTAGCCAAGCATGGGAACGTGCTGAGGGCCTCGCGGTGAAGCTGCCCGTGCCCTCCGCTTGTCCTCTAATGTCCCCTTGCACTAGATCCATCTGTGCCTGACTCCGGCCGGCGCGTCGCTCGTCACCGCCGTCCCCATGGGCCTCCGTACAGCCTCCCGCTACCTCCAATGCGACGCGCACGAGCGCCATCTGCTCGTAGGGCCTCTCCGCGCGCCGACCCGTGCCCCGCATCACCGAATCTGCCATCGCCGGCAGCCGCCGCCGCCTCTGCTCAACGCCGCCGTCGTTGCAGCCCACCTCAGCCTGAGCTGAGGCCACCGCTGGACGCGCCGCTCCTCCCGCTTCCGAACGAGCTCGGTCTCGCTCGAATCGGCCCCCTGTGGCGCGTTTCCGGCGAAGTCTCGAGCCGCGCCGTCGCGGTCTGCGTCGTCGGAGCTTCACCGCTCGCCGCACGACATGGCTGGCCGAGTCCCACCTCTGGGCCACTGCCAGCGGTCCCCGCAGGCCCCGTTGACTCGGTTGACCCAGTCAACGTGCTGACTGGCCAGCCCAATGCCACTGACATGTGGGCCCCCTTTAGCTAAATAGGTTTTATAAATAAATAAAATGTTAATTAATCTGTTAATTAGATTTAATCACCAGTTAGTCACTGAATAATGGGGCCCACACCCCTAATTAACCCTGTTAGGTTAGTCCACTGTTAAGCTAACAGAGGCTGACATGTGGGTTCCAGTGGCCCCACTGGTCAAGTTTGACCTGGTCAGGTTTGACCTAGTCAGCCGCTCTATTGACTGCTGACATCATCAACACATCATGCTGACATCATATTCCATTGCTGTTAATATAAATAATTTTAGAATATGGTTTCAACTTGCAAAAATCCTAGTAATTAAACCATATCTCAGATGAAAGTGTTTTCTACATGAAAGTTGCTCAGAACGACGAGATGAATCAGAATATGCTCTCCGTTCATCTGTCACGTGCCCCTAGCATAGCGAACATGCAAACTTTCCCTCTGTTTCATTTGTCCAGAAATGCCTAACTTAGGGAAAGTTTTCCCGGATGTTTCCCCCCTTCGCCCCTAGCGCTGCTTTTTGTCTTGTCATGCATAGTATATCACTTGTTTGCTCTGTATTTACTGTTTCTTCCCACTCTTCTCTCTGGTAGACTCTCAGACCGCTGCTGACGCCACTGTGATCGACTACGTCGACGACGACCCTTCTTCCCTTTCATCGGAGCTTCTAGGCAAGCCCCCCCTTTGATCATCCCGATATCGCCCATTCCATTCTCTCATGCTTGCATTAGATTTTGCTACTGTAATTGATTGCTCCTATTCTAATGCATAGCCTGATTTTCTAACCTCCTCATTGTACCTTACCTGCTTATCCTAAACTGCTTAGTATAGGTTGGTTAGTGATCCATCTGCGACCCCCACCTTGTCCTTGTTGCCCCTGCTTCATCATTGACGACTCGATCAACGTGATCGATGACCAAAGCCCGACACCTCATATCACATCATGCCCCTTTTGTTGCCCGACTCCTTAGAGCTACTATCGAGTGCCGAGGGTGAGACCTCACAACGCACTCCCGATGACAACTCTATAGTGTAGCTATTTGGTCGTGGTCAATGAGGGTGGTTCCTCCTTCACCACTACCGATACGGCTCTATCGTGCAATCACTCAAGTGTGAACCTCGAGGGTGGTTCCTCTTATGTTCACCTTGATGATTACACCGAGTGGAATTCGCCGAGGGTGATTCCTCGGGTTTTCCCCTTGATGTTTGGACACACAGTTACCTTTACTTTACTTGAGACCATTGTTGAAGTCGGGTCGGCCCTGAGGCGTACCCGCGAGTTGATGTGAAAGTCGGGGGGGGGGGGGGGCGTTGAGCACCCGCTAGTTTTATACGTGGCACGACCGGGCATTCTGGTCCCTTGCCGTAAGTCCATGAGACGGGGTGACGGGGTCACATTATCGTGAGTCTCTTCTCGTCTCAGCAAGCCCCCAATGCACTAACAGGTTTGGGTATTTGTTCTGAGTTAGCATCTGGCCTTTACGCACTAACCACCATGCGAGAATAGTTATGGGCCTCGACGTCGCAGTATCAGCCGAAGCTTTGTCAGACGTCCAGTTCAGCATTGTGGCATGGTCGGATCGTGCTTGCCATCCGAGGCGGTGATGGTATCCACCCTGCTCGCAACGACCCAGAGTGCAACGGTGATGGGCCCAAGACCCTGTGGCACTTAGGATGTAGACCGGCAGGGACCTCTCTGCTGAGCCTAGGTAGGGTTGCGACATGTTGATCTTCCGAGGCCGGGCATGACCCAGGAAAGTGTGTCCGGCCAGAGTGATCGAGCGTGTTGGGTAACTTGGTGCACCCCTGCAGGGAAGATATATATTTGAATATCGTGTCCATGGTAATGGACGTTCAGACTTGTATCCTGATCTATTATAACTAGAACTGGTTACTTGAGACATGTGATGGATATGTGGCCTCTGGATTGCTTTCACGCAGGGAGTCAAGGAAGGATCTTTGGGCATTAATGCTACAACATGTTTGTTAAATTTAAACTGCTATTCTTTACTGTTCTACATGTTGCAAGATGCTTGGAGCTGCTTGAAGATGCTAGTCTTTGATAGGCTAGGCCTTCCCCTCTATTCTGGCATTCTGCAGTTCAGTCCACAGATACAACCCTTCCATTTGATACCAATGCATACTTAGTATAGATCTGATGCTTGTCAGTACTTTGGATGAGTACTCACGGTTGCTTTGCTACCCCTTTCCCCCCTTCCTTCTTCTTTCCGGTTGATGCAACCAGATGGTGGATCCTTGGAGCCAGATGCCACCGCCGACGGATGCTACTACGTGGATACTGCCGACGACCAGGAGTAGTTAGGAGGTCCTAGGCAGGAGGCCTTGCCTCTTCGATCGTTGATGTTTGTGCAAGCCTTCTTCAGGCATCCTTGTTTAACTTATGTCTGTACTCAGATATTGTAGCTTCCGCTGAGTCTTGTGTATCGAGCTATGTATTCGAGCCCTTGAGGCCCCTGGATTGTAATATGAAGCTTGTATTATTTTATTTGGGTCTAGAGTTGTGTTGTGATATCTTCCTGTGAGTCCCTGATCTTGATCGTACACGTTTGCGTGTATGATTAGTGTATGGTCGAATCGGGGGCGTCACAAGCCATGAAGTGCAACCGTGACATTGGCTCATCTTCAGGCTCATCATCACAGAAGCGTAGGATATGGATCCCCCACAACATGTATCAACCAGCTGCCCCTGCACCAAGGACGCCCTATGCTTCACCTCTTCTACCTCCTCCCCCACCGAGGCAGCCTCTTCGAGCTGCACCACCTCGAGCTCCTGCTCCCCGCCCCAATTGCGGGTTGTGCTTCAAGTGTGGTTGTGTAGGTCACCATGCTAGGAAATGCTATCAGAATCAGAACAAACTTGCAATTCCTTCAACAGGCTGTGGCAATGGCCGTGGTACCAACCAGCCCTGCAACAACAATGACAGACATGAGTGTGGAAGGATACTACATCATGGAACTGATATAGGACCAGGAGGACAAAGAAGCAGTAGTTGCGGGTGGGAAACCGGCCTTTAGGGAAATCAGGGGCAAACACGCCAGAGATTACTTGCGGGAACGTGCAAGGAGGTGTGATGATGGAACTTATTACTTTGAAAACTCACATGACGAGGAACTTTATGACAGGAGTTAAAGGCTTCCAAGATCCCTGGAAGGTTCTACAGGAACTCTGGGCCATGGGACATTCTGCTCTGGAAACAAAATAGCCCCCTGTCTGTGCAAGGGGTATATGTGTCAATGTCCCGCACAAGAGGGCTTTCACACTCGGCAAAGAAGAGAGGCTCAGCATGAAAAAAGCGAGGAGTGAAATGAAGCAGAATCAATTGTATGAAAGGTTGAGGAGGTACATGTATCCGGGGCTTCGAAAGGAAATTGAGGAGTCAATGATGATGTAGAAGACTCTAACACTTACAGATAGCTAGCAGATGGGAGGCGAGGTGGGCATGGTGGATGCTGCTTATTGCGTGACAACACCGCACAAGAGTAGTTGTGCATTAGCTGACCCCAGTTACACTAAAACAGCAGCTGCAAATGATGATGCTATATTTGATCTATCTGGAATGAAAGACAGACTTAGGGGCGTGCTTACACATTATGAAGGTACGTTAAAATGTGCAACAACCTGGGTTTTCCCCCCTTCTCAAAAGATGACCTCTTGTTGGACAATGTGCCATTGAAGCCGGGCTGTGTGAAGTGCTACTTGACTGAAGTAAAGGTTGGATTCAATGAATTTGCCTAGAAGAATGTCCTAGGGGACTTTGATGAGCAGAGGACCTTGGGAGAAACATTGTTACATCACATCCAGTGGCCACGAAAGGAAATAGACTTTATGATGAGATCCTTGAAGCCCCGCCAAGAGCAACCAATGTCGCCCTTCAACCGGTGATGTTCTCCTTGCCATATCAGCTCACGCGTGTTTCCCCCAAGGAACCTAATACTCATAATCCGACGGCTAATGCATCAACCTGTGATCAGCTTGCCCGACTTTGTGCTGTATAGGCCATGTCATCGTCCACCCTAGAGTAGCCAGTGGCAAGGCCTACAACTATTGAAGACGTACCACCGGTTCAGATGCCGGCCATTGAAGCTTGGGGGGGGGGGGGGCATAGGGCACCGCAAGCTCAGCAGACCAACCTGGGTGGAACAGACTGCTAAGAAGACCGATGCTTCGGAACCGCACCGCTAAGCGATGCAGAGGTCAACCGACTGCTCATCAGTCCGTCGGTTCGCAGCCGCGTGATCAACATACCAATGTGTCAGCACTGCCTGCTCAGTAAACGAACGCATTGGCACAGGCTCCTCAGCACACCGACAAGTTGGCACCACCTGCATAGAAACCTGACGTAGCTTCAATGCCTAGTCAGCATTCTGATGCCTCTGCTCCTAGAGCCCAGTAGTCCGTCGCAGCAGCACCGCCAGCTCAGCAGTCCGGCGTAGCTAAACCGTCTGCTAAGCAGTCCGTCGTAGCTTTACCGTTTGCTTGGTAGTCTGATTTTCAACCATCCAGATCTTGCACCAGAAGTGCTTCAAGTACCATGAACGAAGCGGGCAAAAAAGGTTGCACCTATGAGGTGAGCCCGGAGACCGAGGAGGAATGAGAACGATAGCCTCTTACTTAAGGTACTCATCGCCCAGAACCAAATTACGAGAAAGTTGTTTGAATCTGAGAGTAATTTTGTTTATGACAACATGGATGATGGAGAACTCAATGTGACGCTTGCTAAAAATAAAGCAAGCGTACTTGAAGCACACAATTATGTCCATGGCCACCCATTTCTTGTTGGTGAATACTTTGATGAGTGCAGTTCCAGTTGCCGCATGTTACATAAATATTTCATGGATCAAATGTTAGAAGGTTATCATGTTCTGCTAATCTACTACAACAGAGATCATTTCCGACACGATCCGGGTTCCATTAGTGTGGGTTTTGAGAACTTACATCTCTTCTTCAACTTCAACGTGCTCGATGCCACTCTTGTTAGATGCCTGATTTTGTAAGTACTTAACAAACTGAAAGTGCAACTATCCCTAGGTGGTTTTGGTAATTCCTAACAACATATAGCTCATTGAGCTAACATCATTCCAAGATGAATATTTAAGGAAAAGCTCATTGGATGGCATGGCATGGATGAGAAAAGTGGATCCCTCAAATTGCTAAGGATAAAAGGATTGGCTCAAGCTCAAAAGCTCAAGACTCTACATTTTATATTTTAGTGATCCAAGATCACATTGAGTCTATAGTAAAAGCCAATACTATCAAGGAGGGATGAGGTGTTGCTTAATGAGTTTCTTGCTCTATAGTGCTTAGTGATATGCTCCAAAACCCTCAGCTACTTTCTCATATCCACATATGACCTAAACCCAAAGTCAAACTCGGCCCTACCGATTCTTTCTACCCGGCGCCACCGAGTTCAGATGTCATAGCCACTGCCACGAACCCTAGGCAAATCGGTTTCACCGATAGGGATCTCGGTCTCACCGAGATGGGATTGTAATCTCTCTGTTTCCCTTCGTAACGTTTCGGTCCTACCGAGATGAGCGATTGGTCCCACCGAGATTGCAATGTAAACTTTATGTTTCCCTTTCGTAACATTTCGGTCTCACCGAAAAGAGCGAATCGGTCCCACCGAGTTTACCTGACCAACTCTCTAGTTAGCTTATTACGAAAATCGTTCTCACCGAGTTTGTGTAATCGGTCTCACCGAGATTACGTTATGCCCTAACCCTAACCATATCGGTCCTACCGAGTTGCATGTCGGTCCCTGTCGGTGTACTAGAGTAGGGGTACCCTAGTATCCCGAACTTGTGCACGGGCAGTTGCAGCCCTCCGCGGCAAGGCTTACCGGGTGACCGCCAAGGCCCTCCGTGGTTCCTTTGGAGCCATGCAAGAACAAAGTATTCGAGCCAAGGAGACAAGACCCCGGCAAGAGGAGCTTGCCGGGAAGGTCACCCAAGGCACTTAGGAGACAAGGCCCCGGCAAGAGGAGCTTGCCGGGAAGGCCACCTCAGGCACCTACAAGACAAGACCCCGGCAAGAGGAGCTTGCCGGGAAGGCCCGGTGAGCGACAAGCTTCCGGGCGCGACAAGATAACAACCGCGGCAAGGCGCTTGTCATGCGGCAGACCACCTCTCTATACCACGCTCCAACAAGCATCCACTAACGTGTCGCCTGGGCCTTTCCAGCGCCAAGCGTGGCAAGAGGTCATGCAGCCAGCGGCGAGGTGGCAAGCGGCGCCGACAAGTTTGCCATCGTGGCGGACGGTGGCGCCCACAACGGTCCCTGTTTGCACCGTTAGAGGCGACAAGATGGGCATTTAATGCCTTTGTCCCCTGCCGTCGAGTTAGGTATATTACCTTTGTACCTTTGTACAAGTAGGTGTACCAACCATCGCTTTTTCCATTTGTACCCCCATCTACGTTGCCACCTGTCGGAGCCCCTTGTACATATAAAAGGAGGCCCATGCGCAACGGGGAGGGGGCTTTTCAAACACTCTCACGCTAGGTCTCGTTAGCAGCTGGAGTATACTGTAGCTCTCAGCGCTCCCTAGCAAGAACACAATACAAACCATACAAGCAGCGGTGAGTATTATCTCTCCGGAGAGCTCCGAAGCTGGGTAAAACCTCTCACGTGCTTCGCCTCGATCTGCTCTTCGTGCGACCTCTGCTCCCCGCCGAACCGAAAGGGGCCCGGTCCGCCGGCCCCATAGGTGTTCGTGGGCCAGATCAGCCTGCCCCGACATCTTTGGCGCGCCAGGTAGGGGGCGTCGAGGTTGTGTGAACCTGATCCGGCGTCCACGCGAGCTAGATCTTCATCACCTTCGTCAACATGCCACCAAAGAAGAAGGCTTCGGCGGCAGAAGCCCCGTCCGCGTCGAACCCACCACCACCGGAGCAAACAGGTGGTGGGGTGGACGCCGACGGAAGAATGGACGGCGACGGGGGAGCTCACGGTGCTACCAAGTCCAAGGACAAGGCCGCACAGACCTCGGCGTCCATACATGTACCGCGCCCGTCTCAGGAGGCGCGGGACCAACAGCGTCATGGCATTCACAATGCCATACGCTCGTTGGACCGAGATCGAGCCGAGGATCTCGGGACGTTCAAGACCAGCATGCACGCCAACATGTCGGGCGCTGAAGCGAACACGGTCGCCGGACGGGATCTTGCTCCTTCTAACATAGATAGAAGCCCGAGCATATCCGCTCCTCGCGCCGTTCGCCATCGCCACCCACTACTCCAGCGAAGCTCTGGCGAGAGCTCAATCGCTCTGGATTACCCTCCAACGGCCGACAAGGTCGACGAGTGGAGGGCCACCATACTGAAGTCTCATTGGCTTCGCCAACGGCGGCGTGTTCGCGGCAACCTAGTGCGCTGCCGCTGCAGCAGACCGCCAAACGCGAGCCGGTGGCGGCAGAGACTGGTGGGGTGCAACCACCATGCACTCTCCACCCGAAGGCCAAGATCGCCGACTCGCAGGATCCACCTCGACAATGACTCCACTGCGTCGCCGGATCCACGAGCTCACCGCGATCAGCGCCAAGTGCTACACGATCGACAAGAAGAGGACGCTCGAACTCGCATCGAGCGCCCGAAGAAGCGCGACGTCAATCCGACAAGCGCGCGGGCCCTCTTCGACATGCACGTGCGGAGGAACCAGCGACTTGTCAGACGCGGTAGGTTGCCCTGCATTCACTCGTGAGCTGCGGCAAGTCCAGTGGCCCAGCAAGAAAAACTTCAAGCCAGACGTACCGGAGAAGTACGACGGCAAGACGCATCCGTCGGAGTTTCTCAGCATCTACACCATCACGGTGCAGGCTGCCGGGGGGCGAGACGACAAGATCCTTGCCAACTACTTCCCGCTGGTGCTCAAGCCCAACGTCAGGTCCTAGCTCATGCACTTGCCGGACAACTCCATATCTTCTTGGGCAGATCTATGCCATCAGTTTGTCGGTGCCTTTACAGGCGGCCACAAACCCCATGGCCAAGAAAGCGACCTTCATCTGCCGCCCTGTAAGGAAGGAGAGCCTCAAGTATATTCAGAGATTCAGCCGTGTAAGACAACATCCCAGATGTCCACCCGCCGCGATGATCGCCGCATTCCATCGAGCGTGCGGAACCGCAGGATGCGGAGGAGATGGCGATGTGCAAGATCGAGACGCGTCGGTGAGCTATACGCCTGGCCGACAAGTGCGCCGCGTCTTTGAGGAGGAGGAGACTCCGGAGAGAATACCGAAGCAGGAGGATCTGACAGTGAGGAGACCGCCCCGGCAAAGAAGAGCCGGCGGCGGGGCAACAGGAAAAAGAAAGGCAGAGATGTGCTAGTCGTCGAGCAGTCCGGCAATGGAGGTGGCGATAAGAACGCCAAGGCTGGTAGCTCCGGCAAGGAGTTTACCGCTGGCACCAACCACCAGCCTGTGGCGGCCGCCGACAAGCAGGACGGCTCCGGCAAGCAGTACTGCAAGATCCACCGCACCAAGGGCCATGACCTCCAGAGCTGCAAGAAGGTAGAGCAGCTTGTCGAGCAACAAAAAGCTGAATACGAGCGACGCGACAAGGAGAAGGCCCAGGAAGGTGCTGGAGGAGTAAGCAAGAAACGTCCCGGCCGGGGAGGGCGCCGCGGCAAGGAGACATGCCTCCCCGCGGCCGCGACAAGGATGAAGACGAAGACGACGATGAAGACATGGATGATGACGACGCCGATGAGCAGGAGTTCCAGAAAGCCACAGAGGTCCTGTGCGTTGACGGCGGTGCTTCTCTGCACACCTCTCACCGCCAGCTCAAGCAGTGGATGCGGGAGGTCAATGCAGCAGAACCATCCATCAAGTCACGCGAGCCTCGAAATGGTCCCAAGACGCCTATCATCTTTGATATTGAGGACCACCCTGATCGCGTAACTGCAGTCGGGTGCTTGCCGATGTTGGTTTCACAAACTATCCGCAACCTCAAGGTCACCAAGATGTTAGTTGATGGCGGAGCCGGCTTGAATTTGATCTCCTCCGCGGTGCTCCAGAAACTCCAGATCCCTGATGGCGAGCTCGAAGAGACCGGCACTTTTCAAGGAATCAATCCGGGAAGGAGCAAACCGAAGGGAAAGATCACGTTGCCGGTGACATTTGGCAGCGAGCTGAACTTCAGGACTGAGAGGGTCACTTTCGACGTTGCTGATTTTCTATTGCCTTACAATGGAATACTTGGCCGTCCAGCACTCGCCAAGTTCATGGCGGCCTCTCACTATGCCTACAACCTCCTAAAGATGCCAGGCCCGATAAGCGTCATCTCTGTCCCTGGCGACAAGAAAGATGCTCTTATCTGCGCCGACAAGATCTCTTGGGAAGCGGCGGCCGTAGATTGCAAGCCACTTGCCGCTGAAGCTCCCGGGAGGAAGAAGAAGACCAAGTCCGGCAAGAGCTCTGATGCCCACTCCGGCAAGCGCACCTCCTCGGAGTGCTGCGCTACCGTCGAGGACGCACCATCGAGCTCCACCGGCAAGTATAAGAAGACGATGACAGCTCCACCAGAGACCAAGAAGGTGTCCGCCAAGGAGGACGGCACTGTGGTACCTTCACCATCAGTGCCTCTCTCGACCCTAAATAGGAAGGCACGCTCGTTGCTTTCCTGCGGGCGAACGTCGACGTGTTTGCGTGGCAACCGTCTGACATCCCCGGTGTTCCTAGGAAAGTAATTGAGCACCGTCTTGCCGTTTTTCCTCATGCGCGGCCCGTGAAGCAGAAAGTCAGGAAGCAAGCAGTGGAGCGTCAAGAGTTCATCGCGGAAGAGATCAAGAAACTGGAAGGAGCAGGCCTTGTCAGAGGAGTGCTCCATCCTACGTGGTTGGCCAATCCTGTAGTTGTGCGCAAGGCTAACGGGAAATGGAGGCTTTGTATCAACTTTACAGATGTCAATAAAGCTTGTCCCAAAGATCCATTTCCCTTGCCGCGCATCGACCAGATTGTTGACTCCACGGACGGATGTGATTTGCTTTCATTTCTGGATGCATATTCAGGATATCATCAGATCATCATGGCGAAGAGGATGAGGAGAAGACCGCATTCATCACCCCATGTGGCACATACTTTGCTTTGTGCGGATGCCCTTCGGGTTAAAGAATGCTGGTTCAACATTTGCAAGAGTAGTTCATGATGCTTTTGAGCCGCAAATGCACGTAAATGTGGAAGCATACATGGATGACATAGTGGTCAAAAGCAAGGACAAAGCGACCACTGGTTCAAGATTTAGATGAAACCTTTGCAAATCTGCGCAAGATCAACCTCAAGCTCAACCACGAGAAGTGTGTGTTTGGAGTCCCTTCCGCAAGCTTCTCGGGTTCTTCGTGTCTCAGCGGGGAATTGAAGCCAATCCCGACAAGATCAAGGCCATTGAGCAGATTGAATCACCAAAGCGCGTCAAGGATGTACGAAGGCTTGCCGGTTGCGTAGCTGCTCTCAGCCGGTTTATCTCTAGATCTGCTGAGCGCGCCCTGCCATTTTTCAAAATCTTGAAAAAGGCAGGTCTGATGCAATGGACTCCGGAAGCGGAGGCAGCGCTGCAGGACTTGAAGAGATACATGTCCTCCACTCCAACACTTGTCGCACCTAGACCACAAGAGAAGTTGCTGCTATATATAGCGGCAACCAATCAAGTGGTTAGTGTTGCGTTAGTAGCGGAGAGGGAGGCGGATGATGAGCTAGCAACCACGGCAGACACATCCAGCGACAAGCGAGCGCTTCACGGCAAGCTCTAGTCCCGACAAGGACGGATCTGCGCAGACGCATGAGAGGATGCGTAAAAGGATGGTGCAGCGCCAGTTTACTTTGTCGGTTCCTTTCTGCAGGGGCTAGGTCAAGGTACTACGGTGTGCAAAAATTGCTTTTCGGCCTCCTCATGGGCTCGAAAGCTGCGCCATTACTTTCGGGCACATGAGATCACAGCTTGTCACTGCTTTCCGGCTGAAGAGGATACTGCAGAATCCGGAGGCAACAGGCGGGATTGTCGAGTGGGCACTGAACTGTCAAGCTTTGGCCTCAAGTTTGAAAGCACTTCAACTATCCAAAAGCGAGCATTGGCAGAATTCATAGCAGAATGGGACGCCAACACCGGATGAAGAAATTCCGAGACGAGCATTCCCGTCAAGGAAGCAAGCAAAGAGTGGCTGATGTACTTTGATGGTGCCTTCTCGCTGCAAAGGCGCCCGGTGCGGCGTGCTACTTGTCGCACCACCGGAGAGCACCTCAAGCACGTAGTCCGGATGCACTTTCCCAAGGAGCAAGCAACAAACAATCAGAGAGTATGAAGGTTTGCTTGCGGTCTCGAGATCGCAGTGGACCTTGGGATCAGAAGCTCATTGTCGTGGGTGACTCACAACTTGTTATCCGCCAAGTGAACAAGAATTATCGAGTCCGTTGATGGAAGCTTATGTTGATGAAGTGAGGAAGCTAGAAGAGCACTTTGACGGCCTGCAAATGGAATATATTCCGAGAGCTCAGAACGACATTGCTGATGGCCTGTCAAAGTGCGCCGCACTTAAGTTACCTGTGGAACCAGGGATTTTTGTGCTCAAGCTAACTCAACCGTCTGTAACACCACCGACTGGACAGAGCAAGAAGAGAAGGTTGATCTCTGGTGACTACTTTCCAGCAGAGCTTCCCGAAGCGGCCGCGAAGAAGGTCCCCAAGATCGACACCAACGATCTTTGAGGCGATCTGCTCCGACAAGCCCTGTGGTTTGTTTCGTTGAAGCGACGCTCCGACAAGTTTTGCTCCGGCAAGCTTGCGGGGAACGTCAAGCTCCGGCTGAGCCGCGAGTTCTTGCCGTGGAAGCCGATGTTCCCATACAGCGAGATGTGCCCTTAGTCCTTGTTGTCGAGCCGCAAGCTCCAGCGGCGCAGCAGATTGTCCATTTCCTTCTGCATGTGAGAACTTCCCGAAGAGCAAGAAGAAGCGGAAAGAGTAGCACAGCGGTCAAGTATGTACCAGCTTTGTCGACAGACACCTGCATGTATGAGACTCAACGGTGTGAAATTGAAGTGTATTCACGGGGAAAGGCGGACAAAAGCTGTTGGCGAGATACATGGAGGCATATGTGGTCACCACATTGGCGCCAGAGCACTTGCCGGCAAAGCTTTCCGGCAAGGTTTCTTTGGCCGACAGCCCTCCGTGATGCAACTTGCACAAGTAACCAAGTGTGAAGCGTGCAGTTCCATTCCAAACAGACACACCGGCCAGCTCAAGCTCTCCAGACGATCCCTTTATCACGGCCATTTTTGGTGCAGGGGCTCGACATCCTCGGCCCCTTCCCCGAAGCTGTCGGGGCTTTGAGTACTTATGCGTTGCAATCGACAAGTTCACAAAGTGGCCGGAAGTGGAAGCGATGAGGAAGGTGAAAGCACAATCGGCGATCAAGTTCTTGTGTCGATTGTTTGCCGTTTCAGAATCCCTAACAGGATCATCACCGACAACGGCACACAGTTCACAAGCCGCACCTTCATGCAGTACGTCCAAGATCTTGGCGCCAAGGTCTGCTTCGCTTCTGTTTCTCATCCAAGAAGCAACGGTCAAGCGGAGAGGGCAAATCTTTGAAGTGCTCTTGCGGGCTCAAGACTAGAACTTTCGACAGGCTGTGCACAAGTTCGGAAGAAATCGACCGAGGAGCTGCCGTGGTTCTTTGGTCGATCAGACGACGCCAAATCGAGCCACCGCCGTACACCTTTAGCTCTAGTCTACGGAGCAGAGGTAGTTCTCCCCACGGAACTTCGTATCTGGATCTCCTCGAGTGCTCACTTATGATGAGCTTGAGCAAGAGCAGCTGCGACAAGATGACGCTGCTCCTTGAGGAGGATCGTCTTCAGCTGTCAGACGAGATGCTCGGTACCCGGCAAGCTTTGCGCCCGCTACCATAAGCGGCAAGGTTAATGCCGAAGTCTCGAGGAAGGCGACCTTGTTCTTGGTAGCGTTCAGTCCGCCAAGAAT
The DNA here is from genome assembly GCA_021605145.1 of Aegilops bicornis. Classification (NCBI taxonomy): domain Eukaryota; kingdom Viridiplantae; phylum Streptophyta; class Magnoliopsida; order Poales; family Poaceae; genus Aegilops; species Aegilops bicornis. Next base: position 576,240,225 of record CM038670.1, on the reverse strand, counting down.
TCCAACAAGTTGACGCCAAAGTGGGAAGGCCCTTATCGGGTGAAACGAGTCACTAGGCACAGCGATGTCCGCCTTGAGACCGAAGATGGCATTCCGTGAGCAACTCTGGAATATTGAACATCTTCATAAGTTTTACCCGTGAGAAGCGCGGTTCTTAGGAACCTGTTCCGCAACCACCTTTTGTACAAGTCTTGCGGCTGATGCATGTAATCCTTTGTACAAAGCCGCGCAGACCTCGTCGTCGAAGAAGCTAACGTGTTTCGCACACCTTGTCGATTTCATGCTGTTTAATTCTATTTTGCATGCATTGTCGACACTTTGTGCAGCACCTACCCCTGGTAAGTGATAACGAGCCACAAGGCTCCATACCTTTATTTTCTCTTCTTTCTCTTTCTCAAAGAAAGGAAGGTTCCCTTGCACACAAGTTTGCCGGGGCGGAAAGGAGAAGATAATGGTGTGGACCAAACGTCGCTCAAGGAAATCTAGCCTTACCGGGAAGCAAACGACAGAAAAGCTAAGTTGCCAAAGTTTGAGCAATCAGTTTTAAAAATTTTAAGTTATTTTCCTTGAACGACCGAACTTTGTATGGAAAACCTGTGCGCAGAGGAACCAATTCATAGCTAGTTGCGCCCTTACTTTGTTTCGAGTCCGCTCAGCAACTTAAGTGAGCTGCGACTAGTTGCGACAAGGTTGCTTGTCGGAGGCGGCACCGCCAAGAAGTCTTGACGTTCAAGACTTTTCGGCTCATGGCTTTCAGTGCCAGCGCCGACAAGTCCCCTAAAAGCGTAAAGGCAAAAACATACAAAGGAAGGAATCAAGTAAAGGAAATAGCATAGCAATTGATATCCAAAATAAAGTTATATTACAATATAGCTTGCCGCAGCTCTAATGGATTGTTCCTATGACATGACTAGCAGCGGCAAGAGCAAGAAAAAAAAGCAGGCGGCCCTAATCTGGCGGCCACCCTCAACCCTTTTGATTCCGCTCACCCTGTCCACAATGGGTGCGACAAGGGTCTTGAGCGCCTCCACATCGGCACCCGGCGGCAGAGACTTGAGGACGTTGGTGAAGTTGAGGCCCGGATTGCGGAAGGCCACCTTCATCAGCACCTTTTGGAGGGCTCCTGCGCAGATCTGGCGCGACTCCTCGGCCAGCTGTTTTGGGACCTCTTCCCGGAGTCGCTGGAGGCCCGTCGCCACGCCCTTGAAGAATAAGCTAAGATGGGCGCTGGGTTGGAGGTGCTCGTCGGAGGAGTATCCGAGATCCACCATCCCCAGCTCCATCAGCTTGTTGTGGATGGCGGCAGCAGTATCCACGAGACCTTCGGTCCAGTGCTCCACACTCTCCCTCAAGGCGCCCTGGGCGGCAACAGCATTCGCCAACAGCTCCTCGTCGGCCTTGATCTTCTCCTACAAGGCCGCCTCCCGCTCCTTGGCGCCGTCCAGCGTCTGAGTCAAAGTAGTCGGCTTCAACTCGAGATCTGCATTGGAGTCCTGGCGGCGCTGAGCTCCTTGCTCCTCTCGGCGAGACGGCCACTGCAGCTTCGCCAAGAGTGTAGGCGTCCTTCTCGCTTCGTGCTTGAGTGCGGCAAGCTCCTCGCCGCTCTTCTTGAGGCTGGCCTCCAATTGCGCCACCTTTGTCTCTAGCTCCTTCTTGGCGGCCTCGGCAGCCGCGGCAGCGTCCTTTGCCTCCTTGAGAGCCCCGCCAAATGTTTCCTCGCGCATGGCGAGATCCTCCTCGTGGCTGTCCAGGTTGACCTTCCACTGCGCCAGCTCGCTTTCCTGCGCAGACAGCTTCTCGGCGGCAAACCGCTGTTCCTCCTCAGCTGCAGCCTTCTCGAGGATGAAGGCCGTGCGCTCCTCGGCGATTGCTCCGCTCCTCCGCCAAGGACGGAGAGCTTCACGGTTCTTGACCGGAGCTCCTCCGGCGCTTCTCAATATCTGCTCCGCCTTGGCGACAAAGGGCCTCCGGGATGCCGATTTGGCTTGTCGGGTGCGGTAGAGCGACAGCGGCTTCCGCAGCTGCTCCTCCTCGGGCTCGCCGCCGCTGTTAGGCGCGTCAACTAGCGTCGGCCAATGAGGCGAGCAGCTCTTCATCGAAGGTTTCTCCTTCGCCAGCCACGAGCTCGACTCCCATGGGAGCTTGATGAAGACGCCGTCGCCCGGCCTTCAAGTAGGCATCGGCTGGGGCTCTTGAACTGACAGCTGCAGCAGCGGCGGAATCGGCGGTCGGTGTAGCGCTGGCGCTCCTGCGGCCCTGTCGTCGGTCGATCGCCAGACCCTCGCCCGGCTTCTGCGGCGGCTTCAGTGGCCTCTTCGCGGCAGGCTCGTCGGCCCGGCTTCTTCTTCCTGGCGGCTTCGGTGTTGCCTTGTAGCGTCCTCCTCGCCGGCGACCTCGGTCTCCATCGGCTCTGTGGCGGACGGATGAAGAAAGTCAAGCAAATTTTCAAAGATAAAATCAGAAGAAGAAAAACACAAGGGAAGTACTCGAGCAAGAAGGTTACTGCCAGGGGCTGCGGTCATGGTCTCCGCCGCCAAGGGATCGCTGGTGCCGTCCCTTGCCGGAGAGCTGCCCCTTGCCGGAGAAGGCTCCCTTGCCGGAGAAGCCTCCCTTGCCGGATAAGGTTCCCTTGCCGGAGAAGGCTCCCTTGCCGGGGAGCGCTCCCTTGCCGGGGAATCCACCCTTGGCGGCGTGGTCGAAGCGAAGGAGGCTGCTCGCTTCTACACAAGTCAACAAATGATATCGGCAAAGGAAAAAGCACCCGTGCACGCCGAACAGCAAGAAATAGACCATATACTTACGCTGGGGCTGCTTTGAAGGAGAGTTGCCTCACCCGGCAAGGTTGTCTCGGACGCGCCTCCTGCCGTCGCAGTGGGTTCGTCCTCGACGACAATCACTGGGGTCTTGGCCCTCTTCGACATCCTCTGGGCCAGCGTCCTGAAAAGGAAGGGATTCAGAGTAAAGCATATCAGATACAAGACAAGGCAACAAATCAAAGAATTACAAGTACAATGAGGAATCTTACTCTTCCTCTTCCTAGTCGGAGCTGAGCGCGGAGAGGTCGAATTCTGGCCCGCCTCCGGTACGACGAGGCGGAGGAGTGGGCTCCCTTGGACGCTTGGCGGGAGCGGGACCGGTGGCCTGCGAGGGCCCCGCCCCAGCTGCCGCAGCGGTGTGAGGTGCTCCTGTGGCAACAGTGCTTGCCGCGGTGGAGCCGTCCCGCGGTGCTGCGGCTGCTGGCCCGTCTGCCGCCCCGCTGCGTCCCCGGCCCTGTGAAGACGCCTTCTCGGTGGAGCCGGTGGCTCCGCTCGCGGCAAGCTACTTGGAGGTGGAGAGGATGCGCCCTCGGCGGGCTCGCCCGACTCGGCTTCAGGCTCGGCAAGCTCTTCCTCGTCGACGAACTCCTTTCGCTCGACAAGGCTTGCCGCCTCGGCTGCCTCTGCCTCCTCCACAGTAAAGCCAAACTCGCCCGCGGCCTTTGCTGCCGCCTCTTCTAACACTGGTGGCGTCGCTGCATCTAAATGCGTCGGTGGTGTCGCGGGTGAGGCCCCTCTGCTCATTGGGGCGGACCGGCATCTCCACCAGATTGTCGAAGAACTGCCGCACGACGTCGTCTGCCGGCTCTTGCCAAGTGGGGACAATTCCGTGGGAGTCGCACAACGGCATCATTGCGCGGATGCGGTCAAGGGACGAGTTGTTGCACAGCGGAACGACGCCCCTCAGCAACCTAAACATCTCCGGATGGTCAGGATCATGCTTGAACAGCTCTAAGAGCATTGCGTCAAGCTCCAAGACAGTGAAGTTGAAGTTGAGGCCTGGGCGCAGCCTCATGATGTCTGCGGCGTTCTGAAATTCCCAGGTAGGTCTCCTTCTCTCCTGCAAGGGGCGATGCAGCGGCGAAGGAAGTCCACGCCAACAGTGCCTACGGTGAGTCCGACAAGTCTGAGGCGGAGGATTCGGGTAACTGCGATCTTCAACCTAGCATCCTCCGGGGCCAGATTGCTCCAGTCATTGCCGCGTACTACTGGGGTTTGGCGCTGAGCGGTAAAAGGCTGCGGGTTCTCCTCAACGATCCAGCACCAATCTGCCCTCCACTCCTCCCATTTGCTACGAAGCTCTCCCTCCAAATAGGCCTCCTTCTTGCCGACCCTAGAGACCCAAGCAATTCCTCCGGCAAGTGGCTCTCCTCTCTTGGCTCGGGGCAAAAAGAAGTGACGGAAAAGAGCTACATTTGGGTGGACTCCGACAAAGTTTTCGCAGAGATGTGCGAAAACTGCCATGGTCAGAACGGCGTTGGGGGTGAAATCAAGGAGGCGGAACCCATAGGTGTTCATAATGTCGCAAAAGAACTTCAGAGAAGGCGGCGAGCCCGCAGAGAAGAAGAGCGCGAAGAAGGGATACCCGTCGGGGCCAGTTCTGCAGCGGCGGGGAGTACCTTCAGTCGCCGGAAGCGCCCGCATCTCCGTCGACCAGAAGAGGTAGTAGTTCTCCCTCAGCTCCCTCACGGCGAGCTGAGGGGGGAAGACGGCCCGCTCCTTCCGCAGCGTCGCAAGCCGCAGCGCCTCGGCCGACTTCACGGTTTTCCCCTTATCGGCTTTCGGGCCCATGGCGGAGGCAGTGGAGGAGGTCGACGGCGTTGTTGGTGCTGGTGGCAATGAAGTGAGCGCCGCTCTCTTTCAGCCTTGAAGAGAAGAGGGAGCGGCGGTGGTTTTTCGATGGGACAGCAAGCGGCAAGGTAAGCGGCGTGCCCTGCTTCCCCTGCTTATCAAGGGAAGGGGCGGACGCCCGATTTCGAATAAAGAAACCCCACGACCTCGCCCACGATCTCTCACACGACGCCACGTTCGCGTGCGTGCCGTTCGTGGGGGACGTGGTGGGTCCGGGGTGAGTTATGGTGTGACCCGGCCAGTGTGCCTGTGCCCTGTTTTGGGCCTAGCCCAACAGCGCTCGGCACCGTGTGTGGCCCAGGCCCGGGGGCTCCTATCGGTGTACTAGAGTAGGGGTACCCTAGTATCCCGAACTTGTGCACGGGCAGTTGTAGCTCTCCGCGGCAAGGCTTACCGGGTGACCGCCAAGGCCCTCCGTGGTTCCTTTGGAGCCATTCAAGAACAAAGTATTCGAGCCAGGGAGACAAGACCCCGACAAGAGGAGCTTGCCGGGAAGGTCACCCAAGGCACTTAGGAGACAAGGCCCCGGCAAGAGGAGCTTGCCGGGAAGGCCACCTCAGGCACCTACAAGACAAGACCCCGGCAAGAGGAGCTTGCGGGAAGGCCCGTGAGCGACAAGCTTCCGGGCGCGACAAGAAACAACATGACAAAGGCGCTTGCCGCAGACCACCTCTCAGTACCTACACTCCAGCGCATCCACTAACGTGTCGCATACAGGGCCTTTCCGGTAGCGTGGCAAGAGGTCAGGCAGCCAGTGATCGAGGTGGCAAGCGGCGCCGACAAGTTTGCCATCGTGGCGGACGGTGGCGCCGACGGTCCTTTTTGCCTTTATTAGGGCGACAAGATGGGCATTTAATGCCTTTGTCCCCTACAGTCAGGGTTAGGTATATTGCACTGTACACTGTACAAGTAGGTGTACCAACCACTGTTTTTCCATTTGTACCCCCATCTACGTTGCCACCTGTCGGAGCCCATTGTACATATAAAAGGAGGCCCATGCGCAACGTAGAGGGGGGTTCAAACACTCTCACGCTTAGGTCTCGTTAGCAGCTGGAGTATCTTTGTAGCTCTCAGCGCTCCCTAGCAAGAACACAATACAAACCATACAAGCAGCAGTAGGAGTATTATCTCTCCGGAGAGCTCCGAAGCTGGGTAAAACCTCTCGCGTGCTTCGCCTCGATCTGCTCTTCGTGCGACCTCCGCTCCCCGCCGAACCGAAAGGGGCCCGGTCCGCCGGCCCCATAGGTGTTTGTGGGCCAGATCAGCCTGCCCCGACAGTCCCATTGAAAATCCTAACGGTCACTAGATTTGCTGAATCGGTCCGACCGAGTTCATCAATTCGGTCCCACCGAGTTTGGCAAGTTGTGTGTAACGGTTGGATTTTGTGTGGATGCTATATATACCCCTCCACGTCCTCTTCATTCATGAAGAGAGCCATTAGAACAAACCTACACTTCCAACTTGCTGTTTCTGAGAAGGAACCACCTACTCATGTGTTGAGGCCAAGATATTCCATTCCTACCATATGAATCTTGATCTCTAGCCTTCCCCAAGTTGCTTTCCACTCAAATCTTCTTTCCACCAAATCCAAATCCTGTGAGAGAGAGTTGACTGTTGGGGAGACTATCATTTGAAGCACAAGAGCAAGGAGTTCATCATCAACACACCATTTGTTACTTCTTGGAGAGTGGTGTCTCCTAGATTGGCTAGGTGTCACTTGGGAGCCTCTGACAAGATTGTGGAGTTGAACCAAAGAGTTTGTAAGGGCAAGGAGATCGCCTACTTCGTGAAGATCTACCGCTAGTGAGGCAAGTCCTTCGTGGGAGACGGCCATGGTGGGATAGACAAGGTTGCTTATTCGTGGACCCTTCGTGGGTGGAGCCCTCCGTGGACTCGCGCAACCATTACCCTTCATGGGTTAAAGTCTCCATCAATGTGGATGTACGATAGCACCACCTATCGGAACCATGACAAAAACATCCGTGTCTCCAATTGCGTTTGAATTCTCCAAACCCTTCCCTTTACATTATTGCAAGTTGCATGCTTTACTTTCCGCTGCTCATATACTCTTTGCATGCTTGCTTGAATTGTGTTAAGATTGCTTGAATTGTGCTAAGATAGCTAAAACCTGCCAAAGACTAAAATTGGGAAAAGGATAAGTTTTTAATTGGTCAAGTAGTTAATCACCCCCCCTCTAGACATACTTTTGATCCTACACAAACTATGATCAACTTCTCCATACAAGGCAGTAAAGGATAAACAACTAACTATATTTTATTCCTCTCAGGGCATTGGTCGCCTAGAGAAGAAAAAAAGAGAGTGTGTATTTCATAGATCCCGAATTAGCAAATGACACATTATTACGTGATAAGGATGGACATGAGTGGGTCGTTAACAAGGTTGCTCGTATCTTCGGATACATGTCCTATTTAGAATCATTTCTCTGGCCATATCATGAAGGGTAAGTCAAATAAACAACCACGCATACACTGATTGTTTTTCAAATTTTGACATAGTCCGTAAGTTCATGGTTTTCTTACTCTGTAGGAATCACTGGATCTTGGTATTCAATGTTCCAAACAAGAAAATTTACTACCTGGATTCTCTAAGAGAGTCAATAAAGCCTCGAGATCAAATGCATCTTCAACAACTCATGGATAGGTATTTAATTCTATGATGTTGAAATTAATATGCGTCCATATCTGGTTCAAGAATTGAGTATTGCTACTTATTGAGCTTGCATTGATTTTTCCCTCGAAGAGGAAAGGGTGATGGAGCAAAGTAGAGATAAGTATTTCCCTCAGAAAAGAACCAAGGTATCAATCCAGTAGGAGGAACAAGCAAGTCTCCAATCTATGCACCGGCACAAACTAACAAACACTTGCACACAACGTGAAAAAGGGGTTGTCAATCCCTTCACGGTCACTTGCAAGAGTGAGATCTAATAGAAATAGATGTAGAAGATAAATAAAAGGGAAAATAAAGTAAATAATAATCCATCTGTCCCATAATATAAGAGCATTTTTTACACTAGGCATTTTTACACTATACTAGTGCAAAAAACGCTCTTATATAATGGGGCAGAGGGAGTAATAAATTTTAGCAAGGTATTTTTGTTTTTTTTTGTTTTATATATCTGAAAATATATGATGGAAAATAGACCCAGGGGTCATAGGTTTCACTAGAGGCTTCTCTATTGAATAAAGCATACGGTGGGTAAACAAATTACTATTGAGCAATTGATAGAAAAACGCAAAGTTATGACAATATCTAAGGCAATGATCATGAATATAGGCATCACGTCTGTGACAAGTTGACCGAAACGATTCTGCATCCAATACTATTACTCCACACATCGACTGACTCCTGCCTGCATATAGAGTATTAAGTTCATAAGAACAGAGTAACGCCTTAAGCAAGATGACATGATGTAGAGGGATAAACTAAATCAATATGATATAAACCCCATCTTTTTATCCTTAATGGCAACAATACAATACGTGTCATGGTCCCTTTTGTCACTGATACGTCTCCAACGTACCTATAATTTATGAAGTATTCATGCTATTATATTATAATTCTTAGATGTTTTACAATCATTTTATAGCTACTTTATATCTTTTTTGCGACTAACCTATTGACATAGTGCCCAGTGCCAGTCAAGAGATCAGAAGTTCCGCCGCCGCAAGCCACTGTAGCCACAAAAAACCAATCTAGACCCTGTTCCGGCACCCTGACGGAGTGGGGGAATCACCGGTGGCCATCTTCATCATCCCAACAGCCACCTTGATGAGGAGGGAGTAGTCCACCCTCGGGGCTAAGGGTTTGTACCAGTAGCTATGTGTTTAATCCCTCTCTCTCTCTCTCTCTCTCTCTCTATCTATCTCTCTCGTGTTCTTGATTTGGCAAGATCTTGATGTATCGCGAGCTTTGTTAATATAGTTGGATCACATGGTGTTTTCCCCTCTCTATCTTGTTGTGATGAATTGAGTTTCCCTTTGAGATTTCATTATTATCGGATTGAATAATTTTATGGATTCGAGAACACTTGATGTATGTCTTGCTATGAATACCCGTGGTGATAATGGGGTATCATATTAATTCACTTGATGTGTGTTTTGGCACTCAACTCGCGGATTCCCGAGGTGACATTGGGGTAATCTATGCATATGGGTTGATGCACGTTTTTGTTCTTGTTTCTCTGGTAGAGATGTTGGGGCACTCTTTGAGGTTCTTTGCGTTGGATTGAGTATTACGAATCTGAAATTGTTTGATGCGTAACGTATAATTAACTCTTGGATACTTGTGGTGACACTAGCATATCTAGGTAACATTTAGAGTTGGTTGATGCGTATCATATGGTGTTATTTTAGTACGAACTCTTGGATAGATCGACCGGAAAGGATAACTTGGTATTATTTTAGTACGAACTCTTGAATAGATCAACCGTAAAGAATAACTTTAAGGCGGTTTCATACCCTACAAACAATTTCTTCTTATGTTCTCCGCTTGATAGGAACTTTGGAGTGATTCTTCATCGCACGTTGAGGGATGGTTATGTGATCCAATTATATTAGCATTGTTGAGAGATCACACTAGCAAAAGTATGGACCCTAGGCCTCATTTTCAAGCATCGCAATATCGTATGTGCTCACTTTTGTTACTTGCTACCTTGCTTTTTTTATTGTTCCTATTGCAAAAATCAATATCTACAATCATTACTACACTTGTATCACCATCTCTTCGCTGAACTAGTGCACCTATACAAATTACCATTGTATTTGGTGTGTTGGGGACAGAAGAGACTCTTTGTTATTTGGTTGCAGGGTTGGTTGAGAGAGACCACCTTCATTCTACTCCTCCCACATATTGATAAACCTTAGGTCATCCACTTGAGGGAAAATTGCTACGGTCCTACAAAACTCTGCGCTTGGAGGCCCAACAAGAGTCTACAAGAACAAGTTGTGTAGTAGACATCAAGCTCTTTTCTGGCGCCGTTGCTCGGGAGGTGAGTGCTTGAAGGTATATCTTTAGATCCTGCAATTGAATCTTTTAGTTTCTTGTTTATCACAAGTTTGGTTTATAAAAGAAAATGGTACATCTCCAATGTATCTATAATTTTTAATTGTTCCATGCTATTATATTATCTGTTTTGGAGGTTTTATATGCATTATTATGCTATTTTATATTATTTTTGGGACTAACTTATTAACCCAGAGCCGAGTGCCAGTTTCTGTTTTTTTCCTCCTTTTTGAGTTTCGCAGAAAAGGAATATCAAACGGAGTCCAAACGGAATAAAACTTTACGATGATTTTTCTTGGACCATAAGTCACCTAGAGGACTTGGAGTCCAAGCCAGAAGAGCCATGAGGCGGAGGCAAGGGTGGAGGGCGTGCCCCCTACCTTGTGGCCCCCTCGGGGATCCCCTGACCTACCTCTTCGCCCTATATATTCACATATACTCCAAAACCCTCAGAGAAAGCCACAAAAATACTTTTCCACCGGCGCAACCTTCTGTTCCCATGAGATCCCATCTTGGGGCTTTTCCGGCGTCCTGCCGGAGGGGGATTCGATCACAGAGGGCATCTACATCAACCCTATTGCCCTTCCGATGAAGCATGAGTAGTTTACCTCAGACCTACGGGTCCATAGCTAGTAGCTAGATGGCTTATTCTCTCTCTTTGATTCTCAATACCATGTTCTCCTCGATGTTCTTGGAGATCTATACGATGTAATCTTCTTTTGCGGTGTATTTGTCAAGATCCGATGAATTGTGGATTCATGATCAGCTTATCATGAATATTATTTGAATCCTCTCCAAATTCTTATATGCATGATTTCATATATTTGTATTTCTCTTCGAATTATCGGTTTGGTTTGGCCAACTAGATTGGTTTTTCTTGCAATGGGAGAGGTGCTTAGCTTTGGGTTCAATCTTGCGTGATTTCATCGAGTGACAAAGTAGGGGTAGCGAGACACGGATTGAATTGTTGCCATCGAGGATAAAAAGATGAGGTTTTCATCATATTGCTTGAGTTTATTCATGTCATCTTACTTAAGGCGTTACTACGTTCTTTATGAACTTAATACTCCAGATGCATGTTGGATAGCAGTCAATGTGTGGAGTAATAGTAGTAGATGCAGGCAGGAGTCGGTCTACTTGACACAGATGTGATGCCTATATGCATAATCATTGCCTTGGATATCGTCATAACTTTGCGCTTTTCTATCAATTGATCAACAGTAATTTGTTCACCCACCCTATTATTTGCCTTCAAGAGAGACGCCTCTAGTGAAACATATGGCCCTCCGGTCTATTTTCTATCATATTTTTTTGCGATCTACTATTTTGTAATCTTTTATTTTCAGATCTAAAAACCAAAAAACCAAAAAAATATTTTATCTTTTATTTAATTTTATCTATCTCTATCAGATCTCACCTTTGCAAGTGACCGTGAAGGGATTGACAACCCCTTTATCGCGCTGGGTGCAAGTGTTTGATTGTTTGTGTAGGTGCATCTATTGGGGACTTGTGTGTTTCTCGTACTGGATTGATACCTTGGTTCTTAAATGAGGGAAATACTTATCTCTACTGTGCTGCATCACCCTTTCCTCTTCAAGGGAAAAATCAACGCAAGCTCAAGAAGTAGCAGGAAGAATTTCTGGCGTCGTTTCCGGGGAGATCTACGTCAAGCCTACCAAGTACCCATCATAAAATCTCATCTCTTTCATTACATTATTTTCCATTTGCCTCTCATTTTCCTCTCCCCCACTTCTAAAACGTTTTCAGAAAAACACAAAAATATTTGTCATTTTATTTGCCTTCTTTTCATTTGCCCTTATGTCTTACTTGGTTTGTTTGCTTGTTTCCTTGCCATAATTGTGTATTTATTCCAAAACAGATAGAAAGAACTTTATGGATCCTCATCCACTTGCTAATCTTTTTAAAAGATCGAACTATGATGAACCAATTGCTAGTGATTTGAATGCACTAGATTATCTCTATGATGTTTTGCTTGAAATTCGTGAATCTGAAAATTTTGATGAAGTGCTAAAATAAGAAATTTATGAAGTGATTCATGATAACTCCTTGAATGAAAAGCATGATTAAAATGACGTTAATATAAATTCTATTAATGTTAATTGTGCTAATAATATCCAAAACCCTAAGCTTGGGGATGCTAATTTTGCTATGTCCGCTACTTGTTGCAATGATCATTATTGGGGTGATAATGCTTCTTATGATCTTGAAAATTTATTTAAGCCTCATGATGAATATGTTTGTGATAATATTGAAAGTGGGTTTGGAAGAGTGTCTATTCTAGATAATAATGATCCCACTACTTTGGAGCATGATCAATCATATGAAATTTTTGATAAAAGTGGGCTTGGAGAGGTCATGACTTTATTTGATGATAATCCCACTATTTTGGAATAGTGTCAACTTTGCATGCATGTGTATCATGTAGAGAATATGCTTTGTGATAGCTATATTGTTGAATTTGAGTATGATCCCACATGTAATTATTATGACAGAGGAAAATATGGTTGTAGAAATTTTCATGTTACTAAATTAGCTTTCGTTATGTTAAGATTTTCAATGTTTTATTCCTCTCCTTTGCATATGCTAGATATTTCTTGTTTTGATAATTTGTTTGCTTATAAGATTCCTATGCATAGGTAGTTGTTAGACTTAAATTTGTTTGTCACATGTTTTATGATGCTCTCTTTGTGTTTCAATTATTATCTTTCATGTGAGCATCATTAAAATTATCAATGCCTAGCTAAAATGCTTTAAAGAAAAGTGCTTGTTGGGAGACAACCCAATATTTTTATTTTCTGTTTTTATGAATTTACACATTATTGCCTCTATAGTAATTGTGTTTTGGTGTTTTAATTAGTGTTTGAGCCAAGTAAGACCTTTGGGGTGGCTTACAGTGATAGTTGATTTGATCTTGCTGAAAAACAAAAACTTTTGCGCCCAGTCACAGAATTATTAAAAATCACAGAAGTGTGATAAAATTCTGATTTTTTGACACAAGATTGATATACAAATTGCCTCTGTTTTCCTAATTGTTCAGAATTTCTGGAGTTAAGGAAGTATTCAAAGTTTACAGATTGCCACAGACTGTTCTATTTTTGACAGATTCTGTTTTTTATGTCTTGTTTGCTTATTTTGATGAATCTATGGGTAGTATCGGGGGGTATGAACCATGGAGAAGTTGAAATATAGTAGATATTACACCAATATAAATAAAGAATGAGTTCACAACAGTACCAGAAGTGGCGATTTATTTTCTTATACTAACGGATCTCATGAGTTTTATGTTGAGTTTGTGTTGTGAAATTTTCAAGTTTTGAGTAAAGATTTGATGGACTATGGAATAAGGAGTGGCAAGAGCCTAATCTTGGGGATTCCCAAGGCACCCCAAGGTAATATTCATGGACAACCAAGAGCCTAAGCTTGGGGATGCCCCGGATGGCATCTCGTCTTTCGTGTTCGTCTATCGGTAAATTTACTTGAGGCTATATTTTTATTCACCACATGATATGTGTTTTGCTTGGAGCGCCTTGTATGATATGAGTCTTTGATTTTTAGTTTGTCACAATCATACTTTCTGTACACACTTTTTGAGAGGGACATGCATGAACTGTAATTTATTAGAATACTCTATGTGCTTCACTTATATCTTTTGAACTAGGCAATTCTGCTCTAGTGCTTCACTTATATCTTTTTAGAGCATGGCGGTGGATTTATTTTATAGAAATTATTGAACTCTCATGCTTCATTTATATTATTTTTAGAATCTATCTAAACAGCATGGTAATTTTCTTTGGTTATGAATTTAGTCCTCATATGATGGGCATCCAAGAGGGATATAATAAAAACTTTCATATAAAGTGCATTGAATACTATGTGAAGTTTGATTCCTTATGATTGTTTTGCGATATAAAGATGGTGATATTAGATTCATGCTAGTGAGTAAATGTGGATTGGTAGAAATACTTGTGTTGAAGTTTGTGATTCCCGTAGCATGCACGTATGGTGAACCGTTATGTGATGAACTCGGAGCATGATTTATTTATTGATTGTCTTCCTTATGAGTGGCGGTCGGGGACGAGCGATGGTCTTTTCCTACCAATCTATCCCCCTAGGAGCATGCGTGTAGTACTTTGTTTCAATGAATAATAGATTTTTGCAATAAGTATGTGAGTTCTTTATGACTAATGATGAGTCCATGGATTATATGCACTCTCATCCTTCCACCATTGCTAGCCTCTCTAGTACCGCGCAAGTTTCGCCGGTGCCTTACACCCACCTTATACCTTCCTCAAAACAGCCATCATACCTACCTATTATGGCATTTCCATAGCCATTCCGATATATATTGCCGTGCAACTTCCACCGTTCCATTCTATTATAACACACTCCATCATCGTCATATTGCTTTGCATGATCATAAGATAGCTAGCATGATGTTTACATGGCTTGTCCATTTTTTGATGTCATTTGCTACGCTAGATCATTGCACATCCTGGTACACCGCCGGAGGCATTCGTATAGTCATATTTTGTTCCAAGTATCGAGTTGTAATTCTTGAGTTGTAAGTAAATAAAAGTGTGATGATCATCATTATTAGAGCATTGTCCCATGTGAGGAAAGGATGATGGAAGCTATGATTCCCTCACAAGTTGGGGTGAGTCTCCGGAATTTATAAAAATATAAAAGAGGCCAAAGAAGCCACCATAAAAAAAGAGAAAAAAATAAAAAAGAAAAAAAAGTGAAAAGAGAGAAGGGGCAATGTTACTATCCTTTTTCCACACTTGTGCTTCAAAGTAGCACCATGATCTTCATGATAGAGAGTCTCCTATGTTGTCACTTTCATATACTAGTGGGAATTTTTCATGCTTGTATATTCCAATGATGGGCTTCCTCAAATTGCCCTAGGTCTTCGTGAGCAAGTGAGTTGGATGCACACCCACTTAGTTTCTTTTTGAGCTTTCATAAACTTATAGCTCTAGTGCATCCGTTGCATGGCAATCCCTACTCACTCACATTGATATCTATTGATGGGCATATCCATAGCCCGTTGATGCGCCTAGTTGATGTGAACCTATCTCCTTCTTTTTGGCTTCTCCACAACCACCATATTCTATTCCACCTATAGTTCTATATCCATGGCTCACACTCATGTATTGCGTGAAAGTTGGAAAAGTTTGAGAACATCAAGAGTATGAAACAATTGCTTGGCTTTTCATCAAGGTTGTGCATGATTTAATACTTTGTGTGCTGAAGATGGAGCATAGCCACACTATATGATTTTGTAGGGATAACTTTCTTTGGCCATATTATTTTGAGAAGACATGATTGCTTTATTAGTATGCTTGAAGTATTATTGTTTTTATGTCAATATTAAACGTTTTTTTAATATTATGGATCTGAACATTCATGCCACAAATGAATAAAATTACATGGATAAATATGTAGGTAGCATTCCACATCAAAAATTGTGTTTCTATCATTTACCTACTCGAGGACGAGCAGGAATTAAGCTTGGGATGCTTGATACGTCTCCGACGTATCTATAATGTTTGATTGTTCCATGCTATTATATTATCTGTTTTGGATGTTTTATATGCATTATTATGATATTTTATATTATTTTTTGGACTAACTTATTAACCCAGAGCCCAGTGCCAGTTTCTGTTTTTTTTCCTTGTTTTCGAGTTTTGCAGAAAAGGAATATCAAACGGAGTCCAATGGAATAAAAATTTACGATGATTTTTCTTGGACCAGAAGACACCCATAGGACTTGGAGTCCAAGCGAGAAGAGCCACGAGGCGAGGGCAAGGGCGGAGGGCGTGCCCCCCTACCTTATGCCCCCTTGGGGATCCCCTGACCTACCTCTTCGTCCTATATATTTACATATATTATGAAACCCTCAGAGAAAGCCACAAAAATACTTTTCCGCTGCCGCAACTTTCTATTCCCGAGAGATCCCATCTTTGGGCCTTTTACAGTGTCCTGCCGGAGGGGGATTCGATCATGGAGGGCATCTACATCAACCCTATTGCCCTTCCGATGAATCGTGAGTAGTTTACCTCAGACCTATGGGTCCATAGCTAGTAGCTAGATGGCTTCTTCTCTCTCTTTAATTCTCAATACCATGTTCTCCTCGATGTTCTTAGAGATCTATCCAATGTAATCTTCTTTTGCGGTGTGTGTCGAGATCCGATGAATTGTGGATTTATGATCAACTTATCTATGAATATTATTCGAATCTTCTCTGAATTCTTATATGCATGATTTGATATCTTTGGATTTATCTTCGAATCATCGGTTTGGTTTGGCCAACTAGATTGGTTTTTATTGCAATGGGAGAGGTGCTTAGCTTTGGGTTCAATCTTGCGTGATTTCACCCAGTGGCAAAGTAGGGGTAGCGAGACACGTATTGAATTGTTTCCATTGAGGATAAAAAGATGGGGTTTTCATCATATTGCTTGAGTTTATTCCTCTACACCACGTCATCTTACTTAAGGCATTACTCCGTTCTTTATGAACTTAATACTCTAGATGCATGCTGGATAGCGGTCGATGTGTGGTGTAATAGTGGTAGATGCAGGCAGGAGTCGGTCTACTTGACACGGACATTATGCCTGTATGCATAATCATTGCCTTGGATATTGTCATAACTTTGCACTTTTCTACCAATTGCTCGACAGTAATTTGTTCACCAACCGTATTCTTTGCCTTCAATAGAGAAGCCTCTAGTGAAACCTATGGCCCCCGGGTCTATTTTCCATCATATTTGTTTTCGATCTACTATTTTTCAATCTTCTATTTTAAGATTTTTAAACCAAAAACCCAAAAATGTTTTATCTTTTATCTAGTTTTATCTATCTCTATCAGATATCTCCTTTGCAAGTGACCATGAGGAGGAGGAGAGAGGCCTACCTCATGTATTAAGGAGATCGAGCTGCCTCATGTATTAAGGGAGATCGATCAGCATCCATGCATATGTGCAGGAGAGGAATAAGGTTGGGGGAGAGACAGAGCTAGAGTGTTGGAGGGAGTGGTAGTGGAATTGCTTCTAACAAATGGTGGGATAGGCTTGCTAGACAAACGGAGGGCACACCCGCAATATCAATAAGAGAGGAGATGGGTCAGGAGGCATGCACGAATGATGAGGGGGGACGATGTGGCTGTGGTAAGCAGACGTAACTACATAGGAAGATCAATCGCCCATTGTAAGAGAAAGGAGAGACATAACTTGTGAGGTACGTCGATCGATGGGGGGTAGTTAAAGTCGATCTAGGTATATGTTGGGAGATCGATCGGTATACATGCATGTGTGTGTTAGAAGCAAATGAGGCACAAGGAGAAGGATAGAGAGAGAGGGCGGGATGTAGGAGGGGGGACGAGAGGCATACTATATCGTGGGGAGGAGGTGCGAGTACGAGAACGATGAAAAGAGTGGTGGGAGTGAGGCATGGACGGTGACAAGAGAAGAGGGGAAGCTTGTGTTTGTGCTAGGCACACCTGGCTAGAGAGGCATGTCGATCGATGTGTGCCGTAAAGAAGGAGCTGGGGGGGCCTACACACACCGTGGGTGAATGACCTAAAGTGAAAAGACGAATTTGCGCAATGGAGCTACAGAATGCTGAGGGAGGGTGAGAGGGATGTGGGCGTGTGCATGCATAAGAGAAAGTTACCGCTAGCTACAAAGATTAGAGGGTTGTGTGGGTGTAAAAGACGAATAGAGATCATATATACTTCATTATAAAAAGCGAATTCGGATATTTGAAGAATTTATCATAGTGTTTCAAACCGACGCATGTGTGAATATATATAACGGTGATACACATGGTGTGGTTATGAACATGTACTACATTTAATATATTTTATCTCTACTCTTATAAAAAAATGGAGTTGTTGATGATGGTGTGCCTGCCATCCTGCATTATAGGCCGTCCTATTTATATCTGGCGGATAGCAAGGAAACTATGATGGTTGAAGTTGGCAACAATCATGATTGTAGATTCTTATTGAAATAGAGAAACGAATTCAAATTTAGTTCGAATTGCAGTGGTAGTATAGACATTTGGAATGCACTAAAATGTTGGTATGAGTAGGTTACATGCATTATACAACAAGCAAAAAAAATTAATCGGACATAACATGGATTCATACTCCCTCCTTCCATCTATATAGGGCGTAATGAGATTTTTAAGACTGCCTTTGACTATTGACAAGATTAATAGTACATGACATGCACAATGTGAAAATTATATCATTGAAAGAACCTTTCACAGACTAATTTAACGGTGTGCTTTGTGTAAGTTGCATGTCATATATAATTGCTCTAATATTTGGTCAAAGTTAGCATCGAAAAACGCATTAGGCCCTATATAGATGGAAGGAGGGAGTAGCTTTGAATAGCATTTGTATAGTAAAACGGGCAAGACTCTCTCTTTGTGTGGTGTGAATAGTTTTATTTTTCATTTTCTTTTTGGTTGAGGGAAGTGCGAATTGATTTGCTACGCATTACAAGTACAATATTACTACAAGTTAGGCTTGTCCCTAAAATTCAACCCGCGTCTTGTTATATCCTGAAAATTCAGATATCGTCTTTGCCAAAACTGGCGCCTTCACAACCCGCCTTGCTATCCCGAAATTACAACGCGAAAACTCCCTCCAGCTGCAAAATCCCAAACGTGAAATCCCCTTCTAACCTCGAGACGAAAGGGCCGCTAGTTCAAATCGGTGGGGGTACTTTTGTAACACACCCTACATTTTGGACAAGCGCGTTACAAGTCATGCTTCACCCTCCCATCGCCTTTTCGCCATTCAAAATCCCGAGCCGCCATAACCTCTCCGCTCACCGCGATACCCCACCCTCCTCTCGTCTGGCCATGTCACCGCTGCCCAGCCGGAGCCTCTTCCCCGACGACGTCGTCCACCTCAACAGCTCGACGTCCCTCGTCCACCTCCCCGGATGAGGATCCGTCGTCCATCTCACCGTCCCGCCGGTTCAGCCGCCCTGTCCTCCACCTCCAAGGAGGTGCTCCGACGATCGCCTCGTCTATCGCGGCTGCTCCATCCCCATAGCCCGCCTTAACCTGCTCCACCGGAACCGCAACATCCTCACCGAATCCTCGGACGAAGCCGAGGCCTACTCGGCGCCACCAAAGAGGTTGTACCCTCATCGCATCGCACCTTCTCCTTAACTCGAGCTCCCTGCGCCGACGGTGCTCCATCCCGCACCCCCATGGAGTGGCTACCTTGAAGTCGGCGCCGCGGGCGACATCTCCACGGCGGCTCTCCCCCAGTGCGAGGCCCCTTCGGCGACGGTGTCCATACCAGCCAGATCTGCTGCTGCTGCTCTGGCTCTCGCTCGCTTCCTTTCGCTGCTTCTTTCTTGCTCCAGCTCTCGCTTTCGATCTTCGCTTCGCCCATTCTTGCTGCTGCTCTCCTCCTCGCTTCGTCTTTGCTTTCTGCTCCGATTAAGCCACACTTGATCGATCGAATCGACTTTTTGGGTCACCGATTTTCATGGGTTGGGGGGGCTCGCCTGAGTTAAGGAAGAACCACCTGCAGCGGGGACGGGGGCTCACCGGAGAGGTACCCCACTATCTATCTTAGGGTTCGGGGTGGGGGGCGGGGGGCCTAGAGGGCTGGCTGGGGCGGCGGTGGCGAGTTGTTTTGGGGCGGCGAGGCGGCGCTGGGGCCGGCGGTTCGGCGGTGGTCATGCGGCTGTGAGGTGCAGGTTGAAGATGAACTGCAGGCCCTCCCTAAACTACATGTCAAGTGCCTCTCTGCTACCATTGCGTTCAGTTTCGACAGTAGCATTCAGATTCCACAGTAAATTTCAGTTTCGACAGTTAAGTTCAGAGTCAACAGTTTTTACCTCATCTGTTTTAGTCATGTGGTTTTTGGTGATGTTAATTTTACATCCATTTTACATCATCTATTGGAGATGCTACTAGAATCCCACTTGAGATTGACGATGTCTGTCTTGTGCTGCTTCAGCCTTGACGTCTTACGGCTCACCGGAGCTGCTCCAACGACAGAACGATCCATCACAACAGCAAAGTGCCTCGACGCCGCTTCACTGATTCCTCAGATCTTCCTCCACACCTCCGACAACCACCTCTGCCTCAATCGCTTCAAATGACCAACCCATCGATGCCGAGGTCGACACGGCCACGGCAAAGAGGTTGTACACTTGTTGCATCACTTATTACTATACATTCACGCCGATCCATTAGGGCTATTTTGGTTCAACGGAAAAACGTTGATCCACCGGGTTGTTACCATCACTCTAAATTTCTGCATGCTCTCCTTACATAATCTCACCATATTTTTTTTCGTATGCATGTCAGATATTGTACACAGTCATGCTGAACATGTAGAGAAAAAGAGAAGAGTTTTATGCGGCAATACAATGTCATGCATACATCGCTCCATGGTGGTTTCAATGGCAAACCCTCCCACCCCTCTCCAGTTGTAATCCGTGAGGAAGATATCATTACGAGGCGGATTGCACGCCGCCGACCACTCCTATTTACCCCCCAAGGTGTTTGCTCTACCTTGGCCTGATGATGTTAGTCATATCATGCATATGTTTCCTTGCAGTGCCTACATTTGACATCATATATGTCATCTGCTTAGTTTAGACATGTTACGTAATGCCACCTGCTTAGTTTCTATATCATATATGGGAATTATGCGCCTCATGTCTTTTAGCCAGCCATAATATATGTGAAATGTGCAATGCCATCCTGTTTAACCAGGCATCATATATTTGAATGATATCTTGCCCATCCTTTTCTTCATTACATTTCCATTTGTCGACAATGTTTGTACATTAAACTACTCTTCCCGTGAATCAGTCATTTGGGTGGGAGATGGAAAAATCTAGAGTGAAAACAAGGCCTTGAGCAGGCAGTGCTACACTGTCAAGCAGATCTCTTGTTGGGTCCCGATAGCTCCTCGTAGATGGATTCATAGACAGATGACCAGTCCTATTCCCAAGACCGAGGTGTATGCTCTAACTTGGCACGGTTATATCGCTCATATCATGCATACGGTGTCTTGCATTGCATAGTTTAGACATCATATACACAATATTCAACACCATGTTCTTAGTTAAGACATCATATCGAATGCCCTCTGTTTAGCATATAAATCACATATGTGAATTAAATGATGCGATCCTGATTACTAAGATAGCATGTAGGTGAATTATGTCATGCGATCCTGTTTAGTTATTCATCATATCTTTGAATTATGTTATGCTATGCTATCCAGTTTAGATAGACATCATATATGTGAAAGTATGTCATGCTATCCGTTTTAGTTAAACAATATACATGCCAACTATTTCATGCCCTCCTTTTTCCACACTATCTATTGCATCTGTCTCATACAATGTCCGTACATTCAACTATGTTTCCTGTTTATCAGCCATTTGAATTGGAGTAGGTGATGCCAGCATCTAGCGGACTAAAAACACGGTCTTCAAATAAAACAATGCTACCTCTTGGTGGAGATAGCACCCCGGTTGTACATGAACAAGAATCAGCACCACACATAACCCAAACTCTCGCAGATTGTACCCCTACTGGGATGGACAGAGAACCAGCTTCACCCAATCTAACCCCAACCCCAGCCGATAGTAACCCAGTTCCTGTTGACACAGCACCATCTCCACCATAGAGCTCCCAAACAAGAGCAGTTACTAAGGCAGCTCCGGGCCCAAAGGGCCAAGATTATCACGGCGAACCCCAACTCCACCCGTTAGTACACCTATTCCTGTGGAGGAAGCACAACCAGCTAGTCGTAGTTTATCATCTATCACATTTGATATTAAATCGTATGTGCGTATCTTCCCATCTTGGAAATATTATCTTCAAGATGAAGGAAAATTCCGATTCTGTGTGTTTTTCCAGGAGTTATATGTAAGTAATGTTATTCATGGCAATTACTTTGCTTCGTCCCATACATCCTACCTCCATGATGGTTATAATATAGCAAAATTTCCCATTTTTCTATGTAGAGAAGGACCGATTTGGAAACCCAGGATGAGGTAACCTGTGCTAATACCTCTGCTATCTTCAAGAATGCTTGGTGGCAGTATCAGAATTACCTGAACAAAACGTACTTCACCGGCAAAGAAACTCATCAAATTCCCTTACGTTCTCCCGAGAAACATTTCTTTGACGATGATCGGGAACACCTTGTTCTCAGACTTGGTCCCGAACCAAGAATGTGGTAAGGTCTATGAGCTCATTTTATATTTTTAAGTATTATATTCTTGCGTCTTACTGTACTCTGTTCATGTAGAACAAGTGCCTAAACCTGAAGAACAACTGTTCTAATTTAAGGTTCCATTGC
Source organism: Aegilops bicornis (assembly GCA_021605145.1). Lineage (NCBI taxonomy): Eukaryota > Viridiplantae > Streptophyta > Magnoliopsida > Poales > Poaceae > Aegilops > Aegilops bicornis. The sequence continues at coordinate 576,218,161 of CM038670.1, read as the reverse complement.
TACCATAGGACATAGATATATGTTTGTTTGATGCTTTTATTATGTACTAGTACTTGCCAATAGAAGACTTGGTAGTTTAATCCTGTCCACCTTACTAATGAACTGGTTCACCGAAATGAGTTTCATATACTAGTACATGCTAAACTTGTTATGTGTCTCGCTTGTTTCTTCTTTTAGAATCTTGTGAGAATATTGGGGAAGAGTGCCTTATTAAGCAATGGTAAAGGAAGTAATGCAGATAAGGTTCAGGATAGTGACACATCCTGTCTTGGTTTAGTGTTCGAGTTACTAGCCACTACCGCTTGCACAAGCTATTCAAACTCACTGTCTGAATCAGTTCGGTTTCTTGAGTCTCAACTATAAGCTGAAAGACATCGATCAGCTGTGCTGCGACAAGAAGCGGAAGGACTGCGGAAGTCCCTGGAGCATTCAGATGCATACTTTCCGTGCAACAGCGTTGGAGGATTTTAGCGCCAAACAGACAAAGCTAATCAGCTTGCTAAGCTTATTGCCCGGCATGGTGGATACCAGATAACGTTTCTTGAGCTCTTCCGAAGTTGTTTCACCATGCTCTTGTTTTGCTGCCGCGTTTATTTGCACTGGTGGCCAATTTTGACGGCTAGTGTATATGATATGCTGCTTTGTTCCCTATATTTGCACTGGTGGCGAACTTTGATGCCCAGTGGATGTAATATGTGTAATAGCCGTGATAGCCTAGCTATAGTTGCTTGCTTATTTATTTCCTTGTTGTCTTGTTTATTTGTTTGCTTGTAGTCATTGCGGTTCTTTTTTCGTGGTTAGCTAGTGGCTGCAATAACCTATTTTTTAAAACTAGGCCACAATAACCATGGGCTAATATTTACTGTAGTGACACCGGGCCTCCTACTGGCCGTAGAAATAGTGGGCCTTCTACGGGCCGTAGAAACAATGGGCCTTCTGCGGGTCGTATCATCAATGGGCCTTATACGGGCCGTATGATCAATTGGCCAAACAGACCGCATTATGGCTGTAAACAGGCTAGAGTTGGAATCGTCCGTTCATGGGCCGACCATAACGGGCCATCGTTAATAGGCCGTATTTGATGACGCTATGAAAACGGCCCAACATATCAACGGACCACAAACAGGCCGACTGTAACCACGGGCTGAATTTGGCCCACAAGCAGAAAATGAGAGTAACGGGCCGTAAGTAAATGAATGCTGGAAATGAGCCCAAGAATAAATGGGCTCTGAGAAGTCCGAAAGATAACATGGGCTGTAAATGGCCCAACAGAATAACGGGCCGTTAATGGGTATAAAGTGATACATCGTTTTACGGGCCGATTTCAAAGACGGGCCGTTAATGGGTGTAAAGTGATACACTTGTTCATTATGGGCCGCTTTCACCACGGGCCATTAATAGGCCAAGAGTTACATAGGGCCTCATATGGGCCAAAAGACGTCATGGGCCATACATGGGCCAGAAGTGAAAACGGGCTGGAATCATATTGGATGGCCCAGATGACGCTACTGGCCCTAATTCAAATAGGGCGTAACGGGCCTTGGTTTAGCGGGCTGTAAATGGGTTATATGCGAACATGCCGTTAACAGGCTTTCCATGGGCCGGCCCACCACCTTTTGACCAAGTCAAAAAGGCCGGCCTTTTCACAGGAATGGGCCTCTGTTGGTCCGTGCCACGTGTTGACGTATCATAGGCGGCTATCTAACCCACTGACGAGCTGACACGTGTTTCGTCCGGCCAATAAGAATTTTACATGTGGAAATTTCCCATTGGTCGGGGTTGTTAACGGGTTATCGGATCCAAAACCCGACCCGATAGCTTAACGGCGTTCCGTTATGGTGGATGCCACGTGTCGGTCACCCTTGACGAAAGCACGTCTGTGATGCGCAATTTATCATCATGGAAGTGGACACTTCCGTGATGATAATTTTGGTAATGTCATGGAACACTTCTACGACAGCACAGGTATGACTATCTTGATTCTGTCATAAATTTGTCATGGATGTACATGCATGAAAAAAACGCGACCTACTGTGACAAACACGTATCATCACGGAAGTGTATTTTTTTGTATTGAAAGTAATTGCCCCGAATCTCGGGGGCTACACCCAGCGGGTGCGCTGACGCGCCCCCGCGAGAAAGAGGTCGGAATGCTTACTCTGTCTTTGGTTCAGGTCAGCGGTCCGCTTGGCCAGCTCCTGGTTCTAGGAGTTGCAGGCTGCCACGCGGATGTTGTGGTAGTCCTGTAGCGAACACAACAGAAGAAAAAAGATGTTAGCACTCAAAACTTACCTTGAAGTCCCGAGCCGCCGCCACCTTGACCCGAAACTCGGGGTTACACTCCGGTCGGTCTACCGCACGCCTCTACCGGAAGATTGCAAGAATTAAAAAACCAAGAAGAAAAATCGCATACCCGGACGGCCGTCCGCGTCGCAAAGAACTTCTGCATAGACTGCTGAAGAACGGCGCCTTGGGCGTTGAACCGAGCCATGACGTCCAGCACGGCCACGTTCAGAACGCCCGAGCCATCTCCGGATGACCAGTCCGGAGCAGCGACACTGGTGATACCGGCGTCGAGCGCCGACGAGCTCGAGGCCCTGATTTCCATCGGCCTTAGCTCTGAGCTGCCTTCACCGTGCACTGGCAAGCTGGAACATGGGTTGAGGTAGTCGGACCCACCACCAACTCGCCGCCAGATGGCGGCACCAGCGGCGCTTGCGGGGCACCACCGCCTCCAAGAAAACGGGGTCGCCCCCTCCCCTCTCCAAGGCCGGCTGGTCAACACCGGCCTCTCCTGTCGGTGCCTGGCCCTCTGGCACTGGCGGATCTGTGTGCTGCGGGCCGGTGGACTCCAGAGCCCGGCTGCGGGATGCCTCCTCCGCCTGCACCTTGGCGGCCTCGTCCGCCTACTCACTGGCCGCTGCGTCGGCTTGAGCCTTGGCCGCCGCATTAGCCTCCGGTTGTGCCGCCTAGGCCACCTCCGCCTTCTCCCGGGATGCAGCCGCCCGGTTCTCTCGCGCCTCCCATGCGTTCTTCTCCGTCGCCTCTTTGAGGGCGGCGAGCTGGTCCACACAGCGGGGGTCTGCGGAGCCGTCTGCCGCCCCGATCACCGAGCCGGACGAAGCTCGCGACAAGAAAAGTGGGGCGCTACGCACCAAAGAACGAAGGCAATAAGAAGGCTGCGAGAAAGAAGAAAAGAAAACGCAAAACAGTAATGTGAAGAAAATCAAGGCACTTACGCGGACACCAGCGGGAGCCGCTTCGGGGCCTTATGGAGGAGGGCCGCTTTCGCGGCGGCCTCTTGCCGCTTGGTCGCGGCGGCTGAGGTCTTAGTCTTCTTGGGCCGACTCCGGAACAACCCGGCGTCTGCCCGATGCATCGATCTGCCGGCTGCTGCAGTCGGCACGGCCGACGAGCCGGCACCCGTCCTGTCGGCACCATGGGTGCGGCACGGCTCGTCATCTTCCTCGTCATCGTCCGACCATCCCTCGAGGCCGCCTCCTGAGGAGCCGCCTGCTACCTCGCCGCCACCGCCTGTGGCGTCGTCCTCGTCCATGGCGGCCGCCCCCAACTCGGGGTTGTCCGCATCACTCTCTGCCCAGTCCGCCAGGTACTAATGACCTGGGGCCGGCACGCCATTTGCCGTCTGGCCCGGAAAGCGCTGCATCGCAGCCGGGTGGTCAGGCGGCACGAAGAAATTTTAACTAACAAAGGAAAGAGGACTAGAAGCCTTACCGCAGGCGGCGGATTTGCGTGGCTGTATGGCTGCTTGCCGAGCCACTTCGTCTCCGACAGCTTGCAGTCGGAGAAGAAGTTCACCAGCCGGACCACCTCCACGTCTAGCAGCACCTTGGTGCACATCCGGCATGGGTCCCGGCGCCCGCTCATGTTGCTGATGATGTGGGGCCGGGCTTGAAGGGGCAGCACCCGCCGCTCCATGACGGCGGCCAGCAGATCTGAGGCCCTGAGGCCCTCCGACTCCGTCATCTCATGGATCCGGGTGAGAGCGGCGGAGGAGGCGGCCGACAGGTTCTTTGCCAGAACTTCCAGTTGGTGTGGGGCCTGGCAGGGAGGCCGGCTACGTAAGCCGGCAGGTTGACATATTTCATCGTCGAGTCGATGTTCTCGACGTAGAAGTAGGATTTTTGCCACAACTTGGCCGACTGCAGCAAGGCAAAGGCCGGGAAGCGGACCCAGAACCCGAACGCCGCACCGCAACGCATGCCCCGCACTGGGCCGCCTCGTCCTTGGCGACAGTGCCGAGCTTGAGGTAGAAGAACCCCCCCCCCCCCCCCCAGAGCTCGAGGATGGGGAGCATGCTGAGATAGCCCTCGCAGAGGGTGACGAAGGCGGAGAGCAGCACCACCATATTCGGTGTGAGATGGCGGGGCTACAACTTGTAGAAGGTAAGGAATGAGTGGAAGAACCTGCTCGCCGGCAGGCCGAAGTCGCGGAGGAAGTGGGACCGGAAGACGACATGTTCGCCCTCCACCAGCGCTATCTCCGCCTCGGGAGGAACGCACACCTTTACATGCGATGCACGGGGTAGCCACCGCGTCTAGCGAAGGAACGTGAGGTGATCTTCGTGGATGTTGGAACCGTCCCAATCGCTGGAGCACCTGCCGCGTGCCATGGACGCTGCTGCTCGACGGTGGCGCATCGCGGTGGCGAGCGAGCGGAGCCGCGGCGGGTCAGAGAAGCCCTACGATGGCGGCTGCAAAGAAGCCCTACGACGGCGGCTGCAAAGGAGCTCCGGCGGCAAGCAGGGGCGCAGCTGCGACGAGAAGAAACAAAGGAAGAAGAAGGAAAAGGGCGAGGAGGGCACGCGTGCGTTCTGCCGCCCCCTCCCCCTACTTATAGCCCCCAGGCGGCGGAGGCGAGGGGGCGAGACGTGGGGGGCACGGGATTAACTGCGCCCACTTCCCCCATGACCCCGCATTTACCGCGCCGTAACGACGTGTTTTTAACGCGCCTAGAAGCGAAACCGCCCGCTTCGACTGCAGCGGATCCGCGCGCGTGCCGAGGCCCTGTAGTGACGGGCCCGGGCCTGCGGCAACGTCCCGTCACTCGCGTGGGCTGGCAGGCTGGCCTAGTCTGTTAGTGCCATGTGGCGAGCGTGCAATGGGCGGCAAGCCTACCAGCCGGTTGACTCGACGCCCAGCCCCCACCACGACGATTCGAATTCACCAGGCGACCGACTGTTCCCCCATCGGGTCCTCGCAGTCGGCGCCTACAGAAGACGGACGAAACAAGATCACCAAGGCACTCAAAGTAGGAACTTGCTGAGGCTCCTTGATTTCGGACGTGGCGCCCCACCAGCTTCGGGGACTATTATCGAAGTAAATGACCATGGGTAGCCTCATCGGACCCCTGTTGTATTTCAAGACATCGGGGCTAGCTGCTCCCCTCACACCTCCTGGACGAACAGTCGGCTCCATGGGCCGTCTGGTCTAGGAGGGCGGCTGCTAGAAGACGGCAGGACATCAGAAGGCGGCCCCTCATCCCCTCAAAGTTTGCACCCACATAACCACGACGGGACGGGGCGTGGCTACAGTGCGACCTGCCACCCCCGAATCCAGGGCGGATCATGGCCACAGTGCGGTGTACCAGGCGGACACCCCTCGCCCGGCGTGGCACTGTTGCCACGCAGACCGTGACATCACCTACGTCAGAGGGAGCCTCCCTCCCACGACGGGCGGTCGGTACAGCCCATAGGCAGCGGACCCTACCTGTTCATGAGCCACCAGAAGGCGGCGAACCCCAAGCAGGCGGCAACGAGGGCGGGCCGACTCTTGGTAGGTGTCCCTCCACCCCCTCGGAGTCTGTGCGCCATTAACTAGATGAGACCGGGTGTAGCTACAGTGAGAGCCCGCCAGGCGGCGGGACTGTAGCCACGCTTCCCCTGACAGAGCCTCCATCATCAGGAGCAAGGCTACAGTATAAAATAGTCGGCATGTCCCGCAGGCGGCAGGCCCTACATGTCGGCCTAGTCCCCGGCAGCCGGCGGGACCCACCAAGCGGCGGGCCCCAGCAGCCGGCGGAGAAGCTGGCGCCAAGAGACACTGAAGGCCGGGTCCTACACCTGGTCGGATTACCCTTGTACCCTTGGTGGTTAGGCCTATATAAACCCCCCATGCTGCGCCATGCAAGGGGTTCACAACCCTAGAGATCACGCACACACACACACATAGAGAGAGTGCAGTAGAGCTAGCCTTGTTCTTCTTCCTCCTCTAGCCGAAACAGCTCAAGGAGCAAGCTTGTAGCCACTCTATTGATCATAGTCATCATGCGGAGACCCCGCAGAGCAGGACTAGGGGTGTTATCTCCACGGAGAGCCCTGAACCTAGGTAAGATTCACAGGCGTATGCGGTATCGCTCACTCCCGCTTCTGGAGCCCGGCGATGTACTCTTGTCCCCATCCATGATAAGCCACCCCCTGGCATATGTCTCTAGATACCCCCGATAGCAAGCATCATGTGGTGGGGAAAGATCTAGGCACATATGACCTGTCAAATATATTTGATCATGAATTATTATTGTTGACAATTACCTCTATGATAAATGAGTTGGGAGGCGAAACATTAAGCCCTATCTTTCTCCGTGTTCAATTGATGTCATTTTTTCTAAGAATATGCTTTGAGTACTAGCAATCATAGAAAACTCTATGATGATTGAGTATGTGGAGATCTTACTTAGACTCTGTTGAATAAGTTGAATTGCAATTGTTTGGATACTAAGAATATAGGTTGTTGATTTTCAAGAGAATTCATTGTTTGAACCATAACATGTGAATTGGTCGCTACTTTAACACGATGACATTTATGAGAAAGAGTTGTCGTTATGATGCTAGGGAAAGTGATTGAAATTATCATTGATCAAACTTATCACTACTTCAGGATGCTGCTAACGCGACACTATGATCAGAGACCCTTTGACGAAACTCTATGCGATGCATTAATCGAAAATGGTGATGTAAAAACCCATCAAAAAAGATGCAAAATGTTTGTGATGAAGGATTCATCAAACACGGTTCAGATTTTAGTTGCGTGTGCAATGCGGGGCATATGGTTCAGTTCAGTTAATTGTTTGTGATGAGGAAGAAGAACAGAAACGGGCAGCCAGATGAAGGCGTGTGCGATATATGGCATACAGTTCACTCAGATTAAATGTTTGTGATGAGGCGGAACAATAAAAACGGGCAGCCAGATGAAGGTGTGTGCGATTGAGGGCATACGCTTTAGAAGGATTAACTGCTTGTGATTAGGAAACACAACAAAAATGGTCAGTCTGATCAACGTGTCTGCGATTGATGGAATACACTTCACACGGATGAACTATTTGCGATTAGCCACAACAAACAGAAATAATTAGACATATCAACGTGTGTGCGCTAGACGGGTACACATTCTAATTAAAAGAAGCGTGCGCGATGGTAATAACGAGCACGCATGGTTGTTGGAACAAGATGTGTGCTGACATTGCCTATTGCGATGCACCCTATGGTGTAAACGCCACGTACGCGGTCGAGAAAGTGTGCCCATGTTACACCGTCCGGGAATAGTGCCACACTTAGAAACTATAGAACCGATTAATAAATTTTGACCCAGCGTCCCGTCACATTCCAAATTACTACCATGCTATATATAATTGCAAACCTGTTAACACCGATCAAAACCTAAACGGTTTCCCACTTAGGAGCGTATTAGTACTCGGTTATAAATACTACTGCTAGAAGACGACTGCACATTCCTCCTCAACTCCTCATCCACAAAAACAAATAAGTCATTCATTATCGTTCCCTTGCGTCTGCCATGGCCAGTGAGTTCTGGGTCGAGTGATTACCACCAGGGAAAGGCGAGCATGGAAGCGGAAGCACGAGAGATGTCCCGCCTTTCTGCGAAAGCAGCCGACATGTCCCACTGCTTGGCTGTAGCAGCATAGAGGTCCCGCTGCGCCGCTGAAGCAACACGGAGGTCCCATCGTGTCGTTGATGCAGCAGACTGGTCCAGCCGTGCCGCGGAAGCAGCAGAGATGTCCCGCCGCATCGCGAATGCAGCAGAGATGTCCTCCCGCATCGTGGCGGCCTGGGAAAATGTCTCGCGGGCAGGCGAGGACTCTTACGGGCGCATGAATGTGATCGTCCATAGCCAGATGGATCAGATCTCCGGCTGGGCAAGGATGCAGGACGACATGAAAGCCTTGTTTGAAGAGGCTACCGGCGTCATCCGGTAACTAAGGGAGGGCAATGCAAAACTCTGGGGCAAGCACGACCTGCTGAGGCCGAAGATCATCGGAAGTGCGGAGTAGTAGGAGGAGACCACTGTCTTGTTGAAGAGTACCGGCGTCATCATCAAGAAACTTATGGACGAGAATGATATGCTCTACATCGAGTGCCAAAGGCTGGTGGAGGAATCCGTGGATGCTCTCAAGCAGCGTCTTGAGGACACGAAAGAGCTCATCGCCACTCACCGTGGAGACTAGTTCCTGCGGCCTGCAGAAACTCTTCAAGAAAGTAGAGATCAACGAGCCAGATCGTTGTCTTCCTTCTTCTTTTCCCTTGTGTATTTCGGGCATTGCCGCATGTGGCTTTTTAATTATCTTCCTAAATATGTAATACAATTATTACCCACTGTCATCGTCCTTATATTCATCATTCCTGCTATAAGTCACAGTAGATTCTATATAGGTCTGTCGTATCTTACATCAAGATCCATGAATTTTTTTCTTTTTTCTCTCTTAAATCTCAGTCGAGTGAGACATAGCTACGCCATTAAACAGGGGCCCGGGCGCCATTAATGGAGACGTTGGGAGGGAGGTGGGCGGCGAATAGTGGTCAAAGGGCTCTCCTCCCGACGAGCACGCGCAGGGATCTGATCGCACGCCTCTCGTACTCAAATAGCTACCCCGCACAACACCTCCTAGCCAATAAAAAAGAGGATGTGTGGCGGCACGTAAATGGTAAGTACAATGCCCACGGTTTCAATAATACTTGTGTTTCTGATTTCTAACGTGACAACACTTGTTCCAAAATGACTTTGTTGATTGTTAATGTGTGAGCCTTCGCAAATCGGACAAACAATTGACCACAGCATGTTGGTGCCATGTCATGACATCATGCCAAGTTTCATGATTTTTAGGCGAGTTTTGGTTTTACGGGAATTTTAAAACCAAGTTTCTTGATGTTTCCGGCCGAGCCAAGATGCCCAGATGTTTGAATTCCATTCCCACTTCTTCCATGGGACCTAGAAATTCGCCCAAGTACGCATAAATGATTTTCCAACTAACTTTTGTGCATTGGAGCATGCGCTTGTCTTTAAAATTTGAATTATGTGCATTAAATGCCTGGAAAATCAATTAATTTATAAAAAAGGCCAAACGAACCCGGAATAATTCCAAAATTTAGCACGATACTCCTATTTGGTCTAAGCTGCCTGTGTAAAACAATTAAGGCGGGAGAAGGTAGTGTATGTCGTATCGCACACGGAGGTGACACGTTCCCTCTCGGAACCACGAGCCTTCTTGAGAGAAGCTACGGTTTGCAAGAAGCTTATACCAAAGCTTGTTCCAATTCGGCCAAACAAATTACCATAGCATGTTGGTGCCATGTCATGACACCATGCCAAGTTTCATGATTTTCACACGTGTTTTGGATTTACAAGAATTGAAAAACCAAGTTTCTCAATATTTCCAGCTGAGCCACGACGCCCGGATGTTTGAATTTCATTCCCGTTTTTTGCATGGGACCTAGAAATTCATCCAAGGACACACATGTGATTTTTAACCAACTTTGGTGCACTGGAGCATGTGCTTGTAGTTCAAATTTGAATTATCCACATTAAATGACCATAAATTCAATTAATGTATAAAAAAAGGCCAAACGAACCCGGAATAATTCCAAATTTTAACACGACCCTCATATAGTTCTATGTTGCCTCTGTAAAAAAATCAAGGGGGAGGCAGCGTATACCATTTCACACACAAAGGTGACACGTCCCCCCCTTAGTAACCACGAGTCTTCTCGAGAGAAGCTCTGGTTTGCAAGAAGCTTATAGCAAAACTTGTCCAAATGCGGCCATTTTTTTACCACAGCATGTTGGTGCCATGAAATGACACCATGCCAAGTTTCATGATTTTCAGGCGAGTTTTTATTTACAGGAATTTAAAAACCAAGTTTCTCAATGTTCCTGGCAGAGCCACGATGCCTAGATGTTTGAATTTCATTCCCATTCTTGCATGGGACCTATAAATTCACCCAAGGACACAAATGTGATTTTTAACCAACTTTGGTGGACTGGAGCATGTGCTTGTAGTTCAATTTTGAATTATGCACATTAAATGACCAGAAATTCAATTAATGTATAAAAAAGGCCAAACGAACCCGGAATAATTCCAAATTTTAACACGACCCTCATATAGTTCTATGTTGCCTCTGTAAAAAATCAAGGGGGGAGGCAGCGTATACCGTTTCACACACAAAGGTAACACGTCCCCCCCTCAAGAACCACGAGTCTTCTCGAGAGAAGCTCTGGTTTGCAAGAAGCTTATACCAAAACTTGTCCAAATGCGGCCATTTTTTTACCATAGCATGTTGGTGCCATGAAATGATACCATGCCAAGTTTCATGATTTTCAGGCGAGTTTTTATTACATGAATTTAAAAACCAAGTTTCTCAATGTTCCTGGCAGAGCCACAATGCCCAGATGTTTGAATTTCATTCCCATTCTTGCATGGGACCTATAAATTCACCCAAAGACACACATGTGATTTTTCAACAAACTTTGATGCACTGGAGCATGTGCTTGTAGTTCAAATTTGAATTATGCACATTAAATGCCTAGAAACTCAATTAATGCATAAAAATTCCAAACAAACCCGGAATATATCCAAATTTAAACACGACACTCATGTAGCTGCATGTTCACTGTACATAAATGTTCTAGCAATTCAAACACCATCCTTTCCCTCCGTAACACCATTTTGTCTTTCAAAACATAATGAAAAAATCAGGTATACCACAAACAGTTTACTAGCAAGAATTGTGTGGGATGCGATACAAAATATTTTGGCGCACCGTCTCGTCTGGCTTACGCAGGAAGCTTCGTCGTCTACAGTCCACCACCCGCGCTTGAATCACACTTGTGCGCCAGTTTCTCGCGACACCGAGCGAAATTTTTCTACCACTGCGGAAATATCTATCTCCCCGCCCCTCCCTCCCACCAAAAGCCACATTTCCACTGTTCCTCCTTGCTTTCTAAATTCAAACCTTCACCGCTGCTTACTCGCAGCTCAGCCTCCCCGCCAGTGACCCTTCTTCTTGCAGTGCGCCTCCTCACCGGTGACCCTTCTTCTTGTAGCGCCACCTCCTCGCCGCCGATCCTTCTTCTTGATGCGCGGCCTCCTCGCCGCCGACCCTTCTTCTTGCTGCGCAGCCTCATCGACATGGTCAGGTAATCCACACTGCACCCACACCATCCTCCTCCTTCCCCGTCCCACATGCCCCGATCGAGGCGTGTCACCTTCCGCCGAAATCACTGGCCCCGCCCTCCAATTAAGCGCCGCCTACAGCCATTTTTCACACAGTATAATGTGGAGCTCAGTAGCATCTGGTAGCGAAGAAGAAAATCGCGGCGGACGCGTGCACGAGGTCCCTATGGCTGGCACGTGTGCCGACCGCCAGATCTTGGAGGAGCACCTCGTCTTCGAGGCCACCACCGACACCGCCATGCAGTTGTCTATTTTAAAGTACATTTCATGTTGTTTTCTTGAGGACACCGCCAGTGCCTTCTAGTGATTTGTCCTCTGTAATGTTAATATGCAATCTGATGTTCAGTTAATAGTTTGGTCCTCTCAAATGTAATGTTCAGTTAACAATTTGTCCAACAATTGCTACATTTCGTAGTACTGTTCTCAAGCATTCTTTGTTTTGTTAACTATTTTATCTTCTAGTACATGTTTCTATTCTGCAATGTCGTGCTCAGTTAACTGTTTTGGTTCATTTGGTCTACTGTCCATTTGACTGTTTGGTTCTATTCTTCAATTTGATTTTCATTTGTTGTGGGACATTTTTGTATTGTTATGCAAGTGAGAAATAAATCTAATTTGGCTGTACTCAATACATATTCTACTGATAGTATGGCAACTCTCAGTTAACCTGATCAAGATCTTCCTTATGTGTGTTGCAGGGAAACAATGGGAGACACTGTGGTTTACCATCAAAGTTTGCTCATGCATGGTCCTTTCGCTAATAGCACATTATTGTGTAGTTGCAGGAATCATTCTAATATTTAGGTTTCTTACAATTTGGTCTTGCACATGTAGGTCCTGCTGTCAGAGGCTTAGACCCACTGTTCGACCCATTTTGCATATGGGGAAATGAGATGTCCATGAATATCACCAAGTCAAGAAACTCGTAAAGATTGTTAGGATGAAGAAACTTGCAACGAATAACAGCAAGATCTTTGTTTTCACAATGAAGAAGACATCAGCCAACTATAGGATGGTACTAACTCTTTTACCTTGTTTTTACCCCTTGCGCCATTTCAAAATTTATAACAGCAATTTATGCATATCTTTGTTTTCAGTATTTCAAAGCAGTTCACCGATGATTACCTCTCAAACTACCTGCACGGTCAAGAGGCGAGGAAGGTATTCATTTAACACCCATGGTACAATATTGAAGTCTTCCTGAAGAGGACGAAGGTTGGGCAGGCAATTATCCATAGCCACTTGCCTTAAGTTGCAAGGACATTCAACATCACTGGAGGCTCAATATTTGCATTCCGCTTCTGCAGTTTCCTAGATGAGATTCATCTGTCTATTTACTGTGTATGATGCTACTTTCCATAGGTTTTCAATGTTGCATGTGAAACTTGATGCTATTGTGTAATGGCGTAACTGAGTGCTGAAGCTATCTGATGTAACTCGATTATGAATTCCTGGTTGTCGTTATATGGATATGAAATATCTGGTGTGTTCTATAAGAAATGTCAATAATAGGCAAACTAACCTGCTTATTGGGGTTTTCTATTGTAGATGGTTACTCAGACAACACCGTGGGAGATGAACTCAAATAACCCACACAGTTTCTATAAAGTAGGCGTGTTCGATCAACTAACAATCACACATGGCTTCCGGCAGAGAACTGTTTGCATTAGGCCACCTTGCACAAATGTTTCCACACAAAAACTGTGTGTGATATACATACGAATGGAAATTTTTCTCTGGGATTCACCATGTGGGATGTAGATACGAACGGAACCGATTGGGTTTCGATGCCTCGCCTATCGCACACGAGCTCATTTTGCCCCCGCATGTGTGCCAGGAGGGCCTATCCCCGACGGTCTCTGGGTCATGTGGGAATGACCCCCCTGTCGTAGTCACTCACTTGGCGATGGTTCGAAACGTCGTCTCGGAAAGGGGATAGAAACCGTTTGTATAGCACATCTCTGCACCAGTGTATGCACTTTGCTAGCATTCACACTTCATAAATTATTTCTTTTATCATTTATCTACACGAGGACGAGTAGGAATTAAGCTTGGGGATGCTGATACGTCTCCAACGTATCTATAATTTATGAAGTATTCATGCTATTATATTATCATTATTGGATGTTTTACAATCATTTAATAGCAACTTTATATCATTTTTTGGGACTAACCTATTGATATAGTGCCTAGTGCTAGTTGCTATTTTTGCATGTTTTTTACATCGCAGAAAATCAATACCAAACGGAGTTCAAAATGCAGGGAAACTTTTTGGAGAATTTTTATGGACCAAAAGACACAACTTGGGCCAAAGAAGTACCAGAGGGGTGCCCCGAGGGGGGCACAACCAACCTGGGCGCGCCTGGGGGCCCAGGCGCGCCCTATGGGTTGTGCCCTCCTCGGTGGCCTCCCGCACCGCCTCTTTGCCCTATAAATTCCCAAATATTCCAAAAACCCTAGGGGGGTCGAGAGGTTGGAAGTTCCATCGCTGCAAGCCTCTGTAGCCACGAAAAACCAATCTATACCCCGTTTCGGCACCATGCCGAAGGGGGAAATCATCACCGGCGGCGTTCTTCATCATGCCGACGACCACCATGATGAGGAGGGAGTAGTCCACCCACGGGGCTAAGGGTTTGTACTAGTAGCTATGTGTTTAATTAATCTCTCTCTCTCTCTCTCTCTCTCTCTCTCTCTCTCTCGTGTTCTTGATTTGGCACGATCTTGATGTTTCACGAGCTTTGTTGATATAGTTATGGTGTTTCCCCCTCTATATCTTGTTGTGATGAATTGAGTTTTCCCTTTGAGATTTCATTATTATAGAATTGAATACTTTTATGGATTTGAGAACACTTGATATATGTCTTGCTACGCATACCCGTGGTGACAATGGGGTATCATATTGATTCACTTGATTTGTGTTTTGGCACTCAACTCGCGGATTCCCGAGGTGACATTGGGGTAATCTATGCATAGGGGTTGATGCACATTTTTGTCCTTGTTTCTCTGGTAGAAATCTTGGGGCACTCTTTGAGGTTTTTTGTGTTGGATTGAGAATTATGAATCTGAAATTGTTTGATGCGTCTCGTATAATTAACTCATGGATACTTGTGGTGACAATGGAGTATCTAGGTAACATTTAGAGTTGGTTGATGCATATCATATGGTGCTATTTTAGTATGAACTCTTGGACGTAAAGGATAACTTGGTGTTATTTTAGTACGAACTCTTGAATAGATCGATCAGAAAGAATAACTTTAAGGTGGTTTCGTACCTGATACGTCCATTTTGCATCATATTTTCTTACTGTTATTTATAATGTTTTTATCCATAATAATGCTTTTTGGAGTAATTCTAATGCCTTTTCTCTCATAATTTGCAAGGAACACAGCCAGAGGGAGAATTCCGGTAGCTGGAAATCCGGACCTAGAAAAGCTACGTCAGTCCACCTATTCTGCACAACTCCAAATAAGCTGAAACTTCACAGAGATTTTTTATGGAATATTTAAGAAATACTGGAGCCAATAACCACCAGAGGGGGGCCACCAGGTGGGCACAACTCACCTGGGCGCGCCAGGCCCCCCAGGCGCCCCCTGGTGGGTTGTGGCCTCCTCGGCCCACCTCCAGTGCCCATCTTCTGGTATATAAGTCATTTTGACCTAGAAAAGAAATAAAGGGGAGACTTTCAGGATGGAGCACCGCCGTATCGAGGCGGAACTTGGGCAGGAGCACTTTTGCCCTCCGGCAGAGCGATTCCGCCAAGGGAACTTCCCTCCTGGCAGGGGAAATCATCATCATCATCATCACCAACAACTCTCCCATCTTGGGGAGGGAAATCTCCATTAACATCTTCAACAGCACCATCTCATATCAAACCCTAGTTCATCTCTTGTATTCAATCTTGTTACCAAAACTATAGATTGGTGCTTGTGGGTGACTAATAGTGTTGATTAGATCTTGTAGTTGATTACTATATTTGGTTTATTTGGTGGAAAATTATATGTTCAGATCCATTATGCTATTTAATACTCCTCTGATCATCGACATGTTGCTCATTTGTGAGTAGTTACTTTTGTTTTGAGGTCACGGGAGAAATCATGTTGCAAGTAATCATGTGAACTTGATATGTGTTCGATATTTTGATAGTATGCATGTTGTGATTCCCTTAGTGGTGTCATGTGAACGTCGACTACATGACACTTCGCCATATTTGTGCCTAAGGGAATGCATTGTGGAGTAGCAATTAGATGGTGGGTTGCGAGAGTGACAGAAGCTTAAACCCAAGTTTATGCGCTATTTCATAAGGGACCGATTGGATCCAAAAGTTTAACGCTATGGTTAGAATTTATTCCTAATACTTTTCTTGTAGTTGCGGATGCTTGCGGGAGGGTTAATCATAAGTAGGGGTTTTTTTCAAGTAATAACAGCACCTAAGCACCGGTCCACCCACATACCAAATTATCAAAGTAGCGAACACAAACCAAACCAACATGATGAAAGTGATTAGATGAAATTGCCGTGTACCCTCAAGAACGCTTTGCTTATCATAAGAGACCATGTTGGCCTGTCCTTTGTGATACGTCTCCAACGTATCTATAATTTTTGATTGCTCCATGCTATATTATCTACTTTTTTGGGCAACATTGGGCTTTATTTTCCACTTTTATATTATTTTTGGGACTAACCTATTAACCGGAGGCCCAGCCCAGAATTGTTGTTTTTTGCCTATTTCAGTGTTTCGAAGAAAAGGAATATCAAACGGAGTCGAAACGGAACGAAATCAACTGTAGAAGTTATTTTTGGAAGGAAAGCTACCGGATGGACTTGGACCCCACGTCAGGAGAGAAGGGAGGTGCTCACGAGGGTGGGGGGGTGCGCCCCCTGCCTCGTGGGGCCCCCGAAGCTCCACCGACGTACTTCCTGCACCCATATATACTCACGTACCCTAAAACTTCCAGAAGGGAGAATAGATCTGGAGTTCCGCCGCAAGCCTCTCAGAACCACCAAAACCAACCGACCCTGTTCCGACTCACCACCGGAGGGGGAACCCTCACCGTGGACATCTTCATCATCCCGGCGCTCTCCATGACGAGGAGGGAGTAGTTCACCCTCAGGGCTGAGGGTATGTACCGGTAGCTATGTGTTTGATCTCTCTCTCTCTCTCTCTCTCTCTCTCTCTCGTGTTCTTGATTTGGCACGATCTTGATGTATCACGAGCTTTGCTATTATAGTTGGATCTTATGTTTCTCCTCCCCCTCTAATCTCTTGTAATGGATTGAGTTTTCCCTTTGAAGTTATCTTATCGGATTGAGTCTTTAATGATTTGAGAACACTTGATGTATGTCTCGCCGTGCGTATCTGTGGTGACAATGGGATATCACGTGATTCACTTGATGTATGTTTTGGTGATCAACTTGCGGGTTCCACCCATGAACCTATGCATAGGGGTTGGCACACATTTTCGTCGTGATTCTCCGGTAGAAACTTTGGGGCACTCTTTGAGGTTCTATGTGTTGGTTTGAGTAGATGAATTGAGATTGTGTGATGCATATCGTATAATCATGCCCATGGATACTTGAGGTGACATTGGAATATCTAGGTGACATTAGGGTTTTGGTTGATTTGTGTCTTAAGGTGTTATTCTAGTACAAACTCTAGGGCTGTTTGTGACACTTACAGGAATAGCCCAACGGATTGATTGGAAAGAATAACTTTGAGGTGGTTTCGTACCCTACCATAATCTCTTCGTTTGTTCTCCGCTATTAGTGACTTTGGAGTGACTCTTTGTTGCATGTTGAGGGATAGTTATGTGATCCAATTATGTTATTATTGTTGAGAGAACTTGCACTAGTGAAAGTATGAACCCTAGGCCTTGTTTCCTAGCATTGCAATACCGTTTACGCTCACTTTTACCACTTAGTTACCTTGCTGTTTTTATATTTTCAGTTTACAAAAACCTATATCTACCATCCATATTGCACTTGTATCAACATCTCTTCGGCGAACTAGTGCACCTATACAATTTACCATTGTATTGGGTGTGTTGGGGACACAAGAGACTCTTTGTTATTTGGTTGCAGGGTTGCTTGAGAGAGAGCATCTTCATCCTATGCCTCCCACGGATTGATAAACCTTAGGTCATCCACTTGAGGGAAATTTGCTACTGTCCTACAAACCCCTGCACTTGGAGGCCCAACAACGTCTACAAGAATAAGATTGTGTAGTAGACATCACTTTGCCTGAAAAGGATCGGGCTACCTTGCTGCACTTTTGTTACTACTATTGTTACTTGCTCGTTACAAATTATCTTGCTATCAAACTACAATGCTACTTAAAATTTCAACACTTGCAGACATTACTTTACTGAAAAGTACTTGTCATTTCCTTCTGCTCCTTGTTGGGTTCGACACTCTTACTTATCGAAAAGAGCTACAATTGATCCCCTATACTTGTGGGTTATCAAGGCTATTTTCTGGCGCCGTTGCCGGGGAGTGAAGCGCCTTTGGTAAGGAAACATTTATATAGTGTGCTAAAATTTATTGTCACTTGTTACTATGGAAAACAATCCTTTGAGGGGTTTGTTCGGGGTATCTTCACCTCGTCCAGAACCATAATTAGCTACCCCTCAACCTACTACACCTACTGAAAATATTGAATATGAAATTCCTTCGGGTATGATAGAACAACCGCTAGCTAATCCTTATGCAGGAGATGGAACTGAACATCCTAATATGCATTTGATATATGTGGAACAAATTTGTGGATTGTTTAAGCTTGCAGGTTTACCCAGGGATCAAGTTATGAAAAAGGTTTTCCCTTTATCTTTGAAGGGAAAAGCATTGACATGGTATAGGCTATGCGATGATATTGGATCATGGAATTGGAATTGTTTGAAATTGGAGTTCCACCAATTTTTTTATCCTATGCATCTATTTCATCGTGATCAGAATTATATATATAATTTTTGGCCTCGTGAAGGAGAAAGTATCGCTCTAGCTTGGGGGAGGCTTAAGTCAATGTTATATCCAGGCCCCAATTATGAGCTCTCAAGAGAAATTATTATCCAGAACTTTTATGCTCGGCTTTCTCGTAATAATCAAACCATGCTTGATATTTCTTGTGTTGGTTCTTTTATGAAGAAGATTATTGAATTCCGGTGGGATCTTTTGGAAAGAATTAAACGCAACTCTGAATATTGGGAACTCGACGAAGGTAAAGAGTCAGGTATTAAACTTAAGTATGATTGTGTTAAATCTTTTACGGATACCAATGCTTTTGAAAAGTTTAGCACTAAATATGGACTTGACTCTGAGATAGTAGCCTCCTTTTGTGAATCATTTGCTACTAGTGTTGAACTCCCTTAAGAGAAGTGGTTTAAATATCACCCTCCTATTAAAGAAGAAATTAAGAAACGAGTACGAGTTAAAGAAGAAACTACAATTTATAATGTTTATCCAGTTGTTCCTTCTGCTTATATAGAGAAACCACCTTTTCCTGTTAGGATAAAGGAACATGCTAAAGTTTCAACTATGGTTAACAAAAGCTATATTAGAACACCTAAACCTGATGTACAAATTAAAGTAAAACCTAGCATTTCTATGGTCAAAGATCTCTTAGAAGAAGATATAGATGGGCATGTTATTTACTTCTGTGAAGAAGCTGCTAGAATTGCTAAACCTGATAGAAAAAATAAACATAGACCTGTTGTTGGCATGCCTGTTATTTCAGTTAAAATAGGAGATCACTGTTATCATGGTTTATGTGACATGGGTGCTAGTGTGAGTGCTATTCCTTACACTTCATTTGAAGAAATTATGAAAGACATAGCACCTACTGACAAGGTTGTCAGAATCACGATTCTCTCATACGATTCTACGACTTTATGATCCAAACTAACCCCTATGATTCTATGATTTTAGTTCTTGGAATCTACGTTTCTACGATCCTGATAGTGAAGATTCTACGATTTGCGATCCTACCATCGAAGCTCTTATACGATTCAAAATCACGATTATGACAACCTTGCCTACTGAGATAGAAGAAGTAGATGTTACTATTAAACTTGCTAATAGAGACACAATATCACCAACTGGGATTGTTAGAGATGTTGAAGTCTTATGTGGGAAAATAAAATACCCTACTGATTTTCTTGTTCTTGGTTCCCCCCAAGATGACTTTTGTCCCATCATCTTTGGAAGACCTTTCTTGAACACAGTTAATGCTAAGATAGATTATAAGAAACAAACTGTGGGTGTTAGCTTTGGTGATGAGTCTCATGAGTTTAATTTTTCCAAGTTTAGTATAAATCATCATGAAAAAGAATTGCCTAGTAAGGATGAATTAATTGGTCTTGCTTCTATTGTTGTACCACCTACTAATTCTTTAGAACAATATTTGCTAGACCATGAAAATGATTTACATATGCATGATAGAAATGAAATAGATAATGTTTTCTTTGAAAAACGTCCTCTACTTAAACACAACTTGCCTATTGAAACTCTTGGAGGTCCTCCTCCACCTAAAGGTGATCCTGTGTCTGAATTAAAACAATTGCCAGACACTTTGAAATATGCTTATCTTGATGAAAAAGAAAATATATCGTGTTATTATCAGTGGTAACCTTTCAGAACATGAAGAAGAAAGATTATTGAAAGTTCTAAGGAAGCACCGGGCTGCTATTGGATATACTCTTGACGATTTAAAGGGCATTAGTTCCACTCTATGTCAGCACAAAATCAATATGGAACCTGATGCTAAACCCGTTGTTTATCATCAATTTCGGTTAAACCCGAAGATGAAAGAAGTGGTAAGAACGAAAATATTAAAACTTCTGGAAGCAGGTATAATCTATCCCATAGCTGAGAGTAGATGGGTAAGTCCTGTTCATTGTGTCCCTAAGAAATGAGGTATTACTGTTGTTCCTAATGACAAGAATGAGCTTATTCCACAAAGAATTGTTACAGGCTATAGAATGGTAATTGATTACAGAAAATTAAATAAAGCAACTAGAAAAGATCATGACCCTCTGCCTTTTATTGATCAAATGCTTGAAAGATTATCTAAGAAAACACACTTTTGCTTCCTTGATAGATATTCTGGTTTCTCACAAATACCCATTTCTCAACCTGATCAAGAAAAGACCACTTTTACTTGTCCCTTTGGAACTTATGCTTATAGACATATGCCTTTTGGTTTATGTAATGCACCTGCTACCTTTCAAAGATGTGTGACTGCTATATTCTCTGACTTTTGTGAAAATATTGTTGAGATTTTCATGGATGACTTTTCTGTTTATGGGAAGTCTTTTGATGATTGTTTAAGAAATCTTGAGTGAGTTATGCAGAGATGTGAACAAACAAATCTTGTCTTGAATTGGGAGAAGTGCCACTTTATGGTTAATGAAGGCATTGTCTTGGGTCATAAAATTTCTGAAAGAGGTATTGAAGTGGACCAAGCTAAGGTTGATGCAATTGAGAAGATGCCATGTCCTAAGGACCTCAAAGGTATTCGTAGTTTCCTAGGTCATGCTGGTTTCTATAGGAGATTTATCAAAGACTTCTCTAAAATTTGTAGGCCTCTCACTAGTCTCTTGCAAAAGGATATTCCTTTTGTTTTTTATGATGATTGTCTTGAAGCCTTCGAAACACTCAAGAAAGCCTTAATTTATGCACCTATTATTCTACCACCTGATTGGAACTTGCCTTTTGAAATTATGTGTGATGTTAGCGATTATGTTGTTGGTGCTGTTCTAGGACAAAGAGTTGATAAGATATTGAATGTTATTCATTATGCTAGTAAAACTCTTGACAGTGCTCAAAGAAATTATGCTACTACTGAAAAAGAATTCTTAGCAGTGGTGTTTGCTTATGATAAATTTAGACCTTATATTGTTGATTCGAAAGTAACTGTTCACACAGACCATGCTGCTATTAAATATCGTATGGAAAAGAAAGATGCTAAACCTAGACTTATTCTTTGGGTTCTCTTGTTACAAGAATTTTATTTACAAATCATTGATAGAAAAGGAGCTGAGAACCCCATAGCTGATAACTTGTCTAGGCTTGAAAATCTGTTTGATGACCCACTACCTATTGATGATAGTTTTCTTGATGAGCAGTTAGCTGCAATAAATGTTGCTAATAGTAATCCTTGGTATGCTGACTATGCTAATTACATTGTTGCTAAATATTTACCACCTAGCTTTACATAGCAACAAAAGAAAAAATTCTTCTATGATAAGACATTACTTTTGGGATGACCCACATCTTTATAAAGAAGGAGTAGATGGTATTATTAGACGTTGTGTACCTAAGCATGAATAGGGACAAATCCTACGGAAATGTCACTCCGAGGCTTATGGAGGGCATCATGCTGGAGATAGAACTGCTCACATGGTATTGCATTCTAGATTTTATTGGCCTACTCTCTTCGAGGATGCTCGTAAGTTTGTCTCATCTTGCGATGAATGTCAATGAATAGGTAATATCAGTAAGCGTCAAGAAATGCCTATGAATTATTCACTTGCTGTTGAACCATTTGATATTTGGGGATTTGATTACATGGGACCTTTTCCTTCCTCTAATGGGTATACACATATTTTGGTTGCTGTTGATTATGTTACTAAATGGGTAGAAGCTATTCCAACCAGTGGTGCTAATCACAACACCTCTATTAAAATTCTTAAGGAAGTTATTTTCCCAAGGATTGGAGTCCCTAGATATTTAATGACTCATGGTGGTTCACACTTTATTCATGGTGCTTTCCGTAAAATGCTTGCTAAGTATGATGTTAATCATAGAATTGCATCACCCTATCATCCTCAGTCTAGTGGTCAAGTTGAACTTAGCAATAGAGAAATAAAATTAATTTTGCAAAAGACTGTCAATAGGTCTAGGAAGAATTGGTCTAAGAATTAGACGATGCACTTTGGGCCTATAGAACAGCATATAAAAATACTATGGGTATGTCTCCTTATAAAATGGTTTATGGAAAAGCTGGTCATTTGCATCTTGAGTTAGAACATAAAGCATATTGGGCAGTCAAATAGCTCAACTATGATTTCAAACTTGCTGGTGAAAAGAGGTTATTTGATATTAGCTCATTAGATGAATGGAGAACCCAAGCTTATGAAAATGCAAAATTATTCAAAGAAAAAGTCAAAAGATGGCATGACAAAAGAATCCAAAAGCATGAGTTAAAGTCGGAGAATATGTTATTGTGTACAACTCTCGTTTTAGATTTTTTGCAGGAAAGCTCCTCTCAAAATGGGAAGGCCCATATGTCATCGAGGAGGTTTACTGGCCTGGAGCCATCAAAATAAATAATCCCGAAGGTACTAACCAGAAGGTTGTCAATGGGCAACGAATAAAGCATTATATCTCAGGTACGCCTATTAATGTTGAAAGTAATATTATCCAAACTTTGAAATCGGAAGAACACATAAAAGAGTCTTTCCGGAACACTCTAGAATCATGAAAATAAGAAGGTAAGTGATACGGTAAGTAAATGGACTCCGAAAAACCCGTAAAAATATTTTCTGTTAGTTTTGGCATATTTTAGAATTTTCAAAACAAAGAAACTCCCAGGAAGCGTCCCCTGGTGGGCACAAGACACGAGGGCGCACCAGCCTTGCCTGGTGTGCCCTGGTGAGTTGTGCCCACCTGGGACACCTTCCGTACTCCGTTTTTCTTCCGTATAGTCGTCCTCCAAGATAAAAAAAATCTTTATATACTTCCCGAACCTGTTAACCTCTGTATCACGGAGAAATCCTCTGTTCTCTTTTCTTGTTGTTTCCCGCGTAGATATGAAAATATGTCATCTCAAGACTCCGACGGAGAGAGCTATGTCTCACATCTCATTGCTGACCCAAAGACCTATGGGGACCTATCTCATTATGGTTGAACTACGGATGATGAGGAGGATGCTCACTTGATGAGGATCGATGATTCAAGTTCGGAGGAGGAGGATGTTCCTCTACCTTAACCTGGGGATATGCACGTGGAATTCAAGAAGTATAGTCTCCCTAAGAGAGCTAGCCGGTCTAATAACCGGTCTATTCCTTCTCGTTTTCGGCAGAAAAGCAAAGGAGATTTATGTGACAAGATCTTGAAGCTGGAGTTGGAGGTCGATGATTTAAAAGAGGAAATTGCTCTCCTCAACTACAATATGAAAAAGCTGAGGGCACAATTGTCATCACCACCATCATCTTCTTCACCACCAAAGGAGAGCTGAGTATTGGGTATGGGCACTCCCCTTGGCTTCCGCCAAGCTTGGGGAGCGGTGCCCCAGTATCGTATCATCCCACTATCTTTTTGCTTTTATTTATTTTAGTTCAATCTTTTGCTTTAGATGAAAGAAAGTTTAGTTCGATCCTTTCTTCTTTGAGAGTTTGCTCAGTGATCTATCATTGTAATCATGTGCAAGTTATATAATAAAGTTAGTTTTAGTTTTTGCTTTCTTTACTTTCATGTTGCAAATAAAGAAAAGTAATAAGAAAGAAAGAAAAAGAGAAAGGAAATAAATGAAGGAAGGAAATAAATGAATAAGAATATATACTAATCCTATGGTAGGTGATAGCACCACATAAGGAAAAGTATAAGTAGAAAATTTTATTAGATATTAACAAACATAGCATTAGTCAATGATGCAACTCATGAAAGAATTAATAAGGGAAGAGAAGATTCACATATAAATATACTATCCTAGAAATATTTTGTGATTGTGAACCCTCATCAAATATTATATGCCAAAATTGTTGACGTTGGACAAGGAAGACAACTTAATGATTTATGTTTGTTTATATTCACATAGAAGTCATATTGTCATATATCCTTCAACATGTGGTGCTTGCCCCCTATCTTTGCTAGCCAAAAATTCTGCACTAAGTAGAGATACTACTTGTGCATCCAAAAACCCTTAAACCCAAATCTTTTTCAAGTGTCCACCATACCTACCTAGGGATTGAACAAGATCCCTCAAGTAAGTTGTCATCGGTGTAAAAAGGCAATAAAAATTGCTTCTAAATGTGTGAGATCATTTTGTGTAAGAGAAAATTGTGCGTTGTACGAACTTGGATGACAAAAAATAAAAGTGACAGACTACATAATAAAGGTTGTAATCTTAAGGGGCAATACAACGTGACATTCTCTTGCACTAAGGTATTGAGCATACAAACAAATAAGCGCATGGCAACCTCTGCTTCCCTCTGTGAAGGGCCTATCTTTTTCTTTTATGCAAAGAGTCAAAGTTTTCCTTCTATTCCTTTTATTTTCTCCTTTGGCAAGCATCATGTGGTGAGGAAAGATCTAGGCACATATGTCCAGTTGAATATAGATGGCATGAGTTATTATTGTTGACATCACCCTTGAGGTGCGTATGTTGGGAGGCGAAACTATAAGCCCCTATCTTTCTATGTGTCCAGTTGAAACGTTTTTCTCATGGGTACAAGATGAGTGTTAGCAATCTATGACGCCCGGATAATCAAGCTACAGTAACCTCTGCTAATGATGCCACGTCACCACTCTTACTGTGGTAAACCTCGCGATGATTCAATCCCGTTTGAATTCAAAATTCAAAATCAAGTCAAACGGTAAAGTTTTCAAACCTTAAAATTAAAATGTTCTAGAGGTGGCAAATAATGCATAGGTAATTATGGTGGAGGATCACATTTTTATAAAATAATTAAAAGCACTAAACTAAATAAAACAAGTGGCTTAAACAAATAATTAAATGCATTTTATAAATATTAAAACATTAAACTAATTTATTAGGTATGAGAAATTAATGTGACAATAGAGTATTTATAAATACTAATTTAGGGGCTAGTGGTATATTTTATAAAACTAAAAATAAAGTAAAACTAATATGAAAACATGAACTATAAATAAAATAAATAAAATGAAAACAGAAAGGTAAATAAAAAAAACAAGAAAAGAAAACAGAACCCCCTTCCCCTGGGCTTGTGGCCCAGTAAGCCAACACAGCCACCAGTCGAGCCGGCCCATTCCACTGACTCCGTCCACAGCCTATATGGCCCGACTCTCCCAACCAAACCCTAACCCACTCGCTCCCCCACTCCCCCCCCCACGCGCTCCACTCCCTCCCCCGATTCCCCTGGATCGAGATCAAGCCCCCCCACTCTCTCTCGCCTCCCCTCCAGCTTCGATCTGGAGCCGCCGCCGCCCGTCTCCGGCTCGCCTCCCTCCCTCGCTCCTCTTCCCCGACCTGATCTGGATCGGGAAGGGGCATTGAGCCCGACGCCCCCTTCATCGACGCCGACGCCCGATGACCCCGCCGCCTGGACCTCGCCGGCGCCTCTTCCCCGCCGGCCTGCTTCTCCTCTTCGTCCCGGTCGTCTCTGTCGACCACCCCGACAACCACTGCCATATCCCTACGGCCCCAGTGAGCCTCACCCCTCTCCTCTCCCCCGTCACCACGCTTTGTCGCCGCATGGCCCGACTTCCCCTCGCCTCCGTTCGTCGCCGCACCACCCGCCCTCGCCGCGCCCGGGACCGCACCTCCCCGGTGCCCCTCTACCCCCTGTGGCCAACCGCGCCGCCCGATACTCCCTCAGAGCAGGCCCAGGGCCGCACCCCCTGCGCCAGCCTCCATCCCTGACCCCCTCTGCCGCGCCCAATCACGGCCTTCAACACGCGCGCCCACACTCTCCGCTCCCGCTCGTCGCCGTCACCCCTCCCTGGTGCCGGACTCGGCGGCAGCCAGCCCCTTCCCTCTGCGCCCGCCGATGGCCTCAAGCGGGTCGTGCACAACGCCCATGACGGCCGCCGTTCGCTCGCTCGCTCGATCGGGCATGCCCATGGCCATGGCCATACGCCGATAACCGCCCGCCGTGTACGACCTTGCCCAAGCGCCTAATCGGGCCGAACGAACGCATCGCCCGAACGGATAGGCCCCTATGGGCCTATGACAAACGGGGCCCACGCCCTAGAACAAAAATTAGAAAATGAGATTTAAAATAATAATAATAGATAAGTAAATAACTAAAACAATTACAAAATTAATTAATTAATTAACGAATTAATTATAACTTAATTAATTTTAGTTAGATTGACCTAATTACTAATGAAACTAATTAACCTGTTTAATTAGTCTTAGTCAATGACATGCGGGACCCACACGTCAATTTGACCTACCAACCTCTCGTTATCATGCTGATGTCATGCTGACGTCAACAAACACTATTTTGGATAATGTTAGTTTAAATTAATTAAATAAATTCTAAAATGATTTAAAACTTTAGAAAATCATATAAAATAAACCGTAGCTCAGATGAAAATACTTTCTACATGAAAGTTGCTCAGAACGATGAGACGAACCCGGGTACGCAGCCCGTTCGTCCGCCACGCATCCCTAACCTATCGAACTCACAACTTTCCCCCTCCGGCTCCTCTGCCTGAAAACGCGGAACACCGGGGATACTTTCCCGGAGGTTTTCCCCCTTCACCGGCATCGCCTCATACTGCGTTAGGACACACCTAGCACCGCCCTTTGTCATGTCTTGCGTCGTCTTGCTTATGTTTGCACTGTATTTACTGTTTCTTCCCCTCTTCTCTCCTAGAGACACTGAGACCGACGCCGCTGCTACCCAGTACGACTACGGAGTTGACGACCCCTCTCTCTTGCCAGAGCAACCAGGCAAGCCCCCCCTTTGATCACCAGATATCGCCTACTCTTCTCTATACTGCTTGCATTAGAGTAGTGTAGCATGTTACTACTTTCGCTAATACTATATCTTTGCATAGCCTTTGTCCTTGCTACTCTTGTTGTTACCTTTACCTTTATCCCATCGCTTTGTATAGGATGCTAGTGTTCCATCGGTGGCCCTACACTCTTGTCCGTCTGCCATGCTATACTCTTGGGCTGTGATCACTTGGGAGGTGATCACGGGCATATACTATATACTTTACACTATTACCTTACTGTGATATTGTTAGGAGATGGGGGTGAAAGGACAGTGGCTCCATCCCGGTAGAGGTGGGCCTGGGTTCCGACGGCCCCCGATCGTTACTTTAATGGCGGAGCGACAGGGCAGGTTGAGACCACCTAGGAGAGAGGTGGGCTGGCCTGGTCGGCGTCATGGATACTTAACACGCTTAACGAGATCTTGGTATTTGATCTGAGTCTGGCCAATTGGTCTATACGCACTAACCATCTATGCGGGAGTAGTTATGGGTATCCCGGCGTCGTGGTATCAGCCGAAGCCTTCGTGGGCCTTGTTGGCCCGAGTGGCGCGGATTGGAACGTAAGCTTTGCTCTTGTATTAAGGGGCTAGTTACGCTTTCGGCCAGCGTCACGCATAGCGTGCTTGGTGTGCTATGGGCGATGGGCCCGAGATCCTGTCGCTTAGGTTTAGACCGGCGTGCTGGCCTCTCTGTTGTGCCTAGGTGGGGCTGCGGCGTGTTGATCTCCAGCGGCCGGCATGACCCGAGAAAAGTGTGTCCGGCCAAATGGGGTCAAGCGTGTTGGGTTATGTGGTGCACCCTGCAGGAAGTTAATCTATTCGATAGCCGTGATCTTGATAATGTGACGACTTGGAGTTGTACCTTGACCTTATGACAACTAGAACCAGATACTTAATAAAACACACCCTTCCAAGTGCGGATACAACCCGGTGGTTGCTCTCTCTCGGGGAGTTACGAGGAGGATCGCCGGTAGGATTATTGCTATGTGATGCTACTTGGAGGACTTGAGACTACTCTCTGCTACATGCTTTGCAAGGCGGAGGCTGCCGAAGCGTAGTCTTGACGGTGATTAGCTATCCCCTCTTATTACGGCATTCTGCAGTTCACCCACCGATATGGCCCTTTACACATATATCCATGAATATGTAGTGTAGCTCCTTGCTTGCGAGTACTTTGGATGAGTACTCACGGTTGCTTTGTTCCCCTTTTCCCCTATCTCTACTCGATTGCTGCGACTAGACGATGGAGCCCAGAGCGAGATGCCACCGTCGATGGCGACTACTACCGGAGGTGCCTACTACTACGCAGCAGCCCACGACGACGACCAAGAGTAGTTAGGAGGATCGAGCGGGAGGCCTGCGCCTCTTTCGATCTCAGATCCCAGTTTGTGCTAGCCTTCTTAAGGCAAACTTGTTTAACTTATGTCCGTACTCAGATATTGTTGCTTCACTGACTCGTCTATGATCGAGCACTTGTATTCGAGCCCTCGAGGCCCTGGCTTGTATTATGATGCTTGTATGACTTATTTTATTTTTAGAGTTGTGTTGTGATATCTTCCCGTGAGTCCCTGATCTTGATCGTACACGTTTGCGTGTATGATTAGTGTGCGATTGAATCGGGGGCGTCACAAGTTGGTATTAGAGCCGACTGCCTGTAGGAATCCCCCTTTCCAACTCCTTGGCCGAAGTCGAGTCTAGACGTTGCAAAAACTTTTACTAACATGGCTATGCGGCCCATGGGCCCACGTCGCCATTGGTTGGTATTAGGATCTTTTACTCCTCGACCTTTACTCTGGGACTCTGATCTCTCCTCTATTCGGGTTAAATGAATTTTACTAAATCTAACATTAGGATCTCGTTATACTTTCTCCCGGAGAGCCCCTTATTACAGATGATCGTCTACTGGACCAGAAGAATCCGAAGATACTCTCCGATGTTCTCTTGAGACTTTATGGCGTCGCTTTTGCAATTCCCTTCCATCGATAAACCCCTGCGGATAACCACGTATACTCGCCATTCATACGATGCTTCCCAGTTGATCTTGTTATTACAAGATACCCTAAATTCTCTCTATTGTTCCGAGAATCCTTTGAGCTTCGCCCTGCAGTTCTTGCCTCATGAATACCCCCTACGGATAATTCCTCGCACTTCCGAGTATCCGTTCTTCCCCCGTTGTTCATATGATGCACAAGAGACATTAAGATGTTATCCGATCTTCCGGTAATCCTCTGCCAACTATTGCTCTACAATTACTTGTCTACTTGCGGTCTGGACAATTCAATTTGTCTAGCAATAACCATTAAATCCTTGTGATTGACATTCTGATCCTGTTGATTCAACATGTGTGTGAATGCACGCAATCATCAGTTGATCCTTATAAATTATCTTTCCGGCTCAGACGTCTTTCGAACATGAGCTGGTTCTTGACCAATCAATGCCTTGATCGATTGTGCTTCTAAGTCTATTGAACTTATTCATTTTCGATCGAGCGATTTCTTCCGATCCCTTGATTTGGAAATCATAAAATTTCTTTGCATTAAGCTTTGAATTACTCGATTGTTTCTATAATCCGATGCCTTGGCATTCCTTCTTCCTCGATTGAGTATCGATACTCACATCAGCCCGTTATGGACCGCCATAACCATTGCGGGTTATTATCCGTGATGTCCTCCACAACCAAAATTCTTGGGGTTCTCTACTTGATACATAATGTCTTTGGTAAGTTGTATCCTCTACTTTTGTCAACCATGCTCTACTATCGAGCTTGTGTTACTTACTCTTGAAGTTTGTGGTATATGTTCCTAAGAGGCCCCGATGGGTTGGACATATGCCTTCTCTAATATGTGTGAACCCGGAAACTACTACGGGTCATACTCTACTGGTGTTATGTCAGATAAAATTACAACGCACAACTTCGTTGGAGACGGGAAGTGAATGAAAGGTTATGCATTGAAGAAGTGGGAGTCGACCTTGAACTTTGTGTTCATGCCATGGACCCGATGTAGATCTTGTCATGGAAGCTTCTTGTAACAATAATTATCCCCTTGATATAATTTCATCTTATATCTGGGATTTGGTCTTTTGCAAACGTGGTTTTCGACCATAGTTTTCTTCTTTGATCCCATTTCTCAGACAAGTTTAAGCACTTGTCTTCTACAAAGCAATACCCAGTCCAACCTCTATTTTGATCTGTCGTCGAGTAATACCCTCTAGTATCTCGAAATTATCACAGAACTACATAACCACTTATGAGTTCTTCATCAAGTACTACATCCTCACTGATTCCAATTTTTCACGGGCTCCGAGTTTTTAGAACACTCAGAGACACCGATAACTGAACCGAGTCCGCATTACAGTTCAACAACTCTTACTAATATTCTTTACTTACGAGTTTTTACCCGATCATGTCATTCCTAGCCTGATCGGCTATATCATTGTTGTGTTAAATCTTAACTGTGCTACCTGGTCCTTCTTCCCGGTACACAATTTCTTTTACGCTGAGCTAATCTTACGTTGATTTCCTTGTCTTATCATTCCACCTCGGACAACAAGCTCGGTTTCGAGTTTGTGTCGTACCCATGGTTCCAATAACCTCTTGCTTCATCATTCCTTTGACTTGATGTCATCGCTGATCGATTACATCTTCAGGTAATCTCTCCACAAATGTGTCGTGATCATTATCAACATTCTGAGCTCTTCCAGAATATTACTCAAATTCATGATGAGAATTGCCATCCCTTGCCCTCGATGATTTGGGCTACCATCGACAACATTATTGCATTTCCGCAACACAAAACTTGTTCTAGATTTGCGTTGTACCTTGAGTTCCTTGCTATCCGACTTATGTCATGCTCTACCTTGGAGTATTACCATCTTTTTATGTCAAGAATGTCGTGAGAATTTCACCACCTCTTAAGAATTCTTGATATAGGTGATACTTCTTGCCATATCCGTTCATTCCTTGGTCGCGAGTTCAAAACTTCTAGCAACCCTATTGCTTTGAAGTTAATGGTCGGCCGTTCATTCTTAGACTATTTATTATTGAATCACCATTCCAGTGTTGGCCGTGCAACCCAGCCCATATTTCGGGTGCACCTTTCAACCATTGTTAAATTGTGTATGTTTTCCTCGAGCATACATCAATATATCATTTTGATCTGACAAATGTTATCTTCTTGGTCACATAATTGTGGAAATCCATCCTTCGGAAATCTTGATGAATTGTCGCTGAGTTCATCAGCCACCTCCTTGTCCTCTCCTTGGGTTAATGATGAACTCTTGTTAACGGAAATCATTCCATAGTTCATTTCTCGAGAATCTTCGATGTTATCTCGTCAATTTGTGTCGCACCTTTTCTCCTCGAGCGTCGTGAGTTTGAGGTATCCTGACACCAATCAGATCTGAATCTCGGTCAGATATGATGGTTGGAACATATTTCCAAGAATTATAACAATGGTCTTTATGTGACCCGGTAAGGTGATGTCGTGCCTAGCACACCTGGCCGGAGGCCCTATTGTATAGTTTCCTTTTCAGCCAGGCTATCCTTTCTTCCATGAGGAAATTGTAAGACTTATTCTATAAGTTCTTCCTAATGAATCCATTGAGTATCCAAAGTCCGACCTTTGCTTGAAGACCATGTCAATGCTATCTCGAAGCATGTCTGTGGTACTCCGATTTTCAACAAGAACATTTGAAGCCAATGCTACATGTTTCTTGCTCAATTATCCAAACACCGTTGTATGGGTAATGTCATGAAATTCCTTCCCCCGTTTCTAAATGGTTTCTCTATTATCTATCCTGTCATGGATATCATGCTCTGCTTGTCCTTGGGAAGGACATACCCCTGATATATGTGTTTAAACACATTTTTCTTTCCATTGTTTTGATTAAATCTGATAACCACTTTTCCTTTCCATGTTTGTTTAAACCTTCTTGTGATCTATATGATATAAGCAGTAATATTTCCCTGCTTATGTAAACACCTCGTGTACAATTCTGTCAGGAAGACCCTGTTACTATTGTTGATGACATTTCGGTAACCACCGATGGACGAGAACTTTGCCTACTGGTCCGCCTCGTTCAACGAGCAGGAAAATGGTTCTCTTCGTCCCTCGCCCTTGGTACGGATGTTGTTGCCGACATAACCAACAGACTATCCTCTGACACGCCTTGCTCACATGATCGTGCAAGATGTCATCGCCCTTCCTACTTTTAACCCACATGGTGGGCCCATAACCCACAGTTCCACAGGATCGAAACCTGACTCTCTTGTACAACCTATTGTCAAAGTTATTCCCCACGTTTGACTTCGTATGTAATTCACGGGCCACCTGCCTAATGATCTATTATGGTATCAGACGCAATACTTATTCCCGTTGCTCTGAACCCCTTTCACACTTTGTTTTAGGCAGCGAGCGTTTGCCTATGCGTTTGAAACTTCTATTTTGCACCTTCTTATTTTGCTCTCGATAATTGCTTAAGTTTCAATTCGAGAGTTACTATCCGCCACCCTCACGATGTTCTCTACCGGATCGTGACCTTGTAGAGGTCAGTTCTTCTGGAGATACAACTTATCATTTTTCGTAAGTACGATGGAGTTCCCGAAGAAAGGATGCCGACTTCATCATGATGACCTGAAGCAGAGAGATGAAGACATCAACGTAATGGATCGACCTCTCCAAGAAGAGCAACCTGGACCTAGAAGACTCGTTAGAATATCATAACCAGACCTCTCCCCCTTGCCCTACCTCTTAAATCTCGGGACGAGATTTCTTGTAGTGGAGGAGAATTGTGACGCCCGGATAATCAAGCTACAATAACCTCTGCTAATGATGCCATGTCACCACTCTTACTGTGGTAAACCTCGCGATGATTCAATCCCGTTTGAATTCAAAATTCAAAATCAAGTCAAACGGTAAAGTTTTCAAACATTAAAATTAAAATGTTCTAGAGGTGGCAAATAATGCATAGGTAATTATGGTGGAGGATCACATTCTTATAAAATAATTAAAAGCACTAAACTAAATATAACAGTGGCTTAAACAAATAATTAAATGCATTTTATAAATATTAAAACATTAAACTAATTTATTAGGTATGAGAAATTAATGTGACAATAGAGTATTTATAAATACTAATTTAGGGGCTAGTGGTATATTTTATAAAACTAAAAATAAAGTAAAACTAATATGAAAACAGGAACTATAAATAAAAAAAAACAAGAAAAGAAAACAGAAACCCCCCCTTCCCCAGTGGGCTTCGTGGCCCAGCCGGCCAACCTGGCCACCAGTCAGGCCGGCCCATTCCCTGCACCCGTCCCTGGCCTATATGGCCCGACTCTCCCAACCAAACCCTAACCCACTCGCTCCCCCCCCCCCCCCCCCCCCCCCCCCAAGCGCTCCACTCCCTCCCCCGAGTCCCCTGGATCGAGATCGAGCCCCCCCACTCTCTCTCGCCTCCCCTCCCGCTTCGATCTGGAGCCGCCGTCGCCCGTCTCGGCCTCCTCCTCCTCGCTCCTCTTCCCCGACCTGATCTAGATCGGGAAGGGGCACAAGCCCGACGCCCCTTCATCGACGCCTTGGCCCGATGACCCCGCCCTGGACCTCGCGGCGCCTCTTCCCCCGGCTGCTTCTCCTCTCCGTCCGGCCGTCTCCGTCGACCACCCCGACAACCGCTGCCATATCCCTCGGCCCCGATGAGCCTCACCTCTCCTCTCCCCACCAGCCTGCCTTTGTCCGCCCGCAGCCCGACTTCCCCTCGCCTCCGTTAAATCGCCGCACCACCCGCCCTCGCCCGGGACCGCGCCTCCCCGGTGCCCCTCTGCCCCCTGTGGCCAACCGCGCCGCCCGATTCTCCCTCAGAGCAGGCCCAGGGCCGCACCCCCTGCGCCCGCCTCCATCCCTGACCCCCTCTGCCGCGCCCAATCACGGCCTTCAACACGCTACCACACTCTTCGCTTCCCGCTCGTCGCCGTCACCCTCCTCGGTGCCCGGCCTCGACGCCGCTGCCCCTTCCTTCTCTGCGCCCGATGGCCTCAAGCGGGTCGTGCACTGCTGCATGACCGCCGTTCCTTCGCTTCGCTCGGTCGGGCATGCCCATAGCCATGGCCGCACGCCTTGTAACTCCCGCCCGCCGTGTACGACCTTGCCCATTGCGCCCAATCGGGCGAACCGAAACGCACACACGCCCGAACCGATAGGCCCCTATGGGCCTATGACAAACGGGGCCCACGCCCTAGAACAAAAATTAGAAAAAAAGAGATTTAAAATAATAATAATAGATAAGTAAATAATTAAAACAATTTAAAAAATTATTAATTAATTAACAAATTAATTATAACTTAATTAATTTTAGTTAGGTTGACTTAATTACTAATGAAACTAATTAACCTGTTTAATTAGTCTTAGTCAATGACATGCAGGACCCACACGTCAATTTGACCACGTCAGCACACACTATTCTGGATAATGTTAGTTTAAATTAATTAAATAAATTCTAAAAATGATTTAAAACTTTAGAAAATCATATAAAATAAACCGTAGCTCAGATGAAAATACTTTCTACATGAAAGTTGC
Source organism: Aegilops bicornis (assembly GCA_021605145.1). Taxonomy (NCBI): domain Eukaryota; kingdom Viridiplantae; phylum Streptophyta; class Magnoliopsida; order Poales; family Poaceae; genus Aegilops; species Aegilops bicornis. The sequence continues at coordinate 576,183,406 of CM038670.1, read as the reverse complement.
TCAGAACGATGAGACGAACCCGGGTACGCAGCCCGTTCGTCCGCCACACATCCCTAACCTATCGAACTCGCAACTTTCCCCCTCCGGCTCCTCTGCCTAAAAACGCGGAACACCGGGAATACTTTCCCGGAGGTTTTCCCCCTTCACCGGCATCACCTCATACTGCGTTAGGACACACCTAGCACCGCCCTTTTTCATGTCTTGCGTCGTCTTGCTTATGTTTGCACTGTATTTACTGTTTCTTCCCCCTCTTCTCTCCGGTAGACTACGAGACCGACGCTGCTGCTGCCCAGTTCGACTACGGAGTTGACGACCCCTCTCTCTTGCCAGAGCAACCAGGCAAGCCCCCCCTTTGATCACCAGATATCGCCTACTCTTCTCTATAATGCTTGCATTAGGGTAGTGTAGCATGTTACTGCTTCAGTTAATCCTATATTGCTGCATAGCTTTGTCCTTGCTACTCTTGTTGTTACCTTTACACGCTATCCTATCTCTTGCTTAGTATAGGATGCTAGTGTTCCATCGGTGGCCCTACACTCTTGTCCGTCTGCCATGCTATATCTTTGGGCTGTGATCGATTGGGAGGTGATCACGGGCATATACTATATACTTTACACTATTACCTTACCTTGATCTTTGTTAGGAGATGGGGCTGAATGGACAGTGGCTCCATCCCGGTAGAGGTGGGCACAGGTTCCCAGCGGCCCCATTGTTACTTTAATGGCGGAGGCGGCAGGGGCAGGTTGAGACCACCTAGGAGAGAGGTGGGCCTGGCCCTGGTCGGCGTTCATGGATACTTAACACGCTTAACGAGATCTTGGTATTTGATCCGAGTCGGCCATTTGGTCTATACGCACTAACCATCTCTGGCGGGAGTAGTTATGGGTATCCCGCCGTCGTGGTATCAGCCGAAGCCTTCGTGGACGCCGATCGAAAGTGGCGCTGCGCCGGATTGGAATGTAAGCCTGCTCTTGTATTAAGGGGCTAGTTACGCTTTCGTCCGCGTCATAGCGTGCAGGTGTGCTATGGGCGATGGGCCCGGACCCTGTCTTGCGCTTAGGTTTAGACCGGCGTCTTTGGCCTCTCTGTTGTGCCTAGGTGGGGCTGCGGCGTGTTGATCTCTCATGGCCGGGCATGACCCGTAAAAGTGTGTCCGCCAAATGGGATCAAGCGTGTTGGGTTATGTGGTGCACCCTGCAGTGAAGTTAATCTATTCGAATAGCTGTGATCTTGATAGCAGGGGCGACTTGGAGTTGTAACTTGACCTTATGACAACTAGAACTGGATACTTAATAAAACACACCCTTCCAAGTGCCAGATACAACCCGGTGGTCGCTCTCTCTCAGGGTTATGAGGAGGGGATTGCCGGGTAGGATTATTGCTATGTGATGCTACTTGGAGGACTTGGACTACTCTACGCTACATGCTTGCAAAGGCGGAGGCTGCCGGAAGCATAGTCTTGACAGGATTAGCTATCCCCTCTTATTACGGCATTCTGCAGTTCGGTCCTTGATATGGCCCTTTACACATATATCCATGCATATGTAGTGTAGCTCCTTGCTTGCGAGTACTTTGGATGAGTACTCACGGTTGCCTTGTTCCCCCTTTTTCCCCTATCTCTACTCGATTGCTGCAACCAGACGATGGAGCCAGGAGCCAGACGCCACCGTCGATGTCGACTACTACACCGGAGGTGCCTACTACTACGTGCAGCCCGCTGACAACGACCAGGAGTAGTTTAGGAGGATCCCGAGCGGGAGGCCTGCGCCTCTTCGATCTGTATCCCAGTTTGTGCTAGCCTTCTTAAGGCAAACTTGTTTAACTTATGTCCGTACTCAGATATTGTTGCTTCTGCTGACTCGTCTATGATCGAGCACTTGTATTCGAGCCCTCGAGGCCCCTGGCTTGTATTATGATGCTTGTACGACTTATTTTATTTTTAGAGTTGTGTTGTGATATCTTCCCGTGAGTCCCTGATCTTGATCGTACACGTTTGCGTGTATGATTAGTGTACGATTGAATCGGGGGCGTCACACAATCATACATGACTATACGATGTTTGAGTATGTGGACTTGCCTAAAGGCTCCGATACGTGACCCTTCCTGAAAAGATGATGAATTGTAGTTGCAAAGTTGACTGAGAACATAGTTTTGTTGGTTTCTAATAGAGTTTTTGCTTTATACTTCGATTGTGTGATGAACTATTACTTATTCATGAGAAGTATATGATAAAAGTCCTATGTTTAAATTTGTTGCTGTTATAATAATCAAGATGATGCTTCTATGTCCGTATTTTGTTTTTATCGACACCTCTCTCTCAAAGCATGTGGACATGTTTTCGATTTTGGTTTTCGCTTGAGGACAAGCGAGGTCTAAGCTTGGGGGAGTTGATACGTCCATTTTTCATCATGTTTTATTACTATTATTTATAATGTTTTTATCCATAATAATGTTTTTTGGAGTAATTCTAATGCCTTTTCTCTTGTAATTTGCAAGGAACACACCAAGAAGGAAAATTTCGAAAGCTGGAAATCTGGACTTGGAAAAGCTACGCGAGGCCACCTATTCTGCACAACTCTAAATAAGCTGAAACTTCACAGAGATTTTTTATGGAATATTTAAGAAATACTGGAGCCAATAACCACGGAGGGGGCCACAGTGGGCACAACCCACCTGGGCGCGCCAGGCCACCCAGGCGCGCCCTGGTGGGTTGTGGCCTCCTCGACCCACCTCCGATACCCATCTTCTGGTATATAAGTCATTTTGACCAAGAAAAAAAATAAACGGGAGACTTTCGGGACGGAGCGCCGTCGTCTCAAGGCGGAACTTGGGCAGGAGCACTTCTGCCCTCCGACGGAGCGATTCCGCTGGGGGAACTTCCCTCCCGGAGGGGGAAATCATCGTCATCATCATCACCAACAACTCTCCCATCTTGGGGAGGGCAATATCCATCAACATCTTCAACAGCACCATCTCATCTCAAACCCTAGTTCATCTCTTGTATTCAATCTTGTTACCAGAACTATAGATTGCTGCATGTGGGTGACTAGTAGTGTTGATTACATCTTGTAGTTGATTACTATATGGTTTATTTGGTGCAAAATTATATGTTCAGATACATTATGCTATTTAATACTCCTCTGATCATGAACATGTTTATCATTTGTGAGTAGTTACTTTTGTTCTTGAGGTCACGGGAGAAATCATGTGAACTTGATATGTGTTCGATATTTTGATAGTATGTATGTTGTGATTCCCTTAGTGATGTCATGTGAACGGCGACTACATGACACTTCACCATAATTGGGCCTAAGGGAATGCATTGTGGAGTAGCAATTAGATGGTGGGTTGCGAGAGTGACAGAACCTTAAACCCCGGTTTATGCGCTATTTCGTAAGGGACCGATTGGATCCAAAAGTTTAATGCTATGGTTAGAAGTTATTCTAAATACTTTTCTCGTAGTTCCGGATGCTTGCGGGAGGGTTAATCATAAGTAGGAGGTTTGTTCAACTAAGAAAAGAACCTAAGCACCGGTCCACCCACATATCAAATTATCAAAGTAGCGAACACAAATCAAACCAACATGATGAAAGTGACTAGATGAAATTCCCGTGTAACCTCAAGAACGCTTTGCTTATCATAAGAGACCCTTTTGGCCTGTCCTTTTCCTCAAAAGGATTGGTCTACCTTGCTGCACTTTTTTTACTACTATTGTTACTTGCTCGTTACAAATTATCTTGCTATCAAACTACTCTGCTACTTAAAATTTCAGCACTTGCAAACATTACCTTACTGAAAACTACTTGTAATTTCCTTCTGCTCCTCGTTGGGTTCGACACTCTTACTTATCAAAAAGAGCTACAATTGACCCCCTATACTTGTGGGTCATCAGTACCCTACAAACAATTTCTTCTTATGTTCTCCGCTAGATAGGAACATTGGAGTGATTCTTCATCGCACGTTGAGGGATAGTTATGTAATCCAGTTATATTATCATTGTTGAGAGACTACACTAGCGAAAGTACGGACCCTAGGCCTCATTTTCAAGCATTGCAATACCGTTTGTGCTCACTTTTGTTACTTGCTACCTTGCTGTTTTTTATTGTTCCTTTTGCAAAAATCAATATCTACAATCATTACTACACTTGTATCACCATCTCTTCCCTGAACTAGTGCACCTATACAAAGCATTGTATTTATTGTGTTGGGGACACAAGAGACTATTTGTTATTTGGTTGCAGGGTTGTTTTTTGAGAGAGACCATCTTCATCTTACACCTCCCACAGATTGATAAACCTTAGGTCATCCACTTGAGGGAGAATTGCTACTGTCCTACAAAACTCTGCGCTTGGAGGCCCAACACGAGTCTACAAGAACAAGTTGTGTAGTAGACATCAGTCACTGGGATTGAGCACCGCAAGATTGAACCCATCACAAAGCACATCTCCCATTGCAAGAAAAACCAATCTAGTTGGCCAAACCAAATCGATAGATCTGAAAGAAATACAAAGCTATCTCAATCATGCATAAAAGAGTTCAGAAAAGACTCAAATAATATTCATACATAATCTGATCATAAATCCATGATAACCCACAAGTATAGGGGATCGCAACAGTTTTCGAGGGTAGAGTATTCAACCCAAATTTATTGATTCGACACAAGGGGAGCCAAATAATATTCTCAAGTATTAGCAGTTGAGTTGTCAATTCAACCACACCTCGATAACTTAATATCTGCAGCAAAGTATTTAGTAGCAAGGTAATATGATAGTAGTGGTAACGGTAACAAAGGTAACAGTAGAAAAAGTAATATTTTTGGTGTTTTGTAGTAATTGTAACAGTAGCAACGGAAAAGTAAATAAGCGAAGAACAATATGGGAAAAGCTCGTAGGCATTGGATCGGTGATGGAGAATTATGCCGGATGCGGTTCATCATGTAACAGTCATAACATAGGGTGACACAGAACTAGCTCCAATTCATCAATATAATGTAGGCATGTATTCCGAATATAGTCATACGTGCTTATGGAAAAGAACTTGCATGACATCTTTTGTCCTACCCTCCCGTGGCAGCGGGTCCTAATGGAAACTAAGGGATATTAAGGCCTCCTTTTAATAGAGTACCGGAACAAAGCATTAGCACATAATGAATACATGAACTCCTCAAAGTATGGTCATCACCGGAGTGGTCCCGATTATTGTCACTTGGGGTTGCGGATCATAACACATAGTAGGTGACTATAGACTTGCAAGATAGGATCAAGAACTCACATATATTCATGAAAAAATAATAGGTTCAGATCTGAAATCATGGCACTCGGGCCCTAGTGACAAGCATTAAGCATAGCAAAGTCATAGCAACATCAATCTCAGAACATAGTGGATACTAGGGATCATACCCTAACAAAACTAACTCGATTACATGATAGATCTCATCCAACCCATCACCGTCCAGCAAGCCTACGATGGAATTACTCACGCACGGCGGTGTGCATCATGAAATTGGTGATGGAGGATGGTTGATGATGACGACGACGACGAATCCCCCTCTTCGGAGCCCCGAACGGACTCCAGATCAACCCTCCCGAGAGGTTTTAGGGCTTGACGGCGGCTCCGTATCGTAAAACGCGATGATTTCTTCTCCCTGATTTTTTTCTCCCCGAAAGCAAATATATAGAGTTGGAGTTGAGGTCGGAGGAGCTCCGGGGGCCCACGAGGTAGGGGGCACGCCCTAGGGGGGAGGGCGCGCCCTCCACCCTCGTGGCCAGGGTATGGGCCCCTTGGTCTTCATCTTTGGCAAGGAATTTTTTTATTGCCAAATAGACGTTCCGTGGAGTTTCAGGTCATTCCAAGAACTTTTGTTTCTGCACATAAATAACACCATGGAAAGTCTGTCGAAAACACCGTCAGTCTGGGTTAGTTCCATTCAAGTCATGCAAGTTAGAGTCCAAAACAAGGGCAAAAGTGTTTGGACAAGTAGATACGACGGAGACGTATCAACTCCCCCAAGCTTAAACCTTTGCTTGTCCTCAAGCAATTCAGTTGATAAACTGAAAGTGATAAAGAAAAACTTTTACAAACTATGTTTGCTCTTGTTGTTGTAAATATGTAAAGCCAACATTCAAGTTTTCAGCAAAGATTATGACTAACCACATTTGCAATAACTCTCAGGTCTCATGTTTACTCATATCAATGGCATAATCAACTAGCGAGCGTTAATAATAAATCTCGGATGACAACACTTGCTCAAAACAATCATAATATGATATAATAGGATGGTATCTCGCTAGCCCTTTACGAGACCAAGAAACATAAATGCAGAGCACCTTTAAAGATCAAGGACTGACTAGACATTGTAATTCATGGTAAAAGAGATCCAATCATAGTCATACCCAATATAATTAATAGTAATGGATGCAAACGACAGCTGCGCTCTCCAGCTAGTGCTTTTCATAAGAGGGTGATGACTCAACTTAAAAGTAAATAGATAGGCCCGTCGCAGAGGGAAACAGGGATTTGTAGAGGTGCCAGAGCTCGGTTTTGAAATAGAGATAAATAATATTTTGAGCGGCATTCTTTCATTGTCAACATAACAACCAAGAGATGGCGATATCTTCCATGCTACACACATTATAGGCGGTTCCCAAACAGAATGGTAAAGTTTATAACCCCCCTCCACCAAAAAGCATCAATCCATAACTTGCTCGAAACAACGAGTGTCTCCAACTAGCAACAGTCCTAGGGGGAGTTTTGTTTGCAATTATTTTGATTTAGTTTGCATAAAGCATGAGACTGGGCATCCCGGTGACCAGCCATTTTCTCGTGAATGAGGAGCGGAGTCCACTCATCTTGAGAATAACTCGCCTAGCATTGAAGACACGGACAGCCCTAGTTGATACATGAGCTATTCGAGCATACAAAACAGAATGTTTATTTGAAGGTTTAGAGTTTGGCACATAAAAATTTACTTGGAACGGCAGGTAAATATCGCATATAGGAAGGTATGGTGGACTCATATGGAATAACTTTGGGGTTTTAAGGGATTGGATGCACAAGTAGTATTCCCGCTTAGTACAAGTGAAGGCTAGCAAAAGACTGGGAAGCGACCAACTAGAGAGCGACAACAGTCATAAACATGCATTAAAATTAATAAACATTGGATGCAAGCATGAGTAGGATATAATCCACCATGAACATAAATATCGTGAAGGCTATGTTGATTTGTTTCAACTACATGTGTGAACATGTGCCAAGTCAAGTCACTTAAATCATTCAAAGGAGGATACCACCCCACTATACCACATCCCAACCATTTTAATAGCATGTTGGCACGCAAGGTAAACCATTATAACTCATAGCTAATCAAGCATGGCACGAGCAACTATGATCTCTAATTGTCATTGCAAACATGTTTATTCAGAATAAGATGAATCAGGAACGATGAACTAATCATATTTACAAAAACAAGAGAGGTCGAGTTCATACCAGCTTTTCTCATCTCAGTCAGTTCATCATATATCATCATAATTGCCTTTCACTTGCACGACCGAACAATGTGAATAATAATATGAGTGCACGTGCATTGGATTAAGCTGTAATCTGCGAGCATTCAATAAACAGGAGAAGAAAAGGCAACATGAGCTCTTGGTTAAATCAACAATAATGCATATAAGAGCCACCTTCAACAATTTAATCATGGTCTTCTCCTATCGACCCCCAAAGAAAAGAAAAGAAATGAAAGCTATTTACACGGGAAAGCTCCCAACAAGCAAAAGAAGAACGGGAAATCTTTTTGGATTTTCTTTTAGTTATTACTACTACAGCAAGAAAAGTAAACTAACTAAAAACTACACTAATTTTTTTGTTTTTCTTAAGATTTATTAAACACACAAGAACAAAGCAGGAAAAAGAAAATAAACTAGTATGGATATTACAGTGAAAGAGTATGAGCACCGACAACTGAGTGTGTGAACATGAATGTAATGTCGGTGAGAAATACGTACTCCCCCAAGCTTAGGCTTTTGGCCTAAGTTGGTTTATTGCCAAGGATGGCCTGGCGGATACCCGTAGGTGTAGCTGGGGTCGTACTGAGATGAAGAGGACTCTGACTGCCACTGGCTGGCAGTCATCTCCGGATCCCAAAAGTAATTCGACTATCGTTGAGGCTCAACTTGTGGTTCTGGCTCCCGGGCTGGTGTAGGGTTCCGGTAGGCTTGAATGGCCGCCCACGAAACAAGATACGAACCTTCAGATAAATTAAACAAGGAAGGAGCAGGCAAGGTAATAGTCTCAGGGTGATGTTTATCAAAGTACATTTTGTATTTAAGCGCCCCTTCCCTATTCTTGCAATAAAATCATGCGCTAACATACTGTTATAATCTAAACAAGCATTGGGCAACAATTTTTATTCTTTCTCATAGAGCCTAATAGGTATGTTAAAATGTGCAGCAAGGCGTGAAGCATAAATACCTCCAAAGATGGGGCCCTTAGGACGGTTCAGACTTAACCGTTTAGCAATAATACCGCCCATACTAACAGTGTTATCATAATATAAACCATGGAGCAAAATGATAATATCAGGAACACTAAGGTTTCCACAGTTTCCGCGACCAATCAAGCAACGACTAGCAAATATAGCAAAGTAGCGTAAAATAGGAAAATGTATGCTAGTGATTCTTGCATCGGAAACCTTCCTAGTTTCCCCCACAGTAATGGTGTCAATAAACCCGTCCACATCTTTACGATGTGGTCCATCTAAGGTACCCTCGAAAGGTATTTTGCAAACCTTGCAAAATTCTTCTAGTGGCATTTTCTTAACAACATCATATAAATGAAAATCTACTGAAGGAGGTGATTCCTTAGGAAAATAGTAGAAGTTTTGCACAAAAGTATTGGTGAGCAAGAGATACTGATGACATTGGTCGCAGAGGAAGTAGGTGAGGCCAGTGTTCTCAGGCAATGAATAGAAATCATCCTAATTCCCGGCTTCTCTCAAGAAATTATCGGAAGGCCATTCACAGGGCCGCACCTCCTCGGTGTGAGGCAAATTATATTTGGGCCTCTGTGCTTCTTCATTTTGCTTTTCCTTTGACCTTCGGCTCGATGAGCCCCTCAAAAATCTCTTCATTATTTTATGAAATATTCTGAAATTTTTAGTAACTTCAAACAAAAGTGAACCAAGCTCAACAAAATTGACAACAACTACTCCTACAAGTGCCTAGAGCCTATACCATGCATTAGAACTACTTGGAATCATATAATTTTGACATGCAAGCTCAAGAACATGGTCACCTAGGCAGCACAAATTTGCAATGAGTAAAGCACTAGAACAAAAACTAATTGGACCAATGGAGGAGTCACATACCAAGGAACAATCTCCCCAAGCAGTTTTGTGAGAGGTGCTTTGAGCAAGGAGATCGAAAATCGTAGCAAAATGAGCTAGAACTCGTGCTTGAGCTCGATATTGGTGTTGTGGGAGGAAGGAGTGTATGGGTGCAGGAATAAGTCGAGGAGGGCCACCATGGGCCCACGAGTCAGGGGGTGCGCCCTCCACCCTCGTGGCCAGGTGCTTGCCCCTCCTGCTGTGTTCTCAGTGCCAGATATTCTCAAAAATTCTAGAAAAAATCATATTCCATTTTCAGGGCATTTAGAGAACTTTTATTTTCGGGGTATTTTTATATTGCACGGATAAATCAGAAAACAGACAGAAAATACTATTTTTACTTTATTTCAACTAAATAACAGAAAGTAGAAAGAGGGTACATGAGGTTGTGCCTTCTAGTTTCATCCATCTCATGCTCATCAAAAGGAATCCACTAACAAGGTTGATCAAGTCTTGTTAACAAACCCATTCTGAATCGCATGAAACCGGAGAAATTTTGAATAACACTATGTTACCTCAACGGGGATATGCACATCCCGAATAATAAGAATATCATATTTCTTCTTGACAGTAGGAAGAGAAAATTCAAAACCTCCAAATATAATCGATGGAATTTTTCCAATAGAATTGATACTGTGGACTTGAGGTTGTTTCCTCGGAAAGTGTACCGTATGCTCATTACCATTAACATGAAAGGTGACATTGCCTTTGTTGCAATCAATAACAGCCCCTGCAGTATTCAGAAAAGGTCTTCCAAGAATAATAGACATACTATCGTCCTCGGGAATATCAATAATAACAAAGTTCGTTAAAATAGTAACGTTTGCAACCACAACAGGCACATCCTCACATATACCGACATGTATAGCAGTAGATTTATCAACCATTTGCAAAGATATTTCAGTAGTGTCAACTTATTCAAATCAAGTCTATGATATAAAGAGAGAGGCATAACACTAACACCGGCTCCAAGATCACATAAAGCAGTTTTAACATAGTTTCTTTCAATGGAGCATGGTATAGTGGGTACTCCTGGATCTCCTAGTTACTTAGGCATTCCACCCTTAAAACTATAATTAGCAAGCATGGTGGAAATCTCAGCTTCAGGTATCTTTCTCTTATTTGTAACAATATCCTTCATATACTTAGCATAAGGATTCATTTTGAGCATATCAGTTAATCACATACGCAAAAAGATAGGTCTAATCATTTCAGCAAAGCACTCAAAATCCTCATCATCCTTTTTCTTGGATGGTTTGGGAGGAAAATGCATGGGTTTCTAAACCCATGGTTCCCTTTCTTTACCATGTTTCCTAGCAACAAAATCTCTCTTATCATAACGTTGATTCCTTGATTGTGGGTTATCAAGATCAACTGCAGGTTCAATTTCTTACATCATTATCATTGCTAGGTTTAGCATCAACATGAACATTATCATTAACATTATCACTAGGTTCATGTTCATTACTAGATTGTGTTTCAGCATCAGAAATACAAATATCATTTGGATTCTCAGGTGGTTCAGCAATAGGTTCACTAGAAGCATGCAAAGTCCTATCATTTTTCTTTTTCTTCGTTTTAGAAGAACTAGGTGCATCAATATTATTTCTCTGAGAATCTTGCTCAATTCTCTTAGGGTGGACTTCAGGATACAAAGGTTCCTGAGTCATTCTACCAGTTCTAGTAGCCACTCTAACAACATAATCATTTTTCTTACTATTCATTTCATTGAGCAAATCATTTTGAGCCTTAAGTACTTGTTCTACTTGAGTGGTAACCATAGAAGCATGTTTAGTAATGAGTTTAAGTTCACCTTTAACTCTAGACATATAATTACCCAAGTGTTCAAGCGTATCGGAATTGTATTTCAATTGTCTACCAAAATAAGCATTGAAGTTTTCTTGTTTGACAATAAAATTATCAAACTCTTCTAAGCATTGTCTAGCAGACTTATAATGAGGAATATCACCTTCATCAAATCTATAGAGAGAATTTACCTTTACTACCTGTGTCGGGTTATCAAGACCATGAGTTTCTTCAATAGGTAATGGATCAAGATCATATGTTTCTTCAACAGGCGGTAGATTAAGACCATGTATTACTTCAATAGGAGGTAAATTCTTAACATCTTTAGCTTTAATACCTTTTTCTTTCATAGATTTCTTTGCCTCTTGCATATCTTCAGGACTGAGAAATAGAACACCTCTCTTCTTCGGAGTTGGTTTAGGAATAGGCTCAGGAGCTGGCTCAGGAAGTGTCAAATTATTTTCATTTGTCAACATATTATTCAATAGAATTTCAGCTTCATCTGGTGTTCTTTTCCTGAAAACAGAACTAGCACAACTATCAGGTAATCTCTGGAAGCATCGGTTAGTCCATTATAAAAGATATCAAGTATTTCATTTTTCTTAAGAGGATGATCAGGCAAAGCATTAAGTAACTTGAGAAGCCTCCCCCAAGCTTGTGGGAGAATCTCTTCTTCAATTTGCACAAATTTGTATATTTCCCTCAAAGCAGCTTGTTTCTCATGAGGAGGGAAATATTTAGCAGAGAAGTAATAAATCATATCCTGGGGACTACGCACACAACCAGGATCAAGAGAATTAAACCATATCTTAGCATCACCCTTTAATGAGAATGGAAATATTTTAAGGATATAAAAGTAGCGAGATCTCTCATCATTAGTGAACAGGGTGGCTATATCATTTAATTTATTAAGATGTGCCACAACAGTTTCACATTCATAACAATGAAAAGGATCAGATTCAAACAAAGTAATTATATCAGGATCCGCAGAGAATTCATAATCCTTATTGGTAACACAGATAGGTGAAGTTGCAAAAGGAGGGTCAGGTTTCATTCTATCAATAAGAGATTGCTGATTCCATTTAGCTAATAACCTCTTGAGTTCATATATATCTTTGCAGGCTAAAATAGCTAAAGAAGCTTCTTTATCAAAAACATAACCCTCAGTAATAACAGGCAAGTCTTCATCATCAATTTCATCAATATAATCAGTTTCAATAATTTCTTTCTCTCTAGCCCTAGCAATTTGTTCATCGAGAAATTCACTAAGGGGCACAGTAGTATCAAGCATAGAAGTAGTTTCATCATAAGTATCATGCATAGCAGAAGTGGCATCATCAATAACATGCGACATATTAGAACGAACAGCAGAAGCAGGTTTAGGTGTCGCAAGCTTACTCAAAACAGAAGGTGAATCTAGTGCAGAGCTAGATGGCAGTTCCTTACCTCCCCTCTTAGTTGAGGGATAAATTGTTGTCTTAGCGTCTTTCAAGTTCTTCATAGTGACCAGCAGATATAAATCCCAAGTGACTCAAAGAATAGAGCTATGCTCCCTGGCAACGGCGCTAGAAAATAGTCTTGATAACCCACAAGTATAGGGGATCGCAACAGTTTTCGAGGGTAGAGTATTCAACCCAAATTTATTGATTTGACACAAGGGAAGCCAAAGAATATTCTCAAGTATTAGCAGTTGAGTTGTCAATTCAACCACACCTGGATAACTTAATATCTGCAGCAAGGTATTTAGTAGCAAGGTAATATGATAGTAGTGGTAACAGTAACAAAGGTAATAGTTGTAAAAGTAATATTTTTGGTGTTTCGTAGTGATTGTAACAGTAGCAACGGAAAAGCAAATAAGCGAAGAACAATATGGTAAAAGCTCGTAGGCATTGGATCGGTGATGGAGAATTATGCCGGATGCGGTTCATCATGTAACAGTCATAACATAGGGTGACACAGAACTAGCTCCAATTCATCAATATAATGTAGGCATGTATTCCGAATATAGTCATACGTGCTTATGGAAAAGATCTTGCATGACATCTTTTCTCCTACCCTCTCGTTGCAGCAGGGTCCTAATGGAAACAAAGGGATATTAAGGCCTCCTTTTAATAGAGTACTGGAACAAAGCATTAGCACATAGTGAATACAGGAAATCCTCAAACTATGGTCATCACCGGGAGTGGTCCCGATTATTGTCACTTCGAGGTTGCCGGATCATAACACATAGTAGGTGACTATAGACTTGCAAGATAGGATCAATAACTCACATATATTCATGAAAACATAATAGGTTCAGATCTGAAATCATGGCACTTTCGGGCCCTAGTGACAAGCATTAAGCATAGCAAAGTCATAGCAACATCAATCTCGAACATAGTGGATACTAGGGATCAAACCCTAACAAAACTAACTCGATTACATGATAGATCTCATCCAACCCATCACCGTCCAGCAAGCCTACGATGGAATTACTCACGCACGGCGGTGAGCATCATGAAATTGATGATGGAGGATGGTCGATGATGACGACGGCGACGAATCCCCCACTCGGGAGCCCCGAACGGACTCCAGATCAGCCCTCCCGAGAGGTTTTAGGGCTTGGCGGCGGCTCCGTATCGTAAAACGCGATGATTTCTTCTCCCTGATTTTTTCTCCCCGAAAGCAAATATAAAGAGTTGGAGTTGAGGTCGGAGGAGCTCCAGGGGGCCCACGAGGTAGGGGGCGCGCCCTAGGGGAGAGGGCGCGCCCTCCACCCTCGTGGCCAGGGTGTGGCCCCCCGGTCTTCATCTTTGGCAAGGAATTTTTATTATTTCAAAATAGACGTTCCATGGAGTTTCAGGTCATTCCGAGAACTTTTGTTTCTGCACATAAATAACACCATGGAAAGTCCGCTGAAAACAACGTCAGTCCGGGTTAGTTCCATTCAAATCATGCAAGTTAGAGTCCAAAACAAGGGCAAAAGTGTTTGGAAAAGTAGATACGACGGAGACGTATCAATCCACAATTCATCAGATCTCAACAAACGCACCGCAAAACAAGATTACATCGAATAGATTTCCAAAACATCGGGGAGAACATTGTATTGAAGATCAAAGAGAGAGAAGAAGCCATATAGCTACTAGCTATGGACTTGTAGGTTTGTGGTAAACTACTCACACTTCATTGGAAGGGCACCAAGGTAGATGTAGAGGCCCTCCGTGATCGAATCCCCCTCCGACGAAGTGCCGAAAAAGGCCCCAAGATGGGATCTCACGAGAACAGAAGCTTGTGGCGGCGGAAAAGTATTTTTGGTGTGCCCCCTGGTATAGGGGGAATATTTGAGAATTTATAGTGGCGAAGTTAGGGTTAGGGGAGTCCTGAGGGGCCCACAAGCCTTGAGGGCGCCCCCTGGGGCGCGACCAGAAGGCTTGTGGCCTCCTCATGGCTCCTCTAGCCTCCTCGCCAAGTATCCTGGGTTTCTTCTAGTCTAAGAAAAATCATTGTAAATTTTTAGTCCGTTCAGACTCCATTTGGTATTGATTTTCTGTAAAAGTCGAAAAAAGGGAAAACAACAACTGACACTGGGCACTAGGTTAATTGCTTAGTCCCAAGAAATGATATAAAATAGCATATAAATCTATATAAAACATCCAAAATAGATAATATAATAGCATAGAACAATAGAAAATTATAGATAAGTTGGAGACGTATCAAGCATCCCCAAGCTTAATTCCTGCTCGTCCTCGAGTAGATAAATGATAAAAATAGAATTTTTTAAATGAAATGCTACCTAACATATTTATCAGCGTAATTTTATTTATTATGGAATGAACGTTCAGATCCATAAGATGATTCTTTTTAATATTGACATAAAAACTATAATACTTCAAGCATACTAATAAAGCAATCATGTCTTCTCAAGATATCATGGCTAAAGAAAGTTATCCCTACAAAATCATATAGTCTTGCCATGCTCTATCTTCATCACACAAAGTA
Organism: Aegilops bicornis; assembly: GCA_021605145.1. Classification (NCBI taxonomy): domain Eukaryota; kingdom Viridiplantae; phylum Streptophyta; class Magnoliopsida; order Poales; family Poaceae; genus Aegilops; species Aegilops bicornis. Next base: position 576,168,240 of record CM038670.1, on the reverse strand, counting down.
TTTTATCATGCAACCCCGATGACAAGCCAAGAAATTGTTTCATAATTTTAATGTTCTCAAGCTTTTTCAACTTTCACTCAATACATGAGTGTGAGCCATGGATATAGCACTATAGGTGGAATAGAGTATGGTGAAGGTTGTGAGGAGAAGACAAAAAGGAGAAGTCTCACATCAACTAGGCAAATTAATGGGCTATGAAGATGCCCATCAATTGATATCGATGCAAGCGAGTAGGGATTATCATGCAACGGATGCACTAGAGCTATAAGTGTATGAAAGCTCAAAAGAAAACTAAGTGGGTGTGCATCAACTTGCTTGCTCATGAAGACCTAGGGCAATTTGAGGAAGCCCATCATTGGAATATACAAGCCAAGTTCTAGAATGAAAAATTCCCACTAGTATATGAAAGTGATAAAATAGGAGACTCTCTATCATGAAGAACATGGTGCTACTTTGAACCACAAGTGTGGAAAAAGGATAGTAACATTGTACCCTCTCTCCTTTTCTCTCATATTTTTCTTTTTTTTTTCTTTTGGGATCTTTGGCCTATTTTTTAGGGGCTCTTTGGCCTCCTTTTTTTAAGTCCAGGGCCTCATATCGACTTGTGGAGAATCATATCCTCCATCATCTTTCGTCACATCGGACAATGCTCTAATAATGATGATCATCACAGTTTTATTTACTTACAACTCAGGAATTACAACTGGATACTAGAACAAAGATATGACTCTATATGAATGCCTCCGGTGGTGTACCGCGATGTGTAATGATCTAGCGTATCTACGATATCAAAAAATGGACAAGCCATGAAAACATCATGATTGCTACCTTACAATCATGTAAAGCAATATGACAATGATGGTGCGTGTCATAATAAACTGAACGGTGGAAGTTGCATGGCAATATATCTCGGAATGGCCATGGAAATGCCATAATAGATAGGTATGGTGGTTGTTTTGAGGAAGGGTATATGGTGGCTTTAATCCACTGGCGAAAGTTGCACGGTACTAGAGAGGCTAGCAATAGTGGAAAGGTGAGAACTGCATATAATCCATGGACTCAACATTAGTCATAAAGAACTCATATACTTATTGCAAAAATTTATTATCCATAAAAGCAAAGCACTAATACGCTTGCTCCTAGGGGGATAGATTGGTAGGAAAAGACCATCGCTCGTCCCCGACCGCCACTCATAAGGAAGACAATCAAAAGATAAATCATGCTCCGACTTCATCACATAACGGTTCACCATACGTGCATGCTTCAGGAACCACAAACCTTAACACAAGTGTTTATACCAATACACAACCACTCACTAGCATGACTCTAATATCACGATCTTTATATCTCAAAACAACTACAAGGAATCAAACTTTTCATATATTCAATGCTCTTTATGAAAGTTTTTTTATATCCCTCTTGGATGCCCATCATATTAGGACCAAATTCATAACCTAAGAAAATTGCCATACTATTTTTAAGACTCTCAAAATAATATAAGTGAATCATGAGAGTTCATCAATTTCTACAAAATAATACCACCGCCGTGCTCTAAAAAGATATAAGTGAAGCACTAGAGCAACTGCCTAGCGCAAAAGATATAAGTGAAGCACACAAAGTATTCTAATAAATTCACAATTAAAGTGTGTCCCTCTCAAAAGGTGTGTATAGAAAGGATGATTGTGGTAAACTAAAAAGAAAATAGTCATATCATACAAGACACTCCAAGCAAAACATATATCATGTGGTGAATAAAAATATAGCCTCGAGTGAATTTACCGATGGATTGAAGACGAAGGAGGGAATGCCATCCGGGGCATCCCCAAGCTTATATGCTTGATTGTCTTTGAATATTACCTTGGGGTTCCTTGGGAATCCCCAAGCTTAGTCTCTTGCCACTCCTTATTCCATAATCCGTCAAATCTTTACCCAAAACATAAAAACTCCACAACACAAAACTCAACAGAAAACTTGTAAGATCTGTTAGTATAATAAAATAAATCACCACTTTAGGTATTGTTGTGAACTCATTCTAAATTTATATTGGTGTTATATCTACTGTATTCCAACTTCTCCATTGTTCATACCCCCCGATACTACACATAGATTCATCAAAATAAGCAAACAACACATAGAAAACAGAATCTATCAAAAACAGAACAGTCTGTAGTAATATGGAAATTTCGTATACTTCTGTAACTCCACAAATTCTAAAAAAATATGAAAATCTAGGAAATTTGGATATCGATCTTGTGTAAAAATTCAGATCAAAAGCACGCTTCTGTGATTTTTTGAAATTCTGGCAATGAGCACTAAAATTTATGTTTTTCAGCAAGATCAAATCAACTATCACCATGACCATCCCAAAGGTCTTACTTGGCTCAAACACTAACTAAAACACCAAAACACAATTTCTACAGAAGTAATAATGTGTATTCTCATAAAAACAGAAAATAAAAATATTGGGTTGTCTCCCAACAAGCGTTTTTCTTTAAAGCCTTTTAGCTAGGCATTGATAATTTTAATGATGCTCACGTGAAAGATAGCAATTGAAACATGAAGAGAGCATCATATAGCATGTGAAAACAAGTTTAAGTCTAACATACTTCCTATGCATAGGCATTTTATAGGGAAAAGAATTATCAAGAGAAGCAAAAACTAGCATATGCAAGGAAGAAGAAAGAAACAACAGCAATCTCAACATAACGAGAGGTAATTTAGTAATATGAAAATTTCTACAACCATACTTTACTCTGTCATAATAATCACATGTGGGGTCATACTCAAATTCAACAATATAGCTATCACATATATATTCTCTACATGATCCACATGCATGCAATTGAAACTCTTCCAAAATAGTGGGATCATCATCAACTAAAGTCATGACCTCTTCAAACCCACTTTTATCAAAAAATTCATAAGATTCATCATTCTCCAAAGTAGTGGGATCAATATTACCTAGAGTTGACACTCTTCCAAACCCACTTTCAATATTATCGCAAACATATTCATCATGAGGCTTAAATAAATTTTCAAGATCATAAGAAGAATCACCCCAATCATGATCATTGCAATAAGTAGTGGACATAGAAAAATTAGCATCCCCAAGCTTGGGGTTTTGCATATTATTACCATGATTAACTTCAATAAAATTTATAGTAACATCATTGCAATCATGCTTTTAATTCAAGGAGCTATCGTGAATCACTTAATAAATTTCTTATTTTAGCACTTCATCACAATTTTCAGATTCATGAATTTCAAGCAAAACATCATAAAGATAATCTAGTGCACTCAACTCACTAGCAATTGGTTCATCATAGTTGGATCTTTTAAAAAGATTAGCAAGTGGATGAGGATCCATAAACTTTTTGCTTTCTGATTTGGAATAAATACGCAATTATGGCAAGAAAACAAGCAAACAAACCAAGTAACACATAAATGCAAACGGAAAGGCAAACGGAAAATAGTTTTGTATTTTTCTGAAGTGGTTTAGAGGAAAACGAGAGGCAAATGGAAAATAATGTAAGTGCAAGAGATGAGAGTTTATGATAGGTACTTGGTAGGCCTGATGTAGAACCTCCCCGGCAACGGCGCCAGAAATTCTTCCTCCTACTTCTTGACCTTGCTTTGATTTTTTCCTTGAAGAGGAAAGGGTGATGCAGCAAAGTAGAGATAAGTATTCCCCTTAGTTAAGAGCCAAGGTATCAATCCAGTAGGAGGCACAAGCAAGTCTCCAATATATACACCTGCACAAAGTAACTAACACTTGCACACAACACGAAAAAGGGGTTGTCAATCCCTTCACAATCACTTCCAAGAGTGAGATCTAATCACTACAAAAAAAATACACTTCCGTGATGATACGTGTTTGTCACAGTAGGTCACGTTTTCCGTCATGCATTTACATCCATGACAATTTTATGGCCGAATCAAGATAGTCATACCTGTGCTGTCGTAGAAGTGTTCCATGACATTACCAAAATTATCATCACGGAAGTGTCCACTTCCATGACGATAAATCACGCATCATAGAAGTGCTTTCGTCAAGGGTGACCGACACGTGGCATCCACCGTAACGGAACACCGTTAAGCTATCGAGTTCGGTTTTGGATCCGATAACCCGTTAACAGCCCCGACCAATGGGGATTTTCCACGTGTAAAATCATCATTGGCTGGAGGAAACACGTTCGGGTCACCGTTGGGATAGATGCCATTCACTCATTGGACCCAAAGCGCCTATGATACGTCGACACATGGCACGGCCCAACAGTGGCCCATAAAGTTTAAATGGGCCGGCCCAACTAAAGGCCCACAAGATTTTGTGTCCCATAATGGGACGGCCCAGCTAAAGGCCCACAAGATTTTGCGGGCCATAATGGGCTGGCCTAGGTAAAGGCCCACAAGATTTTTGCGCGCCATAATGGGCCGACCCAGGTGAAGGCCCACAAGATTTTTGTGGACCATAATGGGCCGGCCCAGCTAAAGGCCCATGAGATTTCACCGACATTAATGGGCCGGCCCAGCTGTAGGCCTACAAGATTTTGAGGACCCTAGTAGGCCGGCCCATTAACTAGTTGCCATGTTTTCGGCCAAATGCCAACCCATATTTGATCCGGTCCATTAATGGCCTGCCACGTTCCGGGACTAATAATGGTCCATATGAGATCCGGCCCGTTAAAAGCCTACCACATTCTGGGCCAAATTATGGCCCAGATCAGGTCCGGCCCTTTAAGAGGCTTTGGGCTAAATTATGGCCCATATAAGATTCGGCCCGTCAAATGGACGCTACGCTTTTGGGCCCATTTGCTAAAGGACCATTTAGTAATTTGGCCTGATATTAGTTTCGGCCTGTTAAGGGCCCATTTAACATTTTCGCCCTATATTAATTTCGGCCTGTTAAAAGCCCGTCATATAGTTGGGCCTAACTACGGCCCGGTTTGCATCCGGCCTGCTCGCAGCCGATAATATGATTGGGCCAAACAATGACCGAGACAATTTTAGCATGTTATAAGCCCATGATTTGATTGGCACATTCATGGGCCGGGGTCTATTTCGGCCTGCTGCCGGCCCCTGAGCTGCTCGGCACGTTTCAGGCCCAACCTACTTTTTAGCCTCCTAAAGGCCCATTGAGTTTTCTTGGGAAAATAGGGCCAGCGGTTTACTCTGCCTATTAAAGGCCCGAATCTACTAATGGGCCAGTTTACATTTAGGCCTGTTAATGGACCAAGATGACGGGGCCCATGATGCGGATCATACATGGTGATTTGCATGACGGCCCGATTATGTACCGTAATTTTATGGTTTGGCCGGTTTACCGCGAAGACAAGATATATATACAGTAAAATAACTGCAGCATCGTGAATAACAAAAAAAACCTAGACTATACAATAAAGAAATTATGGCATATTACATCCACTGGGCATCAAAGTTCGCCACTATGATAATAAAGCACAAGCAGACAACAGATTACATACACTGGGCATCAAAGATCGCCACCGATTGCAACTAAACACGCCGACAAAATAATATACAAAACCGACAAGCACTTCAATAGAGTTCAAGAAAGGTTAGCCTCGCTGGAGCTGCAGCATAGCGGTGAGCAAGATGGTGAGATTGCACTTGTTTGACACTTATATCCTCCTCACTATGAAAGATGAACAAGCGAAGACGGATGACAGGTTTTGCACATATAAGTATCGATCTTTGACAATTCATCACATTTCTTACTGACGAATAAAGTGACACAGTTTAAAATAGCATTAACACAATATGGTATTGTTCAGGTCAAGACATGGCAGGAAATGACATTGTGAAGGAGTTGGCAGCTTCACGACACCACTGGATTACAGATCAAGAACTCATAAGTATTAATGGTTAGCTATCAATTTATCCCATTTCAGATTGGCAAAATAAGATCAATTGCTTTGTATAGATTAATTTACATGGTATGAAGAAGGAACTTGGTTGTACAACTGAAAACTTAAATTGAGAAGGACAAACTTTTGTTTATGAACTGGAGTACATAATAAACTTTAAACATGCAATGTGATGCAAACACCAAAAATAAACAGCTGTTGCAGTCATGCCTAACCAAATATACACAACAAAGTTTGAAGGCTTGAGAAGGACAAACTTACATTATTGGTGAAGGCAGGCTCAATAAAGCCCTTGTCCATGCTGATGGGGGGCAATTCAAGAAGTATAGCAAATAATCTTCTTCATAAGCATTGCCTTTATTCTACAATTTGTTAAGAGTAAATATAGATGTGACAATATAAGAAAAAATGGAGAATATTTAAGATAAGATGAAGAGTGATGCTACATAACCAAGTAGCTGTAAATGTAAGTATAGCGATACAGGCAAAAGGTACAGCCAAGAGCAATGCAGAGCTAAACTTCTTCAGTACCATCGGTGTTATCCCACCTTATGGTAAGAGTAAATGTAGATCTTATGTGTAGAAAATGGAGGGCAAAGGAAAATAAGTTGCAGAGTGATGGTACATGAACAACTACCTGCCAATATAAGTACACTGATAAAGGACAGCAGGTACTTACAAGAACAATGCAGAGCTAAAAAAATTCATTGGCATTGGATATATTCTACACTAATGTAACCATTCATACAGATCAGATAATTTGGAGCGAACAATTGATAAGCAAGCTATCATGCATACTGTTGTCACATAATGAACCAGGTATGTATGCAAGTACAGTGATACAGGAAAACAGGTACTAACAAGAGCAAAGCAGCGGGCATCATATTTGTGATATCCTGTCGTTCTTTTCAAACCGGAATTCTTTTTCGAGCAGATTTCCTGCAAAAAAGATCTGTAAGGCACATGCGGAAAAGTAGAAGTTCAAATTGTCATGCGATATCATAGATAGTACCTCATCCTCGGAACAAGACCAGTGCATAACAAGGTTTTTCCATCCAATGTCTTCTAAATTTAGCACAGGAGACTTCACCAGAAATTCGTTTATAGACTTGCCATCAAAGTGTGATTTCCTCAGGTAACACCGATACTGCTGCAATGCTTCCTTGAAAAGCGCAAGCAAGCTTTGCTCGTCATGACTATCCAGATTGACTCTCGCCTACTTACAACAATGTAATGTAAATCATTGATGTGTTCAATCAACAGAAAACAGGAAAATAATCACCATGAATAATAGCACTTACACGTAAGTGGGACAGGAAGATGTGAAAATGGTGTTTGTCTTCACTATAATCTTCCCATGATGGGAATATATGCACGTAGTCCCTAAAAACATTGAAAGCATTGTCTTTTAAACTGGGAATAACTGGAATGGGGTTCCAATATGCAGGAATTGGCCGTCTCTGCAGTTGGGATAGGTCTTCTGCCGGTGGACTTGCTGTTCTTTTTGCTGGAGTGGGATTTTTCTGTGGTATGGCTGGTGCTATGGCAACTGAAATCGGCATACCTTTTGTTGGATTGCAGGCCCTGTGTGGTGCGGTTAGTGGTGTGGCTAGTGAAGTATGGGTACAGTCTGCTGGAGTCGGTCCTATTTTTGTGTCACTGGTTGTACAGCCAATATAAGTGGGGTGCTGTCTGATTTCTCCGGCACAACCACGTTTTTCAAGGACTTTGCTGGTACTCCTTCAGGTTCGGCAATCACCCTCTTCCTTTTTGATGTCTGATGCACAAGAACAACATCTGAGTGGAAAAACATGGTATGATGACAGATGGAATATGTATTGTTAATGGATGGGCATGGCATCTCGACATATATGATGAGTAAACTAAGCAGATGGCGGTGCAACAAAGTAGAAGAAATGCAAGGCAACATATACAAGATACACGCAATCAATAAAACCTTGCCAAATTAGAACAGGCACCTTGATGGGTGAATAGGACAGGCCATCTGCCTTTGACTCCTCGAGGTTAGAATAGTCATTAGGATCATATTCTGAACAAGAATCAACAGGTGATGAGCGTATGAGTTCCATTGCATCTAGAATGGCACTCAATGCCTTGGTGCCAATTTTGTAAGTCATTGTGGTGTTTAGCTTCAAGAGTGGACTGCTGCTAGTGTGACACAAAGCAGCTACACAAATCATAGTGTAGATATAACCGGAAAACCGTAAGCATCAGAGTAAAATCAGCAAAGTGGAACTTGCTGGAATATATGTGCTAGTATTGCCTGTACAGCTAGAAAGACTTCGGATACCAGCTCTCTTCAACTGAAGGTGCCGTACTATTTATAACAATGTAACTCTCAAAGGCGACACAGCTCCCCGCATTTCCTTGCTATTCTTATAGGATTCAAGTAGGCAGGCCACTGCAAATCCAATTCCCATGTTTACAAAATCCTACGAATCAAAGAGGCCCGACGATTTCAAAGTGTCCATACCAACCGACCGTATAGACCTCTACACTGCAAATGTCCCTGCTGATATTCACTACAAGGAACATACTGTACTACTATCATACTCCCTCCGTTCCAAAATATAAGTCTTGGTAGAGATTTCCAGTATGGATCACATACAGATGTATCCAGATACATTTTGGAGTGTAAATTCACTCATTTTGCTCCATATGTAGTCCATGGTGGAATCTATACAAAGACTTGTATTTAGGAACGGAGAGAGTACTTATTAAAGAAGAATGGAAGAGGAACATGGTAAAGAAGAGCTAGCAGATTTTGGATAATAAAATGTTCGTTGCGCAGTGCCCACACATGATGAACCAGAGCGCATTAAGAAAGCGACTCCCTGTTGTCTCTCTATATGTGGTGCACATGCTTTTTCGAAAGTATAGTAGGAATATTAGCTGACCACTTAAAATGTTATCTGTTTTAGTAATATCAGCATCATATCAGATTCGTACTTGAGCAACAAGTTTGGAATTATGAGTGGCACGTTGTTTAGCTTGATGGATTCAGGAGGCGATTACTTTCGCAGTGCGATGATGGTACTGAATATAAAGGCATGTCTGCATTTGGGTCAGTCAACCACTTCAGGCGGTTGGATGAAGATTCTACGTCCCCTAACCCTTCTTCTTCCTCGTCTCTGATTCTTCCCATAAAGAACACCGCTTGCAGACGCCGGCCGGACCATCGACCCCAGCCTTTGTGTTCCTCCGCCACCCCCACCCCCCACCCCCGCCCCCACCCGCGTCGAGTTTTCTTCATTCGGCGAGGACCCACCACTGCCCCAACAACCAAAGTCCCCACCCGAGCCCCTTCGTTCGCTCCGTGAACTCAAGAAGCTCTGAAATCGATCGACCCAATTTTGAAATTTAGTCTACTGTGATTTAACTAGTGTGGAATATAAAAGGGGAAAACCATAAGCATTGGGAGTATAGTGTTGAGTGTGCCATGGCGGATCTGAAGGTGCAAACCGGACAAAGGAAACTTCACAACCAATGTTTGCTCTCAACTAGCAAGTAAGTGATGGACAAGAAATCAGAGTAAAGCAGTGGCGATCTATTTTCTTGCTCCGATAAATAAGTTGAGCAGATACGAAAGAGTATCGCCTCTGGTGCAGCACCGTGTATGCATCTGCTGAGAATTTGATGGTGCGGCAGTAGCGATGGCTGTCGGCGGCGTGGAAGCAGATCTAGGAGGGTAGATGGTGGCGGCAGGGCGCGGTGGACGAGACGGTCGTAGGAGCGGCACCGGCAAGGTGGACGACGGCGGGGATGAAGCGAGAGGACGGGATGCAAGGATCCCGGTTCGAAGCCGTGGATGAGAGAGGTCGATCTCTTGTAATGGACGGCGGTGTCGGGGTATCAGCTCCGGCATGGTGGAGGAGGACGGCGGTGGATGGGGTGGCGGACGGAGGAGGCTGGGGTGGAGAGGGTGTTTTGGCGCCCATGGAGTACGAATGGGGAAATGGAGGTGGAGAGGAAGGGGGAACCATGTCTTCAGGGCGCGCTTGTCTCAAATGCAGGAAATTTACAAACTTAGCCCCCGTTTCAATTTCCTACATCACAGCAATATTAGTCGGTTGGGGATAGGACGGTAATCTCGCATACACCGAATATTTGCCAACGAGAGTTTGTCTTTGGCGCCCACCGTGTATGAATCAGGGAGGGAGTCGATTTCGGACGAGGACACACTGTGTTTTGGCGCCCACCGTGTATGAATCCGGGAGAGAGGCGGTTATGTCACGTTTGAGTGAAATTACAAACCTACCCCTATCGAAACCTATAGAAATCGAGCAGATAGGCTTTTGCGTGGCAGGGATAGGCAGTAGTAATTTCCATCTCGCAGATTTTGGTTTCGGGTGGTTCTTTGCGACTTTCCCCCTTCGTTCAAATTTTGCAGAGTGCACGTTTACCGTGCCAACTCAATTCGAATCCCGTTTGTATTCTATTTTTTCGGGCGGGATCCATTTTTGATTGGAATAAAATTCTATATACATCATTTTTATATATACTTTCAAAAGAAAAACAAAGAATTCTGCTCCTTTATATTTATAATATGCTTTACAAATACAATGATCTCAAAATCATAAGGTTGAATTCAAAAAATTAAACCAAATTATGTTCTACTAAAATGTATGGATCAGTAATATCTACATATTAAATAACATAGATGGGCATGAATTCATGTGAGTATGCATGTTTGATAGATCAATTTTGGTTCGAGTATGGAGTACATGTATCATCATCTCGAATTCAAATATTTGAATCCCTTTTATGTTCACTCCTTTCACGCCCATCTCTCTCGTATGCATGATCCTTCATGTAGCTATCACTCTCTTTTCTCCAGCTCACCCGCACGCTCACTTCATGTTTCTCCTATCCTTGCAAACATGGTCTCTCGACGTCTCCCTTGAGAAGTGTCACACTCTCCCTATCATTATACATTACACGGTTTTCGTTATCTCTCACGTCTCTACCGTTCTCTCGTATCACTAGGTACCTAAGCTTTCTTTTTCAGCGCCACACACACAGTCTCCACTCGTCTTTCACTTTGTGTTTCTCTCTATGGGATTCTCTCACACACCCTGTCGGGGAGGCTGATCGGACCCACGAACACCTATGGGACCGGCGGACCTAGTCCCTTGTGGTTCGGAGGGGGGCGGAGATCGCACGAAGAGCGGATCGAGGCGAAGCACACGAGCAGTTTACCCAGCTTCGGAGCTCTCCGGAGAGATAATTATCCTACTGATGCTTGTCTGATTGTATTGTGTTCTTGCTAGGGAGCGCTGAGAGCTACAGTATACTCCAGCTGCTAACGAGACCTAGCGTGAGAGTGTTCGAACCCCTCTCTACGTTGCGCATGGGCCTCCTTTTATATGCACAAAGGGGCTCCGGCGGTGGCAACATAGATGAGGGTACAAATGGAAAAACGATGGTTGGTACACCTACATGAACAGTGTACGATTGTACTCTACCTAACCACGACGGCAAGGGACAAAGCATTAAATGCCCGTCCCTGTCGCCTAAACAAAGGTGAGGGACCGTCAGGAGCGCCACCGTTCGCCACGATGGCAAGCTTGTCAGCGCCGCTTATCGCTGCTCCCCGCTGGCTGCACAACCTCTTGACACACACGCATGGAATGGTCCCATGGCGACATGTTGGTGGATGAGCTAGAGCGGAGATGAAGAGAGGTTGCCTGCCGCGGCAAGTGCCTTGCCGCGGCTGAATCCTTGTCGCGTCCGGAGGCTTGTCGCTCTCCGAGCCTTCCCGGCAAGCTCCTCTTGCCGGGGTCTTGCCTTCTGCGTACCTTGAGTGGCCTTCCCGGCAAGCTCCTCTTGCCGGGGCCTTGTCTTCTTGGTTAAGTACTTTGTTCTTGAATGGCTCCAAAGGAACCACGGAGGATCTTGGCGGTGACCAGGCAAGCCTTGCCGCTGGTGCTGCAACTGCCCGTCTGCGAAGTTCGGGATACTAGGGTACCCCTACTCTAGTACACCCAGGAGCCCTCGGGCTGGGCCACCACGGTGCCGAGCGCTGTTGGGCCAGGCCCACAACAAAGGCATGCCAGTCACACGCGGCCTTGATCACGCCGTAACTTGCTCTGGACCCACCACGTCCCCCACGAACGGCACGCGCCGAACGTGGCGTCGTGGGAGAGATCGTGGGGGGTTTCTTTATTAGGAAAAGCGGAACGTCCGCCCCCTCTCCCTCCTTATAAACAGGGGAAACAGGGGCAGGTCGCCCACCTCGCCATTGTTGTCTCGTCTCGAAAACCACCGCCGCTCCCCTTCTTCTCTAGTGCAAAGAGAGCAGCGCTCCGCCCCTTTCGCCACAGCGCCATCAACGCCCGTCGGTCTCCTCCACCGCCTCCGCCATGGCTCAAAGCCGACAAGGGAAGGGCGTGAAGTCGGCCGGCGCAGCGGCTCATGGCGCTGCGAAAGACAGGCCATCTTCACCCCCCAGCTCGACGCAAAGGAGCTGAGGGAGGGTTACTACGTCTTCTGGTCGACGGAGACGCGTGCGCATCCGCGCACGAAGGTACTCCCCGCCACCGCTTCAGAACTAGCCCCAACTGGGTACCCTTTCTTTGCGCTTTTCTTCTATTGCGGGCTCTGCCCGCCCTTTTCTGAATTCTTCTGCGATATCATGAATACCTACGGGTTTCGCCTCCTTGATTTCACCCCCAATGCTGTCCTGACCATGGCAGTTTTCGCACACCTTTGCGAAAACTTTATCGGGATCCACCCAAACGTAGCCCTCTTCCGCCACTTCTTCATGCCCCGCGTTGAGAGAGGGGAGCCGCTTGCCGGAGGGATTGCTTGGGTCTCCAGAGTTGGCAAGAAGGGGGCCTATCTGGAGGGAGAGCTCCGCAGCAAATGGGAGGAGTGGAGAGCCAATTGGTGTTGGATCGTTGAGGAGAACCCACAGCCCTTCACTGCCCTGCGCCAAGCCCCAATAGTCTTGGCAACAGCGATTGGAGCAACTTGGCGCCGGAAGATGCTAGGTTGAAGATTGCTGTGACCCGGATCTTGCGCCTCAGGCTTGCCGGACTCACTGTAGGCGCACTTGTCGCAGATTTCCTTCGCCGCCGCATCGCTCCCTTGCAGGAGAGGAGGAGACCTGCTTGGGAGTTCCAAAACGCATAGCCGGACATCATGAGGCTGCGCCCGGGCCTCAACTGGAATTTCACCGTCTTGGAGTTGGATGCGATGCTGCTAGAGCTGTTCAAGCATGACCCCGATCACCCGAGTGGTTTAGGTTGCCGAGGGGTCGTCCCATTGTGCAACAATTCTGCGCTCGGACCGCATCCATGCCATGATGCCGTTGTGCGATTCTCATGGGATCGTTCCAACTGGCAAGAGCTCGCGAACGACGTCGTCGCGGCAATTCTTCAACAGCTTGGAAGAAATGCCGATCCGCCCGACGAAAGCGTAAGAAGCTCACCCGCGACACCACCGACGGCGAGATGCGATTGCATTGCCACCGAGTTGGAGGCGGCGGCGGCTACTGCCGGTGGCGTCTTCGGTACACCGTGGAGGAGGCGAATGCAGAGGCGGCAAGCCTTGCCGGCGAAGGAGTTCGCCCGGTGAGGAAGAGCTTGCGAACCCGAGGTCGAAGTCGAGCGAACCAGCCGAGGGCGCTTCTTCCCCACCATCCAGCGGTGCCGCGAACGGAGCCCGGCTCGCCAAAGCGTCTCCGCAAGGCGGAGACGAGACGGGCGGCAGACGGGCTAACAGCCGCAGCGCCAGCGATGCGCTCTCATCATGACAAGCAATGTTGCTGCTGAGCGCCTCACACCGTCATGGCGACAACTGGGTCGGGATCCTCCCAGGCCACCGCCGACACCTCCGCCAAGCGGTCAAGAGAGCCCACTCCTCCGCCTTGTCGCACTGGAGGCGAGCCGGAGTTTGATCTCTCCGCGCTCAGCTCCGACGAGGAAGAAGAAGAGTAAGCTTCAATATTGTGCTTCTATTTCTTCAATTTTGTTGCTTCATCTTGAATCTGATTTGCTTAGATTACGAACTCTTTCCTTTTCAGGACGCTGGCCCAGAGAGCGTCGAAGAGGGCCAAGACCCCGGTGATTGTCGTCGAGGACGAACCCACTGCGACGGCAGGAGGCGCGTCCGAGACAACCTTGCCGGGTGAGGCAACTCTCCTTCAAAGCAGCCCCCAGCGCAGCCCCCAGCGTAAGTATGCGGTTTTCTCCTTACTGTTAGGTGTGCATGGGTGCTCCTTCTTCATTGATATCTGACTGTTGGTTTGTGTAGGAGCAGAGCAGCCTCATCAGGAGGGCCCGGAAGCCGCCCCCGAAATTCTATCTGCTTCGACTACGCCGCCAAGGGAGGATTCTCCGGCAAGGGGGCGTTCTCCGGCAAGGGATACTACTCCGGCAAGGGACAGCACCAGTGATCCTCCAGTGGTCGAGACCATGGCTGCAGATCCCATTGCAGGTAATCCTCTTGCGCGAAAATTTCCCTTGGGCTCGTTCTCTTCTGTTTTTCTTCTGATTCTATCTTTGGATATTTGCTTGACTTTCTTCATCCGTCCGCCATAGAGCCGATGGAGACCGAGGTCGCCGGCGAGGAGGACGCGGCAACACCGACGGGCCGCCGCCGTGGGAGAAGAAGCGGCGCCGATGAGCTCTGGCGAAGAGGCCATCGAGGCTGCCGCCGCAGAAGCTGGCGAGGGGTCTGGCGATCGCACTGACGGCCCTGGGGCCGCAGGAGCGCCAGGCGCTACACCGACCGTCGATCCCTCCGCCGCTGCCGCAGCGTCAGGCTCCGAAGAGCCCCAGCCCGGCGCCTACTTGAAGGCCGGCGACGGCGTCTTCATTAAGCTCCCATGGGAGTCGAGCTCCAGGGCGCCGGTCGAAGGAGAGACCTTCGACGGAGAGCTGCTCGCCTCCGCCGGGCTGACGCTGGTGGACGCGCCAAGCAGCAACACAAGCGAAGTTCGAGGAGGAGCAGCGCTAAAGAAGCTTTGTCGCTCTACCACGCCCGACAAGCCAAGTTGGAGTCCCGGAAGCACTTGTCGCGAGGGCAGGAGCAGAACATGGAGAAGCGCCGCAGAAGAGCTCCGGGCGCCAACCAAGAAACTCTCTCTGAACGTGAAAGCAGAAGAGCGGGAGCGACTTGCTGAAGAGCGCACAGCCTTCATCCTTGAGAAGGCTGAGGTCGAGGAGCAGCAAAGGCTTGCTGCCGAGAAGCTATCTGCGCAAGAAGGCGAGTTGGCGCAGCGGAAGATCAATCTTGACAGCTATGAGAAAGAGCTTGTCGCGCGCGATGAGTCACTTGGCTGGGCTCTTAAGGAAGCGAAGGATGCTGCCGCAGCCGCCGAGGCTCCCAAGAAAGAGTTGGAGATGAAGGTGACGCAGCTGGAGGCCGGGATCTCGGAAGAGCGGGCGAGAGCTTGCTGCTCTCAAGCACGCAGCCTTGAAGGACGCCTACACTCTTGGTGAGCTGCAGGGCCGTCTCGCCGATAGGAGCAAGGAGCTCGACGCCGCCAAGGATTCCAAGGCAGATCTTGAGCTGAAGCTGACCACTCTGGTGCAGACGCTGGATGGCGCCAAGGAGCGGGAGGTGGGCCTGTTGGAGAAGATCAAGGCCAACGAGGAGCCATCGGGCGAATCTTGTTGCCACCCAGGAGCACCTTGAGGAGAGTGTGGAGCACTGGACCGAAGGTCTCGTGGATACTGCCGCCGCCATCCACAACGAGTTGATGGAGCTGGGGATGGTGGATCTTGGATACTCCTCCGACGAGCACCTCCAACCCAGCGCCAAGCTTAGCTTGTTCTTCAAGGGCGTGGTGACGGCCCTCTAGCGACTCCGGAAGAGATCCCAAAGCAGCTGGCCGAGGAATCGCGCCAGATCTGTGCAGGAGCCCTCCAGAAGGTGTTGATGAAGGTGGCCTTCCGCAATCCAGGCCTCAACCTCAACGGCGTCCTCAGATCCCTGCCGCCAGATGCCGATATGGAGGCGCTCAAAGCCCTTGTCGCACCCATTGTGGACAAGGTGGGCAAGATCAAGCGGGTTGATGGCGACCGCGTAGACTAGGCCGCCAATTTTATCTTTCCCTTGTCGCTGCTAATCATGTTTAGAACAATTTATTAGATCTGCGACAAGCTATTTGGTACTTTGACTCTCTCTTAGACGATGATTGCAATGTTATTTCCTTTACTTGATTCCTTCCTTTATGCGTTTTGCCCTATGCTTTTAGGGAACTTGTCGGTGCAGAGCACCTTTGTCATGAAGGCCGAGGAAAGACAAGAGCCTTTGGCGGTGCCGCCTCGACAAGCAACCTTATCGCGACTAGCTGCAGCTCACTTAAGTTGTTGAGCGGACTCGAAACAAAGTAAAGTAGCGACTAGCTGCGAGTTGGTTCCTCCGCACAGGTTTTCCACACAAAGTACTATCGTTCGAGGAAGATAACTTCAAAATTTAAGAAATGATTGCTCAAACTTGGGCAACTTAGCTTTTCTATCGTTTGCTTCCCGATAAGGCGAAACTTCCTCGAGCAACGCTTGGTCCATAGTATTATCTTCTCCTTCCCCCTGGTTAACTTGTGCGCCGAGGGAACCTTCCTTTCTTTGAGAAAAGAAAGAAGAGAAAATAAAGTTATGGAGCCCAGTGACTCGATATTGCTTACCGGGTGTGGGTGTTGCACAAAGTGTTAGCCAAAACATGCAATAAAGTGATGAAAGCATGAATTTGACAAGTTGTGCGCAACACATGAGCTTTACTTATGCACGGGATCTGCGCCCGGCTTTGTACAAAGGATTACATGCAACATCGGCAAGACTTGTACAAAAGGTGGTTGCCGGAACAGGTTCCGGCAACCGCGCCCTACGGGTAAAACTTACAAAGATGCTCAATGTTCCAGGAGTTTCTCACCGGAATGCCATCTTCGGTCTCAAGGCGGACAGCGCCAGGCCTAGTGACTCATTTCACCCGATAAGGGCCTTCCCACTTCGGCGTCAACTTGTTTGAATTCTTGGCGGACTGAACGCGCCGAAGAACAAGGTCTTTGCGGCTATGGTAGTGACGCAAAGCTTGCTGGTAACGAGCAGCTCGTACAGCGGCCTGAAGACGGTCCTCCTCAAGGAGCAGCGCGTCATCTCGTCGCAGCTGCTCTTGCTCAAGCTCATCATAGGCGAGTACTCGAGGTGACCCGTATACGAGTTCCGTGGGGAGAACTGCCTCTGCTCCATAGACTAGAGCAAAAGGTGTCTGGCCAGTGGCTCGATTTGGCGTCGTCCTGATCGACCAAAGAACCATCGGCAGCTCCTCAATCCAGTTTCTTCCGCACTTGTGCAGCCTGTCAAAAGTTTTGGTCTTGAGCCCGCGCAGTACTTCAGCATTTGCCCTCTCTTCTTGACCGTTGCTTCTCGGATGAGCAATGAAGCAAAAGCGGCACCTTGGCGCCAAGATCTTGGACGTACTGCATGAAGGTGCGACTCGAAATTGTGTGCCGTTGTCGGTGATGATCCTGTTAGGGATTCCGAAACGGCAAACAATCGACCTGAAGAACTTGACTGCTGACTGTGTTGTCACCTTCCTCACTGCTTCCACTTCCGGCCACTTTGTGAACTTGTCGATGGCAACGTACAAGTACTCAAAGCCCCCGACAGCTCGGGGGAAAGGGCCGAGGATGTCGAGCCCCCAGACCGAAAATGGCCAGGATAAAGGGATCGTCTGGAGAGCTTGAGTTGGCTGGTGTGTCTGCTTGGAATGGAACTGGCACGCTTCACACTTGGTTACTTGTGCAGTTGCATCCTGGAGGGCTGTCGGCCAAAAGAAACCTTCTTTGGGCAACGCTTTGCGGGCAAGTGCTCTGGCGCCAATGTGGTGACCACATATGCCTCCATGTATCTCTGCCAACAACTTTTGTCCGTCTTCCCGGTGAATACACTTCAATTTCACACTGTTGAGTCTTCTTCATGCAGTGTCTTTGTCGACAAACTGGTACATACTTGACTGCCGGGCTACTCTTTCCGCTTCTTCTTGCTCTTCGGGAAGTTCTCCTGTCTGAAGGAAATGGACAATCTGCTGCGCCCATGCTGGAGCTTGCGGCTCGACAACAAGGACTAAAGGCACATCTGCTGCTGTGGGAACATCAGCTTCCACGGCAAGAACCTGCGGCTCAGCCGGAGGTTGACGTTCCCCGGAAAGCTTGCCGGAGCAAAACTTGTCGGGAGCGTCTGCTTCAACGAAACAAACCCTGGGGCTTGTCGGAGCAGACTGCTCCTCAGCTCTGTTGGTGTCGATCTTGGGGACCTTCGTGGCGGCGGCTTCGGGAAGCTCTGCCGGAAAATAGTCACCAGAAATCAACTTCCTCTTCTTGTTCTGTCCAGTTGATGGTGTTACGGTTGGTTGAGTTATCTTGAGCACAAAAATCCCTGGTTCCACAGTGCAACTTAAGTAGCGCACTTTGTGAGACCGTCAAGAATATCATTACGAGCTCTTGGAACATGTTCCATTTGTAGGCCGTCAAAGTGTTCTTCTAGCTTCCTCACTTCATCAACGTAGGCTTCCATCAATGGACTCTGATAATCTTTGTTCACTTGGCGGACGACAAGTTGTGAGTCACCCCTGACAATGAGCTTCCTGATCCCAAGGTCTACTGCAATCCTGAGACCGGCAAGCAAACCTTCATACTCTGCTGTATTGTTTGTTGCTTGCTCCTTGGGAAAATGCATTTGGACTATGTACTTGAGGTGCTCTCCGGTGGGTGCTATAAGCAGCACGCCGGCACCGGCGCCTTGCAGTGAGAAGGCACCATCAAAGTACATCAGCCACTCTTTGCTCGCTTCCTTGACGGGGATGCTCGTCTGCTCGAATTTCTTCATCTTGCGTTGGGGTCCATTCCGCTATGAACTCTGCCAATGCTCGCTTTGGATAGTTGATGTGCTTTCAAACTTGAGGCCAAAGCTTGATGATCCGGTGCCCACTCGACAATCCTGCAAGTCAGCTTCGGATTTTGCAGTATCCTCTTCAGCGGAAAGCGAGTGACAACTGTGATCTCATGTGCCTGAAAGTAATGGCGCAGCTTTCTCGAGGCCATGAGAAGGTCGAAAAGCAATTTCTGCACACCAGAGTACCTTGATCTAGCCCCCCTGCAGAAGGGATTTGACAAAGTAAACTGGGCCCTGCACCATCCTTTTCTGCATCTGCTCATGCGTCTGCGTAGATTCGTCCTTGTCGGGACCAGAGCTTGTCGTGAAGCCCCCACCTTGTCATTTGGATGTGTCTGCCGTGGTTGCTAGCTCATCATCCGCCTCCCTCTCCGCTACTAACGCAACACTAACCACTTGATTGGTTGCCGCTATATATAGCAGCAACTTCTCTTGTGGCTTAGGTGCGACAAGTATTGGAGTGGAGGACAGGTACCTCTTTAAGTCCTGCAGCGCAGCCTCCGCTTCGAGTCCATTTCATTGGACCTGCCTTTTCAAAATCTTGAAAAATGGCGGTATGCGTTCAGCAGACCTAGAGATAAACCTGCTGTGAGCAGCTACGCAACCGGCAAGTCTTCGTACATCCTTGACGCGCTTTGGTGCTTCGATCTGCTCAATGGCCTTGATCTTGTCGGGATTGGCCTCAATTCCCCGCTGAGACACGAAGAACCCGAGAAGCTTGCCGGAAGGGACTCAAACACGCACTTCTCGGGATTGAGCTTGAGGTTGATCTTGCGCAGATTTGCAAAGGTCTCATCCAAATCTTGAACCAGAGTTGCTTTGTCCTTGCTCTTGACCACTATGTCATCCATGTAGGCTTCTACATTTCTGTGCATTTGCGGCTCAAAAGCGTCATGAACTACCCTTGCAAACGTTGAACCAGCATTCTTCAAACCGAAAGGCATCCGTACAAAACAGTATGTGCCACATGGGGTGATGAATGTTGTCTTCTCCTCATCCTCTTCTACCATGAAGATCTGATGATATCTTGAATATGCATCCAGAAATGAAAGCAAATCACATCCGGCCGTGGAGTCAACAATCTGGTCGATGCGCGGCAAGGGAAATGGATCTTTGGGACAAGCTTTATTGACATCCGTGAAGTCAATACAAAGTCTCCATTTCCCATTTGCCTTGCGCACAACTACAGGATTGGTTACCACGTAGGATGGAGCACTCCTCTGACAAGGCCTGCTGCTTCCAATTTCTTGATCTCTTCTGTGATGAATTCTTGGCGCTCCCTTTGCACCTTCACGACTTTACGCTTGGCCGGGTCGCGCATGAGGACAGACGACTAAGTGATGCTCAATTACTTTCACAGGAACACCGGGGATGTCGAGACGGTTGTCATGCAAACACGTCGGCGTTCGCCCGTGGGAAAGCAACGAGCGCCTTCCTATTTAGGGTCGAGAGAGGCAGCGATGGTGAAGGTACCACCGATGCCGTCCTCCTTGGCGGACACCTTCTTGGTCTTTGGCGGAGCTGCCATCGTCTTCTTGCACTTGCCGTGGAGCTCGATGGTGCGTCCTCGGCGGTAGCGCAGCACTCCGAAGAGGTACGTTTGCCGGAGTGGGCATCGAGCTCTTGCGGACTTGGTCTTCTTCCCCGGGAGCTTCAGCGGCAAGTGTTTTGCTTTACATTGCTCTTTGCTTCGGTAGATCTTGTCGGCACGTATAAGAGCATCCTTCTTGTCGCCATGGGCGGAGATGATGCTTATCGGGCCTGGCATCTTGAGTAAGTTGTATGCATAATGAGAGGCTGCCATGAACTTAGCGAGTCTTTGGGCCAAGTATCCCATTGTAAGGCAATGGGAAATCAACAACGTCGAATGTGACCCTCTCGATCCGTTCAGCTCGCTGCCAAATGTTACCGCAACGTGATCTTCCCCTTCGGCTTGCTCCTTCCCGGATTGATTCCTTGGAATGTGCCAGTCTCTTCGAGCTCGCTGTCAGGGATCTGAAGCTTCTGGAGCACCGCGGAGGAGATTAGGTTTAAGCCGGCCCCGCCGTCAACTAGCATCTTGGTGACCTTGAGGTTGCGGATAGTTGGTGAGACCAACATCGGCAAGCACCCGACCGCAGTTATGCGATCAGGGTGGTCCTCAATATCAAAGATGATAGGCGTCTTTGGACCACTTGAGAGGCTTGCGTGACTCTACGGATGGTTCAATTTGCATTAACTTCCCGCATCCACTGCTTGAGTTGGCAGTGGGAAGTATGCAGGGAAGCACCTCCGTCAACGCAGAGGACCTCTGTAGCTTTCTGAAACTCCTGCTCATCGGTCTCGTCGTCTTCCATATCTTCATCGTCGTCGTCATCTTCATCCTTGTCGCGGCCGCGGGGAGGTCTGTCTCCTTGCCGCTGCTTGGCCTTGCCGCGGCGTCCTCCCCGGCCGGGACGTTTCTTGCTGGCTCCTCCAGCACCTTCCTGAGCCTTCTCCTTGTCGCGCCGCTCGTATTCAGCTTTCTGTTGCTCGACAAGCTGCTCTACCGTCTTGCAGCTCTGGAGGTCATGACCCTTGGTGCGGTGGATCTTGCAGTACTGCTTGCCGGAGCCATCCTGCTTGTCGGCGGCCGCCACAGGCTGGTGGTTGGGGCCAGCGGCAACCTCCTTGCCGGAGTTACCAGCCTTGGCGTTCTTGTCGCCACCTCCGTTGCCGGACTGCTCGACGACTAGCACATCTCTGCCTTTATTTTTCCTGTTGCCCCGCCGCCGGCTCTTCTTTGCCGGGGCGGTCTCCTCACTGTCAGATCCTCCTGCTTCGGTATTCTCTCCGGGGAGTCTCCTCCCCTCCTCAGCACGTGCGCACTTGTCGGCCAGGGCGTATAGCTCACTGACGTCTCTGATCTTGCACATCGCCATCTCCTCCCGCATCCTGCGGTTTCGCACGTTCTGATGGAACGCGCTGATCACCGCGGCAAGGTGGACATCTGGGATGTTGTGCTGTACACGGCTGAATCTCTGAATATACTTGCGCAGGGGCTCTCCTTCCTTCTGGGCGAGCAGATGAAGGTCGCTTTGTTGGCCATGGGGCTTGTGGCCGCCTGTAAAGGCGCCGACAAACCGATGGCATAGATCTGCCAAGAAGATATGGAGTTGTCCGGCAAGTGCATGAGCCAGGACCTGACGTTGGGCTTGAGCACCAGCGGGAAGTAGTTGGCAAGGATCTTGTCGTCTCGCCCCCCGGCAGCCTGCACCACGATGGTGTAGATGCTGAGGAACTCCGACGGATGCGTCTTGCCGTCGTACTTCTCGTCACGTCGGCTTGAAGTTCTTCTTGCTGGGCCCTTTGGACTTGCCGCAGCTCACGAGTGGAGCGCAGGGCAACCTACCGCGTCTGACAAGTCGCTGGTTCCTCCGGGCGCGTGCATGTCAACAGGGCCCAGCTGGCGCTTGTCGGATTGACGTCAGCGCTTCTCTTGGCGCTCGATGCGAAGTTCGGCGTCCTCTTCTTTGTCGATCGTGTAGCACTTGGCGCTGATCGCGATGAGCTCGTGGATCCGATGGCCTTGATGAGAGTCGCTGTCGAGATGGATCCTGCGAGTCGGCGATCTTGGCCTTCGGGGTGGAGAGTGCATGGTGGTTGCACCCCCACCGGTCTCGTCGCCACCGGCTCGCGTTTGGCGTTCCTGCTGTGGCAGCGACGCACTCGGTTGCCGCGGAGCGTCGCCATTGGCGAAGCCGATGAGACTCTGTATGGTGGCCCTCCACTCGTCGACCTTGTCGGCTGTTGGAGGGTAGTCGAGGAGCAGTTGAGCTCTCGCCAAGGCTTCCGTTGGAGTGGTGGGTGGCAATGGTGAACGGTGCGAGGAGCGGGATATGCTCGGACTTCTAACTATGTTAGAAGGAGCAACATCCCGTCCAGGCGACCGTATCTCGCTCGTGCCAGCATGTTGGCGTGCACGCTGGTCTTGAGGGCCTCGAGATCCTCCGGCTCGGTCTTGATCCAACGAAGCGTATGGTATTGTGAATACAATGACGCTGTTGGTCCCGCGGCTCTGAGATGGGCGCGGGACATGTCTGAACACCGAGGTTTGCGCGGCCCTGTCCTTGGACTTGGCAGCGTCACGAACTCCTTCGCCGGCGCCTCGTTCTTCTGCGGCTAACTCGCTTCCACCACCTGTTTGCTCCGGTGATGGTGGGTTCGACGCGGACGGCTCCGCTGCCGCCGAAGCCTTCTTCTTCGGTGGCATGTTGATGAAGATGCTGAAGATGATGAAGATGTTGCTCATGTGAACGCCGGATCAGGTTCACACAGCCTCGACGCCCCCTACCTTGGCGCGCCAAAGATGTCGGGGAGGCTGATCAGACCCACGAACACCTATGGGACCGGCGGACCAAGTCCCTTTTGGTTCGGAGGGGGGCGGAGATCGCACGAAGAGCGGATCGAGGCGGCTAATAACAGCAGTTTACCCAGCTTCGGAGCTCTCCGGGAGATAATACTCCCTACCGCTGCTTATGCGATTGTATTGTGTTCTTGCTAGGGAGCGCCGAGAGCTACAAAGATACTCCAGCTGCTAACGAGACCTAACGTGAGAGTGTTCGAACCCCCCTCTACGTTGCGCATGGGCCTCCTTTTATATGCACAAAGGGGCTCCAACAGGTGGCAACGTAGATGAGGGTACAAATGGAAAAACAGTAGTTGGTACACCTACATGAGCGGTAATGCAGTACTCTACCTAACCCACGACGGCAAGGGACAAAAGCATTAAATGCCCGTCCACTGTCGCCTAAACAAAGGCAACAGGGACCGTCAGAGCGCCACCGTTCGCCACGATGGCAAGCTTGTCGGCGCCGCTTATCGCTGCTCCTCGGCTGCACAGCCTCTTGACACGCTGCGCATGGAATGGTCCCATGGCGACGCGTTGGTGGATGAGCTGGAGCGGAGGTGAAGAGAGGTTACTGCCCGCGGCAAGTGCCTTGCCGCGGCTGAATCCTTGTCGCGTCCGGAGGCTTGTCGCTCTCCGAGCCTTCCCGGCAAGCTCCTCTTGCCGGGGTCTTGCCTTCTGCGTGCCTTGAGTGGCCTTCCCGGCAAGCTCCTCTTGCCGGGGCCTTATCTTCTTGGTTAAGTACTTTGTTCTTGAATGGCTCCAAAGGAACCACGGAGGATCTTGGCGGTGACTAGGCAATCCTTGCCGCAGGGTGCTGCAATTGCCCGTGCACGATTTCGGGATACTAGGGTACCCCTACTCTAGTACACCGACACACCCCACATGTCTCTAGATATGAATCATACCACTAAAATCACTCTCTCTCTCTCTCTTCTGTAGACACAACATTTGTTGCGGTCTCCTTTTCGTTTCCATCCCAGACTAACATTATTCATTTGTTTACCGATCAGACAAACTCCCCCCCCCCCCTCTCTCTCTCTGACACACACACACAACTCCTGCTTCCACTCCCCTTCCCGACTACCGTCCCTCTCTCACACACACAAAACTCTCGCTTTCGCACCCCTGTCTCGTATTTCTTTCACAAACATTTATCGACTAGCCTCTAGATAGGTTTATACACCCGCACACTCGTGCTTCCACTATCGCATACATGTCTCTATCCCGCTCCTTGTATCTATGTAGATTTTTCTTCCCTTCTTGAGACACGCCCTCTCGATCGTGCACGCACACACTATCGCCTCATTTTAAGCTGATACCTCTCGCACACACACTCTTTGTGTCTTTGTCACACATGCACTCCGTCCTCCTCCTCTCTCCCTCTCTCTCTCTCTCACGGACTTTTTGTAACAACTAGCAAGATGCCCATGCGTTGCACGAAACATGAAGATGCATTTGCATGAGTAGTTTATCTTGTGGGAGAAAAGGATGAACAAGGGAAGGCCTTATTTGCAAGTGTGGAGAGGGGTGTGGGTATCTTTTTACAAAATTGCCATAGTTTCCTTCCTATCCGTCAGATATAGATCGGACGGCCTATATTGCAGGATGGCAGGCACACGATCATCACCGACTATGATTTTTATAAGAGTAGGGATAAAAAAACAGAGTTGGTGATGATGGTGGGCCTGCCATCCTGCAATACAGGCCGTCCGATTTATATCGGATTTGATAGGAACGTAAACTATGGCAATTTACCCGCACTCCTCTCCACATTTGTAGATAAGGCCTTCCTCGTTCATCCTTTTCTCCCACAAGATCTTGATATTCCGTGCAACGCATCGGGCATCTTGCTAGTAAGAGTAGAAATTAGACATATACCACTTCTCGAATCTTCAAACCAACAACATTCTTCCCTTATCTCATCAAAACCGCCAAAGGAATATATTTTGAGTGAAACATAACTTTTTTTTAGTGATATACGTATTTCAATACTAGACTTTTTTTTTCTATCAAATCGGCGAATATGTATTAATCTACTCATATCGTGTGGCAACGCATTGGCACATTGCTAGTAGTTATTACTCCCTCCGTTCCTTGATATAGGGTGTATAGATTTTTGAGAAAAAACCCGAAATATAAGGTGTATTGCGTTGCACCACCGTTTGGATAATTTTTTTAGGGATTTGATTACATTTCCTTATATTAGGCAACCTCCCCTATTTTCTCATGCCAATTAGTCACGTGTAATCTCGCCCAAAACTTGTGAAATTTTTGCTCCATATGCGTTCTTTAATTTCCGTGCCAAAAACTATACACCCTATATATAGGAACGGAGGGAGTATAATTTTGTGGACACCAGACAAATGGTGCAGTACATATACGAAGAGAAGAGGTGCACGCACGCAGTCGGTCTCTCGCTGTCTTGCACACATGAGTGTTACGTAAAGGCAACGTTAACAAATAAACCCTAAAACCCTAGGTGCACGATTGCTGCATTCACGGTGCAGTGCGTGGTGGAGCGCACCTTTGTAGGAATAGTCAGATCGCGTGATAATTTGATCAGTAGGAGTTGATGGTCGGGACCACAGGTGAACGACTTGGAGGCGGTTGCTCGCCAGTTGCCACAGAACGAGTAGCCATGTTTAAATTATCATTTTTAGCGGGGTTAAGAGTTCTGATTTTCAATGGTGCGTTATAAGTACTAAGTAGTTTTTAGAACGATTGGTATGGAGCAAAAATGGAACTCATAGTACTACCTACTACGTACCTCCTTGGCGTATGGTTGTATGGGTTTATGTTGCGAGATGTTGAACCTGGTAGTTCTAGGGCAAATACTATGTTTAGATTTAGATGTTGATTTTCAGTAATGAAAATCGGAAGGGGAAACCCTTCTTTGATTAAAAAAACTACTACCTCCATTCTGGTTTACTAGTCCCCATCGTTTTTTGGGTCAAAGTTTGTCCACGAATTTTACTTGTAAACGTTGAATGGAAAACGAGATTTTGTTATACGCAAACAAAAAAGGACTGGAGGGAGTGATTGCTCTGACACGGACGCGACCTCTCATAGCACAGGCATTGAACCGGCGCGTCGGACAAGAGGGCCCCACTCGCTGCAGGCCTGGCTGAACACGCCTCCTCGCCCCATGCAACCGGCTTCGGACTGGCCCGCCTGCCTTCATTGAATCCGCGCGTGTGCCGGCAACACGTCCTTCCGCGAGCCGGCCGGCATTTTATAACACAAAAAGTGACCAAAATATAATTAATTACGCATGGTCTTGACTTGTTGTGCTCGCACTGGTAGTAGGAACTAGAGGTTTTTCTTTATTCATAACTCTCCTCAATTTTTTTTGGCTTTGAAGTGAATCATGGTTGTGGACATTATGTATGAATGTGGAGATATCTATGAACATGAGTTTGATGTGGAAGGTGAACTTGGAATGTCGGGCTTGCGCATGAACTATACCATGTCCAATGCTTCGTCTGTTATTGTTTGGAAAGTAATTGCTGTTATTACATGACCCGAAAAAAATATTTTGTGCCACATCAGTAGATACATCACAATAGGCATGCTGACTAGATAAACATTTGAACCTAGCTACTATGAAGGAAATTTTGTATGGACAACAGTTTTAGATAGCACGAGACGCCTAGCCTGCTCTTGCCTCTGCTAGCTTATTTCTGGCTTCTTCCATCTCTTTTTGGCATGGGTGAAGAGAGCATCGATTGCTCTTTTCGCTTCTTCGAACTCAGCTACATTCTCAAGGGCTGCTGCACGCTTTCTTTCAGCCTTTACTAGAGCCACGAGGACACGAACAATGGCGATTCCACACGGCTTGTGTGTAATACATCATCATGCAGGAATTTGCACCTTGTGTCTAATCCGACATCATTAGGGAACTGGCACCTTGTGTGTAATCCAGCCTCATTCGGAAACATGATCTCGAGGTTGACCATACTTCCCTCCTTGCGTGAACTGCATCCCGACATGAAGTTACTTCTTTTTTAGATAATTAGTCGAGCAACCCAGATCCATTTAGTAGAAGCGGATAAGCAGAATCGGGAGAAGTGAATTCAAAAGGAAAAAATATATAAAACAGACTACAAGGTGAGAACACCCACTTCCTACATCAAGCTAAAAGCGAAAGCATTAGGGACGATTAAGACTCTTCTTATGACACATCGAAGAACACAAGGCTTAAGAGAAACAGAAACTACAACATATACACATCGAAGAACACGAGGCTAAACGAAAGTAATTGAAAGGGTGTTACTTACCAAAGCTCGTTTTATAGGTTCGGTGCAACTCCTCTTTAACTTGCCATGCTCCTTGAAGATTTCCCCAATATCCCATGTTTGGTCTTCATTCCTCCTCTGCATGTTCGTACTCGTGGTTTTAAAATCTCAACGTGGAAAGAAAAATATACTACTAGTAATACTCGCGCATCTTGTGGGCAACATTAAAGCACCCGTCTGCCATATTAGAGCATCTCCAACAGAATCGCAATGTGCGGCACTTTAAAAAAGCGTTTACAGTGCTGAGATCGAGAAGTAGAGATAGAGAGTAGAGGATAGTTCTCAGCATAGATAGGTAAAAAATAGATTATTCAACTACTCCTCGTCATCCGACTCCTCCTCAGTGATGTCCTCCTCCGACGTCTGACTGTAGGCGTGAAGATACCGATCGTCGTCGGACTCCCAAGGCAACGCTGCTCCTAGCCTCATGTTGAATTGAGCGTCCGCTTTTCGCCTACGCTTGTCCTCGCGATAGGCGGCTCGCTCCGCCCTCCTCTTGTCCCTCTCCGCCCTCCTTTGCTTATAGAACTCGCGCTCGTTGATGATGTCCTGCGGGAAGCGTTGGCGCCACAGCGCCATGGCTTCCTCGTCCATCTTGGCGATGCAGAGAAAGTGCTCCCGCCTCCGGTTGTCGCGACGATCCTCGTCGGTGATAAGCCGCGGCAGAGGCGCGAGCTCCTGTGCCCGCTCCCACGTCGGCACGTTGGGGAAGTTAAATGCTCTATGAGGCCACCGGAGGCGCCACAAAGCCGCGTCGTACGCGCGGGCGGCCTCGTTGGTGGTGTCAAAATTGCTGAGGCCGAGGCGCATCCCACGGAACCGGATCTCGGTGGAGAAGCCGCCGGAGGGGCGCGCGCGGACGCCGTGGTATCCCCAAGTTTCCCGGCGACGCGGCGGCATAGTGGCGCGGTGGTGGTGAGGCGAGAAAGAGCGGGGAGAAAGCGGTGGCGAGGCACGGAGCGGGGAGAGAGCGGTGGCAAGGCACAGAGCGGTGGGAGGGCGTTGGATTTTATAAAGCGCGACGGATGCCGCGCGCCAAAACTAGCGCATGCCCGGTCGCTTTTTCCCCCGCGCGCGCAATCCTTTCTCGACGTCTCTGCTATCTCTACTCTCTTCTCTACTGTTATATTTATTTTATATTTCATATTTATCTCTACTTCTCTACTCTCTACTTTTTCCCTACTCTTATAAAAAACAGAGTTGGTGATGATGGTGTTCCTGCCATCTTGCAATATAGGCCATCCGATTTATATCCGATGGATAGGAAGGAAACTGTGGCAATTTTGCAAAAACATACCCACACCCCTCTCCGCATTTGCAAATAAGGCATTCCCTCATTCATCCTTTTCTCCCACAAGATAAACTACTCATACAAATGCATCTTGATGCGTGCAACGCATGGGCATCTTGCTAGTTCTAAAAAACTATCCATCATTTGCCACACTACTGGTTGCAGATGAAATACCTACCCAAGCACAGCGCGATACATGAGCGACGCACAATTACAAGCTGATATTCTGTTGGAGAATGCAGGCTATAACCAATTACTTTTACGGCAACAATAGCACCCAAGAAATTTGAAGGGTAGGTATGAACAAAATTGGAACTGCACATGTACTGCAAAGTGATTCAATACACACATTACCAATCGTGGAGGAGAACGATGGTCGCGGCAGCCTCTGTGAGTCATGGTCGGCGGCGGGAGTCAGTTCATTGTCCATGACGGTGGTGCTTCTGCGCTTGGCGTCAGCTTCCGAGAAGCAGATCCGAGACTGTGGAAGACGGTGCCGGGGAAGAGGCTCCGTGTACGACGACAACGGTGGACCGGCTCCAGTGCGGCGTACGAGGTCGTCGATGAGGCAGATGTGCTACGGTGGACGAAAAGGCCCGATGTAGAAGGGAGGAGCACAAAGGCTGCGGTGTCGTGGAGAAGTCTATTTTGCGGTGGGGATAGAAAATGGGGAGTATTCAGGTGTACTACTGGGTGCACAGGTGAGGTTGGCTGGGTAGGGTGAACACTGAGATTACGAAAACAGCCCCTACCAACCGTCTGCATTGGCCTGTTCAAGGCTATGATGGTAACTTCCCTTTGCTTTCGAATCGGGGTCGCGGAGATTTTCCCGTCGACCTCAAAATTTTGTGACACCTTGAACTCCCGTGTGGCGTGTTGGGTGATTCGGCTAAGCAACTAGCGAGTAGTACTAGTAAACTCTGCATATTAGGTTTGACGAAGTCAAACTTCCTAAAGTTTGACCAAGTTTATAGAAAAATATAAACATTTACCATAACAGATATGTATGATGTGAAAGTACATTCAATAATGAATCTAATGGTATTTATTTGTTATTGTATATGTTAATATTTTTTGTTATAAACTTTCTGAGAGTTTACAAAACTTGACTTTGACCAATGCTAATACGCAGACTTAAATAAAAACAGAGGGTGTAAACATTTGTTTTCTTAGTATGTAGTGAATTAATCATTTGTTGAAATTGTGAAATAAATATATTAGGCTACTGACTTCGAATGTAATGGTCTATACAATTCAATAGTTACAATCATTGTCGAATTCCAAGATGTATACGAGGTCTATAGTACTTCACAACATGCTCAAACTCGCATAATCCGAGTCAAATGACAATCAAAATGAATTTCATAGTTATTACTTTGTATGATGCAACAAAACCTACAATAACTCTACATCAGCCATTATAAAAGCACATTTTGAACATATCCCAATGTGTGAATGAAACATGCAGAGAGAGCTTGTGAAGATGGAGCAGATAGGGCGGGAAAGATTGTATGTATGTGGACTAGAGAGTAGGAGACAAACCAAACGAAACAGAAAGAGGGAGATAGAGAGAGAAAGAGAGAGGAAGAAGTTAGGTCTCTGAGAAATATGGAGACATGTAATATACGTGAGATGCGTGTGCATATGGATTCTGTACACGTGGAAGGAGAAGAGACAACAGGTTTGATGAGAGAGCTCGAAAAACATGGACGAGAGGGGAAGGATCTCGTGGGTTGAGGGATTGATAAATTTGTGCGGGGGAGAGAGGGATTGGTAATTTTGTGCGAGAGAGAGAGGGTGGGGGGAGGAGTCAGTCAGCCGTCGTCACATCATCCTGCTTCCAAATGGCCCCGCATTCTCTAGCGCAGTGTGGTCGCTGTCTTCGATCTCCTCGATGCCCACTTTGAAAATTGAGGTGTTGTGCATGCTGGGGTGCGAAGAAGCACAAGCGAGAGTGGTCGCCATATAACCTTGGATGGGGATGTATTGTGTGCTCGGGGGAGGGGTGTGTGTGTGACGTGTGATGTCTGTGTGTGTGTGTGTGTGTGTGTTAGATATTGAGAGAAAACAAACCTAAGGAGAGAAATGTGTGTGTATGTGACCGAAAGCTACTTGCTAAACAGGGTATTCATGAAGAGATTGTGCGTGTGAGATAGAGAGCGATGTGCGGGCCTTGAGGTGGGCAGGGGCCGGGTGAGGGTGTCAAAATGTGCGCATTGATGCATGTGTTACATGCGATCGT
Organism: Aegilops bicornis; assembly: GCA_021605145.1. Taxonomy (NCBI): domain Eukaryota; kingdom Viridiplantae; phylum Streptophyta; class Magnoliopsida; order Poales; family Poaceae; genus Aegilops; species Aegilops bicornis. The sequence goes on along the minus strand of CM038670.1, from coordinate 576,137,241 downwards.
GCGAGGGACGGACGAATTGAGAGAGATGGTTGTTGTGTTACGGATGCTCCTCTCTCTCTCTCTCTCACACACACACAAGTAAAATAGAAGACCGTTCTCTCATGTATACACAACGTATCGGCATCCGTCTATGTCTCACTCATGCATGATCATTTTCTCATTCACACCTATCTATGTCTCTATCACACGCACACCGTCTCCACATTTCCCTTCTGCCACAACCCACATATGGACACATACACACATTCTCTCTCAGTCACACACACAGGGGCTGTTTGGCTTGAGACTAAGGGGTTGTTTGGTTTGTGACTATGGTTGCCACATCTTGCCACACCTAAGGTTAGGCAACTTTGACCAATTTAGGAGGGTGTTTGGTTCAAGCCTTACCTTAGGCAATATACTTTTTGTCACACTAGGTCCCCGCATGACATACACTCACAAAGTGTGGCTAGATTCCCTTGGGGCTGTTTGGTTCTAGGCCTAGCATTGCCACACTTTGCCACACATTTTTGCCAACCTTGCCTAAGCTTAGTTCATTAAAATGAGAGCCACAAGTTGGCAAGCCTAAGGGAATCTTGCCACACTTTTGTGTGTATGCCATGTGGGGCTCAAGTGTGGCTTGCCTAAGGTATGGCTTGAACCAAACACTCACCTAAGTTAGTCAAACTTTCCTAACCTTAGGTGTGGCAACCTTTGGCAAAGTTAGTCACAAACCAAACAATCCCTCATTTTAAAGAACTAACCTTAGGCAAAATGTGGCAATCCTAGGCCTAAAACCAAACAGCCCGTAAGTTTGCCTAAGGTTGCCACACCTAAGGTTAGGCAAGTTTGACCAACTTTGGTGGGTGTTTGGTTCAAACCACACCTTAGGCAAGCCACGTTAGGGTCCCACATTACATACACTCAAAAAGTGTGGCAAGCTTCCCTTAGGCTTGCCAACTTGTGGCTCTCATTTTGAAGAACTAACCTTAGGCAAGTGTGGCAACATTGTCTCTATGACAAGTGGGCCATAGGGGAAATAAAGTGTGGCAAGCCAAAGTGTGGCAAAAACCAAACACATGCCAACTAAACTGTGGCAGCCAAATTTTGGCTTGGCAAACGGTGGCTGGGAACCAAACAACCCCAAAATCAGTATTAAAAAACTAGGGCGCACCTAAAACGTCCAAATCCAAATAAACACGAACTGGAACTATATTCAAATATATGGAAATATTGTAGCATCAAGAACTTTTCCTGGAAAAAAAGTTGAGTAATATTCGGGGATTGTTTTCACACACAAAAAAAGGTTCGGTGGATGTCCATCGAGCGCGACGCGGTGACGCACCGTTCAATCGACCGCGCGGCCGCGGTTCACGCGCTTGCACAGGATTCCATATCGTGGATGTGGTAACTAATAAAAGTGATGTCTAAGTCTAATGTTTACGTGTACTAGTACGGTTTTATTTTAAGTTTGACCAACCCTATATAAAACTAAACTAAGCTCCCATACGCGCACTCATCAATATGCCGCCGCCGCCATTAGCATCTTTGGTGCCCGCTTTGCTCCGGCCAACAATTTCTCGCCCATCACCGCCATGTCGCCGCCAAGCCGAAGGCTCGCCCGCTCACGTCGTCTGCAGTCCCTCCTCGTGATGCCACCGCGCTGCCAAGCACGCGAGCAGCTGGTGGAGCCACGTTTATGCATGCAGCGTACGAAGAGGAGGATGAGCGCGTGCTTCAGCATGCCGGCGAGGAGGAACTAGCGTGTCATTGTCGTCTCCACCTGCGCGGAGGAGGCGCGTATGGTGGCTGTCGCGGCGGAAGCCGGTCAAGCGCGCGTCGAGCCCACAAACCGGGTGCGGACGCGGAACCTACCTTCGAGACCTTGAATGCCACGTGGATCCTGCAATCCGAAGGAGCAATTTGGGTTAGTTGACTCTTGTGAGCCGTTTGATGCAACATGGATGGCTAGAAGGGGTTTTTCAACCTCTGAAATAGATGCACGGTTCATCTTCTCAGCCCGCCACACGCCTAACCACCTGCCACCGCCGCCGCCTCCCTGAACACGCAACCGCCATGCTCCCCCCACCCCGCCATCCATTTAACCCCGGCACGATCCATTTTTTGGGCGAACTGCATTCCACACCCAACACTCATATGATAGATCATGGGCACCCTGCAGTCTTCTTCCTTCACTCCGTCGAACTTCTTTCACAAATCGACTGACCCAAATTATACTACTAGTACGAACGTATTAACTACAGTAGGAACACGAAGATACGAGCAGTAGTACCAACTGCAATAAGAATAGTAGTAAGACATAGTACTAGTACTACTGTACGTACTAAAGAGTTCAAATAACGAGAAAGAACATAAACATAGTTCTGCTGGGGCCTTAGCACAACACACCCTTGAAAATAAACTAAGCAACTAGTATCCTTGACACTACAGTAGAACCAGCATGAGCGACGGCACTGCCACCTACACGGAGTCCGAGTCCACGTCCTCGACTTCGTCCTCGCCCCTCTTCCTCTTCGCCGACGCTTCTTTGCTTGAACCGGACACTGGGCTCTGCTTCTTCATCCAACCCTTGTAGATATTTAAACAAAGTTAGGCATCCATTGCTGCGTACAGGATGTGATCTTCATCTAATGTCTTCGACTCCCATGCATGATGAAACTCGTGATGAGGTTTCTTCAGTTTACCATACGAAGGATGAACCATGGCTCCTGCCAGGGTCAGCATTGAAGGTTCATCAAGGGAGGGCACCAGCCCTTCCTTCTGGAGGTTGAAGGGGTCGCCTACAACGAGGCCTATCCGACCCAGGATTTCCTTGTCATTCCTAAAGTCTACAGTAACGAATTTGACTCGGCCGCCCTTGAGGAACTTCTTAAATTCCTCGCACTCAACGTCAAAGATGGCATATGTGGTAGACCAAGCATAAGTCATGCACGCAAACCGGATCACGGCGGGCTTCTTCTTCTCTGCCTCCTTTAGTTTCTTCTCGCTTCCCAGGACTGTGGTGTACTCAACATCTAGCCCAGCGACCCACTCATCATTTGAGTTTTTGAACATGCGTTTGAAGCGAGCAAGGCATTCTTTCACCGTTGCGGAAGAACGGGTGTAGATGACGTTGAACTCATCGCCGGTGATGGTTCTAATGTTGTACTCACCGCCGATCATGGAGATTTGGGACGCCATGGATTTGCGAGGAGGGTTAGGATTAGTGGAACTGCCGTAATGTGGAAGGACGGGACGACTGGGAGCGAACTGTTGTAAGGTATTGTACTAGTAGAAGACGGGGACGAGTAGGGCATGCGAACGGCGTGGGGTTGCTGGCTTGCCCGATGGATGAACGGTTGCAAGCCCCCAAAGAGTTCTCGAGAACTATGCGGGACCCACTAGATGTCATGTCTACAAGACCCATATTGTAGGCCTGACGGTATAGCTTCTGCCTGTTCGCGCGCCATGCCGACTTGTGTGTAACTTCAATTAATTCCGTCAACCGTCGCGCCTCCCACGGCCTTCGCCTCCCTCGTGCGGTCGCGCCCTTTGAGACTTCGACCGGCTATAAATGAGCATTTTTTTTTGCATACTCCGCATGCATGATACTCCCTCTGGTCCTTTTTACTTGCGTCAACGGTTTATACTAAAAATATCAATATCTACAATACTGATTATAATGAGTATTATAAAGCACCTCTTGGGTGGGTTAGATTTTTTTGGGTTAGTTGAGTTCAAACTAACCCAAACTAACTCTAACACATGGATCCAAACAGGGCCAAGGTTATCTATTAGAGTACTACTAACTCCCTTCTAGTTTAAAGGGCTCGATTCAAAAATTTAACCTACTCTTAGCAAGATAGAGGCGGTGGAATAGTTTTTGTAGTTTTTCACAAAAAAAATGTGTTTACCAATGCATGCATGAACACTAGTTACTCTAACCCCCCTCTGTTCTTTAATTCTTTTCCACATCAGCATGTTTGCTATTCCCGTGTGCATGATACCAGCTAAGATACCACCATTATGGCCAGCCTAAATCATCGCATGCAATAATTTAGTGCACCTTGAAATATGAACATGTGTGGGGTGTGTATGTTTTTAATGACTTGAGACTATACCTAGCCCGACATGCAAGATGAGATTTATTATGCACCGTTCCCCATACCTGCAGGAAGCCCGTTCGTCTCCAAATCTTTTCCTCTCCATGTGTGGAGAAAATATGCCTGCCAGACTCTCCTTCTCCCTCCGGTGGTCCCAGCACTCCACCCCGTGTGGAAAAAATCTGCATGCATGACTCTCCTCCCCCCGCGCTCGTCCAATCCGTTGTGGCTAGCAATATTTGCACCCCTTCCCTCCCCCGTAATTTACTCCAACAAATATGCCCACGTAGTTGTTACTTAACTGCAGGTGCATTGGTCCACTGACATATGGGCCCAACAGGTCCGCCCACATGTCGATGGCCTTAACCGACCTGCAGTTAAGTCAGTGCAGCTCAGTCCATATCTTACGTAGGTGTGCCATTGCTCGCTATAAATAATGCGCCTCCCACGACATCGCTATCTCCTCTCCCTCACGTTGATGTTCATCGCTATCTCCTCCCCCTCATGTTCATGTTCATCGCTATCTCCTCCCCCTCCCTCTCATGTCGACCACCATGGCATCGCCCCTCCCAAGCCCTAGGCGACCCTCGCTGCACCGCGCGGACGGTCACGCGTCGCCGTTCTGTTCCTCGCCACCACTAGTCGAGGAGGACTCGTCGGTGTTCCGCTCCTCGCCGCGATGCGTCGCCCTTCTGTTCCTCGCCGCAACTAGTCGAGGAGGACGTGTCGGCATTCCGCTCCTCGCCGCGGTGCGTCGAGGTGGACGCGTCGGCGTTCCGCTCCTCGCCGCGGCGCGTCGAGGTGGACGCGTCGCCGTTCCGCTCCTTGTCGCCACTAGTCGAGGAGGACGCGTCGGTGTTCCGCTCCTCGCCGCGACGCGTTGAGGTGGACGCGTCGGCGTTCCCAATCTCGGTAGCACGCGCGTCAGAGGACGCATCGGCTCCCGCTATGAGGAGAACGCCACGCCGCCCGCCGAGCCCCCCAGCCTTGAGGAGCTTTGGAAAGAAATGGATGTCGCCTTGTGGGAGGCTTTGCCTCCAGCAGAGCGCGCCAAAATAAAGGCGAAGAAGAAGGCTGAGGAAGAGAAGCGCACCGCGGGACAAGCTGCCTGGGAGTCCTATGTCGCGTCAGAGAGAGTCAAGCAATTGGCTCTTTGGCAGAAGGCTCGTGCGAGGGCGGTGAGGGTGGCGAAGGACGCCCGTGCCGAAGCCCTGAGTGCAGTCGGGCCCAAGCGCCTCATCTACGCTTGGCAGTACGTGGACCGGGTGCACGCTTCCAGCGAGGAGGAGTACCTGTTGGCGCCGGATCACCACACCGGTGAGATCGCGCTTCAATCGGGCAAGCCGCCAATCAGCACCTCACGAGTTGCGAGGCTGAGGAAGAGGCGTTGTGTCGGCTTTGAAAGCGGCCGCGCCCGTGGCACTTCGTGGCGCGCCGCAGCGCTCTCAAGCGCCGTGGCTTTTAGGAGGAGTATACTTTTTGTTTCGTAAGGCGATCTCATTAGTTTGGGGACGCAAATGATAAATCCATAACGTTCAGGAATTTTTAGCGTCCTTAATTAAGTATGTAAAAGGGAAAGTTTGGAAACCTTGTGTATTTGTACGCATTTTGTAAGTACGTGCATATATCACAAACTTTACCATATACTATCGCACTACACGTCTCTCTCTATATATGCTTGCAGACAGTGCTACTCCCACCGTCCAGGTCAATAAGTCATCTTTGGTTGTGCACCGTGACCAAGAAGGAGGGAAGACTTATACACCTAGACGGAGGGGGTACTACTATTACTTATGTACATGCAAATGCACGTTTTAACACTACGACGCGGTTTTTGTAAAAGTAGAAAAACAGCACTAGTCAAGCTTGTGAAACGATTCAATGCAAAACAAATGCAAAAATGCTCGTTTGATTGTTTACTTTTATTTTCCTTCTCTGTGGTTATTTCTCTGTCATACTTTGTATGGAGTATCTCACTAGTCGGAAAGGCATGCAAATTCCCAAACCGCTTCCTACACCCTATATCAATTTTTTTGCCTAACAAGTTGTGCCGTGCAATTGGAATTCCAACTTGAGTACTACTACTAGTAGGAGTACCAGGGGCCAGTTCTTTTAGGCTTCTAGATTAGTAATCCCATAACTACTACCTCCATCCTGGTTTATTGGTCTCCATTGTAATCTGTGTCAAATTTTGATCAGAAATTTAACGAATGAAATGTTAGTGCATGTCACATGCACTAACATTTTATCAGTTAAATCTTTGGTCAAAATTTAGCACAAATTACAATGGTGAGGAATAAACCAGGACGGAGGTACTACTAGTAGTTGTTTAGAAGCCCAAATAAATGAGTGAGGTGCCTTAATGTTACTCTGCACTGTGACTAGTCTTATGGGAAAAGCTGGGGAAGCCGCCAAAAGAACTGGCCCTAGGAGTAGTAGCTAGGTATACTGGGAGTAGTAGCTAGTGATCGAGTGTGCGAGATGAACCGGAGGAAGTAAATGCAGAGAGATGAAATGCAAAAAAGACAGCGGGATGTGATGGTTGCTTGTCCGTTTATTTTACCAGGCCACTTATTACTGGGAGTGGTTGGGTTTTGTGATATGACGGCTTTACTGCCGCGCCACGAGCGGGGTGAGACTCCCGTGCAGCGCCGCCCTCTACACTAGTATGACTACATCGGTCGTGGTTTATCCCCCATTGAATTTGACTGAAGATTTAACTGACAAAATGTTAGTGCATGTCAACAAAAACAATATCGTTGGATTCGTATTTGAACATAGTTTTTAATGATACTCCTATAATTTTAGGTGACATGCATCATCATTTATCATACTATATATAATGTTAGTACAATTTTTGGTTGTACTAATCTATAGTAAGGTGCCCGTGCGTTGCACGGAAGAGTGAAATGCATTGATTAGGGAGTTGTTTATTTTGACAAAGGATGCGGGGGTCATCTCATGTGTAACGGGTATCGATAGGTTTGTTCAGATATTATTTCATCACTAGAGCTCATAAACATCCGGGTGAAATAGATAAAAAAAGTATCTTTTGCAAACAAAAGCGTTCAACTGTTTAACCTGCATCCAAAACTTGTGAAGAAATAACTCTTATTGTGCTTTGCATGAAATGATCTTCAAGAATTAGGTTTTGAGTATCCAGTGTTATACATGTTGGCTACAGATGACATGGCACTTTCTTATAGTCAACAGTTGGCTATACTATTTAAGTATTAACCATGCCCTTATACACCTAGACTGAGGGATTAAATCGGGATGACTTGGAAGGGGGCAGAGGAAGATTCTAGACTAAACCATAAATGGATACACTTTTATTCATGCGCGATACTCCAATAGAGCAAGATCATGCATGGAAGTCTCCACGTGCTTAGACAACGGATTACATTGAGCGAAGACTAATGATCAACATTTAACTTGATAATGCTGATGTCCAGGTGAACCTCCTTGGAGTCCCCGTGCACATCGTTGGGGTTCAAATAACACCGTGCGCTTTCCATGTCCACATCGACGGGAAAGTCCCAGCTCGGCAGAGTCCAAGTATGCTTGGCGTAGCCAGTGTCGCCGCCCACGTACGGGTAGTAACAGTGAGCATGCACCCGTACATCGACCTCGTGTCAGTGTCAGCGTCAGCGGCGTCGCCCCTGACGCACACTACAGAGGTGTGGTGGCGGCCTACGCGGGCCTCACTAGTGTACACGATCAAGAGGAAGACGCTGCCGTCCTCCTCCGAGACTAGCAGGCGGCGCTGATCCTCCAGCGACTCCGACATGGTGAACGGGTAGCACGTCTCGTACTTGATGTTCTTCGCCAAGGGCCAGTAGTGATTGCCGCACGCCTGCTTCAGGTGATGCACGATGTCCGCCGGCGAGCCCCAAAACAGCACCGGGCACTCATAGCAGTAGACGAAGGGCTCCTTGGAGGCATCGACCAGGCCGTCCATGAAATGGGAGTGGCTGTAGGGGACGTTCCGCCAGTTGAATATATGAGCAAGTTACTACGAGATTTACTACAAAATAAATCATGATGTCTATAACAGAGATTAAACTAATCATGCGGACTAGCATAGTAGATGAACAGATCGAATCTAGGACACAGACTAGAAACATGAATTCTACCATGATTTCGAATAGGAAGGACAGAAACACATATAGTGCAACGGGAGAAGCACCATCAGCGTTGAGGTTGTCGCCCATGTCGTTGAGGAAGAGGTTGCCGAGGTCGGGGAACAAGTTTTCATCGGTGAAGTCTTCGTTCCTAGCAGTCGCGAGAGTGCGCTCCCCAAATTTCAACAGCGCTCGCCAAATGGAGCGCAGGAGGGAGTGGCTGTAGGGGACGTTGCGGCTGCCGAATGGAGCGTAGGAGTAGCCCACGAAGCAGTAGATGGTGCTCCTCCCTAGTCTCTATTCTTATCTCTATCTCTACTACTCTTCTTTGTTTTTTATAATATACTAGTTGTAGTTGTCAAATCGAATAGTACTGCGCCGTCCACTGCATGCCCGGCTGAACACGCCTCCTCGCCTCCATCAAACCCCTCCGTTAAAACCCGCATGTAAACCGAGAAACCTACTCCGGCCCGCGGGAGGAAATTTGCCAGTTTCCGTTGGAGAATAATAGGGTCATGTCCAATCCATTTGAGTTGATTGTGTGTATGATTCTCCCTCTATAAAAAGTTAATTGCATCCTTAATCTTTTATTCTAAGTACTCTGTGGGTTCCATCAAGTTAGTACAAAGGTACATGACTTGCAGGCTGGCTCTGATTCGCATGAAAGTTAAAAAGAAACAAATCCATGACTTGCAGGATTGGAGTTAGCACCAATGGTGGTTCGTAGTCGTTCCATGCTCGGGCATTGAAGTTTGTAACTATTTTAGATTAGAACATACTACTCCTCCGGTGCTAGTAGTAGAGTAGAGTCCTACTCCACTACTACTCTACTCAAGCAAGTTAGGGCATAGTAGCAGGTACTGTAGGGAGTACCAGTACTGTGATCACTCAAGCAAGTTGTCTGACTTTGATATGACCCTACACTGCTGGTATGTGTCTCGTAAGTCAAGCGGCGTGCTGTAGTCATCATCACCTGTCCACTTCCCACACCACATATTCGCTTCTCCATCTTTGTCCGCTCTTCCATCCCCGCTAAGGCGCCTCCCCCCCTCGTCCGAAACCCAAGCACTAACAATGGCAGAACCGAGCAGCGTCCGCTGAAAGAGTGGCTGGAATTCGCTCCCCACAGAGGTAATCAAGCTCATTGTTTCGCGTGTGGACAATCTCAGTACCATGCCGCTCACCGTGTGCTCGTCGGGGCTGTACTGTTTACTCAAAGCCCTCAGGCCGGAGCTTTTTAAGCCAGCTCCTTGCTTGCTGATGCCGCGTGATCTTCAGAAACGGCGTGTCACGCAGCATAACAATCATAGGGTGGCGAGCATCAACCCCCTTGACTGTGATCCGATCCCCATCACCCTCAACTACATTAACGGTATGTACTGGGTCGGCATGAACACGTCTTGGATGGTGCTCGTCGACGGTCGCGTACTGGATGCTCGTGGAGGTCTACACACCGGCGATTGATCCCCTTCCTTCGATTAACACTGCCTTTGCTTTGGCACCACGGCCCGTAATACTCGGAATCTTACAAGAGCCGACATGATACCAAGTTTGATTTGCTCAAGGTTGTAATCTGCCAAGTGCCCACAAGATCTGCGAATTATAAAGACTTCAGGATAATTGCGTTCTTCAACCGCGGTCTCGCCTATCTGACAGGTCACTGTGGTAAGTGGATAAATCTACACGTCCATCGCAGGATCATACATCCTCCATAGTTCTCTGATGCCATTGAACACAAGGGCTTCATTTACGCTGTCGACTCCTTCTATGGCTGGGACGTATTCTTTGGCCTACTCGATCATCTCTACAAACGGCTGTTACAGCAGTATGTCACTTTCCTATGATATCATGATGGCTTGCTTATATTACTGTCAACATTTACTGAAAAATATTCATGCTCATAACATGTTGTTCTTAAGATTTACTACATCAATAGCCCTTTTTTATTTGACTCCAACTTTTTTTAGGGTTATTTGACTCCAACTTGATATGATGTTGTAGGTCACTTTGGTGTCCCTACCCTTCCTAATCCCGTAACCTTTCAAAGATAAGCGGCATGGCGATTGCAGGTGGTTCTGGCTTGATCGGACAATGACGAACGATTGATGATCGCTCACACGCACCGGACGTGTTGTTTCGCGGAATCAATCACGCATAATCGCAAGGTCTTTGAGCAGGATCCCAGCTTCTCTGGGCCTTCAGGAATTTTTGACTGGAGGTTGGTAAGTATCCTTGGTACACGCTCTCTGTTTGTCGGATTGAATTATCCGATTAACCAGGAGATCACTGATGACAAGGATCATGATGGCATCGCGGTTTCGTTCATCAGGCAAAACTGTGTGTACACAGCATACCATGTGTCTCTGCATGCACCATACCCTGATATGTGCCGCCACGCTCTGTAGCCCAAAGTAGGAGAGAGGGTCGCAAGTATCAGATTTCGACCTATTTGGTGGAGTTTCCCCATCGTGCACCCATCCGTTCAAGCCGTCAGCCAATCTCCACAGCTTAATAAATAGTAACGTCTAACTGAGCCAGTTAGTTAGATGCGTACACTTGGTGTAATAGGATCTTTATTTAGTTTGATGCATACACTTGTTCATTTTTGGTAGCCCTTTTGTAATGATGGCTGATGTTTGGTTTGGAAGAGAGAGCTGCGTCTTCACTCTTCTGGCCTACTTACTGCTTCTGTTGCACCCCCAGCCCTGGTTGTTGTTGCTGCTGTTTTCAATGTACAATCAGTAGTATATTTCATTTGTTGGTTGAATAAATATGTTGTTAGAACGACAAACACAATGTTTTGAAAGTTGTTGCACGGTTCGATCCTTTAGTGCCCCGTACGTAGCGCATACTATTTTTCGTACGGAACACATTTTTCACTTGTTGATAACATGCAGCCCACTGATGAAGGCCCAATAGAGAAGCCCATAATTAACTGGAAGGGAGGCTCTCACATGAATCCGGCCCAGGTACATGCTCATGGTCCCCTAAACATAAATAAGTAAATAAATAAATAAATCTAAATGCTCATGCACCAGTTCTTTAAATTCACGATTTAACAGGAGGATATTATTTCCTATGATAGTGTCGTTACATTCAATCGATATTATTCTTCGGCAAAGATAGCGACCAGTCTTCTTTCTCCCAGCATTTTCTTCCTGCAACCAGCAGACCCATGAAAATCACAGTCAACATCATAAATAGATCCGGTCCATTTTTATTTTTCAATAAGAATGTCCAACCCAGCCCAGCACATTGGCGACAACACTTTATCCTCCGCCTTGGTGCGCTCGCCGCGGCACCGCCGTCCGGCCCTGTCAACATAGTTTTTTTTAAACGGTCCTTGTCAACATAGTGAATCGGGAGAGGACTGTAGTTGTGAGTATGACAGTACGGACCCACCAGGTCCACTCCCGAACACAAGAACACGCCTATTTTACTACTCAGATGAACCCCTCGTTTTTTTACTCTAATCCACCCTGCTGATATCTGGGACCCACATCATTTTCAACGTATAATCAATTAACGACAGAATGGCACAACTTTTTTTAGTAGTAATTCGGAGGAGCAGGCTATAAACTGGGTTGTGCGGTCTCTATGGCCCATCTAACAACATGACCAGCCCAGCAGTTTTTTCTTTGGGAAAATAGGTAGCCGAGTATTTCTTTTTGAAGAATACCCAAGCTAGGCCTATTTGTTTTCTCCGACTTATTGGGATGCAAATCTTTCAAGACGAGGAGGGATGCATTCCGGCCTGGCCAAAGAGTATGGTCAGTGTCTGTTAAAAGTAATATCAAAAGGGGTTGAAAATTCCAAAAAAATTATAGCAAATGGGATATTAGTTTTTTTTTGTTTTTGTTCTTCACCGATATCTTATAATGATTTCATTGGATTTAACATGACATAGTACTAATTTATTTTTAAATTTGTTTTACTATGGCTACAAATTTTTGGATTAAGAATATTTTGTTCCCCGCAAAATTTGCGAATTTTCAAAATTTCCCACATATTTAGTTAATTTTTGACCTGCATCGACCGGAAAATGGGCAGCAATTCTAAAAATGGAAAACGGGCTGCAATAAATTCCATATGAATTAGAAAATGAGTAAAAATTATAAAATAATAGGAAATGGGCTGTACACGTCCACAGTTTTGAGGTCGACTTATTTACGCAAGGCTTTGTCGGTCAACACACGATTCTAGCAGAAGGATCGTTGGATGTCTATCCAACGGCCGACGTGCTTCTTCAATCTCTGATCTTCCTGCTCCAAACCGGCTAAACTAAGCGCCGCGGGATTGCCTGCTCCCTCCTCTTGTGGCCCATTGTGATGCCGCTTGAGCTTCCCGGCCCACCCTACTCCCTCCATTTGGGCTGGCCGCACGCAATCAAGCGCCTCCTTATTACGCGAAAAAAATGATTCCTCCCACTGACATCTGGGGCGCACCAGTTGGGAGGCTGACCTGTGGGCCTACTAAGTTGACGCGTACGCAGGGCTTGTCAACTTAGTCAACAAACTATTCTAGCAGCAGTAAAGCAGTAACCGTTGGATTTGAATCGAACGGTCATGCTGCTTCTTCAATCGCTGCTCTTCTTGCACCAGCCGCCCAAACCAGCGCTCGCGAGACCGCCTGCTCCTGCCTCCAGTGGCCGGCTGTGCTGCCGTTGAGGCCTCTCCCCTACTACTCCCACTGCTAGCCAGGCCCTCCGGCAACGACAGCCTCACACCGCAGCCGAACCAGTGAACCCTCGTACTCCTCTCCGCGTGGGCATCAACTACTGCGTCTTCTCCGGCTCCGCGTTGTCCCCTTCCTAGGCCTCGGCGTCGTCCACCGCCTTGGTGCTCTCGGTGCGGCGTGGTCAATGTGGTCAACGACCGACTTCCATCGGAAGAGTACTGTACGTGGAGAGGCTGACAGCTGGGTCCACGGCCACAGCCCAGTTTTTTTGTGATTTGCCAAGTAATTCGCTTTGTCAAGCCTGTTCGGCTGCAAACCTTTCAAGACGAGGAGAGCTTTCATTCAGTTGGCCGAGAAAATGGCCTATCAGTAATGAGAAATGGGTTGTACATTTTTAAAACACATCAAACCGGCAATTAGTTTCAAATTTCTTTTTTTACATTTCAAGATTTTAAATTACATTAATTTTTATTCGTGGACAATTTGTTGGATTTTATATTGATATACATTTATTTTTAAAATCAGTTTGAATGTGGCTCGAAATTTCGGGATTAAAAACAGTTTGGACCGCACCTAAATATGCAAAATTTCGTATAATTTTTTAACCTTAGCCACAATATGGGATGTAATGCTAACAAAAAGAATATGGGCTCCAAAAAAAACTTTAAGAATTAGCAAAGGGGCTGTAAATTATTAGAAATAATGGTAGATGGGTTGTATGATGTTTTCCACAGATTTTAGGCTTTCCTAAAAAAAGGTTGATGCACAAGCAGTGACTGTTGGATGTCCATCCAACGGCCATCGTGCTTCTTCAAACTCTGCTCTTCCTGCTCCATCCGCTCGAACAAGCGCCGGCGGGACTGCCTGCTCCTCCTCCTCAAGGCCGGGTGTCAGCCAAGCAGCCTCACCACCCCACCGTACTCCCATCGCTGGCCTAGCCATCCCTCTACTCACCCACACCTGCTGTTATTCTCCGGCGACGGCAAATGAACCAGTAAACACTCGTACAGACGTACTCCCCTCCGCGTGGGAAATAACTTCCGAGTCTTCCCTGCCTCCGTGTCGTTCCCTTCCTAGGCCTCGCCGTCGTCCACCGCCCTGGTGCTCTCGGCGCGGCCTCGTCAACGTGGTCAATGACCGACAAGCATCTGAAGTGGACCGTACGTGGAGAGGCCGACAGCTGGGTCCATGGCCGCACGCAAGGAAATGCCTCCTTATTACGCGAAAAATAATGATTCCTCCACCTGACATCAGGGACCCACCCAAAGGGCCTCAGATTTCGTGAAAAACATTACCGCCACGACAGCTCGGACCCACCAGCTATATCTTCGCATGCAAGGAAGTGCCTCCTTATTACGCACAAAAAATGAATACTCCCCCTGTTAGCTGGGACCCAGTATAGTGGCAGGCTGACTTGTGGGCCTACTAAGTTGACGGGGACGGAGGGCTTTGTCAACTTAGTCAATATGCGCGATTCTAGGTCCAGCGACCGTACGATGTCCATCCAACGGCCATAGTGCATCTTCAACCTCTGGTCTTCTTGCTCCAGCCGCCCAAACCAGCGCCGGTCGTGCCACGTGCTCCTGCCTCCCGTGGCGGCTGCGATGCGGCCGAGGCCTCACCGCCCCCTACTACTCCCACCGATGGCCAGGCCATCCCTCTACTCACCCACAGCCCCTATTATTCTGCAGCGACGGCAGCCTCACACCGCAGCGAACCAGTGAACCCTCATACTCCTCTACGCGTGGGCATCCACTGCCGCGTCTTCCCCGGCTCCGCGTTGTCCCCTTCCTAGGAATTGCCGTCATCCACCGCCCTGGTGCTCTCGGCGCGGCGTGGTCAACGTGGTCAAGGAACGGCTTCCATCGGACGTGGAGTGTACGTAGAGAGGCTGACAGTGGGGTCCATGGCCGCAGCAAGGAAGTGCCTCCTTATTACATGCAAAAAAAATTATTCCTCCACCTGACAACGGGGACCCACCGGACGGGCCACCATATTTCGCAAAAAAAACATTTCCCCCTGACTGCTGGGACCCACCAGCTACATCTTTGCACGCAAGGAAGTGCCTGACAGTCGGGACCCACCTGGTCGAACCGTACGTAGCGTTGTCATTCTGGTCGCGAACGTGTACGCACATACTGGTGGATGTAGAGGCGCGCACATGTCGTAGTAGAGGCACGCATGTAGCATGTACACGTACGTACAGCGGCCAGGTGCAATAAAGTAAAAACGGCCACGTACGTACATACGAGCAGGGTCTCGAACGCCTACTTGCGCGTACATACGGCCAGGGCTCGTGTAAATGGCTGGGTCGGAACAGAGAAACAGCGTCGTCGTGTTCATGGGGAGGCAACGGAATTCGTCGTGTTCATCGGGAGGAAACGGAACGCGTGGGAGCCAACCGGCTTGGACGGAACAACCGATGGAAACGAGGCCTAGCGTATCGCGGAACGGAGGAAACGGCCTTGTGTTCGACCGGCCACGTTCGAAACGGGATCATGTTCATCGGGAGGGGTCTGGTGTACCGCAAAATGGAGGAAACGGACCTCCTACGGTCGAAACGGGGGTCCTGTTGATCGGGAGGGGTGTGGCGTACCGCAAAACGGAGGAAACAGACTTGTGTTGGAGCGCTACGGTCGAAACGGGGGTCCTGTTCATCGGGAGGGGTGTGGCGTACTGCAAAACGGGACTCCACGGGATACTGTTCATCTCCACCGTCGACCCCCTCCAGCCTCCACGGGGCTACTGTTCATCCACCATCGACCTCCTCCAGCCTCCACCGTGGATCGCTCATCCACGGGCTCCTGTTCATCCAGCCTCCACCGTGCGCTACTCCACCGGCTACTGTTCAACCAGCCCTCTCCACGGGCTCCTGTTCAACCACCCCTCCACAGGGCTACTGTTCATCCAGCCCTCCACCGTCTACTGTTCATCCTGCCCTCCACGGGGTGGTCCTGTTCATCCTGCCCTCCACGGGGTGGTCCTGTTCATCCTGCCCTCCACGGGATCATGTTCATCCTGCCCCAACCGGCTCGAACGATCGGGGTCCTATTCATCCACCCCCACCCGGAACTGTTCATCCAAACCCCCCAGCAATGCTCACTGTTCATCCCGAGGCAGCGCCACGGGGTCCTGTTCATCCACCCCCACCGGGAACTGTTCATCCAAAACCCCCCAGCAATGCTCACTGTTCATCCAGAGGCAGCATCGATCGGCTTCAGTTAGCAGCAGTAGCGAAGGAATCGCTTGATCGGGTTCAGTTAACAGCCATCGATCGATTGCTCGGGTTCAGTAACGCGTAGCCTGCAGTGCAATCGCTCGGGTTCAGTTAGAGCCCAACGCCTCGCTCGGGTTACCCACCGTAACCGGGAACACCCCGATGTTTTCCTCGCCCTCGCTTCTACCACGGTTTTTTCCGTCATGAACGGCCCAAAGAATGTCATGCAGCTGCGTCTCCGGCCCGCCCAGGACGAAAAGCCCATTTTCTGTCATGATTTTTTGTCATAGAAGTAGGACCCCACCACATCTATGATGATACCGGGTTTTGTCACAATTATCATCATAGAAGTGTTATAAGTATGACAGAAAAGATTTTTGTTCGACCCAAAATGTCACGGATGTGTCTTTTTTTTGTAGTGAATACATATAGATGTAAAAGATAAAGAAAAGGAAAAATAAAGTAAATAATAATAAATTGCAGCAAGGTATTTTTTGGTTTTTGGTTTTATATATCTGAAAATATATGATAGAAAATAGACCCGGGGCCATAGGTTTCACTAGAGGATTCTCTCTTGAATAAAGCATACGGTGGGTAAACAAATTACTGTTAAGCAACTAATAGAAAAGCGCAAAGTTATGACGATATCTAAGGCAATGATCATGAATATAGGCACCACGTCCGTGACAAGTAGACTGAAACGATTCTGCATCTACTACTAATACTCCACACATCGACCGACTCCTGCCTGCATCGAGAGTATTAAGTTCATAAGAACAGAGTAACGCCTCAAGCAGGATGACATGATGTAGAGGGATAAACTCAAGCAATATGATATAAACCCCATGTTTTTATCCTTAATGGCAACAATACAATACGTGTCATGTCCCCTTCTATCACTGGGATTGAGCACCGCAAGATTGAACCCATCACAAAGCACCTCCCCCATTGCAAGAAAAACCAATCTAGTTGGCCAAACCAAATCGATAGATCGGTCAGAGAGAAATACAAAACTATCTCAATCATGCATAAAATAGTTTAGAAAAGACTCAAATAATATTCATAGATAATCTGATCATAAATCCACAATTCATCTGATCTTAACAAACGCACCGCAAAAAAAGATGACATTGAATAGATCTCCAAGAACATCGAGGAGAACATTGTATTGAAGATCACAGAGAGAAGATGCCATCTAGCTTCTAGCTATGGACCCGTAGGTCTGTAGTAAACTACTCACGCTTCATTGGAAGGACAACAAGGATGATGTAGAGGCCCTCCATGATCGAATCCCCCTCTGGCTGAGTGCCGGAAAAGGCCCAAAGATGGGATATCACAAGAATAGAAGCTTGCGGCGGCGGAAAAGTATTTTTGGTATGCCCCCTGGTATAGGGGGAATATTTGAGAATTTATACTTGCGGAGATATGGTTAGGGGAGTCCTGAGTGGCCCACAAGCCCTGAGGGCGCCCCTAGGGCACGGTCAGGTGTCTTGTGGCCTACTCGTGGCTCCTCTGGCCTCCTCTCCAACTCTCGTGAGTTTCTTCTGGTCCAAGAAAAATCATCGTAAATTTTTATTCCATTTGGTATTGGTTTTCTATAAAATTCAAAAATAAGGAAAAAACAGCAACTGGCACTGGGCACTAGGTTAATAGGTTAGTCCCAAGAAATGTTATAAAATAGCATATAAATGCATATAAAACATTCGAAACAGATAATATACTAGCATGGAACAATAAAAAATTATAGACATGTTGAAGACATATCAAGTAAGTGATAATTCATCTTCATTTGTAGTGTGCTGGCATTGTGGAAATATAAACTAGGGAATCTGTTCAAGAGGGAACTACCACTACAGCACGAGATCGTTTCTCCGGTAAGACACCGAAATCCCTTATTTTCGGAAAATGTATCCAATAGTTTGCAATACCGTTTCTTACGCTAGTCAAATGTTCAAGTTTCTAAATAAACCTCTTTCTATTTCTGTCCAAAGAAAAAAATACATCTAACACCGGTTAGGTTGTTCCTAACAGGGAAAATACATGACTAATTCTGCACACAAAAATTCAGTGTCCTCAGCAACAAGCAGGGACCAACCTTTGTGGATACTTTGTTTGTAGACACATGATCTCCATTGGTAAATCTGTTGACAATTGTGAAGATGTTGGCGAATTAGTACCAGTAAGTCTATCTTAATTAATATTTTATACTCCACTCATATGGCGCATTCTGATCTTAGGAATCATGCAGCTCATCTTTGAACCGTGGACTCCTGAACCGCTCCCCACTGGTGAATTGCTGATGATTAGGAGATTTATCGGCAACTTCTTTCTGAATCACTATATCAAGCCCACTGGTGATAAAGAACATTTCAGCATGCCTTCTCCTGAAACAATGAGTAAGAGTTAGCCGCTAAACATATACGCATGGATCCATTGTTTTCCATGTGATGAGGTCTTCATATTTTGTACACAATTAATTATCTATTGCACATATATGTCGACAAATCATTGGAATTTACCTACCATTTGTTTAATTGCAATTGTTGCGAATTTTGATGAATGTTCTTCATGTGGACACTATTTGTTCAATTGCATATTGTGGTGAATTTGCTTTTTGCATGCGGATTCAAATGCAATATTTTTGCTTTAATGTACCCATTAATGCGCACATGGTTCAACTAAATGAGTGTGTGCGATCCACAAAGGAAAGTATACGTCAATCGTAGCGGAACCGTCGGTGATACACACCAGATTGCAAACGATTTGCAGCACTTCAACGTGTGCGTAGGGGCTCCCGAACCATTTGTGATAGCACATTATCGCACATGAGAGCTTGCAGTAAACCGTGCCCAATGCAAAATGCAATCCCACTCATAAATTTTTCAGGAAACGTGTGCGATCCCGAATAGAAAGCACACGTCACTCATACGTCAACCGTCGGTGATACACAACAAATCACAGACGATCTACGGCACTAGTATGTGTGCGAAGGGGCTCTTGAACCATTTGTGGTAGCACATTATCGCACACGGTAATTATTCGAGAAACGTGTGCGATGGTGTCATGCATGCCGGACGATTTTCGTAGAATACTCATGTGCGATGGGGCACATATCACACACAATTTCTATGATGGCCCATGTGCCTTAGATACTATTTCGCAAACGCTTCAGTATGAAACACCGTTTGGCTTCACTGCGTCATTAGAAACATTTGATCACCAATCGCACACGTGTGCCAGAATGTGGTGTGTGCGATATGTTGCTACATCGCATACGATTACATTTGGCAACGCGTCTGCATCATGGCTCCCTATCACCAACGGTTTCTGTGTCGTGTGGGAAGGACCCCCCTTATCGCACACACTGGCGACGGTTTAAAATGTCATCGCGGAAAGAGGTTCAAAACCGTTTGTATAGCAGCTCATTGTACCAGTGGTCTCACCTCCAAGACTAGCTCAAGTGTTGCAAGATGGTTCTTTTTTCCTGATCATGGCATGAGTATGCCGACAACTTTGAGGACACAACGTTAGAAGGACACTTGTGTTGAATCTACCCAATTGTTGTTATGATACGAGATCCATTCGTCACAAGTTAATGGTTTATAATATGGAGAAAGTTAAACATTTGCATAATTCCTTAGATCATGAGAGTATCGAGATCCTTCATACTTGCTTCATAAACTTTGGGGTTTGTTAAACGTCATCTGTAATAGGGTGGCTATTATAATAACTTACGAGTTCACGAAAAAGTATGACAAAGTAATAGAGAGACCAAGATTGGGATTTGCTCCTCCGACGATGGAGAGCTATTCTTGGGGAACTCTCGGTGTTATGGTATCCATCATTGTATGGCCAGACACGGTGTGATTTGATTAAAAGGATGCAGAAATACGGGAACGATAAAATAGAACAAAACATCTAATGAGGAAACTAGTATAGTGAACAAGTTGTTGATTCATGGGGATACCGATAAATCTCATCTCATGTTTTTGTAACATATCACGAAGCAATAAGAATATCACATGGTAACTAAAGGTTCACTCAATTATCCATTCATGTATGTATAGGGGTCAATATGGATATCCATAGTTCTGCTATTGATCATTGATCAGAAGATGTTCTGGTCATGTCTATACTTCACTAAACCTATAGGGTCGCACACTTAAGGGTTATCTATCTGCTGAGTAATAGGAAAGGGGTGTGAGAGGAAGTCACCAGAAAAGTTTCGAAGGCATTGAAAATGTTTCTGAGAAAAACCGGAAGTGTTTCGGAAAACCAAAAATTATTTCAGGAGAAAACCATCAAAGAAGAAAAGTTTCGGAATGCGTCTAGATTTTTTTAGGATGGTACCGAAAAAGTTCCCGAACCTCCCGAAATTCTTTGGAGGGGGACGCTCGCGCAAAAACACTATGTTACTGCAAGGGGGACTAGATCCTCCTTTTGGGGGGGGGGGGCTGTTTTGGGTGGGCCCCCCTTTTGGTGGAAGTTTTTTGGTCGCCCATAGGGGGCAACCCCCATAAATGGTCGAGACATATTGGGAGAGGGGCCCTTGGGGCTTCTTTTTGGGGGCAACCTCCCCCATTGTGTGGGGTGTGTTCGCAAGGGGGCTTTTGGGTAGCCATCTCTTGCCTCCTCTACCCCTTCCTTCCCCTATAAATAGAGGAGAGGTGCTCTCCAATACATCTCAAGTTTCACCACCAATGGCATGCAATGATCTGCCCTTCGTTCTCTTGTCCTCTATGAAATACTTCCATTCTGCCGCAAGGCTGCCTAGTCTCCGGTAGCGATTAGTTCTGGATGGAGAAGTGCGGCTGGATAGGTGACATCGTATGTGTGCAACCTAGAAGAGTGATAGTACATTGTATGTTCTGTTTGAGGGGTTGTCTAAGGTTCTGTTTGAAGGACTGTTCGAGGGAGAAAATAATCGTTGTTGGTAGGTTGTAAAATCCTAGCTGCAGGCATATGCACCAACAATCTTCACCAACTCTCCTTTCTCTTCCTTTATGAGTTGGGAATGATCAAATCAAATCTTGTATGCATCTTCATAGTGGTCTTGGGCATGTTCATAATACCGATTTTTTTGTTTTCTAATGCGTTACCCTACATATTTTTTTATTAGTGGCACCATATTGATGGTGTGTGGTCAAGACGCCACCAAGGGTATTTTTGGCACGCCACCACTAGCGTTTTCTGCACTAATGAAATTTTCTCCATAAGAAAAAAACAAATCTTAACATAAAAATTATGCATGTCACAATTAAATGCAATGTGATTTAAACCTATTTAGAATGCATTAATGCATGTTACATGGTAGATGATTCTCGTATGTAGATTGGATGAATGTTAGTGGATCAAGCTAATAAATCTAATAGTTACAATAGTTTTAATGATGAGGCAGTCGTCCCTATCAGCACCCTCCTCACCCGAGTCACCCACAACACGCCACAAAGGGGCCAGCACATGGATTCCCGCAAATGCCCACAGCGGGTGGTGGAAACCATAGGCAGGGCCATCCGGCTTTCATCGCAGAAAGTCGGCACCATACACCCTCCCAACCACAATGGATGACAGTCGTGGCACATAGACTAAGAGGCTCGTTAGTTCGTAATAAGTGACCAATTGCCGAGTGAAAAAGAATTAGTATTCCTTGCTGCATCTATGATTTTTATCTAACGGATATGAATCAACGGAGACCAAATCAGATGGTTAGAATCGCATCAAGCCCCAATCGGACTGTCGGAATGCACTGAGCTCTTTGGAGGGCCAGGTTCTTGCACGAATCTAACTATGGGATGCGAAAGCATGTATGTTAACATAGATAGAAATTCCCAGAGTACGCGCATTTGGATAGAACTCTCTCCCGTAACCCCCCCCCCCCCCTCCGCGTCGCCTCCCCGAGCAGGGCGGCCGGGGTCGTCCACACTCACCGTCTATCGCTCTGCCGCCCCTCCCCCTCTCGTCGCTGCCGCTGGCTGGTGCGGCCGGGCGTTGCCCATGCTACGTCGTCGCGAGGTCGGTGGTGGCGGCCCCCTTCCTCTACCTGTCGCGGAAACCCGGCTCTGGCGGGCGTGCTTGATACGTCTCCAACGTATCTATAATTTTTTATTGTTCCATTCTATTATATTATCTGTTTTGGATGTTTAATGGGCTTTGTTATACACTTTTATATTATTTTTGGGACTAACCTACTAACCAAAGGCCCAGTGCAAATTGCTGTTTTTTGCCTATTTCAGTGTTTCACAGAAAAGGAATATCAAACGGAATCCAAACGGTATGAAACCTTCGGGAGAGTTAGTTTTGGAACAAACGCAATCCAGGAGACTTGGAGTGGACGTCAAGCAAGCAACGAGGCGGCCATGAGGCAGGGAAGCGCGCCCAGGGGGTAGGCGTGCCCCCACCCTAGTGGGCCCACATGGCTCAACCGACCTACTTCTTTCGCCTATATATACTCAAGTACCTTGAAAACATCCGAGAGCACCACAAAACCCTATTTCCACCGCCGCAACCTTCTGTACCCGTGAGATCCCATCTTGGGGCCTTTTACGGCGCTCCGCCGGAGGGGGAATCGATCATGGAGGGCTTCTACATCAACACCATAGCCTCTCCGATGATGTGTGAGTAGTTTACCACAGACCTTCGTGTCCATAGTTATTAGCTAGATGGCTTCTTCTCTCTCTTTGGATCTCAATACAAAGTTCTCCTCGATTCTCTTGGAGATCTATTCGATGTAATTCTTTTTGCGGTGTGTTTGTCGAGATCCGATGAACTATGGGTTTATGATCAAGATTATCTATGAACAATATTTGGTTCTTCTCTGAATTCTTACATGTATGATTTGTTATCTTCGCAAGTCTCTTTGAATTATCTATTTGGTTTGGCCTACTAGATTGACCTTTCTTGCAATGGGAGAAGTGCTTAGCTTTGGGTTCAATCTTGCGGTGTCCTGCTACCTCTTGAGCTTGCGTTGTTTTTTCCCTTGAAGAGGAAAGGGTGATGCAGCAAAGTAGCGTAAGTATTTCCCTCAGTTTTTGAGAACCAAGGTATCAATCCAGTAGGAGACTACACACACGTCGCCTCGTACCTACACAAACAAATAAGAACCTTGCAACCAACGCGATAAAGGGGTTGTCAATCCCTTCACGACCACTTGCAAAAGTGAGATCTGATAGAGATAGTAAGATAAATATTTGTGGTATTTTTATGATAAAGATTGAAAGTAAAGATTGCAAAGTAAAAATAGATTGGAAACTTTTATGATGGAAAATAGACCCGGGGGCCATAGGTTTCACAAGTGGCTTCTCTCAAGATATCATAAGTATTACGGTGGGTGAACAAATTACTGTCGAGCAATTTATAGAAAAGTGCATAATTATGAGAATATCTAGGCATGATCAGGTATATTGGAATCACGTCCACGACAAGTAGACCGAAACGGTTCTGCATTTACTACTATTACTCCACACATCGACCGCTATACAACATGCATCTAGAGTATTAAGTTCATAATAACAGAGTAATGCATTAGGCAAGATGACATGATGTAGATGGATAAACTCAAGCAATATGATATAAACCCCATATTTGTATCCTTGATGGCAACAATACAATACGTGCCTTGCTGCCCTGTCATCCTTTGGGAAAGGACACCGCAAGATTGAACCCAAAGCTAAGCACTTCTCCCATTGCAAGAAAGATCAATCTAGTAGGCCAAACCAAACTGATAATTCGAAGAGACTTGCAAAGACAACAAATCATACATCAAAGAATTCAGAGGAGATTCAAATATTGTTCATAGATAATCTTGATCATAAACCCACAATTCATCAGATCTCAACAAACACACCGCAAAAAGAATTACATCGAATAGATCTCCAAGAGAATCGAGGAGAACTTTGTATTGAGATCCAAAGAGAGAGAATAAGCCATCTAGCTAATAACTATGGACCCGAAGGTCTGTGGTAAACTACTCACACATCATCGGAGAGGCTATGGTGTTGATGTAGAAGCCCTCCATGATCGATTCCCCCTCCGTGAATCTTGGAAAAAGGCTCCAAGATGGGATCTCACGGGTATAGAAGGTTGCAGTGGTGGAAATAGGGTTTCGTGGTGCTCCTGGATGTTTTCGGGGTATATGGGTATATATAGGAGGAAGAAGTAGGTCGGTGGAGCTGCGAGAGGCCCACAAGGGTGGGGAGCGCGCCCAGGGGGCAGGCGCGCCTCCCTGCCTTGTGGCCTCCTCACTTCTTTCTTGAAGTTCACTCCAAGTCCTCTGGATCACGTTTGTTCCAAAAATAACTCACCCGAAGGTTTCATTCCGTTTGGACTCTGTTTGATATTCCTTTTCTGTGAAACACTGAAATAGGCAGAAAAACAACAATTTGCACTGAGCCTTCGGTTAATAGGTTAGTACTAAAAATAATATAAAAGTGCTTAGTAAATCCCATTAAACATCCAAAACAGATAATATAATAGCATGGAACAATAAAAAATTATAGATACGTTGGAGACGTATCAAGCATCCCCAAGCTTAATTCCTGCTCGTCCTCGAGTAGGTAAATGATAAAAACAGAATTTTTGATGTGGAATGCTACGTAGCATATTTCTCAATGTAAATTACTTTATTGTGACATGAATGTTCATATTCGAAAGATTCAAGACAAAATTTTAATATTGACATGAAAATAATAATACTTCAATCATACTAACAAAGCAATCATGTCTTCTCAAAATAACATGGCCAAAGAAAGTTATCCCTACAAAATCATATAGTCTGGCTATGCTCTATATTCATCACACAAAGTATTTAATCATGCACAACCCCGATGACAAGCCAGGCAATTGTTTCATATTTTGATGTTCTCAAACTTTTTCAATCTTCATGCAATTCATGAGCGTGAGCCATGGACATAGCACTATATGTGGAATAGAATGGTGGTTCTGGAGAAGACAAAAAGGAGAAGATAGTCTCACATCAACTAGGCGTATCAATGGGCTATGGAGATGCCCATCAATAGATATTAATGTGAGTTAGTAGGGATTGCCATGCAATGGATGCACTAGAGCTATAAGTGTAAGAAAGCTCAACAAAAGAAACTAAGTGGGTGTGCATCCAACTCGCTTGCTCACGAAGACCTGGGGCATTTTGAGGAAGCCCATCATTGGAATATACAAGCCAAGTTCTATAATGTAAAATTCCCACTAGTATATGAAAGTGACAACAAAGGAGACTCTCTATTATGCATGGTGCTACTTTGAAGCACAAGTGTGGCAAAAGGATAGTAACATTGTCCCTTCTCTCTTTTTCTCTCATTTTTTTATTTTTTATTTGGGCCTTTTAATATTTTTTATGGCCTCTTTTTTTTTCTTTTCGTCCGGAGTCTCATCCTGACTTGTGGGGAAATCATAGTCTCCATCATCCTTTCCTCACTTGGGACAATGCTCTAATAATGATGATCATCACACTTTTATTTACTTACAACTCAATACTTGGAACAAAATATGACTCTATGTGAATGCCTTCGGCGGTGTACTGATGTCTACTACGCAACCTTCTTCCTGTAGACGTTGTTGGGCCTCCAAGTGCAGAGGTTTGTAGGACAGTAGCAAATTTCCCTCAAGTGGATGACCTAAGGTTTATCAATCCGTGGGAGGCGTAGGATGAAGATGGTCTCTCTCACACAACCCTGCAACCAAATAACAAAGAGTCTCTTGTGTCCCCAACACACCCAATACAATGGTAAATTGTATAGGTGCACTAGTTCGGCGAAGAGATGGTGATACAAGTGCAATATGGATGGTAGATATAGGTTTTTGTAATCTGATAAAATATAAAAACAGCAAGGTAACAAGTAATAAAAGTGAGCGTAAACGGTATTGCAATGCTAGGAAACAAGGCCTATGGTTCATACTTTCACTAGTGCAAGTTCTCTCAACAATAATAACATAATTGGATCATATAACTATCCCTCAACATGCAACAAAGAGTCACTCCAAAGTCACTAATAGCGGAGAACAAATGAAGATATTGTGGTAGTGCGAAACCACCTCAAAGTTATTCTTTCCAATCAATCCGTTGGGCTATTCCTATAAGTGTCACAAACAGCCCTAGAGTTCGTACTAGAATAACACCTTCAGACACAAATCAACCAAAACCCTAATGTCACCTAGATACTCCAATGTCACATCAAGTATCCGTGGGTACGATTATAAGATATGCATCACAAAATCTCAGATTCATCTATTCAACCAACACATAGAACCTAAAAGAATGCCCCAAAGTTTCTATCGCAGAATCAAGACGAAAACGTGTGCCAACCCGTATGCATAAGTTCATGGGCGGAACCCGCAAGTTGATCACCAAAACATACATCAAGTGAATCACGTGATATCCCATTGTCACCACAGATACGCACGGCAAGACATACATCAAGTGTTCTCAAATCATTAAGGACTCAATCCGATAAGATTACTACAAAGGGAAAACTCAATCCATTACAAGAGAGTAGAGGGGAAGAAGAAACATAAGATCCAACTATAATAGAAAAGCTCGCGATACATCAAGATCGTGCCAAATCAAGAACACGAGAGAGAGAGAGAGAGAGAGAGAGAGAGAGAGAGAGAGATCAAACACATAGCTACTGGTACATACCCTCAGCCCCGAGGGTGAACTACTCCCTCCTCGTCATGGAGAGCGTCGGGATGATAAAGAGGCCACCGGTGAGGGTTCCCCCCTCCGGCAGGGTGCCGGAACAGGGTCCTGATTGGGTTTTGGTGGCTACAGACGCTTGCGGCGGCGGAACTCCCGATCTATTCTGTTCCCCGAAGTTTTTAGGGTATATGGATATATATAGGCACAAGAAGTAAGGTCGGGGGAGCCACGAGGGGCCCACGAGGGTGGAGGGTGCGCCCTAGGGGGGTGGGCGCGCCCCTACCTCGTGGCTCCCTCGTTTCTTTCCTGACATGCACTCCAAGTCTTTCGGGTAGCTTTCCTTCCAAAAATAACTTCTCCAGAAGGTTTCATTCCATTTTGACTCCGTTTGATATTCCTTTTCTTCAAAAACATCAAACAAGGGAAAAAAGCGAGGCGGCACTTTGGGCTCTGGGTCAATAGGTTAGTCCCGAAAATGATATATAAGTGAAAAATAAAGCCCATAAACATCCAAGATGGATAATATAATAGCATTGAACTATCAAAAATTATAGATACGTTGGAGACGTATCAACATCCCCAAGCTTAATTCCTGCTCGTCCTCGAGTAGGTAAATGATAAAAACAGAATTTTTGATGTGGAATGCTACTTGGCATAATTTCAATGTAATTCTTCTTAATTGTGGTATGAATATTCAGAGTCAAAATATTCAAGATAAAACTTCATATTGACATAAAATAAATACTTCAAGCATACTAACTAAGCAATTATGTCTTCTCAAAATAACATGGCCAAAGAAAGTTCATCCCTACAAAATCATATAGTTTAGTCATGCTCCATTTTCATCACACAAGAATGCTCTCATCATGCACAACCCCGATGACAAGCCAAGCAATTGTTTCATACTTTAGTAATCTCAAACTTATAAACCTTCATGCAATACATGAGCGCGAGCCATGGACATAGCACTATGGGTGGAATACAATATGATGGTGGGGGTTATGTGGAGAAGACAAAAAAAAGAGAAAGTCTCACATCAACGAGGCTAATCAATGAGCTATGGAGATGCCCATCGATTGATGTTAATGCAAGGAGTAGGGATTGCCATGCAACGGATGCACTAGAGCTATAAATGTATGAAAGCTCAACAAAAGAAACTAAGTGGGTATGCATCCAACTTGCTTGCTCACGAAGACCTAGGGCACTTGAGGAGGCCCATTGTTGGAATATACAAGCCAAGTTCTATAATGAAAAATTCCCACTAGTATATGAAAGTGACAAAACAAGAGACTCTCTATCATGAAGATTATGGTGCTACTTTGAAGCACAAGTGTGGCAAAGGATAGTAGCATTGTCCCTTCTCTCTTTTTCTCTCATTTTTTTGGGCCTTCTCTTTTTTATGGCCTTTCTCTCCATTTTCTTTTATTTTTTCCTCATTTGGGACAATGCTCTAGAAAATGATGATTATCGCACTTCTATTTATTTACAACTCAATGATTACAACTCGATACTAGAACAAACTATGACTCTATATGAATGCCTCTGGCGGTGTACCAGGATATGCAATGAACCAAGAGTGACATGTATGAAAGAATTATGAATGGTGGCTTTGCCACAAATACTATGTCAACTACATGATCATGCTAGCAATATGACAATGATGAACGTGTCATGATAAACTGGATGGTGGAAAGTTGCATGGCAATATATCTTAGAATGGCTATGGAAATGCCATAATAGGTAGGTATGGTGGCTGTTTCGAGGAAGATATAAGGAGGTTTATGTGTGAAATAGCGTATCATATCACGGGGTTTGGATGCACCGGCGAAGTTTGCACCAACTCTCAGTGTGAGAAAGGGCAATGCACGGTACCGAAGAGGCTAGCAATGGTGGAAGGGTGAAAGTGCGTATAATCCATGGACTCAGCATTTTTCATAAAGAACTCACATACTTATTGCAAAAATCTACAAGTCATCAAAAACCAAGCACTACGTGCATGCTCCTAGGGGGATAGATTGTTAGGAAAAGACCATCGCTCGTCCCGACCGCCACTCATAAGGAGGACAATCAAAGAACACCTCATGTTTCAAATTTGTTACATAACGTTTACCATACGTGCATGCTACCAGACTTGCAAACTTCAACACAAGCATTTCTCAAATTCACCACTGCTCAACTATCACGACTTTGATATTATTACCTCCATATCTCAAAACAATCATCAAGCATCAAACTTCTCTTAGTATTCAACACACTCATAAGAAGGTTTTTACTAATCTTGAATACCTAGCATATTAGGATTAGGCACATTACCATGCTGTTTAAGACTCAAAAAATAATATAAGTGAAGCATGAGAGTTCATCTATTTCTTCAAAATAAAACCACCATTGTAATCTAAAAGATATAAGTGAAGCACTAGAGCAAACGACAAACTACTCCGAAAGATATACGTGAAGATCAATGAGTAGTCGAATAATTATGTGACTATGTGAAGACTCTCTCTCATTTAAGAATTTCATATCTTGGTATTTTATTCAAACAGCAAGCAAAGCTAAAGAAAATAAAACGACGCTCCAAGCAAAACACATATCATGTGGTGAATAAAAATATAGCTCCAAGTAAAGTTACCGATGAACGAAGACGAAAGAGGGGATGCTTTCCGGGGCATCCCCAAGCTTAGGCTCTTGGTTGTCCTTGAATATTACCTTGGTGTGCCTTGTGAATCCCCAAGCTTAGTCTCTTGCCACTCCTTATTCCATAGTCCATCGAATCTTTACCCAAAACTTGAAAAGTTCACTACACAAAACTTAACAGAAAACTCGTAAGCTCCGTTAGCGAAAGAAAACAAAAACCACTTCAAGGTACTGTAATAAACTCATTATTTATTTATATCGGTGTTAAACCTACTGTATTCCAACTTATCTATGGTATATAAACTATTTTACTAGCCATAGATTCATCAAAATAAGCAAGCAACACAATGAAAACAGAATCAGTCAAAAACAGAATAGTCTGTAGTAATCTGTATCAAACGTATACTTCTGGAACTCCAAAAATTCTAACATAAATTTGTGGACCTTAAGAATTTGTCTAGTAATCATCTGCAAAAAGAATCAACTAAATATCACTCTCCAGTAAAAAGTTCTAGCTAATCTCGTGAGCGCTAAAGTTTCTGTTTTTTACAGCATGATCATAAAGACTTCACCCAAGTCTTCCCAAAGGTCCTACTTGGCACAAACACTAATTAAAACGTAAAACCAGATCTAAACATAAGCTAGATGGATTATTTATTCCTAAACAGAACTAAAAATCAAGAAACTAAAATAAAATTGGGTTGCCTCCCAACAAGCGCTAACGTTTAACGCCCCTAGCTAGGCATGATGATTTCAATGATGCTCACATAGAAGATAAGAATTGAAACATAAAGAGAGCATCATGAAGAATATGACTAGCACATTTAATTATAACCCACTTCCTATGCATAGGGATTTTGTGAGCAAACACTTATGGGAACAACAATCAACTAGCATAGGAAGGCCAAACAAGCATAACTTCAAAACTTTAAGCACATAGAGAGGAAACTTGGTATTATTGCAATTCCTACAAGCGTATATTCCTCCCCCAAAATAATTTTCAGTAGCATCATGAATGAATTCAACAATATAACCAGCAGTTAAAGCATTATTTTCATGATCTACGAGCATAGAAAATTTACCACTCTCCACATATGCAAAATTCTTCTCATGAATAATAGTGGGAGCAAACTCAACAAAATAACTATCATATGATTGAAAATTAAGATCATGATGACAAGTTTCATGGTTATCATTATTATTTATAGCATACATGTCATCACAATAATCATCATAGATAGGAGGCATGCTTTCATCATAGTAAATTTGCTCATCAAAGCTTGGGAGACAAAAAAATCATCTTCATCAAACATAGCTTCCCCAAGCTTGTGGCTTTGCATATCATTAGCATCATGGATATTCAAGGAATTCATACTAACAACATTGCAACCATGCTCATCATTCAAAGATTTAGTGCCAAACATTTTAATACATTCTTCTTCACTTTGGCACAATTTTCCTTTCCATCATACTCACGAAAGATATTAAAAAGATGAAGCGTATGAGACAAACTCAATTCCATTTTTTTGGTAGTTTTCTTTTATAAACTAAACTAGTGCTAAAACAAGAAACAAAAAGATTGATTGCAAGATCTAAAGATATACCTTCAAGCACTCACCTCCCCGGCAACGGCGCCAGAAACTGCTTGATGTCTACTACATAACCTTCTTCTTGTAGACGTTGTTGGGCCTCCAAGTGCAGAGGTTTGTAGGACAGTAGCAAATTTCCCTCAAGTGGATGACCTAAGGTTTATCAATCCGTGGGAGGCGTAGGATGAAGATGGTCTCTCTCAAACAACCCTGCAACCAAATAACAAAGAGTCTCTTGTGTCCCCAACACACCCAATACAATGGTAAATTGTATAGGTGCACCAGTTCAGCGAAGAGATGGTGATACAAGTGCAATATGGATGGTAGATATAGGTTTCTGTAATCTGAAAATATAAAAACATAAAGGTAACAAGTAATAAAAGTGAGCGTAAACGGTATGGCAATGCTAGGAAACAAGGCCTAGGGTTCATACTTTCACTAGTGCAAGTTCTCTCAACAATAATAACATAATTGGATCATATAACTATCCCTCAACATGCAACAAAGAGTCACTCCAAAGTCACTAATAGCGGAGAACAAACGAAGAGATTATGGTAGGGTACGAAACCACCTCAAAGTTATTCTTTCCAATCAATCCGTTGGGCTATTCCTATAAGTTTCACAAACAGCCCTAGAGTTCGTACTAGAATAACACCTTAAGACACAAATCAACCAAAACCCTAATGTCACCTAGATACTCCAATGTCACCTCAAGTATCCGTGGGTATGATTATATAATATGCAACACACAATCTCAGATTCATCTATTCAACCAACACATAGAACTTCAAAGAACGCCCCAAAGTTTCTACGGAGAATCAAGACGAAAACGTGTGCCAACCCCTATGCATAAGTTCATGGGCGGAACCCGCAAGTTGATCACCAAAACATACATCAAGTGAATCACGTGATATCCCATTGTCACCACAGATACGCACGACAAGACATACATCAAGTGTTCTCAAATCATTAAAGACTCAATCCGAAAAGATTACTACAAAGGGAAAACTCAATCCGTTACAAGAGAGTAGAGGGGGAGAAGAAACATAATATCCAACTATAATAGCAAAGCTCGCGATACATCAAGATCGTGCCAAATCAAGAACACGAGAGAGAGAGAGAGAGAGAGAGAGAGAGAGAGAGAGAGAGATCAAACACAT
This sequence comes from Aegilops bicornis, assembly GCA_021605145.1. Taxonomy (NCBI): domain Eukaryota; kingdom Viridiplantae; phylum Streptophyta; class Magnoliopsida; order Poales; family Poaceae; genus Aegilops; species Aegilops bicornis. Next base: position 576,105,110 of record CM038670.1, on the reverse strand, counting down.
AGCTACTGGTACATACCCTCAGCCCCGAGGGTGAACTACTCCCTCCTCGTCATGGATAGCACCGGGATGATGAAGATGGCCACCGGTGAGGGTTCCCCCCTCCGGCAGGGTTGCGGAACAGGGTCCTGATTTGGTTTTCGTGGCTACAGAGGCTTGCGGCGGCGGAACTCCCGATCTATTCTGTTCCCCGAAGTTTTTAGGGTATATGGATATATATAGGCAGAAGAAGTACGTCAGGGGAGCCACAAGGGGCCCACGAGGGTGGAGGGCGCGCCCTAGGTGGTGGACGTGTTGGGGAACGTAGTAATTTCAAAAAAATTCCTACGCACACGCAAGATCATGGTGATGCATAGCAACGAGAGGGGAGAGTGTTGTCCACGTACCCTCGTAGATCGAAAGAGGAAGTGTTATAACAACGCGGTTGATGTAGTCGTACGTCTTCACGGCCCGACCGATCAAGCACCGAAACTACGGCACCTCCGAGTTCTAGCACACGTTCAGCTCGATGACGTTCCCTCGACTCCGATCCAGCAAAGTGTCGGGGAAGAGTTCCGTCGGACGACGGCGTGGTGGACGATCTTGATGTTCTACCGTCGCAGGGCTTCGCCTAAGCACCGCTACAATAATATCGAGGACTATGGTGGAGGGGGGCACCGCACACGGCTAAGAGATCTCAACGATCAATTGTTGTGTCTCTAGGGTGCCCCCTGCCCCCGTATATAAAGGAGCAAGGGGAGGAGGTGGCCGGCCAGGGAGAGGCGCGCCAAGGGGGGGAGTCCTACTCCCACCGGGAGTAGGACTCCTCCTTTCCTAGTAGGAGTAGGAGAGAAGGAAGGGGAAGGGAGAAGGGAAGGAAGGAGGGGTCGCAGCCCTCCCCCTAGTCCAATTCGGACTAGGCCTTGGGGGGCGCACGGCCTGCCCTAGGCAGCCCCTCTCTCTTTCCCGTATGGCCCAATAAGCCCATATACTCCCCGGCGAATTCCCGTAACTCTCCGGTACTCCGAAAAATACCCGAATCACTCGGAACCTTTCCGAAGTCCGAAAATAGTCGTCCAATATATCGATTTTTACATCTCGACCATTTCAAGACTCCTCGTCATGTCCCCGATCTCATCCGGGACTCCGAACTCCTTCGGTACATCAAAACTCATAAACTTATAATATAACTGTCATCGAAACCTTAAGCGTGCGGACCCTACGGGTTCGAGAACTATGTAGACATGACCAAAACACGTTTCCGGTCAATAACCAATAAGCGGAACTGGATGCTCATATTGGCTCCCACATATTCTACGAAGATCTTTATCGGTCAAACCGCATAACAACATATGTTGTTCCCTTTGTCATCGGTATGTTACTTGCCCGAGATTTGATCGTCGGTATCCAATACCTAGTTCAATCTCGTTACCGGCAAGTCTCTTTACTCATTATGTAATGCATCATTCCGTAACTAAGTCATTAGCTACACTGCTTGCAAGGCTTATAGTGATGTGCATTACCGAGAGGGCCCAGAGATACCTCTCCAACAATCGGAGTGACAAAACCTAATCTCGAAATATGCCAACTCAACATGTACCTTTGGAGACACCTGTAGAGATCCTTTACAATCACCCAGTTATGTTGTGATGTTTGGTAGCACACAAAGTGTTCCTCCGGTAAACGGGAGTTAATCTTATAGTTGTAGGAACATGTATAAGTCATGAAGAAAGCAATAGCAACATACTAAACGATCAAGTGCTAAGCTAACGGAATGGGTCATGTAAATCACATCATTCTACTAATGATGTGATCCCGTTAATCAAATGACAACTTATGTCTATGGTTAGGAAACATAACCATCTTCGATTAATGAGCTAGTCTAGTAGAGGCATACTAGTGATAATATGTTTGTCTATATATTCACACATGTATCATGTTTCCGGTTACGTGAATAATAAACATTTATCATGATATAAGGAAATAAACAATAACTTTATTATTGCCTCTAGGGCATATTTCCTTCAGTCTCCCACTTGCACTAGAGTCAATAATCTAGTTCACATCACCATGTGATTTAACTCTAATGTTCACATCTGCATGTGATTAACACCCATAGTTCACATCGTCATGCGACCAGCACCCAAAAGGTTTACTAGAGTCAATATCTAGTTCACATGCTATGTGATTAACACCCAAAGAGTACTAAGGTGTGATCATGTTTTGCTCGTGAGAGAAGCTTAGTCAACGGGTCTACATCACATTCAGAGCCGTATGTATTTTGCAAATATTTTATGTCTATAATGCTCTGCATGGAGCTACTCTAGCTAATTGCTCCCACTTTCAATATGTATCCAGATTGAGACTTAGAGTCATCTGAATCAGTGTGAAAACTTGCACCGATGTAACTCTTTACGACGGGCTCTTTTATCACCTCCATAATCGAGAAATATTTCCTTAGTCCTTACTAAGGATATTCTTGACCAATGTCCAGTAATCTACTCCTAGATCACTATTGTACTCCCTTGCCAAATTCAGAGCAAGGTATACAATAGGTCCGTACATAGCATAGCATACTTTATAGAACCTATGATCGAGGCATAGGGAATGACTTTCATTCTCTTTTCTATTTTCTGCCGTGGTCAAGACATTTGAGTCTTACTCAATTTCACACCTTTGCAACACAGGCAAGAACTCTTTCTTTGACTGTTCCATTTTGAACTATTTCAAAACCTTGACAAGGTATGTACTTATTGAAAAACTTATCAAGCGTGTTGATCTATCTCAATAGATCTTGATCCTCAATATGTAAGTAGCTTTACTGAGGTCTTTCTTTTAAAGAACTCCTTTCAGATACTCCTTTATGATTTCTAGAAAAATTCTACATCATTTCTGATCAACAATATGTCACTCACTTATACTTATCGGAAAGGCTGTAGTGCTCCCACTCACTTTATTGTAAATACAGGCTTCACTGCAAGTCCGTATAAAACTATATGCTTTGATCAACTTATCAAATCGTATATTCCAACTCCGAGATGCTTGCACCAGTCCATAGATGGATTTCTAGAGCTTGCACATTTTGTTAGCACCTTTAGGATCGACAAAACCTTCTGGTTGCATCATATACAACTCTTCTTTAAGAAAACCATTAAGTAATTCATTTTTGACATCCATTTGCCAGATTTCATAAAATTTGCCAATTGCTAACATGATTCAGACAGACTTATGCATCGCTACAGTTGGGAAAATCTCATTGTAGTCAACACCTTGAACTTGTCGAAAAACCCTTTTTTTTGCGACAAGTCGAGCTTTGTAGATAGTAACACTACTATCAAAGTCTGTCTTCCTCTTGAAGATCCATTTATTTTCTATGGCTTGCCGATCATCGGGCAAGTCCACCAAAGTCCACACTTTGTTCTCATACATGGATCCCATCTCAGATTTCATGGCCTTAAGCCATTTCGCGGAATCTGGGCTCATCATTGCTTCCTCATAGTTCGTAGGTTCATCATGGTCTAGTAACATGACTTCCGGTACAGGATTACCGTGCCACTCTGGTGCGGACTGTACTTTGGAAGACCTACGAGGTTTTGTAGTAACTTAATCTGAAGTTTCATGATCATCATCATTAGCTTCCTCACTAATTGGTGTAGGAATCATCGAACTGATTTCTGTGATGAACTACTTTCTAATTCGGGAGAAGGTACAAATTACCTTATCAAGCTCTACGTCCCTCCCACTCACTTCTTTCGAGAGAAACTCCTTCTCTAGAAAGGATCCATTCTTAGCAACGAATGTTTTTGCCTTCGAATCTGTGATAGAAGGTGTAGCCAACAGTCTCCTTTGGGTATTCTATGAAGACACACTTCTCCGATTTGGGTTCGAGCTTATCAGGTTGAAAACCTATTTCACATAAGCATCGCAACTCCAAACTTTAAGAAACGACAGCTTAGGTTTACTGCTAAACCATAGTTCATACGGTGTCGCCTCAACGGATTTAGATGGTGCCTTATTAAAGTGAATGCAGCTATCTCTAATGCATAACCCCAAAACGATAGTGGTAAATCGGTAAGATACATCATAGATCGCACCATATCCAATAAAGTGCGGTTACGACGTTCGAACACACCATTACACTGTGGTGTTCCATGTGGCATGAGCTATGAAACTATTCCACATTGTTTAAAATGAAGGCCAAACTCGTAACTCAAATATTCTTCTCTACAATCAGATTGTAGAAACTTTTATTTTCTTGTTATGATGATTCTCCACTTCACTCCGAAATTCTTTGAACTTTTCAAATGTTTCAGACTTGTGCTTCATTAAGTAGATATACGCATATCTGCTCAAATCATCTGTGAAGATCAGAAAATAACGATACCCTGCCACGAGCATCAACACTCATTGGACCGCATACATCGGTGTGTATTATTTCCAACAAGTTAGTAGCTCGTTCCATTGTTCCAGAGAACGGAGTTTTAGTCATCTTGCCCAAAAGGCACGGTTCGCAAGTGTAACGCCCACGATGCGGCTATATCTCCCACGTGTCGAGGCACGACTTGGAGGCATAACCGCATTGTGGTTTTGTCGCAAGAAGGGTCATCTTCACACAATCCCATGTAATGAACAAGAATGGGATAAAGAGAGTTGGCTTACAATCGCCACTTCGCACAATACATAAATAAATTCATACATCATTCAGAGTACGCACATAGGTCCGACTATGGAACCAAAAGAAAAGAAGACAACCCAAAATGCTAGATCCCCGATCGTCCCAGCTGGGCTCCACTACTGATCAACAGGAAACGAAACAACACAACGAACAAGATCTTCATCGAGCTCCCACTTGAGCTCGGTTGCGTCACCTGCACTGGCATCGTCGGCATCTGCAACTATTTTGGTAGAATCTATGAGTCACAAGGACTCAGCAATCTCACACCCGCGAGATCAAGACTATTTAAGCTTATAGGAAGGATGGAGTAATGAGGTGGAGCTGCAGCAAGCACTAAGCATATATGGTGGCTAACCTACGCAAAAGAGAGCGAGAAGAGAAGCAACGCACGGTCGCGAAGCTAGAAGTGATCCTGAAACTACTTACATTCATACATAACCCAAACTGTGTTCACTTACCGGACCGAAAAGAGACCATCACGGCTACACACGCGGTTGATGCATTTTAATTAAGTCAAGTGTCAAGTTCTCTACAATCGGACATTAACAAATTCCCATATACCACATAACCACGGGCACGACTTTCGAAAGATAATACCCTGCTGGGGTGTCCCAACTTAGCCCATCACAAGCTCTCACGGTCAATGAAGGATATTCCTTCTCCCAGGAAGACCCGATCAGACTCGGTATCCTGGTTACAAGACATTTCGACAATGGTAAAACAAGACCAGCAAAGCCGCCCGAATGTGCTGACAAATCCCGATAGGAGCTGCACATATCTCGTTCTCAGGGCACACCGGATGAGCCAGACGTCGGGTTGTCATAGACCCTGATTGCCTAGGGGGCGCCGGACATCGCTCGGTTTGGACCAGCACTCGAAGGAGCACTGGACCGGGGGTTAAAATAAAGATGACCCTCATCTCGCGATAACCCAAGGGAAAAAGGCTTAGGTAGGCAAATGTAAAACCAAGGTTGGGCCTTGCTGGAGGAGTTTTATTCAAGGCAAACTGTCAAGGGGTCCCATAAATCACCCAACCGTGTAAGGAACACAAAATCAAGGAACATAACACCGGTATGGCCGGACACTAGGGCGGCAAGAGTGGAACAAAACACCAGGCATAAGGCCGAGCCTTCCACCCTTTACCAAGTATATAGATGCATTAATTAAATAAGATATATTGTGATATCCCAAAATATCCATGTTCCAACATGGAACCAACTTCATCTTCACCTGCAACTAGCAACGCTATAAGAGGGGCTGAGCAAAAGCGGTAACATAGCCAAACAACGGTTTGCTAGGAAAAGATGGTTAGAGGTTTGACATGGCAACATGGGAGGCATGATATAGCAAGTGGTAGGTATCACGGCATAGCAAAAGAGCAAGCAACTAGCAAGCAAAGATAGAAGTGATTTCGAGGGTATGGTCATCTTGCCTGAGATCCCGCAAGGAAGAAGAATGAGTCCATGAAGAAGGCAAACAGACGTAGTCGAACGAATCCTCACAACTCCGGAATGAAACCGAAGCTAACGAGAGAAGAAAACCGGAAAGAAGCAAACAACATAATAAACAACCATCACATAAACATGGCATGATGCACAATCAAGTATGATGCATGTTCGATTTAATGAGCATGGCATGGCAAGACAAAGTGCAACAAACAATACTACAAGTTAAGTGGAGCTCAATATACAACGAGTTGCATATTGACGAAACACCGCATGACTCATTTAATTCTCTCTCGGTTATGTACCCAACAATATTAAATGTTTTTAAACATGGCAAGGGGGTGAATCATATGAAAACTACCTATCTAGGCAAGTTTAACTGAGGCCGGAACAACAAACAACAATTCCGGAAAATCCTCATGTGCATATTTTAGATTTGGTACTATTCTGCCATAAATACAATTTTAATGTTGTTAAACAGAAAAATAAAGTGCACCAAATTAATCTATGCATTTTTCTACCCCATTTACATATAAAGTTTATTTAAAACCGAGCTACGGTTATTTAGTTATGAAATAAATCATTTCAACATGGCATTTGAGTAAAATTAATCCAACAGCAATTTAAACATACTTAACATGGATGAAAGTAGAAGATTATGAAACTAGATGAAATTCTAAGCATTTTACATATATAATTTGTTTTAATCCGATGCACGGTTTGTGAGATATTAAATGCATGAACATAAGGGCCAATCTGTAAATATGCAGTTTTCTGGATAATAGACAAAATCGCAGACGGTAAAAAAAAGAACTGGGCCGCATCTTGGGCAGACTGGGCTTCTCATCAGAGGGCCAGGTCGGGCCAGTGGTGGAGGGAGGTCGAAGCAGGCCGGATTGGGGAGGTTGCTGGTGGCCCAGAGGCAAAGGAGATGGGCAGGTCGCGGTCAACGCGAGCGATCGGGCGCGTCTGCAGCCTCCTCTCGAACAGAGGCAGAAGCGGGACTTGGCGCGATGCAGAGGACGGGCAGAGCAGGGTCAGGGGACCAGCGGGGCTTCACCGGTGGCTGGGCTCGTCGGCAATGAGCGACCGGAGGTGGGGGAAGGCGTTGGGGACGACCCGCAGCGGCGGCTTGTGCGGGACTCCGGCGAGGAGGAGGTCGGAGGCGCTGGTGACCCATCCCGGCGATGAAGCAGAGGAACGAGCGAACGCCGCGGTTCAGGCGGACGAAGGCAAGGACGGCGGGGAAGAGGCCGGATCCAGGCGGAGGGGAAGGAACGGCGATGAGGACAAACGGTGGCCGGACGGAGCGGACTGGCCTGGCGGGCTGCTCGCCTGCGAGGTTCAGGTGAGGTCGCCGGCCGGTGGAGGCGGGGCTGCTCCTGTAGGCAAATAGAGAAGGAGGGGAGTTGGTTAAGAGAGAGGTCGAGAGGAAGGAGGAGACGGACGAGAGGTGCGGCGACCTGCTGGTTGTTCGGGCGATGGAGGAGGGAGCTCGACTGCGGTTCTCTGGTGGCGACGGCGCCACGGAGGGAGGAGCAAACAGGAGGAGCTCCCTCTCGATCCTAGATCGAGCGAGCAGGGAGGCTCTCGGCCACGGGCACGCTGGAGCGAGGGCTGCGAGGCTCTGTTGCGGCTTGCTGGGGATTTTGGTGGCGCGAAAATCAAGGTGGTCGGGTAGGATTTGGATCGGGAGGAGATCCCAAGGAGGAAGATACATGAGGAGTGTGGTGGCGGGGGGAATGGAATGGATGGATGGATGGGACAGGGCTAGGGTTAGACTGCTACTTATAGCATTGGGTTTTTGGTTAGGGCTATTTGGAACCTCCGATTAAAATCGAACGGTCGAGAAAGAAAGGTTAAGAGAGATCAAATAATAAACCGGAGATATTAGAGGGATGTTTGGAGATGATCCGAATCCAACGGTGATAACTGAGTGGCTCGGGTTTGGGACAGATTTCGGACGCGCGCGAGGGGTTCGAGCATTGAGCAAAGAGATTAAGCGGCCAGACAAGAGGGACTCAAAAAACCCGGTTGGTCTCGGAACGGTCAACGGAGAGACGCGGCAACTACAAACGAGCTAAGAGTTTTAAGAAAACATGCGGATGATGCAATGATGAATGCAACAAATAAATAAATCACATGGGGACAACGAAATACATGGAAGCCATCTGGAGCGTCGGTCTCGGGGCGTTACAGCAAGCATCAAATGATTCATAACCAAGTGATTCCGAAAATCCATCTTTATGGAGTTTCTTCATGCGCTTTACACCAATATGACCCAAATGGCAGTGCCACAAATAAGTTGCACTATCATGATTAACTTTGCATCTTTTGGCATCAACATTATGAATATGTGTATCACTATGATCAAGATTCAATAAACCATCACCATTGGGTGTATGACCATAGAAGGTTTTATTCATGTAGACAGAATAACAATTTATTCTCTATCTTAGATGAATAATCGTATCGCAATAAACATGATCTTATCATATTTATGCTCAACGCAAACACCAAATAACATTTATTTAGGTTTAACACTAATCTCGAAAATATAGGGAGTGTGTGATGATGATCATATCAATCTTGGAACTACTTCCAACACTCATCGTCACTTCCCCTTCAACTAGTCTCTGCTTATTCTCAGAACTCCTGTTTTGAGTTATAAATCTTAGCAACCGAACAAGTATCAAATACTCGGGGCTACTATAAACACTAGTAAGGCACACATCAATAACTCATATATCAAATATACCCTTGTTCAATTTGCCATCCTTCTTATCCACCAAATATTCAGGGCATTTCTGTTTCCAGTGACCATTTCCTTTGAAGTGTAAGCACTCAGTTTCAGGCTTTGGTCCAGCTTTGGGCTTCTTCGTAGGAGTGACAACTTGCTTGTCATTCTACTTGAAGTTCCCTTTCTATCCCTTTGCCCTTCTCTTGAAACTAGTGGTCTTGTCAATCATCAACACTTGATGCTCTTTCTTGATTTCTACCTTCGTCGATATCAACATCATGAAGAGCTCGGGAATCGTATTCGTCATCCCTTGCATACTATAGTTCATCACGAAGTTCTAGTAACTTGGTGATGGTGACTAAAGAACTCTGTCAATCACTATCTTATCTGCAAGATTAACTCCCACTTGATTCAAGCGAATGTAGTACCCAGACAATCTGAGCACATGCTCACTAGTTGAGCGATTCTCCTCCATCTTTTAGCTATATAACTTGTTGGAGATTTCCTATCTCTCAACTCGGGTATTTGCTTGAAATATTAACTTCAATTCCTGGAACATCTCATATGGTCCATGACGTTCAAAACGTCTTTGAAGTCCCAATTCTAAGCCGTTAAGCATGGTGCACTAAACTATCAAGTAGTCATCATATTGAGCTAGCCAAACGTTCATAACGTCTGCATCTGCTCCTGCAATAGGTCTGTCACCTAGCGGTGCATTAAGGACATAATTCTTCTGTGCAGCAATGAGGATAAACCTCAGATCACGGATCCAATCCGCGTCATTGCTACTAACATCTTTGAACACAATTTTCTCTAGGAACATATCAAAATAAACAAATGTAAGCAACAACGCGAGCTATTGATCTACAACATAATTTGCAAAATACTACCAGGACTAAGTTCATGATAAATTTAAGTTCAATTAATCATATTACTTAAGAACTCCCACTTAGACAGACATCTCTCTAGTCATCTAAGTGATCACGTGATCGAAATCAACTAAACCATGTACCATCATCACGTGAGATGGAGTAGTTTCAATGGTGAACATCACTATGTTGATCATATCTACTATATGATTCACGTTCGACCTTTCGGTCTCCGTGTTCCGAGGCCATATCTGTATATGCCAGGCTCGTCAAGTTTAACCTGAGTATTCCGCGTGTGCAACTGTTTTGCACCCGTTGTATTTGAACGTAGAGCCTATCACGCCCGATCATTACGTGGTGTCTCAGCACGAAGAAATTTTGCAATGGTGCATACTCAGGGAGAACACTTCTTGATAATTAGTGAGAGATCATCTTAAAATGCTACCGTCAATCAAAGCAAGATAAGATGCATAAAGGATAAACATCACATGCAATCAATATAAGTGATATGATATGTCCATCATCATCTTGTGCTTGTGATCTCCATCTCTGAAGCACCGTCGTGATCACCGTCGTCACCAGCGCGACACCTTGATCTCCATCATAGCATCGTTGTCTCCTCGCCAATCTTATGCTTCTACGACTATCGCTACCGGTTAGAGATAAAGTAAAGCATTACAGGGCGATTGCATTGCATACAATAAAGCGACAACCATATGGCTCCTGCCAGTTGCCGATAACTCGGTTACAAAACATGATCATCTCATACAATAAAATATAGCATCACGTCTTGACCATATCACATCACAATATGCCCTGCAAAAACAAGTTAGATGTCTTCTACTTTGTTGTTGCAAGTTTTACGTGGCTGCTACGGGCTGAGCGAGAACCCTTCTTACCTACGCATCAAAACCACAACGATAGTTCGTCAAGTTAGTGTTGTTTTAACCTTCGCAAGGACCGGGCGTAGCCACACTCAGTTCAACTAAAGTTGGGGAAACCGACACCCGCTAGCCACCTCTGTGCAAAGCACGTCGGGAGAACCGGTCTCGCGTGGCGTACACGTAATGTCGGTCCGGCCGCTTCATCCAACAATACCGCCGTACCAAAGTATGACATGCTTTGGTAAGCAAGATGACTTGTATCGCCCACAACTCACTTGTGTTCTACTCGTGCATATAACATCTACGCATAAAACCAGGCTCGGATGCCAATGTTGGGGAACATAGTAATTTCAAAAAAATTCCTACGCACACGCAAGATCATGGTGATGCATAGCAACGAGAGGGGAGAGTGTTGTCCACGTACCCTCGTAGACCGAAAGCGGAAGCGTTATAACAACGCGGTTGATGTAGTCGTACGTCTTCACGGCCCGACCGATCAAGCACCGAAACAACGGAACCTCCGAGTTCTAGCACACGTTCAGCTCGATGAAGTTCCTCGGACTCCGATCCAGCAAAGTGTCGGGGAAGAGTTCCGTCAGCACGACGGCGTGGTGACGATCTTGATGTTCTACCGTCACAGGGCTTCGCCTAAGCACCGCTACAATAATATCGAGGACTATGGTGAAGGGGGGGGGGCACCGCACACGGCTAAGAGATCTCAATAATCAATTGTTGTGTCTCTAGGGTGCCCCCTGCCCCCGTATATAAAGGAGCAAGGGGAGGAGGTGGCCGGCCAGGGAGAGGCGCGCCAAGGGGGGAGTCCTACTCCTCCTCCTTTCCATTAGGAGTAGGAGAGAAGGAAGGGGAAGGGAGAAGGGAAGGAAGGAGGGGTCGCAGCCCTCCCCCTAGTCCAATTCGGACTAGGCCTTGGGGCGCCTGGCCTGCCCTAGGCAGCCTCTCTCTTTCCCGTATGGCCCAATAAGCCCATATACTCCCGGCGAATTCCTCAGAATCTCCGGTACTCCGAAAAATACCCGAATCACTCGGAACCTTTTCGAAGTCCGAATATAGTCGTCCAATATATCGATTTTTACATCTCGACTATTTCGAGACTCCTCGTCATGTCCCCGATCTCATCCGGGACTCCGAACTCCTTCGGTACATCAAAACTCATAAACTCATAATATAACTGTCAGCGAAACCTTAAGCGTGCGGACCCTACGGGTTCGAGAACTATGTAGACATGACCGAAACACGTTTCCGGTCAATAACCAATAGCGGAACCTGGATGCTCATATTGGCTCCTACATATTCTACGAAGATCTTTATCGGTCAAACCACATAACAACATATGTTGTTCCCTTTGTCATCGGTATGTTACTTGCCCGAGATTTGATCGTCGGTATCCAATACCTAGTTCAATCTCGTCACCGGCAAGTCTCTTTACTCTTTACGTAATGCATGATTCCGTAACTAAGTCATTAGCTACACTGCTTGCAAGGCTTATAGTGATGTGCATTACTGAGAGGGCCCAGAGATACCTCTCCGACAATCGGAGTGACAAAACCTAATCTCGAAATACGCCAACTCAACATGTACCTTTGGAGACACCTGTAGAGCTCCTTTATAATCACCCTGTTACGTTGTGACGTTTGGTAGCACACAAAGTGTTCCTCCGGTAAACGTGAGTTGCATAATCTCATAATTGTAGGAACATGTATAAGTCATGAAGAAAGCAATAGCAACATACTAAACGATCAAGTGCTAAGCTAAAGGAATGGGTCATGTCAATCACATCCTTCTACTAATGATGTGATCACGTTAATCAAATGAAAACTTATGTCTATGGTTAGGAAACATAATCATCTTTGATTAATGAGCTAGTCTAGTAGAGGCATACTAGTGACAATATGTTTGTCTATGTATTCACACATGTATCATGTTTCCGGTTAATACAATTCTAGCATGAATAATAAACATTTATCATGATATAAGGAAATAAATAATAACTTTATTATTTCCTCTAGGGCATATTTCCTTCAGGGCGCGTCCCCTACCTCGTGGCTCCCTCGTTTCTTTCCTGACGTGCACTCCAAGTCTTTCGGGTAGCTTTCCTTCCAAAAATAACTTCTCCAGAAGGTTTCATTCCATTTTGACTCTGTTTGATTTTCCTTTTCTTCGAAACACTGAAACAAGGGAAAAAACATGAACTGGCACTGGGCTCTGGGTCAATTGGTTAGTCCCAAAAATAATATAGAAGTGTAAAATAAAGCCCATAAACATCCAAGATGGATAATATAATAGCATGGAACAATCAAAAATTATAGATACGTTGGAGACGTATCATGTACCGGGATATGCAATGAATCAAGAGTGACATGTATGAAAGAATTATAAAGGTGGCTTTGCCACAAATACGATGTCCACTACATCATCATGCAAAGCAATATGACAATGATGAAGCGTGTCATAATAAATGGAACGGTGGTAAGTCGCATGGCAATATATCTCGGAATGGCTATGGAAATGTCATAATAAACGGAACGGTGGTAAGTTGCATGGCAATATATCTCGGAATGGCTATGGAAATGCCATAATAGGTAGGTATGGTGGCTGTTTTGAGGAAGGTATATGGTGGTTGTATGATACCGGCGAAAGGTGCGCAGTATTAGAGAGGCTAGCAATGGTGGAAGGGTGAGAGTGCGTATAATCCATGGACTCAACATTATTCATAAAGAACTCACATACTTATTGCAAAAATCTATTAGTTATCGAAACAAAGTACTACGCGCATGCTCCTAGTGGGTAGATTGGTAGGAAAAGACCATCGCTCGTCCCCGACCGCCACTCATAAGGAAGACAATCAATAAATAAATCATGCTCCGACTTCATCACATAACGGTTCACCATCCGTGCATGCTACGGGAATCACAAAATTTAGAACAAGTATTTCTCAAATTCACAACTACTCAACTAGCATGACTCTAATATCACCATCTTCATATCTCAAAATAATTGTCAAGTATCAACCTTCTCATAGTATTCGATGCACTTTATATGATAGTTTTTATTATACCCATCTTGGATGTTCATCATATTAGGACTAATTTTATAGCCAAAGCAAACTACCATGCTGTTCTAAAAGACTCTCAAAATAATATAAGTGAAGCACGAGATATCAATAATTTCTATAAAATAAAACCACCACCGTGCTCTAAAAAGGTATAAGTGAAGCACTAGAGCAAAATTATCTAGCTCAAAAGATATAAGTGAAGCACTTAGAGTATTCTAATAAATTCCTATTTATGTGTGTCTCTCCCAAAAGGTGTGTACAGCAAGGATGATTGTGGTAAACTAAAAAGCAAAGACTCAAATCATACAAGACACTCCAAGCAAAACACATATCATGTGGTGAATAAAAATATAGCCTCAAGTAAAGTTACTGATAGACGAAGACGAAAGAGGGGATGCCTTTCGGGGCATTCCCAAGCTTAGGCTTTTGGTTGTCCTTGAATTTTACCTTGGGTGACTTGGGCATCCCCAAGCTTAGGCTCTTCCCACTCCTTATTCCATAATCCATCAAATTTTTACCCAAAACTTGAAAACTTCACAACACAAAACTCAACAGAAAATCTTATGAGCTCCGTTAGTAAAAGAGAACAAACAACCACCAAAAGGTACTGTAATGAACTCATTCTTTATTTATATTGGTGTTAAACCTACTGTATTCCAAATTCTCTATGGTTCATACCCTTTGATACTAGCCATATATTCATCAAAATAAGCAAACACCACACAAAAAACAGCATCTGTAAAAAACAGAAGAGTCTGTAGTAATCTGGATGAAACGTATACTTCTGGAACTCCAACAATTCTAAAATAAATTGGTGGACGTGAGGAATTTGTCTACTAATCCTCTTCAAAAAGAATCAACCTAAAAGCACTCTCCAGTAAAAAATGGCAGCTAATCTCGTGAGCGGTAAGTTTCTGTTTTTTACAGCAAGATCATAAAGACTTCACCCAAGTCTTCCCAAAGGTTCTACTTGGCACAAATACTAATTAAAACATGAAAACACATCTAAACAGAGGCTATATGAATTATTAATTACTAAACATAACCAAAAAGCAAGAAGATAAAATAAAATTGGGTTGCCTCCCAACAAGCGTTATCATTTAACGCCCCTAGCTAGGCAAAAAGGCAAGGATAGATCTAGGTATTGCCATCTTTGGTGTGCAATTCTTCAATAGAACACGTATAACCCTTAGGATTTTCCTTCTTTTTATTAATAATCAAACTCCTAGACAAGAAATCGAGAAAGTCATTTGTAGCAAAATGTTCCTTAATGATAGCGAGAAAGTTGGGGTGAACACTTATGGATTTGAGATCTGCATTTTCCTTACTAGAAGTTTCACCGTTATTTTTAGGAACATACATCAGTTTGGCAATTTTAGCATTAGGAGGTTTTGGAGTATTTTTCATGGAAGAAAAGGTAGACCCTAAGTTGGTAATAATATCCTCAATTTTATCATTTCTTGTGGAATCTTGATCTATCTTTTCGTTAACTATGGGTTCCTTTTCTTTAAAAAATTTAAGAGCAACTCCTACCTTAGATCCGTATTGGGTAGGAACTTTATTTTCAATAATTTCAAGCCTTTGCATCACATGTTCCAAAGTTAAAATAGTTCCATTAACCAAAAGAGGTGGTGGGCCAAACAAATCTATCATAGCATTATAAGAATCGTAAATACGACTACCCAAGAAATTCCCTCTCGTAATGGTATCAAGAATATATTTATTCCAAAGGGTGATGCCTACATAAAAATTATAAAGAAGAGCAGAAGTGGATTGTTTCCTAGTAGATCTATTCTGAGCATTGCAAATTCTATGCCAAGCATATTTTAGATTTCCTCCCTCCCTTTGTTTAAAATTAAGAACTTTATGATCGGGAGTACTAACACACGGACACACAAGAAGCAAGCGAAAAGATATGAACGGAAAAAGAGGGCGAATAAAACGGCAAGGGTAAAGTGGGGGAGAGGAAAACGAGAGGCAAATGGAAAATAATGTAATGCGAGGGATAAGAGTTGTGATGAGTACTTGGTATGTCTTGACTTGACTTGACTTGGCGTATATCTCCCCGGCAACGGCGCCAAAAATCGCACGTTGGCGGGAGAGCAAATCTTGACTTGACTTGGTGTGAACCTCCCTGGAAACGGTGCTAGAAATCCTTCTTGCTACCTCTTGAGCTTGCGTTGGTTTTTCCCTTGAAGAGGAAATGGTGATGCAGCAAAGTAGCGTAAGTATTTCCCTCAGTTTTTGAGAACCAAGGTATCAATCTAGTAGGATACTACACACAAGTCGCCTCGTACCTACACAAACAAATAAGAACCTTGCAACCAACGCGATAAAGGGGTTATCAATCCCTTCACGGCCACTTGCAAAAGTGAGATCTGATAGAGATAGTAAGATAAATATTTTTGGTATTTTTATGATACAGATTGAAAGTAAAGATTGCAAAGTAAAAATAGCCACCATAGCTACCTATTATAAAAAGTGCACATAAACCTCTTTTTATCTTTCTCAAAACAGCCACCATAGCTACCTATTATGCCATTTCCATAGCCATTCCGAGATATATTGCCATACAACTTTCCACCGTTTCATTTATTATGACACGCTTCATCATTGTCATATTGCTTTGCATGATCATGTGGTTGACATCATATTTGTGGCAAAGCCACCATGCATAATTTTTCATACATGTCACTCTTGATTCATTGCCCATCCCGGTACACCGGCGGAGGCATTCATATAGAGTCATATTTTGTTCTAGTATCGAGTTGTAATCATTGAGTTGTAAATAAGTAGAAGTGTGATGATCATCATTAATAGATCGTTGTCCCAAATAAAAAAAGGAGAAAGCCAAAAAAAGGAAGGCCCAAAAAAAAGAAATAAAAGGGACAATGCTACTATCCTTTTTTTCCACACTTGTGCTTCAAAGTAGCACCATGATCTTTATGATAGGGAGTCTCTTGTTTTGTCACTTTCATATACTAGTGGGATTTTTTCATTATAGAACTTGGCTTGTATATTCCAACAATGGGCTTCCTCAAATGCCCTAGGTCTTTGTGAGCAAACAAGTTGGATGCACACCCACTTAGTTATTTTTTGTTGAGCTTTCATACATTTATAGCTCTAGTGCATCCGTTGCATGGCAATCCCTACTCCTTGCATTGACATAAATTGATGGGCATCTCCCTAGCCCGTTGATTAGCCGCGTCAATGTAAGAATTCCTCTTTTTTTGTCTTCTCCACACAACCCCCATCGGTATACTCTATTCCACCCATAGTGATATGTCCATGGCTCACACTCATGTGTTGCATGAAAGTTGAAAAAAGTTTGAAATTACTAAAGTATGAAACAATTGCTTGGCTTGTCATCGGTGTTGTGCATGATGAGTGCATTTTTGTGTGACGAAAATGAAGCATAGCCAAACTATATGATTTTGTAGGTATAAACTTTCTTTGGCCATGTTATTTTGAGAAGACATAATTGCTTAGTTAGTATGCTTGAAGTATTATTATTTTTATGTCAATATTAAACTTTTGTCTTGAATCTTTCGGATCTGAACATTCATGCCACACTTAAGAAAATTACATTGAGAATTATGTTAGGTAGAATTCAACATCAAAAATTCTGTTTTTATCATTTACCTACTCGAGGACGAGCAGGAATTAAGCTTGGGGATGTTTAATACGTCTCCAACGTATATATAATTTTTTATTGTTCCATGCTATTATATTATCTGTTTTGGATGTTTAATGGGCTTTATTATACACTTCTATATTATTTTTGGGACTAACCTACTAACCAAAGGCCCAGTGCACATTGCTATTTTTTTGCCTATTTCAGTGTCTCGCAGACAAAGAATATCAAACGGAATCCAAACGGAATGAAACCTTCAGGAGAGTTATTTTTGGAACAAACGCAATCCAGGAGACTTGGAGTGGGCGTCAAGCAAGCAACGAGGCGGCCACGAGGCAGGGAGGTGCGCCCAGGGGAGGTAGGCGCGCCCCCCACCCTTGTAGGCCCCGTTGGCAACCGACCTACTTCTTTCGCCTATATATACTCATGTACCCTGAAAACATCCGAGAGCACCACGAAACCCTATTTCCACCGCTGCAACCTTCTGTACCCATGAGATCCCATCTTGGGGCCTTTTTAAGGCTTCACGGAGGGGGAATCGATCACGGAGGGCTTCTACATCAACACCATAGCCTCTCCGATGATGTGTGAGTAGTTTACCACAGACCTTCGGGTCCATAGTTATTAGCTAGATGGCTTCTTCTCTCTCTTTGGATCTCAATACAAAGTTCTCCTCGATTCTCTTGGAAATCTATTCGATGTAATTCTTTTTGCGGTGTGTTTGTCGAGATCCGATGAATTGTGGGTTTATGATCAAGATTATCTATGAACAATATTTGGTTCTTCTCTGAATTCTCTTATATGTATGATTTGTTATCTTTGCAAGTCTCTTCGAATTATCAGTTTGGTTTGGCCTACTAGATTGATCTTTCTTGCAATGGGAGAAGTGCTTAGCTTTGTGTTCAATCTTGCGGTATCCTTTCCCAGTGACAGCAGGGGCAGCAAGGCACGTATTGTATTGTTGCCATCGAGGATAAAATGATGGGGTTTATATCATATTGTTTGATTTTATTCCTCTACATCATGTCATCTTGCCTAATGCGTGCTGGATAGCGGTCGATGTGTGGAGTAATAGTAATAGATGCAGAATTGTTTCAGTCTACTTGTTGCGGACGTGATGCCTATATACATGATCGTGCCTAGATATTCCCATAACTATGCTCTTTTCTATCAATTGCTCGACAGTAATTTGTTCACCCACCGTAAATTATGCTATCTTGAGAGAAGCCACTAGTGAAACCTATGGCCCCTGGGTCTATCTTCCATCATATTATTTTCCTATCAATTTACTATTTCTTCCGTTATTTATTTTGCAATCTTTACTTTCCAATCTATATCATAAAAATACCAAAAATATTTATCTTATTATCTCTATCAGATCTCACTTTTGCAAGTGGCCGTGAAGGGATTGACAACCCCTTTATCGCGTTGGTTGCAAGGTTCTTATTTGTTTGTGTAGGTACGAGGCGACTTGCATGTAACCTCCTACTGGATTGATATCTTGGTTCTCAAAAACTGAGGGAAATACTTACGTTACTTGGCTGTATCACCCTTTCTTCTTCAAGGGAAAACCAACGCATGCTCAAGAGGTAGCAGTGCTTCGGTGCCGGTGTGAGTCGGTAGACGGCGCTTCGGTGCAGATCGGGCGATAGTGAGGCAGCGGTGGCAGCGGGTGTTGGCCAACGGTGTGCTGAAGGCCTGGATCTGGGCCCTTTGGGCCTGATCTGGGTCAGGACGGGCCGGTTTGGATTCTAACGTGTCATTTCCGGCTGGGCTGGCGAGCTACGGATGATAGGGGCGGTGGCTACTGTGATGCGGCTGCTGCAGCGTGGTGGCAGGAGCTTAGCGTGCCCTATCGGAGCCCGGCCGGGCAGTTGGCCTGGCGTGCTCCTGCTCTTGCATTCGGTCTGCTACTAGATGAGCCGGTGGAGGTTGTCCCCTGCCACGTGGTTGCGGTACTGCCGGTCCCTGTCAACGGTGAATTCATTTTGGTCCAGCTAGCCTCGCAGCATTTGCTGTGGTGAGACGGCGGTGGTGTACTCGTGACTGTGTTGGCGCATGTTGGTGGGTGGTAGGCGTGGTGGAGCCGACGGTTGGTCCTGGGGTGTGGGTGTGAGTGGTCGGGAGAAATCTCTGTCGGGTCTGGCCGGCACCGACACGGTGACACCTGTGGGCGCCGCCATCCTTCTTGAAGGGCGTCGGGTGTACCTCTCCCCCACTCCTCTCCATGTACCGGGAGAAATCCTAGGAGTCATCCGGGCTGCAGCGTCGTGGTCGTCGCAGTCCTTTTTAAAGGTGTTGCTTGGTACTACTGTGGCATAGGAGTGTGGTGGAATTCTCCGGTGAGCGCAGCGGTTGCAGGATACTGCAACTTTCATTGATCTGGCGCTGCTGGCATTATTTCTCTTGTTTTCTTTTTTTCGCGTGATTGTGTTGTGTGCCCCAGCAATGAATTCACAATTGTATCGGGTGGTTGCTATGTTGATATAGCGGGATGAAAGCGTATTTTGAGAGTTAGAAATTCTTGGAGAAAAAAAAAACATAGTTAGAAATGTCAACGATCACTCTTTTGGTATATAGAATTCCTACTGGCCTAGGTGAGATCGAGAACAAGAAGTCTTAGTGGTAGTCGTAGGAGAAGCACTTGGTTCGCCTTTTGGAGTAAAAGTTTTCCGGTTTTTGCAAGAGCCGAGAAGTAAGCACCAGGGGTGTACGAGCCAATGCCGGCCGTAGCATCAGACGTGCACGTGAGAACGTCCTGAGCCACCTCTGCTAGCGAGCCCCTGTTGATCCAAAAACTTTGGACGAAACAAAAATCATATGTAGATTTTATCTCCGCTATGTGAACAATAGGTTTCGCATCAGTGCAGGTACTGTATATCTGTATCCTGTCGGGTGCATGCATGGTCCTGTGGTATAGGCTGTTGCTTAGATAAAAGTCAAATGGAAAATTAAGCCGTGCTAAGTGATTTACAGGATTTCTAAATTAATGAGATTTTTGACTGGATTACTTAATTTTCAGTCAAGTTATACCTTCAAAAACCGACCAAAAATCAACGCAAACCTTCCTTACAAATGACATTAAAATATTGATATATTATAAGGTAGCGTCCAATAAGCATCAATCAAATGTGTGACCACTCGGGGACACCTAGATAGGTTTAATAATTACACTTCCAATCAAATGCATTTCATGGGGTCCATTGTACTGAAACCCTATGCAGACGGATCCTACTGACCATTTTTTAATCTATTATATCTACGTAAGGTGGTACGTCGTTGTCGAACTATCATTGGCTATATATATAGCAAGGTTGACTGTTTGTTTCATTTATGAATTTATCAGATATTTAACCGGTACCTCTAGTAGCTTGTTAAAACCATCATTTGATGCATTCAAACATACAAATAAGTACCTGTATGAAATGAGTAGTTTAACTCTCATAAAAAAATGACTATCCGAACTACATTAACTATATGAGTTATAGGAAGGGCATGACAAGCTATGGCTTTCTCACGAAACAGGTCTTACCTCGGCCTACTGCACCTAAGATTTGGCAGGCAGTCGTGCAGACTTCAAAAAATTGGAGTGTGTAGGAGCATCTCATACTGCGCTCACATTGCAACACAATACTTGCATACTTGCATAGGATGCATCCTTCCAACGGGACAAGCAGCAATATGCAGTACCTTGATCATCCAAGTACAAGTTGGCTTTATCGGGAGCCAATACCTTTTAGGCAAGCCAAAGTCTCATGGATTCCAAGTGTCAATTATCTTATACAATGCCACATGGCAAAGCAAGATCTTGTCTAGCAAAGTAACCATCGGTTAAGGTTTGTTGCAAACTGCGATGCATATGGGCCCAACGCACCAGAGTGGGTATTCTCCTTTTTTCATCTTTGATTCCCCCCCAAAAAATAAGTCTCTGCTATTGGGAACGTTACAACTGGACAGTGTAAGAGTATTTTGAAATTAAATATATTATCATCATGGCTAGTTAAAATAAACTATTGACTGCTAAATTAAACCTTATGAACAAATGAATTTGTACCATCTGGATTTTAGAGTTCAGGATAAGCTTTGGACTTTTGCACACCGTTCAACAGCGCATAGCTAACAAGATGGCGTGGAAGAGAAGTCTCTCGAAAGATAGCTGCTACTCATGTGGCTCTACCATACGTGACAAGGAAGGATAACATAAATATCATTGTGAATCTTCTCAATCGAGTGCTGGAGATTCGAGTTGTCGATACCTTTTTTAGATGACACTTAAATATCATCGCGTATCTTCTCAAGTTTTATCAACATGTATTGGGGTCATCGTCAATTTATGAGATTAAAATGACAAATAATGGTCCCCCCCCCTTTGTGCCATTGGCTTGCCTTCCTTTGTTGTCTTCTGCTTTTAAAGATACATTATTCACAAAAAATATACATTAGAAAAAATGCTTATTTTACCCTCGTAATGAGAGTGTTTAACAATTTTGATAGCCCAGTATTCGTTTAATCTCGATTATGCCCCCCCCCCCCCCCCCACACACACAGAGACACATACAAATGCACTTCCATCATAAATGGGTGGTCAGAAAAGGATGGTGGTAAGTTTACTACTATTATATGGTCAATTCCGAAAGATGCATGTAGGAATAAGTAGTCCGAAACCAATTTAGAAATGGACCGACTTCCATCGTTTTATTACATTTACCATCGAATTGAATCGCTCAGAATTTTAAATTGAGATTGGTGTGTGTAGCTTCATCACAACGTCCTCCTCTGGTCAGTCATTTGATCGACGCTGCCTCGTGCTCTTGGAACGGGCGGGCGGTGCAAACTCACCTCCTCCCAATGGACGCAGAATGTGTTATGAACATCCCCTTGAGTACAGTTAACCAAGAGGATACTTAGGGTTGGCACTATGAGAGAATTGGATGTTTTTCCGTCAGATCATGTACAGGCTGCTTATTGACACAAAGTTTCAGAGGGAGGCCTAGCAAGAAAATAGGTTCGGGTGTTCTGATGTGAGTAATATCCAGAAGGGATAGTGGAACATTGAGATACCTCCAAAAGTCAAGGTTTTTGCATGGAGATTGGCAAGGGTTTCACTCCCTACTGGAGATGTGCGAGCTTGCAGGAATATGGCAGACAATGATGCTTGTGTTGTTTGTAATGGAGCAGTAGATGCATGGTGACACTCCCTCTTTGTGTGTAACTTGGCAAAAGGAGTATGTGCACTGAAGGATGATAGGGTTGTTGACTACATTGCAACAACCAAAGAGGAGGAAACCGAAGCTTTGGCTTTTTAGTTTGATTGACTCTTTACCACAGAGTGATGTTGTTAAAGCTCTTGTCACTATGTAGGCAATTTGGCAGGCTAAGAGAAAGGCAGTCCATGAAAAGGAGTTTCAAAACCCTATGTCAACTTACTTGTTCATCCAAAGATTTCTTGTTGATCTTGAGATGACGGATGCAGTTCAAACGGGTCATAAGAAGCAAGCTTCAGCGATCAGGTCACCTGTTGTACAAGGGAAGTGGATCACGCCTAAACATGTATTAGCAAATATTAATGTGAATGGCGGTCTGTCGAGAGCGGGCTGCATGGGAGCTGCCAGCACCGTGTCCAGAGATGCAACAGGAAAATTTATGGGCACGTCGGCTATTATCATGGAAGGACTCACTGATCCGACGATGCTATAGGCCATAGCTTGCAGCGAAGCACTGTTACTTGCTCTTGACCTCAACCTATCTCATATTCAGGTTTTCACTAATTGTATAGAAGTGGTGAAGAATGTCAAAGAGAACAATCCTTGCGCCTATGTTGTTATCATCAAGGATTTTATAGTGAAGGAGCATGTAGTTGGTAGTGCGCCATTATCGCACGAGAAGGGATCATCAAACTTTGAGGCTCACAAACTGGTTAAAGCTATATTTTCTTCGGGAGTGGGTCACCATGTTTGGCTCACTTCCCCTCTGTCTATCATAGTAATTCTTGAAAACATTATGCAATAAAGTTGGACGGTGTTTCTCAAAAAAACATTGAATTGAAAATTAAGATAAGTTGCATAACGAGGAGGAAAGAAGGACCCACATACCAGTATCACAAATACTCCCTCCATTTATATTTATTCTGCATATTATGTTTAGCTAAGTCAAAACTTTATAAACTTTCAAGAAGTTTATAGAAAAAATATATTAACATATACACCACCAAATCAATACCATTGGATTCATCATTGATTATATTTCACATCATATGGATTTGTTATTGTAAATGTTCATATTGTTTCTACGAACTTGGTCAACCTTTGTAAAGTTTGACTTCAGCCAAAACTAGTATGTTGAGTGAATAAAAATGGAGGGAGTATTAACCAAGGAAAGGCGACAAGATAACATAATTTCTAGTTTGCCCCTTTCCTTAGAACAATAGAAATACTTTACATTCTAACGGTCAGCGTGCTTTGCTCCTTGCCTTAGGGAGTAGGTTTTAGCCCTGCCAAACGCATTTTAGACTTAATTTTTGGTTAACTGGGCTTTCAAAACAAATAATATGAAAGGGGGAAACGAGCTAACAGGTACTTGATACGATCGTGGACATAAGAAAATCTAACTATATCGGGTGGAATCTAGTGGTTATGTGTGAATATGTAGAGTTGACTGCAAATTATTACATAGATCATCTAATGTTCTAGTGGTTAGTAAGATGCTTGGCAACCCCAAAGGTCCTGGGTTCGAGTGCAAGCTAGTGCAAGGACTACAGTTTCTTTTCCTCCATATGTCGTTACCATGGTTTGTGAGAAGAAAAAAAACCCAGTTAAATAGATCCCTTGTTGAGTAAGATGCTTAGCAACCCCAAAGGTCTTGGGTTAGAATGCCAGGCAGCGCAAGGTTTTTTTCCTCCACACGCTGTTAGCGTGGTTTATGAGAGAAAACCAGCCATCTTCTAAATAGATCCCTATAAAAATTATTTATTTTGTATTTCATTGGTCAGTAAGATGCTTGGCAACCCCAAATGTCCTGGGTTCGAGTGGCAGGCAGTGCAAGATTTTTAGTTTTTTCCTCCATACGCTGTCAGCAATGTTTTTGAGAAAAAAAACTATTGAACTTCTAAGTAGATCCCTATAAAAATTATTTAGTTCGTGTTTCATTGGTGAGTCAGAAGCTTGACAACCCAAAATGTGCTAGGTTCGAGTGCCAGGCAGCGCAATTTTTTTACTTTTTTTCCTTCATACGTCGTTAGCATGGTTTGTGAAAAAAAAACGACCATCATCTAAACAGATTCATGTAAAAATTATTTAGTTCGTGTTTCAATGGTCTGTAAGATACTTGGCAACCCCAAATGTTCTAGGTTCGAGTTCCAAGGAACGCAAGGTTTTTAGTTTTTTTTCCTCCATACGCTATTAGCATGGTTTGTGAGGAAACAACTAGCCATATTCCAAATAGATCTCTGTAAAAGTTATTTAGTTCGTATTTCATTAGTCAGTAAGATGTTTGGTAACCCCAAATGTCCTGGGTTCGAGGGACATGCAGAGCAAGGTTTTTACTTATTTTCCTCCATACATCGTTAGCATGGTTTGTAAGAAAAAACCAGCCATCTTCTGAATAGATTCATGTTAAAATTATTTAGTTTGTGTTCCATTGGTTAGTAAGATGCTTGGAAACCCCAAATGTCCTGGGTTCGATTGCCAGGCAGCGCAAGGTTTTTAGTTTTTTTCTCCATACTGCATGGTTTGTGAGAAAAAACCAGCCATCTTCTAAATAGACCCGTGTAAAGATTATTTACTTCGTATCCCATTTTTCGGTAAGATGCTTGGCAACCCTAAATGTAGTGGGTTCAAGTGCTAGGCAGCACAAGGTTTTTTCACCTTCATACGTTGTTAGCATGGCTTGTGAGAAAAAAGCCAGTCAGTTTGTAAATAAAGCCCTGTAAAAAATAGTTTGTTTGTGACTGGTCAAAGGAACGCTAACGTGAGAGCCACTTCACCGGTTTTTCCCTCTCGGATTGGTTTCGGCATCATTTGATCAAATCAACGAGTCTACAGCCTAAATAAAAAAAATCAAGTTGCTCGACTGATAACGTATTTTACTCCAATATTTTACCATATTATATTACGGGTGAAACGTTGGATCCCAGTCGGCTAGTTAATTTGTTGAGCATGTAGGCTGAGTCCGTACATATTGCTCTTTCAATCCCGCATGTTTGTTTGTGTATCGTGTAAAACTATGAGTGAATAGGTTTCATTCTTTTGGGTGAGAAGATATGCTTCGACGCAGTTTAGATTTACTATTGCATATATTGATGTTTTGACCTGCAAATTTTTTTTTTGACGTTTTGACATGTAATTATGAAATAGTATAACAAAAAAAATTCAAGCAGGAGCCTTCTTTAACTACCGGCTAACTTTTATTTATGTGGAAATCGTACCTAAATGCTTCAAGAAAAAAAATTGTCGTTGTTGCTTGCTATTAACATACTTCCTCCGTTCCAAAATATATTGTGCCCTCGGTTCCTATGCTTCAACTTTGACCATAAATTTTACCAAAAAGATCGACTGTGGCGGAAGCAAAAGTTATACCGGTGAATTCGTATTCAAAAGAAGTTTTCAATTATATAATTTTAGCTCCTGTCGCAGTCAGTCTCGTTGGTTAAATTTATGATCAAAGTTGAACCTCAGAAAGCGCGGGCGCACTATATTTTGAAACGGAGGGAGTATTCGGTAAAGGGATCAATGTGTGGAAGTGTGGAACCATACAGGTATAGTTCCGTACATCAGACAGTTTCTTTTTTTTACTAAACATAGCAACCCGTACATAGCAAAACAAGGAGGTTTCAGATCCAACTTGCGGCGGTGGAGCCCGTGCATGCATGTGAGCACCACACGGCGATGCCACCCAGCCGCAGTGCCTCACGACGACCCAGGCGTGATGCGCGGCCATCTGACTCAGCCACCACTCACTCCGGAAAGCGATGAGCCAAAGACCACCTGATGTATTCTCCCATAGTTTGTCTACTAATCGCCGCAGCCACAAGTGTCAATCATCGGATGGGTGAAAACGGCAAGATGACGAGATTGGAGTCGTGCAGGACATTTCCAAATGGGGGTTTACGCAGCCTCGTCCTTTGCAGGTGCATCTCTAGTTTTTTATACTGGCAAAAAGGCCTCGGCTCCTGGGGACAAATTCATGGGGAAGTTGCTGCGTGATCAAAGTGGCATGTTACTTTGTTGGCAAGTGTTATTCGGGGAAGCGCGACTTTTCAATCCTATCGGGTCAGTACTTGCTCCAGGTAAACAAAGATGTGTTCGTACCACTCGCCACTCATACCTGGGAGCAACATCCCATTCATGTGCTTGCCGGAGGCCGAGATGACTTTTTTTTTAAAAGGAGGATGACTCCTGGCCTCTGTATCTGGAAGATGCATGCGGTCTTTTTATTAATTATTCACAAGAACCAGAAAATCCAAATTCTTTTTATGGACAGCCATCTTGGGGAAGATTCTGACGGCCGATGCACTGCTTCGAAGAGGTTGAGAAAACAATTACTTCTGCCCGCTATGTAAGTGTAGCTTGGAGACACCGTCCCACCTCTTAATCGTGTGCCCCTGGACGAGCTTTATTTGGGATTCTATTGCTACCCTGGCAAATTTCCAATCGCTGAAGCCGGCCACATGGAGCAATGCTACTGACATCAAGGTGTGGATGAATAGGTGTCACTTGCAGGCACCCAGTGGGAAGAAAAAAGGCACATTCTCATTGATCCATCTTATTGCCTGGGAAGTATGGCGCGAGTGGAACAGGCGCATCTTCCAGCAACAATCGCTGCCTTCCACGGTGATGGTGCAAAAGATTAGAGATCAAATCATCCTTTGGAACATGGCTGGAGCTGGCATCCATTTCGATCCGGGCTGAGGACCGAGGATTTAGATGGTCCCTCTTTCTTTCTCTTGCTTGTCTTGTTTTCCGGTGCTTGCCTGCTTGGGCTTTTCTTGTTCCTTGTACTTGGCTTTCCCTGCTGATCAATGAATTTGGTAGTCAACTACCAACATTCCAAAAAAAAAAAATTCACAAGGACCTTACAAGATAATACATCAATATGTCTGAATCCGCCATCCTGGCAACAATTGTCGCAACTCCTAACCAATTGATGAATGGATGCAGCAAGTCTGAGCCAAATACCCATACCTCTCAGCTAAGCCTAACATCTAAAACCAGAGGCCCAAACCAAGCCACATACCAGGTGTGGGGCACAAACCGGTCTGACACACTCTCATGGGTCGTCACCACCATATTTCACCAATCCATCTTCGGAATAGGTATTGACGCATCGACCTTGACAGGCCTGCCATCGACGCCGCCACGGTGCCAAACAGCACCACCGCCCTGCGCTCGTCCATCCAGACGCATATGTCTTCGAGATCTAGCTGCACCATGCCGCCAAAACTCGTCGTCTTCACGCGGTAGATGACACGCCGCTCCACCTGCAAACCTCTGCACCACCGCCACTGCCTCTTGCCACCCGGATCCCACCACCAGAACAGTCCACTCCTGAACACCCAAGCCTCCCTAGACGGCGCCTTCATGAAGGGTACGACGCTCAAGTCATCGCCGCCGTCCAATCACGTGGGTTTTGGACTTTCGTCTGGGAGTGGGGGCAGGAGACGGAATTAACCACATGGCACCCCAAACCAACTTCTCCTAGCCAAACGGCGCCCTCATGGAGGTAACGACACCGAGCGTCGCCGTCGCCGCATCCGCAAGGGATAACAGGAGTTAACCTTGGGCCGGAGAAGAGGAGGTGGGGAGAAGGGATACCGCCGATGCCTCCAGGGAGGGAAGCAGCACCCGCAAGCGGTGTCATCGACGTGGATGGCTAAGCCACCAAAGGATTTCTCCCGAACCCAACTCACACCACCGTGCCCAGCCACCATCAGCCCGGTGAGACAAGATCACCGACGCGAGATCTGGTGGCCGAGATGATAAAAGGTGCGTACGGTGCTTCCTACGCTGCTCCAGCACCAAACCAACTTTCGAGGAACGGTCGAGAGACTTCAAAAACAATCTACACGGTTCTTCTTCTGCTGCAACTCGATGTTGGTAACGATCCAATCCAAACCACATCTATGGCAAAAAAATTGTTTACTACTACATTTCGTAGGCAATATTCCTGTGGGTCGACGAGGACGTCGGTTCCTTTGAGTAGGGGTGTATGTGAGGGCATGGTTTAATAGAGATGATAAACTACTCATATCAACAAGCAATTCCTTCTCTTCCGGGGAGGGGAGCATTCAGAAAGAAGTCTAAAGTTAAGTGTGTTTATCTTGGAGCAATTTCAGGTCGGTGCCCAATTGTAAAGTTATTCCCATGTGCACATGAGTGAGAACAAAGTGCACAGGAAGGACTAGTGTTGAACTGTGGGGTCGGTCTAGATCCTACTAGGAGTAACGGCCTATAACCGGAGAGTGTGTCTGGGGCATTACAGGCATGGGGTGACTATCCGACTAGGCAGATTGTTAGAGTGTGACTCCCACTAGCAAGGTGAGAAGCGCTAGTTGCCGTAGCTAGTTTAGTTAATTATTAGGGGCGTGTTTGGTTGCCCGCATCGAGCCCAACCAGGCATGTGCGGTGCAGTTGTTGGGGAACGTAGTATTTCAAAAAAATTCCTACGATCACACAAGATCTATCTAGGAGAAGCATATCAACGAGCGGGGAGAGTGTGTCCACGTACCCTCGTCGACCGAAAGCGGGAGCGTTTAGTAACGCGGTCGATGTAGTCGAATGACTTCGTGATCCAACGGATCCAAGTACCGAACGCACGACACCTCCGCGATCAGCACACGTTCAGCTCGGTTGAGGCCGAGGGAGAGTTACGTCAGCACGACGGCATGGTGACGGTGATGATGAAGTTACCGGCGCAGGGCTTCACCTAAGCACTACGACGATATGACCGAGGTGTGTAACTGTGGAGGGGGCACCGCAGACGGCCAAAAGATCAACTTGTGTGTCTTTGGGGTGCCCGTATATAAAGTAGGGAGAGGGAGAGGCAGCCGTCCCTAGGGGGCGTGCCAAGGTGTGGAGTTCTACTAGGACTCCCTAGTCCTAGTAGGATTCCACCTCCCACACGGAGTAGGAAAGGGGGAAGGGAGAAGGAGAAGGAAAGGGGGGGGGGGTCGGCCCCCTTCTCCTAGTCCTAATCGGCCTCCTGCCCAAGGGGGGTGCACCAGCCCCTTGTGGGCTGGTGTGCTTCCCTATTATGGCCCATAAGGCCCATAACTTCTCCCGGGGGTTTCCACTAACCTCCCGGTACTCCGGAAAAATGCCCGAATCACTCAGAATCATTCCGATGTCCAAATGCAACCTTCCAATATATGAATCTTTACCTCTCGACCATTTCGAGATTCCTCGTCATATCCGTGATCTCATCCGGGGCTCCGAACAAACATCGGTACATCAAATCACATAACTCATAATACTAATCGTCATCGAACGTTAAGCGTGCGGACCCTATGGGTTCAAGAACTATGTAGACAGACTGAGACACATCTCCGGTCAATAACCAATAGCGGAACCTGGATGATCATATTGGCTCCTACATATTCTACGAAGATCTTTATCGGTCAAACCGCATAACAACATATGTTGTTCCCTTTGTCATCGGTGTGTTACTTGCCCGAGATTCGATCGTCGGTATCATCATACCTAGTTCAATCTCGTTACCGGCAAGTCTCTTTACTCGTTCCGTAATGCATCATCCCGCAACTAAATCATTAGTCACATTGCTTGCAAGGCTTATAGTGATGTGCATTACCGAGAGGGCCCAGAGATACCTCTCCGATACTCGGAGTGACAAATCCACAAATCCTAATCTTGATCTATGCCAACCCAACAAACACCTTCGGAGACACCTGTAGAGCATCTTTATAATCACCCAGTTACGTTGTGACGTTTGATAGCACACAAGGTGTTCCTCCGTTATTCGGGAGTTGCATAATCTTATAGTCAGAGGAACATGTATAAGTCATGAATAAAGCAATAGCAATAAAACTCAACGGTCATAATGCTAAGCTAATGGATGGGTCCTGTCCATCACATCATTCTCTAATGATGTGATCCCTCCCATCAATTGACAACACATGTCTATGGACAGGAAACTTTAACCATCTTTGATTAACGAGCTAGTCTAGTAGAGGCATACTAGGGACTTTGTTTTGTCTATGTATTCACACATGTATCAAGTTTCTCGTTAATACAATTCTAGCATGAATAATAAACATTTATCATGATATAAGGAAATAAAATAATAACTTTATTATTGCCTCTAGGGCATATTTCCTTCAGTCTCCTACTTGCACTAGAGTCAATAATCTAGTTCACATCGCCATGTGATTTAATCACCAATAGTTCAGATCGTCATGTGATTTAACACTCTATAGTCCACATCGCCATGTGATCAATACCCAAAGGGTTTACTAGATTCAATAATCAAGTTCACATCGCCATGTGATTAACACCCAAAGAGTACTAAGGTGTGATCATGTTTTGCTTGTGAGAGAGGTTTAGTCAATGGGTCTGCCACATTCAGATCCGTATGTATTTTGCAAATTTCTATGTCTACAATGCTCTGCACGGAGCTACTCTAGATAAATGCTCCCACTTTCAATATGTATCCAGATCGAGACTCAGAGTCATCCAGATCGGTGTCAAAGCGTGCATTGATGTAACTCTTTATGACGAACTATTTATCACCTCCATAACCGAGAAAAATTCCTTATTCCACTAAGGATAATTATGACCGTTGTCAAGTGATCCACTCCTGGATCACTATTGTACCCTCTTGCCAAACTCATGGTGAGGTTCATAATAGGTCTGGTACATAGCATAGCATACTTCATAGAACCTACGGCTGAGGCATAGGGAATGAATTATCATTCTCTTTCTATTTTCTGCCGTGGTCGTGTTTTGAGTCTTACTCAACTTTACACCTTGCAATACAGGCAAGAACTCCTTCTTTGACTGTTCCATTTTGAACTACCTCAAAATTTGTCAAGGTATGTACTCATTGAAATATCTTATCAAGCGTCTTGATCTATCTCTATAGATCTTGATGCCCAATATGTAAGCAGCTTTACCGAGGCCTTTCTTTGAAAAACTCCTTTCAAACACTCCTTTATGCTTTACAGAAAATTCTACATCATTTCCGATCAACAATATGTCATTCACATATACTTATCAGAAAGGTTGTAGTGCTCCCGCTCACTTTCTTGTAAATACAGGCTTCACCGCGAGTCTGTATAAAACTATATGCTTTGATCAACTTATCAAAGTGTATATTCCAACTCCGAGATGCTTGCACCAGTCCATAGATGGATCACTAGAGCTTGCACATTTTGTTAGCACCTTTAGGATTGACAACACCTTCTAGTTGTATCATATACAACTCTTCTTGAATAAATCCATTAAGGAATGCAATTTTGATATCCATTTGTCAGATTTCATAAAATGTGGCAATTGCTAACATGATTCGGTTAGACTTTAAGCATCGATACGAGTGAGAAAATCTCATCGTAGTCAACATCTTGAATTTGTCAAAAACCCTTTTCAACAAGTCCAGCTTTGTAGATAGTAACACTACTATCAGCATCCGTCTTCCTCTTGAAGATCCATTTATTCTCAATGGCTTGCAGATCATCGGGCGAGTCCACCAAAGTCCACACTTTGTTCTCATAAATGGATTCTATCTCAGATTTCATGGCCTCAAGCCATCTGTCGGAATCTGGGCTCATCATCGCTTCCTCATAGTTCGTAGGTTCATCATAGCAACATGACTACTGGAACAGGATTACAGTACCACTCTGGTGCGGGTCGTACTCTAGTTGACCTACGATGTTCGGTAGTAACTTGATCTGAAGTTTCATGATCACCATCATTAACTTCCTCACTAATTGGTGTAGGCATCACTGGAACTGATTTCAATGATGAGCTACTTTCCAATTCGAGAGAAGGTACAATTACCTCATCAAGTTCTACTTTCCTCCACTCACTTCTTTCGAGAGAAACTCCTTCTCTAGAAAGGATCCATTCGAAGCAACGAATATCTTGCTTTCAGATCTGTGATAGAAGGTGTACCCAACAGTCTCCTTTGGGTATCCTATGAATACGCATTTCCCCGATTTGGGTTCGAGCTTATCAGGTTGAGGCTTTTTCACATAAGCATTGCAGCCCCAAACTTTAAGAAACGACAACTTAGGTTTCTTGCCAAACCACAGTTCATATGGTGTCGTCTCAACGGATTTAGATGGTGCCCTTTTTAACGTGAATGCACCTGTCTCTAATGCATAACCCCAAAACGATAGTGATAAATCGGTAAGAGACATCATAGATCGCACCATATCTAATAAAGTACGGTTATGACGTTCGGACACACCATTACGATGTGGTGTTCCAGGTGGCGTGAGTTGTGAAACTATTCCACATTGTTTCAAATGAAGGCCAAACTCGTAACTCAAATATTCACCTCCACGATTAGATCGTAGAAACTTTATTATCTTGCTATGATGATTCTCCACTTCACTCTGAATATTCTTTAAACTTTTCAAACATTTCAGACTTGTGTTTCATTAAGTAGATATACCCATATCTGCTCAAATCATCTAGTCCTAATCGGCCTCCTGCCCAAGGGGAGGCGCACCATCCCCTTGTGGGCTGATGTGCTTCCCTCTTATGACCCATAAGGCCCATAACTTCTCCCGGGGGGTTCCGGTAACCTCCCGGTACTCCGAAAAAATGCCTGAATCACTCGGAACCATTCCGATGTCCAAACGCAACCTTTCAATATATAATTCTTTACCTCTCGGCCATTTCAAGACTCCATGTCATGTCCGTGATCTCATCTAGGAATCCGAACAAACTTCGGTACATCAAATCACATAACTCATAATACAAATCGTCATCGAACGTTAAGTGTGCGAACCCTATGGGTTCGAGAACTATGTAGACATGACTGAGACACATCTTCGGTCAGTAACCAATAGAGGAACCTGGATGCTCATATTGTCTCCTACATATTCTACGGAAGATTTTTATCGGTCAAACCGCATAATAACATACGATGTTCCCTTTGTCATCGGTATGTTACTTGCCCGAGATTCGATCGTCGGTATCATCATACCTAGTTCAATCTCGTTATCAGCAGGTCTCTTTACTCGTTCTGTAATGCATCATCCCGCAACTAACTCATTAGTCACATTGCTTGCAAGGCTTATAGTGATGTGCATTACCGAGAGGGCCCAGAGATACCTCTCCGATACTCGGAGTGACAAATCATAATCTCGATCTATGCCAAACCAACAAACACATTCCGTTGGGGATATAACTACTAAGGGTAAACCGCCCAGGAGGGGCCGGTTCACCCTCAACTATATTGAAGCCCGTAAAGACCCAGAAGATGGCGCTTTACTGATGAAGCTTAGAGGCCCAGAGCCCAAAGGCGGATTAGGGCCCATGGTAGTAAACCGCTATGATTGTATAACTTGTGTTGTAAGATAGGGAAGGGGAGACCGAGGCGGAAACTTGTATGAGCCGACTTCGGGAATCTGTAGAACGGCCGGGCGTCAACCTATGTATATAAAGGGACGACCCGACGGCGGTTTGAGGGCAGAAAACAACAACTCGAGACCCAGGCAAAGCGTATTTGCTCCCTGGTCATCGAAACCCAATCAATTCCATCACAACTAGACGTAGGCTTTTACTTTCATCGAAGGGGCCGAACTAGTATAAAAACTCCCGTGTCCCTTGTGTGGTTTAACCCCTTCAAGCTAACCCGTCGCGATGGCTCCACGACTAAGTCTTTTCAAGAGGACATCTGACGTGTTAATTCCACGACAGTTGGCGCCCATCGTGGGGCTATCGCACGATGGTTTCGAGTTCTTGAAGGGCAGCTTTGAAGGACTCAAAGGGTACGCGGTTGGCCGGATGACCAAGAGTCGTCGCAGTAAGCTCTACATCGACGACAAAGGATGGGGCCCTGAGGCCGACTCAATCGAGTACGGGTACCGGGTCCCCTTTGGCGGAATTCATGTCTTCATCGGCAAGATCGGCAAACCGGGCCCTGAGCCGGACATCTGCACTGACCTCGTCGAGACAGTTCAGCGTGCGAGTCCTGCCCGGGTTAAGCCCGCCATGAAGCGTGCGTTCGTAGGATGTGTCCATGGGATCGGATCTGAATCGGTGTCTGAAGGCGAGACGGCTGTTTATTCCGATGGCGAGTCATCCACTGGTGAAACTGAGTCCCTATACCAAATTCATGATGGTGTGTTCGAAGGATATTCCGATGGCAAAAGTATTCCGGACCTCCTTGAACCGCCAAGTCGGGTTGCTGTTTATATGGCCGGAACACAGCCCACTTTGCAGTCTTCATCTATAGCAGCAATGACTTCCGGACCAGCGGCCGCGGCAGGAGGCTTTGTGCGCCGACCGGCTCAAGTTCTCTCTGGTTTGATGGATGCCTGGGCGACCTTGTTAACCACGGCAGTTACCCCGGAGACGCAGGATCAGCACAATGCGGATGTTGCGGTCAAGGACCGGATAACACAGGCTAAGGAGGACTGGCAGCCGAGGATGCTAGGATGGCTGAAGAACGGGCCGCTTTGGATGCGCAGTCACAGCAGATACAGGCACAGAATTACCGGCTCATGTTGGATCAGAAATGCATCAAACGACGTAATGCGAAGGAAGACCGATCGCGTATGCAGCCGGTCTTTGAAGGATTGAATCTCTTTAATACGACGGGGGCTGGGACGAGTAATCCGGCAGCTGCAAACCGGACCGACGCGCCTAGGGTAGCGCCGGATCAACCACGAATAAAGGAACCACCTCGACGAACGGACAACCCGCCGCAATATGTGTCAACACCGCCGGGTCACTTTTCGAGCCCTTTGGATAACATGATTGCTGCAGCATCTCGCCTGGCAGCTATTCCGATGGAGGGCGATTCACTGGCGGCAATTGAGACACGGCGGGCGTGGATCTTCTTCAAACCGCCGTGGTGCAGCAGCAGGCTTATTCCTATAGCCGAGATAGAATTCATTCGACCCCTTGTTCGAGCAAAAGCTATAGCAGGCACATGGATGAACCGGAAGTGTCTAGCAGTGTGCGGCGCCGTAAAGTCCCTCAGGGACCCAATCCAACACGCGGTGAGGTAAACGCTCAAGACGTAGTGGATAATGGCAGAGCATGAAGGGAGGCCGCTTTGGCAGCACAATATGTGGGTCGTTATCAACCCGCCCCGATTCAGCCAGCGGCGTCAATAGACCAAGGCACCGGACTTGCTTTCAGTTCCTGGGGAGTGCCGTGTCTCATTCCGGCTCTTCGTAATGTGCGACTGCTCAAGGATTTCAAGGGTCCATGTAAGGTGCCTAATTACACCGCTGATCAGCCACCTGAGGCGTGGGTCGAGAGTTATGAGATGGCAATGGAGATGCTGGATGTGGATTAAGTGGCCTGTGCAAAGTATTTCTGTCGGATTTCGGGTTCCGGCAGACCCTCTAGGTTCGAACTCTGGGGTGCACGCAGAGATCTCGCCTCCTACCTACCTACACCTCGTCGCCTCGCAAGGATCTAAACTACACAAAGAGCAACACAAGGGACACAAGGTTTATCTTTGGTTCGGGCCACCATTGTGGTGTAATACCCTACTCCAAAGGTGTGGTGTGGTGGATTGCCTCAGGGGCTGATGATGAACAGTACAGGGAAGAACAGCCTCGAGAGGGTCTGTTCTTGGCCGGTGCGACGAACTGCTAGGGGGAGTTCGGCCGCTCTCTCTCTCTCTGTAGATCGCTTGATCTCTAGCTCTGTTCTTGATTTCGGATCCCCCTACCCTGTAGGTGGCTAGTCCTATTTATAGGCAAAGGCCATGGGCCTCTTCCCAAATATTGAGCGGGAAGGGCGCCAACAATTGGCCATTTTGAAGGGGAACATCTAGTACACTTATCCTGACTAAAGTTGGTCCTCGCCTGCCAAAGGCTCTGACGATGGCGCCGGCTTGGGCTCCATGATGACCTCCTTCCTGTCGTTGTGTTGGTCTTGGTCTTGTTGCACCGAAATGGTTGCCTTTGCTTGATACTCTCACCTGCGCTTGCCTCCTTTGCACCAAAGAGGGAATGAGGACACTGGGCGGGCTGGCGCCCGCCTGGCGCCCTTGGTCGTCATGGCTTGCGTCATGGGCACCTCGTGAGGTATCCCGCCTTGATCTCTCCGCCTCCTCGCGAGCCAGCCTGACGAGGTTGTGCCGGAGGAAGCTTCCTGTTGTCCGTCCTGCGAGGCTTGGCCCCTCACGAGGGTCTTGAGCTTGTGCTGCTGAAGATGGGCCGTACTGGGCCACCCCTTGAGCCACGCCGCAGGCCGCAGTGTGCAAGTCTGGGTACCCCGTTCCCGAGCAGCGACAATAGCCCCCGGGCCCAAGGCGCGCCTGGACTTGGCTTAGCGGAGAAGCGAAGGGGCAAGTGCGAAGCGCCGCGGGCCCTAACAGCCTGCGGCCTTGGGCACCGCATGGTGGTTGATTGGACTTGGGCGTCTCCACTTCCCCACGATGCCTCGGCAATTGCACGAATCGACAAGTCCCTGCATGCAAGGCAGGTCATGATTACCTGTGATCGTGGAGGTCGATGATTGGCCTTCCCCGGCTATAAGTACGGAACGGCGCGTGCCCTTCCAGTCCATCTCTTATTTCTTCTCCTTATTCTCCATGGCTCCGCCAAAGAGGTTCTCGGCCGCGGAGAAAGGAAAGGCCTGCCAGGTGGAGCCTGACTCTCCCCCGGCCAAGCGCGGTCGAGGCCGTCCTCGCAAGCACCCTATGGTTCCCGTAGCGGCTTCTCGCGGCCGCGGAGGTGATCTCCCGCGCGGTGACGGGCGTCAGGCCATTGATGGGGGACGCCCTAGGGCCGCGCGACCCCCCAGGCCGCGCTTCCACTCGGCAGAGGTGCTGCCGGAGTTTGTCGTGTGGTCGGCGGAGCCGACCAACACCTGGCTCCAGCTTCCCCGCTTCCTTTTAGGTGAACTTCCGGCCGGCCTCTGGCTCCAGGCAGACGGTTGCTGCAGCCGGGCCTCAAGGGCTTCGCTGGAGGTCTCTGCCGCCGGGAGCGTGGCCCTGACCCGCGGCTAGCAAACATTTGCCCGCGCGCGTGATCTAAGCCGGCGGTGCACCCTCGAGGACGGTCGCCGCGCTGGGTGCTGCCCCGAGGACGATGACCACGGCCGTGGGACTAGCCCCGGAGACGATCGGGATGAAGATGACAGCGCGCGCATGGTCGGCGGCGCTCGGGGTTCCTCGAGCTTCGGCGACTCTTCTTCAGAGAGCGGCTCCTCCAGCGGTGGCCATGCCCAGCTCCCGCGCCGCCGCGCCCGCCTGGAGGGAGGTAGCGGGTTTGCCCGCCGTCGCGCCTCGGTGAAGCACGAGAGGGAGTCCGCCTGAACTCCGGAGGCAGTTCGAGCCTTCGCCGTGAGTTGGTATCAAGCGAGCCGCGCTCGTTTTGTTCTTTTCCTTTTCTTGCGCAAAGAGACAGTAATGTAGGGTCCCGCGGGGGCGTGCTTGGACTGTTGCTGTTAATTATCGTACTGCTTCCTCTATTTCTGTATTAGGCTTCTGTGCCACACGCCTGCGCGTAGAAATTACTTAGCTTGGGGGTGACCTGTCGCGGTCTTCGCCTCCCGAGGCCGAGGTCTCCTCGAATGCTTCATGCCCTGCAAAGATTAGCTAGGAGAGGTAGCTTCCGGCCTCAGTTGTGGAGGCGACCGACCCGGGTCCTGTGTTCACAAGGTGCCCGTGGGGCACGGACCGAGGGGCGCCTGTAGTGGACCCGGTTAGGGAAACCTCAAACAATAGGGGCAAAAACACTCATGAGGGTGCCAGCGTTGCTCCTCATGAGACTCAAGGCGAGAGAAATCGAGGCAGGAGAGCGAAGAAGGCAAAGAGTCACAAGCCAAAGACGGCAACAACTTCAATGAAACTTCAAATGGGGATGAACAAGCCAATGGCAGAAAGCAAATGAAAAAGCCGCGTCCGGCACCTAATCTAGTCTTCGACGTATTCTCACCAGCGTAGAGCTAAGTGCTTCCACTGGGCGTGGGAGGGAGCCCCAGGGCCTGAGGCCGGCGCTCCTGAGACTCCGGGGCGTGTACAGCCCCAACTCATTATTACGTGAGAGTGTCACGGGCGGCGAGCTTCACAGGCATTGGCCTTCTTCACAGGCTCCGGGCCTTTCTTGGGGGAAGCAAACTTCACAGGCATTGGCCTTGTTCACAGGCTCCTGGCCTTTCTCAGAAATTAAGCTTCACATGCATTTTCCTTCTTCACAGGCTCTGGACCTTTTCCAAAACGAAACAACTTCACAGGAATTCCCCTTCTTCACAGGCACCGGGCCTTTCTCAAAAAGATAAGCTTCACAGGCGTTCGCCTTCTTCACAGGCTCTGGGCCTTTCTCAGAAAGTTAAGCTTCATAGGCGTTCTCCTTCTTCACAGGCACCGGGCCTTTCTCAGAAAGTTAAGCTTCACAGGTGTTCGCCTTCTTCACGGTGAAAGGACCACGATGTCGCCTAGAGGGGGGGTGAATAGGCGTTTTAAAATCTTTTACGGATTTGGCTATATCCAAATGCAGAAATAAACTAAGCAGATACTTTTCAAGCACAAATCCTAAATATACTAGGCTCACTAAGTGCACCAACAACTTAGCATAAACAAGATGAGAACAACGAGGATATGAGTAAGCACAAGTAAGTCACACAAACTTACTCAGTGTATATCACGAGGTATGGAAATGAATAATACACACAACCACAAGTAAGCAACACAAGCTTACACAAATTGTATCACAATATATGGAATTGAATGATACAAGCAAATTCAAGTAAGTTGCACAAACTTACTTGAGCAATATCACAATATATGGAAGTTTATAAAACAAGTTAGCAATTCACACTAATCACAATGTATATCAATAGTAGCAAGTATGAATTGCGGAATATGAAGTGTAGGCCTAAATAATCTCTACAAGGAAATGACCAACACAATATAATCAACCACCACAATATAATGAGGACAACAAGATATAGTGAATGCACGGTCAAATGACCAAAGTAAACCACAAGTAAGGAGTTAGGGTTAGAGATAACCAAAGTCACGGAGACGAGGATGTATCCCAATGTTCACTTCCTTGGAGGGAAGCTAGTCACCGTTAGAGAGGTGGATGTTACCACGAAGGCACACCAACGCCACGAAGGCTCACCCTATTCTCCTTGAGATATCACCACGAAGGCGATTCTCAACCACTAGTGGTAGACCTTGAGGCGGCCTCCAAACCTTCACAAACTTTCCGGGGGACAAATCACAAGTTGATTCCTCACCGGAGCACTCCTACCGCCTAGGAGTCTCCAACCTCCAAGAGTAACAAGAACAAAGGGGAAATCCTCAAGACTTGCTCAAATCACGAATTCCTTTGGTCAAGAGAGGGAGAGGGAGTGGATCTATCACTTGATTGGAAAATCTCTCAAGAACTCTCACGAATCTCTC
Organism: Aegilops bicornis; assembly: GCA_021605145.1. NCBI lineage: Eukaryota > Viridiplantae > Streptophyta > Magnoliopsida > Poales > Poaceae > Aegilops > Aegilops bicornis. The sequence goes on along the minus strand of CM038670.1, from coordinate 576,065,260 downwards.
CGGGATCTAAGATTTGGTGGAGGAGAAGTGAGAGGGAGCCTTTTTGTGTTCTAGGGTTCATATGAATGTAGCTCAACCTTCTCCCGGGGTGGAAGAAGGTTATATATAGTGGTAGTGCAAATATGGCCGTTGGAGTGTAAGTGGCTGTGTCGGGCGGACATCCGGCTGGGGCCGACATCCCGGACGCTGTGAAGTGTGCACACATGTACGCAGAAAACAGGTTACAGGGCGGACATCTGGCGAAGCCGGACATCTGGCCAAACTTGGGGCCCCGGACATCTGGCCCAAGTTGCGGACATCCGGAGGACACAACCAGCATTTCAACACGGTTCTGGACATCTACGGCCGGATTTCCGGGCCAAGTCCCGGATATCCGGCCAACACAAAACTGCAGGCGCCCCAAAAGTAAAACATCCATAACTTTCTCATCCGGACTCGATTTTGATGATCTTGGGCTCGTTTTGAAGCTATGAAAAGCTCCAGGTCCTCACATAGAGAACCACCCAAGATAAGCCAAAATGGAGGATGCAAAGTATGCAAAGGTTAGATCATATATTTTGGGGAACCTAGTTGGCTATGAATTTATTTGGTATATAGGATATGAGTGGAATTGTGTTGGATAGGAGTGAAATATGCCTATGTTGGAATATGATGTGAGGAAGTAGAAATAGAAGATGTTGACTTGAGCAAATCTATCACTAACCCCTTTGATCCCCTCTTAATAGTGCGGGATCCTTATAACTCAAGAAACATAAAAGAGCTATACTACATAGCTATCGAGAACCATTCTTGAGTGTATATTTTTCTTCGGTGGTCATCTCTCCACAACACTAACGCCAAAGGAACTAATACCTTTGACTCAAGCCTTGATGTTTATGTTTCTTCTTGGCTCAAGTTGAAGACAAGACATTGGTGAAGTCTTCAAGTAGCTCCCACATATGGGAGTCCTTGCTTTGTATTCATCTTCACTTGCCCATCATGTGATCATCCACAAGCTTCAAGCATGTAATCCCTCGGGATGGTTATCTTGAACTTGCCCTTATCAACCATGATCACCAACACTTGATGTTATCCTCTCATAGACACTTGGAATATCTCTCTCTCGATGCGAGCCCATGAGAATCACCTAACCCTCGAAAACATAGACAACACATAGTATGGGTTAGTACACAGAGTGCAATTGATAATTTCTTATCATACCACAAGATCTTATGTGGTGCATCATTTGCGCCGTGTGTTGACCATTTAGAGTTCAATCTCCGAGCTTCAACTTGGTCAACCGATATCTCTACTCCATGCTTAATCTTGACGTCATGAAGGATATATTGAATTCTTCACTTGAATAGCTTGCTCAATCATGTCTCAACACATGAGTCCATTATGATCATATCTTTGAGCCACTCCTAGAATTCATCATTCGAAATCATCCTTTTGAGATCTTGATCCATTATGGCTCAAACCATAGCTCTAAGCATGTCAACCCTTAAGATACTCCAATGAACTCCATTTTGATCATCTCGATGTACTTGTTGCTTCAAAGGAGTTTTCTTCCATTATTCTTCAATCATTTTCCAATGGGACTAATCTTCAAATGTATATCTCAATGCAAACATTAGTCCATAAGGATTGTCATTAATTAATTACCAAAACCACACATGGGGTCTACATGTACTTTCAATCTCCCCCATTTTGGTAATTGATGACAATCTCAACAAGAGGGTTTGTATAATGAATTTTTAAACAATCATGCAATTTATCCGAGGATAAATTGTATACTTAGATGGTTGTACTATCATCAAGACACTACATAAGCATTTGATGATAGTACACCCATAGTATATAGAGCAAACTCCCCACAATATATGCATGTGTGAATGACCTTTGAATGTCATTGCATATATTGGTTGACATAACCTAGGAGGAGATTTCTCTATATACAATACTCATTCATGCAATAAGAATATATAACAAGTGTAGATATGCATGAGTGACAACAAGAACTACAAAAGATATTCATCTTAAACCCTCTAAACTTTCTCCCCATTGGCACCAAATGCCAAAATGGAAGACAAAACATCTAGCAGACCAATATAGTATGAGTTCGTCCTTGATGTGTGCATATCACAACATGTGAGTGAAAACAAATGCACATATTCAATGATGAACAATTAAAGGAGCTTCGGAATCTATGGAATGCAATCAGATACGAAGATATGAACTTTTTCATGTATAAAAATTTCTATGTGGCCAATAATAATCATGATATGTATCCATAAAGAAACTCGTATACACAAAAGGAAAGGTTGCAATTGATAAGAACATGATATCCACAAGTGAATCCACAATTATACAACTTGAGCCTAGTCATAATAGCAAGGTACATGGCACAAAGCTCATGGCACAAATTGATCTCATTTGCATAACACAAAGTGAAGCAAGCAATCAAAAGATCCGACGAGCCAAAAGGATAAAAGAATATTACGATTTGGGTAAAGGAGTGTTCTAAGGAAAATAGAGAAGCTCCCCATGATTTGTGCACAGTTTAGACTTTTTTTATTTGGGTACAAGTGCACAAAATAGGATCATCACTCCCCAAAATCGATAGGAACATAGAACAATTGCAAGCAAACATAGATAAAAAAAGAAGCCTAGCATTTGCAACAAACATACGGTTGAGCAACATGTACATGAGGCAACCTAAGAATAGGCACAACCAAAATGATGTGTGTGAGTCACGTCAAAGCACTTGAGAGGACTAGTATAAGGATGAGAATTAAGCATCAACATAGCCTTGAGTAAATGAGATACAAGGTGCAAGACATGTCCTTCCCACGCACACGGGTTAAGAAGGTCACACACACGTCAAGCAAATGGGTTCACAAGATCACTAATAGCAAACTAAAAATCAAAGCTTGTGACAACCCATGATGAAGATAGGAAATGATAGGCTTGTCAAGACAAGCATGAGGACAACAATCTTCACCAAACATGAGTGCACTAAGATGCAAAGAGGTAAGACATGCACTCATTCAATAAATGCTTCCATGGAGCCACCAAAAAGATATAAAAAGTGTATGAAATGGTGGACTTGAAAGAAAAGGGATATCAACTAGAGATGTAACTTCACTCACGTGTATAAGATACTAGGTAGATGATATCCACAAAGAAGGATGTACACATAAAATAGTTACAAAAGGAAGGAATAAGATATCCAAAGCAGAGTCATAAAATATACCAATGAGATCTTTGCTTGAAAGCATATCACATGGCTTAATATAATATTATTGTATATTAATGAACTCCAAACACACAACCATCAAAGACATCACAACTAGCAACAAGAGATCGTTGTTGGGATGCTTTCAGAAAGGAAACAAGTATCACAGGAACGAGTCAAGAAATTCATGCCATGATGCAACCTACACAAGGCTGACTTCATTTCTATATATATGCATGAAGTAAATACTTGTTACCGAGATAGCATTGGTATGAAGTTGTAGATCAATAAAATGTCCAAGCTTGGCTCTAATTTCCTCATAGTGCCACCACCTTCATGAATAAGCCAAGCACCCAATGCTTCTCAAATGTACCTAAAACATTTTAAGTACAATATGGTCCCCAAACTTATTGGGTCCGAAGTAGTTAGCATAACTACAACACATAGGGTAAAACCACTTAAATATGTGCCTATTGATATGAATTTGAATTTCATGCACATCATACTATTAAGAATTTGATGGATTTACCATATATATTGGATCAAATAAGGCAAACAAGGCATGTGAATTTACACATAGTAAATATGCATGCACAAGCCTACTAAAATCCAGGAGATACAAATTGGACAAATGACCACATAACCGTTAATACTTCCAATAACATCACTAGTCATTCATGTTGTCCAAAATGAATCAAAGTGACAAATCAACATATGATAGCACACAAAGTTCAACATATGAACCAAGGAAAAAATGAGCATATAAGATATGCATTGCACACATACTCATAGGAATATCTCACTCAAGTAGATATAGGAAACTATAAACTATGAGATAACAAACTCTCATATAGAGCAATAAGATGAGTTCGAACAAAATGGTATTTCGGTTATCATTCTGTAGAAACCAAATAAGTACATGATCATCTATACTAACACAAGCATAACATGAGAGTTTAGAAATAACCACAATGCTTGGATAGCATAATATTAACATTCCAACTAGATAGATAATCATGTAAAGCAATAATTGGAATTGCTTTAATCAAATGATTTTCCAAATATGATTTTAAAGATAACCATGGGCAAAACCGCACAAGAATGCCATACGTAAACAAGACATTGCATGCCACGGAGATATAAGATAATCTCAAATATAAATTCTAGGTGGCATCCCTCAATTGTTCATATTAACAAGGATTGTGATATGCACAAAGCATATCACTCCCCATAATATGTTGATCCATGTATTATCCACAAGAAGCAAATGAAACCCAACTAAGGATAATTAATAGATGAGAATTTGAGTTTCAAATGAGCTTTACATACCACATAGTACCTAGATAATATTGCACTAACAATACTAGGTGGTATCCCACATACATACACATTTAAGGTTTGTGATATCCGTAAAACATAGCACTCCCCCATAATGTGATGATCAAACCAAGGAAGATTCAACTAATGAAGCAATAAAGGCTTGAAACCACACGCACAAATATATGAAGTGCATTGTGACCTACACATGCTAGATAACACAAATCAAGCATACTAGAAAGCACAACTATAAAAGCACATGCTAGGTACAAAACCTAAACATGCAAGGGACATAGTAACTTTCAATGTAATCAATGCAAGTACAAGTTACCGCAAAGAGGAGCATTGGATTGATAGATATGATGATAATCCACTTGACTTGGCATTAACCATAACATATGGTGAAAATAGTTTTTCTTCATGAAGTAGCCAAGTCTCCAATGCCCTCCACACACCTATTGATCAATTTTGAGCTTGATGGTCCCCAACCAAGTTGGGTCCTAAGAAGTTAGTAACAATAGGCTTGGCAACCCAAATGGTCTTATCCACTTTCAAACTTCTTTGGGAACCCACAAACTTGGCAAACACATTGCCACCAAGATCCTTCCTTAGCGAATAATGATTATTGACTATAGGAGGCTTAGATATGTTACTGTTGGGACAAGATGAAGCTATGTGTCCCTTCTTCACGGCAAATATAGCAACATGTGCTCCCCTTTCTCTTCTTCTTTACCTTTTCAACTTGGAGAGCATTATCTTGGTTAGGCATGGGAAGAGGCCTTTTATTATCTTGATCTTGAACTTGAGGCCACTTCCCTTGATGCTTCACATTTGAAGCCTTCTTCTTCAATGGACAAGATCTCACATGGTGTCCAACATTCTTGCACTTGAAGCAAGTAATGTTGGCGAATTCTTGACTTGATCTTGTCCCTTCTTCTTCTTCTTGGACTTCTTCTTGTTGGAGATGAAATCAAGTCCTATTTTGTCATGAGGGTCCTTTTGCACACTCAAGATATTATCACAACATTTTTCCAAGTCTTTCTTCAAACTAGTGACTTGGGCCTTGAGCTCTTTATTTTCCTCTACAAGGTTAGTATTAACAAAAGAACTATAGGAAGTAGAAGCTTCATTGTTAGAGCAACAAGGCATGGTGAGCAATTCATTACAAGATGTACCAATATCATGTAGAGAGGAATTGCAAGGACTATCACATGACAATAAGGCATTTCGAGTAGAAGATGTGCTAATATTCACATGAGACTCACATGATTTTACCTTGGTGACCATAGCCTCATGAGCTAACTTTAACTCATCATGAGAGATTAGAAGATCCTCATGAGTGCCTGAGAGCTTTTTATGACTTTCTCCCAATTTCCCACAATTGCTAGTTAGCAAATCAAGTTGAGTCCTTAGCTCAACATTTTCTTTTAATATCGATGCTTCACACAAGATAGAGTTAGTAGCACAAGCATCATTATCAATATGAGAGTAGCATGTAGAAGCTAGAGACTCGCATGAGTAGCTTGAAGTTCCTCATGAGACTTAGAGAGTTTGGTGAGCTCTCCTTTGACCTTCTTGTAGTCAAGGTCAAGATGCTCAAAATCCTCTTTAAGGTTACAATGAGTAACTTCAATCTCTTCTTTAAAGAACTCAAGTCACTAAGACATTGATGAGCCATAGCAAGTTCATGTTCAAGTTGTTCACTTTTGCTTGCTCGTAAAGAAATAAGTCGTTCACGCTTTTTAAAGCAAGCAAGAACATCTTGGAGCCTTTTATAAGTGTTATTTTTAGCTCTCACGAAGAGTTTTCCCAATCTCATAGAGATTTTGAGTCAAGACTTCATCATCTTCCTCATTACAACTATCATCATTATCACTAAGAGAAGATGATACCTCATCATTACCTCTTGCCATGAGGCACATGTGAACAAAAGGGGTTGATGATGATTCTTTTGGAGAAGAGGGTTCTTCATCAATCAAGCATGCCTCATCTTTCTTGATTTCCTCTACATGGTTAGTCATAGAAAAACTAGAGGAAACCAAAACATTTCTATCATGGCAACATGGGAGATCAAGCATATCATCACAAATGAGCTTAACACCATCATTACAGGATATTTCTTCACTCACCATGTCATTACCTTGTGGTATGCCACATGTTGGTGAAGTCAAAGATGTTGAGGTATGCAAGTAATCGGAGGTGGAAGCAATAGAGAGCTCTTCATGATTTAAAAATGTGGAGAACTCCTCCATTAACTCCCCAAAACAATATTGTCTTCATGAAGATTGGACCCAAAATATATATCTTCAATTTTGGTCCAAGCATCATGAGCCAACGAACAAGACGAGATTGACTTGAACACCTCGAAGGTTATAGCTTGGTGAATGATACTTAAAGCTTCACTATCAAGATGCATATCACCAAGTGACGGAGATTGTCCATCCTTTAGATTTGAATTCCCTACAACCACAATCCATAAAGCATTTGGACCCATGGCCGAAAATGACAAAGCATGTGTAATCTCCACATAATGTAATTTGTGCCATTAAAACAAAATGTGTCATCGTGCATTAGTTCACTAGTCGACATCATTACTCTCTAGGCGGTTAAGCCTAATAAGGAGAGACCTTGCTCGATACCAATTGAAAGGACCACGATGTCGCCTAGAGGGGGTGAATAGGCGTTTTAAAATCTTTTACGGATTTGGCTATATCCAAATGCGGAAATAAACTAAGCAGATACTTTTCAAGCACAAATCCTAAATATACTAGGCTCACTAAGTGCACCAACAACTTAGCATAAACAAGATGAGAACAACGAGGATATGAGTAAGCACAAGTAAGTCACACAAACTTACTCAGTGTATATCACGAGGTATGGAAATGAATAATACACACAACCACAAGTAAGCAACACAAGCTTACACAAATTGTATCACAATATATGGAATTGAATGATACAAGCAAATTCAAGTAAGTTGCACAAACTTACTTGAGCAATATCACAATATATGGAAGTTTATAAAACAAGTTAGCAATTCACACTAATCACAATGTATATCAATAGTAGCAAGTATGAATTATGGAATATGAAGTGTAGGCCTAAATAATCTCTACAAGGAAATGACCAACACAATATAATCAACCACCACAATATAATGAGGACAACAAGATATAGTGAATGCACGGTCAAATGACCAAAGTAAACCACAAGTAAGGAGTTAGGGTTAGAGATAACCAAAGTCACGGAGACGAGGATGTATCCGATGTTCACTTCCTTGGAGGGAAGCTAGTCACCGTTAGAGAGGTGGATGTTACCACGAAGGCACACCAACGCCACGAAGGCTCACCCTATTCTCCTTGAGATATCACCACGGCGATTCTCAACCACTAGTGGTAGACCTTGAGGCGGCCTCCAAACCTTCACAAACTTTCCGGGGACAAATCACAAGTTGATTCCTCACCGAGCACTCCTACCGCCTAGGAGTCTCCAACCTCCAAGAGTAACAAGAACATAGGTGAAATCCTCAAGACTTGCTCAAATCACGAATTCCTTTGGTCAAGAGAGGGAGAGGGAGTGGATCTATCACTTGATTGGAAAATCTCTCAAGAACTCTCACGAATCTCTCCGGGATCTAAGATTTGGTGTAGGAGAAGTGAGAGGGAGCCTTTTGTGTTCTAGGGTTCATATGAATGTAGCTCAACCTTCTCCCGGGTGGAAGAAGGTTATATATAGTGGTAGTGCAAATATGGCCGTTGGAGTGTAAGTGGTTGTGTCGGGCGGACATCCGGGCCTGGGCCGACATCCGGACGCCGTGAAGTGTGCACACATGTACGCAGAAAACAGGTTCTGTGGGCCGGACATCTGGCGAAGCCCGGACATCTGGCCAAACTTGGGGCCCCGGACATCTGGCCCAAGTTGCGGACATCCGGAGGACACAACCAGCATTTCAACACGGTTCTCGACATCTACGGCCGGATTTCCGGGCCAAGTCCCGGATATCCGGCCAACACAAAAACTGCAGCGCCCTAAAAGTAAAACATCCATAACTTTCTCATCCGGACTCCGATTTTGATGATCTTGGGCTCGTTTGAAGCTATGAAAAGCTCCAGGTCCTCACATAGAGAACCACCCAAGATAAGCCAAAATGGAGGATGCAAAGTATGCAAAGGTTAGATCATATATTTTGGGGAACCTAGTTGGCTATGAATTTATTTGGTATATAGGATATGAGTGGAATTGTGTTGGATAGGAGTGAAATATGCCTATGTTGGAATATGATGTGAGGAAGTAGAAATAGAAGATGTTGACTTGAGCAAATCTATCACTAACCCCTTTGATCCCCTCTTAATAGTGCGGGATCCTTATAACTCAAGAAACATAAAAGAGCTATACTACATAGCTATCGAGAACCATTCTTGAGTGTATATTTTTCTTCGGTGGTCATCTCTCCACAACACTAACGCCAAAGGAACTAATACCTTTGACTCAAGCCTTGATGTTTATGTTTCTTCTTGGCTCAAGTTGAAGACAAGACATTGGTGAAGTCTTCAAGTAGCTCCCACATATGGGAGTCCTTGCTTTGTATTCATCTTCACTTGCCCATCATGTGATCATCCACAAGCTTCAAGCATGTAATCCCTCGGGATGGTTATCTTGAACTTGCCCTTATCAACCATGATCACCAACACTTGATGTTATCCTCTCATAGACACTTGGAATATCTCTCTCTCGATGCGAGCCCATGAGAATCACCTAACCCTCGAAAACATAGACAACACATAGTATGGGTTAGTACACAGAGTGCAATTGATAATTTCTTATCATACCACAAGATCTTATGTGGTGCATCATTTGCGCTCGTGTGTTGACCATTTAGAGTTCAATCTCCGAGCTTCAACTTAGTCTACCGATATCTCTACTCCATGCTTAATCTTGACGTCATGAAGGATATATTGAATTCTTCACTTGAATAGCTTGCTCAATCATGTCTCAACACATGAGTCCATTATGATCATATCTTTGAGCCACTCCTAGAATTCATCATTCAACCATCCTTTTGAGATCTTGATCCATTATGGCTCAAACCATAGCTCTAAGCATGGCAACCCTTAAGATACTCCAATGAACTCCATTTTGATCATCTCGATGTACTTGTTGCTTCAAAGGAGTTTTCTTCCATTATTCTTCAATCATTTTCCAATGGGACTAATCTTCAAATGTATATCTCAATGCAAACATTAGTCCATAAGGATTGTCATTAATTAATTACCAAAACCACACATGGGGTCTACATGTACTTTCACACGGGCACCAGGCCTTTTTAGGGGTAAAACCTCCGGAGGTGCTGGATGTTCCACGCGTTCTGGACGGGCACCCCCTCCTGAGTCTCCAAGCGCGCGGAGCCGGGCCTGGAAACATGAACAACCTTGAACGGGCCCTCCCACATGGGAGAGAGCTTATGCAGTCCCTCCCTGGAGAGAACCCGTCTGAGCACGAGGTCCCCTACCTCAAGAGTTCTGGGGCGAATGTTGCGGCAGTGGTATCGCCGCAGTGCTTGTTGGTACCTCGCCGCTCGTAGCGCGGCTTCTCGACGATGCTCCTCCCCCAGCACGAGGTCCGTCCCCCGCATGGCGTCCTGCTGCGCCTCGTCGAACGCCAGGACCCGTGCGGAACGACGTCTGACCATGTGAGGGAGGACCGCTTCAGCTCCATAGACCAGGAAGAACAGGTCTCGCCAATTGGCTTGGTCGCGGTCGTGCGGATGGACCACAACACGGACTGGAGCTCGTCGTACCAGCCTCTGCCGCAGGCCTCCAGCTTCTTCTTGAATGTCCTGGTTTTGAGGCCCCTCCGGACCTCTGCGTTGGCCCGCTTGGCCTGACCGTTGCTCTGTGGGTGCACTACCGAAGCGTAGCATACCTGCATCCCAAGGTTAGCACAGTATGTTTTGAAGAGGTTACTGGTGAACTGCGAATCGTTGTCGGTGATGATGCGGTTCGGCACCCCGAACCGGCTCACGATGCCCTTGATGAACTTGACCGCAGAACCTGCGGGGATGGTGCGGACGGCTTCCACTTCAGCCAACTTGGTGAACTTGTCCACGGCGACGTAGAGGTAACGATAGCCTCCTGGCACCCGAGGAAACGGGCCCAGGATATCCAGCCCCCAGACTGCGAATGACCATGAGAGGGGTATAGTTTGCAGACCTCCCGCCGGTTGATGGATCTGCTTGGCATGGAACTGGCAGGCCTCGCAAGCCTTCACCAGTTCCACGGCATCATTGAGCGCAGTGGGCCAATAGAACCCGCTGCGGAACGCCTTGCCAACGAGGGTCCGTGATGACGAATGATGCCCACAGTCTCCACCGTGTATGTCTGCCAGCAGCTCCTTCCCTTGCTCCCTGGAAATGCAACGTAGGGACACATCATTTGGTCGCTTCCGGTAGAGCTCTCCATCCCTGATGCAGTACGCCGTGGCTTGCCGCGCCACATGCTCCACTTCCTCTTCCTTTTCCCGCAAGGTCCCTAGGTAGCTTCGGAGCTCTGTGATCCAGCACCCCTCCTGAGGCTCCAGCATCAGGAGCAGACGCGCTCCCGAGGCCGGGCCATAGACCGGGGCTCCCGAGGCAGGTGGCTGGGGGAGCTCTTCCCGAGGCTGCACCGTGCTCGACAGCGATGGCGCGGCCGAGGGCTTGAAGAGCCGCTCCTCAAAGACGCCAGTTCTGAGGTAGCCGCTGGATGCCCGCTCGGCGATGTCGTCGACCTCTTGATTGGTGCCACGAGGCACATGCCGCAACTCCAGTCCACGTAGGCGCTTCTCCATCCTGCGGACCTCCGCGAGGTAGGCTTCCATGTGCTCATCCCTCGGCTCGTATACTTTGTTGGAGAAGTTGACGAGGAGTTGTGAATCACCCTTGATGGTAAGGCGCTTCACTCCCTGTGGCAGCCAAGGCCTTCGGGCCTGCTATCGAGCCTTCATATTCTACTATGTTGTTGGAGACCTTTTCTCCGTCTTTGGAAACAGAGTTGCACGGCGTAGTAGAGCTTGTCTTGAGTAGGAGATATAAGCACCTGCCAGCCCAGCGCCGTGTCTGGAGAACGCCCCGTCGAAGTACGTGATCCAGCCGTCCGGTGCCTCGCTTCCCGGGGAGAGGGATCGATCCTCATCAGCCTTGAGGCCTGGCGCCTCTGTCCATTCCGCCACGAAGTCCGCTAGCGCGGCCCCCTTGATGACTCTGGTGGTGCTGAATTCTAGCTGAAACGCTTGCAACTCGATGTTCCACTTAGCGACTCTCCCAGTCGAGTTGGGGCTCCTGAGCACTCTTTCCAAGGGGTACGCTGAGACAACTTTGATGGGATGGCCCTGAAAATAGTGCCGCAGCTTGCGCGAGGCCACCAATAGCGCAAGGAGGAGTTTCTGGGGCATGGGGTACCGCGCCGCATCCCGCAACATCCTTTGTCTTGATGAAGTACACAGGGTGTTCGACGAGGTTGGGAGTGCTGGTGTTGCTGGCGTCCTCCGGAGGCCGTGGCGCCTCCTGAGACAGTGGAGTTCCCAGCGGCTGGTCGCCGGGGGGAGGGGTCTCTTCTGTTCTGAGTGCGCTTCCCTGCGGCGGCTTATCCTTCTCGGCTGTGGTAGTGGTCTCTGTGGGGCCCCCTTGATCCTGCTTCGCCTTGACCTGGGCAGCTGCCGCGGCTTTGGTCCAACGCTCCTCCCTAACCGCCACCAGGGCTGCACTGGCAGAGTAAGGAGTGGCTGCAAGGTAGAGCACCAGGGGCTCTTGAGGGCGCGGAGCCACCATTACCGGAGGGCTAGTTAGGTACCTTATGAGATCTTGGAACACCTTGTTGGCCTCTTCAGTCCATTCAAAGGGGCCCTCTTTCTTCATTAGCTTGAAGAAGGGTAGCGCTCGTTCTCCCAACTTGTAGATGAAGCGTCCTAGTGTGGTCACGCGCCCAGTGAGCTTCTGCATTTCTCTGAGGGTCTTCGGTGGGCTCATGTCCTTGACTGCCTTGACCTTTTCTGGGTTAGCCTCGATGCCCCAGTGGGACACGAGGAAGCCCAAGAGCTTGCCCGAGGGGACCCCAAACACACACTTCTCCGGGTTGAGCCGCAGGTTCACTGCGTTGAGGCTCATGAAGGTTTCCTCCAGGTCTTGTATCGTGGTTCGGCCTCCCGAGACTTCACCACAATCTCATCGACGTAAGCCTCAACATTCCTCCCGAGCTGCGGACCCAAGGTGATGTGCATCAGCCGCTGAAAGGTCGCTCCTGCGTTGCGCAGCCCGAATGGCATGCATGCGTAGCAGTACACTCCACACGGGGTCAGGAAAGCCGTTTTTTCCACGTCTTCTACCACCATCTTGATCTGGTGATAGCCAGAGAAGGCATCCAGGAAACATAACAGGTCGCACTCGGCGGTGGAATCGACGATCTGATCGATACGAGGGAGCGGGAATGGATCCTGCGGGCAGGCTTTGTTGAGGTTGGTGAAGTCGACACACATGCGTTCCTTCCCCCCTTTCTTTGGCACGACAACCGGGTTAGCCAACCAATCTGGGTATTGGACCTCGCGAATGACCCCTGCCGCTTCTAGCTTGCGGGTCTCTTGGACGATGAAAGCCTGCTTCTCAGTGGACTGCCGTCTCGCTTTCTACTTCACGGGGCGTACGTTGGGCACACGTTGAGGTGGTGCTCGATTATGCCTCTTGGGACCCCTGCCAGCTGATCAGGTTCCCATGCGAATACCTTCTTGTTCGCGCGTAGGAACTTGATCGGGGCCTCCCTCTTTCGGGCTCGAGGTTGGCGCCTATGGTGAAGGTGGCGTTAGTGGATCCGTCCTCGTCGACCAGTATCTGCTTGGTTTCTGCCTTGTCTTGGGTGAACAGCTGCTTCTTCTTGGCCGGCGCAGCCCCCTTGGGCTCAGGGGCGTCTGAGTCGGCGGGCTGTGTTGCCGCCACATTCTTGAAGACGAGCTTGAGCACTTGCAACACATCCTCGGTGTCTCCGGACACGGTGAGGATGTCGTTGCTCCCGGGCATCTTCGTGAGGTTGTATGCTGGGTGAGTCGCGGCCATGAATCGGGCTAGTGCTGGGTAGCCGAGGATGGCGTTGTATGGGAGGCCGATGGGGGCGATGTCGAAGTCGATTAGCTCCGTGCGGAAGTTGGCGTAGGTGCCGAAGGTCACCGGAAGACGGATCTGCCCCAGGGAGCCGGCTGAACCGCCTCCGACGCTCGAGAAGGGCCTGCTGGGCTGAAGCCGCTCTGGCGGTATGTGGAGGAGGCTGAAGGCTTCAATCGAGAGCACGCTGAGGCCCGCGCCGCCGTCGATGAGAGTCCTGGTGACGACCACCTGGCAGATGGTGGGGGTGCACAGCATTGGGAGCGCACCCGAGCATGCTGTGTTGGAGGGGTGATCCTCCGAGCTGAAGGCCAGATCGGCCTTGGGCGCCGACCGACCCAGAGGAGCCCCATGCTGCGCGGAGGCATCGCCGATCTGGCGGACGAATGGCTTGATCTGGCGGCCTGAAGGTGGCGCCTGCGAGCCGCCCAGGAGAGCTGCGACGACCGGGGGCGCCGGCGCAGCGTGCTGGGCGAGGAAGAGGTCGCGTAGCTCCTCCCAAGAGGACCCGGAAGCCGCCGGCAGGTGGAGCAGCCACATGCGTGGGGCGCCGGTGAGGGCCATGGGAAGCCAGTTCGCCATGACCTTCTCGTCCCCGTTGGCGGCTTCGATGCCCAGCTCGTAGAGCTGGAGGAACTCCACGGGGTCGGCCGTGCCGTCATAGCGAGTAGGCAGGTCTGGCTTGAACTTGCCGGGCCACGCGACGCTGCGAAGCTTGGTGGTGAAGGCGCGGCAGCCTGCAGTAGCCACGGGAGGCCTTTGGTGATGAAGGGCTTGATCTTGCGGATCCCCGTGCGCCGCCGCTGGGAGCAGCGCGGGGTCTTGGCGTGCTGGAACAGGAGTGCGGTCGTGACGGGCCGGTGCAGGGAGCACTCGGGCAACTTCTTGGGGGCGAGGGACCTCTTGGCAGCTCTGCTCTTGCTGCGCTGGTGCCGGACGGAGCGGGTTCCGCCCAGGGGCCGCACGCCTTGGGGCCAAGGCACCTTCTTGAGGGGGAGGCTGCTGAGGCGCCCCCGGAGCTTCATCGCCTACGCAAGGCGAGGCGCGATGCAGCGAGAAGGACGGCGCGGGGGAGCCGCCTGCGGCGCGGACGAGCTCGGCGACGCGGTCGAGCCACTCCTCCCAGACGTCATCGACGGGGCGGTAGCGTAGGAGCTCGTTTGCCGCGATGAGCGCGGCTCGAGCCTCCATGGGCGCGCGGAGCGCGCGGGACGAAGAACCAGCTGGGGCGAGCGAAGGAGTAGCGGTGCGGCCGTCTCGCCTCACGGATGGATGCTGGGACGACGCCTGCTGCTCGTTCCCCGCCGGGCCGGTGGCGGCGTTGACGGCAGGCGACGGGGAACGGCGGCGACGCCGGACGGGGCCGTCTGGGCGACGCGAGTGGCAAGAGTGGCCCGGCGCCGGCGCGAGCTCGACGGCGTCCGACATGGATGCGATGATGGCGGCGAAGAACAGCGGCGAAGACAGATTCGGTGCACCTACCGGCGCGCCAAATGTCGGATTCGGGTTCAGCAGACCCTCTAGGTTCGAACTACAGGGTGCACGCGGAGATCTCACCTCCAACCTACCTACACCTCGTCGCCTCGCAAGGATCTAAACTACACAAAGAGCAACACAAGGGACACAAGGTTTATACTAGTTCGGGCCACCATTGTGGTGTAATACCCTACTCCAGTGTGTGGTGTGGTGGATTGCCTCAGGGGCTGATGATGAACAAGACAGGAAGAACAGCCTCATGAGGGTCCTTCTTGGCCGGTGCGATGAACTGCTAGGGGGAGTTCGGACGCTCTCCCCCTCTCTCTCTCTCTCTCTAGATTGCTTGATCTCTATCTCTGTTCTAGATTTCGGATCCCCCTACCCTGCGGGTGGCTAGTCCTATTTATAGGCAAAGGCCCTGGGCCTCTTCCCAAATATTGAGCAGGAAGGGCGCCAACAATTGGCCATTTTGAAGGGGAACATCTAGTACACTTATCCTGACTAAAGTTGGTCCTCGCCTGCCAAAGGCTCTGACAATGACGCCGGCTTGGGCTCCACGATGACCTCCTTCCCGCCGTTGTGTTGTTCTTGGTCTTGTTGCACCGAAATGGTTGCCTTTGGTTGATACTCTCGCCTGCGCTTGCCTCCTTTGCACCAAAGAGGGAATGAGGACACTGCGCGGGCTAGCGCCCGCCTGACGGCCTCGGTCGTCATGGCTTGCGTCATGGGCACCTCGTGAGGTAGCCTGCCTTGATCTCTCCGCCTCCTCACGAGCCAGCCTGACGAGGCCGTGCCTGAGGAAGCTTCATGTTGTCCGCCCCGCGAGGCTTGGCCCCTCGTGAGGGTCTTGAGCTTGTGCTGATGAAGATGGGCCGTACTAGGCCACCCCTTGAGCCACGCCGCAGGCAGGCAAGTCTGGGTACCCCCGTTCCTAGAACGCCGACAATTTCACAATGATGTTGGAAGGGACAGCCCGTACTTGGTTGAAAAACCTACTAGCCAACTCCATCGAGTCATGGGATCAGTTGAAGGCCCGGTTTATAGCCAATTTCAAAGACACATGCAAACAGCCTATGTCCATTGTGGATCTGGATGCCTGTGTTCAAGCGGAGAACGAGTCAACAACTCATTGGAGTGCCGGGTTTTGAAGTTTTGCATTCGTCAGACCGGATTAATGCTGGACAAGCAATCATAACGCTGGAGCGTAATTGCCGGTTTAAGTCACTAAAGATGAAGTTGGGACGGCTCAAGCGCCACTACAATGACATGGGAACACTTATGGTAGCCTTGGTCAAATATGCCGATTCTGATAGTACCAAGGATCCCGATTGTCGGCTTTCTGGGAACGGGGGTCCCCAGACTTGCCTGCCTGCAGCGTGGCTCAAGTGGCGGCCCAGCGCAGCCCAGCTTCATCAGCTCAAGCTCACGACCCTCGCGAGGGGCCAAGCCTCGTGGGGCGGATGACGGGAGCCTTCCTCGGGAGCAGCCTCGTCAGGCAGGCTCACAAGGAGGCGGAGAGATCAAGGCAGGGTACCTCACGAGGGTGCCCCGTGACGCAAGCCATGACGATCAAGACCAGGCAGGCGCCAGGCGGGCGCCATCCTACGCAGTGTCCTCATTTCCCCTTTGGTGCAAAGGGGGCAAGCGAAGGCCAAGGCATCAGGCAAAGATTACCGCTTCGGTGCAACAAGACCAAGACCAGCAGAGCGGCAGGAAGGAGGTCATTGTGGAGCCCAGGACGGCGTCACCGTCAGAGCCTTTGGCAGGCGAAGACCAACTTTAGTCAGGATAAGTGTACTAGATGTTCCCTTTCAAAATGGCCAATTGTTGGCGCCCTTCCCGCTCATTATTTGGGAAGAGGCCCATGGCCTCCCTCTATAAATAGGACTAGCCACCACAGAGAGAAAAGGGAGAGAGAGAGGGAGAGACGAGGGACAGAACCCTACGAGATGAGAGGAGAATCAACCAGAGAGAGAGAGAGAGAAGCGACTGGACTCGCCCAAGCAGTCCATCGCACCAGCTCAAGGACAGCCCCTCGCGAGGCTGTTCTTCCTTTGTACTGTTCTTCATCAGCCCCAGAGGCAATCCACCACACCACACACTGGAGAAGGGTATTACACCATAACGGTGGCCCGAACCAGTATAAACCTTGTGTCCCGTGTGTTGTTCATCGTTCCTAGTTTAGATCCCTTGCAAACCATTAACGCGTGAGCTGGTAGGGGAAAGATCTCTGCGCGCACCCCAGTGTTCGAACGTCAAGGGTCTGCCGGAACCCGTAATCCCACATTTGGCATGCCAGGTTGGGGTGCGCCGGAATCCTTCCTCCGCCGCCTCGTGTTTCATCGCCTCGTTGTTTGATGTCAAGCGACCCGGCAGCCAACGCCGACCGCTGGGCAGCGTGGCCCGCCCATGCTGCGCCGCCAGCCCAGGGCGACCTCAACCTTGCACCTCAGGCAGCTCGCGCTCTGCAAGGCGCTACAGGGCACGGGCGGCGCGGCCAGACGCCGCCTGCCCTCACGCTGCGACAAGTGCGGTCAGCGGCCAGAGCCTCAAGCCACGCCGCGGCCACAGCGCCGCACACCCGACGGGAGCAGGCGAACTCCAGGGCCGCGCTCACGGTGGCCCGAGAGCTGTTACGGTGCCGGCTTCTAGAGGGCGGCCGCGACGTGCTGTTGGAGCGAGTGGCCGAGCTCCTGGACGCCGCCGCCTCGGGAGCACCTCCTTTCTGCATCCGGCTGCCACCTCTGGCCCAGGGCGTGCCATATGGCGGCCCCATGCGTGCCCATGCAACCTCAAGCGGGCTCCAGGGCCTACTCGACGCCAACCTGACCAGCGGCACCAGGCGGCAAGCCGCGCAGACCCCATCTCCGGCCGGCGAAGGAGCGCACGCTGTGACCTTTGGCCTCGGCGGACCGCCGCTCCACCACTCTCAAGATAACGCTCCGGGCCGGACTACATGGCATGTGGGGCACTACAGCGAGACCTACGGGGCGGTGTCCCCAGAGGCTTATGTGCCCCGCATGATGGATCAAGAGTGCGCACGGGAAGAAGACCATGGCTCGTTCCTTGGGCCAGGCTAGGGCGAAGAGACACCACAAGCTGAGCTCTTTCAGGAACCCCAAGAGGGCCTCGACGACCGCGTCGGTGGTAGCAACTATCTGGTACCATTAATTCCTCAGGAGCAAGCTTATGCTAACCGTGTGCCGTAGGAGGTACAGGTCGCCGCGACAGGTGGCTGCCCCAAAACTGCAGCCTCTTACCCCTCAGGAGGAGGGCACCGGGGGCTGCAGGAGAGGGGCCGAGATCTGGGTTCGTCCCTGCGGTGCTTGGCGCAAGATGTTCTCAAAAGGTAGGCCCTCTGCCGGGGAGGTGCCTCAGGGCCTGCCCCCGGCAGAGGACCCGTGGCCGTCGGGGGAACCGCTGCCGACCGCTCTACCCCATTGGCGTCGTCCTTGGTCTCCGGCCGCCATCAGTGGCGGTAGAGTGTGGCACAAGGCGGGGCCCTCATATGGCGATATGTAGCAAGGCCGGTAGCTGTGAAGAAGGCCCAGTGCCTGTGAAGCTCGCCGCCCCGTGACACTCTCACGTAATAATGAGTGGGGCTGTACACGCCCCGGAGTCTCAGGCGCCCGGCCTCGGGCCCTCGGGCTCCCTCCCACGCCCAGTGGCAGCACTTAGCTCCGCTGGTGAGAAGACGTCGAAGACTAGACTAGGTGCGGGCCTTTGACCTTTTGCTTTGCCTTTTCCTCTGTTGACAAGTTTCTTCGATTTGAATTTAAGTTGTATTTGAGTTCGAGCCTTGCGTGCGTTTGAGGAAGGGGTGTTTAGTCTCATTCGAGCAATCTCTCATGTTCTGGTTCGGCTTTGCGTCCAAAGCTAGCGTCAGCTGCCTCCCCTCGCGAGCCCCTCGCGAGCCGGGCCGGGCCAACCGCATCCACAACTCGGACGGCTGTCGCCACACCCTCTCTGGAGGTTCTTATCGCATGATCAATGGGTTCACCCAGAAGACACATATGGCGCTATGGCCCCCCTGACCGCTCGGGGCTCACCAGGGTCAAAAGGTAAACGAGCCAGCTGACCCACCACCGGGCCGGCCGTTAAGCTCACACGCTACGTTAAGATTACCAGGGAATTTACCGAAAACCTTTACATGAGGGGCTTCCCCTCCCAAAATGCTCTCACAGTCTTCAGAGCCAGGCCCGAACCTCTTTCATGCAGGGTAAACAGCGGTGACAAGCAATCAGTCGGACATATCGCTCGCCGCGCCTTCTAGGTCACCTCCGGAGGCGTCGCTGGCGTCGCTGACATCATCGCCGCCATCAACAATTCCGCCAGGACCAGGACCGTCCACCACGCCGCCTTCATCGGCGGCCACAATCACGCCGTAATCATCAGACGTGAAGGCCCTGACAAGGTCGTCCACATGATCCTCCACCCATTGCGCCAGGTCGCCCCGGATGCTATGGGCACCGGTGCAATGGCGGCATCAAAGTTGAAGTGGGGATCCCTATCCCGCAGATAACTGAAGACACGGGAGAAAGCGCGCCCGAGCAAGGTTCAGCTCCTCTCCTCGACGAGCCGACGAGACCTCTCGGAGCGGTTTTCCAGGAGCGTCACCACGTCAGCAAAGTACTGGAGGTTGCCGACGTAGTTGGTCTCATGCGACTCCTCAGCGGCGGCCTCGCAAATGTTGCCTAGGGCCGCGTTAGCCCGTTCCCTGAGTGTACAGAGCATGGGGGCATGCTCGTGCTCCATAACCCGCCGCCGATGAATCTCGTCCTTGTTCTGCCGTGCGGTGGCCTCGGTGCCATCAATCCTTTGTCGAAGAAGAAGCAGCTCGGCGCAAGAGGAGGTCAGCTCCGCCTGCGCCGCGCAAAGGGCGGCTGCGGAGGAGTCCGCACCCCGCGTCACTTCGTCTAGCTTGGCCTTGAGGGCCGCGGTCCTGCCCTCAGCTTCGGCCCTGACCAACTCCAACCTCAACTCATACTGGCGCTTGAGGCCAGACTGAGCATCCGCTACGTGGCGGTCGACCTCTTCTTGGGCTCGGGCTTCGCGCGCGGCGACATCATCCTCCACCTGAGCCACCAGGCGCTCCCTCGTCTCCAACCGCTCAAGGTCGAGGTTGCGCTCGGCGGCCTCCGGCGTCAGCATTTCCTCGCGCTTCTGGAGCTCCGCCTGGTCGACGGAAGCCTCCTTCAGCGACACAAGTGCAGCCTGCGCAACTCCACCTGCTGCTCCAGAGAGTTGCTCCAGGCTTGGAGCTCCCACGCACGCTCCTCCATGTCCCTGCGCCGCCGATCTGCTTCCATGGCCTCCTCGACGGCTCGAGAGCAAGCCTCTCGCGAGGCCGCCTGTGACGCCTCAGCCTTTGCATTGTCAAGGTCACGCTGGTGACGCGCGAGGGCAACGGCTACCTTCAGCTTGCGCCTCTCCTCAGCAAGGCGCAAACCTTTGGCCTCGAGACGCGCATCCTCGCCGGCAAGCTCCGCCCCGAGCCGGTTCACCGCGTCCGTCGCCCCACGGAGAAATTCTTGACGACGGGCGCGGCGTTAGCAAGCACGTCTGAGCACGTCTTCCGCGTCCCCCTCTGCTGCTGGTGTATGCGGAGGGCCCGTAGGCGGCGCGCCTCCTCCCGCAGGGCAGGGGGCTGGCGCCCCAACAATCGCCGGACGGGCCTCGCCAGGAGCAGGGCCTGGCGCCGGTCCGTCCCCAGAAGAAGAGCTCAAGATTGACTTCAACCAATCATCGTCCATGATCAAGGAAGGAGCACGGGGCAAGCTGGCTGTGCCCCAGGAGAACTCGTGAAGGGAAGACAGCGGGCGCACAGGCTTGGGACGCTCAGCTGGATGGGCCACCTCTCCGGCCGTCTGAGTGATAAGGGCGCTGCTTGAACCCGACGCACCAAGGATCAGCGACAAGGACGGAGCTCGGGGAGATGGCTCCTTGGCCGTCTCCGCGACCCGGCAGAAGGGCCCCTGAAAGGTCACAACACCGCAAGAACCGAGAAGTAGAGGAGCAGAGAGAGAAGAGGACTTACTCATCCGTGGCGAAGTATCTCCTGCATTTCAGCAAGCGACAAGGGCGGTCGTCACCGCCCGAGGCCTCCTACCTCTTGTGGAGGGCCACGAAGTCTATGCGGAACCGGCCTAAGCGCTTGGCGCAGGGGACGGTTTGTGGCATGGAGGAGGCGGCAAGGTGATCAGTGCCAATGGGACCAGCCTGGGGGCGCCACCAGGCGTCGCCTCATGAGGGACGACCGGGGCCTCGGGAGCCCCAACCTCGGGAGCCGGAGGCCGCGACTCCTCACCTGTCACTCTTCCGGAACGAGCTCCGGGAGATGCCGCCCTCGGGGCTCCGCGTGGCGTCACCACCTCAACGTTGCCCCACTCAACTCCTGACGGCTCTCGTCTCCCCGCTTCATCACCTGAGACAGAGCCACTTTGGGCGACTGGAACAGCTACCACGGCAACTGGGTTCTCGCGAGGCCCCCTGAGGCCAGCCGGGCGCAGCCCCCACTCGTCAAAGCTAGGCATCTGCTTCATGAAACCGGCCCTGCCCGAACAGAGATACAAGAGGGCACCATCATGTCGAAGGCTGCCTGGGGAAGGATCACCAACCAGGACCCTGAGCACCGTCCTCAGCACTTCAGGCGCCAGGTCCCCCTCCTGAAATCGCATGTGGTCTTGGCGCCCCGCAAAGTCCCACATCCGATGAGAGTGGCGCTGGAGAGGAGCAATGCGACACTAGAGGAAGTCCTTCACCACCTTGGGCGCCGTCACATTGAGCGCCCTCAAGTTCTCGAAGCGGCGCCAGATGAATGCAAGCTGGGTGTCCGCGAGCGTCTCGTGACCCCAGCCTGAGTTGGGAACAGCAGGCAAGGTAGGATGCGAGAGCAGGGGGCTGGGCACTCCAACGTCCACATACAACCACTGCTCCCTGAACTTGGCCTCAGGGGGAGGGAGTCCGAAATCGATCCCTGAAGCAGCCGTCTCTGGCACCGCAAGGAAGCTCACACACCCCAAGCATTGAGTAGGATCACTCAGGCGCAAAGAGAAGAAGTGACGCAGCAGGGCAACGGAAGGAGGGATGCCCACCATCGCCTCACAGACAAAGGCGAAGACAACCAGGAGGGTAATAGACTCAGGCCCGAGATGCATCATGTGGATCTGATAGTGGGAGAGCACCGCATTGAAGAAAGCGGAAAAGGGGGGAACCAGACCCGCCCACAGGGCATCAGCGAAGAACCGGACCTCCGTGACGATCCTGTCGAAGGAGGCATGGGACGCGGGCCATGCCGTGGTCCTGCCGCACTCATTGAAGATGGTGGCGAGAGCAGAGCGGACCTTGCCCAAGGCCTCGGGGTTGAGTATGATAGATCGATCAACGGCGGGAGCCACCGCTGGAGGCGAGCGGGGCGAAGGCGCGGGCTTCTTCACCTTTTCCTTCTTCATTGGCGCCATGGCGACAAGAAGGGTGAGAGTCCGAGTTGGATCAAGGGCGGAAGTTGGAGCCAAAGGAAGAAGGAAGGGCCAGGAGTGCGCGGACGGTGAAGGGGGAATGGCTGTGTGCAACCCCGGGTCCGCTTAGCCGGGCGTGTAATGAGGCACCATGGGGAAGCGGAGATGCCCACGACCAATCAAGCGCCATGCGGTGCCCAAGGCCGTAGGTTGTTAGGGCCCGCGGCGCTTCGCACTTGCCCCTTCGCTTCTCTGCTAAGCCAAGTCCGGGCGCGCCTTGGGCTCGGGGGCTACTGTCGGTGTTCTGGGAACGGAGGTCCCCAGACTTGCTCACTGCGGCTGCCCAGGCGTGGCTCAAGTGGGGGCCCAGCGCGGCCCAGCTTCATCAGCTCAAGCTCAAGACCCTCGCGAGGGGCCAAGACTCGTGGGGCGGACAACGGGAACCTTCCTCGGGAGCAGCCTCGTCAGGCAGGCTCACGAGGAGGCGGAGAGATCAAGGCAGGGTACCTCACGAGGGTGCCCCGTGACGCAAGCCATGACGAGCAAGACCAGGCGGGCGCCACTGCAGAAGTCCTCATTTCCCCTTTGGTGCAAAGGGGCAAGCGCAGGCCAAGGCATCGTGCAAAGGTTACCGCTTGATTGCAACAAGACCAAGACCAGCAGAGCGGCAGGACGGAGGTCATCGTGGAGCCCAGGACGGCGTCACCTTCAGAGCCTTTGGCAGCCGAAGACCAACTTTAGTCAGGATAAGTGTACTAGATGTTCCCCTTCAAAATGGCCAATTGTTGGCGCCCTTCCCGCTCATTATTTGGGAACAGGCCCAGGGCCTCCCACTATAAATAGGACTAGCCACCACAGAGAGAAAAAGGGAGAGAGAGGGAGAGACGAGGGACAGAACCCTACGAGAGGAGAGGAGAACCAACCAGAGAGAGAGAGAGAGAGAGAGAGAGAGAGAGAGAGAGAGAGAGAAGCGACTGGACTCGCCCAAGCAGTCCATCGCACCAGCTCAAGGACAGCCCCTCGCGAGGCTGTTCTTCCTTTGTACTGTTCTTCATCAGCCCCTGAGGCAATCCACCACACCACACACTGGAGTAGGGTATTACACCACAACGGTGGCCCGAACCAGTATAAACCTTGTGTCCCTTGTGTTGTTCATCGTTCCTAGTTTAGATCCCTTGCAAACCATTAACGCGTGAGCTGGTAGGGAAAAGATCTCCGCACGCACCCCCAGTGTTCGAACCTGAAGGGTCTGCCGGAACCCGAAATCCGACACCGATTCTGATGAGGAGAAACCGGAGAAGGGAAAGAAGAACGACGGTGCAAAAGGACATCATCACAACCAAGGAAGCCATGGGAATAATGGTAAGCGCAAAGCAGATAATTCAGATTTTGTGGCTAACACCAATATGCAGCGTCGTAAAGGTAAACCCGCCCGGTAGCGGTGGAGGGATGAATCTGGAGCATCTGTTAAACCAGCCCTGCCCAAAGCATGGGACCAAGGAGGCCCCTTCCACACAACTTTGGAAAGATTGTTACATTATGAAGGAGTTCAAAAACTCTGATCTCTACCGGTATGATCAGGGTCCGTCAGCGGTTCAGTCCAGTTTTCATGGTGGTGGCGGTTCAAGCTCGATTTCAGAATAATCAGGGCCACCGTAACAACAAGGGTGGTAATAGCCAATGAATAATCAAGGGAATCAGCAGCATCAGGTTATCAAAGTCACCCCAAGCGGTCGAATGGTGGGAAGTATCATGTGTTCACTACTAGCCTGTGCAAGCGCGATCAGAAGCTTCACAAGAGGGCAGTTAATGCTATTGAACCGGCAGTACCACGTTATTTGCGGTGGTCCGAGCAGCCCATTGTGTGGAGCAGAGAGGATCATCTGCCCCGGGTTGACAATCCGGGTCAACTAGCTTTGGTGGTAGCACCTCAGGTGTGAGGTTATAAGTTTACCAAAGTTCTGATGGATGGAGGGAGCAGTATCAACATCCTGTACTATGAGACTTCTCATCGCATGGGGTTGACAGACAAGAATCTTAAACCGTCAAACATTGTTTTCATCGTGTAGTACCAGGTAAATCGGTGTATCCTGTTGGCAAGATCGATTTGAAGGTTGTGTTTGGAGATAAGCATGATTCCAGGTCTGAAACGTTGACCTTTTAAGTGGTGAAAATTCAGAGCCCATATCACGCACTGTTTGGACGGCCGGCTTACGCAAAATTCATGGCGAGGCCCTGTTATATCTATTTACAACTCAAAATGTCGGGTCATAATGGAACTATCACAGTACACGGAAGTCGAAAGATCGCTTTGGATTATGAGGAAGGTGAAGCGGCCTATGCTGAGTCGGTTTGTGCTACAGAGGAGCTGAAGTTTTATAAGGACAATGTTGATCCGGCAGACATGACCCCTCTGAAGAAGCCCACCACTGAGCATGACCCAACCCTGACGTTCAAACCGGCTGATGAGACTAAACTTGTTGACTTTGTTCCTGGCGATTCATCCAAACAGTTTAGCATCAGCACCAATCTGGATCCGAAATAGGAAAGCACGCTCATCGAGTTCATCCGTGAACCGGGACATTTTTGCATGGAAGCCTTCTGACATGCCAGGTGTACCGAGGGAACTCGTTGAGCACACTCTCAATATTGATCCCAAGTTTAAACCGGTCAAGCAATTTCTTCGCCGCTTTAACGAGGAAAGACGCAAGCCCATTGGTGAAGAGGTAGCCCGGCTGTTGGCTGCTGGGTTTATCGTCGAAGTATTTCATCCCGAGTGGTTGGCTAATCCGGTGCTCGTTCTTAAGAAAAACCGGCACTTGGCGTAAGTGTGTGGACTACACAGATTTGAACAAGGCTTGTCCGACAGATCCTTTTGCTCTCCCGTGTATTGATCAGATTATTGATGCGACGGCGGGTTGTGAGCGCCTGAGTTTCTTGGATGCTTATTCAGGTTATCATCAGATTAAAATGGCAGTTAAGGACCAGGAGAAGACAGCCTTCATCACTCCCTTTGGAGCCTTCTGCTATGTTTCTATGCCCTTTGGGCTCAAGAGTGCCCAGGCAACCTATCAGCGTTGTGTGCAAAATTGTCTTCACACGCAGATTGGGCCTAATGTTCATGCCTATGTGGATGACATTGTGGTAAAGTCCAGGAAGAAGGAAACCTTGATAGATGACCTCAAGGAGACATTTGACAATCTTCGGGTTTACAAAATGATGCTCAATCCAGACAAATGCATTTTTGGTGTTCCGACAGGTAAGCTCTTGGGTTTTCTTGTGTCCAACAGAGGTATTGAGGCCAATCTGAAAAAGATCAAAGCGATCACATCCTTGGCTAAACCAAAATGCATCAATGATGTTCAGCATCTGGCGGGTCGAGTTGCAGCCCTCAGCCGGTTTATCAGCTGTTTGGGAGAGAAGGAGATTCCTTTATATGAAATTGTTGAAGAAGACAGATGATTTTGTCTGGAGTGATGCAGCCAATGCGGCATTTGAGGATTTGAAGCGGCAGCTGGCTGAACCGCCGGTCCTTGCTGCTCCGGTTGATAAAGAGACCATGTTATTGTACGTGGCTGCCAATGCCCGTGCGGTCAGTGTGGCAATTGTGGTTGAGCGTAAGGAAGGCTGGGAAGGAATATCCGGTTCAACGGCCAGTTTACTATATCAGCGAAGTGCTGATCGAGTCAAAACAACGATATCCGCATTGGCGTAAGCTGGTGTATGGAGTTTTTATGGCAAGTCGGAAGCTCAAGCAATACTTTCAAGGCCATCCCATCACAAAGGGTTAGTTACGCTCCTTTGGGCGATATAATTCGAAACAGGAAGCAACCGTCAAGGTTGCAAAGTGGGCGTGAGCTTAGTCCACATGGATTGAAGTATATGCCTCGAACGGCCATCAAATCTCGGTAACTTGTTGACTTCATCAATGATTGGACCGAGTTACAGGCACCAGAGGACAAACCGGACAATACATACTGGACTATTCACTTTGATGGGTCCAGGCAATTAGAAGGCTCGGGGGCTGCAGTTGTCCTTACTTCCCCTCGAGGTGATAAAATTTGTTATGTTCTCCGCTTAATGTTTCCTTGTACTAACAATGCAGCTGAGTACGAAGCCTTACTCCACGGTCTCCGCGTGGCTAAGGAAATGAACTTAAGCCGGGTTCGCTGTTTTGGAGATTCTGATCTGGTGGCTCAGCAAGTTTCTGGTACTTGGGATTCTAATGATCCACTCATGGCGGCTTATAGACGCGAGGTGGATATTGTGGCAGGTCACTTTAAGGGTTATCAGGTTGAGCACATTGACCGGCGCAAAAACGAAGCAGCAGATGCTTTAAGCCGGTTGGGATCTCAGCATAAACCGGTACCACCCAATACCTTTTTTAATATCTTGCATAACCCGTCTGTTAAGTTGCCTACAGAGGAGGATTTAGCTGTTCCTGATCCAGAGGCCCAATTGGTAGCCGCTTTACATATCACTCCGGATTGGACGGTTCCATATTTGGCGTATATGAACCGGGGCGAGTTACCAGATGATGAGGTCTTCGCCAGGCAGATAATCCGGCGGTCCAAGTCCATGATTATCCACAATGACGAGTTACACCATTGTAGTGTTTCAGGCGTATTCCAACGTTGTGTTTCTCCTGAAGAAGGACAATAGGTTCTACGTGAAATCCATGAAGGGGATTGTGGTCACCATGCCGGTTCAAAATCCCTGGTGGGTAAAGCTTTTCGTCATGGGTTCTATTGGTTGACAGCTCATGCTGATGCGGAGGATCTGGTAAAGCGGTGTGACGCTTGTCAGAAGTTTTCATGTCAAGCTCATGTTCCAGCTCAAGAGCTACGGATGATTCCTATGTGGGACCTTTTAAGCGCTCCAAGGATAAGAAGACCCACCTGTTGGTGGCGGTTGACAAGTTCACTAAATGGGTTGAAGCGGAGCCCGTCAGCAAGTGTGATGCAGCCACGGCGGTTCAATTTCTCAAGAAGATCGTTTTCCGTTTTGGCTTTCCACACAACATCATCACAGATAATGGCACAAACCTTTCTAAAGGCGAGATGGAGGAGTTTTGTCAACGGGAGCACATCCGGCTTGATCTAGCGTCCGTGGCTCATCCCCAGTCCAATGGTCAAGCTGAGAGGGCGAATCAAGAGATCCTGAAGGGTATCAAGCCCCGGCTTATGGTTCCTTTGAAGCGGACGCCGGGTTGTTGGGTGGAAGAATTACCATCTGTGTTATGGAGTATAAACACCACCCCGAACCGATCTACGGGTTATACACCTTTCTTCATGGTTTACGGGGTTGAGGCCGTCCTCCCAAGTGATATTCGTCATGACTCGCCCCGGGTTGCCAACTATGTTGAAGCGGACAATGAGCAAGCACGCCAAGAGGCGCTGGATCTGCTAGATGAGAAACGGGACATGGCTTTGGCTCGATCAGCGGTTTATCAACAAGACCCGCGGCGTTATCACAGCCGCCGGGTTAAGACAAGAACCTTTCAAGAAGGCGACTTAGTGCTCCGGCTCATCCAAGATCAGACCGATATGCACAAGTTATCCCCACCTTGGGAAGGACCCTTTGTGGTCAAGAAAATCTGCACAACGGATCATACTACCTCATTGACGTTCAAGAAGACTCACGCAGTTCTGAGGAGGAGACCCGACGGCCATGGAACATAGCTCTCCTTCGGCCTTACTACACTTGAAGCCATAGGCTTTTCTTATGTACATATTTCAACAATGTATATATTATGATCAATATAATAAACCGGCATCCTTGCTATAAGCAGGGTCTCCGCCGTTTTCTTCAAATCTCTTTTGTTTACATGGGGGCTTCAGCTGACAAAGTGAAGTACTACCTGTTAAGCCGTCTATCATGCCACAAAACAGCTTGTGAGCTTCACACCCAAGGGGCCAAAGAGAGTTCTATTGCTAAAAGCACGACTCAAACATAGGCACCCATTGAGCACAGCTTACAAAGTTACTTGGGGGCTCTTTGTGAAAAGTAACAAAGAGTTTGAAAGGACCCTTGTAATCGGGTATCGACCCACGGCTTGGAAGCCTGGTGTATTGACCTAAAACCCCAGGTTAACCTGCCTTCATCAAGTAAGCCACTCCTATCCAGGTAATCCTGGCATGACCCGCCGAACGTTTGACAGTTACTCTCATTGAGGCCCTGAACTTGTCAAAGTAAAAAACGACGATTGGTTAGTTGGAGGCCCATCTTAAAAGGCTTTGTAAAACGGTTTAACTCAGCGGCCTGGCAGCCCATGAAAAGCCTCGAATTTGGGCCTGGCAGCCCTTGAAAAGCGTCGAGTACATGGTTTTTATTTTCCTTTTTCCAAGTTTTTGTTCTTTGGTAATATTCATATTAGCCTGGTGTTTGTTAACCCGGCTTGGCTTTCAACTACAAGTTGTCAGATCATATTCATGTTAACCCGGAGTTTGTTAACCCGGCTTGGCTTTCAACTATAAGTTGTCAGACCATATTTCTCATCAAACCGGTGTTTCACAACCCGGACTGGCTTTGATTACATATTACCAGCATAACCAAATGGTGTTATTCACAACACGGTATGGTTTACAAAGTTTACACCAGCACTGCATGGTGGGAGTTATCAAAGCTTCAGATTTGGGGTTTTCACCCTTACTACAAATACAATTTGGTAAACCAACTAAGTGATTTAATATCACAGGTATGATTTATTTCATATTTTTGATTCAGCTTTGGTCATTAAACAGGCTTTGTATGGGGCATTGTGATCCGTCTGTTGGTAAACCGCTCGGACAATTCTTTTTATGCAGACAACATGATTGCATGAAAGGATATAATCAAGCATAGCACATGTCATGGCAGATCAAACACAGTTATGTATCAGTGCCGCAGATCAAAGTACTTGCACTAGCCTATTACAAGGCGCTCTGAGGCCCAAAATGCTGAGTGTTCTTACACAAAACAATGTCTGCCAAAGTAACCCGATTGCCGGATTAAGATTCATTGCCAGGATGACGTGAAGTTGATGGATCTTCAGGCGCCGGTTCAACCTCCTCCTCTCCACCCAGCGGCTGGAAGTCAATGGTGGTCCAGTCAATCCGGGTTAGAGCCTGAAATACAGCCTCTTCACTTATCAGATTAGATGGTTCAACATGAGGGGCGTAAGTGTGCTTACGAATTGGCGGGATAAGGTTTTGTGCCTGTGTCATAGTTGTATCAACCCGCTGGTTCCTTTCATCGTAAAAGGACCGATGAACAGTCAAGTTAGCTTCTTCAGCCAGTTGACTCGACAGCGGAGGCATCTCCTTTGTCAGGGCTTTGAGGGCTTCGTTGTCAAATGCTGACCCGTCTGTTTGTTCATCTAGAAATCCCTTGGCGATATCAACTGGATCCAAGTCAGATATCCATGCTTTGGCCCGAGTCAGTGCCAGTAAAGCGCCAGCCCTGGCAGCAGATCACTTCAACTCTTCTATCTGCGTTGGCGTCATTGATAATTTTATTAGTGTGTCCTTGATCAATGTTGGTGCCGGTTTGTTGTATGAGACTGCACAGATAACCCGTTGGGCACCGGTGTATAATTGCTCAATCAAAGTGTATGCTGCCTTCAGTTTCATCCGCATATTTGTACCCAGCTGAGCAATGCGATTACCTGCAACAGTTTATGAATTCACTGTTAAACCGGCAGAGTTCAAGAAATTTTCAAACCGGCTATATAAAGTACTTACCAAAGATTGCAGAAGTCATAGCATCCACTTGATGTTTTAGCCCTGTCAGCTCATCCGCCACCGGCTTAAGAGCTGCTTCGGCATCTTCAGCCCGCTTCAACAAAGCATCCTTCTCAGTTTCCCAGTTGGTGCGTTCATCTTTGAAACCATCCTTCAATTGCTCCATGGTTGTCAAAACACCCTTTAGCTCCTCTTTGGCTTTAGAGGTCTCTTCTTGCTGGGACTTGATGTTTTCTTGAAGATCAGCGATTTGAGATTCTTTAATATTTTTATCAGTCTGCAAAAGTCAGAAGATGAAGTTTTTAAAGTCCCAAGCACATAACAAGTTATGCACTCGACACTTGGGGGCTAATGTGGATTGCTTTTTAAAGTGAGTATTATCAAGTCCCAAGGCTCCCTGGTATTAAGTTTGGCACTTGGGGGCTAATGCACAATTGATCAGTTATAAGTAAAGGAAAATAACAAGGACAAACAGTCCCGGTTTGTCTTCAAAAGACAAACCGGCCCTTGGGGGCTACTCAGTTGAAGCGTTCTTTATATCAAAGTCCCGGTTTATATTCAAGAAATAACCTGGCCCTTGGGGGCTATAATGGAAGAGATATACAGAATAAAGTAAATTTCAAAGCTTTCTTGAAGATTACCTCATAATGTTCCTTCATCAGGTTCACCAAACCGGCTTCAAAGTCACGGCTGGAATAAAGGCGGTTTAAAAATCCGGAATGAAGATCCTCGGTACTAAGGTTGATGAAGTTGGATAAATCAGTCTTCCCTTCCCCCTTGCCCATAGTAGTGAATTCCTCCTTGGCAGTATGTTTTGACAGGACAAACAGATTACCAGGGCTAGTGTGACCAATACCAGTAATAATAACATCATCATTATCACCCTATGGTAGACTTGGCGGATTGACGACATCCCTGGCTGGACTTGGCGGATTAGCAGCTGGGCTCGGCGGATCAGCAGTCGGGCTCGAAGGAGTAGCATGAGGGCTTGATGGATCAATATAAGTAGCCGGGTCAGCTTCCAGCGGATTAGTTTCAGTGTTATCACCGTGTGGGGCAGAATCATCCGTAACATCAATATTTCTACCGGTACCCCCAGGAGCCTTCTCTGGTTCAACTTCACCAGTAGGGGCACTGGTTTTAGCCTTCTTGCTCAGACTGGCTTTGGCACTAATATCAGAACAAATATTAGCACGGTAAACCGAATTATGAAGGGAAAAGATGAAGGGCGGTGTACTTACCCAGGGACGGTTTTAAGGGGAGGCAGCTGAGTGGTTGATGAACCGCCAGACGAATTGGAAGACACCTGGTAATTTGAATCAGACGGGTTGAGAGGGTATCGGAAGAAACCTTCAAAGGATAAAGTTTTTCGGGAGAACAAGCAACCTCTGGACGACGCTTCTGGGTTGGTGTATCCATTAAACCGGAAGAGGTGACTTGCTGGCCACTGTGTCGGGTTGTGCGACGCCCTTCAGGTTGCTGCGTCTTCAAAGAAAGTTTTGGATCCAAATAAGCAAGAGGGTGAGAGTATTTCACTTTTCGAACTGCACGGCGAAATCTTTGAACCGGCACAAGATCTGAATCGGAAGAAAGAGAGATTACCTCAACATGGTCTGCATGGCTGGCCTCCGCATCATCCTGGGAATAGTAATTGTCAATAAGGTGTATGAAAAAGGAACCAAGGGAGTCAAGTTCTACCTCTTCATCCGATTCGTCAATATGTTCTGGCGGATCAGAAGACCCGGCGGTTTTCTTCTTGGCTGTTCTCTTGGTGACTTTGCTCTCGACACGGGTAGCCCTGGCCGGTTTATCTTGAGTTTTCCTTTTCCGTATGAGCTATTGGCCTGCAAAATTAAACAAAGGATTATTATATCAGTGTTAAAGCGGAGACGGATCAAGAAAGTACAAGGTTAAAGTTTTTACTGCTGGCGGTTTGTTGGAGGCATAAAAAGGGCGCTGCCCAATTTGGTTGCATGCGGCGATCGGTTCGTCAAGCATCTTCTTTACACTTTCAGTGACTTCATCATCAGTCATTTGTATTTTGTTAAACCGTTGAGGATCCTTGGCGTCGCCGGT
This sequence comes from Aegilops bicornis, assembly GCA_021605145.1. Taxonomy (NCBI): domain Eukaryota; kingdom Viridiplantae; phylum Streptophyta; class Magnoliopsida; order Poales; family Poaceae; genus Aegilops; species Aegilops bicornis. The sequence continues at coordinate 576,032,872 of CM038670.1, read as the reverse complement.
ATATTCATACATCAGTCCGGGGTGGCGGCTTAAAGGTAGGACACACCATGAAACCCAACAATGGGACGAGATCAACACCACCAAACCACATGGCGAGGAGAGCCCAGAGCTTGGCGAGTTGAGGTGCATAAGCTTGTCGTTCTTTGGCAGTTAATCGTTGAGGTAAAGGGTGGCCATTGCTAAGCCGGTGAGCGCGGTAGCCCGGCAAAGGATTTTCTCCAGCAGGGGCAGTGTTCTGACAATAAAACCATGTTTGGTTCCGGTCTTTAGGATGACTGTGAAGTTTGGCATGAGGAAAATCAACTTCTTTCCTTTTTTGAATCGACACACCATCCAGTTCAGTCTTGGGGCCGTCAGAGAACTCAGTTCAGCGGTTTAAGTGGAAGAAATCCCGGAAGAGATCAACAGTTGGTTCTTCTTGAAGGTAAACCTCACAGAACACTTCAAAGTTGCATATATTGGACACAGAATTTGGTCCGATATCCTGACGATGGAGTTGGAAGCTGGCAAGTACATCCCGGAAAAACTTTGATCCGGGAGGGCTGAATCCCCGGGATAGATGTTGCATAAACATGATCACTTCTCCATCTTGAGGCTCAGGAGGGCACTCAGGGCTAGGAACTCGCCAGTGAAAGATATTTTTTTGAGCTAAAGCGCCCGTTAGAACGAATCCGTTGATTTGCGTTTTCGTTATCCGGGATGGAACACAGTTGCAAGCGGAAAATTGCTTGGTCGTCTTGAAAAGCAAAACTGTAAAGGAAAAATGAAGGCCGGTTTGTGATTGACGGTTCATGTGTACTAATCGGTGTTAAACCGGGAATTTAATCAAAGCATACATGTGAGGTAAACTAGAAATTGTTATTCAATTCAAGATGGCGGTTTAAGTGAGGGCTACTGGCATATGGCAGATTATCAACTACTAAAGGTTAAACCGCCCTTAGGTGGAAGGGCCAGAGCTGAAAATCTACTAAGTGTTGACAGAAACAGGTTTCACAAAATGACAGTATAAATTTGGATCTACCGTAGTTCAGTGAGAAAAATTATTCTGAGCCCTAAAATGGCGACGACAAAACACCATAAGTCCAGAAGGGAATTATCAAGGCAAGAGGATATACTACGGTGAGGTAAACTAAAGTTACAACTTTGGCCGTAAGAGGAGGGTGACAAGTTCATCTAGTTTCAACAGTAAGCAAAAAGGCAGTGAGGAAAGATGAACACTTATGAACACGGATGAACGCAGAAACCCTAAGTACAGATCTAGGGTTGAGAGGAGGAAGCTTACCAGATGCGCAGGGATAGCGGAGAAGAGCCGCAGGTTTCTGGTACAATCAGGTTGATGCAGCGGCCTTTGTCGATGCAGTGCTCGAAGGTTGAGGTCGGCCGCGGAGCTTCAGAACTTGAGCGTTGCGAGGAGGAAGAAGAGGCAGAAAAGGGGAAGAAAGGAAGAACCACCGAGCCTATTTATAAGGCAAATGGATAAAGGCAAGCGCGGGGATCGAGGGGCCTGAAGCGGCAAAAGAGGGCGTAGCTGTCGCCTCGATCTTCGGGAGCAATTAATTAAAGGAATCTTTTTAATCTTTTTATACAGAGATGACGTCATGACAAGCCACTGCTGTATCCAGAGGATGACGTCACGGCGGTTTAACAAAAGTTTACAGGAGAAGGCATCACGGCGGTTTACGAGGAATGTAAGAAGATGTTCACATGATTTTTCTAAATATTGGAGATTGACATGAACTGGTTCAAATCAACCTGGGGCCTAATGTTGGGGATATAACTACTAAGGGTAAACCGCCCAGGAGGGGCCGGTTCACCCTCAACTATATTGAAGCCCGTAAAGACCCAGAAGATGGCGCTTTACTGATGAAGCTTAGAGGCCCAGAGCCCAAATGCGGATTAGGGCCCATGGTAGCAAACCGCTATGATTGTATAACTTGTGTTGTAAGATAGGGAAGGGGAGAATGAGGTGGACACTTGTATGAGCCAACCTCGGGACTCTGTAGACCGGCCGGGCGTCAACCTATGTATATAAAGGGACGACCCGGCGGTGGTTTGAGGGCAGAAAACAACAACTCGAGACCCAGGCAAAGCGTATTTGCTCCCTGGTCATCGAAACCCAATAAATTCCATCACAACTAGACGTAGGCTTTTACCTTCATCGAAGGGGCCTAACTAGTATAAAAACTCCCGTGTCCCTTGTCCGGTTTAACCCCTTCAAGCTAACCCATCGCGATGGCTCCACGACTAAGTCTTTTCAAGAGGACATCTGACGTGTTAATTCCACGACACCTTCGGAGACACCTGTAGAGCATCTTTATAGTCACCCAATTACGTTGTGACGTTTGATAGCACACAAGGTATAAGTCATGAAGAAAGCAATAGCAATAAAACTCAACAATCATAATGCTATGCTAACGGATGGGTCTTGTCCATCACATCATTCTCTAAGGATGTGATCCCATTCATCAAATGACAACACATGTCTATGGTCAGGAAACTTTAACCATCTTTGATTAACGAGCTAGTATAGTAGAGGCATACTAGGGACACTTTGTTTTGTCTATGTATTCACACATGTATCAAGTTTCCGGTTAATACAATTCTAGCATGAATAATAAACATTTATCATGATATAAGGAAATAAAATAATAACTTTATTATTGCCTCTAGGGCATATTTCCTTCAGCAACATCTTTTTGGACCTTGGTTGTTTGGTTCCTCGCATACACTATTCAGCGCGCATAGCATGGTTCTTAAAGCGTCCCTGGGCCTGGCCCGTTGGGAACAGCCGAATCGGTAGTTTCCCTAGAGCCAGGCCTTAGCGATGCTTTGAGGCGCGCGTGGATGACTCTCTAGAGGTAGGTGTCTTGAGTTAATCTCTCTCACTCTCCCTAATCCTCAATCCCCTCTTTCTCTCTCCCTCTAATCCAGTGTGATCCCGTCCGCCATGGGAGCAGGGGAGAGGATCCAACACCTCGTAGAGTAGGGGCGATCCTGCTGGTCGGGCGCCGACTTCCTTCTCAAGGCCGAGGCGGTCACAGGTTACTGTACGGAGGCGGCCAAGAACTGATGAAACCGAAGCGCCAAGTGGAACGTGGCACTCGTTTGGCATGGTGCTGCTCGACCAGGTGGCGGGCGTAGGCCGACGAAAGCGTGGAGCTCTTCCAAAGGCGGCGGGGAGGATAGGGGCAGCAGGCATTCCTCTTTGGGCGACACGGGCGTTATGGGGGAGATGGAGGACAAGGAGGAGACGCTGGCGAGCTGCTCGAGGCTGGGGTTCAGGTCTTTGCCATGGCGCCCAAAGAAGAGGACCGCCATGAAGGACGTGCTCCAGGCGATCGATAGGATCCCGTCTCCTTCCTCCAACTCCTCCTCCACCACGCAGCGACAGTGACGACCTCGATTGTTCCGATCGTTCCTTCCTTCCTCTCCTCCATTTGCTATGGCGAGTTCTGCTTGTTGATTTCTTCTCTGGTGCTTGTGGTTCCCTTTCTTGTGTTGTACACCATGATTTGTGTCCCGTCCAGAGCCGGCCGGAGCCGGCGCCGGCGCCACGCCCGAGCTGTACCACGCTACCGTTTTTGTTGTCGCCGGCAACGACGAAGAGAGTGTGGGGGGAGCTAGCGAAGATGAGGCGGCCGACTCAAGCTCGTCCACGACCATGGCGAGCCGGGCGCGGCCACGGACATGGTAGCGAGTCGGGCGCGTCCATGGTCGCCGAGAGCTAGTGGTGGGCATGATTGCAGTGGAAGCTCCGGCGCGCTCAAAGTGTTTGACGAAATGTCAAGCCCAACCTGATGGGCGTTAAGTTTTGTTGTTAACGCTGGTAATCATATACATGTATGCAACCAAACGCCGGATGAAAATTGCATCTCGATGACAAGACCCCCAATGCAGGCAACCAATCAATTGGTCATCTATGTTTTCGACCCTGTTTTTGCTTCCCCAGGCCCTGCTCAGCCTCTCTCGTTTTTCCCCTCTGAGCCAGGCCCGGCAGCGAAAGCAACCAAACATGCCCTAGTTGTTATCTATTGCTTATCCAACATACTATGTAACTATATTACTAGATTGTTTAATTATACATGGTTGCAGCGTTGTTTAATGACCAGAGTGTTCCAATAAATCTAGCTATATGTGTTTTATATTTGAACTCTATGCATGGTTGTAGCACCGTATAGTTAGAGTGTTTACATTATCCCACGAACCTAGCTAGCAATATGTTCTTTATGTTTGAACTATATGAATAGTGGTAGCATTGTTTAATTACTATCAGAGTATTTAAATTTTCCAATGAACTGTGTGTTTGTGTGTGTTGAAGGAAATATGCCCTAGAGGCAATAATAAAGTTGTTATTTTATATTTCCTTATATCATGATAAATGTTTATTATTCATGCTATAATTGTATTAACCAGAAACTTGATACATGTGTGGATACATGGACAAAACACTATGTCCCTAGTAAGCCTCTACTAGACAATCTCGTTAATCAAAGATGGTTAAGTTTCTAACCGTAGACATGTGTTGTCATTTCATGAACGGGGTCACATCATTAGGATAATGATGTGATGGACAAGACCCATCCGTTCGATTAGCATATTGATCGTTCAGTTTTATTGCTAGTACATTCTTCATGTCAAATACATATTCCTTCGACTATGAGATTATGCAACTCCCGGATACCGGAGTAATACCTTGTGTGCTATCAAACGTCACAACGTAACTGGGTGATTATAAAGATGCTCTAAAGGTATCTCAGAAGGTGTTTGTTGGGTTGGCACAGATCGAGATTAGGATTTGTCACTCCGAGTATCAGAGAGGTATCTCTGGGCCCTCTCGGTAATGCACATCATAAGAAGCCTTGCAAGAAAAGTGAACAATGAGTTAGTTGTGGGATGATTTATTACAGAACGAGTAAAGAGACTTGCCGGTAACGAGACTGAACTAGGTGTGAAAATACCGACAATCGAATCTCGGGCAAGTAACATACCGATGGACAAAGGGAATAACATATGTTGTCATAACAATTCGACCGATAAAGATCTACGTAGAATATGTAGGAGACAATATGAGCATCCAGGTTCCTCTATTGGTGTTTGACCGGAGAAGTGTCTCGGTCATTTCTACATAGTTCTCGAACACTAGTAGAAAAAGGGTCAAATGTGAAGCACAATAGTGCCGGTTTGAATTTCAGCCGGCACTAATGTGTACACTAGTGCCGGTTCGTGGCGGCGATCAATAGCACCGGTTCGTGGCGAACCTTTAGTACCGGTTCATGCCACGAACCGGTACTAAAGAGGCTGTGTGAGCTCAAGGGTCGCTATGGCCCCACCATCACCGTTTAGTGCCGGTTCGCACTAACCGAACCGGTACTACCGAGGTTATGGAAAGCTGTTTTAGTCCCACCTCGCTCCCCTAACAAGCCTTTTACCACCTTAAATATGTTATTTCTCAAACTATCACAAGCACTTGGTCTTCATTGAACTCTATGTGTAGAATTTGTGGCGCAATATGAGTCTTCATTGGTTTATAAATCGTTGATGACTCATATTGACAATTCAGATTGTACACACAAAGATCATTGATGATCAAAGTATTTTTGATGTTATAAGATCATATTGACAATTTAGATCAGAAGAAATATAAGATCATGATCTAAATGCTCTTATATTTTTTATGCTCAAGATGCACCATTCAAAGCGACGCCATCAAGTTTCAACCGCTTATGCCTTCATTTGCTATTTTTCATGCATTTAATGATTTGTTTTGAGAACTAAATGACCTCGAAATTGAAAAGCACTACAAATGAACTATGAAAAAGTTGAAACTTGGCATGGTATCATCATTTCACCCACATATCATGTTCAAAAAATTAGAGAGGGTTACGGCAAAAACTGGATGCACTTCGTTTACAAACTAGACAATCTCTTTCGAAGTATTCAGGTTTATGACGAAATGAAACTCATCTGTTACAAAAGCATTTCATTTTTTAAACTTATTACAACTCCAGACTTTTTGTGCATTCAGTATGCACCATTCAACTGCTAGGTGGGAGGAGCTCTTAAGTACCTATTCCAACTGCTAGGCGGGAGGAGCTGTTTAGTACCGGTTCATGGCGAACCTTTAGCACCAGTTCGTGCCACGAACTGGTACTAATGAGGTTGTGTCGTAAGGTCGGGGCCCCACGAGCACCTTTAGTACCGGTTCATGGATGAACCAGTACTGATTTCTTAGTAAGTTGTTTTTAGTCCCACCTCGCGAAGAGAGAGGGACTAGGAGCGGTTTATAAGCCCCGAGTGCGAGAGACGATGAAGAAGAGGCTCAATGCTCACGTTAGCAGCTTCAAGCCTTCAGAATATGGTAGACTGCACGGAGCTATGCGCAGTGCAGCTTACACTATTCAAAGGCTTGAAGCAAATTAACGAGCATTGCACCTCTTTTTATTTTTAATAACTTATTACAACTCGTAGTTCTTCATTATGGCAAAAACTAATTGCACGTCGGCATTTGTTTTTTAACCTTTGGTTATAACTCCGCACTTTGACCATCAAGTTTTGCGTAAAAAAACTATAGCTGAAAAGAAAAAATAGCAGAAAAAAACTATAGCTGAAAAGAAAAAACTATATAAAATGACCGTGAAATTGAAAATCACTACAAAATGAACTCAAAATGTTGAATTTTGGCAAACTAGATGAAAAACTACTCACAAATAAATAGAAGAAAATAAATATAACACAAAAGAAAAACTATACAAAATACTACGCAGAAATAAATAGAAGAAAATAAAGCAGAAAAGAAAAAACTATAAAAAAAATTAGCGCTGCCTGTGGGCCTGCTAGGCCACTAGGCGTGCAATTACAGGCCTTAAAGGCCCAAAGCAGACTCACAGGACAGCAGAATTTAGGCCCACAAGCCTGCTATATAGAGGAGTTCAAAGAGGTAGTCGCGGCTGGTTTTATAAACCAGTGCGGCTGCCCTTCGCCCGGTGATGTGGGACTAAACTTTGGGGTGGAAGCGCGAGGCCTTTAGTACCGGTTGGTGGCTCCAACCGGTACTAAAGACCACCTTAGTACCGGTTGGAGCCACCAACCGGTACTAAAGGCCTACTCTTCCCCGCCTCTTGGCCTGGCCAAAGTTGGCCTTTAGTATCGGTTGGTGGCTTCAACCGGTACTAAAGGCCCATCCTATATATATAGCACTTACGAAAATTTCAATTACATCTCCCCACTTCGTCTCCAACCTCTCGCGACATCGCCGCGCGCCGCTCGATCCCGTCGTCGCCGCTGTCGTCTGGTTGCCGTCGTCGCTGTCCCCGCCGCCGCCTGTCGTCGTTGCTCGTTCGCCGCTTCAACGCCGCCGCTGTCCGGTTGCCGTCGCCGCCATGTCCCAGACGTCTCAGACTCAAGGCCGACGCGCTTCGCCAGACGCCCGCTTCAAGACCATACGCCGCGCCCGCCAGACAAGACGGGCGGCGGCGTACGGGGCGGCGTACACACACATACACACATACACACACATATATACACACATACACACACTACACACATACACACACACACCACACACACACATTTTTTTACTTATTTTCTGTTTTCTGTTTTCTGTTTTTTAGAAAATTTAATTAGATATTAATTAGCTAGGTATGTGAGATTTGAACTAGTTGAATAATTAATATAACTAGTTTATTTTTAGTAAGAAAATTGTCGAACTAGTTTATTTAGGTATATGAGATTTGAACTAGTTGAATAATTAATATAACTAGTTTATTTTTAGTAAGAGAATTGTCGAACTAGTTTATTTAGGTATTTGAGATTTGAACTAGTTGAACAATTAATATAACTAGTTTATTTTAGTAAGAAAATTGTCGAACTAGTTTATTTAGGTATTTGAGATTTGAACTAGTTGAATAATTAATAGTAATGTCAATTGTTAGAGATGAATATAGTTAGATATATATTTGAATTGGCTAGATATTAATTAATGTTAGATAGTAATAAGTGTTTAATGTTTCACCTATATGAACATATAGGAAATGTCATCTGATTTACGAAAAAATTTCATTATGTGCGAACACTGTGAAGACCAGAGCGGCCTGTCGACAGAAATTTCCTTGTTGATGGTAGGCGCTCAAAGATCAAGCTGAATGAGACATTCGAAGTGGATACAGTAAGTCACAACGGCAATTATTATTTGAATGCAAAATATATGCTTCATTTGCTTCAACTTATAATTTTAAAGCATGACTTATGCTTCATTTCCTTCAACTTATAATTTTAAATTTTCACTATTCTAATGGCGCATCCCCTGCCATGCAAGAATTTTTGTCTTGGATAAGATAGGTTTTAGTGCTATAGATGATATGGAAGTAAAGAGAGTTTACTTGAAGACGGAGCATGGGTATACTTTCAACGTCAAATTATATAATGGAGAGACATACACCCATTTTGAATGCAAAACTTGGCAAGCACTATGCAAGGCTTATGCATTTGAGCCTGATATGGTTATCACCTTTGATATTCGTCCGGAAGATGATATTGAAGGTAATATAGACATATGGGTCGATGTGCAAACGCCTCCAGTTCTACCATTATGTGAGTTTTTCTCCACCATGCATGCATATGTTTATGTCTTTGATACAGTTTATTCAAAAATAGTTGACAACTAATTTGTATTGTCAGCTTATTTCGGTTCAAGGAAACATGTCCGGCGCTTGGTAGACAGGACCTACTACTGCCCTGGGGCTCAACTAAACTGCGAGGAGATAAGTCATTATGTTTCATGGCTTGAGGTTCTTAATACTGTCAAGACAAAAAAAATCCTGAACTTAGAAATGTTAGTACTCAAAACGTGCGACCAATGGTGATCGTATTGAACTACGGTCACATCTATAATCGAAAGATGGTAAGATTTTAACTATTTGTCCTTAATTAGTGCATCTTTGCATACATTATTTTTGAAGCTAAACTTTCATTGCTTAGTATATTAATTACTATACGATGTTCTTTCATCAACAAGGACTTCCGGTGACAGTTGTGCCTCAGTGGATCGAGACAAAAGGTCGCATGTCAATGGTTAGCTTACGACCAAGATTTCCTACATTACACATGAGTGCATTCAGGATTTCTGAAAGCGAAGAATGCTTAATAGTGAAAGATTGGAGCAAAATTGTAAACGATCGCAGAGAAGTACTAGGGGCAGCAAGGAGAAGCGCAACCCAAGATTAGGAGACAGATTCATCTGCATGCTCCAAAGATGATGAATCAGGAGAGCTATACATGTTCTATGCTATTCTACCTGAGAGAGCAGCAGGAGTAGCTAGTTCATGCTCTTAATTAATTAGTACTTGTCCTCTCTCATGCATGTTCGTATTGTCCTGAACTTCGATGTTGGTGATGATTATGTTGAACTCGATGATATCTTTGCTTATGTTACAAAGTGAACTCGATGATTATGTTGGTGATTAGATAGCTAGCGGTAATGACTATGATGATTAAACAGTGGTAACTAATGACGACTATGATGATTTTTAGCTAGCTAAAGTTTATTTATTTATTAATATGCGATGATGATGATGATGATGATGATGATGATGACCACTACAACTCACTATAACGTAAAACAATCCTAAATTAAATTGATAACACAAATTTAATTGAAAAATAAAAAATAAAACAAAAACCCACAAACATTTAGTACCGGTTGGTGTTACCAACCGGTACTAAAGGGCTCGCCCCGGAGCTGCCTCGTGCCACGTGGTTGGCCTTTAGCACCGGTTCGTGCTGAACCGGTACTAAAAGGGGGGGGCTTTAGTGACCACACTTTAGTGCCGGTTGTGGAACCGGCACTAAAGGGCCTTACGAACCGGTGCTATTGCCCAGTTCTGCACTAGTGGAACCCGTAGGGTCCGCACGCTTAACGTTTGATGATGATTTTGTATTATATGAGTTATGTGGTTTGGTGACCGAATGTTGTTCGGAGTCCCGGATGAGATCACATACATGACGAGGAGTCTTGAAATGGTCAAGACTTAAAGATTGATATATAGGACGATAGTTTTCGGACACCAGAAGTGTTTTGGGGGGTACCGGGTACATATCAGGTCACCAGAAGGGGTTCCGGGCACCCCCGGCAAAGATATGGGCCTTATAGGCCAAGAGAGGGACATACTATCCCATAAGGGGCTGGTGCACCCCCATATAGGCCACAATAGGAGGAGAAGGAAAGAGGGGAAGAGAGAATGAAGGGAGGAATTCGGCCTACCCCTTCCATCCCTCCTCCCTCCTCCTTCCTTCCCCCTCCGAAACTTATGGAAGGAGGAGGCCGAATTGGGGAGGCGCCCAAGTAGGATTCTGATACGTCCATTTTGCATCATGTTTTCTTACTGTTATTTAAGATGTTTTTATCCATAATAATGCTTTTTGGAGTAATTCTAATGCCTTTTCTCTCATAATATGCAAGGTATACACAAAGAGGGAGAATTCCGGTAGCTGGAAATCTGGACCTGGAAAAGCTACGTCAGGCTACCTATTTTGCACAACTCCAAACAAGCTAAAACTTCATGAAGATTTTTTATGGAATATTTGAGGAATATTGGAGAAAATAACTACCAGAGGGGGCCCACCAGGTGGGCACAACCCACCTGGGCGCGCCAGGGAGCCCAGGCTCGCCCTGGTGGGTTGTCCTCACCCAGGCCCACCTCCAGTGCCCATCTTCTAGTATATAGGTCATTTTGACCTAGAAAAAAATGAGAAGAGGATTTTTGGGACGGAGCGCCGCCGTCTCGTGGCGGAACTTGGGCATGAGCACTTTTGCCCTCCGGCGGAGCGATTCTGCTAGGGAACTTCCCTCTCGGAGGGGGAAATCATCGTCATGATCATCACCAACAACTCTCCCATCTTGGGGAGGGAAATCTCCATCAACATCTTCAACAGCACCATCTCATCTCAAACCCTAGTTCATCTCTTGTGTTCAGTCTTGTTACCAAAACTATAGATTGGTGCTTGTGGGTGACTAGTAGTGTTGATTACATCTTGTAGTTGATTACTCTATGGTTTATTTGGTGGAAGATTATATGTTCAGATCCATTATGCTATTTAATACCCCTCTGATATTGAGCATGATTGTCATTTGTGAGTAGTTATTTTCGTTCTTGGGTCACAGGAGAAATCATGGTGCAAGTAATCATGTGAACTTGATATGTGTTCGATATTTTGATAGTATGTATGTTGTGATTCCCTTAGTGGTGTCATGTGAACGTCGACTACATGACACTTCACCATATTTTGGCCTAAGGGAATGCATTGTGGAGTAGCAATTAGATGCTGGGTTGCGAGAGTGACAGAAGCTTAAACCCCAGTTTATGCGCTATTCCGTAAGGGACCGATTGGATCCAAAAGTTTAGTGTTTTGGTTAGAATTTATTATTAATACTTTTCTCGTAGTTGTGGATGCTTACGGGAGGGTTAATCATAAGTAGGAGGTTTGTTCAAGTAAGAACATCACCTAAGCACCGGTCCAACCACATATCAAAATATCAAAGTACCGAACACAAATTAAACCAACATGATGAAAATCCCATGTACCCTCAAGAACGCTTTGCTTATTATAAGAGACCGTTTTGGCCTGTTCTTTGCCTCAAAAGGATTGGCCTACCTTGCTGCACTTTTGTTACTATTATTGTTACTTGCTCATTACAAATCATTTGCTATCAAACTACTCAGCTACTTACAATTTCAGCACTTGCAGACATTACCTTGCTGAAAACCACTTGTCATTTCCTTCTGCTCCTCGTTGGGTTCGACACTCTTACTTATTGAAAAGAGCTTCAATTGATAACCTATACTTGTGGGTCATCAGATTCCTCCTACTTGGGGTGCCCCCTTGGCTGCCTCTCCTCCCGTCCAACCTATATATATATATATATATATATATATATATATATATATATATATATATATGTGTGTGTGTGTGTGTGTGTGTGTGTGTGTGGGGGCACCGCTAGAACACACATCAACAATTGTTAGCCATGTGCGGTGCCCCCCTCCACAGTGTATGTCTCCGGTCATATTCATGTAGTGCTTACGCGCATCCCTGCGCGGATAACTTCACCATCACCGTCACCAGGACGTCGTGCTGACGGAACTCTCCCTTGAAACTTTTCTGGATCAAGAGTTCGAGGGACGTCATCGAGCTGAACGTGTGCAGAACTCTGAGGTGCCGTACGTTCAGTGCTTGATCGGTCGGAATGAGAAGAAGTTTGACTACCATTTTCTCAAACGCTTCCGCTTTCGGTCTATGAGGGTACGCAGACAAACTCTCCCCTCTTTTTGCAATGCATCTCCTAGATAGATCTTGCATGAGCGCAGGAATGTTTTTGAAATTTCATGCTACGTTTCCCAACAATGGCATCCGAGCCAGGTCTATGCATAGATGATATGAACGAGTAGAACACAAAGAGTTGTGGGTGGTGATCGTCATACTGCTTACCACCAATGTCTTATTTTGATTCGGCGGTATTCTTGGATGAAGCGGCCCGGACCAACCTTACATGACCACATTTATGAGACCGGTTCCACCGACAGACATGCAACTAGTTTTGCATAAAGGTGGCTGGCGGGTGTCTGTTTCTCCAACTTTAGTTGAATCGAATTTGACTGCAGCCGGTCCTTTTTGAAGGTTAAAACAACAAACTTGATAAATCACCGTTGTGGTTTGATGCATAAGTAAGAACGGTTCTTGCTAAAAGCCCGTAGCAGCCACGTAAAACTTGCAACAACAAAGTAGTGGATGTCTAACTTGTTTTTGGAGGGCATGTTGTGATGTGATATGGTCAAGACATGATGTGATATATGTTATTGTATGAGATGATCATGTTTTGTAAAAGTCACTGGCTACCGGCAGGAGCCTTATGGTTGTCTCTTTGTTTTATGAAATGCAAACAACATGAAATTGCTTTACTTTATCACTATGCATAGCGATAGTTGTAGAAGCAATAGTTGGCGAGACGACCACGACACTACGATGGAGATCAAGGTGTCAAGCCGGTGATGATGGAGATCATCATGGTGCTTTAGATATGGAGATCAAAGGCACACGATGATGATGGCCATATCATGTCACATATTTTGATTGCATGTGATGTTTATCTTTTATGCATCTTATTTTGCTTAGTACGGCGGTAGCATTATAAGATGATCCCTTACTAAAAATTTTAGGTATAAGTGTTCTCCCTGAGTATGCACCGTTGCGAAAGTTCGTCGTGCGAGACACCACGTGATAATCGGGTGTGATAAGCTCTACGTTCACATACAACGGGTGCAAGACAGTTTTGCACATGCGAAATACTCGGGTTAAACTTGACAAGCCTAGCATGTACAGACATGGCCTCGGAACACTGGAGACCGAAAGGTCGAACGTGAATCATATAGTAGATATGATCAACATAGAGATGTTCACCATTGGCGACTACTCCATCTCACGTGCTGATCGGACATGGTTTAGTTGATTTGGATCACGTATCATTTAGATGACTTGAGGGATGTCTATCTATGTGGGAGTTCTAAAGTAATATGATTATTTGAACTTAATTTATCATGAAATTAGTCCTGATAGTATTTGCAAATTATGTCATAGATCAATAGCTCATGTTGTAGCTCCCCGTTTATTTTTTATATGTTCCTAGAGAAAAATAAGTTCAAAGGTGATAGCAGCAATGATGCGGACTTGGTCCGTGATATGAGGATTATCCTCATTGCTGCACAGAAAGAATTATGTCCTTAATGCACCGCTATGTGACAGACCTGTTGTAGGAGCAGATGCAGATGTTATGAACGTTTGGCAAGCTCAGTATGATAACTACTTGATAGTTTAGTGCACCATGCTTTACCACTTAGAACCGGGACTTCAAAAAAAATTGAACGCCATGGAGCATATGAGATGTTCCAAGAGCTGAAAATGATATTTCAAACTCATGCTTGTGTTAAGAGGTTTGAGACCTCTGACAAGTACTTTGCCTACAAGATGGAGGAGAATAGCTCAACTAGTGAGCATGTGCTCAGACTGTCTGAGTACTACAATCTCTTGAATCAAGTGGGAGTTAATCTTCTAGATAAGATAGTGATTGATAGAGTTCTCTAGTCACTATCAGCAGGTTACTAGAACTTCGTGATGAACTATAATATGCAAGGGATAACTAAAACGATTCCCAAGCTCTTCGCGATGCTGAAATCGGCGAAGGTATAAATCAAGAAATAGCATCAAGTGTTGATGGTTAACAAGACCACTAGTTTCTAGAAAAAGGGAAAGGGAAAGAAAGGGAACTTCAAGAAGAATGGCAAGCAAGTTATCACTCATGTGAAGAAGCCCAAAGCTAGACCCAAACCTGAAACTGAGTGCTTCTACTGCAAAGGAAATGGTCATTGGAAGCGGAACTGCCCCCAAAACTTGGCGGATAAGAAGGATGGCAAAGTGAACAAAGGTATATTTGATATACATGTTATTGATGTGTACTTTACTAGTGTTCATAGTAGCCCCTGGGTATTTGGTACTGGTTCAGTTTCTAAGATTTTTAAATCGAAACAGGAGTTGCAAAATGAACATATACTAGCTAAGGGCGAGGTGACGATTTGTGTTGGAAGTGATTCCAAGGTTGATAAGATCACCGTCGCACACTACCTTTACCTTCGGGATTAGTGTTGAACCTAAAATAAATGTTATTTGGTGTTTGTGTTGAGCATGAATATGATTGGTCGTGTTTATTGCAATATGGTTATTCATTTAAATCAAAGAATAATTGTTGTTCTGTTTACATGAATAAAAACTTCTATGGTCATACACTCAATATAAATGGTTTATTGAATCTCGATTGTAGTGATACACATATTCAAAATATTGATGCCAAAAGATGCAAAGTTGATAATGATAGTGCAACATACATGTGGCACTGCCGTTTAGGTCATATTGGTGTAAAGCGCATGAAGAAACTTCATGCAGATGGGCTTTTGGAATCACTTGATTATGAATCATTTGATACTTGTGAACCATGCCTCATGGGCAAGATTACTAAAACTCCGTTCTCCGGAACAATGGAGCGAGCTAATGACTTATTGGAAATAATACATCCGATGTATACGGTCCGATGAGTGTTAAAGCTCGCGGCGGGTATCGTCATTTTCTGATCTTCACAGATGATTTGAGAAGATATGGGTATATCTTCTTAATGAAACACAAGTCTGAAACATTTGAAAAGTTCAAAGAATTTCAGAGTGAAGTGGAGAATCATCGTAAACAAGAAAATAAATTTTCTATGATCTGATCGTAGAGGCGAATATTTGAGTTACGAGTTTGGCCTTCATTTAAAACAATGTGGAATAGTTTAAGAACTCATGCCACCTGGAACACGACAGTGTAATGGTGTGTACGAACGTTGTAACTGTACTTTACTGTATATGGTGCATTCTATGATGTCTCTTACCGATTTTCCACTATTGTTTTGGGGTTATGCATTAGAGACAGTTGCATTCATGTTAAATAGGGCACCATCTAAATCCGTTGAGATGACACCGTATGAACTGTGGTTTGGCAAGAAACCTAAGCTGTCGTTTCTTAAAGTTTGGGGTTGCGATGCTTGTGTGAAAAAACTTCAGACTGATAAGCTTGAACCGAAATCGGAGTAGTGCATCTTCATAGGATACCCAGAAGAAATTGTTGGGTACACCTTCTATCACAGATCCGAAGGCAAGATCTTTGTTGCTAAAACTTGATCCTTTCTAGAGAAGGAGTTTCTCTCGAAAGAAGTGAATGGGAGGGAAGTAGAACTTGATGAGGTAATTGTACCTTCTCTCGAATTGGAAAGTATCTCATCATAGAAAACTGTTCCCATGACGCCTACACCAACTAGAGAGGAAGCTAATGATAATAATCATGAAACTTCAGATCAAGTTACTACTAGACCTCGTAGGTTGAACAGAGCACATTCCGCACCAGAGTGGTATGGTAATCCTGTTCTGGAAGTCATGTTACTAGACCATGATGAACCTACGGACTATGAGAAAGGTATGATGAGCCCAGATTCTGATAACTGGATTGAGGCCATGAAATCTGAGATAGGATCCATATATAAGAACAAAGTGTAGACTTTGGTGGACTTTCCCAATGATCAGCAAGCCATTGAGAATAAATGGATCTTCAAGAGGAAGACAAACGCTGATGGTAGTGTTACTATCTACAAAGCTTGAACTGTCGCAAAAGGTTTTCGACAAATTCAAGGTGTTGACTACGATGAGATTTTCTCACTCGTATCGATGCTTAAGTCTATCTGTATCATGTTAGCAATTGTTGCATTTTATGAAATCTGGAAAATGGATATCAAAATAGCATTCCTTAATGGATTCATTAAAGAACAGTTGTATATGATACAACCAGAAGGTTTTGTCAATCCTAAAGGTGCTAACAAAATGTGCAAGCTCCAGCGATCCTTCTATGGACTGGTGCAAGCTTCTCAGAGTTGGAATACACGCTTTGATGAATTGATCAAAGCATATAGTTTTATGCAGACTTGCGGTGAAGCCTGTATTTACAAGAAAGTGAGTGGGAGCACTACACCTTTCTGATAAGTATATGTGAATGACATATTGTTGATCAGAAATGATGTAGAATTTTCTAGAAAGCATAAAGGAGTATTTGAAAGGAATTTTTCAAAGAAAGACCTCAGTGAAGCTGCTTACATATTGGGCATCAAGATATATAGAGATAGATAAAGACGTTTGATAAAACTTTCGATGAGTACATACCTTGATAAGATTTTGAAGGAGTTCAAAATGGATCAGTCAAAGAAGGAGTCCTTGCCTGAGTTGTAAGGTAGGAAGTTGAGTGAGACTCAAAATCCGACCACGACAGAAGATAGAGAAATAATGAAAGTCATTCCCTATTCCTCAGCCATAGGTTCTATAATGTATGCCATGCTGTATACCAAACCAATGTGTACCTTGCCATGAATTTGGCAAGGGGGTACAATAGTGATCCAGGAGTACATCATTGGACAGCGGTCTAAATTATCCTTAGGACTAAGGAAATGTTTCTCGGTTGTGGATGTGACAAAGAGTTTGTCGTAAAGGGTTACGTCGATGCAAGCTTTGACACTGATTCACATGACTCTGAGTCTCAATCTGGATACATATTGAAAGTGGGAGCAATAAGCTAAAGTAGCTCCATGCAGAGCATTGTAGGCATGGAAATTTGGAAAATACATACGGATCTGTATGTGTCAGACCCGTTGACTAAACTTCTCTCACAAGCAAAACATGATCACACCTTAGTACTCTTTGGGTATTAATCACATGGTGATCTGAACTAGATTATTGACTCTAGTAAACCCTTTGGGTGTGTTGGTCACATGGTGATGTGAACTATGGGTGCTAATCACATAACGATGTGATCTATTGGTGTTAAATCACATGGAGATGTGAACTAGATTATTGACTCTAGTGCAAGTGGGATACTGAAGGAAATATGCCATAGAAGCAATGATAAATGTTTGTTATTCATGCTAGAATTGTATTAACTGGAAACTTGATACATGTGTGGATACATAGACAAAGCATTGTGTCCCTAGTAAGCCTCTACTAGACTAGCTCGTTAATCTAAGATGGTTAAGTTTCCTAACCATAGACATGTGTTTTCATTTGATGAACGGGATCACATCATTAGGAGAATGATGTGATGGACAAGACCCATCCGTTAGCTTAGCATATTGATCGTTCAATTTTATTGCTATTCCTTTCTTCATGTCAAATACATATTCCTTCGACTATGAGATTATGCGACTCCCGGATACCGAAGGAATACCTTGTGTGCTATCAAAAGTCACAATGTAACTGGGTGATTAGAAAGATGCTCTACAGGTATCTCCGAAGGCGTTTGTTGGGTTCTCATAGATCGATATTAGGATTTGTCACTCCGAGTATCGGAGAGGTATCTCTGGGCCCTCTTGGTAGTGCACATCATAAGAAGCCTTGCAAGAAAAGTGACTAATGAGTTAGTTTCGGGATGATTTATTACGAAATGAGTAAAGAGACTTGCCGGTAACGAGATTGAACTAGGTATGAAGATACTGACAATCGAATCTCGAGCAAGTAACATACCGGTGGACAAAGGGAATAATGTATGTTGTCATAACGTTTCGACCGATAAAGATCTTCGTAGAATATGTAGGAGACAATATGAGCATCCAGGTTCCGCTATTGGTTATTGACCGGAGAAGTGTTCTCGAACCCCTGGCAAACCCGTAGGGTCCGCACGCTTAATGTTCGATGACAATTTTGTATTATATGAGTTATGTGATTTGGTGACCGAATGTTGTTCGGAGTCCCATATGAGATCACGGACATGAAGAGGAGTCTAGAAATGGTCGAGAGGTAAATATAGATATATAGGACGATAGTATTCAGACACCGGAAGTGTTCTGGGGGTACCAGGTACATATTGGGTCACCGGAAGGGGTTCCGGGCACCCCTGGCAAAGATATGGGCCTTATGGGCCAAGAGAGGGACAGGCCAGCCCACAAGGGGCTGGTGCACCCCCATATAGGCCAAAATAGGAGGAGAAAGAAAGAAGGGAAGAGAAAAGGAAGGGGGGGATTCGGCCTACCCCTTCCTTCCCTCCTCCCTCCTCCTTCCTTCCCCCTCCGGAACTTATGGAAGGGGGGAGGCCAAATTGGGGTGGCGCCCAAGTAGGATTCCTCCTACTTGGGGCGTGATGAACGAAAAGTATAGGCTATCAATTGTAGCTCTTTTCTATAAGTAAGAGTGTCGAACCCAACGAGGAGCAGAAGGAAATGACAAGTGGTTTTCAGCAAGGTAATGTCTGCAAGTGCTGAAATTGTAAGTAGCGGAGTAGTTTGATAGCAAGATAATTTGTAACGAGCAAGCAACGATAGTAGTAAAAAAAGTGCAGCAAGGTAGCCTAATCCTTTTTAGGCAAAGGACATGCCAAAATGGTCTCTTATAATAAGCAAAGCGTTCTTGAGGGTACACGGGAATTTCACCTAGTCACTTTCATCATGTTGGTTTAATTCGTGTTCGGTACTTTGATAATTTGATATGTGGGTGGACCGGTGCTTAGGTGTTGTTCTTACTTGAACAAGCCTCCTACTTATGATTAACCCTCCCGCAAGCATCCGCAACTGCGAGAAAAGTATTCAGAATAAATTCTAATCATAGCATTAAACTTTTGGATCCAATCGGTCCCTTATGGAATAGCGCATAAACTGGGGTTTAAGCTTTTGTCACTCTCCCAACCCATCATCTAATTGCTACTCCACAATGCATTCGCTTAGGCCCAAGTATGGTGAAGTGTCATGTAGTCGACGTTCACATGACAGCACTAAGGGAATCACAACATACATACTATCAAAATGTCGAACACATATCAAGTTCACATGATTACTTGCAACATGATTTCTCCCGTGACCTCAAGAACGAAAGTAACTACTCACAAATGATAATAATGCTCAAGATTAGAGGATTATTAAATAGCATATTGGATCTGAACATATAATCTTCCACCAATTAAACAATATAGTAATCAACTACAAGACGTAATCAACACTACTAGTGACCCACAAGCACCAACCTATAGTTCCGGTAACAAGATTGAACACAAGAGATGAACTAGGTTTTGAGATGAGATGGTGTTGTTGAAGATGTTGATGGAGATTGCCCTCCCCAAGATGGGAGAGTTGTTGGTGATGATGATGACGATGATTTTCCCCTCCGGGAGGGAAGTTCCCCCGGCGGAATCGCTCCGCCGAAGGGCAAAAGTGCTCCTGCCCAATTTCCGCCTCGAGACGGCGGCACTCTGTCCTGAAAGTCCTCTCCTTATTTTTCTAGGTCAAAATGACCTATATACTAGAAGATGGGCACCGGAGGTGGGCCTGGGTGAGCACAACCCACCAGGGCGCGCCTCGGCTCCCTCGCGCACCCAGGTGGGTTATGCCCACCTGGTGGGCCCCTCTGGTAGTTATTTGCTCCAATATTCCTCAAATATTCCATAAAAAATCTCTGTGAAGTTTCAGCTTGTTTGGAGTTGTGCAGAATAGGTGGCGTGACGTAGCTTTTCCAGGTCCAGATTTCCAGCTGTCGGAATTCTCCCTCTTTGTGTATACCTTGCATATTATGAGAGAAAAGGCATTAGAATTACTCCAAAAAGCATTATTATGGATAAAAATATTATAAATAACAGTAAGAAAACATGATGCAAAATGGACATATCAACTCCCCCAAGCTTAGACCTCGCTTGTCCTCAAGCGAAAACCAAAATTGAAAAACATGTCCACATGCTTCGAGAGAGAGGTGTCGATAAAAACAAAATACGAACATAGAAGCATCATGTAGATTATTATAACAGCAACAAACTTAAACATAAAAATTTTATCGTAGAACCTTTATCATATACTTCTCATGAATAAGTAAAAATTCATCACACAATTGAAGTATAAAGCAAAAACTCTATAAAAAACCAACAAACTATGTTCTTAGTCAACTTTGCAACTACAATTCATCATCTTTTCAGGAAGGGTCACATATCGGAGCCGTTAGGCAAGTGCACATACTCAACCATCATATAGTCTTCTATGATTGCTAACACTCACCGCGTACATATGAGCAAAATGTTTCAACCGGACACATAGAAGGATAGGGGCTTATAGTTTCGCCTCCCAACGTATTCACCTCAAGGGTGATGTCAACAATAATAAGTCATGCTATCTATATTCAACTGGACATATGTGCCTAGATCTTTCCTCACCACATGATGCTTGCCAAAGGAGAAAAATAAAAAAGGAATAGAGGGAAAACTTTGACTTCGTGAACTTATGCATAGGGGTTGGCACACGTTTTCGTCTTGACTCTCCGGTAGAAACTTTGGGGCACTCCTTGAAGTACTTTGTGTTGGTTTGAATAGATGAATCTGAGATTGTGTGATGCATATCGTATAATCATACCCATGGATACTTGAGGTGACATTGGAGTATATATGTGACATTAGGGTTTTGGTTGATTTGTGTCTTAAGGTGTTATTCTAGTACGAACTCTTCAATAGATTGATCCGAAAGAATAACTTTGAGGTGGTTTCGTAACCTACCATAATCTCTTCGTTTGTTCTCCGCTATTAGTGACTTTGGAGTGACTCTTTGTTGCATGTTGAGGGATAGTTATATGATCCTATTATTTTATTATTGTTGAGAGAACTTGCACTAGTGAAAGTATGAACCTTAGGCCTTGTTTCCTAGCATTGCAATACCGTTTGCGCTCACTTTTATCGCTTGCTACCTTTCTGTTTTTATATTTTCAGATAACAAAAACCTATAATTACCATCCATATTGCACTTGTATCACCATCTCTTCGCTGAACTAGTGCACCTCTAAAATTTACCATTGTATTGGGTGTGTTGGGGACACAAGAGACTCTTTGTTATTTGGTTGCAGGGTTGCTTGAGAGAGACCATCTTCATCCTACGCCTCCAACGGATTGATAAACCTTAGGTCATCTGTCGGTGTGGAAGGACACGTGTGGGATCACAAGAACCCCTACTACGGTTGCCGGGGCGCACGGTTGTGAGAAGAGCAGGATTAGTAATCAGCACAATGATCATTTACCCAGGTTCGGCCGCGAGGATGCGTAAAACCGTAGTCCTGCTATGGTGGTTGTATTGAGTGTTCTTCAGCTCTTGAACTAGCTGAGGTGGCTGCACGGTTCCAAAGAGCTGAATCCCCCTCCAGTATGCCATGGGCCTCCTTTTATAGTCGAAAGGGGCTGCCACAGTGGCACACAGGAGGTGGAAAGGCGTATAGTACTGTGAGCCTATCGCTCGTATTACACGACAAGACGCATTTAACGCGCCGCTGAGGTGTCCCCTAGCTTTATCGGGGACGGGAGCGAGCGCGCTGCTCACTTTACCCCTTCCGCGCCTTCTTCCAATCTCGGAGCCGCCGCTCCCTTCTCCTTCCTCCCTAAGCTTCGTTCTTGCTCGCCGCCGTCGCGTTCCCGCCCCCCTCTATTTCTTGCCCCCTCCCCCAACCTCCATGGCGCCCAAATCCACCAAGGGCAAGGGAGTGGCCAAGGACGACGGAGCGAAGGAGCCGCCGGAGAGCGCACTGATACGTCTCCGTCGTATCTATAATTTTTGATTGTAACATGCCAATATTATTCAACTTTCATATAGTTTTTGGCAACTTTTTATACTATTTTTGGGACTAACATATTGATCCAAAGGCCTGAGCCGCCTCGTCTGTTGCATGTTTTTGGTTTCGCAGAATATCCATATCAAACGGAGTCCAAACAGGATAAAAACGGACGGAGATTTTTTTTTGGAATATTTGGAAAGTCTGGAAGAAAGATCATCGTGAAACGGAGTCCGAGGTGGGCACGAGGTAGGGGGGGCGCGCCCTGACCCTCGTTGTCCACCCGTAAGGCGGTTGACGCCCTCCTTCAGCCGCAAGAAAGCTAATTTTTGGTAAAAATCACGGCGAAGGTTTCAGTCCAATCGGAGTTACGGATCTCCGGATATAAAAGAAACGGTGAAAGGGCAGCAGAACAGAACGCAAAAAAAGAGAGAGACAGAGAAATAGATCCAATCTCGGAGGGGCTCTCGCCCCTCCCATGCCATGGAGGCCAAGGACCAGAGGGGAAACCCTTCTCCCATCTAGGGTGGAGGTCAAGGAAGAAGAAGACGAAGGGGACCCCTCTCCCCTTCTCTTCCGGTGGCGCCGGAACACCGCCGTGGCCATCATCATCACTGCAATCTTCACCAACAACTTCACCGCCATCATCACCAACTCTTCCCCCCTCTATGCAGCGGTGTAACCTATCTCTTACCCGTTGTAATCTCTACTTAAACATGGTGCTCAATGCTATATAATATTTCCCAATGATGTATGGCTATCCTATGATGTTTGAGTAGATCTGTTTTGTCCTATGGGCTATTTGATGATCAATATTGGTTTGAGTTGCATGTCTTATTAGTGGTGCTGTCCTATGGTGCTCTCCGTCAAGCGTGAGGGATCCCCACTGTAGGGTTTGCAATATGTTCATGATTTGCTTATGGTGGGTGACGTGAGTGACAGAAGCACAGACCCGAGTAAGTAGGTTACTTGCGTATGGGATAAAGGGGACTTGATACTTTAATGCTATGGTTGGGTTTTACCTTAATGATCTTTAGTAGTTGCGGATGCTTGCTAGAGTTCCAATCATACGTGCATATGATCCAAGTAGAGAAAGTATGTTAGCTTATGCCTCTCCCTCAAATAAAATTGCAATAATGATTACCGGTCTAGTTATCGATAGCCTAGGGACAAATAACTTTCTCGTAACAAAAAGCTCTCTACTAAAACTAATTAGTTGTGTCTTTATCTAAATAGCCCCTACTTTTTATTTACGCTCTCTTTATATTCTTGCAAACTTATCCAACAACACCTACAAAGTACTTCTAGTTTCATACTTGTTTCCGCTAAAGCGAACGTCAAGTGTGCGTAGTGTTGTATCGGTGGTCGATAGAACTTGAGGGAGTACTTGTTCTACCTTTAGCTCCTCGTTGGGTTCGACACTCTTACTTATCGAAAGAGGCTAAAATTGATCCCCTATACTTGTGGGTTATCAAGACCTTTTTCTGGCGCCGTTGCCGGGGAGTCATAGCGTGGGGTGAATATTCTCATCTGTGCTTGTTTGCTTTATCACTAAGTAATTTTTATTTGCTGTTCTTAGGTTTTTTCTATCTTTAGTTATGTGTAGGAAATGGAAAATACCAAAAAAATTAGTTGTACCTACTGAACCAATGGTTGAAGAACCACTCAAAATCTATCAAACTCCTGAAGCTTTTTACTTGGATCATCTTCGATCCCTTTGTGCTCGTGCTAAAACCCCAACTAGCTTAGTTGAGGGCAAATTTTTAGATGAGCATGCTTGTTATCTTGCGACAATCAATATCTGAAAAAGGGAAAATACTATTGAGTCAAATTCATCGTTTGCAATGCTATGCTTGGAATTTATGTGAAATATATGATGTTACTTGTTGTTCTGAAAACCCTAAGAAACACCTTCCCTATCAATGTGAGTTTAGTGATAATGGAATCGTATCTTCGTATGCTAAAGGTGTTTATAGTTACTATGATATTCAACAAACTGAAGAATTTGTTGCTTTTAAGGGTGCTTATGAAATTGCCTCTTTGATTGAAACGTATGATGCTACTTTTCACAAATCTTAAAATCTTGCCATACTTAAATATTGCTATGATAATTATGCTTCTAATTCCTATGTAGAACCATATATTGAGGACTACCCCGCTGTCTAAGAAGATACTAATATTTTGCAGGAGTCTATGGAAGAAGAAATTGATGAAACTGTGAGCTCATTGGATGAAAAAGATGAGGAGGAGAGCGAAGAACAAAAGGAGGAAGAGCGGATTAGCTACCCGTGCCCACCTTCTAATGAGGGTAACTCATCAACTCATACATTGTTTAATTCCCCTTCGTGCTTACCAAAGGATGATTGCTATGATGACTATTATGATCCCGTTGATTCTCTTGACTATCCCTTTTTGATGATGCTTGCTATGCTTGTGGCCAAGATGCCAATATGAATTATGCTTATGGAGATGAACTTGCTATAGTTCCTTATTTTAAACATGAAACTGTTGCTATTGCACCCACACATGATAGTCCTATTATCTTTTTGAATTCTCCCGATTATACTATATCAGAGAAGTTTGCCCTTATTAAGGATTATATTGATGGGTTGCCTTTTGCCGCTGGGTAATATGATGATTTTGATAGATATAATATGCATGTGCTTGCTGCTCCTACTTGCAATTATTATGAGAGAGGAACTATATCTCCACCTCTCTATGTTTCCAACACGATAAATTTGCAAGAAACTGTTTATACTATGCATTGGCCTTTACTTTATGTGCATGAATTGTTCTTGTATGACATGTCGATGCATAGGAAGAGAGTTAGACTTCGTCATTACATGATATATGTTGCTTTGTGCTCACTACTAAATGCCAAATCATTGCTAATTAAAAATGGCTTTGATATACCTTAGGATCCGGGTGGATTCACTACTTGAGCACTATATGCCTAGCTTAATGGATTTAGAGAAAGCGCTGCCAGGGAGATAACCCGGAAGTTTTAGAGAGTCATTTATTTCTGTTGAGTGCTTTCATATAGTTTAAAAACAACAAAAATAAAGAGGGGAATCCAAAACTTTTCAAAAAGAAAAGTGAAAGTGAGAAAGACGAACATTGTGAAAGTGGGGGACGTCCTTGAACTTTGTTCATGCCCATGGGAACTTTGTGAATCTTAATTACAGAAAATTTTCAAAAAAATAATTATCACCTTTTACAATTCCATTGTATTATAAAAATAATGTGCCAAGGTTTTCCTTTAGGATGTTTACAATACTTGTTAGTTTTATGCAGTGCGGAATGAAACTTTGGCTGTAGTGCGCGATTTTTAATTTTCTACTGGAACATCAAATGGTTCTGATTATTTTTGCACTGTCTTTCTATACAAATTGTTTATTTTCCTCATTTTGGCAGAATTTTTCAAGTATCAGAAGTATGGTGAATGTTCAGATTGTTACGCATCGCTCTGTTTTAGACAGATTCTGTTTTTGATGCATATTTTGCTTGTTTTGATGAAACTATCAATTTATATCAGTGGATTAAGCCATGAAAAGGTTATACTACAGTAGACAGAATGAAAAAACAAAATATGAATTGGTTTGCAATAGTACTTAGAGTAGTGATTTGCTTTATTATACTAACGGATCTTACCGAGTTTTCTGTTGAAGTTTTGTGTGGATGAAGTGTTCGATGATCGAGAAGGTCTCGATGTGAGAAGAAGGAAGAGAGGCAAGAGCTCAAGCTTGGGATGACCGAGGCACCCCAAGTAAATATTCAAGGATACTCAAGCGCCTAAGCTTGGGGATGCCCCGAAAGTCATCCCTCTTTCTTCAACAAATATCGGTATGTTTTCGGATTCGTTTCATTCATGTGATATGTGCAAATCTTGGAGCGTCTTTTGCATTTAGTTTTCATTTTTCTTTTATGCACCATGCTGGTATGAGATGGTCCTTGGTTGATTTATAGAATGCTCATTGCACTTCACTTATATTCTTTTGAGTATGGCTTTATAGAATGCTTCATGTGCTTGACTTATATCATTTGAAGTTTGGATTGCCTGTTTCTCTTTACTTAGACAACCGCCATTTGTAGAATGCTCTTTTGCTTCACTTATATTTGTTAGAGCATGGGCATATCTTTTGTAGAAAGAATTAAACTCTCTTGCTTCACTTATATCTATTTAGAGAGATGACAGGAACTGGTCATTCACATGGTTCGTCATAAAACCCTACATAAAACTTGTAGATCATTGAATATGATATGTTTGATTCCTTGCAATAGTTTTATGCGATATAAAGGTGGTGATATTAGAGTCGTGCTAGTTGAGTAATTGTGAAATTGAGAAATACTTGTGTTGAGGTTTGCAAGTCCCGTAGCATGCACGTATGGTGAACCGTTATGTAACGAAGTTGGAGCATGAGGTGTTTATTGATTGTCTTCCTTATGAGTGGAGGTCGGGGACGATGAGGGAGTCCTATATTAGGGGGTATCCAGAAAGCCGGACTGTATACCTCGTCCGGACTATTGAAGCGTGAAGATACAAGACACAAGACTTCGACCCGTGTCCGGATAGCACTTTCCTTGGCGTGGAAGGCTAGCTTGGCGATCCGGATATTATATTTCCTTCCTTGTAACCGACTCCATGTAAACCCTAGCCCTCTCCGGTGCCTATATAAACCGGAGAGGTTGGTCCTTAGAAGGCCGATCACAATTACAATCATACCAACATAGGCTAGCTTCTAGGGTTTAGCCTCTACGATCTCGTGGTAGATCTACTCTTGTACTACCCATATCTTCAATATTAATCAAGCAAGAAGTAGGGTTTTACCTCCATCGAGAGGGCCCGAACCTGGGTAAACATCTATGTTCGTTGCTTCCTGTTACCATCAGCCTAAGACGCACAGATCGGGACCCCCTACCCGAGATCCGCCGGAATTGACACCGACATTGATGCTTTCACTGAGAGTTCCTCTGTGTCGTTGCTACAGGGCTCGATGGCTCCTCCAGTCATCGTCAACAACACGATCCCGGGTGAGACCTTTCTCTCTGGATAGATCTTCATGTTCGGCGCGGTTTCGCTCAACTCGCTTGGCCATCTGGAAGCAGATCGACAGCTCGCCCACAGCCACCAGATCAGGTTCGGAAATCTGAACTACACGGCAGACATCCGCAGAGACTTGATCTTCGATGGATTTGGGCCTATGCCAGGAGCACCGAACAGTCATGACGAGCACGGCTTAGACCTGCTGTCGGACGAAGCTCGGGGTATCACCCCCGTAGTATCCCCGGACCTAAATCCGGAACAGGCAGTGCTGCCTAAGGACGGAGGGATGGACCCCGCCCCGCAGGCCGCACACTCATCGGCGGTGGAGCCGAACACGGGTCTTGCCTCTGCGGTGGCCTGTGACTCCGGACCCCCGGATTCATATCCGGACGTTGGTTCCAGTCCATGCACTCCCGAGCCAGTCGAGCCAGGTTGGGCTCCGGCAATGGAGTTCACCATTGTGGATATCTTCCAGCACTCGCCCTTTGGCGACATGCTGGACTCATTATAGTCTCTCTCTTTGTCAGGAGACTCGTGGCCAAACTATGTCTGGCTCGAGTGGGAGGCTGGCGACGAAGGAATTCGTTGCCCACCCACCACCCACTTCATTGCCACGGTCGATGATTTAACCGAGGTACTGGATTTCGACTCTGAAGAAGTCGACGGTATGGGCGACGATGCAGGAGAAGAACATGAACCACCGCTCATTGGGCGGTCGAGAACCACCTATTCTTATGATATATATATGGTGGACACTCCAAAGGAAACAAATGGCGATGAGGAAACGGAGGATAAAACCTTAGGGAAAAAAGCAAAGAATGGGCGTCGTTGGCGCCACTCCAAGCCCCACCATAGCAATACCGGCCCAGGAGACGAAAACAATCTGAATGGTGCCGAAGAAGAATGCAACCCTGATCAGCCCGCCTTCGAGCAGGCCGAACAGGAGGATGAGCAGGTCAGCCCAGAAAAACTGGCGACGGACGAATACCCGGAGGAGGACAGCTACATGCCCCCCCTCCGAAGACGAGATTAGCCTCGGCGATGACGAGTTCGGCGTGCCTAAGGATCCCGTAGAACAGGAGCGCTCCAAGCGCCGGCTTATAGCCACTGCGAGGAGCCTGAAAAAGAAGCAGCAGCAACTCCAAGCTGATCAAGACACGCTCCACAGATAGATGGATCAAGTCCCGCAGCCGAGGAATATAGACTCGAGCGCCGTACAGCTGACCGGCCACCTCGTGGCCGGGATAAAACGGCATATCAGACCGCATACCAGCCAACACCCCCATGCCAACATACTACAGCACGGGGCAACAAAACAGGACATCCAAGATCGATCTACGGATCGCGGGGGCGTGCCTCGGCACGCGACGACGACCGTCACGCCGAATACACCTTCAACAAGTCCGGTCGGGCCGAATATAGCCACCCACAGCAATTCGACCTGTGTAGCCACATAGCCCGGCACAGAGGCGCCGAGCACCCCCTCTGCTTCACTGACGAAGTAATGGATCATGAATTCCCAGAAGGGTTCAAACCCGTAAACATCAAATCATACGATGGCACAACAGACCCTGCAGTATGGATCGAAGATTTTCTTCTCCACATTCACATGGCCCGCAGAGACGATCTACATGCCATCAAGTATCTTCCCCTTAAGCTCAAAGGACCAGCCCGGCACTGGCTAAACAGCCTGCCAGCAAATTCCATTGGAAGTTGGGAAAACCTGGAAGACGCATTCCTTGACAACTTCCAGGGCACATATGTGCGACCACCAGACGCCGATGACCTGAGCCACATTACTCAACAACCTGGAGAGTCAGCCAGGAAATTCTGGACTCGGTTCCTAACTAAAAAGAACCAAATAGTCGACTGTCCGGACGCCGAAGCCCTGGCGGATTTTAAGCATAATATCCGTGACGAATGGCTCGCTCGACACCTCGGCCAGCAAAAACCCAAGTCCATGGCAGCTCTCACAACACTAATGACCCGCTTTTTGCTGGCGAGGACAGCTGGTTGTACGCAGCGGCACTACGCCACATTCGGCGCCGGATGGCGCGACAATAGCGGCAAGCCACGCAGCGTAATGAGACATAAGCGACGGAGCAACGGCGACAACATCAAGACACGATACCAAAGCCGGATTCAGCGGATCCAAGCCGGTCGATGGAAGAAGCCGTTCAAAAGAAATAATCGAGGACCGTCGATGCGGACCGCATCGAGCGCTCATGCCAAATTCATGGCACCCTGGACAAGCCAGCCAACCACACCAATAGAAATTGTTGGGTATTCAAACAGGCTGGCAAGATAAACGCCGAAGACAAGGACAAGGGGCTGCACAGCGACGATGACGAGGAGCCCCGACGTTCGAACACGGGTGAACAGAAGAAATCCCCCCCCCCTAGGTGAAAATGGTCAACATGATCTACGCCACGCACATCCCCAAGCGGGAACGGAAGCGGGCACTACGGGACGTCTATGCGATGGAGCCAGTCGCCCCAAAATTCAACCCATGGTCAGCTTGTCCGATCACCTTTGATCGTAGGGATCACCCTACTAGCATTCGTCACGGCGGCTCGGCCGCATTGGTCCTAGACCCAATCATCGATGGATTCCACCTCATGCGCGTCCTTATGGACGGTGGCAGTAGCCTGAACCTGCTTTATCAGGACACGGTGCGCAAAATGGGCATTGACCCTTCATGGATCAAGGCCACCAAAACCACCTTAAAGGTGTGATTCTTGGAGTAGAGGCCCGTTGCACGGGCTCTATAACATTGGAAGTGGTCTTCGGATCTCCGGATAACTTCCGAAGCGAAGAGTTACTCTTCGATATCGTCCCTTTCCGAAGTGGTTACCATGCACTACTCGGACGAACCGCATTCGCTAGATTCAATGCGGTACCACACTACGCATACCTCAAGATCAAGATGCCAGGACCACGCGGGGTCATAATAGTGAACGGAAATATGGACCGCTCTCTCCGAACAGAAGAACATACTGCAGCCCTCGCGGCGGAAGTACAATGCGGCCTCCTCCGACAAACCAATCCGGCGACAACAACTTCAAGCACCGTCAAGAGAGTCCGGAGCACCCCGCAACAGGATCATAAGGCACGCCAAGAGCGCGACTAGCAGTCCGGCCTCCGCATAGGCCCCATCAAAGCAGCATTCGTGCCACGCGTACACAATTACGCACTCAAGATACCATGGGCGTAGGCGGAGGCGCAACAACGACTTCGATCAGCGATCTTTGGATAACCACCACATACCTTCATAACCTGTCCTTCCTGTTTTTCAGGACAATGCTTTAGAGCAGCCTCTTCAGAAGAGCCGGATTGTTGGACTTACATAGGAGAGAAAACCAAGGAGGCAACAGGCTTCATGCACATATGGAAACACCCAGGTGGAATCTATTTACGATCGTTATACCTGTTTTATACATCCATACGCAGCCTGCCTCCGGATAGGACATGTTAAATAGTACTATTTATCTCCGCTTAATGCATTCATTGTAAACATACGCTTAAACGTATTTTCATCAATGGGAGATTATATATAGCGTCAGATCATTATTGTTATTTGAACATTTTTCTTACAAATTTTTATTTGATATTGCATCCGTACACTTTGGTATGGTCCGTTTGCCAGGGGCTTCCTATGGTGCCCCGTTCTACGGCAACTAAAGTCCGAACACTTTAAACAGCGCGGCACCCAAACTTATAGCACTATATGCATCAGCTCTGAATCATGTCTTGGGTCTACAGTTGGGTTAGCCCGGCTCCCTTGTTTTGGTACCTTACGTTCCATTATATCGGCTAAGTTAGCGCAGGGAGAACTACTGCGATTGTGTCCCGGTTCTTCGGACGAGCACCTCAGTAGAGAAAGCCGAAAACTGACCGGCATGATGTGGCCAGAGCTTGTCGCTGTTCGAGAGGTCTTGAAATCCTTAAAGATTTTCCGCTTTAGGCGATAAATCGGCTTCGTCCGATCTAAGCGTATATAGCGCCCCAATTCGGCCTTCCGGATTCTAGGGGCTTCGCGAAAATTTAAAATTGTAGACTTCTATGGCTAAGTGAATGTTATAAAGCTGAATAGTCCGATTGCCTTGTTCGCTGTGCCGGATACCTCCTTAAGGGACCAAACATTTGGATAAAGAGTATCCGGGTTTTTCCAGGAACACCCCGGCACTAGTTGCGTGGGGGCGGAAGCCGACGACTGGCCTACTTTCAGTATTCTATAAACAGCCGCACAGAAGGTAATATTTTAAATCAAACAGTGCTACATAGCACAAGTAACTTCGTCTTTAAATTACAAACAGTGGCAGAGGTACATTTAGTCAAAGATCTTGTCCTTGGAACACTCATCGGCCACGAGACGAGCGCCTTTCATAACGCCATCATAGTACTTCTCGGGATGGCGATGCTCCTTGCCCTCGGGCGGACCATCCTTCACCAGCTTCTCCGCATCCAGCTTGCCCCAATGCACTTTCGTGCGGGCAAAGGCCCAGCGGGCACCCTCGATGCAAACGGATCGCTTGATTACTTCAAGCTGCGGACAGGCATTCACCATCCGCTTGATCAGGCCGAAGTAGCTAGTGGGCAGGGGCTCACCAGGCCACATCCGGACTATGAAATCTTTCATAGCCACTTCGGCCGACCTGTGGAGTTCGACCAGCTGCTTCAGTTGATCACTCAGAGGCGTTGGGTGTTCGGCCCCAGCATACTGGGACCAGAACAACTTCTCCGTTGAGCTCCCCTCTTGGGCACGGTAGAACTCCGCGGCATCTGATACGCTGCGTGGCAGATCTGCGAATGCCCCTGGAGAGCTCCGAATTCGAGTAAGTAAAAGAAACGCCTCCTCCACATGTTTACTTTGCACAAAGAATTTTTTACCGGCCGCTATCTTTTTGGCCTCCTGGATCTCCTGTTGTGCTTTCTAGGCTTCGGCCTTGGTGTCTTTCATACTCACAAGGGCCTTCGCAAGCTCAGCCTCTTTCATCTTCAGATCATGCTCCACGGACTCGAACTTCTTGCCGAGGTCCTGGAGCTCTTGCTGTACCTCGCCCACTCTAGCACTTTGCTTCTCGCGCTCTTTGCATTCCAAGGCCGCCTTGTCTTCAGCCTTGGATAGCGCTTTCTTCAGGGACACCACTTCAGCGATGGACCCTGCCACACAGTCACGACGCTTCGTCGTCACACTAAACAAATTTATTTATCTTTACATATATAAGAGCGGAGAATTACTCACCTTTGCTCTCCACGAGCCGCCTCTTCGTGAGATCGAGCTCTCCCTGCACCTGCTCCAGGTCCTGCTTTAGTTCGGCAACCTCGGCTGTGCGGGCAGCAGTGGCAAGCAGCACGGCCTACTTAGTCACATAAAAACTTATTAGACTCCTGTGGATTATAATTGACCCTCCGTTTGGCTTTTCTTTCTGAACACCAAACAGAGTATCAGGGGCTACTACCTATCGGGTGGTAATTTCACACATTTTTATTACTTACCTCGAAGCCCGTCAGGAGGCTTTTGCAGGCTTCGGTTAGTCCGCTTTTGGCGGACAGAACCTTTTGAATCACCGCACACATAAGAGTACGGTGCTCTTCATCTATGGAAGCGCCTAGAAGCGCTTCTACCAGACTATCCGGCGCCGTTGACGCGACGGAAGTCCTCGGCACGGGTGGCTCGCCCTCCCTAACGAGGGGCTGCCCGCCTAAGTCCGGAACCGTCGAAGGTTCCGGAGCAGTGTTCGGTCGAGAGTCCGCCTTGTGGCGGCTCTCATCGACGCGATCCGCGGGGATCTTGAACCCCGCGTGTCTGACATTTGGAACTCCGCCTTGGGGCGTCTCCAGGGTCGCCTCCCCCCGAGGGGAACCTTCAGGACAAAACCTCCGTGTCATCAGCAGGTTGAGGAGTGGTGGCCGTCGGGAGCGAGTTCATCTCTGAACAGCTCAGAGACCCATATGAAGACGACACCTCCGGATGAGTCCTGGCCGGACTGCATATATGTTCGGCGTTATTAAACAACTATGAAGTAAAATCACGGTAGAGTGCGGACACTTACGATCACGCCAGGGGCTTCCCCCTGGGCAGCCACCCTTCCTCGCTATGAGCGGCCGTGGTGGAGTAGTCCGGAAGGGACGTCTTTCCCTTCTTGGGCGTCCCAGCCTCCCCCTCTGGGGCGGCTTCCCTCTTTTCTCCTCCCCGGTGCAGGGAGGTAGAGTTTCTTCTTGCTTCCCCGCCTCCACGGAAGGAATCTGTTTCGTCGTCATCAGATGATGTGGGTATGACGGCCTTGCGTCGAGGGCCTCTCCCGGCCCCACGGCCCGTCTCTTCAGGCCTCTCATCCTTTCCGGATGGGGTGGTTTCTTCTTCTTCCTCCTCCTCTTCAGGGGAGGAGTGCGCCTCGTCGTCTTCGGACGAGGCTTCCGGCACAACCTTACGCCAGAGACCCTTCCTGGTCCCCGGGGCCTTCTTTTCGGCCTTCTTCTCCGATGCCTTGTAGGGCGCCGGGATCAGCATCTCTGTCAAGAGATCATTAGCTGGATCTTCTGGCAATGGAGCCGGACAGTCAATCTGCTCCGCTGTCTCCACATAGTCCTGATCAAATATACACAAATACTTAAGACTCCCCCATGAATGTATTGGGAAAAACCAAATCCGGTGGTAGTCCCAAAAACTCACCGGACCCGGGGGCCGTGCTGCATGAAGTCTGCGGTCCTCGGATGTGGGAGGAGGTACTTCGGAGGCCTTAAACAACTCCTTCCACGCGTCCTTGTGCTTCATGCCAAAGAGCCTCTGAAGCGTCTGGTGTTCTGCCGGGACGAACTCCCACAGATTGAATGCCCGCTGAGGGAGTTCCGGACTAGGGGGTGTCCGGATAGCCGAATTATCATCATCGGCTGGACTCCAAGACTATGAAGATACAAGATTGAAGACTCCGTCCCGTGTCCGGATGGGACTTTCCTTGGCGTGGAAGGAAAGCTTGGCGATACGGATATGTAGAACTCCTACCATTGTAATCGACTCTGTGTAACCCTAACCCTATCCGGTGTCTATATAAACCGGAGGGTTTTAGTCCGTAGGACGAACAACAATCATACCATAGGCTAGCTTCTAGGGTTTAGCCTCTTTGATCTCGTGGTAGATTCACTCTTGTAACACACATAATCAATATTAATCTAGCAGGACGTAGGGTTTTACCTCCATCAAGAGGGCCCGAACCTGGGTAAAACATCGTGTCCCTTGTCTCCTGTTACCATCCGCCTAGACGCACAGTTCGGGACCCCCTACCCGAGATCCACCGGTTTTGACACCGACATTGGTGCTTTCATTGAGAGTTCCTCGGTGTCATCGCCATCAGGTAGGATGCCTCATCTCGTCTTTAAAGACGATGCTATCACCAAAGGAGCCTTGGCCGCTGGCCAGACTCTTCGGCTAGGTGGTTTTCTTATGACCGCCAGCCCGGCCACCGCGCCGACGATGACCACTCGAGTCATCGAAACCAATCTCCAGGTTAGTTCGGCACTTGCCGAACAGTTAGATCCGATCGAGCTCTCCTCCATAAACGAGCTCTTGGATCGCATCACCGCCCTGGGAGTCGCCACAGACTACGACCGGATCGGGCCTAAAACCGATCTGAGAGAGATCAACTCTCCCGGGCTACCCATCATGTTGCTGTGATAGAGCGTAAATGCGGCGATTCTTCTCGTATCTTAAGGACTAGTTATGTCCGGATTCGATCCTCCATACCGGATTCCCGCAGAGGGACGGATGTCGATCAAGCCCTGAACTTAAAGTCGGTGGCGGGTTGGACTCATTGGATAACACTCAAAATCCAAACTTCCAAGTTCGGAAACTTCTCGGCCCTTGAGTCCTAAATTGGACGGGGTTCGGATCTAGTTCCACCGCCCATCCAAACATTAGCGATCTCTCTCGAATTCGGCAAGAGCCCGCTGAAAGCGATTACATCATTATTGGGCGATTCCTCCCGGTTATGAACAGGATAAAGACTACCGAGAGGAGGACGCAATCCCAATTTTCTGCAATAATTGCACAGCAAGGCAATCCTAAGCGCCATAAGTCGTCATGAAAATTACACGCTTCTTGACTTGGTGACCATAGTACAAAAGTACTGTCACGATGGAGAGCAAATGGAAAACCGAAAGTAAATTTTGGGATAATCCGGCCCGAATACATCCCTAGTCCGAAAAAAGGGTGCATCATTATCAAGCACCGGGTTGAATACCAAAAACCAAAACCCCTAAAGGGTGCGGAACCGTCTTTGGAGGGTTGGCTCAACGGACCTGCAAAGTCCACACGATGCGGGCGCCACTCCAACACACAGCCTTCGAGCGTGTTGGATACTACGGCAGGTGGCCAAAAGTGGCGTAAGCTTTTTAGCCCCGGGCAACCAACCCAGCCGTACCAGTACGGTATTAACAGTCTTCGGGACTTTCGCATCAAATAACATGCGGAAACGAACAATCCGCAGCTTCGCCGAAGTCTACCAAGTAGCAACAACAAATCCATGGAGCGACACGGCTATCACCTTCAATGCCAGCGACGAACCTAAATTCCGAACAGCTAGAGCACCATCCGCATTAGTCCTCAGTCCGATAGTGGACGGTTTTCGTCTTACTAAGGTACTCATGGATGGCGGCAGCGGATTAAACCTCATTTATGAGGAAACCCTTCAAAAAATGGAAATTGACTGGAGCCGCATTGAGCGAAGCAGCACAACCTTCAGAGGGATAATCCCTAGTCGAGAAATGCAGCTGCGGGAAAAATCACACTAGATGTAGTGTTCGGCTCACCGGACAATTATAGGTCCGAGGAGGTCACGTTTCAAGTGGCCCCATTCGGCAGCGGATATCACGCTTTGTTAGGGCGAGAGGCATTCACAATCTTCCAAGCTATACCCCACTACGGGTACATGAAGCTCAAAATGCCCGGACCCAATGGGATAATCACTCTCGCCAATGATCGGATACAGCACTCCGCGCAGAAAATAAGACAGCCGCACTGGCCCTAGAGGCATTGTCCGAAGCCCTAGCGGCAGAGGAACTGACTACGCTACGCTCCACGGTGGACAGGGACGATGTGATACTCGATAAGAGGTCCAAGTCCACCTCTTTTAAACCAGCATACGAGATAGTCAAATTTCAGGTCCATCCAACGGACCCCACAAAGACAGCCTCCATTGGGGCACAATTAAGTCCTGATGTCGAAGCCGCACTACGAGAATTCCTTCAGGAAAATTGGGACATTTTTGCCTGGCACACTTCAGACATGCCAGGAATCCCACGCAGTTGGCGAGCACAGCCTAAATACCGTAAAAGGATTCAAGCCACCAAACAAGCTCTTGGCGATTTTCCGAACCCAAAGACAGGCAATGGGAGAAGAGCTAGCCAAACTCTTAGAAGCGGATTCATCGTAGATATAAAACATCCGGACTGGCTAGCCAATCTAGTAATGGTACCAAAAAGGACAAATCCTGGCGCCTCTGCGTCTATTTTAAAGACCTTAACAAGGCACATCCAAAGGACCCTTTCCCCTCCCTCGCATCGACCAAATCATCGATGCTACCGCAGGCACGATTCATTGTGCTTCCTCGACGCATACTCCGGATACCATAAAATCAAGATGGCGGAGAAAGATCAGGCCATAACGGCATTCATTACTCCATATGGGCCATTCTGCTTCAACACAATGCCCTTCGGACTCAAAAACGCCCGGCGCAACATATCAGCGCATGATTCAAACATGTCCGCTACCCAGATAGGCAAAACAGTAGAGGCATATGTAGACGATGTGGCCGTCAAGACCAAACACGTCGGAACTCTAGTAGAAGACTTGAGGGTGACATTCGACAACCTCCGAGCATATGACATTAAGCTCAATCCGGAAAAATGCGTCTTCGGCGTACCAGCCGGAAAGCTCTTGGGCTTCATCATATCCGGTAGAGGAATTGAAGCAAACCCGGACAAAATCCGAGCTCTGTCACAATTGGATATTCCAAAAGACCTCAAGCAGAAACAAAAACTAACCGGATGCGTAGCGGCCTTAAGTCGCTTCATCTCCCGTTTGGGAGAAAAGGCTCTGCCTCTCTACCGCCTCCTCCGGCACAAGACCGAACATTTTGAATGGACGGATGCTGCCCACAACCGACTCAAAGAAATAAAGGCCATACTACTTAACAAATCCGGTTACGGCGCCCAACTTTGGCGAACCTATGTTATTATATATCGCAGCTACACATCAAGTTGTCAGCGCGGTACTCATCGTTGAACGAGAAACAGAAGGGCACAAATTCCCTCTTCAAAAACCAGTGTACTACGTATCCACTATTCTAACTCCATGCAAATCTCGGTACCCACATTATCAAAAGATAGCGTGTCACGGTGTTCATGGCATCCGGAAGCTGCGACACTACTTTCAAGAGTGTTCAATAACGGTGGCCTCCGAAGTACCTCTCAACGATATTATAAACAATCGCGGCCATAGCAGGCAGGATTGCAAAATGGGCTATCGAGCTCTTACCATTTGACATAACCTACAAACCACGGCGAGCTATAAAATCGCAGGTTCTAGCTGACTTAAATGGCGAATGGACCGAAGCGAACTCCCTAAAGAGTGCAGTAGCGTACTCCAACTGGATCATGCATTTCGTGGATCCAAAATGTTGGCTGGCTTGAAATTTGGCGTCGT
This sequence comes from Aegilops bicornis, assembly GCA_021605145.1. Taxonomy (NCBI): domain Eukaryota; kingdom Viridiplantae; phylum Streptophyta; class Magnoliopsida; order Poales; family Poaceae; genus Aegilops; species Aegilops bicornis. The sequence goes on along the minus strand of CM038670.1, from coordinate 575,994,951 downwards.
CTGGCGTCTAACCGGAGACACAATCCAAGACGTACTTCAAATAATGTACATGGACTCCAACAACGCGGCGAATACGAGGCCCTTCTACATGGCCTCCGGATGGCAATCTCCATGGGCATTCAACGCCTAGAGGTCTTGTGAGGATTCAAACCTTGCAATATCCCAAGTAAATGGAGACTTTGGCGCCAAAGATCCAAAAATGGCAGCTACATAGCGCCGTCCTAAAAATGTCACCGGTTCAAGGACTAGAATTCCACCATGTAGCCCGGATAATAACCAAGCAGCAGACGTGTTAGCACGCATCGGTAGCGAAACGAGACGCCGTCCCTCCAAACATCTTCTGGAGCGACTCTTTAAGCCATCCGTATTATGGGAAGAGGAGTCCGGAAATAACAATCCGAGCCAGCTGCATCACCTAACTCAGACCATTCTGACACAATCGGCGGCTCAGCCAATGAAATAACACCTTCAGCTCACGAAATAATGGCAGTAATTGCCCCGTGGACAAAACCATTCCTAGCCTACTTAATGCGGCAGGAACTTCCCGAAGACCAAAATGAGGCCCGCTGCATAGTTCGGCGATCTAAAGCCTACAAAGTCCATGAGGGAGAACTTTATAAGAAAAGCACAACCGGAGTCCTTCAAAGGTGTATCTCCGAAGAGGAAGGGCGAAATCTCTGGCTGAAATTCACGCCCGGACTCGGGCACCACTGTGACAGCCCGGCCCTTGTAGGCAAGGCCTTCCGTCTGAGATTTTATTGGCCGACAGCCCGGGCAGATGCTCAGACTTAGTCCAACGATGCGTCGGTTGCCGCCTCTTTGCTAATCGAGCCACATGCCACCCACGCCCTCAAAACTATACCCATTACGGTGATAGACTTCAGATCCGGGGTAGTACACCGTTTTGGCGTCCCCACAGCATCATCACCGATAACGGCACGAACTTCATGGCCGGCGAGGTTAAACTCTGGTGCAAAAATATGGGCATTAAGCTCGATTACGCCATCTATCACCCCCAAACTAACGGTCAAGTCGAGCGAGCAAATGGTCTAATCATGGCGGCATCAAACCCGGACTAGTGCGATCCCTCAAGGAATCTAACACGCCTTTGGGTAGAGGAGCTCGACTCCGTACTACGAGGGGCTGCGGACCATGCCAAACCGAACTACTTGGATTCACACCATTTTTCATGGTATCTGGTAGCAGAGGCAGTTCTGCCCTGCGATATAATTCATGACTCACCTCGTGTGCGCATGTACGAAGAAAGAGAAGCCGAGTTAGATCGGCAGGACAGTTTGGACGCCTTAGAGGAGGAGCGGGACGTGGCAAAGGCTCGTTCCGCATTTTATCAGCAGCAGGCTCGAAGATATCAAAGCAGAGAAGTACGGGCCAAAACTTACAATGTTGGCGAACTTGTTCTCGCTGCCGGACAAGAAAAGGACAAACTTAAGCCCAAGTGGGAAGGTCCCTTCATCATCGACCAAGTCGACCGGCGGAGCATACCGTCTCACGTTGCATCTGACAACCGACTCGAGCCAAACCCATGGAACGCAGCCCGTCTCCGAAGATTCTACGCCTAACGCCGGACTACGGGTTCGTCTCACTCCCCCGTCCACCCCTTTTTTTTACTGTCTCTCGTCCTCCTCCTTCTTCCCACTTTTTTTTCAATACCTTTTATGGGCTGATTTGCGATTTGTTCGCACACACTTGATGTGCTCCTGGCACTCATTATACCTGGGGGCTTCTTTAACAGAAGCTTATTCATACGGGCTTCATGCCCAATACATGTGTCATACTTCGCATGTACCTTTTATTCACCATTATATGCATCGATATGACTTAAGTTTTGGCCAAGCTGGGTTGCACGGCTCCCGTGCTTACCCCTACGTTCCCGATTGTTCGGCTAGGAGGTAAAGGGAGCACCTCTACGATTATTCTTGCCGGGTCACCGGATGTGTACCTCAGACCGGGTGAAGCGAAAGCTAGCGTTCTTAAGAGAACATTCGGTCGGTGACTTGAAAGATGATTTATTACTTACTTATTTATCTGCCCCCAGATGCTTTTTCTGCTATTTTCGCAGTCCGACATTGCACTTTAGGGCATGCCTCCCAGGGAAAGGAACCCTTAAAGGAACTATTCTCCCTGGAAGATGTTTCTTACTAACCATGTAATATAACATAACTAGTTGGGCACTTATCTGATAAAGCAATTATGACCCAGACGCCTTGTCTCCATGCATGCCCCGGTTCTTTTATAACCGTAAGGGTATTCGGACACACTCGGACTATTGGGTCCCGAGGTTGAAGCGAAAGCGGTCAAGAAAGACAAACGATCTACAATCCGGCTAGAAGGCATTTTACATGTCATTTCAAATTACATCGTCAAACCGACCGATTGTACTCCTCCTCAATCCCATCTAACAGTCTGTCTAATTTACAGTCTGTTAGAATATTTCATGCCGATTCTACTTGGCCGTACATCCAACTCACAGGATCTCCTTCCCATCAGGCCTCGCAGTCCGACCTCGGCCATGTGGTTTGGGTCAGCCGGGTAACGTGTCTTCACCATGGCCCGAGCCTCCTGGCGCCCTGACGGCAGGCCGATATCTTCCATAAGCGGAGGCGTCGCCGTGCTCCTCAAGCTTCTCGGCAAGCTCACCAAGGCCCTCGGGTAGGGAGGCGGATGGCCATAAAGCATGAACGACGCCACTCATCGCTGCCGAACACGTTCGAGCAATTGCACTAGCTCGGGAAGTTGATCACCCGTTGACTCAGGCATTTCCTCTGCAGGCGACACGTGAGCACACCTAAAGACATATTTACGTCAATCGACTTCCTCGCGAAATTCCTTTTTTCAAAGGAATTTGTTCAAGCACTTACTATAAATGCCGCGAAGCCGCTGATTCTCCTTCACGGAGCTGGACACAGGCCCGAACACCTTTCAGCTCTTCTCCTCGCTGGGTGTGGCATCTTGGAGCTTGTTTCTCTCTGCTGCACCTTCATAAGCACCCTCTCGCCGGCCTTTAGCCGACGCAGATGATTGTTGCTTGTCCGGATCTAGTCCGGCGCCCTCTGCAATACTATTGTCAGATCCACGCTGCACTTTGTTAAATAATTATCTTTTCAAAGTACATCTTACCAGTAGGGGTCTCTGTGGCTCCCCCTGTGGCGGCCCGTGCGGCCTCAAGTTGGGCCTTGCACTCTTGGAGCCCCGGAGGCGTTAAATGCCTTTGAAGCGGGAAACGCGCACCTCCGTGCCGCTCAAGATGGGTTAACCAGAGCCACGGAGCAGTATGTGAAAGACATACGGGTAAGTAATTTTAATAGTTATATATGCCAGTAGCCCCCGAGACTTAAAATAGTTGAAACAAACCGAGGTAGTCACCCGTAATGGCGACTAGGGCATTGTCTATGCTACGTTGGTGGAACACCCCGTCAATCTGCTCCACCTTTATGTCCGGATCCTCTTCGGAGGTCGGATCAAGGGATCTTTCCGGATCCTCGGGCTGTGGAGTTAGGCTTCGTATGCCCTCCACGTCCCGGCGCAGCTCCTGCGTCGAAATTACAGAGTAAGATACTTGACTTTAAAAGTATGGATCGGGTAGATGAACATCCGCTTACCCAGCTCTGAGGGTTATTCATAGAAAATCCATTCAACGGATTCTTGCGGAGGAAGTCCTCCTCCTCTCCCTTGTACAAGCCGGACAGGATCTTTGCCAGATCGGCTACCGAGCCTGGCCCTTTGCGGCCATGACGGGTGGCGTCGTCTTCCTCGTTGAAATCCCACATAGGGTGGCCCCTATATTGAAGTGGCTGCACCCCTCGCATAATGCACGTGGCCATGACTCCAATCATGGTCAATCCGGAGTGGGCCAGTAACCTAATCCGGCCCATCAGATAATGGACGCTCCTATCATCTTCCCATTGAGGGCTCCGCGGGCGCTAACTCAGGCGTTTCTACCCCCAGGGCGCGCCCCCTACCTCGTGGGCCCCCTGTTGGCTCTCCGATGGCCATCTTCTGCTATATGAGGTCTTTCGTCGAGGAAAAAATCATAAGCAACCTTTCGGGACGAAACTCCGCCGCCACGAGGCGGAACCTTGGCGGAACCAATCTAGGGCTCCGGCAGAGTTATTCTGCCAGGGACACTTCCCTCCGGGAGGGGGAAATCATCGCCATCGTCATCACCAACGCTCCTCTCATCGGGACAGGGAAATCTCCATCAACATCTTCACCAGCACCATCTCCTCTCAAAACCCTAGTTCATCTCTTGTATCCAATTCTTGTCTCCAAGTCCGGGGTTGGTGCTAGTAGTGTTGATTACTGTTGTAGTTGATGCTAGTTGGTTTATTTGGTGGAAGATCATATGTTCAGATCCTTTATGCATATTAATACCCCTCTGATTATGAATATGAATATGCTTTGTGAGTAGTTACGTTTGTTCCTGAGGACATGGGAGAAGTCTTGCTATTAGTAGTCATGTGAATTTGGTATTTGTTCGATATTTTGATGAGATGTATGTTGTCTAGCCTCTAGTGGTGTTATGTGAGCGTCGACTACATAACACTTCACCATTATTTGGGCCTAGAGGAAGGCATTGGGAAGTAATAAGTAGATGATGGGTTGCTAGAGTGATGTGCTTAAACCCTAGTTTATGCATTGCTTCGTAAGGGGCTGATTTGGATCCATATGTTTCATGTTGTGGTTAGCTTTACCTTAATACTTTTTTTGTAGTTGCGGATGCTTGCAATAGAGGTTAATCATAAGTGGGATGTTTGTTCAAGTAAGAACAACACCCAAGCACCGGTCCACCCACATATCAAATTATCAAAGTACCGAACGCGAATCATATGAACGTGATGAAAACTAGCTTGACGATATTCCCATGTGTCCTCGGGAGCGCTTTTCCTTATATAAGAGTTTGTCCAGGCTTGTCCTGTGCTACAAAAGGATTGGGCCATCTTGTTGCACTTTATTCACTTTTGTTACTTATTGCTCGTTACAAATTATCTTATCACAAAACTATCTATTACCACTTATTTCAGTACTCGCAGAGAATACCTTGCTGAAAACCGCTTATCATTTCCCCTGCTCCTCGTTGGGTTCTACACTCTTACTTATTGAAAGGACTACGATAGATCCCCTATACTTGTGGGTCATCAAGACTCTTTTTTGGCGCCGTTGCCGGGGAGTGAAGCGCCTTTGGTAGGTGGATTTGGTAAGGAAAAAATTTATATAGTGTGCTGAAATTTCATCATCACTTGTTACTATGGAAAGTAATCCTCTGAGGGGCTTGTTCGGGGTATCTTCACCCCGACCAGTAGAGCAAAGAATTCCTCCTCAACCTATTGAACCTACTGAAAATGAAATTATTCCCTTTGAATTTCCTTCGGGTATGTTAGAAAAACTGCTTGATAACCCTTTTACAGGAGATGTTACAAAGCATCCTGATGAACATCTACTTTATGTGGATGAAGTTTGTGGATTATTTAAGGTTGCAGGTATACCCGATGATGTTGTTAAGAAGAAAGTATTCCCTTTATCTTTGAAGGGAGATGCATCGACATGGTATAGGCTATGTGATGATACAGGATCATGGAACTATAAACGAATGAAGCTGGAATTTCATCAGAATTATTATCCTATGCATCTTGTTCATCGTGATCACAATTATATATATAATTTTTGGCCTCACGAAGGAGAAAGCATCGCTAAAGCTTGGGGGAGGATTAAATCAATGTTATATTCATGCCCCAATCATGAGCTCTCAAGAGAAATAATTCTTCAAAAAATTTATGCTCGGCTTTCCGAAAACAATCGCATCATGCTCGATACTTCTTGTGCTGGCTCTTTTATGATGCAGACTAATGAATTCAAATGGAATTTACTGGATAGAATTAAACGCAACTCTAAAGATTGGGACCTCGACAAAGGTAAGGAGTCAGGTATGACACCTAAGTCTGATTGTGTTAAGTCTTTTTATGGATACCGATGTTTTCCGTAAATTTAGCACTAAATATGGACTTGACTCTAAGATAGTAGCTTCTTTCTGTGAATCTTTTGCTACTTATGTTGATCTCCCCAAGGAGAAGTGGTTTAAATATCATCCTCCCATAGAAGTAAAAGTAGCTGCACCTATTAAAGTTGAAGAAAAGACCGTCACTTATAATGATCCTATTGTTCCTACTTCTTATGTTGAGAAGCCACCTTTCCCTGTTAGAATAAAGGATCATGCTAAAGCTTCAACTGTGGTTCGTAAAAGTAAAATTAGAACTTATACACCTCCTGAGCAAGTTAAAGTCGAACCTAATATTGCTATTGTTAAAGATCTCTTGGCTGATAATATCGATGGGCATGTTATTCAATTCTGCGGTGAAACTGCTAGAATTGCCAAACCTTGTGCTAAAGATAAACATAGACATGTGGTAGGCCTGCCTGTTATTTCTGTTAAAATAGGAGATCATTGTTATCATGGCTTATGTGATATGGGTGCTAGTGCTAGTGTTATACCTATTACCTTATATGAAGAAATTAAGCATGAAATTGCACCTGCTGAGTTAGAAGATATTGATGTCACAATTAAACGTGCCAATAGAGATACTATATCAGCAATGGGAATTGTTAGAGATGTTGAAGTCTTGTGTCGGAAAACTAAATAAAATGCTGATTTTCTTGTTCTTGGTTCCCCACAAGATAGCTTTTGTCCCATTATTTTTGGTAGACCCTTCTTGAATACTGTTAATGCCAAGATAGACAGCGAAACGAATGTTGTTACTATTGGTTTGAATGATATGATTCATGAGTTTAATTTCTCTAAATTTAGTAAACAACACCGTGAAGAAGAATTACCTAGTAAGGATGAAATTATTGGTCTTGCTTCTATTGCCCTACCTCCTAGTGATCCTTTAGAACAATATTTGCTAGACCATGAAAATGATATGTTTATGAATGAAAGAAGGGAAACAGATGAAGTATTCTTTAAACAGGAACCTATTCTGAAATCTTAGGGGATCCTCCTCCACCCAAGGGTGATCCCGTGTTTGAGCTTAAACCGTTGCCTGATAATCTTAAATATGCTTATCTTGATGAAAAGAAGATATATCCTGTTATTATTAGTGCTAAACTTTCAGAGCATGAAGAAGAAAGATTATTGAAAACTCTGAAGAAGCACCTTGCTGCTATTGGATATACTCTTGATGATCTTAAGGGCATTAGTCCCACTCTATGTCAACGTAAAATAAATTTGCTAGAAGATGCCAAACCAGTCCGTGATCATCAACGAAGTCTTAATCCTAAGATGAAAGAAGTGGTAAGAAAAGAGATACTAAAGCTTTTGGAGGCAGGTATAATTTATCCCGTTCTGTCGATAGTCGGGTAAGTCCTGTTCATTGTGTCCCTAAGAAGGGAGGTTTTACTGTTGTTCCTAATGATAAAGATGAATTGATTCCACAAAGAATTATTACAGGTTATAGGATGGTAATTGATTTCCGCAAATTAAATAAGGCTACTAAGAAAGATCATTACCCCTTACCTTTTATTGATCAGATGCTAGAAAGATTATGCAAACATACACACTATTGCTTTCTAGATGGTTATACTGGTTTCTCTCAAATACCTGTGTCGGCTAAGGATCAATCAAAGACTACTTTTACATGCCCTTTTGGTACTTCTGCTTATAGACGTATGCCTTTTGGTTTATGTAATGCACCTGCTACCATTCAAAGATGCATGATGGCTATATTCTCTGATTTTTGTGAAAAGATTTATGAGGTTTTCATGGACGACTTTTCCATCTATGGATCTTCTTTTGATGATTGCTTGAGCAATCTTGATCGAGTTTTGCAGAGATGTGAAGAAACTAATCTTGTCTTGAATTGGGAAAAGTGCCACTTTATGGTTAATGAAGGTATTGTCTTAGGGCATAAAGTTTCTGAAAGAGGTATTGAAGTTGACAAAGCCAAGGTTGATGCTATTGAAAAGATGCCATGTCCCAAGGACATCAAAGGTATAAGAAGTTTCCTTGATCACGCCGGATTTTATAGGAGGTTCTTTAAGGACTTCTCAAAAAAAAATCGGCCTCTGACAATTTATTACAAAAAGATATACCATTTGTCTTTGATGATGATTGTGTAGAAGCATTTGAAATACTTAAGAAAGCATTGATCTCTGCACCTATTCTTTAGCCACCTAATTGGAATTTACCCTTTGAATTATGTGTGATGCTAGTGATTATGCTGTAGGTGCTGTTCTAGGGCAAAGAGTTGATAAGAAATTAAATGTTATCCATTATGTTAGTAAAACTTTAGACAATGCTCAAAGAAATTATGCTACTACTGAAAAGGAATTCTTAGCAGTTGTATTTGCTTGTGATAAGTTCAGACCTTGTATTGTCGATTGTAAAGTAACTATTCACACTGATCATGCTGCTATTAAATACCTGATGGAAAATAAAGATGCTAAACCTAGACTTATTAGATGGGTTCTTTTGCTACAAGAATTTGATTTGCATATTTTTGATAGAAAGGGAGCTGAGAACCCGTTCTGCGCATAACTTGTCTAGGTTAGAAAATGTTCTTGATGACCCACTACCTATTGATGATAGCTTTCCTGATGAGCAATTAAATGTTATAAATACTTCTCATAGTACTCCTTGGTATGCTGATTGTGCTAATTATATTGTTGCCAAATTTATACCACCTAGTTTCACATACCAGCAAAAGAAAACGTTTTACTATGATTTGAGACATTACTTTTGGGATGACCCACATCTTTATAAAGAAGGACTAGATGGTGTTATTAGACGTTGTGTACCTGAGCATGAACAGGAACAGATCCTACGCAAGTGCCACTCCGAAGCTTATGGAGGACACCACGCGGGAGATAGAACCGCACATAAGGTATTGCAATCCGGTTTTTATTGGCCCACTCTCTCCAAGGATGCCCGTAAGTTTGTCTTATCTTGTGATGAATGTCAAAGAATTGATAATATTAGTAGACGTCAAGAAATGCCTATGAATTATTCACTGGTTATTGAACCATTTGATGTTTGGGGCTTTGATTATATGGGACCTTTTCCTGCCTCTATTGGATATACACATATTGTAGTTGCTGTTGATTATGTTACTAAGTGGGTAGAAGCTATTCCAACTAGTAGTGTTGATCATAAAACTTCTATTAAAATGCTTAAGGAAGTTATTTTTCCGAGGTTTGGAGTCCCTAGATATTTAATGACTGATGGTGGTTCACATTTTATTCATGGTGCTTTCCGTAAGATGCTTGCTAAGTATGATGTTAATCATAGAATTGCATCTCCTTATCACCACAGTCTAGTGGTCAAGTAGAATTGAGTAATAGAGAGCTCACATTAATTTTGCAAAACACTGTCAATAGGTCTACAAAGAATTGGTCCAAGAAACTTGATGATGCATTATGGGCCTATAGAACTGCATATAAAAATCCTATGGGTATGTCTCCGTATAAAATGGTTTATGGAAAAGCATGTCACTTACCTCTCAAACTAGAACATAAGGCATATTGGGCTATTAAAGAGCTCAACTATGATTTCAAACTTGCCGGTGAAAAGAGGTTATTTGATATTAGCTCACTTGATGAATGGAGAACCCAAGCTTATGAAAATGCCAAGTTGTTTAAAGAAAAAGTTAAAAGATGGCATGACAAAAGGATACAAAAGCGTTAGTTTAATGTAGGTGATTATGTTTTGCTATACAACTCTCGTTTTAGGTTTTTTGCAGGAAAACTTCTCTCTAAATGGGAAGGCCCCTACGTTATTGAGGAGGTCTATCATTCCGGTGCCATAAAAATTAACAATTTCGAAGGCACAAATCCGAAGGTGGTAAACGGTCGAAGAATTAAACACTATATCTCAGGTAATCCTATAAATGTTGAAACCAATGTTATTGAAACCGTAACCCTGGAGGAATACATAAGAGACACTTTCCAGAACGTTTCAGACTCTGGAAAGGAATAGGTATGTGGTACGGTAAGTAAACCGACTCCAAAACAGTTCTTAAGGCAATATCTCTCTGTTTTGGAATATTTAGAAAAATAGAAAAATAAGTAGCAGTCGGGAAGGACACAAGGGCCCCACGAGGGTGGGCGCGCCCTACCCCCACAGGCGCCCTACCTCGTGGGCACCTCGTGTGCCTTCCGGACTCCGTTTTCTTGCACGATACGTATTTTGGTCAGTAAAAATTCATTATATATCCTCCCGAAGGTTTTGACTCCCGTATCACACAATTATCTTCTGTTCTTGTTTCGAGCTGTTTTTCTGACAGATCTAGATTATCATGACGTCCCCAAGTGCCTCCAAGGACAAGTTCTTCGAGAAGGTCATCACCCCTTACCTCGCGGAGGTGCCGCGACACCCTCAAACCATTGAGATGCATGATGGGTTGCTGCACATCCGCGATGTTGAGGGACCAAAGGGGACCGGAAGTGTGGACACGAGGCTCGAAGCAATGGAGCAACAAGTTTTCAAGTGCCAAGGGATGGTGGAACGCGGACTCAACTCCAACCACGTGACGATCGCGGAGTTCACTAGCAACCACAAGTTGGATGCAAACAACATCAGGGAGGCCATCTTCAAGCTTCATGAGAAGATCGAGCACCTTCAAGCCCAAATCTATGACCTGCAAAACCAAAACTGTGAGTATGAACATAGATTCAAAAGGATGAGTTTGGCTGCAGATTTGAAGATCCCGCAGACTCGATCATCCTTCTATGATGGTGAGCCTATGCCTTGGAAGATGGACGACAAGCCCGCATCATCAACAACACCTCCACCTTCTTCACCGACAAAGAAGGAGACATAATCACATGGGTATGGGCACTCCCCTTGGCAACTGCCAAGCTTGGGGGAGGTGCCCCGGTATCGTATCACAATCACATCTCCTATCTTTACCGTTTTCTTAGTTCGATCCTATTAGTAGTATCTTGATCTAGTAGAATAAATTTATGGCATGATCTAGTTTTGAGTTTTGCTTTATGATTTCTCTATGTAATCGAGTCCGTGAGCTATATAATAAAGATTAGTGATGAGTCAAGGGCTTGATTATTTTGCCATGATCTTGAGTGAATAAAAGAAAAGATAAAAGAATAAAAAGAAACAAAAATTTCATATTGATCTTATTGAGAGTAATGACTTCACATAGAAAGAGTATGATGATTAAGAGTTGTTGGGAGTTGGCAAACATAGTTTGGTCATCGTTGCAATTAATAGGAAGTAATAAGGAAAGAGAGGTTTCACATATAAATATACTATTATTGACATCTTTTATGATTGGGAGCACTCATTAAAATATGACATGCTAAAGAGTTGATGTTGGACAAGGAAGACAACGTAATGGGTTATGTTTTCTTATATCTAAGATAAAGTATGTTGTCATGGATCATCCAACATGTTGAGCTTGCCTTTCCCCCTCATGCTAGCCAAATTCTCAGCACCAAGTAGAGATACTACTTGTGCTTCCAAAAACCCTTAAACAAGTTTTGCCATGAGAGTCCACCATATCTACCTATGGAATGAGTAAGATCCTTCAAGTAAGTTGTCATCGGTGCAAAGCAATAAAAATTGCTCTAAATATGTATGATTGATTGGTGTGGGAGAAATAAGCTTTATACGATCTTGTGATGTGGAAGTAATAAAAGCGACGGACTACATAATAAAGTTTCATATCACAAGGGGCAATATAAAGTGACGTTCTTTCGCATTAAGATTTTGTGCATCCAACCATAAAAGCGCATGGCAACCTCTTCTTCCCTTTGTGAAGGGCCTATCTTTTATTATAATCTTCTACCTTATGCAAGAGTCATGGTGATCTTCACCTTTCTTTTTCATTTTATCCTTTGGCAAGCACAGTATGTTGGAAAAGATTCTGATAGATATATCTAATTGGATGTAGGGGAGCATGAGTTATTATTGTTGACATTACCCTTGAGGTAAAAGGTTGGGAGGCGAAACTATAAGCCCCTATCTTTCTCTGTGTCTGATTAAAGCTCCATAACCACAAGTATCGCGTGAGTGTTAGCAATTATGAAGACTAAATGATAGTTGAGTATGTGGACTTGCTATTAAGCTCTGGCATAGACTCTTTCTGATGTTATGATAAATTGCAATTGCTTCAATGACCGAGATTATAGTTTGTTGATTTTCAACAGAATTTATGATTCGTACTCTACATTGTGAATAGATTATTACTTGAGCATAAGAAATCATATGACAATATCTATATATGTTGCTGTTATCAGAGTAATCATGATGGCTTCATGTTCGTATTTTATTTTTATCGACACCTCTACCTCTAAACATGGGGACATATTTATCGTTGTCGGCTTTCGCTTGAGGGCAAGCGAGGTCTAAGCTTGGGGGAGTTGATACGTCCATTTTGCATCATGCTTTTATATTGATATTTATTGCATTATGGGCTGTTATTACACCTTATGTTACAATACTTATGCCTATTCTCTCTTATTTTACAAGGTTTACACAAGGAAGGAGAATGCCGGCAGCTGCAATTCTGGGCTGGAAAAGGAGCAAATATTAGAGACCTATTCTGCACAACTCCAAAAGTCCTGAAACTCCACGCAAGTCATTTTGGGAAATAATAAAAAATATCCAGCAGAAGAAGTTCATCAGAGGGGGGCCAACATGTCCACGAGAGTGGCGGCGCGCCCTACCCCCCCAGGGCACGCCCCCTACCTCGTGGGACCCCTGTTGGCTCTCCGATGGCCATCTTCTGCTATATGAGGTCTTTCGTCGAGGAAAAAATCATAAGCAACATTTCGGGACGAAATTCCGCCGCCACGAGGCGGAACCTTGGCGGAACCAATCTAGGGCTCCGGCAGAGTTATTCTGTCGGGGACACTTCCCTCCGGGAGGGGGAAATCATCGCCATCGTTATCACCAACGCTCCTCTCATCGGGAGAGGCCAATCTCCATCAACATCTTCACTAGCACCATCTCCTCTCAAAACCCTAGTTCATCTCTTGTATCCAATTCTTGTCTCCAAGTCCGGGATTGGTACTAGTAGGTTGCTAGTAGTGTTGATTACTCCTTGTAGTTGATGCTAGTTGGTTTATTTGACGGAAGATCATATGTTCAGATCCTTTATGCATATTAATACCCCTCTGATTATGAACATGAATATCCTTTGTGAGTAGTTATGTTTGTTCCTGAGGACATGGGAGAAGTCTTGCTATTAGTAGTCATGTGAATTTGGTATTTGCTCGATATTTTGATGAGATGTATGTTGTCTAGCCTCTAGTGGTGTTATGTGAACGTCGACTACATAACACTTCACCATTATTTGGGCCTAGAGGAAGGCATTGGGAAGTAATAAGTAGATGATGGGTTGCTAGAGTGACAAAAGCTTAAACCCTAGTTTATGTGTTGCTTCGTAAGGGGGTGATTTGGATCCATATGTTTCATGCTATGGTTAGGTTTACTTTAATACTTTTGTTGTAGTTGCGGATGCTTGCAATAGAGGTTAATCATAAGTGGGATGCTTGTTCAAGTAAGAACAACACCCAAGCACCGCTCCACCCACATATCAAATTATCAAAGTACCGAACGCGAATCATATGAACGTGATGAAAACTAGCTTGACGATATTCCCATGTGTCCTCGGGAGCACTTTTCCTTATGTAAGAGTTTGTCCAGGATTGTCCTTTGCTACAAAAGGATTGGGCCATCTTGTTGTACTTTATTCACTTTTGTTACTTATTGCTCGTTACAAATTATCTTATCACAAAACTATCTGTTACCACTTATTTCAGTACTCGCAGAGAATACCTTGCTGAAAACTGCTTATCATTTCCTTCTGCTCCTCGTTGGGTTCTACACTCTTACTTATCGAAAGGACTATGATAGATCCCCTATCACTACAAAAAAAAGACACATCCGTGACATTTTGGGCCGAACGAATTTTTTTCCTGTCATACATATGACACTTCTATGACGATAATTGTGACAAAACCCGGTATCATCATAGATGTGGTGGGCTCCTACTTCTATGATAGAAAATCATGATAGAAAATGGGCTTTTCGTCCTGGGCGGGCCGGAGACGCAGCTGCATGACATTCTTTGGGCCGTCCATGACGGAAAAACCGTGGTAGAATCGAGGGGAGGAAAATTTGAGGAGTTGCCGATTCACGATGGGAGGTCGGGGCCGGCGATGGGCGCTTTCTCGTACACGCGGCGAGGCGTTGGCTTTAATCGAACCCGAGCGAGGCGTTGGGCACTAACTAAACCCGGCGACAGACTGCAGGCTACGCGTTCTTGAACCCGAGCGATCGATCGATGGTTGTTAATCAACCCGATGGAGCGATTCGCCGCTCTGCCGCTAATCAAGCCGATCGATTGGATGAACGATGAGCGTTGCGGGGGTGGATGAATAGTGGCGATGGCGTTGCCTCTGGATGAACAGGACCCGTGGTGTGGAGGGCTGGATGAACAGTGAGCGGTGGAGGGTGGTTGAACAGGACCCGTGGTGTGGAGGGCTGGATGAACAAGAGCGGTGGAGGGGTGCCCGTGGAGGGTGGTTGAACAATGGCGGTGGAGTAAGCGGCGGTGGAGGCTGGATGAACAGGAGCTGTGGAGGCTGGAGGAGGTCGACGGTAGCCCGTGGAGGTTGGAGGAGGTCGACGGTGGAAATGAACAGTACCCGTGGAGTCCGTTTTGCGATGCGCCACACCCTCCCAATGAACAGGACCCCGTTTGATCAGAAGCGCTCCAACACAAGTCCGTTTCGTCCGTTTTGCGGTACGCCACACCCCTCCCGATGAACTGGACCCCCGTTTCGACCGTAGTGCTCCAACACAAGTCCGTTTCATCCGTTTTGCGGTACGCCACACACCCCCGATCAACAGGACCCCCGTTTCGATCGTAGTAGGTATGTTTCCTCTGTTTTGCGGTACGCCACACCCCTCCCGATCAACAGGACCCCCATTTCGACCGTAGGAGGTCCGTTTCCTCCGTTTTTCGGTATGCCACACCCCTCCCGATCAACAGGACCCCGTTCCAAATGTAGGGGGTCCATTTCCTCCGTTCTGCGGTACGCCAGGCCTCGTTTCCATCGGCTGTTCCGTCAAAGCCCTACCGATGAACACGACCACGCATTCCGTTCCGACCCAGCCGGTTGGCTCCCACGCGTTTTGTTGCCTCCCGATGAACACGACGCATTCTGTTGCCTCCCCATGAACACGACGCATTCCGTTGCCTCCCCATGAACACGACGACGACGCTGTTTCTCCGTTCCGACCCAGCCATGTACACTAGCCCTCGTCGTACGTATGCGCAAGTAGGCGTTCGAGACCCCGCCCGTATGTACACATATGTGGCCGTATCTTCTTTCTTGCACCCTGGCCGCTGTACGTACGTGTACATGCTAAGTGTGCGCCTCTACTACGACACGTGTGCGCCTCTACATCCACCAGTATATATGTACGTACACGTTCGCGACCTGAATGACAACACTACATACGCTTCGACCAGGTGGGTCCCGACCGCCGTGCACTTCCTTACTGCGAAGATGTAGCTGGTGGGTCCCAGCAGTCAGGGGGCGAATCATTTTTTTTTGCCTAGACGCACTTCCTTGCATGTGAAGATGTAGCTGGTGGGTCCCAGCAGTCAGGGGGGCGAATCGTTTTTTTTGCCCGGACGCACTTCCTTGCGTGCGAAGGTGTAGCTGGTGGGTCCCAGCAGTCAGGGGGAAACGTTTTTTCGCGAAATACGGTGGCCCGTCCGGTGGGTCCCCGCTGTCAGGTGGAGGATAATTATTTTTGCGCGTAACAAGGAGGCACTTCCTTGTTGCGGCCGTGGACCCAAATATCGACCTCTCCACGCCGCAAGACTCTTCCGATGGAAGTCGATTGTCGACCACATTGACCACGCCACCGAGAGCACCACGGCGGTGGACGACGGCGAGGCCTAGGAAGGGGGCGACGGAGGCACGGAAGACTTGGCGCTTGTTTCCCACGTGGAGGAGTACGACTGTCACGAGGGTTTACTTCGTCTGCCGTCACGGAGAATAACAGCAGTGTGGGTGAGTAGAGGGTGGCTAGGCCAGCGATAGAATCTGGTGGGGCGGTGAGGCCTGTGGCACAAGGCAAAGACAGCCGGGGAGGAGGGAGCAGGTAGTCCCGCTGGCGCTTATTTGAGCGGCTGGAGCAGGAAGAGCAGAGATTAAAGAACCACGACGGCCGTTGGACGAACATCCAACCGTCACCGCTTGTGCGTCAACCTTTTTTTTAGGAAAGCCTCAAATCTATGGAAAACAACATACAACCCATCTGCCATTATTTTTAATAATTTACAGCCCATTTGCTAATTCTTAAGGTTTTTTTAGCCCATATTATTTTTGTTAGCATTACAGCCCATATTGTGGCCACGGTTAAAAAATTATACGAAATTTTGCATATTTCGGTGCGGTCCGAACTATTTTAATCCCGAAATTTCGACTCACATTCAAACTAATTTTAAAAATAAATGTATATCAATATAAAATCCAACAAATTCTCCACGCATAAAAATTAATGTAATTTAAAATCTTGAAATGAAAAAATATATTTGAAACTAATTGCGGTTTGATGTGTTTTAAAAGTGTACAACCCATTTCTCATTATTGATGGGCCATTTTCTCAGCCAGATTAATGAAAGCTCTCCTCGTCTTGAAAGATTTGCAGCCCAACAGCCCGACAAAGCAACTTACTTGGCAAATCACAAAAAACTGGGTTGTGGCCGTGGACCCGGTATCGGCCTCTCCACGTCTGATACTCTTCCGATGGAAGTCGTTCCTTGACCATATTG
Organism: Aegilops bicornis; assembly: GCA_021605145.1. NCBI lineage: Eukaryota > Viridiplantae > Streptophyta > Magnoliopsida > Poales > Poaceae > Aegilops > Aegilops bicornis. The sequence goes on along the minus strand of CM038670.1, from coordinate 575,978,128 downwards.
ACCACGCCTTGTGAAGAGCACCACGGCGGTGGATGACGACGAGGCCTAGGAAGGGGCGGCGGAGCAGGGAAGAAAGGCGGCGGTGGAAGCCAGCAGCGGAGTCTGAGGGTTCCTTTGGTTTGGCTGCGGTGTGAGGCTGCCGTCGCCCGCGAGGCCTGCCAGCGGTGGGAATAGTAGAGGCGGTGAGGCCTCAGCGGCATAACCGGCCATGGGAGGCAGGAGCATGCGGCACACGACCGGTGCTGCTTTGGGCGGCCGGAGCAAGAAGACCAGAGGTTGAAGAAGCACTACGGCCGTTGGATGGACGTCGTACGGTCACTGGAGCTAGAATCGTTCATATTGACTAAGTTGACAAAGCCCTTCGTCCACGTCAACTTAGTAGGCCCAAAAGACAGCCTCCCACCAAGGTGGGTCCCAGCCTAGCCGGGGAGTATTCATTTTTTGTGTGTAATAAGGAGGCACTTCCGGTGGGTCCGAAATGACAATGGGGAACATTTTTTTTGCAAAATATGGTGGCCCGTCGGTGGGTCCCAATGATCGGGAAACGATTTTTTTCGCAAAATACTGTTGGCCCGTCCGGTGGGTCCCCACTGTCAGATGGAGGAATAATTATTTTCTGCGTAATAAGGAGGCACTTCCTCGCGGCTGCCGTGGACCCAGTTGTCAGCCTCTCCACGTACAGTACTCTTCCGATGGAAGTGGTCGTTGACCACATTGACTACGCCGCGCCGAGAGCACCACGGCGGTGGACGACGGCGAGGCCTAGGAAGGTGACGACACGGAGCCGGGCCACGGGAGGCAGGAGCAGGCGGTAGCACAGCCGGCCACGGGAGGTACGAGCAGGCGGCACGACCGGCGCTGCTTTTGGCGGCTGGAGCAAGAAGACCAGAGGTTGAAGAAGCGCTATGGCCGTTGGATGGACATCATACGGTCACTGGAGTATTGACTAAGTTGACAAAGCCCTCCGTCCCCGTCAACTTAGTAGGCCCACAAGTCAGCCCAACAATATGGTGGGTCCCAACTAGCAGGGGGGTATTCATTTTTTTGGGCGTAATAAGGAGGCACTTCCTTGCGTGCGAAGATATAGCTGGTGGGTCGACACATCATTGGGGAACATTTTTTCACGAAATCTGAGGCCCTTCCTATGGGTCATAGCTGTCGGTGGAGGAATCATTATTTTGCGCGTAATAAGGAGGCATTTCCTTGTGTGCGGCCATGGACCCAGCTGTCAGCCTCTCCACGTACAGTCCACTTCTGATGGATGTCATTCATTGACCATGTTGACCAAGCCGAGCTGAGAGCACCAGGGTGGTGGACGACGGCGAGGCCTAGGAAGGGAACGACACGGAGCCAGGGAATACTCGGCAGTTGTTTCCCACATGGAGGAGTACGAGGGTTTACTGGTTCGTCTGCCGTCGCCGGAGAATAACAACATGTGTGGGTGAGTAGAGGGATGGCTAGGCCAGCGATGGGAGTACGGTGGGGCCGTGAGGCCTGCGCGGCAGCATAGCCGGCCGTGGGAGGAGGGAGCAGGCAGTCCCGCCGGTGCTTGTTTGAGCGGCTGGAGCATGAAGAGCAGAGATTGAAGAAGCACGACAGCCGTTGGATGGACATCCAACAGTCACTGCTCGTGTGTTGACTAAGTTGACAGGGCGTTGCGTGTGCGTCAACCTTTTTTTTATGAAAGCATACGTGTCAACCTGTAGTAGGCGCACAAGTCAGCCTCAAATCATGGAAAACAAAGATACAGCCCATCCGCCATTATTTCTAATAATGTACAGCCCATTTGCTAATTCTTAAGGTTTTTTTGGAGCCCATCTTCTTTTTGTTAGCATTACACCCCATATTGTGGCCACGTTTTGCGTATTTCGGTGCGGTCAACTGTTTTTAATCTAGAAATATCGATTCACATTCAAACTATTTTGAAAAATAATTTATATAAATATAAAATCCAAATAAGTGTCCACACATAAAAATCAATGGAATTTAAGATCTTGTAATGAAAAAAAATTGAAACTAATTCCCGGTTTGATGTGTTTTAAAAATGTACGGGCCATTTCTGGGCAAACCGAATGAAACTCTCATCGTCTTGAAAGATTTGCAGCCCAGCACGGACGATAAAGCAAGTAGGCCTTGTTTGGGTATTTCTTTAAAAAAAATAGAACTGGGCTAGCCATTTTCAGCAAGAATAAAACACAACCGGGCTCATGATGTGGTAAAAATAAAATAAAACCACAGCTGGGCAGACCCACCCCGCACAGCCCCATTGTTACCCTGATCCGTCGCTAAAACTAGTATAAATAACAACCGCTTGTTCCTCAAAAAAAGCAGGCGACTTCTTTGGGTCCCTCGTGTCGGCCGCTCGTAGTGTAATTCTCGTTCATTGACTACGTTGACGATGGCGTGAGCCCCAGATGTCCAACCATTAGGAGGAACCATATTTTTGGGCTTGTACTATAGAGGCACTTGCTTGCGTCTTGCCATGACGCTGGTGGGTCCCTACTGTCATCCTCTCCACGTACAGTCATCTCCTTGTTCCTCTCGGTTGTTGACGACGTTGACAACGCAAGAGGGCGGCGCACCACGCACGGTGAGCGAACCAAGGCCACAAGGCGGAGGATGACGGCGAGGCCTCAGACGGAATGAATAGGAGCCGTTGAAGATGCGCCGGTCCAATCGCAGGCGGAGGGGAGTACGAGGGTTGACTGGTTCGGGCACGGGTGTGTGTTGGGGCTGACGTCGCCGGAGAATAACAGGACGTGTGGGGGAATATAGGGAGGGACTGGCCAACATTGGAGGGTACGCACGGTAGGGCGACGGAGGCGCAGCCAACCATGGGAGGCGGGAGCAGGCGGAGCCGACGGGGTGGTTTGGTTTGGGCGGCTGGAGGAAGAAGAATACAACAGATAGAAGATACACGATAGATGTTGAATGTCAATCCAACGGCTGGTAGGCAGAATCGTTTGTTGACTGGCTAGTAAGTCGACACCACCTTGGAAAGGCTATTTCCTCGCGGGTCCCAAATGTCAGAATCCAAATCTGTCACGGTCATGCAACCTTTCCTACGAAAATTTATAGCCCATTTGATGTGCTAGTTCAAAATAAGTTTGTGGGTGCTGGTGGGGGCTAATCACTTGGCTTCTGTAATGCACAGTGAGCTCAAGCAGCCGGCATGAGTGATGTTATTTCCCTTGGTTGTGATTTGTTACAATATTTCACTCTAAATTAAACGAATGGCAAGCCATTTGCCTTGTTTCAAAGAAAATATGACAGTCACAAATGAGTTGAAAAGGGCAGGAACATCTAACTCCAGCTTACAAAGCGTACAAAAGCACGAGGGTTGATTGTTCATCGTGTTTACAAAAAACCAGATTGAAAAGGGCAACAACATCTAACTCCAGCATTTTTTCGGCAGTCCAATCAAATGGATCGGTCAGTCCATAGAATGAACATCTGGGTCGTAAAATTTCTTTGGATTATGACCACAATATGTTGTAAATAGAAGCCCGGCACGCTCGTAAGCTCTTTTGCCCACCAAACTCCTTTTTTCTCTTCGACATACCCATCCGTCAAAACCATGCTCTTGATAAACTTAAGCCCGATGGACAATAGTAACCTCGCATTCAGCGGGAAGAATGTGACAAATCTTGTGTTTTGCACGGTTGGCTACATATTGTTCTAGCGTTATTGTCTTCAATCGAATCTCATTAGAAGTGAGAAAATCCCGATGCTTACGAATCCACCGGTTGGTTATAACTTTCTTACCCGTCTGTTGCCTAAATAGACATGAAGATTGAAAAGCAGTTAAGGTCTAAAAGAAGATTGTCGAAAGAGCAACAAATTTGAACAGTTAATTCTAGTACACTATATGCGGGCCTCCAATGTGTGTGAAATTATCACCTTTGTATACAACTTCTCCGGACATGGAAAGCATTGCAGCAAGCCAATAATCTTGTTCACATCAAAACTATTCATTTGGATATATAAGATCTTGACAGAATCCAGCACCATTTATAGGCCATCCATGGAGAAACTCTTCATTGAGCATAGAACATATTATTAGTACAAAATGTGTAGTCCAAGATGATATATAAATTATGCGCAGAAATTTAAAATGCAGCTTATGGTTACAAGTGTAGATGATAATATAAAGTACTTGAAGAACTGTGGAGCCAAACACCATATTGAAATGAGCACAGAGATCATGTATTACACCCAAGGTCTCCAGTTTAGGCGCAGAGAGGACGGTTATTTGCGACGGTGAATAACTAGAATCAAGGATCAACCTTTGAAGTGAAGGGGCATCTTGAATGATGAGCTTCCTTCCGTCAAAAGAAATTCCAATTCTTACAAGGTTAGGCGACTTTATTTGGAGACAACCGATTCTAATCAGGAAAACAAGCACCAAGCACTCCGGTAGCAGGAAACTGGAGTGGATGATGCTTTGCAATGAGGCCTCTCGATATACGAACCCGCACAAGTGAAAGTTTCTTGAGAAATGGGAGTCGAAGGTTTAGTACCGTAGTTGTTCAGTAGGTAGCACAGCAAAGGTGGCTGTGTGGAGAGAGGAGGAAAACCGCGAGATGGACATCGGTGCTGAGGGCACAAGTTCATGGCGTTCGGTATGTGGTATGTGATTTCCAGGGGAATAGTAGAACTCAAGCAGCTTTAGTTCTGTAAATTCAGGGGATTTCAGCCAGGCGTCCACAGTGTAGGGCATGGTATGCTTGCTCAGGTAGCATGATGGGATGCAGAGGCTTTGAACGGAGCCCTGGTGGGAGGAGATGATGGCTCTGGGGATTTCAAAATTATTGAAGAGAGATAGCTGACGATAGTCGAGATTAAGGGGCACGGCGCGCCATAGAGGGCGCCACCGAATTGAGAGGACTTGGGTGCGGCAGCAATCCTTGGTGGGGAAAAGCGAGATGATATCCCCAAGGATGGCGTCCGGGAGATCGCTGATGCGGTCCACCCGAGATTCTACGGGTTCCTGGGATCCGGTGGGGGCGGGGTCACCGCTTCTCCCCGCGCTGTCGGGTGCGGGATCTACAACAGGCGTCACCGCTGGCGGGAGCCTCATCTTCTTGGCGTTGGGGTCAGCCAACTCCATTTTCCTCGAGGGCGTCGCGTCGCGCTCACGGATTTGAACAGAGTAACGAATGACGAGCCTAGTTGTAGTGCGAGCGAAGAAGAAGGGGAGCTGGGGTTTTCAGAGGAGTGAGGAAGAAGGGGAGCTGGGGTTTTCTGTAGGAGTGAGGTGATGAATTTGGGGTACGAGTGGAGCGAGCTGGCGTGAGGTGGGTGGGAGCGAGGGGAAGAAGAGCACCCAGGTTTTTTGGGGGGCGGTGTCTTTGGGTGTGGGTAGCGCCTTTTGAATTGATTTTACTATTTACTAGTGTGGATTGGCTGTTTTGTCTTGGGCCCAGAGAAACACTTACTACTAGTATAGTGGAGACACTCTACAGCTACCCAGAAAAATAATTACTACTAGTACAGTGGAGACACTCTACCGCTTCTGGCTCCTCCTAGGTCATTGAAACGTCTCCCTCTCTTGAATGCCGTTATACTTTTGTTCACCGACATGCGGGCTATGCAGCACGCTGGCCCAAATGCCATCCACCAAATTAGAAGGCAAGGCGATGCTCGGAGAGTCACCCAGTCGTGGCCTTGGCGAGAACAAGCTGTCGTATCACAAAACCCCACCTCCCTGAAGTCTAAGTTTGACGGATGAAGCAACCATCATTTCACTCTTCGCTGAATCCCCTTCTCCCTCACCGTCTTCAAGAAAGGCAACACTCGCATCTGCCACTGTTCTTCTCTCCCAACGAAGGTAAGGTAAGCAGATCCGTGATGTTGGTATATTTTTGTTCAGAAAAAAAAAAGAACTTTTTGCAAAGCAGTAACCGATCCTCACTCTCTTTTTTGTTTCATTGTCATTGCGATTGTGTTTTCCTTTCAGTTGTCTCCTAGTATTTTTCAGTTTCATGATGGATCAAGGAGAACTAGGCAAAGATCTGCCAATATTGGAGCAGACGTGGGAGGCTGATCCCCACGAGACAGAGAGCTCCAAGAAGAGGGAGGCAAGCACCGAGCCGACCCCAGATATGCTCACGGCCACTACTGAGATGGTCAACGCCCCGTTTGAGGTTATAGCCCCCGTGGCACTGCAGGAGTAGTTTTCCCCCTTCGAGGATGTGTCCCCCCCCCCCGCTGAGCTGCCCAAGGTGATTTCCTTCTTTGCCGATCGCGATTGTGGTTTTTCATCTAAGTATGTGGTGTTTTTTTAGAAAAGGAAGTATGTGGTGATTAATAATGCAAAATTTTATTAGCTTCGATGCCATGCTATACATAGTGGTTTAAATAACTTGTGGTTCTTACTGAAAAGTAATTCAGAATTTGTTTCTGTTTCAATTAGAGCCCTGATGCAGACAAGGATTGTGTGGTTGTGCATGTCACTCGCTATGAGGCGGATGACCTGAATATACGCACTGGGAAAACAGAGTTCTTAGGCTATTGAATCCTGGAAGCCATTTGGGGTTATACCAATGAAGAGGTGTATTCCAGCCTCACCGTTGTCAGGCGTGTTGTCCAGGGTGTACTGAAGCACAAGAAGTTCAAAGCTACTCCTTCGTTTGTGAGGCATACTATTCTTGTCAAGCTTACGCAGGAAGATAACGTGGCATGCCTCCACAAACAAGTTTATCAGTGGCAAGGCCACAAGGTTGTCTTCATGAAGGTTCACAAGATTGAGCTGCTGCGGGACGTCCTCGATGATGTTCATGGCAAGGTCCGTCTTGTGTCCAGCCCAAATTAGATCGAGGCATGAAATAGTTGCCCCAGCTAGTGTTTAATAGTAGTTTGGATTGTGTCTAATTATCCGAACCTTGCCTGTTATCGACCCCTCTGGGGCTAGTACTCTGTTTGAATCCGTCTATGGGAACTGCTGCTACTTTTGTGTGCCCGTGAATCATATAAGCAACTATGTATCTTGTTACAGTGGTTCATGCAGTTAATTAAGGCCGCAATGTAATAAATTCCAAACGTTCAACGCTAGTCCAGCGCTCATGTGGAGCACTCACATTAAACTCGTCTTCATAAAAATCTTGAAAAGCATAAATTAAGCAGTTTTATACATCTCAATGATTCATAGAACATAACAAACATATACTAGTTCACAGCAAAAGACAAAGTTGTGAGAAGGTTTACAAATCAGGAAAAACAAGCAAGGCTTCTCTGAGCAAAAGGGCCTCCCGGCGAGCTTAAATTTCCTGGAGTTCACTCTGGTTTTTCTTGTTACCACCATCCGTGGTTAGGTTCTCTCATTCCGTAATAACCAATTATAATTGTGGTCTCAATTTGGAATGCTGAATCAACCATGCGAGGTCTTGACCAGTGAAATTATTGTGCATTCCACTGAATTTAAGCACCGCTATTTGCGGAAATAAGCGGAACCACAATGCCTCTTGTCCGCCAAGACCTGTCCAAAAAACCGCCGTGCAGCCGTGCCAGCTAGTCCTCGGTCCATGTATGAACTGGTAGAAAGTGCATTCCGGACTAGGATGCAGTTATTTTCGCTCGTCCCAGCACTGCAATCAGGAAGTAAAACGTACGAATCAGCTTCGTTTAGATTGCGTAGGTCATTCTACCTTAGTTACTACCAATGTAGGGATACCTTGAAGACGGGAGGTTAGACGACGACAACGACGGATAGCCATCTCATTTTCTTGTGATTGTACTAAAACTGAGGTGTGTGCTTTTGATTGCGCCGGATAGAAGCGATATGGAGACCGGACATCCCGAAGCGATATGGAGACAGACATCCCTGCTTATGCGCCAAATCTAAATCTGATTATTTAAACAAGGATAGATATTACTACTTTCCCCGTTTCCTCTTAGAACCAAGTCCTAGATTCATGCTACAGCTTTCCCACTTTCTTCCCTATTTGAACCAACGCTTTGAGTTGATCAGATGAACTAGCTTTACTTCTAATAATAGTAGAAGTCTAGGTGGCTTTGGAACAGCGGACGGAAGTAGAAAAGGATCCACGAAGGGGGAAGAGCTGGGGCGATGAGAGCAAGGCAGGTTTCGAAGGAATATATACCTGAGGATCGTCGGCATGTGGCAAAGACGGCGTCGGGAGGCCGCATCTTGGCCACAATACCGCAGGGAGGAAGAAGAGGTCAGAGGCCCTCCCGATCCGGCGCTCTCTCGGAGAGAACGGCACGACCGCCGATCGGGACGCGCGGGCAGCCGTTGGTCTCCTCCCTCGCCGCCGACGACAGCGTGAACGATGCACCTACACCCCCCGCCTTGTCGAGGTTGTCCGGCGGGATTTGTGACCAGCCGTGAGCTGAGAGAGAGAGAGAGAGAGAGAGAGAGAGAGAGAGAGAGAGAGAGAGAGAGAGAGAGAGAGAGAGTATGTGTGTGTGGCCACCTATGTCTTGCTTAGATATGGAGAGCATGAGAGAGTGAACGAGAGGAACCCTAGTAAAGCAAGCGCTAAGGCTCCTGCTTTTATATATAGTGGAGTGATTTTGTTGTACGGCTTCAAAAAATGCGCTCCCTCGTGTACCAGCGAGTGGGTGTGAGAGAACTAGTGCGCGTGCACCGTTTCTCTTTGTGAGAGTACAATATATACTATGCCCAAAGAACGTTCGCCGCAAGAGTAATAATATAAGTGTGTGACGTGTGAGCTAAAATAAAATGTGTGCGCCGTCTTTTGTTTTTTAGAAGTTCTAAGGATAGGGTGTGAAGAGCACATATGTGCGTGACGTCTACCTGCAGATAGACGATGGGTGCCACGTGCGAGTCTGCGAGAGGACTCGGGAGAGTTGTGACTCGTGAGGGTGCGTGTGCGTGAGAGAGAGGGGGCACGTATCAATGCAATGCATGTGTCCGTAAATCATTATCCGACAAACGTTAGCCACCAGCCTTTTCCTGACGAACGCCGTAAGAACCATTAGATCGGCATCCGACAGTGTCAGTTTTGCCATGTCATTTAACAGAACAGCCACTCCTCCTACGCACAAATCTTCCACGTGAGTGTTAGCAACTGCCGTATGCTCCCTCCGTTCTGAAATGTTGTGCATATAGCTTTATTGAAAATTCGAAACTCGGAAACTTTTACCGAGTTTTCGTGTACCAAATTGCACATTTAGAATACCATGTATATATAATTTCATTCATCTTCGAGAGGTAACTATAAAGATGGGTGAGGAGTCTACAAAGAAAGACCATAGTATCACCCGCATCAATTTCAACCATCCTTTGTGTCGAGGAATATCATAGGAACTCTATATGATATGATTTTTATAGGATTTTTTTCCTTTAGAGGCAATTGGTTCATAGGAATAGATTCATATACTCTACATTTCAAAGGAAATAAACATGGTATCATTTCTATAGCTTTAGAGCAACTTGGTTCATATGAATGGATTCCTATACTCCCTTAATTTCAAAGGAAAATAAACATTAGCGTATATTCAATAGAAAAGTTCCTATGATATGAACCAAATTACATCTCTTTACTAATCCCTCCTCATAGGACTTACGATACATGTCATCTCTAGATTCAATAGAAAAGTTCCTATGATGTGAACCAAATGACATCTCTTTTACAATCCCTAATCATAGGAATTGAGATCCTCCATGTCATCTCTTTCCCTACAACTTCCATGTATACATCTTCTATTCCTAAATAGATAGTAAAACCCACTAGTAGCTTTTTTCCAAAACATGCAACTATGGCACAAGAACTATGTAGTGTGCCAATAACTTTGAAAGACGGTCATTTGGATGAAGCTAAAGCAGCGGTGCGTAGATGGGAAAATCCGAGCACTACTGGCAGTTGGATATCATCAACATTCCACCAAATCTGCCACATGTACAATTTAGAAGACTCCATGGTTGAACTTAAGCAGCACTTCTCCTTTTTCTAGAATCTTCTGTATCGTAATTGATTATTTTTTTCTAAATGAATTGCCATTATTTGTTTTTTACTTTATGATTTACAATGCACAACCCCATGAATCTTAACATTTTTATAAAACTAATTGATTTTGAATGAGATGAACTATAAGAACTAAACGAACATCTACATCATGCATATATGACTCAGAGCTTTACATGCTATAGTGTGTATTTATTCATAATTTGGTTTCGAAATCTCATGCGTTCAATACATGTGTACCTTACTAGTTTTGAGTAGAGTAGCAAATTTCACGCGGCCCCGAGTATATGAAAATGCAGGGGCCATGCATCATTGCCTTTCGGTAGAACCTACGTCCACAATTTTTTGTACGTGCTATATCTCCACTGGTCCCCGAACCCAAAATGCTGCCTCGTTCCCGTAAAACCAAGAGGCCCACGCATATTTAAGGTGTCGACTCGAACCCGTTTACTACGACGTGGCCCCGCACGCTATAGTACTCCTACAAACCCTACCGCCGCACTCATCATCGGTTTTCTTCAAGAGGACGAGGGAGAAGCCGATTTGTAGTGGAGGCGCTTCCAAAAAAAAGGATCCGTAGTTGAGACCCCTACCCTAGGGTGCCCTAGGTAGCTGTCGCACGCATCATTGTTTTCTCTTTTCTTTATGCTCTTGCGTGCTAGAGTGAAATGATGGTTGCCTCGTCCGTCTAGCTTAATGCGGGAAAGGTGGGGCTTTGTGATTTGACCCCTCATCGCTCATTTCATACTACTGCGGCGCTACGACCGGGGTGCCTCCAATTCCAACTGCTACTTCGAACTATGATTTGGTGCATCGCACGTGGAACAAGACAGTGGATGAGCCACATGTCTGCTAAAGGGGTCCTGTTAAGTGTGTCGCCATTTCGTGTGCGGTCTGACCCTGCTTGAGTTGCTACGCCAACACGACAGGAGCAGCCTACCACTTGGTTTTGCTCCTTGGTGAATCCCGACTATATTGATCTAAAAAGATACGTGCTGAACTACCCTCTCCGTCTCGGTTTTTTATTTGTAGGCGTCTCGGTTTATAGGGCCTGCACGTAGTTCTAGGTCATCCATTTGACTAACTAAATATGAGTTACTATGTCACAAAAAGTATATCATTGGATTCTTATTGGTTGATATGTGAAGAAACAAGAAACGAGGTAGAAGTTAATGCACCGCGCCTTAGTATTTTGGGGTTATTTGGTTTTCGTAAGATGACTTAGGCTGGTCATAGTGGGGAGTAACTTAGACTAGTAACATATATATGTTACTAGTCTATGTTATTACCTCTATAGTGCATAGTATCATAGATTAGGATCGTAGTTGGTCTCATTTATTGCCATGCATGACACATAGTAGAATCGCATTTATTATGTTATGGTATCTACCTATGTTACTATAACCATCTTTCTCTTCTTTAATTGCCTGCCACATAAGCATGTTTGCGAGTCCCAAATGCATGTTACTACTTATGTTACCCCCACTATGGCCAGCCTTACTCACCTAGACGGAGGGAGTAGTTGTATTTAAAAGTCGAGGGCGGGGCTTTTCCTCCGCGGTAGGCGGGGCAGTTCCGCCTAGTCGGTTCGACAGAGACGCGAGAAGACGAGGGAGTAGGCTGCTGCAAACGTAGGGTTGTGTGATTTGACAATGAAGTTCTTGATGGACAGGCGGGGCCCGTGATTTGACTTGCCATTATCATTTTAAGTGCGGCGCTACGACCGGCGTGAGTCTCCTGATTCCTGACCACCTCCATACAGGTGCCTCTCCCAATGCTCCACCATGTAGTAGTAGAGGCTGGCTCTTGCATGAGAGCCCACTTCTCCACTTTTTCCTTGCCTCTCTTTCCTCCACATATGCAAAAATGCCATGTAAAGCGCACTATTGTACTTACTTGCTCTTACAGGTGCTTAAGCTTGCCACATAGGCATAAAGTCTGATGTGGCAAGTTAATCAAGAAGAGAGAGACTAGTTTGGTGACCCAAGGAAGAAAGCGGTGCTAAGCGCGTGTACCTAGGTGAAAAGACAATTTTGAGTCTATAGCTAATTAAATGAAGCAAACTTAGCAACACCATCTCATTGGAAGAGGTCACTCCTTGGCAAATGCAATAAATACTAGTACTCCCTATGTCCCATTATATAAGAACGTTTTTGACACTACACTAGTGTCAAAGACGTTCTTATATTATGGGACGGAGGGAGTACGAAGAAAGAGATAGAGAGGAGTAAAAAATACGCTTATAGCCAACCTTGTTGTAGTATGAGTGACTAAGTGATGACTATGTATGACATGCCAACATCGGAGAGCCTAACGCATACGATGTTAAATCTCCAAAGGCGCGACCTTGAAACGACATAATGATGCGTGGTAGGCGCGACCATGACACGGGCTCTTTGGCAGCCCTTGGATCTGAGATTAAAGCGGTCGCATGCTAAGTTGCTGAAAATTTGCGTAATAACCCTCCGTGATAGGATATTCACCCATAGGTCTAGAATCGCACCATGCAACCGTTCGATCTCAGATCCAAGGGCTCTCGGAAGCCCGTATCATGGGAGAATGGAAAGCCACTACCCCGCTGCTCGCACATCGGGCAGTTCGCTTCCTACTCGTCCCCGCACGTCCTTTAATACTACGGCGGTTCGCTCCTAGTCGTCTCGTCCATTCACATTACGGCAGTTCCACTAATCCTAACCCTCCTCCCAAATCCATGGCATCCCAAATCTCCCCGACCGGTGGTGAGTACAAGGTTAGAACCATCACCGGCGATGAGTTCGTCATCTACACCCGTACTCCCGCGACGGTGAAAGGATGCCTTTCTAGCTTCAGACGCATGTTCGCAAACTCACATGATGAGTGGGTCGCTGGGCTAGATGTTGAGTACACCACAGTCGTGGGACGAGAGAAGGATCTAAAGGACGAAGAGAGGAAGAAGCCCGTCGTGATCCAAGTTTGCGTACATAACGCTTGCTTGGTCTACCACATATGCCATGCCGACGTTGAGTGCCAGGATTTTAAGAACTTCCTCGAGGACAAAACAGTCAAATTCGTTACTGTAGACTTTAAGAATGACAAAGAAGTCCTGCGTCGGATATGCCTCATTGTAGGCAACCCCTTAGACCTCCATAAGAATCGGATGGTGCCCTCTCGTCAGCCTTCAATGCTGACCCTGGCAGGAGCCATGGTTCATCCTTCAGACGCAGATGGCGGAGAAACCTCCATACACGTTTCATCTTCATGCATGGCAGCGGAATGTACTAGATATAGACCACATCCAGTACGCTGCAATGGATAGCTACCTTTGTTTCAATATCTACAAGGGTTGGATGAAGAGCAACAGCCAAGTTGGCGGTTCAAGGAAAGAAGTATCGGCCAAGAGGAAGAGGGACAAGGACAAAGTCGAGGACGTGGACGAGGACTCCGATTAAGGTGGCAGTGTCGTTGCTCATGGTGGTTCTAAACTTCTAATGGAGTGTCTACCGGATTAGTTGCATAGTTTAATTTCAGGTGTGCTTAGTTTAATTTGAGGGGTGTGTTGTGCTGAGCCCCCAGCACAACTATGTTACATTTCTTCTCATTACTTTAACTCTTCAGTATGTACATACAAGTACTAGTATTTCTTTAATAGAATTTAGCACTCCAATTAAGCATGTACTAGCTTTTTTAATAGTACTATATGCATAAGTTGGCAACGAGCGCTCTCTGTATGTACCACCTTTTTTTTACTTTCAATTTTTGCTCCATGGCGCAATCCATCGATAGTGGAGTACTACTGTACAAAAGTACATTTTTAAAAAGGCTAGCGTACTGTTCATCACACACACACACACACACACACACACACACACATATATATATATAGCCAGTTAAATTCTCAACCTAGAATGACGTGCATGCCATGTAGTAAAACGATACGGAGGAAATATAGTAAAAATGAGGTGATTTTACCGAGCGATCAGTGGGGGAGCATGGCCTGTCATGCGGTCCCACGTGTCATGATGTACCAAGGCGATGCGCGTGTCCCTCTTGAGGCAGAAGCAATACTAGTACGTGATTTGAGATGATATCGAACCGAAGTGTGAAATAATGGTTGCTTCGTCCGTCTGGGAAGGTCCGGCATTGTGATTTGACATCTCATTGCTCATTACTACTCTTGGGCGATGCAGTGGGGTGCGTCCCCCTGCTGTTCTGCCTTTGTTATTTGGAGCTTGACACGTCGACCGGTTGCTATATGTCCCACATGTCGGCGACAGAAGTACAAAATTCATGAAAGGGAGCGTCGACGGAGGAGTATACTACAGAATTCATGAAAGGGAGCGACTTAGTTTTGGAAAAATCTGTTTTTTACAGATGCGTACCCACTAGGGTTTATAGGGCTCATCTAACAAACATTCGTTTTTCGGTTTGATAAGTCTCAATTCTACTATACTAGTAGTAGTACCATTACATGTTGGATTTCGAGGTGCGTTAGATCACCCCATGCAAGCAGTGTCAAGAGGAAACTAACCAATGCATGTACAAGTTCATGGAAATTTAGTGGTTATTCATGCATTCGTTCTAATTAATGCCTCGGTAAACATAACTTCTTTAGAAAAACGAGCGTACTGTGCAAACTACGAAATTAATTCGACCATTCACCGTCTACCTTGGTTGGAGAGATTTTGAAATTGAGCCATAAACTGGAAAGGAGGGAGTAGTAACTTTTGTCTCGATTACTATTTGTGGCCTTGTATAGATGCAAAATGTATTTTTTATAGTGGCCTTGTATAAGTAAATAGAGGGAGTACTAACCAAAGTACGTAGTAGGGACGAGGAGTAAACGGTGGGAGTAGTAAAATTTTCTCCTCGTGCTGCGAGCCACCGCGCGCGTGGGCGAGGAAGCGGGCGTAAAGGCGTGCAGTAGTAGTAAGCTTCATCTCATCCTGCGAGCCATCGCGCCCGTGGGCGGGGGAGACGGCATACTAAGCAAGTTTCTCCTTGTTACATGCGAGTTGACGAGACACATCAAAAGTACTCCAGTGTATAGAGCCTTGCCTCTAAGGTAGGCCCCACATGGTTTGCATCTTTTTTTAATTTTCCTCCCTCCACCAAGTGGACAACCAGTACACGTGCCAAATTACCACGTGGGCTGCCTTTTTCGTACAGAAATGAGCTCCATCGTGTACCCGCGTGGGTGTGGTTGGGAAAGAGACGGGAGTACGTGCGCCGTGCGTGCACCTCTTCTCTTCATGCACGTCCCCCACCTACGTGGGTGTGTGTGAGAGAGATACAAACCTAGACATAATGCGTCGTCCATCCCCATGCCTCCGCCCAGTCCGACCACCAGTCACCACCATGCCCCACTCCTCCTCGCCTTATCTCTCATATTTCTCCCTCCATTTTTATATACAAGGGGCCACTATCAAAATTACAATTTGCAGATATACAAGGCCACTAACACTAATCGATGCAATATTAATGGTGTTTGCCTTGTGGTACTAGCAAAGGAGGACATTAATTATCCCTTGCATGCATGTGGGAGTTTGTAAAAAAATGCATCTTGATGTTCCGTGCAATGCACGGGCATCTTGCTAGTCCATGAAAACAACACATGGCAAAATTCCACGGCGAACGAGGGATTTGAATCTGTTAGAACGGGTTGTTTGGATCTTGCCCGGGGTAGCCAAAATATTGGCGACCCTTTTGTCCACCGGTGCCTTTGCCACCGATGAACGAGGAATGGCTGAGGTGCTCATGCTGTCATGCATCCTCCAGCGCGCATGTTGGAGACGAGCTCGCACGAGCTGTGTTTTTTTTGTCCCATAACGCCGCCCGAGCCGCCCGTAGACTGACCGGCGACCCGCAAATTACTCCATCCAACCGTGGCCGCACACATTATGACAACAACTCAACCAACCGGACGAAATTCACGCAAACACGTAGACAAACTGATATTTCATATAAACAACGACGGAAATCATATAAAACACCGGATTTTCACACAAACATGACGGATTTCATTACATTCAAATGAACTAAGCGGTCCTAGTTCTAGACAGCATAGGTATATAATACCTGGCCTAAATGGTCGCCCGCCGATCGATTTGTGTTCCTCATGTCCGGCGGCACGATCACCGGACTGCCGGGAGCCCCGGAGGTATATGCTTTAGCGCAAAGGACGGCTCGCTTCCCAAGTGCCCAACTGATATCATTGGCTGGTGCCGAAGATGATGATGGCCGGCACCGGTTCGAGTTCAACACCGGCCACTACTTCGCCATGGCCGACACCGGCTTGAGTTCATCCTAACATTCCCCTCTTCCGTGGAGCCCATGTGGGGTCGACGAAGGTCCTCGCAACAAAAGGATCCGGCAAGACACCTGCTGTGTACGCCGGCGTCGCCTCCATGGTGGCCTTCATGGGACCCAAGCGGCGGCGGCCTCCCGTGTTCTACTTCTCCTTGATGATGGCGGCGGACGCGGAGGCGCTGGCCATCGACTCGTCGCTCTCCGCGCACCCGGCTTCGCTGCCGCCAGGCATGGCGTGGCCGCCCGGCATGGGAGTCTCGGCCACGTAAACGGGAGACGCGTACGAGGCGGCGGCGTGACGGCAGCAACGCCGCTCGCGCCGCTTCCTCGTCGAGCTGGCTCGAGCGGCGAAGTTGTTGAACTGCTACCGCTTGGGGCGGCAACTGGCTCCGTCGGGCGAGGGGAGGGAGGTGGATCAGCGAGCTGCATAGCTCGTATCCGGCGGGCTACCCAGCCGGCTTGGATGTAGAATAACTACTCTTCGTAAGCCATCGTAAGAGTGGACAAAATGGTGGAGGAGATAGAGGAGAGGCGGAGGTGTGCGATTCTTGGCCGGCGTTTGGCCTCGTTTAAATAGGAGATTAAATAGACGGCGGACGGGAGGAGCTCGGTCGGCGTTGCGTTTAACGCTGGCCCGATCATGAACGGACGTCTGTCTAGAGTGGGTTTCTCGGCTTCCACACGGGCGGGTTTCATGGAGGCGTTTGAATGCGGCACGGAGGCGTGTTCAGCCGGGCGTGCCGCGAGTGGCGCCCTAGACTCTGACCTAGGACACCGTGCCGTTCTTCCACTGACGTGTGGGCTCTTTGGGTGCATGATAATCCCCAAGTTCAAGGAATCATCGTAGCACTTTCCAAAGGTGGAAGTGATAAGTATGGAGTGTCGAACAGACAAGGAGCTAAAGGTAAGATCAATATTCTCTCAAGCCCTATCTGCCACTGATACGACTCTACGTGCACCGAACGTTTGCTTCCAACTAGCAACTAGAAATAAAACTATGTTGTGGGTATGAAGAGGATAACTTTGCATGGTATCGGAGAGCTAAAACATAAAAGTAGGTGCTGTTATCATAAAGTTAGAATATATTACTAAATATTATAAATAGCGAGTGTGGAATAATGGTGGATCGGTGTGCGGAATTGTCCTAGGCAATTGTTAACAAGACCGGTAATCATTATTGCGGTTTCATATGAGGGAGAGGCATAAGCTAACATAATTTCTCTAATTGGATCATATGCACTTATGATTGGAACTCTAGCAAGCATCCGCAACTAATAAAGATCATTAAGGTAAAACCCAACCATAGCATTAAAGCATCAAGTACTCTTTATTCCCATACGCAATAATCCCTCTAACTCGGGTTTGTGTTTCAGTCACTCACCAACCCACTATAAGAGAATCATGAACATATTGCAACACCCTATAGCGGGAATCCCTCACGCTTGCGTGACATGGAGGGCACCATAGGATAGCACCAAAGTAAAACATACAACTCATACCGATCTAGATCATCAATCAACCCAAAGACAAAAGATATCTACTCAAAACATCATAGGATGGCAACACATCATTGGATCATAATATGTGGCATAAAGCACCATGTTCAAGTAAGGATTACAGCGGGGTGCGGGAGAGTGGACCGCGTAAAAGAGATGAGGATGGAGATGATGATGGTGATGTTGATGAAGACGATCAACGCGGCGATGATTCCCCTCCCGATGGCACTCCGGCGCCACCGGAAGAGAGGAGGAGAGGTTCTCCCCCTTGTGCTTCCTCCTCCATGGCCTCCACCTTCTGGTCCTTGGCCTTCATGATGGTGAAGACCCCTCCGGGATACTCCTCCATGGCCACCGGTGATGATGGCCCCCTCCGATAGGGTGCCGAAGAGGGCCTAGATTGATTTCTTGTGGCTACAGAGGCTTGCGGCGGCGGAACTTCTGATCCAATCTCTGTTCTCGAAGTTTTAGGGTATGAGAGTATATATGGGTGCAGGGAGGACGTCGGTGGACTTTCGGGCTGGCCACGAGGTAGGGGGGCACGCCCCCACCCTCGTGGGCAGCCCGGACTCAGTGAGCTTAGGTACTCCATGGGCTTCTTCTAGTCCAAAAACAGGTTCCGTGGAGTTTCAGGTCTTTTGGACTCCGTTTGATATTCCTTTTCTTGAAACAACTTTGGAATAGGCAAAAACAGCAATTACAGGCTGGGCCTCCGTTAATAGGTTAGTCCCAAAAGTAATATAAGTGGAAAATAAAGCCCAATATAGTCCAAAACAGTAGATAATCTAGCATGGAGCAATTAAAAATTATAGATACGTTGGAGACGTATCGTGCATCCCAAGCTTAATTCACCTTTCGTCCTCGAGTAGGTAAATGATAAAAAGATAATTTTTGATGTGGAATGCTAGTAAGTGCTTAAGTTTGATCAATGACAATTCCAATCACTTTTTCTGGCATCAATACATATCATAACAATAGCTCATCTCATAAAGCTTTTCATGATCAAGTAACAATCTATTCACAATGTCAAGCATGGTTCAGAAACTTCATTGAGAACTAACAAACTATAATCTCAGTCATTGAAGCAATTGCAATTTATCATAACATCGAAGAGTCAAGAATAGAGCTTTTCAGCAAGTCCACATACTCAACTATCATATAGTCTTCTACAATTGCTAACACTCACGCAATACTTGTGGTTATGGAGTTTCAAATGGGACCGAGAAAGATAGGGGCTTATTATGTTGCCTCCCAACGTATTCACCTTTAGGTGATGTCAACAATAATAGCCCATGCTAACTTACATCCAATTGGATATATATATCATGATCTTTCAAACACAAGGAGCTTGCCAAAGGAAAAAATGAAAAAGGCAATGGTGAGGATCACCTTGACTCAAGCATAAAGTAAAAAGATAAAGTAAAAGATAGGCCCTTCGTAGAGGGAAGCAGAGGTTGTTATGCGCGTTTAGGGTTGATGCACAAAATCTTAATGCAAAAGAACGTCACTTTATATTGCCCCTTGTATGTGGACCTTTATTATGCAAATGCTTTTATTACTTCTACAACAAGTTCGTACAAAGCTTATTTTCTCTGCACTAATAAGTCATGCATATTTAGAGAGCAATTTTTATTGCTTGCACCGATGACAACTTACTTGAAGGATCTTACTCAATCCATAGGTAGGTATGGTGGACTCCCATGGAAACTGGGTTTACGGGTATTTGGAAGCACAAGTAGTATCTCTACTTGGTGCAAGGGATTTGGCTAGCGTGAGGGAGAAAGGCAAGCTCAACATGTTTGGAAGGTCAATGACAATATACTTTAACTGAGATGTCAGAAAACATAAACCATTACGTTGTCTCCTTGTCCAACGTCAACTCTTTTGGCATGTCATACTTAATGAGTGCTTCACAATCATAAAAGATGTCCAAGATAATATATTTGTATGTGAACCTCTCTTTCCTTATTACTTCCTATTAATTGCAACGATCACCAAAACTACGTTTGCCAATTCTGAACAACTTTTATGACTCATACTTTCTATGTGTGAAGTCATCACTAACCATGTTATAAGAAAATGAAACACATAAAAGTTCAGATTTATGACATCCAAGTCATTCCCCCATTTACTCATAGGATATATATGAAGCACATGAGTAAATGACAAACTACTCTAAAAGATATGAGTGAAGAGCACTGAGTAGTCAAATAATTAGCTAGCCATGGGAGGATTCTTTTACATTCAATATTTCAGATCCAATGATTTTATTCAAACATCAAGTAAAACAAAATAAAATGACATTGCAATGGTAGCACAACTCATGTGAAGAAGCAAAAACTTAGGCTCAACCGATACTAACCGATGATTGTTGAAGAAGAAAGGTGGGATGCCTACAGGGGCATCCCCAAGCTTAGATGCTTGAGACTTCTTGAAATATTATCTTGGGGTGCCTTGGGCATCCCCAAGCTTGAGCTTTTGTGTCTCCTTAATTCCTCTCATATCATGGTTTCTCTTTTATCAAAAGCTTCATTCACAACAAACTCAACAAGAACTCGTGAGATAGGTTAGTATAAACCAATGCAAAACCTTATCATTTTATACTGTAACAAATCACTAACATTATTATTCAACATTGCATACTACATGCCTCTGCATATTTAATACTCTCATCCTAAAATAGAATCATTAAACAAGCAAACATATGCAAACAATGCAACTATAACAGCAATCTGCCAAAACAGTATAGTCTGTAAAGAATGCAAGATTCATCATACTTCCCTAACTCCAAAAATTATGAGAGAAAATTACCACTGTAGTATATTCATCAGAGATCATTATTCAAAAAGTTTCAACATTATATCATACTCTGACTTCTCTAGGGAATTTTTGCAACAGCGGTAAACTTTCTGTTTTCAAACAGCAACATGTATACTAGCGAAATAAGCATGGTAAAGGCTATCCTTGACATTTTTATTGAAAATAAAGATGCAAAACACTATTCTAAATAACAGCAAGCAAATTCTAACAAAATAAAATGACGCTCCAAGCAAAACACACATCATGTGACGAATAAAAATATAGCTCCGAGTAAAGTATACCGATAGTTTTGAAGACGAAAGAGGGGATGCCTTCCGGGACATCCCCAAGCTTAGGCGCTTGAGTCTTCCTTGAATATTACCTTGGGGTGCCTTGGGAATCACCAAGCTTAGGGTCTTTCCACTCCTTATTCTCCTCATATCGATATCTCACCCAAAACTTGAAAACTTCAATCACACAAAACTTAGCCAAACTTTGTGAGATAGGTTAGTATGATAAAGAGCAAACCATTCACCTTGGTACTGTAAAAGACAAGGTTCATAATTGTTTTAACAAAATGCATACTATTCCATATCATTTCTACAATTTATATTGAGAAATATAAGCCATAGAAACTAGAAAACAAGTAAACTATGCAATGAAAACAGAATCTGTCAGAAACAGAACAGTCTGTAATGATCTGAACAATAACCATACTTGTACTACTCCAAAAATTATGAAATAAATTGGTGGACGTGAGGAATTTGTCTATTAATCTTCTTAAAAAATAATCAACTCAAAAGCACTCTTCTGTAAAAATGACATATATTCTCGTGAGCGCAAAGTTTCTGTTTTTTACAGCAAGATCACATTAACTTTCACCCGAGTCTTCCCAAAGGTCTTACTTGGCACTTTATTGAAACAAAAGATATAAAACATGATTACTACAGTAGCTTAATCATTTAAACACACAAAAACAGTAAGGGTAAATATTGGGTTGTCTCCCAACAAGCGCTTTTCTTTAATGCCTTTTAGCTAGGCACGATGATTTCAATGATGCTCACTTTAAAGATAGGAATTGAAACACAAAGAGAGCATCTTGAAGAATATGACTAGCATATTTAAATATAACACACTTCCTATGCCAAGGGATTTTGTGAGCACACAACTTATGGGAACAAGAATCAACTAGCATAGGAAGGCAAAACAAGTATAACTTCAAAACTTTAAGCACATAGAGAGGAAACTTAATATTATTGCAACTCCTACAAGCATGTATTCCTCCCTCATAATAATTTTCAGTAGTATCATGGATAGCAACTTTGTTCTCATACTCAATTGGAACCTCTTCCGAAATAGTGGAATCATTTATAGCTAAAGTTGACACTCTTCCGAATCCACTTTCATAAATATCACACTACATCCTCCAAAATAGTGGGATCACTAATTCCTAAAGTTGACACTCTTCCAAACCCACTTTAAATGATAGTATTATTCATACTCCAAAAGGTATCAGTGAAGTTCATGGAGCATTCTACAACTGACCAATATCCAAGCTCAAAATGTATAAGTGAAGCACATGAAGCATTCTATAAAACCATACTCAAAAGATTTAAGTGAAGCACAAAGAGTAATTCTATAAGATCATACTTAAAAGATTTAAGTGAAGAACATGAAGTATTATATAAATCAATGAAGGTCTATCTCATGCTAGCATGGTTCTTGAAGAAAAGGAAAAACACAAAGGACACAAATCATGTGAACAAAACAAAACCGAGGTATACCGATATTTGTTGAAGAAGAAAGATGGGATGCCAACCGGGGCATCCCCAAGCTTAAAAGCTCGAGTATCCTTTCAAATATTTACTTGGGGTTCCTTGGGCATCCCCAATCTTGAACTCTTGCCTCTCTTTATTCTTCTCATATTGATAGCTCCTCGACCTTCGGACACTTCATCCACACAAAACTTTAACAAAAACTTGTGAGATCCATTAGTGTAATAAAGCAAATCACTACCTTTAGGTACTGTAATGAACTAATTATTTATTTGTATTGATGTTAAATCTACTGTATTCCAACTTATCTTTGGTTCATACACTCCGATACTACTCATAGATTCATCGAAATAAGCAACCAATACACGCAAAACAGAATCTGTTAAAAACAGAAAAGTCTGTAGTAATCTGGAAGGTTTCCAAACTTCTGTAACTCCTAAAATTATAAAATAAATTTTAAAATTTGAACAATTTTTACAGAAGTATTGTTCAAAAAGATTCAGACCCAATTGTCTATCCAGTAAAAAATTAAAATTCACGCACTACAGCCAAAGTTTCTGTTTTTGTTTTGCACATAACAAACAAGCAATCTAATCATCCTAAAACCAAAGCTTGGCATATTATTTTTATAATACAAGGAATATATACAAGGGGATAATTATTTACAGAGAAACTTCCATGAAAAATTCTACATTGTTTCCGTGAGCATGAGCACAAGTGCTCAAGGTCGACCCTCACTTCTTCAATGCAAAAGCTTCCAATCACTTCTCTTTTTGAAAAACTTTTTAGGCATGAGAGGCAAGTAATATATATTTTTGTATTTTAATTTTTAATTTTTTTTTGTATGTTTCACTCACAACTAAACAGAAACAAAAAGGAAAACAAAATCTACTTAGTGAAGAAAGCAAACAAGCACACACGAGAATATCAACCCCACGCTATTGCTCCCCGGCAACGGCGCCAGAAAAGAGCTTGATAATCCCCAAGTGCAAGGAATCATCGTAGCACTTTCCAAAGGTGGAAGTGATAAGTATGGAGTGTCGAACCCACAAGGAGCTAAAGGTAAGATCAATATTCTCACAAGCCCTATCTTCCACTGATACGACTCTACATGCACCGAACGTTTGCTTCGAACTAGCAACTAGAAATAAAACTATGTTGTGGGTATGAAGGGGATAACTTTGCATGGTATCGGAGAGCTAAAACATAAAAGTAAGTGCTGTTATCATAAAGTTAGAATATATTACTAAGTATTATAAATAGCGAGTGTGGAATAATGGTGGATCAGTGTGCGGAATTGTCCTAGACAATTGTTAACAAGACCGGTAATCATTATTGCAGTTTCATATGAGGGAGAGGCATAAGCTAACATATTTTCTCTACTTGGATCATATGCACTTATGATTGGAACTCTAGCAAGCATCTGGAACTACTAAAGATCATTAAGGTAAAACCCAACCATAGCATCAAAGCATCAAGTCCTCTTTATTCCCATACGCAACAATCCCTCTTACTCGGGTTTGTGTTTTAGTCACTCACCAACCCACTATAAGCGAATCATGAACGTGTTGCAACACCCTACAGCAGGAATCCCTCACGCTTGCGTGACACGGAGGGCACCATAGGATAGCACCAAAGTAAAACATACAACTCATACCAATCTAGATCATCAATCAACCCAAAGACAAAAGATATCTACTCAAAACATCATAGGATGGCAACACATCATTGGATCATAATATGTGGCATAAAGCACCATGTTCAAGTAGGGATTACAGCGGGGTGCGGGAGAGTGGACCACGTAAAAGAGATGAGGATGGAGATGATGATGGTGATGTTGATGAAGACGATCACCGTGGCGATGATTCCCCTCCCGATGGCACTCCGGCGCCACCGGAAGAGAGGAGGAGAGGTTCTCCCCCTTGTGCTTCCTCCTCCTTGGCCTCCACCTTCTGGTCCTTGGCCTTCATGATGACGAAGACCCCTCCGAGATACTCCTCCATGGCCACCGGTGATGATGGCCCCCTCCGGCAGGGTGCCGGAGAGGGCCTAGAT
This sequence comes from Aegilops bicornis, assembly GCA_021605145.1. Classification (NCBI taxonomy): domain Eukaryota; kingdom Viridiplantae; phylum Streptophyta; class Magnoliopsida; order Poales; family Poaceae; genus Aegilops; species Aegilops bicornis. Next base: position 575,953,768 of record CM038670.1, on the reverse strand, counting down.
TGATTTCTCATGGCTACAGAGGCTTGCGGCGGCGGAACTTCTGATCCAATCTCTGTTATGGAAGTTTTAGGGTACGAGAGTATATATGGGTGCAGGGAGGACGTCAGTGGACTTCCGGGCTGGCCATGAGGTAGGGGGGCGGCCCCCCCACCCTCGTGGGCAGCCCGGGACTCCCTGGTGAGCTTTCGGTACTCCATGGGCTTCTTCTGGTCCAAAAACAGGTTCCGTGGAGTTTCAGGTCTTTTGGTCTCCGTTTGATATTCCTTTTCTTCGAAACACTGAAATAGGCAAAAAAACAGCAATTCTGGGCTAGGCCTCCGGTTAATAGGTTAGTCCCAAAAGTAATATAAAAGTGGAAAATAAAGCCCAATATAGTCCAAAACAGTAGATAATATAGCATGGAGCAATCAAAAATTATAGATACGTTGGAGACGACGATTGCATGGCTCGCATGTCGCTGACTCCAACGCAGCAAAGACATGCCAGAGGAACCTTTGGTGGGCCAGGGCGGTCAGAAGCGGGCATTTCATAAACCAATGATTGTTCATTGAGTGTGACGTCATATTTTTCATGTACTTAAGCCTACTATGTTGATAGCCTATCGGGGTGGCTGATCTGGCCCACGAACACCTATGGGACCGGCGGACCGAGCCCCTTTCGGTTCGGCGGGGGGCGGAGGTCGCACGAAGAGCAGATCGAGGTGAAGCACACGAGCAGTTTACCCAGCTTCGGAGCTCTCCAGAGAGATAACACTCCTACTGCTGCATGTCTGAGTGTATTGAGTTCTTGCTCAGGAGCGCTGAGTGCTACAGTACACACAAGCTGCTAACGAGACCGAGCGTGAGTGTTCTCTGGCTTCGAACCTCTCGAAACCTTCTCTCCCCCCCCCCAACCTACGTTGCGCATGGGCCTCCTTTTATATGCTAAAGGGGTCTCCGACAGGTGGCAACGTAGACAAGGGTAAAGATGGAAAAGGAGTGGTTGGTACAGCTACTTGTACAGTGTATCATACCTAACCCCGACGGTAGGGACAAAGGCATTAAATGCCTGTCACGCCGCCCAACAAAGGCGTAAAGGGACCGTCAGGGGCGCCACCGCTTGCCACGATGGCAATCTTGTCAGCGCCGCCTGCCACCGCGCTCCGCTCGCCGCATGGCCTCTTGCCACGCGCGCCTGGAAAGGTCCCAGGGCGACACGTTAGTGGATGTGCTGGAGCGCAGGTACAGGGTGGTGGTCTGCCGCGGCAAGCGCCTTGCCGCGGTTGTTGTCTTGTCGCGTCCGGAAGCTTGTCGCTCACCGGACCTTCCCGGCAAGCTCCTCTTGCCGGGGCCTTGTCTCCTAGGTGCCTTGGGTGGCCTTCCCGGCAAGCTCCTCTTGCCGGGGCCTTGTCTCCTTGGCTTGAATACGTTGTTCTTGAATGGCTCCAAAGGATCCACGGAGGACCTTGGCGGTCATCCGGTAAGCCCTGTCGCGGAGGGCTGCAACTGCCCGTGCACAAGTTCGGGATACTAGGGTACCCCTACTCTAGTACACCGACATAGCCCGTTCGATACGTTGTGATTCATAAAGACCGATGGAAACATCAATGTTCTGCTTATCACAGATAAGATTGATTAATACCCGTAAAAATCCATGTCCTTAAAAAAGGGTGCATGCACGTATAGGTTGAGCGTGTGTCTTGCGTCGTGTGATGTGTGCATGCAGGCGTGCGAGTGTTGCGTGCGTGCAAGGGTGCGTTTTAGTGTTGCATGCATGGGGTGCGTACGTGCGTGTGTTCATGAGAGCATGTGTACGTGTCAGTGTTGCACGCCAGCATGCGTGCGTGTGTACGTTATGTGTACGTGCCAGTGTTGCACACCTACATGCGTGTGTGTCTTGCATGCGTGCATGTGCGTCTTGAGGTGAGGCTACGTCGTCGGTCGACTTTTTCATCTACATGATCTTGAGATTTTACGAAGTCATCATAGGTGCCTCGTAGTCGAGTGGAACGTCTCCTCCCACTGAACGTATATCGCCGGGAAATACTGAAATTAACACAAGATAGATGCGAGCACCGGGACTTTAACCTTGGTGGGCTCGAGAAACCACCGTCCTCTAACCATCCAACCACATGTTGGTTAGCATGACAAAATGTATGTGGTGACAGTGATGAGCTTATTCTGAAGTCCAGTGACCATATCGTGCTTTTGCTTCAAATACAATGACCGTAAGTGTCGTCAACAAAATACGGAGCACGCATCAAATGCAAAGTCCGTCAGTGTCATCAACAAAATATGTAGACGTATCGTGAGCTAGATACCGTTGTACTATTGTATATGCTTATTTTCTTAGTGGCCGATTGCGTGTGTGGTGTGGTGGGCACATCATTTCTAGTTGTGGTGGGTCAACATGAAGACTCATGGGTCGGTTCCATCCTGCACCACATATAGGTTGGACCGAGACGTGTTATCTGAAGACCCATGTGGAGGACTCGGCGTACAACACAAAGCTACCAGAGTCGTGGAGGACTCAATCCCCAATGGTGATAAGCCGACTATATATGATTTGTAACCCTAGGCCCTTAGTATGTTATACAAGCTTGGGGGCTAGATCGTCGATAGTATACACACACGCACAATGCCCGGTATTCACGTGTACTTTGTACACACCCCTATCACTAATATACGCATCAGAGTAGGCTCTTTCTTCAACTGCAAGGGTCTGATCCGAACTAGGGTAAAACTTTGCCTCGTATTACCATCCAGCCTAACAGCAGGGATATCCTACCAAATGATATGATGAAATCATATCTGCCAACTACTATTAGAGAGGTGTGTCAGGGGGGGCAATGTGTGCGAGAGAGGCCTAAAGATAATGTGCGTGCGGAAGACACGTAGGCACATATATGTGCGTATAGAGGGCTAGTAGAGACCGTGCATGTGTATATATGCATGTGAGAGAAATAGTGTTTTCCAACTGAGATTAGTGAAAAGAGTGGTACATAGTAGTCAGAAAGAGAGAGAGAGAGAGAGAGAGAAACATAGAGAGCATGTGCGTGAGACACCCCGACACCCTGAGATAGATTGTGAGCATGTGTGAAAGAGAAATGCCGATGCATATAAAGTGTTTACACTTATGCGTTAGATAGAGAGATATATAACGCGTTTGTGAGAACGGGGCGAGGCATAGTGTATCTACGTGTAAAAGGCGGTTCTACGCATTAAATTAAAATATAAATGGCATTATTATTTTTGGATGAGATCATGAATTTCGCAAAATTGCGTATGGACGAAAATCGGTCTATCAGACACCCATACTCTATTGACATCTAGCATGTGCATGTGTTTATTTCATATTATCGATCCATAGAGTGAGAGCGGTTTGAAATACAGGCAATGGATGCTTTTGCAATTCATATATAAACATTAATTAGTGCACTCCATGTTGTTAGTGTGAAGCACTTTATACATTTGTCACTTGCATGGATACATTCCAAATTGCTAGCTACGAAATAAAATACATGTCGAATTCAACATAAAGGGGTTTCGAAGATTCGAATTCATAGGAAGTGCATTCATCTATTTGAACCCGAGATAATGGCATTTGTAAATCAGATGTAAAAGGGGACATCAATCTTTGTTGTGAGTTTGAACATGCTATATATATTCATACGCATATCTAACTTTTTTTTGCAACCAAGGAGATTATACCTGAAACCATGCATGAACTGAGGTAAGTTGCATATTTTTTTAATATATACTCGTGTACAATGTATATTAAAATGTACCCCCTCCATTCCAAAATAATTGTAGCTTTAGGATTTTCAAGAGTAAACATTTGTGAAGTTTGACAAATCCTGAAAGTTCAATTCAAGAGAACTGAAAACGTTAATGCTTCTGCTCCCAAATATTGAACAAAGAGCCAAATAGGCCTCTGGCCACCCGAAACCGCGCGAGACTAAAGTTTTGGTGGTAGGAAATTATTGTCCTGACTCTGGCCCGTGTAGCCTATCGGCCCGATGTCCAAAGGTCTAAACCGGGGTAGGTTTGTAACTTCACCAAGACGCCAGTCTCAACCGCCTCCGAGAAGCATCATACGCCGTGGGCGCCTAAACACCCATGCGCTCGGCCGAAATCTATCCCGCCCACATTTGGGACACCTGACATGACTGTCCTACCCCAACCCGCAATATGTCCAAAATTTTAGATGGGGGCAAAGTTTGTAACTTTCCCCAAATGTCAAACAAGTGTGTCTCAAACCAAACATTGTTCCCCTTAGTTCCCCGCCTCCCTCCGCTTCCCCATTCATACTCAGGTAGGCGCAACGCCCTCTCCACCAGCCGCGAAAATCCAGCCTCCTCCATCCTCCACCCCATAGCGGCCAATCCACCGACGCCCTCCTCCATCACGCCGGAGCCGGTACCCCGACGTCGTCGTCCAACGCAACCGCAACCGCAACACCCTCAAGGACTTAGCAGCCGAAGCCGAGGCAGAGCTGCCTCCACAACACCGACGCCGACGTGCGCCATACCAGAACCACTCTGACCACACCGTCCTGCGCCTCACTGCTGCAGCTCCACTGTCATAACCATCCACCGCACCGGAGCTATTCCTGCTACGCAGTTGTTTGCCGCCTCGAATCTGCTTCCCCGCCGCCGACAGACGGCCACCGCACCACACTCAACAACTTGGCCATGGGTTCGTCCAAGGCTGCACCATCCTCCACAACTTCTGGTTTCCGGTGAACAACAAGATCGTCGGAAAAATAGAAGGAGGACACAGCACTGCCAGCAGAAAGAGGTACTCCTCTTCCCTTATTCATGCAAATCTTACGTACGTCTCCGCTCACACCGTATTCATCCCACAAAAGAAACTAGTTGAGTGCTTCATACTACATCTTCTTCGTGATACTAAATGCACAAGGTTTCCTCCCTTTTACTATTTCACCTTTGCTAAAGGTCAGTAGCCCGCCTGGTTTTCAATTCAGGGTCAGTCGAACCGCATTTAAAAGAAGCAGAACCCGCTTAGGCGCGTGGAGCACCTAGTCCGCCTGTTCCACGAGGAAGCGGCGCATCGGTGTCTATCATAGGGGTGTGGGGTGCAGGAGCTGCTTGCGCCTGATCTGGAGGTCGGCGGGGCTTGAATGGATGGCGGGGGGCGGTGCCAAGCACGGAGGTGCGGTGAGGTTGAGGGGAGGGCGCGGCCAGGGGAGGAATACTGGGCCGGTGGTCGCTGGCGTTTCGAGGAAGATCGTCAACACTGACTGGCTGGAGGTAGATGAAGGCGATCTGCCCGTTCTTTGTACATCGGACGGTGCAGAAAAAATGGACTGACCTATTTGCTTTCAATTGACTGTTATTTTCATAGAATCCTGTAGTAATTGAGTCTGCCATGCATGTTGTAGAGCTACCATATGTATCCCGTCGTTTATTTCTCACCGACCTGCTATCTGCTATCTTTACACTGTACTAATTGTGCACACAATTCACCCATACTCACACTATTGTTTTCTTATGCATGGGTATTTCAGACTCTGACGCAGTGTTGATGAATGCGTAAAAGAAAAAGACAGAAGTCGCTCCAGGTAATTCAAGATAAGCACTAAGCGTTTCAACGCTCTAATGGGTGCGATGTCGTGATTGGAGAGAGTAAACGTAGCTCTGCGATTGATGATCTCAATTGCCACACACAACCATCACAGTGTGCTTGCTTTAACGTCATACTGTCAAATGTGGTTGCATGTTGCATATGGTGTCTAGCTTGTATTGCTTCCAATTTGGTTAAATTGCATACCTTACTTTACACATTATACCTTTGATAATGACATGCCTTCCTGTTTTTGATACATACTACATATGTCTATTAACCATGTTCGTACATCAAACTAATGCTCTTTTGTATCCCTCGTCAAGAACTTATGATGAGACAGTCACCCGGGTGGGTTACTGTAAGACGCCCTACTCGTTTAAAGAGTGTAGTGGCATCCTCCCCACATGATTCTCAAGAAACAGCAAGGCTAAATGAAGATAGTCAACGTAGCTCTCCAGTTGATCACCGCAATTCCCCCACACCACCATCGCAGGTGCTTGCTCTTACTTGGCGATTGTGATATGTGGTTGCATGTTGCATATGGTGTCTACCTTGTAATGCTTCTAATTAGGGTAAATTGCATACCTTAGTTAACACATTATACCTGTGAATATGACATGCCTTCCTGCTTTTGGTACATACTATGTCTTTCTATTAACCATGTTCTTACATCAAACTACTTTTCTTGTGTATCCCTCATCAATGCTCCTAATTTGTTAAATTGCATCTCCTTAGCTTACACATTATACATGTGAATATGACACGCCTTCCTGTTTTTGGTACATACTACATCTGCCTATCACACCATGTTCTTACATCAAACTACTGTTCTTGTGTATCCTGTGTCTATCACTTATGATGAGACAGTCACGCGCGTGGGTTAATATGAGACGCAATACTCTTATAAACAATGCAATTTCATCCTCTCCACATGATTCTCAAGAAACAAAGAAGCCTAAATGAAGATATTGAACGTTGCTCATGCACAGAAGACAGCACTTCCCCTACACCACCATCACAGTGCTTGCTCCAACTTCGCAGCAGTGATATGTGGTTGTATGTTGCATCTGATGTCTAGCTTGTAATGCTTATAATTAGGGTAAATTGCATCTGCTTAGTTTACACACTATACCTGTGAATATGACATGCCTTCCTATTTTTGGTACACACTACATCTATGTGTTAACCTTGTTCTTACATGAAACTGCCTCTCTTCTGTATCATGCATCAATCACTTACGATGATTCACCTTTATTTGTTGCATATTGCATATTATTTCTAGCATGTTGCCATGTATTGCTTCTAATTTGGTCAAATACATTTGTTAGGGCACCCTTTTAATTTGGCAGAGTGATATTGGTTTCATCTTTCATATGGTTTCTAGCTTGCATCGATTCTAACAAGTTCAAGCACCTTGTGCTTAGTTTACACTTTATACATCATACATGTCAATATGTCACGCCGTCCTGCTTTTCATACATATTCCATCCTCCTATCATGCGGATGCCTTACATGAAAGTAGTGTTCGTCGGTATCATGCATCAATAAGTTCTGAAGAGCAAATTTTATTCCTTTTTCTTGTGGGTTTGACTTGTCAAGGCAAAATCAAGAAAGAGGAAGGAAAATAGTAAGGAAGGCGATGATGGTGGTCCTCTGCAGCAACGTAAACAGAGCATATATACCGATTCTCCTTGTATTGATAGTGCATTACATGGTCCAAGTCTCCGCTCCCCTACTCCACCATCCAAGGTGCTTGTTCTAACTTGGCAGTGTGATATATGGTTGCATGTTGCATATGGTGTCTAGCTCGTGTTGCTCCTAATAAGTGTAAACCGCATCTGCTTAGCTTACACATGATACATGTGAATATGACACGCTTTCCTGTTTTTGGTACATACTATATCATCTATCACACCATGTTCTTACATGAAACTACTCTTCTTGTGTATCCTGCATCAGTCACTTATGATGGGACACCTTTAAGTTGGCGAGTGATATTGGTTTTGCGTCTTGAATATGATTTCTAGCATGTATTGCTTCTAGTTTGATGAACGCCACCTATGACGAGACAGTTTTAACTTGGCGAGTGATATTGATTGCACCTTCCATATGGTGTCTTGCGGTGTTTCTAATTTGTTGAAGTGCCTTCTGCTTAGTTACCACATCATAGGTGTGAATATGTCAAGTCAGCCCATTTTTTCGTATATATTCCATCCTCGTATCATGACTTTGCCTTTCATCAGAGTAGTGTTCGTCAGTATCATGCATGAATGAGTTATGAAGAGCGAATGATATTCCTTTTGCTTGTCGGTATGACCTCACAATGCAAAATCAATAAAGCTGAAGGAAATTGGCAAGGCATTGGGTGATGGTGGTCCTTCCGAGCAACTGAAACGGAGGTTCTCTACAGATTCTACTCCGCCATCCTCCCAACAAGAATCGCAAGATAACGCAAGGCTAGACAGTCAACGTAGCTGTGTAGATGATGAGCACATCTCCCCTACTCCACCATCACAGGTGCTTGATCTAACTTGGCACTATTATATGTGGTTGCATGTTGCGTATGATGTCTAGCTTGTATTGCTTCTAACTTTGTTGAATTGCATCTGCTTACTTTACACATAATGCCTGTGAATATGACATGTGTTCCTGTTTCTACATCAGACTACTATTCTTGCATATCCCACATCATTCACTTATGATAAGGCACCTTTAAGTCGCCACTGTGATATTGGTTGTGTCTTGCATATGATTTCTAGCATATACTGCTTCTAATTTGTTGAAACGTCATACAGTTTGAACTTGGCAGAGTGATATTGGTTGCGTCTTTCATATGGTGTCTATCTTGCAGTGCTTCTAATTTGTTGAAATGCCTTCTGCTTAGTTACCACATCATAGGTGTGAATATGTCACACCATCCTATTTTTCATACATCTTCCATCCTCGCATCATGTGTTTGCCTTTCATCCGAGTAGTGTTCGTCAGTATCATGCATGAATGAGTTCTGAAGAGTGAATTTTATTCCTTTTTCTTTCCGGTTTGACTTCACAATGCAAAATCATTACAGCTGAAGGAAATTAGTCCGGCAGTGGATGATGGTGGTCCTTTGGAGAAACTCAAACAGGGGGTCTCTACATATTCTACTCCGTCATCCTCCCAACAAGATTCGCAAGACATCACAAGGCTGGACACCAACGTGGTATGTAGATGATGAGCACATCTCCCCTACTCCACCATCACATGTGCTTGCTCTAACTTGACACTATTATATGTGGTTGCTTTTTGCGTATGATGTCTAGCTTGTATTGCTTCTGACTTGAATTGCATCTCGCTTACTTTACACATAATGCATGTGAATATGACACGTGTTCCTGTTTCTAGAACATACGTGTACATGATGAGCACATCTCCCTACTCCACCATCACAGTGCTTGCTCTTACTTGGGCTGTTATACGTGGTTGCGTTTTCCGTATGATGTCTAGTTTGTATTGCTTCGATTATGTAGAATTGCATCTGCGTAGCTTACAACTTATACCTGCAACGATCACTTACTCATAAGACACAGTTAACTTGGGACTGTGATGTAGGTTGCATCTTGCATTGTCTTCTAGCTTGTACTTCTTCTAATTTCTTGCAATGGCACTTACAACGAGACACTTTTTACCTGATAGAGTGATATTGGTTGCATGTTCATATGGTGCCTAGCTTTCATTTCTTCTAATTTTGTTGAAATGCCTTCCGCTTACTATTTTTTTCATACATATTCCATCCTCCTATCGTACGTGTGAATATGAAACACTGTCTTTTTTTGTATATATTCCATCCTCCTATCCTGCGCTTGCCTTACATTAAAGTAGTGTTCATCTGTATCATGCATCAACTAGTTATGCAGAGCTAATTTTATTCATCTTCTTGTGGTTTTGACTTCATAAGACAATATCAGAAAATAGGAAGGAAAAGAATAAGTTAGGGGATGTTGGTGGTACTCCGCACCGACGCAAACAGAGACTCTCTAGATTTGCCACTGCTCATCGCTAATGAAGTTGAAGTCCCAAGTCTACATGATGAGTTCATCTCCGCACTCCACCATCGCAGTGCTTGCTCTAAGTTGACAGTGTGAGAATTGGTTTCATGTTGCATATGTTGTCTAGCATGTATTTCTTCTATTTTGATTAAATTGCACCTGCTGAGTTTATACATTGTACATGTGCATATGACATGGCTTTCTGTGTCTAGAATACACTGCATCTATCTATCATACCATGTTCTTACATCAAAGTATTGTTGTTGTGTATCCCGTGATCAAGAATCTCATGATTGGACGCTTTTAGCATGGCAGTTTGATAGTGGTTGCATCTTGCATTGATTTCTATGTTGTAATCTTTGCATCTAATTTTTGAATTGCCACTTATGACAAGACACTTTTAACTTGGCAGAGTAATATTGGTTGCATCTTTCATATGGTGTCTAGCTTGCATTACTTCTATTTTCTTGAAAATCCTTCTGCTTAGTTTGCACATCGTAGCTGTGAATATGTCATGTTGTCCTATTTTTCTTACATGTTCCATCCTCATACGGTTGTATTACATCAAAGTATTGCTTGTCCAGATTCATGCATCAATGAGTTACGAAGAGTGATTTTATTCTTTTGTGTTGTGGGTACAGCTTGACATGGCAAAGTCAAAAAGAGCAAGGAAAATAATATAGTAGGGAGTCTTTGTTACAAATGGGGTGAAATGGAAAAGGTTACGCCGTCGAGATTCTGCTTTGGTACTTATAGTGCGAGAGAAGGTCCAAGTCCACCGCTAAATCTACAAACACAAGATCACCGCTTCCACCACCGCAAAGATCCGCCTAACCTGCATCAAAGATCTCAACCACTTACTTGTTCGTTTGCTCCGGAACTGGCCAGTTCCCAAGCTGCCTTCACACCTAACACTACTTCCAAAGCATTGCTGACACAACAGGACTTGGCAAGATCAGATGAACCTCATGAGCATCGACACCAAGATGGTACCTGACCGAGTCAAGTTGAAGTTGCATGCTCCTTTATATGTACTCTCACAGTTTGATGTACACTAACACTTTCCATATTCGTTGTTGAACTAGCACCACGGCAAGCGAAAGCAGACATCGAGGATAATGCTTGATGATTAACAAAATCTAAAGGAGGAAGAATGGAGATCCATTTTGAGGCAGGTTTAAAAGGCCACGTGATGCTATAGAGTTAGCCAAATTAGTATCGAGGCAGCCGTTGCCGTTAGGTGTCATCTGCGTATCCTCCCAACGTGGATCCAAAGAGGAATGAGAAAGACAATACCTAGTTTAACACCTTCCTTGACCATTTATCCGTAAGTAATGTTATTCATCGCAATTAGTAATATTGTCTTGCTTTGTCCCATACTTTCTAGCTTCCTCCTAATAAGACTCACATTCTTTTTTCAACAGATGAGGTTCAAGTTGGATCCTAAAGAGGATGCAACTAAACAAGCATGCACTCATGTTTTTCGATGCGCTTTCTGCGACGATGTCGGTACCACCTTAGAAAATCTCACTTTGAAGGCAAGGCTAACAATGAAATCGCCCAAACATCTCGAGTGGAATATATTACAGATGAAGATCGGACAACCCTCGTTAAACACCGGTCCGATCCAAAGTATCGGGTAGGCTACATGTATTTGATCAGACCACATATTGAACTTGTATTTATGTATGTGCCTTACAAGTGTATCTTCTTCTAGGCTAACTGTTTGAAGAACAAAACCAACCGTTCTGAAGTGAAATTCCAACAGATAACAGGATCTTGTAGCTATATTGCACACTGCGAGGCTTTTGTAAATAGCTGCTACTTCCTTCTTTTTTTTGTGCCATATTATCGTATCTATATTGACTTGTTCCAAATACATAGGAAATCCCGTGCGTACCAAAAAGAACCTGAACCGAATGCAGTGCAAATCTTCAAGGATTGCCACACCAGCAAGATGAAGGGCATGAGCACACCAGTTCAAGCCGTTGTTGTAAGTCATTACTCCTCCCGCCTTGGACTGATTGGTACTGTGATGTGTTCATTTAACTACTTGGTTTGCAGCCAATGTCAGTTACTCTATTAACTTTTATACACAATTGTCTTAACGTATCATTTCACCTTACATGGTTTAAAAGAGATGAAGGATATTCTTTTGGTCTTGATCTGTAATCTAGTTGTTATGTTCACGTGCGCACACAATGATAAAATAGCATGTTTGTTTTATATCTGTTTGCCCATGATATGAATGATGTCATACTATGTTCATCCTACTTTAAACCATGTCTCTTTATCCTTAGATGTCAACGAATGTGAGGAAATAGACAATACAAGAGGGCATGCTACATGGACATATGTTCTGAAAGTGATTTTATTATGTAGTTGGCACTACAATACATGCTAATGCATTCCAGTAGTTCACCAAAATAAGTTATGTATAAACATTTAACCTACTTTTTTTGGTTTTATCTCATTAGTAACTTATCTGGTACACTAATCTACAAGTTCAAACTTTCAGGAAGCTATGGGACAAATGATTGAACAACCACAACCACCTGAAGGTGACGAGGCTACTACAGGCACAATGTCACCTCTTGCCGCAGCGTGCCAAGATCTCTCCACTAACAAAGGCAAAAAGCACCTTCTGCGTAATTACGGGTTGGTTGTCAAGGTAACCTCGTCCAAATCGCCATCGAACAAAATCTTCCTGCTAGACGAGTGCTATATCTCGTGCTCCGCACACAAGTCCAATCCCTAATGCACGTTGTTTCAGAAACAAGAATAGTGGTTGAGAAATGTCGTCAAGATATGAATGGTTTTGAAACCAGACTATCAGACATCCTCTTCGTTATTGAAGAGCAATGGCGGAAAAAAGGTGGAGATCGTCTTTGCTCCATCGATTCTACTGACTGAAACATTAGCACTCGTGTCAAATGATCTGTGCTTCTATACATCTGATGGTGCTTTTATCTGGAAGGACTGTAAACTTTATGCCAATAGGCCTTTTGTTGTATGATTGGAATTTATTTTGTTGTGATACAACATTTATGATGTTGCCACGGGTTGCAGTAATTACGACGCTATTTTTGTATAGTGTAGGTTTATCTTAGTAATGTATTCGGCCGAAAGCTTCATAGGAGCCCAACATGCCAACATTCATCGGGCCCATTCCAATTGGGCTAAAAACGATTATGGGCCAAAATTGGCATGTAACCCACTAAAAATATCTGGGCTTAAATTAGCATAAGCTTTCAAATTTTTCTGGTAGGCTTGTGCCCATAGTGGGCCATTAACAGGCCTAAACATAATTTGGGCCCTCAGTAAAAATAGGCCGTTTACAGGTGTAAATATCTCGAGCCCATAAATAACATGGGCCTTTAATAGATCAAAAGTGAGATTGGGCCCTGATTGTGCCAAATAACCCACTGGACTTAGCAGGCCAAAATGGTGGCCCATTTACGATGCGGATATTTGACAGGCCGAAATTCGGACGGGCCGTAAATGCGCCGACCTAATACACGGGCCTTTAACAGTCTGGAACTTCGGTCGGGCTAGATTATCATCATTTTTATATGGGCCGTTAATGGGCCCGATATGACGTTGGGCCACATATGGCCCATGGTTTACGTCCGGTGTTAATAGGCCGAAAATGACAACAGGCCGAAAGTGACCCAAATCTTTAGTGGGCCTCTAACAGGCCGAATGACATACATGGCCGAATATGACCCAAATCCTTCACGGTCGTTTATGAGCCGAAAGTTTTGATGGCCTGTAAATGGGCCCAAATGAAGCCGGACCTTTAACAGGCCGGAAATACACCGGGCCGTAATTCGGCCCAATTACTTAGCGGACTGTTAACGGGCCAGAAGTGACCATGGGCCGCATTGATGACAAGTTTAGACCAGGCCGTTGGACGGGCCGATTTGACAGAGAATGTTGGGCCTTTAGCTGGGCCGGCCCATTATGGTCTGGAGAATCTTGTGGGCCTTTAGCTGGGCCGGCCCATTGTGGTCCGCAAAATCTTGTGGGCCTTTAGCTGGGCCGGCCCATTATGGTCCGCTAAATTTTGTGGGCCTTCGGTTGGGCCGGCCCATTTAAACTTTGTGGGCCACTTTTGGGCCGGTCCAGCTAAAGGCCCACAAGATTCTGCAGACCATAATGGGTCGGCCCAGCTAAAGGCCAATGAGAATTTTTCACGTGGAAAATCGGTATTGGTCGTGGCTGTTAATGGGTTATCGGATCCAAAATCCGACCCGATAGCTTAACAGTGTTCCGTTACGGTGGATGCCACGTGTCGGTCACCCTTGACAAAAGCACTTCTTTGACGCGGGATTTATCGTCATGGAAGTGGACACTTCCGTGATGATAATTTTGGTAATGTCATGGAACACTTCTACGACAGCACAGGTATGACTATCTTGAGTCTGTCATAAATTTTTCATGGATGTACATGCATGACAAAAAATACGACCTACAGTGACAAACACGTATCATCACGGAAGTGTATTTTTTTTGTGTATACTTGTGGGTCATCAGGCTGCGACGACCACGGAGGAGGAGGAGCTCGCCCGGTGGGCGGTGGCCGCCGGGGAAGTCAACAGCGCCGGCACTGAGGCTCCTCTGGTTGAGGATGCGGCCGACGAGACGTCGGAGGAAGAGGTCGGGGTTGTTGACCCTCCGGCCACGGGGAGGGGCGAGTCCTGCGGCGGGCCACTTCTGGCAAGCCGGTGCAGCCTGTTAGGGCCGCACGGCGGCCAAAGTCTCGGAGGAGTCCGCGCGTCGGACGAGGGCCGCGGCAGCGAAGAAGGTGGTGAAGGCCGCGGCAGCGAGGAAGAAGGCATCTGCTTCCTCTTCGTCCAAGCGCATGCAGACTCCACCCTCCTCCCCTCCTCCGGCAGATGCCGACGTGGGGGTCACTTTTGACATCGGGTCCCTCAGCCCAAGGAGGTAGAAGAAAACAACAGAGGAGGAGGTGGACGACGAGTAAGTATCTTGCTTTTTCCCGTCATCTCTGTCTCCTCAATCTGTGCCGCTTGTCTTGACTTCTTTTCGTCTTGGCAGGGACGCGGAGACGCTGGCCCAGAGGGTGAAGAGGGCCAAGATCTCGGCGGGCGGCCAACCCCCGGCTGGTACTTCAAGGGCGCCTCTGGTGGTGCTGAGCTGCCCGGACAGCAGCCCCCGACGCAGCCCCCGGCGTAAGTTCCTCACTCAACCCTCGTCGACATGTGTCAGGGGTATGATGCTTTGGTGTTGACCTTGCCGTTTATGCAGGAGGAGAGCAGCAGTAGAGGAGCCATAGAGGGCTACTCCCAACATGCCGCCCCCATCAACCATGCTGCCCCGAGGGGCGTCCTTGGCAAGGGCGCCAAGCCCCGAGCCCACGCACATGGAGGAGGAGGAGGAGAACTTGGGCGCTGGTGGCTTTGCCTCGGCGCCAGATGCCGGTAGGGAGTGGACCTCTGTTCCTCAGCCTGGCACAGGAGAGCCTTTCGCCTTTCGTCCTTGTTCTTTTTCTTTCCTTGCTAATCCCTGGTCTTGGCTTTGTCTCACCCCCTTCTTGGTGCTCAGATCATTCCTCGGCGGACCTGGAGGACATAGACGCCATCATCGAGGACGTCGCCAAGGACGCCACGCCAGAAGCCGAGAAGGTCGCTGCCGAGGAGTCCGCCAAGGGTGCTGCGGAGGATGCCGCCAAGGGGCCTGCCGGGGAGTCCGGCAAGGCTACTGCCGAGGAGGCTGGCAAGGGGCCTGCCGGAGACTCTGGCAAGGCCGCCGCCGAGGAGGAGGTGGTCGATGACCAGCCTTCCTCCTCCGCTGCCTTCGGCTCCGGCAAGTACCTGAAGGTGAGCGATGTTATCTTCGTCCACCTCCTAGGCGCATCGAGCACCAGGGCTCCCGTCGAGGGGGAGGTGTTTGACGACGAGGTGCTTGCCGCCGCCGGGCTGGAGATCGTCGACAAGCCGAGTGCTGGCGGCGACGGCTCCCAGGAAGAGCGGCTCCTCCACGCCATGGGCGCCAGCTTCCGGAAGCTCCAGGCGCTTCACCGCGCCCACCTGGACAAGGCTAAGTCCAGGATGGCGGTGGCGGAGAAGGCGGAGGCGAACCTCCAGAAACGCATCGCCGAGACGTAGGACTGCTTCCGCCAGGCTCACGAGGAGTTGAAGACCGCCCAGGGGAGCTGGCCAAGTGCGACGTGGAGCTCACCATGAAGCTGGCCGACATCGAGAAGGCCCAGGAGACAGTGGCGGGCTTGGCCGCGGTAGCCGAGGCCGCCCGAACCCAGCACCAGGCCGCACTGAACTCCCAGGAGGAGGACCTCGCCAAGCGCGAGGCGGACCTTGACGCCAAACTCCACGCCAAGGACAGAGAAGTGGAGAAGCTTGTCTTGCAGCGGACCCAAGAGCTGGAGCATAGGCACAGGGAGGCGCTCGATGCCCAAGCTCTAGGTCACATCCGCAAGGTGAAGGAGCTGGAGGTGGAGCGGGACGAGCTGAAGGAGCAGGCCCTGAAGCTGTCCCAGGAAAAGGACACGCTCAACGGCGCCCTGACGGAGGCGCAGGTCAACAAGTCCATCAAGGACCTCATGCTGAAGCTGGAGGGCCTCGAGGGATGCTCACGGAGGCCAAAACCTGGGAGGGGACCCTGGCCAAGGAGCTGGAGATCGAGAAGCAGCTGCAGAAGAACGAGGCCGCCGAGCATAAGGATTTCAAGGAGGGTGTGAACCGCTGGATCGGCCGCCTCGAGGACGTCGCCGGCAGGATCACCATGCAGCTGGCTACCATGGGGATGCCAAGCGTGAGGTACGCCCCAGAGCGCAGTGGGACCACCAACGTAAGCTGACCTTGTTCTTCGAATGTGTTCTCGGGGCCCTGGAGCAGCTTCACGCCAACCGGGCGGCCTCGCTGGCCGATGAGGCCCGGAGGCTTTGCCAGGGTGCCATGACCAAGGTTCTCAACAAGGTGGCATACTGGTACCCCGACCTCGACTTCAACGCCGCGCTGGAGAGCTTGCCGGAGGATATTGACCTCGCCCGCTCAGGGACCGCATCAAGCCCATTATCAGCCATGTCGGCAGAATTCTAAGGGTGGAGGGCCATGCTACCTCTAGAGAACTGCGTTGGATTTCCCCGAACAGGAGAGGATGCTGTAGCAAAGTAGCGTAAGTATTTCCCTCAGTTTTTGAGAACCAAGGTATCAATCCAGTAGGAGGCCACGCGCGAGTCCCTCGTACATACACAAAACGAATAGCTCAACGCAACCAACGCGATTAGGGGTTGTCAATCCCTTCACGGTCACTTACGAGAGTGAGATCTGATAGAGATGATAGATAATATTTTTGATATTTTTAATATAAAGATGCAAGGTAAAATAAAAGGCAAAAGTAAAAGCAAAGCAATAATAAAGTGATTGGATATTGATATGATGAGAATAGACCCGGGGACCATAGATTTCACTAGTGGCTTCTCTCAAGAGCATAAGTATTTCTACGATGGGTGAACAAATTACTGTTGAGAAATTGACAGAATTGAGCATAGTTATGAGAATATCCGGGTATGATCATGTATATAGGCATCACGTCCGAGACAAGTAGACCGACTCCTTCCTGCATCTACTACTATTACTCCACTCATCGACCGCTATCCAGCATGCATCTAGAGTATTAAGTTAATGAAAAACAGAGTAACGCCTTAAGCAAGATGACATGATGTAGAGGGGTAAATTCATGCAAAATGATATAAACCCTATCTTGTTATCCTCGATGGCAACAATACAATACGTGCCTTGCTGCCCCTCATCACTTTGGAAAGGACACTGCAAGATTGAACCCAAAACTAAGCACTTCTCCCATTACAAGAAGAACCAATCTAGTAGGCCAAACCAAACTGATAATTCGAAGAGACTTGCAAAGATAACCAATCATACATAAAAGAATTCAGCGAAGATTCAAATATTGTTCATAGATAATCTTGATCATAAACCCACGATTCATCGGTCTCAACAAACACACTGCAAAAAGAAGATTACATCAAATAGATCTCCAAGAGAGAGGGGGAGAACATTGTATTGAGATCCAAAAAGAGAGAGCAAGCCATCTAGCTACTAACTATGGACCCGAAGGTCTGAGGTAAACTACTCACACTTCATCGGAGCGGCTATGGTGTTGATGTAGAAGCCCTCCATGGTGGATTCCCCTTCTGGCGGAGCTCCGGAACAGGCCCAAGATGGGATCTCATGGATACAGAAAGTTGCGGCGGTGGAATTAGGTTTTTTGCTCCGTATCTGATCGTTTGGGGGTACGTAGGTATATATAGGACGAAGGAGTACGTCGGTGGAGCTTCGAGGGGCCCACAAGGCAGGGGGGCGCGCCCTAGGGGGGCGCCCTCCACCCTCGTGATCGCCTCGTGGCTTTCTTGACGGAGGGTCCAAGTCTCCTGGATCTTATCTGATGAGCAAATCACGTTCCCGAAGGTTTTATGCCGTTTGGACTCCGTTTGATATTTTGTTTCTTCGAAATACTGAAATAGGCAAAAAACAGCAATTCTGGGCTGGGCCTCCGGTTAATAGGTTAGTCCCAAAAGTAATATAAAAGTGGAAAATAAAGCCCAATATGGTCCAAAATAGTAAATAATATAGCATGGAGCAATCAAAAAATATAGATACGTTGGAGACGTATCAGGCCCGCGCCAGGATTAGGCACCCCGTTTCTTATCGCCGCTGCGGGTTCGCAACCAAGACAATTGCTATCTTTAGTTAGAACCGCAGCAATAATTTGATGTAATATGACTTTGCAGCACTTTTAATATTATGCATGTTATTTTCCTGTTCGATTTTCCTTTGTATGTCCACCCTATGTTAACTGGGTAGGTTTGTCGGCGCGTAGGGTGGCGTCTTGGGGATGGATCCCCATTGGCCTGCCGGGTGTGCTTGCTGCCGCGCGAACCACCTTACCGCCCTTAGCGCGGCCTCCCGAACTATCGAGCTTGACTCGAGTCAGAATCGAGAGCGTTGCCAAGTGCGAAAGGCTACCATGCCACTCTCGACGCGGCCGCTTAGGCTGTTGAGCGGACTCGAAACAGAACAAGGGCGTTGCCAATTGCGAGAGGGCCCCTTTGCGTGCAGGTTTTTCATACATAGGAAAGATCTCCGAGGAGGATAACCTTATATATAAAAGGAAATAACTCAAGGCTCTGAATGACTTAGCTTTTCTATTGCCGCGCTGGCGTCCTTCGCGTTCGCAAGCAGCGCCCTTTTCTCCTGGTCGTCTCCTTCTTGGGAGTCATGGCGATGGAGAACGCTAGGCTAACTACTAGACCAGATTCTCACAATTGCGCCCCCTACCTGGCGCGCCAAAGATGTCTATGTGGAACGACACCTATGGGATCACAAGAATCCCTACTACGGTTGACGAGGCGCAGGGTTGTGAGAAGAGCAGGATTAGTAATCAGCACAAGGATCGTTTACCCAGGTTTGGGCCGCGAGGATGCGTAAAACCCTAGTCCTGCTTTGGTGACTGTATTGAGTGTTCTTGAGCTCCTGAACTAGCTGCGGTGGCTGCGCGATTCCAAAGAGCTGAATCCCCCTCCAGTATGCCATGGCCTCCTTTTATAGTGGAAAGGGGCTGCCACAGTGGCACACAGGAGGTGGAAAGGCGTACAGTACTGCGAGCTTATCGCTCGTATTACAGGACAAGACGCATTTAATGCGCTGCTGAGGTGTCCCCTAGCTTTATCGGGGACGGGAGCGAGGCCCGTCCCGTCCGTTGCCGCTCCTCCTTGCTTCGACACGCGCCCTGGCCAGCGATGCACACGGCGTCATGTAGGCAGGCAGGCAGGCAGCTGAGGTGGCGCGGTGGTGGAGCCTTCACGAAGATCTGCATGCCGCCACGCAGGCGTGTGCTGAGTTGGCCTGGGAGCTGCATGTTGCCACGCAGGTGCCTGCTCAGCTAGTTGAGCTGGCAGCTGCATGCGAACGGTGGTGGAGACTTGGTTGGTGCGGGCCTGGCAGCGGCCCTGCTGGCGTCCTTGGTGAGGGCCTTGCTGGGCGGCCCGGCAAGGGTCTTGCTGTGGCGTGCTGTCGTCCCCGGCAAGGATCTTGCCGGGGGTCTTATGGCTATCCTCGGCAAGGATCTTGCCGAGGACCGTTGTCTTTTAATCCTCATCTGATCTTGAACATTCCTTGGTATTGACAAAGATCTGCATGCCACCATGGAGGTGCCTCCCGAGTCCTAGTTCCAACGTGGTTGGCTGAGTTAGAACCCGTGGGCTCGAGGGTGGTGCACTCCGCTGGTGTGGGCGAGCCGCCCTGGCAAGGGTCTTGCCGGGGCAGCTGAGGCTGCCCCCGGCAAGGATCTTGCCGGGGGAACCTGCTTCGCCTCTCTGCTTCTTTGTGTTCTTGGCCTTGGCGTTGCCTTGGCTGTCTTGGGCTTCGGCTTTACCTTGGTTCACCTCCCCTGTTCTGCTTGGTGTGGTCGCAGGCGCGGCTCCGACTGTCCGTGCACAGGTAAAGGGGTACAAAGGTGTGCCCCCTCTTTTGTACACCGACATCATCCACTTGAGGGAAATTTGCTACTATCCTACAAACCTCTGCACTTGGAGGCCCAACAACGTCTACAAGAAGAAGGTTGCGTAGTAGACATCAAGCAGTTTCTGGCGCCGTTGCCGGGGAGGTGAGTGCTTGAAGGTATATCTTTAGATCTTCCAATCGAATCTTTTTGTTTCTTGTTTTATCACTAGTTTAGTTTATAAAAGAAAACTACAAAAAAATGGAATTAAGGTTTCCTCATTTGCTTCATCTTTTTAATGTCTTTCGTGAAAATGATGGGAAGGAAAATTGTGCTCAAGTACTAGAAGAAGAATTACATAGAATGCTTGGCATAAAATATGTGAATGATGAGCATGATTGCAATGTTGTTAGTACGAATTCTTTGAATACCCATGATGCTAATGATATGCAAAGCCACAAGCTTGGGGGAGCTATGTTTGACGAAGATGATATGTTTTGTCCCCCAAGTTTTGCTGAGCAAATTTATTATGATGATAGCATGCCTCCTATTTATGATGATTATATTGATGAAAGTGGGTTTGGAAGAGTGTCAACTTTAGAAAGTAATGATCCCACTATTTTGGAGGATGTTGAATCTTATTGTGATAATTATGAAAGTGGATTTGGAGAGGTCATGACTTTATTTAGTGATGATTCCACTATTTCGGAAGAGGTTCCAATTGATTATGAGAACAAAGTTGCTATCTATGATGATTATTGTGATGACATGTATGCTATAAAGAATAATTATAACCATGAAACTTGTCATCATGGTTTTAGTTTTCAATTGGATTATGCCTCACATGATAGTTATTTTTGTTGAGTTTGCTCCCACTACTATTCATGAGCAGAAATTTGCTTATGTGGAGAGTAATAAAAATTCTATGCTTGTAGATCATGAAAAGAATGCTTTATGTGATGGTTATTGTTGAATTCATTCATGATTCTACTGAAAATTATTATGAGGGAGGAACATATGCTTGTAGTAATTGCAATAATATCAAGTTTCCTCTCTATGTGCTTAAAATCTTGAAGCTATGCTTGTTTTGCCTTCCTATGCTAGTTGATTATTGTTCCCATAAGTTGTTTGCTAACAAAATACCTATGCATAGGAAGTGGCTTAAACTTAAATGTGATAGTCATAATCTTCATGATGCTCTCTTTATGTTCCAATTCTGATCTTTTATGTGAGAATCATTGAAATCATCATGCCTAGCTAGGGGCGTTAAACAATAGCGCTTGTTGGGAGGCAACCCAATTTTCTTTTTGTTCCTTACTTTTTGCTCCTGTTTAGTAATAAATAATTCATATAGCCTCTGGTTAGATGTGGTTTTATGTTTTAATTAGTGTTTGTGCCAAGTAGAACCTTTGGGAAGACTTGGGTGAAGTCTTTGCGATCTTGCTGTAAAAAACAGAAACTTTTGAGCTCACGAGATTAGCTGCCACTTTTTACTGGAGAATGATTTTAGGTTGATTATTTGTGAAGAAGATTAATAGAGAAATTCCTCAGGTATACCAATTTATTTAAGAATTTTAGGATTTACAGAAGTATACGTTTGATACAGATTACTACAGATTGTTCTGTTTTTGACAGATTTTGTTCTCTATGTGTTGTTTGCTTATTTTGATGAATCTATGAGTAGTATCGGAGGGCATGAACCATAGAGAAGTTGGAATACAGTAGATATTACACCAATATGAATTTAGAATGAGTTCACAACAGTACCTAAGTGGTGATTCATTTTCTTATACTAACGGAGCTTACGAGTTTTCTGTTGAGTTTTGTGTTGTGAAGTTTTCAAGTTTTGGGTAAAGATTCGATGGACTATGGCATAAGGAGTGGCATGAGCCTAAGTTTGGGGATTCCCAAGGCACCCCAAGGTAATATTCAAGGACAACCAATAGCCTAAGCTTGGGGATGCCCCGGATGGCATCCCCTCTTTCGTCTTCGTTCATCGGTAACTTTACTTGGAGCTATATTTTTATTCACCACATGATATGTGTTTTGCTTGGAGCATCATTTTATTTTCTTTTGTTTTGGTTGCTGTTTGAATAAAATACCATGATCCGAAATTCTTAAATGTTAGAGAGTCTTCACATCGTTACATAATTATTCAACTACTCATTGATCTTCACTTATATCTTTCAGAGTAGTTTTTCATTTGCTCTAGTGCTTCACATATATCTTTTAGAGCACGGCGGTGGTTTTATTTTGAACAAATAGATGAACTCTCATGCTTCACTTATATTATTTTGAGAGTCTTTTAGAACAGCATGGTAATTTGCTTTGGTTATGAAATTAGTCCTAATATGATAGGCATCCAAGATGGGTATAATAAAAACTTCCATATACAGTGCATTGAATACTATGAGAAGTTTGATACTTGATGATTGTTTTGAGATATGAAGATGGTAATATTAGAGTCATGCTAGTTTAGTAGTTGTGAATTTGAGAAATACTTGTGTTAGAGTTTGCAAGTCCCGTAGCATGCACGTATGGTAAACGTTGTGTGACAAATTTGAAGCATGAGGTGTTTCTTTGATTGTCCTCCTTATGACTAGCGGTCGGGGACGAGCGATGGTCTTTTCCTACCAATCTATCCCCCTAGGAGCATGCGCGTAGTGCTTTGTTTTTCATGACTTGTAGATTTTTGCAATAAGTATGTGAGTTCTTTATGACTAATGTTGAGTCCATGGATTATACGCACTCTCACCCTTTCATCATTGCTAGCCTCTTCGGTACCGTGCATTGCCCTTTCTCACCTTGAGAGTTGGTGCAAACTTCACGGTGCATCCAAACCCGTGATATCATCTGGCGCTATCACACATAAACCTCCCTATATCTTCCTCAAAACAGCCACCATACCTACCTATTATGGCATTTCCATAGCCATTCCGAGATACATTGCCATGCAACTTTCCACCGTTCCGTTTATTATGACACGCTTCATCATTGTCATATTTCCTTGCATGATCATGTAGTTGACATCGTATTTGTGGCAAGGCCACCATGCATAATTTCATACATGTCACTCATGAGTCATTGTCCATCCCGGTACACCACCGGAGGCACTCATATAAAGTCATACTTTGTTCTAGTATCGAGTTGTAATCTTTGAGTTGTAAATAAATAGAAGTGTGATGATCATCATTAATAGAGCATTGTCCCGAAAAAAAGAAAAAGAAAGAAAGGCAAAATAAAGGCCAAATAAAAAAGGAAAAAAAAAGAAAGGCCAATTAAAAAAAGAGGAAAGGCCAAATAAAAAAAGGAGAAATAAAAGGGACAATGCTACTATCCTTTTTCCACACTTGTTCTTCAAAGTAGAACCATGATCTTCATGATAGAGAGTCTCTTGTTTTGTCACTTTCATATACTAGTGGGAATTTTTCATTATAGAACTTGGCTTGTATATTCCAACAATGGGCTTCCTCAAATGCCCTAGGTCTTCATGAGCAAGCAAGTTGGATGCACCTCCACTTAGTTTCTTTTGTTGAGCTTTCATACAGCTATAGCTCCAGTGCATCCGTTGCATGGCAATCCCTACTCCCCGCATTGACATCAATTTATGGGCATCTCCATAGCCCATTGATTAGCCGCGTCGATGGGAGACTTTCTCCTTTTTTGTCTTATCCACACAACCCCCATCATCATATTCTATTCCACCCATAGTGCTATGTCCATGGCTCGCGCTCATATATTGCGTGAAAGTTGAAAAAGTTTGAGAATACAAAAGTATGAAACAATTGCTTGGCTTGTCATCGGGGTTGTGCATGATGAGATCATTTTGTGTGACGAAAAGGAAGCATGGCCAAACTATATGATTTTGTAGGGATGAGCTTTCTTTGGCTATGTTATTTTATGAAGACATAATTGCTTGGTTAGTATGCTTGAAGTATTATTATTTTTATGTCAATATTAAAATTTTGTCTTGAATCTTATGGATCTGAATATTCTTGCCACAATAAAGAAGATTACTTTGATAAATATGTTAGGTAGCATTCCATATCAAAAATTCTGTTTTTGTCATTTACCTACTCGAGGACGAGCAGGGATTAAGCTTGGGGATGCTTGATACGTCTCCAACGTATCTATAATTTTTTATTGTTCCATGCTATTATATTATCCATGTAGGATGTTTTATATGCATTTATATGCTATTTTATATGATTTTTGGGACTAACCTATTAACCTAGAACCTAGTGCCAGTTTATGTTTTTTCCTTGTTTTTGAGTCTTGTGGAAAAGGAAAACCAAACGGAGTTCAATTGAGCTGAAATTTGACGGAGATCATTTTTGGACCAAAAGAAGCCCACGGAGTACCGGAAGTGGGCCAGAAGAGTCCCGAGGCCACCAGGAGGGTGGGGGCGCGCCCTACCCCTCTGAGCGCGCCCCCTGCCTCGTGGCTGCCTCGGGGACCCCCCCTGACTTGTTCCCGACTCCAACACCTCTTATATAACCCCAAACTTCCAGAAATAAACCTAGATCGGGAGTTCCGCCGCTGCAAGCCTCTGTAGCCACCGAA
Organism: Aegilops bicornis; assembly: GCA_021605145.1. Taxonomy (NCBI): domain Eukaryota; kingdom Viridiplantae; phylum Streptophyta; class Magnoliopsida; order Poales; family Poaceae; genus Aegilops; species Aegilops bicornis. The sequence goes on along the minus strand of CM038670.1, from coordinate 575,929,113 downwards.
ATCAAATCTAGACCCGTTCCGGAACCCTGCTGGAGGGGGAATCCCTTTCCGGTGGCCATCTTCCAAATCCCGGCGCTCTCCATGACGAGGAGGGAGTAGTTCACCCTCGGGGCGGAGGGTATGTACCAGTAGCTATGTGTTTGATCTCTCTCTCTCTCTCTCTCTCTCTCTCTCTCTCTCTCTCTCTCTCTCTCTCTCTCTCGTGTTCTTAAGGTGGTACGATCTTTATGTATCGCGAGCTTTGGTATTATAGTTGGATCTTATGATGTTTCTCCCCCTCTACTCTCTTGTAATGGATTGAGTTTTCCGTTTGAAGTTATTTTATCGGATTGAGTCTTCAAGGATTTGAGAACACTTGATGTATGTCTTGCATGTGCTTATCTGTGGTGACAATGGGATATCACATGATCTACTTGATGTAAACTTGCGGGTTCCATGACTTCGTGAACTTATGCATAGGGGTTGGCACACATTTTCGTCTTGACTCTCCGGTAGAAACTTTGGGGCACTCTTTGAAGTACTTTGTGTTGGTTTGAATAGATGAATCTGAGATTGTGTGATGCATATCGTATAATCATACCCATGGATACTTGAGGTGACATTGGAGTATCTAGGTGACATTAGGGTTTTGGTTGATTTGTGTCTTAAGGTGTTATTCTAGTACGAACTCTTGAATAGATCGATCCAAAAGAATAACTTTGAGGTGGTTTCGTACCCTACCATAATATCTTTGTTTGTTCTCCGCTATTAGTGACTTTGGAGTGACTCTTTGTTGCCTGTTGACGGATAGTGATATGATCCAATTATGTTATTATTGTTGAGAGAACTTACACTAGTGAAAGTGTGAACCTTAGGCCTTGTTTCCAAGCATTGCAATACCATTTACGCTCACTTTTATCGCTTGCTACCTTGCTGTTTTTATATTTTCAGATTACAAAAACCTATATCTACAATCCATATTGCACTTGTATCACCATCTCTTCGCCGAACTAGTGCACCTATACAATTTACCATTTTATTGGGTGTGTTGGGGACACAAGAGACTCTTTGTTATTTGGTTGCAGGGTTGCTTGAGAGAGACCATCTTAATCCTACACCTCCCATGGATTGATAAACCTTAGGTCATCCACTTGAGGGAAATTTGCTACTGTCCTACAAACCTCTGCACTTGGAGGCCCAACAACGTCTACAAGAAGAAGGTTGCGTAGTAGACATCAGTAGGTATGGTGGAAACTTGAAAGTATGATTTGGGTTTGAAGGTTTTTTTGTATGCACAAGTAGTATCTGTACTTAGTGCGGAATTTTTGGCTAGCAAAGATAGGGGCAAGCACAACATGTTAAAGGATCTATGACAATATCACTTCTATGTGAATATAAACAAGCATAAACCATTAAGTTGTGTTCCTTGTCCAACATCAACAATTTTGGCATATAATATTTTGATGAGGGCTCACAATCACAAAAGATTTCTAGGATAGTATATTTATATGTGAATCTTCTCTTCCCTTATTAATTCTTTCATGAGTTGCATCATTGACTAATGTTATGTTTGTCAATCTCTAATAAAAATTTCTACTTATACTTTTCCTTATGTGGTGTCATCACCTACCATAAGATTAGTGTATGATATTTTCTCCATTTATTTCCTTTCTCTTTTTCTTTCTTATTTCTTTTCTTTTATTTGCAACATGAAAGTAAAGAAAGCAAAAAAAATCAAACTAAACTTTATTATATAACTTGCACACGATTACAATGATAGATCACTAAGCAAACTCTCAAAGAAGAAAGGATCAAACTAAAATTTTATTTATCTAAAGCAAAAGATCAAACTAAAATAAGTAAAAGCAAAAAGATAGTGGGATGATACGATACTGAGGCAACTCCCCCAAGCTTGGCGGAAGCCAAGGGAGTGCCCATACCCGATACTCAGTTCTCTTTTGGTGGTGAAGAAGATGATGTTGGTGATGAAGAAGGGATCTTGTCCTCGGATTTCCATGGCAGTGGTCCACCATCATAAGAAGAGGAGTGAGTCTCCACGGTTCCCGTCCCCTTGGGACATGGCAAATCGCAGAGGTGAAGCACCCCATCATGCATCTCGATGACTTGAGGGTGCTGCACCACCTTCCGAAGGTATGGGTTGATGACGTTCTTGAAGAACTTGTCCTTGGAAGAGCTTGAAGCAAGCATGGTAGATGGGATCTGACAGAAAACAACAAGGAAAAGCAAACAGAGGATTTCTCCGTGATACGGTGATTAACAGGTTCGGGAAGTATATATAGATTTTTGTATCTTGGGAAACAAGCAAGCTGTAGAAAAACCGAGTCTGGAAGGTGTCCCAGGTGGGCACAACCCACCTATGTGCGCCAGGCTCCCAGGTGGGCACAACCCACCTATGGGCGCCAGGCAAGCCTGGCGCGCCCTGGTGTCTTGTGCCCATGAGGGTACGCTTCCTGCAAGTTTCTTATTTTCCCAATTTTCTAAATATTCCAAAACTGATAAAAAAATATTTTTGCGGATTTTTCGGAGACCGTTTACTTACCGTATCACGTAACTCCTTATTTTCACGATTCTTGAGTGTTCTGGAAGGACTCTTTTATGTGTTCTTCCGGTGTCAAAGTTTGGATAATATTACTTTCAACATTAATGGTGGTACCTAAGATATAATGTTTTATTCATTGCCCATTGACAACCTTCGGGTTAGTACCTTTAGAATTATTTATTTTCATGGCTCCAGACCGATAAACCTCCTCGATAACATAGGGGCCTTCCCATTTTGAGAGGAGATTTCCTGCAAAGAATCTAAAATGAGAGTTGTACAAAAGAACATATTCTCCGACTTTAAACTCACGCTTTTGGATTCTTTTGTCATGCCATCTTTTTACTTTTTAGCTTGGGTTCTCCATTCATCTAATGAGCTAATATCAAATAACTTCTATTCACCAACAAGTTTTAAATCATAATTGAGCTCTTTGATGGCCCAATATGCTTTATGTTCTAACTCAAGAAGCAAATGACAAGCTTTTCCCTAAACCATTTTATAAGCAGACATACCCATAGGATTTTTTATAAGCTGTTCTATAAGCCCAAAGTGCATCATCTAATTTCTTAGACCAATTCTTCCTGGACCTATTAATAGTATTTTGCAAAATTAATTTTATTTCTCTATTGCTAAGTTCAACTTGACCACTAGACTGAGGATGATAAGGTGATGCAATTCTATAGTTAACAACATACTTGGCAAACATTTTACGGAAAGCACCATGAATAAAGTGTGAACCACCATGAGTCATTAAATATCTAGGGACTCCAAACCTTGGGAAAATAACTTCCTTAAGCATTTTAATAGAGGTGTTATGATCAGCACTACTGGTTGGAATAGCTTCTACCCATTTAGTAACATAATCAACAGCAACCAAAATATGTGTATACCCATTAGACGAAGGAAAAGGTCCCATGTAATAAAATCCCCAAACATCAAACGGTTCAACAGCAAGTGAATAATTCATAGGCATTTCTTGACGCTTACTAATATTACCTATTCTTTGACATTCGTCACAAGATAATACGAACTTACATGCATCCTTGAAGAGAGTAGGCCAATAAAATCAAGATTGTAATAACTTGTGAGCAGTTCTATCTCCAGCATGATGCCCTCCATAAGCTTCGGAGTGACATTTCCATAGGATTTTTCCCTGTTCATGCTCATGTACACAACGTCTAATAATACCATCTACTTCTTCTTTATAAAGATGTGGGTCATCCCAAAAGTAATGTCTTAAATCATAGAAGAACTTTTTCTTTTGTTGGTATGTAAAGCTAGGTGGTAAATATTTGACAACAATGTAATAAGCATAATCAGCATACCAAGGAGTATTCTGAGCAACATTTATTGCAGCTAACTGCTCATCAGGAAAACTATCATCACTAGGTAGTGGGTCATCAGGCACATTTTCAAGCCTAGATAAATTATCAGCTACGGGGTTCCCATCTCCTTTTCTATCAATGATATGTAAATCAAATTCTTGTAACAAGAGAACCCATCGAATAAGTCTAGGTTTAGCATCTTTCTTTTACATAACATATTTAATAGCAGCATGGTCGGTGTGAATAGTTACTTTGGAATCAACAATATAAGGTCTAAATTTGTCACAAGCAAATACCACTGCTAATAATTCCTTTTCAGTAGTAGCATAGTTTGGTTGAGCACTGTCTAGAGTTTTACTAGCATAATGAATAACATTCAGTTTCTTATCAACTCTTTGTCCTAGAACAGCACCAACAGCATAATCACTAGCATCACACATAATTTCAAAAGGCAAGTTCCAATCAGGTGGTTGAACAATAGGTGCAGAAATTAAGGCTTTCTTGAGTGTTTCAAAGGCTTCTAAACAATCATCATAAAAACGAAAGGCATATTGATACGTCTCCAACGTATCTATAATTTTTGATGTATTCATGCCATGTTTATAATATTTTTACATGATTTTGGTATGATTTGGTTAGAACTAACCCGGACTGACACTGTTTTCAGCAGAACTACCGTGGTGTTGTTTTTGTGCAGAAATAAAAATTCTCGGAATGCGCTGAAAATCAATGGAGATTTTTTCTTTAAAATATAAAAAATATTGGAACGCAGAGTTACCGGAGAGGAGTCCCGTGGGCCCCACGAAGGTGGAGGGCGCTTCCACCCCCCTGGGGCGCGCCCCTGTGCCTCGTGGACTCTCTGTGGGCCCCCTGACTTGTTCTCGATGCCAACCTCTCCTATAAATCCCCAAACCTCCAGAAAATAACCTAGATCGGGAGTTCCGCCACCGCAAGCCTCTGCAGCCACCAAAAACCAATCTGGAACCTGTTCCGGCACCCTGCCGGAGGGGGGATCCATCACCGGTGGCCATGTTCATCATCCCGGCGCTCTCCATGATGAGGAGGGAGTAGTTCACCCTCGGGCTGAGGGTATGTACCAGTAGCTATGTGTTTGCTCTCTCTCTCTCTCTCTCTCTCTCTCGTGTTCTTGATATGGCACGATCTTGATGTATCTGGAGCTTTGCTATTATAGTTGGATCTTATGATGTTTCTCCCCCTCTACTCTCTTGTAATGGATTAAGTTTTCTGTTTGAAGTTATCTTATCGGATTGAGTCTTTAAGGATTTGAGAACACTTGATGTATGTCTTGCATGTGCTTATATGTGGTGACAATGGGATATTCACGTGATCTACTTGATGTATGTTTTGGTGATCAACTTGCGGGTTCAGTGACCTTGTGAACTTCTGCATAGGGGTTGGCACACGTTTTTGTCTTGACTCTCCGATAGAAACATTGGGGCACTCTTTGAAGTTCTTGGTGTTGGTTGAATAGATGAATCTGAGATTGTGTGATGGATATCGTATAATCATACCCGTGGATACTTGAGGTGACATCGGAGTATCTAGGTGACATTAGGGTTTTTGTTGATTTGTGTCTTAAGGTGTTATTTTACTACGAACTCTAGGGCTGTTTGTGACACTTATAGGAATAGCCCAATGGATTGATCGGAAAGGATAACTTTGAGGTGGTTTCGTACCCTACAATAATCTCTTCGTTTGTTCTCTGCTATTAGTGACTTTGGAGTGACTCTTTGTTGCATGTTGAGGGATAGTTATATGATCTAATTATGTTATTATTGTTGAGAGAACTTGCACTAGTGAAAGTATGAACCCTAGGCCTTGTTTCAACGCATTGCAATACCGTTTTCGCTCACTTCAATCATTAGTTACCTTGCTGTTTTTGTAATTTCAGATTATAAAAACCTATATCTACCATCCATAGTGCACTTGTATCACCATTTCTTCGCCGAAGTAGTGCACCTATACAATTTACCATTTTATTGGGTGTGTTGGGGACACAAGAGACTCTTTGTTATTTGGTTGCAGGGTTGCTTGAGAGAGACCATCTTCATCGTACGCCTCCCACGGATTGATAAACCTTAGGTCATCCACTTGAGGGAAATTTGCTACTGTCCTACAAACCTCTGCACTTGGAGGCCCAACAACGTCTACAAGAAGAAGGTTGCGTAGTAGACATCAGTAGTTATGGTGGAAACTTGAAAATATGATTTGGGTTTGAAGGTTTTTTTGGATGCACAAGTAGTATCTCTACTTAGTGCAGAATTTTTGGCTAGTAAAGATAGGGGCAAGCACCACATGTTAAAGGATCTATGACAATATGCCTTCTATGTGAATATAAACAAGCATAAACCATTAAGTTGTCTTCCTTGTCCAACGTCGACAATTTTGGCATATAATATTTTGATGAGGGCTCACAATCACAAAAGATTTCTAGGATAGTATATTTATATGTGAATCTTCTCTTCCCTTATTAATTCTTTCATGAGTTGCATCATCTACTAATGCTATGTTTGTCAATCTTTAATAAAAATTTCTACTTATACTTTTCCTTATGTGGTGTCATCACCTACCATAAGATCAGTATCTGATATTTTCTCCATTTATTTCCTTTCTGTTTTTCTTTCTTATTTCTTTTCTTTTATTTGCAACATGAAAGTAAAGAAAGCAAAAAAAACTCAAACTAAACTTTATTATATAACTTGCACACGATTACAAGGATAGATCAATAAGCAAACTATGTGTATACCCATTAGACGAAGGAAAAGGTCCCATGTAATCAAATCCCCAAACATCAAATGGTTCAACAGCAAGTGAATAATTCAGAGGCATTTCTTGGCACTTACCAATATTACCTATTCTTTGACATTCATCACAAGATAAGACGGACTTATGGGCATCCTTGAAGAGAGTAGGCCAATAAAATCCAGATTGTAATACCTTGTGAGCAGTTCTATCTCCAGCATGGTGCCTGCTACCTCTTGAGCACTACGTTGGTTTACCCTTGAAGAGGAAAGGGTAATGCACTAAAGCAGCGTAAGTATTTCCCTCAGTTTTTGAGAACCAAGGTATCAATCCAGTAGGAGGCCACGCTCAAGTCCCTTGTACCTACACAAACAAATAAAAACCTCGCAACCAACGCAATAAAGGGGTTGTCAATCCCTTCACTGTCACTTACGGAAGTGAGATCTGATAGATATGATAAGATAATATTTTTGGTATTTTTATAATAAAGATGCAAAGTAAAATAAAAGGCAAGAAAAATAGCTAAGTGTTGGAAGATTAATATGATGGAAAATAGACACGGGGGCCATAGGTTTCACTAGTGGCTTCTCTCAAGAGCATAAGTATTACGGTAGGTGAACAAATTACTGTTGAGCAATTGATAGAATTAAGCATAATTATGAGAATATCTAGGTATGATCATGTATATAGGCATCACGTCCGTGACAAGTAGACCGACTCCTGCCTGCATCTACTACTATTACTCCACATATCGACCGCTATCCAGCATGCATCTAGAGTATTAAGTTCGAAAGAACAAAGTAACACTTTAAGTAAGACGACATCATGTAGAGGGATAAACTCATGCAATATGATATAAACCCCATCTTGTTATCCTCGATGGCAACAACACAATACGTGCCTTGCTGCCCCTGCTGTCACTGGGAAAGGACACCGCAAGATTGAACCCAAAGCGAGTTATCTTGAGTCTTTAAGGATTTGAGAACAGTTGATCTATGTCTTGCATGTGCTTATATGTGGTGACAATGGGATATTCACGTGATCTAATTGATGTATGTTTTGGTGATCAACTTGCGGGTTCAGTGACCTTGTGAACTTATGCATAGGGGTTGGCACAGGTTTTCGTCTTGACTCTCCGGTAGAAACTTTGGGGCACTGTTTGAAGTTCTTTGTGTTGGTTGAATAGATGAATCTGAGATTGTGTGATGCATATCATATAATCATACCCGCGGATACTTGAGGTGACATTGGAGTATCTAGGTGATATTAGGGTTTTGGTTGATTTGTGTCTTAAGGTGTTATTTACTATGAACTCTAGGGCTGTTTGTGACACTTATAGGAGTAGCCCAATGGAATTGATCGGAAAGAATAACTTTGAGGTGGTGTCGTACCCTAAAATAATCTCTTCGTTTGTTCTCCGCTATTAGTGACTTTGGAGTGACTCTTTGTTGCATGTTGAGGGATAGTTATATGACCTAATTATGTTATTATTGTTGAGAGAACTTGCACTAGTGAAAGTATAAACCCTAGGCCTTGTTTCAACACATTGCAATACCGTTTTCGCTCACTTTTATCATTAGTTACCTTTCTGTTTTTATAATTTCAGATTATAAAAACCTATATCTACCATCCATATTGCACTTCTATCACCATCTCTTCGTCGAACTAGTGCACCTATACAATTTACCATTGTATTGGGTGTGTTGGGGACACAAGAGACTCTTTGTTATTTGGTTGCAGGGTTGTTTGAGAGAGACCATCTTCATCCTATGCCTCCCACGGATTGATAAACCTTAGGTCATCCACTTGAGGGAAATTTGCTACTGTCCTACAAACCTCTGCACTTGGAGGCCCAACAACGTCTACAAGAAGAAGGTCGTGTAGTAGACATCAAATATCCTTTTGCAAAAGACTCGTAAGAGGCCTAGAAATTTTAGAGAAGTCTTTGGTAAATCTCCTATAGAAACCAGCATGACCTAAGAAACTACGAATACCTTTTATATCTTTAGGACATGGCATTTTTTCAATTGCATCAACCTTAGCTTTGTCCACTTCAATACCTCTTTCAAAAAATTTATGACCCAAGACAATGCCTTCATTAACCATAAAGCGGCACTTCTCCTAATTCAAGACAAGATTTGTTTGTTCACATCTCTACAAAACTCGCTCAAGATTGCTTAAACAATCATCAAAAGACTTCCCATAAACAGAGAAGTCATCCATGAAAACCTCATCAATATTTTCACAAAAGTCAGAGAATATAGCAGTCATAAATCTTTGAAAGGTAGCAGGTGCATTAAATAAACCGAAGGGCATACGTCTATAAGCATAGGTTCCAAAGGGGCAAGTAAAAGTGGTCTTTTCTTGATCAGGTTGAGAAACAGGTATTTGGAAAAACTCATAATATCCATCCAGGAAGCAAAAGTGTGTGTGCTTAGATAATCTTTCAAGCATTTGATCAATAAAAGGTAGAGGGTAATGATCTTTTCTAGTTGCTTTGTTTCATTTCTAAAATCAATTACCATTCTATAGCCTGTAATGATTCTTGTGGAATAAGTTCATTATTATCTTTAGGAACAATAGCTATACCTCCTTTCTTAGGGACACAATGAACAAGACTTACCCATCTATGTACTATCATCTATAGGATAGATTATACCTACTTGCAGAAGTTTTAATATTTCCGTTCTTACCACTTCTTTCAGCTTCGGATTTAACTTTACGTTGGTGATCAACAACGGGTTTAGCATCAGGTTCCATATTAATTTTGTGCTGACATAGAGTGGGACTAATAAACTTTGAATCATCAAGAGTATATCCAATAGCAGCTCAGTGCTTCCTTAGAACTTTTAATAATCTTTCTTCTTCATGTTCTGAAAGGTTAGCATTAATAATAACAGGATATATCTTCTTTTCATCAAGATAAGCATATTTCAGAGTGTCTGGCAATTGTTTTAATTCAAACACAGGATCACCTTTAGGTGGAGGAGGACCTCCTAGAGTTTCAATAGGCAAATTGTGCTTAAGCAGAGGACATTGTTCAAAGAAAATCTTTTCTATTTCATTTCTTTCATGCATATGTAAATCATTTTCATGGTCTAGCAAATATTGTTCTAAAGGATCAGTAGGAGGTACAGCAATAGAAGCAAGACCAATTAATTCATCCTTACTAGGCAATTCTTTTTCATGAAGCTTTCTACTAAACTTGGAAAAATTAAACTCATGAGACTCGTTACCAAAACTAACACCGACAGTTTGTTTCTCACAGTCTATTTTACCATTAACGGTGTTCAAGAAAGGTCTACCAAATATAATGGGACAAAAGTCATCTTGTGGGGAACCAAGAACAAGAAAATCAGTTGGGTATTTTATTTTCCCACACAAGACTTCAGCATCTCTAACAATCCAAATAGGTGATATAGTGTCTCTATTAGCAAGTTTAATAGTAACATGTATGTCTTCTATATCTGCGGGTTCTATGTCATTCATAATTTCTTGATATAGGGTGTAAGGAATAGCACTCACACTAGCACCTATGTCACGTAAACCATGATAACAGTGATCTCCTATTTTAACTGAGATAACAGGCATGCCAACAACAGATCTATGTTTATCCTTTTTATCGGGTTTGGCAATTCTAGCAACTTCTTCACAAAAGTAAATAGCATGCCCATCCATATCTTCTTCCAAGAGATCTTTAACCATAGCAATACTAGGTTCTACTTTAATTTTTTCATCGAGTTTAGGTGTTCTAGTATAGCTTTTATTAACAACAGTTGAAACTTTAGCATGTTCCTTTATCCTAACAGGGAAAGGTGGTTTCTCAATATAAGCAGAAGGAACAACTGGATCAACATTGTAAAGTATAGTTTCTTCTTTAACTGGTACCGGTTCTTTAATTTCTTATTTAATATGTGGGTGATATTTAAACCACTTCTCCTTAGGGAGATCAACATGAGTAGCAAATGATTCACAAAAGGAGGCTACTATCTCAGAGTCAAGTCCATATTTAGTGCTAAACTTTTGAAAAGCATCGGTATCCATAAAAGATTTAACACAATCATACTTAAGTTTAATACCCGACTCTTTACCTTTGTCGAGTTCCCAATCTTCAGAGTTGCGTTTAATTCTTTCCAAAAGATCCCACCAGAAGTCAATAGGCTTCTTCATAAAAGAACCAGCACAAGAAGTATCAAGCATGGTTTGATCATTACGAGAAAGTCGAGCATAAAAGTTCTGGATAATAATTTCTCTTGAGAGCTCATGATTGGGGCATGAATATAACGTTGACTTAAGCCTCCCCCAAGCTAGAGCGATACTTTCTCCTTCACGAGGCCCAAAATTATATATATATATATATATATATGTGTGTGTGTGTGTGTGTGTATATATATAATTCCGATCACGATGAACTAGATGCATAGGATAATTTTTTTGGTGGAACTCCAATTTCAAACGATTCCAATTCCAAGATCCAATATCATCGCATAGCCTATACCATGCCAATGCTTTTCCCTTCAAAGATAAAGGGAAAACCTTTTTCATAACTTCATCTCCGGGTAAACCTGCAAGCTTGAACAATCCACAAATTTGTTCTACATATATCAAGTGCATATCAGGATGTTCGGTTCCATCTCCTGCATAAGTATTAGCTAGCAGTTGTTCTATCATACTCGAAGGAATTTCATATTCAATATTTTCAGTAGGTACAGTAGGTTGAGGGGTAGCTAATGGTGGTTCCGGTCGAGGTGAAGATACCCCAAACAAAAACCTCAAGGGATTGTTTTCCATAGTAACAAGTGACAATAAATTTCAGCACACTGTATAAATGTTTCCTTAACAAAGGCGCGTCACTCCCCGGCAACGGCGCTAGGAAATAGCCTTGATGACCCACAAGTATAAGGGATCAATTGTAGCTCTTTTCGATAAGTAAGAGTGTCAAACCCAATGATACGTCTCCAAGGTATCTATAATTTTTTATTGTTCCATGTTGTTTTATTATCAATATTGGATGTTTAATAATCATTTTATAGTCATTTTATATCATTTTTTGGTACCAACCTATTGACATAGTGCCAAGTGCCAGTTGTTGTTTTTTTCCATGTTTTGTACATCGTAGGAAATCAATATCAAACGGAGTCCAAATGCAACAAAACTCCATGATGATTTTTTATGGGCTAGAAGGAAGGCAATGGGCCCTGGTTGCACCTGGGGGTGCTACCTCTTGAGCATGCGTTGGTTTTTCCCTTGAAGAGGAAAGGGTGATGCAGCAAAGTAGCATAAGTATTTCCCTCAGTTTTTGAGAACCAAGGTATCAATCCAGTAGGAGGCCACACGCGAGTCCCTCGTACCTACACAAACAAATAAGAACCTTGCAACCAACGCGATAAATGGGTTGTCAATCCCTTCACGGCCGCTTGCAAAAGTGAGATCTGGTAGAGATGATAATATTTTTGGTATTTTTATGATAAATATTAAAAGTAAAGATTGCAAAATAAACGGCGCCAGAAATAGCTAGTTGACGGGAGATTAATATGATGGAAGATAGACCCGGGGGCCATAGGTTTCACTAGTGGATTCTCTCAAGATAGCATAAGTATTACGGTGGGTGAACAAATTACTGTCGAGCAATTGATAGAAAATTGCATAATTATGAGAATATCTAGGCATGATCATGTATATAGGCATCACGTCCGTGACAAGTAGACCGACTCCTGCCTGCATCTACTACTATTACTCCACACATCGGACGCTATCCAGCATGCATCTAAGTATTAAGTTCATAAGAACGGAGTAACGCATTAGGTAAGATGACATGATGTAGAGGGATAAACTCAAGCAATATGATATAAACCCCATCTTTGTATACTCGATGGAAACAATACAGCACGTGTCGTTTCCCTTTCTGTCACAGGGATCGAGCAATGCAAGATTGAACCCAAAGCTACGCACTTCTCCCATTACAAGAAAGATCAATCTAGTAGGCCAAACCAAACTGATAATTCAAAGAGACTTGCAAAGATAACCAATCATACATAAAAGAATTCAGAGAAGATTCAAATATTGTTCATAGATAATCTTGATCACAAACCCACAATTCATCGGATCTCGACAAAAACATCGCAAAAAGAGTTACATCGAATAGATCTCCAAGAAGATCGAGGAGAACTTTGTATTGAGATCCAAAGATAGAGAAGAAGCCATCTAGCTAACAACTATGGACCCAAAGGTCTGAGGTAAATTACTCACACATCATCGGAGAGGCTATGGTGTTGATGTAGAAGCCCTCCGTGATCGATTCCCCCTCTGGCGGAGCGCCGGAAAAGGCCCCAAGATGGGATCTCACGGGTACATAAGGTTGCGGCAGTGGAAATAGGTTTTCGTGGTGCTCCTGGTTGGTTTCAGGGTACATGGGTATATATATGAGGAAGAAGTAGGTCGGTGGAGCCACGAGGGGCCCATGAGGGTGGAGGGCGAGCCCAGGGGGGCAGGCGCGCCTCCCTGCCTCGTGGCCTCCTCGTTGATTTCTTGACGTCCTCTCCAATTCCTCTAGATCACGTTTGTTCCAAAAATCATGCTCCCGAAGGTTTCATTCCGTTTGGACTCCGTTTGATATTCCTTTTCTGCGAAACACTGAAATAGGCAAAAAAAATAGCAATTTGCACTGGGCCTTGGGTTAATAGGTTAGTCCCAAAAATAATATAAAAGTGTATAGTAAAGCCCATTAAACATCCAAAACGGATAATATAATAGCATGGAACAATAAAAAATTATAGATACGTTGGAGATGTATCAAGCATCCCCAAGCTTAATTTCTGCTCGTCCTTGAGTATGTAAATGCTAAAAACAGAATTTTTGATGTGGAATGCTACCTAACATATTTCTCAATGTAATTTTCTTTATTGTGGCATGAATGTCCAGATCTGAAAGATTCAAGATAAAATTTTAATATTGACATAAAAATAATAATACTTCAAGCATACTAATCAAGCAATTATGTCTTCTCAAAATAACATAGCCAAAGAAAGCTAATCCCTACAAAATCATATAGTTTGGCCATGCTTCATTTTCGTCACACAAGATGATCTCATCTTGCACAACCCCGATGACAAGCCAAGCAATTGTTTCATACTTTAGTAGTCTCAAACATTTTTCAACTTTCACGCAATACATGAGCGTGAGCCAGGGATATAACACTATGGGTGGAATAGAATAATGATGATGGGGGTTGTGTGGAGAAGACAGAAAAGGAGAAAGTCTCACATTGACGCGGCTAATCAACGGGCTAGGGAGATGCCCATCAATTGATGTCAATGCAAGGAGTAGGGATTGCCATGCAACGGATGCACTAGAGCTATAAATGTATTAAAGCTCAACAAAAGAAACTAGGTGGGTGTGCATCCAACTTGCTTGCTCACGAAGACCTAGGATATTTGAGGAAGCCCATTGTTGGAATATACAAGGCAAGTTCTATAATGAAAAATTCCCACTAGTATATGAAAGTGACAAAACAAGAGACTCTCTATCATAAAGATCATGGTGCTACTTTGAAGCACAAGTGTGGAAAAAGGATAGTAGCATTGTCCCTTTTTTATCTTTTTTTCTTTTTTTTTCTTTTTTCTTTTTGTGGGCCTTTCTTTTTTTGGCCTTTTTTTTCTTTGGGACAATGATCTATTAATGATGATCATCACACTTCTATTTATTTACAACTCGATGATTACAACTCGATACTAGAACAAAATATGACTCTATATGAATGCCTCCGGCGGTGTACGGGGATGAGCAATGAATCAAGAGTGACATGTATGAAATAATATGCATCGTGGCTTTGCCACAAATACGATGTCATCTACATGATCATGCAAGGCAATATGACAATGATGAAGTGTGTCATAATAAACGGAACGGTGGAAAGTTGCATGGCAATATATCTCGGAATGGCTATGGAAATGCCATAATAGGTAGGTATGGTGGATGTTTTGAGGAAGATATAAGGAGGTTTATGTGTGATAGAGCGTATCGTATCACGGGGTTTGGATGCACCGACGAAGTTTGCACCAACTCTCAAGGTGAGAAAGGGCAAAGCACGGTACCGAAGAGGCTAGCAATGATGGAAGGTTGAGAGTGCGTATAATCCATGGACTCAACATTAGTCATAAAGAAATCACATACTTATTGCAAAAATCTACAAGTCATCAAAAACCAAGAACTATGTGCATGCTCCTAGGGGGATAGATTGGTAGGAAAAGACCATCGCTCGTCCCCGACCGCCACTCATAAGGTGATAATCAAAGAAAACCTCATGTTTCAAATTTGTTACACAATGTTTACCATACGTGCATGCTACGGGACTTGCAATCTTCAACACAAGTATTTCTCAAATTCACAACTACTCAACTAGCACAACTTTAATATCACTATCTCCATATCTCAAAACAATCATCAAGTATCAAACTTCTCCTAGTATTCAGTGCACTTATATGGAAGTTTTTATTATATCCATCTTGGATGCCTATCATATTAGGACTAATTTTATAGCCAAAGCAAATCACCATGCTGTTCTAAAGGACTTTCAAAATAATATAAGTGAATCATGAGAGATCAATAATTTCTATAAAATAAAACCACCACCGTGCTCTAAAAGATATAAGTGAAGCACTAGAGCAGAATTGTTTAGCTCAAAAGATATAAGCGAAGCACATAGAGTATTCTAATAAATTCCGATTAATGTGTGTCTCTCCAAAAAGGTGTGTACAGAAAAGATGATTGTGGTGAACTAAAAATCAAAGACTCAAATCATACAAGACGCTCCAAGCAAAACACATATCATGTGGTGAATAAAAATATAGCTCCAAGTAAAGTTACCGATGGATTTAAGATAAAAGAGGGGATGCCTTCCGGGGCATCCCCAAGCTTAGGCTTCTTGGTTGTCCTTGGATTTTACCTTGGGGTGCCTTGGTCATCCCCAAGCTTAGGCTCTTGCCACTCCTTGTTCAATAATCCATCAAATCTTTATGCAAAACTTGACAACTTCACAACACAAAACTTAACAGAAAATCTCGTGAGCTCCGTTAGCAAAAGAAAACAAAACACCACTTCAAGGTACTGTAATGAATTCATTATTTATTTTTATTGGTGTTAAACCTACTGTGTTCCAACTTCTCTATGGTTCATAACCTCCTATACTAGCCATATATTCATCAAAATAAGCAAACAACACACGAAAAAACAGAATCTGTCAAAAAAAGAACAGTCTGTAGTAATTTGTATCAAACGCATACTTCTGGAACTCGAAAAATTCTAAAATAAATTTCTGGACGTGAGGAATTTATCTATTAATCATCTGCAAAAAGAATTGACTAAATAGCACTCTCCAGAAAAAAGTTGTAGCTAATCTCGTGAGTGCTAAAGTTTCTGTTTTTTACAGCAAGATCAAAAAGACTTCACCCAAGTCTTCCCAAAGGTTCTACTTGGCACAAACACTAATTAAAACATAAAACCACATCTAAACATAAGCTATATGGAACATTTATTCCTAAACAGAACCAAAAAGCAAGAAACAAAAATAAAATTGGGTTGCCTCCCAACAAGCGCTATCGTTTAACGCCCCTAGCTAGGCATAAAGGCAAGGATAGATCTAGGTTAATCATCTTTGGCATGCAATCCATAAGTGGCTCTCATAATAGATTCATAAGGTAATTTGATTTTATTTCTAGGAAAGTGTTCCATGCCTTTCCTTAACGGAAATTGGAATCTAGTATTCCCTTCTTTCATATCAATAATTGCACCAATCGTTCTAAGGAAAGGTCTACCAAGAATAATAGGACATGAAGGATTGCAATCTATATCAAGAACAATGAAATCTACGGGCACATAATTCCTATTTACAACAATAAGAACATCATTAGTTCTTCCCATAGGTTTCTTAATGGTGGAATCCGCAAGGTGCAAGTTTAAAGAACAATTATCAAATTCACGGAAACCCAAAATATCACACAAAGTTTTTTGAATTGTGGAAACACTAGCACCCAAATCACACAAAGCATAGCATTCATGATCTTTAATTTTAATTTTAATAGTAGGTTCCCACTCATCATAAAGTTTTCTAGGGATAGAAACTTCCAATTCAAGTTTTCTTCATAAGATTGCATTAAAGCATCAACGATATGTTTAGTAAAAGCCTTATGTTGACTATAAGCATGCGGAGAATTTAGAACGGATTGCAACAAGGAAATACAATCTATTAAAGAACAATTATCATAATTGAATTCCTTGAAACCCGAAATAGTGGGTTCATTACTATGCAAAGTTTTGACCTCTTCAATCCCACGTTTACCAATTTTTGCATCAAGATCTAAAAACTTCGAATCATTGGGACGCCTTTTAACTAAAGTTGACTCATCTCCAGTCCCATCATTATCAAGATTCATATTGCCAAACAAAGATTTAATTGGAGAAACATCAATTACTTTTAGATCTTCATCCTTATTATCATGAAAACTAGAAGAACACGCTTTTACAAAGCAATCTTTCTTAGCACGCATCCTAGCGGTTCTTTCTTTGCACTCATCAATGGAAATTCTCATGGATTTGAGAGACTCATTGATATCATGCTTAGGTGGAATAGATCTAAGTTTCAAAGAATCAACATCAAGAGAAATTCTATCCACGTTCCTAGCCAACTCATCAATCTTAGGCAATTTTTCTTCAAGCAAAGCATTGAAATTCTTTTGAAAAATCATAAATTCTTTAACACTAGTCTCAAAATCAGAGGGCATTTTATTGAAATTTCCATAAGAGTTGTTGTAGGAATTACCATAACTATTAGAGGAATTACAAGGATACGGCCTAGGATTAAAGTTTCCTCTATAAGCGTTGTTACCAAAAAAATTCCTACCAACAAAATTCACAATTTTATTAGGATCAAAGTAGACAAAGGCATATCATTGGGATCAGAAGAAACACTCTTATTAGCAAACAATTTCATAAGTTCATCCATCTTTCCACTCAAAACATTAATCTCTTCAATTGCATGCACATTTTTACTAGTAGATCTTTCAGTGTGCCATTGAGAATAATTAACCATAATATTATCTAGGAGTTTAGTAGCTTCTCCTAAAGTGATTTCCATAAAAGTGCCTCCCGCGGCCGAATCTAAAAGATTTCTAGCAGCAAAATTCAATCCGACATAAAAAATTGGTATAATCATCCATAAGTTCAAACCATGTGTAGGGCAATTACGTATCATTAATGTCATCCTCTCCCAAGATTATGCAACATGTTCATGATCAAGTTGCTTAAAATTCATAATATCGTTTCTAAGAGAGATGATCTTAGCGGGAGGAAAATACTTAGAGATAAAAGCATCTTTGCACATATTCCAAGAATCAATACTATTTTTAGGCAAAGAAGAAAACCAAGTTTTAGCGCGATCTCTAAGCGAAAAAAGAAATAGCTTCAATTTACCGATATCATTATCCACATCTTTGTTCTTTTGGTTATCACATAAATCAACAAAGCTGTTTAGATGGGTAGCGGCATCTTTACTAGGAAGGCCGGCTAATTGATCTTTCATGATAAGATTCAGCATAGCAGCATTAATTTCACAAGATTCAGCATAGGTAAGAGGAGCAATCGGAGTGCTAAGAAAATCATTGTTGTTGGTATTGGCAAAATCACACAATTTAGTATTATATTGAACCATCATGACAAGCAAGCAATCCAACACATGAGCAAACAAGAAACAAGCGAAAAAAGGCGAACGGAAAGAGAGGGCGAATAAAACGGCAAGGGTGAAGTGGGGGAGAGGAAAATGAGAGGCAAATGGCAAATAATGTAATGCGAGGGATAAGAGTTTGTGATGGGTACTTGGTATGTATTGACTTGTGCGTAGACTCCCCGGCAACGGCGCCAGAAATCCTTCTTGCTACCTCTTGAGCATGGGTTGGTTTTTCCCTTGAAGAGGAAAGGGTGATGCAGCAAAGTAGCGTAAGTATTTCCCTCAGTTTTTGAGAACCAAGGTATCAATACAGTAGGAGGCCACACGCAAGTTCCTCGTACTTACACAAACAAATAAGAACCTTGCAACCAATGCGATAAAGGGGTTGTCAATCCCTTCACGGACACATGCAAAAGTGAGATCTAATAGAGATGATAATATTTTTGGTATTTTTATGATAAAGATTAAAAGTAAAGATTGCAAAATAAACGGCGCCAGAAATAGCTAGTTGACGGGAGATTAATATGATGGAAAATAGACCCGGGGGCCATAGGTTTCACTGGTGGCTTCTCTCAAGATAGCATAAGTATTACGGTGGGTGAACAAATTACTATTGAGCAATTTATAGAAAAGTGCATAATTATGAGAATATCTAGGCATGATCATGTATATAGGCATCACGTCCGTGACAAGTAGACCGACTCACCTCGCATCTACTACTATTACTCCACACATCGAACGCTATACAGCATGCATCTAGAGTATTAAGTTCATAAGAACGGAGTAACGCATTAGGTAAGATGACATGATGTAGAGGGATAAACTCAAGCAATATGATATAAACCCCATCTTTTTATCCTCGATGGCAACAATACAATACGTGTCATTTCCCTTTCTATCACTGGGATCGAGCAACGCAAGATTGAACCCAAAGCTAAGCACTTCTCGCATTGCAAGAAAGATCAATCTAGTAGACCAAACCAAACTGATAATTCGAAGAGACTTGCAAAGATAACCAATCATACATAAAAGAATTCAGAGAAGATTCAAATATTGTTCATAGATAATCTTGATCATAAACCCACAATTCATCGGATCTCGACAAACACACCGCAAAAGGAGTTACATCGAATAGATCTCCAAGAAGATCGAGGAGAACTTTGTATTGAGATCCAAAGAGAGAGAAGAATCCATCTAGCTAATAACTATGGACCCGAAGGTCTGAGGTAAACTACTCACACATCATCGGAGAGGCTATGGTGTTGATGTAGAAGCCCTCCATGATCGATTCCCCTCCGGCGGAGCGCCGGAAAAGGCCCCAAGATGGGATCTCACGGGTACAGAAGGTTGCGGCGGTGGAAATAGGTTTTCATGGTGCTCCTGGTTGGTTGCAGGGTACATGGGTGTATATAGGAGGAAGAAGTAGGTCGGTGGAGCCACGAGGGTGGAGGGCGCCCCCAGGGGGGCAGGCGCGCCTCCCTGCCTCGTGGCCTCCTCATTGATTTCTTGAAGTCCACTCCAAGTCCTCTGGATCACGTTTGTTCCAAAAATCACGCTCCCGAAGGTTTCATTCCATTTGCACTCCGTTTGATATTCCTTTTCTGCAAAACACTGAAATAGGCAAAAATACAGCAATTTGCACTGGGCCTTGGGTTAATAGGTTAGTCCCAAAAATAATATAAAAGTGTATAGTAAAGCCCATTAAAAATCCAAAACGGATAATATAATAGCATGGAACAATCAAAAATTATAGATACGTTGGAGACGTATCCGGGGTTGCCCCGAGGGGGCACAACCCACCAGGGCGCGCCAGGAGGCCCAGGCGCGCCCTGGTGGGTTGTGCCCACCTCGGGTACCCCCCGGACCGCCTCTTTGCTCTAAAAATCCAAAGTATTCCAGAAACCCTAGAACAAGCATCAAAATATTCATCCAACCGCCGCAGAGCCCAGAACCACCAGATCCAATCTAGACACCATCACGGAGGGGTTCACCACTTCCATTGGTGCCTCTCCGATGATGCATGAGTAGTTCTTTGTAGACCTTCGGGTCCTAAATGGCTTTCTCTTTCTCTCACTGAATTCTCAATAAATGGTCTCTTGGAGATCCATATGATGTAACTCTTTTGCGGTGTGTTTGTTGGGAACTGATGAACTTCGAGTTTATGTTCAGTCATATCTTTTTATATCCATGAAAGTTATTTGAGTTTCATTGATCTCTTATATGCATGATCTCTTATAGCCTCGTATTTCTTCTCGGATCTTTGGGTTTTCTTTGGCCAACTTGATCTATTTATCTTGCAATGGGAAGAGGTGCCCGGTAGTGGGTTCGATCTTACGGTGCTCTATCCCAGTGACAGAAGGGGAAACGACACGTATGTATCGTTGCTTCTAAGGATAAAAAGACGGGATCTATATCTACTGCCATATAGATAAACGGATCTTGTCTACATCATGTCATCGTCCTTATTGCATTACGCCATTTTTCCATGAACTTAATACACTAGATGCATGCAGGAAAGCGGTCGATGTGTGGAGTAATAGTAGTACATGCAGGCAAGAGTCGGTCTACTAATCTTGGACGTGATGCCTATGTAATGATCATTGCCTGGATATCATCATAATTATTTGAAGTTCTATCAGTTGCCCAACAGTAATTTGTTTACCCACCGTTTGCTACTTTTCTCGAGAGAAGCCACTAGTGATACCAACGGCCCCCGGGTCTTTCTTCTCATATATTTGCCTTGTGATCTACTTTTCCTTTGCATTTTTATTTAGATCTATTAAACCAAAAAAATACAAAAAAACTTGCTGCGTTTTATCTTTATTTATTTTATTTGGCGTTCGATCTATCAATCTATTACAACTTTCTCCCGTCAACTTGCCAATTTCTGGCGTTGTTACCTGAAAGGGATTGACAACCCCTTTAACACGTCGGGTTACGAGGTGTTGTTATTTGTGTGCAGGTGTTGTTTACGTTGTGTTGCTTGGTTCTCCTACTGGTTTGATACCTTGGTTTCATAACTGAGGGAAATACTCTACCATTGCTGTGCTACATCATCCCTGCCTCTCCAGGGAAATACCGCCGTAGTTCCAACTGCCATCAAGGAGCATTTTTGGCGCCGTTGCCAGGGAGGATCTTCAACATAACCAGGTTCCTAATCACAAATCTCATCTCCTTGCAATTTACATTATTTGCCATTTGCCTCTCATTTTCCTCTCCCCCACTTCACAAAAAATTGCCGTTTTATTCACCTCTCCTTTTCTTTTCTCCATTCTCTTGCTTTCTAGTCCCAATGGCTAGCGTCCCTACTCCTCCTTTGTCACCAGATTTTGAAGTCTTGTACTTCAAGCAAAGACAAGGAGAAAATTTGAAAGATGCCTGGTATATGCTTATGGAATCATATCGTATTTCCAACTTAAAGGGGGACGCCAAGGTTTTACTTCGTAATTTTTACATAGGATTGGCTTTGCATCATAGACAACTTCTTGATTTTGCCGCTAAAGGAAATTTTATTGAACTTGATGCCAATGCTGCCTATGAAATCTTAGAGGGAATTTTGGGGATTCCTCCTCAAAAGAAGGGTTTTCAGTTTACCCCCGAGGGATCTCAAATGCTGGACAAACTTGGTGATTTGCACAAACATATGGTTGAAATACACAAATATAATGAACCCCTCAAACACCTCAATGGTAGTATCAATCGCATGAATACTCTGATTACTCTTTGCAACAAGCCATTGGATATTTTGGATCTTAAGATGGTTTCTTTTTCATACAATTTAGGGAAGCGTAAAGAGCCTCCCGGGTTTGATAAAACCCTTACAAAAGTTGCCAAAATTTCGGAGGATGACAAAAGTTAGATCCTTGCTTTATGCCTAGCTAAGGGCGTAAAACTATAACGCTTGTTGGGAGGCAAACCAATGAATAAAATTTATTTTTTTGCTTTTTGCTTTCGGTTCTTGAGTGTCAACACAATTATGCTACTGTTATGATTGTGTTTTTTGTGTTTTAATTAGTGTTTGGGCCAAGTAGAACCAATAGGATCTTCTTGGGTGATAGTTGTTTGATCTTCCTGAAAAAAACAGAAACTTTGTGCTCCCGAAAATAATTGTTACAATTCACCAGAACGTGATAAAATGCTAATTCTTTTTGCAGAAGATCAATATACAAATTATCTAGGTTGTCCTTGTTTTTCAGAATTTTTGGAGTTCCAGAAGTATTCGAACAAATCAGATTGCTACAGACTGTTCTGTTTTGAAAGATTCTGTTTTCTTTGTGTTGTGTGCTTATTTTGATGCCTCTATGGTTTTATTTGATGAGTTTTTGCCATAGAAAAGTTGGAATACAGTAGATATGATGCAAAAAACAAAATAAGAATTGGTTTGATACATCACTTATAGTAGTGATTTATTTTTCTTACACTAACCGATCTCACGAAGGTTTTGTTGAGTTTTGTGTGATTGAAGTTTTCAAGTTTTGGGTTATCTTACGATGGATGAAGGAAGGATGTAAGAGCCTAATCTTGGGTATGCCTCGGCATCCCAAGATATTATCCAAGAATGAGCAACCAACTAAGCTTGGGGATGCCCCCGAGTGGCATCCCCGCTTTCTTCCAACAACTATCGGTATTTTACTCGAGGCTATATTTTTATTCGTCACATGATATGTGTTTTACTTGGAGCGTCTTGTATGATATGTGTCTTTTCTTGTTTTATTTTGTGTTTTAAGTCATCAATCCTTGCTGGACACACCTATTTGAGAGAGCCGAAATTATATCATGACTTGTTAGAATTGCTCTCTATGCTTCACTTAAATCTTTTATGAGCTAGGACTTGATCTAGTGCTTCACTTATATCTTTTTGAGCACGGTGTGCTTTGTTATTTTTGAAGAAATCATCTCTTGATTCACTTAGATTTATTTTATAGTTTGTAAAATTTTGAAATATTCTCTCTTGCTTCACTTAAACTATTTTCAGAGAATGAAAATTTGTTATGCTCATGATCTTCACTTATATTTGTTTGAGCTTGTGGAAAGCAACACATGAAAATTAGTCCCAAAGTGATAGATATCCAAGAAGGATAAAGTAAGCGAAAATGTCATGAAGATCATTGGACAAAATAAACTTGATTCTTAGTAATAGTTTTGAGATATGATGATGTGATATGTGAGTTATGTTGAAGAGTAATTGTGCTCTAGTAAGAATATTGGTGTTAAGGTTTGTGATTCCCTATGCATGCACGAAAGTCAATAATCATGCAATGAAAATTATATCCTACTTGTGGTGCATTATTCGGTGTTAATTATGCTTAACGCTTGCTTATGAGATTATTCGTTTCTTGGTTGATCGCTTCCCAATCTTTTGCTATCCTTCATTTTGCACTAAGTATGACCTCTACTTGTGCATCCAAAGTCCTTTAAACCAGTTTTGCCACATGAGTCCACTATATCTACCTATATGCGGTATTCTTTTGCCATTCTAAGCAAATTTTCATGTGCCATCTCTAATTTTCAAAATAAACTTCTATTTTGTGTGTTTGTTTCGCTCGCGGAACAGTAACGGGTGGCTAATTTTTTCCATGCTAGATGTGTTATTCTCAAGATGAGTGTTTATTCACTTGTCATTGCACAAGAGTAAGGCAAAGGTATTAGGGATGCGCAGTCCCGAAATGCAAAAAAAAATGAATTTACTTTATGTTGTCAATAATAAATTCCTTGGAAAGTGTTGGTATGGAGGGCACCCGTGGATACGGATAGCCATGGAAAGTGAAAGAATGGTGGAAAAAGGAATAAACTTTATTTTCTGTTTGGTAACCGCCTATGGCATATCTAGCATGGAAAGTGTTCGGAACTCTAAGTCGTTCTCGTTGGTGGGATGGATACACCTCCCAAAATGTTTTTATCTCTAATTTTTCGCTTTGAGCTCTGGCACCTCTACAAATCCCTACTTCCCTCTACGAAGGGCCTTTCTTTGACTTTATGCAATTTTTATTTTTAAATTTGAGTCTCCATCCTCTCTCATAAAAACCACTAACTAGGAGGCAACATGATCGTGCTCAAGTATTGGGTGTAGTTAATATTTGAGTGTGTTTCATGAATGGATCAATGTTTGAGCATGATGGGCTAGGGATAACTTATTTTAGCGTTGATATTTTGAAAGACATGGTTGCTTATTGATATGCTTGAGTATCTAAATTATTATGTCAAAACTAGACTATTGCTTTGAATCGCATAAAAGTACAATTGTCCATGCTATAAAGAAAAGAATATGTTATGACTTGATGAACAACACTCCACATCAAAAATTATGTTTTTATCACTTACCTACTCGAGAACGAGTAGGAATTAAGCTTGGGGACGCTGATACGTCTCCAACGTATCTATAATTTTTTATTGTTCCATGTTGCTTTATTCTCAATCTTGGATGTTTTATAATCATTTTATAGTCATTTTATATCATTTTTTGGTACTAACCTATTGACATAGTGCCAAGTGCCAGTTGTTGTTTTCTGCATGTTTTTTACATTGCAGGAAATCAATATCAGACAGAGTTCAAATGCAATGAAACTTCACGGTGATTTTTTATGGGCCATAAGGAAGGCAATGGGCCCTGCGGGTTGCATCGAGGGGGGGCACAACCCACCAGGGCGCGCCAGGAGGCCCAGGCGCGCCCTGGTGGGTTGTGCTCACCTCGGGTGCCCCCGGACCGCCTCTTTGCTCTATAAATACAAAAGTATTCCAGAAACCCTCGAACAAGCATAGAAATATTCATCCAGCTGCCACAGAGTCCAGAACCACCAGATCCAATCTAGACACCATCATGGAGGGTTCACCACTTCCATTGGTGCCTCTCTGATGATGCATGAGTAGTTCTTTGTAGACCTTCGGGTCCGTACTTAGTAGCTAAATGGCTTTCTCGTTCTCTCGCTGAATTCTCAATATAATAGTCTTTTGGAGATCCATATGATGTAACTCTTTTGCGGTGTGTTTGTTGGGAACTGATGAACTTCGAGTTTATGATCAGTCATATATTTTTATATCCATGAAAGTTATTTGAGTTTCTTTGATCTCTTATATGCATGATCTCTTATAGCCTCGTATTGCTTCTCCGATATTTGGGTTTTGTTTGGCCAACTTGATCTATTTGTCTTGCAATGGGAAGAGGTGCCGGTAG
The DNA here is from genome assembly GCA_021605145.1 of Aegilops bicornis. NCBI lineage: Eukaryota > Viridiplantae > Streptophyta > Magnoliopsida > Poales > Poaceae > Aegilops > Aegilops bicornis. Next base: position 575,903,596 of record CM038670.1, on the reverse strand, counting down.
TGGGTTCGATCTTACGGTGCTCGATCCCAAAGGATGTAAGGGGAAACGACACGTATGTATCGTTGCTACTAAGGATAAAAAGACGGGATCTGTATCTACCGCCATATAGATAAACGGATCTTGTCTACATCATGTCATCGTTCTTACTGCATTAGTCCATTTTTCCATGAACTTAATACACTAGATGCATGCTGGATAGCGATCGATGTGTGGAGTAATAGTAGTAGATGCTGGCAGGAGTCAGTCTACTAATCTTGGATGTGATGCCTATGTAATGATCATTGCCTGGATATCGTCATAATTATTCGAAGTTCTATCAATTGCCCAATAGTAATTTGTTTACCCACTGTTTGCTATTTTTCTCGAGAGAAGCCACTAGTGAAACAAACGGCCCCCGGGTCTTTCTTCTCATATATTTGCCTTGCGATCTACTTTTCCTTTGCATTTTTATTCAGATCTATTAAAACAAAAAAAATACAAAAATGCCTTGCTGCGTTTTATCTTTATTTATTTTATTTGGCGTTTGATCTATCAATCTACTACAACTTTCACCCGTCAACTTGCCAATTTCTGGCACCGTTACCCGAATGGGATTGACAACCCCTTTAACACGTCGAGTTGCGAGGTGTTGTTATTTGTGTGCAGGTGTTGTTTATGTTGTTTTTCTTGGTTCTCCTACTGGTTCGATACCTTGGTTTCATAACTGAGGGAAATACTCTACCATCGCTATGCTACATCATCCCTCCCTCTCCGAGGAAATACCGACGTAGTTCCAGCTGCAATCACCCAACGAGGAGCAGAAGGAAATGACAAGTGGTTTTCAGCAAGGTAAAGTCTGCAAGTGCTGAAATTGTAAGTAGCGGAGTAGTTTGATAGCAAGACAATTTGTAAAGAGCAAGTAACGATATTAGTAGCAAAAGTGCAGCAAGGTAGCCCAATCCTTTTGAGGCAAAGGACAGGCCAAAATGTCTCTTATAATAAGCAAAACATTCTCGAGGGTACACGGGAATTTCATCTAGTCACTTTCATCATGTTGGTTTAATTCGTGTTCGGTACTTTGATAATTTGATATGTGGGTGGACCGGTGCTTACGTGTTGTTCTTACTTGTCGGGGATATACCCCGCGGTATGACCTGGCCGGAGTTGTAAACCGGCTGGGACTTGGTAAACCGGCGGACAGTTAAGACAGATGGCTATGACACACGGTAGACCGGCAGGTGGTAAACCGGCAGGAGTTAAGTCAGACAAATGTTAAACCGCCAGACAATGTTAAACCGCCAGACAATGTTAAACCGGTGGACAATGTTAAACCGGCAGACAATGTTAAACCGGCAGATAATGTTAAACCGGCAGATAATGTTAAACCGGCAGACAATGTTAAACCGGCAAACAGTGATAACTGGGTTGCCAGGGGTTATGAAGCCCAAGACGTTATGAAGCCCAAAATGCTAAGAAGCCCATGGCGATAAGTTAGAATAGTTAAGTCTTAAGTCCGAGTTGGACTCTACATGTAACCCGCCTCTTCAACATATATAAGGAGGGGTAGGGCTCCCGAAAGAGGGACAAGCTACAAGCAAGAAGAAACAATCTTAGGGCTAGACACAAAGAGGAGAGCCGGTTTACGGCGACTCCCTCGTGATGATAATGAGACCTAGCCTCAAACAGCATGTAGGGTTGTTACCGGATGATGTTTCCGGGCCCTAAGCTGTCTAAATCCCTGTCTTGTGTTGCGTTTCTCGATTCCACTCAACCCCTCTCAAGCTACCACATAGATGCGTTGGCCTCACGACTAAGTCCTCACCCTAGGACATCTGCCGTGACAATTCCATGACAGTTGGCGCCCACCGTGGGGCCTGCACACGGTGGTGTTGAGTTGTTGAAGGGATTTCTCTGATGGATCGACAAGCTCACGTTTGTCCGGATGAAGAAGAGCCGGCACGAAAAAGTTCTACGTCATCAGCATGCAGATTGAGAAAAAGATTTTAGGGTTACGTGTGGTACGGACACACGTTGGTAATCCGCCGAGTCTGCAAAGAGAGTTTGCGGCGATTCTGCAATCACAAATTGCATCGAGACGGATTGGGATTTTCCACTTCAAGTCCTGAGGAGACCCGCCAAAGCATATCCAGCCATCAACTACCCAAAAAAAAGTGACACGATGGCTGATCAAAGGATTGCTCCAAACCAAAAACAAGCCAAACCGGACCCATAGGCCTGACCTTCGCTCCGCCTTCGGTTCAGGATCCATTAGCTGCTTCAGGCAGCCGTCGAAACTCGCCGCTCCTGAACTGCCTCCGCGGGATCGCCCGCTCTCTGGTCTGGGCTGGTTGCTGTCGCTGTAAAGTGCCACCCGTCGGAGTCTCGTCTGCAAGCTGGTTCACGCACCCTTCCACCACAGACTCGCCGGGATCCTCTGAGCCGTCTCTGCAGCTGACCAACACCATGGACGCCTCAAAGCGGTCGCCCCTTTTGTCAGCGTCAAGTTACACCTGAAGCCGTTCCAAGCCGGGCATGCCTTGTCTCGGGGCCAGTCTGCTCTTCTGCCGAGGTTCGCCGCGACCAACCTCCACCTTGTCAAGATGCCACCCCGGTCAACCTGTCATAGCTTTAACCCGCCGTTCCAAGCGCCGTTCTGCTAAGTTGCCAAACCGCCCCCGTCTATGGCCTCAAGTGGCCTCTTTTGCTGCGCCATAAGCCGCCGACAACCAACATCTGCTAATACATGGAGGGCTTGAGCACTAGTACATGGAGGTTCAATTTTTTATTCAATAGCCGTGATCACCAACATCTGCTAATACATGGAGAGTACGTGACCAACGTGGAGATCAGGGGTTGACTGCTACCCCACGTAAAAGTCCAAAAGCTTTTCGGACCAACGTCAGATGATTACCATATGGTAGCGTTTTGAGCCGCCTCGTTGCTGGAGCGTCTGCTGAAGTTGTTTTTGTCCATCACCACGGCCTTGCCGCTTTATCCTTAACGACCCCATCCCGGATTGACTGCGTCGAGCTGCCTCTATTGCTTCGCAGCTTCACCCGCGGTCACCTTCGCGAGGAGTTCACCGGCAAGTTGCTGGCGTGCCTTGCCCCCGCTGAGCCGCGGTGGAATCCGCATCTGAGTCGCTGGCTGCCTCCGTCGTCATGGCCGCAGGCCCGCCTCAGCCTCACACCGGGTTGAGCCGGCCCCGGCACCGGTCTGTTCGAGCTGCCCTGTTGAATCGCGGTTATGACCCGCCATAGCTTCCGCCGATGCTCTGGAGCTGCCTCCGCGGCCGCACCGGTGTGCCAGGCCACCACGGCTTCACGTGCTCCTCTGCTTTTGCTTCACCGAGCGCTGCCTACTTCGTCGCTATCAGCCGCCCAACGCATCTGTTCGTGCCGCGCCAGGCTCTTACGCTGGACGCCCTCCTCCACCTGCCGCGTCTTTGATGCGCTTAGTGCAGGGCCGCCTTCCTACCGCCACCGATGAGCTGCCGGTTTGCCACTGCGGGACCTCCTCTGGCTCGAACCGCGAGTGGCCCGGCCGGCCCGTCAACCCGTTGTGGAGTACCCTGCTTTGCTATTTTTTGTAGTCTCACCCGCACCGGCAAACCGCCCTGGTCCCGTGACTCCCCGCCGGGTCACAGCCGTTGAGTCCCCTGCGGCGTGATCGCCGCGGCCTCGCGCGGTTTCCTCAAATTGCTGCGCCGATTCACTCCGTTGCCGCGCCGGCTCACTCTTTGAATCACCCTGAGAACCGACCATGAGTCGCCGTCAGGCCTCAGCCGCCGAATCGCAAAACGGGTTAAGTCGCCAGCCTCCGTCACTGTGGGTGACACCACGAGCTGTTCTATGAGCCATGGCTTCTGAGACACCGATCGCCAAATCGCCACTAACTCGGGCAGATCAAGCTGCTGTCCTTCTGCCTCGAGTCACCGTGTCTGAGAGCCGGCCCTGGCATGTGTGCCTCCGCTCATCACCAAAGTCGCCGAGAAAGTTTATGCGACAACTGCCGGCTGTAAACCGCCGACGCCACCTCGAGTCGCCGCGCTCGCCTCAAACCACTGGCTCCCCACACCTAAGCCACCTGGGCCGTCTTCATCAACCCGTTGCTGCCATGGTTTGCCGCATCATCGACCCTGCATCACTGGTTCGCGCCACTACCACGGTCTCGCCTCGAGCGTTCGCTGTCTTTGCGTCGCCTTCACCGCGGCCGGTTCGATACCCCGCGGTGCCACGCGGTTCCGCAGCCGCGACCCACCGTGGCTGGCCCGGAACCACCCGCTTCTGCGGTGAGTCACAATCGCCGTGCCTCGCTCCGGTCTTGAACCGCCGCGTCTGCTGTGAGACGCCATGGCCGCCTGTCGCCGGGTTACCTCCACCACCATAACTCTGTCTTCAAATCGTCGTTGTTATGAGTGGTCAACTGACACGAGCCCTACATCTCTGCCTACCGTGCGACAATTGATCCGCTGGGCGTCTCGAGGCTCCACTTCTAGTCGCTGCCGTGATGAACTACTTCCACCTTAAATCGCCTGCGTCAACTCCAAATCGCCGCCTCGGTGACCCGCCGATGCGACTCCCCTTTGTTTGCAGGCCACCCTCATCGAACGCTGGTGCGTCTCTGAGCCGCCTGCCCCCGCCTCTGCTGCCATTGGTGAGTCACTTGCGGGCTTCCATGTTTCGAGCCGCCGCCGGGTTGAGCCGCCCCCACGACCGCGCCGCTCTAAGCAGCCGGTTTACCTCTCTTTCTTGGCGTCGACCGCTGCCGGCCAAGCAGCCTCGTCTCCACCACCAAATTGTCTCTGTGGGCCTGCCTGCTTCGTCGAAACCACTGGAATCCCTCGTTGTTGAACCGGCTTTTGCCATTGAGATGCCTGTTCCGTTTCGCTCAGTCGTGGGTTTTCTCCATCACCTGCCTCTGTTTTCATATGCTCCCCTGACAGTAAGAAGGAAAAGATAAGATGAGGTTTGGTTGGGAGAAAGGTCAAGGGCGGATTGAAAAAAAAGGTGGAAGCAGTAAAATTCAAATCAATTGGAAAACGACGACGGGCATGGCTGGCTTGACATCCCAGGAAGAAATCAGGTGCTATCCATCTTATTTATTTTTTCAATATACTTTAAAATTCCTCCAGGAACAATTGTCTATCCTTTAATATTTTTTGTCCCATGATCATGGCAGAGACGACAAGATCATCTGCCATCCCAATACATCAGGGCAATTATTCACCGCCGAAGTGGAGTTATATCGCGGATATGTAGTGCATAGCATTGTCCTTTTGCACAACGTTTATCCGTGATGTTGTGCTCAACGGAAGTGCTTACACTACCGCCCTTGCGGTCTGGTCTACATCAACACACCGGGCCGCACCTGTCTGCATGAGCTATTTATTGAGTATGAGAAAGTCACTGCTTGGGTAGCCCGGTTTTTCTTCCAATAAATTGGAGGCAAATTATCATTCAGCCGCAGTGTGCATTGGATGGATCAATGGACATGCGCACAAATTGCTGCCACTACAGTTTGGTCAACTTCAAACAGCCAGTTGGAAGGAACCATTGGCCGAGTTGCTGACACGGCTCATACGGGATCATTTATAACCCGCCGCAGTCACCTCAATCTTCTGTGGATTTACATCGCGTTATTAACACCGATGATATATACCTTCTACTATGGTCAAGTACAGAGAATCTCAAGACAACTCCTTGAGTCATCTTAAGACTCAGGGGCTACGATGATATGACGCAGCAAGTCTTGCCAGTTTCAGCAAATTCAAGTGCCCCGGGATGTTGAAGGAAAACCCGGTCCCGGAGGCTACTGTTATATTTATGAAAATTTAAAGGCCGTCAGAAATATTCCGGCTCACAATGATACTTTCGGTTTATAATCCGGTTCAAGGGAAATCTATTCTCCCACAAAGCTCTGAAGCGCTCAAATCCGGTTTAAAAATGTCCGGTTTAAAAAGGAATTAACTTCTCGCAAGTTCGAGTTGAAAGGCCGTCAGAAAATTTCTGACTGAAAATGAAGATTCCGGTTTGCAATCCGGTTTAAGGGAAATTTGTTCTTCTACATAGCTTTGAAGCTCTCAATATCCAGTTCAAAATCCCGGTTCAAGAAGGATTTATCCCTTGCAAAAAGTTAAAGGGTGCCAAAGAGGACCTGCTGCCATGATGTGCGGTTCAAACATGGGTATCATGCCTTATTGGCTTATCGTTTATTGATCACTTGGGGGCTTGGTCATGTCTGAACCATAGTCACACCTCTTGATCAGTGCAATGCCACATTATCACTTGGGGGCTTTGGTCGTGTACGAACCATAGCAACGCCATTTGGTAGGCGAAAAGCCACAGCATCACTTGGGGACTTGGTCATGTCTGAACCATAGTCACGCCTCTTGATCGGCCTAGTGCCACAGCATCACTTGGGGGCTTTGGTCGAACCCTAACCATGGCTACACCTCTTGATCGACGTAATGTCAATGCATCATTTCGGGACCTAGCCGACTTGAACCATAGATACGCCTTTTTGGGGGCATGGTCTTGTCCGACCATGGTAATGCCACTTGATCGGCTCAAAGCCTCATTTGCAATGGTTTTATCTTTGCCTTTGCTTCGCTTTTCTTTTGATAAAATATTTTTTTCTGCTATGCGTTTTCAACCAACATTATTAAATCCGTTCAAGCTGCCGATTCTGATTGACGGAACACGATTAAATCATAATCCGGAGACTATCACCGATGCGGTTTTCGATTATAAGTCGCCGGCATATATTTGGATTGCGCCATTGGAATCATGCGCTCATAAATCATTGGATTATATTATTCAAATCTTCAAATAGCCAACATGGCTGGATTTCTATTATGGTTATCAATAACCAGTATTATGATTAAGGTTTTCAAAGTCGCTTTAGCGCAATGGCTATCATATTGTCAATGGATATGATTTATTCTACAATTGTAGGAATAGTCCCGAGTTGCTGCAGGCTTACAACCCGGCACTTGGGGGCTACATTATTTAAGTTGAGATTACATCAAATATGAAAGTCTCATGTCGCTGCAAGCATGCACCATGACACTTGGGGGCTAATGCAAAGTCATTGTTTGCTCACCTTGTTGAAGACCCGACTCATCACATCGTAATGAGCCGGCCCTTGGGGGCTACCAATTGCTCCTGTTAACAATTCAAGGTACAAATCTTTTTATTCATAATATTGAAGGGTCCACTGCTCAGTTGGTAAAGCACAAGGCTCTTAACCTTGTGGACATGGATTCAAGCCCCATGGTGGGGGTTACATCATATGATGTTATTTTAATTGAAGTATATATAAAGTCCCAGCTCAATATTATCTTACTGAGTCGGCCCTTGGGGGCTACACGTTGCTGTTCAAAATTTACAAGATTATATTTACAAAGTCCCTGCTCATTATTGCATAATGACCCGACCCTTGGGGGCTATACTGGTTGAAGTTTTTATGAGCGTCAGTAAATTACAAGTCCCAGGTTGTTGCAAGCATGACAACCCGGCCCTTGGGGGCTACACGTTGTTGTTCAAAATTTACAAGATTATATTTACAAAGTCCCTGCTCATTATTGCATAATGACCCGACCCTTGGGGGCTATACTGGTTGAAGTTTTTATGAGCGTCAGGAAATTACAAGTCCTGTGTTGTTGCAAGCATAACAACCCGGCACTTGGGGGCTACATATGTGGAATACTCAGTTTTGACTAGTGATTGAGATGAACAACCTGGATTTCTTCAAGATTGTGATATTTATATTAAAGCAAGTCTTAAGTTGTTGCTATGCTACCTTCTTAAGACTTGGGGGCTACAAGTGATAGGCATATAAGAGGTATATTTTCAAGCTGGATGTTAACTACAAGTATGACCCGGTGCTAGCAATATTTATAAACCGGTGATCTTGGCAATGATAAACCGGCAAGTTCTACGTCCTTAAACCGGCTGAAGATCAGATGAGTATTTCAAGGACCAATATTTTTTTTAAGCATTGGGAGCTGAGTTAAAGGAGTTATTCTTCACAATGTTTCTCTGTGACAAACCAATGTCAGCAAATTAATTATGAAGCTGGCCTTTTGACCCAGATTTTCTGGAAGGAAATGACAAGGATCTAAAGAGGATCAGGATCAGTTTAACATGGATAAATCCAAATTAAACTAGGGGCTAATGTCGGGGATATACCCCGCGGTATGACCCGGCCGGAGTTGTAAACCGGCTGGGACTTGGTAAACCGGTGATGTTAAACCGGCGGACAGTTAAGATAGACAATTAAGACAAATGGCTATGACAGACGGTAGACTGGCAGGTGGTAAACCGGCAGGAGTTAAGTCAGACAAATGTTAAACCGGCAGACAATGTTAAACCGGCAGACAATGTTAAACCGGCGGACAATGTTAAACCGGCAGACAATGTTAAACCGACAGATAATGTTAAACCGGCAGACAATGTTAAACCGGCAAACAGTGATAACTGGGTTGCCAGGGGTTATGAAGCCCAAGACGTTATGAAGCCCAAAACGTTAAGAAGCCCATGGCGATAAGTTAGAATAGTTAAGTCTTAAGTCCGAGTTGGACTCTACATGTAACCCGCCTCTTCAACATATATAAGGAGGGGTAGGGCTCCCCAAAGAGGGACGAGCTACAAGCAAGAAGAAACAATCTTAGGGCTAGACACAAAGAGGAGAGCCGGTTTACGGCGACTCCCTCGTGATGATAATGAGACCTAGCCTCAAACAGCATGTAGGGTTGTTACCGGATGATGTTTCCCGGGGCCCGAAGCTGTCTAAATCCCTGTCTTGTGTTGCGTTTCTCGATTCCACTCAACCCCTCTCAAGCTATCACATAGATGCGTTGGCCTCACGACTAAGTCCTCACCCTAGGACATCTGCCGTGACAATTCCACGACGTTACTTGAAAAAGCCTCCTACGTATGATTAACCCTCCCGCAAGCATCCGCAACTACGAGAAAAGTATTAAGAATAAATCCTAACAATAGCATTAAACTTTTGGATCCAATCGGTCCCTTACGGAATAGCGCATAAACTGGGGTTTAAGCTTTTGTCACTCTCACAACCTATCATCTAATTGCTACTCCACAATGCATTCCCTTAGGCCCAAATATGGTGAAGTGTCATGTAGTCGACGCTCACATGACACCACTAAGGGAATCACAACATACATACTATCAAAATATCGAACACATATCAAGTTCACATGATTACTTGCAACATGATTTCTCCCGTGACCTCAAGAACGGAAGTAACTAATCACAAAGGATAATCATGCTCAAGATCAGAGGAGTATTAAATAGCATATTGGATATGAACATAGAATCTTCCACCAAGTAAACCATATAGTAATCAACTATAAGATGTAATCAACACTACTAGTCACCCACAAGCACCAACCTATAGTTCCGGTATCAAGATTGAACACAAGAGATGAACTAGGGTTTGAGATGAGATGATGTTGTTGAAGATGTTGATGGAGATTGCCCTCCCAAATATGGGAGAGTTGTTGGTGATGATGATGACGATGATTTCCCCCTCCGGGAGGGAATTTCCCCCGGCAGAATCGCTCCGCCGGAGGGCAAAAGTGCTCCTGCCCAAGTTCTGCCTCGAGACGGCGGCTCTCCATCCCGAAAGTCCTCTCCTTATTTTTTTCTAGGTCAAAATGACCTATATACCAGAAGATGGGCACTGGAGGTGGGCCTGGGTGTCCACAACCCACCAGGGCGCGCCTGGGCTCCCTCGCGCACCCAGGTGGGTTGTGCCCACCTGGTGGGCCTCCTCTGGTAGTTATTTTCTCCAATATTCCTCCAATATTCCAATAAAAAATCTCCGTGAAGTTTCAGCTTGTTTAGAGTTGTGCAGAATATGTGGCCTGACGTAGCTTTTTCAGGTCCAGATTTCCAGCTGGCGAAATTCTCCCTCTTTGTGTATACCTTGCATATTATGAGAGAAAAGGCATTAGAATTACTCAAAAAAGCATTATTATGGATAAAAAATTATAAATAACAGTAAGAAAACATGATGCAAAATGGATGTGTTAGGGCGCCCCCTTGGCTGCCTCTCCTCCCCTCCAACCTATATATATGGGGGGGGGGCACGACTAGAACACACACCTACAAATTTTAGCCGTGTGCGGTGCTCCCTCCACAGTTTACGCCTCCGGTCATATTCACGTAGTTCTTACGCGAAGCGCTGCGTGGATCACTTCGCCATCACCTTCACCATGCCTCCGCGCTGATGGAACTCTCCCTCGAAACTTTGCTGGATCAAGAGTTCGAGGGACGTCACTGAGCTGAACGTGTGCCGAACTCCGAGGTGCCGTACGTTCGGTGCTTGATCGGTCGGAACAAGAATAAGTTCGACTACATCAACTGCGTTGTCAAACGCTTCCGCTTTCGGTCTACGAGGGTACGTAGACACCCTCTCCTCTCTAGTTGCTATGCATCTCCTAGATAGATCTTGCGCGAGCGTAGGAATTTTTTTGAAATTGCATGCTATGTTTCCCAACATGTGTGTGTGTGTGTGTTTTCCTGATCATGATGTATGTTTATTTTATCAACATGAATGCTGACAATGGATCCCCCGTGTGCCATCTATGGTGTCTTCAGATGCCAGAAAGACAAAAAGTTTCTTGTAGATCTTTTGGATGACTACCTAACTAAAAGGGTATGTTCTAGTTAAACATGTTGTGACCGACTTTCATAGTTGTGGCCAAAATTGTCTAATTATCTCTTTCTTCACTTTTCTTAGATCATCCCTTGCGGGGGAAATCATGACTTCATAGAAAGGTTCGACATTCGACTTGATGCAACCATCAAATTCCAGTGCGTTCTCATGAAAATGCAGACGACCTAGAAATCAGTTGTCTTGTAACCAACAAGGCACACCAAACCTATTTCATCTGCCCTGGTTGAAGAGACCTTAAACATGCCTACCGGGTGAAAGTTGGGAAGAGGGTCACGTTCTATACCACGAGTATGATCATGAGGAGTTCATGGATACTCCTACCTACGACCCTGATTCCAACTATCGTAGAATCTAATTAGCAGGCATGGTATATACTCATAATATGCTAGTATTTTGTTGAACTTTCTTTGAACAAGTGTGATACTTGCTACTAGTCATACTATGTTAGTTAGTATTTTGTTGAACTTAAATGTCGTCATTTGCCTCTATTTGGCAATGTCAAACTTAAGTGATATATGATCTGGTCGTTGCTATTAAAACGAAATATATTGTCATTTGGCTAGAAAAATATTGTCGTGCAACTTTTCATATGTAAACTTCAAATTGGTGGCATGGCATCAACAAGACATGTCACTGGTGATAAATATTACTGGTGGCATGGGCCCATACACGTGGCATGCCATCAACATATATGTTACTGGTGGTTTGGGGGCCCACACGCCCCCGTTATTTTTTATCAGTGACACCATATTGGTGGCATGTGGATGACATGCCACCACTAGCATTTTCTGCACTAGTGAAATTTTATCTATAAATCTTAACATAAAAAGTTATGCATGCCACAATTAAATGCAATGTGATTTAAACCTACTTAGGGCATCTCCAATGCCGACTGTCGGTGTCAAAACCGGCGGATCTCGGGTAGAGGGTCCTGAATCAGGCGTCTAGGCGGATGGTAACAGGAGACAAGGGACACGATGTTTTACCCGTGTTCGGTCCCTCTCGATGGAGGTAATACCCTACTCCGCTTGATTAATATTGATGATATGGGTACTACAAGAGTAGATCTACCACGAGATCAAGGAGGCTAAACCCTAGAAGCTAGCCTATGGTATGATTGTTATTCGTCCCACGGACTAAAACCCTTCGGTTTATATAGACACCGGATAGGTTAGGGTTACAGTAGTCGGTTACAATGATAGGAGATCTGCATATCCGTATCGCCAAGCTTGCCTTCAACGCCAAGGAAAGTCCCATCCGGACACGGGACGAAGTCTTCAATCTTGTATCTTCATAGTCTTGGAGTCCGGCCGTGATGATAGTTCGGCTATCCGTACACCCCTAGTCCAGGACTCCCTCAGTAGCCCTGAACCAGGCTTCAATGACGATTTAGTCCGCACGCATATTGTCTTCGGCATTGCAAGGCGGGTTCCTCCTCCGAATACTTCATAGAAGGTTTTGAACACAAGGATAGTGTCCGGCTCTGCAAAACAAGTTCCACATACCACCGTAGAGAGAATAACTTTTGCACAGATCTGCTGACGTATTCCGCGGCGTGACATCACACCGCAGCCAGGTCTTTATATGAATTGTTTTTACTGTTCCACCTCAGCGCGTTTAGCGAGGCGGTTTCCTTGGCACGTCTTATCAAAGCATAGATCGTGCCCCCTTATTCCGGGATTCCAATCAATATGGACGTGGGTAACTCAACCGTGCCCGCCGGCACGCCTCCTCTATCAAAGGCGAGTCCTAATCGACCACGGGGTGGGCTCTTGGTATTCAACCTCTTTATAATGAGACCAAGGCCCTCTTCTTTTTACACCCTCCATCGAGTTTGCCTCGCACTTCGAGTTCTAACACCCAAAGCTTCAGATTTAGGCGCTTCGGACCTTCGACGATGTCCGGCTCCGACCAAAGACGGCCGATGGATGTCTTCCTCCGTCACGAGAAGAAGATGTGCTAAAGCTGCGACGCCAGTATCTAACCGCGAGATCTCGTGATAGGCTGCCCTGCTCGAGGCAGGTCATTCCCACTCCCGAGCCCGGTGAGAACGTGGTGTTCGTGTCTCACTTCCTTCGGGTTTAGGCTTCCCGACGGATCCCTTTGTGCGGGGGCTCATGTTTTATTATGGGCTGGATTTTCATGACTTGAATCCGGAGTCCATCCTCCATATCTCGTCATACATTGTCGTATGTGAGGCCTTCCTCCATATTACCCCTCACTTTGGATTGTGGCTCAAGACCTTCAAGGTGGAGCCAAAGATGATCGGGGGGCAACAAGCAGAGTGCAGAGGGGCGGTCATAAGCAAATGTGTTGATGCTCCGTGGCTCGGGGGCTCTTTTCAAGAGGAGCTTGGTTTGTGGCAACGGGATTGGTTTTATATCACCGCTCCCAGGGGCACCAAATGGGTGGCGCTCCCGCCTTCCGCCAGTCCACCACAGCGGCTGGCGTCATGGGTCAACAAGGGCTCGACTGGGGCCGCCCAAGGACGTTCCTTTGTTGCAGGCCGTATTCGAGACCTCCAAGAAAGAGAGATCAATCTGGTTGCGATGGCGCTGGTTATGTTGATCCGGCGCCTTCTGCCTCAAGAACGCCGCCTCCGCCTGTGGGAATTTAATCCGAGGGACCACGAGCCTCTCAAAGTTTTATGGGCACGACGCCTGTGGAGATGTATAAACTGTTCTTCGGATCACAAGAGAAGTGTCCGACTGACCGAGGACGCAGGACTAAGCTGCAATCGCCAGATACTCAAGTAAGTAGTCCTGTAACCGGACAAGCTGTTCATTCATTTATCATATATATATGCCCTTCAAAGGAGCCGTTTCTTGAACAGGAGTGGATAGCCAAGGCAAAGTTAATAAGGTGTCCGGCTCCCCTCCTAGAGACCACGCCGGATCCCATGCTGACCAAGATGTTGAAGGTCGTGCCTTTTGAAGAAGGCGAAGGGGGGAGCGGGGAAGCAACTGCTTCTACGAAGGAGGCTATCAAGGAAGGAGGGATTAAAAGTCCCATCTTTCGAGGAGAGAAGAGGACCGCTTCGGAAGATCCGGAGGTCAAGGCCTCAAAGAGGGAAAGGAATCTTCGTCAGAGAGTCCGGCGCTGGGAAGTAACCCAGCCGCACTATTTCCCCAAGGGGATCAGCCCTCCAGCGAGCCTTAAGTAAAAAAGAAGGGGTCTTGTAAATAAGGAACACCCCTGTAATTATGTCTAAAGATAACCGAAATTGTACCTTGTAGTTCGGATCTCAGTCCTTCTCAGCAGAGCTCGTCTTTGAGGGATCTTCTTCCGGAGATGATGGAGAGTGAAACGCCTCCACCTGTCGCACCCTAAATGCAGGCGGACGACCCTGAGGTGTCGTCACGGAGGGTTTCCCCAAGTCCGGCGGGGCCGGAAGGTCCGGCGCCAACTGGCGTGCAGTCGGAGGAGCTGAAGAATCTGCTCGGGCGAGCGGCTATCTCAGAAGATCACCGTGCTCTAACGAGTACGGTGATTGAAAGAATTGCATCCACGGAGAGCGGATTGCATGAATCCGTCAGAAGCTTACTGACGGAGTTCGAGGTACGCAAAAATGATGTACCTTCTGACGGTTATGCATATAGAATGCGCCATGTATAGATAGTAGCCCCTGAGACTCGGTATGTTGTCAAAATTGACAGCATGCCGAGGGTCAAAATCTCAGTTATAACATATCGCCGTTCCTAAACAGGTGGCGGGGCATCCGTGGCCACCGGATCGATGAATATGCCGAACTAAAGCGGCACTTGACGAGGCGGATGCGGACATCGCTACCGTCAATAAACGGTTTGACGAGTCACAAGGTATGCGACTTCTCACGCGGACACACTGGTAAGGGAGCTTGACGCCCATGTCTTACTACTTGTATGCTTAATGCAGATGGTGCCGCTGCTGTGGAGGAGCTTCGGGCGGAACTCGCCCGAGCGAAAGAGCAAGCCAGAAATAGTAATGCGACCGCTTTAAGGGCGTCCGAAGAGCTAAAAGCCGAACGGGCTGCTCACTGACGAAGCAAAGAGGAAATGGCCAGAAAGTTGAAGAATATTACCGACCGCTGCGAGGTTCTTGAAAAAGAACGTCAAGCGGAGCAAGAGGGCCTGAAAAAGGCCACCGCCGAATCCAAGGATGCCCGTTCGGCTTTGAGGGCTGCCAAGGAGGAGCTGAGTCAGGCCGGGGCTATTGCGGCTGGAAAACCGTTTCTGCTGCGGAGGAAATATACGGATCCGAAGTATGCTCAGTTGGACAAGTTGTGGAGTTCGGAGGATGCTTATCTGGACTTAGCGGCGGCGCCACGGACGCGATTGAGCACTTCCGGGCCGTAAGGGGTACATAAGGAAGAGCTATATTGGTCGCAATTCCATAGTCCGGGCGTCCTCTTCCGCTGACCGGTCGGTTGGCGAATGGGCCGAGCTGAATCGATTATCCGGACTTGCCATGAAGCATGTCATGACTTCGTTTGTGGCCGGGCGGACCCAGCCAAGAGTTATTTTGGTTTAGTGCAGCAGTTCCTTGGTGCGGTACAGACGTGTCGCTTAATGAAGCGGTCGGCGTGTATTGAGGGAGCGTGGATGGCTCTGCCCGTGTCAAGACATACGCGTAGATGAAGGCCACCGACGTTGCATCCCAAGATTCGGACGAGTTTAGTACCGCCGAGCACTACTTTGAGGAAGTCTGCAGGCGCTCGTTTAATAGAGACGCAGTGCTCGAAGGATATTATGTTTAAATGACATGTATGATTTGTGAAAACAATGTTTCAATATAATATAAGAGCTTTTTATACTTGTGCGTTCAAGTAGTAAACTACTCCTCAGGCGGCCGTTTATGTATATGTATATATAACTCGAAAGATGGCAGTCCTTATTTCAGCCCCACACACAAAGTGCGGGGTGTTTGCAAAGAAGGCGCTTTTCACACTTAATCCAACGTCTTGGTCCTGTTAAGGAGGTGGTAGCGTAGCAAACTAGGCAACCGGACTATAATGCTTTATCACTTTCACTTAGCCATAGGAGTTCGAGGGTGGGGCTACTATATAGCCCCTGGGGGCACCGCACTCTCCCGAATTCGGGGTGCGTATGTGCCTGACCGAAAACCGGTCCTTCGTTAATGCGGAGGACTTCTAAACATTCCAATGAGTCATCGAGTGGTTGACCAGTCTCTCGCTATATCATGACAGTCAGTTTTCGGCTTTCTCTACTGAGGTGCTCGCCCGGCCGAACCGGGGCACAATCGCAGTAGTTCTCCTGGTGCCGCGTTAGCCGATAGAACGGAACGTAAGGCAGCAAAACACATGAGCCGGGCAAACCCAACATTTGACCAAAGACATGATTCGGAGCTGATGCATATAAGGCCTAACTCGAGACGCCGAACACTCCCTAAGGTATTCGATCTTTATAAAACGGGCAGAATAATGCCCTAAGCCCTCGTGTCCGTGCACGCATAAAAATTCTGGTGCGGCCAATGTCAAAATGCCAGCCTCCTCCTCGGTTATAGTAAGAAACCGGGGATGTATATCAACAAGAGACAGAAAAAGGTTTACGCAGGTCTTAATCTGAAAAGAATCCTTGCAACGGGCCCCTCATCGCACGCTTATGCGCCTGTATCTCCGTTGTGCCGTATCCTGGACGGGTGTAGCACGTCGTTCATCTGTAAAAGAGAGGAACTTAGTTTAAAAGAAAAAGGATCGTGCGAAAGATGTACTTTATATTAAATAAACAGAGTACGATTCGAAGAAGTGAATAAAATCGAGCTTTATTGTCTCTTGTTATACATGCATGCAGCCCCTTGTATGGGGGTATGCCGCTAGTAGGCGCCGGACTCGTCTAGCCGTGTCCGGGGTTTGAATGACCTATTCAGGTTCTTTGACTAGCGGAGCCGGATAGGTGTGGGGCTGTCAAGGCAGTCTCACGTTCTTCCGTGCTCGAGTAACACTTAATACTTCCTTTTTAATGAGATGATGCCGCGTGGACCGGGCATTTTAAGTGTTAGAGATGCATAATGCGGTATTGCGTTAAAGCGGGCGAAAGCTTCGCGTCCCGATAGTGCTTGATGGCTACTTTTAAATGGGGTGACATGGAAGACTAACTTTTCGCGACGGAAGTTGTCGGATGAACCGAACACAACTTCTAGCAGTAGGGAGCACGTACAATGGGCATATGGGCCTGGCATTACCCCTTTAAAGGAGGTGTTGCTATGGAGAATTTTGGTTGGGTCTATCCCCATCCTCATGGATTGTGTCCTGATATATCAGGTTTATATCACTGCCGCCATCCATGAGGACTTGTGTAAATTGGAATCCGTCGATTATAGGATCCAATATCAAGGCAGTCCATCCTGCGTTCCGGATACATTCGGAGTAGTCCTGATGGTCGAAGGTGATTGGTTTTGACAACCAGTGTTGGTACTTCGCTAGGGTAGTATGTGCGGCGTGCATCTTAATGGGCGCCGCTCTGTTTTTCCCTTTTATCACGTGAAGTGAGTTTACTGTTTTAACCTCTTGTGGGAAATTCTTTTGTTTTCCGGTGCTCTGCTTGTGGGGTTCGTCATCATCTTCACTTGGTGTGTCGAGCCCCTTGTGTTCAGCGTTGAGTCTGCCGGACTGTTTGAAGACCCAACAATCTCTGTGGGTATGGTTTGCAGGCCTCCCGGGAGTACTGTGGATTTGACATATCTTGTCCAAGATTTTGTTTAAGTTGGATAGCTCATCGCTATTGTCCTTAAGGGCAGTTTTTGTTGTTCTGCCGTGAGCTTTTGTATCCGGCGTTGACTGCCGCGCTCTTTGGACCGTTCCTTTAATCCGGCGCTGGTCCTTGTTGCCGTGTTTTCCCATTTCCATCCCCGACTTGGATGTACTTGGGTCGCTGGTCGCATCTTGCTAGCCAGCTATCCTCTCCCGCGCAAAAGCGGGCCATGAGGCTTGTTAATGCGGCCATGGTTCTCGGCTTCTCTTGGCCGAGGTATCTGGCAAGCCATTCGTCTCGGACGTTGTGTTTGAAAGCTGCTAAGGCTTCGGCGTCCGGACAGTCGACTATTTGGTTCTTTTTGGTGAGGAACCTGTTCCAGAATTTGTGGGCTGACTCTCCGGGTTGTTGAGTTATATGACTTAAATCGTCTGCATCCGGAGGACGGACATAAGTCCCTTGAAAGTTTGCCCGAAAAGTATCCTCGAGCTCTTCCCAACTTCCAATGGTATTTTTAGGGAGGCCTTTGAGCCAATGCCGGGCTGGCCCTTTGAGCTTGAGGGGTAAGTATTTTATGGCGTGGAGATCATCTCCTCTAGCCATGTGTATGTGGAGGATATAATCCTCAATCCGCACTCTGTGGTCTGTTGTTCCGTCAGATACCTCTATGTTTACGGGTTTGAATCCACCTGAATTCGTGATCCAAAGACCTCATCGGTGAAACACAGGGGTGTGCAGCGCCCCTATATTTGGGTGTGCCGTGATGTTCGGATTTTGGCGTGTTGCATTGCTTTGAAGAGCTTGCTTTCTTGGCCCGTAGATGGACCTAATCGGGCCATCCTTTTGATGTGAATCCTTATGCGGATCGCATACCGGCTTGTGTCTTGGCGCCATTTGCCGCTCTCTTTTGCCGTGGGGTCGCCCATCCGACCGGTGGCCTTCTTATTTTTTGATTGTGGGGCTCTAAGGCCTCCTCGTCAAATTCGGGCAGTAGCTTTCTTTTTGGGTAGCTCTTTGTTCGGCGATCGCCGCCAGATTTGTCTCGCGGTGTTGAATACTTTGCTCCATCCGATTCTCGAGTGCATCTTCCACTGTTTTGAGCTTTCGCTTACCTTTTTTCAGGCTACGCGCGATGGCGGCGAGCCTTTGCCGGAGGTTATTTTGCTCCAACAATTTGTCCGGCGTGAGATCGTCCGGACCGCTGTTTTCGCCGGGACGGGTTGTTTATCCAAGTTGTCTTGTTCGGACGATTGCTCGATAGCATGTTCATCGCCCACCGGTTCGCCTCGCTCTATGGCTGGGTCTCTGTTGAGGCGGGACTTGGTTCGGCGTTTACGTTGCCGTTTTGACTGCTTTTTAGGGATTTATCCTTCGTAGCGTCCCGTTGTTCCTCGTCTTCATTTTCTTTAGGTGTATCCACCATGTATACATCATGGGATGAGGTGGTTATCCAGCATCCTATAGGCGCTGGTTCATGGTTGTCTCCTACATCGTCGTCCATACCGTCGATGTCTTCGGAGTCGAAATCGAGCACGGCGTGTAAGCTTTCGATAGTGGCTACAAAGTGGGTGGTGGGTGGGCGTTGAATTTCTTCGTCGTCCGCATCCCAACCTTCCCGACCGTAGTCCGGCCATGGCTCTCCGGATAAAGAGAGAGACTTTAGTGAATTCAGGATGTCGCCAAAGGGCGAGTGCTGAAAGATGTCCGCGGCAGTGAACTCCATGACCGGCGCTCAATCGGATTCGACGAGCAGGGGCGCGGAAGGTTCGGAGTCCGGAGAGGAGTCCGGCACCCTGGAGTCGAGGTCTTCGCAAAGGACAGGGATGGAGTTCAGCTCAATCGCCGTAGAGATCGTAGCCCCCGAGGCGGTGTCCAACCACTCGTCCTCGATCGGGGAATCCGGCTCCGGATTAAGGGTCGGAGCGGATCTTTGGTGCGGCCTCCAGGGCATCTCGGCTGCAGAGCTAGATCATGCCCATCGAGACAAGGCGGCACGCTATTGCGGCTGCTCGAATCCGTCGAAGATCAAGTCTCCGCGGACATCGGCCGTATAGTTCAAACTTCCAAATCGACCTGATGGCCGGCGTAGCTTTCGATCTGCTCCGGATGGCTGCCGAATTGGCCCGCAGCAGTAGAGCCGCCGAATACGAAGATCTGTCCGGGGAG
Organism: Aegilops bicornis; assembly: GCA_021605145.1. Classification (NCBI taxonomy): domain Eukaryota; kingdom Viridiplantae; phylum Streptophyta; class Magnoliopsida; order Poales; family Poaceae; genus Aegilops; species Aegilops bicornis. Next base: position 575,884,055 of record CM038670.1, on the reverse strand, counting down.
AAAATTCTCACCCTGGACCGCATCGTTGTTGATGATCGAAGGAGCCATCAGGCCTATCGGTGACGACATAGAGGAACTCTCAGTGAAAGCACCAATGTCGGTGTCAAAACCGGCGGATCTCGAGTAGGGGGTCCCGAACTGTGCGTCTAGGCGGATGGTAACAGGAGACAAGGGACACGATGTTTTTACCTGTGTTCAGGCCCTCTCGATGGAGGTAATACCCTACTCACTGCTTGATTAATATTGATGATATGGGTAGTACAAGAGTAGATCTACCACGAGATCAAGGAGGCTAAACCCTAGAAGCTAGCCTATGGTATGATTGTTATTCGTCCTACGGACTAAAACCGTCCGGTTTATATAGACACCGGATAGGTTAGGGTTACACAGAGTCGGTTACAATGGTAGGAGATCTACATATCCGTATCGCCAAGCTTGCCTTCCACGCCAAGGAAAGTCCCATCCGGACACGAGACGAAGTCTTCAATCTTGTATCTTCATAGTTTTGGAGTCCGGCCGTGATGATAGTTCGGCTATCCGGACACCCCCTAGTCCAGGACTCCCTCACCGACCCTCAAACCGCCCGCATATGTACGGACCGTGCGGTTCAGACGTGCTTTACCATCCAACGCGGGCTTGTATCATTCTGTCGAGCAGTCCAAACATATTTTTTCCCGCAAAACCAAGACAAAGTAGGGGGCATTGTGGGCGTCAGGACCGCTACCACGTCCTCGTCTGACCGCTCTGGCCCACCCGAAACACCCACTTGCCTCTCCCACACTTTATAGCCAATGCATGCGCCGCTTGCCGTGCCGCATTCATGATGGCCCAGAGCATGCAACGGCCAGCGTTGATGTTGAGCGACGCGGTCGGATGTGAAGATGGAGCTGACGGACGTTACCGCTCAGGCATCACCGCTTCAATGCAGACACAACGTCCTGAGAAACTAACTCTAGCCGTTGAGCCGCATTGAAGCGGGGTGACCGGCCCTTCGCATGGCCTGCCCGCGGCTATTTAACCCGTGCACCGGCGATGCATGTCCACACTTCGTTCTCTCCTCCTCCTCTTCGAGCCCCTCCTCCTCCTATTCGAGCCCCTCCAACTCCAGCGGCGGTGCCGAAGTATTGGTTCTCCGTGCCCACAGGCGGAGATAGTTCATCATCAGGCGGATCTTGGCGCCGCCGCCCTCGCTCTCCAGGATCCTAGGCATCCATGACAGCCGGCTCCTCCGCCAAGGAGGAGATATTCATCTCCTCCGGCGACGAGCAGGAACAGAAGCTGCAGCAGCATCCGGAGCAGCGGCTACACCTCCTCGCAGAGACGGCTCTAACGGACGAAGAGTTTGTCCGCCAGATGGGCCCGATGCCACCACCGCCAGCGCGGGTCAAGGAAGAGCCACCATCCTCGCTATGCTATACCACGTCAAGCGCGAGTCAGTGTTCCCACTCCAACGGGTCAAGGAGAACCTGCCTACCCCCTGCAACTGCGGTGGCGTCCAGATTGGATATCGCGTCAAGGACAAGCCGGCCTCGCCAAAGCGCAACCGTGGCATCCAGATCGGATGACGCATCAAGGACGAGCCCGCATCGCCACCCGCGCACCGCCGGAACGCTCGCATTAACGGGCCCGCCATGTTGCCCGCCGCAACCACCGCCTTGTCAGGAGGAGCTGACGCCCGCAATAACAAAGCGTGGGGTTGCATCCTCCATTACCCCAGAGGCGGCGTTGTCTACGGTCCCTTGGGCTCGAGGGTCGTCTTCTCGGATGAGGAGTGTGCGGCGCGGTACGACCGAGGCAACGCCGCCCACCGCTCCAAGTCTGCCAAGATTGACGTTGCGCTGGAATGGGTCCGCAGTGACCCAGAGCTCGTTGTCGCATGCACCCTCGACCGCTCCATCACCACCACGGAGACGGCCGCTGCCGCCTTGATGGCGAGGAGTAGTTGCCTAGCGACTCCTCCGCCAACGCCAATAGGGGCAAGGCCACCACCAAGGCTCCGCCAGCGCAGTTGGCATTGGCTGCGGCGGCCCTCCGCACCGCGCAGCAGGAGGCAGAGCGGCTCCTCCGCGAGCGGCAGACAGCAGCTGGATGGACGACGACGACGGCACGGACGATGATGGCAGTGCGGCAGGAAAGGGTGGCCACGCGCATGAGATGGTCGTCCGGTATAGGGTTTAGTTTTTCTTTCTAGTTTTTAGTTAAACGGTCGAATATCGACCTTTATGTAAATTATGTCTGAACTTTTTATAAAATCCGCCAAGTTTGTATGAATTTCGTCCGGTTAGTTCAAATGTGGTTTGAACTGTATGTGGACAGCGTTGGATGGCCGGCTTCTGCATCAGTGTACGCGGACTGGTCCCTCCTGTCAGCGGACGTATACAGGAGCAAATTTACAGGCCAGGGTTGAAGATGTCTTTAAAATGCATCAATGCATGCTACATGGTAGATGATTCTCATATGTAGATTGCACGAATGTTAGTGGATCAAGCTAATTAAGAATAGTATAACCGCATCTAAAGCGAGCCCTCACAGCGATTTGAATTTTTGGCCGTCCGTTTTCACGATTTGGACATTTTTGGTCGTCAGATCTACTGTGTAAAGCAATCTCTCCCGTAACTGACCCAGCTGTTCCATGGCCGGCTGCTCCAAGGGACAAAAGGAAGGCCTGTGGTTAACAGGGCCGTCGGCAGTCCATTCTGAAGGCCTGTAGTTGATCCACTTGTAAATCTAACGGTTACAACAATCTTAATGGCAAGGCAGTCGAAGCCCTATCGCCGTCCTCCTCACCCAAGCGACCCACAACACACAACACAGGGCCAGCATGTGGAATCCCTCAAATGCTCGGCGGGCGGTGGAAACCATAGGCAGGGCCATCCAGTTTTCACCACGGAAAGTCAGCACCGTGCACCCTCCCACCCACGGCGAATGACAGCCGTGGCCCATAGACTTGGAGGCCGGATAGTCCGTGATAAGCGACCTTTACCGAGTGAAAAAAAAACAGTATTCACGGCTCCATCTATGATTTTTTTTTATTTTTTTGCGGGCGATCTATGAATTTTATTAACGGCCAAGAATCACCGGAGTAGAATCGCATCAAGAGTCGGATCAGAGGGCCAGAATGCTCAGAGTTCTGAGGAGGTTCAGGTTCTTGCACGAATCTAACTATGAAAACTATGTTATGTTATGTGAAAGCATGTATGTTAACATAATTAGAAGTGGTGAGGATCACTCTCTTGGTATTTTGGTATATAGAATTCCTATTGGCCCTGTTTCGAGAGGACAAGAAGTCTAGTCATATTCGTACGAAAAGCTCTAGGTTGCCTTTTTGGAGTAAATAAAAGTTTTTGAGATTTTGCAAGAGCCGAGAAGAAAGCACCAGGTGCGTGCGAGGCAATGCCGGCCGTAGCATCAGGCATGCACGTGAGCACTGCTAGCGAGCCCCTGTTCGATAACCGTCGATCCAAAAACTCTTGTTGGACAAAAGAAAAAAAATCATATGTAGATTTGATCTCCGCTATGTGAACAAATAGGTTTCGCATCAGTGCAGGTAATGTATATATGTATCTTGTCGAGTGCATGCATGGTCATGTGGTATACTCCCTCCGTTCCCAAATATTTGTCACTCATTTTGCTCCATATGTAGTCACTTGTTGAAATCTCTAGAAAGACAATTATTTAGGAACGGAGGGAGTAGGTTGTTGCTTAGATAAAAGTCAAATGGAGAATTAAGCCGTGCTAAGTGATTTACAGGATTTCTAAATTAATTTAATTTTTGATTGGATTACTTAATTTTCAGTCAAGTTATACCTTCAAAATCCAACCAAAAATCAACCCAAATCTTCCTTATGACATTAAAATATTGACATATTATAATGTAGCGTTCAAAGTAAGCATCAATCAAAGGTGTGACCACTCGGGGACACCTAGATAGATTTAATAATTACACTATCAATCAAATGCATTTCATGTGGTTCACTGTACCCGAACCCTATGTAGACGGACCCTACTGGCCGCTTTTTAATCTATTTTATTTACATAAGGTGATATGTCGTTATCGTACTACCATTGGCTATGTATGTAACAAGGTTTTCGTTTTTGGAATAATCGGATATTTTACCAGTAACTCTAGTAGCATGTTGAAACTATCGTCTGATTCATACAAACATATAAAAAAGTACTTGTACAAGATGAGTAGTTTAACTCATTAAAAATGAATATCTTAACTACATTAACTATATGAGTTATAGGAAGGGCACCATGAGCTATGGCTTCTTCATGAAACGGGACTAACCTCGGCCTATGGCACCTAAACTATGGTAGGCAGTCAAGCAGACTTCAAAAAATGAAAATGTGTAGGAGCATGTCATACCGCGCTCATGCTGCCACACAATACTTGCATACGAGCATAGGATGCACCCTTTCCAATGGGACAAGCAGCAACATGCACATCGTAGCTTGATCATCCAAGTACAACTTGGCTTTATCGGAAGCCATCACCTTTTGGGCATGCCAAAGTCTTGTGGATTCCAAGTGTCAATCACCTTATACATGCCACATGGCAAAGCAAGATCTTGTCTAGCAAAGTAACAATCGGTTAAGGTTTGTTGCAGACTGCTATGCATATAGGCCCAACCGCACAAGAATGAGTATTCCCCTTTTTTCATGTTTGATTCCCCAAAAATTAAGTCTTTGGTATTGGAACGCTAAAACTGGACAGTGTGAGAATTTTTTGGAATTAAATATATCATCATCATGGCTAGTTAAAATAAACTACTAACTGCTTTTCTAGTAACTAAATTAAACCTTACGAACAAATGAATTTGTACCATCTGTGTTTGAGAGTTCGAGATAAGCTTTGGACTTTTGCACACCGTTCAACCGCGCATAGCTAACAAGATGGCGTGGAAGGGAAGTCTCCCGGCCTAAAAGATAATTAGTACGCATGTGCCTCTACCGTACGCGAAAACAAAGGATAACATAAATATCACCGTGAATCTTCTCAATCGTGTGCTGGAGATTCGAGTTGTCGATACTTTTTTAGACGACATATAAATATCATTGCGAATCTTCTCAAGTTTTATCAACGTGTATTGGGGTCATCGTCAATTTATGAGATTAAGATGACAGAGGATGGATTTTTTTTCCTTTTTGTGCCATTGTCTTGCCTTCATTTGTTGTCTTTGCTTTTAAAGATACATTATTCAGAAAAAAAAAGATACATTACAAAAAGATACTTCTTTTAGCTCTCGTAATGAGTGTTTACCGATTTTGATAGAACAATACTCGTTTAATCTTCATTATGCCCCCAACACAAATGCACGTATACCTTCTTTAACTGTCATAAAGGGGTTATGAGAATAATGGTGGTGGTAATTTTTAGTACTATTATTGTTGGGGAACGTTGCATGGAAAACAAAAAATTTCTACGCACACGCAAGATCTATCCATGAAGATGCATAGCTATGAGAGGGGAGAGTGTGTCTACGTACCCTCGTAGACCATAAGCGGAAGCGTTTATTAACGCGGTTGATGTAGTCGAACTTCTTCGCGATCCAACCGATCAAGTACCGAACGTACGGCACCTCCGCGTTCAGCACACGTTTAGCTCGGTGACGTCCTCGCCTTCTTGATCCATCAAGATGGGCGAAGTAGTAGATGAGTACCGGCAGCACGACGGCATGGTGACGGTAGTGGTGATACTATTTCCGCAGGGCTTTGCCTAAGCACTCCGAAAATATGACCGAGGGACAGACTGTGGAGAGGGACGCCGCACACGGCTAAGAGATTGTCGTGTCCTTGTGTGGCGCCCCCTCCCACATATATACGAAGGAAATATGCCCTAGAGGCAATAATAAAGTTATTATTTATTTCCTTATTTCATGATAAATGTTTATTATTCATGCTAGAATTGTATTAACCGGAAACATGATACATGTTTGAATACATAGACAAACATATAGTCACTAGTATGCCTCTACTTGACTAGCTCATTAATCAAAGATGGTTATGTTTCCTAACCATAGACATGTGTTGTTATTTGATTAATGGGATCACATCATTAGGAGAATGATGTGATTGACATGACCCATTCCGTTAGCCTAGCACTTGATCGTTTAGTATATTGCTATTGCTTTCTTCATGACTTATACATGTTCCTGTAACTATGAGATTATGCAACTCCGTTTACGGAGGAACACTTTGGTGCTACCAAAGCGTCCACAACGTAATCGGGTGATTATAAAGGAGTATTACAGGTGTCTCCAAAGGTACATGTTGGGTTGGCGTATTTCGAGATTAGGTTTTGTCATTCCGATTGTCGGAGAGGTATCTCTGGGCCCTCTTGGTAATGCACATCACATAAGCCTTGCAAGCATTGCAACTAATAAGTTAGTTGCGAGATGATGTATTACGGAACGAGTAAAGAGACTTGCCGGTAACGAGATTGAACTAGGTATTGGATACCGACGATCAAATCTCGGGCAAGTAACATACCGATGACAAAGGGAACAACGTATGTCGTTATGCGGTTTGACCGATAAAGATCTTCGTAGAATATGTAGGAACCAATATGGGCATCTAGGTTCCGCTATTGGTTATTGACCGAGAATAGTTCTAGGTCATGTCTACATAATTCTCGAACCCGTAGGGTCCGCATAACGTTACGATGACAGTTTTATTATGAGTTTATAAGTTTTGATGTACCGAAGTTTGTTCGGATTCCCGGATGTGATCACGGACATGACGAGGAGTCTCGAAATGGTCGAGACACAAAGATTGATATATTGGAAGCCTATGTTTGGACATCGGAAGTGTTCCGGGTGAAATCGGCATTTCTGCAGTACCGGAGGTTACCGAACCCCGGTGACCTAATGGGCCTTAATGGGCCTAGTGGAGAAAGAGGAGAAGGGGCCAAGGGGCAGCCGCCTCCCCCAAGTCCGAATAGGACAAGGAGGGGGGGCGGTGCCCCCCCTTTCCTTTTCCCCCTCTCCTCCTTCCCCCCCAAGTCCTAGTCCAACTAGGAAAGGCGGGAGGGAGTAGGACTCCTCCGGCGTGCCTCCTCCTAGGGCCGGCCGCACCCCCCCCAACCTTGCTCCTTTATATACGGGGGCAGGGGGCACCCCATAGACACACAAGTTGATATACGGATCGTTCCTTAGCCGTGTGCGCTGCCCCCCTCCACCATATTCCACCTCGGTCATATCGTCGCGGAGTTTAGCGGCGCTGCCGATAGAGCATCATCATCGTCACTGCGCCGTCGTCTTGTGGAACTCATCCGACACTTTGCTGGATCGGAGTCCGTGGATCGTCATCGAGCTGAGCGTGTCGAACTTCGGAGGTACCGTGACGTTCGGTACTTGGATCGGTCGGATCGTGAAGACGTCTGTTGCATCAACCGCGTTGTCATAACGCTTCGCTTTCGGTCTCACGAGGGTACGTGGACAATACTCTCCTCTCGTTGCTATGCCATCACCATGATCTTGCGTGTGCGTAGGAAATTTTTGAAATTACTACGTTCCCCAACAAAGTGGTATCGAGCCTGGTTTTATGCGTAGATGTCATATGCACGAGTAGAACACAAGTGAGTTGTGGGCGATACAAGTCATACTGCTTACCAGATGTCATACTTTGGTTCGGGCGGTATTGTGAGATGAAGCGGCCCGGACCGACATTACGCCAGACGCTTACGCGAGACCGGTTTCACCGCTATGCGAGCACTCGTGCTTAAAGGTGACTGGCGGGTGTCTGTCTCTCTCACTTTAGTTGAACCGAGTGTGGTTACGCCCGGTCCTTGCAAAGGTTAAAACAGCACCAACTTGACAAACTATCGTTGTGGTTTTGATGCGTAGGTAAGAACGGTTCTTGCTCAGCCCGTAGCAGCCACGTAAAATTTGCAACAACAAAGTAGAGGACGTCTAACTTATTTTTGCAGGGCATGTTGTGATGTGATATGGTCAAGACGTGATGCTATATTTTATTGCATGAGATGATCATGTTTTGTAACCGAAGTTATCGTCAACTGGCAGGAGCCATATGCTTGTCGCTTTATTGTATGAAATGCAAACGCCCTGTAATTGCTTTACTTTATCACTAAGCGGTAGCGATAGTCGTAGAAGCAATAGATGGGCGTAACGACAACGATGCTACGATGGAGATCAAGGTGTCGCGCCCGGTGACGATGGTGATCACGACGGTGCTTCGGAGATGGAGATCACAAGCACAAGATGATGATGGCCATATCATATCACTTATATTGATTGCATGTGATGTTTATCCTTTATGCATCTTATCTTGCTTTGATTAACGGTAGCATTTTAAGATGATCTCTCACTAAAATTATCAAGAAGTGTTCTCCCTGAGTATGCACCGTTGCGAAAGTTCTTCGTCTTTGAGACACCACGTGATGATCGGGTATGATAGGCTCTACGTTCAAATACAACGGGTGCAAAACAGTTGCACACGCCGAATACTCGAGTTAAACTTGACGAGCCTAGCATATACAGATATGGCCTCGGAACACGGAGACCGAAGGTCGGCGTGAATCATATAGTAGATATGATCAACATATTGATGTTCATCGTTGAAACTACTCCATCTCACATGACGATCGGACATGGTGTAGTTGATATGGATCACGTAATCACTTAGAAGATTAGAGGGATGTCTATCTAAGTGGGAGTTCTTAAGTAATATGATTAATTGAACTTTAATTTATCATGAACTTAGTCCTGGTAGTATTTTGCAAATTATGTTGTAGATCAATAGCTCGCGTTGTTGCTTCCCTATGTTTTTGCTTCCCTATGTTTTTATATGTGTTCCTAGAGAAAATTGTATTGAAAATGTTAGTAGCAATGATGCGGATTGGATCCGTGATCTGAGGTTTATCCTCATTGCTGCACAGAAGAATTATGTCCTTAATGCACAGCTAGGTGACATACCTATTGCAGGAGCAAATGCAGATGTTATGAACGTTTGGCTAGCTCAATATGATGACTACTTGATAGTTTAGTGCACCATACTTAACGGCTTAGAATCGGGACTTGAAAGACGTTTTGAACGTCATGGACCATATGAGATGTTCTAGGAGTTGAAGTTAATATTTCAAGCAAATACCCGAGTTGAGAGATATAAAGTCTCCAACAAGTTCTATAGCTAAAAGATGGAGGAGAATCGCTCAACTAGTGAGCATGTGCTCAGATTGTCTGGGTACTTCAATCGCTGGAATCAAGTGGAGTTAATCTTCCGGATAAGATAGTGATTGACAGAATTCTCTAGTCACCATCACTAAGTTACTAGAGCTTCGTGATGAACTATAGTATGCAAGGGATGACGAAAAGATTCCCAAGCTCTTCGTGATGCTGAAATCGACGAAGGTAGAAATCAAGAAAAGAGCATCAAGTGTTGATGATTGACAAGACCACTAGTTTCAAGAAAAGGGCAAAGGGAAAGAAAGGTAACTTCAAGTAGAATGACAAGCAAGTTGTCGCTCCTTGAAGAAGCCCAAAGCTGGACCAAAGCCTGAAACCAGTGCTTCTACCGCAAAGGAAATGATCACTTTGGGAGCGTAAATGACCTGAATATTTGGTAGATAAGAAGGGTGGCAAAGTGAACAAGGGTATATTTGATATACAGGTGTTTGATGTGTGCCTTACTAGTGTTTGTAGTAGCCACGAGTATTTGATACTTGTTCGGTTGCTAAGATTAGTAACTCAAACAGGAGTTACATAATAAACAGAGACTAGTTGAGGGAAGTGATGATGAGTGTTGGAAATAGTTCCAAGATTGATATGATCATCATCACACACTCCCTATATTTTCGAGATTAGTGTTAAAAGCCAAATAAATGTTATTTAGCGTTTGTGTTGAGCATGAATATTATTTGATCATGTTTATTGCAAAACGGTTATTCATTTAAAGTTAAAGAATAATTTTTATTCTGTTTACATGAATAAAACCTTCGATGGTTATACACCCAATGAAAATAGTTTGTTGGATCTCGATCGTAGTGATACACATATTCATAATATTGATGCCAAAAGATGCAAAGTTAATAATGATAGTGCAACTTATTTGTGGCACTTGCCGTTTGGGTCATATCGGTGTAAACGCATGAAGAAACTCCATAAAGATGGATTTTCGGAATCACTTGGTTATGAATCATTTGATGCTTGTGAACCGTGCTTTTTGGGCAAGATGACTAAAACTCCGTTCTCCGTAACAATGGAACGAGCTCTTGACTTGTTGGAAATAATACATACCAATGTATGCGATCCAATGAGTGTTGATGCCCGTGGCAAGTATCATTATTTTCTGACCTTCACAGATGATTTGAGCATATATGCGTATATCTTCTTGATGAAACATAAGTCTGAAATAGTTGAAAAGTTCAAAGAATTTCAGAGTGAAGTGGAAAATCATCGTAACAAGAAAATAAAGTTTCTGCGATCTGATCGTGGAGATGAATATTTGAGTTACGAAGTTTGGTCTTCAATTAAAACAAAGTGGAATAGTTTCACAGCTCACGCCACATGGAACACCACAACATAATGGTGTGTCCGAACGTCGTAACCGCACTTTATTGGATATGGTGCGATCTATGATGTATCTTACCGATTTACCACTATAGTTTTGGGGTTATGCATTAGAGACAGCTGCATTCACGTTTAATAGGGCACCATCTAAATCCGTTGAGATGACACCGTATGAACTATGGTTTAGCGATGAAACCTAAGTCATCGTTTCTTAAAGCTTGGAGTTGCGATGCTTATATGAAAAGGTTTCAACCTGATAAGCTCGAACCCAAATCGGAAAAGTGCGTCTTCATAGAATACCCAAAGGTAAATATTGGGTACACCTTCTATCACAGATCCGAAGGCAAGTTATTCGTTGCTAAGATGGATCCTTTCTAGAGAAGAAGTTTCTCTCGAAAGAAGTGAGTGGGAGGAAAGTAGAGCTTGATAAGGTAATTGTACCTTCTCCCGAATTGGAAAGTAGTTCATCACAGAAATCATTTCCTGTGATTCCTACACCAATCAGTGAGGAAGCTAATGATGATGATCATGAAGCTTCAGATCAAGTTACTAACGAACCTCGTAGGTCTTCCAAAATAAGATCCGCACCAATGTGGTATGGTAATCCTATTCTAGAAGTCATGTTACTAGACCATGATGAACCTACGAACTATGAGGGAGCGATGATGAGCCCAGATTCCACGAAATGGCTTGAGGCCATAAAATCTGAGATAGGATCCATATATAAGAACAAAGTGGGGACTTTGGTTGACCTGCTCGATGATCAACAAGTCAAGTTAAATAAATGGATCTTCAAGAGGAATACGGACATTGATAGTAGTGTTACTATCTACAAAGCTCGACTTGTTGCAAAAGGTTTTCGACAAGTTCAAGGTGTTGACTACAATGAGATTTTCTCAACTCTAGTGTTGCTTAAGTCTGTCCGAATCATGTTAGCAATTGCCACATTTTATGAAATCTGGCAAATGGATGTCAAAACAACATTCTTTAATGGATTTATTAAAGAAGAGTTGTATATGATGCAACCGTAAGGTTTTGTCAATCCTAAAGGAGCTAACAAAATGTGCAAGCTCCAAATGATCCATCTATGGACTGGTGCAAGCATCTCAGAGTTGGAATACATGCTTTGATAAGTTGATCAAAGCATATAGTTTTATACAGACTTGCGGTGAAGCCTGTATTTACAATAAAGTGAGTGGAGCACTACCGCCTTTTTGATAAATATATGTGAGTAACATATTGTTGATCAGAAATGATGTATAATTTTTCTGGAAAGCATAAAGGAGTATTTGAAAGGAGTTATTTAAAAGAAAGACCTCAGTAAAGCTAATTACATATTGAGCATAAAGATCTATTTAGATAGATCAAGACGCTTGATAAGTTTTTCAATAAGTACATACCTTGTCAAGATTTTGAAGTAGTTCAAAATGGAACAGTCAAAGAAAAGTTCTTGCCTGTGTTGCAAACATGTGAAATTGAGTAAGACTCAAATCCCGACCACGACAGAAAATAGAAAAGAGAATGAAAGTCATTCCCTATGCCTCGACCATAGGTTCTATAAAGTATGCTATGCTATGTACCGGACCTATTGTATACCTTGCTCTGAATTTGGCAAGGGAGTACAATAGTGATCTAGGAGTAGATCATCGGACATTGGTCAAGAACATCCTTAGTGAGGACTAAGGAAATATTTCTCGATTATGGAGGTGATAAAAGAGCCCGTCGTAAAGAGTTACATCGATGCAAGCTTTTTACACTGATCCAGATGACTCTAAATCTCAATCTGGATACATATTGAAAGTGGGAGCAATTAGCTAGAGTAGCTCCGTGCAGAGCATTGTAGACATAGAATATTTGCAAAATACATACGACTCTGAATGTGACAGACCCGTTGACTAAGCTTCTCTCACGAGCAAAACATGATCATACCTTAGTACTCTTTGGGTGTTAATCACATAGCGATTTGAACTAGATTATTGACTCTAGTAAACCCTTTGGGTGTTGGTCACATGACGATGTGAACTATGGGTGTTAATCACATACGATGTGAATATTAGTGTTGAATCACATGATGATGTGAACTAGATTATTGACTCTAGTGCAAGTGGGAGACTGAAGGAAATATGCCCTAGAGGCAATAATAAAGTTATTATTTATTTCCTTATTTCATGATAAATGTTTATTATTCATGCTAGAATTGTATTAACCGGAAACATGATACATGTGTGAATACATAGACAAACATATAGTCACTAGTATGCCTCTACTTGACTAGCTCATTAATCAAAGATGGTTATGTTTCCTAACCATAGACATGTGTTGTTATTTAATTAATGGGATTACATCATTAGGAGAATGATGTGATTGACATGACCCATTCCATTAGCCTAGCACTTGATCGTTTAGTATATTGCTATTGCTTTCTTCATGACTTATACATGTTCCTGTAACTATGAGATTATGCAACTCTCGTTTACCGGCGGAACACTTTGGGTGCTACCAAACGTCACAACGTGAATCGGGTGATTATAAAGGAATACTACAGTGTCTCCAAAGGTACATGTTGGGTTGGCGTATTTCGAGATTAGGTTTTGTCACTCCGATTGTCGGAGAGGTATCTCTGGGCCCTCTCGGTAATGCACATCACATAAGCCTTGCAAGCATTGCAACTAATAAGTTAGTTGCGAGATGATGTATTATGGAACGAGTAAAGAGACTTGCCGGTAACGAGATTGAACTAGGTATTGGATACCGACGATCAAATCGCGGGCAAGTAACATACCGATGACAAAGGGAACAACGTATGTCGTTATGCGGTTTGACCGATAAAGATCTTCGTGAGAATATGTAGGAACCAATATGGGCATCCAGGTTCCGCTATTGGTTATTGACCGAGAATAGTTCTAGGTCATGTCTACATAGTTCTCGAACCCGTAGGGTCCGCACGCTTAACATTACGATGACAGTTTTATTATGAGTTTATAAGTTTTGATGTACCGAAGTTTGTTCGGAGTCCCGGATGTGATCACGGACATGACGAGGAGTCTCGAAATGGTCGAGACATAAAGATTGATATATTGGAAGCCTGTGTTTGGACATCGGAAGTGTTCCGGGTGAAATCGGCATTTCTTAGAGATGCAGGAGGTTACCGAAACCCCCCGGTGACCTAATGGGCCTTAATGGGCCTAGTGGAGAAAGAGGAGAAGGGGCCAAGGGGCAGCCACGCGCCCCTCCCCCCCAAGTCCGAATAGGACAAGGAGGGGGGGCGGCGCCCCCCCTTTCCTTTTCCCCTCTCCTCCTATCCCCCCCCAAGTCCTAGTCCAACTAGGAAAGGGGGGAGTCCTACTCCCGGTGGGAGTAGGACTCCTCCGGCGCGCCTCCTCCTAGGGCCGGCCGCACCCCCCCCTTGCTCCTTTATATACGGGGGCAGGGGGGCACCCCACAGACACACAAGTTGATCTACGGATCGTTCCTTAGCCGTGTGCGGTGCCCCCTCCACCATATTCCACCTCGATCATATCGTCGCGAAGTTTAGGCGAAGCCTGCGCCGATAGAGCATCATCATCGCCACCACGCCGTCGTCTTGTGGAACTCATCCCGACACTTTGCCGGATCGAGTCCGGGATCGCCATCGACCTGAGCGTGTGCCGAACTTCGGAGGTACCGTGACGTTCGGTACTTGGATCGGTCGGATCGTGAAGACGTACGACTACATCAACCGCGTTGTCATAACGCTTCCGCTTTCGGTCTACGAGGGTACGTGGACAATACTCTCCCCTCTCGTTGCTATGCCATCACCATGATCTTGCGTGTGCGTAGGAAAAATTTTGAAATTACTACGTTCCCCAACAATATATAGGTTGGGAGATGGGAGGCTGCCAGGAGGCGCCCCAAGGGAGGACAAATCCCCCTTGGGTCCCTGCCCTTGCCCCCCCCCCTTCCTTATTGGCGCACGGGAGGAAGGCAGGGGGATGTGCCCCCTCCCCTTTCCTTTCTCTCACGAGGAGGGAAAGGCAAGAGGGGCCAACCCTCCCCCTTTTCTTCCCCTAGGGCCGGCGGCCAGGGAGAGGGCGCGCCAGCCCCCTTGTCGGCTGGTGTGTGCCTCCCCTTGGCCCATTAGGCCCATAGACCTCTCGGGGCCTCCCGGAACCCCTTCCAGTGATCCGATGGTTACCCGGTACAACCCGAAAACTTTCCCGTGTCCAAATAGCATCGTCCTACATATCAATCTTTACCTCCGGACCATTCCGGAGCTCCTCGTCATGTCCATGATCTCATCCGGGACTCCGAACAACATTCGTTCACCAAATCACATAACTCATATAATACTATATCGTCAACGAACGTTAAGCGTGCGGACCCTACGGGTTCGAGAACTATGTAGACATGACCGAGACACCTCTTCGATCAATAACCAATAGAGGAACCTGGATGCCCATATTGGTTCCTGCATATTATACGAAGATCTTTTTCGGTCGAACCATTATGACAACATACGTAATTCCCTTTGTCTATCGGTATGTCACTTGCCCGAGATTCGATCGTTGCTATCTTCATACCTAGTTCAGTCTCGTTATCGGCGAGTCTCTTTACTCGTTCCGTAATACATCATCTCATAACTAACTCCTTAGTAACTTTGCTTGCAAGCTTCTGTATTACCGAGAGGGCCCAGAGATACCTCTCTGATACTCAGAGTGACAAATCATAATCTCGATCAATGCCAACTCAACAGACACCTTCAGAGATACATGTAGAGCATCTTTATGATCATCCAGTTACATTATGACATTTGATAGCACGCAAGGTATTCCTCCGCTATCCGGGAGTTGCATGATCTCATAGTCGAAGGAATATGTATTAGACATTAAGAAAGCAATAGCAGTAAACTACACGATCATATCCTAAGCTAACGGATGGGTCTTGTCCAGCACATCATTCTCCTAATGATGTGATCCCGTTATCAAATGACAACACATGTCTATGGTTAGAAAACCTTAACCATCTTTGATCAACAAGCTAGTCTTGTAGAGGCTCACTAGGACACGGTATTTGTTTATGTATCCACACATGTATCTAAGTTTCCGAGCAATACAATTCTAGCATGAATAATAAACCTTTATCATGAATAAGGAAATATAGTAATAACAACTTTATTGTTGCCTCTAGGGCATATTTGCATCAATTATATGGTCAATTTAGAAAGATGTAAGAACAAAGTACTTGCAAACCAATTTAGAAATGGACCCGCTTCCGCCATTTATAACATTTACCATTGAATTGAAAATTGAGATAAGTTGCATAATGAGGAGAGAAGGAACCGCATACGAGTATCACAAATATTCATTAACTATATGAATTCTATATGAATTTTGATTTTGCTAACCACATGTTCCAAATACTCATTAACTAGGGAGAGGCGATAGTATATGCATGATTTCTGGTTTGCTCCTTTCCTTGGGACAATATAAATACTTTACATTCTAACGGTCAGCATGCTTTGCTACTTGCCTTAGGGCATGGGTTCAAGCCCTGCCAATGCATCGTAGACTTAAATTTTTGTTAATCGTGCTTTCAAAACAAATAATTTGAAAGGGAGAAACCAGCTAACAGGTACTTGATACGAACGTGAACATAAGGAAATCTAAATAGATGGGGCGAGATCACGTGGGATGTCCTGGTTTTTGTGCGAATATATAGTTGACTGCAACTTATTACATAGACTAGGAAACCCCAGAAATCTTGGTTTCGGGTGCCAGCTAGAGCAAGAACTATTTTTTTCCTCCATGCGTCTCTACCATGGTTTGTGAGAAAAAACCGACCTGTAAAAAAAGATCCCTGTAAAAAATAGTTAGTTTGTGTTCTAGTGATCAGTAAGATGCTTGGCAACCCCATAGGTCCTGGGTTCGAGTGCCAGGCAGCGCAAGGTTTTTAGTTTTTTGACTCCATACGTCGTTACCATGGTGTGTCAGAAGAAACCAGCCAGTTTCTAAATAGATGGTTGTAAAACAGTAATTAGTTCGTGTTCAAGTGGTCAATAAGATGCTTGGCAACCCCAAATGTCATGGGTTGGAGCGCTAGGCAACACAAGGATTTATTTTCTCTGTACGTCGTTATCATGGTGTGTGAGAAGAAACCAGCCAGTTTCTAAATAGATCCCTGTAAAAAATGGTTCATGGCGAGTCAAAGGAACGCTGACATGAGAGCCACGTCGCCAAGTTTTTTCCCTCTCGAATTGGTTTTGGCCTTATTTGATTAAATCAACGAGTTTACAACCTAAATCAAATAATTTCCGAGTTATTGGGCTTGTAACGCATTTCACTCTGATATTATCAACATATTATATTTCGGGGAAAAAATGGAATCTAATCGGCTAGTTAGTTTGTTGAGCCTGTAGGCCGAGTCCATAGATGTTGGGCATCCAACCTCGTATGTTTGCTTGTGTATTGTTTCAAACTGCGAGTGGATAGGTTTCGTTCTATTTTTTCCTGAAGATAGGTTTCATTCATGACACAATTCAGATTTAATATTTCATATATTGATGTTTCGCCCGCAACTTTTTTTTGTGAAGTTTTGACATATGGAATACAAGAAAAACCGAAACAAGAGGCATTTTTAACTACTGGCTAACTTTGGTTACTCTTGAATCGTACCTATATGCTTCAAGAAAAAAATTAGTGTAGTCATTACTTGTTGTTCCCTAATCCCTACTAACATACTAACATAATGAGTGTCTTTAAAGTCCCTGCCGGGCTGTGTGATGACCTCAGCAAAATGATACGTCGGTTCTGGTGGGGTGCTGAAAAAGGGAAACGAAAAACACATTGGATTGGATAGGATATCATGCTACGTCCCAAGGCGAGAGGTGGTATGGGTTTCAAGTATCTTAGACTATTCAACCAAGCGCTTCTTGCGCACCAAGTCTGGCGTTTGATCCAATACCCGGACAGTTTATGCGCACAAGTTTTACGAGCCAAGTATTACCCTGAGGGTGTCATTACAGATACTGTGTTTACAGGTAACGGATCAACAACTTGGCAGGCTATTGAGCATGGACTCGAGCTGGTCAAACAAGGGTACATATGACGGGTAGGGAATGGGGCAAGTATCCGTGTTTGGAGAGATCCCTGGATCCCTAGAGGACCGACCTGTAGGCCGATCACTCCCAAGCGTAGATGCGGACTTAAATGGGTTGCAGATTTTTTGGTGGCTGATGGAGCATGGAATGTTCCATTACTCAGGAAGCATTTTTTTTCCAGGTTGACGTAGATGAGATTCTGAAAGTCAAGGCCTCGAGAAGAATGAACGATGACTGTATTGCCTGGTACCCGGATAAGCACGGAATTTTCTCTGTCAAGTCGGCTTATAACATGGCTCGTGATAGAGTTATGGATGTGGAGGGTGTAGGTGAATCAAGTGTACGACCAGATGGGTCAAGACCGGCGTGGAAAATGTTATGGAGTTGTGGTGCTCATCCAAAGGTGTGTGTGTTTGCATGGAAGGCAGCAAGGGGGCGTTGGCTACAAAGGAAAATAAACGATGTAGACAATTGGAGCATGATGGGATTTGTACCATATGCGGTCAGGAAACAGAGTCAAATTTTCATGCGCTGGTTCGATGCCCACATGTTCGTAACTTATGGACTGCCATGGATCGGTCTGGGACCTTGCAGCTGATGATCTTCTCAAAGGTACAGAACCAGAATGGTTGTTGTTGTGTATTCAGCAGATCAATGAGACACAAAGAATGTTGTTCCTCATGTTATTATGGCGTATATGGCATGTCCATAATGAACTTACCCATAACAAGCCAATCATCCCGGTTGAGGCCTCGAAGAAATTCCTATGCAGCTATATGGAATCGTTGCTACTGATTAAACAACACCAGGAGGTGGATGTGTTGAAGGGTAAACAGGTTGTTATTTTCTCAGGCCAGGCAAGTCATAAGAGAGCTAGGACGACGGCAGTGGAGATTGTAAATTGGATTCCCCCACCATGTGGTGTTGCCAAGCTAAACATCAACGGATCCTTCATCCAAGCGGACGAAACGGCGGGCTCTAGAATGATACTGAGAGACCACAAAGGTGTGGTAATTTATGCGGCTTGCAGGTCGCTCTTGAACTGCTCGAGTGCTCTTGAGGCTGAGCTTGCAGCGTGTGACGAGGGCCTGCGACTGGCGCTACACTGGACTCAACTACCGCTTTAGGTGGAAACGGATTGCTCCGAAATCATCAAGCTGCTCTTGCCCCACAGATCGCTCTAGTAACATGTATCAGGTGGCTGAGATTGCTGAGATGGCTAAGGAACGACCTGTACATTTCTAGAAAATTTGTAGGTCACAAAATAATGTCGCTCATGCTATGGCAGCTATAGGTCGTAGTCACCAACGCACTGCTTGTTGGTTAGCAAACTCCCTAAAAGAGATTAGTATTATCATTTCAAACGAGTGTAAGGCCTTGGTTGATTAAATGATATGCTTTTCCCCAAAAAAAAAACATAGCCCTCCGTAAAGGGGTCAATCCGTGGAACCATACGGGTATAGTTCCGTACACCAGAACCTTTTTTACTAAACATAGCAGCCCGTACGTTTCAGATCCAACTTGCGGTGGTGCAGTGCCGGCTTTGCTACATTCACGGACGTTTACTGGACGTTTACGGGGTGATATTGACTTGTCACTATTTGATAGGATTAAGGGGTAAGCTGGGGCCCCACCCTGGGTGAAAATCAGGGGGGCGCTGAAGAGTATTATTAGAAAGCCCGTAAGAGCCCCGTATGCGGCCCGTGCGTTTAGCATTTTCGGTGCAGTGCAGACCATGCACGCGAGCACCATACGGCGATGCCACCCAAGCCGCAGTGCCTCACGACGGCCCAGGCGTGATGCACGGCCATCTGACTCAGCCACCACTCACTCCGGAAAACGATGTGCCAAAGACCACCTGATCGATCCTCCCTCGTATTCCCAATAGTCTATAAAATCGCCGCAGCCACAAGTGTCAATCATCGGATGGGCGAAAACGGCAAGATGGCAAGATTGGGGTCGTGCAGGACCATTCCAGGGGGTTTACGCAGACTCGTCCTTTTCAGGTGCATATCTAGTTTTTTATACTGGCAAAAAAGGCCTCGGCTCCCGGGGACAAATTCATAGGGAAGTTCCTGCGTGATCAAAGTGGCATGTTACTTTGTTGGCAAGTGTTATTCGGGGAAGCGCGACTTTTCAATCCTATCGGGTCAGTACTTGCTCCAGGTAAACAAAGATGTGTTCGTACCACTCGTACTTGGGAGGAACGGCTCGTTCATGTGCTTGCGTGTGGCCGAGATGATAAAAGATGCGTATGGTGCTTCCTACGCTGCTCCAGCACCAGACCATCTTTCGAGGGACAGTTCATGGGCAGTTTGAGAGATCTTTCATCTACAGTTCGAGAAACTTCAAGAACGTTCTATACGGACTCTTCTTCTGCTGCAACTCGGAATTGGTAACGATCCGATCCAAACCACATCTTCATACTGTTCCTGAGTGATCGTAGGGTAATTTTTTTCTACTACATTTCGTAGGTAATATTCCTATGGGTTCATGAGGACGTCGGTTCCTTTGAGTGAGGTGTATGTGAGAGACTGGTTTAATAAAAATGATAGACTACTCATATCAACAAGGAATTCCTTCTCTTTCCGAGGAGGGGGGGCATTCGAAAAGAAATTCAAAGTTAAGCATGTTTAGCTTACAGCAATTTCAGGATGGGTGCCCGACTGAAAAGTTGTTCCCAGATGCACACGAGTGACAACAATGTATACAGGAAGGACCAGTGTTGAACTGTGTGGCGGGTCTAGATCCCACTAGTAGTAACAGCCAGTAACCGATAAATGTGTCCGAGGCATTACAGGCGTGAGGGTGACGACCGCTAGCTAGGTGAGAAACGCTAGTTGCCGTAGCTAGTTTAGTTAATTAGTTGTTATCTTTTGTTTATCCAACATACTGTCTAACTTTATTATTAGATTGTTTAATTATACTTTCTTCGTTTTTTTTTAATCTGCGTATAAGATTTGGTCAAAGTCAAACTTTGTAAAGTTTGATCAACTTTATAAAGTTGACCAACTTTATAGGAAAAAGTGTTAACATCCACAATACTAAAGCTATATGGTATGAAAAATAATTTCATGATGCATCTAAAAATATTGATTTCATAATATAAATTATGGTATTTTTTCTATAAACTTAGTCAAAGTTAACAAAGTTTGACTTTGATCAAATTTTATATGCAAACTAAAAAACGAAAGGAGTACATGATTGTAGCGTTGTTTAGTTACCGGAGTGTTCAAACTATCCAATAAACCTAGCTATAAGTGTTTTATATTTGAACCATATGCATGGTTGTAGCACCGTATAGTTAGAGTGTTTACATTATCCGATAAACCTAGCTAGCTATATGTGCTTTATGTTTGAACTATATGAATAGTGGTAGCACTGTTTAATTTTTTCGATAAATAGCGGATTTTATTAGCTCAAAACAAAGTATCAAGAGAATACACACATGATGAGCACACACCCGGCCTCTGCATAGTTAGAATGCACACATCCAACACGAACACACATAAAAGCACACGCATGCAAATAGCAAAGTCATATAAGACCAAAGCTATGCATAGGCGAGGCAAAAAAAAACTAAGTGATCGGATCCTTGATTGGCAAACTATAGGAAAGACCATATCCGCACCAATCATCTCATGACAACACGTAAACGACGAGATTCTTCAACATCAACGCCTTCACAAAGGGAGCGATGCTTAGGCGCCTGCGTCACCGGATCCAATCACCAAAGGATAGAATCTAGGTTTTCACCCTGAAGAAACGGTCCGAGCATATCCAAGCAACGCCTTCAACAAGGTAACGACGTATGAACATCGTCATTGCCAGGTATAACTACCTCGGGTCAGACCTGGGCTTTCACCCCAGAGCTCGATACTAGGTGCTCGAGAAGCACCACCATTGTAGTCATTCATGTGACGTCGCCATCACTTTTACGTAATCCGAGCAGCTACATGCGATACGAACGCCGCCGCTGCACAACCATTCCTCTGCGTCAAGCCGCCATCCATAATTTGCATCTCATCGCCGAAGCACCGAATCTGGAGAGATGAACCCTCACAAAGATTTTCAGTGGCCACAGCCGCCATGGAGTCGTAGGAGGTCAAAGCTGCGTAGTCTGCATCGACCACCAAATAGGCCGATCAAAATCTAGATCACCACCACCGCCTGAGTACCCGTCCGCCGGCGAGGGGAGGCCAGACCGAAACAAGTGCATGCCCGCCCGTGAGGATGCATGCAGCCATACGCTCTGGAACAATTCCACGCATCACGGGAACAAATCCATGGCCCTGGCCAGCGGCATCACCTATCCAGCGCCCGTCCATCCAGGCTTGTGCGCGCACACCGTTGCCATCCAAGACCAGTTATAGGATCGAAAGTATGTCTACAGGGGGGTGATTAGACTACTTGACCAAATAAAAATCTAGCCTTTTCCCAATTTTAAGTCTTGGCAGATTTTAGCAACTTAGCACAAATCAAGTAATCAACCTACACATGCAATTCTAAGAGTATAGCAGCGGAATGTAAAACAATTGCATATGAAGATAAAGGAAGGAGTTTGGAGGAAGCAAACACAATGTAGACACGGAGATTTTTTATCCATGGTTCAGATAGGTGGTGCTATTGTACATCGACGTTGATGGAGACTTCAACCCAGGAAGGGTAACGGTTGCGCGAGTCCACGGCAGGCTCCACCCACGAAGGGTCCACGAAGAAGCAACCTTATCTATCCCACCATGGCCATCGCCCACGAAGGACTTGCCTCACTACGGTAGATCTTCACGAAGTAGGCGATCTCCTTGTCCGTACAAACTCCTTGGTTCAACTCCACAATCTTGACGGAGGCTCCCAAGTGACACCTAGCCAATCTAGGAGACACCACTCTCCAAAAGGTAATAGATGGTGTGTTAATGATGAACTCCTTGCTCTTGTGCTTCAAATGATAGTCTCCCAACACTTAACTCTCTCTCATAGGATTGGATTTGGTGGAAAGATGATTTGAGTGGAAAGCAACTTAGGGAAGGCTAGAGATCAAGATTTATGTGGTTGGAATGGAATATCTTGACCTCAACACAAGTGTAGGTGGTTCTCTCTCAGAAAATGTATGTAGGAAGTGTAGGCATGTTCTGATGGCTCTCTCCACGAATGAAGAGTGGGTGGAGGGGTATATATAGCCTCCACACAAAATCTAACGTTACACACAAATCACCAAACTCGGTGGGACCGAATTATAAAACTCGGTCAGACCGATTTAGTTCAAAATGTGAACGTTAGGATTTTCTGTGGGACCGACATGTCAACTCGGTGGGACCGATATCGTTAGGGTTAGGGCATAACGTAATCTTGGTGAGACCGATTACACAAACTCGTTGGGACCGATTTTGGTAATAGACAAACAGAGAGTTGGACAGGCAAACTCGGTGGGACCGATTCGCTCATCTCGGTTAGACCGAAACGTTACGAAGGGGAAACAGGGAGTTTCATTGCAATCTCGGTGGGACCGATCGCTCATCTCGGTTGGACCGAAACGTTACGAAAGAAAACGAAGAGGTTGCAATCCTATCTCGGTGAGACTGAGATCCCTATCGGTGAGACCGAAGTGACTAGGGTTTGTGGCAGTGGCTATGTCAAGTGAACTCGGTGGCCCAGGATAGAAAGTTTCGATGGGGCCGAGTTTGACTTTTGATTTGGGACATATGTGGATATGAGAAAGTAGTGAAGGAAATATGCCCTAGAGGAAATAATAAAGTTATTATTTATTTCCTTATTCCATGATAAATGTTTATTATTCATGCTAGAGTTGTATTAACTGGAAACATAATACATGTGTGAATACATAGACAAATAGAGTGTCACTAGTATGCCTCTACTTGACTAGCTCGTTGATCAAAGATGGTGAAGTTTCCTAACCATAGACATGGGTTGTCATTTGATAAACGGGATCACATCATTAGGAGAATGATGTGATTGACTTGACCCATTCCGTTAGCTTAGCACTTGATCGTTTAGTATGTTGATATTGCTTTCTTCATGACTTATACATGTTCCTATGACTATGAGAATATGAAACTCCCGTTTACCGGAGGAACACTTTGTGTGCTACCAAACATCACAACGTAACTGGGTGATTATAAAGGTGCTCTACAGGTGTCTTCGAAGGTACTTGTTGAGTTGGCATATTTCGAGATTAGGATTTGTCACTCCGATTGTCGGAGAGGTATCTCTGGGCCCTCTCGGTAATGCACATCACTATAAGTCTTGCAAGCTATGTGACTAATAAGTTAGTTGCGGGATGATGCATTAAGGAACGACTAAAGAGACTTGCCAGTAACGAGATTAAACTAGGTATTGAGATACCGACGATCGAATCTCGGGCAAGTAACATACCGATGACAAAGGGAACAACATATGTTGTTATGCGGTTTGACCGATAAAGATCTTCGTAGAATATTTAGGAGCCAATATGAGCATCCAGGTTCCTCTATTGGTTATTGACCGGAGACGTGTCCCAGTCATGTATACATAGTTCTCGAACTCGTAGGGTCCGCACGCTTAACGTTCGGTGACGATTTGTATTATGAGTTTATGTGTTTTGATGTACCGAAGGTAGTTCGGAGTCCCGGATGAGATCTGGGACATGACGAGGAGTCTCAAAATGGTCGAGACGTAAAGATCGATATATTGGACGACTATATTCGGACATCGGAAAGATTCCGAGTGATTGGGGTATTTTTCGGAGTACCTGAGAGTTACGGGAATTCGCCGGGGAGTATATGGGCCTTATTGGGCTTTAGGGAAAAGAGAGAGAGGAGGCTGCGCGCCCCCCAAGGCTTAGTCCGAATTGGACTAGGGGAAGGGGCGGCGCCCCCTCCTTCCTTCTCTTCTCTTTTCCCTTTCCTTCTATCCTACTCCTACTACTTGGAAGGGCTCCTAGTTATACTAGGAAAAGGGGAATCCTACTCTTGGTGGGAGTAGGACTCCCCTAGGGCGCGCCATAGAGAGGGTCAGCCCTCCCCCTCCTCCACTCCTTTATATCCTTTATATACGGGGATGGGGCCACGCCTTGGAGACACAACAATTGATCTCTTAGCCGTGTGCGATGCCACCTTCCACCATAATCCACCTCGATCATATCGTAGCGGTGCTTAGGAGAAGCCCTGCATCGGTAGCATCATCATCACCGTCACCACGCCGTCGTGCTGACGGAACTCTCCCGTGAAGCTCTGCTGGATCGGAGTTCGCGGGAAGTCATCGAGCTGAACGTGTGCTGAACTCGGAGATGTCGTATGTTCGGTACTTGGACGGTCGGATCGTGAAGACGTACGACTACATCAACCGCGTTGTGCTAACGCTTCCGCTTTCGGTCTACGAGGGTACGTGGACAACACTCTCCCCTCTCGTTGCTATGCATCACCATGATCTTGCGTGTGCGTAGGAATTTTTGTGAAATTACTACGTTCCCCAACAAGTAGTTGAGGATTTTTGGAGCATATCACTAAGCATTTTGAGCAAGTAACTCATTAAGCAACACCTCACCCCCTTTTAATAGTATTGGCTTTTCCTATGGACTCAATGTGATCTTGGATCACTAAAAGTAAAATGTAGAGTCTTGTGCTTTGAGCTTGAGCCAATCTTTTGTCCTTAGAGTTTTGAGGGGTCCTGAGGGAGTCCTGGATTAGGGGGTCTCCGGACAGCCGGACTATATCCTTTGGACGGACTGTTGGACTATGAAGATACAAGATTGAAGACTTCGTCCCGTGTCCGGATGGGACTCTCCTTGGCGTGGAAGGCAAGCTTGGCAATACGGATATGTAGATCTCCTCCATTGTAACCGACTCTGTGTAACCCTAGCCCCCTCTGGTGTCTATATAAACCGGAGGGTTTAGTCCTTAGGACAACAACAATCATACCATAGGCTAGCTTCTAGGGTTTAGCCTCTACGATCACATGGTAGATCAACTCTTGTAATACTCATATCATCAAGATCAATCAAGCAGGAAGTAGGGTGTTACCTCCATCGAGAGGGCCCGAACCTAGGTAAACATCGTGTCCTCCAACTCCTGTTACCATCCGCCTTAGACGCACAGTTCGGGACCCCCTACCCGAGATCCGCCGGTTTTGACACCGACATTGGTGCTTTCATTGAGATTTCCACTATGCCATCACCGTAAGGCTTGATGGCTCCTTCGATCATCGGTAACGATGTGGTCCAGGGTGAGGTTTTCCTCCCCGGACAGATCTTCGTATTCGGCGGCTTCGCGCTGCGGGCCAACTCGCTTGGCCATCTGGAGCATATCGAGAGATACACCCCTGGCCACCAGGTCAGGTTCGGAAACTTGAACTACACTGCCGACATCCGCGGAGACTTGATCTTCGACGGATTCGAGCCCATGCCAGTCGCCGCCACGATCACGGCGAGCATGATTTAGCTCTACCGTTGGGATGTTGTTCGGAGATCACACCGGCAACTACTCCGGCCTTCAATCCGGAGCAAATTGCGTCATCCGAGGACGGGTGGATAGACCCCGCCAGGGAGGCCGCACCCTCAGCGGCGATAGAGCCGGATACTGACTTCACCCCTTACAAGAGCCGTGATGCTGAATCACTGGATTCGTCTCCAGCCACGGACTTTCGGAGACGTGCTAAATTCATTAAGGTATCTCTCCTTGTCAGAAGAACCTTGGCTGAACTATGTCCGGCTAGAATGGGATGCGGACGACGAAGAAATTCATTGCCCACCCACCACCCACTTAGTAGCCACTGTCGACGATTTAACCGACATGCTCAACTTCGACTCCGAAGACATCGACGGTATGGACGACAATGCAGGAGACGAACAGGAACCACCTCCCACAGGGCACTGGACCGCCACCTCATCATATGATATATATATATATATATGGTGGATACCCCAAAAGAAGGCAATGGAGACTCTTTTATGTATGATTGGTTATCTTTGCAAGACTCTTCGAATTATCAGTTTGGTTTGGCCTACTAGATTGGTTTTTCTTGCAATGGGAGAAGTGCTTAGCTTTGGGTTCAATCTTGCGGTGACATTTCCCAGTGACACTAGGGTCAGCAAGGCACGTATTGTATTGTTGCCATCGAGGATAACAAGATGGGGTTTTTATCATATTGCATGAATTTATCCCTCTACATCATGTCATCTTGCTTAAGGTGTTACTCTGTTTTCTTGAACTTAATACTCTAGATGCATCTTTGGATAGCGGTCGATGAGTGGAGTAATAGTAGTAGATGCAGGCAGGAGTCGGTCTACTTGTCTCGGAGGTGATGCCTATATACATGATCATACCTAGATATTCTCATAACTATGCTCAATTCTGTCAATTGCTCAACAGTAATTTGTTCACCCATCGTAGAATACTTATGCTCTTGAGAGAAGCCACTAGTGAAATCTATGGCCCCCGGATCTATTCTCATCATATCAATCTTCCATCACTTTATTATTGATTTGCTTTTTTACTTTGCCTTTTATTTTACTTTGCATCTTTATACCAAAAATACCAAAAATATTATCTATCATCTCTATCAGATCTCACTCTTGTAAGTGACCGTGAAGGGATTGACAACCCCTAATCGTGTTGGTTGCATGGAGCTATTTGTTTTGTGTAGGTACCGGGGACTTGCGTGTAGCCTCCTATTGGATTGATACCTTGGTTCTCAAAAACTGAGGGAAATACTTACTCTACTCTGCTGCATCACCCTTTCCTCTTCAAGGAAATCCAACGCAGTGCTCAAGAGGTAGCAGGAAGATTTCTGGCGCCGTTGCCAGGGAGTCTACGCAAAAGTCAACATACCAAGTACCCATCACAATCCCTTGTCTCTCGCATTACATTATTTGCCATTTGCCTCTCGTTTTCCTCTCCCCCACTTCACCCTTGCCGTTTTATTCGCCCTCTCTTTTCCGTTTGCCTTTTTCTCGCTTGCCTTTTGTTTCTCGTGTGTTGGATTGCTTACTTATCACTATGGCTAAAGATAATACCAAATTGTGTGATTTTACCAATACCAACAATAATGATTTCCTTAGCACTCCGATTGCTCCTCTTACCAATACTGAATCTTGTGAAATCAATACTGCTTTGTTGAATCTTGTGATGAAAGATCAATTCGCCGGCCTTCCTAGTAAAGATGTCGCTACTCATCTAAATAGCTTCGTTGATTTATGTGATATGCAAAAGAAGAAAGATGTCGATAATGATATTGTTAAATTGAAGCTATTTCCTTTTTCGCTTAGAGATCGTGCTAAAGCTTGGTTTTCTCTTTGCCTAAAAATAGTATTGATTCTTGGAACAAGTGCAAAGATGCTTTTATCTCTAAGTATTTTCCTCCCGCTAAGATCATCTCTCTTAGAAACGATATTATGAATTTTAAGCAACTTGATCATGAACATGTTGCACAAGCTTGGGAGAGAATGAAATTAATGATACGTAATTGCCCTACTCATGTTTTGAATTTGTGGATGATTATACAAAAATTTATGCGGATTAAATTTTGCTTCTAGAAATCTTTTTAGATTCGGCCGCGGGAGGCACTTTTATGGAAATCACTTTAGGAGATGCTACTAAACTCCTAGATAATATTATGGTTAATTATTCTCAATGGCACAGTGAAAGATCTACTAATAAAAAAGTGCATGCGATAGAAGAAATCAATGTTTTGAGTGGAAAGATTGATGAACTTATGAAATTATTTGCTACTAAGAGTGTTTCTTCTGATCCTAATGATATGCATTTGTCTACTTTGATTGAGAATAATAATGAATCTATGGTTGTGAATTTTGTTGGTAGGAATAATTTTGTTAACAATGCGTATAGTGGGAACTTTAATCCTAGGCCTTATCCTAGTAATCCTTCTAATAATGATGGAAATTCCTACAACAACTCTTATGGAAATTTTAATAAGATGCTCTCTGAATTTGAGACTAGTGTTAAAGAGTTTATGAATTCCCAAAAGAGAGAAATTGCTTAAAGTTGATGAATTGGCTAGGAACGTTGATAGAATTTCTCTTGATGTTGATTCTTTAAAGCTTAGATCTATTCCTCCTAAGCATGATATCAATGAGTCTCTCAAATCCATGAGAATTTCCATTGATGAGTGCAAGGAAAGAACCGCTAGGATGCGTGCTACGAAAGATGCCTTTGTTAAAGCGTGTTCTTCCAATTTCCATGAAAATAAAGATGAAGATCTAAAAGTTATTAATGTGTCCCTATTAAATCCTTGTTTTGCAATATGAATCTTGATAATGATGGGACTGAATATGATCCACCTTTACCTAGAAGGAGTTCCAAGAATTCGGAGTATTTAGATCTTGATGATGAGATTGATAAAAGTGGGATTGAAAAAAGCAAAACCCTAGATGTTTCTAAACCCACTATTTTGGACTTCAAGGAATTTAATTATGAAAGTTGCTCTTTAATTGATTGTATTTCCTTGTTGCAACCCGTGCTAAATTCTCCTCATGCTTATAGTCAAAATAAAGCCTTTACTAAACATATCGTTGATGCCTTGATGCAATCTTATGAAGAAAAACCTGAGTTGGAAGTTTCTATCCCTAGAATCTTTATGATGAGTGGGAACCAAATATTAAAATTAAGATTAAGGATCATGAATTTTATGCTTTATGTGATTTGGGTGCTAGTATCTCCACTATTCGCAAAACTTTGTGTGATTTGCTAGATTTCCGCGATTTTGATGATTGATCTCTAAACTTGCACCTCGCGGATTCCACTATTAAGAAACCTATGGGAAGAATTAATGATGTTCTTATTGTTGCAAATAGGAATTATGTGCCCGTATATTTTATCGTTCTTGATATGGATTGCAATCCTTCTTGCCCTATTATTCTTGGTAGACCTTTCCTTAGAACGATTGGTGCAATTATTGATATGAAGGAAGGGAATATTAGATTCCAATTTCCATTAAAGAAGGGCATGGAAAACTTCCCTAGGAAGAAAATAAAACTACCATATGAATCTATTATGAGAGCCACTTATGGATTGCCTACCAAAGATGGCAATACCTAGATTTATCCTTGCTTTTATGCCTAGCTAGGGGCGTTAAACGATAGCGCTTGTTGGGAGGCAACCCAATTTTATTTTTAGTTTTTTGTTTTTTGTTTATTTTTAGGAATAAATAATCCGTCTACCTTCTGTTTAGATGTGGTTTTATCTTTTAATTAGTGTTTGTGCCAAGTTAAACCTATAGGATCTTCTTGGATGATAGTTATTTGATCTTGCTGTAATTTCCATAAACTTTCGGTTCACAAAAACAATTATTAAAAATCACCAGAACGCGATAAAATAGTGATTCCAATTGCTGCTGATCAATAAAGAAATTGCTAGGTCTTCCTGTTTTGTCTGAATTTTTGGAGTTCCAGAAGTTTGCGTTAGTTACAGATTACTACAGACTGTTCTGTTTTTGGCAGATTCTGTTTTTCGTGTGTTGTTTGCTTATTTTGATGAATCTATGGCTTGTAAAATAGTTTATAATCCATAGAGAAGTTGGAATACAGTAGGTTTAACACCAATATAAATAAATAATGATTTAATTACAGTACCTTGAAGTGGTCTTTTGTTTTCTTTCGCTAACGGAGCTCACGAGATTTCTGTTGAGTTTTGTGTTGTGAAGTTTTCAAGTTTTGGGTGAAATCTTTTGATGGATTATGGAACAAGGAGTGGCAAGAGCCTAAGCTTGGGGATGCCCCGGAAGGCATCCTCTCTTTCGTCTACTTCCATCGGTAATTTTACTTGGAGCTATATTTTTATTCACCACATGATATGTGTTTTGCTTGGAGCGTCTTGTATGATTTGAGTCTTTGTTTTCTAGTTTACCACAATCATCCTTGCTGTACACACCTTTTGACAGAGCCATACATGAATTGGAATTTGATTGAATACTCTATGTGCTTCACTTATATCTTTTGAGCTATATAGTTTTGCTCTAGTGCTTCACTTATATCTTTTAGAGCACGGTGCTGGATTTGTTTTATAGAACCTATTGATCTCTCATGCTTCACTTAGATTATTTTGGGAGTCTTAAATAGCATGGTAACTGCTTAATAATAATATTATGCTTGGTATTCAAGATTTGTAAAACTTTCTTTTGAGTGCGTTGAATACTAAGAAAAGTTTGATGCTTGATAATTGTTTTGAGATATGAAGATGGTGATATTAGAGTCATGCTAGTTGAGTAGTTGTGAATTTGAGAAATACTTGTGTTAAAGTTTGTGATTCCCGTAGCATGCACGTATGGTGAACCGTTATGTGATGAAGTCGGAGCATGATTTATTTATTGATTGTCTTCCTTATGAGTGGCGGTCGGGGACGGCGATGGTCTTTTCCTACCAATCTATCCCCCTAGGAGCATGCGCGTAATACTTTGCTTTCATAACTTCTAGATTTTTGCAATAAGTATATGAGTTCTTTATGACTAATGTTGAGTCCATGGATTATACGCACTTTTCCCATCCTTCCACCTTTGCTAGCCTCTCTAATACCGCGCACTTTTCGCCGGTATCATACACCCACCATATACCTTCCTCAAAACAGCCACCATACCTACCTATCATGGCATTTCCATAGCCATTCCGAGATATATTGCCATGCAACTTTCGACCGTTTTGTTTATTATGACACGCTCTATCATTGTCATATTGCTAGCATGACCATGTAGTTGACATTGTATTTGTGGCAAAGCCACCATTCATAATTCTTTCATACATGTCACTCTTGATTCATTGCATATCTCGGTACACCGCTGGAGGCATTCACATAGAGTCATATTTTGTTTTAAGTATCGAGTTGTAATTTTTGAGTTGTAAGAAAAATAAAAGTGTGATGATCATCATTTTTAGAGCATTGTCCCAAGTGAGGAAAGGACGATGGAGACCGTGATTCCCCCACAAGTCGGGATGAGACTCCGGACGAAAAAAAAGAGGCCATAAAAAAAGGCCCAAATAAAAAATTAGAGAAAAAAAGAGAAGGGACAATGTTACTATCCTTTTACCACACTTGTGCTTCAAAGTAGCACCATGATCTTCATGATAGAGAGTCTCTCATTTTGTCACTTTCATATACTAGTGGGAATTTTACATTATAGAACTTGGCTTGTATATTCCATTGATGGGCTTCCTCGAAATGCCCTAGGTCTTCGTGAGCAAGCGAGTTGGATGCACACCCACTTAGTTTCTTTTGATGAGCTTTCATATACTTATAGCTCTAGAGCATCCGTTGCATGGCAATCCCTACTCACTCACATTGATATCTATTGATGGGCATCTCCATAGTCTGTTGATACGCCTAGTTGATGTGAGACTATCTTCCCCTCTTTTTGTCTTCTGCACAACCACCATTCTATTCCACATATAGTGCTATATCCATGGCTCACGCTCATGTATTGCGTGAAGATTGAAAAAGTTTTGAGGATGTCAAAAGTATGAAACAATTGCTTGGCTTGTCATCGTGGTTGTGCATGATTTAAATACTTTGTGTGGTGAAGATAGAGCATAGCAGGACTATATGATTTTGTAGGGATAACTTTCTTTGGCCATGTTATTTTGAGAATACATAATTGCTTTGTTAGTATGCTTGAAGTATTATTATTTATATGTCAATATGAACTTTTGTCTTGAATCTTTCGGATCTGAATATCCATGCAACAATTAAGAAGAATTACATTGAAATTATGCCAAGTAGCACTCCGCATCAAAAATTCTTTTTTTATCATTTACCTACTCGAGGACAAGAAGGAATTAAGTTTGGGGATGCCTGATACGTCTCCAACGTGTCTATAATTTTTGATTGCTCCATGCTATATTATCTAATGTTTTGGACCATATTGGGCTTTATTTTCCAGTTTTATATTACTTTTGGGACTAACCTATTAACCGGAGGCCCAACCCAGAATTGTTGTTTTTTGCCTATTTCAGTGTTTCGAAGAAACGGAATATCAAACGGAGTCCAAACGGAATCAAACCTTCGGGAACGTGATTTTCACACCGAATATGATCCAGGAGACTTGGACCCCACGTCAAGAAAGAAGGGAGGCGGCCACGAGGGTGGAGGGCGCCCCCTGCCTCGTGGGCCCCCCTTTGCTCCACCGATGTATTCCTTCCTCCTATATATACCTACGTACCCCCAAACGATCAGATATGGAGCCACATACCTAATTCCACCGCCGCAACCTTCTGTATCTACGAGATCCCATCTTGGGGCCTGTTCCGGAGCTCCGCCGGAAGGGGAATCCACCACATAGGGCTTCTACATCATCACCATAGCCCCTCCGATGAAGTGTGAGTAGTTTACCTCAGACCTTCGGGTCCATAGTTAGTAGCTAGATGGCTTCTTCTCTCTTTTTGGATCTCAATACAATGTTATCCCCCTCTCTCGTGGAGATCTATTCGATGTAATCTTCTTTTTGCGGTGTGTTTGTTGAGATCGATGAATTGTGGGTTTATGATCAAGTCTATCTATGAACAATATTTGAATATTCTCTGAATTCTTTTATGTATGATTGGTTATCTTTGCAAGTCTCTTCGAATTATCAGTTTGGTTTGGCCTACTAGATTGGTTTTTCTTGCAATGGGAGAAGTGCTTAGCTTTGGGTTCAATCTTGCGGTGTCCTTTCCCAAAGGATGAGGGGTAGCAAGGCACGTATTGTATTGTTGCCATCAAGGATAACAAGATGGGGTTTTTATCATATTGCATGAATTTATCCCTCTACATCAGGTCATCTTGCTTAAGGCGTTACTCTGTTTTCTTGAACTTAATACTCTAGATGCATCTTTGGATAGCGGTCGATGAGTGGAGTAATAGTAGTAGATGCGAGGAAGGAGTTGGTCTACTTGTCTCGGAGGTGATGCCTATATACATGATCATACCTAGATATTCTCATAACTATGCTCAATTCTCATCAATTGCTCAACAAGAATTTGTTCACCCACCGTAGAATACTTACGCTCTTGAGAGAAGCCACTAGTGAAATCTATGGCCCCGGGTCTATTCTCATCATATCAATCTTCCATCACTTTATTATTGCTTTGCTTTTTTACTTTGCCTTTTATTTTACTTTGCATCTTTATACCAAAAATACCAAAAATATTATCTATCATCTCTATCAGATCTCACTCTTGTAAGTGACCGTGAAGGGATTGACAACCCCTAATCGTGTTGGTTGCATGGAGCTATTTGTTTTGTGTAGGTACCAGGGACTTGCGTGTAGCCTCCTACTGGATTGATACCTTGGTTCTCAAAAACTGAGGGAAATACTTACTCTACTCTGCTGCATCACCCTTTCCTCTTCAAGGAAATCCAACGCAGTGCTCTAGAGGTAGCAGACCCCTCCAAGAAGCAACCCAAGCACCGACGTCAGCGACGCCGCTGTAAGTCCCGCCATAGCAATAGCAACGATACCGGCACAAGAGACAATAACACTCCGGATAGTGCCGAAGATGATGACAATCCCCTCCAGCCAGATTTAGAGCGGGAGGATGAACAAGCTAGCCCTGCAAAACAGGCAGCAGATGGAGAAACGGAGGATGACATTTACATGCCTCTCTCCGAAGACGAGGTGAGCCTCGGCGACGAAGAATTTATCGTGCCTCAGGATCCCATCGAGAAGGAGCGCTTCAAGCGTCGGCTTATAGCCACAGCAAATAGCCTGAAGAAAAAGCAACAACAGCTTCGAGCTGATCAAGATTTGCTAGCAGACAGATGGACCGAAGTCCTTGTGGCCGAGGAATACGAACTCGAACGCCCAACCAAGAGTTATCCAAAGCGCATGTTGCTACCTCAACTAGAGGAGGAAGCATTGAAACCTGCATCACCAGCGTATGATGCGGCTGATCGGCCACCTCGTGGCCGAGACAGAGAGGCATTTCAGCCCGAAGTCCAGCCCGCACCCCGCCGCCAATCAAACAAAAATACCAAGGGCCGGGGCAATACGCGGGACCTGCGAGGTGTATTGGAAAACAAGGCAAAACATGCAAGATCGATCTACGGATCACGGGGGCGCGCACCAACACGTGATGATCGTCACACCGGATACACTAAAAGTAAATCCGGCCGAGCCAAACACGGCAGACGCGACTCGTATGAACTGCGTCGCGATATAGCCCGGCACAGAGGCGTCGCACACCCCCTATGCTTCACTGATGAAGTAATGGATCACGAATTCCCAGAAGGGTTTAAACCTGTAAACATTGAATCATACGATGGTACTACAGACCCCGCGGTATGGATAGAAGACTTCTTCCTCCATATTCACATGGCCCGCGGGGATGACCTACATGCCATCAAGTATCTCCCGCTAAAACTCAAAGGGTCGGCTCGACATTGGCTCAATAGCTTGCCGGCAAACTCCATCGAAAGCTGGGAGAGCCTGGCAGAGGCATTCCTGGACAATTTCCAGGGCACTTATGTGCGGCCACCGGACGCTGACGATTTAAGTAATATAACTCAGTGTTGGGGAACGTGGTAATTTCAAAAAAAATCCTACGCACACCAAGATCATGGTGATGCATAGCAACGAGAGGGGAGAGTGTTGTCCGCGTACCCTCATAGACCGAAAGCGGAAGCATTAGAACAATGCGGTTGATGTAGTCATACGTCTTCACGATCCGACCGATCAAGCACCGAACGTACGGCACCTCCGAGTTCAGCACACGTTCAGCCCAATTACATCCCTCGAACTCTGATCCAGCCGAGTGTTGAGGGAGAGTTTCGTCAGCACGACGGCGAGGTGACGATGTTGATGTTCTACCGACGCAGGGCTTCGCCTAAGCACCGCTACAGTATTATCGAGGTGGACTATGGTGGAGGGGGGCACCGCACACGGCTAAAAGATTAACTTGATCAATTGTTGTGTCTATGGGGTGCCCCCCTGCCAAACCGTATATAAAGGAGCAATGGGTGGTGCAGCCGGCCAAGGGAGGAGGCGCGCCGGAGGAGTCATACTCCCACCGGGAGTAGGACTTCCCCCCCCCTTCCTAGTTGGATTAGGACTTGGGATGGGGAAGGAGTGGAGGAGAAGGAAGGAAGGGGGGCGCCACCCCCCTCTCCTTGTCCTATTCGGACTAGGGGGGAGGGGCGCGCGGCCCAGCCCTTGCCTCCTCTCCTCTCTTCCACCTAGGCCCACTAAGGCCCATTAAGTTCCCGGGGGGTTCCGGTAACCTCCCGGTACTCCGGTAAAATCCTGATTTCATCCGGAACACTTCCGATATCCAAACATAGGCTTCCAATATATCAATCTTCATGTCTCGACCATTTCGAGACTCCTCGTCATGTCCGTGATCACATCCGAGACTCCGAACAACCTTCGGTACATCAAAACATATAAACTCATAATATAACTGTCATCGAAACGTTAAGCGTGTGGACCCTACGGGTTCGAGAACTATGTAGACATAACCGAGACACGTCTCCGGTCAATAACCAATAGCGGAACCTGGATGCTCATATTTGCTCCCACATATTCTACGAAGATCTTTATCGGTCAGACCGCATAACAACATATGTTGTTCCCTTTGTCATCGGTATGATACTTGCCCGAGATTCGATCGTCGGTATCTCAACACCTAGTTCAATCTCGTTACCGGCAAGTCTCTTTACTCGTTCCGTAATACATCATCCCGAAACTAACTCTTTAGTTGCAATGCTTGCAAGGCTTAAGTGATGTGCATTACCGAGAGGGCCCAGAGATACCTCTCCGACAATCGGAGTGACAAATCCTAATCTCGAAATACGCCAACCCAACATGTACCTTTGGAGACACCTGTAGAGCTCCTTTATAATCACCCAGTTACGTTGTGACGTTTGGTTGCACACAAAGTGTTCCTCCGGTAAACGGGAGTTGCATAATCTCATAGTCATAGGAACATGTATAAGTCATGAAGAAAGCAATAGCAACATGCTAAACAATCATGTGCTAAGCTAACAGAATGGGTCATGTCAATCACATCATTCTCCTAATGTTGTGATCCTGTTAATCAACTGACAACTCATGTCTATGGCTAGGAAACATAACCATCTTTGATCAACAAGCTAGTATAGTAGAGGCATACTAGTGACACTGTTTGTCTATGTATTCACACATGTATTATGTTTCCGGTTAATACAATTCTAGCATGAATAATAAACATTTATCATGATATAAGGAAATAAATAATAACTTTATTATTGCCTCTAGGGCATATTTCCTTCACTCAGCAGCCAGGGGAATTGGCCAGGAAATTCTGGACCCGGTTCCTAACAAAGAAGAACCAAATAGTCGACTGTCCGGATGCAGAGGCCCTAGCGGCATTTAAGCATAATATCCATGACGAATGGCTTGCCCGGCACCTCGGTCAAGAGAAGCGAAAATCCATGGCAGCCCTCATGACACTTATGACCCGCTTTTGTGCGGGCGAAGATAGCTGGTTGGCTCGTAGTACCAATACGGCAAGTAAACCTGGCATATCAGAAGCCAGGGATAGTAACGGAAAACCATGACGCAACAAACACAAGCGCCGCAAATATGGTGAAAATGCCGAAAATACGGCAGTTAATGCCGGATTCATGGGCTCAAAGTCCGGTCAGCGGAATGGGCCACCTAAAAATAAAAATTCGGTTCCATCCAGTCTGGACCGCATACTCGATCGCCAATGCCAAATTCATGGCACCCGAAACGCCAAACCACCCATACCAACAGAGAATGCTGGGTCTTCAAACAAGCCGGCAGGGCAGGCGCCAAAAACGGAGAAGGGGGGTCTCAAAGTGATGATGGCGACGAAGAGCCCAGATCACCGAACACGGGAGGGCAAAAGAAATTCCCCCCGCATATTCAATCGGTGAATGTGGTAAATACCACCCAAATTACCAACTCGGACCGGACATGTATCCTTAGGGATGGCATCTCAACGGAACTCGTCGTCCCACAATATAAACTGGGGCCGATCACCTTCAACCGCACGGACCGTCCGGTTAACGCCAATCAGGGCAATCCAGCCGCACTAGTCCTCGACCCAATAGTAGATGGGTTCCACCTAACTCGAGTCCTTATGGACGTAGGCAGCAGTCTAAATCTGCTTTACCAGGACACAGCGCACAAGATGGGCATCGATCATTCGGTGATCAAGCCCACTAAAGCCACTTTCAGAGGCATTATACCAGGTGTGGAAGCCAGCTGTACAGGCTCCATTGCTCTTGAGGTAGTCTTCGGATCACCAGAAAATTACCGCACTGAAGAGTTAATCTTTGAAATCGTCCCTTTCCGCGGTGATTATCAGGCACTGCTCGGACGAACCGTGTTCGCTCGATTCAACGCGGTGCCACATTATTCCTACCGTAAGCTCAAGATGCCCGATCCACGCGGCGTCATCATGGTTAATGGCAAGTCTGAACCTTCCCTCGGCACCAACAAGTATACAACTGCCTTAGCAGCAGAAGCAACGAGCGGTGCCTTGCAGCCAAACTTCGAGTCGCCATCCAGGCTTCCGGACACCATCAAGGGACTCCGACTACTTCGCGGAAGGATAGCCCGGCTCGTCCAGGGCTCAACTAAACACTCCGACGAAGGCCAGGACAAGCCGAACTCAGCGGCTCAACCGCCCCACGGCACATAAATATTCCTTACATTTCTTTCGCAGGTTTACCTTTGCGCCGACCAGGACGGGCTACACGGAGGTAGCGTGAACGCGTAAGGGAATCCTTAGACATTCCCCGCAGTGACCGTCCGGCTATATTACGGCTCCGCACTCAGCCTCCTCCCCCTGGTCTTAGCATGTTCCGTAATCATATTCATTTTTATCACATTACTTGTACCCATACGCATAGATGTACTATTCAAATACAACATGTGGATTTATATGACATTTTACCTGCTATTATTTCTTGTTGAAATCATTCTGTCAAGTGGCATACGTACACAGCGATATGCCTTAAAAATATGCCAGGGGCTTCGTTTTACTCATAACACGGCAGTAAAGTCCGAACACCTTCATGGAAGCTCGGCACCCCGAACCTATAGGATTATATGCATCAGCTCTGAATCATGTCTTGGGTCAATAGTTGGGTTTGCCCGGTTCCCATGTTTTGGTACCTTACGTTCCGCTATATCGGCTAAGGTAGCACTGGGAGAACTACTGCGATTGTGTCCCGGTTCTTCCGGACGAGCACCTCAGTAGAGAAAGCCGAAAACTGACTGTCATGATACGGCGAGAGCTGGTCAGCTGTTCGAGAGGTCACAAAATCTTTAAGGATTTCTCCCGCATAATGCCATAACCAATGCAGCATGCGATGGATCGGTTCTTTCTCCGATCAGGCGCTTATAGAGCCCCTAGTACAGTCCTCCGAACACCAGGGGCTACGCCGACCATACTAAAGCTCCTATGGCTAAGTGAGAGTGATAAAGCCCTATAGTCCGATTGCCTGGTTCGTTGTGATGAGCACCTCCTTCGAAGGACCCAAAACTGGGATAAAGAGTGCTCAGGTTTATCCCGAACACCCCCATACTTCTTACGTAAAGGCGAGAAGCCGACGGTAGCCAACTCTCAGGTTTAACATATAAAACGGCCGCACAGGAGGGTAAACTTTTATATAACAGGTGATAAATAAATGATCTTGTTCAAACAATACAAAGGACAACATGATTGGCAGTCATGGAAATATAATGTCCTTAGTGCATAGCCCCGCTGCAAGGTAAGATCCTTTCAGGACACTCTCATAATACAATTCGGGCTTGCGGTGCTCCTTCCCCTCTGGCGATCCGTCGGTCATCAGCTTTTCGGTATCCATCTTCCCCCAGTGCACTTTCGCGCGGGCGAAGGCCATTCGCGCACCTTCTATGCAGACCGACCGTTTGATGACGTCAAGTCGAGGGCAAGCGCTTACGAGCCGCTTCACGAGCCGCTTCACGAGCCTGAAGTAGCTGCTTGGAATCGGCTCGGTAGGCCATAGCCGGATAACCAAATCTTTCATGGCTAGTTCCGCCGCCTTATGTAGTTCGACAAGCTGTTTCAGCTGATCAGCAAAAGGCACCGGATAATTCAGTGCCAAATACTGTGACCAGAAGAGCTTATCTGCAGTTTTCCTTTCTTTGGCTCGGTAGAATTGAGCAGCATCTGATATGCTGCGAGGTAGCTTGGCAAATACCCTAAGAAATCTGGATTCAAAATTAGAAACATAAGTTTCCCCCCCAAATACTTACTCTACAGGGAAAAAGCCTTACCGGCCGCGATCTTTCTCGCCTCTTGGATCTCCTGCAGGGTGCTTTGGGTTTCCTCCCGGGCATCGCTCATGGCCTGATGCGCCTTGGTGAGTTCGGCTTCCTTCTCCGTTAAACCCTGCTCCAAGGTCTCGCATTTCCTCATGGCCTCTTGTAGCTCCTGCTCAGCTTTAATAACCCTGGCCTCGTGCTTCTCACGAAGAGCCTGCTCAGTGGCTGCCTTTTTCTCAGCCTCGGCCACAGCCTTCTTAAGGGCTTTGACTTCGGTCACAATCCCTAGCGCAATGTCATAAAACTCAGTTCATACTGAAAATTGATTCGTAATAAACGTGACCAAGACTTGTGCATACCTTGTTTATCCCTCAACTGCATTTTCAATTGGCCAAGTTCTTCTGTGGCCCGCTCCAGACTTTGATTTAGCCCAGAGATCTCCGCAGTATGAGAATAAGCAGCCGCTACAGACACCTGCTTATAACAGAAGAGAAATAGATGCCATTCAATCAGCCTTCCTGCGAACATACAATTCCATCCTCTGTCCGGTTCTTTCTTTCACCAAACAGAGTATCAGGGGCTACTATCTATACTATGACACTCTTCGATAACTCATAAAACATACCTCAAAGCCTGTTATAAGGCTGATACAGGCTTTGTTCAGTCCACTCTCAGTTGACTGAATCTTCTCAATCACCGCACCCATAAGGGCACGGTGTTCTTCAATGATGGAGGCGTCTTTCAACGCAACCGAAAAAGCATCCGACACTTCTAGATAGACAGAGATCGCCGATGGAACAGGCACGCCCCCTCTCGAAGGAGGCTGCCTGCTTGATCCTAGAGCCATATAGGTCTCTGGAATCGCATCCGGCTGGGAGCCGAATTCAGGATCACTCCCGCCGTCAGCCCCCATGGGAATCTTTCCCCCCATGTGTCCGGCCCCTGAGGTTTCACCTCCAGGCGCCGCCTTCACAGGTTTTTCCTTTCCTCCTTGGCCGGGGTCCTTCTGGGACGAAGCCTCGGTGTTATGCACCTGTTTGGAGGAAGGGGCCTTTGGGGGCGTCCCGCTCTCCATAGCATTTGAGCTCAGCAAGTCCTTTGATAAGGATTGTTTGGTGCAGGACCTCGCCGGACTGCAAAAAATGTGGCTTAGGTTAAAACACTAAGTCATGATGAGTCCGGACGCCTAAAAACATACTCGGATTTCATACACTTACGAGTTCGCCAGGGGCTGGGCCTTGGGATCCCATGCCGGGCCGCTGTCGGCGGTGGCAGTGGACTCCTCCGGAAGAGGAGCCTTTCCCCTTTTGGGCAGCTCGGCCTCCAAGTGCGTGGAGGCCGTCCTCTTCTTTCTTCCCCCCGCAGGGGATTTATCTTCCTCCTCCTCCTCCTCTTCGGAGGCGGAATGGGCATTGGAACCTTCAGATATTGTGTCCGAAGTGCCGCGGCGACGAAGGCCGCCCCGGGTCTTTTTGCCTCCTTCTCGGCCGTCTTCTTCGGCACCTTGTAAGGCGCCGTAACCAACATCTTAAATCGAAGTGGGATGGCAGTTCTTGAACAGCGGGGCCGGACAATGGATCCGCTCCACCTTCTTCGTCCAGCCCTGGGAGAATTGTATAAAACACGTTAGGCGCTTCCTTTGGGTTACGCGGATAGAAAACTTTGATAACTTACCGAACTTGCCGGGCGGGACAGTTGGAACCCACGGTCCTCGGCGGAGTCCGGCCATGATTTGCTGGACTTGAAAAGCACCTTCCAGATGTCCTTGTGCGAGGAGCCGAAAAGCTCTCGCAAGGTTTGGTGCCTGGCCAGATCAAATTCCCATAAATTGCAAGTCCGGCGCTGACAAGGTGAGATCCCGCGAACTAACATCACCTGGACCACATTGACAAGTTCAATGTTCTTGTCTCCCATATCTTCAACACGCGTCTAGAGCACCGACAGTTCATCGGACGAAGACCAGTCCAGGCCTTTCTTGACCCAGGATGTAAGCCGCAGGGGGGCGCCGGATCGGAACTCGGGAGAGGGGGCCCATTCTGTGCCACGCGGCTCAGTGATATAAAACCACCGCTGTTGCCACTCCTTGATGTAATCATTAAAGGTTCCCGTTGGCCATATGACGTTGGGCATCTTGCTCACCATGGCGCCCCCACACTCGGCGTGCTCGCCGCCCACCACCTTGGGCTTCACATTAAAGATCTTCAGCCATAAACCAAAGAGCGGTGAAATGCGGAGAAAAGCCTCGCACACGACAATGAATTTCGAGATGTTGAGGAAGGAATTGGGGGACAGATCGTGAAGATCGATCCATTATAATACATGATGCCGCGAACGAACGGGTGAAGGGGAAACCCCAGCCCGCGGACAAAGTGAGGGAGGAATACAACCCTCTCGTGGGGTTCCGGAGTAGGGACGATCTGTCCCGCCGTCGGGAGACGGTGGCTGATTTTCTTGGCCAGATACCCGGCCTTCCGAAGCTTTTTGATATCCTTCTCTCGGACGGTAGAGGCCATCCATTTGCCTCCTGCTCCGGATCCGGACATTTTCGGAAGGCCTTTTGTGGGCAGAGAAGAGGAGCGATTGGGCGCTGGAGCTTGAGCAGAAGGGAATGAATCGGGAAGAAGGCGTGGGTGAAAAGAGTAGATCCTTGTCCCTTTATAAGGGCGGAAGAGGCGATGCGCCTCCCCACTCTCCTGGTAAAGCCTCTTATTTCCCCAGCGCCATAATTGATGGTGCGATTGGATTACCCACATCCGTATTGATGAGAACCCCGTAATAAGGGGACACGATCTCTGCTTCAACAATACGTGCCAAGGAAACCGCCTCGTGATATGTGCGGTGGCTTAAAAACGGTTCGAATAATGACCGGGCCATGGTGTGGTGTCACACTGCAAAATGCGTCAGCGGATTAGATTTGTGGAAATATTATTCTCTCCGCGGTGGTATGTGGAATTTGTTTTGCACAGCCGGACACTATCCTTGTGTTCAAAATCTTCTATGGAGTATTCGGAGGAGGAACCCGCCTTGCAATGCCGAAGACAATCTGCGCACCAGACTCATCGTCATTGAAGCCTGGTTCAGGGGCTACTCAGGGAGTCCTGGATTAGGGGTCTCCGGAAAGCCGGACTATATCC
Source organism: Aegilops bicornis (assembly GCA_021605145.1). Lineage (NCBI taxonomy): Eukaryota > Viridiplantae > Streptophyta > Magnoliopsida > Poales > Poaceae > Aegilops > Aegilops bicornis. Next base: position 575,841,105 of record CM038670.1, on the reverse strand, counting down.
TTTGGCTGGACTGTTGGACTATGAAGATACAAGATTGAAGACTTTCCCGTGTCCGGATGGGACTCTCCCTTGCGTGGAAGGCAAGCTTGGCAATACGGATATGTAGATCTCCTCCCTTGTAACCGACTCTGTGTAACCCTAGCCCCTCCGGTGTCTATAAACCGGAGGATTTAGTCCGTAGAACAACAACAATCATACCATAGGCTAGCTTCTAGGGTTTAGCCTCTACGATCTCGTGGTAGATCAACTCTTGTAATACTCATATCATCAAGATCAATCAAGCAGGAAGTAGGGTATTACCTCCATCGAGAGGGCCCGAACCTGGGTAAACATCGTGTCCCCCGCCTCCTGTTACCATCCTCCTTAAATGCACAGTTTGGGACCCCCTACCCGAGATCCGCCGGTTTTGACACCGACAGGTCCACTTTTTAATCCATGCCATGCCAATCATTGAGCTTTCCTGAAATATTTATCTTGAAATAGCATTAGCTCAATGAGCTATATGTTATTAGGAATTACCAAAACCACCCAGGGATAGTTGCACTTTCAATCCCCCCCTTTTTGGTAATTGATGACAACATATAGATCAAAACTTCGACAAATGATCATAAGATTGAAAAACATCATCGCTTTGAGAAGTATGTGATAAGCAAGAGCTCCCCCTAAAATTGTGCATTTTTTAAAATTTACGTTTGAATGCAAATGCACAATCGATTAGGATCATGGGTTACTCTTCCATGTCACATACATCTTGGTGGAGCGCTCAAAATGATACTCCCTCCGTCCGAAAATACTTGTCATCAAAATGGATAAAAAGAGATGTATCTAGAACTAAAATATGTCTAGATACATCCCCTTTTATCCATTTTGATGACAAATATTTCCGGACGGAGGGAGTATAAATTAAAAGCATGCACTCATCACCAAGCAAGTGAATGATCATATATAAGATATAAAAGATAGTATCATCCAAACAAGCATTAAGGTAGCAAATGATCAACCACATGATCAAATAGGTATCTCACACAAGGACATAAAGTTCAACCAAAGGCAAAGAAGCAAAACACTCTCACTCTCTCGAAGCCTATGATCTATACATATTTCTCCCCCTCTGGCAACAAGTTACCAAAAAGTTCAAATATGCATAGTGCTATGCGTCTCTCAGGCTAGGTCTTCGAGAGGTGGTGCAGAGAGAACTCCAAGGACGAAGGCATCTGTGGATGTAGTTGGAGCTGGTGGAGTGGCTGTTGGAGGTTGCACCGAGTCAGTAGTCAGCCGGGTGCCGATGTCAGAGCTCTAGAATCTCTCATCGCAGCAGAACGGACCTCTGTCCTCTAGGAACTCGCTCAAATGCATCAGTAGTTGCCTTGCCTCTCTTCTCTTCTGCTTCCTCCTGAAGCTGCTCAACTGCTGTTTGAATCTCAGTTACCTTCAAATCAAGATCATAAAATTTGGTTTCTATGATCCTCTCCAAGCTCTCCTGGTTTTGAGACAGGGTGGCCAAGCCCTTCTCAATCCTCAGTGTAGACTGGATCAGATATCCAAGTTGATCTTTCTTGCTCTTCAGGAAAACTTGAGAGGCCTCTTCAACACTTGGCGTCTTGGCAGCTTTCTCAGCCTTTGCTTTGGCTCTCTTCTCCTCTACTTGCTCAAATGTGGGGTCTTCCTCATTCATCACAACAGTGTTGTCTTCAAAATCAGGATGTAAGGGTAGATGCTCCTTATCCAACAGATATGTTCCTGTGCCCATCTTGGAGTTGATGAGCTCCTGAATGTGTCGAGCATACCCACAGCTTCTCTTCTGATCAGCAGTTGTCCTCTTGATTGTTTATACAATCAAACTCATAACCTTGAACTTCTGAGGGACATCAAAAAGCTGGAGCAGGTTGATAGAATGCCCTCTGATCATCTTGTTATCTCCTGACTTGGGTAGCAGAGTGTGCCTAAGGATTGTGTTGATTGTAGGCAGACCAGACAACAAGAAATGTACAGATCCAAGCTTGTGAGTCTCCAAAGCCTTATTTGGGATCCTTGTACATGTTTGCCATGGTGTTGTGGTCCTTCTTCTTGGTGGCATACACATCCAAGTCATCTTCATGTTCTTCAGGGGCATTTATCAGCTTGGTCCACTCCTTAACTGTGGATTGGTACCTTGTACCCTCAGACATCCATACTATCCTTCCATCTGGATAGAAGTGGGCAGTGGAGTAAAGCTGCATGATCAGCTCATCATTCCATTTGGTGAGCTTCTGCCCAACAAGTTTGTCAACTCCACATGCCTTGAAGCTGTCATAAACACCTGGATAGTGATCTTCTTCTTCCTTGATGTATTCCCAATCCACCCATTTCATGTCACATACAATGGGCTTCTTGTCAAGCAAAATAGTTTCATAAAAGTCTTGTTGTTCCTTTGTGTGAAACCTGTAATCAACTGTTGTCCTCCTCCTTACAGCATAAGGATCAGACTGTCTCCACAATCTCAGTCAAAGATCCTTTACGACACGCATGTCTTCACTCTTTGGATGAGCATCATTATGGTCAGGAATTTTGGGCTTAAACTTCCTCAAAACAAGTGAATCATCTTCCTCTTCTTGACTTGAGGCACTTTGGGGCCTTGTTCATTTCCTCGGTGTATACTTGGTGTTCCTCTTGGGTTTTGGGGGCTTCTGAGCTGGAGCTTTGGGAGCATACTTTGGCTTAGATGGAGCAGCCCCTGCCTTTATAGCATCTCCCATAATCTTCTGAGCTTTGGGTGCTGGTGCAGCATCCTCTTCCTCTTCCTCTTCGTCAGAGGGATCTCTCATCATAGAGGACTTCCCAATAACTCTGGCAATGGTCTTCTTAACCCTTCCCTTCCTCTTCTTGCCTTCACCACCTTCTTTGGGTTCAAGAGTGAACTCCATTATCTCTTGAGTAGAGACTCTGGCCTTAGACATAGGAATTCTCCTTGCTAGTTCCTTCTTATTCAGCCCTGGCTTACTTGTAGCAGCTATGTCATACTCCTTTTTCAGCACCTTCTTTTTGGAGCTTACTACCTCCTCAGTGGCAACATAATCCTCATCCTCAGATTCTGAGGTTCTCTTCTTCCTGGTTCTGGTGGCTGCCTTTGGCAAGTTGCTTGGAGTGCTCCTGCTACCATCATCAGAAGTGCTAGAGGGACCTGAGCCCTCACTCATCTGCAACTGTTCCTCAGACCTATTCTGACTATCACTTTGATCAGACATCTCTCCAACTGAAAGTGCAACTATCCCTAGGTGGTTTTGGTAATTCATAACAACATATAGCTCATTGAGCTAATGCTATTCCAAGATGAACATTTCAGGAAAGCTCAATGAATGGCATGGCATGGATGATGAAAGTGGATCCCTCAAAATGCTAATGACAAAGGATTGGCTCAAGCTCAAAAGCTCAAGACTCTTCATTTTATATTTTAGTGATTCAAGATCACAATGAGTCTATAGGAAAAGCCAATACTATCAAGGAGGGATGAGGTGTTGCTTAATGAGCCTCTTGCTTCATGTGCTTAGTGATATGCTCCAAAACCCTCAGCTACTTTCTCACATCCACATATGACCTAAACCTAAAGCCAAAATCGGTCTCACTGATTCTTCCTATCCGGCGCCACCGATTCCATATGTCATAGCCACTGCCACAAACCCTAGGCAAATCGGTTCTACCGATAGGGATCTCGGTCTCACCGAGCTGGGATTGTAATCTCTCTGTTTCCTTTTCGTAACTTTTCGGTCTCACCGAAAGAGCGGATCGGTCCCACCGAGATTGCAATGTAAACTCTTTGTTTCCATTCGTAACATTTCGGTCTCACCGAAAAGAGCAAATCGGTCCCACCGAGTTTACCTGACCAACTCTCTGGTTAGCTAATTACCAAAATCGGTCTCACCGAGTTTGTGTAATCGGTCTCACCGAGATTACGTTATTCCCTAACCCTAATCATATCGGTCCTACCGAGATGCATATCGATCCACCAAAACCCTAACGGTCACTAGGTTTACTAAAATCGGTCTGACCGAAGTTTGTTGATTCGGTCCCACCGAGATTGGTAAATTGTGTGTAACAGTTAGATTTTGTGTGGAGGCTATATATACCCCTCCACCTCCTCTTCATTCATGGAGAGAGCCATCAGAACAAACCTACACTTCCAACTTACCATTTCCGAGAGAGAACCACCTACTCATGTGTTGAGGCCAAGATATTCCATTCCTACCATATGAATCTTGATCTCTAGCCTTCCCCAAGTTGCTTTCCACTCAAATCTTCTTTCCACCAGATTAAAATCCTATGAGAGATAGTTGAGTGTTGGGGAGACTATCATTTGAAGCGCAAGAGCAAGGAGTTCATCATCAACACACCATTTGTTACTTCTTGGAGAGTGGTGTCTCCTAGATTGGCTAGGTGTCACTTGGGAGCCTTCGACAAGATTGTGGAGTTGAACCAAGGAGTTTGTAAGGGCAAGGAGATCGCCTACTGCGTGAAGATCTACCGCTAGTGAGGCAAGTCCTTCGTGGGCGGCGGCCATGGTGGGATAGACAAGGTTGCTACTTCGTGGACCCTTCGTGGGTGGAGCCCTCTGTGGACTCACGCAACCGTTACCCTTCGTGGGTTGAAGTCTCCACCAACGTGGAAGTACGATAGCACCACCTATCGGAACCACGCCAAAGACATCTATGTGTCCAATTGTGTTTGAATCCTCCAAACCCTTCCCTTTACTTTCTTGCAAGTTGCATGCTTTAATTTCCGCTACCAATATACTCTTTGCATGCTTGCTTGAATTGTGTGATGATTGCTTGACTTGTCCTAAGATAGCTAAAATCTGCCAAACTCTAAAACTGGGAAAAGGCTAAGTTTTTAATTGGTCAAGTAGTCTAATCACCCCCTCTAGACATACTTCAAGGTCCTACAAGTGGTATCGAGCCTTGGTCTCCATTTGCTTTGATTTCCATAGCTTTTGGTGGTCATAGCCTTGGTTTCACAACCTAGGAGAGTATGGCGTCTAGCGAGGGAAATTATCACCGTAGAGGTCCTTACTTTGATGGTACTAATTTTGCTAGTTGGAAGCATAAGATGAAAATGCATATTATCGGACATAACCTCGCTGTTTGGGCAATTATCACCGTATTGGCTTGCAAGGTGAATTCTTTGATGGGAGAGAGCCGAACCGTGAAGCTAATGCGAAAGAATTGAAGATGTTGCAATACAACGCTCAAGCTTGTGATATCATCTTCAATGGATTGTGCCCCGAAGAATTCAACAAAATCAGCCGTCTTGAGAATGCAAAGGAAATTTGGGATACCTTGATTGATATGCTTGAAGGTACCGAATCTGTCAAGGAATCCAAGTTGGATGTGCTCCTAAGTCAGCTTGACAAGTTCAAAATGAAGGATGGTGAAGGTGTCGCTGAACTGTACTCTAGGCTTGCACTTATCACAAATGAAATTGCCGGCTTAGGGAGTGAAGAGATGACCGACAGATTCATCATCTAGAAGTTCCTAAGAGCATTGGATGGAAAGTATGATACCGTGTGCACATTCATTCAAATGATGCCAAACTACAAAGATCTCAAACCAACGGAAGTCATTGGAAGAATTGTTGCTCATGAGATGTCACTTAAGGATAAGGAGGAACTTCACAGCAAGTCAAGTGGTGCTTACAAAGCCTCAAGTGAAGCCCCCACATCATCAAGTGAGAAACAAACCTTCAATGAAGAATTGAGCCTAATGGTGAAGAACTTCAACAAATTCTACAAGAGTAGAAGCAAAGGAAGAAGCTCCAAGTCAAGGTCTTACAATGACAAAAGATCGTCTAGTCGAGAGCGCAATTGCTACAATTGTGGGAGACCCGGACACTATTCCAATGAGTGTACGGCACCCTACAAAAGAAGAGAAGACTCTCCAAAAAGAAGAAGTAGAAGAGAAGAATCACCACCAAGAGAGATAAGGAGTAGAGATAACGAAGATCCTCACGGAGAAGCAAGGATTCGGAAAGGAAGGACAAGTCATCAAAGAGCTACACAAAACGAAGACATCAAGCTCATGTTGGTGAATGGGTATCCGGCTCCGACCCCGACCATCACTCCGAGAGAAGCTATCACTCCGACTCGAATACACTCAAGATGAAGGTGTTGCCGGTCTAGCACTTGTGTCAACCAACTCCTACGACATATTTGAATCACCAAATGAAGGAATTGGTAGATGCTTCATGGCCAAAGGTCCTAAGGTAACACACCCGAGTATATTGATTTTGATGTTGATGAAGATGACTTGCTAGGTGATGATGATTTACTTGTTGACAACTCTAGTGATGAATACTATGATGAAACGTCAATCAATCATGCTAATCAAGTTGAAACGAATGACAATGATAAGGAGAAAATTGAGCGTCTAACTAAAGAACTAAACACTCTTAAGTTAGCTCATGAAACTATCTTTGAAGATCATCGAGAACTTTTAAGGGCTCATGAGAAGTTACGCTTTGAAAAGCTCAATCTTGAGCAAGAGCATGAGTTCTTAAAAGCAATCAATGATGATCTCCGTAAGAAAAGTTCTTCTTACATTGCCAAGCGTTTACTCTTATCTACTTACATGCCTCAAGTCAAGTCTAGTAACAAGAACAAGAAAGATTCTTCATCTAGTAGTAACAACAATAATGTCATATCCAATATTGTTGCTTCTAGTAGTTCTCTTGATTCCACTAATGGTTCTCTTAGCCAAGTTACACTTGAGCAAGAAAATAGCTTATTGAAGGGATTATAGAGAAAGGTGTATACAAGAGCCTTGCCGGGAGTAAGCAATTCGAGGAAATTGTACGCAAGCAAGGAAGGCACCGGAAGAATAAAGGTGTTGGTTTTGAACGAAAGTTCAATGCCAATGGAGTTGAGTGGGAAGAAGATCAATACCCCAAGACGAAGTTTGTTCCTCAACAAGAGAAGTATGATCCTACTTCCTTCAAGGGAACACAAGCACAAGATGATCTTCCACCACAAGACCACAAGAACAAAGGCAAGGACAAGCTTCAAGAAGAGATTGATGCATTTGAAGTGGCACCTAAGGTCTCGGTCAAGTGGATTCCCAAGACTACGTCAAGTTCTACCTCATCAAGTACAACTACAACTCCGGATTCCCATCAAGATGATGTGGATCCAGAAGAAGAAGAACTAGAGAGTTCTTGAGGGTGACTCACCAACATATTTCACTCATATCATTATGGCAAGGACAAGTGCAATCAACTTCCATATCTTGCACTAGTTCAAGGAGTCACAAACCCTCATGTTGGTAAGGCAAGGGACAAGGTACCCTAATGATTTCATGGACATCATTTTGTGTGTGCATCACTCTATGTCTATGGATATACTTGTTTTGTTCCTTGTGGGACTAACCCATGTAGGTATTGAAAGTGCAACTCACTCCAAAGGATTGCTCCAAAAGATCTACATCAACATTGAGCATCCACATCTTCAACACCTACATGAAGTCATCATCGACAAAACCCAAGGTTAGTTCATCCCTCTAAGGGGGGATCTCACATCTAGGGGGAGCTTAACTCTAAGAATTGAGTCAAAGCAACTTGTCGGTGTCAAAACCGGCGGATCTCGGGTAGGGGGTCCCGAACTGTGCGTCTAGGCGGATGGTAACAGGAGACAAGGGACATGATGTTTTTACCCAGGTTCGGGCCCTCTCGATGGAGGTAATACCCTACTCCTGCTTGATTAATATTGATGATATGGGTAGTACATGAGTAGATCTACCACGAGATCAAGGAGGCTAAACCCTAGAAGCTAGCCTATGGTATGATTGTTGTTCGTCCTCTGGACTAAAACCCTCCGGTTTATATAGACACCGAGATAGGTTAGGGTTACACAGTCGGTTACAATGGTAGGAGATCTACATATCCGTATCGCCAAGCTTGCCTTCCACGCCAAGGAAAGTCCCATCCGGACACGGGACGAAGTCTTCAATCTTGTATCTTCATAGTCTTGGAGTCCGGCCGTGGCGATAGTCCGGCTATCCGGACACCCCTAGTCCAGACTCCCTCGGAGCCCCTGAACCAGGCTTCAATGATGATGAGTCCGGCGCGCATATTGTCTTCGGCATTGCAAGGCGGGTTCCTCCTCCGAATACTTCATAGAAGGTTTTGAACACAAGGATAGTGTCCGGCTCTGCAAAACAAGTTCCACATAAGACCGTAGAGAGAATAATTTTTGCACAGATCTGCTAACGTATTCCGCGGCGTGACAACACACCACGGCCAGGCCTTTATATGAATCGTCTTTTATTGTTCCACCTCAGCGTGTTTAGCGAGGCGGTTTCCTTGGCACGTCTTATCAAAGCGTAGATCGTGCCCCCTTATTCCGGGATTCTGATCAATACGGACGTGGGTAACCCAACCGTGCCCGTTGGCCTGCCTTCTCTATCAAAGGCGATTCCTAATCGACCACGGGGTGGGCTCTTGGTTTTCAACCTCTTTATAATGAGACCAAGGCCCTCTTCTTCTTTACACCCTCCATCGAGTTTGCCTCGCGCTTCGAGGTCCAACACCCAAAGCTTCAGGTTCAGGCGCTTTGGACTTTCGACGATGTCCGGCTCCGACCAGCACGGCCGATGGATGTCTTCCTCCATCACGTAAGAAGATGTGCTAAAGCTGCGAGACGCCAGTATCTAACCGCGAGATCTCGTGATAGGCTGCCCGCCTGTGGCAGGTCATTCCCACTCCTGAGCCCGGCGAGAACGTGGTGTTCGTGGTCCCACTTCCTTCGGGTTTAGGCTTCCCGACGGATCCCTTTGTGCGGGGCTCATGTTTTATTATGGGCTTGATTTCCATGACTTGAATCGAGTCCATCCTCCATATCTAAATCGTTCATTGTCGTATGTGAGGCCTTCCTCCATATTACCCCCCACTTTGGATTGTGGCTCAAGACCTTCAAGGTGGAGCCAAATATGATCAAGGGGCAGCAAGCGGAGTGCGGAGGGGCGGTCATAAGCAAATGTGCTGATGCTCCGTGGCTCGAGGGCTCTTTCAAAGAGGAGCTTGGTTTGTGGCAACGGGAGTGGTTTTATATCACTGCTCCCAGGGGCACGAAATGGGCGGCGCCTCGCCTTCCGCCAGTCCACCACAGCGGCTGGCATCATGGGTCAACAAGGGGCTCGGTGGGGCCGTCCAAGGACGTTCCCCTGCTGCAGGGTCGTATTCGAGATCTCCAGGAAAGAGGGATCAATCTGGTTGCAGTGGCGCAGGTTATGGTGATCTGGCGCCTTCAGCCCTGTAAACGTCGCCTCCTCCACCTGTGGGAATTCAATCCGGTGGGACCACGAGCTCTCCAAAATTTTATGGGCACGACGCCCGTGGAGATGTATGAACTGTTCTTCGGATCACAAGAGAAGTGTCCGGACTTGACCGAGGACGCAGGACTAAGCTGCAATCGCCCAGATACTCAAGTAAGTAGTCCTGTAACCGGACAAGCTGTTCATTCATTTATTTCATATATATATATATGCCCTTTAAAGGAGCCGTTTCTTGAACAGGAGTGGATAGCCAAGGCAAAGTTAATAAGGTGTCTGGCTCCCCTCCCAGAGACCACGCCGGATCCCATGTTGACCAAGATGTTGAAGGTCGCGCCTTTTGAAGAAGGCGAAGGGGGGAGCGGGGAAGCAACCGCCTCTGCGAAGGAGGCTATCAAGGAAGGAGGGATTAAGAGTCCCACCTTCTGAGGAGAGAAGAGGACCGATTCGGAAGATCCGGAGGTCAAGGCCTCAAAGAGGGGGAAGGAATCTTCGGCAGAGAGTCCGGCGCTGGGAAGTAACCCAGCCGCATTATTTCCCCAAGCGGATCAACCCTCCAACTAGCCGTAAGTAAAAAGAAGGGGTCTTGTAAATAAGGAACATCCCTGTGTTTATTCATGAGGATAACCGAAATTGTACCTTGTAGTTCGGACTTCAGCCCTTCTCAGCAGGGCTCGTCTTCGGGGGATCTTCTTTCGGAGATGATGGAGAGCGAAACGCCTCCACCTGTCGCACCCTCATGTGAGGCGGACGACCCGGAGGTGTCGCCGTGGAGGGTTGCCCCAAGTCCGGCGGGGCGGAAGGTCCGCGCCAAGTGGCGTCTTGGTCGGAGGAGCTGAAGGATCTGCCGGGCGGCGGCTATTTTCAGAGGATCACCGTGCTCTAATGGGTACGGTGATTGAAAGAATTGCATCCGCGGAGAGCGGATTGCATGAAGCCGTCGAAGCTTCTTGACGGGGTTTGAGGTACGCAAAATGATGTACCTTCGGCGCTTATGCATATAAAATGCGCCTGTATAGATAGTAGCCCTCGAGACTCGGTATGTTGTCAAAATTTGACAATGTGCCGAGGATCAAATTTCGCTATAACATACCGCCGCTCCTGAACAGGTGGCGGGCGTCCGAGGCCAGCCGGACTGCTGAATATGCCGAACTAAAGCGGCAACTTGACGAGGCGGATGTCGACATCGCTACCGTCAATAAACGGTTTGATGAGTCACAAGGTATGCGACATCTATGCGGACACCTTGTAAGGGAGCTTGACGCCCATGTCTTACTGTTCAGATGCTTAATGCAGATGGTGCCGCTGCCGTGGAGGAGCTGCCGCGTAATCTCGCCCGAGCGAAAGAGCAAGCCAGAATTAGTAATGCGGCCGCTTTGAAGGCGGCCGAAGAGCTAGAAGCTGAACGGGCTGCTCACTGCCGAAGCAAAGAGGAGATGGCCAATATGGCCAAAAAGTTGAGGAATACTACCGATCGCTGCGAGGTTCTTGAAAAGGAACGTCAAGCGGAACAAGAGGGCCTAAAGTAGGCCGCCGCCGAATCCAAGAATGCCCAATCGGCTTTGAGAGCTGCCAAGGAGGAGCTGAGTCAGCCGGGCAATTATGCGGCTGGAAAACCGTTTCGCTGCGGAGGAAATATACAGATCCAAAGTATGCTCGCTTGGATAAGTTGTGGAGTTCGGGAGGATGCTTATCTCGACTTGGCGGCGAGCGCCGTGGACGCGGTTGAGCACTTCCGGGGCCGGAAGGGACACGTAAGGAAGAGCTATATTGGTTGCAATTCCATAGTCCGGGCGCCCTCTGCCACGACCGATGGGTTGGCGAATGGGCCGAGCTGAATCGATTGTCCGGATTTGCCATGAAGCATGTCTTGACTCACTTGTGGCGGGACGGACCCCACCAAGAGCTATTTTGGTTTAGTGCAGCAGTTTCTTGGTGCGGTGCAGCGTGTCGACGCAATGAAGCGATCGGTGTGTATTGAGGGAGCGGATGGCTCTTGCCCGTGTCAAGACATACCGCAGAGATGAAGGCCACCGATGTTGCATCCCAAGATTTGGACAGAAGTTGAGTACCGCCGAGCACTACTTTGAAGAAGTCTGCCGGGCGCTTCGTTTAATAGAGACGCAAAGGTTTCGAAGGATATTATGTTTAAATGACATGTATGATTTGTGAAAACAATGTTCCAATGTAATATAAGGGCTTTTTATATTGTGCGTTCAAGTAGTAAACTACTCCTCGTGGCCGCTTATGTATATGTGTATATAACCTGAAAGATGGCAGTCCTTGGCTTCAGCCCCCACGCACATAGTGCGGGGGTGTTTCCAAAAAAAGCGCTTTTTCACACTTAATCTAACGTCTTGGTCCTGTTAAGGAGGTGATAGCGTAGCAAACCAGGCAACCGGACTATGATGCTTTATCACTTTCACTTAGCCATAGGAGTTCGAGGGTGGGGCTACTATATAGCCCCTGGGGGCACCGCACTCTCCCGAATTCAGGGTGCGTATGTGCCTGACCGAAAACCGGTCCTTCGTTAATGAGGAGGAATCCTAAACATTCCTGTGAGTCATTGAGTGGTTGACCAGTCTCTCGCTATATCATGACAGTCAGTTTTTGGCTTTCTCTATTGAGGTGCTCGCCCGGCCGAACCGGGGCACAATCGCAGTAGTTCTCCTGGTGCCGCGTTAGCCGTGAAAACGGAACATAAGGCAGCAACACACAGGAGCCGGGCAACCCAACATTTGACCAAAGACATGATTCGGAGCTGATGCATATAAGGCCTAACTCGAGACGCCGAATACTCCCTAAGGTATTCGGTCTTTATGAAAATGGGCGGAATAATGCCCTAAGCCCACAGTGTCCAGTGCAGCATAAAATTCTGCAGTGCGGCCAATGCCAAAGCACCAGCCTCCTCCTCGGTTATATTAAGGAACCAGGGGATGTATATCAACAAGAGACAGTGAAAAAGGTTTACGCAGGTCTTAATCTGAAAAGAATCCTTGCAACGGGTCCCTACTGCACGTCTGCGTCTGTGTCTCCGTTGTGCCGTATCCTGGACGGGTGTAGCACGTTGTTCATCTGTAAAAGAGAGGAACTTAGTTTAAAGAAAAAGGATCGTGCGAAAGGTGTACTTAATATTAAATAAACAGAGTATGGTTCGAAGAATTGAATAAAATTGAGCTTTATTGTCTCTTGTTATACATGTATGCGGCCCCTCGTATGGGGGTATGCCGCTAGTAGGCGCCGGACTCATCTAACCGTGTCAGGGGTTTGAATCACCGATTCATGTTCTTTGCCTAGCAGAGCCGGATAGCTGTGGGGCTGTCAAGGCAGTCTCCCGTTCTTCCGTGCTCAAGTGACACTTAATACTTCCTTTTAACGAGATGATGCCGCGTGGACCGGGCATTTTAAGTGTTAGAGATGCATAATGCGGTATTGCGTTAAAGCGGGCGAAAGCTTCGTGTCCCAATAGTGCTTGATGGCTACTTTTAAACGGGGCGACATGGAAGAGTAACCTTTCACGACGGAAGTTGTCGGATGAACCAAGCACAACTTCTAGCAGTATGGAGCCCGTGCAAAGGGCATATGGGCCTGGCATTACTCCTTCAAAGGAGGTGTTGCTACGGCGAATTTTGGTTGGGTTTATCCCCATCCTGCGGATTGTGTCCTCGATATATCGTGTTTATATCATCGCCGCCATCCATGAGGACATGTGTAAATTGGAATCCGTCGATTATAGGATCCAATATCAAGGCAGTCCATCCTGCGTTCGGATATTATCGGAATAGTCCTGATGGTCGAAGGTGATTGGTTTTGACAACCGATTAATGTGCGCGCCTTTTAGGGGGCGCCGCTCTATTTTTCCTTTTTATCACGTGAAGTGATTTTACTGTTTTGACCTCCTGTGGTAAAGTTTTTTTATTTATGAGGCTCGGCTTGTGGTGCTCGTCGTAATCTTCACTTGGTGTGTCGAGCCCCTTGTGTTCGGCGTTCACCACGGACTGTTTGAAGACCCAACAATTTACGTGGGTATGGTTGGCGAGGCCTCCTGTGAGTACTGTGGATTTGACATATCTTGTCCAAGATTTTGTTGAAGTTGGATAGCTCATCGCCATCGTCCTTAAGGGGCAGTTTTTGTTGTTCTGCCGTGAGCTTTTGAATCCGACGCGTTGACCGTCGTGCTCTTTGGACTGTTCCTTTTAATCCGGCGATGGTCCTTGTTGCGTCGTGGTTTCGCTTCCATCCCTGATTTGGATGTATTTGGGTCAGCCGGTGCTGCATCTTGCTAGCCAGCTATCCTCTCCCGCACAAAAGCGGGTCATGAGGCTTGTTAATGCGGCCATTGTTCTTGGCTTTTCTTGGCCGAGGTGTCTGTCGAGCCATTCGTCTCGGACGTTGTGTTTGAAAGCTGCTAAGGCTTCGGTGTCCGGACAGTCAACTATTTGGTTCTTTTTAGTAAGGAACCTGTTCCAGAATTTCCGGGCTGACTCTCCGGGCTGTTGAGTTATGTGACTTAGATCGTCTGCGTCCGGAGGGCGGACATAGGTCCCCTGAAAATTTGCCCGAAATGCATCCTCGAGCTCGTCCCAGCTTCCAATGGTATTTTTGGGGAGGCTCTTAAGCCAATGCCGAGCTGGCCCTTTGAGTTTAAGGGGTAAGTATTTTATGGCGTGGAGATCATCTCCTCTAGCCATGTGTATGTGGAGGATGTAATCCTCAATCCGCATCTCGGTCTGTTGTTCCGTCAGATGCTGTATGTTTACGGGTTTGAATCACCGAAATTCATGATCCAAAGACCTCATCGGTGAAACATAGGGGTGTGCGCGCCCTATATTTGGGTGTGCCGTGGTTTTCGGAATTTTGGCGTGTTGCATTGCTTTGACGAGCATGCTTTCTTGGCCCATAGATGGACCTAACTTGGCCATCCTTTTGACGTGAATCCTTAAGCGGATCGCATATTGGCTTGTGTGTGGCACCATTCGCTGCTCTCTTTTTGCCGTGAGGTCGTCCATCCGACCGAGTGGCCTTCTTGCTTTTTAATTGTGGGGGCTCTAAGGCCTCCTCGTCGAATTCGGGCAGTAGCTTTCTTTTCGGGTAGCTCTTTGTTCGGCGATCGTCTGCTCTGTATTCTGCTGAATACTTTGCTCCATCTAATCCTGAGTGCATCTTCCGCTGTTTTGAGCTTCCGCTTCTGCTTTTTCAGGCTACGCGCAGTGGTGACGAGCCTTCTCTGGAGGTCATTTTGCTCCAATGGTTTGTCCGGCATGAGATCGTCCGGACTGTTGTCTTCGCTGGGGACAGATTGTTTATCCAAGTTGTCTTGTTCGGACGATTGCTCGATAGCTTGTTCATTGTCCACCGGTTCGCCCTGCTCTATGGCTGGGTCTTTCTTGAGGCGGGACTTTGTTCGGCGTTTACGTTGCTGTTTTGACTGCCGAGGGATTTATCCTTCGTGGCGCCCCGTTGTTCCTCGTCTTCATTTCCTTTAGATGTATCCACCATGTATACATCATGGGATGAGGTTGTCCGGCATCCTATAGGTGCTGGTTCATTGTTGTCTCCTACATCGTCAGTCCATACCGTCGATGTCTTGAGTCGAAATCGAGCACGCCGTTTAAGCTTTGGACAAAGGGCTATGAAGTGGGTGGTGGGTGGAATTTAGTTTCTTCATCGTCTGCATCCCAACCTTCCCGCCCATAGTCCGCCGTGGCTCTCCGAATAAAGAGAGAAACTTTAGTGAATTCAGGATGTCGCCAAGGGCGAAAATGAAAAGATGTCCGCGGTCGTGAACTCCATAATCGGGCGCCCAATCGGATTCGATTGGCAAGGGCGGAGGGTTCGGAGTCTAGAGAGGAGTCCGCACCTGAGTCGAGGTCTTCGCAGCGACAGGATGGAGTTCGCTCGATCGCCGTAGAGATTGTAGCCCTGCAGGCGGTGTCCAACCACTTGTCTCGATCGGGAATCCGGCTCCGGAAGGGTCGGAGCGGATTCTGAGTGCGGCCTCCACGGCCTTTGCTTCAGGGCTAGATCATGCCCATCGAGACAAAGGCGGCACGCTATTGCGGCTCGAATCCATCAAGATCAAGTCTCCGCGGATATCGGCCGTATAGTTTAAACTTCCAAATATGACTCGACGGCCAGGGCGTAGCTTTCGATCTGCTCCAGATGGCTGCTTAATTGGCCCGCAGCAAAGCCGCCGAACACAAGATCTATTCGGGAGAAAAGTCTCACCTGGACCGCGTCGTTGTTGATGATCGAAGGAGCCATCGGGCCTATTGGTGACGCATACGAGGAGCTCTCAATGAAAGCACCAATGTCGGTGTCAAACCGGCGGATCTCGGGTAGGGGGTCCCGAATCTGTCGCGTCTAGGCGGATGGTAACAGGAGACAAGGGACACGATGTTTTTACCAGGTTCGGGCCCTCTCGATGGAGGTAATACCCTACTCCTGCTTGATTAATATTGATGACATCGGTAGTACAAGAGTAGATCTACCACGAGATCAAGGAGGCTAAACCCTAGAAGCTAGCCTATGGTATGATTGTTGTTCTTCCTACAGACTAAAACCCTCCGGTTTATATAGACACCGGATAGGTTAGGGTTACATGAGTTGGTTACAATGGTAGGAGATCTACATATCCAGACGCCAAGCTTGCCTTCCACGCCAAGGAAAGTCCCATCCGGACACGGGACGAAGTCTTCAATCTTTTATCTTCATAGTCTTGGAGTCCGGCCGTGACGATAGTCCGGCTATCCGGACACCCCCTAGTCCAGGACTCCCTCAAAACTCTAATGATGTGAACACATAAATGCTTGATGTAAAAGTGGTAACCCCACTTGAGCTTAAACGATGAGTATGACCTATGATCAAATGTCTATCATTTGACTCCTAAGTCAATATACTCATATATAGATGACCTAGTCATTGCCAATTGCTTGATAGATGCTAGAATTGGTTGTGCATGCTTTGTCACATATTTCATTTGCCATCTTATTGTGTGATCATGTTGGTTGCATACTTTACTCATTCGAGGACATCCACTTGTTGCTTTGATTGATTGGCTTTTTTTTCTTTGGCCAAGTGGATGGACAAGAATGCCTAAGAACCTTCTTTAGCTATCTATGCTTTTCTCGTCTTAAACTCTATTCATGCTACATCACAAAATTTGATCAAGTCAGATTCGAACCACTCTGTGTGAGGAGCACTCGGAGTCCCCTGCTTCATCATAGACTTAAACTTCCAAAACTTCTTTGTGATTTTCGGTCCGACCGTTCCTCCATTTCGGTCTTACCGAGATCACTTAGTCGATCTAGGTTTTTCAATCTCGGTGCAACCGATTTGAACTCTTCGGTCACACCGAGTTGCAATAACTGCATACGCTTTTGCATCTCGGTGCCACCGAAGTTGTTCCACTCGGTCACACCGGCTGTGGTCGGGCTATATATAGACACGGGCAAAAATTTGGAAATTTCTTCGAACCTCTTCGCCCGCGCAATAGCTCGCTCTGCCTCCGTGGTCTCCGGATCGTCTCCTCATCGCCAGCCGCCTCCTGTCGCTGGTCTCTGCCGCCATCAACGGAAATCAACCCCGCCGTTGCCGCCGTAGCGAGTCTCCGCCGAACTAGGGTATGGACTCGATCACTGTGCTTTCCTCGTCCGATTCTCAGCACATTGTGTTCTTATTGATTCTTGCCACGATTGAAACACTCCTATCCAATCAATGCAATCCTTAGAAGAGTTTTGATTTGAAAATTTAGGGTTAGGTTTCCGAAACCATCTCGGACCCACCGAGTTGAAAATTTCGGTCCCACCGATTTGGCTTATGCCATTGCACTAGTGAGACTCGGTCTGACCGAGAATTACTAATCGGTGAGACCGATTTTAGGACTTTGTGAAACCCTAGCAGTCTCGGTGCCACCGAACTGTGACTCGATCTGACTGAGTTCATCAGTTTAGGTTCCAAAACTGCTTTGGTATCACCGAGTTTGAAAATCGGTTGATCCAAAATGCTTTCTGTCGAAAACTAAAACTGAATTTTTGAGTCATTCTTTTGCAAAAATCTCTGCATTTTGTGATGCTCATCCACTCTACCTCATCTATAACTCTTCACGTGGTCAAGCAAGGTTTGCAGATGTCGCACTGCAGAGTGACAAATGTAACAGTCGAGGAGCAGGTGAACATGAGTGAGGGCACTAGTCCCTCCAGCTCTTCAGATGAAGGCAGCAGGAGCACCCTAAGCAATTTGCCTAAAGCTACCACCGGGCAAAGGAAGAAGAAAACCTCAGATTCTAAAGATAAGGATTATAGGGCAGAAGAGGATGAAGCAACATCCAAGAAGGTTGTGCTCAAAAAGGAGTATGGCTCAGCACATAGCACAAAGCTTGGACTCAATAAGAAGGTTCCTGCCAAGAGGACACCTATGCCAAAAGTCAGAGCATCAACTCAAATTCCTGAAAAGCCTGATCCCAAAGAGCCAGCTGCTACTGAAGGGAAGAAAAGGAAAGAGAGGGTCAAGAAGACCACAATCAGAGTTATTGGGAAGCCTTCCATGATGGAAGAGGAAGAAGAGATAGCCGCACCAGCACCTAAGGCACCCAAGCTTATGGGTGATGCTATAAGATCAGGAGCTGCCACATCTAAGCCCAAGGAAGCACCCAAAGCTGCCCCCAAGGCCAAGTCTGCACCAAAGAGGAATACCAGGAGTATTCCACTCTTCGAGAAGAACAAGGCCCCAAAGGTTCGAGGTTACCAAGAAGAAGATGAAGAAGGACAAGTGTTGAGGAAGCTCAAGCCAAAGATACCAGACCACAATGATGCCCATCCTGTGGCTGAGGATATGAAGATCAGAAGAGACAATGGGTTGAGGCTATGGAGGATGACAGATCCATATGCCACAAGAAGAAGAACTGCTATGGACTACAGGTTCCACACCAAGGAACAACAGGACTTTTATGAGATTGTTCTGCTGGATAAGAAGCCCATAGTGTGTGACATGAGGTGGGTCGACTGGACCTACATGAAGGAAAATGTAGAGCACTATCCTGGAGTGCAAGACAGTTTTGTTGCTGTTGGAGTTGCAGACTTCGTTGGGAAAAAGCTCACCAACTGGAACGATGAACTTATCATGCAGTTCTACTCCACAGCACACTTATCCAGATGGCAGGATAGTGTGGATGTCTGAAGGTACAAGGTACCAGTCAACTGTTGAGGAGTGGGCAAAGCTGATAAATGCCCCAAAGGAGAATGAAGATGACCTTGATGTTTATGCCAAGAAGAAAATAGACCACAATTCCATGGCACACATGTACAAGGAGATCCCAGACACATCCATTGAAACACATAAGTTTGGATCAGTCCACTTCCTTCTGTCAGGGCTGCCAACTATCAATACCATCTTAAGGCATACTCTACTGCCTAAGTCTGGTGACCACAACATGATCAGAGGGCATGCAATCAACATGTTTCATTTGTTTGATGTGCCACGTAAATTCAAAGTCATGAGCCTTATGGTTGAAACCATTAAGAGGACCGCAGCAGACCGTAAGAGAAGTTGTGGATATGCCCCTCGGATCCGTGGAGTTGATTAACTCAAAGATGGGCACAGTGCAAATATCTATTGGATAAGGAACATTTTCCAATTTATCCAGACTTTGAGGACAATGAGGTTGTCATGAATGAGAATGATCCATCGTTCGGTCAAGCACAAGAGAAGAAGGAGAAGGCAAGGAAGGAGAAGGCTGCCAGGATGCCAACTCAAGAGGAGGCATCTGAGTATTTCTTGAAGAACAAGCAGGAGCAGCTCGGATACTTAATAGTATCAACACTGAGGATTGAGAAGGGATTGGCAACCCTCACTCAAAATCAGGAGAGCTTGATAAGAATCATAGAACAAAAGTTCTATGACTTAGATGTGAAAGTAACTGAAATTCAGTCTGCTGTGGAGCAACTACAAGATGACATGCAGGAGAGGAAGGGCAAAACAACAACTGATGCATTTGCCAGAGTGCCTAGAGCCCAGAGGTCATCTACTATGCCGCCTCGACACCAGAGTCACTTCATCCGCACCAGCTACAGCCTCGGTGCCACCAGCTCCAAAGACCTACATCAGCTCCAGCTCCATCTACTTCAATCAAGCTTTAGTCCTCGGTGCTATCCGGACTCCACCACCAAGATCAAGCCTGAGAGTCGATCTAGCACTATGCATTTTCTATGAACTTTTTGGTAACTTGTTTCCAAAGGGGGAGAAAAATGTATAGATCATAGGCTTCGAGAGAGAGAGTATTGCTTTTGTTCTCTCTTGATTTGGTGGTTTTTTTAAACTTGTTTGCTTTTGGTTGCTTGATATAACTATGTTTGTGAGACATTGATGATCATGTGTTTGATCATAAGCTACACTTATGCATGTTTGATGATATTATCTTATCTATCCTATGTGATCATTCACTCTGCTTGGTGATGAGTGCATGTATTCATTCCGTATCATTTTGAGCGCTCCACCAAGATGTATGTGACATGGAAGAGTAACCCATGAGCCTAATTCCTTGTGCATTTGCAGTCCAAAACAAATATTAAAATATGCACAAATTTAGGGGGAGCTCTTGCTTATCACATACTTCTCAAAGAGACGATGTTTTTTTAATCTTATTATCATTTGTCGAAGCTTTGATCTATATGTTGTCATCAATTACCAAAAAGGGGGAGACTGAAAGTGCAACTATCCCTAGGTGGTTTTGGTAATTCATAACAACATATAGCTCATTGAGCTAATGCTATTCCAAGATGAACATTTCAGGAAAGCTCAATGAATGGCATGGCATGGATGATGAAAGTGGATCCCTCAAAATGCTAATGACAAAGGATTGGCTCAAGCTCAAAAGCTCAAGACTCTTCATTTTATATTTTAGTGATTCAAGATCGCATTGAGTCTATAGGAAAAGCCAATACTATCAAGGAGGGATGAGGTGTTGCTTAATGAGCCTCTTGCTTCATGTGCTTAGTGATATGCTCCAAAATCCTCAGCTACTTTCTCACATCCACATATGACCTAAACCTAAAGCCAAAATCGGTCTCACCGATTCTTCCTATCCGGCGCCACCGATTCCATATGTCATAGCCACTACCACAAACCCTAGGCAAATTGGTTCTACCAATAGGGATCTCGGTCTCACCGAGATGGGATTGTAATCTCTCTGTTTCCTTTTCGTAACTTTTCGGTCTCACCGAAAGAGCGGATCAGTCCCACCGAGATTGCAATGTAAACTCTCTGTTTCCCTCTTGTAACATTTCGGTCTCACCGAAAAGAGCAAATCGGTCCCACCGAGTTTACCTGACCAACTCTCTGGTTAGCTAATTACCAAAATCGGTCTCACCGAGTTTGTGTAATCGGTCTCACCGAGATTACGTTTTGCCCTAACCCTAATCATATCGGTCCTACCGAGATGCATATCATTCCCACCGAAAACCCTAACGGTCACTAGGTTTACTAAAATCGGTCTGACCGAGTTTGTTGATTCGGTCCCATCAAGATTGGTAAATTGTGTGTAGCGGTTAGATTTTGTGTGGAGGCTATATATACCCCTCCACCTCCTCTTCATTCGTGGAGAGAGACATCAGAACAAACCTACACTTCCAACTTACCATTTCTGAGAGAGAACCACCTACTCATGTGTTGAGGCCAAGATATTCCATTCCTACCATATGAATCTTGATCGCTAGCCTTCCCCGAGTTGCTCTCCACTCAAATCTTCTTTCCACCAGATTCAAATCCTATGAGAGAGAGTTGAGTGTTGGGGAGACTATCATTTGAAGCACAAGAGCAAGGAGTTCATCATCAACACGCCATTTGTTACTTCTTGGAGAGTGGTGTCTCCTAGATTGGCTAGGTGTCACTTGGGAGCCTCCGACAAGATTGTGGATTTGAACCAAGGAGTTTGTAAGGGCAAGGAGATCGCCTACTTCGTGAAGATCTACCGCTAGTGAGGCAAGTCCTTCATGAGCAACGACCATGGTGGGATAGACAAGGTTGCTACTTCGTGGACCCTTCGTGGGTGGAGCCCTCCGTGGACTCGCACAACCGTTACCCTTCGTGGGTTGAAGTCTCCACCAACGTGGAAGTACGATAGCACCACCTATCGGAGCCACGCCAAAAACATCCGTGTCTCCAATTGCGTTTGAATCCTCCAAACCCTTCCCTTTACTTTCTTGCAAGTTGCATGCTTTAATTTCCGCTGCCAATATACTCTTTGCATGCTTGCTTGAATTGTGTGATGATTGCTTGACTTGTCTAAGATAGCTAAAATCTGCCAAACTCTAAAACTGGGAAAAGGCTAGGTATTTAATTGGTCAAGTGGTCTAATCACCCCCCCCCCCCTCTAGACATACTTCAAGGTCCTACACAAACTTACTGACAGCAGACCCTGTGAATAGATATAGATGAGGTAGAGTGGATGAGCATCACAAAGTGCAGAGTTTTTGCAAAACAGATGACTTAAAAACTTAGTTTTAGTTCTCCACAGAAAGCATTTCGGAGCTACCGATTTGTAAACTCGGTGATACCGAAGCAGCTTTTGGAACCTAAACTAGTGAACTCGGTCAGACCGAGTCACAGTTCGGTGGCACCGAGACTGCTAGGGTTTCACAAAGAATCGAACTCGGTCACACCGATTTGCAGTTTTCGGTCAGACCGAAAGTGCAAGTGCAATGGCCTAAGACAAATCGGTGAGACCGATTTCTACAACTCGGTCGGTCCGAGATGAGTTCGGCGGAGACCTAACCCTAAATTTTCAAATGAAACCTAACCTAAGGGATGTTTTCAGTGGATAGAGTGTTTGCATACGTGGTGATGATCATGACAGAACAATGTGCTACGAATCAGAGGTAAAAGAATAGCACAAAGGATCGAACTCGCACCCTAGTTCGGCGGAGTTCACTACGGCGGCAACAGAGGGGCAGAATTCCGTTGACGGCGATGGAAACTAGCGGCGGGAGGTCACCGGTGGCGAGAAGACGATCCGGAGACCCGAGGCGGCAGCGCAGGATACGCGGGCTGAGAGGTTTCGAAGAAATTTCCAAAATCTCACCCATGGGTTTATATATCCCGACCCTGTCGGTGTGACCGAGTGGAACAACTCGGTGGCACCGAGATGCAGAATCGCAGGCGGTTGCTGCAACTCAGTGTGACCGAAAAGTTCAAATCGGTTGCACCGAGATTGAAAACCTAGATCAACTTAGTGGTCTCGGTGTGAACGAAATGGATGACTCGGTCATACCGAAATGCACATAGAGGTTTTGGAAGTTTAAGTCTATGACGAATAGGGGACTCCGAGTGCTCCTCACATAGAGTGGTTCGAATCTGACTTGATCAAACTTTGTGATGTAGCAGAGTTTGAGACGAGAAAAGCATAGATAGCTTGAGGGAGTTCTTAGGCATTCTTGTCCATCCATTTGGCAAAAGATAAAAAGCCAAACAAGCAAAGCAACAAATGGATGTCCTCGAAAGGGTAAAATATGCATCCAACATGCTCACACAATAAAAGGACAAATGAGATATGTGACAAAGTATGCACAATCACTCTAGCATCTATCAAGTAATTTGGTGATGACTAGGTCATCTATATATGAGTATATTGACTTAGGAGTCAAATGAGAACATTTGATTCTCATCGTTTAAGAACAAGTGGGGTTGCCACTTTTATATAAAGCATTGTTGTGCTAAAATCATTAGAGTTGCTTTAGCTCAATTGATTAGAGTAAAGCTCCCCCTAGATGTGATATCCCCCCTAAGAGGGATGAACTAACCTTGGGTTTTGTCGATGATGACTTCATGTAGGTGTTGAAGATGTAGATGCTCAATGTTGATGTAGATCATTCAGAGCAATCCTTTGGAGTGAGTTGCACTTTCAATACCTACACGGGTTAGTCCCACAAGGAACAAACAAGGATATCCATAGACATAGAGTGATATTAACATGAGATGATGTCCATGAATGCATTAGGTTACCTTGTCCCTTATCTTACCAACAAGAGGGTTTGTGACTCCTTGAACTAGTGCAAGATATGGAAGTTGTTTGCACTTGTCCTTGCCAAGATGCTAAGAGTGAAGTATGTTGGCGGAATCACCCTCAAGAACTCTCTAGTTCTTCTTCTTAGGGATCCACACCATCTTGATGGGAATCCTTGGAGTTGTAGTCGTACCTGATGAATGGAACTTGATGTAGTCTTGGGAACCCACTTGACCAAGGCCTTAGGTGCTTCGTCAAATGCATCAATATCCTCTTGAAGCTTTTCCTTGCCTTTTAGCTTGTGGTCTTGTGGTGGAAGATCATCTTGAGCTTGTGTTCCTTGGAAAGAAGTAGGATCATACTTCTCTTGTTGAGGAACAAACTTCGTCTTGTGGTATTGATCTTCTTCCCACTCAACTCCATTGGCATTGAACTTTTGTTCAAAACCAACACCTTGATTCTTCCGGTGTCTTCCTTGCTTGCATACAATTTCCTCTAATTGCTTACTTCCGGCAAGACTCTTGTAAACACCTTTCTCTATAATTCCCTTCAATAAGCTATTTTCTTGCTCAAGTGTAACTTGGCTAAGAGAATCATTAGTGGAATCAAGAGAACTAGTAGAAGCAACAACATTGGATTTAGCATGATTGTTGTTACTACTAGAGGAAGAAACTTTCTTGTTCTTGTTGCTAGATTTAACTTGTGGCATGTAAGTAGACAAGAGTAAATGCTTGGCAATGTAAGAAGAACTTTCTCGCGAAGATCATCATTGATTGATTTTAAGAACTCATGCTCTTGCTCAAGGTTGAGCTTTTCAAAGCGTAGCTTCTCATGAGTCTTTAAAAGTTCTCGATGATCTTCCAAGGTAGTTTCATGAGATAACTTAAGAGTGTTTAGTTCTTTAGTTAGATGCTCAATCTCCTTCTTATCATCGTCATTCGTTTTATCTTGATTATCATGATGAATAGCAAGTTCATTATAGTTTTCATAACTAGAGTTGTCAACAAGTAAATCATCATCTCCTAGCAAATCATCTTCATCACTATTAAAATCAACATACTTGGGGTGTGTTACCTTTGGACCTTTAGCCATGAAGCATCTTCCAATTCCTTCATTTGGTGAGTCAAATATGTCGTAGGAGTTGGTTGACACAAGTGCTAGACCAGCAACACCTTCATCTTGAGTATATTCGGAGTCGGAGTGATAACTTCTTCCGGAGTGATGGTTGGAGTCGGAGTCGGATACCCATTCACCAACATGAGCTTGATGTCTTCTTTTTGTGTAGCTCTTTGATGATTTGTCCTTCCTCTCCGAATCCTTGCTTCTCCGAGAGGGTCTTTGTTCATAACGATCATCTCTACTCCTTCTCTCTCTTGGCGGTGATTCTTCTCTTCTACTTGTTCTCTTGGGAGCATCTTCTCTTCTTTTGTAGGGAGCCGTACACTCATTTGAGTAGTGTCCGGGTCTTCCACAATTGTAGCAATTTTGTTTACGACTTGAAGATCTCTTGTCATTGTAGGACCTTGACTTGGAGCTTCTTTCCTTGCTTCTACTATTGTAGAATTTGTTGAAGTTCTTCACCATTAGGCTCAATTCTTCATTGAAGGTTTGTTTCTCACTTGATGATGTGGGAGCTTCACATGAGGTTTTGTAAGCACCACTTGACTTGTTGTGGAGCTCTTCCTTATCCTTAAGTGATATCTCATGAGCAACAATTCTTCCAATTACTTCTGTTGGCTTGAGATCTTTGTAACTGGGCATCATTTGGATCAATGTGCACATGATATCATATTTTCCATCCAAGGCTCTTAGGATCTTCTTGATGATAAATCTATCAGTCATCTCTTCACTTCCTAATCTGGCAATCTCATTTGTGATGAGAGCAAGCCTAGAGTACATTCAGCGACACCTTCACCATCCTTCATTTTGAACTTGTCAAGTTGACTTTGAAGCACATCGAATTTGGATTCCTTGACGGAGTCGGTACCTTCATGCATATCAATCAAAGTATCCCAAATTTCCTTTGCATTCTCAAGACGGCTGATTTTGTTGAATTCTTCGGGGCACAATCCGTTGAAGAGAATATCACAAGCTTGAGCATTGTATTGCAGCATCTTCAACTCTTCTGCGATAGCTTCATGGTTCGGTTCTCTCCCATCAAATAATTCACCTTGCAAGCCAATACACACAATAATCCAAACGGCGGGGTTATGTCCAAGAATATGCATTTTCATCTTATGCTTCCAACTAGCAAAATTAGTACCATCAAAGTAAGGACCTCTACGGTGGTAATTTCCCTCACTAGACACCATACTCTCCTAGGTTGTGAAACCAAGGCTACGATCACCAAAAGCTCTGGAAATCAAAGCAAATGGAGACCAAAGCTCTGATACCACTTGTAGGATCGAAAGTATGTCCAGAGGGGGGTGATTAGACTACTTGACCAAAAAAAAATCTAGCCTTTTCCCAATTTTAAGTCTTGGCAGATTTTAGCAACTTAGCACAAATCAAGTAATCAACCTACACATGCAATTCTAAGAGTATAGCAGCGGAATGTAAAACAATTGCATATGAAGGTAAAGGGAGGAGTTTGGAGGGAGCAAACACAATGTAGACACGGAGATTTTTTATCTGTGGTTCCGATAGGTGGTGCTATCGTACATCCACGTTGATGGAGACTTCAACCCACAAAGGGTAACGGTTGCGTGAGCCCACGGAGGGCTACACACACGAAGGGTCCACGAAGAAGTAACCTTGTCTATCCCACCATGGACATCGCCCACGAAGGACTTGCCTCACTAGGGTATATCTTCATGAAGTAGGCGATCTCCTTGCCCGTACAAACTCCTTGGTTCAACTCCACAATCTTGACGGAGGCTCCCAAGTGACACCTAGCCAATCTAGGAGACACCACTCTCCAAAAGGTAATAGATGGTGTGTTGATGATGAACTCCTCGCTCTTGTGCTTCAAATGATAGTCTCCCTAACACTAAACTCTCTCTCATAGGATTGGATTTGGTGGAAAGACGATTTAAGTGGAAAGCAACTTGGGGAAGGCTAGAGATCAAGATTTATGTGGTTGGGATGGAATATCTTTACCTCAACACAAGTGTAGGTGGTTCTCTCTCAGAAAATGTATGTAGGAACTGTAGGCATGTTCTGATGGCTCTCTCCACGAAAGAAGAGTGGGTGGAGGGGTATATATAGCCTCCACACAAAATCTAACCGTTCCACACAAATCACCAAACTCGGTGGGACCGAATTATAAAACTCGGTCAGACCGATTTAGTTCAAAATGTGAACGTTAGGATTTTCGGTGGGATCGACTGAAGGAAAGATGCCCTAGAGGCAATAATAAAGTTATTATTTATTTCCTTATTTCATGATAAATGTTTATTATTCATGCTATAATTGTATTAACCGGAAACATAATACATATGTGAATATATAGACAAACAGAGTGTCACTAGTATGCCTCTACTAGACTAGCTCGTTGATCAAAGATGGTTATGTTTCCTAGCCATAGACAAGAGTTGTCATTTGATTAACGGGATCACATCATTAGGAGAATGATGTGATTGACTTGACCCATTCCGTTAGCCGAGCACTTGATCGTTTAGTATGTTGCTATTGCTTTCTTCATGACTTATACATGTTCCTATGACTATGAGATTATGCAACTCCCGTTTACCGGAGGAACACTTTGTGTGCTACCAAACGTCACAACGTAACTAGGTGATTATAAAAGGTGCTCTACAGGTGTCTCCGAAGGTACATGTTGAGTTGGCGTATTTCCAGATTAGGATTTGTCACTCCGATTGTCGGAGAGGTATCTCTGGGCCCTCTCGGTAATACACATCACTTAAGCCTTGCAAGCATTGCAACTAATGAGTTAGTTGCGGGATGATGTATTAAAACGAGTAAAGAGACTTGTCGTTAACGAGATTGAACTAGGTATTGAGATACCGATGATCGAATCTCGGGCAAGTAACATACCAATGACAAAGGGAACAACGTATGTTGTTATGCGGTTTGACCGATAAAGATCTTCGTAGAATATGTAGGAGCCCATATGAGCATCCAGGTTCCTCTATTGGGTATTGACCGGAAACGTGTCTCGGTCATGTCTACATAGTTCTCGAACCTGTAGGGTCCGTGACGCTTAAGGTTTCGATGGCGATGTTATATTATGAGTTTATGAGTTTTGATGTACCGAAGGAGTTCGGAGTCCCGGATGAGATCGGGGACATGACGAGGAGTCTCTAAATGATCAAAACATAAAGATCGATATATTGGACGACTATATTCGGACATCGGAAGGGTTCCGAGTCATTCGGGTATTTTCGGGGGTACCGGGGAGTTACGGGAAAACGAGGAAGAAGCAATGGGTCTCATGGGCCAAGTGGTGGAAGAGAGGAGGCAGGGCGCGCGGCCCCCCTAGCCCAAACCGAATTGGACTAGGGGGCCGGTCCCCCTTTCCTCCTTTTCCTTCCCCTCCTTCCTTCTCCTTCTCCTTCCCTTCCTTCCCCTCTCCTAGTTGGACTAGGAAAGGAGGGAGTCCTACTCCCGGTGGGAGTAGGACTCCTCCCTGGCGCACCCTCCCTTGGCCGGCCGCCCCCTCCCCCTTGCTCCTTTATATACGGGGCAGGGCACCCCATGACACACAAGTTGATCTTCGTGATCGTTCCTTAGCCGTGTCTGGTGCCCCCTCCATCATATTCCACCTCGGTCATATCGTCGCAGAAGTTTAGGCGAAGCCCTGCGTCGGTAGAACATCATCATCGCCACCACGCCGTCAGTCGACGGAACTCATCCCCGACACCCTGCTGGATCGGAGTCCGGGGATCGTCATCGAGCTGAACGTGTGCAGAACACGGAGGTGCTGTACGTTCGGTGCTTGGATCGGTCGGATGGTGAAGACGTACGACTACATCAACCGCGTTGTCATAACGCTTCCGCTTTCGGTCTACGAGGGTACGTGGACACACTCTCACCTCTCGTTGCTATGCATCACCATGATCTTGCGTGTGCGTAGGAAATTTTTGAAATTACTACGTTCCCCAAAAGTGGCATCCGAGCCTGGTTTTATGCGTTGATGTTATATGCACGAGTAGGACACAAGTGAGTTGTGGGCGATACAAGTCATACCGCTTACCAAAGATGTCATACTTTGGTTGGCGGTATTGTTGGATGAAGCGGCCCGGACCGACATTTACGCCAGACGCTTACGCGAGACTGGTTCTACCGACGTGCTTTGCTCACAGGTGGCTGGCGGGTGTCAGTTTCTCCAACTTTAGTTGAACCAAGTATAGCTACGCCCGGTCCTTGCGAAGGTTAAAACAGCACTAACTTGACGAACTATCGTTGTGGTTTTGATGCGTAGGTAAGAACGGTTCTTGCTCAGCCCGTAGCAGCCACGTAAAACTTGAAACAACAAAGTAGAGGACGTCTAACTTGTTTTTGCAGGGCATGTTGTGATGTGATATGGTCAAGACGTGATGCTATATTTTATTGTATGAGATGATCATGTTTTGTAATCAAGTTATCGGCAACTGGCAGGAGCCATATGGTTGTCGCTTTATTGTATAAAATGCAAACGCCCTGTAATTGATTTACTTTATCACTAAGCGGTAGCGATAGTCGTAGAAGCAATAGTTGGCGAGACGACAACGATGCTACGATAGAGATCAAGGTGTCGCACCGATGACGATGGTGATCATGATGGTGCTTCGGAGATGGATATCACAAGCACAAGATGATGGTGGCCATATCATATCACTTATATTGATTGCATGTGATGTTTATCCTTTATGCATCTTATCTTGCTTTGATTGACGGTAGCATTTTAAGATGATCTCTCACTAAATTATCAAGAAGTGTTCTCCCCGAGTATGCATCGTTGCCAAAGTTCGTCGTGCCCGGACACCACGTGATGATCGGGTGTGATAAGCTCAACGTCCATCTACAACGGGTGCAAGCCAGTTTTGCACACGCGAATACTCGAGTTAAACTTGACGAGCCTAGCTTATGCAGATATGGCCTCGGAACACGGAGACCGAAAGGTCGAGCGTGAATCATATAGTAGATATGATCAACATAGTGTTGTTCACCATTGAAAACTACTCCATCTCATGTGATGATCGGTTATGGTTTAGTTGATTTGGATCACATGATCACTTAGAGGATTAGAGAGATGTTTGTCTAAGTGGGAGTTCTTAAGTAATATGATTAATTGAACTTAAATTTATCATGAACTTAGTCCTGGTAGTATTTTGCAAATTATGTTGTAGAACAATAGCTCGCGTTGTTACTTTCATATGTTTATTTTGATATGTTCCTAGAGAAAATTGTGTTGAAAAATGTTAGGAGCAATGATGCGGATTGGATCCGTGATCTGAGGTTTATCCTCATTGCTGCACAGAAGAATTATGTCCTTAATGCACCGCTAGGTGATGACCTATTGCAGGAGGCGGTATGCGCACGTTATGAGCGTTTGGCTAGCTCAATATGATGACTACTTGATAGTTTAGTGCACCATGCTTAACGGCTTAGAATCGGGACTTCAAAGACGTTTTGAACGTCATGGACCATATGAGATGTTCCAGAAATTGAAGTTAATATTTTAAGCAAATACCCGAGTTGAGAGATAGGAAATCTCCAACAAGTTCTATAGCTAAAAGATGGAGGAGAATCGCTCAACTAGTGAGCATGTGCTCAGATTGTCTGGTACTTCAATCACTTGAATCAAGTGGGAGTTAATCTTCCAGATAAGATAGTGATTGACAGAGTTCTCTAGTCACCATCACCAAGTTAGTAGAACTTCGTGATGAACTATAGTATGCAAGGGATGACGAAAACGATTCCCGAGCTCTTCGTGACGTTGAAATCGACGAAGGAAGAAATCAATAAAAAGCATCAAGTGTTGATGATTGACAAGACCACTAGTTTCAAGAAAAGGGCAAAGGGAAGGAAAGGGAACTTCAAGTAGAATGGCAAGCAAGTTGTCACTCCCGCGAAGAAGCCCAAAGTTGGACCAAAGCCTGAAACTGAATGCTTACACTGCAAAGGAAATGGTCACTGGAAGCGGAGATGCCCTAAATATTTGGTGGATAAGTAGGATGGCAAAATGAACAAGGGTATATTTGATATACAGGTTATGGATGTGTGCCTTACTAGTGTTTATAGTAGCCCCTGAGTATTTGATACTTGTTCGGTTGCTAAGATTAGTAACTCAAAACAGGAGTTCTGAGAATAAACAGAGACTAGTTGAAGGGGAAGTGACGATGAGTGTTGGAAGTAGTTCCAAGATTGATATGATCATCATCGCACACTCTTTATACTTTCGAAATTAGTGTTAAACCTAAATAAATGTTATTTGGCGTTTGCGTTAAGCATGAATATGATTTGATCATGTTTATTGCGATACGGTTATTCATTTAAAGTTAGAGAATAATTGTTATTCTGTTTACATGAATAAGACCTTCGATGGTCATACACCCAATGAAAATAGTTTGTTGGATCTCGATCGTAGTGATACACATATTCATAATATTGATGCCAAAATATGCAAAGTTAATAATGATAGTGCAATTTATTTATGGCACTGCCGTTTGGGTCATATCGGTGTAAAGCGCATGAAGAAACTCCATAAAGATGGATTTTTGGAATCACTTGGTTATGAATCATTTGATGCTTGCGAACCGTGCCTTTGGGCGAGATGACTAAAACTCCGTTCTTGAACAATGGAACGAGCAACAAACTTGTTGGAAATAATACATACCGATGTATGCGCACCAATGAGTATTAAGGCTCGCGGTCGTATCGTTATTTTCTGACCTTCACAGATGATTTGAGCAGATATGGGTATATCTACTTGATGAAACATAAGTCTGAAATAGTTGAAAGGTTCAAAGAATTTCAGAGTGAAGTGGAAAAATCATCGTAACAAGAAAATAAAATTTCTGCGATCTGATCGCGGAGACGAATATTTGAGTTACGAGTTTGGTCTTCAATTAAAACAATGTGGAATAGTTTCACGGCTCACGCCACCTGGAACACCACAACGTTATGGTGTGTCCGAACGTCGTAACCGCAATTTATTGGATATGGTGCGATCTATGATGTCTCTTACTGATTTACCATTATCGTTTTGGGGTTATGCATTAGAGACAGCTGCATTCACGTTAAAAGGGCACCATATAAAATCCGTTGAGACGACACCGTATGAATTATGGTTTAGCAAGAAACCAAAGTTGTCATTTCTTAAAGTTTGGGTTGCGATGCTTATGTGAAAAAGTTTCAACATGATAAGCTTGAACCCAAATCGGAAAAGTGCGTCTTCATAGGATACCCAAAATGTTGGGTACAACTTCTATCACAGATCCGAAAGGCAAGACATTTGTTGCCAAGAATGGATCCTTTCTAGAGAAGGAGTTTCTCTCGAAAGAAGTGAGTGGGAGGAAAGTAGAGCTTGATAAGGTAAGTTGTACCTTCTCCCAAATTGGAAAGTAGTTCATCACAGAAATCAGTTGCAGTGATTCCTACACCAATTAGTGAGGAAGCTAATGATGATGATCATGAAACTTCAGATCAAGTTACTACAGAACCTCGTAGGTCTTCCAGAGTACGCTCCACACCAGAGTGGTACGGTAATCCTATTCTGGAGGTCATGTTACTTGACCATGATGAACCTACGAACTATGAGGAAGCGATGATGGGCCCAGATTCATGAAACGGTTTGAGGCCATGAAATCTGAGATGTGATCCATGTATGAGAACAAAGTATGGACTTTGATTGACTTGCCCAAATGATCGGCGAGCCATTGAGATTAAATGGATCTTTAAGAGGAAGACGGACGCTGATAGTAGTGTTACTATCTACAAAGCTAGAATTGTCGCAAAAGGTTTTCGACAAGTTCAAGGTGTTGACTACGATGAGAGTTTCTCACTCGTATCTATGCTTAAGTGTGTCCGAATCATGTTAGCAATTGCCGCATTTTATGAAATCTGGCAAATGGATAAACAAAACTGCATTCCTTAATGGATTTATTAAAGAAAGAGTTGTATGTGATGCAACTAGAAGGTTTTGTCAATCCTAAAGATGCTAACAAAATATGCAAGCTCCAGCGATCCATCTATGGACTGGTGCAAGCATCTCGGAGTTGGAATATACGCTTTGATAAGTTGATCAAAGCATATAGTTTTATAAAGACTTGAGGTGAAGCATGTATTTACAAGAAAGTGAGTGGGAGCACTACAACATTTCTGATAATTATATGTGAATGACATATTATTGATCAGAAATAATGTAGAATTATTCTGCAAAGCATAAAGAAGTGTTTGAAAGGATTTTTTCAAAGAAAGACCTCAATGAAGCTGCTTACATATTGAGCATCAAGATCTATAGAGATAGATCAAGGCGCTTGATAAGTTTTTCAATGAGTACATACCTTGACAAGATTTTGAAGTAGTTCAAAATGGAACAGTCAAAGAAAGAGTTCTTACCTGTGTTACAAGGTGTGAAATTGAGTAAGACTCAAAGCCCGACCACAATGAGAAGATAGAAAGAGAATGAAAGTCATTCCCTATGCATCAGCCATAGGTTCTATAAAGTATGCCATGCTGTGTACCAGATCTATTGTATACCCTACACTGTTTTGGCAAGGGAGTACAATAGTGATCTAGGAGTAGATCCTTTGGACAGCGGTCAAAATTATATTTAGTGGAATAAGGATATGTTTCTCGATTATGGACGTGACAAAGGTTAAATAAGTAAAGGGTTACGTCGATACAAGTTTTGGCACTGATCTAGATGACTCTAAGTCTTGGTCTAGATACATATTGAAAGTGGGAGCAATTAGCTAGAGTAGCTTCGTGCAGAGCATTGTACACATAGAATATTTTCAAAATACTTACGGATCTGAATGTGACAGACCCGTTGACTAAAATTATCTCACAAGCAAAACATGATCACACCTTAGTACTCTTTGGGTGTTAATCACATAGCGATGTGAACTAGATTATTGACTCTAGTAAACCCTTCGGGTGTTGGTCACATGACGATGTGAACTATGGGTGCTAATCACATGGTGATGTAAATTATTGGTGTTAAATCACATGGCGATATGAACTAGATTATTGACTCTAGTGCAAGTGGGAGATTGAAGGAAAGATGCCCTAGAGGCAATAATAAAGTTATTATTTATTTCCTTATTTCATGATAAATGTTTATTATTCATGCTAGAATTGTATTAACCGGCAACATAATACATGTGTGAATATATAGACAAGCAGAGTGTCACTAGTATGCCTCTACTAGACTAGCTCGTTGATCAAAGATGGTTATGTTTCCTAGCCATAGACATGAGTTGTCATTTGATTAACGGGATCACATCATTAGGAGAATGATGTGATTGACTTGACCCATTCCGTTAGATTAGCACTTGATCGTTTAGTATGTTGCTATTGCTTTCTTCATGACTTATACATGTTCCTATGACTATGAGATTATGCAACTCCCGTTTACCGGAGGAACACTTTGTGTGCTACCAAACGTCACAACGTAACTGGGTGATTATAAAGGTGCTCTACTGGTGTCTCCGAAGGTACATGTTGAGTTGGCGTATTTCTAGATTAGGATTTGTCACTCCGATTGTCGGAGAGGTATCTCTGGGCCCTCTCGGTAATACACATCACTTAAGCCTTGCAAGCATTGCAACTAATGAGTTAGTTGCGGGATGATGTATTACGGAACGACTAAAGAGACTTGCCGGTAACGAGATTGAACTAGGTATTGAGATACCGACGATCGAATCTCGGGCAAGTAACATACCAATGACAAAGGGAACAACGTATGTTGTTATGCGGTTTGACCGATAAAGATCTTCGTAGAATATGTAGGAGCCCATATGAGCATCCAGGTTCCTCTATTGGTTATTGACCGGAAACGTGTCTCGGTCATGTCTACATAGTTCTCGAACCTGTAGGGTCCGCACGCTTAAGGTTTCGATGGCGATGCTTATATTATGAGTTTATGAGTTTTGATGTACCGAAGGAGTTCGGAGTCCCTGATGAGATCGGGGACATGACGAGGAGTCTCTAAATGGTCGAGACATAAAGATCGATATATTGGACGACTATATTCGGACATCAGAAGGGTTCCGAGTGATTCGGGTATTTTCGGGGGTACCGGGGAGTTACGGGAATACGAGGAAGAAGCAATGGGCCTCATGGGCCAAGTGGTGGAAGAGAGGAGGCAGGGCGGCCCCCTAGCCCAAACCGAATTGGACTAGGGGCCGCCCCCTTCCTCCTTTTCCTTCCCTCCTTCCTTCTCCTTCTCCTTCCCTTCCTTCCCTCTCCTAGTTGGACTAGGAAGGAGGGAGTCCTACTCCCGGTGGGAGTAGGACTCCTCCCGGCGCCGCCTCCCTTGGCCGGCCGCTCCCTCCCCTTGCTCCTTTATATACGGGGCAGGGGCACCCCATGACACACAAGTTGATCTTCGTGATCGTTCCTTAGCCGTGTGCGGTGCCCCTCCACCATATTCCACCTCGGTCATATCGTCAGCAGAGTTTAGGCGAAGCCTGCGTCGGTAGAACATCATCATCGCCACCACGCCGTCGTGCTGACGGAACTCATCCCCGACACCCTGCTGGATCGGAGTCCGGGGATCGCCATCGAGCTGAACATGTGCAGAACACGGAGGTGCCGTACGTTCGGTGCTTGGATCGGTCGGATCGTGACAACGTACGACTACATCAACCGCGTTGTCATAACGCTTCCGCTTTCGGTCTACGAGGGTACGTGGACACACTCTCCCCTCTCGTTCCTATGCATCACCATGATCTTGCGTGTGCGTAGGAAATTTTTAAAATTACTAAGTTCCCCAACACCGACATGTCAACTCGGTGGGATCGGTGTTGTTAGGGTTAGGGCATAACGTAATCTCGGTGAGACCAATTACACAAACTCGATGGGACCGATTTTGGTAATAGACAAACAGAGAGTTGGTCGGGCAAACTCGGTGGGACCGATTCGCTCATCTCGGTTAGACCGAAACGTTACTAAGGGGAAACAGAGAGTTTGCATTGCAATCTCGGTCGGACCGATCGCTCATCTCGGTTGGACCGAAACGTTACGAAGGGAAACAGAGAGGTTGCAATCCCATCTCGGTGAGACCGAGATCCCTATCGGTGAGATCGAAGTGACTAGGGTTTGTGACAGTGGCTATGTCAAGTGAACTCGGTGGCGCCGGATAGAAAGTTTTGGTGGGGCCAAGTTTGACTTTTGGTTTGGGACATATGTGGATATGAGAAAGTAGTTGAGGGCTTTTGGAGCATATCACTAAGCATTTTGAGCAAGTAACTCATTAAGCAACACCTCACCCCCCTTTTAATAGTATTGGCTTTTCCTATGGACTCAATGTGATCTTGTATCACTAAAAGTAAAATGTAGAGTCTTGTGCTTTGAGCTTGAGCCAATCTTTTGTCCTTAGCATTTTGAGGGGTCCACTTTCTAATCCATGCCATGCCAATCATTGAGCTTTCCTGAAATATTTATCTTGAAATAGCATTAGCTCATTGAGCTATATGTTGTTAGGAATTATCAAAACCACCCAGAAAAAGTTGCACTTTCACCAGTCGCCAGGGACAGTCGCCCGTGTCCACCAAGCCGTCGAGCCCCGCCAAGATCTCGCGTCCCAGCGCGCGCCGACATGCCGCCCTCATCTGCGCCCACCAGATCTGGGTGCCGCCGTGAGAGGAGGCCCCGCCGCCGCCGTCAGCCGCACAGGCTTCGCCCGACGGCGTCCTCCGGTGACGGCACGGCAGCAGGTGGAGGGAAGGAGGGTGGCGGCACTAGGGTTTGGCAAGGGACGCCCGAGCCGCCCTGGGCGAGGCGACGCAGGGTAGCACTGTTTAATTACTATTAGTGCGTTTAAATTTTCTAATGAATTGTGTGTGTGCGCATGCGTGCGTGCGTGTGTGTGTTCCTCATCATGATGTATGTTTATTTCGTCAACATGAATACCGACAATGGATCCCTCGTGTGCCATCTGTGGCGTCGTTGGATGCTAGAAAGACAAGAAGTTCCTTGTAGATCTTCCGGATGACTTTCTAACTACAACGGTATGTTCCAGTTAAACACGTTGTGACAGAGTTTCATAGTTGTGCCCAAAATTGTCTAATTATCACTCTCTTTCAATTTTGCTCAGATCATCCCTTTCAGCAAAAAGCGTGATTTCACAGAAAGGTTCGACATTCGACTTGATGCAACCATCAAATTCCAGTGTGCCCTCAGGAAAATGTAGACGACCTAGAACTGCACTTGTCTTGTAACCAATAAGGCACACCAAACATGTTTCCTCTGCCCTGGTTGAAGAGACCTTACACATGCCTACAGGGTGGAAGTTGGGGAGAGCGTCACGTTCTACCACAAGTATGATCATGAGGAGCTCATGGATACTCCTAACTACGACCCTGATTCCAACTTTCCTAGAATCTAATTAGCAGGCGTGATATATATACTCATAATATGCTACTCACTCCGTCCTTGAGATATTTATTTCGGGATGGAGGGAGTAGTATTTTGTTGAACTTTCTTTGAACATGTGTTATAGATGCTTGCTACTAGTCATACTATGTTAGTTAGTATTTTGTTGAACCTAAATACCATCATTTGCTTCTACTTGGTAATGTCAAACTTAAGTGCTATAAGATTTGGCCATTACTATTAAACGAAATATATTGTCATTTGGCTGGGAAAATGTCGTCGTGCAACTTTTTATGTGTAAAATTCAAGTTGGTGGCATGGCACCAACAAAACATGTCACTGGTGATAAATATTACTAGTGGTTTGGGCCCATCCACATGGCACGCCATCAACATATATGTTACTGGTGGGGTGGGGGCCCACACGCCACCGCTATTTTTTTATCAGTGACGCGGTATTGGTGGCATGTGGATGACACGCCGCCACTAGCATTTTCTGCACTAGTGAAATTTTCTCTATAAACAAAAACAAATCTTAACATAAAAAGTTGTGCATGCAACAATTAAATGCAATGTGATTTTAAACCTACTTAGGGCATCGCCGATGCCGACTCTCAAACCGCCCGCATATGTCCGGACCGCCGGTTCAGACGTGTTTTGCCATCCAACGCAGGCCTGTATCAGTCTATCGAGCGGTCCAAACATGTTTTTTCCCGCAAAACCGAGACAAAGTGGGGGGCATTGTGGGCGTCCAGACCGTTAGCATGTCCGCGTCTGACCGCCTTGGTCCACCCGAAACACCAACCGCCTCTCCCGCGCTTTACATCCAATGCCTGCGCCGCTTGCCGCGCCGCATTCATGACGGCCCAGAGCACGCAACGGCCAGCGTTGATGTTGAGCGAAGCGATCAGATGTGAAGGTGGCGCTAATGGACGTGACATCTTGGGCGTCACCGCTTCAATGCAGACACCGCGTCCCGAGAAACTAACTCTGGCCGCTAAGCCACATTGAAGCGGGATGACCGGCCCTTCGCATGGCCTGCCCACAACTATTTAACCCATGCGCCGGTGATGCACATCCAAACTTCGTTATCTCCTCCTCCTCTCCGAGCCCCTCCTCATCCTATTCGAGCCCCTCCAACTTCAGTGGCGGTGCCGAAGTCTTGGTTCTCCGCGCCTACAGGCGGAGGCAGTTCATCATCAGGCGGATCTTGGTGCCGCTGCCCTTGCTCTCCGGGATCCTGGGCATCCACGGCGGCCAGATCCTCCGGCAAGGAGATCGTCATGTCCTCCGGCGACAAGTAGGACCAGCAGCCGGAGCAGTGGCTATGCCTCCTCGCAGAGGCGGCTCTGACAGACGAAGCGTTTGTCCGTCTGATGGTCCTGATGCCACCGCTGCCAGCGCGGGTCAAGGAGGAGCCACCATCCCCGCTGCGCTAGCACGCCAAGCACGAGTCGGCGTTCCCACTCCAACGGGTCAAGGAGGAACCAGCCTTCCCCCTCTCCCCTGCAACCGTGGCGGCGTCCAGATTTGATGTCGCGTCAAGGATGAGCCGGCCTCGCCAACGCGCAACCATGGCGTCCAGATTGGATGTTGCGTCAAGGATGAGCCCGTGGCGCCACCAGCGCACAGCCGGTACGCCCGCATTGACGTGCCCGCCATGCCGCCCGTCGCAACAGCCGCCTCGTCAGGAGGAGCTGACGCCCGCGATAAAAATAGGCGTAGGGTCGCCTCCTCCATTACCTCGGAGGCGGTTTTGTCGGTGGTCCCTCGGCTGAGGGTCATCGTCTCGAATGAGGAGTGCGTGGCGCGGTAGCAGGCACTGTACGACCGACACAACACCGCCCATCGCTTCGCGTCTGCCAAGATCGATGTTGCGCCGGAATGGGTCTGTAATGACCCAGACCTCACCGCCGTGTGGGCCCTCGACCGCTCCATCACCACCGCACAGACAGCCGCCAGGCACTGCTGCCGCCTTGATGGCGAGGAGTAGTCGCTTAGCGACTGCTCCGTGAACGCCGGTAGGGGCAAGGCCGCCACCAAGGCTCCGCCAGTGTAGTTGGCATTGGCCGCGGCGGCCCTCCGCCCCGCGCAGCAGGAGGCGGAGCAGCTCCTACGCAAGCAGCAAGCAGCCGTTGGATGGACGACGACAACGACGGCACGGATGATGATGGCGGTGCGGCAGGACAGGACGGCCACGCGCACGAGGTGATCGTCTGGTATAGTGTTTAGTTGTTGTTTCTAGTTTTTAGTTAAACGGTCGAATATCAACCTTTTATGTAAATTATGTCTGAACTTTTATAAAATCTGCCAAGTTTGCATGAATTTCGTCCGATTAGTTCAAACGTGATTTGAAATATATGTGGGCAGTGTCGGATGGCCGGCTCCTGCATCAATGTTCACGGATTGATATAGGAGCAAATTTGCGGGTCAGTGTTGAAGACGTCTTTAAAATGCATCAATGTATGCTACATGATAGATGATTCTCGTATATAAATTGGACGAATCAAGCTAATGCCTTTCTGCCGCAAAAAAACATAATTAGAAGTGGTGAGGATCACCCTTTTTGGTATTTTGGTATATAGAATTCTTATTGGCCCTGTTTCGAGAGGACAAGAAGTCTTAGTCGTGGTCGTAGGAAAAGCGCTAGGGTCGCCTTTTGGAGTAAATAAAAGTTTTCGAGTTTTTGCAAGAGCCGAGAAGAAAACACCAGGTGCGTAGTACGAGGAAATGCCGGCCGTAGCATCAGGCATGCACGTGAGCACTGCTAGCGAGCCCGTGTTCGATACCCGTCGATCAAAAAACTCTTGTTGGACAAATGAAAAACATCATATGTAGATTTGATCTCCGCTATGTGAACAAATAGGTTTCGCATCAGTGCAGGTAGTGTATATCTGTATCTTGTCGGGTGCATGCATGGTCTTGTGGTATAGGTTGTTGCTTAGATAAAAGTCAAGTGGAGAATTAAGCTGTGCTAAGTGATTTACAAGATTTCTAAATTAATTTGATTTTCGATTGGATTACTTAATTTTCAGTCAAGTTATACCTTCAAAATCCGACCAAAAATCAACCCAAATCTTCCTTATAAATGACATTAAAATATTGATATATTATAATGTAACGTTCAAAGTAAGCATCAATCAAAGACGTAACCACTCGGGACACCTAGATAGATTTAATAATTACACTACCTATCAAATGCATTTCATGTGGTTCACTATACCCGAACCTTATGTAGATGGACCTTATTGGCCGCTTTTTAATCTATTTTATTTATGTAAGGTGATATGTCGTTATTGTACTACCATTGGCTATATATGTAGCAAGGTTTTCATTTCTGGAATAATCGGATACTTTACCAGTAACCCCAGTAGCATGTTGAAACTATCCTCTGATTCATACAAACATATAAATAAGTACTTGTACGAGATGAGTAGTTTAACTCATTAAAAAGGATAACTACATTAACTATATGAGTTATAGGAAGGGCACCACGAGCTACGGCTTCTTCACGAAACGGGACTATCCTCGGCCTATGGCACCTAAACTATGGTAGGCAGTCGTGCAGACTTCAAAAAATGAAAATGTGTAGGAGCATGTCATACCGCGCTCATGCTGCCACACGATACTTGCATACGAGCATAGAATGCACCCTTTCCAATGGGACAAGCAGCAACATGCACATCGTAGCTTGATCATCCAAGTACAACTTGGCTTTATCGGAAGCCATCACCTTTTGGGCATGCCAAAGTCTTGTGGATTCCAAGTGTCAATCATCTTATACATGCCACATGGCAAAGCAAGATCTTGTCTAGCAAAGTAACCATCGATTAAGGTCTGTT
The DNA here is from genome assembly GCA_021605145.1 of Aegilops bicornis. NCBI lineage: Eukaryota > Viridiplantae > Streptophyta > Magnoliopsida > Poales > Poaceae > Aegilops > Aegilops bicornis. Next base: position 575,800,493 of record CM038670.1, on the reverse strand, counting down.
GCGAACTGCTATGCATATAGGCCTAACGTACAAGAGTGAGCATTCTCCTTTTTACATGTTTGATTACCCAAAAAATAAGTCTCTAGTATTGGGAACGTTAAAACTGGACAGTGTGGGAGTATTTTGGAATTAAATATATCATCATGATGGCTAGTTAAAATAAACTATTGATTGTTTTTCTACTAACTAAAGTAAACCTTATGAACAAATGAATTTGTACCAACTGGGTTTGAGAGTTCGAGATAAGCTTTGGACTTTTGCACACCGTTCAACCGCGTATAGCTAACAAGATGACGTGGAAGGGAAGTCTCCTAGCCTAAAAGATAACTGCTACGCATGTGCCTCTACCATACACGACAACGAAGGATAACATAAATATCATCGCGAATCTTAATCAATCGTGTGCTGGAGATTCGAGTTGTCGATACTTTTTTTTGACGACACATAAATATCATCGTGAATCTTCTCAAGTTTTATCAACATGTATTGGGGTCATCATCAATTTATGAGATTAAGATGACATATGATGGATCTTTTTCCTTTTTGTGCCATTTTCTTGCCTTCCTTTGTTGTCTTTGCTTTTAAAGATACATTATTCGCAAAAAAAGATACATTACAAAAAGATGCTTATTTTTGCTCTCGTAATGAGTGTTTACCCATTTTGGTAGGCCAATATTCGTTTAATCTTGATTATGCCCCCCACACAAATGCACCTATACCTTCTTTGACCGTCATAAAGGGGTGATGAGAAAAATGATGGTGGTAGGTTTCACTACTATTATATGGTCAATTTGGAAAGACGTAGGACCAAAGTACTCCCAAACCAATTTACAAATGCACCCGCTTTCCGCCGTTTATAACATTTACCATTGAATTGAAAATTGAGATAAGTTGCATGAACGAACCGCATGCGAGTATCACAAATACTCATTAACTATATGAATTTTGATTTTTCTAATCACATGTTTCAAATACTCATTAACTAGGGAGAGGCGACAGTATAAGCATAATTTCTAGTTTGCTCCTTTCCTTAGGACAATATAAAACTTTGCATTCTAACGGTCAGTATGCTTTGCTCCTTGCCTGAGGGCGTGGGTTCAAGCCCTGCCCAATGCATCATAGACTTAATTTTTTGTTAATTGTGCGTTCAAAACAAATAATTTGAAAGTGGGAAATGAGCTTATAGGTACTTGATACGACGGTGAACATAAGAAAATCTAAATAGACTAGGTGGGCTCGCGTGGGATGTCCTGATTTTGTGTGAATATATAGTTGACTGCAACTTATTACATAAACCAGGAAACGCCAAAAATCTTGGTTTCGGGTGCCAGCGAGCACAAGAACTATATCTTTTTCCTCCATACATCGTTAGCATGGTTTGTGAAAAAAAAACCAACCAGATTGTAAAAAGATCCCTGTAAAAAATAGTTAGTTTGTGTTCTAGTGGTCAGTAAGATGCTTGGCAACCCCAAAGGTCCTGGGTTCGAGTGCCAGGCAGCGCAAGGTTTTTAGTTTTTTTGACTCCATACGTCGTTATCATGGTGTGTGAGAAGAAACCAGCCAGTTTCTAAATAGATCCCTGTAAAAAAATAGGTCGTGACCAATCAAAGGAACACGGACATGAGAGCCACGTCGCCAAGTTTTTTCCCTCTCGAATCGGTTTTGCCCTTATTTGATCAAATCAACGAGTTTACATCCTAAATCAAATAATTTCCAAGTTGTTGGACTTGTAACGCATTTCACTCCAATATTTTCAACATATCATATTTCGGGTGAAAGGTCGGAATCCAACCGGCTAGTTAGTTTGTTGAGCCTGTAGGCCGAGTCCATACATGTTGGGCCTCCAACCTCGAATGTTTGCTTGTGTATTGTTCCAAACTATGAGTCGATAAGTTTCGTTCTATTTTTGCAAGAAGATAGGTTTCATTCATGACACAATTCAAATTTACTATTGCATATATTGATGTTTTGCCCGCAACTTTTTTTTTTTTTGAAGTTTTGACATAATTATTTGACAAGAAAAAGAATAAAAACAAGAGACTTTTTTGAACTACTGGCTAACTTTGATAACTGTACCTATATGCTTCAAGAAAAAAATTAGTGTGGTCATTGCTTATTATTCCCTACTAACATACTCCTACTCCGTAAAAGGATCAACCCGTGGAACCATTCCGTACACCAGACCATTTTTCCTTTTACTATAAACGTAGCAGCCCGTACATAACAAAACAAGTAGGTTTCAGATCCAACTTGCGGTGGTGCAGTGCATTGCAGATCATGCACGCGAGCACCACACGGCGATGCCACCCAAGCCGCGGTGCCTCCTCACGACGACCCAGGCGTGATGCACGGCCAGCTGACTCGGCCACCACTCACTCCGGAAAGCGATGAGCCAGAACCAAAGACCACCTGATCGATCCTCCCTCGTATTCCCAATAGTCTAATCGCCGCAGCCACAAGTGTCAATCATCGGATGGGCGAAAACGGCAAGATGACGAGATTGGGGTCGTGCAGGACATTTCCAAATGGGGGTACGCAGCCTCGTCCTTTTCAGGTGCATCTATCATTTTTTATGGGTTTTTTATACTGGCAAAAAGGCCTCGGCTGCCGGGGACAAATTCATGGGGAAGTTCCTGCGTCATCAAAGTGGCATGTTACTTTGTTGGCAAGTGTTATTCGGGGAAGCGCGACTTTTCAATCCTATCGGGTCAGTACTTGTGCCGGCTAAACAAAGATGTGTTCGTACGAATCGTACCTGGGAAGAACAGCCCGTTCATGTGCTTGCCAGTGGCCGAGATGATAAAAAGTGCGTGCGGTGCTTCCTACGCTGCTCCAGCTCCAGGCCAACCTGGAGGCCGGTGCGCGTCGGCGGTTTGTCGGGTGATACTACTAATGCAAGTCATGCACACCTCAAACACACAGCTAAATGGCATTAATAAGAGGCTAAATTGAAACAAACATGAGCGAAAATTCACCAAGTGTAGAAGATTTAGAATCAAACTGAGAACGAATGCAGCTCCAACAATTTGTGTGCCAACAAATACACATAATACGATATACAAAAGGTTTTGCTACATTCTTTTGTACTTTTATAGCCCATCTGATACAGATGATGCAATTAAAATGTGGAAGTGAGAAAAACACATGATTGAAATGTTATACTATGATTCCCGCAAAAAAAAAATGTCATACTATGATCAATCTTAAGATGCATATGTCAAGTTGCTAAAACAGGAATGGGAAGAGTCCTTCCTTTCTATTTGTTTGAGACTATGACCCTGCAAATAAATAGTATTATCTCAAAATTGTGTTGCAAATAATGTAATAGACCATTTTCCGTAAAAGGACATTTCTAAGCTTTGAAAGAAACTTACAATAATATTAAACATGTACATGATAATCTGGTTACTTGACCTCTTGGCCTATATCCTCAACAATTGGCCAATCTTTTCTGTAGGAAACAAATTATGTAGGAGCTATACCTCTCCTACCAAAATGGTAATCCCCAAGTGGGTAAGGTTGCATTTTTCATCGTCAACATACACCCATTTCTGCCTGGCAGCCGCCAACTAAAGCGGATCTTCTAGCCTATACTCATTGAACAGAATACGGTACCTCCAGGTAGTACCCACCAGCATGGTCTTGCCAAACATGTGCACGCGAGAGCTTTTACTATTTTATTGCTTTTGCTCAATTTTTGTTTTCCTTGGCTTTTCCCATTTCCATTGTAAATATATTTATTCAAGTTTAATATGTTTTATTATATTATTCCTTTTGTATTTTCCCTTTTCTTCTATCTTTCTTTGACGTTTTCTATTTCCCCCCTTTTCGCTTTTGTTTGGTTACTTTTTAATTGTCATTTCTCATTTTTATTTTTTCCATGTGGCAAATATATGTAGTTTTTCTGACATTCCCAATATTTTTTGAAAATCATAACGTTTTTTCAAATTTATCCACATGCATTAAAAAATACATGAATATTACTTTGTGGCAAGTATGTGTTGAAGTTATGAGCATTTGTTGAGATATATTAGAATCCTTAAATTGTATCTATATGAACATCCTAAAATTGTACTAATATACAAAGTAATTCTATTATGGCATAAAATAGTCATATGGTTCTAATAGAACTTTTGAAATAACGAGCATGTAATTTTCTGATATATGGGAACAAATCTCACAAAGTATATGAACAAAACTAAAATAGAGAAATAATTTTTAAAACTAAAATATAAAGTAAATAATTACTATACTACATTACGATAAGTTGTAAGTGCATCTAATTCACCTAAGGGTTTTGGATGATTAATGAAATTTTAAGGAACTAATGTGTCTCTGAGTACATGCAGGTGAAAGTCCTAGAGGAATTGGTTTAACATGAGAGTTATTACCCCTAAAAATTGAGGTAGAGGAATATGAAGCATAGTGAAGACTTTTGTTCTCCACTTTCATCTCTCTCTTTTTGAGTCATAGGGCAAATTGAGATTTAGATCTTCGATGTATGCTCAATCAAAACCTATATCTTCGAGTGAAGACTTGGAAATATCTTCGTGCTTTGTGATTTTTTCTCTGAGTCTGAGATGATTTTCTTTGGGACTCCGAGGAAAAATCAAATGAAAAGTTGAGTTAACTTGACCTGTTCCACAAGCAAGTCATAGGCCGCGTTTGAAATCCGATTGTTGCCCCATGTGTCGGTTGTCCATTAGGTGGCTAGTGCCCCTATTGGTCATTTCACACCTCAGGATTGCTCCGGCTATAAACAAAGATGTGTTCGTACCACTTGTACTAAGAGGAACAACTCATTCATGTGCTTGCCAGTGGTCGAGATGATAAAAAGTGTGTGTAGTGCTTCCTATACTTTTGAGAACCACGCCCTGGCCTACCTGCTACTCCAGGCCAAGCTGGAGGTAGCTGCGCGTCGGCAGTTTGTCAAGTGATGCTCGGTGTTCAAATGAAAATCATGCACACCTCGAACACACAACTAAATGACATTACTCAGAGGCTAAAGTGAAACAACATGAGCAAAATAATCATTGAGAGTGTAGAAGAATTTAGAATCAAAATGAATGCAGCCCCATCATTTATATGCCAACAAATCTCCATAATACGTGTACAAAAGGTTTTGCTACATTATTTTGTACTACTATAGCCCATTTGATACAGATGACACAATTAAAATGCAAAAACGAGAAAAATACGTGATTAAGATGTCATACTATGGTGAATCTTAAGATGCATATGTCAAGTTGCTAAAACACTGATGGGAAGAGACTTTCCTTTCTGCTTGCAAGTGGCTATGAGCCTATGACCCTGTAAATAAGTATTGTCTCAAATTTTGATAAAAAGGTAATAGATCTTTTTTCATAAATAATACTTCTAGGTTTTGAAGGAAACTTATCATAATACTAATCGCGTACAAGATAATCTGGTTACTTGATCTGTTGACCAATATCCTCAACAATTGGCCAATCTTTTTCATAGGAAACGGTTGATGTAGGAGCTATACCTTTCACAACAAAATGGCAATGCAAAGGCAAAAATGCTTCCCAAGGTGGGTGAGGTTGCATCTCTCATCTCAAAATGTACACTCATTTCCGCTTGGCAACCATCAGGTTTTCTCGGGCAAGGTTGCCGCCAACTAAACTGGATCTTTTATTCTATTCTCATTGCAGAGATATGACACCTTCATGTAGCACCCCACCAGCAAGGCCCGGGCCAACATGTTTGAGTGAGAGTTTTTTTTGTTTGATTGTTTTGCTCAATTTTTCTTTTCATTTGTTTTTTTCAATTTTCCCTGTAAAACATATTTATTCAAGTTTAATATGTTCTCTTATATCCTTTCTGTTGTTTTTTGTTTGCCTTTGATCCGTTTCTATTTCCCTTTGACATTTTCTATTGTGCCACTTTTCACTTTTCTTTATTTACTTTTTAATTTCCATTTCTCATATTTCCTTTCTTTTTCCTATGGAAAATATATGAAGTTTTTTTCTGAGATACATGAATATTTTTTAAAGTCAAATCTTTTTTTCAAATTGATTGACATGTGTTCTAAAATACATGAATATTTCTTGTGGCAAATATGTGTCGAAGTCGTGAACATTTGTTTTGAGATATATGAACATCCTAACAATGTATTTATTTGATCAGCCTAAAATTGGACTAATATAACAAGTACTAATCATGGCATAAAATAGTTGTATAGTTCTAATGGAACTCTTAAAACAACGAGCGTGGAATTTTCTAATATATGAGAACAAAACTCACAAAATATAAGAACAAAATTGGAGAAAAAGTTGAAGTAAAAACAAAGTAAACACTTACTATATTCCACTAAATGATATTTTATTATATCATCGTAATTTTATAAATAACTTAAATATGTGCTGAATAGACTACTCATGCTGTGAAATTTCCTGTTTCACACCTACTGTGCCGAATAGTAGCTTATTCATACAAAGTTTCACCCCTAAGTTAATGGGCCGACCCATGTGACGGGACTGGTTTTCCCAGTTTTAAGAACATTCTAGAAGGTTTGACCCAGTTTTTGTTTGTTCCTTGTTTTTCGTTTTCCTTTGCCGGTTATACCAGTTCTCTTTTGTTTTTATATTTTTTTCAGTTCTTTGATCTTTTATACTTTTTCTTATTTATATTTTTAATATTTTCCTTTTGAATTCATGAGAATTTCTAAATCCCCAAAAAATAAAATTTAGGAACTTTTTAAAAATTCTTGAACATGTTTAAAAATGAAGATTTTTTTAATTTGTATAAAATTAATGATTATTTTCGAAAATCCTTGAACAATTTTTTAGATCACGAACTTTTCAAAAGAACAATTTTCTTTTATATTAAGAACAATATTTTCTTAGATTTTTTTTCTAAATTATAGAAAATGGTCATTATTTTTTTAGATGGGAGCTAAACACTTATTTTAATAAAGACACCCAAGGGGCATCTTAGATCTGATTAGCATCAAGGAGAACAAACACCATTACATTGGATATACAGCTGGGCAAAATGACAAGTAAAAACAAAATTACATTAAAAATCATAGTACCATTCTTCTTCCTTCGACTCTACGCCTCAAGCTGGAAATTGGAAATTGCATTGAACCAGCAGTAAAGTAAAGGGACACCTAACAATTGCCTTCACCATACACGGCTTTGAAGACCGCATTCGTCACTCACCTCTTGAGATGAGATATGTAGATCGCTGAAACAACATTGGTTGGAGTATCATCCCACACAGTACAAACTTGCAATCCATCAACACCTATTCAGATGGTTAGAGAAACCAAAACATGTCACAAAACAACACGCAAGAAGATGTTGAATTAGCCGTACGAACAGCTAGCCACTAGCTCTCCTTGAAAGATACACAAACTGATAATATTTGAATGGAACCAACAAATCTGGAGAGTCAAACTCTCACAGATCCTTCGTCGACGTTGAATCGTATGTCGTCAAGATAGGGAGAGACCGGAGAAACATTATTCCAACACGCCATCACCGTCACCACCTCATCGATGTTGCAAGGGAAACAAAAACCTAAGGGAAAAGAAAAGAAGATCGATGGGTCCCCACTTCTCTTGCAGTCGATGAGGACGCTGGACGGGAAAAAGGTGGGGGGCCGAGGCGACGGCGTGTAGGGAAGTTGTGGTAGTGGTCTCTAGGGTTGGTAGTCATGTGTGTGTAGCAAAGAGCCAGTATAGCATGTGGAGGGTGGAGGCGAACATGCATCAATGTCTGATCTTCCTCATCATAGCTTAGTCATGGGAGCTAAATGGGCCGACACTTACAATCACTATCGGGGGTTGGGTGCGACATATGCCAAAGGATGGCTTATCATGGTGGGAGGGAGTAGAACGTCGCCGGTGCCCGAAAGCGGGATGAGGCGTAGACATGAACGTTGGCGTACTTTACCCAGGTTTGGGGCTCTCCTAGGAGGTAACACCCCTAGTCCTGCTCTGCGGGGTCTCTGCATGATCACTAAGGCACTAGTGGATACAATGGTGCTCCTCGAGCTGTATGCTAGAGGTAGAAGAAGGCAGGCACGCTCTCTCCTTCCTCTGGGTATGAGTCTAGTTCTAACAGGTTGGGAACCCTTTGCATGGGTGTCCTGGGGGGTTTATATAGGCCTACCCCCAGGGGTACAATAGTAATCTGGCCGGGTGTAGGACCCGGCTGTTAGTGTCTCTGGTCACCGGCTTCTCCGCTGGCTGCTGGGGCCCGCCGCCTGGTGGGCAGCCGGCCGATCGGTCTGGAGTGCCGACAAGACGCTCCCGCCGCGGATCATGCTTGCCGATTCTGTAGCCGTGATGCTAATGACGTGTACTTGGTCAGGGAAGCGTGGCCACAATATCGCCGACTGGTGGGAGATCACTGTAGCCACTCCCTGTCTCATCTGGTTAATGGCGCACAGACCCCGAGTATAGGGGATCTATAGTAGTCCTTTCGATAAGTACGAGTGTCGAACCCAACGAGGAGCAGAAGGAAATGATAAGCAGTTTTCAGCAAGGTATTCTCTGCAAGTACTGAAATAAGTGGTAATAGATAGTTTTGTGATAGGATAATTTGTAACGAGCAACAAGTAACAAAAGTAAATAAAATGCAGCATGGTGGCCCAAACCTTTTTGTAGCAAAGGACAAGCGTGGACAAACTCTTATATAGAGAAAAACGCTCCCGAGGACACATGGGAATTATCGTCAAGCTAGTTTTCATCAGGTTCATATGATTCGCGTTCAGTACTTTGATAATTTGATATGTGGGTGGACCGTTGCTTGGGTGCTGTTCTTACTTGAACAAGCATTCCACTTATGATTAACCTCTATTGCAAGCATCCGCAACTACAACAAAAGTATTAAGGTAAACCTAACCACGGCATGAAACATATGGATCCAATTCAGCCCCTTACGAAGCAACGCATAAACTAGGGTTTAAGCTTACATCACTCTAGCAACCCATCATCTACTTATTACTTCCCAATGCCTTCCTCTAGGCCCAAATAATGCTGAAGTGTTATGTAGTCGACGTTCACATAACACCACTAGAGGCTAGACAACATACATCTCATCAAAATATCGAATCGAATACCAAATTCACATGACTACTAATAGCAAGACTTCTCCCATGTCCTCGTGAACAAACGTAACTACTCACAAAGCATATTCATGTTCATAATCAGAGGGTATTAATATGCATATAGGATCTGAACATATGATCTTCCACCAAATAAACCAACTAGCATCAACTACAAGGAGTAATCAACACTACTAGCAACCTACTAGTACCAATCCGGACTTGGAGACAAGAATTGGATACAAGAGATGAACTAGGGTTTTGAGAGGAGATGGTGCTGGTGAAGATGTTGATGGAGATTGGCCTCTCCCGATGAGAGGAGCGTTGATGATGACGATGGCGATGATTTCCCCCTCCCGGAAGGAAGTGTCCCCGGCAAAACAGCTCTGCCGGAGCACTAGATTGGTTCCGAAGGTTCTGCCTCGTGGCGGCGGAGTCTTGCCCCGAAAGGTTGCTTATGATTTTTCCCTTGACGAAAGACTTCATATAGCAGACGATGGCCACCGGAGAGCCACCATGGGGCCCACGAGGTAGGGGGCGCGCCCTGGGGGGTAGGGCGCGCCCTCCACCCTCGTGGCCAGGTGGGGCCCCCTCTGACGTACTTCATCCGCTCAATATTTTTTATTATTTCCAAAAATAACTTTTGTGGAGTTTCAGGACTTTTGGAGTTGTGCAGAATAGGTCTCTAATATTTGCTCCTTTTCCAAATTTCGTAATTCCAAATTTCCGGCATTCTCCCTCCTTATGTAAACATTGTAAAATAAGAGAGAATAGGCATAAGTATTGTGTCATAACGTGTAGTAACAGCCCATAATGCAATAAATATCGATATAAAAGCATGATGCAAAATGGACGTATCAACTCCCCCAAGCTTAGACCTCGCTTGTCCTCAAGCGGAAGCCGATAACGATAAATATGTCCACATGTTTAGAGGTAGAGGTGTCGATAAAATAAAATACAGACATGAGGGCATCATGATTATTCTCATAACAACAACATATAAGGATATTGTCATATGATTTCTTATGCCCAAGTAATAATATATTCACAACGCAAAGTATGAATCAGAAACTTTATTGAGAACCAACAAACTATAATCTCAGTCATTGAAGCAATTGCAATTTATCATAACATCAGAAAGAGTCTATGTTAGAACTTTCTAGCAAGTCCACATACTCAATTATCATTTAGTCTTTTATAATTGCTAACACTCATGCAATACTTGTGGTTACGGAGTTTTAGTCGGACACAGAGAAATATAGGGGCTTATAGTTTCGCCTCCCAACATTTTACCTCAAGGGTAATGTCAACAATAATAACTCATGCTGACTTACATCCAATTAGATATATCTATCAGGATCTTTCCAACACCCTGTGCTTGCCAAAGGATAAAATGTAAAAAGGAAAGGTGAAGATCACCTTGACTCTTGCATAAGGTAGAAGATAATAATAAAAGATAGGCCCTTCACAGAGGGAAGCAGAGGTTGCCATGCGCTTTTATGGTTAGATGCACAAAATCTTAATGCGAAAGAACGTCACTTTATATTGCCACTTGTGATATGGACCTTTATTATGCAGTCCATCGCTTTTATTGCTTCCACATCACAAGATCATATAAAGCTTATTTTCTCCCACACTAATAAGTCATACATATTTAGAGAGCATTTTTTATTGCTTGCACCGATGACAACTTACTTGAAGGATCTTACTCAATCCATAGGTAGATATGATGGACTCTCATGGCAAAACTAGTTTAAGGGTTTTCGGAAGCACAAGTAGTATCTCTACTTGGTGCTAAGAATTTGGCTAGCATGAGGGGGAAAGGCAAGCTCAACATGTTGGATGATCCATGACAATAAACTTTATCTCAGATATAAGAAAACATAACCCATTACGTTGTCTTCCTTGTCCAACATCAACTCTTTAGCATGTCATATTTTAATGAGTGCTCCCAATCATAAAAGATGTCCAAGATAGTGTATTTATATGTGAGACCTCTCTTTCTTTATTACTTCCTATTAATTGCAACGATGACCAAAGCTATGTTTGCCAACTCCCAACAACTTTTAATCATCATATTCTTTCTATGTGAAGTCATTACTCTCGATAAGATCAATATGAACTCTTTATTTCTTTTTATTCTTTTTCTCTTTCCTTTTGTTCACTCAAGATCATGGCAAAATAATCAAGCCCTTGACTCAACACTAATCTTTATTATATAGCTCACAGACTCGATTACAAAGAGGGATCATAAAGCAAAAAATCAAAACTAGATCATGCCATAACTTTATTCTACTAGATCAAGATACTACTAATAGGATCGAACTAAGAAAAACAGTAAAGATAGGAGTGTGATGGTGATACGATACCGGGGCATCTCCCCCAAGCTTGGCAGTTGCCAAGGGGAGTGCCCATACCCATATGATTATATCTCCTTCTTTGTTGGTGAAGAGGATGGTGGTGATGATGGATAGTCGCACATCGAGCGTAAGAGGTCCTCCAGCTTGCGGATAATGCCCTTGAGTGCAACAATATGCTCCTTCAACAAAATATTTTCATGTGTGAGATACTTGTTCTGTATACGAGCTAACTCAATCATCTTGAAAGCTTCGATCTCAGTTGGGGTAAGAAGATTATGATCAAGTTGAAGGATGTCTTCTGCTGCCGGAGCTTGATCCTCCGTGGCCTTCTTGATCCCTTCATCCTTGTTGATCTCCATGGGTTCTTCCCTCTTCATATCTATCTTCATTAGCCAAGCATCATTGTCACCATTGTTGGAGGAGGGGGACGACATGATGCTCGGCCTTGACAACCCTGACAGAAAACAGCTCGAAACAAGAATAGAGGATGATTGCGTGATACAGGAGTCAAAACCTTCGGGAGATTATATAATGAATTTTTACCGACCAAAATACGTATCCTGCAAGAAAACGGAGTCCGGAGAGCACACGAGGTGCCCACGAGGTGCCCACGAGGTAGGGGGCGCGCCCAGTAGGGTAGGGAGCGCCCTCCACCCTCGTGGGGGCCTCGTGTCCTTCCCGGACTGCTTCTTATTTTTCTATTTTTCTAAATATTCCAAAACGGAGAAATATTGCCTTAAAACTGTTTTGGAGTCGGTTTACTTACCGTACCACATACCTTTTCCTTTTCGGAGTTTGAGACATTCCGGAAAGTGTCCCTTATGTATTCCTCCGGGGTTACGGTTTCAATAATATTGGTTTCAACATTTATAGGATTACCTGCGATAGAGTGTTTAATTCTTTGACCGTTCACCACCTTCGGATTTGTACCTTCAAAGTTGTTGATTTTTATGGCACCGGAACGATAGACCTCCTCGATAACGTAAGGGCCTTCCCATTTAGAGAGAAGTTTTCCTGCAAAAAATCTTAAACGAGAGTTGTATAGCAATACATAATCACCTACATTAAACTCACACTTTTATATCCTTTTGTCATTCCATCTTTTAACTTTTTTTTAAAACAACTTGGCATTTTCATATGCTTGGGTTCTCCATTCATCAAGTGAGCTAATATCAAATAACCTCTTTTCACCGGCAAGTTTGAAATCATAGTTGAGCTCTTTACTAGCCCAATATGCCTTATGTTATAGTTCGAGAGGTAAGTGACATGCTTTTCCATAAACCATTTTATACGGAGACATACCCATAGCATTTTTATATGCAGTTCTATAGGCCCATAATGCATCATCAAGTTTCTTGGACCAATTCTTTCTAGACCTATTGACAGTCTTTTGCAAAATTACTTTGAGCTCTCTATTACTCAATTCTACTTGACCACTAGACTGTGGGTGATAAGGAGATGCAATTCTATGATTAACATCGTACTTAGCAAGCATTTTATGAAAAGCACCATGAATAAAATGTGAACCACCATCAGTCATTAAATATCTAGGGACTCCAAACCTCGGAAAAATAACTTCTTTAAGCATTTTAATAGAAGTGTTATGATCAGCACTACTAGTTGGAATAGCTTCTACCCAGTTAGTAACGTAATAAACAGCAACTAAAATATGTATATAACCATTAGAGGCAGGAAAAGGTCCCATATAATCAAAGCCCCAAACATCAAATTGTTCAATAACGAGTGAATAATTCATAGGAATTTCTCGACGTCTACTAATATTACCAATTCTTTGACATTCATCACAAGATAAGACAAACTTACGGGCATCCTTGAAGAGAGTAGGCCAATAAAAACTGGATTGCAATACCTTATGTGCAGTTCTGTCTCCAGTGGTGCCCTCCATAAGCTTCGGAGTGACACTTATGTAGGATCTGCTCCTGTTCATGCTCAGTACACAACGCCTAATAACACCCTCGACTCCTTCTTTATAAAGATGTGGGTCATCCCAAAAGTAATGTCTCAAATCATAGAAAAACTTTTTCTTTTGCTGGTATGTGAAACTAGGTGGTATAAATTTAGCAACAATGTAATTAGCATAATCAGCATACCACGGAGTACTACGAGAAGCATTTATAACATTTAATTGCTCATCAGGAAAGCTATCATCAATAGGTAGTGGGTCATCAAGAACATTTTCTAACCTAGACAAATTGTCTGCAACGGGGTTCTCAGATCCCTTTCTATCAACAATATGCAAATCAAATTCTTGTAGCAAGAGAACCCATCTAATAAGTCTAGGTTTAGCATCTTTCTTTTCCATAAGATATTTAATAGCAGCATGATCCGTGTGAATAGTTACTTTAGAATCAACAATATAAGGTCTGAACTTATCACAAGAGAATACAACTGCTAAGAATTCTTTTTCAGTAGTAGCATAATTTGTTTGAGCACTGTCTAGAGTTTTACTAGCATATTGAATAACATTTAATTTCTTATCAACTCTTTGCCCTAGAACAGCACCTACAACATAATCACTAGCATCACACATAATTTCAAAGGGTAAATTCCAATCAGGTGGCTGAACAATAGGTGCAGAGATCAATGCTTTCTTAAGTATTTCAAATGCTTCTACACAATCATCATCAAAGACAAATGGTATATCTTTTTGTAAGAAATTAGTCAGAGGCCGAGAAATTTTTGAGAAGTCTTAATGAACCTCCTATAAAATCCGGCGTGACCAAGGAAAGTTCTTATACCTTTGATGTCCTTGGGACATGGCATCTTTTCAATAGCATCAACCTTGGCTTTATCAACTTCAATACCTCTTTCGTAAACTTTATGCCCCAAGACAATACCTTCATTAACCATAAAGTGGCACTTTTCCCAATTCAAGACAAGGTTAGTTTCTTCACATCTCTGCAAAACTCGATCAAGGTTGCTCAAGCAATCATCAAAAGAGGATCCATAGACGGAAAAGTCGTCCATGAAAACCTCACAAATCTTTTCACAAAAGTCAGAGAATATAGCCATCATGCATCTTTGAAAGGTAGCAGGTGCATTACATAAACCAAAAGGCATACGTCTATAAGCAAAAGTACCAAAAGGGCAAGTAAAAGTAGTTTTTGATTGATCATTGGCTGACACAGGTATTTGAGAGAAACCAGAATAGCCGTCTAGAAAGCAAAAGTGTGTATGTTTGCATAATCTTTCTAGCATTTGATCGATAAAAGGTAAGGGGTAATGATCTTTCTTAGTAGCTTTATTTAATTTGCGGAAATCAATTACCATCCTATAACCTGTAATAATTCTTTATGGATCAATTCATCTTTATCATTAGGAACGACAGTAATACCTCCCTTCTTAGGGACATAATGGACAGGACTTGCCCACTGACTATCAGCAACGGGATAAATTATACCTGCCTCCAGGAACTTTAGTATTTCTTTTCTTACCACTTCTTTCATCTTAGGATTCAGCCGTCGTTGATGACCAACAACTGGTTTGGCATCTTCTTCCAAATTTATTTTATGTTGACATAGAGTGGGACTAATGCCCTTAAGATCATAAAGAGTATATCCAATGGCAGCACGGTGCTTCTTCAGAGTTTTCAATAATCTCTCTTCTTCATGCTCTGAAAGGTTAGCACTAATAATAACATGATATATCTTTTTCTAATTGAGATAAGCATATTTAAGAGTATCAGGTAAAGGTTTGAGCTCAAACACGGGATCACCCTTGGGTGGAGGAGGATCCCCTAGGATTTAAACAGGAAAATTGTGTTTCAGGATAGGTTCATGTTTAAAGAATATTTCATCTATTTCCCTTCTTTCATTCATAAACATATCATTTTCATGGTCTAGCAAATATTGTTCTAAAGGATCGCTAGGAGGTACGGCAATAGAAGCAAGACCAATAATTTCATCCTTACTAGGCAATTCTTCTTCACAGTGTTGTCTACTAAATTTAGAGAAATTAAACTCATGAGACATATCACCCAAGCCAATAGTAACAATACTCTTTTCGCAGTCTATCCTAGCATTAACTGTGTTCAAGAAGGGTCTACCAAATATAATGGGACAAAACCTATCTTGTGGGGAACCAAGAACAAGAAACTCAGTAGGGTATTTAGTTTTCCCACACAAGACTTCAACATCTCTAACAATCCCAATGGGTGATATTGTATCTCTATTAGCAAGTTTGATGGTAACATCAACACCTTCTATCTCAGCAGGTGCAGTTTCATGCATAACTTCTTTGTATAAGTCATGAGGTATAGCACTAGCACTAGCACCCATATCACATAAGCCATGATAACAGTGATCTCCTATTTTAACAGAAATAACAGGCATGCCTACCACAGGTCTATGTTTATCTTTAGCACAGGGTTTGGCAATTACAGCGATTTACCAAGAGAAATAAATAACGTGCCCATCAATATTATCAGCCAAGAGATCTTTAACAATAGCAATATTAGGTTCAACTTTAATTTGCTCAAGAGGTGTATAAGTTCTAATATTTCTTTTACGAACCACAGTTGAAGCTTTAGCATGATCCTTTATTCTAACAGGGAAAGGTGGTTTCTCAACATAAGAAGTAGGAACAATAGGATCATTATAAGTGACAGTCTTTTCTTCAACTTTAGTAGGTGCGGCTACTTTTACTTCTATGGGAGGATGATATTTAAACCACTTCTCCTTGGGAGATCAACATAAGTAGCAAAAGATTCACGTAAAGAAGCTACTATCTTAGAGTCAAGTCCATATTTAGTGCTAAATTTACGAAAAACATCGGTATCCATAAAAGATTTAACACAATCAAACTTAGGTGTCATACACGACTCCTTACCTTCGTCGAGATCCCAATCTTCAGAGTTGCGTTTAATTCTATCCAATAAATTCCATTTGAATTCAATAGTCTTCATCATAAAAGAGCCAGCACAAGAAGTATCGAGCATGGATTGATTATTACGAGAAAGCCGAGCATAAAAACTTTGAAGAATTATTTATCTTGAGAGCTCATGATTGGCGCATGAATATAACATTGATTTAAGCCTCCCCCAAGCTTGAGCGATGCTTTCTCCTTCGCGAAGCCAAAAATTATATATATAATTGCGATCACGATGAACAAGATGCATAGGATAAAATTTCTGATGAAATTCCAATTTCAATCGTTTGTAGTTCCATGATCCCGTATTATCACATAGCCTATACCATGTCGATGCATCTCCCTTCAAAGATAAAGGCAAGACCTTCTTCTTAACAACATCATCGGGTATACCTGCAAGCTTAAATAATCCACAAACTTCATCCACATATATTAGGTGCTCATCAGGATGCTTTGTTCCATCTCCTACAAAAGGATTAGCTAGCAGTTTTTCTAACATACCCGAAGGAGCAACTCTTTTCTCTACTGGTCGGGGTAAAGATACCCCAAACAAGCCCCTCGGAGGATTACTTTCCATAGTAACAAGTGACAATAAATTTCAGCACACTATATAAATTTTCCCTTACCAAATTCCACCTACCAAAGGCGCTTCACTCCACGACAACGGCGCCAGAAAAGAGTCTTGACGACCCACAAGTATAGGGGACCTATCGTAGTCCTTTCGGTAAGTAAGAGTGTCCAACCCAACGAGGAGCAGAAGGAAATGATAAGCAGTTTTCAGCAAGGTATTCTCTGCAAGTACTGAAATAAGTGGTAACAGATAGTTTTGTGATAGGATAATTTGTAACGAGCAACAAGTAACAAAAGTAAATAAAGTGCAGCAAGGTGGCCCAATCCTTTTTGTAGCAAAGGACAAGCCTGGACAAACTCTTATATAGAGAAAAACGCTCCCGAGGACACATGGGAATTACCGTCAAGCTAGTTTTCATCACGTTCATATGATTCACGTTCGGTACTTTGATAATTTGATATGTGGGTCGACCGGTGCTTGGGTGCTGTTCTTACTTGAACAAGCATCCCACTTATGATTAACCTCTATTGCAAGCATCCACAACTACAACAAAAGTATTAAGGTAAACCTAACCATAGCATGAAACATATGGATCCAAATCAGCCCCTTACGAAGCAACGCATAAACTAGGGTTTAAACTTCTGTCACTCTAGCAACCCATCATCTACTTATTACTTCCCAATGCCTTCCTCTAGGCCCAAATAATGGTGAAGTGTTATGTAGTCGACGTTCACATAACACCACTAGAGGCTAGACAACATACATCTCATCAAAATATCGAATCTAATACCAAATTCACATGACTACTAATAGCAAGACTTCTCCCATGTCCTCAGGAACAAACGTAACTACCCACAAAGCATATGCATGTTCATAATCAGAGGGGTATTAATATGCATATAGGATCTGAACATATGATCTTCCACCAAATAAACCAACTAGCATTAAATACAAGGAGTAATCAACACTACTAGCAACCTACTAGTACCAATCCCGGACTTGGAGACAAGAATTGGATACAAGAGATGAACTAGGGTTTTGAGAGGAGATGGTGCTGGTGAAGATGTTGATGGATATTGGCCTCTCCCAATGAGAGGAGCGTTGGTGATGACGATGGCGATGATTTCCCCCTCCCGGAGGGAAGTGTCCCCGGCAGAACAGCTCTACCGGAGCCCTAGATTGGTTCCGCCAAGGTTCCGCCTCGTGGCGGCGGAGTCTCGTCCCAAAAGGTTGCTTATTATTTTTCCCTTGACGAAAGACTTCATATAGCAGAAGATGGCCACCGGAGAGTCAACAGGGGGCCCACGAGGCAGGGGGCGCGCCCTGGGGGGTAGGGCGCGCCCTCCACCCTCATGGCTAGGTGGGGCCCCCTCTGACGTACTTCTTTCGCTCAATATTTTTTTATTATTTCCAAAAATAACTTTCGTGGAGTTTCAGGACTTTTGGAGTTGTGCAGAATAGGTCTGTAATATTTGCTCCTTTTCTAGCCTGTAATTCCACCTGCCGCATTCTCCCTCCTTATGTAAACCTTGTAAAATAAGAGAGAATAGGCATAAGTATTGTGACATAACGTGTAGTAACATCCCATAATGCAATAAATATCTATATAAAAGCATGATGGAAAATGGACATATCAGAAGGCGGCGCTTCATCTTGTTGTCCTGAGGGGCGCAGCCGGCCCCGATGTCTTGAAAGGCTCAGGGACTCGGGTTAGGCTACCCGTGGCCCATTACTCCGACAGTAGTCCCCAAAGCTGGTGAGGCATCGCAGATGATAAGCCGAGAAGCCTCAACAGTTTCCTTCTTCGAGTGCTCTGGTATGAAGCTTCATCCGACTCCTAGCGTGCCGCCTGGAGGAAGTCAGCCACGACCAGACGGACTTGTCTGAAAAACTTCGAACGCAACTGCGGGAACCGGGTGGCGTGCTAGATAAGCCTCCACACCCGCCGCCCGTCGTGGGTGTGCCACGTGGCGTCAACCAGCCGAGCCATCCTGCTAGCCCATGCGCACGATGGGACGCGATAGCTGGCTAGGCCCGCCACTACTGGGCATCGGCACGCGAGCGGATCCGCTGCGGCCGAGGCGGCCGGTTGAGCTTCCTTGCGGAGTTACTGTGCGTAGTAACTTGATACGTCTCCAACGTATCTATAATTTTTTATTGTTCCATGCTATTATATTATGTGTTTTGGATGTTTATGGGCTTTATTAAACACTTTTATATTATTTTTGGGACTAACCTATTGACCCAGAGCCCAGTGCAGTTCCTGTTTTTTCCCTTGTTTCAGTGTTTCGAAGAAAAGGAATATCAAACGGAGTCGAAACGGAATGAAACCTTCTGGAGAAGTTATTTTTGGAAGGAAAGCTACCCGATAGACTTGGAGTGCACGTCAGGAAAGAAACGAGGGAGCCATGAGGTAGGGGCGTGCCCACCCCCCTAGGGCGCGCCCTCCACCCTCGTGGGCCCCTCGTGGCTCCCCTGACGTACTTCTTTCACCTATGTATACCCATATACCCTAAACAATCGGGGAATGGAATAGATCGGGAGTTCCGCCGCCGCAAGCCTCTGTAGCCACCAAAAACCAATCGGGACCCCTGTTCCTAACCCCGCTCGAGGGGGGGATCCTCGCCATCTTCATCATCCCGACGTTCTCCATGACGAGGAGGGAGTAGTTCACCCTCGGGGCTGAGGGTATGTACCAGAGCTATGTGTTTGATCTCTCTCTCTCTCTCTCTCTCTCGTGTTCTTGATTTGGCACGATCTTGATGTATCGTGAGCTTTGCTATTATAGTTGGATCTTATGTTTCTTCTCCCCTCTACTCTCTTGTAATGAATTGAGTTTTCCTTTGAAGTTATCTTATCGGATTGAGTCTTTAATGACTTGAGAACACTTGATGTATGTCTTGTCGTATGATCTGTGGTGACAATGGGATATCACGTGATTCACTTGATGTATGTTTTGGTGATCAACTTGCGGGTCCCCATGAACTTATGCATAGGGGTTGGCTGCGTTTTCGTCTTGATTCTCCGGTAGAAACTTTGGGGCACTCTTTGAGGTTCTATGTGTTGGTTGAATAGATGAATTTGAGATTGTGTGATGCATATCGTATAATCATACCCACGGATACTTGAGGTGACATTGGAGTATCTAGGTGACATTAGGGTTTTGGTTGATTTGTGTCTTAAGGTGTTATTCTAGTATGAACTCTAGGGTTGTTTGTGACACTTATAGGAATAGCCCAACGGATTGATTGGAAAGAATAACTTTGAGGTGGTTTCGTACCCCTACCATAATCTATTTGTTTGTTCTCCGCTATTAGTGACTTTGGAGTGACTCTTTGTTGCATGTTGAGGGATAGTTATGTGATCCAATTATGTTATTATTGTTGAGAGAACTTGCACTAGTGAAAGTATGAACCCTAGGCCTTGTTTCCTAGCATTGCAATACCGTTTACGCTCACTTTTACCACTTGTTACGTTGCTGTTTTTATATTTTTAGATTACAAAAACCTTTATCTACCATCCATATTGCACTTGTATCACAATCTCTTCGCCGAACTAGTGCACCTATACAATTTACCATTGTATTGGGTGTGTTGGGGACACAAGAGACTCTTTGTTATTTGGTTGCAGGGTTGCTTGAGAGAGACCATATTCATCCTACACCTCCCACGGATTGATAAACCTTAGGTCATCCACTTGAGGGAAATTTGTTACTGTCCTATAAACCTCTGCACTTGGAGGCCCAACAACGTCTACAAGAGGAAGGTTGCGTAGTAGGCATCAAGCTCTTTTATGGCGCCGTTGCCGGGGAGGTGAGTGCTTGAAGGTATATCTTTAGATCTTGCAATAGAATCTTTTTGTTTCTTGTTTTAGCACTAGTTTATTTTATAAAAGAAAAACTACAAAAAAATGGAATTAAGGTTGCCTCATATGCTTCATCTTTTTAATGTCTTTCATGAAAATGATGGGAAGGAAAATTGTGCTCAAGTACTAGAAGAAGAATTACATAGAATGCTTGGCATAATATATGTGAATGATGAGCATGATTGCAATGTTGTTAGTATGAATTCCTTGAATATCCATGATGCTAATGATATGCAAAGCCACAAGCTTGGGGAAGCTATGTTTGATGAAGATGATATTTTTTGTCCCCCAAGCTTTGATGAGCAAATTTACTATGATGAAAGCATGCCTCCTATCTATGATGATTATTGTGATGACACGTATTCTCTAAAGAATAATGATAACCATGAAACTTGTCATCTTGATTTTAATTTTCAATCATATGATAGTTATTTTGTTGAGTTTGCTCCCACTACTATTCATGAGAAGAAATTTGCTTATGTGGAGAGTAATAAATTTTCTATGCTTGTAGATCATGAAAAGAATGCTTTAGGTGCTGGTTATATTGTTGAATCCATTCATGATGCTACTGAAAATTATTATGAGGGAGGAACATATGCTTGTAGGAATTGCAACAATATCAAGTTTCCTCTCTATGTGCTTAAAGTTTTGAAGTTATGCTTGTTTTGCCCTCCTATGCTAGTTGATTATTGTTCCCGTAAGTTGTTTGCTCACAAAATCCCTATGCATAGGAAGTGTGTTAGACTTAAATATGCTAGTCATATTCTTCATGATGCTCTCTTTATGTTTCAATTCTTATCTTTTATGTGAGCATCATTGAAATCATCATGCCTAGCTAGGGGCGTTAAACATTAGCGCTTGTTGGGAGGCAACCCAATTTTATTTTAGTTTCTTGCTTTTTGGTTCTGTTTAGGAATAAATAATCCATCTATCTTCTGTTTAGATGTGGTTTTACGTTTTAATTAGTGTTTGTGCCAAGTAGAACCTTTGGGAAGACTTGGGTGAAGTCTTTATGATCATGCTGTAAAAAACAGAAACTTTAGCGATTAGCTAGAACTTTTTACTGGAGAGTTCTATTTAGTTTATTCTTTTTGCAGATGATTACTAGACAAATTCCTCAGGTCCACCAATTTATTTTGGAATTTTTTCAGTTCCAGAAGTATACGTTTGATACAGATTACTACAGACTGTTCTGTTTTTGACAGATTCTGTTTTCATTGTGTTGCTTGCTTATTTTGATGAATCTATGGCTAGTAAAATAGTTTATAAACCATAGAGAAGTTGGAATATAGTAGGTTTAACACCAATATAAATAAAGAATGAGTTCATGACAGTACCTTGAAGTGGTGTTTTGTTTTCTTTCGCTAACGGAGCTTACGAGTTTTCTGTTAATTTTTTTGTTGTGAAGTTTTCAAGTTTTGGGTAAAGATTCGATGGACTATGGAATAAGGAGTGGCAAGAGCCTAAGCTTGGGGATTCCCAAGGCACCCCAAGATAATATTAAAGGATAACCAAGAGCCTAAGCTTGGGGATGCCGGAAGGCATCCCTCTTTCGTCTTCGTTCATCGGTAATTTTACTTGGAGCTATATTTTTATTCACCACATTATATGTGTTTTGCTTGGAGCGTCATTTTATTTTCTTTAGCTTTGCTTGCTGTTCGAATAAAGTACTAAGTGCTGAAATTATTAAATGGGAGAGTCTTCACATAGTTGTATAATTATTCGACTACTCATTGATCTTCACTTATATCTTTCGGAGTAGTTTGTCATTTGCTCTAGTGCTTCATTTATATCTTTTAGAGAACAATGGTGGTTTTATTTTAAAGAAATAGATGAACTCTCATGCTTCACTTATATTATTTTGAGAGTCTTAAACAGCATGGTAATGTGCTTAATCCTAATATGCTAGGTATTCAAGATTAGTAAAAACCTTCTTATGAGTGTGTTGAATACTAAGAGAAGTTTGATGCTTGATGATTGTTTTGAGATATGGAGGTAATAATATCAAAGTCGTGCTAGTTGAGTAGTTGTGAATTTGAGAAATGCTTGTGTTGAAGTTTGCAAGTCCCATAGCATGCACGTATGGTAAACGTTATATAACAAATTTGAAACATGAGGTGTTCTTTGATTGTCCTCCTTATGAGTGGCGGTCGGGGACGACGATGGTCTTTTCCTACCAATCTATCCCCTAGGAGCATGCGCGTAGTGCTTGGTTTTGATGACTTGTAGATTTTTGCAATAAGTATGTGAGTTCTTTATGACTAATGTTGAGTCCGTGGATTATACGCACTCTCACCCTTCCATCATTGCTAGCCTCTTGATCAGTGCATTGCCCTTTATCACATTGAGAGTTGGTGCAAACTTCGTCGGTGCATCCAAACCCCGTGATATGATACGCTCTGTCACACATAAACCTCCTTATATCTTCCTCAAAACAGCTACCATACCTACCTATTATGGCATTTCCATAGCCATTCCGAGATATATTGCCATGCAACTTTCCACCATTCCGTTTATCATGACATGTTCATCATTGTCATATTGCTAGCATGATCATGTAGTTGACATAGTATTTGTGGCAAAGCCACTGTTCATAATTCTTTCATACATGTCACTCTTGATTCATTACATATCCCGGTACACCGCCGGAGGCCTTGATATAGAGTCATACTTTGTTCTAGTATCGAGTTGTAATCATTGAGTTGTAAATAAATAGAAGTGTGATGATCATCATTTTCTAGAGCATTGTCCCAAGTGAGGAATAAAAAAAAGGGAGAGGAAGGCCATAAAAAAAGAGAAGTCCCAAAAAATGAGAGAAAAAGAGAGAAGGGACAATGCTACTATCCTTTGCCACACTTGTGCTTCAAAGTAGCACCATAATCTTCATGATAGAGAGTCTCTTGTTTTGTCACTTTCATATACTAGTGGGAATTTTTCATTATAGAACTTGGCTTGTATATTCCAACAATGGGCCTCCTCAAGTGTCCTAGGTCTTCATGAGCAAGCAAGTTGGATGCACACCCACTTAGTTTCTTTAGTTGAGCTTTCATACATTAATAGCTCTAGTGCATCCGTTGCATGGAAATCCCTACTCCTTGCATTAACATCAATCGACGGGCATCTCCATAGCTCATTGATTAGCCTCGTTGATGTGAGACTTTCTCCTTTTTTTGTCTTGTCCACATAACCCCCATCATCATATTCTATTCCACCCATAGTGCTATGTCCATGGCTCGCGCTCATATATTGCGTGAAAGTTTATAGGTTTGAGATTACTAAAGTATGAAACAATTGCTTGGCTTGTCATCGGGCTGTGCATGATGAGAGCATTCTTGTGTGACGAAAATGGAGCATGACTAAACTATATGATTTTGTAGGGATGAACTTTCTTTGGCCATGTTATTTTGAGAAGACATAATTGCTTAGTTAGTATGCTTGAAGCATTATCATTTTTATGTCAATATGAACTTTTGTCTTGAATATTTTGGATCTGAATATTCATACCACAAGAAACAAGAATTACATTGAAATTATGCCAAGTAGCATTCCACATCAAAAATTCTGTTTTTATCATTTACCTACTCGAGGACGAGCATGAATTAAGCTTGGGGATGCTGATACGTCTCCAACGTATTTACAATTTTTGATTGTTCCATGCTATTATATTATGTGTTTTGGATGTTTATGGGCTTTATTAAACACTTTTATATTATTTCTGGGACTAACCTATTGACCCGAGCCCAAAGTGCCGCCTTCTGTTTTTCCCCTTGTTTCAGTGTTTCAAAGAAAAGGAATATCAAACGGAGTCAAAACGGAATGAAACCCTCTGGAGAAGTTATTTTTGGAAGGAAAGCTACCCGATAGACTTGGAGTGCACGTCAGGAAAGAAACGAGGGAGGCACGAGGTAGGGGGCGCGCCCTCCACCCTCGTGGGCCCCTCGTGGCTCCCCTGACGTACTTCTTTCACCTATATATACCCATATACCCTAAAACGGTCGGGGAACAGAATAGATCGGGAGTTCCGCCGCCGCAAGCCTCTGTAGCCACCAAAAACCAATCGGGACCCTGTTCAGGCACCCTGCCGGAGGGAGGATCCCTCATCGGTGGCCATCTTCATCATCCCGGCGTTCTCCATGACGAGGAGGGAGTAGTTCACCCTCGGGGCTGAGGGTATGTACCAGTAGCTATGTGTTTGATCTCTCTCTCTCGTGTTCTTGATTTGGCACGATCTTGATGTATCGCGAGCTTTGCTATTATAGTTGGATCTTATGTTTCTTCCCCCCTCTACTCTCTTGTAATGGATTGAGTTTCCCTTTGAAGTTATCTTATCGGATTGAGTCTTTAATTACTTGAGAACACTTGATGTATGTCTTGCCGTGCGTATCTGTGGTGACAATGGGATATCACGTGATTCACTTGATGTATGTTTTGGTGATCAACTTGCGGGTTTCGCCCATGAACTTATGCATAGGGGTTGGCACACGTTTTCGTCTTGATTCTCCGGTAGAAACTTTGGGGAACTCTTTGAGGTTCTATGTATTGGTTGAATAGATGAATTTGAGACTGTGTGATGCATATCGTATAATCATACCCACGGATACTTGAGGTGACATTGGAGTATCTAGGTGACATTAGGGTTTTGGTTGATTTGTGTCTTAAGGTGTTATTCTAGTACGAACTCTAGGGTTGTTTGTGACACTTATAGGAATAGCCCAACGGATTGATTGGAAAGAATAACTTTGAGGTGGTTTCGTACCCTACCATAATCTATTTGTTTGTTCTCCGCTATTAGTGACTTTGGAGTGACTCTTTGTTGCATGTTGAGGGATAGTTATGTGATCCAATTATGTTATTATTGTTGAGAGAACTTGCACTAGTGAAAGTATGAACCCTAGGCCTTGTTTCCTAGCATTGCAATACCGTTTACGCTCAATTTTACCACTTGTTACCTTGCTGTTTTTATATTTTCAGATTACAAAAACCTTTATCTACCATCCATATTGCACTTGTATCACAATCTCTTCGCCGAACTAGTGCACCTATACAATTTACCATTGTATTGGGTGTGTTGGGGACATAAGAGACTCTTTGTTATTTGGTTGCAGGGTTGCTTGAGAGAGACCATCTTCATCCTACACCTCCCACGGATTGATAAACCTTAGGTCATCCACTTGAGGGAAATTTGCTACTGTCCTACAAACCTCTGCACTTGGAGGCCCAACAACGTCTACAAGAAGAAGGTTGCGTAGTAGGCATCATAACTCACGCGATTAAAACGGGGACGTGGGGTCGTGGGCACAGTTAATCCCACGATCCCACGCCTCATCTCCTTGGCTTCATAGCCCACTAGCTATAAGTAGGGGGGGAAGGGGAGCGACGGAGCACGCGCGCCCTCCTGCCCCATTCTCGTCTTCTTCTTCCTCTCGCCGCAGCGCCTTCGAGCCTCGCCGGAGTGCTGCCGCTGCTCGTCTCCATCGAGCTCTTCCGCTTCGAGCCCTCTTGGCCCTGCACCAATCCTCAGCTCCTCCGCCGCACCATTTACCTCATCGGGCTCCTCATGGCGCGCGAGCGGGGAGGAGATTGGGACGGGTCGAACATCAACGAAGACCACGTGGCCTTCCTCCGCGACACGCGGCGCCTTCCCTGCGCGGGCTACGTGAAGGCGTGCATGCCTCCTGCGGGGGAGATTTCGCCGGCGCCGGGGGAGGGCGAGCGGGTCGTCTTCCGCTCACACTTCATCCGCGGCTTCGGCCTGCCGGCGAGCGGCTTTCTCCGCTCGTTCCTCGAGTTCTACCATCTCCAACCTCATCACATCACGCCCAACACCGTGATGTTGCTGTCCTCCTTCGTCTCGATGTGCGAAGGCTACCTCGGCATCCTCCCCACCATCGAGTTGTGGGGAGCGTTCTTTTACACCAAGCTAGGCACCTCCGCCAGGGAGAAGGCGGCCCAGTGTGGTGCCTTCATCACGGTGCGCTGACCGTCGCTGAAGAACGTCTTCCCCGCCATCAAGCTGCCACAGTCGGTCAAGATGTGGCAGCAATCTTACTTCTACGTGAAGAATGTCGACCCGGCAGTCGACTTCATCAACTTGCCGGCCTACGAAGCCGGCCCATCGGCTGAGCCTCGGGCCAACCGGGGCTACAAGCCGAAGCCTGTGTCAGCAGACGGCGCCGCTGCCATCAACCGACTCCGGGTGCTGACCGAAGCCGAAGGCCTCAAGGCGTCCGACTTGCTGGTCGCCTTCGTCGCGTGCCGGGTTCTCCCACTCCAAGGCCGACCTCACTTGATCAGCCGGATGAGCGAGCACCGCGTGATACGTCTCCAACGTATCTATAATTTTTTATTGCTCCATGCTACTTTATCTATTGTTTTGGACTATAATGGGCTTTATTTTCCACTTTTATATTACTTTTGGGACTAACCTATTAACCGGAGGCCCAGCCCAAAATTGTTGTTTTTTGCCTTTTTCAGTATTTCGAAGAAACAGAATATCAAACGGAGTCCAAACGGAATGAAACCTTCGGAAACGTGATTTTCTCACCGAACGTGATCCAGGAGACTTGGACCCTACGCCAAGGCATCAGAGAGGCGGTCACGAGGGTGGGCCCCCCCCCCTAGGGCGCGCCCCCTGCCTTATGGGCCCCTCGAAGCTCCACCGACGTACTCCTTCCTCCTATATATACCTACGTACCCCCAGACGATCAGAACAGGAGCCAAAAACCTAATTCCATCGCCGCAACTTCCTGTATTCACGAGATCCCATCTTGGGGCCTGTTCCGGAGCTCCGCCGGAGGGGGCATCTACCACGGAGGGCTTCTACATTAACACCATAGCCTCTCCGATGAAGTGTGAGTAGTTTACTTTAGACCTTCGGGTCCATAGCTAGTAGCTAGATGGCTTCTTCTCTCTTTTTGGATCTCAATACAATGTTCTCCCCCTCTCTCGTGGAGATCTATTCGATGTAATCTTCTTCTTGCGGTGTGTTTGTTGAGACCGATGAATTGTGGGTTTATGATCCAGCTTATCTATGAATAATATTTGAATCTTCTCTGAATTCTTTTATGTATGATTGAATTATCTATGCAAGTCTCTTTGAATTATCCGTTTGGTTTGGCCAACTAGACTGGTAGTTCTTGCAATGGGAGAAGTGCATTGCTTTGGGTTCAATCTTGCGTTGTCCTTACCCAAAGGATGTAAAGGGTTGCAAGGCACGTATTGTATTGTTGCCATCAAGGATAACAAGATGGGGTATTTATCATATTGCATGAATTTATTCCTCTACATCATGTCATCTTGCTTAAGGCATTACTCTCTTTTTAACTTAATACTCTAGATGCATGCTGGATAGCGGTCGATGAGTGGAGTAATAGTAGTAGATGCAGAATCGTTTCGATCTACTTGTCTCGGACGTGATGCCTATATACATGATCATACCTAGATATACTCATAACTATGCTCAATTCAGTCAATTGCTCAACAGTAATTTGTTCACCCACCGTAGAATACTTATGCTCTTGAGAGAAGCCACTAGTGAAACCTATGGCCCCCGGGTCTATTCTCATCATATCAATCTCCATCACTTTTATACTTGCTTTGTTTTTACTTTGCTTTTACTTTTCACTTTGCATCTTTATACCAAAAATATTATCTCTATCAGATCTCACTCTCGTAAGTGACCGTGAAGGGATTGACAACCCCTAATCGCGTTGGTTGCGAGTAGCTATCGTTTTGTGCAGGTACGAGGGACTTGTGCGTGGCCTCCTACCGAATTATACCTTGGTTCTCAAAACTGAGGGAAATACTTACGCCATCTTGTGTTGCATCATCCTCTGCTCTTCGGGGAAAACCAACGCAAGCTCAAGACGTAGCAAGAAGGATTTCTGGCGCCATTGCCGGGGAGTCTACGCAAAATTCAACATACCAAGTACCCATCACAATCCCTATCTCTCGCATTACTTTATTTGCCATTTGCCTCTCGTTTTCCTCTCCCCCACTTCACCCTTGCCGTTTTATTTGCCCTCTCTTTCCCAATCTCCTCCTCTTTTTCCCGTTGCCTTTCCCTCGTCCGTATGTTTGATCGTGTGTTAGTTTGCTTGTTTGTCGCGATGGCCTTACCTAAATTTGGTGATCTTCACCTTAAAAGGCTAGAGGAGATCGAAAACAATGTCAGGAAGTTTATGGTTTTGCAATTTGACCATAATAATTTCTTTAGAAACGAGCTTAAGGAACAAAAGGGTTTTATGAGTTATATGAATAAAGAGCTCGATGATATGTCGAAAGAATTTGATGGTATAAGAGCCCAAATTGCTCGTCTTGAAAAGATGACCGCTGAAATTTCGGATATGCAAGCTACCTTAGTCAATAAGATGGCCGCTAAACCGAATTCCTATGAAAATCAAGATGAAGATCTAAAAGTTATTAATGTGTACCTTATTAAATCTTTGTTTTGCAATATGAATCTTGATGAAACTGAATACGATCTTCCTTTACCTAGAAGGTGTTCTAAGAATTCAGAGTTTTTAGATCTTGATGATGAAATTGATAAAAGTGGGATTGAAAGAAATAAAAATCTATATATTGCTAAACCCACTATATTGGATCTCAAGGAATTTAATTATGAAAATTGTTCTTTAATTGATTGTATTTCCTTGTTGCAAACCGTGCTAAATTCTCCTCATGCTTATAGTCAAAATAAGGCCTTTACCGAACACATTGTTGATGCCTTGATGCAATCTTATGAAGAAAAACTTGAGTTGAAAGTTTCTATCCTTAGGAAACTCTATGATGAGTGGTAACCTACTATCAAAATTAAAATTAAAGATTATGAGTTTCATGCTTTGTGTGATTTGGGTGCTAGTGTCTCTACTATTCCCAAAACTTTGTGTGATTTGCTAGATTTCCGTGACTTTGATGATTGCTCTCTAAACTTGCATCTCATGGATTCCACTATTAAAAAGCATATGGGAAGAATTAATGATGTTCTTATTGTCGCAAATAGGAATTATGTGCCCGTAGATTTTATCGTTCTTGATATAGATTGCAATCCTTCATGTCCTATTATTCTTGGTAGACCTTTCCTTAGAACGATTGGTGCAATTATTGATATGAAGGAAGGGAATATTAGATTCCAATTTCCATTAAAGAAAGGCATGGAACACTTCCCTAGAAAGAAAATAAAATTATCATATGAATCTATCATGAGAGCCACTTATGAATTGCCTACCAAAGATGGCAATACCTAGATCTATCCTTGCTTTTATGCCTAGCTAGGGGCGCTAAACGATAGCGCTTGTTGGGAGGCAACCCAATTTTATTTTTAGTTTTTTTGTTTTTAGTTCTGTTTAGGAATAAATAATCCATCTAGCCTCTTTTTATATGTGGTTTTATCTTTTAATTAGTGTTTGTGCCAAGTTAAACCTATTGGATCTTCTTGGATGATAGTTATTTGATTTTGCTGTAATTTCCAGAAACTTTGCGCTCAGTGACCGAATTGTTAAAAATCACCAAACTGTGATAAAATACTGATTCCAATTGCTGCTGACCAATAAACAAATTTTCCAGGCCGTCTAATTTTGGTAGAATTTTTTGAGTTCCAGAAGTTTGCGTTAGTTACAGATTACTACAGACTGTTCTGTTTTTGACAGATTCTGTTTTATGTGTGTTGTTTGCTTATTTTGATGAATCTATGGCTAGTAAAATAGTTTATGATCCATAGAGAAGTTGGAATACAGTAGGTTTAACACCAATATAAATAAAGAATGAGTTCATTACAGTACCTTAAAGTAGTCTTTTGTTTTCTTTCTCTAACGGAGCTCACGAGATTTCTATTGAGTTTTGTGTTGTGAAGTTTTCAAGTTTTGGGTGAATTCTTTTGATGGATTATGGAACAAGGAGTGGCAAGAGCCTAAGCTTTGGGATGCCCATGGCACCCCCAAGATAATCCAAGGACACCAAAAATTCAAAGCTTGGGGATGCCCTGGAAGGCATCCCCTCTTTCGTCCACTTCCATCGGTAATTTACTTGGAGTTATATTTTTATTCACCACATGATATGTGTTTTGCTTGGAGCGTCTTGTATTATTTGCGTATTTGCTTGTTTGTTTACCACAATCATCCTTGCTGTACACACTTTTGAGAGAGCCATACATGAATTGGAATTTGATAGAATACTCTATGTGCTTCACTTATATTTTTTGAGCTTCATAGTTTTGCTCATAGTGCTTCACTTATATCTTTTGAGCGTGATAATTTTTGCTCTAGTGCTTCACTTAGATCTTTTAGAGCATGGTGGTGGATTTGTTTTAAAGAAACTTGATCTCTCATGCTTCACTTAAATTATTTTGAGAGTCGTTAATAGCATGGTAATTTGCTTAATGTTAATATACTTGGTATTCAAGATATGTGAAACTTTCTTTTGAGTGCGTTGAATACTAAGATAAGTTTGATGCTTGATAATTGTTTTGTGATATGGAGGTGATAATATCAAAATCGTGCTAGTTGAGTAGTTGTGAATTTGAGAAATTCTTTTGTTGAAGTTAGCAAATCCCGTAGCATGCACGTATAGTTAAAGTTGTGTAACAAATTTGAAACATGAAGTGTACCTGGCTTGTGCATCCTTATGAGTGGCGGTCGGGGACGAGCGATGGTCTTTTCCAACCAATCTATCCCCCTAGGAGCATGCGCGTAGTACTTGATTTTTGATGACTTCTAAATTTTTGCAATAAGTATATGAGTTCTTTTGACTAATGTTGAGTCCATGGATTATACGCACTTTTACCTTTCCGCCTTTGCTAGCCTCTTTGGTACCGTGCATTGCCCTTTCTCACCTTGAGAGTTGGTGCAAATTTGGCAGTGCATCCAAACCCCGTGATACGATATGCTCTATCACACATAAACCTCCTTATATCTTCCTCAAAACAGCCACCATACCTACCTATTATGGCATTTCCATAGCTATTCCGAGATATATTGCCATGCAACTTTCCACCGTTCCGTTCATTATCATCATGACATACATTACTTTTGTCATATTGCCATTGCATGATCATGTAGTTGACATCGTATTTGTGGTAAAGCCACCATGCATTATTTTCATACATGTCACTCTTGATTCATTGCACCATCCCGTACATCACGGAGGCATTCATATAGAGTCATACCTTGTTCTAGTTTCGAGTTGTAATCAATAGAAGTGTGATGATCATCATTATTAGAGCATTGCCCAAATAAAAAAAAGAGAAAGGCCAAAAATAAAAAAAGGAAGGCCCAAAAAAAGAAAATAAATAAAAAGGGCAATGCTACTATCTCTTTTTCCACACTTGTGCTTCAAAGTAGCACCTTGTTCTTCATGTAGTGAGTCTCATATATTGTGCTTCAAAGTAGCACCTTGTTCTTCATGTAGTGAGTCTCATATATTGTGCTTCAAAGTAGCACCATGTTTTTCATATAGTGAGTCTCATAAGTTGTCTTTTTATACTATTGGGAATTTTTCGTTATAGAACTTGGCTTGTATATTCCTACGATGGGCTTCCTCAAAATGCCCTAAGGCTTCATGAGCAAGAAAGTTGGATGCACACCCACTAGTTCTCTTTTGTTGAGCATTCATAGCTCTAGTGCATCCGTTGCATGGAAATCCCTACTCCTCATGTTGACATCAATTGATGGGCATCTCCATAGCCCGTTGATTATCCTCGTCGATGTGAGACTTTCTTTTTTTTGTCTTTTCCACACAATCGCCATCATCATATTCTATTCCACCCATAGTGCTATATCCATGGCCTCACGCTCATGTATTGCATGAAGGTTGAAAAAGTTTGAGATTATTTAAGTATGAAACAATTGCTTGGCTTGTCATCGGGGGTATAGAAGTTGGGAACATCTTTGTGTGACGAAAATGAAGCATAGCCTAACTATATGATTTTGTAGGATGAACTTTCTTTTGCCATGCTATTTTGAGAAGACATGATTACTTTGATTAGTATGCTTGAAGTATTATTATTTTTATGTCAATATGAACTTTTGTCTTGAATCTTTCGGATCTGAATATTCATACCATGACTAAGAAGATTTACATTGAAATTATGCCAAAGTATCACTCCACATCAAAAATTCTCTTTTTATCATTTACCTACTCGAGGATGAGCAGGAATTAAGCTTGGGGATGCCTGATATGTCTCCAACGTATCTATAATTTTTTATTGCTCCATGCTACTTTATCTATTGTATTGGACTATAATGGGCTTTATTTTCCACTTTTATATTACTTTTGGGACTAACCTATTAACCGGAGGCCCAGCCCAGAATTGATGTTTTTTAACTTTTTCAGTATTTCGAAGAAACAGAATATCAAACGGAGTCCAAACGGAATGAAACCTTCGGAAACGTGATTTTCTCACCGAACGTGATCCAGGAGACTTGGACCCTACGCCAAGGCATTAGAGAGGCGGTCACGAGGGTGGGGGGCGCCCCCCCTAGGGCGCGCCCCCTGCCTCGTGGGCCCCTCAAAGCTCCACGACGTAATCCTTCCTCCTATATATACCTACGTACCCCCAAACGATCAGAACAGGAGCCAAAAACCTAATTCCACCGCCGCAACTTCCTTTATCCACGAGATCCCATCTTGGGGCCTGTTCCGGAGCTCCGCCGGAGGGGGCATCTACCACGGAGGGCTTCTACATTAACACCATAGCCTCTGCAATGAAGTGTGAGTAGTTTACTTCAGACCTTCGGGTCCATAGCTAGTAGCTAGATAGCTTCTTCTCTCTTTTTGGATCTCTATACAATGTTCTCCCCCTCTCTCGTGGAGATCTATTCGATGTAATCTTCTTCTTGCGGTGTGTTTGTTGAGACCGATGAATTGTGGGTTTATGATCCAGCTTATCTATGAATAATATTTGAATCTTCTCTGAATTCTTTTATGTATGATTGAATTATCTATGCAAGTCTCTTCGAATTATCCGTTTGGTTTGGCCAACTAGACTGGTAGTTCTTGCAATGGGAGAAGTGCATTGCTTTGGGTTCAATCTTGCGTTGTCCTTACCCAAAGGATGTAAAGGGTTGCAAGGCACGTATTGTATTGTTGCCATCGAGGATAACAAGATGGGGTATTTATCATATTGCATGAATTTATTCCTCTACATCATGTCATCTTGCTTAAGGCGTTACTCTGTTTTAACTTAATACTCTAGATGCATGCTGGATAGCGGTCGATGAGTGGAGTAATAGTAGTAGATGCAGAATCGTTTCGATCTACTTGTCTCGGACGTGATGCCTATATACATGATCATACCTAGATATACTCATAACTATGCTCAATTCTGTCAATTTCTCAACCGTAATTTGTTCACCCACCGTAGAATACTTATGCTCTTGAGAGAAGCCACTAGTGAAACCTATGGCCCCCGGGTCTATTCTCATCATATCAATCTCCATCACTTTTATACTTGCTTTGTTTTTACTTTGCTTTTTACTTTTCACTTTGCATCTTTATACCAAAAATATTATCTCTATCAGATCTCACTCTCGTAAGTGACCGTGAAGGATTGACAACCCCTAATCGGGTTGGTTGCGAGTAGCTATCATTTTGTGCGTGCACGAGGGACTTGTGTGTGGCCTCCTACTGGATTGATACCTTGGTTCTCAAAAACTGAGGGAAATACTTACGCCATCTTGTGCTGCATCATCCTCTCCTCTTCGGGAAAACCAACGCAAGCTCAAGACATAGCAAGAAGGATTTCGGCGCCGTTCTGTCGGGAGTCTACGCAAAAGTCAACATACCAAGTACCCATCACAATCCCTATCTCTCGCATTACATTATTTGCCATTTGCCTCTCGTTTTCCTCTCCCCCACTTCACCCTTGCCGTTTTATTTGCCCTCTCTTTTCCAATCTCCTCCTCTTTTTCCCGTTGCCTTTCCCTCGTCTATATGTTCGATCGTGTGTTAGTTTGCTTGTTTGTCGCGGTGGCCTTACCTAAATTTGGTGATCTTCACCTTAAAAGGCTAGAGGAGATCGAAAACAATGTCAGGAAGTTTATGGTTTTGCAATTTGAGCATAATAATTTTTGGAATTTTTGATATAAAGATGCAAGGTAAAATAAAAGGCAAAAGTAGAAGAAAAGCAATAATAAAGTGATTGGAGATTGATATGATGAGAATAGACCCGGGGGTCATAGATTTCACTAGTGGCTTCTCTCAAGAGCATAAGAATTTCTGCGGTGGGTGAACAAATTACTGTTGAGCAATTGACAGAATTGAGCATAGTTATGAGAATATCTAGGTATGATCATGTATATAGGCATCACGTCCGAGAGAAGTAGACCGACTCACACTGCATCTACTACTATTACTCCACTCATCGACCGCTATCCAGCATGCATCTAGAGGATTAAGTTAAAGAAAATAGAGTAACGCCTTAAGCAAGATGACATGATGTAGAGGGATAAATTCATGCAATATGATATAAACCCCATCTTGTTATCCTCAATGGCAACAATACTATACGTGCCTTGCTGGCCCTACTGTCACTAGGAAAGGACACCGCAAGATTGAACCCAAAGCTAAGCACTTCTCCCATTGCAAGAAAAACCAATCTAGTAGGCCAAACCAAACTGATAATTCGAAGAGACTTGCAAAGATAATCAATCATACATAAAAGAATTCAGCGAAGATTCAAATATTGTTCATAGATAATCTTGATCATAAACCCACAATTCATCGGTCTCAACAAACACACCGCAAAAAGAAGATTACATCGAATAGATCTCCACGAGAGAGGGGGAGAACATTGTATTGAGATCCAAAAGAGAGAAGAAGCCATCTAGCTACTAACTATGGACCGAAGGTCTGAGGTAAACTACTCACACTTCATCGGAGGGGCTATGGTGTTGATGTAGAAGCCCTCCGTGGTGGATTCCCCTTCCGGCGGAGCTCCGGAACAGGCCCCAAGATGGGATCTCGTGGATACAGAAAGTTGCGGTGGTGGAATTAGGTTTTTGACTCCGTATCTGATCGTTTGGGGGTATGTAGGTATATATAGGAGGAAGGAGTACGTTGGTGGAGCTTCGAGGGGCCCACGAGGCAGGGGGCGCGCCCTAGGGGGGCGCCCACCTCGTGACCGCCTCGTGGCTTTCTTGTCGGAGGGTCCAAGTCTCCTGGATCTTATCTCGATGAGAAAATCATGTTCCCGAAGGTTTCATTCCGTTTGGACTCCGTTTGATATTCCGCTTTCTTCAAACACCTGAAATAGGCAAAATCAACAATTTCGGCTGGGCCTCCGGTTAATAGGTTAGTCCCAAAAATAATATAAAAGTGGAAAATAAAGCCCAATATGGTCCAAAACAGTAAATAATATAGCATGGAGCAATCAAAAATTATAGATACGTTGGAGACGTATCAGCTGCCAATTTATCTTTTGTTTTTACCTGCTTATCTGTCTCGACAAACTTTGTTAACTTCGCACAATTCCACCCGCGGGGTGTATTTCAAACTTCTGTTGAATTTTGGACAAGGTCCTTTTGATATGTAAATATGTTTGCCGATTTCTATCTTTCCTTGCTTTCTGCTCCTTGGCTTTTTTTTCCTTTGCCGCCCTCCCTGGGTTGCCGTCTGGCCAGCCAAATAGCCGCTCATGGATCAAGGGTGGGTCCAAGATTTGGCTGCTTTGGGAGGGTAAGTACTTAGTCGATTAGAGCATTTAGCAATTTAAGTAGAAGCTGGCCGGCCGGCTGCTCAGCAGCCGGTCGGTGAGGCGGGGAGCCAGCTTGAACTATGTACATGCTTTTGGGTCCTTAGCCATTTTTCATGTGGGCACCCTTTTCTGCCTTTGACTCCTGCCTACCGGACAGCCGCTCTGCGAGCTATGGCTTTGGTAGGAGAAGGCTTAAGTGCCAGCACATTACTTGTCTGGCTGCAGGAAGCAAGCATTACATAGTACAAGGCGGCGAGCCCCCGGGTCGACTGGTCGAACCCGGTGCCAGGCGGACTAATGAAATAACACATTCATAGGCATAATACTTATCATATAGATAAAAGAGGGCAGTCCTCGAGCTCTTCTCGGGGGACCCAGAGTCTTCTTACTTAATACAAAAGTTAGCGTGGTACATACTGCATCAACTGTAAAACCTTCGAAGGAGATTTGCATTCCATGGCCGCTCTGTCTCCTTGCCGGAGTCGTCTCTTTTGCGTGCTCGAGGCTTCTGAGCATCGATCAGGTAGTAGGAGTCATTGCCCAACACCTTGCTGATGATGAAGGGGCCTTCCCAAGGTGCCGAGAGCTTGTGTTGGCCGGCTGTTCGCTAGATCAGCCGGAGCACAAGGTCTCCCTCTTGGAAGGATCTTGGCTTGACCTTCCGATTCTAGTATCGGCGCAGGCTCTGCTGGTAGATGGTGGACCGACTGAGTGCCAACAGCCGGCCCTCTTCCAGTAGATCGACGCCGTCTTCTCGTACTTCTTTTGCCTCCTCTTCGGTGTACATGGTGACTCGAGGGGAGTCGAATTCTATGTCTGTCGGGATGACGACTTCGGCACCGTAGACTAGAAAGAAAGGTGTGAAGCCGGTTGACTTGTTCGGAGTTGTCCGTAGGCTCCAGAGGACGGCTGGCAGCTCGTCGATCCAACAGCCGGCCGAACGCTCCAGAGGCTCGACCAGTCGGGGCTTGATGCCGGACAAAATGAGGCCGTTTGCTCGCTCCACTTGGCCGTTTGACTGCGGATGGGCAACGGACGCTAAGTCCAGTCGGATGCCCTGCGTCGCGCAGAAACGAGCCAAGGCGCCTTTGGCAAAGTTTGTGCCGTTGTCGGTGATGATGTTGTGTGGTATGCCATACCGGATGGTGATGTCGGAGATGAAAGTCACATCAGTCAGACCATTCAACTTCTTAATTGGCTTTGATTCTGTCCACTTGGTGAACTTGTCCACCGCGAAAAGCAGATGAGTCATGCCGTCGCGTGCTATCTTGAATGGTCCCACCATGTCTAGCCCCCAGACAGCAAAGGGCCAGGCAATGGGGATGGTCTTGAGTGCAGAAGCCAGCTGATGTGGCTTGGAGCGGAACTTCTGGCACCGTTTGCATTTCCGGACCAAGTTTTTGGCGTCTTCTAGAGCAGTCGGCCAGAAAAAACCATGGCAGAAAGTGTCGTGGAATTGTCACGTCAGATGTCCTCTTGCAAGGACTTAGTTGTGGAGCCATCGCAACTAGGAAGCTTAAAGGGGTTAATCGGGACAAAGGACACGAGAGAGTTATACTAGTTCGGCCCCTTACGGTGAAGGTAAGGCCTACGTCTAGTTGGGTTGGTATTGCTAGGGTTTCAATGACCAGGGAGCGAGATACGCTATGCCCAGTTCTCGAGGAGTTGTTTCTTGCCCTAAGCCGCCAAATGGTCGCCCCTTATATACACGGGATACGCCTGCGTTTCTGAGTCCCGGCCAGCTCATAAACAGTGTCCGGCTTAGTGACTAGTTAATTCTACCTTATGATAAAAGTCATGTCATTACGGCGGTTTACTACTACGGGCCTTAAGTCGCCTGTGGGCTTTAGACCCTTAATTGAACCGCCATCTTCATGCTTGGTCTTGGGCTTCTTCTGATGAATCCTTCTTTGCGTAACCCGGCCCCTCACGGGCGGCTTACGCAAATAGTTATATCCCCAACCTTAGGCCCCAGATTGATTTGAACCGGTTCATGTCAATCTTAAAATATCTTAAGAAACAAGCCTTTCTGTCTCCTGTCTGTGCAAAGGTTATAACCCGCCGTGACGTCATCTTCTGGATCCGTGATAACCCGTCGTGATGTCATCTTCCATTAAATTCTTATTTTATTTTATCATATCTTGAACGGATCTCCGTCTTTACTGACCATTCCGAAAAACGAGGCATCGGAGTCGTTGGATAATGATGCCTTGCCTCCTCGTTTCTCGCGCCTTCCCAGTCAACCTTTCCTTATAAACAGGCACGACCTAGGTCTTTTTCATTCTCCTCCTTCGGTCGTCTTCCTCCTCTCACGGTTTCACTGCGCTCGAGCTCCACCGCCGCCGCCACAGATCTCCTCGTCTTCTCCAACTTAGGTCGCTGCATCAACCTGAATCTGACCAGAGATCAACGACGAACCTCCGCAGCCAGTCTGCATCCGTAAGTTCTTTTCCTTCTGTAGGACCTTGAAGTATGTCTAGAGGGGGGTGATTAGACTACTTGACCAATTAAAAACTTAGCCTTTTCCCAGTTTTAGAGTTTGGCAGATTTTAGCTATCTTAGGACAAGTCAAGCAATCATCACACAATTCAAGAAAGCATGCAAAGAGTGTATAAGAAGCGGAAATTAAAGCATGCAACTTGCAAGAAAGTAAAGGGAAGGGTTTGGAGGATTCAAACGCAATTGGAGACACGGATGTTTTTGGCGTGGTTCCGATAGGTGGTGCTATCGTACCTCCACGTTGATGGAGACTTCAACCCACGAAGGGTAGCAGTTCTGCCGAGTCCACGGAGAGCTCCACCCACGAAGGGTCCATGAAGTAGCAACCTTGTCTATCCCACCATGGCCGTCGCCCATGAAGGACTTGCCTCACTAGCGGTAGATCTTCACGAAGTAGGCGATCTCCTTGCCCTTACAAACTCCTTGGTTCAACTCCACAATCTTGTCGGAGGCTCCCAAGTGACACCTAGCCAATCTAGGAGACACCACTCTCCAAGAAGTAACAAATGGTGTGTTGATGATGAACTCCTTGCTCTTGTGCTTCAAATGATAGTCTCCCCAACACTCAACTCTCTCTCATAGGATTTGGATCTGGTGGAAGGAGGGTTTGAGTGGAAAGCAACTTGGGGAAGGCTAGAGATCAAGATTCATATGGTAGGAATGGAATATCTTGGTCTCAACACATGAGTAGGTAGTTCTCTCTAAGAAATGGTAAGTTGGAAGTGTAGGTTTGTTCTGATGGCTCTCTTCACGAATGAAGAGGAGGTGGAGGGGTATATATAGCCTCCACACAAAATCTAACCGTTACACACAATTTACCAATCTCGGTGGGACCGAATCAACAAACTCGGTCAGACCGATTTTAGTAAACCTAGTGACCGTTAGGGTTTTAGGTGGGACTGACATGCATCTTGGTAGGACCGATATGGTTAGGGTTAGGGCATAACGTAATCTCAGTGAGACCAATTACACAAACTCGGTGAGACCGATTTTGGTAATTAGCTAACCAGAGAGTTGGTCAGGTAAACTCAGTGGGACCGATTCGCTCTTTCGATGAGACCGAAACGTTACGAAAGGGAAACAGAAAGTTTACATTGTAATCTCGGTGGGACCGATCCGATCTTTCGGTGAGACCGAAAAGTTACGAAGAGGAAACAGAGAGATTACAATCCCATCTCGGTGAGACCGAGATCCTATCGGTAGAACCGATTTGCCTAGGGTTTGTGGCAGTGGCTATGACATTTGGAATCGGTGGTGCCGGATAGGAAGAATCGGTGAGACCGATTTTGGCTTTAGGTTTAGGTCATATGTGGATGTGAGAAAGTAGCTGAGGGTTTTGGAGCATATCAGTAAGCACATGAAACAAGAGGCTCATTAAGCAACACCTCATCCCTCCTTGATAGTATTGGCTTTTCCTATAGACTCAATGTGATCTTGAATCACTAAAGTATAAAATGAAGAGTCTTGAGTTTTTGAGCTAGAGCCAATCCTTTGTCATTAGCATTTTGAGGGATCCACTTTCATCATCCATGCCATGCCATTCATTGAGCTTTCCTGAAATGTTCATCTTGGAATAGCATTAGCTCAATGAGCTATATGTTGTTATGAATTACCAAAACCACCTAGGGATAGTTGCACTTTCAATCTCCCCCTTTTTGGTAATTGATGACAACATATAGATCAAAGCTTTGACAAATGATAGTAAGATTGAAAAACATCGTCGCTTTGAGAAGTATGTGATAAGCAAGAGCTCCCCCTAAATTTGTGCATAGTTTATGATTTGCTTTGGACTGCAAATGCACAAGAAATTAGGCTCGTGGGTTAGTCTTCCATGTCACATACATCTTGGTGGAGCGCTCAAAATGATACGGATTGAATACATGCACTCATCACCAAGCACAGTGAATGATCACATAGGATAGATAAGATAATATCATCAAACATGCATAAGTGTAGCTTATGATCAAACACATGATCATCAATGTCTCAAAAACATAGTATCTCAAGCAATCAAAAGCAAACAAGTTTAAAAAAACAAACAAACCACCAAATCAAGAGAGAACAAAAGCAACACACTCTCTCTCGAAGCCTATGATCTATACATTTTTCTCCCCCTTTGGCAACAAGTTACCAAAAAGTTCATAGAAAATGCATAGTGCTAGATCGACTCTCGTGCTTGATCTTGGTGGTGGTGTCCGGATGGCGCCGAGGACGAAGGCTTCAGTTGAAGTAGATGGAGCTGGAGCTGGTGTAGGTGCTTTGGAGCTGGTGGCACCGAGGCTGTAGCTGGTGCGGATGAAGTGGCTCGTGTCGAGGAACTGCACAGCCAGATGAACTCTGGGCTCTAGGCACACAGGCAAATGCATCAGTAGATCATTTGCCGTTCCACTCCTGCATGACATCCTGTAGTTGCTCCACAGCCAGATGAATCTCGATTACTTTCACATCTAAGTCATAGAACTTTTGTTCCATGATTCTTTCCAAGCTCTCCTGATTTTGAGTGAGGGTGGCCAAACCCTTCTCAATCCTCAGTGTTGATTCTATTAAGTATCCGAGCTGCTCCTGCTTGTTCTTCAAGAAATACTCAGATGCCTCCTCTTGAGTTGGCATCCTGGCAGCCTTCTCCTTCCTTGCCTTCTCCTTCTTCTCTTGTGCTTGAACTGACGATGGATCATTCTCATTCATGACAACCTCATTGTCCTCAAAGTCTGGATAAATTGGAAAATGTTCCTTATCCAATAGATATTTGCACTGTGCCCATCTTTGAGTTAATCAACTCCACGGATCCGAGGGGCATATCCACAACTTCTCTTCCAGTCTGCTGCAGTCCTCTTAATGGTTTCAACCATAAGGCTCATGACTTTGAATTTACGTGGCACATCAAACAAATGAAACATGTTGATTGCATGCCCTCTGATCATGTTGTGGTCACCAGACTTAGGCGATAGAGTATGCCTTAAGATGCAGTTGATAGTTGGCAGCCTCGATGAAGGAAGTGGACTGATCCAAACTTATGTGTCTCAATGGCTGTGTCTGGGATCTCCTTGTACATGTGTGCCATGGAATTGTGGTCCATTTTCTTCTTGGCATATACATCCAGGTCATCTTCATTCTCCTTTGGGGCATTTATCAACTTTGCCCACTCCTCAACAGTTGAATGGTACCTTGTACCTTCAGACATCCACACTATCCTGCCATCTGGATAAAAGTGTGATGTGGAGTAGAACTGCATGATAAGTTCATCGTTCCAGTTGGTGAGCTTTTGCCCAACGAAGTCTGCAAATCCAACAGCAACAAAACTGTCTTGCACTCCAGGATAGTGCTCTACATTTTCTTTC
Organism: Aegilops bicornis; assembly: GCA_021605145.1. Lineage (NCBI taxonomy): Eukaryota > Viridiplantae > Streptophyta > Magnoliopsida > Poales > Poaceae > Aegilops > Aegilops bicornis. The sequence goes on along the minus strand of CM038670.1, from coordinate 575,758,211 downwards.
ATGTAGGTCCAGTCTACCCACCTCATATCACACACTATGGGCTTCTTATCCAGCAGAACAGTCTCATAAAAGTCCTTCTGTTCCTTGGTGTGGAACCTGTAGTCCACAACAGTTCTTCTCCTTGTGGCATATGGATCTGTCATCCTCCATAGCCTCAACCCATTGTCTCTTCTGATCTTCATGTCCTCAGCCACAGGATGGGCATCATTGTGGTCTGGTATCTTGGGCTTGAGCTTCCTCAGAACTTGTCCTTCTTCATCTTCTTCATCAGCATCCTCAGGGACTGGGGCCTTGTTATTATCAACAGTTGGAATACTCCTGGTATTCCTCTTTGTTGCATACTTGGCCTTGGGGGCAGCTTTGTGTGCTTCCTTGGGCTTAGATGTGGCAGCCCGATCTTATAGCATCACCCATAAGCTTTGGTGCCTTGGGTGCCTGGTGCAGCTATCTCTTCTTCCTCTTCCATCATGGAAGGCTTCCCAATAACTCTGACTGTGGTCTTCTTGACCCTTTCTTTCCTTTTCTTTCCTTCGGAAATGGCTCTTTGGGATCAGGCTTTTACGGAATTTGAGTTGATGCTCGACCTTTGGCATAGGTGTCCTCTTGGCAGGAACCTTCTTATTGAGTCCGGGCTTTGTGCTATGTCTTTGAGCCATACTCCTTTTTGAGCACTGCCTTCTTGGAGGTTGCCTCATCCTCTTCTGCCTTGTAATCCTCATCTTCAGAATCTGAGGTTTTCTTCTTCCTTTGCCTGATGGCAGCTTTAGGCAAATTGCTTGGGGTGCTCCTGCTGCCTTAATCTGAAGTGGTGTAGGGACTAGTGCCCTCACTCATGTTCACCTGCTCCTCTGACCTGTTCTGACTGTCACTCTGGCCTGACATGTTGCAAACACTGGCTGCTGACCCTGTGAAGAGTTATAGATGAGGTAGAGTGGATGAGCATCACAAAATGCAGAGATTTTTGGCAAAAGAATGACCCAAAAAATTCAGTTTTAGTTTTCCACAGAAAGCATTTCGGATGAACCAATTTTCAAACTCAGTGATACCGAAGCAGTTTTGGAACCTAAACTGATGAGCTCGGTCAGACCGAGTCACAGTTCGGTGGCACCGAGACTGCTAGGGTTTCACAAAGTTCTAAAATCGGTCTCACCGATTAGTAATTCTCGGTCAGAACCCTGTGAAGAGTTATAGATGAGGTAGAGTGGATGAGCATCACAAAATCCAGAGATTTTTGGCAAAAGAATGACTCAAAAATTCAGTTTTAGTTTTCCACAGAAAGCATTTCGGATCAACCGGTTTTCAAACTCAGTGATACCGAAGCAGTATTGGAACCTAAACTGATGAACTCGGTCAGACCGAGTCACAGTTCGGTGGCACCGAGACTGCTAGGGTTTCACAAAGTTCTAAAATCGGTCTCGCCGATTAGTAATTCTCGGTCAGACCGAGTCTCACTAGTGCAATGGCATAAGCCAAATCGGTGGGACCGAGTTTTTCAACACGGTGGTCCGAGATGGTTTCGGCGGAAACCTAACCCTAAATTTTTCGAATCAAAACTATTCTAAGGATTGCATTGACTGGATAGGAGTGTTTCAATCGTGGCAAGAATCAATAAGAACACAATGTGCTGAGAATTGGACGAGGAAAGCACTGTGATCGAGTCCATACCCGAGTTCGGCGGAGACTCGCTACGGCGGCAACGGCGGGGTTGAATTCCGTTGACGGCAGCGGAGACCGGCGACAGGAGGCGGCTGGCGACGAGGAGATGATCCGGAGACCACGGAGGCAGAGCGAGCTATTGCGCGGGCGAAGAGGTTCGGAGAAATTTCCAAATTTTTGCCCGTGACTATATATAGCTCGACCATGTCGGTGTGACCGAGTGGAACAACTCGGTGGCACCAAGATTGAAAACTGTGTACAGTTATTGCAACTCGGTGTGACTGAAGAGTTCAAATCGGTTGCACCGAGATTGAAAACCTAGATCGACTTAGTGATCTCGGTATGACCGAAATGGAGGAATCGGTCAGACCGAAAATCACAAAGAAGTTTTGGAAATTTAAGTCTATGACGAATCGGGGACTCTGAGTGCTCCTCGCACAGAGTGGTTCGAATCTGACTTGATCAAATTTTGTGATGTAGCATGAATAGAGTTTGAGACGAGAAAAGCATAGATAGCTAGAGAAGGTTCTTAGGCATTCTTGTCCATCCACTTGGCCAAAGAAAAAGAAGCTAATCAATCAAAACAACAAGTGGATGTCCTCGAATGAGTAAAGTATGCGACCAACATGCTCACACAATAAGATGGCAAATGAAATATGTGGCAGCATGCACAACCAATTCTAGCATCTATCAAACAATTGGCGATGACTAGGTCATCTATATATGAGTATATTGACTTAGGAGTCAAATGATAGACATTTGATCATAGGTCATACTCATCGTTTAAGCTCAAGTGGTGTTACCACTTTTACATAAAGCATTTATGTGTTCACATCATTAGAGTTGCTTTGACTCAATTCTTAGAGTTAAGCTCCCCCTAGATGTGAGATCCCCCCTAAGAGGGATGAACTAACCTTGGGTTTTGTCGATGATGACTTCATGTAGGTGTCAAAGATGTGGATGCTCAATGTTGATGCAGATCAATTGGAGCAATCCTTTGGAGTGAGTTGCACTTTCAATACCTACATGGGTTAGTCCCACAAGGAACAAGCAAGTATATCCATAGACATAGAGTGATGCACACACAAAATGATGTCCATGAAATCATTAGGTTACCTTGTCCCTTGCCTTACCAACATGAGGGTTTGTGACTCCTTGAACTAGTGCAAGATATGGACGTTGATTGCACTTGTCCTTGCCATAATGATATGAGTGAAATATGTTGGCGAAGTCACCCTCAAGAACTCTCTAGTTCTTCTTCTTCGGGATCCACATCATCTTGATGGGAATCCTTGGAGTTGTAGTTGTACTTGATGAGGTAGAACTTGATGTAGTCTTGGGAATCCACTTGACCGAGACCTTAGGTGCCTCTTCAACTGCATCAATCTCTTATTGAAGCTTGTCCTTGCATTTGTTCTTGTGGTCTTGTGGTGGAAGATCATCTTGTGCTTGTGTTCCCTTGAAGGAAGTAGGATCATACTTCTCTTGTTGAGGAACAAACTTCGTCTTGGGGTATTGATCTTCTTCCCACTCAACTCCATTGGCATTGAACTTTCGTTCAAAACCAACACCTTGATTCTTCCGGTGCCTTCCTTGCTTGCGTACAATTTCCTCGAATTGCTTACTCCCGACAAGGCTCTTTGTATACGCCTTTCTCTATAATTCCCTTCAATAAGCTATTTTCTTGCTCAAGTGTAACTTGGCTAAGAGAATCATTAGTGGAATCAAGAGAACTACTAGAAGCAACAATATTGGATTTGACATTATTATTGTTACTACTAGAGGAAGAATCTTTCTTGATCTTGTTACTAGACTTGACTTGAGGCATGTAAGTAGATAAGAGTAAACGCTTGGCAATGTAAGAAGAACTTTTCTTACGGAGGTCATCATTGATTGCTTTTAAGAACTCATGCTCTTGCGCAAGATTCAGCTTTTCAAAGCGTAACTTCTCATGAGCCCTTAAAAGTTCTCGATGATCTTCAAAGATAGTTTCATGAGCTAACTTAAGAGTGTTTATTTCTTTAGTTAGTCGCTCAGTTTTCTCCTTATCATTGTCATTCGTTTCAACTTGATTAGCATGATTAATTGACGTTTCATCATAGTATTCATCACTAGATTTGTCAACAAGTAAATCATCATCACCTAGCAAGTCATCTTCATCAACATCAAAATCAACATACTCGGGGTGTGTTACCTTAGGACCTTTGGCCATGAAGCATCTTCCAATTCCTTCATTTGGTGACTCAAATATGTCGTAGGAGTTGGTTGACACAAGTGCTAAACCGGCAACACCTTCATCTTGAGTATATTCAGAGTCGGAGTGATAGCTTCTCTCGGAGTGATTGTTGGAGTCGGAGCCGGATAACCTTTCACCAACATGAGCTTGATGTCTTCGTTTTGTGTAGCTCTTTGATGACTTGTCCTTCCTTTCCGAATCCTTGCTTCTCCATGAGGATCTTCGTTCATAACGATCATCTCTACTCCTCCTCTCTCTTGGTGGTGATTCTTTTCTTTTGCTTCTTCTTTTTGGAGAATCTTCTCTTCTTTTGTAGGGTGCCGTACACTCATTGGAATAGTGTCCGGGTCTCCCACAATTGTAGAAATTTCGCTCTCGACTAGAAGATCTTTTTTCATTGTAAGACCTTGACTTGGAGCTTCTTTATTTGCTTCTACTCTTGTAGAATTTGTTGAAGTTCTTCACCATTAAGCTCAATTCTTCATTGAAGGAGTGTTTCTCACTTGATGATGTGGGGGCTTCACTTGAGGCTTTGTAAGCACCACTTGACTTGTTGTGAAGTTCCTCCTTATCCTTAAGTGACATCTCATGAGCAACAATTCTTCCAATGACTTCCGTTGGCTTGAGATCTTTGTAGTTTGGCATCATTTGAATCAATGTGCACACGGTATCATACTTTCCATCCAATGCCCTTAGGATCTTCTTGATGATGAATCATGCAGCCGATTGTCAAAACCGGCGGATCTCGAGTAGGGGTCCCGAACTGTGCGTCTAGGCGGATGGTAACAGGAGACAAGGGACACGATGTTTTACCCAGGTTCGGGCCCTCTTGATGGAGGTAAAACCCTACGTCCTGCTAGATTAATATTGATGATGTGTGTTACAAGAGTGGATCTACCACAAGATCAAGGAGGCTAAACCCTAGAAGCTAGCCTATGGTATGAGTGTTGTTAGTCCCCACGGACTAAAACCCTCCGGTTTATATAGACACCGGATAGGGTTAGGGTTACATGAGTCGGTTACAATGGTAGGAGATCTACATATCCGTATCGCCAAGCTTGCCTTCCACGCCAAGGAAAGTCCCATCCGGACACGGACGAAGTCTTCAATCTTGTATCTTCATGGTCTTGGAGTCCGGCCGATGATGATAGTTCGCTATCTGGACACCCCCTAGTCCGAACTCCTCGGTAGCCCCGAACCGGCTTCACAATAATGACGAGTCCGTCGTGTATACTGTCTTCGGCGTTGCAAGGCGGGTTCTCCTTCAGTCTTCATGTTCCCGTCGAATAGTGTCCGACTTCTTTACAAATGTTGCGCTCCTTGGCTTCTACGCCCAATAATGGCCTTCTTCCACGTGTCGTACGAATGCAAAAGGCTGGGACATTTTTACATTTTACCCCCTAGCCCGTGAGCGAGCCGCCTACAAGAGAGGCGAGGATCTAGATCCAGCTCACACCATCCTCCATCCGCAAGTTCTCATCAAGCGCCTCGACAAAAATCCATTCCATCATGGATAGCCGACGGCTCCTCCTCTCACGCTCCCAGCCCTAAGCCAGGAGATTGGGGAGATGCTCGATTCCACACAGCGAGCTAGTGGTACTTCAAACCGAGGATATCTTCCCCAGCTTTCATGGTTCCGGTTCGAGCCGGACTGGCCACCTACAAGGGTGGAAAGCAAGCGGAGAGCGTCCCCAACCCTTCCAAAGGGGAGCGGGTATGCTTTGTCCCCTATCTAATAAGGGGACTCAGATTTCCCATACATCCGTTACTCCGGGGGCTCCTAGAGTTCTACGGACTCCAACTTCACCACCTACGCCCGCCTCCATTTTGCACATCGTGGGCTTCGTAGCTTTTTGCGAGCTGTTCTTGGGCATCGAGCCCCATTTTGCCCTATGGAAGAGATTGTTTTGTCTCGTACCCTGTTCTCATGAGGGGTCGATATACCAAGTGGGCGGAGCCGAAATATGGCGCATCGCCAGGACCGGATATCTATCCGGCACCCGAAGAAGCGTCCAAGACTGGCGGCCTTGAATGGTTCTACATGTTGGATGCCCCTCTGCGGATCCGGTCCGGATCGGCCTCCCGGAGTTCAACAATGCTCCCTTGAAGAAACGCCTGAGTTGGCGCCCTTGAGCCCTCAACGGGAAGATGATAGGAGCGTCCATTATCTGATGGGCCGGATTAGGTTACTGGCCCATTCCGGATTGACCATGATTGGAGTCATGGCCACGTGCATTATGCGAGGGGTGCAGTCATTCCAATATAGCGGCCACCCTATGTGGGATTTCAACGGGGAAGATGACGCCACCCGTCATGGCCGCAAAGGGCTAGGCTCGGCAGCCGATCTGGCAAAGATCCTGTCCGGCTTGTACAAGGGAGAGGAGGAGGACTTCCTCCGCAAGAATCCGTTGAATGGATTTTCTATGCATAACCCTCGAAGCTGGGTAAGCGGATGTTCATCTACCCGATCCATACTTTTTTAAAGTCAAGTATCTTACTCTGTGATTTCGACGCAGGAGCTGCACCGGGACGTAGAGGGCATACGAAGCCTAGCTCCACAGCCCGAGGATCTGGAACGATCCCTGGATCCGGCCTCCGAAGAGGATCCGGACATAAAGGTGGAGCTGATTGATGGGGCGTTCCACCAACGTAGCATAGACAATGCCCTAGTCGCCATTACGGCTGACTACCCCGGTTTGTTTTTTGCCTCCCAGGTGACTACGACCGAGGTCTTGACACCATCGTTTGATCCGCGCTCAATTCTGACCATCCCATACTGATGGTGTATCGTAGGATGTGCCTTTAAGGCGGGAAGCCGAACCCGCGGCGGCCGACCAACAAGGGTCAGTCTGGCCTGGCAGGCGGAAGAGGAGTGCGGCGCGAACCGAGACATCGCCAGCTGATGCGGAGCACCGCTATTTGTAAGGGAAGGATCCCGAGAAGGTATATTAATGCTCTTAACTTTTCGGAAGAAGCTCGCCGGACGATGTCCGGAGAGGTTGCCAATCAAGCCTCCGCCAGCCATGCTCCAATGCATGGTCCGGAGGGAGGTGAATACAAGGCGTAAACCGGACGCTCCTCGGCGGAGGATGCCGACAGGCTGTCCGCCATCCGTCTCGAGGTGGAGAGCGCCATGAATCACAAAGGCGTCGCGGACAGTTCTTCGTGGCGTGTTTCTCCCGAGGCGTTAAATGCCTTTAAAGCGGAAATCGCACCTCCGTGCCGCTCAAGATGGGTTGACCAGAGCCACGGGCGGTATGTGAAATACATACGGGTAAGTAATTTTAATAGTTATATATGCCGGTAGCCCCCGAGACTTAAAATAGTTCAAATAACTGATTTAAGGATCAATTATTATCCAGGTTCTTGCGGAGAAGAATACCCAGCTGTCCCAGGAGCTCCAAGAGTGCAAGGCCCAACTTGAAGCCGCACTGGCCGCCACAGGGGGAGCCACAGAGACCCCCGCTGGTAAGACGTACTTTGAAAAGATAATTATTTAGCAAAGTGTGGCGTGAATCTGACAATAATATTGCAGAGGGCGCCGGACTAGATCCGGACAAGCAACAGCTCACGTCAGCTAAAGGCCAGCGAGAGGGTGCTTATGAAGGTGCAGCAGAATAGAAACAAGCTCCAAGATGCCCACACCCAGCAAGGAGAAGAGTTGAAAGGTGTTCGGGCCCAGCTGTCTGGCTCCGTGAAGGAGAATCAGCGGCTTCGTCGCAGCATTTATAGTAAGTGCTTGAACAAATTCCTTTGAAAAGAAGAATTCGGCGAGGAAGTCGATTGACAGAAATATGTCTTTAGGTGTGCTCAGAGGTCGCCTGTGGAGAAATGCCTGAGTCAGCGGGTGACCAACTTTCCGAGCTAGTGCAATTGCTCGAACGTGTTCGGCAAAGCGACGAGTGGCGTCGTTCATGCTTTATGGCCATCCGTCTCCCTACCCGAGGGCCTTGGTGAGCTTCTTTGAGAAGCTTCAGGAGCACGGCGACGCCTCCGTTTGTGGAAGATATCGGCTGCCGTCGAGGCGCCAGGAGGCTGGGCCATGGTGAAGACACGTTACCCGAAGTCGACCCAAACCACATGGCCGAGGTCGGACCTGCGGGGCCTGATGGGAAGGAGATCCTGTGGCGTGATGTACGGCCAAGTAGAACTGGCGGCTAAATATTCCCAACAGGATTGTAAATTAGACAGCCTGTTAGATGGGATTGAAGAGGAGTACAATCGATCGATTTGTGATGTAATTTGAAATGACATGTAAAATGCCTTCTAGCCGGATTGTAGATCGTTTGTCTTTGCGGACCGTTTCGCTTCAACCTCGGGACCCAACAGTCCGGAGTGTGTCCGAATACCCTTACGGTTATAAAAGAACCGGGGCATGCATGGAGACAAGGCGTCGGGGTCATAATTGCTTTATCAGACAAGTGCCCAACTAGTTATGTTATATTACATGGTTAGTAAGAAACATCTTCCAGGAGAATAGTTCCGTTAAGGGTTCCTTTCACAGGAGGCATGCCCTAAAGTGCAATGCGGACTGCGAAAATAGCAGAAAAAAGCATCTGGGGCAGATAAATAAGTAAGTAATAAATCATCTTTCAAGTCACCGACCGAATATTCTCTTAAGAACGCTAGCTTTCGGCTTCACCCGGTCACGAGGTACACATCCGGCTGACCCGGCAAGAATAATCGCAGAGGTGCTCCCTTTACCTCCTAGCCGAACAATCGGGAGCGTAGGGGTAAGCACAGGAGCCAGCAACCCAGCTTGGCCAAAACTTAAGTCATATCGATGCATATAATGGTGAATAAAAGGTACATGCGGAAGTATGACACATGTGTTGGGCATGAAGCCCGTATGAATAAGCTTCATTTAAAGAAGCCCCTAGGTATAATGAGTGCGAGGCACATCAAGTGTGTCTTGAACAAAGCGCAAATCAGCCCATAAAAGGTATTGAAAAAAGTGGGAAGAAGGAGGAGGAGGAGGCGGTAAAAAACAAGGGGTGGGCGGGGAGTGAGACAAACCCGGAGTCCGGCGTTAAGCGTAGAATCTTGAGGAGGCGGGCTGCGTTCCATGGGTTCGGCTCGAGTCGGTTGTCCGATGCGTTCACGTGACGGCAATGCAGCTCCGCCGGTCAGACTTGGTCGATGATGAAGGACCTTCCCACTTGGGCTTGAGTTTGTCCTTTTTCTTGTCCGTGAGCGTAGAACAAGTTCGCCAACATTGTAAGTTTTGGCCCGTACTTCTGCCTTTGATATCTTCGAGCCTGCTCTTTGATAAAATGCGGAACGAGCCTTTGCCATGTCCCGCTCCTCCTCTAAGGCGTCCAGACTGTCCTGCCGATCTAGCTCGGCTTCTCTTTCTTCGTACATGCGCACGAGGTGAGTCATGAATTATATCGCAGGGCGGGACTGCCTCTGCGCCGTATACCATGAAAAATGGTGTGAATCCGGTAGTTCGGTTTGGCGTGGTCCGCATGGCCCCCGGTATGGAGTCGAGCTCCTCTACCCGGTCGTGTTAGATTCCTTGAGGACCGCACTAGTGCGGGTTTGATGCCGCTCATGATTAGACCATTTGCTCGCTCAACTTGACCGTTAGTTTGGGGGTGATAGATGAAGCGTAATCGAGCTTAATGCCCATGTTTTTGCACGAGTTTAACCTCGTTGGCCGTGAAGTTCGTGGTCGTTGTCGATGATGATCTTTGTGGGGACACCAAAGCGGTGTACTACCCGGATATGAAGTATATCACCGGTCCGGATTCTGCCGTTTAACCGGCTTGGCCTCAATCCATTTGGTGAATTTGTCCACCATGACCAATAAGTATTTGTGCTTGTGGGTTCCCCTTTAAGGGTACGACCATGTCAAGCCCCGGAGCATGAAACGGCCGTGTAATGGGTATAGTTTTGAGGGCGGTGGGTGGCATATGGCTCTGATTAGCAAAGAGCTGGCAACCGACGCATCGTTGGACTAAATCCTGAGTATCTGCCCGGGCTGTCGGCCAATAAAATCCTGTACGGAAGGCCTTGCCTACAAGGGCCCGGGCTGCAGCGTGGTGCCCGCCGAGTCCGGCGTGAATTTCAGCCAGGAGATTCCGCCCTTCCTCTTCGGAGATACACCTTTGAAGGACTCGGTTGTGCTTTTCTTATAAAGTTCTCCCTCATGGACCTTGTAGGCTTTAGATCGCCGAACGATGCAATGGGCCTCATTTTGGTCTTCGGAAGTTCTGCCGCATTAAGTAGGCTAGGAATGGTTCTGTCCGCACGGGCAATGACTGCCATTATTTCGTGAGCTGAAGGTGTTATTTCATTGGCTGAGCCGCCGATTGTGTCAGAATGGTCTGAGTTAGGTGATGCAGCTGGCTCCGGATTGGTATTTCCGGACTCCTCTTCCCATAACACGGATGGCTTATAGAGCCGTTCCAGGAAGATGTTAGGAGGGACGGCGTCTCGTTTCGCGCCGATGCGTGCTAACACGTCTGCTGCCTGGTTATTATCACGTGCTACATGGTGGAATTCTAGTCCTTCGAACCGAGCAGACATTTTTAGGACGGCGTTGCGGTAAGCTGCCATTTTTGGATCTTTGGCGTCCAAGTCTCCATTTACTTGGGATATTGCGAGGTTTGAATCCTCGCACCTCTAGGCGTTGAATGCCCATGGAGATTGCCATCCGGAGGCCATGTAGAAGGGCCTCGTGTTCGCTGCGTTGTTGGACTCCATGTACATTATTTGAAGTACGTATTGGATTGTGTCTCCGGTTGGGGACGTCGACGACGCCTTGACCCCAAGCCAGCCAACATTTTGGATCCGTCGAAATGCATGATCTAGTTAGAGTACGCTGCATTACTCTTTAGGGAGTTCGGCTTCGGTCCATTCGGCGATGAAGTCCGCCAGAACCTGCGACTTTATAGGTCGCCGTGGTTTGTAGGTTATGTCAAATGGTAAGAGCTCGATAACCCATTTTGCAATCCTGCCCGTTGCGTCGCGATTGTTTATAATATCGTTGAGAGATACTTCGGAGGCCACCGTTATTGAACACTCTTGAAAGTAGTGTCGCAGCTTCCGGGATGCCATGAACACCGCATACGCTATCTTTTGATAATGTGGGTACCGGGATTTGCATGGAGTTAGAACAGTGGATATGTAGTACACTGGTTTTTGAAGAGGGAATTTGTGCCCTTCTGTTTCTCGTTCAACGACGAGTACCGCGCTGACAACTTGATGTGTTGCTATGATATATAATAACATAGGTTCGCCCAGGTTGGGCGCGGCCAGAACCGGGTTTGTTGCCAGTATGGCCTTTATTTCTTTGAGTCCGGCTATGGCAGCATCCGTCCATTCGAAATGTTCGGTGCACCGGAGGAGGCGGTAGAGGGGCAGAGCCTTTTCTCCCAAACGGGAGATGAAGCGACTTAAGGCCGCTACGCATCCGGTTAGTTTTTGTATCTGCTTGAGGTCTTTTGGAATATCCAATTGTGACAGAGCTCGGATTTTGGCCGGGTTTGCTTCAATTCCTCGACCGGATACGATGAAGCCCAAGAGCTTTCCGGCTGGTACGCCGAAGACGCATTTTTCCGAATTGAGCTTAATGTCATATGCCCGGAGGTTGTCGAATGCCACCCTCAAGTCTTCTACTAGAGTTCCGACGTGTTTGGTCTTGACGACCACATCATCTACGTAAGCCTCTACTGTTTTGCCTATCTGGGCCGCCAGACATGTTTGAATCATGCGCTGATATGTTGCGCTGGCGTTTTTGAGTCCGAAGGGCATGGTGTTGAAGCAGAATGGCCCATATGGAGTAATGAATGCCGTTGCTATGCCTGATCTTTCTCCGCCATCTTGATTTGATGGTATCCGGAGTATGCGTCGAGGAAGCACAATGAGTCGTGCCCTGCGGTAGCATCGATGATTTGATCGATGCGGGGGAGGGGGAAAGGGTCCTTTGGACAGGCCTTGTTAAGGTCTTTAAAATCGACGCAGAGCGCCTGTGGATTTGTCCTTTTTGGTACCATTACTAAGTTGGCTAGCCAGTCCGGATGTTTTATATCTCTGATGAATCCGACTTCTAAGAGTTTGGCTAGCTCTTCTCCCTTTGCTGTCTTTTGGGCTCGGAAAATCGCCAAGAGCTTGTTTGGTAGCTTGAATCCTTTTAGGATATTTAGGTTGTGCTTTCTGCCACTGCGTGGGATTCTGGCATGTCTGAAGGGTGCCGAGCAAAAATGTCCCAATTTTCGAAGGAATTCTCGTAGTCTTGGCTTCGACATCGGGACTTAATTGTGCCCCAATGGAGGCCGTCTTTGTGGGGTCCGTTGGATGGACCTGAAATTTGACTATTTCGTACTGCTGGTTTAAAAGAGGTGAACTTGGACCTCTTATCGAGTATCACATCGTCCCTATCCACCGTGGAGCGCGGCGTGGTTAGTTCCTCTGCCGCTAGGGCTTGGACAATGCCTCTCTACGGCCGGTCTGGCTGTCTTATTTTCAGCGTAGTGTCTTTGTATCATCAATCCTTGGCGAGTGATTATCCCATTGGGTCCGGGCATTTTGAGCTTCATGTACCCGTAGTGGGGTATAGCTTGGAAGATTGTGAATGCATCTCGCCCTAACAAAGCGTGATATCCGCTGCCGAATGGGGCCACTTGAAACGTGACCTCCTCGGACCTGTAATTGTCCGGTGAGCCGAACACTACATCTAGTGTGATTTTTCCTACGCAGCATACTTCTCGACTAGGGATTATCTCTCTGAAGGTTGTGCTGCTTCGCTCAATGCGGCTCCAGTCAATTTCCATTTTTTGAAGGGTTTCCTCATAGATGAGGTTTAATCCGCTGCCGCCATCCATGAGTACCTTAGTAAGATGAAAACCGTCCACTATCGGACCGAGGACCAATGCGGTAGGTGCTCTAGCTGTTGAATTTAGGTTCGTCATTTGGCGTTGAAGGTGATAGCCGTGTCGCTCCATGGATTTGTTGTTGCTACTTGGTAGACTTGGCGAGGCTGCGGATTGTTCGTTCCACATGTTATTTGATGCGAAAGTCTCAAGACTGTTAATACCGTCTTGATCTTTGGGTTGGTTACCCGGGGCTAGAAAGCCTACGCCGCTTTTGGCCACCTGCCGTAGTATCCAACACGCTCGAAGGCTGTGTGTTGGAGTGGCGCCCTCCGTACTGTGGATCTTGCAGGGTCCGTTGAGCCAACCCTCCAGTACGGTTCCGTACCCTTTAGGGGGTTTTGGTTTTTTGGTATTCAACCTGGGTGCTTGATAATGATGCACCTTTTTGTTTCGGACTAGGGGTGTATTCGGGGCCGGATTGTCCCAAAATTTACTTTCGGTTTTCCAGGCGCTCTCCATTGCACAATACTTTTGTACTATGGTCACCAAGTCAGTAAAGCGTGTAATTTCGTGACGACTGATGGCGTTCAGGATTCCCTTGTCCGTGCAATTATTGTAGAAAATTGGGATTGCGTCCTCCTCTCGGTAGTCCTTTATCATGTTCATAACCAGGAGGAATCTGGCCCAGTAATGATGTACTATTTCATCGGGCTCTTGCCGAATTTGAGAGAGATCGCTAATGTTTGGGTGGGCGGGTGGAACTAGATCCAGAACCCCGTCCAGTTTAGGACTCAAGGGCCGAGAAGTTTCCGAACTTGGAAGTTTGGATTTTTGAGTGTTATCCCATGAATCCAACCCACCGCCTGATTTTTAAGTTCAGGGCTTGATCAACGCCCGTCCCTATGCGGGAATCCGGCATGGAGGGATCGGGAATCCGGACGTAACTAGCCCTTAAGATACAAGAAGAATCGCCGCATTGCTGCTCTATCAAAGCAACATGATTGGTAGCACAGGAGAGTTGATCTCTCTCAGATCGGTTTTAGGCCCGATCTGGTCGTAATTTGTGGCGACTCCCAGGGCGGCGATGCGATCCAAGAGCTCGTTCATGGAGGAGAGCTCGATCGGATCTAACTGTTCGGCAAGTTCTGAACTAACATGGAGATTGGTTTTGATGACTCGAGAGGTCATCGTCGGTAGCGATGGCGGATGGCGGTCATAAGAAAACCACCTAGCGAAGAGTTCCGCCAACGGCCAAGGCTCCTTGGCAATAGTATCGTCTTTAAAGGCGAGATGAGGCATCCTACGGCGGCGACGACACAGAGGAACTCTCAATGAAAGCACCAATGTCGGTGTAAAAACCGGCGGATCTCGGGTAGGGGGTCCCGAACTGTGTGTCTAGGCGGATGGTAACAGGAGACAAGGGACACAATGTTTTACCCAGGTTCGGACCCTCTTGATGGAGGTAAAACCCTACGTCCTGCTAGATTAATATTGATGATGTGTGTTACAAGAGTGGATCTACCACGAGATCAAGGAGGCTAAACCCTAGAAGCTAGCCTATGGTATGATTGTTGTTCGTCCTACGGACTAAAACCCTCCGGTTTATATACACACCGGATAGAGTTAGGGTTACACAGAGTCGGTTACAATGGTAGGAGATCTACATATCCGTATGGCCAAGCTTGCCTTCCACGCCAAGGAAAGTTCCATCCGGACACGGGACGAAGTCTTCAATCTTGTATCTTCATGGTCTTGGAGTCCGGCCGATGATGACAGTTCGGCTATCCGGACACCCCCTAGTCCGGAACTCCCTCACTGTCCGTCATCTCTTCACTCCCTAAGCCGGGCAATCTCATTTGTGATAAGTGCAAGCCTAGAGTACATTTCAGTGACACCTTCACCATCCTTCATTTTGAACTTGTCAAGCTGACTTTGGAGCACATCCAACTTGGATTCCTTGACGGATTCGGTACCTTCATGCATATCAATCAAAGTATCCCAAATTTCTTTTGCATTCTCAAGACGGCTGATTTTGTTTAATTCTTGAGGCACAATCCGTTGAAGATGATATCACAAGCTTGAGCGTCAGATTGCAACATCTTCAATTCTTGACATTAGCTTCACGGTTCGACTCTCTCCCATCAAAGAATTCACCTTGCAAGCCAATACAAATAATTGCCCAAGCAGGCGGGGTTATGTCCGGGAATATGCATTTTCATCTTATGCTTCCAACTAGCAAAATTAGTACCATCAAAGTAAGGACCTCTACGGTGATAATTTCCCTCGCTAGATGCCATACTCTCCTAAGTTGTGAAACCAAGGCTATGATCACCAAAAGCTATGGAAATCAAAGCAAATGGAGACCAAAGCTCTGATACCACTTATAGGACCTTGAAGTATGTCTAGAGGGGGAGTGATTAGACTACTTGACCAATTAAAAACTTAGCCTTTTCACAGTTTTAGAGTTTGGCTGATTTTAGCTATCTTAGGACAAGTCAAGCAATCATCACACAATTCAAGCAAGCATGCAAAGAGTGTATAAGCAGCAGAAATTAAAGCATGCAACTTTCAAGAAAGTAAAGGGAAGGGTTTGGAGGATTCAAACGCAATTGGAGACACGGATATTTTTGGCGTGGTTCCGATAGATGGTGCTATCATACCTCCACGTTGATGGAAACTTCAACCCACGAAGGGTAACGGTTGCGCGAGTCCACGGAGGGCTCCACCCACGAAGGGTCCACGAAGTAGCAACCTTGTCTATCCCACCATGGCCGTCACCCACGAAGGACTTGCCTCACTAGCGGTAGCTCTTCACGAAGTAGGCAATCTCCTTGCCCTTACAAACTCCTTGGTTCAACTCCACAATCTTGTCGGAGGCTCCCAAGTGACACCTAGCCAATCTAGGAGACACCACTCTCCAAGAAGTAACAAATGGTGTGTTGATGATGAACTCCTTGCTCTTGTGCTTCAAATGATAGTCTCCCCAACACTCAACTCTCTCTCATAGGATTTGGATCTGGTGGAAGGAGGGTTTGAGTGGAAAGCAACTTGGGGAAGGCTAGAGATCAAGATTCATATGGTAGGAATGGAATATCTTGGTCTCAACACATGAGTAGGTAGTTCTCTCTCAGAAATGGTAAGTTGGAAGTGTAGGTTTGTTCTGATGGCTCTCTTCACGAATGAAGAGGAGGTGGAGGGGTATATATAGCCTCCACATAAAATCTAACCGTTGCACACAATTTACCAATCTCGGTGGGACCGAATCAACAAACTCGGTCAGACCGATTTTAGTAAACCTAGTGACCATTAGGGTTTTCGATGGCACTGACATGCATCTCGGTAGGACCGATATGGTTAGGGTTAGGGCATAACGTAATCTCGGTGAGACCGATTACACAAACTCGGTGAGACCGATTTTGGTAATTAGCTAACCAGAGAGTTGGTCAGGTAAACTCGATGGGACCGATTTGCTCTTTTGGTGAGATCGAAACGTTATGAATGGGAAACAGAAAGTTTACATCGTAATCTCGGTGGGACCGATCCGCTCTTTCGGTGAGATCGAAAAGTTACGAAAAGGAAACAGAGAGATTACAATCCCATCTCGGTGAGACCGAGATCCCTATCGGTAGAACCGATTTGCCTAGGGTTTGTGGCAGTGGCTATGACATTTGGAATCGGTGGCGCCGGATAGGAAGAATCGGTGAGACCGATTTTGGCTTTAGGTTTAGGTCATATGTGGATGTGAGAAAGTAGCTGAGGGTTTTGGAGCATATCACTAAGCACATGAAACAAGATGCTCATTAAGCAACACCTCATCCCTCCTTGATAGTATTGGCTTTTCCTATAGACTCAATGTGATCTTGAATCTCTAAAATATAAAATGAAGAGTCTTGAGTTTTTAAGCTTGAGCCAATCCTTTGTCATTAGCATTTTGAGGGATCCACTTTCATCATCCATGCCATGCCATTCATTGAGCTTTCCTGAAATGTTCATCTTGGAATAGCATTAGCTCAATGAGCTATATGTTGTTATGAATTACCAAAACCACCTAGGGATAGTTGCACTTTCACCTTCCCTACCTTAGATCTGCATTACAGCTTCTCGAGTTCGTCGGTGTTCATCGCCGCCCGTTGCAAACCCTTGATAGATTTCACCTCCGACGCCCTTTTCTGATCGTCAGATAGTACATAACTGCTGCGGTAGCTGTTTCGCCCCCATTTTAAATGCAAACAGATCCCCTTTCCTTTGTTCAGAGGTCTCCTTCGAGCGTATGAAGTTATCTCCACTAGTTTTAGGTCTAGAAATTTCCTTTTCAGAGCGACCATTGGATCCAAAATAATAACTGCAACTTGTGAAACCTGTTTGCTCCATACTTAGCCAAAAAACTGCATCTGTTAGATCTGTTTAATCACGGTAGTCTATGTAGCCGGTTTAAGAAGACAACACTGATTGTCTGCCTTGCTTGCTTCCGGCGACTTAAGATAATTTAACTGCTTCTGATACCCGTAGCAGCTTAAATATCACTGCACAATTAGCCATATGTCATTAGGCCCCATGTTAAGCCGCCATCTTGAATAGTCTTAAAAATGTTTTCTTCTGGGTTAAAGTTGAACCGAAAATTCTTATTTTGTCATAGGCTTCCACTTGCATAATGGCACCTAAGGCTCCCAAAGCTCCTGTGACCTGTAACTGGGTCAAGTCCACTGTTACGGAAAGCATTTTGTCTGAGTTCGTGAAGACCGACCATCTTCCCAAGAAGGAGGTCATGTCTTATCATGCTCCTAACCCGTCAGAGGAGAAACCTCAACCCAAGGAGGCGGAAGTGATCATTTTTACTGATCATATGAGCCGGGGATTTGCTCCCCCCGGTTCAAAATTCTTCAGGGATGTTTTGCAATTTTTTGACCTCAGACCTCAAGACATCGGGCCCAATTTCATGTCAAATATTTGCAACTTCCAAGTCTTCTGAGGTGTACCTTGGAGAAGAGCCCAACTTACTTTTGTTCAGAGAATTGTTTTACTTAAACCGACAGAATGAACGTGCCAACGGGCCCAGTTTGGAACTTGGCGGCATCTCAATTCAGCGGCGGAGAGACTGCCTTTTCCCTTATGCTGAACTGCCAAGCCACCCAAAGGATTGGAACCAGACGTGGTTCTATTGCCAGGACACTTCTCCGGCTGATGAGAACCCGCTGCCCGGCTTCCGCGCTCTGCGCCTTGAATCTAACCACCCGCTGCCGGACAAATTAACTGCTGCTGAACGTCTTCCACTCGCTCCCACCATCAAGAAAATCAAAGCTCTCTTGGGGAACGGCTTAGATGGCATTGATTTGGTCTGAGTCTGGATCTCCTGGCGGGTGATTCCGTTAAGCCGCCGCCCCGGCTTAATGTGCACTTACTCAGGTGAAAAGGACGACCCACTGCGTCATAGTCCGGACGACTTACCAGATGACATGGTTGAAGCCATGACCCAATCTTTATTGAAAGAGGGCTCGGTGGTTAGTAACGCCTTCGGCTTACTTCCTTTCTGCAAGAAGAATCCGGCTCCTGCAGCAAGTCATCCATCTCCACAATTTATACCCTTATTGTGTTATACCCTGCTTTTACTCATAATCCTTTATCATTATTCACAGGAAAATGACAACTTCTGGAAGGTCAAGTATGACCATGAAGCTGCCAAACAAGCCAGAGCGGCCAAGAGAGCCGAGAGGAAAGCCGCCAAGATAGGAACTTCAAAGAAGAAGAAGCCAAGCGCTTCAGATATGTTAAAACTGGATGATACCGATGACGATGAAGAAGAGGTAACTCTTAACTCCCCTGACTCTTTTATCATCATCTTATTGACATTAATTCCTTTCAGGAGGACACGGGAAACAGCCAAGCCGTTGAGGAAGAGGTAACTATAATCTCCTCCGACTCCGAGCCTTTGTCGCGGCAGAAAATCCGAAGAGTGACCCGGAATGTAAGATTTTCACATCCTTTAGCTTACCAAGATCCTCAATTTCTTTTGAAGCGACAGATTTATGAGAGCCCGAGGCAGACCCGGACAAGCAAAGACACGGAACTCTCCTCCGGCTTACCTGATGTGACCAGGAAGCGCAGGCCTGAGGTTATCTCCGACTTACGTCATCTTTTACCTTTGGCGGGTTTCATTCATCAACCTCTCAATTCATCTGACTCCAACTATCAGGATACTTCACCTTCCTCTGGCGAGTCTATGCAATCAAATATGCCGGCTTTCAAAACCACACCAGGGTAATGACAACTTGCTTACCTTATGCTTATTTTACTCATACTCTTGTATTAATTCCTCTGATTTGTCCACAGTGTATAAGTGAAGCCCAGTAAGAGGGCAAAGAAGACTAAACCGTCCAAAGAAACGGTTGTAACTGAACCGGAGCTTGGAACGGCCACTCCCGATGTCTCTGCCCACGGGCCGCCGTCTGAACCATCTCATGACGTTCCAGCTACCTCTGACCCGCCTGCCGAACAAACCCTCGACGGCTCTGTCAACCCGGAGATTCCTAGCCCGGCCAAGGCAGATGACCCGGAAGTTGAGATCACCAAGACTCAATTTATTGAGCCGGGAAGACCCACCATATTGGCCAAGTGCTCTGCCAAGGAGGAACTTTTGGAACGCCGAAAGGCCAAGCTGGACGTCGCTGATTACACTCATCTGAGCATTGGAGAGATTGTCTCTGGTTACATAAACCAAGTACACAGCAGCCGTGACCTGGAGATTGACATCGTGAAATAGATACAACAAAAATCTGAGGTATAATTTTTTGTTACTTTTCCTTATTCATACTTACTGTACCAGCCCCCAAGTCTATTGCTTATCAGAAAATATGTTGTAGACTTAAAATCTGCTTATCATTGTTTGTCAACTCCCGGTTTATCTCAAGGCCAACTTTAGAACAAGATAATTAAACCGGTGTAGTATAATATTTGAACTTGCAATACGCATTAGCCCCCAAGTGCCAAGTATCTTACCTTGCAAAGTGCTTGGGACTTAATTTCAATGAAGCGCCATAGTAATTCAGAGTTCTTCAGTATACATTAGCCCCCAAGTGTCAAGTATCTTTGCTTGCAAAGTGCTGGAGACTTAATGTTATCTTATAATAACTCCGACTATAACCCGGCATTGATGCATGCCACCATAAGTCAATTTGAGTCGGAGATTGCTGATCTGAAAAATCGCCTGAAAGCTCAAGAGATTGAAATCCAGAAGGCCAACTCCAAGTTTGAGTTCAGCGTGTCTGAACAAGAGAAATTGAAGAAAGCCTTTGAAGCTGATAAAAAAGTATGGGCTGATGAAAAGGTCTCTCTGGTGACCCGGGCCGAGAAAGCAGAGGCGTCGCTTGCAGACGCAACAGCCGAGCTATCCGGCTTAAAGCGCCAAATATCTCATACGGTCTCAGCAATCTTTGGTAAGCTATTTGAGCAAACATTAAATACTGCCATCCTTCTTTAGATGACTATTCCCATTGTTACCTCCGGCTCATCTGACGTCTATTAACGCAGGCCCCAGGAGCTCAAATCTTAACCAGAGCAAGTTAATCAAGCTAAAGGCGGTTTATACTCTGGTGGAACAACTCTACACCGGGTCACAACGTGCTTTGGCCGTTGTGGCTTTATCAAATGACGTTCCCCATCTCCTGCAAGATATGCTAAAGCGGCTTGCTGTGCTACCTCAGCGGGTCCAAGAGCTAAGACGGGCATCTGCGAGAGCCGGAGCTATAGCCGCATTGAGCCGGGCCAAGGCGTTGCTACCAGAGCTAGACCCGGCCGACATCGCTCTTGGATATCCAAGCTTGAAGGAGGATGGTACCTTGTTTGATGAGAAGGATTTCACCGCCTGGGTGAGGGAGATACGCCCTGTGGCCACGCTTATTGGGAATGACACTGACCTTACCAAGTATCAGCCGGGTTATGACAGCCAGAATCAGAGACTCCCAACGCCTCGCTACGATGAAGTCAGCCTGTTCCCTCCAATTCGTAAGCATACTTTTGCCCCTGAATTCGAGCCAGCCGGGTTAATAGATGATGAAGCTGAGTTTGAAGCTTTGAGTGGCATTGACTAGGCATCATCAACCTTCCAGGACAGGGCAGCCGACGGAGGAGCAGAGAAGGATAACCCGGAAACGTCAGGTCAACCAAAGGAGTGAACAATCAGGCGTCGTATGTTTATGTCTTGTGGAAAAACAATGCTTCATTATTCAGACTCAGAGAGTCTTGTAACAGGGTAGAAAAAACACTTGATTTTTGCCATGCCTTCGCGCATGTTTGCGGTACTCAACACTTTCTTAAGCTGCCGTCATTATATGCTTCCAGCTTATATTGGTCTTCTGCTTCCTTTATGTTTAAAAGAAATTGCTTGCATCTCCCTGCGTACAGAACAAACACAAGTCCCTTGGCGACTTACCGCATAGGGGGTCACATAATGTGTTGATAACCCGTACCATGAATCAAAAAATAATAAAAGCTGGTTCTCGATTATATCCTTGAGACACAATCGTAACAGCATACCTGTGATCCTTTGATTACCTTGTCGGCTTATGTGACCCGAACAATGAAGGTAAACTTTGTTAATCCTGAAACCTGGCACATATAATGATTGTTTATGCGCTAACAGTTTTATTTGATCAATATTAAACCGGTGGAATAAAGACCACCACAAAAGAGCTTTCAAAATGATCTCACAATAGTAAAATACTTGTGATTGCAAAGGGTGATGAACAATAGACAAAATTTAAAGGCTTCTGATTCGAATACGATCAGAAAACCGTTCGAAAGGGGTTAAGCTAAGATTCGGATACGACCATATAGCCCCCAGTGGCTTTGGCGATGCCGATCAAGTGGGTATCGACAGCTATGTTCTCTTTGGTTCGAATACGACCTATGTTTGAACAGAAGCCCCAAATGACCATAAGAGTTGTTTAATGACGTTGATTGAATATGATCTCGTCGGACCCAAAGGGTTAATCTATGATTCAGATATGATCAAGAAGCCCCTAGTGGGTTTGGCGTTATGCCGATCAAGTGGGTATCGGCGACTATGTTCTCTTTGGTTCGAATACGACCTATGTTTGAACAGGAAGCCCCCAAGCGACCATGGCTAGATTCAGATATGATCATAAGCCGGACCAAAGGGAAAGCATGATTCAGATATGATCCGCTCCCTGTTGGTTGTTTCAACAACATGATAAGAAAGACATGTAAACTTTTGTGGGTAGAAAAAAGGACAGAGGTCCTGCTTTATTGCTTTTCATAATATATACATCGTCGAAATATGTACATCCTGAGAGTCGGTGGCTCAAGTATAGTAAGGCCGAAGATGAGCGATATTCCACGGCCGGCGGGTCTCCTCCTCCGACTTACGTGAGTCTTTGTGCTCTCGAACATTGATAAGGTAGTATGACCCGTTGTTCAGATTCTTGCTGACCACAAAGGGTCCTTCCCAAGGGGGGATAGCTTGTGCATATCAGACTGATCCTGGATGAGCTGGAGCACTAAGTCACCTTCCCGAAAGGTTCTGGATCTAACCCGGTGGCTGTGGTAGCGGCATAGGTCTTGCTGGTAAATCGCCGAGCGGGCTATTGCCAAGTCTCGTTCTTCATCCAACAAGTCAAGTGCATCCTGACGAGCTTGTTCATTGTCAGTCTCAATGTAATCCGCCACTCGGGGCGAGTCATGACGGATGTCATTTGGCAGGACCGCCTCTGCTCCGTACACCATGAAGAAAGGTGTATAACCCGTAGATCTGTTAGGTGTAGTGTTGATGCTCCAAATCACAAAAGGTAACTCCTCTACCCAACAACCCGGCGTCCGCTGTAAGGGGACCAAGAGCCGGGGTTTTATACCTTTCAAGATCTCCTGATTGGCTCTTTCTGCTTGACCATTGGATTGAGGGTGAGCAACTGCTGAAACATCAGGCCAGATATGTTCTCGTTGATAGAACTCTTCCATGGCACCTTTGGAGAGATTAGTGCCATTATCAGTTATGATGCTGTGTGGAAAACCAATACGAAAGATCACCTTTTTCATGAACTGAACCGTCGTGGCTGCATCACACTTACTGACCGGCTCTGCCTCAACCCACTTTGTAAATTTATCCACTGCCACCAGGAGGTGTGTCTTTTTTATCCTTAGACCTTTTGAAGGGCCCGACCATATCAAGACCCCAGACTGCAAACGGCCAAGTAATTGGAATCATCCTCAATTCTTGAGCCGGCACATGAGCTCGTCGTGAGAATTTCTGATAACCGTCACATTTACTGACCAGATCCTCCGCGTCAGCGTGAGCCATCAGCCAATAGAAACCGTGACGGAAAGCCTTGGCCACGAGAGATTTCGACCCGGCATGATGACCGCAATCCCCTTCATGGATCTCACGAAGTATTTCCTGACCCTCCGCAGGTGACACACAACGTTGAAACGTCCCAGTGACACTCCGATGATGCAACTCACCATGAACAATTGTCATGGATTTAGATCACCGAATGATTTGTCTCGCCGAGGTCTCATCCTCAGGCAACTCTCCCCGGGTCATGTAAGCCAAATATGGCACTGCCCAATCTGGGATGACGTGAAGAGCCGCCACCAACTGTGCTTCTGGGTCTGGAACAGCTAAGTCTTCCTCTGTGGGTAACTTAACAGAAGGATTATGCAAAACATCCAAAAAGGTGTTAGGTGGCACCGGCTTACGCTGAGATCCCAGCCGGCTTAAAGCATCAGCCGCCTCATTCTTCCTTCGATCAACATGCTCCACTTGATAACCCTTGAAGTTCCCAGCCACAACATCAACTTCACGACGGTAAGCCGCCATGAGGGGATCCTTGGAGTCCCACTTGCCTGACACCTGTTGAGCCACGAGATCTGAGTCGCCCAAGCACCTTACCCGGCTCAGATTCATCTCTTTGGCCATCCGAAGACCATGGAGCAAGGCCTCATATTCAGCTGCATTATTAGTACAAGGAAACATGAGCTGGAGCACATAACAAAATTTGTCACCTCGAGGGGAAGTTAAAACGACTCCAGCCCCCGAGCCTTCCAATTGCCTGGACCCATCAAAGTGAATAGTCCAATATGTGTTATCCGGCTTCTCCTCAGGTGTCTGCAGCTCTGTCCAGTCATTGATAAAGTCCACCAGGGCTTGAGACTTAATAGCAGTACGCGGCATGTACTTCAAGCCATGAGGCCCAAGCTCGATGGCCCACTTGGCGACTCGTCGTGGCCTCTCTCTTACGGATGATGTCTCCCAAGGGAGAACTTACCACGGTGATAGGGTGACCTTGGAAGTATTGCTTCAGCTTCCGCCTTGCCATGAACACCCCGTAAACAAGCTTCTACCAATGTGGATACCTTTGCTTAGACTCAATGAGCACCTCACTGATGAAGTAAACCGGCCGTTGAACCGGATGCTCCTTGTCGGCCTCCTTGCACTCCACCACGATTGCAACACTGAGGGAACGTGAGTTAGCAGCCAAATATAACAGAAATGGCTCTCTATCAATGGGATCCGCAAGGACCGGCGGCTCAGATAACTGTCTCTTTAAATCTTCAAAGGCAGCATTAGCAGCCTCACTCCTGCATAAAAGTGTCTGCTTTCTTCATCATCCGACATAGCTTGCAAGGCCTTCTCCCCTAACCGGCTTATGAACCGGCTTAAGGCAGCAACACGACCCGCCAATAGCTGAACATCATTGATGAACGCCGGCTTAGCCAAAGAGGTAATCGCCTTGATCTTCTCCGGATTAGCTTCAATACCTCTGTTGGAAACCAGAAAACCCAAAAGCTTGCCCGCTGGCACGCCAAACACACACTTGGCCGGGTTAAGCATTATCTTGTAAACCCGGAGATTGTCAAAGGTCTCCTTTAGATCAGCTATCAAGGTTTCCTTCTCTCTGTAGTTAACCACTCTATCATCCACATAAGCATGAACATTGCGTCCAATCTGATCGTGGAGACAGTTCTGTACACACCGCTGATAAGTCGCCTGGGCACCCTTGAGCCCAAATGGCATAGATACATAGCAGAAGGCTCCAAACGGAGTGATGAAAGCCGTCTTCTCCTGGTCCTTAACTGCCATCTTGATCTGATGATAGCCAGAGTAAACATCCAAAAAGCTCAAACACTCACAACCCGCCGTAGCATCAATGATTTGATCAATACGGGGGAGAGCAAAGGGATCAGCCGGACAAGCCTTATTTAAGTCCGTGTAGTCCACACACATCTGTCAGGTGCCGTTCTTCTTAAGCACAAGCACCGGGTTAGCCAACCACTCAGGGTGAAAAACTTCAACAATAAACATGTCCGCCAAGAGCCGGGCCACCTCCTCACCAATAGCTTTCCGTCTCTCTTCGTTGAACCGTCGAAGAAACTGCCTGACCGGCTTATATTTTGGATCAATATTAAGAGTGTGCTCAGCGAGTTCTCTCGGCACACCCGGCATGTCAGAAGGCTTCCATGCAAAGATGTCCCGGTTCTCACGGATGAACTCGATGAGCGCGCTTTCCTATTTAGGATCCAAATTGGCACTGATACTGAACTGCTTAGACGAATCGCCTGGAGTGAAATCAACAAGCTTGGTTTCCGCGGCCGACTTAAACTTCATTGCCGGGTCATGCTCTATGGTTGGCTTCTTCAGGGAGGTCATATCCGCCGGGTCAACATTATCTTGATAAAACTTCAGCTCCTCTGCTGCACAAACAGACTTAGCATAAGCCGCATCACCTTCTTCACATTCCAGGGCTATCTTTCGACTCCCATGCACAGTGATGGTGCCTTTGTGACCCAGCATCTTAAGCTGCAAATAAACATAACACGGCCGAGCCATGAACTTGGCATAAGCCGACCGCCCAAACAGAGCATGATATGGACTCTTAATTTTGACCACCTCAAAAGTTAGTTTCTCAGTCCTAGAATCGTACTCATCTGCAAAGGCCACCTCCAATTCAATCTTACCGACTGGGTACACCGACTTACCAGGCACCACTCCATGGAAAACGGTGTTAGATGTCTTTAAATTTTTGTCAGTCAAAGCCATGCGTCGAAAGGTCTTGTAATAGAGGATGTTGATGCTGCTACCTCCGTCCAAGAGTACCTTGGTGAATTTATATCCACCGACCTGAGGTGCCACCACCAAGGCTAACTGACCCAGATTGTCAACCCGGGGAGGGTGATCTTCCCTACTCCAGACAATTGGCTGCTCTGACCACCTCAAATAACGGGGGACTGCCGGTTCAACCGAATTCACCGCCCTCTTATGAATCTTCTGGTCACGTTTGCATAAGCTAGTGGTGAACACATGATATTGTCCACTATTCAGTTGCTTTGGGTTACTTTGATATCCCGACTGCTGCTGTTGCCCTCCTTGACCAGATTGCTGCTGATTATAGCCGCCTTGATTCCCCTGAAAGCCGGAATTTGAACCACCGCCCAAGCCATGAAAGCCGCCGGCACCTGAGCCGCCACCTGACCCGTGATTACTGTCAAACATGTTGGAATTCTTGAAAGCCTTCATGATTGCGCAATCCTTCCATAAGTGAGTGGCTGGCCTCTCCCGGGTGCCATGTCTCGGGCAGGGCTCATTGAGTAACTGCTCAAGAGATGGACCTGACCCGCCAGATCGAGGGGGCGGTTTTCCCTTGCGTCTCTGATTGTTACCCCGTGCATTGACGTTGGCCACAAACTCCGGGTTACCCTCGGACTTACGCTTATTGCCTCCTTGATTCATCGGGTTATGCTGTTGACCCTTTCCATTGCCGTTATTCTTTCCCTTCCCTGTCTTTTCCTCATCAGACGCGGGATCCTTGGTATTATCAGAATCGGCGTATTTGACTAAAGCCGCCATCAGTGTACCCATATCATTACAATCGCGCTTGAGACGCCCCAGCTTCTGCCTCAACGGTTCAAATCGGCAATTCTTCTCTAACATGAGGATTGCAGAGCCGGCATCCATCTTGTCAGACGAATGTATTATCTCTTTGACCCGGCGCACCCAATGAGTGGTGGATTCACCCTCTTCTTGTTTACAATTGGTTAAGTCCACAATCGACATGGACTGCTTGCAGGTGTCCGTAAAGTTCTGAATGAACCGGGCCTTTAACTCCGCCCATGAGCCGATGGAATTAGGCGGCAGGCCCTTTAACCAAGACCGGGCCGTTCCATCCAACATCATGGTGAAGTACTTAGCCATTGCCGCGTCACTGACCTCCAACAGCTCCATCGACATCTCATAACTTTCGATCCACGCCCCGGGCTGTAAGTCGGCCGTATAATTTGGCACCTTTCTGGGTCCTTTGAAGTCCTTGGGCAGACGCACATTACATAGAGCCGGCACCAAACAAGGAACACCGCCGGTTTTGGTGGCTACTCCTGCCTCAACAGAAGTCGTCGGATAATCCGGGAGGGCCTGATGAGCCGTCAGCTGAGCCGCCAGTTGAGCCGCCCGTTCGTCCTCGTGACGTATCCGGTCCTGTACCGGGTTATAACCGCCTGGGTGGTTACGGTGTTGGGTATTGCTTGACAAGGCTTCTGATTCCATGTGCCTGCTGTAACTTGGGCTCCGGCTTGGGCGAGGAGTTGAATGAATCCTGTCCCGACTGTAGGAATAAGCCTCCTGCTGAGCCAGAGAAGTCTGGACAAGTTCTCTGATCCTTCGCGTCTCCACCGTTGTTGGATCATCACAGTCCACTGGGAGAGCCGCCAAACATGTTGATGCTGCAATCAAGTTCTCCATGGGATTAGAAAAGTGACCCAGTGGTGTTGGTACGTATCGGGGTGGGGCCATGTTCCCATGAGGAGGTGCCATCACCCGAGGCTGAACCGGCCCCCCTGCTCCGGATGTCATGAACTGATTTGCTTCTGGTGGGTTACTAGGGCCGGCTCCGGGTGTAGCAAAGAGGTTCCGAGGATCATAAATCAGAGGCAAACGGGATTGAGTTTTCTGGTGTCTCCTCCTCATCACCTCATTAGATGCGTTCAGGTTCATCGGAAGCTGGAAAGCCTCTGATTGGAGCTGCTGCGCCCGTGCATCCAAAGCCGCCCGTTCTGTGGCCAACCTGGTGTCCTCAGCTGCTAAGGCCTCCTTGGCCCGAGCTATTTCCTCACGCACCTGTGCCACCTCTGCATTATGTTCATCTTGATTCGCAGGAATAACTGTGGTGGTTAACAGGGCCGTCAGCTTATCCATGAGATCCATCAGCACCTGAGCCGGCGGGCGCACAGGGCCTCCTGCCCCGGACGCTCCTGACCCAGACGTTATTGCTGCCGCGGCTGTAGAGTTTTGACCGGGTTGAGTACCAGCCATGAAGACCCCTACGCAGCTTGGCGGCTCAAAGGGGTCCGGAATACTGCTGCCATCGGAACAACCCCCAAGCCTGCCGTCTTGCAGTTGATACATCGAATCGGTTTCCCCAGTGGACGAGTAACCATCGGAGCGGACGGCCATCTCACCACCATCTACAGATCCTTCAGAAAGTTCCCCTCCCGTGGATGCAACCCACGAAGGCACGCTTCACGACGGGTTGAGCTCGGGCGGGTCTTGCACGCTGAGCCGTCTCGACGAGATCGGTGCAGTTGTCCGGCTCAGGGCCCGGCTCACCAATCCGGCCGATGAAGATGTGAATTCCGCCAAAGGGGACCCGGTACCCGTACTCAATTGAGCCAGCCTCGGGGCCCCAGCCTTTGTTGTCGATGTAGATCTTGCCGCGACGACTTTTGGTCATCCGGCCGACTGCGTATCCCTTGATCCCTTCGAAGTTGCCCTTCAAGAACTCAAATCCACCGTGCGCTGGCCCCATGGTGGGCGCCAACTGTCGTGGAATTGTCACGACAGATGTCCTTTTGCAAGGACTTAGTTCTAGAGCCATCGCAACTAGGAAGCTTAAAGGGGTTAATCGGGACAAAGGACATGAGAGAGTTATACTAGTTCGGCCCCTTACGGTGAAGGTAAGGCCTACGTCTAGTTGGGTTGGTATTGCTAGGGCTTCGATGACCGAGGAGCGAGATCGCTATGCCGGTTCTCGAGGAGTTGTTTCTTGCCCTAAGCCGCCAGCGGGTCGTCCCCTTATATACACGGGGATACGCCCTGCGACCTACAGAGTCTCGGCCGGCTCATAAACAGTGTCCGGCTCGGTGACTAGTTAATTCTACCTTACGATACAAGTCATGTCATTACGGCGGTTTACTACTACGGGCCTTAAGTCGCATGTGGGCTTTAGACCCTTAATTGAACCGCCATCTTCATGCTTGGTCTTGGGCTTCTTCTGATGAATTGTTCTTTGCGTAACCCGGCCCCTCATGGGCGGCTTACGCAAATAGTTATATCCCCAACAGAAAGCTTTGGCAACAGGTGCTATTGAAGCCGCGTGGTGGCCACACTCGCCTTGGTGGATATCTTTGAGGATTGCTTGGCCTTGCTCTGGCTCCACGCAGCGCTGGTACACACCAGTGACACTGCGCCTCATAAGTTCTCTATTGACAATGGTGTATGCTGCCGCCCGATGTTGCACTTGTCAGGCCGAGATCTCATCAGTCGGCAGCTCTTTATTCACCAGAAAGTTGAGGATGGGCTGAGCCTAGGAAGGTGCTGCTATTTCTTCTACTGAAAGGACTGCTACTTGCACGAGGGCGGTTGGGCCGGGAGACGGTGGGTGATACGTATCCAACGTATCTATAATTTGTTATTGTTCCATGCTATATTATATTCTGTTTTGGACATTATTGGGCTTTATTATACACTTTTATATTATTTTTGGGACTAACCTATTAACCGGAGGCCCAGCCCAGAATTGCTGTTTTTTGCCTATTTCAGAGTTTCGCAGAAAAATAATATCAAACGGAGTCCAAACGAAATGAAACCTTCGGGAATGTGATTTTCGAAATGAACGTGATCCAGAGGACTTGGAATGGCCTACTAGATCGGGAACGTGACTTGAATTATCAGTTTGGTTTGGCCTACTAGATTGATCTTTCTTGCAATGGGAGAAGTGCTTAGCTTTGGGTTCAATCTTGCGGTGTCCTTTCCCAGTGACAGTAGGGGCAGCAAGGCACGTATTGTATTGTTGCCATCGAGGATAACAAGATGGGGATTATATCATATTGCATGAGTTTGTCCCTCTACATCATGTCATCTTGCTTAAAGTGTTACTCTGTTCTTATGAAATTAATACTCTAGATGCATGCTGGATAGCGGTCGATGTGTGGAGTAATAGTAGTAGATGCAGGCAGGAGTCGGTCTACTTGTCTCGGACGTGATGCCTATATACATTATCATACCTAGATATTCTCATAACTATGCTCAATTCTGTCAATTGCTCAACAGTAATTTGTTCACCCACCGTAAAACTTATGCTCTCGAGAGAAGCCTCTAGTGAAACTTATGGCCCCCGGGTCTATTTTCTATCATATTAATCTTCCAACACTTAGCTATTTTTATTGCCTTTTATTTTACTTTGCATCTTTATCATAAAAATACCAAAAATATTATCCTATCATATCTATCAGATCTCACTCTCGTAAGTGACCGTGAAGGGATTGACAACCCCTTTATTGCGTTGGTTGCGAGGATTTATTTTGTTTGTGTAGGTGCGATGGACTCATGCGTGGCCTCCTACTGGATTGATACATTGGTTCTCAAAAACTGAGGGAAATACTTACGCTACTTTGCTGCATCACCCTTTCCTCTTCAAGAGAAAACCAATGCAGTGCTCAAGAGGTAGCAAGAAGGATTTCTAGCGCCATTGTCGGGGAGTCTATGCAAAAGTCAACATACCAAGTACCCATCACAAACCCTTATCTCCCGTATTACATTATTTTCCATTTGCCTCTCGTTTTCCTCTCCCCCACTTCACCCTTGCCGTTTTATTCGCCCTCTCTTTTCCGTTCACCTCTTTTTCGCTTGCTTCTTGTTTGCTCGTGTGTTGGATTGCTTGCTTGTCACGATGGATCAAGATAATACTAAGTTGTGTGACTTTACCAATACCAACATTAATGATTTTCTTAGCACTCTGATTGCTCCTGTTACCGATACTGAATCTTGTGAAATCAATGCTGCTTTGTTGAATCTTGTCATGAAAGATCAGTTCGCCGGCCTTCCTAGTGAAGATGCCGCTACCCATCTAAATAGCTTCTTTGATTTGTGTGATATGCAAAAGAAGAAAGATGTGGATAATGATATTGTTAAACTGAAGCTATTTCCCTTTTTGCTTAGAGATCATGCTAAATCTTAGTTTTCATCTTTGCCTAAAAATAGTATTGATTCTTGTAATAAGTGCAAAGATGCTTTTATCTCTAAATATTTTCCTCCCGCTAAGATCATCTCTCTTAGAAACTATATTATGAATTTTAAGCAACATGATCATTAACATGTTGCACAAGCTTGGGAGAGGTTGAAATTAATCATACGTAATTGTCCTACACATGGTTTGAATTTATGGATGATCATACAAAAAATTTATGCCGGATTGAATTTTGCTTCTAGAAATCTTTTTAGATTCGGCATGGGATGCACTTTTATGGAAATCACTTTAGGAGAAGCTACTAAACTCCTAGATAATATTATGGCTAATTATTCTCAATGGCACACTGAAAGATCTACTAGTAAAAAAGTGCATGCGATAGAGGAAATTAATGTTTTGAGTGGAAAGATGGATGAACTTATGAAATTATTTGCTACTAAGAGTGTTTCTTCTGATCCTAATGATATGCCTTTGTCTACTTTTATTGAGAATAATAATGAATCTATGGATGTGAATTTTGTTGGTAGGAATAATTTTGGTAACGCGTATAGAGGAAACTTTAATAATAGGCCTTATCCTAGTAATTCCTCTAATAATTATGGTAATTCCTACAACAATTCTTATGGGAACTTTAATAAGATGCCTTCTGAATTTGGTACTAGTGTTAAGGAATTTATGTATTCGCAAAAGAATTTCAATGCTTTGCTTGAAGAAAAATTGCTTAAAGTTGATGAATTGGCTAGGAACGTTGATAGAATTTCTCTTGATATTGATTCTTTAAAACTTAGATCTATTCCACCTAAGCATGATATCAATGAGTCTCTCAAAGGCATGAGAATTTCCATTGATGAGTGCAAAGAAAGAACCACTAGGATGCATGCTAAGAAAGATTGCTTTATGAAAGCGTGTTCTTCTAATTTCTATGAAAATAAAGATGAAGATCTAAAAGTTATTGATGTGTCCCCAATTAAATCTTTGTTTTGCAATATGAATCTTGATAATGATGGGACTGAATATGATCCACCTTTACCTAGAAGGCGTTCCAAAATTCGGAGTTTTTAGATCTTGATGCAAAAATTGGTAAAAGTGGGATTGAAGAGATCAAAACTTTAGATATTAATGAACCCACTATTTTGGATTTCAAGGAATTTAATTATGATAATTGATCTTTGATAGATTGTATTTCCTTGTTGCAATCCGTGCTAAATTCTCCTCATGCTTATAGTCAAAATAAAGCTTTTACTAAACATATCGTTGATGCTTTGATGCAATCTTATGAAGAAAAACTTGAGTTGGAAGTTTCTATCCCTAGAAAACTTTATGATGAGTGGGAACATACTATTAAAATTAAAATTAAAGATCATGAATGCTATGCTTTGTGTTATTTGGGTGCTAATGTTTCCATGATTCCAAAGACTTTGTGCGATTTGCTAGGTTTCCGTGATTTTGATGATTGCTCTTTAAACTTGCACCTTGCGGATTCCACCATTAAGAAACCTATGAGAAGAATTAACGATGTTCTTATTATTGCAAATAGGAATTATGTGCCCGTAGATTTTATTGTTCTTGATATAGATTGCAATCCTTCATGTCCTATTAATCTTGATAGACCTTTCCTTAGAACGATCGGTGCAATTATTGATATGAAGGAAGGAAATATTAGATTCCAATTTCCGTTAAGGAAAGGCATGGAACTTTTTCCTAGAAAGAAAATAAAATTACCATATGAATCTATCATGAGAGCCACTTATGGATTGAAAACCAAAGATGGCAATACCTAGATCCATCCTTGCTATTATGCCTAGCTAGGGGCGTTAAACGAAAGCGCTTGTTGGGAGGCAACCCAATTTTATTTTTAGTTTTTTGCCTTTTGCTTCTGTGTAGGAATAAATCTTTGATCTAGCTTCTGGTTAGATGTGTTTTTATGTTTTAATTAGTGTTTGTGCCAAGTTAAACCTATAGGATCTTCTTGGATGATAGTTATTTGATCTTGCTGAAAATTGCAAAAACTTTCTGTTCACGAAAATAATTGTTAAAAATCACCAGAACGTGATAAAATATTGATTCTAATTGCTGCTGATCAATAAAAAAATTGTCTAGGTCGTACTATTTTAGCTGAATTTTTGGAGTTCCAGAAGTTTGCGTTAGTTACAGATTACTACAGACTGTTCTGTTTTTGACAGATTCTGTTTTTCGTGTGTTGTTTGCTTATTTTGATGAATCTATGGCTAGTAAAATAGTTTATAGACCATAGAGAAGTTGTAATACAGTAGGTTTAACACCAATATAAATAAATAATGAGTTCATTACAGTACCTTAAAGTGGTGTTTTATTTTCTTTCGTAACGGAGCTCACGAGATTTTCTGTTAAGTTTTGTGTTGTGAAGTTTTCAAGTTTTGGGTAAAAGATTTGATGGATTATGGAAAAAGGGGTGGCAAGAGCCTAAGCTTGGGGATGCCCATGGCACCCCAAGATAATCTAAGGACACCAAAAAGCCAAAGCTAGGGGATGCCCCGGAAGGCATCCCCTCTTTCGTCTACTTCCATCGATAACTTTACTTGGAGCTATATTTTTATTCACCACATGATATGTGTTTTGCTTGGAGCGTCTTGTATGATTTGAGTCTTTGATTTTTAGTTTACCACAATCATCTTTGCTGTACACACCTTTTGAGATAGATACACATGATTCGGAATTTATTACCATACTCTATGCGCTTCACTTAAATCTTTTGAGCTATATAGTTTTTTGCTCTAGTGCTTCAATTATATCTTTTAGAGCACGGTGGTGGTTTTGTTTTATAGAAACTATTATTATATCATACTTCACTTATATTATTTTGATAGTCTTAAAAAGCATGGTAATTTTCTTAAATAATCCTAATATGCTAGGTATTCAAGACTAGTAAAAAAGTTTCTTATGAGTGTGCTGAATACCAAGAGAAGTTTGATGCTTGATGATTGTTTTGAGATATGGAGGTAGTGATATTAAAGTTGTGCTAGTTGAGTAGTTGTGAATTTGAGAAATACTTGTGTTGAAGTTTTCAAGTCCCGTAGCATGCACGTATGGTAAATTTTATGTAACAAATTTGAAACATGAGGTGTTCTTTGATTGTCCTCCTTATGAGTGGCGGTCGGGGACGAGCGATGGTCTTTTCCTACCAATCTATCCCCCTAGAAGCATGCGCGTAGTGCTTGGTTTTTGATGACTTGTAGATTTTTCCAATAAGTATGTGAGTTCTTTATGACTAGTGTTGAGTCCATGGATTATACGCACTCTTACCCTTCCTTCATTGTTAGCCTCTTCGGTACCATGCATTGCCCTTTCACACATTGAGAGTTGGTGCAAACTTCGCCGGTGCATCCAAACCCAGTGAAATGATACGCTCTTTCACACATAAACCTCCTTATATCTTCCTCAAAACAGCCACCATACCTACCTATTATGGCATTTCCATAGCCATTCCGAGATATATTGCCATGCAACTTTCCACCGTTCTGTTTATTATGACACACTCATCATTGTAATATTGCTTTGCATGATCATGTAGTTGACATCGTATTTGTGGCAAAGCCACCGTTCATAATTTTTCATACATGTCACTCTTGAGTCATTGTTATCCCGGTATACCGCTGGAGGCATTCATATAGAGTCATACTTTGTTCTAGTATCAAGTTGTAATCATTGAGTTGTAAATAAATAGAAGTGTGATGATCATCATTCATAGAGCAGTGTCCCAAAAAAAAGGCCAAATAAAAAAGGGCCCAAAAAAAAGAACATAAAAAGGGACAATGCTACTATCCTTTTTTTCCACACTTGTGCTTCAAAGTAGCACCATGATCTTCATGATAGAAAGTCTCTTGTTTTGTCACTTTCATATACTAGTGGGAATTTTTCATTATAGAACTTGGCTTGTATATTCCAACAACGGGCTTCCTCAAATGCCCTAGGTGTTCGTGAGCAAGCAAGTTGCATGCACACCCACTTAGTTTCTTTTATTGAGCTTTCATGCATTTATAGCTCTAGTGCATCCGTTGCATGGAAATCCCTACTCCTTGCATTAACATCAATCGATGGGAATCTCCATAGCTCATTGATTAGCCTCGTTGATGTGAGACTTTCTCCTTTTTGTTGTCTTCTCCACATAACCCCCAACATTATATTCTATTCCACCCATAGTGATATATCCATGGCTCACGCTCATGTATTGCGTGAAGGTTGAAAAAAGTTTGAGATTACTAAAGTATGAAACAATTGCTTGGCTTGTCATCGGGGTTGTGCATGATGAGAGCATCCTTGTGTGACAGAAATGGAGCATGACTAAACTATATGATTTTGTATGGATGAACTTTCTTTGGCCATGTTATTTTGAGAGGACATAATTGCTTAGTTAGTAAGCTTGAAGTATTATTACTTTTATGTCAATATTAAAACCTTTATCTTGAATCTTTCGGATCTGAATATTCATACCACAATTAAGAGAATTACATTGAAATTATGCCAAGTAGCATTCCACATCAAAAATTCTGTTTTTATCATTTACCTACTCGAGGACGAGCAGGAATTAAGCTTGGGGATGCTTGATACGTCTCCAACGTATCTATAATTTTTATTGTTCCATGCTATATTATATTCTGTTTTGGACATTATTGGGCTTTATTATACACTTTTATATTATTTTTGGGACTAACCTATTAACCGGAGGCCCAGCCCAGAATTGTTGTTTTTTTGCCTATTTCAGAGTTTCGCAGAAAAATAATATCAAACAGTGTCCAAAAGGAATGAAACCTTCGGTAACGTGATTTTCGGAACGAACGTGATCCAGAGGACTTGGACCCTACGCCAAGACATCAACCAGGAGGGAACGAGGTAGGGGGGTGCGCCCTCCACCCTCGTGGGTCCCATGTTGCTCCACCGACGTACTTCTTCCTCCTATATATACCCACGTACCCCCAAACTACCAGATACGGAGCCAAAAACCTAATTCCACCGCCACAACCTTCTGTACCCATGAGATCCCATCTTTGGGCCTTTTCTGGAGCTCCGTCGGAGGGGGCATCGATCACGGAGGGCTTCTACATCAACACCATAGCCTCTCTGATGATGTGTGAGTAGTTTACCTCAGACCTTCGGTCCATAGTTATTAGCTAGATGGCTTCTTCTCTCTTTTTGGATCTCAATACAATGTTGTCACCCTCTCTTGTGGAGATCTATTCGATGTAATCTTCTTTTGCGGTGTGCTTGTTGAGATCGATGAATTGTGGGTTTATTATCAAGTTTATCTATGAACAATATTTGAATCTTCTCTGAATTCTTTTATGTATGATTGGTTATCTTTGCAAGTCTCTTCAAATTATCAGTTTGGTTTGGCCTACTAGATTGATCTTTCTCGCAATGGGAGAAGTGCTTAGCTTTGGGTTCAATCTTGCGGTGTCCTTTCCCACCGATGAGGGGCAGCAAAGGCACGTATTGTATTGTTTCCATCGAGGATAACAAGATGGGGTTTATATCATATTGCATGAGTTTATCCCTCTACATCATGTCATCTTGCTTAAAAGCGTTACTGTTCTTATGAACTTAATACTCTAGATGCATGCTTTGGATAGCGGTCGATGTGTGGAGTAATAGTAGTAGATGCGGCAGGAGTCGGTCTACTTGTCTCGGACGTGATGCCTATATACATGATCATACCTAGATATTCTCATAACTATGCTCAATTCTGTCAATTGCTCAACAGTAATTTGTTCACCCACCATAATACTTATGCTCTCGAGAGAAGCCTCTTGTGAAACCTATGGCCCCCGGGTCTATTTTCTATCATATTAATCTTCCAACACTTAGCTATTTTTATTACCTTTTATTTTACTTTGCATCTTTATCATAAAAATACCAAAAATATTATCCTATCATATCTATCAGATCTCACTCTCGTAAGTGACCGTGAAGGGATTGACAACCCCTTTATTGCGTTGGTTGAGAGGATTTATTTGTTTGTGTAGGTGCGAGGGACTCGTGCGTGGCCTCCTACTCGATTGATACCTTGGTTCTAAAAAACTGAGGGAAATACTTACGCTACTTTGTTGCATCACCCTTTCCTCTTCAAGGGAAAACCAACGCAGTGCTCAAGAGGTAGCAAGCACTACAAAAAAAGACACATCCGTGACATTTTGGGCCGAACGAATTTTTTTCCTGTCATACATATGACACTTCTATGACGATAATTGTGAAAAAACCCGGTATCATCATAGATGTGGTGGGGCTCCTACTTCTATGACAAAAAATCATGACAGAAAATGGGCTTTTCGTCCAGGGCGGTCCGGAGACGCAGCTGCATGACATTCTTTGGGCCGTCCATGACGGAAAAAAACCGTGGTAGAAGCGAGGGCAAGGAAAATTTCGGGGAGTTCCCGGTTACGGTGGGAGGTCGGGGGCCGAGCGATGCGCGTTTCTCTTGTACACGTACGCGCGTGTGTGCGAGGCGTTGGCTCTAACTGAACCCGTGCGAGGCATTGGGCTCTAATCGAACCCGGCGACAGACCGCAGCTACGCTTTACTCAACCCGGCGATCGATCGATGGCTGTTAATCGAACCCGATTGAGCGATTCGCCGCTCTTGCTGCTAATCAAGCCGATCGATGCTGCCTCTGGGATGAACAGTGAGCATTACGGGGGGGTTTGGATGAACAGTGAGCGGTGGTGTTGCTTCTGGATGAACAGGACCCCGTGGTGTGGTGGAGGGCTGGATGAATAGTAGACGGTGGAGGGGTGCCCATGGAGGGGTGGTTGAACAGGACCCCGTGGTGTGGAGGGGTGGATGAACGATGAGCGGTGGAGGGGTGGTTGAGCGATGGCGGTGGAGTGGCCAGCGGTGGAGGCCGGATGAACAGGAGCCCGTGGAGGTTGGAGGAGGTCGACGGTAGCCCGTGGAGGCTGGAGGAGGTCGACGGTGGAGATGAACAGTATCCCGTGGAGTCCCATTTTGTGGTACGCCACACCCCTCCCGATGAACATGACCCCCGTTTCGATCGTAGCGCTCCAACACAAGTACGTTTCGTCCGTTTTGCGGTACGCCACACCCCTCCAGATCAACAGGACCCCCGTTTCGACCGTAGGAGGTCCGTTTCATCCGTTTTGCGGTATGCCACACCCCTCCAGATCAACAGGACCCCCGTTTCAACCATAGGGGGTCCGTTTCCTCCGTTTTGCGGTATGCCAGACCCCTCCGCTCAACAGGACCCCGTTCTGAATGTAGGAGGTCTGTTTCCTCCGTTGTGCGGTACACCAGGCCTCGTTTCCATCGCTATTCCGTCCAAGCCCTCCTGATGAACCCGACCACGCATTCCGTTCCGATCCAGCAGGTTGGCTCCCACGCGTTCCGTTGCCTCCCGATGAACACGACGCATTCCGTTGCCTCCCCATGAACACGACGCATTTCGTTGCCTCCCCATGAACACGACGACGATGCTATTTCTCCGTTCTGACCCAACCATGTACACGAGCCCTGGTCGTACGTATGCGCGAGTAGGCGTTTGCGACCCCGCCCGTATGTACACATATGTGGCCGTATTTTCATTCTTGCACCCTGGCCGCTGTTCGTATGTGTACATGCTACGTGCGCGCCTCTACTATGACACGTGCGTGCCTCTACATCGACCAGTATGTATGTACACGTTCGCGACCAGAATGACAACGCTACGTACGCTTCGACCGGTGGATCCCGGTATCGCCGTGCACTTCCTTCCCTGCGAAGATGTAGCTGGTGGGTCCCAACAGTCAGGCGGGCGAATCGTTTTTTTTTTGCCCGGACGCACTTCCTTGCGTGCAAAGGTGTAGTTGCTGGGTCCCAGCAGTCAGGGGGGAATCTTTTTGTTTTTTTTGCCGGACGCACTTCCTTGCATGCGATGATGTAGCTGGTGGGTCCCAGCAGTCAGGGGGCGAATCGGTTTTTTCCGGACGCACTTCCTTGCGTGCGAAGATGTAGCTGGTGGGTCCCAACAGTCGAGGCGAATCGTTTTTCGGACGCACTTCCTTGCGTGCGAAGATGTAGCCGGTGGGTCCCAACAGTCGGAAACATTTTTCACGAAATCTGGTGGCCCGTCCGGTGGGTCCCCGGCCAGTGGAGGAATAATTATTTTGCGCGTAATAAGGAGGCACTTCCTTGCTGCGGCCGTGGACCCAGCTGTCAGCCTCTCCACATATAGTCCACGTCCAATGGAAGCCATTCCTTGACCATGTTGACCACGCCGCGCCGAGAGCACCAGGGCGGTGGACGACGGCGAGGCCTAGGAAGTGGACGACGCGGAGCCGAGGAAGACGCAGCAGTGGATGCCCATGCGTAGAGGAGTATGAGGGTTCACTCGTTCGGCTGCGGTGTGAGGCTGCCGTCGCCGTAGAATAATAGGGGGTGTGGGTGCGTAGAGGGATGGCCTGGCCAGCGGTGGGAGTAGTAGGGGGCGGTGAGGCCTCCGCGGCATCACAGCCAGCCATGGGCGACAGGAGCAGGCGACACGACCGGCGCTGCTTTGGGCGGCTGGAGCAAGAAGACCAGAGGTTGAAGAAGCACTACGGCCGTTGGATGGACATCGTACGGTCACTGGAGCTAGAATCGTTCATATATTGACTAAAGTTGACAAAGGCCTCCGTCCCAGTCAACTTAGTAGTCCCACAAGTCATCCTCCCACCAAGGTGGGCCCCAGCTAGCAGGGGGGTATTCATTATTTTGTGCGTAATAAGGAGGCACTTCCGGTGGGTCCGAGTTGACAGCGGGGGAAACGTTTTTTTCGCGAAATACGGTGGCCCGACTGTGAGTCCCAGCAGTCAGGGGGAAACATTTTTTTCGCGAAATACTGGTGGCCCGTCCAGTGGGTCCCAGATGTCAGGTGGAGGAATAATTATTTTCCGCGTAATAAGGAGGCACTTCCTTGCGGCTGCCGTGGACCCAGGTATCGACCTCTCCATCGCATGATACTCTTCCGATGGAAGTCGTTCGTTGACCACATTGACCATGCCGTGCCGAGAGCACCACGGCGGTGGACGACGGCGAGGCCTAGGAAGTGGATGATGCGGAGCTGGGGAAGACGCGACAGTGGATGCACACGCGGAGAGGAGTATGAGGGTTCACTGGTTTGGCTGCGCTACCGTCGCCGCAGAATACCAGGGGGTGTGGTGAGTGGAGGGATGGCTTGGCCAGCGGTGGGAGTAGTAGGGGGCGGTGAGGCCTCCGCGGCAGCACAGCCGGCCACGGGAGGTAGGAGCAGGCGGCACGACCGGCGCTGCTTTGGGTGGCTGGAGCAAGAAGACCAGAGGTTGAAGAAGGACGAGGGCCGTTGGATGGACATCGTCTGTGTCCTTGACTAGAATCGTTTATATTGACTAAGTTGATAAAGCCCTTGGTACGTCAACTTAGTAGGCCCACAGTCGACTTAAAGCGGTGCGCCCGGATGTCGGGGAGGAATCATTTTTGGTAGTGAAGCTAGAATATCCGAGATTGAAGAAGAAGCACGGCATCCGTTGGATGGACATCCAACGTCCATCACTAGAACCGTGTGTTGACTATAAGTTGACAAAGCCTTGCATACGCGTCAACTCTGTTTTTTTAGGGGACGCGTCAACTTAGTAAGGCCAGAAGTGTGTGGCAGAGAACTCATAGCCCACTTGAGATTTGTAAGAATGTGTAGCCCATTTTCGAATTCTAATGGAATTTACTACAGCCCATTTACAGTTTGTTAAAAGTATAGCCCATTTCAACCAACCGTTCAAAACAGAATTCAATAAAATTTCCCACATTTTGATGGGATGCGAAATATTTTTATGCTGAAATTTCTAGTCAGATTAAATACAATTTCAATATAAATTTATATTACGTAAAAATCCAACGAAACATTGCGCTCGCAACAATTAATGAAATTAAAATTTTCAATATCCAAAAATAATATTTTATAAAGTAATCACGTGTTTGGTGCATTTTTTATAGTTACTGCCCAGTTTTTATAATTACATCCCATTGATTATTTCTTAAAGCCCATTTTCTTGTTAAGCCTAATGCATCCCTCCTAGGAAAGATTTGCAGCCCAGCAGGGCAGAGAATAACAACTTGATCTTGCCTGGGTATTCCTAAAAAAATGTATAACTGGGCTAGCCATTTTCAGCTTGAAAAAAATTAATATCTGGGTTGGATATCTGCACAGGCTAGACGGGCCACAGCCCGCCTGATTAATACCTGCAGCGATGTTTTCATTGTTGTTCGTGAGGAGAAAATTAATATCTGGGCTAAACATCGAAAAACTCTACAGTGCTCACACCTCAAAAACACAAATACTGCTCGAGCTGCTTGGTCCGAGCTGTCGGCCGCTTCTTGTGCAATTCTCTCGTTTATTGACTACTACATAGGTTGACAATGGTGTGGGACCGTGATGTCAGGAAACCAGGAGGAAGCAAAATAAATTATAGTTATATATATATATATAAATATATATATATATATAATAAGGAGGCACTTAAATGCGTGAGGCTATGGACCTGGTGGGTCCCCATTGTCATCCTCTCCAAGTAAAGTCATCTCCTGCGCCATCACCGCCCGGCTTGATCGGCGCGCCCGCCCCGCTTCCCGGTGCAGGCGATTACTCCGCTTTCAAACGACACAAGTGTCGTCCGTCCGTCCATCTGCCGCCCACATTAATGATATGCGGTTGTCGAGGCGGCTACTCCGGCGCCACACGTCCGTCCCTCCACCCGCCCACCATTGCTATATAAACTGTTGCGCCGGCCATAGCCACAGTCATCTGCATCCGTTCCCTTTCTCCTGTCCACACCACTACTGCCCACCATGGCTTCCTCGCGCTCCAGCGCTCTTCGGGACGGGCGGACGACGGACCACAAGGAGATGGTAGCCATTGCTGCCGACCGGCTGGCCGGCAGGCAGCCGGAGGACGACGACGTCCCAATGGAGAACATGGTAGTCGATGATCCGGTGCCAACCCCCTCCTCCGCGCCATCCTCGCCGGTGCATTGCACCATGACCATTGGTGAGGCCCATGCCCAATATATGGACAGGGTGAGGCATAATGCGTGAGGACCAGTTCCGGGAGGCGCAGGCTGACGCTGCCTACAACCACCATCTCCTCCATTAGCACCTGCAGGCGGAGGAGCAGATCGCCGCGGAGCGGGCGGAGCAGGAGGCGCTGCTCGACTTGTACCACTCCGCCCGCAAGGGCCGCCTCGAGCGCTGGCGGTACCGCATGCGGGTGGCGGAGGCTGCGGCCGCCTACAAAGAGGCTAGCAAAGAGGGCGATGAAGCGGGTGAGGCGCTGTTTGGCGAGACCGAGGACGAGGCAGAGGACAATGCCGGCTCCGACGAGTCCCCGCTCCGCTGGCGTCGACGAGGCCCTGCTCCGCCGAGGCCCCGCGGCACCAACAAAGAGGCGGAGGACACCGCCGGCTCCGCCGAGGCCCCGCCCCGCCAACAACGAGGCAGAGGACATCGCCGACTCAGCCGAGGCCCCACCCTGCCGGCAACGTGGGGGAGGATTTCCACCGCTCCGCTGAGGCGCCGCCGAGGCCCCGCCCCGCTGCCAACGAGGCCGCGCCACACAGAAAACAAGGAAGAGTAGAACACGGTAGGTCGCCGCCGCTCGGGTCCAAGTAAGGCCACCGCTGCTACCCTCTGCTTGAAGCCAAGCTAGGCGGGTTGACCATTGACGGTCGGTTAGCTTCTTGGCGGCGACGTGGAGTCAGAGAGCTGCGCTGGAGAAGAACGCTGCTTCTACTTAACTGCTGGTGCAGTTGGCTGACTGACACGTGGGCCCAACAGGCCACATGTCAGTTACGCAACTGCACCTGCAGTTAAGTCACTGAAGCTTCAGTTTGAATTCCTGTATCACTGGCATTGGATGAACATGCAAAACAATACGTACTAGCATTATTCCCAGGGTGATCACCTCGTTTGCAGCAGTTTCACATGTACTCCCTCCGGTCCTTTCTAGTATGCATACAAGTATTGTCTGCAGTCAAAGTATCTCTACTTTGACCAATCTTATACAAAAAAGTATGCACTTTCACAATGTGCGAAGTAAAAGGGAACAGAAGGAGTACAAAGAGTTTGAGCAGCTTTTTAGCGTTTCTGTACATTGCAATCAAACACACAAGCCTGGCAATTCATAGAGAGCATTCAAAACAATTGATGATTATGCATCTCAGTGACTCACATGTCAGAGGCAATATTTACTTCACAACTAAAGAATAAAGAAAAAATTGATCGATGTTGTTGACAGCAAAGGGCGTCCCATTCGAAAATATCAAACGCATGTCTTGCTAAAATCAGTGAGCAAAATTTGACAAGGTTGTCCCATTCCAAAATATCAAATGCCTACGATTGTGGAATGGGCAGGGTTTGCCATCAGTTCGGACATTGACATGGCACCTCGTGCTAAATAAACCAGCTGTTCTTTTTGTGCAGTTCCACCAAAATCAACCAAATTCGGCGTGTAGCTTGTATGATTTCGCCCTTATATGTTGCAACGCCTTGAACTTATCGGCACCTCCTTTCTTGTGGTGGAAATGAATGATTCGATGTATTCATGAACATTTTGTGCAGTTCCCATTGAAATCAAGCTGAGCACCCCTGTTTGCACAAATATAAGAAAGTGATTAGTATAAAGCAAACTGTACTATGAATTGACAGTTTCAACAGGCACATACA
The DNA here is from genome assembly GCA_021605145.1 of Aegilops bicornis. Taxonomy (NCBI): domain Eukaryota; kingdom Viridiplantae; phylum Streptophyta; class Magnoliopsida; order Poales; family Poaceae; genus Aegilops; species Aegilops bicornis. The sequence continues at coordinate 575,714,559 of CM038670.1, read as the reverse complement.
TGGTCCATGTAGAGCACACTTTTAGAAAAATGGAACTCACCAGAAAGAATCCTAGAACAACATTGTACTCGCGCATCACAGCAAAAAAATGGAGATTTGTCCTTCATACATCTTTGAAGTTAGTTTGGTCTTGTGGGGAGTAATGTAACCATCCTTCAAGCTGCTCCTTCGATGAGAAGATAGACATGGCTTCTTCATCCTGGCATAATCGGAACTAGTCACTTCACGTACTCCATATTCTTCTTCAGAGGAAGATGATCCTGTTGTGCAAAGACAAGAGGATTACTAAATGCTAGCATCCTTGTTTGCTCGAAAAAAAGGAAAGGAAATATTTAAAACAACACAGATGAAGCACTTCTCAAGGACAATACCACTTTTTCATGACAGTATCTAAACAGTAGCACAACACCAATAGAGATGACAAAGCTCAATCATATGGATGAAATCAGTGGACGAGTACCAACCTTTGTCATGAGGCTTATTGTGTAGAGCATACAGATGAAGCACTTCTTTGGAACCATCTGTTGCTATCTATGGTGGTGGCCATGCTTACTATATACTCCTCGATTAGTTTAATGTTTCCAACATCTTCTTGTGCAGTTCCACTAAAATATATGGTATCTTCAAAGAAGATCCCTGTTTGCACAAGTAGAGATAATTACATATTACATTAAGAGTGGCGCCAATTCAGTGGCAAAACAATTGCTCGTTCCAGCCATAGCAATAAATTAAGATGCAAAACTATATCATTACTTGTGTCATCACAGTTCCAGTGCTTCATTACAGCATCGGGAGTTGATTTTTGTTTTTCTTCCACTTGTTCTTCCCCTTCATCACTTGGTTCAATAACAGACAAGCTTCTCCTTCTATGTACGATTTGGCATGTCAATTAGGGAGCACAAGTATAGTACTAAACTTAAATTTCGATGAAAGTGGCAAAATACAGCCAATATGAGTTGTGAAATATCCTTATCTTACCTCAATGGGATATTACGGTGCACATACTGATTGGAAGTCTTGTCTCCATTTATGCAGTTCACTAAAATCAAGCAACATTATCGTACAAGTAGCACAACATATGAAAGCACACTACTGAGAATCATGTGAAAGAAGGCTAATCTTGACCTCTCATGATGCGGAATTCAAACAACTCACAAGAAGACGATTTGAACCAAATTCGCCTTAACGGATAGGAAGTAAGATCTCCTCTTGTGCAGTTCCACTAAGATCAAGCAATCAAACAGCGTTGTCGGTGTGACATTTTGGTTGAACTGCACAAAACACTCTTAAAACAAAAGTGTTTTGTGCGGTGCAACAAAACGTCACAATGGCAACGTAGGTGAAGTAGATAACCACTGTTTACACAGAGGTGCAAAGGAAACAATTAGTGGTCAATAACGGTGGATGACACGAAGCCAACAAAAAGAAGCATCTACCTTGTCTAAATGGGAAAGAAAGCAAAGACAGTAGCATTTCTCAAGCGGTGGCATTGATTAATATTAACATAGAGATTATATTAACAATAAAATTCGTTAAACATGTAATTTGCTTTTAAGCGTGGCATTGCATCAATTTTCCAAATGGCATTATTAGAGGGTGTTTGTTTACAGGGACATTTTGGTGTAGGGACTAAAAAAACTCCGTGTTAGTCCCATCTAAACCAAACAGGAGGGACTTTTAGGGACTAAAAGTGGGCATTTGGGACTAAAGAAAGAAGACCCCGAGGGAGCCTTTTTGGGACTTTTTCCAACAGTTGCCCATGCCACGCATCGCACCTTGTCTCTATTAGTTCATTACTAGGGGTAACATGGTCTTTTAGCATGTCATTTAATAACCTCTAGTCCATGTTTAGTCCCTGGAACCAAGCAGGTAGGGACTAGGGAGTTTTAACCAAGCAGGGCCTTAGATTAACAACGCTAATGAGTTGCATGGGATAGTGGGCCTTTTGACACCATGTGCATCTACCGATGTCTTGTGGTCATGCACGATCTGTTGCAACAAAGAACAAACAACCAAGGAGCATATTTGTGTTGGTCCCAGTTTTGTTATCTTTAGACACCTTTCCCTATGTGAGCGCAAAAATCTAGTCCTGCTCAAACTCTACAACCTTGTCCCTTCCTTTTCCTTTTGAACTAGTACTTTCTCCCTTCCTTTCCTCTTTGAACCACGTCCTAGATTTATGCGTCTGACTTTCCCCACTACTTTCCCCATTCCTTTCCTCTTTGAACCACTTCCTAGATTCATGCTATACAACTTTACCCCTTCATTTTCTCTTTTAACCACATACTAGATTCATGCTATATACAACTTTTCCCACTACTTTCCCCCACTCCTTTCCTCTTTGAACCACGTCCTAGATTCATGGTATACATGCAGCTATAGCAATGCATGTGGAGTAAGTAAATTATACCTTAAGGTTCTTGGGGCGTGGTTTAGTGGGTGACGGGACGGTGGCGAAGAAGAAGGGGTCGGAGGCCCTCCCGCGCCGACGCTGGGTGGAAAGTGAACAGCTGCGCCGGTACTCCCTCGCTGACGGCGACAGCGTTAAGCCTCCTTCCCTTCCCGGCGGACGGATCCTGCCGGCTCTTTGAGCAGCAGTGACAGGAGAGAGAGGTCAACGAAGTCTTGTTTAGATCTGGAGAGGGTGAGAGAGTGTGAAGAGATCAACTACAAGCGCTGAGGCTCCAGCGGGAGAGGGCGAGAGAGTGTGACGAGAGCAACTACAAGCGCTGAGGCTCCAGCGTGTATATATATACTTGAGTGAGTGTGAAGCGTGCAAACCCTAGAAAACATTTTGACTAGTCAAAGAATCCTCCTGGCACAAATTATGCTCAAGTGTAGTTATCGAACCAGAGACCTCAAGTTTGATGAGCGAACAGGCTAACCAGCTACACAACCCTCCCGTTATGTTCAACGAGAGGGAAATAACCTTTTATACATTCCTGCATTAGGTGTGACAAGCATGCTGTGTTTTTTGTGTGTGTGGAGTCATTGAGATTTCAATCATAATCGTGTCATGTGGCTTTGGTGGTAAGACTATCCCACGATGGTGCAGAAATAATGCAGCCTTAGTCACCTTACCTCTCTCCACGTAGTATGTTGGGTCCCACCAGTCAGAGGGCGAAACAAACAAATTAATAAGAAAAATTAAAAGCGCCAGCGGTGTATCTTACCTCACACATCTCGCTACTGCTCGGGAACACACTGTCCAATTGATCCCTCTGTTCGCTCACGTACTATTTTAAGTGAATCCTTATTATAACATGCACACAAATTTTGGGCACTTGTATTCGACTAAAGTCGGTGTGCCACCATATCTCGTATACTTACTACTCCCTTTGTCTAGGTGTAATAAGTCACGTTAGAAGGTGCAACGAGACCAAGGTGCGCGTGTGTGTGTGTGTGTGTGTGTGTGTGTGTGTGTGTGTGTGTGTGTGCTAGAGAGAGCGACAGATCGACCTACTCCTACAGAGAGATGTTGTGTAGTGTACGATTTTAGCCGCGAGAGTCGGTGCATACTCTCGTTTCAGGCGTGTCCGGTAGGGACATGCGACAGCTGCCACGCCCGCTCCTGACCAGCCTGGCCCACCCAAAGCCCCTCCATCGCCCGCGCGCGCTTCCTGCCCGAAACGGTCAGTGCCGCTCCAAAGAATCGGTGCCGCATTCATGCCCGGGCAGAGCGGACGCGACCTCTCACTGGCGCAAGAGTGATGGTTGCTTCGTCCGTCCAACTTACTGTTGGGTCTATGTGATTTGATGACTCCTTTGGTCTTTATTACTGAGGTGGTAGGACTGCTGGATGTCCCACGCTTTCGGCGAAAGGAGGTACTACTACTAGATTACAATTTTCTCCATTCTTACGGCAGAGGCGTGCAAGAGCAGTGAAAACACGCAGGCTCAGTGATTACATGGCCCACCTCACACTATCACCGTGCGACACCTAACTCTTTACATACTAGTACTCCCTCCATTCCTAAATATTACTAGATGAGTCCACGCACATTGCCGCGGAACAGCGGTATATCTCTCTGCGCAAAATTATCGATTTCCTAGAACTAAAAAAACTCTATAACCGCTTGACAAATGTGGTAGCCAAACTAAATAAACTCCCATAATCATTTAGATCATCCCACGTAAGGAAAAAAGATCAGCCAACTCCTACTGCATAATGGGATTATATTTTTCCTTTTGATATGTTAATGGGACTTAAAAGCTCACTTACATGCATGCTACCGGTGCATGCTTGCATGCATACATGTTGATGTGATTTAAAACCCACTCACATGCATGTGCCACGGTATTTCTGCATGCTTGCATGTGGCTTAGTGCGGAGCCTCTCAGCGTCTAGATCAGACGGCTATAATGGACTGATTTACTTCATCTAACGGCTACATCAATTTTGATGATGTGGCTCCAGGAGAGGATAGAGAATTCCTAGTAGTGGGGGCTAGCTATTACTAGTAGATAAGTCTATGTAGAGATTCCACTACATACGGAACAAAATGAATGAATCTACACTTAAAATGCATCTATATACATCCGCATGTGGTTCATGGTGAAATCTCTACAAAGACTTATATTTAGGAACGGAGGAAGTACTAGTATAGTACGTACTATAATTTATCAGCGAGATAAATTTGTACAATTCTATGAAGCTTCCACACATTACATGTATCTTGCATCCAAGGTTGTCCGTTGCAACATTTCATCAAATACAAAGGAGACTAACATGCATGCTATTGCATCTCAATGGTAGACAGATCATAGCAAATATGTACTCCATCCATTCCAAAATAAGTGTCTCAACTTTGTGCAAACTTTAGTACAAAGTTGTACTACTACTAAAGTTGACACTTATTTTGGAACAGAGACAGCTAAAAAAAACGATCCATGCAGTCACTAGCCCTTGAACCGTAAACCCTAACCAGGCTTTAATTTGCTGGCAACGTGGCGCTTCCTGAAGTTTGCAACCTTTTGACCATCGGATCATTTTGTGCAGTTTCACCAAAATCGAGATGAGCGTCCCTGTGGCAAAGAAATTGAAGAAGCGTGATTAGAATAAGATTACTGGGACTAGTTGATGAGACATAAACTCATCACAAATACAATGCGTAGAAGCCAAGATGAGGTATGTGCGGGGCAAAGAAGTACTAGAGAAATATCCACGAGGAGTGATGTGGGCAGGCTGCAGCGATGGTGCAAGCCGGCTGTAAAGGGAGTTGTACCTGAGGGACGTAGCTCAACCTTGAGGAGGGCAGCGGGAGGCGGCAACTGCCCACGTCGCGACAGTGAGCAAGGGACCAAGGCAACCTCACCGGCTTTGTGAGAGAGAACAGCGGGGACCCATGATCGGGACGTGCCGACAGTGGGTTTTCGCCGTCGGCGACGGCCACCGCATCTACAGTAAGCATCCACCCCTTCCCCAAGCAGATGTGATCCGCCGGGATGTTAGAGATGTGGCCACAGTCGTTTTGTGCGAGAGTGTGAGAAGAGAGCAACCCCAACAAGCAACCGTGTAGGCTGGCCCGTCCTGACTATGTATATAGTGGAGCGGTTTCCTTTTCTCTCCATTTGAACCTATCATATTGCGTGACGTACATCAAGAAAAAAAAATTATTTATAAATGACGCGGCACCTACTACTCGTTCTCCTATAACCTTGCGCTTGGCATCTCCAAAATATTAACCTTGCGATTGGCTCTTCGCCTCTTCGGGAAGTCGCGCAATAATGGTAGTGCAGTATATATCATTCTCGCTATATGAAACCGAATGAATTGCTGCACGTCCACCACGTGGTCGAGGGTCGAGGGGCGAGGGAGAGTGCTACATACGGAGCAAAATGAGTGAATCTACACTCCAAAATACGTCTATATACATCCGTGTTTGGAGTATGTACTAGTAGTTCATATTTTGTCGGCGTTCTGGGAACGGGGGTACCCAGACTTGCCTGCCTGCGGCGTGGCTCAAGGGGTGGCCCAGCACGGCCCATCTTCACCAACACGAGCTCAAGACCCTCGCGAGGGGCCAAGCCTCATGAGGCGGACGATAGGAAGCTTCCTCGAGCACGGCCTCGTCCCGGGCTGGCTCGCGAGGAGGCGGAGAGATCAAGGCGGGGTACCCACGAGGTGCCCATGACGCAAGCCATGACGCGACCAAAGGGCGCCCGGTGGCGCCAGCCGTGCAAGGTCCTCGTTTCCTCTTTGGTGCAAAGGGGCAAGCGCAGCGAGAGCATCAAGCAAAGGCATCCGTTTGGTACAACAAGACCAAGACCGTCATAGCGGCAGGAAGGAAGTCATCATGGAGCCCAAGCCGGCGTCACCACCAGAGCCTTTGACAGGCGAGGACCAACTTTAGTTAGGATAAGTGTACTAGATGTTCCCCTTCAAAATGGCCAATTGTTGGCGCCCTTCCCGCTCTATATATGGGAAGAGGCCCAGGGCCTTTGCCTATAAATAGGACTAGCCACCCACAGGGTAGAGACACCTAGAAATCTTGGAGATCGCATAGAAAGAGAGAGAGAGAGAAGCGACTGAACTCCCACTAGCAGTTCATCGCACCAGCCAAGAACAGACCCTCGCGAGGCTGCTCTTCCTTGTATTGTTCATCATCATCAGCCCAAGAGGCAATCCACCACACCACAAACTAGAGTAGGGTATTACACAACAATGGTGGCCCGAACTAGTATAAACCCTGTGTCTCTTGTGTTGTTCCTTTCATAGTTTAGGTCCTAGCGAGGCGGCGAGGTGCAGGTAGGTAGAGGGCGAGATCTCCGCGCGCACCCCAGAGTTCGAACCTAGAGGGTCTGCCGGAACCTGAAATCCGACATTTGGCGCGCCAGGTAGGGGTGCGCCGGAGTTTTCCCTTCTGCCGGCCCGCTCTCCGCCGACATCGCCACTCGCCCTTCGATGAGCAGCGCGCCGCCCGCTCCGGCTGCCGGTGCCAGCGCGGGGGCCAGGGGGCTCCGAGCCTTGGCCCCAGCCTTGCGACAGGTGCAGTGGCCGGACAAGTTCAAGCCGAAGATGCCACCGCGCTACAACGGCACAACTGATCCGATGGCCTTCCTGCTGGCGTACGAGGAGGCCATCCTCGAAGCAGGAGGCGACGACAGGGTCATGGCCACCTGGCTTCCCATGGCCCTCACCGACGCCCCACGCATATGGCTGCTCCACCTGCCAGCGGATTCCGTGGCCTCTTGGGAAGAGCTGCGCAACCTCTTCCTCACCCAGCACGCTGCGCCGGCGCCCCCGGTTGTCGCGGCTCTCCTGGGCGGCTCGCAGGCGCCACCTTCAGGCCGCCACACCAAGCCATTCGTCCGCCAGGTCGGCGCTGCCTCCGCACAGCAGGGGGCTCCCCCAGGTCGGTTGGCGTCCAAGGCCGATCTGGCCTTCAGCTCGGAGGACCACCCCTCCAACTCAACCTGCTCGGGCACGCTCCCAATGTTGTGCACTCCTACCATTTGCCAGGTGGCCATCACCAGGACCCTCATCGATGGCGGTGCGGGCCTCAGTGTGCTCTCGGTTGAAGCCTTTAGCCTCCTCCACATACCACCGGAGCGGCTTCGGCCTAGCGGGCCCTTCTTGGGCGTCGAAGGCGGTTCAGCCGGCTCCCTGGGGCAGATCCGTCTATCGGCGACCTTAGGCACCTACGACAACTTCCGCACCGAGCTCGTCGACTTTGATGTCGCCCACATTCGCCTGCCATACAATGCCATCCTCGGGTACCCAGCTTTGGCCAAGTTCATGGCCGCAACTCACCCAGCATACAACCTCATGAAGATGCCCGGGAGCAACGGCGTCCTCACCGTGTCCGGAGACACCGGGGATGCGTTGTAGGTACTCAAGCACGTCTTCAAGGCTGCGGCGGCAGCACAGCCCGCCGACTCAGACGCCCCTGAGCCCGGGGGGCTGCGCCGGCCAAGAAGAAGCAGTTGTTCACCCAAGACAAGGCAGAAACCAAGCAGATACTGGTCGACAAGGTCGGGTCCACTAACGCCACCTTCACCATAGGCGCCAACCTCGAGCCCGAGCAGGAGGAGGCCCTGGTCAAGTTCCTGCGCGCAAACAAGAAGGTATTCGCATGGGAGCCTGATCAGCTGGCGGGGATCCCTAGAGGCGTTATCGAGCACCACCTCAACGTGTGCCCCAATGTCCGCCCTGCGGAAGCGTAAGGCAAGGCGGCAGTCCACCGAAAAGCAGGCTTTCATCATCCAAGAGACCCGCAAGTTGGAAGCTGCAGGGGTCATTCGCGAGGTCCGATACCCGGATTGGTTGGCCAACCCAGTCGTCGTGCCAAAGAAAGGGGGGAAGGAACGTATGTGTGTCGATTTCACCAACCTCAACAAAGCCTGCCCGCAAGATCCGTTTCCGCTCCCTCGCATCGATCAGATCGTCGATTCCACCGCCGAGTAATTCTGTTATGTTTCTTGGATGCCTTCTCTGGGTATCACCAGATCAAGATGGCGGTAGAAGATGTGGAAAAACGGCTTTCCTGACCCCGTGTGGGGTGTACTGCTACACATGCATGTCGTTCGGGCTGCGCAACGCAGGGGCGACCTTTCAGCGGCTGATGCACATCACCTTGGGCCCGCAGCTCGGGAAGAATGTTGAGGCTTACGTCGATGACATTGTGGTGAAGTCTCGTGAGGCCAAAACCCTGATACAAGACCTGGAGGAAACCTTCACGAGCCTCAACGCAGTTGAACCTGCGGCTCAACCCGAGAAGTGTGTGTTTGGGGTCCCCTCGGGCAAGCTCTTGGGCTTCCTCGTGTCCCACCGAGGCATCGAAGCTAACCCAGAAAAGGTCAAGGCGGTCGAGGACATGAGCCCGCCAAAGACCCTCAGAGAAATGCAGAAGCTCACCGGGCGCGTGACAGCACTAGGACGCATCATCTCCAAGTTGGAGGAGCGAGCGCTGCCTTTCTTCTAGCTGATGAAGAAAAAGGGGCCCTTTGAATGGATTGAAGAGGCCGACAAAGCGTTCCAAGATCTCAAGAGGTACCTAACCAGCCCTCCGGTAATGGTGGCCCCGCGCCCTCAGGAACCCCTGGTGCTCTACCTTGCAGCCACTCCCTACTCCGCCAGCGCAGCCCTGGTGGCGGTTAGGGAGGAGCGTCGGACCAAAGCCGCGACAGCTGACCGGGCCAAGGCGAAGCAGGATCAAGGAAGACCCACAGAGACCACTACCGCAGCCGAGAAGGACCAGCCGCCGCAGGGAAATGCACTCGGGACAGAAGAGACCCCTCCCCCTGGCGACCAGCCGCTGGAGGCTCCACTGTCTCAGGAGGCGCCACGGTCTCCGGAGGGCGCCATCGACACCAGCACTCCCAACCTCATTGAACACCCTATGTACTTCGTCAGCACAGTGTTGCGGGATGCGAGGGCACGGTACCCCATGCCTCAGAAACTCCTCCTCCTGCTATTGGTGGCCTCGCGCAAGCTGCGGCATTATTTTCAGGGCCACCCCATCAAGGTTGTCTCAGCGTACCCCTTGGAAAGGGTGCTCAGGAACCCTAACTCAGCCGGAAGAGTCGCTGAGTGGAACATCGAGCTGCAAGCGTTTCAGCTCGAAATCAGCACAACCAGAGTCATCAAGGGGGCCGCATTGGCGGATTTCGTGGCAGAATGGACGGAGGCACCGGGCCTCAAGGCTGATGAGGATCGATCCCTCTTCCCGGGAAGCGAGGCGCCGGACGGCTGGGTCATGTACTTCGATGGGGCGTTCTCCAGGCACGGCGCGGGGGCTGGTGCGGTGCTTATATATCCTACTCAAGACAAGCTCTACTATGCCGTGCAGCTCTATTTCCAGCACGGAGAAAAGGTCTCCAACAATATAGCATAATATGAAGGCCTAATAGCAAGCCTGAAGGCCGCGGCTGCCCTAGGAGTGAAGCGCCTTACCATCAAGGGTGATTCACATCTCCTCATCAACTTCTCCAACAAGGTATACGAGCCGAGGGATGAGCACATGGAAGCCTACCTTGCGGAGGTCCGCAGGATGGAGAAGCAGTTCTGGGGGCTGGAGTTGCAGCATGTGCCCCGTGGCACCAATCAGGAGGCCGACGACATCGCCAAACGAGCATCCAGGCGGCTACCTCAGGTGCTGGCGTCTTGAGGAGCGGCTCTTCAAGCCCTCGGCCACGCCATCACCGCTAAGCACGGTGTAGCCTCGAGAGGAGCTCCCCGGCCGCCAGCCTCGGGAGCCCCGGTCAGGTGGCCCGGCCTCGAGGCGCGCTTCTGCTCTTGTGATGGAGCCTCGGGAGGGTGCTGGATCACGAGCTCGAGCTACTTGATGCAAGGGACCTTGCCAGAGAAGGAGGAGGAAGCGGAGCGTGTGGCGCGGCAAGCCACAACATACTGCATCAGGGATGGAGAGCTCTACCGGAGGCGACCGAATGATGTGTCCCTACGCTGCATCTCCAGGGAGCAAGGGAAGGAACTGCTGGCAGATATACACGGTGGAGACTGTGGGCACCATTCATCATCGCGGACCCTCGTTGGCAAGGTGTTCCGCAGCGGATTCTATTGGCCCACTGCGCTCAATGATGCCGTCGAACTGGTGAAGGCTTGCGAGGCCTGCCAATTCCATGCCAAGAAGATCCATCAGCCGGCGGGAGGTCTGCAAATTATACCCCTCTCGTGGCCATTCGCAGTCTGGGGGCTGGATATCCTGGGCCCATTTCCTCGTGCGCTAGGGGGCTATCGCTACCTCTACGTCGTCGTGGACAAGTTCACCAAGTGGGCTGAAGTGGAAGCCATCCGCACCATCCCCGCGGGTTCTGCGGTCAAGTTCATCAAGGGCATCGTGAGCCGGTTCGGGGTGCCAAACCGCATCATCACCGACAATGATTCGCAGTTCACCAGTAACCTCTTCAAAACATACTGTGCTAACCTTGGGACGCAGGTATGCTACGCTTCAGTGGCGCACCCACGGAGCAATGGTCAGGCTGAGCGGGCCAACGCGGAGGTCTTGAGAGGCCTCAAGACCAGGACATTCAAGAAGAAGCTGGAGGCCTGCGGCAGAGGTTGGTACGACGAGCTTCAGTCCGTGTTGTGGTCCATCCGCACGACCGCGACCAAGCCAACTGGCGAGACCCCGTTCTTCCTGGTCTATGGAGCTAAAGCAGACCTCCCTCACGAGGTCAGACGTCATTCCGCACGGGTCCTGGCGTTCGACGAGGCGCAGCAGGACGCCATGCGGGGAACGGACCTCGTGCTGGGGGAGGACCATCGTCGGGGAGCCGCGCTACGAGCGGCAAGATACCAACAAGCGCTACGGCGATAGCACTGCCTCGACATCTGCCCCAGGACTCTCGAGGTAGGAGACCTCGTGCTCAGGAGGGTTCTCTCCAGGGAGGGACTGCATAAGATCTCTCCCATGTGGGAGGGCCCGTTCAAGGTTGTTCATGTTTCCAGGCCCGGCTCCGCGCGCTTGGAGACTCAGGAGGGGGTGCCCGTCCAGAAAGCGTGGAACATCCGGCACCTCCGGAGGTTTTACCCTAAAAAGGCCCGAGCACATGAAGAAGGCGAATGCCTGTGAAGCGCCAAGCGTCTTGGAAAATGCCTGGGCACATGAAGAAGGCGAATGCAATGAAGCCGCCGCGTCTTGGAAAAGGCCCAGAGCCTGTGAAGAAGGCGAACGCCTGTGAAGCCGCCGCGTCTTGGAAAAGGCCCAGAGCCTGTGAAGAAAGCGAACGCCTGTGAAGCCGCCGCGTCTTGGAAAAGGCCTAGAGCATGTGAAGAAGGCGAATGCCTATGAAGCTGTTGCGTTTTGGAAAAGGCCCAGAGCCTGTGAAGAAGGCGAATGCCTGTGAAGCTGTTGCGTTTTGGAAAAGGCCCGGTACCTGTGAAGAAGGCAAGCGCCTGTGAAGTTCATCTTTACGAAAAAGGCCGAGCCTGTGAAAAAGGCCAATGCCTGTGAAGCTTCGCCGCCGTGACACTCTCACGTAATAATGAGTTGGGCCTGTACACGCCCGGAGTCTCGGGAGCGCCTTGGCCTCGAGCCTTGGGGCTCCCTCCACGCCCAGTGGCAGCACTTAGCTCCGCTACTGGTGAGAAGGCGTCGAAGACTAGATTAGGTGCAGACCGCGGCTTTTCTCATTTGCTTTCTGCAGTTGGCTTGTTCATTCCCATTCGAGGTTTTATTGAAGTTGTTGCTGTCTTTGGCTTGTGACTCTTTGCCTTTTCGCTCTCCTGCCTCGATTTCTCTCGCGCAAGTATCGCGAGGGAGCAAAGCGGGCACCCTCGCGAGTGTTTTCTGCCCTTATTGTTTGAGGCTTCCCTACCCGGGTCCACTATAGGAGCACCCCTCCAGTCCGTGCCCCACGGGCACCGCGACACGAACACAGGACACAGGTGGGGTCGCCTCCACAGTGAGGCAGGAGCTACCTCTCGAGACTAACCTTTGCGGGACATAAAGCGTTCAACGAGGCCTCGGCCTCGGGAAGCAAAGGCCACACAGCCCCCCCAGGCTAAGTAATTTCTACGCCGCAGCGCGTGTGGCACAAAGGCATAATACCGAAATAGCGGAAACAGTACGATAATTAACAGCAATAGTCCAAGCACGCCCCCGCGGGGCCCTACACTACTCTCTCCTTGTGCAGGAAAAAGAAAAAGAACAAAGCAGGCGCGACTCGCCCGACACCAACTCGCGGCAAGAGCTCGGGCGGCCTCTGGAGCTCAGGCGGACTCCCTCTCGCGCTTCACCGAGGTGCGACGGCGGGCAGACCCGCTACCTCACTCCAGGCGAGCGCGGCGGCGCGGGGGCTGGTCGTGGCCACCGCTGGAGGAGCCGCTATCCGAAGAAGAGACGCCGAAGCTCGATGAACCCCGAGTGCCGCCAACCACGCACGCGCTGTCGTCTTTATCGTCGCTGGGGCTAGACCCACGGCCGCGGTCGTCGTTCTCAGGGCAGCACCCAGCACGACGACCATCTTCCCCGAACACCCTCACGTAGAGGGTGGCATCGCCGTCGAACTTGAAGTGCAGGGTGCACCTCCGGCTCAGACCACGCTGCGAGCAAGCGTTTGCCGGCCCAGCGGGTCGTGACTCCAGCTGCAGAGACCTCCAGTGAAGCCCGGGAGGCTGGCTGCAGCAACCATCCGCTGAAGCGAGGCCGCCCGGGGCACCTGCGGAACCTCACCTAGGAGGAAGCGAGGAAGCTGGGCCGGGTGCTGGTCGGCTCCGCCGACCACACAACAAACTCCGGCAGCACCTCTGCCCGAGTGGAAGCAGCTGCCTAGGGGTCGCGCGGCATCACGCCGCCTCAAAGAACGGCCTGCCGCCCGTCACCATGCGGGAGATCACCTCCACGGCCACGAGGAGCCACCATGGGAGCCACAGGGTGTTTGCGAGGACGGCCTCGACCATGCTTGGGTGGGGGAGAGTCAGGCTCCACCTGGCGGGCCTTTCCTTTCTCCGCGGCTGAGAACCTCTTTGGCGGAGCCATGAAGAAGAAGGAGAAGCAAGAGGGGATGGACTGGAAGGACAGGCGCCGTCCCGTACTTAGCCCCGGGCGTTCGGTCTTTTCGGTTTGTTCGGTCCGGTCTTTTCGGTCTTTCAAAATTTCGGTCTCCCATAATTGAAGACCGATATAATTTCGGTCTTTTCGGTTATTCATTATTCGGTCTTCGGTCTTTACTATTCGGTCTTCGGTCCTGACCAAACAGACCAAATTAATTGCTAGAACCCAGATTTATGTTACTTCCAGTACCAATTGTATACAAACTACATAGAGTAAAGAGGTACATGTGTGCACAAAGCTGTGTGTACAGAGATAACATGTGTCTGTATACTGGCGCATGTGTACATAAGAAAAATTCAAACAAGTAACACTTGTATGCAATCTGGATGGGATACAGTACACCATATGAAAATCTTTAAACATCAGCGGATTAGCCCATGGAGTCGACAAGCAGCAAACAGAAACACCATCACCACTTAGTACTTGACAACATAGAACTTGACATGAAACAAATCAAGTTTAGTACATTCTTTAAATTTAGCAGCAAACAACAAACATTAAGGTCTCACACTCTCACTTTCAGTTCTCAATTCTCAAGTCTCAAGTCACAAATCAAAAGCAAAAGATGATAACTAAAACAGCATACATTGAACATGATTTTAGTTCAGCCATGAGTAGACATGGATGTCACTTTGTTGGTCGACTTGCACACTTGTTTGACTTGGCCGTGGAAGAAGCAACAACACCACCATTGAACTTGCGCTTTCCCTTCACCTTGTCACCAAATTCTTCAATCAACTCTACAACAAGTCAAGTATTCAATCAAATTTCATAATCTGCTAGCTATGGTGATATCTTGATAGTGACAAATGCAATGTGCTTTTGTTGAGATCTACTAGCTAGGTCTAGTTAATGAAGAAGTTTGTCAAGTCATGCATATAAAGTTCTCCATACATTGGTTTGGTACTTGATATGTCATGCATATTAATATCTCTACAATAAAAACAAATGTATTGACAAGTTGGCTGATTGTTTTACCTTTTCTAGAACTTCTAATTCTTCCAAGTTCTCCTTGATGTCGACCGGATCTGTTGACCTTCTCAGCCAGATCTTATGCGTACAAACTAAAGCTTGCACCATAAGCGGAGTTAGAGATGTCCTAAAGTCATCAAGTATCGTCCACTTGTGCTAAAGGCGGACTCGGAAGCCACAGTTGTAATGGGGATAGCAAGAATATCACGAGCCATATTTGCCAAGATTGGAAACCTAGATGAATTCTCTTTCCACCATCCTAGGATGTCAATTTTTTGTCGTGGTCTTGAGTCTTGACAAGGTATTTTTCAAGCTCAGATTTACTACTTGCACTTCCTCCACTATTATTTTGCCTCAACCTACTTGCAATTAGTTCCTTCATCATACTTGCTCCTCCTCCTTCTATTGTTACTTGGCTAATGGCTGGTGTTGTTGGTTCTGGTGTAGTCAATCTTACTCGGTATTCTTCAAACAACTTCATGAACACATTTGTTGACAAAGATACCACACTTTCTCTCCGGACTCAACACCAAATATTTCCAAAGTAGTGAGCCTAGTGAAATCAGACACTTATACCTTGGATCAAGAGCTGCAGCAATAAAAATGAGCAAGTTGAGATTTTCCTTCTCCTTCTCCTCCTTCCCCTTCTTCTTCCCTTTCCCTCTTTCATTTACAATAGGACCCTTCTCCTTCACCTTTTCATTCTCATGCCAAGACCCCCAGTATTTGTCAAACTTTTCTTTCATCCTCTGTGCCATAGCTTTTTGCAAAGGATCTGTACTGCTCATCCAATTTTGAACCAATATGTGTATATTGCCAACCTCGAAAAGAAAGTTGTTGGAAGTGACATGAAGTGAGGATGACACACGAACAGTAAGATCATAAAAATGAGCAAGAAAGGCAGCCATTTTCCTAGCATTTTCCCAATCCATCTCATCTGGATACCCAAATCCTCCTTTTTCTTCAGACAAGTCCAACGCATACAATGGGTCATCCTCCACGATTACCTTGTAAACACCTTTGCGTAGGTGATGGCAGCCTTCAACATTATGTAAGTTGAGTTCCACCGAGTGCATACATCTAGGTTCAAGAATGCCTTGCTCTTAACTTTTCTTCCAATGCTAGCTCTTTGAATTTTACCAACCGAGAAGTCCCATTCTTGATGTACCGCATACAGCTCGGACACGTTTGATTGAAAGTTCAACTTCTTTTAGGCCATCTTGTACAATAAGGTTGACAATATGTGCCGCACATCTCATATGCAAAAACTTTCCAGCAGCTATGCTAGTTTCGCCTCAACCATGCACTTTCTCAAGTGAACAATGCAACCATCATTATTGCTTGCATTATCCACGGTGATCGTCATAACTCTCTCTAGCCCCCATTCCATCAAACATCTTTGCAAGTTCTTCCCAAGATCCTTCCCTTTGTGGCCCTTCACCATAATGAAATTAATAATCTTCTTATGATACTTCCAATCTTCATCAATGAAGTGTGCAGTCACTACCATATATCCATCTTGCTGCTGAGAAGTCCAACAATCAGTGGTTACACACACACTTCCACAATTCTTTTTGAAAAACTTTTTCAACTTGCATTTCTCATCTAGATAGATTTTGATGGTGTCCACTGGTACAAGTTCTTCTTGATGGTGGACTAAAGCGGGGGCAAGCCACTGAAATGAACTTTCTGAATCCAGATTTCTCACCAAATGCAAAAGGCAGTTCATCCTCTATGACCATCACAGCAAATGCCTTCCTAACTTTTTCTGCATCATATCTCCAAGTATTGATGCCATCTCCTGGAGTTGCTTGCAAAGTGGTCTGATTTGGATCCATTTTCTTATTTGGACTGCGCTTGCATGTACCAAAGTGCCTGCGCATTGCTGTTGTCCCATTGATTGATGTAGTAGCTTGAATTGGTCGGTCACAATACTTGCATTTTCCTTCCTTTACTAACCCCTTGTCATCAAAAACTTTGGTAAAATGCTCCCAGATTTGTGATCTTGACGCCATTTGCTTCCGTCCTTTTGGCTTGTCATCTTGAGCAGCTTCTGGATTGGCACCTTCACCAACTTTTGCTTCCGTATCTTCATCTTCAATGATGCTACGTAAGAATGATTCGTCTCCTGCTTCTGCAGCCACTGCTTCTGCATCTGCTTCTGCATCTACACTCATAAATGCATCGTCTTTGTCCTTCAATCCCTCATCATGTTCAGATTCCAGTATAGAAAGCATCTACAAAAAAACAGGTTACTCCTTACTGAACCATTTATTCATCTAATGGTACAGAGGAACATACAAACTAACAAAAGATACTACTTATAGCCTAGTTAGTACATAAAGCAGCATGGCACGAATATGTCGTGAATATATACAAGCCAAAAAAAGCAAGCCACTATATCAACCTTAATTTGAACATCACAGAACTTGAACAATATAATTGATTCAATAAAAGAATAACAATCTAGACATCACATATGCACATAGAGAGATGAAGTATCTTGCTCACCTTCAGGATTCAGCTGCAAGGTAGAACACCGGAAGAACAGCAGGCGGCGACCCGGCACCAACCTCGAAGAGGACGAGAGGTGGTGACGAACTGCAGCAGCGAGGAGATGGAGCACCTTCGACGGATGTCCCCGTCACTGGCAGTGGAGCGACGAAAGAGGGTCGGGCTTGGCGGCGCGATGCAAGAAACGCAGTGGTCGCGGATGGTGGTCGGCTCATCGTCACCGGTCAGGGCAGCAGCTCGGGGCGCCGGTCCTCATCGCTCATCGGTCAAAGGCGCGCGGCGCTCCTCGGTCACGGCTGACAGCTCACGGCATCGCGCCACAGCGAGCCAGCGAGGGACGGCGGCTAGGGTTCGTGGTGGGATAGAAAAGAGGAATTGTGCAAAGCGGGCGGCGGCGGCTAGGTTCTATGAATCGATTGCATCGTGAGGTGAGGACGAGGTGTGTTTGTGCGTTATCTCGCTTGTGAGTTGTGACCTTGGGCTGGCCAGATGGGTTGTAGCCTGTACGTACTATGTATGGGCTTTTCTAAATTCGGTCTATACGGGCTATTCGGTCCACAACATCGGATGACCGATCGGTATAACTAGTCCGGTCATACAGTAGTGCAGACCGTTTTTTTGTTCGGTCTTATTTAGTTCGGTCATTTCGGGTTCGGTCTCGGTCTTTTCGGGTTCGGTCTTCGGTCTTCGGTTTTTATGCCCGGGGCGACCCGTACTTATAGCCGGAGGAGGCCAACCACCGGCCTCCACGATCACAGGTAATCATGACCCGCTTTGCATGCAGAGACTTGTCAATTTGTGCAGTTGTCGAGGCGTCGTGGGGTAGCGGAGCCGCCCACGTCCAATCAACCGCCACGCGGCGCCCAAGGCCACAGGCTGTTAGGGCCCGCGGCGCTTCGCACTTGCCCCTTCGCGTCTCTGCTCAGCCAAGTCCGGGCGCGCCTTGGGCCCGGGGGCTATTGTCGGCGTTCTGGAAACGGGGGTACCCAGACTTGCCTGCCTGCGGCGTGGCTCAAGTGGTGGCCCAGCACGGCCCATCTTCACCAACATGAGCTCAAGACCCTCGCGAGGGGCCAAGCCTCGCGGGGCGGACGACAGGAAGCTTCCTTAGGCACGGCCTCGTCAGGATGGCTCGCGAGGAGGCGGAGAGATCAAGGCGGGGTACCTCACGAGGTGCCCATGACGCAAGCCATGACGACCAAGGGCGCCCGGGGCGCCCGACTTGCAGTGTCCTCATTTCCTCTTTGGTGCAAAGGGGGCAAGCGCATGCGAGAGCATCAAGCAAAGGCATCCGTTTCGGTGCAACAAGACCAAGACCATCGGAACGGCAGGAAGGAAGTCATCATGGAACCCAAGCCGGCATCACCACTAGAGCCTTCTGTCGGCGTTCTGGGAACGGGGGTCCCCAGACTTGCCTGCCTGCGGCCTGCGGCGTGGCTTGAAGGAGGCCCAGCGCGGCCCATCTTCATCAACGCAAGATCGAGACCCTTGCGAGGGGCCAAGCCTCGCGGGGCGGGCGACAAGGAGCTTCCTCAGGCACGGCCTCGTCAGGCTGCCTCATGAGGAGGCGGAGAGTTCAAGGTAGGGTACCTCGCGAGGTGCCCATGGCATAAGCCATGACGACCAAGAGGCGCCCGATCGAGGCGCCAGCCCGCAGATGTCATCCTTTCCTCTTTGGTGCAAAGGGAGCAAGCGCAGCGAGAGCATCAAGCAAAGGCATCCGTTTTGGTGCAACAAGACCAAGACCAACCCAACGGCCGGAAGGAGTCATCGTGGAGCCCAAGCGGCGTCATCACCAGAGCCTTTGGCGGCGAGGACCAACTTTAGTCAGGATAAGTGTACCCGTTGTTCCCCTTCAAAATGGCCAATTGTTGGCGCCCTTCCCGCTCAATATTTAGGAAGAGGCCCAGGGCCTTCGCCTATAAATAGGAGTAGCCACCCCCAGGGCGAAAAACCCCGAATCCTCATCAAGAAACCAGTAGCTAGGGCGACTGAACACCAGCTAGCAGTTCATCGCACCTGCCAAGAACAGACCCTCACGAGGCTGTTCTTCCTTGTATTGTTCCTCATCAGCCCAAGAGGCAATCTACCACACCACACACTGGAGTAGGGTATTACACCACAATGGTGGCCCGAACCAGTATAAATCTCGTGTCTCTTGTCCTGTTCCGTCTAGTAGTTTAGGTCCCAGCGATTCGGCGAGGTGCGAGACGGTGGAGGGTTGGATCTCCGCGCGCACCCCAGTGTTTGAACCTCAAGGGTCTGCCAGAACCCGAAATCCGACATTTGGCGCGCCAGGTAGGGGTGCGCCGGAATCTGCCTTCCGTCGCCTCGTTCTTCCCCGACCACCGCAACCATGTCTAACGCTCGTCGGGCTCGCACCGAGCGCCGAGCCGCCCTCGCCTCCCATGTCGCCCGGACGGCTTCCGGCAGCGGGCGCCCTCGTCGTTCCTCACCGCCCGCTGTCAACACCGCCACCGACCCGGCGGGGAACGGGCAGCAAGCATCGTCCCTGCGCTCCTCGGCGACCTCTGGGGAGGAGCCGCGCAGCTTCCTCGTCACCCGCCCCGTCGGCCGGTCCCTCCGGTCGTCGCAGCCCTCCTAGGCGGCTCGCAGGCGCCGCCTTCTAGCCGCCATGTCAAGGCATTCGTCCACCGGGTCGGCGCCGCCTCCACGCAGCGAGGCTCCCTCGGCCGGGCGGAGCCGTCGGCCGGGCTGACCTTCGACTCTCGGGACCACCCCACCAACTCGGCCGGCTCGGGTGCGCTCCCCATGCTCTGCACACCCACCATCTGCCAGGTTGGCGTCACCAGGACCCTCATCGACGGCGGCGTCGGCCTCAACGTACTCTCAGTCGAGGCCTTCAACCTCCTCTGCATACCCAGGGAGCGGCTGCAGCCCAGCCGGCCTTTTTCGGGCGTAGGAGGAGGGTCATCCGGCTCCTTGGGGCAAATCCGGCTTCCGGTGACCTTCGGCACCTACGACAACTTCCGCACGGAAATGGTCGACTTCGACATTGCCCCCATCGGCCTCCCCTACAATGCCATCCTTGGATATCCAGCATTGGCCAAATTCATGGCCGCAACCCACCCGGGGTACAACCTCATGAAGATACCCGGGAGCAGCGGCGTCCTCACCGTGCCCGGGGATACCGAAGGTCTTGCGGCGCCAGGCTCGCCCTCAAGGCCGGCGCCATGCGCAGCCCGCCGATGCGGAAGCCCTCAAGCCCAAGGGGGCTGCGCTGACCAAGAAGAAGCAGTTGTTCACTCAAGACAAGGCGGAGACCAAGCAGATACCTGTCGACGAGGACGGGTCCACAAACGCCACCTTCACCATAGGCGCCAACCTCGAGCCCGAACAGGAGGAAGCCCTGGTCAAGTTCCTGCGTGCCAACAAGAAGGTGTTCGCCTGGGAGCCTGATCAGCTGGCGGGGATCCCACGGGGCGTAAACGAGCACCACCTCAATGTGTGCCCCAACGTGCGTCCTGTGAAGCGATATGAAGGCAGTCCACTGAAAAGCAGGCCTTCATCGTCCAAGAGACCCACAAGCTAGAAGCCGCGGGGGTTATTCGCGAGGTCCGATACCCAGATTGGCTGGCCAACCCCGTGGTGGTGCCAAAGAAGGGAGGAAAGGAGCGCATGTGTGTCGACTTCACCAACCTCAACAAACCATGCCCGCAGGATCCGTTCCCGCTCCCTCGCATCGACCAGATTGTCGATTCCACCGCCGAGTGTGACCTGTTATGCTTCTTGGACGCCTTTTCCGGGTATCACCAGATCAAGATGGTGGTGGAAGACGTGGAAAAGACGGCCTTCTTAACCCCGTGTGGAGTGTCTTGCTATACATGCATGCCATTCGGGCTGCGCATAGCAGGGCAACCTTCCGGTGACTCATGCACATCACCTTGGGCCCACAGCTCGGGAAGAATGTGGAGGCTTACGTCGGCAGCATCGTGGTGAAGTCTCATGAGGCCAAGACCTTGATACAAGACACTGAAGAAACCTTCGAGAGCCTCAACGCAGTGAGCCTGCGACTCAACCCGGAGAAGTGTGTGTTTGGAGTTCCCTCGGGCAAGCTCCTGGGTTTCCTCGTGTCCCACCGAGGCATCGAAGCAAACCCAGGAAAGTTCAAGGCAGCTGAGGACATGAGCCCACCAAAGACCCTCAGGGAAATGCAGAAGCTCACGGGGCGCGTAACGGCGCTGGGCCGTTTCATCTCCCGATTGGGGGAGCGGGCGCTGCCTTTCTTCCTGCTGATGAAGAAAAAGGGGCCCTTTGAGTGGACTGAAGAGGCCGACAAAGCGTTCCAAGACCTCAAGAGGTACCTGACCAGCCCTCCAGTGATGGTGGCCCCGTGCCCTCAGGAGCCCTTGGTACTCTACCTCGCCGCCACTCCCTACTCCGCTAGCGCAGCCCTGGTGGCGGTTAGGGAGGAGCGTCAGGCCAAGACCACGGCGGCCACCCGAGCTAAGGCAAGGCGAATCGAAGGAACTCGCAGATGCCGCACCGCATATCGGAAGAAGATCAGCTGTCAAGCAGAGCACACCAAGGCGGAGAGGCCCTCCATCCAAGCACCCGGCTTGGAGGCGCCGTCACCTCGGGAGGCACCACAGCTTCCGGAATACGCCACCAGCACCGACGCCCCTAGCCTCGTCGAGCACCCGGTGTACTTCGTCAGCACTGTGTTACGGGATGCAAGGGCACGATACCCCATGCCGCAGAAGCTCCTCCTAGCGCTGTTAGTGGCTTCGCGCAAGCTGCGGCACTACTTCTAGGGTCATCCAATCAAGGTTGTCTCAGCATACCCCCTGGAGAGGGTGCTCAGGAGCCCCAACTCGGCCGGAAGGGTCGCCGAGTGGAACATTGGGCCGCGCTGGCAGATTTCGTGGCCGAATGGACAGAAGCACCGGGCCTCAGGGCCGGCGAGGATCGATCCCTCTCCCCAGGAAGCGAAGCACCAGAAGGTTGGGTCATGTACTTCAACGGAGCGTTCTCCAGACAGGGCGCTGGGGCTGGAGCGGTGCTCATATCTCCCGCTCAGACAAGCTCTACTGTGTCATGCAGCTCTGTTTCTAGCAAGGCGAGAAGGTCTCCAACAATATAGCATCTGAGGGGCTGATAAGCGGAGTGCAGGCTGCCGCTGCCACAGGGGTGAAGCACCTTACCATCAAGGGCGATTCGCATCTCCTCGTCAATTTCTCCAACAAGGTGTACGAGCCAAGAGATGAACACATGGAGGCCTACCTTGCGGAGGTCCGCAGGATGGAGAAACAGTTACAGGGGTTGGAGCTGCAGCCACGTGCCATGGCACCAATCAAGAGGCCGACGACATCGCCAAACGAGCCTCCAGGAGGTTACCCCAGGAGCCGGGCGTCTTTGAGGAACGGCTCTTCAAGCCCTCAGCCCTGCCGCCATTATCAAGCACAGCACAACCTCGGGTGGAGCTCCCTCAGCCACCTGCCTCGGGAGCCCCAGCCTGTGGCCCGGCCTCAGGAGCACGCCTGCTCCTAACGATGGAACCTCAAGAGGGGTGCTGGATCACGGAGCTCAAGAGTTACTTAACGCATGGACCTTTCTTTGGAGAAGGAGGAGGAGGCGGTCGTGTGGCACGGCAAGCCACGCATACAGCATCATGGATGGAGAGCTCTCTGGAAACAACCGAACGACGTATCCCTCGCTGCATCACCGAGGAACAGGGAAGGAACTGGCGGAATATACATGGTGGAGATTGTGGGCACCATTCGTCGTCACGGGCCCTTGTCGGCAAGGCGTTCCGCAGCGGTTTCTATTGGCCCACTGCGCTCAATGACGCTGTTGAACTCGTGAAGGCTTGCGAGGCTTGCCGATTCCGTGCCAAGCAGATCCACCAGCCAGCAGGAGGTCTGCAAACCATCCCCCTCACTTGGCCATTCGCGGTCTGGGGGCTGGACATCCTGGGCCCTTTTCCTCGGGCGCCAAGGGGCTATCGCTACCTCTACATCGCCGTGGACAAATTCACCAAGTGGGCCGAAGTCGAGGCCGTCCGCACCATCCCCGCTGGTTCTGCGGTCAAGTTCGTCAAGGGCATCGTGAGCCGGTTCGGAGTGCCGAACCGCATCATCGCCGACAACGGTTCGGATTCACGATAACCTTTTCAAAACGTCATCGCCTTGACCTTGGGACGCAGATATGCTACGCTTCGGTGGCGCACCCCCGCAGCAATGGACAGGCCAAGCGGGCCAATGCGGAGGTCCTGAGAGGCCTCAAGACCAGGACGTTCAAGAAGAAACTGGAGGCCTGCGGCAGAGGCTGGTATGACGAGTTTCCGTCCGTGTTGTGGTCCATCCACACAACCGCAACCAAGCCAACTGGAGAGACCCCCTTCTTCCTGGTCTACGGAGCCGAAGCAGTCCTCCCTCACGAGGTCAAACGTCGATCCGTGCGGGTCCTGGCGTTCGATGAAACACTGCAGGACGCCATGCGAGGCGGCCCTCGTCTTTGGGGGAAGGCGCGTCGAGAAGCTTCTTGGCTATGACGGCGAGCGTACCAGCAGGCACTCCGGAGATACCACTGCCGCAACATCCGCCCCAGAACTCTCGAGGTAGGGGACCTCGTGCTCCGACGGGTCCTCTCCATGGAGGGACTGCATAAGCTATCTCCAATGTGGGAGGGCCCGTTCAAGGTTGTTCATGTTTCCAGGCCCGGCTTCGTGCGCTTGGAGACTCAAGAGGGAGTACCTATACAGAATGCGTGGAACATCCAGCACCTCCGGAGGTTTTACCCCTAAAAGGCCCAGTGCCTGTGAAGAAGGCGAATGCCTGTGAAGCTCATCCTTTTTGGAAAAGGCCCAGTGCCTGTGAAGAAGGCGAATGCCTGTGAAGCTCATCCTTTTTGGAAAAGGCCCAGTGCCTGTGAAGAAGGCGAATGCCTGTGAAGCTCATCCTTTTTGGAAAAGGCCCAGTGCCTGTGAAGAAGGCGAATGCCTGTGAAGCTCATCCTTTTTGGAAAAGGCCCAGTGCCTGTGAAGAAGGCGAAATGCCTGTGAAGCTCAACTTTTTCGGGAAAGGTCCAGAGCCTGTGAAGAAGGCGAACGCCTGTGAAGTTGTCGCGTTCTGGAAAGGGCCCGGAGCCCGTGAAGAGGGCCAATGCCCGTGAAGCTTGCTTCCCAGAAGAAAGGCCCGGAGCCTGTGAAGAGGGCCAACACCCGTGAAGCTTGCTTCCCAGAAGAAAGGCCCGGAGCCTGTGAAGAGGGCCAATGCCTGTGAAGCTCGCCGCCCGTGACACTCTCACGTAATAATGAGTTGGGGCTGTACACGCCCCGGAGTCTCAGGAGTGCCGGCCTCAGGCCCTGGGGCTCCCTCCCATGCCTAGTGGCAGCACTTAGCTTCGCGCTGGTGAGAAGACGTCGAAGACTAGACTAGGTGCCGGACGCGGCTTTTTCATTTGCTTTCTGCAGTTGACTAGTTATTCCCATTTGGAGTTTTTATCGAAACTATCGCCATCTTTTGGTCCGTGGTTCTTGATCTTTTTCGCTCTCCCGCCTCGATTTCTCTTGCGTGGGGACTCGCGAGGCGTAAGCCTCGGGAGCCCTCATGCGTTCCTACCCCTATCGCTCAAGTTTTCACGGCCCTGGTCCACAGTGGAGCACCCTCCTCGACCATGCCTCACGGGCAACACAACGCCTTGAACACGGGCTGGATCGGTCGCCCATGACCACGGCTGGAGTTCACTTGCGAATGGGCGTAAATGTAAAGGAACGATGTGATAACAAAAGCAGTACAATAATTAACGGCGTTAACCAAACGCGCCCCCACGGGGCCACACATTGTTGTCTTTTTACGCAGGAGAAAAGAAAGGAAAAGGAGAAAAGCAGGTGAAGCACGCCCCATGCCAGCCCTCTTGGAAGGCTCAAGCCGTCTCCGGAGCTCAGGCGGACTCCCTCTCGCGCTTCACCAGGGCGCGGCGGCGAGCGGACCCGTTTCCACCCCCCAAGCAGGCGCGGCGGTGTGGGGGCTGGCCGACGCTGCTTTGGAAGAACCACCACCCGAAGAAGAGCTAGTGAAGCTTGAGGAGTCACGGGCATCGCCAGCCGCCCGCGCGCTGCCCTCTCCATCCACGCCGGGGCTGAGTCCTCGGCCGTGGTCGTCGTCTTCAGGGCAGCACCCCATGCGGCGACCGTCTTCCCCGAACACCCTCACGTAGAGGGTGGCGTCGCCGTCGTACTTGAAGTGCAGGGAGCACCGCGGCGAAGACCATGCTTGTGGCGAACGTCTGCCGGTCATGGTCAGAGCAGGTTCCCTGTGTGAGACCTCGGAGAAGCCCACGGCCCGGGCGGCAAGAGCCATCCGCCTGAGCCGAGGTCGCCCAGGCGCCAGCTGGGAGCTCACCCAGAGGAAGCGGGAGCTGAAGCCGGACGCCGGACGGCTCCTCCGCCCACACCATGAACTCCGGCAGCGCTTCAACAGCATGGAGGCGCGGCCTCGAGGGACGCGCGGCCGGGGCACGCCCTCCGACCATGGCCGGCCGCTCGTCGCCACGCTGAGAGCCTCCTCCACGACAGCGGGGGACCGCCGTGGAGGCCACGGGATGCTTGTGAGGGTGACCTCGACCACGCTTAGGCGGAGGAGGGGAAGACTCGACCTGACGGCCCTTCCCCTTCTCTGCGGCCGAGAACTTCCTTGGTGGAGCCATGGAGAAGAAGGAGAGACAAGAAAGGATAGACTGGAAGGGCGCGCGCCATTCCATACTTATAGCCGACGAAGGCCAACCGTCGGCCTCCACGATCACCGGTAATCATGACCGGCTCTGCATGCAGGGACTTGTCGCATCCAGGTGGTTACCGAGGCATCGTGGGGAAGCAGTGTGCACACGTCCAATCAACCGCCACGCGGCGCCCAAGGCCACAGGCTGTTAGGGCCCGCGATGCTTCGCACTTGCCCTTTCGCCTCTCTGCTCGGCCCAAGTTCGGGCGCGCCGTGGGCCCGGGGGCTACTATCGGTGTTCTGGGAACGGGGGTCCCCAGACTTGCCTGCCTGCGGCCTGCGGCGTGGCTCGAAGGAGGCCCAGCGTGGCCCATATTCATCAACGCAAGCTCGAGACCCTCGCGAGGGGCCAAGCCTCGCGGGGCGGGCGACAAGGAGCTTCCTCAGGCACGGCCTCGTCAGGCTGGCTCATGAGGAGGCGGAGAGTTCAAGGTAGGGTACCTCGCGAGGTGCCCATGACGCAAGCCATGACGACCAAGGGCGCCCGGGCGCCAGCCCATGCAGTTGTCCTCCTTTCCTCTTTGGTGCAAAGGGAGCAAGCGCAGCGAGAGCATCAAGCAAAGGCATCCGCTTTTGCAACAAGACCAAGACCAGCCCAATGGCTGGAAGGAGTCATCGTGGAGCCCAAGCAAAGGCGTCATCACCAGAGCCTTTGGCAGGCGAGGACCAACTTTAGTCAGGATAAGTGTACCCGCTGTTCTCCTTCAAAATGGCCAATTGTTGGCGCCCTTCCCGCTCAATATTTGGGAAGAGGCCCAGGGCCTTCGCCTATAAATAGGAGTAGCCACCCCCAGGGCGAAAAAACCCGAATCCTCATCAAGAAACCAGTAGCTAGGGCGACTGAACACCACCTAGCAGTTCATCGCACCTGCCAAGAACAGACCCTCATGAGGCTGTTCTTCCTTGTATTGTTCCTCATCAGCCCAAGAGGCAATCTACCGCACCACACACTGGAGTATGGTATTACACCACAATGGTGGCCCGAGCCAGTATAAATCTCGTGTCTCTTGTGTTGTTCCGTCTAGTAGTTTAGGTCCCAGCGATTCGGCAAGGTGCGAGACGGTGGAGGGTTGGATCTCCGCGCGCACCCCAGTGTTCGAACCTCAAGGGTCTGCCGGAACCCGAAATCCGACACCTTTGACAGGCGAGGACCAACTTTAGTCAGGATAAGTGTACTAGATGTTCCCCTTCAAAATGGCCAATTGTTGGCGCCCTTCCCGCTCAATATTTACGAAGAGGCCCAGGGCCTTTGCCTATAAATAGGACTAGCCACCCACAGGGTAGAGACACCTAGAAATCTTGGAGATCGCATCGAAAGAGAGAGAGAGAGAGAGAGAGAGAGAGAGAGAGAGAGAGAGAGAAGTGACTGAACTCCCACTAGCAGTTCATCGCACCAGCCAAGAACAGACCCTCGCGAGGCTGTTCTTCCTTGTATTGTTCATCATCATCAGCCCAAGAGGCAATCCACCACACCACAAACTAGAGTAGGGTATTACACCACAATGGTGGCCCGAACTAGTATAAACCATGTGTCTCTTGTGTTGTTCCTTTCATAGTTTAGGTCCTAGCGAGGCGGCGAGGTGCAGGTAGGTAGAGGGCGAGATCTCCGCGCGCACCCCAGAGTTCGAACCTAGAGGGTCTGCCGGAACCCGGAATCCGACATATTTAAATCTACTAAAGGACATATTTAAATCTACTAAAGGTAGTAGGGACGAGGAGTAAACGGAGGGAGTAGTAAATTTTTCTCCTCGTCCTGCGAGCCACCGCGCGCATGGGCGAGGGAGCGGGCGTAAGGTGGAGCAAGCTTCACCTCATCCTGCGAGCCACCGCGCCCGTGGGCGGGGGAGACGGCGTACTAAGCAAGCTTCTCCTCGTTATGCAAGTTGACGGGACACATCAAAAGTACTCCAGTGTATAGAGCCTTACCTCTAAGGTAGGCCCCACATGGTTTGCCTCTTTTTTTAACATAACACATCAAGTCGCAATTTGTTTGTTCACCCGTGGTAGATGATCCTCCCTCCACCAAGTGGACAACCAGTACACGTGCCAAATTACCACGTGGGCTGCCTTTTTCGTACAGAAATGAGCTCCACCGTGTACCCGCGCGGGTGTGGGTAGGAAAGAGACGGGATTACGTGCGCCGTGCATGCACCACTTCTCTTCGTGCACGTCCCCCACCTACGTGGGTGTGTGTGAGAGACACAAACCGCGTTCGTGAGTGTTTTTTGTTTTGGGGTGAGGGTGGGGTGGGGGGTTCATTTCGTGAATTATTTGTGGGAATATGTGTCGATGACATCTCAAACAAAATTTTGCATGCAATGTGTGTGAAATGGAGGCCTATCCATATCATACATAGAGGGTCGGGCAATCCACGAGAAGAGAGGGAGGGGTCATAGCTATCGATAGAGTCGAAGAGAGGATCAAGTGGGTGGGTGCGAGATCGATGAAGAGAGCCATCGAAATTGTGTGTGTGTGCAAATCAAAGATATAGGGCGTGGCCTCTACGGAACGATTAGAGGGCACATGTCAAGTTTGTGTGTGGCGGGGAGACATGACTAGAGCGCTCGATGTATCGGTGTGTGTGAGGGGAGGGGGTGGGGAGGGGTAGGCAGAGGCCCTAACTATAGAGGTAGAACGACTCGTATATGTGTTGAGATGGAGAGACCCAGCTATGTCTTGAGGGAGATCGGTCGACATCCATACATAAGCGAAGGGACGGAAATATGATGGAGAGAGAGAGAGAGAGGAGAGAGGGAGGGAGGAGAGGGAGGGAGAGGGGTAGAGTGCTTTGGATGGGTGATGGAGTTGCTTCTCGAAGATGGTGGGAGAGGCCTACTAGACAAACCGAGGGTGGAACTGCAATGTTATCAATAAGAGTGGGGATGTGTTTACGTGTGTGCACATGTCGTGATAGATCTATCGGGACGCATCCATGGATGATGAAGGGGAACCATGTGATTGGTAAGCAAACCTAACTAGATCTGTAGATCAATTGTTGTTTGTCGGAGGAAGGGGGAGACACAACTAATGAGGTAGATCGGTTGACGTGTGGGTAAAAACGAGTTATAAGGACCTAGCTAGCTATATGTATAGCGAGAGATCGGTCGGTGTACGTCCATTTGTTAGAGGCAAATAAGGCCCAAATGAGACGGATAGACAGAGAGAATGGAGCTAGGAGGTGGTGCGAGAGGCCCAACTACTAGCTAGATAGGGGAGGAGTGTGCGGTCGTGAGATCGATGAAAAGAGGCGAGAGTTTACACGCAGTGTCTCGACCGTATGAGAGACACGAGGCAAGGACACATAAAGGAGGAGATTGAAGGTGTGTGTGTATGTTGTAGGCAGGCATCATTTGAAGAGGTTTATTAATCGGGGTGTGTCGGAAAGGAGTTGTGGAGACTCTGGGAGAACGACCTAAAGAAAAAAAATGAATGTGCCCGGTGGATAGAATGCCGAGGGAGGGGGAGGGCGAGGAGGGCGTGTGCATGCACGAGAGAAATTTAGTGGTAGCTACAAAGGTTAGAGGATTGTGTGGGTGTAAGAGACTAACAAAGATCATAATTTGATATGAATGCGGATTCATATATTTGAATAGGAGATCATAGTGTTTTAAACATTGCATGCATGAATATAGCGGTGATACACGTCTTTGTGCACATGTTATACCATAATGTGATAATGCATGGCGTTTGCAACTCACAGCTAAATGCCGAACAATCTAAACCATACTATAAATCAAACAATCTCACATTTTATTTGAATTTGTGATAATGTGTGGCGTTTGCAGCTTACAACTAAATATCGAACAATCTAAACAATAATATATATCGAACATTCTCACATTTTATTTGAATTTGTGGTAATGTGTGGTGTTTGCAACTCACATCTAAATACTTGTAGGGTAGGGGGCAGGGCACCATACATAAAGTGATAAACACATTATACATATGAGACATGGTTTAGATTATGAAGATCTAGCTAGAGCTAGAAATGTAATGTGATTTGAAATCAAAATGAAGTGGATTCAAAAAATCTAGTTCGAGTTCATATAATACACATAGTTCATATGTAACTCGAGACTAATCATGTGGTGTGCTGTGAAGATAATACACAAACGATGGTTTAAATTGACAATAATGATGATTGTAGATCTTACTAAAACAGAGAAAAGAATTCAAATGCTTTGATTTCACAACAATCATTACTGTAGATCTTATTCAAATAGAGAAATTAGTTCAAATTTAGTTCATATTGAAGCGGTAGTATATACGTTTGGAATGCACTAAAACATTCATTTGAGTAGTAGGTTGCATGCATTATACACGTGGTGAAATATTTTAATTGAACATAACATGAATTCAAAGTTTTGAATGACATTTGTAGTGCACATTGATTTGGTACAAGTACACGTTAGGGCTTGTCCGAAATTTCAACCAGCGCCTTGTTAGCCCGAAATATTTAAGATATATCTTTGTCTCGTTGTGCTCTGACAACTCCCTCCATCTCAACCTGCGCCTTGCTATTCCGAAATTACAACGCGCGTGAAAACTCCCACCTCCTGTGAAATCCCGACACGCGAAATGCCCGTGGTACCCCTGAACCGAAAGAACCGCCTCAAATCGGTGGGGGTACTTTCGTAACTTACCCCACATTTCGGACAAGCGCGTCTCTAAGCCATGGTTCCCCACTGCCATCCCATCTGCCCACCCATTCATACACCGAGGCCGCGAAAACCCGCGATGAAACCCCACACCCTGCTCCGTCCGCCACCCAGCCGGAGCCTCTTCCCCGACGATGTCGTCCACAGCAACACCTCGACGTCCCTCATCCACCGTCATCGATGAGGATCCATCGTCGATCTCATCGTCCCGCCGGTTCAACCACCCCGTCCTCCACCTCCAAGGAGCTGCCCCGACGTTCCCCTCGTCTTTCGTGCCACCTCCATTCCCACACCGCCGTCTTCACATGCACCACTGGAAGAGCATCATCATCAACGTTTCCTCGGATGAAGCTGCGGCCTAATCGGCGCCGCCAAAGAGGTTGTACACTAATTGCCGCATTTTCTTCTTGATTCGATCTCACGGTGCTGCCGGCGCTCGGTCCCGAGCCGACACGGCGCGGCTCCATCCACGGCGGCGGCGCCAGCCACTGATGAAGTCATGTACCTGGGGTAGGGACATAGACCTGCCCAAAGGTACCCTCCACAAGGACACTCGCAAGAGAAGCGGCCTTCCAGTCGACCTGATAGGTTTCCACTCGACAGACTCAAAGACACTCGACCATGAAGACCCACTCGACCACCAGGAGTCCAAGAGCCACTCGGTGCCCAAAAGGTCTGTAGTTAAATAGTCTTTATGATCTTAATGACACTTTATGTAAGGCGTTACCAGTAACGCCTAGCCTTAACGCAGCTTAAACCTATTGGGGAACGTAGTAATTTCAAAAAAATTCCTACGCACACGCAAGATCATGGTGATGCATAGCAACGAGAGGGGAGAGTGTTGTCTACATACCCTTGTAGACCATAAGCGGAAGCGTTAGCACAACGCGGTTGATGTAGTCGTCGTCTTCTCGGCCCGACCGATCAAGCACCGAAACTACGGCACCTCCGAGTTCTAGCACACGTTCAGCTCGATGGCGCCCCTCGAACTCCGATCCAGCCGAGTGTCGAGGGAGAGTTCTGTCAAGACGACGGCGTGGTGATTTATCTTGATGTTCTACCGTTGCAGGGCTTCGCCTAAGCACCGCTACGATATTATCGAGGTGGACTATAGTGGAGGGGGGCACCGCACACGGCTAAGAGATCCAAGAGATCAATTGTTGTGTCTTTGGTGCTAGCCCTGCGCCTCTATTTATATGTTGAGCCCCGGGGTCGAAACTTGGAGCAAAAGCCTCCTCAAAGTCGGTTTTGCCCGAAAGGCAAGAGTCCCACTCGGACTCCAGGACCAAACGCCACAATCCTTGGCGTCTGGCCCAGACGCCATGGGCCTCGGCGTCGGCCCAGGCCGACGCCAGGGTCTCCGGCGTTTGGCCCCTTGGCCTCCGCAAAACTCCTTTTGCACCGACCTAAAGCCTCATGGGCTTGACCCCTTGGCCTAAACATATCATCCAATATATGAATCTTTACGTCTCGACCATTTCGAGACTCCTCGTCATGTCCCCGATCTCATCCGGACTCCGAACTCCTTCGTACATCAAAACACATAAACTCATAATATAACCGCCATCGAAACCTTAAGCGTGCGGACCCTACGGGTTCGAGAACTATGTAGACATGACCTAGAACTATTCTCGGTCAATAACCAATAAGCGGGACCTGGATGCCCATATTGGTTCCTACATATTCTACGAAGATCTTTATCGGTCAAACCACATAACGACATACGTTGTTCCCTTTGTCATCGGTATGTTACTTGCCCGAGATTCGATCGTCGGTATCCAATACCTAGTTCAATCTCGTTACGGCAAGTCTCTTTACTCGTTACGTAATGCATCATTCCGTAACTAACTCATTAGCTACATTGCTTGCAAGGCTTATAGTGATGTGCATTACCGAGAGGGCCCAGAGATACCTCTCCGACAATCGGAGTGACAAAACCTAATCTCGAAATCGCCAACCCAACATGTACCTTTGGAGACACCTGTAGTACTCCTTTATAATCACCCAGTTACGTTGTGACGTTTGGTAGTACCCAAAGTGTTCCTCCGGTAAACGGGAGTTGCATAATCTCATAGTTACAGAAACATGTATAAGTCATGAAGAAAGCAATAGCAACATACTAAACGATCAAGTGCTAAGCTAACGGAATGGGTCAAGTCAATCAGATCATTCAACCAATGATGTGACCTTGTTAATCAAATGACAACTCCTTTGTCTATGGTTAGGAAACATAACCATCTTTGATTAACAAGCTAGTCAAGTAGAGGCATACTAGTGACACTCTGTTTGTCTATGTATTCACACATGTATTATGTTTCCGGTTAATACAATTCTAGCATGAATAATAAACATTTATCATGATATAAGGAAATAAATAATAACTTTATTATTACCTCTAGGGCATATTTCCTTCAGTCTCCCACTTGCACTAGAGTCAATAATCTAGATCACATCACCATGTGATTAACATCGATAGTTCACATCAATATGTGATTAACACCCATAGTTCACATCGCCATGTGACCAACACCCAAAGGGTTTACTAGATTCAGTAATCTAGTTCACATCGCTATGTGATTAACACCCAAAGAGTACTAAGGTGTGATCATGTTTTGCTTGTGAGAGAATCTTAGTCAACGGGTCTTTCATATTCAGATCCGTTATGTATTTTGCAATTTTCTATGTCTACAATGCTCGCACGGAGCTACTCTAGCTAATTGCTCCCACTTTCAATATGTATCTAGATCGAGACTTAGAGTCATCCAGATCGGTGTCAAAACTTGCATCGGCGTAACCCTTTACGTGAACCTTTGTCACTTCCATAATCGAGAAACATATCCTTATTCCACTAAGGATAATTTTGACCGTTGTCCGATGATCTACTCCTAGATCACTATTGTACTCCCTTGCCAAACTCGATTGTAGGGTATACAATAGATCTGGTACACAGCATGGCATACTTTATAGAACCTATGGCCAAGGCATAGGGAATGACTTTCATTCTCTTTCTATCTTCTGTCGTGGTCGGGTTTTGAGTCTTACTCAATCTCACACCTTGTAACACAGGTAAGAACTCTTTGTTTGACTGTTCCATTTTGAACTACTTCAAAATCTTGTCAAGGTATGTATTCATTGAAAAAAACTTATCAAGCCGTCTTGATCTATCTCTATAGATCTTGATGCTCAATATGTAAGCAGCTTCACCGAGGTCTTTCTTTGAAAAACTCCTTTCAAACACTCCTTTATGCTTTGCGAGAATAATTTTACATTATTTCCGATCTACAATATGTCATTCACATATACTTATCGAAATCTTTGTAGTGCTCCCACTCACTTTCTAGTAATTACGGGCTTCACCGCAAGTCTCAGATAAAACTATATGCTATGATCAACTTATCAAAGCATGTATTCCAACTCTGAGATGCTTGCACCAGTCCATAGATGGATCACTGGAGCTTGCATATTTTGTTAGCACCTTTTGGATCGATAAAACCTTCTGGTTGCATCATATACAACACTTCTTCCAGAAATTCATTCAGGAATGCAGTCTTTACATCCATTTGCCAGATTTCATAAAATGCGGCAATTGCTAACATGATTCGGACAGACTTAAGCATAGATACGAGTGAGAAACTCTCATCGTAGTCAACATCTTGAACTTGTCGAAAACTTTTGCGACAATTCTAGCTTTGTAGACAGTAACACTACTATCGTCGTCCGTCTTCCTCTTGAAGATCCATTTATTTTCTATGGTTTGCCGATCATCGGGCAAATCCATCAAAGTCCATACTTTGTTCTCATACATGGATCATATCTCAGATTTCATGGCCTCAAACCATTTTGCGGAATCTGGGCTCATCATCGCTTCCTCATAGTTCGTAGGTTCGTCATGGTCAAGTAACCTGACCTCCAGAATAGGATTACCGTACCACTATGGTGCGGATATTACTCTGGTTGACCTACGAGGTTCAGTAGTAAATTGATCAGAAGTTAAATGATCATCATCATTAGCTTCCTCACTAATTGGTGTAGTAGTCACAGGAACTGATTTCTGTGATAAACTACTTTCCAATAAGGGAGAAGGTACAATTACGTCATCAAGTTCTACTTTCCTCCCACTCACTTCTTTCGAGAGAAACTTCTTCTCTAGAAAGGATCCATCTTAGCAACGAAAAACTTGCCTTCGGATCTGTGATAGAAGGTGTACCCAATAGTTACCTTTGGGTATTCTATGAAGACGCACTTCTCCGATTTGGGTTTGAGCTTATCGGTGAAAACTTTTTCACATAAGCATCACAACTCCAAACTTTTAAGAAACGACAGCTTAGGTTTACCGTTAAACCATAGTTCATATGGTGTCGTCTCAACGGATTTAGATGGTGCCCTATTAAACGTGAATGCAGCTGTCTCTAATGCATAACCCCAAAATGATAGTGGTAAACCGATAAGAGACATCATAGATCGCACCATATCAAATAAAGTGCGGTTACGACGTTCGGACACACCATAACATTGTGGTGTTCCAGGTGGCGTGAGCTGTGAAACTATTCCACATTATTTTAATTGAAGACCAAACTCGTAACTCAATTATTCGTCTTTGCGATTAGATCGCAGAAACTTTATTTTCTTGTTACGATGATTTTTCCACTTCAATCTGAAATTCTTTGAACCTTTCAACTATTTCAGACTTATGTTTCATCAAGTAGATATACCCATATCTGCTCAAATCATCTTGTGAAAGTCGAAAATAACGATACTTGCCACGAGCATCAACACTCATTGGATCGCATACATCGGTATGTATTATTTCCAATAAGTCAAGAGCTTGTTCCATTGTTCCGAGAACGGAGTTTTAGTCATCTTGCCCAAACGGCACGGTTCGCAAGCATCAAATGATTCATAATCAAGTGATTCCAAAAGTCCATCGACATGGAGTTTTCTTCATGCGCTTTACACCAATATGACCTAAACGGCAAGGCCACAAATAAGTTGCACTATCATTATTAACTTTGCATCTTTTGGTTTCAATATTATGAATATGTGTATCACTATGATCAAGATCCAATGAATCATTTTCATTGGGTGTGTAACCATATAAGGTTTTATTCATGTAAATGTAACAACAATTTATTCTCTTACTTAAATGAATAACCGTATTGCAATAAACATGATCAAATCATACTTATGCTCAACACCAAATAACACTTATTTAGGTTCCATACTAATCCCGAAAGTATAGGGAGTGTGCGATGATGATCATATCAATCTTGGAACTACTTCCAACACTCATCTTCACTTCCCTTCAACTAGTTTACATTCATTACGCAACTCCTGCTTTCAAGTTACTACTCTTAGCAACCGAACCAAGATCAAATACCGAGGGGTTGCTACGAACACTAGTAAAATACACATCAATAATCTGTATCTCAAATATACCTTTGTTCACTTTGCCATCCTTCTTATCCGCCAAATACTTGGGGTAGTTCCGCTTCTAGTGACCAGTTCCATTGCAGCAAAAGCACTTAGTCTCGTGCTTAGGTCCGGACTTGGGTTTCTTCACTCGAGCAGCAACTTGCTTGCCGTTCTTCTTGAAGTTCCCCTTCTTCCCTTTGCCCTTTTCCTTGAGACTAGTGGTCTTGTCAATCATCAACACTTGATGCTCTTTCTTGATTTCTACCTTCGTCGATTTCAACATCACGAAGAGCTCGGGAATCGTTTCGTCATCCCTTGCATACTATAGTTCATCACGAAGTTCTAGTAACTTAGTGTTGGTGACTAGAGAATTCTGTCAATCACTATCTTATCTGGAAGATTAACTCCCACTTGATTCAAGCGATTGAAGTACCCGGACAATGCGAGAACATGCTCACTAGTTGAGCGATTCTCTTCCATCTTTTAGCTATAGAACTTGTTGGAGATTTCATATCTCTCAACTCGGGTATTTGCTTGAAATATTAACTTCAATTCTGGAACATCTCATATGGTCCATGACGTTCAAAACGTCTTTGAAGTCCCGATTCTAAGCTGTTAAGTATGGTGCACTAAACTATCAAGTAGTCATCATATTGAGCTAGCCAAACGTTCATAACGTCTACATTTGCTCCTGCAATAGGTCTGTCACCTAGCGGTGCATTAAGGACATAATTCTTACGTGCAGCAATGAGGATAAACCTCGGATCACGGATCCAATCCGCATCATTGCTACTAACATTTTTCAATACAATTTTCTCTAGGAACACATATAAAAACATAGGGAAGCAACAACGCTTAGCTATTGATCTACAACATAATTTGCAAAATACTACCGGGACTAAGTTCATGATAAATTAAAGTTCAATTAATCATATTACTTAAGAACTCCCACTTAGATAGACATCTCTCTAGTCATCTAAGCGATCACGTGATCCAAATCAACTAAACCATAACCGATCATCACGTGAGATGGAGTAGTTTTCAATGGTGAACATCTTATGTTGATCATATCTACTATATGATTCACGCACGACCTTTCGGTCTCCGTGTCCCGAGGCCATATCTGCATATGCTAGGCTCGTCAAGTATAACTCGAGTATTCCGCGTGTGCAAAACTGGCTTGCACCCGTTGTAGATGGACGTAGAGCTTATCACACCCGATCATCACGTGGTGTCTCAGCACGAAGAACTTTCGCAACGGTGCATACTCAGGGAGAACACTTCTTGATAATTAGTGAGAGATCATCTTAAAATGCTACCGCCGAACTAAGCAAAATAAGATGTATAACAGATAAACATCATATGCAATCAAAATATGTGACATGATATGGCCATGATCATCTTGCGCCTTTGATCTCCATCTCCAAAGTACTGTCATGATCTTTATCGTCACCGCACGACACCATGATCTTCATCATCTTGATCTATATCAATGTGTCATCACATGGTTGTCTCGCCAACTATTGCTCTTGCAACTATTGCTATCGCATAGCGATAAAGTAAAGCAATTATTTGGCACTTGCATCTTATGCAACAAAGAGACAACCATATGGCTTCTGCCAGTTGCAGATAACTTCAACAAAACATGATCATCTTATACAACAACTTATATCTCATCACGTCTTGACCATATCACATCACAACATGCCCTGCAAAAACAAGTTAGACGCCCTCTACTTTGTTGTTGCAAATTTTACGTGGCTGCTACGGGCTTAGCAAGAACCGTTCTCACCTACGCATCAAAACCACAACGATAGTTTGTCAAATAGACTCCGTTTAACCTTCGCAAGGACGGGCGTAGTCACACTCGGTTCAACTAAAGTTGGAGAAACCGACACCCGCCAGCCACCTGTGTGCAAAGCACGTCGGTAGAACCAGTCTCGGCGTAAGCGTCTGGCGTAATGTCGGTCCGGGCCGCTTCATCCAACAATACCGCTGAACCAAAGTATGACATGCTTTGGTAGGTAGTATGACTTATACCGTCCACAACTCACTTGTGTTCTACTCGTGCATATAACATCAACGCATAAAACCTAGGCTCGGATGCCTTTGTTGGGGAACGTAGTAATTTCAAAAATTTCCCTACGCACACGCAAGATCATGGTGATGCATGGCAACGAGAGGAGAGTGTTGTCTACATACCCTTGTAGACCATAAGCGGAAGCGTTAGCACAACGCTGTTGATGTAGTCGTCGTCTTCTCGGCCCGACCGATCAAGCACGAAACTACGGCACCTCCGGAAGTTCTAGCACACGTTCAGCTCGATGGCGTCCCTCGAACTCCGATCCAGCCGAGTGTCGAGGGAGAGTTCTGTCGGCCTGACGGCGTGGTGGCGATCTTGATGTTCTACCGTTGCGAGGCTTCGCCTAAGCACCGCTACGATATTATCGAGGTGGACTATAGTGGAGGGGGCACCGACACGGCTAAGAGATCCAAGAGATCAATTGTTGTGTCTTTGGTGCTAGCCCTGCCCTCTATTTATATGTTGAGCCCGGGGTCGAAACTTGGAGCAAAAGCCTCCTCAAAGTCGGTTTTGCCCGAAAGGCAAGAGTCCCACTCGGACTCGAGGACCAAACGCCACAATCCTTGGCGTGCGGCCCGAACGCCATGGGCCTCGGCGTCGCCCAGGCCGACGCCAGGTCTCCGGCGTTTGGCCCCTTAACCTTCGCATAAAACTCCTTTTGCACCGACCTAAAGCCTCATGGGCTTGACCCCTTAGCCTAAACATATCATCCAATATATGAATCTTTACGTCTCGACCATTTCGAGACTCCTCGTCATGTCCCCGATCTCATCCGGGACTCGAACTCCTTCGGTACATCAAAACACATAAACTCATAATATAAGCATCGCCATCGAAACCTTAAGCGTCACGGACCCTACGGGTTCGAGAACTATGTAGACATGACCTAGAACTATTCTCGGTCAATAACCAATAGCGGGACCTGGATGCCCATATTGGTTCCTACATATTCTACGAAGATCTTTATCGGTCAAACCGCATAACGACATACGTTGTTCCCTTTGTCATCGGTATGTTACTTGCCCGAGATTCGATCGTCGGTATCCAATACCTAGTTCAATCTCGTTACTGGCAAGTCTCTTTACTCGTTACGTAATGCATCATTCCGTAACTAACTCATTAGCTACATTGCTTGCAAGGCTTATAGTGATGTGCATTACCGAGAGGGCCAGAGATAC
This sequence comes from Aegilops bicornis, assembly GCA_021605145.1. Lineage (NCBI taxonomy): Eukaryota > Viridiplantae > Streptophyta > Magnoliopsida > Poales > Poaceae > Aegilops > Aegilops bicornis. The sequence continues at coordinate 575,675,484 of CM038670.1, read as the reverse complement.
CTCTCCAGAGCAATCGGAGTGACAAAACCTAATCTCGAAATCGCCAACCCAACATGTACCTTTGGAGACACCTGTAGTACTCCTTTATAATCACCCGATTACGTTGTGACGTTTGGTAGTACCAAAGTGTTCCTCCGTAAACGGAGTTGCATAATCTCATAGTTACAGGAACATGTATAAGTCATGAAGAAAGCAATAGCAACATACTAAACGATCAAGTGCTAAGCTAACGGAATGGGTCAAGTCAATCAGATCATTCAACCAATGATGTGACCTTGTTAATCAAATGACAACTCCTTTGTCTATGGTTAGGAAACATAACCATCTTTGATTAACAAGCTAGTCAAGTAGAGGCATACTAGTGACACTCTGTTTGTCTATGTATTCACACATGTATTGTGTTTCCGGTTAATACAATTCTAGCATGAATAATAAACATTTATCATGATATAAGGAAATAAATAATAACTTTATTATTGCCTCTAGGGCATATTTCCTTCAAAACCCTCTGCTATGTGGGCTGGCTGGGGTCCTGGCGCACTCTATATAAGCCACCCCCTCCACAGGTAGAAGGGTTCGCACCCCTGTAACACATACGCATATAATCCAGTCGACCGCCTCCGGGCTCCAAGACGTAGGGCTATTACTTCCTCCGAGAAGGGCCTGAACTCGTAAATCCCTTGAGTATACAACTACTCCATAGCTAGGAACTTGCCTCTCCATACCTACCCCCCATTCAACTGTCAAACTTAGAACCACGACAGTTCGCGCCCACCGTGGGGCTGGTGTTCTAGCGATTTGTTGGAGAAGTTGGGATTCTTTCGATCTCCTACATCATGGTTTCAAGTGGAGTTCTGGTTGACGGCCACGAGATCCGTCTCGTGCGCTTTCACGTTAAATGCCGACGACTCCGCTTTGGCTTCGTGGAGGCTCCACTCGGCGTGGGCCGCGCTCCCGTCAGCGAGGCGACGCCTTTTCGCTGCGTGTGTCCACGGCGTCCTCCTGCGGCAACCGTCGACCCAGTATGGGTCGGCTCCTGTGCCGTCTTCGCTCCCAGTCTCCCACCGGCGCAAGCGTTCCGGTCGGTGGAGGCTTCAGCGGTGGGTGAGGCATGTGATGGCCTGCCAGTCGGCCCAACCCCAAGTCGCGGCGATCGAGCCCGACGAATCTCTCTACGGCCTGCCTGACTGCTCGCAGAGATCAAGGCCCAAATGCGATAGCGATGACCCGATGGCGAGAGGTTACGATGGTCGATGGACCATGCAGTCCCCGGATTCACCCGCACCAGCGGAGGTGACGGTGGAAGCGATCCGGAGCAAGCCCACGAAGAGTACTTGCCCAAGCCCCTCACTTCGCCTCCGAGAGGAGCTTCGCCCGTCGGAACATGGATGCACTTCACACTCCTATCGTTGGAGAAACCCCGAGGCTCGTGCCTTGGAGGATGCGCAACAGCTAACTGGCTAAGCGCACTCATTGGAGAACCTTCAGCGAGTACTCGGCAGCCTTGCGACCAAGGGTTCCAGAATCCAGTTGACGTCAGCTCTTTAAACCGCCAACTCCGGTATATCGAACTCCGATTCAGAATTTAGCAGCGTCCGCCCGGATAGCCGAGTCAATTCAGCGTTCCCAGTCGGCGGCGGGTCGAGGGGTGCTGCAAATCAGATCTGCTCCAGCGGCGGAGATCAAAACTCAGTTGTATCACATCGCGGAACAGGATTCACAGCCGATCCGTCGCTGCGAATTCAGTCGGTCAGCCCATAGTCCGAGATCGCCCTGGCGTGAGGAACGTGGGGGCGGCGTGATGATCGATACAAGGGTCAGCGAGCAGTATGAGCACCGATTCGATCGCATCGATCGACGTCGAGTGCCCACTCCTCCCCCAAGGGGTGGATCATACGCTCCTCGGCAGCAGGACGACAGACGCCAGCACAGTGTTGGGCGAAGAGTTCCAGTCGACCCCAGGGAACCAGGCTTTGATGCGAGATCTATTATCGTTCAAGGTTTGGTCGAGAGGAACAGAGCTCACCGAGACGGCCATGATAGAGATGTTCCCTCCAAAGCAGAGTTCATGTCTCGGGACCAGAGTGTTTCAGTGAGCCATCGAGCCATGCGGTGATTCCTCCCAACTTCGGGTTGGCGGTCGAGTCGATAAGTTCCATCGGTGAATCCAAGCCTGACACTTGGCTTGAAGATTACCGAGTGGCTGTTCAGATCGGCGGTGGCAACGATGAGGTAGCCATGAAACATTTGCCTCTTATGTTGGAGGGTTCAGCCAGGGCGTGGTTGAATTAGTTAGCACCCAAAGCAGATTTACACTTGGGAAGATCTTGCCCTAGTGTTTGTCGAGGACATTTGAAGGAACTTGCAAATGACCGGCAGGATTAACGGAGTTGCGATGCGTGTGTGCAAAAGTCGAGTGAAACTTTGAGAGATTATATCCAGAGGTGGATCACTTTGCACCACATAGTCGAGAATGTATCTCGATCACCGAGGCGATCTGTGCCTTCAAAGAAGGTGTCAAGAACAGAGAATTGAGTTTGAAATTTGGTCGAACCGGAGATATGACCCTGAGTCGGATGATGGAGATTGCCACCAAGTATGCAAATGGTGAAGAAGAGGATCGGCTCCGGAGTGGTAAATATAAATCGGCCGCCAATGAGGTCGACGGAGGAAATTCCAGTCGGAAGCAGAAGTGCAAAGCCGAGCCAGCCGCTCCCGGAGAGGCCTTGGCTGTGACCCCAGGAAAGTTCAAGGGGAAACCCAAAGGTCCTTGGAACCCCAAGAAGGTGAAAGACCAGGATGGAAACAACGTGTTGGATTTGCCATGTCATATTCATACAAAGAAAGATGAAGAGGGTAAACTCATTTACCGAAACATACCACTCGACGATTGTCGGCTCTTGATTCAGCAATTCTAAGGAAACAACTCAAGGATAAGGATAAGGAAATGCAGACAAAGTTGAGGACAAGGATGGCGGTGATGATGGATATCCCGTGTCAATTCCACCACGATGATTTTCTTGGCGTCGAAAGCAAAAGTCGATTGAAGGTTATCAATCGGGAAGTGAACTTGGTTGCTCCGGTGACTCCCAATTATCTGAAATGGTCCCAGACCGCCATCACATTCGACCAGTCCGATCACCCGACGCACATTGCCACCCTTGGGAGGCAAGCATTGGTGGTCGACCAATTTGTTGAGGGCACTCGACTGACCAAAGTCCTGATGGATGGTGGTAGTGGCCTGAACATATTGTACGCGGAGACGTTGAAAGGAATGGGCATTCCGATGTCCAGACTCAGTACCAGTAACATGAGCTTCCACGGAGTCATTCCTGGAAAGAAGGTTGAGTCACTCGGCCAAATTGCCCTTGATGTAGTTTTTGGTGATTCGAAGCATTTCCGGAAATAAAAGTTGACCTTTGAGGTCGTGGATTTCCAGAGCGCTTATCACGCTATTCTGGGAAGGCCAGCTTATGCACGTTTCATGGCCCGACCATGTTACGTGTATCTTAAAGCGAAGATGCCTGGTCCCAAGGGCGTGATCACCTTTAACGGGCAATCGGAAGAAGGCGGAAGAGTGCTTCCGGAAAGGCTCTAAGATCGCCCGATGCTCGGTTGGCGATGGTAGAGCTACAAGAGTATTAGAAAACTGCAGATCCGGTGATTTGTTGCGAGCTAAGAAGCACTGCTACTGGTCAGCATTTCCCGATCATGAGACGAAACAGTTTCACATTCACCCGACTGATCCCAATGCTGCTCCGACCAACATCTCAACAACACTCGACTCAAAATAGGAAGAAGCGCTCATCCAGTTCCTCCGTGAGAACTGGGACATGTTTGCATGGAAGCCTGCTGACATGCCGGGTGTTCCCAGGGAGCTGGCTGAGCATCGCCTACGAGTCGACCCAAAATTCAAACCGGTTAAAGAACATCTTCGGCGGTCCGCCGTCTAGAAGAGAAAGACCATTGGCGAGGAGGTGGCTCGGCTCTTAGCGGCAGAGTTCATCCGAGAGATCTACCACTCCGAGTGGCTCGCCAATGTCGTCATGGTCCCCAAGAAGGACAAGTCATTGCGCATGTGCATCGATTTCAAGCATATCAATTGAGCCTACCCGAAAGATCATTTCCCTCTTCCTCGCATTGACCAAATAGTCGACTCAACTGCGGGATGTGAGAGGTTGTCTTTTTTAGACGCCTATTCCGGGTACCATCAGATCCATCTGTATGGACCCGATGAGATTAAAACAGCGTTCATCACTCCATTCGGGTGCTTCTGTTATGTCACCATGCCATTCGGTCTCAAGAATGTCGGAGCCACATTCATGAGGATGATTCAGAAGTGTTTGCTCACTCAAATCAGTCGGAATGTAGAAGCGTACATGGATGATATAGTCGTCAAGTCACGAAAGGGTTCCGACACATTGACTGACCTTGCTGAAACATTTGCCAATCTCAGGAGGTATGATATCAAGCTTAACCCATCAAAGTGTACATTTGGAGTTCATGGTGGAAAGTTACTCGGGTTTCTCGTTTCTGAGCGAGGAATCGATGCTAACCCCGAAAAGGTTGGCACCATACTCTGAATGAAGCGCCCTGTGCGTGTGCACGATGTCCGAACTTTCTTGGATGCTTGGCCGCTTTAAGTCGATTCATCTCTCGCCTCGGTGAAAAGGCATTGCCTCTTTACCGGCGATGAAGAAGTCGGACAAGTTCGAGTGGACTCTAGAAGTTGATGCAGCGTTTGCGAGCTCAAAGCTCGCTCTCCACCAACCGATGCTTGCTGCCCCAATCAGCAAGAGCCCTTGCTGCTTTACATTGCAGCCCTTTGGATAAGTCGTCGATCACTGCACTTACGGTCGAGCGGAAGAAGAAGGAAAAGCCTTGAAAGTTCAACGCCCGGTTTATTATCTTTACGGAAATCTTGACCCCATCAAAGCAAAGATACCCTCACTATCGTAAGCTTGTTTATGGGATCTATATGACCACAAAGAAGGTTGCTCATTATTTCTCCGATCATTCCATTACAGTCGTCAGCAACGCCCCATTGTCGGAAATTCTTCATAACAGAGATGCAACTGGTCGAGTAGCAAAATGGGCGATTGAAATCCTTCCCCTTGATATCAAATTCAAGGCAAAGAAAGCCATCAAGTCCCAAGCAATAGCAGACTTCCTCGCCGAGTGGACTGAACAGCAGCTTCCGACTCAAGTTCACTCGAACCTTTGGACTATGTTTTTCGACGGTTCCAAGATGCTTTGAGCGGTTCAGTGCGAGGTTGTATTGGTTTCCCCGAGGAGATAGGCTAAAATATGTTCTCCAGAGTCACTTTGATTCGTCCAACAACGAAGCGAATATGAAGCACTCTGTATGGGTTGCGCATGGCCATTTCACTTTCGGCGTCCGTCGCCTTATGGTCTCTGGCGACTCGGATCTGGTTGTTAATCAAGTGATGAAGGAGTGGGATGTCGAAGCCCGGCTATGACAGGTTATTGTAATGCAATGAGAAAGTTGGAGAAGAAATTCGAGGGTTAGAGCTTCATCATATACCCGGTGAAAAATCAAGCTGCAGATGATTTGGCGAAGATAGGATCCAAGAGGAAGCCATTCCTAGTTATGTATTTTTGGAGCACATTCATGCACCATCGGTGCAGGAGGATCCTTTCATAGAAGAAGCCCGCAGCAAAGAGTGCCGATGATCCGATCGAAGTTGAGGTCCCAGTGATGGTCGACCTAATTATGGAAGTTGTGGTCATCACTCCCGACTGGACGGTGCCGTACATCGCATATATCCTAAGGAAAGAGCTCCCAGAGAATGAAGAAGAGGCTCGATAGATCGTCCAATGATCCAAGGCCTTTACAGTGATCAAGGGACAGTTGTTCAGAGAAAGCATGACTGGAGTCGGCCAGAAGTGTATCATGCCAGAAGAAGGTCAGATAATTCTTGAGGATATCCACTCGGGGACACATGGCCATCATCGTCCTCTCGGACCATTGTGGCTAAAGCATACCGAGCGGGATTTTCTTGGCCGAAAGCAAATGAAATGGCAAAAGAAATAGTTGACAAGTGCGAAGGATGTCGGTTCTATTCCAACATGTCGCACAAGCCCGCCTCACCTTGAAGACCATTCCACTCGTCTGGCCCTTATTTGTTTAGGGATTGGACATGATTGGACCGTTGAGAACTGGCAGAAGCGGCTTCACTCATTTGCTAGTAGCAGTCGACAAGTTCACCAAGTGGATCGAAGCCAAGCCCATCAAGAACCTCGATGCATGAACTGCTATTAGTTTTCATCAGAGAGTTGATATTCAGATATGGAGTTCCGCATAGCATCATCACCGACAATGGGTCAAACTTCGATAATGACAAGTTCAAAGCCTTCTGCGCCTCTCAAGGCAAGCGGGTCAACTATGCTTCAGTGGCTCATCCTCAGTCGAATGGACAAGCAGAGCGTGCAAACGGCCTCATTCTCAAAGGGCTGAAACCACGGCTGATGCGTGATCTCAAACACGCAGCAGGAGCTTGGGTCGACGAACTTCCATCAGTTCTCTGGGGATTGAGGACCACTCCTAATCGGTCGACTGGGAGAACTCCATTCTTCCTGGTCTATGGAGCTGAAGCAGTTCTGCCGAGTGACCTGCTTCACAATGCGCCTCGAGTCGAACTATACTCTGAAGAAGAAGCGGAACAAGCCCGGCAAGATGCAGTCGACCTCTTGGAAGAGGAGAGAGAAATGGCCCTGATCCGCTCGACTATCTATCAGCAAGACTTGCGTCGATTCCATGCCAGAAATGTGAAGAGTCGAGCCTTCCAAGAGGGAGATTTGGTCCTCCGAGTGGATCAATAGAAACCCACACAAGCTCGCTCCCACTTGGGAAGGTCCCTTCATCGTCACAAGAGTTCTCCACAACGGAGCATATCATCTCTACAACGTTGATCGCCAGATCGACGAGCCTCGAGCTTGGAACGCGGAGCTGCTCCGCCTTTTACACTTAATACTCACTCCGGTTGAGATGTAATAAAAGTACTTTTTTAGTTTGTTTATCTAAGACAAGAATGTTATAATTTTCCCGGTGATTGTTATTACTTTTTGTTGAAATTTCCCCCACTGGGTGGCTTAGTTGCGAATCCGATTCGCCTAAGTTTGTAAAAAAAAATCCTTTCCGAGTGACGAGCCGCCTCTCACTCGGGGCTTAGCTGCGAATCCGCTTAGCCTAAGTATTCAAATCCTACCGAGTGGGGAGCCAGGTCTCCCACTCGGGGCTTAGCTGCAGTCCAAGTACTCGCCTAAGTATTCAAAATCCTCTTGAGTGGCGAGCCACCGCCACTCGGGGGCTTAGCTGCATTCCAAGTACTCGCCTAAGTATTCAAAATCCCACCGAGTGGCGAGCAGTCTCCCACTCCCACTGGGGCTTAGCTGTAGTCCAAGTACTCGCCTAAGTATTCAAAATCCTACCGAGTGGCGAGCCAGGTCTCCCACTGGGACTTAGCTGCAGTCCAAGTACTCGCCTAAGTATTCAAAATCCTACCGAGTGGCGAGCCAGCCTCCCACTCGGAGGCTTAGCTGCAGTCCAAGTACTCGCCTAAGTATTCAAAATCCTACCGAGTGGCGAGCCAGCCTCCCACTCGGAGGCTTAGCTGCAGTCCAAGTACTCGCCTAAGTATTCAGAATCCTACCGAGTGGCGAGCCAGCCTCCCACTCGGAGGCTTAGCTGCAGTCCAAGTACTCACCTAAGTATTCAAAATCCTACCGAGTGGCGAGCCAGCCTCCCACTCGGAGGCTTAGCTGCAGTCCAAGTACTCGCCTAAGTATTCAAATCCTACCGAGTGGTGAGCCAACCTCCCACTCGGGGCTTCTAACAGCCCAAGGATTCGCCTTAACATCCAAAATAATGAAAAAAGCATAAGGGCGGACGAGGTGCAGGTCGACTGTTACCTTCTCCTTCAAATCCTACCGAGTGGAGAGCAAACCTCCCACTCGGGGGCTTAGCTACAGCCCAGCGCTCGCCTAAGTAATAGAAATCCTAATGAGTGGAGAGCAAACCTCCCACTCGGAGGCTTAGCTGCAGCCCAGTGCTCGCCTAAGTAATAGACATCCTACCGAGTGGAGAGCAAACCTCCCACTCGGAGGCTTAGCTGCAGCCAGTGCTCGCCTAAGTAATAGAAATCCTACCGAGTGGAGAGCAAACCTCCCACTCGGAGGCTTAGCTGCAGCCAGTGCTGCGCCTAAGTAATAAAAATCCTACCGAGTGGAGAGCAAACCTCCCACTCGGGAGGCTTAGCCGCAGCCAGTGCTCGCCTAAGTAATAAAAACCCTACCGAGTGGAGAGCAAACCTCCCACTCGGGAGCTTAGCTGTGGTCCAGTGCTCGCCTAAGTAAGGAATTCATCCCAATCCGCAAGGACGACGAGGTGCAGGTCGACTGTTACCTTCTCCTTCGGAGCTTCGCCACAAGTACAACGTGCGGTCCATCCCAATCCACAAGGACGATGAGGTGCAGGTCGACTGCTACCTCCTCCTTGAGCTTCGCCACAAGTACAACGTGCGGTTCATCCCAATCCGCAAGGACGACAAGGTCGATCGCGGTCATGTTCCATCTCTACTTGCGGGATAGATGAAGCACAAGTCTCTTGGAGTTTCAACGAATATCTTCCTAATGAGGAACAAAGTTCTCTCGAAGGCAAACAAAGCATGTTAAAGGATAAATCAAGTTCGGATAAACGTCCCCACGGATCCAAAGGTGCTCGAGGCGTTAAGCACACTAAAGTTTATCGGTTACAAAAACCACTCGGCATTCCGAGGCAAATTTAAGGTGGGACTTAGAAGTTTTTACTCCTCCGGGAGGACCGGAAGGTGCAACAAACTGGTCGAGGTCGATTCCGTCGGCTTGCAATACAGTAGCAGCGATGAAAGTCTCCATGAAAGATCTGAAGTCGTGCTTCCTGGTGTTGGCAACCTTGAGAGACACCAGCTTGTCCTCTTGCGCTTCTTTGCGGTGGACACGAACCGTAGATAGAGCAACATCAGCACCACACTGGCGTAAGACTTTTCCATTCTTGCACTCGACTTGGAATCTCATTCGATTGAGTCATCGAGATTTAAGGTCATTACAGGCGTCTGATCTGGCCAGAGAGTCGAGTCGATCCGCGACACTGCAACTTTCAGTCGAGCAAGATAATCCACCACGCTAGCAATGCGAGACTCCAGTCGAAGCACATTCATAGCAGCTTCGTCCTTCACAGGAGAGTTGATGGGGTCCAAACTGGTTTCCACTCGACTGGTTTCTTCTTCGAAGTTTTGACAGAATTCTGAAAACACAACTCAGATTCAAAATAACGATCATGTGATGAGCCGGTGATAGCAAGACAGTCGGGTAAAAGAGATTACCTTCAAGCATGAGAAACAGCTTCTTGGTGAGACCTCCAAGATAAATCTCCAGGTCATTTAACGCCGCCATTAGCCAGCCTTGTCGACAGAGCAATCTTGTCGTTCTTCATCGACTAACTTCCTTGTTAGCAGCGTCAAGAGCGGCTTTCAGCTTGGCATTTTCATCTTCAAGTTTGTCGACCGAGGCAAGCTTCTCTTCAATGAAGCTTTGTTTTCTCCAAAGCCACCTTACGTACTCTCTGCAAGGTCAAGGTCCTTCTTCTTCAAAGTCTCTTCCAGTTTATCTGCAAAGCAACAATGAGAAACGAGTTGAGAATGAGCGAGAAAAAGAAAGGCGATCGTCAAAAGTTCTCACCAGCCATACCTTTTGCTTGATCCTTTGCCTTCGCAAATTCTCCCGAGCAAGCTTCAAATCGAGGTTGAGCTGGATCTGTTTGTTCTCTAACTCAGTATAGCGAGCCACAAGCTCGCAAGATTTCTACAAAGAGTCAACCAACGAAAGACATCAAAGACAAATCACTTCCGAGTGATTAAGGAAAAATAGTAGCATTTCTAAGACTACAGTCGAATCAAAACATCCGACAGTAGTCTCGGGGACTACACCCAGCGGGTGCACTCAGCGTGCCCCCATTGGTTTTACCAATTTGGTTCGACCAGTCGACCAAAAGAGGCAAAAAGGTTATGTGTCAGCGGTCAGCCGCGAAAAGAAAAAAAAAGACAACAACACACAGTTCTTTAGACTATAGTCGATTTGCCGCGATCGACCATAGTCTCGGGGACTACACCCAGTGGGTGCACTTAGCGTGCCCCCACCGGTTTTACCGTTCCATTCGACTTGGTCCGTCCAGGTCGAGTGAAGAAGTTCACAACATAAAGACTATAGCCGACTGCACGCAGTCGACCATAGTCTCGGGGACTACACCCAGTGGGTGCACTTAGCGTGCCCCCACAAAACTTCAATCGACACACCCACCTAGTGGGTGTACAGATATGGAAATCTCCGAAGGAAGCGATTTGTGTAGCATGTCCTAACAAAGCAAGCAACGATCGACTTACTTGGACATTGCTGCGAGAGCTGAACTAGCATCATAGGCCGCTGGCTAGCCTCTCGGACCGCTTTCACTTGCTCCATCATGATCCCTGCACTGGCGTATGGCCTCCTTAGCAGCACTCACTTGGTGTTCCGGGCGTGGTGTATAGCAAAGAGAGATGGTGGATCAGCGATCGGCGAAGTGGGTCGGGCACTTGTCGTGATGCGGCGAAAGACACGAAGCCGAGTGGGGTTGCCCCCTCGAAATCAGCGTCTCGTGAATCGCCCTTGTTGGAGCAGCCTTGCCAGCAGGTACTCTCTTGTTCTTCCTCTTCCTCAATGGCGCTTCCTCGTCATCATCGGGGAGATCAATGACGTGAGGCGGAACTACAAGAAAGATTCAAAAGTAAACATGGAAGTCCAATTGACTGAAAGCGAAACCTCAGAGATCATACCAAGGTTGGAGGTGGCTGCATCCTCCATTTCCTGATCTTCGTGCTTGGCTGAAGTCTAGGAGGTAGCGGCACTGTAGATTTCAAGAATCGGCTGATCAGTCATCAAGTCGACCCAAAGTTCACTCATGTTGAATAAGGAAATACAAGGTTACATTGGTTACCCGGAGATGGTGGGGATGACCATCCGCATCTTGGGCGTAGCCTTCGCCCGGCTTTGACGACGTTGCTCGAGGTTGCTTGGCGGTTTCTCGATCGGCGCAGGGAAGTTGTCCTAGGTAAACCGTCGACCGCCGATGGGCACAACACCTTTACGCGCCCGGCCGCCGGGTCATGCGTCAACTTGGACCTTCCCTCCGGCGAGGAGGATCGACGTCTTCCTCCTCTTCCTCCTCCTCCTCTTCATCGAGTTGTCATCCCCCTCATCACCTTTCGCCGTTGGACTCCCATTCCTCCGACTTTCACCTCCACTTCCTTCTTCTTCTTCGACTGTTTCCTGCGCCCGTTGGGCATCGAGTACATCTCGGTGGTGACCTAGAAGACAACAAAACAAAGGCGAAAGTCGATTGACAATTGGTATCTAAACAGAATGAATGCAGCCGAATCACGATCGAAGATAAGTGGTTGTACCTTGTCTACTTCGTGAAGTCCGGGTCGAGTGGTGGAATCCTCCTAGCTCCGCGAGGGTTATCTTTGTTTCCTGTGATGGCAGTCATCCACTTCTCCCGCGTGGCGTCATCGACCTCCTCTGGATGGACCCGTGTGGTATCATCCGTACCAGGGTACATCCACATCGGATGACCTTGGTATTGGAGTGGCTGAATACGCGGTCGGAGGAAAACCTCCAGGAGATCCATGCCGGTCACCCCGTCGCGAATGAGCTGGACTACGCGCCCCATCAGCAATTTTACTTGGGCCTTCTCCTCTGGTAACACCTTCAGGGAAGATGGCTTGTTCACTCGACTCATGGAGAAAGGAGGGAGCCAATGACCGCCCCGGCGTCGGCTGGTCTTGGCGATAGAACCAGGTCGACCGCCACCCTCTAACCGAGTCAGGAGAGTCATAGCCGGAAAGGCGCTCTTCCCCCTCATCTGGACCCCCGAGTCCCCACACATCTGGATTACTTGGGTTCTCTCGTCATTCGGGTTCGTTTTCTTCCTTTGTCACGAGGCGACGGTGAATATGTGCTTGAAGAGACCCAAGTGCGGTCGACAACCCAAGAAGTTCTCGCATAACGAAATGAAAGCAACAAGGTAGACAATGGAGTTGGGAGTGAAATGATGGAGTTGCGCTCCGAAAAAGTTCAGAAACCCCCGGAAAAAAGGATTCGGTGGCAGAGAAAATCCCCGATCTATGTGGGTGGCCAGGAGAGCGCACTCACCCTCTTGACTGCGGTTGCCACTCCGTTCCGGAAGTCTCGCCGACCCATGGGGGATCAGTCCTTCATTGGCCAGATAGGTGAGGTCCTTCTCGGTGATGGTCCAGTGGATCCAATCTCCTTGGACCCAACCTTGCGGCAGTTTGGACCGCGAAGAGGATCCGCCCCGACTAGGCGCTCTCCCCTTAGCCTTCGCCGCCGCCTTCTTCACTGCGTTCGAGGCTGCGGTCTTCTCCTTCACCATGGTCACCGGGCGAAGCAATCTTGAGCTGCGGCTGGCGATGTGCTAAGAGCGCAGCGAGAAGGTTTGGAGGCGGAGGGAGGAGAAGATTGGGGTCGCACTGTTCAAAATACCCTGTCCGACGCTTTATATGGGGCCGCTTTCGAGTGGCTGACCGGTAGGCCCAGGCAATCCCGTCAAATCCCGCAACAGGCGCGCACGCGATACGTGGCAAAAAAGGCGACGCGAAGATCAAGGCATCATCGTCTTATCCCATCCGAGTGCCGCAGTTTTCTCCGCTTCGCGCGCTTCCCAAAATTCAGATCCCGCGAAATACGCTAACCCGGAGCAACCCGTCAGATAGCAGATTTCCTCCGATCCGTCGCTCAGAAATCCTCAAGTTCACAGAGTTCACTCGACAAAACATGAAGAATGGATCAAGGCGACTGAAAGAGAAGTTGATGCCATCACTAAAAGGTCGTTGATCCAGAGTAAGACACACTCGCAACACGAAGAACAGGTCGGAAAGATTATCAACTCCTTCCTCACTCAAACCTCGATCCATTTGGGGGCTAATGATGAAGTCATGTACCTGGGGTAGGGTCATAGACCTGCCCAAAGGTACCCTCCACAAGGACACTCGCAAGAGAAGTGGCCTTCCAGTCGACCTGGTAGGTTTCCACTCGACAGACTCAAAGATACTCGACCATGAAGACCCACTCGACCACCAGGAGTCCAAGAGCCACTCTGTCGGATTTCGAGTTCCGGCAGACCCTTGAGGTTCGAACACTGGGGTGTGCGCGGTGATCCAACCCTCCACCGTCTCGTACCTCGCCGAATCGCGGGAACCTAAACTACTAACGGAACAACACAAGAGACACGAGATTTATACTAGTTCGGGCCACCGTTGTGGTGTAATACCCTACTCTAGTTTGTGGCGTGGTGGATTGCCTCTTGGGCTGATGAAGAACAGTACAGGGAAGAACAGCCTCGCGAGGGTCTGTTCTTGGTGGGTGTGATGAACTGCTAGGTGGTGTTTAAATCGCTCTAGCTTGAGGATCGGGTCTCTATCTCTCTCTCTGGATTCCAAATGCCAGACCTGGATCCCCCCTCTCTGAGTGTGGCTACTCCTATTTATAGGCGAAGGCCCTGGGCCTCTTCCCAAATATTGAGCGGGAAGGGCGCCAACAATTGGCCATTTTGAAGGGGAACAACGGGTACACTTATCGTGACTAAAGTTGGTCCTCGCCTGCCAAAGGCTCTGGTGATGACGCCTGCTTGGGCTCCACGATGACTCCCTTCCAGCCGTTGGGGCTGGTCTTGGTCTTGTTGCACCAAAACGGATGCATTTGCTTGATGCTCTCGCCTGCGCTTGCTCCCTTTGCACCAAAGAGGAAAGGAGGACGCTGCGAGGGCTGGCGCCCGACTGGCGCCCTTGGTCATCATGGCTTGCGTCATGGGCACCTCGCGAGGTACCCTGCCTTGAACTCTCCACCTCCTCATGAGCTGGCTGACGAGGCCGTGCACGAGAAGCTCCTCGTCGTCCGCCCATGAGGCTTGGCCCCTCGCGAGGGTCTTGAGCTTGCGTTGATGAAGATGGGCTGTCCTGGGCCTCCTTTGAGCCACGCCAGGCTGCAGGCGAGCAAGTCTGGGACCCCTGTTCCCGAAACGCCGACAAGAGCCCCTGGCCCACGGGCGCGCCAACTTGGCCGAACAGCAGAGAGGCGAAAGGGCAAGTCTTAGCGTCGCGGGCCCTAACAGCCTCTGACCTTGGGCGCCAGCGTGGCGGTTGATTGGACGCAGCGTCTTGCTTCCCCACGATGCCTCGGTAACCGCCCGGATTCGACAAGTCCCTGCATGCAGAGTTGGGCCTGATGACCGGTGATTGTGGAGGCTGACGGTTGGCCTTCGCCGGCTATAAGTACGGAACGGTGTGCGCCCTTCCAGTCTATCCTTCTGCTTCTCCTCTTCCTCGTCCCGTCTGGTTGCCATGGCTCCGATTCGCCGGTTCTCCAAGGAAGAGAAGGGAAAGGCTCCTCAAGAGGATCCTGACCTGCTCCCCCCAAAGAAGCGGCTTGCTCTCTGGTGTCAGGGCAGGAGCGCTCGCTAGGAGGCGCCCATGCCCTGGTGCGAGCGGCCGCCACCAGGGTTTCCTCTTCCCTTGTACACGCAAATTGGTGGCCCTGAAGGAGGCGACGCCGAGCGCCACGAGCGGCGCCGCCGACGGGTCACGAAGGTGTGCGTCTTCCCCCCTGGAGTCCACGCCGAGGGCTCCTGCCGGGAGTTCGTGCCAGCGTCAAGCGCCTCCCAAGTCTTGGATTTGTCATCCTTATTTCTTCGTCTCCGTCGTCCGGCAAGGGGAACCCCTGGGACTCTGGCTGCAGCACGCCGGCTGCGGCACCCTCGCGACCGGGGCAGAGGTCGCAGTAGTTGCCCCGGGCGAGGTCTTCACGACACGAGGCTGGAGCGAGGTCGCCCGGGTCTGCAGGACGAGGGGCGCCCTCATGATCCACCTGGAGTACGATGGTGCTTCGGTGGTGTCCTTCAAGGTCTTCGACGCAGAGGGTCGTCGGCTGGAATGCTGCCCCGGGAGAGGTGGTCGGGGTCCTGCTGTGGTGAGACAGAGGCCGACCGCCCGCTCCCTTGACAGCTCCTCAGGCAATGAAGGTGCCGGAGGATCCAGCGACTCCGCCGAGCTCTTCGCGACGCCGGAGACGAGCGGCAGCGACTCTGAGCCTCCGAGCCTGCGCCGCTCCCGGGCAGGCGGGCTCGTCGAGTTGTCGCCGCCCCGATCTGGATGGGGTTGGCTCCGGACGGGTGGCCCACTGTTGATGATGGCGTCTGCCGTGGTGGTCCTCGTAGATAGGGCTCCCTTAGGATTCGCGTCTTTTGTTCCTGCGAGGAGCCAAGAATGTACCCAGCGAGGGGCTTGTAAGATGTTTGTAGCTTCGTTTGTCAACATGATCCTTATTGTGAGGCAGGGCGAGATGCTCATTCCGTTCTAGTTCAGTTTCTTCCTTTCAGACCTCGTGAGGGCTTGATGCTCTGCACCGACAGGTCCCAGTCCCAAGGTGGCTTCAGCCGTCGCTGGTATGCCAAGTCGCGATGCCGTTGTCAAGGCCAGGAGGTGAGCGGCCCGAGGTCCAGTAAGAGCCTCTGAGTCGCGATGCTCAGGGGGTCCCCCTTGGCGCTCAAGCAGCCATCATTTGGTGAGAAGGGAGAGCGACGTCGCTAACACGGGGTTGCATTGAGTGTGGGGATGGTGTTGCGACAACTAGTGTGTCCGGAGGGTGACTTATCTCGAGGGTCAGGACAATGCTTCCTGGTGCAGTGCTAGGCCCGTGCCTTGGCCTACGAGAGATTGCGTGGCGAGGTCGTTTCGTGCTCCTTGGAGGGACCCTGCAGGTTCACCATAAAAGGAACATGAGCTCGCCGTGGCGATTGTTAGTCCTGCCGTTAGTTGCTTTGGAGAGGCGCGAGAAGCCTCGCGAGGTGTGTTGGGGCACCCGTGAGCCAGCGCAGGACTCACGGGGCCCTACCTCAAGGTGGGTTGCGCCTGGCTCTGGGCTTTATCTTCGAGTGTGTTCCTGCAAATTTGGTCAGATGCCGGTGCTCTACGTCTTCGGGTCCCGGCTCTCGGGCTGGTCTCGGCCGTCATTGGCAAGCCAGTCGCGATGCCATGGACAAGACCAGAGGGTGAGGCTGGAGAGCCGGTAGGAGTCCCGAGTCGCGATGCTCGTGCACCCCCCTTTAACGCTGAAGCTAGGTTAGATGACGCAACTCTCGTCCTCGGGTCCCGGCTCTCGGGCTGGTCTCGGCCGTCATTTGGCAAGCCGGTCGCGATGCCATGGACAAGACCAGAGGGTGAGGGCGGAGAACCGGTAGGAGCCACGAGTCGTGATGATCGAGGCACCCCTTTAACGCTGCCAAGCCGGGTCAGATGCAACTCTACATCCTCGGATCCCGGCTCTCGGGCTGGTCTCGGCCGTCGGCCGCAAGCTAGGTCACGATGCCATGGACAAGACCCGGAGGGTGAGGGCGGAAGAGCTGGTAGGAGCCCCGAGTCGTGATGCTCGTGCACCCCCTTTAACGCGCAAGCTGGGTTAGATGACGAAACTCTCGTCCTCGTGTCCGGCTCTCGGGCTGGTCTCAGCCGTCGCTGGCAAGCCAGGTCGCGATGCCATGGACAAGACCAGAGGGTGAGGGCCGGAGAGCCGGTAGGAGCCCTGAGTGGCGATGCTCAGGGACCCCCCTTTAACGTGCAAGATTCCGCCACCCAGGAAAAGGCACCAATAACAAGCATGGTGGAGCGAGAGCATAATCCTAAGGAAAAAGTAGGAAGGATACATGCCGTTGGGACAGGCCCGAGCGGCTTGGGGATGATGCGGCCCGAGGGGCGCCCCCAACAGGATAAGCTAATGGCATGAAATAAAAGGGGTACATGCCGCAGGGACGGACCCACGCGGCCTGGGAATAATGCGGCCCTGAAGGCGCTCCCAGCCGGAAATAAAACTTAAAGATGTCACCTGGTGATGTTGGGGATGAAGGGGTGTTGGTGTAGCAGACTCGGTGGGCTGCGGGAGCTGATCCTCACGAGCCCCTGTGCCCGAGGCCTCGGGAGGCTCCGGAGGCGCTGGCGGCTCCTCGCGGACCATCTCCATCTCCGCCAGGGCTGCGGCGTGCCTGACCTATTGAGCCTCCAGGATGGTCCTCATGAGACGTTGGAGCGCAGCAGCTGCGTTTGGCAGGCCATAAGGCATGCGTACGTAGCTGTGGGGCGGACCCTCGCAACGTCCCACTCGCGAGGGCCAGAGGCGCTCTTGAGATGCGGCTCGGTTGAGCCCTGGTATGTCGATGCAGACGTGCAGCCCACCATCCTCGCCTGGATGGGGGGCCACAGCGGGTAGGCGGCGGCTGCCCCTCATGACCCTTGACTCCTGTAGCTCCTGAATGGCCTTGCTGACGAACTCTTGAGGGTTCTGCCCTCCTGGTCTTGCTCACCTTGCGGGAAGCGTGCTTCAAGCACGCCTCCACGTGGTGCCCAAGCGCCTCCCTCGAGACCTTGGCGAGGTCAGCGGCTCTCCTGGGGAGAGCCCCCGAGCCCTGCCTGAGGAGGGCGCCGGGCGCGCTTTCCTATGCGACGGAAGGAGGCTCCCCCTGGCCCGTTGTGGGCCCTGAGGGGACTGTCTCTTGAAGAGCTGGGTCGGTCGATGTCTTCTTCTTCTTGGGTGCGGCCTCGGGAGGCCTCCTGCTGCTGTGGTCTGGGTCTTCTAGCGATGCGGCCTGAAAGGCTCGCTCTAGGGAGCACACTGCGTCTCTCTCTTCACAGGGCACCGTGATGACCCCGCCGCTTCCTGGCATCTTGAGGACGTTGTAGCCGTGGTGGGTTACGGCCATGAATTTGGCCAACGCTGGGTACCCGAGGATGGCGTTGTACGGCAGGCGAATGTGGGCGACGTCGAAGTCGATGAGCTCGGTGTGGTAGTTGTCGCGAGCCCCGAAGGTGACAGGAAGGTGGACCTGTCCGATCGGGACCGTGGAGCCGTCGGTGACTTTGAAGAAAGGCTTGGTTAGCTGAAGCTGACTGTAAGGCACTTGAAGATTGTTGAATGTCTCCACGGACAGGACGTTGAGCCCTGATCCACCGTCGATGAGGGTCTTGGTGACCAGCACGTTGCTGATGATTGGGGAGCAAAGAATCGGGAGAACTCCGGCTGTGGCTGCGCACTTGAGCTGATCCGAAATTTGAGCGTGATGGCGCACGCCGACCACTGAGGAGGCGCGTGGCTTCGAGCTTGGGGAGGACTGCATTCACTTCGCGGGCGAACTGCTTGAAGATGCACTGAGAGGCCGGGGCTTGAGCTCCGCCCAGGATGCAGGCGATCGCGCGTGCTTCCTGGAAGCCCCCAGCCCCCTCGTCCTGATGACGGTTTTCAATTCTCCTTGGCGGCGGCGGCAACGGAGGGAGGTCTGCGTTCCCCTACGGGCGATCCTCGCAAGGCTGATCCCTCCAGCCTCCCTCGCGAGGTGGGTCTTGCCAGCGGTCCTCGCGAGGTTGGTCGCGCCACCCTTGGCGCGGGCCGTAGTCTTCCCAGCGTCCTGCATTCCTTCCTCCTCCTCGGCCATAGCCCGATCTGCGCTCGGGGCGTCTGCCGACCCTTCCTTCTCGTACGGCTCAGAGTTCTTGGCATTCATTGGTGTTGTGGGTGTGGAGGTCGTGGTACACGCAGTACCGGCTGCCCTTGGAGGACTCGGGCTGATCTCTGCCTCGCTTGGTGTCTAGTTCGGCCGCGAGTACGGCAGCCCCCTTACGCTTCACGTCCTTGGCCTTGGACTTCTTCTCTTCGGGATCCGCGGCAGGCAGCTCGAGGGAGAGGCGCCCCTCCTCAGCCCTGGCGCACTTGGTCGCCAAGTTGAACAGCTCCAAGGAGGTGCACAGATCTTCATGCATCGCCAGCTCCTCCTTCATCTTGACGTCGCGCACGCCATCGGAGAAGGCAGAGATGATGGCCTCCTCCGTTACCCTGGGGATCTTGAGGCGCGCGTTGTTGAAGCGCTGGATGTACTTTTGCAGGGTTTCCCCTGGCTGCTTGATTCGGCGCATGTAAACTACGGCGGGTGGCGGTCACGAGTACCACGGAAGTTGGCGATGAAGCGGAGTACGCATCTCGGCCCAGAAGAGATCGTGCACAGGGCCGGTCAGTAGCCAGGTGCGGGCTCCGTCCTTGAGCGCCATGGGAAACCAGTTCGCCATGACCTTTTCATCCCCGTTGGCAGCCTCGATGCCCAGCTCGTAGAGCTGGAGGAACTCCGTAGGGTCAGCTGTGCCGTCGTAGCGAGGAGGCAGGTCTGGCTTGAACTTGGCGGGCCACGCGACGCTGCGCAGCTCGGAGGTGAAGGCGCGGCAGCCCGCCGTGGCCGCGGGGGGCCTCGGACGACAGAGAGCTTGGTCTTGCGGGCCTCCCTGCGCCACGGCTGGGGGCAGCGCAGGGTCCTGACGTGCCGGAGCGGGGAGCGCTCGGGCAGCTTCTTGCGGGCGAGGAACTTCTTGGCAGCTCTGCTCTTGCCGCGCCGGCGCCTGGCGGAACGGGTTCCACCCAGGGACCGCACGCCTTGGGCCAGGGCGGCGTCTTGAGGAGGAGGCGGCTGAGCCGCCCCGGGAGCTTCATCGCTTCGCAGCGAAGCGGTGCGGTGCAGCAAAGACGGACGGCGGGCGCGCCTCTGCGGCGCAGACGAGCTCGGCGACTTCGGTCGAGCCATTCTTCGTAAACGTCGTCGGCAAGCGGTAGCGCAGAGCTCGTTAGCGCGATGAGTGCAGCTCGGGCCTCCATGGCAGCGCGAAGCGTAGCGTGGCGAAAGAACCAGCGGGGGTGAGCGAAGGCGTGGCGGTGCGGCCGTCCCGCCTCATGGACGGGTGCTGGGACGACGCTTGTTGCACGTTCCCTGCCGGACCGGTGGCGGCATTGTTGGCAGGCGACAGGGAACGACGAGGGCGCCCGCCGACGGGGGCTGTCTGGGCGACATGGGAGGCGAGGGCGGCTCGGCACTCGGCGCGGGCCCGACGGGCGTCAGACATGGTTGCGGTGGTCGGGGAAGAACGAGGTGACGAAAGGCAGATTCCGGCGCACCCGTACCTGGCGCGCCAAATGTCGGATTTCGGGTTCCGGCAGACCCTTGAGGTTCGAACACTGGGGTGCGCACGGTGATCCAACCCTCCACCGTCTCGTACCTCGCCGAATCGCGGGAACCTAAACTACTAACGGAACAGCACAAGAGACACGAGATTTATACTAGTTCGGGCCACCGTTGTGGTGTAATACCCTACTCTAGTTTGTGGCGTGGTGGATTGCCTCTTGGGCTGATGAAGAAACGATCTGAGGGAAGAACAACCTCGCGAGGGTCTGTTCTTGGTGGGTGTGATGAACTGCTAGGTGGTGTTCCGTCGCTCTAGCTTGAGGATCGGGTCTCTATCTCTCTCTCTGGATTCCAAATGCCAGATCTAGATGCCCCCCTCTCTCTGAGTGTGGCTACTCCTATTTATAGGCGAAGGCCCTGGGCCTCTTCCCAAATATTGAGCGGGAAGGGCGCCAACAATTGGCCATTTTGAAGGGGAACAACGGGTACACTTATCCTGACTAAAGTTGGTCCTCACCTGCCAAAGGCTCTGGTGATGACGCCTGCTTGGGCTCCACGATGACTCCCTTCCAGCCGTTGGGGCTGGTCTTGGTCTTGTTGCACCGAAACGGATGCGTTTCCTTGATGCTCTCACCTGCACTTGCTCCCTTTGCACCAAAAAGGAAAGGAGGACGCTGCGCGGGCTGGCGCCCGACTGGAGCCCTTGGTCGTCATGGGCACCTAGCGAGGTACCCTGCCTTGAACTCTCCGCCTCCTCATGAGCTAGCCTGACGAGGCCGTGCCTGAGGAAGCTCCTCGTCGTCCGCCCCGCGAGGCTTGGCCCCTCGCGAGGGTCTTGAGCTTGCGATGATGAAGATGGGTTGTCCTTGGCCTCCTTTGAGCCACGCCGCAGGCCGCAGGCAGGCAAGTCTGGGGACCCCCGTTCCCAGAACGCCGACACACTCGGTGCCCAAACGGTCTGTGGTTAAATAGTCTTTATGATCTTAATGACACTTTATGTAAGGCGTTACCAGTAACGCCTAGACTTAACGCACCTTAAACCCTCTACTACGTGGGCTGGCTGGGGTCCTGGCGCACTCTATATAAGCCACCCCCTCCACAGGTAGAAGGGTTCGCACCCCGGTAACACATACGCATATAATCCAGTCGACCGCCTCCGGGCTCCGAGACGTAGGGCTATTACTTCCTCCGAGAAGGGCCTGAACTCGTAAATCCCTTGCCTATACAACTACTCCATAGCTAGGAACTTGCCTCTCCATACCTACCCCTCATTCTACTGTCAGACTTAGAACCACGACAACCACTTCCTCCACGACGTCGCTCCCTCGGCGGCGACGTCCACATCAGTAGGAGCTGCTGCTGCTTTAGCTCTCGCTTCACGCTGCTTTCTGCTCTTGCTCTCGGTCCCTGCACTGGTCTGCTCTTGCTATTGCTCTTGCTCGCTTGCTCTTGCTTGCGATGATGCTTCGATTTAGCTACACTTGATCGACCGAATCGACTTTTGGGTCGATCGATTTTCGAGGGGGTGGGGGGCTCGCCGGGTGAAGGAAGAACCAGCCGCATGGGAGGGGGGGGGCTCACGGAGAGGTACCCCACTATCTATCTTAGGGTTCAGGATGGGGGCGGTGGTCGCGGCGGTGGCGGAGCGTTGGCGGGGCGGTGGCATGGGGATCACCGGAGAAAAAGCTCGGCATGGTGGGGCCTAGAGGGATGGTCGGGGCGGCGGCGGACCGGCGGTGGGGAGTGTTTTCGGGGCGGGCGGGGCGGCGCACCACCGTCATGGCGGCGGGAGCTGCTATTTGGCGGTGGTGGTGGCGGCTCAAGGGGTGGAGGTTGAAGATGAACCGCAGACCCTTGATTTCAGATCCAACGGCTGCAAAATCGGTGACCGAGAGATGAAAAAGTCAGTCGACCGACGTGTAGCCTCACCTTGCTAGTGCGTTCAGTTTCGACAGCAAAATTCAGTTTCGACAGTTAAGTTCAGTTTCGACAGTTAAGTTCAGTTTCGACAGTTAAATTCAGTTTTGACAGTTAAGTTCAGAGATGAGCGGCTGATGTATTTTACATCTAGCACTTTGTGGTTATGTATTTTACGTCATGTATTGGAGATGCTATTAGAATTCCACTCAAGTTAACGTTGTTCGTTGTCTCTCTTGTCCTGCTTCAGCCTCGGTGTCGTACAACTCACCGGAGCTGCTCCAACGACGAAACCCTCCATCACAGCGGAGCAGTACCTCGGGCTCCATCTCCAGACGCCTAAGATATTCTTCCCCTCCTCCGACAGCAAAGTCAGCCGGAGCATCCTCACCGGCCAACCCAATCACACTGAGATCGACATGGCTTCGCCAAAGAGGTTGTACACTTGTTGCATCTCTTTTTTACTCTACATGTTATATATATTGTCCACTGAGCACACGGATTTGTTCCTTTAGTGTCTCCTTGAAAGAAAAAACCTAGAAATTTTAATTTTCACTTGACCTCCTTTTCAAATTCCTATTCATGAAGCACAAGACTAAGAGATAGTAGCATAATAGCATTATCACCGTACATTTTCTTGTGGTTTGACTTAATCTCACCATGCTTCTTTGCATCCTGTGATCTTCCAATTGTTGTGAATCAAACACCCAGATCGGCAGAAATCCTGTGTTTTTAAATTCTCTGTTTTGCACGTGCATTCTTATCTATTCCTGTCTATTTCCTATCCCTGCATTGTTGGAATCCTCCAATTCAAACGAGCCCTTACAGAATTACTTTTCTTACAGATAGTTGTCAAAGAAAACCTTGCGTGGTTTGTCCCGCTCTGCTCTTGCGTCGTCCACCCCAAATTTCAGCTGCTCCAACGACGTAAGGGTCCAAAGACAGGGATCCAGCCTCCAAAGCATCTTTCGCCGCCTCGGATCTTCTTCCCGCTTGGCAGCCATGAAAACTGCATTACCATCATCAACCGAGCAGATGACCTCGAGGACTACATGGGTCCGCAAGAGGGGTCGCACTCTTTAAATGTCGACTTACGTTATGCATCGCTTAATATTACATGCTACTTTATCGTCCTGTTCACCGATTAGACTCCGAGTCAGCTCCAAACTAATGGTCAAACTTGAGTTTTTAAATGGTTGTGGGGTACATATCGGGGCCGCTATCAATAGTATCTATCTACTATCCGGTTAATCTCCGGTGTCTACTATGAGTTTCATGTTGGGTAGGAAACAAAGCGAGAAAGAAGCCATTATCTGTATTTATTAACTGAAGCCATTATCTGGCTGCTATTATTGGTTTTGGGTCTATCCACAGGTTGCTACCATCACTCTGGATTTCTGCATGCACTCCTTACATAATCTCACTATGTTGTATTCCTATGCATGACAGTTATTGTAAACAATGGAACTGAACATGTAGAGCAAAAGAGACAAGCTTTGCATGGCAATGAAATTTCATGCAGACGTCGCTCCATGGTAGGCGCAAAGGCAGCCCCCCTCCACGCATTTCGGATTGTAATCGAGAGGAAGATATCTGTTCTGAGGGGGATTCAGAAGGACAAGACAACTCCTATTTACCCCCTGAGGTCTTCGCTCTAACTTGGCATGCTGATGTTGGTTATATCATGCATATGGTGTCTTGCATTGCTTACTTTATACATCAAATATGTCATCTGCTTAGTTTAGACATCCTTTGTGCGAATGCCATCTGTTTAGTTTATTCATCATTTATGTGAATTATGCAACGCCATCTTGTTTCATATATGTGAATTTTGCAATGCCATCCTGCTTAGCCAGTCATCTTATATGTAAATTAATCAGGCCATCCTTTTTTTCCGTTACATATTACATTTGTCAACAATGTTAGTACATTCAACTGATGTTCATGTGCATCAGCCATTTGACACGGTGATGGCAAATTCTGGAGTGAAAACAAGGTCTTCAGAGCAGACTATGCTATCTGACGAAGCGCATATCTCGCTGGTTATGGATAGCTCCTCGGAGGAGGATTCGAGAGACACATGACCAGTCATATTCCCCTCCCCGAGGTGTATGCTCTAACTTGGCAGGGTTATGTTGCTCATATCGTATGTATGGTGTCTCGCATTGCTATGTCATTTGATTAGTTTAGACATGTTTTGTGTGAATGCCAATTGCTCAAAGGTGTCTAATTACCATATATGTGAATTATGCATTGCCATCTTGTTGCAAGACATTATATATGTGAATTATACAATGCTATCTTGTTGCAAAGGCATTATATATGTGAATTATGCAATGCCATGCTGTTTAGCCAATCATCATGTATGTGAATTATGTCATGCTATCATTTTTTGTATTACGTGTTCCATTTGTCGACAAAGTTTGTATATTCAACTACTCTTCCTGTGCATCAGCCATTTGAAGCGGTGATGGAAGTATCTGGAGTAAAAACAAGGTATTCAGAGCAGACAATGCTACCTGAAGCGAGACATCTTGCCAGTTAGAGAGAGCTCCTCGGAGGAGGATTCAGAGACCGATGACCAGTCCTATCCCCCGAGGTCTATGCTCAAACTTGGCGAGGTTATATTACCCATGTCATGCATGTTGTCTTGCATTGCTTAGTTTTTACATCATATATGGATTGCCATCTACTTACTTGCTTACTATATAAATCATATATTTGAATTATATCATGTCATCATGTTTACATAGTACATACACATCATCTATCTGAATTATGGCATGGCAATCCATTTAATAAAGACATCATATAGTTATATCATCTCATCCTTTTTAGTGTTTACAATCATCATATTTTGAATTATGGCATTCTATCTGTGAATGTATGTGAATTATGGCATGCCAACCTATTTAATAAACACATTATATAGTTATGTCATGTCATCATGTTTACATAGTCTCATATTTTGAACTATGTCTTTCCATCTTTTTTAGTTAGCCATCATAATGTGAAATTGTGTCATGCTATCCTGTTTAGTTAGCCATCATATATGTGAAATTGTGGCATGCTATCATGTTTGGTTAGACAACATAAATATGAATTATTTCATGCTCTCTTTTATTCCCCACTATCCGTTGCACCTATCTATCATACAATGTCTATACTTTCAATTACTTTTCTTGTTTATCAGCCATTTGAATTGGAGAGCGTGATGGCAGTATCTAAGGGAGTAACAACACGGTCTTCAGAAAAGATAGTGCTACCAGTTGATGCAGATAGAACCATGGTTGTACTTGCCCAAGGACCTGATCCACCACACATAACCCAGACTCTCGCAGATTGTACCCCAACCCATTTGGACAGAGAACCAGCTACACCCCTTCTAGCCCCAACCCCGGCAGATAGTAACCCAGTTCCAGTTGACATAGCACCGTCTCCACCACAGAGCACCCAAACATGAGCAGTTAGTAAGGGAACTATAGTGCCCAAAGCACGAGGACCACCACTCCGAATCCCAACTCAACTCTTAAAGGAGAAGAAGATTTGTTCTCAGGTCAGTTTCTGTAGCTATGGTTCATACTCCTTTGCTCTTGCATTGCTGTATTTACTCATACCAACTATTTTCAAATTTGAAGGATGGAATTGAAACTCCAATGGCGCATAGCAGGTATGTTTTAAACCTGTTTCTTTAACTGGTTTGCTATTGTAACCTGCTCTATGTTGATTTCAGTTTCAATTGAATAAATAGTTATGTTCTCATGTCATGCACATTACAAGTGTTCTTATTGCTCTATAGTTACCCACACTTATATTCTGTCTATTCTGCTTTGTCTTGAACAAATATTATTTGAACTGTGTCTCTATCTTGATTTGGCAACAAAAACTAGAATGATATAGATCATAAAGTGACAATGTTACATAGATATATGTTTGTTTCATGCTTTGTTATCCTGTCCACTTTACTCTTGAACTCATTTACCAAAATGAGTTTCATATACAACATGGTAAACATGTGATGTGTCTCGCTTGTTTCTCTTTTAGAATGTGGACAAAATATTGGAGAAACGATGCCGTGTCATCCAATGGTAAAGGAAGTAATGCAGATAAGGTTCAAGATAATGAGACATCCTTGTTGGTCTCCAAGAAAGCTGATAAAAACTATCTTGACGACAGTGAGGGAACCCAAAAGTCATGTCTTGATGTACTGTTCGAGTTACTGGCCACTACTGCTGGCACAAGCTCTTCGAACTCGATGCCTGAATCAGTTCGTCTTCTTGAGTCTCAACTTCAAGTTGAAAGACATCGATCAGATGTGCTAGGACAGAAGTCAAGGACCGAGGAAGTCCTGCAATTCGGATGCATATTTTCTGGTGCAACAGCAAGCGTTGGAGGATTTAAGCGCCAAACAAGAGAAAGTTAATAAGCTTGGTAAGCATCTTGCCAGCATTATGGGTACCTAGGATATTGTTTCTTGAGATCTTCTGAAGTGGTTTCAGTTCTGGATTTGTTTTGCTGCGACGTTTACTTATTTGTCGCCAACTTTGACAACCAAAGGTATATGATATGTCGCTTTGTTCCCTATATTTGCACTGGTGGTGAACTTTGATGCCCAGTGGATGTAATATGTCTAATAGCCGTGATAGCCTAGCGTTAGTTGCTTGCTTATTTATTTCCTTGTTGTCTTGTTTATTTGTTTGCTTGTAGTCATTGCAGTTCTTTTTCCGCGGTTAGCTAGTGGCTGCAATAACCTATTTTTTAAAACTAGGCCACAATAACCATGGGCTAATATTTACTGTAGTGACACTGGGCCTCCTACTGGCCGTAGAAACAGTGGGCCTTCTACGGGCCATAGAAACAATGGGCCTTCTACGGGCCGTAGAAACAATGGGCCTTCTGCGGGCCGTATCATCAATGGGCCTTATACGGGCCGTATGATCGATTGGCCAAACATGGGCCAAACAGACCGCATTATGGCCGTAAACGGGCTAGAGTTGGAATCGTCCGTTCATGGGCCGACCATAACGGGCCATCGTTAATAGGCCGTATTTGATGACGCTATGAAAACGGCCCAACGTATTAACGGACCACAAACGGGCCGACTGTAACCACGGGCTGAATTTGGCCCAAGCGAAATGACAAGAACGGGCCGTAAGTAAACGAATCGCCGAAATGAGCCCAAGAATAAATGGGCTCGAGAAGGCCGAAGATAACATGGGCTGAACGGCCCAACGGAATAACGGGCCGTTAATGGGTATAAAGTGATACACCGTTCATTACGCCGCCGTCACCACGGGCCATTAATGTGTGTAAAGTGATACACTGTTCATTACGGGCCAGTTTCACCACGGGCCGTTAATAGGCCAAGAGTTACATAGGGCCTCATATGGGCCGAAAGACGTCATGGGCCATACATGGGCCAGAAGTGAAAACAAGCTGGAATCATATTGGATGGCCCAGATGACGCTACTGGGCCTAATTCGGATAGGGCGTAACGGGCCTTGGGTTAGCGGGCTGTAAATGGGCTATATGCGAACAGGCCGTTAACATGCTTTCCATGGGTCGGCCCGCCACCTTTTGACCAAGTCAAACGGGCCTGCCTTTTCACAGGAATGGGCCTCTATTGGGTCGTGCCACGTGTCGACGTATCATAGGCGCCTTCCGTCCAATGAGTGGATGACATCTGTCCCAACGATGAGCCGACACATGTTTCCTCCAGCCAATGATGATTTTACATGTGGAAAATCCCCATTGGTTGGGGCTGTTAACGGGTTATCGGATCCAAAACCCGACCCGATAGCTTAACGGTGTTCCGTTACGGTGGATGCCACGTGTCGGTCACCCTTGACGAAAGCACTTACATGACGCGCGATTTATCGTCATGGAAGTGGACACTTCCATGATGATAATTTTGGTAATGTCATGGAACACTTCTACGACAAAGACAGTATGACTATCTTGATTCTGTCATAAAATCGTCATGGATGTACATGCATGACAAAAAACGCGACCTACTGTGACAAACACGTATCATCACGGAAGTGTATTTTTTTTTTGTAGTGAAGAAGGATTTCTGGCGCCGTTGCCGGGGAGTCTATGCAAAATTCAACATACCAAGTACCCATCACAAACCCTTATCTCCCGTATTACATTATTTGCCATTTGCCTCTCGTTTTCCTCTTCCCCACTTCACCCTTGCCGTTTTATTCGCCCTCTTTTTCCGTTCGCCTCTTTTTCGCTTGCTTCTTGTTTGCTCGTGTGTTGGATTGCTTGCTTGTCACGATGGCTCAAGATAATATTAAGTTGTGTGACTTTACCAATACCAACAATAATGATTTTATTAGCACTCCGATTGCTCCTCTTACCGATACTGAATCTTGTGAAATCAATGCTGCTTTGTTGAATCTTGTCATGAAAGATCAATTCGCCGGCCTTCCTAGTGAAGATGCCGCTACCCGTCTAAATAGCTTCGTTGATTTGTGTGATATGCAAAAGAAGAAAGATGTGGATAATGATATTGTTAAACTGAAGCTATTTCCCTTTTTGCTTAGAGATCGTGCTAAACCTTGGTTTTCATCTTTGCCTAAAAATAGTATTGATTCTTGGAATAAGTGCAAAGATGCTTTTATCTCTAAATATTTTCCTCCCGCTAAGATCATCTCTATTAGAAACGATAACACTAATTTTAAGAAACTTGATCATGAACATGTTGCACAGGCTTGGGAGAGGATGAAATTAATGATACGGAACTGTCCTACACATGGTTTGAATTTATGGATGATCATACAAAAATTTTATGCCGGATTGAATTTTGCTTCTAGAAATCTTTTAGATTCGGCCGCGGGAGGCACTTTTATGGAAATCACTTTAGGAGAAGCTACTAAACTCCTAGATAATATTATGGCTAATTATTCTCAATGGCACACTGAAAGATCTACTAGTAAAAAAGTGCATGCGGTAGAAGAAATTAATGTTTTGAGTGAAAAGATAGATGAACTTATGAAATTATTTGCTACTAAGAGTGTTTCTTCTGATCCTAATGATATGCCTTTGTCTACTTTGATTGAGAATGATAATGAATCTATGGATGTGAATTTTGTTGGTAGGAATAATTTTGGTAACAACGCGTATAGAGGAAACTTTAATCCTAGGCCTTATCCTAGTAATTGCCTTCTGAATTTGAGACTAGTGTTAAGGAATTTATGAATTCGCAAAAGAATTTCAATGCTTTGCTTGAAGAAAAATTGCTTAAAGTTGATGAATTGGCTAGGAATGTTGATAGAACTTCTCTTGATGTTGATTCTTTAAAACTTAGATCTATTCCACCTAAGCATGATATCAATGAGTCTCTCAAAGCCATGAGAATTTCCATTGATGAGTGAAAAGAAAGAACCGCTAGGATGCGTGCTAAGAAAGATTCCTTTATGAAAGCGTGCTCTTCTAATTTCTATGAAAATAAAGATGAAGATCTAAAAGTTATTGATGTATCCCCAATTAAATCTTTGTTTTGCAATATGAATCTTGATAATGATGGGACTGAATATGATCCACCTTTACCTAGAAGGCGTTCCAAAAATTCGGAGTTTTTAGATCTTGATGCAAAAATTGGTAAAA
Source organism: Aegilops bicornis (assembly GCA_021605145.1). Classification (NCBI taxonomy): domain Eukaryota; kingdom Viridiplantae; phylum Streptophyta; class Magnoliopsida; order Poales; family Poaceae; genus Aegilops; species Aegilops bicornis. The sequence goes on along the minus strand of CM038670.1, from coordinate 575,645,855 downwards.
GTGGGATTGAAGAGATCAAAACATTAGATATTAATGAACCCACTATTTTGCATTTTGGATCAAAACTTTAGATATTAATGAACCCCTTTATTGCGTTAGTTGCAAGGTTCTTATTTGTTTGTGTAGGTACGAGGCGACTTGCATGTAACCTCCTACTGGATTGATACCTTGGTTCTCAAAAACTAAGGGAAATACTTACGCTACTTTGCTGCATCACCCTTTCCTCTTCAAGGGAAACCAACACAGTGCTCAAGAAGTAGCAGTGGGTTGGAGTCGACTGCCGCTTGCTGAGTTGATGAAGTCCCCGGGCCGACTGCGATCCTCGGGCAGGTTCTCAAGTCCCGGGCAGTGCGGCTGCTGCAGATCCCCCGCTGCCCGAATTCCCAGCGCCCACTCTTGGGTCCTCAAGTCGGATCCGACTGCTTCAGGAGGAGCCGGCACGAAGATGGAATCTGACTCTGGCGATGGCTTTACAGATGGTTTGAGGAGGCATTGCAGGGCGACGCCGGCTGGTATTGCTTGCCGGGTAGAGCCAATCTGTGCCAAAGCATCGGCTTGCTCATTGTCATTTCTTGGCACATGGAGGAACTCGCACCCTTCGAAGTATCCACTGAGTTGCTGTACGAGGAAGTGGTAGCTCGCCATATTTGCATCCTTGGCGTCCTAGTCGCCTGACGACTGCTGGACCACTAAGCCAGAATCACCATAGCACATGATCTGGCGAATGCCGAGTTCCTTGGCAAGCCGGAGCCCGTGAATGAGTGCTTCGTATTCAGCAACGTTGTCGGAGGCGGCAAAGTGAATTTGCAACACATATCTGAGCTTGTCGCCTTTGGGAGAGGTGAGGACGATGCCGGCTCCCAAACCGGTGCGCATCTTAGAACCATCAAAGTGCATCCGCCAATGGGTGGAGTCCGGCGCTGGCGACAGGTACCGGGTCTCGGCCCAGTCGACAAGGAAGTCGGCCAGTGCTTGTGACTTGATGGCGGTGCGAGGCTGGTAGTAGATGGTGTAGGGGGCCAAATCTATGGCCCATTTGGCCACTCGGCCTGAAGCATCTCGGCTTCCAATGATCTCGGCAAGTGGAGTGGTGCAGACCATGGTGATTGGGTGTTCTTGAAAGTATGGCTTCAGCTTCTTGGCGGTGAAGTGCACGCCGTAGCACATCTTCTGACAGTGGGGGTAGTTCTGCTTGGAGGCGGACAATACTTCACTCAGGTAATACAACGGCCTCTAGACTGGCAGTGCTTTGCCTTCTTCCTTGCGTTCCACAACTATGACTGTGCTGACCACCCGGCTGGTGGCGGCGATGTAGAGAAGCATGGGATCCTTAGCAGTCGGAGCCACCAGGACAGGCGGAGTGGTCAACATCTTTTTGAGCTGGAGAAAAGCTTCATCCGCCTTGTCGTTCCACTTGAAAAAAGTGGTCTTCTTCATGAACTGGTATAGGGGAAGAGCCTTCTCGCCCAGCCGACTGATGAAACGGCTGATGGATGCCAAGCAGCCGGTAAATTTTTGCACGTCCAGCAGTCGGGTGGGCACCTCCATCTTCTCGATGGCCTTGATCTTCACAGGGTTGCACTCTATGCCGCGCTCTGAGACCAGGAAGCCAAGAAGCTGTCCGGCTGGTACTCCAAAGACACATTTCTCTGGGTTGAGCTTGATCTGAAAGCGGCGCAAGTTTTCAAAGGTCTCCTTGAGGTCTTCTAGCAGCGTTCCACGCTTCTCCGTCTTTACCACCACATCGTCCACATAGACGTGGGCGTTTCTGCCGAGTTGCTTGAGGAGACACTTCTGCATGCAACGCTGAAACGTGGCGCCGGCATTTCTCAAGCCGAACGTCATGGTCAAGTAGCAGAAGGCTCTGAATGGCGTGATGAAGGCGGTCTTCAGCCTGTCGGCCAGGTTCAGTTTGATCTGATGACACCCTGAGTATGCATCCAAAAATCTCAACAGCTTGCATCCGGCTGTGGAGTCAATCACTTGGTCGATTCTTGGCAAAGCAAATGGGTCTTTGGGGCAAGCTTTGCTGAGGCTGGTATAATCAATACACATGCGCCACTGCTTATTCTTCTTCAGTACAAGAACTGGGTTGGCTAACCATTCTGGAAAGAACACCTCCATGATGAAGCTGGATGCTAGAAGCCAGGCTATCTCTTCTCCAACAACTCTTCTCTTCTCTTCTGACAAGAGGCGCAAGGGCTGCCTGACTGGCTTGGCATCAGGTCGGACATGTAGCTTGTGCTCAGCGAAATCCGTCGGAACACCCGGCATGTCCTTGGGAGACCATGCAAAGATGTCCTAATTCTCATGGAGGAAATCGACAAGCTCGCTTTCCTATTTGCTGTCAAGGTTCGCACCTATGACAGCGTGCCTCGACGGGTGCTCCGGGTCCAAGGGTATCTTCTTTGTTTCTTTCGCCCGGCTTGAACGAGGCCCTCATTCCGACTCCTTGGGGTTGGGTGACATTTCCGGCTGCTTGCCTGCCATTGCCACAACCCGATCAAGGAGCCACTTCTCAGCCACAATCACGAGGGACTCGGCTGGCATTCTTGTCTGTCATGTGAGCGGATGACTTCTTGTAGTCCCTGCTATGGTCGATTCCCTTGGAGCTCGGCATCTTCATCTTGAGGTAAGCATAGTGGGGGACCGCCATGAACTTGGCCAGAGCAGGCCGGCCAAGTAGCGCATGATAGGGGCTCTTGAGGTCCACCACCTCAAACCATACTGGCTCTCGGCAAAAGTGATCTTTGTCTCCGAAGAGGGCATCTATCTGGGTCTTGCCGATTGGTGAGCAGGAAAGGCCAGGAACTATGCCATGGGATACAGTCCGACTGGGCTGGAGCTGTTTCTGCTTGATTCTCAACTTCTCCATAGTATCTTTATAAAGGATGTTGATGCTGCTGCCGCCATCAATCAGAACTCGGGAGAAGCGAGCAGCCCGCCTCTCCGTGGCGAAGGTGGCATCCAACACCAGAGCATAAGAACAAGGAGAAGGCATCACCTCCGGGTGGTCAGCTCTGCTCCAGCTGATGGGCTTTTCAGACCAATGCATGAACTCGGGGGTCTCTGATGCCACTGCATTTACTTCTTGTTGCCGCTGTCGTCTGCTGTGTGTATCGTCGGTCACGCTGGTGAACACGACATAAGCTCCATGCTCTTCAGGATATTCATCGTGTATTGCGCTGATCGGCCGAACCGCCGGCTGCTGGGGAGGAGGAGGCGGCGGGCCGGCAGGCGGAGGAGGCAGGAGTCCATCGCCCTTGGCAATCCTAGTGAGCCAGTGGCATTTCCGAGTGGTGTGGTTGGACGGCTTCGCGCCGCTTTGGAACTTGCAGGGTGCATCTAGAGTCTGCTCGTACGAGAAGGCGGGCAGCCAGTTGGGCTTGCCGCCCTTCTGGCGTTTGGGAGGAGGCTGCCCTTCCGGCTGCTGGTCTTCAACTGTCGCCAACTGCCGGCTTGTGGAAGCCGGCTGCGTGGCCTTGCGCTTATGGTCATTCTGTTGCTGACGTCGACTGGTGTCACCACCGGGTCCGAGGAGCTTGAGGGGCCACCTTGCCCGGGACAAGGCCAATCTTGATCTCCGCCTTCATGGAGGAGTCGGCCATGGCGTACTTGTCTGCTATGATTAGCAGTTCGTCGAGGGTCGTCGGCTCGTCGCAGAGAAGCTTGTGCTTGAGGAGGGTGCCTTCGCGGCACCCGGCAGTGAAGTACTTGATGGCTTGCACCTCGTGCACGCCTTCGCAAGAGTTGCGCAGCTCGGCCCAACGCGTGAGGTAACCGCGAGTTGATTCGTTGGGGCCTTGGACGCTCAAGGAGAGCTGGCGAGGCTTGGGCGGCCGCTTGTAGGTGCTGGTGAAGTTGCGGATGAAGGCTTCAGTGAAATCGACCCAACTGTTGATGCTACGGGGCTTCAGGTTGTTCAGCCATGTCCGGGCCGTGCCCTGGAGCATGAGCGGAACGTACTTCACGGCAACGCGCTTGTTGCCGTTGGCGATGCTGACGGCTGTGGAGTAGTCGACCAGCCAGTCCTCCGGCTTCACGGAGCCGGTGTATTTGGGCGTATCTCTCGGGAGAGTGAACCCTTTGGGGAAGGGCTCATCTCGGATAAGGGGGCCGAAACAAGGCGGGCCCAGCTCTTCTTCTTCTTCTTCTAGTGCCAGGGATCGGTTGAGGCGCTCGATCCGGTGGCGGGCGTCATTCTCTCCGACTCCTTCTCGGCGACCAAGGCGGTCGCCGAGCGTTGGGTGGTCAATAGGCAGCGGTGAAATGCGCCTCTCCCTACGGGAAGGGGGAGGCGTACAGTCGTCTCGTCACTGCACTGCTCTTGGGAGGCCGTCTTGGTCGCGCTCGATGGTGATGCGAGTCCGGCTGCGGCTGGCAGCCGTCTCCTTATCTCTTCTATCGCGGACACCGCCAGTCGGCGTCCGAGATGCCGCACCTTGCTCTCGGCGGGGAGGCGGATCCTCGTTTCGCCGGTTGGGCGCCTCAGTGCGGCAGCCGGCTTCGTGCTGCTCGGCAGCCGCGTCAAGGAGCTAGTGGACGCGCTCCGTCATGTGGCGACACTCGTCGCCCTCGAGCTTGTCTAGCTCGTCTGCTGCCGCCTGGGCAGCTCGTATGTTCTCCGCGGGCGTGGCGTAGACGGGGCGATCTGCCCCGAACATGCTGGCAATGGCCGCGCCGCGCTGCCGGATCGTGCCAATGCGGCTAGGCCCACCAGGAGCCGGCGTGCCGCCGACGGCACGGTCCATCTCACGCTGGTAGGCCTCCGAAAGGCGTCTCATGCTGGCCAGCCTGTTGGCGCTTTCGATGAGCTGGACACGGCGTGCTTCCAGCGTCTCGGCGTCGGCGTCTTCAGGAATGGGCGCAGTCAGGTCTTGGAGTGCCGCCTGCAACGGATCCTGGCCACCTCCGCCAGAGTGCTCGCCGTGGCTGATGACGAGCACCTCTGTGACGGTGCTACCGCCGCTGTCCGCGCGAGGAAGCGGTTCGTCGTAGACCACCACGTTGGTGGGGAACGCGTCAAGCGACGCCGTGTCGGAGTCGACAAGCATCGGGTCGGTGGAGCCAACCGACTCCAAGTCCGCAGCAGTTTCGGCCGGGCGGCGTGGAGCCGATCGAGGAGGAGGCTGACGAGGCGGCTCTCGGGGCCTTCTGTGCCCCCGTCAGATACGGGCTCATGGGAGAGGCGAATCTCGCCAACAAGATCGGCGAGGCAGCTCGCCGCGCAGACGACCTCAGCGTCGTGCAATGCGTCGGCGCAGACGCCGTCTGGCGTGCCGGGCTGGCTGCGCTCGCCAGGGAGGAACAAGGTTCCCGTCCCGAGCAGGTCTCCGGACGACGGTGCACCTCGCCCCACGGTGGGCGCCAAATGTCGGGGGTTGGGTGCGACATATGCCAAAAGATGGCTTATCATGGTGGGAGCTAGTAGAACATCGCCGGTGCCCGGAAGCGGGATGAGGTGTAGACAGGAACGTCTGCGTACTTTACCCAGGTTCGGGGCTCTCCTAGGAGATAACACCCCTAGTCCTGCTCTGCGGGGTCTCTGCATGATCACTAAGGCACTAGTGAGTACAATGGTGCTCCTCGAGCTGTATGCTAGAGGTAGAAGAAGGCAGGCACGCTCTCTCCTTCCTCTAGGTATGAGTCTAGTTCTAACAGGTTGGGAACCCTTTGCATGGGTGCCCTGAGGGGTTTATATAGGCCTACCCCCCAGGGGTGCAATAGTAATCTGGCCAGGTGTAGGACCCGGTTGTCAGTGTCTCTGGTCGCCAGCTTCTCCGCCGGCTGCTGGGGCCCGCCGCCTGGTGGGCCCCCATCGGCTGATCTGAGCCGACAAGCCGCTCCGCCGCTTCATGAGTCTTGCCGCTGCTTGTCAGCCGTGATGCTAATGACGTGTACTTGGTCAGGGAAGCATGGCTACAGTCTCGCCGACAGGTGGGGGATCACTGTAGCCACTCCCTGTCTCATATGGTTAATGGCGCACGGACCCCGAGGGAGGAGGGGGCCGCCTACTAGAGGCCGGCCTTCCTCGGGTCCGACTGGTCAGGCCTCCGCCGTCCTCCGGGCTCTCGCTGCCCTGTAGGGCCCCGCCCGCTGCAGCCGTCACCAGTCGTCGTGGGAACAGGGCTCACTTATGATGTGTCGGGGGTGGAGTGGCAACAGTGCCGCGCCGGGCGGAGATCTCTGCTTGTACGGAGCACTGTGGCCACGCATGGCCCTGGATACGGGGGTGATGGGCTACACTGTAGCCTCACCCTGTCTTGTCCTCTTAATGGGGGCGCAGACTCTAAGGGCGCCGTGGGCCGCCTGCTAGGAGCCGGCCTCTCTGGAGGCCGCCTGCAAGGAGTCAGCCTGTCTTGGCGCCGCCTTCTGGAGCTTCGCCGCCTTCTGGAGCTTAGCCGCCTTTTGGCAGCCGGCCGCTTGGGCCAGTTGGCCATCAAAAGGCGGCGCTTCATCTTGATGTCCTGAAGGGCGCAGTCGGCCCCGATGTCTTGAAAGGCTCAGGGATTCGGGTTAGGCTACCCGTGGCCCATTACTCCGACAATCACCCTTCAGACTTCCTCAGGCAGGAGGCATGGAGCCACAGAGATGCGCTGGCTAGGAAACTGGAGATCACACGCCCCGCTTGTGTTGGACGGCCGACCAACATGATTTGCTAACTCCCTTGGGTCCCCCCCCCCCCCCCCGTTCACTTGTTCAGTTAACCAGTTGATCATTGACTTTTCGAAAAAACCACAAAATTGAACAAAAAAAAGTTGACTTGAAAAAGCTTCATCATTTTTGAAGAAAGTTCACACATTTGATTATTTTTTGCGGATTTTAAAAAAGGTTCTTGATATTTTAGAAAAGTTCAGAAATTTGAAAACAAATCATGGATTTGCAAAAAAATCACAATTTTTGAAACAGTTGATAAATTTGAAAAAATATCAAGGTTTCCAAAAAGTACATAAATTTAAGAAAAAGCATACATTGATTAAAAAAATCTCGAATTCAAAAAAATTCACGAGTTTGAAACAAAAGTTCACGAATTTGATAAAAAAAATAGGACAAAAAAGACAAAAACTTGACCCACACAAACTAGAAACAAAAAAAGGAAAAACAAAATGACCCAAAATTTCCAGAAGCTTCCTAAAACCGGAAGTTATGCTTGCTAATGGGCCATCCTGTTTCAAAGTGAACTGGTTGTACCGTTAAGCCTATAAATGGCACCTGAAACGTCAAATTGGAGTTGACATGAGCCAACACACATCTCCTCGTGGCCCGATTCCACGTGGGCGGGTGACAGACAACGACAGCCCAACAACCCAAGTAAATGTGCTCGTGCGTGCACATAGTGGAGCCCAAGTAATTCTTTAATATTTTAAATCCATGAATATTTAGAAAATGAAGAATTTTTTATTTTTGTGAATATTTTTTATGATTCAATAGTATTTTGAAAACCCTTAACTTTTTTGAATCATGATCTTTTGAAAATAAAATCTCTTTTAATTCATGAGTATTTTTTGATTTCATGAATTTTATTAACTTATAAGAAAAATGGCAATTCATTTTGTTAGACAAGGATCGATGAGCCAGTTTTCCATGTGGAGGCGAACACACAGCAGCCGCCGATTTTCAGGTAGCTAGTCCTAGGGGGCTAAATGGGCTGGAACTTACTATCACCATTGAGGCGTTATAGCGATAGTTCGCCACAGAAGGTGTGAGAGAGAGAATAGGTGAAATTACTAAATAAGGTAGGGGTACCCTTTGCAAATATCGCTCCCATCTTTTTATGACCTTTTCTGGTGGTGACAAATGATGCATTGCATGTGCGACACATGTCATAACCTGAGTATTTTTTTATAGATTTGTTTTTCTAAATGTTTTATCTTTTAAACCATGTGCCGGAATCATAAACTGTTTTTACTGTTGCGTTGCCTGCGTCACGATCTTGAAACTCGATCTCATGTTAATAAGTTTGAACTTTAAAAAAAATCCAAACCAAAAAATACAAAATAAAAAAACCGGAATCACAACTACGCCTTCACATGGAAACACAATAGCACAACTATATTTTTCACTTTACGAGAAGCACAACTATGTTTGTTGACACAGCATGCTTCATGCAGGAAAAAATGTGCTTTTTAAATACGCTAGGAAAATCCAAGAAAAAATAACGAATGAAAAAAAATTATGCTCTTACGGATGCGCCCAACATGCAATAAGGGCTAGTTTGGTTGCTACCCTGGGCTCCATGCCTGGAAATTTTTGCTGCCTGGCCTGCGCCTGGAATGTTCAAGTTTTTTGCCTGTCCAGGCGAGCCTCGCAAGGGGGTGTTTGTTTCCTACCCTGGTCTGCTACTCTGTCTTTTAGTGATTAGATTATTTTTCTCAGAAGCGGACCCTACCTCCCTTGGATTTAATCAATGCCAGGCTTGCCCGTGGCACATTCAGGCGGGAGACATCACACGCCTGGGCCAGGCTGATAACTTTGCCTGGACAAAGAACCTTATTTTATTCATCTGCACCAGGCTAATCTCACGGATGAGGTAGCTAGACCAGGCAGGTATTTTTTTTGTCTCAGGCACAAACCAAACACCCACCAGGCAAAGTTCAGGCACCATCCAGGCCAGGCCTGTAGTGGCGTGGACATCAACCAAACTGACCCTAAATGACGGCGGCTAGGCGCACTACTTGATAACAGCAGAAATGCTCCGAGCGCCCACTAGCAATCCAAACCAAAGGGTGCCCTATAGGTAGCTTCACTCGAGAATAGGAGGACCTCCTCCGGCTGGAGCCATGGGTAGTGTAGCGCGGGCCCGGCTATACCTCAATTCTAGCGAGGCAACCTGTTTTCCAGTCGCGCGAGCATATGGGCCAGCCCAGTGCACTTAAGGCCACCGCCTCATTTTTTTCAATTGTTTTCAAATAATTTTTGTTTTCTTTTTTTATCTTTTATTTTTAATTTTGTTTATACTTCGAAATATTCTAAAAATATATTTAAAAATTGTTAACCAAGCATTTGAAAATGTTAAATGTATATGAAAATGCAAACAAAAAATATATAATGTGTGTGAAAAAAGTTTATCATGTACTTAGAACTGTTAATTCAATCATTTGAAAAATATTAAACAAGTATTAGAAAAAATTAATCAAGCATTTAAAAAATGTTAAATGTGTATAGATAAATGTGGCCCATGTATTCAAAAAGTGATAAACTTGCATTCGAAATTTTTTAATCAAGAATTTGATAAATTTAAATGTGTGCAGAAAAAATGTAGACCATCTATTAAAAAAATGCTAAACTATTTTTGGAAAAAATAATCAAGAATTTGAAAAATGTTAAATCTATATAGAAAAAATATTGACCATTTATTCAAAAGATGTTAATCTAGTATTTTGAAAAATGTTAAACAAGCATTTGAAAAAATGTGAAATGTGTATAGAAAAAAAATTGACCATGCATTGCCAAAATTTTAAAGTTGTATTCGAAACATGTTAATCAAACATTTGAAAAAGAATGTAAAATGTGTGTAGAAAAAATGTTGACCTTTTATCCAAAAAATGTTATTCTGGTATTTGAAAAATGTTAATCAGGCATTTAAAAAACGTTAAATGTATATAGAAAAAATGTTGACCATGCATTGAATATATGTTAATCTTAAATATGAACATTATTAAACATGTAAGAGAAAAATGTATTAGATATGTACCCAAAATGTGCATAGAAAACAATGAAAACCCGAGAGAAAACAAAAAAACCAATGAAAAACAAGAAAAAATAAATAAAACCAAAGAAAAATGAAAGAAACGAATGAAGCTTCGCCGTTATTAAACCAATGAAGTCGGCCTGAGCTTCTTTTTTCTTCTTTCTTTGATTTAAGCTAACAACGGCGAAGCTGGACGCCCGAAATCGCACTTGTTTTCTAGCTAGGTTTGGCAGGGGTGTTGACTCCTGACTGCTGAAATTGCATAGTAGCCCAGGATCAAAGCTATCCGGCAGAATCTTGGTCATATGTCCATCCAGTGGTACTCCGATGCAGGTAGCTGCTTCTTTTCGCGAGAGAATGGTAGGCAACGCTTCATATCATAATATATAATGGTAGTAAAATAGAACCATTCACGGGCGATCATCTTAAACACCGTCCTTGCCAATAACCGAACCCAAACGCACAACCCTTGCGAGGATTAACCAAAATTCATTTCCCACAAACAGAATCATACGAGAACAGATTGAATCGATCTACAGGATCATGTACCATGTGGCATTGTGGCTTTACCATTAATGAACAACAAAGCGAGAAGAAAGACACTAAACAGCTCGTGAGGATGGGAGAAGAGAGAGCCCCTCATGTCGACAAGCTGCCGCCGCCTTGCTGCCAGAGGTTGATGATGTCAGTGGCCTGATTGAGAAGGATGATCATCTGCTTCTGCGAGATCCACTCTTTCTCCTCCAGCTTCGCTCTCAGTTCCTCCCATGCATCTTTCCGTGGCCAGAAGTAGTACGGGCTTAAGGGGATGCTACCAACACCCGGAACCATCTGGTCAAGCGCTATGCCGATGTTCTTCTCCATCCATATGAACTTGAGTACGAGCATCGGGTCCTGCTTTTCAGGCACCTCCACCTTGTACTGCCATGCACAATTCAAATTATCTCAAATTTCATTCTGGTATTACAAATTTTGTCTATCAAGTAGTATATCCAATTATGCAGTTTTAGCACAGCTCAAAATTCAAATGATTTACAATCAAAACTATTGTTACATTGTCTGACTTTCTCATGTTGGTCATTACTTCCACAAGCTTGTGCTGTACTGTAACATGGTTATGATTATCAGGATTCCAGTTTCAGTGGACTTTGGGACTAGGGTGCATTTTTCGTATGCTATTCGTCTTCAAAAATATTATCTGAGGTCAATTTAGTAAAATGCAATCCTCATTCAATTCATGAGTGATCAATTCCATTAAAACGATGAGAGGAGGTCCATTCATGCATATACAACTGTCATTTGATTTCAACCACGCACAGCAAACATTCATGTTATGAGCATTGAGCAAGGTCCACAGCATATGCCTATTCTACAACATTTTATTTCTTGCTTCCGTGCAGCCAAGTACGAGAAATGGTATGCAGTATGCACTAAAGGCCGTACAAACTAGACTTCTCCAATTTTATTTTGCGACATCATCCAACTCAATTCTTCAGTGGAAACGGACAGCCTAATAACTTCCAGTGAACAAAAGGACAGTACATTTGCAACGGAATCTAACTGAACTCCTTCTATGTAAAAACAATGTACCAACTTCCACGGACTGAGCAACAGTTGGTACTGCTAGTCAAGGAACTACTAGTATGATTTGTCGCCGCACGGACAGAAAATGACCCAAGTTCAGAGCAGCTGAAAAGACCATTACCTCCTCGCTTTCCGCCACGGCTTCCGCATCTCCTTCTCCGCGAAGTGGCTCCTCGTCCCCCAAACCGACGTATGGCTCCCCCGCTTCGACGGCGCCGGCAGCGGCGGCGGCGAGGATGCGGAGCGAGCGAAGGGGAAGCCTCCTGCTCTTGATGTGGACGAGGCTGGAAGAGGAGGAGGAGGAGGAGGAAGGGGATGTGGAAGGTCTGGGCAGGGAGGCGCGGGGCCGCGACACGAGGGCCGGCGTAGTAGCGGGGTGGACGGACATCGGGAGCATGGTGTACTTCCGGATAAGAAGAGAGGAGGAAGACGATGATGCCACCACACCTCTTCCTGTCTCTGCCTTTTCAGCTTTCTCTCGGCGAGTGATAAAACCCCGGCTGAGATGGTTTATGGGCTGGCCCATGTAAGGCCCACCACTGAGACTTATCGGGCCGCCATAGTATCGTGACTAAAGATAGAAGTATTACCCCTCAAAAAATTTCTCAAAAAGAAGTACTCGAAAACAAACTCAAAAAAATTGTCTAAAAAAGATAGAAGTAGTTTGAGACACCTATATTTATTTTTAACCCCAATGCAAGCTATCACTAGTGGGCCTCATCAAGAAATAGAAAATAAAAACTCTAGTATACATGCATCTCTACTCTTCACTCCAACATTTTCTCCTTTTTACACCAAACCACATTTTTTCTCTCTCCAAACACTTGCCTCCTGTAGAGGATCCCGCTTCCCTATCTAAACCTACCTTACCTGATATCCGATCATACATGGCACACGAAGCATCACCCTGAAGCTATGCATTGGCCATGCCCGTTGTAGGACGAGTGTGGTTGTATAACTCGCCTACTGCGACCTACACGTACCGCTCGTCTAAAGGACCGTAAGAAGTGTTCAAAATACATTGTTTTTGTAGTGCTAATATAGTACTTGTTGTGTTGCTTAGTGGACACGTTTGGCAATGTTTTTTCCTTTTGTTTTCTTCTTTCAAAAATATTATAAGACATATATACCAAACAGTTTGCTTCAAAATTTAAAAAGGTCAACACAGTGTAAAAAGTTGGTTACCTTAATTAAAAAAGTTATTAGCATTCAAAACAATGTTTCAACCATTTAAAAAATGTGCACATGTCTGAAAAATGCATGTAACCTTTTTGAAAAAAACAGAAAAACGTTTTTAAATTCAAAATGATATTGTGTACCTTCCAAAAACATGCACGCATTTCAAAACTATGTTCATGACCTCTTTAAAAATAATTCATATCATTTTAAAATATGTATTGACGTGTAATTGAAAAATGTTCAAAAATATTCAAAAAAGATCAAAACATGTGTTTCAAAATTGTTAATAAAATATATGAAAAATGTAAAGCGTCTATAAGAACATGTTTTAGATATATTTAAAACATGTACAATGTGTATAAAAAATACATTGAACATCTGTTTAAAAAATGTTAATCATTTATTAGAAAATATTAAACATGCATAAAAATGTTCTTCGTCTATATGAAAAATGTAGATATGTGTTATACAAAAGGGAAAAATAAGAAAACTAGAAAAGTCGGTGGAAATCGAGAAAGAAACGAAGAAAACAGAAGAAAAAAAAACAAAGAAAACAAGAGAAACCCGAAAGAAACAAAAGTGAAACAACCAATGTGCTTGCCCCAAAACGCGATCATATAGGACTAATGGTACCTAACAACTAAAATATGAAAGCATAGAAGGGGACGGTCCCTTGCCGTACTCACCACCGTCGATGGTCGGAGAAAGATGGGAGGGGCGGTGAAAGGAGATCCGAGAGCATAGGGACGAGGCGGAGAGCGTAGGGACGAGGCAGAGAGCGGGAGGAGAGTGAGAGAAGATAGTACTATGTCGAAAAGAGGGTGGATCACGAGTACAAAGTGTAAAAAATTTTTAGTGTTGATGAAATTGTTGATCACTTGTTCTTGTTCATCATGAGGTACAGAATGAAATATTCACCAAATAACTTTGAGATCATTTATCTTTTGCCTCTTCTAAGAGCTTCATTGCCATCCTCGTCAGAAATCTCAGTGGGTTGCCGCTCAGAATGTTAGAATGAAACAAAAATTTCAGGAGTTATCCCTCACCTCTAACTAGATGAGCTAGGCATATCTTACATAGGAAAAATATTCTTAAAATAGGTCGCATCATTCAATTCCATGATTGTACAAACATTCATGTCAAGTACCCCAGATTTCACCACTAATAACATATAGCCAGTGTTATAAACACAATCAACGGGTTTAGATCCAAGCTTACGCTCCTTGAGAATTGACAAGTAGACTTTCGCCAAGCATCCCCATGTTCGTAAATAAGAGAGCTTAAGTCTTTTTCCTTTCTCATTCCCCAAATGGGGTAATCTCTTTAGTCTTCATGGGAACTATGTTTAGGGCATGACTTGCAGTAATCAAAGCCTCCCCGGTCGTTCCTTGGAAAGTCCTGTTGCGTCTAACGTGGTGTTAACCAAATCAGTTATGGTGTGGTTATTTTGTTCGGCAACCCGGTTTGACTGGGGAGAATTGTTGGGGAACGTAGCAGAAATTCAAAATTTTCTACGCATCACCAAGATCAATCTATGGAGATTCTAGCAACAAGAGGAAAGGAGAGTGCATCTACATACCCTTGTAGACCGCTAAGAGGAAGCGTTCAAGAGAACGGGGTTGAAGGAGTCGTGCTAAATGCGTGATCCAAATCACCGGAGATCCTAGTGCCGAGCAGACGGCACCTCCGCGTTCAACACACGTGCAGCCGGTGGCGTCTCCCACGCCTTGATCCAAAGCAAGGAGAGAGGGAGAGGTTGAGGAAGACTCCATCCAAAGAAGCAGACAACGGGCGTGGTGGTGGTGGAGGAGTGTGGCAATCCTGCAGGCTTCGCCAAGCACCGCTGGAGAGGAGAAGGGAGAGAGGTAGGGCTGCGCCAAGGAGAGGTCAAACTCTTATGTGGGAGCCCCAAAACCCTCAAGTATATATAGGGAGAGGGAGGGTGCGCCTCTAGGGTTTCCACCCCAAGGGTGCGGCTGCCCCAATCCCATCTAAGGGTGGCGGCCAAGGGGGAGGGGAAACTTGCCCCCTCCCAAGTTAGGTGGAAGCACCCCTCCCAAACCCTAGGCGCCTTGGGCCCTTGTGGGGCGCACCAGCCCACCGGGCTGGTTCCTCCCACACTTGGCCCATGCAGCCCTCCGGGGCCAGTGGCCCCACTTGGTGGACCCCAGGACCCTCCCGGTGGTCTGCATCGCTACCGATAAAACCCGAAACTTTTCCGGTGACCAAAACAGGACTTCCCATATATAAATCTTTACCTCCGGACCATTTTGGAACTCCTCGGGACGTCCGGGATCTCATCCGGACTCAACAACATTCGGTAACCACATACAAACTTCCTTTATAACCCTAAGCGTCCATCGAACCTTAAGTGTGTAGACCCTACGGGTTCGGGAACCATGCGTACATGACCGAGGCGTTCTCCGGTCAATAACCAACAATGAGGATCTGGATACCCATGTTGGCTCCCACATGTTCCACGATGATCTCATCGGACGAACCACGATGTCAAGGACTCAATCAATCCCGTATTCAATTCCCTTTGTCTAACGGTATTGTACTTGCCCGAGATTCGATCGTCGGTATACCGATACCTTGTTCAATCTCGTTACCAAAGAAGTCTCTTTACTCGTTCCGTAACACATCATCCCGTGATCAACCCCTTGGTCACATTGTGCACATTATGATGATGTCCTACCGAGTGGGCCCAGAGATACCTCTCCGTTTACACGGAGTGACAAATCCAGTCTCGATTCGTACCAACCCAATGTGCACTTTCGGAGATACCAGTAGTGCACCTTTATAGCCACCCAGATTACGTTGCCAGGACGTTTGGTACACCCAAAGTATTCCTACGGTATCCGGGAGTTGCACAATCTCATGGTCTAAGGAAATGATACTTGACATTAGAAAAGCTTTAGCATACGAACTACGATCTTTGTGCTAGGCTTAGGATTGGGTCTTGGCCATCACATCATTCTCCTAATGATGTGATCCCGTTATCAACGACATCCAATGTCCATGGTTAGGAAACCGTAACCATCTATTGATCAACGAGCTAGTCAACTAGAGGCTTACTAGGGACATGGTGTTGTCTATGTATCCACACATGTATCTGAGTTTCCTATCAATACAATTATAGGATGGATAATAAACGATTATCATGAACAAGGAAATATAATAATAACTAATTTATTATTGCCTCTAGGGCATATTCCCAACAGTCTCCCACTTGCACTAGAGTCAATAATCTAGTTCACATCGTCATGTGATTAACACTGATAGGTCACATCGCCATGTGACCAACATCCAAAGAGTTTACTAGTGTCATTAAACTAGTTCACATCATCATGTGATTAAGACTCAATGAGTTCTGGGGTTTGATCATGTTTTGAAGTTTTAGTCAACGGGTCTGCAACATTCAGATCCGTATGTACTTCGCAAATCTTTAAGTCATATTGTAAATGCTGCTTCCACGCTCCACTTGGAGCTATTCCAAATGGTTGCTCCACTATACGTATCCGGTTTTCTACTCAGAGTCATTCGGATAGGTGTTAAAGCTTGCATCGACGTAACTCTTTTCGTCGAACTCTTTATCACCTCCATAACCGAGAAACATATCCTTATTCCTCTAAGGATAATTTTGACCGCTATCTGGTGATCCACTCCTTGATCACCTTTGTACCCTCTTGCCAGATGTGTAGCAAGGCACACATCAGGTGCGGTACTTAGCATAGCATACTGTAGAGCCTACGTCTAAATCATAGGGGACGACCTTCGTCCTTTCTCTCTTTTCTGTTGTGGTCGAGCTTTAAGTCTTAACTTCATACCTTACATCTCAGGCAAGAACTCCTTCTTTGATTGATCCATCTTGAACACCTTCAAGATCATGTCAAGGTATATGCTCATTTGAAAGTATTATTAAACATTTTGATCTATCTTATAGATCTTGATGTTTATTGTTCAAGTAGCCTAATCCAGGTTTTCCATCAAAAACACTTTTCAAACAACCCTATATGCTTTCTAGAAATTCTACATCATTTACGATCATCAATATGTCAACAACATATACTCATCGAAATTCTATAGTGCTCCCACTCACTTCTTTGGAAATACAAGTTTCTCATAAACTTTGTATAAACCTAAAATCTTTGATCATTTTATCAAAGTGCATATTCCAACTCCGAGATGCTTACTCCAGTCCTTAGAAGGATCATTGGTGCTAGCATACCTTTTAGCATCCTTAGGATCGACAAAACCTTTCTGATTGTATCACATACAACCTTTCCTTACGAAAACTGGTAAGGAAACTCGTTTTGACATCCATTTGCCAGATTTCATAAATGCAGCTAATGCCAACATGATTCCGACGGACTTAAGCATCGCTACGGATGAGAAAATCTCATCGTAGTCAACTCCTTGAACTTGTGAAAAAAAAACTCTTCGCCACAAGTCGAGCTTCATAGATGGTGACATTACCATACACGTCCGTCTTCTTCTTAAAGATCCATTTATCTCAATGGCTTGCCGATCAACGGGCAAGTCCACCAAAGTACATGCTTTGTTACGATACATGGATCCTATCTCGATTTCATGGCTTCTAACCATTTGTCGAATTTTGGCCCACCATCGCTTCTCCATAGCTCGTAGGTTCATTGTTGTCTAGCAACATGACCTTCAAGATGTGATTGCGTACCACTCAAGTAGTACGCATCCTTGTCACCCCACGAGGTACGTTAGTGACTTGATCCGAAACTTCATGATCACTATCATAAGCTTCTACTTCAATTGGTGTAGGTGCCACGGAACAACTTCCGGTGCCCTGCTACACACTAGTTGAAGTGACGGTTCAATAACCTCATCAAGTCTCCACCATCCTCCCACTCAACTTTTCGAGACAAACTTTTCCTCGAGAAAGGACCCGAATCAATAAACAATCCCTATTGCTTTCGGATCTGAATTAGGAGGTATACCCAACTATTTTGGGTGTCCTATGAAGATGCATTTTATCCGCTTTGGGTTCGAGCTTATCAACCTGAAACTTTTTCACATAAGCGTCATAGCCCCAAACTTTTAAGAAATGACAGCTTAGGTTTCTCTAAACCATAGTTCATACGGTGTCATCTCAACGGAATTACGTGGTGCCCTATTTAAAGTGAATGTGGTTGTCTCTAATGCCTAACCCATAAACGATAGTGGTAATTTGATGAGAGACATCATGGTACGCACCATATCCAATAGGGTGCAAGTATGATGTTCGGACACACCATCAAACTATGGTGTTCCAGGCGGTATTAATTGTGAAACAATTTCCACAATGTCTTAATTAGTGCCAAAGCTCGTAACTCAGATACTCATCTCTATGATCATATCATAGACATTTTATCCTCTTGTCACGATGATCTTCAACTTCACTCTGAAATTACTTGAACCATTCAATAATTCAGACTTGTGTTTCATTAAGTAAATACAACAAGATCTACTTAAATCATCCGTGAAGTAAGAACATAACGACATTCATCGCATGCCTCAAAGCACTCATTGGATTGCACACATCAAAATGTGTTACTTCCAACAAGTTGCTATCTTGTTCCATCTTCTTGAAACCGAGGCTTTTCAGTCATCTTGTCCATGTGGTATGATTTGCATATCTCAAGTGATTCAAAATCAAGTGAGTCCAAACGATCCATCTGCATGGAGTTTCATCATGCGTATACACCAATAGACATGGTTCACATGTCTCAAACTTTTCAAAAACGAGTGAGTCCAAAGATCCATCTGTTGGGGAACGTAGTAATTTCAAAAAATTTCCTACGATCACGCAAGACCATGGTGATGGCATAGCAACGAGAGGGAAGAGTGTCCGTTCACGTACCCTCGTAGACCGAAAGCGGAAGCGTTATAACAACGCGGTTGATGTAGTCGTCGTCTTCACGATCCGACCGATCCAAGCACCGAACGTCACGGCACCTCCGAGTTCTCGCACACGTTCAGCTCGATGGCGATCCCCGGACTCCGATCCAAAGCAAAGTGTCGAGGATGAGTTCCGTCAAGACGACGCAAGGCGTGGTGACGATGTTGATGCTCCACCGACACGAGGCTTCGCCTAAGCTCCATGACGATATGACTTCTCCGGTAGCGAGGCTTCACCTAAGCTCCGCACGATATGACCAAGTGGAATATGGTGGAAGGGGCACCGCACACGGCTAAGGAAAGATCCGTAGATCAACTTGTGTATTATGGGGTGCCCCCGCCTCAGATATAAAGGAGCCAAGGGGAGGTGGCCGGCCCAAGGGAGGAGGCGCAAGGGAGTCCTACTCCTCCGGAGTAGGACTCCCCTTCCAATCCTAGTTGGATTAGGATTCCCGGAGGGGAAAGAGCGAGAGGGGCGGCCCACCTTTCCTAGTCCTAATAGGACTAGGGAAGGGGGCGTAGCGACCACCTAGGGCTGCCCTTCTCCTTTCCTCCAAGGCCCACTATGGGCCCATGTAGTTCCCGGGGTTCCGGTAACCTCCGGTACTCCGATAAATTCGATTTCACTCGGAACCTTTCCGATGTCCAAATGTAGGCTTCCAATATATCAATCTTTATGTCTCGACCATTTCGAGACTCCTCGTCATGTCCGTGATCACATCCGGACTCGAACAAACTTCTGCATCAATACTTATAAACTCATAATGAACTGTCATCGAATCGTTAAGCGTGCGGACCCTACGGGTTCGAGAACTATGTAGACATGACCTAGAACCATTCTCGGTCAATAACCAATAGCGGAACCTGGATGCCCATATTGGTTCCTACATATTCTACGAAGATCTTTATCGGTCAAACCGCATAACGACATCGTTGTTCCCTTTGTCATCGGTATGTTACTTACCCGAGATTCGATCGTCGGTATCCAATACCTAGTTCAATCTCGTTACCGGTAAGTCTCTTTACTCGTTCGTAATACATCATCTCACAACTAACTCATTAGTTGTAATGCTTGCAAGGCTTAAGTGATGTGTATTACCGAGAAGGCCTAGAGATACCTCTCCGACAATCGGAGTGACAAAACCTAATCTCGAAATACGCCAACCCAACAAGTACCTTTGGAGACACCTGTAGTACTCCTTTATAATCACCCGATTCGTTGTGACGCTTGGTAGTACCCAAAGTGTTCCTCCGTAAACGGAGTTGCATAATCTCATAGTTATAGGAACATGTATGGGTCATGAAGAAAGCATTAACATACTAAAGCGATCAAGTGTTAAGCTAACGGAATGGGTCATGTCAATCAGATCATTCAACTAATGATGTGACCTTGTTAATCAAATAACAACTCCTTGTTCATGGTTAGGAAACATAACCATCTTTGATTAACAAGCTAGTCAAGTAGAGGCATACTAGTGACATACCGTTTGTCTATATATTCACACATGTATTATGTTTCCGGTTAATACAATTCTAGCATGAATAATAAACCTTTATCATGATATAAGGAAATAAATAATAACTTTATTATTGCCTCTAGGGCATATTTCCTTCATCTCCCACTTGCACTAGAGTCAATAATCTAGATTACAAAGTAATGATCCTAACACCCATGGAGTCTTGGTGCTGATCATGTTTTGCTCGTGGAAGAGGCTTAGTCAATCGGTCTGCAACATTCAGATCCGTATGTATTTTGCAAATCTCTATGTCTCCCACTTGGACTTGGTCCCGAATGGAATTGAAGCGTCTCTTGATATGCTTGGTCCTCTTGTGAAATCTGGATTCCTTTGCCAAGGCAATTGCACCAGATTGTCACGTAAGATCTTCATCGGTTCCGATGCACTAGGTATGACACCTAGATCGGAAATGAACTCTTTCATCCAGACTCCTTCATTCGCTGCTTCAAGCAGCTATGTACTCCGCTTCACATGTAGATCCCGCCACGACGCTTTGTTTAGAACTGCACCAACCGGCTCCACCGTTTAATAAAAACACGTATCCGGTTTGCGATTTAGAATCGTCCGGATCGGTGTCAAAACTTGCATCGACGTAACCATTTACGACTAGCTCTTTGTCACCTCCATATATGAGAAACATATCCTTAGTCCTTTTCGTGTATTTCAGATGTTCTTGACCGCTGTCCGATGATCCATTCCTGGATTACTTTGGTACCTTCCCGCCAAGCTTACAGCTAAGCATACGTCAGTCCGGTACACAGCATTGCATACATGATAGAGCCTATGGCTGAAGCATAGGGAACATCTTTCATTTTCTCTCTATCTTCTGCTGTGGTCGGGCATTGAGTCCGACTCAATCTTACACCTTGCAACACAGGTAAAAACCTTTCTTTGCACGATCCATTTTGAACTTTTCAAAACTTTATCAAGGTATGTGCTTTGTGAAAGTCCAATTAAGCGTCTTGATCTATCTCTATAGATCTTGATGCCCAATATGTAAGCAGCTTCACCGAGGTCTTTCATTGAAAAACTTTTATTCAAGTATCCTTTTATGCTATCCAGAATTCTATATCATTTCCAATCAATAATATGTCGTCCACATATAATATCGTAAATGCTACAGAGCTCCCACTCACTTTCTTGTAAATACAGGCTTCTCCAAAAGTCTCAGAAACCCATATGCTTTGATCACACTATCAAAGCATTTATTCCAACTCCGAGAGGCTTGCACTGCACCATAAATTGATCATTTGGAGCTTGCACACTTTGTTAGCACCTTTTGGATCGACAAAACCTTCTGGTTGCATCATATACAACTCTTCTTCTAGAAATCCATTCAAGAATGCAGTTTTACATCCATTTGCCAAATTTCATAATCATAAAATGCGGCAATTGCTAACATGATTCGGACAGACTTAAGCATCGCTACGGGTGAGAAAGTCTCATCGTAGTCAACCCCTTGAACTTGTCGAAAACCTTTCGCAACAAGTCGAGCTTTGTAGACAGTTATATTACCATCGGCCAAGATTCTTCTTAAAGATCCATTTATTTTCAATGGCTTGCCGATCATCGGGCAAGTCAACCAAAGTCCATACTTTGTTCTCATACATGGATCCCATCTCAGATTTCATGGCTTCCAGCCATTTTGCGGAATCTGGGCTCACCATCGCTTCTTCATAGTTTGTAGGTTCGCCATGGTCAAGTAACATGACTTCCGAATAGGATTACCGTACCACTGCGTGCGTATTTTACTCTGGTTGACCTACGAGGTTCAAGAGTAACTTGATCTGAAGTTTCATGATCATCATCATTAGTTTCTTCACTAATTGGTGTAGTTGTCACAGAACCATTTCTTGTGATGAACTACTTTCCAATAAGGGAGCGGAATCTGATTATCTCATCAAGTTCTACTTTCCTCCCACTCACTTCTTTTGAGAGAAACTCCTTCTCTAGAAAGGATCCGAATTTAGCAACGAAAATCTTGCCTTCAGATCTGTGATAGAAGGTGTACCCAATGATCTCCTTTGGGTATCCTATGAAGACACATTTTTCCGATTTGGGTTCGAGCTTATCTGGTTGAAGTTTCTTTACATAAGCATCGCAGCCCCAAACTTTAAGAAAGCGACAACTTTGGTTTCTTGCCAAACCACAGTTCATAAGGCGTCGTCTCAACGGATTTTGACGGTGTCCTATTTAACGTGAATGCGGCCGTCTCTAAAGCATAACCCCAAAACGATAGCGGTAAATCGGATATAGACATCATAGATCGCACCATATCTAGTAAAGTACGATTCTGACGTTCGGACACACCATTTCTCCGTGGTGTTCCGTGGCGTGAGTTGCGAAAACTATTCCACATTGTTTCAAATGTAAACCAAACTCGTAACTCAAATATTCTCCTCCACGATCAGATCGTAGAAATTTTATTTTCTTGTTACGATGATTTTCCACTTCACTCTGAAATTCTTTGAACTTTTCAAATGTTTCAGATTTGTGTTTCATTAAGTAGATATACCCATATCTGCTCAAATCATCTGTGAAGGTGAGAAAATAACGATACCCGCCGTGCCTCAACATTCATTGGACCACAAACATCGGTATGTATGATTTCCAACAAATCGCTTGCTCGCTCCATAGTTCCGGAGAACGGCGTTTTGGTCATCTTGCCCATGAGGCACGGTTCATAAGTACCAAGTGATTCATAATCAAGTGATTCCGAAGCCCATCAAGATGGAGTTTCTTCATGCGTTTTACACCGATATGACCTAAACGGCGATTGCCACAAATAAGTTGCACTATCATTATCAACTCTGCATCTTTTGGTTTCAACATTATGAATATGTGTATCACTCTTGTCGAGATTCAACAAGAATAGACCATTCTTCAAGGGTGCATGACCATAAAAGATATTACTCATATAAATAGAACAACCATTATTCTACGATTTAAATGAATAACCGTCTCGCATTAAACAAGATCCAGATATAATGTTCATGCTCAACGCTGGCACCAAATAACAATTATTTAGGTCTAAAACTAATCCCGAAGGTAGACGTAGAGGTAGCGTGCCGACTGCGATTACATCGACTTTGGAACCATTTCCAACGCACATCGTCACCTCGTCCTTAGCCAATCTTCGCTTAATCCGTAGTTCCTGTTTCGAGTTGCAAATATTAGCAACAGAACCAGTATCAAATACCTGTACTATCATGCGAGTATTAGTAAGGTACACATCAATAACATGTATATCACATATACCTTTGTTCACCTTGCCATTCTTTTATCCGCCAAATACTTGGGGAAGTTCCGCTTCCGATGTCCGTCTGCTTGCGGTAAAACACTCAGCTTTAGAGCTTAGGTCCGGACTTGGGTTTCTTCTCTTGATCAAGAACTTTCTTGCTGTTCTTTTGAAGTTTCCTTCTTCTTCCCTTTGCCCTTTTTCTTGAAACTAGTGGTCTTGTTGATCATCAACACTTGATGCTCTTTCTTGATTTCTACCTCCGCAGCTTTTAGCATCGCGAAGAGCTTAGGAATTGTCTTAGTCATCCCTTGCATATTATACTTCATCACGAAGCTCTTGTAGCTTGGTGGCGATGATTGAGAATTACATCAATGACACTATCATCCGGAAGATTAACTCCCGGCTGAATTAAGTGATTGTTATACCCGGACATTTTGAGTATGTGCTCACCGACGTAACTATTCTCCTCCATCTTGCAGCTATAGAACTTATTGGAGACTTCATATCTCTCAATCCGGGCATTTGCTTGAAATATTAACTTCAACTCCTGGAACATCTCATATGCTCCATGACGCTCAAAACGTCGTTGAAGACCCGGTTCTAAGCCGTAAAGCATGGCACATCGAACTATAGAGTAGTCATCAGCTCTGCTTTGCCGACGTTCACAACTTCTCGCTCAAAGATTCGCAGCAGTTCGCCACCCAAATGGTGCTTCCAGGACGAACTTTTCGTGCAAAGCAATGAGGATAATCCTCAAATTACGGACCCGATCCGTGTAATTGCTACCATCATCTTTCAACTTTGCTTTCTCAAGGAACGCATTAAAATTCAACGGAACAACAAAGATGAGCCATCTATCTACAAAGTAAACATAGACAAGCAAAATACTATCAGTACTAAGTTCATGATAAATTTAAGTTCAATTAATCATATTAAAAACTCCCACTTAGACAGACATCTCTCTAGTCATCTAAGTGATCACGTGATCCATATTAACTAAACCATGTCCGATCATCACGTGAGATGGAGTAGTTTCAATGGTGAACATCACTATGTTGATCATATCTACTATATGATTCACGCTCGACCTTTCGGTCTCCGTGTTCCGAGGCCATATCTGTTATATGCTAGGCTCGTCAAGTTTAACTCGAGTATTCCGCTGCGGCGCAACTGTTTTGCACCCGTTGTATTTGAACGTAGAGCCTATCACACCCGATCATCACGTGGTGTCTCAAAGACGAAGAACTTTCGCAACGGTGCATACTCGTGGAGAACACTTCTTGATAATTTTTTTAGTGAGAGATCATCTTATAATGCTACCGTCAATCAAAGCAAGATAAGATGCATAAAGGATAAACATCACATGCAATCAATATAAGTGATATGATATGGTCATCATCATCTTGTGCTTGTGATCTCCATCGCCAAGCAATCGCCATGATCACCATCGCCACCGGTAGCGACACCTTGATCTCCATCGTAGCATCGTTGTCGTCTCGCCAACTATTGCTTCTACGACTATCGCTACTCCTTAGTGATAAAAGTAAAGCAATTACATGGCGTTGCATTTCATACAATAAGCGACAACCATATGGCTCCTGCCCGATTGCCGATAACTTCGGTTACAAAACATGATCATCTCATACAATAAAATATAGTATCACGTCTTGACCACATCACATCACAACATGCCCTGCAAAACAAGTTAGATGTCCTCTACTTTGTTGTTGCAAGTTTTACGTGGCTGCTACGGGCTGAGCAAGAACCGTTCTTACCTACGCATCAAAACCACAACGATACTTCGTCAAATAGACTCCGTTTTAACCTTCTCAAGGACCGGGCGTAGCCACACTTTTCAGTTCAACTAAAGTGACAGAGACAGACACCGCCGGTCACCTTTAAGCAACGAGTGCTCGGGCGGTGAAACCAGTCTCAGCGTAAGCGTCTGGCGTAATGTCGGTCCGGGCCGCTTCATCTCACAATACCGCTGAACCAAAGTATGACATCTTTGGTAGGCGGTATGACTTGTATCGTCCACAACTCACTTGTGTTCTACTCGTGCATATGACATCAACGCATAAAACCAGGCTCGATACCATCATTGGGGAACGTAGTAATTTCAAAAATTTCCTACGATCACGCAAGACCATGGTGATGGCATAGCAACGAGAGGGAAGAGTGTCCGTCCACGTACCCTCGTGAGACCGAAAGCGGAAGCGTTATAACAACGCGGTTGATGTAGTCGTCGTCTTCACGATCCGACCGATCCAAGCACCGAACGCACGGCACCTCCGAGTTCTGCACACGCTCATTTCGATGGCGATCCCGGACTCGATCCAGAAAGTGTCGGGATGAGTTCCGTCAACGACGGCGTGGTGACGATGTTGATGCTCCACCGACGCGGGGCTTCGCCTAAGCTCCATGACGATATGACTTCTCCGGCGAGGGCTTCGCCTAAGCTCATGACGATATGACCGAAGTGGAATATGGTGGAAGGGGCACCGCACACGGCTAAGGAAAGATCCGTAGATCAACTTGTGTATTATGGGGTGCCCCCTGCCCCGTATATAAAGGAGCCAAGGGGAGGTGGCGGCCCAAGGGAGGAGGCGCGCAAGGGAGTCCTACTCCCTCGGGAGTAGGACTCCTTCCAATCCTAGTTGGATTAGGATTCCCGGAGGAAAGAGAGAGAGGGGCGGCCCACCTTTCCTAGTCCTAATAGGACTAGGGGAAGGGGGGGCGACCACCTAGGGCTGCCCTTCTCCTTTCCTCCAAGGCCCACTATGGGCCCATGTAGTTCCGGGGTTCCAGTAACCTCCGGTACTCCGATAAATTCGATTTCACTCGGAACCTTTCCGATGTCCAAATGTAGGCTTCCAATATATCAATCTTTATGTCTCGACCATTTCGAGACTCCTCGTCATGTCCGTGATCACATCCGGGACTCGAACAAACTTCGGTGCATCAATACTTATAAACTCATAATGAACTGTCATCGAAGCGTTAAGCGTGCGGACCCTACGGGTTCGAGAACTATGTAGACATGACCTAGAACCATTCTCGGTCAATAACCAATAGCGGAACCTGGATGCCCATATTGGTTCCTACATATTCTCTGAAGATCTTTATCGGTCAAACCGCATAACGACATACGTTGTTCCCTTTGTCATCGGTATGTTACTTACCCGAGATTCGATCGTCGGTATCCAATACCTAGTTCAATCTAGTTACCGTAAGTCTCTTTACTCGTTCCGTAATACATCATCTCACAACTAACTCATTAGTTGTAATGCTTGCAAGGCTTAAGTGATGTGTATTACGGAGAAGGCCTAGAGATACCTCTCCGACAATCGGAGTGACAAAACCTAATCTCAAATCGCCAACCCAACAAGTACCTTTGGAGACACCTGTAGTACTCCTTTATAATCACCCGATTACGTTGTGACGTTTGGTAGTACCCAAAGTGTTCCTCCGGTAAACGGAGTTGCATAATCTCATAGTTATAGGAACATGTATGGGTCATGAAGAAAGCATTAACATACTAAACGATCAAGTGTTAAGCTAACGGAATGGGTCATGTCAATCAGATCATTCAACTAATGATGTGACCTTGTTAATCAAATAACAACTCCTTGTTCATGGTTAGGAAACATAACCATCTTTGATTAACAAGCTAGTCAAGTAGAGGCATACTAGTGACATCTTGTTTGTCTATATATTCACACATGTATTATGTTTCCGGTTAATACAATTCTAGCATGAATAATAAACCTTTATCATGATATAAGGAAATAAATAATAACTTTATTATTGCCTCTAGGGCATATTTCCTTCACCATCACCATGGAGCTTCTTCATGCGTTTTATACCAATATGACTTACATGGCAGTGCCACAGGTAAGTGGTACTATATTATATCTTTTGGCATGAAAATGTATATCACTACGATCGAGATTCAATAAACCATTCCTTTAGGTGCAAGACCATTGAAGGTATTATTCAAATAAATAGAGTAACCATTATTCTCCTTAAATGAATAACCGTATTGCGATAGACATGATCCAATCATGTCTATGCTCAACGCAATCACCAAATGACAATTATTCTGGTTTAATACTAATCTTGATGGTAGAGGGAGCGTGCGATGCTTGATCACATCAACCTTGGAAACACTTCCAACACGTATCGTCAGCTCACCTTTAGCTAGTCTCCGTTTATTCCGTAGCTTTTATTTCGAGTTACTAACACTTAGCAACCGAATGGTATCTAATACCACAGTGCTACTAGGAGTACTAGTAAAGTACACATTAACATAATGTATATCCAATATACTTCTATCGACCTTGCCGACCTTCTCATCTACCAAGTATCTAGGGTAATGCTACTCCGATGGCTGTTCCCCTTATTACGAAGCTTACTTAGTCTCGGGTTTGGGTTCAACCTTGGGTTTCTTCACTAGAGCAGCGGTGATTTGCCGTTTCATGAAGTATCCCTTCTTGCCCTTGCCCTTCTTGAAACTAGTGGTTTCACCAACCATCAACAATTGATGCTCCTTCTTGATTTCTACTTTCGCGGTGTCAAACATCGCGAATACCTCAAGGATCATCATATCTATCCCTGATATGTTATAGTTCATCACGAAGCTCTAGCAGCTAGGTGGCAATGACTTTGGAGAAACATCACTATCTCATCTGGAAGATCAACTCCCACTCGATTCAAGTGATTGTTGCACTTACACAATCTTAGCACAAGCTCAACGATTAAGCTTTTCTCCCTTAGTTTGCGGCTAAGAAAATCGTCGGAGGTCTTATACCTCTTGGCGTGAGCACGAGCCCGAAATCCCAATTTCAGCCCTCGAAACATCTCATATGTTTCATGACGTTTCAACGTCCTTGGTGCCTCAACTCTAAACCGTTTAACCGAACTATCACGTAGTTATCAAAACGTGTATGTCCGATGTTCGTAACATCCACAAACGACGTTTGGGGTTCGATACATCGAAGCGGTGCATTAAGGACATAAGCTTTCTCATCCACATAATCGCCATCACAACTTTCAACTATATTTTCTCTAGGAACATATCTAAATAGTGGAACTAAAGCGCGAGCTTCGACATAATTTGCAAAGATCTTTTGACTATGTTCAGGATAATTAAGTTCATCTCATGAACTCCCACTCGAATAGACATCCCTCTAGTCATCTAAGTGATTACATGATCCGAGTCAACTAGGCCGTGTCCGATCATCACGTGAGACGGACTAGTCATCATCAGTGAACATCTTCATGTTGATCGTATCTACTATACGACTCATGCTCGACCTTTTCGGTCTCTTGTGTTCCGAGGCCATGTCTGTACATGCTAGGCTCGTCAAGTTAACCTAAGTGTTTCGCGTGTGTAAATCTGTCTTACACCCGTTGTATGTGAACGTAAGGATCCATCACACCCGATCATCACGTGGTGCTTAGAAACCATTTAACTTTCGCAACGGTGCACGCTTAGGGGAACACTTTCTTGAAATTTTAATGAGGATCATCTTATTTACTACCGTCATTCTAAGCAAATAAGATGCATAAACATGATAAACATCACATGCAATCAAATAGTGACATGATATGGCCAATATCATTTTGCTCCTTTGATCTCCATCTTCGGGCTCCATGATCATCATCGTCACCGGCATGACACCATGATCTCCATCATCATGATCTCCATCATCGTGTCTTCATGAAGTTGTCTCGCCAACTATTACTTCTACTACTATGGCTACCGTTAGCAATAAAGTAAAGTAATTACATGGCGTTGTTCAATGACACGTAGGTCATACAATAAATAAAGACAACTCCTATGGCTCCTGCCGGTTGTCATACTCATCGACATGCAAGTCGTGATTCATATTACAAGAACATGATCAATCTCATACATCACATATCATTCATCACATTCTTCTTGGCCATATCACATCACATAATATACCCTGCAAAAACAAGTTAGACATCCTCTAATTGTTGTTGCATGTTTTACGTGGCTGCTATGGGTTTCTAGCAAGAACGTTTCTTACCTACGCAAAACCACAACGTGATATGCCAATTGCTATTTACCCTTCATAAGGACCCTTTTCATCGAATCCGTTTCGACTAAAGTGGGATAGACGGCACCCGCTAGCCACCTTATGCACCAAGTGCATGTCAGTCGGTGGAACCTGTCTCACGTAAGTGTACGTGTAAGGTCGGTCCGGGCCGCTTCATCCTACAATACCGTCGAAACAAGATTGGACTAGTAACGCCCACAACTACTTTGTGTTCTACTCGTGCAAAGAATCTACGCAATAGACCTAGCTCATGATGCCACTATTGGGGAACGAAGAATAAATTCAAAAATTTCTACGCATCACCAAGATCAAACTATGGAGATACAAGCAACAAGAGGAAAGGAGAGTGCATCTACATACCCTAGTATAACGCTAAGCGGAAGCGTTCAAGAGAACGGGGTTGAAGGAGTCGTACTCGTCGTGATCCAAATCACCGGAGATCCTAGTGCCGAACGGACGGCACCTCCGCGTTCAACACACGTGCAGCCCGGTGACGTCTCCCACACCTTGATCCAGCAAGGAGAGAGGGAGAGGTTGAGGAAGACTCCATCTAGCAGCAGCACAACGGCGTGGTGGTGGTGGAGGAGCGTGGCAATCCTGCAGGGCTTCGCCAAGCACCGCGGGAGAGGAGAAGGGAGAGAGGTAGGGCTGCGCCAAGGAGAGGTCAAACTCTTATGTCGGGAGCCCCAAAACCCTCAAGTATATATAGGGGAGAGGGAGGGTGTGCCTCTAGGGTTTCCACCCAAGGTGCGGCTGCCCCAATCCCATCTAAGGGTGGCGGCCAAGGGGAGAGGGGAAACTTGCCCCCCAAGTTAGGTGGAAGCACCCCCTCCCCAAACCCTAGGCGCCTTGGGCCCTTGTGGGGGCGACCAGCCCACCCGGGCTGGTTCCTCCCACACTTGGCCCATGCAGCCCTCCGGGCCAGTGGCCCCACTTGAGTGGACCTCGACCCTCCCCGTGGTCCCGACACGTTCACCGATAAAACCCAAACTTTTCCGGTGACCAAAACAGGACTTCCCATATATAAATCTTTACCTCCGGACCATTCCGGAACTCCTCGTGACGTCCGGGATCTCATCCGACTCCGAACAACATTCGGTAACCACATACAAACTTCCTTTATAACCCTAAGCGTCCATCGAACCTTAAGTGTGTAGACCCTACGGGTTTGGGAACCATGCAGACATGACCGAGACGTTCTCCGGTCAATAACCAACAGCGGGATCTGGATACCCATGTTGGCTCCCACATGTTCCACGATGATCTCATCGGACGAACCATGATGTCAAGGACTCAATCAATCCCGTATTCAATTCCCTTTGTCTAACGGTATTGTACTTGCCCGAGATTCGATCATCGGTATACCGATACCTTGTTCAATCTCGTTACCAGCAAGTCTCTTTACTCGTTCCGTAACACATCATCCCGTGATCAACCCCTTGGTCACATTGTGCACATTATGATGATGTCCTACCGAGTGGGCCCAGAGATACCTCTCCGTTTACACGGAGTGACAAATCCCGCCTCGATTCGTGCCAACCCAATGTGCACTTTCGGAGATACCTGTAGTGCACCTTTATAGCCACCCGATTCGTTGTGACGTTTGGTACACCCAAAGTATTCCTACGGTATCCGGGAGTTGCACAATCTCATGGTCTAAGGAAATGATACTTGACATTAGAAAAGCTTTAGCATACGAACTACGATCTTTGTGCTAGGCTTAGGATTGGGTCTTGTCCATCACATCATTCTCCTAATGATGTGATCCCGTTATCAACGACATCCAATGTCCATGGTTAGGAAACCGTAACCATCTATTGATCAACGAGCTAGTCAACTAGAGGCTTACTAGGGACATGGTGTTGTCTATGTATCCACACATGTATCTGAGTTTCCTATCAATACAATTATAGCATGGATAATAAACGATTATCATGAACAAGGAAATATAATAATAACTAATTTATTATTGCCTCTAGGGCATATTTCCAACACGAATAGGGAGTCGTCCTCTCACGGATTATACCATGTTCCTCACAAAATAAATTAAACTCATTGGAGAAATACTCTCCACCATGATCCAACCTAAGCCTCTTGATCTTTCGAGCAAGTTGATTCTCTAGTTCAGCTTTATAGATTTTAAAGTAGTGCAAAGCCTCATCTTTTATTTTTAACAAATATATCATGAAATATCTAGTAGAGTCATTGATCAAAGTCATAAAAAAATTCACACCATTTGTCAACATGGATAATCCTAGAATTTGACGACATACGTGTCCTAGTAGGCCAGATTATTTTTTCTGCGGAAGATGATGTTCTCGTCCATATTGATACATCAATGTGAACTTTGTCATTAAAGTTCTATAACTCAAATCTTCACTAGATGTTGTGTGAGTAAGTGTATATAGTGGTTGGCTTATGTGTATGCATGTGTCTACTTTATACCTGACTTATCTAAAAACAAATAATCTTAAAATTAGCTAAACTAATATTAGATAGAAGAAGAAGTTTCATGATCATTGTCTTAGTTTTACAAAACAAGTAATAAATTTTGCCAAAAGAAGCGGACAACAGATAGGGGGTTGTCATCCAATCTGGTGCACCAAATGTACACCCCTTGTCCAATGGAGAGACGAGAGAGAAGGTAGGAGGCGAAAAAAATGGATTTGTGGTGGGTCCAAGGTTTGTCCGTAGTGTGTCAAGACTCCCCCAATTACTTCGACGTTTACTACCGATTTGTAGAATTTCAGACACTTTTTCATGTCCACCGACGTTTGATGTACCCCCATTGGATGGCTAAAAGTATCCAGACCGTCCGATCCAGACATTTAGAAGAGATTTGATGTACACCCTTGGAGATGCCCTAATGGAGACATCTGGTAATACTCCCTCCATTCTTGTATGCACGACAAAATAGGTTTCATTAAGACAAATCTTTGACCAAGCATTACTTCGATTAGTTGGTTTGCGGTTTTTTACATAAAAAGTTGGTTTGCGGTTTACATGATACAAAATCATTGTTACAACTAAATACCTTTGAACACAAGTCTAGTGATATCTCAAGTAAGTCTTTGGATGTAGAGGCCATGGGTTATCTTTCTTTTTTAAGAAGAAAAAAAAAGCTAAGTGTTAGATCAATGTCTAACTATCACCATCCCCACCTCACCCATATAACCTGAAGGATGGAAAACTGCAGTATGCTTTCATTACATTGCAGAACAAGATAATTTATCGAATGGTCAAGTATATAAATTATCAGCATTGTTCTCTGCAGCAGGAGAAGAAGAGGAAGAAGAAATCCCGAGATCATCCTCTTAGTTTTAGAGAACATGTAAGAATTTTGCCGAAAGAAGCAGGCAACAAGCTCCAGGATCGACAAAACCTTCTTGCTCACACGTCTAATCAAAGCACCGTGTCAGATAAACCCAAGAACGCGATTAACCGTTACTAGCATTAAACCCATCCCGCAAAAAAAAAACATTAGTCCCATCCCATCTTATTGAGAAGTCGACGGTCCTCTCCATAACAAGTTGGTTAGCGTGACTGTGTATATGGTTGATGAAAGTGGATATAAGATTACAATAGTTAAGTAGATAAATTATCAGGCATTGTTCTCTTCAGAAGAAGAAGAAATCCGAGATCATTGTCTTAGTTTTACAGAACATGTAGGTAATTTTGCCGAAGGAAGCTGCAGGCAACAAGCTCCAAGATCGATAAAACCTTCTTGCTCACACGTCTAATCAGAGCACTGTGTCAGATAATAAACCCAAGAACGCGATTAACTGTAGTACCACTAGCATTAGTCAAATCTTATTCCACGTTCACCACTAATAACTATTTACTGTTTGTCATGTGCCTGGTGGGGGCTCGGGTGCATGCAGGCAAAGCATGTGCAGAGGTCGCCAGCACTCAGAACTCTGGCGCCGGTGAGTACGCCTCGTCGGCGGGCACCACCGCTGACGCAGACGAGTTGACCAGGTTCAGTATACTGTTCCAGTAGTTCTTCTCCTCCTCTGTCTCGTGCGCTTCGGCGCCCGCCTCGGCGTCGTCCCTCGCCGCCGGCCTCGGGTTCTGGCTCAGCGAGCCGTCAAGCAGCAGCCCGGTGAACCCCGCCGCCTCGGAGAAGCCCGCGTCGGCGGCGTCGGCGTCGCCCCAGTTCTGGTCCTTGCACGCCTCCTCGTACGCCTGCATGGGCTGCATGGCGGCGCGCGCGGCGGCCGCGGCGCTGTGCGCCTCCAGCACCGACGCGAGCGCCGCGCTGTCGGCAAAGCTGAGCGTGGACGTCGGCGAGTCGAGCCCCGGCGCGGCGGCGTGGGCCGCCGACATGTACTGCGCCGAGGAGGAGGCGGAGGTGGCGAGCGCGCGCAGCTTGGCCTCGCGCGCCAGGCGCGCCTCGGCTTCGAGCCGCGCGCTCTCCCACTGCGCCGTGTGGCTGAGGTGCGCCGCGGCCTTTGCGTGCTGCGCGCCGGCCGCCCCCTCGGCGCCGCCGCCGGCCGCGCCGCCGGGCACGTCGGAGCGCGGCTTGTGCGTGACCGGGTCGATGCCCATCTTGGCCAGCCGCTTCTTGAGGTGCGTGTTCCAGTAGTTCTTGATCTCGTTGTCGGTGCGCTTGGGCAGGTGCGTCGCGATCGCTGACCACCTGCACACACACACAGACGCCGATCGCAAGAAAAATAATCTCAGGACTCAGACAGAAAAGCCAAACCTGCATCATGGTTAAAATAAGCCCATCTCGAAAAGTAACCGTGCGAGTGGGCATGCCATCGGCATTGTACTCCGTACAGAGAGACGGCAGAGATGCATGATAGGAGCAAGCGTGGGAGTCAAATGGCAAGAGAGCAGGTGGCCACAGTGGCCCAAAGCCAGGCTTGGTCCACGACGATCCATAAATGACAAGCTTCAATGCCGAATCATGTAAAAAGAGAAAGGAAAATTCGGGGGAGAGCCACACATGGCCCAGCTTTTTCACTCCTTTTTCCCAAGCTGATGCGTGCATTGATTGATTAACCAGTATTACTTTTTTTTTCTTTTTGTCAAAACGCTCTCACTGTTCATGCATAGTTGTTCTACGGGCTGAATGATGGGCACTTCTCTCTGTTTTTTCTACGAGTCAGAAGAACGGCACAATTACTGGAGTACTAGCTATAGTTCTGTACTGCACAGCAAGACAGACAGACAGACAGACAGTAACAGTTAAAACAGAGGTGATGGTTGGTCTTGTACGTGCTAGTGAGGTCGCAATTCGAGCTACAATGTCATGGGTAAATTTCACGCAATGCTGGGAAAACATGTGTATGTCGCTACGACTCGGCCAAGACCAGTACATGCAGCTTGCAGCAGCTACGTTTTACTCGTATCTCACGGCTCTCCCAGTGTATGTACCACCCCGCTACCCATAAATGTGTGAAGACTACGGTGCAGCATGATCACTGGCTAAGCTAGCGTGTTCTTGACTTCCCCGGGCTTGGACAGTCGGCAACTAGTAGTACGTACTACCGGCGGTCAAAATTGTTAAAGAGATCAAATTCCATCATAATTAGGCAGTGAATTAAGTGAGTTCTGGGTGCAAATTAAGCGGCATATGTAGGACAATCGGTCCATGATGGGATGGGATGGGTGATGACCTGTTGCCGAGAAGCGCATGGAGCTGGATGATGGTCTGCTCCTCCTGCAGGCTGAACTTGCCCCTCTTGATGTCCGGCCGGAGGTAGTTGGTCCACCGGAGCCGGCAGCTCTTGCCGCACCGCTGCAGCCCTGCAAATCAAAGATCACGCCGGCCCCGTTTTCATCATTCATGTCAGAAATGACCCATGCAACTTATGAGCAAAGCAGAATGCAGGAGGAGCAGCCGGGAGGGGGGTGAAGTTGGGGTGCAAGAGCAAATTGGATGAAGCTGGGGTGCTCACCGGCCTTGGTCGGCAGCGAGCGCCAGCAGCCGTGGCCCTGCTGCTCAATGTAGGAGAGCAGCTTCTGGTCCTCCTCCGGCGTCCATGGCCCCTTCTTCAGCCCCTCCTTCTCGCAGCACGGCGATCGCCCCATCGCCTTTCCCGGCCCGATCGATCGCAGCACAAGCTCTCTCTCTCTCTCTCTCTCTCTCTCTCTCTCTCTCCCTCACGCTCCCACGAACGAATTCCTCCCCCTTTTCTTCCTCCCCTCTCGCTTAAGTGAGTACTGAGTAGCCTGGCCTGATCAAGCGAATTGACTACGGGAGATCTTCTTGGCAGGGCACTGTGAGTGACTACGAGTACAGTAGCAAT
Organism: Aegilops bicornis; assembly: GCA_021605145.1. NCBI lineage: Eukaryota > Viridiplantae > Streptophyta > Magnoliopsida > Poales > Poaceae > Aegilops > Aegilops bicornis. The sequence continues at coordinate 575,610,387 of CM038670.1, read as the reverse complement.
GTATGCCAGTGAGCAGAGTAGAGTAGTAGTGGTAGAGAGAGAGAGAGGCACCGATCGAGTAGCGTGCAGTGCAGTGTGTTGCTTTGTGTGAGTGTGTGTGTGTGAGGTCGGTCGGTGTAGAGGCATAAATAGAGGAAGGGGTGCCCGCCCGCGGTGGGGCCGGGCGCGATATCTTCTTCGGGCGCTGCGACCCTGCCTGCACCGCGGGGCCGGGCGTCAGCAGCGCGAGGGCAGGACGGGGATTTCGCGCACAGCCATGGCCATGGCCATGGGTGGCAATCGCGATCCACCCGATCAGAGGGCGTGCATTTAATCGGATCGGAGTCGGACCCAGATGGTCCTGTCCTCTCCTCTTTGCTTGCGGCCTCCCCTCCCTCCCTCCGCGCTGTGAGGTGGACGGCGTACGGCGTGTCGTCTTCCTGCGCCCATCGCCGACCCCCGCCACGCCTTCATGGCGCTCGGCCCCTCCCCCTCCCCTCCCCCGCCGCGAGACACTATTTTCATTGCCGCCTCCCGCACATGCGCACGCAAACCGAATCCAATCCAATTTCTCGTACCAGTAACTTGCCACTAGCATACCTCATCGATCAAACGAACGGCTCCCTGGCTCCGGCCATGGCAGATGCAAGATTTTACCCTAGAAAAATGTATGCATGCACGCAAGATCTAACTGCCATTGGTTGCGCGAAACGGCAACGTGCACGGCGCCGGCGGGCCGGCGGGGAGGGGCCACCTGCCTACCTACAACGCTGGCCGGTCCTGTAGGTTCGTACTACGCGTTGCCTGTGCTGGGCGATCGATGGAGACGGAGGAGATGCGTGTTGTGCGTGCCTTATCGACGCGCATGCAATGCAACATGGCCCCGGGTCCGATCCGAAACAGGCGACGGGGGCTTTCCCCGTCCGTTTGGACGATTGACTTGATGGCAACGTCGCGGCGATTCTGGGAAACCATTTGTTCCACTCATTCAATTCGGTGCCGCGCCCCATAAGTGGTGCGTGTCAGCTCCGCTTCCTTTCCCGGGCCTGGGGTTTCAGAATTCTTCACGTCCGTCGTCTCCTTCCTTCCTTCCTCCCTGGTTACTCTCTTAGTTCTTACTTACAGGGGTCGATCGCTCGCCCGCCGTTTCCATTCCAGGGGTACTGCCACTGCTACTGCTAGCCTCCCGGATTGTGCAGGTGGCCGAGGATTAAATTTGCTCTGTTGTGCCCTATGCGTCGCGGCTTAAGTGGTTTCTTGAATTAGCCGGTTCTACGTTTCGGGCAAGTGCTCTACTATTCAATTCCTCGCCGCCCTTCGCTGCATCTCGGCCAGTGTGAAACGCATTTTCAGCAAGTTCCTCCTTGGGGAATTCTGCCCATTTCTAAAAATGAGAGAGGAAAGACTCAGTCTTTTCTCCTTCTTCCCGTCCTTATTCGGTCATGTACAATCGGTCTTGCCATCAACTTCGTGGGACGAAATGCATACTACTAGTCCAAGTCCAGCCGGATCGATCGCCATCGCCCTTGATGAAAACGCTCGGCGGAGACTACGGAGGGAGAAACTTACAGTATGTGTACCGTAGCAGTCAGTAGCAGTACGTGGTACGGTCTAGTAGGGAGGGAGACTGGCGGAACACTCTGTAAATCCTGCCAACCTGCAATCGCGAGGCCTGGAATGGCTTTTGCAATTTATTCCGATGTTCCCGTGGTGGCCATGGCCAATCGCCACTGGACCAGCGCAGCAGCAGCAGCAGCAGCAGCGAGGGCATCGTTCGCGGTCACAAGGCCACAAGCACGAGCGCATGTGCGTCTTATCGATGAGCTTTTTCAACTGACCCTTTCCCAAGCCTGTAGCAGTAGAACAGAGCTTTGCATGCATGCATGAATCAATCTCAGTTAGTAATACCTGGCCGCGAGGAAAAGCCTACGGTTCTGTGTCAGGTCGATGTAATTAGCGCATCGTCGGAGACACTTCATGGCCTTTTCATGGCAGCTAGCCAGCTACACCATTGCTCGTTGCTTCGGCGACGCACATGACTCGCAGAATGTACTCGACATGTAGTACGTCGTAGACCGTCCAATCAGCTATGCTATGGCAACTTGATCGTATTCAAACCCAACCAACGCTCAAGGTCAAGTCGCCAACAGAGCAGAGCAGAGCAGGGTGGTTCGGTGATTCGGTGTTTAATTAGTGCAAATAAAAAACTTTGAATCGCCTGCTGAAGTTGATCGCCGCCATGAGTACGTATGCATGCCCGGTGTCTGGCCTGTAACCGGAAAAGAGAACCCGATGCGTCCATACGTGATCCACTGCCCTCGTACCCTTCCGGAAGCTCGATGTGGCCTCGCCACCAGATCCGACGGGGACGTCTCTGCTCGGCCTCGGCTACGCGGATTTCCTCCCGTCCCAAGCCACTTCCGGAATTGCTCCGTCCTAGGAGCTGAAAGCAATGTGCGACGCGGACGACATTGATGAAACAAGACTCATTTGCCTCCATTAATATTTGGAGCCAGTATTAGTATTTGTTGGATACAGCCTTTCTTCTCACCCGGTGATTGTTTTCTGAGGGGCACCTGGCCATTAGCTTAGGAACACTTTTTTTTTTGCGGGTAAGCTTATGAACAATTATTGCGCAATCACATATTTTCATTTCTTTCCTGTTTTCTGTTGTGTCACCTCATTAGTCGCACACTCAATTTGAGAGACTGAAACAATAAATTGAGTTACATTACAAAGTGTTTACATAGATGGGGAGAAAACTCGGTTAGCAATATTTTCACATGATTGGTGTTCAAATTTCAAAATGTGGGTGTGGGTGGAAAAAACGTGGTGGGAAAGGACGCGGGTAGCAAAACAACATGAGGGGAAAGGATTTGTGCCGCCGTGATTTGATTGTCACGCTTGCCGAAGCCATGGGCGTCTGGTCGTCTACACCATTGCAGAGAGAGGAGATGGGCGACGTTGGGGGCTCAAGATGGAGGTGAAACTTGCCTTCCGAGCAAACGGTTGGCGGATAGAACACGCTCGAAACCAACTCCCCATAGTGTCCAAACATGGAGCCTCATGGGTTCGATGTGGAGCGACGTCCATAAATTATGATGATTCATCGCTAGATCACAATTTTGCTGGGTGACTTTTTTCGACCAAAATCATCATACATATAGTTATTATTATGGCGATTGAGCCGATATGAGGCCAACTCCATCGCACGACCCCATCCTGCTCGCCTCGTCTGCTTGGTAAAAGTGACAACCAGACGGCAAATACGTGACGGCCTGGACCCATCTGGTCCGTTTTGTATTCGGGCCGACCCATTTCGAGCGCAAACATGCGCCGGGCAGCAAACGGAAGCGTCGCTCGTTCGCGTCGGGCCGCGTGGCAGGCGGCCACCTACCTCTCATCCGCCAACATCAATGCGCACGCGCGGGCAGCCCTACCTGTCATCCGCCTAGCGAACGGTCGCCGTCCTTCTTAAATGGGAAGCCGTGGACCGGTCGTCATCCACACTCCCCACTCCGGCCATCTCTGCCCCTCGAAACCCGACACGCCCAAACCCTAGCCTCTCCCCGTCCTCGGACTCGCCAGCCGGCCGCCTCGCAGCCATGGGGCTATGGAACCACGGCCGCAAGGGGAAGCACGACCGCGAGGCCGGCTCCTCCTGGGACGCCGCCGCGGCTCCGTGAAAGAGGAGGCCACATCGCCGCCGCGTCGGGCCCCCGTGCCTGCCCCATTCACCATCGGCCCTAGGGCCGCCGGCGAGCGCGACCGGCAATACCTCAACGCGGACGTATGCCGGCGTTATTGGGAGACGCAGACGCCGGTCCCGTGGAGCGACGTCCACCTCCCCAACAACTGTCACCTCTTCGCCGAACGGGTCCCGATCCCGCCGGTCCCGACGAGCGGCCGTGCGCGCCGCGAGGAGATCGAGTGCTGCCACCGCCTCCTCCCCGACGACCTCTTCTACGACGATAGGTACGCGCCCGACTCCGTGCTCTGGGACACGTGGCTCAGGGACGAGCACGACGTGCGGCGTGCCTCTTTCTTCGCCGGCACATCGTTGGGGCCGCGGCGGGAGGTGCGCGGCCTCACGCCCACGCCGTCGCCTTCCCCATCTCCATCGTCATCTCCACCTCCTCGCATGACAGCGGAGGAGGAGGCCCGACTCATGCAACGTGTCATGGGGGACTCCATGAACACGCACAATGAGCGCCAATGGCCGGGCCTCGAGGAGACGATGGCCCTGTCTGCGACCGGCGACGTCGCCATCCCCGAGCTAAAGATGGTGAGGGCGGAGGAGGCGATGGAGGAGGAGCCCTTGGCCGTGTTCCACCCGGGCCTCGTGGGCCAGCAATGGAGCTGGTCGTGCACGGCTCCGGAGATGGCCGACGCCGTGGGGGGCGTGAACTGGTGCCCACGCCGCCGCGGTCACCGGAGCGGAAGGCGTCGCCACGGGAGGAGGTGGTGCAGGCACCTCCCGCCTTTCAGCCCGCCCCCGTCTACCACACACCGCCGGCCCACCTCTGAACGCCACCGGACTACGTCGACCTCGTCAGCGACGACGACGACACTGGCGGCCAGTGAAGACGACGACGACATCGACGGGCACGGTAGGAGCGCGTGGGTGGCGGTTTTTATTTTGTTTTGATGTTAATTATGGCAATGTGAATAGTAAAACTGGGTCGTTTTGTGTCCGTGATGGTTAACTAATGTTTTATGTTTTTATATTTGCGTTTATTTACTTTTTGGGGGCTTTTATTTTAGTTTTTCTGTTTATTTAATTACGTCCACCCCGAACATGATTTATGGCACCCACGAGCCAACAGACAGAAGCGGACATAGGCGAACCCATTGCCATTTCAAAGGACGGAATTTGGCTAAATCGGACGTTCGTTTGAGGTCGTGCGCTGGAGTTGGCCTGACTACTTTGTTGCTCTAAAAGCCTAGAAGGTATTGAGCACATAAAAAAAACCTACTACTACCTATTCCCTCCGTTCGAAATTACTTGTCGCAGAAATGGATGTATCTAGACGTATTTTAGTTTTACATACATCCATTTCCGAGACAAATAATTCCGAACGGAGGGAGTATGTATCAAAATATAAGATGTTTTTTAGGCTAAATAACTTAGTGGTTGTTTGGATAACAAATATTAGCATTGAGTTTATAGAAAACAAGTTTTTACCTGATTTTTAGGAAAACCGGTTTTGCTAACTTTTTTGTTAATAGTCAGTTTATAGAAGACCACGTTTGGGTCGAAAAGTGCGTTTGTCCAGTTCACTATTCTCCGGCGATCTTTTTATTCTCGACTTTCCGTCAATGAAATGCAGGTAATGGAGCTGGGTAGTTGATCTCGCCGGACGGCCGCGTACACGCACACGTAGAAAGTTGCTACCATGGGCAAGCATCTGCAACCGGCTGCGAAATGTACGAAACGTACACGTACGCGAGAGACACAAGAGGATTCATGGCAAAAGCCTCCTCGGATCCACCTTCCTCTTGGTCGTTCACGCTGCATGCACGTCGGCGTTCATGGCCATGGCGCCCCTGCCTGTGGCTATGCACCCTCGCCGTTGGGGTTAAGGACGAGAAAAGCTTGTGCCCACTGGTGTAAACCCTTTGGTCGACGCCAAGCTGCAGCCATATATGTCTCCTCCTGCTTTGTTGTCGCGTGCCGGCGGCGGCGACACTCAACAAGCTGACCTCGGCGGCGATTTACGACCAAGACGGACGACACGGAGGACGCGGCAGCCGTGGCGCGGCGCCGAACGAGGACGTCTGAATACGACTACGTTGTACGACTCACCGGCGAAGTCCATCACAGCCGCCGTCGTCTCCTCACCGACCCTCGAGCAGGCCGGGCGATATGTAGTGAGGACGCGTGGCAATGGCCACCAGCCTCGGTAGCTTCTCTTCGCTCATGAACGGGCCCGCCGATCGGGAACAAGGAACGAGGATACGCAATCGAAGTTTTTACAAAAACGACTAATAGTCGTTTTTCCACAAACGCGAAATTCTGGGTTATAGAAAATTCGGTTTTCCATATCCACGGATTAGTTAGGCTAGCCAAACGTGGGTTTAGGTTGTTAGGCCGTTTTCCTAGTTTATATAAAACGGATTTTCTACAAACCATCTATCCAAACAACCCCTTAACTAGCCTAAAATAGTTTTTTATATTTTGGTACGGAGGGGCGGAGTACTATTTAGCCCCAGACCGAACAGTAAACCGACAGTAGAAAGAAAAGGTGAGGTGAAGTACGAGTTAATTCAACTCGTGATCTACTGACACGGTCAATGTGCGGGTTGGCTGGTCCAGCAGCAAGGAGCAAGCAGATAGTCAGACATCACGATAGGAATCTCGTCTTTTAATAGCTCCGCACATTGGCAATGTACGTAGAGCGGAAGTTTCTTTCAAAAGTTGACGCCAAATAGCCTTTTGTTACTCAAATCTCACATTGTTTCTCAATTTTCCCCATGATGTGTTTCCTGTTTGTATACTTCGCGTACTGTAGGTGGGTCCAGACGTCAGGGAACATGCAAGGCCGCGCCACTTAAATGCGCCTGCGTGAGCTATATTATGGCGCAAAACGCATGGTCCTGGTAAACCTTTTTTGGGGTCCTTTCTTCCCGGGCCTGTGGGTTTTACTGGTTTTTCGCCAGGAGAGCAGCTGACTCCTGGGTTGAGCAGGCAAATATTGAATGTGGCTGCTCCTTTCTCTGACCCTCGTCTCCTTTTCCCTTTCTCCACTCCTCCAAGAAAATGATCTTGTTGTACTTGAAAAGGCCAGAGCATTCACTATTCTGATCTGATCTGATCTCATGTCAACTAGCCATAGAGTGTGGAGCAGTACTCCTATTTGTTTTGCTCCAATAAATGGGCGAGGGCGACCAAGATTCCTACGATTTTAGCATCAGCAATTGGATGGAAGGACTCTATGCATGAGAAGACAGTGGTTTATCATCATTACGATAAAAGAGTAGTACTACTATATTTTCTAGATTTGGGGCGACGAGGGCTTTGCTTTTCAGAATTACTAAAAATCTTATATCAGTTTTTTAGATGCGTGCCGCAAACCCTGTTTTCATCGTTCCATATGACAAGCAGATGACGGAGCAGAGGGGCGTAACACGTTAGATTTTGTTTTCGGGCAGAAACAAAAGGAACGTGAACGGTCTACTAATCAAACACACAAACCCATCGCACTGCTAAGGGCATGTAGTTTCCACCTGAGAAATCTGGGTTTGAATTCCCACCTTCCTTTTTTTGTCTTTTTAGCAAGGGTAACAAAATATGCAAATAGAGTATTTTAGATAAGATTATTTTTTCCCTTTTTACCGAGGTGGAAAAAATATGCAAAAAATAGTTTGGATACATGGAAAAGTAAAAAAAAATCAATTTGTTCATGGCATTTTTATCAAAAAAAATTTGTATTTTATCATGAGAAAAAATTGAATCATGGTAACTTTATTTATGGACCATGGCTTTAATGCACCATAGCAATTTTTATTTATAGACAATGGAAAATTTTACTTTCCATGAGAATTTAGTTTTAAACCATGGAAATTTTAATTTGTGAACCATGGCAAATTTATTTTCATAGCATAACAAATTTATTTTTGGATCATGGCATGACAAATTTATTTTTTGGACCGTGACAAATTTCACCAAAAACATATCATAACACAAAACGCCATGGCAAAATTGCCATGGGTGTAGAGAATATATTTTTTGCATCAAATCGTTACAATTTTATAATTGTATCTTTTTTGTTACATGGCAATTGTAAGTCTCGTGGCAATTGCATAACTTTTTGATTTTTAAAAGCTTGCTACGCATTGGCCGGCGGATCTTTTTAAAAGATCCGCCGCGTAGCGAGCGGTTGGATGTGACAAAATCAAGCGGCTAAACTAATTCCTCTTCTTTACAACAAAGCATTTGTTGCGGAAACATTTGTAACAAAGATTGTGTTATGGATATTTTTGCAGCATAGGTTGTGTTGCAGGATTTTTTTTTTGCAAAGTAGGTCGTTGCAGAATTTTTTTCTCTTTATTTTTTTTACAACAGAGGTATTGTTGCAGTTTTTTTGCAACTAAGGTGATGTTGCAGAATTTTCTCTCATTGTCTTCACCTCTATATGGTGTTACGAAAGAAAGTTTTGCAACATGACTGATGTTGCAGAAATATTTCTTGCAATAGATTGGATGTTGCAAGACAAAACACCGTCGTAGTTCGCCGCGAGCCCATTGGACGGTGGTTACGGAGGAGCAGCGCCGCCCATCCCCGTCGTGGCACTGCCGTCGGCGAGCATCGAACTTCCGACCATGTCGCCTCACGGGGAGGTGCGCGACTCAACGGGAGCTCTGGGTAGTCGGAGCAGCGCGGGGAGGCGGCGACTCGGCGGGAGCTTGGGAGAAGCACGAGCATCAACTTCTCTCAAGATCTAGATCCTGCAACAGAGCCGTTGTTTGCGATGAGAAAGATTACAACAATGAGCCAGTTGCAAAAACTAGCAGTGGCGGACCTAGAACGTATTTCGACTGGGGGCAAACTACTTGAGTGAGGGCATATTCTATAAAAATTCAAAAAATCTAAGCATATTTTTCAGTAAATACAAGCAAATCTTAGTAGAATTTCAAATTTTGAGTGGGGGCTCAGGCCCCCACTCATCTCAATGTAGGTCCGCCCCTGAAAACTAGTAGTGGTGACCAAGGGGCACGTGGCGTGCAGACAAGGTGACGGGTGCGGGGCTGTGATCCGCCAGATGTTCTATAGAGTTTCCCTTTTTAAAACATGTCATTTTTTGCACATTACTAATATGGTTTACTTTTTGTATATGGCATTTTTGTTGATGACAATTAAAAAAATCCAGCAAACTGGGCCTAGCCCTATTTTTCGTGCATGTTCATGGTTTGTTGGGCTAGTAGAGGTCGGTGGAAAACTCCTCTCGTAGCGAACACATAGGTTTGCTTGGCGGAAAACTCCTCTCCGAGCAAACACATGGGTTTGCTTGGTGCACCTAAAAAATAAAAAGGTTTGCTTGGTCGGATCCGTGGAGGTGAGTGATTCATTCGATGGGAGTTCCACCCCCATCGAGTGTCAGTTCAGTATTCGGGTCCTTATTTTTTATATAAAATTAAATTTTATTGACTCAAAATAAAACATTAAGTGAATACAAACACAATGAGTACTGTTAGAAGGGATAGAGAGGAATTGGTGGAATTGATGTATATTAGGCGCATATATAGTGAGCACATGACCTTCGTGGAGTATAAGGCAAGGTAGAACAAATCCTACGCTATCCTATACTACCTAAATAATCATGATACTCCCCCCTCCCTCGCAGTCACAATGGTAGCGACGCAAATAGTGAGACTCGAGAAGAATGTAAGCCGACGGGCACCCCCCATAGTCGTAAAGATCGATGCATCACGGAAGTCGTGGTTAGAGTGAAAATCGACGAGGTTGCTCAAGCAAGGCGGTAGCCCTTTGTGCCGATGTCGAGGTAGCCGAGAGCGAGAGTGGTAGCTGTGGTCGAGGTAGCCGTGCGAAGAACCCCGTGGTCGATGTCGAGTCGAGGTGGCCGGTGTCGAGGAAGTCGCCGGGGAGCCGCTGGCGCAAGGAGGCGCCAAGTTTGTCATATGCGCAGTGGTGTCGAAAGAGTGGTGCGCCGGGAAGAAGACGGTGTTTACGAGGTGTCGCGCCGGGTTTGCCAAACCCGGGGAGACATCGTAGACGAAGGCACAGGACAGTGTTGCTAGCACCATGCATGCATAGACAGACGAAGATGAAGTTGACGAAGCGCCGCACCAGGCTTGCCAGGACCAGGGACATGTCGTGGACTAAGGCACACATCGGTGTTGCCAGCACCGGGCATGCGTAGACGAGGGACCTGCATGAGCTGTACGCCCTGTTGATGGGGCTAGCAGAGGAGGACTCGACGACAGTTGCGGCGCAAGCTGGCGGGGGCCGATGTCGCCCGCGGTTGTCGGATTAGATGAAGTGAGCGAGGAAGATGACGGTGACGCCGGCGATGAGCTGGTGCTGGACGAAGATGAAGGTGCTGGACCAACAGCGTGGCTCAGGTGAGCGAGCAGCAGAGGCACTGAGGAAGAGGAGCGAGCAGCCTGAGGAGTAGGCGGCGGCGGCTAGGTTAGGAGCGTGCGGTAGTGCTCGAAGTAGGCGGGGAAAAACCCGACAATGTGACGAAGACCGGCGCAAACGATGACGTTCCCGCACCAAGGGAGGCGGCGCGGCGCATACCATGTGGAAGTCGACGTGCGGGGACGGCGGAGTGGACCAAGCGCCGCGGAGCGACGGCCCGAAGCGGCGACGCAGTGGCAGCATGCGGGTCTAGGCGACAACGGGAAGACCTCGGGGCGGCGGTGTGGACTGCGTGCCGCAGCACTACGGCCCGAAGGGGCGGCGCAACGGAAGTCTGCAGGTCGGTGCAGCCATGGGAATGGTCTCGGGCGGCGGCGGGGACCGCGTGCCATGGCACTACGGACCAAAGGGGAGACACACGAGCCGGTGCAGCCGTCAGGAGAGGACGACGGCGCTGCGGCTCGACGGGGCGACGCAGCGGCAGTTTGATGCTCGATCGGTGGAGGGGCGCGCTGTACACGGGATAGTCTTCACGGGACCTGCGGAGGCGAATCTTGGCGGCGGCCGGGTGTTCAACCCGATCGTGCGTGAGGTCGGGGACGCCGCTCGGTGGAGGCGGGAGGGGGGGTGGCAGAGTCCAAGCTGAAGCCGACGTCGACGACTGGCGTATGACGATGTGCGGACGGGTGCGTAGGCGGCGACGCCAGCGCTTAACGGCACCGCACCGGGCAGCGACGCTCGAGCGGCCAACACAACAGCGGCACCGAGCGGCCATGCCCGAAGCGGCGAACGCAACATCGTGCGGACGCGGCCGCACATACGCGGCGGAGGCGGGAGGTGCGCATGAGTACCGATCGGAGCAGGGCGATGACGACCAGGCAGAGGCACGAACGACGACGGCCCTGATGGGCCGCCGCATCACATGAGTAGGCCCCCGGGTCGGAGAGGAGGCCGAGTGGTTGTTGAAGGAAATATGCCCTAAAGGCAATAATAAAGTTGTTATTTATATTTCCTTATATCATGATAAATATTTATTATTCATGCTAGAATTGTATTATCCGGAAACTTAGTATATGTGTGAATGCATAGACAAAACAAAGTGTCCCTAGTATGCCTCTACTTGACTAGCTCATTAATCAAAGATGGTTAAGTTTCCTAACCATATACATGTGTTGTCATTTGATGAACGGGATCACCTCTAATGTGATTGACAAGACCCATCCGTTAGCTTAGCATAATGATCGTTAAGTTTTATTGCTATTACTTTCTTCATGGCTTATAAATATTTCTTTGACTATGAGATTATGCAACTCCCGAATACCGGAGGAACACCTTGTGTGCTATCAAACGTCACAACGTAACTGGGTGATTATAAAGATGCTCGACACATGTCTCTAAAGGTGTTTGTGGAGTTGGCATAGATCAAGATTATGATTTGTCACTCCGAGTATCGGAGAGGTATCTTGCTACCTCTTGAGCAATGCGTTGGTTTTCCCTTGAAGAGGAAAGGGTGATGCAGTAAAATAGCGTAAGTATTTCCCTCAGTTTTTGAGAACCAAGGTATCAATCCAGTAGGAGGCCACGCACGAGTCCCTCGCACCTACACAAACAAATGAATCCTCGCAACCAACGCAATAAAGGGGTTGTCAATCCCTTTACGGTCACTTACGAGAGTGAGATCTGATAGATATGATAAGATAATATTTTTGATATTTTTATGATAAAGATGCAAAGTAAAGAAAGCAAAATAAAAAGGGCGCCAGAAATAGCTTGTTGTCAGGAGATTAAATATGATGGAAAATAGACCCGGGGGCCATAGGTTTCACTAGTGGCTTCTCCCGAGAGCATAAGTATTACAGTGGGTAAACAAATTACTATTGAGCAATTGACAGAATTGAGCATAGTTATGAGAATATCTAGGTATGATCATGTATATAGGCATCACGTCCGTGACAAGTAGACCGACTCCTACCTGCATCTACTACTATTACTCCACACATCGACCGCTATCCAGCATACATCTAGAGTATTAAGTTCAAAAGTACAGAGTAACGCTTTAAGTAAGATGACATGATGTAGAGGGATAAATTCATGCAATATGATATAAACCCCATCTTTTTATCCTCGATGGCAACAAAACAAAACGCGCCTTGCTGCACCATCTTTCACTGGGAAAGGACACCGCAAGATTGAACCCAAAGCTAGGCACTTCTCCCATTGCAATAAAGATCAATCTAGTAGGCCAAACCAAACTAATAATTCGAAGAGACTTGCAAAGATAACGAATCATACATAAAAGAATTCAAAAGATTCAAATATTGTTCATAGATAAACTTGATCATAAACCCACAATTCATCGATCTCAACAAACACACCGCAAAAGAAGATTACATCAAATAGATCTCCACAAGAGAGGGGGAGAACATTTTATTGAGATCCAAAAAGAGAGAAGAAGACATGTAGCTAATAACTATGGACCCGAAGGTCTGAGGTAAACTACTCACACATCATCGGAGAGGCTATGGTGTTGATGTAGAAGCCCTCCGTGATCGATGCCCCCTCCGTGAAGCTCGAAAAGGCCCCAAGATGGGATCTCACGGGTATAGAAGGTTGCGGCGGTGGAATTAGGTTTTTGGCTCCGTATCTGTTAGTTTGGGGGTACGCAGGTATATATAGGAGGAAGAAGTACGTCGGTGGAGCAACATGGGCCCCACGAGGGTGGAGGGCGCGCCCCCTACCTCGTGCCTTCCTGGTTGATGTCTTGACGTAGGGTTCAAGTCCTCTGGATCACGTTCGTTCCGAAAATCACGTTTCCGAAGGTTTCATTCCGTTTGGACTCCGTTTGATATTCTTTTTCTGCGAAACTCTGTAATAGGCAAAAAACAGCAATCTTGGGTTGGGCCTCCAGTTAATATGTTAGTCCCAAAAATAATATAAAAGTGTATAATAAAGCCCAATAATGTCCAAAATATAATATAATATAGCATGAAGCAATCAAAAATTATAGATACGTTGGAGACGTATCAAGCATCCCCAAGCTTAATTCCTACTCGTCCTCGAGTAGGTAAATGATAAAAACAAAATTTTTGATGCGGAATGCTACTTGGCATAATTGTTAGTGTAACCCTCTTAATTGCGGTATGAATATTTAGATCCGAAAGATTCAAGATAAAAGTTTAATATTGATATAAAAGTAATAATACTTCAACCATACTAACTAAGAGCAACTCTAGCAGACCCCGCATCCCGCCCCGATCCGCAAAACAACTGCCAAAATGTAGGTCGGAGCGGAAAATCCAGCCCGATCAGACCCCGCATCCCGCCCCGGCCTGCAAAATTTTTTTGGGGGCGCGGCAAAATCCCGACCCCAACCCGGGAAAACGCGGGTTTCGGCCTTGCGGCTGCGGTGCCCTGCATATAAGCGCCAGCGGTTGGTGGGGGGGACATTTCATCCCGCGCTTTCTCCCACCAACCACCTCTCCTATCCCCGCACGCGCCGCCGCCGGCCGCCGCCCAAGATTCCGGCGACAGCAGCCGGCAGGAGTACGACGGAAGGCCGGCACGCGCACGAGGCCTCCCCTCCCTCCCCCCTGCGTTGGCGGGCCGCCGGATTGGCAGATCTGCGGCACTTCATCACGGGCCGCCGGATTTGCCTTGCCCGGCCGCCGCCGGTTGCTGCCCCAGGCGATGGAGTTGTCGGGGAGCCTCTCCCGCAGCGCAGGCAAGGGCGCATCGCCGCATGCAGGCACTGGTTCGTCCGCCCGCCGCCGCCGAAGGTTTGCGGGCATGGACTCGTCCGGCCGTCCACCGGGCTCGGCGCTCGCGCAACGTCTTTGTGGCCTGCTGATGCCGCTCATAGAGTGCGACGATTGCCTGCGCCAAGTGCTGCGACTCATTTCGGGCACGCCGAAGCACCCTGGATGGGTGTTCTACAAATGCGAAAATGACGGGGTACGTGCACTTGCGGTAGCTCGTTCCATAGCTCATTCTTTAGTTCAATTGCGGTAGCTCACTTCGAGCTTGCTCAATGTTTTGTATAGGATGATGGATGCTTATTTTGGTATTGGGAAGGCCAATACATTGATTTGTTGATAGAAAGAAACTTAATAGATGTTAGTGCACTCCTTAGTACAATCGAAGGCAATGATGCGGCGGCATGTGCAACTAGAGGGGAAGCAACGTCTACATCTTTGAAACCAAAGATGAAGAATGATGAAAGCAAGTTCAAGAATCCGCAGATCAATAATGAGTGCATGGAGAAGATATTGCTTCAACTAGTGGGAGCAGTTATGGAAGTTGGAAATCTTTTGAATTGCATACTTGTGGTTCTTGTTTTCTTTGGTCTTGCTATTCTAGCCAAGATTTGGTGATATCTTTTGTATCCAATTTTGTTACAAAAGCAAAGAAAAGCATTATGCTAGATCAATTTAAGTTGCAAATCTAAGTTTTGCGGGCCGGGAGGAGCTGTGCCTGATCAGAACCCGCAGTAGCCGACCCGTAAAAAAGCATATTCCGCGTATATGCTTTTTTACGGGTCCATTATGACGGGTCTGCATCTGTGCCAGCCCGCAAAAGCGATTTTGCGCGAACTTCAAATGTGTTTTGCGGGCCGGCGGGATGCGGGGTCTGCTAGAGTTGCTCTAAGCAATTATGTCTTCTCAAAATAACATGGCCAAAGAAAGTTCATCCCTAAAAAATCATATAGTTTAGTCATGCTCCATTTTCGTCACACAAGAATGCTCTCATCATGCACAACCACGATGACAAGCCAAGCAATTGTTTCGTACATTAGTAATCTCAAACTTTTTCAATCTTCACGCAATACATGAGCGTGAGCCATGGATATAGCACTTTGGGTGGAATAGAATATAATGACGGGGGTTATGTGGAGAAGACAAAAAAGGAGAAAGTCTCACATCAACGCGGCTAATCAACGGGCTATGGAGATGCCCATCGATTGATGTTAATGCAAAGAGTAGGGATTGCCATGCAACGGATGCACTAGAGCTATAAATGCATGAAAGCTCAACAAAAGAAACTAAGTGGGTGTGCATCGAACTTGCTTGCTCACGAAGACCTAGGGCATTTGAGGAAGCCCATTGTTGGAATATACAAGCCAAGTTCTATAATGAAAAATTCCCACTAGTATATGAAAGTGACAAACCAAGAGACTCTCTATCATGAAGATCATGGTGCTACTTTGAAGCACAAGTATGGAAAAAGGATAGTAGCATTGTCCCTTTTTATTCTCCCCTTTTTTTTGGGCCTTCTTTTTATTATTGGGACAATGCTCTATGAATGATGATCATCACACTTCTATTTATTTACAACTCAATGATTACAACTCGATACTAGAACAAAGTATGACTCTATATGAATGCCTCCGGCGGTATACCGGGCTAGTAATGAATCAAGAGTGACATGTATGAAAAATTTATGAACGGTGGCTTTTCCACAAATACGATGTCAACTACATGATCATGCAAAGCAATATGACAATGATGAATGTGTCATGATAAACGGAACGGTGGAAAGTTGCATGGCAATATATCTCGGAATGGCTATGGAAATGCCATAATAGGTAAGTATGGTGGCTGTTTTGAGGAGGATATAAGGAGGTTTATGTGTGAAAGAGCGTATCATATCACGGGGTTTGGATGCACCAGCGAAGTTTGCACCAACTCTCAATGTGAGAAAGGGCAATGCGTGGTACCGAAGAGGCTAGCAATGATGGAAGGGTAAGAGTGTGTATAATCCATGGACTCAACATTAGTCATAAAGAAATCACATACTTATTGCAAAAATCTACAAGTCATCAAAAACCAAGCACTACGCCAAGCATGCTCCTAGGGGATAGATTGGTAGGAAACACCATCGCTCGTCCCCGACCGCCACTCATAAGGAGGACAATCAAAGAACACCTCATGTTTCAAATTTGTTACATAATGTTTACCATACGTGCATGCTACGGGACTTGCAAACTTCAACACAAGTATTTCTCAAATTCACAACTACTCAACTAGCACAACTTTAATATCACTACCTCCATATCTCAAAACAATCATCAAGCATCAAACTTCTCTTAGTATTCAACACACTCATAAGAAAGTTTTTTTACTAGTCTTGAATACCTAACATATTAGGATTAATTTCTCAATTTAAACAAATTACCATGCTGTTTAAGACTCTCAAAATAATATAAGTGAACCATGAGAGAATAATAGTTTCTATAAAACAAAACCACCGCCGTGCTCTAAAAGATATAAGTGAAGCACTAGAGCAAAAACTATATAGCTCAAAAGATATAAGTGAAGCGCATAGAGTATTCTAATAAATTCCGAATCATGTGTGTCTCTGTCAAAAGGTGTGTACAGCAAAGATGATTGTGGTAAACTAAAAACAAAGACTCAAATCATACAAGACGCTCCAAGCAAAACACATATCATGTGGTGAATAAAAATATAGCTCCAAGTAAAGTTACCGATGGAAGTACACGAAAGAGGGGATGCCTTCCGGGGCATCCCCAAGCTTTGGCTTTTAGGTGTCCTTAGATTATCTTGTGGTGCCATGGGCATCCCCAAGCTTAGGATCTTGCCACTCCTTGTTCTATAATCCATAAAATCTTTTACCTAAAACTTGAAAACTTCACAACACTAAACTTAGCAGAAAATCTCGTGAGCTTCGTTAGCGAAAAAAAACAAAACACCACTTCAAGGTACTGTAATGAAATCATTATTTATTTGTATTGGTGTTAAACCTACTGTATTCCAACTTCTTTATGGTTTATAAACTATTTTACTAGCCATAGGTTCATCAAAATAAGCAAACAACACACGAAAAACAGAATCTGTCAAAAACAGAACAGTCTGTAGTAATCTGTAACTAACGCAAACTTCTGGAACTCCAAAAATTCAGAAAAAATAGGACGACCTAGAAAATTTGTTTATTGATCAGCAGCAATTGGAATCAATATTTTATCACGTTCTGGTGATTTTTAACAATTATTTTCGTGAACAGAAAGTTTCTGGAATTTTCAGCAAGATCAAATAACTATCATCCAAGAAGATCCTATAGGTTAAACTTCGCACAAAAACTAATTAAAACATAAAAACACATCTAACCAGAGGCTAGATCAAATATTTATTCCTTAACAGAAGCAAAAAGCAAAAAACTAAAAATAAAATTGGGTTGCCTCCCAACAAGCGCTATCGTTTAACGCCCCTAGCTAGGCATAAAAATAAAGATAGATCTAGGTATTGCCATCTTTGGTAGGCAATCCTTCAATGAGACATCTATCATCCTTAGGAGTTTCTTTCTTTTTATTAATTGTCAAACTTCTATCCACATAACCGAAAAATTCATTTGTAGCAAATGGTTCCTTAATGATAGCAAAAAGATTGGGATGAATACTTATAGATTTGAGATCCGCAGTTTCCTTACTAGAGGATTCACCCTTATTTTTAGGAACATACATAAGCTTGGCAATTTTAGTTGGAGGACTTGGAGTATTCTTTACGGAAGAAAAAGCAGTTCCCAAGTTGGTAATAATACCCTCACGTTTATCAATTCTAGTGGAATCCTGATTTATTCTTTCATTAACTATGGGTTCCTTCTCCTTAATATTTTTCAAAGTGACTCCTAATTTAGATCCATATTGGGTAATTTGATTGTGGATCTTTTTATCCAAATTTTCAATTAACTCTACGGTAGCAACTTTATTTTCAATAATTTCAAGTCTTTGCATTACATGCTCCAAAGTTAACATAGTTCCATTAACCAAAAGAGGTGGTGAGCCAAACAAATCTATCATAGCATTATAAGAATCAAAAGTATGGCTACCCAAGAAATTCCCTCCGGTAATGGTATCAAGGATATATCTGTACCAAGGAGTAGTGCCTACATAAAAATTGCGGAGAAGAACGGAAGTAGATTGCTTCCTGGTAGATCTATTTTGAGCATTGCAAATTCTATACCAAGCGTCTTTCAGATTTTCTCCCTCCCTTCGCTTAAAATTAAGAAATTCATTCTCGGGAGACAACGGAGAAGATAAGGGACTAGCCATAACGACATAGCAAGCGGTAAAGAGGCAAACGGAAAAGAGAGGGTGAATAAAACGGCAAGGGTGAAGTGGGGGAGAGGAAAACGAGAGGCAAATGGCAAATAATGTAATGCGGGAGATAAGAGTTTGTGATGGGTACTTGGTATGTTGACTTTCGCGTAGACTCCCCGGTAACGGCGCCAGAAATCCTTCTTGCTACCTCTTGAGCACTGCGTTGGTTTTCCCTTGAAGAGGCAAGGGTGATGCAGTAAAGTAGCGTAAGTATTTCCCTCAGTTTTTGAGAACCAAGGTATCAATCCAGTAGGAGGCCACGCACGAGTCCCTCGCACCTACACAAACAAATAAATCCTCACAACAAACACTATAAAGGGGTTGTCAATCCCTTCACGGTCACTTACGAGAGTGAGATCTGATAGATATGATAAGATAATATTTTTGGTATTTTTATGATAAAGATGCAAAGTAAGAAAGCAAAATAAAAACGGCACCAGAAATAGCTTGTTGTTAGGAGATTAAATATGATGGAAAATAGACCCGGGGGCCATAGGTTTCACTAGTGGCTTCTCTCGAGAGCATAAGTATTACGGTGGGTAAACAAATTACTGTTGAGCAATTGATAGAACTGAGCATAGTTATGAGAATATCTAGGTATGATCATGTATATAGGCATCACGTCCGCGACAAGTAGACCGACTCCTGCCTGCATCTACTACTATTACTCCACACATCAACCGCTATTCAGCATGCATCTAGAGTATTAAGTTCAAAAGAACAGAGTAACGCTTTAAGTAAGATGACATGATGTAGAGGGATAAATTCATGCAATATGATATAAACCCCATCTTGTTATCCTCGATGGCAACAATACAATACGTGCCTTGCTGCCCCTACTGTCACTGGAAAAGGACACCACAAGATTGAACCCAAAGCTAAGAACTTCTCCCATTGCAAGAAAGATCAATCTAGTAGGCCAAACCAAACTGATAATTCCAGGAGGCTTGCAAAGATAACCAATCATACATAAAAGAATTCAGAAGATTCAAATATTGTTCATAGAAAAACTTGATCATAAACCCACAATTGATCGGTCTCAACAAACACACCGCAAAAGAAGATTACATCGAATAGATCTCCACAAGAGAGGGGGAGAACATTTTATTGAGATCCAAAAAGAGAGAAGAAGCCATGTAGCTAATAACTATGGACCCGAAGGTCTGAGGTAAACTACTCACACATCATCGGAGAGGCTATGGTGTTGATGTAGAAGCCCTCCGTGATTGATGCCCCCTCTAGCGGAGCTCCGGAAAAGGCCCCAAGATGGGATCTCACGGGTACAGAAGGTTGCGGCGGTGGAATTAGGTTTTTGGCTTTGTATCTGGTAGTTTGGGGGTACGTAGGTATATATAGGAGGAATAAGTACGTCGGTGGAGCAACATGGGCCCCACGAGGGTGTAGGGCGCGCCCCCTACCTCGTGCCTTCCTGGTTGATATCTTGACGTGGGGTTCAAGTCCTCTGGATCACGTTCGTTCAGAAAATCACGTTCCCGAAGGTTTCATTCCGTTTGGACTCCGTTTGATATTCTTTTTCTGCGAAACTCCGAAATAGGCAAAAACAGCAATTCTGGGCGGGCCTCCGGTTAATAGGTTACTCCCAAAAATAATATAAAAGTGTATAATAAAGCCCAATAATGTCCAAAACACAATATAATATAGCATGAAGCAATAAAAAATTATAGATACGTTGGAGACGTATCATATCTCTGGGCCCTCTCGGTAATACACATCACTATAAGCCTTGCAAGCAATGTGACTAATGAGTTAGTTATGGGATGATGCATTACGGAACGAATAAAGAGACTTGCCAGTAACGAGATTGAACTAGGTATGATGATAACGACGATCGAATCTCGGGGAAGTAACATACCGATGACAAAGGGAATGACGTATGTTGTTATGCGGTTTGACCGATAAAGATCTTCGTAGAATATGTAGGAGCCAATATGAGTATCCAGGTTCCACTAGTTATTGACCGGAGATGTGTCTCGGTCATGTCTACATAGTTCTCGAACCCATAGGGTCCGCACGCTTAACATTCGATGACGATTTGTATTATGAGTTATGTGTTTTTGAGACCTAAGTTTGTTCGGAGTCCCGGATGAGATCACAGACATGATGAGGAGTCTCCAAATGGTCAAGAGGTAAAGATTCATATATTGTAAGGTTGCATTTGGACACCGGAATGGTTCCGAGTGATTCAGGTATTTTACTGGAGTACCGAGGGGTTACCGAAACCCCCCGGGAAAGTGTTGGGCCAACATGGGCCTAAGGGAGAGAGAGGGAAGCCCACAGGGGGGGGGGTAGCCGCGCGCCCCCTTCTAGGGAGTCCGAATAGGACAAGGAGGAGGAGGCAGCGCCCCCCTTCCTTCCCCTCTCCCTCTCCTTCCTATTCCCTCCGGTGGAGAAAGGAAAAGGGGGGGGGGGGCGAATCCTACTTTGACTAGGAGTCAAGTAGGACGCCCCCCATGGCGCGCCCCTCCTGGCCACTGGCCTCTCTCCCCCTCCTTTATATACGTGGGCAGGGGCACCCCAAAGGCAAACCAAGAGTTCTCTTAGCTGTGTGCGGTGCCCTCTCCACAGTTTACTCTTTTGGTCATAGCATCGTAGTGCTTAGGTGAAGCCCTGCACGGATCACATCACCATCATCGTCACCATGCCGTCGTGCTGACTGAACTCTCCCTCATCCCTCTACTGCATCGAGAGCTCGAGGGACGTCATCGAGCTGAACGTGTGCTGAACACGGAGGTGCCGTATGTTCGGTACTTGGATCGATTGGATCATGAAGACGTTGGACTACATCAACCGTGTTAACATAACGCTTCCGCTTTCGGTCTCACGAGTGCGTGGACACATTCTCCCCTCTCGTTGCTATGCATCTCCTAGATAGATCTTGCGTGATCGTAGGAATTTTTTTTGAAATTGCATGCTACGTTCCCCAACAGTGACATTCGAGCCAGGTCTATGCGTAGATGATATGCACGAGTAGAACACAAAGAGTTGTGGGTGATAATAGTCATATTGCTTACCACCAACGTCTTACTTTGATTCGGCGGTATTGTTGGATGAAGCGGCCCTGACCGAAATTACATGATCGCATTCATGAGACTGGTTCTACCGACGTGCTTCGCACACAGGTGGCTGGCGGGTGTCTGTTTCTCCAACTTAAGTTGAATCGAGTTTGACTACGGCCGGTCCTTGTTGAAGGTTAAAACAACAGACTTGACGAAAATCATTGTGGTTTTGATACGTAGGTAAGAACGGTTCTTGCTAGAAGCCCGTAGCAGCCACGTAAAACTTGCAACAACAAAGTAGAGGACGTCTAACTTGTTTTTGCAGGGCATGTTGTGATGTGATATGGTCAAGACATGATGAGATATAAATTGTTGTATGAGATGATCATGTTTTGTAAAAGTTATCGGCAACTGGCAGGAGCCTTTGGTTGTCTCTTTATTGTATGAAATGCAATCGCCATGTAATTGCTTTACTTTATCACTAAGCGGTAGCGATACTCGTAGAAGCAATAGTTGGCGAGACGACAACGAAGCTACGATGGAGATCAAGGTGTCAAGCCGGTGACGATGGAGATCATAATGGTGCTTTGGAGATGGAGATCAAAGGCACAAGATGATGATGACCATATTGATTGATTCATAAGGTGGCTTAATTCTGCTAACACTAATTAAAACACAAAAAACACAATCATAACAGTAGCATAATTGTGCTAACACTCAAAAACAGAAAGCAAAAAGCAAAAATAAAATTTATTCATTGGGTTGCCTCCCAACAAGCGCTATAGTTTTACGTCCGTAGCTAGGCATAAAGCAAGGATCTAAGTTTTGTCATCTTTGGTTTGAGATCCATAAGATGCCCTCATGACTGATTCATAAGGTGGCTTTATTCTTGTTCTAGGAAAGTGTTCCATACCCTTCCTCAAAGGAAACTGGAAATTAATATTGCCTTCTTTCATGTCAATCACGGCACCGATAGTGCGTAAAAATGGTCTACCAAGAATAATTGGACAAGACGGATTGCAGTAAATATCAAGAACAATAAAAATCTATGGGCACATAATTCCTATTTGCAAGAATAAGAACATCATTAATTCTTCCCATAGGCTTTTTAATAGTAGAATCCGCCTAGTGTAAATTCAAAGAACATTCTTCAATATTAATTAGTAAGACCAAGCACATCACTTAAAGATTTTGGAATTGTAGAAACACTAGCACCCAAGTCACACAAAGCAAAACGCTCATAATTTTTAATCTTGACTTTGATAGTAGGTTCCCATTCATCATGCAATATTCTAGAAATTGAAACTTCTAATTCCAATTTTTCTTCAAGAGCTTTCGTCATAGCATCAACAATATGTTTAGTAAAAGTTTTATTTTGTTCATAGGTATGGGGTGAATTTATCATGGATTGCAACAAATAAATACAATCAACCAAAGAGCAACTATCATAATTAAAGTCTTTGTAATCCAAAAGAGTGGGCACATCACTAGCTAAAGTTTTGACCTCTCCAAACCCACTTTCATCAATTTTCTCAACAAGATTTTCACCCTCCAAAATATTTGGACACCTTCTAACTAAAGTTGAATCTTCTCCAGTCCCTTTTTCATCAATCTTAAACTTTACTAAACAAAGAATCAATAGAGGAAACACCAATCATTTTAAGATCTTCATCACTTTTACGAAAGAAATCACTAGAAAGCGCTTTTTCCAAAAATTCTCTTTTAGCTCTAAGCATAGTAGTTCTTTTCTTACTTTCATCCATAGAAATATAAAGAGCTTTAATTGATTCATCTACATTAGGCACAACAATTTTCATCTTGAGATTTTCCACATAAAGAGCAATTCTATCAACACTTCTAGTCAAATTATCAATCTTATTCAACTTTTCTTCTATGGAAGTGTTGAACACTTTTTGTGTGTTGATAAATTCTTTAATATTATTCTCAAGATCATAGGTGTTCCTATTATTATTATAAGATTGATTTCCATAGGAATTACCATAATTATTAGAGGAATTACTAGGAAAAGGCCTAGGATTAAAATTACCTCTATAAGCATTGTTGTTGAAATTATTTCAAGAGATAAAATTCACATCTATGGCATCACTATTTTGCTCAATCAAATTAGACAAAGTCATATCATTAAAATCAATAGGATCACTTTTACTAGCAACCAATTTCATAAGAGCATCAACTTTTTCACTCAAAGAAGAAATTTCTTCAAGAGTATTAACTTTTTTACTAGTAGGAGCCCTTTCAGTATGCCATTGTGAATAATTTGCCATGATATTATCAAGCAATTTGGTGGCTTCACCCAAAGTAATTTCCATAAAAGTACCACCCGCGGCGGAATCTAAAAGATTACGAGAAACAAAATTCAGTCCCGCATAAAAAAATTGTACGATCATCCAAAGATTTAACCCATGAGTTGGGCAATTCCTTAGCATCATTTTCATCCTTTCCCAAGATTGTGCAACATGCTCATGCTCAGGTTGCTTGAAATTCATGATCTGGGTTCTAAGGGAAATAATTTTTGCGGGAGGAAAATACTTAGTGATAAAAGCATCTTTGTGAAGGAAATATGCCCTAGAGGAAATAATAAAGTTGTTATTTATATTTCCTTATATCATGATAAATGTTTATTATTCATGCTAGAATTGTATTAACCGGAAACTTAGTACATGTGTGAATACATAGACAAAACAGAGTGTCCCTGGTATGCCTCTACTAGACTAGCTCATTAATCAAAGATGGTTAAGTTTCCTAACCATATACATGTGTTGTCATTTGATGAACGGATCACATCATTAGAGAATGATGTGATGGACAAGACCCATCCGTTAGCTTAGCACAATGATCGTTAAGTTCTATTGCTATTGCTTTCTTCATGACTTATACATGTTCCTCTGACTATGAGATTATACAACTCCCGTATACTTGAGGAACACTTTGTGTGCTATCAAAAATCCCAACGTAACTGGATGATTATAAAGATGCTCTACATGTGTCTCCAAAGATGTTTGTTGGGTTGGCATAGATCAAGATTAGGATTTGTCACCCCGTGTATCGGAGAGGTATCTCTGGGCCCTCTCGGTAATGCTCATCACTATAAGCCTTGCAAGCAATATGACTAATGAGTTAGTTGCAGGATGATGCATTACAGAACGAGTAAAGAGACTTGCCGGTAATGAGATTGAACTAGGTATGATGATACCGACGATCGAATCTCAGGCAAGTAACACACCGATGACAAAGGGAACAACGTATGTTGTTATGCGGTTTGACCGATAAAGATATTCGTAGAATATGTAGGAGCCAATATGAGCATCCAAGTTCCGCTATTGGTTATTGATCGGAGATGTGTCTCCGTCATCTCTACATAGTTATCGAACCCGTAGGGTCCGCACGCTTAACGTTCAATGACGATTTGTATCATGAGTTATGTGATTTGATGACCAAAGCGTGTTCGGAGTCCCGGATGAGATCACGGACATGACGGGGAGTCTTGAAATGGTCGAGAGGTAAAGATTCATATATTGGAAGGTTGCATTTGCACATCGGAATGGTTCCGAGTGGTTCGGGCATTTTTCCGGAGTACCGGGAGGTTACCGGAACCCCCCGGGAGAAGTTATGGGCCTTATGGGCCATAAGAGGGAAGCACACCAGCCCACAAGGGGCTGGTGCGCCCCCCTTGGGCAGGAGGCCGATTAGGACTAGGAGAAGGGGGCTGCCCCCCCTTTCCTTCTCCTTCTCCCTTCCCCATTTCCTACTCCGTGTGGGAGGTGGAATCCTACTAGGACTAGGGTGTCATAGTAGGACTCCACACCTTGGCGCGCCCCCTAGGTCCGGCTGCCTCTCCCTCTCCCTCCTTTATTTACGGGGTCAAGGGGGCAGCCTAGAACACACAAGTTGAACTTTTAGCCGTGTACGGTGCCCCCCTCCACAATTACACACCTCGGTCAAATCGTCGTAGTGCCCAGGCGAAGCCCTGCGCCGGTAACTTCATCATCACTGTCACCACGCCGTTATGCTGACGAAACTCTCCCTCAGCCTCGACTGGATCAAGAGTTCGAGGGACGTCACCGAGCTGAACGTGTGCAGATCGCGGAGGTGCCGTACATTCGGTACTTGGATCGGTTGGATCGCAAAGACGATCGACTACATCAACCGCGTTACTAAACGCTTCCGCTTTCGGTCTACGAGGGTACATAGACAGACTCTCCCCACTCGTTGCTATGCATCTCCTAGATAGATATTGCGTGATCGTTGGTAAATTTTTTGAAATACTGCGATCCCCGATAGTGGCATCCGATCCAGGTCTATGCGTAGATGTTATATGCACGAGTAGAACACAAAGAGTTGTGGGTGATAATAGTCATATTGCTTACTAGCATGTCATACTTTGATTCGACAGTATTGTTGGATGAAGCGGCCCAGACCGACATTACATGACCGCGTTCATGAGACTGGTTCTACCGCCGTGCTTCGCACACAAGTGGCTAGTGGGTGTCTGTTTCTCCAACTTTAGTTGAATCGAGTTTGACTACGCCCGGTCCTTGTTGAAGGTTAAAATAGCACACTTGACGAAAAATCGTTGTGGTTTTGATGTGTAGGTAAGAACGGTTCTTGCTAGAAGCCCGTAGCAGCCACGTAAAACTTGCAACAACAAAGTAGAGGACGTCTAACTTGTTTTTGCAGAGCTTGCCGTGATGTGATATGGTCAAGACGTGATGATATATAAATTGTTGTATGAGATGATCATGTTTTGTAACAGTTATCGGCATCTGGCAGGAGCCATATGGTTGTCGCTTTATTGTATGAAATGCAATCGCCATGTAATTGCTCTACTTTATCACTAAGCGGTAGCGATAGTCGTAGAAGCAATAGTTGGCAAGACGACAACAATGCTTCGATGGAGATCAAGTTGTCAAGCCGGTGACGATGGTGATCATGACGGTGCTTTGGAGATGGAGATCAAAGGCACAAGATGATGATGGCCATATCATATCACTTATTTGATTGCATGTGTGATACGTCTCCAATGTATCTATAATTTTTGATTGCTCCGTGCTATATTATCTACTGTTTTGGACATTAATGGACTTTATTATCCACTTTTATATTATTTTTGGGACTAACCTATTAACCGGATTCCCAACCCAGAATTGCTGTTTTTTTTGCCTATTTCAGAGTTTCACAGAAAAGGAATATCAAACGGAGTCCAAATGGAATGAAACCTTCGGGAACGTGATTTTCTCACCGAACATGATCTAGGAGACTTGGACCCTACGTCAAGGAAGCTTCCAGGAGGTCACGAGGTAGGGGGGCGCGCCCTCACCCCAGGTGCGCCCTCCACCCTTGAGGGCCCCCTGTTGCTCCACTGACGTAATCCTTCCTCCTATATATACCTGCGTACCCCCAAACGATCAGATACGGAGCCAAAAACCTAATTCCACCGCCGCAACCTTCTGTACCCATGAGATCCCATCTTGGGGCCTGTTCCGGATCTCCACCGGAGGGGGCATCCATCATGGAGGGCTTCTAGATCAACACCATAGCCTCTCCGATGAAGTGTGAGTAGTTTACCTCAGACCTTCGGGTCCATAGTTAGTAGCTAGATGGCTTCTTCTCTCTTTTGGATCTCAATACAATGTTCTCCCCCTCTCTCATGGAGATCTATTCGATGTAATCTTCTTTTTGCGGTGTGTTTGTTGAGACCGATGAATTGTGGGTTTATGATCAAGATTATCTATGAACAATATTTGAATCTTTTCTGTATTCTTTTATGTATGATTGGTTATCTTTGCAAGTCTCTTCGAATTATCAGTTGGTTTGGCCTACTAGATTGATCTTTCTTGCAATGGGAGAAGTGCTTAGCTTTGGGTTCAATCTTGCGGTGTCCTTTCCCAGTGACAGAAGGGTCAACAAGGCACGTATTTTATTGTTGCCATTGAGGATAACAAGATGGGGTTTATATCATATTGCATGAATTTATCCCTCTACATCATGTCATCTTTCTTAAGGCGTTACTCTGTTTTCATGAACTTAATACTCTAGATGCATCTTTGGATAGCGGTCGATGAGTGGAGTAATAGTAGTAGATGCACGAGGAGTCGGTCTACTTGTCTCGGACGTGATGCCTATATACATGATCATACCTAGATATTCTCATAACTATGCTCAATTCATCAATTGCTCAACAGTAATTTGTTCACCCACCATAAAATACTTATGCTCTTGAGAGAAGCCACTAGTGAAATCTATGGCCCCCGGGTCTATCTTCATCATATTCATCTTCCAACTCTTAGTTATTTCCTTTGCTTTTTTACTTTGCTTTTATTTTACTTTGCATCTTTATCACAAAAATACCAAAAATATTATCCTATCATATCTATCAGATCTCACTCTCGTAAGTGACCGTGAAGGGATTGACAACCTGTTATCGCGTTGGTTGCGAGGAGTTATTTGCTTTGTGTAGGTACAAGGGACTCGCGCGTAGCCTCCTACTAGATTGATACCCTGGTTCTCAAAAACTGAGGGAAATACTTACGCTACTTTGCTGCATCACCCTTTCCTCTTCAAGGGAAAACCAACGCAGTGCTCAAGAGGTAGCAAGAAGGATTTCTGGCGCCGTTGCCGGGAGTCTACGCAAAAGTCAACATACCAAGTACCCATCACAATCCATTATCTCCCGCATTACATTATTTGCCATTTGCCTCTCGTTTTCCTCTCCCCCACTTCACCTTTGCCATTTTATTCGCCCTTTTTCCGTTCGTCGTTTCGTTTGCCTTGATGTCTTACTTGGCTCGTTTGCTCATTTGGTTGAAACAGTTGAGTATTTATTCCAAAACAGAGAAGCTAATATCTATGGATCCTCATCCGCTTGCCAATCTTTTTAAGAGATCCAATTATGATGAACCAATTCGTAGTGATTTGGATGCACTAGATTATCTTTACAAGGTTTTGCTTGAAATCCGTGAATCTGAAAATTGTGATGAAGTGCTTTATGAAGTGATTCATGATAGATCTTTGAATAAAAATCATGATTGCAATGATTTTATTATAAACTCTATTGATGTAAATTATGCTAATAATATGCAAAACCCTAAGCTTGGGGAAGCTAGTTTTGCTATGTCCAATTATCATGATTGGGGAGATTCTTCTTATGATCTTGAAAATTTATTTAAGCCCCATGATGAATATAAGATTGATAATAGTGTATACAAAAAATATTGAAAGTGGGTTTGGAGGAGTGTCAACTTTAGATCCCACATATTTGGATAATATAAAATCTTATGAAATTTTTGATAAAAGTGGGCTTGGAGAAATCATGACTTTAGTTAATGATAATCCCACTATTTTGGAAGAGTTTCAACTTCGCATGCATGTGGATCGTGTTGAGAATATGTTATGTGATAGCTATATTGTTGAATTTTCTTATGATCCTACATGTAATTATTATGAGAGGAAAATATGGTTATAGAAATTTTCATGTTACTAAATTACCTCTCGTTATGTTGAGATTGCCATTGTTCTTTTCCGCTTCCTTGCATATGCTAGTTTTTGCTTGCTATGATAATTTGTTTTTCTATAAGATGCCTATGAATAGGAAGTATGTTAGACTTAGATGCATTTGTCACGTGTTTTATGATGCTCTCTTTGTGCTTCAATTCTTGTCTTTCATGTGAGCATCATTAAAATTATCAATGCCTAGCTAAACGACTTTAAAGAAAAGCGCTTGTTGGGAGATAACCCAATATTTTTCCTTGCTGTTATTCAATAAATATTTGTTCTAGCCTCTGGTTAGATGTGTTTTTATGTTTTAATTAGTGTTTGTGCCAAGTTAAACCTATAGGATCTTCTTGGATGATAGTTATTTGATCTTGCAGAAATTTCCAGAAACTTTCTGTTCACGAGAACAATTGTTAAAAATCACCAGAACGTTATTAAATTCTGATTCCAATTGCTTCTGATCAATAAACAAATTTCCTAGGTCTTCCTATTTTGGCTGATTTTTTGGAGTTCCAGAAGTTTGCGTTAGTTACAGATTACTACAGACTGTTCTGTTTTTGACAGATTCTGTTTTTCGTGTGTTGTTTGCTTATTTTGATGAATCTATGGCTAATAAAATAGTTTATAAACAATAGAGAAGTCGGAATACAGTAGGTTTAACACCAATATAAATAAAGAATGAGTTCATTACAGTACCTTGAAGTGGTTTTTTGTTTTCTTTCGCTAACGGAGCTCACGAGATTTCTGTTGAGTTTTGTGTTATGAAGTTTTCAAGTTTTGGGTGAAAGATTTTTGATGGATCATGGAACAAGGAGTGGCAAGAGCCTAAGCTTGGGGATGCCCATGGCACCCACAATATAATTTAAGGACACCAAAAATCCAAAGCTTGGGGATGCCCCGGAAGGCATCCCCTCTTTCGTCTTCTTCCATCGGTAACTTTACTTGGAGCTATATTTTTATTCACCACATGATATGTGTTTCGCTTGGAGCGTCTTGTATGATTTGAGTCTTTGCTTTTTAGTTTACCACAATCATCCTTGCTGTACGAACCTTTTTAGAGAGCCATACATGATTTGGAAATTATTAGAATACTCTTTGTGCTTCACTTATATCTTTTGAGTTATATAGTTTTGCTCTAGTGCTTCACTTATATCTTTTAGAGCACGGTGGTGGATTTGTTTTATAGAAACTATTGATCTCTCATGCTTCACTTAGATTATTTTGAGAGTCCTAAATAGCATGGTAATTTTCTTAAATAATCTTAATATGCTAGGTTTTCAAGAATAGTAAAAACTTTCTTATGAGTGTGTTGAATACTAATAGAAGTTTGATGCTTGATGATTGTTTTGAGATATGGAGGTAATAATATCAAAGTCGTTCTAGTTGAGTAGTTGTGAATTTGAGAAATTCTTGTGTTGAAGTTTGCAAGTCCCATAGCATGCACGTATGGTAAACGTTATGTAACAAATTTGAAACATGAGGTGTTCTTTGATTGTCCTCCTTATGAGTGGCGGTCGGGGAGCGATGGTCTTTTCCTACCAATCTATCACCCTAGGAGCATCTTGGCGTAGTGCTTGGTTTTTGATGACTTGTAGATTTTTGCAATAAGTATGTGAGTTCTTTATGACTAATGTTGAGTCCATGGATTATACGCACTCTCACCCTTCCATCATTGCTAGCCTCTTCGATGCAGTGCATTGCCCTTTCTCACATTGAGAGTTGGTGCAAACTTAGCGGTGCATCCAAACCCCGTGATATGATACGCTCTTTCACACATAAACCTCCTTATATCTTCCTCAAAACATCCACCATACCTACCTATTATGGCATTTCCATAGCCATTCCGAGATATATTGCCATGCAACTTTCCAAAATTCCGTTCATCATGACACATTCATCATTGTCATATTGCTAGCATGATCATGTAGTTGACAAAGTATTTGTGGCAAAGCCACCGTTCATAATTCTTTCATACATGTCACTCTTAGTTCATTGCATATCCCGGTACACTGCCGGAGGCATTCATATAGAGTCATACTTTGTTCTAGTATCGAGTTGTAAATAAATAGAAGTGTGATGCTCATCATTTTCTAGAGCATTGTCCCAAGTGAGGAATAAAAAAATAAAAAAAAGAGAAAGGCCATAAAAAAGAGAAGGCCCAAAAAAAAGAGAGAAAAAGAGAGAAGGGACAATGCTACTATCCTTTGACACACTTGTGCTTCAAATTAGCACCATAATCTTCATGATAGAGACTCTCTTGTTTTGTCACTTTCATATACTAGTGGGAATTTTTCATTATAGAACTTGGCTTGTATATTCCAACAATGGGCCTCCTCAAGTGCCCTAGGTCTTCGTGAGCAAGCAAGTTGGATGCGCACCCACTTAGTTTCTTTTGTTGAGCTTTCATACATTTATAGCTCTAGTGCATCCGTTGCATGGCAATCCCTACTCCTTGCATTAACATCAATCGATGGGCATATCCATAGCTCATTGATTAGCCTCGTTGATGTGAGACTTTCTCCTTTTTTTCTTCTCCACATAACCCCCATCATCATATTCTATTCCACCCATAGTGCTATGTCCATGGCTCGCGCTCATACATTGCGTGAAAGTTTATAGGTTTGAGATTACTAAAGTATGAAACAATTGCTTGGCTTGTCATCGGGGTTGTGCATGATGAGAGCATTCTTGTGTGTAGAAAATGGAGCATGACTAAACTATATGATTTTGTAGGGATGAACTTTCTTTGGCCATGTTATTTTGAGAAGAAATAATTGCTTAGTTAGTATGCTTGAAGTATTATCATTTTTATGTCAATATGAACTTTTGTCTTGAATCTTTCGGATATGAATATTCATACCACAATTAAGAAGAATTACAGTGAAATTATGCTAAGTAGCACTCCGCATCAAAAATTATCTTTTTTTTATCATTTACCTACTCGAGGACGAGCAGGAATTAAGCTTGGAGATGCTTGATACCTCTCCAATGTATCTACTCCCTCCGTTCCATATTACTTGTCGCTGATTTAGTACAACTTTGTACTAAATCAGCGACGAGTAATATGGAATGGAGGGAGTATAATTTTTGATTGCTCCATGCTATATTATCTACTGTTTTGGAGATTAATGGGATTTATTATCCACTTTTATATTATTTTTGGGACTAACCTATTAACCGGAGGCCCAGCCCAGAATTGCTGTTTTTTTTGCCTATTTCAGAGTTTCGCACAAAAGGAATATCAAACGGAGTCCAAACGGAATGAAACCTTCGGGAACGTGATTTTCTCACCGAACATGATCCAGGAGACTTGGACCCTACGTCAAGGAAGCTTCCAGGAGGCCACGAGGTAGGGGGGCGCGCCCTCCCCCCCAGGCGCACCCTCCACCTTCGTGGGCCTCCTATTGCTCCACCCTCGTGCGCGTATGATTCGTTATCTTTGCAAGTCTCTTCGAATTATTAGTTTGGTTTGGCCTACTAGATTGATCTTTCTTGCAATGGGAGAAGTGCTTAGCTTTGGGTTCAATCTTGTGGTGTCCTTTCCCAGTGACAGTTGTTGCAGCAAGGCACGTATTGTATTGTTGCCATCGAGGATAAAAAGATGGGTTTTTTATCATATTGCATGAATTTATACCTCTACATCATGTCATCTTGCTTAAGGCGTTACTCTGTTTTCATGAACTTAATACTCTAGATGCATGCTTTGGATAGCGGTCGATGAGTGGAGTAATAGTAGTAGATGCAAGCAGGAGTCGGTCTACTTGTCTCGGACGTGATGCCTATATACATGATCATACCTAGATATTCTCATAATTGTGCTCAATTCTGTCAATTGCTCAACAGTAATTTGTTCACCCACCGTAAAATACTTATGCTCTTGAGAGAAGCCACTAGTGAAATCTATGGCCCCCGGGTCTATCTTCATCATATTCATCTTCCAACTCTTAGTTATTTCCTTTGCTTTTTACTTTGCTTTTATTTTACTTTGCATCTTTATCACAAAAATACCAAAAATATTATCCTATCATATCTATCAGATCTCACTCTAAGTAAGTGACCGTGAAGGGATTGACAACCCCTTATCGCATTGGTTGCGAGGAGTTATTTGCTTTGTGTAGGTACGAGGGACCGGGCGTAGCCTCCTCTTTGGATTGATACCTTCGTTCTCAAAAACTGAGGGAAATACTTACGCTACTTTGCTGCATCACCCTTTCCTCTTCAAGGGAAAACCAACACAGTGCTCAAGAGGTAGCAATGTGATGTTTATCTTTTATGCATCTTATTTTGCTTAGTACGACAGTAGCATTATAAGATGATCTTTCACTAAATTTCAAGGTATAAGTGTTCTCCCTGAGTATGCACCGTTGCAACAGTTCGTCGTGCCGAGACACCACGTGATGATCGGGTGTGATAAGCTCTACATTCACATACAACGGGTGCAAGCCAGTTTGCACACGCAGAATACTCGGGTTAAACTTGACGAGCCTAGCATATGCAGATATGACCTCGGAACACTGAGACCGAAAGGTCGAGTGTGAATCATATAGTAGATATGATCAACATAGTGATGTTCACCATTGAAAACTACTCCATCTCACGTGATGATCGGACATGGTTTAGTTGATATGGATCACGTGATCACTTAGATGATTAGAGGGATGTCTATATAAGTGGGAGTTCTTAAGTAATATGATTAATTGAACTTTAATTATCATGAACTTTGTCCTGATAGTATTTACATAACTATGTTGTAGATCAATAGCTCGCGATGTAGCTCCCCGTTTATTTTTGATATGTTCCTAGAGAAAAACTCTGTTGAAAGATGATAGTAGCAATGATGCGGACTAGGTCTGTGGTCTGAGGATTATCCTCATTGCTGCACACAAGAATTATGTCCTTGATGCACCGCTAGGTGACAGACCTATTGCAGGAGCAGATACAGACGTTATGAACGTTTGGCAAGCTTTGTATGATAACTACTTGATAGTTTAGTGTGCCATGCTTTATGGCTTAGAACTGGGACTTCAAAAACGTTTTGAACGCCACAGAGCATATTAGATGTTCCAAGAGCTGAAATTGGTATTTCAGACTCATGCCCGAGTCGAGAGGTATGAGACCTCTGACAAGTACTTTGCCTACAAGATGGAGGATAATATCTCAACCAGTGAGCATGTGCTCAGATTGTATGAGTACTACAATCGCTTGAATCAAGTGGGAGTTAATCTTCCAGATAAAATAGTGATTGACAGAGTTCTCTAGTCACTATCACCAAGTTCTTTGGAACTTCGTGATGAACTATAATATGCAAGGGATGACGAAAACAATTCCTGAGCTCTTCGTGATGCTGAAATCGACAAAGGTAGAAATCAAGAAAAGCATCAAATGTTGATGGTTGACAAGACCACTAGTTTCAAGTAAAAGGGCAAGGGAAAGAAAGGGAACTTCAAGAAGAATGGCAAGCAAGTTGCCACTCCCATGAAGAAGCCCATAGCTAGACCCAAGCCTGAAACTGAGTGCTTCTACTGCAATGGAAATGGTCACTGGAAGCGGAACTGCCCCAAGTATTTGGCGGATAAGAAGGATGGCAAAGTGAACAAAAGTATATATAATATACATGTTATTGATGTGTTACTAGTGTTCATACTATCCCCTGGGTATTTGATACTGGTTCAGTTGCTATGATTAGTAACTCGAAACAGGAGTTACAAAATGAACAAAGACTAGTTGAGGGCAAGGTGACGATGTGTGTTGGAAGTAATTCCAAGGTTGATAAGATCACCATCGCACACTCCTTTACCTTGAATTAGTGTTGAACCTAAAATAAATGTTATTTGGTGTTTGCGTTGAGCATAATATGATTGGATCATGTTTATTGCAATACAGTTATTCATTTAAGTCAAAGAATAATTGTTATTCTGTTTACATGAATAAAACTTTCTATGGTCATACACCCAGGGTGAATGGTTTATTGAATCTCGATCGTAGTGATACACATATTCATAATATTGATGCCAAAAGATGCAAAGTTGATAATGATAGTGCAACATAATTCTGGCACTGTCGTTTAGGTCATATTGGTGTAAAGCGCATGAAGAAACTCCATGCTGATGGGCTTCTGGAATCACTTGATTATGAATCATTCGATGCTTGCGAACCATGCCTCATGGGAAAGATGACTAAGACTCCGTACTCCGAACAATGGAGCGAGCAACTGACTTATTGGAAATAATACATACTGATGTATGTGATCCGATGAGTGTTGAGGATCGCGGTGGGTATCATTATTTTCCGACCTTCATAGATGATTTGAGCAGATATGGGTATGTCTACTTGATGAAACATAAGTCTGAAACATTTGAAAAGTTCAAAGAACTTCATAGTGAAGTGGAAAATCATTGTAACAAGAAAATAAAGTTTGTACGATCTGATCGCGGAGACGAATATTTGAGTTACGAGTTTGGTCTTCATTTGAAACGATGTGGAATAGTTTCGCAAC
Source organism: Aegilops bicornis (assembly GCA_021605145.1). Taxonomy (NCBI): domain Eukaryota; kingdom Viridiplantae; phylum Streptophyta; class Magnoliopsida; order Poales; family Poaceae; genus Aegilops; species Aegilops bicornis. Next base: position 575,575,171 of record CM038670.1, on the reverse strand, counting down.
TCACGCCACCTGGAACACCACTGTGTAATGGTGTGTCCGAACGTCATAACCGTACTTTATTAGATATGGTGCGATCTATGATATCTCTTACTGATTTATCACTATCATTTGGGGTTATGCATTAGAGACAGTTGCATTCACGTTAAATAGGGCGCCATCTAAATCCGTTGAGACGACACCATATGAACTATGGTTTAGCAAGAAACCTAAGCTGTCATTTCTTAAAGTTTGGGGTGGCGATGCTTATGTGAAAAAGTTTCAACCTGATAAGCTCGAACCCAAATTGGAGAAATGCGTTTTCATAGGATACCCAAAGGAATCTGTTGGGTACACCTTCTATCACAGATCCGAAGGCAAGATATCTGTTGCTAAGAATGGATCCTTTCTAGAAAAGGAGTTTTCTCTCGAAAGAAGTGAGTGGGAGGAAAGTAGAAATTGATGAGGTAATTGTACCTTCTCCCGAATTTTAAAGTAGTTCATCACAGAAATCGGTTCCAGTGATGCCTACACCAATTAGTGAGGAAGTTAATGATGATGATCATGAAACTTCAGATCAAGTTACTACCAAACCTCGTAGGTCAACCAGAGTACGTTCCACGTCAGAGTGGTACGGTAATCCTGTTCTGGAAGTCATGTTACTAGACCATGACGAACCTGCGAACTATGAGGAAGCGACGATGAGCCCAGATTCCGCAAAATGGCTTGAGGCCATGAAATCTTAGATAGGATCCATGTATGAGAACAAAGTATGGACTTTGGTTGACTTGCCCAATGATCGGCAAGCCATAGAGAATAAAAATGGATCTTCAAGAGGAAGACGGACGCTGATAGTAGTGTTACTATCTACAAAGCTCGACTTGTCGAAAAGGGTTTTTGACAAGTTCAAGATGTTGACTACGATGAGATTTTATTACTCGTATTGATGCTTAAAGTCTGTCCTAATTGTGTTAGCAATTGCCACATTTCATGAATCTGGCAAATGGATGTCAAAAACTACATTCCTTAATGGATTTCTTAAAAAAAGTTGTATATGATGCAACAAGAAGGTTTTGTCAATCCTAAAGGTGCTAACAAACTGCGCAAGCTCCAGCGATCCATCTATGGATTGGTGCAAGCATCTCGGAATTGGAATATACGCTTTGATAAGGTGATCAAAGCATATGGTTCTATACAGACTTGCGATGAATCATGTATTTACAAGAAAGTGAGTGGGAGCACTACAACATTTCTGATAAGTATATGTGAATGACATATTGTTGATCAGAAATAATGTATAATTTTTCTGGAAAGCATAAAGGAGTGTTTGAAAGGAGTTTTTCAAAGAAAGACCTCGGTGCAGCTGCTTACATATTGAGCATCAAGATCTATAGAGATGGAACAAGACGCTTGATAAGTTTTTTCAATGAGTACATACCTTGACAAGATTTTGAAGTAGTTCAAAATGGAACAGTCAAACAAGGAGTTCTTGCTTGTGTTGCAAGGTGTGAAGTTGAGTAAAGACTCAAAACCAGACCACAGCAGAAATAGAAAGAGAATGAAAAATCATTCCCTATGCCTCAGTTATAGGTTCTATGAAGTATGCTATGCTGTGTACCAGACCTATTGTGAACCTCACCAAGAGTTTGGCAAGAGGGTACAATAGTGATCCAGGAGTGGATCACTGGACAGCGGTCAAAATTATCCTTAGTGGAATAAGGAAATATTTCTCGGTTATGGAGGTGATAAAGAGTTCGCCGTAAAGAGTTACATCGATATAAGCTTTGACACCGATCTGGATGACTCTGAGTCTCGATCTGGATACATATTGAAAGTGGGAGCATTTAGCTAGAGTAGCTCCGTGCAGAGCATTGTAGACACAGAAATTTGCAAAATAGATACGGATCTGAATGTGGTAGACCCATTGACTAAACCTCTCTCACAAGCAAAACATGATCACACCTTAGTACTCTTTGGGTGTTAACACATGGCGATCTGAACTATGGGTGTTAATCACATGGTGATATGAACTATTGGTGTTAAATCATATGGCGATGTGAACTAGATTATTGACTCTAGTGCAAGTGGGAGACTGAAGGAAATATGCCCTAGAGGCAATAATAAAGTTGTTATTTATATTTCCTTATATCATGATAAATGTTTATTATTCATGCTAGAATTGTATTAACTAGAAACTTAGTACATGTGTGAATACATAGACAAAACAGAGTGTCCCTAGTATGCCTCTACTAGACTAGCTCGTTAATCAAAGGTGGTTAAGTTTCCTAACCATAAACATGTGTTGTCATTTGATGAACAGGATCACATCATTAGAGAATGATGTGATGGACATGACCCATCCGTTAGCTTAGCATAATGATCGTTAAGTTTTATTGCTATTGCTTTCTTCATGACTTATAGATGTTCCTCTAACTATGAGATTATGCAACTCCTGAATACCGGAGGAACACTTTGTGTGCTATAAAACATCACAACGTAAATGGATGATTATAAATATGCTCTACAAGTGTCTCCGAAGGTGTTTGTTGGGTTGGCATAGATCAAGATTATAATTTGTCACTCCGTGTATCGGAGAGGTATCTCTGGTCCCTCTCTGTAATGCTCATCACTATAAGCCTTGCAAGCAATGTGACTAATGAGTTAGTTGCGGAATGATGCATTACAGAACGAGTAAAGAGACTTGCGGTAAGCAGATTGAACTAGGTATGATGATACCGACGATCAATCTCGGGCAAGTAACATACCAATGACAAAGGGAACAACGTATGTTGTTATGCGGTTTGACCGATAAAGATCTTCATAGAATATGTAGGAGCCAATATGAGCATCCATGTTCTGCTATTGGTTATTGAACGGAGATGTGTCGCGGTCATGTCTACATAGTTCTCGAACCCATAGGGTCCACACGCTTAACGTTCGATGAGGATTTGTATTATGAGTTATGTGATTTGATGACCGAAGCCTATTCAGAGTCCCGGATGAGATCACGGACATGACGAGGAGTCTCGAAATGGTCGAGAGGTAAAGATTCATATATTGGGAGGTTGCATTTGGACATCGGAATGGTTCCGAGTGGTTCGGGCATTTTTCCGGAGTACCGAGAGGTTACCGGAACCCTACGGGAGAAGTTATGGGCCTTATGGGCCATAAGAGGGAAGCACACCAGCCCACAAGGGGCTGGTGCTCCCCCTCTTGGGCAGAAGCCGATTAGGACTAGGAGAAGGGGGCCGCCCCCACCTTTCCTTCTCCTTCTCCCTTCCCCCTTTCCTACTCCGTGTGGGAGGTGGAATCCTACTAGGACTAGGGAGTCCTAGTAGGTCTCCACACCTTGGCGCACCCCCCGAGGTCCGGCTGCCTCTCCCTCTCCCTCCTTTATATACGGGGGAAAGGGGGCACCCTAGAACACACAAGTTGATCTTTTAGCCATGTGCGGTGCCCCCTCCACAGTTACACACCTCGGTCATATCGTCGTAGTGCTTAGGCGAAGCCCTGCGCTGGTAACTTCATCATCACCGTCACCACACCGTCGTGCTGACGAAACTCTCCCTCGACCTCAACTGGATCAGGAGTTCGAGGGACGATGATAACCCACAAGTATAGGGGATCAATTGTAGCCTCTTTCGATAAGTAAGAGTGTCGAACCCAACGAGGAGCTAAAGGTAGAACAAATATTCCCTCAAGTTCTATCGACCACCGATACAACTCTACGCACGCTTGACATTCGCTTTACCTAGAACAAGTATAAAACTAGAAGTACTTTGTAGGTGTTTTCGGATAGGTGTGCGAGATAGTAAAGAGCACGTAAATAAAAAGTAGGGGCTGTTTAGATAAAGACACAACTAAATTAGTTTTAGTAGAGAGCTTTTTGTCACGAGAAAGTTATTTGTCCCTAGGCAATCGATAACTAAACCGGTAATCATTATTGCAATTTTATTTGAGGGATCGTATGCACTTATGATTGGAACTCTAGCAAGCATCCGCAACTACTAAAGATCATTAAGGTAAAACCCAACCATAGCATTAAAGCATCAAGTCCTCTTCATTCCCATACGCAAACAACCTACTTACACTACAAAAAAATACACTTCCGTGATGATACCTGTTTGTCACAGTAGGTCGCATTTTCTGTCATGCATGTACATCCATGATGATTTTATGACAGAATCAAGATAGTCATACCTGTGCTGTCGTTGAAGTGTTCCATGACATTACCAAAATTATCATCACGGAAGTGTCCACTTCCATGACGATAAATCCCGTGTCACAGAAGTGCTTTCGTCAAGGGTGACCGACACGTGGCATCCACCGTAATGGAACACCGTTAAGCTATCAGGTCGGGTTTTGGATCCGATAACCCGTTAACAGCCCCGACCAATGGGGATTTTCCACGTGTAAAATCATCATTGGCTGGAGGAAACACGTGTCGGCTCATCGCTGGGACATATGTCATCCACTCATTGGACAGAAGGCGCCTATGATACATCGACACGTGGCACGACCCAACAGAGGCCATTCCTGTGAAAAGGCCGGCCCGTTTGACTTGGTCAAAATGTGGCGGGCCGGCCCATGTAAAGCCTGTTAACGGCCTGTTCGCGTATAGCCCATTTACAACCCGCTAACCCAAGGCCCGTTACGCCCTATCCGAATTAGGCCCAGTAGCATCATCTAGGCCACCCAATATGATTCCAGCCTGTTTTCACTTCTGGCCCATGTATGGCCCATGACGTCTTTCGGCCCATATGAGGCCCTATGTAACTCTTGGCCTATTAACGGCTGTCGGTGTCAAAACCGACGGATCTCGGGTAGGGGGTCCCGATCTGTGCGTCAAGGCTGATGGTAACAGGAAGCAAGGGACACAGATGTTTACCCAGGTTCGGGACCTCTTGATGGAGGTAAAACCCTACTTCACCTTGATTAATATTGATGATATGGGTAGTACAAGAGTAGATCTACCACGAGATTGTAGAGGCTAAACCCTAAGAGCTAGCCTATGATGGTATGATTGTAATTGTGATCGGCCTTCTAAGGACCAACCTCTCCGGTTTATATAGACACCGGAGAGGGCTAGGGTTTACATGGAGTCGGTTACAAGGAAGGAAATATAATATCCGGATCGCCAAGCTTGCCTTCCACGCCAAGGAAAGTCCCATACGGACACGGGCCGAAGTCTTGAGTCTTGTATCTTCACGCTTCAATAGTCCGGACGTTGTACACAGTCCGGCAGTCCGGATACCCCCTAATCCAGGAATCCCTCAGTAGCCCCTGAACCAGGCTTCAATGACGACGAGTCCGGCGTGCAGTCTTGTCTTCGGCATTGCAGGGAGGGTTCCTTCTCCGAATACTCCAAAGTGCCTGTTACGATGAATAGTGTCCGGCCTCCTGAGAAGGTACCAGAAAACTGGCCTTCAGAGTGGTTCTATATAAACAACGTCCCCCTTCCGGATCCAGTCCGGCCAGGTCTCCGCAAGTTCAGCAACGCCCCGCGAGGGCACGCCTAAGTGGCGCCCGGGGCCCTCAAGAAGAGGACACAAGGGAAATATTCCTCTGGTGGACAGGATAAAATTCTTGGCCAAATCCGACTGACGATAGTTGAGTTTATGGCGATATGCATAAGATGGGGAGTGCAGCCGCTCCAATATCGGGGGAAGCCCATGTGGCATTTCAACGGGGAAGATGACGCCACCCGCTGCGACCGTAAGGGTCCGGACTCCGTTGCCGCTCTGGCAAGGATATTGTCTGATTTGTACAAGGGGGAAGAGGAGGAATTCCTTCTCATAAAAACGCGGGAAGGATTCTCCATGTACAACCCCCCAGCGTGGGTAAGTTGCCATTCTTTTTCCCTGCTTTACTTACTCTAGCGTTCTTCTTCTAAGATTACTTGCATCAATGTACAGGCGGGAACTAAGGAGGGCCGTAGAAGGAATCTTCAGCGCCCCCCCGCAACCAGAGGACCCTGGAAGGGCTCTAGATCCGGGACTTAAAGTGGATCCGGATATCACTGTGGAGCTTGTCAACGGGGTATTCTATCAGGCGAGCTGGGATGTCGCCCTAGTGGCCATTATGGCCGACTGCCCTGGACTGCTCCCCGCTTTGCGTGTAAGCCGAAAAAACCCTATCCTTTGAAGAGGACTCTTCCCAGGTATTACAATTTACCTTTGAGGTGTCGTTCTACTTGCAGGAACGACGGCCGGAGCGAGGGGCCGAGCCCCTAGGGACTCGTCAACCACGAGCGTCCAGATCGGGCAGGCTCAAGAGGAAGGCGGTGAGGGTCGACACACCGCTACAGAGGTAACGCAATGACCTGTTCTGTAACTATAGAATTTAAAATATGACAACACCCTTTGTGTCTGGCAGGAAGAGGAATAACCGGACTATATCCAGCGACCCTACCAATCACGCCTCCACCAGCCGAGTTCCAGAACCGGCTTCGGGGGCGGAGGCGGACTGAGGCCAAGACCGCATAGCTCTCCAACGAGAGAGTGCGGATATGCTCTCGACCACGAATTCCGAAGTAGAGAGCGCCATGAATCACAGGCGCCCGACGGGCGTGCCGGAACAACATCTTTTCAAGAGGCATTTAATGCCTTCAATTCGGAGACGCATACATCCGAAGCTGCTCAAAGGCGGGCTTGCCCGGCGACGGACCGATATACCAAAGATATACGGGTAAGAAAATTTGATAAGCATGTGTAGCAGATGCCCCTGAGACTTGAAGCGGTTGGAACAACAGTTTTAAGGATCAATGTATGTATCTGAGTCCTTGTAGAGAAGAACGAGCAATTGTCTTGGGAGCTGGAGGATGCAAGGGCGAACTAAGGGCATGATTGGCAAATTAGAGGAACCCCAAAAGCCCTCATCTGGTAACAATTGTCACAATTGCATGAAGATGCACCAGTTAGTAAATGGCTGATGTGACAAGTCTAACAGAAAATTACATGAACAATTCCGGGGTGAATCCGGGCGTAAGAGAGGACGATCACATCTCAAAAAGCAGCTAGAGGCTGGCGGCGCATTCTTACGCCGAGTTAGGCGGGAGAAGAACGATCTTCAAGATGCCAAAGTTCATTTGGGCGTGGAGTTAAAAAGATCTCCGCGTTCGGTGGCGGTCTCCGTGAAGGAGAACAAGAGGCTTCGACGCGGCATTTATGGTAAGTTCTTAGGCGAACTGTTATGCGATTCGGCGAGGAAAGTATATTGAAAGAATTTTGCTTGCGAGGAATGTTAACGGGTGCATACGAGGAGGAGATGCCCTCATCTGCGAGATGATTTCTTGACCTTTCATGGCCCCACTGTGAGCTCGACAAGTGATTGAGGTGTTGCTTTCGGGCTTTGTGGCCATCAAGCCTCTCTTGCCCGAATGGCATGGGGAACTTCGGACCTCCTTCAAGGAGCCAGTGGCGCTTAGTCTCTGGAAGATATCAGCATGCCGGCAAGGAGCAAGAGAAGCACAGGCAATGGTGAAGGCGTGCTACACCAAGCTGGACCCGAACCATACGGCCGAAGTGGGACCGGCGGGGCCCGATGGGCAAGAAATTCCCGTTAGTCTGGTGTATGACCAGGTAGCGTTAGCCGCTAAGTATTCTCAACAGGATTGTAAGCTAGATAGCCTGTTGGATGGTATAGAAGGTGAATGTAATCAGTCCAAGTGACTGTGTAATTTAATGGGCATGATGAGCCCCTAGCCGGATTATAATCATTTGTCATGGCAGACCTTTTCGCTTCAGCCCCCGGATCCTGTAGTCCGGGGTGTGTTCGAATACCCGCTCAGCTATACAAAACCGGGGTATGCGTGGAAACAAGGCATAGGGGTCATAAGTGCTTGAACAGACAAGTACCCAACTAGTTATGTTATATTACATGGATAGTAAGAAACATCTTCCAGAGAGAATAGTTCCGTTAGGGGTTCCTTTCCCTGGGTACGCGTACGACGATGCACATGTCCGGAATGCGAACGAAGGCGCAGGATACAAGAATTCTGGGGATTTATGTTATAATAAACAAATACATATTTTGTTCACCGACCGAATATTCTCTTAAGGAAGCTAGCTTTCGGCTTCACCCAGTCTGAGGTACACATCCGGTTGAACCGGCAATAACAATCGCAGAGGTGCTCCCCTTATGCCCTAGCCGAATTAACGGGAACGTAGGGCATAAACACAAGAGCCAGGCAACCCAGCTTGGCAACATATTAAGTCATATCGATGCATATAATGGTGAAGAAAAGGCACATATGGAAAAAGAATGCATATGTGGGCGAGAAAGCCATGTGAGTAATCATTTTTAGCTTCCGTATAGGAGGCCCCCAGGTATTGCTTACACACTTAGTGCGGCCGGAGTGATCCGGAAATCCGCACTGTATTGAATACTTTGTGTGAAGGGAGAAAAAGGTCGAGAAAGGAAAAGAGGATGAGGCATAATTAAAAGGGAGGGGTTAGGAGACAAACACTGTGTTCGGCGCTAGGCGTAGTATCTCCGTAGTCTTGCCGTGTTCCATGGGTTCGGCTCGAGTCTGTTATCGGATGCATTACGTAAACGGTACGCTCCTCCGGTGAGAACTTTGTCAATGACGAAGGGACCCTCCCACTTGGGTTTGAGTTTGTCCTTCTTCTTCTCCGGTAGTCGTAGAACGAGCTCGCCAATATTGTAAGTTTTGGCCCGCACTTCTCTGCTTTGGTATCGTCGAGCCTGCTGGCGATAGAATGCGAGCGGGCTTTTGCGACATCGCGCTCCTCCTCCAGGGCATCCAAATTATCCTGCCGATCTAACTCGGCTTCCTTCTCTTCATACATGCGTACGCGTGGCGAATCATGTATTATGTCGCAAGGTAAGACTGCTTCCACGCCGTACACCATAAAAAATGGTGTATATCCGGTGGTGCGATCTGGCGTGGTCCGTAGCCCCCAGAGTACGGAGTCGAGCTCCTCCACCCGGTGCGTATCCGACTCTGTCAAGGATCGCACTAGTCTAGGTTTGATGCCACTCATGATGAGACCATTTGCCCGCTCTACCTGGCCGTTTGTTTGGGGATGGTAGACGGAAGCGTAATCGAGCTTGATGCCCATTTTTGCGCGCAAGTTTTCACTTAAATTTGTGAAATTTGAGCCATTATTAGTGATGATGCTATGGGGGACACCGTATCGATGTACGACCCCGGATATGAAGTCTATTACTGGTATGGATTCAACCGTTTTGACTGGTTTAGCTTCTATCCATTTGGTGAATTTGTCCACCATGACCAATAAGTATTTCTTCTTATGGCTTCCCCCTTTAAGAGGTCCGACCATATCCAGCCCCGGACATAAGGGCCAAGTTATGGGGATTGTTTGGAGGCGGTAGGGGCATATGACTCTGATTGGCAAAGAGCTGGCAACCGACGCGGTGTTGGACAAGGTCTTGTCGTCACCTTTCGGGCCGTCGGCCAATAGAAGCCCTGTCGGAAGGCCTTGCGACTAATGCCCGAGCAGCGGCGTGGTGCCCACCAGCCGGCATGGATTTCAGCCAAGAGCTGCCGCCCTTCCTCTTCGGAGATGCATCTTTGTAGTACTCCGGTAGCGCTTTTCTTGTAGAGTTCCCCTTCGTAGACTTTGTAAGCTTTAGAACGCCTGACAATGCAGCGTGCTTCATTTTGGTCTTCGGGGAGCCCCTGCCTATTTAGGTAGGCCAAGAAGGGCTCGGTCCACGGGGCGATTACAACCATGATTTCGTGGGCCGAGGACGTTATTTCGGGGGTAGAACCTCCGACTATGTTTGATGGTTCGGAATCTGGGGATGTATTCGGATCCGTGCTAGTATTGTCGGACTCCCCTTCCCATACTATGGATGGCTTGAACAGTTGTTCCAAGAATATGTTAGGTGGGATAGGGTCGCGTTTAGCGCCGATGCGAGCGAGACATCCGCCGCTTGATTGTTTTCTCGAGCCACATGGTAGAATTCGAGCCCCTCGAACCGAGCTGACATTTTGAGGACGGCATTACGGTAGGCCGCCATTTTCGGGTCCTTGGCATCAAAATCTCCTTTATCTGTGATATTGCGAGGTTCATCAACATATTGAGGTCTTTGAAGTCGACGCATAGGCGCCAGGATTTGTCCTTCTTTGGTACCATCACCAAATTTGCCAGCCAATCCGGATGTTTGATATCTCTGATAAATCCGGCCTCTAGTAGCTTGGCTAACTCTTCCCCCATTTGTAGCGACCCGACCCAAAATCGGTCAAGTCTCTGTGTAGCTATACCATCCCAAGATCATGCTGGCACACACAGTACATTGATGAAAAGATTCAAAGTTCAATCACACCTGAATTTATTACACGATTCTCATATCGAGTCTTTATTACAATAGAATAAATTCGGTCAAGGCCAACTCATGAGAAATAAACTAAATAAAGCTGCGGAGCGTGAGCGAATAGCGAGTCCATCCAACTCCAAAGGGCAATCGCCAAGCGTGGATCGTAGCCGCACTCCTGATCGGAAAACTCCTCTGCAACATAAGACGTTGCGGCCGTGTAGGTCAGCATTTTGAATATGCCGGCAAGTCAAAGAGAGAACAACAATAAAATTACTAACACTATATGCAATTTGGCTGTGGGGCTCTAAGTTTCATTGTTTTCTTGAAAAAGCCAGTTTTCCCTACAACAAGCACTTGTTTGCAAATACTACAAAATGTTGGTAGTTATTGAGATGGTTCCGCCAACCAATGTCTCATTCCCAATTATTAAATAACCCCTCAATTAATTTATTAAGTTCGGTGTTGAGATATCCGAAATACTCCAAGTTCCGGAGGCTCAAATTGTCCGTAATCGGGACACGGCTAACCGATTAGATCTTCACTCTGCAGAGGTTTGCGCACTTTACCCGCAAGAATCGTTCCCTCCTTTAAGTCTTCGCACTTCACGGTGTTTGAAAGGCGGGACAAACGCAACAGGGTCTTAGAAGAGTTCCTGCAGGCCCTTTGCGGTGCCCATCCAATCCTACCGTTCTTCTACATCTCGTAGCACCGTCCAGCCAGAGTCACGCCTAGGGGTCGACCAAGCCAGAGCCCATAATGGCTTGCGGCTGCACAGGTAAGCTTCCGGTCAATGGGGTATCCATCCATCTCTTCGTGGCTGGGTGAAGCTTTCCGCAAGATGTCATGGCGCTTCTCCATGCATCCCGGCCATCCGCTGGTTTCTCCAGGGTGCCCGTCAACCGTCCTCCACCCAGTAGTGAATTTTGATGTCCATCTTGAGCTTGAAGTCATGGGGTTGTCATCATCTTGACTCTCACATCTCCCTTATGAATCACTCAACCAACCCCGTCTATGAGCATAGCAAAATTAAACTACTTCGTCCCGGCCATGGTAACAAGGGGAATTGGTTTCATCCTACCTCATGATACTACTCAAGAACATAACTTAAAATTCTCCTACTGCATGCATGGTGGGAAGGTATAATTCTATTGCAATAAAATCATAGGTGTTGTAAAAGAAATCATGATCAAATGACTTGCTGGTGACGGTCTTGAAAGCTAGGGACTCGTGATAGCAGGCTTCGCACTCCGGAAATTCTACCGAAACAAACAACAATCATATAAACATACAATCACTTAACATAACAGCATGCTAACATAAAACACACAAAACAATCGAACCAAAAACCAAGGAAAACTCGAAGAAATCCAAGCCAACAACTAACAAGAAAATAAAATAAACTTTTTATTTTCTGTAAATAAAAGTTCATGTTCTAAAACTACAGAAACTAATCTAAATCAAACTATAACATAGGTAAAATAAAATTATTTACTAAATAGAACAATATGAAAACAGTAGCTAGTTAAATAAACAAGAAACACATGATCTTGACTAAAACTATTTTTTTAAATCTAAAATACCCAAATAAATTCCTACTACTAGGCAAGGTCAAAACAAAGCAGTGACAAAAAGAATCACTAAAATAAAATAATCCTAACTCATTTTATAGCAGAAATACTAATCTGTCTAAAACTAAAATAAAACCATTTCTAATAATTTAAACATGGCCAAACATATTTTCTACAGAAACTACAACAAATTTGTAAACTAACAAAAAAAGAATCAACTAAAAATATTAAGTAACCTAAGAGATATGGATTTTACAAAACTGAAACTATTACATTAAAAAGCAGAAACGAAAAAAATATAACTAAAAGAAAAACTAAGCGCTAACGGGCCTATCTAACGCTCAGCGTCATATAACTAAAAGCGGCCGAGGAATAAACCGATCGGGCGGTCTAACTAAGCCGCTAACTAAACCAAAAAAACCGTAACTAAACCGGTCTTTTTAAAATAAAACGTACCCCTCAGTAGATCTAATCTAGGCCGTTCAGCGCGATCCAACGGTGGTGGGGGTTCCGCGGCTTACATGCAGTGGCGGCAACGGCGACAGACGGCGGCTGACTCGGGCGGCGATAAGCGCGGTGGCTCCGGTGGTCGAGGGGCAGCCAGCGGAGGCGTCCGTGAGTCTTGGCGGCACTTGGGAGGTCGGGGTGGCGGTTGCAGTGATCGGGGCAGCGGAGGCGAGTGGAACGAAGCTCGGGTGAAGCTCGGCTCCGGCGGCAGGCGGTGATGCTCAAGGCGGCGGCTCGGTGGGTTTGAGCTCGGGCGAGGGCACGGGAGATCTGAGACGGCGAGGAGAGGTATATATAGGGGCGGGTCGACTTGGAGGAGGAGGATCCGCGATCTCAGGATTCAGCTGGCAGCGGTGGTTCTGGCGTGGGCGAGGAAAGGGAAGGGTGGGGCCAGCGTCGGTGAGAGAGGGGAGAGGTGGCGAGCGGGCGACCGAGGGGGAGGGGGGTTTGGCGGCTTGGGGCAGCCGGCTCGGCCAGGCTGGGCTGCCTGGCCGTGGTGGGCTGCCTCGGCTATTGGGCAGTTAGCTGGTGGCCTGGGGTTTTCCTTTTTTTTGAATTAGGGAGAGGAGGATTATATAAAAATATATATTTTTATATAGGGCATATATATATCAAAATAATCAGAATTTACCCTACAACTTGGACATTTTCCGAGGGCAAAACTCAAACTAAAAAAACATTTTCTAGAAATCCCAAATAAAATCAAATTTGAATTCAATCTTTTTGGCAAAACTTTTCTTCTGGCATTTTTGGAGTGTCATGTTTACTGCTCTCATACTTTTTCTCAAGTATTTGTCAGGCATTGTTTTGAAGTAAATTCAACTGCCAATTTGAATTCAAATTCCAACAAACTCAAAAGCCTCTGAAATAATTCAAATGTCACTCAGTTCAAACAATAATGCATAGATGCTTAGCTATAATGGTAAAACATTCCAAATGGGAAATTTGGGATGTTACACCATTGCCTGTCGTTTGGGCTCTGAGAATCGCCTTAGGGTCTGCTTGACTGGTTTATATCCTTTTAGAATATTGAGGCTGTGTTCGGCCAGTCTGCGTGGGATGCCTGGCATGTCCGATGGGTGCCAGGCGAAAATGTCCCAATTCTCGCGTAAGAAATCTCGTAGTCTTGGCGTCAATTGCGGGGCTCATTTGTGTCCCGATGGAAGCTGTCTTCGTGGGGTCCGTTAGGTGGACACGGAATTTGACTATCTAAATGCACGCGTTTGAATGAGGTGGACTTGGGTCGTTTGTCTAGTATCACGTCGTTCCACATCTCTGATGGCCCTTGATGTTGTTAACTCTTCGGCTGCTAGGGCTTCAGATAATGCTTCCAAGGCTAGAGCTGCGGTTTTATTTTCGGCGCGAAGCGCAACATCCGGATCACATGCTAGAGTGATGATTCCATTGGGTCCGGGCATTTTAAGCTTCATGTACCCATAATGGGGTACAACTTGAAAGCTTGTAAACGCGTCTCGCCCTAGAAGGGCGTGGTATCCTCTGCTAAAAGGAGCCACCTGGAATGTGATTTCCTCGGACCTATAATTCTCCAGGGTACCGAATACCACATCAAGTGTGATTTTTCCCTTTTGCGCTTCCCGAGTAGGGATAATTCCCCTGAAGGTCGTGCCGCTTTGTTCGATGCGGCTTTTATCAATCTCCATCTTGCCGAGTGTTTCTTCGTAAATCAGATTTAATCCGCTTCCTCCGTCCATGAGTACTTTAGTGAGCGAAAGCCATCTCTACGATCGGACTAAGGACGGGCGGTGGTGCCGGACAGCCCGGAATCGAGGTTCATCATTGGCATTAAAAGTTATAGCAGTGTCGTTCCGAGGGTTTATTTTCGCCACACGGTAAATTTCAGCGCAGCTTCGACGAGCTCGCTTGCGCCTATTGTTTGAGGCTAAAGTCTCGAAGACTGTTAGTACCGTATTGTGTTCGCTGGCGGGATGTTGTTCTGCTTTATGGCCCACAAGAAGGTCCTCGCCACTTTTTGCCACCTGCCGGAGTATCCAACATTACTAAAGGATATGAGTAGGTGTTGTATCCGAGTACCGTGGAGCTTACATGGTCCGTCGAGCCATTCTTCCAATACGGATCTCCATACAGGTGGGCTTTGGTTTCTTGGGGTTGGGTCGGACGACTTCACGAGAGTTCGTCCGTTTAGTTCGGACAAAGGTTTTGGCGAGCGATACTATCCCAAAATTTTGTTTGGGTCTTCCAAGCGCTCTCCATCGCCTGATACTTTTGTACTATGGTTGCCAAAGTCTGTGAAGCGAGACTATGTCGCAATGACTTATAACATTTAGGAGTCCTTCGTCCGTGCAATTTTGCGAGAAAAGTGAGACCATGTCCTCTTCGGCGATCCATGACCTTGTTAAGCGCAAGGAGAATCTGGCCCGATGGCGATGTCTACGGTTTCCTAGGGCTCTTGCACGATGCGGGAGAGCAGTTTAGGTCGATTTAGAGTCCGGATTTTGATCCGATCTAATGCCCAAGCGCGTGGCGGTCCCGAGCTAAACAACTCGAGAATCCGGGGTGCCCAATTTCTTGACCCGATGCCCGATTTTAAGTCCGGGACACAGGTCAGGTTTTCCTTTGAGCAGGTCTTTGGCTCAAGGAGTTCGGTGATCCGAACACAACTTGTCCTCAAAGTTGAGGGGCAATCCGCGTGTGGTTCCTCCACTATCGCTATCTCATGGGTGGCCGACGGGGACCTGATGTCCCTTTGGTCGGGTTTAAGCCCAATCCGGTCGTAGTCTGTAGCGACTCCCAGAGCGGCGAAGCGATCCAAGAGTTCGTTAAGGGAGGAGAGCTCCATTGGATCCATCTGTTCGGCAAGTTCGAATCGGCCAGCGAAGGTTATGATCGATGACCCGAGAAGTCATCGTCGGCGCCACCGCCGATGGGGCGGCCATGATAAAGCCGCCGAGCCAGAGCGTCTGGCCTACAGCCAGAGCCCCCTCCGAGGTAATGTCGTCCTTGACAATGAGACGAGCCATCGAGCCCGACGGCGACGACACAGAGGGACTCTCAATGAAAGCACCAATGTCGTTGTCAAAACCGCGAATCTCGGGTAGGGGTCCCGATCATGCGTCAAAGGCTGATGGTAACGAGGAAGCAAGGGACACAGATGTTTACCGGGTTCGGGCCCTCTCGATGGAGGTAAAACCCTACTTCACAGCTTGATTAATATTGATGATATGGGTAGTACAAGAGTAGATCTACCACGAGATCGTAGAGGCTAAACCCTAAGAGCTAGCCTATGATGGTATGATTGTAATTGTGATCGGCCTTCTAGGACCAACCTCTCCGGTTTATATAGACACCGGAGAGGGCTGGGGTTTATATGGAGTCGGTTACAAGGAAGGAAATATAATATCCGGATCGCCAAGCTTGCCTTCCACGCCAAGGAAAGTCCCATCCGGACACAGGCCGAAGTCTTGAGTCTTGTATCTTCACGCTTCAATAGTCCAGACGTTGTACACAGTCCGGCAGTCCGGATACCCCTTAATCCAGGACTCCCTCAACGGCCCGTGGTGAAACTGGCCCGTAATGAACAGTGCATCACTTTACACCCATTAACGGCCCGTGGTGAAACTGGCCCGTAATGAACAGTGTATCACTTTATACCCATTAACGACCCATTATTCCGTTGGGCCGTTTCCAGCCCATGTTATCTTTCGGCCTTCTCAGAGCCCATTTATTCTTGGGCTCATTTCCAGCATTCGTTTACTTACGGCCCGTTCTTGTCATTTTACGCTTGTGGGCCAAATTCAGCACTGTAGTTCTGATCGGCCGGTTGTGGTCCGTTAATACGTTGGGCCGTTTTCATAGCGTCATCAAATACGGCCTATTAACGATGGCCCGTTATGGTTGGCCCATGAACGGATGATTCCAACTCTAGCCCATTTACGACCATAATGCGGCCTGTTATTGGCCCATGTTTGTGTCGATCATCTTGCCGTATAAGGCCCATTGATGATCTGACCGTATAGGCCCATTGTTTCTCGACCCGTAGAAGGCCCACTTGTTCTCTGACCCGTAGAAGGCCCACTGTCTCTATGGCCCATAGGAGGCCCAGTGTCACTACAGTAAATATTATCCCATGGTTATTGTGGCCTAGTTTTAAAAAATAGGTTATTGCAGCCACTAGCAAACCGCGGAAAAAGAACTGCAATGACTACAAGCAAACAAATAAACAAGACAACAAGGAAATAAATAAGCAAGCAACTTACGCTAGGCTATCACACATATTACATCCATTTGGGCATCAAAGTTCTCCACCGATTGCAAATAAGCGCTACCGACAAAAGAATATACAAAAGCGAGAGCACTTGAAGGCACTAGGCTTGGCAGGTTGGGGCCCCAAACAGTGAAGAAGCTGAGTAGACCTCGATTGTGTCAGCGATAGATGCATCAACACTAGATTTAAGGCATGATGGTGCATACGGCGGTCCTCGACATCTTCATTGCATCTTTGACTTCAATTCGGAGCTGAGTGAAGCAAGCCTTTCCGCTTTAAGTTGAGGCGAAGAAGTCGAACTGATTAGGCAGCGACGACCTTGAGGTTGTCTCACACCTGCTGGTGAGTAAGCTTCAACTCACTTTGTCTTCATCAAGACAGGACCTTGGGGTCATCTCGCTATCCTCAAGATGGTTTGGCTCACTATCTTCCCTAAAGTTCTTCTGGCGTAAGAGATCTGAGTGCGAAAGAGAAACAAGGAGACACGTAACATGTTTCACAATTATATAAGTAAATAAATGGATACATTACGCATAAGGAACATGTTTTTACAACTACAATTTGAAGGCGGTAGTTGTTGCAAACATCCAATCAGATGTAAACAACAAAGCAAACAGCGATGGAGGAAATGATGCCTATCCAAATCTATACTAGAACAAAGTTTGAAGGCTTGAGAAGGATGAACTTACATTACATGTTAACATGGGCTGGACAAAGCCCTTCTCCATGTTGATGGAAGGATAATTCAATAAATTCCCCAAAGAAAATTCTTTATAAGCGTTGCCATTATTCTATTTTGCAAAGAGTAAATATAGATCAAATAATATTGGAAGAAACAGAGGATAATGAAGCTCAGGTGCAGAATGATGATACATAATCAAATACTCCCTCCGTCCCATAATGTAAGATGTTTTTTGACACTACACTAGTGTCAAAAGACGTCCTATATTAAGGGACGGAGGGAGTAGCAATTAATTAAGTACAGTGTTACAAGGCAAAAGGGAGAGAGGTACTGACAAGAGCAATGCAGAGCCCATTATAGTTTTGAGATCGTATGATCCTTTGAGCAAGGAGATTCATCTAAAATTAGTTTTCATACAAGACAGAAGGTAAGGCACAAGCAAAAATTTAGGAGTTCAAATTTTGAATTGTTATCATAGGCGATTACTGACTTTGGGCTCCTAGCAGTTCTAATAGGGGTTTGGCCCTTTGGAGTAGGGGTAAAGTGTGAATGCAGTTGGGCCTGTGTTTTTGTGGCTCTTGATCTATCTGATTTAACAGGTATCACTACCTTTTCCAAATACCTAGTTTGTACTCCTTGAGGATCTGCACTCACCCTCTTCCTTTTGGACATCTATTACGAAGAACAACATTTGATTTGGAAAAACATAGTGTGACGACACATGGAATAGGTATAGAAAATGGATAGGTATGGCATATACTCATATATGATGCTTGAACTAAGCAGATGGTGTAACAAAGTAGAAGTAATGCAAGAGGTCAGATGCAAAATATGTGGCGACCAATACAACTTTGCAAAGTTAGAGCAAGCACCTTGATGGGTGAATAAGATAGGCCATCCTCCACCATGCCAAGTTTGTTAGCCGATTGGATCGTTCCATAATATTCCTCTAAATGCGCCCATACTCATATTAATTTTGATAATGTTCAATATCGACATGCATGAAAACATAAAAACAAGTGAGATTTTCTTTGTAATGCGAAGTGATTCTAATCCAATCTTGCCTCCACAATAAACCCCTTTGTGCTATCTCTGCAATTTTTTAAAGATGCCCGCATGCTGTAATTTGTTGTGTGCATTAATATAATGTGGCCTACTACTCAAAATATGAGAGCTCGAAGTGATGACACTTCATGAGATGATAGCTTCAACATATAGTAAAGAAGAACAAGTCGACTGACTGTGATTCAAAATATACTATGGGATAACAACTCGACCTGACCAGTCGACCGCAAGAGAAGAGTATCATCTTAAAGAAGAGCAGAAGAGCAAGCAAATTGAAGATATTACAAGTCTTTCAATACAATGTCGGTTGGCCACCCATGATGAACCAGAGCGCACAGAGAAATACTATTCTTTCCGGTCTCTCCATATGTGGCTCACATGCATTTCAAAACTAAAGTAGGAACATTTAGCTAACCAATTAAACATCTCTCGGTTTTACTAATATCAGCAATAACATCAGATATGAATTTGTACAACTAAGCTTGTTTAGCTCGATGGGTGGAGCAGTGCTATTACGACACGAACCATGAAGGCTGATTGTGGTCATCATAAAATGGGGAAAACATAAGCATGATGAGTACAATGTTGACCGTGGCAGTGGGATGGCAGATCTGAAGCTGCAACCCGCGCAAAGGGTAGTTAGCAACCGATGTTTGCTTTGAAATAACAACTAAGATTTGGTATGGACAAGAAAGTACGGTCAACAAGTGACAAAGAAATGCAATTATCTTGATCTCTCTATATGTCGCGACATGCATTTGGAAACTCAAGTGGGACCTTTAGCTAACTAATTAAATGTGTCGGTTAACTAATACCAGTATCATATCACAATCATATTTGAACAACTAAGCTTTCGAATTATGAGTGTTGTGTTGTTTAGCTTGAAGGGTGGAGTAATGCTAGTGCATGACGAGAAAGCACCTCTGCAGATCATAGTAGAGTAGATAAAGGGAAAACCCTAAGCATCAAGAGAAAAATCAGGAAAGTGGAACTAGCTGGACCCGATTGGGTGGCGCACATGCTTTTCGAAACGAATATAGGAACATTAGGTGACCAATTAAACATTCTCTGTTTTAGTGATATGAGCATCATCTCAGATTCGTATTTCAACACGTAAGCTTTGGGTTGAGGTCTTGAGGAACAGCGCTAGCACGACACGAAGCACCTACGATGATGGTAGTGAATATAAAGGGGGGAAACCATAAGCTTTACGAGTATAGTGCCCGTGCCATGGCGGATCTGAAGGTGCAAACCAGACGAAGCTACTTCGCAACCAATGTTTGCTTTCAACTAGCCACTACGATTTGAGTACGGACAAGAAAAATCTGATAAACAAATTATGATCTATGTTTGGTGAGATCAATAACTTAAGCACATATGGAAGAGTACCACCTCTCTTGCGGCGCCGTGTAGGCCTATCTTTGTCGTTGAGGGTCTTTGCGGGTGCGATGGTTGTCGGCGGCGGGGAAGAAGACTTTAGACAGCAGACAGCCGGGTCGGGGGATATATCCTGTTGCCGTGGACGAGGCGGTCATAGGAGCGGCAACGGAAAGGTGGACGACGACGTCGATGAAGCGAGAGGAGGCGATCAAAGGATCCTGGTCCAGCGCCGTGGATGAGAGACGTCCATCTCTTGAAGTGGACGACGGGGTAGGGGTAGCAGCTCCGGCAAGGTGGAGGATTGGGTGGTGGACGGAGGAGGCTGGCCGCAGTTCGGAGGTTGTCGTGCCTCCGACGTTGTATGAATGGGGAAATAGAGGGGAGGGGGGGTCTCAAACTTTGGGACGCGCTTCTCTGAAATGGGGGAAAGTTATGAACTTATCCCCTGTTTAAAATTTCGTACATCGCGTCGGTTGGGGATAGGACGGTAATCTCGTATCTCCCAAATATTTGCCGGTAACTATTTCGGGTGAGGAGAGGGTCTTTTGCCGCCCACGGTTGGCGTCCACGGTGTATGAACAGGGCTGACAGGTAGGGCTGTTGTGTCACGTCTGATGGGAGTTACACATCTACCCCTATTTAAAATATTAGCCTACATCGATTTCGGACGAGGAGAGTTTGTTTTGCCGCCCACCGTGTATGAATGGGGAAATGGAGGAAGAGACATGTCTTTCGGACAAGCTTGAATCAAATGTGTTTTGCATACGTTTGGCGCCCACCGTGTCTGAATGGGCTCAGAGGCCGTCATGTCACGTCTGATTGAAGTTACTAGTCTACCCCTATCAACAACCGTGTAAATCCGGTCGATAAGGATGTCAAGTGTCAGGGGTAGATAGTAATTTCCATCTTGCAAACACTTGTTTCGGGCAGCCCACAAATTATAGTGGGTGTTTAGCCGCTTCGTTCAAAACTTGGGAGAACTAGCATTCACGTTTGCCCTGGGACCTGGAAAACTAAATTCAAATCCAATTTGTATTTGATTACGAATATCCACAGATAATTATATGTTTTATTATTTATTTCTTCAAAACCACAACAAAGATCTATTCCACCTTTATATATGATTATGATTTAGAAATGTCGTGATCTTGAGCGCGATGGGTTGGATACACTCTGAGTCAAACAGTTATTTCATCCAATACAATATGCTCACACGAAAAACAATTCACCTTATGTCAATCATACAAGTGCTTGAGGATTACCTCGCCTAAGAAATTCGGATCATTACAACACATGGACAACATAGGGGTCTTGCAACATAATCCATTCGGAGACATGACACAACATGCAAGTACAATAATCTAATGACTATTTCAACTGGTATCTAAAGAAGAACCGGGATTACCTTGGGCTTGAGATAGCGAAGCAATGAGACCTCCTCCGTCTTCAAATGCAACATTCTTACTTCCTCCAATTCTTGGGTTGCTTGCATAATGCGTGCCGCTAATTCCGTAATTTCCAGCCTCAAGATAAAGATTACCTCATTCATGGCAGCCACACCATCTCTTTCTGCCTCTAGTAGAGCCTCAAGCACTATAATATCAGTGCTCAGACTGCTCTCCGATGGTGTTGCCTCTGAGCTGCTACCATCTGGTAACATGGATGGCGACCTGCTTCCACAAATAGATTACGGGGTTATGCGTTGTGTCCTAGTGTGAAAGGCAACCTGAAAGGTTTCCGCTGGACATAAGTAAGAGATAGTTATCGTATGATCCAGGCAGTAAGCTTACATGGTAAACGACGGACGAATTATTGCCTAGCATGGAAAACTATATTTAAATGGTTCGAAGCGACGTCACTGAAAAGAAATTAAAATGGTAAGATGAAACTAGGGATGTAAGTGGCAAATAAACGACATCCGCCAGTCCCATCTAGTTAGTTTTTGCTACCTCCCTAGTTCATTTTCGTCAAAAACAAAAACTCTTTTGAACTATCATACCACAAGTGGACTTTAATCGGGATTAAACGGGACACAGTTGACATCCCTAGTTGAAAGGGAGTGTACAACCACTATATTTAAGTTGCCAAGGCATCTAAGCAGTTGAAATAATCTGAGAAAGCACTTAGCAGTGTTGCCTCATATAAACTACGAAGATAGTCTTGTGATGAAGTTGAGAGGAAAAGTTAAGGACTCAAATGAAATAGGCATGCATTTCTTTACGATAGTACAACAGGCACTGCTGACATAGTGGCCAACTCAGGTATAGCGTAACAACAAACAAGCATTCGAATCAAGCAATACAACCAGCGGAACAACTGAACTATTTGTAATTTGGTAGGATTACACGTTGAGGGCAAAAGCCAAGAAAGCAGCCCACTCGCATTAGGTTTCACATGTACTAAAACACACTGGCTTACCATATGTTGCTATGAAGCCTAGCTGCTGTTGCAATGTTCTTTGAAGATATCGTCAGCATCCCGTGGTTGCAAATCTAGTTGTTGTAGTTTATTCTGCATCATCTATTTAGGTAAAATTAATTTTAATCGCATGCGATGGTCCGATTTGATCATCAATGGTTCATCTAAACTAATGAAAGAAGGGTGTGTGCATACACGACAATATATCTGCTTCCCTCTATTTGCTTCCCTCTATTTTTATGCTTGTTCGAGGTGCCAACCCCAAAAGAATAAATATTTTGCTTGATGGTGTTGGCAGATCCATAATTAATAGAAGCATCAAATTAGTCATGCAACTTGGGAAGATCAAGAATACACAAACAAGTAATGAACAGAGGCTCGGAGCAGTGATGTAATAGGTAGCATCAGAAAATGTAGGGTAAAACGAACAAAAAGCAGCGGAAGCACATGCTAGTTTGCTGATGTGTAATTAAGCATAGAGAACATTAAGCGATGCGATGGAACCAACGGGTGGCATCGTAACAAAACTAAAGGATATTAACTATATGTGCCTTTGGTATGTAATTTAGCACATGTAACATGTTCCTTTGCCGTAAGTATGGCCCTACAGGTGCAAGCAGAATAACGCGTCTCATGAAGAACTGAATGATGCCCTGAAGAAATTCAAAGGTGTGGTGCTTATGCTAGGAAAGTGAATGTAGGCGTCGGCCGTTGGATAATAGTACCTGATTCTCTGCGGCGTATGGGTATCGTTGTCATACTTGATAGCTAAGGATCGTCGATGGTGCTCGTGTTGCGGTTGAGTTTGTGCTGGATATCGCCGTCGCTGAATCGGCTCCGGTGCTACTGATTCTTGGCGCTGTCGACATACAAGAAAGCTCATCTGTGGTAAGTGAACAGTTGCACGATAAAGAGAAAAACCGAAGGAGTACAAATCGAAATAACCTGATGAGGCTGCGGCGTCGATAAAGTAGGGCTGGTGGAGTTGAATATGGCATCCGTGGAGCAGGTCCGGTGCAGTGGACGAAGGCTTTGGTGGGCGCGTTGTACAGTGCTTTCGGTGAGGCGGATCTGTTGCGGCGGACGAGGGCTTGTATGAAGGGCCAGCGAAGGGGCGGACGAGGACGATGAAGGGCCTCTGCTGTGGTGGGCAGCGGCCCGGTTAAGCGAGATCCGGTGCGGTGGACCATGATGGCGGTCGAGGAGATGCAGGTGGTGGACAAACCCGATCGGCTGAAGCGGCTCCGGTGAAGTGGTGAGTTGGCGATTGGGGGTTCCAAGGTGCGGAAGGTAGATCCGGCGGGGTGTGAGGTCCACCGCTGCGGTGGAGGACTAGATTCGGCTGACTTCTTTGTGGTTGGGGGTCGGGGAGGGAAGGGAGGGCTGGGGAAGAATGTTGGGGGCAAGAGGGAAAACAATGGAGTTACCAGCAGCCCTTTTCCGTTCATGTGGCGAGGTAAAACAGGAATATCACTGCGGTTAAACTTTCGGTAGCGTGATATTTCGATGTGAGCGGAAGTTTGAAAGCTTTTGGCGCCTAAAATTATAAGTATTCTGCCCTCGTCTGGCCGACTATGATATCATGGCCGACAATTTGTTTGTTTTGCACGCAAAAAAAATGTGCAAGTTTTGAAAATCAATGTCTCCAACTGGAAACTTAGATTGTCCATTCAATTCAAATATGGATCATTGAGCTACTACAAGCAAATACCATCACACGGTCCAATTCAAATGAAATTCCAAATGTGTTTATCCTAAATATGATGACAAAAGCAAAAATGTGTATGTGTATGAATAAAGTGGATGATTATAAAGTTTCAACATGCACGTATGTGTATATCTCTAGGTTTGATATATGAATTTGAAATCACGAAATCCCGGCTTAAAAAATGTACCTCCATTTAAATGAATTACAAAAGCTAATGATGGAGTCGAATTCCAAAATTCCAATCTTAGGTTTGTAATTACGGTACACCAAGGTATATCACGCATGTTCAATAGTATCATTATCTCATAGTACAAACTGTGAAACAAATTGATCAACCTTGAGTGCACAATATCTCAATTACGCTAAAGTCCCTCAAATATCTCAATCTTTATCTGAAGTCAACCCCCCCCCCCCACCACACACACACACACACACACACACACACATAGAGAGAAGTCGTTCTCTCCCCCAAAGACCAACACACTAGCACATTAACACCCCAACATAGGTCTCTATCACTTTGTCTCTCGGGCATGCACACATCTCTTCCCTCACTCTCTAGGTCTCCCGCTATCTCTCTTACCCAAGCACACACACTATGTAGAGTGTATATTTACCATACACACAAAACGTCACCCCCAAACGTCTATCTCCCTAGTTATGTGGTTCTCGCGCACTCACCTCACACACACCACCCCCACTTGCAAGCAGGCACACTTTGTCTCCTTGTGCACCACTCTCCTCTTTCTACCTCTCCCACATGCGGACCCATGACTCCTTCCATGTATACATATATGTCGTGACTCTTTGCATAGCTCCCTAATGTATGATCGTTCTCGATTTCACACATTGTTTTCTACACCATCTATTCTAGATCTCTCATGAAGTCCCTATCACACACACGATGACTCGCTTCCCTTGCGTCTCCATTCATAGGCCAATTTCGGACAACATCAACATTGTCTCCCTATCTATACACCATTTATGGACACAAAGCGACCCCTCTACCCCTCTCTCTCTCTCTCTCTCTCTCTCTCTCTCTCTCTCTCTCTCTCTCTCTCCGTCGCTAGATCTCTCTTTCTCTCGCTCTCACACCCCTCTCCCACACACACACTCGATGTCTCTTCCAAATAGTCTGCTCCCCCCGCCCGGACCCGTGCTATCTCGCTACTACACATGTCACACCATTCCCCCTTCCCTTATACTAGGTTTACATCATCAGTGGTCTTTCTACTCCACATACACTCTCTCCCTCTCACACACAAACGCGTGCACAAAGACACACAGACACGCACAAACACTCATTTATCTGGATCCTCATCTCTCCCCATGTCCACATGTGTATCTCAAACACTCACTCTCTAATTATGTATATGTGTCTCCATGTTACACGACACAAAGCCCCATGTACATGTCTCTCTCTATCCTCCACACACATAGACACAAAGAATCTGTTATCATTGCCTCAGTCGCTAACATATCACACACACACTGTCTCTCTCTCTCTCGCAAACACGCTCAACAAGGGTTTCCCCGTGAATAACTTACCATCTATTAAACAACACTCGTGGCAGTACGGCAAACACGAGACGTGAAAAAGAATAAATCTACACGTGCTTACACCGTCTAGTATGACTACTAGGACTAGAGCAAGCCAAAAAGCGCGCCGCCGTCACCCCCTCCTTGTCGTGACGGAAAACCTTTGTTTTACACAGTCGAGAAGTCATTGTGCTAAGGCCCCACATGCCGAGGCGTTGAATAGAATGTAGATGCTAGTTTACGGAAGCAAGTATCGATAATACGTTTGTATCTCCATACTTATATTTATTCTCTTATAAAAAACCGAGTTGGTGATGATGGTACGTGTGCCATCTTGCAATATAGACCGTCCGATCTATATCTGACGGATGGAAATGAAACTAAAAGATACCCGCACCCCTCTCCACATTTGCAGACAAGGCCTTCCCTCGTTCATCCTTATCTCCAACAAACCTCATTGTCGAGCAATTAAGAAAGGAAGCCTTTGGAACAAACTGGCCTGGTGGCCGCTGCCGGCGTCGTCAATCCCCATGCCTCTGCTCAATCCGACCACCAACCACTACCACACCCCACTCCTCTTCACCTTATCTCATATTTCTCGAGATATCATTAGTTTTTACACATGGGATTACTCCATGAGGTCAATCACAACAAGTGTTTTATAAAAAATGCATCTTGATGTTCCGTGCAATGCACGGATCTTGCTAATACTCCTACACAAGACTAAGTTGGTGATGCTTTGGTGTATGCGCCATCAAATCGTTTCTGACCATTAGATCTACATCTAACGATTGTGAGGTAAGTTGTTGCCTTTTCTCACCAACATCCCACTTGTCTACCAATTTGCAGAAAAACCCATAATTAGTATCTAAAACCAACCACATCCCTCCCTGGCCTCACCAAAACAGCCCAAGGAATAATATATTCTAATTGAAACATAATATATCTCTAGTGACATATGTATATCAAAATTAGAGTGTTTTGTATCAAGTTTGTGAATAAGTATTATTCTAATTATGATTCGTTACAGCGGACATGAACATTGCTAGTATTTCCAACCATGCATTTTTCCTAGTATTCCATAGTTTCGAGTTTTCCATCAAGATATTAGTCACTCATGGTTGATATTTACTTTCAATCATGTACACATATGCACTATGTAACTAGCCTTGCTTATTGGCTTCCAAAGCTTAACTTTCACTCCTACTTACAATATGTAGAGTATTTAACAAAAAACTACCACTTTCAACCAGCCCTAGGAAGAATCTATTGTACAAAAAAAGCAAAAACATACCCAAAATTTCTTAATCCACGCCAAAAACTACTACCTAGTACTCCTACTGATTAGGTTCGTTTAAACCCATTTATGACAGGGTTGGCCCACACGTCCTTCTTGTGAGGCAGCTTAAACCAACACATTTTGTTTGACCGTTGACACGAGGGGCCCACATCGACCTTCTATCCTGTTATTCCCCTCAAATCATTATTTTTCTGAACATTACTTCAAACAAGATCTTGATGCGTGTTAAATCGGTGGCGCCGGTGATGAGCGAGTTGGCCACCGGACGGGCCGGACGCCGCGCTGGCCTTCGCGCGGGTTGGCAGGCTGGCCCGAGCATGACTCACGAGCGAGCAAGCCGCCGCGCTGGCCTTCGCTCGAGCTAGATGGCTGGCCTTAGCGCGGCGCGCGTGAGCAAGCCGCTGAGCTGCCGTGCCAATCAAGCTAGCAAACCTTGCAGTCAAGCAGCTGGACGGAGCTATCTTGGCTAGCTAGTGGCCGCAAGCGCCGGACGGAGCTGGCATCCGGGCTGCCGCAACATGGGCTCCACAACACCGGCGGTTTTGACCTCGCCTTCTGCCGGCGGCGGTAGCTGCGTCCCATGGCCGAGGATGACTAGGTGGACGGGCCGGAGGTAGGAGTCACTTGAGGGTTTTTGTTGGTAAGAGCATGTACAATGGTTGATATGGTAGTCTTATCTTAAGTCTGCCACGTATGCAAGTGGTAGTAGTTTCTTGGCATTTTAGTGGTTTCTTGCATAATTAGGGGTTTCTTGTAAGGAACAATGTACGTACTACTAGCGACAAAAGGCGATTCTAGGTTGCGTTGTACTCCAACGAGTACTACTAGTGGTCGCGGGAGTTTATACCTCGTTTTGTGGGTTCGATCCCGGCGAGCATACGGACCTTTTAAAAATAGTACTACTACACTTCGCTGCAGCCAATATTTTACACGGGTAGTTTGAGTTTTAAAGTCAAACGGACGTGCGGCCCCACAATCTGGGTGCACTGGACAGCCTAGCCACGTGAATGGGTTTTCCTTCCCAGCATCTCGTGGCTCGTGTGCTCGCCCTAGCCGCACCTCGCTTGCATCTTCCTCACCAGCTAGTAGCATATTTAAACTAGCGCCTCCCAATTAAGCCCGAGGAGCCGAAAAATCTTGGCGGGGCATTGGGAACTGTGCAATATGGCTCTGTACGTACAATGCTCTACTACTACTCTGTAGCTTGTGGCGTTGCACGCATGGACTTCACTCCATTATCGGCTCTACTATAAAAGAAATTCCTCTTGACGTGTTTTTTTTAAACGGAGGCAAAAGCTTTGCTTCATCTCATTCATAAAGAAGGAACTACTAACAAAGTTCGACGAGATCCATTACACCTCCACAAATGGAAGTGAAAAGCCTAGTCTCATTGTATCAAATAACTCAAATGTTCCGCCCATGATAACCTTCACGATAAACAGGCTGCTAGTGTGTGCGTGAGACGAGCGGCTGAGTAGGCCAGCTACGTGAGAGGAGCGGCTGAATAGAGCACCGAGAGTACCCACTAGGCCACTACGCAGGTGTACTTCCTCTGCATTGATAGTACAACGATGGTTATAGAGAACAATAGTACCCTCCACTTCCAACTGTAGCTCCTTGGCCCTGAGATTCAAGAGTTCAAAACTGGTGCACTATACTAGACTAGACTAGAAGTACAGTACATCGCACTACTAGTTGAGAAAAGTAGTACTAATCTTGCTACAGATGTGAGTACATACTCCTCGTCACATAATGTAAGACGTTTTTGACACTAGTTGGCGTGTACAAAAATGGCAAAAACATACCCAAAATTTCTTAATCCACGCCAAAAACTACTACCTAGTGCCAAAAATTTCTTACTAGTGCTATTATTTAAAGTATAATGCAATCCCGTAACGTTCCATAATGCTAGTACTAGTAGTAAATAATAGCCTCACCCCTTCGCTAAGGAACGATCTACAGTTGGAAGGGACGAGGCCCTACGGTTACTACACTCTTATCTCCTCCTCGCCAGTTCCCCTCCCCCTGAAGAGAAGGCAGTTCGTCGCTGCTCCCATGGATTCGCCAGGCGGTTCTCCTCCTCGTCGGGGCTGGGAGACCTTGGACGACGATCCTCTGGGAGAAATCGCACGCCGCTCCAACGTCCTCACCGCCGCAAGACTTGGTGCTTCCTGCACCAACTTTTTCAAGACGCTGCTTAAACATGCTTGGGAAAAGGTCATGCTTGTTGGTATTCCATGCGTCCTCGTGGAGAAGGTTCTTCTATGGGATAATCCTTCGAACAGTCCACCGCTCGTTGGCCATGGTTGCACGTTGACTCCGCTAGAGTTGCCGACGTTGAGAGGTAGTCGGATTTTGTCCGATGAGCAGGTCAGTAATGGAGTTTGATCATCTAGTACTTAGTTATTCCATTTCCAGCCTGTAATTTCTCTGCTGCCCACCGTCTTATATATAGGTCTGGGTCGGTGCCAATGAAGATTGGCTTGCATACCTCCGGCCGGATACCACCATCATTTTGCACAACATCCACAGCGGTCGGCCGTTCAGTAGACCCCTTCTCCACCATTGGGATCGGCCTTCCGGACTGGCTGGGCTTGAATACGTATGATGATGCCTACATGAGATTGAAGAAGATAGCAATTGCAGACCCGCCGACAAAGCGACGCGGCTACGATGATTACTATCTCATCGCGGTGTTCGACATAAGGATTGCCATCAATGCATGAGGCAGTAACGGTAGAGGCTGGCGCATGTTGGCGGTGGCAGATTTGTACCCCTACACGTTCGAAGACGTCGTGCGCCATCTAGGCCGCATCTTCGCGGTGACAAGCCAGGGGACTTGTTTCATTTGGTTGCCATCCTACGGTACGGGAGATTACAAACGGAATGCACAAACCATCATTTGCATCCCTAATGGTACTCCATTATTTTGCACGGACCAGTCATCCCCCGATCAAAATAAGATCGCCGATCCTGGATGTGCATTTGCATCCGCGATTCGGTCTAACCTGGAACCTTGTAGCTGACTTTAGCATATTGGGATCAACTATCTTAGCAGTCATTACCCATGGTACCACTAATGTGCAACATGGTCACACAATCTACCACGATCGGACCGTCACCATCTACCCATGTATTCCATTTTTTAACCCTATCGCCTTCTCTTTCATTGTTGTACTAGTAGTATACTTTGTAGTACTAGTGGGAGTACTCTTTACCTTGGAGGACGCGTATAGCTAGCTAGGCCCTTGAAGACTTGAACCCACTAGCTGCCACCATTTTTGTTTTTCCATGTCTTACTATCTCATCCATGTAGCCAAGAGTGGCTATATATAATAAGCCGGTTATTTTACTTCCTCTATACCGAGTAGTACTATTTCTTTGCAGTATTCTTGACCGCCATATTTGAGCACAACATTATTATGCATGGACCTTGACTATGTACGTCACCATGTGTCCAGATCTGGGATGCCGCGTGTACCAGATGAACGGCACCGAGTTCGACCCCCGTGATGCTACGTGGGTGCTGAGTAACACTCTTGGAGAGTACTCGCTTTTCATCGGGGACAGCTACCCCATTGTGAAGCGGATGCCACCTTCCGTGCACGACACGGAAGGCCTGCCGTTCATGAAGCATGGTTGTTTCTTCAGTGCGCACCGCCGGATGAATGACATGCTGGGACACGCTATCCCTGATTTATGCCGCTTCAGCTTGGATGAGTCTCCATCGTGTGGAAGCGGACTAGAAAGCTGCAACAATGCTTCCCGTTGCCCACCGCTATGGATCATGCCATCCATGAAGAACACCTGGGACTGGAACCTGGAGGAGGACATGTAGCCCATCTAACGTGTAAGTGGAGTACTGTAATTGTGAACGGTAGTGCTGTGAATATATGTAGACTAGTCATGCACAAATTTATCACATGAATTGGAGATGAACTTGTGTAGCATACTGACATGAATATATGTAGACTAGTCATGCACAAATTTATTACTAGTAAATGTGTTATGTGTAGGTGCAACTTGTGTGGTTGTTGCACGGGCTCCAACACGCTCTTTGAGAAAAAAAGGTGGCACAGCTTTGGATATACGTGACGTGGCGGCATCGTACAGTAGCATCGTTCGCTATAGTTGTAGTACACTCCTACTAGGACGACAACTCCTATAAAACCTTGCGCTTGGCTCTTTGCCTCTTCGGGAGGTTCAACAGTTCGTACTCGTGTGAACCTTGCACTTGGCTCTTCGCCGCTTCGGAAGGTCCAACAATGATGATACTACAGTACAATATGCTTCTGGCAATCTGACACCGATTGAACTGCTGCACGTCCATCGCGAGGGCGAGGGCGAGGGCGAGGGAGAGGGAGAGGGAGAGCGAGAGGGCGAGGGCGCTGTAGTCAAAACCCTCTCCTCCTCATGTGAACCACCGCGCGCGTGGGCGAGGGAGAGGCGTAGTAAGCAAGCTTCTCCTCGTTCGGCGAGTTGACGGGACACATCAAAGCAGTACTAGTACTAGTAGTAGTCCATACTGCGTCCTTTCCGATTAATATGGCTTAATTTGAAATGAGAAAAAATACCTTTGGCGGTCAACGTATGTAACAATACGCTCTTTACAGTCATTATATATAGTTTTGCGGTGATTATACGATCACTAGCTCATCGTAGAGCACCGTATTGCACCCTATTGACGGGCCACATAGTCGACGTGGCACTTTGTTGACTGGTTAAATTGTCACCTGGTTTGTAGGTCCCACCTGTCAGTTGGCAGAGCAAAGAAATCAGTTAAACAAAACTTTACGCAGCGCCGCCATACGAGTCCAACCCTTGCGCGAACACCGCCTGGCTGTGTATGTGAGTGCATGCACGTGTCCTCCCCCGGTCTTCCAACAAAGAGTGTACATCGGCTATAAAACAAAGAGTGTAGTACATGATGTACATCTACACTTCCAATGCATTAGCCTTTAATCTAAATCGATATTGATTGACTAATGCACCAACTTGTGCTGTAGGTATAGGCTACATGTCTATCCTTAATTACAGCATGCAACGACCTTCATTTAATCTTCTTCTCTCAATGGTCGCATGCACACATAAGTCTGCTACTTTTGGGCGTTAATTATGCCTGGTCAATGTGTAAATCTCTAAATGTACAGTCTTTCACGGGCGTAGGGAGTAGGTTGAGCACTTGAGCGTGGCGTGTGTGTTGCGTCGTGTCTTTGTGTGCCGCATGGAGTGCGTGAGTGTTGTGTGCGTCCATGTGTGCGTGTGAGTGTTGCATGTTGCATGCATGCATGCATGCATGGGGCTTACTCCTCCCATTGACATGTTCATATTTCAAGCTTCCTCTGTTCCCTCCATATGGTGATACTCCCTCTGTTCCCAAATAGTATGGAGTTAAAGCCTCATACATTCCCCAAATCTGAAGTATTTGTCTTTCTACTGATTTCAACAAGTGACTAGCTACGAGCAAAAGCAGGTGAAGTGGCGTAGAGGCATAGGGATATTGTAGAAAGGAAGTCCTCGCAATCCATTATTCCCCATCTCGGTCGAGAGAACTATTCAACTAGGCTTCGCGGTGAAGTGACAATACACGCCGCAGCGTGACGGGACATGTAATTAATAAGCTGAACCAGCGTGTTGGTGTTACTAAATCAGCCTTACCCGATCTTGCCATCATGTTTGCCAGTAGAGCACGCTTCCGCAAATACGCCTATGCACCTCTGCCCTCCATTAACTGACATATGGGCCCTCTTGTGGTAGACCCACATGTCATCGGTGTACACTCCGAAGGACGGTATATCCTGGTAGTAGTACTAGTAGAATTGAGATTTAATGCACTTTCTTCCCCGTCTTCCACTCTTCTTCCTCCTCTCTTCCCCATCGCTTACGCACACCATTTACCCCGCTCACTTTGCTCGCCCACGCCATCTTCCTTGGTAGCTCATGCGTACCATATCCCCCGCTCCTTTGCTCGGCCACACGAGGAGAACCTTCTTCGCCGCCCGAATCCATCGCTTCATTGCTCGCAGGCACCGAAAACCCCAATGGCATAATCGATCGACACGCATGAGCTGATTGGAATTCCCTCCCTAATGTTCTCTTGGAGCAGATCAGAGTCGTATGGACCTACTCGGCACCGTCCGTCGGCCGCATGCTCGGTGTCTTTGTACCGTCTACTTATGCGCAACCGCCGACTCTTTTCAAGACACCCTGCTTGCTGATGCCCGATCCTCGCAGGTGGCCCAGACACCGACTTGACGATCCTACGGAGGTTGCCATGGTGCCCCTCGACATGCTTCCACTACCCATCCACCTGTCCTTCATGTGCGGCCACTACTGGGCGGGCATGAAGGCAAACTGGATCGTCCTCATCCACCACACCGGTAGTCCGTGGCATCTCGTGGATATCTACACCCAGCGAGAGATCACCCTTCCATCGGTGGATACCGCCGCCATCGAGCCTCATGACCCGCGGACACTCCTGCCTACTACGCGAGGCAGCGTCAAGCTTTTGGCTCGACCTCTGTTTGCAGAAAGTTGTAATCTGCGAAGTGCCCACACCATCAGAAGACTACATGGATTACAAGCTCATTGCCTTGTTCAACATGGGATTAGTCTATCTGGAATTCGGTCGCCATACATGGTTATGGCTCATCATCAATCCTGTTGAGGCAACATTTCTGTCTGATGCTATAGTGCACGATGGCATCGTTTACGCGGTCGGCCTTACGTAATGGCTGCCTATCTTTGGTGGAATCTATCGTCGTGTAATTGTTCTATCTCATCTCATCTTTACCTTATGAATATGACTGCTGTTCATTTGTTACAAATTTAGAATGCATAGCATGTCTATAACCACATCATTGCTATATGTTCCTCTCATTTCCTAGATTTTTATGACCACACATGTTATTGTTAGAGTTGATATGAGAACAATTGGCATCTAATGATTGTTAGAATATGTCATGATTGCTATATGTTACTCTCGTTTACAAGATTTGTATAACAACGCATGTTATTGCTTAGAGTTGATATGAGAACAGTAGTAGTAAGTGCTATGGTAGAATATGAGTAGGCGTTGTCATAGCAGTTTTCCTCTCATTGTTACATGATGTTTGAACCATGACATATTGCTAGAATATGAAATCCATTGGCTTATTTTTTAACTTGGGGTATGATTATGACCACGACATTGCAATTCTCTGTCTATGATATGTGTCACTGTTATAATAATCTTAATTCCACACATACTCTGAACATGATTGTTTATTTTTGTCCTTTTGGTCTCCAATTTGAATTGTTGCAGCAGACGCAAAGCGCTGGCCTTCATGATTCCAGGACCAGGAATCATACCAGCTGATGGGTGGTGGTTTATCGCTCGTTCAGCTGGCGGCGGTCATTTGATGCTCATTCGCACGTACCAAATTGACCAAACCATTACATCAAACCACATGCAGTACAATGCGTGGGGCGTTCGTGACGTTGATGGCTATGGCTGCTTCGTGTTTGAGAAAGGTCCCAGCTCTGTTGGGCTAGGCGTATTCAACTGGAGGCGGGTTTACAGCCTCGGCAACCACTCCTTGTTACTCGGGCTCAATTATCCGATCATCCAACCAATCATCGATCATATCACCGGCGATGATTACTGTGCTATGCAACTTCCATTCGCGAGGGGGGGTTGTGTTTACACATCATACCATGGGTTTCATGAATCACCATATCCAGAGATTCGTTGACACAGCTTGTTGCCGATAATCTTGATGTGTGAAAGGCATCAAGCTTCCATGCGATGGATGGCTTTTGCAAATCCGACATGCGGCGATGTGGTTCATGCCAG
This sequence comes from Aegilops bicornis, assembly GCA_021605145.1. Lineage (NCBI taxonomy): Eukaryota > Viridiplantae > Streptophyta > Magnoliopsida > Poales > Poaceae > Aegilops > Aegilops bicornis. Next base: position 575,540,646 of record CM038670.1, on the reverse strand, counting down.
TAGCAAATATGCACAACTTGATTCGTGCTGATATCTAGACTGAACCATGTATTCTACTGCTGTAGCACGACCCTCTTTTGTTGGATATTATGTACTGTTGTTAATTTGAAGCACTCCTCTGATTTGAAGGATAGATACCTTCCTGGGATCAAGTGCATCCTAACTCACCTGCATAGGATGTACTGATAATGATGATGGAGATGCTGCGAAGCCATATATATATATATATATATATATATATATATATATATATATATATATATATATATATATATCAGTTAGGCTTCAAGTGCGTACTTGTTAGTTAAACCTATGTATAAATTGTGACACTAAATACGACTAGTAAGTAGTACAGATGCGATTACTAGTATACGTCGGTCAAATTATTCATCATGTCCACAAACTGAATTGATGTGACAACACGCTGCTGCGTGGTGACACAAGAATCCGGCGGCGTGTTCGGGTATTACGGACTTCAGATTTTGAGTACCACTTATCTGTCGAAATCTTTCATCATTCACTTAAAACAATCGATTGATCATACATTGAGTACCATATAACTGGAATTACCGATGCAAGTCGATGAAGGATTGGCGGTGCCGCCGGCTGGCGTCAAGTTTGATCCCACGGATCGAGGAGCTGATCGAGCACCTTGAGGCCAAAGTGAGTCTTTGACAATGGCGAGATTTCAGTCTCTCATCGATTTTTCATACCAACCATCGACGGAAAGCACGGCATATGCTACACCCAACCCGAGAAACCTCCGGGTAAGACACCGATCGGCCGTCTACTTGCACAAACATATTCCTTTGTTTATAGCTCTATTTTTCTTTTTAGACGTGAACTGGTGAAGCAATTACAATTTGACAGTTAATAAAAAGTGAAACAAGTGACTGCCACATGCCAAAGATGTTATGAAAATGCCAACTAGGTACACTAAAACCTGTATTCCACAATACTGCAGGTATCACACTGAGTGGCCTAAATAAGCATTTCTTCCAGCGCAATTCCAGGGCGTTCAAAAGGGGCACGTGGACACGTCGCAAGATACAGTCGGAGTGCGGCATGCACGCGATGTGGCACAAGACCGGCAATACGTTGCCGGTGATGGTCAACGGCCGACAGACGGGCAGCAAAGGTTACGGTGCTGCACACCAACAAGAACTTCGACCAGCGAGAGGACCAAGCTGGGTGATGCACCGGTACCACCTCGGGGACTGGAGCAAGAGAAGGAGCGGAGCTGGTCCTTTGCAAGATTTTCTACCGGATGAACACTAGGGCCGGAGTAAAAAGATTATAAGTTAGTTTGGTATTGGTAGTTGTACTACCTTGTCGTCCGCAAGTTGGTATTGTTGTTAACGATCTTTTGGTATGAACTTGCATTTGCTTCCAACCATCATGCCGAGGGTCGACATGGATAGAAAGATGAATCATTTGCTTCGAAACGAATTTTCAGGCACCTGATTTTTATTTGATGGGTAGCATAAGCACCCGCCGTTCGAATTCCCAGTTCTCCAATTTTTTCGAAACAAGTGCATGCACTTATTATCACGATAAAAACACAATATCCGTCTTTGCATCCCGCTTATCGATCCGTACTTGCGTAATTCTCTCATTTATTGAGCACGTATATTGTTTTTTCAGGTCGAGCAAGTTTCAACTGGGTTGTAGACTGCCCAGGGTTGGTTTTGTTTTTAACAGGCCCAGCCCATGACGACAACGGGGCACAAAGATCCAGCAGGTATCTACTGGCCTCTGGCCCGCCAGCATTAGTTATATTTTGTCTTACAACATCCACAGGCAGTTTTTTTTACTGAATCAAACACACAGCCCAGTTCTATTTTCCTCTTGAAACGCATGTCCTACATCCGTTTTCTAATCTCTACCTATAATTTACTAGTTCATATACACATATCATTATATTGAAAACACATAAAATTCCCTTTTCATATTTACATCCTTATTTTTGTTGTTTTTTCCCACCCAATGCTGATTTTTTACCACTGGTTTTCCCTTAAACCAACTCAATTGTCCCACGCCTTATTTGCTTGCAAAAACAAATCTATTTTTTGGCAAATCAATAAGTTCTTAAAAAAATGTTTATCATTTCGGGATTACAACAGTTCAGACTCCACCGAAATATGTAAAATAAGGTTGAAGTTTTTACCCGTGGTCCTGGGCAGAAAATGGGCTGTAATAAATTACTTAAGAATTAGCAAATGGGATGCAAATTATAAAAAATAGCAAATGGGCTTTATGTTATCTGCCACAGATTTGGAGGCTGACTTGTGGGCCTACTAAGTTCATGCGTACACAAGGTTTCTCAAAAAAGAAACTTAGTCAACAATCCACTCTACCAGTGTCAGACCGTTAGATGTCAATCTAACGGCAATCGTGCTTCTTCATCTCGATCTTCCACCTTGACCGCCCAAACCAGCGCCGTCGGAACTGCCTGCTCCCGCCTCCCGTGGCCGGCAGTGCTGCCGGGCAGGCCTGATGGCCCCATCATACTCGCACCCTGGCCTGTCTATGCCTCTACTCACCCACACCTCCTGTTATTTTCCGGCGATGGCAGCCGAACCAGTCAACCCTCATACTCTCCACCGCGTGGGCAGCCACTGCCATGTCTTCCCCGGCTCCGTGTCGTTCCCTTTGTACACCGCCCTGGTGCTCTTGGTGCGGCGTGGTCAACGATGTCCATCCAACGGCCGTAGTGCTTCTTCAACCTCTGGTCTTCTTGCCCCAGCCGCCCAAAGCAGCGCCGGTCGTGCCGCATGCTCCTGCCTCCCGTGGCCGGCTGTGCTGCCGTGGAGGCCTCACCATCCCCATACTACTCCCACCGCTATCTAGGCCATCCCTCCACTCACCCACTCCCCCTGTTATTCTGCAGCGACGGCAACCTCACACCGCAGCCGAACCAGTGAACCCTCGTACTCCTCTCCGCGTGGGCATCCACTGTTGCGTCATCCCCGGCTCCGCGTCATCCCCTTCCTAGGCCTCGCCGTCGTCCACCGCCGTGGTGCTCTCGGTGCGGCGTGGTCAATGTGGTCAACGACCGACTTCCATCAGAAGAGTACTGTACGTGGAGAGGCTGACAACTGGGTCCACGGCAGCCGCAAGGAAGTGCCTCCTTATTACGTGCAAAATAATTATTCCTGCACCTGACAGCAGGGACCCACCGGACGGGCCACCAGTATTTCGCGGAAAAAACATTTCCCCCTGAATGCTGGGACCCACCGGACGGGCCACCGTATTTCATGAAAAAGACGTTTGCCCCTGACTGTTGGGATCCACCGGACGGACCACCGTATTTCACGTAAAAAACATTCCCTCCGCTGTCAGCTCGGACCCACCGGAAGTGCCTCCTTATTACACACAGAAAAATGAATACTCCCCCTGCTAGCTGGGACCCACCATGGTGGGAGGCTGACTTGTGGGCCTACTAAGTTGACGGGGACGGAGGCCTTTGTCAACTTAGTGAATATGAATGATTCTAGCTCCAATGACCGTACGATGTCCATCCAATGGCCGTCGTGCTTCTTCATACTCTGCTCTTCCTGCTCCAGCCGCTCAAACAAGCGCCGGCGGGACTGCCTCCTCCCTCCTCCCATGACGGCTGTCTTTGCCAGCTGAGCCTCACCGCCCATTGTACTCCCATCGCTGGCCTAGCCATCCCTCTACTCACCCACACCTGTTGTTATTCTCCGGCGAGGCGGGCAGAACCAAGTAAACCCTCGTGAAGTCGTACTCCCTCCATGAGGGAAACAACCGAAGTCTTCCTGCCTCCGTGTCGTTCCCATCCTAGGCCTCGCCGTCGTCCACCGCCACAGTGCTCTCGGCGGCCTGGTCAATGTGGTCAACAACCAACATGCATCTGAAGTGGATCAGACGTGGAGAGGTGACAGTTGGGTCCATGGCCGCCTGAAAGGAAATGCCTCCTTATTACGCCGCAAAATAATGATTCCTCCACACGACATCGAGGACCCACCGAAAGGGCCTCTGTATTTTGCGAAAAAAAAAGTTACCGTCGGCCACGGCTGGACCCACCACTATATCTTCGCACGCAAGGAAGTGCCTCCTTATTACGCCTGAGAAAAAAATGAATACTCCCCCGTTAGCTGGGACCCAAGATAGTGGCAGGCTGACTTGTGGGCCTACTAAGTTGTGACGGGGACGGAGGGCTTTGTCAACTTAGTCAATATGAATGATTCTAGCTCCAAAGTGACCGTCGATATCCATCCAACGGCCGTAGTGCTTCTTCAACCTCTGGTCTTCTTGCTCCAGCCGCCCAAAGCAGCGCCGTTCGTGCCTCGTGCTCTTGCCTCCCATGGTCGGCTGTGATGCCGCGGGGGCCTCACCTCCCCCTACTACTCCCACCGCTGGCCAGGCCATCCCTTTACTCACCCACACCCCCTGTTATTCTGCGGCGACGGCAGCCTCACACCGGAGCGAACCAGTGAACCCTCGTACTCCTCTACGCGTGGGCATCCACTGCCGCGTCTTCCCCGGCTCCGCGTCGTCCCCTTCCTAGGCCTCGCCGTCGTCCACCGCCTGGTGCTCTCGGCACGGCGTGGTCAACGTGGTCAAGGAACGGCTTCCATCGGACGTGGGATCAGACGTGGAGAGGTCGACAGCTAGGTCCATCGCCGCAGCAAGGAAGTGCCTCCTTATTACGCGCAAAATAATTATTCCTCCACCGATAGCGGGGACCCACGGACGGGCCACCGTGTTGTGAAAAAACATTCCCCACATTGCTGGGACCCACCAGCTACATCTTCGCACGCAAGGAAGTGCGTCCGGGCAAAAAGCGATTCGCCCCCATTGCTGGGACCCACCAGCTACATCTTCGCAGCAAGGAAGTGCACGATAGTCGGGACCCACACGGTCGGCGTCGTAGCATTGTCATTCTGGTCACGAACGTGTACGTATATATATACTGGTGGATGTAGAGGCGCGCACGTGTCGTAGTAGAGGCGCGCACGTAGCATGTACACGTACGTACAACGGCCGGCCAGATGGAAAGAAAGAAAATACGGCCACGTATGTGTAGATACGGGCGAGGTCTTGAACGCCTACTCGCGCATACGTAGGGACAGGGCTCGTGTACATGGCTGGGTCGAAACAGAGAAACAACATCGTCGTCGTGTTCATGGGGAGGCAACGGAATGCGTCGTGTTCATGGGGAGGCAACGGAATGCGTCGTGTTCATCGGGAGGCAACGGAACGCATGGGAGCCAACCGGCTGGGTCGGAACGGAATGCGTGGTCGTGTTCATCGGGATGGCTTGGATGGAACAGGCGATGGAAACGAGGCCTGGCGTACCGCAGAACGGAGGAAACGGACCTCCTACATTCGGTACGGGGTCCTGTTGATCGGGAGGGATGTAGCGTACCGCAAAATGGAGGAAACGGACCTCCTATAGTCGAAACGGGGGTCCTGTTGATCGGGAGGGGTGTGGCGTACTGCAAAACGGATGAAATGGACCTCCTACAGTCGAAACAGGGGTCCTGTTGATCGGGAGGGATGTGGCGTACCGCAAAACGGACGAAACGGACCTCCTACGGTCGAAACGGGGGTCCTGTTCATCGGGAGGGGTGTGGCGTACCGCAAAACTGGACTCCACGGGATACCGTTCATCTCCACCGTCGACCTCCTCCAGCCTCCACGGGCTACCATTGACCTCCTCCAGCCTCCACAGGCTCCTGTTAATCCAGCCTCCACCATGCGCTACTCCACCGGCTACTGTTCAACCACCCCTCCACTTTCTACTGTTCATCCAGCCCTCCACACCACGGGGTCATGTTCAACCACCCCTCCACGGGCACCCCTCCACTGTCTACTGTTAATCCAGCCCTCCACCACACCACGGGGTCCTGTTCATCCAGAGGCAATGCCACCTCTCACTGTTCATCCAACCCCCCTCCCCCCCGCAACGCTCACTATTCATCCAATCGATTGGCTTCAGTTAGCAGCAGTAGCGAAGGAATCGCTCGATTGGGTTCAGTTAAATTGCTCGGGTTCAGTTAAATCGCTCGGGCTCGATGCAGCGTAACTGCAGTGCAATCGCTTCGAGTTCGATTAGAGCCCAACGCCTCGCTCGGGTTCGATTAGAGCCAACGCCTCGCACACGCAGCAGCGTCACGTGTCACGAGAGATCTGGCGCATCGCTCGCCCCGACCTCCCACCGTGAACCGGAACTCCCCAAAATTTTCCTCCCCTCGCTTCTACCACGGTTTTTCCGTCATGGGCGGCCCAAAGAATGTCATGCAGCTGCGTCTCCCGCCCGCCTGTGACGAAAAGCCCATTTTCCGTCATGATTTTTTGTCATAGAAGTAGGAGCCCACCACATCTATGATGATACCGGGTTTTGTCACAATTATCGTCATAGAAGTGTCATATGTATGACAGAAAAAAAATTGTTTGGCCCAAAATGTCACGGATGTGTTTTTTTTGTAGTGTTACTCGGGTATATGCTTCTGTCACTCACGCCACCCACCATAAGCAAATCATGAACATATTGCAAACCCTACAGCGGGAATCCCACACGCTTGCGCGACACGGAGAGCACCATAGGACAGCACCAATAATAAAACATGCAACTCAAACCAATCACGATCATCAATTAACCCATAGGACAAAGCGGATCTACTCAAACATCATAGGATAGCCATACATCATTGGGAAATAATATATAGCGTTGAGCACCATGTTTAAGTAGAGATTACAGCGGGTAAAAGAGGGGTTACACTGCTGCAGAGAGGGGAGAGTTAGTGATGATGGCGGTGAAGTTGTTGGTGAAGATTGCGGTGATGACGATGGCCCCTTGGCACTCCCATAGCAATCGAAGCGAGGGGAGAGATCCCCCTTCTTCTTCTTCTTCCTTGACCTCCTCCTAGATGGTAGAAGGGTTTCCCCTCCGTCCATGGTCACCATGGCATGGGAGGAGCGAGAGCCCCTCCGAGATTGGATCTGTCTCTCTGTCTCTCTCTGTTTCTGCGTTCTGGAGCCCTTTCACCGTTTCTTTTATAACCGGAGATCCGTAATTCCGATTGGGCAAAATTTTGGACACGATCTCTATCCAGAAATTAGCTTTCTTGCAGCGAAAGAAGGGCTCCAACTGCCTTACGGGGTGGCCACGAGGGTCCAGGGCGCGCCTGACCCCCTGGGGCGCGCCCCCTGCCTCGTGGCCCCCTGGGGCATCGTATCGCATTGATTCTTCTTCCCAAAAATCACAAATATTCCAAAAAAACCTCCGTAGTTTTTATCCCATTTGGACTCCGTTTGATATGGATTTTATGCAAAACGAAAAACATGCAACAAACAGGAACTGGCACTGGGCACTTCATCAATATGTTAGTCCCAAAAATAGTATAAAAAGTTACCAAAAGTATATGAAAGTTGTATAATATTGGCATGGAACAACCAAAAATTATAGATATGACGGAGACGTATCAACATCCCCAAGCTTAATTCCTGCTCGTCCTCGAGTAGGTAAATGATAAAGAAGATAATTTTTGATGTGGAATGCTACCTAGCATAATCCTGATCATGTATCTAATCATGGCATGAATATTAAGACACGAGTGATTCAAGGCAATAGTCTATCATTTGACATAAAAACAATAATACTTCAAGCATACTAACCAAACAATTATGTCTTATCAAAATAACATAGCCAAAGAAAGCTCATCCCTACAAAATCATATAGTCTGGCTATGCTCCATCTTCACCACACAAAGCATTCAAATCATGCACAATCCCGATGACAAGCCGATCAATTGGTTCATACTTATTAACGCGCTTCAGCCTTTTCAACCCTCACACAATACATGAGCGCAAGCCATGGACATAGCACTATGGGTGGAATAGAATATGATGATGGAGTTTTGTGTGAGAAGACAAAAAAGGAGAAAGTCTCACATCGACGCAGCTAATCAACGGGTTGTGGAGATGCCCATCAATTGATGTCAATGCGAGGAGTAGGGATTGCCATGCAACGGATGCACTAGAGCTATAAGTGTATCATGAAAGCTCAAACTGAAACTAAGTGGGTGTGCATCCAACTTGCTTGCTCATGAAGACCTAGGGCATTTGAGGAAGCCCATCGTTGGAATATACAAGCCAAGTTCTATAATGAAAATTCCCACTAGTATATGAAAGTGATAACTCAAGAGACTCTCTATATGAAGAACATGGTGCTACTCTGAAGCACAAGTGTGGTAAAAGGATAGTAACTTTTCCCCTTCTCTCTTTTTCTGTCATTTTTTTTCTTTTTTTCCTTTTTTGGGCCTTCTCTTTTTTTGGCCTTTCTGTTTTTTTTGTTTTTTCGTCCGGAGTCTCATCCCTACTTGTGGGGGAATCATAGTCTCCATCATCCTTTCCTCACTGGGGCAATGCTCTAATAATGATGATTATCACACTTTTATTTACTTATAACTCAATATTACAACTCGATACTAGAACAAAGATATGACTCTATATGAATGCCTCCGTGATGTCGGATATGCAATGATCTAGCGTAGCAATGGCATCAAAAAACGGACAAGCCATGAAAACATCATGCTAGCTATCTTACGATCATGCAAAGCAATATGACAATAAATCCTCAAGTCATGTATATGATGATGATGGAAGTTGCATGGCAATATATCTCGGAATGGCTATGGAAATGCCATGATAGGTAGGTATGGTGGCTGTTTTGAGGAAGATATAAGGAGGTTTATGTGTGATAGAGCGTATCGTATCATGGGATTTGGATGCATCGGCGAAGTTTGCACCAACTCTCGAGGTGAGAAAGGGCAATGCACGGTACCGAAGAGGCTAGCAATGATGGAAGGGTGTGAGTGCGTATAATCCATGGACTCACATTAGTCATAAAGAACTCATATACTTATTGCAAAAGTTTATTAGCCCTCGAAGCAAAGTACTAATACGCATGCCCCTAGGGGGATAGATTGGTAGGAAAAGACCATCGCTCGTCCCCGACCGCCACTCATAAGGAAGACAATCAATAAATACCTCATGCTCCAACTTCGTTACATAACGGTTCACCATACGTGCATGCTACGGGACTTGCAAACCTCAACACAAGTATTTCTCAATTTCACAATTACTCAACTAGCACGACTCTAATATCACCACCTTTATATCGCAAAACTATTGCAAGGAATCAAACATATCATATTCAGTGATCTACAAGTTTTATGTAGGATTTTATGACTAACCATGTGAATGACCAATTCCTGTCATCTCTCCAAATAGATATAAGTGAAGCAAGAGAGTTTAATTCTTTCTACAAAAGATATGCCCATGCTCTAACGAGTATAAGTTGAGCAAAAGAGCATTCTACAAATGGCGGTTTTCTATGTGAAGAGAAACAGGCAATCCAAACTTCAAATGATATAAGTGAAGCACATGAAGCATTCTATAAAGCCATACTCAAAAGATTTAAGTGAAGTGCAATGAGCATTCTATAAATCTACCAAGGACTATCTCATACCAGCATGGTGCATAAAATGAAAGTGAAAACTAAATGCAAAAGACGCTCCAAGATTTGCACATATCGCACGAACGAAACGAATCCGAAAACATACCGATATTTGTTGAAGAAAGAGGGGATGCCTTCCGGGGCATCCCAAGCTTAGACGCTTGAGTCTCCTTGAATATTTACTTGGGGTGCCTTGGGCATCCCCAAGCTTGAGCTCTTGCCTCTCCTTCTTCTCCTCACATCGAGACCCTCTCGATCATCGAACACTTCATCCAGACAAAACTTCAACAGCAAACTCGGTAAGATCCGTTAGTATAATAAAGCAAATCACTACTCTAAGTACTGTTGCAAACCAATTCATATTTTGTTTTTGCATTTTAGCTACTGTAATATAACTTTTCCATGGCTTAATCCACTGATATAAATTGATAGTTTCATCAAAACAAGCAAACAATGCATCAAAAAACAGAATCTGTCTAAAACTGAACAGTCTGTAACAATATGAACATTAACCATACTTCTGGTACTTCAAAAATTCTGCAAAAATTAAGAAAACTAAACAATTTGTATATAAAGACAGTGCAAAAAGTTTCAGAACCGTTTGACGTTCCAGTAAAAAATGAAAAATCGCGCACTACAGCCAAAGTTTCTGTCCTGCACCGTACAAACCACCAAGCATTGTAAACATCCTAAAGGCAAATCTTGGCACATTATTTTTATAATACAATGGAATTATACAAGAGGATAATTATTTTTGTTAAAATTTTTCTGTAATCAAGATTCACAAAGTTTCCGTGAGCATGAACAAAGTTCAGGGAGCTCTCCCACTTCAACAATGCTTGTCTTTCTCACTTTCACTTTCCTTTTTGAAAAGTTTCGGGTTCCCCTCTTTATTTTTTTTGTTTTTAAACTATATAAAGGCACTCAACAGAAATAAATTACACTCTAAAACTTCCGGGTTGTTTCCCCGGCAGTGCTTTCTTTAAAGCCATTAAGCTAGGCATATAGTGCTCAAGTAGTGAATCCACCCGGATCCCAAGGTATATCAAAGCCAATTTTAATTAGCAATGATTCGTAATTTAGTGGTGAGCAAAAAGTAACATATATCAAGTAATGACAAACTCTAACTCTCTTCTTATGCATCGGCATGTCATAAAAGAACAATTCATGCACACATAGTAAAGGCCAATGCATAGTATAAACAGTTTCTTGCAATTTTATCATGTTGGTGAAGGAAATATGCCCTAGAGGCAATAATAAAGTTATTATTTATTTCCTTATATCATGATAAATGTTTATTATTCATGATAGATTTGTATTAACCGGAAACATGATACTTGTGTGAATACATAGACAAACAGAGTGTCACTAGTATGCCTCCACTTGACTAGCTCGTTAATCAAAGATGGTTATGTTTCCTAGCCATTGACATGAGTTGTCATTTGATTAACGGGATCACATCATTAGGAGAATGATGTGATTGACTTGACCCATTCCGTTAGCTTAGCACTCGATCGTTTAGTATTCTGCTATTGCTTTCTTCATGACTTATACATGTTCCTATGACTATGAAATTATGCAACTCCCGTTTACCGAAGGAACACTTTGTGTGCTACCAAACGTCATAACGTAACTGGGTGATTATAAAGGTGCTCTACAGGTGCCTCCGAAGGTAATTGTTGGGTTGGCATATTTCGAGATTAGGATTTGTCACTCAGTTATTGGAGAGGTATCTACGGGCCCACTCGGTAATGCACATCACTATAAGCCTTGCAAGCATTGCAACTAATGAGTTAGTTGTGGGATGATGTATTACGGAACGAGTAAAGAGACTTGACGGTAACGATATTGAACTAGGTATTGAGATATCGAAGATCGAATCTCGGGCAAGTAACATACCGATGACAAAGGGAACAACGTATGTTGTTATGCGGTTTGACCGATAAAGATCTTCGTAGAATATGTAGGAGCCAATATGAGCATCCAGCTTCCGCTATTGGTTATTGACCGGAGACGTGTCTCGGTCATGTCTACATAGTTCTCGAACCCGTAGGGTCCGCACGCTTAAAGTTCGATGACAGTTATATTATGAGTTTATGTGTTTTGATGTACCGAAGATAGTTCGGAGTCCCGGATGTGATCACGGGCATGACGAGGAGTCTCGAAATGGCCGAGACATAAAGATTGATATATTGGAAGCTTATATTTGGATATCGGAAGTGTTCCGGGTGAAATCGGGATTTTACAGGAGTACCGGGGGTTACCGGAACCCCCCCGGGGGTTTAATGGGCCAAGATGGGCCTTAGTGGAGAAGAGGAGGGGCGGCCAGGGCAGGCCACGCGCCCCCTCCCCCTCTAGTCCGAATTGGACAAGGAGGGGGGGGTGGCGCCCACCTTTCCTTCCTCTCTCCCTCCTCCACCCCCCTTCTCCTACTCCAACTAGGAAAGGAGGGAGTCCTACTCCCGGTGGGAGTAGGACTCCTCCCTGGCGCGCCTCCTCTGACGGCCGCCTCTCCCCTTGCTCCTTTATATACAGGCAGGGGCACCTCTAGACATAACAATTGATCCTTTGGATCTTTTAGCCGTGTGCGGTGCCCCCCTCCACCATAGTCCACCTCGATAATATCGTAGCGGTGCTTAGGCGAAGCCCTGCGTCGGTAGGACATCATCATCGTCACCACGCCGTCGTGCTGACGGAACTCTCCCTCAAAGCTCGGCTGGATCGGAGTTCAAGGGACGTCATCGAGCTGAACGTGTGTTGAACTCGGATGTGCCGTACGTTCGGTAGTTGATCGGTCCGATCATGAAGACGTATGACTACATCAACCGCGTTGTGCTAAGGCTTCCGCTTTTGGTCTACGAGGGTACGTGGACAACACTCTCCCCTCTCATTGCTATGCATCACCATGATCCTGTGTGTGCGTAGGATTTTTTTTGAAATTACTACGTTCCCCAACAGTGGCATCCGAGCCAGGTTTTATGCGTAGATGTTATATGCACGAGTAGAACACAAGTGAGTTGTGGGCGATATAAGTCATACTGCTTACCAGCATGTCATACTTTGGTTCGGCGATATTGTTGGATGAAGCGGCCGGACCGACATTACGCCAGACGCTTCACGCCGAGACTGGTTCTCTTGGCGTGCTTTGCACACACGTGTGGTGGCGGGTCTCAGTTTCTCCAACTTTAGTTGAACCGAGTGTGGCTACGCCCGGTCCCTGAGAAGGTTAAAACATCACTAACTTGACAAACTATCGTTGTGGTTTTGATGCGTAGGTAAGAACGGTTCTTGCTCAGCCTGTAGCAGCCACGTAAAACTTGCAACAACAAAGTAGAGGACTTCTAACTTGTTTTTGCAGGGCATGTTGTGATGTGATATGGTCAAGGCATGATGCTATATTTTATTGTATGAGATGATCATGTTTTGTAACCGAGTTATCGGCAACTGGTAGGAGCCATATGGTTGTCGCTTTATTGTATGCAATGCAAACACCCTGTAATGCTTTACTTTATCACTAAGCGGTAGTGATAGTCGTAGAAGCATAAGTTGGCGAGACGACAACGATGCTAGGATGGAGATCAAGGTGTCGCGCCGGTGACGATGGTGATCATGACGGTGCTTCGGAGATGGAGATCACAAGCACAAGATGATGATGGCCATATCATATCACTTATATTGATTGCATGTGATGTTTATCTTTATGCATCTTATCTTGCTTTGATTGACGGTAGCATTATAAGATGATCTCTCACTAAATTATCAAGGTATAAGTGTTTTCCCTGAGTATGCACCGTGGTGAAAGTTCTTCGTGCTAAGACACCACGTGATGATCGGGTGTGACAGGCTCTACGTTCAAATACAACGGGTGCAAAACAGTTGCACACGCGGAATACTCAGGTTAAACTTGACGAGCCTAGCATATGCAGATATGGCCTCGGAACACTAAGACCGAAAGGTCGAGTGTGAATCATATAGTAGATATGATCAACATAGTGATGTTCACCATTGAAACTACTCCATCTCACGTGATGATCGGACATGGTTTAGTTGATTTGGATCATGTGATCACTTAGAGGATTAGAGGGATGTCTATCTAAGTGGGAGTTCTTAAGTAATATGATTAATTGAACTTAAATTTGTCATGAACTTAGTACCTGATAGTATTTTGCTTGTCTATGTTGATTGTAGATAGATGGCCCGTGTTGTTGTTCCGTTGAATTTTAATGTGTTCCTTAAGAAAGCAAAGTTGAAAGATGATGGTAGCAATTACACGGATCGGGTCCATAACTTGAGGATTATCCTCATTGCTTTGCCACGTAAGAATTACGTCACAGAAGCACCCCTAGGTGCCGGACCTACTGCAGGAGCAACACCGGATGTTATAAACGTCTGGCAGAGCAAAGTCGATGACTACTCGATAGTTCGATTGTGCCATGCTTTACGGCTTAGAACCGGGACTTCAACGACATTTTGAACGTCATGGAGCATATGAGATGTTTCAGGAGTTGAAGTTAATATTTCAAGCAAATGCCCGGATTGAGAGATATGAAGTCTCCAATAAGTTCTAAAGCTGTAATATGGAGGAGAATAGTTCTGTCAGTGAGCATATACTCAGAATGTCTGGGTATAACAATCACTTGATTCAACTGGGAGTTAATCTTCCACATGATAGCGTCATTGACAGAATTCTTCAATCATTGCCACCAAGCTACAAGAGCTTCATGATGAACTATAACATGCAAGGGATGGTTAAAATGATTCCCGAGCTCTTCGCAATGCTAAAGGCTGCGGAGGTAGAAATCAAGAAGGAGCATCAAGTGTTGATGGTCAATAAGACCACCAGTTTCAAGAAAAAGGGCAAAGGGAAGAAGAAGGGGAACTTCAAGAAGAACAACAAACAAGTTGCTGCTCAGGAGAACAAACCCAAGGTTGGACCTAAGCCTGAGACTGAGTGCTTTTACTTCAAATAGACTGGTCACTGGAAGCGGAACTGCCCCAAGTATTTGGCGGATAAGAAGGATGGCAAGGTGAACAAAGGTATATGTGATATACATGTTATTGATGTGTACCTTACTAATGCTCGCAGTAGCTGTCGGATTTCGGGTTCTGGCAGACCCTTGAGGTTCGAACACTGGGGTGCGCGTGGAGATCCAACCCTCCACCGTCTCGCACCTCGCCGAATCGCTGGGACCTAAACTACTAAACGGAACAACACAAGAGACACAAGATTTATATTGGTTCGGGCCACCATTGTGGTGTAATATCCTACTCCAGTGTGTGGTGTGGTGGATTGCCTCTTGGGCTGATGAGGAACAATACAAGGAAGAACAGCCTCGCGAGGGTCATTCTTGGCGGGTGCGATGAACTGCTTGGTGGTGTCCGGTCGCTCTAGCTACTGGTTTCTTGATGAGGATCCGGATCTCCCATACAGGGGTGGCTACTCCTATTTATAGGCGAAGGCCTGGGCCTCTTCCCAAATATTGAGAGGGAAGGCGCCAGCAGTTAGCCATTTTGTAGGGAACATCGGGTACACTTATCTTGACTAAAGTTGGTCCTCGCTTTGCCAAAGGCTCGTGATGACGCCTTTGCTTGGGCTCCACGATGTCTCCCTTCCAGCCTTTGGGCTGGTCTTGGTCTTGTTGCACCGAAACGGATGCCTTTGCTTGATGCTCTCGCCTGCGCTTGCTCCCTTTGCACCAAAGAGGAAAGGAGGACATCATGCGGTGGCGCCCATCGGGCGCCCTTGGTCGTCATGGCTTGCGTCATGGGCACCTCGTGAGGTACCCTGCCTTGAACTCTCCGCCTCCTCATAAGCCATCCTGACGAGGCCGTGCCTGAGGAAGCTCCTCGCCATCCGCCCCGCGAAGCTTGGCCCCTCGCGAGGGTCTTGAGCTTGCGTTGATGAAGATGGGCCGTGCTGGGCCTCCTTCGAGCCACGCCGCAGGCCGCAGTGTGCAAGTCTGGGACCCCGTT
Organism: Aegilops bicornis; assembly: GCA_021605145.1. Taxonomy (NCBI): domain Eukaryota; kingdom Viridiplantae; phylum Streptophyta; class Magnoliopsida; order Poales; family Poaceae; genus Aegilops; species Aegilops bicornis. The sequence goes on along the minus strand of CM038670.1, from coordinate 575,525,186 downwards.
CCCGAACGCCGACAGTAGCCCCGGGCCCATGGCGCGCCCGAACTTGGCCGAGCGAGAGGCGAAAGGGCAAGTCTGAGCGTCATGAGCCCTAACGACTATGCGGCCTTGGGCGCCGCGTGGCGGTTGATTGGACGTGGGCGGCACTGTTCCCCCACGCCTCCTTATTTCGTGCCTTGCTAGGCGGACACGCTGCTGTACACATCCGTTCCCCCTTCTGCTGCTTGAGCGCTCCCTGTCCTTCCTTCTCTCGAACTCCAGCTCTTGCATCCACTCTGATCTCGAACCTTCCCCATCTCCTTCCTGCCGTCATGGCCCAGGAAGGGAAAAGGGAAGAAACCCGTGCCGCCGCCTCGCTCGTCGTCGACGGCGGCCCCTGCCATCGATCGGCCGGTCATAGTCAACCGAGAGGGCCTGGGCAAGGTCCGCTCGGCCCTGGCCACCATCTTCAATGAGTGCGGGAGGACGACGGACTGGCCTGCGTCTCGGTTCTCCGTTGACAGGATTCGCACCGAGGTCCGGTACTTCGCTGACGCCCTTTGGGCAGGACTGGTTCCCCCTTCTCAGATTTCTTCAATGCCGTGCTTTCCCATTACCAGATCCATATGATGCATCTGGGTCCTGAATCCATCACCCTTCTCGCGGTATTCGCATTCGTTTGTGAGGCAATGTCGGGCATCATTCCTTCGGTTGCCTTGCTACGCCACTTCTTCTCTCTGCGCCTCGTCGACCCCATCCAATGCTCGGGGTGCGTGAGCTTCATCGCTGCGCCCGAGAAATCGGCTTCCGGAATTGACTTCAGTATTCCCCCGCCCTCGCCTAGGTTTCGCGAGCGGTGGCTGTACGTGGATGTTGGGGTGCCCAGCCCCCTGGCACGGAGCCATCCTGCTTTCTTGTCCCCAACTCAGTGGGGCCAAGTGACACTCGCGGGCCCCGATTTGCCTTCGTCTGCACCGCTTGAGTTCTGAGAAAGCTTGGCGTGTGGCGCCCAAGGTGGTGAAGGAGTTCCTGCTATGCCGTATCGCTCCTCTCCAACGCCACTCCCACCGGATGTGGGCTTTCAGCGAGCTCGATGATCGTATGAGGCTCCGAAGAGGACACGACACTGAAGTCTTGAGGCAGTGCTCCTGGTCCTGACTGGTAACCCCAACCCCGACGGCATCCGGCATGGAGGGGCCTTGCTGTACCTCTGCCAGAACTAGGGGCGACTTTGTGAACCAGATGCCTGTCTCTGATGAATGGGGGCCGCGCCCCGCTGGCCTCCAAGGGCCTCGCGAGAATCCAGTGACGGTGACTGCCCTTCCAGTCGGCCAAGGCGGATCCTCATCAAGTGGCGGGGCAGGGAGGCACGAGCCGCCAGAGGTCAAGGACCCCGCCGGGTGATAGCGGGCGGCGCTCATGAGGGAGCAGCTCTGAGGCTCATGCCGCCGTGGTCGAGGCGGCGGGCGCTGCCCGCAGTGCCTGCGGATGAGGCCCGAGGCCCTAGCCGCTTCTCTTGGTGAGGCGACCAGCGGCCTGCGTCGACGCCCACAGCGCAGTCGCCTTGATGCTTCTCCCTCGTCGCGGTGACCCTGCGCTCAAATCTTGGGTCGCTTCGCGTGGACTTGAGGCCCTCCGGGAAGAAGGGAGGCCACAGGTGATGATTAACCTTGTCGCCTCTTTGAAGCGTAGGAAGTACTTCGCCATCGATGAGTAAGCCTTCTCCTTCTCCGGCTCCCGATCCTTCTGCTGCTTGTCTTGATCCTTGCCTGTAGGCCCCTTCTGCCGAATTCACAGAGGCAGGCGAGAGTCGTCCCCTCGGCCGCCCCTCCCGTCCTTGAGTGCTCCGGCGGTGGAGCCCTTGTGGTGAGGTCGATCAGAGGCGAACCGCCCAGGCGTCGAGGCCTGCGCGCCTCGCGACCCTTCTTCGCGAGCCTTCTCGTGGCATAGCTAGCCTGCCGTGGGCTTCTCCCTGGTCGTGGGCCGGCGATTGGTGGCGCTTCCTGCGCTCTTCGTCTGCAGGGTGGGCTGGCTCAGTCGGGCTTCGGCTCGGCGTGCCGGCCGTCAGCGAGGTGCGGCCCAGCCCCCTGCCGGAGGAGTGCTGACCCGTGGCTCCGGCGCCGCTTGGGGCGGTTGATGGTGTGGAAGACGTGCACGAAGCGCGCCGGAGCGCCGCGCCTTCGCCAAGGATTTCTTCAAAGGCGGCCGGCGGTGAGCCTTCTCGGTGAAGAGCTTCGGCCACGACGAAGACGCCTTGAGGCCGAGGGCCTGCGCCTAGCCGCAGAGAGGCGTGAGCTGGAGGGCGCTGTCGCCCTTGCGCGCCATCAACGCGATCTTGACGATGAGGAGGCCAAGGCGTCGCTGGCAGCCTCTCTGGAGGCTTGTTCTCGGGCTGTCGAGGAGGCCCGGGAAGCTAACAGGCGGCGAGAGGCGGCGGAGGAGCGAGCACGGGAACTCCTGGCCCGGTGTCACTCACTGGAGGAGCAAGAGGAGCTGCGCGAGGCAGCCCTCGCGTCGATGAAGGTGGCCTCCGGCGACCCGGCGGAGCTCCAGAAGCGTGAGGAGGCGTTGACGCTTGAAGCCGCCAAACGCGCGCGCGAGTACGAGCGCTTGGAGAAGAGGGAGCGCTTGGCGATGCGGGCGGAGGATGAGGTCGCTGCACAGGAAGCCCGCGTCCTGGAGGAGGTCGGACGCCGAGTGGCGACGGCGCGCTTGAACCTCAAGCGCGAGTTTGAGGAGAGGCTGGGGTTGATCAGGGCCGAGGCTGAAGGCAGGACTGCTGCCTTGAGGGCCAAGCTGGAGGAGGCGACGCGGCGGGCCGATGCTCTTGAGCCGCCCGTCGAGGTGGCGCAGGGGGAGTCAACCACCTCTCAGGCCGAGGTGCTCCTTCTTCGCTAACGGGTGGAGGAGGCCAAGGCCGTCGCGCGCTAGAATGCGGACGAGATATGTCAGCGGCGAATCCTGGAGCATGAGCACGGCCCCATGCTCACCACGCTCCGGGAAAGAGCCAACACAGCCTTGGGTAACATCTGCGAGGCGGCTGTTGGCGAGCCGCACGCGGTTAACTACGCCGGCAACCTTCAGTTCTTCACCGATGTGGTGGCGCGATTGGAGGCGCGGTCGGTCAGGGCCAATAGGTTGGTGGAAGAGAGGAGCCGTGCGCTGCTTGGGCGCGCCTTTTCTCGTGTCTTCAGCCATCTCCGCAACATGGACCCCCACTTCGACTTTGACGCAGCCATCGCCCGATTCCCGGGCCGTCCGGGCGACTGGCGCCTTGGGTGGAAGACAATGTGGATGCTCTTGTCGGGGCCTTTGCTTTGGACAACGACGGCGTGATCGTGGCTGGCGATGAGGGCGGCGTGGTGAACGGCTCGACAGCGCGCCGATGGCCACGCAGACGGTGGCAATGAGGCCAGCGGACGCCCGGCAACGGCTCGGGAGGTGCTCCCGAGGGCGCATTGGGGATTTATCCGACTGATTATGTATTGTCCCTGTTCCATTACCCTCATGAATAGAACTCGAGGCTTTGGCCTGATGGTTGTGAGAGCATTTTGGGAGGGGGAGCCCCTCATGTAAAACTTGTGTTCATCGTATTAGCAGGTGTTACATCGCCCATACGCCCGCGCCAAGTGGTTGGGTAAGCGACGTGCTGGTTGGCCAGTTTACCTTTGTTTCGTACGAGCCCTGAGATAGCCGGTGGGAGGCTGCGGTGATCCGAGTGTCTCCTGATTGAATCCGTAGGACCTGCAGTAAAAACCCTCCGGAGAGGACGCGGCGGCGGCAGGCTGGGCCGCGCGCAAGCTAGGCCTGGCCCGGCTCGCGAGGGGCTCGTGAGGGGAGGCAGCTGAGGCGGAGTGGTAACCGAAACGCGAGAGATTTGCTCGAACGAGACTAAGCACCCCTTCCCCGAACACACGCAAATCTCAAATTCGAATCCAACTTAAATCCAGCGGGGGAAAGCGACAACCAAAGGGAAAGGCGAAGAAATCAGAAGAAAAGCCGCGTCCGGCACCTAGTCTAGTCTTGGACGTCTTCTCACCAGCGCGGAGCTAAGTGCTGCCACTGGGCGTGGGAGGAGCCCCTGTGGCTGAGGCCGCACCCCGAGACTCGGGCGTGTACAGCCCCACTCATTATTACGTGAGAGTATCACGCAGGCGTGAGCTTCACGAGCCTTTGGGCCTTCTTCACACGTACCGTCCTTGCTTCATATCGCCCAGACGAGGCCCGCCGTGCGCCCCACTCTAGTGCCATCAACGACGATCGGAAACCAGGACGCCGCCGATGGGGTAGAGCGGTCGCCAGCGTTCCCCCGACGACCACGGGTCCTCCGCCAGGGGAAGGCCCTGAGGCACCTCCCCAGCAGAGGGCCTACCTCCTGAGAACGCCTTGCTCCGAACGCCGCGATGGTGATGTTGGATCTCGGCCCCTCTCCTGCAGCTCCCTGCGCCCTCCTCCCGAGGGGTAGGAGACTGCGGGAGCGGGGCAGCTGCTCGCCGCGGCGACCTGCACCTCCTGCGATCCATGATTAGCGTATGCTTGCTCCTGAGGAAGTAGCGGTACCCGATAATCGTCGCCCCCGGCGCGACCAGTAAGACAATCCCGAGGCTCCTGGAAGAGCTCAGCTTCTGGCGCCTCATCCCCCCAGCTCGGGCTGAGGAGCAAGCCTTGTTCTCCCTCATGCGGGTGCCCTTGGTCCATCATGTGGGGCACGTATTCTTCTGGCGCCGTCATCCCGAAGGCCACGCCGTAGTGCTCAGCGTGCCATGCGGCTCTGCTTGACGCGCCCACCGTGGGGTGGTGGCTGAAGGAAATATGCCCTAGAGGCAATAATAAAGTTATTATTTATTTCCTTATATCATGATAAATGTTTATTATTCATGCTAGAATTGTATTAACCGGAAACATAATACATGTGTGAATACATAGACAAACAGATAGTCACTAGTAAGCCTCTACTAGACTAGCTCATTAATCAAAGATGGTTATGTTTCCGAACCATAGACATGTGTTGTCATTTGATTAATGGGATCACCTCATTAGAAGAATGATGTGATTGACATGACCCATTCCGTTAGCTTAGCACTTGATCGTTTAGTATATTGCTATTGCTTTCTTCATGACTTATACATGTTCCTATAACTATGAGATTATGCAACTCCCGTTTACGGAGGAACACTTTGGGTACTACCAAACGTCACAACGTAATCGGGTGATTATAAAGGAGTACTACAGTGTCTCCAAAGGTACTTGTTGGGTTGGCGTATTTCGAGATTAGGTTTTGTCACTCCGATTGTCGGAGAGGTATCTCTGGGCCTTCTCGGTAATACACATCACATAAGCCTTGCAAAGCATTACAACTAATGAGTTAGTTGTGAGATGATGTATTACGGAACGAGTAAAGAGACTTACCAAAGAACGAGATTGAACTAGGTATTGGATACCGACGATCGAATCTCGGGTAAGTAACATACCGATGACAAAGCGAACAACGTATGTTGTTATGCGGTCTGACCGATAAAGATCTTCGTAGAAAATGTAGGAACCAATATGGGCATCCAGGTCCCGCTATTGGTTATTGAACGGAGATGTGTCTCGGTCATGTCTACATTATCCTCGAACCGTAGGGTCCGCACGCTTAAGGTTTCGATGACAGTTATATTATGAGTTTATGTATTTTGATGTACCGAAGGTTGTTCGGAGTCCCGGATATGATCACGGACATAACGAGGAGTCTCGAAATGGTCGAGACACAAAGATTAATATATTGGACGGATATATTTGGACACCGGAAAGGTTCCGGAGATGTTTGGAGCTCCGGGAGGTTACCGGAACCCCCCGAGAGGTATATGGGCCTTATTGGGCCCATGTAGGAGGAAGGGAGAAGGAACAAGGGAGGGGGGCGCGCCCCCCCAAGCCCAATCCGAATTGGGGAGGGGCGGCCCCCTTCCTTTCTCCTTCCCCTCTTCCTATTCCTACTACTAGTACTACTTCCTAATACTAGTACTCCTTCCTTCCCTCCAAATAAGATAAGGAAAGGAGAGGAAACCTACTTGGAGTAGGTTTCCCCCTCCTATGGTGCGCCCCCTTGAGGCCGGCCACCTCCTCCCTCCCTCCTTTATATACGGGGAGGGGCACCCTAGAAGACACAAGTTGATCCTTGAGATCGTTCCTTAGCCGTGTCGGTGCCCCTCCACCATATTCCACCTCGGTCATATCGTGGCGGTGCTTAGGCGAAGCCTGCGTCAGTGAAACATCAAGATCGTCCTGCACGCCCGTCGTCTTGTGGAACTCCCTCTCCCCGGAGCTTTGCTGGATCGGAGCCCGAGGAGCGTCATCGAGCTGAACGTGTGCCAAGAACTCGGAGGTGCCGGAGTAACGGCGCTGGGATCGGCAGGATCGCGAGGAGAACGTACGACTACTTCCTCTACGTCATCATCGACTCGGAGGTGCCGAAGTGGCAACCTTTGGGATCGGCAGGATCGCGAGGAGAACGTCTGACTACTTCCTCTACGTTGTGATCGCTTCCGCTTTGGTCTACGAGGATACGTAGACAACACTCTCCCATCTCGTTGCTATGCCATCACCATGGTCCTGTGTGTGCGTAGGAAAATTTTAAAATTACTACGTTCCCCAACAGTGGCATCCGAGCCAGGTTTTATGCGTTGATGTCATATGCACGAGTAGAACACAAGCGAGTTGTGGGCGATACAAGTCATACTGCCTACCAGCATGTCATACTTTGGTTCAGCGGTATTGTGAGATGAAGCGGCCGGACCGACATTACGCGTGACGCTTCTGCGAGACTGGTTTCACCGTTACGAGCACTCGTGCTTAAAGGTGGCTGGCGGGTGTCTGTCTCTCTCACTTTAGTTGAACCGAGTGTGGCTACGCCCGGTCCTTGAGAAGGTTAAAACGGAGTCTATTTGACGAAGTATCGTTGTGGTTTTGATACGTAGGTAAGATCGGTTCTTGCTCAGCCCGTAGCAGCCACGTAAAACTTGCAACAACAAAGTAGAGGACGTCTAACTTGTTTTTGCAGGGCATGTTGTGATGTGATATGGTCAAGACGTGATGCTATATTTTATTGTATGAGATGATCATGTTTTGTAACCGAAGTTATCGGCAATCGGCGAGAGCCATATGGTTGTCGCTTTATTGTATGAAATGCAACGCATACATAATTGCTTTACTTTATCACTAAGCGGTAGCGATAGTCGTAGAAGCAATAGATGGCGTAAACGACAACGATGCTACGATGGAGATCAAGGTGTCGGCGCCGGTAACGATGGTGATCACGACGGTGCTTGAAGATGGAGATCACAAGCACAAGATGATGATGGCCATATCATATCACTTATATTGATTGCATGTGATGTTTATCCTTTATGCATCTTATCTTGCTTTGATTGACGGTAGCATTATAAGATGATCTCTCACTAAAATTATCAAGAAGTGTTCTCCACGAGTATGCACCGTTGCCAAAGTTCGTAGTACCCGCACACCACGTGATGATCGGGTGTGATAAGTTCTACGTCCATCTACAACGGTGCAAAACAGTTGCACACGCGAAATACTCAGGTTAAACTTGACGAGCCTAGCATATAACAGATATGGCCTCGGAACACGGAGACCGAAAGGTCGAGCGTGAATCATATAGTAGATATGATCAACATAAGATGTTCACCATTGAAAACTACTCCATCTCACGTGATGATCGGTTATGGTTTAGTTGATTTGGATCATGTGATCACTTAGATGACTAGAGAGATGTTTGTCTAAGTGGGAGTTCTTTAGTAATATGATTAATTAAAAACTTAAATTTATCATGAACTTAGTACCTGATAGTATTTTGCTTGTCTATGTTTCTTTGTAGATCGATGGCTCGTCTTTGTTGTTCCGTTGAATTTTAATGCGTTCCTTGAGAAAGCAAAGTTGAAAGATGATGGTAGCAATTACACGGACTGGGTCCGTAACTTGAGGATTATCCTCATTGCTGCACGGAAGAATTACGTCACGGAAGCACCGCTAGGTGCCGAACTCTTCTTGAGCAACGCCGAAGTTGTGAACGTCTGGCAAAGCAAAGTCGATGACTACTCTATAGTTCGATGTGCCATGCTTTACGGCTTAGAACCGGGTCTTCAACGACGTTTTGAACGTCATGGAGCATATGAGATGTTCCAAGAGTTGAAGTTAATATTTCAAGCAAATGCCCGGATTGAGAGATATGAAGTCTCCAATAAGTTCTATAGCTGCAAGATGGAGGAGAAACGATTACATCGGTGAGCACATACTCAAAATGTCCGGGTATAATAATCACTTAATTCAGCTGGGAGTTAATCTTCCGGATGATAGTGTCATTGATGTAATTCTCCAATCAACGCCACCAAGCTACAAGAGCTTCGTGATGAACTATAATATGCAAGGGATGACTAAGACAATTCTGAGCTCTTACAATGCTAAAAGCCGCGGAGGTAGAAATCAAGAAAGAGCATCAAGTGTTGATGGTCAACAAGACCACTGGTTTCAAGAAAAGGGCCAAAGGGAAGAAGAAGGGCAACTTCAAAAAGAACAGCAAGAAAGTTGCTGCTCAAGAGAAGAAACCCAAGTCTGGACCTAAGCACAAACGAGTGTTTTTACCGCAAGGCATCGACCTTTCGAAGCGGAACTGCCCCAAGTATTTGGCGGATAAGAAGGATGGCAAGGTGAACAAAGGTATATGTGATATACATGTTATTGATGTGTACCTTACTAGAGCTCGTAGTAGCACACTGGTATTTGATACTGGTTACATTGCTAATATTTGCAACTCGAAACAGGGACTACGGAATAGACGAGCAGCAGCGGCAAAGGACGAGGTGACGATGCGCGTGGGAAAGCGGTTCCAAGGTCAATGTGATCGCGGTCGGCACGCTACCTCTACATCTACCTTCGGGATTAATTTTAGACCTAAATAATTGTTATTTGGTGCCGGCGTTGAGCATGAACATTATATCTGGATCTTGTTTAATGCGAGACGGTTATTCATTTAAATCAGAGAATAATGGTTGTTCTATTTATATGAGTAATATCTTTTATGGTCACGCACCCTTGAAGAATGGTCTATTTTTATTGAATCTCGAGAGTAGTAATACACATATTCATAATGTTGAAACCAAAAGATGCAGAGTTGATAATGATAATGCAACTTATTTGTGGCACTGCCGTTTAGGTCATATCGGTGTAAAACGCATGAAGAAACTCCATCTTGATGGGCTTCGGAATCACTTGATTATGAATCACTTGGTACTTACGAACCGTGCCTCATGGGCAAGATGACCAAAACGCCGTTCTCCGGAACTATGGAGCGAGCAACTGATTTGTTGGAAATCATACATACCGATGTTTGTGGTCCAATGAATATTGAGGCATCGCAAGTGGTATCGTTATTTTCTCACCTTCACAGATGATTTGAGCAGATATGGGTATATCTACTTAATGAAACACAAATCTGAAACATTTGAAAAGTTCAAAGAATTTCAGAGTGAAGTGGAAAATCATCGTAACAAGAAAATAAAATTTCTATGATCTGATCGTGGAGGAGAATATTTGAGTTACGAAGTTTGGTTTACATTTAAAACAATGTGGAATAGTTTAGCAACTCACGCCACCCGAACACCACGGAGAAATGGTGTGTCCGAACGTCGTAATCGTACTTTACTTGATATGGTGCGATCTATGATATCTCTTACTAATTTACCGCTATCGTTTTGGGGATATGCTTTAGAGACGGCCGCATTCACGTTAAATAGGGCACCTTCTAAATCTGTTGAGACGACACCGTATGAACTATGGTTTGGCAAGAAACCAAAGTTGTCGTTTCTTAAAATTTGGGGCTGCGATGCTTATGTGAAGAAACTTCAACCAGATAAGCTCGAACCCAAATTGGAAAAATGTGTCTTCATAGGATACCCAAAGGAGACTGTTGGGTACACCTTCTATCACAGATCTGAAGGCAAGATTTTCGTTGCTAAATTCGGATCCTTTCTAGAGAAGGAGTTTCTCTCGAAAGAAGTGAGTGGGAGGAAAGTAGAACTTGATGAGATAATCAGATCTGCTCCCTTATTGGAAAGTAGTTCATCACAAGAAAGCGGTTCTGTGACAACTACACCAATTAGTGAGGAAACTAATGATGTTGATCATGAAACTTCAGATCAAGTTGCTCTTGAACTTCAGAGGGTCAAGCAGAATAAAATACGCACCCGAGTGGTACGGTAATCCTATTCGAAGTCATGTTACTTGACCATGGCGAACCTACAAACTATGAAGAAGCGATGGTGAGCCCAGATTCATGAAATGGCTGGAAGCCATGAAATCTGAGATAGGATCCATGTATGAGAACAAAGTATGGACTTTGGTTGACTTGCCCGATGATCGGCAAGCCATTGAGAATAAATGGATCTTTAAGTAGAAGACTGACGCCGATGGTAATATAACTGTCTATAAAGCTCGACTTGTTGCAAAAGGTTTTCGACAAGTTCAAGGGGTTGACTACGATGAGACTTTCTCACCCGTAGCGATGCTTAAGTCTGTCCGAATCATGTTAGCAATTGCCGCATTTTATGATTATGAAATTTGGCAAATGGATGTAAAAAACTGCATTCTTGAATGGATTTCTAGAAGAAGAGTTGTATATGATGCAACCAGAAGGTTTTGTTGATCCAAAGGCCTCTAACAAAGTGTGCAAGCTCCAGCGATCAATTTATGGTGCAGTGCAAGCCTCTCGGAGTTGGAATAAACGCTTTGATAGTGTGATCAAAGCATATGGTTTTATCTGAGACTTTTGGAGAAGCTCATATTTACAAGAAAGTGAGTGGGAGCTCAGTAGCATTTACGATATTATATGTGGACGACATATTATTGATTGGAAATGATATAGAATTTCTGGATAGCATAAAAGGATACTTGAACAAAAGTTTTTCAATGAAAGACCTCGGTGAAGCTGCTTACATATTGGGCATCAAGATCTATAGAGATAGATCAAGACGCTTAATTGGACTTTCACAAAGCACATACCTTGATAAAGTTTTGAAGAAGTTCAAAATGGATCAGGCAAAGAAAGGTTTTTACCAGACATTACAAGGTGTAAAATTGAGTCGACTCAATGCCCGACCACAGCAGAAGATAGAGAGAAAATGAAAGATGTTCCCTATGCTTCAGCCATAGGCTCTATCATGTATGCAATGTCATGTACCAGACTGACGTATGCTTAGTCAGTAAGCTTGGCAGGAAGGTACCAAAGTAATCCAGAGTGGATCATCGGACAACGGTCAAGAACATCCTGAAATACACGAAAAGGACTAAGGATATGTTTCTCGTATATGGAGGTGACAAAGAGCTAGTCGTAAATGGTTACGTCGATGTAAGCTTTGACACCGATCCGACGATTCTAAATCGCAAACCGGATACGTGTTTTTGTTAAGCGGTGGAGCTGTCGGTTGGTGCAGTTCTAAACAAAGCGTCGTGGCGGGATCTACATGTGAAGCGGAGTACATAGCTGCTTGAGCGACAAATGAAGGAGTCTGGATGAAAGAGTTCATTTCCGATCTAGGTGTTATACCTAGTGCATCGGGACCAATGAAGATCTTCTGTGACAATACGGTGCAATTGCCTTGGCAAAGGAATCCAGATTTCACAAGAGGACCAAGCATATCAAAAGACGCTTCAATTCCATTCGGGACCAAGTCCAAGTGGGAGACATAAAGATTTGCAAAATACATACGGATCTGAATGTTGCAGACCCATTGACTAAGCCTCTTCCACGAGCAAAACATGATCAGCACCAAGACTCCATGGGTGTTAGAATCATTACTATGTAATCTAGATTATTGACTCTAGTGCAAGTGGGAGGCCCGAAGGAAATATGCCCTAGAGGCAATAATAAAGTTATTATTTATTTCCTTATATCATGATAAATGTTTATTATTCATGCTAGAATTGTATTAACCGGAAACATAATACATGTGTGAATACATAGACAAGCAGATAGTCACTAGTAAGCCTCTACTAGACTAGCTCATTAATCAAAGATGGTTATGTTTCCTAACCATAGACATGTGTTGTCATTTGATTAATGGGATCACCTCATTAGAAGAATGATGTGATTGACATGACCCATTCTCGTTAGCTTAGCACTTGATCGTTTAGTATATTGCTATTGCTTTCTTCATGACTTATACATGTTCCTATAACTATGAGATTATGCAACTCCGTTCTGGGAGGAACACTTTGGGTACTACCAAGCGTCTGGCGTGAATCGGGTGATTATAAAGGAGTACTACAGGTGTCTCCAAAGGTACTTGTTGGGTTGGCGTATTTCGAGATTAGGTTTTGTCACTCCGATTGTCGGAGAGGTATCTCTGGGCCTTCTCGGTAATACACATCACATAAGCCTTGCAAGCATTACAACTAATGAGTTAGTTGTGAGATGATGTATTACGGAACGAGTAAAGAGACTTACCAAGAATCTAGATTGAACTAGGTATTGGATACCGACGATCGAATCTCGGGTAAGTAACATACCGATGACAAAGGGAACAACGTATGTTGGTATGCGGTCTGACCGATAAAGATCTTCGTAGAAAATGTAGGAACCAATATGGGCATCCAGGTCCCGCTATTGGTTATTGACCGGAGATGTGTCTCGGTCATGTCTACATTATACTCGAACCGTAGGGTCCGCATGCTTAAGGTTTCGATGGCGGTTATATTATGAGTTTATGTATTTTGATGTACGAAGGTTGTTCGAGTCCCGGATATGATCACGGACATAACGAGGAGTCTCGAAATGGTCGAGACACAAAGATTAATATATTGGACGGATATATTTGGACACGGAAAGGTTCCGAGATGTTTGGAGCTCCGGAGGTTACCGGAACCCCCGGGAGGTATATGGGCCTTATTGGGCCCATGTAGGAGGAAGGGAGAAGGAACAAGGGAGGCGCGCCCCAAGCCCAATCCGAATTGGGGAGGGGGCGGCCCCCTTTCCTTCTCCTTCCCCTCTTCCTATTCCTACTACTAGTACTACTTCCTAATACTAGTACTCCTTCCTTCCCTCCAAATAAGATAAGGAAAGGAGGGAAACCTACTTGGAGTAGGTTTCCTCCCTATGGTGCGCCCCTTGAGGTCGGCCACCTCCTCCCTCCCTCCTTTATATCTGAGGGGAGGGGGCACCCTAGAAGACACAAGTTGATCCTTGAGATCGTTCCTTAGCCGTGTGCGGTGGGCCCCTCCACCATATTCCACCTCGGTCATATCGTAGCGGTGCTTAGGCGAAGCCCTGCGTCGGTGAAACATCAAGATCGTCACCACGCCGTCAGGCCGACGGAACTCCCTCTCCCGGAGCTTTGCTGGATCGGAGCCCGAGGAGCGTCATCGAGCTGAGCGTGTGCCAAGAACTCGGAGGTGCCGGAGTAATGCTTGGCGCTGGGATCGGCAGGATCGCGAGGAGAACGTCTGACTACTTCCTCTCGTCATCATCGACTCGGAGGTGCCGGAGTAACGCGTCCTTTGGGATCGGCAGGATCGCGAGGAGAACGTACGACTACTTCCTCTACGTTGTGATCGCTTCCGCTTTGGTCTACGAGGGTACGTAGACAACACTCTCCCATCTCGTTGCTATGCCATCACCATGGTCCTGTGTGTGCGTAGGAAAATTTTAAAATTACTACGTTCCCCAACAGTGGCGCGGCGGTCCACCTGGGCCGTCTGTTACGTCGAGTCCTTCTTCTCCTTGGACCGGGGGCGGGGGCAACCCCGCCGCTGGCCCGGTGCTGACAGCTTCGCCGGTGTTGGAGTAGCTTTGGAGCCCGCGGGCACGCGTGGAGCCGCCCTTGGCCGCCTGGCCCGAGATGGAAGCTGGGTGCGAAGGGTGAGCCCCGAGGCGGCGAAGCCTAGGAGCTTTGCCACTCGCTCCAAGAAGACGTCGCCGCTCTCCGGCTCGCTGCAGCAGCTCTCGGGCCACTGTGAGCGCGGCCCTCGAGTTCGCCTGCTCCCGGCGGGTGTACGGTGACGTGGTCGCGGCGTGATTGGAGGCCCTTGCTGCCGACCGCGCCTGCCGCGGCGTGAGAGCCGTCGAAGCCTGTCCGCGCCGCCCGCGGCCCGCAGCGCCCTGCGGACCGCGAGCTGCCTGGGGCACGGGGTCGCCCGAGGCGAAAGCTCTCTGTGGGCGGGTCACGCCGCCAAGGATCTGGGTTGCCCGCTTGGTCGCTGGACATGGTGATGACAATGCGACGGAACACGAGGTGGCGTATAGGATTCCGGCGCACCTACCTGGCGCGCCAAATGTCGGATTTCGGGTTCCGGCAGACCCTTCAGGTTCGAACACTGGCGTGCGCGCGGAGATCCAACCCTCCACCGTCTCGCACCTCGCCGAATCGCTGGGACCTAAAGTACTAAACGGAACAGCACAACAGACACAAGATTTATACTGGTTCGGGCCACCATTGTGGTGTAATACCCTACTCCAGTGTGTGGTGTCAGAATGTCTGGGTATAACAATCACTTGATTCAACTGGGAGTTAATCTTCCGCATGATAGCGTCATTGACAGAATTCTTCAATCATTGCCACCAAGCTACAAGAGGTTCGTGATGAACTGTAACATGCAAGTGATGGATAAAATGATTCCTGAGCTCTTCGCAATGCTAAAGGCTGCGGAGGTAGAAATCAAGAAGGAGCATCAAGTGTTGATGGTCAATAAGACCACCAGTTTCAAGAAAAAGGGCAAAGGGAAGAAGAAGGGGAACTTCAAGAAGAACAACAAACAAGTTGCTGCTCAGGAAAACAAACCCAAGTCTGGACCTAAGCACGAGACTCGGTGCTTTTCTTGCAAATAGACCGTCAGGAAGCGGAACTGCCCCAAGTATTTGGCGGATAAGAAGGATGGCAAGATGAACAAAGGTATATGTGATATACATGTTATTGACGTGTACCTTACTAATGCTCGCAGTAGCTGTCGGATTTCGGGTTCCGGCAGACCCTTTAGGTTCGAACACTGGGGTGTGCCCGGAGATCCAACCCTCCACCGTCTCGCACCTCGCCGAATCGCTGGGACCTAAACTACTAAACGGAACAGCACAAGAGACACAAGATTTATACTGGTTCGGGCCACCATTGTGGTGTAATACCCTACTCCAGTGTGTGGTGTGGTGGATTGCCTCTTGGGCTGATGAGGAACAATACAAGGAAGAACAGCCTCGTGAGGGTCTGTTCTTGGCGGGTGCGATGAACTGCTAGGTGGTGTCCAGTCGCTCTAGCTACTGGTTTCTTGATGAGGATCTGGATCTCCCCGCCCTGGGGGTGGCTACTCCTATTTATAGGCAAAGGCCCTGGGCCTCTTCCCAAATATTGAGCGGGAAGGGCGCCAACAGTTGGCCATTTTGAAGGGGAACAGCGGGTACACTTATCCTGACTAAAGTTGGTCCTCGCCTGCCAAAGGCTCTGGTCATGACGCCTGCTTGGGCTCCACGATGTCTCCCTTCCAGCCGTTGGGCTAGTCTTGGTCTTGTTGCACCGAAACGGATGCCTTTGCTTGATGCTCTACTGCGCTTGCTCCCTTTGCACCAAAGAGGAAAGGAGGACATCGCGGGCTGGCGCTGTTGGCGCCCTTGGTCGTCATGGCTTGCGTCATGGGCACCTCGCGAGGTACCCTGCCTTGAACTCTCCGACTCCTCATGAGCCATCCTGACGAGGCTGTGCCTGAGGAAGCTCCTCGTCGTCCGCCCCGCGAGGCTTGGCCCCTCGCGAGGGTCTTGAGCTTGCGTTGATGAAGATGGGCCGTGCTGGGCCTCCTTCGAGCCACGCCACAGGCCGCAGGCAGGCAAGTCTGGGGACCCCCGTTCCCAGAACGCCGACAGTAGCACCAGGATATTTGATACTGGTTCTGTTGCTAATATTTGCAACTCGAAACAAGGACTACGGATTAAGCGAAGATTGGCTAAGGACGAGGTGACGATGCGCGTGGGAAATGGTTCCAAAGTCGATGTGATCGCGGTCGGCACGCTACCTCTACATCTACCTTCGGGATTAGTTTTAGACCTGAATAATTGTTATTTGATGCCAGCGTTGAGCATGAACATTATATCTGGATCTTGTTTGATGCAAGACGGTTATTCATTTAAATTAGAGAATAATGGTTGTTCTATTTATATGAGTAATATCTTTTATGGTCATGCACCCTTGAAGAGTGGTCTATTTTTATTGAATCTCAATAGTAGTGATTCGCATATTCATAATATTGAAGCCAAAAGATGCAGAGTTGATAATGATAGTGCAACTTATTTGTGGCACTGTCGTTTAGGTCATATTGGTGTAAAGGGCATGAAGAAACTCCATACTGATGGTCTTTTGGAACCACTTGATTATGAATCACTTGGTACTTATGAACCGTGCCTCATGGGCAAGATGACCAAAACGCCGTTCTCCGGAATTATGGAGCGAGCAACAGATATGTTGGAAATCATACATACAGATGTATGTGGTCCGATAAATGTTGAGGATTGCGGCGGGTATCGTTATTTTCTCACCTTCACAGATGATTTAAGCAGATATCGGTATATCTCCTTAATGAATCATAAGTCTGAAACATTTGAAAAGTTCAAAGAATTTCAGAGTGAAGTTGAAAATCATCGTAACAAGAAAATAAAGTTTCTACGATCTGATCGTGGAGGAGAATATTTGAGTTACGAGTTTGGTCTTCATTTGAAAAAATGCGGAATAGTTTCGCAACTCATGCCACCCGGACCACCACAGCGTAATGGTTTGTCCGAACACCGTAATTGTACTTTGCTAGATATGGTGCGATCTATGATGTCTCTTACTGATTTACCGCTATCATTTTGGGGTTATGCTTTAGAGACGGCTGCATTCACGTTAAATAGGGCACCATCGAAATCCGTTGAGACGACGCCTTATGAACTGTGGTTTGGCCAGAAACCAAAGTTGTCGTTTCTTAAAGTTTGGGGCTGCGATGCTTATGTGAAAAAGCTTCACCCTGATAAGCTCGAACCCAAATCAGAGAAACGTGTCTTCATAGGTTACCCAAAGGAAACTGTTGGGTACACCTTCTGTGACAGATCTGAAGGCAAGAATTTTGTTGCTAAATTTGGATCCTTTCTAGAGAAGGAGTTTGTCTCGAAAGAAGTGAGTGGGAGGAAAGTAGAACTTGATGAGGTAACTGTACCTGCTCCCTTATTGGAAAATAGTTCATCATAGAAACCGGTTCCTGTGACACCTACACCAATTAGTGAGGAAGTTAATGATGATGATCATGAAACTTCAGATCAAGTTGTTACTAAACCTCGTAGGTCAACCAGAGTAAGATCCGCACTGTGAGTGGTACAGTAATCCTGTTCGGAGGTTATGTTACTAGACCATGACGAACCTATGAACTATGAAGAAGCGATGGTGAGCCCAGATTCCGCAAAATGGCTTGAGGCCATGAAATCTGAGATGGGATCCATGTATGAGAACAAAGTGTGGACTTTGGTTGACTTGCCCGATGATCGGCAAGCCATTGAGAATAAATGTATCTTCAAGAATAAAACTGACGCTGACGGTAATGTTACAATCTATAAAGCTCGACTTGTTGCAAAAGGTTTTTGACAAGTTCAAGGGATTGACTACGATCAGACTTTCTCACCCGTAGCGATGCTTAAGTCTGCCCGAATCATGTTAGCAATTGCCGCATTTTATGATTATGAAATTTGGCAAATGGATGTCAAAACTGCATTCCTGAATGGATTTCTAGAAGAAGAGTTGTATATGATGCAGCCGGAAGGTTTTGTCGATCCAAAGGGAGCTAACAAAGTGTGCAAGCTCCAGTGATCCATTTATGGACTGGTGCAAGCATCTCGGAGTTGGAATAAACGCTTTGATAGTGTGATCAAAGCATATGGTTTTATACAGACTTTTGGAGAAGCCTGTATTTACAAGAAAGTGAGTGGGAGTTGTGTAGCATTTCTAATATTATATGTGGATGACATATTGCTGATTGGAAATGATATAGAATTTCTGGATAGCATAAAGGGATACTTGAATAAGAGTTTTTCAATGAAGGACCTTGGTGAAGCTGCTTATATATTGGGCATCAAGATCTATAGAGATAGATCAAGATGCTTAATTGGACTTTCACAAAGCACATACCTTGACAAAGTTTGGAAGAAGTTCAAAATGGATCAAGCAAAGAAAGGGTTCTTGCCTGTGTTACATGTTGTGAAGTTGAGTAAAACTCAATGCCCGACCACTATAGAAGATAGAGAGAAGATGAAAGATGTTCCCTATGCTTCAGCCATAGGCTCTATCATGTATGCAATGTTGTGTACGAGACCTGATGTGTGCCTTGCTATAAGTTTAGCAGGGAGGTACCAAAGTAATCCAGGAATGGATCACTGGACAGCGGTCAAGAACATCCTGAAATACCTGAAAAGGACTAAGGATATGTTTCTCGTTTATGGAGGTGACAAAGAGCTAGTCGTAAATGGTTACGTCGATGCAAGCTTTGACACTGATCCGGACGATTCTAAATCGCAAACCGGATACGTGTTTACATTGAACGGTGGAGCTGTCAGTTGGTGCAGTTCTAAACAAAGCGTTGTGGCAGGATCTATGTGTGAAGCGGAGTGATACGTCCCCATCGTATCTACTTTTCCAAACACTTTTGCCCTTGTTTTGGACTCTAACTTGCATGATTTGAATGGAACTAACCCGGACTGACGCTGTTTTCAGCAGAATTGCATGGTGTTATTTATGTGCAGAAACAAAAGTTCTCGGAATGACCTGAAACTCCACGGAACTTACTTTTGTAAAATATTAAAAATATTGGCGAAAGAATCAAGGCGGGGGGGGGGCACCACCTGTCCACGAGAGTGGGGGGCGCGCCCCCTGCCTCGTGGGCCCCCTGGAGCTCCACCGACCTCAACTCCAACTCCATATATTCGTGCTCGGGGAGAAAAAATCAGAGAGAAAGATTCATCGTGTTTTACGATATGGAGCCGCCACCAAGCCCTAAACTCTCTCGAGAGGGCTGATCTGGAGTCCGTTCGGAGCTCCGGAGAGGGGAATCCGTCGTTGTTGTCATCATCAACCATCCCCCATCACCAATTTCATGATGCTCACTGCCGTGCGTGAGTAATTCCGTCGTAGGCTTGCTGGACGGTGATGGGTTGGATGAGATTTATCATGTAATCGAGTTACTTTTGTTAGGGTTTGATCCCTAGTATCCACTATGTTCTGAGATTGATGTTGCTATGACTTTGCTATGCTTAATGCTTGTCACTAGGGCCCGAGTGCCATGATTTCAGATCTGAACCTATTATGTTTTCATGAATATATGTGAGTTCTTGATCCTATCTTGCAAGTCTATAGTCACCTACTATGTGTTACGATCAGGCAACCCCGAAGTGACGATAATCGGGAACACTCCCGGTGATGACCATAGTTTGAGGAGTTCATGTATTCACTATGTGTTAATGCTTTGGTCTGGTACTCTATTAAAAGGAGGCCTTAATATCCCTTAGTTTTTTGTTAGGACCCCGCTGCCACAGGAGGGTAGGACAAAAGATGTCATGCAAGTTCATTTCCATAAGCTTGTATGACTATATTCGGAATACATGCCTACATTACATTGATGACTTGGAGCTAGTTCTGTGTCACCCTATGTTATGACTGTTACATGATGAACCGCATCCGGCATAATTCTCCATCACCGATCCAATGCCTACGAGCTTTTCACATATTGTTCTCCACTTATTTACTTTTCCGTTGCTATTATTACAATCACTACAAAACCCAAAAATATTACTTTTGTTACTGTTACCGTTACTTCCATATTACTTTGCTACTAAATACTTTGCTGCAGATACTTAGTTATCCAGGTGTGGTTGAATTGACAACTCAACTGCTAATACTTGAGAATATTCTTTGGCTCCCCTTGTGTCGAATCAATAAATTTGGGTTGAATACTCTACCCTCGAAAACTGCTGCGATCCCCTATACTTGTGGGTCATCAAGACTATTTTCTGGTGCTGTTGCTGGGGAGCATAGTTCTATTCTTTGATTCACTTGGGATTTATATCTACTGGTCACTATGAATAATTTGAAAGATGAGAAAACAAAAATTTATCCCTCAACTACGAGGGGAGGTAAGGAACTGCCATCTAGCTCTGCACTTGATTCACCTTCTCTTCTAAGCAAGCTTGCGACACCTAAACCTGCTTCTGCTATTAATTTTGGTATGTCGCATGTTATTGATGATGCCACTTCTGCTATGCATGATACTTATGATGAAACTACTTCTATGCTTGATACTATTGTGCCACTTAGTGAATTTCTTGATGAACAACTTGCTAGGGCTAGAGAGAATGAAATTATTGAAACTGATAATATTGATGATAGTGATGATGAAGGCTCTCCCAATAAATATGAATTGCCTGTTGTGCCTGAGGGCTATGTTATTGATGAAGAAGCTGCTAGAGCTATTCTTGCTTGCGATGATAGATATGATCTTAAGAAGTTATTACCTAAATGGAAGCAGCAACCTCTTAATGCTAGAATGAAACCTGACCCTGCTTTTGCTACTTCACCTATCTGCGTTACTGATAAGGATTATGAATTCTCCATTGATCCTGATATAATTACTTTGGTTGAATCTGATCCTTTCTATGGCTATGAATCTGAAACTGTTGTGGCACATCTTACTAAATTAAATGATATAGCTACCCTGTTCACTAATGATGAGAGAACTCGCTACTTTTATATCCTTAAAATATTTCCGTTCTCATTAAAGGGTGATGTTAAGATATGGTTTAATTCTCTTGATCCTGGTTGTGTGCGTAGTCCCCGGGATATGATTTATTACTTCTCTGCTAAATATTTCCCAGCTCATAAGAAACAAGCTGCTTTAAGGGATATATATAATTTTGTGCAAATTGAAGAAGAGAGTCTCCCACAAGTTTGGGGGAGGCTTTTCCAATTACTTAATGCTTTGCCTCATCATCCTCTTAAGAAAAATGAAATACTTGATATCTTTTATAATGGACTAACCGATGCTTCCAGAGACCACCTGGATAGTTGTGCTGGTTCTGTTTTTAGGGAAAGAACACTGGATGAAGCTGAAATTCTATTGAATAATATTTTGACAAATGAAAATAATTGGACACTTCCTGAGCCAACTCCTGAACCTATTCCTAAACCAACTCCGAAGAAGAGAGGTGTTCTATTTCTTAGTCCTGAAGATATGCAAGAGGCAAAGAAATCTATGAAAGAAAAGGGTATTAAAGCCGAAGATGTTAAGAATTTACCTCCTATTGAAGAAATACATGGTCTTAGTTTACCGCGTGTTGAAGAAATATATGATCTTAATTCATCACCTATTGAAAAAACTCATGGTCTTGATAACCCGACACAGGTAGTAAAGGTAGATTCTCTCTATAGATATGATAAAGCTAAAATCCCTCCTACTAAGTTTGCTAGCCAATGTTTGGATGAGTTTGATAACTTCATGGTTAAGCAAGAATATTTTAATGCTTATTTTGGTAGACAATTAAAACAAAATTCTTATATGATTGAACACTTGGGTGATTATATGTCTAGAGTTAAAGGTGAACTTAAACTCATTAGTAAACATGCTTCTATGGTCACCACTCAAGTAGAACAAGCACTTAAAGCTCAGAATGATTTGCTCAATGAATTAAATAATAAGAATAATGATTATGCTGTTAGAGTGGCTACTAGAACTGGTAAGATGACTCAGGAACCTTTGTATCCTCAAGGCCATCCTAAGAGAATTAAGCAGGATTCTCAGAGAAATAATTTAGATGCACCTAGTCCTTCTAAAAAGAAGAAAAACAAAAATGATAGGACTTTGCATACTTCTAGTGAACCTATTGCTGAACCACCTGAGAATCCAAATGATATTTCCATTTCTGATGCTGAAACACAATCTGGTAATGAACATGAACCTAGTGATAATGTTAATGATGATGTTGATGTTCATGCTCAACCTAGTAATAATAATGATGTAGAAATTGAACCTGCTGTTGATCTTGATAACCCACAATCAAAGAATCAATGTTAGGATAAGAGAGAATTTGTCGCTAGGAAGCACGGTAAAGAAACAGAACCATGGGTTCAGAAACCCATGCCTTTTCCTCCGAAACCATCCAAGAAAAAGGATGATGAGGATTTTGAGCGCTTTGCTGAAATGATTAGACCTATCTTTTTGCGTATGCAATTAACTGATATGCTCAAAATGAATCCTTATGCTAAGTACATGAAAGAAATTGTTACTAATAAAAGAAAGTTACCGGAAGCTGAAATTTCCACCATGCTTGCTAATTATACTTTTAAGGGTGGAATACCAAAGAAACTGGAAGATCCAGGAGTACCAACTATACAATGCTCCATTAAAAGAAATTATGTTAGAACTGCCTTATGTGATCTTGGAGCCGGTGTTAGTGTTATGCCTCTCTCTTTATATCGTAGACTTGATTTGAATAAGTTGACACCTACTGAAATATCTTTGCAAATGGCTGACAAATCAACTGCTATACCTGTTGGTATTTGTGAGGATGTGCCTGTTGTGGTTGCAAACGTTACTATTTTAATGGACTTTGTTATTCTTGATATCCCCGAGGACGATAGTATGTCTATTATTCTGGGAAGACCCTTTTTGAATACTGAAGGGGCTGTTATTTATTGCAACAAACGCAATGTCACTTTTCATGTTAATAATAATGAGCATAGTGTACACTTTCCGAGGAAACAACCTCAGGTCCACAGTATCAACTCTATTTGAAAAATTCCATCGATTATTTTTGGAGAATTTGAATTTCCTCTTCCTACTGTCAAAAAGAAATATGATATTCTTATTATTGGGGATGTGCATATCCCCGTTGAGGTAACATAGTGTTATTCGAAATTTCTCCAGTTCCATGTTATTCGAAATGAGTTTGTTAACAAGACTTGATCAACCTTGTTAGTGGATTCCTATTGATGAGCATGAGATGGATGAAATTAGAAGGCACAACCTTCTGTACCCTCTCTCTACTTTCTGTTATTAAGTTGAAATAAACTAAAAATAGTATTTTTCTGTCAGTTTTCTGAATTATCCATGCAATATAAAAATACCCCAAAAATAAAAGTTCTCCAAATGCCCTGCCAATTTAATATGATTTTTTCTACAATATTTGAGAATATCTGGCACTGAGAACGCAGCAGGGGGAGCAAGCACCTGGCCACGAGGGTCCAAGGCGCGCCCACCCCTATAGGGCGCGCCCCCTGCCTCGTGGGCCCATGGTGGCTCCCCTCCACTTATTCCTGCACCCACACACTTCTTCTTCCTCCCAAAAATATCACCATCCAGCTCAAGCACGAGTTCTAGCTCATTTTGCTGCGATTTTTGATCTCCTTGCTCAAAGCACCTCTCACAAAACTGCTTTGGGGGATTGTTCTTTGGTATGTGACTCCTCCATTGGTCCAATTACTTTTTGTTCTAGTGCTTTATTCTTTGCAAATTTGTGCTGCCTAGGTTCCAAGTAGTTCTAATGCATGATATAGTCTCTCGGCACTTGTGGGAGTAGTTGCTATCAATTTTGTTGAGTTTGGTTCACTTTTATTTGAAGTTACTAAAAATTTCAGAAAATAATGAAGAGATTTTTTAGGGGCTCATCGAGCCGAAGCTCGAAGGAAAAGCAGAGTAAAGAAGCATAGAAGCCCAAATATAATCTGCCTCGCACCACGGAGGTTCGGCCGTGTGAATGGCCTTCCGATGATTTCTTGAGAGCAGCCGGGATTTATGATGATTTTTATGAATTGGTTGAGAATGCAGGCCTCACCGACTTCCTCCGTGACCAACGCGAATAGTATCTCTTACTCACCATTACTTTTGTGCAAAACTTCTACTATTATCCTAAGGAATTACCTCCTTCAGTAGTTCATTTATATGATGTGGTTAATAAGATGTCACTATATGAATTTTGCAGGGTTTGCAAAATACCTTTCGAGGGTAGCTTAGAGGAACCACATCGTAAAGATGTGGACGGGTTTATTGATACTATTACTGTAGGGGAAACTAGGAAGGTTTCCGATGCAAGAATCACTAGCATACACTTTCCTGTTTTACGCTACTTTGCAGTATTTGCTAGTCGTTTCTTAATTGGTCGCGGAAACTGTGGAAACCTTAGTGTTCTTGATATTATTATTTTGTTCCATGCTTTATTCCGCGATGACTCTGTTAGTATGGGCGCTATTATTGCCAAACGTTTAAGTCTGAACCGTACAAAGGGCCCCATCTTTGGAGGTGTCTATGCTTCACGCCTCGCTGCATACTATAACATACCTATTAGGCACTATGAGAAAGAAGAAACATTGCTGCCTACTGTTTATTTAGATTATAAGAGTATGGTAGCGCATGATTTTATTGTTAAGAATAGGGAAAGGGCGCTTAAATACAAATTGTTCTTTGATAAACATCACCCTGAGACTATTACCTTGCCTGCTCCTTCCTTGTTTGATTTATCTGCAGGCCAGTATCTCATTCCGTTGGCGGCCATTCACGCCTACCGGAACCCTACATTAGCCACAGAGCCAGAGCCGGAACCACAATTTGATCCTCCACAACAGTCTAATTACTAGTGGGATCCGGAGATGATTGCCAACCAGTGGCAATCAGAGGCTTCTTCTTCCCAGTACGACCCCAACTATAACTTTGGATATCCGCCAGGCCATCCGTGGCAATAAACCAACTTAGGCCAAAAGCCTAAGCTTGGGGGAGTACGTATTTCTCACCAACGTTACATTCATGTTTACACACTCATTGCTAGATGTCGGTGCTCATACTATTTCACTGTAATATCCATGCTAGTTTACTTCCTTTTTCTTGCTTTCTTCTTGTGTGTTTGATAAACCTTAAGAAAAAAATTAGTAGTAGCTTTTAGCTATTTTATTTTTCTTGCTGTAGTAGTAATAATTAAAAGAAAACCCAAAAAGATTTCCCGTTCTTCTTTTGCTTGTTGGGAGCTTTCCCGTGTAAATAATTTTATTTCTTTTCTTTTCTTTGGGGGTCGATAGGAGAAGACCATAATGAAATTGTTAAAGTGGCTCTTATATGCATTATTGTTGATTTAACCAAGAGCCCATATTGCCTTGTCTTCTCCTGTTCATTGAATGCTCGCAGATTCCAGCTTAGTCCAATGCACGTGCACTATTATTATTATTCACATCGCTCGGTCGTGCAAGTGAAAGCCAATTATGACGATATATGATGGACTAACTGAGATGAGAGAAGCTGGTATGAACTCGACCTCTCTTGTTTTTGTAAATATGATTGGTTCATCGTTCCTGATTCAGCCTATTATGAATAAACATGTTTGCAATGACAATTAGAGATTATAGTTACTTATGCCATGCTTAATTAGCTAGGAGCTTATAATGGTTTACCTTGCGTGCCAACATGCTATTAAAATGGTTGTGATGTGGTATAATGGGGTGGTATCCTCCTTTGAACGATTCAAGTGACTTGATTTGGCACATGTTCACACATGTAGCTGAAACAAATCAACATAACCTTCATGATATTTATGTTCATGGTGGATTATATCCTACTCATGCTTGAACTCAATGTTTATTAATTTTAATGCATGTTCATGACTGTTGTCGCTCTCTAGTTGGTCGCTTCCGTCTTTTGCTAGCCTTCACTTGTACTAAGCGGGAATACTGCTTGTGCATCCAATTCCTTAAACCCCAAAGTTATTCCATATGAGTCCACTATATCTTCCTATATGCGGTATCTACCTACCGTTCCAAGTAAATTTGTATGTGCCAAACTCTAAACCTTCAAATGAAATTCTGTTTTGTATGCTCGAATAGCTCATGTATCAACTAGGGTTGTCCTTATCTTCCATGTTAGGCGGGTTATTCTCAATAGGAGTGGACTCCGCTCCTCACTCACGAGAAAATGGTTGGTCACCGAGATGCCCAGTCCCATGGTTTATGCAAATCAAATCAAAACAATTGCAAACAAAACTCCCACGGGACTGTTGTTAGTTGGAGGCACTCGTTGTTTCGAGCAAGCCATGGATTGATGCTTGTTGGTGGAGGGGGAGTAAAAACCTTACCATTCTGTTTGGGAACCGCCTATAATGTGTGTAGCATGGAAGATATCGCCATCTCTTGGTTGCTATGTTGACAATGAAAGTATGTCGCTCAAAATATAATTTATCTCTGCTTCAAAATCGAGCTCTGGCACCTCTACAAATCCCTGCTTCCCTCTGCGAAGGGCCTATCTATTTACTTTTATGTTGAGTCAACACCCTCTTATTAAAAAGCACCAGCTGGAGAGCACCGCTGTCATTTGCATTCATTACTGTTAGTTTATATTGGGTATGACTATGACAGGATCTCCTTTACCATGAATTACAATGTTAAGTCAGTCCTTGATCTTTAAGGGTGCTCTGCATTTATGTTTTGCGGCCTCAGAAAGGGCTAGCAAGATGCCATCTTGTTATATCATATTATGATTGCTTTGAGAAAGTGTTGTCATCCGAGATTTATTATTATTGCTCGCTAGTTGATTATGCCATTGATATGAGTAAACATGAGACCTAAGTGTTATTGTGAATGTGGTTAGTCATAACCTTTGCTAAAAACTTGAATGCTAGCTTTACATATTTACAACAACAAGAGCAAACAGAGTTTGTAAAAGTTTTTCTTTATCACTTTCAGTTTATCAACTGAATTGCTTGAGGACAAGCAAAAGTTTAAGCTTGGGGAAGTTGATACGTCTCCGTCGTATCTACTTTTCCAAACACTTTTGCCCTTGTTTTGGACTCTAACTTGCATGATTTGAATGGAACTAACCCGGACTGACATTGTTTTCAGTAGAATTGCCATGGTGTTATTTATGTGCAGAAACAAAAGTTCTCGGAATGACCTGAAACTCCAAGGAACTTATTTTTGGAAAATATTAAAAATATTGGTGAAAGAATCAAGGCCAGGGGGCCCACCACCCGTCCACGAGGGTGGGGGGCGCGCCTGCCCACCTGGCACACCCCCGCCTCGTGGGCCCTTGGAGCTCCACCGACCTCAACTCCAACTCCATATATTCGTGTTCGGGAGAAAAAAATCAGAGAAAAAGATTCATCGCGTTTTACGATACGGAGCCGCCGCCAAGCCCTAAACTCTCTCGGGAGGGCTGATCTGGAGTCCGTTCGGGGCTCCGGAGAGGGGAATCCGTCGTTGTCTCCATCATCAACCATCCTCCATCACCAATTTCATGATGCTCACCGCCGTGCGTGAGTAATTCCATCATAGGCTTGCTGGACGGTGATGGGTTGGATGAGATTTATCATGTAATCGAGTTACTTTTGTTAGGGTTTGATCCCTAGTATCCACTATGTTCTGAGATTGATGTTGCTATGACTTTGCTATGCTTAATGCTTGTCACTAGGGCCCGAGTGCCATGATTTCAGATCTGAATCTATTATGTTTTCATGAATATATGTGAGTTCTTGATCCTATCTTGCAAGTCTATAGTCACCTACTATGTGTTATGATCCGGCAACCCCGAAGTGACAATAATCGGGACCACTCCCGGTGATGACCGTAGTTTGAGGAGTTCATGTATTCACTATGTGTTAATGCTTTGATCCGGTACTCTATTAAAAGGAGGCCTTAATATCCCTTAGTTTTTGTTAGGTCCCCGCTGCCACGGGAGGGTAGGACAAAAGATGTCATGCAAGTTCTTTTCCATAAGCACGTATGACTATATTCGGAATACATGCCTACATTACATTGATGACTTGGAGCTAGTTCTGTGTCACCCCATGTTATGATTGTTACACGATGAACGACATCCGGCATAATTCTCCATCACCGATCCAATGCCTACGAGCTTTTCACATATTGTTCTCCGCTTATTTACTTTTCAGTTACTA
The DNA here is from genome assembly GCA_021605145.1 of Aegilops bicornis. Lineage (NCBI taxonomy): Eukaryota > Viridiplantae > Streptophyta > Magnoliopsida > Poales > Poaceae > Aegilops > Aegilops bicornis. The sequence continues at coordinate 575,497,243 of CM038670.1, read as the reverse complement.
CTATTACAATCACTACAAAACCCAAAAATATTACTTTTGTTACTGTTACCATTACTTCCATATTACTTTGCTACTAAATACTTTGCTGCAGATACTAAGTTATCCAGGTGTGGTTGAATTGACAACTCAACTGCTAATACTTGAGAATATTCTTTGGCTCCCCTTGTGTCGAATCAATAAATTTGGGTTGAATACTCTACCCTCGAAAACTGTTGCGATCCCCTATACTATTGGGTCATCACGGAGTACATAATTGCTTCGGAAGCAGCAAATGAAGGAGTCTGGATGAAGGAGTTCATATCCGATCTAGGTGTCATACCTAGTGCATCGGGTCCAACGAAAATCTTTTGTGACAATACTGGTGCAATTGCCTTAGCAAAGGAATCCAGATTTCGCAAAAGAACCAAGCACATCAAGAGACGCTTCAACTCCATCCGGGATCAAGTCCAGGTGGGAGACATAGAAATTTGCAAGATACATACGGATCTGAATGTTGCAGACCCGTTGACTAAGCCTCTTCCACGAGCAAAACATGATCAGCACCAAGGCTCCATGGGTGTTAGAATCATTACTATGTAATCTAGATTATTGACTCTAGTGCAAGTGGGAGACTGAAGGAAATATGCCCTAAGGCAATAATAAAGTTATTATTTATTTCCTTATATCATGCTAAATGTTTATATTCATGCTAGAATTGTATTAACCGGAAACATAATACTTGTGAGAATACATAGACAAACAGAGTGTCACTAGTATGCCTCTACTTGACTAGCTCGTTAATCAAAGATGGTTATGTTTCCTAGCCATTGACATGAGTATTCATTTGATTAACGGGATCACATCATTAGGAGAATGATGTGATTGACTTGACCCATTCCGTTAGCTTAGCACTCGATCATTTAGTATTCTGCTGTTGCTTTCTTCATGACTTATACATGTTCCTATGACTATGAGATTATGCAACTCCCGTTTACCGGAGGAACACTTTGTGTGCTACCAAACGTCACAACATAACTGGGTGATTATAGAGGTGCTCTACAGGTGTCTCCGAAGGTACTTGTTGGGTTGGCGTATTTCAAGATTAGGATTTGTCACTCCGATTGTCGGAGAGGTATCTCTGGGCCCACTCGGTAATGCACATCACTATAAGCCTTGCAAGCATTGCAACTAATGAGTTAGTTGTGGGATGATGTATTATGAACGAGTAAAGAGACTTGCCGGTAATGAGATTGAACCAGGTATTGAGATACCGACGATCGAATCTTGGGCAAGTAACATACCGATGACAAAGGGAATAACGTATGTTGTTATGCGATTTGACCGATGAAGATCTTAGTAGAATATGTAGGAGCCAATATGAGCATCCAGGTTCCGCTATTGGTTATTGACCAGAGACGTGTCTTGGTCATGTCTACATAGTTTTCGAACCCGTAGGGTCCGCACGCTTAAAGTTCGATGATGGTTATATTATGAGTTTATGTGTTTTGATGTACCGAAGATAGTTCGGAGTCCCGGATGTGATCACGGACATGACGAGGAGTCTCGAAATGGTCGAGACATAAAGATTGATATATTGGATATCGAAAGTGTTCCGGGTGAAATCGGGATTTTACCGGAGTACCGGGGGTTACCGGAACCCCGGGGGTTTAATGGGCCAAGATGCGCCTTAGTGGAGAAGAGGAGGGGCGGCCAGGGCAGGCCGCGCGCCCCCTCCCCCTATAGTCCGAATTGGACAAGGAGGGGGGGCCCCTTTCCTTCCTCGCTCCCTCCTCCCCCCTTCTCCTACTCCAACTAGGAAAGGAGGGAGTCCTACTCCCGGTGGGAGTAGGACTCCTCCCTGGCGCGCCTCCTCCTGGCCGGCCGCCTCTCCCCCCTTGCTCCTTTATATACGGGGGAAGGAGGACACCTCTAGACACAACAATTGATCCCTTGGATCTCTTAGCCGTGTGCGGAGCCCCCCTCCACCATAGTCCACCTCGATAATATCGTAGCGGTGCTTAGGCGAAGCCCTGCGTCGGTAGAACATCATCATCGTCACCACGCTGTCATGCTGATGGAACTCTCCCTCAAAGCTCGGCTGGATCGGAGTTCGAGGGACGTCATTGAGCTGAACGTGTGCTGAACTCGGAGGTGTCGTACGTTTGGTACTTGATCGGTCGGATCGTGAAGACGTACGACTACATCAACCGTATTGTGCTAACACTTCCGCTTTGATTATGCAGTGCGTGGACAACACTCTCCCCTCTCGTTGCTATGCATCACCATGATCCTGTGTGTGCGTAGGATTTTTTTTTAAATTACTACGTTCCCCTACAGTTGGAAACATGGAGAGGTGGAAATATAGTTCCTCTCTCATAATAATTGCAAGTAGGAGCAGCAAGCACATGCATAATATATCTATCAAAATCATCATGTGCAACGGTAAAAGGCAACCCATCAATATAATCCTTAAGGCAAACTTCTCCGATATAGTGTAGTCGGGAGAATTCAAAAAGATAATAGGACTATCATGCGTGGGTGCAATAGAAACAATTTCATGTTTAACATAAGGAACTATAGTAAGTTCACCTCCATAAGCATAATTCATATTGGCATCTTGGCCACAAGCATAGCAAGCATCATCAAAAAGGGATATTTCAAGAGAATCAACGGGATCATAATAGTCATCATAGCAATCATCCTTCGGTAAGCACGAAGGGAAATTAAACAATGTATGAGTTGAAGAGTTACTCTCATTAGAAGGTGGGCACGGGTGATCAATCCGCTCTTCCTCCTTTTGTTCTTCGCTCTCCTCCTCATTTTTTTCATCCAATGAGCTCACAGTTTCATCAATTTCTTCTTCCATAGACTCCTGCAAAATATTAGTCTCTTCTTGGACAGCGGAGACTTTATCAATAAATGCATCAATATCGGCATTGTATTCATAATTCTCATAGCAATATTTAAGGATAGCTAAATTTTCAGGTCTATAAACAGCATCATAAATATTTTCACACTCTTTAAACACATATTCAATTTCATAAGCACCCATAAAAGCAACAAATTCTTCTAGCATAAGAAGCCAAGGTTTCATTATCATTAAATTTGCATGAAAAGGGAAGGTGTGGAGATTTCATCCTAGAGCAACAAGTATAATCATATCTCAAGCATAGTTGCCTAGCATACCACTTTAACATATAAATTTGATCTCATAACAGTTTCCCTTTTTGAGTCAAGCGATAATCCCTAAAGTATTCACGTTGATCCAATGTGTCTCCCGTTACCAAATTGAATGGGTTTTTCTCAGGATTATCAAAGTAGTACATAATATCTATCACATAACGAGCATCGACGGTTTTGGAGGTTCCCCATCTCCATGAGTAGCAAGTAAACCTAATTTTTTTGGTATTTCGTGTTCCATGTCCATAACTAAAGATAGATAACAACTAAGAACATCAAATAAAAATTACTTAGTGATAAAGCAAACAAGCACACGAGAATATTCACTTACGCTATAACTCCCGACAGCGGCGCCAGAAAAAGGTCTTGATAACCCACAAGTATAGGGGATCAATTGTAGCCTCTTTCGATAAGTAAGAGTGTCGACCCAACGAGGAGGTAAAGGTAGAACAAATATTCCCTCAAGTTCTATCGACCACCGATACAACTCTACGCACGCTTGACGTTCACTTTACCTAGAACAAGTATAAAACTAGAAGTACTTTGTAGGTGTTTTCGGATAGGTTTGCGAGATAGTAAAGAGCACGTAAATAAAAAGTAGGGGCTGTTTAGATAAAGACACAACTAAATTAGTTTTAGTAGAGAGCTTTTTGTCACGAGAAACTTATTTGTCCCTAGGCAATCGATAACTAAACCGGTAATTGTTATTGCAATTTTATTTGAGGGAGAGGCATAAGCTAACATACTTTCTCTACTTGGATCGTACACTTATGATTGGAACTCTAGCAAGCATCCGCAACTACTAAAGATCATTAAGGTAAAACCCAACCATAGCATTAAAGCATCAAGTCATCTTCATTCCCATACGCAAACAACCTACTTACTCGGGTATATGCTTCTGTCACTCACGCCACCCACCATAAGAAAATCATGAACATATTGCAAACCCTACAGCGAGAATCCATCATGCTTGCGCGACATGGAGAGCACCATAGGACAGCACCAATAATAAAACATGCAACTCAAACCAATCACGATCATCAATTAACCCATAGGACAAAACGGATCTACTCAAACATCATAGGATAGCCATACATCATTGGGAAATAATATATAGCGTTGAGCACCATGTTTAAGTAGAGATTACAGCGGGTAAAATAGGGGTTACACCACTGCATAGAGGGGGAGAGTTGGTGATGATGGCAGTGAAGTTGTTGGTCAAGATTGCGGTGATGATGATGGCCCCTGGTGGCACTCCGGCGCCACCAGAAGCGAGGGGGAGAGAGCCCCCTCCTTCTTCTTCTTCCTTGACCTCCTCCCTAGATGGGAGAAGGGTTTCCCCTCTGTTCCTTGGTCTCCATGGCATGGGAGGCGCGAGAGCCCCTCCGAGATTGGATATGTCTCTCTGTCTCTCTCTTTTTCTGCATTCTGGATTCTGCCCTTTCACCGTTTCTTTTATAACCGGAGATCCGTAACTCCGATTGGGCTGAATTTTGGACACGATCTCTATCCGGAAATTAGCTTTCTTGCGGCAAAATAAAGGCTCCAACCGCCTTACGGGGTGGCCACGAGGGTCCAGGGTGTGCCCCCTGCCTCGTGGTCCCCTCGGGCATCGTATCGCGTTGATTCTTCTTCCCAAAAATCACAAATATTCCAAAAAAATCTCTGTCAGTTTTTATCCCATTTGGACTCCGTTTGATATGGATTTTTTGCGAAACAAAAAACATGCAACAAATAGGAACTGGCACTGGCCATTGGATCAATATGTTAGTCCCAAAAATAATATAAAAAGTTGCCAAAAGTATATGAAAGTTGTATAATATTGGCACAGAACAACCAAAAATTATAGATACGACGGAGACGTATCAGCATCCCCAAGCTTAATTCCTGCTCGTCCTCGAGTTGGTAAATGATAAAGAAGATAATTCTTGATGTGGAATGCTACCTAGCATAATCTTGATCATGTATCTAATCATGGCATGAATATTAGGACACGAGTGATTCAAGGCAATAGTTTATCATTTGACATAAAAACAATAATACTTCAAGCATACTAACCAAGCAATTATGTCTTATCAAAATAACATAGCCAAAGAAAGCTCATCCCTACAAAATCATATAGTCTGGCTATGCTCCATCTTCACCACACAAAGCATTCAAATCATGCACAACCCCGATTACAAGCCGAGCAATTGGTTCATACTTTTTAACGCGCTTCAGCCTTTTCAACCCTCACGCAATACATGAGCGCAAGCCATGGACATAGCACTATGGGTGGAATAGAATATGATGATGGAGGTTTGTGTGAGAAGACAAAAAAAGGAGAAAGTCTCACAACGACGCGGCTAATCAACGGGCCATGGAGATGCCCATCAATTGATGTCAATGCGAGGAGTAGGGATTGCCATGCAACGGATGCACTAGGGCTATAAGTGTATGAAAGCTCAAACTGAAACTAAGTGGGTGTGCATCCAACTTGCTTGCTCATGAAGACCTATGGCATTTGAGGAAGCCCATCGTTGGAATATACAAGCCAAGTTCTATAATGAAAATTCCCACTAGTATATGAAAGTGATAACTCAAGAGGCTCTCTATATGAAGAACATGGTGCTACTCTGAAGCACAAGTGTGGTAAAAGGATAGTAACATTGCCCCTTCTCTCTTTTCTCTCATTTTTTCTTTTTTGGGCCTTCTCTTTTTTGGCCTTTATGTTTTTTGTTTTTTTTTTTAGGTCCGAGTCTCATCCCGACTTGTGGGGCAATCATAGTCTCCATCATCCTTTCCTCATGAGGCAATGCTCTAATAATGATGATCATCACACTTTTATTTACTTATAACTCAATATTACAACTCGATACTAGAACAAAGATATGACTCTATATGAATGCCTCCCGTGATGTACCGATATGCAATGATCTAAGCGTAGCAATGGCATCAAAAACGGACAAGCCATGAAAACATCATGCTAGCTATCTTACGATCATGCAAAGCAATATGACAATAAATCCTCAAGTCATGTATATGATGATGATGGAAGTTGCATGGCAATATATCTCGGAATGGCTATGGAAATGCCATGATAGGTAGGTATGGTGGCTGTTTTGAGGAAGATATAAGGAGGTTTATGTGTGATAGAGCGTATCGTATCATGGGATTTGGATGCATCGGCGAAGTTTGCACCAACTCTCGAGGTGAGAAAGGGCAATGCACGCATCAAGAGGCTAGCAATGATGGAAGGGTGTGAGTCGTATAATCCATGGACTCACATTAGTCATAAAGAACTCATATACTTATTGGAAAAGTTTATTAGCCCTCGAAGCAAAGTACTAATCGCATGCCCCTAGGGGATAGATTGGTAGGAAAAGACCATCGCTCATCCCCGACCGCCACTCATAAGGAAGACAATCAATAAATACCTCATGCTCCAACCCGTTACATAACGGTTCACCATACGTGCATGCTACGGGACTTGCAAACCTCAACACAAGTATTTCTCAATTTCACAATTACTCAACTAGCACGACTCTAATATCACCACCTTTATATCGCAAAACTATTGCAAGGAATCAAACATATCATATTCAGTGATCTACAAGTTTTATGTAGGATTTTATGACTAACCATGTGAATGACCGATTCCCGTCATCTCTCTAAATAGATATAAGTGAAGCAAGAGAGTTTAATTCTTTCTACAAAAGATATGCCCATGCTCTAACAAGTATAAGTGAAGCAAAAGAGCATTCTACAAATTGCGATTTTCTATGTGAAGAGAAACAGGCAATCCAAACTTCAAATTATATAAGTGAAGCACATGAAGCATTCTATAAAGCCATACTCAAAAGATTTAAGTGAAGTGCAATGAGCATTCTATAAATTAACCAAGGACTATCTCATACCAGCATGGTGTATAAAAGGAAAGTGAAAACTAAATGCAAGCACACCAGCCCACAAGGGCCATAAGTGGGAAGCACACCTACCCACCAGGGGCTGGTGCGCCACCTCTTTGGCAGGAGGCCGATTAGGACTAGGAGAAGGGGGCCGCCCCCCTTTCCTTCTCCTTCTTCTTTCCCCCTTTCCTACTCCGTGTGGGAGGTGGAATCCTACTAGGACTAGGGAGTCCTAGTAGGACTCCACACCTTGGCGCGCACCCTAGGTCCGGCTGCCTCTCCCTCTCCCTCCTTTATATACGGGGGCAAGGGGGCACCCTAGAACACACAAGTTGATCTTTTAGCCGGTTGTGGTGCCCCCTCCATAGTTACACACCTCGGTCATATCGTCGTAGTGCTTAGGCGAAGCCCTGCGCCGGTAACTTCATCATCACCGTCACCACGTCGTCATGCTGACGAAACTCTCCCTCGGCCTCAACTGGATCAAGAGTTTGAGGGACGTCACCGAGCTGAACGTGCGCAGATCGCGGGGGTGCCGCACGTTCGGTACTTAGATCTGTTGGATCACGAAGACATTTGACTACATCAATCGCGTTACCAAACGCTTCCGCTTTCGGTCTACGAGGGTACGAAGACACACTCTCCCCGCTCGTTGCTATGCATCTCCTAGATAGATCTTGCGTGATCATAGGTAAATTTTTTGAAATACTGCGTTCCCTAACACTTTGCACTTATTCCAGGAATCGATACTATTGCGAGTCAAAGAAGAGAACCATATTTTTGGAGAATCACGCAAAGAAAACGGAAATAATTTCATCTTCACCACATCATTGTCCACCTATTTTTTCTTTTGCATAGCGCATAATTCCACGAAGGTATTAAGATGGGATGCGACATCCTCATTAGCAGTACCGGAAAATTGGTCTTTCATAACAAGATTCAGCAAAGCTATATTAATATCACAAGTATCAGCACTAGTAGCGGGAGGAGCAATCGGAGTGCCAATAAAATCATTGTTGTTGGTATTTGAGAAAGCACATAATTCGGTGTTTTCTTGTGTCATGATGACCACACAACAAGATTGCACTAAAAAACAGATCCAGCAAGAAAACGGCGAACGGAAAAAGAGAGGCGAATAAACGGCAATTTTTTGTGAAGTGGGGGAGAGGAAAATGAGAGGCAAATGGCAAATAATGTAAATTGTGAGGAGATGGGATTTGTGATTAGGAACCTGGTATATGTTGAAGATCCTCCCGGCAACGGCGCCAGAAATTCCTTTTGATGTCTCTTGAAGCTACATCGGTATTTCCCCAAAGAGGAAGGGATGATGCAGCACAGCGGCGGTAGGTATTCTCCTAAGATATGAAACAAAGGTTATCGAACCAGTAGGAGAACCAAGCAACACAACATAAACTGCCCCTTCACACAAATAACAACACCTCGCAACCCGACGTGTTAAAGGGATTGTCAATCCCTTTCGCGTACGGCGCCTCAAACGGTGCGTGGACGGAAAATAAATTGTAGTAGATTGAATAAAAAGATCACAAATAAATAAAATGCAGCAAGGTATTTTATTTTTGGTTTAATAGATCTAAAAATAAATGCAAGGAAAAAGTAGATCGCAAAGGCAAATATATGAGAAAGAAGACCCGGGGGCCGTAGGTTTCACTAGTGGCTTCTCTCGAGAAAAATAGCAAACGGTGGGTAAACAAATTACTGTTGGGAAATTGATAGAACTTCAAATAATGATGATGATATCCAGGCAATGATCATTATATAGGCATCACGTCCAAGATTAGTAGACCAACTCTTGCCTGCATCTGCTACTATTACTCCAGACATCGACCGCTGTCCAGCATGCATCTAGTGTATTAAGTTCATGGAAAATGGAGTAATACAATAAGAACGATGACATGATGTAGACAAGATCTATCTATGTAGAGATAAACCCCATCGTTTTATCCTTAGTAGCAACGAGACATACGTGTCGTTTCCCTTTCTGTCACTGGGATCAAGCACCGTAATATCGAACCCACTAAAAAGCACCTCTTCCCATTGCAAGATAAATAGATCAAGTTCGCCAAACAAAACTCAAATATCAGAGAATAAATACGAGGCTATAAGAAATCATGCATATAAGAGATCAATGAAACTCAAATAACTTTCATGGATATAAAAAGATATAACTGATCATAAACTCGAAGTTCATCAGATCCCAACAAACACACCGCAAAAGAGTTACATCATATGGATCTCCAAGAGACCATCGTATTGAGAATTCAGGGAGAGAGAGAAAGCCGTCTAGCTACTAACTACGGACCCGAAGGTCTACAAAAAAGTACTCACGCATCATCGGAGAGGCACCAATGGAGGTGGTGAACCCCATACAAGATGGTGTCTAGATTGGATCTGGTGGTTCTGGACTCTGCGGCGGTTGGATGAATATTTCATCGACTCCCCTAGAGTTTCTGGAATATTGGGGTATTTATAGAGCAAAGAGGTGGTCGGCGGGGCACAACCCACTGTATGCGCACAGGTCTCTGGCGTGCTCGTGGGTTGTGCCCCCTGGCACCCCTCAGCGCAGCTGTGGCCCGTTGTGTTCCTTCTGGCCCATAAAAATTCATCATGGAGTTTTTTGGCATTTGGACTCCATCTGATATCGATTTCCTGCTATGTACAAAACATGGAAAAAAACAGCAACTGGCACTTGGCACTAGGTCAATAGGTTAGTACCAAAAAATGATATAAAATGATTATAAAACATCCAAGATTGATAATATAACAACATGGAACAATTAAAAATTATAGATACGTTGGAGACGTATCACATATCATGTCACATATTTTGATTGCATGTGATGTTTATCTTTTATGCATCTTATTTTTCTTAGTACGGCGGTAGCATTTTAAGATGATCCCTCATTAAATTTCAAGGTATAAGTGTTCTCCCTGAGTATGCACCATTGCTATAGTTCGTCGTGCCCAGACACCACGTGATGATCGGGTGTGATAAGGTCGACGTTCACATACAACGAGTGCAATCCAGTTTTGCACGTGCAGAATACTCGGGTTAAACTTGACGAGCCTAGCATATGCAAATATGGCCTTGGAACACTGAGACCGAAAGGTCGAACGTGAATCATATAGTAGATATGATCAACATAGAGATGTTCACCATTGAAAACTACTCCATGGTTTCGTTGATATGGATCACGTGATCATTTAGATGACTAGAGGGATGTCTATCTAAGTGGGAGTTCTTAAGTAATATGATTAATTGAACTTTAATTTATCCTGAACTTAGTACCTGATAGTTTTTGCATGTCTATGTTGTTGTAGATCAATGGCCCGTGCTACTGTTCCCTTGAATTTTAATGCGTTCCTAGAGGAAGCTAAGTTGAAAGATGATGGTAGCAACTACACGGACTGGGTCCGTAACTCGAGGATTATCCTCATTGTTGCACAGAAAAGTTACGTCCTGGAAGCACCGCTAGGTGCATGACCCACTGCAGGAGCAACTCCAGACATTATGAACGTCTGGCAGAGCAAAGCTGATGACTACTAGATAGTTCAGTGTGCCATGCTTTACGGCTTAGAATCGGGACATCAAAGACGTTTTGAACGTCATGGACCATATGAAATGTTCCAGGAGTTGAAGATAATATTTCAAGCAAATGCCCGAGTTGCGAGATATGAAGTCTCCAACAAGTTCTATAGCTGCAAGATGGAGGAGAATAGTTCTGTCAGTGAACATATACTCAAAATGTATGGGTATCATAACCACTTGACTCAGCTGGGAGCTAATCTTCCTGATGATAGTGTTATTGACAGAGTTCTTCGATCACTACCACCAAGCTATAAAGGCTTCATGATGAACTATAATATGCAAGGGATGGAAAAGACAATTCCCGAGCTCTTCGCGATGCTAAAGGCTGCGGAGGTAGAAATCAAGAAGGAGCATCAAGTGTTGATGGTTAACAAGACCACTAGTTTCAAGAACAAGGGCAAAGGGAAGAAGGGGAACTTCAAGAAGAACATCAAGCAAGTTGCTGCTCAAGGTAAGAAGCCCAAGTCTAGACCTAAGCCTGAACCGAGTGTTTACTGCTGCCAAATGGACTAGTCCTTTGGAAGCGGAACTGCCCCAAGTATTTGGCGGATAAGAAAGATGGCAAAGTGAAAGGTATATTTGATATACATGTTATTGATGTGTACCTTACTAATGCTCGTAGTAGGGCCTGGGTATTTGATACTGGTTCTGTTGCTAATATTTGCAACTCGAAACAGGGGCTACGGATTAAAAGAAAATTGGCTAAGGATGAGGTGACGATGCGTGTGGGAATGGTTCCAAAGTCGATGTGATCGCCGTCGGCAAGCTACCTATACATCTACTATCGGGATTACTTTTAGACCTCAATAATTGTTATTTGGTGCCAGCGTTGAGCATGAACATTATATCTGGATCTTGTTTGATGTGAAACGGTTATTCATTTAAATCAGAGAATAATGGTTGTTCTATTTACATGAGTAATATCTTTTATGGACATGCACCCTTGATGAGTGGTCTATTTTTGTTGAATCTCGATTGTAGTGATACACATATTCATAATATTGAAGCCAAAAGATGCTAAGTTAATAATGATAGTGCAACTTATTTGTGGCACTGCCGTTTAGGTCATATTGGTGTAAAGCGTGTGAAGAAACTCCATGCTGATGGCTTTTGGAATCACTTGATTATGAATCACTTGATGCTTGCGAACCATGCCTCATGGGCAAGATGACTAAGACCCCGTTCTCCGGAACAATGGAGCGAGCAACTGACTTATTGGAAATAATACGTACTGATGTATGTGGTCCAATGAGTGTTGAGGCATCGTTATTTTCTGATCTTCACAGATGATTTGAGCAGATATGGGTATATCTACTTGATGAAACATAAGTCTGGAACATTTGAAAAGTTCAAAGAATTTCATAGTGAAGTGGAAAATCATCGTAACAAAAAATAAAGTTTCTACAATCTGATCGTGTAGGTGAATATTTGAGTTATGAGTTTGGTCTTCATTTGAAACAATGTGGAATAGTTTCACAACTCACGCCACCTGGAACACCGCAACGTAATGGTGTGTGCGAACGTCGTAACCGTACTTTATTAGATATGGTGTGATCTATGATGTCTCTTACCAATTTACCACTATCGTTTTGGGGTTATGATTTAGAGACGGCTGCATTCACGTTAAATAGGGCACCATCTAAATCTGTTGAGACGACACCATATGAACTGTGGTTTGGCAAGAAATCTAAGCTGTCGTTTCTTAAAGTTTGGGGTTGTGATGCTTATGTGAAAAAACTTCAACCTGATAAGCTCGAACCCAAATCGAAGAAATGTGTCTTCATAGGATACCCAAAAGAAGATTGTTGGGTACACCTTCTATCACAGATCCAAAGGCAAAATATTCGTTGCTAAGAAAGGATCCTTTCTAGAGAAGGAGTTTCTCTCGAAAGTAGTGAGTGGGAGGAAAGTAGAACTTGATGAGGTAATTGTACCTTCTCCCGAATTAGAAAGTAGTTCATCACAGAAATCAGTTCTAGTGATTCCTACACCAATTAGTGAGGAAGTTAATGATGATGATCATGAAACTTCAGATCAAGTTACTACCGAACTTCGTAGGTCAACCAGAGTACGTTCCGCACCAGAGTGGTACGGTAATCCTGTTCTGGAAGTCATGTTACTAGACCATGACGAACCTACGAACTACGAGGAAGCGATGATGAGCCCACATTCCGCAAAATGGCTTGAGGCCATGAAATCTGAGATGGGATCCATGTATGAAAACAAAGTATGGACTTTGGTTGACTTGTCTGATGATCGGCAAGCCATAGAGAATAAATGGATCTTCAAGAAGAAGACAGACGCTGACGGTAATGTTACTGTCTACAAAGCTTGACTTGTTGCGAAAGGTTTTCGACAAGTTCAAGGAGTTGACCACGATGATACCTTCTCACCCATAGCGATGCTTAAGTCCGTCCGAATCATGTTAGCAATTGCCGCATTTTATGATTATGAAATTTGGCAAATGGATGTCAAAACTGCATTCCTTAATGGATATCTTAAAGAAGAGTTGTACATGATGCAACCAGAAGTTTTTGTATAGAATTTCTGGATAGCATAAAAGGATACTTGAATAAGAATTTTTCAATGAAAGACCTTGGTGAAGCTGCTTATATATTGGGCATCAATATCTATAGAGATAGATCAAGACGCTTAGTTGGACTTTCACAAAGCACATACGTTGATAAAGTTTTGAAGAAGTTCAAAATGGATCAGTCAAAGAAAGGGTTCTTTCCTGTGTTACAAGGTGTGAAGTTGAGTCAAACTCAATGCCCGACCACTGCAGAAGATAGAGAGAAAATGAAAGTCATTCCCTATGCTTGACCATAGGTTCTATCATGTATGCAATGCTGTGTACCGCACTGATGTGTGCCTTGCTATAAGTTTAGCAGGGAGGTACCAAAGTAATCCAGGAGTGGCTCACTGGACAGCGGTCAAGAACATCCTGAAATACCTGAAAAGGACTAAGGATATGTTTCTCGTTTATGGAGGTGACAAAGAGTTTGTCGTAAATGGTTACGTCGATGGAAGCTTTGAAACTGATCCGGATGACTCTAAGTCACAAATCGGATACGTATTTATATTGAATGGTGGAGCTGTCTGTTTGTGCAGTTCCAAGCAGAGCGCCGTGGCGGGATCTACGTGTGAAGCCTGTATTTACAAGAAAGTGAGTGGGAGCTCTGTAGCATTTCTGATAATGTGATCAAAGCATATGGTTTTATACAGACTTTTGGAGAAGCCTGTATTTTCAAGAAAGTGAGTGGGAGCTCTGTAGCATTTCTTATATTATATGTGGATGACATATTGCTGATTGGAAATGATATAGAATTTCTGGATAACATAAAAAGGATACTTGAATAAGAGTTTTTCTATCGACCTCGGTGAAGCTTCTTACATATTGGGCATCAAGTTCTATAGAGATAGATCAAGACGCTTGATTGGACTTTCACAAAGCACATGCCTTGATAAGATTTTGAAGAAGTTCAAAATGGATCAGTCAAAGAAAGGGTTATTGCCTGTATTACAAGGTGTGAAGTTGAGTGAGACTCAATGCCCGACCACTGCAGAAGATAGAGAGAAAATGAAAGTCATTCCCTATGCCTCAGCCATAGGTTCTATCATGCATGCAATGCTCTGTACCAGACCTGATGTGTGCCTTTCTATAAGTATAGTAGGGAGGTACCAAAGTAATCCAGGAGTGGATCACTGGACAACGGTCTAGAACATCCTGAAATACCTGAAAATGACTAAGGATATGTTTCTTGTTTATGGAGGTGACAAAGAGCTTGTTGTAAATGGTTACGTCGATGCAAGATTTGACACTGATCTGGATGACTCTAAGTCTCAAACCAGATACGTATTTATATTGAATGATGGAGCTGTCAGTTGGTGCAGTTCCAAACAGAGCGTCTTGGCGGGATCTACGTGTGAAGCGGAGTACATAGCTGCTTGAGCGACAAATGAAGGAGCCTGGATGAAGGAGTTCATATCCGATCTAGGTGTAATACCTAGTGCATCAGGTACAATGAAAATCTTTTGTGACAATACTGGAGCAATTGCCTTAGCGAACGAATCCAGATTTCACAAGAGAACCAAACACATCAAGAGACGCTTCAATTCCATCCGCGATCAAGTCAAGGAGGGAGACATAGAGATTTGCAAAATACATACTAATCTGAATGTTGTAGACCCGTTGACTAAGCCTCTTCCACGAGCAAAACATGATCAACACCAAGACTCCATGGGTGTTAGAAACATTACTATATAATCTAGATTATTGACTCTAGTGCAAGTGGGAGACTGAAGGAAATATGACCTAGAAGCAATAATAAAGTTGTTATTTATATTTCCTTATATCATGATAAATGTTTATTATTCATGCTAGAATTGTAGTAACCAGAAACTTAGTACATGTGTGAATACATAGACAAAACAAAGTGTCCCTAGTATGCCTCTACTTGACTAGCTGGTTAATCAAAGATGGTTAAGTTTCCTAACCAAAGACATGTATTGTCATTTGATGAACGGGATCACATCATTAGAGAATGATGTGGTGGACAAGACCCATCCGTTAGCTTGGCATAATGATCGTTAAGATTTATTGCTATTTCTTTCTTCATGACTTATACATATTCCTCTGACTATGAGATTATGCAACTCCCGAATACCGGAGGAACACCTTGTGTGCTATCAAACGTCACAACATAACTGGGTGTTTGTGGAGTTGGCATAGATCAAGATTAGGATTTGTCACTCCGAGTATCGGAGAGGTATCTCTAGGCCCTCTCGGTAATACACATCACTATAAGCCTTGCAAGCAATGTGACTAATGAGTTAGTTACGGGATGATGCATTACGGAACGAGTAAAGAGAGTTGCCAGTAACGAGATTGAACTAGGTATGATGATACCGACGACCGAATCTCGGGAAAGTAACATACCGATGACAAAGGGAATGACGTGTGTTGTTATGCGGTTTGACCGATAAAGATCTTCGTATAATATGTAGGAGCCAATATGAGCATCCAGGTTCCGCTATTGGTTATTGACCGGAGATGTGTCTCGGTCATGTCTACATAGTTCT
Organism: Aegilops bicornis; assembly: GCA_021605145.1. Taxonomy (NCBI): domain Eukaryota; kingdom Viridiplantae; phylum Streptophyta; class Magnoliopsida; order Poales; family Poaceae; genus Aegilops; species Aegilops bicornis. The sequence continues at coordinate 575,481,508 of CM038670.1, read as the reverse complement.
CGAACCCATAGGGTCCGCACGCTTAACGTTCGATGACGATTTGTATTATGAGTTATGTGTTTTGGTGACCGAAGTTTGTTGGAAGTCCCGGATGAGATCACGGACATGACGAGGGGTCTCGAAATGGTCAAGAGGTAAAGATTCATATATTGGAAGGTTGTATTCGGACATCGGAATGGTTCCAAGTGATTTAGGTATTTTAGCGGAGTACCGAGGGGTTACCGGAACCCCCCGGGGAAGTTTTGGGCCAACGTGGGCCTAAAGGAGAGAGAGGGAAGCCCGCGGGGGGCGGATGCGCGCCCCCTCCTAGGGAGTCCGAATAGGACAAGGAGGAGGGGGCGGTGCCCCCCTTCCCATTCCCTTTCCCTTTCCCTTTCCCTTTCCTTCCTATTCCCTCCGGTGGAGAAAGGAAAAGGGGAGGGGGGAATCCTACTTGGACTAGGAGTCCAAGTAGGACTCCCCCCATGGCGCGCCCCTCCTGGCCGCCGGCCTCTCTCCCCCCTCCTTTATATACGTGGGCCGGGGCACCCAAAGGCACACCAAGAGTTCTCTTAGCCGTGTGCAGTGTCCCTCTCCACAGTTTACTCCTCCGGTCATAGCGTCGTAGTGCTTAAGCGAAGCCCTGCACGGATCACATCACCATCACCGTCACCACGCCGTCGTTCTGAGGGAACTCACCCTCGACCCTCTACTAGATCAAGAGCTCGAGGGACGTCATCGAGCTGAACGTGTGCTGAACACGGAGGTGCCGTACGTTCGGTACTTGGATTGGTTGGATCGTGAAGACGTTCGACTACATCAACCGCGTTAACATAACGCTTTCGCTTTCGGTCTACGAGGGTACGTGGACACACTCTTCCCTCTCGTTGCTATGCATATCCTAGATAGATCTTGCGTGATCGTAGGAATTTTTTCGAAATTGCATGCTACGTTCCCCAACAGTTGTGCCGGTGTCGGAGAAGAGGCCGAGTGGTCGCGCCGGTGTCTGAGTAGAGGCGCGGGGTCGACGGCGGCGGGCGATTGAAATCAATCTTAGATCAAAAAACCAAAAATAAAATGCCGATCAAGACGACCGATGAGAGAGAAAAAACCGGAGCAAGGGCTCGGGAAAAGACTCTCTAGGGCAGCCGATCAACACGATTGACGGACGAACCATAGGTACGGGTAACGCGGCCCCTGGCGGTGGTCATGGAGGCCGACTGCCCCGGAGCTGGCGCGGAGCGGAAGCGGTGGGCGGCGGCTAAGGTTGGATTGGTTATACTGATACAATGTTAGAAGGGAATAGAGAGGGATTGGTGAAATCGATTATGTATATTGCTTAAGCCTCGTAGGCGTATATATTGTGAGCACATGACCTTCTTAAAGTAGAAGGCAAGGTAGAAAAAATCCTATACTACATAAATAATAATGATACTCAATAAGTACACTTCGATCTTCACATAATTAGGATACACACAACCAATATGAACAGACTTACAAAACTAAATACATAGGCAAATAGCAAAGTCATACGAGAGCAAAGTTATACTTTGGCAAGAACCAAAAAAACCAAAGTTATGTGGTCGATAAACTAAAAAATAACCATATCTGCACCAACCATCTCTTACATCATAAGAACAATGAGGTTCTTTAATGTGGGTAAAGAAAATCAAGGTTCTTCAACAGTAAAACATTCGGGAAGAAAATCAACGGAGAACGTTCAGTGTTCCAGTTGCTATGTTGAGGTATCTTTCATATGTCCTACTTCCGTCTCGGTCAGGCGTCTCATGTGTGGACCTCGCCAGAACACATATCTTAGGCCTTGTTTGGTACTCAACAAGGGCATCTCCAACTCTGCTAATCAGAATGGACGCCCCAAGCTTTCGCTGGGCGGCCATCCAATCATTTGCATCAAATATCTGCCCCTATTTTTTCTATATCCGAAGAACTTAAATAACTAAGATAAATATCACAATCCAATCATGAAGATTTTCAAAAAAATAGTTTAAATTTGAATTTAACCTATTTGGACACATTTTTTCTTTGAAACGGAGGCAAAAGATTTGCCTCGTCTATTAATTAAGCAGAAGAGAATTGCCCAGTTAATTTACGGAAAACAAGGTGAAAACCGTCACAATCCGCTGAGCGGCACACATAGGATACTCCGCACACATCTCTACCAGAGAGCCTCGTCGAGATAGCACATGCGCCATCATCGTCACTTCTCCTCCACGCTGGCGTCATCACCATCTCTAATCCCCGAGTAAGCGACTCTGACTTTGCCGCGGACGATCGTCGAACCAACCCACACTGTAGAGGCCATGTGGAGACACATGAAGACCCATGCCCAAACTCAGGCACCCGCGACGAGGACAATGAAGCCCCGACTCTGACGAAGAACTACTAAGGAGAACTCGCAAGGTCAAGGCGTCGCGAAGACCACCGAACAAATCATTTGTTGCCTGTCATCGTTGCCACCGGGACCCCACCACCGCAGCTCCGGCTTCAAAACAACGAACAACCGAGGCAATCCCACGAACGCGTCGAAGAAGAGCCGACTACCTCAACCATTGCCGCGACTCCGACGTTGCTCGGCCCCATCATCGTTGCCACAGAAGCCTCGACGCCATCATCTCCGTCTTACATCAACCGCCACCGCGACCAATGCAACGACACCCACATCCTCATGCATCCACTGGTCCCTCCAGCCGGATCGAACTCCAAGGTCGATGCCCTCGAGAGGGGAACAACGCTGACACGCCGCCAACAACTAACCCATTGGGTCTGAGGTTTCCTCCGGAGTCATGCCACGCAGAGGAAGAGAGAGCACCCCGTTGATGCCTTCAAGAAGGTAACGATGTCCATAGACGCCGCTGTCATAGGCTCTAGTCACGACCAGATATGGGTTTCACCCGGCTATACCTCAACTTCCTGGGGTTGGCGTCCAATCCGACTAGTCCACCTGCCCGCCGTAGCTCCTCCACACCGCATCCACCCCGGTAGCCACCACCCCTCGCCTTGCCGCCATAGTCAACGTGCACAGGGAGCCTGGTCCGGCCGCCCTACATACACCCGCATCCACCGCAGCTTGGTCAGCAGCTAGCCGGCCACACGCCTCCTTCTCCAGCGACTCGAGAGACCACAACCCCTCCATGGAGCCCTCGTGCCCGCACGGCTGCGCCGGCGTTCCCGTATGGGCCGCCACATCAGCCACGCCCTCATGGAGCCGCACCACGGGCATCCACCTCCCTTGAGCGCCGCCATCACATCGCCCACGACCGCACAAAGCATCCATGCCGGACCTCCGCCTCCCTTGAGCGCCGCTGTCACGTGATCACGGGAAAGAAGCCTTGTCGCCACCGGTGTCGCAGGGGCTTTGCCCGACGGTACTCATCAGCGGCGGCAAGGGGAGGAGGGAGGGCATGGGGTTGACTCAAATAGCACTGACCGGTCAAATATTATCATCACTAATGCGCAAGCGACCGTTAGCGCCTTCGAGTTAGTGATGACTTTGTCATCATAATCGGGCCAGTTGACCCGTCTGTGATGATACCTAACACTGGTCGGCTGGACGGTCAGTGATAAAAAATTGGTTTAAGCAAATTGGGGCTCCATAGTTAGAAATCTGCTAGCAATGAAACCCCAAGATACACTAAGGCTGAATTTATAGACACATGCACAATACATAGGCACATACAATGACATTGCATTATATTTCATACATACATGTCCAAATGTTTAGGGCTATGAATTCAACTGAGTGCTAATGTATTGATCTACGAGTAGATGAGTCTTGTCGTTGAAGAATCAACAATGCCGTTGGTGCTAATCTGACACTTAAGTGAGCCCTTCAACTCGCCTCTCGACTTGTCACATTAGCGGTTGGGATCACACATATAACATCTCCATCTCATGCATGTTTCTCTGTAGTTCATATGGTGACGAGACATCACATTCAAGACCTTTAAAATGTTGTTTAAGTAGCTATACTACTGTACTCTAGAGTACTATTAAGTAGCGATCCTACAGAAGTTGATCCTAAGTCCACTGATGGAGAACGATAACAAATTATCACCATCATGTGGACCATATGGCATTCGTGAAGGAAATATGCCCTAGAGGCAATAATAAAGTTATTATTTATTTCCTCATATCATGATAAATGTTTATTATTCATGCTAGAATTGTATTAACCGGAAACATGATACATGTGTGAATACATAGACAAACATATAAGTCACTAGTATGCCTCTACTTGACTAGCTCATTAATCAAAGATGGTTATGTTTCCTAACCATAGACATGTGTTGTTATTTGATTAATGGGTTCACATCATTAGGAGAATGATGTGATTGACATGACCCATTCCGTTAGCCTAGCACTTGATCGTTTAGTATATTGCTATTGCTTTCTTCATGACTTATACATGTTTGGTAACTATGAGATTATGCAACTCCGTTCTTTGGAGGAACACTTTGGGTGCTACCAAACGTCACAACGTAACTGGGTGATTATAAAGGAGTACTACAGGTGTCTCCAAAGGTACATGTTGGGTTGGCGTATTTCGAGAGTAGGTTTTGTCACTCCGATTGTCGGAGAGGTATCTCTGGGCCTTCTCGGTAATACACATCACATAAGCCTTGCAAGCATTGCAACTAATAAGTTAGTTGCGAGATGATGTATTACGGAACGAGTAAAGAGACTTGCGATAACGAGATTGAACTAGGTATTGGATACCGACGATCGAATCTCGGGCAAGTAACATACCGATGACAAAGGGAACAACGTATGTCGTTATGCGGTTTGACCGATAAAGATCTTCGTAGAATATGTAGGAACCAATATGGGCATCCAGGTTCTGCTATTGGTTATTGACCAAGAATAGTACTAGGTCATGTCTACATAGTTCTCGAACCCGTAGGGTCCGCTTGCAACAACGTTACGATGACGGTTTTATTATGAGTTTATAAGTTTTGATGTACCGAAGTTTGTTCGGAGTCCCGGATGTGATCACGGACATGACGAGGAGTCTCGAAATGATCGAGACATAAAGATTGATATATTGGAAGCCTATATTTGGATATCGGAATGGTTCCGGGTGAAATCGGGATTTTACCGGAACACCGAGGGGTTACCGGAACCCTCCCGGGGTTAATGGGCCTTAGTGGGCCATATGGGAGAAGAGGAGGGCCGGCGGGGCAGGCACGCCCTCCCCTAGTCCGAATAGGACAGGAGAGAGGCGGCGCCCCCTTCCTCTTTCCCTTCCCACTTTCCTTCTCCAACAAGGCAAGAGGGGGAGTCCTACTCGGTGGGAGTAGGACTCCTCCAGCGCACCCCTTGGGGGCCGGCCGCACCTCCCCTCCCTCCTTATATATCTGAGGCAGGGGAGCACCCCAGAACACACAAGTTGATCTACGGATCGTTCCTTAGCCGTGTGCGGTGCCCCCTTCCACCATATTCCACCTCGGTCATATCGTCGCGGAGTTTAGGCGAAGCCCTGCGCCGGTAGAGCATCATCATCGTCACCATGCCGTCGTGCTGACGGAACTCATCCCCAGCGCTTTGCTGGATCGGAGCCCGGGGATTGTCATCGAGCTGAACGTGTGCTGAACTCGGAGGTGCCGTACGTTCGGTACTTGGATCGGTCGGATCGTGAAGACGTAAGACTACATCAACCGCGTTGTCATAACGCTTCCTCTTACGGTCTACGAGGGTACGTGGACAATACTCTCCCCTCTCGTTGCTATGCCATCACCATGATCTTGCGTGTGCGTAGGAAATTTTTTGAAATTACTACGTTCCCCAACAGTGGCATCCGAGCCTGGTTTTATGCGTTGATGTTATATGCACGAGTAGAACACAAGTGAGTTGTTGGCGATACAAGACATACAGCTTACCAGATGTCATACTTTGGTTCGGCGGTATTGTGAGATGAAGCGGCCGGACCGACATTACGCAGACGCTTACGCGAGACTGGTTTCACCGCCGCGAGCACTCGTTGCTTAAAGCTGACCGGGCGGGTGTCTGTCTCTCGACTTTAGTTGAACCGAGTGTGGCTACGCCCGGTCCTTGCGAAGGTTAAAACAGCACCAACTTGACAAACTATCGTTGTGGTTTTGATGCGTAGGTAAGAACGGTTCTTGCTCAGCCCGTAGCAGCCACATAAAACTTGCAACAACAAAGTAGAGGACGTCTAACTTGTTTTTGCAGGGCATGTTGTGATGTGATATGGTCAAGACGTGATGCTATATTTTATTGTATGAGATGATCATGTTTTGTAACCGAGTAATCGGCAATCGGCAGGAGCCACATGGTTGTCGCTTTATTGTATGAAATGCAACGCCATGTAATTGCTTTACTTTATCACTAAGCGGTAGCGATAGTCGTAGAAGCAATAGTTGGCGAGACGACAACGATGCTACGATGGAGATCAAGGTGTCGCGCCCGGTGACGATGGTGATCACGGCGGTGCTTTGGAGATGGAGATCACAAGCACAAGATGATGATGGCCATATCATATCACTTATATTGATTGCATGTGATGTTTATCCTTTATGCATCTTATCTTGCTTTGATTGACGGTAGCATTTTAAGATGATCTTTCACTAAAATTATCAAGACGTGTTCTCCCTGAGTATGCACCGTTGCCAAAGTTCGCCGTGCCCAGACACCACGTGATGATCGGGTGTGATAAGCTCTACGTCCATCTACAACGGGTGCAAGCCAGTTTTGCACAAGCAGAATACTCGGGTTAAACTTGACGAGCCTAGCATATGCAGATATGGCCTCGGAACACTGAGACCGAAAGGTCGAGCGTGAATCATATAGTAGATATGATCAACATAGTGATGTTCACCATTGAAAACTACTCCATCTCACGTGATGATCGGTTATGGTTTAGTTGATTTGGATCACGTGATCACTTACATGACTAGAGAGATGTCTGTCTAAGTGGGAGTTCTTGAGTAATATGATTAATTGAACTTAAATTTATCATGAACTTAGTACCTGATAGTATTTTGATTATCTATGTTTGTAGATAGATGGCTCGTGTTGTTGTTCCGTTGAATTTTAATGCGTTCCTTGAGAAAGCAAAGTTGAAAGATAATGGTAGCAATTACACGGACTGGGTCCAGAATTTGAGGATTATCCTCATTCTTGCTGCCTGAAGAATATAAATCTGGAAGCACCGCTGGGTGCCGAACTCTTTGTAGAGCAACGCCGAGAAGTTGTGAACGTCGTGAGCAAAGCTGATGACTACTCTATAGTTCGATGTGCCATGCTTTACGGCTTAGAACCGGGTCTTCAACGACGTTTTGAGCGTCATGGAGCATATGAGATGTTCCAAGAGTTGAAGTTAATATTTCAAGCAAATGCCGGATTGAGAGATATGAAGTCTCCAATAAGTTCCATAGCTGCAAGATGGAGAAGAATAGTTACATCGGTGAGCATATACTCAAAATGTCCGGGTATAATAATCACTTGATTCAACCGGGAGTTAATCTTCCGGATGATAGTGTCATTGATGAAATTCTCCAATCACGCCACCAAGCTACAAGAGCTTCGTGATGAACTATAATATGCAAGGATGACCAAAACAATTCCGAGCTCTTCGCAATGCTAAAGGCTGCGGAGGTAGAAATCAAGAAGGAGCATCAAGTGTTGATGGTCAACAAGACCACTAGTTTCAAGAAAAAGGGCAAAGGGAAGAAGAAGGGAACTTCAAAAAGAACAGCAAGCAAGTTGTTGCTCAGGAGAAGAAACCCAAGTCTGGACCTAAGCCTGAAACTGAGTGTTTCTACTGCCAAGCAAACCGGTCACTTTGAAGCGGAACTGCCCCCAAGTATTTGGCGGATAAGTAGGATGGCAAGGTGAACAAAGGTATATGTGATATACATGTTATTGATGTGTACCTAACTAGAGCTTGTAGTAGCACTGGGTATTTGATACTGGTTACATTGCTAATATTTGCAACTCAAAACAGGGACTACGGAATAAGCGAGCAGCGGCCAGGGCGAGGTGACGATGCAGCGTGGGAAAGCGGTTCCAAAGTCGATGTGATCGCGGTCGGCACGCTACCTCTACATCTACCTTCGGGATTAGTTTTAGACCTAAATAATTGTTATTTGGTGCCGCCGTTGAGCATGAACATTATATCTGGATCTTGTTTGATGCGAGATGGTTATTCATTTAAATCAGAGAATAATGGTTGTTCTATTTATATGAGTAATATCTTTTATGGTCATGCACCCTTGAAGAGTGGTCTATTTTTATTAAATCTCGATAGTAGTAATACACATATTCATAATGTCGAAGCAAAAGATGCCAAGTTAATAATGATAGTGCAACTTATTTGTGGCACTGCCGTTTAGGTCATACCGGTGTAAAGAGCATGAAGAAACTCCATACTGATGAACTTTTGGAATCACTTGATTATGAATCACTTGGTACTTGCGAACCGTGCCTCATAGGCAAGATGACTAAAACACCGTTCTCCGGTTCTATGGAGAGAGCAACAGATTTGTTGGAAATCATACATACAGATGTATGTGGTTCGATGAATGTTGAAGCTCGTGGCGGATATCGTTATTTTCTCACCTTCACAGATGATTTAAGCGAGATATGGGTATATCTTCTTAATGAAACATAAATCTGAAACATTTGAAAAGTTCAAAGAATTTCAGAGTGAAGTTGAAAATCATCGTAACAAGAAAATAAAGTTTCTACGATCTAATCGTGGAGGAGAATATTTGAGTTACGAGTTTGGTCTACATTTGAAAAATTGCGGAATAGTTTCGCAACTAACGCCACCTGGAACACCACAGCGTAATGGTGTGTCCGAACGTCGTAATCGTAGTTTACTAGATATGGTGCGGTCTATGATGTCTCTTAACGATTTACCGCTATCGTTTTGGGGTTATGCTTTAGAGACGGCCACATTCACGTTAAATAGGGCACCATCAAAATCCGTTAAGACGACTCCTTATGAACTATGGTTTGGCAAGAAACCAAAGTTGTCGTTTCTGAAAGTTTGGGGCTGCGATGCTTATGTGAAAAAAGTTCAACCTGATAAGCTTGAACCCAAATCGGAAAAATGTGTCTTCATAGGATACCCAAAGGAAACAGTTGGGTACACCTTCTATCACAGATCACGAAGGCAAGACATTCGTTGCTAAGAATGGATCCTTTCTAGAGAAGGAGTTTCTCTCGAAAGAAGTGAGTGGGAGAAAAGTGGAACTTGATGAGGTAACAGTACCAGCTCCCTTATTGGAAAATGGTTCATCACAGAAATTGCTTCCTGTGACACCTACACCAATTAGTGAGGAAGTTAATGATGATGATCATGAAACTTCAGATAGAGTTTCTACTGAACTACGTAGGTCAACTAGAGTAAGATCCGCACCAGAGTGGTACGGTAATCCTATTCTGGAAGTCATGTTACTTGACCATGGTGAACCTACAAACTATGAAGAAGCGATGGTGAGCCCAGATTCCGCAAGATGGCTGGAAGCCATGAAATCTGAGATGGGATCCATGTATGAAAACAAAGTATGGACTTTGGTTGACTTGCCCGATGATCGGCAAGCCATTGAGAATAACTGGATCTTTAAGAAGAAGACTGACGCGGATGGTAATGTAACTATCTATAAAGCTCGACTTGTTGCGAAAGGATTTCGACAAGTTCAAGGGGTTGACTACGATGAGACTTTCTCACCGTGGCGATGCTTAAAGTCTGTCCGAATCATGTTAGCAATTGCTGCATTTTATGATTATGAAATTTGGCAAATGGATGTCAAAACTGCATTCTTGAATGGATTTCTGGAAGAAGAGTTGTATATGATACAACCAGAAGGTTTTGTCGATCCAAAAGGTGCTAACAAAGTGTGCAAGCTCCAGCGATCAATTTATGGTCTGGTGCAAGCCTCTCGGAGTTGGAATAAACGCTTTGATAGTGTGATCAAAGCATATGGTTTTATCTGAGACTTTTGGAGAAGCCTGTATTTACAAGAAAGTGAGTGGGAGCTCTGTAGAATTTCTGATATTATATGTGGACGACATATTATTAATTGGAAATGATATAGAATTTCTGGATAGCATAAAAGGATACTTAAACAAAAGTTTTTCAATGAAAGACCTCGGTGAAGCTGCTTACATATTGGGCATCAAGATCTATAGAGATAGATCAAGACGCTTAATTGGACTTTCACAAAGCACATACCTTGATAAAGTTTTGAAAAAGTTCAAAATGGATCAGGCAAAGAAAGGATTTTTACCTGTATTACAAGGTGTGAAATTGAGTCAGACTCAATGCCCGACCACAGCAGAAGATAGAGAGAAAATGAAAGATGTTCCCAATGGTTCAGCCATAGGCTCTATCATGTATGCAATGCTGTGTACCAGACCTGACGTATGCTTAGCAATAAGCTTGGTGCAGGAAGGTATCAAAGTAATCCAGGAGTGGATCACTGGACAACGGTCAAGAACATCCTGAAATAGCTGAAAAGGACTAAGGATATGTTTCTCGTATATGGAGGTGACAAAGAGCTAGTCGTAAATGGTTACGTCGATGCAAGCTTTGACACCGATCCGGACGATTCTAAATCGCAAACCGGATACGTGTTTTTATTAAACGGTGGAGCTGTCAGTTGGTGCAGTTCTAAACAAAGCGTCGTGGCAGGATCTACATGTGAAGCGGACGGAAGCATCAAATGAAGGAGTCTGGATGAAAGAGTTCATTTCCGATCTAGGTGTTATACCTACTGCATCAGGACCAATGAAGATCTTCTGTGACAATACTGGTGCAATTGCCTTGGCAAAGGAATCCAGATTTCACAAGAGGACCAAGCATATCAAGAGACGCTACAATTCCATCCGGGACCAAGTCCAGGTGGGAGACATAGAGATTTGCAAGATACATACGGATCTGAATGTTGCGGACCGATTGACTAAGCCTCTTCCACGAGCAAAACATGATCAGCACCAAGACTCCATGGGTGTTAGAATCATTCTTGTGTAATCTAGATTATTGACTCTAGTGCAAGTGGGAGACTGAAGGAAATATGCCCTAGAGGCAATAATAAAGTTATTATTTATTTCCTCATATCATGATAAATGTTTATTATTCATGCTAGAATTGTATTAACCGGAAACATGATACATGTGTGAATACATAGACAAACATATAAGTCACTAGTATGCCTCTACTTGACTAGCTCATTAATCAAAGATGGTTATGTTTCCTAACCATAGCCATGTGTTGTTATTTGATTAATGGGATCACATCATTAGGAGAATGATGTGATTGACATGACCCATTCCGTTAGCCTAGCACTTGATCGTTTAGTATATTGCTATTGCTTTGTTCATGACTTATACATGTTCCGTAACTATGAGATTATGCAACTCCCGTTTACCGGAGGAACACTTTGGGTGCTACCAAACGTCACAACGTAACTGGATGATTATAAAGGAGTACTACAGGTGTCTCCAAAGGTACATGTTGGGTTGGCGTATTTAGAGTAGGTTTTGTCACTCCGATTGTCGGAGAGGTATCTCTGGGCCTTCTCGGTAATACACATCACATAAGCCTTGCAAGCATTGCAACTAATAAGTTAGTTGCGAGATGATGTATTACGGAACGAGTAAAGAGACTTGCCGGTAACGATATTGAACTAGGTATTGGGTACCGACGATCGAATCTCGGGCAAGTAACATACCGATGACAAAGGGAACAACGTATGTCGTTATGCGGTTTGACCGATAAAGATCTTCGTAGAATATGTAGGAACCAATATGGGCATCCGTGTTCCGCTATTGGTTATTGACCAAGAATAGTTCTAGGTCATGTCTACATAGTTCTCGAACCCGTAGGGTCCGCACGCTTAACGCTACGATGACAGTTTTATTATGAGTTTACAAGTTTTGATGTACCGAAGTTTGTTCGAGTCCCGTATGTGATCACGGACATGACGAGGAGTCTCGAAATGGTCGAGACATAAAGATTGATATATTGGAAGCCTATATTTGGATATCGGAATGGTTCCGTGAAATCGATTTCTGGAACACCGAAGATTACCGAACCCTCCGGGGTTAATGGGCCTTAGTGGGCCATATGGGAGAAGAGGAGGGCCGGCCGGGGCAGGCCGCGCCTCCCCCCTAGTCCGAATAGGACAAGGAGAGGCGGCGCCCCTTCCTCTTTCCCTTCCCCTTTCCTTCTCCACCAAGGAAAGAGGGGTGAGTCCTACTCCCGGAGGGAGTAGGACTCCTCAGCGCACTTACCCTTTGGGGCCGCACCTCCCTCCCTCCTTTATATACGGGGGCAGGGAAGCACCCCAGAACACACAAGTTGATCTACGGATCGTTCCTTAGCCGTGTGCGGTGCCCCCCTTCCACCATATTCCACCTCGGTCATATCGTCGCGGAGTTTAGGCGAAGCCCTGCGCCGGTAGAGCATCATCATCGTCACCACGCCGTCGTCTTGTGACGGAACTCATCCCCGACGCTTTGTCGGATCGGAGTCCGGGGATCGCCATCGAGCTGAACGTGTGCTGAACTCGGAGGCGCCGTACGTTCGGTACTTGGATCGGTCGGATCGTGAAGACGTACGACTACATCAACCGCGTTGTCATAACGCTTCCGCTTACAGTCTACGAGGGTACGTGGACAATACTCTCCCCTCTCGTTGCTATGCCATCACCATGATCTTGCATGTGCGTAGGAAATTTTTTGAAATTACTACGTTCCCCAACAATTCGCACAATCGTTTGGAACATGACGATGAAGGACTAGATCCAGCAACATCCATGAGGAGGACCAAGGAAGCCCTTGCTTTGCTCGAGTTGCTGCTGGTCCTTCCGTTACTACCGGTGCCATCGAGCACGACGTCGTCAAGAACACCACCGACGAAGCCACTAGCAAGGTGGGAGGCGTGGCGCATTCGTTGAACGCCTTCCTTGATGCTTGGTGCAAGCTGCATATTGGTATTTTTGAACCACTTATAGCGGAAGCGATTTCTTTGCAAGAGGGTGTACGGTTTGCAAATCTACATGGCTACTCGCATGTGAAGTTGGAGATGGACTGCATAGAGATGGTGCAACTCCATAAAACTTCGATTGAAATTGGAGTGCTAGCTAGCAATTTCCTTTTCTTTGATATTCAACACGTAATTCAATCAGCTAATATCCCAAATAAGATCTTTGTGCCAAGCGTGCTTGCACAAAGGAACGTGGCGGAGAGCTGGCTCGATGAGACTCCTATCTTCCTATTGGCCAGCCTGCTAGCTGATTGTCCTCGAAATGCCTTGGTTCGAATAAACCTCTCTGAATCTCTACTCCTATAAAAGACTCAGTTGGTGATGATGGTGTGTCTGTCATCCGTCATTTCTGACCATTAGATCTGCATCTAACGGATGTGAGGTAAGTTGTGGCATTTTTGCAACAATAGCCCACTTCTCTGCTCCAATTTACAGAAACCCCTTATTATCTTGAAAGCAACCACATCCCTCCCTCACCTCATCAAAACAGCCTAATAAATATATTTTGAGTGAAACGTAATATATTTTTAGTGGTATATGTATATCAAAACAAAAGTGTTTTCTTTCAAGTTTGTGAACAAGTATTATTCTACTTTGGATTCATTGCAACGCATGAGCCTCTTGCTAGTTGTCCAAACAAAAAGAGTTGGGGAATCTTCGTTGAAACCATTAAATTAACTTACTCTACGATCTTCTACCGTGATAGATCTTCACATTCAGATTCCGTGATTTACACTAATTTTGTCCAGTACTCCTTTGGAATAAAGCAAGGAAACAGTAATCACCGAGGACATTTAATTACCTGTGCCATCAGCTTGACCATTTTTTTATTTTTTTTTTGAAAAGGGGGGCTCCCCGGCCTCTGCATCAAGACTGATGCATACGGCCATCTTATTAGCCAAAAAACAAAATGTGCCAACAAGGTTCCAAAGTCTCAAACTGAAACACAGAAAAGGCAGCTCACACAGAGCCTAAAAGGCTAGATACACAAACTAGCCAGGAAAAGACGCCACAACCGGCTGGCTAAAAATAGATAGGTAAACTAATTTCCTATCCTATTACATGACCGCCATCCAAACCGGTTGAAGATATCCCGAGCTACCATCTCCCGACGGATAGATCCAGTAACCAAATGCTCCCTGGCCTCCATCGGAGTGAGTAGCGACCACGAACGGACCAATGTCGTAGCTCGGAAAATAACCTGCAAAAAATGAATCCATGATGTTCTGTTAAAAACCAAATTATTTCTGCAATTCCAGATAGTCCACAGCAAAGTGCAAACTCCAACCTGAATATGTCTTGCTAAGTCAGGCTTAATCCCATTAAGCCAAGTCCCAAATAATGCGTTGATAGAAGTCGGTGGAGTAATACTAAAAGCAATGTGGACCGTCCGCCAAAGGACTTTGGCCAACGGGCAATCAAAAAAGAGGTGCTTAATCGTTTCATCCCGATCACAGAAACTACACCTAGTAGGTCCTGCCCAATTACGCTTTATCAAGTTATCCTTTGTTAATATAACTTGTTTATGGACAAACCACATAAACACTTTTATTTTCAAAGGAACTTTGACATCCCAGACATTCTTGGAAGTTGGAATGGAGTTCGAATTAATAACATCAATATACATTGATTTAACATCAATACTCTAGAACTAGTCAACTTCCAGCGTAATTCAACGGGTTGGTCAGAAAGTTGAACCTCCATCAGTCTCCTAACTAAATGGAGCCAAACTTCCCAATGATTGCCCGCTAGTGACCGTCTAAACTGAATACTAAGGGGGGTAGATTGAAATACCGTTGCAACGAACACCTCACGTCGTTGAGCAATACGATATAAAGACGGATATTGAATGGCCAATGGTGAGTCGCCAAGCCAAGTATCCTCCCAGAAACGTGTACTAGCACCGTTTCCAATAACAAACCTTGTCCTATTGAACATTGATTGTTTGACTTTCATTAGTCCTTTTCAGAAAGGCGAGTCAGCCAGCCTGACTGTTACCTGGGACAACGTTTTAGTCTGGAGGTACTTGCTGCGAAGGATCTGCGCCCACATGGACTCACTCCCGGATGAGAGCTTCCACAACCACTTACTAAGAAGGCATCTGTTCTTAACTTCAAGATTCTCGATACCAAGACCCCCTTGGTCTTTTGGTCGACAGATAATATCCCATTTAGCAAGCCGGTATTTTCTTTTAAGTTCATCACCCTGCCAAAAGAAGCACGATCGATAGAAGTCCAGTCTTTTCCTAACACCAACTGGGACCTGAAAGAACGATAAAGGAACATAGGCATACTCGTGAGCACCGAATTTATCAAGATTAACCGGCCTCCGTATGACATGAGCTTACCCTTCCAGCAACTCAGTTTCTTCTCAAATCGGTCCTCGATACACTTCCATTCTCTGTTCGTCAGCCTACGATGGTGTATCAGAATACCAAGGTAAGAGAAGGGTAAATTCCCCAACACGCAGCCAAACAATTGCCTATAAGACTCCTGTTTGTCTTTGGCTCTACCAAAGCAGAACAACTCGCTCTTATGAAAGTTAATCTTTAACCCGGTCAATTGTTCAAAGAGGCACAACATCAGCTTCATATTTCTCGCCTTGGCCAAGTCATGCTCCATAAAGATGATTGTATCATCAGCGTATTGAAGGATGGATACACCTCCATCAACAAGATGAGGTACCAAGCCACCCACTTGACCATTCTCCTTAGCCCTTCCTATCAAAATTGCTAACATATCCACCACAATGTTAAACAGGATAGGGGACATCGGATCTCCTTGTCTGAGGCCTTTATGTGTCTGGAAGTAATGACCTATATCGTCATTCACTTTAATTCCCACACTCCCTTTTTGCGTAAAGGATTCGACCTGCCGCCAAAGGCCATCAAAACCTTTCATACGCAATGCCTGTTGGAGGAATGGCTACTTGACCTTATCGTACGCTTTTTTGAAATCCACCTTAAAAATTACTCCATCTAATTTTTTGGAGTGGATTTCATGGACCGTTTCATGAAGGACAACCACCCCTTCAAGGATGTTTCTATCCGGCATGAAAGCAGTTTGGGATTGTTGCACCACAGAATGCGCAATCTGTGTGAGCCTATTAGTCCCTACCTTGGTGAAGATTTTGAAACTAACATTGAGGAGGCAGATCAGCCTGAACTGCTCAATTCTCACAAAGATCCGCTTTTCTTATGGAGCAATGTGATAGTTCCAAAATTCAAGTGAAATAATTGAAGTTGTCCAGAGAATAGATCATGAAACATAGGTAGCAAATCCCCCTTAACAATGTGCCAGCACTTTTTTATAGAACTCGGCCGGGAACCCATCCGGTCCGGGAGCCTTATTGTTTTTCATTTGTGCAATAGCATCAAACACCTCCTTCTCTAAGCACGGGGCAACCAGGATATCATTATCGGCAGCAGACAATTGAGGCACATCCTCAGTCCTGGACTCATCGAGGAACACACAATTATCCTCCGGAGGTCCAAATAACTGCCTATAATACTCGGTAATATAAGTTTTGAGATTATCCTGTCCTAAAATAGTACCCTCATCTTGTTCAAGTTGAAAAATTCGCTTCTTTCTGTGCTTACCATTGGCAATCAGGTGAAAGAATTGAGTATTGGCATCCCCTTGGACCACTTTGCGGACCTTAGCTCGCAAAGCCCACTTCAACTCTTCTTCGCGGAGAAGTTATTTCAACCTCTTCTCCGCCTCAGTTTTAACATGGAGCTCAACAGGCAGCAAAATCGCGGATTCGGCTTTTATGTCCAGTATTCACATAAGAGAAAGGAGCCTATCCTTCTCAATCTTATACACCCCACTGAGGTGCTTAGCCCAACCCCGTAAGAAACTTCTCAAATGCCTAATTTTATTGTGCCAACGCTCGACTGCCGTCCTACCTCCTACACCCTTATCCCATTCCCTGGCAATGAGGTCTAAGAACCCCTCACGTTCGAACCAGGCCATCTCGAATGAGAAGGTGTTTTTGTTTCCCACATGGTTCGGCTCCCTTGAGTCCACGAACAATGGTGTGTGATCGGATATTCCCCGCGAGAGAGCTTGTACCATAACAAGAGGGAACTTATGTTCCCACTCCACGCTCGCGAGAACTCGATCAAGCTTTTCATATGTCGGGTTTGGTAACGCATTAGCCCAGGTAAACTTTCTACCAGAAAGCTCTATCTCCCTCAGATCCAAGCTTTCAATAATGGTATTGAACATAAACGACCACCTGCCGTCAAAGTTATCATTATTTTTCTCCTCTCTCCTCCTAATGATATTGAAATCACCCCCGACCAACATCGAAGCTGCCCTGCACTCCACAGATTCGAACAAGGTCCGCCAGAAACTCCGGTTTAAGCTCGGGCTGTGCGGCACCATAAACCGCCACCAAAGCCCAGTTAAAACCATCAAATTTAGACCTAACTCGAAACTTTACCGCGAAGTCGCCCATCACTACACTCCGGACTTCAAGGGAATCGCATCTCACACCCAGCAAGATACCTCCCGATCGTCCTCGCGGAGGTAGGCAATGCCAATTGAAATCAACACCACCAAGAAGAGAGGAAAGAAACTGAGGCGCAAAATTATCTCTACCAGTTTCAGAGAGAGCAATGAAATCTAATTGATGCTCGAGACGCCTCAATGAGAAACCTTCGTTTAGCCAAGTCCTTCAGACCTCTGCTATTCCAAAAGATTCCTTTCATAAGTCATCATGAAATTTTTTTGCCGTACGAATCCTAGCACTCCTACGTACCACGGACGCGGGATACACCTTCCGCTTCCACTTATGTTTGGGTTTACTATTGTTCACAATCCGGTCCTCATAACCGGGCTCTGGTGGTTGATTCACTACATCCTCTACACTAACTTCCTCCTCCTCGGATTCAGTAGTGGATGGTGCAAGGTCCGCACAAAAATTGTCAAGCACTCTCACCCCCAACGCATCAATCTCAGCATCATTCATAGGTCTCACCGCCGCTAGGTTTCGAATGGTTTCTAAAGCGCTGCCCGCCTGCATCAAGGAGATCATTAACCGAGTTGGAAATTTCAGCATTGGTATTCCCTAGCGAAACCCCTACTTGATTTTCATTATTTATAATCTCATCCGTAGAAAAATGCAAAATAGAATTGGACAAGTTGACTGACATACCGGTTGTGACCTTAATGTCACGAAGCTTGGCCGCCCTCATAGCGCACCTCTGCTGCATGTCATCAACCTCCGGGTGGTCCAGGAGACGAGAGCTCATCTGTCTCCCCTCAAAGACCGGGCCGGGGATTTCGCTGAAGGCAATAACCTCCTCCCGAGTAGCGCCACTCGGGGGAGGCAGTGGCGGAGGGCTCCCACGACAAACGGACGGGAGGCCGGGGGATGTAGGTGCCGCGCCGCTGCCCGAGCACCCCCTGCCCCAACCCTCAAGCCTGTGGGCGTCGCCGTCCCGACAGCCCAAGGCGGGGGAAGGACCGGGGCCACCTGTCCCTGACTCCCGCCGAGCACCACAGGAGAAGCAGCCGGTGCCGAAAGGGAAGGGTACGAGGCCACCTGCCCCAGACGGTCCCCCTCACGGCCGGCCAACGACGGCGAGACCGGCGTCGCCGGCGTCAGAGTAGAGGGAGAGGAAATCGTGGCCACCGGCCCCGAACTCCCCCCCCCCCCCTCGGCAGAGCCACTGACTCAGCCGCCATCTGTGTGCACGCGACCGCAGGGGGCCCTGGGAGGAAAGGAACCACCTGTGGCTCCACGTTCCTCCCCCCCCCCCCCCCACGGTCGTCTCCGAGTTGCCCGTCACATAGTCACCCACCACGGGACGAACAGCAGACACAAAATCCAGCACCGGGAGCGAGCACTCAAAAGCATCATCAGACTCCACCCGGTCGCTCCAAAGCCTAGGTGGAGCAGACGCAGGCTCGAAAAATCCAAACCGCAACGTGCTCTTAGGTACCGATGGAGATGGGGCCGGCTCTACCCCTGATCCAGTCTCGGGCAACAGAGCAACTGGTCCCGACCCGTTGGACCTCTCTCGTCCAGCCTCATCAGTCGGATCCTCCCTAGCACCAGCATTGTCGTCTCCCTCATGCATATCCACATCAGCACCAATAACCGCCTCAGCAAACAACTCAGAATCCTCGAACTCAATCTCAAGAGGGAATACATCTCCCCTATAAGTCCAGTTAACCACATCCGGGACGAACTCGATATCCAGAACACTCACTCGCAATCTGGCCACCCCATGGGCGCGAGTGAATGTCATATGCACTTTCTCAGTTTTGCCAACCATGATACCCAGACTAGCCACAACACGAACATCTGTCAGAGCCTCAGAGGGTGCCCCAGAAAAACGTAGCCACACCTGAGTAAGGGGCTTCCCCTTAGGCTCCGATTTCTTCCACTCTTGAAACTCAAGAATGCAATTAGTGCCAGGCACCTTACACATCCCAAAGCTCAGCAACCGCCGCAAGTCCTCTACCGACGGGAGGTCAACCCTGAACACACGCTCCTCAATGAGGAGAAGCTCCCACTGAAAATCTCCAGGAGCCAGTTCCTGAAGCCTCTGCACAATCTGAGCTTCAGAGACATCTCCCTGGGTAACCTTCACAATTCCAGTAGTCAGGCTGTGCGTCTCAACTGGAATCTCTCGCACTGGGGACTCAAAGAACATCAGCTCGGCACAATATACTCCATACATTGTAAGAGCCGGAGCCTGCTCACGCAGAAGCGGGAAATCCCCCGAGGCATGTGCTGGCTTACCACACGTATCACACAACTCAGCCACACACTCAGCAATGAAGTGTCCCTTCTCACCACATCGATAACAAAGCATTTTTTTCCTTCCTACGCGCCCACTTGGACGCCTTCTCAGACTCAGACCTGATACCTGCGTCAGCTGAAGCACCAGCCATAGCAACATCCGTGTTAGCCAGAGCCGTGACTACCTCCATAGCCTCGCTAGTCAGAGCGGTCTCCTGAGAGGGATTAGCCTCCACCCCGGACGCCTGATGGTCTACAACGGCCTACGGCGGATGCTGTCTGCGGAAGCCACGTCCACCACCTCGACCACGGCGTTGACCACGGTAGCCACCTCTCTGCCGTGAGTCCGGTCCAGAAGCGCCCTCGACAAAACCGCCCGGAGGGCCAAGGAAGGGCCTCTCAGCAGAACCATCACTCTGCCAAGCATAACCACGGCCACCTCCCGTAGATGATGATCCACGGTGTTGACCATCCCCATACGCATCATAACCATCGTCCCCCCACCGCCCCTGTGGAGGATCAAGACTGTGCAGCCACCGCGTTCTGTCTCGTCTGCGCTTGTCCCGAGCGCTTTTGCGCCGGCCTCGCGACATAGTGAGGCGGTGGCGCTGCACGAGGCGGCATGCCGGCAGTCTTGGTCTGGCCCATCGGCCGTGGGCCAATGGTTTGGACAGCCGGCCGAGGGTCATTGGTCACCGACGGTCTCGGCGGAGCCGCTCCACGCCCACGTACCGGCTGAGCCGGAGGCTCGGCGAGCGGGCGCGCTCTATAGTCGAAGAAGTTGCCGCAGTTAGCTGACGGCGGTCAGAGACCCGGAGCGCCACGATCAAGTCACGGAATCCGCGCCCATCGCCAAGTTGCCGGGCTGGCCGGTAGGGATTGCCACGCCGCAGCCTGCCACCGGTCTTCACTCCCCGGCATCGCACCACGCCCGCCGGCAGACCGCTCACGCCCTTAGCGGACCACCACCACGCCCAATGGCGGCGCCTGCTTCCCCACTTGGTTCATCGGATCAGCAGACGGTGCACTCCCCCACCCAGCCATGGCGAGAGGAGGGATGCGGGCTGCACGGCCAGGTCCGCAGCGAGGGAAGCCAGGTACCACCGTACGCTTGACAACCCTAGGCAGCGGCAGAACAGATTGAACACGCCGTTCTTCGACCCTGCATGGATCGATACGTAGAGGAGGCGCGTCGAGGCTCTCCTAGGCCACATACCCAGTCGAGGCATGTCCACTAAGCCTCTCCTCGGCTCCCCCATGATGGGCCTCATACCCATGCACGGGCACACATACGGCCCGCTCATCTGCGGCCCCTTCACGGCCCAAGAGGAAATTCAAACGAGCAGCCCTAGCCGCCCGGATCTCAGGCACCATTCGGATCTCCGGCCGCGGCAAGACCGCCGATCTCCCTTCCTCTTCTTTTTTCACGAACGACACGGGTCCAAGCATCGTGCGGGAAGAAATCTGATAAAGTTAGGGTTGGATACTAACCTTAGGTAGAGGCCCTTTCCAAGGCCGGATCGCTCGCCGCCGCCCTCCGGTGAATGATCCGCGAACAACCTCCACCCCGCCCTCTCGAACACAGCCCGATCCGCACCGGATCCTCGCCCGGCACAATCTCGTCGACCAACGCGGCCACCTCTTCCTCCGAGTAACCAGGGGCGAAGGCCTCGCAAATCACGTCGGATGGCGTCGGTGAGTAGTCGACCGGCGATGTGCCGGCAGGATCCTCGTCGTCATCCGAACCCGCGAGGACCCAGAAACGCCCCCCTACACGCCTCGTGGAAGGGATCGCAGGCCCCGGCGGCCGACTCGCGGTGGTCGCCGCGGGCGCTGCCCGAGTCGCCTCAGTCATATGGTCTCAAATCTCAACTGGTCTATCAATGTCCTCTGAATCAGATCGCTCAGCTTGACCATACAGTAGTAGCAGAATTGCGTGGATGAGGATCGAAATGACCACGGTACGTACTGGCTCCAAAGCTCCAATGGACCAGGCAGACTTGAGTACGAGAAGGGCGCACCAACTGCGCTGCTAATCTAGGGTACGTACGTAGTAGTACCGAGACATGGCTTGGGTGTGTCGATATCGTAGCGGGCGACAGGTCTGGTCTTCCAGCTTAATGGCAGGGCACTGTATAGCCGTACCCGTCTAGTCTCAAGTTTGTTTGTAGGCGTACGGGTCTGTTATCGCCATGATAACTTCTCTTGTCCATGTGGGGTTTACCGCAAATCACGTACGTACGTGCATTCCGCTATTAACCATGTATACAAAGTTAGCTAGGCTTGCGATTGCCAGATTGTGGTACATACTGATTTTTTTTTAAAAAACTTTCAATCTATTCATCTTCAATCATGGCAGTACAACGAACATCAGAAATAAAAATTACATCCAGATCCGTAGACCACCTAGCGACGGCTACAAGCACCGAAGCAAGCCGAAGGCGCGCCGCCGTCATCGCCCCTCCATCACCGGAGCCGAGCACAACTTGTTGTAGTAGACAGTTGGGAAGTCGTGGTGCTAAGTCCTCATAGGACCAGCACCCCAGAACAGCAATCGCCGCCGATGAAAAATAACGTAGATCGGAAGGATCCAAACCGAAGACACACGAACATAGACGAACAACGACGAGATCCGAACAAATCCACCAAAGATAGATCTGTCGGAGACACACCTCCACACGCCCACCAACGATGCTAGACGCACCGCCGTAACGGGGGCTAGACGGGGAGACCTTTATTCCATCTTCAAGGAGCCGCCGCCGTCTCGCCTTCCTGAGTAGGACACAAACCCTAACAAGATTGAAAAAAACGACTAAAAACAGAGCCCTCCCGCCGGCCCTTGCCAGGATCCACCGCGCCTCCATAGCCCTAGGGCCACCGAAGACAAGGCGGACCTGTGCCGGCGCCGGCGAGAGGCACGAACCTTAACTTCTTTTCTTGAAGGAGGAGGAGGAGGCGGAGCCCTGGCTCTAGGTACGTGTCAATAACTCATAATATCTCAAAGCGTATCTGTTTTCTATCAAAAACAGTTGTGGTGTGGTACATATTGAATTAACTTATACTTGCTCCGTTACTAAATATTTGTTTTTTTAGATATTTTAAATAGACTATAATATATGAATGTATGTAGATATAATTTAAAGTGTAGACTCACTCATTTTGCTTCGTATGTGGTAATTTGTTGAAATCTCTAAAAAGACAAATATTTGAGAACGGAGGGAGTAATATGTTAAGATTGTGGTTTATGTTATGAATATTAAATTAAAAATTACCAGGAAAATTCTGGAATCTTGGGATATCAAACTTGGGCACCTAATATACTCCCGTGTGAAGAGTGGAGTTTTGTAAAAAAATATACCAAAAAATGTATCCATGGTAAAAAAAATGAGGTATTGAGGATGAACGTGCTTTCCGAGATATTTAGACGGAGGGTTGCTTTTTTTTGCGAGAACGGTGGGTTGCTTTTTGGATCTCTCTAGAACGCTTTGGTAAACTTGGTTCATAATGAATATCCAAATCATGTAAAGTGATCATGTGATATTCTCAAAAACAAAATTAAAAATAGGAGTCATACTATATTCCAGTGTTGTACCGAAATGCTACACTGACTCTCTGTCGAAGCCAAGAGATGCTGCAGTGACTCGTGAAAAGGAAATAGTAAACCCATTTGATTGCGAAAGAATGCACGCCGATCACTAGACGGACGGCGGGAGGCGCAACGGTACGTGCTCGGCCACGCCGGCCGGAATCTTGGGATCGGCGACCCAAAGAGGGTACAGTAACCGTACGTACTACGTGGCTACCTAGGGGCGTAGTACCGCGTACGTACGTACGTGCACGCAATTGAAATGAGACGGCGCAACCAACCAACGATCTCGCGTGTCTCGTCTCGTATGGGAAGAATGGATCGGATGGGACGGGCGGGCGGATGGATTGATCAACCGACTGGAAAGACAGCACCACGTGACCGGTGGTTACTGCGGCGGAAGGACCGGCTAATTTGGCGAGCCTAGCCGAGCTAGGGGCCGAGCGAGGCGAGGTCGTTAATGGCGGTCGGGGCCAACCAACCGAGGCGGCTCGGCCGCCACGCCGCCTCCGTCTGGTGGCGGAGGCGGAGGCGGTGTGCGCTCGCTACGCTACATGCGTGCATGCATCGGATGCCTCCGAGCGCAAGCCGCGGATTCTGTTGTTTTCTGTAGTCGATGTAGATCGACCTGACAATTGACTCGTCGCCGGCCGGCCTGGTCGCGTCCTTCCTGGTCCTGGCGTATTTTAATGCACCGCGCGCGCTGTCGCCGGTCGTGGGCGTTTCTGTTCCTTGTTTCATCCAGAGATCGAGCGGTTTGTTACCTAGATCTGGTGCACAAAATACTGCGTAGGGCGATGATACGATCTACCATGGACATGGACGGACGAGGTTACGATGGAGGAGGCACTCTGGATGCTCTAACTATTGCTAAATGTGCGCACTCTTGTGTGCCTTCCGTCAGTGTGGTTCGAGGTCGGCGGGGTACGGATGGCCTCTGCGGTTTGCACGAGTCAGCGGTGCAACTTGGTCATGAGTTCTACCGAAGATTCCGCAGAGGAGGAAAGTTGCCACGAGTATACTTGCCAGTTAATTAAATGTTTAGTGATAGTCTATCACACCGGATCCGTGGCGCAATGGTAGCGCGTCTGACTCCAGATCAGAAGGTTGCGTGTTCGATTCACGTCGGGTTCAATATCCCGAACATCCGGTTTCGTTTTTCTATGCCCGGCCAACATTTTGGGCCGCATTTCCTTCTAAACTTATTGGACTTCATGTGGCTTTTGACAGCAGTCCATCCCCCCAGTTCAACATCTTAGGCCGCATTTCCTTTTTCAGTGGCTTGGGCTGGATCATTTTTTTTTCATCTAATCTTATTGGACCTCATGTGGCTTTTGACACGCGTCGATGCCCCCAGCTCAACATCTTGGGCTGCATGGCTTGGGCCGTATCTTTTTTTCGCATCTAAACTTATTGGACCTCATGTGGCTTTTGACACGCGTCGATGCCCCCAGCTCAACATCTTGGGCCGCATTTCCTTTTTAAGAGGCTTGGGCCGTATCCTTTTTTTCTTATCTAAACTTATTGGACCTCGTGTGGCTTTTGACACTGGTCCATTGCCCCGGCTCAACATCTTGGGCCGTATTTCTTTTTTGAGAGGCTTGGACCGTATTGCCTGTATACAGACTGTAGTTCTGAGTTTTAGGTTGCTTCAAAAAAAAAAATCCGGATTCCAGACCTTCCTTTTGTTCTAAGTTAGGGGACATTCTAGTTACCGATGTAGGTTCATCTAACGAGTAATTTTAACATGAGAGGTAAGAAAGTAAAAAATAATCAGATCACTAGCTAATCAAATCAATGACTGAGATCTATTATGTACTTCTATCTCTCATGTGAAAAGGGAAGGTAAAAGGGAGCATGCTAAAATTTGCCTCATCTAAAAATACTCGATGCACAGACATTTGCAATTTATAATTAGTGATTTTTTCTATCAGGAAATACTTTATATTACTTAAATATCAATGATACATTCCTCGTTACAACAATTTACTACTCCCTCCGTTCCATAGTGTAGTGCATATAGATTTTTTTTAAGTCAAACTTTAAAAACTTTGACTAAGTTTGTAGAGAAAAAATATATACATCTAAAAATACCAAATACATGTCCTTAGATACATCAAGAGACGTACTTTCATGTTGTACATATTTGATATTGCAGATATATAAATATTTTTCCTTATAAACTTGGTCAAAGTTTGTAGTGTTTGATTTTTTAGAAAATCTATATGCGCTACATTATAAAACGGAGGGAGTATCATATTTGGTCCAGACCCTAGCCAACGATTGTGTGTTTCTGACATCTACCAAAGTTCACCAATAGGTAACTTATATGATTTTGAGAGTGATACACATGGGTAATACGAGTATTTCGTTCTTCCATCTTTAGTTTTATTCCATCCATCATGAAACTGTGTCCGTATCTAAAAAGGTCGCCAACCTTAAGAAGATTAAATGCCTCCAAACAATTTATCTCCACCAGAATTGATGAATTACTCCACTGAAGGGACAGGCAAAGGCCCTCGTCCAGCGTATAACTCAGCTTGTAGTGCAACATGGCAGGATAGGAGATCGCAGCATGCACTAAAAAAAGTGCATGCATCGTCTCTAAGTACCATACCACATCCTACTTATCAGAGGGTTCAAAGGATCCATCGGTGTTTAGTTTCACCCAACCCTGCATTCATGGTTCCTAATGTGGAGTAGCATCGCATTAAATATTAGCACCCTTCTCACCAGATATCTTGCAGATTCTGAGATGACAACTTTGCTTTTTATCACGTCTATTCAAGACCCCGACCGAACAAAGTGAGTGATAAAACATAGCTACACATGAATATGTCGCGTAGAGTAGGCTTGAAGTGGACAACCTCGTTGAACGTACTAGATCCTCCAAGTAGCATGAAGAACTTCAACGTTTGATCCTCAGGAAAAATCATATGTAGTATGGAGAGACCATTCTGTGATGGTGTTTCTAATGTCTGCTGGCTTGGGGAGGCGCCAAATGGTAGCCATCAACAACCACAACTCTCTTGCATGAGTGCATCTACACAACACATGGAAGGAGTCTTCACATTCCATAGCACAGATGGTAGCCACCGACACCTCCATGAGATTACCCGTGAACATTGTATCCTCGAGACTTCTATTTAGATAATAATTGGCCTTTAGAACTCTTGCACACAACTCTCGGGGTAGATCAACAATCTCCATGCCTGGCGGGCCAATAACGCCTAATTAAATAGATGGAAGTCTCAAAAGTCGGTGCCTCCCAGGCCCTTTGGTTTGATAATTTGTTCCCATGACTTCCAGTGTGTTTTCCTTTTCCCTTTCTCAGAACGCAGTAGTAGTTGTAAATCAAATGGTTGGGGTCATCACAGAGCCCCAATGAGAGTTCATACACACTCAATAAATAGCCAGGGACCGACTGAGAAATGGATTTCATATAAGACCTTGTTTTCCACCTTGGGAAGGACATTTTATCGGGGAGCTTCACCTACAGATTCTGCGATTTTCCTTTTACCAAGCGTCCATCCGGGGTTAACAGTCCTAGGTACCTTTCCCGAAATCCCGCAACTTCAATTTGGTCCAAGGATTAATAGTCCTAGGTACCTTTCCAAAAATCCCGCAACTTTAGTTTGTAAGGTTGCTCGAACAACTTCCTGGTCTGCTAAAGGGCAAGATTCCCCAAACAAAATAGAACACTTGCCTGAGTTTACCTATTGTCGAGTCACTCGGAGAGCCTAAGCTTGATTTTCCTCAGAAAATAGGAGCGTGACATCCGCAAACAACAAATGAGAAATTGTTAGTGCTCTTCAGCACACCTTCACTAGTAATTAGTGATCAAGAATTCAAGCATATGCTCGGGGTCTTGTTTTAAGTGCTTATACCTTTACTGAATCTTTCTCCAATGGAACAAAAATAAATTCTCGTCATCCGCTAAAAATCTACCGCAAAATTCGTTTGAGGGATCCTCTAAAATGAATTTGCGGTATAACGCATGGCACGGCGGAATAGATCCGCTAAAAACGATACTGCAAACTCAAAACAAAGTTCGCGCTACAAAGTTCAGAGCAACAACACTGGAGTTATCATACATTCATAACATAAAAACATAGATCAAACTAATATAGTAGACCTAGGGATGGCCGGCTCATGGCTCAGTGCTGAGGTAGAACTCCTCCGCTGACCTCCAGAGAGCATGGGCATAGTCTTGCACTTCCTTGGCGGTGGCGAAATGCTCGGCGGTGCCTTCTTCTTTGCCCGCCACCGCCCGCTGGGCGCCGAGGATCTCCTCATCCACTTCCCGGCACCTCTTGGTGTGCGGGTAGAGGACCGCCTCGAGCTCTTTGAAGCGGGCCCATGTGTTCCGGCCGCCCTGCGAGAGAGGTGGTCGTGGTCACGCACCTGCTTCGAAGTCCATGGCTCAATGCCGGCCCGGCTGGAGCTTCCGGCCTTCGCGTCGTGCTGGGCATGCTTGTGCAATGGTGACCCACCACGGCCCCCACCCCTGCAAGCTTTTTCGGACACGGAACTCCGAAAAATGGAAGCAAGCGTGAGGAATCGCTCGCCGGAGAAAGGAAACTGAACGTCGGAGGAGGGTGGATTACGACGGAGGGGAGCGGGGAATGTGAAGGATGTGAAACCAAAAATGTCCGCTGGCCCAAACATATAGCGGCGGAGGGGGGGGGGGGTTACGGGCCGGGCCATTTTTGCTGGACCTGTTCGGGCAAAAAAGAACAACAAATTCTGTTAAACGGACGAGATCATAAGGGTCGACGAGGTTTTAGAGCAACTCTAGCTGATCCCCTCAAAATAGAGGAGCAAAACGGTGGAGTAAACTTAGTGGAGGATTTTTACTCCACTAAATTGTGGTCAGACCTAGCCGAACTCCTAAATTTAATGGAGTAAAAAACAATTTTTCATAAGTTCAACATAGATTCCATTTAAACAGCTAAAATTCGACACATGATGTACATAATCATCCGCCGAAACATAGTCTAGTTTAAATTTTTAAACCTAAACATGAACTTGAACTTTAAACTAAACATGAACTTAAACTAAAACTAAATATCATGACCCTTATAGATGGCGAGCCAATCCACCCATGACATCCCACCGCCCATGGGGTCCGGCCCTGTGTCGTCGTCACCGCAGTCGGGGAAGATCCTCCACCATTCTTCAACGTTGAAGTCCTCCTATTCGTCGTCATCATGCTCTTTGTTGGAAATATGCCCTAGAGGCAATAATAAATTAGTTATTATTATATTTCCTTATTCATGATAATCGTTTATTATCCATGCTATAATTGTATTGATAGGAAACTCAAATACATGTGTGGGTACATAGACAACACCATGTCCCTAGTAAGCCTCTAGTTGACTAGCTCGTTGATCAACAGATGGTTACGGTTTCCTGACCATGGACATTGGATGTCATTGATAACGGGATCACATCATTAGGAGAATGATGTGATGGACAAGACCCAATCCTAAGCCTAGCACAAAGATCGTAGTTCATATGCTAAAGCTTTTCTAATGTCAAGTATCATTTCCTTAGACCATGAGATTGTGCAACTCCGGATCTTGTAGAAATGCTTTGGGTGTACCAAACGTCACAACGTGAATCGGGTGGCTATAAAGGTGCACTACAGGTATCTCCGAAAGTGTCTATTGGGTTGGCACGAATCGAGACTGGGATTTGTCACTCCGGTTAACGGAGAGGTATCTCTGGGCCCACTCGGTAGGACATCATCATGTGCACAATGTGACCAAGGGGTTGATCACGGGATGATGTGTTATGGAACGAGTAAAGAGACTTGCCGGTGACGAGATTGAACAAGGTATCGGCATACCGACGATCGAATCTCGGGCAAGTACAATACCGCTAGACAAAGGGAATTGTATACGGGATTGATCGAATCCTCGACATCATGGTTCATCCGATGAGATCATCGTGGAACATGTGGGAGCCAACATGGGTATCCAGATCCCGCTGTTGGTTATTGACCGGAGAACGTCTCGGTCATGTCTGCATTATTCCCGAACCCGTAGGGTCTACACACTTAAGGTTCGATGACGCTAGGGTTATAAAGGAAGTTTGTATGTGGTTACCGAATGTTGTTCGGAGTCCCGGATGAGATCCCGGACTCGGAGGTAAAGATTTATATATGGGAAGTCTTGTTTTGGTTGCCGGAAAAGTTTCGCGCATTATCGGTATTGTACCGGGAGTGCCGAAAGGGGTCCGGGGGTCCACCAGGGGGTCCACCAGCCCCGGGGGGGCACATGGGCTGTAGGGGTGTGCGCCTTGGCCTATATGGGCCAAGGGCACCAGCCCCAAGAGGCCCATGCGCCAAGAGATAAGGGAAAGGGAGAGTCCTAAAGTGGGAAGGCACCTCCTAGGTGCCTTGGGGAGGATGGACTCCTCCCTAGCCGCACCCTTCCTTGGAGGAAGGGCCAAGGCTGCGCCCCCCCTATCCCTTGCCCCTATTTATAGTGGAGGGGAGGGAGGGCAGCCGCACCTGAAGCCCTGGCGCCTCCCTCCCTCCCGTGACACCTCCTCCTCTCCCGCAGGTGCTTGGAGAAGCCCTGCAGGATTGCCACGCTCCTCCACCACCACCACACCATTGTGCTACTGCTGGATGGAGTCTTCCTTAACCTCTCCCTCTCTCCTTGCTGGATCAAGGCATGGGAGACGTCACCGGGCTGTACGTGTGTTGAACGCGGAGGTGCCATCCGTTCGGCACTAGGATCTCCGGTGATTTGGATCACGACGAGTACGACTCCTTCAACCCCATTCTCTTAAGCGCTTCCGCTTAGCGATCTACAAGGGTATGTAGATGCACTCTCCTTCCCCTCGTTGCTGGTTTCTCCATAGATAGATCTTGGTGACACGTAGGAAAAATTTGAATTTCTGCTACATTCCCCAACAGTGGCATCATGAGCTAGGTCTATTATGTAGATTCTTTGCACGAGTAGAACACAAAGTAGTTGTGGGCGTTGATTTTGTTCAATATGCTTACCGTTACTAGTCCAATCTTGTTTCGACGGTATTGTGGGATGAAGCGGCCGGGCCGAACTTACACGCATTTCTTCGTGAGATGTGTTCCACCGGTGACATGCACTTGGTGCATAAGGTGGCTAGCGGTGCCGCCTCTCCCTCTTTAGTCGGAACGGATTCGATGAAAAGGGTCCTTATGAAGGGTAAATAGCAATTGGCATATCACGTTGTGGTTTTACGTAGGTAAGAAACGTTCTTGCTAGAAACCCATAGCAGCCACGTAAAACATGCAAACAACAATTAGAGGACGTCTAACTTGTTTTTGCAGGGTATGCTATGTGATGTAATATGGCCAAGAAGAATGTGATGAATGATATGTGATGTATGAGATTGATCATGTTCTTGTAATAGGAATCATGACTTTTATGTCGGTGAGTATGACAACCGGCAGGAGCCATAGGAGTTGTCTTTATTTTTGTATGACCTGCGTGTCATTGAACAACGCCATGTAATTACTTTACTTTATTGCTAACCGGTAGCCATAGTAGTAGAAGTAATAAGTTGGCGAGACAACTTCATGGAGACACGATGATGGAGATCATGGTGTCATGCCGGTGATGATGATGATCATGGAGCCCCGAATATGGAGATCAAAAGGAGCAAAATGATATTGGCCATATCATGTCACTATTTTGATTGCATGTGATGTTTATCATGTTTATACATCTTATTTGCTTAGAACGACGGTAGTAAATAAGATGATCCCTCATTAAAATTTCAAGAAAGTGTTCCCCCCTAACTGTGCACCATTGCGGAAGTTAAATGCGTTTGAAGCACCACGTGATGATCGGGTGTGATAGATTCTTACGTTCACATACAACGGGTGTAAGCCAGATTTACACACGAAACACTTAGGTTAACTTGACGAGCCTAGCATGTACGGACATGGCCTCGGAACACAAGAGACCGAAAGGTCGAGCATGAGTCGATAGTAGATACGATCAACATGAAGATGTTCACCGATGATGACTAGTCCGTCTCACGTGATGATCGGACACGGCCTAGTTGACTCGGATCATGTAATCACTTAGATGACCAGAGGGATGTCTATCTGAGTGGGAGTTCATTAGATGAACTTAATTATCCAGAACATAGTCAAAAGCCCTTTGCAAATTATGTCATAGCTCGCGCTTTAGTTCTACTGTTTTAGATATGTTCCTAGAGAAAATATAGTTGAAAGTTGACAGTAGCAATTATGCGGACAGTAGAAGGCTTATGTCCTTAATGCACCGCCGGTGTCTTTGAACCTCGAACGTCGTCTGTGGATGTTGCGAACATCTGACATACACGTTTTGATGACTACATGATAGTTCGGTAATGTTAAATGGTTTAGAATTGAGGCACCAAAGACATTTTTGAAACGTGCGGAACATATGAGATGTTTCGAGGGCTGAAATTGGGATTTCAGGCTCGTGCCCACATCAAGAGGTATGAGACCTCCGACGAGTTTTCTAGCCAACAAGGGAGAAGATCTCAATCGTTGATCTTGTACTCAGATTGTCTGGGTACAACAATCACTTGAATCAAGTGGGAGTTGATCTTCCAGACGAGATAGTGATGTTTCCCCAAAGACATTGCCACCAAGCTGCTAGAGCTTCGTGATGAACTATAACATATCGTGGATATATATGATGATCCTTGAGGTATTCGCGATGTTTGACACCGCGAATGTAGAAATCAAGAAGGAGCATCAATTGTTGATGGTTAATGAAACCACTAGTTTCAAGAAGGGCAAGGGCAAGAAGGGGTACTTCCTGAAACGGCAAATCAGTTGCTGCTCCAGTGAAGAAACCCAAGGTTGAACCCGAACCCGAGACTAAGTGCTTCTTTGATGAGAGAAACGGACACTGAAGCAGAACCACCCTAGATACTTGGTAGATAAGAAGGCAGGCAAGATCGATAGAAGTATATTGGATATACATTATGTAAATGTGTACTTTGCTAGTACTCCTAGTAGCACCAGGGTATTAGATACCGGTTCGGTTGCTAAGTGTTAGTAACTTGAAATAAAAGCTACGGAATAAACGGAGACTAGCTAAAGGTGA
Source organism: Aegilops bicornis (assembly GCA_021605145.1). Classification (NCBI taxonomy): domain Eukaryota; kingdom Viridiplantae; phylum Streptophyta; class Magnoliopsida; order Poales; family Poaceae; genus Aegilops; species Aegilops bicornis. The sequence goes on along the minus strand of CM038670.1, from coordinate 575,449,053 downwards.
GCTGACGATATGTGTTGGAAGTGTTTCCAAGGTTGATGTGATCAAGCATCACACGCTCCCTCTACCATTGAGATTTGGTGTTTGCGTTGAGCATAGACATGATTGGATTATGTCTATCGCAGTACGGTTATTCATTTAAGGATAATAAATGTTACTCTGTTTATTTGAATAATACCTTCAATGGTCTTGCACCTAAAATGAATGGTTTATTGAAATCTCGATCGTAGTGATACACATTTTCATGCCAAAAGATATAAGATAGTAATGATAGTACCACTTACTTGTGGCAATGCCATGTAAGTCATATTGGTGTAAAAACGCATGAAGAAGCTCCATGTTGATGGATCTTTGGACTCACTCGTTTTTGAAAAGTTTGAGACATGCGAACCATGTCTATTGGTGTATACGCATGAAGAAACTCCATGCAGATGGATCGTTTGGACTCACTTGATTTCGAATCACTTGAGATATGCAAATCATACCACATGGCAAGATGACTGAAAAGCCTCGTTTTTCAGTTAGATGGAACAAGATAGCAACTTGTTGGAAGTAACACATTTTGATGTGTGCAGTCCAATGAGTGTTGAGGCATGCAGTGAATATCGTTATGTTCTTACTTCACAGATGATTTGAGTAGATGTTGAGTATATTTACTTGATAAAACACAAGTCTGAATTATTGAATGGTTCAAGTAATTTCAGAGTGAAGTTGAAGATCATCGTGACAAAAGGATAAAATTGAAGGAAATATGCCCTAGAGGCAATAATAAAGTTATTATTTATTTCCTCATATCATGATAAATGTTTATTATTCATGCTAGAATTCTATTAACCGGAAACATGATACATGTGTGAATACATAGACAAACATAATGTCACTAGTATGCCTCTACATGACTAGCTCATTGATCAAAGATGGTTATGTTTCCTAACCATAGACATGTGTTGTCATTTGATTAATGGGATCACATCATTAGGAGAATGATGTGATTGACTTGACCCATTCCGTTAGCTTAGCACTTGATCGCTTAGTATGTTGCTATTGCTTTCTTCATGACTTATACAAAGTTCCTGCAACTATGAGATTATGCAACTCCGTTTACGGAGGAACACTTTGTGTGCTACCAAACGTCACAACGTAATCGGGTGATTATAAAGGTACTCTACAGGTGTCTCCAAAAGTATATGTTGAGCTGGCATAATTCGAGATTAGGTTTTGTCACTCCGATTGTCGAAGAGGTATCTCTGGGCCTTCTCGGTAATACTCATCACCTAAGCCTTGCAAGCATTGTAACTAATGAGTTAGTTATGAAATGATATATTACGTAACGAGTAAAGAGACTTGCCGGTAACGAGATTAAACTAGGTATTGGATACCGACGATCAAATCTCGGGCAAGTAACATACCGATGACAAAGGGAACAACGTATGTTGTTATGCGGTTTGACCGATAATGATCTTCAGAGAAAATGTAGGAACCAATATGAACATCCGGGTTCCACTATTGGTTATTGACCGAGAATAGTTCTAGGTCATGTCTACATAATTCTCGAACCCGTAGGGTCCGCAACGCTTAACGTTACGATGACAGTTTTATGAGTTTTGATGTACCGAAGTTTGTTCGGAGTCCCGGATGTGATCACGGACATGACGAGGAGTCTCGAAATGGTCGAGACATAAAGATTGATATATTGGAAGCCTATGTTTGGACTTCGGAAAAGTTCCGGGTGAAATCGGGATTTTACCGGAACACCGGGAGGTTACCGGAACCCTCCCGGGGGTTAATGGGCCTTAGTGGGCCATGAGGGAGAAGAAGAGGGCCGGCCAGGGCAGGCCGCGCGCCCCCTCCCCCCTAGTCCGAATAGGACAAGGATGGGGGGGCGCCCCCTTTCCTCTTTCCCTCCCCCCAAGTCGGAGTAGGACTCCTCCGGCGCGCCTCCTCCTAGGGCCGGCCGCACCCCCCTTGCTCCTTTATATACGGGGGCAGGGGGCACCCTAGAACACACAAGGTTATCTACGGATCGTTCCTTAGCCGTGTGCGGTGCCCCCCTCCACCATATTCCACCTCGGTCGTATCGTCGCGGAGTTTAGGCGAGGCCCTGCGCCGGTAGAGCATCATCATCGTCACCACGCCGTCGTCGACGGAACTCATCCCCTACACCCTGCTGGATCGGAGTCCGGGATCGTCATCGAGCTGAACGTGTGCGTAACACGGAGGTGCCATACGTTCGGTACTTGGATCGGTCGGATCGTGAAGACGTCTGACTACATCAACCGCGTTGTCATAACGCCGCTTTCGGGTTCACGAGGGTGCGTGGACACACTCTCCTCTATGCATCACCGTGATCTTGCGTGTGCGTAGGAATTTTTGAAATTACTACGTTCCCCAACAAAGGGCATCCGAGCCTGGTTTTATGTGTTGATGTTATATGCACGAGTAGAACACAAGTGAGTTGTGGGCGATACAAGTCATCTGCTTACCGGCATGTCATACTTTGGTTCGGCGGTATTGTGAGATGAAGCGGCCCGGACCGACATTACCCAGACGCTTACGCCGAGACTGGTTTGACCGCCACGAGCACTCGTTGCTTAAAGGTGACCGGGCGGTGTCTGCTCTCTCACTTTAGTTGAACTGAAGTGTGGCTACGCCCGGTCCTTGCGAAGGTTAAAACAGCACCAACTTCACAAACTATCGCTGTGGTTTTGATGCGTAGGTAAGAACGGTTCTTGCTCAGCCCGTAGCAGCAGCCACGTAAAACTTGCAACAACAAAGTAGAGGACGTCTAACTTGTTTTTGCGGGGCATGTTGTGATGTGATATGGTCAAGACGTGATGCTATATTTTATTGTATGAGATGATCATGTTTTGTAACCGAGTTATCGGCAATCGCAGGAGCCATATGGTTGTCGCTTATTGTATGAAATGCAAACGCCATGTAATTGCTTTACTTTATCACTAAGCGGTAGCGATAGTCGAGAAGCAATAGTTGGCGAGACGACAACGATGCTACGATGGAGATCAAGGTGTCGCGCCCGGTGACGATGGTGATCATGATGTTGCTTCGGAGATGGAGATCACAAGCACAAGATGATGATGGCCATATCATATCACTTATATTGATTGCATGTGATGTTTATCCTTTATGCATCTTATCTTGCTTTGATTGACGGTAGCATTTTAAGATGATCTCTCACTAAAAATTATCAAGAAGTGTTCTCCCTGAGTATACACTGTTGCCAAAGTTCGTAGTGCCCAGACACCACGTGATGATCGGGTGTGATAAGCTCTACGTCCATATACAACTGGTGCAAGCCAGTCTTGCACACGCAGAATACTCAGGTTAAACTTGACGAGCCTAGCATATGCAGATATGGCCTCGGAACACGGAGACCGAAAGGTCAAGCGTGAATCATATAGTAGATATGATCAACATAGTGATGTTCACCATTGAAAACTACTCCATCTCACGTGATGATCGGTTATGGTTTAGCTGATTTGGATCACGTGTTCACTTAGATGACTAGAGAGATGTCTGTCTAAGTGGGAGTTCTTAAATAATATGATTAATTGAACTTAAATTTATCATGAACTTAGCACCTGATAGTATTTTTCTTATCTATGTTTGTTGTAGATAGATGGCTCGTCTTTGTTGTTCCGTTGAATTTTAATGCGTTCCTTGAGAAAGCGAAGTTGAAAGATGATGGTAGCAATTACACGGACTGGGTCCGTAATTTGAGGATTATCCTCATTGCTACACGGAAGAATTACGTCTGGAAGCACCGGCTGGGTGCGAACTTCTTTGCAAGAGCAACGCCGAGAAGTTGTGAACGTCTGGCGAGCAAAGTGATGACTACTCTTTAGTTCAAGTGTGCCATGCTTTACGGCTTAGAACCGGGTCTTCAACGACGTTTTGAGCGTCATGGAGCATATGAGATGTTCCAGGAGTTGAAGTTAATATTTCAAGCAAATGCCGGATTGAGAGATATGAAGTCTCCAATAAGTTCTATAGCTGCAAGATGGAGGAGAATAGTTACATCGGTGAGCATATACTCAAAATGTCCGGGTATAATAATCACTTGATTCAACCGAGTTAATCTTCCGGATGATAGTGTCATTGATGTAATTCTCCAATCATCGCCACCAAGCTACAAGAGCTTCGTGATGAACTATAATATGCAAGGGATGAACAAGACACTTCCCGAGCTCTTCGCAATGCTAAAAGCTGCGGAGGTAGAAATCAAGAAGGAGCATCAAGTGTTGATGGTCAACAAGACCACTAGTTTCAAGAAAAGGGCAAAGGAAAGAAGAAGGAACTTTAAGAAGAACAGCAAGCAAGTTGCTGCTCAAGAGAAGAAACCCAAGTCCGGACCTAAGCACGAAATCGAGTGCTTCTACCGCAAGCAAGCTGGTCAATCGAAGCGGAACTGCCCCAAGTATTTGGCGGATAAGAAGGATGGCAAGGTGAACAAAGGTATATGTGATATACATGTTATTGATGTGTACCTTACTAGAGCTCGCAGTAGCACTGGTATTTGATACTTTGGTTACATTGCTAATATTTGCAACTCGAAGCAGGGACTACTGAGAATAAGCGAAACCGCCAAGGACGAGGTGACGATGCGCGTGGGAAACAGTTCCAAAGTCAATGTGATCGCGGTCGGCACGCTACCTCTACATCTACCTTCGGGATTAGTTTTAGACCTAAATAATTGTAATTTGGTGCCAGCGTTGAGCATGAACATTATATCTGGATCTTGTTTGATGCGAGACGGTTATTCATTTAAATCAGAGAATAATGGTTGTTCTATTTATATGAGTAATATCTTTTATGGTCATGCACCCTTGAAGAGTGGTCTATTCTTATTAAATCTCGACGGTAGTGATACACATATTCATAATGTCGAAGCCAAAAGATGCAGAGTTGATAATGATAGTGCAACTTATTTGTGGCACCGCCATTTAGGTCATATCGGTGTAAAGCGCATGAAGAAACTCCATACGAGATGGACTTTTGGAACCACTTGATTATGAATCACTTGGTACTTGCGAACCGTGCCTCATGGGCAAGATGACTAAAACACCGTTCTCCGGTTCTATGGAGAGAGCAACAGATTTGTTGGAAATCATACATACGAGATGTATGTGGTCCGATGAATGTTGAAGCTCGTGGCGGATATCGTTATTTTCTCACCTTCACAGATGATTTAAGCAGATACGGGTATATCTACTTAATGAAGCATAAATCTGAAACATTTGAAAAGTTCAAAGAATTTCAGAGTGAAGTTGAAAATCATCGTAACAAGAAAATAAAGTTTCTATGATCTGATCGTGGAGGAGATGTTTGAGTTACGAGTTTGGTCTACATTTGAAACAATGCGGAATAGTTTCGCAACTCACGCCACCTGGAACACCACAGCGTAATGGTGTGTCCGAACGTCGTAATCGTACTTTACTAGATATGGTACGATCTATGATGTCTCTTACCGATTTACCGCTATCGTTTTGGGGTTATGCTTTAGAGACGGCCGCATTCACGTTAAATAGGGCACCATCAAAATCCGTTGAGACGACACCTTATGAACTATGGTTTGGCAAGAAACCAAAGTTGTCGCTTCGAAAGTTTGGGGTTGCGATGCTTATGTGAAAAAGCTTCAACCTGATAAGCTTGAACCCAAATCGGAAAAATGTGTCTTCATAGGATACCCAAAGGAGACAATTGGGTACACCTTCTATCACAGATCCGAAGGCAAGACATTCGTTGCCAAGAATGGATCCTTTCTAGAGAAGGAGTTTCTCTCGAAAGAAGTGAGTGGGAGGAAAGTAGAACTTGATGAGGTAACAGTACCAACTCCCTTATTGGAAAGTAGTTCATCACAGAAATCGGTTCCTGTGACACCTACACCAGTTAGTGAGGAAGTTAATGATGATGATCATGAAACTTCAGATCAAGTTGTTACTGAACTTCGTAGATCAACCAGAGTAAAATCCGCACCAGAGTGGTTCGGTAATCCTATTCTGGAAGCCATGCTACTAGATCATGGTGAACCTACGAACTATGAAGAAGTGATGGTGAGCCCAGATTCCGTAAAATGGCTTGAAGCCATGAATTATGAGATGGGATCCATGTATGAGAACAAAGTGTGGACTTTGGTTGACTTGCCCGATGGTCAGCAAGCAATAGAGAATAAATGGATTTTCAAGAAGAAGACTGACGCTGACGGTAATGTTAATGTTTACAAAGCTCGACTTGTTGCAAAAGGTTTTCGACAAGTTCAAGGAGTTGACTACGATGAGACCTTCTCACCAGAGCGATGCTTAAGTCCTGTCCGAATCATGTTAGCAATTGCCGCATTTATGATTATGAAATATGGCGAGATGGATGTCAAAACTGCATTTCTGAATGGATTTACGGAAGAAGAGTTGTATATGATGCAACCGTAAGGTTTTGTCGATCCTAAGGAGCTAACAAAGTGTGCAAGCTCCAACGATCAATCTATGGTGCAGTGCAAGCCTCTCGGAGTTGGAATAAACGCTTTGATAGTGTGATCAAAGCATATGGTTTTATCTGAGACTTTTGGAGAAGCCTGTATTTACAAGAAAGTGAGTGGGAGCTCAGTAGCATTTCTAATATTATATGTGGACGACATATTGTTGATTGGAAATGATATAGAATTTCTGGATAGCATAAAAGGATACTTGAATAAAAGTTTTTCAATGAAGGACCTCGGTGAAGCTGCTTACATATTGGGCATCAAGATCTATAGATATAGATCAAGGCGCTTGATTGGACTTTCACAATGCACATACCTTGATAAAGTCTTGAAAAAGTTCAATATGGATCGTGCAAAGAAAGGGTTTTTGCACTGTATTACAAGGTGTAAGATTGAGTCGGACTCAATGCCCGACCAACTGCGGAAGATAGAGAGAAAATGAAAGGAGTTCCCTATGCTTCAGCCATAGGCTCTATCATGTATGCAATGCTGTGTACTGCACTGATGTGTGCCTTGCTATTAGCTTTGCGGTGGAGGTACCAAAGTAATCCGAGGAGTGGATCATCGGACAGCGGTCAAGAATATCCTGAAATACCTGAAAAGGACTAAGGATATGTTTCTCGTTTATGGAGGTGACGAAGAGCTTGTCGTAAAGGGTTACGTCGATACAAGCTTTGACACTTATCCGGACGATTCTAAATCGCAAACCGGATACGTATTTTTATTAAACGGTGGAGCTGTAAGTTGGTGCAGTTCTAAACAAAGCGTCGTGGCGGGATCTACATGTGAAGCGGAGTACATAGCTGCTTGAGCAGCAAATGAAGGATTCTAGATGAAGGAGTTCATTTCGATCTAGGTGTTATACCTAGTGCATCGGGACCAATGAAGATCTTACGTGACAATACTGGTGCAATTGCCTTGGCAAAGGTATCCAGATTTCACAAGAGGACCAAGCACATCAAGAGACGCTTAAATTCCATTCGGGACCTAGTCCAAGTTGGAGACATAGATATTTGCAAGATACGTACGGATCTGTATGTTGCAGTCCCGTTGACTAAGCCTCTCTCACGAGCAAAACATGATCAGCACCAAGACTTCATGGGTGTTAGAATCATTCTTGTGTAATCTAGATCATTGACTCTAGTGCAAGTGGGAGATCGAAAGAAATATGCCCTAGAGGCAATAATAAAGTTATTATTTATTTCCTCATATCATGATAAATGTTTATTATTCATGCTAGAATTGTATTAACCGGAAACATGATACATGTGTGAATACATAGACAAACATAATGTCACTAGTATGCCTCTACATGACTAGCTCATTGATCAAAGATGGTTATGTTTCCTAACCATAGACATGTGTTGTCATTTGATTAATGGGATCACATCATTAGGAGAATGATGTGATTGACTTGACCCATTCCGTTAGCTTAGCACTTGATCGTTTAGTATGTTGCTATTGCTTTCTTCATGACTTATACAAAGTTCCTGCAACTATGAGATTATGCAACTCCGTTTACACGGAGGAACACTTTGTGTGCTACCAAACGTCACAACGTAACTGGGTGATTATAAAGGTACTCTACAGGTGTCTCCAAAAGTATATGTTGAGCTGGCATAATTTGAGATTAGGTTTTGTCACTCCGATTGTCGGAGAGGTATCTCTCGGCCTTCTCGGTAATACTCATCACCTAAGCCTTGCAAGCATTGTAACTAATGAGTTAGTTATGAAATGATATATTACGTAAAAGAGACTTGCCGGTAACGAGATTAAACTAGGTATTGGATACCGACGATCAAATCTCGGGCAAGTAACATACCGATGACAAAGGGAACAACGTATGTTGTTATGCGATTTGACCGATAAAGATCTTCCTAGAAAATGTAGGAACCAATGTGAACATCCAGGTTCCACTATTGGTTATTGACCGAGAATAGTTCTAGGTCATGTCTACATAATTCTCGAACCCGTAGGGTCCGCACGCTTAACGTTACGATGACAGTTTTATGAGTTTTGATGTACCGAAGTTTGTTCGGAGTCCCGGATGTGATCACGGACATGACGAGGAGTCTCGAAATGGTCGAGACATAAAGATTGATATATTGGAAGCCTATGTTTGGACTTTGGAATAGTTCCGGGTGAAATCGGGATTTTCTGAACACCGGAGGTTACCGAACCCTCCCGGGGATTAATGGGCCTTAGTGGGCCATGAGGGAGAAGAAGAGGGCCGGCCAGGGCAGGCCGCGCGCCCCCTCCCCCCTAGTCCGAATAGGACAAGGAAGGCGCCCTTCCTCTTTCCTCCCCCAAGTCCTAATCCAACTAGGAAAGGGGAGTCCTACTCCGGTGGGAGTAGGACTCCTCAGCCGCCTCCTCCTAGGGCCGTCCGCACCCCCTTGCTCCTTTATATCACGAGGCAGGGGCACCCTAGAACACACAAGTTGATCTACGGATCGTTCCTTAGCCGTGCGGTGCCCCCTCCACCATATTCCACCCGGTCGTGTCGTCGCGGAGTTTAGGTGAAGCCCTGGCCGGTAGAGCATCATCATCGTCACCACGCCCGTCGTCTTGTGGAACTCATCCCGACACCCTGCTGGATCGGAGTCCGGGATCGTCATCGTGTTGAGCGTGTGCGAACACGGAGGTGCCGTACGTTCGGTACTTGGATCGGTCGGATCGTGAAGACGTGCGACTACATCAACCGCGTTGTCATAACGCGCTTCCGCTTTCGGTCTCACGAGTGCGTGGACACACTCTCCCCTCTCGTTGCTATGCATCACCGTGATCTTGCGTGTGCGTAGGAATTTTTTTGAAATTACTACGTTCCCCAACAAAAATGTCTATGATATGATCATAGAGATGAGTATCTGAGTTACGAGCTTTGGCACACAATTAAGACATTGTGGAAATTGTTTCACAATTAATACCGCCTGGAACACCATAGTGTGATGGTGTGTCCGAACATCATAGCTGCACCCTATTGGATATGGTGCGCACCATGATGTCTCTTATCGAATTACCACTATCGTTCATGGGTTAGGCATTAGAGACAACCACACTCACTTTAATAAGGGCACCACGTAATTCCATTGAGATGACACCGTTTGAACTATGGTTCGGAGAAACCTAAGTTGTCGTTTCTTAAAAGTTTGGGGCTGCGACGCTTATGTGAAAGAGTTTCATCGTGATAAGCTCGAACCCAAAACGGATAAATACATCTTCATAGGATACCCAAAATGGTTGGGTATACCTCCTATCTCAGATCCGGAAGCAAAAGTAATTGTTTCTAGAAACGGGTCCTCTCGAGGAAAAGTTTCTCTCGAAAGAATTGAGTGGGAGGATGGTGGAGACTTGATGAGGTTGTTGAACCATCACTTCAACTAGTGTGTAGCAGGGCACAGGAAGTTGTTCCTGTGGCACCTACACCAATTGAAGTGGAAGGCGATGATAGTGATCATAATGCTTGGATCAAGTCACTACAAAACCACGTGGGGCGACAAGGACATGTCTTGCTTACGAGTAGTACGGTGATCCTGTCTTGAAGGTCATGTTGCTAGACAACAATGAACCTACGAGCTATGGAGAAGCGATGGTGGGCCCGGATTCCGACAAATGGCTTGAGGCCATAAAATCCGAGAGAGGATCCATGTATGAAAACAAAGTGTAGACTTTGGAAGAACTACTTGATGGTCGTTGAGGCTGTTGGGTACAAATGGATTTTGGAAGAAGATGGACAATGATGGTAAAGTGTCACCATTAAGAAAGCTCGACTTGTCGTTAAGATGTTTTCCGACAAGTTCAAGGAGTTGACTGCGATGAGACTTTCTCATTCGTAGCGATGCTAAGAGTCTGTTGGAATTGGATTAGTAGTTACTGCATTATTTATGAAATCTTGCATATAGGATGAAAAAAAACATTGTTTCCTCGACGATTTTCTTGAGGAAAGGTTGTATGTAATACAACTAGAAGGTTTTGACAAATCCTGAAAGACGCTAACAAGTATGCAAAGCTCCAGCAATCCTTCTAAGGACTGGAGTAAGCATCTCGGAGTTGGAATGTACGCTTTGATTAGATGATCAAAGATTTTGGGTTTATACAAAGTTTATGAGAAACTTGTATTTACAAAGAAGTGAGTGGGAGCACTATAGAATTTCTGATAAGTATATGTTGTTGACATATTGTTGATCGAAATGATGTAGAATTTCTGGAAAGCATATAGGGTTATTTGAAAAGTGTTTTCAATGGAAAACCTGGATTAAGCTACTTGAGCGTTGAGCATCAAGATCTATAAGGATAGATCAAAAGCGGCTTAATAAGTACTTTCAAATGAGCACATACCTTGACATGATGTTGAAGGTGTTCAAGATGGATCAGTCAAAGAAGGAGTTCTTGCCTGAGTTGTAAGGTATGAAGTTAAGAGTTAAAGCTCGACCACGGCAGAAGAGAGAGCAAAGACGAAGGTCGTCCCCTATGTTTCAGACATAGGCTCTATAGTATGCTATGTTGTGTACTGCACCGGAACTGTGCCTTGCCATGAGTCAGTCAAGGGGTACAAGAATGATCCAGGAACGGATCATTGGACAATGGTCAAAATTATCCTTAGAGGAATAAGGAAGTGTTTCTCGATTATGGAGGTAATAAAGAGTTCGGCGTAAAGGGTTACGTCGATGCAAGCTTTAACACCTATCCAAATGACTCTGAGTAGCAAACCGGATACGTATAGTGGAACAACCATTTGGAATAGCTCCAAGTGGAGCGTGGAAGCAGTATTTACAATATGACCTAGAGATTTGTGAAATACATACGGATCTGAATGTTGCAGACCCATTGACTAAAACCTCTCTCACAAGCAAAACATGATCAAAACCCAGAACTCATTGAGTCTTAATCACATGATGATGTGAACTAGTTTAGCGACACTAGTAAACTATTGGGATGTTAGTCACATGACGATGTGACCTGTGAGTGTTAATCACATGGCGATGTGAACTAGATTATTGACTCTAGTACAAGTGGGAGACTGTTGGAAATATGCCCTAGAGGCAATAATAAATTAGTTATTATTATATTTCCTTGTTCATGATAATCGTTTATTATCCATGCTATAATTGTATTGATAGGAAACTCAAATACATGTGTGGGTACATAGACAACACCATGTCCCTAGTAAGCCTCTAGTTGACTAGCTCGTTGATCAACAGATGGTTACGGTTTCACGACCATGGACATTGGATGTCGTTGATAACGGGATCACATCATTAGGAGAATGATGTGATGGACAAGACAATCCTAAGCCTAGCACAAAGATCGTAGTTCATATGCTAAAGCTTTTCTAATGTCAAGTATCATTTCCTTAGACCATGAGATTGTGCAACTCCGGATCTTTGTAGGAATGCTTTGGGTGTACCAAACGTCACAACGTGAATCGGGTGGCTGTAAAGATGCACTCTTTGGTATCTCCGAAAGTGTCTATTGGGTTGGCACGAATCGAGACTGGGATTTGTCACTCCGGTTAACGGAGAGGTATCTCTGGGCCCACTCGGTAGGACATCATCATGTGCACAATGTGACCAAGGGGTTGATCACGGGATGATGTATTATGGAATGAGTAAAGAGACTTGTCGGTGACGAGATTGAACAAGGTATCGGCATACCGACAATCGAATCTCGGGCAAGTACAATACCGCTAGACAAAGGGAATTGTATACGGGATTGATCGAATCCTCGACATCGTGGTTCATCCGATGAGATCATCGTGGAACATGTGGGAGCCAACATGGGTATCCAGATCCCGCTGTTGGTTATTGACCGGAGAACGTCTCGGTCATGTCTGCATTATTCCCGCACCCGTAGGGTCTACACACTTAAGGTTCGATGACTCTAGGGTTATAAAGGAAGTTTGTATGTGGTTACCGAATGTTGTTCGGAGTCCCGGATGAGATCCCGGACTCGGAGGTAAAGATTTATATATGGGAAGTCTTGTTTTGGTTGCCGGAAAAGTTTCACGCATTATCGGTATTGTACCGGGAGTGCCGAAAGGGGTCTGGGGGTCCACCAGGGGGTCCACCAGCCCCGGGGGGCCACATGGGCTGTAGGGGTGTGCGCCTTGGCCTATATGGGCCAAGGGCACCAGCCCTAAGAGGCCTCTGCGCCAAGAGATAAGGGAAAGGAGAGTCCTAAAGGGAAGGCACCTCCTAGGTGCCTTGGGAGGATGGACTCCTCCTAGCCGCACCCTTCCTTGGAGGAAGGGCCAAGGCTGCGCCCTCCCTCTCCCTTGCCCCTATATATAGTGGAGGGAGGGAGGGCAGCCGCACCAAGCCACTGGCGCCTCCCTCCCTCCCGTGACACCTCCTCCTCTCCCGCAGTGCTTGGCGAAGCCTGCAGGATTGCCACGCTCCTCCACCACCATCACACCGTTGTCTTTCTGCTGGATGGAGTCTTCCTTAACCTCTCCCTGTCTCCTTGCTGGATCAAGGCATGGGAGGCGTCACCGGCTGTACGTGTGTTGAACGCGGAGGTGCCGTCCGTTCGGCACTAGGATCTCCGGTGATTTGGATCACGACAGTACGACTCCTTCAACCCCGTTCTCTTGAGCGCTTCCGCTTAGCGATCTACAAGGGTATGTAGATGCACTCTCCTTCCCCTCGTTGCTGGTTTCTCCATAGATAGATCTTGGTGGCACGTAGGAAAATTTTGAATTTCTGCTACGTTCCCCAACACTCTCGCCGTACGAGAGGACGATGACCTCCCCGTCGACCATGCACTCCATGAATATCTTCCACTCTGCCTCCACCAGCTCGGGGTACTAGCGATGGAGGTCTGCTATGCACTCGTCAGCGGCCTCCGCCTCGATCGACTCGCTCGCCTCCCGGTCCTCACTAGCCACTGCCGCACTCACCATGGCCGGGCGCCATCCCCCACGAGAAGTTGAGGTGCGCCGTGCAGCCGGACCTGCCAGCGGTCGTACTCGAGGGTAGCAAGCGCGGCCGTGTGGAAGGAACTAATCCATTGCTTTGTGTGGGTATCGCGCTTGGTTATCTCCGCCACCCACGTCCCCCACGCCCGCTGCCGGACGCCGAAGCACTTCCTCTGCGGCTGCCGTGACAGAGGGAGATCGACGAAGTTCGCATCGGCGCGGCAATGGTGGCTAGAGGACGAGTCCACGCCATGCTTGTGGCGGCGCGGATCCGCGCCGTGGATGGGCGGCGGGGAGCAGCGGCCACGGGATCCGGACATTGAGGCGGCGGGGGACGACGGCCACAGGATCCGACCATTGGGCGGCGGGGGACGACGGCCACAGGATCCGGGCATTGGGGTGGCGGGGGGCGGCGGCCACGGGATCCGGCCATTGGGGCGGCGAGTGACGAGAGGGTATTCGCCGGCGGCGGGGATTGGGGAGGAGGAGAGGCAGAGGAGGGTGAAGATTGTTTACTTCGCCGTCGAGTGGGGAAGTAAATATAGGTGCATGATAAGCGGTGGATGAAATTTTCTACTCCTCTTAATGGTTTTAGGGGTTCGGTTATGTCGCGGTTAGAGAAGTAAAACCGGACTTTAACTCTATAGGGGATCGGTTATAGTTGGCCTTAGCGGAGAGTTGCTCTAAGGCTGTTCTATTTGGACACTATACATCGCTTCCATGCGTATAGGATAAACTTGTCTGCCATTTTTCGTGTCCCCCGAGCATGGCAATTTTTGCATCAACATACAGTGATGAATCGTACTACCTGCCATGGCGTGGACGGAGGCGGAGCATTTCACGGACGCGGAGAAAGCAACGTGTCCACCGGTATATCTGCCCGCGCCGCGTATCTCCTGGGCCTTGTCCCGCGCACACACACACACATCTCCACCACGATCCGAGGCAGCATCGATCATGTCCCACCCCGCCCGCCGGTGCAGAACTATACGTACATGCACCTCGATCGTTCCCGTGAAAGGCTGATCCAACGCATGCATGGTGATTAGATCTGCAACGCGCCTTGACGCGAGGGTGCCGGTCCAACCGATATGTCCAAACAGTTATAGACCAAACCGCATGACGTATTAATAGGAAGGCAAGTTTAGCATATGTAACAGGACAACAACCTACAGGGGTGCAGCAAAACGCATGTTGCATTAGTGAGGGGGTTGTCAGTGAGCAGGGCCGGGCCGGCAATATCCGGGGCCCTGTGTGAAACTAAAAAATGAGGCCCTATCTAACAAAAAATTAACACAAAAAAATCTCACAAAAAATGAACTAACGAGCAATCATAGTATATATATCTACTTGAAATAATTATAATGTACTATAATATAATGTCTTACATAACAATTGGATATATAAAAAAGTCATACCTATCCAACTCTTGGTTGCTATTTATTTGAACATCCTCATTCTTTTAGTACTCTTTGAAATGAAATCTTCAATGATATCTTTGTAATCAATCTTCTCCAACACTTCACTCTCAAGTGCTATTGTGACTAAATCATTGAGTTTTTGCTGTGTCATAATAGTACGCATATAGAACTTCAATGGCTTCAATTTGGAAAAACTTCTTTCCGCCAATGCAACTCTCATAAGAATGGTCAACAGAACTCTATATACAATACTTGCATTGGGAAAACAATCATGCCGCTTTTCTCTTGCACTTGGAGGCATCAGACTCATGTTTTCCCATGATGACTCAAATTTGCATTATTGAAACACAAGATAAAGACGATGAATAAAATAAAACTGAAGTTATACAATTGGAGTTGGAGATCATGCATCAATGTTTGCCAATTAGACGAACCGTCTAACTCACCTAATTTTGGGTCATGTAATCTTTAACCGAGGAGGTAAGAGGAGGTAAGAAGTAAGAACTAATATCTAACGAAGTAACGATCCTTGCCTTAATTACAAAATTAGGAATTAGGAGTAGGAACTGAAGTTAATAAAAAGGATTCGCTAAGCAGTAAACACCTGGCAGGAGGCTAGAGTCGATCATCGATCAATCCAAATTTGAGAGAGGACAGAGGAGGCGAGCAAGGCAACGGCGGCAGCGGCCGGTCCCCCTGAGACATTCCTTTCCTTACTGTAGGCACGAGTCCACGGCCGTAGCCCCACTAGAGTCGAGGACGACGAGAAGATCAGGAGAAGTTTCAACGCTTGTCACTTTGCCGCCCGTTTCGGCGCTCGAGACACAGAGTCGAGGACGAGGAGATCACAGATCAAGCCGATCCCCTTTCAACGCTGCTTTTTTATTTGAGGAATCCGTTTCAGTGTTGGTGGGTGTCGCTCGATTGATATTTTTTGAGACAAGTGTCGCTCGATTGATGCCCTCGACCACCTGCCGGCCTCGTTAAACCGGCGTTCGGTGATCGACTCCAGCCAGCGCGGCACAGCCCAGCGCCCAGGGCAGCCCAGTAGTGCAATTGTTTTTTAATACTAGGCCTGTGTAAAAGATTTGGGGCCCCCAGAATTTTGGGCCCTGTGCGGGCCGCACTTTCTGCACCACTATGGGCCCGGCCCTGTCACTGAGAGATGTGGATAGAAAAAATACAGATTGTCCTATGACCGTGCAGTGAACTAATCATGCAAATTGTATTATGAATGTGTCTAACAGTCAAGTGACTTTGTGCACAAAATACAGATCAAACAATATAAACAATGCAGATATGCTTTTACAACAGGCGAATAAACTACTAATATATAACAAAACAACATAATCAAAGAGAGGCCAGGCAAGACAGAAATCAGTGCATATTTGATAGACCGGTTCATCTGTTACTGGAACTGTAGAGTATTAGATGATTGCTAATAATAGTACGTCGCTGCAGAAGGACATCAAGGTCACTCACAGCAGCAGGGCCATCAACACAACCAACAGGCACTCTAGGCCAAACCAACGTCGCAGCTAAAAAGATAAAAGAACTGCAAAGCGAGCAAGCTACCTGTAAATCGACATACACTCATAATTATAGTCCTACATTACAAGCCCATACAAACTCTGTAAAAAGAAAAAGCATGGAAAGCGTCCTTCTTGTAAAGCGAGAAAGAATCTACACCGTCTTGAGCCCAAAAAACCTTCTCATGGTCAGAGAATCGCTTCCAGGCACATCAATTTCGAGTTCGACTCCTCCGAGCACGACCCCATCATCCATGATCACTCTCAAGTACAAATGGAACGACAACACCGGGAGGCAACCACATCCAACATATGTATATAGGAACCACAGCAAACATCCTTCCACCCACAAAATATAACCCGGAATAAGCCCACTCACTGAACTGAACAAATGCTTTGAGAGAACGACAACATTTCATGATCTTTTTAACTGATCTAAGCAACCTGACAGTTCATTAGAACTAATTTCAGTCAACCAAGATTATGTCATAACTAAAACCACAAGTGCACCTCAAAATCAAAGTATCCATGTGCAATCGGAGAGAAGCAACAGACTGCTCTTTTATCTTATATTTCTCATATGACAATCTGACATGCTGATGCTGTTTTTGTAATCAGCACAATATCGCATATCAATGAACATGAAAATAAAAAATATGGGCGATGGGCGTAGATAATATGCACAAACAACAATGGGATTCTGGGAATCAAATCAAAAGAGATGGGGGAGGGATTAAATCAGCATGATAGTTTGTCATGCTAATGTTGTTTTTGTATTCGGTAAAATATCGCATATCAATATATGTTTTTATGTCCCTAAAAAATTGTCAGATGAACTACACAGCAGAAGCAGTTTTAGCTAACATAAGAATACACCATCATTAGCTATACAGGTGTACAACCTCGATAATTAAAACATCACCATATTTCTCAAGTTTACAACATAATTATATTACTGAGTATGATTTACTCACCTGATATAGATCACAATTGAGTCCAATATACTCGAGAAATATTTTGAGATGAGCACAGAAAATTGGATCGAATCGATCGCTGAGTCGTTGCATGGAGCCAAGACGGAAATCAGTACTTGCAATCAGCTTGGGAATCAGTTGCTCATGCTCAAGAAATTATTCTTTTTTTCTAAGCCAAAAAGGTGCACAATCCGAACCATGGTAATAAAGTATTTTTTCTAACCAATTATGAATGAGACTGAGAGCATCAAAATAGATCTACATATACTCTTCCTAATTTTATTTTCTTCTGCTAAATCAACATAGAATAGCAATAGGAGGAGCTTACCCATCTTGTTCTTCCCAACAGCTCTAGAGGACTGCATCTCTGCCCCTAGGGACCCGATCCCCCCAACCCTGCAAATGAACATATCATATCATATCCGACCCCCATTTCTATAAAAAAACAGTAGTATATTTGAGAAAAGAACACAAGATAAAACATAATTTGAAACCCATGTATAAGCAGGAGCTCAGCCATTTTCAATGTCTCTCCGGCGGTTAAAGACTGAAAGGGAAGCAGCTCATCCACTGTTTTGCTGGCATTGGAGCAACCAGACGCAAGAACTAGCAAAGGCACTGCTACCATCAGGATAAAACTGTAGAACTTGGAAGATGCCGTTATGGCTGCAGATATATAGGATATTTGCAATGTGATTATGTTACGGGCAATATTTAATTAGATTGTATGTCTCTTAACTTATTTTGTGTTACCTTCTTGTAATTAGAAATTGCCACTGTAGCCTCAACTATTGTGTGGCAGGACAGGGAAGATGAGGAGAAAGAGAAAGAGAGAGGTCAGCAAGGTTGCTCACATCTGATTTGTTTTATGGGCATACTCAGGCACTTGTGGTGCATACACAAACAAAGGTAAAACCTGCAGCTAGACACACTTACATACACAAACAAACTACGAACTCCATCAATCTTGTCCCTCTAGTTAATAATCAAAGAAGCAGCAGGTTAATTGGGGGTACCGACCATGGGGCTCGAAGGGGTTCTCTTCGAGATGCACGCAAGAGGCGACGTCGTGGTCCTCGTACAACAGGGGTAGGCGATCTCGGGTCTGGTCGCTTTGGCGCCATCCATGTCTAGCTCCTCCTTCTCCGTCCATCCATGTCCAGCTCCTCCTACACCGCAATAAAAGAAAAGCTAAAGTAAGAATATAATAAATAATTTTCCGGCAGTATGTGGTTTTCTCCATGAGAAAAGAATGAAATATACAAAACCACATCTATACAAATATGCTCCAGATAAGGAAAATGAAATATACAAAAGCACATCTATACACATGCTGCCATACTAATGAACAAACACTTACATATATACATCAGGGGTTTGCATATGTTACAATCAGCCATCTAAGTAGTCTGAACATGAACCTTAACTTCTATTGGATAATTCAATATGTTGTGTTGCATATAGAATAGCTAGCAGCTACTATACTTCAACTAATAACTAGACCTACATTTGCCTGTTCTCTGATATCATTTACGGGAGTATGCATGAATCTTGCTTTGATTATCGTTAGAGAGAGAGATTAGTCCCAAAGGCCTTGCTCAGGCAACCAACAAGGCATCATGTTGTGTTTCCCCTAGATACCATGAAGCACAAGAAACTAATCATAGAAGTAGACACAAACTCGGTTCCTAGGCTTGAAATGCAGGGCTAGCAACTGCTCACCTAGGCTCGAAGTATTCTGTCGTTGGGTCATGGACAGTAAGGCAGTTTGTTGTGAGTCTTCTAGTTGCCCATGGCTGAACCAAACTTCAAGATCAAAGTGAACATGTGTGAGAACCCATGTATGATAGGGGTGTGAAAGGAAATATGCGTAAAACATGACTGAAGCAAACTGCAAGATAAAATTGAACATGTGTGCGATATAATTTCTAGTCCAGAGGTAAATTGGAAAATATCATATGTCATCATTATTTTTAACTCAACTGAATCTCCAAGATTATGCCAATGATATAAGAAGTCATTGGATACATAGTAAAACAGAGAGAATCTGAGCTTAAATTAGTTGAGCAAACACATTTTGCACTATAGGCTTGTTTCCTATTTCAGTTCATACAACCTCTTTTCCTATCCAATTAACAGTATCAATGTTGCAATTGATAGTTACGAATGTGGCAAGAATATATGCACTAAGTAAACTGAAAGGAACTCAAGCTTTTTATTTTGACCAACTGGTCCGCACTAATCGTAATCTCTTGTTAATTCATATATCCAATTGGAACCATCTTGAAAGTAAAATGTCAACGACAAACCTACATAATCACTAAATTCATACACATCAGAGAAACAAAATACCACAGATGGTAGAGCATTATTTAAGTTCGTAGTTGATTGTCAAATAGCATGGACATTACTTAATATTTTCAGGAGTTTATTTTAGTAAGAATATACATAATAATAGAGATCCTACCTCGGCAATTAAGCAATACGTTTCTCAGCAGTAGAGAAGTTTCAACCAATGTGTCAAATCCTGGTCTGCTACTTGACTAATAGACACACACACACACACAAAACTTATTGTTAACATGGAGGACTAAGGAAGTAGACATGACTATATATAATTCCATATATATATATTATTATTAAAATAAACTCATGAAATAATATTTTAGTAAGAAATCACAACAAAACCAAAATCAATTTTCCAATTGTCTTTGAATAATAGAAGTAACAATAATAAGTGTATACGACTAAGAAAAATCTCAGAGATACAATGATGCATTTTATGGAGTGTGCAAGGCAAAGATAGACTGATAGAACTACAAAAACAACGCTAAATAAGCGGCAGATGCTTTATCCAGGAACGAAGAGACTAATGTATTAGCGCACTATTCAAATGAGCGCCAAATGCAACACAGCTATATTTCATAATGAAAGTACCTTTGCATGATATCTTGATGCTTCTTCCCTCTTCTTCTTTTTCTATGAATGAATGGAAGTCGTCAATTCAGGATATCATAAGTAAAATAGAATACAAGTTAGGCAATAGGCATACAGAGCAAAGGCATTACTGCAGTACCTCATATATCTAGTAACCTATGACTCTTGACAGGTACACATGATGTATCATCAAATGAAATTTTACAAACAGAATGATGAAATTCAGTGGTAACGAGCATCAGACCATATAAAATCTGATGCCAGACTAACTTTCCTCAATACGGTGACTCCGCCGTCTCTCCAACATGAACCATATACAATAGAAATTTTAAAAAGTGGATCTCCCACCAAAATGGATTATATAATTTAAGGTATGAAAGTATCAACATGTTCAGATAATTCCAGTTCATTACCATCACCACTTAATAAAAATAGCATAAAAGGTCAAAGTTACCAGGTACTTAAGACTTTCTATAACATGTAATACTCGGCTAATTCAGGTCCAATAACATAGATGTTTTAACTGGCAAACACTACTCATCAGGTCCAATACTCGGCTTATTTCTGTCCCTTTCCAATATCAAGAATGATTATTAAGTAACCAGGTACATAGGATAAACAAATAATGAAATAATGTCTACATAGTAGCTCATATCTCTGAATACGGCCACACTGATTTCAATGTACATTTTAGGAGCAATGGAAAACCAGAAAAATAGAAACAACTCGCATAGTAAAGCTAAAACTAAGTATTGCACGCTATCGAGACCAATCAGTGTGAAACATCTGCGCATTGCGTAAGGACATCGTGGTCAATCACAGCGGCAGGGCCATCAAGACAGCCAACAGGAACTGCAGACCGGACCACGATCGTAGCTAAAAGAACTGAAGAGCGAGCAAGCTCCCTGTAAGTCGACGTATATTCATAATTATAGTCTAAAATAACAAACCCATCCAAACCGAGTAAAAGCAAGTAGCTTGGAAAGCAGCCTTCTCGTAAAGCGAGAATGAATCTACATTGTCTTGAGCCTAAAACCTCATCATGCTCAGGGAATCTCTTCCGGGCACCTCCGGCAAGGCAAGGCAAGGCGGATCTAGATGATTTAACACCTCCGACAAGCACGCACGCACACAAAGAGTCACAGTATCCTCATCTCGATGAAAGCAAAAATGTATCATGTACTGTAAATACATACCTTGACCTGGAAAAGGTATGGCCCAGTCTCAATTGACAGTCTTGATGATTCACGTTGGCCTTTAGATAAGTTTCTAACAACAATTTTGCTTGCTACTTGTAGATCAACTATATTATCACAAGAAAATAAATGGCTCCTGAAATTACAATTTGGGTATTTGGTTAACTATCAAACAAAACAAATAATCAGAATATTTGATTAACAATGTAGGAAACCTCATGAGGAGCTGGAGAAACCAATGGCAGGTGGCAGCGAGGCTCAATAAGTCACTTCCGTTAAGGTGCCTGTCCACCATCATACAAATGTCCATGTCATACCTGCACCAACAACAAAAACAATATTAAGACTCCCTCAATTTGATGCAGTGCAAATCACATATCATGTAGATAAAGCAGGAAACCACAACTTGAATCTCAGTATTATATCAAAAGAGCAGTGTCCTGGGCATATTAACAGCAAATTTGAACACACACACACAAGAGAGAGAGAGAGAGAGAGAGAGAGAGGGAGGGAGGGAGGCTACACTGGCACACAGGAAAGGCAACAGTCATATGCATCCGCATGTTTTCTACACAAGCAACCAATCAAACCACTTGCCCCGAATAAATTTTTTCTGTTCTTCTAGCTGTAGTACGCTAATCAAGCATATGTTTGGGGGAATAATTCTATGGACTATTGACTCACTTTCCTAGCATTGCTCATCAGATTCAGAGGCATTTAAATTACAACAATGGAAATCTGAACTTAATAATAATCAAAAGGATTGAGAGAGAAGGGAGCATCTTACCAGTTGAAAGATATGCAAGAGTATGGCTTTGCCCAGGCCGTATTCTTCCACAACACCACCTCCTCCTGTGGTTGTGTGCAGCTACCCGCCAGAGAACGTGTCTAGCGAAATCTGCCCGTCATGTGATTCTTTTGACAGTACAAACCAACTGTTGCAAAATCCAAGCAAAAAGAAGTCTCAAATCGGGTGAAAATAGAGGAAGGCACTAACCGTGAAAGGATCCGCGATGAACCTGGGATACACGAGCACATTGCCGTTGACGGCCTCGAGGTACTTAAGCCCGGCGTCGAACACGGTGCCGCCCTCATCCCCTGCCGCCCCGTCTGGCATCAAACCCGGCGCTGCCCTTGTCGCCCTCGCCCCGCGTCGCCACGACGGAGATGGGGAAGATGAAGACCCGGGGCGAGGAGACCGAGATGAGCGCGTCGAGGCCCCGTCCAAACTGAAACAAGCTATCAAGCAGAAAGTAAAAACCAAGAAATAAAACAAGGCAAACCAATAAACAGAACATGGCATATACAAAAGCAACCCGCAATGTGGTGATTCTACTTCAAATCTGAAAATGGCAACAAAACCTAGAATGGCAAATATCCTTGAGATTGCTAGCTTTTACTCAGCTCTGATTAGACATGATTTTAAAATTTTAGAATTGATAAATGATGACACACAAAATATATGTGATACCCAATCTGATCCTCGGCGACTTCGAGGATATCAAAAAATATACCATTTCATGATTTAGATTGATTTTAGCTATTTGCCATGGCTCAACGTGGTGATCACTTCTTTGTATGGACCAATTTTTCAATTTTGTAATGAGAGGGGGAGGTTCAAGGAGAGGGTGAAGTTTCTGTTCATGTTGGGATAGAGCAGAAGCACCCTATGCATAGCAGGTGGCTTACAAAATTTTGTTTCATTCTGCAGCACAACAATTCTCTGTCATTACTTGCAAACAAAGTTGCAACAGAAAGATTCACTTTCTGCTTAGCATGTCTGCATGGAATTTCCTACATAATTTTTCTGGACTCAGGCAATGGCATGTAATAATTAAGTAGACAATTTAAGTAGACTAATTTTAGTAGCCCAGATATGAAAACAATTAAATAACAAGCAATAGGAAACAATTAAAAGCCTGATCCAGAACTACAGCTAAATTGGAGCGAGCAATAGATTTCTTAGTCTGGCAAAATCTGATTTGGTAGTGCTTATACATCTGATTTGGTAGTGCTTATACATCAAAAAATGTTTATCGAGAGAAAAACTATGTGATGCAGTATTTACACAATCCAATATTTTCATATAGGGCCAGCACCAAAGAAACAATTCTGATGCACTGAGATAAAAAATTCCAATGTACTTGTTCATATGAATGTTTGGGTGTTTCCACGAGCATGTTTGGGTGTTCTTACAATGTTGAAATTCTATTATTAAGACCAGTGCAATAAGCCATTAACCGACAGTTTTATTTATTATTCTATCATAATGGCTCTACTATCCAAGAGCTATCACTCCCCTAATTTTCTGTCTCGGAGAAGATGCACATTGGTCCATCAAAATAAAACACTAAAGCCTGGAGCTCGTTAGGAGGCAGTGATATATATAAGCCCAACATGCAGCTAGCCGAAGACCACCTAAAGAAGGGACCATAGTACCATATAGTTGGAGTTGAATCATTGAGTTACATGCCTGGGATTTGAATGGGACTCTAGATAATTCCCTGGGTTCAGAACAAGGCGCCTATTGTAACGCCCCCGATGCGGCTATATCTCCCACGTGTCGAGGCACGACTTAGAGGCATAACCGCATTGAAAGCAATGTCGCAAGTGAGGTAATCTTCACACAACCCATGTAATAAATAAGGGAAAGAGATACATAGTTGGCTTACAAATGCCACTTCACACAATACATAAATAAACATCCATCATTCGTAGTACACTCAAGGTCCGACTACGGAACCAAAATAAAAGAAGATACCCCAAATGCTACACAGATCCCCGATCGTCCCAACTGAGCACCACTCTTGATCATCTGGAAAAGACACATAGTAACGACCACGTTCCTCGTCGAACTCCCACTTGAGCTCGGTTGAGTCACCTGCCGCATCGTCGGCACTGCAATCGCTTTTGAAAGTATCTGTGAGTCACGGGGACTCAGCAATCTCACACCCGCGAGATCAAGACTATTTAAGCTTATAGGAAGGACAGAGTAGTATCGTGGAGCTGCAGCAAGCGACTAGCATATATGGTGGCTACTTCGCAAAAGAGAGCGAGAAGAGAAGCAAAGCACGGACGTGAAACTAATAGCGATCAAGAAGTGATCCTGAACTACTTACGTCGAGCATAACTCCAACACCGTGTTCACTTCCCGGACTCAGCCGAGAAGAGACCATCACGGTTACACACGCGGTTGATGCGTATTTTATTTGAGGTCAACTTCGGGTTTTCTACAACCGGACATTAACAAATTCCCATCTGCCTCATAACCGCGGGCACGGCTTTCGAAAGATATTACCCTGCAGGGGTGTCCCAACTTAGCCCATTATAAGCTCTCACGGTCAACGAAGGATATTCCTTCTACCGAAGACCCGATCAATCTCGGAATCCCGGACTACAAGACATTTCGACAAAGAATAAAACAAGACCAGCAAAGCCGCCCGAATGTGCCGACAAATCCCGATAGGAGCTGCACATATCTCGTTCTCGAGGCACACCGGATTGTCCAAACTTCCGATAGGCCATCTCGAGTTGCCCTGATGGCCACCGGCGGCCGACAGGTTTGGACCAGCACTCGAGGAGAACTGGCCCGGGTTAAAATAAAGATGACCCTCGGGCTCGCGAAAACCCGGGGAAAAGGCTTAGGCGGCAAATGGTAAAACCAATGTTGGGCCTTCTTTGGAGGAGTCTTATTCAAAGCGAACTGTCAAGGGGTCCCATAAATCACCCAACCGTAAGGAACGCGAAATCAAGGAACATAACACCGGTATGACGGAAACTAGGGTGGCAAGAGGAACAAAACACCGGGCATAAGGCCGAGCCTTCCACCCTTTACCAAGTATATAGATGTATTAATTTTAGCGAGATATTTATATTGTGATATCCCCAACAAGTAAACATGTTCCAATAAGGAACAACATCTCCATGTTCCAACAAGGAACAAACTTCAGCTTCACCTGCAACTAGCAACGCTATAAGAGGGGTTGAGCAAAGCGGTAACATAGCCAATCAACGGTTTGCTAGGAAAGGATGGTTAGGGGCTGACATGACAATATGGGTGGCATGATATAGCAAGTGGTAGGCATCGCAGCATAGGCATAGCAAAAGAGCGAGCAACTAGCATAGCAAAGATAGAAGTGATTTCGAGGGTATGGTCATCTTGCACGAAATCCCGCAAGGAAGAAGAACGAGTCCATGAAGAAGACAAGCGGATGTAGTCGAGCGAATCCTCACAACTCCGGAACGAAACCGAAGCTAACGAAGAAGCAAACCGGAAAGAAGCAAACAACATGGTAAACACACAAGCATAATCATGGCATGATGCACAAACAAGTATGATGCATGTCCGGTTTAATGATTCATGGCAAGGCAATATGCACAAACAACACTACAAGTTAAGTGGAGCTCAATATGCAACGAGTTGCATATTGACGTAAACACCACATCAATTATTTAGTTCACTCTCGGTTAGGCTACCAAACAATATTAAATGTTGTTAAACATGGCAAGAGGTGAAGCATAAGTAAACTAACTATTTAGGCAAATTTAAATGAGGCCGGAAATAACAAACAACAATTCCGGAAATCCCCATATGCATATTTCGAATTTGCTACTGTTCTGCCCTAAACACAATTTTAATGTTATTAAGCAGCAAAATAAAGTGTACCATGTTAAACTAGGCATTTTTCCACCCCATTTACATATATAATTTATTTAAATCCGAGCTACGGTTATTTAGTTATGAAATAAATCATTTTAGCATGGCATTTAAGCAAATTAATGCAAACAACAATTTTAAACATTTTAATTGTTGTTATCATGATGCGGATGACAAGTGCAAGTTTTATGCAATATTATGAAATTGTTGACAAGAGCATTATGAAGCATTAGTCGTCGTGGCGGAAACGAAAAAGGGTGCCACGGCATCGACTACGGAAATGGTGCCACGGCAACATTCCGGTTCCGATAACTCGATTGAGATATCGGTGCAAAAGAAAGTGTGGAAGTGAGCGAGTCATGCAAGATGGTGGGGTGATCCCGATTACCGGGTTCCCAGGGAACGGTGGCATGGCAAAAGAGGGGCATCACAAGGACAATTCGGACACGGTGCAAACATATCGTGCATCACATACATGCAAGGGCATCTCATCGCGGTCGTCTCGGATTATACCTTCGGTTCGTTCAAAGCGGGACGGTTCGCGTTCGTGAGGGAAGTAGTCGTTCACGGACCGACGGTAGTGGAAGTAGAGGTTCACGTTCGTTTTCGAAGAGGTACTTGACGGGTCCGAACCCCTTCGGGGTTGTCGTGGTACTTGCGGTCTCGCGATGGTAGTCGTACACGTTCGGAGAGGAACTTGATGTTCCCGTGCTTCACGGGTCGTCGTTGAACTTGACGAAATCCATCCGCAGGTAGCCGTCCGTGGTCGTACTCATGTTGGCGTGCAACACGATGGTCTCGAGGATCGTAGCCGAACTTGGCGGTCCAAAACGTTCATCGGTAGTGGAACTTGGCGGTCCTCGTTGACCTGGTACTTGGCGAAAATCTCGAAGATGGCCTGGCGTCTGGTTCGGTGGTTGTGGAGGCGGGGACTCCGGCTCCTTGTGGAGCTCTGGTGGTCGCCACCAACGGAGGAGGCGGCAGGCGAGGGGACCGGCGCGAGGAGCACCACTCCACGGCTCGGTGCGGAGGAAAGCGGCAGCCTTGAGCTGGAAGGAGGCCGAGCGCTGGGCGGCAGGGCGTCATGGAGGAGCAAGGCGGCGAGGGACGGGACGAGGCGGTGGCGCTGGAGGTCCGGCCGACGCCACGAATGACGCTGGCAGGGAGGACCACAGGCGGGCGACGAGCGAGAGGAGGAGATGGGATCGGGCGTTGCCCTTCCTAGCAGCCAGGCGTGCGTGTGGCGTGAGCGGGGACGAGAGGGAGAGAGATGCGGAGGAGGAGGGTCGGGCTAGGTTTAGGAGCTGGGTTTAGGTGGGCTGGGCCGGCCTGGTGGAGAGGAAATGGCCGGAGGTCCAGGTGGGCTGGCTCTCTCTCTCACTAAACTCTTAAGCGAAAAAGAAATATAGAGAAGGAAAAAGAAGGGGGGGTTAGGGAAAGAAATTGGACACACGGATAATTTTCCGGACTTATAAAAATATGCTCGATCCAGGAAAAATAGAAAAGAGGCACGAATGCAAGATTTAAATTCAAACTTATTTGAATTTAATTCAAATGGTTTGAACTAGATCAGGGTTTTAGAAGTGTCCAAAAATGTTGAGATTTTTGGTGGAGCTCGGAAAATGATGAAATAATATTAGCAAGGTTTTGAGGTCAACTCGGAGCGAGAAAAGGCATGGGATTTATTTTGCAAGTGGGTTATGGTGATTCCAAAACAATGGAATATTTATTATAGTTCCCTAATAATATTGGGAGGGTATGTTATAAAGAGAAGTCACCCTTCCTCGATTTAAATGGACCGAAGATCCATGCAATTTATTTAGATGAGTTTTTAAAATTAAATGGCATGATGAGATGATGCAATGCAAGAGATGACATGATGAATGCACACACAAAACAAATCACACGACAAAACTCGGAAACCCTGGAAGGCAACTGAAGCTCCGGTCTTGGGGCGTCACACCTATACCTCCCCTCTTGTAGAAATTTACTCTTTATAATTCACTTCATCAAGTTCTAGCTATCTCTCTCCCAAATTGAGGGATGGGGCAGCAAATATTCATATGCTCTTGGCAAACCATCAAGTTTAGTAATAATAAGTAATACAAAGCAGGCAACATTTAGTAAACAAAATCCTTAAAAGCAGCGCTCATCAAGCATATTACTGCATAACCAGTGGGCTGGGTTGGGATTGTAGTACCGTGTAGTCGAGATAGTCAGCGGATTTGACGAAGTCCAACTATCTAATTAGTAGGCATGGAAGGGCCACACTAATTTGTAATTTCCCCAACCGTAGACATGTATGCGACTTCTAACAAGGAATCATGGGAGCCAAATATAGGATTGTACACCGACTCCTATGGCTCAAACATTTAGAAATTGAAAAGCAAATCTCAAGATCCCTTGTACGAACAAAAGATAGCAACAAGGAGAAGAGAGACAACCTGAGTTAACTTATAGGAGCAGCACACACTCCTGAAACCAGATTGAACAATCCTTGAAATCTCTAACACCACCAGTAGAGAACCCACCTGCAACATGAGCATAGGAATCAAGAATCAGACGAAATTGGGGAGCAACAAAAGGGAAAAGGAAAACGGAACGGCACCAATCCTTCCCACTCTCGCCGGCCTCCTTCCTCTCCCCTGCAGGTCCACTCCACCACGACGGCACCGCTCTAGCCTCGCTGCTCCTTCCTCCCACCGTGGTTCTTCCCTTCTCCTCGGCCTTGGCCGTGAAGACCTCACCGGCGGGGCCCTGATCTGCGGGGAGAGCATGGGAGGAGGGCGCGGGCCCGGCCTTCCCAGCCTCTCGGTCGCCCGCACAGACGCAAGCTCTGTTCCACCGCCACGGACTCTCCTCCACCATGGCGAGCTCCCGCCATCGCGTCCCCTCCTCCTCCACGGCCTCCCTTGGCCACGTTCTCTCCTCCTCCACGAGCCCCGCTCCTCCTCTGCATCCCTCCGCCGTAGCCTCTCCACCGTGAGTGAGGGGACTTGGGCCAGTGGCGGCCAGTGGTGGAGGACACGCACTGCCTCACTGCCCACCTCGCTCTCCATGGAGACGACCTGCCCTAGCCATGGGGAGGGTCACATGTGGCCTTCCATGGCCGTGAGGCCGGATCTGGCCGAGTGCATGGTCTTGATGAGCTTCAGGGTGGAGAGAGGAAGGGAGGTGAGGAGAATGTGGCTGGCCGCAGGAACTGCTAGGTAGCGGCTAGGGTTGGGAGGGAAGGAGAGGGAGCTGCACAAGGAAGAGGATCGGGATGCTGCGCGAGTGCGGGAGGAGCTGTCCACGGGAGGTGTTGGTTTTTATATGCCTATGTGTGAAATGACGCAAATGCCCTTGACGGGGCATGGGAATTACATGCGGTGGCACGAGATTAAAAATATCCAACGGTTCGGGTTGCTCCATGAAATATCTGACGGCTTGTGTCACTCGTGATCGAGATCGAACGGCTTAAACCTCATCAAGGAAACGATCGGACGGCCGAGAGTCGCTAATCGCTAAGGAGCCTTGTGCATCCACTCGTCTCTTATTTCTGGATGGTAGGCCGATCGCGCGTGCTTGGGTTGGGTTGGGTACATGCCAAACGCCCTGCACAGCAAACCAGATCCAATGGCCGGCCACATGCATGCGTCCGGCCAGCAAGGTCGATGCTCGATGGATTGCCTAGTCCCGTGCTACTTGTGTGCACGGCAACACGGCCGGGACAAGTGACGGGGCACAAGGAAGCCTACAAAAGCGCTGAGGGGACGGGGGGAATATTTTCCCGTGGTGAGGCCGACGGGCCGGCGTTGTGGCTGGACAGTTCCCATGGCAGGCACAGTGTACGTGACAGACACATCAGGGCTTGGAATCTCACGCCAACGCCTACTACTGCCCACTCAGGGCCTGCTCCCCTCCCTTGTTCCTTGCATGGATTTGCCCTTCTCCCCTTCCGGTTTTGGGGCTCCAGGACTAGGTGGAGCCCACCCCCACAGCCGGATCGATATCTCCCGTTGCTATAGAGTTTTTCTTGTTCTTCCGAAAGGGACTGGGCGCTGTGACCAAGGCGATCGAAATCAAATCACGCGACAACTAAAGCTCTCGACTCTCGTCACAGCGATCGATCATGGCTAAGCTTCTCCGCCGGAAATCATTAGGTTTGGAGATGGAATGGAATGGAATGGAACGGATCGATCCGTAGCATTGCGGCGAGTGACCTCACAACGTAATTACGCTGCGATAAGGCTGGATGACAGGCACTGCCGGAGAGGGACGGCTGGGAGGCCCCTGCGTCCACGGCTTTCCGTTCCCATAACTGGCCTCGTTTTCTTTCCCCGTTTCTCTGGTTCAGATCACGTTTTACAGAAGCTGTAATTTTACCGACCGAATCTCGATGGGGCGGGGCAGGGCGGGACGGTGAAAAAGACCGGTCAATGAAGCTGAACCTGTGGGAAGGCAGAGGTAAAACCCACGATTCACCCGTGCACAACTGTCGCATGTAACAGACGATGCACACCCTATCCACCCTACCCTAGCAAAGAGAAAACAAAGTGGTAGGCAGCTATATGGATCAATCGCCGGAAGTTGGAACACCCGTCAAATCGACACTTGTGCCCCTACCAAAATACTTTAATCAGACAGGAGGGGAATATATTTCCGGACGAGATGATGTCCAGAGATACGAGACACACAAAAACAGAGAGGAGATATCTTAAACTATGGCAGGTGCACCACCCCGACGGCCCAAGAGGATCCAGAGACTGCACACATGTCCTTGCCGCATTCGCCCATCACCTCCCTCCCTGGCCATGGACATGCATGGTAGGAAAGCTCTCTCTCTCTCTCTCTCTCTCTCTCTCTCTGGTTAGCTGACCTAACCGGCCCCTGCTTCCCGCCACATACTCCCTAATTCTCTTTCAATAAGATAATCATGCAACATACACACACGATATAATAAATAATTTTCATGAACTGGATCCACCATGATTTTGATTGAAAACAGCAGATGCTCGACTAAGGAGGTGCGGGACCCACTCGATCAGATGCGACGGAGCTGATCATCGAATCATTAGGGGGGGGGGGGGGGGGCACAGGCATTGAGACAAGGCAAGGGGAACCAGATTGGTGACACGACACGAGCGTTCAACATTCGAAAAAAAATTGGTGACACGATCGTGTGCTGTTATGTGTTGTTGTGGTTTGCCAACCCTAATACTAAGCTCGCCCCCCATCATGTCATGTCATGTGCACTGTGCGAGGGTGGCGACGTGATGTGATCCGCGCCCAAGGACAGTAATCGGGATTAGATTTGCGTGTGATGGTTGAGACATGCCAGTCATGGGCCAAAGGTAGCAAGACAGTAATGGCGCAGAGCTCCGGCGCCACCGAATCTTTTAAGCTCTAATTGCTAGATTAGCTAGCGGTGCTAACTACTATCACAACAGGTCAAACTGTTAGGTTTCCGTCATGAGATCATCACACACTAGCTAGCTACTCACAATATAGTTATATTACAGAGAATTAGTCTATCTATATAGCCTAACTGATCGACCTGCTAACTTAACGAACGCAGCTGCCAACTTGCTAATATCTTAGTTGATTGATTATAATTAACCTGGCAAAATGATAATGAAATATACTAGTATGTCGATGGATCCCAATACAATAATGCTAATTACACCCCCAAATCACCACACTGCTGATTAATCTACAACTATACAGATCACACCACAATGTATTAGCGGTGCTAGCTCGATCCCTCGAGGGCTTATTTACAGTAATCTAGCACCGGTAAATGCGCTAATAATCGATCCATCCTTCGCCACGAGCATGCGGAGAGCTTGCTTGGTCAGTAGCCCCACGGCGCGGGCTCGTGGTCGAACTTCTGGCCGAAGGAAGAAGAGATCTCGGGGTTCACGTCAGAGGTGAGCCCGGTGTCCTGCGACGCGCTCAGCCTCTCCCGCTCGCCCTTGCACGCCGCCGGCTGCTGCTGGTTGCCGCACGGAGCCATGTCGTCGGCGAGACCACGGTGGTACCCGCTGCTCTCCAGGAGCTGCACCAGGCTCAGGCTCACGCCGTGGTGCAGCTGCCCACCGTACTGCGTGAAGCTTGCCAACGGGGAGTATGACGAGGCTAGGCCGTGGTGGTCCGTGTCCGTGGCGCAGCCGCCCGTCGCCGTCGGGTTGAAGAACTGGCCCGCCTCCAGCGCGTTGTTGGAGAAGCAGGTCACGTGCGCCGCCGGATCGAAGGAGGCGCCGGAGCCGGACATGTCCAGGAGCGGAGGGAGCGGGGTGACGGCGGCCACGGACGACCCTATCTCCTCGATCATCCCCACGCCGCCTTTCTTTGCTGCTGACGACGCCGGCGCCGACGACACTACGCCGCCTAGCAGGCTCTTCTTGAACACCCTGCACAGCACCCACTCGTTCTACAAAGAGAACCAGCCGGCCGGCGGTTAATACGACAGTATGATCAATCGATCGCAAGCAAAAGCAAGATACATGCATGGTGAAAAGATGTTGCTACCTTGGAGGATGCGGCCCTGCCGCCGGAGAGGGAGCCGCGGCTGGTGCTGGCGGCGTGGAGCCTGGCGTTGAGGCGGTACTCGTGCATGACCCAGCCGGACTTGTCGCCCTTGGGCGCCCTCCCGGTGTAGAAGACGAGCGTCTTCTTCATGCCGACGAGGGCCTTGCCCCTGAAGATGTCCTTGTCCTTGCCGGTGGCCTTCCAGTAGCCGGACTCGGTGGCCCTGTTGGTCCTCAGCCCCGTCGGGTACTTGCGGTCCTTGAGGCAGAAGAAGTACCACTCCTTCTCCCCCATCCTAGCCAGCGCTGCATGCATGTCGATTGATCAATTCGGTAGCTCGTGGGTTGTATCGTATCGATGATCACACAGGTAGTAACAGGTTGGTGCCCGATCGAGGTGGTGGTGCTAGCTTACATGGCAGGTCCCAGGGCTCGCACTTGTTGAGGTCGGCGACGGAGACGGCGAGGGCGGCGAAGCGCGCGTCGGCGACCTTCTTGGCCAGGTAGTGCGTGATGAGCTCCTCGTCGGTGGGGTGGAAGCGGAAGCCCGGCGGCAGGTCCATGGCGTGCTGCTCCTGCTCGCCGTGCTCCATCGCTTCCTTTTGGCCCTCTAGAAATCAACCAAACAGATCATAGAAAGCTTGAATCATGGATGAAACAGAAGCACATAGCAGGCATGCAAGAAGCATCATCCGCTGGATCGAGGGATGAGAGAGAGAGAGAGAGAGAGAGAGATCCGAAGAGGGGCCATGATGATAAGGTGGTAATTAATTACCTTTTGGAACTGATGATGATGATATGGACTCAATCGGCAACGGATGGATCGATGGGGGTGGCGCGCTTAAATACTGCAATTCGCCGTCTGGACGCGAGAGGGGGATCCTTATTCCTTTTAGTAGAAAGAGACGTGGCGATTTAAGGAACTCAGTGGTGATGATTCTACATCGGGCGTGCTTGCACTCACCAAAATTAATTACAGAGTCAATTAATGGAAGTGACTATGGCCCAAGTGGAGTAATTATTTCTCTGATTTTGATATAATTCTCGGTCATCGGAGAACTCCTTTAGTTCTTAACCGACACCAAGGACCGATCGGACGATATGACCCGTGCGAGATATTCGTATTTTTATATATATCTGACAACAAACACTGCAGATTTTTTGCACTAGATGGACAAAATATTACACCTTGTAACTTAATGTAAGAGAGGTCGATAATACGGTAGCGCTCTAGGCGGCTGACCTAAGCGCCATGACTTCCTCTCGTTTCTTCCCCTAACCCTAGACGGCTAGGGCAAACTTCTCCCTTCGGACTTCACCGACGAGCCTGCGGATTCGCCTCCTCTCTGCCTACAACTTCGATGGCCAGTGGCGGGAAGGGAAATCCGGTGTCTCCGCTTCGTTTAATAATTTAGCTTAGGATTTTTAGTCCTTGTTGGTGCGAGATTGGACGGATGGAGGTGCTTTTTCTTCGAGTTTGTCTTCCGGGGTTCGACCCCCCTCGAGTTCGTCCAGCTGGACGTAGTCAATGGAGCTCCGACGTAGATTCCTGCTATCTTTTTTAGGCGATGAGGTTAGGGTTTCTCGTCATGTGCTAAGATTTGGTGTCGGGTGTTTCAGATCTATGCAATGATTCAATGCCGACGACTATGACTCCAGGGCGCTGGTCCTTTAGTG
This sequence comes from Aegilops bicornis, assembly GCA_021605145.1. NCBI lineage: Eukaryota > Viridiplantae > Streptophyta > Magnoliopsida > Poales > Poaceae > Aegilops > Aegilops bicornis. Next base: position 575,414,744 of record CM038670.1, on the reverse strand, counting down.
GCACGTGCACGAAGACATCCCGGCTGTCATCGACAAGATCAAGTCGATAGCTTGTTCTGACGACGGTAGTGGTCGTTGGGTGGTCTCAGAATCACGGTGTAGCTTTTATTAGGTTCGAGATATTTAATACTTCCTGTGAACTTTTATAATTCTCGATCTACTAAACCATATGTTCTCTCACAAATTATAGCCGTTAAATAATATTTTCTCATCCTTCGGTACTCCCAGAAATCCTGAAGTAGGTCTAATCTTTCAATTCTAATGTTTACTTGAAAATACGTAGTTATTTTTTCCCTTTTTTCAGATGGAAATAATTATTTATTGGTCATATGGAGGAATATCAAAGCCTTTTTTTTTTGAATTGTTGATGTAGCGGTACCCTAACTATAATCTTTGGAATCTCTGACGTGTGCTGAATACATTTATAAAGCCAGCGGTACGAAGTGTACTACATTCTTTCTGCAACTCAGAACATCAGAAGAGACCCAGCCTAGCTACATGCAGTGCTAGTACTTCAAGCGACATGATTTTATCACCTCCATGTTTAATGATGGCATGATCATACTCCTACTGTTGCGCAGTTGATGATCGATCATAGGCTGGCCTACCGACACTCAAAGATCGATGCAGTCCACATCTCAAATTCAGAAAAGAAAAGGAAATAAAATAAGATGCAACCCAACCTGATTTGCCATGGCTCGACCGATGGCATGCATGCATGATGAACCAGTAGCTCGGAGACAGCGCATCGGTCACGAGACGATATAGCCGAATAGTGGACGATCACAACGATCTACATGCATCCAAGGAAAGATAGATGTTCAATCATGCATTCGCGTAGCATCCATTTCTTAAAGACCGGCGGCCCTGTAGTGCCAGTGCATGCACAGAGGATCCACTTGAGGCTGTGGGGCTTAAAACGGAACGGATGTGTGAGGGCCGAATTCACTGTTTTGACCTTTTTAAAAAACTTTAACACGATCTTACCCCGATCTATTTTTTTTTCATGATCTGACCCTTTTCTTACCGCCATCGTCCTTGGCGGTAAGACTTGACTGCGACGTCACGGTCGTTTGAGGTTGAAAATACCCTACCGCCATATTTCTTGGCGGTAGGGTCTGGCAGGTATAAATTAGGCGCGACGTCTATTACTATTGAAGTGCTTTGGTGGGCAGTTGGCTAGCGTGTGTGATTTTAATCTGTAGGTCTTGGGTTCAAGCCTAGCTAAGGCTTTTTTTTTCATTTTTATTTTGCCCTATAAAAAATAAATAATTTGTCCAACTAATATTAGGATATGAATTATTGATAAAAACATATTTTTACTTATCTGTAACTGCTTTATAAAATTCCCGCAATCATATATACAAATATGATTAATTGGTCTCACTCATTATCTGTGTAAAAAGGACTTGAAAGGCTATCCACATATCTTTTCATCATTCATGTATGAAGCCTCCCTGATAGTTAGGTCAGTGAAACTTGTGTTCTGACATTGGAACGCAAGAAAGGATGAAATACGGCTCTTTGACCATTTATTTGTCCTCTTCCATATCCACAAATAATTTGTTTACCCAGTGATTGTACTACTTTCTGCTATTTTTCTTAGTTAGTTCGGCAGACCTTTGCACAACATGATTTCTATCAGTGTTTGGGTGATAATACTTAGAACAAACTTACATCGTAGTTGATCTTACTGGAGAGGTCATCTTTGTATCGCAGAATTGATAACATAGTAGCAACTAAACTGGAGGACCAGGAGGTGCGCGTGTGTGTAGTGGTTTGAGCGAGCCGATCAATCTTAGTGTTGTTCAAAAATAAACATTTACATTTAATTAAACAGTTAAAAATCAAGCATAAAGTGCTTTTATTCTAATAATTTGTTGCAAACAATTATTAAGTACACACCATATGTAGCTCTCTTGGCAAAACAACATAAAAGAAAACTCATAATTAACATAGCTGGTAAGAGATAGACAATAACAGAGTTAAACAAAGTAACATATGATGAGAACTTAATTGCAGAGTGCGTAATCTTCATGATGAGCAAAGAATAAAATGCTCTCCCTCATGTATAAGTAAAACATTTACAGATAATTAAAACTATATTTTTATCAATAATTCATATCCTAATATTAGTTGTACAAATTGTTTATTGGGCAAAATAAAAATAAACAAAAAATGGCCTTAGCAAGGCTCGAACCGAAGACGTACCAAGTAAACTTGCACGCACTAGCCAACTCCCCACGTGAGTACTAGAGTTCTAATAGACGCCGCGCCTTATTTATACATTCCGGACCCTACCGCCAAGGACGATGGCAGTAGGAAAAAGGGTCAGATCACGAAATTTTTTCAGATCAGGTCAGATCGCGTTAAAGTTTTTAAAAATGGTCAAAACAGTGAATTCGGCCGTGTGTGAGCACTGAGCAGGCAGGGGCTACTGTGCAATATTCCCGTGTGGGCGTCCACTGCAAAGCTTGACAGATCTACGCTAGGCATGTAGTACTATCGTCGCGTTGGTACGGGGCACATAGCGGCTGAAGAATTCAAGATTACTTTACTTCCGTGGTTGCGTGAAACAAAATAATTACAGATTCGTGTATTCGTGATACTGAATCAGCGCTAGCACACAGTGTGTGTTCGTGGTATGGGACTGTACTGGTTAGAGCAACTCCATGGGTGGCAATAAACGCACCTCAGTGTTTTCAAAATGTGCGAGCCGTCAGGTGTACGGGCGGGCGACAGCGCGGGCGACTGCGCGCCTGCGTCGGCGCGGGCGCCGGCCGCGCCTGCGACGGCAGGCTGGTCCGTGGTCCGTCGAGGTGCGGGCTTCCCCCAGGTGAGCGGCGTGGAGGAACGCGCTGGCTCGCCGCCGGCGGGGGTAGGTGCCCGCCGCAACCGCTTCTGGGCGATGGCGGCGGAGGACTCGGAAGACGAGGACGGGGGCGAGGATTCGGAGGCGGAGCGGAGTCTGCGCGCGGTGCTGGACGGGCCGTCGATCGGAGATTCCGTGGCCTTCGCGGTGACGGAGAGAGAGGCGGGCGCGGGGCGCGGGGCGCGGGCGGCGCTTCGCGCCGGGCGGTCGCGGTTCCAGGGCATGGCCTCGCGCATCTGGCAGCCGTCGTCGGCGGTGCGTTCGGGCTCGGGAGCTGGAGCATCGTCGGGGGTGGCGCGGCTAATCAGGTCCAAGACAACGACGTGCTTGCTGGCGGGCAGGCCGGAGCTGTCCAGGGAGGATTGGCCGTGCTTACCGGCTCCCTCTTCCCCTGCGGCGGCGGAGGCGTCATGCTGTCGGGAGGAGACGCGCACCGCTCCGGGGCCTAGGGTTGGGCCGGATGGGCCGGCTGTGGGTGACAGGCCTGGGCCGACTACGGGTGCGGGGCTGGCTGCGGGTGATGGGCCTGGGCCGGTCGGCTTGTCAGGAGCCGTCTCTGGTTTGCCTGTGGGGCAGGGTCAGGAAATGGACCTGGACTCGTGGTCACACCTCGGCCCAAAGAGACACGGCCGACCGCTGGCTATAAATGGATGCGGAGGGGTTGCCTCGATCCCCATTTAGGGTTTTCAGCCACCACTCGTGAGGTGCGGCGCCTCGCTCACTCCGCCCGCATCCTCAAGATCTGCCCTTCCCCTTCCCCCCTCCTCAAATCCTTCGCGGCGGTGGTGATGGGCGACCGGCCTTGTGCAAACGATGGAGATTTCGGATCGGGATGCGTAGAGCGCGAGAGCAGGCTGTGACAAAGGCGAAAGCAGCGTGATGTCCGAGCTCTGGTGGGCGCGAGGTCAAAGACGAGCGCGGTGGTTCTCGCGACCAAGGCGGGCGCGAGGGGGATTGGGGTCCTCCTCCCCCGTGGTGGATCCAACAACAAGAGCGCAAGAAGAAGAAGAAGAAGAAGAAGAAGGTCCTTCAGCGGCGGCACGAGCTGTAGAGGAAGCAAGTGGCTCATCCAAACTGTGATGGGGGCCATGGGGATCCGATGGCCAAGAAGCCGCGTGCGCCCGTAGATCCACTGGTGGTGGCATTGCCCTCTTCGTCCAAGGGAACGGCGGAGGAGCCCATCCCGGTGGAGGAGGTAGTGCTTCAAGTGTGGGCGCCTTGGACACTTTCAATCCAAATGCAAGTTCCAGCCCCTCTGTGTTCTCTGCAAGGAAGAAGGGCACGCGTCTGCCCACTGCCCGACGAGGGGCCGTCAATTGCATCTACAAATCATGGGAAGTGCCATCTCTGGGGAGGGTTTCTTCTGCCTAGAGTTTGAAGACGAAGATGAGTCCGAAGCCCCCATCGATGCTCGCACCAAGGACGTGGCCATCCTCTCCGCGGAGCTGGGGAAGCTTAACCTCCGCATCCTTAAACAAGAGCTGAAGCACATGGCGACGGGCGATTGGGATTGGCAGGTCACTCAAGTGGGAGATGACGATTTCGTGGTGGTCTTTCCTTCTGCAGATCTGTTACACATGGCGAAATCGAGCGGGAAGTTGTTTCGGTCTATCAATGACATCACTGCGCGTGTGCGCGACATGCTTCATGAGGAGATCCAGCCTATGGTGATGCCTGAGACATGGGTTCGGCCCCATGGCATTCCAAAGAAGCATCGGCGTGAGGACCGCATCAAGGAGGGGTTCCGGATGCTGGGCCGGCCGATCGTGGTCGATGAACTATCTCTGATCAGGTTGGGACCTGTTCGGATGAAGCTCGCATGCAAAGCCCCGGAGAAGCTTAATGGAGTCGTCGAGGTGTGGTTCAACCACGAGGGTTATCAGATCAAGGTTGAGCGAGAGACCACTTGCCCAAGCGGGGTGGCGGCCAGGCGATTACTGCAACTCTGGCCTCCAATCCCCCACAGGACGCCGATCTGTCAAAGGATGCGCGGCCGCCGGGCAACTCCAAACAGGGCAGGGAGGAACTAGGCAATGACCAGCAAGGGGGCGAGGGCGCCCCAAGTGCTGCGGCGAACCAGGACTCCAAGATGCTCGACATGGGGGACGAACAAGACGACAGCATCCAGGACACATCCATTGACATGGAAACTTGGGACAAGTTGGGAGCGCTATCGGCTGGTGCTGGTGTTGGGAACGTAGTAATTTCAAAAAAATTCCTACACACACGCAAGATCATGATGATGCATAGCAACGAGAGGGGAGAGTGTGTCCACGTACCCTCGTAGACCGAAAGCGGAAGCGTTAGCACAACGCGGTTGATGTAGTCGTACGTCTTCACGGCCCGACCGATCAAGCACCGAAACTACGACACCTCCGATTTCTTGCACACGTTCAGCTTGATGACGTTCCCCGGACTCCGATCCAGCAAAGTGCCGGGGAAGAGTTTCGTCAGCACGACGGCGTGGTGATGATCTTGATGTTCTACCGTCGCAGGGCTTCGCCTAAGCACCGCTACAATATTATCAAGGAGAACAATGTTTAGGGGGCACCGCACAAGGCTAAGAGATCTCAAGGATCAATTGTTGTGTCTATGGGGTGCCCCCCTCCTCCGTATATAAAGGAGTGGAGGAGGGGGCCGACCAAGGGGGGTGGCGCGCCCAAGGGGGGAGTCCAACTCCCACCGGGAGTAGGACTCCCCTTTTTCCTATTAGGAGTAGGAGAGGGAAGGAAGAGGAAGGAGGGAGGAAGGAAAGGGGGGGGGCCGCCCCCCCTCCCAATTCGGATTGGGCTTGGGGGGGCCCTTGCTCCTTTCCCCTCCTTTCCACTAAGGCCCAATAAGGCCCATATACTTCCCGGGGGTTCCGATAACCTCCCGGTGATCCCAGATTGTCCCAATCTCACCGGAACCTTTCCGGTGTCCAAATATAGTCGTCAATATATCGATCTTTATGTCTCGACCATTTCGAGACTCCTCGTCAAGTCCGTGATCACATCCGGACTCGAACAACCTTCGGTACATCAAAACTCATAATAAAAGCTGTCAGCTAACGAAACCTTAAGCGTCACAGACCCTACGGGTTCGAGAACTATCTGAGACATGACCGAGACACATTTTCATTGATAGCCAATAGCGGAACTGGATGCTCATATTGGCTCCTACATATTCTACGAAGATCTTTATCGGTCAAACCGCATAACAACATACGTTGTTCCCTTTGTCATCGGTATGTTACTTGCGGAGATTCGATCGTCGGTATCCAATACCTAGTTCAATCTAGATTCTGCAGCAAGTCTCTTTACTCGTTACGTAATGCATCATCTCGTAACTAACTAATTAGCTACATTGCTTGCAAGGCTTATAGTGATTTGCATTACCGAGAGGGCCCAAAGATACCTCTCCGACAATCGGAGTGACAAATCCTAATCTCGAAATACGTCAACTCAACAAGTACCTTCGGAGACACTTGTAGAGCACCTTTATAATCACCCGATTCGTTGTGAAGTTTGGTAGCACACAAAGTGTTCCTCCGTAAGCGGGAGTTACATAATCTCATAGTCATAGGAACATGTATAAGTCATGAAGAAAGCAATAGCAACATACTAAGCGATCAAGTGCTAAGCTAACAGAATGGGTCAAGTCAATCACATCATTCTCCTAATGATGTGATCCCGTTAATCAAATGACAACTCATGTCCGTGGTTAGGAAACTTAACCATCTTTGATTCTGAGCTAGTCAAGTAGAGGCATACTAGTGACACTATGTTTTGTCTATGTATTCACACATGTATTATGTTTCCGGTTAATACAATTCTAGCATGAATAATAAACATTTATCATGATATAAGGAAATAAATAATAACTTTATTATTGCCTCTAGGGCATATTTCCTTCAGTCTCCCACTTGCACTAGAGTCAATAATCGAGATTACATAGTAATGATTCTAACACCCATGGAGCCTTGGTGTTGATCATGTTTTGCTCGTGGAAGAGGCTTAGTCAACGGGTCTGCAACATTCAGATCCGTATGTATCTTGAAAATCTCTATGTCTCCCACCTGGACTTGGTACCGGATGGAATTGAAGCGTCTCTTGATGTGCTTGGTTCTCTTGTGAAATCTGGATTCCTTTGCCAAGGCAATTGCACCAGTATTGTCACAAAAGATTTTCATTGGACCTGATGCACTAGGTACGACACCTAGATCAGATATGAACTCCTTCATACAGACTCCTTCATTCGCTGCTTCCGAAGCAGCTATGTACTCCGCTTCACATGTAGATCCCTCTACGACGCTTTGTTTAGAACTGCACCAACTAGCAGCTCCACCGTTTAATAAAAACACGTATCCGGTTTGCGATTTAGAATCGTCCGGATCAGTGTCAAAGCTTGCATCGACGTAACCATTTACGACTAGCTCTTTGTCACCTCCATAAACGAGAAACATATCCTTAGTCCTTTTCGTGTATTTCGGGATGTTCTTGACGCTGTCCAAAGTGATCCACTCTGGATTACTTTGGTACCTCCTGCTAATCTAATAGCAAGGCACACATCAGGTCTGGTACACAACATTGCATACATGATAGAGCCTATGGCTGAAGCATAGGGAACTTCTTTCATTTTATCTCTATCTTCTGCAGTGGTCGGGCATTGAGTCTGACTAAATTTCACACCTTGTAACACAGGCAAGAACCCTTTCTTTGCTTGATCCATTTTGAACTTCTTCAAAACTTTGTCAAGGTATGTGCTTTGTGAAAGTCCAATTAAGTGTCTTGATCTATCTCTATAGATCTTGATGCCCAATATGTAAGCAGCTTCACCGAGGTCTTTCATTGAAAAACTCTTATTCAATTATCCCTTTATGCCATCCAGAAATTCTATATCATTTCCAATCAGCAATATGTCATCCACATATAATATCAGAAATGCTACAGAGCTCCCACTCACTTTCTTGTAAATACAGGCTTCCCCAAAAGTCTGTATAAAACCATATGCTTTGATCACACTATCAAAGCGTTTATTCCAACTCTGAGAGGCTTGCACCAGTCCATAAATGGATCGCTGGAGCTTGCACACTTTGTTAGCTCCCTTAGGATCGACAAAACCTTCTGGTTGCATCATATACAACTCTTCTTCCAGAAATCCATTCAGGAATGCAGTTTTGACATCCATCTGCCATATTTCATAATCATAAAATGCCGCAATCACTAACATGATTCGGACAGACTTAAGCTTCGCTACGGGTGAGAAGGTCTCATCGTAGTCAACCCCTTGAACTTGTCAAAAACCTTTTGCAACAAGTCGAGCTTTGTAGACAGTAACATTACCATGAGCGTCAGTCTTCTTCTTGAAGATCCATTTATTTTCTATTGCTTGCCGATCATCGGGAAAGTCAACCAAAGTCCACACTTTGTTCTCATACATGGATCCCATCTCAGATTTCATGGCTTCAAGCCATTTTGCGGAATCTGGGCTCACCATCGCTTCTTCATAGTTCATAGGTTCATCATGATCTAGTAGCATGACTTCCAGAATAGGATTACCGTACCACTCTGGTGCGGATCTTACTCTGGTTGATCTACGAGGTTCAGTAACAACTTGATCTGAAGTTCCATGATCATCATCATTAACTTCCTCACTAATTGGTGTAGATGTCACAGAAACCGGTTTCTGTGATGAACTTCTTTCCAATAAGGGAGCTGGTACAGTTACCTCATCAAGTTCTACTTTCCTCCCACTCACTTCTTTCGAGAGAAACTCCTTCTCTAGAAAGGATCCATTCTTAGCAACGGATGTCTTGCCTTCGGATCTGTGATAGAAGGGGTACCCAACAGTCTCCTTTGGGTATCCTATGAAGACACATTTCTTCGATTTGGGTTCGAGCTTATCAGGTTGAAGCTTTTTCACATAAGCATCGCAGCCCCAAACTTTCGAAGCGACAACTTTGGTTTCTTGCCAAACCACAGTTCATAAGGCGTCGTCTCAACGGATTTCAATGGTGCCCTATTTAACGTGAATGCGGCCTTCTCTAAAGCATAACCCCAAAACGATAGCGGTAAATCAGTAAGAGACATCATAGATCGCACCATATCTAGTAAAGTATGATTACGACGTTCGGACACACCATTACGCTGTGGTGTTCTGGGTGGCGTGAGTTGCGAAACTATTCCACATTGTTTCAAATGTAGAACAAACTCATAACTCAAATATTCTTCTCCATGATCACATCGTAGAAAGTTTATTTTCTTGTTACGATGATTTTCAACTTCACTTTGAAATTCTTTGAACTTTTCAAATGTTTCAGACTTATGCTTCATTAAGTAGATATACCCATATCTGCTTAAATCATCTGTGAAGGTGAGAAAATAACGATATCCGCCACGAGCCTCAACATTCATCGGATCACATACATTTGTATGCATGATTTCCAACAAATCTGTTGCTCTCTCCATAGTACCGGAGAACGGTGTTTTAGTCATCTTGCCCATGAGGCATGGTTCGCAAGTACCAAGTGATTCATAATCAAGTGGTTCCAAAAGTCCATTAATATGGAGTTTCTTCATGCGTTTTACACCGATATGACCTAAACGGCAGTGCCACAAATAAGTTGCACTATCATTATCAACTCTGCATCTTTTGGTTTCAACATTATGAATATGTGTATCACTACTATCGAGATTCATCAAAAATAGACCACTCCTCAAGGGTTCATGGCCATAAAAGATATTACTCATATAAATAGAACAACCATTATTCTCTGATTTAAATGAATAACCGTCTCGCAACAAACAAGATCCAGATATAGTGTTCATGCTCAACGCTGGCACCAAATAACAATTATTCAGGTCTAAAACTAATCCCGAAGGTAGATGTAGAGGTAGTGTGCCGACCGCGATCACATCGACTTTGGAACCATTTCCCACGCGCATCGTCACCTCGTCCTTGGCCGTGTTAAGCAATCCGTAGTCCATGTTTCGAGTTGCAAATATTAGCAATGTAACCTGTATCAAATACCCAGTGCTACTGCGAGCTCTAGTAAGGTACACATCAATAACATGTATATCACATATACCTTTATTCACCTTGCCATCCTTCTTATCCGCCAAATACTTGGGGCGGTTCCGCTTCCAATGACGACCGCTTGCGGTAGAAGCACTCGATCTTAGGCTTAGGTCTAGACTTGGGTTTCTTCTCTTGAGCAGCAACTTGTTTGCTGTTCTTCTTGAAGTTCCCCTTCTTTTTCCCTTTGCCCTTCTTCTTGAAACTGGTGGTCTTATTGACCATCAACACTTGATGTTCCTTCTTGATTTCTACCTACGTAGCCTTTAGCATTGCGAAGAGCTCGGGAATTGTCTTTTCCATCCCTTGCATATTATAGTTCATCACGAAGCTTTTGTAGCTTGGTGGCAGTGATTGGAGTATTCGGTCAATGACGCTATCATCCGGAAGATTAACTCCCAGTTGAATCAAGTGATTATTATACCCAGACATTTTGAGTATATGCTCACTTGTAACTATTCTCCTCCATCTTGCAGCTATAGAACTTATTGGAGACATCATATCTCTCAATCCGGCATTTGCTTAAAATATTAACTTCAACTCTGGAACATCTCATATGCTCCATGACGTTCAAAACATCGTTGAAGACCGGTTCTAAGCCGTAAAGCATGGCACACTTGAACTATTGAGTAGTCATCGCCTTTGCTCGCCAGACGTTCATAACATTTGGTGTTGCTCCTGCGGCGGGCACAGCACCAGCGGTGCTTCCAGGGCGTAATTCTTACGTGCGACAATGAGGATAATCCTCAAATTACTGAGACCAGATCCGTGTAATTGCTACCATCATCTTTCAACTCTTCTCAAGGAACGCATTAAAATTCAACGGAACAACAAAGACGAGCCATCTATCTACAACAAACATAGACAATCAAAATACTATCAGGTACTAAGTTCATGATAAATTTAAGTTCAATTAATCATATTACTTAAGAACTCCCACTTAGACAGACATCTCTCTAATCATCTAAGTGATCACGTGATCCAAATCAACTAAACCATAACCGATCATCACGTGAAATGGAGTAGCTTTCAATGGTGAACATCACTATGTTGATCATATCTACTATATGATTCACGCTCGACCTTCGGTCTCGGTGTTCCGAGGCCATATCTGCATATGGTAGGCTCATCAAGTTTAACTGAGTATTACGTGTGTGCAAAACTAGCTTGCACCCGTTGTAGATGGATGTAGAGCTTATCACACCCGATCATCACGTGGTGTCTGGGCACGACGAACTTTGGCAACGGTGCATACTCAGGGAGAACACTTTTATCTTGAAATTTAGTGAGAGATCATCTTATAATGCTACCGTCAACCAAAGCAAGATAAGATGCATAAAAGATAAAAATCACATGCAATCAATATAAGTGATATGATATGGCCATCATCATCTTGTGCTTGTGATCTCCATCTCTGAAGCACCGTCATGATCACCGTCGTCACCGGCGCGACACCTTGATCTCCATCGTAGCATCATTGTCGTCTCGCCAATCTTATGCTTCTACGACTATTGCTACCGCTTAGTGATAAAGTAAAGCATTACAGGGCGATTGCATTGCAACATTCCCTGCAAAAACAAGTTAGACGTTCTCTACTTTGTTGTTGCAAGTTTTACGTGGCTCCTACGGGCTTAGCAAGGACCGTTCTTACCTACGCATCAAAACCACAACGTTAGTTCATCAAGTTAGTGCTGTTTTAACCTTCGCAAGGACCGGGCGTAGCCACACTCGGTTCAACTAAAGTTGGAGAAACTGACACCCGCCAGCCACATGTGCAAAGCACGTCGGTAGAACCGATCTCGGCGTAAGCGTCTGGCGTAATGTCGGTCCGGGCCGCTTCATCCAACAATACCGCCGAACCAAAGTATGACATGCTGGTAAGCAGTATGACTTGTATCACCCACAACTCACTTGTGTTCTACTCGTGCATATAACATCAATGCATAAAACCTAGGCTCGGATGCCACTGTTGGGAACGTAGTAATTTCAAAAAAAATCCTACGCACACGCAAGATCATGATGATGCATAGCAACGAGAGGGGAGAGTGTGTCCACGTACCCTCGTAGACCGAAAGCGGAAGCGTTAGCACAACGTGGTTGATGTAGTCGTACGTCTTCACAGCCCAACCGATCAAGCACCAAAACTACGGCACCTCCGAGTTCTTGCACATGTTCAGCTCAATGAAGTTCCCCGGACTCTGATCCAGCAAAGTGTCGGGGAAGAGTTTCGTCAGCACGACGGCATGGTGACGATCTTGATGTTCTACTGTCGCAGGGCTTCGCCTAAGCACCGCTACAATATTATCAAGGAGAACTATGGTGGAGGGGGCATCGCAAACGGCTAAGAGATCTCAAGGATCAATTGTTGTGTCTATGGGGTGCCCCCCCTTCGTATATAAAGGAGTGGAGGAGGGGGCCAGCCCAGGGGGGTGGCGCGCCCAAGGGGGGGAGTCCAACTCCCACCGGGAGTAGGACTCCCTCTTTTCCTATTAGGAGTAGGAGAGGGAAGGAAGAGGAAGGAGGGAGGAAGGAAAGGGGGGATCACAATTCGGAGTGGGCGTGGGGGGCGCCTCCTTGCTCCTTTCCCTCCTTTCCACTAAGGCCCAATAAGGCCCATATACCTCCCGGGGTTCCGATAACCTCCCGGTGATCCCAGATTGTCCCAATCTCACCGGAACCTTTCCGGTGTCCAAATATAGTCGTCCAATATATCGATCTTTATGTATCGACCATTTCGAGACTCCTCGTCAAGTCCGTGTTCACATCCGGGACTCCGAACAACCTTCGGTACATCAAAACTCATAAACTCATAGTAAAACTGTCAAGGAAACCTTAAGCGTGCGGACCCTACGGGTTCGAGAACTATGTAGACATGACCGAGACACATTTCCGGTCAATAACCAATAGAGGAACCTGGATGCTCATATTGGCTCCTACATATTCTACGAAGATCTTTATCGGTCAAACCGCATAACAACATACGTTGTTCCCTTTATCATCGGTATGTTACTTGCCCGAGATTCGATCGTCGGTATCCAATACCTAGTTCAATCTTGTTACCGGCACGTCTCTTTACTCGTTAAGTAATGCATCATCTCGTAACTAACTCATTAGCTACATTGCTTGCAAGGCTTATAGTGATGTGCATTACTGAGAGGGCCCAGAGATACCTCTCCGACAATCGGAGTGACAAATCCTAATCTCGAAATACGTCAACTCAACAAGTACCTTCGGAGACACTAGAGAGCACCTTTATAATCACCCAGTTATGTTGTGACGTTTTGTAGCACACAAAGTGTTCCTCCGGTAAGCGGGAGTTACATAATCTCATAGTCATAGGAACATGTATAAGTCATGAAGAAAGCAATAGCAACATACTAAACGATCAAGTGCTAAGCTAACGGAATGGGTCAAGTCAATCACATTATTCTCCTAATGATGTGATCCCGTTAATCAAATGACAACTCATGTCTATGGTTAGCAAACTTAACCATCTTTGATTTACGAGCTAGTCAAGTAGAGGCATACTAGTGACACTATGTTTTGTCTATGTATTCACACATGTATTATGTTTCCGGTTAATACAATTCTAGCATGAATAATAAACATTTATCATGATATAAGGAAATAAATAATAACTTTATTATTGCCTCTAGGGCATATTTCCTTCAGCTGGAGCCATTGGGGTGGCGACACAGGACACGGCGGTGAGTGTACCTCCGCTAGCTCACTCTCTGGAGCTGACCTTCAATGAATACGGGTCCAACTTCTCGGCCCCGATCCAGGAGGTGGCGTCTTAGCTTGGCACAGTTGGGGCTTCCACTATTGCTCCTCTCCCTGCCCCATCCTCTCCAGTGGCCGTGGGGGCGGACTCTGACTGTGTGGTGAACGAGGGTGCCGACCTGACGCCTGCTCCGCGTTGTGGTTCCAACAGCGCCGAGCGGTAACTCAAGAAGACTGCGGGGAGGAAGCCGGCTAACAAGCAGGCGATGACCGTGGTGGCGGTGGCTACGTCTGACCTTGGAGGAGATTTGGGGGCGGCGCTGGGGGCGACTGGAGCGAGCAGCAAGGCCATGCATTCCAAGGTGATTACGGTGATGCAGAGAGCTCCTAGCGTCCGGGCCAAGGCCAAATTGGGTGATCTGTCATCCATGGAGAGCGCCAAGCTCCGCATCGCAGAGAAGAACATGGACTCCTCAGGTAACCCCTTTCCCTCTTTCCGTATTCTAAACACTTTCTCGGACGATCACCTGGCGAGCATTTTAGATGATTGCGGAGTGGCGATTAGTGGTCCTCAGAGCGATATTATACCTCTCGTTCGTGCTAGGGAAGAGGTGCAAGCCGCGCTGGCTGCTGCGGCTGTTCGCTGCGCTGATAGCAACGTGTTAGCCATCGTACCAGTAGAGGCTGGTGACGAGGACGTGCCCGATGAAGTGACACAAGCTAGGGAAGCTGGTGTCCTTCCTTCTAATGGTTGTGTGACGGCTAGGAAGAGAGTGGCGAAGGCGGTGGCCTCTTGGGGTGTGCGCCTATGTAATAGAATTCTATAGATGAGGTACATGTTCTGGAATATCCGTGGTTGTGGCCACGGTGGCCGTCGCACTCAACTAAAAGAGTACATGGCCAAAGAACGTATCAATGTGGTTGCGCTTCAGGAGACGATTAAAACGGACTTTACTTTCAGAGAACTGCCCACGTACGATCCCCTTCAGCGTTTTGATTGGCATTGGGTTCCCTCTGTGGGGCTGTCACGCCCAATATGCGACCCTATCCTAAAGGAACTCGAAGGTCCCACCAAGGATAGAAGCGCATCTTGAAACGCTTTTGCAAGGTGGATATCATTACATCAACATTACATAATAGAGGGGATACATCCAATACATACAATGTCACACGAATACAACATCATCATACAAGAGATCAACATCCGCCTACGGATAAAACATAGACAGAAACTCAAACAATATCCACCCTGCTAGCCCAGGCTGCCGACCTGGAACCTATCCCTGATCGAAGAAGCAGAAGACGAACTCCAAAACAAGCAAACATCGCTCTCGTGTCATAATCATCGCAACCTGTACCTGCAACCGGTGTTGTAGTAATCTGTGAGCCACGAGGACTCAGCAATCCCATTACCATGGGTATCAAGACTAGCAAAGCTTAATGGGAAAGGAAGGGGTAAAGTGGTGAGGTTGCAGCAGCGACTAAGCATATATGGTGGCTAACCAACGCAAATAAGAGCGAGAAGAGAGCAACCGAGCGGTCGTGAAGCTAGCAATGATCAAGAAGTGATCACGAACTCCTACTTACGTCGAGACATAACCCGAAACCGTGTTCTCCTCTCGAACAACCCGAAAAGAGACCATCACGAGTTACGCTTTACGGTTGGTGTATTTTAGAAGAGTTTACTTTGAGTTTACTACAACCGGATATCAACAAATTCCCATCCGCCACATAACCGGGCACGGCTTTCAAAAGTTCAAACCTGCAGGGTGTCCCAACTTAGCCCATGATAAGCTCTCGCGATCAACGAATGATATTCCTTCTCCCGGAAGACCCGATCGATCTCGAATCCGGCTACAAGACATTTCGACAGCAATAAAACAAGACCAGCAAGACCTCCCGCGTGCCGACATCCCGATAGTAGCACAAGATATCTCGTCTCGAGCCACGACCGGATGAGCAAGACGCATAACTAGAACCAGCCCTCAAGTTTCCCGAGGTGGCGCTGCAAGTGGCTCTAGTTTGGACCAACACTTAGAAAAGCATTGGCCCGGGGGGCCTAAAATGAAGATGACCCTTGAGAGCGCGACTCCCAAGGGAAAAAGGGCTAGGTGAGGCAAATGGTAAAACCAATGTTGGGCCTTGCTGGAAGAGTTTTATTCAAAGCGAACTGTCAAGGGGGTCCCATAAATCACCCAACCGCGTTAGGGACGCAAAATCCGGGAACATAATACCGATATGACGGAAATTAGGGCGGCAAGAGTGGAACAAAACACTAGGCATAAGGCCGAGCCTTCCACCCTTTACCAAGTATATAGATGCATTAATAATATAAGAGATACTGTGATATCCCAACATAAACATAATCCAACATGGAGCAATCTTCATGTTCACCTGCAACTAGCATGCTATAAGAGGGGCTGAGCAAAGCGGTAACATAGCCAAACAACGGTTTGCTAGGAAGGGTAACAAAGGTTAGAGGCTGACATGGCAATTAGTGAGGCTTGAGCAACAAGAGATAGGTAAGCGGCAAAGCTATAGAACGAAGCAACTAGCATAGCAATGATAGTAGTGAGATCCAGGGTAGCGGTCATCTTGCCTGAAGTCCCGCAAGGAAGAAGAACGAGTCCATGAAGAAGATGAAGCCACGAAGACGAACCAAGCGTAGGCGAGCGAATCCTCACGATCGCAACGAAACAGGAACTATCGAGAAGAAGCACACAACATGGTAAACACACCACACATGAACAAGGCATGATGCACAACAAGCATGATGCATGACAAAGCTACATGAATCTACTCATGGCAAGAGATGATGCAAACAAGAGCAACACATCAAAGCAAGTTTAAATGAGGCCGGGAACAACATATAACAATTCCGGTAGGTCCTCATATGCAAATTTCGAGATTGGTCCAGATCTGAATAAACCTTATGTTCAAGTTGTTAAACAGAAAGTTAAGATGCACCACGATGATCTACACGAAATTCTAGTCAAGTTACATATAAAGTTCATTAGATTCGGAACTACGGCCTAGAAGATATGAGCAAAACAAGATAAGCATGGCATTGATGCAAAATACATACAAACATCAAGCAAACACCTCAAAACATGGATGCAACATGATAATATGAAATTTCATGCAATTCTAAGCAAGTTTCATATAGAGCACACTCAAAACGGAGCAACGGTGCAACACATACACACAATACAAGTTTAAAGGACAAGCTGTCCAAAACAGCAACTAGGCATGTGTCAAGCATCAAAACAACATGCTACAGGATCTCAACAAGAAAACAAAATGCATGGAAATGATGTACAGGTAAAGCATTACAAAACATGAACACTTAGCTATCTCCATAAATCAATAGAATATGCTCAAACACACATGGCAAGATTGCAAATAATAACAGTTTCAGACTTTGCAGAAATAACATCAGGCTGCAATGTTTAGAGATATCAAACAACATGCTACAGGAACTTAACATGGCGAACAAAGGAATGGAATGAATCTACTAAATTGATAGAACAAATATCCTTTACTGACCATGATCCAAAAAGGATCAGAAGATATGTTGGCACCCATGTAAACATGGCAAATAATATGACAGATTCATACATGGCAGAAACAACAATAAGTAGGCATGTTGGTGAGCTTGAAACACTCACCATAGAGCAAAACATGGCATGGCAAGGAAACCAGCAGTAAGAAGACATGTTTATGAAGCTACGCATGGCAAGAACAAGTTCATAGGGTGCTTGTATCACTAGAAAAAGACATGGAAAAACTGAACTTAAAGTTAACAGGCTGTCAGCAACATTATTTAGCAACTTTGGAGCAAGATTACAACAAAGTACGTCAAGCTATAAATGCAACAAGGGGAACGGATGGATAGATCATGACATGTATAACAAAACATCCTTAGTGAACATCTCCAGATTATGCATAGAATGACTTGTAGCAGCATATTAACATAGCATCATGATATAGCAGATTCAGACTAGCAAAACAGTAACAGCAAGTACCCTACTTAACAAGCTCGACGCACTCACTACACAACTCAAAAAAATACATGGATGGCACCCTTGTAAAGATGGCATGATGTATAACAAAACACATGTAGAGCTCATGCTCATAGGATGCACACATCAAGTGCAACAAAAATGACAAATCATCAAGTTATAACAGTTTCAGCAGGTTAACATCATATAGCACTCTTGCAACGATGATTAGGGCATCTAGATGAGCTCAAAGGAACATGATTCAATGGAATGAAGTGAAGTACTCGTCGAGGCGAACAATTTGACATATTACACGCACGAAATAGAGCAGTATGCAGCAAGTTATGATGTGATGAACATGGCATAATATTGTCAAAATATTTCGGGGACTTGGAGGAAATTAGACCTCGCAGAAAAAAACGGGACGGTGAGATCCAGGGACGGGGATGCAGCGTTTGGTTGGATGAGCGGGTGGATCTCATCCACCCGCGGTGGATCCGGCCGGAGGGACTCCGGCGAGCTCCTTCGGCGGCGGCGTAGGGGAAGGCGGCGGGGCTTGAGGCGACGCTACGGTGGCGGCGGCGGGCGGGCGCTGGTCGGGCGGAGCGCGCCGGCGGCGGCGGCATGGCGGCGCGGCGGCAGCCGGGCGATGGGGTCGGCGGCGGAGATCGTCATGGGAGGCGCGGCGACGACGGGTCACCGGCGGCGGCGAGGCGCCGGCGGCGGAGGACGCGTGGAGGCGCTGGCGGCGTCGGGCGCAGGCGAAGCCTGGCGGCGGGCTGGCCTGGGCCCAGCAGGCCGGGCGGGCGGTGGCTGGCGGCGGAGGCCACGTGGCGCGTGGGGATTGGGGCGGAGCGACGGCGGGATTCGTCCGGTGAGATCCGGACGTGTCCGGCGGCGGTGGAGGGTGGAGTTAGGGTTTGGTCTGCGCGAAAATGGAAGGGGATGGCCTATAAATAGGTAGAGGGAGTTAGGAGAGTTCAAATGGGGAGCAGTTTTCGCCCACAGGATCGTGATCGAACGACCGAGAGCATGGAGGGGAGTTTGCTGGGTTTTGGGCCACTTTGGAGGGGGTGTTGGGCTGCACACAAAAGAGGCCTTTGCAGTTACCCGGTTAACCGTTGGAGTATCAAACGACCTTCAAATGACACGAAACTTGACAGGCGGTCTACCGGTGCTGTACCAAGGCCGCTTGGCAAACCTCGGTCCATTCCGAGAAAGTTTAACACCCGCTCACAATGAGAGACAAAAGGGGAACGCCGGATGACATAGGAGTGCCGGATTGGAAAACGGACAACGGGGAAAATGTTCGGATGCATGAGACGAACACGAATGCGAAATGAGATGCACATGATGACATGATATGAAATGCATATGATGACATGGCAAAGTGCAACACGCAAGCACATGACATGGCAACGACGGCGAATAACTGGCAAACACCTGGCGCATCGAATCCGGGGCGTTACACCTTATTAACTTTGCCTTGGCTATCCACTCCTGTTCAAGAAACGGCTCCCTTAAAGGGCATATATATGATAAATGAATGAACAGCCTGTCAGTTCTGAGGTTACTTACTTGAGTATCTGGGTGATTGCAGCTTAGACCTGCGTCCTCGGTCAAGTCCGGACACTTCTCTTGTGATCTGAAGAACAGTTTGTACATCTCCTTGGGCGTCACGCCCATAAAATGTTGGAGAGCTCGTGGTCCCTCCGGATTAAACCCCCCACAGACGGAGGGGCGGCGACGTTTGCAGGCGTATAAGGCGCCAAATCAGCATAACTGCGCCCGCTTCTGACCAGATTGATCTCTCTTTCTTGGAGGTCTCGAATACGGCTCTGCAATGCATTTAACGTCCTTGGGACGGCCCCCAGTCGAGCCCCGGTTGACCCATGATGCCGGCCCTGTGGTGGACTGGCCGAAAGGCGGGTGGCGCCACCCATTTGGTGCCCACAGGGCGGTGATATAAAACCACTCCCGTTGCCACAAACCAAGCTCCTCTTGAAAAGAGCCCTCGGGCCACGGAGCATCAACACACTTGCTTATGACCGCCCCTCTGCACTCTGCTTGTTGCCCCTCGATCATCTTCAGTTCCACCTTGAAGGTCTTGAGCCACAATCCAAAGTGAGGGGCAATATGGAGGAAGGCTTCACATACGACAATGAATGACGAGATATGGAGGATGGACTCCAGATTCAAGTCATGGAAATCCAGCCCATAATAAAACATGAGCCCCCGCAGAAAGGGATCCGTCGGGAAGCCTAAACCCCGAAGGAAGTGAGACACGAACACCACGCTGTCGCTGGGCTCAGGAGTGGGAATGACCTGCCACAGGCGAGGCAGCCTATCTGAAATCTCGCGGTTAGATACTGGCGTCTCGCAGCTTTAGCACATCTTCTTCTCGTGACGGAAGAAGACATCCATCGACCAAAGCTGGTCGGAGCCGGACATCGTCGAAGGTCCGGAGCGCCTAAATCTGAAGCTTTGGGTGTTAGAACTCGAAGCACGAGGCGAACTCGATGGAGGATGTAAAAAGAAGAGGGCCTTGGTCTCATTATAAAGAGGTTGAATACCAAGAGCCCACCCCGTGGTCGATTAGGACTCGCCGATAGAGGCGTGCCAGCGAACGCAGTTGGAATTACCATGTTCGTATTGATGGGAATCACGGAATAAGGGCACGATCTCCGCTTTGATAAGGCGTGCCAAGAAACCCTCGCTAAACGCGCTGAGGTGGGACAGTAAAAAATGATTCGAATAAAGGCCTGGCCGTGGTGTGATGTCACGCCGCGGAATACGTCAGCAGATCTGTGCAAAAATTATTCTCTCTACGGTGGTTTGTGGAACTTGTTTTGCAGAGCCGGACACTATCCTTGTGTTCAAAACCTTCTATGAAGTATTCGGAGGAGGAACCTGCCTTGCAACGCCGAAGACAATATGCACGCCGGACTAAATGCGTCATTGAAGCCTGGTTCGGGGCTCTTGAGGAGTCCTGGACTAGGGGTGTCTGGATAGCCGAACTATCATCTTTGGCCGGACTCCTAGACTATGAAGATACAAGATTGAAGACTTACGTCCGTGTCCGGATGGTACTTTCCTTGGCGTGGAAGGCAAGCTTGGCGATACGGATATGTAGATCTCCTACCATTGTAACCGACTCTGTGTAACCCTAACCCTATTCGGTGTCTATATAAACCGAAGGTTTTAGTCCGTAGGACGAACAACAATCATACCATAGGCTAGCTTCTAGGGTTTAGCCTCTCTGATCTCGTGGTAGATCTACTCTTGTACTACCCATATCATCAATATTAATCAAGCAGGAGTAGGGTATTACCTCAATCGAGAGGGCCCGAACCTGGGTAAAAACATCGTGCCCCTTGTCTCCTGTTACCATCCGCCTAGACACACAGTTCGGGACCCCCTACCCGAGATCCGCCAGTTTTGACACCGACAGGGCTCCTCCCCTGGTTATTAATGGTGGCTGGATAACCTCGGTCTTGGCCTCTTCTTCGAGCAACGAACCACTGCTCCTCCGAGCCTCTCCCGAGGCCCGACGGGTGGCTGAGTAGGCACCGGCTCCAGGGGCCTACTAGGAGGAAGCGAGCCACTTCGGGCTCCTTCGACAACCTCTACCGTGGAGGATGGACCTGGTGGCGCACTCGAGCTTGTGTACAAGCGGGGTGCCGTCCGTCACGAGCTCTTCAGGGAGGCGATGGGCGCGCTGAGCTGGCTTGGGGAAGAACTTGTGGATGTCGACGCTCGTCTTGAAACCGAGGGCCTCCGAATGTTGGAAGAATGGCGCCAACTGAAGGTGGCCATTAACCTTGGGCGCCTCCAGTGTGAGCACGCCAATGCGGAGGCCGAGGCAACCCTGGCAACCTCGCGCGAGGCTAGCGCCCGGGCCTTGGAGGAGGCCAGGGAGGCAGACCACCACCGCGAGATCGCCGAGAAGCGCTGGCAGGAGCTCCAGGGCCCTGAACGCCTCCTTGGAGCAGCAAGTGGAGGCGCGCAGAGCTGCCTTGGCGTCGATGAAGGGGGCGCCGTCCGATGAGGAGGAGGTCCTGATGCGCGAGGAAGCGTTGATGATGTGGGCCACAGAGTGCAGTCTTAAACTTGAGCGGTTGGAGATGAGGGAACGCCAGGTTGCCCAAGCGGAGGACGCTGTCAGCGCGCGCGAGGCCAGGGCCCAGGAGGAGATTGACCGCAGGGTGGCCGAGGCTCGCGCTGACCTTGCCAACAGGTATGACCTGAACCTGAAGCTCGCGGAAGCCGAAGCTGAGGGCAGGTCCGGCGCCCTCAGGCCAAGGTTGGCTGAGGCGGAGTAGCGCGAGAAGGCCGCCGCAGCTGCCCTAATTTCCGTGCAGGCTGAGCTGGCCTCCGCCCATGCCGAGTTGCTCCCTCTTCAGCAGCGAGTTACCACTGCCGAGTCCCTTGTGCAGCAGAGTAGGGAGGAGGCGATCCGCCGACAGACGCTACTGCGCGAGCACATCCCTATGCTCCGGGACCTCAGGACGAGGGCGAACCAGGCGCTGGGCGCCATTTGTGCTGAGCACGCCCCTCATTCCCACGCAGAAGACTATGCCGCTCACCTCCGCTTCTTTACTGACGTCGTGACACGCCTGGAGAACCGGGCCGTGAGGGCCCGCGAGCTTGTCGAGGAGAAGAGCCGAGGCCTCCTTGGGCGTGCGTTTTCCCGCGTTTTCAGCCATCTCCAGAACATCAATCCTGACTTCGACTTTGATGCTGCCATTGCTCTGGTGCCCGAGGTCATTCGGGACAACCTAGCACGTTGGGTGGATGACAATGTGGATGCTCTGGTCTGGGCCTTTGCGTATGATGATGACACGGTGGTGGTCGTGGCGGATGAGGACGACACAGTTGACGACGGTGAGGATAGCGTCAACAGCATGTCTGGGACTGATTCGGAAGACGCAGCGAGCGACATGTCCGACTAAGCCCGTGCCCCTTTATTTTCAACATGCATGCAAAAGCTTGGGCATGGCCCCTCGCGATGTAAGAGCATTTTGGGGAGGGGGAGCCCCTCATGTAAACAGACTACCATTTCACTCCTTAGGCTAGGCTTAAAATGCGTTTTTGTGAGCTCATGAGCCTCTTGCAGGCTCGCGGTCGTAACTTACCTTAGTCCAGTCGGGCTTCAAATTGATTTGGCAGCTGCGGATGCACATTTCTTCTGAGGGTAGTCCCTCGCGGGCTCGCGAGGTTTTGATCTCCTGAGGGGTCTGCTAGTCCGCCCGAGAGGGCCTCGCGAGAAGCGAGCGCCAGTCATGGTGGGGTGCGCGCATTTGCGCGCATGCCTCGCCCAGCCCCCACTCGCGAGGGGCTCGGGGGGGGGGGGGGGGGGGGAGGGTAGCAGACACAAATCTTGAAGCAAGGCACGAATCCAGAAACTCATGAAATCAACACGAATGAGAAAAGGCACCCCCCGCGATTGTTACTGGAAATACGACTTCAAATTCAAATTCAGAGGCTGCAAATTTGAGCTACAGAAAAGAGGTCGAAAGCAAATGGCCATGTCCGGCGCCTAGCTAGTCTTCTTGTCTTCCCACCAGCGCGGAGCTAAGTGCTTTCACTGGATGTGAGCATAGTCATTGGGGGACAATGTCGACGGCCAGCGCGGAGCATGGTGCTTCCACTAGGCCGTGGGCGGGAGCCCCCGAGGCCTGATGGCGGCACTCCGGAGACTCCGGGGCGTGTACAACCCTACTCATTATTACGTGAGAGTGTCACGGGCGGAGACCTTCACAGGCATGAGCCTTACTTCATATCGCCAGGTGAAGGCCCCTCCTTGCGCCACCCTCGACCACCGTTGGGGCATCCGGAAACCAGGACGAGACCAAGGGGCAGAGAAGACGCTGGCGGCGCCCTCGGCGACCACGGGCCCTCTGCCAGGGGGAAGGCTCGCTGGCGCTTTCCCCGACCGAGGGCCTAACTCCGTGACACGCCTGGCTCCGTGTGGCGCGGGGGAAGGCCTGGCTCCGGGCCTCTCCCACGCAACCCCCAGAGCACCACTCCTGTCGTACTCTAGGCCACTGCCTGTGGTCTTCTGCTGCTACCACGACCGGGGTCTCCTGCAGTTCAGGGTTAGCGTAAGTTTGCTCCTGCGACACTGGCTGTACCCCACCGTCATCGTCGCTGAAGGGGTCGGTGAAGTCCCCGAACGGCCCGTGAAAGGCCCTCGCCTCAAGCCTTCCAGCTGTCCATCCTGGCCCGGGGAACGGGTCGGAGCCTTCCCCTGGCAGGTATTCAAGGTGCACCACGCGGGGCACGTAGGCGTCGGTGTTCGCCTTGCCAGGATCCTCACCCAGGTTCCCCGTGCCTTGGACCACGAACTGCGGCACCTGGCCCTGGCCGCCGCGCGACATCCTGGCACGCCCTTGCGGCGGGCCGTCAGCACTTGTCCCTCCTGGCAACACCGCGGTCGAGGCAGGACGGCTAGCGCTGTTTCCCGCGCTAGTGTTGCTGGAACCTCCTGGCACCCGGGGGGCGCGCGGGCTCGCCGGGGCCTCACGCGTGCTTCCGCCACAACCTCGGGCATGATCATGGAGCAGAAGGGTGGCGTACCTCTGCAGGCGGCATCCAGGAGTTTAGCGACCCGTTCCAGCAGCGCGTCGCGGCCGCTCTCCACTAGCCTGCACCGCCGCAGCTCCCGCGCCATGATGAGCGCGGCCCGCATGTTTTCCTACTCCCGTCGGGTGTTTGTCGCCATTGCCGCAGCGTAGCCGGACGAACGCGTGGCGGCGCACGCGCGCCACGACGCGAGGGCGGTGGGCGTCGGTCCACGTTGCCCGCGTCCGCGGGCGTGGGGCGGCGCGCGGGCCACCTGGAGGGCGGAGTCGAGGTCTTCTGGAGCAGATGGTGCTGCCCAAGCGGGCCAGGCCGCGCATCGGCCGGTTTGGGCCCTTGGATCCTCAGACATCGGAGTCGTCGGGCAGTGGCAATTTGGTCGATGAAGAAGAGAGCTTCGGTGCACCCCTACCTGGCGCGCCAAATGTCGGATTACGGGTTCCAGCAAAACCCTTGAGGTTCGAACTCTGGGGTGCGCACGAAGATCTCTCCCCCCTAGCTCGCACTCTCACCGCAATGTTAAAGCTCAGCATGTCGAACCCGAAGAACAAGGTACACAAGAGTTTATACTGGTTCGGGCCAGTGTGGCGTGGTGGATTGCCTTGCAGGCTGAGGATGAACAATTACAAGGGATGAACATCCTCTTGAGGAGAGGTGTTCTTGAGCTCAGTGAGCTTGTGTGTGTGAGGGTGATCTGAATGATCCGTCCCCTTGCTAGGGTGGTGGCTAGTCCTACTTATAGAGGCCCTGGTCCTCTTCCCAAATATTAGGCGGGAAGGGATCCCACAATGGCCAATTTGAAGGGGGACAACTAGTACAAGCTATCCTGACAAAAGGTGGTCTTCGCTTGCCAAAGGCTCTGGTGATGATGCTGTCGTTGGCTCCGCGATGACCTCCGTCCTGCCGTCCTGCTGGTCTTGGTCTCGTTGCATCGATATGAAAATCTTTGCCTGAGGCCTCGGGACACCTCACCTGCGCTTTCTCCTTTAGCACCAAAGAGGAAACAGGTAAACTGCGCCCGCTGGCGCCCGCTTAGCGCCGACCTGACATTGGTCGTCATGGCTCACGTCACAGGAAGCTCGCGAGGTGTCCCATGCCTTGATCTCTCCACTCCTCGCGAGCCAGCCTAGGGAGGCTGCCCCTGAGAAGGTCTTGTCACGTCCGCCTCACGAGGCTTGGCCCCTCGCAAGGGTCTAGAGTGTTTGCTGGTGAAGATGGGCCGTACCAGGCCGCTGGCGGAGCAACGCGGTGGGTCGGAGGCAGGCAAGTCTGGGGGACCCTGTCCCCAGAACGCCAACACATCCAAGTGGAAGCTTCTACCTCACGACAAGGTGAACCAAGAGTTGACATGGAAGCATCCACAAGTGGGACACACCAAGATGAAGAAAACGAGGAAGTACACCAAGATGAACCTCATCAACCTCCTTCTCCACTACGACTAGAGAACGACAATGTCAACAATTAAGAAGGCCAAGAAGAAGGACAAGATGACGAAGAATATGTTCCACCCCAACCCAAGCAAAAGCTCTCACGAGTTCGAGAAAGAGTCTCAAGAGACCATCCCGTTGAACAAATCTTCAATGATATCCAAACCAGGAGAATCACTCGCTCTAAAACTCGTTTGGCTAATTTTTGTGAGCATTATTCATTCATCTCTAGCATTGAACCTATGAAGGTTTAAGAAGCATTGGAAGATCCGGATTGGATAAATGCCATGCATGAAGAGCTACACAACTTTGAGAGAAACCAAGTGTGGGCATTGGTCAAGAAGCCCGACAACAACCACAACATCATCGGTACCAAATGGGTGTTTCACAACAAGCAAGACGAAGATGGTGCACAAGTCGTTCGCAACAAGCATGTCTCGTCGCCCAAGACTACACTGAAGTCAAAGGTATGAACTATGGTGAGACATGCGCCCCCGTTGCTAGACTTGAGTATGTCCCCATCTTACTTGCCTATGCTAATCACCACAATATCACCTTATACCAAATGGACATTAAAAGTGCTTTTCTAAATGGTGAAATTGAGGAGGAAGTTTATGTTAAACAACCTCCTGTATTTTTTAATCCTAAGAAACCCGACCATGTTTACAAACTTCACAAAGCTCTTTATGGTCTTAAACAAGCTCCTAGAGCGTGGTATAAATGCTTGACGAAGTTCCTTATTGAGAAAGGCTTTGAGATTGGAAAGATTGATTCTACTCTTTTTACTAAAAGGGGTAATGGTGAATTATTTGTGTGCCAAATTTGTGTTGATGATATCATATTTGGATCGAATAACCCTCATTTTAGTGAAAAGTTTGGGAAGCTAATGTCAAAGAAGTTTGAGATGTCTATGATGAGTGAACTCAAGTTCTTTCTTGGTTTGCAAATCAAGCAAACTAAGGAAGGCACCTTTGTTTCTCAAATAAAGTACACCAAGGACTTATTCAAGAAGTTCAACATACAAGAAATCAAGGTTATGAAAATACCCATGCCTACTTGTGGACATCATGACTGGACCAAGGATGGCAAATCGGTTGACCAAAAGTTTTACCGCTCTATGATTGGTTCATTGTTTTATATATGTGCCTCTCCTCCCGATATTATGCTAAGTGTGTGCATGTGTGCACGATATCAAGCGGCCCCCATAGAATGTCATCTTAAGGCTGTGAAAAGGATAGTGAGATACTTAATTAACACACCAAATTTTGGCATTTGGTATCCTAAAAGGTCTTCTTTTGATCTTGTTGGCTACTCCGATTCGGACTATGCCGGTGACAAGGTTGATAGAAAGTCCACTTCGGTTATTTGTCAATTTATTGGTGGATCTCTTGCGTCTTGGTCCTCCAAGAAACAAAACTCGGTGTCCTTATCCACCGCCGAAGCGGAATACATTGCCGCCAGATCATGTTGTGCTCAATTACTTTGGATGATCCAAACTCTTAAAGATTATGGGATATATGTGAAACATGTTCCATTGCTTTGTGACAATGAAAGCGCCATTAAGATTGCTCACAATCCCGTGCAACATTCTCGAACTAAGCATATTGAAGTTCGTCATCGTTTCATTCGAGATCATGTTGCAAAAGGGGACATTGATCTTAAGCATGTTCGTACCGATAAGCAATTGGCAGATATATTCACCAAACCACTTGATGAGAAAGTATTTTGCCATTTGAGAGGTGAATTGGACATCATTGATGCCTCAAACTTGGAGTAGAAACTCCATTTGGATACATGCAAGGCATGAGCCTTTGACTTATCCTTGATATCTCTCTTATGATGATGATTATATGTCTTGGATATATTTGTACCCTTGCATGCTATCTAATCCTTGTAGGTACTTGGATGAATCTAAATATATGAGATTGCAACTCACTCACATCTTGAGCAATCTCTACATCACCAAGTCTCTACAATTTGGTGGTTGAAGTCAAGGAAGCATGAAACCCTTCAACATATCCTTTGACAAATTCTTTATATCAAATTGTATCAAATTTCATGATTGTCATTTTGGATACACAAGTGCTCTTCCTTGCAAGACTAACCCATGTACGTAGATGAACTCAAACTACAAGTGGTGCTCCCAACCATTGATGAGCTACATCAACCTTGAGCATTCCACACAAGTTCAACTACACATGATCAAGTTCAACACCACCACCCAAGGTATGTTATTCCATCTTAGAGAAGCTTTACCCCAAGTCATGGCTCAAAGCAGCTCAACAAGATGTGAATACATCAAAGTGTTTAAACGGAAAAATGGTAACCCCATTTTGAGCTTAAACAATGAGTATGACCTACGATCAAGTGTTCTCACTTGACTCCTCAGTCAATATACTCTAACATAGGTGATTTTGTCGCCGACCAATTCTAGATGAAGTTCTCTAGTGTTTCTCTGTGATCTTGCATTTTGTCTCTTGCATATTTGTTCCCCTTCTTAAATAAAAAAACTTCATCTAGATTTCTTTTCTTTTGTTTGTTTTGCATTCCCTGCATCCAATTCATTGCAAATCTCTCAGTAAATTCCTTGCAAATCTTTGTGAGATCTTATTTGCCTAGTGAGCTGAGATGACAAAATGTTCCCTCTGGGTTGAACTCGGACACACCGGTTTGTCACTTTGGTCGAACCGAACCTTTTCGGCGCCACCGAAGAAAACAACTCGGTGTTACCGATCTCAATGCTGAGAATACACTTTTCCATTTGCATCTTGCATATTTGTTACAGCTTTACTCAATGACTCTTGTCCCCTACCAGCATCACATTCTATGTGCTGCTTTGCTCTGTGACTCAAGGACCAAACCTATCTTGACTCACACTCCAGAAGATCCTTCTTGGAAATTGATGTCAAAGGGGGAGAGAGAGATCACATCAAAGCTTAATCACTTCAAAAGGGGGAGAGTACTTCAAAGGGGAAGAATGCTTAATCACATCAAACGGAGAGAGAGACCCCAGATGCTTGTTATTCGAGAGGAGAGAAGTCACATGTCTTTAAGAGGGGAAAGACATGTTAGTTTGTGTTATGTTTTTTTTGTGCTCTGATTTATTTTGCTCTGATTTTCTTTTCCCTATGTTCTCCCATTATCCAATATAAGATTCAGGGGGAGAAAGACATCCTAGGGAAGGAAATCTTCGAAATTCATTGTATATCTTTTTCCTTTGGGACATGTATATATCCAATAGAGTACCTAGTACTCACTCTCTACATGTCATCCCAATCTTGGTACTCTTGTAGTTTCCTAGTCTTGCTCTGTTTGGTAGATGTTTCTGTGTTATCTAACCCTGTTTACTCAGGTTCAACTCTTCCAAAGCCATCTCAAGACCACAAGGTAAGTATATGCATCACACTCATGTGCATGATGATCTCTTGCTGATGTACATATTGTTTGCAAAAGGACTCACGAACATGAAGGTACAATTCCTATATTCATATCATTTGCTCTGATGATATAGCTGAAAGGATCGATATAGTTGATTAGAGGGGGGGTGAATAGGCAACTAATAATTTTTAGCTTTTCTTTACCAAATTAAACTTTGCATCAAAGTAGGTTGTCTAGATATGCAACTAGGTGAGCAACCTATATGATGCAACAATCAACAAGCACACGAGCAAGCAATGGATAACCAAGATAACCAAGAGTGGAGCCGGTGAAGACGAAGATGTGTTATCGAAGTTCCTTCCTTTTGAGGGGAAGTACGTCTCTGTTGGAGCGGTGTGGAGGCACATTGATCCCCAAGAAGCCACTAGGGCCACCATATTCTCCTCACGCCCTCACACAATGCGAGATGCCGTGATTCCACTATTGGTGCCCTTGAAGGCGGCAACCGGACCTTTACAAACAAGGTTGGCGCTCTCTCCACAACCGAATTGGAGGCTCCCAACGAAACCACGGAGCTTCACCACAATGGAATATGGCTCCGAGGTGACCTCAACCATCTAGGGTGCTCAAACACCCAAGAGTAACAAGATCTGCAAGGGATGAGTGGGGGGATCAAATTTCTCTTGGTGCAAGTGTAGGTCTGGGCCTTCTCAACCAGTCCCTAGAAAATCAACAAGTTTGATTGGGTAGGGAGAGAGATCGGGCAAAAATGAGCTTTGGAGCAACAATGGAGCTTGGGGGAAAAGAGGTAGGTCAACTTGGAGAAGAAGACCTCCTTTTATAAGGGGGGAGGACAAACCAACCGTTACCCTCGCTCAGCCCCGCACAGGGCGGTACTACCGCTGGCGTGGGCGGTACTACCGCTGTGGCCAGCGGTACTACCGTTCCACCTCGCAGTACTGCAGCGCAATAAGATGGGAGCGAGAAGCAGAGCAGGACCTGGACCCAGGGCGGTACTATCGCGGTGGTAAGAACGGTACTACCGCCTATGAGTGGTACTACCGTTCCTACTGCCGCAGCTAGTGCTGCAAAACCCGACACGAAAGGAGAACCCTCGAGTCGAGGAGGTAGGAGAACGGAGCCGCAGCGGTACAACGACTGAGAGCTCCAAGCGGTACTGCTGCTTGTAGCTCTCGAGCGGTACTACCGCTGGGGTTCGCGGTACTACCGCGGGAACCAGACCTCAGGGAGAAGGCAGCAAGGGAGCCTTCAATGAAACGGAAAAGCCCAGAGGGTGCAAAAGGGATGTGTACTTGTTGATTCCACCCTAGCCTAACCAATGCGGACCCCCTCTTAAAACTACGGCTTTCCTACGACTCAAATCCACCGAAAAGAAACGTAGACAAACACCGTCTTCAATAGTCTTCGAGGGGCACAAAAACCGTCGTGTGCCTAGTGATGAAACGTCTGAAATACTCAAGGCACACGATTAGTCCGCAAAAGCATTGTCATCAATCACCAAAACACTTAGGGATAAATATGCCCTTACAATCTCCCCCTTTTTGGTGGATTGATGATTATACGGGATTTGCACAAAGGGAAAAAAATAGGACATAAGCAAACCCCACATCTCTAAAATATAGACGGGCTCCCCCTAGATGTGTGCTATCTAGATAAGTGCTTTGGAGTGCATGGCACACATACTAGGATCAACACTCCCCCTATATTTTATAGACAATGCATATCTTGCAACAATAAGGCTAACACTAAGCAAGATAGTAAATATGAGCATAATATAAATAGCACAAGATAACATAAGCTCAATAAGATGCGATAGAGTGCATATGTCTTACACCATATGATAGATAATTCTCACGGGCACAAACCAAACCAATGGAAGCAAGGTTCAACACTATAAAAGAGTTTGCGAGAAAGACAGGCAAGACAAACACGCCACACAAACACACGCTCGCAACTTGACAACGACAAATCCCTAAGCTCTCTCCCCCTTTGGCATCGAGACACCAAAAAGGCAAAGAGCGTTGCTAAGGCTCCAGGTGATAGCAAACTGAGGGGCTCTATCATCACATCCTGGCGGGATCGTCTGCACTGCCATCCTCCGTCGGAAACTGCTCGGTGTCTGAATCGGTCCACGGACAGTGCTGCTGAATCCACTCCTACTCCTCAGTGATCTGGCCCTCAGATCCGCTGGCAATGGTCGCACTCAACTGACGTATGAGCTCCTTGCGACGACCCCTGGCCTGCTTCCCAGCCACATGGGTCATGTACTGACCATGAGACTTCATGCAGAAGAGTTTCTTCATCTTGCGCTTGAGCTTCTTTTCCCAAGAGGGCTCTGATCCAGAAGGGTCATAGTCATCGTCATCATCAGCATCAGCCTCGGTCTCCATGTCAGCAGCTCCAGGCGGAACGCCAACTTCAGCTGCGGTGCCCCAGTTCTCCTTCTTCCTCAGACGCTTGATCT
This sequence comes from Aegilops bicornis, assembly GCA_021605145.1. Classification (NCBI taxonomy): domain Eukaryota; kingdom Viridiplantae; phylum Streptophyta; class Magnoliopsida; order Poales; family Poaceae; genus Aegilops; species Aegilops bicornis. Next base: position 575,383,220 of record CM038670.1, on the reverse strand, counting down.
CATGAGAAACTAGATCCCCAGTCTCCAACAATACCTTAGGATAAACACGCTTCCAGGCCTTCTCAATGAGCAACATGATAAACGGTCCATAGATAGGGCATTTACGCTCAGAGATGGCGGAAACCAACTCAGACCACATGACATGAGAGATATCCAAGGATTCTCCAGCGTTTTCTTCCTTCTCATGCTGACAGAAAAGAAGCATGTCCACAAGGAAAGAGTGTACCATATCCAAGTTGCCAATGCGAGGGAAGAGAGTCTCCTTGAAGATGCGATGGAGAATGTCTAGAAATGCAGGCAGCTCATAGGTCTCCTTCTGAGTCACTGGGTGAATCTTCAAGGTACATTATGGCCAGAGAGATTGCTTGTGAGTGGAAGTTGCATTGTGGTGAGGGCGAAAGCCAACTGGGTTCTCAAGACCTTGATCCTCAACTTTAAGAAGCTCCATGAAGGCCTTCCACTTGACAGAGAGCAGCCTGCCATTTGTCATCCAAGTTAGAGTCCTGTCCTCATTTGTGCCAAGATGGACGATGGCAAAAACTGAGCCACCAAATCTGCATCAAAGTCCTTGTTGAACTGCATGATCCTGAGGATGTTCAACTGAGTGCACATCTGAAGAGCCTCCCCAAAGTAGACATGATCCTTCTCCATAAAGTCAACGTCGATGGAGCAAACAACAACAAAAAGATTCTTCTTGGATTTGATCACATCAAAGTACATGGCATACTGAAAACGGCTCTAGAACGGGCGGTTGACCAAGGCGGGTTCTTGATCGACCTCATAGGGGTTGCGGCGACGCTTCTCCCTGAATTCCTTGGCAGACAACTCTGTCACAGGCTTGGTTCTTGGCTTGGGCTTGGACGCACTCATCTTCTTCATTTGAGGAGGAGGCAGAACACTTGATGAGGCCGCCGTTGTCTCCGAGGTGCAGTAGCGCTTGGAAGTTGCACGCCCGGGGTTGACACGGCGCACATGCTGCTCAGAAGGACCATCACCTGGAATCAAAAATGGCAGGAACAGGATGGAATTGGGCAAACAACGGTAGTACCGCGATCCATAAGCGGTAGTACCGCTCCACTAGGAGCGGTAGTACCGCTCAAGACGAGGAAACGGCGGTTCCCTACTGCCGTGGTCAAATCTGGTACTACCGGACTGCCAAATTCCAAAATACTCCTACCAATAACCAATCCAAATAGTCTAGTCGCCGTCTCCAACCTACTCAAGCCTAGATTTAGCCAAAAATCGAGAGATGCAACCACTATTGCCCCTAAGACACTAGATTTGAAATCTAGAAAAAAGGAGAGGAGGAACGGGGGAAATACCGGCATCCATGGCAAGAGGAGATGGTGGGGATCGACTCCACCAAAGAAAATGGAGAGGGACGGCTCGGAGACGGTGGCTCGCCGGAGCCCTCCCGCGGCGAGTCGAATCTGGAGAGACGAAGAGGAACGAGGGGGCGGTGCGAATGGGTATGGGGGAGACGAAACCTCCCCCTGCCCCGGCATAACCCCCTGGTCCCGCCCCTCAACGGTAGTACCGCTCGGGTGGGCGGTAGTACCGCTTGTCAACATAAGCGGTAGTACCACGCACCACCAGCGGCACTACTGCCCAGCAAGACTCAAAGACTAGACACCAAAAGGCTCGGCTCAAAAAGAAGGGAAAACAAATGGCAAGAAGAGGAAACTAAGACTCAGCAACGAGAACACTAGCAAGAGGATAGGAAACACACACCTCTTCAAGAGAGGGCGGTGGCCGAGGCCACCTATGTTTGAGTCAAGAGGTATGGCGCCGTGAAGATTTTAACCTTGGGCCCATGACCAAAACTCGTCTTTGAAGCACAAGTACCATAAAAATGGCTAATGTGAAAGACTTGATCAATTTATGCATAGTGGGGGGAGGGAGAGTTCACTGAGAGAACAACACTCCCCCTATGTTCATGCCTACACCTAAACAAGACAACAAGTTGAGTATGGTGGGGTGTGCAAGGGTTCAAGTCACATTGCTCGAACCAATGATATTTAGCTCATGCCTTAACTCGCGAAATCTTGCTTCATCCAAGGGCTTCGTGAAATATCTGCAAGGTTATCATGAGTGTTGACATAGTTGAGCTCGATCTCCCCTCGCCTAATGTGATCCCGGATGAAGTGATACCGAATCTCAATATGCTTCGTCTTGAAGTGTTGAACCGGGTTGAGAGAAATCTTGATGGCACTTTCATTGTCACACCAAAGAGGAACTTTGTCACAAATGACACCGTAATCCTTTAAAGTTTGCCTCATCCAAAGAAGTTGTGCACAACAACTACTGGCTGCCACATACTCCGCTTCGGTGGACGAGAGAGACACACAACTTTGCTTCTTAGAAGACCAACTTACCAAAGAGCAACCAAGGAATTGGCACCCTCCGGAAGTGGACTTCCTATCCACTTTGTCTCCTTCCCACTACGAGTCTGAATAACCTACAAGCTTGAAGTTTGCTCCTCTTGGGTACCATAAGCCAAAGTTTGGGGTATGAGCCAAATATCGAAGATTAAACGGACCGCCACAAAGTGGCTTTCCTTAGGTGCGGCTTGAAATCGTGCACAAATTCCCACACTCAACAAGATATCCGGTCTAGATGCACAAAGGTAAAGCAAGGAGCCAATCATGGAGCGATATACCTTTTGATCCACCGCTTTACCATTGGGATCAATGTAAAGTTGGCACTTGGTGGGCATTGGAGTGGAAGCCGGCTTGACATCACTTAGATTGAATCTCTTTAGCATGTCTTGAGTGTATTTGGCTTGCTTAATGAAGGTTCCTTCTCTTCTTTGTTTGATCTCGAACCCGAAAAAGAACTTCAACTCTCCCATCGAAGACATTTTAAACTTTGAGGTCATGAGAGCGGCAAATTCCTCATTGAAAGGTTTGTTAGGGGAACCAAAGATAATATCATCAAATTATAGTTGGCACACAAATAACTCCCCTTTGACCTTCTTAGTAAAAAGAGTGGGGTCGATTTTCCCAACTTCAAAGCCACGATCTTGCAACAACTCGGTAAGGTGGTCATACCACGCACATGGGGCTTGTTTAAGGCCATAGAGTGCCTTATCGAGTTGATACACATGATCCGGGAAGTAAGGATCCTCGAACCCGGGGTTTGTTTGACATACACCAACTCATTAATAGGACCATTAAGAAAAGCACTCTTCACATCCATTTGTTGCAACTTAAAGTTATGATGAGAATCATAAGCAATCAACATGCAAATGGATTCAAGGCAAGCAACGGGAGCAAAGGTTTGACCGTAGTCGATACCCTTGACTTGGCAGTAGCCTTGTGCTACCAATCGGGCCTTGTTGCGAATGATAATTCCATGAGCATCTTGCTTATTCTTGAATATCCACTTGGTTCCAATGACATTATGGTTCCTCGTTGGCCTTGGCACCAATCTCCACACCTCGTTGTACTCGAAGTTGTTGAGTTCTTCGTGCATGGCATTGAGCCAGTCCGGATCTTCGAGCGCCTCATAGACCTTTTGGGGTTCAACACAAGAGACAAACGCGTGATGTTCACAATAGTTTGCCAATTGTTGACGAGTGCTTACCCCCTTTCGGATGCTTCCAAGCATATTTTTCATGAGATGGCCCTTGGTTGTGAGCTTGGAAGCTATCTTGGCGGCACGACGCTCCAATTCCTCCTCGGGGGTGAGTTGAGGTGCGGTCACTTGATCATCTTGAGTGTCGTCTTGAGCTTGTTCTTGATCTTGAGGTTGCTCTTGATCTTGAACTTGCTCGGGGGGAGAACTTGACCTTGGGCATCACTTGGTAATATAACACCGTCTTGAGTTAGGTCTTGCCCTTGGTCTTGTTCATGAGGTTAAGGGCCTTCATTTTGTTCTTCGAAAGCATGTGGGCCTTGGGTTGGTGATGTCTCCACTTGAGTGGAGCATTGTCCTTCTCCTTCGGACACAAGGGGTTCCTCAATGGGTAGGATAAAACCAACTCCCATTCTTCTTATGGCTTGGGAAGGAATTTCATCACCTACATCACAAGTGCCACTTTGCTCCACTTGGGAGCCATTATTCTCATCAAACTCCACGTTACACGTCTCCTCAATAAGTCCCGTGGACTTATTGAGGACACGTTAAGCATGAGAGTTTGTAGCATAACCAACAAATATGCCCTCATAAGCTCTAGCCTCAAATCTAGACAACTGAACACCTTTCTTGAGAATGAAACACTTACACCCGAACACCCGGAAGTACTTGAGGTTGGGCTTGTTACTGGTGAGAATCTCATATGGAGACTTGTTCAAGCCTTTGCGGAGATAGAGCCGATGGGATGCATGACACGCGGTGTTGGTGGCTTCGGCCCAAAAGTTGTATAGGAGACTTGAACTCCGCCATCATGGTCCTTGCCGCATCCATCAACGTCCGGTTCTTCCTCTCCGCTACACCATTTTGTTGAGGGGTGTAAGGTGCGGAATATTGATGCTTGATCCCCTCATCACTAAGAAACTCATACAAGGTGTAGTTCTTGAACCCGGTGCTGTTGTCGCTTCTTATTGTCAAGATCTTTGCATTGTGTTGTCGTTGGGCTTCATTTGCAAAGTCAATGACGGTTTGTTGGGTCTCACTCTTCCTCTTGAAGAAGTATACCCAAGTGTATCTTGAATAATCATCCACAATCACCAAGCAATACTTTCTACCCCAAGACTATCAACGGATGGAGGCCCAAAGAGATCCAAGTGAAGGAGCTCCAAAGACCTTTTCGAGTAGATGATAGTCGTGGGAGGGTGAGCCTTTTCATGAAGCTTTCCTTTGATACAAGCACTGCAAGCACGATATTTAGCAAAACTAACATTTGTTAGTCCACGGACATGGTCCCCCTTGAGAAGACTTTGCAAAGATCTCATATTGACATGGGCGAAACGGCGATGCCAAAGCCATCCCACGTCAACTTTAGCCATTAGGCATGTCGCGGTCTTAGTGGGTCGCTCCAAAAAGTTAATCACATAGAGACCGTTCTCGACATGCCCAACAAAGGCTACTTTAAGAGTATTGCTCCACAAGAGGGCCACGGTATCAACATCAAAGAAGGTGGCAAAGCCCATGAGTGCAAGTTGACGAACGGAAAGTAAATTTTATGCAAGGGACTCAACAAGCATGACCTTCTCGATCATGAGATCATGAGAAATAACAACCTTGCCAAGCCCCAATACCTTAGAGGATGAGGCATCACCCCACTCGACATTGGTGGGCATAGATGGAATCTTGTGAACGTCCACCACCAAGTCTTTGCTCCCGGTCTTATGATTAGTGGCTCCACTGTCGAGCAACCATGACCCCCCACCGGAAGCAAACACCTACAAGAGATCAATGCTTGGTTTTAGGTACCCATTTTGTAATGGGTCCTTTGATGTTAGTCACAAGGGTCTTAGGAACCCAAATAGACCATTCAATGTACTCATAAGGAGAACCAACGAATTTGGCATAAACATGTCCATCACTAGCATGGCACAACACATAAGAAGGGTTAAGTCGCAGGCTTTGTTGGGAAGGATAGTGTTGCCCTTCTTGGCATCACTACCCTTCACTGTGTTCTTCTTCTTCTCCTTAGAAGCACCCTCTCCCTCCTTCACAAAGGTTTGCTTGAGAGGGGAGGTCGTTTGGCCTTGTCATTCTTCTTCTTGTTCTTGGGCTTGGGCGCGTACCCAATCCCTTCCTTGGCCACAACTTCCTTTTGATTGCTCAAAAGGTCATTGAGGTTCTTCTCGCCTTGTATGCATGACACAAGGCCTTTCTCAAGCTGCTCCTTTAACTTAGCATTCTCATCAATAAGATGCACATGCTCACAACATGGGTTAGTAGCATTTGCATTATCAATTAACACCATATGAGGAAATGTGGCTTTCTCCTTGGTTAGCTTTACTTGATGTTGATCATGAGACTCCTTGAGGCTAGCATGAGCACCCTTCAAGACTTTGTGAGCCTTTTCAAGTATGTCAAACTCCTCTTTGAGTCTAGCAAGATCAGCCCCAAGCTTGGCCTTCTTGGAGTTTAGCACACGAGAAACAACAAGAGCATGATCAAGATCTTTCTTTAACTTAGCATGATCATCGTTGTATGACTCCTCAATAGCCAAACAAAGACCACACTCTTCCTCAAGAGCATTGGAAAGATCCAAAACCTCATCGGCATAGTCACGACTATGCCCCTCCATCTTAGAGATGGTATCTTCGTGAGCCTCGATCATGTCATTGGCTTCACCAAGTTGTTCCAAGAGAGAAACGAAGTGCTTCTTGGATTTACCCTTGAGTTTACCCATAAAGGACTCAAACTCATTCTCCTCTACATTAGATCCCTCTTGTTCATCAATGCAATCCGTCAAAGAAGGATGATTAATGATGGTAGTCTTGATGTTGGGGGTTACCTTGTTGGTGGCTTTAGCCATGAGGCACTTGGCGGTGATGCTCTAATTGGGTGAGTCGAAGAGAGACACCCGTGGAGTTGTCGCAATGGCAACGGAGGCCATGTTAACCGACTCACCATCTTCATCATCATCATCATCATCATCCTCATTGTACTCTTCTTGTATCACCAATGCCTTGGGAGGAGTCTTCTTGGTGAAGTTGCTCTTGTTGGGGAAAGACTTGGCCTTGTCCTTTCGGATGAGCTTGCCACCATTGTCTTCCCTCTTCTCATAAGGGCATTCTGCCACAAAATGGCTCACGTTGCCACAATTATAGCAAGTCCTCACGCGTTGCTTGACCTTAGCGCCACTTTAGTTGTTCTTATTGAAGTTGGGCCTTGAGTTCTTCTTGCTCCAAAATTGCCTTGAAGCAAGAGCCATGTGTTCATGATAGGCATACTTTGTATCTTCGAGGTTGCTCTCCTCCTCTTCCTCTTCGTCCTCTTCTTCCACATTAACCTTGGACTTTAGAGCAAGGTTGGGATTCTTTGCTCTTTGAGAGCGTAGCACCGCATTATCGGCGGTCTTGTCCAAGATGCTCATAGCCACGAACTCATCCAACACTTCACTTGAGGACAAGGAGTGGAAGTCCGGCCTTTGACGAATGACGGAGGACATGGCCTTGTGGTAAGGCATCATTGCCTTGAGGAATTTGTGCTTGATCCAATTGTCATCCGTGTCCTTGCTTCCATTGTTTCGGAGTGGGACCGCGAGTTTCGTTACTCTCCGATAAAGCTCACGAGGTTCTTCATCTTGTTTCATTGCGAACTCATCGGCTTCATCTGGCACCACTTCATAGTTGGAGCGTTGAATGCTTGCGCTTCCCCTGTAGAGGGAAACAACTTGGTGCCATGCATCTTTGGCCATGGAGTAGGGCCGGAGATGAGGAAGATCTTCGGGTGGAATTGCTTCTTGGATGATGAAGTGAGCATTCTCATTGAATTGATTATCCGTGGACTCTCTAGGAGTGAAGTTGCATCGGTCATGCGGATAGAAACCTTCTTCAATGATTCTCCAAAGATTAGTGTTCACATGATTTAAATGACGCTTAAAGCGATAGACCCAAGAATCAAAGTCCTCATTTTTCACAATCTTAGGGGCAGGGCCGACATGATTCAAATGAGTGGAAGGAACCGGTCCACCATAAACAAGTGGAGGTTCCACATGTGTCGGCGTTCTGGGAACGGGGGTCCCCAGACTTGCCTGCCTGCGGCCCACGGCGTGGCTGTGCTAGTAGGCCTATACGGCCCATCTTCATGAACAAGGCATTCAAGGCCCTAGCGAGGGGCCAAGCCTGTCAAGGCGGACGGCGCAAGACCTCCTCAGGAGCGGCCTCACCAGGCTGCCTCACGAGGAGCAGAGATATCAAGGCGGGGCAAACCTCGCGAGGCTCTCGTGACGTGAGCTATGACGATTGACACCAGGTGGGCGCCAGCACGTGCAGCGTCCTTGTTTCCTCTTTGGTGCCAAGGGGGCAAGTGCAGGCGCAGAGTACCGAGGCATCAGGCAATGGTTTCCATATCGGTGCAACAAGACCAACACCAGTAGGCCAGCAGGACAGAGGTCACCGTGGAGCCCAAGACGGCGTCATCACCAGAGCCCTTTCGCAGGCGAAGATCGCTTTTGTCAGGATAGCTTGTACTAGCTGTCCCCTATCAAATTGGCCGCCGTTGTTGGCTCCCTTCCCGCTCAATATTTGGGGAGAGGACCAGGGCCTATATAAGTAGTGAAGGAAATATGCCCTAGAGGCAATAATAAAGTTATTATTTATTTCCTTATATCATGATAAATGTTTATTATTCATGCTAGAATTGTATTAACCGGAAACATAATACATGTGTGAATACATAGACAAACATATAGTCACTAGTATGCCTCTACTTGACTAGCTCATTAATCAAAGATGGTTATGTTTCCTAACCATAGACATGTGTTGTCATTTGATTAATGGGATCACATCATTAGGAGAATGGTGTGATTGACATGACCCATTCCGTTAGCCTAGCACTTGATCGTTTAGTATATTGCTATTGCTTTCTTCATGACTTATACATGTTCCTGTAACTATGAGATTATGCAACTTCCGTTTACCGGAGGAACACTTTGGGTGCTACCAAACGTCACTACGTAATCGGGTGATTATAAAGGAGTACTACAGGTGTCTCCAAAGGTACATGTTGGGTTGGCGTATTTCGAGATTAGGTTTTGTCACTCCGATTGTCGGAGAGGTATCTCTAGGCCTTCTCGGTAATACACATCACATAAGCCTTGCAAGCATTGCAACTAATAAGTTAGTTGTGAGATGATGTATTACGGAACGAGTAAAGAGACTTACGTGTAGCAGATTGAACTAGGTATTGGATACCGACGATCGAATCTCGGGTAAGTAACATACCGATGACAAAGGGAACAACGTATGTCGTCATGCGGTTTGACCGATAAAGATCTTCGAAGAATATGTAGGAACCAATATGGGCATCCAGGTTCCGCTATTGGTTATTGACCGAGAATAGTTCTAGGTCATGTCTACATAGTTCTCGAACCCGTAGGGTCCACACGCTTAACGTTACGATGACAGTTTATTATGAGTTCATAAGTTTTGATGTACCGAAGTTTTTTCGGAGTCCCGGATGTGATCACGGACATGACGAGGAGTCATGAAATGGTCGAGACATAAAGATTGATATATTGGAAGCCTATATTTGGATATCGGAATGGTTCCGGATGAAATCGGGAATTTTCCGGAACACCGGGGGGTTACCGAAACCCTCCCGGGGGTTGTTGGGCCTTAATGGGCCATAAGGGAGAAGAGGAGAGCCGGCCAGGGCAGGCCGCGCGCCCCCTCCCCCCTAGTCCGAATAGGACAAGGAGAGGGGGGGGCACCCCCCTTCCTCTTTCCCCTCTCCCCTTTCCTTCTCCAACAAGGCAAGAGGGGGGGGGGGAGTCCTACTCCCGGTGGGAGTAGGACTCCTCGGCGCACCCTAGGAGGGCGGCCGCACCTCCCTCCCTCCTTTATATCACGGGGCGGGGCACCCCATGACACACAAGTTGATCTACGGATCGTTCCTTAGCCGTGTGCGGTGCCCCCTCCACCATATTCCACCTCGGTCATATCGTCATGAGCTTAAGCGAAGCCCTGCGCCGATGAAGCATCATCATCGTCCTGCGCCGTCGTCTTGATGGAACTCATCCCGACACTTTGCCGGATCGAGTCCGGGATCGCCATCGAGCTGAGCGATGTGCTGAACTTCGGAGGTGCCGTATGCTCGGTACTTGGATCGGTCGGATCGTGAAGGCGTGCGACTACATCAACCGCGTTGTTATAACGCTTCCGCTTACGGTCTCACGAGGGTGCGTGGACATACACTCTCCCCTCTCGTTGCTATGCCATCACCATGATCTTGCGTGCGTAGGAAATTTTTGAAATTACTGCGTTCCCCAACAAGTGGCATCCGAGCCTGGTTTTATGCGTTGATGTCATATGCACGAGTCGAACACAAGTGAGTTGTGGGCGATATAAGTCATACCGCTTACCGGCATGTCATACTTTGGTTGGCGGTATTGTGAGATGACGCGGCCCGGACCGACATTACGCGTACGCGTACGCGAGACTGGTTTCACCGCTTCGAGCACTCGTTGCTTAAAGGTGACCGGCGGGTGTCTGTCTCTCTCACTTTAGTTGAACCGAGTGTGGCTACGCCCGGTCCTTGACAAACTATCAACTTGACAAACTATCGTTGTGGTTTTGATGCGTAGGTAAAGAACGGTTCTTGCTCAGCCCGTAGCAGCCACGTAAAATTTGCAACAACAAAGTAGAGGACGTCTAACTTGTTTTTGCAGGGCATGTTGTGATGTGATATGGTCAAGACGTGATGCTATATTTTATTGTATGAGATGATCATGTTTTGTAACCAAGTTATCGGCAACTGGCGGGAGCCATATGGTTGTCGCTTTATTGTATGAAATGCAAACGCCATGTAATTGCTTTACTTTATCACTAAGCGGTAGCGATAGTCATAGAAGCAATAGTTGGCGAAACGACAACGATGCTACGATGGAGATCAAGGTGTCGCGCCGGTGGCGATGGTGATCACGACGGTGCTTGAGATGGAGATCACAAGCACAAGATGATGATGGCCATATCATATCACTTATATTGATTGCATGTGATGTTTATCCTTTATGCATCTTATTTTGCTTTGATTGACGGTAGCATTATAAGATGATCTCTCACTAAATATCAAGAAGTGTTCTCCCGAGTATGCACCGTTCGCGAAAAGTTCTTCGTCTTTGAGACACCACGTGATGATCGGGTGTGATAAGCTCTACGTTCAAATACAACGGGTGCAAAACAGTTGCACACGCGGAATACTCAGGTCAAACTTGACGAGCCTAGCATATACAGATATGGCCTCGAGCACGGAGACCGAAAGGTCGAGCGTGAATCATATAGTAGATATGATCAACATAGTGATGTTCACCATTGAAACTACTCCATCTCACGTGATGATCGGACATGGTTTGGTTGATTTGGATCACGTAATCACTTAGATAACTAGAGATGTCTATCTAAGTGGGAGTTCTTTAGTAATATGATTAAATGAACTTAAATTTATCATGAACTTAGTACACGATAGTATTTTGCTTGTCTATGTTTACTGCGGATAGATGGCTCGTCTTTGTTGTTCCGTTGAATTTTAATGCGTTCCTTGAGAAAGCAAAGTTGAAAGATGATGGTAGGAATTACACGGACTGGGTCCGTAACTTTGAGATTATCCTCATTGCTGCCTGGAAGAATTACATCCTGGAAGCACCGCTGGGTGCCGAACTGCTTCTTGATGCTGGCCCAGCGACGTTAAGAACGTCTGGCGAGCAAAGCTGATGACTACTCGATAGTTCGAAGTGTGCCATGCTTTTACGGCTTAGAACCGGGCCTTCAACGACGTTTTGAGCGTCATGGAGCATATGAGATGTTCCAGGAGTTGAAGTTAATATTTCAAGAAAATGCCGGATTGAGAGATATGAAGTCTCAATAAGTTCTATAGCTGCAAGATGGAGGAAAATAGTTACATCGGTGAACACATACTCAAAATGTGCAGGTATAATAATCACTTGATTCAACCGGGAGTTAATCTTCACGATGATAGTGTCATTGACAGAATTCTTCAATCATCGCCACCAAGCTACAAGAGCTTTGTGATGAACTATAATATGCAAGGGATGGACAAGTCTATTCCCGAGCTCTTCACAATGCTAAAAGCATGAGGTAGAAATAAAAAGGAGCATCAAGTGTTGATGGTTAACAAGACCACCGATTTCAAGAAAAAGGGCAAAGGGAAGAAGAAGGGAACTTCAAGAAGAACAGCAAACAAGTTGCTGCTCAAGAGAAGAAACCCAAGTCTGGACCTAAGCCTGAGACTGAGTGCTTCTACTGCAAGCAGACTGGTCACTGGAAGCGGAACTGCCCCAAGTATTTGGCGGATAAGAAGGATGGCAAGGTGAAAAAAGGTATATGTGATATACATGTTATTGATGTGTACCTTTCTAATACTCGCATGAGTACACTGGTATTTGATACTGGTTACATTGCTAATATTTGCAACTCGAAGCAGGAACTACGGATTAAGCAAAGATAGGCTAAGGGCGAGGTGACGATGCTTGGCGTGGGAAATGGTTCCAAAGTCGATGTGATCGCGGTCGGCACGCTACCTCTACATCTACCATCGGGATTAGTTATAGACCTAAATAATTGTTATTTGGTGCCAGCGTTAAGCATGAACATTATATCTGGATCTTGTTTGATGCGAGACAGTTATTCATTTAAGTCGAGGAGAATAATGGTTGTTCTATTTATATGAATAATATCTTTTATGGTCATGCACCCTTGAAGAGTGGTCTATTTTTATTGAATCTCGATAGTAGTAATACACATATTCATAGTGTGGAAACCAAAAGATCTGAGTTGATAATGATAATGCAACTTATTTGTGGTACTTGCCGTTTGGGTCATATTGGTGTAAAAGCATGAAGAAACTCCATCTTGATGGACTTTTGGAATCACTTGATTATGAATCACTTGGTACTTGCGAACCGTGCCTCATGGGCAAGATGACTAAAACGCCGCTTCTCCGGAACTATGGAGCGAGCAAAGGATTTGTTGGAAATCATACATACCGATGTTTGTGGTCCAATGAATATTGAGGCCTTGGCGGCGAGGTATCGTTATTTTCTCACCTTCACAGATGATTTGAGCGGATATGGGTATATCTACTTGATGAAACATAAGTCTGAAACATTTGAAAAGTTCAAAGAATTTCAGAGTGAAGTGGAAAATCATCGTAACAAGAAAATAAAATTTCTAAGATCTGATCGTGGAGGAGAATATTTGAGTTACGAGTTTGGTCTGCATTTGAAACAATGCGGAATAGTTTCAGCTCACGCCACCCGGAACACCACAACGAAATGGTGTGTCCGAATGTAAATGGCGTGCTTTACTAGATATGGTGCGATCTATGATGTCTCTTACTGATTTACCGCTATCGTTTTGGGGTTATGCTTTAGAGACGGCCGCATTCACGTTAAATAGGGCACCATCTAAATCCGTTGACACGACACCTTATGAACTATGGTTTAGCAAGAAACCAAAGTTATCGTATCTTAAAGTTTGGGGCTGCGATGCTTATGTGAAGAAACTTCAACCAGATAAGCTCGAACCTAAATCGGAGAAATGTGTCTTCATAGGATACCCAAAAGAGACTATTGGGTACACCTTCTATCACAGATCTGAGGGCAAGATTTTCGTTGCTTAATTCGGATCCTTTCTAGAAAAAGAGTTTCTCTCAAAAGAAGTGAGTGGGAGGAAAGTAGAACTTGATGAGATAATCACATCTGTTCCCTTCTTTGGAAAATAGTTCATCACAAGAACCGGTTCTGTGACAACTACACCAATAAGTGAGGAAGCTAATGATATTGATCATGAAACTTCAGATCAAGTTTCTCTTGAACTACGTAGGTCAACTAGAGTAAGATCCGCACTGAGTGGTACGGTAATCCTATTCGGAAGTCATGTTACTTGACCATGGCGAACCTACAAACTATGAAGAAGCGATGGTGAGCCCAGATTCATGAAATGGCTGGAAGCCATGAAATCTGAGATGGGATCCATGTATGAGAACAAAGTATGGACTTTGGTTGACTTGCCGATGATCGGCAAGCTATTGAGAATAAATGGATCTTTAAGAAGAAGACCGACGCGATGGTAATGTAACTGTCTATAAAGCTCGACTTGTTGCAAAAGGTTTTCGACAAGTTCAAGGGGTTGACTACGATGAGACTTTCTCACCCGTGGCGATGCTTAAGTCCTGTCCGAATCATGTTAGCAATTGCTGCATTTTATGATTATGAAATTTGGCAAATGAATGTAAAAAGCTGCATTCTTGAATGGATTTCTAGAAGAAGAGTTGTATATGATGCAACCAGAAGGTTTTGTTGATCCAAAGGGTGCTAACAAAGTGTGCAAGCTCCAAAGTGATCAATTTATGGTGCAGTGCAAGCCTCTTGGAGTTGGAATAAACGCTTTGACAAAGTGTGATCAAAGCATATGGTTTTATCTGCACTTTTGGAGAAGCCTGTATTTACAAGAAAGTGAGTGGGAGCTCAGTAGCATTTACGATATTATATGTGGACGACATATTATTGATTGGAAATGATATAGAATTCCTGGATATCATAAAAGGATACTTGAATAAAAGTTTTTCAATGAAAGACCTCGGTGAAGCTGCTTACATATTGGGCATCAAGATCTATAGAGATAGATCAAGACGCTTAATTGGACTTTCACAAAGCACATACCTTGATAAAGTTTTGAAAAAGTTCAAAATGGATCGTGCAAAGAAAGGTTTTTACCTGTATTACATAAGGTGTGAAATTGAGTCGACTCAATGCCCGACCACAGCAGAAGATAGAGAGAAAATGAAAGATGTTCCCTATGCTTCAGCCATATGCTATATCATGTATGCAATGTCATGTACCGGACACGACGTATGCTTAGCAATAAGCTTGGCAGGAAGGTACCAAAGTAATCCAGAGTGGATCCTTTGGACAACAGATCAAGAACATCCTGAAATACACGAAAAGGACTAAGGATATGTTTCTCGTATATGGAGGTGACAAAGAGCTAATCGTAAATGGTTACGTCGATGCAAGCTTTGACACTGATCCGGACGATTCTAAATCGCAAACCGGATCGTGTTTTTATTAAGCGGTGGAGCTGCTGGTTGGTGTAGTTCTAAACAAAGCGTCGTGGCGGGATCTACATGTGAAGCGGAGTACATAGCTACTTCGGAAGCAGCAAATGAAGGAGTCTGGATGAAAGAGTTCATTTCCGATCTAGGTGTCATACCTAGTGCATCGGGACCAATGAAGATCTTCTGTGACAATACTGGTGCAATTGCCTTGGCAAAAGAATCCAGATTTCACAAGAGGACCAAACATATCAAGAGACGCTTCAATACCATTCGAGACCAAGTCCAAGTGGGAGACATAGAGATTTGCAAGATACATACGGATCTGAATGTTGCAGACCCGTTGACTAAGCCTCTTCCACGAGCAAAACATGATCAGCACCAAGACTCCATGGGTGTTAGAATCATTACTTTGTGTAATCTAGATTATTGACTCTAGTGCAAGTGGGAGACTGAAGGAAATATGCCCTAGAGGCAATAATAAAGTTATTATTTATTTCCTTATATCATGATAAATGTTTATTATTCATGCTAGAATTGTATTAACCGAAACATAATACATGTGTGAATACATAGACAAACATATAGTCACTAGTATGCCTCTACTTGACTAGCTCATTAATCAAAAGATGGTTATGTTTCCTAACCATAGACATGTGTTGTCATTTGATTAATGGGATCACATCATTAGGAGAATGGTGTGATTGACATGACCCATTCCGTTAGCCTAGCACTTGATCGCTTAGTATATTGCTATTGCTTTCTTCATGACTTATACATGTTCCTGTAACTATGAGATTATGCAACTCCTGCCACCGGAGGAACACTTTGGGTGCTACCAAACGTCACAACGTAATCGGGTGATTATAAAGGAGTACTACAGGTGTCTCCAAAGGTACATGTTGGGTTGGCGTATTTCGAGATTAGGTTTTGTCACTCCGATTGTCGGAGAGGTATCTCTAGGCCTTCTCGGTAATACACATCACATAAGCCTTGCAAGCATTGCAACTAATAAGTTAGTTGTGAGATGATGTATTACGGAACGAGTAAAGAGACTTACCGATAGCAGATTGAACTAGGTATTGGATACCGACGATCGAATCTCGGGTAAGTAACATACCGATGACAAAGGGAACAACGTATGTCGTTATGCGGTTTGACCGATAAAGATCTTCGAAGAATATGTAGGAACCAATATGGGCATCCGTGTTCCGCTATTGGTTATAGACCGAGAATAGTTCTAGGTCATGTCTACATAGTTCTCGAACCTCAGAGGGTCCGCACGCTTAACGCTACGATGACAGCTTTATTATGAGTTCATAAGTTTTGATGTACCGAAGTTTGTTCGGAGTCCCGGATGTGATCACGGACATGACGAGGAGTCATGAAATGGTCGAGACATAAAGATTTATATATTGGAAGCCTATATTTGGATATCGGAATGGTTCCGGATGAAATCGGGAATTTTCTGGAACACCGGGGGGTTACCGAAACCCTCCCGGGGGTTGTTGGGCCTTAATGGGCCATAAGGGAGAAGAGGAGAGCCGGCCAGGGCAGGCAGCGCCCCTCCCCTAGTCCGAATAGGACAAGGAGAGGCGGGCGGCACCCTTCCTCTTTCCTCTCCCCTTTCCTTCTCCAACAAGGCAGAGGGGAGTCCTACTCCGGTGGGAGTAGGACTCCTCCAGCGCACCCTAGGAGGGCCGGCCGCACCTCCCCTCCCTCCTTTATATCACGGGGCAGGGGGCACCCCATGACACACAAGTTGATCTACGGATCGTTCCTTAGCCGTGTGCGGTGCCCCCTCCACCATATTCCACCTCGGTCATATCGTCATGGAGCTTAAGGCGAAGCCCTGCATGATGAAGCATCATCATCGTCACCACGCCCGTCGTCTTGTGGAACTCATCCCGACACTTTGCCGGATCGGAGTCCGGGATCGTCATCGAGCTGAGCGTGTGCTGAACTCGGAGGTGCCGTGCGTTCGGTACTTGGATCGGTCGGATCGTGAAGGCGTCTGACTACATCAACCGCGTTGTTATAACGCTTCCGCTTACGGTCTACGAGGGTACGTGGACATACACTCTCCCCTCTCGTTGCTATGCCATCACCATGATCCTACGTGTGCGTAGGAAATTTTTTGAAATTACCGCGTTCCCCAACAAGTAGAGCTAGCCACCACCGTAGGGGACAACTGATATCGAGTCCTCACCCCCACAAGTTCGTTGAGCACAAGAACACCTCAACCTCAGGAGGCTATTCTTCCCCTTGTACTATTCTTCATTAGCCCAAGAGGCAATCCACCACCCCACACTGGAGTAGGGTATTACACCACAACGGTGGCCTGAACCAGTATAAATTTCGTGTCTTTCTGTGTTGCGAGTTCGTCGAGTTTGTCCGCAAGATCTTAGCAAGCTAGGGCGTGGAGCGGTAGGGGGGAAAGAACTTTGCGCACACCCCAGAGTTCGAACCTTAAGGGTTTTGCCAGAACCCCACATCCGACATTTGGCGCGCCAGGTAGGGGTGCTTCGTAGCTCCTCTCCGCCAGCCTACGCTCCGCGCCCCCGCACTTCGCCCCCATGGCAGGTGCCCCGCCACCTGCTCCAGCGGCCGGTGCTGACGATGGGGCCAGGGGGCTCCGAGCCCTGGCCCCTCCCTGCGGCGAGTGCAACGGCCACCCAAGTTCAGGCCGGAGATGCCACCGCGCTACGACGGCGCGGCGGACCCGTCATCTTTCCTGTTGGCA
Source organism: Aegilops bicornis (assembly GCA_021605145.1). Classification (NCBI taxonomy): domain Eukaryota; kingdom Viridiplantae; phylum Streptophyta; class Magnoliopsida; order Poales; family Poaceae; genus Aegilops; species Aegilops bicornis. The sequence goes on along the minus strand of CM038670.1, from coordinate 575,365,783 downwards.
TACGAGGAGGCCATCCTCGAAGCTGGAGGCAACGACAAGGTCATGGCCAACTGGCTCCCCATGGCCCTCGCCGGCGAGCCACGCGCCTAGCTGCTCAACCTCCCTGGATCCACGGTGGCATCCTGGGGGGGAGCTCCGTGACCTCTTCACTGCTCGCTACGCGGTACCGGCACACCACGCAGTCGCGGCCCTGCTGGGCGGCTCTCAAGCACCGCCTTCAGATCGCGACGTCAAGTCGTTCCTCTGCCAGATTGGTGCCGCTTCCAAGCGCCTGGGGGCTCCGCCGGGTTGGGCCGCGCCGGAGGCCGACCTCACCTTCAGCTCAGAAGACCACCCCGACTCCACCGCCGGCACGGCATGCTTCCGATGCTCTGCACACCCACCATATGCCACGTGGCCGTCACCAAGACCCTCATCAACGGCGGTGCTGGCCTCAACTTGCTCTTCGTGGAAGCCTTCAGCCTCCTTCACATGTCGCTCGAGCGGCTCACCCTCAGCAAGCCTTTCTCAGAAGTTGGTGGCGGCGCTGCCCACTCCCTGGGGCAGATCTGCCTTCCCATCACCTTCGGCACGCGCGACAACTACCGCACCGAGATGGTCGACTTCGACATCGCCCGCATCGGCCTCCCGTACAACGCCATCCTCGGGTACCCAGCTCTGGCCCAGTTCATGGCGGCGACTCATCTGGCCTATAACCTCATGAAGATGCCTGGAAGCAAAGGTGTCCTCACCATCAATGGGGACACCAAAGAGGCCGTGACGGCACTCAAGCTCGCCTTCAAGCCGCAGCGGCGACGCGGCCCGCCAGCACCGGTACCCCCGAGGCCAAGGAGGCCGCACCTACCAAGAAGAAGCAGTTGTTCACCCAAGACAAGGCAGAAACCAAGCAGGTGCCGGTCAATGAGGACGGGTCCTCAGGATCCACCTTCACCATAGGTGCCAGCCACAACCAAGGTCAAGAGGAAGCATTGGTGAAGTTCTTGCACGCAAACAAGGATATATTGGCGTGGGAGCCCAATCAGCTGGTAGGAGTCCCGACAGAGGTGATTCAACATCATTTAAGGGTATGCCCCAATGTACGCCCTGCGAAGCAGCGGGCGAGACGGCAGTCCACTGAGAAGCAGGCCTTCATCGTCCAAGAGACCCGCAAGCTGGAGCGGCGGGTGCCATTCGCGAGGTTCGGTATCCCGAGTGGCTGGCGAACCCCGTCGTAGTGCCGAAGAAAGGCGGGAAAGAACGGATGTGAGTCGACTTCACCAACCTTAACAAAGCCTGCCCCCAAGATCCATTCCCGCTCCCACGCATCGATCAAATCGTCGACTCCACCACCGAGTGTGACCTGATGTGCTTCCTGGACGCGTTCTCAGGATATCACCAGATCAAGATGGCGGTAGAAGATGTGGAGAAGACAGCCTTCCTGACCCCGTGTGGGGTGTACTGCTACACCTTCATGCCCTTTGGATTGCGCAACGTGGGCGCAACCTTTCAGCGACTGATGCACATCGTCTTAGGGCGACAGCTCGGAAGAAACACGGAGGCCTACGTCGGTCGTGGTGAAATATTGGGAGGCGCGGACCCTGATCCAAGACCTGGAAGAGACCTTCGAGAGCCTACGCCAGGTGAACTTGCAGCTTAACCCGGAGAAGTGTGTGTTCGGTGTCCCTTCCGGCAAGTTGCTGGGATTCCTCGTGTCCGACAAAGGGATCGAGGCGAACCCGGAGAAGATCAAAGCCATTGAGGACATGAGCCCACAGTAGACCCTCAGAGAAATGCAGAAGCTGGCCGGTCGGGTGAGTGCATTGGGACGCTTCATCTCCAAGCTAGGAGAACGCGCCTTGCCCTTCTTCAAGCTGATGAAGAAGAAAGGCCCGTTTGAGTGGACTCCGGAGGCCGACCAAGCCTTCCAAGACCTCAAGAGATACCTAACTAGCCCACCGGTGATGGTGGTGCCATGGCCTCTCGAGCCCCTGGTGCTCTACCTGGACGCCACCCCGTACTCTGCCAGCGCAGCGCTGGTGGCGGTTCGGGAGGAGCACCAAGCCAAGGGCACGCTGCGCCAAGCTACAGCTGAAATGACGCAAGATCAGGAAGGCGCCACGGGAGCCACAGCGGCGTCAACGAAAGGCCAAGCTCGGCAAGACGACGTCACAAAGACCCCGCAAGCGACCAGGCACCAGGAGTTCCACCACCTCAGGAGACGTCCCGGCCCCCGCAAGACACAAGCCTCACCAACGCGCTAGCCCTTGTCGAGCACCCAGTGTATTTTGTCAGCACGGTGTTTCGGGACGCAAGGACACGATATCCCATGCCTCAGAAGCTCCTGCTCGCACTCTTGGTGGCCTCGCGCAAGCTGCGGGACTACTTCCAGGGCCACCCCATCAAGGTCGTCTCAGCCTACCCGTTGGAGAGGGTGCTCAGGAGCCCCAATTCTGCTGGGAGGGTCGCCGGGTGGAACATCGAGCTACAAGCATTCCAGTTAGAGTTCAGCACTACCAGGGTCATCAAGGGAGCCGCGCTCGCTGATTTTGTGGCGGAATGGACGGACGCCCCGACACTTGAGGTAGGCGAAGACCGGTCCACCTCGCCAGGAAGTGAGGCACCAGACGGTTGGGTCATGTACTTTTGATGGCGCCTTCACGCACTAGGGCGCAGGGGCCGGAGCAGTACTCATCTCGCCCACTCAGGATAAGCTCTACTACGCCGTGCAGCTCTGTTTTCAGCAGGGCGAGAAGGTCTCCAACAAAATCACGGAATACGAAGGCCTCATACTGGCCTGAAGGCTGCGACAGCTCTAGGGGTGAAGCGCCTTACCATTAGAGGCGACTCGTAGCTCCTCGTCAACTTCTCCAATAAAGTATACGAGCCAAAGGACGAGCATATGGAGGCATACCTCACGGAGGTGCGCAAGATGGAGAAGCAGTTCTTGGGCTTGGAGCTGCAGCACGTGCCCCGGGGCACCAACAAGGAAGCCGACGACATCGCCAGGAGAGCATCCAAGCGGTAGCCACAAGAGCCTGGTGTCTTTGAGGAACGACTCTTCAAGCCATCGGCGATACCAACACTGTCAAGCACGGCTCAACCTCGGGAGGAGCTCCCGCAGCCTCCTGCCTCAGGAGCCCCAGCCTATGGCCCGACCTCAGGAGCTCGCTTGCTCTTGGTGCTCGAGCCTCAGGAGGGACGCTGGACCAAGGAATTCAAGGAATATCTGATGCAACGGGCGCTGCCAGATAATGAGGAGGATGCGGAGCGTGTGGTTCAGCAAGCCACGACGTACTGCATCCAGGATGGTGAGTTGTACAGGAAGTGGCCAAACGACGTTTCCCTGCGCAGCATTTCCAGGGATCTGGGGAAGGAGCTGCTAACTGACATACACGGTGGGGACTACGGGCACCACTCGTCATCACGGACCCTCGTCGGCAAAGTATTCTGCAGTGGGTTCTACTGGCCCACTGCGCTCAACGACACAGCTGAGCTGGTGAAGTCCTGTGAAGCCTGCCAGTTCCACGCCAAGCAAATTCATCAGCCGACTCAGGGCCTCCAAAACATTCCGCTCACGTGGCCGTTCGCGGTCTGGGGGCTGGACAACCTGGGCCCATTCCCTCGAGCGCCCGGGGCTACCGCTACCTCTACGTCGCCATCGACAAGTTCACCAAGTGGGCAGAAGTGGAAGCCGTCCGCACCATCCCAGCTGGCTCTGTGTCAAGTTCATCAAGGGCCTCGTGAGCTGCTTCGGGGTCCCCAACCGCATCATCATAGATAACGGCTCGCAGTTCACTAGTAACCTCTTCAAAACCTACTATGCTAACCTTGGAACGCAGATCTGCTACGCTTCGGTGGCGCACCCCAGGAGCAATGGTCAGGCTGAACGTGCCAACTCGGAGGTCCTAAGGGGCCTCAAGACCAGGACCTTCAAGAAGAAGCTTGAGGCCTGTGGCAGGGGCTGGCACGACGAGCTCCAGTCCGTGCTGTGGTCTATCCGCACCATCGCCACCAAGCCAACAGGCGAGACCCCATTCTTCCTTGTCTACGGAGCTGAAGCAGTACTTCCTCACGAGGCTAAGCATCGCTCCGCACGGGTCCTGACGTTTGATGAAACGTAGCAGGACGCCACGCGGGGGATGGACCTCGTGCTGGGGGAGGAGCGTCGTCGCGAAGCTGCATTAAGGGCGGCAAGGTACCAGCAGGCGCTGCGGCGATACCACTGCCGCAACATTCGCTCCAGGACGCTTGAGGTAGGCGACCTCGTCCTGTAGCGGGTCCTCTCCAGGGAAGGGCTGCACAAGCTTTCACCCATGTGGGAGGGCCCATTCAGGGTCGTCCATGTCTCCAGGCCTGGCGCCGCGCGCCTGGAGAAACAGGACGGGATACCTATCTAGAACGCCTGGAACATCCAGCACCTCCGGAAGTTCTACCCATGAAGCAAGGCCCAGAGCCTGTGAAGAAAGGCCCAGAGCCTGTGAAGAAGGCCAGGTGCCTGTGAAGAAGGCCCGGTGCCTGTGAAGAATCGCCACCCGTGACACTCTCACGTAATAATGAGTGGGGCTGTACACGCCCTGGAGTCTCAGGAGCGCTGGCCTCAGGCCCTGGGGCTCCCTCCCACGCCTAGTGGCAGCACTTAGCTCCGCGCTGGTGAGAAGACTTGAAGACTAGATTAGGTGCCGGACGCGGCTTTTCATTTGCTTTCCGTAGTTGGCTCGCTTTCCCTTAATCGAAGTTTGCTTTTGGTGTTCCTCGCTGGTTCGATTCCCTTGCCTCTTACCGTATTTTCTGGCTCTGGTTCGCTCATGTTCTCTCTCTCGCATATCTCGCGACGAGGGCTAGGCATGTGCCCTCACGAGCATTTTTCTTCTCTCTGCCTTCTCGTGAGCCACCCTCGTTTGAGCCCGAAAGCTGGCGCATCTCTCTTAATCCGTGCCCCACGGGTACCGCGATGTAAAGCACCGAGTCCAAGCTTGGGTGAACAACAAATCTCCTGGCAAACTCCCAAACAATTTTTTTGCAGTTCCTGAGCAATCGCAGACCACAAGGTCAAGATGGACACGAGGAAATGAACGCCTCGTGAGGACAGGGGCGCCCCGTATGCACCAGGCTAAGTTATCTTTGCGCAAAATAACCACACGACACTGAAACAACAAGAGTAGCATAATGGTTAATAATTTACGGTTCGATACACGCCCCTCCAGGCCCATGCTGGTTTCATTTCGATGCAGGAAGGAAAAGGGGAACATAACAAAAGCGGCGCTCGCACCTGCAGCGGCCGATGGGGGCAGGGCCTCGGCAACGTCCCGGGTCTAATCGGACCCCTCCTCGCGCTTCACCGATGCGCGGCGACGGGACGACCCGCTACCACCTTCGCAGCGGGTGCGGTGGCGTGGCGGATGATCAAGGCCGCCGCTGCTGGAGCTGTCGCCAAGGGAGGAGCCACCATAGCCAGATGAGGCGCGGCCGGCGGGTCCGTCCTCCTCCTCCTCCCAAACATCGCAAAGGCCGAGCACATCCTCGCCGTTGTTCACCTTGGGGCAGCATCTGGCGTGGCGATCGTCTTCCCCGAACACTCTCATGAAGAGGGTCGCATCCCCGTCGAACTTGAAGTGGAGGGTGCACCACCTGCCCAGGCCGCGCGCGCGGGCGAACGTCTGCCAACCGCGGGCCAGGGCTATGTTGCCCACGACGGAGACCTCGACCGCAACCCAAGAAGCCCGGCTGCAGCAACTGTGTGCCGGCAGCCAGAGCCCGCCTGGACCGGAGGCCGGGAGCTCTCTGCCAAAGAAGCGGGGAAGCTGGGACCAGCAGTTCAGACGCATGGAACTGCGGTCGGGGAGGTCACGCAACCACGACGTGTTTCCTCTCGTCGACAGGACTGTCGCGACCAAAGCGACTCCTGCCGCGCGCTGCTGTGCCACCCCGAGAGCCGGGGGCCACGGCGGGGGTCGTAGCATGCTTGCGGGGATGGCCATGTCCACGCTTGGGCGCTGGGGAGCCGGGAACCTCCCGAGGGGCCTTGCCCTTCTCAGCGGCGGAGAACCTCTTCGATGGTGCCATTGTTGCAAGCAGGAGAGCAAGGAGGAAAGAAGCAAGCAAGCAAGGAAGAGATGGGCGATGGGGGTTTCGCCCCCTACCCATTTATAGCGAAAGAAGGCCAACCGGCGCCTTCCACGATTGCAGGTAATGATGGTTTTTGTTGCATGTCGCAGTGACTTGTCAAGTCGGGCAGTTGCCAAGGCAGCGTGGGGAAGTGGAGACGCCCACGCCCAATCAACAACCACGTGTCAACCGAGGCCGCAGGCTTTTGGGGCCTGCGGCGCTCCGCGCTTGACCTTTGGCTTCACCCCGAAGCCAAGCCCGAGCGCACCTTGGGCCCGGGGGCTACTGTCGGCGTTCTGGGAACGGGGGTCCCCAGACTTGCCTGCCTGCAGCCCACGGCGTGGCTGTGCTAGCAGGCCTGTACGGCCCATCTTCATCAACAAGGCATTCAAGACCCTTGCGAGGGGCCAAGCATCGCGAGGCGGACGACGCAAGACCTCCTCAGGAGCGGCCTCACCAGGCTGCCTCGCGAGGATCGGAGATATCAAGGCAGGGCAAACCTCGCGAGGCTCTCGTGACGTGAGCCATGACGATCGACACCAGGCAGGCGCCAGGCGGCCACCAGCACGCGCAGCGTCCTTGTTTCCTCTTTGGTGCCAAGGGGGCAAGCGCAGGCGCGGAGTATCGAGGCATCAGGCAAAGGTCCCCATATCGGTGTAACGATACCAAGACCAGCAGGCCAGCAGGACGGAGGTCACCGTGGAGCCCAAGACAGCGTCATCACCAGAGCCCTTTCGCAGGCGAAGACCGCTTTTGTCAGGATAGCTTGTACTAGCTGCCCCCTTTCAAATCGGCAGTCGTTGTTGGCTCCCTTCCCGCTCAATATTTGGGGAGAGGACCAGGGCCTATATAAGTAGAGCTAGCCACCACCGTAGGGGACAACTGATATCGAGTCCTCACCCCCACAAGTTCGTCGAGCACAAGAACACCTCAACCTGAGGAGGTTGTTCTTCCCCTTGTACTGTTCTTCATCAGCCCAAGAGGCAATCCACCACCACACACTGGAGTAGGGTATTACACCACAACGGTGGCCCGAACCAAGATAAATCTTGTGTCTTTACGTTATGAAGTTCAAGCGAGTTCGTCATGAGATCTTAGCAAGCTAGTGCGTGGATCGGTAGGAGGGAAAGAACTTCGCGCGCACCCCAGAGTTCGAACCTTAAGGGTTTTTCCGGAACCCTAGATCCGACAACATGGGCAAAGATGTCGGTGCCATTTTTAGCACTAGAAGAAGGAGCTTTCACTAGTAGCTTCCCCCTTGTCAGAGTTAGCATCCATCACCTTGTTAGTGGGATCACCCACTTTCAACGGTGTGGTGAATAGTTTAAGCCCTTCTATGAATTTATTAAACATGCTTTCAACCTCGGTCGTCATGGAGGTCTTCAATGTGTCCAAAGCCACATTGAATTCCTCACGAGAGACCACGGTTCCCCCATCGGCCGTAGACGAGATTGGATTCACACCGGAGTGCTCCTCCGCACCGTCTACGGTGTCAACCATACTCTTTGGACGGCAAAGTCCTTAATAAAGAGATGAGGCTCTGATACCAATTGAAAGGATCGATATAGTTGACTAGAGGGGGTGAATAGGCAACTAACAATTTTTAGCTTTTCTTTACCAAATTAAACTTTGCATCAAAGTAGGTTGTCTAGATATGCAACTAGGTGAGCAACCTATATGATGCAACAATCAACAAGCACACAAGCAAGCAATGGATATGACACAAATAAGCTTGCACAAGTAAAGGCACGAGATATCCAAGAGTGGAGCCGGTGAAGACGAGGATGTGTTACCGAAGTTCCTTCCTTTTGAGGGGAAGTACGTCTCTGTTGGAGCGGTGTGGAGGCACAATCCTGCCCAAGAAGCCACTAGGGCCACCGCATTCTCCTCACGCCCTCACACAATGCGAGATGCCGTGATTCCACTATTGGTTCCCTTGAAGGCGGCGACCCGACCTTTACAAACAAGGTTGGGGCTCTCTCCACAACCGAATTGGAGGCTCCCAACGAAACCACGGAGCTTCACCACAATGGAATATGGCTCCGAGGTGACCTCAACCATCCAGGGTGCTCAAACACCCAAGAGTAACAAGATCCGCAAGGGATGAGTGGGGGGATCAAATTTCTCTTGGTGCAAGTTTAGATCTGGGCCTTCTCAACCAGTCCCTAGAAAATCAACAAGTTTGATTGGGTAGGGAGAGAGATCGAGCGAAAATGAGCTTTGGAGCAACAATGGAGCTTGGGGGAAAATAGGTAGGTCAACTTGGAGAAGAAGACCTCCTTTTATAAGGGGGGACGACAAACCAACCGTTACCCTTGCTCAGCCTCGCACAGGGCGGTACTACCGCTAGGGTGGGCAGTACTACCGCTGTGGCCAGCGGTACTACCGTTCCACCTTGCGGTACTGCCGCGCAGTAAGATGGGAGCGTGAAGCAGAGCAGGACCTGGACGGGGTGGTACTACCGCGGTGGTAAGAATGGTACTACCGCGGTGGTAAGAACGGTACTACCGCCTATGAGCGGTACTGCCGCCCCTACTGCCGCAGCTAGTGCCGCAAAACCCGACACAAAAGGAGAACCCTCGAGTCGAGGTGGTAGGAGCACGGAGCCGCAGCGGTACTACGGCTGAGAGCTCCAAGCGGTACTACCGCTGACGAGCGGTACTGCCGCTTGTAGCTCTCGAGCGGTACTACCGCTGGGGTTCGCGGTACTACCGCTGGGACCAGACCTCAGGGAGAAGTCAGCAAGGGAGCCTTCAACTAAACGGAAAAGCTCAGAGGGGCAAAAGGGATGTGTACGTGTTGATACCACCCTAGCCTAACCAATGCGGACCCCCGCTTAATAGTACGACTTTCCTACGACTCAAATCCACCGAAAAGAAACATAGACAAACGTCGTCTTCAATAGTCTTCGAGGGGCACAATTACCGTCTTGTGCCTAGTGATGGAACATCTGAAATACTCAAGGCACATGATTAGTCCACAAAAGCATTGTCATCAATCACCAAAACACCTTAGGGATAAATATGCGCTTACAATAACCAAGATACATGTAACACATTGTTTGCTCTATCATGTTTATGCATTCACATGCTCTTACATTCCATATTGACATGAGTGCATACATGTAGGAGGAGCCTATTCATGTTACAAGTCCTTCCAAAGCTTTACTTGCTATTTCTTATATCTTTATCTAAGGCTTTGATGTATTTTGTCATCAATTACCAAAAAGGGGGAGATTGAAAGCATAAGTGCTCCCTGGGTGATTTAGGTAATTTATGTCAACATATATTTGTTAGAATAATACTTCTATCTAGTATATTTCAGATAAGTTCAACAGTGGAATGGCGTGGACAAGAGGATGTGGAACCCCTTCAATATGCTAAGGACAGAAGATTGGCAAAAGCTCAAAAGCTCAAGACTCTACATTTTCATTTTAGTGATCCAAGATCACATTGAGTCCATAGGAAAGCCAATACTATTAAAAGGGGATGAGGTGTTGCTTAATGGCTTGCTTGCTCAAAGTGCTTAGTGATATGCTCCAAAGCCCTCAACCACTTTCTCATATCCACATATGTCCCAAACCAAAAGTCAAACTCGGCCCTACCGATTTGATCTATCCGGCGCCACCGAGTTCATATGTCATAGCCACTGCCAAAAACCCTAGTCAATTTGCTCTGACCGATTGGATCTCAGTCTCACCGAGATGGGCTTGCGAACTCTCTGGTTCCTGTTGCAATAGTTTCGGTCTCACCGAGATATGCAGTCGGTCTCACCGAGTTTGCTTGACCAACTCTCTGGTTAGCTTATTACCAAAATCGGTCCCACCAAGTTTGTGTAATCGGTCCAACCGAGATGAGGTTTTACCCTAACCCTAGCACATCGGTCCCACCGAGTTGATCATATCGGTCCTGCCGAAATGCCTAACTGTCACATTATGAACAAAATCGGTCAGACCGAGTTTTCTGATTCGGTCCGACCGAGTTTGGTAAATTGTGTGTAACAGTCAGATTTTGTGTGGAGGCTATATATACCCCTCCACCCACTCTTCATTCATGGAGAGAGCCATCATAACATACCTACACTTCCAGCATACATTTTCTGAGAGAGAACCACCTACTCATGTGTTGAGACCAAGATATTCCATTCTAACCACATGAATCTTGATCTCTAGCCTTCCCCAAGTTGTTTTCACACAAATCTTATTTCCACCAAATCCAAATATGTGAGAGAGAGTTGAGTGTTGGGGATACTATCATTTGAAGCACAAGAGAAAAGAGTTCATCATCAACACACCATCTATTACCTTTTGGAGAGTGGTGTCTCCTAGATTGGTTAGGTGTCACTTGGAAGCCCCCGTCAAGATAGTGGAGTTGAACCAGGAGTTTGTACGGGCAAGGATATCGCCTACTTCATTAAGATCTACCCTAGTGAGGCAAGTCCTTCGTGGGCGATGGCCATGATGGGGTAGACAAGGTTGCTTCTTCGTGGACCCTTTATGGGTGGAGCCCTATGTGGACTCGCGCAACCATTACCCTCTGTGGGTTGAAGTCTCCATCAATGTGGATGTACGATAGCACCACCTATCGGTACCACGCCAAAAATCTCTGTGTTTCCGATTGCGTTTGCACACTCCAATCCTATCCCTTTACATCTTGCAAATTGCATGCTTTACTTTCCGCTGCTCATATACTCTTGCCATGCTTGCTTGATATGTATTGTGAATGTTTAAACATGTGCTAAAACTCCACCTTAACTTGAAGAAATTAAAAAACTGCTACTTTTCTTTGTTGAGGGTCTAACCACCCCCTCTACACACCTCTTCTCGATCCTTTCAATTGGTATCAGAGCTTTGGTCTCCATTGCTTTGGTTTAATCACCATTTGAGGAAGATGGGATGAGTTTACATTGTGGAGTCTTAGACATAGAGTGCCTATACTTGATGGAGAGTTCTTTCATGAATGGAAAATTGAGATGCTTGAGATTTTCAATGAATATCATTTGAACAAGTACATTACTAGCCCTTGTGCACCTCAAGTTGATCCTATGCATCCTACCCTTGATGAGTCTATTGACATGATCCGAAACTTTAGAACTGTTAATCTTATCACTAGAGGTTTGCCTAGAAATTTGCTTGGTTGCTTGCCTACTCTTGATTGTTCCTACACCATATGGAGATTTCTTGATGAATGATTTCCAAACAATTCCTTGCAAAACTTAGATGAAATTCTTCATAAGTCTATTGCCTTGAGTAAGATGAATTCCAATGATCCTAAGTTTGGTGATTGTCTATTTGAGCTTACTAACCTCATGCGTGCCAAAGGAGATGTTGGAATCATTAGAAATATCATCTCCGAAGCCATTAGAATCCATAAAGATGATTATTGTGATGATCATTATCAAATGAATCACTCCCTCTAGGAATTGATCCATCACAAGACGATGTTGAACATGGATACTATGATGAGGATGGTGATGGTGACTTTGATCTTGATGAGTCTATGAGACACTTTGGTCTTATGGCTAATCTTCATGGCTACATGGCTGGAGGAAAGGAATCGGTCCTTGATAATGGATGTACCGATCACCTGACCGGAGATAAGGATATGTTTCGTGAGCTTGCTGAAAACGACGGCCCTCGAAAGTATGTCACCTTTGGTGATAACTCAAAGGGTAAGGTGGTTGGCCTTGGTAAGGTGTCCATCTCACATGATAGCTCCATATAAAATGTTATGCTCGCTGAATCTCTTGGTTACAATTTACTTTCCATATCTAGACTTGCTGACTTTGGCTTCCATGTCCTATCTACTGAAGTAGATTACCAAGTGTTTCGTAGAGATAACCACAATATGTTCTTTACGGTATATGTAGAGGTGATCTTTACATTGTTGATTTCACTAAAAAGGCTCAACCTAGAACTTGCTTAATTTCTAAATCTTCTAAAGGTTGTTTGTGGCATAGAAGGTTAGATCATGTGGGCATGCAAAATCTTGATAAGCTAACTAAAGGTGATCATATCCTTGGAGTAAAAGATGTTATATTTGACAAGGATAGATTGTGCAGTGCTTGTTAAGCAGGAAAACAGGGTGGAGGAAGCCACTCCGTGAAGAACATCATGACCATGAGGAGACCACTCGAGCTACTTCATATGGATCCCTTTGGTCTCAATGCCTATAAAAGTCTCGGTGGAAACTAATTTGGTCTAGTTATAGTCGATGATTATTCAAGATTTACGTGGGTGTTCTTTCTTGATGATAAATCGCAGGTCCAAAATATCTTCAAGAACTTCGCTAGGAAGGCCCAAAATCAATTTGAAGTGAAGATCAAGAAGGTTCGTAGCGACAACGGAACGCAGTTCAAGAACGCAAATGTGGATACCTTAATTGACGAATAAGGGATTTCACATGAGTTCTCGGTGATGTACACACATCAAGAAACTGGAGTTGTTGAGAGGAAGAACCGGACTCTTATTGAGATGGCGAGAATGATGCTTGATGGGTACAAGAATCCAAAACACTTTTGGGCGGAAGCGGTTGAGACAGCTTGTCATGCAATAAATTTCTTGTATCTTCACAAGCTACTCGGCAAGATCCCATACGAGCTTCTCACCGATAACAAACCCCAAGTGGGATACTTTCGAGTATTCGGCTCAAAGTGCAATATTCTTGATAAGCATCGTCGTTCTAAATTTGCTCCTAAATCTCATGAAGGTTTCCTACTTGGTTATGGCTCAAACTCTAACACTTACCGTGTCTACAACAATTTCACTTGAAAGGTTGAAGAGACGGTTGATGTGAAGTTTGATGAATCTAATGGCTCGCAAGTAGAGCAATTGCCAATTGATGTAGGAGACAAAGACCCTTCGGAAGCAATCCAAGACTTGTCTATTGGCAAGATTAGTCCAACGGAGGTGAAGGAGAGTACCTCGTCCATCCAAGTGGAAGCTTCTACCTCAAGACAAGGTGAACCAAGAGTTCACATGGAAGCATCCACGAATGGGACACACCAAGATGAAGAAAACGAGGAAGTACACCAAGATGAACCTCATCAACCTCCTTCTCCACCAAGACAAGAGAATGACAACGTCAACAATGAAGAAGGCCAAGAAGAAGGACAAGATGATGAAGAAGATGTTCCACCCCGACCCAAGCAAAAGCTCTCACGAGTTCGAGCAAGAGTCTCAAGACACCATCCCGTTGAACAAATCTTCAATGATATCCAAACCGGGAGAATTACTCGCTCTAAAACTCGTTTGGCTAATTTTTGTGAGCATTATTCATTCATCTCTAGCATTGAACCTATGAAGGTTGAAGAAGCATTGGAAGATCCGGATTGGATAAATGCCATGCATGAAGAGCTACACAACTTTGAGAGAAACCAAGTGTGGACATTGGTCGAGAAGCCCGACAACAACCACAACATCATCGGTACCAAATGGGTGTTTCGCAACAAGCAAGACGAAGATGGACAAGTCGTTCACAACAAAGCACATCTCGTCGCCCAAGGCTACACTCAAGTCAAAGGTATCGACTATGGTGAGACATACGCCCCCGTTGCTAGACTTGAGTCCATCCGCATCTTACTTGCCTATGCTAATCACCATGATATCACCTTATACCAAATGGACATTAAAAGTGCTTTTCTAAATGGTGAAATTGAGGAGGAAGTTTATGTTAAACAACCTCCCGGATTTGTTAATCCTAAGAAACCCGACCTTGTTTACAAACTTCAGAAAGCTCTTTATGGTCTTAAACAAGCTCCTAGAGCATGGTATAAATGCTTGACGAAGTTCCTTATTGAGAAAGGCTTTGAGATTGGAAAGATTGATCTATACTCTTTTTACTAGAAGGGTTAATGGTGAATTATTTGTGTGCCAAATTTATGTTGATGATATCGTATTTGGTTCGACTAACCCTCATTTTAGTGAAAAGTTTGGGAAGCTAATGTCGAAGGAGTTTGAGATGTCTATGATGAGTGAACTCAAATTCTTTCTTGGATTGCAAATCAAGCAAACTAAGGAAGGCACCTTTCTTTCTCAAACAAAGTACACCAAGGACTTATTCAAGAAGTTCAACATGCAAGAAAGCAAAGGTATGAAAACACCCATGCCTATTAGTGGACATCTCGACTTTACCAAGCATGGAAAATCGGTTGACCAAAAGGTTTACCGCTCTATGATTGGTTCATTGTTATATCTATGTGCCTCTCGTCCTAATATTATGCTAAGTGTGTGCATGTGTGCATGATATCAAGCGCCCCCTAAAGAATGTCATCTTAAGGCTGTGAAAAGGATAGTGAGATACTCAATTCACACACCAAACTTTGGCATTTGGTATCCTAAGAGGTCTTCTTTTCATCTTGTTGGCTACTCCGATTCGTACTATGCCGGTGACAAGGTTGATAGAAAGTCCACTTCGGGTACTTGTCAATTTCTTGGTAGATCTCTTGTGTCTTGGTCCTCCAAGAAACAAAACTCGGTATCCTTGTCCACCGCCGAAGCGGAATACTTTGTCAGGTTCATGTTGTGCTCAATTACTTTGGATGACCCAAACTCTTAAAGATTATGGGATATATGTGAAACATGTTCCATTGCTTTGTGACAATCAAAGTTTCATTAAGATTGCTCACAATCCCGTGCAACATTCTCGAACTAAGCATATTGAAGTTCGTCATCATTTCATTCGAGATCATGTTGCTAAAGGGGACATTGATCTTAAGCATGTTCGTACCGATAAGCAATTGGCGGATATATTCGCGAAACCGCTTGATGAGAAAGTATTTTGCCCTGTTGAGAGGTCAATTGAACATCATTGATGCCTCAAACTTGGAGTAGAAACTCCATTTGGATACATGCAAGGCATGAGCCATTGACTAATCCTTGATATCTCTCTTGTGATGATGATTATATGTCTTGGATATATTTGTACCCTTGCATGCTATCTAACCTTTGTAGGTACTTGGATGAATCTAAATCTATGCAACTCACTCACATCTTGAGCAATCTCTATATCACCAAGTCTCTACAATTTGGTGGTTGAAGTCAAGGAAGCATGAAACCCTTCAACATATCCTTTGACAAATTCTTTATATCAAATTTCATTTGGTATCAAATTTCATGATTGTCATTTTGTATACACAAGTGCTCTTCCTTACAAGACTAACCCATGTAGGTAGATGAACTCAAACTACAAGTGATGCTCCCAACCATTGATGAGCTACATCAACCTTGAGCATTCCACACAAGTTCAACTACATGATCAAGTTCAACACCACCACCCAAGGTATGTTATTCCATCTTAGAGAAGCTTTACCTCAAGTCAAGGGTCAAAGCAGCTCAACAAGATGTGAATACATCAAAATGCTTAAACGAAAAAATGGTAACCCCATTTTGAGCTTAAACGACGAGTATGACCTACGATCAAGTGCTCTCACTTGACTCCTTAGTCAATATACTCTAACATAGGTGACTTTGTCGCCGACCAATTCTAGATGAAGTTCGATAGTGTTTCTCTGTGATCTTGCATATTTTTCCCCTTCTTTAAATACAAAACTTCATCTAGATTTCTTTTCTTTTCTTTGTTCTGCATTCCCTGCATCCAATTCATTGCAAATCTCTCAGTAAACTCCTTGCAAATCTTTGTGAGATCTTATTTGCCTAGTGAGCTGAGATGACAAAATGTTCCCTCTGGGTTGAACTCGGACACACCGGTTTGTCACTTTGGTCGAACCGAACCTTTTCGGCGCCACCGAAGAAAACAACTCGGTGTTACCGATCTCAATGCTGAGAATACACTTTTCCATTTGCATCTTGCATATTTGTTACAGCTTTACTCAATGACTCTTGTCCCCTACCAGCATCACATTCTATGTGCTTTGCTTTGCTCTGTGACTCAAGGACCAAACCTATCTTGACTCACACTCGTAAGATCCTTCTTGGAAATTGATGTCAAAGGGGAGAGAGAGATCACATCAAAGCTTAATCACTTCAAAAGGGGGAGAGTACTTCAAAGGGGAAGAATGCTTAATCACATCAAACGGAGAGAGAGACCCCAGATGCTTGTTATTCGAGAGGAGAGAAGTCACATGTCTTTAAGAGGGGAAAGACATGTTAGTTTGTGTTATGTTTTTTTGTGCTATGATTTATTTTGCTCTGGTTTTCTTTTCCCTATGTTCTCCCGTTATCCAATATAAGATTCAGGGGGAGAAAGACATCCTAGGGAAGGAAATCTTCTAATTCATTGCATATATTTTTCCTTTGGGGACATGTATATATCCAATAGAGTACCTAGTACTCACTCTCTACATGTCATCCCAATGTTTGTACTCTTGTAGTTTCCTACTCTTGCTCTGTTTGGTAGATGTTTCTGCGTTATCTAACCCTGTTTACTCAGGTTTAACTCTTCCAAAGCCAGTTCAAGACCACAAGGTAAGTATATGCATCACACTCATGTGCATGATGATCTCTTGCTGATGTACATATTGTTTGCAAAAAGGACTCATGAACATGAAGGTACAATTCCTATATTCATATCATTTGCTCTCATGCATATAGCCAAGATACATGTAACACATTTCTTGCTCTATCATGTTTATGCATTCACATGCTCTTACATTCCATATTGACATGAGTGCATACATGTAGGGGGAGCCTATGCATGTTACATGTCCTTCCAAAGCTTTACTTGCTATTTCTTATATCTTGATCTAAGGCTTTGATGTATGTTGTCATCAATTACCAAAAAGGGGGAGATTGAAAGCACAAGTGCTCCCTGGGTGATTTTGGTAATTAATGTCAACATATCTCTTGTTGGACTAATACTTCTATCTAGTATATTTTAGATAAGTTCAACAGTGGAGTGGCATGGACAAGAGGATGTGGAACCCCTTCAAGATGCTAAGGACGGAAGATTGGCAAAAGCTCAAAAGCTCAAGACTCTACATTTTCATTTTAGTGATCCAAGATTACATTGAGTCCATAGGAAAGCCAATACTATTAAAAGGGGATGAGGGGTTGCTTAATGGCTTGCTTGCTCAAAGTGCTTAGTGATATGATCCAAAGCCGTCAACCACTTTCTCATATCCACATATGTCCCAAACCAAAAGTCAAACTTGGCCCTACCGATTTGATCTATAAGGCGCCACCGAGTTCATTTGTCATAGCCACTGCCAGAAACCCTAGTCAATTCGGTCTCACCGATGGGATCTCGGTCTCACCGAGATGGGCTTGCGAACTCTCTGGTTCCTGTTGCGATGGTTTCGGTCTCACCGAGTTTCTTGACCAACTCTCTGGTTAGCTTATTACCAAAATTGGTCCCACCAAGTTTGTGTAATCGGTCAAACTGAGATGAGGTTTTACCCTAACCCTAGCACATCGGTCCCACCGATTTGATCATATCGGTCCCACCGAAATGCCTAACGGTCACATTAAGAACTAAATCGGTCGGACCAATTTTTCTGATTTGGTCCCATCGAGTTTGGTAAATTGTGTGTAACTGTTAAATTTTGTGTGGAGGCTATATATACCCCTCCACCCACTCTTCAATGTCCTATTTACATAAGTAGATTGCCAAGTGTTTCATAGAGATAACCACAATATGGTCTTTACGGTATACGTAGAGGTGATTTTTACATTGTTGATTTCACTAAAAAGGCTCAACCTAGAAGTTTCTTAATTGCTAAATCTTCTAAATGTTGGTTGTGCCATAGAAGGTTAGGTCATGTGGGCATGCGAAATCTTGATAAGCTAACTAAAGGTGATCATATCCTTGGAGTAAAAGATGTTATATTTGACAAGGATAGATTGTGCAGTGCTTGCTAAGCAGGAAAACAGGTTGGAGGAAGCCAACCCGTGAAGAACATCATGACCATGAGAAGACCGCTCCAGCTACTTCATATGGATCTCTTTGGTCCCAATGCCTATAAAAGTCTCGGTGGAAACTCATTTGGTCTAGTTATAGTCAATGATTATTCAAGATTTACGTGGGTGTTCTTTCTTGATGATAAATGGCAGGTCCAAAATATCTTCAAGAACTTCGCTAGGAAGGCCCAAAATCAATTTGAAGTGAAGATCAATAAGTTCGCAGCGACAATGGAACGGAGTTCAAGAACACAAATGTGGATACCTTTCTTGACGAAGAAGGGATTTCACATGAGTTCTCGGCGACAATGATGCTTGATGAGTACAAGACTCCAAAAGACTTTTGGGCCGAAAAGGTTGAGACAGCTTGTCATGCAACAAATAGCTTGTATCTTCACAAGCTACTCGGCAAGACGGCATACGAGCTTCTCACCGGTAACAAACCCCAAGTTGGATACTTTCAAGTATTCGCCTCAAAGTTCTATATTCTTGATAAGCCTCGTCATTCTAAATTTGCTCCTAAATCTCATGAGGGTTTCCTACTTGGTTATGGCTCAAACTCTCACACTTACCGTGTCTACAACAATTTCACCCGAAAGGTTGAAGAGACAGTAGATGTGAAGTTTGATGAATCTAACGACTCGCAAGTAGAGCAATTGCCAATTGATGTAATAGACAAAGACCCTCGGAAGCAATCCAACACTTGTCTATTGGCAAGATTCGTCCAACGGAGGTGAAGGAGAGTACCTCGTCCGTCCAAGTGGAAGCTTCTACCTCACGACAAGGTGAACCAAGAGTTGACATGGAAGCATCCACGAGTGGGACACACCAAGATGAAGAAAACAAGGAAGTACACCAAGATGAACCTCATCAACCTCCTTCTCCACCACGACAAGACAATGACAACATCAACAATGAAGAAGGCCAAGAAGAAGCACAAGATGATGAAGAAGATGTTCCACCCCGACCCAAGAAAAAGCTCTCACGACTTCAAGCAAGAGTCTCAAGAGACCATCCCGTTGAACAAATCTTCAATGATATCCAAACCGGGAGAATCACTCGCTCTAAAACTCATTTGGCTAATTTTTGTGAGCATGATTCATTCATCTCTAGCATTGAACCTATGAAGGTTGAAGAAGCATTAGAAGATCCGGATTGGATAAATGCCATGCATGAAGAGCTACACAACTTTGAGAGAAACCAAGTGTGGACATTGGTCGAGAAGCCCGACAACAACCACAACATCATAGGTACCAAATGGGTGTTTCGCAACAAGCAAGACGAAGATGGACAAGTCATCCACAACAAAGCACGTCTCGTCGCCCAAGGCTACACTCAAGTCGAAGGTATGGACTATGGTGAGACATACGCCCCCGTTGCTAGACCCGAGTCCATCCACATCTTACTTGCCTATGCTAATCACCACGGTATCACCTTATACCAAATGGACATTAAAAGTGCTTTTCTAAATGGTGAAATTGAGGAGGAAGTTTATGTTAAACAACCTCCTGGATTTGTTAATCATAAGAAACCCGGCCATGTTTACAAACTTCACAAAGCTCTTTATGGTCTTAAATAAGCTCCTAGAGCGTGGTATAAATGCTTGACCAAGTTCCTTACTGAGAAAGGCTTTGAGATTGGAAAGATTGACTCTACTCTTTTTACTAAAAGGGTTAATGGTGAATTATTTGTGTGCCAAATTTATGTTGATGATATCATATTTGGTTCGACTAACCCTCATTTTAGTGAAAAGTTTGGGAAGCTAATGTCGAAGAAGTTTGAGATGTCTATGATGAGTGAACTCAAATTCTTTCTTGGGTTGCAAATCAAGCAAACTAAGGAAGGTGCTACCTCTTGAGCACTGCGTTGGATTTCCTTGAAGAGGAAAGGATGATGCAGCAAAGTAGCGTAAGTATTTCCCTCAGTTTTTGAGAACCAAGGTATCAATCCAGTAGGAGGCTGCGCGAGTCCCTCGTACCTGCACAAAACAAATAACTCCTCGCAACCAACGCGATAAGGGGTTGTCAATCCCTTCACGGTCACTTATGAGAGTGAGATCTGATAGAGATGATAGGATAATATTTTTGGTATTTTTGTGATAAAGATGCAAAGTAAAATAAAAGCAAAGTAAAAAGGAAAGGCAATAGCAAAGTGTTGTAAGATTAATATGATGAAGATAGACCCGGGGGTAATAGGTTTCACTAGTGGCTTCTCTCAAGAGCATAAGTATATTACGGTGGGTGAGCAATCTTGTTGAGCAATTGATGTAATTGAGCATAGTTATGAGAATATCTAGGTATGATCATGTATATAGGCATCACGTCCGAGTTAAGTAGACCGACTCCTGCCTGCATCTACTACTATTACTCCACTCATCGACCGCTATCCAGCATGCATCTAGAGTATTAACTTCATGAAAATAGAGTAATGCTTTAAGCAAGATGACATGATGTAGAGGGATAAATTCATGCAATATGATAAAAACCCCATCTTGTTATCCTCGATGGCAACAATACAATACGTGCCCTGCTGCCCCTACTGTCACTGGGAAAGGAAACCACAAGATTGAACCCAAAGCTAAGCACTTCTCCCATTGCAAGAAAGATCAATCTAGTAGGCCAAACCAAACT
Organism: Aegilops bicornis; assembly: GCA_021605145.1. Lineage (NCBI taxonomy): Eukaryota > Viridiplantae > Streptophyta > Magnoliopsida > Poales > Poaceae > Aegilops > Aegilops bicornis. Next base: position 575,345,215 of record CM038670.1, on the reverse strand, counting down.
GATAATTCGAAGAGACTAGCAAAGATAACCAATCATACATAAAAGAATTTAGAGAAGATTCAAATATTGTTCATAGATAATCTTGATCATAAACCCACAATTCATCAGTCTCAACAAACACACCGCAAAAAGAAGATTACAACGAATAGATCTCCACGAGAGAGGGGGAGAACATTGTATTGAGATCCAAAAATAGAGAAGAAGCCATCTAGCTAGTAACCATGGACCTGTCGGATGTGGGGTTCTGGCAAACCCTTAAGGTTCAAACACTGGGGTGCGCGCGAAGTCTTTCCCTCCTACCGATCTATGTCTAGCTCACTAAGATCTTGCGGACGAACTCGATGAACTCACAACATAGAAAGAGACACGAGGTTTATACTGGTTCGGGCCACCGTTGTGGTGTAATAACCTACTCCAGTGTGGTGGTGGTGGATTGCCTCTTGGGCTAATGATGAACAGTACAAGGGAAGAACAGCCTCCTGAGGTTGAGGTGTTCTTGTGTGTATGAACTTGTGGTGCGAGGAGTTGATGAATTGCTCTCTCCCCTTCCCTGTGGTGGCTAGCTCTACTTATATAGGCCCTGGTCCTCTTCCCAAATGTTGAGCGGGAAGGGAGCCAACAACGGCGGGCAAATTTGAAGGGGGGCAGCTAGTACAAGTTATCCTGACAAAAGCGGTCTTCGCATGTGAAAAGCCCTGTGGTGATGCCGTCTTGGGCTCCATGATGACCTCTGCCTTGCCGTCCTCCTAGTCTTGGTCTTGTTGCACCAATATGGGAACCTTTGCCTGATGCCTCGGTACTCTTCGTCTGTGCTTGCCTTCTTACCACCAAAGAGGAAATGTGGACGCTGTGCACACTGGCGCCCGCCTGGCACCTGCCTGGTGCCGTTCGTCATGGCTTACGTCACAAGTGCCTTGTGAGGTTTGCCCCGCCTTGATATCTCCGCTCCTCGTGAGCCTGCCTGGCTAACTACTCTAGAGGAAGTCTTACGTCGTCCGCCTCGCGAGGCTTGGACCCTCGCGATGGCCTTGGATGCCTTGTTGGTGAAGATGGGTCGTACGGCCCGCTGCCTAGCCACGCCGTGGGTCGCAGGCAGGCAAGTCTGGGGACCCCCATTCCTAAAACGCTGACAGTAGCCCCCGGCCCCTAGGTGCGCTCGGGCTTGGCTTCGCGGCGAAGCCAAGGGTCAAGTTCGGAGCGCCGCGGGCCCCAAAAGCCCGCGGCCTCGGTCGACGCATGGTGGTTGATTAGACGTGGGCGTATCCGCTTCCCCACGCTGCCTTTGAATCCGCCCGGCTATGCGGCCCCCGCGGCCTACACCGTTATTCCTCCGCCTCTTGCGCCTTGTTTCCCCAATTCCTCTGCTTCCTTGCGACTCTGTTTCCCTTCCCCAATCTGACTCGCGCTCTGCCTGCTCCATAGCCATGGCGCCCAAGCAAGCTGGGAAGGGGAAGAGCCCTTTGCCCCTTTCAGCCACGCCACCGTCCTTCGCGCCGGCGCTCGACCGGTCTCGCATGCTCAACGACGAGGCCATGGACAAGGTGCGTCTGATGCTTGCCTCCAGCTTCAATGAGTGGGGGGAGACAGTGGCTTGGCCCGCGTCCCGCACTCACTCGGTTCAGACGGCCATCGAGATTCCAATCTTCATCGACGCCCTCTGGGCAGGCCTGATTCCTCCCTTCTGTGCCTTCTTCAACGCCGTGCTTGAGCATTATCAGATCCACTTGCTGCATCTTGACCCTCAGTCTGTGACACTTCTCGCCGTCTTCGCCTTCGTGTGTGAATCCATGGTGGGTATTGCTCCGTCAATGGCTCTCTTCCGCCACTTCTTCTCATTGCATCTGGCCGACCATCAGCAGTGCTCAGGGTGCGTGAGCTTCCAGGCTATGGTCGAGACAACAGGCGATGGGATTGATTTTGAGCTTTCTCCATCTACGAGTGACTTTCGGATGCGATGGGTGTTTGTTGATGCCGGTGTGTTCAGTCCTCTGCTCCAGGCTCCGTCGGGGCCCGCTGTTCCTAACCCCGGCTGGGGCCATCAGCGGCTCACGAGCCCCGGCCTCGCCCGTGTCTGGCTTAGGTTGAAGTTGCTGAAGAATCGCGGCGTGACTGCGCCGATGGTGGTGAAGGAATTCATCCGACGTCGGGTCGCTCCACTTCAGCGCCATTCTTGCCCCATGTGGACCTTACTCAGCAGCCAAGACCACATGAGATTTCAGGAGTCCGGGCTCCTCCTTGGGACGCGGGAGACGGTGCTCAAGGTCCTAACGGGTGTCTCTTTGCCGGCCGAGCTGCCTGGGAACAGCTGCCTGCTGTACCGTTGCAAGAATAAGGATGAATTTGTGAAGGCCATGCCTCTCTTTGATGAATGGGGGCCGCGACCGGTCGGCCTGGAGGGCCTCGGGAGAACCCTGTCGTTGTGGTTCCCTTTCTTGCTCCTCGATGCTTTGGGCTCACCCCAAGTGGCGATGCGTGTGGGGCGAGTTCAAAGCGGAGACCAGTGGCTCGTGTCTTGTGGCCTTGTGAGTGGTGATCCCGGGCTTCGTCTTGAGGCCTGCCACGCCCCTCCCGAGGCGTCAGTTGCTGAGGAGACGTTGTGCGCGACGAGGCCAAGGCTCCAGGAGCCTCGGGAGATCACGGTGAAACGGTGTCCGGCTGTTTGCCTGAACCGGGCACCCCTGAAGGTATTTTCCCGAGCTCTTCTTCAGTCCCGCTGCGCTCTGGCCGCCACGTTCAGCGTTTTGGTCGCCTTTGCGTGGACTTCGAGGAGCTCCGCAAGAGGAAAGGATCCCCCACCGGCAGCAATGTCTTCGGACCGCTGAAGCGGAGGAAGTACTTCACCATTGATGTGTAAGTATCACGCGGTTGTGGCCTTTCATGTGCTGCTTTCTTCTTCTGACGCCTGTCTTTCAGGGCTCCATCAACTGAGGCTGCTGGATCTCCCGAGCGCTCCAAGTCTTGCCCCTGAGGCAGAGTTGGCTGAAGGAGCACTTATGCCTTCCTGGCGTGCTGATCCCGCGGCCTCGGCATTCCTCCCTTTAGCCTGGCATGGAGCTTGGCGGCGTGCCCAAGACTTCTCCGCTGATCTTTGGTGGTAGCCTGTTGGCTCCGATCCTCAGCTCCTCTTCGAGCAGCAAGCCCCAGCAGGCTCAAGCTTCTCGCGTAGACGGGCTGGTGTCGGGGGCGGCGCCAGCCCCCAGCCTCCTGCCGAGGGGTCACGCGCCATGTGGCGCCCCGCCCGCAGCCCCCGAGGCAGAGGACGAAGAAAGCCGGGCGTTCGAGCTTGAGCGCGGGCGGAGCGTGGTTCGCCACGAGCTCTTCCAGGAGGCAATGAGTGTGATGAGCCGGCTTGGGGGAGAGCTTGCGACTGTTGATTCGCGTCTTGAGGCTGAAGGTCTTCGGTATCTGGAGGAGCGGCGCAAGCTGAAGGTGGCCATCAGCCTCGTCCGCTATCAGCCTCGGCCGCTATCAGCGCAACCTTGAGAATGCATAGGCCGAGGCGTCTCTCAAGGCTTCCTACGAAGCCCGCTCACGAGCCCTGGAAGAGGCTCGTGAGGCTGATCGCCGCCGCGAGGCTGCGGAGAAGCGCGCGTGGGAACTCCGGGCCTGGAGTGCGTCCCTCGAGCAGCAGGTGGAGGAGCGTAAGGCTGCCCTTGCATCGCTGAGGGGGACACATGTGGAGGAAGATGGGGTCCGGAAGCGTGAGGAGGCGTTGGCCCTGGAGGCCATGGAGCGCAACCGCGAGCTCGAGTAACTGGAGACGAGGGAGTGCCAAGTTTCCCAAGCAGAAGATGCCATCGGGGCTCGCGAGGCCGGAGTTGAGGAGGAGGTGAGCCACCGGGTGGCCGAGGTTCGCGCGGACCTGGAGGGCAGGTACGATCTAAGGTTGGAGCTCGCGGGCGTGGAAGATGAAGGCAGGGCTGCTGCCCTCAGGCCCAGGTTGGACGAGGCTGAGAGGCGCGCGGAAGCCGCGGCCGCAGCCCTGGTCACGACGCAGGCGGACTTGGCCTCCGCCCGCGCCGAGCTGCGCTCCCTCCGGAGACGGGTTGATGATGCAGAGGCCGTCGCGAGGCAGAACACGGAGGAGGTGCTCCGACGCCGAACGCTGGAGCGCGAGCACGCCCCCATGCTTCAGGAGCTTCGGAACAGGGCCAATATCGCCCTGGGCCACATTTGCGATGCGGAGGCGCCGACTCCCCACTCAAACAATTACGCTAGCTACCTAACCTTCTTCACTGAGGTGGTGACGCACCTGGAGGCTCGATCTGCCCAAGCTCGCCAGCTTGTGGAGGAAAGGGGGCGCGGCTTGCATGAGCGCGCTTTCTCGCGCGTCTTCAACCACCTCCTGAATGCCAACCCCAACTTCGACTTTGACGCCGGCATCATCCCCGTACCCACGGCTGTCCGGGGCGACCTGGCACGCTGGGTCGAGGACCGTGTGGACCCGTTGGTCAGGGCCTTCACTTCAGAAGATGATGCTGTGGTGGTCATCACAGACGAAGGCGGTGTGGTCGATGATGGCGACGGGGGCGTCGCCGATGATGGGGATGAGGCCGACGAAGTCGACGACGATGCGAGAGACGCGTCTGCAAGTGACGCAGCGAGCGATATCTCCAGCTGATCCCCTGTTCTCCTGTCATTTCTTCCTGCGCACAAACTCGGGTGTGGCCCTTGGGAACTTGTAAGAGCATTTTGAGAGGGGGAGCCCCTCATGTAAACAAATCATAGTTTTTATTTTTCCATGCGGTGTAAGTTTGTGTCCTCGTGAACTTATGAATCCTGATGCGAGTTTTTTTTGCCTTGGTTTACCTTAGTCAGCGCCAGCCTTGAGCTAGGCTGTGACGTGCCAAGTTTCTGAGAACCTTGTGGAGCTCCCCGCCCTGCCGAAGGGAGCCCCCACGTGGAGTGGATAACAGTTGCAGCGCGCGCTCGGGGCGCGCGTGCTTCGCGCAGTCCGACTCACGAGGAGCTCGTGAGGGCAAGGCGATGGACATGAGTCCCAAACAAAACAAGATCCAGAAGGCAAGGAATTGCTCAAACGAGGAAAGATTCCCCCCGCGCACAACAATAAAAACCCAGCTTCAACTCAAATCCAGATGCAGAAAGCAAAGCTATAGAAGGAAAGATCCAAAGCAAAAGTCCGCGTCCGGCACCTAGTCTAGTCTTCTGGTCTTCAAGTCTTCTCACCAGCGCGGAGCTAAGTGCTGCCACTAGGCGTGGGAGGGAGCCCTAGGACCTGAGGCCGGCACCCCTGAGACTCCGGGGCATGTACAGCCCCAACTCATTATTACGTGAGAGTGTCACGGGCGGTGAGCTTCTCATGCACCGGGCCTTCTTCACACGTACCGGCCTTGATTCATATCGCCAGACGAGGGCCCCGCCTTGCGCCGCTCTTGACCTCCTCTGAGCCGACTGGAGACCAGTACGAAACAGAGGAGGGAAAGAGGACGCCAACGGTTCCCTCGGTGACCACAGGTCCTCTGCCGGGGGAAGGGTTGGCGAGGACTCCCCGGCAGAGGGCCTACCTCCGGGTATCGTCAGACGGCACGCGCCGCGGGGAGGGGCCTTGCTCCTGGCTCCCTCTCGGTGGCCCCCAGTGCGTCTCCCTTGCCGGGGTGGGTGTCGCCGCGCCTGGGTCGTCGACCGACGCGGCAACCTGGTTCATCTGTAACCCATGGTTAGCGTAAACTTGTTCTTGAGGGACTAGTGGTACCCTGTAATTGCCGCAGTTGGCGCTATCGTCGTGGTTCTCCGTTGGCTCTTGGAAAGCTTCCACTCCTAGCGCCCCTTCTCCCCAATCTTCTCCAGCGAACGAGCCGACGTCATCCTCTGGTGCGTACTCTTGGTTTATCATGCGGGGCACGTAGGCATCCAGGGCCGTCACCCCGAACACCTCGCCATGGTGCCCCACGCTCCATGTTGCTCCGCCCATAACAACGTCCTGGGGGTGACGATACGGTACCCTGCCGGAACCGTGGGAGGTGACGCTTGTGCTTGCGCTCATCGAGGGCATCATGGGGGGATTGGAGCCCCCTGCGCCGCCGGCCGTGCTGACATTGACGAAGCCCCCGTGCGTAGTTGGTGGTGCGCAGACGTGGTGGTGCTCACCGCGCGGCCCTGCAGTGGCCTGGGAAGGGAGTCGATAGCAGAAGGTTGGTGCTCCCAACGTCGCCGCGTCCAACAGCTCAGCGACTCACTCAAGTAGCGTGTCCCGACCGCTCTCCATCAGCCTGCATCGCAACAGCTCTCTTGCCACCCTAAGTGCCGCTCGCATCTTCGCTTGCTCCCGCCGCGAGTGCGGCGTTGTTGCTGCGGCGTGGCTCGCTGCTATTGCTGCGGGCCGTACTTGCCGCAGGGTGAGGGTGGATGACGCTTGACCGCGCTGTCCACGCCCAGCAGAGCCTGGTAGCGCACGCGCCGCTTGAGGTGCGGGGTCGAGATCTCCATGGGTAGGCAGCGTCGTCCGGTCCAGCCAGGCTGCCCAGCGGTTGGAGCCGGTCCTTGGGTCGCCTGACATCGCAGCTGATGATCGTCGAAGAGCTGGTGGGCAGGGAAGAAGCTCCGGTGCACCCCTACCTGTCGCGCCAAATGTCGGATGTGGGGTTCCGGCAAACCCTTAAGGTTCGAACACTGGGGTGCGTGCGAAGTCTTTCCTTTCTACCGATCTATGTCTAGCTCACTAAGATCTTGCGGACGAACTCGACAAACTCACAACACAGAAAGAGACACGAGGTTTATACTGGTTCGGGTCACCGTTGTGGTGTAATACCCTACTCTAGTGTGGTGGTGGTGGATTGCCTCTTGGGCTGATGATGAAAAGTACAAGGGAAGAACAGCCTCCTGAGGTTGAGGTGTTCTTGTGTGTATGAACTTGTGGTGCGAGGAGTTGATGAATTGCTCTCTCCTCTTCCCAAATGTTGAGCGGGAAGGGAGCCAACAACAGCGGGCAAATTTGAAGGGGGACAGCTAGTACAAGTTATTCTGACAAAAGCGGTCTTCGCCTGCAAAAAGCCCTGTGGTGACACCGTCTTGGGCTCCACGATGTCCTCCACCTTGCCGTCCTCCTGGTCTTGGTCTTGTTGCACCAATATGGCAACCTTTGCCTGATGCCTCGGTACTCTTCGTATGTGCTTGCCTTCTTACCACCAAAGAGGAAATGTGGACGCTGTGCGCACTGGCGCCCGCCTGGCACCCGCCTGGCGCCGTTCGTCATGGCTTACGTCACGAGTGCCTCGTGAGGTTTGCCCCGCCTTGATATCTCCGCTCCTCGTGAGCCTGCCTGGCTAGGCTACTCCAGAGGAAGTCTTGCATCGTCCGCCTCGCGAGGCTTGGACCCTCGCGATGGCCTTGGATGCCTTGTTGGTGAAGATGGGTCGTACGGCCCGCTGCCTAGCCACGCCGTGGGCCGCAGGCAGGCAAGTCTGGGGACCCTTGTTCCCAGAACGCCGACAGGACCCGAAGGTCTGAGGTAAACTACTCACACTTCATCGGAGGGGCTATGGTGTTGATATAGAAGCCCTCCGTGATCGATGCCCCTTCCGGCGGAGCTCCGGATCAGGCACAAAGATGGGATCTCGTGGGTACAGAAGGTTGCGGCGTTGGAATTAGGTTTTTGGCTCCTGTTCTGATCGTTTGGGGGTACATAGGTATATATAGGAGGAAGAAGTACGTTTGTGGAGCAACAGGGGGCCCACGAGGGTGGAGGGCGCGCCTGGGGGGAGGCGTGCCCCCTCACTCGTGGCCTCCTCGAAGCTTCTTTGACTTAGGGTCCAAGTCTCCTGGATCATGTTCGGTGAGAAAATCACGTTCCCGAAGGTTTCATTCCGTTTGGACTCCGTTTGATATTCCTTTTTGCAAAACTCTAAAATAGGCAAAAAAACAGCAATTCTGGGCTGGGCCTCCGGTTAATAGGTTAGTCCCGAAAATAATATAAAAGTGGATAATAAAGCCCAATATTGTCCAAAACAGTAGATAATATAGCATGGAGCAATCAAAAATTATAGATACGTTGGAGACGTATCAGAAGGCACATTTCTTTCTCAAACAAAGTATACCAAGGACTTATTCAAGAAGTTGAACATGCAAGAAAGCAAAGGTATGAAAACATCCATGCCTACTAGTGGACATCTTGACTTGACCAAGGATGGCAAATCGGTTGACCAAAAGGTTTACCGCTCTATGATTGGTTCATTGTTATATCTATGTGCCGCTCGTCCTGATATTATGCTAAGTGTGTGCATGTGTGCACGATATCAAGCGCCCTCTAAAGAATGTCATCTTAAGGCTGTGAAAAGGATAGTGAGATACTTAATTCACACACCAAACTTTGGCATTTGGTATCCTAAGAGGTCTTCTTTTCATCTTGTTGGCTACTCTGATTGGGACTATGCCGGTGACAAGGTTGATAGAAAGTCCACTTCCGGTACTTGTCAATTTCTTGGTAGATCTCTTGTGTCTTGGTCCTCCAAGAAACAAAACTCAGTATCCTTATCCACCGCCAAAGCGGAATACAATGCCGCCGGTTCATGTTGTGTTGAATTACTTTGGATGACCCAAACTCTTAAAAATGACGGGATATATGTGAAACATGTTCCATTGCTTTGTGACAATGAAAGTGCCATTAAGATTGCTCACAATCCCGTGCAACATTCTCGAACTAAGCATATTGCAGTTCGTCATCATTTCATTCGAGATCATGTTGCTAAAGGGGACATTAATCTTAAGCATGTTTGTACCGATAAGCAATTGGCGGATATATTCACCAAACCGCTTGATGAGATAGTATTTTGTTGTTTGAGAGGTTAATTGAACATCATTGATGCCTCAAACTTGCAGTAGAAACTCCATTTGGATACATGCAAGGCATGGGCCTTTGACTTATCCTTGATACCTCTCTTATGATGATGATTATATGTCTTGGATATATTTGCACCCTTGCATGCTATCTAACCCTTGTAGTTACTTGGATGAATCTAAATCTATGAGATTGCAACTCACTCACATCTTGAGCAATCTCTACATCGTCAAGTCTCTACAATTTGGTTGTTGAAGTCAAAGAATCATGAAACCCTTGAACATATCCTTTGACAAATTCTTTATATCAAATTTCATTTGGTATCAAATTTCATGATTGTCATTTTGGATAGACAAGTGCTCTTCCTTGCAAGACTAACCCATGTAGGTAGATGAACTCAAATTACAAGTGATGCTCCCAACCATTGATGAGCTAGATCAACCTTGAGCATTCGACACAAGTTCAACTACATGATCAAGGTCAACACCACCACCCATGGTTTGTTATTCCATCTTTGAGAAGCTTTACCCCAAGTCATGGGTCGAAGCAGCTCAACAAGGTGTGAATACATCAAAATGCTTAAACGGAAAAATGGTAACCCCATTTTAAGCTTAAACGATGAGTATGACCTACGATCAAGTGTTCTCACTTGACTCCTCAGTCAATATACTCTCACATAGGTGACTTTGTCACCGACCAATTCTAGATGAAGTTCTATAGTGTTTCTCTATGATCTTGCAATTGTCTCTTGCATATTTCTTCCCCTTCTTAAATAAAAAAAACTTCATTTAGATTTGTTTTTTTCTTTGTTCTGCATTTCTTGCATCCAATTCATTGCAAATCTCTCAGTAAATTCCTTGCAAATCTTTGTGAGATCTTATTTGCCTAGTGAGCTGAGATGACAAAATGTTCTCTTTGGGTTGAACTCGGACACACCGGTTTTTCACTTTGGTCGAACCGAACCTTTTCAGCGCCATCGAAGAAAACAACTCAGTGTTACCGATCTCAATGCTGAGAAGACACTTTGCCATTTGCATCTTGCATATTTGTTCCAGCTCCACTCAATGACTCTTGTCCTCTACCAGCATCACATTCTATACTGCTTTGCTCTGTGACTCAAGGACTAAACATATCTTGACTCACACTCCAGATGATCCTTCTTGGAAATTGATGTCAAAGGGGAAGAGAGAGATCACATCAAAGCTTAATCACTTCAAAAGGGGGAGAGTACTTCAAAGGGGGAGAATGCTTAATCACATCAAATGGAGAGAGAGAGACCCCAGAGACCCCAGATGCTTGGTATTCAAGAGGAGAGAAGTCACATGTCTTTAAGAGGGGAAAGACAAGTTAGTTTGTGTTATGTTTTTTTGTGCTCTGGTTTATTTTGCTATGATTTTCTTTTCCCTACGTTCTCCCATTATCCACTATAAGATTCAGGGGGAGAAAGACATCCTAGGGAAGGAAATCTTTGAATTCATTGCATATCTTTTTCCTTTGGGGACACACACACACACACACACACATATATATATATATATATATCCAATAGATTACCTAGTACTCACTCTCTACATGTCATCCGTCTGTTCTAGACAAATGGTTTAAAATCCCTTTCCACGACGGCATCTGGAACCGTCTCCAAGTGAGTGTGGGCGATAGGGGGGGTCCTTCCCACACGACCCAGAAACCGTCGGGGATATGCCCTCCTGGCACACACGTTCAGCAAAATGAGGTCGTGTGCGACCGGCGAGCGCTCAAATACGGAAATGCATACAGTACATATAAAAAAAATACAATTATACAATGAAATTGTTTCCGTTCGCAAGTACATCCCACACAGTCAGTCCCCGCTAAACGTTTCCGTTTGTATGCTCAGCCCACATGGTCGCTCCAAGGAAAACGTTTCTGTTCACAGGTACATCACAGAAAAAAAATTCCCGTTAAATCGTTTGTGATTGCGTTGCCATTGCACACGATATTAATATTTTTATCGTTTGCGTTATTGAATGCATCACACACGGTGCGTAAAAAGAAATTGTGTGGCAAAGGCTGTCCATCACACACACTTTTTGTGTGATAAACGTTTGCACAAGGTGGCCTAACACAAATAGTTTTCAAGAGAAAGTCGTGTGTGCAGTGGAGATTGATCGCACACGTAGTGGATCCTAGAAACGTTTCTGATCTCCACGTATATCGCACAGGTTTTGATTTCGCAAACCGTGTGCAGTGTAATCCCTATTTAATCCATGATTTATCCAATTAATCCCTAATTTAAATATCACATGTTATGAATTTGAAAGTAGGCAGTCACTTATTTCATATCCAACCATGTTTATTACATATATAGGTTCAACCACGAATCCATAATTCAATGCACAGTACATATCTTTGAAGAACTACGAAGCACCAAGTAAAGAATGATGAACCATAGTTGTACTAAAGCTTGTAAATAGAGAGGCGAAAGACATTACGGTTGCTAGAGAAGGTGAAGCGGAATGCCGTGTGTGCCCTCCTCCATGCGTAAAAGGCGCCATACGACTCTAGGCCAACCCCTTGTGATGGCTACCCATCCATCCCTCACTGTCTTCATTAGGACTTCTCGATGCTCATTGTAGTCTGGATGAAATACTTTAAACTTCATTGCGTGTCCACCAATCATGTACTTTGCGAAGTAATCTTGAGTGAACTGCTTCGGGAACCACTGGGAATGAAAAAGATCCAGACATTGTTGTCTAACAACTTATTATGGGCAGTAAAAAGAGAAAGCTGTAGAGTTTGTAGATACCATCCTACAGTTCATTGTTGTGTTGGATAGAGCATAAACAAATAATTTGCTTGCCACCATTTGTATCTTTTTGCTAATAATCCTTATCAGTTTCCTCACTTGATGCTTGTTCATCAATATCTCATTGCCCCATACGCAAAAAGGGTCAATGCGTGGATCCTTGCCAAGGGCATATGTACCTACAAGCAACAAGTCAATATTAGAAGCTAACTAGTGTCATGGCCCGGATCTATATCCACTACATTATGGAACGACGGGGAGTACAAGCCGAGGATGAAGCTAACCTCGGCGGAAAATGGTGGCCACTCCTGTTGTTGTCCTGCATAAGTAGTGGAAAGGCATGATAAGTACAACAATATTAACATCAAACAAATATAGCAAAGGTAAACAACATCATCTCCAAATGATAGCTTGAATGTGTTGGTTTCAGCATGTTGTTAAAGCAGATATAAAATGGAAGGCAATGTTATCGACAACAGGCTTAACAACCATCAAATATTGCAATTCAAACTGGTATTGTTGAAAATGAATAGAACGTGGGTAATGCTTTAACATAACACTGGATAAATGTGTAAAACTGAAATAAAGGGCATGTGTTAACTACACCAGGAATAACTGGAACCAAATATAGCCGTTCAAACTAGTATTGATGTAGTCGAGCGGCAAGCGACCGGATGTCCGGCCCGGCACAGCCACTTACACTCCAATGGCCATATTTGCACTACCACTATATATATCCATCTACCCATCCGGTAGAGGGTTGACCACTTCATCCCAAATCGCCCCAAGAACACAAGTGGCTCCCTCTCACTTGTCCTACACCAAATCTTAGATCCAGGAGAGATTTGTGAGAGTTCTTGAGAGATTTTCCAATCAAGTGATAGATCCACTCCCTCTCCCACTTTTACCAGAGGAATTTTTGATTTGAGAAAGTCATGAGCATTTCCCCCTTGATCTTGTTACTCTTGGAGGTTGGAGACTCCTAAACAATAGGAGTGCTCTGGCGAGGAATCAACTTGTGATTTGCCCCTGGAAAGTTTTTGAAGGTTTGGAGGCCGCCTCAAGGTCTACCACTAGTGGATGGGAATCGCCTTCGTGGTAATATCTCAAAGGGTGAATAGGGTTAGCCTTCGCGGCAGTGGTGTGCCTTCATGGTAACATCCATCCCTCCAATGGTGACTAGCTTCCCTCCAAGGAAGTGAACATCGGGATACATCCTCGTCTCTGTGTCTTAGGTTATTTCTAACCCTAGCCACTACTTGTGGTTTACTTTGGTCTCCTGACCTTGCATTTACTATATCTTGTTGTCCTCATTATATTGTATTGGTTACCATATCATAGAGATAATTTAGGCCAACACTTTATAGTCCGCAATTCATACTTCCTACTCTATCTGGTGCTTAGTGTGAATTGCTAGCTTGTAACATTCATTTCCATATCTTGTGAAATAATTTGTGTAAGCTTGTATTGCTTACTTGTGGTTGTGTGTATTATTCATTTACATATCTTGTGATATACATTGAGTAAGTTTGTGTAACTTACTCGTGCTTACTCTTATCCTCGTTGTTCTCATCTTGTTTATCCTAAGTTGTTGGTGCACTTAGTGAGCCTAGTATATTTAGGATTTGTGCTTTAAAAGTATTCGCTTAGTTTATTTCCGCATTAGGATATAGCCAAATACGTAAAAGATTTTAAAACGCCTATTCACCCCCCTCTAGGCGACATCGTGGTCCTTTCAACTATGTAAGGCATCAGCATGTGGAGAAGGTGAACGAGAAGCCTGGGCCATGGTGAAAACGCGGTATACCGAACTTGATCCAAATCATATGGCCCGGGTCGGACCTCGGGGACCAGACGGACAAGAAATTCCTGTTAGCTTGGTGTATGACCAAGTAAAGACAGCCGCCAAATTTTCACAACAGGAATGTAAACTAGACAACCTTATAGATGGTATAGATGAAAAGTAGGTGTTTGATTCCATGTAACAATGTACTTTATCATCAAACTTTATATCCGGTCGAATTTGAAAAATTCTCATGGCAAACCTTCCGCTTCGGCCTTCGATACCCAAGGGTTGGAGTGTTTCGGAATACCGTACTGTGGTAAACACCCAGTATGTTCGGAAACCAGGCAATCCGGTCATAATTGCTTGATCAGACAAACTGTGTTCGGGGAGTTATGTTATATTACTTTTTGTCGGGGGTTGGGTGCAACATATGCCAATGGATGGCTTATCATGGTGGGAGCGAGTAGAACGTCGCCGGTGCCCGGAAGCGGGATGAGGCGTGAACCTAACGTCAGGCGTAATTTACCCAGGTTCGGGGCTCTCCTTGGAGATAACACCCCTAGTCCTGCTCTGAGGGGTCTCCGCATGATCACTAAGGCACAAGTGAGTACAAAGGTGCTCCTTGAGCTGTATACTAGAGGTAGGAGAAGGCACGGCTAGCTCTCTCCTTCCTCTAGGGGCTGGTCTAGTTCTATCAGGTTGTGAACCCTTTGCATGGGTGCCCTGGGGGGTTTATATAGGCCTACCCACTAGGGGTACAATGGTAATCTGGCTGGGCATTGCGCCCGTCGATCTCTTCGGCCTTGACTTCTCCGCCATTCTTTGGGCCCCCCGCTTGGCGGGCCCGTCAGCTGAGTTGGAGTCTTGGGGCCGGCAGGCCGTTCTGCTTCTCTCGGGTCTTGTCGGCGATCACTTTGTGTTGTGTCTCTAATAGCCGAGGCTTGGTCGAGGTCGTGGCTACTGACTCACTTCCCGTGGCGATTCACTGTAGCCACTCCGTGTCTCGTCTGGTTAATGGCGCATGGGTCTCGAGGAAGGGGCGGGCCGACTCCTAGGGGCCAACCTCCCTCGGGTCCAACTGGTGGGACTGTCGCAGTCTTCCGGGCTCTCACTGGCTGGTGGGGCCTGTCGTCCTTGGGCCGTACCGACAGGCCGTCGTGGGAGCAGGACTCCGCCTGCTTGGGGTGATGTCAGGGACGGCGTGGAAACAGTGTCGCGCCGGGCGGAGATCTCCGCTGGTATGGTGCACTGTGGCCACGCCCGCCTGGATAAGGGGAGGGGATGGGCTACACTGTAGCCATTCCCCGTCCCGTCCCCTTTGATGAGGGCATGGGCCTCGTTGGTGCCGCGGTCCGACTCCTCGAGGCTGGCTTCTCTAGAAGCCGCCAGATAGGAGTCGGCTTGTCTTGGCCTCGCCTCCAGGACTCGGCCGTTTATGGGCAGTCGGGTATTCCTCTAGCCGGCCTCCAGAAGGCGGCTCTTCATCTTGGCGTCTTGAGGGGCGCAGTCAGCCCCGATGTCTTGAAAGGTTATGGGCTTAGGGTTAGCCTACCCATGGCCCATTACTCCAACAGTAGTCCCCGAAGCTGGTGAGGTGTCGTGGGTGATCGACCGAGGAACCTTAGCAGTTTCGTGCTCCCAGTGCTTGAGGTAGAGCTTCGTCCGTCTTCCGCCGGGCCGACTGGTAGGAGTCGGACTCGCCCATTCTGACTTGTCCAAAATTTTCGAATGCTTTGGCAGGATCCAAGTGGCGTGCTAGCTAAGCTTCCAGGACGCCGCTCGTTTCGGGCCTGTCACGTGGCGACGAGCGGTCGGGCCAGTCTGCCCACCCACGCGCGCGACGGGACACGCCTGCCGGCGGGGCCTGCCACTACCATGCCTCGGCACACGAGCGGATCCGCTACGGCCGAGGTGGGCGGTTGAGGTTCCCGCGGAGTTACTGTGCGCAGTAACTCACGCGATAAACGCGGGGGCGTGGGGTAGTGGGCACAGTAAATCCCACGATCGCTCCCTTGGCTTCGCAGCCCATAGGCCTATAAGTAGGGGGAGGAGGGGAATAGCAGAGCACGCGCGCCCCTCCTCCTTACTGCCTCCTCTTTCTTCTTCCTCTCGCCGTCGCCCTTCCACGCCACGCTGAGCAATGCGGCGCTTCGCTCCAGATGAGTTCATCTTCCGCCCCTGCGCCCCCCGTGGCGCGCTCCGGAGCATGGGACGGCTCCGAAGTTCACAACGACCACGTCGATTTCCTCCGCAAGACGCGGCGGCTGCCCGGCAAGGATTTCGTGAAGGTCCGCCTCGCGCCGAGGAGAGAGATCTCACCGGCGCCGGAGGAGGGGGAGCGGGTCGTCTTCCGCTCACACTGCCTGCGCGGCCTTAGCTTGCCGGCAAGCAACTTCTTCCGATCCTGCCTCGAATTCTACGGTCTCCAGCCGCACCACCTCATCCCGAACACGGTGGTGCTGCTGTCCACCTTCGTCACCTCGTGCGAAGGCTTCCTCGGCGTCCTCCCCACCATCGAGCTCTGGGGGGATTTCTTCTACATCAAGCTCGGCACCCTCGTCGCGGGCGTGCCGGCTCAGTGCGGTGCGTTCATCGCGGTGAGGAGGCCGGGGGCCGACAATCCATTTCCTCCCATCACGCTGATCAAGTCGGCGAAGATGTGGCAGCGGTCACACTTCTATGTGAAGAGCGTCTTCCCGGGCGGCGGAGTCAACTGCGGCTTTCCAGCGGCCTTGAGCTGAGGCGGCCCAACTGGTCGCATCGAGCCAGTCCTTGTTGTTACTCTTGGAGCCGCCGCCATCAGCGTGGCTCACGAAGTCTTGACACTGATCGAGAGCCTGACCGGGCCTGATTTGCTGGCCGCCTTCGTGGCACACCGAGTGCTCCCGCTCCAGGGCCGCCCTCACATGATCTGCCAAATGAGCGGTCATCGGGACCCGAGTCGGCTGTGCACCAAGGAGATGCCTCACGCAGAGGTAGCCTTCATGGTGAACTATCTTGCGAACTGCGAGCTCACGGAAGAGTGGCGGTATGGCAAGGAGCCATATTCACGCGCCGACCCTCCGCCCATGGTAAGTTGTCTTTTCCTTTTTCTCTGTCTCTTTGTTGCCAAGTCCGTCTTGTCCAGCCTGACCAATCGGCCTTTGAACAAAGCCCCCTCCTCCAGCCGGCAGCCGACGCCGCGGGGCCGGAGCGTGAGTTCCTCCCCGACCGGGCGGAGAGCGATGTCGACGACCCCGACTTGGGGGCGGCGACCTTAGAGGACGACACCGAGGGAGGAGGCGGCGAAGCAGGCGGCTCGAGGCTCGGAGCCAGCCTCGAGGACTGGCCTGACGACGACGCGAGGGAAGTCACCCCGCGCCACCAGCCAGGAGCCGGCCAGCCGGGCGTGAGCTCTTCTGCCGCGCTGGATGCCCAAGGCAGGGCGAAGAAACGCAGGGCCGCGCCGAGCCTGTTCGGCAGCCGGCCAAAGAAACCCAAGGGCTCGGCCGCGGCCACCAAGCGGGACGAAGCGGCCGCGAAGGCCAACCACTTCCGCAAGGAGGTGAAGACGCCGCAGCTGGTTTCTGCGTAAGTACTACCTTCCTTTTGCGCCTTCATCTTTTCTCCGTTTGACCTTACACTACAAAAAAAAGACACATCCGTGACATTTTGGGCCTAACGATTTTTTTCCTGTCATACATATGACACTTCTATGACGATAATTGTGACAAAACCCGGTAGCATCATAGATGTGGTGGGCTCCTACTATTATGAAAAAAATCATGACATAAAATGGGCTTTTCGTCCTGGGCGGGCCGGAGACGCAGCTGCATGACATTCTGTGGGCCGTCCATGACGGAAAAAACCGTGGTAGAAGCGAGGGGGAGGAAAATTTCAGGAGTTCCGGTTACGGTGGGAGGTCGGGGCGGCGATGCATGTTTCTCGTACACGTCGCGCGTGTGTGCGGCGTTAGCTCTAATCGAACCCGGCGAGGCGTTGGGCTCTAATCGAACTCCGAGCGATTGCGCTGCAGTTACGCTACATCGAACCCGAGCGATCGATGGCTGTTAATCGAACCCGATCGGCGATTCCTTCGCCGCTGCTGCTAACTAAAGCCGATCGATTGGATGAATAGTGAGCGTTAGCGGGGGGTGGGGGGTGGTTGGATGAGCAGTGGCGGCGGCGTTGCCTCTGGATGAACAGGACCCGTGGTTTGGAGGGCTGGATGAGCGATGAAGCGGTGGAGGGGTGCCCGTGGAGGGTGGTTGAACAAGACCCTGTGGTGTGGAGGGCTGGATGAACAGAGCGGTAGAGGGGTGCCCGTGGAGGGTGGTTGAGCGATGGCCGGTGGAGTAGCGCGCGGTGGAGGCTGGATGAACAGGAGCCCGTGGAGGCTGGAGGAGGTCGACGGTAGCCCGTGGAGGCTGGAGGAGGTCGAAAGTGGAGATGAACAATATCCCGTGGAGTCCTGTTTTGCGGTACGCCACACCCCTCCAGATGAACAGGACCTCCGTTTCGACCGTAGGAGGTCCGTTTCATCGTTTTGCGGTACGCCACACCCCTCCCGATCAACAGGACCCCCGTTTCGACCGTAGGAGGTCCGTTTCATCCGTTTTGCGATGCGCCACACCCTCCCGATCAACAGGACCCCGTTTACGACCGTGGGAGGTCCGTTTAAATCCGCTTTTGCGGTATGCCACACCCTCTCGATCAACAGGACCCCGTTTCGACCGTAGGAGGTCCGTCTCCTCCGTTCTTGCGATGCGCCACACCTCCCGATCAACAGGACCCCCGTTTCGACCGTAGGAGGTCCGTTTCCTCCGTTTTGCGGTACGCCACACTCCTCCCGATCAACAGGACCCCCGTTTCGATCGTAGGAGGTCCGTTTCCTCCATTTTGCGGTACGCCACACCCCTCCCCATGAACACGACGCATTCCGTTGGCTCCCCATGAACACGACGCATTCCGTTGCCTCCCCATGAACACGACGACGATGCTGTTTCTCCGTTCCGACCCAGCCATGTACACGAGCCCTCGCCGTACGTATGCGCGAGTAGACGTTCGAGACCCTACAGTATGTACGTACGTGGCCGTATTTTCTTTCTTGCACCCTGGCCGCTATACGTACGTGTACATGCTACGTGCGCGCCTCTTCTACGACACGTACGCGATTCTACTACGACACGTGCGCGCCTCTACATCGACCAAGATATATGCATTACGTTCGCGACCAGAATGAAAATGCTACGTGCGCTTCGACCAGGTGGGTCCCGATCGAGCACTTCCTTGCTCGCAAAGATGTAGCTGGTGGGTCCCAGCAGTCGAAGCGAATCGTTTTGGTTTTTTTTGCCCGGACGCACTTCCTTGCGTGCGAAGATGTAGCTGGTGGGTCCCAGCAGTCAGGGGGCGAATCGTTTTTTTTGCCCGGACGCACTTCCTTGCGTGCGAAATGGTGTAGTTGGTGGGTCCCAGCAGTCAGGGGGAAACATTTTTTTCGCGAAATACGGTGGCCCATCCGGTGGGTCCCTGCTGTCAGGTGGAGGAATCATTATTTTCCGCGTAATAAGGAGGCACTTCCTTGCTGCCGCCGTGGACCCAGCTGTCAGCCTCTCCACGTACAGTCCACGTCCGATGGAAGTCGTTCCTTGACCACGTTGACCACGCCGCGCCGAGAGCACCAGGGCAGTGGACGACGGCGAGGCCTAGGAAAGGGATGACGCGGAGCCGGTGAAGACGCGGCAGTGGATGCCCATGCGGAGAGGAGTATGAGGGTTCAGTCGTTCGGCTGCGGTGTAAGGCTGCCGTCGCCCGCGAGCACAACAAGCGATGGGAATAGTAGGGGCGGTGAAGCCTCTGCGGGCAAGACAACCGCCACGGGAGGCGGAAGCGGCGGCATGACCGGGCGCTGCTTTGGGCGGCTGGACCAAGAAGACCAGAGGTTGAAGAAGCACTACGGCCGTTGGATGGACATCGTCAGTCCTTTGAAGCTAGAATCGTTTATATTGACTAAGTGACAAAGCCCTTGGTACGCTCCAACTTAGTAGGCCCATAGGCCAGCCTCAAACGGCAGTGCGCCCAGATGTCAGGGGGAGGAATCATTTTTTGGGCGGCCGAAGCTAAGAATATCCGAGATTCAAGAAGAATCACGACATCCGTTGGATAGACATCCAACGGCCACTGCTGCTAGAATCGTGTGTTGACTATAATAAGTTGACAAAGCCTTGCATATGCGTTAACTTATTTTTTGGGGGGACGCGTCACTTAGTAGGCCCACAAGTGTGTGGCAGAGAACTTATAGCCCATTTGCGTTTTGTAAGAATGTACATCCCATTTTTGAATTCTAATGGAATTTACAACAACCCATTTACAGTTTGTTAAAAGTACAACCCATTTTCTAGCTAGGACAACGATTAATAATTTCAACCAACCGTTGAAGACAAAATTCAATAAAATTTCCCACATTTTGACGGGATCCGAAATATTTTTATTCCAAAATTTCAAATTTGTATTACATAAAAATCCAACGAAACATTGCGCGCGCAAAAATTAAAATTTAAGATTTTCAAAATCCATAAATAATATTTTATAAACTAATTTTGTGTTTGGTGCATTTTTTATAGTTACTGCCTTGTTTTTATAATTACATCCCATTTATTAATTTTTAAAGCCCATTTTCCTGTTAAGCCTAATGCATCCCTCCTAGGAAAGATTTGCAGCCTAGAGGGGCGGAGAATAACAAGTTGACCTTGCCTAGGTATTCCTCAAAAAGACGTATAGCTGGGCTAGCCATTTTCATCTTGAAAAAATTAGTATCTGGGCTGGATATCTGGCCTGGGCTAGACGGGCCACAGCCCGCCCAGTTAATACCCTTCTCTCCTCACGAACAACAAAGAAATCATCGCCAAGAAAAACTTCTGCGGTGCTCACGCCTCAAAAACACAAATCTTTGCTCGAGCTGCTTGCTCCCAGCTGTCGGCCGCATCTTGTGTAATTCTCTCGTTTATATTGACTACATAGGTTGACAATGGTGTGGCACCGTGATGTCAGGAAACCAGGAGAAAGCAAAAAAAATATAGTTGTACATAATAAGGAGGCACTTGCGTACGTACGGCTATGGCCCTAGTGGGTCCCTAGTGTCATCCAGTCAAAATAAAGTCATCTCCTAAATCCTCATGTTCATTGACCATGTTAAGAATGCTCGGCGCCACGGCGAGCGCAACAACTCGAAGGACAACGGAGAGGGCCTCGCGGGCCCTACGGATGGTCTAATACAACGCCCGCTGCTCATTCAGGAAGCCGGGATCATCGAACACCTATGAGCACCTTCGAGAAACTGAGACGACATGAAACGGTAAGGCCGCGCTTGGGAGCTCTGGTTTATTTCAAATCTGTATTACATACAAGTGTAATTTACTCGTCATCGGAAACAATGCATAAAATACAAGCGTAATGAAACCGAGGGCCCGAGGTCTGTAAGTAAAAATGGCGGCTTACGCGTGTAATTTGAGAGACTAGTGTATATTTTACGAGCACTGCTATATGGACGATATTACCAGATGATACATGCACGGCGTGCGTATGATGCCATCCATGGGCAAGGCTGAAACAGCAGCTAACGGCTCGATTAGCAATCGTCCGAGTGTTGTTCAGCGTTTTTATCGTGTGTGAAGTACTTCCGATATTTTACTAGTCGAAATCGACCAACCAAGCGCCTTCGCTCGAGACCATCTGCTTTAATTTACAAGCGTCAGTTTTACAAGCGGTTTTGGTTGCAAAACGACGATCCAATCACGGCCTAATATCAGGAGTTGGTCGGAAGATCATATGGTTTCACGTCTAACCTACCCGACTTGTCGTATAGGCTATGAATGAAACATCAGACGATGAACTTTTTAAGTACGGAAACAACAGAAGAGGATGATCTTCTTAATAAGCAAATCACTGGCATTAGATCGACATGCAAAAAAATACGAAGCATTATTCTCAGGAGGCACGGTGAACAGCTCGTGATGCCGCATGCCACAACATTCCAAGCTCAACTTTGCAATCAAACACAAGGCCTGGCATTACATAGACAATATTCAGAAAAAACTCTTAACACATGAATATCTCAGCAGAGTAACTATTTACTTCTAAACTGAACACACGAATAGGAAAAAACACTCGACGCTGCTCAGAACAAGGGTGTCCCACTCAAAAATATCAAATGCATGTCTTCTGGCTAACATCAATGAGCAAATTTTGACAAGGTTTTCCAATTCCAATATATTAAACTAACATCTTCTTGCTAACATCAATGCTTAGACTTTGACAAGCTTTTCCCATTCAAAATATGTAATGCCTATGATCGTGGAGTCCTGTCGTAGGTTCTTGTACTTGTTCGGGCACTTTTTGCCCAGGGCACTCCACGTGTTGTTAAATTGCCAATGGTCTCTGCAGACTAGTCATGTCACCGGTGTCTAATAATACTCAGTAAGCTTCTCGGTCATTCATACGTAATGTAGCGCAAACAGTGGCGCTTCTTTACGCAAAGTGGAGCGACCAAGCTGGACCCGATAATGCGGCGGTTTGCCTTGGACACATTGGCTCCTTTTGTGCGATTCAACTAAAATCAAAGTCGGAATAAAACCGAGCTTTAATTTTGATATCCCTGTAAGCAACAATAGGTATAAGGGAAACAATTACTGAGAAATAACAGTTGATGACTTGTACTCCCAGAAGAAAAGCATCTACTGATCTATTTTATCTTAATGGGAAACAAAGTAGGAGAGTAGCAACTCTCCATCAGTGTGATTCATTCATATTGACTGAGACATTATCTTAACAATGCCTTGTTTCAACATGTATAAAGAACGACAAAGCAGAAAAGTACCATTCATAAAACAATGCAACTGATTCATTTTAACAGAGACATTATCTTAACAATACCTTGGTTAAACATGTAGAAAGAACTACAAAGCAGGATAGTACCATTCCTAACAAGTGTTGCAGTTTTAAACTAAGATTCAGTAGTTAATTAATTCTGAGAGTGGCATTGCTTAATTTTACCAACGGCATTAGATTAATGAAAATCATAAATAGTTCCAGGGGAGAGTGGGCGCAACAACAGTATGTGCTTCCATCTACTTATAAAGGGGGTGATGCAGAGTTCGTTGTAACAAAGCAACAAGCATCATGTCTGGGTTGGTCCCATTTTGTTCACTACTTAATGGGAAAAGACAGCAATACAATAGCTTCAATTCAACATTTATTTAAAACAATACCAATACAAGTAGCACAACATCTCAAAGCACACTGCACAATCATGTGGATGAAGGCCTGTACTGACCTTTCATGAGACGGACAAGATAAAATACGAATCTGCCAACACGAATAGGAAATCCAATCTCGTTTTGTGAAGTTGAACTGAAATCAAGCAAAGTGTTTCGCGTAGCGAAGCAAAATGTCGCAATAGCAACAAGTTGAATAGATATCCCTGTTTAAGCAGAGGCAAAAAAGGAATCAATTACTGGCTAATAAAGGAGGATGAAACATGCAGCCACAAAAATGGTAATCCCACCAATCCTTAACAAGTGTTGCAGTTTTGAAATAAGATTCAGTAGTTAATTCTGAGAGTGGCATCAATTACTGGCTTATAAAGGGGGTGAGGCTGAATTTGTTGTAACAAAGCAACAAGCATCATGTGCAGGTTGGTCCCATTTTGTTCACTACTTAATGGGAAAAGACAGCAATACAATAGCTTCAATTCAACATTTATTTAAAACAGTACCAAAACAAGTAGCACAACATCTCAAAGCACACTGCACCTCATGTGGTTGAGACCAAGATTTGAAAAAACTCACCACGAAGACTGGAAACAAATTTCGATCTCCTTTTGTGCAGTTCCACTAAAATTAAGCAAAGTCACCGGTGTGACATTCAAGTTGAACTGCACAAAACACTCTTAAAACATAAGTGTTTGAGTAGCGAAGCAAAATGTCATAATAGCAACAAGTTGAATCGCTACCCCCGTTTTAATAGAGGCAAAAAAGGAAACAATTACTTGCCGATAAAGGAGGATGAAACAAACGGTGACAGAAAGAAGCATCTAACTTATCTTGGATGGAAAACAAAGTAGGACAGTAGCATTTCTAAAACGGTTGCATTGATTCATATTAACAGAGACATTCTCTTGAAACAACATTCATTAAAAAATGTAATTTACTTTTAACAGTGGCATTGCTTCAATTTTTCGGCGGCATTCTTAGATTAACAACAGCAAAATAGCTGTATGGGACATGCCAGCACCATAAAGCCCACACGTATAAATTGGTGATGCACGAGTATGTAGCCAAGCAGCATATATGCGCTGGTCCCATATTTGTTCTCTTTGAACCTTCTTCCTATGTGAGGGCAGCAAATCTAGTCCTGCACAAACTACGACCTCCCAGCTTTCTTTCCCTTTTCAACAAAGAGATCGGTTCCTTACGGATGTGTGTCTTTGGGTTACCCCCTTTTTTCCTTTTCGACCTACAAAGCGGCTGGATAGCCAGTATATACTACTTTCCGCACCTCCTTTCCTCATTGAACCACGTCCTAGATTCTTGCTCCAGCCCACCGCACCCTTCTTTCCTCTTTGAACCAAGACCTAGATTCGACTACAGATCGAAAAAAGATCCACATGCAGCTAGAGCAACGACGGTTTCAAAGAAACTTATACCTTAGGGTCGTCGGGATGTGGCAAGGCGTCTTGGGAGGCGGATCTGCCCACACTATGTACGACAGCGAGGAAGAAGGGGTCGGTGGCCCTCCTGCGCAGGCGTTGGGTGAAAGAGAATAGCGCAGCCGGCAGTGGATTGCCTCCCTCGCCGAAGGCGATAGAGTGAATGCTGCACCTCCTCCCCTTCCCGGTGCGACGGGATACGGACGCCTCCTTCACCAGCTGTGAGGGGGGAGAGAGAGACAAGAGTCCAACACAGTCTTGTTTAGATCTGGTGAAGAGAGGGTGAGAGACTGTGAATATAGCAAACCCTAGCAAATGAACGCTGAGCCTCCAGCGTGTACCATATATGTAGTGTGGCGAGCGTGTGGAGAGTGCAAACCCTAGCGAACAAGCTCTGAGGCTCCCGCTTATATATATACTACTGTAGTACGGACTGAGCTCCGGTGCCTTCACTGCACCTGCTTTTGGCTGTATGATAGGTGAGCCAACCACATTTTGGGCCCACCTGTCATAAATCCAAAGGCAGGTGCACTAAGTCAATGAAGCTGCATCCATATAGTACTCTCATGTATACGACTAATATATAGTGGAGTGGTTTTCTTATTCTCTCCAAAACAATCATTTTAAATTGTGTAAGTACGAAACAAAAATCTTTATTTAATGTACAGTGAAGAAAACTAGTACTACTTCCAATGAACTAACGATCCACGCCCACGCATCCTGGTCGCACTTCCTGTCCTTCACGTGTGCCACGTCCTTCACGTGTGCCACGTGTACATTTTTATTTAATGTATAGTGAAGAAAACTAGTACTACCCTCCCTTAAGTGAACAACCACACATGCGCCAAATTATCGGAAACGTGTGAGAGTGCGTACAAATAAAGAATTTTAATTTCAATTATCGGAAAGGTTTGAGAGTATTACAAAGTTTGACTTCAGTCAAATCTAATATGTGGAGTAAATAAAAATGGAGGGCTACTACGTCCATCCGGGTTTTTAGTCCACACCATTTTTTAAATCAAAGTTAATAGCTGGACAAATAAAATTATAGGGGAGATGGAGACAAAGTTGTGAGAAGGCTTAGAAATCAATACAAAACTTATGCTCTTAGTACCAACGTCGATCCTTCTTTGAGGAAACATTTGGTTCATAGCCAATTGTGTGATAAAATTGCACCAACGTGAAAGGCATTGCGTCTCGAGCGCAACCAAGGTGAATCGACGAAGGATATCATCTTTGTGCGTAACAAGCAAAAGCAGCGATGGAAGACAGCTTGTTTTTCATCAAAAATCGATCGACTTCACCACCGACGCAACCATGAGGCGCAACCATGAGCATCGATAGGTCATCGTGGTGATGCATCATCCATTTGGCATCAAGTTTGGGTGAGGCACCTATGAAGTTTGACAAATCCTCACTGTGGTCTGTTTCTTCTTAATAATCAAGCTCGAGGAAGGAAGAACCACGTGGCAGAGGACAGTGAGGCGGAACAACAATGGCCGTCCAATTTTGTGCGGTTCCACTAAAATTGAGGAAGACATGCCCGGGTATGGAGACACGCATTGCTGTTTCCAAAAATATAAAAAAGGGTTAGCAACGACATCTCAATTGTCAATAAGAATTAATGAAAAGTACACCAACAAACAGAAGCATCATAATTATCTTGATGGGAACTAAACCAGGATACCAGAGAAAAAAAGCATTTTTTCATTTAACCAGTGATAGTACTACCACCATATGGATAATGACCGCACAACCACCATGTAATTTTTGTCGAAACAACATGTATACCTCCGCCGATGCATAAATCAGGACAACTTTTCGAGTGGCATTTCCTCTATAATAGTACTAGTAGGTGATGTTGGACCAGCCGACGAACCCTAGCTACTATGCATGGGGAGCTGGGGAGTAGTCGCATAGAAGAAAACCCGCACGCAGCTACCTGGGGAGCTGGACCAGTACAAGAAGTTATACCTCAGGTGGGAGAGATGTCGTTTAGGCGGGCGGGCGAGATCTGCCCACACGACGGCGGCGAACAAGGGCGCGGAGGATCTTCGTCCGTGCCAGCGCCGGCTCCGAGAGGACGGTGCGCATCGGCTTCCTCCGTCGCCGACGGCGACAACGTCAATGCTGCACCTCCTCACCTCCCGCCGCAGACGGGATTCGGCCGGATCTGTGACCACCGGTGAGGAGAGAGATAGAGTGGACACTGTCATCTTGTTTTGATATGGAGAGGGTGAGAGAGCGAGACGCGAGAAAGTCTATCAAACAGGAGGCTATATGGAGTAAAAAAATCTCTCCTTAGCAGTGGTTTTAAATAGAATACGCGTGTTCCCGGAAAAAAGAAACGAAAACTGGCGGGCAATTTTTTAAGGGTCTGTCTAGGACACATCTAGATGTGACATAGTTATGTCACATCTAAGTTGATGTCCACTCTGTTTGTGGTCTATTTTTTCCCCTAGTTTTTTCGTTTCTTGTTGCTACATTATATACTTGTGGGAGCTTAGATGTGATATCCTTAAATAACATCTAGATGTGAATTAGACAAACTGGTTTTCTAACGTACCAAGAAAGAAAACTCGATCAAAAACACGCCCGCGCTTCTAGGTCGCGAGAGTCGTCGCGCACACACACAAAGACATAGACATGCATATCCGTGTTTACGTAAAATTCCATTTCCATCTCCATCTCCAATCATATTTATCCAACTGGCACATTATTTACGTTGTTAATTATATACGCAACAATATTAACATACAACATCTCTTGTTTGCGCACGTCCGGACCGCTGCCACGGTCGGTCCTAACCAACCCGAACCCTCTTCATCACCCGCGCGTGCTTCCCGCCCTTGAAAGCGGTCGATTACGCATTCATGCCCGGCCAGAGCGGACGCGACCTCTCACTGGCGCCGACATTGATGCGGCGCGCCGGCCGAGAGAGCGCCGCCCGCACCGCTTCTGGGTGCACGCGCCTGCTCCGCGTTCAAAGGTCGCAATAGCCGGCTACAACATGCATGTAAAAAGTTCTTGGGAGTCCGTGCTACAGCTAGCTGTCCTCCCCCAACTCGTCAATCTCTTCCAGTAGTGCTAGTACTCCATGGCGTGATCCATCGACAAGCATGCGGGAAAGTTATCGTATACTCGGTTTGCGATGAGTGGCATGCCGAGCGACCGTGTGGGGTCGAGCCGTGGAGGAGGGTGAGACACGAACACGACAGACGTGATTTAAACATTGGTTTTGCTCGATGGCGCGATCCAACGAAACGAAACGTTGGTTTCTCTCCATTTCCATTTTTCTCCTAAAACGGAAACTTTCCACTCCATTTTCATTCCTATTCCAAGGTTGCCCGTTACAACATTCCATCAAATACAAAGGAAAACTAACACGCATCTTGATGCATCTCAATGATTCACGAGATCATAGCCAATATTTACTTCACAACTAAAGAAAAAAGTTGTGAGAGCGTGTACGAAAGAAAAAACTACTGATGGGGTCACTACGACTTAAACCCTAAACCCTAAACATGATTTAATTTCCTGGCCAGGTAGAACCTGTTGAAGGAAAGACGGCTGGCACCCTCGGATTATACGATGCTTTTGTTCAGTTCCACTAAAATCAACCTGAGCATCCCTGATGGCAAAGAATAATAGTACTGGCACTAGTTCATGAGATATAAACTCATCACAAGTAGAAGCCAGTAGAAGTAGAGAAAGATCGACATGGAGATGGAGCTACGACAGTGGAGCGAGCCGGCTCGAAAAGGAAGATAGACTACCTGGGATGTTGGGCTGTAGCTAGAAGGGCGGTTGGGACACGACATCGGCCCATACCGCGGTGACACCCGATTGGGATGCACCGACTGTGAGTTTTCTCCCTCGCCGATGTCGACCGCGTCTACGCAGAACATTGTTCCCTTCCCCCAGCTGCGGGATCAGGCCCGTCGTTCTATGCTTGTGAAGAGAGCAACCTAAGCAAGCAGGCTTGTAGCTTAGGCTCCTGCTAGTGTATATATAGTGGTTTTCTTTTTCTCTCCATATCAACCATTTTATATTGCGTACGTGTCATTCAAGAGTGAAATGATGGTTGCTTCTTCCGACTAACTTACCGTGTGATTTGACTGCTCCTTAGTGGCCCCTACACGTACTCCCCCTACGTGTATGCAACAGTCACACGCACACATGGACGCAAAAACAGGCGCGACGCCCTAATGCATGCATGTCCGAGCACATGACGGAACACACATGGTCACGCTCAAGTGCCCAACCTACACATGCATGCACACACATACTCAGTCAGGGTGAGCTAGTGACCATATAAACGCCGGAAAACATATATATTGAGCGCAATGAGCGTATTATGAAGTCCACTGACCGTATTTTTACAAATATACAGTGACAGACAGTGTATTTATCTCGTTTGAAATTAAGCCATATTAACCGAAGAGGAGGCAGTATGGACTAGCATTACTTTGTTGTGTCCCGTCAACTTGTCGAACAAGGAGAAGGTTGCAGGACGGGAGAAGCTTGCGCGCGGTGGCTCGCAGGACAAGGAGAAACTTTTGACTGATGCAAGCTCTCCCTCGCTCAAGCGGTGGACGTGCAACAGTTAATTCGTTGTCAGATTGCCAGAAGCATACACTATACTACTAGTGCTATTATTGTTCGACTTCCCGAATAGGCGAACAGCCAAGCGCAAAGTTTACTAGTACTACTACTATAGTCTACAAAGGTACATACTATACTAGTACTAGGAATCGGATGGAGGAGTGTCTGCACTCTTATTATAATTCTAAAATGTGATAAAGCAATCTTCAACACATTTGGTTCTCTTCGAGGGTTCTCGCATGTGATAATGGAAGTTGATTGCATGGAACACTCGGCATAATTCTCGCTTAATTCTGGCTCATATCCTATTACAAATAGTAGCACTCGGTAATATTTCCTCTTTTTTTGTTATTCAGCATGTAAACAGGTCAGCAAACCTTGCGGCGCATCTTCGTGCGAACCGTGCTTGCTGCACTTTGAATGTGGCCGAGAGTTGGCTTGATGAAACACCTCGCTTCCTACTTCTTTTTTTGCGGGGTACCTCGCTTCCTAGTGACCAGTGTCTTGGCTGATCGTCCTAAGAATGCTTATATATGAATAAAGCTCTCTCATTTACCCGCAAAAAGATTAAGCCATATTAGCCGGAAAGGAGGGAGTATGGACTAGCACTACTTTTTGGTGTGTCCCGTCAACTCGTAGAACGAGGAGAAGCTTGCAGGACAAGGTGACGCTCGCTTACGCCTTTTGACTAATGCAACCTACCCTCGGTGGACATGCATCACTCCATTCGGTGTCAGATTGTCAGAGGCATACACTGTAGTACCCAACATGCGGAGTACCATCATTGTTCGACTTCACGAAGAGGCGAAGAGCCAAGCGCAGTAGTAGGAGTAGTGCTACTACTAGAGCCGCATGGTGGAGCGTCTGTACTCTTATTTTTTTATCCCTGATAACGTACACGTTTATTTCGGAGAAGGGCGGAAAACGGCAGCCCAACATGTAATGAATGATATCGATCAACCAACCATGCCCGAATATATCTTGGCCTCTGTGCCAGCCCGTCTGTGTGTTCTCGCTCCTCGTCTCTCTCAAGGAACGACGGGTTGGCTCTTTGCCATCAATTTAGATCGGTTTGCTCACACTCCTGTCCCACATGTCAGTGATATGCCAAGAGGAGGTGCGTTGACCGACTGGTCATACGTGTACTTGGTTTTGCACCTTCATACTACTCCTCCCTCCGTCACAGTTTACGGGCGCTTCATTATGATGCATTTCTCTCAATGCATTTCCACCACCGAGAGAGACTTTAGACGCATTTGGTTTAATGCTCAATTAATTAGGGCGTGGTAACCGCAATCAAGTCCACAATTTTCTCTCCATGTACTGTACTACTACGGAGTGGAGTAAGTGCATGCATGTGTGTACCCGGGGTGGAAGCACTGCATGCGTGTGTGTACGCGTTATTCCCTCTAGTAATAGACGACGTGTTATAACTACCAATGCTATTTTTCAGGCCGATCGCTAGTCGCCTTGGTCCCACAGTTTTTTTTCTTTTTTTCTGAAGTGCGCTGTATAAACAGTGACGGATGGAGTAGTATGAGTGGATTCAAAGAAGAGCGTATTGATGGTTGGTCTTCAGAGCAACTTACAGTGGGAAAGGCGGGGCTTATGATTTGACTGCTCATTACTCACTATTAATGTCTGGTATAGCGATCGGGCTGAGTCTCCCATGCGGTTGTGCACTACCCCTCGTTTCTTAAATATACTTGAGTATTTGTCTTTCTAGAGATTTCAGCGAGTGACTACACAAATATTTGTCTTTTTTGAGATTTCAAATGGACTGGCACATACGGTTGTATATAGACATAAGTTAGAGTTTAGTTTCACTCATTTTGCTCCGTATGTAGTCACTTGTTGAAATCTTTAGAAAGACGAATAGAATATTTAGGAACGGAGGGAGTACACATACGAAGCAAAATGAGTGAATCTACACTCTAAAATATGCCCGTTTGAAATTTGTAAAAAGAAAAATATTTAGGAACGAAGGAGTATAATTTTGTGCATGGCACATGGACCCGGATGATGAAGAGGCTTCTGGCAATGCTATCAAGCTTCCATCATTTGTTTACATAATTGACGTACTATACAAATAATTTTCAAGCGACATGAAATTGTACAATGGTGTGAGCTTTCAGCTTTTGATTCGTGTGTCTTGCCATCGATGCTCTTTCGGAAACAATAAAAAACTAACTTCCTTGCTAATGCATGTCAATTATTAGCGATCGAAGCTAATAATTACATCACAACCGAAGACAGAGTTGTGAGAAGGTGTTAAATTAAAATTGATCCATGCTTTCATTGGCGACAACGTCCCCCACTCTGTCTAAATCAACAAGGCATCTTGGGAAAAAAAGTAGCTGTCTGGAGCATGCAACATTCTGATCATTTTGTGCAGTTCCACTAAAATAGAGCTGAGCGTCCCTGTTCCAAAGGTATTAAGTGTGATTCTGATAATAGAGGACTACTGATGAAACAATAAACACACAAATAGAAGTCGATCACCTTTGTAGTCTCTCTTAAGACTAACTAGTTGGAGAAGATTAGGCTCGGAGTTGGATGAGGAGGATAGAGCAAAACCAATCTCCCTTTGTGCGAATGCCTTTGAAATGTAGAGACATTGCCCATGTGACATTTTAGTACAACTACACAAAACACTCTTAAGAAAAATGTGATTTGTGCAGTTCACCAAAAGGTCGCAATAGCAACAAGGTGAAATGGATAGCCCTGTTTGCAAAAAATAGGTAGAAAGGAAACAATTACTGGCCAATAACAGTTGATGACACATGCGATGACAAAAAAGAAGCATATTCCTTGTCCTAAGGTAAGATAACAACATGGTTGTGTTTGTCTAAAACGGTGTGAGGACGAGAATGCAATATGGAAAGTACGCCGGACGAGCTACGTTTTGGGCAAAGAACTATGAAAGGTCCACATGCAGCGACGTGGGAAAACGGGCAGTGGAGCAGGCCAGAGGGGATACCTGGAGGTCGTCGGGATGTAACTAGGTGAGCGGCAGCGGGTGGAATCTGCGAGCAGGTGGCGTAGGCCCTGCCGTGCCTGAGCTTGGTCAGAGAGTACGGCGTGTACCGCAGATTGGGACGTGCTGCCTCGACGCTGTCGAACGGAGAAACGATGCACTTCCTCCCTTTCCCCGGTGGACGGGATGCGGCCGGATCAGTGACCAACGATGAGAGAGAGAGAGAGGGAGGCCACTGCAGCCTTGTGTGAGATACTCTGAAGAGCGACAAACCAGGCAGGCAGGCTCCATTGTATATAGTGAGCAGACTACCTTTTTCTCCATAAAAATCGTTTTATATTCTGTGTACGTGCCATTGAGCGCTATAACTTAATTTAAAAATAACGTGGCAACGCATTAAGTCAAACTTTGTTTCATGCACGCGTGGTGCACGACCTCCCTAGGTAAACAACCGCTACAGGCGATCAAATTAGCATGTGGGCTGCCATTTCGTAAAGAAATGAGGTCCACCGTGTACCCGCACGGGTGTGGCTGGGCATGAAGCGTGAGTACGTGCACCATACACCTATTCTCTTCTTGTATACGTACGCCACCTACATGGGGTTGTGTGAGAGAGATACAAACCTAAAGAGATATAGTGTGTGGGTTCTTGAGAGTTTTTTTTTGGGGGGGGGGGGTCAATCAAAAAATGTAACATATGCAATGTGTGTGAAAAAGAGTCCTGGATATAACATATATATAGAGGCGGCGATCCACGAGAAGAGAGTGGAGGTATCATCGGCTTGAGGTGTCCATAGAATCGAAGAGAGGGATGATGTGTGTGTCTTGTAGCCGATCGATAAAGAGTGCCATCAATTTGTGTGTGCCCACGTCAAAGATATAGAGTGGCTGGCCCTCTTTGGAATGTGAGATGGGACATGTGCGGTTTGTCTACATGGCATGGATACCTACCTGCGATTGCTCGACTATCGGTGTGTGGTGGGGAAGAGGGAGACCCAATTAACTATAGAGGTACAATGGCTGGTATATGTGTGGAGGAGAAGAGGCCTACCTCATGTATTAAGGAGATCGATCTGCCTCATGTATTAAGGGAGATCGATCGGCATCCTGCATATGTGCGGGGAGAGTAATAAGGTTGGGAGAGAGCAGAGCTAGAGTGTTGGAGGGGTGGTAGTGGAGTTGCTTCTAACAAATGGTGGGATAGGCTTGCTAGACAAGCGGAGGGCACGCCCAATATCAATAAGAGAGGAGATGGTTGCTTGTTGTCTGTGCGTGCGTGTGAGAGGCGGGTCGGGGAGGCATGCACGAATGATGAGGGGGGACGATGTGGCTGTGGTAAGCAGACGTAACTACATAGGAAGATCAATCGCCCTTTGTTAGAGAAAGGAGAGACATAACTTGTGACGTACGTCGATCGATGGGGGGGGGGGGGGGTAGTTAAAGTTGATCTAGGTATATGTTGGGAGATCGATCGGTATACATGCATGTGTGTGTTAGAAGCAAATGAGGCACGAGGAGAAGGATAGATAGAAAGGGATGCATGTAGGAGGTGGTACGAGAGGCATACTATATGGAGGGGGGAGGAGTGTGTGATTACGAGAACGATGAAAAGAGTGGTGGTAGTGAGGCATGGACGGTGACAAGAGAAGAGGGGAAGCTTGTGTTTGTGCTAGGCACACCTGGCTAGAGAGGCATATCGATCGATGTGTGCCGTAAAGAAGGAGCTGGGGGCCTACACACACCGTGGGTGAACGACCTAAAGTGAAAATACGAATTTGCGTGATGGAGCTAGAGAATCTTTGAGGGAGGGTGAGAGGGATGCGGGCGTGTGCATGCACAAGAGAAAGTTAGCGCTAGCTACAAAGATAAGAGTGTTGTGTGGGTGTAAAAGACGAATAGAGATCATATATACTTCATTATAAAAAGCGAATTCGGATATTTGAAGAATTTATCATAGTGTTTCAAAACAACGTATGTGTGAATATATATAACGGTGATACACATGGTTTGTGTTATGAACATGTTATACTACATTTAATATATTTTATCTCTACTCTTATAAAAAACGGAGTTGTTGATGATGGTGTGCCTGCCATCCTGCATTATAGGCCGTCTGATTTATATCTGGCGGATAGCAAGGAAACTATGATGGTTGAAGTTGGCAACAATCAAGATTGTAGATTGTTATTGAAATAGAGAAACGAATTCAAATTTAGTTCGAATTGCAGCGGTAGCATAGACATTTGGAATGCACTAAAATGTTGGTATGAGTAGGTTACATGCATTATACAGCAAGCAAAAAAATTTAATCAGACATAACATGGATTCATACTCCCTCCTTCCATCTATATAGGGTGTAATGAGATTTTTAAGACCGCCTTTGACTATTGACAAGATTAATAGTACATGACATGCACAATGTGAAAATTATATCATTGAAAGAACCTTTCATAGACGAATTTAACGTTGTGCTTTGTGTAAGTTGCATGTCATATATCATTGCTCTAATATTTGGTCAAAGTTAGCATCAAAAAACGCATTAGGCCCTATATAGATGGAAGGAGGGAGTAGCTTTGAATAACATTTATATAGTAAAACGGGGCAAGACTCTCTCTTTGTGTGGTGTGAATAGTTCTATTTTTTTCGTTTTCTTTTTGGTTGAGGGAAGTGCGAATTGATTTGGTACGTACAAGTACAATATTACTACACATTAGGCTTGTCCCTAAAATTCAACCCGCGTCTTGTTATATCCCAAAAATTATGATATCGTGCTCCCAAAATTGGCGCCTTCACAACCTGCGCCTTGCTATCGCGAAATTACTACACGCACGAAAACTCCCTCCAGCTGCCAAATCCCGACACGCGAAATCCCCCTTCTAACCCTGAGCCGGAAGGGCCGCTAGTTCAAATCGGTGGGGGGTACTTTTGTAACACACCCTACATTTTGGACAAGCGCGTCCCTAAGTCATGCTTCACCCCCTCCCATCGCCTTTTTCGCCCGAAATCCCAGGCCGCCATAACCTCTCCGCTCCAGCCGCGAAACCCCACCCTCCTCCGTCCGCCACGTCACCGCTGCCCAACCGGAGCCTCTTCCCCGACGACGTCGTCCACCGCAATAGCTCGACGTCCCTCGTCCACCTCCCCGGATGAGGATCCGTCGTCCATCTCACCGTTCGGCTAGTTCAGCCGCCCCGTCCTCTACCTCCAAGGAGCCGCTCCGACAATCGCCTCGTCTATCGCGGCTGCTCCATCCCCACAGCGCCGCCTTAACCTGCTCCACCGGAACCGCAGCATCCTCACCGACTCCTCGGACGAAGCCGAGGCCTACTCGGCGCCACCAAAGAGGTTGTACACTCATCGCATCGCACCTTCTCCTTAACTCGACCTCCCAGCACCGGCGGTGCTCCATCCCGCACCCCCATGGAGTGGCTACCTTGAAGCCGGCGCCGCGGGCGACATCTCCACGGCGGCTCTCCCCTAGTGTGAGGCACCTTCGGCGACAGCGTCTATACCAGCCGGATCTGCTGCTGCTGCTCTAGCACTCGCTCGCTCGCTCGCGCTGCTGCTGCTGCTCCGGCTCTCGCTCGATCCTTCGCTTCGCCCAGTACATTGCTTTGCTCTCCCCTCGCTCGTCTTTGCCGCTCTGCTCGGATTAAGCCACACTTCATTCGACTAAATCGCCTTTTGGGTCAGTCGATTTTCAGGGGTTGGGGGGGGGGGGGGGCTCGTCGGAGTTAAGGAAGAACCACCCGCAGCGGGGATGGGGGCTCGCCGGTGAGGTACCCCCCGATATATCTTAGGGTTCGGGGTGGGGGGGGGCCTAGAGGGCTGGGCGGGCGGCGAGGCGGCCTGGGGCAGCGGTTCGGTGGTCTTGGTGGCGGCTCGAAGTGCAGGTTGAAGATGAACTGCAGGCCCTCCCTAAACTACATGTCAAGTGCCTCTCTGCTACCATTGCGTTCAGTTTCGACAGTAGCATTCAGATTCCACAATAAATTTCAGTTTCGACAGTTAAGTTCAGAGTCAACAGTTTTTACCTCATCTGTTGTAGTCAGGTGGTTTTTGGTGATGTTAATTTTACATCATCTATTGGAGATGCTATTATAATCCCACTTGAGATTGACGATGTTTGTCTTGTGCTGCTTCAGCCTTGACGTCTTCTGACTCACGGAGCTGCTCCAACGACGAGCGATCCATCACAACAGAGCAGTGCCACAGCCGTCTCTGATTCCTCGGATCTTCCTCCACACCTCCGACAGCCACCTTCTGCCTCAACTGCTTCAAATGACCAACCCAATGATGCTGAGGTCGACACGGCTACGACAAAGAGGTTGTACACTTGTTGCATAACTTATTACTATACATTCACGTCGATCCATTAGGGCTATTCTGGTTCAACGGGAAAACGTCGATCCACTTGTTGTTACCATCACTCTAAATTTCTGCATGCTCGCCTTACATAATCTCACCATATATTTTTCGTATGCATGTCAGATATTGTACACAGTCATGCTGAACATGTAGAGAAAAAGAGAAGAGTTTTGTGTGGCAATACAATGTCATGCAGACATCACTCCATGGTGGGTTCAATGGCAAACCCTCCCCACCCCTCTCCAGATTGTAATCCAGAGGAAGATATCTGTTCAGAGGCGGATTCAGACGCCGCTGACCACTCCTATTACCCCCAAGGTGTTTGCTCTACCTTGGCATGATGATGTTAGTCATATCATGCATATGTTGCCTTGCAGTGCCTACTTTTGACATCATATATGTCATCTGCTTAGTTTAGACATGTTCTGTGATGCCACCTATTTAGTTTCTATATCATATATGGGAATTATACAGTCTCATGTCTTTTAGCCAGCCATAATATATGTGAAATGTGCATTGCTATCCTGTTTAACCAGGCATCATATATTTGAATGATATCTTGCCCATGCTTTTCTTCATTACATTTCCATTTGTCGACAATGTTTGTACATTAAACTACTCTTCCTGTGAATCAGCCATTTGGGTGGGAGATGGAAAAATCTGGAGTGAGAACAAGGCCTTCAGAGCTGACAGTGCTACCTGTCAAAGCAGATCTCTTGTTGGGTCCCGATAGCTCCTCAGAGATGGATTCAGAGACATATGACCAGTCCTATTCCCCCACTGAGGTGTATGCTCTAACTTGGCATGGTTATACTGCTCATATCATTTATACGGTGTCTTGCATTGCATAGTTTAGACATTATATACACAATATTCAACACCATGTTCTTAGTTCAGACACCATATCGAATGCCCTCTGTTTAGCATATAAATCACATATGTGAATTAAATGATGCGATCCTGATTACTTAGATAACATGTAGGTGAATTATGTCATGCGATCCTGTTTAGTTATTCATCATATCTTTGAATTATGTTATGCTATGCTATCCGGTTTAGATAGACATCATATATGTGAAATTATGCCATGCTATCCGTTTTAGTTAAACAATATACATGTCAACTATTTCATGCCCTCTTTTTCCACACTATCTATTGCATCATCTCTCATACAATGTCTGTACATTCAACTATGTTTCCTGTTTATCAACCATTTGAATTGGGCCGGGTGATGCCGGTATCTAGCGGACTAAAAACACGGTCTTCAAATAAAGCAGTGCTACCTCTTGGTGGAGATAGCACCCGGTTGTACATGCACAAGAACCAGCCCTACCAAGACATAACCCAAACTCTCATGATTGAACCCCTCTGCGATGGACAGAGAACCAGCTTCACCCAATCTAACCCCAAACCCGGTGATAGTAACCCAGTTCCTGTTGACACAACACCATCTCCACCACAGGCTCCCAAACAAGAAGCAGTTAGTAAAGGCAGATCCGGTGCCCAAAGGCGATTACTATCCTGACGAACCCCAACTCCACCAGTTAGTACGCCTATTCCTGTGGAGGAAGCACAACCAGCTAGTCGTAGTTTAACATCTATCGCATTTGATGTTGTTAAATCGTATGTGCGTATCTCCCATCTTGGAAATATTATACTGAATATGAAGGAAAATGCTAGTTACATGTGTTTGTCCAGGAGTTATGTGTAAGTAATGTTATTCATGGCAATTACTTTGCTTCGTCCCATATATCCTACCTCCATGATGGTTATAATACAGCAAATTTTCCCATTTTTCTCTATAGAGAAGGACCGATTTGGAAACTCAGGATGAGGTAACCAGTGCTAATACCTTTGCTATCTTCAAGAATACTTGGTGGCGATGTCGGAATTACACGAAGAAAAGCGTACTTCACCGGCAAAGAAACTCATCAAATTCCCTTACGTTCTCCACGAGACACATTCTTTGGGCGATGGTAGGAGCATGCCTTGTTACTATCTTGGTCCCGAACCAAGAATGTGGTAAGGCCTATGAGCTCATTTCTATTTTTAAGTATTATATTCTTGCGTCTTACTGTACTCTGTTCATGTAGAACAAGTGCCTAAACCTGAAGAACAACTGTTCTAAATTAAGATTCCATTGCTATCATAGTTCAAAAAAGCGCTAGGCGTTAATTGTGCGTTTTGCCACCGCCTTGCGCTTTACTGACCAAAGCGCATGCTTATGCGCAGTTATGCACAAATTATGCATAGTTATGCGCAATGCGTTTTGCCAACGCCTAGAGCCTAGGCGCGCTTAAGCGCGCCTTTTTTAACTATTATTGCTTTGCTCTTGTATCACTGTATTTACTCATACAAACTTATTTTTAAATTGAAGGATCCAATCGAAACTCCAATGGCACATCAGATATGTTCACGCATGTTTCTTTAACAGGTTTGCTCTTATCAATAGGTCTGTTGATTTCAATTTCAATTGTGTATACAGTTGACTTTCATATCATGCACATTACTAGCATCACAACAGAGCCAATAGTGTTGTTGTACATGTAGACCCGTGGTACCCATCTGAAATCTTGTTGTGCCGTGTAGTTTCCCACGCTTTGTATTCTTTCACTGCTGCTTTGTTGTCGGAGTAATGGGCCACGGGTAGGCAAACCCGAGCCCTGGACCTTTCAAAACATCAGGGCAGACTGCGCCCCTCAAGACCCCAAGACGAAGAGCCGCCTTCTAAGAGTCAGCGACCGAGCCATGGCCCCCTCCCGGCCGAGTCGAGAGGCGGCCTCAAGGCAAGCCGACTCCAAGCCGGCGACTTCGATGAAGCCGGCTCACGGAGTCGGCCGGCAACTCCACCGCCTCAAGCGATGCGACTGCGGCCGGGGCGGGATGGAGCCGCCTCGCGACCTACCCTGCCCGCTCATAAAGGGCGAGCATAGCCCACAGGCGCCCGTCTTGACGGAGATCTCCTTCCGGCCTTGACATCTTGTTGCCACGCCCGGCCTGACGTCGACCCGTGGGCGAATCCACAGCCACGATGGCTTGTCTGTATGACCCGAAAAGACGGCGGGACCCGCTTTGTCGGCGAGCGCATAAAACGGCGAGCGCCCCAAAGACGGACCCGAGTCGGCCTCCGAGAGTCACCGGCCCCTCCCACGGGCTCCATGCGCCATTAACCGAGACAAAGGCGAGGATGGCAACAATGATCGCCACGCCGGTGGCGCTTTGCTGCCATGACCCCACGACCAAGCTCAGCGTCATTAGAAGCGGCTACAGTAACCCACAGCCAAGATCCGCCCATGGCGGCGACAGGCTGTCGGCCCCA
The DNA here is from genome assembly GCA_021605145.1 of Aegilops bicornis. Classification (NCBI taxonomy): domain Eukaryota; kingdom Viridiplantae; phylum Streptophyta; class Magnoliopsida; order Poales; family Poaceae; genus Aegilops; species Aegilops bicornis. The sequence continues at coordinate 575,305,897 of CM038670.1, read as the reverse complement.
TCTTTGGGCGTCGGCGAGGCCCACTAGTCGGCGGGCCCCGAAGTCGGCGGAGAAGATGGCGACTTAAGAGACCGACGGCCGGGACTGCACCAGACGGATTACCATTGTACCCCGAGGTAGGCCTATATAAACCCCGGGGCACCCATGCAAAGGGTTGGAACCTAGTAGTTTGACACACATAGAGGGAAGAGAAGAGCTAGCCGTGCCCTTCTCCTTCCTCACCCGAACAGCTCAAGGAGCAATCTTGTACTCACTTTGCCATAGTGATCATGCGGAGACCCCTTGAGCAGCGATGAGGTGTTATCTCCTCGGAGAGCCACGAAGCTGGGTAAGATTCGGCCGTGCATGCCTTCGCCTCATTCCGTTTGAGGCACCAGCCGACGTTCTACTACGCCCCTCCATGATAAGCCATCCTTTGGCATATGTCGCACCAACCCCGACATTTGGCGCCCACCGTGGGGCTAGGTGCACCGTCGTCCGAGACTGCTCTAGACGGGAACCCTCTTCCTCCACTGGCGGCGCAGCCAGCTGCACGCCGAACGAGTCTGCACCGACACGCTGCATGGCGCTGAGGTCGCTGCAGCGGTGTGTGCCTCGCCCGAACTTGTCGGCGAGGTTCGCCTCTCCGACGAGCCTGCATCCGGCGCGAGCACGAGCGACCGAGAGCCTCCTCGCGGGCCTCCTCGAGCAGCTCCACGTCGCCGGCGAAACTGCCGCCGACACAGAGTCCGTAGGCTCCACCGACCCGATCTTTGGTCGACTCCGACACCGCGTCGCTCGGCGCGTTCCCCACCAACGTGGTGGTCTCACGATGAGCCGCTCCCTCGCGCGGAGGCGGCGGAAGCACCGTCGCGGAGGTGCTGCGTCATTGGTCACGGCGAGCCTTCCGGCGAGGGAGCTCGTGACCCTCTCCAGCAGCGGTTACGCAAGACCTAACGCGCCAATTCCGGAAAACGCCGGCCTTTGGGGCCCGGAAGTGTGCCTCCTCCAGCTCCTCGTGGGCGCAAAAGAAGGCTGGCAAGCATGAGGCGCTTGTCGAAGCCTACCAGCCTTGAGATGGATCGGCGTCGTGGGCGGCTCGCCCGGCTCCGGCTGAGCCTAACCGCCTAAGCGGCGCGGTCCAGCAGCCTTGGCGTAAGCCATCGCCAATCTGTTTGGGGCAAACCGTCGCCCGTGTCGCATACGCCCGTGGAAAACATCCGCGCCGCCAGGCGGTGGCGAACGAGCTGGATAACCGAGGCGAGGCGCGGCGATGATGGAGCGAGTCCGGCAACTCCTCGGCAGCGCTGCTGCGCAAACGAAGCTGGCTGCCGCCGCAGGCGCCACGGCGACAACACGGCGACTTGCCTCCCGCCGAGATCAAGGCGCGGCGTCTTGACGCCGACCGCGGCGTCCGTGGAAGAAAAAACAAGGATCCGGCTGTCAGCCATAGCCGGACTCACATCTCCATCGAGCGCGACGAAGACGGCCGCCCGAGAGCAGTAGAGCGGAGGGACGACTATCTGCCTCCTCCTCCCCGCAGAGAAAGGCGAGTCTCCCCGCCACCCGTCGAGCATCCGACTCTTGGCGACCGCCTTGGCCGCCCAGAGGGAGTCGGAGAAAACGACGCCCGCCACCGGATCGAGCGACTCCACCGATCCCTGGCGCTGGAAGAAGAAGACGAGTTGGGACCGCCCTGTTTCAGACCTCGCATCTGAGACGAGCCCTTCCCCAGAGGGTTTACACTCCCCCGAGATACACCCAAGTACACCGGCTCCGTGAAGCCGGAGGATTGGCTAGTGGACTACTTCACGGCCGTCAGCAAAGCGAACGGCAACAAGCGCGTTGCCGTAAAGTATGTTCCCCTCATGCTCCAGGGCACGGCCCGGACATGGTTGAACAGCTTGAAGCCCCGCAGCATCAACAGCTGGGTCGACTTTACCGAGGCCTTCGTCCGCAACTTCACGAGCACATACAAGCGACCTCCCAAGCCTCGCCACTTTCCTTGTGCGTGCAAGGCCCCAGCGAGTCCACTCGCGACTACCTCACGCTGTGGCTGGGCGAGCTCACGGAACTCCCTACGAGGGAGTGCACGAGGTGCAGGCTATCGAGTACTTCAACGCCGGGTGCGAGAGAAGGCACCCTCCTCAAGCACAAGCTCCTTTGCGACGAGCCGGAGACCCTCGGCGAGCTGCTGATCATAGCGAACAAATGCGCCACACCGACTCCTCCATGAAGTCGGAGATCGAAATCGGTCTGTTGGCAAGGTGGCTCCTCGGGCTCCAGAACTCCATTTGGCGACACCCGGTCGGCGGCAGCGATAGATTGGTCCTGGCGCGCAAGGCCCGCAGCCGGCTTCCAACAGCCGGCAGGTGGCGGCGATCGAAGACCAACAGCGGAAGGGCAGCCTCCGGCCAGCGGCGAGAAAGGCGGCAAGTCCAACTGGTTGCGGCCTTCTCTTACGAAGCAGACTTTGGATGGTCCTGCAAGTTCCATAAGCGGCCTTGAAGCCGTCAAACCACACCACCCGGAAGTGTCCTTTGGCTCACCGGGATCGCCAAGGTTGGCGGCCTCATCCCTCCCCGCTTTCTTTGGGCGCCGCCTCCACCACCGCCCAGCAACCCGTCGAGCGATCGGCCTGATACAAGACGAGTACCCAGAAGAGCATGGAGCCTATGTAGTGTTCACCAGTGTGGCCGACGACCGCCGCAGCAGGTGGTAGCAACAGCAAGAAGTGAATGCAGTAGCATCAGATACTCCAGAATTCATGCACTGGTCCGAGAAACCTATCGATTGAGCCGAGCTGATCACCCAGAGGTGATTCGAATCCGGCTCCTCGCCCTGGTCTTAGGAGCCACCCTTGCCGCGGATAGGCGGGCGCTCGCTTCTCGCGGTCTTGATGAAGACGGAGGCAGCAGCATCAACATCCTGTACAAGGATACAATGGAGAAGTTAGGAATCAAGCAAAGACAGCTTCAAGACAGCGGATTTGTGTTCCACGAAATTGTACTGGCCTTTCCTGCTCACCGATCGGCAAGATCGATAGGCGTCCTCTTTGGGGACAAAGATCACTTCGCCGAGGCGAGTGCAGTTCGAAGTGGTGGACCTCGAAAGCCCCTACCATGCTCTGCTTGGCCGACCTACTCACGGCCAAGTTCATGGCGATCCCCCTCGCCTACCTCAAGATGAAGATGCCGCAGTACCAAGGGGATTACGGCGTAGCCGGCGACTGAGAAAAGTCGTCCGCTTCGCGGTGAAAGCGATCGGCTGGCCGAGTCCCTAGTGATCGCAATGAGAAGCGGTTTCTTGATCGGGTTGTGGCAATGGCGGCAAGCAGCCAAAGATGTCGCCCGACCCAAGGAGTCGAAGGTGAGGGCTCGTTCAAGCCGACCAAAGAGACCAAGAAGATACCCTTGGACCCGGAGCACCGGAGAGAATCTGTTGTCGTGGGTGCAAACCTCTCGGCCAAATAGGAAAAGCGAGCCTCGTCGATTTCCTCCGTGAGAATCGGGACATTTTCGCATGGTCCCCTAAAGACATGCCAGTGTACCAGACGTGAATTCGGGCCGAGCACAAGTTACATGTCCGATCTGATGTGCCCGTCAGGCAGCCCTTGCGCCGCTTGTCAGAAGAGAAAAGAAGAGTTGTTGGAGAAGAGATAGCCCGGCTCCTCGCAGCCGGTTTCATCATGGAAGTGTTCTTTCCAGAGTGGTTAGCAAACCCGGTCCTTGTATTAAAGAAGAACAAGCAGTGGCGGATGTGTATTGACTACACAAGCCTCAACAAAGCCTGCCCCAAGGACCCGTTCGCTTTGTCGAGAATTGATCAGGTGATAGCCTCCACAGCCGGATGCGAGCTGTTGAGCTTCTTAGATGCATATTCAGGATATCATCAGATCAAGCTGAACCGGCCCGGCCAGTTGAAGACCGCCTTCATCACGCTGTTTGGAGCCTTACGCTGCGACCATGGCGTTCGGCTTGAGGAATGCCGGCGCCACCTTTCAGCGTTGCATGCGAAGTGCCTCCTCAAGCAGCTTAAGCGAAGCATACGTTCACGTGGGCGGCGTGGTGGTGAAGGCGGAGAAGCGAGGAACGCTGTTGGAAGACCTCAAGGAGACCTTTGAAAATCTGCGCGATTCCGGATCAAGCTCAACCCGGAAGAAATGCGTCTTGAGTACCCGATCGGCCAGCTCCTTGGCTTCCTGGTCTCTGAACGCGGCATAGAGTGCAACCCCGTGAAGATCAAGGCGATCGAAAGGATGGAAGTACCCCGCCGACTACTAGATGTGCAAAAGTTCACTAGCTGCTTGGCGTCCATCAACCGATTCATCAGCCGGCTAGGCAAGAAAGCTCTTCCTCTGTACCCGCTGATGAAGAAGACCACCTTCTTCGAATGGAACTCCAAGGCAGACGAAGCTTTTCTCCAGTTGAAGAAAATGCTGACTACTCCCCGATCTTTGGCGGCTCAGAGCTCCAAAGGAGCCCATGCTCCTGATATTGCCGCCACCGGCGGAAGTCGGCCTGATCATTGTAGTTGAACGCATGAGGAGGAAGGCAAGGCTCTACCTGTCCGAGAGACCGATTATATTACACGAGCTAAATCTTGCCGACCTCCAAGCGAACTACCCCCACTACCGAGAAGATGTGTTACTGGCGTGCACTTTGCCGCCAAGAAGTTGAAAGCCTTACTTTCAAGAGCATCCAATCACCGCGTGGTTTGCACGGCCCCACTAGCAGAGATCATCGGAGCCGAGATGCTTACGGCGAGTGGCCAAATGGGCCATAGAGTTGGCCCCTACACCATCTATTACCAGCCCGCACCACCATCAAGTCACAAGCACCGGGTCGACTTCCCTCGTCATTGGTAGGAGACCAATACCTGCCGCCCGACTCCACCTTTGGCGGATGCGCTTCGATGGCTCCAAGATGCGCACCGGCTTGGGAGCAGTGGTCTCACTTCCTCCAAAGGCGACAAGCTCAAATGCAGCTCGAGATCCATTTCGCCGCCTCCAACAACGTCGCCCGAATCACGAGGCGCTCATTCACGGGCTCCGGCTTGCCAAGAGCTTGGCATTCGCGGATCTTGTGCTATGGCGACTCCGACTTGGTGGTCCAACAGTCATCCGGCGACTGGGACGCCAAAGATGCAAACATGGCGAGCTACCATTTCCTGGTACAGCACCTGAGTGGATATTTTGAGGGGTGCGAGTTCCTCCACGTGCCAAGAAACAACTATGACCAAGCAGATGCCCTGGCAAGAATCGGCTCCACCCGCCAGGCAATACCATCTGGCGTCGCCCTTCAGCGCCTCCTCAAGCCATCTGTCAAGCCATCACCAGAGTTAGACTCCATTTTTGTGCCGGCTCCCCCTGAAGAAGTCGGATCTGACTCCAAAGCCTCAGCAAACGGCACAAGAATTCCGGCAGACGGCCCCAAGAACGCTGCAGTCGAAGCCGGCCCGGGGACTTGAACCCGGCCCGAGGACTTGGCGACCATTGCGAAGACTCCAGTACTCGGCCGGGCACTGCGCCAGTCGGCCCGGGGACTTCTTCAACCCAGCAAGCTGCTGCGGACTCCAACCCGCCGCCTCCCAGCCCAGCCGCCCTCGTCCAAGTAGCAGTACTGACAGTCGAAGAAATAGCAGCACCCTCATGGGCCCAGCCCATCCTGAAGTTCTTAGTAAGCGGAGAGCTACCAACCGACGAGACCTTGGCTCGGCAAGTGCAACACCGAGCAGCAGCCTACACTATAGTCAGCGGAGGAAATTTGGTCGGTGTAGCGGCGTCACTGGTGTCTACCGGTACTCTTGTCGAGTGGGGGCGAGGCAAAGCAATTCTGGAAGACATCCATCAAAGGCGAAAAGTCGGCCATCATGCAACCTCAAGAGCACTCGTCGCCAAAGCCATCCGACACGGTTTCTTACGGCCGGCGCCCTAGAAGAGGCCAAGGAATTAGTTCAAAAATGCAAGGGGTGCGGTGTTCGCTCCAAGCCGTTTGAGCCAAACACGCACTCAAGACTATCCCCATCGCCTGGCCCTTTCTGTTTGGGGCCTGGACATGGTGGGACCATTCAAAACGGCACGATGCGGCCGAACTCACTTACTTGTCGCGGTGGACAAGTTCACCAAGTGGATAGAAGCAAAACCCATCAAGAAGTTGAATGGTCCTATTGCAGTGACTTTCATCGCCGACATCACGACTCGGTACGGCGTACCACACAACATCATCACCGACAATGGCACAAACTTTGCCAAAGGCGCCCTGGCCCATTTTTGCGCGACACAAGGCATCCGACTGGACTTAGCATCCGTTGCCCATCCAGATCAAGCGGCCGGTGGAAGCGGGCGAACGGCCTCATCTGGGCGGCATCAAGCCTCGAATGGTCGAACCTTTGGAAGCGTTCGCCGGTCACTGGCTTGAGGAGTTGCTACCCGGCCCTTCCGAGTCTCGCGCATGCGACTCCAAACAAGTCAACTGGCTTCACACCCTTCTTCCTCGTCTACGGTGCCGAAGCCGTCATCCCAACAGATATAGAGTTCGACTCCCCGCGACTCACCATGTACACCGAAGAAGAAGCAGAAGAAGCACATCAAGACGGCGTCGATCTGCTGGAAGAGGGCCGGCTGTTGGCACTCAGCCGGTCCAGCATCTACCAGCAGAGCCTGCGCCGCTACTACAACAAGAAGGTCAAGCCAAGATCATTCCTAGAGGGCGACCTTGTGCTCCGGCTGATCCAGCGAACAACCGGCCAGCACAAGCTGTCGGTGGGGCAACGACTCCTACTACCTGATCGACGCTCAGAAGCCCTGAGCACGCAAGAGGGACGACTCCGGCAAAGAGACGGAACGGCCATGGAATGCGAATCTCCTCCGAAGATTTTACAGTTGATGCAGTATGTACCACGCTACCCTTTGTGTTTAAAAGTACCAAGACTTCGGGGCCCCCGAGACGAGCTCGGGGACTGCCCTCTTTTGTTGTCTGTATGATAAGAATTATGACATTGAGTATGTTACTCTTTGTTATGCTATTTGGCACCGGGTTACTAGTCGGCCCGGGGACTCGCCGCCTTTGGCCTATGAAATGCTTCCTGCAGTCAGACAAGTAACGTGCGGTGCCTAAGCCGTCTCTGTCGAAGCGCAGCTCATGAGCGACTGTTTGGTGGGCAGGAGTAAGGAAGAACGGGCGCCCAAACGAAAAAAATGGCTAAGGACCCAAAGCATAAACATAGTTTAAATTGGCTTCCAGCCCGTTTTGTAAAACCGACTCTTAAGTAGTCGGCTTGCCGCTTTCTACCCAACTTGCTTAACGACTCTAAAAAACGGTGAAGTACTTGCCTTCTCAAAGTAGCCAAGCACTTGACCTAGACGGCAGTCCGCAGAGCGGTTGCCCGATGGGCAAGGCGGCATCTAAGGGAAGGCGGCATCTAAGGGAAGGCGGCAAAGGAAAAAGCCACAAGAGCAATAAGCAAGGAAAGATAAAATTAGAATAATATTCACACAAGCTTAGGCCCTTGGCCGGATCTTCGGACAGAGGTTCAGAATACACCCAGCTGGTGGAATTGTGCGATTAACAAGTTCTTTTAAAGACTAGCAAAATAGATAAAATAAAGGCGAGGCAACGGCCTAAGAAGCGGCAGATGGGGTCGGAAGGCCGGAGGCGACGGCGGCGTCAGGCGCCGGGGCGGCAGGCTGGGCGGTCTCGGCTTGATCGTCTCTGGCGGCAGTCGGCCCAGACGGGCGCGGCTCGTTGCTGGAGGCGCGGTCGAGCTGAGGTTGGTCGCCTGCTCCGTCTTCTGGCGCCTCCATGTCGTCTCCGTCCTCCGCCTCATCTTCCTCCTCGACGCTGGAGTCGATCACCTCCGCCGAGTCCTCGTCATAGTCCGGGTTCATACCGAACCACTCCGGCGGCGCCTCCCCACCGTCCTCAGCCCGCTCAGGGACGAAGACGCTGGTGTCCGTGTAGTCGGCAATCGCCGCCGCACGCTCAACGAGGGCGTCCTCCGCGGCCAGCAACTCCGCCTGGGCCTCTGATCGAAACGCGGCCAACCGGTCCAGACCCAGGCCTGGATACCATGCCTTGACAAATTCCAGGGCCCGATGAGCTCCAGCCCGAGCGGCGGAACCCTTCCAAGCCTCAAGACGGCCAACCGCGACCTCCAGCCAGTCGGTGGTCCGGCTGGGAGTGCGCAGAATCGGTATGTCCGGCCACAGAGCAGCGATCGCCTGGGCTCCGACACGCAACATCCGATGGGCCGGCCGCAGATGAGCCTCAATGCTCAGGAGCTGCTCGTCAAGGGTCCGGGGGGCGTTGGCAGCGATCACAGCACCACCCGCCCTTCGCGCCTCGCGATCAGCCTCGATGGCTTGATTGGCCGCCTGCGTGTGGCGGGGAAGAAAGTCTGCCAAGAAGAAGAAGCAAGTCGAGAAAAAGCGAAGTCGGCTGACCCATAGTCGGCGACCCAAAAGAAGAAGTAAAGCAAACTCACCATCGACGATATCCTCGATTTCATGGAAGCCGGAGGTCGTGGCGCTTCCTTGTCGGTCGGGAGGCGCTTCGCTCTCAAACTTCGGCGGAGAGGCGGCCTCTTTCTTCTCAGCCTCGTCCTCACGCCGCCTTAAGCAGCTCCCTCTGCTCCGCCCGGCACGTAGCGATGGAAATTCGCGCTCACGCGAGCTTCTTGCCTCCTCCTCCTTGGCGTGCAAAGCGGTGTTAGCGTGCCAGCTGCCGCCGAAGAGTGGCACTGGCCTCTGAAGAATAAAAAGAAGAAGGACGCGAAGTCGTGAGCCAAGAAGGTCGCCATGAAGATCCAGCCCGACTGCACAGCAGTCGGCCCGAATCTCGGGGACTACAGCCCGCGGGTGCGCCAGCGCGCCCCCGCGAAGAAGGAAACTCACCTCGGCTCCTCGCCAAGTAGGCTGTCCGCTTGCCCAGCTCCTCAACATTGCGGTTGAAGGCAGTGGCGTGGAGGTTGTGATACTCCTGCGACAAGAATTCCAGACAAAGGTAAAAATTTGGAAGTATGCAAATAGAGTTCGAGCACTTTGCTTTCGTGACGGCCCGAAACTCGAGGACTACACCAGTGGAGTGCTGGCCTTACGCCACAGTGAAGAGCAAGAAAAAATTCAAAGAAGAAACATACCCGCACGGTGGCTCGCGACGCCAGGTGCGCCTTGGAGCAATTCTGGATGGCCTCGCCCTCAGCTCGCAGCTTCTCCTAGACGTCCAGGAGCGCCGTGTTCAGCGGGCCTGTGCCGCCTCCTCGCACCCACCCAATGGGCGCGGCGCTTGTCGCCTCGGCGTCGAGAATGGCGAGCTGGCGGCACCGGTCTCCAAAGTAGCGGCGCCAAGTCGCCTTCTCAAGACGGCGTTGCGCGGCGAGGCGACTTGAAGAAGCAAGCTGCGCCACGCCTCGTCGTCGGTCGGCGACAGGCCGGAGTCCGCCGCTGTTGCCTCGCGCGCTCTCGGTCCGCGGTGGAGGCGGCGGGGGTGGCGCAACCGTGCCCGACAGGGAGGCCTCGCCACCTTCCCTCTCCGCGACGGGGACCTCACCGCGAACTCCCTCCGTCTGCCCTGTGTCCTCCGGCGGCGGGCCTTGAGCTTCAGCGGGGTGACGAGCAGCGCCCGGCCCGGAGGCGCGCGGCCTCCTCGGCTCACCTCTTGGCTGCGACGGCGGCTTCGACCTCCTCTAGTTTCTTCTGGGCGGAAGCCGCCGCCTTCTCAGCCTCCGCCTTCTCTAGACGGGCGGCCTCCTCCTTGTCGCGCTTCTCCTGCGTGTTTCGCTCCGTCGCCTCCCGGAGGGCGGCCGCAGGATCAATCCGCCGAGTATTGGCGGACGTCTCTGCCGACCCCATGACGGAGGCGGCGGCGACCCTCTCCAAGGTGAGGGGAGCCCTGATGAGAAAAAGACATGTAAAGACTTGGACAAGAGGGACCAGAAGAAAACGAGACAAAACAAGAAGTACTTACACGTAGACCAGCGGCGGCTTCTTCACTTACTTGCGGAAGCAGTTAGCCTTTGCGACCGCCTCTTGGCTGGGTGGCGGCGGCCGTCCCACGATCTCTCGCCCGGCCGCTTTGGCAGGCTCGGCCCGACCAGCGCTTCTTCGCGCCGCCTCGACCACCCAAGGCGGCGGAGGAACTCGCGCCTGGATGGCCGGCTTTCTGTTGGCGGCGAGGGACGACTTCCTTTTCACCGTCGTCGTCAGGCCAGTCGGGGAAGGTTGCCGAAGGCCTGAAGTCGTCGGCCCCTCCTCCTCCCTCGGCGTCGGTCTCCATCGCCACCACCCCCAAGTCGGGGTCGTCGACGTTGCTCTCCGCCCGGTCGGGGATGTATTCACGAGTCGGCCCCGCGGTGCCGGACGAGGGCTGCATAAGGGGATTCTGAATCGGAAAAGACCAAAGAAAATTAGAGCCGGATTCGGCTGAAGAAGGAAACAGAAAAGCAAGAGATGACTTACCACAGGCGGGGGGTTGGCCCGCGAATACGGTTCCTTGCCGAACTGCCATTCCTCCGTGAGGCCGTAGTTCGCCAGGAAATTCACCATGTCCACCACCTCCCCATGGGGCATATCTTTGGAGCATAGCCGACTGTGGTCCCGTCGGCCGCTCATCTGACAGATCAGATGAGGTCGACCTTGGAGAGGAAGAACGCGGCGCGCCACGAAGGCGGCCAGCAAGTCGGCCCCAGTCAGGCCCTCCGACCGCGTCAGCACTCGGAGCCGCACGACGGCGGCGGCGCCTGCGGGAGTCAGCATCCTGGCCCAATGGGACCAGCTGGGAAGTCGCCCCGCCAACTCGTCGGCCTCGTAAGGCGGCAAGTTGACCCAGTCGCCCTCGAGGCGGCGTTCTTAACGTGAAATGCGTGCGCTGCCACATCTTCACCGACTTGATGAGGGGATGGCAGGAAGGGGTTCTCTGGCGCCGGCCTACTCATTGCGATGAGCGTGCCGCCGCGAGCCGCACGCGAGCGACATGGGTTCGAGCTTGGCTTGAAGAATTCCCCACGGCTCGATGGTGGGGAGAACGCCAGAAAGCCTTCGCACAAGGATGCGAAGGCGGCCAGCAGCACCACCGTGTTTGGGGTGAGGTGGTGCGGCTGGAGCCCGTAGAACTCCAGGAACGCGCGGAAGAAGCCGCTCGCCGGCAGCCCCAACCCGCGCATGAGGTGCGAGTGGAATATGACCCGCTCGCCCTCCTCCGGCGCCGGCGTTATTTCGCCCGCCGGCGCAGCGCGGGTCCGCACTAGGTTGGTGCCGGGGATGCGGCGCGTCTGGCAGAGAAACTCGATGATCTCGTCATCGACAATGGAGCCATCCCACACGCCGGAGCGCGCGGCGGGAGGCACGGCGGCGGAGGAGGAGCTTATCTCCGCGGCGCGGCGTGGTTCGACACGGCGGAGCGAGGAGGAAGACGAAGCAAGAAGCGGAGGAAGCGAGAGGAAGCGAGGAAGAGTGGGTGCGCATGCATCGCCGCCCCCTCCTCCCGCCTACTTATAGGCGCCTAGGCTGAGAAGCCGAGGGGGCGTGGATTAATCGCGCCACGCCCCCACGCCACGATTTAACACGCTATCGCCTTGCGAGAACGGTGGGGAGCCCAACGCCTGCGACGGCCAGCAGCGGATCCGCCCGTCGCCGAGGCGCTGTAGTGGCGGGCCGCTGATGGGCCTGTCTAGTCACGCTGCGGGCAAACCGCCAGCCTGCCGCGTCATTACATGGCGGGCAAGAACGGGCAAGAGCACGAAGCTTATCAGGCACGCTGCCCGGATCCCGCCACGGCCTTCGAAACCTTTGAGGAGCAAGACGGCCTCCTACAAGGCCGACTCCAGCTAGTCGGCTCAAGAGAGAGACGGCGAGCCGAGCCCAGATTCTTCCATTAGAAGGATGAAACTGTTCAGGCTCCTCGACATGTTGCCCTCGGCGCCTCACCAGCTTCGGGTTCTACTGTCGGAGTAATGGGCAACGGGTAGGTAAACCCGAGCCCCTGGACCTTTCAAAATATCGGGTCAGACTGCGCCCCTCAAGACCGCAAGACGAACAGCCGCCTTCTGAGAGTCGGTGACAGAGCCACCGACTGCCCCTCCCAGCCGAGTCCCAGAGACAGCCTCAAGGCAAGACGACTCCAAGCCAGCGACTTCCGGTGAAGCCGGCTCCGGGGAGTCGGCCGGCGACTCCCACCGCCTCCAACTGATGCGACTACTGACAGGACTGGATGGGGCCGCCTCGCGGCCTACCCCTGCCCCGCTCATAAAGGACAGGCATGGCCACAGAGCGCCGTACTGACGGAGATCTCCGTCCGCGCAACCTTTGTTACGCCGGCCCGTGGCACGTCGGCCCGATGAGATCCCAGTACCCCGATGGCACATGTCACGACCGAAAAGGCAGGAGACCCTTTGTCGGCGGGGCCTTGAAAACGGCGAGCGTCCCAAGACGGACCTGCCGGGAGTCGGCCTCCGAGAGTCGGCCCCTCCCATGGGCTCCATGCGCCATTAACCAGACAAGGCGAGGATGGCAATGCGATGATCGCCGCCAGCGCGGCACTGCTGCCATGACCCCTGACCAAGCTTCGGCGTCATTAGAAGCGCTGCTCTGAACTCCACAATGGCAAGACCCGCCCAAGGGCATAAGGGCTGTCGGCCCCATCTGCTGTGCCGGCGGGCCCACTAGTCGGCGGGCCCCGTGAAGACGGCGACTTAAGAGACCTGACGGCCGGGACCTGCACCAGACGGATTACCATTAACCCCGAAGGTAGGCCTATATAAACCCCCCGGGGCACCCATGCAAAGGGTTGGAACCTAGTAGTTTGAACACACATAGAGGGAAGAGAAGAGCTAGTTGTGCCCTTCTCCTTCCTCACCCCGAACAGCTCACGGAGCAATCTTGTACTCACTTTGCCATAGTGATCATGCGGAGACCCCGCAGAGCAGCAGTAGGGGTGTTATCTCCTTGGAGAGCCCTGAAGCTGGGTAAAATTCGCCGGCGTGCATGCCTTCACCTCATCCCGTTTCTAGGCACCGGCGACGTTCTACTCGCCCCCTCCATGATAAGCCATCCTTTGGCATATGTCGCACCCAACTCCCGACATTTGTCTTGAACTGATATGATTTGAACCGTGTCTCTATTTTGATTTGGCAAGACAATGCAGTGAGCATAGGACATAGATATATGTTTGTTTGATGCTTTTATTATGTACTAGTACTTGGCAATAGAAGACTTGGTAGATTAATCCTGTCCACCTTACTAATGAACTGGTTCACCTAAATGAGTTTAATATACTAGTACATGCTAAACTTGTTATGTGTGTGCTTGTTTCTTCTTTTAGAATGCTGACAGAATATTGGGGAAGAGTGCCTTATTAAGCAATGGTAAAGGAAGTAATGCAGACAAGGTTCAGGATAGTGACACATCCTTGTTGGTCTCCAACAAAGCTGATAAAACAGCTAAGGAAGACTATCTTGAAGACATCGAGACAACCCCAAAGTCCTGTCTTGGTTTAGTGTTCGAGTTACTGGCCGCTACCGCTTGCACAAGCTATTCAAACTCACTGTCTAAATTAGTTTGATTTCTTGAGTCTCAACTACAAGCTGAAAGACATCGATTAGTCAGGTGTAACTGCGAGAAGCGGAAGGACCGCGAAGTCCCCGAGCATTCTGATGCATACTTTCGATTGCAACGACAAGCGTTGGAGGATTTTAGCGCCAAACATGACAAAGCTATCGACTTGCTAAGCTTATTGCCCGACATGGTGGATACCGTGATAACTTTCTTGAGCTCTTACGAAGTTATTTCGGTTATGCTCTTGTTTCTTTGCCGCATTTATTTACCTTTGGTGGCCAATTTTGACGGCCAGTGTATGTAATGTGCTGCTTTGTTCCCTATATTTGCACTGGTGGCGAACTTGGATGCCCACTGGATGTAATATGTGTAATAGAGGTAATAGGCTAGCGTTAATTGCTTGCTTATTTATTTCCTTATTGTCTTGTTTAGTTGTTTGCTTGTAGTCACTGCAGTTCTTTTTCGGTTTTTTTCTAGTGGCCACAATAGCCTATTTTTGGTAACTAGGCGAAAATAATCATGGCAACACACGGACTGTTGTAACCATGGGCCTCCTGCAGGCCGTATGATCCATGGGCCTTCGTCCGTGATGAGATCCATCGGCCTTCTATCACAGACCTTAGGGTCCATGGGCCTTCTACGGGCCATAGGGTCCATGGGCCTTCTACGGGCCGTACGATCCATGGGCCTTCTACAGGCCGTACTATCCATGGGCCTCATACAGGCCGTAGGATCCATGGGCCTTCTACGGGGCGTATCATCATTTCGCCAATCATGGGCCATACTATTCATAGACCATAACGGGCCATTAATAGGCTGTATTTGATAACTCTATGAAAACAGCCCAACGGGTTTTTTTGACATGAAAACGGCCCAACGTATTAACGGTCCGCAAATGGGCCGACTGTAACGACGGGCTGAATTTGGCCCACAAGCAGAAAATGAAAGTAACGGGCCGTATGTAACCGAATGCTGCAAATGAGCCCAAGAATCATTGGGCCTCGAGAAGGCCGAAAGATAACTTGGGCTAGAAATGGCCCAATGGAATAACGGGCCGTTAATGGGTATAAAGTGATACACTGTTCATTACGGGCCAGTTTCACCATGGGCCATTAATGGGCCAAGAGTTACAAAGGTCCTCATATGGGCCGAAACAAGTCATGGGCCACACATGGGCGGAAGTTAAAGCAGGCTGAATCATATTGGACGGCCCAGATGGCGCTCGAGCCTAATTTGGATAGGGCGTAACGGGCCCTGGGTTAGCGGGCTATAAATGGGCTATATGCGGCGAGGTGCCGTTAACAGGCTTTCAGGGCGGCCCGCCATACCTTTTGACCAAGTCAAGCGGGCGGCCTTTTCACGAGAATGGGCCTCTGTTGGGCCATGCCACGTGTCGCCCGTATCATAGGCGCCTTCGGTCCAATGAGCGGATGACATCTGTCCCAACGGTGAGCCGACATCGTGTTTCCTCCGTACCAATGATGATTTTACATGTGGAAAATCCCCATTGGTCGGGGCTGTTAATGGGTTATCAGATCCAAAACCCGACCCGATAGCTTAACGGTGTTCCGTTACGGTGGATGCCACGTGTCGGTCACCCTTGACGAAAGCACTTCTGTGACGGGCGATTTATCGTCATGGAAGTGGACACTTCCGGGATGATAATTTTGGTAATGTCATGGAACACTTCTACGACAGCACAGCTATGACTATCTTGATTCTGTCATAAAATCATCATGGATGTACATGCATGACAAAAAACGCGACCTACTGTGACAAACACATATCATCACGGAAGTGTATTTTTTTTGTAGTGTTATCTGAGCTTCTTTGTTTGTTTTCCTTGGTCTAGGGCTCCCCTCTCTCTTGAGAAGGTGGCTGCCGCCTCCATCATGGGGTCGGCGGAGACTTCCGCCACCACTCGACGGATCGACCCAGCCACCGACCTCCTTGAGGCGAGGGAGCGGAACACCCAAGAAGTGCGTGAAGAGCGGGAGGCCGCCCTCCTGGAGAAGGCGGAAGCTGAGAAGGCGGAGGCCGCCGCCCTGAAGAAACTGGCGGAGGCCGAGGCCGCTGACGCGGCGAAGAAGCAAGCTGACGAAGCCGCGCACCGCCAGTCGGTGGTTTTCATCACTCCCCTGAACACCGCGCCGCCACCTCCGGAGTTCGTGGCGCATACTGGTGAGGCCGGCGACGAGAATCCGGTCATGGAGAGTTACGGCAGCGACACTGCCATGCCGGACGTGATCGTGCCGCCACCGCTGCCATCCGGGAGCGCGCAAGGCGGGCAGCCGGTGGACCCGCCGATGCCGCCAACTGAAGACGAGGTGGCGAAGGGCCTGATTCTCGTGGTCGGCGCACCAACACTTTGCCGACTTGCAAAGGCGGCTTCGGCGCCACGCCCACTGGAAACTGGTGCCGCGAGCTCCTCGATGCCGGACACCGAGGCGACAAGCGCCGCGCCCACTGGGTGGCTGCGGGGAGGTGGGACGGGCCCGTTGAATCGGGCGCTTTTGGACGTCCAAGACAAAATCCGAGCCGAGGGCGATGCCATCAGGAACTGCAACAAGGCGCATCTGGCATCGCGAGAGGCCATCCGGGTACGTTTCCTTCTTCTTTGTTTCTATTTCTTGTGCTTCTCGGTGGGGGCGCGCCAGCGCACCCACTGGGTGTAGTCCCCGAGTTTCGGGCCGGCTGCTGAGCAGGCGGCTCGGAACTCTAATCGACGAGTTCCAAGTACTAACGTTTATCTGGGATTTTTGTCACAGGATTACTACAATCTTCGCATGACCACCTTCAACTCCAACGTCCAGGAGCTGGCTCAGCGGACCGCTGACTTGTCGAAAAGCCGGAGTAAGTCATCTTCTTTCTCTGCGGGGGCGCGCTGGCGCACCCGCGGGCTGTAGTCCCCGAGGTTCGGGCCGACTGCTGAGCAGTTGGACCGGATCTCCTTGGCCACTATTCTTCTTTCTGTTGATGACACCTTCTTTCGCGGGGGCGTGCTGGCACACCCGTGGGCTGTAGTCCCCTAGATTCGGGCCGACTGTGGAGCAGTCGTGCCGGATCTCCCCGACGACTGTTCTTCTTTGTTGGCAGCTAACACCTTGTTTTCTTCTTTCTTCCACAGAGGCCAACGCCACCTTGCAGCAGCAGCTGGGCGAAGCCAACACCGTGCTGCATGCTAAGGAGGAGGAGTGCAGCAAGCTGGCTGAAGAGCGCGACCGGCTTGCCACGCAACTGGTTGAACAGAAGGAGCTCCTCCAGAAGGCCCAGAAGGAGGCGGAGGACAAGGAGACCGGCCTCCTCGCTGAGTTCACGTCCGAACGCTCCTCCTGGACTGACAAGGAGGCGATGTTGACTTCCGGCTTACACGAGATCGAGGATATAGTCGATAGTGAGCCTCCCTCATTTTTCCTTCTTTGAGCTGCCGGCAGTTGGTCGAGCCGGCTTCTAGTCTTTAATTTGGCTCTGCGCTTTCTGTCTTGGCAGACTTCTTCCCTGGCCACTCGGATGCCACCAACTAGGCCATCGAAGCTGATCGCGAAGGGCGGAGGGCGGTCGGCGCGATGATCACCGCCGACGCTCCCCGAACCCTTAGCGAGCAGATCTTGAGCATCGAGGCCCGGCTTCGGCCGGCTCACCGGGTGTTGCGTCGGCTTGACATCTCCGGCGCCCAGCGATCGCCGCCACAATGGCGGACATCTTGGCACCGCTTGCCTCGGTCGGACTGCCGGTAGCCGGAGGTGATGGTCGGCCGTCTTGAGGTCTGGAAGGAGCTCTTGACCCGGGCCTGAGCGCCGCCTTGGAGTTTGTCAAGGCGTGGTACCCTAGGCTAAGTCTAGCCCAGCTAGCCACGTTCTGGCTGGAAGCTCAGAAGGAGTTGGTGGTCGTGGAAGATGATCTCGTTAAGCGTGCGGCGTCAATCGCCGAGTACACCGACACCAGCATCTTCGTCCCGGAGCGGGCTGAGAATGGCGCCGAGGCGCCGCCGGAATGATTCGGGCTGAACCCGGAAGACGACGAGGACTCGGCAGAGGTGATCGACTCCAGCGGCAAGGAAGAAGGCGAGGCGGAGGAGGGAGGCGAAGAGGAGGCGCCAGAGGTCGGAGCGGACGGCTAGCCTCAGCTCGACCGCGCCTCCAGCAACGAGCCACGCCCAACCGAGCCAGCTGCCGCTGGAGGCGACCAGCGAGATCGACCGAGCCTGCCGCTCCCAAGAATCGGCACCGCCGACTCCTCCGATCCTCCGAACCCTTACGCCGCTTCCCTAGGCCGCCATTTTATCTTTACTTCACCTGTCTATCAGTCTCGATGAACTTGTTAATTTTGCACAATTCCACCCGCGGGGTGTATCTTGAACTTTGTTGAAGATCGGCCAAGGGCCTTTGCTATGTTAATATTTTTCCGAGTTCTATCTTTTTTTGCTTACTGCTCTTTGGCTTTTTCCTTTGCCGCCTTCCCCTTGTTGATGCCTTGCCAGCCAAACAGCCGCTCTGCGGATTGTTGCTGGGTCAAGTACTTAGCTACTTTTGGGAAGGCAAGTACTTAGCCATTTAGAGTTCTTCAGCGAGTTGAGTAGAAAACGGCGGGACGGCTGCTCAACAGTCGGTCATAAACGGCGGGAAGCCGGCTTAAACTATGCACATGCTTTGTGTCCTCAGCTATTTTTCATGTAGGCACCCTTTCTACCTTACTCCTGCCCACCAGACAGTCGCTCTGCGAGCTGTGGCTTCTAGAAGGAGACGGCTTAAGTGCCACACATTACTTGTCCGGCTACAGGAAGCATTTCATAGTTCAAGGCGGCAAGTCCCCAGGCCGACTAGTTGAACCCGGTGCCGGTGACATAACAAAAATGACATACTCAGAGGGCATAATTCTTATCATATAGATAAAGAGGGCAGTCCCCGAGATCTTCTCGGGGACTCGAAGTCTTCGTGACTTTAATACAAAGGTAGCGTGGTACATACTTTGCATTAATCAGAAATCTTCTTGGAGGAGATTTGCATTCCATGGCTGCTCCGTCTCCTTGCCGGAGGCGATCCCTCCCACGCTTTCGAGGCTTACGGCGTCGATCGAGATAATGTGATCATTGCCCAACACTTTCTTTGATGATGAAGGGCCTTCCCAAGGCAATGGGAGCTTGTGCTGGCGGTATTCCTTTGGATCAGCCGGAGCACAAGGTCTCCTTCTTGGAAAGATCTTGGCTTGACCTTCCGGTTGTAGTATCGGTAGCGAGGCTCTCTTGTAGATGCTTGGACCGGTTGAGTGCCAACAGCGGCCCTCTTCCGGCAGATCGATGCCGTCTTGGCGTGCTTCTTACGCCTCCTCTTCGGTGTACATGGTGACTCGAGGGGATTCGAATTCTATGTCCGTTGGGATGACGGCTTCGGCACCGTAGACGAGGAAGAAAGGTGTGAAGCCGGGTGACTTGTTTGGAGTTGTGTGTAGGCTCCATAGGACGGCTGGCAGCTCGTCGAGCTGCCAACCGAACGCTTCCGTAGGCTCGACCAGTCGAGGCTTGATGCCGGACAAGATGAGGCCGTTTGCTCGCTCCACCTGGCCGTTTGACTGCGGATGCGCGACGGACGCTAAGTCCAGTCGGATGCCCTGCATCGCGTAGAAACGGGCCAAGGCGCCTTTGGCAAAGTTTGTGCCATTTTCGGTGATGATGTTGTGTGGTATGCCATTCCGGATGGTGATGTTAGAGATGAAGGTCACAGCTGTTGGTCCATTCAGCTTCTTGATCGGTTTTGCTTCTATCCACTTGGTGAACTTGTCCACCACGACAAGCAGATGAGTCATGCCGCCTCGTGCCGTCTTGAATGGTCCCGCCATGTCCAAACCCCAGGCAGCAAAGGGCCAGGCAATGGGGATAGTCTTTAGTGCAGAAGCCGGCTGATGTGGCTTGGAACGGAACTTCTGGCACCCTTTGCTTTTTTTGACCAGGTCCTTGGCGTCTTCTAGAGCAGTCGGCCAGAAAAAACCATGGTAGAAAGCTTTGGCGACAAGTGCTCTTGAAGCCGCATGGTGGCCACATTCGCCTTGATGGATGTCTTTGAGAATTGCTTGGCCTTGCTCCGTCTCCACACAAATATTTGGTAGACACCATCGACACCGCACCTCACCTGACTCTCTGTTGACTATGGTGTATCTTTCTGCCCGGCGTTATACTTGCCGGGCGAGAGATCTCATCGGTCGACAACTCTTTGTTCACCAGAAATTGAGGATGGGCTGGCCCATGAAGGTGTTGTGATTTCTTCGATTCGTCAGGACTGCAACTTGGGCCAGCGGTTGGGCCGGCAGGCGGCGGGTTGGAGTCGGCAGCCGCTTGCTGGGTCGATGAAGTCCCCGAGCCGATTGGTGCAGTCCCCGGGCCGGGCTCTGAAATCTCCGGGCTGGCCGCTGCAGTCCCGGGCAGGTTGAAGTCCCCGGGCAGGTGCGTCTGCCAGCCCCGCCGCCTGCCATAATTCTTGTGCGGTCTTTGGAGCTCTCAAGTCGGATCCGGCCCCAGCTTGAGGAGCGGCACAAAGATAGAATCTGATTCTCGTGATGGCTTGACAGACGGCGAGGAGGCGTTGAAGGGCTTGCCGTCGGTATTACTTGGCCGGGTGGAGCCAATTCGTGCCAAGGCATCTGCTTGCTCGTTGTCGCTTTCTTGGCACATGGAGAAACTTCGCACCCTTCAAAATATCCATCGAGTTCTTGCATGTACAAAGGAAGCGGTAGCTTGCCATGTTTGCATCTTTTACGCCCCGATCGCTTTGACGATCTTTGGACCACCAAGTCAGAGTCACCATAGTACAGGATCCGGCGAATGCCGAGCTCTTTAGAAAGCCGGAGCCTGTGAATGAGTGCCTCGTACTCGGCGATGTTGTTGGAGGTGGCAAAATGGATTTGCAGCATATACTTGAGCTTGTCGCCTTTGGGAGAGGTGAGGACGATGTCGGCTCCCAAACTGGTGCGCATCTTGGAACCATCAAAATGCATCCGCTAATGGGTGGAGGCAGTGACTGGCGGCGATACTGAGTCTCGGCCCGATCGGCGAGGAAGCTTGACCAGCGCTTGTGACTTGATGGCGGTGCGAGGCTGGTAGTAGATGGTGTAGGGGGCCAAATCTATGGCCCATTTGGCCACTCGGCCCGAAGCATCTGGGTTTCCAATGATCTCGGCCAGTGGAGCTATGCAGACCAAAGTGATTGGGTGCTCTTGAAAATACGGCTTCAATTTCTTGGCGGCGAAGTGCACGCCGTAGCACATCTTCTGGTAGTGGGGGTAGTTTTGCTTGGAGGCCGACAAAGACTTCACTCAAATAGTACATCGATCTACGGTATCGGTAGTCCCTAGCCTTCCTCCTTTCGCTCTACCACGATGACTGTGCTGACCACTCGGCTGGTGGCGGCGATGTATAGGAGCATGGGCTCCTTAGGCGTCGGAGCCGCCAGAACAGGTGGAGTAGTCAACATCTTCTTGAGCTGGAGAAAAGCTTCGTCCGCCTTGTCATTCCAATTGAAAAAAGTGTTTTTCTTCATGAGCTGGTACAGGGGAAGAGCCTTCTCTGCCAGCCGACTGATGAAACGGCCGATGGACGCAAAATAGCCAGTGAACTTTTGCACATCCAGCAGTCAGGTGGGTACTTCCATCCTCTTGATGGCCTTGATCTTCACACGGTTGCACGGTATGCCTCGTTCTAAGACCAGGAATCCAAGAAGCTGGCCGGCTGGTACTCCGAAGACGCATTTCTCTGGGTTGAGCTTGATTTGAAACCGGCGTAGGTTCTCAAAGGTCTCCTTGAGGTCTTCTAGCAGCGTTCCACGCTTCTCTGTCTTCACCACCACATCATCCACATAAACATGGGCGTTCCTGCCGAGTTACTTGAGGAGGCACTTCTGCATGCAACGTTGAAACATGGCGCCGGTATTCCTCAAGCTGAACGTCATGGTCAAGTAGCAGAAGGCTCCAATGGTGTGATGAAGGCGGTCTTCAGTCTGTCGGCCGGGTTCAGCTTGATCTGGTGATATCCTGAATATGAGTCCAAGAAACTCAACAGCTCGCATCCGGCTGTGGAGTCTATCACTTGGTCGATTATCGGCAAAGCGAATGGGTCCTTGGGGTATGCTTTGTTGAGGCTGGTATAATCAATACACATACGCCCATCGCTTGTTTTTCTTGACAAGGATTTGGGTTGGCGGCCAATCTGGAAAGAACACCTCCATGATGAAGCCGGCTGCCGCCAGATCAGGGCTATCTCTTGTCCAACGACTCTTCTCTCTTCTCTTGACGGACAAAGCGGCGCAAGGGCTGCCTCGATCGCTTGGCATCGAATAGGACATGTAACTTGTGCTCGGTGAAATCCGTTAGAACACCTGGCATGTCTTTGGGGGACTATGCAAATATGACCTGATTCTCACGGAGGAAATCGACGAGCTCGCCATCCTATTTGCTGTCGAGGTTTGCACCTACGACAGCGTACCACTCCGGGTGCTCCAGGTCCAAGGGTATCTTATTTGTTTCTTTGGACGGCTTGAACGAGCCCTCAGCTTCCGACTCCTTGGGATCGGGCGACATCTCCGGCTGCTTGCCTGCCATCGCCACAACCCGGTCAAGGAGCCGCTTCTCAGCTGCAATCACGAGAGACTCGGCCAACCGACTGCTCTCAGCTGCGCAGGCGGATGACTTCTTGTAGTCGCCGGCTATGGTCAGAATTCCCTTGGAACTCGGCATCTTCATCTTGAGGAAGGCGTAGTGGGGGACCGCCATGTACTTGGCCAGAGCAGGCCGGCCAAGTAGTGCATGGTATGGGCTCTCGAGGTCCACCACCTCAAACCAGACTGGCTCTCGGCGGAAGTGATTCTTGTCTCCAAAGAGGACGTCTATCTGGATCTTGCCGATTGGTGAGCAGGAAAGGCCAGGAACTATGCCATAGAATACAGTCCGGCTGGACTGAAGCTGCCTTTGTTTGATTCCTAACTTCTCCATGGTATCTTTGCTGCTGCCGCCATCTATCAGAACTTGGGAGAAGCGAGCAGCTCGCCTATCTGTGGCAAAGGTGGCATCCAAAACCAGGGCATAGGATCCCGGATTGGGCATCACTTCCGGATGGTCGGCTCTGCTCCAGCTGATGGGCTTCTCGGACCAATTCATGAACTCCGGGGTCTCTGATGCAACCGCATTCACTTTTTGTTGCTGCAGCCGCCTGCTGCGTCGGTCATCGGCCACGCTGGTGAACACGACATAGGCTCCGTGCTCTTCTGGATACTCGTCTTGTATGGCTCCAAGCGGGTTCGACCGCCGGCCTGCTGGGCAGAGGCGAGGCGGCTGCCCAATGACGGGGAGGCAAGAGGGCGTCTCCTTGGCGATCTGGTGAGCCAATGGCACTTCCGGCAACCGCACCACTATGGAATTTGCGAGGTGCATCCAAGAGTCCTGCTCATATGACAAAGCCGGTAGCCAATTGGGCTTGCCGCCCTTCTGGCGTTTGGACGGAGGCTGCCCTTCCAGCTGTTGGTCTTCGACTGTCGCCACTTGCCGGCTGGTGGAAGCCGGCTGCGTGGCCTTGCGCTTATGGTCGTTCTGCTATTGACGCCGACTGGTTTCGCCAGCCGGAGTCCGAGGAGCTTGGGGGCTGCCTTGCCTGAGGCATCAACTTGGATCTCTGCCTTCATGGAGGAGTCGGCCGTGGCATATTTATCTGCTATGATCAGCACTCGTCGAGGGTCGCCGGCTCGTTGCAGAGGAGTCGGTGCTTGAGGAGGGTGCCCTCTCGGCACCCGGCGGTGAAGTACTCGATGGCCTGCACCTCGTTCACACCTGCGCAAGAGTTGCGGAGCTCGGCCCAGCGTATGAGGTAGTCGCGAGTCGACTCGTTGGGGCCTTGCACGCACAAGGAAAGCTGGCGAGGTTTGGGCGGCCGCCTGTACGTGCTGGTGAAGTCGCGGATGAAGGCGTCGGTGAAGTCGACCCAGATGTTGATGCTGCGGGGCTTCTGACTGTTCAGCCATGTCCGGGCTGTGCCCTGGAGCATGAGCGGAACGTACTTCACAGCAACGCGCTTGTTGCCGTTTGCTATGATGATGGCCGTGGAGTAGTCGACCAGCCAGTCTTCCGGCTTCACGGAGCCCGTGTACTTGGGCGTGTCTCTTGGGAGCGTGAACCCTTTGGGGAAGGGCTCGTCTTGAATGCTGGGGCCGAAACACGGCGGACCCAACTCATCTTCTTCTTCTAGCACCAGGGACCGATGGAGACGATTGATTCGGTGGCAGGCATCATTCTCTCCGACTCCCTCTCGGCGGCCAAGGCGGTCGCCGAGTGTCGGGTGATCAACATGCGGCGGGGAGACGCGCCTTTCCCTGCAAGGGGGAGGAGGCGGACAGTCATCCCGTCGTTCCACTGCTCTTGGGCGGCCGTCTTGGTCGTGTTGTATGGTGATGCGAGTCCGACTGCGGCTGGCAGCCGGCTCCTTGTCTCTTCTTCCGCGGACGCCACCAGTCGGCGTCCGAGATGTCGCGCCTTGATCTCGGCGGGGAGGTCGTCTTTTTGCGATGTGGCGCCTCGGGCTGGCGGCGACCTCGTCTTTGCTTTCGGCGGCCGCGTCGAAAGCCGCTTAGACGCGCTTCCGCTTTTCCGACGGCGTTCTTCTCCCTCGAACTTGTCCAGCTCTTCTGCTGCCGCCTAGGCAGCTCGGATGTTCTCCGCAGGCGTGGCGTAGACGGGGCCGTCTGCCCCGAACAGATTGGCGATGGCCACGCCACGCTGCTGGACCGTGCCAAGGCGGCTGGGCCCAGCTGGAGCCGGCTTGCCGCCCACAGCATGGTCCATCTCGCGCTGATAGGCTTCCAACAGGCGTCTCATGCTGGCTACCCTCTTGGCACCCTCGACGAGCTGGATGCGGCGTCCTTCCAGCATCTCGGCGTTGGCGTCTTCTGGGATGGGCGCCGTCAGGTATTGCAATGCCGCGTCGAGCGGGTCGCGAGCACCTCCGCCGGAGTGCTCGCCGTGACCAATGACAAGCACATCCGTGACGGTGCTTCCGCCACTCTCCGCGTGAGGGAGCGGCTCGTCGTAGACCACCACCTTGGTGGGGAACGCGTTAATCGACGCAGTGTCGGAGTCGACCAACATCGGGTCGGTAGAGCCTCTACGGACTCGAGTCCACGGTGGCTCGGCTGGTGACGTGGAGTTGATCGAGGAGGCCCGCGAGGTGGCTCTCGGGGCCGTCTGTGCCCGCGTCGGACGCGGGCTCGCGCTGGAGGGGTGGACCTCGCCAATGAGATCAGCGAGGCAACTTGCCGCGCAGGCGACTTCCGCGCCATGCAGCGTGTCGGCGCAGACTCCATCTGGCGTGCCGGGCTGGCTGCGTCGCCAGGGAGGAAAAGGGTTCCCGTCCATAACAGTCTTCGGACGACGGTGCAACTCGCCCCACGGTGGGTGCCAAATGTCGGGGGTTGGGTGCGACATATGCCAATGGATGGCTTATCATGGTGGGAGCGAGTAGAACGTCGCCGATGCCCGGAAGCGGGATGAGGCATAGACACGAACGCCGGCGTACTTTACCCAGGTTCGGGGCACTCCTAGGAGATAACACCCCTAGTCCTGCTCTGCGGGGTCTCCGCATGACCACTAAGGCACAAGTCAGTACAAAGGTGCTCCTTGAGCTGTATGCTAGAGGTAGGAGAAGGCACAACTAGCTCTCCCCTTCCTCTAGGGGCTGGTCTAGTTCTATCAGGTTGCGAACCCTTTGCATGGGTGCCTTGGGGGGTTTATATAGGCCTACCCCCCAGGGGTACAATGGTAATCCGGCCAGGCATTGGGCCCGGCCGCCAGTCTCTTCGGCCGTCGGCTTCTCCGCCGACTGCTGGGGCCCGCCGCCTGGCAGGCCCCGCCGACTGGTTGGGTATGGGGCCGACAGGCCGTTCCCGCCGCTCTCGGGTCTTGTCGGCTGCAGATCACTATAGCCGTGTATCTAATGACGCAGGCTTGGTCAGGGGGTCGTGGCTCTGACTCACGCCGCCCGTGACGATTCGTAGCCACTCCGTGTCTCGTCTGGTTAATGGCGCGTGGGTCTCGAGGAAGGGGCGGGCTGACTCCTAGGGGCCGACCTCCCTCGGGTCCGACTGGTGGGACTGTCGCCGTCTTCCGGGCTCTTGCTGGCTGGTGGGGCCCGTCGTCCTTGGGCCGTACCCACAAACCATCATGGGAGTAGGACTCTGCCTGCTTGGGGTGATGTCAGGGATGGGCTACACTGTAGCCATTCCCCGTCCCGTCCCCTTTGATGAGGGCATGGGCCTCGTTGGTGCCGTGGTCCGACTCCTCGAGGCCGGCTTCTCTAGAAGCCGCCAGATAGGAGTCGGCTTGTCTTGGCCTCGCCTCCAGGACTCGGCCGTTTATGGGCAGCCGGCTATTCCTCCAGCCGGCCTCCAGAAGGCGGCTCTTCATCTTATGGCGTCTTGAGGGCGCGGTCGGCCCGATGTCTTGAAAGGTTCTGGGCTTCGGGTTAGCCTACCCGTGGCCCATTACTCCGACACTTTTTAACGTAAGAAACATCTTCCAGAGAGAATAGTTCCATTAGGGGTTCCTTTCCCTGGGTTAGCATGCTAATTTGTGCAGGCCTAAGCTTTTGATTCAAAAAGGGACATGATACTTCGTCCTTTGGGAGTTTATATTGGCCCGAAGGCAGTTCGTCGTCTGTCTGCTGACCAATTATTCTCTTAAGAACGCTAGCTTTCGGCTTCACCCGTCTGAGGTACATGCCTGGATAACCCGGTTGTAGCAATTGCGGAGGTGCTCCATTTGTGCCCTAGCCGAACAATCAGGAACGTAGGGCATAAGCACAGGAGCCAGGCAACCCAGATTGGCAAAAATTAAGTCATAGAGGTGCATATAATGGCAAAGAAAGACATATACGAGCAAATGACACATATATATGGTGAGCTCTAGGCTCACTAGAATAATAAGCTTCTATTTGGAGAAGCCCCTGGTCATAGTGGGGTGTATACATTTAAAGATGTGTATCCCTCAAGTGTTCGACTGATCCAAACGTATACTGGAAATCGTATAAAAATGAGAAAAGAGAAATTTGAAAAGGAGAAAAAGGAACGAAAAAAGGGGTATGTCTGGACTTATGCGTAGAATCTTCGGAGTCGGGGAGCATTCCAAGGATTCGGCTCAAGGCGATGATCCGATGCATTATGAAGGCGGTAGGCTCCTCCAGGAGAACTTCATCTATAATGAAGGGACCTTCCCATTTAGGTTTGAGCTTGTCCTTTTTCTTCTCTCGGAGGCGTAAAACGAGCTCACTGACATTATACGTCTTGGTCTGCACTTCTCTACTTTGGTATCTCCGAGCCTGTTGTTGGTAGAATGCGGAACGAGCTTTTGCGACATCTCGCTCCTCCTCCAGGCCATCTTGATCGTCCTGCCAATCGAGCTTGGCTTCTCTCTCTTCATACATGCACACTCGAGCTGAGTCATGAATAATGTTATAGGGCAAGACAGCCTCTAAGCCGTACACCGTAAAGAAGGGTGTGTATCCGGTCGTGCAATTGGGCATGGTCCGCAGCCCCCAGAGTATGGAATCGAGTTCCTCAACTCAGTGCTTATCTGATTCCCGCAAGGATCGCACCTGTTTATGATTGATGCCGCTCATTATTAGGCCGTTAGCCCGTTCGACCTGACCATTTGTTTGAGGGTGATATACATAGGCGTAGTCGAGCTTAATGCCCAGATTAACACACCAATTTTTCACCTCATCGGCTGTGAAGTTAGAGCCGTTGTCAGTAATAATGCTATGTGGGATACCATAACAGTGTACAACACCGGAGATAAAATCTATCACTGGTCCGGCTTCAGCCGTTTTTACCGGTTTGGCCTCTATCCACTTAGTGAATTTATCCACCAAAACCAGTAAATATTTCTTCTTATGGATTCCCCCTTTAAGGAGTCTGACCCTGTCTAGCCCCCAGACCGCGAAAGGCCAGGTAATGGGGATTGTTCTTAGGGTTGTGGGCGGCATATGGCTTTGATTGGCAAAAAGTTGGCACCGACACAGCGCTGTACAAGGGCTTGTGCATCTGCTCGGACCGTGGGCCAGAAGAGACCTGTATGGAAGGCCTTGCTGACGAGGGCCCGAGCTACGACGTGATGGCCGCCGAGGCCAACATGTATTTCGGCCAAGAGATGCCGCCCCTCCTCCTCGGAGATACATCTTTGGAAAACTCCAGTAGTGATTTTCTTGTAGAGTTCTCCTTCGTGAACTTTGTAGGCTTTCGAACGTCAAACTATGCGACGGGCCTCGTTCTGGTCATCAGGGAGCTCCTGCCTATTAAGGTAGGCCAGGAAGGGTTCGGTCCATGGAGCAAAGACAGTCATAATTACATGGGCGGAAGGTGTCACTTCGGTTTCCGAGCCCCCAATGTCATTAGAATTGTGTTCGGCATCTAAGGGTATGATCGGTGCTGGACTAGTATTGTCGCTTTCGTCCTGCCATAGCACGAATGGCTCGAAAAGCCGTTCAACAAAAGTGTTGGGTGGGACAGGGTCGCACTTAGCACCCATTCGAGCAAGGATGTCCGCTGCCTGATTACTGTCTCAAACTACGTGATGGAACTCGAGTCCCTCAAGCCGAGCTGATACTTTGAGTACGGCTTATACGGTAGGCCGCCATCTTTGGATCTTTCGCATTGAATTCTTTGTTTATTTGGGATATGGCGAGGTTCAAGTCCCTGCGCACCTCAAGGCGTTTGTATGCCCATAGAAACGGCCATCCGAAGACCATGCAGTAGTGCCTCATATTCGGCCACGTTATTGGAGTCTGTATACATGATTTATAATACATAACACTACAAAAAAAGACACATCCGTGACATTTTGGGCCGAACGAATTTTTTTCCTGTCATACATATGACACTTCTATGACGATAATTGTGACAAACCCGATATCATCATAGATGTGGTGGGCTCCTACTTCTATGACAAAAAATCATGACGTAAAATGGGCTTTTGTCCGGCGTGAGACGCAGCTGCATGACATTCTTTGGGCCGTCCATGACGGAAAAAACCATGGTAGAAGCGAGGGGAAGGAAAATTTCAGGGAGTTGCCGGTTATGGTGGGAGGTAGGGGGCGGAGCGATGCACGTTTCTCTCGTGCGTGCAGCGCGTAATGCGAGGCGTTAGCTCTAATCAAGCCGGCGGCGTTGGGCTCTAACTGGCGAACCCGGCGATTACGCTGCGAACTCACGCGTTCTGAACCCGAGCGATCGATCGATGGCTGTTAATCGAACCCGATGGAGCAATTCCTTCGCTCTGCGCTAGCTGAAGCCGTCGATTGTATGAACAGTGAGCGCTATGCGGGGGGTTGGATGAGCGATGAGCGGTGGCGTTGCCTCTGGATGAACAGGACCCCGTGGTGTCGAGGGCTGGATGAACAGTAGACGGTGGAGGGGTGGTTGAATAGGACCCGTGGTGTGGAGGCTGGATGAAGCGATGAGCGGTGGAGGGGTGCCCGTGGAGAGGGGTGGTTGAACAAGATGGCCGTGGAGTGGCGGCGGTGGAGGCTGGATGAACAGGAGCCCGTGGAGGCCGGAGGAGGTCGACGGTAGCCCATGGAGGGCGGAGGAGGTCGACGGTGGAGATGAACCATCTCCCGTGGAGTCCTGCTTACTGCATGCGCCACACCTCCCCGTTTCGGCCGTAGCGCTCCAATACAAGTCTGTTAAATGCATTTTTGCGGTATGCCACACCTCCCGATCAACAGGACCCCGTTTACCGTAGGAGGTCCGTTTCCGCCCGTTTGCGATGCGCCACACCTCCCGATCAACAGACCCCGGTTCGACCGTGGGAGGTCCGTTTCGTCCGTTTTGCGGTACGCCACACCCCTCCCGATCAACAGGACCCCCGTTTCGACCGTAGGAGGTCCGTTTCATCCGTTTTGCGGTACGCCACACCCCTCCCGATCAACAGGACCCCCGTTTCGACCGTAGGAGGTCTGTTTCCTCTGTTTTGCGGTATGCCACACCCCTCCCGATCAACAGGACCTCCGTTTCTTCCGTAGGAGGTCCGTTTCCTCCGTTTTGCGGTATGCGCGACTAGGCGTTCGAGACCCCGCATGTATGTACACATACGTGACCATATTTTCTTTCTTGCACCCTGGCCGCTGTACGTACGTGTACATGCTACGTGCGCGCCTCTACTACAACACGTGCGCGCCTCTACTACGACACGAGCGCGCCTCTACATCAACCAGTATGTACGTACACGTTCGCGACCAGGATGACAACGCTAGGTACGCTTCGACCAGGTGGGTCCCGACTGTCACGCACTTCCTTGCCTGCGAAGATGTAGCTGATGGGTCCCAGCAGTAAGGGGGCGAATCATTTTTTTGCCCGGACGCACTTCCTTGCGTGCAAAGGTGTAGCTGCTGGGTTGCAGCAGTCAGGGGGGAGAATAGTTTTTTGCCCGGACGCACTTCCTTGCGTGCGAAGGTGTAGCTGCTGGGTCCCAGCAGTCAGGGGCGCGAATCGTTTTTTTTTCTGCCCAGACGCACTTCCTTGCGTGTGAAGGTGTAGCTGGTGGGTCCCAGCAGTCGGGGGGCGAATCGTTTTTTTTTGGACGCACTTCCTTGCGTGCGAAGATGTAGCTGGTGGGTCCTAGCAGTCAGGGGGCGAATCGTTTTTTTCCCGGACGCACTTCCTTGCGTGCGAAGATGTAGCTCGTGGGTCCCAGCAGTCAGGGGACGAATCCTTTTTTTCACGAAATATGGTGGCCCGTCCCGTGGGTCCCCGCTGCCAGGTGGAGGAATAATTATTTTACGCGTAATAAGGAGGCACTTCCTTGCGGCTGCCGTGGACCACGGTATCGACCTCTCCACGTACAGTCCACGTCCGATGGAAGTCGTTCCTTGACCACGTTGACCACGCCGCGTCGAGAGCACCACGGCGGTGGACGACGGCGAGGCCTAGGAAGGGGACGACGTGGAGCCGGGGAAGACGTGGCAGTGGATGCACATGCGAAGAGGAGTACAAGGGTTCACTGGTTCGGCTGCGCTGCCGTCGCCGCAGAATAACAGGGGGTGTGGGTCAGTGGGTGAGTGGAGGGATGGCCTGGCCAGCGGTGGGAGTAGTAGGGGCGGTGAGGCCTCATGGCAGCACAGCCAGCCATGGGAGGCAGGAGCAAAGGCACGACCGGCGCTGCTTTGGGCGGCCGGAGCAAGAAGACCAGAGGTTGAAGAAGCAAGACGGCCGTTGGATGGACATCGTCTGATCCTTTGCAGCTAGAATCGTTTATATTGACTAAGTTGACAAAGCCCTTGGTACGTCAACTTAGTAGGCCCTGAGTCGACTTCCAAACGGTGCGCCCCGGATGTCGAGGATGAATCATTTTTTGGGCGGGTGAAGCTAGAATATCCGAGATTGAAGAAGAAGACGCGGCATCCGTTGGATGGACATCCAACGACCCGCTGCTAGAACCGTGTGTTGACTATAAGTTGACAAAGCCTTGCATACCCGTCAACTCTGTTTTTTTAGGGGACGCGTCAACTTAGTAAGGCGAGAAGTGTGTGGCAGAGAACTTATAGCCCATTTGAGATTTGTAAGAATGTGTAGCCCATTTCTGAATTCTAATGGAATTTACTACAGCCCATTTACAGTTTGTTAAAAGTACATCCCATTTCAACCAACCGTTCAAAATAGAATTCAATAAAATTTCCCACATTTTGATGGGATCCGAATATTTTTATCCTGAAATTTTAGTCAGATTAAATACAATTTCAATATAAATTTATATTGCGTAAAAATCCAACAAAACATTCCGCTCGCAACAATTAATGAAATTAAATTTTTCAATATTCCAAAAATAATATTTTATAGAGTAATCACTGTTTGGTGCATTTTTTTATAGTTACTACCTAGTTTTTATAATTACATCCCATTTATTATTTCTTAAAACCCATTTTCTTGTTAAGCCTTATGCATCCCTCCTCGGAAAGATTTGCAGCCAGTGAGCGGAGAATAACAACTTGACCTTGCACAGGTATTCCTAAAAAAGTATAGCCGGGCTAGCCATTTTAGCTTGAAAAAATTAATATCTGGGCTGGATATCTGGCTTTGGGCTAGACAGTCACAGCCGCCAGATTAACTCTGCAGCGATGTTTTCGTTGTTATTAGGAGGAGGAAAATTAATATCTGGGGTAAACATCAAAAAACTCTGCAGTTGCTCACACCTCGAAACACAAATCTTTCGAGCTGCTTGGTCCCAGCTGTCGGCCGCTTCTTGTGCAATTCTCTCGTTTATTGACTACTCCCTCCTTCCCGGTTTATAATGCTCAATTCAAAAATCTCACCAATCAAGGTAGATGGTGGTGGAATACTTTTTCTAGTTTTGCAAAAGCACCTAATTAATGCTCTTGTTATCCTCAAAAAATTATGTTTATCAATGCATTAATTGCAATGCATGCATGCATAAAGTACATGCATTGGTCAATTTTCTCTTAATACTTGCATGCAATGATTTAATGCACCTTGGAATCTGAACATGTGATGGAAAACAACCAAATTGAGCCTTATAAAATGGAAAAACTAAAATTTTGAGATAAGCCCTATAAACCGGAAAAGAGGGAGTACATAGGTAGACAATGGTGTGGGACCGTGATGTTAGGAAACGAGGAGGAAGCAAAATAAATTATAGTTATATATTATATATATATAAAATAAGGAGGCACTTGCGTATGTGAGGCTATGGACCTGGTGGGTCCCCATTGTCATCCTATCCAAGTAAAGTGATCTCCTCGCCCGTGCGTGCTTTCCGCCTGAAATAGTCAGCGCCGGTCGCCTCGCTTCCCGGTGCAGGCGATTGCTCCGCCTTCAAACGACACAAATGTTGGGGAACGTTGCAGAAAATTAA
The DNA here is from genome assembly GCA_021605145.1 of Aegilops bicornis. Lineage (NCBI taxonomy): Eukaryota > Viridiplantae > Streptophyta > Magnoliopsida > Poales > Poaceae > Aegilops > Aegilops bicornis. Next base: position 575,273,478 of record CM038670.1, on the reverse strand, counting down.
AATTTTTCCTACGGTTTCACCAAGATCCATCTATGAGTTCATCTAAGCAACGAGTCATGGGAGAGAGATTGCATCTACATACCACTTGTCGATCGCGTGCGGAAGCGTTCACTAGAACGTGGATGATGGAGTCGTACTCGCCGTGATCCAAATCACCGATGACCGAGTGCCGAACGGACGGCACCTCCGTGTTCAACACACGTGCGGAGGCGGATGACGTCTCCTCCTTCTTGATCCAGCAAGGGGAAGGAGAGTTTGAGGAAGATGGCTCGGCAGCAAAGACGACGGGCGTGGTGTTGGTGGAGAAGCGACACTCCGGCAGGCTTCGCCAAGCACGTGATGAGCAGGAGAGGTGTAGCAGGGAGAGGGAGGCGCCAAGATGCAAGTGCGGCTGCCCCTCCCTCCCCCTTTATATAGGCCCCACAGGCGCCGGCCCTTGGAGATCTGATCTCCCAAGGGGGGCGGCGGCCAAGGGGGGAGGCTTGCCCCCCAAGGCAAGTGGGGCGCCCCCACCCTAGGGTTTCCAACCCTAGGCACAGGGGGCCCAAGTGGGGGGCGCACCAGCCCACCAGGGGCTGGTTCCTCCCACTTCAGCCCACGGGCCCTCCGGGATAGGTGGCCCCACCCGGTGGACCCCCGGGACCCTTCCGGTGGTCCCGGTACAATACCGGTAACCCCCGAAATTCTCCCGATGGCCGAAATAGCACTTCCTATATATAATTCTTTACCTCCGGACCATTCCGAAACTCCTCGTGACGTCCGGGATCTCATCCGGGACTCCGAACAACATACGGTTTGCTGCATACTCATATTCATACAACCCTAGCGTCACCGAACCTTAAGTGTGTAGACCCTACGGGTTCGGGAGACATCTTGAACATGACCGAGACGGCTCTCCGGTCAATAACCAACAGCGGGATCTGGATACCCATGTTGACTCCACATACTCCTCGATGATCTCATCGGATGAACCACGATGTTGAGGATTCAATTAATCCTGTATTCAATTCCCTTTGTCAATCGGTACGTTACTTGCCCGAGACTTGATCGTCGGTATCCCAATACCTCGTTTAGTCTAGTTACCGGCAAGTCACTTTACTCGTCTTAGTATTGCATGATCCTGTAACCAATCACTTGGTCACTTTGAGCTCATTATGATGATGCATTACCGAGTGGGCCCAGAGATACCTCTCCGTCATACGGAGTGACAAATCCCAGTCTCGATCCGTGTCAACCCAACAGACACTTTCGGAGATACCTGTAGTGCACCTTTATAGTCACCCACTTACATTGTGAAGTTTGGTACACCCAAAGCACTCTTACGGTATCCGGGAGTTACACGATCTCAAGGTCTAAGGAAGAGATACTTGACATTCGAAAAGCTCTAGCAAAACGAACTACACGATCTTGTGCTATGCTTAGGATTGGGTCTTGTCCATCACATCATTCTCCTAATGATGTGATCCTGTTATCAACGACATCCAATGTCCATAGTCAGGAAACCATGACTATCTATTGATCAACAAGCTAGTCAACTAGAGGCTCACTAGGGACATATTGTGGTCTATGTATTCACACGTGTATTACGATTTCCGGATAATACAATTATAGCATGAATAAAAGACAATTATCACGAACAAGGAAATATAATAATAATCCTTTTATTATTGCCTCTAGGGCATATTTCCAACAGTCTCCCACTTGCACTAGAGTCAATAATCTAGTTACATTGTGATGAACCGAACACCCATAGAGTTACGGTGTTGATCATGTTTTGCTTTCATGGAAGAGGTTTAGTCAACGGATCTACGACATTCAGATCCGTATGCACTTTGCAAATTTCTATGTCTCCATCTTGAACATTTTCACGGATGGAGTTGAGCGGCAACTTGATGTGCCTCGTCTTCTTGTGAAACACAGGCTCCTTGGCAAGTGCAATAGCTCCAGTGTTGTCACAGAAGAGTTTGATTGGCCCCGACGCATTGGGTATAACCCCTAGGTCGGTGATGAACTGCTTCACCCAAATTGCTTCATGCGCTGCCTCCGAGGCTGCCATGTACTCCGCTTCACACGTAGATCCTGCCATGACGCTCTGCTTGCAGCTGCACCAGCTTACTGCTCCACCATTTCAACATATACACGTATCCGGTTTGTGACTTAGAGTCATCCAGATCACGTCGAAGCTAAGCGTCGACGTAACCCTTCTGACGAGCTCTTCGTCACCTCCATAAACGAGAAACATGTCCTTTGTCCTTTTCGGTACTTGAGGATATTCTTGACCGCTGTCCGGTGTTCCTTGCTGGGATTACTTTGGTACCTTCCTACCAAACTTACGGCAAAGGTTTACATCAATTCTGGTACACAGCATGGCATACATAATAGATCCTATGGCCGAGGCATAGGGGATGACGCTCATCTCTTCTTTATCTTTTGCCGTGGTCGGGCATTGAGCCGAGCTCAATCTCACACCTTGCAGTACAGGCAAGAACCCTTTCTTGGACTGATCCATTTCGAATTTCTTCAAAATCTTATCAAGTTTTGTGCTTTGTGAAAGACCTATGAGGCTCTCGATCTATCCCTATAGATCCTGATGCCTAATATGTAAGCAGCTTCTCCAAGGTCCTTCATTGAAAAACTTTTATTCAAGTAGGCCTTAATGCTGTCCAAGAGTTCTATATCATTTCCCGTCAAAAGTATGTCATCTACATATAATATGAGAAATGCTACAGAGCTCCCACTCACTTTCTTGTAAACGCAGGCTTCTCCATAAGTCTCGATAAACCCAAACGCTTTGATCATCTCATCAAAGCGAATATTCCAACTCGAGATACTTGCACCAGCCCATAAATGGATCATTTGGAGCTTGCATACCTTGTTAGCATTCTTAGGGTCGACAAAACCTTCCGGCTGCATCATATACAACTCTTCCTTAAGATAACCGTTAAGGAATGCCGTTTTACGTCCATCTGCCATATCTCATAATCATAGTATGCGGCAATTGCTAACATGATTCGGACGGACTTAAGCTTCGCTACGGGAGAGAAAGTCTCATCGTAGTCAATACTTTGAACTTGCCGATAACCCTTAGCGACAAGTCGAGCTTTATAGATGGTGACATTACCATCCGCGTATGTCTTCTTCTTAAAGATCCATTTGTTTTCTATCCCTCGCCGATCATCGGGCAAGTCTGTCAAAGTCCATACTTTGTTTTCATACATGGATCCTATCTCGGATTGCATGGCTTCAAGCCATTTGTTGGAATCCGGGCCCGCCATCGCTTCTTCATAGTTCAAGGTTCACCGTTGTCTAACAACATGATTTCCGAACAGGGTTGCCATACCACTCCGGTGTGGAACGTGTCCTTGTGGACCCTGAAGTTCAAGTAGCAACTTGATCCGAAGTACTTTGATCATCATCGTTAATTTCCTCTCCAAGAGGGGTGTAGGCACCAGAGGAACATTTTCCTGAGCTGCACTACTTTCCGGTTCAAGAGGTAGTACTTCATCGAGTTCTACTTTCCTCCCACTTACTCCTTTCGAGAGAAACTCATTTTCCAGAAAGGATCCGTTCTTGGCAACAAAGATCTTGCCTTAGGATCTAAGGTAGAAAGTATACCCAATGGTTTCCTTAGGGTATCCTATGAAGACGCATTTTTCCGACTTGGGTTCGAGCTTTTCAGGTTGAAGTTTCTTGACATAAGCATCACATCCCCAAACTTTTAGAAACGACAGCTTAGGTTTCTTTCCAAACCATAATTCATACGGTGTCGTCTCAACAGATTTAGACGGTGCCCTATTTAAAGTGAATGTAGTTGTCTCTAGAGCATATCCCCAAAATGATAGCGGTAAATCTGTAAGAGACATCATAGATCACACCATATCCAATAGAGTGCGATTATGATGTTCGGACACACCATTACGCTGAGGTGTTCCAGGCGGCGTGAGTTGTGAAACGATTCCACATTTCCTTAAGTGTGTACCAAATTCGTGACTTAAATATTCTCCTCCACGATCTGATTGTAAGAACTTTATTTTTCGGTCATGTTGATTCTCTACCTCATTCTGAAATTCCTTGAACTTTTCAAAGGTCTCAGACTTGTGTTTCATCAAGTAGACATACCCATATCTACTCAAGTCATCAGTGAGAGTGAGAACATAACGATATCCTCCATGAGCCTCGACGCTCATTGGACCGCACACATCGGTATGTATGATTTCCAATAAGTTGGTTGCTCGCTCCATTGTTCCGGAGAACGGAGTCTTGGTCATTTTGCCCATAAGGCATGGTTCGCATGTGTCAAATGTTTCATCATCGAGAGACTCTAAAAGTCCATCAGAATGGAGCTTCTTCATGCGCTTGACACCAATGTGACCAAGGCGGCGATTACACAAGTATGTGGGACTATCGTTATCAAATTTACATCTTTTGGTATTCACACTATGAATATGTGTAATATTACGTTCGAGATTCATTAAGAATAAACCATTGACCAGCGGAGCATGACCACAAAACATATCTCTCATATAAATAGAACAACCATTATTCTCGGATTTAAATGAGTAGCCGTCTCGCATTAAACGAGATCCTGATACAATGTTCATGCTCAAACTTGGCACTAAATAACAATTATTGAGGTTTAAAACTAATACCGTAGGTAAATGTAGAGGTAGCGTGTCACGGCGATCACATCGACCTTGGAACCATTCCCGACGCGCCAAGATCACCTCGTCCTTCGCCGATCTCCGTTTATTCCGCAGCTCCTGTGAGTTACAAATATGAGCAGCGGCACCGTATAAAATACCAGGAGTTACTACAGTACTGGTAAGGTACACAACAACTACATGTATATCAAATATACCTTTAGTGTTGCCGGCCTTCTTGTCCTCTAAGTATTTGGGGCAGTTCCGCTTCCAGTGGCCCTTCCCTTTGCAATAAAAGCACTCTGTCTCAGGTTTGGGTCCATTCTTTGACTTCTTCCCGGCAACTTGCTTACCGGGCGCGACAACATCCTTGTCGTCCTTCTTGAAGTTCTTCTTACCCTTGCCCTTTTTGAACTTAGTGGTTTTATTGACCATCAACACTTGATGTTCTTTCTTGATTTCAACCTCTGCTGACTTCAAAGATTGAGAATACTTCAAAATGGTCTTCACCATCCCCTGCATATTGTAGTTCATCACAAAGCTCTTGTAGCTTGGTGGGAGTATTGAAGGATTACATCGATGACCGCCTCGTCCAGGAGGTTAATGTCCAAGCTGGGGACGGCGGTTGTGCAACCCGGACATTTTGAGTATGTGATCAGCCAACTGTTTTCCTCCATCTTACAACTATAGAACTTGTCGGAGACTTCATATCTCTCGACCGGGCATGAGCTTGGAAAACCATTTTCAGCTCCTCGAACATCTCATATGCTCCGTGTTGCTCAAAAGCGCTTTTGGAGCCCCAGTTCTAAGTCAGAAGCATGCCGCATCGAACGAGGGAGTAATCATCAAGACGCGAGACTGCCAAGCATTCATAATGTCTTGGTTCTGCAGGATAGGTGCATCACCTAGCGGTGCTTCTAGGACATATTGTTTCTTGGATGCTATGAGGATGATCCTCGGGTTAGGACCCAGTCCGAATAGTTGCTGCCATCGTCTTTCAGCTTGGTTTTCTCTAGGAACGTTGAAGTTCATGGTGACACGGCGTTGGCCATTTGATCTACAAGACATTTTGCAAAGATTTTTAGACTAATGTTCATGATAATTAAGTTCATCTAATCAAATTATTTAATGAACTCCCACTTAGATTTGACAGCCCTCTAGTCATCTAAGTGTTACATGATCCGAGTCGACTAGGCCGTGTCCGATCATCACGTGAGACGGACTAGTCATCGTCGGTGAACATCTCCATGTTGATCGTATCTTCCATACGACTCATGTTTGACCTTCGGTCTCTTGTGTTCCGAGGCCATTTCTGTACATGCTAGGCTCGTCAAGTTAACCCTAAGTGTTTATGCATGTGTAAAACTGTCTTACAACCGTTGTATGTGAACGTAAGGATCTATCACACCCGATCGTCACATGGTTCTTGAAGCTTGACGAACTTTAGCAACGGTGCAGTTAGGGGAACACTTTCTTGAAATTATTATAAGGGATCATCTTATTTACTACCGTCGTTCTAAGTAAACAAGATGCATAAAACATAATAAACATCACATGCAATTATATAAAGTAGTGACATGATATGGCAAATATCATATAGCTCCTTTGATCTTCATCTTGAGGCTCCATGATCATCTTGTCACCGGCATGACACCATGATCTCCATCATCATGATCTCCATCATCGTGTCTCCATGAAGTTGCTCGCCAACTATTACTTCTACTACTATGGCTAACACGTTTAGCAATAAAGTAAAGTAATGTACATGGCGTTGAATCAATGACTCTCAGGTCATACAATAATTAAGACAACTCCTATGGCTCCTGCCGGTTGTCATACTCATCGACATGCAAGTCGTGATTCCTATTACAAGAACATGATCTCATACATCACAATATATCATTCATCATTCATCACAACTTCCGCCATATCACATCACATGACAATTGCTGCAAAAACAAGTTAGACGTCCTCTAATTGTTGTTGCATCTTTTACGAGGCTGCGATTGGGTTCTAGCAAGAACGTTTTCTTACCTACGAATAACCACAACGTGATTTTGTCAACTTCTATTTACCCTTCATAATGACCCTTTTCATCTAATCCGCTCCAACTAAAGTAGGAGAGACAGACACCCGCTAGCCACCTTATGCAACTAGTGCATGTCAGTCGGTGGAACCTGTCTCACGTAAGCGTACGTGTAAGGTCGGTCCGGGCCGCTTCATCCCACAATACCGCTGAAGCAAGAAAAAGACTAGTAGCGGCAAGCAAGTTGACGAGATCTCGCCCACAACAAAATTGTGTTCTACTCGTGCAATAGAGAACTACACATAGACCTAGCTCATGATGCCACTGTTGGGGAATGTTGCAGAAAATTAAAATTTTCCTACGGTTTCACCAAGATCCATCTATGAGTTCATCTAAGCAACGAGTCATGGGAGAGAGATTGCATCTAAATACCACTTGTAGATCGGCGTGCGGAAGCGTTCACTAGAACGTGGATGATGGAGTCGTACTGCCGTGATCCAAATCACCGATGACCGAGTGCCGAGCGGATGGCACCTCCGCGTTCAACACACGTGCAGGCGGATGACGTCTCATCCTTCTTGATCCAGCAAGGGGGAAGGAGAGGTTGAGGAAGATGGCTCCAGCAGCAGCACGACGGTGTGGTGTTGGTGGAGAAGCAGCACTCCGGCAGGGCTTCGCCAAGTACGTGACGGAGGAGGAGAGGTGTAGCAGGGGAGAGGGAGGCGCCAAGATGCAAGGGTGCGGCTGCCCCTCCCTCCCCTTTATATAGGCCCCCGAGGCGCCGACCCTTGAGATCTGATCTCCCAAGGGGCGGCGGCCAAGGGGAGGCTTGCCCCAAGGCAAGTGGGCGCCCCACCCTAGGGTTTCCAACCCTAGGCGCGAGGGGGCCAAGTGGGGCGCACCAGCCCACCAGGCTGGTTCCCCTCCACTTCAGCCCACGGGCCCTCCGGGATAGGTGGCCCCACCGGTGGACCCGGGACCCTTCAGTGGTCCCTGTAAAATACCGTAACCCCGAAATTCTCCCGATGGTGAAATAGCACTTCCTATATATAATTCTTTACCTCCGGACCATTCCGAACTCCTCGTGACGTCAGGGATCTCATCCGGGACTCGAACAACATTCGGTTTGCTGCATACTCATATTCATACAACCCTAAGCGTCACCGAACCTTAAGTGTGTAGACCCTACGGGTTCGGAGACATCTGCGTACATGACCGAGACGGCTCTCCGGTCAATAACCAACAGCTGGATCTGGATACCCATGTTGACTCCCACATACTCCTCGATGATCTCATCGGATGAACCACAATGTCGAGGATTCAATTAATCCCATATTCAATTCCCTTTGTCAATCGGTAAGTCACTTTACTCGTACCGTAATGCATGATCCTGTAACCAATCACTTGGTCACTTTGAGCTCATTATGATGATGCATTACCGAGTGGGCCCAGAGATACCTCTCCGTCATACGGAGTGACAAATCCCAGTCTCGATCCGTGTCAACCCAACAGACACTTTCAGAGATACCTGTAGTGCACCATTATAGTCACCCAGTTACGTTGTGACGTTTGGTACACCCAAAGCACTTTTACGGCATCCGGGAGTTACACGATCTCATGGTCTAAGGAAGAGATACTTGACATTGGAAAAGCTCTAGCAAAACGAACTACACGATCTTGTGCTATGCTTAGGATTGGGTCTTGTCCATCACATCATTCTCCTAATGATGTGATCCCGCTATCAATGATATCCAATGTCCATAGTCGTGAAACCATGACTATCTATTGATCAACGAGCTAGTCAACTAGAGGCTCACTAGGGACATATTGTGGTCTATGTATTCACACGTGTATTACGATTTCCGGATAATACAATTATAGCATGAATAAAAGACAATTATCACGAACAAGAAAATATAATAATAATCCTTTTATTATTGCCTCTAGGGCATATTTCCAACAACAAGTGTCGTGCGTCCATCCATCTGCCGCACACATTAATGATACGCGGTTGCCAAGGCGGCTACTCCGGCTCACACGTCCGTCCCTCCGCCTGCCCACCATTGCTATATAAACTGCTGCGTCGGCCATAGCCGCAGTCATCCGCATCCGTTGCCTTTCTCCTGTCCACACCAATACTGCCCACCATGGCTTCCTCGTGCTCCAGCGCTCTTGGGGCGGCGGACGACGGACCACAAGGAGATAGCAGCCATTGCTGCCGACCGGCTGGCAGCCGAGCAGCCGGAGGACGCAACGGCGTCCCAATGGAGAACATGGTAGTCGACGATCGGTGCCAACCCCTCCTCCGCGCCATCTCGCCGGTGCATTGCACCATGACCATCGGCGAGGCTCGTGCCCAATATATGGACAGGTGAGGCGTATGCATGAGGAAGCGATTCCGGGAGGTGCAGGCCGACGCCGCCTACAACCACCATCTCCTCTAGGAGCACCTGCAGGCGGAGGAGCAGATCGCCGCGGAGCGGGCGGAGCAGGAGGCGCTGTTCGACTCGTGCCGCTCCGCGCAAGGCCGCCTCGGCGTGGCGGTACCGCATGCGGGTGGCGGAGGCTGCGGCCGCCTACAAAGAGGCTAGCAAAGAGGGCGGTGAAGCGGCGAGGCGCTGTTTGGTGAGACCGAGGGCGGCGGAGGACAATGCCGGCTCGACGAGTCCCCCGCTCACCCGGCGTCGACGATGCCTGCTCACGTGATGCCTCATGGCGCCAACAACGAGGCAGAGGACACCGCCGGCTCCGCTGAGGCCCCGCGGTGCCAACAACGAGGCAGAGGACACCGCCGGATCCGCCGAGGCCCCGCCCCACCAACAACGAGGCAGAGGACATCGCCGGCTCAGCCGAGGCCCCACCGTGCCGGCAACGTGGCGGAGATTTCTGTTGGGGAACGTAGCAGAAATTCAAAATTTTCCTACGTGTCACCAAGATCTATCTATGGAGAAACCAGCAACGAGGGGAGGGAGAGTGCATCTACATACCCTTGTAGATCATTAAGCGGAAGCGTTCATGAGAACGGGGTTGAAGGAGTCGTACCGTCGTGATCCAAATCACCGGAGATCCTAGTGCCGAGCAGACGGCACCTCGCGTTCAACACACGTACAGCCCGGTGGCGTCTCCCACGCCTTGATCCAGCAAGGAGAGAGAGAGGTTGAGGAAGACTCCATCCAGCAGCAGCACAATGGCGTGGTGGTGATGGAGGAGCGTGGCAATCTTGCAGGCTTCGCCAAGCATCACAAGAGAGGAGGAGGAGGAAGAAGAGGCGAGGGCTGCACCAACGAGAGATAGAATCGCGTGTATTGGGCAGCCCCTAGGCCTCATATATATAGGGAAGGGGAGGAGGGTGCGCCCCTCTAGGGTTCCCACCCCTAGAGGCGGCAGCCCCAAAACCCATCTATGGGTGGCGGCCACAAGGGGGAGGAGAGGGAGGCGGGGAGTATGGGCCTTAGGGCCCATCTGCCCTTAGGGTTTGCCCTCTCCCTTATAGCCGCATGGGCCATGGTGGGGCGCCCTAGCCCACCTAGGGGCTGGTGCCCTCTCATACTTGGCCCATGTATGCCCTCTGGAGCATGTGGCCCCACTTGGTGGACCCCGGGACCCTCCTTGGTCCCAGATGTTACCGATAAACCCCGAAACTTTTCCGGTGACCAAACAGGACTTCCCATATATAAATCTTTACCTCCGGACCATTCCGGAACTCCTCGTGACGTCCGGATCTCATCCGGGACTCGAACAACATTCGGTAACCACATACAAACTTCCTTTATAACCCTAGCGTCGCATCGAACCTTAAGTGTGTAGACCCTACGGGTTCGGGAACCATCTTGAGACATGACCAGAGGCGTTCTCCGGTCAATAACCAACAGCGGATCTGGATACCCATGTTGGTTCCCACATGTTCCACGATGATCTCATCGGATGAACCACGATGTCAAGGACTCAATCGATCTCATATACAATTCCCTTTGTCTAAGCGGTATTGCACTTGCCCGAGATTCGATCGTCGGTATCCCGATACCTTGTTCAATCTCGTTATTGGCAAGTCTCTTTACTCGTTCCGTAACACATCATCCCGTGATCAACCCCTTGGTCACATTGTGCACATTATGATGATGTCCTACCGAGTGGGCCCAGAGATACCTCTCCGTTTACCCGGAGTGACAAATTCAGTCTCGATTCGTGCCAACCCAATGACACTTTCGGAGATACCATAGTGCACCTTTATAGCCACCCGATTCGTTGTGACGCTTGGTACACCCAAAGCATTCCCACGGTATCCGGAGTTGCACAATCTCATGCTCTAAGGAAATGATACTTGACATTAGAAAAGCTTTAGCATACGAACTACGATCTTTGTGCTAGGCTTAGGATTGGGTCTTGTCCATCACATCATTCTCCTAATGATGTGATCCCGTTATCAACGACATCTAATGTCCATGGTTAGGAAACCGTAACCATCTATTGATCAACGAGCTAGTCAACTAGAGGCTTACTAGGGACATGGTGTTGTCTATATACCCACACATGTATTTGAGTTTCCTATCAATACAATTATAGCATGGATAATAAACGATTATCATGAACAAGGAAATATAATAATAACTAATTTATTATTGCCTCTAGAGCATATTTCCAACAGTCTCCCACTTGCACTAGAGTCAATAATCTAGTTCACATCGTCATGTGATTAACACTGATAGGTCACATCGCCATGTGACCAACATCCAAAGAGTTTACTAGTGTCTGTAAACTAGTTCACATCATCATGTGATTAAGACTCAATGAATTATGAGGTTTGATCATGTTTTGCTTGTGAGAGAGGTTTTAGTCAACGGTGCGAACCTTTCGGATCCGTGTGTGCTTTTCAAATTTCTAGGTCATATTGTAAACGCTGCTTCCACGCTCCATTTGAAACTATTCCAAATGGTTGCTCCACTATACGTATCCGGTTTGCTATTCAGAGTCATTCGGATAAGTGTCAAAGCTTGCATCGACGTAACTCTTTACTCCGAACTCTTTATCACCTCCATAATCGAGAAACATGTCCTTATTTACTCCAAGGACAATTTTGACCGCTGTCCAATGATCCCCATTCCTGGATCATTCTTGTACCCTTGATCGACTCATGGCAAGGCACACTTACAGTGCGGTACACACGACATAGCATACTATAGAGCCTACGTCTAAAGCATAGGGGACGACCTTCGTCCTTTCTCTCTTTCTGCCCGTGGTCGAGCTTTAAGTCTTAACTTCATACCTTACATCTCGTGCAAGAACTCCTTCTTTGGTGATCCTTCTTGAACACCTTCAAGATTATGTCAAGGTTAGTGCTCATTTCTAATTACCTTTTAGCGGTTTTTATCTATCCTTATAGATCTTGTTGCTCTATGTTCAAGTAGCTCAATCCAGGTTTTCTATTGAAAAACATCTTTCAAATAACCCTATATGCTTTCTAGAAATTCTACATCATTTCTGATCATCAATATGTCAACGACATATACTCATCAGAAATTCTATAGTGCTCCCACTCACTTCTATGGAAATACAAGTTTCTCACAAACTTTGTATAAACCCAAAATCTTTGATCATCCTATCAAAGTGCATATTCCAACTCCGAGATGCTTACTCCAGTCCTTAGAAGGATTGCTGGAGCTAGCATACCTTTTAGCATCCTTAGGATTGACAAAACCTTTCTGATTGTATCACATACAACCTTTCCTTACGTAAACTGGTAAGGAAACTCATCTTGACATCCATCTGCCAGATTTCATAAATGCAGCTAATGCTAACATGATTCCGACGGACTTAAGCATCGCTACGGATGAGAAAATCTCATCGTAGTCAACTCCTTGAACTTGTGAAAAACTCTTCGCCACAAGTCGAGCTTCATAGACGGTGACATTACCGTCCACGTCCGTCTTCTTCTTAAAGATCCACTTATCTCTATGGCTTGCCGATCAACGGGCAAGTCCACCAAAGTCCATGCTTTGTTCTGATACATGGATCCTATCTCGGATTTCATGGCTTCTAACCATTTGTCGGAATTTGGGCCCACCATTGCTTCTCCATAGCTCAGAGGTTCATTGTTGTCTAGCAACATGACCTTCAAGATGTGATTGCGTACCACTCAAGTAGTACGCATCCTTGTCACCCCACGAGGTACGTCGGTGACTTGATCCGAAACTTCATGATCACTATCATAAGCTTCTACTTCAATTGGTGTAGGTGCCACGGAACAACTTCCCGTGCCTGCTACACACTAGTTGAAGTGATGGTTCAATAACCTCATCAAGTCTCCACCATCCTCCCACTCAACTTTTCGAGACGAACTTTTCCTCGAGAAAGGACCCGATTCAAGAAACAATCCCTATTGCTTCCGGATCTGAATTAGGAGGTATACCCAACTGTTTTGGGTGTCCTATGAAGATGCATTTTGTCCGCTTTGGGTTCGAGCTTATCAACCTGAAACTTTTCCACATAAGCGTCGCAGCCCCAAACTTTTAAGAAAGCGACAACTTAGGTTTCTCCAAACGGTGTCGTCTCAACGGAATTACGTGGTGCCCCATTAAAGTGAGTGCGGTTGTCTCTAATGCCTAACCCATGAGCGATAGTGGTAATTCGATAAGAGATATCATGGTACGCACCATATCCAATAGAGTGCAACTATGATGTTCGGACACACCATCACACTATGGTGTTCCAGCGGTATTAATTGTGGAACAATTTGCACAATGTCTTAATTGTGTGCCAAAACTCAGACTTAGATATTCATCTCTATGATCATATCATAGACATTCTATCCTCTTGTCACGAAGATCTTAAACTTCACTCTGAAATTACTTGAACCATTCAATAATTCAGACTTGTGTTTCATCAAGCAAATATACTCAACATCTACTCGAATCATCTGTGAAGTAAGAACATAACGATATTCATCAAGATGCCTCAGCACTTATTGGACTGCACACATCAAAATGTGTTACTTCCAACAAGTTGCCATCTTGTTCCATTTTACTGAAAAACGAGGCTTTTAGTCATCTTGCCCATGTGGTATGATTTGCATATCTCAAGTGATTCAAAATCAAGTGAGTCCAAACGATCCATCTGCATGGAGTTTCTTCATGCGTATACACCAATAGACATGGTTCGCATGTCTCAAACTTTTCAAAAAATGCGTGAGTCCAAAGATCCATCAACATGGAGCTTCTTCATGCGTTTTATACCAATATGACTTACATGGCAGTGCCACAAGTAAGTGGTATTACTATCTTATATTTTTGGCATGAAAATGTGTATCACTACGATCGAGATTCAATAAACCATTTATTTAGGTGCAAGACCATCGAAGGTATTATTCAAATAAATAGAGTAACCATTATTCTATTTAAATGAATAACCGTATTGCGATAGACATAATCCAATCATGTCTATGCTCAACGCAAACACCAAATGATAATTATTCTAGTTTAATACTAATCTTGATGGTAGAGGGAGCGTGCGATGTTTGATCACATCAAAATTGGAAACACTTCCAACACATATCGTCACTCTCCTTTAGCTAGTCTCCATTTATTCCAGTAGCCTTTTATTTCGAAGTTACTAACACTTAGCAACCGAACCAAAGATCTAATACCCTGGTGCTACTAGGAGTACTAGTAAAATACACAATAACTTAATGTATATCCAATATACTTCTATCAACCTTGCCAGCCTTCTTATCTACCAAGTATCTAGGGTAATTCTGCTCCAAAGGGCTGTTCCCCTTATTGCGTAAGCACTTAGTCTCGGGTTTGGGTTCAACCTTGGGTTTCTTCACTAGAGCAAGAATCGATTTGCCGCTTCATGAAGTGTCCCTTCTTGCCCTTGCCCTTCTTGAAACTAGTGGTTTCACCAACCATCAACAATTGATGCTCCTTCTTGATTTTTACTTTCGCGATGTCAAACAACGCGAACACCTCAAGGATCATCATCTCTATCCTTGATATGTTATAGTTCATAACGAAGCTCTAGCAGCTTGGTGGCAATGACTTTGGAGAAACATCACTATCTCATATGGAAGATCAACTCCCACTCGATTCAAGTGATTGTTGTACTCAGACAATCTGAGCACCAGCTCAACGATTGAGCTTTTCTCCCTTAGTTTGTAGGCTAAGAAAATCGTCGGAGGTCTCATACCTCTTGACGTGGGCACGAGCCTGAAATCCTAATTTCAGTCCTCGAAACATCTCATATGTTCCGCAACATCTCGAAAACGTCTTTCGTGCCTCAACTCTAAACCGTTTAACTGAACTATCACGTAGTTATCAAAACGTGTATGTCCGATGTTCGCAACATCCACAAACGACGTTTGGGGTTCAGCACACCGAAGCGGTGCATTAAGGACATAAGCTTTCATCTGTCCGCATAATCGCTACTTTCAACTTTCAACTATATTTTCTCTAGGAACATATCTAAACAAGTGGAACTAAAGCGCGAGCTTCGACATAATTTGCAAAAGGTCTTTTGACTATGTTCAAGATAATTAAGTTCATCTTATGAACTCCCACTCAGATAGACATCCCTCCGTCATCTAAGTGATTACATGATCCGAGTCAACTAGGCCGTGTCCGATCATCACGTGAGACGGACTAGTCATCATCGGTGAACATCTTCATGTTGATCGTATCTACTATACGACTCATGCTCGACCTTTCGGTCTCTGTGTTCCGAGGCCATGTCTATACATGCTAGGCTCGTCAAGTTAACCCTAAGTGTTTCGCGTGTAAATCTGTCTTACACCCGTTGTATGTGAACGTAAGAATCCATCACACCCGATCATCACGTGGTGCTTAGAAGCTGACGAACTTTAGCAACGGTGCACAGTTAGGGAGAACACTTCTTGAAATTGTTGTAAGGGATCATCTTATTTACTACCGTCGTTCTAAGTAAACAAGATGCATAAACATATTAAACATCACATGCAATTATATAGTAGTGACATGATATGGCCAATATCATATAGCTCCTTTGATCTCCATCTTCAGGGCTCCATGATCATCATCGTCACCGGCATGACACCATGATCTCCATCATCATGATCTCCATCATCGTGTCTTCATGAAGTTGTCTCGCCAACTATTACTTCTACCACTATGGCTACCGGTTAGCAATAAAGTAAAGTAATTACATGGCGTTGTTCAATGACACGTAGGTCATACAATAAATAAAGACAACTCCTATGGCTCTCGCCTGTCACACTCATCGACATGCAAGTCGTGATTCCTATTACAAGAACATGATCAATCTCATACATCACATATCATTCATCACATTCTTCTTGGCCATATCACATCACATAGCATACCCCTGCAAAAACAAGTTAGACGTCCTCTAATTGTTGTTTGCATGTTTTACGTGGCTGCTATGGGTTTCTAGCAAGAACGTTTCTTACCTACGCCAAACCACAATGTGATATGCCAATTGCTATTTACCCTTCATAAGGACCCTTTTCATCGAATCCGTTCCGACTAAAGTGGGAGAGATCGGCACCCGCTAGCCACCTTATGCACCAAGTGCATGTCAGTCGGTGGAACCTGTCTCACGTAAGAGTGCGTGTAAGGTCGGTCCGGGCCGCTTCATCCCACAATACCGTCGAAACAAGATTGGACTAGTAACGGTAAGCATATTGAACAAAATCAACGCCCACAACTACTTTGTGTTCTACTCTGCAAAGAATCTACGCAATAGACCTAGCTCGATCCCACTGTTGGGGAGCGTAGCAGAAATTCAAAATTTTCCCACGTGTCACCAAGATCTATCTATGGAGAAACCAGCAACGAGGGAGGGAGAGTGCATCTACATACCCTTGTAGATCATTAAGCGGAAGCGTTCATGAGAACGGGGTTGAAGGAGTCGATTGCCGTCGTGATCCAAATCACCGGAGATCCTAGTGCCGAACGGACGGCACCTCCGCGTTCAACACACGTACAGCCTGGTGACGTCTCCCACGCCTTGATCCAGCAAGGAGAGAGGGAGAGGTTGAGGAAGACTCCATCCAGCAGCAGCACAATGGCGTGGTGGTGATGGAGGAGCGTGGCAATCTTGCAGGCTTCGCCAAGCATCACAAGAGAGGAGGAGGAGGAAGAAGAGGCAGGGGCTGCACCAACGAGAGATAGAATCGCGTGTATTGGGCAGCCCCTAGGCCTCATATATATAGGGGAAGGAGGAGGGTGCGCCCCTCTGGGGTTCCCACCCCAGAGGGGCGGCAACCCCAAAACCCATCTATGGGTGGCGGCCACAAGGGGAAGAGAGGGAGGCGGGGAGTATGGGCCTTAGGGCCCATCTCGCCTTAGGGTTTGCCCCTCTCCCTTTCTAGCCGCATGGGCCATGGTGGGAGGCGCCCTAACCCACCTAGGGGTTGGTGCCCTCTCATACTTGGCCCATGTATGCCTCTGGAGCATGTGGCCCCACTTGGTGGACCCCCGGGACCCTCCCGGTGGTCCCAGATAATGTCTGATAAACCCCGAAACTTTTCCGGTGACCAAAACAGGACTTCCCATATATAAATCTTTACCTCCGGACCATTCCGGAACTCCTCGTGACGTCCGGGATCTCATTCGGGACTCCGAACAACATTCGGTAACCATTTACAAACTTCCTTTATAACCCTAGCGTCATCGAACCTTAAGTGTGTAGACCCTACGGGTTCGGGAACCATGCAGACATGACCGAGACGTTCTCCGGTCAATAACCAACAGCGGGATCTGGATACCCATGTTGGTTCCCACATGTTCCACGATGATCTCATCGGATGAACCACGATGTCAAGGACTCAATCGATCTCATATACAATTCCCTTTGTCTAGCGGTATTGCACTTGCCCGAGATTCGATCGTCGGTATCCCGATACCTTGTTCAATCTCGCATCTTGGCAAGTCTCTTTACTCGTTCCGTAACACATCATCCCGTGATCAACCCCTTGGTCACATTGTGCACATTATGATGATGTCCTACCGAGTGGGCCCAGAGATACCTCTCCGTTTACACGGAGTGACAAATTCGATCTCGATTCGTCACAACCCAACAGACACTTTCGGAGATACCTGTAGTGCACCTTTATAGCCACCCAGTTACGTTGTGACGTTTGGTACACCCAAAGCATTCCTACGGTATCCGGGAGTTGCACAATCTCATGGTCTAAGGAAATGATACTTCACATTAGAAAAGCTTTAGCATACGAACTACGATCTTTGTGCTAGGCTTAGGATTGGGTCTTGTCCATCACATCATT
Organism: Aegilops bicornis; assembly: GCA_021605145.1. Classification (NCBI taxonomy): domain Eukaryota; kingdom Viridiplantae; phylum Streptophyta; class Magnoliopsida; order Poales; family Poaceae; genus Aegilops; species Aegilops bicornis. The sequence goes on along the minus strand of CM038670.1, from coordinate 575,255,537 downwards.
CTCCTAATGATGTGATCCCGTTATCAACGACATCTAATGTCCATGGTTAGGAAGCCGTAACCATCTATTGATCAACGAGCTAGTCAACTAGAGGCTTACTAGGGATATGGTGTTGTCTATATACCCACACATGTATTTGAGTTTCCTATCAATACAATTATAGCATGGATAATAAACGATTATCATGAACAAGGAAATATAATAATAACTAATTTATTATTGCCTCTAGAGCATATTTCCAACAATTTCCACCACTCCGCTGAGACGCCGCCCGCCGGCAACGAGACAGATGCATCGCCGGCTCCGCCGAGGCCCCGCCCCGCTGCCAACGAGGCCGCGCCACACAGAAAACGAGGAAGAGTAGAACACGATAGGTCGCCGCCGCTCGGGTCCAAGTAAGGCCACCGCTGCTATCCTCCGGTTGAAGCCAAGCTAGGCGGGTTGATCATTGACGGTCGGTTAGCTTCTTGGCGGCGACGTGGAGTCGGAGAGCTGCGCTGGAGAAGAACGCTGCTTCTACTTAACTGCTGATGCAGTTGGCTGACTTACACGTGGGCCCAACAGGCCACATGTCAGTTACGCAACTAGACCTGCAATTAAGTCACTGAAGCTTCTGTTCGGTTCAGCGGGACACAGGTGGGTAGCTTCGGTTAATTAATTATACCTCCAGCGCACCCCTTTTTAGTTTTTTTCGAAAAGGAGGATGACCCCGGCCTGCATATCTGGGAGATGCATGCGGCCACAAACACCCCTTTTTAGTTGAAGAATGTATGAAATGTAATGAAATCCGACATGTTTATATGAAATCTGACCGTGTATGAATGAATTTATTTCGATTAGTTCGAATTCTTGTATCACTGGCATTGGATGAACATGCAAAACAATACGTACTAGCATTATTCCTAGGGTGATCACCACGTTTGCAGCAGTTTCACATGTACTCCCTCCGGTCCTTTCTAGTCTGCATACAAGTTTTGTCTGCAGTCAAAGTATCTCTACTTTGACCAATCTTATACAAAAAAGTATGCACTTTCACAATGTGCAAAGTAAAAAGGAACAGAAGGAGTACAAAGAGTTTGAGCAGCTTTTTAGCGTTTATGTACATTGCAGGCCTGGCAATTCATACAGGCCTGGCAATTCATAGAGAACATTCAAAAGAATCGATGATTATGCATCTCAGCGACTCACATGTCAGAGGCAATATTTACTTCACAACTAAAGAATAAAGAAAAAAATTATCGCCGCTCTTCGACAAAGAAGGGCGTCCCATTCGAAAATATCAAACGCATATCTTGCTAAAATCAATGAGCAAAATTTGACAAGGTTGTCCCATTCCAAAATATCAAATGCCTACGATTGTGGAATGGGAAGGGTTTGCCATCAGTTCGGACATTGACATGGCAACTCGTGCTAAATAAACCAGCTGTTCTTTTTGTGCAGTTCCACCAAAATCAACCAAATTCGCGTGTAGCTTGTATGATTTCGCCATTATATGTTGCAACGCCTTGAACTTATGGGAACCTCCTTTCTTGTGGTGGAAATGAATGATTCGATGTATTCATGAACATTTTGTGCGATTCCGTTGAAATCAAGTGAGCATCCCTGTTTGCACAAATACAAAAAAGTGATTAGTATAAAGCAAACTGTACTATGAATTGACAGTTTCAACAGGCACATACATGGTCCATGTAGAGCACACTTTTAGAAAAATGGAACTCACCAGAAAGAATCCTAGAACAACATTGTACTCGCGCATCACAGCAAAAATATGGAGATTTGTCGGTCCTTCTGAGCTGAACTTAGTTTGGTCTTGTGGGGAGTAATGTAACCATCCTTCAACTGCTCCTTCTGATGAGAAGATAGACAGTGCTTCTTCATCCTGGCATAATCGGAACTAGTCACTTCACGTACTCCATATTCTTCTTCAGAGGAAGATGATCCTGTTGTGCAAAGACAAGAGGACTACTAAATGCTAGCATCCATGTTTGCTCGAAAAAAAGGAAAGGAAATATTTAAAACAACACAGATGAAGCACTTCCCAAGGACAATACCACTTTTTCATGACAGTATCTAAACAGTAGCACAACACCGATAGAGATGACAAAGCTCAATCATATGGATGAAATCAGTGGGCGAGTACCAACCTTTGTCAGGAGGCTGATTGTGTAGAGCATGCAGATGAAGCACTTCTCGGGAACCATCTGTTGCTATCTACGGGGGTGGCCATGCTTACTATATACTCCTCGATTAGTTTAATGTTTCCAACATCTTCTTGTGCAGTTCCACTAAAATATATGGTATCTTCAAAGAAGATCCCTGTTTGCACAAGTAGAGATAATTACGTATGGCATCAAATCGTGGCAAAACAATTGCTCGTTCCAGCCATAGCAATAAATTAAGATGCAAAACTATATCATTACTTGTGTCATCACGGTTCGAGGCTTCATTCACGACCGGAGTTGATTTTTTTTCTTCCGCTTGTTCTTCCCCGTCATCACTTGGTTCAATAACAGACAAGCTTCACCTTCAATGTAAGATTTGGCATGTCAATTAGGGAGCACAAGTATAGTACTAAACTTAATTTTTTGATGAAAGTGGCAATATACAGGCCAGCAGTTGTGAAATATCCTTATCTTACCTCAATGGGATATTACGGTGCACATACAGATTGGAAGTCTTGTCTCCGTTTGTGCAGTTCACTAAAATCAAGCAACATTATCGTACAAGTAGCACAACATATGAAAGCACACTGCGAGAATCATGTGAAAGAAGGCTAATCTTGACCTCTCATGATGCGGAATTCAAACAACTCACAAGAAGAAGATCTGAACCAAATTTGCCTTAACGGATAGGAAGTAAGATCTCCTCTTGTGTTGTTCCACTAAGATCAAGCAATCAAGCAACGTTGTCGGTGTGACATTTTGGTTGAACTACACAAAACACTCTTAAAACAAAAGTGTTTTGTGCAGTGCAACAAAAGGTCACAATGGCAACGAGGTGAAGTAGATAACCCTGTTTACACATAGGTGCAAAGGAAACAATTTGTGGTCAAAAACGGTGGATGACACAGAAGCCAACAAAAAGAAGCATCTACCTTATCTAAATGGGAAAGAAAGCAAGATAGTAGCATTTCTCAAACGGTGGCATTGATTGATATGAACATAGAGATTATATTAACAATAAAATTCGTTAAACATGTAATTTGCTTTTAACTGTGGCATTGCATCAATTTTCCAGCGGCATTACTAGAGGGTGTTTGTTTACAGGGACATTTTGGTGTAGGGACTAAAAAAACTCCGTGTCAGTCACATCTAAACCAAACAGGAGGGACTTTTCGGGACTAATATTGGGCATTTGGGACTAAAGAAAGAAGATCCCGAGGGAGTCTTTTTGGGACTTTTTCAAACAGCTACCCCTGCCACGCATCGCACCTTGTTTCTATTAGTTCATTACTAGGGGTAACATGGTCTTTTATCATGTCATTTAATAACCTCTAGTCCATGTTTAGTCCACAGAACCAAGCGGTAGGGACTAGGGAGTTTTTAACCAAACAGGACCATAGATTAACAACAGCTAATGAGTTGCAGGGGACGGTGGGCCTTTTAGCACCATGTGCATCTACCGATGTCTTGTGGTCATGCACGATCTGTTGCAACAAAGAACAAAAACCAAGGAGCATATTTGTGTTGGTCCTAGTTTTGTTATCTTTAGACACCTTTCCCTATGTGGTATGACAAATCTAGTCCTGCTCAAACTCTACAGCCTTGTCCCTTCCTTTCCTTTTTGAACTAGTACTTTCACCCCTTTCTTTCCTCTTTGAACCACGTCCGAGATTTATGCGATACAACTTTCCCCACTACTTTCCCCCATTCCTTTCCTCTTTGAACCACATCCTAGATTCATGCTATACAACTTTCCCCCTTCATTTCCTCTTTGAACCATGTCCTAGATTCATGCTATATACAACTTTTCCCACTAATTTCCCCCACTCCTTTCCTCTTTGAACCACGTCCCAGATTCATGGTATACATGCAGCTAGAGCAATGCATGTGGAGTAAGTAAAATATACCTTAAGGTTCTTGGGGTGTGGTTCGTGAGGCGACAGACGGCGGCGAAGAAGAAGGGTCGGAGGCCCTCCGTGCCTTGTTGGGTGGAAAGTGAATAGCAGACCGGTAGTGGATTCCCTCCCTCGACGGCGACAGTGTTAAGCCTCCTTCCCTTCCCGGCGGACGGATCCTTCCGGCTCTTTGAGCAGCAGTGAGGGGAGAGAGAGGCCAACAAAGTCTTGTTTAGATCTTGAGAGGGCGAGAGAGTGTGAAGAGAGCAACTACAAGCGCTGAGGATCCAGCTCCAGCGGGAGAGGGTGAGAGAGTGTGAAGAGAGAAACTACAAGCGCTGAGGCTCAAGCCTGTATATATATACTGGAGAGAGAGAGTGTGTGAAGCGTGCAAACCCTAGAAAACATTTTGACCAGTCAAAGAATCCTCCTGGCAAAAATTATGCTCAAGTGTAGTTATCGAACCCGAGACCTCAAGTTTGATGAGCGAGCAGGCTAACCAGCTACACAACCCTCCCGTTATGTTCAACGAGAGGAAAATAACCTTTTATACATTCCTGCATTCGTGTGACAGGCATGCCGTGTTTTTGTGTGTGTGTGTGGGGGGGGAGTAATTAGGATTTCAATCATAATCGTGTCATGTGGCTTTGGTGGTAAGACTATCCATAGTGGTGCAGAAATAATGCAGCCTTAGTCACCTTACCTCTCTCCATGTAGTACGTTGGGTCCCACCAGTCAGAGGGTGAAACAAACAAATTAATAAGAAAAAATAAAAGCGTCAGCGATGTATCTTACCTCACACATCTCGCTCTTGCTGGGAACCTTGTCCAATTGATCCCTCTGTTCGCTCAAGTACTATTTTAAGTGAATCCTTATTATAACATGCACACAAATTTTGGGCACTTGTATTCGACTTAAGTCGATTGTGCCCTTTGTATCTCGTATACTTACTACTCCCTCCGTCTAGGTGTAATAAGTCACGTTAGAAGGTGCAACAGACCAAGGTGTGTGCGTGTGTGTGTTTAACAAGATGTGTGTGTTAGAGAGTCTGACAGATCGACCTACTCCTCTGAGAGATATGGTGTGTAGTGTACTATTTTAGCCACAGTGGTGCATCCTCTCGTTTCCGGGCGTGTCCGGTAGGGACATCTTGGACAGCTGCCACGCCCGCTCTGACCAGCCTGGCCCACCCAAAGCCCTCCACCGCGTGCACTTCCCGCCAAAGCGGTCAGCCGCTCCAAAGAATCGGTGCGCATTCATGCCCGAGCAGAAGCGGACGCGACCTCTCACCGCGCCAAGAGTGATGGTTGCTTCGTCCGTCCAACTTACTTCTTTGGGTCTATGTGATTTGACAGCTCATTGGTCTTTATTCTTGAGGTGGTAGGACTGCTGAATGTCCCACGCTTTCGTGAAAGGAGGTAGTAGATTACAATTTTCTCCATTCTTCTGACGGAGGAGTGCAAGAGCAGTCAAAACACGCAGGCTTAGTGATTACATGGCCCACCTCACACTATCACCGTGTGACACCTAACTCTTTACATAGTACTCCCTCCGTTCCTAAATATTACTAGATGAGTCCCCGCTCGTTGCCGCGGAACAGCGTTATATCTCTCGGCGCAAGATTATTGATTTCATAGAACTAAAAAAAAATCTATAACCGCATGACAAATGTGGTAGCCAAACTAAATAAACTCCCATCATCATTTAGATCATCCCACATAAGGAAAAAAGATCAGCCAACTCCTACTGCATAATGGGATTATATTTTTTCTTTTTGACATGTTAATGGGACTTAAAAGCTCACTTACATGCATGCTACCGGTGCATGCTTGCATGCAGACGTGTTGATGTGATTTAAAACCCACTCACATGCATGTGCCACGGTATTTCTGCATGCTTGCATGTGGCTTAGTGCTGAGCCTCTCAATGTCTAGATCAGACGGCTATTATGACTGATTTACTTCATCTAACGGCTACGTCAATTTTGATGATGTGGCTCAAGGAGAGGATAGAGAATTCCTAGTAGTGGGGGCTAGCTATTACTTGTAGATAAGTCTTTGTAGAGATTCCTCTAGGTGAACTACATACGGAACAAAATGAATGAATCTACACTTAAAATGCATCTATATACATCCGCATGTGGTTAATGGTGAAATCTCTACAAAGACTTATATTTAGGAGCGGAGGAAGTACTAGTATAGTAATAGTATGCGTACTATAATTTATCGTGAGATAAATTTGTACAATGCTATGAAGCTTCCAGCTTCTGTTACATGTATCTTGCGTCCAAGGTTGCCCGTTGCAACATTTCATCAAATACAAAGGAGACTAACATGCATGCTATTGCATCTCAATGATTGAGAAATCATAGCAAATATCTACTCCCTCCGTTCCAAAATAAGTGTCTCAACTTTGTGCAAACTTTAGTACAAAGTTGTACTACTACTAAAGTTGACACTTATTTTGGAATAGAGGCAGCTAAAGAAAAAAACGATCCATGTAGTCCCTAGCCCTTGAACCGTGAACCTGACTGTGCTTCAATTTCTTGGCAACGTTTGAGCTTCCTAATAAATGAAGTTTGCAACTTTTTGACCATCGGATCATTTTGTGCAGTTTCACCAAAATCGAGATGAGCATCCACATGGCAAAGAAATTGAAGAAGCGTGATTAGAATAAGATTACTAGGACTAGTTGATGAGACATAAACTCATCACAAATACGATGCAATAGAAGCCGGTGAAATTATCGGTATGTGCGGGGCAAAGAAGTAGAGAAATATCCACTTTGGGAGTGATGTGGGCATTTGGAGCGGTGGTGTAAGCTGGTGTAAAGGGAGTTGTACACGAGGGGCGTGGCTCGACTTGAGGAGGGCAGCGGGAGGCGGCAACTACTTACGTCAGCGGCGATGAGCAAGGGACGAAGGCAACCTCACCGGCTTTGTGAGAGAGAACGGGGGTGACCCCTGATCGGGACATGCCGACAGTGGGTTTTCGCCGTCGGCTACGGACACCGCATCTACACTAAGCATCCACCCCTTCCCCAAGTGGACGTGATCCGCCGGGATGTTAGAAATGTGGCCATAGTCGTTTTGTGCGAGAGAGTGTGAAGAGAGCAACCCCAGCAAGCAACCGTGTAGGCTGGCCCGTCCTGACTATGTATATAGTGGAGCAGTTTCCTTTTCTCTCCACATGAACCTATCGTATTAACGTGCGTGCCCTTTGAAGAAAAAAATTATTTATAAATGACGCGGCACCTACTACTCGTTCTCCTATAACCTTGCGCTTGGCATCTCCAAAATATTAACCTTGCGATTGGCTCTTCGCCTCTTGAAGTCGAGCAATAATGGTAGTCTGGTATATATCGTTACGGCTATATGAGACCGAATGAATTGTTGCACGTCCACCACGTGGGTGAGGGTCGAGGGGCGAGGGAGAGTGCTACTACATACGGAGCAAAATGAGTGAATGTACACTCTAAAATACGTCTATATACATCAGCGTTTCGAGTATGTACTAGTAGTTCATATTGAAATCTACTAAGGACATATATATTCCAAACAATATGATATAATCTCTATAACCAAGGTAGTAGGGACGAGGAGTAAACAGAGGGAGTAGTTAATTTTTCTCCTCGTCTTGCGAGCCACCGCACGCATGGGTGAGGGAGGAGCAAGCTTCACCTCATCCTGCGAGCCACCGCGCCCGTGGGCGGGGGAGACGGTGTACTAAGCAAGCTTCTCCTCGTTCTGCGAGTTGTGGGACACATCAAAAGTAGTCCGGTGTATAGAGCCTTGACTCTAAGGTAGGCCCCACATGGTTTGCCTCTTTTTAATTTAACATAACGCGTCAAGTCGCAATTTGTTTGTTCACCCGTGGTAGACGATCCTCCCTCCACCAAGTGGACAACCAAGACATCGTGCCAAATTACCACGTGGGCTGCCTTTTTCGTCTGAAGCAGGCTCCACCGTGTACCCGCAGTGTGGTTGGGAAAGAGAGGCAGTACGTGCGCCGTGCATGCACCTCTTCTCTTCGTGCACGTCCCCCACCTACGTGGGTGTGTGTGAGAGATACAAACCGCGTTCGTGAGTGTTTTTGTTTTGTGGTGGGGGTGGGGGTGGGGTGGGGGTTGATTTAAATGAATTATTTGTGGGATTATGTCGATGACATCTCAAACAAATTTTTGCATGCAATGTGTGTGAAATGGAGGCCTATCCATATCATACATAGAGGTCGAGCAATCCACGAGAAGAGAAGGAGGGGTCATAGCTATCGATAGAGTCATGAGAGGATCAAATGCGGCTGGAGTGCGAGATCGATGAAGAGAGCCATCCAAATTGCGTGTGTGTGTGCAAGTCAAAGATATAGGGCGGTGGCCTACGGAATGTTAGAGAGCACATGTCAAGTATGTGAGTTGAAGGGAGACATGACTCGAGCGCATGATGTATCGGTGTGTGTGGGCGGGAGGGGGTGAGGGGATGGGTAGGCAGAGGCCTAACTATGGAGGTAGAACGACTCGTATATGTGTTGAGAAGGAGAGACCTAGCTATGTCATGAGGGAGATCGGTCGACATCCATACATAACTGAAGGACGGGAAGTATGATGGGACAGAGAGAGAGAGAGAGGAGAGAGAGAGGGAGGGAGAGGGAGGAGAGGGGTAGAGTCTTTGGATGGGTGATGGAGTTGCTTCTCGAAGATGTTGGGAGAGGCCTACTAGACAAAGCGAGGGTGGAACTGCAATGTTATCAATAAGAGTGGGGATGTGTTTACGTGTGTGCACATGCGTGATAGATCTGTGGGACGCATCCATGGATGATGAAGGGGAACCATGTGTTTGGTAAGCAAACCTAACTAGATCGGTAGATCAATTGTTGTTTGTCGGAGGAAGGAGAGACACTACTAATGAGGTAGATCGATCGATGTGTGGGTAAAAGCGAGTTATAAGGACCTAGCTGGCTATATGTATAGCAAGAGATCGGTCGGTGTCGTCCATTTGTTAGAGGCAAATAAGGCCCAGTGAGGCGGATAGAGCAGAGAGAATGGAGCTAGGAGGTGGTGCGAGAGGCCCAACTACTAGCTGGATAGGGGGAGGTGTGTGGTTGTGAGATCGATTAAAAGAGGGGTGAGAGTTTACACGTGTGTCTGACCATATGAGAGACACGAGGCAAGGACACATAAAGGAGGAGATTGAAGCCGTGTGTGTATGTTGTAGGCAGGCATCGCTGGAGAGGTTTATCGATCGGTGTGTGTCGGAAAGGAGTTGTGGAGACTCTGGGAGAATGACCTAAAGGGAAAAAATGAATTTGCCCGGTGGATAGAATGCCGAGGGAGGGGGGACGAGGAGGGCATGTGCATGCACGAGAGAAAGTTAGTGGTAGCTACAAAGGTTAGAGGACTGTGTGGGTGTAAGAGACTAACAAAGATCATAATTTGATATGAAAGCGGATTCATATATTTGAATAGGAGATCATAGTGTTTTAAACATTGCATACATGAATATAGCGGTGATACACGTGTTGTGCACATGTTATACCATAATGTGATAATGCATGGCGTTTGCAACTCACATTAAATGCCGAACAATCTAAACCATACTATACATCAAACAATCTCACATTTTATTTGAATTTGAGATAATGTGCGTGCGTTGCAGCTTACAACTAAATATCGAGCAATCTAAACAATACTATATATCGAACATTCTCACATTTTATTTGAATTTGTGGTAATGTGTGGTGTTTGCAACTCACATCTAAATACTTGTAGGCGTAAGGGGCGGGGCACCATACATAATGTGATAAACACATTATACATATGAGACATGGTTTAGATTATGAAGATCTAGCTAGAGCTAGAAATGTAATGTGATTTGAAATCATAATAAAGTGGATTCAAAAAATCTAGTTCGAGTTCATATAGTACACATAGTTCATATGTAACTCGATATTGATCATGTAATTGTCTTTGTGAAGATAATACACAAGCGATGGTTTAACTTGACAATAATGATGATTGTAGATCTTATTAAAACAGAGAAGCGAATTCAAATGCTTTGAATTCACAACAATCATTCTTGTAGATCTTATTCAAATTTAGTTCATATTGAAGCGGTAGTATATCGTTTGGAATGCACTAAAACATTCATTTGAGTAGTAGGTTGCATGCATTATACGTGGCGAAATATTTTAATTGAACATAACATGAATTCAAAGTTTTGAATGACATTTGTAGTGTGCATTGATTTAAATGCGATTACTCGTTAAACTTGTCCGGAAATTTCAACCCGCGCCTTGTTAGCCCGAAATATTTAAGATATATCTTTGTCTCGTTGTGCTCTGACAACTCCCTCCATCTCAACCCGCGCCTTGCTATTCTGAAATTACAACGCGCGCGAAAACTCCACCTCCTGTGAAATCCCGACACACGAAATGCCCGTGGTACCCCTGAACCGAAAGAACCGCCTCAAATCGGTGGGGGGTACTTTCGTAACTTACCCCACATTTAGGACAAGCGCGTCTCTAAGCCATGGTTCCCCACTGCCATCCCATCCGCCCACCCATTCGTACACCGAGGCGAAAACCCGCGACGAAACCCCACACCCTGCTTCGTCCGCCACCCAGCCGGAGCTTCTTCCCCGACGACGTCGTCCACAGCAACACCTCGACGTCCCTCATCCACCGTCTTTGGATGAGGATCCGTCGTCGATCTCATCGTCCTGCCGGTTCAGCCACTCCGTCCTCCACCTCCAAGGAGCTGCCCCGACGTTCCCCTCGTCTTTCGCGCCACCTCCATTCCCACACCGCCGTCTTCACCTGCACCACCGGAAGAGCATCATCATCATCGTTTCCTTGAATGAAGCTGCGGCCTAATCGGCGCCACCAAAGAGGTTGTACACTAATCGCCACATTTTCTTCTTGATTCGATCTCACGGTGTTGCCGGCGCTCGGTCCTAAGCCGACACGGTGCGGCTCCATCTACGGCGGCGTCGCTGGCCACTTCCTCCACGGCGTCGCTGCCTCGGCGGTGATGTCCACATCAGTAGGAGCTGCTGCTGCTTTAGCTCTCGCTCGCGCTGCTGCTCTGCTCTTGCTCTCGGTCCCCTGCCTGGTCTGCTCTTGCTATTGCTCTTGCTCGCTTTCTTGCTCTCGCTCTTGCTCTTGCTTGTGATGCTGCTCGATTTGGCTACACTTGATCGACTGAATCGACTTTTGGGTCGATCGATTTCCAAAGGGTGGGCTCATGGGGTGAAGGAAGAACCAGCCGCTTGAGGAGGGCTCATGGGAGAGGTACCCCACTATCTATGTTAGGGTTCAGGATGGGGACGGTGGTCGCCCGGCGGTGTGGCGTTAGCGAGGCGGTGGGATCGCCGGAGAAAAGCTTGGCACAGGCGGCCTAGAGGATGGCCAGGCGGCCAGACGGCGGTGGGGAGTGTTTTTGAGGTGGGCGAGGCGGCGCCAGCCCGGCATGTGGCGGCGAAGCTGCTGTTTGGCCGGTGGTGGTGGCGGCTCGAGGTGGAGGTTGAAGATGAACCATGAGCCCTTGATTTCGTATCCAACGGCTGCAAAGTCGACTGACCAGAGATGAAAAAGTCAGTCGACCGACGTTAGCCTCACCTTGCTAGTGTGTTCAGTTTCGACAGCAAAATTCAGTTTCGACAGCAAAATTTAGTTTGGAAAGTTAGGTTCAGTTTTGACAGTTAAGTTCAGTTTCGACAGTTAAGTTCAGAGATGAGCGGCTGATGTATTTTACATCTAGCACTTTGTGGTTATGTATTTTACATCATGTATTGGAGATGCTATTAGAATTCCACTCGGAGTTAACGTTGTTCGTTGTCTCTCTTGTCCTGCTTCAGCCTCGGCGTCGTACAACTCACCGGAGCTGCTCCAACGATGAAACCCTCCATCACAGCGGAGCAATACCTCGGGCTTCATCTCCAGACGCCTAAAATCCTCTTCCCCTCCTCTGACAACAAAGTCAGCCGGAGCATCCTCACCGGCCAACGCAATCACGCTGAGATCGACATGGCTTCGCCAAAGAGGTTGTACACTTGTTGCATCTCTTTTTTACTCTACATGTTATATATATTGTCCACTGAGCACACGGATTTGTTCCTTTAGTGTCTCTTTGAAAGAAAAAACGTAGGAATTTTAATTTTCACTTGTCCTCCTTTTCAAATTCCTATTCATGAAGCACAAGACTAAGAGATAGTAGCATAATAGCATTATAATCGTACATTTTCTTGTGGTTTGACTTAATCTCACCATGCTTCTTTGCATCCTGTGATCTTCCAATTGTTGTGAATCAAACACCTAGATTGGCAGAAATCCTGTGTTTTTAAATTCTCTGTTTTGCACGTGCATTCCTATCCTATTCCTGTCTATTTCCTATCCCTGCATTGTTGCAATCCTCCAATTCAAACGAGCCCTTACAAAATTACTCCTCTTACAGATAGTTGTCAAAGAAAACTTTGCATGGTTTGTCCCGGTCCTGCTGCGCCGTCGTCCACCCCAGCTCAGTTGCTCCAACGACAGAAGGGTCCAGAAGAGCAGGGATCCGGCCTCCAGACTGTCTTTTGCCGCCTCAGATCTTCTTCCCCACCGCTGGCAGCCATGAAAACTGCATTGCCATCATCAACCGAGCAGATGACCTCGAGGACTACACGGGTCCGCAAGAGAGTTCGCACTCTTTAAGTCTGCTTCGTTATGCATCGCTTAATATTACATGCTTTGCTTTATCGTCTGTTCACCGATTAGACTCGAGTCGACTCCAAACTAATGGTCAAACTTGAGTTTTAAATGGTTGTGGGGTACATATTGGGGCCGCTATCAATAGTATCTATCTCGCTATCTGGTTAATCTCCGGTGTCTACTATGAGTTTCATGTTGGGTGGGAAACAAGCGGTAAAGAAGCCATTATCTGTATTTATTAACTGAAGCCATTATCTGCTGCTATTATTGGTTTTGGGTCTATCCACGGTTGCTACCATCACTCTGGATTTACGCATGCACTCCTTACATAATCTCACTATGTTTTATTCCTATGCATGATGGTTATTGTAAACAATGGAACTGAACATGTAGAGAAAAAGAGCGAGCCTTAGCGTGGCAATATAATTTCATGCAGACGTCACTCGATGGTAGGCGCCAAAGGCAGCCGCCCTCCACGCATTTCGGATTATGTCGAGAGGAAGATATACATTATGAGGGGGACTCAGAAGGAGAAGATAACTCCTATTTACCCCCCGAGGTCTTCGCTCTAACTTGGCATGCTGATGTTGGTTATATCATGCATATGGTGTCTTGCATTGCTTACTTTATACATCAAATATGTCATCTACTTAGTTTAGACGTCCTTTGTGCGAAAGCCATCTGTTTAGTTTATTCATCATTTATGTGAATTATGCAACGCCACCTTGTTTAGCCAGGCATCATATATGTGAATTTTGCAATGCCATCATACTTAGCCAGTCATCTTATATGTAAATTATATCAGGCCATCTTTTTTTGTTACATATTACATTCGTCAACAATGTTAGTACATTCAACTGCTCTTCATTATTGCATCAGCCATTTGACATGGTGATGGCAATTTACGGAGTGAAAACAAGGTCTTGAGCAGACTATGCTATCTGACGAAGTGCATATCTCGCTGGTTACGGATAGCTCCTCAGAGGAGGATTCATAGACAGATGACCAGTCCTATTCCCCCCGAGGTCTATGCTCTAACTTGGCAGGGTTATGTTGCTCATATCGTGCGTATGGTGTCTCGCATTACTATGCCATTTGATTAGTTTAGGCATGCTTCGTGTGAATGCCACATGTTCAGTGTCTAATTACCATATATGTGAATTATGCATTGCCATCTTGTTGCAAGACATTATATATGTGAATTATACAATGCTATCTTGTTGCAAAGGCATTATATATGTGAATTATGCAATGCCATGCTATTTAGCCAATCATCATGTATGTGAATTATATCATGCTATCATTTTTTGTATTACGTGTTCCATTTGTCAACAACGTTTGTGTATTCAACTACTCTTCCATGCATCAGCCATTTGAAGCGGTGATGGAAGTATCTGGAGTGAAAACAAGGTATTGAGCGAGATAATGCTACTGCTTTGAAGCGAGACATCTTCTTTGTCTGAAGAGCTCCTCGGAGGAGGATTCGAGGCCGATGACCAGTCCTATTTCCCCCCTGAGGTCGATGCTCAAACTTGGCAGGGTTATATTACCCATTTCATGCATGTTGTCTTGCATTGCTTAGTTTTTACATCATATATAGATTGCCATCTGCTTACTTGCTTACTATATAAATCATATAATTGAATTATATCATGCCATCATGTTTACATAGTACATACACATCATCTATCTGAATTATGGCATGGCAACCCATTTAATAAATACATCATATAGTTATATCATCTCATCCTATTTAGTGTTTACAGTCATCATATTTAGAATTATGGCATTCTATCCATGAATGTATGTGAATTATGGCATGCCAACCTATTTAATAAACACATTATATAGTTATGTCATGTCATCCTGTTTACATAGTCTCATATTTTGAACTATGTCTTTCCATCTTTTTAGTTAGCCATCATAATGTGAAATTGTGTCATGCTATCCTGTTTAGTTAGCCATCATATATGTGAAATTGTGTCATGCTATCATGTTTGGTTAGACAACATAAATATGAATTATTTCATGCCCTCTTTTATTCCCCACTATCCATTGCACTGTCTATCATACAATGTCTATACTTTCAATTACTTTTCTTGTTTATCAGCCATTTGAATTGGAGAGCGTGATGGCGGTATCTAAGGGAGTAACAACACGGTCTTGAAAAGATAGTGCTACCGGTTGATGCGAGATAGAACCACGGTTGTACTTGCCCAAGGACCAGATCCACCACAGATAACCTGGACTCTAGCAGATTGTACCCCTACCCGGTTGGACGGAAGAACCCGGCTACACCCTTTTAACCCCAACCCGGCAGATAGTAACCTGGGCCCAGTTGACACAAAGACCTGTCTCCACCACAGAGCACCCAAACACGGCGGTTAGTAAAGGGAATTGCGATTGCCCAAAGCACGAGGACCACCACTCCGAATCCCAACTCAACGCTTAAAGGAGAAGAAGATTTGTTCTCAGGTCAGGTTCTCTAGCTATGGTTCATACTACTTTGCTCTTGCATTACTGTATTTACTCATACCAAATATTTTCAAATTTGAAGGATGGAATTGAAACTCCAATGGCGCAACATGTATGTTTTAAACCTGTTTCTTTAAGCTGGTTTCTTTGTTGTAACCTGCTCTATGTTGATTTCAGTTTCAATTGAATAAACAGTTATGTTCTCATGTCATGCACATTACAAGTGTTGTTATTGCTCTAAGTTACCCACACTTATATTATGTCTATTCTGGTTTGTCTTGAACAAATATTATTTGAACTGTGTCTCTATCTTGATTTGGCAATAAAAACTAGAATGATATAGACCATAAAGTGACCATGGCACATAGATATATGTTTGTTTCATCTTTGTTATCCTGTCCACTTTACTCTTGAACTCATTTACCAAAATGAGTTTCATATACAACATAGTAAACATGTGATGTGTGCCTTGTTTCTCTTTTAGAATGCGGACAAAATATTGGAGAAACGATTGCAGCGTTATCCAATCGTAAAGGAAGTAATGCAGATAAGGTTCAAGATAGTGAGACATCCTGTTGGTCTCCAAGAAAGCTGATAAAACTATCTTGGCAGCGGTGAGGGAACCCAAAGCGTCATGTCTTCATGTAGTGTTCGATTCTTGGCCACCACTTCTTTGGCACAAGCTCTTGAACTCACTTTGCTGAATCGATTCGTCTTCTTGAGTCTCAACTTCAAGTTGAAAGACATCGATCGGATGTCTTCTGACGAGAAGCTAAAGGGTGAGGAAGTCCATGCAGAATTGAGATGCATATTTTGTGGTGCAACAAAGAATATTTGGAGGATTTAAGCGCCAAACAAGAGAAAGTTAATAAGCTTGCTAAGCATCTTGCCGACATTATGGGTACCCAGGATATTGTTTCTTGAGATCTTCGAAGTGGTTTTGATTACGGATTTATTTTGTCTTGGCGTTTATTTGCGATGGTCGCCAACTTTGACAACGATGTATATGATATGCGCTTTGTTCCCTATATTTGCACTTTGGTGGCGAACTTTGATGCCCAGTGGATGTAATATAATGTAACAGCCGTGATAGCCTAGCATAAGTTGCTTGCTTATTTATTTCCTTGTTGTCTTGTTTATTTGTTTGCTTGTAGTCGGTCACAGTTCTTTTTAAAACTAGGCCACAATAACCATGGGTTAATATTCTTTGTAGTGACCTTTGGGCCTCCCTACGGACCGTAGAAGCGATGGGCCTTCTATGGGCCGTAGAAAGCGATGGGACTTCTACGGGCCGTAGAAACAATGGGCCTTCTATGGGCCGTAGAAACAATGGGCCTTCTACGGTAGTAGAAACAATGGGCCTTCTATGGGTCGTATCATCAATGGGCCTTATCTGGGGCGTGTATGACCATAACGGGCCATCGTTAATAGGCCGTATGTGATGGACGCTATGAAAACGGCCCAACGTATTAACGGACTACAAGCGGGCCGATGTAACCACGGGCTGAATTTGGCCCTAGCGAGAAAATGACAGATGGCGAATCGGAAATGAGCCCAAGAATAAATGGGCTCTGAGAAGGCCGAAGATAACATTTCTTTGAAACGCCCAACTGAATAACGGGCCCTTAATGGGTATAAAGTGATATAATGTTCATTACGGGCGGTTCACCATGGGCCGTTAGTGGGTGTAAAGTGATACACTTTGTTCATTGCGGGCGATTTCACCACGGGCCATTAATAGGCCAAGAGTTACATAGGGCCTCATATGGGCGAAAGACGTCATGGTCCATACATGGGCGAAGTGAAAACAGCTGGAATTATATTGGATGGCCCGGATGACGCCATCTGGGCCTAATTACGATAGGGCGTAACGGGCCTTGGGTTAGCGAAACGTAAATGGGCTATATGCGAGCGGGCCGTTAACGGGCTTTCCATGGGCGGCCCGCCACCTTTTGACCAAGTCAAAGCGGGCTGGCCTTTTCATAGGAATGGGCCTCTGTTGGGCGTGCCACGTGTCGACGTATCATAGGCGCCTATCATCCATTGAGTGGATGACATCTGTCCCCAACGGTGAGCCGACACATGTTTCCTCCGACCAATGATGATTTTACGCGGAAAATCCCCATTTTGTCGGGCTGTTAGCAGGTTATCGGATCCAAAACCCGACCCGATAAGCTTAACAACGTTCCGTTACGGTGGATGCTACGTGTCGGTCACCCTTGACGAAAGCGGTTACGTGACGCGATTTATCGTCATGGAAGTGGACACTTCGAGATGATAATTTTGGTAATGTCATCGAACACTTCTCTGACGACAGGTATGACTATCTTGATTCTGTCATAAATTTGTCATGGATGTACATGCATGACAAAAAACGCGACCTACTGTGACAAACACGTATCATGACGGAAGTGTATTTTTTTTGTAGTGTAACGGACTATGTCCCCTGTAGGGGACGTTAGGATGACACTAGCCCCCAATCCGGCTAACATTTTGGAGTCATCGAAGTAGATCACCCAATTGGAGTATGTGTTGTACTCTTTAGGGAGTTCGGCTTCTTTCCATTCGGTGAAAAAGTCGGCCAACTGAAAGGATCGAGAAGAGGTGTCTAGAGGGGGGTGATTAGACCCTCAACAAAGAAAAGTAGCAGTTTTTTTAATTTCTTCAAGTTAAGGTGGAGTTTTAGCACATGTTTAAACATTCACAATACATATCAAGCAAGCATGACAAGAGTATATGAGCAGCGGAAAGTAAAGCATGCAATTTGCAAGAATGTAAAGGGATAGGATTGGAGTGTGCAAATGCAATAGGAGACACGAAGATTTTTGGCGTGGTTCCGATAGGTGGTGCTATCGTACATCCACGTTGATGGAGACTTCAACCCACGGAGGGTAACGGTTGCGCGAGTCCATGGAGGGCTCCTCCCATGAAGGGTCCACGAAGAAGCAACCTTGTCTATCCCATCATGGCCATCACCCATGAAGGACTTGCCTCACTGGGGTAGATCTTCACGAAGTAGGCGATCTCCTTGCCCGTACAAACTCCTTGGTTCAACTCCAAAATATTGACGAAGGCTCCAAGTGACACCTAACCAATCTAGGAGACACCACTCTCCAAATGTAATAGATGGTGTGTTGATGATGAACTCCTTGCTCTTGTGCTTCAAATGATAGTCTCCCCAACACTCAACTCTCTCACACAGATTTGGATTTGGTGGAAAGAAGATTTGAGTGGAAAGCAACTTGGGGAAGGCTAGAGATCAAGATTCTTGTGGTTGGAATGGAGTATCTTGGTCTCAACACATGAGTAGGTGGTTCTCTCTCAGAAAATGTATGCTGGAAGTGTAGGCACGTTCTGATGGCTCTCTCCATGAATGAAGAGTAGATGGAGGGGTATATATAGCCTCCACACAAAATCTAACCGTTACACACAATTTACCAAACTCGGTGGGACCGAATCAGAAAACTCGGTCTGACCGATTTAGTTCATAATGTGACCGTTAGGATTTCGGTGGGACCGGTATGATCAACTCGGTGGGACCGATATGATCAACTCGGTGGGACCGATGTGCTAGGGTTAGGGTAAAACCTCATCTCGGTTTGATCGATTACACAAACTCGGTGGGACCGATTTTGGTAATAAGCTAACCAGAGAGTTGGTCAAGCAAACTCGGTGAGACCGACTGCATATCTCGGTGAGACCGAAACTATTGCAACAGGAACCAGAGAGTTCGCAAGCCCATCTCGGTGAGACCGAGATCCCATCGGTGAGACCAAATTAACTAGGGTTTCTGGCAGTGGCTATGACATATGAACTCGGTGGCGCCGGATAGATCAAATCGGTAGGGTCGAGTTTGACTTTTGGTTTGGGACATATGTGGATATGAGAAAGTGGTTGAGGGCTTTGGAGCATATCACTAAGCACTTTGAGCAAGAAA
Organism: Aegilops bicornis; assembly: GCA_021605145.1. Classification (NCBI taxonomy): domain Eukaryota; kingdom Viridiplantae; phylum Streptophyta; class Magnoliopsida; order Poales; family Poaceae; genus Aegilops; species Aegilops bicornis. Next base: position 575,236,384 of record CM038670.1, on the reverse strand, counting down.
GCCATTAAGCAACACCTCATCCCCTTTTAATAGTATTGGCTTTCCTATGGACTCAATGTGATCTTGGATCACTAAAATGAAAATGTAGAGTCTTGAGCTTTTGATCTTTTGCCAATCTTACATCCTTAGCATCTTGAAGGGGTTCCACATCCTCTTGTCCATGCCACTCCAATCGTTGAACTTATCTAAAATATACTAGATAGAAGTATTAGTCCAACAAGAGATATGTTGACATTAATAACCAAAATCACCCAGGGAGCACTTGTGCTTTCAATCTCCCCCTTTTTGGTAATTGATGACAACATACATCAAAGCCTTAGATAAAGATATAAGAAATAGCAAGTAAAGCTTTGGAAGAACATGTAACATGCATAGGCTCCCCCTACATGTATGCACTCATGTCAATATGGAATGTAAGAGCATGTGAATGCATAAACATGACAGAGCAAGGAATGTGTTACATGTATCCTGGCTATATGCATCAGAGCAAATGATATGAATATAGGAATTGTACCTTCATGTTCATGAGTCCTTTTTGCAAACAATATGTACACCAGCAAGAGATCATCATGCACATGTGTGTGATGCATATACTTACCTTGTGGTCTTGAGCTGGCTTTGGAAGAGTTGAACCTAAGTAAACATGGTTAGATAATGCAGAAACATCTACCAAACAGAGCAAGAGTAGGAAACTACAAGAGTACCAAGCACTACTGCAGGATGCTGCTAATGCGACACTACGATCAGAGACCCTTTGAGAAACTATGTGTGATGCAATAATCGCAAACGATGTTGTATGAAAACCGTCAAAAATGATGCAAAACGTTTGCGATGGAGGATGCATCAAACACAGTTCAGATTTGAGTTGCGTGTGCGATTCAGGCCACACAGTTAACCCGTTCGAACTGTTTGCGATGAGGCAGAACAACATAAACGGGCAGCCATATCAATGTGTGTGCGATATACGGCATACATGTCGCTCCGATGAACCATTTGCTATTAGGGAGTGCAACATAAACGATTAGCCAGATCAAGGTGTGGGTGATATAGGGCATACGGTTCACTTGGACGAACTGTTTTCGATTAGCGAACGCAACAGAAATAGTTCAACTTAACAAGATGTGTGTGATACGTGGCAAACAGCAGAATCGGATGAACTGTTTGCGATGAGAAATTAAAACACAGACGGTTAATACAGTTAGTTCGTGTGCGATTCTGTGTGTACAAAAAACTTTGAAATATGCAAACTAGTTGCTTGCGGTGGCTAGGATTATCACACATGATGCATCTGCGAGTACTCGTGTGCGATGATTAGTAAGTTACACATACATTTCCTTATGTTAACACTTGTGTGATAAATAACACGTGGCACCGGATACGGTATTCAGGTTGTGTGTGTGCTCCACTTAGTCTTCCCGCGCTCCAGCGAATGCTTCCCACGCTCCAGTGATTGCTTCCCGCTCTCCACATGGATGAATTGTAAAATCCACGCCTATTCCCTCACCGGTTTCCCGCCACCAGCTAACAGCTTGCTGCATATAACCCAGGCGGCAATGCACTGCCGCGACACTCTGCGAAGATCTAGTCCTCACCCATCTACCATTAGTTATTCCAAGCATGCCAGGCAACGACCAAACCTTCGACATCGACGCCTACCTGTGTTACATCTTCGGCGAGGAGAACGAGCCGGAGCAGGTCGGGGAGCAAGAGCTTCATCGGCCGGTGCAGGCACCATGGACCATCGGCAGCGATATCGGCGTCACAGTCCTTGGGAGTGTCTGTGTCAAAACCGGCGGATCTCGGGTAGGGGGTCCCGAACTGTGCGTCTAAGGCGGATGGTAACAGGAGGCAAGGGACACGATGTTTACCCAGGTTCGGGCCCTCACGATGGAGGTAATACCCTACTTCCTGCTTGATTGATCTTGATGATATGAATATTACAAGAGTTGATCTACCACGAGATCGTAGAGGCTAAACCCTAGAAGCTAGCCTATGGTATGATTGTCGTATATGTCTATCGACTAGCCTGGCCTCAGTTTATATAATCCACCAGAGGCCTAGGATAATTAGAGTCCTAGCCGAATACGCCGGTGGGGAGGAGTCTTTGTCCTGATCGCCAAGTCTTGTGGAATCTTCCTTGTATGCGGCAGCTGTCCGGACTGGCCCATGAGTATAGTCCTCGGCCCAATCTAACAGATCGGGAGATGACATGGCGAGTACCCCCTAGTCCAGGACACCGTCAGTAGCCCCCTGAACCGTTCTTCAAGTTAGGAACGCTCCTCGATTCTTCCGAACTGTTCTTCATCTTCGGTCGTTGTCTTGAAAACTGGTTCAACAAATCTTCTCATCTTCGATCCTGAGGATCGCCGAACTGCATCCGAAGAGTTTACACGTCGGGCATCCGAGTAGCTCCTTTAAGTTTCTGGCCTTTATCAATGCCTTGTTATTTTTATGCCTCACCTCGGGTTTGAAGTTGTTCCCGGGAGGCAGTGTCATCTTGCGCCCGAGCTCTAACGCCGAACTGCATTCGAGGCATCTTTTGCAGGCGAGCACCAATGCCGGACTGTGTCCAAGCTCCAAAGCCGGACTGTATCCGAGCTCCAACACCGGATTGTATCCAAGATGTCTTGGTTCAAAAAAGTTCAAGGAGTTTTGCCGAGCTTAATGCCAGAAATGCCCTTTATGGAGCTAGCCGCTGACGCCCAAGCTTTATGCCGGACTGCCTCCGAGGTGGTGCACCACCCCGACCGCGGGCTGATTTTTTTGTGAATATTTTTAACTGGTGCAGTTTATCCTCTGCCGAGATATATGGCCAGTATCCCTCAAGGTGTGTATCAGTCTAAAACCGAGATGCACTGAAGGAAAGCATAAAACCACTGTTCCCGATGGCCCCCGAGACTCGTGTCGATGCGCCGAAATCGGCCTGAGGATAAACTCCTAGCTCGGCAGCATACATAGGAATAAAAACGCAGTGTAATATATTAGAGATAATAGTGATCGGCGAAGAGGCCCCTGAGAGAGGGTCGTGAGAAGTCGCCACAATATACTAGCTTGACATCGGATAGGTCCACATGGTACCTATTATTGTCCGAAGACATGCATGCGCATAGTTCGGTCAAGCCGAACACTGAGCACTTTGAATTCTCTGCATTGAATAAGCAATGCAGTAGCCCCCGAGACACTGGTCGGGTGGCAACACCAGACCAGGGGATCGATGTGCCCCTTTAATATTTATAAATAATGAGCACGGAGCCCAGTAGCCCCCGAGCCTTAATGTGGGAACGGGTGGCCGAATTAAGGATCGATGTCCAGAGTAAAATCGCAGATTATGTGTAATGATTCTATGTATCCAAGTACTTTACATCATTATTTTGACTCCATTGCGATCGTTTATCAGTTGAAAGTGGCCCATCATCGGCTTCTACCCTTGGTAGATACTACGAGTGTTTCCGCACTAACAAAACAACCCTTAGCCGACATCTCGGTGCACGAAAGGCGGTTGTGTTAGCGGAAGCGAGGCAATCGAGATATCGGGCTTTATAACTTTCGCTTAGTCATAGGAGATTTAAAGCTGGGAAGCTAGCTATGAGCCCCGGTTAGTGTTCGGCGACATCCGAGGTCAAGCCGTAAACACATCGACCAATATTCTGAGCAACACGTCATTCAACATAGTCATCGGATCGTTGACCAGTTTACGCCTATTGTGATAGTCAGTTTTCGGCTTTCTCCACTGAGGTGCTTAACCATGCGAGCTAGAAGCACAATCGCAGTGGTTCTCCCTTTGCACACCTAGCCGAACAAAGCTGAACGTAGGAGGCAAGAACTGGAGCCGGGCAACCCAGCTATTGACCGAAGACACAATTCAAAATCGATGCATATATGACGATATCCGAGAATATTTTTGCCGAATCCCTAAAGGTGTCCGGCGTTGCACTGCGAGACTAATGCTAGAATATCACAAATAGTTTAAAAATGCCATTGGCTTGAAAAACCAAAAAAAATTCAGTAAAAACTGGACGTCCGAACTAAATCGAGTGTTCGGTGCCAAATCGAAAATTGGACTTAGAAAAAGAAAATTGTGTTTCCTGCTGTGCTTTATAATGACACATCCTATCTCAAGACTTCAAGCGGGTCAGCCTATGGCTTTAACCTCCTTATCCCGAAGGCGGTGCTTCTCGAGGCTAGTTTAGCAAACTGCACTCGAGAGAAGCAAGGCTATCCGACTATTGACCACACTTGCATCAAGAAAGGAGTGATAGAAAAAAGACTTTGCAACGACCAAGAAGAAAACACTTAATATAAAAGCGGCTCAAATAAACTTAAGAGCCCCAGTGACTTGGGTAAAAGAATGATTGTGTGTGCAAGTACTTATATCATATTTATGTTCACCGAACTTTAAGCAGCGTCTTAACCGACCGTCGGCTTCTCCCTCTTGATTCGAAAAGACCGAAAAGTGTTATGCACTCCACCTTCGAGAATATCGACGATGTTTTCCGATAACCGAGCAATCGGGCCATAAGGTCATGACGGACAAAGCGCTCGGCGAACTTATGCTATATTACAAGCGAAGTGTAAGAAGCATCTTGAAGAAAATAGTACCCCACCGATACCTTTCTTGATTTGCGCATTGCTACTATGAGACTTATGCAATAGATTTTTTGTACTCATGAGTTCCGTTGTGTGCCGACCATAATTGAAAAGCGATAAGAGCGCTAGCTTTCGGCTTCACCAGTCGAGGTCCGGCTCGGGTGACCCGATCGTGACAATCGCAGAGGTGCTCCTTTACTCCCTAGCCGAACAATCGGGAACGTAGGGGTAAACACAGGAACAAGGCAACCCAGCTTGCAAATCACTTAGGTCAATATGGTGCATATTGTGGCATAATACACAAACAAGGAACGAAGCCGTACAAGTATAATCATATGCAAGAGGAAAAGCTCCAGCAAGGGAGCCCCCAAGTAATCTGGGTATTTGAATTTGTCCGTCACAAACAAAGTTTGAACAAGGAAAAAAATTTACAAGCAACTTTTTTCCAAAAAAAGTATAATGCTTGGTCGAACCGAACACAAGTTAAAATTTAAAACTTTGAGCATGAAGGCAACTTAGCTGGTTAATGTGTTCGGTATTGATGACGCGGTCCGAGCTTGATGCAGACAAGGTTCCATCCCCCAAGCCGGTCCAGAAGTGAGCAAAGAGCTCGGCACTCGAAGTGGTGACATAAGCGCCGTCAATGCAGGTCGGCAGCGTGATGCCGAAGTCCCCGGCATGGGGTAATGAAGTGTTGACGAAGCCCCCCGTCCAGCCGAGGTGACGCCAAAAGATATAGTCCGGCTGGATCATTTTCCTATACACAAAAAATAGTGCAAACCGGAGATAATAGTAATAATAATAATTAAAAAAATTGTTGCATAATAAATAATTTATGCAAAGTGAGTAATAGAAGAGATATGGCCTGGCGCCGAAGTCAATGTGGATGAAGGGCATCGGCGTGATGCGGTAAAGGCATGAAAAAGCCTGAATTCACAGGTCGGTCCGAGTTCCGGATGCGGCATTCGCCGGACTATGTACGGAAACTGGCTGAACCACCATGCGACTGTCGTTAATGCGGCCTCCATTTGATAGACCTGTGTACATATGATGGGCAAACCAGAGTAATAATTCCTTGGGAAAAATGAACCCAAACAAGCAAAAATACTAGGATTAATAGCACCTGGTTTATTGTTGTAGCAATCCAAAGAGAGGTTATTCCCAAAATTGGGACTCGATCCGCACACCCATTGCCTGATGGGCGATAAAACGACGGCGTTGCGATGCTGGCAAAGGTTGGCTCACCGAGGCAAAGCCCTCGGTCCAGCTAACGTGATGGAGTTGGTCGGCTAGTGACGCCGAAGTCTCCGGAGTATAGGTTGATGAAGATATGGCGAGGCCCCCGGTCCAGCCGAGATGTCGAAGCCTCGATGTCAGCCGATGAGTCGAAGTAGGTCGGCGTGATGGACCGGCGAAGAAACAGCGGTCGCGGCCCTGCCGCAGGTCGTGGCGTGGTCAACGCCCGGCTTGATGAAGCGACCGTCGCGGTGATGCGGTGTGCTGCTCCGTGTAATCCGTGGGCGGCGATTTTGGTGATGATTTATCGCCCGCGATGCCGAACTCTTGTTCGACTTGCCGAGATGATGATCCGAAGAAGTTGAGCTCGGCTCAACAAAGCGACGACGTGTCTAGCGCGCATGTCGGCAGCCTTGGAGTAATATTGCCGGACTGGTTTGACACCAGCATGATGGTGAAGATCATGTTCAAAAGATTTTAAAGTTAGTGGGATGTGTTCGGGAACAAAACAAAATACCCCACAAAACTTCCTTCAAAAATGATGTCCGAAATCCCGTTCATAAAAAAGATGAGTTCGGGTCGAATTCGTTCTCGCGCAGAAAACAGATCCGGAAAGTGATGCACTAATCGGAAGGTTCCCGGAGTTTGGACGGTCGGATCAAGCTGAAACTTTGAGAGGTGGTAGATATAGGAATTCCGCAGCCGATCAACGGTTGGATCTTCCAAAGGAAGTCCGAGCTAGAAGCTGGACACCATGCCCTAAACTCGTCCAGATTCCCGTCCAGCTTTGACAGCGTTCCGGTATATCGCGGATTGCCAGAGATTCCTCCATCGGAACTCGACGAAATTTTCCAGGGTTGTTGTAGAATCAATTCCGCACAATTCCAACAAAGCAATCGTTAAAACGATGCTTGAGGAGGCGGTGGCGGCGGATACAGGTTCGCTGTCCAGAAAAACAGCGATGGCCCGAGGGCAATGTTGACGTTGAGCCCCCGGGCTCCCTGGATGATTCCTCCATGATCTTGATAGAGATCGGAGTTGATGTTGATGAAGGCCCTCATCTGAACATGACTATCGGAGGTAGGGCGTAGTCCTTGGTCCAGCCAAGGTGACCAGTCGGGCTGGTGACGAAGATGCCGAAGTCGCAGTTCATCTGTAGGCGAGCCATCGACCTTTTGCCGAACACACAACGGAACTCTCAATGAAAGCACCAATGTCGGTGTCAAAACCGGCGGATCTCGGGTAGGGGGTCCCGAACTGTGCATCTAAGGCGGATGGTAACAGGAGGCAAGGGACACGATGTTTACCCAGGTTCGGGCCCTCACGATGGAGGTAATACCCTACTTCTTGCTTGATTGATTTTGATGATATGAATATTACAAGAGTTGATCTACCACGAGATCGTAGAGGCTAAACCCTAGAAGCTAGCCTATGGTATGATTGTCGTATATGTCTATCGACTAGCCTGGCCTCAGTTTATATAATCCACCAAAGGCCTAGGATAACAAGAGTCCTAGCCGAATACGCCAGTGGGGAGGAGTCCTTGTCTTGATCGCCAAGTCTTGTGGAATCTTCCTTGTATGCACGGTATGCAGGCGGCCCATGAGTATCTGACCATGGGGTCCTCGGCCCAATCTAACAGATCGGGAGATGACGTGGCGAGTACCCCCTAGTCCAGGACACCGTCAGGGACCACAATAAAAATATTGCAGAGGAGGTGTGATGAGCAGTTTGCCATCCACCGTGCAAAAGATCCAGAGCTGCTCGGCGGCATGATTGACGACTGTCGGTGTCAAAACCTGCGGATCTCGGGTAGGGGGTCCCGAACTGTGCGTCTAGGCGGATGGTAACAGGAGACAAGGGACACGATGTTTTTACCCAGGTTCGGGCCCTCTCGATGGAGGTAATACCCTACTCACCTTGATTTATATTGATGATATGGGTAGTACAAGAGTAGATCTACCACGAGATCGAGAGGCTAAACCCTAGAAGCTAGCCTATGGTATGATTGTTGTTCGTCTCTACGGACTAAAACCCTTCGGTTTATATAGACACCGGATTGGGTTAGGGTTACCTGAGTCGGTTACAATGGTAGGAGATCTACATATCCGTGTCGCCAAGCTTGCCTTCCACACCAAGGAAAGTCCCATCCGTTACAGGACAAAGTCTTCAATCTCGTATCTTCATAGTCCAGAGTCCGCCAACGATGATAGTTGACTATCCGGACACCCCTAATCGAGGACTCCGCAGTAGCCCACGAACCAGGCTTCAATGACGACGAGTCCGGTGCGCATATTGTCTTCGGCATTGCAAAGGCGGGTTCCTCTTCCGAATACTTCATAGAAGATTTTGAACACAAGGATAGTGTCCGCTCGACAAAACAAGTTCCACATACTACCGTAGAGAGAATAACTTTTGCAGTTCTGGGGCGTATTCAGCGTGACATCTCACCACGGCCAGGCCTTTATACGAATCGTTTTTTACTGTTCCACCTTAGCGCGTTTAGTGAGGCGGTTTCCTTGGCACGTCTTATCAAAGCAGGGACCGTGCCCCCTTATTCCGGGATTCCCATCAATACGGACGTGGGTAATCCATCCGCGCCATTGATTACGGCGCTTGGGAGATAAGCGAGTTTTACCAGGCTGGCGGGGGACGCATAGCTTCGTCCGTCCATATAAGGGGATAAGGATCCACCTTTTCACCTCATATACGCCTCCTTTGCTCATCCATTTCCGCACTTTTCGAGCTCCAGCGCCCAAGTCCGCACATCCCACCTCAACCTTCTCCAACTATGTCCGGAGCGGGAGGCGGTGGATGGCCTCCTCCGTCACGGAGGGACACATCAAAAAGCTGCCGAAGGCGGATACTTGTCCAAAGCAACATCGCGCACCGGCTACCCGACGAGGGCAGCTCATTCCCACCCCGGGCCCCATGAGAGGGTGGTGTTCCTCACCCACTTCCTCCATGGACTAGGTTTCCCACTTCACCCATTTGTCAGGGGCTCATGTTCTACTACGGCCTGGATTTCCACGATCGGCCCCGAACTTTATCCTCAACATCTCGGCGTTTATCGTGGGTATGCGAAACCTTCCTCGCATCCAGCCCCACTTGACTTATGGCTGAAGATCTTCAATGTCAAGCCGAAGGTAGTGGGCGGTCGTCAAGCAGTCTTGGAGGTGCCATGGTTGGCAAGATGGCCAAAGCCCTATGGCTCGAGGGCTCCTTTGTGGAGACCATAAAGGGGTGGCAATCGGGGTGGTTCTACATCACCGAGCAGCGACTCTCAATGGGCGGCGGCCCCAATTCGATCTGGCTTCCCACGCGGCTCACATCATGGAAAGAGATGGGCCTGTCGTGGGGGTGATTCGGACGAGCTATCCGGACTCCAAACCTGTGTCCGAAACCTGGCGGACAAGAATCTCAGGCTTGTCAACGTTATCCAGGTGATGCTCATCCGCCGGATTCTCCCATGCCAACAACGGGCCTTCAAATTGTGGGAGTTCGATCCGGCACAGCACCCAACTCTGAAAAGGCTCTTCGACACTACGTACGAAGATGCCTGGAAGGTGCTGTTCAAGGGCGCCGAGGCTCCCACATCCACTACCGAAGACCGCGGATTCAGCTCGCAGCGTCAAGCCAGCGAGGTAAGTTATTTTACCCTTTATGGGACTCTTTTTTCATAGTCTGACTCTATGCGGGATCTAAAACTCCCTAACCTTTAACAGGACTGGCTGAAGACATCCGGACAGATTAACTGTCCGACCCCTTTGCCAGAAGACCCAGCGGACGCCCGATTGGCCAGGGCTGCTGGCCCGGCACCTCACGTGGTGCCGGAGAAGAAGGCCAAGAAGAAGGCCACGGGAACTCGAAGGAGCTCCCCGCCGAGGCTGTCGGACTCATCACCCGAGCAACCACGAGGTGGAATCCTCCTCCGAGGAAGAGGAGGAGGAAAAAGCCTCTCCCCAGCAGAGAGAGAGAAAAGGAAGGCCACCCCAACCGGGGAGACCGGAGGGTCCAAGAAGGAAGGACCCTTCCTCGGACTTCTCCACCAACGCCGACAACGACGAGGAGGAGTGGCCAACAAGGGCCAAGCCTGGCGAGATCGTAAGTGTCCAGGATACCCATGGCTTTTTCATTGCATAGTGTTCTCTAATGCCGAACAATCATGCAGCCCGCTGAGACGAGGCTCGCCCGCTTCGTCGAGCGGCTCCCTGAATTCGTCGGATGTGAATAGTTCTTCACTTCCGACCGCCCCCTCCCCTCGTGACGCAGACGACAAAGCGGTGGAGTCCCAAAAGGGGCCCAGCTAGGAGGAGGTGGTCCTGGAGGCGCCGCAAGGCGACCTCCCGAACTCCGGGTGCAAAGGGGGCGAAACCCCAGAGGGCTCTAAGTCCGACCACATGCGAGACTCCGTCTGGAACCTTGATGGTTCGAAGTCCGGCAAGTGGTCCCTTCGTAAGAAGGGTAAGACCACGACGCCCGGTGACCTCTAATCCATCCGGAGGCACGGATAGCTTGCTTTGAGGCGCTTAAAGCGCCTCCATCAACGAGGAGCACCGCCTTTGTTATGAGTGTGGTGATCGAGAAAAGTTCGATCCGCCAAGAGCAGGCTGGTGAAGCATGTACCAACCTTCTAACGGGCTTTGAGGTAAGTTTAGAATATGTAAAAATATTACCGCATAGGCGGTAGCCCACGATGCTTAGTTCGGTGTTCAAAAGAAAAGCCGGACTAAGGATCTAAAAAGATATCTGTGAGGAGTCTAACATAAGTATGTCAATATGCGAATGCACAGGCTGCGCTTGACCTCTGCCCGCCTTGACGGAGGTCAATGCATTGAAGAAGAGCCTCGGCGGTCCGAGAACGAGCTTGGCCTTGCCAAGAAGCAGCTCGAGGACGGGAAGGTAAGCAATACCTTATTAAAGAAATACCTTATAGAAAGGATTCGGTTGCAAAAATGACAGGAATAACGTGGGTATTGTAGGGGCCCACGAGCGAGGTGGCGACCACGAAGGGAGGCGGTGTCCACGGCCAAAAGCAAAGCGGCCGGAGCGCTAGCGAGAGAAGCAGGAGGCGCGGGTGGCGGAGGTGCGGCAAGAGCTCCAGGCTCTCGTGGAAAAACACGTTAGTTTGGAGCATGACTCGAAGACTCGAGAGTCTGAGCTCGCCTCGGCTCTGGAGAGTGCCAAAGCCGCTAAGGCCGAAGCCCAAAAAGCCCTCCAAGAGATTGAATCATTAAAGAAGATAGCGGCGGGTAAGGCATTATTTATGCAAAGCAAGCATGTGAAAGTGAATTACCTATTACTTACCCGAATCCGGAGTTCTCCAGGAGCATTCGCAGATCTGCCCCGTAGTGTGTCCGATCTTTGCGCGTTCTACCGCGCCAAGGAGGAGCTCGACGGAAAGGTGTTCTGGTCTCGATATCTTTGAGGCGGACATCCAGTGCCCCTAAGCGACCAGCTGAAGCGGCTGGTCGAGCTCCTAAGGTCGCCAAACAGGCCATGAAGGGCCTCATAGTTCGGCTGTGGCCATTGGAAGCCATGCCTAGGAGCTACTTCGGGCTAGTGCAGCGGTTGGTGGACGCCTGTCCATGGATTGAAGTCATCAAGTGCTCCGTCTGCATTGAAGGTGCCCGTCGGGCCCTTGCCCGTGCTAAAGTGCACTGGGGCAAGCTGGATCTTTGAGAAGCTTGTGACAGACGGGCCACCGAAGGGCAAGGAGCATCGCAAGCCGAAATGTACTATGAGGGCATCATGAAGGGTGCCCGCCTTATAAGCGGGTGAATGCTCCAGATGTAATTTTTAATAGACTCGCATTTGTTATCACTGTCTGCTGAAAACTTGTTCATATCGCTAAGCAACGCTTGTTAATTTAAAATATCACCTTATACGTGCGGCCGTTTATCAAATTTGAGAGATGGCAAGTCGTTGGCTTCAGCCCCCATGCCACAGTCTTTGGGGTGTTCGGGATAAACTTGGCGCTCTTGTTCCCATTCTTGGGTCCGTCGAGGAGGCGCTCAACGCAATGAACAAGGCAACCGGACTTATAGTGCTTGAACACTCTCACTTAGCCATAGAATTCTATAATTTTAAATTTCGGTGAAGCCCCTAGTATTCGGAAGACCGAGTTCGAGGTGCTATCCACGCCTTGGCCGGACAATGCCGACTCCTCGCTCTAAGCGGCATAAGTCTTTAGGGACCCGAAAAAACCTCTCGAACAGCGCGGCTCTCGCCCTATCATGACGGTCGATTTCAGCTTTTCCTTTGAGGTGCTCAACCCAGCTCAACTTGGGGCACAATTGCAGTGGTTCTCCCAGCGCTACCTTAGCCGATATAACGGAACATAAGGTACCAAAACATGGGAGCAGGCAAACCCAACTATTGACCCAAGACATGATTCAGAGCCGATGCATATAATGCTATAAGTTCGAGGTGCCGCACTTGTGAAAGTGTTCGGACTTATCACACCATACTTTTGGGGTACTTAAGCCCCTGGTGTATTGGCCGTACCAAAGTGTCCGGGTGCAACATGTAATGAAATGAACATATATATATATAGATAAAGAAAGGAGTGCAATAATAGGCAAAAGCTATGTATTGTTTATTCAAAAATGCGCAATGAAAGCGAGCGATACAAATAGTCACGATAAGCAAGGGATGGGACTATTTAGCATGTCCCCTCCGAGGTAAGGCTGTGGGATGGTATGTAAAACAGGTATAATGCTCGTAGTAGAGACCACTGAACACTCGGCGTAACTTTACGCTTCCACAGCTGTTGCATCGTGAGTTCGGCAATTCTAGTGCGGACGGGACTTCTGAAAGCGGAGTCCTGAAAGTAAGAAAAAGGAAAAAGAAAAAGAATGACACAATCGGGGCCCTGGTGCGGTTGAGCCGCGTGCGGGCATGTCGTGGTCGTGCCCCTCCTTATGCCCATGGTATCTCCGGGCGTAGTTATGTACGCGCGATCTTGGCCAGCGATTTTGCGAGGGCTGGGGTTGGGGCGGATTACTCTGGCGATGCTTGGATCGTGCCAGGCGGTCTTGTTGTAGGTTACTCCGGGCGCGCTTGACGGTGTCCGGACGTTTAGTGGTCGGACTCGAGATTTGTTGTGAGAGGCTGCTTTGCACCTCCGCCGCGAGGACCGCCGTGTGCTCCTCCGTTTGGAGAGAGCGTTCGGTGTTTCCATTGACCGTGATTACTCCTCGAGGGCCTGGCATCTTGAGCTTGAGGTATGCGTAGTGCGGCACCGCATTGAACTTTGTCAAATGCGGTTCGTCCAAGCGATCGCGTGATAACCGCTGCGGAGCAGGACTATGTTGAAGATTAACTCTTTGCTTGGAAGTTATCCGGGATCCGAAGACCACTTGAGTGTAAGCGAGCCTGTACAATTGGCCTCTACACCGGTATGACGCCTTTAAAGGTCGTCTTTGTGGGTTTAATCCTTGAGGGTCTATGCCCATTTGCGCCTTTGTATCTGATAGAGCAGGTTCAGGCTGCTACCGCCGTCCATCAGGACTCAGGTGAGGTGAAATCCGTCAATAATTGGGTCAAGGACCAATGCGGCGAAACCGCCGTGACAGATGCTAGTGGGGTGGTCCCTTCGATCAAAGGTGATCGGGCAGGAGGACCATGGGTTGAACTTTGGGGCGACTGGCTCCATCGCATATACGTCCCTTAGCGCACGCTTCCGCTCCCTTTTGGGTATATGGGTTGCGTATATCATGTTCACCGTCCGCACTTGTGGGGAAACCCTTCATCCTCTATTGCTTTCGTGCGGGGCTCCTGCTGCGTCATCGCTATGCAGCCCCTTGTCATTGAGTTCGCATTTAACTTGCACTGCTGTTTGAAGACCCAACAATCCCTGTTGGTGTGGTTGGCTGGTTTTCGGGGTGCCATGTATCCGCTGTCGATCGAGTATTCGGTCCAAGTTGGGCCAGACCACAGGTATTTCTTTTGAATGGCTTCTTCCGCTGACCGGGTTTAGAGCCTCTGAATCCGGCATTTACTGTCGTATCTTCAGCATTATCACCGTTAGTGCGGCGCTTGTTCTTGTTGCGACGCGACCTGCCATTGTTGTCCTTGGTATCCGAACTACCAGGGTGTTTGGCCAAGTTGTTGCTTCGAGCTAGCCAGCTGTCCTCTCCCGCGCAAAAGCGGGTCATGAGTGTGGTGAGGGCTGCCATGGATTTCGCTTTTCCTGTCCTAGGTGCCGGGCTAGCCACTCGTCGCGGATGTTGTGTTTGAAGGCTGCTAGCGCCTCTGCATCCGGACAGTCGATGATCTGATTTTTCTTTGTTAGGAACCGCGTCCAGAATTGTCTGGCTGATTCTTCTAGCTGCTGAATTATATGGCTAAGGTCATCGGCGTCTGGTGGTCACACATATGTGCCCTGGAAGTTATCAAGGAATGGGGCTTCCAGGTCCTCCCAACAACCGATTGACTCTGCTGGCAAGCTGTTGAGCCAATGCCGAGCTGGTCCTTTAAGCTTGAGTGGGAGGTATTTGATGGCATGTAGATCATCACCGGGCCATGTGGATATGGAGGAGATAGTCCTCGATCCGGACCGCAGGATCTGTGGTACCATCGTATGATTCGATGTTTCTGGGTTTGAAGCCCTCGAGGATTTGATGATCCATTACTTCATCATGATGCATAGTGGGTGTCTTGGCGCCTACATGTATTGGGCTATATCACGATGCAGCTCAAATGAGCTTTGTCTACTTTGTTCGGCCCGGCCGGAGTTGCTGTATCCGGCGTGACGGTTATCATCACGTGTCGTGGGGTGCCCACGCGATCCGTAGATCGATCTTGTTTGCTTTGCCTTATCCTCCAATATATCTCGCAAGTCCGACGCGTTTTCCCGTGCCTTGGTACTTTTTGAGCGGTGTCGGGGCATGGCTTGAGCGGAGGGCCGAGAGGCTTCTCTGTCGCGGCCATGGGGTGGCCGGTCTGCCATGTCGTGCGTGGGTGCTTCCTCCTTTGATCGAGGCAACGGCCTGCGTTTGGGGTAGCTTTTGGAGGGGCGTTCAAGTTCATACTCTTCGGCTGCAAGGACTTGATCCATCATCAGCCAGCAGGTCTTGGTCAGCTCTAAGCTGTTCTTTGCTTTTTCTTGAGGCTGCTTGCCGTGGCCATGAGCCTGCGTTTAAAATGCTCTTGTTCGGACGGGGTCCTCACAGCACGACGAATTAAGTAAATCTTCGAGGCTTGCCTCGTCTTGAGGGGCGCATAATTATCGTCCTCGACCTCTCTATCTGCCGCAATGTCTTGCGGACTTGCTTCTCCCTCCTCTGCTGAGTCCTGCTGGAGGGGTCATCTTCGCAACCTGTCCGGTATTATTGTCTCCGTGCGGAATCACCGTTTTCTTTGTGGCGGGATTTAGAGCGGCGCCACGACGCCGGTGCTTGGGCTGTTTCTTGGAGGGTCATCCTCCGTTGTTCCATCGCCGTTCCCATCTTTTGGGATGTCCACCATGTATATATGTCATTATGGCGAGGTGGCCTTCCGATTGCCACATGGCGCTGGTTCTTGGTCGTCTCCAAAATCGTCGTCCATACCGTCGATGTCTTGGTCGAAATCGAGCATGTCGGTTAAATCATTGGCAGTGGCTACAAAGTGGGTGGTGGGTGGGCGTTGAATTTCTTCGTCGTCGCATCCCAACCTTCCCGACCGTAGTCCGCCGGGGCTCTCCAAATAAAGAGAGAGACTTTAGTGAATTCAGGATGTCGCCAAAGGGCGAGTCTTTGAAAGATGTCCATGGCGATGAACTCCATGACCGGCGCCCAATCGGATTCGATTAGCGGGGGCACGGAGGGTTGGTCCGGAGAGGAGTCCGGCACCACAGAGTCACGGTCTTCATGAGGACAGGGATGGAGTTCGGCTCAATCACCGTGAGATCGTAGCCCCAGGCGGTGTCCAACCACTCGTCCTCGATCAGAGTCGGCTCCGAGCTAAGGGTCGGAGCGGACTCTGGTGTGGCTTCCAAGGCACTGTTCGGCGGCAGAGCTAGATCATGCCCATCGAGACAGTGCGGCGCACTTGGCTGTGGCTTGAATCCATCGAAGATCAAGTCTCCGCGGATGTCAGCCGTGTAGTTCAAACTCCCAAATCTAACCTGATGGCCAGGGGCGTAGCTTTCGATCTGCTCCAGATGGCCAAGTGAATTGGCCCGATGCAAAACCGCCCGAACACAAAGATCTGTCCGGGAGAAAAGTCTCACCACTGGACGCGTCGTTGTTGATGATCGAAGGAGCCATCGGGCCTAAAGATGACGACACAGAGGAACTCTCAATGAAAGCACCAATGTAGGTGTCAAAACCGGCGGATCTCAGGTAGGGGGTCCCGAACTGTGCGTCTAGGCGGATGTGAAAGTGCGTTATATCGACTAGAAGGGGGTGAATAGGCGATTTTTATGAATTCTTCACTGAGAACTTTGCCGGTGAGGAAATTCCTTAGCGAAGAACTTCTTGCAGCGGAATAAGTACTCAGAAGTGAGCATAACAGAATACACGCATGGTCATCATGATGAAATGAACACAAACACAGTCTGAAAAGCGTAATCACAGGATAACACAAGATGAAGACAAAGTGGTGAAGAAATTGAACTGAGGAAATTGAGAAAGTCTTGATCAAAGTCTTCAAACACAGAGATATGAACAAACACTCAACACGGTAATGAGGAAATGAAAGGGTTGAGGAAATAGAACCGATAAGGTTGGTGAAGACAATGATTTGGTAGACCAGTTCCAACTGCTGTCTCGGTTATGCGTCTGGTTGGGCGGTGAGTATTTAAACTCGAGGACACAGTCCGGACACCCGATCGCTGAGCACGCAGCTCGGGACACCAAGTCCTCACCGTATTCTCCTTGAACTAAGGTCACACAGACCTCGTCCAATCACTCGTGGTAAGTCTTCAGGCGACTTCCAAACCTTCACAGACTTGGTCACTCGGCGATCCACAATTCCTCTTGGATGCTCTAGACCATGACGCCTAACCATCTGGAAGAAGCACAGTCTTCAAAGGTAACAAGTGTTGGATCCACGCAGGATCAATCTCTTCAGTGATGCTCAATCACTTTGGGTTTGTAGGGGTTTGGTTTTTGGGGTTTTTCCTCACTTGATGATTTTCGCTCAAAGTCCTCAGAGGATGGGTTGCTCTCAAATGACAAGTGTCAAGTTCTCTCGGAGCAGCCAACCAGCTAGTGGTTCTAGGGGGCGGCTATTTATAGCACAGGAGCAGCCCGACATGATAAGACATAAATGCCCTTCAATGATATGACCGTTAGGTGGATAAGATATTTTGGGACAGGTGGCACGCAGCACAGAACGGTCGGAAATTTGACTTTCAAATTCCTCGGGGCTATCATGTTCCTTCTTGTGTAGGCAATCCGCCTTTGGCGAATTCCTAACTCCTCGGTCGAACAAATTCCTCGGTGACGGAAGAACTTCGTCTCATCCTTTGAAGAAATTGGTGAAGCTGTATGATATTTCCAAAGGCTTCACTCGAAGGGATTGGTAGGTGTAGGATTTTGATTTGAGCATCACATGGAAATTCTTTCCTTAGTATTTCCTCGACCCCCTTTAACAGTACGGTGTTTCCTATGACTCAAGAAAGAGAAAATGAAACTACGAAAACAAAAGTCTTCACGCTTCATGTTCCTCAAATGAATACCAAGTCTTCAAGGTCACACCAATTTCTTCACTTTCAAAGTCTTAAGAAAGTCTTCAGAATATCAAAGTCTTGATCGAAGAACTTCATTTTTAGGGGTCGACTTTCTCTGTAAATATCAAACTCCTCATAGACTTATAGACATGTGTACACTCACAAACGCATTAGTTCCTTAACCTATAAGTCTTCAATCCACCAAAATCACTAAGGGGCACTAGATGCACTTACAATATCCCCCTTTTTGGTGATTGATGACAACATAGGTTAAGTTTTCAATGGGGATAAACATATGAAGTGTAAATACTGATAATGAAGAATTTGATTGCAAGATATAGAAGAACTCCCCCTGAAGATGTGCATAGTGAGGAATTTGCTTTTGAGGCAATGCACATTTGAAGAGTTGAATCATGGAGATCTCCCCCTATATCTTGTAATTCATACACGCATTTGACATATAGTATGAAGAATTTGAAATGCATGATGAAATATGGTGCTTGATGTAATTCAGCATGCGTGCGATAACATTAATGACGAACAAGCATGAAAAATAACGCATCAAGAGTATCAGAGCTCAAATAGATTTGCTATGAAGATTTTCAAGGAGCTCAAGAGAATCGAGGCGTAGTGCAAGAGCATAATGCATCAAAAGTATCAAAAGCACCATCGGGTTTAAGATTACAACTCGATCCAATAAAAGTTTCAGAAGAACAAGAGTTGTAACTTAACAAAAATAAATTACTGTATATAGGCAATAAACTAGACCCGCTTGAAGACTAACTCAAATTTCTCCCCCTTTGTCATCAAATGACCAAAAGGATCGAAACTAAGGACTAACACTCCTGAAGAATTTCAAGTTGAAGAAGGAGCGCCAGCGTTGTTGGGGTCGGTAGTTGTAGTAGGACCTGCCGCGGTGTCGTCCAAGTCTTCATTTTCATCAGCGTCGCGCGATGAAGAATAGGAGCTGGCCACCAAGGAAGGAACTTTGACCTTCTTGTATTTCTTCGGAGGAGGTGCAGACCAGTCAAATTCTTCCTTGAGTTCCATTGGCGTCGGTTCTTACGCATTGTAGACATGTGAAAGAACAGCCCTGTGCATTTGAAGGTTTCATGGAGGTAGTAGTGGTTTTTCTTCCTTTGCATTGTGCGTTGAGGTCATGTTGTGAAGAATTGAACCAAAGCGACGCTTGACCCATTTATGATTGCGATCAACCTTGATGAAGGCGAGGAGTAACTCACGATCGATCATCACCACAGGTGATGTGGCTTGAGGACTATGCTTGGTGAGGTATTTCTTGGCGTAGTCATGTGTGGCAGAGTCATCATTGGTGGAGTAGGATGCTGCTTTGCGAAACTGTCCATCCAATGGACGAATTCCTTCATCGATCACAGCAGTAGTCTTGCCCTTGTCATCATCTGAGGTAAATGTCCGTTTGAGGACTTCAATCGAGCAAGTAGCTGCAGTGGTTCGAGTATCAGCCTTGTAATTGAGTGAAGACCTTGTCCCGATGAATCTCATTATCCAAAGGCGCATAAGGCTTCAGCTCAAATGGTGACATAGCAACGTTTGCGGAGTCCTCATGAAGAAATCATGGAAGTTGATGGGAGCGCCATGGATGATGTAGAAAAGCATATTCTTCATGATGCCAACGACTTCTTCATCATTCGAAGTCGTGGCCTTTGATAGGACTCATTGTCTTCGTCGAATCCGATAGACAGATCGAGGCACATACAATAATTCCTTGACGAGGAATTTGGTTCTTGGGCCTGCCTTGGCTTCAAAGGCTTCATCGGCACTTGCATATAGTGATTTGAAAGTTACGGTTCGTTGTAGATACACCGTGCACCATCAAGGGGAGGACTGAGTGGTAGGGCACGAAGCAATTCAGTTGCTGGTGCCTTGTAGTGAGTATTTTCAGACATCCAGTCTAATACCCATGAGTTCACGTCTTCAGCATCTCCGGTGATGTGCAGCGTTGCATAGAATTGAAGAATTAGTTCTTCATTCCAGTCACAACTATCAGTGCAGAAATTCAAAAGTCCTGCATCATGAAGAACACTGAGGACTGGCTCAAAGCCTGGCAGAGACTCCATGTCCACATGAGGAATATGAGCATGATCGAAGACTTTATCTTTGTTGAAGAGCACTGAGGAATAGAAGTTGGCTTGGCTGGCAGTCCAGAAATGCCTCTTCCTAATGCGAAGCGAGAATCATATGGATTATAGTCGATGAAGAATACGTGCTCGGCAAACAAATCATCAGCCTTGAACTTTTGTTTGCTTGAGAACGGATTCTTTTGCTTGGGCGAGAGGGTGTCGATGAGTTGCATCACCACCTCGGGAATCGCAAGTTTAGGTTCTTGGTGAGGAATTTCTTGTTCCTCAACAGTGCGATCTGTGGATCGTGGCAGTTCATCGGCATTAGTGGCTGGAATTTCTTCATGCACAGGCAGGTGGGTTGAGTTTCTTGAGTCCATTTGGACTGTTTATGCGAGGGGTGAGGAATCTGTTGGAGCGGGGTGAAGAGAGGAGTATTGGGATGCGGACTTTCCCCAAAGTCGGCATTCATCAACAGTGTGGTGCACCCTATATCCACATCTTCATCTTCAATTTCCTCAACACCAGCCTCTTGGTGTGAACTGAGGCATAGGTGAGAAATGACTGGGGTTGAAGGGATTGCGTCCACTTCAATTTCTTCATCAATCTGCTTTCGGCGAAGCGTAATGATGTTCTTCATCGAGATCCGATTGGGATCTCATAGTCTTCTCCAAAAGGAACAAGGTCCTTTGATGGCTTGGAGGAAATCGGAACAGCATCAATTGGATTTTCAAATGAGCTGGTCATTGGCTTCATTTTCTTCGCGGTAGAAGAATGTGACACAGCTGATGCCTTCCTTTTCTTCACTGCAGCTCGTTCTGCAGCCTTGGTTTTCTTCACATCAGAGGCTGATGGAAGAATTGGAGTTGGTGTTGGCGCAGGAGGAGCTGAGGAATCTGGTTGAATTTCTTCAGGCGCAACTGATGCAGTTGCCCTGTCTTGTTCAGTTTCTTCAGGCGCACCACTAGTGGATGCCACAGCAATTTCTTCGGTTGGTGGAATAGAATCATCAGCCTGGAACTAGCATTTTCATCGGCGGCTGAGCGTTATCGGTGATCTTTGGCATGTTCTTCGATTGGCTGAGCTGAGGCTTCTGCTGAGGAATTTCATGTTGCGTTGGGGCAGCAACATTTGTGAATTTCTTCGTCAGTTAGCGAATCGACCTTGGCTCCTTGCCAATCAGCATAATAAGAATCGAAGTTTTTCTTTGAGGTCTTGAATTTCATCTGGACCTTGAGAAGTTCCTCGGTGTCATTTTGACAACGTTTTCTTGAGGAACTTCTCCTTTACGTATTGAGCCTTCTTGATCTCTCTTGCCTTTTCAAACTTCCATTTCTCTTGGCGATGAAATGGGTCAAGATATGACTTTGTCGAGGTCGGATGAAAGTCGAGGCATAGGGGTATTGGGATCCTTGTGCGTAGATCAATATAATCGAGGACTTTCTTGGATCCAACAGCGATGGCACAAATGTACCTTTGGCTCTAGCGGCCCTTTCTGGCGATCTCGATGATTTCCGCAAGTTCATCATCGGAAGGCACATGGAATGCAACTTGTTTCTTCTTTGGACTTGGCGAGGACCACGTCCACCGTTGCTTTGGTCTTGACAAATCGGGCCGATGATGAAATTGGTGCTCAGAGGAATGTCTTTGAGACTCCAGAGGCAATCGAGAAACCAACAGTCCTTTGACATGTAGCCGGATGCACGGAGCTGAGGACTTTGGTGCAGTATGTGATGTGAGAATTTGCCGTGAGGGCGCTGGCGAGGAAGCACTTGGCTTATGAGCGGACTTCTTTGGCATGGATTTCCTCGGTTTGACCGAGGCCTCGATGAGATAGCGATGGCAGAATCCTCATTGAATTTCTTCACTGCCTCCTTGGCTTGTCTTGCCAATTTAGCTTGGCGCTTAGCCCATTCTTCAGGAAAGTCCTCACCACGCTTGATGCTTGTGGGGTCAACTACTTGGCCAGGTGCCAATGGAGCTCTTGGGCATGGAGGATTGAGAGCGAATTTCTTCATGTACTTTGGAGTCACATATCTGTATTCCCTCCATTCTCTTGCCCATCTCCGTTCAATCTTACGAATCGCACCTTGCGCTGATTTTTGTTTTCTTCATCGGTGTGCGATGAGTCAGCATAAATTTCCTCAGGGATCTCAAAAGCAGTCATAACCTCAGGTTTCTTTCCTCCTTTCTGTTGCTTCTTACCGTCTGCCATATTCTTCAGTTGAGGAAATTGAACAATTGAGTTCTCTGAAGAAGTATGCAGTTTTTCTTCGAGGAACGCTGCAAATGAGTTAAGTTGATGAGAACCTAGTGATTCAAAGACGGACATGTGTACCTGTGAACAGAGTATAGTTGCGAGGAATTTGGAGAGGTCATATGCGTTCTCGTAAGGTTTTTCAAAAGAACAAGTTTTGAGGATTTTGACCAGATGAGCCTTGAAGAATTTCACTAAGCGTTCTTTGACTTAGGTTCGAGTTGTATGCAGATCAAGGATCCACACAATTAAGGAATCTTGAAGAAAATGATTGCTTAGAGAAACGAATCAAGAGCAGATAGCTTGTGAGGTGTTTGTGTGTGAGGATTTGAAGAATAAACACCTTTGAAGATTTTCAGAAAGCTTGAGAATCAAAGTGAGTAATAAAAGTAACTTTATTTACCCTAAATGAAGAACACGACGAACTGGGTGTTGTAGATGTGAAGCTCGTGCATTCGGATCTTCCACGCCTAACTTGGCGAGAGGAAGACAACTACGGCGGGCGGAGTGAGGAATTCCTTGATCGGCGTGAGTACGACGGCTGACGAGGTTGAGGCAAGGAAGCTCTTCCTCACCGGGCGATTTATGGAGTAGCGGCGGCGCTAGGGTTTGAGGAGCTCGAACAGGAGAGAGAGAGAGGTCGAGCGGGGTAAAAGAAGTGAGAAAGGGGAGAGGGGTATTTATAGACAAGGTGAAAAACTGTTCGCCCTAAGATTTGGGACGAACGTGCCCCTGACCATTCTCCTTCTCACGGCATGTGTCACCCACGTACTGTGTAGTGGAGATCGTGTACGATCGTGGGTGAGTAAAATAATGCATCGTGGGATGCGGAATGGTTTGAGCGGCAAAACCAAAGTTTGGATAAGATCAGTTTTATAGTTCCGTTCGCAATTTCTTCAGCTGACAAGGACACAGTGAAGATTTTGAACAAGTTTCAAATTGAACGCACATGAAGAATTTGTGAATTGATTGGGTTGAGTATAGCATAGAGGGGGAAAGGGTCCGATCACATTCACTTAGCAGAAAAACGACTTGAAGAAATAGCCATAAGTGAATGCTGTAGAGGACATAAACCCATATATATATATATAGCCAATGAAGAAAGACGACGGAAACAGTGAAGATTTTGCTAAGTTGAAGAATTTGAAAACTGAAGAATTTCAAAACTGAGGAAAAACTCAAATTGAAGATTTTCAACTTTGGTGGTGGCGTGACCCACCGTATAAGAATGATGATTTCAGACACCGCGTACAATTGTCCTAGGGTTACGAGAATCAAATTCTTCATTAATTTCTTCACACTTAGAGTGTTATTCTTCATTGATTGAAGAAAACGTTTCTTCATGTGTTGCACATCTAAGTCATCAATTTTGCATAAGTGTTAGGATGTGTGTCTTTTCAAAGAACATTCAAGATTCTAAGATATTTAGCTCACACCGCAACTTGCTAAATCTCTTCTCATCCAAGGGCTTAGTGAAGATATCGGCTAGCTGTTCTTCGCCTTCACGTGCTCGATGGAGATGTCGCCTTCAACACATGATCACGAAGAAAATGATGACGAATTTGAATGTGCTTAGTCTTCGAGTGCTGAACTGGGTTGTGAGCAATCTTGATGGCACTCTCATTGTCACAAAGAGAGAGGCACATTCTTCACGTTGATGCCGTAGTCCTTGAGAGTTTGCTTCATCCACAAAGCAATTGAGCACAACACGAGCCAAGAGCAATGTATTCAGCTTCCGCAGAGCGGTGATACGCAGTTCTGTTTCTTCGAGGACCAATGGACCAAAAGATCGTCCGAGGAAATGAAAAGTGCCGGAAGTTGACTTGCGGTCCACACGATCACCAAAGATAGTCGAGTCGAATATCCAATGAGATCAAAAGC
The DNA here is from genome assembly GCA_021605145.1 of Aegilops bicornis. NCBI lineage: Eukaryota > Viridiplantae > Streptophyta > Magnoliopsida > Poales > Poaceae > Aegilops > Aegilops bicornis. The sequence goes on along the minus strand of CM038670.1, from coordinate 575,212,665 downwards.
AAAGCCCTTGGGGTACCATAATCCTAGTGTTGGTGTGTGAGCTAGATATCGAAGAATATGCTTCACAGCCTTATGGTGTGATTCCTTGGTGTAGCTTGAAATCGGGCACACATGCAAACACTAAGCATTATATCTGGCCTAGATGCACATAAGTACAATAAAGAACCAATCATGGAGCGGTATACCTTGTGATCAAGTCAATACCATTTTCATCGATTGCATAGATGGCCATTTGTGGGCATAGGAATTTTGACGCCTTTGCAATCTTGCATGCGAATTTCTTCAGGACATCTTTGAGGTATTTCTCCTGAGATATGAATATGCCATTGTGTTGTTGATTTAATTTGAAGACCTAAGAAGAATTTCAACTCTCCCATCATAGACATTTGATATTCTTCGCTCATCATATAGGCAAATTCATCACTATAACGTTGGTCAGTACAGCCAAAGATAATATCATCAACATATATTTGACACACAAACAGTTCACCATCATAAGATTTAGTAAAGAGAGTAGGGTCGAGTGAACTTGGTGTGAAGCCATTCTTCACGAAGAATTCCTTCAATGTATCATACCACGCTTGGTAGAACTTGTTCGAGACCATAGAGGGCCTTATTAAGTCTGAAGACTTTATCAGGATTCTTTGGATCTTCAAAACCTGGGGGTTGAGCAACATATACTTCTTCCTCAAGCTTACCATTGAGGAATGCACTTTTCACATCCATTTGATATAAAGTGATATTGTGATGGTTAGCATAGGCGAGTAATATGCGAATAGACTCAAGTCTAGCAACAGTGCAAAAGTTTCATCGAAATCAATTCCTTCAACTGTGTGTAGCCTTGAGCTACTAGTCATGCCTTATTCCTCACCACAAGGCCATTTTCATCTTCCTTGTTGCGGTAGATCCACTTTGTGCCAATGATATTATGCTTGCGAGGATCTGGACGTTTGACCAGTTCGGACATTGTTGAGCTCGAATCGATGTAATTCTTCTTGCATAGCCTGAATCCACTCCGGCTCCACAAATGCTTCATCTACCTTAGTGGGCTCTGTGATAGAGACAAAAGCATAGTGCCCACAAAAGTTAGATAAATGTGAAGCTTTTGAGCGTGTGAGAGGACCTGGCGCTTTAATGTCATCGATGATCTTCTCCACTTGCACTTCTTTTGCAACGCGAGGATGAGCTGGTTGTCGTCGAGGAATTTGATCATTTTCCTCGGCACCATTGTCTTGACATTATCTTCAGTGCATCACTCGACGATCTTCAAGGACAGGAATAAATTCTTCAAAGCAGTTTCTTCAAAGAGGGATGACATCCTCGGTTGCCTTGAACTTGATTGAATCCTCGGTGCTGGTTCATCTAACACGAGAAGGTAGGTGCTCTCTTTGCGAGCCATTAGTTTCATCGAACCGCACATCTACAAAGTGTCAACAATCTTGTGAAGAGTGATGTTAAAGACTCAGAGGTGTGCGAGTCCTTTCCGTAACCAAGCATAAAACCTTCATGTGCTTTCGGTGCAAATTTAGAATTGTGATGAGGATCTCTAATCCAGCATTTAGCAATCAAGACTTTGAAATAACTTACATTGGGTTTCTTGCCGTTGAGGAGTTCATAGGCAGTCTTCTTGAAGAATTTGTGAAGATATACTCTGTTGATGATGTGGCACGCCAGTATCAATTGCATCAATCCAAAACGACTAGGCGTTTTGTATTCATCAAGCATAGTGCGAGCCATCTCAACAAGAGTTTTGTTCTTGCGCTCCACGACGCCATTTTGCTGAGGAGTATAAGGAGCAGATAACTCATGAGTGATACCAAGTTCATCAAGATAGTCATCAAGACCGAATTCTTGAACTTCGGTTCCATTGTCACTCTGATGTGCTTGATCTTCACACCAAAGTTAGTTGAAGCCCTCGAGGAAAATCGTTTGAAGACTTCCTGCACTTGATTTTTGTAAGTAACAATGTGTACCCATGTGTAGCGAGAGTAATCATCAACAATAACAAAGCCATATAGAGATGCATCATTAACGGCAATTTGAGTAATGATTGGGACCAAAGAGGTCCATGTGAAGCAATTCGAAGGGACGAGTAGTGGTCATGATAGTCTTCATTTGGATGCTTGGCCTTGGTCATTTTTCCAGCTTCACAAGCTCCACACAAGTGATCCTTGAGGAATTTGACATTCTCAATGCCAATGACATGCTTCTTCTTTGCAAGCGTGTTCAAATTCCTCATGCCTGCGTGACCAAGTAAATCGATGCCATAGCCAGCCTTACGAAGCTTTTGCAAGTAGACACACGGCTGGTTGTGGTCCTCGAGAGAAATCAACAATATACAAGTCTCCTCTCCTAAAGCCTTCAAGACTTTGGAATTGTCGACTTCCATAATCACAACACAACGATACTTGCCAAAGATCACAACCATATCAAGATCACAAAGCATTGAGACTGACATGAGGTTGTATCCTAAGGAATCAACAAGCATGAATTTGTCCATGTGTTTATCCTTAGAGATTGCAACCTTACCAAGACCCAATGCCTGACTTTTGCCTTTGTCAGCAAAGAGGATATGCTTCAGATGTGACGGTGATAAGGGAGCATCCATCAATAGATTCTTGTCACCAGTCATGTGACTTGTACAACCACTATCGAGAACCCACTCAGTGGCTTTGGGTTGATCATCCTGCAGATGAATTAGTACAACTTACGATCTCATATACTTCATCGGTGAAGAATATGATATCATGTTCATCGATGAATTTCATCGGTCAAGATTAACAGTTAACCAGTATGAGGACGTGTGAAATGAAAGTTCATTTCATCATGATTAGCCTGCATCCTTTCAGGCAATTTTGTCAGGTCCCCAGCAAATTCTTCAGACGTTAAGACACGTCTGGAGACCTGACCCTGCAGAATAGATTAGTTCTTTTTCTTTACCACCCACATCTGAAGGGGTGGCAAAGAGTTCATCACTCTGGGAGCACCATACGAGAATGGTGGCATAGAAGCCAAACCATTTCGTTTCACATAAGAGGGGTTAGGGTAAGCATATGAATAAGCAGAGAAATTCTTGAGGACTTATGAACATATTGGTTTGAAGAATAATGCACATATTCATAGCCCTTAGCTCTACCTGCGAAACAGAGTTGTTAGCACGATGATAATCATACGAGGACTTTGATCCTTTTGAGGAATTTGATCCACGTGAGGAATTTGGTCCGTATGAGGACTTGGATCCATATGAAGAATTTGGTCCATATGAAGAATTTGATCTGGGGTTCCTATTCTTCACAGGTGGTGTCATGAGGATATTCACCAAGACTTTCAAGGAACATCTTGGGAACCCAGATTTTCTTCATAGGGAACCGTTCCTAGCTTAGTGCCAACATATCTAGCAAATACTTCACCATTCTAATTTTTGAACAGTTTATAGTTGGAGTCAAAGGACTCATCAGAAGAATGAGGAGATTCACATGTAAATCCAGATAGGTTAGATGGATCAACTGGAGGTCCCTTTGCAAGAACCCATGAGGTTTTCGGATACTGCTCAGGCTTCCAATATGTTCCATCAGCATTGAGTTTCCTCTCAAAGGCAATACCCTCTTTTCTAGGGTTTCTGTTGAGAATCTGCTATTTGAGCACATCACAAAGAATCTGATGCCCTTTGAGGCTTTTGTACATGCTGTCATGTACAATTCCTTCATCCCTGCATCGTCGGTGATACTAGCAATGTCCTCGAGATGAGGAATTAGTGATAGCAGAGGCAGGTGAAGAATTTGTAACAGTTGAAGCATTTGAACATTCAGGTGAAGAATTAGCGATTCACGTTCAATGCACTTTAAGCATGGAGGAACAAATTCTTCACGAGAAGCGCTGATTTGTTGAGCAAGTAATGAATCGCGCTCCTTCGAAGATCTTCATAACTCACTCTTAGCTTCTCAAGATCTTGCTTTCTTTGAAGAAATTCATAAGAAAGTTTCTCATGATCGATAAGAGAGTGTTATGATGACCTTGAAGGCTATCAAACCTAGATCAAGTCTCTGAAGATTTTCGATCGGGGCTTTAGTGCGATCCATTTCTTCACCTAACATATCATCACTCTTATCTAGCATGTTTTGAACCTTTTCCAAAGCCCTTTGTTGTTTTACAGCAATTTTAGCAAGTTTTGAGTAACTGGGCTTTAGATCTTCATCAGATTCATTTTCACTAGATTCAAAGGAGGTATAATTGAGTACCTTGGCACCCTTTGCCATGAAGCAATAGGTGGGAATGTAGTCATCACTATCTTCATCAGCATTGTTGGTGAGGTCATTTTCTTCAGAGTTGAAGATGGACTTGCTGACGAAAGCGATGCGAGAGCTAGACTCGCCACACCAGACTCAGATTCCTCTGATGCCTCCTCTTCCTCATGTTCCTCAGATTTAGCTTCAGAGTCCATTTCCTTGCCAATGAATGCCCGAGCCTTTTTGGAGCTGCTCTTCTTGTGAGAAGAAGGCTTTGAGGATTTTGATGATGAAGATTTCGATGATTTCTTCTTCTTCTTCGCGTCATCGAACTGTAATCCTTGTGTTTCTTCTTCTTTAATTCCTTTTCCCACCGAGGACAATCTTGGATGTAGTGACCAGGTTTCTTGCATTTGTGACAAAGTCTTCTCTTATAGTCCTTTGGATGAGGAATCACCGCTTCTTGAGGATTTTCCAAAGCGACCACGTCTTGTGAACTTGGAATTTCTTCACGAAAGGTGCTAGCTCCTGGCCTAATTCTTCAGGATCTCCAAGGCTACTACCGAGTCTTCACACTCAGATTCGCATACAGCCTTGGCCTTGAGGCACGTGTTTTCCATAGCTAGAACCATAGAGATCTCTCTTCAAAGCAAGTGGAACTCATGAGTATTTAGCCTCTCGAGGATATCGGCGAGGATCAAGTGACTTGTAGTCAGCACGCTCTTGTATCATCGGTGCGGAGTATCAAATGAGGAATCAAGCGATCTTAACAATTTCTTCACCACCTCATGGTCGGTGATGTCAGTGGCGCCAAGTGCTTGAAGCTCATTTGAGATGTCAGTGAGGCGATCGAAGGTTTGTTGAACATTTTCATTGTCGAGTCTTTTCAAGCGGTTGAAGAGATTCCGAAGAACATCAACTCGAGAGTCACGCTGAGTTGAGACTCCTTCATTCACTTTGGACAGCCTATCCCAGATAAGCTTAGCAGTTTCCAAAGCACTCACTCTTCCATATTGACCTTTGCTCGATGGCCACATATGATATTCTTTGCTTGAGAATCGAGTTGCTTGAATCTCTTCACGTCAAAGATTCGTGAGAAGGTGTGACCGAGGGAACACCATTTTCCACAACATACCGTAGATCGTTGTCAATTGCTTCAAGATGCATTCGCATCTTGTTCTTCCAAAGAGGGTAGTCCGTCCCATCAAAGGTAGGACACCCTGCTGAGACCTTGATCATACTGCGGTCGACATAACTAAAACTCCGGTGGTTAAACTAAAATCACACGTAACAAGGGAGTACCTTGCTCGATACCAATTGAAAGTGCGTTATATCGACTAGAGGGGGTGAATAGGCGATTTTTATGAATTCTTCAACGAGGAATTTGCGGTGAGGAAATTCCTTAGCGAAGAACTTCTTGCAGCGGAATAAGTACTCGAGTAAGCATAACAGAATACACGCATGGTCATCATGATGAAATGAAGACAAACACAGAGTACGTAAAGTGTAATCACAGGATAACACAAGATGAAGACAAACCGATCAAGAAATTGAACTGAGGAAATTGAGAAAGTCTTCAACAAAGTCTTCAAACACAGATATGAACAAACACTCAACACAAGTAATGAGGAAATGAAAGGGTTGAGGAAATAGAACCAGTAAGGTTGGTGAAGACAATGATTTGGTAGACCAGTTCCAAGCTGTTGTCTCGGTTGTATGTCCGGTTGGAGCGGCCGAGTATTTAAACTCGAGGACACAGTCCGGACACCCGGCCCGAAAGCACGCAGCTCGAGACACCAAGTCCTCACCGTATTCTCCTTGAACTAAGGTCACACAGACCTCGTCCAATCACTCGTGGTAAGTCTTCAGGCGACTTCCAAACCTTCACAGACTTGGTCACTAGGCGATCCACAATTCCTCTTGGATGCTCTAGACCATGACGCCTAACCGTCTGGAAGAAGCACAGTCTTCAAAGGTAACAAGCGTCGGATCCACGCAGGATCAATCTCTTGATGATGCTCAATCACTTTGGGTTTGTAGGGTTTGGTTTTGGGGTTTTTCCTCACTTGATGATTTTCGCTCAAAGTCCTCGGAGGATGGGTTGCTCTCAAATGACAAGTGTCAAGTTCTCTCGGAGCAGCCAACCAGCTAGTGGTTCTAGGGGCGGCTATTTATAGCCCGGGAGCAGCCCGACATGATAAGACATAAATGCCCTTCAATGATATGACCGTTAGGTGGATAAGATATTTTGGGACAGGTGGCACGCAAAGACAGAACGGTCGGAAATTTGACTTTCAAATTCCTCGGGGCTATCATGTTCCTTCTTGTGTAGGCAATCCATCAAGGCGAATTCCTAACTCCTCGGTCGAACAAATTCCTCAATGACCGGAAGAACTTCGCTCTACATCAAGAAATTGACTGAACTGTATGAGATTTCCACAGGCTTCACTCGAAGGGATTGGTAGGTGTAGGATTTTGAGTTGAGCATCACATGGAAATGTTTTCCTTAGTATTTCCTCGACCCCCTTTAACAGTACGGTGTTTCCTATGACTCAAGAAAGAGAAAATGAAACTACGAAAACAAAAGTCTTCACGCTTCATGTTCCTCAAATGAATACCAAGTCTTCAAGGTCACACCAATTTCTTCACTTTCAAAGTCTTCAAAATATCAAAGTCTTCAGTCGAAGAACTTCATTTTTAGGGGTCGACTTTCTCTGTAAATATCAAACTCCTCATGGACTTATAGACCTGTGTACACTCACAAACGCATTAGTTCCTTAACCTATAAGTCTTCGATCCACCAAAATCACTAAGGGGCGCTAGATGCACTTACAGGATGGTAACAGGAGACAGGGGACACGATGTTTTTACCCAGGTTCGGGCCCTCTCGATGGAGGTAATACCCTACTCCTGCTTGATTAATATTGCTGATATGGGTAGTACAAGAGTAGATCTACCACGAGATCGTGAGAGGCTAAACCCTAGAAGCTAGCCTATGGTATGATTGTTGTTCATCCTACGGACTAAAACCCTTTGGTTTATATAGACACCGAATAGGGTTAGGGTTACACAGAGTCGATTACAATGGTAGGAGATCTACATATCCGTATCGCCAAGCTTGCCTTCCACGCCAAGGAAAGTCCCATCCGGACACGGGACGAAGTCTTCAATCTTGTATCTTCATAGTCCAGGAGTCCGGCCAACGATGATAGTTCGGCTATCCGGACACCCCCTAATCCAGGACTCCCTCAACGACCCACCCGAAGAGCTGCCGTCACCAGTGCTCATCGAGAGCCTGATGCCCCACAAGGAATGGTCAAAGGACCTCTGTGATTCAGTCAAGAGAAAGGCAGCCTACGACTTCATAATTGTCCGCGGCGGCCGTGTCAACCTCGATCCTGATGATGTGGTGGCCAGGCTCGAGCGCATCCTTGGCAGAGTTGACGTCCCCGACGAAGTAGAACATCACCAACGTGATATCTTGAGGATCCAGGTGATCGACAGAATTTGCTACCAGGCCAAAGACATGGAAATGGAGCGGTTCTGGGGAGTTGCCATGCGCGCGATTGCACGCTGTCAAGCTCTTCTGGAAGAGGCCCAGAAGCCCCAAGAGCCTCCCAACGCCAGCAGCTCTGTAGGCGGAGGCGGGTCGGGACACTCGGAGTGAATGACCGCAAGGGTGCTATGCTGATCATGGAGTCTGAGAAGACCACCGTCGGAAGGCCGCCAGCTCAGCCTTTTAGCTTATATTTTATTATAATTGTATGCATATGTAGGTTGTGAGTGTTCTAGGCCTTGCCGCATTTGGCATTTTAAATTATCATGAATATGTAAGACAATTATTAAGAATTATTAACAGTTGCCATTGTAATTTTGCCTCAACGGCGAGCAGAGCGCGCGCAAGGACGCCAGAGGGGAGCGCACCACGCCCGCCTCAACGGCGAGCAACCACGTGGTCAATCTTCTGCCATCAATAAATTTTGACCTTGTTTCTCGTCACATTGCTGATTACAATGCAATAAGTATAATTGCAAATCTGTTCACACCTATCAAACTAATATGTGCTCACACTTAGCACCGAGCTGTAAAAATTACCCACGCGAAAATTACTTCACAGTTCCTCTCCTCATCACCCACAAAACTGGTTTTCTCTGTCAAGTCGTTCCGCCATGATCGGTAGGAGGAGTTTAGGGTGGACATATAACCATGTAGCAAAGACCAAGGCCGCGGAAGCACTAGAGAGGTCCCGCCACGAAGCCGCAGTCGCAGTAGAGATGTCCCGGTGCGCCGCGGAGCCCTCGAACGAGCTCTCACAGGCCTGTGAGGGCTCTCACAAGAGCATTCATGGCGTCAGCCATCGCGACGAGCCGGCGTTCCTGAAGTCCTTCGTCGATGATGATGACATTCTCGCTGGCGTCACTACGCAGTAGGAGCTGGTCGACGACTTGATGAAGCTGCTCAAGATCAGCGATGCCTCGGTTGACAAGGCGATCAGCCTCGTCGAGCAACTCATGGTTCACAATGCGAAGCTCCTCAAGTTGGTCGCCGAGAAGGAGGAGGAGGCCGCCGGCTGGAAGATGCTGCATGAGCAGAGCAGTCCTTGGAAATGACGCTGAAAGCGGTCATTGAGGAACTGATAGGTGGCTTGAGGAAGCTCCAGATCGAGCGCGAGCAGGAGGCGGAGGAATCCGTGGCTGCTTTCAAGCAAAGTCATGAGGAATTTAAGAAGGAGCTGCAGGATTTTTCGCCGATCGCCGAGTAGAGACAGTAGCGACCTAGATCGTTGTATGCAATTTCCTTCTTCTCTTGCCCCCGTGTCTTCCGGGCTTTGCCGCATGTGGCATTTTAAATTATCCAGAATATGTAAGACAATTATTATGTGCGCCATTGTAAATTTGTCATCGTATTATCCTTTGCCATTTTATTGGTGGTCGTATTATCCGTTGCCCTATGTGGCAATTTAAATTAGGGTGGAATACTAGTTGAAAACACGAACAAAGCAAATGTTGCCATGGGATCACAAGCAAACACCCTCTGTCCAGGTGCTTTAATTAACCCATTAATGGAGAAGTTGTGAGCGAGGCGGGCGGCGGCTGGTGCATGGAGGTCAAAGGGCTCGCTTCCCGGTGAGCATGGGCGGCCTTGCTGCTCGCACGTGTCCCGTCGAGCCTGCGAGGTGGACAGGATGCACGCGTCCCGTCGAGCCTGCGCGACGGACTGCTCGCACGCGTCCCGTCGAGCCTGCGCGGCGGACTGCTCGCACGCGTCCCGTCGATCCTGCACGGCGGACTTCTCGCGCTCGTCCTGTCTAATCAAACAGCTGCACGCATGCCACCGAGTATGGTTAAATTTCGAGAGGATAAATATAATACAACCGTTTGCGATATTAACGTGCCAGCTTTTTGTTTCAAAAAGGACTTCGTTGGCTACTAATGTGTGCGTCTCTTCTCAAACTGGACGATTTTTTTACCATGGCATATATGTGCCATGTCATGAAACCATGCCAAGTTTCATGTTTTTTGGATTACTTTTTTATTTATTGGGATTTAAAAACCGAGATTCTCATTGTTTCAGGACGACCACAAGTTTGTAATTCATTCTCATTCCTTAAATGAGACCTAAACATGCACCCAATGACACATGTACGATTTCCCACCCATTTTGCTTCACTGGAGCATGTGGTTGTAGTTCAAATTTTAATTATGGACTACATTAAATGCATAAAAAACTTAGTAATTAGTAATATATATACAATGGCCGAACGAACCCTGAACAGTTTCAAATTTCAGCCCGACACTCATGTTATTCTATGTTGCCTGTAGAAAACAAAGTTCAAGGCGAGAAGAGGCATCGATTATCGTTTTGCCCACAAGAGGGGATGTTTCCCTACCGGAACCACGCGGGTTGCGACAGGCTCCGATTTGTAAAAGGCTTGTAGTATAGCTTCGCCCAAATTGGACAATTATATATACCATGTAGTGCCACCATGCCATGTTTCATGATTTCCTGGTGAGATTTGGATTTACAGACATTTAAAAACCGAGATTCGCAATGTTTGTGGCCAGGCCAGGACGGCGAGACGATTGAACTCGTTCCCATTCATTCCATGGGACCTAAACATGCACCCCAAGGAAACATGTACATTTTTTCTGGCCATTTTGGTGCACCGGGGCATGTATTTGTAGTTCGGATTTGAATGATGGACATTAAATGCCTAGAAAACTCAATTAATGAATAAAAAAGGTCAAACGAACCCTGAATAATTTCAAAGTCGGCGCGGATCTCCAGTTGTTCCATGTCACGTGTAGAAGAAAATACGAGGCTAGAAGAGGGAGTGATTATCGTTTGGCCCACAAGGGGACATGTTTCCCTATCGAAACCACGAGGATTCTTGCGACAGGCTCCGGTTTGTAAGAGGTTTGTAATAAAGCTTGGCCCAAATTGGCAATGTTTTTACCACGACATATATGTGCCATGACATGACACCTTGCCACCTTTGATGACTTTCTGGTGAGTTTAGGATTTATGGGGACTTAAAAACTGAGATTCGAAATGTTTGAGGAAGAGCCAGGACACTGGTACGGTTGTAGTTCATTCCCATTCCTGGCATGAGACCCAAACATGCACCCAAGGACACATGTATAATTTTTCTAGCCATTTTGGTGAACTGAAGCATGTATTTGTAGTTCAGATTTGAATTGTGGACATTAAATGCCTAGGAAACTCAATTAGTGTATAAAAAGGCCAAACGAACCCTGAATAAGTTTAAATTTCAGCACAGATATCCCGTGGTTCCATGTTGCCCGTGGAAGAAAATACAACGCGAAAAGAGGCAGTGATTACGTTTTGCCCACAAGGGGAACATGTTTCCCTATGAGAACCATGAGGCTTCTTTGAGAGAAGCTCCAGTTTTTGTAAGAGATTTGTAATAAAGCTTGGCCAAAATTGGTCAATGTTTTACCACGATATGTATGTGCCATGACGTGACACCATGCCACCTTTGATGACTTTCTAGTGACTTTTGGATTTATGGGGACTTAAAAACCAAGATTCAAAATGTTTGAGTATGAGCCATGACACCAGTATGGTTGTAATTCGTTCCCATTCCTGGCATGGGACCTAAACATGCACCCAAGGACACATGTATAATTTTTCTAGCCATTTTGGTGAACTGGAGCATGTATTTGTAGTTCAGATTTGAATTATGGACATTAGATGCCTAGGGAAATCAATTAGTGTATAAAAAGGCCAAACAAACCCTGAATAAGTTTAAATTTTAGCACGGATATCCTGTCGTTCCATGTTGCCCGTAGAAGAAAATACAAGGTGAAAATAGGCAGTGATTACATTTCTCCCACAAGAGGGACACGTTTCCCTATCGGAACCACGAGGCTTGTTTAAGAGAAGCTCTGGTTTGTAAGAGGCTTGTAATAAAACTTGCGCCACAATGGACGAAAAAATTCCTCAACATATAAGTGTGATGTCGTAACACCATGGCAGGTTTCATGATTTTCAGCTTAGTTTTGGATTTACGGGGATTTAAAAACAGAGATTCTTCTCACAAAATGTTTCCAAATAGCACATGGTTCACTCACGAAAGCCGATATTCAATGAAAACTTCGTGTAAACCATATTTTAAAGTTTCATAAAAATCTGAAAAAATTGTGGGCTGTTAAGAAGGTGATGTTTTATCGTGACACAAAATTTCAAGTTGAAAAACATTACGAGATGTGATCTATGAAAAAGATAAATTCCGCCCTGAATAATGACATTACTATTCGGCACTATTCAACACTGATTTTATGTTTTTCATAGCTCACATCTCTTAATGCGTTTCAACTTGAAATTTTGTGTGCCAATAAAACATCATCCTCTTAACATCCCGCATTTTTTTGAAATTTTTTTGAAACTTCAAAACATCTTTTTCTCGTGGTTTTCACCGGTTTCCACCGAATGTTGGTTTCCGTATGATATCCCCCCCCCCCCCCGCTAGGCGCGCGATCTGAGTCCTGCGTTCTGACTGGCCAGAACCCAAACCCCACGGATTGTACGTGTGCACCGTTGGATGCTCCCAGATCGAACGGCAACCCTGAGCCTTTTCGACAGCACATGCAGTAAATGGGTAAGCACTGTGCGCATGCGTCGTGTAGCTCACTCTTCCTTCTCTACTAGTATGTTTTCATCCAAAACAGGACCATTTCTCGCCACTCCTCTCATTGGGTTCCCGCTTCTTCTCCCACATATGCATGATGTAGATGTTCGTTTAATTCTTATAGTTCATCTCATCCAAAATCAATTAGTTTTGTAAAAAAACTATTTTAAGATTCATGGAATTGTGCATTGTAAAGGTAAAAACAAAAGGTGACAATTCATTTAGAAAAAAAAAGGTTTGGGCAATTAAGATATGAAAGATTCTAGAGAACAAAGGAGAAGTGCTTGTGTTTTGAGGTTTGTGCATTATGCTTAAGTTCAACTATGGAGTCTTCTAGATTGTACATGTGGCAGAATCTGGTGGTATGTAGATGATATCCAACGGCCAGTAGTGCTTGGATTTGCCATCTCTGTACTGGCCGGATTGGCTTCATCCAACGAGCAACTTTCATAGTTATTCGCACACTATATATGTGTATAGATGTATAGATATATATAGATGTGTCCCATGCTAGACAAAATAAAGTTTGAGCGCATGCGTGGGACCCCCCCCCCCCCCCCCGCCGCCTCAAAGTTGGGAAACTAACATCATAGGTATTGAACCAAGCTTGGAGTTGGGTACAGTGTTCTGTTTGTAATGTACTTGCCGTGGCCCATCGAAGTTGTGCATTTGGGATTTAAACACATCATACACCATCGTACCCATACATATTTTCGGGCCGCATGTAGTGTATACGGGGTCTTCTGATTGACCACGTCTCCCTTCTGCGGCTGTGTGTGACGACAATGATATCTCTGGGCTCCCCGAGTTTATATATATCATCCCTTTGACCGATAATGAGGGGTATGTGTTGGCCATGACTGGATTCCTCCTAGTTCATGTTAGGGCCGGTCATTGTCAAATGTCGGTCAACCAAAGCTCTAGCTCATGCGTTGTCGATTCCTCCCGGATGCTTGGATTGCTTTGGGTTCGACCTACATCAAACCCTGCGTACGTATCTCGTCCTTAACTACCTTGCCTTCATGGTTGTTGTCTGTATCGAGAGGTAGGCACCACATCTAAATTGTACATTATTCTATATTGAAAACACACATGCATCACCCCTTCCTAACGTACATCATTTTGGGCTGCATGCTAGAGGTGCTGGTTTTGTGGTCCCTCTCGTATGATGTTTATGATGGTTCAATCTATTGGCCCAAGCGGTTTATCGACAACAACTGTCATTTGACCAAACGAAAGATTCTTTGGTCTGTCTTATGGTATGTCATGGCGACATGCATGTATGACCAAAGTATCGATCATTACATGCATTCGCCCCGCTGACACGAAGTGGGAGGTGGTGGGCCAAGAATCCTAGCTAGGTGGTTGTTAGGGTGCTTTCGGGTTTGCGAGGCAGGTGCCACCAAAGTTATGCATTGTGTATTTAAAGTTTAAACATCCCCTATATTCGTACATATATTTGGCCACTTCCAGGTGGTTCTTGACTTCTGGCCCCTCTCATGGATCTTCAATGACGCGCCCAATCGTGGGCCCGCGGGGTCAAAGTTGTGCATTGGAATTTTGAACATCACATACCACCCTTTTCACTCATATATATTTGGGCCACATGCTGGTGTGGCTGTCTTTTGACCCTCCCTAACGTTATTTTTTGCTGCAAAGACTCTGATGATCCTCAACGGACACGGGGTATAATATCTTAACCGTGTGCGATACAAGTGCGATGTGAATCACGACGACCGTGCAAGCATGAGCAAATTAACGTGGAGGTACTGGCTCAACCGTGTGTGATGCAAGTGCGCTGAAATCACCACGACCGCGCAAGCGCGAGCAAAGGGTGGAGGTACTGGCTCAACCGTGTGTGATGCAAGTGCGCTGAAATCCTACGCCCAGCATGGCGCGAGCAAAGGGTGGAGGTACTTGGCTTAACCGTGTGCGATGCAAGTCTTGTTGTAAAACCACCACCTGTGGAAGCTAAAGGCAGGTAAGTTTATTTGGAAATTAGGATGAACCGTGTGCGATAGACCAGCTAGCTAGAAATATAAAAAACAAACTACCCACCTTGAGCGTTGCAAAAATCGGAGGATCCGTGCCACTTTTCCTTATTATCATACACGCATACTGTTATTGGACCGTGCGCAATCTTGGGCACTGCCGCCCCGCATCAATTCCTTTACCCAAATTTTAGTAGCCGTTGTACTTCAACCATCGCCCGCACTCCTCCAGCACCGACCTTAGAGTAAAATTGCAATAGCCGAGGCATTTGAACCGTCGCCCTCCCTCGTCCACCACCATCTCCACCCACCATTACTAAAATTTTCAAGAGTCATGGCGTATCCTCAAACACCCTCCACAGCCCCCCACCTGCCCCTCCCCTTTAAATCATAGCTCATGGCCGCTGGCCGCCGCCAACCCCGCTGGTCTGCCTGCTCCTCCTAGCTTAGATAATAAAGTTCAGGTTATCCAATGATTCCCATACCGTCGCCCCACTCCTCGAAGTTTTTAGATGAGGCATGCGGTGTCCCTCCCCGCCAGATTCACATCCCCGCCTGTAATGTCGCATCCTAAGCTCGACCACGTATCCCGTGGAGCCCGACGAGTGTTCGGCCAAGAAGAGGTTTATCATGGCCTCTCCGGCGGACGTTGGCGAGGTGGCCTCCGTTCGCCCCGACCTGTTGATCCCGGAGCAACACGTCGCCGCAGAAGCCGGCGAAGACGTTCACTACGTTGCCATGCCGAAGGCTTCATGTCAGTAGGCTAGCATATTACTGTATCTCGGGAAAGCTGGCTACGACATCAAGCTCGTCCACACCGACGGCTTCACGCGGGCCATGTCACAGGTTAAGTGGTCCATCCCCAGCCCCTCTGGTTCAACCGCCGTCGATCTCTTCGACGGCCCTGCCGCTGATCTCCTCCGTCGAGCGGTCAAGGATTTGTGAGCCTTATATGCCATCGAGCCCATTTTGTCACTTCTGAAGGACACGTTCTACGGCGGTGGCTTGGGATCCTTAATTGCCAAGTCAGATCTTATCGACCACGACCACGACCAGGACCAGGAGGAAGGCACCCACGAAGGTTCTTCCAAGGTGAAACAGCCCATGTGTGACATCAGAGAGCGCACCATGGGTCTGTGCTCTTCCAACTGGAAGGATCCCGTCCATGAAATGTGAGGCAACATTCTATCAGCAAATATTACCTTTTCTAGCTTGCCAACCCGTACCCTTTGTTGTAGTAGCATTTGCCGTGCGGTGTTTAATTATTTCAGTTATGAAAAAATGTATTGTTCAATAGGTCTACGTGATGTTTAAGTATGAATTGTCCACTTTAGTTTCACGAATGGCTATATTTGGTTGTTTATAGTGAGTAGATGTATTTTTTATCTGTATTTGGTTGTTAGGTTGGTTGGAGTGAGCATTTTTTCAATTATCGAGCAGATGCCTTGTTTATCTGTATTTGGTCCTTAGTTTGGTTGCAGTGAGTATTTGTCCAGTTATCACGCAAATGCCTTGTTTATCTGTATTTGGTTGTTAGGTTTCTTTTTTTAGCATTTGTCCAGTTATCAAGCAGATGCCTTGTTTATCTGTATTTGGTTGTTAGGTTGCTTTTTTTAGCATTTCTCCAATTATCAAGCAGATTCCTTATTTATCTTTATCTGCTTGTTAGGTTGGTTGCAGTGAGCATTTGTCCAGTTTTCAAGCATATGCCCTGTTTATCTGTATTTTCTTGTTAGGTTGGTTGCAGTGAGACTTTGTCCAGTTTTCAATGGCTATATTTGGTTGTTATACTGGTCATTTATGCCTTGTTTATTTCAGTCTTCACAATGTGTGGTTCATTATGTGCAAGTCGGAACTATGAAGTGTGCACACACGTACGCAGAAAAACAGGTTACAGGGCCCGGACATCTGGCCGAAGCCCAGACATCTGGCCAAACTTGGGGCCCCAGACATCCGGCCAAGTGCCGGACATCCGGCATATACAAACAACATTTAAGGTTTCTGGAAATCTACGGCCGGAAATCCGGGCCAGGGGCCGGACATCCGGCGATTTCACACAAAACAGATGCCCTCTGGATAGCAGTGGCCGGACATCCGGGGAAAAGCCCGGACATCCGGCCAACACAAAAACTGCAGCCACCCCAACAGTAAAACATGCATAACTTTCACATCCGGACTCCGATTTTGATGATCTTGGGCTCATTTTGAAGCTATGGAAAAGATCCAGGTCCTCACATAGAGAACCACCCGAGATAAACCAAAATGGTGGGTGCAAATTATGGAAAGGTACGATCATATACTTTGGGGAACCTATTTGGCTATGGATTTACTTTGGTAGATGTATAGGCATATTGTATTTGTATTGGATAGGAGTGAAATATGCCTATGTTGGAATATGATGTGAGGAAGTAGAAATAGAAGATGTTGACTTGAGAAAATCTATCACTAACCCCTTTGATCCCCTCTTAATAGTGAGGGATCCCTATAACTCAAGAATCATAAAAGAACTATACTAGATAGCTTCCGGAAACTCATTCTTGAGCATATATCATTTTCGATGGTCATCGATCCTCGCATCTAAAGCCAAAGGAAATAATAACTTTGACTAGAGCCTTTCACTTGATCTTTATATTGATGTTTCTTCATGGCTCAAGTTGAAGGCAAGACATTGGAGAAGTCTTCAAGTAGCTCCCCCCATACACAATGTGGGAAGCTTTGCTTTGCATTCATCTTCACTTGTACATCATCATTAATTACTTGATGACAGCCTTTGATGAGCACCAAGCTCATGAGAATTACCTAACCCACATAACATAGACAACACATAGTATGGGTTAATACACAAAGCGCAATGGATAAATTCTTACCATACCACAAGATCTCATGTGGCACATGATATGCGCTTGTGTGTTGACCATATTAGAGGTCAATCTTTGATCTTCATCTTGGTCAACATTTAGCTTTGCTCCATGATTAATATTGATGTCTTGAAGGCCCTATTGATATCTTCACTATGCTTCATTTCTTCAAGACATAATAACCAATATCTTAATTCACCATGACCATATCAAGTTTCTCCTTGAATATCATATTGGACATCATTTGCTCGTTCGCATGATCCAACATAGTATCTTGAGAGACATAATGAATTCTTCACTTGAATTACTTGCTTCAATACATACTAATACATGACTCAACATATGAGCTCATAATGATCCTATCTTCAAGCATATGTAGAATTCTTCTCTTTAATCATTCTCCCAAGATCTTGATCCATCATGGTTCAACCCATAAGCCTGAGCATGATAACGTATGAGATCCTTAATGAACTCCATATAGATCACATCTTGTTCATCACATGGAATTCATATTGATCGTATTTGATTCAATCACCGAGCTCAACCTTGATGCATGCACAACAATATGTATATGGCATTCATTTCAAATCCATTCTATCTCCTTCTTGCATCACCATGGAATAAACATCCTTCAGTTCATCCAATATTCTTCATGCATTGGAAATGGAACTTTCCTTCAAATGTATAACTCAATGCAAACATTAGTCCATTAGTATTGTCATCATTTACCAAAACCACACATGGGGACTACATGTACTTTCAATCTCCCCCATTTTGGTACTTGATGACAATCTGAACAAGAGGGTTTATATAATGAATTTTAATACAAGCATGCATTTTATCTGAGGATAAACTATATACTTGGGATGGTTGTACTATCATCAAGACACTACACAAGCATTTGATGATAGTACACCCATAGTATATAGAGAAAACTCCCCCACAATAAATGCATGTGTGAATGAACTTTGAACGTCATTGCATATATTGGTTGACATAAACTAGGAGAAGATTTCTCTACATACAATACTCATCCATGCAACAAGAATATATAACAAGGGTAGATATGCATGAGTGACAACAAGCACTACAAAAAATACTTATCTTAAACCCTCTAAACTTCTCCCCCATTGGCAACAAATGACAAAATGGATGGAAAAATCTAGAAGACTAATATAGTATTAGTTCCTCCTTAATGTGTGCATATCGTGAAAATGTGAGTGAAATCAAATGCACATATTCAATGATGAAAAATTTGAGGATCTCAACCCATATATAGGATCTAGAATGCAACAAGATAGTATGATATGAAAATAATATTAAACATGGGAGGAAAACATTCAAAAGATCCAAAGAACATATTTTGGACAAGATAAAATAGGAATATCCAATGTGATCATCATGTCAATTATGGGTCCAAAATACATCCAAAACACATGAGTGTGCAAGGATATATGCAATGCATACAAGCACTCACGACACAACCTCTTACCGAAGCCACTATACGAATAAAAGGAACACACAAAGTGGCCGGCAAGGAATAAATGATATTAAGGAAAGATATGAGCTTTCTTATGTATACAAATTTCTAAGTGGCCAATAATAATCATGATATGTATCCACAAAGAAACCCGTATACACAAAAAAAGGTTGTAATTGATAAGAACATGATATCCACAGGTGAATCCACTATTATATAACTTTGAGCCTAGCATAAGAGCAAGGCACATGGCACAAAGCACGTGGCACAACTGATCTCATTTGCATAACACAAAGCGACGCAAGCAATCAAAAGATCCGACGAGCCGGAAGGATAAAAGAATATTATGATTTGAGCAAAGGAGTGTTCTAAGGAAAATAGAGAAGCTCCCCATGATTTGTGCACTATTTAGAAATTTTTTATTTGGATACAAGTGCACAAAATAGGATCATCACTACCCCAAAATCAATAGAAACACAAAACAATTGCAAGCAAGCATAGATAAGAAAAGAAGCCTAGCAATTGCAACAAACATATGGTTGAGTGACATGTAAATGAGGGAACCTAATAATAGGCACAACCAAAACGATGTGTCTGAGTCACGTCAAAGCCCTTGAGAAGACTAATATAAGGATGAGAATTAAGCATCAACATAGTCTTAAGTAAATGAGATACAAGGTGCCAGACATGTCCTTCCCACAAACACGAAGTTAAGCAGGTCATACACACATCAAGCAAATGCCAAATGGGTTCACAAGCTCACTAATAGCAAATTAAAAATCAAAGCTTGTGACAACCCCTGGTGAAGATAGGAAATAATAGGCTTGTCAAGACAAGCATGAGGACAACAAACTTCACCAAACATGAGTGCACTAAGATGCAAAGAGGTAAGACACGCACTCATACAACGAATGCTTCCACGGAGCCACCAAAGATATAAAAAGAGAATGAAACGGTGGACATGAAAGAATAGGGATATCAACTAGAGATGTAACTTCTCTCACATGTATATGATTCTAGGTAGATGAAAATCATGGTGATATATATCCACAAAGAAGGATGTACACATGAAATAGTTACAAAAGGAAAGAATAAGATATCCAAACGGGAGTCATAAAATATACCAATGAGATCTTTGCTTGAAAGCATAGCACATGGCTCAATATAATCTTATTGTATATTAATGAACTCCAAACACACAACCATCAAAGAAATCACAACTAGCAACAAGAGATCATTGTTGGGATGCTTTGAGAAAGGAAACAAGTATCACAGGAACGAGTCAAGAAATTCATGCCATGATGCAACCTACACAAGGTTGACCCCATTTCTATATGTATGCATGAAGTAAATACTTGTTACCGAGATAGCATTGGTATGAAGTCATAGATCAATAAAATGTCCAAGATTGGCTCTAATTTCCTCATAGTGCCACCACCTTCATGAATAAGCCAAGCACCCAATGCTTCTCAAATGTACCTAAAACGTTTTCAGTACAATATGGTCCCCAAACTTATTGGGTCCGAAGTAGTTACCATAACTACAACAAATAGGGTAAAACCACTTAAGTATGTGCATATCGATATGAATTTGAATTTCATGCACAACTTAGCTATTAAGAATTTGTTGGATTTACTATATACATGGGATCAAATAAAGCAAACAAGGCATGCGAATTTACACATGGTAAATATGCATGAACAAGCCTACCAAAATCTAGGGAGATACAAATTGGACAAATGAACACATAACTGTTAATACTTCCAATAACATCACTAGACATTCATGCTGTCCAAAATGAAACAAAGTGACAAACCAACATATGATAGCACACAAAGTTCAACATATGAACCAAGGAAAAACCAATGAGATAATAAGATATGCATTGCACACATACTCATAGGAATATCTCACTCAAGTAGATGTAGAACACTATAAACAATGAGATAGAAAACTCCCATAACTCCATACAAACCAATAATATGAATTTGAACAACATGGTATTTTGGGTTATCATTCGGTGTAGAAACCCAATAAGTACATGATCATCTATACTAACACAAGCATACCATGAGAGTTTAGAAATAAACACAATGCTTGGATAGTATATTATTAACATTCCAATTAGATAGATCATCATGCAAAGCAACAATTGGAATAGCTTTAATCAAATGATTTCCCAAATATGATTTTGAAGATAACCATGGGCAAAACCCCACAAGAATGCCATATGTAAACAAGGCATTGCAAGCCACAGAGATATAGGATACTCTCAAATATATTCTAAGTGGCATCCATAATTGTCAACATTTTAACAAGTATTGTGATATGCACAAAGCATATCACTCCCCCATAATGTGGTGATCCATTAATATCTCGCAAGAGCCCAATAAGATGCAACTAAAAAGCAATGAAGGCTCGAGACTACACACACAAACATATGACGTGCATTGCAACCTACACATGCTAGATCAAGCATATTAGGAGACACAACACATACAAACACATGCTAGGTACGAAACCTAAACATGAATGGGGGTAACTTTCAATGTAGACAACATAAATACAAGTTACCGCCACGAGGAGCATTGGAATAACAAATATGATGATAATTCACTTGACTTGGTTTGAACCATAATGAATGGTGAGAATCAATTTTTCTTCATGAACTAGCCAAGTCTCAATGCCCTCCACACACCTATTGATCAAGTTTGAGTTCCCTTCTTAGGACCCGACGTGGTTGGGGACCATCAAGCTCAATCTCAAGTTCAACCTCAAGTTGAAGAACGACCACTATCCATGATGAACCATGTTATTACTTCCCAAGTTGAGAAAGTAAAGAAGAAGATAAGGAGGAGTACATGTTGCTATATTTGCCGTAAGAAGGGACACCTAGCTTGTGCTCCGGTGAGGAATCAACTTGTGATTTGCCCCCGGAAAGTTTGTGAAGGTTTGGAGGCCGCCTCAAGGTCTACCACTAGTGGTTGGGAATCGCCTTCGTGGTGATATCTCAAGGGGAGAATAGGGTCAGCCTTCGTGGCGTTGGTGTGCCTTCGTGGTAACATCCATCCCTCCAACGGTGACTAGCTTCCCTCAGGAAGTGAACATCGGGATACATCCTCATCTCCGTGTCTTCGATTATTTCTAACCCTAGCCACTACTTGTGGTTTACTTTGGTCTCTTGACCTTGCATTCACTATATCTTGTTGTCCTCATTATATTGTGTTGGTTACCATATCGTAGAGATCATTTAGGCAAACACTTTATAGTCCGCAATTCATACTTGCTACTATTGTTCTATCTTGTGCTTAGTGTGAATTGCTAGCTTGTAACATTCATTTCCATATCTTGTGACATAATTTGTGTAAGCTTGTATTGCTTACTTGTGGTTGTGTGTATTATTCATTTACATATCTTGTGATATACATTGAGTAAGTTTGTGTAACTTACTTGTGCTTACTCATATCCTCGTTATTCTCATCTTGTTTATCCTAAGTTGTTGGTGCACTTAGTGAGCCTAGTATATTTAGGATTTGTGCTTGAAAAGTATCCGCTTAGTTTAGTTCCGCATTAGGATATAGCCAAATCCGTAAAAGATTTTAAAACGCCTATTCACCCCCCCCCCCTCTAGGCGACATCGTGGTACTTTCAATTGGTATCAGTGCTCGGTCTCTCCTTATTAGGCTTCACCGCCTAGAGAGTAATGATGACGACTAGTGAACTAGTGCACGATGACACATTTTGTTTTAATGGCACAAATTACATTATGT
The DNA here is from genome assembly GCA_021605145.1 of Aegilops bicornis. Lineage (NCBI taxonomy): Eukaryota > Viridiplantae > Streptophyta > Magnoliopsida > Poales > Poaceae > Aegilops > Aegilops bicornis. The sequence goes on along the minus strand of CM038670.1, from coordinate 575,190,188 downwards.
GGAGATTACGCATGCTTTGTCACTTTCGGGCCATGGGTCCAAATGCTTTGCGGATTATTGTTGTAGGGGATTCAAATCTAAAGGATGGACTATCTCCATCACTTGAGGATATGCATCTTGATAGTCAAGTTCTGAGTGCCATTCACCAAGCTATATCCTTCAAAGTGTTTAAGGAAATCTTGACTTGCAAGTCGGCTCATGAGGCTTGGACCAAACTTGAAGATATATATGGTGGGTCAAATCTTGATGAAGACAATATTCTTTTCGGGGAGTTAATGGAGGAGTTCTCCACATTTTTAAATCATGAAGAACTCTCTATTGCTTCCACCTCCAATTACTTGGACACTTCAATATCTTCCACTTCACCAACATGTGGCATGCCACAAGGTAATGACATGGTGAGTGAAGAGATATCTTGTGATGATGGTGTTAAGCTCATTTGTGATGATATGATTGATCTCCCATGTTGCCATGATAGAAATGCCTTGGTTTCCTCTAGTTGTTCTATGACTAACCATGTAGAGGAAATCAATAAATATGAGGCATGCTTGATAGATGAAGAACCCTCTTCTCCAAAAGAATCATCATCAACCCCCTTTGTTCACATGTGCCTCATGGCAAGAGGTAATGACGAGGTATCATCTTCTTTTAGTGATAATGATGATAGTTGTAATGAGGATGATGATGATGACTTGACTCAAAATCTCTATGAGATTGGGAAAACTCTTCATATAGCTAAAAATAACACTTATAAAAGGTTCCAAGATGTTCTTTCTTGCTTTGAAAAAACGTAATGACTTATTTCTTAACGTGCAAGCGAAAAGTGAACATCTTGAACATGAACTTGCTAAGGCTCATCAATGTCTTAGTGACTTGAGGTCTTTAAAAGAAGAGATTGAAGTTACTCATTGTAAACTTAAATAGGATTTTGAGCACCTTGACCTTGACTACAAGAATGTCAAAGGAGTGCTCACCAAACTCTCTAAGTCTCATGAAGAACTTCAAGCTACTCATGAGGAATCTCTAGTTTCTACATGCTCCTCTCATATTGATAATGATGCTTGTTCTACTAACTATATCTTGTGTGAAGCATCGATATTGAAAGAAAATGTTGAGCTAAGGACTCAACTTGATTTGCTAACTAGCAATTATGGGAAACTGAAACAAAGTCATAAAAAGCTCTCAGGCACTCATAAGGATCTTCTAATCTCTCATGATGGGTTAAAGTTAGCTCATAAGGCTATGGTCACCAAGGTAACATCATGTGAGTCTCATTTGGATATTAGCATATCTTCTACTCGAAATGCCCTATTGCCATGTGCTAGTCCTTGCAATTCCTATCTACATGATATTGGTACATCTTATGATGAATTGCTCACCATGCCTTGTTGCTCTAACAATGAAGCGTCTACTTCCTCTAGTTCTTTTGTTAATACTGACCTTATAGAGGAAAACAAAGAGCTCAAGGCCCAAGTCACTAGTTTGAAGAAAGACTTGGAAAAATGTTGTGGTAATATCTTGAGTGTGCAAAAGGACCCTCAAGACAAAATAGGACCTGATTTCATCTCCAATAAGAAGTCCAAGAACAAGAAGAAGGGACAAGATCAAGTCAAGAATTTGGCCAACATTACTGGCTTCAAGTGCAAGAATGTTGGACACCATGTGAGATCTTGTCCATGGAAGAAGAAGGCTTCAAGTGTGAAGCATCAAGGGAAGTGGCCTCAAGTTCAATCTCAAGATAATGAAAGGCCTCTTCCCATGCCTAACCAAGATAATGTTCTCCAAGTTGAAAGGGTAAAGATGAAGAGAAAGGGGAGCACATGCTGTTATATTTGCCGTAAGAAGGGACACATAGCTTCATCATGTCCCAACGGTAATATCTCTAAGCCTCCAATTATCAATGATCATTATTCACTTAGGAAGGATGTTGATGGCAATATGTTTGCCAAGTATGTTGGTGCCCAAAGTGGTTTGAAAGTGGATAAGTGTTGGAAATATGCCCTAGAGGCAATAATAAAAGCATTATTATTATATTTCCTTGTTCGTGATAATTGTCTTTTATTCATGCTATAATTGTATTATCCGGAAATCGTAATACACGTGTGAATACATAGACCACAACACGCCCCTAGTAAGCCTCTAGTTGACTAGCTCGTTGGTCAACAGATAGTCATGGTTTCGACTATGGACATCGATGTCATTGACAACGGGATCACGTCATTAGGAGAATGACGTGATGGACAAGACCCAATCCTAAGCATAGCACAAGATCGTGTAGTTCGTTTTGCTAGAGCTTTTTCAATGTCAAGTATCTCTTCCTTAGACCATGAGATCGTGTAACTCCCGGATACCATATGAGTGCTTTGGGTGTACCAAACGTCCACAACGTAATCGGGTGACTATAAAGGTGCACTACGGTATCTCCGAAAGTTTCATTGGGTTGACACGGATCGAGATCGGATTTGTCACTCCGTATGACGGAGAGGTATCTCTGGGCCCACTCGGTAATGCATCATCACAATGATCTCAAAGTGACCAAGTGTTTGGTCACGGGATCATGCATTACGGCACGAGTAAAGTGACTTGCAGTGCTAGACCGAACGAGGTATTGGGATACCGACGATCGAGTCTCGGGCTTGTAACGTGTCGATTGACAAAGGGAATAGTATACGGATTGATTGAATCCTCGACATCGTGGTTCATCCGATGACATCATCGAGGAGCATGTGGGAGCCAACATGGGTATCCAGATCCCGCTGTTGGTTATTGACCGTAGAGTCGTCCCCATGTTCTGCATGTCTCCCGAACCCGTAGGGTCTACACACTTAAGGTTCGGTGACGCTAGGGTTATTAGGAAGACTTGTATGTGATTACCGAATGTTGTTCAGAGTCCCGGATGAGATCCTGGATGTCACGAGGAGTTCCGGAATGGTCCGGAGGTAAAGATTTATATATGGGAAGTTGTCAAACGGACACCGGAAGGTTTCGGGGGCTTATCGGTATTGTACCGGGGCCACCGGAAGGGTTCCGAGGTCCACTGAGGGGCCACCCCTCGGGGGCCACATGGGCTGCGTGGGGCAGGAGCCAGCCCCTGGAGGGCTGGGCGCCCCCCCCTTGGGCCCATGCGCCTAGGGTTGGGGGGGGAACCCTAGAGGGGGCGCCCCCTTGCTTGGGGGGCAAGTCCCCCCTCCCTGGCCGCCGCCCCCCCTCTAGATCCCATCTAGAGGGGCCGGCCCCCCTTGCCCCTTCCCCTATAAATAGAGGGGTGAGGGGAGGGCTGAACATACAAGCCAAGGTGTAGCCCCTCCCCTCCCCAACACCTCTCCTCCTCCGTACGTGCTTGGCGAAGCCCTGTCGGAATACTGCTGCACCAACAACACCACGCCGACGTGCTGCCGTTGGAGCTGTCTTCCTCAACCTCTCCTTCCTCCTTGCTGGATCAAGACGGAGGAGACGGCGTCTGTACCGAACGTGTGTTGAACGCGGAGGTGTTGTCCGTTCAAGACTTGGTCATGGGTGTTCTGAATCACGACAAGTACGACTCCATCATCACCATCCCCTTGAACGCTTCCGCACTCGATCTACAAGTGGTATGTAGATGCAAACTCACTCCCTTGACTCGTTGCTTAGATGAACTCATAGATGGATCTTGGTGAAACCGTAGGAAAAATTTTAATTTTCCGCAACGTTCCCCAACAAAGTGGCATCATGAGCTAGGTCTATGCGTAGTTCTCTATTGCACGAGTAGAACACAATTTGGTTGTGGGCGTAGATCTTGTCAACTTGCTTGCCGCTACTAGTCTTATCTTGCTTCAGCGGTATTGTGGGATGAAGCGGCCCGGACCAACCTTACACGTACGCTTACGTGAGACCGGTTCCACCGACTGACATGCACTAGTTGCATAAGGTGGTTGGCGGGTGTCTGTCTCTCCCACTTTAGTTGGAGCGGATTCGATGAAAAGGGTCCTTATGAAGGGTAAATAGAAGTTGACAAAATCACGTTGTGGTTATTCGTAGGTAAGAAAACGTTCTTGCTAGAACCCAATTGCAGCCACGTAAGAGATGCAACAACAATTAGAGGGTGTCTAACTTGTTTTTGCAGCAATTGTCATGTGACGTGATATGGCCAGAAGTTGTGATGAATGATGAATAACATATTGTGATGTATGAGATCATGTTCTTGTAATAGGAATCACGACTTGCATGTCAATGAGTATGACAACCGCAGGAGCCATAGGAGTTGTCTTTATTTTGTATGACCTGCGTGTCATTGAAGAACGCCATGTAAATTACTTTACTTTATTGCTAAACGTTAGCCATAGAAGGAGAAGTAGTCGTTGGCGTGACAACTTCATGAAGACACGATGATGGAGATCATGGTGTCATGCTGGTGACAAGATGATCATGGAGCCCCGAAGATGGAGATCAATGGAGCTATATGATATTGGCCATATCATGTCACTACTATATAATTGCATATGATGTTTATTATGTTTATGCATCTTGTTTACTTAGAACGACGGTAGTAAATAAGATGATCCCTTACAACAATTTCAAGAAGTGTTCTCCCCTAACTGTGCATCATTGCTAAAGTTCGTCGTTTCGAAGCACCACGTGATGATCGGGTGTGATAGATCCTTACGTTCACATACAACGGGTGTAAGACAGTTTTACACATGCAAAACACTTAGGGTTAACTTGACGAGCCTAGCATGTACAGACATGGCCTCGAACACGGAGACCGAAAAGGTCGAACACGAGTCGTATGGAAGATACGATCAACATGAGAATGTTCACCGACGATGACTAGTCCGTCTCACGTGATGATCGGACACGGCCTAGTCGACTCGGATCGTGTAACACTTAGATGACTAGAGGATGTCTAATCTGAGTGGGAGTTCATTAAAATAATTTGATTAGATGAACTTAATTATCATGAACTGAGTCTAAAACCTTTGCAAATATGTCTTGTAGATCAAATGGCCAATGCTCATGTCAACCTGAACTTCAACGCGTTCCTAGAAAACCAAGCTGAAAGATGATGGCAGCAACTATACGGATTGGTCCTAACACGAGGATCATCCTCATAGCTGCCAGAAACAATATGTCCTAGAAGGACCGCTAGGTGACGCTCCCGTCCCGAAGAACCAAGACATTATGAATGCTTGGCAGACTGCGTCTTGATGATTACTCCCTCGTTCAAAGGCGGCATGCTTTTACTTAGAACCGGGGCTCCAAAAGCGTTTTGAGCAACACGGAGCATATGAGATGTTCAAGGAGCTGAAACTAGTTTTTCAAGCTCATGCCCGGTCGAGAGATATGAAGTCTCCGACAAGTTCTATAGTTGTAAGATGGAGGAAAACAGTTACGTCACAAGTGAGCACATACTCAAAATGTCCAGGTTGCACAACCGCCTTTGTCCCAAATGGACATAAACCTCCCGGACGAGGCGGTCATTGACAGAATCCTTCAGTCGCTCCCACCAAGCTATAAGAGCTTTGTGATGAACTACAATATGCAGGGGATGGTGAAGACCATTCCTGAAGTATTTTCAATGCTGAAGTCAGCAGAGGTTGAAATCAAGAAAGAACATCAAGTGTTGATGGTCAATAAAACCACTAAATTCAAGAAGGGCAAGGGAAAGAAGAACTTCAAGAAGGACGGCAACGAGGTTGCCGCGCCGATAAGCAAGTTGCCGGAAGAAGTCAAAGAATGGACCCAAGCACGAGGCCGAGTCTTTGTTATTGCAAGGGAAGGGTCACCGGAAGCGTAACTGCCCCAAATACTTAGCGGATAAGAAGGCCGGCAACACCAAAGGTATATTTGATATACATGTAATTGATGTGTACCTTACGATTACTCGTAGTAACTCCTGGGTATTTGATACGGTGCCGTTGCTCATATTTGTAACTCACAGGAGTTGCGGAATAAGCGTAGATGGCGAAGGGCGAGGTGTGACGATCTTGGCGTCGGGAATGGTTCCAGTCGATGTGATCGCCGTCGGCACGCTACCTCTGCATTTACCTACGGGATTAGTTTTGAACCTTAATAATTGTTATTTGGTGCCAAGTTTGAGCATGAACATTGTATCTGGATCTCGTTTGATACGAGATGGCTACTCATTTAAATCCGAGAATAATGGTTGTTCTATTTATATGAGAGATATGTTTTATGGTCATGCTCCGATGGTCAATGGTTTATTCTTAATGAATCTCGAACATAATGTTACACATATTCATAGCGTGAATACCAAAAGATGTAAAGTTGATAACGATAGTCCCACATACTTGTGTAATCGCCGCCTATGGTCACATTGGTGTCAAGCGCATGAAGAAGCTCCATGCTGATGGACTTTTAGAGTCTATCGATTATGAATCATTTGACACATGCGAACCATGCCTCATGGGCAAAATGACCAAGACTCCGTTCTCCTAACAATGGAGCGAGCAACCAACTTGTTGGAAATCATACATACCGATGTGTGCGGTCCAATGAGTGTTGAGGCTCATGGAGGATATCGTTATGTTCTCACTCTCACTGTTGACTTGAGTAGATATGGGTATGTCTACTTAATGAAACACAAGTCTGAGACCTTTGAAAAGTTCAAGGAATTTCAGAATGAGGTAGAGAATCAACGTGACCGAAAGATAAAATTCCTACAATCAGATCGTGGAGCAGAATACTTAAGTCACGAATTTCGTACACACTTAAGAAAATGTGGAATCGTTTCACAACTCACGCCGCCTGGAACACCTCAGCGTAACGGTGTGTCCGAACGTCGTAATCGCACTCTATTGGATATGGTGCGATCTATGATGTCTCTTACAGATTTACCGCTATCATTTTGGGGATACGCTCTAGAGACAGCTACATTCACTTTAAATAGGGCACCGTCTAAATCCGTTGAGACGACACCGTATGAATTATGGTTTGGAAAGAAACCTAAGCTGTCGTTTCTAAAAGTTTGGGGATGCGATGCTTATGTCAAGAAACTTCAACCTGAAAAGCTCGAACCCAAGTCGGAAAAATGCGTCTTCATAGGATACCCTAAAGAAACCATTGGGTATACCTTCTACTTAAGATCCGAGGGCAAGATCTTTGTTGCCAAGAATGGATCCTTTCTGGAAAAGAGTTTCTCTCGAAAGAAGTAAGTGGGAGGAAAGTAGAACTCGATGAAGTACTACCTCTTGAGCGGGAAAGTAGTGCAGCTCAGAAAATGTTCTGTGATGCCTACACCAACTCAAGAGGAAAATAATGATGATGATCAAGGTACTTTGGATCAAGTAGCTACTGAACTTCGTAGGTCCACAAGGACACGTTCCGCACCAGAGTGGTACGGCAACCCTGTCCTGGAAATCATGTTGTTAGACAACGGTGAACCTTCGAACTATGAAGAAGCGATGGCTGGCCCAGATTCAAACAAATGGCAAGAAGCCATGAAATCCGAGATAGAATCCATGTATGAAAACAAAGAATGGACTTTGACTGACTTGCCCGATGATCGGCGAGCGATAGAAAACAAATGGATCTTTAAGAAGAAGACGAACGCGGATGGTAATGTCACCATCTATAAAGCTCGACTTGTCGCTAAGGGTTATCGGCAAGTTCAAGGGATTGACTACGATGAGACTTTCTCTCCCGTAGCGAAGCTTAAGTCCGTCCGAATCATGTTAGCAATTGCCGCATACTATGATTATGAGATATGGCGGATGGACGTCAAAAGCGGCATTCCTTAACGGGCATCTTAAGGAAGAAGCTGTATATGATGCAGCCGGAGGGTTTTGTCGATCCTAAGAATGCTAACAAAGTATGCAAGCTCCAGCGATCCATTTAGGGGCTGGTGCAAGCATCTCGGAGTTGGAACATTCGCTTTGATGAAATGATCAAAGCGTTTGGGTTTATCTTGCACTTATGGAGAAGCCTGCGTTTACAAGAAAGTGAGTGGGAGCTCAGTAGCATTTCTCATATTATATGTAGATGACATACTTTTGATGGGAAATGATATAGAATTCTTGGACAGCATTAAGGCCTACTTGAATAAGTGTTTTTCAATGAAGGACCTTGGAGAAGCTGCTTATATATTAGGCATCAAGATCTATAGAGATAGATCGAGACGCCTCATAGGTCTTTCACAAAGCACATACCTTGATAAGATTTTGAAGAAGTTCAAAATGGATCAGTCCAAGAAAGGGTTCTTGCAGGTCTTTGCAAGGTGTGAGATTGAGCTCGACTCAATGCCCGACCACGGCAAAAGATAAAGAAGAGATGAGCGTCATCCCCTATGCCTCATAGGATCTATTATGTATGCCATGCGTGTGTACTGACCTGATGTAAACCTTGCCGTAAGTTTGGTAGGAAGGTACCAAAGTAATCCCGGCAAGGAACACCGGACAGCGGTCAAGAATATCCTAAAGTACGAAAAGGACAAAGGACATGTTTCTCGTTTATGGAGGTGACGAAGAGCTCGTCAGAAGGGTTACGTCGACGCTTAGCTTCGACCACAGATCTGGATGACTCTAAGTCACAAACCGGATACGTGTATATGTTGAATGGTGGAAGCGAAGCTGGTGCAATGCAAGCGAAGCGTCGTGGCGGGATCTACATGTGAAGCGGAGTACATGGCAGCCTCGGAGGCAGCGCATGAAGCAATTTGGGTGAAGGAGTTCATCACCGACCTAGGAGTCATACCCAATGCGTCGGGGCCGATCAAACTCTTCTGTGACAACACCGGAGCTATTGCACTTTCCAAGGAGCCCAGGTTTCACAAGAAGACCGAGCACATCAAGCGCCGCTTCAACTCCATTCGTGAAAATGTTCAAGATGGAGACATAGAAATTTGCAAAGTGCATACGGATCTGAATGTCGCAGATCCGTTGACTAAACCTCTTCCATGGGCAAAACATGATCAACACGAACTCTATGGGTGTTTGATTCATCACAATGTAACTAGATTATTGACTCTAGTGCAAGTGGGAGACTGTTGGAAATATGCCCTAGAGGCAATAATAAAAGCATTATTATTATATTTCCTTGTTCGTGATAATTGTCTTTTATTCATGCTATAATTGTATTATCCGGAAATCGTAATACACGTGTGAATACATAGACCACAATACGTCCCTAGTAAGCTTCTAGTTGACTAGCTCGTTGGTCAACAGATAGTCATGGTTTCGACTATGGACATCGGATGTCATTGACAACGGGATCACGTCATTAGGAGAATGACGTGATGGACAAGACCCAATCCTAAGCATAGCACAAGATCGTGTAGTTCGTTTTGCTAGAGCTTTTTCAATGTCAAGTATCTCTTCCTTAGACCATGAGATCGTGTAACTCCGGATACCGTATGAGTGCTTTGGGTGTACCAAAGCGTCACAACGTAATCGGGTGACTATAAAGGTGCACTACGTATCTCCGAAAGTGTCATTGGGTTGACACGGATCGAGACTGGGATTTGTCACTCCGTATGACGGAGAGGTATCTCTGGGCCCACTCGGTAATGCATCATCACAATGAGCTCAAATTGACCAAGTGTTTGGTCACGGGATCATGAATTACGGTACGAGTAAAGTGACTTGCCGGTAACGAGACTGAACGAGGTATTGGGATACCGACAATCGAGTCTCGGGCTTGTAACGTACCGATTGACAAAGGGAATAGTATACGGGATTGATTGAATCCTCGACATCGTGGTTCATCCGATGACATCATCGAGGAGCATGTGGGAGCCAACATGGGTATCCAGATCCCGCTGTTGGTTATTGACCAGAGAGTCGTCTCAGTCATGTTCGCAGATATCTCCCGAACCCGTAGGGTCTACACACTTAAGGTTCGGTGGCGCTAGGGTTATTAGGAAGACTTGTATGTGATTACCGAATGTTGTTCGAGTCCGGATGAGATCCCGGATGTCACGAGGAGTTCCGGAATGGTCCGGAGGTAAAGATTTATATATGGGAAGTTGTCAAACGGACACCGGAAGGTTTCGGGGGCTTATCGATATTGTACCGGGGCCACCGGAAGGGTTCCGGGGGTCCACCGGGAGGGGCCACCCCTCCCGGGGGGGCACATGGGCTGCATGGGGCAGGAGCGAGCCCCTGGAGGGCTGGGCGCCCCCCCCCCTTGGGCCCATGCGCCTAGGGTTGGGGGGGAACCCTAGATGGGGCGCCCCCCTTGCTTGGGGGGCAAGTCCCCCTCACAGCCGCCGCCTCTAGATCCCATCTAGAGGGGCCGGCCCCTGCCCTTCCCCTAAAAAAAGAGGGGTGAGGGGAGGGCAGAACATACAAGCCAAGGCGCAGCCACTCCCTCCCAACACCTCTCCTCCTCCGTCGTGCTTGGCGAAGCCACTGCCGAATCTTCTTTGCACCAACAACACCACGCCGTCGTGCTGCCATTGGAGCTGTCTTCCTCAACCTCTCCTTCCTCCTTGCTGGATCAAGACGGAGGAGACGTCGTCTGCATCAGCACGTGTGTTGAACACGGAGGTGCTGTCCGCTCAAAGCACTTGGTCATCGGTGATCTGAATCACGGCGAGTACGACTCCATCATCACAATCCCTTGAACGCTTCCGCACTCGATCTACAAGTGGTATGTAGATGCAAACTCACTCCCTTGACTCGTTGCTTAGATGAACTCATAGATGGATCTTGGTGAAACCGTAGGAAAAAATTTAATTTACTGCAACGTTCCCCAACAATAAGACCATTTGGGTTGCCAAGCCTATCGTTACTAACTTCTTAGGACCCAACGTGGTTGGGGACCATCGAACTCAAACTTGATGCATGCACAACAATATGTATATGGCATTCATTTCGAATCCATTCTATCTCCTTCTTGCATCACCATGGAATAATCATCCTTCAGTTCATACAATATTCTTCATGCATTGGAAATGGAACTTTCCTTCAAATGTATAACTCAATGCAAACATTAGTCCATTAGGATTGCCATCAATTACCAAAACCACACATGGGGACTACATGTACTTTCAATAGTTCAAAGTGGCGTCGAGCTCCCTTGAATAAATTCTCGAGCTCCTCCATAATTTCTGGAGGAGAATCGGATGGCCATAAAGCCTTAGCCATGTTCCTCATGGCTTTCCGAGCTCGCTCGTGCACTTTGGATAGCTCTTGCAGCAAGTTGCCTTGAAATCCGGACACTTCTCCCTCGGGCCGCCCAGTTAACAAACCTACAGGAACATTTTGTAAAACTTTCCATCAGAGGACCCTATGAAAGACAGGTTAAAGGACATACTAAATATGCCGCCTTTTACCTTTCTGTTCTCCTTCAAGTCATTTGACAATTGGGCTCGTACGTCCTTTAGCTCTTCAGCTTGCTTGATGTTTACATCTTGTTGTTTGTTCTTCTCATCAATGGTCCGTGTCAATATACGTTGACCAGCGGCTTCTTGCCCTTCGGCATGTTGTTTGTCCACCTGAGCAGCCTTTAGTCTCTCCTCCAACTGATCTGTCGATCCTGCCGTTGTAAACAAAACAATGCATATTTAGCAATCATTGTTGGCACAGTATCGTATTTTTCGGACACTCTTGTGCTTACCATCAGATGCCTTCTTGGATTTCTTCAAATTTTCCAGTCCAGCGGTGACAACAGATAGCTCGGTCCGACATTCTTCAAGCTCCTTGGACAATGTGTTATTTTTCTCCTTCGGTACCTGATGATATAACGACCCTTAAAACAGTTGGGCCAACTGCTTAAAGTCTCGGGGGCTACTGGCATACGACCATACAATTTGCGTCAAATTTTACCTGTATATTCTTCGAGAACAATTGAATGACTCCGGCAATTCCATCTCGAGCGGCTCGGAAATATGCATCCACTGAGCTCAGTGCGGCAAACTCTTGTTTGGAAAAAGCCGGAGCACGCAGAGCCTCCTTTAATCGACGGTGATTCATCACGCTCTTGTCACGCCCAATATACGACCCTATCCAAAAGGAACTCGAAGGTCCCACCAAGGATAGACCCGCATATTGAAACGCTTTTGCAAGGTGGATATCATTACATCAACATTACATAATATATGGGGATACATACATAAGGCATACAATGCCACACGAATACAACATCACATCATATACAAGATCAACATCCGTCTACGGATGAAACATAAATAGAAACTCAAACAATATCCACCCTGCTAGCCCAGGCTGCCGACCTGGAACCTATCCCCTGATCGAAGAAGCAGAAGAAGAACTCAAGACAAGCAAGCATCGCTCTCGCGTCATGATCATCGCACAACATGTACCTGCAACTGTTGGTGTAGTAATCTGTGAGCCACGAGGACTCAGCAATCCCATTACCATGGGTTTCAAGACTAGCAAAGCTTAATGGGAAAGGAAGGGGTAAAGTGGTGAGGTTGCAGCAGCGGCTAAGCATATATGGTGGTTAACATACGCAAATGAGAGCGAGAAGAGAAACAAAGGAACGGTCGTCAACTAGTAATGATCAAGAAGTGATCCTGAACTCCTACTTACGTCAGACATAACCCAGAAACCGTGTTCTCCTCTCGATCAACCCCGAAAAGAGACACTCACGTTTATGCACACGGTTGGTGTATTTTAGAAGAGTTTACTTCAAGTTTACTATAACCGGACATTAACAAATTCCCATCTGCCACATAACCGCGGGCACGGCTTTCGAAAGTTCAAACCCTGCAGGGGTGCCCCAACTTAGCCCATGATAAGCTCTCGCGATCAACGAAGGATATTCCTTCTCCCCGGGAAGACCCGATCAGTCTCGGAATCCCGGCTACAAGACATTTCAACAAGAATAAAACAAGACCAGCAAGACCGCCCGATGCTACCGACAATCCCGATAGGAGCTGCACATATCTCGTTCTCGTGGCAACACCGGATGAGCACACCGTACAACTAAAACCAGCCCTCGAAGTTTCCCCAAGGTGGCGCTGCAAAGGACTCTAGTTTGGACCAACACTTAGACAAGCATTGGCCGGGGCTGAATAAAGATGACCCTTGGGTTGGCCGACCCAAGGAAGGGTATAGGTGGTGGTGAGGCAAATGGTAAAACCAAGGTTGGGCCTTCTTTGGACAAGTTTTATTCAAAGCGAACTGTCAAGGGGTCCCATAAATCACCCAACCGCGTTAGGGACGCAAAAATCCGGGAACATAATACCGATATGACGGAAACTAGAGGCGGCAAGAGTGGAACAAAACACCGGGCATAAGGCCGAGCCTTCCACCCTTTACCAAGTATATAGATGCATTAATAATATAAGAGATATTGTGATATCCCAACAATAAACATAATCCAACATGGAGCAATCTTCATCTTCACCGCAACTAGCAACGCTATAAGAGGGGCTGAGCAAAAGCGGTAACATAGCCAAACAATGGTTTGCTAGGAAGGGTAACAAAGGTTAGAGGTGGTTTCATGGCAATTTGGGAGGCTTGATAAGCAAGTGGTAGGTAACACAGCATAGCGATGGAGCGAAGCAACTAGCATAGCAATGATAGGAATGAGATCCAAGGTGACGGTCATCTTGCCTGAAATCCCGCAAGGAAGACGAACGGGTCCATGAAGAAGATGAACGGGAGTAGTTGAACGAATCCTCACAATCGCAACATTACCGGGCGAGAAGCAACACCGGAAAGAAACAAACAACATGATAAATGCACAAGCATAAACATGGCACGATGCACAATCAAGTATGATGCATGACAAGGCTACATGAAGCTACTCATGGCAAGAGATGATTGTCACAGCCCCAGATCAACTCTAGAGCTTGCTTGTAACTAGTAGCATTGCATCCATGCATCATGTTTAATTTCCATGAAATTTGAAATGGGGATGATCAAGCCCTAGCACTAAAGCAATTCAAATAGGTTTAAATTCAAAAATATTTTCAAAAACCCAAAGTGGTTTGCAAAATGTTCATGATTAATGGAAAAGGTGAAAACCATATCCGGAGATGATGGATATTTTTCCAAGGCATTTTGGATTTTGAATAAACCATATTGTATTTGAATTGGGGCATTTAAATACTATTCATATTATTTTTAAATGCTCCAACAATTCTGAAAATAGTTAAGGGCCTCTGTAATAATTTAGTTAATGCCCACAATTATTTTCAGGATTTATTTAAATGGTTTAGTATTTTACTAAACTAAAACAAAACAGAATGAAATAGAAAAAAACAGAAATAATAAAAGAGAGAGAAGGACTACCTGGTTTACCTGCGCAGCCCACCAGCCCAGCCTCCTCCCCCTCCCCTCGCTGGCCCAGTTGGTGGCGCAGCCCACCAACCGCCACGCCGCTCGTCTCCTACCTCTGCCAGTAGGCAGAGGAGGGACACGGCGACGCGCCGAGCTCGCCACCTCCTCCCTTCCAGCCTGCCTGGCCTCCCCGACCCTCTCGCGACGCCACGGAGACGGCCACGCGCCCTAACCCCCCTGGATCCCCTCGCTCTCTCCCTCTCCCTCGTTCCCTCCTCTGCTCTCTCTCTCGCCCGAGAGCATTGTCGCCGCCGCCACCACCGCCACAGGCCTCCTCGCTCCCCAACTAGCCTACCAGCTCCGCCACTCCATCCTCGCCTCCCCGCCATCACACGCCGGAGAAGCCCCGAGGCGCCGCCCACGCCGTTCTTCCCCTCTTGGACCCATGCGCCGTCAGCCAGGTCGGCGTCATCCGCCTCCCCGAGGCCGGTGAGCTTGCCTTCGACCTCCCCGTGAGCTCGCCGGCGTTTCCTCATCTCTCTCTCTCTCTCGCTTCATACAGCCGCCGCCCGCTTCTTACCGAATCCGGCCACCGCCATGGCCGTGAGCCTCGCGCCCCGAGCTTTCTGCTCGTCCCGTAGCTCCGGCATGTTCCACAGGTCCACAGGAAGCCGTAGAGGCCCTCGGTTGGCCTCCCCGTGCACCGCAGCGACGTTTGCGTCGTGCCGTGGTTTCGGCAGCCGCCGGCTCAACGCCGTCGCCAACTCCGGCGACCCCGCGCCCCCCCTGTGGCCTCTGTTGGATGCGCAGGAGGAAGGGCTCCCCCCTGGTGCCCTCCGCCGCGCTTTTAGCCACCGGTGGAGCAACCTCAGCGCTCCGCCCGCGTTCGACGTCGCCCGGCGTCAAGCCGCCGATGGCGATGATGACCCTTTGACCGGGGTTTGACCACCGGGTCGATCGACATGCGGGCCCGCCGTAACTACTCTAGTTTAGGTTTAAACTAATTTAACTTAACCTAGGTTAATGCTAATTAACTAGGTTAGTTTAGTTAGTCATCGACGTGTGGCCCCCACACGTCAGGGTTTGACCTGGGGCGCCTGTTGACCGGTGACGTCACATTGACGTCGGTGACGCCTAATAACTAGGTTTCTAGATTTAATTTAATTCAAGAAATTTCGTAAAATACTCTAAACTTCTAAAAATCATATAAATTCAACCGTAACTCGGATTGAAATAATTTATATATGAAAAATGATCAGAAAAATATGAAGAATCTGTTTATGCCATGGTCATGCATGTTTGAACAAGTTAACCTCACTGAATAGGATGAATCATGATTAGGGTAATTTATGAAATAGCATTTGGAGTTGGAGTTCAACCTTGTTTGAATTCCACTTCAACTAACTTGGATTAT
This sequence comes from Aegilops bicornis, assembly GCA_021605145.1. Taxonomy (NCBI): domain Eukaryota; kingdom Viridiplantae; phylum Streptophyta; class Magnoliopsida; order Poales; family Poaceae; genus Aegilops; species Aegilops bicornis. The sequence continues at coordinate 575,174,588 of CM038670.1, read as the reverse complement.
TATTGCATTAGGTGAATTCAGTACCTTAATATGACATGTCATTCATGTGAATGTGCATTGCATTGATTGTGTTCTCTCTTGTTTGCCGGTAATTGTTCCTCCCCGGTGAGACGATGTACCGACGATGAGTTCGATGACACCGATGAAGAACTATATTATCTTCGAAGTGCCGAGCAAGCAAAACCCCTTGTTCATTCCGATATAATCCCACTCTCTCGCTCCTGCTCTATTTTATCGCATTAGGACAACAACGTCTCATGTGTTACTTGCTGCGGTAGCTGAACCCCTTGATCCTTTGCATGACCTGTCATTCCACAAAGAATTAGATGAAACCCACTAGCATGAGTAGGAATTGTTTGAGCCATGTTGTGCCTACTCATTTATGCTTGTTTGTCATGCCTGCTACTGCTTAGAGTTAAGTCGGGTCTGATTCATCGGGAATGAATTGGAATTGTTATGAACATGTCCTATTGTGTGTGAGCTAAGTGTGTGAACACGATTTGGTAAAGGTAGCGGTGAGAGGCCATGTAGGAGTACATGGTGGGTTGTCTCATTGCAGCCGTCCTCGTGAACTGAGTTCTGTGTTTGTGATCCATGAACAGTTACTACCACACATTGGGTTCCGTAACTCGACCCCTCTCGACTTATTAATCAACTTGATCTCTGTCCGGGAGTTGCAACTAGTTTCGTGTTTGTAGGTAGTGTTAGTAGTCTACCAAGTGGCACCAGTGCAGGTGGGCTTGGGACAGACTAGGCACAAGTGTACGGTGTACCAAGTGGCACCGGTTGGTGGGCTTGGGAACCCTGCTCACATCGTTTGGGGCCGTGGCGACACCCGGCCGGATCTCCTTGCGGATGGAACCCGAATAGGCGATAAACACAGACGAGAGACTTGTGTGGTTAGTCGGTCGTGGCCGACTCCTCGCCGGCTTCCGCTTGAAGGTTGCCGAGGTACATGACGTGTCTGAGGCGATAAGTGGCGAGCGTGTGTGAAGAAGTACACCCTGCAGGGTTATCATTATCTATTCGAATAGCCGGATTCCTCTGATATGTAAAATTGGACCCCTTGCATAGTTCATAGACAAGTGAAAGTGGATACTCTAAAATACGCAAGATAAGCGTGAGTGCTATGGATGGCGTTTCTCGTAGGTAGACGGGAGCGGGTCCATAGTGGTGTATTGATATGGTGAGTATGTGGACTCGTGTGCGCCACTTCAAAGAGTTACTTGCAGTCGTAGTTCAGGATAGCCACCGAGTCAAAGCTGGCTTGCTGCAGTCAAACTCCACCACCCCCTTTTGATAATGATGCATATGTAGTTAGTTCTGATGTAAGTCTTGCTGAGTACAATTGTACTCACGTTTGCTTATTTTATATTTTGCGTAGAGACGTCGGTTTAGCTAGTAGTTCCATGTGGGCTTCGACGTTTAGCTTGTTACCTCAGCTACGATCTTGTGCCTTGGCAGATCTGGTAGATAGTCGGCTTCTCGGCCTTTTTCATTTATAGTTATGCGTACTCGGACATGATTAGCTTCCGCTTGTGCTTTGACTTGTATGCTCGAGTGTTGGGTCATGAGACCCATGTTTGTAATATCTCGCTCTTCGGAGCCTAATGATTAATATTTGAGTCGTAGAGTTATGTTGTGATGCCATGTTGTATCTACGCATATTGAGCATAATGTGTGTATGTTTGAAATGCTTGGTATGTGTGGGATCCGACAAACTAGTTGTTTATCCTTGGCAGCCTCTCATATGGGGAAATGTAGTCTCGTGCTTCCGGCGATAGTAGTCCGCTACAGCCCGGTTCACCGGAGTCCTGCTAGCCCAAAGACTACTGCTTGGACACTTGACTAGCCGGCATGTGTTTCACTTCGTTCCTATGTCCTGTCCTTCGGGAAATGTCACGCGGTGTTATTCGAGTCTGCCTAGCACATGCTCTGACCGGGATACCGGAGTCCTGTTAGCCATACAGCCCGAATACATACGTTGATGACCGACATGCTCGATGTGATTCATGTATGCCTGTCCCCATAGGTTAAGCGCCGCTTTGGGTTCACGACTAGCCATGTCGGCCCGGGTTCTTTGTCATATGGATGCTAGCGACACTATCATATCGTGAGCCAAAAGACGCAAACGGTCCCGGGACATGGTAAGGCGACACCCGTGGGAATACCGTGCGTGAGGCCGCAAAGTGATATGATGTGTTACATGCTAGGTCGGTGTGACTTAGGATCGGTGTCCTGACAATGATGCAAACAAGAACAACACATCAAAGCAAGTTTAAATGAGGCCGGAAACGACATATAACAATTCCGGTAAGTCCTCATATGCAAATTTCGAAATTGGTCCAGATCTGAATAAACCTTATGTTCAAGTTGTTAAACAGCAAGTTAAGATGCACCAAGATGATCTACACGAAATTCTAGTCAAGTTACATATAAAGTTCATTTAAAACGGAGCTACGGCCTAGAAGATATAAGCAAAACAAGTTAAACATGGCATTGGTGCAAAATGCATACAAACATCAAGAAAACACCTCAAAACAAGGATGCAACATGATAATATTAAACTATGTGCAAAATCAAGCAAGTTTCATATAGAGCACACTCAAAACGGAGCAACGGTTCAACACATACACTATACAAGACATAACAACAATCTGTCCAAAACAGCAACTAGGCATATAGCAAGCATCTAAACACTATGCTACAGCATCTCACCGTGAAAACAAAAGGCATGGGCATGAATTACAGGTAAAGCATGACAAAACATGAACACTGAGCTATCTTCAGAAATCACTAGAACATGCTCAAAAGGACATGGCAAGATTGAAAATAATAACAGGTTCACAGACTTAGTGGAATTCACAGGACAAGGCAGAATTAACATCAGGTTGCAATGTTTAGAGCTATCAAACAACATGTTACAGGAATTTAACATGGCAAACAAAGGCATGACATGAATCTACTAGTTGCATATAACAAGTGTCCCTTACTGACCATAAGCCAAAAGGGATCATAAAATACAATTGCAAGCATGTGAACATAGCAAAAACATAAACAGATTCAGACAAAAACTGGAGCATGGCATAAACAGATAACAAGTAGGCATGTTTACGAGCTCGATGCACTCACTACGAGGCATTTCATGACAAATTAAGCATGCACCCAAAAACTAGACATGGCATAGAAGCAATAAATGGCAGGAACAACAACATAGCATGCAAGGATCAACTACAACAACCTTGGCAAAATCGAATAACATGTAAACAATCTGCCAGGAACATTTTATAGCAAAAATAGAGCTCGATTGAGTTAATCTAGATTGCTCCAAAAATTCAAACAGAGGCACGGATGGATAGAGAATAACCATATGTACAAAACATCCTTACTGAAGTATCTCTAAATATGCATGGATCTCTCTGTAGCATCAAGTTTACATGGCATCAAAATAACAGCAGAACAGGGACTAAAATCAGCAACATCACGAATCCTAGTTTGCATGCTTGTGCTAGTCACCACATAACTCTAAAAAATACATGGCAAGCACATCTGTAAATAAGAAATGGCATAGTTTAAAACACATGTAGAGCTCATACTCATAGGATGCACACATCAAATGCAACAAAAATGACAAATCATCAAGTTATACCAGTTTCAGCAGATTAACATCACATGGCACTTTTGCAACGATGATTAGGGCACCAAGACGAACTCAAACCAACATGGCACAATGGAATGAAATGAATATCACATCCTGATGAACATATTGATATATCATGCATGCAAAACGAAGCAGCATGCATCAAGTTATGATGGGTTAAACATGCACACGTATTATGAATTTTTCCAGGGACTTGGTCAAAATTCGCAGATCTGAAAAAAATGTGCTGGGCCAAAAGTGGGAATCTGGGGCTGCTCACATTGGGCCAAGCCCAGGAAGGAAGCCAGCCGGCTGGGCAGGCGCTGTGGGCAGTCGGGGATGTGGCTCAGCAGGGGTCGACGCTGTCGTCCTCTTCCCGTGCTCCTCACGGGCAGGAGGCCATGGCGGCGGCGGAAAGGCACTCCGGCGCGGGGAGGGGCTCCGGCGAGGCGGCCAGGGCAGGGACCGGCCGGAATGGGACGAGGGACCCTGGATCCGGCGGATCCCGGGCGGATCCGGCTGGAGCAGGCCGGCGGCGAGGTTCCCCTGGCGGCGGCGGCTTCTGCTGCAGAGAGCGAGATCGTGAGGGAGAGAAGATCGAAGGAGAGGGAGGAGAAGAAAGCCGGGCGGCGCGAAGCTCACCGCGAGGGCGGCGGCGCGACGATGAAGGTCGGCGAGGCGGCGGGGAACAACGCCGGCGGCGGATGATCTGGATCGGGAGCCTCTCCGATCTGGATCTCTCGAAGCGGGCACGGGCTCCTGTGGCGCGGTCGGGCCCAGGCGGGCCTCCTCGGGCCCCGCAGGCGGCCTTGAGGAGAAGCGGGGACGAGGCCACGTGGCGGGCGGGGAGAGGCCGGAGGGCTGGCCGGGGCGAGGTGGCGCAGGAGTGGCTGGCGAGGTGGATCGCGGCGGCTGGCCGCTGGCGGCGCCAAGTGGCGGAGCTGGGTTGATCGGCGTGGAATCTGAGGGAGGGGCTAGGAGGTAGGGAAGGGCTAGGAGATGCCCAAAATGGCATGAGGGTGTCCATATATAGCAGGTAGGCTAGGGTTTGGGGGTTTCCGAGCCCTCCGATCTTGATCGGACGGTTCCGGTCGGAGGGGGTTTAGTGGGCTGGTTTGGAGGGGTATTGGGTTGCAAGACAAAAGGGGGTTTCGGGCTACGCGGTTAACCATTGGAGTATCAAACGGACTCCAAATGGCACGAAACTTGACAGGCGGTCTACCGGTGGTGTACCAAGGCCGCTTGGCAAACCTCGGTCCATTCCGAGACCGTTTAACACCCGCACACGAAAGGAGGCAAAAGGGGGCGCCGGGAGACATAGGAGTGCTGGATTGCAAAACGGACAACGGGGAAAATGCCCGGATGCATGAAACGAACACGTATGCACAATGAGATGCACATGATGACATGATATGAAATGCAGATGATGACATGGCAAAGAGATACACGCAAGCACATGACATGGCAATGACGGAGAATAACTGGCAGACACCTGGCGCATCGAATCCGGGGCGTTACAACTCTCCTCTACTAACAAGAGATCTCGTCCCGAGATCTTAGGAGCAGACGGAAGGGATAAGGGATGAGGTGAAACAAGAACAAAAGAGAGAAGATTAAGACGAGAATCAGAAGCTCGAGGAACAAGGTGAGAATGGAATAAGACTGAAAGAATTTATGCAGCACTCCGGTTGAACATGGAAAGAATAGAACTGTGATTGACAAGATGGAACGATAGTTGATGAGAGGAACAACACAATTCCTCCTTAATACTTGAAAGGTTGGAAAGAAAAGAACGGAGAAGAAGACGACATCTTCTACCACGAATGAAAAAGAAAGCAACCTTAGAAGGAAGGATAGAACGGAATTGTTGAGAAAAATCAACAACGAAAAGAATAAGCTTGTTGTGGACTTATGGATAACAACTCTAATTTTTTGAGGTGATAACCAACCACAAACGAAAATGATTGAAATAGCTGAGAAGGACGAGGAAAAGCAAAACTCCACTTCAAACGAATAAGGAGAATTAATTGCACTTCGAGATGCAAGAAGAAAAGATACTTGAGCTCATCCGACAAGAATCTTGATGAACACTTGAAGAATGAATTAAATACTGACGGACCACCGTGAAGAACTCCGGTAACGAAAGGATGACGAGATAAAATTGAAGGATGAAAAGGGGTAAGATTAGAGCATTGCGATGATTCGGATGGAGCTTCGTGATGGAACAAACGAGAAGCTTTGAACTCCGGAAAAGAAAAGAATGACTCAGGACCGAGACATCATGAAAATTCTCCGAAGGACAAAATTGATCCACTTGATGAAAGAAGAATAAGAATTACGTTATGCTTATCCTCCACCAATTAAATTGATGCGAAGCCATGGATTTGCATACTACTTATCCGCGTTAGAAAATATTACGGGGGGATGTATCGCGAAAATTTGAGGAAGACTTCTTGAGCCACCGGTCGGATTGAAAAGAACGAATGAATTGATATGATAAGAACAGAAAAGGAATCTTCAACGAACCACCGTAAGAATTCAAAATTGAATAACAAAAAAGGAATGAATCACTGGGAAGAGTTAGAACAAGCACGAAGATGCTTGAGGGAATCCAAAGACAAGTGAACGAAGAGATCGCGAACTGCTTGGATTATACTTGAACGAAGCACCGAAAGAATATTGAGACGAACGAAGGCATGAATATAGAATAATTGGAGAACGAATTCAAAAGCTTAGAACGAAGAAATATGCCGAAAGGATGACCTCCGGATGATCGAGAGAGAACGCAACTCCTGAAATACTCCAGATAGATGAATTTTTTTTGCATGACTTAACAATTTGATAGGGTAACATCGAGCTAGCACCATGAACCTCCGGGAGAACGGACAAGATTTAAGAGAAACTCTACTTCGGTCTTCAAAGGACGACGATAAACACCACCAAAATTGTTGAGATACTCCGGTAGAATGAAAAGCGAAGAGGTTGAGCCAATAATAAAAATGACTTGAGAAGCCTCCGGATACTCATGATGCAGAAGGGATAAAGGCGAGGGTATTCGGCGGTGATGGCCACTTCCGAACCGTCAAGGCTCGATTGATATAATACCCCGTCATCGAATTCTATATATATGTCTGGATCCTCACAAAAGCCAGGATCCTCATCTCGATTATGATCCTCTGGCCGGGGAGCGGGGCAGTGGATGTCTTCGGTCATCTTTCTCCATGACTGTTGATGGCAACAACGACCAGATTTGATTAGTGTCTGCAATACAATAAAATAGGCACACACAATCAAGATCTTACCCATTCAATAGGGGTGTACATATAATAAGCCTCCCGACAGTTCAACCAGAGAAATTCTTCTTTCTCGCCCTTATACAGAGCAGCCAAGATTGAAGCCAGTTCGGCTGGGGTATCCGGACCCTTCCGTCCACAGCGGGACGCATCGTCTTCTCCGTTATAGAACCATAAGGGAGTCACTCTGGATTGAAGAGGTTGAACACACCTCTTTATTGCAATAGCCATGACCTCGACTATCGAGAGCTCGGTATGGGCTAGCAACCTGACCTTGCTGACCAACCTCTTTATCTCCTCACTGTCCTCTTCATTGGGACCGCGGGGACGCCAGTTGAGGCGCTTCTTTAAAGGAGCAATGGGAAATTCTGGGAGGCCATTACGAACTGGGTCCGGCAGTGGGACATCATCCACATAAAACCATTCCGAAGACCATGCGGGTATACCTCTTTAGGTCTTCCTACAAGGTATCCGGATCCGGCTGTACGCCATACTTCGGCGCCTCCCACCTCAAATATAGAACCTCCTCGGTGGCGGGGAACGAGACAGAAGAACTTCCTCCATAATTCAAAATGGGCCTCAATACCCAAAAATAGCTCGCAGGGAGAGACAAAGCCTGAGATGTGCAAAATCGAACATGGGGTGAGATTGTGTAGTTGGATGCCGTAAAATTCCAATAACCCCCTGAGAAAGGGATGGATTGGAAATCCTTGGCCCCGCAACAAGAATGGAACGAATCACACCCTCTCCTCCTTATTGGGGTTGGGGAAATTCTCAGCTATCGCGTCATTGCCTACTGAATACAATCCCGCTCGAACGGAGACTAGATCCGTGGGGGGGAGGTAGCCTTGCGTATGGAGCCGGCTTAACTGAAGATGAGGCACGGAGCAACTCTGCCAATCGCCCTCTTGAGGGCATGGGGGCGTGAAGAAGAGCCTAGGGCGCTGGTCATGGTGGAAGGTTTTGCTCGTGGCTGGACTTGGCGATTTTCTTTCTGCGCGATGTGGGATGCCATTTGGAGATCTGTATCACCTTATGTAGATGCCATATGTGCGTGGTAAAGGACTTGTTTGCAAAAAAAGCATGGATCGTTCATATTCACTCAGCGCGCGGAAATCGAAGCATCAATAGGGGGGATCGTAAAAGGCATCAAGATTATCACCAGATTGTCATCAGTCCGGATTATAATGAAGAACCCGCCTTGCAAAGGCGAAGACATAAGCCGAATATTGCGTCGTCATTGAAGGCCAGTTCGGGGGCTACTGAGGGAGTCCTGGATTGTGTGGTCCTCGGGCGTCCAGGCTATGTGACATGGGCCTGACTGATGGGCCGTGAAGATACAAGGCAGAAGTCCTTCCCCCGTGTCCGGATGGGGCTTTCCTTTGCGTGGATGGAAAGCTTGGCGTCCACGTGTAGTTTCCTTTCTCTGTAAACCGACTTTGTACAACCCTAGGCCCCTCCAGTGTCTATATAAACCGGAGGGTTTAGTCCGTAGAGGCTATCATAAATCATATAGGCTAGACATCTAGGGTTTAGCGATTACGATCTCGAAGTAGATCGACTCTTGTAACCCCTATACTCATCAAAATCAATCAAACAGGAAGTAGGGTATTACCTCCATTAAGAGGGCCCGAACCTGGGTAAACTTCGTGTCCCCCGTCTCCTGTTAACTCCGATCCTCAGACGCACAGTTCGGGACCCCCTACCCGAGATCGGTCGGTTTTGACACCGACACATCCGTCTCCGCCATTGTTAGGGCGCGGCGGAGGACCACCACGAGGAGCACATCCACAGGATCCACCGGCGCGCATGCGTGTCTGGCCTCGGATTCGGGCGTCCTCGTCCGCGCCGGCGAAGATCCAGCGATGCCCGGGTAACACATCTGGAGCAGATTGAGCTTGCGGTGGTTAACCATTGCCAGCTTGACTCACAAAGAGAGAAGGGATTCAAAAGAGTGAGCAACAACGCTCCCAACCACGAGGAACAAATCTCTCAATCACAAGTTGTTCCTTGTGTCGTCATGGCCGTCGTTACCATCGGCAGCATGCGTTTGTTCGCCCGTGCTCCAATGCACAAAAAGTGTGTAATGAAAAGCGTATACAAGCATGCCTGGATAAATAGGGAAGTTTGATGACTAAGGTTGGATTGTCGGCTTCAGTATTGTTTCCATAGACGCGGTCCACAGACGGATACCGTATCCACTTTAGGGAATAACGTTGAGGATACGCTAAGAATACTTTGCGGGAATATTAGTACCACATAAGAGATGTAGAAAATTAGAGCCAAATATATCTACTAACAGGAGGAGGCAAGCACTTGGAACCATTCATATGGAGCTACTGCAGAAAGAACTTTGTGATCTTGCTCAGTTGTTAGCTGTAGTACTACGGAGTAGATGGCAGTACTGTCATACTGTATCGTGTACGTTTGTACGTGCCAAGTGGATCCACCTACGTGGCGCGATCGATATATATATATATATATATATATATATATATATATATATATATATATATATATATATATATATTCCTTTTGGGAGACGCTACATGACATGATTGATTACTCGGTGCGCTGTCATGTCGACGACGTTGATGAGCCATGATGGCATGCATGCGATCCCCTCCCCGGCTACAGTGACAGTATCTAGAGCTAGCTCGCCTGCCCCCTCCCGTGCTGGCAACGGCCTCTGTTGGCTCTGCTGGTTCAATATGAGACAAAAAGGCTTCTTTCACGCTCTCACGTGCCGCGGGAATAGTCGACAACGCTACACTGTCACAAGCCGTGGCTTTCTAATTAGCAATCATTGCATAGCCGGGCCGGGGGTGCGAGCTCTCGGCCTGTGAGATTTAGACACACTTAAGCAACGGATATTCCATGGATATGTTGCTTCGGGGCCAGCTTAGTGGCTTGATTAGTACTCCTTCACCGAAGTTGGTTTCCTACCAACGTAGGTGTACTGTTCCATACAATTATACATGCTCGTACATCTAGGAATCTAGCTACTACTCGTAGTACATAGCTCCTGAATGATTCGTCCATCATCGTGACTTGGTGAGCCCTTTCCCTGTCGTGGCAGGGCAAGTACGTACGTACGTGTGCATGCACTAGTTGCCAGAGACACGCCACCGGTTTCGATGGGTGGCCGCCGGCGAAACGGACCAGCCCTGCCGTGCGCACACGGCACACGCTCGCCAACCTGCGCACCCGTTGTCGCGGATCCATGCACGGAACGGCAAACGCGGCCCGGCCCGGCCAAGTCAGATCGGGATGCGACGGCTTTCTTCTCCCGGTGGAGGTGGGGGCGACGTCGACGCGCCCGCGACGCGCGTCGCGCCCCGAGAGTCGTCTGCATGGAGATCACTAATGTATGTGCTTAGGTCAACTCCACCGCACGACCCTATTCTGTCCGTCCCCCGTCCGTTTGGGGTAAAAAGGACAAATGAGACGGTCCAGCGCGTGACGGACCGGACCCATTTTATCCGTTTTGTGTCCGAACCGACCCATTTCAAGCGCAAACTTGCGCCGGTTTTGGGGCGCGGCGGACACCAAACGAACGCGCGCCTCGTCCGCGTTGGGGTCGCGTGGCAGGCGGCCACCTACCTCCCACCCGCCCACATCAATGCGCATGGACGGGCGGCCCCACCTGTCATCCGCACATCGAAGGGTCGCCGTCCTTCTTTAAGTGGAAATCGTGGACCGGTCGTCGTCCACACTGCCCCACGCCACCCCGCAGCCTCCTCGAACCCGGCCCCCGGGCCCGAACCCTAGCCAAGAACTTCGCCGGCCGTACGGCGCCATGGGGCTCTGGAACTCTGACGCAAAGGCAAGCACGACCGCGAGGCTGGCTCCTCGTCGGGGCGTCGCCGCGGCTCAGTGAAGAAGGAGGAGCCGGCCTCGCCATCGCCACCACGACGGGCCCCCTCGCCACCCGCGTTCTCCATCGCCCCCGCGTCCGCCAGCGAGCGCGACCGGCACTACATCCGCGCGTCGGTGTGACGCCGTTATTGGGAGACGAGGACGCCGATCCCCTAGAGCGACGCCCACCTCCCCAACAATTGGCACCTGTCGGCCGACCGCGTGCCGATCCCGCCAATCCCGGTGACCGGCCGTGCGCGCCGCCAGGAGATCGAGCGCCGCCACCGCCTCCTCCCGGACGACCTCTACGACCCAGTGCAGCCCCGACTCGCCATTGTGGGACACTGGTTCCGCGATAAACACGACACGCGGGCGTCCTACTTCAGCCGGCGCGTCGGCAGAGCCCTGGCGGCCACGCCCGAGCGCCGAGCGGTTGCTCCCGAGAGCGCGGCGTAGGTGGTGCGCGGCCTCACTCCCACGCTGTCGCCGTCGCCATCTCCATCGCCACCACCACCTCCTCGCATGACGGCGGAGGAGGAGGCCTGTCTCGTGCAGCGTGTCATGGAGGACTCCATGAGCACGCACGACGAGCGGCAATGGGACGGCTTAGAGGAGGCCATGGCGCTCTCTGCCGCCGGCGACGTGGCCTTCCCGGAGCTGCAGATGGCGGCCTTAATGGAGGAGAGGAGAGAGGACGCGATGAAGGAGGAGCCGTCGGCCGCGTTCCGGCATTCTTTGGGTCGAGGTGGGCACAGTCTGCCTTTGCTCGAGATAGATGGCTGCCGTGGGCGTGAAGCGGCGCGCCCGCTCCGCCCGCTTGATCGCCGGAGGCGGGGCGTCGCCACGGGAGGAGGTGGTGCGAGCACCTCCGCCGTCGACCCGCCCCGTCTACCACGCACCGCCGCCCGCTTTGTGGGCGCCCGGCCTCACGTCGACCTCGTCGGCGGCAGCAGCGACCACCGGCGACCATCGAAGAGGCCACGCAGCGGCGGCATCGGCGAACGCAGGCGAGGCGCGCCGTTTTATATGTTTAATTATTAATGTGTGGCCGGGCGTTTTATGGCCATGGACCCCCTAACTAAGTTTTATCTTTATTAAACTGCGTTTATTTACTTTTTTAGTCATTTTATTTATGTTTTTTTTTGCTTTTCTGACACGGACGTGATTTGGGATGTGGCCGTGCGGTAGCGCATGGCCCCAGACACCTTGGCCGAACGGCGGCTGTCGGCGCGCCGAAGCGACAAAATCAAGCCGTCCGGACGTCCGCTTGGGGTCGTACGATAGAGTTGGCCTTATCCCGTCGACGTCCACGTCCACGTCGACCTCCGGTCGCTCGCACGCATGAACCGCTCCGTGATCCGCGAGTCGTCGGCACGCCGGGTTTCCCTTTCGGGCATGGCTGTACCGCCGGCGCCTGGCGGAACGGTTCAACTTGCCAGATCGGCACTAGAGACGCGGAGCAGAGAAATGTCCGGATAATGGCAACCGGGCCAATCATGGCAAGCAGCAAGGTCATTTCCACCTTCTGTTTTTTATGAAGGAGCAAAGGTCACCGCGACTTCAAGGGATGGGTGGCCGCTCTCCTTCCACTACGTTCCGTTGGAAAATACATATACTGGTTTAATTTGACAGTGATCGGTTCTTTAAAGTATGTTATCTACCGGCAGATCATTTCCGGGCGCTTCTTTTCCTGCCGGGCGGATCGACTTGTGTCAATGCTTCGTTGCCATGTGTGCCGCGACTCCGGATTCCCGTTCCATGCCCAATGCATCGCACGCGTATCTGCACTATTCTTCAAGGACACGCATTTTTCTGGTCGTAACGACAGCACCTTCACTTTCACATTCTTGATTTTTGTACCGAAATCCTGTTTCAAGCCTTCACGTCTCCTGTCCTGTCACGGGTACGGCGATACGCATTCATTAGTTCAGCTAATCAATCGGACCAAACCTTCCCGTGGAGAGTACTGACCAATTTATCCAGTTTAGTATCATATCCTGTTTGACGTGGCAGCTCCTTTTTCACACCACTACTCCAGCCTCCATCGACTTTCTATACTGAACTTGCTCATGTTCAGACTTCAGAGACACCATATCAAACCGGTTTATTACAAAAAGGCTAAAGGAACTAGGGCATCAATTGGCAGAGATGCCAATGTTAGGTTGTTTACAACTAGCACGAGAAACCAGAAACGAAATGGCCTGCTTGGATCCCTCCATACTTTAGGCCAAGAACATCTTTTTCCCTCAATCATGTGTGTTCTTTGCTCGGTTTCAACAAAGTTTGTACCATCCAGGAACGGCACAACGGAGGCATGAGAAGAATTCGAAAACATGCTGCCACAAAACTAGAGAGCAAAACGTGCTTGGCGTTTCATAACCGAATGTCGGTCAAACCGTGATCTGCAAAGATCTGTTGGGGATGCAGACACCAGGGACAGTTGACCAAAAATCTGCAGGTGCTTGTATATATAGTTCTTCTAGCTCCTTCCCACTGGCCAGGACGACTAATTCTGAGTGGTTGGCCTTGCAGAAATTGACCTCTTCAGATGCCATCATCAGAGAGAATTACTATATTTCAATAGCAAATCAGCAGTCAGAGGCAGGAACACACTAGAATGCCAGATAATCACCCAAAACGTCGGTCTCAGGTTGTCCATGGCTATGTGTGATGTGTCCAGGCAATGGGAGACTACAGCAAAGCAGTGCAACAGCCTGCATGTCATCCAGTATGTCAGCTCAGAATATAATAAATATGAATAACTAATGTTGATACAGGTGTTCATTGTGAGGATTTTCAAAGGAGATAGGCACAGAAGGATCCCAACTACTTCAGATTTGCACCGATCATCACTAAGGTCATGGCATGGACAGCTTCGGTCTCTTGTAAACTACCGCTGCTTTCTGATGCGCAAAGCATGTGCCCAGAACTCAAGTGCAGATCATGTCAGCAGCAAAGCACTTAAACCAAAACAAACATGATCGACGAAGTAAGAAGAAGCATGTAAAGACTTTGTGTGGAATGTTTGCACAAGGGTCTTCTATACGGTCATTGTCTCGCCTCCTGCATGTTCGCAAATAACCTAAAATACTCTAGTTTTCAAACTAAAACATCCAGAAACCTATTGTTCATATAATGTAGAACAAGATGTCACATGCATCATGCCATCAAAAAATAACTAAATGTGGACCAGACATCACCTAAAATAATGATTTGGATGTGAACTAGTTATGTTTCCCTTCTCTAAAAGTCACTATCCCACTTCCACCATGTCCAACCAATAGGTTATGTGATTGGCATGTTTAAGAAAGTAACTTTACCTGGGATCAATTCGTTCTATATGGGGTCAAACAAATCAGAATATTCCCTGCATCATCAGAAAGTAACCACATTATCAGGATAACAAAAAGCAAATGTGTTACCACCTAAAGAAAGAAACGTGTATCTGTAGCTGGTTATGAACCAAGCGGCATCAATTTGGAAACGTTAGTTAAGATTTTGTCATTAGCTGGAAATAACTTCACCATGTCGATAGGAACTAAGCCCAGGGATATTGGACATTTTCATGCGTGAGTGTCAAGAAATAATCAAATGAAGGCAATCAGATACCATCTCCATCTGAGTTACTAGTATTTTAAGGTAATAACTTAATGACATTGCATAACACTGACAGTTAGTTAAGGTAATAGGTAACTTATATATAATTAGGTTATGATAACTGAAACAGACGTGGCTTCTTCTGTACCGTCTGGCGTCAACTATTTTATATACACACTAAGTCGATCAGGGTACAAGATGAAGTGCAGCCAATTACTCTATGGTTCACTACTTCACTTCTTGTCACCATGGTTATGCAGGAGATGCATTCTTTCACCTTGTAAGCAAGTAAAAAAGAACACGTGCGCCATAACATCAATATTATTGAGATCATCACACCAACTAACAATTACACAAGTCGGAACCTAAAAAGATAAAAGGACTCAGATACTAAATTTGCAGAGAGAGCGTTTGTATAATAAAACTGGCTTTTATGCACTCATCCAACCAAGGACACAAAAATATCAATATATTTATTCTCAACTTTCATCTACTCCACCTTATGTTGGTATGTGCATACCAGTCTGTACAATGAGCAGCAATGGAGAATGCACAATAAACCATGGGTAATATAACCAGTTGGGCAGTGCATTAACAGGCAGGGAATTCAAAATAACCTTCTCTGATGGCTCAAAGATTTAACATCTAGTGTGCACAAATTTAAAGCAAATCAAAACCTTCTGGTGTAAGAATTCAGGCCTGCATTCATATCCTCAGAAAAGCAACTGAAGCTTCTAATTCCTGGACCAGTTTCCACTCTTTCCCCCCGATTTGTGCTGGAGACAGATATCTGTTATACATATGTCCTTCGAAGCTGCTTTGCACATGTCATAAACCGTCAGTCCGGCAATGGTCACTGCAGTCATTGCTTCCATTTCAACCCCTGTCTTCCCGCAAGTGGTGGCTTCCCCTTCTATGACAACACTGGAGTCCTCCTCATTGAGAGTGAGATCAACACGAACATGGGAGAGATTAATGTTGTGGCACAGGGGTATGAGGTTACTAGTTTGCTTCGCACCAGTTATTCCAGCTATCTTTGCAACAGTAAGTACATCGCCTTTGGCAATCTGGTTTGACGCCACCAAGTTAAATGCCTTCTGGCCTAGCAAGACCCTGCAGCTGGCTATAGCTACTCTCTCACTGTCATGTTTGGGTGAGACATCAACCATCTTTGCCTGGCCACTGCAATCAACATGGGTAAGCCCCGGTTGTGTCTCCCGGGCTGCAGGAGTGGGACGGACTGGTTGCTGAGGAGGATTTGAGCCCAAAGGGCTGGCTGAAGGAGATTCGCCAAATATCGATTCCATTTCCTGCAATTACAAAGTTCAAGATAATTATTAATGCCCAATGACAAAATATATTAGTATGAGGATAGTTCACAATACTCATGACTTAGTCAGAAACCTTTATTAGTTTGTGTAGATTGTTTATCTTTAAGAATTATGCGTACTATAATACAGAACCGAAGGAAACAGACTCAGTTGGTAAATTCTAAATCGGGAAAGCTTAGAGAGGAAAAATGAAACATACTGAATATTAAAGTACCTATACTCCTATAGTGTACCAGTTTTCAACTTTTGAATCTATAACCTCTTTCTCTCTCATCCCAGCATCCCGAAATCAATACCAACCGTTGATTAACTCTCCGTGATGAAGATGCACAGTCGGATCCATACCGAATCAAATCCAACGATTGTAATACGTGGGATAATTTAAGTCAAGCAAAGTACTGTGTATACATCTTAAAAGACAATGCATAGACCTTTAGCTTCGATTGTCTTTTTGGTGCTCCAGTTATACAATTTGTGTCTAGAACGAGAGCGGAGTTACGGCGGACGAGCTCGCCTGCTCCGCTTATATGGACCAATGGCACACATGCGCGTGGGCACGGCAATAATGACCAACGAAAATACTGGTTTGTATACGCCGAGGGAACAGTGAACATGCAGCTGTGGGCCCGTGTGTTGGGCCAGACGGACTTGAGGCATTGCCGTCACGGCAGGTTGTCATACTGTACAGTTGGTGCAGCATTGCAAAATGAAGATGAACGTCCTCTTTTTTATCGATATTTGTTTTTTTGCGGGGATTGGGATTCGTTGGCATTATTAACTCGTTATTTGATGTAAATATTGTGCCGTCATGCTACTGATACTATTAGGATCCCAAAGCAACAAGCTCATATACATATCGACTCCCCCCTGTCAGAAACAATCCAAACAATTCAAAAATAAAGAGAAACTTGCCACGTGGGTATTTTTTTTCTTCTGAAAATGCTCACAAGATCGATATTTCCTAAATTTAACATGTCGCAAAAACAATTTTACCTATATTTTCTTAGATGGCAAACAAAAAATATTTGGTATACATGTTATGTACAAAAAGAACTGCCATGATCCATGTCAAAAACAATATAAAAAGTGAACATAAGCAAGTTTGCCATGCCAAAATATAGTGTATAAACTTTCCATGGTAAGTTCAATAAAAATGTTGCGGGTAAGAAATTTGCCATGTGTAGGGAAGTGTAAGAAAATTTGTACAGGTGACATGGCAAAGTTCTTATGAAAATTCCATGTCACATGTCACTAGATCATTTTTTCTTAAATTCGCCATGTTGCAAATGAGTATTTTGGCGAGTGGTACAACTTGGGATGCGAGTGGTATTTCGGAGATATGCTATGCGGCAGGTCCATCACCAGTTGTAGGAATAGTTTAATATTTGCCCGCTTGCTATCACAAATGACACTTTAAATACACGCATCGGCGCAGATCCCAATGCGAACCAGCATCACTAATAGTGTGCTCAGGCGAGGACGAGCGGTCCTATGAATTTTCGGATGGTTTTAACAATAGAGTATGAAGCTTACTTCTATTTTTCACGACCATGTAATTTCACAGTGCCATAGTTTTCCGTCAATTATTATGTTTTTTGCTTTGGTAAATTAGAAACTAGGACATCACAAGTGTGTTCATGTCATTTAAAAAATTATATATTTAGAAATTTTCATTTCATGATGAATCTAAAGATATAAATAAAATACTCCTACATGTTTACCTAGTGAAATTACCGAAAATATATTCGCAAAAAAATTACCTACAAATATGTTCGCAAATATTTTTTACCTGAAAATATGTGCCCTGCTTATAGACCAAACCGGAAAGAATGTATCCGAACAACAACCAAAATTAATAATGCACTGCTCGATTGCAATGTGATTACATAAAATATTAATTAAGCTGTGCTTTTGAATGGACATCATGGACATGACATGGATGAGTGTGAAGATTATAACATGCAAAACTAAAGGACGTGTACTACCCAGCCTTCGACGGCGGCGTGTAAGCACCAGGAGTGAGTTAGTGGTTCACGTTGGTACAGGACGTCAACGAACGAATGTCGGCTGTGACTGTGGGTCCGCCCGTCACCTACTTAAACAAGTACTCCCTCCGTTCGGAATTACTTGTCACGGAAATGGATGTATCTAGACGTATTTTAGTTCTAGATACATCCATTTCCGAGACAAGTAATTCTGAACATCATTAATGGGATTCCATATACTTGTTCTGTCATGAGTACACTGAGTTATTTGTTTATTATACAGTTATGAAGTTATGTTATTCAAGAATGGATGTATAAGTGGAATAGTAGTACTTTGGGATTTCTTTCAGTCAGTTCCATTTGGCAGCCATCTTTTCAAACATTTTTCTTTTGTTTAGAGCACATGAACTGCACTAGAATATTTTGACATCTTCGGAAGTTAGACACATTTGAGAAAAGTTACACATGATCATGATGGGTGAAGAATGAATAATATATAGACAAAAATGCTGTAAGTTTCTATTATTGGAGATAAAAAATTGCAGCTCCATAATTTGTACTGAACTAGATGTTCATTTCAGTCAGTTGTTTCTGGAAGTTGGAATTACAAGAGTGGTAAAGAGAAGTTGGCCCAACTATGACTCCTGGCACCGATCCCGTCCATGAATCTGACGGCCAGAATGAGTGGATCCACGGCTCCATGGTTCTCCTAAATTTTATCCAATTATTAATAATATTCTGAATCATGTGAATAACAGCATGTTTTTTTGGAACTAACATTGTGATATGGAAATAGCCTAATTAATCCTCTTTGTCGCATGCATATAGCACCCTATTTGTTTAACGCTAGATCATGAATTTTGTTTAACTTCGCTCAGGTGGATATATCTGCTAATAACTTTTATACCCATCTTTTTTTTTGGCAAAAGAAGACGCATATCAAGGTTGCGGTTTGGATCATAATTCATATATCCCATTTTTCTTTTGCCATTGAAGATCCTGTACCCATGAAGAAATAAATTTGCTTTAGTTTAATTTAGGTCATGTTTTACCTCTTCTTTGACAAAGTTGATTTGCTATCATGTGTGCGTCTTGCCCAAGCCATGAACAGAAACTTCCTTCCTCACATATATTATCTATATTTTGTTTGAAGCCATGATTTTGTCCATGTCCTATAATTCATTTGGGTATTAGTCAATATAATTTTCTTGGTGTAAATCATTTGATATGTATAACCTGATTTCTGGATGTGTTCTACAGGAAGAGTCCAAGGCTGCACTATTTCAGCCTTTTTGCCACATGTATGTCATCATTAAAACCATTAAGCTACACGTGAAGGGCGGCCAACCAGCTACGCCACGTGGCGCAAGCTGGTTGGCCGCGGTGAGAAATCTTTTGCAATTTTTTAGGTGACGGTGTGGATCATTTTTTAAATATATATTTTTTAGATGGAGATGAGGACCTATGGTATTTTTTAAATGAAGGGTTATGCAAATTGGCACTCGCTGGATAGGCTGGTGTGGTAATTTTTTTCTTTTTACCTCCTTTTTAGATGAAGGTGAGGGTATTTTTAGATTTTTTTAGACGGAGGAGAGGACTCGAGGACTCTATGTATTTTTTTTAAATGAAAACGTGCGCACAACTTCCTCTTAAGCGGCGCCACAGGGTGGCGCCCCAGTCACTAGTCAGGTATGCAAGATGAAGCAAACTTCAAATTAGAGAATTCCTGTACTGCTCATAAAGTGACCATAGAGCACGTATTGGCTCGCCAGGCAGTAGCAAATTTCCGGTGACTAGTGCATATATATGGTCTGCTAATTCTTTGACAGTTTTTTGTACAATAAAAATATAGTACTCCCTCTGATCCATATTAGTTGTCACTGAAACGGATGTATCTAGACGTATTTCAGCGCTAGATACATCCGCTTGAGTGACGACTAATTTGGATCAGAGGGAGTAAATCTAATTTTTTTGTGGGGAAAAAAGTTCATTTGACATCACATGATTTTTTATAATATAAATTACTTATATTCATGGTTTGCCCTTACATTTATGTATTCAGATCATTATTTCACCAACGTGCACTGCACGTGCATACGTACTAGTAGACTATAATTGACCAAACTCAAGCGTGCTACAACAGGACATGGTTATCTTACAGCTTATGCATAAAGGGAAAACTAGCTATCATGGTCATGTTGGATACCCAACCTGAAGATGCCAAGCGACATGCAAGTACATGGCAATTACGTAATAGCCATTACCCAAAGCATCAAACGACAAATATGTCTAGTAGTCTAGCCATGTCTAGTCTCACTAAGATGACTAAATAACAGTAAAGGAAAAGAAGAGGTTACACATGAAGAATTTTTAAAAGAGAGTGCAGAAGCCTAACCTTATTGAGCTCCGCTATAGAATCAGAAGGTATTCCAGTAGCAAAGCATCTCCAGCCTCTACTTCTTTCTATTGTCGGGAGAATGAAGCGAAAGATGGACATGTGTAAACAATTGCCGCACACTTTACACTTCTGCAAGGAATAAGTAAACAGAAAACAGAGAAATTTTAGCACAGAGATACTCTCTACCTTAAGTCTTAATAACAACTCCAAGGCTAGGTTGCCCAGATATGGTGATACAGATACCTAAAGCGGCAACTTTTCAAAAACGCAGCGATATATTTTCATATATACAGATATTAAAACTATATAGATACTAATGATTCTATCTGGGAACAGGAACATGATTGTTTTCCAATCCGACAAGCCAACACACCGCTCAAGCTCACCATATCACGATAGCTGCACGGGCAAGCTCATCGAATCACAGTGACTGCATGAGCAAGACACACCAAGACATTAGTGATTGCACCAGATGTATCCAGATCAGTTGTATCCACATATCCGGGCAGTATCCACCCCTTATACGCTGGTTTTCTGTCGTATCCGTGATTAGTAGCTCACAAGGTGAATGTGTGACAAAAACCTACTCATTTGAGTGTATAACATGATTACCCCCCACCCTACCACCACCACAAATAGTTCTAGCACATGACACAATCGAAGTCCATGTAGCAAATTCAGGAAATCCTATATAGCATAGTCCATCTAATTCTTCCCTGAGTTCCAAATCGCCTATGTCCATTTGGCTCATGGAACGGAGCCGTCCACGCAAATTTGGAGGCCCAATTCAAATTCTTCTGAAATTGGGATTGGTTTGCAATTCCAACATTTGTGTTTGGTTGCCCACTTGGGATTGGAATTTTTGTAATTTTGTTCAATATGGGGAACAAATTAACTGGGTTCTATTCTTAGCAACATGTAACTCCTCGTGAGAAAACTGAAATGCCCCTGTTCCAATTCCACCCTTTGTTACTAACAGGTAGCACTCAGCAGCGCCTAGTACTCAGACAGATTGAGCTGTTCTCTCCAGCGCCAGCGAGCATCCAAGACAGCCAGCGCCCCTCCAAGATAGTAGGCATACACAGCCTTTCCCTCTCATCTCTTCTCTTCTAACTAAAATACAATGGATTTGTACCTAATAACACTATTAACATAAAAAATGAGTCCATAATTATGCAGTTACCACAAAAGCTCATTTGATCCAAGAAGGCGATGTAATACAGCTTATGGATATAAAATTGGAGCATTCATACTCCCCACCATGCATACATCTCGCGAAGACCACCATAAAATTTCATGCAATACGAGATGGAAGTCTGATAGACCATATAACGCAACCAAAGATAATGGGGGGAGAGCCCTCCGCATGCTGCTTCGTTGAGTACCCAACACAAGAGGCGAGAGAAGCATACCTATGTCTGGGGCCGAGGGGTGCGTCCTTGTGCAGCTTCAGGTGGACTGGATCCTAGCCCAGCGTCGAGGAGGACTCGACGACGGGTCGGCGTCCAGATGGCGAGCGGGCGACTGGGCGGCTCGTTGGGGAGGGTCTGGGCGACGGCGGTGCAGATCCTATTCCTAGGGCGGCGTCGAGGAAAGGGTTCGTCCGGTCGGCGACGGGTCGGACGAAAGGAGGCGGCGGGTCGGAAGGTTGCGATCACTACTCGGGCCAGGCGCGGGAGGCCCACGGGAACGATGTACAGGCCGGCCCGTGGGTGCGGTTGGTTTTGCGTAGTCCGCCCCAATATGGTGAGCACGGGCCAAAAATTGAGAGAAGTTGGGAGTCGCTAGAGTCGTCGTGGATTTCCTGCGGATTCAGGCGCGTTCACGACGAAGCAACCTGTTTAAAGTGAACTTCAAATAGAGAGCTGTTAAAGTCACATAGTCCCAACATTTCTATATACAAGACCACTTCGTATTTTGTGTCAAATTTTAACTTTTAATTTTGGTCAACAAAATATAGGTTGTATGTCATTAAAAAATATCATTGAAAAGTTCTTTGAAATGTTCGTCCAATAACATATTTTTCCTGGCAAATAAGTCACTTTTTCTTGATAAAATTAATGGACAAAATTAGACATAAACATATGGAGTGCTCTTGTATAAAGAAACAGAGAGAGTACTATTGTTTCTTTGTGGCATGCTACTATTGTTTGCTATTTTCATTGAAAAGCTGGACTGCACATTTGACGTAGTCTTGTTTGATTTATCATATTCTACTTAGCTGCCCTTTTAACCACACACTCCCCCTATTATGCATAACTAAGGCCCCCTTTGAAAGCAAAATATTTCTGGAGTGTTCTTAGAAACCATGATTTGGATTCCGGACCAGGCGTCTGAGGGCCGACGGGTGAGCTGCCGTTTTCAGGGCCATCCGGAGGTGGACGACATATGCAAGACAACGGTCTACCGTGAGGGCGGCCAAGCTTCGTGGACGTTCAGGTCACTACCGTATGTCGGTCAATACTTCTAATTCCATATTGCATTTTTGAATGATGAGATTGTTGATAATGCGAACCAACTAGGGATTTCACTAGGTAGTAATGAGGGTGAAATTTCTAACTCCATCAATGATTTGCTAGATCTAGAAGCCCGGAGGGCTTTAGATATGATTCAAACTTAGCTGCCGTCAAACCCATGAATGATTCCGAGATTGATGCCTTGGGAGTTCGGGTGCTCGATGATTTTTGTGTCGATCTCGCACCTCCCCTCGGAGCCGGAGGAGGAGGATGAGAGTGTCGAGATGGATGTTGTTGGTCCCCACGAAATGGGGAGTGAGGACCGGTGGATGCGAGGACCGGTATCGTGGTTCTAAGTCCGACAAGAGAATGGGGGTAGGTGTGGAGAGGCAAGATCCTAGCTATGGAGTAGTTGTATACGCAAGGGATTTACGAAGTTCAGCCCTTCTCGGAGGAAGTAACAGCCCTCGTCTCGGAGCCCGGAGGCGGTCGATTGGATTATCTGCGTATGTGTTACAGGTGCGAACCCTTCTACCGTGGAGGGGTGGCTTATATAGAGTGCGCCAGACCCCAGCCGACTCACGTAGTAGAGAGTTTAAGGTGCGTTAAAGCTAGGCGTTCTTGGTAACGCCTTACATAAAAGTGTCTTTAAGGTCATAAAGACTATTTAACTCTGAGACCGTTTGGATACCGAGTGGCTCTTGGACTCACGGTGGTCGAGTGGATCTTCGTAGTCGGGTGTCTTTGAATCTGTTGAGTGGATACCTACGGTCGATTTGGAAGGTTGCTTCTCTTGTGAGTCTCCTTGTGGAGGGTATCTTTGGGCAGGTCTATGACCCTACCCTGTGTACATGACTTCATCATTAGCCCCGAATGGATCGAGGTTTGAGTGAGGAAGGA
Source organism: Aegilops bicornis (assembly GCA_021605145.1). Classification (NCBI taxonomy): domain Eukaryota; kingdom Viridiplantae; phylum Streptophyta; class Magnoliopsida; order Poales; family Poaceae; genus Aegilops; species Aegilops bicornis. Next base: position 575,151,130 of record CM038670.1, on the reverse strand, counting down.
GTTGATAATCTTTCCGACTGTTCTTCGTGTTGTGAGTGCGTCTCACCGTGGATCGGCGACCTTTTAGTGATGGCATCAACTTCTCTTCAATCGCCTTGATCCATTCTCCACGCTTGTCGAGTGAACTTTGTGAACACGAGGATTTCGGCGGACGGATCGGAGGAAATCTGTTGTCTGACGAGTTGTTCTGCGGTTAGCGGATTTCGCGGGATCCGAATTTTGGGAAGCGCGCGAAGCAGAGAAAACCGCGGCACTCGGATGGGATAAGACAATGACGCCTCGATCTTCGCGCCGCCTTTTTCGCCACGTATCATGCGCGCGCCTGTTGCGGGATTGCGACGGGATTGCTTGGGCCTACCGGTCAGCCACTCGGAAGCGGCCCCATATAAAGCGCTGGTCAGGGCATTTTGAGCAGGCGACCTCGGACTTCCTTCTCCGCCTCCAAACCTCCTCGCCGCGCTCTTAAATGCATCCGGTAGCCAAGCTTCGGTACTTTTCTCGGCGACCATGGTGAAGGACAAGACCGCCACAGAACGGGTGAAGAAGGCGGCGAAGGCCAAGGAGAGCGCCCAGTCGAGGCGGTTCCTCTTCATGTCCAAGCTGCCGCAGTAGCTGGGTCCAAGGAGATCGGATCCGGTCGACCATCACCGAGAAAGATCTCACCGATCGCCAATGAAGAACTGATCCCCCATGGGTCGGTGAGGCTTCCGCACGGAGTGGCAACCGCCTGAAGAGGGTGAGTGCGTCCTCCCGCCACCCACGTAGATAGGGGGGTTTCTCTGCCGCCAAATCCTTTTTTCCGGGGGTTTCTGAACTTTTTTGGAGCGCAACTCCACCATTTCACTCCAAACTCCATTGTGTATCTTGCTGCTTTCGTTTTGCTCTGTGAGAATTTCTTGGGCTGTCGACCGCATTGGGGTCTCTTCAAGCACATATTCACTGTCGCTCTCGGGCGGTGAAGAAAAGCGAGCCGAATGATGAGAGGACCCAAGTAATCCAGATGTGTGGGGGACTCGGGGTCCGGATGAGGGGAAGAGCGCCTTTCGGCTATGACTCTTCCCGACTTCGGTTAGAGGGTGGCGATCGACCTGGTTTCTTGCCAAGACCGGCCGATGCTTGGCGGCGACTGGCTCCCTCCTTTCTCCATGAGTCGAGTGAACAAGCCATCTTCCCGAAGGTGTTACCAGAGGAGAAGGCCCAAGTAAAGCTGGCGATGGAGCGTGTAGTCCAGCTTATTCGCGATGGGGTGACCGGCATGGATCTCCGGAGGTTTTTCTCCGACGGCGTATTCAGCCACTCCAATACCGAGGACATCCGATGTGGATGTACTACCAATGCGGATGATACCACTCGGGTCCATCCGGAGGAGGTCGATGGTGCCACGCTAGAGAAGTGGATGCCTGCTATCACAGAAACAAGGACAATCCTCGCGGAGCTAGGAGGATTCCACCACTCGACCGAGTTACCAACTGCATAAGGTATAACCGCTTATCTCCGACTGTGATTCGGCTGCATTCATTCTGTTTTGATGCCAATTCGTCAACTGACTTTCACCTTGTTTTGTTGTCTTCTAGGTCACCACTGAGATGTACTCGATGCCCAGCAGCGCAGGAAACAACGAAGAAGAAGAAGGAAGTGGAGGTGAGAGTCCGGAGGAATGGGAGTCCAACGGCGAGGAGGATGAGGAGGATGATGGCTCGATGATGAAGAGGAGGAGGAGGAAGAGGAGGAAGGCGTCGATCCTCCTCGCTCGGAGGGAAGGTCCAAGTTGACGCCGACCCGGCGGCCGGGCGTGGTAAAGCTGTTATGCCCACCCGGTCGATCGGCCAAGCGACCTAGGACAACTTCTCCCGCACCGATCGAGAAACCGCCAAGCAGCCTCGGCGGCGTCGTCAAAAGCCGGGCGAAGGCCCCTGCCCAAGATGCGAATGGTCATCCCCACCATCTCCGGGTAACTAAAAGAACCTTGTATTTCCTTATTCAACATGAGTGAACTTTTGGTCGACTTGATGGTGATCGGCCGATTCTTGAAATCTACTGGCCGCTACCTCCGAGACTTCAGCCAAGCAGAAGATCAGAAATGGAGAATGCGGTCACCTCCAACCTTGGTAAGATCTTTGAGGTTTCGCTTTTAGTCGACCGGAGCTTTTAGTCGATTGGACTTCCATGTTTACTTGAATCTTTCTTGTAGTTCCGCCTCACGTCATTGATCTCCCGATGATGACGAGGAAGCTCCATTAAGGAAGAGGAAGGACAAGAAAGCGCTTCTTTCGGGCAAGGCTGCTCAAGTCGCGGCGATTCCTGAGACGCTGATTTCCGAGGGAGGCAACCCCACTCGGACTTCTGTGTCTTTCGCTGTACCGTTGACAAGTGCTCAACCCACTTCGTTGACCGCTGATCCACCATCTCTCTTTGCTACCCACCACGTCCCGGAAGACCAAGTAAGTGCTGCTAAGGAGGCCATACGCCAGGCAGGGATCATGATGGAGCGGTGAAAGCGGCTCGAGAGGCTAGTCAGCGGCCTATGATGCCGATTCAGCTCTCGAGCAATGTCCAAGTAAGTCGTCGCTTGCTTTGTTAGGATATACTATCTGGCTGCTTTCTTACGGAGATTTCCATATCTGTCGCCCTTTGGGTGTGTGTGTCGATTGAACTTTTGTGGGGGCACGCCGAGTGCACCCAGGTGTAGTCCTCGAGACTATGGTCGATTGCGTGCGATCGGCTATAATCTTTATGTTGTGATCTTCTTCACTTTCGACACAGGGCCGGACCAAGTCGAATGGAACTGTAAAACCGGTGGGGGCACGCTAAGTGCACCCACTGGGTGTAGTCCCCGAGACTATGGTCGACTGCGTGCAGTCGACTATAGTCTAAAGAACTGTTTTTTTTTACTGCGGCTGACCGCTGACAATTAGCCATGTTTTTAGAATCATAACCTTTTTGCCTCTTTTGGTCGACTGATCGAACCAAATTGGTAAACCATTGGGGGCACGCTGAGTGCACCCACTGTAGTCCCGAGACTCTACCGTCGAATGTTTTTATTCGACCGTAGTCTTAGAAATGCTACTATTTTTCCTTAGTCACTTTCGGAAGTGATCTGTCTTTGATGTCTTTCGTTGGTTGACTCTTTGTAGAAATCTTGCGAGCTTGTGGCTCGCTATACTTTGAGATTAGAGAAAAGCAGATTCAGCTCAACCTTGATTTGAAGCTTGCTCGAGGAGAATTTGCGTAAGGCAAAGGATGAAGCAAAAGGTATGGTCGGTGAGAATTTTTGACGATCGCCTCTGTTTTTGCTCATTCTCAACTCTGTTCTCATTGTTGCTTTGCGGATAAACTGGAAGAGACTTTGAAGAAGAAGGACCTTGACCTTGCGAGAGGCCTGAAAGGCGGCTTTGGAGAAAACAAAGCTCGTGAAGAGAAGCTTGCCTCGGATTTAACTCGAAGATGAAAATGCCAAGCTGAAAGCCTCTCTTGTGTGACTAACAAGGAAGTCGGTCGATCAAGAACGACAAGAATGTTACATCGACAAGGTTGGCCAACCGGCGGGGAAGCGAAATGACACGGAGATTTATCTTGGAGGGTTCGCCAAGAAGTCGCTTCTCATGCTTGAAGGTAATCTCTTTTATCCGACTGTCTTGCTCTCACCGCTCATCACATGATCTTTATTTTGAGTCTGAGTTGTGTTTTCGAATTCGCCAAAACTTTGAAGAAGAAACCGGTCAGTGGAAACCAGCTTGGACCCCATCAACTCTCCCGTGAAGGACGAAGCTGCTATGAATGTGCTCCATTTGAGTCTCGTGTTGCTAACGTGGTGGATTATCTTGCTCGACAGAAAGTTGCGATGTCGCGGATCGACTCGACTCTCTGGCGTAACAGACTCTCGTAATGATCTTGAATCCACGATGACTCGGTGAATGAGATTCCAAGTCGAGTGCAAGAATGGAAAAAGTCATCTGCCGGTGTGGTGCCGATGTTGCTCTATCTCTGGTTCGTGTCCACCGCAAAGAAGCGCAAGAGGACAATCTGGTGTCTCTCAAGGTTGCCAATACCAGAAGCACGACTTCAGATCTTTCATGGAGACTTTCATCGCTGCTGCTACCCGTATTGTCGATTTAAATCGACCTCGACCGGTTTGTTGCACCTTCCATCCTCCGCCGGAGGAGTAAAAACTTCTAAGTCCCACTTTAAATTTGCCTCGGAATGCCGAGTGGTTTCTCAGAATCGATAAACTTTAATAGGCTTAACGCCTGAGCACCTTTGGATCCGTAGGACATTTATCCGAACTTGATTTTTCCTTTAACATGCTTTGCTTGCCTTCGAGAGAACTTTATTCCTCATTCGGAAGATATTCCGTTGAAATTCCAATCGACTTGTGCTTCATCTATCCTGCGGTAGAGGTGGAACACATCGCGATCGACCTTGTCGTCCTTACGGATTGGGACGAACCGCACGTTGTGCTTGTGGCGAAGCTCGAAGGAGGAGGTTGCGATCGACCTGCACCTCGTCAGTCCTTGCGGATTGGGATGGACCGCACGTTGTACTTGTGGCGAAGCTCGAAGGAGGAGGCAGCAATCGACCAAGACCTCGTCAGTCCTTGCGGATTGGGATGAATTCCTTACTTAGGCGAGCACTGGCTGCAGCTAAGCCCCCGAGTGGGAGGTTTGCTCTCCACTCGGTAGGATTTTCAACTACTTAGGAGAGCACTGGGCTGCAGCTAAGACCCCGAGTGGGAGGTTTGCTCTCCACTCGGTGGGATTTTTATTACTTAGGCGTAGTACTTGGGCTGCAGCTAAGGCCCAGTGGGAGGTTTGCTCTTCACTCGGTGAGATTTTTATTACTTAGGCGAGCACTGGGCTGCAGCTAAGCCCCCAGTGGGAGGTTTGCTCTCCACTCGGTAGGATTTCTATTACTTAGGCGAAACCAGGCTGCAGCTAAACCCCCGAGTGGGAGGTTTGCTCTCCACTCGGTAGGATTTTTATCACTTTGGATGTTTTAAGGCGAATCCTTGGGCTGTTATAAGCCCTCGAGTGGGAGGCTGGCTCACCACTCGGTAGGATTTGAATACTTAGGCGAGTACTTGGACTGCAGCTAAGCCACCGAGTGGGAGGCTGGCTCGCCACTCGGTAGGAATTTGAATACTTAGGCGAGTACTTGGACTGCAGCTAAGCCTCCGAGTGGGAGGCTGGCTCGCCACTCGGTAGGGTTTTGTATACTTAGGCGAGTACTTGGACTGCAGCTAAGCCTCCGAGTGGGAGGCTGGCTCGCCACTCGGTAGGATTTTGTATACTTAGGCGAGCACTTGTACTGACGCTAAGCCTCAGAGTGGGAGTCTGGATCGCCACTCGGTGGGATTTTGTATACTTAGGCGAGTACTTGGATCAGCTAAGCCTCCGAGTGGGAGGCTGGTTCGCCACTCGGTAGGATTTTGAATACTTAGGCGGGCGGATTCACAGCTAAGCCCCGAGTGAGAGAGACCTGCTCGCACTTTAAAGGATTTTTTTACAAGCTTAGGCGAATCGGATTCATGACTAAGCCACCCACCGGGGAAATTTCAACAAAAGCAATAACAATCACCGAAAATTATAACATTCTTGTCTTGGATAAACAAACTTCAAAAGCACTTTTATTACATCTCAATCGAAAGTGAGTTTTTTAAGTGTAAAAGGCGAAGCAGCTCCAGCGTTCAAGCTCGAGGCTCGTCGATCTGGCGATCAACGTTGTAGAGATGATATGCTCCGTTGTGGAGGACTCTCGTGACGATAAAGGGACCTTCCCAAGTGGGAGCAAGCTTGTGTGGTTTCATTGATCCACTCGGAGGACCAAATCTCCCTCTTGGAAGGCTCGACTCTTCACATTTACGGCATGGAATCGACGCAAGTCTTGGCGATAGATAGTCGAGCGGATCAAGGCCATCTCTCTCTCCTCTTCCAAGAGGTCGACTGCATCTTGCCGGGCTTGTTCCGCTTCTTCTTGAGTATAGCTTGACTCGAGGCGCATTGTGAAGCGTGTCACTCGTGAACTGCCTTGACTCCATAGACCGGGAAGAATGGAGTTTTCCCGATCGACCGATTAGGAGTGGTCCTCAATCCCCGGAAGAACTGATGGAAGTTCGTCGACCCAAGCTCTGCTGCGTGTTTGAGATCACGCATCGGCGAGGTTTTAGCCCTTTGAGAATGAGGCCGTTTGCACGTTCTGCTTGTCCATTCGACTGAGGATGAGCCACTGAAACATAGTCGACCCGCGTGCCTTGAGAGGCGCAGAAGGCTTTGAACTTGTCATTATCTAAGTTTGACCCATTGTCGGTGATGATGCTATGCGGAACTCCATATCTGAATATCAACTCTCTGATGAAACTGATAGCAGTGCATGCATCGAGGTTCTTGATGGGCTTGGCTTCGATCCACTTTGTGAACTTGTCGACTGCTACTAGCATTTGGGTGAAACCGCTTCGCCAGCTTCTCAACGGTCCAATCATGTCCAATCCCCAAACAAATGAAGGGCCAAACGAGTGGAATGGTCTTCAAGGTCGAGGCTGGCTTGTGCGACATGTTGGAATAGAACCGACATCCTTCACACTTGTCGACTATTTCTTTTGCCATTTCATTTGCTTTCGGCCAAGAAAATCCCGCTCGGTATGCTTTAGCCACAATGGTCCGAGAGGACGCATGATGGCCACAGGTCCCCGAGTGGATATCCTCAAGAATTATCTGACCTTCTTCTGGCATGATACACTTCTGGCCGACTCCAGTCGCGCTTTCTCTGTACAATTGTCCCTTGATCACTGTAAAGGCCTTGGATCGACGGATGATCTGTCGAGCCTCTTCTTCATTCTCTTGGAGCTCTTTCCTTAGGATATATGCGATGTACGACACTGTCCAGTCGGGAGTGATGACCACAACTTCCATAGTTAGGTCGACCACGGCTGGGACCTCAACTTCAGTCGGATCATTGGCACTCTTTTGCTGCGGGGCTTCTTCTGTGAAAGGATCCTCCTGCACTGATGGAACATGAATGTGTTCCAAAATACATCACTGGAATGGCTTCCCTCTTGGACCCTATCTTCGCCAAATCATCCATGACTTGATTTTTCGGTCGGGGTATATGATGAAGCTCTAACCCCTCAATTTCTTCTCCAACTTTCTCCTTTGCATTACAATAACCTGTCATAGCTGGGCTTCTGACATCCCACTCCTTCATCACTTGATTAACAACCAGATCCGAGTGGCCATAGACCATAAGGCGACGGACGCCGAGTGAAATGGACATGCGCAACCCATGCAGGAGTGCTTCATATTCTGCTTCGTTGTTGGAAGAATCAAAGTGAATCTGGAGAACATACTTGAGCCTATCTCCTCGGGGAAACCAATACAACCCCCGCACTGTAACCGTTCAAAGCATCTTGGAACCATCGAAAAACATAGTCCGGTGTTCCGAGTGAACTTGGGTCGGAAGTTGCTGTTGATCCACTCGACGAGGAAATCTGCTATTGCTTGGGACTTGATGGCTTTCTTTGCCTCGAATTTGATATCAAGGGAAGGAGTTCAATCGCCCATTTTGCCACTCGACCAGTTGCATCTCTGTTATGAAGAATTTCCGACAAAGGGCGTCACGATTTAATCGTAATGGAAATGATCGTGAGAAATAATGAGCAACCTTCTTCGTGGTCATATAGATCCCATAAACAAGCTTCCGATAGTGAGGGTATCTTTGCTTTGATGGGGTCAAGATGCCGAAAGATAATAAAGCTGGGCGTTGAACTTTGAAGGTTTTTCCTTCTTCTTCCCGCTCGACCGTAAGTACGGTACTGACGACTTGTCCAGTGGCTGCAATGTAAAGCAGCAAAGGCTCCTTGCTGATTGGAGCAGCAAGCACCGGCTGGGTGGAGAGCGGAGCTTTGAGCTCTGCAAACGCTGCATCAGCTTCTAGAGTCCACTCGAACTTGTCTGACTTCCTCATCGATCGGTAAAGAGGCAATGCCTTTTCACCGGCGAGAGATGAATCGACTTAAAGCGGCCAAGCATCCGGTAAGTTTACGGACCTCGTGCACATGCACGCAGGCGCTTCATTCGAGTATGGTGCCAACCTTTTCGGGTTAGCATCGATTCCTCGCTCGTAAATGAGAAAACCGAGTAACTTTCCACCGGGAACTCCAAATGTACACTTTGATGGATTAAGCTTGATATCATACCTCCCGAGATTGGCAAATGTTTGACAAGGTCACCAACAGGTCGGAACCCTTTCGTGACTTGACCACTATATCATCCATGTATGCTTCCACATTCCGACTGATTTGAGTGAGCAAACACTTCGAATCATCCTCATGAATGTGGCTCCGGCATTCTTGAGACCAAATGGCATGGTGACATAACAGAAGCACCCGAATGGAGTGATGAACGCTGTTTTAATCTCATCGGGTCCATATAGACGGATCTGATGGTACCCGGAGTATGCGTCTAAAAAAGACAACCTCTCGCATCCCGCAGTTGAGTCGACTATTTGGTCGATGCGAGGAAGAGGGAAATGATCTTTCGGGCAGGCCCGATTGATATGCTTGAAATCGATGCACATGCGCAACAACTTGTCCTTCTTGGGGACCATGACAACGTTGGCGAGCCACTCGGAGTGGTAGATCTCTCGGATGAACTCTGCTGCTAAGAGCCGAGCCACCTCCTCGCCAATGGCCTTTCTCTTACGGGCGGCGGACCGCCAAGATACTCTTTAACTGGTTTGAATTTTGGGTCGACTCATAGGCGATGCTCAGCCAGCCCACAGGAACACCGGCATGTCGTGAGCTTCCATGCAAAGATGTCCCAGTTCTCACGGAGGAACCGGATGAGCGCTTCTTCCTATTTTGAGTTGAGTGTTGTTGAGATGTTGGTCGGAGCAAAGATCGGGATCGATCGGGTGAATGTGAACCTGTTTACGTCTCGCCACGATCGAATGTTGACTCCGTGGCGGGCTTCTTAGCTCGCAACAAATCACTCGGATCTGCAGTTTTCGATACTCTTGTAGCTCTACCATCGCCAACCGAGCATCGGCGATCTTAGAGCCTTTCGAAGCACTCTTCGCCTTCTTCCGATTTCCCGTGATGTTGATCACGCCCTTGGGACCAGGCATCTTCGATTTAAGATACACGTAACATGGTCGGGCCATGAAAGCGTGCATAAGCTGGTCTCCCGAATAGTGTGATAAGCGCTGGAAATCCACGACCTCAAAGGTCAACTTTTCTTTTCGGAAATGCTTTGAATCACCAAAACTACATCAAGAGCAATTTGGCGAGTGACTCAACCTTCTTTCCGTGAATGACTCGTGGAAGCTCATGTTATCGGGTAATCGAAGTCTGGACATTGGAATGCCCATCCCTTTTAACGTCTCCGCGTATAATATGTTCAAGCCACTACCACCATCCATCAGGACTTTGGTCAGTCGAGTGCCTTCGACAACTGGGTCGACCACCAATGCTTGCCTCCCAGGGGTGGCAATGTGCGTCGGGTGATCAGACTGGTCGAATGTGATGGCGGTCTGGGACCATTTCAGATAATTGGGAGTCGCCGAAGCAACCAAGTTTACTTCCGATTGATAACCTTCAATCGACTTTTGCTTTCGACGTCGGCAAAAATAATCGTGGTGGAATTGACTGGGATATCCACCATCATCGTCATCTCTGTCCTCAACTTTGTCTGCCTCCTTATCCTTATCCTTGGGCTGTTTCCCTTGGGCTGTTGAATCAAGAGCCGACATCGCCGAAAGTGGTATGTTTCGGGTAAATGAGTTTACCCTCTTCGTCTTTCTTTGTATGAATATGACATGGTAAATCCAACATGTCGTTCCCATCCTGGTCTTTCACCTTCTTAGGGTTCCAAGGACCCTTGGGTTTCCCCTTGAACTTTGCTGGGGTCACTGCCAAGGCCTCTCCGGGAGCCACTGGCTCGGCTTTGCGCTTCTGCTTCCGACTGGAATTTCCTCTGCGAGTCTCATTGACGGCCGATTTATATTTACCACTACGGAGCCGATCCTCTTCTTCACCATTTGCATATTTGGTGGCAATCTCCATCATCCGACTCAAGGTCATATCTCCGGTTCGACGAAATTTCAAACTCAATTCTCTGTTCTTGACACCTTCCTTGAAGGCACAGACTGCCTGGTGATCGACATACATTCTCGATTGTGTGGTGCAAAGTGATCCACCTCTGGATATAATCTCTCAAAGTTTCACTCGGCTTTTGCACGCATCGATCGCAACTCTGTCAAACCTGCTGGTCGCTTGCAAGTTCCTTCAAATGTCTGACAAACACTCGGGCAAGATCTTCCCAAGTGTAAATACTGCTGGGTGCTAACTGATTCAGCCACGCCCTGGTTGAACCCTCCAACATAAGAGGTAAATGCTTCATGGCTACCTCATCGTTGCCACCGCCGATCTGAACCGCCACTCGGTAATCTTCAAGCCAAGTGTCAGGCTTGGATTCTCCAGTGAACTTGCTGACTCCAGTCGCCAACCGGAAGTTGGGAGGAATCACTGCGGCCACGATGGCTCTCTTTGAAACACTCTGGTCCCGAGACATGAACTCTACTACTGGAAGGAACATCTTTATCATGGCCGTCTCGATGAGCTCTGTTCCTGTCGACCAAACCTTGAACGATAATAGATCTCGCATCAAAGCCTGGTTCCCTGGGGTCGACTGGAACTCTTCGCCCAGCACTATTTTGGCGTTTGTCGTCCTGCTGCCGAGGAGCATATGATCCACCCCTTGGGGGAGGAGTGGGCACTCTACGTCGATCGTTGTGATCGAATCGGTGCTCATACTGCTCGCGGCCCTTGTATTGATCATCACGCCGGCCCCCACGTTCCTCACGCCTCGGGGGCGATCTTGGACTATGGGCCGATCGAATGAATTCGCAGCGACGGATCGGTTGTGAACCCTGTTCGGCGATCGATACAACTGAGTTTTGATCTCCTCGCCGGAGCAAATCCACGATTTGCTGCAAACCTCTACCGCCTCCGACCGAAGGCTGAATTGACTCTGCTATACAAAGCGGCAAACAAGCTAAATTCTGAATCGGAGTTCGATATACAGGTTGGCGGTTGAAAGAGTCAAGGCGTCATTGGATTCTGGAACCCTTGGTCGCAGACGCTCGTCGAGTACTACTGAAGATTCTCGGTCGAGTGCGCTCGGCCGGAGTTAATGGCTGCGCATCCTCCAAGGCGCGAGCCTCGGGGGTTTCTCCAACGATAGGAGTGTGAAGTGCATCCATGTTCCGACGACGAAGCTCCTCCCTCTGGAGCGAAGTGAGGGGCTCGGGCAAGTACTCTTCGTGGGCTTGCACCGGATCGTCTCCACCGCCACCTTCGTGTTGGGGAACGTAGTAATTTCAAAAAAATTCCTACGCACACACAGGACCATGGTGATGGCATAGCAACGAGAGGGGAGAGTGTCTGTCCACGTACCCTCATAGACCGAAAGCGGAAGCGTTATAACAACGCGGTTGATGTAGTCGTACATCTTCACGATCCGACCGATCCAAGTACCGAACGTACGGCACCTCCGTGTTCAGCACATCGCTCAGCTCGATGACGATCCCGGGCTCCGATCCGAAAGCGTCGGGGATGAGTTCCGTCGGCCGACGGCGTGGTGGCGATGATGATGCTCCACCGACGCAGGGCTTCGCCTAAGCTCCATGACGATATGACTTCACCGGCGCGAGGCTTCGCCTAAGCTCCGTGACGATATGACCGAAGTGGAATATGGTGGAGGGGGCACCGCTGCGGCTAAGGAACGATCCGTAGATCAACTTGTGTGTTCATGGGGTGCCCCTGCCCCGTGATATAAAGGAGGAGGGAGGAGGAGGAGGCCGGCCTAGGGAGGAGGCGCGCCATAGGGGAGTCCTACTCCCACCGAGTAGGATTCCCCTTTTCCTAGTCCAACTAGGGATCCTTCCATGTATTAGGAGTAGGAGACTAGGAAGAGGAAAAGAGAAGGGAAGGAAGGAGGGGGTGCGGCCCCTCCCCTTAGCCCAATTCGGACTAGGGCAAAGGGGGGCGCGCAGCCTGCCCTAGGCATCCTCTCTCTCTTTCCCGCAGGCCCAATAAGGCCCAATACTTCTCCCCGGCGAATTCCCGTAACTCTCCGGTACTCCGAAAAATACCCGAATGACTCGGAACCTTTCCGAACTCCGAATGTAGTCGTCCAATATATCGATCTTTACGTCTCGACCATTTCGAGACTCCTCGTCATGTCCCCGATCTCATCCGGGACTCCGAACTCCTTCGGTACATCAAAACTCATAAACTCATAATATAAGCATCATCGAAACTTTAAGCGTGCGGACCCTACGGGTTCGAGAACTATGTAGACATGACCTAGAACCATTCTCGGTCAATAACCAATAGCGAAACCTGGATGCCCATATTGGTTCCTACATATTCTCTGAAGATCTTTATCGGTCAAACCGCATAACGATATCGTTGTTCCCTTTGTCATCGGTATGTTACTTACCGAGATTCGATCGTCGGTGTCCAATACCTAGTTCAATCTCGTTACCGTAAGTCTCTTTACTCGTTCCGTAATACATCATCTCACAACTAACTTATTAGTTGCAATGCTTGCAAGGCTTATGTGATGTGTATTACCGAGAAGGCCCAGAGATACCTCTCCGACAATCGGAGTGACAAAACCTAATCTCGATTCATGCCAACTCAACATATACTTTTGGAGACACCTGTAGAGTACCTTTATAATCACCCAGATACGTTGTGACGTTTGGTAGCACACAAAGTGTTCCTCCGGTAAACGGGAGTTGCATAATCTCATTGTTTCATGAACTTTGTATAAGTCATGAAGAAAGCATAAGCAACATACTAAACGATCAAGTGCTAGGCTAACGGAATGGGTCAAGTCAATCAGATCATTCTCCTAATGATGTGATCCCGTTAATCAAATGACAACTCATGTCTATGGTTAGGAAACATAACCATCTTCGATTAACGAGCTAGTCAAGTAGAGGCATACTAGTGACACTCTGTTTGTCTATGTATTCACACATGTATTATGTTTCCGGTTAATACAATTCTAGCATGAATAATAAACATTTATCATGATATAAGGAAATAAATAATAACTTTATTATTGCCTCTAGGGCATATTTCCTTCAGCCTCCCACTTGCACTAGAGTCAATAATCTAGTTCACATCGACATGTGATTTAACATCAATAGTTCACATCTATATGTGGTTAACACCCATAGTTCACATCGTCACGTGACCAACACCCAAAGGGTTTACTAGAGTCAAGAATCTAGTTCACATCGCTATGTGATTAACACCCAAAGAGTACTAAGGTGTGATCATGTTTTGCTTGTGAGATAAGTTTAGTCAACGGGTCTGCCATATTCAGAGCCGTAAGTATTTTGCAAATTTCTATGTCTACAATGCTCTGCACGGAGCTACTCTAGCTAATTGCTCCCACTTTCAATATGTATCCAGATTGAGACTCAGAGTCATCTAGATTAGTGTTAAAACTTGCATCGACGTAAACATTTACGATGAACCTTTTTTTTCACTTCCATAATCGAGAAACATATCCTTATTCTACTAAGGATAATTTTGACCGCTGTCCATTGATCTACTCCTAGATCACTATTGCACTCTCTTGCCAAGCTTAGTGGTAGGGTATGCAATAGATCTGGTACACAGCATGACATACTTTATAGAACCTATGGCTGATGCATAGGAATGACTTTCATTCTCTTTCTACCTTCTGCCGTGGTCGGGTTTTGAGTCTTACTCAATCTCACACCTTGTAACACAGGCAAGAACTCTTTCTTTGATTGTTCCATTTTGAACTACTTCAAAATCTTGTCAAGGTATGTATTCATTGAAAAACTTATCTAGCGTCTTGATCTATCTCTATAGATCTTGATGCTCAATATGTAAGCAGCTTCACCGAGGTCCTTCTTTGAAAAACTCCTTTTAAACACTCCTTTATGCTTTGCAGAATAATTCTACATCATTTCCGATCAACAATATGTCATTCACATATACTTATCGAAATGTTGTAGTGCTCCCACTCACTTTCTTGTAAATACGTGCCTTTCCAAAAGTGCATGTAAAATCATATGCTTTGATCAACATATCAAAGCGTATATTCCAACTCCGAGATGCTTGCACCAGTCCATTGATGGATCATTTGGAGCTTGCACATTTTGTTAGCTCCTTTAGGATTGACAAAAACTTCGTTGCATCATATACAACTCTTCTTTAATAAATCCATTAAAGAATGTAGTTTTGACATCCATTTGCCAGATTTCATAAAATGTGGCAATTGCTAACATGATTCGGACAGACTTTAAGAATCGCTACAGCTTGAGAAAATCTCATTGTAGTCAACACCTTGAACTTGTCGAAAACCTTTTTGCGACAAGTCGAGCTTTGTAGATAGTAACACTACTATCAACATCTGTCTTCCTCTTGAAAATCCATTTATATAATATGGCTTGCCGATCATTGGGCAACTCCATCAAAGTCCATACTTTGTTCTCATACATGGATCCCATCTCAGATTTCATGGCCTCAAGCCATTTCGCGGAATCTGGGCTCATCATCGCCTCCTCATAGTTCGTAGGTTCATCATGGTCTAGTAACATGACTTCCAGAACATGATTACCGTACCACTCTGGTGCAGATCTTACTCTGGAAGACTCATGATCATCATCATTAGCTTCCTCACTAATTGGTGTAGGAATCACTGGAACTGATTTCTGTGATGAACTACTTTCCAATTAGGGAGAAGGTACAATTACCTTATCAAGTTCTACTTTCCTCCCACTCACTTCTTTCGAGAGAAACTTCTTCTCTAGAAAGGATCCATCTTAGCAACGAATAACTTGCCTTCGGATCTGTGATAGAAGGTGTACCCAATAGTTACCTTTGGGTATTCTATGAAGACGCACTTCTCCGATTTGGGTTCGAGCTTATCAGTTGAAAACTTTTTCACATAAGCATCACAACTCCAAACTTTTAAGAAACGCCAGCTTAGGTTTACTGTTAAACCATAGTTCATACGGTGTCATCTCAATGGATTTAGATGGTGCCCTATTAAACGTGAATGCAGCTGTCTCTAATGCATAACCCCAAAACGATTTTGGTAAATCGGTAAGAGACATCATTGATCGCACCATATCAAAATAAAAGTACGGTTATGACGTTCGGACACACCATTACGTTATGGTGTTCCATGTGGCGTGAGCCGTGAAACTATTCCACATTGTTTTATATGAAGGCCAAACTCAGAACTCAAATATTCTCCTCCACGATCAGATCGTAGAAACTTTATTTTCTTATTACGATGATTCTCCACTTCACTCTGAAATTATTTGAACTTTTCAAATGTTTTGAGACTTGTGCTTCATTAAGTAGATATACTCATATCTGCTCAAATCATCTTGTGAAGGTCGGAAAATAACGATACTTGCCGTGAGCTTTAACACTCATCGGACCGCATACATCGGTATGTATTATTTCCAATAAGTCATTTGCTCGCTCCATTGTTCCGAGAAGCGAGTCTTTAGTCATCTTGCCCATAAGGCATGGTTCGCAAGCATCAAGTGATTCATAATCAAGTGATTCCAAAACCCATCAAGATGGAGTTTCTTCATGCGCTTTACACCAATATGACCTAAACGGCGGTGCCACAAATAAGTTGCACTATCATTATTAACTTTGCATCTTTTGGCATCAATATTATGAATATGTGTATTACTGCGATCGAGATCCAACAAACTATTTTTATTGGGTGTATGACCATTGAAGGTTTTATTCATTTAAACAGAACAACAATTGTTCTTTGACTTTAAATGAATAACCGTTTTGCAATAAACATGATCAAATCATATTCATGTTCAACGCAAACACCAAATAACATTTATTTAGGTTTAACACTAATCCCGAAAGTATAAGGAGTGTGCGATGATGATCATATCAATCTTGGAACTACTTCCAACACTCATCGTCACTTCCCCTTTAACTAGTCTCTGTTTATTCTCAGAACTCCTGTTTCGAGTTACTAATCTTAGCAACCGAGCAGTATCAAATACTCGGGGCTACTATAAACACTAGTAAGGCACACATCAATAACCTCGTATATCGAATATAACCTTGTTCACTTTGCCATCCTTCTTATCCACCAAATATTCAGGGGTAGTTACGCTTCCGGTGACCAGTTCCATTGCAGCAAAAGTACTCGGCCTCGTGCTTAGGTCTAGACTTGGGCTTCTTCACTCGAGCAAGAACTTGCTTGCCGTTCCTTTTGAAGTTCCCCTTCTTCCCTTTGCCATTTTCCTTGAGACTAGTGGTCTTGTCAACCATCAACACTTGATGTTTTTCTTGATTTCTACCTTCGCCGATTTTAGCATCGCGAAGAGCTCGAGAATCTTTTTCATCATCCCTTGCATACTATAGTTCATCACGAAGTTCTACTAACTTAGTGATGGTGACTAGAGAATTACATCAATCACTATCTTATCTGGAAGATTAACTTCCACTTGATTCAAGCGATTGAAGTACTCAGACAATCTGAGCACATGCTCACTAGTTGAGCGATTCTCCTCCATCTTTTAGCTATAGAACTTGTTGGAGACTTCATATCTCTCAACTCGGGTATTTGCTTGAAATATTAACTTCAATTCCTGGAACATCTCATATGGTCCATGACGTTCAAAACGTCTTTGAAGTCCCGATTCTAAGCCGTTAAGCATGGTGCACTAAACTATCAAGTAGTCATCATATTGAGCTAGCCAAACGTTCATAACGTGCAGATTCGCTCATATTGAGCTAGCCAAACGTTCATAACGTGCGCATCTGCTCCTGCAATAGGTCCGTCACCTAGCGGTGCATTAAGGACATAATTCTTCTGCGAGCAATGAGGATAAACCTCAGATCACGGATCCAATCCGCATCATTGCTACTAACATCTTTCAATACAATTTTCTCTAGGAACACATATAAAAACATAGGGAGCAACAACGCGAGCTATTGATCTACAACATAATTTGCAAAATACTACCAGGACTAAGTTCATGATAAATTAAAGTTCAATTAATCATATTACTTAAGAACTCCCACTTAGATAGACATCTCTCTAGTCATCTAAGTGATTACGTGATCCAAATCAACTAAACCATGTCCGATCATCACATGAGATGGAGTAGTTTCAATGGTGAACATCACTATGTTGATCATATCTACTATATGATTCACGCTCGACCTTTCGGTCTCCGTGTTCCGAGGCCATATCTGCATATGCTAGGCTCGTCAAGTTTAACTTCGAGTATTCGCGTGTGCAAAACTGGCTTGCACCCGTTGTAGATGGACGTAGAACTTATCACACCCGATCATCACGTGGTGTCCGGGTACTATGAACTTTTAGCAACGGTGCATACTCAGGAGAACACTTCTTGATAATTTTAGTGAGAGATCATCTTATAATGCTACCGTCAATCAAAGCAAGATAAGATGCATAAAGGATAAACATCACATGCAATCAATATAAGTGATATGATATGGCCATCATCATCTTGTGCTTGTGATCTCCATCTCCGAAGCACCGTCGTGATCACCATCGTCACCGGTAGCGACACCTTGATCTCCATCGTAGCATCGTTGTCGTCACGCCATCTATTGCTTCTACGACTATCGCTACCGCTTAGTGATAAAGTAAAGCAATTCTGTATGCGTTGCATTTCATACAATAAGCGACAACCATATGGCTCCTGCCATTGCCGATAACTCGGTTACAAAACATGATCATCTCATACAATAAAATATAGCATCACGTCTTGACCATATCACATCACAACATGCCCTGCAAAAACAAGTTAGACGTCCTCTACTTTGTTGTTGCAAATTTTACGTGGCTGCTACGGGCTTAGCAAGAACCTTCTCACCTACGCATCAAAACCACAACGATAGTTTGTCAAATAGACTCCGTTTTAACCTTCGCAAGGACCGGGCGTAGTCACACTCGGTTCAACTAAAGTTGGAGAAACCGACACCCGCCAGCCACCGTGTGCAAAGCACGTCGGGAGAACCGATCTCGCGTAAGCGTCTGGCGTAATGTCGGTCCGGACCGCTTCATCCAACAATACCGCTGAACCAAAGTATGACATGCTGGTAGGTAGTATGACTTATACCGTCCACAACTCACTTGTGTTCTACTCGTGCATATAACATCAACGCATAAAACCTAGGCTCGGATGCCCTTTGTTGGGGAACGTAGTAATTTCAAAAATTTCCCTCGCACACGGGACCATGGTGATGGCATAGCAACGAGAGGAGAGTGTCTGTCCACGTACCCTCGTGACCGAAAGCGGAAGCGTTATAACAACGCGGTTGATGTAGTCGTGCGTCTTCACAATCCAACCGATCCAAGTACCGAGCGTCACGGCACCTCCGTGTTCAAAGACACGCTCAGCTCGATGACGATCCCGGGCTCCGATCCAGAAAGCGTCGGGGATGAGTTCCGTCGGCCTGACGGCGTGGTGGCGATGATGATGCTCCACCGACGCAGGGCTTCGCCTAAGCTCTGCGGACGATATGACTTCACGGCGCAGGCTTCGCCTAAGCTCCATGACGATATGATCGAAGTGGAATATGGTGGAGGGGGCACCGCTGCAGCTAAGGAACGATCCGTGAGATCAACTTGTGTGTTCATGGGGTGCCCTGCCCCGTGATATAAAGGAGGGAGGGAGGAGGAGGCCGGCCTAGGGAGGAGGCGCGCCATAGGGGAGTCCTACTCCCACCAAGTAGGATTCCCCTTTCCTAGTCCAACTAGGGATCCTTCCATGTATTAGGAGTAGGAGACTAGGAAGAGGAAAAGAGAAGGGAAGGAAGGAGGGTGCGGCCCTCCCCTTAGCCCAATTCGGACTAGGGCAAGGGGCGCGCAGCCTGCCCTAGGCATCCTCTCTCTCTTTCCCGCAGGGCCCAATAAGGCCCAATACTTCTCCCGGCGAATTCCCGTAACTCTCGGTACTCGAAAAATACCGAATGACTCGGAACCTTTCCGAACTCCGAATGTAGTCGTCCAATATATCGATCTTTACGTCTCGACCATTTCGAGACTCCTCGTCATGTCCCCGATCTCATCCGGGACTCCGAACTCCTTCGGTACATCAAAACTCATAAACTCATAATATAAGCTATCGCCGAAACTTTAGCGTGCGGACCCTACGGGTTCGAGAACTATGTAGACATGACCTAGAACCATTCTCGGTCAATAACCAATAGCGGAACCTGGATGCCCATATTGGTTCCTACATATTCTCTGAAGATCTTTATCGGTCAAACCGCATAACGATATCGTTGTTCCCTTTGTCATCGGTATGTTACTTACCCGAGATTCGATCGTCGGTGTCCAATACCTAGTTCAATCTCGTTACCGGTAAGTCTCTTTACTCGTTCCGTAATACATCATCTCACAACTAACTTATTAGTTGCAATGCTTGCAAGGCTTATGTGATGTGTATTACCGAGAAGGCCTAGAGATACCTCTCCGAGCAATCGGAGTGACAAAACCTAATCTCGATTCATGCCAACTCAACATATACATTTGGAGACACCTGTAGAGTACCTTTATAATCACCCAGATTCACGTTGTGACGTTTGGTAGCACACAAAGTGTTCCTCTGTAAACGGAGTTGCATAATCTCATAGTTTCGTGAACTTTGTATAAGTCATGAAGAAAGCATAAGCAACATACTAAGCGATCAAGTGCTAGGCTAACGGAATGGGTCAAGTCAATCAGATCATTCTCCTAATGATGTGATCCCGTTAATCAAATGACAACTCATGTCTATGGTTAGGAAACATAACCATCTTCGATTAACGAGCTAGTCAAGTAGAGGCATACTAGTGACACTCTGTTTGTCTATGTATTCACACATGTATTATGTTTCCGGTTAATACAATTCTAGCATGAATAATAAACATTTATCATGATATAAGGAAATAAATAATAACTTTATTATTGCCTCTAGGGCATATTTCCTTCACTTCGTTGGTGCGGGTGAATCCAGGGGGACTGCATGGTCCATCGACCATCAGAACCTCTGCCGCCACGAATCCATCGCTATCGCATTCGGACGCAGCTCTCTGAAGCCAGTCGGCAGTCGAACAGGCCGTAGAGAGATTCGTCGGGCTCGATCGCCGCGACTTGGGGATGGCCGATCGGCGGGCCACCGCATGCCTCACCCACCGCTGAAGCCTCGACCGACCGAACGCTTGCCCGGTGGGAGATCGGGAGTGAAGACAGCAGAGCCGACCCATACTGGGGTCGACGGTTGCCCGCATGAGGACGCCAGCGGACACACGCGAAAGTGCGTCACCCAGCGGATGGGGAGCGCGTCCACGTCGAGTGGAGCCTCCCCGGGTTAAGCGGAGTCGTCGGCGACGAACGTGAGCGCACCGAGACGGATCTCGTGGCCGTCGACCAGAACTCCACCGGAAACCATGATGCTGGAGATCGAAAGAATCCCAACTTCTCCAACAATTCGCTAGAACACCTGCCCCACGGTGGGCGCCAACTGTCGTGGTTCTAAGTCCCGACAAAGAGAATGGGGGTAGGTGTGGAGAGGCAAGATCCTAGCTATGGAGTAGTTGTATACGCAAGGGATTTATGAGTTCAGCCCTTCTCGGAGGAAGTAACAGCTCTACGCCCTGAGCCCGGAGGCGGTCGATCGATTATCTGCGTATGTGCATGTGAGGTGCGAACCCTTCTACCGTGGAGGGGGGGTGGCTTATATAGAGTGCGCCAGACCCCAGCCAGCCCACGTAGTAGAGAGTTTAAGGTGCGTTAAAGCTAGGCGTTCTTGTAACGCCTTACATAAAGTGTCATTAAGGTCATAAAGACTATTTAACTAGAGACCGTTTGGATACCGAGTGGCTCTTGGACTCTGGTGGTCGAGTGGATCTTCGTAGTCGAGTGTCTTTGAATCATCAGTGGATACCTCCACGGTCGACTGGAAGGTTGCTTCTCTTGTGAGTCTCCTTGTGGAGGGTACCTTTGGGCAGGTCTATGACCCTACCCCAGGTACATGACTTCATCACCGGCCCTAAGCGCAAATGGAAGCGCAAGATTTACCCTACGTCTGTTGTGCGTAGGAGTGCTAGGATTCGCACCGCTAAGAAATTCCACGACGAGATATGAGAAGAATCTTTTGGAATAGCAGAGGTCTTAAGGACTTGGCTAAAAGAAGATTTCTTGCAGATGCATCTGTCGAGCATCGATTGGATTTTATTGCGTTGTCGGAAACTGGTAGAGCAAATTTCTCACCACAATTTCTTAACACTCTATCGGGGTATTGAGTTTGGTGGCATTGTCTGCCACCGCGAGGGAGATCGGGAGGGATCTTACTTGGTGTTCGATGCGATTCTCTCGAAGTTCGAAGTGTGGTCATGGGAGATTTTGCTGTTAAATTCAGGGTGCGATCCAAGGTCGACGGTTTTGACTGGGCTCTGGTGGCGGTGTATGGCCTTGTGCAGAATTCAAACCGGATTTCCTGGCCGACCTGGTTAGAGTTTGTGGTTCCGAGCAGCTCCCCATTCTCGTTGGGGGTGATTTTAACATTATTAGGAGGCGTGACGAGAAGAACAATGATAATTTTGATGTGAGATGGTCGTTTATGTTCAACACTATCATTGAAAGCTTGGATCTGAGAGAGATTGAGCTTTCAGGTAGGAAGTTTACTTGGGCCAACGCCATGCCAAATCCAACATTTGAAAAGTTGGATAGGGTACTCGCAAGTGTCGAATGGGAGCAGTTTCCCTTAATGTGATTCAAGCTCTCTCTCGGGATTTACGATCACACGCCTCTTTTCTTGACTCTGGTGGGGCTACCTACTCGGGCAACAAGAATTTGTTCTCGTTCGAGCTATGCGTTGTTTGAAAGAGAAGGCTTCACGGATCTTGTAGCGAGAGTGGGCTAAGGATGCGGCGGTAGGAATGCGCTTGAGCTGGCGAGAATAAGATTAGGCATCTGAGAAGTTTCCCTCGTGGATGGGCTAAACATCTCGAAAGGTGGGATTTATTGGGTTGAAAAGGAACGGCTCCTTGCCCTCATTCAGTCCTTAGATGTAAAAGCGAAACCACGGTGTTGCCAGCCACCGAAGCTTCATACTAAGCTTGACGCTGAGCAGAGGTTGAAAGAACTGCTTCGTGAAGAAGAGTTAAAGTGGGCTCTGCGGGCCAAGGTACGAAGAGTGGTCGAGGGGGACGCGAACACTCAATTCTTCCATATGATTGCAAATGGAAAACATAGAAAGAAGAGAATCTTCCAACTAGAACAAGATGAGGGTACGATTATCGGGCAGGATAATTTGAAGCTCTACATTACCGAGTACTACAAACGATTGTTCGGACCACCGGAGGAGAACTGTGTCTCTGGATGAGTCTAGAATCGAAGATGTACCTCAACTCAACTGCGGTGGAGAACGAAATATTAACCGCCCTTTTTCGGAAAAGGAGGTTTTCGAGGCCGTTTCCCGGATGAAAATAATAAGGCACCCGGTCCGGATGGTTTCCGGCTGAGTTTTATAAGAAATCTTTGGCATATTATTAAAGGGGACCTGTTGCCGATGTTCCATGATTTGTTCTCGGGACATTTGCAGCTGTTCTAGCTTAATTTTGGAACAATAACCCTGCTTCCTAAGAAAACAGAGGCCGTGAGAATCAAGCAATTTCAGCCTATCTGTCTTCTGAATGTTAGTTTCAAAAATTTTACCAAGGTTGGGACGAATAGGCTAACACAGATTGCGCATGCCGTGGTGCAGCCTACTCAAACGGCTTTCATGCCAGACAGGAACATCCTGGAAGGGGTGGTGGTCCTCCATGAAACGCTCCATGAGATCCACACGAAAAAACTTGATGGGGTTATTTTCAAAGTGGATTTCGAGAAGGCATATGATAAAGTCAAATGGTCGTTCCTTCAACAGGCCTTACGCATGAAGGGCTTTGATGAGCTTGGCGCCACCAGGTGGAAGCATTCACGCAAAAAGGGTGTGTTGGAATCAAAGTGAATGATGATATATGTCATTATTTCCAAACGCATAAGGGATTGAGACAAGGCGATCCTATGTCTCCAATATTATTCAATATTGTGGTGGACATGTTGGCGATCCCGATTGGAAGGGCAAAGAGGCCGGTTAGGTGGGTAGCTTGGTGCCTCATCCGTTGATGGTGGTGTGTCCATCCTGCGATGACGCTGATGATACTATCATCTTTATGGAACATGATTTGGCAAAAGCGAGAAACATGAAGTTAGTGTTATGCTTATTTGAACAATCGACGGGCTTAAGATTAATTTCCATAAAGCGAGCTGTTACGCTTTGGTAGAGCCAAAGATGAACAAGAGGCATATAGACAATTTTTGGTTGTGAAGTTGGGGCTCTACCTTTTACGTATCTAGGTATTCCCATTCACCATCGTAAGCTAACAAACAGCGAGTGGAAGTGCATAGAGGATCGGTTTGAGAAGAAAGCTGAGTCATTTGGAAAGGAAAACTCATGTCTTATGGAGGCGGTTGATCCTTATTAACTCGGTGCTCACGAGTTTACCTATGTTCCTCTTATCCTTCTTTGAGGTCCCGGTTGGGGTTAGGAAAAGGCTGGACTTCTATCGATCCCGAATCTTTTGGCAGAGTGATGAACTTAATAGAAAATACAGACTGTCCAAATGGGATATTATCTGTCGACCAAAGGACCATGGGGGCCTTGGTATTGAAAATCAAGAATTCAAGAATAGATGCACCTTAGTAAGTGGCTGTATAAGTTGGCACTTGAGACGGAGGCAACATGGGCGCAGATTTTACGTAGTAAATATTTGCGAGCCAAGACCCTGTCCCAGTCACTATGAGACCAACTGATTCGCCGTTACGGAAGGGGCTCATGAGAATCAAAGCTACCTTCTTTAATGTAACTAGGTGTATTGCCGGTAATGGTAATGATACTCGATTTTGGGAGGATACGTGGCTTGGCGACGCGCCTTTGGCGACCCAGTATCCGTCCCTTTATGGTATTGTTCAGCGCCGTGAGGCTCTTGTTGCCACGGTTCTGCAGTCCATTCCGCTCAACATTCAGTTTAGGAGGGTGCTTGTGGGTGACCGACGGGAAGCATGGCTTCACTTGGTCCGGAGATTGATGGGGGTTCAGTTAAATTCTCAGCCCGATAAGTTGTGGTGGAAGCTTACTAGATCTGGGGAGTTCACAATTAAATCGATGTATATCGATATCATTAACTCAAGTGTGATTCCTAGTTCCAAAGAGGTTTGGAAAGTTAAGGTCCCTTAAAGATTAAAGTGTTTATGTGGTTTGTACATAAACAAGTAATTTTAACAAAGGACAATCTAGTTAAGCGTGAATGGGACAGGTTCTACTAGGTGTAGTTTCGTGATCGGGAGGAGACCATCAAGCACCTCTTCTTTGACTGCCCGTTGTACGAGGCTTGTGGCGCTTAGTGCAAATTGCCTTTAACATTACTCCCCGACTTGGTCAACACGTTATTCGGGGCGTGGCTTGCCGGGATAGACTCGAAACAGCTAGACACATTCGTGTAGGAGTTTGTGCGTTGTTATGGGCAATTTGGAACTGCAGAAATGATTTGGCTTTTAATGAACAACAACTATTCATTTTTGCGGGTTTTATTCCGACTCTGCGCTGATCCGTATGTGGTCCTCACTCACTCCGACGGAGGCCGAAGTGTTTGGTTCTTGGATCTGTCCGGTGGGAGATGGTAGCCGGGATATCTTCAACCGGTTTGGATAGCGGTCATGTAATAGGATAGGCGATTAGTTTACCTATCTGCTCATTTGTCGACGGTTGTGGCTTGTTAGGCTTCTGTTTTGGCATTGAGGCTCTGTGTGAGCTTGCCACTCCTTTTGTTTGCAGACTTTTAGACCTTGTTGAACCTTGTTTACTCTTATTAATAAATGTGGCCGTATGCATCGTTCTGATGCAGAGGCCGGGGAATCCCCCCTTTTCGAAAAAAATGATTTTTATAATTACCATGGTTTTCATTACTGTGAGTTGTTAAATTGATAAACCAAAAGAAAAAAATGGGTCGGTCGCCTGAGTTCTAATACTTGTGTTGGTGTCACAATAAAAATTGAAAACTTTTGAAAATCTAAGGAATAATGAATTAGTGGCATTGATAATACCCTTCAAATGACAGAAAAATATAAATAAATCAAATAACGACAAAGTTTGCACAAATTTACACATAAATTGCATTTTTTTTTATAATATATAGCAATAGGCATATAATAGTGAAAGTTTCGCAAAAAAGAAGTCTCCTAAGAAGAAGTGGAATTCATTACTCTTAAAAAGAATTTTACTAGGGTTTGTGTCCAACTCAGGAAGGCGAGACGGCGGTGACTCCTTGAAGATGGAATAAGGTTCTCCTCGCCTAGCCCCTGTTCCGGTGGTGCGTCTAGCATCATCAGTGGGCGTGTGGAGATAAATCTCCAGTGTATTTTGTCTTTGGTGAATCTGCTCGGATCTGGTCATTGTTCGTCTACATTTGTGTGTGTTAAGGTTGGATCCTTTCAAACACTACTCTTCATCGACGGCGTTTGTTCTAGTGCGCTGGTCCTATGGGGTCTTAGCATGACGACTTTTTGACTGTCTACTACAACAAGTTTTGCGTGGCTCCAGCGAGGGAGGGGCGACGACGGCGGCGCGCCTTCGGTTCGTTTCAATGCTTGTAGTCGTCTATAGGTGGTCTACGAATCTAGATTTAACTTTTATCATTTCCGATATTCATTGTACTCTCATGATTGAAAACAAATTGATCAAAAGTTTTCTAGCAAAAAATAAAGAAACAAAAATGACACAAAATTAAAACAAAGAAGTTTTTCTAAGAAAGAATTAGTCGGTGACATTGGTAGTATTACCCTTTAAGAAGAAAGAAAAAATGAAACAAACAATGACAAATTTGCACACAATATACACAAAAAAATATTGTTTTCTTAAAATATACAAGAATAAGCATATAAAAATGGAACTATCACAAGAAACAAGTTTCCTAAGAGAACTTATGGCATTTGTGTTAACCTTAAGGAAGAAAGAAACTAAATAATAACTAAAACAAAATTAAAAGAGTAAAGTTGTATAAGTAACAATGAATTAATGACATTGATACTACATTTTAAGAAGAATTAAACTGAATAAATAAATAAAAACTTGCACGCATCTTTACACGGAAATTGCAACTTTTTATAGCATGCAAATTATAATCATATAATAATGCATTTTTGCATTTATTTTAGTAGTATCAATTTGTATACATGTACACGCACCGAACATTCCAAAAATATCCAGAAATAAACAAATAATAAAGAAAAGAGAAAAAACAAATAGAAACAGAAAAGAACAAAGGAAGAGAGAGGAGGGCCGGATCGTACAGGTGGGCTTGAGAAAGTTGAGGAATTGACAGTCAAATTTGTGATCAGTCGAAAAACCCAGGTCAAGACAACTCACCAGAAAAAAGAAAACAAAAACGCAAATCACAAAGCAGAATCAATGAGGAAAAAAACTAGCTGACCCAAAATCAATTTTCTGGCACTTTACATATGGCTAAAATGATTTATGCCTAAAAAGGCTAAAATGATTTATATTAAATCAAAAACAAACAGTGAAGCTAATCAAACTATGTTCAATTCAAAAATGACGGGCGTTCAGACGAGCGGTGACGCCGGCGAGCCGCAAACGTCTTTCCCGGCTCCAAAAGATAGACGGCACCCCCGACCCTCGAAGCCCTCCATAAGCTGAACCCCCTCCACGCGCTCTCACCAGCAACGCACCAAGGCGTTGACCTCAGAGCTTTAACTCCCCAACCCCCATCACCTCCCATCGCAGACTCGCAGAAGCATCCAAACAAACAAGAGAAGAAGTCGATCGGGAGCAGCACCGGCAGCCGCGGAAGGGAAGCCAAGAGACGACCGAGCGCCGGCAGCATGGACCGGAACATGACCGGGCTCTTGCTTGGGTGCGTGGGCGCCGCCATGACGGTGCTGGCGTACCAGCAGACGGTGGTGTCCAGCACGCAGTGCATCGGCGCCGGCCTCGCCGTCCTCGTCTGCGCTCTCTGCATCAAGGAAGGCTTCTTCTCCTTCTGATGCCCGTCCGCCGCGTAGCAATCAGCTTCTTTCGGCTTCAGTTTCCGTATTCCTTTGCAGCTTAATTCGTTTCCACCACTCGTGCTTTCATACATGTAGCTCCTCCTGGCTGGATCGCCTGATCCGCATATGATCGCGGCAGATCGAAGTGGTTGTATCTTGTATTCTGCAATTTCCTCCCTTTTGTATACATATATAGACATAGTAGTTCTTTGTCTGTCTTGAAGCGTCGCTGATTGCATCTCTTTTGTTGTTGTTTACATTTCTTTCGACTAAATTGCGGTTTATGCCCTTTCTTCGATGCATACAACCAGTCAAATCGCCTAACCTCCAACGGAGAATCACTTCACCTAAAATGGTTGACTTAGGGGCCGTTCGGAGGCCCTCCGCTCCCGGAGCGGACGGAGCTGCGGCCGAAACGGTCCTCCCCAGCTCCGCGTATTTTGAGGAGCTGGTGGATCCCCGAACGGGCCCTTAATGTGCTCCATTGCTTTACTACTTTGTGTACAAGAGACAATTTAGCTCCACTAGTGTGTAAACGGAATACCTGAAAGCAGCAGGAAATGAAATCCGCACAACTACAATAAAATGATCCAGTGCATCTGAATTTTTACAGTGGAACGCCGATGCAGTGCCGTCCTACAACAGCATGCAGTTACCTGCTTTACTAGAAACAGAAATACTCATCTCAAACATACGTACATTTGAGCGTAGAACTATCTGTTCTGTACTATCCCTGCCTCATCTACAACCTGCCATGACACGAGACAACACTACATAGCTGCTGTTCAGTTCACAGCGCTGTTGGAAAATTTGCATTGCCACAGAACACCAAGCAGACGGACAGAGGGGTGCTACCATCGTCTGAACTCGTGGAGCACTTGGCTTCAGAACTCGTGAATGATCTTCTGCAGAGAAGAGTAAGTCCCACTTGCGGCAACCAAGGAGCCGAGAACGATGATCATGACGATCAGCGCGACCTCGGCCCTGCTACACCTCGCCGTGCCGAAGATTTTGAGGTAGCAGATGCACGGGAGCAGCATCGAGGCCATGACGCTGAGCAGCGAGCCGACGAGCGCCATGAGGTGGCCGAAGAAGGGGACGGTGAGGGCCACGATGACCGTGCTGATGACGATGAAGGTTCTTATGAGCATGTTGAGGGACCTCTTGTTGCCGGCAAGCAGCTTCTCTTCGATCGCTGTCGCGACGGGGGTCACCATCAGAGCGTACTTTGAGAATGGGTTGATCAGCGCCGTGTAGATTGCTAGCTTGGAGCTGAGCTTGCCCTCCGGGAGGTTCAGGGTCACCTGAGACTCGACGTCGTCGCCGTACATGAGGTAGCCCAGTATGGCCATGGATCCGTAGTTGAGAGTGCATGCGACGAAGCATATGACTAGTACCTGTCAATGCACTCCAACAGACAGACATGCCAAATCTTCAGTCAGGGGAAGTGAGACATCGTTCGGCATAGAAGAACGTTAGGTCACTGTCAGAGGTTTCTTGAAACTACTGTGCTTTTTAGTATCAGATCTATTGCACATTAAAACGCCAAGATAAATACAATGATGAACAGTTTGGGAATGTCTTCGCTGGCGTTAAAATGATAGGCCACTCATTGATTAGTGATTACCTTAGAGAACTTGTCCTTTTCCTTCATGGAATTGCAGAGTGTCGGGAATATGGCATGGCCGCAGTAGCAGAAAGTGTAGAGTCCGAGCGCAGTGGGTAGGCCGCTGACGTTGAGCATGGTGCCTTTCCCCTGAAACCCGACGCCGTCGACCACCGCGGCCCAGAGCACGCAGAAGACCAGCACGACGGACGCGAGCACGCCGCTGGCCGACACGTAGGCGAGCACGCCCAGGTTCCTGAGCCACGTGGTGGGCAGGATGACGATGGAGACGAGCACGATGAAGAGGTGCTTGCCGGAGAGGACGAGCACGCCGCCGAGGCTGAGGCTGGCGCCCGGGAACAGCTTGTCCAGGTTGTCCCCCTCCAGTATGAGGAAGCCGATGGCGACGAGGTAGAGCTCGGCGTACATGAAGGCGGAGACGGCGAAGCGGCCCTTGGCCCCGAAGGCGAGCGCGCCGATGTCCGGGTAGCCGCGCACGTCCGGCGACGCGCCCATGCACGTCTGCAGGAGCTGACCGGTGTAGCAGCAGACCATGGCGACGAGGAGGAGCAGCACCAGGCTGAGCCACCCGCCCTCCGCCAGCGCGTACGGGATGGACAGCAGCCCCACGCCTGAAACCTCCGCATCGACCGGTCAGTCAGAGTGGGCCGACACTGTCAAGAAAGGGCATGGCCGTACAGGAAGTACAGATTGCTGCAGGCAACGGAAGAAAGATTCGGGTTCCGGACTCACCGGAGAGGGCGTTGAGGCCATTGAAGCAGGTTCGGAGGGACGTTGCCCCACCGTCCTCCGGCGAGCACTGCGCCTCGTGGTCGTGCGCCGACGCGGGGTCCTTGCCGGCTTGCAGGCCACCGTGCGCGTGGAGCAGGGGCTTCTCGAAGTCCGGTAGCCCGGCCGGAGAGTCGTGCGGCGCCGCTCCGCCAATGGCCATCTTATTCTTATCCTACCTCTACCTCTAGGCGACGCCTCCTCTAAGCTCTAGCAAAGACCAAATCTCCTCGACGGGGCACGCACGCACGCGACGGATGGAACAGACAGGGGCACGGTGGAGAGCACAGGAGCATGTGGCGCTGCGGCTGCGGCTGTATAAAAGGGAACCCTACCTCGGCTTCTTCCTTCCTCCGTGCGGCGCCGACGAGGGGTCACGAGTCGGGAGGCCCACACGGCTCGGGAGCTCTCTCTTGTGCGCTGCGCGCGCGGCCCATGCGGTTGCGAACTCCGAGAGCAAGACTCCACGGGATCTGCGGCGCTAGATCTGCCATGTGGGCACGCTTTACCTCAGGGACTGGAGTTTCTTTTCACTTTTTCTTTCTTTCTTTCTTAGCATCCCCGAAGGAAAGGAAAGGATGATGCTGTTTGTGGTACGATGTCACGTCTCGCCTTATGAGTTGGGATCATCCGAGGAAACCTCAATGGAAATGGGTTACGTAGCCTTCGCTGCTCCCGACCGTTTACGTACGTAGGTACACTACACATAGTTCGTTTGGTTTTTTTCTTTTAACACGAGTACAGACGCCCGGAAACTACTACAGTAGCTTTTTGAAAAGCCTCTCCTTGATTAAATACTACTCCTACTGCCGGAGTAGGTTGCATGAAGGCCGTGGCCGTGGCTAGCGCTCACGTGCGAACATTTGTTTTATCAGCCTCGCACCACTGAGCTACTTCTGTATACGCATATGTCGCCACCACGGCATAGGGAGTAGTGCCTCGTGTGTGGCTTGAGCCCCCGATTTGCCATCACAGCTGGCCAGGCTCGTCTAACGGCGTCCTTTGGTTTTTGACGAGAGAGAAGTCTCTTGTACGGAAGTTTTTTTCCTCCGAAAAAACAGGAGGCTCTCGGGAGGCGACTAGGGTTTTCGGGAGGACCGTGGCGGCGCCCGCTGATCTGATCGGCGGGGCGCAGGGGGGGTTCTGATCCATTGATCGGCGATGGCTTCATCAGCTGGTCGGGGGAAGGCGAAGGCGCTCGCCAGGCGGCGAGAGAGAAACTTATGGAGGCGCCTGGGAAGATGGACATAAGCGATGAAGAAGCGACTCCTTTGGTGCTTGATGATCTAGAGGAAGAGGCGCAGGAGAAGTGGATGTCCGCTGGTAAAGTTACGAATCAACACATCCTTCACATCACAAAGATTTCTAATGCGCTTGACGGCGTGGGAAACCCTAAAGGACTGCGCACTTCGGACCGTGGGGAGAATATGTTTGTGGCGTAATTTGCGTGCGGAGAGACCGTGATCGCGTGTGGGAGGGTTCGCCATGGCACGTCGGCAAAACGCCCGTGATTTTATTGGCGTTCAAGACTGCATCGACCTTCTGAATCAAGTTTGATAAACTGCAAATCTGGGCTCGAGTGCTAAACCTCCCGTTCAATCTTCGGACGGAACCATGGAGTATGGCGATTGCTCATCAGATTGACAAAAAGGCAACCTCAGTGCAGTTTGATCATAATGCGGGGTATCTAAGGGCGAGGGTAACTGTGGATGTTAATAAACCCTTGAGAAGGTGGATTCTAATTGAATCTAAGCGGAGGAAATGCATGGGTCCTTATGATATTTTCTATGAGAATGTGCCACACTTCTGTTTCTCATTTGGCAAATTGGGCCACTCGGACCTGGTTTGTATGACGCCTGGAACAAGGGATGAGAACGGTGATCTCCCCTTCGGCAAAGGTCTGAGAGCGCAAGATGATTGGAGAAAGGTTGCTTCAAGCGAGAGTTCTACACGGGAGGGTTCGGCCCACCCGAAAAGCAAGGCTGAAACCAAAAACTCGAGTACTGCGGCCAAGGGCACGGCTGAGGTGACGTCTCCTGTAAAGAACACAAAGTTTCGGCAAAAGAGAAAGGGAGGACCTCAAAACCATAACCAAGTTTATAGGAAGGTGGATCGACCCCTTCTTACTAATTCTCCTCATCTGGATGAGGGAGAGAGGGCTACTGAGAATGATGCACAAAGTGATTCCGTTGAGGATTATGTTACTGAAAGAGAACCTAAGAAGAAGAAACCTACTCCGAGCAATTCGAAAACATCGGCAGAGGCTGCGATGCAGCTCTACCCGAGACAATGAGTTGTCGATTTGGGCTGTCGAGGGCTTGGGAACCCATCGACAGTTCGAGAGATTCGCTGTGTGGTGAAGCAGGAAGGGCCCTCTCTCCTTTTTGTGATGGAAACTAAAATCTCAGCCAAAAGGGTGGAGAGCTTGAAGGCATTGTTTGGTTTTTCAGGATGTTTCGTAGTTGACAGTACTGGCCTTAGTGGCGGTATTGGCCTGTTCTGGACGGATGAGATGGAAGTGGAACTGAAAAATTTCAGTTCTTGCCATATTGACGTTCTAGTGAGGAAGATGACCCAGGGGTCGAAGGAGTGGAGGGTCACCGGTTTCTACGGAGCCCCGAGAGTGGAAGATCAGTCACATAGTTGGAGGTTCCTACGCACACTTTGTGCAATCTAGCATGAAGCGTGGTTGTGTGTTGGAGATTTTAACGAGACACTTTTTGCTTTTGAACACTTCTTGAGAGCAGCTCGACCTGAACATCAAATGAGGGCGTTCAGAGAGGCAGTTGATGATTGCTTGCTCGTTTGAGGATCTTGGTTGGTGCAGGACAGAATATACATGGGACAATGGACAGCAAGGAGGCGCAAATGTAAAGGCCAGACTAGACAGAGGTTTTGGAAATCCTCAGTTTATCCATATGTTCCCTGACACGCATGTTCGGCATATTGCAACTGCGGAGTCAGGCCATTGTTTTGTAATGGTTGATCCACGGGAAGCTTTGGCAGGAACAAGAACACGTACGGCTAGGCAGTTCCATTATGAAGATGTCTGGCAGACTCACACCGACTACGATCAGCTAGTTCTTTAGCAATGGCAAAAAGGAGCGGGACGGCAAGGCCTGGCCGGTGTAGTTGATGATCTCAATGATATGCAGCAGAAGCTTGCAAGTTGGGGAGCCAAAGAGTTCAGAGATCTAGCACGCAAGGTCCGGAAGTTGCGCACTAAACTTGAAAGTCTACGGGGCCGCGCTACGGGGCGGGGCCCATCAGATGAAGAGCGTGCAGTCGGGAAGGAATTGCGTGATGCTCTCCGCCAAGAAGAAATATGGATGCGTCAAAGATCCAGAGTTTTATGGCTGCGTCACGGTGACCGAAATACGGAATATTTTCATGCCCAGGCAGCTCATAGGAAACATACCAATAAAATCGAGTTGCTAACAAGAGCAGATGGCTCAACATGTCAGACTATGGAAGAGAATCATGCAGAAGTCCAGGGCTTCTACGAAGCGCTATATACTTCTCAGGGTTTCAGGCCCATGGACGAGCTGCTCAATCTTGTTCCACAAAAGGTGACCCTGGAAATGAATGAACACCTAGATAAACCCTTCACAGCCCAGGAGGTGAAGGAAGCTTTGTTTCAAATGGCCCCATCCAAAGCTCCGGGTGTTGATGGGTTCACAGCGGGGGGTTTTCAGCGGCACTGGGATATGCTCCAGGAGGACATTGTGCTGGCTGTTTTGGATTTTCTATATGGTGGTGAGCTTCCGGTGGGAATGAATGACACTTCAATAACTCTTATACCGAAAGTAAGATACCCGCAGCTCATTTCACAATATAGACCAATTTCTCTTTGTCCTGTTTTATATAAGATTGCGTCCAAGTGTATCACGAACAGGGCAAGGGAGTTTATGGATGAGATAATCAACGAAGAACAGAGTGCATTTATTCCGGGTCGTCTCATTACTGACAATGTAGTTATTGCCTATGAGAGCATCCATGCGATAAGGCGGCGGAAGAAAGGGAAAAATTATGCATGTGCTGTCAAACTTGATATGATGAAAGCGTCTGAGTCGAATGGTATTTTTGGAGGCTATCATGTTAAGTTTGGGGTTCAAAGGCAAGGTTTGTTAGGCCCGACAATGAAGTGCGTGACTTACATCGGGTTTCTTGTCTGGTGAATGGGGAGTTGTTGCCGTACTTCACACCTTCCCGGGGTCTACGTCAAGGGGATCCTTATTCGCCCTATCTATTTCTGTTATGTGATGAGGGCTTTACCACACTCCTGAACAATTTGGGTGGTGCACAGGTGGACAGAGGGATCAGAGTGAGTATTAATTCACCGTGGGTAAATCACCTCCTATTTGCAGACGACGGTTTGATATTCATGAATGCTAAGGAGGCGAGTGCCCAAAGGTTGAACAAAGTTCTGAGGATATACGGTGACATCTCGGGACAGTGTGTGAACAGAGAGAAAAGCTCCATCTATTTCAGCCCGAACACTCCGGAACCAGTCAGACAAAATTTGAAGCATCTCCTTGGTATAGCAGTTGAAGCGTTCAATGAGAGGTACCTCGGATTACCCACTGCGGTTGGGCGGATCACTAGCGACACCTTTGAACATCTGACGGAGAGACTTCGAAGCAAGCTGCAGGGTGGGATGGAACGCGTGATTTCATGTGCGGGCCGCGAAGTTCGTCTGAAATCTGTGGCGCAAGCTATCCCGGCCTTTTCGATGAGTTGTTTTAAATTAAGAAAGAAAGTTTGTAAGGGTCTCAGATCGTTCATGGCCCGTTACTGGTGGAGTAGCTCTCTTGATCGCCGATCTTTACATTGGACGAATTGGGACAGTCTTACAGCCCCGAAAATGAAGGGAGGGATGGGGTTTAGAGATCTCCAGCTGTTTAATCTTGCCCTCCTGGGAAAACACGGCCGACGACTCGTTACGAGCCCGGAGTCGCTATGTGCACGGGTGCTCAAAGGGAAGTATTTCCCGGCGACAAATTTCCTCGAAGCTACCGCGCCATCACACGCGTCTGCCACTTGGCGTGCAATTCTGGCAGGGAGGGAAGCTTTGGAGGCTGGGATGATCAAGAGAATTGGGGACGGAACGACGGTGTCAATATGGAATGATCCTTGGATCCCAGGCCTTATGTCCATGAAGCCATCAGTACATATTGGGGCCGCTAATCTTGGCAGTGTCGCGGACTTGATCGACGCTGAGTCGGGATCATGGAAACGGGTTGAGGTAAACGAAAACTTCATTCCGTCTGAAGCAGAAGCTATTCTCAACATACCCTTGAGACGGTTTGGAGGAGATGATATGTGGGCATGGGCGGCAGAAAAAGCAGGAGTCTATACTGTCAAGTCAGCGTACCGCACTCTAATGATTTGTAACGAGCATCGTACTCTAGAAGAAGGGTCGGTCACCGAATCTTCAGAGACAAACAAACGGCTATGGACGAGGCATTGGAAGTTGAACGTGTTACCAAAGGTTCGTGTGTTTTGGTGGCGAGTGCTACGCGGGATTCTACCCGTCGAGGGCATGCTCCTCTACAGACACATTTCGACAACAGCAATATGCAAGGTATGTCTTGCAGCGGAGGAGGATATGTACCATGCTTTGATAAAATGCAGCCATGCACAAAACTTCTGGAGAGAAGCACGTCAGTGGCTCGACGTAAAACTGCCGGAGCTGCATACGCTGACATGGTCTAGAGATGTTCTCTGCGGTGACCGTTTTGATGGGTCATACAGAGCAAAGATTATCACGGTGATGTGGGCAATATGGACGTCTAGAAACAACATCACGCATGACAAAACTAGCATGGAACCTGCCCAATCGCTCAGATTGGTCAGAGATGCGTTGACAGTGCTTGAGCTTCCGGTCAAACATGTAAATGTGCTGCCTGGGCACGGATGGAGACCGCCTAAGGGAGAATGCATCAAGATTAACACTGATGCGGGAGTTGCTATGCTTGAGCATAGAGGAGGTATTGGGGGTGTGGCCCGATCATCTTCGGCTTTTATCACAGCTTGGTGCAAACCGTGCCCAGGCATCACAGATCCTCTCGTGGCAGAGGCTACTGCGGTGCGTGAGGGTGTGGTGGTGGCAATGCTCCGTGGTTTTGCGCGGGTCGAAATTGAAACAGACTGTTTGGAAGTGGTCAACCTCTGAAAAACGCGCCGGAATTCGCACTCTCTTATAGCGCCGATACTCTTAGATGTTGAGGAGCTTGTTGCTCAGTTTAATTATTTTAACATTCATCTTGTAAAGAGACATGCCAATGTCCCTGCCCACCTTTGTGCGAAACATGCATGCACAATGGAGGTGACAGAGTGTTGGATGGACTCTCCCCCGGGGTTCCTGGTCACTAGTCTTATGGCTGATATGGCTGGTGGATCATCATATGAATAAAAAGCTCCCAATCCCCCGCAAAAAAAAGGCTCGTCTATCTGTTATTTGCGACTAAGGAAAAGCAGAAGTCATTAGTCATATCACTATAACTACGTGACCAGGACCAGGACCGGAAGGCAGGCGTGGCGAGCAATCTTCAAATCATTCAAGATATACGTGACCAGGAGTGTTTCCAGCTTCCCTGTATTGCTCGACAAGCCGCCAATCACAAACCCTTGCACACTGTTGAGAACCAACATCAACGAAGCGGCTTTAGCGAATCGTCGTTAGGAAACGTAGTTAGCGGTTATTAGTGTCCAAGCGTCGTACGGACGCATCTGTCCGTACAGGCGCCTCTTTGTACAGACGCCTTCACAATGCGTCCCAAATCTTGTATAAATATGTGATTCTCAATCAATGAAAGCATCAGATCATTCGTACAATCACTTTTACCTTTACACGTTTACCAGCATCTTGTTGGGCACATGCGGTATTACACGCCGCCGATCTGATACAAATTAGACCAACTGCATATCATACAACCTCCCCGATACAGATAGTACGTGGCACTCAGCCTAGTATTTCCCATCTGCGAAAATTCGGTTGCGCAGTATACGTACCGATATCACCACCGCAGCGTACAACCATGGGCGCCCACAGAAAACTAGGGATCTATGTGGGTTATAATTCTCCGTCAATTATAAAATATCTTGAACCTCTTACAGGGGACCTGTTTACTGCCCTTCACGCTGATTCTATTTTTGACGAGGACCATTTCCCGGCATTAGGGGGAGAATCAAACCACAAAGAATGCCAGGAAATCGATTGGAATGTAACAGGCATCCAGTCCTTAGATCCACGTACTAAAGAATCTGAAACTGAAGTTCAGAGAATTATAGATTTGCAACACATTGCAAATAACCTGCCAGATGCATTTACTGACCATAAAGGTGTCACTAAATCACATATTCTCGCTGTTAATGCACCAGAACGAGTGGAGGTACCAAGTAAAACCACTCAAACCCCAAATGAGAGTAAGAGGGGGAGAAATCTGGTTAGCCGGAATATAGCTTCTCAAAAGCCTCCACGGAAACAGAGGAAATCAAATCCTCTACCGATAAATGCAATTCAACCTCAAGTTGAAGGACACCAATCAGATGCTCAACATCTAGAACCCAGCATAAATGCGCATACAAATATAATAGCTGGGACATCGGAACACCATGACTCTATTATTGTGAGAAATCACATAGAGTCTGAAGGTATAAAAGAAATTTCCATAAACTATATAGAATCAGGAGAATCATACAACAGAGAGACTACAATTGTCGACATATATTTTGCCTCCGAAATTGCTGAAATTCTTCAACTGGATCCGTAACCAAAGACCGCTGTGGAGTGCCTCAAGCGTCTGATTGGCCTAAATGGAAGGGAAGCAATTGAGGCAGAATCTTCGCTCAATAAGAGAGAGGTATTTTCCTCGATAATACCTACTCCTCATAATGTCTTCCACTGTGGGAGCGAAATGGGTTTTTGTTCGAAAAGGAATGAAAACAATGAGGTGGTGAGATACAAAGCGAGGCTTGTAGCACAAGGGTTCACGCAGAGACCCAAAGCATCGATTACGATGATACATACTCTCTGTTATGAGTGGAATAACGTTTCGATACTTAATATCTATGGTAGTACAAATGAGTTTATCTATGCAGTTGATGGATGTAGTGACAGCATACTTATATGGGTCACTCAAATCGGACATATATATGAAAGTCCTCAAGGACTTAAAATGCCGAATCCAAAAGCAAATCATAGCGCATATTGTGTAAAACTACAAAAGTCACTCTATGGCTTAAAACAGTCGGGTAGAATGTGGTATAACCGACTAAGTGAGTTCCTTATTCAGAAAGGCTACTCAAATAATGATGATTGCCCTTGTGTATTTATAAAGAAATCCTCAAATGGATTTTGCATTATCTCTGTGTACGTTGATGACCTCAATATCATTGGGAGTACACCTGATATAGAAGAAGCACGCAATCATCTAATGGCGGAATTTGAGATGAAAGATTTGGGAAAGACCAAATTCTGCTTAGGCTTACAGCTTGAGCACCTTCCCTCAGGAATTTTAGTATACCAACCTGCTTATATTCAAAAGGTTTTGGAGAAATTTAATATGGATAAATCATATCCAACCAAGACACCCATGGTTGTCGATCCCTTGATATGAATAAAGATCCTTTTAGACCTCGGGATGATGACGAAAATATATTAGGACCTGAGTTCCCATATCTCAGTGCCATTGGTGCGCTAATATACCTTGCAAATTGCACCAGGCCTGATATTGCATTTGCGGTAAATTTACTAGCTAGACATAGCGCTGCTCCAACAAAACGTCATTGGACAGGAGTAAAGAATATCCTTAGATATTTACATGGCACAAAAGATCTTGGTTTATTCTATCAGAAAAACCAAGATATGACTATGGTAGGATATACTGACGCTGGCTATCTATTTGATCCTCACAACGCCAGGTCACAGACAGGTTTTGTATTCTTATATGGTGGAACTGCTTTTTCCGGAAGTCAACAAAACAGACTCTTGTAGCAACTTCCACTAATCATTCTGAAATTATTGCATTATTTGAAGCATCAAAGGAATGTGTGTGGCTTCAGAGGATGATTAACCACATTCAAACTGCATGTGGTGTTGGTTCATTAGGATCACCAACTATTATTTATGAAGATAATGCAGCTTGTGTTGCTCAAATGCAAATGGGTTATATAAAAAGTAATATCACAAAACACATTTCTCCTAAGTTGTTCTATCCTCATGCATTACAGAAAAATGGAGAAATTGATATTTTGCAAACTAAATCATGTGACAATCTAGCAGATTTGTTCACAAAGTCTTTACTAAATTCAACATTCCAGAAATGCATTCATGGAATTGGTATGAGACGACTTCGAGATTTGCAAAGTTCAGGGGGAGAAATCTCCTGAAAATATAATCCTTTTAGTTATCAGCAGATAATGAATATTGTACTCTTTTCCTTTATGAGTTTTTCAATAGGTTTCTCATAAGAGGTTTTTAACGAGACAATTAAATACAAGCGTTAATGTATGCCATATCATATTTCTCCTTATATTTTTCCTACTAGGTTTTAAAGGAGTTTTTCATGGCACATCTGATTGCACTCTTTTCATTATGAGTTTCTTTGAAAATTTTCTCATGATGTTTTTAGTGAGGCAAATATCTTCATAAAGATTATATGCTATACTTTCTATTTTTCCTATGAAGGTTTTTAAAGGAAAGTATCTAAAGCATGTTTATTGTTCTCTAACTCACTAATAATTTTCTCCTTCTTTGAAGGTTTTTCTCATATGAGTTATCAAGAGGCAATAATCTCTATATGTTGCATCATTTTCTCCTTATAATTTTTTCCACTGGGTTTAAAGGAGTTTTAGGAACATATCTATACCATTCTCCTCATATTTTTTCCCACAGGGTTTTTGAAGGAGACTCTCAAGAGATGAATGATAAATATACAAGAAGCTTTCAAAGATGAATCAAAAGAAGAGACGTTGTACAAGGGGAGTGTTGAGAACCAACATCAACGAAGCGGCTTTAGCGAATCGTCGTTAGGAAACGTAGTTAAGCGGTTATTAGTGTCCAAGCGTCGTCTGCAGACGCATCTGTCCGTCTGGCGCCTCTTTATCTGACAGCCTTCACAATGCGTCCCAAATCTTGTATAAATATGTGATTCTCAATCAATGAAAGCATCAGATCATTCGTACAATCACTTTTACCTTTACACACACATTACACGCACATGCATGTTTCTTCAGATCACCAGGAGTCCGAGACACCAAGCCATTTTCGTCCACACGCTGTAGCTCCGGAGCTTGCCGGTGCCGGCGTGTCGCCCTGCCCAAGACCCGGAATCAATGTTGTACACGATCAACCAACGACAAGAACGCACCAATGCCATAAGTGAACGACAAATCTCCCGTGTAC
This sequence comes from Aegilops bicornis, assembly GCA_021605145.1. Classification (NCBI taxonomy): domain Eukaryota; kingdom Viridiplantae; phylum Streptophyta; class Magnoliopsida; order Poales; family Poaceae; genus Aegilops; species Aegilops bicornis. The sequence continues at coordinate 575,111,169 of CM038670.1, read as the reverse complement.
ACTGTGCATTGAGGGATCCGTCACCTTCCTAGCTTACGTAGGTTGCTCCATGGTTTCACCCTATTACTCCAATCATGGACATTATCTCCCCGGCTACATGCATGGAATCCACAGCAATGTGGCACAATTAACATCTCCCTGGATGCATGATGACCTTTTCTTAATACCAACCACGCTTCTAGGCAAGAAATGCCAGCAGAATACTAACATACAGTACCTCCAAGAAACCGCTTCGGTCAAGGGGACAAAGTCAAATACTAACATACAGTACCTCCAAGAAACCGCTTCGGTCAAGGGGACAAAGTCAAATCTTTTCACAGTAGATATGAAACTAACGTACAGTTCGTCAATCTCATCAACGAGGAATTATCTCCCAATGGATCTTGCCTATATGTACATATAAAACAAAAATAAAGCGGTTCACTGCACGAGTATACACGTCGCCGAAAACATCCCTCTCAGAGAGAGAGCTAACGTAGGAGCACACTAGGAGCCGCGATAGCACATCGTGTCCAACTCGTCCTTGCCGTTCAAAAAGGATGTGGCCATGTGCGCGATTATCGGCCGTTGGTGGGACGATCGAGTCACGGCCACCGTGTATTTCGTCTTGATCGCCCCACCACCGGCACTGAGGTTTTTGTCCGCGTCATATCGTGGCCGGTCCTCTACAACCTTGTTTATTCAGCCGCGCACGGCGTCCGACGGCGACCTGAAACCGAAATGTGTACTCCGGCAGAAGGCCAAGTATATTTTTTAGCTGGAGTAAAAGTACCGTGTACGGGTCAAAAGGGGTTCGTCGTATACGTTCGCCGCTCTCCTGCGATCTTTTGTGCTAACCATTCCGATGGATGGAATCAGTTTGGAATATGGATCTTAACTTCGCACCGGGTCCTCTGGGAGCGATGCACTCATGTGAAGGTAGGCGAAGAGAAGAAGAAAAACTCGAGCACTGTCAGTGGCGGAAGCGGGACGGCCATCCTAATGTTGAGTGGGCCGGCTGTAGGGGGTAAAAAACTATTGTTCGTCTGTTCAGCTGCTTTCAACCAGCAATTTGGAGTTAATTACACGATAGTATCACAATTGAGGCCGTGGTGGCGAATTGGTACCAGTTTTGAAAATTTTTACGTGTCAGTACCATGTTTGGACCGAACCGTTGCAAATCGGGCTAAACTTCGTATTTGTACGTATTGACGCTGGAACTGACCGCCCGGACCCGTGCGTCAGATGCCACGCTGGCGAATCGACGCAGCGCCGCTCGCTCGATAGGTGCGGTCCGGCTCGAACCGGACCGGCCCGTGCTCCACTCTGTTCCTCCTCGCCGTCTCTGTTCGTCGACGAACCCTAGCTCCCCCGCGTACGGCGATGGCGGCGCCGGGCGATGGTGGCGGCAGCGGCGGTGGCGGCGACGGCGGCGGCGCAAACCTTCCCTCTTGACATCGGTAGCGGCGGGGAGGAACCGAGGGGAGATCTCCAATCGAGGGCGGCGATGGCTACTCGAGCTCTGAGTACTCCAGCGACGACGACGAGTTCATGGAGCCCGCACTGTCCATGGAGCAGCGGGTACGGCTGGCAAAGCAATGGGTGGCGAACCCTAGCAATAGCCACGAGCTGACCCACCGGCTCGGCGGCGTCCTGTAAGTTTCTGTTTCTGTCTCTTTTTTCTTCTTCTCATTTATTTGCTAATTAGGGTTATAGTGTACTGATTAGGCAAATTGCATGTGAATTGTAGTTTATATGAAGACATATGGAATGTTAGGATCCATTTTGACAATAATGATCTCTTAGAGAGGAAATTACGCTGTTCAGATGTGACATATCTGAATATGGTTGCATTGATGGAAATCCAAGGCTTTAGTATTGACGATTCACTGATGTTTTACATGGAGACCCCAGGAGAGCAGGGCTTGGAATTGGTTGATAGTAATGTTAAACTACAGTTGATCAAGAGGCAGAATGAGGAGAGTTTGGTGCTTAATTTGCTATTTAGGGCTTGTCCATCAGCTGTCGATTGTACCACGTAAGGGTTTTGTACAGAAGCAAAATTTAGATATAACTGAGTATTCTGAGCCTGTTGTTTTTGATCTTGCTGATCCTCCTGTTTATGCTGTTGATCAGCAAGGTGTTGCTTATGAAGGTCAGTGTAGCAGTTTTATTGCAGCTGTAGGCCCTGCTGTTTTAACACAAGAGAGCAAGAGTGTTCTAAATCCCAAGTTAAAAGAAGTTGTGGAAGAAGAACAAGTTGGCTATGATGGCAGTTATGCATGTTAAATGCAGAAGGATCTAAAGGGCGTTATGATAGTGACATGGGGATTTAAGGCCTAACTATAATGAGGAAATGCATGATCTGCTGAAGACATGGAGATGGAAGAGGGAAATAGACAGAGAGAGGAAGAAGTACAAGAGCAACATGAGGAAGAAACAGAGGATGAAGAATCAGAAGAAGAATTAGAGGATGAAGAACAAGTGCATTATGAGGGTGACACAGAGGTAGAGGAATTATTTGAGTTGGAGGATGATGACCCTATTGTTCCAGAAGAGGAGGAAATAATATCTGCCGTACAAAGAAGAAGCAGAAGTTGCAAGTAAGGAGGGGACCAACAACAAGGTCACATTCCGGTGTTTTAGAAGAAGTGCAACCTGATTGGAAACCATCATCGATGAAGAAGATAATAGTTTATTGAAGGACGGTGAAGATGATGGGTTTGAGCCACTAGCATTTGTGCTACCTCAAAAAGGAAGAGTAGGGCAAAGAAGAGGCCAGCTAGAGTATGGTACAATGAGGATTTGGAGCAACCACACCAACAACTAAAACTGCATATGTGCTTCAAAGATCAACATCAATTCGTAGATGCTCTGTTGAGCTTGCACATCACTCGGTCTGAGACTTCAAGTATCACAGGAACTCAGATCAGAGGATCATTGTGCATTGCAAGAATGAACATTGCAAGTTCTGCATTGTGGCAGCTGTTATAAAAGGGGAAAACACTTTTGTAATTAAGAAGACGAGGATACAACACACCTGCTCTAGTTCTACTGAAACAAGCAGGGTAAGTGCAAAGTGGCTTGCAAAGCAATATGAGCCACTATTCAGATCTGATGTCAGTACTAGCATACATACACTTATTGATGCCTGCATGGAAAAATGCAGTGTGGATGTGCCCAAGGCTATGGCATATAGGGCAAAAACTTAGTTGTTGAGGCTGTGTTGGGAGATCATAGGAAGCAATACCCAAGGCTGAGAGACTATGCTCAGACTGTGATGGATACAAACCACAGGAGTAGAGTTATAGTCACCGCTGTAACTCCCAAAGCCACTGAAAAAATCCCACATCCAGGACCAAGATTCCATGCCATGTTTTACTGCATCAATGGAGCAAGGGAGGGATTTCTACATGGTTGTAGACCATTCATTGGTTAGTTCATTTTAGCTTGTACACTACTTTGATGTTGTTAGTTTCAATAGGTTGCACATATAAATGCATTTGACATGTTATGTTTACTTCCTGTTTTAGGTATTGATGGATGTTTTATCAAGATGACCACTGGTGCACAAATCCTTGCTGCCACTTTGGTAGAGATGGCAATAACAACATATACCCACCGGCATTTGGCATTGTTGGACAAGAGGACAAAGCAAACTGGTGCTGGTTTCTACACCAACTCAAGATTTGTCTTGGAGGAGAAGTTGGACAGTATGGTCCATATACTATAATGTCGCATGACGGAAGGTATGTTTATCCACCTTGCATTGCCTGCTAAATATGTGTTTACATGTGTATTAGACAGTAGCTTAGCTGTTTAAATTGTGTGCACCAGGGGCTATTGTATGCAGTGAATAGAGTTTTTCCTAACAGTCATCAAAGATTCTGCTTAAGACACACATATATGCAAACTTCCAAAATGCTGGCTTTAGGGGGGAGGACCTTAAGAAGTGCATGGATAATGCCAGTTATGCATATAATGAACACAAATTTAATAAAGCAATGGATGATCTCAAAGCTGAGAGTGTGGAAGCTTGGCAGTGGCTTAGTGCAATACCCAAGAAAACATGGGCTAGGCATGCATTTGACACAAATAGCAAGACTGACTTGGTTGTCAACAATTTGTCGAGGTGTTTAACAAGTACATCCTAGATCATAGGAAAAACCAATAAGAACTATGTGTGATGGCATAAAGGATTAGCGAGATGGTTAGGTGGCACAGGAATAGAGAGAGTGGAAGGGAAGCTAGATGGGAGATCACACCACATTACAAAGGAGAAGTTGGAGATTGAAAAGGGAAGGGCCAGTCACTGCAAACCCATTCAAGCAGGTGTTAACTTGTGGCAAGTAACTAGTGGTGAGCAAACACATGTCATTAATTTGGAAGTTGAAACCTGTGGTTGCAGAAAGTGGGACCTCAGTGGCATCCCATGTAACCATGCCATCTCAGCAATCAACAAGGCAAAAAGGTTTCCAGAGGACTTTGTAAGCAAATTCTTCAAGAAACCATATTACTTGGCAGCATATGAACCAATGATATATCCTGTCCCTGGTGAGCATGACTGGACAAAGACCCCAGGTCCAGACATAGAACCACCAGCATTTAAAGTGAAGAAAGGAAGAAGGAAAGAGAAGAGAATAAATGGAAAATTTGAAGTTCCAAAGCCAAAGTCCACCTCAAGAATGGGGACAATAACTTGTAGCAATTGTGGATTACAAGGGCATAAATACACAAGCTGCCTTAAACAGTTGAAACCTGAGTTGGCCTTAAGAAAGAACAAACATGTGGTAAGCCCCTTTGTACTAGTTCTTCATTTTGATGTTTCTGTAAATTACCTTTCTTATTTGTAGTATTATTAACTATGTTTCCTTTGAATTGTTTTCCAAGCCTGCTGGAAGGAATTCACAAGCAAGAGGTGTTGCTCCTACAGCTCCTGCAACAACACCTAGAGCTGCTTCAGCTAGATTTCCTGCACCAACAACTAGGGCTCCTGCACCAACACCTACAGCTCCTACACCAACACCAAGAGCTGCTCCACCTGCAACAACTAGGGCTCCTGATCCAACACCAGGAGGAAGAACTGGAAGTGCTGCTGGTAGAGGTGGTGGAAGTGGTGCTGGTGAGGTGCAGGAAGAAGGGCTGGTGGTGGAAGAGAATCTGGAAGAGCATCTTCTAGTGCTCAATCTTCTGCTGGGAGAGGTGCAAATTCTTCAAGGCCTTTCTCTGCCCCAAGGCAGTATGGTGCCTCAACTTCTAGTGCTCCTCCACCAACTGATGGCACACACACTGGATGGATGGCTGGTTCAATGCTAGCAGAGGTGGCAGAAGGTGATGCAAACTTCTGTTGATTCTACACTGTGCACCTGCTAGAATGTGGCATGTTATCTTTTAGTTTGATGCCACTACAATGTCTTGTGTTCCTGCTACAGTGTGCTTTATTTTGGTTTGACGCCACTACAGTAACTTGTGCTGCTGCTACAATGTGATTTATTTTGGTTTGATGCCACTGCAGCAACTTTTGCTGATGATACATTGTGCTTTGTTTTGCTTTGATGACACAGCAGCAACTTGTGCTCATGCTACAATGATGTACTATTTAGAGTTTGATGCCACTACAATGTGTTTTCTTTTGGGTTTGATGCCACTAAAGCAACTTCTGCTGATGCCAATGGATATTGCTATGTCTTGAGCTTGCGTTGGTTTTCCCCGAAGAGGAGAGGATGATGCAGCACAGTAGCGTAAGTATTTCCCTCGGTTTTTGAGAACCAAGGTATCAATCCATTAGGAGGCCACGCACAAGTCCCTCGTACCTGCACAAAACGATAGCTACTCGCAACCATCGCGATTAGGGGTTGTCAATCCCTTCACGGTCACTTACGAGAGTGAGATCTGATAGAGATAATATTTTTGGTATATAGATGCAAAGTGAAAAGTAAAAAAGCAAAGTAAAAACAAAGCAAGTATAAAAGTGATGGAGATAAATATGATGAGAATAGACCCGGGGGTCATAGGTTTCACTAGTGGCTTCTCTCAAGAGCATAAGTATTCTATGATGGGTGAACAAATTACTGTTGAGCAATTGGATGTAATTGAGCATAGTTATGAGTATATCTAGGTATGATCATGTATATAGGCATCACGTCCGAGACAAGTAGACCGAAACGATTCTCGCATCTACTACTATTACTCCACACATCGACCGCTATCCAAAGATGCATCTAGAGTATTAAGTTAAAAACAGAGTAACGCCTTAAGCAAGATGACATGATGTAGAGGAATAAATTCATGCAACATGATAAATACCCCATCTTGTTATCCTCGATGGCAACAATACAATACGTGCCTTGCAACCCTTTTTGTCACTGGGTAAGGACACCGCAAGATTGAACCCAAAGCTATGCACTTCTCCCATTGCAAGAACTACCAATCTAGTTGGCCAAACCAAACGGACAATTCGAAGAGACTTGCAAAGATAACTCAATCATACATAAAATAATTCAGAGAAGATTCAAATATTATTCATAGATAAGCTGGATCATAAACCCACAATTCATCGGTCTCAACAAACACACCGCAAAAAAGAAGATTACATCGAATAGATCTCCACGAGAGAGGGGAGAACATTGTATTGAGATCCAAAAGAGAGAAGAAGCCATCTAGCTACTAGCTATGGACCAAGGTCTGAAGTAAACTACTCACACTTCATCGGAGAGGCTATGGTGTTGATGTAGAAGCCCTCCGTGGTGGATGCCCCCTCGTGAGCTCCTAACAGGCCCCAAGATGGGATCTCGTGGATACAGGAAGTTGCGGCGGTGGAATTAGGTTTTTGGCTCCCATTCTGATCGCTTGGGGGTACGTAGGTATATATAGGAGGAAGGAGTACGTCGATGGAGCAACAGGGGGCCCATGAGGCAGGGGGGGCGCCCTAGGGTGGGGGCGCGCCCCCCACCCTCGTGACCGCCTCTTTCGTTCCTTGGAGTAGGGTCCAAGTCCCCTGGATCACGTTCGGTGAGAAAATCACGTTTCCGAAGGTTTCATTCCGTTTGGACTCCGTTAGTTATTCTGCTTTCTTGAAACAACTGAAATAGGCAAAAACAACAATTACGGGCTGGGCCTCCGGTTAATAGGTTAGTCCCAAAAATAATATAAAAGTGGAAAATAAAGCCCATTATAGTCCAAAACAATAGATAAAGTAGCATGGAGCAATAAAAAATTATAGATACGTTGGAGACGTATCAGATATCTTGATGGTTCTGTTGGGGATAACTTGATGGTTGATGGATTGATGCCACTTGGGTGGATAACTTGATGGTTTATGTCCACTTGGGTGGATTGATGCCACTTGGATGATTTACGGTGGCTCAGGGTCGACGGAACCACCTTAATCTAACCATTAGGTTTATGGTGGCTAGGGGTCGACGGAACCAACTTAACCAAACCATTAGTGTTTACGGTGCCTCGGGGTCGATGGAACCAACTTAACCTAACCATTAGGGTTTATGCTTGCTAGGGGTCGACGGAACCAACTTAACCTAACCATGATGGTTTACGGTGGCTCTGGGTCGATTCAACCACCTTAATCCAACCATTAGGGTTTATGGTGGCTAGGGGTCGACGGAACCACCTTTATCTAACCATGATGGTTTACGGTGGCTCGGGATCGACGGAACCACCTTAACCTAACCATGATGGTTTACGGTGGCTCCGGGTCGATGGAACCACCTTAATCTAACCATTAGGGTTTATGGTGGCTAGGGGTAACGGAACCACCTTAATCCAACCATGAGGGTTTACGGTGGCTCGGGGTCGACGGAACCACCTTAACCTAACCATGATGGTTTACGGTGGCTCGGGGTCGACGGAACCACCTTAATCTAACCATTAGGGTTTATAGTGGCTAGGGGTCGATGGAACCAACTTAACCTAACCATGATGGGCTTTCAATGCATGATATAACATAACCATCTAATATTCCAGTGCTAACATAACCATCAAATAGTCTTCCAATGCTAACATAATCATTTAATATAAAAATATAAAACCTATTGCAAGAGAAATCATAACTTTTAGTCTACATCTCATGGCACAGAATATCTGATCCATCTTCCAATGCATGATATATCATCATTTCAAGTGTAGCCAACATAACACACAATACTTAATCGGAGTTCAACATATTATAGGGTACACAAAGAGGTCCATCACAAATACATAGTGGAGTTTGAGTTTAAATGCATAGTTCATCCTTTTCTCACAAAAGGATGAAAAGCATATCTACTACATACATACACAGATATAGTTCACAATTAGTAGAGCCATACACTACACAACCATCATGCCCAAAAGGTCAGCATTACCCACTAGTCTCATATTCATTTTCTTCACTTCTCCAAGATGGCCTGGATCCCCTTGATCTTCTCCTTCAGTTTCTCCTCTGCCTTCATCAGCTCATAATCTGAAGCTCTAGCTGCCCCTTCTCTTCACCATGCTTTTCCTTTCCCTTAAGCAAATCAGCAACCTGAAACTTCAACTCTAGCTTCCCTTGGGTGAGCTTCTCCTCAGACTTTGTGAGCTCTGCATTCTTCAACTCCAAGTTCATCTTATCTTCACTAAGCAATTGCTTGTCTGTAATATGCTTCAACTTCAAGTTCTGGATGATTGTTGCTTGTGCTCTTGTCAGGTTCAATAGCACTTCAAAATTCTGCTTAAGCTTCTCAAACTCTGCATCTTTCTTTGCCATCTGTGCCTTCATATCAGCCACCAGTTCACTTCTGCATTGCTGCTGATAAGTAAGGTTATCCTCCAGATATCTGAAATCCACCACCCTATCCTCCTGGAAGCTCATAAGCTGATGCACATCTTGGAGTAACTTGTCATAGTTGGCCTCCAAATTTTGTTCTTCTCTTCATCCGATGGTGGATAGTGAAAGAACTTTCAAGATTATCATTCACCCTAGCACTCTTGCTATCTTCAACCATGGCCCACAGCTTCAACAATGCATTTTGCATTGTTGGGGGCCACTGGTGATCAACCCATTCAACAAACACACAATTCTGCCATTCCTGCAAAAAGGCAAAAAGATAAAAAAAAATAAACATGTTCCTTCAGAAGCACAGGTAAATAACTAGTGCAAAGCAATAACATTGTACATTGGTAATAATAGCACCACTAAGCTACACCAGTAATTGAGATGTACCTACCCACTAAATAACAACATGAAAAATTACAGCACCACTCAACTACAGCTTTGAACTAGATTTTGCTAATCAGCTACAAAACAAGAGAGAGCAATCTCAAACTGCAAACTTGGTGAACTGCCAAAGCATATGCAGTACATACTATCCATTCAACTGAATATTTCAAGTCATTTGATACATAACAGAAGGTCCATCCCACCATAAAAATAACAATTCACTCAATATTTAGTTCCAAATAGGACCAAAAATAACAGGAACATAATTAACAGAGTAATCGCTATTCAACCGAGTACTCCATTCTACTACATAAAAATGCCACAACAAAGAATAAAGAAACTCAGAGAAACCCCAAACTGATTATTTCACAGGATAGCAAGAACAATGCCACTGCAAAATAACAGTACCACCGTCATTAAACTACACAAGCTACTGTTGTTGCATAAATGAATATGCCCTTAATAATCAGGCCTTGTACTCATTCACTCATGTTCAATATGGCAATCAAAACCAACAATAATATGACACTATCAACCTATATATAATATCCCACTATCAAAGATAGAATTCATACCGGCTCTGCACATGCTAGGAACCTTCTCCCTGTGTCCATTCCTTCAAATGCGACAAGCCTCTCAGATGCCTTGCCGTGCTTCTCACATGGCGACATCGTTTCCAGCTCAAGCCCCTGGTAATCTGGATCTTCAACGCTGAAAGGGACCTGCCGAAGCTCGTACAATCAAAATGCCCAAATCAAAACCCAAATAAATCAACCAAATCAAAAAGCCCCAAATCTGAAACCCTAACCCTAGACCTAGCTCAAGGAAAATCACCTGGTTAAGCCCGTCCGTGGATGAGGTCAAGTGCATGTACGGCAGGCTGGACGTGTCCTCACTGCTTTCGTCTTCGAAAACCATGGCGGGCGGCAGCGCTCCGCTCCGGCAAAGCTGCCGGCGGTGACGAGGGCGACGAGAGAGGAGCAACGAGGGAGGCAGGAGCGAGGAGGAACAGAGTGGAGCATGGGCCGGTCCGGTTCGAGCCGGACCGCACCTATCGAGCGAGCGGGCGCGTGCCGATTCGCCAGCGTGGCATCTGACGCGCGGGCCCGGGCGGTCAGTTCCAGCGTCAATACGTACAGATACGAAGTTTAGCCCGATTTGCAACGGTTTGGTCCAAACGTGGTACTGACACGTAAAATTTTTTAAAACTGGTACCAATTCGCCACCACGGCCCTAATTGTGGTACTATCGTGTAATTAACTCAGCAATTTGAGATTCTTGAACCGCTTACGAATCACGTATACGTAGGCCTCCTTCGCCACTCCACGGCTGACCCGTCTTGGTCTGGCTCACTTCGCCCCCCTATCGTATCGGCTCGGCTTCGTCCGTCAAGGGACAACTTTTGCCTCTAATGGCTTCACTGTCACTCATGGCTGGTAGTAGTTGTCTCTATATAGTATCGGCCTTTGTTAAGCTTCACCAGAAATGACTAGTCGCTTCCCGCATGCCTCTTTCTTGTAGTAATTAATGTGTATGGTCTAGACTTCCCAATGCCTCCTTCCTTACCGCCAACTCACGCTAGATAGTAGCAATGGCTCACATCATGTGCTGCTAATCACCTTACCAAATGCTAATCATCTTGCCTAAGAGTACACCTTCCCCGAATGCACATGAGTACTGCTTGAGTGGAGTGATGGTAATTTTCAAATATGTTTCCGCCAAATGCTAATCACCTTTCGGCTTTTTTTTTGCGGGGAAAAAAATTCCATTACTCAAGGAGGCATCTCAGCCATAACCAAGTTTACAAGAAAGTCCGGCCCTCCTGTGAACCAGACTGCAGTACGGGGGGTACTACGACCATACGCAGCCAACACATGACTAGTGTTGTTCTGCCAACGACTACAATGCGCAAATACAACCTCTCTAGCCTCAAGGGCCGCTAGACTGCTAATCTCTTCAACGAGAGACCGGTGCTGCGATCTATCCGTCAGTGGGTGCCTTGAGCATCGCCACAGCCTCCAGACCGTCCATCTCAACAATGATAGGCATCGTCGTCACATGTGTAAGGCAAGGTCTAGGCCTTCTACACGCCGAGAGCTCCGCCTCCAAGCACTCTCACATGTGCATATTTCTCTGCATGCGCTATATATGATATCCCCTCTATCATCTCGAAGAATCATGCCTCCTCCCGCTGCTCCTGTGGCTGCAACAAAGCTGCCGTCTGTGTTAAGTTTGGCCCATCCCGCACTAGGAGGGGCCCAGCTCGCCCGTGCCGTTGCTATCCTGCAGGGCTGCACGCGCGGCGGGCCATCGCAAACCACCATCTTCCCCTTCTCCATATTGGCATGTGGATGTTGCTGGATGCATAATAGCGAAGTAAGGTAGCCATGTAAGAATCTATGAGAAGCCTCGGCAGGAGGTGGCGGTTTGTCATGGGTAATCTCATTGCGAACATGCCATACTCTCCACATGATCATGAGGACCACCAGCCTCGCCGTCTCATCCAGGGGTTCCAATAGGGCGAATAGCCACTCTGGCCCCGTGTCCGGATGGTCTCCACCTTGGGTATGTTCCACCATCGCCATGACCCTCCATAGCTCCTTTGCCGGTGGGCACCGCAAAGCGCGTGGAATTCGCCCCTCGCTCAACACCACATACGGGCATACGCCAAGATCCTCGAGGTGCCGTGAAGCCTTGTTGGCCCAAGTAGCAAGTGAATTTGTGACAACCCTCCATGCAAACACGCTGCATTTTAGGGGAGCAGGGCACCCCATATGATCTTCCGGATGGCGCGACGACCATCCAAAGGCTCGATCATGGAGGTGGCCAATGGACGCCGCGCCGTCCATTGCCAGCGGTACGCCGGATCGGACGGTGAAGATGCCGTTCTTCTCCGGCGCCCGAGCGATGATATCGCCGTGACGCGTGGCGAGGTCCGGATGCTAGTGATGACGGCGACATCCGCCGGAAGGAAGTAGCGCTGTAGTAGACCGGTGCGCCAAGAGCCGCTGCCTTCGAGGAGCTCGGCCACCCTCCGCAGCGGCAAGTGCCTGGCTGAGTGATGGGCCGACGCGAGGGCTCCCGTGGCAGCCATCGGTCCCGCCATATGCGAATGTCCCGACTGCTCCCAACACGCCATATGATGCCCTTTTTTCAGAGCTCGAGGCCGTGTTGGATAGCTCGCCAGTCGGGAGGAGTTCCCGAAACACCGTGTCCTCAAGGCGCCCATCATGATAGTATCGGGCCTTTAACACTGCGCACACAAACCGGGTGGGTTTAGTAAGCAAACGCTGTGCCTGCCTCGCTAGGAGAGCCTGGTTAAAAAGGCGGAAATCTCTGAACCCTGCACCACCCTTGCTTTTCTCGAGCTCGGATCTTTGGCCAAGCAAGCCGGTCGTCTTCCTCTTGCCCTCAGAGGCGCCCCACCGTGGTTGCGAACCATTCTATTCAGGTCATCATGATCGACATAGGAAGCTTAAAAACACCCATAATATAAGTGGGAATAGCTTGGGCAACTGCCTTTATCATGGTTTCCTTCTTTGGCGAGAGAGGGTGTCACCCCAAGCAATAATCCTCTTCAATAGCCGAGATTGCAGATTCTGAAATTTACCTCGTGACATGCGTCCTTCGGGTGTTGGAAGCCCTACATATTTCTCCTCAAACGTGACAGTACCTATGTTTAATGTAGTTCTCACCGCCTCCTGTTTTTCCAGAGCACAAGCTGTACCAAAGAGAGCACTACATTTGGCCGGATTAATAAATTGTCCGGTGGCATTAGCATATGTGTTTAGCACTTCCTGGACCTTTTGGGCTTCTTCCTCCTCTCGCTTTAAAAACAGTAATGTATCATCTGCAAACAGAAGATGAGACACCCCGAGCTCTCTGCGGCACACTTTTAGCGGGTAAAGTCACCTTTTCTTCTCCTTCTTTCAAGAGAGCAGATAGACCGTCAGCCACAAACAGGAATAAAACGGGACAAAGGATCACCTTGTCAGAACTCCACATGACGGTGCGAACGATTCCGTAAGGGTTCCATTGAATTTAATCAGATATCTCACCGAGGTGACGCAAGCCATAATCCAGTCCACCCACCGCGAGCGAAACCCATCTTTTTCATCATTCGCCCAAGAAGATCCAGTCCACTCTATCGTATGCTTTGGAGAGGTCCAGCTTATATGCAGTAAACTTTTATTTGGGTCTTTCTCCTGCTGAATAAAATGAAAGCACTCAAACGCAATCAAAGCATTATCGGTGATCATACGTCCGAGGACAAAGGCGCTCTGCTCAGGAGATAATATCATCCAAAGATAGGCCTCAACCGGTTTACCAGACATTTTGCCACCACCTTGTAGATGACGTTACATAAGCTGATTAGGCAGAACTCCGTGAGCCTCTCTGGGTTATCCACCTTCGGGATGAGAACAATCGACGTGTTGTTCACCCCCTCAGGCATCATCCCTGTCCGGAAGAATTCCTTGACCCCTGCAATTACTTGTTCTCTCATCACGTCCCAATTACGCCGAAGAAGCGCTGGGAAGCCATCCGGACCCGGCGCTTTTAGCGATTCAATCAAACAGAGCATCGGCAATTTCCTTGTCCGAAAACTCTGCACACAGTCCATCATTCATGCGGTCGATACACGGGTTTAATTAGATCAATTCTTTGGATCCGCACAAAGAGAGGGGTCAGCAAGAAATAGTTTGGCAAAATAAGAAGTGGCCATGGCCGCCATGGACGCATGGTCCTGATGTGTGACTCCATCATCATCAATGAGAGATTTAATACGGTTTTTACGCGGCGCGCCAAACTGCCTTCGATGGAAGAACTGGGTGTTGTGGTCCCCTTCCGTAGCCATGCAATGCGGGATCTCTGCATCCACAACATCTCCTCCCTATAGAGCAGTTCGTTCATCCTGTCCGTCGCCTCCCGTATGTCCTTTCTATCTGCATTCATAGACATAAGCTCCTCGAGACGAGAGCGGGATTTGTTAATTTCCCGAATGACATTTCCAAACTATTATTTTAGCATGTAAGCCTTTCGCCAATTATTTTAGCTATATGCAAGTCATCTGAAAATTAATTTTGGGTTAGTCAATTTTGTTGGCGGTTGATTCTGCTTTAGAGATCCGTGCTCTTTTGCTTTGTTGGATGAGTTGTTTTGGTCTTTCTTTTTTCACTGATCACATATTTGGGTCAGTCAATTCCTAAATGGTCTAAAGCCCATTACATGTGCGCCCCAGTCCTCCCCTCTCTCTCTTTGTTCATTTTTCTGTTCTTATTTGTTTTTGCTTTGCTTTTCTTTTTTCCTTTTTCCGTTTTCTTTATTAGTCGGGTTTTTGTGTGTGTAGGTGTTTATGGGGTGTTGGGTGAATCTAAAATATATACGCATCAATACTATAAAATATATGCGAAAATTGTACTTATTACTTTTTTGTATAAAAAAACTGCAATTTCAATGTAAAGTTGTCTCCAAATTTTCTTTTCTTTCTTAAGTGTAATACCATGGCAATAATTCATTGTTTCATATGAAAAACTTTATTATTTTAATTTTGTTTAGTTATCATTACATTTTCTTTCTTCTTTGAGGGTAATACCAATGCCATTGATTCATTCCTCCTTACAAATTATTTTTTGTGAAATGCATTCGGCTGCCGAAACAAGAAACACAATTCAGTGCATATGGAGGCCTCGCTGATACTATTAAATTGCACATCATTTAACCAGTTCATCTAAAAGATAAGCTAAAGATAAAGAATTAGACATTTTACACTCCCACTTGCAACTCGTGGATAATTTGCACAAGAGAAGAGTACGTCCCTGTTATAGCCACCAGCAAGCCCAACATCAGTATTCCTATGATCGCCGCAGTCTCCGATGCCGTGAGAGATGTGGCTCCGAAGATCCTGACATAGCAGAGGCACGGCAGCAGCATGCACGCGCACACGCTGAGCAGGGAACCCACCAGCGCCATGAGGTACCCGAAGAATGGCAGCGCGATCGCGACGACCACCGTGCTCAGCACCAGTAGCGTCCTCACCGCGACGGACGCGGCGGCTCCCTCGCCTACCACGCCACGAAACCTCTCCTCGATGGCCACCGCGATCGGCGTGACCACCAGCGCGTACTTCGAGAACGGCATGACCACCGTCGTGTATATGGCGATCTTGGAGCTGAGCCTCGCCGCCGGTAGGTTGAGCGTCACCTGGGACTGCACGCCGTCGCCATACATGAGGTACCCGAGCACGGCCATTGAACCGTAGTTGAGCGTGCACAGCACGAAGCATATCGCTAGCATCTGGTTCATTAGGAAGAGAAGTTAGTATTTTACGTTTGGCATGTGTTAGGATTATGACTATCCATCTTCAGCAGCAGACCGATTTGGCGCGGGAATACTAAATTACTGTTACCTTTGGGAACTGAGATTTTTGCTTCATGGATGTGTAGAGCGTCGGGAACACCGCGTGGGTGCAGTAGCAGAAGGTGTAGAGGCCGAGAGCGGTGGGGAGGCCGGTGAGCCGCAATGGCGTAGTATTGCCTCGCCCAGAGAACCCGACGCCGTCGACGGCCGCGGCCCAGAGCACACTGAGGACGATGGCGACCGACGCGAACACGCCTGCTGCGGAGACGTAGGCGAGCACCCCCAGACTGCGCAGCCACGTCGTGGGCGCGACCATGAGCGCCACCAGCACGACGAACAGCTGTTTCCCCGCAAGCGACACGGGCCCCAGGCGCACGCTGGCGCCGGGGAAAAGCTTGTCGAGGTTGTCGCCGTCGAGGATGAGGAAGCCGATGGCGACGAGGTAGAGCTCGGCGTACATGAAGGCGGACACGACCAGGCGTCCCCGGCGGCCGAAGGCGCGCTCGCCGATGTCCGGGTACGTCCGGATTGCCTGGTCAGCGGCCATGCAACGCCCGAGGAGGAGGCCCGTGTACCAGCAGGTGGCGGCCACGGCGGCGAGCAGCGCCAGGCTTAGCCATCCACCCTCCGCGAGCGCGTACGGCATCGACAGCAGCCCAACACCTAAGCCATGGTGTCGCACGGTGTGAATCAAAACAAGGCGCAAAAGCAAAACCAAGAGAATTAACACCATGTCTGTGCGAATAAAAATTTGCATGCACACCTGCCAAGCCGTTGGTGCCGTTGAGGCAAGTTCGCACGAAGCTGGCATTGCCGTCGTTTTGAGCTCCGCCGTGCGACGCCTTCCCCGGCCGCGCGGCCTCTTGCGCTCCAAGAAGCGGCACGTCATAGCTCATAGGCACGGCGCAACCCGACCGTGCGCTCACGCTTATTGGTATGTACTTGGGGTCTCTATTTGACATCTTACTCTGGTACAAAGCTCCCTCCATGAACCATCCAAGGTTACAGTGTCAGAAAAATTCAGAACACGAGATATGTCACTTGACAGGAACACACCCTGTGAAATCACACTAAATCTTGGACTATCAAAATCATCTTTCGGGCCAGAATTCACACTCACACCATATGCCTAGCAGCAAGCTGAACCAAACTAATACCGAAATCCATCAATTTGAACCATGTGGGAAGGGAGCAGGGAGGGAAGAGGGAGAAAGGGGGGGAGGTACCTGCGATAATGGGGGAGGCGGCGCGGCGGCGCTGCGGGTGGGGAAGTCGGGCTGGGGCGTAGGGGCGGCTGGGGCTGAGAATACGGAGAAGACGGGCGACCGGAGAGCCAGATGGGACGCAGAGTTGGGGCCTAGGGCTGAGCAGATGGAGAAGAGGGGCGGCGGAGAAGCGTCACGGAACGAGAGGTGCGTCTCTCGGGGTGAGGAGAAGAGATGAAGCGGCACGTGATTTATAGAAGGGCGAAACTGAATTGCATAAAACCAGACGTACGGGTTTGCAGAAAACATCGTTCTATAATTTTCTGTCAGAAATCACTAATTCTCGACCTAATCTTTTGCAGAAAACACTAACCCATCGCTTCGAGCATTTTAATCTTGATTATGACATGTGGGTCCTGATTTTGATGACATGGCGTAACTGGTGTAAACTGAGGACGTTAAAGGTGATGCTAGGCGTCAATCTCGCGCCGCCCTTCCTGCTCTCGGTCGTGAGCAAATGGAAGCGCCGCCGCCGCCGCACAGGGCCGTCGCGCCCTCCGCCTTCCTCCGTCGGCGTGGCGTGGAGGCGCTCCAAGGTCAGCTGAGGTCCGGCCCCGCCGTGGGAGGCACCTGCCGCCCGGGCTCGCCGTGCCCATCCCGCGCCGCCCTTCCTGCTCCCGGCCCTGGAGCAGATGGACGCGCCGCCGCCGCATAGGGCCGTCAGCCTTCCTTCGTCGGCGCGGCGCGTAGGCACTCCAGGGTCGGCCGAGGTCCGCCCCGCCGAAGGAGGCGCCTACCTCTCGGGCTCACCATACCCATCCCGCGCCGCCCTTCCCATTCCCCGGTCCTGGAGCTGATGGACGCGCCGCCACGCCCTCCGCCTTGCTCCGCCGGCGAACGCGGAGGCACTCAGGGGTCGGTCGAGATTCAGCCCCATCACGGGAGGCAAGGCGCATCAGGGGACAGCTCGGGGCTCGGGCTCGAGTGCTCGGCTGCCCCTCCCGGCGCCACAGGCGGCTTCGAGCTCCGGATCCGGCCTCAAACCGCTGCCGAAGAGCTCGTCCAGATCGAGGCCGGTGGTTCGGCACCATCCGCCCCTGCGACAAGCTGCCTGCCAAGTCCGCCGTCAGAGTCCATGCCCACCGTACCACCAGCCACTAGAGATGCCCACCGTCAAACGTCGTCAGTCCTCATCAGTTACGCCACGTCATCAAAATTGGGACCCACAATTCATAATCGAGTTTAAAATGCTTAAAGCGACGGGTCAGTGTTTTCTGCAAAAGATTGGGCCGAAAATTAGTGGTTTCTAGCGGAAATTCGTAGAACGGTGTTTTCTGCAAACCTATGAGTCAATGTGGTGGTTTTCTGCAATTCACTCGAAGGGCGATGATAGGCGTCCGCGTCTTCTCTCTGCCCCCTGGCTTCTTTCTTCGCTCTCTCATGCGTGGCGCACCCCCCCCCCCCCCACACACACACCCCTAACCCCACCCGATGACCTGGCGTCGTCGCATTCGCCATGGTGATCGTCTTGCTCACCGTGGACCCGTCACGCTCCCCGCGGTCACCGATTCCAGCCAAAAGTGAGTCACAACTGCAACTCCCCAGCTCTACGGTTGTAGCACCATGTGGTCGTCGACGCGCCTTTCCGGTCGAGTTTGCAGCTCGCCGGCGATCAATTGCGGCATCACCCCCCTTCCCGGTCCCACGCTAGATCTCATCGTCGGGATTCATAGCAAACCACCACCGGCACCTTCTCGTCGTGAAGAATGGACGTAGTAAAAGCAGTCGATGGTAGTAGCAAAAAAACGCAGTCTCACTATTAGGGGGTTGCAGCTAGGTCGTAAAATGGATGTGGCAAAAAATTCTTAGGTGGTAGCAAAACACGATGATGGTGGAAACAAAACGACGTCGCGGGTGTCATGGGGGTCGCAACTACCATGAATGATTGCAACAAAAAAGCTGCCGATAGTAGCTTCATTCTTCATCGGTTGCAGCATCCATATACACCGGTTCCAGCAAAACCATGTAGCTTGTGGTCGTCGTCGCCTTAGCTCCTCTGTGTTTGTAACATCGCTGCCATCTTAGCTGGGGGGTATGTTGGCAGCCATCTCCGCTCCAGTTCATCTCTGATGAGATGCCGCCGTGTCTAGGCAAGGAGATTGCAGCGGAGAAGAAGTTGCAGCCCAGCATGAGCGCGGGGTAGGTGTAGCGCGAGAAGATAAGGGGGGAGTAGGACGAGCGCTGGGTGGATCGCTAGGGGGCTACGCGCATGGACGTGCTTCGGCCGGTCGGCCGGGTGGCAATGTAGGCGCTCCAGATTGCGGGAGCATGTAGACCTGAGAGCCAAAACTGATTTTTCGGCTATACTTTGGTTGCTCTGCACTTTACGTATGCTGTCCAAAATAACTATGACAAGCACCAGTGCCAGCTAGTGTAGTATTATCTTCACCTTTTGCTGGGACATGTGATTGCTTTTCTAACCAGCGAAATGGGAGCGCACCATGCACATGGTAAGCTGGCCCGACCAAAAATAATACTCTCTCCGTTCTTAAATATAAGTCTTCTTAGAGATTTCAACAAATGACTACATACAAAGCAAAATGAGTGAACCTACGCTCTAAAATATGTCTACATGCATCCGTATATTGTAGTTCATTTAAAATGTCTAAAAAGACATATATTTAAGAGAGAAGGACTTCGGTACAACCCCCCCCCCCCAATAAACGTATAAGGGGTAGTATTGTCATACTAAATTACGTACACTGTACCCGCCGTCCGTCAGAGGGTCGGGCCGCCTGCGGTCTGCTTCGCATTCTGCCCAGACGCGGCGGTTTGGTAGTGCGATCGAAAGGGAAAAAGTACGCCCCACCCCGACACCCCAGCTCCCCGTACGAAACCCTAGCGGCATCAACGCCGCCCGTGGTCCACCGCCGCCACGACGCCGGGCAGCGCCCGTAGTCACCCACGCCGTGAAACCGACACCCCATCCTCGCTTAGGAAACCCTAAGCGGCATCAACGCCGCCGTGGTCCACCGCCGCCACGACGTCGACTTTCGTGCGTCTAGTCGCGAAAGCACCGACGGGCGTCCGTAGTCACCACACGCCCGTGTCGCCGGTGAAACGCCCAGCCGCCGCCGTTACGTCTCGGTACGCGCCCTCCACGACGTGGGTGGCAGCAACGCATCGGCGTCAACCCCAGGCGAGGACCCCTCGACGACGCACAGTAGGTTAGGATGGCTCCTTTTATTCTTTTTTTTTTGATGATTTTGATTTGTCCATTGCATTTTTGTGCATTTTTTATGCAAAATGATCCCCTACTTAGGTAAATAAGAGAGGAGAGTAGTGACCTCTTAATGACCTCATAATGATTTTGTATGTTCAAATTTGTATGCATGCCACATAGTCATGTCACTGTCGCGATGATGTTTTGTGGAATGTTGGCATTGATCTCACACCTTATTTGTATGTGCATAGATGGAGCAAGTAACCAGATACGCCAAGTGATGATTCCGGTAGCGATAATGGATCCTCGTCATTGAATGCGAACCAACCTCCCGGAGACAACTATATGAGTCGGGATAGATAAATCGCAGTGGTAATGTAAGTGCCTTCAACGTTGACCAAAACATATTGAATACAAACTAGTTATTTGACACTAACATGTCCTTTTAAATTTGTACAGCTACATGGCAATGCTGACGATGAGGAATATGATATAGATGAACAATTTTATGCAGATAGTGTGAGCCAGGTATGTTGAAAAATTGTAGAGAAATGATTGACATTAAAATTGTATGGCCACTTATGTTACTTTACATGTGCAGATAAATGCTAATGGTGACAATGAGCGTAATAATATAGATGATGACAATGCCGAGAGCGAGGTCGATGCATCTCGTAGTGTGAGCGGTAGCCAAGTAAGTTCTTTACATTATTTATGGTTAGTAAGAATACAAGAACAGATTGACATGCAAGGTTATATGTCATATTTTGCGGGGAGGTGTTGATGGTCCTAGCGGGAATGATGAGCACAGCGATGATGATCAGTTTGACCTTGACATGTGCTATGATGAATATCAGCAAGAGTCACTTGATAGGCATTGGGCAGTGATGGTAAAGACATTCAGGTCATTAGACGAGGTGTACACGTTCTACAACAAGCACGCCGAGAGAACGTGGGTTCAGCATCGGAAGGACTCGCTAAAATTTTCAAGGATCGGCGCAAGGACTCCGCTACCGAGGAGGTATCTCTGTTCGCCCGCAGAAAACGACAGGCCAAGTTCTGTACCATGGAAGGCCGGACCCGCAGGCTTAGACCTGAGAGTCGATTCTTATGCGAAGCCCATTTGATAGTTAAGCTTGATAAAAAGCTCAACCTTTGGTATGTCAGCAGTTTCTCCGATGATCACAGCCACACTCTTGCACGACCGGACGAAGTCCCTTTCCTCCGATCTCATAATCAGATCAAAGCATTTGAGAGAGCTGAGATCTTAGCTATGGCTGGAGCTGGGATAAGAAAACATATCATTTTTTACAACGCCGTTAGCAGGTATGGGTCGTATGCAAAGTCACCATTTCAGAGGACAAAGTTGTATAACATGTGCTATAGGGAGAAGATGAAATTGCTTGCACAAGGTGATGCTGATACTGCCGTAGGAATAATGTTGACCCGGAAAGGACAGAGATCCAGACTTTTTCTTTGAGCACACGGTTGATGCTGAAGGCAGGCTCCAAAACCTCTTTTGGTGTGATTCACAGTCACGCCGGGATTATCTAGACTATGGTGATGTTGTTGTGTTCGATAGCACATACAAGATGAATAGATATGGAATGCCGTTCATCCCTTTTGTGGGTCTGAACAACCACCGTTGCACTACGGTATTCGCCTGCGCCATTGTTTCGCATTTAGACTGAGGCTACATATGTTTGGTTGCTTAACACGTTCTTGAAAGCTAACTGTCAGAAGAGGCCCAAATCTGTAATTACAGATGGAGATGCAGCGATGATAAGGGCTATTAGGAAGGTGCTTTCTGACGTGTGGCATCATCTATGTTCATGGCATATTGAAAAGAATATGCGTAAACACCTCAACCACAAGTCATTGAAGGAGTTTAGGGCATTATTGTACTATGCCACTACACATAAGGTTTTTGAGGAGAGATGGGCGCGTTTGTGCGCAAATGGCGACGGAGAAAACGAAAACATGGCTCCATAGGATGTACAGGAAGAGGACGCTTTGGGCTGCATCATATTTGTCCATGGGTTTTTCCTTGGTATGCGCAGAATCAGAGGAGTGAGAGTCTGAACTCTAGCCTGCACCTTCATCTTGACTATGGTATGACGATCGTTGACATGATTGTACACTACGAGAATTGTATTGTTCGCCTCCGTGAGAATGAAGCTTATGATGACTGCACGGCCTCACGCACTCTTCCGAATAAAGTGATCGAAAGTGTCGTGCCATTGAGTCGTATGCTGCGAAAGCATTCACGCAGCAAACTTTTATATGTTGCAACAAGATATGAAGAAGGTACAGGAGCTTGAGGTAATTGATAGACCGACAGGACCGATAGTCGAGATTTGTGGTTGCGTGGAAGAATAACAGGGATCACAGATTTAATGTGGACTATACGCGGTAACTCGGCAGTAAACTATAAAGTGCATTGTCAAGTATGACTCGCAAAGGGCTTCCTTGCAAGCATATTATTCATGTTTTGAATGCACTAAACTTACCTGTGATACCCAAGTGTTGTGTCCTGCGAAGATTCTCAAAAAAAGCACGAGCTGGACTGCCCATGAAGCGCACCAGCGATTTGTTTGCGTGGGGTTGGTCGAGTGGTGAGGACAGAACTAGATATAGTGAGTTGACCATTAAATCTTCAGAAGCATGTCATGTCGCATGCAGTAATCCTTTCTTATTCGACAAGTTGATGGCAGCTCTGGATGATATTATAGTGAATAAGGATATTCAGGGAAATGAAGATGATATTCAGCGAAGCTTCGTGAACAGTAATCCATTTGAGCCTAACCGAGATCATATTCTGGTTCGTGATCCAGGAAAGGTTTCCACCAAGGGCGCACCTAAGCAGAACAGTAGAGGTCGCGGTAAGGGTGGCCCAGATGTGACAAAAAATGAGAGGCCTAAAGCATTTGACGAGAAATCTGGACGAAAATGTAGCATATGCAGCGGCTCAAGTCATAACAGGAGCACATGCAGCAAAAATGAAGAGTATGTCTATTATTTGTTTATGTCAGTTTTGTTGTTTCATTAACGGTGCATTGATTCTCATATGTTTTTTGTATGCAGCAACTGGGCTTGAAGAATCATGTGAAGACGATGCGAGTGTTTTACCTCTTCCATTTATATGAAAAACAATTGTTAAATTTATGTTCGTGTTGAGTATTTTATATGTATGAAACAAGATTATTGCCTACAGACCGTTGTTTTTTCAGACTTGTTATTTCTGTCCACTACAATAAAATTACTGTGGTGACAATTGTTATGTTGAGACATCATTGTTGTTGATATAAATATTCAGTATTCGTTGTTTATTTTATGAATTCTGCATGTATTTACTACAGTCCCGTCGGCTGTCAAATATATTAAAATAAGAAAAGTACTCACAGAACTGTTGTTGAAAAAAAAATGAAAAAAAATACCCGCCCGTCTCCACAGCGTGTCTTAGTAAGCCCGTCGTTATCAAGCCCAACGGGCGACTACCACAGGCGTTTCGGAGCACGCCGTGGAAACCAGGCCCAACAGGGCAGCATCGACGCGACACATCGACGGGGTAGTAATCAGAGGAGTTCAATGCGACGACGGGAGGTGAGTATATAAACTAGTCGTCGTCGCCTTCGGCCGGCGAGGTGGGACTAAACTAGTTAGTTTCCCTGTCGCGGCGTCTCAGCGGTGGTAACTGGGCCGGCCCACGGCGCGTCGAGCCGTCGAGAAGACCGCGCCGTCAATTGCCTTTTTGGGCCGGCCCACGGCGCGTCGAGCCGTCGAGAAGACCGCGCCGTCCAAAGGTTTTTGGGCCGCCCACGTCGGCGTGTGGTTGTGTCCACGCCGCCCGCTGCCGACGCAAGTTTAGTCCCACCTCACGCCGAAGGGGACGACGACCAGTTTATATACTCAGCTCCCGTCGTCGCATTGAACTCCTCTGATTACTACCCCGTCGATGTGTCGCGTCGATGCTGCCCTGTTGGGCCTGGTTTCCACGGCGTGCTCCCGTTGGGCTTGATAACGACGGGCTTACTAAGACACGCTGTGGAGACGGGCGGGTAATTTTTTTCATTTTTTTTTCAACAACAGTTCACAGAGTATTTCTCTTATTTTAATATATTTGACAGCCGACGCGACTGTAGTAAATACATGCAGAATTCATAAAATAAACAATGAATACTGAAAATTTAACGACGACATGATTACATGATTACATATTACTATTCGGCAACAAAAAAAATCATGTAAACAAAAAAAGAATGATTATATAATATTTATGAAACAAAATATCATGTGGACATAAAAAATATTTGGAAAAGTGCCGAGTCTATTACATATAACTATTCGGAAGCAGAGTCTATTACATAAAATTTATAAGCAAGTGCGCAAAGCGTTTGGAAAATAAAGTCCTCTAGTACCACCCAATCACATGCAAAACTCCTCTGTGCCGTATCTATTTTTTCTTCTTTGATATCCGAATAACTTTGTTTTTCACTTCATCAAGCTTGTTTCTTTCCGAAAAGATAAGTTGCGCAATCATTAACTCTCTCGAATCATCAATTGAGGTCTGAAAAAAAAGGTGTTAGCACAGCGTTCATTGTACATCGTAGTCCAAACATGACTTATGCATCTGTGAAAATAAGCCTGTCCATTTGTCACCATCCCAATATTGAAAGCATCGAAGGAGAAATATTCCACACGAATTCCTAGTGCATACAATTTACGAAGATTAAATATCTACTGTAGATACAAGACCGACATTCTGTCGAAGTAAGAACTCACCCATCATGTTGTTTTGGCATGCCATACGTTTGAATAGGCCAATTGGAAACATCCGGATAATTCACAATTCCGGTTGCATTTGCTTCTTGGATATCTTCTGCTAGTTGTTTTCTACAGATATAATAAACATGGTGGAAAGAATATCATTCAGTGTACTAAAGAAAACGAATGTTACCAAATGCACATTTGAAAGTTAAACTTACCAGGTCCTCAACGAGTTCTCTAGTAACACTGTCAAGTTTTCCGGTCATCAACGAGTCAAGAACCTGAAACTCTCTCTTCCCGCTATGCATGACGACAGTAATCCAGTGATTATTTTGCTTGTTTAGAGGAATGTAAGTCTGCATCATAAGGACCATAAAACACAATCATCACATACTATCGTATGCATGTACCGTGTTAACAATCAAACTTACCTTTGATTTTTTAAAATACTCGTCCTGACATCTGTTCACGGGTCCATTACTATGCGACTCTGCTTCATAATCGTTACCGACGGTCTTCTTTCCGGGTCTAATGTGAAGCAACCAATGTATCCTCCAAGTTGTCAACATGAAACGATCATCATTAACTTTGTCGACCAAAAATGATGAGTATGCATTAATTACCTATAAATAATATGTTCGATTAAACAATGATATTTTCGAATCAATTGTAAAACAATATATGAAATTAACTTACGTCGCCACTTAGCCACTCATGGTTAATAATCTGACAAGCTCTCCGCATAGTGAGACCTTCTTCCATGCCATCATTGAAAATTTCTGTTTTGGCATGTTTTTGTGAATGCTCATGCGCACGCATCGCATTTCTGATGGACGCTTTCACCACATCATACTCATCACCAGATTTGTTAACACCACCATTTTGGAACAATTCTGTAACGCACAATTCAAATAATTATAAACGCAAATACATAAATAATTATTACGCAATAACAATTAGAAACACAAAAAACTTACTTTCTTTGGCAGAACGTTTTGCACGTTTGTTCGGTTTAGGGACCACATAAGGAGACTTGACATGTTGTGATCCTTTGCGCTATGCCTGCCAGTAACCTCCTCCACTTCCTCTTGTACTCCTTGAGAACCAACCGATGCATGCGATGCGATTTCGTCCATCTCTAAAGATGTGGCAGCTTTTTCATCTGATACTTCTGGTACTTGGACAGGATCATCCATATCACCCTTGAAACTATCCCAGTACTCAGGTGTGCTGTAAAAAGGTGTGTTTCCACGAGAAGTTACATCAACGCCGTTATCATCCTTTTGCAAATTCATTTTGGAAGGTGTGCGGAACCGGTCTGAATCATCTTTTTGATATACAAACTCTTTTTGCGGACGTCCAACATCGTTTGAAGACTCATTAATGCCTCCGTACAGATTCTCTTCGTCCTCTTCCAAGTTAGTGGGTTCGTAGGAGACGCCGGTTTTGTTCAGTTTCTCAATCATCCTCTGCAAGAAAACATTTCATCTTAATTCTTCAATTCAGTGATGGACATTAAAGAGACGTGCTCAAGTGTTACCTGTGCGCATAACTCTGGCAAACGAAGCATTTCCTTCCGAAGTTCATTCATCTCACTCAAAATCCGGTCCATAGTAGGCTTCTGGCTTGAAGCCTCCGAGGTACTGCCCTCTTTCCTCGTTCCAGTAACGTTAGATTTTTGCTACTAGCTTTCTTGGTTTTTGAGCTTCTTCTTCCGCAATTTTTTCAGCCTATACTCCTCTGTAATGTTGTCATCGATCTACAAGTGCAACAAGAGAATTATACATACAAACCATATGCACACTTTACTTTATTTCATAAATGTAAAACAAACATGATTACTAGGATTACCATCTCAACACCAATGCACCATATTCATAGTCGTATTTGTCTCTTCTCACAGCCATATCTTCCGTCCAGTTCCTCATCACGGGCTCAACAATGCCAACGGATCATATTTTGGACCGGTGATTGGTTGCACCTTCTCCCAGTATAGGTACTGCAAAACACATAAACTAATTAAATTACATGTTCTTCTATGACATTTTATAACAAAGTGTTGAAATTAATAAATAGAACGTACTTGCAAAAGGGCGAGGTTCCCCTGGGGCCACTGCCTAACATGGCCGTCCTGCAGAAGCTTACCAATCTCCGATAAACAGAATCGTGAAGTGAATGCATTCCAGTTGAACTTCCTTATCAACTTAATATTTTGCACTAAGGCATAGTATTTTTTCGGAACGTATTCATGAGACACTGGTGCAATTATAGTTCCTAAGAGAACTAGAAATGTCATCCGAATAAAGTCATCATCAGTGCTCTTATTGTTCACAATCTTTTCTATGAGATCATCAATCATGATCTTACCATTTTTCTTGCTAACAAAACTAACAGGTATTTTTTGGTTGCTTTTTCTCCTTCAGTACTAAGAAACCCAAAACATCCACTCCATTGTTTTTCCAACCAAATATGGAGTACACATCATCAGGCCTTAGTGAAATAAGACCTTTACATCCAGCAGTACTTCCAGAACTCTCTTGAACCATGAATTTTTGCTACTCGGATTGTAACCTTGGAGTAAAAAGTGAAGCACAAAATCACGCATCTTTATCGATGGTATTCTAAACATGCCCTGCATATCCGTTTCATAAAACCTGAATTTCTGACTGGGTGACAGTTTGTCAACTAGGCTAACCCACTTTTGAACAGAACATGGAATCACACCGTCGATATTCATACTGCATCAAATAGATTTCTGTCACATACCATCATACTGCTATGAGCCTCGTCGTATAAAAAAACTGGAAAAAAAACTTACACGACGGCGACGGTGGGAGAGGCACCGGCGGCGTATAGTGGCGACGTGTCAGGGGACGCAAGCCGGCGCGGGCGCACCGACGGCGTTTGTACGGTGGGGCGATGGTGGGAGAGGCAGCGGCAGCGGCAGCGTATACTAGGCGACGGGTCAGGTCAGGGCAGGCCGGCGCGGCCGCACCGGCGCCGTTTTGGAGTGTGGGGCGACGGGCGGCGTATGGTGGCAGCATCGCGTATCGGCGGCGGCGAGAGACGGGCTGACGAGAAGGAAAATTTGCATGCATCGCCGGCTAACGACGTCGCCCGGCGCTGATTGCGGCGTCGTTGTTAGTGGGGCGATTTGCCCCATGCACGCATGCGCGTCGGTTAGCGAGACGGACGGCGTTTTTTTTTGCAGGGCCTCATTTTTTTAACTAAATAAAGTAGGCACATTTTTTTTAACTGTATCAAATTTTTTTTATCTTAACCAATTTTTTACCTTAATCAAATAGGCTCTTTTTTTAACTTAGCCAAACGTGCCCACTTTTTTTCCACGTGCTACTGTGCACTAGCAGGGCACGCACGCAAAAATTTGTCACGTTTCGAGTCCGTATGGATTTTCTACCATTTTCCGGGCAGAAAACCCAGAAAATACTGCCCGGACGTGACATAACGTGCGTTCGTTGTCGGATTTCGTTCATTTTGGCCGTGGGGTGCCCGGGTGGGGCCCCACACGCGCTCGCAGAAGTTGGGTGCAATCCGTCAAACCGCTCAGGTACTTGCTGTGGAAGGGGGTGGTTTCGGTATGGCCGGAGGGGACCCTCGGTCGTACGTCTCCGCTTCGCATCCGCCAAACGTGCCCACTTTTTTTCCACGTGCTACTGTGCCCTAGCAGTGCGCGCACGCAAATATTTGTCCCGTTTCGAGTCCGTATGGATTTTCTACCATTTTCCGCGTAAAACCCGTAAAATACTGCCGGACGTGACGCAACGCGTCGCTCGTTGTCGGATTTCGTTCATTTTGGCTGTGGGGTGCCCGGTGGGGCCCTACACGCGCCGCAGGTTGGGTGCAATCCGTCAAACCGCTCGGTACTTGCCGTGGAAGGGGTGGTTTCGGTATGGCCGAGGGGACCCTCGGTCGCATGCGTCTCCGCCAGCATCCGCCAAACGTGCCCACTTTTTTTCCACGTACATCGTGCCCTAGCAGGCACGCACGCAAAAATTTGTCCCGTTCGAGTCCGTATGGATTTTCTACCATTTTCCCGCGTAAAACCCGTAAAATATCGCCGGACGTGACGCAACGCGGCGTTCGTTGTCGGATTTCGTTCATTTTGGCCGTGGGGTGCCCGGTGGGGCCCCACACGCGCCGCAGGTTGGGTGCAATCCGTCAAACCGCTCGGTACTTGCTGTGGAAGGGGTGGTTTTGTATGGCCGGAGGGGACCCTCGGTCGCACGTCTCCGCTTTGCATCCGCCAAACGTGCCCACTTTTTTTCCACGTGCTACAGGGCACGCACGCAAAAATTTGTCCCGTTTCGAGTCCGTATGGATTTTCTACCATTTTCCGGGCAGAAAACCCATAAAATACTGCCCGGACGTGACGCAACGTGCGTTCGTTGTCGAATTTCGTTCATTTTGGCCGTGGGGTGCCCGGGTGGGGCCCCACACGCCGCAGGTTGGGTGCAATCCGTCAAACCGCTCGGTACTTGGTGGAAGGGTGGTTTCGGTATGGCCGAGGGGACCCTCGGTCGCACGTCTCCGCTTCGCATCCACCAAACGTGCCCACTTTTTCCACGTGCTCATGCCCTAGCAGGCACACACGCATAAAATTTGTCCCGCTTTCGAGTCCGTATGGATTTTCTACCATTTTCCGCGTAAAACCCAGAAAATACTGCCCGAACGTGACGCAACGTATGCTCGTTGTCGGATTTCGTTCATTTTGGCCGTGGGGTGCCCGGTGGGGCCCTACACGCCGCCGCAGGTTGGGTGCAATCCACAAACCGCCCGGTACTTGCCGTGGAAGGGGTGGTTTCGGTATGGCCGAGGGACCCTCGGTCGCACGTCTCCGCTTAGATCTCCGCCAAACGTGCCCACTTTTTTTCCACGCGTGCTCGTGCCCTAGCGAGCACGCACGCAAAAATTTGTCCCGTTTCGAGTCCGTATGGATTTTCTACCATTTTCCGCGTAAAACCCGTAAAATACTGCCGGACGTGACGCAACGTGCGTTCGTTGTCGGATTTCGTTCATTTTGGCCGTGGGGTGCCCGGGTGGGGCCTCACACGCGCTCGTAGAAGTTGGGTGCAATCCGTCAAACCGCTCCGGTACTTGCTGTGGAAGAGGGTGGTTTCGGTATGGCCGGAGGGGACCCTCGGTCGCACCTCTCCGCTTCGCATCCGCCAAACGTGCCCACTTTTTTTCCACGTGCTACTGTGCCCTAGCAGGGCATGCACGCAAAAATTTGTCCCGTTTCGAGTCCGTATGGATTTTCTACCATTTTCCACAAAATTCATATATGTTAATGAATTTAAAACTATTTCAGATAATGTTAATGAATTCAAAAATTCTCGGATTCATAAATATTAATGAATTATAAATATTCTCTGGTTCATAAATATTAAAAATTTAAAAATATTTCGGAAAATGTAAATGAATTTAAAAATACTTGTATTCATTCATATATGTTAATGAATTTAAAAATTCTTGTATTAATTCATATATGTTAATGAATTTAAAACTATTTCAGATAATGTTAATGAATCCAAAAATTCTCGGATTCATAAATATTAATGAATTATAAATATTCTTTGGTTCATAAATTTAGATAATTTTAAAATATTTCGAAAATGTAAATGAATTTAAAAATTCTTGTATTCATTCATATATGTTAATGAACTTAAAAATATTCTCTGATTCATAAATGTTAATGAATTTAATAATATTTCATAAAATGTTAATGAATTAAAATATCTCACCTTTTTAATTTTTTTGTTTTTTATTTGTTATATTTTTATTTCAAAATTTCGATTTTTTCATCCACCGGCTTTGCTATATGGACATATTTAAACAAAATCTGAACATTTTTAAAACACTTTATAAACATTTACATACACTTTTCATTTTTTATTTTATGTGTTTTCATGATTTTTTTATTCTACAATTTTCCGATAATTGCATACCTTATTCTGTGCTATGTATATTTGATGCAAATTTTTTAAATATATTGTGAACATTTTTATGCATGGGTCGGAATTTTTTTTTATTTTTCTCAAAATAGGCGTTCAATATTTAGCTAATTTTTTGAACAAACTTTGAAGACAAATTTAAACAAGACTCGAACAAACTAGTTTGAACATAGAGATATTTTACATAGTCCATTCAACAGTACCAAAACCAAACGACTTTTTTCGAACCTAAACGATACATAGTTCATACTTAGAACATTTAAAAAAAACTACTCCTCCTCGTCGCTAGCCAACAGATCGATGACCTCCCCGACGTCACCGCCGTCACCCCTCGTCGTCGTCATTATCGCTGTCACGACCTGGCTAACCGCTCCCGGTCGATGACGTCGTCGTCCAAGCGACTCGGCGCCTCCGCCTCACTTCTTGGGACCAGCGGAATCGCTGCCGCTTTGCTCGGCGGCCTCCCTCTCGCAGCCGCCGCCGCCTCTGCGGCCCGCTGCGACCGCCCGGCAACG
The DNA here is from genome assembly GCA_021605145.1 of Aegilops bicornis. NCBI lineage: Eukaryota > Viridiplantae > Streptophyta > Magnoliopsida > Poales > Poaceae > Aegilops > Aegilops bicornis. Next base: position 575,079,955 of record CM038670.1, on the reverse strand, counting down.
CTTGAGGCGGCAGGTAACCCGGCGTGTCGTCGGGATCGCCGTCCTCCCAAGAACCAATCGCTCGTGGCAGCTTCCACCTCCGGCGGCGGGGGATCGGCGGCGCCACGCAGTGGTGGAGGAGCCCGGCAAGGCCGCCGGACGGGGCGGGACAAGAAGGCGACGACGGTCGCCGATGAGGTCAGGCGTGACGCCGGACGCCGCCAGCCGGTACGCGCCGATGACGGCGGCGTAGTCTTTGCCGTCCCAGAACGCGTGACGGCCGCGAATGTTGTTGCGGCCGCCGGTCCGCTTCTCCTCCGCCGTGGCGCCGGGCCCGCGCCTCGGGTAGCCGTCCTTGTCGAGCTTCCAGTCGTGCGGAAGACGGCAACCCGGCGGCACGAGGAGCCCGAACCGTAAAGCTCCTCCGTCTCCGGCGTGTTTCAGCTCGACGGCCACGCTACTGGGTCCGCTGCCGCTGGTGCCGGAGCTGCCGCTGTGGAACGACATGTCGCCGGGCGGCCTTTTGGGAGGTGGAGACGGAGAGGAGCGGTGTTTGCGGCGACGGGCGGGAGCGGTGTTTGCGGCGACGGGCGGACGGGGTGAGATTTATAGGGAGACGGCGGGCAGCGGGCGGACGGGTCGTTGGCCTATCAATTCGACGGCAATGAGGGCGGCGGCGCAGACGAGGGACGGGCAACGGGTGGCGAGGGGACGGGGCGGCTGGGCGGCAGACGAGGCGACGGACGGGACGGGGCGGCGGGCCGCAGTTCACGCGCCATGACACGCTTTCACCGGGCGACGCGCGGTTTGACCACCGACGCGCTTGACCACCGACGCGGTAAAAAGAACGTATGTCGCCACAGTAAAAAAAACCGACATATACACGACGCCGACGGGTCAGCAAGGGTACGTCGCGGGGGCGGGACTGGGGGAGGGGCAGGGGCAATGACCATCCTACCCTTTTTTAAGTTTTCAGGCGAAGGGGTATAGGACGATCTGGACTGTTGATGTTTTCAGGGGGGTTGTACCGAAGAAAAAGTGTATTTAAGAACGGAGGGAGTACGCGCCACCACCATGCACCACGGTAATTTGCACTCCCTCCGTTTTCAAATATAAAACATTTTAGAGATTTCAACAAATGATTACATACGGAGTAAAATGAGTGAATCTACACTTTAAAATATGTCTACATATATCTATATCTTGTAGTTGATTTAAAATATCTAAAAAAACTTATATTTAAAAACGGAGGGAATATGTGGGTACGAGCTTAACTCCATGCATACGCCCGACCAAAGATAATACGTTTCGAGAAATCGAAGAAACATCTCAACAATAGGCTGTGTGATGTTCATTCATAAACGTGAAAAAGAGATTGCGCACCATGAGGAATGACTTGTACTGTTGTGCGCCATCTATGCTACCCCCTCTGTCCCGTATTAGACGGAGGGAGTAGTATCCAGCAGAGCAGGTCCTTGCTTATACTTCAACGTCAAGGATACTGTAAAGAAAAATCAAACGCTTTGCGCAAAGCATACAGAAAAAAACACCAGAAGGAAAAGGCATTACAGAAGGCACACCAGTAGGTGACGGAAAAGCAAAAAAAATGTAAAAAGTCAGGATTGGCAAAACAAGACTTAAAAACATAGAATGCCTAGCTGCCTAGCGGAAAGGAACTAATAAGACAAGGAAAAAAAGAGTATTTTTATACAGATGTACACGGGCTTTAGAAGTGGACACCTTGAGGAAGGTGAAGTGCCCACAATTGCCTTTCCTCTAAGAGCAAACTCTAATCGGGCGATCCATTTCGTCCGCCCACGTCTGTTTGGGTCGTCACAGACAAAAACGTCGGCCCAACGCGTCGATCCATTCCTCAAACCCATCCGCTTCGTGTCTGCGCGGACCCATTTCCGGCCCATCCGCGCATCCCCTTGGTGTTCGCCGCGTCTCCACATGTCGACCGGCCAACAACCCTAAGCGGTCATAATTAACGAGGCCACCTACCGAGGGCCCGCCTGGCAGTGTGTGGAAGGGCCGCGTGCCCGTCCTTTTAAATGGACGCGTACGGCCGCGACGGTCTCATCCACTTCCCATCCATATCTGGCCACTTTTGCTCCCTCGCCGGCGACCACAAAACCCTAGCCAGCCAGCCAGACTAAACCCTAGCAACGCCATGGGCATCTTCAGCGGGAAGGGAGGGAGGAAGGGGAGGTTCAGTGCCGGCGCGAGCTCTTCCCACCGGCTCCCTCCTCCACCGCCGCCGGCTAGACACGGCACGACACCGAGGGAGAAGGAGCGGTTGTACATCCCAGTCCACCAGGCGCAGTGGCACTGGGAGTACCGCCAGCCCCTGCATGAAGGAAATATGCCCTAGAGGCAATAATAAAGTTATTATTTATTTCCTTATATCATGGTAAATGTTTATTATTCATGCTAGAATTGTATTAACTGGAAACTTGATACATGTGTGAATACATAGACAAAACAAAGTGTCCCTAGTATGCCTCTACTAGACTAAGTCGTTAATCAAAGATGGTTAAGTTTCCTGACCATAGACATGTGTTGTCACTTGATGAACGGGATCACATCATTAGAGAATGATGTGATGAACAAGACCCATCCGTTAGCTTAGCATTATGATCGTTGAGTTTTATTGCTATTGTTTTCTTCATGACTTATACATGTTTCTCTGACTATGAGATTATGCAACTCCCGAATACCGGAGGAACACCTTGTGTGCTATCAAACATCACAACGTAACTGGGTGATTATAAAGATGCTCTACAGGTGTCTCCAAAGGTGTTTGTTTGGTTGGCATAGATCGAGATTAGGATTTGTCACTCCAAGTATCGGAGAGGTATCTCTGGGCCCTCTCGGTAATGCACATCACTATAAGCCTTGCAAGCAATGTGATTAATGAGTTAGTTATGGATGATGCATTACGGAACGAGTAAAAAGACTTGCCGGTAACGAGATTGAACTAGGTATTGAGATACCAACGATCGAATCTCGGGCAAGTAACATACCGATGACAAAGGGAACAACGTATGTTCTTATGCGGTTTGACCGATAAAGATCTTCATAGAATATGTGGGAGTCAATAAGAGCATCCAGGTTCTGCTATTGGTTATTGACCGGAGATGAGTCTCGGTCATGTCTACATAGTTCTCGAACCCGTAGGGTCCGCACGCTTAACGTTCGATGTCGATCGGTATTATGAGTTTATGTGTTTTGATGTACTGAAGGTTGTTCGGAGTCCCGGATGTGATCATGAACATGACGAGGAGTCTCGAAATAGTCGAGACATGAAGATTGATATATTGGAAGGCTATGTTTAGACACCGGAAAGATTTCGGATGAGTTCGGGCATTTTCCGGAGTACCGGGAGGTTACCGGCACCCCCCGGGGAGTTAATGGGCCTTGGGTCTTAATGGGTTTTAGTGGAAGAGAGGAGGAGGCGGCCAAGTGGGAGGCGTGCCCCCCCCCCAAGCCCAATCCGAATTGGGGAGGGGGCCGCCCCCCTTTCCTTCTCTCTTTCTTCCCCTTCCTTCCCCCTCCTAGCTGGACTAGGAAAGGGGGAAAACCTAATCCTAGTAGGAGTAGGAATCCCTTTTGGGGCGCGCCCTAGGAGGCTGGCCCTCCCCCTCCTCCACTCCTTTATATACGGGGGAGGGGGGCACCCCATAGACACACAAGTTGATTTTAGCCGTGTGCGGTGCCCCCTCCACAGATTTCCACCTCGGTCATATTGCCGTAGTGCTTAGGCGAACCCCTGTGTCGGTAACTTCATCATCACCGTCACCACGCCGTCGTGCTAGCGAAACTCTCCCTCAGCCTCAGCTGGATCTAGAGTTGGAGGGACGTCACCGAGCTGAACGTGTGCAGATCGCGGAGGTGCCGTGCGTTCGGTACTTGATCGGTTGGATCGTGAATACGTTCGACTACATCAACCGCGTTACTTAACGCTTCCACTTTCGGTCTATGAGGGTATGTGGACACAATATCCTTGCTCGTTGCTATGCATCTCGTAGATAGATCTTGCGTGACCGTAGGAAAATTTTGAAATATTGCGTTCCCCAACATTGCAGTACCCGGATGTGAACTTGCCGCACGGCTGACATCTGGACCCGCAGCGCATTCCGATCCTGGCGGCGCCGAGGTCCGCGCGGGCGCACGCGAAGGAGGTTTCCCGGCGGCGCGCGGTCCTTACGCCGGAGCAGAGCGCCATGCGTGCCTACGCGCCAGACTCTCCCAACTGGGAGCGCTGGTTTGCGCTAGAGCACGAGGAGGAGCACCACCTCAGCGTCTGTGACGCCCCCGATTCAATCGTACACTAATCATACATGCAAACGTGTACGATCAAGATCAGGGACTCACGGGAAGATATCACAACACAACTCTAAAACATAAAATAAGTCATACAAGTATCATAATACAAGCCAGGGGCCTCGAGGGCTCGAATACAAGTGCTCGATCATAGACGAAGTCGCCAAGCAACAATATCTCGAGTACAGACATAAGTTAAACAAGTTGCCATAAGATGGCTAGCACCAACTGGGATACTGAGATCGAAGAGGCGCATGCCTCCTGCCTGGGATCCTCCTAACTACTCATGGTCGCCGTGGGCTGCACGTAGTAGTAGGCGCCTCCAAGGTAGTAGTCGCCATCGACGGTGGCGTCACGCTCACTGGGCTCCATCGTCTGCTGCAAAGAACCGGGTAAAGAGAGGGGAAAAGGGGAACAAGGCAACCGTGAGTACTCATCCAAAGTACTCGCAAGCAAGGAGCTACACTACATATGCAAGGATATATGTGTAAAGGGCCATATCAGTGGACTGAACTGCAGAATGCCAGAATAAGAGGGGGATAGCTAATCCTGTCGAAGACTACGCTTCTGGCAGCCTCCGTCTTGCAACATGTAGAAGAGAGCAGACTGAAGTCCTCCAAATAGCATCGCATAGCATAATCCTACCCGACGATCCCCTCCTCGTAACCCTGAGAGAGAGCGACCACCGGGTTATATCTGGCACTTGGAAGGGTGTGTTTTATTAAGTATCCGGTTCTAGTTGTCATAAGGTCAAGGTACAACTCCAAGTCGCCCTCACATCAAGATCACGACTATTCGAATAGATTAACTTCCCTGCAGGGTGCACCACATAACCCAACACGCTTGATCCCATTTGGCGGACACACTTTCCTGGATCATGCCCGGCCGGAAGATCAACACGCCGCAACCCCACCTAGGCACAACAGAGAGGCCAGACGCCGGGTTCTAAACCTAAGCGCACAGGGTTCCGGGCCCATCGCCTTAGCACACCTGCACGTTATAACGCGCCGGAAGCGTAATCTAGCCCCTTAATACAAGAGCAGGCTTATGCGTTCCAATCCGCGCGCAAGCCGCCATTGGCGTCACGAAGTGCTTCGGCTGATACCACGACGCCGAGTGCCCATATCTTTCCCACGTAGTTGGTTAGTGTGTATAGGCCAGTAGCCAGACTTAGATCAAATACCAAGATCTCGTTAAGCATGTTAAGTATCCGCGAACGCCGAACAGGGCCAGGCCCACCTCTCTCCTAGGCGGTCTCAACCTGCCCTGACGCTCCGCCACAAAGATCCACTCGTGGGTGCTCCACAAGCCGACCCGACTTTAGTCACCACATGTGTCATGTATAAAGTATATAGTATATACCCGTGATCACCTCCCGAATGATCACGGCCCGATAGTATAGCACAACAGACGGACAAGAATGTAGGGTCACAGATGGAAAAACTAGCATCCTATACTAGGCAAGTAGGATTGCAGGTAAAGGTATCAACAAAAGTAGCAAAGACAGGCTATGCATCAGGATAGGAATAACGGAAAGCAGAATATGCTATACTACTCTAATGCAAGCGTATAGAGGAGAGTAGGCGATATCTCGATGATCAAGGGGGCTTGCCTGGTTGCTCTAGCAAGAGAGAAGGGTCGCCAACTCCGTAGTCGTCTTGGGTAGCAAATGCCGGTCTCGGTGTCTAGCGGAAGAAGAGGGGAAGAAACAATGAATACAATGCAAACAGATGCATGACAAAGCAAAGCGTGATGCTAGGCGTGCCCTAACGCCGGTAGTAGGTGATACCGAAGGGGAAACATTCGGGAAAGTATTCCCTGTTCCGCTGCTGCGTGCAGGAGCCAGAGGGGGGAGTTGCGAGTTTGATATGTTAGAGGTGTGCGGCGGACGAACGGGTTGCGTATCCGGAATCGTCTCGTCATTCTGAGCAACTTTCATGTTGAAAATATTTTAATCCGAGTTACGGATTAGAATATATGATTTTCTAAAGATTTTATTAATTTCTGGAATTTAATTAATTATTTAAATCCAACTTTATCTAGAATAGTAAATGATGACGTCAGCATGACGTATGTGTGAGTCAACAGGCAACAGTGCGTTTGACCTGGTCAACCTGACAGGTGGGTCCCACCTGTTAGGGACTGTTTAGCTAATTAACAGTAGTTAATTAGGGTAACTAGTTATTAGGTTAATTAATCTTAATTAGTTAAAATAAATAGGATTAATTAAGTAAATTATTTAGTTAATTAATTAATTATTTTTATTATTAATTATTTATTTATTATATTTTTTAATTCTTGTTTTTTTTAAAACGTTCTCAGGGGGGTGGGGGCCCCATGTCATTGGCCTAGGGGCCAAACGGGTGCGGGCGACGGGCGCTGGACGCCAGCCCGATACGGCGCTCGCCCAGATCGACAGAGGGCCGACCATAGGCGCAGCGAGGCCAACCGGGGTCAAGAGGCGCCGCCGCTGTGGCGCGCGGTGGCGAGGGTGGATGCGGGGCGCGAGCAGCCTAGGAGGCGCTGGAGGAGGCGTACTGGCGGGAAGGCAGGGGTCGTGGGAAGCAAAGGCACGGCGCCGCGGGCGAGCGGGACGACGGTGGGCGGCATCGCCAGGTGGCACGAAGCGGCGATGGGCGCGACGGAAGCGCTGGATAACGCTGGTAGCAAGTGCTCACCGCGAGCACGAGCACCTGGCGGCGCGTGCACGACTGCGGGACGGCGCGCGGCGCGGCCCCGAGCGGCGAGCAGGGAACGAGGGAGAGAGAGGAGGGGCGCGGGGGTTGCTCACGGCGCGGAGTAGGGTTCGGGGCAGCGGGCTCGGCGGAGGTCGGGGAAGTCCGACGAGGGAGAGGATGAGGACGACGTAGGCGGAGGTAGAAGCAGTGTCAAGGGCGAGGTGGCTCCAAGGCCGAGGTGACGGGCGACGACGGCGGGTCCGGAGAGGAAGAGGCGTGGCACTGCGAGGGAGAGGGGTTCGCACGGGCGGGTGGCTCGTCCACCGCAGTAGGGTCGCCGGGCGGCGCGGGGCTCGAGCACGGAGCCAGGGCGGCGTCGGCGGCAGTTCGGTCCTTGCCCCCGATCTCGATCCAGATCGGGGGAGGAGGAGCGGGCGACGTGGGGATGGAAATGGGTGCGTGAGGGGGGGGGTTAGGATTTCTGGGTCCAGGGGATAAGGGAGAGTGGGGAGGGGCCGGCTGGGCCAAGTGGGGGGTTACAGGGAAGTGGGCAGGCGGTTGGCCAGCTAGTCGGGCAGTTGGCCCAATGAGGGTTTCCCTTTTTTTTGTTTTTGTTTATTTTCCATTTCCATTTATTTATTCTTTTCTATTTTACATTAGTGTCTGATATTTTAGTTTCTTTAAAATACCAAGTTAGCACCTAAATTAGTATCATCAAATTAGGCCACTGCCAAACCTAGTTTGGATCCAAAATAAATTAGTTTAATATTTTTATACTTTCAAAAGAAATTAAATTAATATTTTAGCCATTGTTTTTAATTAGTTTAGGGCATTTAAACACTTTGTAAAAGGTTGGTTCCACCACCAAAACTAGTTAGGGATTATTAGACACATGATGAACATTTTAATTTTAATAGTTGAAAACTTTTATTGTTTGCTTGATTTTGAATCTGAACTTGAATCGGTTTCGAACTAGTGCGAGATTAGCAACAGTAATTGAAGTGACGTGGCATCATTAGCAGAGGGTTGCTGTAGCTTAATTATCCGGGCGTCAAAAATCTCCTCTACTACAAGAAATCTCGTCCCGAGATTTAGGAGGGAAGTAAGGGGGAAGGGATTGGGTTACGAAAAATCTAACGGATCTCCTCGGTCTTGGTTGCTCTTCTCGAAGAAGTTGACCGCTTCCGTTGATGTCTTCATTCTGCTGTTTCAGGTCATCATGATGAAGTTGTCGCCCTTTCTTCGGGAACTCCAACGCATTTCATTTAATAGGTAAGGGCAGCTCGGCCACGACGTAATGCTTATGAGGGAAACAATCAAGTTAACCCATGAATGAGCATAAGAGTACCTCTCGAGTTGAACCAATAAAATATGTCGAGAGTAAGGTACGAAGGTTCAATAAGAGGTTCCAAGCGGATAGATAGTTGCTCGAAGTCTGAACCGGAGTGAGAAAGGGGTTCAGAGCAACGAGAGTAAGTATTGCGTCTGATACCAGAATAGAGCATTAGGAAGGTGACCCGTGAATTACATACGAAGCCAAGTGTGAGGAATAACTTTGACACTAGGGTGTACAGGAGAGTTAGGTTTCGATCCTGTGAAACTCAGGTTATGGGCCCACCATGTGGGTTAAACGTTGAAAGAGCGGTGACATCTTGCACGGTTATGATAGCAAGGCATGCCAGTAGAATAACTCGCCGCTTATGTCGGCAACAACATCGGTACCAAGGGCGAGGGACGAAGAGAACTAATTCCTGCTTTCGTTGAACGAGGCGGACCAATAGGCAAAGTTCTTATCCATCGGTGGTTACCGAAATGTTTTCAACAATAGTAACAGTGGTCTTACCGATGAGTTGTACGTCGAGGTGTTTACATAAGCAGAGAATATCACCGCTTAGATCATATAGATCACAAGCAACGTTTATCCAACCAATGGAGAGGAAAATATGACTATCGACAAATGTATCAATGGAAAGGAAAATTGTGATTACACACGATTATTAGGAGTATATCCTTCCCATGTACAAGGTAACATGGCATACAAGGTAGGAGAGTAAGTACCCAACCATTCGGATAAAGAGGCAAGGATTACTCAAGATGTTACCCATTCAACGGTGTTTGGATAATCGACCAAGAAACATTTAGCATCGCTACCCAATGTTCTTGTTGAAGAGCGGGGTATCATAGTCATGCTTCGAGGTAGCAATGATATGGTGTTTCAATCAAAGGCCAGGCTTTGGATACACAATTGATCCATCAGGAGCAACTTATAAAATAAGTCTTACAATTTCCTCCAAGAAGAATGGTTATCTTGCAAAATAAATTATAATGATAGGTCCTCCAAAGGGGGTGCTAGGCATGACATCATGTTACCGGGTCTTCAAAGGATCAACATCATAACTCTTGGAAAGTTGTCCCAACCATCATATCGACCGAGATTCATATCCAATTGGTGTCATGATACCTCGCACTCGTGGGGTCCGAGAGGAAAAGGTGCAACACAAATCGATTTAAATGACAATGCAAGATTCTCGGGAAATGAACTATGGGAGCGGGTTCCTGAAGCAATAGTTCACCATTAAACCAAGGAGGGGATGAGAAGGTGGCTGATGGGCTCAGCGACAATTCATCGAGAATTCCAAACGGATGGATTTCCACAATAATGTGAACAAGAAGATGAAACTTGTCAATTCAAATGATATAATGTTGTATGCTCGAGGAAAACATACACCATCAATAATTAGTTGAAAGGTGTGCCCGAAATATGACCTTATGCAGCAAGATCAATGTTAGAGTGACGATTCAATAACCAACAGTCTAAGAATGAACTGTCGATTGTTAACTTCAAAGCAATAGGGTTGCCAGAAGTACAGAACTCAAACAACACCGTTCACTTGTTGGTACCCCGGTTGGAATCAACATGAGGACCAAGAAAGAATGGTGATGATGAGAAGTATCACTATACCAAGAATTCTTAAGAGGTGGTGAAATTCCCATGACATTCTTGACATAAAAGGTGGTAATTCTCCAAGGTAAAGAAGAACGATGCTGGGTAGCAAGGAACTCAAGGTATAACACAAAATACGAACAAGTTTGTGTTGGAGGGAAGGAAATAAAGTGGCCGATGATAACACAACTCATCGAGGGCAAGGATGGTATTTCTCTTCATGAATCCGGTTGATATCCTGGAAGTGCTCATAAGGTTGATGATGATCACGACACATTTGTCGAGAGATTTCAAGAAGATGTACTCAATCAGCGATGACGCCAAGCCAAAGGAATGATGAAGCAAGAGGTTATTGGAACCACAGTTACGACACACACTCGAACTCAAGCTTGTTGTTTAAGGTGAAAGGGTATGATGAGGAAAATCGACGTAAGCTTAGCTATCGTCGCAAATTGGTGCTCCGAGAATAAGGACCAGGTAGCACAGTTAGAATCGTCACGACAATGATATAGCCAAAGAGGATAGGAATGGCATGATCGGGTACAAACTCGTACTTATAGAAGCTTACTGAAGAGTTGTTGAACCATAGTGCGGACTTGGTTCAGTTATCGGTGTCTTTGAGTAGTGTTTAATAACTCAGAGCCCGTGAAAAATTGGAATCAGTGGGAAGGTAGCACTTGATGAATAACTCCTAAGAAGTTATGTAGTTCCATGATAACCTCGAGATACCAGGGGGTAATACTCGATGACAGATCAAAATAGAGGTTGGACTAGGGCATTTCTCTACAGAAGACAAGTGCTTAAAATTGCACGAGAAATGGTATTTAAAGGAGAACATGATCGGAACCACGATTGCAAAAAGGCCAGGTCTCAGATATAAGATGAACTTATACCAAGGGAATAATTAATTTTAAAAGAAGCTTCGATGAGAAGATGTACATCGTGTCTATGGGCATGAACACAAAGTTCAAGGTCGACTCCCACTTCTCAAATGCACAACCTTTCATTCACTTCTCGCTCAATGAAGTTGTAGTGTTGAAACTTTATCCGCAAAATACCAGAAGAGTACGACTCGTGAAAACTTTCGAGTTCACACATATTAAGGAAGGCATAGGTTCAACCCATCGGGGCATCTTAGAATCATAGACCAGAATCTTTAGAAGTAATTAACTCAAGCTCGAAGGCAGAGCATCGTTGAGAAAGCAGAGGATACAATTTACCAAAGGCATTATGTATCAGAGGAAAGGCTCACAATGTTATTGAATATGAAGGGCGTTGTCAGATAAAATCCAACAAAGGATCTGGTGGTCCAAAAGGGATCTGACGTGAGCATCGGTACTCAACTAGAGGAAGAAGAATGCAAGGAGATCAGATTATAGAAACAACTGACTAACTCAATTGTCAAATGCAAAGGAATTATGATTTAAATCAAGGGATCAAGCAATGCTCGATTAGGGATGGATAAGTTGAATAGCCTTAGGGTACAATCAATCTACAATTTGATTGGTCGAGAACCAATTCCAGCTTAAAAGAATGACAGCTCACCGGAAAAGTAATTTATAAGGATCAATGATGATTGCGTGTATTCAAGAAACATATTGAGTCAATAGACTCAAAATGATAATGACAAGGAATGTCAATAAGACTACGAGAGTTATGGGATTAACCATAATGCAAGCAAGCAAGAATTTCAAGAGCCAAAGGCTCCAGAGGATTTTCGGAAGATCGAATAGTATTTTGAAGACTTTTGTGAAACACATGAACAATCGATGAGCGGATACTCGACAAGTGCGAGGATTTATTTGAAGGGGTATTCATGTGGCAAAGAACTGCTAGGCAAGAGGGCACAAAGTATTCTCGGAATAATAGAGAAAACTTCGGGGTATCTTGTAATAACAAGATCAATGGGGGATGATCGTATGAATGGCAAGTGTAAGTAGTTATCCATAAGGATTTATCGGTGGTCGGGAATAGCAAAAGTGATGGGCACAAAGTCTTGAGAGAATATCAAAGAGTATCTCCGAAATCTTCTGGTGCAGTCGGTGATCATCTGGACTGAAGGGCCTCCACGGGAGAAAGTATTTTCGAGAACCTAAAGTTAGATTTTAGTAAAAAAATTGTTTAACCTGAATAGAAGACAGTTTAGAATCCCAGAGTAAAGGTCGAGGAGTAAAAGATCCTAGTACCACCCAATGGCGATGTGGGCCCGTAAGGCACACAACCATGTTAGTAAAAGTTTTGCAATGTCTAGACTCGACTTCGGCCAAGGAGTGTGGAAGGGGATTCTACAGCAATGGGCTCGACATTAATCTTGTGACGCCCCGATTCAATCGTACACTAATCATACATGCAAACGGTACGATCAAGATCGTGGACTCACGGAAGATATCACAACACAACTCTAAAACATAAAATAAGTCATACAAGTATCATAATACAAGCCGGGGCCTCGAGGGCTCGAATACAAGTGCTCGATCATAGACGAAGTCATTGAAGCAACAATATCCGAAAGTACGCATATAAGTTAAACAAGTTGCCATAAGATGGCTAGCATCAATCGATACAGATCGAAGAGGCGCAGGCCTCCCGCCTGGGATCCTCCTAACTACTCCCGGTCGCCGCCGGGGCTGCACGTAGTAGTAGGCGCCTCCAAAGTGTAGTAGTCGCCATCGACGGTATGGCGTCGCTCACTGGCTCCATCGTCTGGTTGCAGCAACCGGGTAAAGCGAGGGGGAAAAGGGGGAACAAGGCAACCGTGAGTACTCATCCAAAGTACTCGCAAGCAAGGAGCTACACTACATATGCAAGGATATATGTGTAAAGGGCCATATAAGTGGACTGAACTGCAGAATGCCAGAATAAGAGCGGGATAGCTAATCCTGTCGAAGACTATGCTTCTGGCAGCCTCCGTCTTGCAACATGTAGAAGAGAGCGGTCAAGTCCTCCAAATAGCATCGCATAGTATAATCCTACCCGACGATCCCTCCTAGTAACCCCGAGAGAGAGCGACCACCGGGTTGTATCCGCACTTGGAAGGGTGTGTTTTATTAAGTATCCGGTTCTAGTTGTCATAAGGTCAAGGTACAACTCCAAGTCGTCTCATTCATCAAGATCACGGCTATTTGAATAGATTAACTTCACTGCAGGGTGCACCACATAACCCAACACGCTTGATCCCATTTGGCCGACACACTTTCCTGGGTCATGCCCGCCGCTGAAGATCAACACGCCGCAACCCCACCTAGACACAACAGAGAGGCCAAGAACGGTCTAAACCTAAAGCGCCAGGGTCTGGGCCCATCGCCTTAGCACACTGCAAGACGCTATGAACGCTACGGAAGCGTAACTAGCCCTTAATACAAGAGCAGGCTTATGCTCCAATCCGCGCCGCCGGCGTCAACAAGGCGTCACGGCGTTTTACCGATACCACGACGCCGAGTGCCCATATCTTTCCCACGTGGTTGGTTAGTGCGTATAGGCCAAGAGCGACTTAGATCAAATACCAAGATCTCGTTAAGCGTGTTAAGTATCCGCGAACGCCGAACAGGCCAGCCCACCTCTCTCCTAGGCGGTCTCAACCTGCCCTGACGCCCGCCACAAAGATCCACTCGCGGGTGCTCCACAAGCCGACCCGACTTTAGTCACCACATGTGTCATGTATAAAGTATATAGTATATACCCGTGATCACCTCTCGAGTGATCACGGCCCGATAGTATAGCACAGCAGACGGACAAGAATGTAGGGTCATAGATGGAAAAACTAGCATCCTATACTAGGCAAGTAGGATTGCAGGTAAAGGTATCAATAGAAGTAGCAAAGACAAAGCTATGCATCGTGATAGGAATAACGGAAAGCAAGAATATGCTACACTACTCTAATGCAAGCAGTATAGAAGAGAATAGGCGATATTTGGTGATCACGGGGGGCTTGCCTGGTTGCTCTGGCAAGAGAGAGGGGTCGTCAACTCCGTAGTCATACTGGGTAGCAGCGGCGTCGGTCTCGGTGTCTAGCGGAAGAAGAGGGGGAAGAAACAATGAATACAATGCAAACAGATGCATGACAAAGCAAAGCGTGATGCTAGGCGTGCCCTAACGCGGTAGTAGGTGATACCGGCGAAGGGGGGAAACATTCGGGAAAGTATTCCCGGTGTTCCGCGTTTTCGTGCAGAGGAGCCGGAGGGGGGGAAAGTTGCGAGTTTGATATGTTAGGGGTGTGCGGTGGACGAACTGGTTGCATATTCGGAATCGTCTCGTCGTTCTGAGCAACTTTCATGTTGAAAATATTTTAATCCGAGTTACGGATTAAAAGATATGATTTTCTAAAGATTTTATTAATTTTTGGAATTTAATTAATTATTTAAATCCAACATTATCTAGAATAGTAAATGTGTTGGGGAACGTAGTAATTTCAGAAAAATTCCTACGATCACGCAAGACCATGGTGATGGCATAGCAACGAGAGGGAAGAGTGTCCGTCCACGCACTCGTGAGACCGAAAGCGAAGCGTTATAACAACGCTGTTGATGTAGTCGACGCCTTCACGATCCGACCGATCCAAGCACCGAACGACGGCACCTCCGAAGTTCTCGCACACGCTCAGCTCGATGACGCATCCCCGGACTCGATCCAGAAAGTGTCGGGATGAGTTCCACAAGCACGACGGCGCAGGACGATGTTGATGCTCCACCGACGCAGGGCTTCGCCTAAGCTCGCGACGATATGACTTCTCCGGCAGGCTTCGCCTAAGCTCATGACGATATGACCAAGTGGAATATGGTGGAAGGGGCACCGCACACGGCTAAGGAAAGATCCGTAGATCAACTTGTGTGTCATGGGGTGCCCCCGCCTCAGATATAAAGGAGCCAAGGGGAGGTGGCCGCCCAAGGGAGGAGGCGCATTAAGGAGTCCTACTCCCTCCGGGAGTAGGACTCCCCCTCCAATCCTAGTTGGATTAGGATTCCCGGAGGGGAAAGAGAGAGAGGGGGCCGGCCCACCTTTCCTAGTCCTAATAGGACTAGGGAAAGGGGGGGGGGGCGCGGCCACCTAGGGCTGCCCCTTCTCCTTTCCTCCAAGGCCCACTATGGGCCCATGTAGTTCTTGGGTTCCTAACCTCCCTGGTACTGCAGAATTCTCGATTTCACTCGGAACCTTTCCGATGTCCAAATGTAGGCTTCCAATATATCAATCTTTATGTCTCGACCATTTCGAGACTCCTCGTCATGTCCGTGATCACATCCGGGACTCGAACAAACTTCGTGCATCAATACTTATAAACTCATAATGAACTCACATCGAAACGTTAAGCGTAAGTGACCCTACGGGTTCGAGAACTATGTAGACATGACCTAGAACCATTCTCGGTCAATAACCAATAGCGGAACCTGGATGCCCATATTGGTTCCTACATATTCTACGAAGATCTTTATCGGTCAAACCGCATAACGACATACGTTGTTCCCTTTGTCATCGGTATGTTACTTACCCGAGATTCGATCGTCGGTATCCAATACCTAGTTCAATCTCGCTACGGTAAGTCTCTTTACTCGTTCCGTAATACATCATCTCACAACTAACTCATTAGTTGTAATGCTTGCAAGGCTTAAGTGATGTGTATTACCGAGAAGGCCTAGAGATACCTCTCCGACAATCGGAGTGACAAAACCTAATCTCAAATACGCCTAATCCAACAAGTACCTTTGGAGACACTGTAGTACTCCTTTATAATCACCCGATTACGTTGTGACGCTTTGGTAGTACCCAAAGTGTTCCTCCGGTAAATGGGAGTTGCATAATCTCATAGTTATAGGAACATGTATGGGTCATGAAGAAAGCATTAACATACTAAACGATCAAGTGTTAAGCTAACGGAATGGGTCATGTCAATCGATCATTCAACTAATGATGTGACCTTGTTAATCAAATAACAACTCCTTGTTCATGGTTAGGAAACATAACCATCTTTGATTAACAAGCTAGTCAAGTAGAGGCATACTAGTGACATACTGCTTGTCTATATATTCACACATGTATTATGTTTCCGGTTAATACAATTCTAGCATGAATAATAAACCTTTATCATGATATAAGGAAATAAATAATAACTTTATTATTGCCTCTAGGGCATATTTCCTTCAGCCTCCCACTTGCACTAGAGTCAATAATCTAGATTACAAAGTAATGATCCTAACACCCATGGAGTCTTGGTGCCGATCATGTTTTGCTCGTGGAAGAGGCTTAGTCAACGGGTCTGCAACATTCAGATCCGTATGTATTTTGCAAATCTCTATGTCTCCCACTTGGACTTGGTCCCGAATGGAATTGAAGCGCCTCTTGATATGCTTGGTCCTCTTGTGAAACCTGGATTCCTTTGCCAAGGCAATTGCACCAAGATTGTCACGTAAGATCTTCATCGGTCCCGATGCACTAGGTATGACACCTAGATCGGAAATGAACTCTTTCATCCGCATCCTTCATTCGCCGCTTCAAGCAGCTATGTACTCCGCTTCACATGTAGATCCCGCCACGACGCTTTGTTTAGAACTGCACCAACCGACAGCTCCACCGCTTAATAAAAACACGATCCGGTTTTGCGATTTAGAATCGTCCGGATCAGTGTCAAAGCTTGCATCGACGTAACCATTTACGACTAGCTCTTTGTCACCTCCATATATGAGAAACATATCCTTAGTCCTTTTCGTATTTCAGATGTTCTTGATCACTGTCCAAAGGATCCATTCCTGGATTACTTTGGTACCTTCCTCGCCAAGCTTACAGCCTAAGCATACGCCGTGTCCGGTACACGATTGCATACATGATAGAGCCTATGGTGAAGCATAGGAACATCTTTCATTTTCTCTCTATCTTCTGTTGTGGTCGGGCATTGAGTCCGACTCAATCTTACACCTTGCAACACAGTAAAAACCTTTCTTTGCACGATCCATTTTGAACTTTTTCAAAACTTTATCAAGGTATGTGCTATGTGAAAGTCCAATTAAGCGTCTTGATCTATCTCTATAGATCTTGATGCCCAATATGTAAGCAGCTTCACCGAGGTCTTTCATTGAAAAACTTTTATTCAAGTATCCTTTTATGCTATCCAGAATTCTATATCATTTCCAATCAATAATATGTCGTCCACATATAATATCGTAAATGCTACAGAGCTCCCACTCACTTTCTTGTAAATACAGGCTTCTCCAAAAGTCTGTACAAACCCATATGCTTTGATCATACTATCAAAGCGTTTATTCCAACTCCGAGAGGCTTGCACCAGACCATAAATTGATTGCTGGAGCTTGCACACTTTGTTAGCACTTTTTGGATCGACAAAACCTTACGTTGCATCATATACAACTCTTCTTCTAGAAATCCATTCAAGAATGCAGTTTTACATCCATTTGCCAAATTTCATAATCATAAAATGCGGCAATTGCTAACATGATTCGGACAGACTTAAGCATCGCTACGGGTGAGAAAGTCTCATCGTAGTCAACCCCTTGAACTTGTCGAAAACCTTTCGCAACAAGTCGAGCTTTGTAGACGCTATATTACCATCGCCAGTCTTCTTCTTCTTAAAGATCCATTTATTTTCAATGGCTTGCCGATCATCGGGCAAGTCAACCAAAGTCCATACTTTGTTCTCATACATGGATCCCATCTCAGATTTCATGGCTTCCACCATTTTGCGGAATCTGGGCTCACCATCGCTTCTTCATAGTTTGTAGGTTCGCCATGGTCAAGTAACATGACTTCCGTAATAGGATTACCGTACCACTCACTGCGCGATTTTACTCTGGTTGACCTACGAGGTTCAAGAGTAACTTGATCTCAAGTTTCATGATCATCATCATTAGTTTCTTCACTAATTGGTGTAGTTGTCACAGAACCATTTCTTGTGATGAACTACTTTCCAATAAGGGAGCAGAATCTGATTATCTCATCAAGTTCTACTTTCCTCCCACTCACTTCTTTCGAGAGAAACTCCTTCTCTAGAAAGGATCCGAATTTAGCAACGAAAATCTTGCCTTCAGATCTGTGATAGAAGGTGTACCCAACAGCCTCCTTTGGGTATCCTATGAAGACACATTTTTCCGATTTGGGTTCGAGCTTATCTGGTTGAAGTTTCTTTACATAAGCATCGCAGCCCCAAACTTTAAGAAACGCGACAACTTTGGTTTCTTGCCAAACCACAGTTCATAAGGCGCCGTCTCAACGGATTTTGACGGTGTCCTATTTAACGTGAATGCGGCCGCCTCTAAAGCATAACCCCAAAACGATAGCGGTAAATCGGAAATAGACATCATAGATCGCACCATATCTAGTAAAGCACGACATTTACGTTCGGACACACCATTTCTCCGTGGTGTTCCGGTGGCGTGAGTTGCGTAAACTATTCCACATTGTTTCAAATGTAAACCAAACTCAGTAACTCAAATATTCTCCTCCACGATCAGATCGTAGAAATTTTATTTTCTTGTTACGATGATTTTCTACTTCACTCAAATTCTTTGAACTTTTCAAATGTTTCAGATTTGTGTTTCATTAAGTAGATATACCCATATCTGCTCAAATCATCTGTGAAGGTGAGAAAATAACGATACCGCCACAAGGCCTCAACATTCATTGGACCACAAACATCGGTATGTATGATTTCCAACAAATCAGTTGCTCGCCCATAGTTCCGGAGAACGGTGTTTTGGTCATCTTGCCCATGAGGCACGGTTCGCAAGTACCAAGTGATTCATAATCAAGTGATTCCGTAAGCCCATCAAGATGGAGTTTCTTCATGCTTTTACAATCGATATGACCTAAACGGCAAGGCCACAAATAAGTTGCACTATCATTATCAACTCGTGCATCTTTTGGTTTCAACATTATGAATATGTGTATCACTACCGCCGAGATTCAACAAGAATAGACCATTCTTCAAGGGTGCATGACCATAAAAGATATTACTCATATAAATAGAACAACCATTATTCTCTCGATTTAAATGAATAACCGCCTCGCATTAAACAAGATCCAGATATAATGTTCATGCTCAACGCTGGCACCAAATAACAATTATTTAGGTCTAAAACTAATCCCGAGGGTAGATGTAGAGGTAGCGTGCCGATTGCGATCACATCGACTTTGGAACCATTTCCAACGCCAAGATCGTCACCTCGCCCTTAGCCAATCTTCGCTAATCCGTAGTTCCTGCTTCGAAGTTGCAAATATTAGCAATGTAACCGAGTATCAAATACCAGTACTATCATGCGAGTATTAGTAAGGTACACATCAATAACATGTATATCACATATACCTTTGTTCACCTTGCCATCCTTTTATCCGCCAAATACTTGGGGCAGTTCCGCTTCCGAAGGTCCGGTCTGCTTGCAAGAAAACACTCGATTTCGTGCTTAGGTCCAGACTTGGGTTTCTTCTCTTGATTAGCAACTTTCTTGCTGTTCTTTTGAAGTTTCCTTCTTCTTCCCTTTGCCCTTTTCTTGAAACTAGTGGTCTTGTTGATCATCAACACTTGATGCTCTTTCTTGATTTCTACCTCCGCAGCTTTTAGCATCGCCAAGAGCTCAGAATTGTCTTAGTCATCCCTTGCATATTATAGTTCATCACGAAGCTCTTGTAGCTTGGTGGCGATGATTGGAGAATTCATCAATGACACTATCATCCGGAAGATTAACTCCCACCTGAATTAAGTGATTGTTATACCCGGACATTTTGAGTATGTGCTCACCGACGTAACTATTCTCCTCCATCTTGCAGCTATAGAACTTATTGGAGACTTCATATCTCTCAATCCGGGCATTTGCTTGAAATATTAACTTCAACTCCTGGAACATCTCATATGCTCCATGACGTTCAAAACGTCGTTGAAGACCCGGTTCTAAGCCGTAAAGCATGGCACACTCAACTATAGAGTAGTCATCAGCACTGCTTAGACAGACGGTCACAACTTCTCGCTCAAAGATCTGCAGCAGTTCGCCACCCAGCGGTGCTTCCAGATTTAATTTTTCCGTGCAGCAATGAGGATAATCCTCGTTACGGACCCAGTCCGTGTAATTGCTACCATCATCTTTCAACTTTGCTTTCTCAAGGAACGCATTAAAATTCAACGGAACAACAAAGACGAGCCATCTATCTACAAGAAACATAGACAAGCAAAATACTATCGTGTACTAAGTTCATGATAAATTTAAGTTCAATTTAATCATATTAAAAACTCCCACTTAGACGTACATCTCTCTAGTCATCTAAGTGATCACGTGATCCATATTAACTAAACCATGTCCGATCATCACGTGAGATGGAGTAGTTTCAATGGTGAACATCACTATGTTGATCATATCTACTATATGATTCACGCCGACCTTTCGGTCTCCGTGTTCCGAGGCCATATCTGTTATATGCTAGGCTCGTCTAAGTTTAACTCGAGTATTCCGCGTGCGCAACTGTTTTGCACCCGTTGTATTTGAACGTAGAGCCTATCACACCCGATCATCACGTGGTGTCTCAAAGACGAAGAACTTTCGCAACGGTGCATACTCAGGGAGAACACTTCTTGATAATTTTTTTTAGTGAGAGATCATCTTATAATGCTACCGCCAATCAAAGCAAGATAAGATGCATAAAGGATAAACATCACATGCAATCAATATAAGTGATATGATATGGTCATCATCATCTTGTGCTTGTGATCTCCATCGCCAAGCACCGCCATGATCACCATCGCCACCGGCGCCGACACCTTGATCTCCATCGTAGCATCGTTGTCGTCTCGCCAACTATTGCTTCTACGACTATCGCTACTCCTTAGTGATAAAGTAAAGCAATTACATGGCGCTTGCATTTCATACAATAAAGCGACAACCATATGGCTCTCGCCAGCCACGATAACTCGGTTACAAAACATGATCATCTCATACAATAAAATATAGCATCACGTCTTGACCACATCACATCACAACATGCCCTGCAAAAACAAGTTAGACGTCCTCTACTTTGTTGTTGCAAGTTTTACGTGGCTGCTACGGGCCGAGCAAGAACCGTTCTTACCTACGCATCAAAACCACAACGATATTTCACAAATAGACTCCGCTTAACCTTCTCAAGGACCGGGCGTAGCCACTTTTCAGTTCAACTAAAGTGAGAGAGACAGACACCCGCCGTCACCTTTAAGCAACGAGTGCTCGGAGCGGTGAAACCAGTCTCGCGTAAGCGTCTGGCGTAATGTCGGTCCGGGCCGCTTCATCTCACAATACCGCTGAACCAAAGTATGACATGCTTTGGTAGGCAAGATGACTTGTATCGTCCACAACTCACTTGTGTTCTACTCGTGCATATGACATCAACGCATAAAACCAGGCTCGGATGCCATCATGGGGGAACGTAGTAATTTCAAAAATTTCCTACGATCACGCAAGACCATGGTGATGGCATAGCAACGAGAGGGAAGAGTGTCCGCCCACGCACTGTGAGACCGAAAGCGGAAGCGTTATAACAACGCGGTTGATGTAGTCATACGCCTTCACGATCCGACCGATCCAAGCACCGAACGACGGCACCTCCGAAGTTCTCGCACACGCTCAGCTCGATGACGATCCCCGGACTCCGATCCAAAGAAAGTGTCGGGATGAGTTCCACAAGACGACGGGCGTGGTGACGATGTTGATGCTCCACCGACGCAGGCTTCGCCTTAGCTCCGCGACGATATGACTTCTCCTGCGCAGGGATTCGCCTTAGCTCCGCGACGATATGACAGTAGTGGAATATGGTGGAAGGGGGCTCCGCACACGGCTAAGGAAAGATCAGTAGATCAACTTGTGTGTATTGGGGTGCCCCCGCCTCAGATATAAAGGAGCCAAGGGGAGGTGGCCGCCCAAGGGAGGAGGCGCACTAAGGAGTCCTACTCCTCCGGAGTAGGACTCCCTCCAATCCTAGTTGGATTAGGATTCCTGAGGGGAAAGAGAGAGAGGGGCGGCCCACCTTTCCTAGTCCTAATAGGACTAGGGAAGGGGGGCGTGGCCACCTAGGGCTGCCCCTTCTCCTTTCCTCCAAGGCCCACCATGGGCCCATGTAGTTCCCGGGGTTCCGGTAACCTCCCTAGACTCCATTCAGAATTTCGATTTCACTCGAACCTTTCCGATGTCCAAATGTAGGCTTCCAATATATCAATCTTTATGTCTCGACCATTTAGAGACTCCTCGTCATGTCCTGTGATCACATCCGGACTCGAACAAACTTCGTGCATCAATACTTATAAACTCATAATGAACTGTCATCGAAACGTTAAGCGTGCGGACCCTACGGGTTCGAGAACTATGTAGACATGACCTAGAACCATTCTCGTCAATAACCAATAGCGGAACCTGGATGCCCATATTGGTTCCTACATATTCTACGAAGATCTTTATCGGTCAAACCGCATAACGACATACGTTGTTCCCTTTGTCATCGGTATGTTACTTACCCGAGATTCGATCGTCGTATCCAATACCTAGTTCAATCTCGCACGGTAAGTCTCTTTACTCGTTCAGTAATACATCATCTCACAACTAACTCATTAGTTGTAATGCTTGCAAGGCTTAAGTGATGTGTATTACCGAGAAGGCCTAGAGATACCTCTCCAGACAATCGGAGTGACAAAACCTAATCTCGAAATACGCCAACCCAACAAGTACCTTTGGAGACACCTGTAGTACTCCTTTATAATCACCCAATACGCTAGGACGCTTGGTAGTACCCAAAGTGTTCCTCCCAGAACGGAGTTGCATAATCTCATAGTTATAGGAACATGTATGGGTCATGAAGAAAGCATTAACATACTAAACGATCAAGTGTTAAGCTAACGGAATGGGTCATGTCAATCGGATCATTCAACTAATGATGTGACCTAGTTAATCAAATAACAACTCCTTGTTCATGGTTAGGAAACATAACCATCTTTGATTAACAAGCTAGTCAAGTAGAGGCATACTAGTGACATACCGCTTGTCTATATATTCACACATGTATTATGTTTCCGGTTAATACAATTCTAGCATGAATAATAAACCTTTATCATGATATAAGGAAATAAATAATAACTTTATTATTGCCTCTAGGGCATATTTCCTTCAAAATGATGACGTCAGCATGACGTATGTGTGATGTCGTGAGGTAAAGGCGGTTGACTGGTCAACCGGACAGTGGGTCCCACCGTTAGGGATCGCTTAGCTAATTAACAAAGAGTTAATTAGGGTAACTAGTTATTAGGTTAATTAATCTTAATTAGTTAAAATAAATAGGATTAATTAAGCTAATTATTTATTTATTTATTTAATTAATTAATTAATTTTATTATTATTTATTTATTTATTATATTTTTTTAATTCTTGTTTTTTTAAAACGTTCTCAGGGGGTGGGGCCCCCATGTCATTGGCCTAGGGGCCAAAAGGGTACGGGCGACGGCGCCCGCCACCGACATTTGGCCGCCAGATCGACAGAGGGTCGCCATAGGCGCAATGAGGCCAACCGGGGTCAGAGGCGCCGGTGCGGCGCTTGGCTTGAGGTGGATGCGGGCGCGAGCAGCCTAGGAGGCGCGGAGGAGGCGCACTCGTGGAAGGCGGTGGGTCGTGGCGAGCAAAGGCACGGGTCAGGCGGAGCGGACGGCGGTACGGCATCACCGTAGGTGGCACGAAGCGGCGACGGCGCGACGGAGGCAAGGATAACGCTGGTGTAGCGATCATGAAAGCACGAAAGCACCGGCGCGGCACGATCAAGGGATTCAAGCGGCGCTGCCCCGAGCGAAGCGCGAAAGCGTGGAACGAGGGAGAGAGAAGAGGGGCGCGGGGGGTTGCTCACGGCGTCGAGTAGGGTTCGGGGCAGCGGGCTCGGCGGAGGTCGGGGAAGTCCGACGAGGGAGAGGATGAGGACGACGTCGGCGGAGGCGGAAGCAGGCCGGCGAGGTGGGTTCCGCCGAGGTGACAACAATGGCTGGGTCCCGAGGAAGAGGCCGTGCACGACACGAGGGAGAGGGGTTCGTCAGCCGGGCGGGTGGCTCGCTCCACCGATAGGGTCGCCGGGCGCGCTGGGCTCGAGCACCTGAGCTGTGGCGTCGGCCGGGCGGCAGTCCTTGCCCCGATCTCGATCCAGATCGGGGGAGGAGAAGCGGGCGACGTGGGGATGGAAATGGGTGCGTGAGGGGGGGGGGGGGGGGTAGGGTTTCTGGGTCCAAGGGATAAGGGAGAGTGGGGAGGGCCGGGCCAAGTGGGGGGTTACAGGGAAGTGGGCGGGCATGAGTTAAGCTAGTCGGGCCGGTTGGCCCAGCGGGGTTTCCCTTTTTTTGTTTTTGTTTATTTTCCATTTCCATTTATTTATTCTTTTCTATTTTACATTAGTGTATGATATTTTAGTTTCTTTAAAATACCAAGTTAGCAGTATCATCAAATTAGGCCACTGCCAAACCTAGTTTGGACCCAAAATAAATTAGTTTAATATTTTTATACTTTCAAAAGAAATTAAATTATTATTTTAGCCATTGTTTTTAATTAGTTTAGGGCATTTAAACACTTTGTAAAAGGTTGGTTCCACCACCAAAACTAGTTAGGGATTATTAGACACATGATGAACATTTTAATTTTAATAGTTGAAAACTTTTATTGTTTGCTTGATTTTGAATCTGAACTTGAATCGGTTTCGAACTAATGCGAGATTAGCAACAGTAATTGAAGTGACGTGGCATCATTAGCAGAGGGTTGCTGTAGCTTAATTATCCGGGCGTCACAGCGTCCACATGGACCACGACATTCCACCGCCGCCCCTGCAGGTAAAGCCAGAGGAAGAGCAGGCGGAGGCGGAATACCAAGCCACCCTCGAGGAGGCACTGCAGCACGCGCTCGAGGCGAGCCGGGTCGAGGACATCCATTGGGATGGGATGAAGCAAGCCCTTGCTTTGTCCGCGCCGGGGACTCCGTCCACGAGCCACTGTTCATGCCGCCACCGCCGCCGTCGCCGCCCGTCGTCGAGCCCAAGGCCAAAACGGAGCCGTAGCCGAAGTGCGAGCCAACACCCACGCGGAAGCGGTCATCGCCGCCGCCCACTTGGCCCGAGGAGTCGTACTCGTGGACCGGCAAGCTCTGCGAGTGGGTGAGCGCGCCTCCCTGCTACTTCGCCTCCACGCCGAAAGTGAAGGCGGCCCACCTTGAGCGCTGGAAGGCGCATTGGATCGCGAAGGAGGGGTCCGACGCCGAGCAGGAGATGCGTCAAAGTAGCAGCTACGCCGCGAGGAGGAGGCGCTGCGGCGTGAGGAGGAGCAGGAGCGCGCCCGCCTCGTCGTTATGGCGCCGCCGCAGCAGACGCCGGAAGAGGCTACCCTGCCGGCCTATAAAGCCGCGTTCGGTTGGGTTGGACCACCTCTCGTCTTCATCGACCTCACCGACGGCAACGACGACGGCAAGTGCAAGGCGATCTACTAGGCAGCGTGCAGGCATTTATTAGAGTTTTTAAATATTTAGTTATGTTTAAGTGGATTTTGACCGATGTTTAACCGGCCATTTATGTATAATTATGCTTGGCTATATCTGTTTCGACCATATTGGCATAAATGGGTATCGTTGGGTGCACATGCGGATCCAAATCAAAAAATAAATGCGCACGTCCGCCTGACCAATCCAAACAGACGAAAAGCGGATAAAGCGTGCGTCCGTTTGAGTTTGCTCTAACCTCTTTGATCCCGTCATGCCTCTTTAAATTTATATTTTTGAGGAACTCTTTAAATATTTTTATATGAACAACAATACGAGTGGTTTATATCTAATCTAAACATCTGGTTAGCGGTTGTGCAAATATAGCCTTCAGATGGGTACCATCACTATTTAAATTAAATAATCGCCATGCCACAGCCACATCACACGAGGAAAAGAAACGGAAACCTGCAGTAGCACACACTGGACCTGGAAGAGACCTCTCTACCCACCGAAAACAACGGGTTTGCTTCGCTCAGAAATGCTCTGTTTCATGACAAGTATAGGGTTAAACTCGACGGTTGCACCGACAGAAACGACACGATCATGGATTGTTCGATTAAGAGATAAACACGCGAGGGCAGCAACTAATACTCCGTTTGTTATTTAAGAACCTACCAAACGTGAAGAGCTGAAGCAGATCTACAGCTACAGCCTGAACAGTCTGGTACCCTGCTGGGTTTCATCTTTTCACCACATTTCCGGACAATTTGAGTGCCGCCACCAGTACTGTGGAGCTTCAGATGAAATAACAAAATTCTCGTCACGGCCTGGCATCCTAGCGGCTATTTCCAGACCACATCGCCGAGGAATCTGAGAGCAGGGGCGCCTCTGACCTCCACATCGAGAAGCGGCGCTTGGATTAGCTCTAGGCCGCCGAGCTCACGGTCATTGCTTATCATATTCAGGGCACGTGCTTCTTCCTGAAACCGCCAAGTTCTAATTAATTCGGGATAAGGGATGTAGCACTGCTAAGCTACGATTATGCGATTGGAAGCTCCTTGACAAATTGAATCATAGGAATAACAGCACGTGCACCAACTTGCCAGAATGGTACCTTGCGTTTTGTAGAACAAAATCTGCACTCAGATGTACAAGGGGGCAATACTTGATTTACGACAAGCCTTGTTGCTGGCGCACCATCCTTCTTTAAAGATGCATGAAACCTTGATGACTCGGTAATAGCCATCACCTGAGAAAGCAAGCACCCACAAGCATGACCAAATCGATGCAGCTACCCATGTATGTGTTTCAATCTTTGCTAACACATTTTTGCATCAAATAAATGTTGCCACTATTGCAATAATGGTTGGGCATTTACCGTAGGAATCGTCACAATGATAAATTCAGTTGATTGTGGATCTTGCATAAGCTCATGTACTCTGGCAATCTGCTTTCTTAGCTCCTCTATCCTGGCAGGCTTTATACAATAGAAAGATGATCAGTCTGTAATACATGCTACAAACATAACTATCAAACTGAAACAGGAAATTAGTATGCACTTACATCTATTTGGTCTTTCCCGAAAGCTGATTTAAGAGCTGGGAAGGACGACGCTAAATTCACAGCCTGAAAAGTCCGTGGAGTTACATGTGTTATACTTACTTGCACATTCGCATAAACACAAGACTGGTTTCAGGGTCCCAGCAAAGCATAATTCAGGAAAGTTTCCAAACGAGTTTCAACAGCTGGTACAAAAATCTGTGCTTCCTACATCACTGTGGATGCACACTGTATTTATAGCGTTTATTTTCTTTAACTATTTGAATTCAATACCAACATGTAGTCAAAAGACATTGTGACCAACATGTAGTCACAACAAAAAGGACACTTGGTTCTGTCACAATGTACCAACATGTAGTCAAAAGGCCTTCTGACCTGTAGCATGCACCAGCTAGTATCTCATACGAATACTCATTTGGGCATTTCAGCAACATAAATAAATTAACTAAAGATATTTCTAAGTAATATTACCTAAGAGAAAAGAGCATGGGGGGTTTCAAAACAGGAAACAAACCAGCACAAAAGTATTTGGCCTTATAACAGGTATTCTAATTGTCCAAGAAGAAAAAAGGCGAGTTGAACCTAACAAAACGGTTTGTTTGGCTTCCTTTTCTCTTTCTACCGTTAAAATTCGTTACAATAAGTCCATAGCCCAGTTTAATGCTTACACCGCATGGAAAAATCTTACTTTGATGCAGTTTGTAGCTTTAGCCCATATAAAAAACAACTCCCAGGAAATCTTAAAGGACCACTATGGTTGCATGGCATGGGTGCAAAGTTTGGTCTCACATGGAGGGAAGTTGATATCAACATACAAGGGACTCTCGCCCTCTCACTCCTCCTAAGAGCTTGGGAAGAGGACTGATACACGCCGCTCCTCCTCCGCCGTTTGCCTCGCACATGTTTCATGAAAGAGCCAAGCCAAGCTCAGACCTATGTCGAGTGTGCGTTTTATATTTGCCGGTTGGAATGGATAATTAATTAATTAGTAATAATTATGATTCATTAACGAACGTGTTAATAACAAACATTTCCAACTTGTTCAGATGTGGTTTGTTACCGACTCGGATCGTGGGTTTATCCAAAGTCTTACTCGACCGACTATATAAAGATAAGTTCAGCAACCTTTGTCGTCACCCATCAGATCGTATCTGCTACCTTGCACTCGCACCCCCATTCCTCTCACCGTGTCGCTCTTGGCTTCCCCATCCCGGCGATCGCGTGCACGAGAGAGTAGGGCTCCAGAACCGTGCCCTTAGCGAACCTTCACCCGGTGAAGGGCGATTAGATTTTTGGGGGAAGTCTCGGCACGACTGCTCGTCTTTGTTCGACTACTTCCACAACCGCGGCAACTTCCACGACTTCCGACTTTACCGATCTTGCTATGCCTGACACCGGCAAGACTGCCACCAAAGCAGCCGTTCCAACCAGATCGTACATCCCGTTCACCTTGTTCATGTGAATTTCATAGATATACAAGTTATGTGTTTCATATGTACTCGCATGACTAGTTTAGAGTATGTGAATAATATTGCTAGCATTCTTCTCATGATATTAATCTTGATTAAATTAATTCAAAAATTGTTCATTATTCCAACAATCCAAATACCTAATTTGTTTAGGCAATTTTTGATTCAAGGCTTTGCTACTGCTCTGAAACCGAATCCATATAAGGGTGTGCACTTTAAGCGTTGGCAAACAAAACCATCTTGAGACTAATCACTATTTACGTGTACCCGGAGAACACGAGGCAAAAGATACACACACCAAGAGGGCCGACAGACAGTCTAGAGCCTGTGCTGCAAAAGAATTCTCACAGGTTCAAGGGAAAGAATGTGGTCGTTCAAACTGCGCTCGGAACAATGAGCCACAAGATGGTTCTCATTTGCCAAAGCTTAAAGTGCACACCCGTAAACGGGTTCTGTTTCAGAGCAGCAACAAAGCCTTGAATTGGAAATTGCCTAAACAAATAAGGTTTTAGGATTGTTGAAATAAGTAGGAAATTTATAATTAATTCAATCCAAATTAATACCACGACAACCGTGCTAGCAGTATTAATCACACTCTAAACTAGGCATGTGAGTTAGGTACAAAACATAGAACTCGCATATCTATAAAATTCGCATAAATAGCATTCACATGAACGAAAAAGAGGTGAAAAGATATACAATCTAGTCAAGCGGTGGCAGTCATGCTGGTGTCGGCCATGGCGAGATCCGCAATGTCAAAGTCGTGGAAGTCGTCTTGGTCATGGAAGTAGTCAAACGAAGGTGAGCAGTCGTAACAACACACTCACCCAAAAACTTATCACCCTTCACCAGATGCAGGTTCGTGAAGGCGCATTTCCAGAGCCCTGCTCTACCGTGCAGCCAAGATGAGCGAGAGGAACAGTGAAAGTGGTGCAAGCGGGCAGATGGTAGATGCACTCTGATGGGTGACGGTTAGGGTTGCCGAACTACTCTCTTTATAGTCAGTGGGGTAAGACGATGGGATAAACCCACATCTGAGTCGGTAACAGCCCACCATCAAACAAACCGGAAATGGCTGTTACTAACTATCCATTTGGGACTAAACTTTGCACCTATGTCATGCAACAAGTAGGCCTTTGGATTTTTTACGGAATTATTTTCTTATATGAGCGAAAGCCCACAAACCATAACAGTTTGTTCCTGCCATTATTCCTTAATAATTACTACTTCGATCACCGTCTCCCCTCTGCCGCCTCCTCCGGGCGACACGGGCGCCTGCCAAGACCGCCGCCTCCTCCTCCTCAAGATTTAGCCTCGGCCACACCGAGGAGGCCGGCTGCAAAGGCTGGCCCGGGATGGTGGCGGCGAGGCGCTTTCTCCACCGCCGACCACCGTTTTCGAGAGGAGGGAGGGCAGGGGCAGCGTTAGATTGATCGGGCCCCGGCCTCGAGGCGGGCGGAGGCAGCTGCCAGCGTCGTCCCCTGTCCTCGCTGGCCAGCCCCTGTGTCGGCGGCGTCCGTCGCTGCTTGCTCGGCGCCGACCGGTTCTGGGCGGGCGGATCTGGGCTACTTTCCCAGATCCGGCCGGTGTTGGCTGGGCCGCCAGGTGGGGCCAGCCGGGGAGGTGGTGTTGCTGGGTGGTGGAGGCGGGAGTGGTGGCGGCTGGTGGCGGTGGGTGTTGTTGGTGGTGCTTGGTGGACTGCTGCGTCGGTTTTCGATCTCCCCCGCCTTTGGTCAGTGCTATGGCGTTTCGGATATGGTCTCCGGCAGGTGCACGGTGGCGCGCGTGGGGCGTGTTGGTGCTCCTGATGTTTGGCTGCAGCCCGGGACCATGGTGGTTCCTGGCCTCGGGCAGCGCCTTCGCTTCCTTGCCGGCATGGTGCTCGGTTAGGTTCGGCGGCTCATCAAGGCCCGGTGGCCCTGCTCGGATGGCCATTGGTGGTTCCAGTGCCTAGTGCTGATGTTTGGTCAGATGCGGTCTCCATGGTGCGGTTGGCTGCGACGATTCATGTGCTTCTTCGTCTCGGAGGGGCCCGATGGTGGTGGTGGTCAGCTGCCGTCTTGCTGTAAGTATGTGCTCAAACTCCGGGTGAGAACCTTGCATCGACTGTGTCGATGTCAGTGGCAATGGTGTCTGTGGACATCGTTTTCCTCGTAGGAGGTGTCGTTGTGGAGCTCCAGCACCTGCAGTACTTTGTTTTGTGGTATCCGGGTGAAAACCTAAGATCTGGCTTGTCAGATCGGATGACGATCTTGTGTCCTTGTCGGCACTACCTCCCTAGAGGCGTCATCTTGGAGACCCAAACGGCGGCTTCGTGCTCGCGTGTGGCCGAGGGTGCAGCGTTTGGTGGTGGTGGTGGTGTGGCCAAGTTGGGAACAATGGAGGGTCCAATGGTGGTGGTGGTGGTGCGAATCGGCTTGGAGTCGACGGTGGTTGTTTGGTGGTGGTGTTCTCTGGGGTTTGGTGGCGGTGCCTTTTGGCGCCGTTAGGCGGCCATCTGCTTCCCCTCGTGAAGGTGTCTCGCTATGCATGCTCTGACTCTCCCTTGGCGGCCGATGTATTGCGGCGAGCGTCGTGCTCTTGGTGATGTCTTGGTTCATCTTTGCTCTTTGATGGCGCTAGATGCCTCCCCAAATTGTTAATCGTTCTGATCTTCCATGGCGGGGCACCCCAAGGTTCGTGCTTTTCGCACTTTCGTTGGTTGTGGTTGCTCTGAGTTGTGCCGTGGGGCTCGGTATGCACGCAATGCGGTGCGTTAGGTTCCTCGCAAAGTCTCGGTATTAGATCCCTCGACAACACCCCATAACTACTTGTGTCCGCCGTGGTGATGGTCCTTTTAGTCCGCTAGCTAGGTCCCGCCCTTGTTGGGTGTCTTGTTCTTCTCTTCTCCTTGTAACCTTGTTGTACGGTTTTTGGCCCGGTTTCCCTTATAAACGGGTCAACTTGTTTTTAGGTTTTCGATCCGGTTTCCCTTATAAACTGGATCACTCTCCTGGCATATTGGCCACTTTGAGTAATATATTCAGGTGGAGGGACTCCTCCCCCGGTGATTCTCAAAAAAAAAAAATATCGCAAGAAAAAAAAAACATGCGCAAACACATACTCTATCAAGCGAAATTCATGTAACCAGGATAAAGCTATAGGAAAGGTTAGTGGTTGCGGCAAAGCTCACCTTATTGGCCATACCAAGGAGCTTCTCCATTAAAGTTGTAGCAGATAAAAGGTTAAGTGTATGCCCCTGTGCAGTATATAAGTATAATAACCCAATTAGAAGTGAAAGAAGCAGAAATAGAATAGACTTGGATTCAAGGCAAAGTGAAGTGTGCATACAGTTGCCGCGGTATCCAAAACTATGCGCCTAAACTTATTGCTCTCTTGCAGTTCGACGATTTGCATCAGCTGCAAGGATACGCTTCAGGTGATGACTAAACTTTACAAAGTATGTAACGAATAATAAATTCCCCACCAAACTGTAAACTTTGATTGATACCTTGAAATTGCAACGGCTTCTCCAAATCCAGGAGTTTTCATCAGCATTTCATGCAGCTTATTCTTTCCCAGCTTTAAAGGCCAGACATCATGGGCATAAGTAATGTTAACTAGTAAGATATTAAAACAAAAGAATGTCTGCTCGAAGAAATAGCAAACAAAAGATAAATTTATGGTACTCTGTCTGATCAGACAATGTTGAATAAAAAGTGCATGTGAAATAATTGGCCAACTGACCAGTGGTATGCAAATATGATGCAGCTGTGCTACATAATAAGGTATATAAGCATATGAAACCAACAACTCATGTCCAAAGTCCAAACTCAAGACACATCATTATCTGGGTGTGTTGCGAATGAAGAAAATGGCAGTGCAAGAACAAGCATACATGTAGCCTATGGCGTATACGATTTAAGCATCAATGTAGATGCAAATAAAAAAAAACTTTACCATGACACTGGAAATCAACTAAAATGGAAGATGGAGAAGCAAAAAAAAAGAGAGAGAGAGAGAGATTTCCGAGGTGATGTTTACCGGATCAGCAAGGACTCCAAGCCCTATCTTGTCCAGTATATTACGCATAAAAGATCCACTATTAGAAGATTCCTCCTTTGTATTAACACGGCCAATCTGTAAAGAAACAAGTTCCATCCATCATCAAAGCAACAAGCATGACCAGAATTGGATCCTCTACATAACTTCATGAAGTGTACAAGCATGGCATAACACAGTTTCAACTACGAAATTGAAAACATCAACCTCTTCTTACATTCACCACCTCCAGGATTATAAAAAGTGCTTGTTTTATGATTGGACAGTTGATGGTGGCCATGCACACCGAACAGATAAAACTGCAAGATGGAAAGGAATATTGCAAACCATTCTAGTGCAACTGCTCCTACCTCGGCAGCAAAAAGAGAGTCAACTCCATTGACAGCTACAATATTACCGCCACTCAGGTCCTACAAACAACAAATGCAAGATATTCAAAAGAGGGGCTAAAGAATTAATCCCACTAGCATTGCATAACAATACAAGAGCTCAGATACTTGTTCAAATGTATCACCCAGTGAATGTGCTGGGTGCATAGAAACTATGAGCGTCGGTTCACCATGGTTGGCAAACTTCATAGCAAGCGATGCTGCCATGCTTGTTGTCCCAACACCACCTTTGCCTCCAAGCACGTAGTACCTCTTTGTGTCGGCAACCATCTCCCCAAATCCGCCATTAACCTCCACCAGACTGGAATTGTATCTTGCTGTTCAAAAATTCAGAAATAGCACTATTAGCGTGTCCCCTGTGCTTCAGAGCAGCAGTCTGGTTTTAAGTTATCAAATCTGGAATTCAGTAGAGAATTCACAACCGATCATGGCTCATAAAACAAGTGTGATACAGTCCCATATTCCAGGCATTGTCCGAGCTCGTACAACACAAGGCAACATTGTCCCGCAAGGAGAAATTGACTGGCATATACAGAATCTAATGTCCATAACATGACAGCAACCAAACAGACCAAGAACTACAACTAGCAGCGAGTAAAATGCGTGCATTCGATTCTTGATACATGGGTGGTGGGAAGGGGGGGGGGGGGGGAGGTTGGACAGGAGGGCAAACCTTGGGTGCTCCAGTGAGACACAAGGGGCTCCACCGCCGGCGGCGTAGAGAGGCGGCGGCAGGCAGCGAGGGTGAGGCGCCGAGCCGTAGGGTTCAGGAGAGCTGCCATTTGGGCTATAGGGCTCTTGGGTTGGCCGGGACTGGGTTCAGGTCTTTACGAATTGGGAATCTTTCTCCCAGAAAAAAAAAACGAATTGGGAATCTGAAGAAAGCTCGCAGCTATGCAATTATGAACAAATGTTTACCGTTTTGAAACTTATTGTACAGAAAGTCAAGATGGCCGAGTTGGTCTAAGGCGCCAGTTTCAGGTACTGGTCCGAAAGGGCGTGGGTTCAAATCCCACTCTTGACATGTTCTTTTTTCTTTTTAGTGCCATATACTCCCTTCGTTCCGTATTACTTGTCGCACATAAGGGAGTAAAATATAAGGATGTTTCTTTTTAACCGAATTTTGAGAGCTTTATTTAATAAAGGCATTCGGTCAAAACAGTGAGTCAGAAGACTGCACATCAAACAACTAAGAGTGTTATCAATCCAACTTTTGGACACAACAAGCATTACAAGCAACCTGAGAGCACATGATTTCTTTGTAACCATGGGTGACTTCACTACTCGCTTTTATGGGGTACATATAGCTCATGCTACTATAAAACAAACCTATAAGTTTAACTGAGATTGGATTTTATGTATAATTTTAGAGCTCGTTTGTTGCTTCAAATACCCTCATATCATGATCCATGTAGCCACTTTTCATGTCCATTATGCATGATTCTTGGTTTCCGAGCATTTTATTGTGGTCATTGCACAACCATTAAGTTTTATTAGTTTTTCTTGGTTTCAACGTTGGTGTGGGTGCATTAAAACTTCCATGGACTTAGAGGGTGTTTGGATACTCTCTAGTCATGTGACTAGTAGTAGTCAGACTAGAAGTTTTTAGTCAGACCCTGTTTGGAAGGTGACTACTACTAGTCAGCATTAAATGTCTCAGTATTAAATGTCCCTTGTACAACACCAATTAGAGGAGAGAGTGGGACTTTAGTCAAGAAAAGTCGTGGTGTTTGGAGGTTTCATTGACTAAAGGTGACTACTACTAGTCTCTAGTCAAGAAAAGTTGGGGGTGAGGTGACTAGGGACTAAACTAGTTTTAGTCACCCACTAGTCAGAGGTGTTTGGAGGTTTACTGACTAAAGGTGACTACTACTAGTCTCTAGTCTCTAGTCTCTAGTGATCCAAACACCCTCTTAACACGCTGAAAGGAACCAAGTTGGGACCGATCCGGAGAAGTTACAAGCACTGCATCCAGACCCTTTGACTGATTCGACAAAATGGGTTTTTTTTTTCAATAAGCCAAATTAAAGATCCAACATCGTGAGATTATTGGGCTCGTCCGTACGAATCTAATAAGTCCAAGAACACCAAAAACGGAGTTTTGTATGAGAACATGGACCAAAATATGAAACACCATATGTAGGTTCCGCACGAGAAGGCGGTTCGCAGTATGATCGCACTGTTGGGTTCTACGGTAGGGTGCGTCGACTGCAATTTAAAATTTTCCTACGTGCAGAACAACCAAGATCATGCTACGGAAGATGGATCACAGATCGTTACCACTAGACGCGCAGTGCCGTGCAGCGGAAGAAGAGTTGGGGCAGCGCGTCAACATGAATCGTCTCCTCCTCGTCTGTTCTCCCTCGAACAGCCGGTCGTCCGATCGCACGTACAAGTTCGCTGGAGCAGCGCAGGTGCACCGCCTCTAACGATATCCGTGCGTGTAGGAGGAACACCGTGCGGCGGACTGCTAGGTCCGATCACACAGTCGGTGGCGAGTGGAGGTGGCTATTCGCAACACATGCAAACCCTAGTGACAGCACCGAAGCAATCAACCAAATGAGTGTGCAGCACCTCCATTTTATATAGGCGTCCGTCGCGAGCTCAACACTTGGGCCTCGCACGGACCCTAAAGCCCAAAATCTGTCCGGCCGGGATCCGAGTCCGAGTAGGATCACATCTGACTCGTGGAGTCCGATCCGACCTCACAGGTTCCTTCCCTTAAGCGCGCGACCCCTTAGGTTCAAGTCGGCTTGGTCACAGGTCGGATCACGTCCGACCTGCTCGACTGGTAGCGGCCTCTAGCAAGGCGTGCCGACCACCAAGTAGACAATGAAGCCGGTTGGCGAACATGTATATCACACTTACATTCCTTTTGCCACATGATATATGTTGTCAGGCTCAAGGGTCAAGGCGAGTCTGTCAACCTTGTGCTAGCCCGACCTCTTTCTCGTTCCAGTGATGCCGACCATAAACCGCATTATCTCATAATCCTTGTCGCATGGCCATCCTTATCCTGGTTGGATCACACGAGGGGCCCACAGGATATCTCTCCTGATCGGAGGGGCAAATCTCATCTTGCTCGACCATGTCTTGCAGCATGGGTCTGAACAAGCCTGAAACCTACCTTTGTAACTACCCAGCCACGAAGTAGCGTTTGGTCGGCCCAAAGTAGGTCTGTCACCATCCCGAGTACATGCGCCAGCTCAGGTCTTAGGACATAGAACGTATGTTGTACTAGAGATTCGCAGATGACATATTGCTGCGTCTCATAGTTGGGTCTGTCCGACTCGGACCTTATCTCGACTCGGATTCGACAATATGGACTCGGAAGGATCTGGTCGGATTCGACGTAGTGAGACCAAGCCATCGACCGTGTCATATGCTAATCTAATTGGTTGCGCATCCACACAGCCCTTCCGACTAGGGACCTTTTAGGACAGTCATCATACAATGCATAGTCCCACAAACAAGTCACGTACTTGCTGATACACATCATTGATAATGTCCAAGGACTATCTTTATTCATAAACACATAGGAAATATTATCATACATGATTGCCTCTAGGGCATATCTCCAACACGCACATGGTCGTGCCGCCCGATCTTGGTTGCGGATTTGGTTGTAGCTTGCACAATTTTTCATCGATTTTGTCTCCATTTGTTCCTGCACAATCCGTGGACATCAAGGAATGTATCGGGAGAGGTTGAGATTCATATAGAGCCCTTGGATCCATGGATAGGAGGTGGATCCATATAGAAGACCCCGTGGAGGCTGGCTATATATACAACAAAAACCCTAGTTGTTGCCCAAACAATTCACAACTGGACCACATGCCCTTACACCCCAACTAGTTGTTCGGTTATAACCTAGCAACCATCATGTGTAAGGAGATCCATAGAACCAACATAGTTGATCGAATGGTTAATCGTCATCAACATCTTTCGTTTAGTCTTTCTTATCTAGTTGTGTGCTATCGGAGCCTCATCTTTAGACTTTCGTACTTGTTTCATTGATATTCGGTTTGGCCCATAAAAGTATGTTACATTGTTATTTTCATTATCCGGCTTTATTAGTTCAAAGTCCAACTTTTCTTTGGCCTTTATCCACGGGGCTCATGTTCCTATAGTACTATAGTATTAATCTGTTAGAAGTGCAATCATGCCACTTATCA
Source organism: Aegilops bicornis (assembly GCA_021605145.1). Taxonomy (NCBI): domain Eukaryota; kingdom Viridiplantae; phylum Streptophyta; class Magnoliopsida; order Poales; family Poaceae; genus Aegilops; species Aegilops bicornis. The sequence continues at coordinate 575,042,948 of CM038670.1, read as the reverse complement.
TGAAAAGATGGCTTCTTGACATAGGAACAGTCGTCGTCGTCTAGATACTTTTGGTCTCCTCGCCTCCTGCTACCATCATGGCGGCAAGAGGTGGGAGGGCTTAAGGTTTTGTGGCATCTATTGGTGATCTAGGTTTGTATGAATAAAGTTACTCTTGTTTTTATTTTGCGGTGCCACAAAGCTAAAGAGGTTTGTGTCCTCAATGATCTTTTCTTTGAAAAGGAGGTTATAACCCCCGGCCTCTGCATCAATCGATGCATGCAACCATCTTTATTTATTATTCTGTCAAGGTCTAACAAGAACATACATCAAGCCACCCGAAGCCAACACTCACACCTACAAAACTCGATAATGTGGAGTGCTCTCACTCCCCATATCTAAACCGGTGCCGTCGCCGATCCATCCACATAACGTATCGGAATGAACAGTCGGTGCAACAGACCTAAAGCGTACACCACATGCACACGGTTTAGACGCCGCCATCATGATCGGGCCGTTGACCCATCTTCAGGAGAGAGATCCGCACCATCCTTGCCAGTCCGTCCATCCGTCGACGCCACCGCGACACCCAGCGGTGCCACCACCCCGCTCTCGTCCATCCAAAGGCGATTATTCCTAATACCGATGTGTAGCACCCGCCACTGTGCATGACATAACGCAAAGACTCGGGCCGACATGACTTGACATCTCCACCGGCTGCGGTAAGACGAAATCGCTTCCACCTCCTCCGCCTCGTTTTCCAAATACCGCTCCACAAACGATACTCCCAAGAAAGAAATGACACCGCAGTACCGCCATCGTCCTATCTGGAAGACCAGATCCTAGGGTTTCCCCCGGAGCAGCACAAGTGGGTTGACAGTCGTTGCACGACAATGCCTTCTGTTGGGGAACGTAGTAATTTCAAAAAAATTCCTACGCACACACAAGATCATGGTGATGCATAGCAACGAGAGGGGAGAGTGTTGTCCACGTACCCTCGTAGAACGAAAGTGGAAGCATTAGCACAACGCGGTTGATGTAGTCGTACGTCTTCACGATCCGACTGATCCAAGTACCAAACATACGACACCTCCGGAAGTTCAAAGACACGCTCAGCTCGATGACGCCCCGCGAACTCCGATCCAAAGCAGAGCTTCACGGGAGAGTTCCGTTAGCACGACGGCGTGGTGATGGTGCTGATGATGCTACCGATGCAGGGCTTCGCCTAAGCACCGCTACGATATAATTGAGGTGGAATATGGTGGAGGGGGGCACCACACACGGCTAAGAGATCAAGAGATCAATTGTTGTGTCTCCAAGGGGTGCCTCCCTCCCCGTATATAAAGGAGTGGAGGAGGAGGAGGGGGACGGCCTCCCTAGGCGCGCCCCATGAGGAGTCCTACTCCCACCGGGAGTAGGACTCCCCCTTCCAAGTGGGAGTAGGAGAGGAGAGGGAAGGAGAGAGGGGGGGGGGGGAAGGAAAGGGGCCGCCCCCCTCCTTGTCCAATTCGGACTGGGGGGGGGGAGGGGGCACGCGGCTGACCTTGGCCGCCCCTCCTCTTCTCCACTAGGGCCCAATAGGCCCATTGGTCTCCTCGGGGGTTTCGGTAACCCCCCGGTACTCCGGTATACGTCCGAAACTCCCCAAAACCATTCCGGTGTCCGAACATAGTCGTCCAATATATCAACCTTTACGTCTCGACCATTTCGAGACTCCTCGTCATGTCCGTGATCACATCCGGGACTCCGAACTACCTTCGGTACATCAAAACACAAAAAACTCATAATACAATCGTCACCGAAACTTTAAGCGTGCGGACCCTACGGGTTCGAGAACTATGTAGACATGACCGAGACACGTCTCCGGTCAATAACCAATAGCGGAACCTGGATGCTCATATTAGCTCCTACATATTCTACGAAGATCTTTATCGGTCAAACGGCATAACAACATATGTTGTTCCCTTTGTCATCGGTATGTTACTTGCCCGAGATTCGATCGTTGATATCTCAATACCTAGTTCAATCTAAATTCTTGGCAAGTCTCTTTACTCGCTCAAGAATGCATCATCCCGCAACTAACTCATTAGTCACATTGCTTGCAAGGGTTATAGTGATGTGCATTACCGAGAGGGCCCAGAGATACCTCTCCGACAATCGGAGTGACAAATCCTAATCTCGAAATACACCAACTCACAAGTACCTTCGGAGACACCTGTAGAGCACCTTTATAATCACCCGATTACGTTGCCAGGACGCTTTGGTAGCACACAAAGTGTTCCTCCGGTAAACGGGAGTTGCATAGTCTCATAGTCATTGGAACATGTATAAGTCATGAAGAAAGAAATAGCAACATACTAAATGATCGAGTGCTAAGCTAACGGAATGGGTCAAGTCAATCACATCATTCTCCTAATGATGTGACCCCATTAACCAAATGACAACTCATGTCTATGGCTACGAAACTTAACCATCTTTGATTCAACGAGCTAGTCAAGTAGAGGCATACTAGTGACACTTTGTTTGTCTATGTATTCACACATGTACTAAGTTTCCGGTTAATACAATTGCAGCATGAATAATAGACATTTATCATGAAATAAGGAAATAAATAATTACTTTATTATTGCCTCTAGGGCATATTTCCTTCAGTCTCCCACTTGCACTAGAGTCAATAATCTAGTTCACATTGCCATGTGATTTAACACCAATAGTTCACATCACCATGTGATTAACACCCATAGTTCACATCGTCATGTGACCAACACCCAAAGGGTTTACTAGAGTCAATACTCTAGTTCACATCGCTATGTGATTAGCACCCAAAGAGTACTAAGGTGTGATCATGTTTTGCTTGTGAGAGAAGTTTAGTCAACGAGTCTGCCACATTCAGATCCGTATGTATTTTGCAAATTTCTATGTCAACAATGCTCTACACGGAGCTACTCTAGCTAATTGCTCCCACTTTCAATATGTATCCAGATTGAGACTTAGAGTCATCTGGATCAGTGTAAAAACTTGTATCGACGTAACCCTTTACGACGAAACTCTTGTCACCTCCATAATCGAGAAACATATCCTTATTCCACTAAGGATAATTTTTGACCGTTGTCCAGTGATCTACTCCTAGATCACTATTGTACCCTCTTGCCAAACTCTTTGTGAGGTACACAATAGGTCTGGTACACCGGATAACATACTTTATAGAACCTATGACTGAGGCATAGGGAATGACTTTTCATTCTCTTTCTATCTTCTGCTGTGGTCGGGTTTTGAGTCTTTACTCAACTTCACACCTTTGTAACACAGGCAAGAACTCCTTCTTTGACTATTCCATCTTGAACTAATTCAAAATCTTGTCAAGGTACATTCTCATTGAAAATATTATCAAGCGTCTTGATCTATCTCTATAGATCTTGATGCTCAATATGTAAGCAGCTTCACCGAGGTCTTTCTTTGAAGAACTCCTTTCAAATACTCCTTTATGCTTTCCAGAAAATTCTACATCATTTCCGATCAACATATGTCACTCACATATACTTATCGTAAAGGTCAGAGTGCTCCCACTCACTTTCTTGTAAATACATGCTTCACCCCAAGTCTCAGATAAAACTATATGCTTTGATCAACTCATCAAAGCGTATATTCCAACTCCGAGATGCTTGCACCAGTCCATAGATGGATCGCTGGAGCTTGCACATATTGTTAGCACCTTTAGGATCGACAAAACCTTCTGGTTGCATCATATACAACTCTTCTTTAACAAATCCATTAAGGAATGTAGTTTTGACATCCATTTGCCAGATTTCATAAAATGTGGCAATTTGCTAACATGATTCAGACAGACTTAGGCATCGCTACAGGCGAGAAAGTATCATCGTAGTCAACTCCTTGAACTTGTCGAAAACCTTTTGCAACAAGTCGAGCTTTGTAGACAGTAACATTACCGTCAGCGTTAGTCTTCGTCTTGAATATCCATTTATTCTCTATGGCTTGCAGATCATCGGGCAAGTCAACCAAAGTCCACACTTTGTTCTCATACATGGATCCCATCTCAGATTTCATGGCCTCAAGCCATTTTGCGGAATCTGGGCTCACCATCGCTTCTTCATAGTTTGTAGGTTCGCTTTAGTCAAGTAACATGACCTCCAGAATAGGATTACCGTACCACTCTGGTGCGGACCTTACTCTGGTTCACCTACGAGGTTCGGTAGTAACTTGATCTGAAGTTATATGATCATCATCATTAGCTTCCTCACTAATTGGTGTAGGAGTTGATATGTCTCCAACGTATCTATAATTTTTTATTGTTCCATGCTATATTATATTCTGTTTTGGACATTATTGGGCTTTATTATACACTTTTATATTATTTTTGGGACTAACCTATTAACCGGAGGCCTAGCCCAGAATTGCTGTTTTTTTTGCCTATTTCAGAGTTTCGCAGAAAAAGAATATCAAACGGAGTCCAAACGGAATGAATCCTTCGGGAACGTGATTTTTCGGAACGAACGTGATCCAGAGGACTTGGACCTACATCAAGACATCAACTAGGAAGGCACGAGGTAGGGGCGCGCCTACCCCCCTGGGCGCGCCCTCCACCCTTGTGGGGCCCACGTTGCTCCACCGACGTACTTCTTCCTCCTATATATACCTACGCACTTCAAACTACCGTGACACGGGCCAAAACCTAATTCCACCGCCGCAACCTTCTGTACACGTGAGATCCCATCCTGGGGCCTGTTTCGGAGCTCCACCGGAGGGGGCGTCGATCACGGAGGGCTTTTACATCGATACCATAGCCTCTCCGATGATGTGTGAGTAGTTTACCTCGGACCTTCAGTCCATGGTTATTAGCTAGATGGCTTCTTCTCTCTTTTGGATCTCAATACAATGTTCTCCCCTCTCTTGTGGAGATCTATTCGATGCAATCTTCTTTTTGCGGTGTGTTTGTTGAGACCGATGAATTGTGGTTTATGATCAAGTTTATCTATGAACAATATTTGAATCTTCTCAATTCTTTTTATGTATGATTGGTTATCTTTGCAAGTATCTTCAAATTATCAGTTTGGTTTGGCCTACTAGATTGATCTTTCTTGCAATGGGAGAAGTGCTTAGCTTTAGGTTCAATCTTGCAAAGGTCCTTTCCCAAAGGATGAGGGGCAGCAAGGCACGATTGTATTGTTGCCATCGAGGATAACAAGATGGGGTTTATATCATATTGCATGAATTTATCCCTCTACATCATGTCATCTTACTTAAAGCTGTTACTGCTCTTTTGAACTTAATACTCTAGATGCATCTTTGGATAGCGATCGATGTGTGGAGTAATAGTAGTAGATGCAAAGGTGAGAGTCGGTCTACTTGTCTCGTCACGTGATGCCTATATACATGATCATACCTAGATATTCTCATAACTATGCTCAATTCTGTCAATTGCTCAACAGTAATTTGTTTACCCACCGTAATACTTATGCTCTCGAGAGAAGCCACTAGTGAAACCTATGGCCCCCGGGTCTATTTTCCATCATATTAATCTTCCTTCAACAAGTTATTTCTAGCGCCGTTTTTATTTTGCTTTCTTTACTTTGCATCCTTATCATAAAAATACCAAAAATATTATCTTATAATATCTATCAGATCTCACTCTCGTAAGTGACCGCGAAGGGATTGACAACCCCTTACACTACAAAAAAAGACACATCCGTGACATTTTGGGCCGAATGAATTTTTTTGATGTCATACATATGACACTTCTATGACGATAATTGTGACAAAACCCGGTATCATCATAGATGTGGTGGGCTCCTACTTCTATGACAAAAAATCATGACAGAAAATGGGCTTTTCGTCCTAGGCGGGCCGGAGACGCAGCTGCATGACATTCTTTGGGTCGTCCATGACGGAAAAAACCGTGGTAGAAGCGAGGGGGGGGGGGGGAATTTGGGGAGTTCACGATTACGGTGGGAGGTCGGGGGCCGAGCGATGCGCGTTTCTCTCATACATGTACGCGCGTGTGTGTGAGGCGTTGGCTCTAACTGAACCCGAGCGAGGCATTGGGCTCTAACTGAACCCGAGCGATTGCACTGCAGGCTACGCGTTACTGAACCCGAGCGATCGCAGGAGATTCAATTAAGCGAGATTCGGAAGCTATAATTTCGCCTTTCCCATCAATAGGTTTAGATCGATGGCTATTAACTGAACCCGGTCGAGCGATTCCTTCGCTACTACTGCTAACTAAAGCCGATCGATTGGATGAACAGTGAGCATTGCGGGTGGGGGGGGGGGGAGGTTGGATGAACAGTGAGCGGTCGCGTTGCCTCTGGATGAACAGGACCCCGTGGTGTGGTGGAGGGCTGGATAAACAGTAGACGGTGGAGGGGTGCCCATGAAGGGATGGTTGAACAGGACCCCGTGGTGTGGAGGGCTGGATGAACAGTAGACGGTGGAGGGGTGCCCGTGGAGGGGTGGTTGAACAAAGAGGTGGAGTAGCGTGCGGTGGAGGCTGGATGAACAGGAGCCCGTGGAGGCTGGAGGAGGTCGATGGTAGCCCATGGAGGCTGGAGGAGGTCGACGGTGGAGATGAAAAGTATCCCGTGGAGTCCCGTTTTGCGGTACGCCACACCCCTCCTGATGAACAGGACCCCTGTTTCGACCGTAGGAGGTCCATTTTGTGGTACGCCACACCCCTCCCGATCAACATGACCCCCATTTCGACCGTAGGAGGTCCGTTTCGCCCGTTTTGCGGTACGCCACACCCCTCCCGATCAACAGGACCCTGCTTTGACGATGGGAGGTCCGCTTCTCCGCTTTTGATGCGCTAGACCCTCCCGATCAACAGACCCGTTCGAACGTAGGAGGTCCGCTTCCTCCGTTGTGCAAGATGCCAGCCTCGCTTCCATCGCATGTTTCGGCCCAAGCCCTCCCGATGAACACGACCACACATTCCGTTCCGACCCAGCCGGTTGGCTCCCACGCGTTCCGTTGCCTCCCGATGAACACGACGCATCCCGTTGCCTCCCCATGAACACGACGCATTCCGTTGCCTCCCCATGAACACGACGACGACGCTGTTTCTCTGTTCCGACCCAGCCATGTACACGAGCCCTGGCCGTACGTATGCGTGAGTAGGCGTTTGAGACCCCGCCCGTATGTACACATCATGGCCGTATTTTCTTTCTTGCACCCTGGCCGTTGTACGTACGTGTACATGCTACGTGCATGCCTCTACTATGACACGTACGCGCCTCTACTACGACACGTGCGCGCCTCTACATCCACCAGTATATATGTACGTACACGTTCGCGACCAGAATGACAACGCTACGTATGCTTCGATCATGTGGGTCCCGATTGTCAGGCACTTCCTTGCCTGCGAAGATGTAGCTGGTGGGTCCCAGCAGTCAGGGGGGCGAATCGTATTTTTTTTCCCGGACGCACTTCCTTGCGTGCGAAGATGTAGCTGGTGGGTCCCAGCAGTCAGAGGGAAACATTTTTTTCGCGAAATACAGTGGCCCGTCCGGTGGGTCCCAAATTGTCGGTGGAGGAATCATTATTTTCAGCGTAATAAGGAGGCACTTCCTTGTCAACGTCCGTGGACCCAAATTGTCGGCCTCTCCATGTACAGTCCACGTCCGATGAAAGTCGTTCCTCGACCATATTGACCACGCCACGAGAGCACTGTGGCGGTGGACGACGGCGAGGCCTAGGAAGGGACGGCGGGAGCCGAGGAAGACGCGGGCAAGGGAAGCCCACACGAGAGGAGTACGAGGGTTCACTAGTTCGGTCATGTGTGAGGCTGCCGTCGCCGCAGGGCTGGCCAAGGTGGGAATAGTAGGGGGCGGTGAGGCCTTCAGCAAAGACAGCCGGCCACGGAGGCGAGGAGCATGCAGCACGACCGGCGCTGCTTTGGGCGGCTGGAGCAAGAAGACCAGAGGTTGAAGAAGCACTACGGTCGTTGGATGGACATCGTACGGTCACTGGAGCTAGAATCGTTCATATTGGCTAAAGTTGACAAAGGCCCCCGTCCCAATCAACTTAGTAGGCCCACAAGTCAGCCTCCCACCATGGTGGGTCCCAGCTAGCGGGGAGTATTCATTTTTTGTGCGTAATAAGGAGGCACTTCCGATGGGTCCGAGCCGACAATGGGGAACGTTTCGTGAAATACGTTGGCCTGTCCGGTGGGTCCCAGCCGGTCGAGGGGAAACGCGTTTTTCAGCGAAATAAGGTGGCCCGTCCGGTGGCTCCTCATTGTCGGTGGAGGAATAATTATTTTGCAGCGTAATAAGGAGGCACTTCCTTGCGGCCGCTGGACCCAAATGTCGACCTCTCTCCACGATAGTACTCTTCGATGGAAGTCGATCGTTGACCACGTTGACCACGCCGCACCGAGAGCACTGTATGAGGTCCGGACGACGGCGAGGCCTAGGAAGGGACGACGCGGAGCCGGGGAAGACGCAGCAGGGGAAGCCCGCGCGGAGAGGAGTACGAGGGTTCAATGGTTCTGCTGCGGTGTGAGGCAGACGTCGCCGCAGAATAACAGGGGGTGGTGGTGAGTAGAGGGATGGCCCGCCAGCGGTGGGAGTAGTACGGGCGGTGAGTCCTCCAAGGCATCATAGCCGGCCACGGAGGCAGGAGCACGCGACACGACCGACGCCGCTTTGGGAGGCCGGAGCAAGAAGATTAGAGGTTGAAGAAGCACTACTACGGCCGTTGGATGGACATCGCATTTATCACTGCAGCTAGAATCGTTTATATTGACTAAGTTGACAAAGCCCTTGGTACGCGTCAACTTAGTAGGCCCATAGCTCGGATTTGGCAGAGAACATATAGCCCATTTGCGATTTGTAAGAATGTACAACCCATTTTATAATTCTAATGGAATTTACTACAACCCATTTACAGTTTGTTAAAAGTACAGCCCAACTTCTAGATAGGACAACGATTAATAATTTCAAACAACCGCTCAAAACAGAATTAAAAAAAATTCCCACATTTTGATTGGATCTGAAATATTTTTATATGAAATTTCTAGTCAGGTTAAATATAATTTCAAAATAAAGTTGTATTACGTTAAAATCCAACGAAATATTGCGCGCGCAACAAGTAATGAAATTAAAATTTTCAAATTCCAAAAATAATATATTTTTCAAACTAATTACGTGTTTGGTGCACAGTAACTGTCCAGTTATTATAATTACATCCTATTTATTATTTCTTAAAGTCCATTTTCTTGTTAAGCCTAATACATACCTCCTAGGAAAGTTTGCAGCCCAGCGGGGTGGAGAATAACAAGTTGACCCGGATATTATGTACAAAATCGGCCCAAATGCATTGTCGATGTTAAAAAAGGCCTGTAGTACAAAGACAACCTAACATGGTTACTCAACCCACATTCAGCGACGCCGGAAAGGCCCAAACAAGGCTTCTGTACAACTTTTTGAAGTCACTGGGCTCAACTAATAACTTAAGAAAAAAGTTAGATTACAGTGGAACCTAATTAAAAGCTGTCACGAGCAAATAAATAATTCAACGGGTCCCACTTGTGCGTGTGCGAGTGTGTGTGCATGTGTGTGTTTGTGTGTGTGTGTGTGTGTGTGTGTGAGAGAGAGAGAGAGAGAGAGAGAGACCCATCGGTCGATGCTCGTAAATACATCTTTCCGCCATAGGCATTGTTGATGCTCAGCAAAAACTTATATAGTTGACACAATCATATAGAACATCATAGCACACTGAACTTGCATACAAAAATTTCACGCAGCGGCACAATCGGGATGGAAGCGTGGATCGCTACGGAAGGGCTATGTTGAAACCAACGAAGTCGTACATAACGGTTCATCGTCTTTATCAATGACGGGAAATACTTGAATGTTGTGCAAAGAAAACAGACGGACAACACAATAAGTTCTCGCTAGCACATTAAGTTGACGACAACCCTTTCTAAAAAAGTTCAGGTACAAAATTAGAACAGGTCACAATCAAATGTACTGGCATATCAGTGCTTCACACCCATAGCTCGGATTTAATTAGTATCTGACAAGATTCAGTTGTTACCTCAAATTAGAGCACATCCAGGCAGCTAGCCCTGCCTCTTCTCCCAAAGAAGCAGTGCCTCCGCCGCGCGATGGAGTAGGCCCTATGCCATCCATCGTTCTGAGCAACATGGGGAAAGTCTGAAGTTGACTCCTGTAATGGACGTCGTCGACGGACCCTGGCACCAGCGGTGGCGGTAGGACTTCGATTGATGGATTGACCACTTCTTCGACATGCACGAACACTCGATACAGGTACATCCCTAACGTGGTCCGCGGCGGCCTTGGTGGCGACGAATAGTACAACCCCGGTTCCTGCACCGGTATCTCAACACCAATCACCTTCAGTATGGTGGATGGCTTCTTCATCCATGCCATAACCGTCGAGCCCACCGTTGCAGAGGAACAAACATACTTACGAAGCTCACCTCCAAGGTCGTTGATAAGCTCGTTCATGGACTCGCTGTTCCAAGCACGCTGAGGCATGCCGTGGAAGGTAATCTTTGTTAAAAACTCAAGCTCAGAGCGCACCGAGCCCCATCCCGGTGCCACCGATCAAAGCTCACCAACAAGCGCCATGGCGTAACAAACACCGGAAGATTCGAACACACGATCGCAATGAAAGTTGTCCGGAACCTGACGAAGAAATCAGCCGGTGGTGGACAGACTTCGACGAGCATGTCACTTATTTGGATGTCGTGCGCAATGCAAAGAGCTTTGACAAGGTCGTCCGGCGAGACGGGAGTCCGGTCGCCGTTGATGGTTACCATCAGCACTTTGCCGGCAAACTGGTCGTCAAGCGCCGCCATGCCACTGTTGAGCGACAGCATGCAGCGACCAAAGGCAGGACGGACCTCAGGATCTCTGGCTCGGAGATCCGTGTTGACCGGCGACATGATAGTGCGCTTGAGTACAGGGGGTACAGGAGGGGGATTTGGGGGAACTGGAGTAGGAATCCATATTCCAGAGGTGGGGAGGGCGGAGACTGGGATGAAAAGGTAGCATGAATTTCGAGCACGCGCTAATATGTTCTCGTTATGCTAAGCGCACGAAAAACACCGGTGGCGCCCACATGTCGGCCTAAGAGTCCTTATTCTTTCTTTTTGGAGAGCCCGCCTTTTTTTTTCCAGATCTTTTGAGAGCCCGCCCGAGAGTCATAATTGAATTGCTTGGCATTATGCGTTACTACTCGCCCATATTCAACGACACCTCACCGCCCAAACAAGTGTACATCATCGAAAAGACACCGAGCTCAAATTATGTAACTTGAAAAAGGAGATATACTCAACACCGGAGAATGGTGATGCCCTCATTTAGCCCACCAAATAGCTCGAGACAATAAACAGTTCGAAACAACGATATATACAACATTCAAACATTGACTAGTGACTACTACTGACATAAACATCAAGACATGATAGTTCATAAGAAGTCTTGCTACACCACCAAAACGCACCCATCTGCAGCGCTCAGACTCTCGGGATCTAGACGAGAATGACATTCTAAACAGAAGCAACTATTACATAGTAAGAGTGACATAGACGAGGATGACCAAATGACAAGGAATATGCATAACAAAATAAAGAACTACCCATCCAGAACCAGCAAAGAAAGACAACAAAGTCATTCAAGAGATGATCCAACACCATCATAATTTGCAGCCCGCCCAAAGGATCAAAGGATCCGGAGACACCAAGATTCCACCCTTTTAATGCAACAGCCCAATTACCTATCAACTCAAGGCTTGAACCACATCATCGCTTATTGTAATTGAGACATCCAAGGATCAAAGTTAATCTGGATGCCTTTGTCATTCTCACCTTCTTTTGGCTGCAGGTCAGATCGTTGAGAATCGGGGAGTTTGCTCCCTAACTCCTAGGGCTCGCCGTGTAGACACGATTTTCCATAGCATACTGAGCCTCTCTGCCATCAAGGTCCTTGCCAACGGTGATCTCCTGGTTAATCGGATAATTGAGTCCGAGAAACAGAGAGTGTGAACCAAGGCTGTTTACCCGCCTCCAACTAAAAAATCCTAAAGGCCCCAACAAGCTGGTATCCTGCTCATAGACGTAACAACCACTGTCCGGATACTCACGTATTACACGGTGCTTGTATACAGTGGGGTTTTTGCAATATAACTTTCCGGCTCATGTGTCCGAATGATCATCGCCTTTTGTCGTCGTCTCGATCGAGCGAGGAACCAGCTTGTGCTTCCCGATTTTTGGCAAAGGTGGTGTGATTACAAAGGGCGATCGTAGGGACAACCGCATCATATAAAAAGGATAGGCATTGTTAATGTAAGATCAGCATTGTTCGTAGTATGAGTAGGACAATGCAAGAAACAACATCGATATGTCCTCGTTGGAACTGGAGGAAAATACATGGAAATGTATACTGGGTTCGAAAATATAGAAGTGTCATGCATGGTTATACTCATGTTATCTCGCAATCGATTCTTCACAGTAAACTACCATGTCATGCATGTTATGTACTCCCTCCATTCCCAAATATTTGTCTTTCTAGGCATTTCAAATAGACACAACATACAGATGTATGTATAAATATTTTAGAGTGTATGTTGGGGATATTACTACTGGGCGTAAACCGGCCAGGAGAGGCCGGATTAACTTGAAGCCCATGAAGACAGACGGTGACGCTGAGTAAAGGCCCAAGGCCCAGAACCGGTTTAAGGCCTGTAGCTATAAACCGGTATTGATATGTAACTTGCATTGTAAGGTAGAAAGAGCGGAGATCGAGCCGGACACGTTTATGAGACGACCTCGGGACTCTGTAAACCGACGGGCGTCAACCCATGTATATAAGGGGACGACCCGGCAGCGGTTCAGGACGACAGACAACAACTCGAGACTCATGCAAAGCGTATTTGCTCCCTGGTCATCGAAACCCCATCAATTCCATCACAACTAGACGTAGGCTTTTACCTTCATCGTAAGGGGCCGAACTAGTATAAAACTCTCTTGCGTCCCTTGTCCGCTTTAACCCCTTTAAGCTAACCCGTGGCGATGGATCCACGACTAAGTCCTTTCATGAGGACATCTGCCATGACAAAACCACGACAGTTGGCGCTCACCGTGGGGCTATCGCACGATGGTTTCAAGTTCTTGGAGGGCAGCTTCGAAGGACTCAAGGGTTACGCTGTGGGCCGGATGACCAAAAGTCGCCGCGACAAGCTCTACATCGACGATGAAGGGTGGGGCCCCGAGGCCGGCTCAATCGAGTACGGGTACCGGGTCCCCTTTGGTGGCATACACATTTTCATTGGCAAGATCGGTGAGCCGGGCCCTGAGCCGAACATCTGCACCGACCTCGTCGAAACGGCTCAGCGTGCGCGATGTGCCCGGGTCAAGCCTGCCATGAAGCATGCCTTCGTGGGAGTCATCCATGGAGGGGAATACGAGGACATATCGGAATCTGGTGGTGAGACCGTCGTTTATTCCGGCGACGAGTCATCGACCGGAGACACTACAAAAAAATACACTTCCGTGATGATACGTGTTTGTCACAGTAGGTCGCGTTTTTTGTCATGCATGTACATCCATGACAAATTTATGACAGAATCAAGATAGTCATACATCTTTGTCGTAGAAGTGTTCCATGACATTACCAAAATTATCATCACGGAAGTGTCCACTTCCATGACGATAAATCGCGCGTCACAGAAGTGCTTTCGTCAAGGGTGACCGACACGTGGCATCCACCATAATGGAACGCCGTTAAGCCATCGGGTCGGGTTTTGGATCCGATAACCCGTTAACAACCCCGACCAATGGGGATTTTCCACGTGTAAAATCATCATTGGCTGGAGGAAACACGTGTCGGCTCATCGTTGGGACAGATGTCATCCGTTCATTGGACCGAAGTCGCCTATGATACGGCAACACGTGGCACGACCCAATAGAGGCCCATTCCTGTGAAAAGGCTGGCCCGTTTGACTTGGTTAAAAGGTGGCGGCCCGGCCCACGGAAAGCCTGTTAACGGCCTGTTCGCATATAGCCAATTTACAACCCGCTAACCCAGGGCCCGTTACGCCCTATCCGAATTAGGCCCAGTAGCGTCATCTGGGCCGTCCCATATGATTCAGCCCGTTTTAACTTCAGGCCCATGTGTGGCCCATGACTTCTTTCGGCCCATATGAGGACCTTTGTAACTCTTGGCCCATTAACGACCCATGGTGAAACTGGCCCGTAATGAACAAAGGTATCACTTTATACCCATTAACGGCCCGTTATTCCATTGGGCCGCTTCAGCCAAGTTATCTTTCGGCCTTCTCGGGGCCCATTGATTCTTAGGCTCATTTAAGATTCGGTTACATACGCCCGTTCATCGCTATTTTTCGCTTGTGGGCCAAATTCAGCCACATTACGATCGGCCCATTAATACTTTGGGCGTTTTCATGTCAAAAAACCCGTTGGGCTGTTTTCATAGAGTTATCAACACGGCCTATTAACGGCCCGTTATGGTCCACGAATAATACGGCCCATGATTGGCGAAATGATGATATGCCCGTAGAAGGCCCATGGATCCTACGGCCGTATGAGGCCCATGGATAGTACGGCCGTAGAAGGCCCATGGATCGTGCGACCCGTAGAAGGCCCATGGACCCTACGTCCGTAGAAGGCCCATGGACCCTACGGCCCGTATAGAAGGCCGATGGATCCTATGGCCCGTATAGAAGGCCAATGGATCTCTACCACGGACAAGGCCCATGGATCATACGACTGCAGGAGGCCCATGGTTACAACAGTCCGTGTGTTGGCATGATTATTTTGGCCTAGTTACCAAAAATAGGCTATTGTGGCCACTAGAAAAACACAAAAAAGAACTGTAGTGACTACAAGCAAACAACTAAACAAGACAATAAGGAAATAAATAAGCAAGCAATTAACGCTAGCCTATTACCGCTATTACACATATTACATCCACTGGGCATCAAAGTTCGCCACCAGTGCAAATATAGGGAACAAAGCAGAATATTACATACATCGGCCGTCAAAATTGGCCACCAAAGGTAAATAAACGCAAGACAAAACAAGAGCATAACTGAAACAACTTCAGAAGAGCTCAAGAAATGTTATCCTGGGTATCCATCATGCTGGCAATAAGCTTGGCAAGCTGATTAGCTTTGTCCTGTTTGGCGCTAAAATCCTCCAACGCTTGTTGTTGCACCAGAAAGTATGCATCTGAATGCTCGAGGGACTTTCGTAGTCCTTCCGCTTCTTGTCGCAACACAGCTGATCGATGTCTTTCAGCTTGTAGTTGAGACTCAAGAAACCGAACTGATTCAGACAGTGAGTTTGAATAGCTTGTGCAAGCGGTAGTGGCCAGTAACTCGAACACTAAACCAAGACAGGACTTTGGGGTTGTCTTGCTGTCTTCAAGATAGTCTTGCTTAGCTGTTTTATCAGCTTTGTTGGAGACCAACAAGGATGTGTCACTATCCTGAACCTTATCTGCATTACTACCTTTACCATTGCTTAATAAGGCACTCTTCCCCAATATTCTGTCAGCATTCTAAAAGAAGAAACAAGCAAACACATAACAAGTTTAGCATGTACTAGTATATGAAACTCATTTTGGTGAACCATTTCATTAGTAAGGTGGACAAGATTAAACTACCAAGTCTTCTATTGCCAAGTACTATTACATAATAAAAGCATCAAACAAACATATATCTATGTTCTATGTTCACTACATTGTCTTGCCAAATCAAAATAGAGACACGGTTCAAATCATATCAGTTCAAGACAAAGCAGAAGTGAAAGAATACAAAGCGTGGGAAACTACACGACACAACAAGATTTCAGATGGGTACCACGGGTCTACATGTACAACAACACTATTGGCTCTGTTGTGATGCTAGTAATGTGCATGATATGAAAGTCAATCAGATACACAATTGAAATTGAAATCAACAGAGCTATTGATAAGAGCAAACCTGTTAAAGAAACATGCGTGAACATACCTGCTATGCGATTGGAGTTTCGATTGGATCCTTCAATTTAAAAGTAAGTTTGTATGAGTAAATACAGTGATACAAGAGCAAAGCAAATTAGCAATGGAATCTTAAATTAGAACAGTTGTTCTTCAGGTTTAGGCACTTGTTCTACATGAACAGAGTACAGTAAGATGCAAGAATAAAATACGTAAAAATAAAAAATGAGCTCATAGACCTTACCACATTCTTGGTTCGGGACCAAGATGTAACAAAGCGTTCCCGATCATCGTCAAAGAAATGTTTCTCAGGAGAACGTAAGGGAATTTGATGAGTTTCTTTGCCGGTGAAGTACGTTTTCTTCAGGTAATTCCGATACTACCACCAATCATTCTTGAAGATAGCAGAGGTATTAGCACATGTTACCTCATACTGAGTTTCCAAATTGGTCCTTCTCTATAGAGAAAAATGGAAAATTTTGTTGTATTATAACCATCATGGAGGTAGGATGTATGGGACGAAGCAAAGTAATTGCCATGAATAACATTACTTACACATAACTCCTGGACAAACACCGTGAATCGGCATTTTCCTTCATCTTCAGATAATATTTCCAAGATGGGAAGATACGCACATACGATTTAACAACATCAAATGCGATAGATGCTAAACTACGATCGCTGGTTGTGCTTCCTCCACAGGAATAGGCGTACTAACCGTGGAGTTGGGGTTCGCCGTGATAATCTTGGCCCTTTGGGCACTTTGGAGCTGCCTTACTAACTGCTCTTGTTTGGGAGCTCTGTTGTGGAGATGGTGCTGTCAATAGGAACTGGGTTACTATCGGTTTGGGGTTGGGGTTAGATTGGGTGAAGCTGGTTCTCTGTCCATCGCAGAGGGGTACAATCATGCGAGAGTTTGGGTTATGTGTGGTAGGGCTGGTTCTTGTGCATGTACAATCGTGGTGCTATCTCCACCAAGAGGTAGCACTCTTTTATTTGAAGACCGTGTTTTATTCCGCTAGATACCGCATCACCCGCTCCAATTCAAATGGCTGATAAACAGGAAACATAGTTGAATGTACAAACATTGTATGAGAGATGTATGCAATAGATAGTGTGGAAAAAGGAGGGCATGAAATAGTTGACATGTATATTGTTTAACTAAAATGGATAGCATGACATAATTTCACATATATGATGTCTATCTAAAGTGGATAGCACATCATAACATAATTCAAAGATATGATGAATAACTAAACAGGATCGCATGACATAATTCACCTACATGTTATCTAAGTAATCAGGATCGCATCATTTAATTCACATGTGATTTATATGCTAAACAGAGGGCATTCGATATGATGTCTGAACTAAGAACATGGTGTTGAATATTGTGTATATGATGTCTAAACTATGCAATGCAAGACACCCTATGCATGATATGAGCAGTATAACCGTGCCAAGTTAGATCATACACCTCAGTGGGGGAATAGGACTGGTCATATGTCTCTGAATCCATCTCTGAGGAGCTATCGGGACCCAACAAGAGATCTGCTTGACAGATACCACCGCCTCGCTCAAGGCCTTGTTTTCACTCCAGATTTTTCCATCTCCCACCCAAATGGCTGATTCAAAGGAAGAGTAGTTTAATGTACAAACATTGTCGACAAATGGAAATGTAATGAAGAAAAGGATGGGCAAGATATCATTCAAATATATGATGCCTGGTTAAACAAGATGGCATTGCACATTTCACATATATTATGGCTGGCTAAAAGACATGAGACTGCATAATTCCCATATATGATATAGAAACTAAACATGTGGCATTACAAAACATGTCTAAACTAAGCGGATGACATATATGATGTCAAAAGTAGGCACTGCAAGGCAACATATGCATGATATGACTAACATCATCATGCCAAGGTAGAGCAAACACCTTGGGGGTAAATAGGAGTGGTCGGTGATTCTGCAATCCACCTCAGAACAGAAATCTTCCTCTGGATTACAATCTGGAGAGGGGTGGGGAGGGTTTGCCATTGAACCCACCATGGAGCGATGTCTGCATGACATTGTATTGCCGCACAAAACTCTTCTCTTTTTCTCTACATGTTCAACATGACTGTGTACAATATCTGACATGCATATGAAAAATATATGGTGAGATTATGTAAGGAGAGCATGTAGAAATTTAGAGTGATGGTAACAACCAGTGGATCGACGTTTTTCCGTTGAACCAAAATAGCCCTAATGGATCAACGTGAATATATAGTAATAAGTGATGCAACAAGTGTACAACCTCTTTGCCGTAGCCGTGTCGACCTCAGCATCATTGGGTTGGTCGCTGAAGTAGTTGAGGCAGAGGTAGCTGTCTGAGGTGTGGAGGAAGATCCGAGGAATCTGTAGACGGCATCCAGGGCACTGCTCTATTGTGATGGATCGTTCTGTCGTTGGAGCAGCTCAGGTGAGCCGTAAGACTTCAAGATATATTCAGGGCACTGCTGGAGGCCAAGATATATTCGAGCTCAGGTGAGCCATAAGACTTCAAGGCTGAAGCAGCACAAGACAGACATCGTCAATCTCAAGTGGGATTCTAATAGCATCTCCAATAGATGATGTAAAATGGATGTAAAATTAACATCACCAAAAACGACCTGACTACAAATGTATGAGGTAAAACTGTTGACTCGAAAGAAACTGAAATTTCTTGTGGAATCAATGCTATTATCGAAACTGAACGTAATGGTAGCAGAGAGGCACTTGACATGTAGTTTAGGGAGGGCTGCAGTTCATCTTCAACCTGCACCCCCACAGCCGCCACCACCACCGGCGAACCGCCCGGCCCCAGCGCCGCCTTCGCCAGAAACAACTTCGCCACGCCGCCCGGCCAGCCCTCTAGGCCCCCGCCCCCACCACGAACCCTAAGATAGATAGTGGGGTACCTCTCCGTGAGCCCCGGCCCCTGCCAAGGGTGGTTCTTCCTTAACTCCCATGAGCCCCCCCAACCCTCGAAAATCGATCGACCCAAAAGTCGATTCAATGATCAAGTGTGGCTTAATCAGAGCAGAAAGCGAACACGAAGCGAGGGGAAAGCAGCAAGAAGCAGAAGAATGGGCAAGCGGCGATCGAGCGAGAGCCGAGCAAGAAAGCAGCTGCTGAAGGAAGCGAGAGCCAGAGCAGCAGCAGCAGATCCGGCTGGTATGGCTTCGGGGCCTCGCACTGGGGGAGAGCCGCCGTGGAGATGTCGCCCGCGGCGTCGGCTTCAAGGTAGCAGCTCCATGGGGGTGCGAGATGGAGCACCGTTGGCGCCGGGAGGTCGAGTTAAGGAGAAGGTGCAATGCGATGAGTGTACAACCTCTTTGGTGGCGCCTAGTAGGCCTCGGCTTCATCCGAGGAGTCGGTGAGGATGCTGCGGTTCCGGTGGAGTAGGTTAAGGCGGCGCTGTGGGGATGGAGCAGCCGCGATAGACGAGGCGGGACAACGAGATGGATGATCCATCCTCATCCGGGGAGGTGGAGGAGGGACGTCGAGCTGTTGCGGTGGACGACGTCGTCGGGGAAGAGGCTCCGGCTGGGCAGCGGTGATGTGGCGGATGGAGGAGGGTGGGGTTTCGTGGTACGAGCGGAGAGGTTATGACGGCACAGGATTTCGAATGGCGAAAGGGGGGCGATGGGAGGGGGTGAAGCATGACTTAGGGACGCGCTTGTCCAAAATGTAGGGTGTGTTACAAAAGTACCCCCCACCGATTTGAACTAGCTGCCCTTTCGGCTCAGGGTTAGAAGGGGGATTTCGCGTGTCGGGATTTGGCAGCTGGAGGGAATTTTCGCAAGACGTTGTAATTTCAGGATAGCAAGGCGCGGGTTGTGAAGGCGCCAGCTTTGGGAGCACGATATCTGAATTTTCGGATATAACAAGACGCGGGTTGAATTTTAGGGACAAGCCTAACGTGTAGTAATATTGTACTTATGCGTACCAAATCAATTCGCACTTCCCTCAACCAAAAAGAAAACAAAAAACAAAACTATTCACACCACACAAAGAGAGAGTCTTGCCCTGCTTTACTATACAAATGCTATTCAAAGCTACTCCCTCCTTCCATCTATATAGGGCCTAATGCATTTTTCGATGCTAAATTTGACCAAATATTAGAGCAATGATATATGACATGCAACTTACACAAAGCACACCGTTAACTTCGTATGTGAAAGGTTCTTTCAATGATATAATTTTCACATTGTGCATGTCATGTACTATTAATCTTGTCAATAGTCAAAGGCGGTCTTAAAAATCTCATTACACCCTATATAGATGGAAGGAGGGAGTATGAATCCATGTTATGTCCGATTAAATTTTTTCGCTTGCTGTATAATGCATGTAACCTACTCATACCAACATTTTAGATCATTCCAAATGTCTATACTACCGCTGCAATTTGAACTAAATTTGAATTCGTTTCTCTATTTCAATAAGAATCTACAATCATGATTGTTGCCAACTTCGACCATCATAGTTTCCTTGCTATCCGCCAGATATAAATCGGACGGCCTATAATGCAGGATGGCAGGCACACCATCATCAACAACTCCGTTTTTATAAGAGTAGAGATAAAATATATTAAATGTAGTATAACATGTTCGTAAACACACCATGTGTATCACCGTTATATATATATTCACACATGCGTCAGTTTAAAACACTATGATAAATTCTTCAAATATCCGAATTTGCTTTTGATAATGAAGTATATATGATCTCTATTCATCTTTTACACCCACACAACCCTCTTATCTTTGTAGCTAGCACTAACTTTCCCTTGTGCATGCACAGCTCGCATCCCTCTCACCCTCCCTCAGCATTCTCTAGCTCCATCGCGCAAATTCGTCTTTTCACTTTAGGTCATTCACCCACGTGTGTGTAGGCCCCCCAGCTCCTTCTTTACGGCACACATCGATCGATATGCCTCTCTAGCCAGGTGTGCCTAGCACAAACACAAGATTCCCCTCTTCTCTTGTCACCGTCCATGCCTCACTCCCACCACTCTTTTCATCGTTCTCATACTCGCACACTCCTCCCTGCTCGATATAGTATGCCTCTCGTACCACCTCCTACATGCATCCCTCTCTCTCTATCCTTCTCCTCGTGCCTCATTTGCTTCTAACACACACATGCATGTATACCGATCGAACTCCCAACATATACCTAGATCGACTTTAACTACCCCCCCATCGACCGACGTACCTCACAAGTTATGTCTCTCCTTTCTCTAACAAAGAGCGATTGATCTTCCTATGTAGTTATGTCTGCTTACCACAGCCACATCGCCCCCCCCTCATCATTCGTGCATGCCTCCTGACCCGTCTCTCACACGCACGTGCACAGACAACAAGCAGCCATCTCCTCTCTTATTGATATTGCGGGCGTGCCCTCCGTTTGTCTAGCAAGCCTATCCCACCATTTGTGAGAAGCAACTCCACTACCACCCCTCCAACACTCTAGCTTTGTCTCTCTCCCAACCTTATTCCTCTCCTGCACATATGCATGGATGCCGATCGATCTCCCTTAATACATGAGGCAGATCGATCTCCTTAATACATGAGGTAGGCCTCTCTCCTCCTCCACACATATACCAGCCATTGTACCTCTATAGTTAATTGGGCCTCCCTCTTCCCCACCACACACCGATAGTCGGCGTGCAGTGTAGGTATCTATGCCACAGAGACAAACTGCACATGTCCCCTCTCACGTTCCAGTAGGCCAGCCACTCTATATCTTTGACGTGGGCACACACAAATTCGATGGCACTCTTTATCGATCACGCGCGCACACACACACACATCATCCCTCTCTTCGATTCTATGGACACCTCAAGCCGATGATACCTCCACTCTCTTCTTGTGGATCGCCCCCTCTATATATATGTTATATCCAGGACTCTATTTCACACACATTGCATATGTTACATTTTTTGATTGCCCCCCTCCAAAAAAAACTCTTAAGAACCCACACACTATATATCTCTAGGTTTGTATCTCTTTCACACAACCCCACGTAGGTGGTGTACGTATACAAGAAGAGAATAGGTGCACCGTGCATGTACTCACGCTTCGTGCCTAGCCACACCCACGCGGGTACACGGTGGAGCTCATTTCTTTATGAAATGGCAGCCCATGTGCTAATTTGAATGCCCTGTGGCGGTTGTTTACCTAGGGAGGTCGTGTACCACGCTCGCATCTAAACAAAGTTCGACTTGACGAGTTGCTGCGTTATTTTTAAATAATGTTATAGCGCTCAATGGCACGTACACATAATATAAAATGATTTTTATGGAGAAAAAGGTAGTCCGCTCACTATATACAATGGAGCCTTGCGTGCCTGGTTTGTCGCTCTTCAGAGTATCTCACACAAGGCTGCGGTGGCCTCTCTCTCTCTCAGCGTTGGTCACTGATCCGGCCGCATCCCGTCCGCCGGGGGAAAGGGAGTGCGGTGGCCTCTCTCTCTCTCACCGTTGGTCACTGATATGGCCGCATCCCGTCTGCCGGGGGAAAGGGAGGAAGTGCATCGTTTCTCCGTTCGACGGCACCGAGGCAGCACGTACCGATCTGCGGTACACATTGTTCTCTCTGACCAAGCTCTGGCGCGGCAGGGCCTACGCCACCTGCTCGCAGATTCCGCCCGCCGCCTCTCACCTAGTTACATCCCAACGACCTCCAGGTATCTCCTCCGGCCTTGCTCCACTTCCCGTCTTCCCACGTTGCTGCATGTGGATCTTCCATAGTTCTTTGCCCAAAACATAGCTCGTCCAACGTACTTTCCATGTTGCATTCTCGTCCTCACACTGTTTTAGACAAACACAACCATGTTGTTATCTTCCCTTAGGGCAAGGAATATGCTTCTTTTTTGTCGTCGCATGTGTCATCAACTGTTATTGGCCAGTAATTGTTTCCTTTCTACCTCTTTTTTTGCAAACAGGGCTATCCATTTCACCTCGTTGCTATTGCGACCTTTTGGTGAACTGCACAAATCACTTTTTTCTTAAGAGTGTTTTGTGCAGTTGTACTAAAATGTCACACAAGCAACGTCTCTACATTTCAGTCTTGTTGCACAAAGGGAGATTGGTTTTGCTCTATCCTCCTCATCCAACTCCGAGCCTAATCTTCTCCAACTAGTTAGTCTTAAGAGAGACTGCAAAGGTGTCCGGCTTCTATTTGTGTGTTTATTGTTTCATCAACAGTCCTCTATTATCGTAATCACACTTAATATCTTTGGAACATGGACGCTCATCTCTATTTTAGTGGAACTGCACAAAATGATCGGAATGTTGCATGCTCCAGACAGCTACTTTTTTCCCAACATGCCTTGTTGATTTAGACAAAGCTGGGGGGACGTTGCTGCCAATGAAAGCATGGATCAATTTTAATATAACACCTTCTCACAACTCTGTCTTCAGTTGTGATGTAATTATTAGCTCGATACGCTAATAATTGACATGCATTAGCAAGGAAGTTAGTTTTTATTTTTTCCGAAAGAGAATCGATGGCAAGACACGCGAAACAAAAGCTGAAAGCTCACACCATTTTACAATTTCATGTCGCTGGAAAATTATTTGTATAGTACGTCAATTATGTAAACAAATGATGGAAGCTTGATAGCATTGCCAGAAGCCTCTTCATCATTCGGGTCCATGTGCCATGCAATAAATTATACTCCTTCGTTCCTAAATATTTATCTTTTTACAAATTTTAAACGGGCATATTTTAGAGTGTAGATTCACTCATTTTGCTTCGTATGTGTACTCCCTTCGTTCCTAAATATTCTATTCGTCTTTCTAGAGATTTCAACAAGTAACTACATACGAAGAAAAATGAGTGAATCTACACTCTAAAATATGTATATATACATCCGTATGTGCCAGTCCATTTGAAATCTCTAAAAAGACAAATATTTGAGTAGTCACTCGTTGAAATATCTAGAAAGACAAATATACTCCGGAGTATATTTAAGAACCGAGGGGGTAGTGCACAACCGCATGGGAGACTCAGCCCGGTCGTTGCGCCGCATTAGTAGTGAGTAATGAGCAGTCAAATCATAAGCCCCACCTTTCCCACTGTAAGTTGCTCTGAAAAAGCAACCATCAATACGCTCTTCTTTGAATCCGCTCATACTACTCCATCCGTCACTGTTTATACAGCGCGCTTCAGAAAAAAGAAAAAAAAATCTATGGAACCAAGGCGAGTAGCGACCGGCCTGAAAAATAGCATTGGTAGTTATAGCACGGTGTACACACATGCATGCAGTGCTTCCACCCCAGGTACACACATGCATGCACTTACTCCACTCCGTAGTAGTACAGTACATGGAGAGAAAATTGTGGACTTGATTGCGGTTACCATGCCCTAATTAATTGAGCATTAAACCAAACACGTCTAAAGTCTCTCTGGTGGTGGAAATGCATTGAGAGAAATGCATCATAATGAAGCGTGCCACAGAAAGCTGTGATGGAGGGAGGAGTAGTATGAAGGTGCAAAACCAAATGCAGCGTATGGCGGTCGGTCAACGCACCTCCTCTTGGCATATCACCGACATGTGGGGACAGGAGTGTGAGCAAACCGATCTCAATTGGCGGCAAAGAGCCAACCCGCCGTTCCTTGAGAGAGACGAGGAGCGAGAACACACAGACGGGCTCGCACGGAGGCCAAGATATATTCGAGCATGGTTGGTTGATCGATATCATTCATTACATGTTGGGCTGCCGTTTTCCGCCCTTCTCCGGAATAAACGTGTACTTTATCAGAGATAAAAAAATAAGAGTACAGATGCTCCACCATGCGGTTCTAGTAGTAGTACTACTCGTACTCTGCGTTTGGCTCTTCGCCTCTTCGTGAAGTCGAACAATGATGGTACTCGCATGTTGGGTACTACGATTGTATGCCTCTCGACAATCTGACACCGAATGGACTGATGCATGTCCACCGAGGGTAGGTTGCATTAGTCAAAAGGCGTAGGCGAGCTTCACCTTGTCCTGCAAGCTTCTCCTCGTTCTGCGAGTTGACGGGACACACCAAAAAGTAGTGCTAGTCCATACTCCCTCCTTTCCGGTTAATATGGCTTAATCTTTTTGCGGGTAAATGAGAGAGCTTTATTCATATATAAGCATTCTTAGGACGATCAGCCAAGACCTTTGGTCACTAGGAAGCGAGGTACCCATAAAAGAAGTAGGAAGCGAGGTGTTTCATCAAGCCAGCTCTTGGCCACATTCAAAGTGCAGAAAGCACGGTTCGCACGAAGATGCGCCGCAAGGTTTGGTGACCTGTTTACATGCTGAATAACAAAAAAAGAGGAAATATTACCGAGCGCTACTATTTGTAACAGGATATGAGCCAGAATTAAGCGAGAACTATGGTGAGTGTTCCATGCAATCGACTTCCATTATCACATGCGAGAACCCTCGAAGAGAACCAAATGTGTTGAAGATTGCTTTATCACATTTTAAAATTATAATAAGAGTGCAGATGCTCCTCCATCTAGTTCCTAGTACTAGTATAGTACGTACCTTTATAGACTATAGTAGTAGTACTAGTACTAGTAAACTTTGCGCTTGGTTGTTCGCCTATTCGGGAAGTCGAACAATAGTAGCACTAGTAGTATAGTGTATGCTTCGCAATCGACACGGAATTAAGCTGTTGCACGTCCACCGCTTTGGCGAGGGAGAGCTTGTATTAGTCAAAAGTTTCTCCTTGTCCTGCGAGCCACCGGCTGCAAGCTTCTCCCATCCTGCAACCTTCTCCTTGTTCGGCAAGTTGACGGGACACAACAAAGTAATGCTAGTCCATACCGCCTCCTCTCCGGTTAATATGGCTTAATTTCAAGCGAGATAAATACACATGCATCACTTTGTATATTTGTAAAAATATGGTCGATGGACTTCATAATACGCTCATTGCGCTCAATATATATATTTTCCGGTGTTTATCACGGTCACTAGGTCACCTGACCGAGTATGTGTGTGCATGCACGTGTTGGTTGAGCACTTAAGCGTGACCGTGTGTGTTCCGTCGTGTGCTCGTACATGCATGCATTAGGGCGTCATGGCGCATTTTAACGCCCATGTGTATGCGTGTGGATCTGCATACACGTAGGGGGAGTACGTGTAGGGGCCACTAAGGAGCAGTCAAATCATACAGTAAGTTAGTCGGAAGAAGCAACCATCATTTCACTCTTGAATGACATGTACGCAATATAAAATGGTTGATATGGAGAGAAAAAGAAAACCACTATATATACACTAGCAGGAGCCTAAGCTACAAGCCTGCTTGCTAAGGTTGCTCTCTTCACAAGCATAGAACGATGGGCTTGATCCTGCAGCTGGGGGAAGGGAACAATGTTCTGCGTAGACGCGGTCGACATCGGCGAGGGAGAAAACCCACAGTTGGTGCGTCCCAATCGGGGTCACCGCGGTATGGGCCGATGCCGCGTCCCAACCGCCCTTCTAGCTACTGACCCGACGTCCCAAGTAGTCATCTTCCTTTTGGAGCGGCTTGCTCCTTTGCCGTAGCTCCATCTCCATGTCGATCTTTCTCTACTTCTACCGGCTTCTACTTGTGATGAGTTTATGTCTCATGAACTAGTGCCGATACTATTATTCTAATCACACTTCTTCAATATCTTCTCCATCGAGGATGCTCGGGTCTATTTTAGTGGAGCGCACAAAAGCATCGTATGATCCGAGGGTGCCGACCATCTTTCCTTCGACATGTTCTACGGCGTGGAATTAAATCATGTTTAGGGTTTAGGGTTTAAGTCATAGTGACCCATCGGTAGTTTTTCTTTTGTACACGCTCTCACAACTTTTTCTTTAGTTGTGAAGTAAATATTGGCTATGATTTGTGAATCATTGAGATGCATCGACATGCGTGTTAGTTTTCCTTTGTATTTGATGGAATGTTGTAACGGGCAACCTTGGAATAGGAATGAAAATGGAGTGGAAAGTTTCCGTTTTTCGGAGAAAAATGGAAGCGGAGAGAAACCAACGTTTCGTTTCGTTGGATCGCGCCATCGAGCAAAACCAACGTTTAAATCACGTCTGTCGTGTTCGTGTCTCACCCTCCTCCACGGCTCGACCCCACACGGTCGCTCGGCATGCCACTCACCGCAAACCGAGTATACAATAACTTTCCCGCCTACTTGTCGATGGATCGCGCCATGGAGTACTAGCACTCCTGGAAGAGATTGACGAGTTAGGGGAGGACAGCTAGCTGTAGCACAGACTCCCAAGAACTTTTTACATGCATGTTGTAGACGGCTATTGCGACCTTTGAGCAGCGGAGCAGCGTGCACCGGAAGCGGCACAGGCGGCGCTCTCTCGGCCGACACGCCCGCTTAAATGCGGCGCCAGTGAGAGGTCGCGTCCGCTCTGGCGGGCATGAATGCAGCACCTTGACCGTTTGGGCGGAAGCACACGCGGGTGATGAAGAGGGTTGGGTTGGTCGAACCGACCGTGGCGATGGTCCGGACGTCGCAAACAAGAGATGTTATGCGTTAATATTGTTGCGTATATAATTAACAACGTAAATAATGTGCCGATTGGACAAATATGATTGGAGATGGATATGGAAATGGAATTTTACGTAAACACGGATATGCATGTCTATGTCTATGTGTGTGTGTGACGACTCTCGCGACACAGGCGGGGCGTGTTTTTGATCGAGTTTTCTTTCTTGGTACATTAGAAAATCAGTTTGTCTAATTCACATCTAGAAGTTATTTAAGGATATCACATCTAAGCTCCCACAAGTATATAATGTAGCAACAAGAAACAAAAATAACTAGGACAAAAAAAATAGACCACAAACAGAGTGGACATCAACTTAGATGTGACATAACTATGTCACATCTAGATGTGTCCTAGACAGACCCTTAAAAAATTGTCCGCCAGTTTTTGTTTCTTTTTTCCGGGGACACACGTATTCTATTTAAAACCACTGCTATGGAGAGATTTTTTTACTCCATTATAGCCTCTTGTTTGATAGAGTTTCTCGCGTCTCGTTCTCTCACCCTCTCCATATCAAAACAAGATGATAGTGTCCACTCTATCTCTCTCCTCACCGGCGGTCACAGATCCGGCCGAATCTCGTCCGCTGCGGGAGGTGAGGAGGTGCAGCGTTGATGTTGTCGCCGTCGGCGACGGAGGGAGCCGATCTTTGCCGTCCTCTCGAGCCGGACATGGCGCGGACGAAGATCCTCCGCGCCCTTGTTCGCTGCCGTCGTGTGGGAAGATCCCGCCCGCCCGCCTAAACGACATCTCGCCCACGTGAGGTATAACTTCTTGTACTGGTCCAGCTCCCCAGGTCGCTACGTGCGGGTTTTCTTCTATGCGACTACTCCCCAGCTCCCCATGCATAGTAGCTAGGGTTCGTCAGCTGGTCCAACATCACCTACTAGTACTATTATAGAGGAAATGCCACTCGAAAAGTTTTCCTGATTTATGCCTCGGTGGAGTTATACATGTTGTTTCGACAAAAAGTACATGGTGGTTGTGCGGTCATTGTCCATATGGTGGTAGTACTATCACTGGTTAAATGAAGAAATGCTTTTTTTCTCGGGTATCCTGGTTTAGTTCCCATCAAGATATAATTATGATGCTTACGTTTGTTGGTGTACTTTTCATTAATTCTTATTGACAATTGAGATGTCGTTGCTAACCCTTTTTATATTTTTGGAAACAGCGATGCGTGTCTCCATACCGGGCATGTCTTCCTCAATTTTAGTGGAACTGCACAAAATTGGATGGCCATTGTTGTTCCGCCTCCTTTGTCCTCTGCCACGTGGTTCTTCCTTCCTCGAGCTTGATTGCTGAGAAGAAACATACCACAATGAGGATTTGTCGAACTTCATAGGTGCCTCACCCAAACTTGATGCCAAATGGATGATGCATCGGCTGGTGAAGCTGATCGATTTTCAATGAAAAACAAGTTGTCTTCCATCATTGCTCTTTGCTTGTTACGCACAAAGATGATATCCTTCGTCAGTTCATCTTGGTTGCGTTGGAGACGCAGTCGTCTTTCACGTTGGTGCAATTTTATCACACAATTGGCTATGAACCAAATGTTTCCTTGAAGAAGGATCGACGTTGGTACTAAGAGCATAAGTTTTGTATTGATTTCTAAGCCTTCTCACAACTTTGTCTCTAGCTCCCTGTAATTTTATTTATCCAGCTATTAACTTTGATTTAAAAAATGGTGTGGACTAAAAACACGGATGGACGTAGTAGCCCTCCATTTTTATTTACTCCGCATATTAGATTTGGCTGAAGTCAAACTTTATAATACTCTCAAACCTTTCCGATAATTGAAATTAAAATTCTTTATTTGTACACACTCTCACACGTTTCCGATAATTTGGCGCATGCGTGGTTGTTCACTTAAGGGAGGGTAGTGTACCACACGTGAAGGACAGGAAGTGCGACCGGGGCGCGTGGGCGTGGATCGTTAGTTCATCGGAGTAGTACTAGTTTTCTTCACCGTACATTAAATAAAGAGTTTCATTTAATTACTTACACAATTTAAAATGATTGTTATGGAGAGAATAAGAAACTCCACTATATATTAGTCGTATACACGAGAGTACTATATGGACGCAGCTTCATTGACTTAGTGCACCTGCCTTTGGATTTATGACAGGTGGGTCCAAAATGTGGTTGGCTCACCTGTCATACAGCCAAAAGCAGGTGCAGTGAAGGCACCGGAGCTCAGTCCGTACTATAGTAGTATATATATAAGCGGGAGCCTGAGCGCTTGTTCGCTAGGGTTTGCACTCTCCACACGCTCGCAACACTACATATATGTTACACGCTGGAGGCTCAGCGTTCATTTGCTAGGGTTTGCTATATTCCTGATCTCTCACCCTCTCTTCACCGGATCTAAAAAGACTGCGTTGGCCTCTTGTCTCTCTCTACCCCTCACATTTGGTGAAGGAGGCGTTCGTATCCCTTCGCACCGGAAGGGAGGAGGTGCAAGTGTTCACTCTATCGCCTTGGCGAGGAGGCAATCCTGCCGGCTGCCTTGTTCTCTTTCGCCCGGCGCTTTGTCTTGGAGGGCCACCTACCCCTTGTTCCTCGCTGCGTCGTGGTGTGGTGGAGATCGGCCTCCCGCCACGCCTTGCCACACCCCGACGACCCTAAGGTATAAGTTTCTTTGAAACCGTCGTTGCTCTAGCTGCATGTGGATCTTTTTCGATCTGTAGTCGAATCTAGGTCTTTGTTCAAAGAGGAAAGAAGTGTGCGGTGGGCTGGAGCAAGAATCTAGGATGTGGTTTAATGAGGAAAGGAGGGGCGGAAAGTAGTATAGACTGGCTATCCAACCGCTTTGTAGGTCAAAAAGGGAAAAATGGGGTAACCCAGTACACACATCTGTAAGGTACCTATCTCTGTGTTGAAAAGGGAAAGAAACTGGGGGGTCGGGTAGTTTGTGCAGGACTAGATTTGCTGCCCTCACATAGGAAGAAGGTTCAAAGAGAACAAATATGGGACCAGCGCATATATACTGCTTGGCTACATACTCTGCATCACCCATTTATACGTGTGGACACACATGGTGCTGGCATGTCCCATACAACTATTTTCTTTGTTGTTAATCTAAGAATGTCACTTGAAAAATTGAAGCAATGCCACTGTTAAAAGTAAATTACATTTTTTAACGAATGTTGTTTCAAGAGAATGCCTCTGTTAATATGAATTAATGCAACCGTTTTATAAATGCTACTGTCCTACTTTAGTTTCCATCCAAGATAAGTTAGATGCTTCTTTCTGTCACCGTTTGTTTCATCCTCCTTTATTGGCAAGTAATTGTTTCCTTTTTTTCATCTTTTAAATCTAGGGTATCGTTTCATCTTGTTGCTATTGCGTCATTTTGCTTCGCTTCTCGAAACACTTATGTTTTAAGAGTGTTTTGTGCAGTTCAACTTGAATGTCACACCGGTGACTTTGCTTAATTTTGGTGGAACAGCACAAAAGGAGATCGAGATTTGTTTGCAGTCTTCGTGGTGAGTTGTTTCAAATCTTGGTCTCAACCACATGATGTGCAGTGTGCTTTGAGATGTTGTGCTACTTGTTTTGGTACTGTTTTAAATAAATGTTGAATTGAAGCTATTGTATTGTTGTCTTTTCCCATTAAGTAGTGAACAAAAATGGGACCAACCCAGACATGATGCTTGTTGCTTTGTTACAACAAATTCAGCATCACCCCCTTTATAAGCCAGTAATTGACGCCACTCTCAGAATTAACTACTGAATCTTATTTCAAAACTGCAACACTTGTTAGAGATTGGCGGGATTACCATTTTTGTGGCCGCATGTTTCATCCTCCTTTATTAGCTAGTAGTTGATTCCTTGTTTGCCTCTATTTAAACAGGGATATCTATTCAACTTGTTACTATTGCGACATTTTGCTTCGCTACGCGAAACACTTTGCTTGATTTCAGTACAACTGCACAAAACAAGATTGGATTTCCTATTCGTGTTGGCAGATTCATATTTAATCTTGTCCGTGTCATGAAAGGTCAGTACAGGCCTTCATCCACATGATTGTGCAGTGTGCTTTGAGATGTTGTGCTACTTGTTTTGGTACTGTTTTAAATAAATGTTGAATTGAAGCTATTGTATTGTTGTCTTTTCCCATTAAGTAGTGAACAAAAATGGGACCAACCCAGACATGATGCTTGTTGCTTTGTTACAACAAATTCAGCATCACCCCCTTTATAAGCCCGATGAATTGACGCCACTCTCGGAATTAACTCTTGAATCTTATTTCAAAGCGCAACACTTGTTAGAGATTGGTGGGATTACCATTTTTGTGGCCGCATGTTTCATCCTCCTTTATTAGCTAGTAGTTGATTCCTTGTTTGCCTCTATTTAAACAGGGATATCTATTCAACTTGTTGCTATTGCGAAATTTTGCTTTGCTACGCGAAACACTTTGCTTGATTTCAGTACAACTGCACAAAACAAGATTGGATTTCCTATTCGTGTTGGCAGATTCGTATTTTATCTTGTCCGTGTCATGAAAGGTCGGTCTGGGGCCTTCATCCACATGATTGTGCAGTGTGCTTTGAGATGTTGTGCTACTTGTATTGGTGCTGTTTTAAATAAATGTTGAATTGTAGCTATTGTATTGCTGTCTTTTCCCATTAAGTAGTGAACAAAAATGGGACCAACCCAGACATGATGCTTGTTGCTTTGTTACAACAAACTCTGCATCACCCCTTTATAAGTAGATGGAAGCACATCTTGTTGTTAGCCCACTCTCCCCTGGAACTATTTATGCTTTTCGTTAATCTAATGCATTTGGTAAAATTAAGCAATGCCACTCTCGTAATTAATTAACTACTAAATCTTAGTTCAAAACTGCAACACTTGTTAGGAATGGTACTATCACCTTTGTAGTTCTTTCGACATGTTTAACCAAGGTATTGTTAAGATAATGTCTCTGTTAAAATGAATCAATTGCATTGTTTTAGGAATGGTACTTTTCTGCTTTGTCGTTCTTTATACATGTTGAAACAAGGCATTGTTAAGATAATGTCTCGATCAATATGAATGAATCACTGCTGATGGAGAATTGCTACTCTCTGCTTTGTTTCCCATTAAGATAAAGTAGATCGGTAGATGCTTTTCTTACGGGAGTACAAGTCATCAACCGTTATTTCTCGATAATTGTTTCCCTTATACCTATTGTTGCTTACGGGGATATCAAAATTAAAGCTTGGTTTTATTCCGACTTCAATTTTAGTTGAAGCGCACAAAAGGAACCAATGTGTCCAAGGCAAAGCTGCTGCATTCTTTGAGTCCAGTTGGTCGTTCCACTTTGCGTAAAGAAGCGATCCTTTGTTTGCGCTACATTCTGAAGGAATGACCGAGAAGCTTTATAGAGTATTATTAGACACCGGTGACATGACTAGCCCTGCGAGACCATTGGCAATTTAACAACACGTGGGGTGCCCTGGGAAAAAAGTTCCCAAACAAGTACAAGAAGCTACGACAGGACTCCACGATCATAGGCATTACATATTTTGAATGGGAAAAGGTTGTCAAAGTTTAATCATTGATGTTAGCAAGAAGACGTTAGTTTAATATATTGGAATTGGAAAACCTTGTCAAAATTTGCTCATTGATGTTAGCCAGAAGACATGCATTTGATATTTTTGAGTGGGACGCCCTTGCTGTGAGCAGCGTCGAGTGATTTTACTATTTGTGTGTTCAGTTTAGAAGTAAATAGTTACTCTGTTGAGATATTCCTGTGTTAAGAGTTTGTTCTGAATATTGTCTATGTAATGCCAGGCCTTGTGTTTGATTGCAAAGTTGAGCTTGGAATGTTGTGGCATGCGGCATCATGAGCTGTTCACCGTGCCTCCTAAGAATAATGCTTCGTATTGTTTTGCATGTCGATCTAATGCCAGTGATTTGCTTGTTAAGAAGATCATCCTCTTCTGTTGTTTCGGTGCTTAAGAAGTTCATCGTCTGATGTTTCATTCATAGCCTATACGACAAGTCGGGTAGGTTAGACGTGAAACCATATGATCTTCCAACAAACTCATGATATTAGGCTGTGATTGGATCGTCGTTTTCCTACCAAAACCGCTTGTAAAACTGACGCTTGTAAATTAAAGCAGATGGTCTCGGGCGAAGGCGCTTGGTTGGTCGATTTCGACTAGTAAAATATCGGAAGTACTTCACACACGATAAAAACGCTGAACGACACTCGGACGATTGCTAATCCAGCCGTTAGCTGCTGTTTCAGCCTTGCCCATGGATGGCATGATACGCATGTGGTGCATGTATTGTCTGGTAATGTCATCCATATAGCAGTGCTCGTAAGATATACACTAGTCTCTCAAATTACACGTGTAACCCGCCGGTTTTACTTACAGACCTCAGGCCCTCGGTTTCATTACGCCTGTATTTTACACGTTGTTTCCGATGACGAGTAAATTACACTTGTATGTTAATACATGTTTGAAATAAACCAGAGCTCCCAAGCGCGGCCTTACCGTTTCATGTCGTCTCAGTTTCTCGAAGGTGCTCATAGGTGTCCGATGATCCGGCTTCTGAATGAAGCGGCGAGCGGTATATCGAGACCTCCGTAGGGCCGCGAAGGCCCTCTCCGTTGTCCTTCGAGGTTGTTGCGCTCGCCGTGGCGCCGAGCATTGTTAACATGGTCAACGAACATGAGGATTCGAGGAGATGACTTTATTTTATTTGGATGACACTAGGGACCCACTAGGGCCATAGCCGTCGTCGCAAGTGCCTCCTTATTATGTACAACTATTTTTTTGCTTTCTCCTGGTTTCACGACATCACGATCCCACACCATTGTCAACCTATGTAGTCAATATAAGCGTAGAGAATTGCACAAGGTGCAGCCGACAACCAGGACCAAGCAGCTCGGCGGTATTTGTGTTTTTGAGGCGTGAGCACTGCAGAGTTTTTCTTGGCGATGATTTCATTGTTGTTCAGAGGGGAGCAGGGTATTAACTGGGCGGGCTGTGGCCCGTCTAGCCCATGCCAGATATCCAGCCCAGATGACGCCAACCACCAGCCTGTGGCGGCCGCCGACAAGCAGGACGGCTCCGGCAAGCAGTACTGCAAGATCCACCGCACCAAGGGCCACGACCTCCAGAGCTGCAAGAAGGTCGAGCAGCTTGTTGAACAGCGAAAGGCTGAGTACGAGCGGCGCGACAAGGAGAAGGCCGAGGAAGGTGCCGGAGGAGCCAACAAGAAGCGTCCGGCCGGGGAGGGCCTTGTGCAAGGCCAAGCATCGGCAAGGAGACAGGCCTCCCCGCGGCCGCGACAAGGATGAAGACGAAGACGACGATGAAGATATGGATGATGACGACACCGACGAGAAGGAGTTTCAGAAAGCCACGGAGGTTCTCTGCGTTGACGGAGGTGCTTCCCTGCATACTTCCCACCGCCAACTCAAGCAGTGGATGCGGGAGGTCAATGCAGCGGAACCATCCGTAGAGTCACGCAAGCCTCTGGAGTGGTCCAAAGACGCCTATCATCTTTGATATTGAGGACCACCGATCGCATAACTGCGGGTCGGGTGCTTGCCGATGTTGGTCTCACCAACTATCCGCAACCTCAAGGTCACCAAGATGCTAGTTGACGGCGGGCCGGCTTGAACCTGATCTCCTCGCGGTGCTCCGAAGCTTCGGATCCTGACAATGAGCTCAAAGAGGCGGCACTTTCCAAGGAATCAATCCGGGAAGGAGCAAGCGAAGGGAAGATCACATTGCGGTAACATTTGGCAGCGAGCTGAACTTTAGGACTGAGAGGGTCACATTCGACGTTGCTGATTTCCCATTGCCTTACAATGGGATACTTGGCAAATCCGACTACGCCAAGTTCATGGCAGCCTCTCACTACGCCTACAACTTACTCAAGATGCCGGGCCCGATAAGCATCATATCTGTCCATGGCGACAAGAAGGATGCTCTTATCTGTCTTGACAAGATCTACTGGAAGCGGTACCGCAATGTAAAGCAAAACACTTGCGGCTGAAGCTCCGGAGGGAAGAAGAAGTCCAAGTCCGGCAAGAGCTCGATGCCCACTCCGCAAGCGCACCTCTTGGTCTTTGCGCTACCATCGAGGACGCACCATCGAGCTCCACCGGCAAGTGCAAGAAAGGCGATGACAGCTCCGCCAAAGACCAAGAAGGTGTCCGCCAAGGAGGACGGCTTGGTGGTACCTTCACCATCGGTGCCTCTCTCGACCCTAAATAGGAAGGCGCTCGTTGCTTTCCTGGCGGGCGAAACGTCGGCGTGTTTGCATGGCAACCGTCGACATCCCCTGTTCCCTGTGAGTAATTGAGCACCTTGTCTTGCCGTTTGCCCTCATCTTGCGCGCCCGTCAGCGAGAAAGTCGAAAGCAAGCGGTGGAGCGTCAAGAGTTCATCGCGAAGAGATCAAGAAAGCTGGAAGCGGCGAGGCCTTGTCGAGGAGTGCTCCATCCTACGTGGTTGGCCAATCAGAAGTTGTCGCCAAGGCAAATGGGAAATGGAGACTTTGTATTGACTTCACGGAGGTTAATAAAGCTTGGCCCAAATATCCATTTCCCTTGCCGCGCAACGACCAGATTGTTGACTCCACGGCTGGTTGGGATTTGCTTACATTACTTGATGCATAGTCGGGATATCATCGAGATCTTCATGGCGTAAGAAGATGAGGAGAAGACCGCATTCATTACTCCATGTGGCACATCTTTGTTTCATACGGATGCCTTTCGGTTTGAAGAATGCTGGTTCAACGTTTGCAAGAGTAGTCCATGACGCTTTTGAGCCGCAAATGCACATAAATGTAGAAGCCTACATGGATGACATAGTGGTCAAGAGCAAGGACAAAGTAACTCTGGTTCAAGATTTGGATGAGACCTTTGCAAATCTGCGCAAGATCAACCTCAAGCTCAACCCCGAGAAGTGCGTGTTTGGAGTCCCTTCCGGCAAGCTTCTCGGGTTCTTCGTGTCTCAATGGGATTGAAGCCAATCCCGACAAGATCAAGGCCATTGAGCGAGATCGAAGCACCAAAGTGCGTCAAGGATGTCTGAAGACTTGCCGGTTGCGTGGCGCTCTCGGAGGTTTATCTCTGGAGTCTGCTGAACGCATACCTGCCATTTTTCAAGATTTTGAAAAAGGCAGGTCCAATGAAATGGACTCCCGAAGCGGAGGCTGCGCTGCAGACTTGAAGAGATACACATCCTCCGCTCCAATACTTGTCGCACCTAGGCCACAAGAGAAGTTGCTGCTATATATAGCGGCAACCAATCAAAGTGGTTAGTGCTGCGTTAGTAGCGGAGAGGAGGCGGATGATGAGCTAGCAACCACGGCGAGGCACATCCGGCGACAAGCGAGGGGGCTTCGGACAAGCTCTGGTCCCGACAAGGGCGAATCCACGCGAACACATGGCAGATCACGAGAAAAAGGATGGTGCGGCGCCCAGTTTACTTTGTCGGTTCCCTTCTGCAGGGGCTAGATCAAGGTACTCTAGTGTGCGAATTGCTTTTCGGCCCCCTCATGGCCTCGAGAAAGCTGCGCCATTACTTTCGGGCACATGAGATCCACAGCTTGTCACTCGCTTTCAACTGAAGAGGATCTTGCGAGAATCCAGAGGCAACAGGCGGGATTGTCGAGTGGGCCTTTGGGCTGTCAAGCTTTGGCCTCAAGTTTGAAAGCACTTCAACTATCAAAAGTAGAGCATTGGCATAATTCATAGCAGAATGGGCGCCAACACCGGATGAAGAAATTCGAGACGCAGTATTCCCGTCAAGGAAGCGAGCAAAGAGTGGCTGATGTACTTTGATGGTGCCTTCTCGCTGCAAAGCGCCCGGTCTTGCGTCTTTTGTCGCACCCACCGGAGAGCACCTCAAGTCGTAGTCCGGATGCACTTTCCCAAGGAGCAAGCAACAAACAATCTTGTAGAGTATGAAGGTTTGCTTGCGGTCTCGAGATCGCAGTGGACCTTGGGATCAAGAAGCTTATTGTCGTGGGTGACTCATGACTTGTCGTCCGCCAAGTGAACAAAGATTATCGAGTCCATTGATGGAAGCCTCACGTTGATGAAGTGAGGAAGCTAGAAGAGCACTTTGACAGCCTACAAATGGAACATGTTCCAAGAGCTCGTAATGATATTGCCGATGGCTCGTCAAAGTGCGCTGCACTTAAGTTGCACTGTGGAACCGAGGATTTTTGTGCTCAAGCTAACTCAACCAACCGTAACACCATCAAGCTGGACAGAACAAGAAGAGGAAGTTGATCTCTGGTGACTACTTTCCGGTGAGCTTCCGGCCGCCGCCAAGAAGGTCCCTGTGATCGACACCAGAAGCCGAGGAGCAGTCTGCTCCGACAAGCCCCGAGGTTTGTTTCGTTGAAGCGAGCGCTCCCAACAAGTTTTGCTCGGCAAGCTTGCCGGGAACGTCAAGCTCCGGTGAGCCGCAGGTTCTTGTCGTGGAAGCTGATGTTCCTGCAGCGGCAGATGTGCCTTTAGTCCTTGTTGTCGAGCCACAAGCTCCAAAGATGGGCGCAGCAGATTGTCCATTTCCTTGAGACAGGAGAACTTCCCGAAGAGCAAGAAGAAGCGGAAAGAGTAGCCCGGCGATCAACTATGTACCGGTTTGTCGACAAAGACACCTTTATGTAAGAAGACTCAACGGTGTGAAATTGAAGTGTATTTGCGGGAAGATGGACAAAAAGCTGTTGGCGAGAGATACATGGAGGCATATGTGGTCACCACATTGGCGCGGAAGCACTTGCTTAAACAAAGCGTTCCGACAAGGTTTCTTTGGCCGACGACCCTCCGGGATGCAATCGCACAAGTAACCAAGTGTGAAGCGTGCGATTCCATTCCAAACAGATACACCAGCCAGCTCAAGCTCTCCGGGCGATCCCTTTATCCTGGCCATTTTTTCGTCCGGGGCTCGACATCCTCGGCCCCTTTCCCGAGCTGTCGGGGCTTTGAGTACTTGTACGTTGCCATTGACAAGTTCACAAAGTGGTAGGAAGTGGAAGCGATGAGGAAGGTGACAGCCATCGTGATCAAGTTCTTGGTCGATTGTTTGCCGTTTGGAATCCCTAACAGGATCATCACCGACAACGGCACACAATTCTGATCACACCTTCATGCGATCGTCCAAGATCTTGGCGCCAAGGTGCTTTATACATTGCTCATCCGAGAAGCAACGGTCAAGCGAGAGGGAAAATCTTTGAAGTCTTTCTTGTGGCTCAAGACCAGAACTTTCGACAGGCTGCACAAGTGCGGAAGAAACTGGATCGAGGAGCTGCGGTGGTTCTTTGGTCGATCGGGGCGGCGCCAAATCGAGCCACCGGCGGACACCTTTTGCTCTAGTCTATGGAGCGTAAGCAGTTCTCCCCACGTAACTTCGTATCACGGATCGCCTCGAGTGCTCGCTTATGATGAGCTTGAGCAAGAGCAGCTGCGACAAGATGACGCTGCTCCTTGAGGAGGATCGTCTTCAAAGTCAACATCTGAGCTGCTCGTTACCGGCAAGCTTTGCGTCGCTATCATAGTCGCCAAAGTTAGTGCCGGAAGCCTCGAGGAAAGGCGACCTTGTTCTTGACGATCCGCCAAGAATTCAAACAAGTTGACGCCTTGAAGTGGGAAGGCCCTTATCGGGTGAAGCGAGTCACTAGGCTGGCGCTGTCCGCCTTGAGACCAAAGATGGCATTCCGGTGACCAACTCACGGAACATTGAGCATCTTCGTAAGTTTTACTCAGAAGCGCGGTTGCGGAACTGTTCGGCAACCACCCTGTACAAGTCTTGCCGCAGTTGCATGCAATCCTTTGTACAAAGCCGAGCGCATGAACCCGATGCATCGATAAAGCTCATGTGTTGCGCACAACTTGTCAAATTCATGCTTTCATCATTTTATTGCATGTTTTGGCTAACACTTTGTGCAGCACCACACACAGTAAGCAATATCGAGCCACTGGGCTCCATAACTTTATTTTCTCTTCTTTCTCTTTTCTCAAAGAAAGGAAGGTTCCCTCGCGCACAAGTTAACCAGGGGGGAAGGAGAAGATAATACTATGGACCAAGCGTTGCTCGAGGAAGTTTCGCCTTATCGGGAGGCAAACGACAGAAAAGCTAAGTTGCCCAAGCTTGAGCAATCAGTTCTTAAATTTTTAAGTTATCTTCCTCGAACGATAGTACTTTGTATGGAAAACCTGTGCGTAGAGGAACCAACTTCATGACTAGTCGGCGCCCTTACTTTGTTTGAGTCCGCTCAACAACTTAAGTGAGCTGCAGCTAGTCGCAACAAGGTTGCTTGTCGGAGGCGGCACCGCCAAAGAAGTCTTGACGTTCGCACTCGGCCTTCATGACAAAGGTGCCTGCACCGACAAGTTCCCTAAAAGCGTGGGGCGTAAAGCATTACAAAGGAAGGAATCAAGTAAAGGAAATAACATTGCAATCATCGCCTAAGATAGAGTTATATTACAAAATAACTTGTCGCGGATCTAATAAATTGTTCTAAACATGATCAGCAGCGACAAGGGAAAGATAAAATTGGCGGCCCTAGTCTACGCGGTGGCCATCAATCCGCTGATCTTGTTCACCTTGTCCACAATGGAGTGCGACCAGGGCTTGGAGCACCTCCACGTCAGCATCTGGCGGCAAGGATCTGAGGACGCCGTTGAGGTTGAGGCCTGGATTGCGGAAGGCCACCTTCATCAACACCTTCTCGAGGGCTCCTGCACAGATCTGGCGGGATTCCTCGGCCACCGCTTTGGGACCTCTTCCCGAGTCATTTGGAGGCCCGTCTACGCCCTTGAAGAATAAGCTAAGCTTGGCGCTGGGTTGGAGATGCTCGTCGGGAGGTATCCGAGATCCACCATCCCAGCTCCATCGGCTCGTTGTGGATGTCGGCAGTATCCACAAGACCTTCGGTCCGATGCTCCACACTCTCCCTCAAGGCGCCTGGCGGCAACAGCTGTTCGCCAGCTGACTCCTCGTTAGCCTTGATCTGCTCCAACAGGCCCACCTCCGCTCCTTGGCGCCGTCCCAAATCTGCGTCGAGTGGTCAGCTTCACCGAAGATCTGCCTTGGAATCCTTGGCGGCGTCGAGCTCCTTGCTCCCTATCAGCGAGGCAGCCCTACAGCTTCGCCAAGAGTGTAGGCGTCCTTCTCGCACTTCGTGCTTGAGCGCTGCAAGCTCCTCGCCCGCTCTTACGGAGGCCCAGCCTCCAGTGCGTCACCTTCGCCTCCAACTCTTTCTTGGCGGCCTCGGCGGCTGCGGCAGCATCTTCGCTTCCTTAAGAGCCCCGCCAAGTGACTCTCGCCGACAAGCTCTTCCTCGTGGCTGTCCAGTTGACCTTCTGCTGCGCTTAGCTTGCTTTCCTCGCGGACAGCTTCTCGGCGACAAGCGCTGCTCCTCCTCACCGCGGCCTTCTCGAGGATGAAGGTCGTGCGCTCTTAGCAAGTAGCGCCCGCTCTTCCGCTACGTTCAAGAGCTTCTTGGTTGGCGCCCGGAGCTCTTCTGGCGCTTCTCCATGTCTCGATCCCGCCCTCGCGACAAGTGCTTCCCGGACTCCAACTTGGCTTGCGGTAGCGCGTAGAGCGACAACGGCTTCTTCGGCTGCTCCTCCTCGAACTTCGCCGCCATTGCTGCTTGGCGCGTCCACAGCGTCAGCCAGCGAGGCGAGCAGCTTCCGTCGAAGGTCTCTCCTACGACCGGCGCCCTGGAGCTCGACTCCCATGGGAGCTTGATGAAGACGCCGTCG
Organism: Aegilops bicornis; assembly: GCA_021605145.1. Lineage (NCBI taxonomy): Eukaryota > Viridiplantae > Streptophyta > Magnoliopsida > Poales > Poaceae > Aegilops > Aegilops bicornis. Next base: position 575,001,701 of record CM038670.1, on the reverse strand, counting down.
CCGGCCTTTAAGTAAGGCGCCGGGTAGGGCTCTTCGAACTGACAGCTGCGGCCAGCGGGGAGTCGGCGTCGGTGTAGTGCTGGCGCTCCTGCGGCCCGAGGCCGTCGGTCACGATCACCGGACCCCTCGCCCGGCTTGGCGGCAGCCTTCGGTGGCCTCCTCGCCCGGCAGGCTCGTCGGCCCGGCCTCTTCTTCCTGACGGCGGCTTCGTCGGTGTCGCCCGCGCATGTCCTCCTCGCCCGGCGACCTCGGTCTCCATCGGCTCTGTGGCGGACAAAGAAAGAAACAGTCAAGAAAATGTTCAAAAGAAAAAAGCGAGAAAACAAGCCCAAGGGAAATTTTTTCGCAAGAGGATTACTGCAATGGGATCTGCAGCCATGGTCTCGACCACTTTGGAGGGTCACTTGGTGATGTCCCTTGCCGAGTAGCCTCCCTTGCCGAGGACGCTCCCTTGCCGGAGAATCCTCCCTTGGCGGCGTAGTCAGGCAGATAGAATCTTAGGGCGGCTTCCCGAGCCTCCTCCGACGAGGCTGCTCTGCTCCTACACAAACCAACAGTCATATATCAACGAAGAAGGAGCACCCATGCACACCTAACAGTAAGGAGAAAACCGCATACTTACTCTGGGGGCTGTGCTGGGGGCTGCTCTGAGGAAGGGTTGCCGGATCCGACAAGGGGGTCTCGAGCCCAGCGCCTCCTGTTCCACACGGGTGGATCGTCCTCAACAACGACCACTGGGTCTTGGCTCTCTTCGACGCCTCTCTGGGCCAGCGTCACGGAAAAGAAAGAGTTCAGAAAGCAAATCAGATTCAAGATGAAGCAACAAAATTGAAGAAATACAAGCACAATATTGAAGCTTACTCTTCTTCTTCCTCCTCGAGCTGGCGCGGAGAAGTCAAACTCCGGCTCGCCTCCGGCTGACGAGGCGGAGGAGTGGGCTCTCTTGGCCGCTTGGCGGAGACGTCGGCCGTGGCACAGGAGGATCCCGCCCGGTTGTCGCAGCGGTGTGGGGTGCTCCAGCTGACGCTGGCTTCTGCCATGATGAAAGCAGCGTCATGGCCCAGCAGCTCTTGGCTGTGGGCCCGTCTGCCGCCCGTCTCGTCTCCGACCTTCGCGGAAGCGCCTCTTCAGCGAGCCGGGAGCTCCGTTCTGGCAAGCCGCTGGGTGGTGGAAAGCGGCGCCCCGGCTGTTCGCTCGACTTCGGCCTCGGGTTCGGCAGCTCTTCCTCACCGGCGAACTCCCTTCGCTCGGCAAGGCTTGCCGCCGCAGCATTAGCCTCCTCCACGGTGTACCCGAAAGACGCCCGGGCAGCCGTCTTTGCCGCCTCCTCGGCTTGGTGGCAATCGCACCATCTCTTCGTTGGTGGTGTCGCGGGTGAGCCTCTTCGCTTTCGTCGGGCGGATCGGCACTTCTTCCGGCTGTCGAAGAACTGCTGCTGCGATGTCGTCGGAAGGCTCCTGCCGGTTGGAACGATCCCATGGGAATCGCTGGCGGCATCATAGCAGCGGATCGATCGGCGCAGAGTTGTTGCACAATGGGGCGACCCCTCGGCAACCTAAACCACTCGGGGTGATCGGGTCGTTCTTGAACAGCTCTAGCAAGATCGCATCCAACTCCAATACGGTGAAATTCCGTTAAGGCCAGGCGCAACCTCATGATGTCCGCTGCGTTTTGGAACTCCCAAGCAGGCCTCCTCCTCTCCTGCAAGGGAAGCGTCTGTGGCGAAGGAAATCTGCGCCAACTGCGCCTACGGTGAGTCCGGCAAGCCTGAGGCGCAAAATCCGAGTCACAGCTATCTTCAACCTAGCATCCTCCGGTGCCAAGCTGCTCCAATCGTTGCCGCGCACTATTGGGGCTTGGCGCACGGTAGTGAAGGGTTGCGGGTTCTCCTCTACGATCCAACACCAATTGGCTCTCCACTCCTCCCACTTGCTGCGGAACTCTCCTTCCAGATAGGCCTCCTTCTTGCCGACCCTGGAGACCCAAGCAATCCCTCCCAAGCGGCTCCCCTCTCTCAACGCTGGGCATGAAGAAGTGGCGGAAGAGGGCTACGTTGGGGTGGATCCCGACAAAGTTTTTCGCAAAGGTGTCTGAAAACTGCCATGGTCAGAATGGCGTTGGGGGTGAAATCAAGGAGGCGGAACCCGTATGTGTTCATAAGGTCGCAGAAGAATTCAGAAAAGGGCGGGCAGAGCCCGCAATAGAAGAAAAGGGCAAAGAAAGGATACCCAGTTGGGGCTAATTCTGAAGCGGTGGCGGGGAGTACCTTCGTGCGTGGATGCGCACGCGTCTCCGTCGACCCGGAAGAGGTAGAAGCCCTCCTCGGCTCCTTTGCGTCGAGCTGGGGGAGAAGATGGCCCGCCTTTCGCAGAACGCAAAGAAGCAGCCGCGCTTCGCCGACTTCACGCCCTTCCCCTTGTCGGCTTTCGGAGCCATGGCGGAGGCGCTGGAGGAGGCCAACGGCGTTGATGGCGTTGTGGCGGAAGGGGGTGGAGCGCTGCTCTCTTCGCACTGGAGAAGAAGGGGGGAGCGGCGGCGGTTTTCAAGACAAGACAGCAATGGCGAGGTGGGCGACCTGCCTCTGTTTCCCCTGTTTATAAGGAGGGGGAGGGGGCGGACGTTCCGCTTTTCCTAATAAAGAAACCCCCCACGACCTCGCCCACGATCTCGCACACGACGCCACGTTCGGTGCGTGCCGTTAGTGGGGGACGTGGTGGGTCCGGGGTGAGTTACGGCGTGATCAAGACCGCAGCGTGTGACTGCCTTTGTTTTGGGCCCGGCCCGACAGCGTTCGACACGTGTGCAGCGCCCAGCCCGAGGGGCTCTGTTGGTGTACTAGAGTAGGGGTACCCTAGTATCCCGAACTTCGTGCAGGCAGCTGCAAAGACACCCAGCGGCAAGGCTTGCCTGGTCACCGCCAAGATCCTCCGTGGTTCCTTTGGAGCCATTCAAGAACAAAGTACTTAACCAAGAAGACAAGGCCCGGCAAGAGGAGCTTGCCGAAGGCCACTCAAGGCACGCATGAAAGACAAGACCCGGCAAGAGGAGCTTGCCGGGAAGGCTGAGCGCCGACAAGCCTCCGGACGCGACAAGGATTCAGCAGCGGCAAGGCACTTGCCGCGGCAGTAACCTCTCTTCATCTCCGCTGCAGCTCATCCATCAACGTGTCGCCATGGGACCATTCCATGCAGCGTGTCAAGAGGTCAGGCAGCCGCCGGGAGCGGCGATAAGCGGCGCCGACAAGCCTACTATCGTGGCAAACGGTGGCGCCCCGATGGTCCCTGTTGCCTTTGTTTAGGCGGCAGGGGCGGGCATTTAATGCTTTTGTCCCTTGCCGTTAGAGTTAGGTATATTGCACCTTTGTACCTTTGTTCAAGTAGGTGTGCCAACTACTGTTTTTCCATTTGTACCCTCATCTACGTTGCCACCTGTCGGAGCCCCTTTGAGCATATAAAAGGAGGCCCATGCGCAACGTAGGGGGGGTTGGTCAGTTAGTTCCCTCCAGGTTCAAACACTCTCAGGCTAGGTCTTGTAGCTCTTTGTGCTCCCTAGCAAGAACACAATACAAATCAGACAAGCAGCAGTAGGAGTTTTATCTCTCCGGAGAGCTCCGAAGCTGGGTAAAACTGCTTTCGTGTTAGCGCCTCGATCCGCTCTTCGTGCGATCTCCGCCCCCCTCCGAACCAGAAGGGGCCTGGTCCGCCGGCCCCATAGGTGTTCGCGGGTCCGATCAGCCTCCCCGACATCTTTGGCGCGCCGCTTATCGCTGCTCCCCGCTGGCTGCACAGCCTCTTGCCACGCGCGCATGGAATGGTCCCATGGCGACACGTTGATGGATGAGATGGAGCGGAGATGAAGAGAGGTTGCCTGCCGCGGCAAGTGCCTTGCCGCGGCTGAATCCTTGTCGCGTCCGGAGGCTTGTCGCTCACGAGCCTTCTCGGCAAGCTCCTCTTCTTTGGGGTCTTGTCTTCTGCGTGCCTTGAGTGGCCTTCCCGGCAAGCTCCTCTTGCCGGGCCTTGTCTTCTTGGTTAAATACTTTGTTCTTGAATGGCTCCAAAGGAACCACGGAGGATCTTGGCGGTGACCAGGCAAGCCTTGCTGCTGGTGTGTCAAGAATCGCCTGCACGAAGTTCGGGATACTAGGGTACCCCTACTCTAGTACAATCGACACCGTGATACTACTTTTTTCAAGATGAAAATGGCTAGCCCAGCTATATACGTCTTTTGAGGAATACCTGTGCAAGGTCAACTTGTTATCCTCCGCCCACTGGCTGCAAATCTTTCCTAGGAGGGATGCATTAGGCTTAACAGGAAAATGAGCTTTAAAAAATAATAAATGGGATGTAATTATAAAAACTGGGCAGTAACTATAAAAAATGCACCAAACACGAAATTAGTTTATAAAATATTATTTATGGATTTTGAAAATCTTAAATTTTCATTGTTCTTGTATGTAATGTTTAGATTGGATTTTTACATAATACAAATTTATATTTAATCTGACTAGAAATTTCGGGATAAAAATATTTCTCGGATCCCATCAAAATGTGGGAAATTTTATTGAATTCTGTCTTCAACGGTTGGTTGAAATTATTAATCGTTGTCCTAGCTAGAAAATGGGCTGTACTTTTAACAAAGCGTAAATGGGCTGTTGTAAATTCCATTAGAATTCAAAAATGGGCTCTACATTCTTACAAAACGCAAATGGGCTATAAGTTCTCTCGCCACACACTTACGGGCCTACTAAGTGGCGCATCCCTAAAAAATAAGTTGGCAGTATGCAAGGCTTTGTCAACTTATTATAGTCAACACACCTGTTCTAGCGGCGGGGCCGTTGGATGTCTATCCAACGGATGTCGTGCTTCTTCTTCAATCTCGGATATTCTTAGCTTCGGCCGCCCAAAAAATGATTCCTCCCCCTGACATCTGGGGCGCACCGTTTCGGAGGCTGACCCGTGGGCCTACTAAGTTGGAGCGTACCAAGGGCTTTGTCAACTTAGTCAATATAAACGATTCTAGCTTCAAAGGACCGTGACGATGTCCATCCAACGGCCGTAGTGCTTCTTCAACCTCTGGTCTTCTTGGTCCAGCCGCCCAAAAGCAGCGCCCGATCGTGTCCGCTTGCTCCTGCCTCCCGTGGCCGGCTGTGCTGCCCGTGGAGGCCTCACCGCCCATACTACTCCCACCGCTGGCCGTGCCATCCCTACACTCACCCACACCCCCGTTATTCTGTGACGGCAGCCTCACACCGCAGCCGAACCATCGAACCCTCGTGCTCCTCTCGCGGGCTTCCACTTGCTGCGTCTTCCCCGCTCTGCGTCGTCCACTTCCTAGGCGTCATTGCCCACCGCCGGTGCTCTCGGCGGGCGTGGTCAATGTGGTCAACGAGCGACTTCCATCGGAGTAATCAGACGTGGAGAGGCTGACAGCTGGGTCCACAGCGGCCGCAAGGAAGTGCCTCCTTATTACGCGCAAAATAATTATTCCTCCACCTGACAGCAGGGACCCATCGGGCGGGCCACCTTATTTCGCGAAAAAACGTTCCCCCCTGACTGCTGGGACCCACCCGATGGGCCACCGTATTTCACGAAAAAAACGTTCCCCCCGCTGTCAGCTTGGACCCATCGGAAGTGCCTCTTTATTACGCCCAAAAAAATAAATACTCCCCCTGCTAGGTGGGACCCACCTTGGTGGGAGGTGGACTTGTGGGCCTACTAAGTTGACGGGGACGGAGGGCTTTGTCAACTTAGCCAATATGAACGATTCTAGCTCAAGTGACCGTACGATGTCTATCCAACGGCCGTAGTGCTTCTTCAACATCTGGTCTTCTTGCTCGAGCCGCCCAAAGTCGTGCTTGCCGTGTTGCCGCTTCCTGCCTCCCGTGGCCGGGTCAGCTGCCATGGAGGCCTCACCGCCTACTATTCCCACTGGCCGGGCCAGTTCTCAAGGCGACGGCAAATTTCACATCGCAGCCGAACGAGTGAACCCTCATACTTCTCTCCGCGTGGGCATCCACTACCGCGTCTTCACCGGCTCCGCGTCGTCCCCTTCCTAGGTCTCGCCGTCATCCACCGCCCTGGTGCTCTCGGCGCGGCGTGGTCAACGTGGTCAAGGAACGACTTCCATCGGACGTGGACTATACGTGGAGAGGCCGATGTTTAGGTCCATGGCCGCAGCAAGGAAGTGCCTCCTTATTACGCTGAAAATAATGAATCCTCCACCGACAAATAGGGACCCACCGGACGGGCCACCGTATTTCGTGAAAAAAAAGTTTCCCTCCTGACTGCTGGGACCCACCAGCTACACCTTCGCATGCAAGGAAGTGCGTCCGGGCAAAAAAAAAGAAAAATGATTCGCCCCCCTGATTGCTGGGACCCACCAGCTACATCTTCGCACGCAAGGAAGTGCGTCCGGGCAAAAAAAACCCAAAACGATTCGCCCCCCTGACTGTTGGGCCCCACCAGCTACATCTTCACAGGCAAGGAAGTGGATGACAGTCGGGACCCACCTCGTCGAAGCGTACGTAGCGTTGTCATTCTGGTCGCGAACGTGTACGTACATATATACTGGTGGATGTAGAGGCGCGCACGTGTCGTAGTAGAGGCGCCGCGACGTAGCATGTACACGCACGTCTGGCGGCCAGGGTGCAAGAAAGAAAAATCTGACCCACGTATGTGTACATACGGGCGGGTCTCGAACGCTTACTGCGCGATAATGCACGGCGAGGGCTCGTGTACATGGCTGGTCGAACGGAGAAATAGCGCCGCTGCCGTGTTCATGGGGAGGAAACGGAATGCGTCGTGTTCATGGGGAGGCAACGAATGCGTCGTGTTCACGAGGAGGCAGGCAGCGTGGGAGCCAACCCGGCTGGGTCGGAACGGAATGCGTGGTCGTGTTCATCGGGAGGGCTTGGACGGAACAAAGCGATGGAAATGAGGCCCGACGTGAACGCGACAATGCAGAGGAAACGGACCTCCCTACGTTCGAACGGGTCCCGTTGATCGGGAGGGTGTGGCGTCTGCCAAACGGAGGAAACGGACCTCCCTACGGCCGTAAACGGGGTCCCGTTGATCGGGAGGGTGTGGCATACCGCCAAAGCGGAGGAAACGGACCTCCTACGGCCGATACGGGGTCCTGTTGATCGGGAGGGTGTGGCGTGTGCAAAAGCGGACAAAACGGACCTCCCACGATCAAACGGGTCCTTTTGATCGGGAGGGGTGTGGCGTGCATCGCAAGCGGACGAACGGACCTCCCACGCCAAAACGGGGTCCTGTTCATCGGGAGGGTGTGGCATACCACAAAACAGACTCCACGGATATCGTTCATCTCCACCGTCGACCTACTCCAGCCTCCACAGGCTACTCACGACCTCCTCCAGCCTCCACGGGCTCCTGTTCATCCAGCCTCCACCGCGCTTACTCCACCGGCCACTGTTCAACCACCCTCCACGGGCACCCCTCCACCGCTTCATCGCTCATCCCGCCTCCACACCACGGGGTCCTGTTCAACCACCCCTCCACGGGCACCCCTCCACCATCTACTGTTCATCCATCCCTCCAAACCATGGGGTCCTGTTCATCCAGAGGTAACGCCACCGCTCACTGTTCATCCAAACCGCCCCCGCAAGACTCACTGTTCATCCAATCGATCGGCTTCAGTTAGCAGCTGTAGCGAAGGAGTCGCTTGATCGGGTTCAATTAACAGCCATCGATCGATCGCTCGGGTTCGATACGCCGCAAATAATCGCTTCGGGTTCGATTAAGACCAACGCCTCTCTCGGGTTCGATTAGAGCTAACGCCAGCATACACCGCAGCAGCGTATGTGTAACGAAAACGCGCATCGCTCGGCCCCGACCTCCCACTATAACCGAACTCCCGAAATTTTCCTCCCCTCGCTTCTACCATCGTTTTTTCCGTCATGGACGGCCCAAAGAATGTCATGTAGCTGCGTCTCCGCCCGCCCAGACGAAAAAGCCCATTTTCTGTCATGATTTTTTTTCATAGAAGTAGGAGCCCACCACATCTATGATGATACCGAGTTTTGTCACAATTATCGTCATAGAAGTGTCATATGTATGACAAAAAAAATTCTTTCGGCCCAAAATGTCATGGATGTGTCTTTTTTTCTAGTGAGAGACCGAGTCGTTATATCAGCTACAAGATGGCCGGATTAGAGGCTGTTCCGATGGCGACAGTATTCCAGACCCCTGTGATCTGCCAAACCGGGTTGGAATCTTCATGGTTGGTACACAGCCGGCGCTCCACTCTTTGACCGCAACGACAATGATCTCCGGATCAGTAGCGGCGACGGCAGTCGGGGTAGGAGGCCCTGTGCGGCCGCCGGCTCAGGTTTTATCTGATCTATTTGATGTGTTGGCAACACTGATGGCGGAGGCTAACCCGGCGGATCAGGATGCGCATAATGTGGAAATCGCGAAAGTAAAGGATCAGATTACTCACGCCAAGGCCGATTTGGCAGCTGAGGATACCAGGATGGCCGTGGAGCGGGCCGCTTTGGATGCGCAGGCTTACCAGCTTATGCTGGATCAGAATGCATCGCACGAAGTCCTAAAGAGAAGGCACCGGTCTCGCCTACCACCAGTTTATGATGCTAGGAACCTCTTTAACACCCCAGGTGCGGGGACCAAGAACCACGCAGTAACAAACCGCAAGTGAGGCACTGGAGCGGGCGCGGTTCAGCCCGTTTGATCGATCCGCCTCGTAACAACATTGTGACGCACTCGTCCCAACACCACCGGTTCATTACTCTACTCCGATGGACAATCTTGTTGTTGCCGCTTCACTACCGGAGGCTATCCCAATTGAAGGCGATTCTCCGGCGGCAGTCGAGACGCTCGGGTTAAAGAGCTTCTTCGGACAGCATTGGTGCAACAGGAGGCTTATTCATACAGTCGTGATCGGATTCATTCCACCCCCCGTCCAAGCCGGAGTTACAGCAGGCGTATGGATGAACTGGCCGTATCAAGCAATAGTCGGAATCGTGAACCGCCCCGTGGCGATAATCCGGCAGGGGGCGCTGGTGATGCTCAGGAGGTAGTGGACCGGGCTCGAGCTCGCAGGAAGGCCGAGTTAGCAGCGCAGCATGAAGCCCGTCAGCTTGCTCCGGTTTGTCCAACCACATCGAGAGAGCCGAGTCACCTCTAGTTCCTTGGGGGTGCCGTGTCTCATACCAGCGTTGCGCAACATGCGCCTGCCCAAGGATTTCAAAGGCCCACGCAAGGTGCCGAATTACACTGCCGATTTATTCCCTGAGACATGGTTTGAAAGTTATGAGATGGCCATGGAGATGCTGGACGTGGATGATGCGGCATGTGCAAAGTATTTTACCATGATGTTGGAAGGGACGGCCCGTACTTGGCTAAAGAGTTTACCGGCGAATTCTATCAGGTCATGGGCCGAGTTAAGAACCCGGTTTATCCAGAATTTCAAGGATACATGTAAGCAGCCTATGTCGATTGTGGACTTAGCTGCCTGTGTCCAGGAGGAAGGAGAGTCAACAACCCGGGGTGCGTCAGGTTTCGGAAATTTTGCATTCATCGGACCGCATCAATGCGGATACTGCAGTTCTGACCTTGGAAGGTAATTGCCGGTTTAAACCTCTGAAGTTGAAGTTGGGACGGCTGAAACGCCATTGCAATGACATGGGAACCCTCATGGCCGCTTTAGTAAAGTATACTTGACTACGATAGTACCAAGGATCCCGAAGTCCGATGATGATAAGACAGGAAGGGAAAGAAGAGCGGCAACACCAAAGGCAGCACCACAACTGGCGGGTCATGGAAACGGCGGCAAACGTAAAGTGGATCACAAAGATGGACTTTGTGGCTAATACCAACAAGACAGACAAGGGCCAATAACAAGAAGGGTAAACCGCCCAACAAGGTGGAGCACCTAGCCCTAACCCGGACCGCCTGTCTTACCTATTGAACCAGCCCTGCCTGAAACATGGGACGAAGGAGATGCCGGCCACACACCTCTGGAAGGGCTGCTACATCATGCAAGAGTCCAAATATTCTAATGCTTTCCCGTATGATCACGGACCAGGTGGCGGCTCAAGCCCTGGTTCTCATGGGCCGGGTTATGGTGGAGGAAATTCCGGTTCAGGCTTCCATGGTAATCAGGGCGGACATAACAATCAAGGTAATCAGGGCAACCAAGGTGGCTACAATAATCAGGGCAATCATCATCGGTAGCAGCAGTCGGGTTACCAGAGCAATCCGAAGCAGTTGAATAGTGGGCAATATCATGTGTTCACCACTAGCTTGGACAAGCGTGACCGTAAGCTTCATAAGAGGCGTGAAGCTCCGATTGAACCGGCGGTGCCCTGCTACCTATGATGGTCTCGAGCAGCCGATTGTGTGGAGCAGAGAAGATCATCCACCCGGGTTGACAATCCGGGTCATCCGCATTGGTGGTGGCACCTCAGGTAGGAGGTTATAAGTTCACAAAGGTACTCATGGACGGAGGGAGCAATATCAATATCCTGTATTATGAAACTTTCCGTCGCATGGGGTTAACGGATAAAAATCTTAAACCATCCAATATGGTGTTCCATGGTGTGGTGCCTGGTAAATCGGCGTATCCTGTTGGTAAGATAGCTCTGGAGGTGGATTTTGGGGACGAGCATGACTCGAGATCAGAAACTTTGACCTTTGAAGTGGTGAAAATCAGAAGTCCGTATCAAGCCCTGTTTGGACGGCCGGCTTATGCTAAGTTTATGGCACGGTCTTGCTATGTCTATCTTCAGCTTAAGATGCCGGGTCACAAGGGAACTATAACCGTCCATGGGAGCCGCAAGATTTCTCTGGAGTGTGAAGAAGGCGATGCAGCTTACGCTGAGTCGGTTTGTGCCACAGGAGAGTTAAAGTTTTACAAAGATAACGTTGATCTGGCAGATATGACTTCATTGAAGAAGCCAACTACAGAGCATGATCCGGCGCTGAAGTTAAATCGGCTGATGAGACTAAGCTTGTTAACTTCGCACTGGCGATTCGCCCAAGCGCTTCAAAGATCGGCGCTAACTTGGATCCGAAATAGGAAAGCGCGCTCATCGAGTTCATCCATGAGAATCGGGACATCTTTGCGTGGAAGCCTTCTGACATGCCAAGTTTACCGAGAGAACTCGCTGAGCACACTCTTAATGTCGATTCTAAGTATAAACCGGTCAAGCAGTTTCTCCGTCGGTTCAATGAAGAAAGACGCAAGGCTATTGGAGAAGAAGTGGCCAGACTCTTGGCGGCCGGTTTTATCGTTGAAGTCTTCCATCCTGAGTGGTTCGCTAATCCGGTGCTGGTCCTTAAGAAGAACGACACTTGGCGGATGTGTGTGGATTACACAGATCTCAACAAAGCTTGTCCAGAGATCCTTTTGCCCTTCCCCGTATTGATCAAATTATTGATGCTACGGCGAGCGTTTGAGTTTTTTGGATGCATATTCCGGTTATCATCAGATCAAGATGGCAGTTAAGGACCAGGAGAAGACGGCCTTCATAACCCCCTTTGGAGCCTTCTGCTATGTGTCCTTGCCCTTTGGGCTCAAGAGTGCCCAGGCGACTTATCAACGGTGTGTGCAAATTGTCTACATACACAAATCGGCCGTAATGTTCATGCCTATGTGGATGATATTGTGGTCAAGTCAAGGAAGAAGGAGACGTTGATTGATGACTTAAAGGAAACCTTTGATAACCTGCGGGTTTACAAGATGATGCTTAATCCGCTAAGTGCGTTTTGGTGTATCGGCAGCAAGCTCTTGGGCTTTCGGTGTCTAACAGGGCATTGAGGCTAATCCGGAAAAGATCAAGGCCATCACCTCCTTGGCTAAACCAAGTGTATCAATGACGCTCAACGCTTGGCGGGCGGATTGCGCGTTGAGCCGGTTTATCAGCCGCCTTGGCGAGAAGGCCATTCCTTTGTATCAGATGCTGAAGAAAACGGATAACTTTGTCTGGAGTGACGCCGCAAATGAAGCGTTTGAGGATTTAAAGCGGCAGCTACCTAACCCGCCGGTTCTTGCTACCCCGGTTGACAAGGAGCCATTGCCGCTATATGTGACAGCTAATGCTCGGGCTGTCAGTGTGGCTATTGTGGTGGAGCGCAAGGAGCAGGAAAGGAGTATCCGGTTCAACTTCCGGTTTATTATATCAGCAAGGTACTTATTGAGTCCAAGCAGAGGTACCCACCCTGGCAGAAGCTGGTATATGGGGTTTTCATGGCAAGCCGGAAGCTCAAGCAGTATTTCCAAGGTCATCCCATCACAAAGGGTCGGCTCTCGCTCCTTTGGGAGATATAATCCGTATCAGGAAGCAATCGGCGGATTGCCAAGTGGGCCATAGAGCTCGGGCCTCACGGGTTGAAGTATATACCCGAACGGCGATCAAATCTCAAGCACTTGTGGATTTCATCAACAACCGGACAGAACTACAAGCTACCAAGAGAAGCCGGATCACACTTATTAGACTATTCACTTTGATGGGTCCAGGCAATTGGAGGGCTCGGGGGCTGGAGTCGTATTAACTTCCCCATGAGGTGATAAGTTTTGTTATGTTCTCCGTTTAATGTTCCCTTGCACTAACAATGTAGCCGAGTATGAAGCTTTACTCCATGGTCTTCGGATGGCTAAGGAGATGAACCTAAGCCGAGTTAAGTGCTTCGGTGACTCGGACCTGGTGGCTCAACAGGTGTCTGTTACTTGGGATTCCAAGGACCCACTCATGCCAGCATATCGTCGTGAGGTGGACATTGTTGCAGGTCACTTTAAAGGTTATCAGGTGGATCATGTGGACCGGCGGAAGAACGAAGCGGCAGACGCTTTAAGCCGCCTGGGTTCTCAACGTAAACCGGTTCCGCCTAATGTCTTCTTGGATGTTCTGCATAATCCGTCCGTCAAACTCCCTAGTGAAGAGGATTTGGCTATTCCTGATCCAGAAGCTTAGTTGGTGGCGACTCTTCATGTTATCCCGGATTGGGCGGTTCCTTATCTCGCATATATGAACCGGGGCGAGTTACCAGAGGATGAGACATTGGCCAGGCAGATAATCCAGCGGTCCAAGTCTATGACTATTATCAATGGAGAGCTGCATCATTGCAAAGGTGATAGGGGCGTTTCAACGTTGTGTGTCTCTGAAGAAGGTCTGTGAAATTTTGCGTGAGATCCATGAAGGAGACTGTGGTCACCACGCGGTTCAAAATCTTTGGTGGCCAAAGTGTTTAAATCCACGGTTTTATTGGTTGACAGCTCATGCTGATGCCAAGGACTTGGTCAGACGATGTGATGGCTGTCAGAAGTTCTCAAGGCGCGCTCATGTACCGGCTCAAGAATTCAGGATGATTCCAATTACTTGGCCATTTGTGACTTGGGGGCTGGATATGGTTGGGCCTTTCAAGAAATCCAAAGACAAGAAGACCCACCTTTTGGTGGCGGTTGACAAGTTCACAAAGTGGGTGGAGGCAGAACCAGTTAGCAAGTGTGACGCGGCCACGACGGTTCAATTCATCAAAAAGGTGATTTTCTGGTTTGGTTTTCCACATAGCATTATCACTGACAATGGTACCAATCTGTCAAAGGGTGCCATGAGGGAGTTCTGTCAACATGAGCACATCCGGCTGTACGTATCATCAGTGGCTCACCCACAGTCCAATGGTCAAGCGGAGAGGGCCAATCAAGAAATTTTTAGAGGCATTAAACCCCGGCTTATGGTTCCCTTGCAGCGGACGCTGGGCTGTTGGGTTGAGGAGCTAGCTTTAGTGTTATGGAGCATCAACACCACACCCAACAGATCGACATGATACACGCCGTTCTTCATGGTTTATGGAGCGGAGGCAGTTCTTCCTAGTGACATCCGTCATGACTCACCTCGTGTAGCGGCATATGTTGAAGCTGACAACGAGAAGGCACAGCAAGAAGCTCTCGACCTGTTAGATGAGGAGCGTGACATAGCGGCCGCCCGTTCAGCGATTTATCAGCAAGATCTACGTCGCTATCATAGCCGCCGGGTTCGAACCAGAACCTTTCAAGAAGGAGACTTTGTGCTTCGGCTCATCCAGCAAGATCTACGTCGCTATCATAGCCGCCGGGTTCGAACCAGAACCTTTCAAGAAGGAGACTTGGTGCTTCGGCTCATCCAGGATCAGACGGATATGCATAAGTTATCCCCACCTTGGGAAGGACCTTTTGTGGTCAGCAAGAGTCTACACAACGGGTCATACTACCTAATCGATGTTCAAGAGCGCAAAGACTCACGTAAATCGGAGGAAGAGACCAACCGGCCGTGGAATATTGCTCATCTTCGGCCTTACTATACTTGAGCTATAGGCTCTGCTTATGTACATATTATGACTATGTATATATTATGATCAATATAATAATCCGAACCTCAGCTAAAGCGGGTATCTGCTTGTATTCTTACATCATTGTGGTTACATGGAGCTTCGCTTCTAAAGCGGCGTCCGGTTTACCCCTTGGTTTAGCTTCTCAAAGGCTTTATATTATATCACTTGGGGGCTTGGTCGTATCCGAACCATAGCTACACCTTTTGATAGGCGCAATGCCATGCATCACTTGGGGGCTTGGTTGTATCCGAACCATAGCTACACCTCTTGATCGGCGCAATGCCACAACATCACTTGGGGGCTTGGTCGTGTCTGAACCATAGCTACACCTCTTGATCGGCGCAATGCCACAACATCACTTGGGGGCTTGGTCGAACCCGAACCATAGCTACACCTCTTGATCGGCAATATGCCACAACATCATTTGGGGGCCTGATCGAACCCGAACCATAGCTACACCTCTTGGGGGCTTGGTCATGTCCGAACCATGGTCACACCTCTTGATCGGCTCAAAGCCTCGCCTACAATGGTTTTTATTTGCCTTTGTTTGGGTTTTGTTCTCTTTTTTGATAAAGATTTTTTGTTGCTTTTTAGACCGGTGTTAAACAACCCGGTCCAACTGTCAATTACAAATTGATGGTACACGATCAAATCATAGTCCGGAGACTATTTGCCCGATATGATTTTCAATTAAAGTTTTATTATGGAGTAAACCGGTGTTTATCATAACCCGGAACGGTTTACATTATAAACCGGCCTTATATCAACAGGAGTGGTTTTCTCCTAAAAGATTTGGGTTATAAGCCCCGCTACAAGGTTGGCCAGCCAACATCATGCATAAAGGTTGCAGGTATTATATATTTCCATTTTTGTTATATGTCACAACCTAAGTTGTCATCTTCGGTTATATATATATGGGTATCATGACCCGCCCGGCGGTAAACCGCCAGGGTGCTTTAAGCTTCTTGTCTGCAGAAACAGCTTGGACAAATGAATATGTAGATCATATCTTACGTATGACGAATCAAGCCAGTATCAATTGCAGATAAATATGTGCGAAGGCATATCAGAACAAATATTTGAACTAAGCCTGTTACAAGGCTTTCCAGTGCCCAACAGGATCATTGTTTTCTCAAAATACATGTCGCAGCATGTAGAAGACTAAACCAGCCTCCGGTTCATGATTGTTCACCAGCTTGGCCTGACGGTTGCGGATCATCTTGCGCCGGTTCAAATTCTTCTTCCCTACCCAATGGATGGAAATCAACAGTTGCCCAGTTGATCCCAGTTAAGGCTTGGAATACAGCTTCATCACTTATCAGCGTAGACGGTTCAATGTCAGGGGCATAAGTGTGCTTACTGGATTATGGATAAGATTCTGAGCTTCTGGAATTGGTGCAGCAATCCGTTTGTTCTTGTCATCATAGTTGGCTTGATAGTACGGCAGGTCTGCTTCTTCAACTAGTTGACAAGCCAATGGGCGCACTTCCCGGTTTATCATCCGGAGATCATCTTTGCCAAATTCCGTTCCATCTTCCTTCAAGCTGGGATAACCTTGGGCTGCTTCAACTGGATCAAAGTCAGGAACACATGCTTTTTCCCGGGTCAAGGCGCCTAAAGCGCCTGCTCTAGCAAAGCAGACTTTTAGCTCGTCAACCCGGCAGGAAGCATAGATAACCTTTGTAAAATATCCTTGATCAAGGTGGGAGGCGGGTTATTGTGTGAAGCAAGATAGATGATCATTGTACTGCGGCGATTTCAGATACACCGTCAGACAAAGTATATGTTGCCTTCAATTTCTTCTCGAACATCGATCCCAAGTGGCTAATACAAGTTCCTCGTGATCATCACAAGGATTAGTAAACCGCAAAATATTTGCATGGATATATGGAAAGCCTAAGTCAAAGAGCTTACGAATACAGCGACGGTCATGGCATGCACCGCCGCTTCACGTTGGTCGCCTCATCAACCACCGGTTTAAGAGCGGCTTCGCTTTCAGCCTGCTCCACCAAAGCGGATTCTCAATCTCCCAATCCGCCCGCTCTTTGTTGAAGCTCTCTTTAAGTTTCTCCATAGCGCCTAAAGTGTTGGTCAACTCTTCCTTCGCCATGGAGGTTTCAAATTGCTACATTTAAGGTTCTCCTGAGGGTCGGCGGTTCGGCTTTCTTTCTTGCTCACCACCTCGCATAGAGACAATTATATAATGAGGCGACAAGATATATTTGAAGTACCAAGCATAATACAAGTATTCAACTCGGTACTTGGGGGCTAATGCATATTTGCTCTTCATCATACATTTTCTACAAAAGTCCCAAGCATAATACAAGTATTCAACTTGGCACTTGGGGGCTAATGAATGTTTGCTCAAAAAATGCTGACATGGGAGTTTCTTTTACAAAGTCCCGGTTCATCTTTATAAAGTTAAACCGCCCTTGGGGCTACTTGAAGAAGTTAATATGCATTATGGCTCACATTGAGTACTTACTAAAGTCCCGGTTTAAATCGGTATCTTAAACCGTCACTTGGGGGCTATTGGAGTTGATAAGCTACAAATCAATACAAGAAGAGAAGCGTATAGGAAGTTACCTCAAAATTTTCCGTCATCATATTGACCAGGCCGGCTTCATAGTCACGGCTGGTGTACAGACGGTTCAGATAGCCGGAATGAAGGTCTTGAGCATTCAGATGGGCGTAGGTGGACAGATCGGCATTCCATTTGCCTTTGCCAATTGCAGAAAATTCTTCTTTGGCGGTATGCTTCGACAAAGCGGCTGTGGATTCCCTAGATCCATATAGCCAATGCCGATGAATCGTAACATCATCATCCTTCTCCTTGGCAGCTGCATCGAGTGGCGGTTTGTCAAGATCCTTGGCTGGACTTGTCGGTTTGTCGGCTCGGATAGGGACCGGTCGGTGGTCAAGATGGCTCTGTGATGTCAACTTCGCACCTTTCAAAGAACGTAAGTCCCGATCTTGAGGCGGTGGGTCATTCAACATATCATCAATATTGGCCTCTTCAGGATCTGGAGTCTTCTCCGGATTAGCAGCCACGTCTTCATCAACCGGGGTGTTCAACCGAGCCTTTTTGCTTGGTCTGGGCTTAGCACTAAAAAAGTAAAATATGAAGGTCAGTATAGCGTATAAAACACATATCAAGGATAAAGCAAGTGCATAACTTACCCAATAACCGCCTTTGAGGGGTGGAAGTTTGGTGGCTGACGACTCGCCAGAGGATGAATGAGAAGTGCCCTGATAATTTGAATCAGACGGATTAAGAGGTTGATGAAAGCAGCCCTCTTTAGGGCGTGAAGTGTCAAGGGAATAAGAGACCTCTGATCGACGTTTCTGAACCGGACTGTTCGGTAAACCGGCAGAGGTAACTACCTGGCCGCTATGCCGGGTTGTACGGCGTGCCTCGTGCTGTTGTGTCTTCACAAGAAAGTTCGGATCCAAGTAAGCAAGAGGATGAGAAAATTTTACTTTCCAGTTTACTCGACGGGTTTTTAGTGAAGGCAAAGGGTTTTAATCGGAGGAAAGAACGATTACCTCTACAACATCGGCGTGACTGACTTCAGCATCGTCCTGGCAATAATCATCATCAATAAGGCATATGAAAAATGAACCAAGTAAGTCAAGTTCTACCTCAAAATCCGGGTTACCCACATCATCATCAGCCGGTAGATCGGAGGATGCAGTGGTTCTCTTCCTGGCGTGTCTTTTCACAGCCTTTTGGTCTTTTGGCGGGTTGGCTTCACCGGTTTGTCTTATGGAGGTTTCTTGTTCCGTATCAGATCATCGCCTGTCAACAAATTATCACATTTTCATAGAGTATTTGGACAGAAGCAATTTCAGATAAAGCATATGGTATGATTCTTACAGGTGGCGGATTGTTGATGGCGCAGAAAGGAAGTAGGCCGGTTTGAGCACAGATAGCCTCGCTTCGCTTAACATCTTTTTACACTTCAAGGACCTCATCATCAGTCAGCTAAATATGAATGTGCCGCTGAGCATCCTTCAAATCCCCTGTGTACTCACACATCAAATCGGGGGGTTGGCTCAAGGGCAAAATGCTCCAGCTTATCCAGCAGTGCGCAAAATCAACTCTTGTCAACCCGTTTGCCATAAAGGCCCTAAGCTTGGATAGTTGAGGAGCATATTTGATTCTCTCTTTAGCAGTCAGCCCTTGAGGAAAAGGGTGTGTGTTGCTCAGACGTTCAGGACGGTAACCCGGCAAGGGGTTTTCATCAGCTAGAGACGTATCCTTGCAGTAAAACCAGGTCTGGTTCCACTCTTTGGGGTGACTGTGGATATTGGCGTGAGGAAAGGTGACTTCTTTTATTTTCTGAATCGCCATCCCGCCCAGTTCTGTGTTAGGTCCATCTTTGAACTCTGTGCGACGGTTCATATGAAAGCAATCCCTGAATAGCTCTACTGTAGGTTCCTCTTGAAGGTAAACCTCACAAAACACTTGAAAGTGGCAGATGTTGGTTACAGAGTTAGGGCCGATGTCTTGTGGGTGCAGTTAAAAGTTGGCCAGTACATCCCGGAAGAATTTTGAACCGGGAGGGTTGAATCCCCGGCTTAGGTGATCGGAAAAAACAACAACTTCTCCGTATTTGGGAGTAGGAGGACATTCCGGGCCAGGGACCCTCCAGTGAATGGCATCTTTCTTACTTAAAGCGCCCGTTTTGACCAGGTTGTTCAACTCTTCTTCAGTCACTCGAGAAGGGACCCAATTGCATTCATACACTTGTTTGGCCATGGCAATGAAGATCTACAATATAATAATTACCGGTTTAAAGATTTACAGTGGAAAAGCTATGGGGCGGTTCAAAGATGTAAGCACATTGTCAAACCGGGGTTGGTTGATCATAAACCAGAGTTTATTAAAGCAAA
This sequence comes from Aegilops bicornis, assembly GCA_021605145.1. Lineage (NCBI taxonomy): Eukaryota > Viridiplantae > Streptophyta > Magnoliopsida > Poales > Poaceae > Aegilops > Aegilops bicornis. The sequence continues at coordinate 574,982,457 of CM038670.1, read as the reverse complement.
GGCTAAATATGACGTATATTGGCGGTTCAACAAGGGGACTAGTGGTATATACCGGATTGTCATTTTTTCTACAAAGTTAAATTGCCTAGTCTGACATTGAAGATTCAAGTCTGCAGATGTGTAAGTGAAGGAAAAACAGATTTCACAAATTGGTATTATAATTTTGGATCTGCCGCATGTCAGAAAAGGAAAGTATATTCAAGACCTAGGAAGAAGTACCGCATCAATGGGTGAAGGTTCAGATGAGATCTTCTGTTTTGAGATGCATAGATGGAAACAGAGACTAAAGGCTATCATTATACGAAACATATATTCAAGATTCTATCAAGAGTCATAGTATGAGCGAAGAACGCTGACGAACACCAAAGAACGCTGAAACCCTAGAACAGATCTATGGCAGAAAGAGCAGATAGCTTACCAGTGCTAATGAAGAAGCGGAGAGGCGCCGCAGTTTTCTCGGTGCGCTCTGTGGTGATGCAAATGCCGCCAGAGTCGAAGCAGAGGCGACAGTTGACGGTGGCGGCGGAGCTCAAAGGCTGAGCGGCGCAAGGAAGACGACGGCACGAAGAGGCACGAGGGGGAAAGGTGAAAATGACCCCTCGGCCCTATTTATAAAGGCAAGGGATAAGTGTCATGCGCGAAAATCGAGGAGCCAGAAATTTGGAAAGCGGAGCTGTCGCCTTGATTGTCGGAGACCCATTAATGAAGATGTGTCATACAAAGTTTTCTTTATAACAGATGACGTCACAACGGTTTCCCACGATTTGGGAAGATGATGTCACAACGGTTTACAAAATTATGTGAAAATGTTGAAGATGAAGTTTTCTTGAGGACTGACATGAACCAGTTCAAATCAGTCTGGGGCCTAATGTTGGGGATATTACTATTCGATGAAACCGCCAGGAGAGGCCGGATTAACTTGAAGCCCATGAAGATGCATTTACGATGACGCTGAGTAAAGGCCCAAGGCCCAGAACCGTTTAAGGCCTGTAGCTATAAACCGACATTGATATGTAACTTGCATTGTAAGGTAGAAAGAGCGGAGACCGAGCCGGACACGTTTATGAGCCGGCCTCGGGACTCTGTAAACCGATGGACGACCCGGCAGCGGTTCAGGACGACAGACAACAACTCGAGACTCAGGCAAAGCGTATTTTCTCCCTAGTCATCGAAACCCCATCAATTCCATCACAACTAGACATAGGCTTTTACCTTCATCGTATGGGGCCGAACTAGTATAAAACTCTCTTGCGTCCCTTGTCCGCTTTAACCCCCTTAAGCTAACCCGTGGTGTTGGCTCCACGACTAAGTCCTTTCATGAGGACATCTGCCGTGACAAAAACACGACAGTGTAGATTCACTCATTTTGCTCCGTATGTAGTCACTTGTTAAAATCTCTAGAAAGACAAATATTTGGGAACGGAGGGAGTAATCATGTTCTGTCCTCACAAACAAATTCTTCAAGGTAACTAATGCACCATGCATTGTTATATACTCGTGTTCTGTGGGCAAAATTTTTGTGAGGATATTATTCTAGCCATTGATTGGCTCAAGGGCTTAATATAGGTATGTACACATGGTAAGCATTGCAGGATTTCACTACTTCCAAATATAGAGTTCTCCATATGCACATTTACTTCCCTAATGTATGGTTAGATGAAACCAACAATGTGGTGCATGTTTCTACATCATGAAAATGAGGAAACTAACATGACCATTGATACACACTCATATTTAGTAGTAGTATATAGATTACTGTAAAATAAGGATAATATCCATATATTCCTAACCGTTTGATTATTCAGTGTACAAATTGGTTGTAATGACATGGTCACAATCGCATGAATTAACTCATTCCAAATATAGCTGATTTACTGCGCCTAATACATTGCCATAGTTCTACTCAAATTCTGCTCAAACAGGATATGCCAATCATCACAAAAAGTTCAAACAAAGGTCATGGCGCCATCATTAACATTAGATGGAAACAACTTACACGCTACCGTCTCAAAGAATACGCGGTGCCATCTGCTTTGTCGATCACAGAGATGATGCCATTGTGTTCAATAGCATCACATAAGTGTGTATCGCTTTGACGATGATCCATCATGAGCCGAAAGTTGTCTCCAGCTAAAGAAGGCACCAGCAGAAAGATAGGTGAGTTCGCGGTCGAACAAGGCAATTAGCTTGAAGTGTGCGTAATTGCATGTCGTGGTGGGCACTTGGCAGATTACAATCTTCGCAAAACAAGGTCCGTCCAACCGACGTAGTAATCTAGATGACTTGGACCGCGATGGTAATACTCTATATAATCCAACGGAGGAAGGATAATCTCATGGAGGTCTGGAAGTTCACGAGCACCAACTTTTTACCGCCTTCTCAAGGCAGCCATCCAAAGGGGAGTTCATGCCGACCCAAAGACATACCGCCAAGAAGTTTCGGCGATGGTGATCGGATCGATGTCGAGGGAAATGATGTACGGCGCACCCACTACATACCCGCAAAGAAGTTTCAGCTAATGGAGATCGGATTGAAGTCGAGGGGCATCATGCACGCCTCCGTGATCATGGTGAGCCAATCTCGCAAGACCAGATAGCAGCAAGCAGGTGGTGTCTTGAAAAGCTTAGGCCTCGCTTGACGATGGCCGTGTGCATGTCCTCGAGCATGCAGCCACCGCAGGCGGTCAACATATCCATACATGAACAACAGAGGTCGAGGATTTCACCGGGAGATTGCTCCAATCATGCTCATATGGATGTTGTGCGGTTTATGTCATTCATGGTGGAGTTTGGAAGGGGGCTTGATTTACGGGGGATAAGGATGTCGGTGCTGGAGCGGCTAGCGAGGGAATAGTGGTATTGGGGGAGGCGAGTGAGGCGACGGTACACGGGGGCACGGTGAGATGGAGACGGAGACGGAGACGGAGAAGGAGATGGAGATGGAGTGGTGCTATGGGAGCGGAGAGGGAGACGAGGTGAGGCGCCAATGTGTCAGACAAAGAATGGGTGACAGATCGCACAAAGGCATGTGGTGAGGCTGACTTTGGTAACCTGAACACGCCGCCTCGACTAGTGTCAGCGCAGTAGGTGTTGTCACTTCACTGTGAGGACCGGATGAATAGTATTTTGACCATCAAGTGTACCACAGTTGTAATACTACTACTACTACTACTAGTAGGAACATGAGTACTCCAGTATTGTATAGCGGAAATAGGTCTCCCGTGATAGCATGCCTGTTCACTTCATCATTCAAGTATCATCCATATTATGCAGCGTAACTAAATTCTCGCATGCCCAATCAACGCCTCGCCGCGATGCATGCAAAGGGTCGCCTCGCTGCCTCAAGGACGGCATGCGCATCGTTCTACACTTGAGAAGAGGAAAATGGAAAGGTAGAACGCTGCAGCAGAGGAAGAGAACGCTGGCTAACGAGGCTGGGAGGATCGAGCAGAAGTTAATGCTCCACGCCTAAAGGTTTTGGGAAAACCTTATTTTCATAAGGTGACTTATACTCACCTAAACGGAGGGAGTATTCCTTAACCGTGAGAATGCCGTGTCTCCCACTCACGCCGCTCAAAAAAAACTACGACACATTTTTTTATCTGCTTGCATAGGTCCCATCTATCGTGAAGGATGGGCACGTGACATCTAACATGTACGACTCATCGCCTACCCGCATAGCCTTTTCGCTTAGTCTACCTAGCCGCCTAATCAACTCGTCAGACGCCACTTCTCCCATTTACTTCCATCGGGAGCCGATTCTTCCTGCTTCTTCACCTCCCCTTCGCCTTCATTTGCATCCAAACCCCACTCAAGGCTCACATTGTTTTAACCTCTTTAAATAATCATCTACTACTTCGCTTAGACTAGCCATCTAGTCCTAATTCTCCAAACCATAGCCCTCCGCTCCAGCCGATTCCAAATGGTGAAAGAGATCGAGATGCGTGTTTTAGCGCCCAACATGTCCTCGTCAAGGCTCGATGCGCATAGTTGCCACCGCCACCGCCCACCTAAGGGTTGTTCGGGCTGGATCAACAATGTATCCAACTCCCTCGAAAAGTTAGAGACGAGGGTCATCGGTCTCGACGCTGAGTACACAGAGCGTGCCCTCTGGAAGATCCAAATAAGGCCACCGCTCCTTCACCGTGCTCTCAAGATGATGTTTTGGTGTACCACATCATACACTCGCCTCCATACCAGGTGAGCTTCATGATTTCTTGTCTCGGAGGACGATACTGGGTGAGGCAGCCATCGAAGGGGACAAACAAATGTCGGAGCCGTATAACCTTGATTTGAAAAGCATCACGACCTACAAACCGTAATCAAAATTCCTATAGAAGATTGTGATAAATGTACACCATCCCTATTCGACGTAGCAATTTTTGTGCTCTTGCACAAATCTTCGTAAGGGTGATTTAGATGGTGGCATTAAGGTCATCTAGATGGAGAATTATCCCTTGACGCATTTGAGCGGATAAAATATGCTGCCTCGATGCCCGTGTGAGTTTTGAGATAGCTGCAAGGTCCAAAGAGCTTGTTGCGAAGCCGCTCCATAGAGAATGAGAAGAAGAAGAAGAAGAAGAAGAAGAAGAAGAAGAAGAAGAAGAAGAAGAAGAAGAAGAAGAAGAAGAAGAAGAAGAAGAAGAAGAAGAAGAAGAAGAAGAAGAAGAAGAAGAAGAAGAAGAAGAAGAAGAAGAAGAAGAAGAAGAAGAAGAAGAAGAAGAAGAAGAAGAAGAAGAAGAAGAAGAAGAAGAAGAAGAAGAAGAAGAAGAAGAAGAAGAAGAAGAAGAAGAAGAAGAAGAAGAAGAAGAAGAAGAAGAAGAAGAAGAAGAAGAAGAAGAAGAAGAAGAAGAAGAAGAAGAAGAAGAAGAAGAAGAAGAAGAAGAAGAAGAAGAAGAAGAAGAAGAAGAAGAAGAAGAAGAAGAAGAAGAAGAAGAAGAAGAAGAAGAAGAAGAAGAAGAAGAAGAAGAAGAAGAAGAAGAAGAAGAAGAAGAAGAAGAAGAAGAAGAAGAAGAAGAAGAAGAAGAAGAAGAAGAAGAAGAAGAAGAAGAAGAAGAAGAAGAAGAAGAAGAAGAAGAAGAAGAAGAAGAAGAAGAAGAAGAAGAAGAAGAAGAAGAAGAAGAAGAAGAAGAAGAAGAAGAAGAAGAAGAAGAAGAAGAAGAAGAAGAAGAAGAAGAAGAAGAAGAAGAAGAAGAAGAAGAAGAAGAAGAAGAAGAAGAAGAAGAAGAAGAAGAAGAAGAAGAAGAAGAAGAAGAAGAAGAAGAAGAAGAAGAAGAAGAAGAAGAAGAAGAAGAAGAAGAAGAAGAAGAAGAAGAAGAAGAAGAAGAAGAAGAAGAAGAAGAAGAAGAAGAAGAAGAAGAAGAAGAAGAAGAAGAAGAAGAAGAAGAAGAAGAAGAAGAAGAAGAAGAAGAAGAAGAAGAAGAAGAAGAAGAAGAAGAAGAAGAAGAAGAAGAAGAAGAAGAAGAAGAAGAAGAAGAAGAAGAAGAAGAAGAAGAAGAAGAAGAAGAAGAAGAAGAAGAAGAAGAAGAAGAAGAAGAAGAAGAAGAAGAAGAAGAAGAAGAAGAAGAAGAAGAAGAAGAAGAAGAAGAAGAAGAAGAAGAAGAAGAAGAAGAAGAAGAAGAAGAAGAAGAAGAAGAAGAAGAAGAAAGAAGAAGAAGAAGAAGAAGAAGAAGAAGAAGAAGAAGAAGAAGAAGAAGAAGAAGAAGAAGAAGAAGAAGAAGAAGAAGAAGAAGAAGAAGAAGAAGAAGAAGAAGAAGAAGAAGAAGAAGAAGAAGAAGAAGAAGAAGAAGAAGAAGAAGAAGAAGAAGAAGAAGAAGAAGAAGAAGAAGAAGAAGAAGAAGAAGAAGAAGAAGAAGAAGAAGAAGAAGAAGAAGAAGAAGAAGAAGAAGAAGAAGAAGAAGAAGAAGAAGAAGAAGAAGAAGAAGAAGAAGAAGAAGAAGAAGAAGAAGAAGAAGAAGAAGAAGAAGAAGAAGAAGAAGAAGAAGAAGAAGAAGAAGAAGAAGAAGAAGAAGAAGAAGAAGAAGAAGAAGAAGAAGAAGAAGAAGAAGAAGAAGAAGAAGAAGAAGAAGAAGAAGAAGAAGAAGAAGAAGAAGAAGAAGAAGAAGAAGAAGAAGAAGAAGAAGAAGAAGAAGAAGAAGAAGAAGAAGAAGAAGAAGAAGAAGAAGAAGAAGAAGAAGAAGAAGAAGAAGAAGAAGAAGAAGAAGAAGAAGAAGAAGAAGAAGAAGAAGAAGAAGAAGAAGAAGAAGAAGAAGAAGAAGAAGAAGAAGAAGAAGAAGAAGAAGAAGAAGAAGAAGAAGAAGAAGAAGAAGAAGAAGAAGAAGAAGAAGAAGAAGAAGAAGAAGAAGAAGAAGAAGAAGAAGAAGAAGAAGAAGAAGAAGAAGAAGAAGAAGAAGAAGAAGAAGAAGAAGAAGAAGAAGAAGAAGAAGAAGAAGAAGAAGAAGAAGAAGAAGAAGAAGAAGAAGAAGAAGAAGAAGAAGAAGAAGAAGAAGAAGAAGAAGAAGAAGAAGAAGAAGAAGAAGAAGAAGAAGAAGAAGAAGAAGAAGAAGAAGAAGAAGAAGAAGAAGAAGAAGAAGAAGAAGAAGAAGAAGAAGAAGAAGAAGAAGAAGAAGAAGAAGAAGAAGAAGAAGAAGAAGAAGAAGAAGAAGAAGAAGAAGAAGAAGAAGAAGAAGAAGAAGAAGAAGAAGAAGAAGAAGAAGAAGAAGAAGAAGAAGAAGAAGAAGAAGAAGAAGAAGAAGAAGAAGAAGAAGAAGAAGAAGAAGAAGAAGAAGAAGAAGAAGAAGAAGAAGAAGAAGAAGAAGAAGAAGAAGAAGAAGAAGAAGAAGAAGAAGAAGAAGAAGAAGAAGAAGAAGAAGAAGAAGAAGAAGAAGAAGAAGAAGACGAAGAAGAAGAAGAAGAAGAAGAAGAAGAAGAAGAAGAAGAAGAAGAAGAAGAAGAAGAAGAAGAAGAAGAAGAAGAAGAAGAAGAAGAAGAAGAAGAAGAAGAAGAAGAAGAAGAAGAAGAAGAAGAAGAAGAAGAAGAAGAAGAAGAAGAAGAAGAAGAAGAAGAAGAAGAAGAAGAAGAAGAAGAAGAAGAAGAAGAAGAAGAAGAAGAAGAAGAAGAAGAAGAAGAAGAAGAAGAAGAAGAAGAAGAAGAAGAAGAAGAAGAAGAAGAAGAAGAAGAAGAAGAAGAAGAAGAAGAAGAAGAAGAAGAAGAAGAAGAAGAAGAAGAAGAAGAAGAAGAAGAAGAAGAAGAAGAAGAAGAAGAAGAAGAAGAAGAAGAAGAAGAAGAAGAAGAAGAAGAAGAAGAAGAAGAAGAAGAAGAAGAAGAAGAAGAAGAAGAAGAAGAAGAAGAAGAAGAAGAAGAAGAAGAAGAAGAAGAAGAAGAAGAAGAAGAAGAAGAAGAAGAAGAAGAAGAAGAAGAAGAAGAAGAAGAAGAAGAAGAAGAAGAAGAAGAAGAAGAAGAAGAAGAAGAAGAAGAAAAGGCAGCAGCAGCAGGAGCGCATTATGGATGGACGAACTATTTCCTCTCTTGTAAAAAAAATATTCCCTCTCGGTGTATATTGATATAGATGGACTATTTCGATGGTGTGCATGTCTTTGGAATAGAGTAGTAGCATGGGTCCGCTTGACTAGAAGGAACTATTTATCCGCATATATAGCTTCCTCTCGCTACTCCTTCCAAAGGATCGGTATGCAAAGGCATGTGTCCGTGAGACATGACAAATTTTGTCCATGGAAGTTCAATTACGGCGACCATCACATTTCATCTCGTGATTCCCACGACGCCTCCAACCCACGACACCACGCCTCGACGCAGCGCCTCACCCTCTCGGCCGCACCGCCTCCGCCTTTTGTGTGCATGACATGTGGGCCACCTAAAATGCGGCGAGCATCAAGTTTCTACCACAACCACCCATGATTCCCATGACGCCGCCGAACCCATGAAACCACACGCCCCCAACCCGCAGCTCACCCCTCTTGGCCCCATCGCCTTCCGCTTACGGAGCATTACATGTGGACCAAATACCCATCGGGTCCACATGTTATTGACTCAAAGGTAGGTGTAGTAAGGTGTCAAGCTCACCCCGACGGCCCCGAGAGGGAATGTAACTCCCCGCCAGGCTTGTGGTTCTCCCAGCAGACGAACTCGTACAAACTCGAGATTTGTTTCTTTACTATACATGCACGCAACGATTTAATGGACATTGTAATCTCAACATGTGATGGGGAGCTCTAAATTTGAATTTGAAACTTATAAAATGAAAAGATTCAAAACAAATAAACTGGGAGAGAGTGAGTATATCGTAGGATGTGTCCCATACAAAATAAGTCCCTCGTTTGTCACCGCTAAGATGCGTGTTAGAAAGGAGCACAACGCCTTCCTACTCATACAAGAACAAATCGGTCAGCAGACAACATGGTCCGCCGACCGCCATGTGCAAGGTTCGTATAGCTTATTCAATCTCAACAGGTCCATCGTACTCAATTCATGCGGTGGCCCGTTGCATGGCTGATCCCAATGTTGGACAAAGGTTCTATGGGAACGGTGTCACCATTGTAAATGTTGTGCAAATTGATGTTGGTACCCTCCCGTACATATGCAAGCCAATCTCCACTCACACTGAGCCTAACCTATGGAACAAGCAAGGTGGAGAGAATTAGGAAATGGACACGAAGTAGTCTTTAGAATGCATTTACTACGTGATCAAACTCATCTTACCCGCTCATCGGAGGAAATCCAAGTGCCCTCAACGCCTAAGATCTCAAGGGGCGCTAACTTGCAACTACGGCCACGCCGCTACCGGAGAGACCCCCAAGGAAACATCCTCGCAGCATTCCATGGAACATCAAGATGCATTTGTATGAGTAGTTTATCTTGTGAGAGAAAAGGATGAATGAGGGAAGGCCTCTAGAGATAGAGATGGACACTACTACTACCAATGTGTTGGCCCTCGCATTGCAATGGATCCAAAGTAGTAGAATAATACTTGTTCACGTGCTTGAAATATAAACACTCTAGTTTTGATATACATGTGTCAGCAGACATGACAGCTTGTCCATGGAAGTTGAACCACAACGACCATCACGTTTCTTGTTTCTACCACTGCCACACCCACACGCGATTCCCACGACGCCGCTCCAACCCACGGCACGACGTCCCCCGACGTGGACATGGATCGTCTGACGTGGCTATCACTATCTTGCCATGCCTTTTTCTTCGCCGATGTGGGACCCACGCTTATGGGTCCCACATGTCGCTGATGTAATGGTAGGATTGATCGCGTCAGGATCCTCATCCCCGACGCGCTCCCTCATCCCTCTCGGTCCACCGCCTCCTCTCGCTTTTGTGTGCATGACATGCGGGCCAACCGAATCATGCGGCGACCATCAACTTTCTACCACGTACACACCCGATTGGACGCGGGTTTGCTCGCCCGCTGCTGTGCTCCAACTGCATTCTCGCACCATCGAATTTTCATCCAGCGGCTGTGACACATTTCGTCCCGGGCATCAATCCTCAGCTGGAGTACTTATGTACTACAGGTAGTACCCGCCGGTGTGGCCATCTACGCCTCGTAACGCCCCAACGGCCAGCTATGGCACCCTCGCCACGACCACGCCACTACCGGCCGGTTCATCTCGAACGACTGAGTCGCGAACCACGCCACCACCATGAGAATGACATGTGGGCCAGCCACATTTAAGGTCCGCTTGTCATTGACTCATAGGCCGGGCACTAAGCCATCAAGTTCGGGTCCCGTGGGCCCCGAGAGGGAAATGTAACTCCTGCGGCAGGCCTTATGGTGCTCCCGCAGTACGAGCTCGTGCCAAAACTGGAATTTGTTTCTTACTACTACCAACTAGTACTAGTAAGGTATACATGCATTGCACGCATGAGATTCTGGTGGTTTGTGCATTATGATTCTACATGTGGAGCTTTCTGGATTCTAACATGTGGCAAAATCTGGTGGAATGTAAGGTTAGGCAAGTTTGATTAACTTAGGTGAGTTTTTGGTTCAAGCCACACCTTAGGCAAGCCACACTAAGGCCCCACATGACATACACACAAAAAATGTGGCAAGATTCCCTTAGGCTTGCCAACTTGTGGCTCTCATTTTGAAGAACTAAAAACTTTGCCTTAGCTTAGTTGTGGCAAAGTTAGTCAAGAATTAAGTTCAACCATGGAATCTTCTAGATTATACATGTGGTAGAATCTGGTGGATGATATCCAACGGCCAGTAGTGCTCGGATTTGCCATCTTTGTACCGTCGAATTGGCTTCATCCAACGACCAACTTTCAAATTTTTTCACACACTATATAGGGGGTACATATATAGATGTGTCGGTCCGTTGCAATGGATCCAAAGTATATCTATTTAGTGGAGTGAACTCTAAACACATTATCTATTTATTTTTCTCTAACCTTCCGTAGCCATGCAACCAAACGACATAAGCTTCATGGGTGCCCCCCACATCATATTATTCATACTACGTTGATTGAAAAAAAAGATAAATCACCCAAAACAAGATCTTCCCGTTTTTTGTTCCTACGATGTTGTGCCGTGCACGTACCTACTAGTTGTATAGTGGTAGTACTAGTAATATAGTATTAGGAGTACAAACTTGGTACTAGTAGGAGTAGTACTAGTACGGAATGCTCCTACTCTATCAACGAGCCCCGTCTGACACCAAATTTCTTGGCTTCCGTGCTACAACTAGATCTTCCCTCGCTTGCTTTTCCAACCCGCGGCCAAGTGGGTGTCGGTTTTCTCAATGGCGGTCCCACATGAAAGTGAAAATGCTAGGCAACACATCTTCCCTAAGCTATGTGTCGTGCTGACGGGTTGTCTTGTACTCCCGATTCCCAGTGTGGGGGTGCGACGCGAACGCCGGCAGCCTTTTCCTTTACCAAAGAATGTGCCCGTATGCCAGACGGATCCAAAGTAGTAGAATAGTAGTATTTGTTCACAAACTTGAAAGAAATCACTATTGTTTTGATATACTCCTAATAGATTACTCCTCCGCACTCTAAATATTTGTCTTTTTGAGATTTCAAATGGACTATCACATACGGATTATATAGACATATTCTAGTGTTTCTAGCAAGATGCCCGCTGCTGTAACGGTTGATGGAAAAGGTAAGCACAACTTATAAATTGACGGATGGAGTAATAGTTACGGATGCATATAATTAAGCAAAGGGATCGCACGTGCTCGGCACCGACCGAACGAGAATGCAACAAAGACAATAAGAATTAAGGCCAATGGCGATGCGATCGCAGTGGTGGTTACAGAAGGCAAGAAGAAAGATGGATCCACGAACGTACGACCTCCTCCTCCTCAACTTAGTGCGCCGGGCCACCGACCGGCGGTTAAGGAGCGGTGACTTTTGTGGCGAGGTCGAGGTGCTTCTTAGCAAAGGCATCCAAGGCTTCCAGCCGGTTGAGGAAGGCCAACGTCGTAGCGTCCTCACTGGCCTTGTAGATACATATGTACACGATTTGCTCGCATTACGTGGATGTGTAGGTCGACGAATTCTTGCAGGGCGAGGCGCCGTGGCGCAGCACGACCTCCGTGTGGACATTCTTCGTGGCGTCGGCAAGTGGCGCCGCAGGCCACCAAAGCTTGAAAGAGGTTCCGCCATGGAGGCCGCATTAGGGTGGCAGTGCAATGAGGAGCCTGCGGCGCTGCTACCGGAGGAGTACGGCGATGTCGTCCATGAAGCTTCTTGAGGACGGTGAACTTGTTGCTGGTGGCAACGATCATCCGTCCAACCGAGAGTCGAAGTTGGCGCCGACGGCGCCATCCACCAGCCGGTTCTCAACACTGCTCGAGACGATCCTCGGCGCCATGCCGCAGCCGCCGTCGTGGACCATCTCGGCGCAATTGCCGCTGCTCATGCGCGCATCGCCGCCATGGGTCTGGAGTGAGCTCTTTTTGCGCTTAGTGTAGGTGCTTAGGCAAATGCTTAGGTGCGTGCGATGTGGTAGATGCATTGGAATGGAGGGGCGCTTTATATGAGGGCAATGAGGGCAACCGCGTTGCATTCTCATCGCAGCCTCTTTTCCCTGACCTCCTCCCATTACTTCCCTCATGCATTAATTGAAGGAGGATGCATTGGCTGCTCAACATATCGGGAACCGCTTACTCCTCCCCGTCTGCATTAAAGCCGTGATCGGGAACTGCACCGCCATTGCCAAATCGAATACTCCCTCCATCTAGGTGAGTATTAAGTCATCTTACGAAAACCAAATAGTAAACACATAGGCGTGGTGCATTAACTCTCACGTTGTTTCTTATATTTTGACATAAATAGAGGAATCAACCAAGAAGAGATGTGGGGCTTGTATGCTTTTAATGACTTGAGACTATCAAACATGACATGCAAAGGGTCAGCCTATTGCACAAGAACAAATACAACCCACGCCAAGACACACGCATCTTATATAGCATCACATGAATGGCTATAGAAGATGAATGAGACCAAATTATATCTCATCTAGATGAGTTCTAGCAAAACTCAGACATAATACTTAGTACTCCCGCGCCATGTATCATATATTAGTATCATGTAGTACTTTATTTATTGCCATGTATGACACATAGTACTCAACTCTCTCTTTCTTCATTTAATTCTATGACACCTCATCAAAATTGCTAAGGATAGTACCATTACAACCAACCTTAGCAAATACTAAACATTAAGTTCTCTCTGCTTTCCTCTCCACCTTGGTCACCTAGACGGAGGGAGTATCACATGGCTTTTCCTGCGGTAGGCGGGGCAGTTCCGCCTAGTCGGTTCGACAGAGACACGAGAAGACGAGGGAGTAGGCTACTGCAAACGTAGGGCTGTGTGATTTGACAGCGAGTTAATGATGGACAGGTGGGGCCCCGTGATTTGACTTGCCATTATCATTTTAATCACAAGCGCCACGACCGGCGTGAGTCTCCCGATTCCTGACCACATCCATGCAGGTGCCTCTCCCAATGCTCCACCATGTAGTAGAGGCTAGCTCTTGCATGAGAGTCCACTTCTCCACTTTTTCCTTGCCTCTCTTTCCTCCACATATGCAAAAATGCCATGTAAAGCGCACTATTGTATTTACTTGTTCTAGGTGCTTAAGCTTGCCACATAGGCATAAAGTCCGATGTGGCAAGTTAACCAAGAAGAGAGAGACTAGTTTGGTGACCCAAGGAAGAAACGGTGCTAAGCGCTGTACCTAGGTGAAAAGACAATTTTGAGTCTATAGCTAATTAAATGAAGCAAACTTAGCAACACCATTTCATTGGAAGAGGTCACTCCTTGGCAAATGCAATAATACTAGTATTTCAGTGTCCCATAATATAAGAACGTTTTTGGCACTACACTATTGTCCAAAAAGTTCTTATATTATGGGACGGAGGGAGTACGAAGAAAGAGATAGAGAGAAGTAAAATAAATAAATACACTTATAGCCAACCTTATAGCCAAAACCTTGTTGTATTATGAGTGACTAAGTGATGACTATGTATGACATGCCAACATCGAGCAGCCTAACGCACCGTGTTAAATCTCCAAGGGCGCGATCAAGACGAGCGACACGACGGCCGTGGTAGGCGCGACCACGATATACGGAAGTTCTTTGGCAGCCCTTGGACTCGAGATCAAACGGTCGTGATGCTAAGTTGCTGAAAATTTGCGTAATCACGACATGCAACCGCTCGATCTTAGATCCAAGGGCTCGAAGCCCGTGATCATGGGAGAATGGAAAGCCACTACCCTACCGCTCGCGACGCCGGTAGTTCGCTTCCTACTCATCCCCGCACGCCCTTCAATACTACGACGGTTCGCCTTAGTCGCCCCGGCCCATTCACATTACGATACGCTCCACTAATCCTAACCCTCCTCCCAAATCCATGGCGTCCCAAATCTCCCCGATCGGCGGTGAGTACAAGGTTAGAACCATCACCGGCGATGAGTTCGACATCATCTACACCTGTTCTTCCGCGACGGTGAAAGGATGCCTTTCTCGCTTCAGACGCATGCAAACCGAGAATACTACTCCGGCCACACGTCCGTTCATGAGCGGGCCGGATTAAATGCAACACCGGCTGAGCTCCTCCCGTCCGCCCTCAGTTTAAACGAGGCCAGACGCCGGCCAAGCTCCTAGCGTCTGCCCTCTATTTACACGAGGCCAGACATACAGCGGGCAAGAATCGCACCCTCCGCCGCCTCCCCATCTCCTCCTTCACCATTTTCTCCACTCTTCCGATGGCTTCCGGCGAGCCGCTTCTCCGCATATTACCCGCTGGGTGGCCCGCCGAGCCTCCGGATACGGGCGAGGCCGCCGGTGCTTCACCAACCTCGCTATGGCTCGACGGAGCTGCTTGTCGCTTCTGCCCCAAGCGGCGCGTGGTTCAGAACTCGCGGCTCCGGCTTCAGCTCGATGGGGAGTGGCGAGTTGTTCCACGCCGCACGGGCGGCGAAAGCACGCCGCACGGGCACCGCTGCTGGCCGTGCATCGCGCCACCAAGGTTCTGCAAGTGGGTTGCAGCCTCCCGTGCTCAAGGCAGCGCCATGCAGGCAGAGACAGAAGCCGGGTGTGTGGAGAGCGACGAGTCGGTGGCCAGCTTCTCCGTGTCCGCCGCCATCATCTAGGAGAAGTAGAACACAGGAGGCCGCAGCCACTTGGGACCCATGAAGGCCACCACTGAGGCGACGCACCATGATTCGTGTGGTTTCTTTGCTGCTTGCCTCTTCCGAGGACCTTCGTCGACCCCCGCAAGTGTCCGACGGACATGAGGAATACAAAGGATCCAAGGCGACCATTTAGAACTAAAATAAGTCTAGATACATCCATTTCTAGGACAAGTATTTCCGGACGGAGGGAGTATTAATTATACAAGAGATCCGGATTGGCACCTCTTAGTTCATGTAAATGTAATGAAATCCATCATGTTTATATGAAGATCCGGCTTTTTTATACGAAATCCTTCATGCTTATATGAAATCAGTCCGTGTTTGCACGAATTCCATCTGGTTGGTTAGAGTTGTAAAATGTATGATACCGGGCGTTTGATGTCGCCCTCCACTTAAGGAAGCGGGAGGAAATTTGCTTGCCACCGTTGGAGATGCTCTTTATGTTGAAATAATAGAGTGACATCCAATCCATTTGAGTTAATTGCTCGTATGATTGTCCCTCTATAAAAGTTAATTGCATGTACAAAGGTACACGTGACTTGTAGGGTGGCTACAACTTCGCATGTAAAGTTAAAAAGAAACAAGTCCATCCTTAATCTTGTATTCTAAGTACTCTGTGGGTTCCAATCACAAGAAAGTAGCGAACTAAGTATATATTAAATAAGTAGAGTAATATATAATATAAAAATATAAAGTTAAAAGACAGAATTCAACTCATGTCATCGTGTTATGCGAGCATCCCGCGCTAACCAGCCCAAAGACATTTTTGTTGTAGACCATGCCGAGATATATCTCCATGTCTACTCTTATATAGACTCCATTCGTTCCTAAATATTTGTCCTTTTCAGATTTCAAATGGACTACCACATACGGATGTGTATGTAGACATATTTTAGAGTGTAGATTCACTCATTTTGCTCCGTATGTCTTTTCGTGAAGGGGCCGATTTGTCCTTGATTTATTTATGAGGTATCCAGATGGCAATCGCACCGCCAAGAAAAGAGGGTAACATCAAAATGATGGACTACTTTTTTAGTATGTTGGTAAGGTCCGGTCATAGTCACTTGTTGAAATCTCTAAAGATAAATATTTCTTTTCGTTCGAATACTTGTCATCAAAATGGATAAAAGGAAATGTATCTAGACGTATTTTAGTTTTAGATACATCTCTTTTATCCATTTTGATGACAAGTATTTTCGGACGGAGGGAGTAGAAAATAGAGTTGGTTATGATGGTGTGCGTACATCCTCAATATAGGCCGTCGGATTTATATCTAACCGATAGGAAAGAAACTATGGCAATTTTGCAAAATATACCCACACGTCTCTCCACGTTCGCAAATAAGGCCTTCCCTCATTCAACCTTTTCTCTCACAAGATAAACTACTCATACAAATGCATCTTGATGTTCCATGCAAGGCACGGGCAGCTAGCTAATTTCTTTTAAAATAGTTGCTGCGATAATTGGGTTGAAGTGATATATTTTATGTCTGCCCCGAATGATTTCAGATTCACTAGTAGTAACAAAGAAAAGGTTGCCTTGTTAATTAATGTAAAACAGGGTGAAAACTATCACATGAGGCCGGTAAAAACAAGGCACACCGGATTCACCATCGTCACTACAACCTGTCTGCCGAGAAGTCTACATATCGAGGGGGCTACCGAGCGAGGCACCGAGACACAATGTTTGAGAGAGAAACAAATTGACAGATTATGATCAGATCGAGTTGAAACCCTTCTGCTATCATTGTTGGGGGGGGGGGGGGGGAGGGAGAGAAAGACGTATCGAGAGTGTGCGCGGTAGGCACAGAGGCACAACTAGCGAGTGTGTGTGTGTGTGTGTTTGAAAGAGGAGTAGATAGATTATTATCAAGATCGATGTGCCACCCTACTCCTTCGGTGCCAGGTAGTGTGTGTGTGTATGTTTGAGAGAGAAGCCAGCTGATAGATTAGTATCAAGATCGAGGTGTCACCCTACTCCTTCGGTGTTGGGAAGTGTGGGTGTGTGGGGGAGGGGGAGTAGTGACACTCACATATCTCTACTCTTTCTTATAAAAAACAGAGTTGGTGATGATGGTGTTCCTGCCATCCTGCAATATAGGCCATCCGATTTATATCCGACGGACAGGAAGGAAACTATGGCAGTTTTGCAAAAAGATACCCACACCCCTCTCCGCATTTGCAAATAAGGCATTCCCTCATTCATCCTTTTCTCCCACAAGATAAACTTCTCATACAAATGCATCTTGATCTTCCGTGCAACGCATGGGCATCTTGCTAGCAGGGAGAAGGAGTTTGTGTGACACATATCTAGCTATATTAAGGGATAGGTAGATAGCATATGTGTGAGAGACATTATTATACTTTGAGACATTAGTGGCTATGGCTGGGCGGAATTAAAGGGGTGGGCGTGTTAGACATAGAGAGCGTGTTTGTTTCTGTGTGAGATACTTGTAGGACGGGGTAGAAAGATGAATTTAACCCTGACGGAGGGAGAGAAATACACGAAGTGCGCGTGTGTGATTCCGATGCCCACAGGGAAATGAGATATGTATGCGTGTGAGAGAGATTGCACAACTCATTCACGTATCACTATCTAGCGATCGTGGACGTGCATCGCTTGAACATAAGTCAATATCTACTTCAGATCGTGGGCCAAAGGTACAATATCAATTCAACGCTATAAAGATTGGACACTCACATATCACATTTTTTTCTATTTAAGTAAACCTTTTCAGTTGTGCATGCCAAAGTTACAAAGTTGATGTTTCTTCAAACAACCAATGTAGCTATCATGTATATGCACCATTGTTACTCTTGCATTCAAATTCATTAGTCTAGGATGATTTAAGTTTCTATTTTGAAGTAATATATGTAATATTCATATATGAATCCAACGGGTACGCAATTTATGAAATGGAGACTATGTAATCATATGAGGTAACACTTTTAAGTAGCTGACTACAATATCCATTTCTTTTTGTGCGCCTCTACACTAACACGTCAATGCATTATGTTTAAAGTAAATAACCAATGGCACTAAATTATCTATTTACACAAGAGATACATAGGCTGAGCGTTTGATCCCTTTTTTTGTGAACGCGCCACTCCACCCGTACGATTGGCTGCGCCCGTGTGAATGTCCAAGTTATCGGCGCATCATCCCGAGTTATTGTCTTTTTTCTGGGGTGGACTTCACACCAGTTATTAATCACGATGCGCGTGCCCGTGTACACAGCCTAGTATGACCTTCCCACTAGCACGGTCCAAAATTAGTTGAAACTGGATATGAACGATCCCGCGGTCGGCAAAATCTCCCGCCTCCTTCTAAAATTTCCGCCACCTTAGTCTTTAGCATGCGAAATCCCCCTTTTGTCCTTGGTGCACGGAGACCAACAGTTACAATACCGTCCTCATCTACATGAGAGGTCGGGGCTGCTTTGGTAACTTCCGGTTCCCCCAATACAAGGCACCCCCATTTCCTCTCCCCCTCCCGCAAAACGACTAACTCCACAGCACTAGACCATTTTACATCACGCCGTCTGCATTCCATCGCCTCTTTCTCCCTCCCTCTCGAAACCCTAGATCACGATCCACCGTCGCACCATAGCCCATTCATCGCCAACAAGGCCCACCTCGCGGATCTTCATGTCAGATCTACCCTCCCACCTCCCTAGAAACAAGTAGACTACTCATCCACCAATTTACCACAGCCCATTCCAGGCCGGGCCTTGTCCACGACGCCGGATCTGCTTTCACGGTATTTCTCGTCAACCGCCAAGATCTGCAGCTGCTCATTCAGATTCCCCACCGGAGACGCTTCACCATACCCCCGGAGCCGCCCCACCGATGCCCCTGCCGACGGCCTCTCGATCCTCTTCGCCGACACCTTCCTCAACCCTACCGGAGCCGCCACGACACCTTCCTCAACCCTACCAGAGCCGCTCACGACACCATCATCAACCCTACCAGAGTAGCTTCACTTATACCATTCTCAACCCTACCGGGCCGCTTTGCCAACTCACAAGTCCACGGCCTCAGATCCGCTTCCTCGCACCCTCATCCAACCTACCGGAGCAGCTTCTAACGCCCCGTCCACGGCCGCAGATCCGCATCGTCGACACCACCTTTAACCCAACCACCGGAGCAACTTCTGACGCCCCGTCCACGGCCGCAGATCCGCATCATCGACACCATCCTCAACCCAACCACCGGAGCAGCTTCTGATGCCCCGTCCACGGCCGCAGATCCGCGTCGTCGACACCATCCTTAACCCAACCACCGGAGCAGCTTCACCTACGCCCTCGTCCATGGCCACAGACCCGCTTCGCCCACACCGTAGTGCACCCTACCGGAGCCGCTCCACAAACACCCTACTCGACGGTTCTAGATCTCCTTACCGGACTCCAACAACCAGCGCAGCGTCATCACCCTCGACGTTTCTAACCCGATTCCCACCTTCTGGAGAGATGCCAAGCACCCGCCACGGCCTAGGTACTTGTCACCTTTAAACCCGTCCAGCATCACCTGCCCGATGTACTTCAAATATACTAACCGATCTCTGTTACCTGTTATGCAGCTGGCAAAAACTACAATGATGATGTTTCTTCTGGATCTAACAGCTTGGCCAACCAAGATCTTGGACTAAGGCATTGCTATGATCTTGTAAGCGCGTCTCTCTCTCTCTTGTATTCTTTTGTGCCTGCCAGCGTGCTTTGCTAGGATTTTCAAACAGTAATCCCTTTGTGCAGACAATGATTTCTACTATCGGGTCGCTAAATTAGATATGTAGATGTCATACATGATACTACCTCAGACTCGTTCCTAAATATAAGTCTTTCTAGAGATTCCACTATAGGCTACATACGGAGCAAAATGAGTGAATCTACACTCGAAAATGCATCTATATACATCTGTATGTGGTCCATACTGGAATCTTTACAAAGACATATATTTAGGAACAGGGGCAGTACATTTAAAACATAAAAGAGGCTAGCCAACTCAGCCAACCAGCGCTCCCCCAGATTGGGCCTTCGATGGCCGTTCGATCTGTCAACTGGCGCATCTGAACCGTGGGATCTTCACCTACAAATAAACCTGATTTTACCTCGCGGTCATTTTCATATGCCAATGACGAGTGGGCTCATCTCAGCGTTCCTTGGCTGGGTCAGCCGTGCGCTAACGCAAGGTATGATTTTCCCATCGGCTCTCGCGCGATGCCTGAGATGGTGCGTTCGGCGTGAACCCTAGCCCCCCAAACCACAGCCGCCACACCCTCCCTCCTCCTTGCCTCGTCCGCCGCCGCACTCCCTCCCTCCTCCCTCGTCGCCACACCCTCCACCCTAGGACCGCGTGCTTGTTCTGTCATCTCATGTGCCATCGCTGCCGGCCCCTGCTATGGTGTCGCAGAGCTCTTCCCGCGCCGTCGCGTCCGACCTCACTAGGTCCTCGATGCCGGCCTCATCGACTTGCTGCGGCGGCCGCTCTTGATGCCGTCCTTGCGACCCGACATGGGCAAACCCGAGCGCGGGCGGCTCAGCTGGTGGTGCAGCAGACGGCAGCCTCAGCGGGTGAGCGACGGAGACTGCAGCTGGTGCACGACCTCGCACCCCAATGCGTCCCTGCTCGAATAGCTCGCATCTTCACGGCCACCAAGTGCGCAGGTGAGTCCCCAACCATCTCTCTCTCTCTCTCTCTCTCTGGCCCTTTCCCCCACCTTCCCTCCTCACTTGATGGCATCTTGCTCTTGTTTCTAGGGTGATTCGTAATTTGTACACATAAGACTGCTAATTTCATCTACCCATAGTATGTAATTAGTAATGAGATGCATAAAGTTTACTGGTACATGACATGTTGATTACATTTTGACAGGCCAGTAAGATTTCCTGCGGATGTGTCCTTCTCGGATGGATGGTGACTAACGAGATGCACTTCTTTGACACAAGTAATTTTAATAAAGGGATTGTGTACAAGGTAAGATTACCACGCATAGCTGCAATGCAGCTACCAAGTGCTCCAGGATTTCATGTTGCAAGATTTGTGCCAGAGGCAAACGTATGACTTACTTGCTGTTGACTCTCGCAGTGTTCAGATCTTTTCTGGTGACAAGGATGCACAAAATCAAGTTTTCTGTCGATAGGAGCTTTTTTCGCTGTCCAACTGCTCGGGTTCCACGAACAAGGTGTCTACTGGACTTGTTATTGTCTCCCAACCTGATGTGGATAAAACCAACCAGAGTATTATGGCGAAACCAAGTTGCACTACTTGACAACTGATAGGGCATTTGAAGGAATTGTTCCTCTCAGTAAGTTCTTAGTTTTTGATATTCTTTACGAGACTGTTTTTTAATGTCTGGTCATTAACTTTAATCAAGAATTTGCGTAAAAGGAGGGGCCAGTGCATGATGTTCAGTGGTCTTCTTCAGGTTCTGAGTTTGTTGTGGTCTATGGATATATCCTTACATATTCTGGTGAACCATGCATGAGTCATGCCTCGCCGTTCTGCTGTCCATAGAAATCTTTCTTTCTCTTCATCACCTCTGACTTTTATTAGCTCGAGACTTCGTAAGAGGAAGTATACGATCTGTTCTGACAGCTTTAGATTCTTATAGATTACCTGTGTCGCTTATGGGTCTGAGTCATTAATTCATGCCTATATTTGAAAAAAAAATGTGCAAAGAACTGCATTATTCATGCCGGCATTACATTTATCCTTTTTGACCGGCTCGCTAATGGTAGCCTCACTTCTTTACATAGTCCTTACATGAACCATAACATTTCTGATTTAATGTGTTTATTCTCTACCACTGTTCCTTGACTGAATCTCGGTTAGGCTGGCCAGAGCAACAATATTCAGCCAAAAATGCAATCCTCTTCACGACCTTGGTGAAGGCCATTATAATACGATAAGATGGAATTCCGAAGGGCGATGTATCCTTGCAATAATTTGATCACCCAGTCGTGCTATGTTCTCTAGTCTGAGTGGGTGTAGATATATATGCACACCCTTCTGTATAGTTTGGTTATTAGCATACCAATGTGCGTCTAACAAATTGTTAATGTTCTGTTATTGCTTGCTTTCGTGTAAGAAAAAAAATCATGTTATCTTGATGATATCCTTGACCCAAAAAAATCACCTTCCCTTTTTTCTTCTTCTCAGGCAATGAGGCATGAGGAGACGATGCCCTATCCACCTTCTTCAACCTCATAATTTTTCTTTGACCTGACCATGTGATTGTTTTGGGATTTTAGCTCTATGCAGCCACTTCTCTTGATTAAGTTCAGAAAATGCCGGCAATGGTATGTGTTGTATTGAACGGTTGAAGTTGGTTCATATGCTTTGTATAAAATTGTTTTCATAGATCATGTTATGCACCTAGGATGCATGCAATCATTTTTTTACTTCAGAAAATGATGTTGCAAGCGTAAATTTAGACCGGAAAGAGATAGCAATATACCAAGGGTTCTAAGAATTGGATTCATAATGCAGGGATGTTATTGATTCATCTGAGCTGCTCTATCTGATTGTATTTTATTAAGACCCTGCCATTTTAAACATAGCTTTTACATTCCTATTCGAGAAATAAGTGCTCACGGAAAGACGGGAATGCACTTTTTAAAATGGTTTTTGCTAGGTAAATTATGTTGCACAACAAATACAATTGCCTTTGTGTCTTACATAACTCATTTTTGTGTATTCAGGTCATATTGCCTGTACATTCCTAGCGGAATTGAGTGCCCAGTTTTGTCCAGAAAGTTGAGGCCTTCTGGTGGTTCTTTTGCAATGAGGGTTTCAGTGCTAACCATATTGCATTTCCATTTTCAGGGTGTCCTTTTCCTGGATACCCACCCTCCAAAGCATATTTTTGCATGATGATGTAATGTTAGACCAACTTTCCTGTATATAAGACTTTGCAGATAATCAAATAAGAGGATGGCATTATTTGGGCCTCGATTCGGGCCAAATCGGGTAAGCCCTCCTCTTATTTGATTCTCTTGCGGCACTTGGCTGGTTACAAGACCGTGAGGGAAAGGACTTCCTGTTGTGTGCGTGCTTGCCTTCGAACCAAATCGATCTCAACAGAAACACACGCACACACACACATATGCATTTTTTTCCTGTCCTTGATGTTGAGTTGTGATTTTTTTAGAGATGTTGGTTAGCCATGATAAATTTGATTTCTAGAGTAGTAGATGATTCATGTCAGGTTTCTTTTAGAGATTCAAATATGTGTTGACTCTGAAATAAGTAGTACATCGTCCAGTTCTACATAGGTGAAAGCATACTGATCCCATTTACATACTATGCAAAACTGGACGGCCTTCTAAATCTCTGAAACTAATATTTGTTGTGTAATTTGTATCACCTCTTCATACTCTCTGTATGCTTTCTACGTACTCCCTCCGTCCGAAGAAACTTGTCCCATAAATACATGTATCTGCACCAAGTTAGTGCTAGATACATCCATTTGAAAGGTAAGCTTGAGACAAGTTTTTCCGGACGGAGGGAGTAGTAGGTAAAAGTGCGTGAGAATGATGGCCTAGAGGATGTGAATTGCACTCGAATATATGCAGGTTTCGTGCCAAACTAGCCAGTATTGTATTCCAGATGCTTCTTCTCAGAATTTAATATATTTTGCCGGCTCTTCTCATTTGCCGGTGAACCTTTTAGTCTGTACAGTTGAATCATTGGAAGTTGTTTTCTACTATCTATAGAGGTTTTATTATCCAAACTATTAGCTGCCTGACTTGCTTTTTTGAAACGAAGTGTTCCTAGGATTGCCTTTTTTACATATGGTTATGCTCCATATGGCTACCTATGTACATATGCAAAGGTTCTGTTTGGACTACTCAAATCGCGTGGAGCTGTTAAATTTCCTATTTGTTGCCTTGCCGTTGTGTGCCATCGCAATGTTTACTCCAGAAAAACTGAATGAGCAAACTTCTTTCTTGATTAGTTACTTGTTTTGCCTTAAAGACGTTCCCCACCTGTCACATGTTTTATTTTTGTATGAATTTATATTCCCTGGAATATGAGAATACACCGTCCTGATAGACCAGTGGACCAACACGTTTCCATTGTATTTTAGAAAAATATATGTGAACTTGCATATATTTTCTAAATTTATGTATTTTATTATCTATGCTCCTCCATAGATAAATAGTAGGCTCAACAAAAATGAATGTTCGCTTGTGTTTAAATTTCTAGGAAGTGTGCTTCACGCTTCTCTTTCTGCAATATGTTTCAGAGTATATACTTTAATTTTCCGACTTTCCCTGTTACAGTACTGTGTATGTCGTTCTTAGCTTTGCTTTTGGAAACATAATAGTCTAGAAATGCCAACTTGAAATTGAACGAGCAACAATCCAGTTATTGTGCTTTCTTTCCCTCATAAACTTGTCATTTATATGGGTGAAGACCCATTACAGATTTCTTATGGAATAAAAAGGTAAATATGATGATTTGAGAATTGTTGGTCAAGAGCCATGAATAAGAGAAAGGCATCACACTCAAGTTCAGAGAAGAAAAAGGATACAAAGACAAACATAGATCAGTATTCTGCTCTGAAGCTAATTTTTTGTGTGGAATCCATGTTACTTGATTTTGTATTATGGAAGTATGACTTGGTCATATATATTTACATTAATGTTGTCAAGTTGTGGTTCAGCAATAGGCATAATGTCCTATCAAGTTACTTGATTTGTATTATCTAAGTATGACTTAGTCATATATATATTTACATTATTGTTGTCAAGTTGTGGTTTAGCAGTATGCATAATTTCCTAACAAGTTAATTGATTTTGTATTATGGAAGTATACTTAGTCATATAAATTTAAATTAATGTTGTAGTTGTGGTTTAGCAATAGGCATAATTTCCTATCAAGTTATTTCTTTTGAATATATTGTTGTTTTTAAGCTTGAAAAATTGTATGTGCAATGAAAGTGTATCTAACACTTATATGTAAAGGATAAATGTGAAACATGTTAGATAATTCTTGGTCTAAATTGCAACTTTAAGGCCATTCGGCATCTAAGGGTTTTTTAAAGGGTTTGAATTAGTACTTCTGTGGTTCATGAAACCCAATTTTATCCCCAATTTTATCGACAAAGGCACATTTTCAAAACACTTTGGGTTTGAAATATGACTGTGGCATTTGGCATCCCATGTGGTTGCTAAATGCTAATTTTATCAACAAGTAGAACATTTTTATAGCACTCATGATTTCAAATAGGACTTTGCATCATTTGGTAGAATGAGAGTTAAATTTGTTGTCATATGTGCTTGCCCACGACTAAATCAACTAAACCATGGATTTTTTTTTCAATGTGTACATGGCTTCAGTGGGATTAAATCAACACATGCAAACCAAATCGATCTCAACAGAAACAAATTTGATATCATGCAATGATCAATGCAGATTAGGGTAGTTATAGAGTTCTTCCTCAGTTTTCATTGAGCAAAGATCGAATCTGCATGATTTGTTCTAATACCAAGTAAATCTTGGTCTGCATTGTGTTAGTTTTCCTACTGAGTTTTTTTTGGCTATTTTCGTTTAAATTGGTAGTTGATGTGAAAAAGTGTGTGTTGACATGCATGTAACCAAATCATGTATTAATGTGAGGTACTACATATACTTGCCTATCTCTTTCCAGAAGCACAGCCCTCTTGATCCAACTAGGAACATCAAAACCAAATGGGATATCATTGAGTGGACTTCAGATGGGTCTTGCCAAGGTGCTCTCCTCTCACTTTTTCTGGACTTCAGATGGGTCTTGCCAAGGTGCTCTCCTCTCACTTTTTCTCTTACTTCCTCCCCTCCCATCGCTAATGTTTAAACTTACTAATATATTAGTTTTTTAAACATTACATGTGCAGATCTGAGGATGAAGGGAAGAAGAAGAATTTAACTAAACAAAGGAAGAAGATCAAGGTGATTTTTCTTCCCATTGTTCTTTTATTCGATGTTAAGATTTGTTATGGCTAGATGAGATTTGTGGTGAAAATTTCCCATTCTTTTACATATCTTGAGATTGATCGACTTCTTTCTTGTTGCTAGGAGAAGGATGGCAGAAGTGAGTTCAAAAGGGAGATCATCTACACCACTGGCAGATCAGCGTGACAAGGGCAATCAGTAGAGAGATAGGGCAAAAGGGAGATCTTTATGCCACATAAACTTGCCTATCAACGTGAGGAGTACAATCGGTAGAGAGGATAGGGCACAAGAGAGATCTGTATGCCGCCTATAGATCAGCATGTACCTCGGTCACGTTCTAGCAACAAGGAGGATGATCAAGAAGGATTGGGGAACACCAGCAAAAAAAGTAATGGGGAAGACGGGCGGGACGAAGGCTTGGAGATCGTTGTTTGGCGCCAACGTGCGTTTGGTGTTGATTGTTGGCTGGCCGACTGTGGTGTGCTACCGACGGTGAAATCCAGGAGGAGGTGGCGGCGGACAGGGAGACGAGGTAGGGATAAACTACCGATTAAGATGCAGAGCTGCTGTTTTTATCATGTTGTTCTTATCCTGCTCACTGTGATATTTGTGGAAAATATTTGCACTATGGTTTGGTTAAGATATAGAGCTACTATTTTTATTCTCGCATTACCTCGTGGGTCTCATTATATGGATTAAGTACAAGGCATCTATGGTTCAAAAGTTTTTAGTAACTTGTGTTTATCTTTACTGTCTGGTGTCGAATTGACCGATTAGTCGGTTGAATTGATTGTAAAGGATTGCCCAATGTGGTTATCCGAAGATTGTAGTTTACCATATATGCTTACTACAAAATGCTTAATTCTCTTCACATGTAAGGTTGTAACAGGATGCATTTCTCTCACCTTATTTTTGCAGGACCTTTTTGATTGCATTCTCATGTCTTTTGGCAATGAGGAAATTATCATTTGGAGGGGAAAAGACAGATGAAAACATGCAAGATAGTATATGCAATTGACATACCCTTCAGTTCTTGAATCAGAGTTTAGTGGTGAAGAACACTACACTTTTTTGGTTGATGGATTGGTCTGAACATATTGTAAGGGATTTTGCATGAAGTGGTTATTCAAAGGAAAAATATGCATGGTCAGGTTTCTCATCGTGATAACCATGTTTTCAAACTTGCTAAACAAATACAACCATGCCAACTTTACTCTCTCATCATAGTGCCCATATTTTCAAACTGAACATATTCATATTATGCAAAGTTCCCCTTTTCCCAGACTATTATTTAACAACGTAATAAACATGTTTAAAAAATAGCATGATTTAGTCGAAGGTTCTTGCAGCATGAAACTATTTTCATTGACAACATGTCTTCAGCAGGTCTCTGCGCCATTTGGCGCAACGGGTCAACTAGTTACACAAAATCGTAGGTGGCATGTAGGAATTCCAGTGCACTACATTAGGCTCCCTTAGAGTGCCTGCTAGTCCAGCATACAGAGTCATGGCTAGTTTATGGTATGCACACAATCGTTAATTGGTGGTTTAAATATGCGCAAGGGATATGCAATGTAGTATCATGTAGAGATGTCTAAAATTAGACGTGTCAACTTGTAGATAGGGTTACACAATGAAAAAGTACAAGATGTATGTGGCAATTTCATGGAACATCGCAAAAAAAGGAGAGGCAGTGGTGAGCCTATACATACAGGTGTTATGGTACGTCACTCCTCCATTGCAATCATCGTGACATGTTATTTGTATGCCGCCTATTAGCCAAGTTTCTTAGGGATGCTTATTACGAAGTTATCCTAAGAAAATAAGCACTTGTGAATATAAGCTCCATGTAATAAGCCAACCAGTTCTTTTCATTATGCGTTTCACTTATCTTTGGTATGATCAAGGAAAGTCTAGATTGCATTATATTTTTTTCATTTTACTGCCCATATGGAAATTAATTTGACTTGCAAACATCACAAATTGAACCCAGTGCAGTAATTAATATGATAGGAAAACAAACCATCACTATTTGCTCAAAATGCAAATACAAGGATACCATCTACTCGGCACAATCTACTTTGGTCAATGTTTTCCATAGAGATCCCATTGCCTAATTTAAACGAAGAACGCATGACCCACATTTAAATGAAGAACAATTATTTATTGAAATTCGATGGTCCAAGTGGCTGGTAATTATCGTATAGCAAAGACCACCGAAGCATCATATAGCAGCAGCAGCAGCTCATAACAACTCATCATATAGCAGCAACAATCTGCAATTCATCATATACCAGCAGCAGCTCATAGCAATTCATCATATAGCAGCAGCAGGAGAAGCTCATAGCAATTCATCATATAGCAGCAGCAGGAGCAGCTCATAGCAATTCATCATATGGCAGAAGGAGCAAAGGTGGCATCAGACCATAGTTTTGCAAATACCACGGAGTAGTGCGTTGGGACGAACCACAAAGGAGCAATTACCGGAGACCATGAGAATGAGGGGAGGCGCCAGAGGGAGGAGCAGCCAGGAGATTTGCCTCACCCGGCCGCCATGTAGCCTAGCTGGACATAGCATCGCCCAGACTGTGCCGAGATGGGACCAAAGGGCGACGACTTCACTGGAGGAACCCTAGTGCCAGCAGTGGGATCGAGGTAGAGGGAAAGGGGAGAGGAGATGCAAGCGGGCAGGGCAATGAATGCTTGTGTGTTTGTTTTACTTGATGGTCGTGTGACACGGGCGTCAACAGCTGCATTTTGAGTGTAATATAGGCGCATAATGAGTCATTTCACTATTCCCCTTCCCTTCAATTTTTAGTGAGGTTCTACCCAAACACCCCCTCCAAAGCGAAATTAGTTAAGCCCAAGCCCATAACTCAAAAATGACTTCTTTACATCTTTTATGGCTTATTTTGACAATATGCCCCGAAAAGGCGGAATGGAACTGCCCTTAACTCGCAATTCAATTGTGCGTGCAATGATGAATCACTCCTGCCTGCTATTTGTACATTTAGGCATCATCATACATGGCATAACCTAATACATGTGCATTACATTGTAGAATCTGGAATATGCAATGTTTATGTTAGTTCATACGTTGCATATGATGTTTTAATGCCCCTTAAGTCTGGGTCACCAAGTGATGGTCTTTAAGCCTCCTTCTTTGCTTCTTTTCTTGATATGTAAGATTTGCTCACACATTTGTTCAATTGCTTATTTGCATCAGCCAGCCATACTAGGACTGTTTGCTTTGATTACTTGTCGTTCTTGACCTAACACTCTAACAGAGCCTCACAACGATTTAAACACTAAGGGCTGCTGTAGTGGGGCCTTGTCTAACTCTTAGGTGATATAAAGGTTTGGTCAGACTACAAAGAGGGCTCTCCAAGAGTACCTGGAGATCCAGTTCAAGGTATGCCTAGTTTTTACATAGTGCGTATATAGTAAATGCTCATTTCATTGTGTGCAAGTGCAAGAGATGCGTATGTTTCATTATGTGGTGTTGTTTTGTTATAATCTCGTCCTTTTGTGTTCACAGACAGGAAAGTATGCATATTTATCTTCCAAGGAGATGAGTAACTAGTTTCTGTCACCTTGCAGAGGGGGTGCAATGAAGATAAGATTGAGGATTTCCAAGTACAAGATGTAGGAAGGAGCCTTGCAAGAGAAGTAGGAGCTGCGCTGAGCCTCTTCAACCTGCTAAGGTAAGTCACTGTATGCAATTCAACAGTTCAATTCCTTGTTTGTTTCAGGCATAGTTAATTTTCTCTTTTCAATTGCTATATTTGTCCTCAGTTAATGAGATGCCCAAATAATCATGCCTGATGTTCGGTACTTGTATCACTATTAGTCGACATAATTAAAGGCCTTACCATTTAATTACTCTCCGCCAAGTGTGCTCAAGCTTTGAAGTCTATTAACCAACTATTATTGCATGAGGCTCACAATCTAATTTATACTACGCTAATGATTGCATAGTTTTGCCTGCTGTAGTATGTTTGTATGAAACCCTCTGCTATTCATTATGCTCCCTAAGACTTTAATTGAGGCACAAAATGGCCAACTGCTTGCTTACTTATACGCAACGTGCTGTCTAAATTTGTAACTTGTCTGTGTTTTCGATTGGGCCCCAACATCATGCTCCTCTGGTGAGCTAAGAGGGATTTCTGTATGCAGGCTGCATGACTATCTTTTTTATAATTTTAAAATATCACCGCTTAGGCTTCATGACGTGTAACATTTTTTTTAAAGTGACGTGTAACATTATTGTTAGTCCTGTTTTGCCATGTAGTACAAAATAGTGTCTTGTTCGCTTCACTGTTGTAAGTATATTTTTGCCCTAGTCATGTGTACTTACAGAAACATTTCAGGATGAAGTGATACCAACACAAAGATCTCATGAAAGCAAAGGCGGCATGGCTGCTATCAATGATTATGGATTGGACTTGGAATGTGCTGATGTTCCCGAGCATCAACTAGAGGTGGCAAGACAACGTGTCCATGATTGTCAACGTAGACTCAACAAGTTGAGACTGGACATGCAGGTATTAGATGCAGGAGTCAAAAAAATGAAACAAGACACTGAGGTAACCATGAAGGAATTGGAGATTTTGCAGACTAAAATTTGTGCTATCTGAATCTGGCCAATCCTATTTTACTAAGAGATTATAGTTCAAATGGAGTTAAGTTGATGCGCGTCCATGATGTATGAGTTGTATTTGCCCAGTCTATGTAATTTGCTGTTTGTGTATGCTTTATTATCACCTGTGCCGAACCATAATGCCCAGTGGGTATAATCGGCCGTAATTTCTTTATTGTATAGTGCAGGATTATTCTACCTTTCTATGCCTTGATCTCTTTGTTGTATAGTGTATGCTTTTTAGAGGTGATAGTATTGAGTAGGATAATTCTTTGAATATGCTATATCGTTCAAACGGGGCCAACTCGCTTCGACCATGGCCCTTCACGGGCCGTCGGATCCATGGGCCTTCTACATCTCGCAGATCCATGGGCCTTCTACGTCTCGTAGGATCCATGGGCCTTGTATGTCTCAGAGATCCATGGGCCTTGTACGTCTCGTAGGATCCATGGGCCTTCTACGTCTCAGAGATCCATGGGCCGCCGACTCATTTACGGGTCTTGTACGGGCCTTTAATGGGCCGTAGACGGGCCTTTAATGGAAATCATACGTTTTATGGGCTGACCATAACGAGCCGTTAATAGGCCGTATTTGGTGATGCTATGAAAATGGCCCAACAGACTAACGGTCCACAAACGGGCCGACTGTAATGACGGGCTGAATTTGGCCCACAAGCAGAAAATGACAGTAACGGGCCATAAGTAACCGAATGCTGCAAATGAGCCCAAGAATAAATGGGCCCTCAGAAGGCCGAAAGTTAACTTGGCCAACCTGGCCACGAGGGAGGGGGACCCACTGGCCACGAGGGTGGGGGGCGCGCCCTACCCCCCAGGGCGCGCCCCCTGTCTCATGGGCCCCCTGTTGGCTCTCCGATGGCCATCTTCTGCTATATGAGGTCTTTCGTTGAGGAAAAAATCATAAGCAACCTTTCGGGACGAGACTCCGCCGCCACGAGGCGGAACCTTGGCGGAACCAATCTAGGGCTCCGGCAGAGCTGTTCTGCTGTGGACACTTCCTCCGGGAGGGGGAAATCATTGCCATCGTCATCACCAACGCTCCTCTCGTCGAGAGAGGGCAATCTCCATCAACATCTTCACCAGCACCATCTCCTCTCAAAACCCTAGTTCATCTCTTGTATCCAATTCTTGTCTCCAAGTCTGGTATTGGTACTAGTAGGTTGCTAGTAGTGTTGATTACTCCTTGTAGTTGATGCTAGTTGGTTTATTTGGTGGAAGATCATATGTTCAGATCCTTTATGCATATTAATACCCCTCTGGTTATGAACATGAATATGCTTTGTGAGTAGTTACGTTTGTTCCCGAGGACATGGGAGAAGTCTTGTTATTAGTAGTCATGTGAATTTGGTATTCGTTCGATATTTTGATGAGATGTATGTTGTCTAGCCTCTAGTGGTGTTATGTGAATGTCGACTACATAACACTTCACTATTATTTGGGCCTAGAGTAAGGCATTGGGAAGTACTAAATAGATGATGGGTTGCTAGAGTGACAGAATCTTAAACCCTAGTTTATGCGTTGCTTCGTAAGGGGCTGATTTGGATCCATATGTTTCATGCTATGGTTAGGTTTACCTTAATACTTTTGTTGTAGTTGCGGATGCTTGTAATAGAGGTTAATCATAAGTGGGTTGCTTGTTCAAGTAAGAACAACACCCAAGCACCGGTCCGCCCACATATCAAATTATCAAAGTACCGAACGCGAATCATATGAACGTGATGAAAACTAGCTTGGCGATAATTCCCATGTGTCCTTAGGAGCGCTTTTCTCTATATAAGAGTTTGTCCAGGCTTGTCCTTTGCTACAAAAAGGATTGGGCGGTCATCAAGACTCTTTTCTGGCGCCGTTGCCGGGGAGTGAAGCGCCTTTGGTAGGTGGAATTTGGTAAGGAAAAATTTATATAGTGTGCTGAAATTTACTGTCACTCGTTACTATGGTAAGTAATCCTCTGAGGGGCTTGTTCGGGGTATCTTCACCCCGACCAGTAGAGCAAAGAGTTGCTCCTCAACCTACTGAAAATTAAAATGTTCCCTTTGAAGTTCCTTCGGGTATGTTAGAAAAACTGCTAGATAATCCTTTTGCAGGAGATGGAACAAAGCATCCTGATGAGCACCTAATATATGTGGATGAAGTTTGTGGATTATTTAAGCTTGCAGGTATACCGGATGATGTCGTTAAGAAGAAGGTATTCCCTTTATATTTGAAGGGAGATGCATCGACATGGTATAGGCTATGTGATGATACGAGGTCATGGAACTATAAACGATTGAAATTGAAATTTCATCAGAAGTATTATCCTATGCATCTTATTCATCGTGATCGCAATTATATATAATTTTTGGCCTCGCGAAGGAGAAAGCACCGCTCAAGTTTGGGGAGGCTTAAATCAATGTTATATTCATGCCCCAATCATGAGCTCCCAAGAGAAATAATTCTTCAAAGTTTTTATGCTCGGCTTTCTCATAATAATCAAACCATGCTCGATACTTCTTGTGCTAGCTCTTTTATGATGAAGACTATTGAATTCAAATGGAATTTATTGGATAGAATTAAATGCAACTCTGAAGATTAGGATCTCGACGAAGGTAAGGAGTCAGGTATGGCACCTAAGTTTGATTGTTTTAAATCTTTTATGGATACCTATGTTTTCCGTAAATTTAGCACTAAATATGGACTTGACTCTGAGATAGTAGCTTCATTCTGTGAATCTTTTGCTACTTATGCTGATCTCCCCAAGGAGAAGTGGTTTAAATATCATCCTCCCATAGAAGTAAAAGTACCTGCACCTACTAAAGTTGAAGAAAAGACTATTACTTATAATGATCCTGTTGTTCCTACTTCTTATGTTGAGAAACCACCTTTCCCTGTTAGAATAAAGGATCATGCTAAAGCTTCAACTGTGGTTCGTAAAAGTAATATTAGAACTTATACATCTCCTGAACAAGTTAAAGTTGAACCTAATATTGCTATTGTTAAAGATCTCTTGACTGATAATATCGATTGGCATGTTATTTATCTCTGCGGTGAAACTGCTAGAATTGTCAAACCTTGTGCTAAAGATAAACATAGACCTGTGGTAGGCATGCCTGTTATTTCTGTTAAAATAGGAGATCATTGTTATCATGGCTTATGTGATATGGGTGCTAGTGCTAGTGCAATACCTATTGACTTATACAAAGAAATTATGCATGAAATTGCACCTGCTGAGATAGAAGGTATTGATGTGACCATCAAACTTGCCAATAGAGATACTATTTCACCAAAGGGAATGGTTAGAGATGTTGAAGTCTTGTGTGGGAAAACAAATTATCCTGTTGATTTTCTTGTTCTTGGTTCCCCACAAGATAGATTTTGTCCCATTATATTTGGTAGACCCTTCTTGAACACAGTTAATGCTGGGATAGACAGCGAAAAGAATGTAGTTACTATTGGTTTGTGTGATATGTCTCATGAGTTTAATTTCTCTAAATTTAGTAGACAACACCGTGAAGAGGAATTACCTAGTAAGGATGAAATTATTGGTCTTGCTTCTATTGCCGTACCCCCTAGTGATCCTTTAGAACAATATTTGCTAGACCATGAAAATGATATGTTTATGAATGAAAGAAGGGAAATAGATGAAGTATTCTTTAAACAGGAACCTATTCTGAAACACAATTTGCCTGTTGAAATCCTAGGGGATCCTCCTCCACCCAAGGGTGATCCCGTGTTTGAGCTAAAACCGTTGCCTGATACTCTTAAATATGCTTATCTTGATGACAAAAAGATATATCCTATTATTATCAGTGCTAACCTTTCAGAGCATGAAGAAGAGAGATTATTGAAAAATATGAAGAAGCACCGTGCTGCTATTGGATATACTCTTGATGATCTTAAGGGCATTAGTCCCACTCTATGTCAACATAAAATAAATTTGGAGAAAGATGCCAAGCCAGTTATTGATCATCAACGGCAATTTGAATCCTAAAATGAAAGAAGTGGTAACAAAGGAAATACTAAAGCTCCTTGAGGCAGGTATAATTTATCCCGTTGCTGATAGTCAGTGGGTAAGTCCTGTCCATTGTGTCCCTAAGAAGGGAGGTATTACTGTCGTCCCTAATGATAAAGATGAATTGATTCCACAAAGAATTATTACAGGTTATAGGATGGTAATTTATTTCTGCAAATTAAATAAGGCTACTAAAAAGGATCATTACCCCTTACCTTTTATTCATCAAATGCTAGAAATATTATCCAAACATACACATTTTTGCTTTCTATATGGTTATTCTGGTTTCTCTCAAATACCTGTGTCAGCCAATGATCAATTAAAGACTACTTTTACTTGCCCTTTTGGTACTTTTGCTTATAGACGTATGCCTTTTGGTTTATGTAATGCACCTGCTACCTTTCAAAGATGCATTATGGCTATATTCTCTGACTTTTGTGAAAAGATTTGTGAGGTTTTCATGGATGATTTCTCCGTCTATGGATCCTATTTTTATGATTGCTTGAGCAACCTTGATCGAGTTTTGTAGAGATGTGAAGAAACTAATCTTGTATTGAATTGGGAAAAGTGCCACTTTATGGTTAATGAAGGCATTGTATTGGGGCATAAAGTTTCTGAAAGAGGTATTGAAGTTGATAAAGCCAAGGTTGACGCTATTGAAAATATGCCATGTCCTAAGGACATCAAAGGTATAAGAAGTTTCCTTGGTCACGGCGGTTTTTATAGGAGGTTCATTAAGGACTTCTCAAAAATTTCTCGGCCTCTGACCAATTTATTACAAAAATATATACCATTTGTCTTTGATGATGATTGTGTAGAAGCATTTGAAATACTTAAGAAAGCATTGATCTCTGCACCTATTGTTCAGCCACCTGATTGGAATTTACCCTTTGAAATTATGTGTGATGCTAGTGATTATGCTGTAGGTGCTGTCCTAGGGCAAAGAGTTGATGAGAAATTAAATGTTATTCAATATTCTAGTAAAACTCTATACAATGCTCAAAGAAATTATGCTACTACTGAAAAAGAATTTTTAGCAGTTGTATTTGCTTGTGATAAGTTCAGACCTTATATTGTTGATTCTAAAGTAACTATTCACACTGATCATGCTGCTATTAAATATCTCATGGAGAAGAAAGATGCTACACCTAGACTTATTAGATGGGTTCTCTTGTTACAAGAATTTGATTTGCATATTGTCGATAGAAAGGGAGCTGAGAACCCCGTTGCAGACAACTTATCTAGGTTAGAAAATGTTCTTGATGACCCACTACCTATTAATGATAGCTTTCCCGATGAGCAATTAAATGTCATAAATGCTTCTCGTAGTACTCCATGGTATGCTGATTATGCTAATTACATTGTTGCTAAATTTATACCACCTAGCTTCACATACCAAAGAAAAGAAAAAGTTTTTCTATGATTTGAGACATTACTTTTGGGAAGACCCACATCTTTATAAAGAAGGAGTAGATGGTGTTATTAGACGTTGTGTACCTGAGCATGAACAGGAACAGATCCTATGCAAGTGTTACTCCGAAGCTTATGGAGGACACCACGCTGGAGATAGAACAGCACATAAGTTATTCCAATCCGGTTTTTATTGGCCTACTCTCTTCAAGGATGCCCGTAAGTTTGTCTTATCTTGTGATGAATGTCAAAGAATTGGTAATATTAGTAGACGTCAATAAATGCCTATGAATTATTCACTTGTTATTGAACCATTCAATGTTTGGGGCTTTGATTGTATGGGACCTTTTCCTGCCTCTAATGGATATACACATATTTTAGTTGCTGTTGATTACGTTACTAAGTGGGTAGAAGCCATTCCAACTAGTAGTGGTGATCATAACACCTCTATTAAGATGCTTACACTACAAAAAAATTACACTTTCGTGATGATACGTGTTTGTCACAGTAGGTCGCGTTTTTTTCATGCATGTACATCCATGACGATTTTATGACAGAATCAAGATAGTCATACATGTGCTGTCGTAGAAGTGTTCCATGACATTACCAAAATTATCATCACGGAAGTGTCCACTTCCATGACGATAAATCGCGCGTCCTGTAAGTGCTTTTCGTCAAGGGTGACCGACACGTGGCATCCACCGTAACGGAACGCCGTTAAGCTATCGGGTCGGGTTTTGGATCCGATAAACCGTTAACAGCCGACCAATGGGAAATTTCCACGTGTAAAATTCTTATTGGCGACCCGAAACTGCGATGTCGGCTCGTCGATTGGGTCGAGATAGGCGCCTATGATATGCCGACATGTGCCACGCCCACCATCGCCCATTTAGCTTACAAAGCCGCCCGTTTGACTTGGTCAAAGTTAACGGGCTGGCCCATGAAAAGCTCGTTAACGGTCTCTTCAAGAATAGCCCATTTTATGGCCCGTTAACTCACGACCCATTAGGCCCTAAAGGAAATCGGCCCAACAACGCCATGTGGGCCGTCGAATATAACACCAGCCCATTTCACTTTCGCCCATGTATGGCCCACGACGCCTTTTCGCCCATATGAGGCCTTTCAGATCTTTCGCCCTTTACGTGCCCACGGTGACTCTAGCCCATAATGAACAGTAATTTTCTTTGTACCGTTAATGGCTCAGGATTTACATGGGCCGCTTCACCGTGTTAGCTTTCGCCTATTGACGGCCCATACGTTCTTGGGCTCCTTTTCGCCCTCGATTACTTCCGCCCGTTATTGGCCTATTCCCTAATGGGCCAAATTCGCCCATGGAAAGAGTCACCACATCGCATGTTCCCCAAATGGGCCAAATTCAGCCCATGGCAAGAGTCGGCCCACATCGGCTCATACCCTAATGGGCCAAATTCAGCCCATGGCAAGAGTCGGCCCGTTTCTGGCATGTTAACCCGTTGCGCCGTTTCCAGCCCGTCCTATATTATGGCCCATTAACGACCCGTTATGCATGTGACATAATTAAGCCTTTGCAGTCCTACGGCTTGTTAATGGCCCGTTACCGTGCTGGGCCGATACCAATTACGCCCGATTACGGACCATGTAGACCCATTTATCTGACGACCCGAGGCCCACCGATTACAGGCCCATTTATCAACGGCCCGAGGCCCACCGATTACAGGCCCATTTATCGACGGCCCGTAGGAGACCCATGGATCCTACGGCCCGTATATGGCCCATGGTAGTTGCGGCCACTAGCAAACCAGGGAAAAAGAAGACTAGGAAATAAATAAGGCCGAAACTAACGCTAGGCTATTAAGGCGATTGCACAGATTACATCCACTCGGCATCAAAGATCGCCACCAGTGCAAATATAGGGAACATCCTACACTATACAAAAATGGCTTGCTATTTTCTTCAACCAAAGGGTCAGACGTTAAGAATAAATTTTGTATCACACCAAAACAAATTACAACTATATAACAAAAGGAAGGTTGGCATAAAACTTAACAAATCTAGCGTATAAATGCACCACCGTGAAGTTCAAGCTCAGTTCATTTGACCTGGCTGTTACGTTTTCATGTTGTATTGTCCGATGGAGCACCATAACCCTCGCCTTCATTTCCCCTAGGCTCCTGAACAACATAGCAAATGTCTGATAGTCTGGTTTCAAAACCATGCATATCATAACGACATTGAGCAATGTTTCTCCTTGTTTCAGAAAGGGCCTCTGTTAGGGAATGGACTTGCGTCTGGAGCGCAGATACAACATTGCTTTGAGCTTGCATATCTTGATCATGAGGCAGTTTGGACGATATTGCCTTAACAACCAACCAAGTATTACGCAGAACGCGTGCTTTTTGGCAATCGTTAGTGGACAGTATCGACCCACCGCAGCCAGAAATGACATTGTCTGTTATCGTTGCCTCGCCACCTTCGTAAGGTGGCGGTTCCACCATTTTTTCCATAGCTCGCTGAAAAGTTGAAGTTTAACATTAGTAGTACCGTAACGTAAGATATTAAGGAGGCAGCAAAACCAAACAAAATAGCTTTGGTCTATATACGTAACTTATTCTGGTGAACCCATGTAAAATATTAGTTGTATTTTATTGCAAAGTACATAATAAAACCAGGTTCCAAACATATGATCATGTACCATCGCTAATGTATTGTCTATTTCTTCACATTGTATTGAGGGCTAAGGATAAAGAGACGAAGTTTATAATACGGTAAGCATAGTATGACATCATTCATATCACAAAACAACCGAGAATGCATAAACAGCAATTGTAACATTGTGTGGGCAAGTCCAAAGACGGAACTAGATTACGGGTCAAGATCAAAGGAACATCACTCCTCTCTTTTAAACCTTGTAAGGTGCAATGATACGCTAAGACAATTGTATATAAAATTGAAAAGAGTAATAGACATTGGCTGCAAACCATGCAGTTCAAGGCACAAGTCAGAGTAAATAGTAGTTAAAAGGCATGAGGATTAAGGACTTACAACAAATGCTTTGACCGTGTAGTCATGCCCTTCTTCTTGCCGGTGTGACAGTCCTTGAAGATTTCCGCAGCATTTGGTTCGTGTACTTTTTGGTCCTTATGGCTTTCCTCCGCATTTTGAACAAGTCAATATAGATCTGATAATTTGGTACAACGAAAAAGAGTGAAACAAAGAAACTAATTACAAGAGCCTCGCGAGGTGCAATATAGCTACGAGATCACGTAAATGCATTGGAATTTCACTTTCATACAGTTGGCCTTGTTCTTTGAACAATTCACCTACAAGAAGATAGATTTGTGTGACACATGCGTAAATAGGACTTCAACATGTGATCTGATCACATATATATATAATGTACCTGATACTTCGGATCGCATCAGTTGTTTAACAAGGCCCTCCGGCCTTCATCCGATATATTTTCCACTGGAGATGTTTGGGAAAGTTCACTGTTAGCCTTGCCTTCAAGTGAGTTTTCCTCAAGTTATACCGATACTGTCGCAGAGCAGACTTGAAAACATGGGTGCAAGCTTGTCTGGTTGCGTCATCTTGGCTATCCAACTTGAACCTCATATGTCGAAAATTATGGGAGTCTCATTATCAACAACCTAGAAAGTATGGGACAGAGCAAGACGATATTACTAGTTTCCATACATAACCATACTTACAGATAAATGGTTGAGGAAGGTGTTGAACTGGGTTTCGTCTTTGTCATTCCTATACTGAATCCATGTAGGGAGGATACATACATGACACCTAACGGCAACCGCTGCCTCTGATGCTAACTTACCGACTCACAGCATCACGTGGCCT
Organism: Aegilops bicornis; assembly: GCA_021605145.1. Classification (NCBI taxonomy): domain Eukaryota; kingdom Viridiplantae; phylum Streptophyta; class Magnoliopsida; order Poales; family Poaceae; genus Aegilops; species Aegilops bicornis. The sequence continues at coordinate 574,942,981 of CM038670.1, read as the reverse complement.
TTTAAACCTGCCTCAAGACGGATCTCCATTCTTCCTCCTCTAGATTTAGTTAACCTATCGAGCATTATCCCGATGTTTGTTTCCTCTTGCTCCTAGGTGCTAGTCCAACAACGAACATAGGAAGTGTTAGTGTACATCAAACCGTGAGACTACATATAAAGAAGCATGGAATCAGAACTTGACTCCAACAACTACCTTCTTGCTGTTGAAGCTCACAAGGTTCATCTGATATTGACAACTCGTCTTGTGTCAAGAGTGCTTGGGAAGTAGTGTCGTGGCAAGGGAGCTTGGGAACGTCAGCTAGTTTCGATTGACGCACGAGTATGTCGTGCAACCGGTAGTACTGTGGTAGGTGTTGCAAGAACTAGGGCTGTCTCTACTTGTTTGGTGGCAGCTATTTGTTTCGCTTGGCTTTTTTGCAGCTCGTGTAGCATGGGATGCCGTGTTTGTAGAATTTTCTGCTGGACTTTGACCTTCTATTGCACCATCAGTACCAGCAGAATCTGCAGGATTCATCCGCTTCTCATTCCCTACCATTATGTGTTTCTTCCTCTTTCTCTATGCCATGTTAAGTCAAGCCAACAAGAAAAACGAATAACAATTTAGTTCTTCAGAACAAATTGATGCATGATGCATTTAACCGAACTTTGATGTTAGACAACCACATGATAGGAGGATGTAATATGTATGAAAAACAGGACGGAAGAGATAACCAAAACTATGATGTGTAAACTAAGAAGAAGACATTTCACCAAATTAGAAGCAATGCAATGGAAGGTAGACACCATATGAAAGATGCTACAAATATTGCTCTGCCAAGTTAATATTGTCTCATCATAAATGGTGTTTAAACAAATGTGAAGCAAGACAAGAAATAAATCATATGCAAGATGCAAACAACATCACACTACCATGTTAGAGGTCTCTCGTCATTAGTGCCATTGCATATTCACAGCTTATGATGTGTAAACTAAGGAGAAGGCATTTCAACAAATTAGAAGCAATGAAAGCTAGACACCATATGAAAGATGCAAGTTAAATCTGTCTCGTCATAAGTGCCATTTCAACAAATTAGTGGTACAAGCTAGAAAAGAATGTGAGATATAACCTATATCACACTCTGAAGTCAAACATGTCTTATGATAAGTGATTGTTGCAGGTTACACAACAGTAGTAATTTGATGTAAGAACATGGTGTGATAGATGATATTGTATGTTCTAGAAACAGGAACACATGTCTTATTCAAGTATAATGTGTAAAATAAGCAGATGGAATTCAACAAAATTAGAAGCAATACAAGCTAGACATCACACATAACATGCAACCACATATAACAAAGGCAAGTTAGAGGGAGCACCAAAGTGATGCTGCACTAGGGGAGACGTGCTCATCATAAACACAGCTTTGTTGAGTGTCTATGCATGTGTTGTCTTGGAAATCATCTTGGGGTGTGGAGGAGTAGAAACTGCATTCTCCGCTCTAAGGAGCACCTCTATCCGCTGCCTTGCTAACTTCCTTCCGCTTTATTGATTTTTAATTGTCAAGTAAAACCGACAAGAAAAAGCAATAAAATTCTCTCTTCAGAACTCATTCATGCATGATACTGAAAATCACTACTTTGATGTAAGGCAAAACATGATACCAAGATGGAATATGTACGAAAAACAGGACGGCATGGCATGGTCACAACTGTTTGTGTAAACTAAGCAGAAACCATTCCAGCAAATAAGAAGCAATGCAAGCTAGACACCACATGAAAGATGCAACCAATATGACTCTGCCAAGTTAAAAGCGTCCCATCATAAATGGAATTTCAACAAATTAGAAGCAATGCATGCTATAAATCATATGAAGATGCAACTAATATCGCACTGCATATACTAAAGGTGTCTCGTCATATTGATTGATGCGGGATACAAAAAAAAACAATTGTTTTATGTAAGGACATGCTTAATAGACAGATGTACTATGTACTAAATACAGAAGGCATGTCACATTAACAGTATAATGTACTATAAGCTAAGCAGACTAGCACATGTAGTTTAACCAGATTGGAAGAATTACAATCTAGACACCATATGCAACATGCAACTACATATCACGCTGCCAAGTTAGAGCAAGCACCGCGATGCTAGTGTAGGGAAATGCTGTAATCAACTACAGAGCTACGCTCACTATCTTCATCTAGCATTTCGCTTGTTGAGAATCATGTCGGAGGCTGATGCTGCATTCTTTAAATGAGTAGTCCCCTTGCCTGCCTGCCTCGTCATAAGTGATTGATGAGGGATACACAAGAACATTAGTTTGATGTAAGAACATGGTTAATACACGTATGTACTAGTATGTACCAAAAACAGAAAGGCATGTCGTATTCAAAGGTATAATGTGTAAGCTAAGCAGATGCAATTTAACCAAACTGGAAGCAATACAAGCTAGACATCCATCTGGAGTGGTGAGCATGATCATCTAGGACCTAAGATCCTGGTGGGAGGCGGGCTACTTCGCCACCATCGCAACTTTTTAGTTGGCTTCCAGGTGATGCCTATCTTTGCTGGGCTTGTCACTCGCTCGGCCAGTGCCCTGACTAGCTATTTGTCTTTTGGTGCTCCCGGGATGGTGGTTCATGTAAAAAATATCTTTCCTTATCTTGATAACGACGGACTTCGGCCTTTCGAATACAAGCTAGACACCATATGCAACATGCAACCACATATGACACCGTGAAGTTAAAGCAAGCACCTGGGATGGTGGTTCACGGCGAGCGAGATCATCAACTCCAGAGCTACGTTCCCTGTCTCCATCTGCTGACACTACACCCTTTAAATTCTTGAAACGTGTCTATCCTAGCCGCGTACCACGCTGGAGCGACTTCTCTCTTCTCTTTTCTGCTTCTGTGAAGGCAGGGTCTGAAATACCCTTGCATAAAAACACAATAGTGAGAGTATGGGTGAAGTGTGTGCAGAAGTAGTGCTCTGTAAAAGTAGCAGATAGCAGGTGGCTCAAAAATAAATGACAGGAGACTGTCAGGACCCCGATTCTAAGTCACACCGATCTAGCCTGTAACACCTCATATCACTTTGCGGCCTCACGCACGGTATTCCCACGGGTGTCGCCTTACCATGGCCCGGACCGTTTGTGCCTTTTGGCTCACGTATATGATAGTGTCGCTAGCATCCATATGACAGAGAACCCGGGCCGACATGGCTAGTCGTGAACCCAAAGTGGCACTAGCTTATAGGGACAGGCATACATGAATCAACATCGAGCATGTCGGTCGGCCAGCTGAATCCGGGCTATAGCACTGGCTAACAGGACCCCGAGAACCCGGGCCTGTAGCAGGCTAGGCAGACTCGGATGTCATCAAGCGTGACATTTCCTGAAGGGACACACACAGGAACGAAGTGAATCACATGTCGGCCACCAAGTGTTCCGAGCGAGTAGTCTTTGGCTAGCGAGGACTCGGTGAACCGGGCAGAAGCGGACTACTATGGCTCATGGAAGCACAAGACTACATTTCCCCATAAGAGAGGCTACCAAGGATAAACAACTAGGTTGTCGGACCCCACACATACCAAGCATTTCAATCATACACACAATATGCTCGATATGTGTAAATACAACATGGCATCACAACATAACTCTACGACTCAAGTATTTATTCATTAGGCTCCGAGGAGCGAGATATTACAAACATGGGTCTCATGACCCAACATTCATAGCATACAAGTCAAAGCACAAGCGGAAGCTTAACATGTCTGAGTACGTATATCTACAAATGAAAAAGGCTTAGAAGCCTGACTATCTACCAGATCCTGCCGAGGGCACAAAACCGTAGCTGAGGTATCAAGCTAAAAGTCGAAGTCCACACGGAACTACTAGCGAGACTGACGTCTCTCTCTGCAAAACATAAAATAGGCAAACGTGAGTACAAATGTACGCAACAAGACATACATCAGAACTAACTACATATGCATCGGTATCAACAAAGGGGGTGATGGAGTTTAACAGCAGCAAGCCAGCTTTGACTCGGTGGCTATCCTGATCTACGACTGCAAATAACTCTTTTGAGGTGACGCACACGAGTCCACATATTCACCATATGAATACACCACTATGGATCCGCTCCCGCCTCCCTACGAGAATGCCATCCATAGCACTCACGCTTATCTTGCGCATTTTAGAGTATCAACTTTCACTTGTCTATGAACTGTTATAGGCAACCCAGAAGTCCTTTACCACGGACACGGCTATTCGAATAGATGATGATAACCCTGCAGGGGTGTACTTCTTCACACACGCTCTCACCGATTATCGCCGTTTACACGACATGTACTCGGCAACCTTCAAGCGGAAGCCCAGCCGAGGGTGTGTCGGCCACGACCTACCTAAACACTCAAGTCTCTAGTCCAGGTTATCACCTATTCAGGTTCCATCCGCAGGGAGTCCGCCGAGGTTTCCACATACGGCCCCGAACAATGTGTACAGGGTTCGCGACACTAAACGGGCGCCGGGCATACCCGCCACGTGCCTACCGTGATCACAGCCCACCCCTCGGGTCAAGATCGCCACGCCTCCAAAGATACTACAAACACCAGAAACTACTTGCAACTCCTGGACAGAGAACAAGGGTGGTTAAGAAGTCGAGAGGGGTACTTAAGCATTCCAATGCGTGGTAGTAACTAGTCATGGATCACAAACACAAAACTCAGTTCCTGAGGACGGCTTCAATGAGACAACCCACCATGTACTCCTACATGGCCTCTCACCGATGCCTTTACCAAATCGTGTTCACACACTTAGCTCTCAAAAGTAGGACATGTTCACACACCTCTGATTCATCCCCGATGAATCGGACCTGACTCAACTCTAAGCGATGGCAGCATGACAAACAAGCATGAATGAGTAGGCACAACAGGCTCAAACAACTCCTACTCATGCTAGTGGGTTTCATCTATTTATCGTGGCAATGACAGTCATGCAGAGGATAAAGGGGTTCAGCTACCGCAGCAAGTACAAATGAATCGTTGTTGTCCTAATGCAGTAAAAGGGAGCAGGAGCGAGAGAGTAGGATTGTATCGGAATGAACAAGGGGGTTTTGCTTGCTCGACGGGTGGTAGTGGGATACCGCCTTCAGCTTGGATACTCGTGAATATCCTCGGAGGCAGAACCTACCACAAAGAACACATCGGAACCAATCACCACATGGCAATATGCAACAATATGATGCATGCAATGACATGGCAAAATGGTGTGTGATAGGTCTAATGCAAGTTGGGACAGAAAGGTTTGAGTCCATTTGAACCAAGGATTCAAATGATCACCCAAAATAATAAGTGATATAAGTGCGTTAGCTTGTTTCACCTAAAAAGCAAGGTTAAAGTGTTCTGACATTCATGAAACTAGTACAGATGGAAATATTGGATTTTTCTGATCATTTTTCATATATAAATCTTTGCATTTGGAGTTACAGATTAATTTCTATGAATTTTTGAAGTTTGAGCTATTTTCTGGAATTTCCTGTATAAGAATAATTCCAGAAAAGGGCATTATTGCGTCAGCATTGCGTCATGCTGACCTCAGCAGGTCAACACACCCGGTCCAGATCAACCTGACCAGTGGGACCCACTGGTCAGTGTTTCAGTGCTGTTTAGGGTCGCTGTCGTGTGGGCCCAGTCAATGGCCACGTCAACATAGTCAATGCTGACGCGTGGGTCCACTGGGATTAGTTAGTACTATGCAGAAACTTAATCTAAGCCTAATTAGGTAGCGGGGCCCAGCTGTCAGTCTCACTAGGTGGTAACTAACTGCGTTGTTAGCCTAAACTAATCTGCCACGTCAACATCGCCGGGGTTACGCCGGCGGCGACCAAAACGCGGTGGGCACACTGGGTTGGCTCGGCTTTCACCTACAGGCGATGGTTTTGAGCACGGGGAGGCTCTACGGGGAGCTGCTGCTCGCGCGCAGCCGATGGGGCGGGCAGCGGGAGCTGAGGTGGCCGGAGCCCCGCGGAAACAAGCTCGCGGCGGCGGACGGAGCTCGGGTGAGACACGAGCGACCACTAGGGGGCACGGGAAGGCGAGCTGAGGCATGTTGCGGGCTCGTGGAGAGGCACTGAGCGTAGTGGTGTGCTCGGTTGCGAGCTTAAGCAGCCGTAGCCACGGCGGTGACACGGCCGGCGAGTGGGATCTCACGGCTCCGGTAGTTAGCGTGGCAGAGGAAGAAAACAACGGCGAGGCTAGGGGGAAATAACCAGGGGCTCACAGCGGTCACGGAGAGCTTCTCAGTGTGGCCGAGGATGAGCTGCAGGCAGCGAATCAACCGGTGGCGTCCGGTGGCCGTGGCGAGGGAAACGACGACGATGGCGACGGTGTGCTGCTCCCGGGCTTGAATGCGCCGTTGAGGGGAAGCTCCACTCCATGGTGATGCTGCGGAACCAGGCGATGGGGTGGTTTGGGGGCTCTGACCACGGTGATTCTCGCGGCGCGCCCGCGCTTCGGGTCCGAGGGGAGGGGAGCGAGGCAGAGCGGCCGGGCAAGTGAGAGGTCGGGCGGATCCGTACAACAATGGGGTGGTCCTCCGCGGCGTCGACGTGTGTCGGGGCAAGCAGGAGGTGGAGGCTGGCGCGCGGGCGCGTCGACACGCCTCTGCCAGTAGGCAGAGGTTGAAGACAGCGATGCCCCTGGTGGGCTGGGCCGCCAAGTGGACTGGCCAGGTGGGCTAGGCCAGGACATGTGAGGCCCAGGTGGGTTTCCCTCTCTCTCTCTCTTCTTTATTTTGTTTCAGTTTTCTATTTTATTCCTCTGTTTTGAATTAGTAAAAATACTAATTCATTTCATAAAATCCTGGAAATAATTATTGGTGCTTTCTGAATTATTCCAAAGGACTGCTAACAATTTCCAACATTTTTGGAGCATGTGAAATATATATAGCATTTAAATAGCTCCAATTCAAATATGTTTGAATTAATTCAAAGTCCAAATATGTCCTTCAAAAATGTGAACCATTTTCGGTAGATGCTTGCACCTTGATCCAGAAATGATGAACAATTTTAAAGGGCATTTTGAAATCATTGGAAAATATTTTGGTTGAACCTATTTGAATTCCTTTTGATGCTAGGGTTTGAACATCCCCATTTCAAATTTCCAAGAAAATTAAACATGATGCAAGCAAGATGCAAACACTAGGCAGCACCAGGAGCTAGGGATGTGACAACTCACCCCCACTAAATAAGAATCTCGTCCCGAGATTCAAGACGTGAGGTGAGAAGACAAAGGGGACTCTAAGTATCACAAACTTCATGATCCAAGTGTCTTCTTGAGGGTGTTGATTTGTTGACTCAAATCGATCTTGACGTCTTTGCCTGCGAGGTCTTCATCCAACACGATGACGACAGAAGGAGACTCTACAGAAAACGATCTCCTCGAAGATCGAGTATTCAAGATCAACTCATGGAGTGAGAGGTAAGAACATCTCCCAAGCTGAGATACGAAGCTTTCATCCAAAGGGATGGAGTGGAACAGATGACGGAGGTTCACTACGTAGACACAATTCCACACTTAAGAAGGTGGTGAACGGTTGTCCACGTAGCAAGGAGTTGAGTTGCCATGATACCATAACGAGACATCTTAAGGAAGGTGACCCGCAGAAATATTCCCTTAAGTGGCAAAAAGAATTACTTTTGATATAGAGATCATTGACACTCTTTATACCAGCCTAAGGCAATCGCAAACGATCATTTGAAGGAGTTCGAAAGAATGACATACTCGGACTAGAATGGATGATGTGGACTACCTTGTTGAAGACAACGCAATGGATGATTTTGCTTATCGTCGGAAATGGATGGGACCTATGGTAGGACCACTTTTGAAGATGATCCTAAACAATAGTTACTGAGGTGCAAGCTGGAAACAAAATGCAAATGGGAATGATTACGGTAATCGAATAACTCAACGAGAGTGATTCCACCGTTTGAATGGTTATAGCTTATCGGGGAAACCCATAGCACAAGAATCCCTAAGGAACAACTTATAGGATAAGCCGCATGAAATCCTCGTGGAGAAGATGGACAAATTGCCAATCAAGATACTATAGTGATAGATCCTCCGGCTAGGTGCGTTGGCCAAAACATCAACCCTGTCAGGACCTACATCATAGATCTTGAAAAAGTTCCAACCATCATATATGCCTGAGATTCAGATCTGGTTGGTAACAGAATATTTCAGACATCATGTATGGGAAAGAAAATTTGCAACACAAACCGACGAGATGACGTTGTGGAATTCTCGGGAAATGAACTACGATAGCAAGCTCCAAAACATGAGTTGGTTCTGCTACAAACCTGTGAACACGCTGTCCAAGACAAGCATGACCACGTAGTAGTCTTATAATAAAATGCTACCGAGTTCAGGTGGGGAACCATCATCGAGGATAATGAAATCTTGTACAAATCCGTCTGGTACCTTCAGGACTAGCACTTAGAACTTATTATCCTTGAACAATTCAATCAGTGGCTTGGCGTGCTAGGAAACACATATGGAGTGGAGGCGGCCAACCTATCAAACCATAGAGCACTTCGCACATATGCGTGACTAACTTGGGATGATTCCAGGGGAAGTAAAAACAAACTTGCTCGAATTCACGGCGGCAACTTACATCAAATGCACGTGAATTAGAGGAAGTCACTTCTTCCATCCAAGCATAAGCTTCATGAACAGAACACGAAGGCATTGCTTACAAAGTTTCCAACACTAGGTTGATGTTCAACATGAATCATGGGGAGACAAAATGCTCACTGATGGGTTCAACAACAACTCATCGGAATTTCCATATCACTGGACTTCCACCATCATGTGAACATGGTGATAGCATTGGTCAGACCAAAAAGATATAATGGTGTAGGCTCGAGGGATCAACCACGAGTAAGACAACATTATGAACATTGTTGGTTCTGATTTGATTTGACGATAGCCCATACTCAAATCAAGGATTGGATAAGATAATAGCACCGACAACTGTTCACGAGGATCAATCAACAAAGATATCATCTTTCTTCAACACACACACACACACACACACACACAGAAGGATATCCCTTAAAATGAACTAAGTCGGACAAGCTTTTATCTTCCAACTCTCCAAGTTGTTGTTTGGCTTAACCAACTAGCTCAGGGGTATCCAACACAGATTCTTGGAGAAGGGGTGGTTTACAAGGAAACCAACTTGATCAAGAACCCAACATAGCGGTCAGGCAATGACCCGGTAATACTTCCGAGAAGATATTCGGAACATCACGAACCACCAATATGTTACTAAGCTCGAGAACAACCTTGCTTTTCAGGGCAAGATGATATGATCAAAAGAGTGAGGGATTGACACAATCCTAACTCATTGATTGAAGAGTGCACCAGAAATAAGGACTAGGTAGCACGATCAATCTTAGGATGATGATTTAATAACAAACACGCTAAGAATGAGAATATTAACTACCAAGCAACGAGGTTGCTAGGAGTATCGATTTCACACATCACAATTGACTTGTCGGCATTCCGGTTACATCAACACGGGACCGAGGAATGAATAATGATAGGGAGAAGTATCACTACGTCAAGAATTCATGAGAAATGGTGCAATTATCATGACAATCCTGACATAAAGAGGGCAATACTTCGGGGTGGAACTGAATCAAAAGCTGGATTGTCATTTTGACCTGCGGAATACAACTACTTTGACCCAATCTTGGATATGGATGAGGTACTGGAGTTTGTTTCTCCTAGTCATTCTGGAATAGAATGGCTTGACGGGCCACAAGAGTGATAGGCATCGATGAACGAATGCTCACATACTCTTGTCTACCAATTGATAGACGGGGGTTGGAATACAACTAAGGAGGGACAACTCAAAGAACATAAAAATTTCTGAGTTGTGGAGGCATGGGTTAGTACGTTGAACCAAGTTCAACATATTTCTTCCGGATAACCCATGCAGAAAGGTAGAGCTGACAGAGTCACAGCATAGAATAGAGAACTCGTCAAGAGCACTATGGTTGTGATCTTTCGGTTCTGTGAGGAACTTCTGCCATAAATAGTTCATGGTATTTGAAAGAAAGAAATACCACGGACCTCGAGGATTATCACAAGGTTACTAATATCCTAAAGGAACTAGCAAACACTATCAACAGAAGGTAAGTAGGGTGAACCTCGGGTTCAAGAACCCAGGAATAGAATACCTACTACTAAATGGCATCACAGGATGCTTTCGAGAATGGTGGCCAGAATCATCACACCGGGAACACAAAACATGGATAGATTACTAGGTGACTCCCTAAAACACCTAGGGTCATAATAATAGCTCCAACATATATGCCGAGGCAACAAAGTACCTCAACTTACCGATTAGTGTGCTTATTCTGACCAAAAAGGACATCAGGACCGGAAAGAAGAGGATTTGCAAATGCATCAGACTATTTAGAAACCTGGGATGACTCGGACAGCATAACGGCTGTAAATGCTCAAAATGATTTGAGACATCCTGCAAAATGGTGGCATAACCACTTGACATCACAATATCAAAGTTCTGAGATCAACTATGAACACACGGAAGTAGTAGAAACTGAACTGGGGCGTAAAACCAACAATCTTACAAGTCTCTATCATAGTAACTCGTCATCCTGATAGATAGATGAGAAGGCCTAGTTCCTAATCCCCGTAGAAGAGAAGAGGATGACTCAGATCAGAAGGCCATGAGGTATAAGGAGTAAAAAGAGCCTTACGTTCCATCCCACAATCAATTCCCTTATATACCTAAAGAATTTCTAGACTCAACTTCAACCAGTTTGGCTTGGTAATCCTACAAGCAGTCAGGCTCTGATACCAAAACTGTCAGGACCCCGATTCTAAGTCACACCGATCTAGCCTGTAACACCTCATATCACTTTGTGGCCTCACGCACGGTATTCCCACGGGTGTCGCCTTACCATGGCCCGGGACCGCTTATGCCTTTTGGCTCACGATATGATAGTGTCTCTAGCATCCATATGACAGAGAACCCGGCCGACATGGCTAGTCGTGAACCCAAAGTGGCACTAGCTTATAGGGACAGGCATACATGAATCAACATCGAGCATGTCGGTCAGCGTCTGAATCCGGCTGTAGCACTGGGCTAACAGGACTCCGGGAACCCGGCTGTAGCAGGCTAAGGCAGGACTCCTGGATGTCACCGCGTGACATTTCCCGAAGGGACAGAACCACGAACGGCGTGAATCACATGCTGGCAGTCAAGTGTTCCGGAGCGATAGTCTTTGGGCTAGCAGGACTCCGACGAACCGGTCAGAATCGGACTACTATGGCTCAAGGAAGCACAAGACTACATTTCCCCATAAGAGAGGCTACCAAGGATAAACAACTAGGTTGTCGGACCCCACACATACCAAGCATTTCAATCATACACACAATATGCTCGATATGTGTAAATACAACATGGCATCACAACATAACTCTACGACTCAAGTATTTATTCATTAGGCTCCGAGGAGCGAGATATTACAAACATGGGTCTCATGACCCAACATTCAGAGCATACAAATCAAAGCACATGCGGAATCTTAACATGTCTGAGTATAGACATCTACAAATGAAAAAGGCTTAGAAGCTTGACTATCTACCAGATCCTGCCGAGGGCACACAACCGTAGTTGAGGTATCAAGCTAAACGTCGAAGTCCACACGGAACTACTAGCGAGAGTGATGTCTCTCTGCAAAACATAAAATAGGAAAACGTGAGTACAAATGTACCCAGCAAAACTTACATCAGAACTAACTACATATGCATCGGTATCAACAAAGGGGGTGATGGAGTTTAACAGCAGCAAGTCAGCTTTGACTCGGTGGCTATCCTGATCTACGACTGCAAATAACTCTTTTGAGGTGACGCACACGAGTCCACATATTCACCATATCAATACACCACTATGGATCCGCTCCCGTCTCCCTACGAGAACGCCATCCATATCACTCACGCTTATCTTGCGCATTTTAGAGTATCCACTTTCACTTGTCTATGAACTGTTATAGGCAACCCGTAAGTCCTTTACCACGAACACGGCTATTCAATAGATGATGATAACCCTGCAGGGTGTCCTTCTTCACACACGCTCTCACCACTTATAAATCGTTTACCACGACATGTACTCGGCAACCTTCAAGCGGAAGCCCAATGAGGGTGTCGGCCACGACCTACCTAAACACTCAAGTCTCTAGTCCAGGTTATCGCCTATTCGTGTTCCATCCGCAGGAGTCCGGCCGAGGTTTCCACATACGGCCCCGAACGATGTGTATGTGGTTCCGCGACACCAAACGGGTGCACGGCATACCCGGCCACGTGCCTACCGCATCACAGCCCACCCCTCGGGTCAGCACTGCCCACGGCCTCCAGCATACTACGAACACCAGAAACTACTTGCAACTCCTGGACAGAGAGGGGCACTTAAGCATTCCAATGCGTGGTAGTAACTGGTCATGGATCACAAACACAGAACTCAGTTCCTGAGGACGGCTTCAATGACACAACCCACCATGTACTCCTACATGGCCTCTCACCCGATACCTTTACCAAATCGTGTTCACACACTTAGCTCTCAAAAGTAGGACATGTTCACACACCTCTGATTCATCCCCGATGAATCGGACCTGACTCAACTCTAAGCAGTAGCAGGCATGACAAACAAGCATGAATGAGTAGGCACAACAGGGCTCAAACAACTCCTACTCATGCTAGTGGGTTTCATCTATTTACTGTGGCAATGACAGGTCATGCAGAGGATAAAGGGGTTCAGCTACGCAGCAAGTACAAATGAATCGTTGTTGTCCTAATGCAGTAAAAGAGAGCAGGAGCGAGAGAGTAGGATTGTATCGGAATGAACAAGGGGGTTTTGCTTGCCTGACGGGGTGGTAGTGGGATACTGCCCTTCAGTTGGATACTCGTGAATATCCTCGGAGGCAGAACCTACCACAAAGAACACATCGGAACCAATCACCACATGGCAATATGCAACAATATGATGCATGCAATGACATGGTGTGATAGGTCTAATGCAACTTGGGACAGAAAGGTTTGAGTCCATTTGAACCAGGGATTCAAATGGTCACCCAAAATAATAAGTGATATAAGTGCATTAGCTTGTTTCACCTAAACAACAATCTTAAAGTGTTCTGACATGCATGAAACTAGTACAGATGGAAATATTGGATTTTTCTGATCATTTTTCATATATAAATCTTTGCATTTGGAGTTACAGATTAATTTCTATGAATTTTTGAAGTTTAAGCTATTTTCTGGAATTTCCTATATAAGAATAATTCCAGAAAAGGGCATTACTGCGTCATGCTGACCTCAGCAGGTCAACAGACCCGGTCCAGGTCAACCTGAGCAGTGGGACCCACTGGTCAGTGTCTCAGTGTTGTTTAGGGTCGCTGACGTGTGGGCCCAGTCAATGGCCACGTCAACATGGTCAATGCTGACGCGTGGGTCCACTGGGATTAGTTGGTACTAAGAAGAAACTTAATCTAAGCTTAATTAGGTAGCGGGGCCCAGCTGTCAGTCTCACTAGGTGGTAACTAACTGTGTCGTTAGCCTAAACTAATCTGCCACGTCAACATCGCCGGTTACGCTGGCGCACCAAAACGCGGTGGGGCGACCTGGTTGGCTCGGCTTTCGCCTCTGACGATGGTTACGAGCACGGAGGTTTCTACGGGAGCTGCCGCGCGCCAGCCGATGGGGGCGGGCGGGAGCTGAGGTGGCCGGAGCCCCGCGGAAACAAGCTCGCAGCGGCGGCCGGAGCTCGGGTGAGACACGAGCAACCACTAGGGGGCACGGGAAGGCGAGCTGAGGCATGTTGCGGGCTCGTGGAGAGGCACCGAGCGCAGTGTTGTTCTCGGTTGCGAAATAACCAGGGGCTCACAGCGGTCATGGAGAGCTTCTCGGTGTGGCCGGGGATGAGCTGCATGTGGCGAATCGACCGGTGGCGTCCGGTGGCCGTGGCGAGGGAAACGACGACGATGGCGACGGTGTGCTGCTCCCGGGCTTGAATGCGCCGTTGAGAGGAAGCTCCACTCCATGGTGATGCTCCAGAACCAGGCGGTGGGGTGGTTTGGGTGCTCTGACCATGGTGATTCTCGGCGGCGCGCTCCGGCGTTCTCGGGTCCGAGGGGGGGAGCGAGACAGAGAGCGGCTGGGGCAAGTGAGAGGTCGGGCGGATCCGTACAGCATCGGGGTGGTCCTCCATGGTGTCGACGTGTGTCGGGGCAAGCAGGAGGTGGAGGCTGGCGCGCGGGCGCGTCGACACGTGTCTGCCAGTAGGCAGAGGTTGAAGACAACGGTGCCCCTGGTGGGCTGGGCCGCCAAGTGGACTGGCCAGGTGGGCTGGGCCAGCACAGGTGAGGCCCAGGTGGGTTTCCCCCTCTCTCTCTCTCTCTCTTCTTTATTTTGTTTCAGTTTTGTATTTTATTCCTCTGTTTTGAATTAGTAAAAATACTAATTCATTTCATAAAATCCTGGAAATAATTATGGGTGCTTTCTGAATTATTCCAAAGGACCCTTAACAATTTCCAACATTTTTGGAGCATGTGAAATATATATAGCATTTAAATAGCTCCAATTCAAATATGTTTGAATTAATTCAAAGTCCAAATATGTCCTTAAAAAATGTGAACCATTTTCGGTAGATGCTTCCAACTTGATCCAGAAATGATGAACATTTTAAAAGGGCATTTTGAAATCATTGAAAAATATTTTGGTTGAACCTATTTGAATTCCTTTTGATGCTAGGGTTTGAACATCCCCATTTCAAATTTCCAGGAAAATTAAACATGATGCAAGCAAGATGCAAACACTAGGCAGCACCAGGAGCTAGGGATGTGACAGAGACATATGATAACTTTACAATATTGCATGGCAAACAAAATTAGATTCCACTCCATATGATTTTGTAATATACGAGCACAGGAAATGCAGGTACTCCTCCAGCACACCACCACATGTGGTCCTATCAAGATAACAGTCGACTAAAAATAAATAGGGCAGTCAATTTTTTTATGAACCGTCCGATCTATAAGGAACGGGCAGATGGCCTTCGTCTACCTCCCGCCAGTCACTGTTGACGATCTTTCTCGAACCACCGGCCTAGACCCCTGCCTCCGCCGCCCTGCCCTCCCATCGACCTCACACCACCGCCGTGCTTGCCAGCGCCCCTAGGCCATCCCTTTAATCCCGGCCGACCTCTAGATCGGGCGCCAGTAGCTTTAGGCCCCACACGCCCCTAAGATAAACACCAAGGCGCTGCTTCCCCGGCGTAATAGTCGTACTAGCGCCCGTTACGCCGGGGAATGCTTTCGTTAATTGGGAATCAACTGGCCAGAAATTGAAATTTAGGGGGGCGACAAACCTCTAGCTAAGGTGAAATAGTATATGAGGAGAAACCTTGTGCATCGCGAGTTACTAGGAACATCTAGTATCAAGAAGAAGTGGTCAACTAGTGTCTTCTGTGGGATGAATACCGTGCAAGCAGAGACGTAAG
The DNA here is from genome assembly GCA_021605145.1 of Aegilops bicornis. Classification (NCBI taxonomy): domain Eukaryota; kingdom Viridiplantae; phylum Streptophyta; class Magnoliopsida; order Poales; family Poaceae; genus Aegilops; species Aegilops bicornis. The sequence goes on along the minus strand of CM038670.1, from coordinate 574,927,413 downwards.
ATTTGCACGAATAATGGAAGATGAGTACCTTCTTTGATTGCCGGTGTGGTCACCTCCACATGTCGTGCCGATCTTCTTCTTTTTACTGGGTAAACCGATGTTCTGGAGGGTGCAGGCTTGGACGAACCCATGCCCAAATTGTTGACTGTGTTGCCGTGGCCGTATGTCGGTGGAGGGGAAGCAGATCCGAGGCAGCGAAGGACGGCGTAGCAGGAACAGCTCCGGTGCAGTGGAGGGTGGCGAAGTTGGAGCGGCAGCGGTGAGGCGCAGGACGGCGTGGTTGAACTGGCTCGAGTACGGATGGCTCGGCCTCGGCTTCAACTACTAGTCGTGGAGGGCGTTGCGGTTGAGGTTGCGGTGGACGACGACGTCGGGGTATCGGCTCCGGCGTGATGGAGGAGGGCGGCGGTTGATGGGTGGGATGGGGTGGCAGACGGAGGACGCCGGGGTTTCGCGGCTGGTGTAGAGGTATTTTTGGCGCCCACGGAGTATGAATGGGGAATCAGACGGGTGGTGGGGAACCATGTTTCGGTCTGGGACGCGCTTGTTTTTGGCTTTTTTGAACAGAAGATGGAACGCACTTGTTTGAAATTTGGGGAAAGTACAAACTTTGCCCCCCTCTTAAATTTCAGACCTACTGCAGGTCGGGGGTAGGATGGTAATCCCAGGTGTCCCAAATAGTGGGCGGGAGCGATTTCAGCCAAGGCATGTGTGCTTAGGCGGCCATTGTGTATGAATGTTTTTCGAGGCGGTTGCGTGGCGTCTAGATGAAGCTACAAACCTACCCGGTTTAGACCTTTGGACGTCGGGCGGCGGGTTTCACGGGTCGGAGTTATTAGAAAAGTAATTTCCTTGTACTACCAAACATTGGTCTCATGCGGTTTCAAGTAGTAGAGGCTCTTTTGGCGCTTCGTTCAAAATTTTGAAACACAAGCATTCACGTTTAGAGTACTCTTGAACTATGAGGATTGACCTAAATAGACAATGTTATATTTTAGGGACAATTGCATTTTTACCCCTAGTTGGTTCCTACCCACGGGTTTTGCCCTTACTTTTCAAGCTTGCTCAGTTTTGCCCTTACTTTTTACGTCGTGGTCCCTTGAATGCCCTTGGACCGTTTGACCAAAACTTTGGAAATTCATAACTAATTCATATGAACTCAGAAAAATAAAAATAAGATATAAAAATGTTTAGATAAACATTACCTTTATGTGCATATCATTTGCATTAGGACAAAAGCACCCTCTAAGCTACACGAGGTAATTAGTGTTATTAACATTAGTCAAAATAAAAAGGTGTAAACAATATTTCTTTCATGAATAAAAATTGCATGCAAATGTAGGTGATGTTTTCTGAACATCTAGATATCTTATTTGCATTTTTCTGAGTTCCTATAATCTTGTTAAGAATGTTCTAATGACTTTGACCATTATTTGGAAACTTCATAACAAGTTGATACGAACTCGTAAAAATGCAAATAAGATATCAAGATGTTCGTAAAACATCACTTGCATTTGCATGTAATTTTATTCATGATAAAAATATTGTTTATACCTTTTTATTTTAATAATGTTAATAACATTAATTACCTCGTGTAGTCCAAAGGGTGCTTTTGTCCTGAATGCAAATGATATGCACATAAAGGTAATGTTTATCCAACATTTTGATATCTTATTTGCATTTTTCTGAGTTCATATGAATTAGTTATGAATTTTCAAAGTTTTGGTCAAACTGTCAAAGGGCATTCGAGGGACCTCGACGGAAAAAGTAAGGGCAAAACTGAGCAAGCTCAAAAAGTAAGGGCAAACCCCGTGGGTAGGAACCAACTAGGGGTAAAAATGCAATTGTCCCTATATTTGACCTTGTATGTTTGAAAACCTCATTAAATTATCCACTTCTTTTTGAAATTTTGACACTTGAAAATCCTATAACTACGATTATTTTGGAATGGAGGAGTTAAATTTGAATCTATTTTGTACACGACTACATATGCTATTATGTAGAAAATCAGAGCAAAGATTGGTGCCCCCATAATTTAGGTATGGTTTACAAATTCTATGATATCAAATTCAAATAATTGAATGGACTTCATGTTGAATTCGATTTTTTAAAACCACCTTAAGTTGAATTCAAATGTATGCTAGTTCATATGTAGCTATTTATAATGTCCATTGTGTAACTTTCGTATGTATGATGTGCTTTACACACAACATGAACTATACTCACGTTTATATTCGATTGCTAAAGCAATGCATTGTCTGGAGTTCAAAATACTAACTATGTGGATCAATTGTGTCGAATAATAACATAGGCATGCTCAAATTCGGTAGAATCTAGATGTCTGATGGATCAATGACCGCTCCTTACGCGAATTGCAAATATCATGATCCCATCCTAATATTTGGATACAATTTATATCTTTAATCAATGTGTAGATCAGTCTTTTACGTGTAGTTTCACTCTCCATCGGTGGTCTCTCACACATGCTCACACACTCTCTCCCAAGGTGTCTTTCTCGCACACATGCTCTAGATATAACCCTCCCTCCCTCTCGTAACCATTTACAATTGTTTTCACTAACCTTTATCACAAGCACTCTTCCTCTCAAGTAAACATACACACGCACAATCCTCATCGACCCTTTCCATATACATGGACCTGCCTACGTGTCTCATGTACGCACATTATCTTTACGCATGTCTCTCACACATTGTCTCACACCTCTCTTCCTAATCGATTTAGTATGATTCTAGCGTAGCATTCTGTAGGATGCCCCTTAAAGTTAGGTTGGATGAATAGTAATATCGTGAGATAAAGGGGTTACCTTAGTCCAAGAACCTAGGGTTACAAGTCCTAGACGGCTTTGTCAAGGGACACAGTCCTTCAGAATTCTGCTATCTTTGTCTTGTACGACTAGTCATCCATGGGTCTTCCTAAATGTATCATGGGCCGACCAATGTGGCGCAGGACGGAACCGAACGAAGGGCCTCACCTCGACCCACCGGACCTCACGCGGTGACACACCCTCTGCCCCCACGTCTCATTATCTTCTCACACCCACATATACCAACACAAACACCACACACACAGAAAATATCTCCTGGTGCCTCTATTCCCTCCCCCCTTGCATATACACACTCAAGGGAATGGAATCTCTTGTCGTGACGTCATATTCGTCTCTCTCTCTAGACCACTCTCATTTCTCGTGCTATCTTTCCCACGCCCCCGTGGCCCCTCTATCCATGCCTCTCTCGAATCGTAATACACACACATACCTCTCTAGGCCCCGCCAAATGCATCAACTACACATTCACACATGTTACATCACGTACCCCATTGATCTAAAGAGCCCTCTCTTCACATTTATTTCAGATACAACATTCCTTTTGAATAAAGTGTGGCCAAAAAATTATTTTAGAGTTTCTACATATATACAACATTACAAAGTTATATGGAGGAGTACTGAACACTAATTTGCATTGCATGGTGCCCACAATGATATATATTATACCGTGAGTTTATATATTTTTATATTATATACAAAGTTAGTCATAATAAAGAGAAACAAAGAGCATCTCTCTCTCCATCGCATACACCCCCCTGTACGCCCCTTTCACGTATGCACACAAAACTATCTCCAGGTCCTCTAAAAGTAAGCCCCCTGAAAATTCACGCATGTTTCATCTTTCTCTCGCGATATATGCAATGACGATCATTGTATTTGAAGCGAAAGCACGATACATACATTGGACTTCATAACCCACTCATTACGGTCACAGTTTACATTTAGTGGTTATTATACAGTCACGGGCTCACCGTACAACTCGCATTTGCTCATGACATGACTAGTTGACCAGTTAAACGCTCCACGTGGCACCTCTAGTGTTGCATCACATTATCTCACTACCATCGTGCCCACCTGTCGACTTGTATCTACTCTACATCTACACTCTTATAAAATACATAAAATACACTCTTATAAAAAACAGAGTTGGTGATGATGGTGTGCCTGCCATCCTGCAATATAGGCCGTCGATTTATATCTGACGGATAGGAAAGAAACTATGGCAATTTTGCAAAAAGGTACCCACACACCTCTCCACATTTGCAAATAAGGCCTTCCCTCGTTCATCCTTTTCTCTCACAAGATAAACAAGTCATACAAATGCATCTTGATGTTACATGCAACGCACGAGCATCTTGCTAGTAAGAATGAAAACAAACATCAAAAAAATATTTTGACGGTGGTTCGAAGTCATGACCCATGAGCACAGCCGGACAAGGTGGCCTTTGTATTGGTATGTTCACCGTCTGCTTTAACACACGTGAGCTGGTGTGGTGATTATACACACACGCACGCATGCACACGAACTGCATCAACGCAACACAAACACAAACACATGCACCCACGCACGCACGCAACACTCACACGTAAACACGCAACCACGCACGCACGCAACACTCACACGCACACACGCACGCATGCATGCACACACCAGCAAGACACCACACGACCAACACACACTCTCACGCCAAGTGCTCAACCTACACGTGCATGCGCACACATCAGGCCCCCAGCAGAGACATACACAACCGGTGATTCCGCACACGGGTTGGAGCCTTGTCGCTACGCTGCGTAAATTTGTGTTTATCGACCTTTTCCCTATCTGAATCGGCTGTGTGGGACCCACAAGGAACATGGTCAGTTTAACTAGTCAACATGGCGCCACGCAGACTATTTGGCGGTCAACAGAGTGCAATCCGATGCTGAACTATGAGCAAGTATTTGGATAATCACCGCCAAAACGATATAGTGACCGTAATTAGCTTATTTTGAAGTTCGGTGACCGTATTACGCTTTTCTCTCTGTAGGCCCTCCAAAACTACATCTCTACACGTTCTCGCATGTTACATCTAACAGCTATGCAATACAGCACTACTACTACACTCTAACACAATAAATCATGTGTTTTTAGTTTTACTAGATATCATATTGTTACTTATAATTATTCAGTTTGCATACATTAAAATTGCCTTTGAAATATGGCCAGTATCATCTACCGCGCGGGAAAAATCCCGCCCTTTCCTGTTTAATCGGGTTTGCATCGATGGATCGTGCGAAACAACAAAACTATAGTACTATACAGTACAAGTGACGATTCAACTTTGGGCGTTGTGTCGTCTACTCCTCCGTCAGAAGAGTGGAGCGCCGCTTTCATAAATCTTCTAGTCCCTTTCGCCGACATGTGGGACATCAAGCCACCGGGTCCACGTGCCATACCGGAATACTGATGCGAGCACCCGGTGAAGCACCCAGTCATGGCGCCCAGTAGTAATGAGCAATGAGGCGTCAAATCACAAAGCTGCCCCTTTCCCATGATTAAGTTGGAGGGACGAAGTAATAATGCTGAAAAAAGAAGTTGGAGGGACGAAGCAACCATCATTTCACTCGTTCTTTGAATCCGCTTCTCCCTCATCTTCTTCAACTTAACCACGTGTTGCTTACATCGTTGTTACGCCTCATGTGGGACGCGGATCGGCTTGGTAAAGCACTGACACGTGGGATCGCATGTTAGCAAACCGCCATCCGCGCGGCAAAATCACCTCCTTTTTACTAATCCTGATTCTATAATTTTTTAGATCAATATAATTGAGATTTGTATAGATAGCACACAGGAGCAAAACCAAGTGGTACGGTTAAGGGCATCCACAATGTGTAGCCAAATGTCAAAATAGCTTTTGGCATCGTGGGAACCTATGTGGACGGTGTTGCCAAAGCCAAAAAGATGGAACCGAAGCTCCCTGATTGATTGATTGAAGCAATAGAAAAATGCAACGTCTCTCCTCTTTCTCCCATGCTTGGATGCATGTAGTACAGTATAGAGCACAAAGTCTACTCCCCTGTCCCTTCTATCACAAATCACAAAGCAGTGAGGCGTCAAATCACAAAGCACGGACGAAGCAACCATCATTTAATTCTTCGCTGACTCGGCTTCTCCATCGTCTTCTTCGAGAAACCATCTCACCGCACTAGTACTCCTAGTAGTAGTACTACTAAGACTAGCCACATTGGGAGTAACTTCAGTAGTAACATCGAGTCCAACTCAGCAACTTTTCTTATGTGGCAATGAGTTAATGAGGAGAGAGGTAGTTGTCGTGGTTCTAAGTCTGACAGTAGAATGGGGGGTAGGTATGGAGATGCAAGATCCTAGCTATGGAGTAGTTCTATACGCAAGATGTTTACGAGTTCAGGCCCTTCTCGGAGGAAGTAACAGCCCTACGTCTCGGAGCCCGGAGGCGGTCATTTGTTTATGTGCGTATGAGTTAATGGGTGCGAACCCTTTACACTAAGGAGGGGTGGCTTATATAGAGTTCGGACCCCTCCGCCCTCAGTTATGCAGGGATTAAGGTACATTAAGATAGGGGGTTACTGGTAACGCCCACATAAAGTGCTATGATGACCATAAAAGCTACTTAATGACCGACCGTTTGTGTGCAGACTGGCTTTAGATCTCCTTGCGGTCGAGTGGTTGGCTTCATGGTCGAGTGTCTTCCAGTTCGTCGAGTGGAACCCTTCCAGGTCGACTGAAAGGTAGTTTCTTCTAGAGATGTCCTTGGGGAGGGTATCTTGGACAGGTCCATGACCCTACCCTAGGTATATGACTTCATCATTAGCCCCGAATGGATCGAGGTTTGAGTGGGGAAGGAGTTGAACATACTCCGACTCATTCTTCTTATTTACCAATTGTGTCTTGTTTTGGATCAATGGACTTAAGTGACGGCATCAACTTCTTTTTCAGTCGCCTTGATCCATTCTTTGTATCCATCGAGTGCGTTTTCCGTACTTGGCGATTTCCGAATGACAGGACGGAGGAAATCTTTTGTCTGACGATTTGCTCTACGGCGCATGGATTTAGCGGAATTTGTATTTCGGGAAGCGAGCGGAGCGGAGGTAGCCGCGGTGATCGGACGGGATAAGGCAGGGACGCCTCGATATCCGCGCCACCTTTTTCGCCATGTATCGCGCGGGCGACTGTTGCGGGATTTGACATGATTGCCTGGGCCTACCAGTGACCCACTCGGAAGCAACCTCATATAAGGTCCCGAACGGGAGGTTTTTTGAACAGTGCGTTCCCATTTTCTCCTCCTTTCTCCAGATTCATCCGCCGCGCCTGCCTCCACCTCCGAACTGCTGCTCCGCGCGTGTTCCGCCGGCGACAATGGTGAAAGCAAAGATGGCGGCTTTGGAACGGGCGAAGAAGGCGACGGCGAAGGGAGAGGCGACGGTCAGGCGGATCCTCGTCACGGGCCGGTTTGCCGCAAGGCTCGATCTAGGGCGACTGGATTTGCTCGACCATCCGCCAGAAAGATCTTGACGATCTGGCCAATGAAGGACTGATCCCTCACGGATCAGCGAGGCTTCAGGGGATGGAGTGGCAGCCGCAGCCTCAGGAGGGTGAGTGCGCCCTCTTAGCCACTCACGTTGACCGCGGGTTTTCTTTGCCGCCCCACCCTTTATTTCGAGGATTTCTGAACTTTTTTGGGGCAAAACTCCACCACTTCACACCCAACTCCATTGTGTATCTCACTGCTTTCGTGTCCTTGTGTGAGAATTTTTTGGGTTGTCGGCCGCATTGGGGCCTCTTCAAACACATTTTCACCTGTCGCTCCCAGATGGTGAAAAAGGCCAATCCGAGTGACGAGAGAACCCAAGTGATTCAGATGTGTGGGGGTCTTGGGGTTCAAATGAGGGGTAAGAGTGCTTTTCCAGCCATGGTCCTTCCTGAGTCGGTCCGAGGGTGGCAGTCGACCTGGTTCTACTGCCAAGACCAGCCGACACCAGGGCAGTCGACTGGACTCCCTCCTTTCTCCATGGATCGAGTGAGCAAGCCGTCCTCTCTGAAGGTGGTCCCGGAGGAGAAGGCTCAGATCAAGGTTTTGGTCGGCGTGTAGTCCATCTCATCCGTGAAGGGGTGGTGGTATGGATCTTCTAGAGGTTTTTCTTCGACGGCGCATCCAGCCACTTCAATATCGAGACCATCCGATGTGGATGTATTACGCACCGATGACACCACTCGGGTCCACCCGGAGGAGGTCGAGGATGCCACACTGGAGAGATGGATGACCGCCATCACAGGGAACAAAGAAAACCCCCGAGGAGCCAGGAGGATCCCTCCACTCGACCAATCAAACGAGCTAGACAAGGTTCGATCCCGTATCTTTGACTCTGACTCTGCTTACTCCATCTTGTTTGCTTAAATCGGTCGACTATCTTTCGTCTTGTTTATCTTCTTCCAGGTCACCACTGAGATGTACTCGATGCCCAATGAGGCGCAAGAACCAGTTGAGGAGGAGGAAGGGAGCGGAGGTGAAAGCCAGGAGGAATGGCAATCTGACGATGGGGGGGGGGGGGGGCAAAGATGACGACAACTCCGACGAAGAGGAGGAAGAAGTCGACCCTCCTCACATGGAAAGGCGATCCATGCTCACCCATGACCCTGCGGTCGAGCGCGGCAAGGCTATCGCGCCTGTCGGGCAGTCGACGAAACGTCCTCGGACGACCTCTCCGGCGCCGACTGAAAAAGCGCCGAAGCAACCCCGAGCGACGCCGTCAAAGCCGACAAAGGTTTTGCCAAAGATGAAGATGGCTATCCCCACTATTTCCGGGTACAACAGAACTTGAGCTTTTGCGAACATACTTTTGGTCGACTTGTTGACTGATCAACTGATTTCTGAAATCTGCAGCGCTGCCACCTTCGAGACCTCAGCCAGGAACGAAGACCAGGAGATGGAAGATGCTGTTACCTCTAACCTTGGTATGATCGCTGTAATTTCGCTTTTGGTCGATTGGATTTCCGTTTTTAACTTTGAATCTTTCCTGTAGTCCCTCCTCATGTCATTGATCTCCCTGATGATGATGATGAGGCCCCGTTGAGGCGGAGGAGGACTAAGAAGGCGCCTGTCGGCAAGACTGCTCAGGTTGCATCAGTGCCTGATGTGCTGGTTCATGAGGGTGGCAACACCACTCGGACTTCTGTGTCTTTCGCTGTGCCGCTGACGAGTGTCCGGCCTTCATCGTTGACTGCTGACCCGCCCTCCCTTTTCGCCATACACCACGTCCCAGAGGATCAAGTGGGTGCTGCCAAGGAAGCTATACGCCAGGCGGGGATCATGATGGAGCAGGTGAAGGTGGTCCGGGAGGCCAGCCAGGCGGCCTATGACGCCAACTCAGCTCTTCAGAGTAACGTCCTGTTAGTTGATCACCACTTGTTACGTTAGGATATGCTACCTGAAAACTCTTCTTTCTGAAGATCTTCGTATCTGTACACCCACTGGGTGTGTCGACTGAATGTTTGGACTGGTGGGGGCACGCTGAGTGCACCCACTGGGTGTAGTCCCCGAGACTATGGTGGACTGCTGGCAGTCGACTATAGTCTTTACGCTTTGAATTTCTTTCTAACTTCTTCACTCGGTCTGGTCGGACCATGTCGAATGGAATCTTGGAACCGGTGGGGGCACGTTGAGTGCACCCACTGGGTGTAGTCCCCGAGACTATGGTCGACTGCTGGCAGTCGACTATAGTCTGAAGAATTGTCCTCTCTTTTTTATCTCTTTCGGTCGACTGATCGAACCGAGTCGGTAAGACCAGTGGGGGCACGCTAAGTGCACCCACTGGGTGTAGACCTCGATACTACTGTCGAATATTTTGATTCGGCTGTAGTCTTAGAAACGCAATGGTTTTTCTTTAGTCACTCGGAAGTAACCTATCTTTGATGTCTGTCGATTGATTCTTCGCAGAAATCCTGTGAGCTTGTGGCTCACTATACCGATTTGGAAAACAAACAGATCCAGCTCAACCTTGACTTGAAGCTTGCTCAGGAGAACTCGCAGAAGGCGAGAGACGAAGCAAAAGGTATGGCTGGTGAGAACTTGACCTCGTCTTTGTCTTTCTGTCCCTTCCTAAGTCTGATCTCACTGCCTTTTTGCAGACAAAATGGAGGAGGCTCTGAAGTAGAAGGATCATGACCTTTCCGAGGCGCAGAAAACGGCTTTGAACAAAACCAAGCTCGCGGAAGAGAAGTTGTCTTCGATCGGAAAACTTGAAGAAGAGAACGCCAATCTGAAAGCTGCTCGACGCTGCCAACAAGGAGGTTAGCCGGTGAAGAACGACAAGATAGCTCTACGGCGACAAAGGCTGGCGAACTGGCGGGGAAGAGGAATGATCTAGAGGCTTATCTGGGCGGGCTTGCCAAGAAGTTATTCCTCATGCTTGAAGGTAATTCCTCTTATCCGACTGACTTGTTATCACTAACTCATCATAGAACCATTAGCTTGAACTTGAGTTGCATTTGCAGAATTCTGTCAGAACTTCGAGGAAGAGACTAGTCGAGTGGAGACAAGCCTGGACCCCATTAACTCCCCCGTGACGGATGAAGCCGCCATGAATGTGCTCCGACTGGAGTCTCGCGTCGCTGTTGTGGTGGACTACCTCGCTCGACTGAAGGTTGCGGTGTCCCGGATTGACTCGACACTCTGGCCAGGCGAAACACTTTAGAATGACCTCGAGTCTTTAATGACTCGACTGAATGACGTTCCAAGTCGAGTGCAGGAATGGAAAAAGTCTTCTGCCAGATGCGGTGCCGATGTTGCTCTGTCTCTGGTCCGCATTCCCTGCAAGGAGGCGCGAGAGGAAAGGCTGGCGTCCATCAGAGTTGCCAATACCAAGAAGTATGACTTCTGATCTTTCATGGAGACCTTCATTGGTGCTGCCACCCGGATCGCTGACGGGATCGACATGGACCGGTTAAATCGCGCCTTCAGTCCTCCACGGAGGAATAAAAACTTCTATGATTCGTCTTAAATTTGCCTCGGAATGCCGAAAGTGATCTTGTAACCGATAAACTTTAACAGGCTTGAGGCCTGGGTACTTCTGCATCCGTAGGATGTTATCCGAACTTTACTTATCGTCAAAATATGCTTTTGTTGGCCTTCGAGTGAACTTTGTTCTTCACTCGGATTATGCTTCAATGCTTGAGATGCAGCTCTGAGGTGGATCCAGTCAACCTACACTTCATTGTTCTTGCAGGTAGGGATGGATCATACTTATGGCGCAGCTCCGCAGGAGAAGGTAGCAGTCGACCTGCACCGCGTCGTCCTTGCGGATTGGAATGGAGCGTTGTACTTGTGGCGCAGCTCCGAAGGAGAAGGTAGCAGTCGACCTGCACCTCGTCGTCCTTGCGGATTGGAATGGATTTTGTACTTAGGCGAGTACTGGACTGCAGCTAAGCCTCCGAGTGGGAGGGTTGCTCTCCACTCGGTAGGATTTTCGGATACTTAGGCGAGTACTGGAGTGCAGCTAAGCCCCCGAGTGGGAGGTTTGCTCTCCACTCGGTAGGATTTTCGGATACTTAGGAAAGTATTGGACTGCAGCTAAGCCCCCGAGTGGGAGGTTTGCTCTCCACTCGGTAGGATTTTCGGATACTTAGGCGAGTACTGGACTGCAGCTAAGCCCCCGAGTGGGAGGTTTGCTCTCCACTCGGTAGGATTTTTCAAACTTAGGCGTAGCATCGACTGTCGCTAAGCCCCGAGTGGGAGGTTTGCTCTCCACTCGGTAGGATTTTTCAAACTTAGGCGAGTACTGGACTACTGCTAAGCCCCCGAGTGGGAGGTGTGCTCTCCACTCGGTAGGATTTTTCAAACTTAGGCAAGTACTAGACTGCACCTAAGCCTCCGAGGAGGATTTTTGTGTCATAGCTCTGAAGGGGAAGGCAATAGTTGACTTGTACCTCGTCGTCCTTGCAAAGCGCACATTGTATTAAATACTTAGGCGAGTACTTGGACTGCAGCTAAGCCCCCGAGTGGGAGGCTGGCTCCTCACTCGGTAGGATTTTAGATACTTAGGCGAGTACTTGCACTGCAGCTAAGCCCCCAAGTGGGAGGCCGGCTCCTCACTCGGTAGGATTTTAGATACTTAGGCGAGTACTTGGACTGCAGCTAAGCCCCCGAGTGGGAGGCTGGCTCCTCACTCGGTAGGATTTTAGACACTTAGGCGAAACGGATTCACAGCTAAGCCCCCGAGTGGGAGGCTGGCTCTCCACTTGGTAGGGATTTTTTTACAAACTTAGGCGAAACGGGTTCGCGGCTAAGCCACCCACTGGGGGAAATTTCTTATGTAAACGAAAAGTAATAACAATCACTGGGGAAATTATAACAGTCTTTGATAAACAAACTACAGAGGTACTTTTATTACATCTCACCCGAGTGAGTTCTTAGTGTAAAAGGGGCGGAGCAGCTCCGCATTCCAGGCTCGAGGCTCATCAATCTGGTGTTCGACGTTGTAAAGATGGTACGCTCCATTATGGAGAACTCTGGTGACGATGAAGGGACCTTCCCAAGTGGGAGCGAGCATGTGTGGTTTCTGTTGATCCACTCGGAGGACCAAGTCTCCTTCTTGAAAGGTTCGGCTCTTCACATTTCTAGCATGGAATCGACGCAAGTCCTGCTGATAGATGGTCGAGCGGATCAGGTCCATCTCTCTCTCCTATCCAAGGAGGTCGACTGCATCTTGCCGGGCTTGCTCCGCTTCATCTTCAGAGTAGAGTTCGACTCGGGGCGCATTGTGAAGCAGGTCACTCGGCAGAACTGCTTCAGCTCCATAGACTAGAAAGAATGGAGTTCTCCCAGTCGACCGATTAGGAGTGGTCCTCAATCCCCAAAGAACTTACGGAAGTTCGTTGACCCACGCTCCTGCTGCATGTTTGAGATCACGCATCAGCCGAGGTTTTAGTCCTTTGAGAATTAGTCCATTTGCTCGTTCTGCTTGTCCATTCGACTAGGGTGAGCAACTGAAGCATAGTCGACTCGCGTGCCCTGAGAGGCGCAAAAGGCTTTGAACTTGTCGGAATCGAAGTTTGACCCATTGTCAGTGATGATGCCTGCGAGAACTCCATATCTGAATATCAACTCTCGATGAAACTGATAGCGATTACGCATCAAGGTTCTTGATAGGTTTAGCTTCGATCCACTTCGTAAACTTTTCGACTGCCACAAGCAAATGAGTGAAACCGCTTCTGCCAGTTCTCAGTGGTCCAATCATATCCAACCCTCAAATAGCGAAAGGCGGGCGAGGTGGAATGGTCTTCAATCTTTGGCGGGTTTGTGTGACATATTGGAGTAGAACCGACATCCTTCACACTTGTCGACTATTTCCTTTGCCATTTCATTTGCTTTTTGCGGTAAAATCCCGCTCGGTATGCTTTAGCCACGATGGTCCGAGAGGGCGCATGGTGACCACAGGTCCCCAGTGGATATCATCAAGAATTATCGACCTTCTTACGGCGTTATGCATTTACGGCCGACTCGATCCACGCTTTCTCGAATAAGCATCCCTTGATCACGGTAAAAGCCTTGGATCGGTGGGACGATCTGTCGAGCCTCTTCTTCGTTCTCCGGAGCTCTTTCCTTAGGATATCTGCGATGTCTGGCACCGTCCGATCGGGAGTGATGACCACGACCTCCATGACCAAGTCGACCACAATTTGGGACTTCAACTTCATCGGATCGGTGGCACTTTTTGGCTGTGGCGCTTCTTCGGTGAAAGGATCCTCTTGAATCGACGGTGTGTGGATGTGCTCCAAAACACATCATGGGAATGGCTTCCCTCTTGGACCCTATTTTCGCCAAATTGTCGTGACTTGATTTTTCGGTCGGGGTACATGATGAAGCTCTAACCCTCGAACTTCTTCTCTAGCTTCCTCATCAGCATTACAAGAACTAGTCATGGTGGACTTGACGTCCACTCCTTCATCACCTGATTAACCACTAGATCTGAGTCGCCATAAACCATGAGGCGACGGACGCAGAGTGAAATGGCCATACGCAACCCATACAACAGTGCTTCGTATTCTGCTTCATTGTTGGAAGAATCAAAGTGAATCTGGAGCATATATCTGAGCTTATCTCCTCGGGGGGAAACCAATACTACCCCATCACCGGAACCATTTAGCATCTTGGAACCATCAAAGAACATAGTCCAGTGTTCCGAGTGAACTTGAGTCGGCAACTGTTGTTCAATCCACTCGGCGATGAAATCTGCTATTGCTTGGGACTTGATGGCTTTCTTTGCCTCGAACTTGATATCAAGGGGAAGGAGTTCAATCGCCCATTTCGCCACTCGACCAGTTGCATCTCTGTTGTGCAGAATCTCTGATAATGGGGCATCGCTGACGACTGTAATGGAATGATCAGAGAAGTAATGAGCAACCTTCTTCGCGGTCATATAAATCCCATAAACAAGCTTCTGATAATCTGGGTATCTTTGCTTTGATGGGGTTAATACTTTAAAGATAATATCTTGGTATTTGAACTTTGAAGGCTTTTCCTTCTTCCTCCCGCTCGACCGTAAGTACTATCGACAACTTTTCCTGTGGCTGCAATGTAAAGCAAGAACGACTCCTTGGCTGATTGGGGCAGCAAGCCTTTGGCTGGGTGGAGAGCGAGCTTTGAGCTCTGCAAATGTCGCATCACTTCAGGAGTCCACTCGAACTTGTCCGACTTCTTCATCGATCGGTAAAGAGGCAATGCCTTTTACCGAGGCGAAGATGAATCGACTTAAAGCGGCCAAGCATCCGGTAAGCTTCGGACATCGCGCACACGCGCAGGCGTTTCATTGAAGTATAGTGCCAACTTTTTCTGGGTTGGCGTCGATTCCTCGTTCGGAAACAAGAAAACCGAGCAACTTTCCGCCAGGAACTCCGAGTGTGCACTTTGATGGATTAAGCTTGATATCATACCTCCTGAGATTGGCAAATGTTTCAGCAAGGTCAGTCAACAGGTCGGAACCTTTCTGTGACTTGACCACAATGTTATCCATGTATGCTTCCACATTCCGACTGATTTGAGTGAGCAAACACTTCTGAATCATCCTCATGAACGTGGCTCCGGCATTCTTGAGGCCAAATGGCATGGTGACATAACAGAAGCACCCAAATGGAGTGATGAAAGCTGTTTTGATCTCGTCGGGTCCATGCAGACGGATCTGATGGTACCCGGAATAGGCGTCTAAGAAAGACAACCGCTCACATCCGCAATCGAGTCGACTATTTGGTCGATGCGGGGAGAGAAAATGATCTTTCGGGCAGGCCCGATTGATATGTTTGAAGTCGATGCACATGCAAAGTGACTTGTCCTTTTTGGGGACCATGACAACATTGGCGAGCCACTCGGAGTGGTAAATCTCTCAGATAAACTCTGCGGCTAAGAGCCGAGCGACCTCCTCGCCAATGGCCTTTCTCTTCTGGACGGCGGACCGTCAAAGATGTTCTTTGACATGTTTAACTTTTGAGTCGACTCGTAGACGATGCTCACCAATCCCACAGGAACACCGGCATGTCGGCATGCTTCCATGCGAAGATGTCCCGATTCTCACGGAGGAACTGGATGAGCGCTTCTTCCTATTTGGAGTCGAGTGTTGTTGAGATGTGAGTCGGAGCAGCATTGGGATCAGTCGGATGAATATGAATCGGTTTCGTCTCCCCGGACGACTGAAATGTTGACTCCATGGCGGGCTTCTTGGCTCGCAACAAATCACTCGGTCTGCAGTTTTACGGTACTCTTGCAGCTCTACCATCGCCATCGAGCATCAGCGATCTTAGAGCCTTTCTGAAAACACTCTTCTGCTTTCTTCCGATTGCCAGTGACAGTGATCACACCTTTGGGACCTGGCATCTTCAGTTTGAGGTACGCATAACATGGTCGAGCCATGAAACGTGCATATGCCGGCCTCCCCAGGATAGCGTGATAAGCGCTCTGGAAATCCACGACCTCAAAGGTCAACTTTTCCTTACAAAAATTCTTGTAGTCACCAAAAACCACATCGAGAGCAATTTGGCCCGATGACTCAGCCTTCTTCCCGGGAATGACTCCATGGAAGCTCATGTTCTTTGGTCTTGAGTCTGGACATCGGAATGCCCATCCCTTTCAACGCTCTGCATACAATATGTTCGTGCCATCGCCACCATCCATCAAAACCTTAGTTAGTCGAGTGCCTTCGACGACTAGGTCGACCACCAACGCTTGCCTCCCAGGGGTGGCTATGTGTGTCGGGTGATCAGACTGGTCGAATGTGATGGCGGTCTGTGACCATTTCAGATAACTGGATGTCGCCGGAGCGACCATATTCACTTTTCGGTTGATAACATTCAATCGACTTTTGCTTTCAACGTCAGCAAAAATCATCAGAGTGGAATTGACCTGGGGGTATCCCCCGTCACTATCTTCCTTGTCCTCAACTTTGTCCGACTCCTTCTCCTTGTCCTTGGGCTGCCTCCCCTGGAACTGCTGAATCAGGAGCCGACACTGTCGAGTGGTATGCTTCGGGTAAATGAGTTTACCCTCTTCATCTTTCTTCGTGTGAATGTGAC
The DNA here is from genome assembly GCA_021605145.1 of Aegilops bicornis. Classification (NCBI taxonomy): domain Eukaryota; kingdom Viridiplantae; phylum Streptophyta; class Magnoliopsida; order Poales; family Poaceae; genus Aegilops; species Aegilops bicornis. Next base: position 574,910,992 of record CM038670.1, on the reverse strand, counting down.
AACGCAAATCCTACACATCATTTCCATCTTGATCTTTCACTTTCTTGGGGTTCCAAGGCCCCTTGGGTTTCCCCTTGAACTTTCCTGGAGTCACGGCCAAGGCTTCTCCGGGAGCAGCTGGCTCGGCTTTCCGCTTACATTTCGGAGTTCCCTCCCCGGTTTCATTAGCGTCGACTTGTACTTGCCACTCCGGAGCCGATCCTCTTCTTCACCATTGGCATACTTGGTGGCAATCTCCATCATTCGACTCAGGGTCATGTCTCCTGTCCGACCGAATTTCAGACTCAACTCTCTGTTCTTAACACCTTCCTTGAAGTCACAGACTGCCTGATGATCAGATACATTCTCTACTGTGTGGTGCAAAGTGATCCATCTCTGGATGTAATCCCTCAGAGTTTCATTCGACTTTTGCACACACGACTGCAACTCTGTCAATCATGCTGGCCGCTTGCAAGTTCCTTCAAATGTCCTGACAAACACTTGGGCAAGATCTTCCCAAGTGTAAATGCTGCTTGGTGCTAACTGATTCAGCCATGCTCTGGCCGATCCCTCTAACATAAGCGGCAGGTGTTTCATGGCCACTTCATCGTTGCCACCGCCAATCTGGACAGCCACTCGGTAGTCCTCAAGCTAGGTATCCGGCTTGGACTCGGCAGTGAACTTACTGACTCCAGTCGCCAACCTGAAGTTGGGAGGAATCACCGCGACTCTGATGGCTCTGCTAAAACACTCTGGTCCCGAGACGTGTACTCTGCGGCTGATGGGTGCATTTTACATCATGACCTTCATGGTTAGCTCTGTTCCTGTCGACCAGACCTTGAACGATGACGGATCTCGCATCAAAGCCTGGTTCCCTCGGGTCGACTGGAATCCTTCGCCCAACACTGTGCTGGCATCTTTCATCTTGTTGTCAAAGCGCATATGACCCACCCCTTGGGGGAGGAGTGGGCACTCGACGTCGATCATCATGATCGAATCGGTCCTCATACTGATCACGCCGGCCTCCATGTCCCTCACGCCTCGGGGGCGATCTTGGGCTATGTGTTGACTGAAATGTATTCACAGCGACGGATATGCTGCGAATCCTGTTCCGCGACTGCAATACAGCTGAATTTTGATCCCCTGCTGCCCGGAGCAAATCTCTGATCTGGAGTAAGCCTCTGCCGGCCTTCGACTGGGAAGGCTGAATGGACTCTGCTATATGGGCCGCAGCTGCTAGATTCTGAATGGGAGTTCGGTATACCTGAGTCGGTTGTGGAAAGAGTTGACGTCGACTGGACGACGGGACCCGTTGTTGCGCTCGTTCGTCGAGCACCCGCTGGAGATTTTCCAGTCGAGTGCGCTCAGCCAAGTTGGCCAAACGCGCATCTTCTAAGGCACGGGCCTCGGGAGTTTCTCCAACGATAGGAGTGTGAAGCGCATCCATGTTCGGCGGTGAAGCTCCTCCCTGCGCGAAGTGAGGGACTCGGGTTGGTACTCTTCGTGAGCCTGCGCCCGGCTCGCCTCGCCAACGCCCACAGCCGGGCGGAAACCTGGAGGACTGCGTGGTTCGTCGACCATCGTAACCTCCGCCGCTGGATCGCTGCTATCGCTTTTCGGATGCACGATCTCTGAGCGATTCGACAGATCGAACAGGCCGTAGAGGGATTCGTCGGGCTCGATTGCTGCGACTTCAGGGGTGGCCGACTGGCGGGCCACCGCATGCCTCACCCACCGCTGAAGTCTCGACCGACCGGAGCGCTTGCACCGGCGAGAGACTGGGAGGGAGGACGGCACAAAATCCGACCGATCTTTGGGTCGGCAGGCTGCGCAGGAGGACGCCTTGGACGCCTGGCGAAAGTGCGTTGCCCATGGACGGAGTGCGTCGGCGTCGAGTGGAGGCTCCTGCAACCAAGCGGAGTTGTCGGCGATGAAAGTGAGCGCACCGAGACGGATCTCGGCCCTCAGCAAAACTCCATCCTGAAACCATGATGAATGGGATCGAAAAACTGCAACTTCTCCAACAAGTCGCTAAGACACCTGCCCCATGGGCGCCAACCGTCGTGGTTCTAAGTCTGACAGTAGAATGGGGGTAGGTATGGAGAGGAAAGATCCTAGCTATGGAGTAGTTGTATAAGCAAGATGTTTACGAGTTCATGCCCTTCTCGGAGGAAGTAACAACCCTACATCTCGGAGCCCGGAGGCGGTCGACTGTATCATGTGCGTATGAGTTACCGTGGGTGCGAACCCTTTACACTGAGGAGGGGGGTGGCTTATATAGAGTTAGCCAGCCCCTTCGACCCTCAGTTATGCAGGGATTAAGGTACATTAAGATAGGGGGTTACTGGTAACACCCACATAAAGTGCTATGATGACCATAAAAGCTACTTAATGATCGACCGTTTGTGTGCAGACTGGCTTTAGATCTCCCGGCGGTCGAGTGGTTGGCTTCATGGTCGAGTGTCTTCCAGTTGGTCGAGTGGAACCCTTCCAGGTCGACTGAAAGGTAGTTTCTTCTAGAAAATGTCCTTGGGGAGGGTATCTTGGACAGGTCCATGACCCTACCCTAGGTATATGACTTCATCAGTAGTTACAGTAACTTAGCTAGTTACTGTAACATCACATGTCCCAATGCAATATGAGTCTATAACCTAATAAATGAAGCTTTGCATGTTACCACACTTATGTTACTACCCACTATGAAGGTAGTAACATAGTCTAGGGATTTGTGTATGTTACTAGTGTATGTTACTATGCATTGTGGCTAGTCTAAAGGACTTCCTGGATGCAAATAAGGCGGTTGTCTCGGCTTGCAGGCGGCACTTGCGAACGACTTACCATGGTCTCCCCAATGGTGTTCTCCGTCGAACGCACTTCGCCAAACCACAAAAAAAATTGTCGACGTCACCGCAATGGGGAAGGAAGTCAAATATAGTTACTACCTCCATTTTTTTGTACACAAGGCCAGTATTATCAAAATTACAATTTGCAAAGGGACACTAACACTAATCGAGGCAAAATTGATGGGGTTAGCAACCAAGGACATTAATATCCCCTGCATGCATGCGGAAGTGAGAAGGTTGGTTTACATGGCGCTGCATTAATCAAACGATGAGGAGTGAGATGGTTAGCTCTTTGGTCTTTCGAGAAAAAAATACGCATTAATTGACACGTGTAACGAGGATTTGTATCGATTAAATCCCGCGAAGGAAAACCCCGCCTTTCTTTTTTAACACTAGTACTCCTAGTACGTACGTACTTATCCTGCTTGGGTCTAGGCCTTGCATTGCCAAACTTCGCCACACATTTTGGCCAAGCTTGCCTCAAGTTTTCAAAATGAGAAGGAGGTACACTTGCGCACGGCTGTCGCGGTCGCACAGCACCCTCACACGGTCGCTCACACGCCGCGCCCGCACCGCACCCTCACACGATCGCTCTGCACGCCACAAACCCAACCAAGGAACGCACCCTCATCGACACGTCTTTGTCGCATGTGAACAAACCACACTCAGCCATCCTATCGCTGACACATAATTTTCATTCATAGAGTATGTTTATCCAACCGCATGTTAGGGAGTATCCATAAGGCCCGTGCGGTGGTCTGTTGGGGAAGAAGAAGAGGTGAGGAGAAGGAAAGAAGGGTTAGGAGACGTAGGATATTCATCCAACCGCCCGAAATGGTAGACTGACCCAAGTCAGGCGACTTGCATAACAAATATAGTACAGTATGTTTTTACACAGCAAAAGATCCATAAAAACAACAACATAAAGAAAAACTATCACTGCTCGCGGAAAGAGACGGCCTCGTCGTCTTTGGCTGCCGGTTCGAACCAGCCGTCGTTGCCGACGTGTGTCTCCGCACCGTGGTTGTCCTCGGCCTCCAGCTACTCGTTCAAGCGGAGCGTGCGGGCGCTCTGCATGGACGAGAGCACAGCCCGGTTCAAGTCGAGGACGCCCGGTTCCGCTTGCAGGAGGGCCTCGATGGCAGCGGCATCTGCGCGCTCCGCGTCGAGTCGAGCCTCCGCCGCCCGGTTCAAGTCCAGGACGTCCGGTTCCGCCTGCAGGAGGGCGTCGATGAGAGCGGCATCCGCGTGCTCTGTGTCAAGTCGAGCCTCTGCCGCCCGGTTCATGTCCAGGACGTCTGGTTCCGCCTGCAGGAGGTCCTTGATGGTAGCGGCATCCGCGCGCTCCGCCTCAAGTTGAGCCTCCGCCGCCCGGTTGACATTCACGACATTCGGTTCCGCCTGCAGGAGACCCTCGATGGCAGCGGCATGCGCGCGCTCCGCGTCGAGTTGAGCCTCTGCCTCCCGGTCCTCCTTTAGTATCACCATGTTGAACCGCTGGTCCGCCTGCACCATGGGGACTCGGACACCGGCACGAAGTCGACGCCCATCATCTCATACCCATGGGGGGCCTTATGCGCCGCGACCTTCGTAGTGAACATTGGATCGGCTTCCTCCTCCTCGTAGCTTGGCTCCAGAGAACTCAAGGATTGGCCCGTCGCAAAGTGAGCTTGGGAACGGAGGTCTGTGGCGCCGACCGCCGCCGCGATTTTTGTGCGTCGCTCCGGCGTCAGCATCTTGTAGTAAGTGACCTTGCGACGGACCATGGCTTTCTGGCGAACTAGGGGATGCTTGATGCGGGCTAGGGGATCGAAAGGTGGGGGAATGGGCTGGAGATTTGGTGTGGTTTTAGGGCAATGGCTGGCGTAGGCCGAGCAGCGAAGGCTCTGGTGTGAATAGTGGTTCCGATGTGATCGGTCAATCGGTTTTGATCAGACATCGCTCTTGTCGCATTCGCGTTGCAGCCCGGCATGCTGGACCCTCCACGTCGCTCACCGAATGGAACACGCTTGCGTTTTCGGCTCGCTTGTGGGACCGCAGCTTGAGAGCAAACCGACGTCCCTCCCCTCCCCGCCCAGCGTCATTTATTATACCACCACTCCCTCCGTTTAAGCGGAGTAAATAAAAAAAGAGGGAGTATAATACGGATGAGGATCCTCCAGCGTGGCGAACCCATTGAGTAAGCGACATACGGGCCTAGCAAGCATGGGGTCCGCCAGTAAGTGACCGAAAGGGAGGGTAAGGCAGGGATACCTACGTCAGAGGATCCACTTCCACTATACTACTTTGACCAAATGTTAGAGTAATAATATATGACATGCAACTTACACAAATGTTAAGAGTAATTATATATGACATGCAACTTACACAAAGCATACAGGGTCTAATGCGTTTTTCGAGGCTAACTTTGACCAAATGTTAGAGTAATAATATATGACATGCAACTTACACAAAGCATACGATCAATTTCGTATGTGAAAGGAGTTTCCAATGATATAATTTTCACATTATACATCTCATGTACTATTAATCTTGTCAATAGTCAAATTGGAAACCATCTTGAGTACAAATCTAGAATGCGTCTGAATCTAACAATATTGATTGGGCGTTGTTGAATGTTCATACCTTTTTTATCATAGTAGAGATACTTTGACTACACATAAAACTTATATGTAAAGTAGAAAGGATAGGAGGGCGTATATTGTACGTTTAAAAACGAAACAAACATTGAATACCCTTTATATATGATTTGCGGATGCTATGATCACCGGTTCAAAATTTTGAATCCGCCTTAGGTATCACGTGCCCCCACTCGTTCCCTCTCGATTTCATCTCGGGGTCCGAGATCTATTGAAAGAGGACTAGGGTGGGTACATGCGAATGATACTCGGCGGAATGTTCAAATGAGGCATGCGGGAGGATGGACTCATTTGGAGGGCGACGTGATCGATGGAGAAGAGGGTTGGAGAGGAATGAGAAATAAGCAAACGCCACATGATTACACTCGAATGGCTCAAATAAACAATAAGTTGTCTCGCTTGGCCTACATAGTGAAAGGCCTAATGCGCAACGCGGAGCACTGGCGCTCGAATATGGCCAGGAAAACAGGGAAACTGACATGTGGGGCACACCCGCCGGGATGACGTAGCGCAGACTAGTCCAATGGAGGAGCTGGCCCACGACCTCCTCGCCACCGACAACCGTTCATGTGGGTCGTTGGGGCCAACAATGGGGCGCAGCTCCAGCACCGCCTCTGGACACGGCGACCGCGATGAGCGACACACTCATACCATCGCTAAACATGGTCGGTTTTAGTGTGCCGAGGGTGGCGTTAATGATGTGGCACGACCAACGATATGTTTGGTTTGTGCCCAAGGTTGCCCCATCAAAGCATTGGGTAGCCAAAATTTTGGTTGAGGTATTGGTTGCCCATGATTTGGCCGACATTGGCAAGAAAAATGAACTAGAGTTGGCTAGAGTTCATTGGCATGCCAAAGAAATGGCAACCACCCAAACAAAGACCAATCTTTGGGTCATGACCAAAATTTTGATTGAGGTATTGGTTGCCCATGATTTGGCCGACATTGGCAAGAAAAATGAACTAGAGTTGGCTAGAGTTCATTGGCATGCCAAAGAAATGGCAACCATCCAAACAAAGACCAATCTTTGGGTCATGACCAAAATTTTGGTTGAGGTATTGGTTGCCCATGATTTGGCCGACATTGGCAAGAAAAATGAACTAGAGTTGGCTAGAGTTCATTGGCATGCCAAAAAATGGCAACCATCCAAACAAAGACCAATCTTTGGGTATGACCAAAATTTTGGTAAGGTGCACTTTGGCCACAATCCAAACACACCCCAACACCCGGCTCGTCAAGGATGCATCGGGCGCAGCTGACGTCCGTCTGCGGAGTGGTGTAGCGCGGCCAACTGCATCCTCTGGACCTGAGACCATGCCGGGTCGTCTTGCTTTTTCAATGACATGCGGGGATCGCATTTGAGCAAAGGGCATCTCCAACGTTGCCACGACCGCAGCTGACTACCCTGGCACACCAAAGCCCTCGTCCCTCGCGCCGTCGCGCGGTGCATTCCCAGCCGGCGCCAGCTGCCCGCGTTCATGCTGTCCGTTCGTATGTCGTTGTTAAGAGGCTCGGTGCTCGAGGAACCAACTCCGGCGACTTAATGACGCACCCGGATGCTTGGCCTCACCGGAATGCGCTACTTAAAGCGGCAACGCCCAGCTAACCTCCACACCATAGCGCATCGTCCTCCTACCTGGCACCACATCCGCCATGACCACAAGTGCGAACGCTCTGCGGGGCGAACGCTCTACCGGACGGATGAAGCTCGAGGTCGCCACCCTCGCTCAAGTCGCCTCTTGCGATGCAATAGCGGCGTAGCCGGACGCGGACGCGACCGCACAAGCGGTGGCCACGCTGGCGGCCGACGACGGGAGCACCGTCAGCCACGCGTCCTACTTGCCACCGTCCAACGTCCGGCGGCGCCGAGGTCGGGGACTCCTCCGAGGATGAGTAGGGCATGGGAGGCGGCAGGGCATGGTGTGACAACTGGCCGGTCCGTATCCCGTGTTCTACTCTTCCTCGCCGGAGACCGCACCTTCACTTCAAGGGTCTTGAACTCCGCCCCCGTACATAGAGATTGCAGATGGAAGATGTCGGTCGTTGCTGTAGAATAGGTTTAGGGTCGGGTTTCTTTTATTTTTCTGTCCTATAAAAGTTGGAAATGTAATGAAAATCTATCGTGTTTGCATTAATCTCGGCCGGTGTATATGAACTTTCACAATAATATACATATTGTGGGAGTACTAGCAAAGATGCCCATGCGTTGCACGGAAGATCAAGATCTTGTGGGAGAAAAGGATGAACGAGGGAAAGCCTTATCTGCAAATGTGGAGAGGAGTGCGGGTAAATTGTCATAGTTTCCTTCCTATCTGTTAGATATAGATCGGACGGCCTATATTGCAGGATGACAAGCACACCATCATCACCAACTCGCTTTTTATTGAACCGAGACAAATCTAAAAACCCAACTAAGCCAACCTCCCAAAGATATCGCTGGAAAAGACCCGGCCGCGCTGTTTTAGTCAGGATTACCCGATCAGTAGTAGTAGTATCGATGGATCGCGCGAAGCAACAAATTTTTTTTGAGGGGGCAAAGCACCTACTAGTTTAAAAGGAAAAAGGCGGTACACTCACAACACTCCTGTCACGGTCGCATTGCACCCCACACACGTTCGGTTCTGCACACGGCTCACGCATAAGCGGGCAGCGCCGTCTTGCCTCTTCACTGACACGTGGGACTGCCCTTGGAGAAACCGACCATGCGCCAAACTCCCCTCGCCCACCACGCGAAAATCCTCCCCCCCCCCCCACACACACACAAAAATTCCCTCCAAATCCGATTCAACCGCCCTTCGGCCAAATATTCCCCAAAACCCCTCCCCGTCCCCCTCCACTCCACTTGCTCCACCAAAGCCGCCCTCCCCGCCACGCCGGTACGTCGGCGCCGCGGTTTGAGGGGACGCACGGCGATCCTCTCGCTCCCACAGTACGCTCTCGTAGACTGTCGTCCTCTAGCTGCGCCGCCACCTCTGGCTACGTTCTTTTGGAGGCGCACGGCGGTCAGAGCCGCCACCGCTGGCAACGTTCCTGTGGAGATGCACGGTGGTCAGCTTCTCCCACGGTACTCGCATTCTAGACTGAGGCCCCGTTCATGTCGGTGTAGCGCTGAATGTTAGCTGATAGACGCTGTTAATCTCACTGTTTGCCGAAGTAGTTTACTGTCAATATGCTCTACTTAAGAAGCTTCATTGCCCTGTTCTGCACTCAATCTGCTTAGCTGAGATGGCATGCCAAGGCCGATTAGTTGCTAAAATATCCTGCCATATATTTATTGTAACGTAGATTGCCATGGTCTAGTAGCCAATCTGTTAGGTGAAATAGCTCTACACCGTTTTATACTTGATCTTTGTTGCTGCGATGGCCTTCGATAGTTCGATGGCTGTGTGCTTGGCCTCATTGATCTTTGAAACAGCCTGCCATAATTTAGCACTCAAATCCGTTTGCTGAATTAGCTTTACATATATTTCATTACTTAGATCTGCTCGTCCAAATATCTTGCCATAGCTTTAGACATCGACCTAGGTATATTTTTTCTGGACTTCATAAAAAAGCATATATGTTATTCCTGTAATATCTAGTAGAAGAACTAATTTGTATGTCTAACAAATGTACATGACTTGGATAACTTCTGCTCGAAGATTCTCCGCTGCATATGTCGAGGGGGTTGAAAACTACATGAACTTTATCAGAGCTGAGTACGGTGGTCCGAAATCAGATGTGCTCTGCCCATGTAGCAGTTGTATGAATTCAGTTACAAGACCCCAGTCAACTGTGCAAAATCATCTACACTTGTATGGGATGTCGGTCACATATACTAGGTGGGTTCATCATGGTGAAGCTATGAACGTCAATGTTATTGACTACGTGGAAGCAGCGGATCACCATCTTGATCTGCCTGATGCTCAGGTGGAAGAGGAGGAGGAGGTAGTGGTAGTGGAGCCAGTGAGTTTGACCAACATTGAAACAATGATACGAAATGCTCGTGCATTCCGTGAACTTTCACCTGCAGAAGAAAAACGGTGGGCTCGCATGTTGGAACAATGCAACGTTCTTTGTCACCCCGTGAAATAAGCTGTCGGTATTCTCAGCTATGGTCACCTTTCTTCGTGTGAAGACATCTGAGCGGATGACCAACAAATCATTCGATGCGATGTTGGCTGCTTTTCGCAAATCTTTCCCGGACAAGGCCTCGAGCTGCCACACACCTACAGTAAAATGAAGAATTTCCTTCGTGAAGTTGGAATTGGATATGATATGATCCAAGTTTGTAAGAATAATTGTGTTCTGTTCCGGAAGGATTGTGCCAACTTAAGTGAATGCCCGAAATGCAAATCATCAAGATGGAAAGATGACGATGCTTTGAAGAGGATTCCTCATAATGTTCTGAGACATTTTCCAATTACACCAAGATTGCAGAGGTTGTTTCATGATCTTTGAAACAAGAGAGGATGTACTATGGCATTCTAGGAACCAGAGTACAGAGATCGAATGTAATGAGCCATCCATCTCATGGTAGTGAGTGGAAAAGCTTCAATGATAAACACAAAGAGTTTGCTCTTGACCCGAGAAACATTAGACTTGGCTTAGCTTCAGATGGATTTAACCCATTTAGCCACTGTGAGCGCCACATATAGCATGTGGCTAGTGCTTGTTATCCCTTACAACATGCCTCCAAATGTCTCGCACCAAAGAATCAAACTACATGATGGCCTTGCTCATCCCAGTCCAAAAAGTCCCGGAAAGGATTTTGATTTGTTCATGGAGCCTCTTGTGGAGGAACTTCAACAGCTATGGAAGGGTGTTCTCACTGGAGACCTATATAGCAGCCCACAAGCTGATTTCTTTCTGCTTGCTATTGTAATTTGGTGCATCCATGATTATCCGGCTTTGGGCACTATGTCAGGGCGAACGACACATGGTTACAATGCATGTGTTCGCTGTGACAGGAATCCGATGTCATACGCAATACTTAGCAAGATCTGTTACTATGGACACCGTTGTTTCCTTCCCAAGGACAAGCCGCATCCTAGAAAATACCGAATACATGTGTTCAATGCAAAGCATGAAAACCGTGATGCGCCAAAGAGGCTCACCGCCGATGAGTTGCAAGTGGAATTAGAGAAGTTCGGGCATATTACACCAGGAAACCATCCTGGTAATGGTAGCGGGAAAAGGAAGCATGGCACGGTAGAAGAGAGATTATTGTTTACCCGCAGGTCCACTTTGTGGGACTTGGAGTATTGGAAAGATTTGAATCTGCGGCATAATCTTGATGTGATGCACATCGAGAAAAATATATGTGACAACATTATCGGCACACTTCTTAACATTGAAGGCAAGACGAAAGATACCTTAAAATCTAGGATTGATTTGAGACACACAGGTATCGTAAAGGATTTGCGGGTGCAAGATGAAGGTAAACCACGAGGATATGGCACCGGTGTAATGCGTCTTGGACAAGGTAAAAAGAAAAGAATTCTGCGATGTCCTGTCATGTGTGAGATTCCCACATGGATTTGCTTACAACCCTGAAAGGAGAGTTAGTGCAGATGGAAACAAGGTACAAGGGTTGAAAACTCATGACTGCCACGTCCTACTTCAAAGGGTTTTACCTGTTATCCTTAGAGGATTGGGCCGCCCTGACTTATACAGAAAGCGATTGCAGAGTTGGGACAATTCTTGAGGGAACTCTGCAGAGAAATATCGTGGATAGATGCTTTGGAGCCGTCTTAGAGACAAGATACCAACTATCCTATGCGACCTTGAGAAGATATATCCTCCAACCTTCTTTGATGTGATGGTGCATTTGGCTGTTCATCTACCCGATGAGGCACTACTTAGAGGTCCAAAGACAAGATGGCTGGATGTACCCTATTGAAAGGCGGCTAGGCACTTTCAAGGGCTATGTTAGGAACAGAGCTAGACCCGAGGGTTCCATTGCAGAGGCCTACATTGCTACAGAAGTGTTGACATTCTGCTCAAAATACATTGAAACAGCTGATCAGCTTAGCAAAGAGGTGGGTGAAGACAATCCCGGGCTCAATGTTTTCGATTATTCTGTTCGAGTTACAGGGAAGAGTCGACAAGAGGACAAACCTAAAGATTTGGAAAAAAATGGTTTGGTATGTGTTGAATAACTGTCCTGCGATACTACCTTATATCAAGTAAGTGCAGTACTGCAGCTTATACATCGTAATCTACTAAACTTGCAGCACATTCTTATATATTTAGATGTTTGACGCGATCACTATGTTGTGCAGCATCTACAAAGAGGAGTTACTGCCGCAAAATCCAAGAAACATTGACAAATTGGTTATGGCAGGATTTGCGAAATGGTTCAAGAACCATGTAAGCTTTTGAAGTGCACCGTCCATTTTTTTAATATATTGAGTACATAAGATGATCAGCTTGTCTATTTTCTAACCATAGGTTAAGAAGATGCGAGAGGATGGGCAGGCAGTTGATGATGCCCTTTACTCACTAGCAATGGGTCCTGATACTCGGGTAAGACATTATGAATCTTGCATTGTTGGAGATGTGCGCTACAACACCCTTACACGAGACGAAGGCAGGAAGACACAAAATAGTGCCATCATGAGCACGGATACGTATGACAAAGAGACAACTGAAATGTATGCTAACATAACATACATTGTTCGATTGCGATATATCTCGATTCGAGGATCATCGGTGTGTGGTTACATTGTGCCGTCGTTGGTATAACCTGTTTTCCAGATCGCAAAACCCAGAGCTGATGATTATTTCAAATCCATCAATATCAAGGCGGCGTCTGCACCAACGAGCCTTTTATTTTGGCAAATCAAGCAACACAGATATTTTTCTTGGAAGACACATTTGCACGTAGCGATGATCGGAGAGTATTGCAAAGGTTTGAGCAGAGGAATTCGTTTAATGAAGTTGCAAAACAAGATGATGCTTACACTGCTCGATGTACAAGATAACACAGATGTTCCTAATATCTTTGAGAACCATCATGTCAATGACGCCGCGAAAAGATTGCACATGTCTTTGTGGACATACAAGAGTTGATCAAGAAGAAGCCAACGTTCGAGGACGTTGAGGACGAAGAAGAAGATGACATAGTGGGGAATTACGATTCAGACTGATACACGTGGCGAAGATGTTGACGCTGCTACTGTGGATGATGATTACATTGCTTTTGTCATATTTGCCTGTCAGAAGACGTTTTTTATCTACTATGTGAAATTGTGTTTGCTGTGACAACTGAAACCTGATGAACATCTTGTTTAGTATTTTCCTGTGAGAACATCACTTGTTATGTATGCTGATTTGTGTTTGGTGATTGTATGACAACTAAAACATGATGACATTGTTGTTTACTTGTACTCATATTTGGCCGTGAAACTTGAATTTGATGACATAGTTTGCTGTTGGACTGCAATTTGCTCGACGTCTTCGAATGAGAACAAAGCTGACCCGGCGTGGCCTCTGATATTTTTTTATTTATATGAGCAAAAGGGGATACCCCCTGATTTCCATTAATAGAAATCATTAGATGTTCACAACACTACGCCCAGCCTGCTACACAGGTTTCATTCATTACTAGTTTCAAAGAAGTGCTCATGTCGTAGCCATCGAATACATCATGAGTGCTACATACTTTGCAAATAAAGAGACAATCATCCCTCTGAGCACATCGATTTTGCCCATTATCTTCACAAGCTCTTTCATCTCCTCATTGCTGTCAAGGCCGTTCAGCAGCTGTTGCTTGGCCATGATCAGAGGAACTGCATCTTTAACCTTCTGCTCTGCATCTTCCTCTCCTGCCGTTCCTTCAGTTACTTGTCCAACACCCCAACCTGCTAGTATTGGGATTCCTCGGCTAACCAAATAATCGGCGTAGTGGCATTCCCCCACATCAGCCACTTCCCAAAAATACAAATCACACGAATCTTCCCTTTTCTGCGTGAATCAAATTGGAAGATCATCAACCAAACTATTAAAAAATCAGCAACTGAAAGCAGCAGAACAACACTTAAACATCTAATTACCACAACATTCGGGCATTTGTAGAAGACTCTGACCAGGTTCTGGATTGTGGTTGAGACAAGACGGATGACTCTGCGTGATTTGCGATGAGTGGCACCACACCAACGGCAGCGGGTTGCGATGAGCAATCGGGCTGCGGTCTTGTTCGGCGGGGTGTGATGAGACACACAGCGATGGTATGGGTGGCGACTTGGCGCATATCTGGTTGTTACTGCCGAAGAGCGGTGGACGAGCAACCGGCGGACATGGTTATCGCGGCGAGCTTACGATGCTAGGTAGAGTAAGTAGAGAAGAGGAGAAGCGAACGTTGGATATGTCAGTTTCATTACTTACAGAGTAGCATAGCACCATATATAGTCATAGTCTAGGTTTGGATTCGAACCAGCTACAGGAGCACGTCTTTCTTTTTTCTAAAACTCGAACGTCTCTTTATCGGGTACACTAGCTTGTTCTCAGATGCCTTCCCAAGTCTTTGATTTTCTTTCCCTTTTTTGCGAGGAAGGAAGGAGGAAAAATTGAGAGTTCCTCGGACTCGAACCCAAGACCTCTCGGTTGAAAACCAAGGGTGCTAGTCACTTATGTGGCGACGTTCCTCGTGAGGAGGACGGCGAATGACGCTTTTTCCTCGCAGTTTTCTTCCTATATATAAAAAGTATGCTACTTGGTGTCCGCTTAGTCAAAAAACGATTGTGCCAACCTTGACCGTTGGATTGACATTCAACGTCTATCGCGTTTCTTTAGTCTCTTCTTCCTCGAGCCGCCAAAGCCAAACCAGCGCCGGCGGGACCGCTTCTCCGCCTCCCACGGCTGGTTGTGATCTTCCCCGGCTCCTGTTTGTTCCCGTCCGAGGCCTCACCATCGTCCTCCGCCTTGGTTCGCTCGCTGCAGCGCCGCCCTCCGGTGTTGTCAACATGGTCAACAACCGAGAGGAATAAGGAGATGACTGTACATGGTGAGGATGACAGTAGGGACCCAGCAGCACGCGCAGTAATTTTGTTTTTTCGGGACGGAGAAGGTTATCAACTGGGTTGTGCGGAACCCATGGCCCGTCTAGCCCAGGCTTTTATTTCATATGTTTAGCACATGACCAGCCCAGTTTGTTTTTTCCTTTCTGAAAAATGGCTAGCCAACTATTTTGTTTTTTTGCAGAATAACCAACATAGGCCTACTTGCTTTTTTACTCGATGGGCGGAAATCTTTCAAAGGCGAGGAGGGATGCATTTTGCCCAGAAAATGGGCTATAAGTAATAAGAAATGGGCTATAAGTAATAAGAAATGAGCTATAAGTAATAATTAATGGGCTGTAAAATGAAAAACTACAGCAAACAGGCAATTAGTTCCAAAATACTGTTTTCTTTCGGATTTTGATATTTTAAATTTCATTGTTTTTGTGCGGGTAAAATTTCATTGAATTTAAATTAATTTGAATCTGGCTAGAAATTTCGGGCTGTATGCTGTTTGGGACAGATTTGGAGGCTGACTTGTGGGGCTACTAGGTTGATGTGTACTTTGGCTTTGTCAACTTAGTCCACAAACGATTCTAGCAGAAGGACCGTTGGATGTTAATCCAACGGTAGTCTTATTTCTTCAATATCTGGTCTTCTTGCTCCGGCCGCCCAAACCAGCTCCGGTGGACCTGCTGCTCCCGCTTCCGTGGCGGCTATCTTTGCCGCCACAGCCGCACCGCCCACCCTACTTCATTGCTTTGGCCAAGCCAATCCTCTACTCACCCACACCTCCTGTTATTTTTCCGCGACGGCGGCCGGACCAAGAACCTCGTGACTCCCCACCGCTGGGGAACCATTACGAAGTCTTCCCGGCTCCGTCGCTCCTTCCTAGGCCTCGCCGTCGTCCCGCCATGGTGCTCTCGGTGCGGCCTGGTCAACGTGGTCAACGAACGACATCCATCGGCCGTGGACTGTACGCAAAATAATGATTCCTCCACTGACAAATTTGGGGCCCACCGGAAGGGCCTCTCAGATTTCGCGAAAAACGTTCCCCCGGCCGACATGTCGGACCCACCAGCTATATCTTCGCACGCAAGGAAGTGCCTCCTTATTACGCACAAAAAATGAATACCCACCACGCTAGCTGGGACCCACCATAGTGGGAGGATGACTTGTGGGCCAACTAAGTTGGCCACGGGACCAGACGGCTTTGTCAACTTAGTCAATATGAACGATTCTAGCTCCAGTGACCGTACGATGTCCATCCAACGGCCGTAGTGCTTCTTCAACCTCTGGTCTTCTTGCTCCAGCCGCCCAAAGCAGCGCCGGTCATGCCGCATGCTCCTACCTTCCGTGGGTTTGTCAGGCCGCCGCGGAGGCCTCACCGCCCCCTACTATTCCCACCGCTGGCCAGGCCCTACAGCAACGGCAGCCTCACACCGCAGCCGAACCAATGAACCCTCGTACTCCTCTCCGCACGGGCTTCCACTCCCGCGTCTTTCCCGGCTCCGCGTCGTCCCCTTCCTAGGCCTCGCCGTCGTCCACAGCCGTGGTGCTCTCGGCACGGCCTGGTCAATGTGGTCAAGGAACGACTTCCATCGGACGTGGATCAGCGTGGGGAGGCCGATACCGGGTCCACGGCCGCAGCAAGGAAGTGCCTCCTTATTACGCAGAAAATAATGATTCCTCCACCGACAGCCGGGACCCACCGGACGGGCTTTATTTCATGGAAAACGTTCCCCCATCGCTGGGACCCACCGGCTTCATCTTCGCACGCAAGGAAGTGCGTGCGGGCAAAAACGATTCGCCCCGACCGGGACCCACTAGCTACACCTTCGCACGCAAGGAAGTGCGTCCGGGCAAAAAATACAAAGCGATTCGCCCCATTGCTGGGACCCACCAGCTACATCTTCGCAGCAAGGAAGTGCACGGCGGTCGGGACCCACCTGGTCGAGCGTGCGTGGCGTTGTCATCCTGGTCGCGAACGCGTACGTGCATATACCGCCGATGTAGAGGCGCGCCGCGTGTCGTAGTAGAGGCGCGTGCACGTGTCGTAGTAGAGGTGCACACGTAGCATGTACACGCACGCATAACGGCCGTGGTGCAAGAAAGAAAATCTGACGCCACGATGTGTACATACGGGCGGGGTCTCGAACGCCTACTCACGCATACATACGGCCAGGGCTCGTGTACATGGCTGGGTCAGAACGGAGAAACAACGTCGTCGTCGTGTTCATGGGGAGGCAACGGAATGCGTCGTGTTCATGGGGAGGCAACACAATGCATCGTGTTCATCGGGAGGCAACGAACCACGTGGGAGCCAACCGGCTTGGACAGAACAGGCGATGGAAACGAGGCCTGGCGTACCGCAGAACGGAGGAAACGGCCTTGTGTTCGACCGCCACGCTCGTAACGGGTCCTGTTGATTGGGAGGGTGTGGTGTACCGCCAAAAGCGGAGGAAGCGGACCTCCCTACGGTCAAACGGGGTCCTGTTGATCGGGAGGGTGTGGCGTACCGCCAAAAGCGGACGAAACGGACCTCCTACGGTCAAACGGGGTCCCGTTGATCGGGAGGGTGTGGCGTCGAAAATGGGCCAAACGGACCTCCCTACGATCGAAACGGGGTCCTGTTCATCGGGAGGTGTGTCGCGTCGCAAAACGGACTCCACGGATACTGTTCATCTCCATCATCGACCTCCTCCGGCCTCCACGGGCTACCGTCGACCTCCTCCGGCCTCCACGGGCTCCTGTTCATCCAGTCTCCACCGCGCTTACTCCACCGCTCTTGTTTAACCACCCCTCCACCGCTTCATCTGTTCATCCAGCCCTCCACACCACGGGTCCTGTTCAACCACCCCTCCACGGGCACCCTCCACCGCTCTACTGTTCATCCATCCCTCCACACCACGGGGTCTGTTCAACCACCCGTCCACGGCACCCCTCCACCGCTTCACTGTTCATCCAGCCCTCCACCACACCACGGGTCCTGTTCATCCAGAGGCAAACGCCACCACTCACTATTCATCCAACCCCCGCAACGCTCCTGTTCATCCCAGAGGCAAGATCGATCGGCTTGATTAGCAGCAGATGGCGAAGGAATCGCTCGATCGCGTTCAGTTAACAGCCATCGATCGATCGCTGGGGTTCAGTAACACGTAGCCTACAGTGCAATCGCTCGCAGTTAGAGCCCAACGCCTCGCTCGGGTTCAGTTAGAGCCAACACCTCGCACACACCGCGTACGTGTACGAGAGAAAGGCGCATCGCTCGGCCCCCGACCTCCCACCGTAACAGGGAACTCCCCGAAATTTTCCTCCCCCTCGCTTCTACCACGGTTTTTTCCGTCATGGACGGCCCAAGGAATGTCATGCAGCCGCGTCTCCGCCCGCCAGACGAAAAGCCCATTTTCTGTCATGATTTTTTGTCATAGAAGTAGGAGCCCACCACATCTATAATGATACCGGGTTTTGTCACAATTATCGTCATAGAAGTGTCATATGTATGACAGAAAAAAATTTCGTTCGGCCCAAAATGTCACGGATGTGTCTTTTTTTGTAGTGTTAAAGAAGTTATTTTTCTGAGGTTTGGAGTCCCTAGATATTTAATAACTGATGGTGGTTCACATTTTATTCATGGTGCTTTCCGTAAAATGCTTGCTAAGTATGATGTTAATCATAGAATTGCATCTTCTTATCACCCACAGTCTAGTTGTCAAGTAGAATTGAGTAATAGAGAGCTCAAATTAATTTTGCAAAAGACTGTCAAAGAATTGGTTCAAGAAACTTGATGATGCATTATGGGCCTATAGAACTGCATTTTAAAATCCTATGGGTATGTCTCCATATAAAATGGTTTATAGAAAAGCATGTCACTTACCTCTCGAACTAGAACATAAGGCATATTGGGCTATTAAAGAGCTCAACTATGATTTCAAACTTGCCGGTGAGAAGAGGTTATCTGATATTAGCTCACTTGATGAATGGAGAACCCAAGCTTACGAAAATGCCAAGTTGTTTAAAGAAAAAGTTAAAAGATGGCATGATAAAAGGATACAAAAGCGTGAGTTTAATGTAGGTGATTATGTATTGCTATACAACTCTTGTTTAAGATTTTTTGCAGGAAAACTTCTCTCTAAATGGGAAGGCCCCTACGTTATCGAGGAGGTCTATCGTTCCGGTGCCATAAAAATCAACAACTTCAAAGGCACAAATCCGAAGGTGGTGAACGGTCAAAGAATTAAACATTATATCTCAGGTAATCCTATAAATATTGAAACTAATGTTATCGAAACCGTAACCCCGGAGGAATACATAAGGGACACTTTCCGGAACGTTTCAGACTCCGAAAAGGAATAGGTAAGTGGTACGGTAAGTAAACCGACTCCAAAACAGTTTTTAAGGCAATATTTCTCCGTTTTGGAATATTTAGAAAAATAGAAAAATAAGTAGCAGTCCAGGAAGGACACGAGGGCCCCACGACGGTGGAGGGTGCGCCCTACCCCCTGGGCATGCCCCTACCTCGTGGGCACCTCGTGTGCCTTCCGGACTCAGTTTTCTTGCACGATACGTATTTCGGTCGAAAAAATCATTATATATTCTCCCGAAGGTTTTGACTCCCGTATCACGCAATTATCCTCTGTTCTTGTTTCGAGCTGTTTTCTGTCAGGGTTGTTAAGGCCAGGCATCATGTCGTCCCCCTCCTCCAACAATGGTGACAACAATGCTTGGCTAATGAAGATAGAGCTGATGAGGGAAGAACCCATGGAGATCAACAAGGATGAAGGGATCAAGAAGGCCACGGAGGATCAAGCTCCGGCAGCAGAAGACATCCTTTGACTTGATCACAATCTTCTTATCCCAACTAAGATCGAAGCTTTCAAGATGATTGAGTTACCTCGTATACAGAACAAGTATCTCACACGTGAAAATATTTTGTTGAAGGAGCATATCGTTGCACTCAAGGGCATTATTCGCAAGCTGGAGGACCTCTTACGCTCGATGTGTGACTATCCATCGTCACCTCCACCTTCATCACCAACAAAGAAGGAGACATAATCACATGGGTATGGGCACTCCCCTTGGCAACTGCCAAGCTTGGGGGAGGTGCCCCGGTATCGTATCACAATCACACTCCTATCTTTACCGTTTGTCTTAGTTCGATCCTATTAGTAGTATCTTGATATAGTAGAATAAAGTCTATGGCATGATTTAGTTTTGAGTTTTGCTTTATGATCCCTCTATGTAATCGAGTCTGTGAGCTTATAATAAAGATTAGTGTTGAGTCAAGGACTTGATTATCTTGCTATGATCTTGAGTGAATAAAAGAAAAGAGAAAAGAATAAAAAGAAATAAAGAGATCATATTGATCTTATTGAGAGTAATGACTTCACATAGAAAGAGTATGATGATTAAAAGTTGTTGGGAGTTGTCAAACATAGGCTTGGTCATCGTTGCAATTAATAGGAAGTAATAAGGAAAGAGAGGTTTCGCATATAAATATATTATTATGGACATCTTTTATGATTGGGAACACTCATTAAAATATGACATGCTAAAGAGTTGATGTTGGACAAGGAAGACAACATAATGGGTTATGTTTTCTTATATCTAAGATAAAGTATATTGTCATGGATCATCCAACATGTTGAGCTTGCCTTTCCCCCTCATGCTAGCCAAATTCTCAGCACCAAGTAGAGATACTACTTGTGCTTCCAAAAACCCTTAAACCAGTTTTGCCATGAGAGTCCACCATACCTACCTATGGATTGAGTAAGATCCTTCAAGTAAGTTGTCATAGCAATAAAAATTTCTCTCTAAATATGTATGACTTATTAGTGTGGGAGAAAATAAACTTTATACGATCTTGTGATGTGGAAGAAATAAAAGCGACGGACTGCATAATAAAGGTTCATATAACAAGGGGCAATATAAAGTGACGTTCTTTCACATTAAGATTTTGTGCATCCAACCATAAAAGCGCATGGCAACCTCTGCTTCCCTCTGCGAAGGGCCTATCTTTTATTATTATCCTCTACCTTATGCAAGAGTCATGGTGATCTTCACCTTTCCTTTTTACATTTTATCCTTTGGCAAGCACAGGGTGTTGGAAAGATCCTGATAGATATATCTAATTGGATATAGGGGAGCATGAGTTATTATTGTTGACATTACCCTTGAGGTAAAAGGTTGGGAGGCGAAACTATAAGCCCCTATCTTTCTCTGTGCCCGATTAAAACTCTGTAACCACAAGTATCGCGTGAGTGTTAGCAATTATGAAAGACTAAATGATAGTTGAGTATGTGGACTTGCCATTAAGCTCTGACATAGGCTCTTTCTGATGTTATGATAAATTGCAATTGCTTCAATGACTGAGAATATAGTTTGTTAGTTCTCAATAAAGTTTCCGATTCGTACTTTCGCATTGTGAATAGATTATTACTTAAGCATAAGTAATCATATGACAATATCTATATATGTTGTTGTTATGAGAATAAGCATGATGCCCTCATGTCCGTATTTTATTTTATCGACACCTCTACCTCTAAACATGTGGACATATTTATCATTATCGGCTTCCGCTTGAGGACAAGCGAGGTCTAAGCTTGGGGGAGTTGATACGTCCATTTTGCATCATGCTTTTATATCGATATTTATTGCATTATGGGATGTTACTACACGTTATGTTACAATACTTATGCTTATTCTCTCTTATTTTACAAGGTTTACATAAGGAGGGAGAATGCCGGCAGCTGGAATTCTGGGCTGGAAAAGGAGCAAATATTATAGACCTATTCTGCACAACTCCAAAAGTCCTGAAACTCCACAAAAGTCATTTTTGGAAATAATAAAAAATATTGAGCGGAAGAAGTACACCAGAGGGGGACCCACCTGGCCACGAGGGTGGGGGGCGCGCCCTACCCCCCAGGGCGCGCCCCCTGCCTCGTGGGCCCCCTGTTGGCTCTCCGATGGCCATCTTCTGCTATATGAGGTCTTTCGTCGAGGAAAAATCATAGGCAACCTTTCAGGACAAGACTCCGCCGCCATGAGGCGGAACCAATCTAGGGCTCCGGCAGAGCTGTTCTGCCGGGGACACTTCCCTCCGGGAGCGGGAGATCATCTCCATCGTCATCACCAACGCTCCTCTCATCGGGAGAGGCCAATCTCCATCAACATCTTCACCAGCACCATCTCCTCTCAAAACCCTAGTTCATATCTTGTATCCAATTCTTGTCTCCAAGTCCGGGATTGGTACTAGTAGGTTGCTAGTAGTGTTGATTACTCCTTGTAGTTGATGCTAGTTGGTTTATTTGGTGGAAGATCATATGTTTAGATCCTTTATGCATATTAATACCCCTCTGATTATGAACATGAATATGCTTTGTAAGTAGTTATGTTTGTTCCTGAGGACATGGGAGAAGTCTTGCTATTAGTAGTCATGTGAATTTGGTATTCGTTTGATATTTTGATGAGATGTATGTTGTCTAGCCTCTAGTGGTGTTATGTGAATGTCGACTACATAACACTTCACCATTATTTGGGCCTAGAGGAAGGCCTTTGGGAAGTAATAAGTAGATGATGGGTTGCTAGAGTGACAGAAGCTTAAACCCTAGTTTATGCGTTGCTTCGTTAGGGGCTGATATGGATCCATATGTTTCATGCTATGGTTAGGTTTACCTTAATACTTTTGTTGTAGTTGCAGATTCTTGCAATAGAGGTTAATCATAAGTGGGATGCTTGTTCAAGTAAGAACAGCACCCAAGCACCGGTCCACCCACATATCAAATTATCAAAGTACCGAACGTGAATCATATGAACGTGATGAAAACTAGCTTGACGATAATTCCCATGTGTCCTCGGGAGCGCTTTTCTCTATATAAGAGTTTGTCCAGGCTTGTCCTTTGCTACAAAAAGGATTGGGCCACCTTGCTGCACTTTATTTACTTTTGTTACTTGTTGCTCGTTACAAATTATCCTATCACAAAACTATCTGTTACCACTTATTTCAGTACAAGAGAATACCTTGGTGAAAACCGCTTATCATTTCCTTCTGCTCCTCGTTGGGTTCGACACTCTTACTTATCGAAAGGACTACGATAGATCCCCTATACTTGTGGGTCATCAGGCACAAAATAACAATTATTTAGGTCTAAAACTAATCCCGAAGGTAGATGTAGAGGTAGCGTGCCGATCGCGATCACATCGACTTTGGAACCATTTCCCACGCGCATCGTCACCTCGTCCTTAGCTAATCTTCGCTTAATCCGTAGTCCCTATTTCGAGTTGCAAATATTAGCAACAGAACCAGTATCAAATACCCAGGTGCTACTGCGAGCATTAGTAAGGTACACATCAATAACATGTATATCACATATACCTTTGTTCACCTTGCCATCCTTCTTATCCGCCAAATACTTGGGGCAGTTCCGCTTCAAGTGACCAGTTTGCTTGCAGTAGAAGCACTCAGTCTCAGGCTTAGGTCCAGACTTGGGTTTCTTCTCTTGAGAAGCAACTTGTTTGTTGTTCTTCTTGAAGTTCCCCTTCTTCTTCCCTTTGCCCTTTTTCTTGAAACGGGTGGTCTTGTTGACCATCAACACTTGATGCTCTTTCTTGATTTCTACCTCTGCAGCCTTTAGCATTGCGAAGAGCTCGGGAATTGTCTTATCCATCCCTTGCATGTTATAGTTCATCATGAAGCTCTTGTAGCTTAGTGGCGATGATTGAAGAATTACATCAATGACACTATCATCCGGAAGATTAACTCCCGGTTGAATCAGCGATTGTTATACCCGGACATTACGAGTATATGCTCACCGACAGAACTATTATCCTCCATCTTGCAATTTGTAGAACTTATTGGAGACTTCATATCTCTCAATCCGCGCATTTGCTTGAAATATTAACTTCAACTCCTGGAACATCTCATATGCTCCATGGCGTTCGAAACGTCGTTGAAGTCCCGGTTCTAAGCCGTAAAGCATGGCACACTGAACTATCGAGTAGTCATCAGCTTTGCTCTGCCAGACGTTCATAACATCTAGTGTTGCTCGTGCAGCAGGTCTGGCACCTAGCGGTGCTTCCAGGATGCAATTCTTCTATGCAGCAATAAGGATAATCCTCAAGTTACGGACCCAGTCCGTGTAATTGCTACCATCATCTTTCAACTTTGCTTTCTCAAGGAACGCATAAAAAATAAAGCAGGGGAGCTAAACGCGAGCTATTGATCTACAACATAGATATGCTAATACTACCAGGACTAAGTTCATGATAAATTAAAGTTCAATTAATCATATTACTTAAGAACTCCCACTTAGATAGACATCCCTCTGATCATCTAAGTGATCACGTGATCCAAATCAACTAAACCATGTCTGATCATCACGTGAGATGGAGTAGTTTCAATGGTGAACATCACTATGTTGATCATATCTACTATATGATTCACGCTCGGCCTTTCAGTCTCAGTGTTCCGAGGCCATATCTGCATATGCTAGGCTCGTCAAGTTTAACCTGAGTATTCCGCGTGTGCAACAATTTTGCACCCGTTTTATTTGAACGTAGAGCCTATCACACCCGATCATCACATGGTGTCTCAGCACGAAGAACTTTCACAACGGTGCATACTCAGGGAGAACAATTATACCTTGAAATTTACTGAGAGATCATCTTATAATGCTACCGTCGATCTAAGCAAAATAAGATGCATAAAAGATAAACATCACATGCAATCAATATAAGTAATATGATATGGCCATCATCATCTTGTGCTTGTGATCTCCATCTCCGAAGCACCGTCATGATCACCATCATCACCGGCGCGACACCTTGATCTCCATCGTAGCATCGTTGTCGTCTCGCCAACTATTGCTTCTACGACTATCGCTACCGCTTAGTGATAAAGTAAAGCATTACAGGGCGATTGCATTGCATACAATAAAGCGACAACCATATGGCTCCTACCAGTTGCCGATAACTCAGTTGCAAAACATGATCATCTCATACAATAAAATATAGCATCATGTCTTAACCATATCACATCATAACATGCCCTGCAAAAACAAGTTAGACGTCCTCTACTTTGTTGTTGCAAGTTTTACGTGGCTGCTACGGGCTGAGCAAGAACCGTTCTTACCTACGCATCAAAACCACAACGATAGTTCGTCAAGTTAGTGTTGTTTTAACCTTCTCAAGGACTGGGCGTAGCCACACTCGGTTCAACTAAAGTTGGAGAAACTGACACCCGCCAGCCACCTATGTGCAAAGCACGTTGGTAGAACCAGTCTCGCGTAAGCTTACGCGTAATGTCGGTTCGGGCCGCTTCATCGAACAATACCGCTGAACCAAAGTATGACATGCTGGTAAGCAGTATGACTTGTATCGCCCACAACTCACTTGTGTTCTACTCGTGCATATAACATCTACGCATAAAACCAGGCTCGGATACCACTGTTGGGGAACGTAGTAATTTCAAAAAAATTCCTACGCACACACAGGATCATGGTGATGCATAGCAACGAGAGGGGAGAGTGTTGTCCACGTACCCTCATAGAAAGCGTAAGCATTAGCACAACGCGGTTGATGTAGTCGTACGTCTTCACGATCCGACTGATCCAAGTACCGAACGTACGGCACCTCCGAGTTCAGCACATGTTCAGCTCGATGACGTCCCGCGAACTCCGATCCAGCAGAGCTTCACGAGAGAGTTCCACAAGACGACGCAGGCGTGGTGATGGTGATGATGATGCTACCAACACAGGGCTTCGCCTAAGCACCGCTACGATATAATCGAGGTGGAATATGGTGGAGGGGGCACCGCACATGGCTAAGAGATCAAGAGATCAATTGTTGTGTCTCCAAGGGGTGCCTCCCTCCCCGTATATAAAGGAGTGGAGGAGGGGGAGGGGGCCAGCCTCCCTAGGCGCGCACCATGAGGACTCCTACTCCCATTGGGAGAAGGACTCCCCCCTTCCAAGTGGGAGTAGGAGAGGAGAGGGAAGGAGAGAGAGGTGGAAAGGAAAGGGGGGCGCCGCCCCCTCCTTGTCCAATTTGGACTAGGGGGAAGGGGGGGCGCGGCTGCCCTTGGCCGCCCCTCCTCTTCTCCACTAGGGCCCAATAGGCCTATTAGTCTCCCCGGGGGGTTCCGGTAACCCCCCGGTACTCCGGTATATGTCCGAAACTCCACGAAACCATTCCGGTGTCCGAACATAGTCGTCCAATATATCAATTTTTACGTCTCAACCATTTCGAGACTCCTCGTCATGTCCATGATCACATCTGGGACTCCGAACTACCTTCGATACATCAAAACACAAAAACTCATAATACAATCGTCACCGAAACTTTAAGCGTGCGGACCCTATGGGTTTGAGAACTATGTAGACATGACCGAGACACGTCTCCGGTTAATAACCAATAGCGGAACCTGGATGCTCATATTGGCTCCTACATATTCTACGAAGATCTTTATCGGTCAAACCTCATAACAACATACGTTGTTCCCTTTGTCATCGGTATGTTACTTGCCCGAGATTCGATCGTCGGTATCTCAATACCTAGTTCAATCTCGTTACTAGCAAGTCTCTTTACTCGTCCCGTAATGCATCATCCCGCAACTAACTCATTAGTCACATTGCTTGCAAGGCTTATAGTGATGTGCATTACCGACAGGGCCCAGAGATACCTCTCCGACAATCGGAGTGACAAATCCTAATCTCAAAATATGCCAACTCAACAAGTATCTTCAGAGACACCTGTAGAGCACCTTTATAATCACCCAGTTACGTTGTGACGTTTGGTAGCACACAAAGTGTTCCTCCGTTAAACGGGAGTTGCATAATCTCATAGTCATAGGAACATGTATAAATCATGAAGAAAGCAATAGCAACATACTAAACGATCAAGTGCTAAGCTAACGGAATGGGTCAAGTCAATCACATCATTCTCCTAATGATGTGATCCCGTTAATCAAAAGACAACTCATGTCTATGGCTAGGAAACTTAACCATCTTTGATTCAACGAGCTAGTCAAGTAGAGGCATACTAGTGACACTTTGTTTGTCTATGTATTCACACATGTACTAAGTTTCCGGTTAATACAATTCTAGCATGAATAATAGACATTTATCATGAAATAAGGAAATAAATAATTACTTTATTATTGCCTCTAGGGCATATTTCACGAAAGTCAGTTTTGGAATATATTAGAGACCTATTCTGCCGGCAGCTGGAATCCTGGGTTGTAAAAGGAGCAAATATTACTTATCCCGGGGGGTTCCGGTAACCTCCCGGTACTCCGGAAAAATGCCCGAACCACTCGAAACCATTCCGATGTCCAAATGCAAGCTTCCAATATATGAATCTTTACCTATCGACCATTTTGAGACTCCTTGTCATGTCCGTGATCTCATCCGGGACTCCGAACAAACTTCGGTACATCAAATCACATAACTCATAATACAAATCGTCATCGAATGTTAAGCGTGCGGACCCTACGGGTCGAGAACTATGTAGACATGACCGAGACACATCTCCGGTCAATAACCAATAGCGGAACCTTGATGCTCATATTGGCTCCTACATATTCTATGAAGATCTTTATCGGTCAACCCGCATAACAACATACGTTGTTCCCTTTGTCATCGGTATGTTACTTGCCTGAGATTCGATCATCGGTACCATCATACCTAGTTCAATCTCGTTACTGGCAAGTCTCTTTAGTCGTTCCGTAATGCATCATCCCGCAACTAACTCATTAGTCACAATGCTTGCAAGGCTTATAGTGATGTGCATTACCGAGAGGGCCCAAAGATACCTCTCCGATACACAGAGTGACAAATCCTAATCTCGATCTATGCCAACTCAACAAACACCTTCGGAGACACCTGTAGAGCATCTTTATAATCACCTAGTTACGATATGACGTTTGATAGCACACAAGGTGTTCCTCCGGTATTTAGGAGTTGCATAATCTCATAGTCAGAGGAACATGTATAAGTCATGACGAAAGCAATAGCAATAAAACTAAACGATCATTATGCTAAGCTAACTGATGGTTCATGTCGATCACATCATTCTCCTAATGATGCGATCCTGTTCATCAAATGACAACACATGTCTATGGTTAGGAAACATAACCATCTTTGATAAACGAGCTAGTCAAGTAGAGGCATACTAGGGACACTTTGTTTTATCTATGTATTCACACATGTACTAAGTTTTCGATTAATACAATTCTAGCATGAAGAATAAACATTTATCATGAAATAAGGAATTAAATAATAACTTTATTATTGCCTCTAGGGCATATTTCTTTCAATAAGTAGATGATGGGTTGCTAGAGTGACAGAAGCTTAAACCCTAGTTTATGCGTTGCTTCGCAAGGGGCTGATTTGGATCCACATGTTTCATGCTATGGTTAGGCTTACCTTAATTCTTCTTTCGTAGTTACGGATGCTTGCGAGAGGGGTTAATCATAAGTGGGATGTGTGTCCAAGGAAGGGCAGTACCCAAGCACCGGTCCACCCACATATCAAATTATCAAAGTAACGAACGTGAATCATATGAGCATGATGAAAACTAGCTTGACGATAATTCCCATGTGTCCTCTGGAGCGCTTTCCTTTATATAAGAGTTTGCCAGGCTTGTCCTTTGCTACAAAAAGGATTGGGCCACCTTGCTGCACCTTGTTTACTTTTGTTACTTGTTACCCGTTACGAATTACCTTATCACAAAACTATCTGTTACCGATAATTTCAGTGCTTGCAGAGAATACCTTACTGAAAACCGCTTGTCATTTCCTTCTGCTCCTCGTTGGATTTGACACTATTACTTATCAAAAGGACTATGATAGATCCCCTATACTTGTGGATCATCAAGACTCTTTTCTGGCACCGTTGCCGGGGAGTGAAGCGCCTTTGGTAAGGAAAAATTTATATAATGTGCTGAAATTTACTTTCACTTGTTACTATAGAAAATAATCCTTTGAGGGGCTTGTTCGGGGTATCTTCACCCCGACCAGTAGAGCAAAGAGTTTCTCCTCAACCTACTGAACCTCAAAAATGTTTACTTTGAAATTCCTTCTGTATGATAGAGAAACTGCTAGCTAATCCTTTTACGGAGATGGAACATTACATCACGATATGCACCTAATCTTTGTGGATGAAGTTTGTGGATTATTTAAGCTTGCGGTATGCCCGAGGATGTTATCAAGAAGAAGGTCTTCCCTTTATCTTTGAAGGAAAGGCATTGACATGGTTTAGGCTATGTGATGATATTGGATCATGGAACTACAACCGATTGAAATTGGAATTTCATCAGAAGTTTTATCCTATGCATCTGGTTCATCGTGATCGTAATTATATATATAATTTTTGGCCTTGCGAAGGAGAAAGTATCGCTCAAGCTTGGGGAGGCTTAAGTCAATGTTATATTCATGCCCCAATCATGAGCTTTCAAGAGAAATTATTATTCAAAAAATTTATGCTCGGCTTTCTCTCGGTAATTGCTCCATGCTCGATACTTCTTGTACTGGTTCTTTTATGATGAAGACTATTGAATTCAAATGGGATTTATTGGAAAGAATTAAACTCAACTCTGAAGATTGGGAACTCGACGAAGGTAAGGATTCAGGTATAACACCTAAGTTTGATTGTGTTAAATCTTTTATGGACACTGATGCTTTTCGTGAATTTAGCACTAAATATGGACTTGACTATGCGATAATAGCTTCTTTCTGTGAATCATTTGCTACTCATGTTGATCTCCCTAAGCAGAAGTGGTTTAAATATCATCCTCCCATTGAAGTAAAAGTAGTTGAACCTATTAAAGTTGAAGAAAATACTATCACTTATAATGTTGGTCCTATTGTTCCTACCGCTTATATTGAGAAACCACCTTTCCCTGTTAGAATAAAGGATCATGCTAAAGCTTCAAGCGTGGTTCGTAAGAGTAATGCTAGAACACCTACACCCCCTGAGCAAATTAAAGTTGAACCTAGTATTGCTATGGTTAAAGATCTCTTGGTCGATAATATTGATGGGCATATTATTTACTTCTGTAATGAAGCTGCTAGAATTGCTAGACCCGATACTAAAAATAAACATAGACCTGTTGTTAGCATGCCTGTTGTTTCTGTTAAAATAGGATATCACTGTTATCATGGCTTATGTGATATGGGTGCTAGTGTGAGTGCAATACTTCATTTCTTTTATAAACAAATTATGCATGATATTGCACCTGCTGAGATAGAAGATATTGATGTTACAATTAAGCTTGCCAATAGAGATACTATTTCACCAATTGGGATTGTTAGATATGTTGAAGTCTTGTGTGGGAAAGTTAAATATGTTGGGGAAAATAGTAATTTCAAAAAAATTCCTACGCACACGCAAGATCATGGCGATGCATAGAAACGAGAGGGGAGAGTGTCGTCCACGTACCCTCGTAGACCAAAAGCGGAACCGTTATGACAACGCGGTTGATGTAGTCGTATGTCTTCATGATCCGACCGATCCAAGTACCGAACGCACGCCACCTCCGAGTTCAGCACATGTTCAGCTCGATGACGTCCCTCGAACTCACGATCCAGCAGAGCTTCGAGGGAGAGTTTTGTCAGCACGACGGCGTGATGACGGCGATGATGATGCTACCGATGCAGGGCTTCGCCTAAGCACCACTACGATATGACCGAGGTGGATTAAGGTGGAAGGGGGCACCGCACACGGCTAAAAGATCAACTGGTCAACTTCTGTGTCTATGGGGTGCCCCCTCCCCCGTATATAATGGAGCGGAGGAGGGGCAGGGGCCGGCCCTCCTAGGCGCGCCCCAAGGGGAGTCCTACTCCCACCGGGAGTAGGACTCCAACCCTTCTAAGAGTAGGAGTAGGAGAGAGGGAAGGAGGAGAGGGGAGGAAGGAAAGCCCCCCCTCCTTGTCCAATTCGGACTAGGGGGGAGGGGGTGCGCGGCCTGCCCTGGCCGCCCCTCCTCTTCTCCACTAAGGCCCAATAGGCCCATTACACTCCCCGGGGGGTTCCGGTAACCCCCCGGTACTCCGGTATTTGTCCGAACTTGCCCGGAACCCTTCCGAAGTCCAAACATAGTCATCCAATATATCGATCTTTATGTCTCAACCATTTCGAGACTCCTCGTCATGTCCGTGATCATATCTGGGACTCCGAACTACCTTCGGTACATCAAAGCACATAAACTCATATTACCGATCATCACCGAACGTTAAGCGTATGGACCCTACGGGTTCGAGAACTATGTAGACATGACCGAGACTCGTCTCGGGTCAATAACCAATAGCGGAACCTGGATGCTCATATTGGCTCCTACATATTCTACGAAGATATTTATCGGTCAAACCGCATAACAACATACATTGTTCCCTTTGTCATCGGTATGTTACTTGCTCGAGATTCGATCATCTGTATACTTAGTTAATCTCGTTACCGGCAAGTCTCTTTACTCATTCCGTAATACATCATCCCCCAACTAACTCATTAGTTGTATAGCTTGCAAGGCTTATAGTGATGTGCATTACCGAGAGGGCTCAGAGATACCTCTCTGACAATCGGAGTGACAAATCCTAATCTTGATCTGTGCCAACTCAACAAGTACAATCGGAGACACCTGTAGAGCACCTTTATAATCACCCAGTTATGTTGTGACGTTTGGTAGCACACTAAGTGTTCCTCCGGTATTCGGGAGTTGCATAATCTCATAGTCATAGGAACATATATAAGTCATGAAGAAAGCAATAGCAATACACTAAATGATTGAATGCTAAGCTAACGGCATGGGTCAAGTCAATCACATCATTCTCTAATGATGTGATCCCGTTAATCAAATGACAACTCATGTCTATGGCTAGGAAACTTAACCATCTTTGATTCAACGAGCTAGTCAAGTTGAGGCATACTAGTGACACTCTATTTGTCTATGTATTCACACATGTACTAAGTTTCCAGTTAATACAATTCTAGCATGAATAATAAACATATATCATGATATAACGAAATATAAATAACAACTTTATTATTGCCTCTAGGGCATATTTCCTTCAAAATATCCTACTGATTTTCTTGTTCTTGGTTCCCCACAAGATGACTTTTGTCCCATTATATTTGGTAGACCCTTCTTGAATATTGTTAATGCTAGGATAGACTGCGAAAAGGATATTGTTAGTGTTGGTCTGGGGGATATGTCTCATGATTTTAATTTTGCTAAATTTCGTAGACAACCCCATGATAAAGAATTTCCTAATAAAGATGAAATTATTGGTCTTGATTCTATTGCCGTGCCTCCTAATGATCCTTTAGAACAATATTTGCTAGACCATGAAAATGATATGTTTATGAATGAAAGAAGGGAAATTGATGAAGTATTCTTTGAACAAGGACCTATTTTGAAACACAACTTGCCTGTTGAAATTTTAGGGGATCCTCCTCCACCCAAGGGTGATCCCGTGTTTGAGCTTAAACCATTACCTGATACTCTTAAATATGCTTATCTTGATGAAAAGAAGATATATCCTATTATTATTAGTGATAACCTTTCAGAGCAGGAAGATGAGAAATTATTGAAAACTCTGAAGAAGCACCGTGCTGCTATTGGATATACTCTTGATGATCTTAATGGCATTAGTCCCACTCTATGCAAGCACAAAATAAAATTGGAGAAAGACGCTAAACCGGTTGTTGATCACCAACGACGGTTAAATCCTATGATGAAAGAAGTGTTAAGAGATGAAATACTAATGCTTCTGGAGGCAGGAATAATTTATCCCGTTGCTGATAGCCAGTGGGTAAGTCATGTCCATTGTGTCCCTAAGAAGGGAGGTATTACTGTTGTTCCTAATGATAAAGATGAATTGATCCCACAAAGAATTGTTACAGGTTATAGAATGGTAATTGACTTCCACAAATTAAATAAAGCTCTAGAAAATATCATTACCCTTTACCTTTTATTGATCAAATGCTAGAAAGATTATCCAAACATACACATTTTTGCTTTCTAGACGGTTATTCTGGTTTCTCTCAAATACCTGTGTCAAAATAGGATCAGGAAAAGACCACTTTTACTTGCCCTTTCGGTACCTTTGCTTATATACGTATGCCATTTGGTTTATGTAATGCACCTGCTACCTTTCAAAGATGTATGCCTGCTATATTCTCTGACTTCTGTGAAAAGATTTTTGAGGTTTTCATGTATGATTTCTCCGTGTATGCAACTTCTTTTGATGATTTCTTAAGCAACCTTGATCGAGTTTTGCAGAGATGTGAAGAAACTAATCTTGCCTTGAATTGGGAGAAGTGCCACTTTATGGTTAATGAAGGTATTGTCTTGGGGCATAAAATTTCTGAAAGAGGTAGTGAAGTTGATAAAGCTAAAGTTGATGCTATTGAAAAGATGTCGTGTCCTAAGGACATTAAAGGTATAAGAAGTTTCCTTGGTCATGCCGGTTTTTATAGGAGGTTCATTAAAGACTTCTCAAAAATTTCTAGGCCTCTGACTAGTGTTCCTTTTGTCTTTGATGATTGTTTGTGTAGAAGCATTTGAAATACTTAAGAAAGCCTTGATTTCTGCACCTATTGTTCAGCCACCTGATTGGAATTTACCCTTTGAAATTATGTGTGATGCTAGTGATTATGCTGTAGGTGTTGTTCTAGGATAAAGAGTTGATAAGAAATTAAATGTTATCCAATATGCTAGTAAAACACTAGACAATGCCCAGAGAAATTATGCTACTACTGAAAAAGAATTTTTAGTAGTTGTATTTGCTTGTGATAAGTTCAGACCTTATATTGTTGATTCCAAAGTAACTGTTCACACTGATCATGCAGCTATTAAATATCTTATATAAAAGAAGGATGCTAAACCTAGACTTATTAGATGGGTTCTCTTGCTACAAGAATTTGATTTGCATATTATTGATAGAAAGGGAGCTGAGAACCCCATTGCAGACAACTTGTCTAGGTTAGAGAATGTTCTTGATGACCCACTACCTATTGATGATAGCTTTCCTGATGAACAATTAGCTGTCATAAATGCTTCTCGAACTGCTCCATGGTATGCTGATTATGCTAATTACATTGTTTCTAAATTTATACCACCTAGTTTCACATACCAGCAAAAGTAAAAGTTTTTCTATGATTTAAGACATTACTTCTGGGATGACCCACACCTTTATAAAGAAGGAGTAGATGGTGTTATTAGACGTTGTGTACCTGAGCATGAGCAGGAACAGATCCTACGCAAGTGTCACTCCGAGGCTTATGGAGGACACCACGCTGGAGATAGAACTGCACATAAGGTATTCCAATTCGGTTTTTATTGGCCTACTCTTTTTAAAGATGCCCGTAAGTTTGTCTTGTCTTGTGATGAATGTCAAAGAATTGGTAATATTACTAGACGTCAAGAAATGCCTATGAATTATTCACTTCTTAATGAACCATTTGATGTTTGGGGCTTTGATTATATGGGACCGTTTCCCTCCTCTAATGGGTATACACATATTTTAGTTGTTGTTGATTACGTTAGTAAGTGGGTAGAAGCTATTCCAACTAGTAGTGCTGATCATAACACCTCTATTAATATGCTTAAAGAAGTTATTTTTCCGAGATTTGGAGTCCCTAGATACTTAATGACTGATGGTGGTTCACATTTTATTCATGGTTCTTTTTGTAAAATGCTTGCTAAGTATGATGTTAATCATAGAATTGCATCTCCATACCATCCACAGTCTAGTGGCCAAGTAGAACTGAGTAATAGGGAGATTAAATTAATTTTGCAAAAGACTGTTAATAGATCTAGAAAGAATTGGTCCAAGAAACTTGATGATACATTATGGGCCTATAGAATTGCATATAAAAATCCTATGGGCATGTGACGGATGTGGGGTACCGGCAAACCCTTAAGGTTCGAACACTCGGGTGCACGCGAAGTCTTTCCCTTCTACCGATCTACGCCCTAGCTCGCTAAGATCTCGCGGACTAACTCGACGAACTCGCAACACAGAAAGACACGAGGTTTATACTGGTTCGGTCCACTGTTGTGGTGTAATACCCTACTCCAGTGTGGTGGTGGTGGATTGCCTCTTGGGCTGATGAACAGTACAAGGGAAGAATAGCCTCCTGAGGTTGAGGTGTTCTTGTGCGTATGAACTTGTGGCGTGAGGATTCGATCAGTTCAGCCTGCCTCTATTATGGTGGCCAGCTCTACTTATATAGGCCCTAGTCCTCTCCCCAAATATTGAGCTGGAAGGGAGCCAACAACGGCGGCCAATTTGAAAGGGGACATCTAGTACAAGCTATCCTGACAAAAGTGGTCTTCGCCTGCGAAAAGCTCTGGGGTGACGCCGTCTTGGGCTCCACGATGACCTCCGCCTTGCCATCCTCCTGATCTTGGTCTCGTTGCACCAATATGGCAACCTTTTCCTGATGCCTCGGTACTCTTCGCCTGCGCTGGCCTCCTTAGCACCAAAGAGGAAATAGGGACGCTGCGCGCACTGGCGCCCGCCTGGTGCCGTTCGTCATGGCTCACGTCACGAGAGTCTCGTGAGGTTTGCCTCGCCTTGATATCTCCGCTCCTCGTGAGCCTGCTTGGCTAGGCCACTCCAGAGGAGGTCTTGCGTCGTCCGCCTCGCGAGGCTTGGACCCTCATGAGGTCTTGGGTGCCTTGTCAACGAAGATGGGTCACTCTGACTTTCTTTGCTTGGCCCTGTTGTGGGCATGAGCGAAGCAATTCTGGGGACGCCCATTCCCAGAACACCGACAGTATGTCCTCCGTATAAAATGGTTTATGGAAAAGCATGTCACTTACCTCTCGAACTAGAACATAAGGTATATTGGGCCATTAAAGAGCTCAATTATGATTTCAGACTTGCCGGTGAGAAGAGACTATTTGACATTAGCTCACTTGATGAGTGGAGAACCCAGGCCCATGAGAATGCCAAACTGTTTAAAGAAAAAGTTAAAAGATGGCATGACAAAAGGATACAAAAGTGTGAGTTTAATGTAGGTGATTATGTTTTATTATACAACTCTCATTTAAGATTTTTTGCAGGAAAACTCCTCTCTAAATGGGAAGGTCCTTACGTTATCGAGGAGGTCTATCGTTCCAGTGCCATAAAAATCAACAACTTCGAAGGCACAAATCCGAAGGTGGTGAACGGTCAAAAAATCAAACATTATATCTCAGGTAATCCCATAAATGTTGAAACCAATGTTATTGAAACTGTAACCCTGGAGGAGTACATAAGGGACACTTTCTAGAATGTTTTAGACTCCGAAAAGGAATAGGTATGTGGTACGGTAAGTAAACCGACTCCAAAATAGTTCTAATAGCAATTTTTCTCCGCTTTGGAATATTTAAGAAAATAGGGAAATAAGAAGAAGTCCGAAAGGGACACGAGGCATCCACGAGGGTGGAGGGCGCGCCCTACCCCCTGGGCGCGCCCCCTGTCTCGTGGGCACCTCGTGTGCCCTCCGGACTCCGTTTTCTTGCACGATACTTCTTTTGGTCGGTAAAAACTCATTATATAATCCCCCGAAGGTTTTGACCACCGTACCACAATAATACCTCCTGTTTTTATTTTGAGCTGTTTTCTGCCAGAGTTTTCAAGGCCAGGCATCATGTCGTCTCCCTCCTCCAACAACGCGTGCGATGATGCTTGGCTAATGAAGATAGATATGAAGAGAGAAGAATCTGGGGAGATAAAAAAAGATGATAGGATCAAGAAGGCCGCGGAGGGTCAAGCTCCGGCAGCAGAAGAGGAAGACATCCTTCGACCTCACTAAAATCTTCTTACCCCTACTGACATTGAAGCTTTCAAGATGATTGAGATAGTTCGGGTGCAGAACAAGTATCTAACTCGTGAAAATATTCTGTTGCAAGAGCATATCATCGCACTCAAGGGAATTATTAGTAAGTTTGAGCACCTCCTACGCTCGATGTTGGACGACAAGCCTACGTCATCAACAACTCCATCACCACCACCTCCGAAGAAAGAGACATAAATACATGGGTATGGACACTCCCCTTGGCAACTGGGAAGCTTGGGGGAGGTGCCCCGGTATCGTATCACCATCACACTTCTATCTTTACCATTTTTATTAGTTTGATCCTTTTGGTTATATCTTGATCTAGTAGAATAAAGTTTAGTATGATCTAGCTTTGAGTTTTTGTGTTGATCCTTATCTATGTAATCGAGTCCATGAGCTATATATAATAAAGATTAGTCTTGAGTCGAGGGCTTTGTCGGTGTTCTGGGAACAGGGGTCCCCAGACTTGCCTGCCTGCGGCCACAGTGGCTAAGCCCGGCCAGCCGTCGACCATCTTCATCGACAAAGGCATCCAAGAGCCTCCACGAGGGTCCAAGCCTCATGAGGCGGACGACGCAAGACCTCCTGCAGAGTGGCCTAGCCGAGCAGGCTCACAAGGAGGCGGAGATATCAAGGTAGGGCAAACCTCATGAGGCTCTCGTGGCGTGAGCCATGACCCAGGCGACACCCAGGCGGGTGCCGGTAGCGTATAAGCGTCCTTATTTCCTCTTTGGTGCTAAGGAGGCGGCGCCGAAAGAGTATCGAGGCATCAGGCAAAGGTTGCTATATTGGTGCAACGAGACCAAGACCAGGAGGACGGCAAGACGGAGGTCTTCGTGGAGCCCAAGACGGCGTCACCACCAGAGCTTTTCGCAGGCGAAGACCTCTTTTGTCAGGATAGCTTGTACTAGTTGTCCCCCTTCAAATTCGCCCGCCGTTGTTGGCTCCCTTCCTGCTCGATATTTGGGAAGAGGACCAGGGCCTATATAAGTAGAGCTATCCACCATAGTAGGGGCATCTGATCTTAGCTTGATCAAACCCGATCGAGAGCCTACCCTAGCCACAAGAACACCTCAACCTCAGGAGGCTGTTCTTCCCTTGTACTGTTCATCATCAGCCCTAGAGGCAATCGACCACCACCACCTTTGGGTAGGGTATTACACCACAACGGTGTCACGAACCAATATAAACCACGTGTCTTTACGTGTTGCGAGTTAAATCCGAGTTCGTCCGCGAGATCTTAGCGAGCTAGGGCATAGATCGGTAGGAGGGAAAGACTTCGCGTGCACCCCAGTGTTCGAACCTTAAGGGTTTGCCGGAACCCCACATCCGACATTTGGCGCGCCAGGTAGGGGTACGTCGTAGCTTCCCTTCCATCAGTTTGTCGCTTCGTCGCTCAGACGGCTCCCATCGGTGGGCCACCTCGTCGTTCTCTGTCTCCCACCGCCAACGCTGCCACCGGCCCGGCGGGGAACGAGCAGCAGGCGTCCTCGCTGCACCCTTCGGTGCGGCAGGACGGCCGCACCGCCACTCCATCGCTGACCCCTGCCGGTTCTTCGTCTCACGCGCACCATGCTCCCATGGAGGTGCAGTCCACTCTCCTCGCGGTGAACGAACTCCTGCGCTACCGCCCAGTCGACGACCTCTATGAGGAGTGGCTCGACCATGTCGCCGAGCTTGTCTGCACCGCAGGGGGCTCTCCGGCGCCGTCCCTCTCTCTACCTCCCCCTCAACCGGCCATGGGCGGCGAGGCTCGTGGCGTGCCTCTACCACCCCTGCCTCAAGACGGTGCCTTGGCACCAAGGCACGCGGCCCCGCGGCATGATCCACCGCGCCCGATGCCCGAGCGCGAAGAGAGAAGCTGCCAAGAAATCCCTCGGCTGCGAGAAGCTGCACCTGCGCTTCCCGCGCCGCCTCGTCAAGACCGTGCACCGCCCGCAGTAGCGCAGCGCGGACCTCGTCAAGACCAAGCTCCACCTCCGAAGTGGGCCCCGGCAACCACGGCAGGCTGCCGCGCCTTCACACCTGAGCTGCGTAGCGTCGACTGGCCAGGCAAGTTCAAGCTGATCTGCCTCCTCGCTACGACGGCACCGCCGACCCCCGCGGAGTTCCTGCAGCTCTATGAGATGAGCATCGAAGTGGCCAACGGCGACGAAAAAGTCATGGCGAACTGGTTTCCCGCTCCTGGCTCCTGAACCTGCAGCACGGCTCGATCTCCTCTTGGGACGAAATGCGCGACCGCTTCATCGCCAACTTCCAGGGCACTCGCGACCGCCCGCTGGCCGCGGGTGATCTACGCCGCATCAAGCAACAACCAGGAGAGACCCTCCAGAAGTACATTCAGCGCTTCAACAACACCCGCCTCAAGATCCCCAAGGTCACAGACGAAGCCATCATCTCCGCGTTCTCAGACGGCATCCGTGACATCAAGATGAAGGAAGAGCTCGCCATCCACGAGGAGCTCTGCACCTCTCAGGAGTTGTTCAACCTGGCGACCAAGTGCGCAAGAGCTGAAGAGGGGCGTCTCT
This sequence comes from Aegilops bicornis, assembly GCA_021605145.1. Classification (NCBI taxonomy): domain Eukaryota; kingdom Viridiplantae; phylum Streptophyta; class Magnoliopsida; order Poales; family Poaceae; genus Aegilops; species Aegilops bicornis. The sequence continues at coordinate 574,872,204 of CM038670.1, read as the reverse complement.
CTCTCTCCCTCTTAGAGCTGCCAACAAGGGTGCAGAGGAGAAGAAAGCCAAGGCCAAGGACGTTAAGCGCAAGGAGGCGATTGTGCTCGCAGCGGAGCCCGACACCAAGCGGGCCAGAGATCTGCCGGAGTCGTCTAAGAACAGCCGACCGTTCCGCGCCTTCCACAACCTGAACACCCACAACACCAGCGACTGTCAAGAGCTCAGAGCCATACGAGAAGGACGCTTGATCGACGCCCGGCGCAGTGATGACGGCTACGACCACGGAGGAGGACGTGGGGGCGGACGCTGGGACGACCGTGGCCCGCGCTAGGAATGGCGCGACAGGCCACGCGAGTGTAACGCCCTCGATGCGGCTATATCTCCCACATGTCGAAGCACGACTTAGAGGCATAACCGCAATGAAAGCAATGTCGCAAGTGAGGTAATCTTCACACAACCCATGTAATACATAAGGGAAAGAGATACATAGTTGGCTTACGATGGCCACTTCACACAATACATAAATAAACATCCATCATTCAGATTATACTCAAGGTCCGACTACGGAACCAAAGTAAAAGAAGATACCCCAAATGCTACACGGATCCCGATCGTCCCAACTGAGCTCCACTCGATCATCGTGGAAAAAGACACATAGTAACGACCATGTTCCTCATCGAACTCCCACTTGAGCTCGGTTGCGTCACCTGCTTGGCATCGTCGGCACTGCAATCGCTTTTGGTAGAATCTGTGAGTCACGGGGACTCGGCAATCTCACCCGCGAGATCAAGACCATTTAAGCTTATAGGTAGGACAGAGTTGTGAGGTGGAGCTGCAGCAAGCGACTAGCATATATGGTGGCTACATTCGCAAAAGAGAGTGAGAAGAGAAGCAAAGCACGGTCGTGAAGCTAGTAGCGATCAAGAAGTGATCCTGAAACTACTTACGTCAAACATAACTCCAACACCGTGTTCACTTCCCGGACTCCGCCGAGAAGAGACCATCACGGTTACACCACCTTGATTGTTGTGTATTTTAATTTAAGGACAACTTCGGGTTTTCTACAACCGGACATTAACAAATTCCCATCTGCCTCTTAACGCGGGCACGGCTTTGAAAAGATAATACCTGCAGGGGTGTCCCAACTTAGCCCATTATAAGCTCTCACGGTCAGCGAAGGATATTCCTTCTACCGGGAAGACCCGATCGATCTTGAAATCCCGGACTACAAGACATTTCGACAAAGCAATAAAACAAGACCAGCAAAAGCCGCCCGATTGTCTTGACAAATCCCGATAGGAGCTGCACATATCTCGTTCTCGGGGCACATCCGGACGAGACTAGCTACGAGTAAAACCAAGCCTCGAGTTTCCCGTGGTGGCCTCAAGTGACAGATTCGGGCCAGACTCGAAGGAGCACCGTCCGGGGTTAAAATAAATATGACCCTCGGGCGCGCGAAAACCCGGGGCCAAAAGGCTGAGGGGGCAAATGGTAAAACCAAAGTTGGGCCTTCTTGGATGAGTCTTATTCAAAGCGAACTGTCAAGGGGTCCCATAAATCACCCAACCGTGTAAGGAACGCGAAATCAAGGAACATAACACCGGTATGACGGAAACTAGGCGGCAAGAGTGGAACAAAACACCGGGCATAAGGCCGAGTCTTCCACCCTTTACCAAGTATATAGATGCATTAATTATAGCAGATATATTGTGATATCCCCAACAAGTAAACATGTTCCAACAAGGAACAACATCTCCATATTCAATAAGGAACAAACTTCATCTTCACCGCAACTAGCAACGCTATAAGAGAAATTTGAGCAAAGCGGTAACATAGCCAATCAACGGTTTGCTAGGAAAGGATGGTTAGAGGTTTGACATGGAAATATGGGTGGCATGATATAGCAAGTGATAGGCATCGTAGCATAGGCATAGCAAAAGAGCGAGCATCTATCATAGCAAAGATAGAAGTGATTTCGAGGGTATGGTCATCTTGCCTGCAAGGTTCTCAGAGTTGTCGAAAGCTTGATCCTCGTAAGTGTTCTCAACAGGTTCCTCGTTCATGTACTCGTATCCCGGCTCTACCCAAAGAAAGAACACAAACAAAGGAACCACAATAAATCACGGTGCAATGCACAAGCAACATGATGCAATATATGGCATGATATGCGGGATGTGATATGCAATGCGTATGCGTGCTCGGAAGGAAAATGATGAACCAGGCATCAACTTGGCAAACCAAGTATGCCGCTGGAAAGATGAGATGATTTCGGTTGAAATCGATATAAAGATCACCGGAATCGGATGCACGGTTTGCAAATGACAAGCAAAACAAGAATGGCACAAATCTGCCATTAACAGCATGATACCACTTAGCAAGCAACAAGAAAATAAGCTACTGCACCCAAACGTACCAGAAAAGCATATGGCAGTGATCTACTCAAGATGCTTGACAAAAGATGAACACTGAGCTACGGCTAATTCACAACATAACAGGTCCTAACAAGAATGGCAAAAGTGCAAAACATATCAGCTTCACAGACTTAGTGAAAAATACTGAACATGAGCATCAGGAAGCAATGTTCAGAGCAAGCAAACAGCATGCTAAAGGAACTTATAATAGCAAAACAAGGAAAGGCATGAATCTACTCAAAGCATATAACAGAAGTCCCTTACTTACCATGAGCCAAAAGGGATCCGAAAATATAGTAACACGCATGTCAATGTAGCAAGTTTCGTTATCAGATTCAGCAACAGGGCATGGCAAAAACAGATGAGAAGTAGGCATGTTTAATAGCTCGATGCACTCACTACAGAGCATATCATTATAAACTAAGCATACATACATCAAGATGACATGGCATAGAAGACATACATGTCAAGAACAACATCATAGCATACACGAATCAACCACAACAACCTTGGCAAAACTGAATAACATGTAAACAATCTGCCAGGAAACATTTTATAGCAAAAGTAGAGCTCGATTGACTCAAGCTATGGCACTCCATAATTGCAAACAAATGCATGGATGGATTCAGCATAACCATATGTTCAAAACATCCTTACTGAAGTATCTCAAAATATGCATGGATCTCTCGGTAGCATCAAGTTAACATGGCATAAAAATATCAGCAAAACAGGGGCTGAAATCAGCAACATCAGGAAGCCTAGTTTGCATGCTTGTGCTAGTCACCACAGAGATCAAAAAAATACATGGCATACACCCCTGGAAAGATGGCATGGCATATTACAAAACACATGTAGGACTCAAGATCATAGGGTGCACACATCAATCATGGCAAAAATGACAAAAGTGCATGTTCTGTTAAGAAACAGAAACTAACATCACATAGCCCTCTTCTAACAGCATTTAGAGCATCAAGATGAGCTCAAACGAAAATGATGCAATGAGATTAAATGCTGTTATGGCGCGGCGACCGGGCGGCAGGTGTCGGGCGCGGGCGACCATGGCGGCGACCATGCGGCTTCGGCCCGGCTCGCTGGGCGGGGGTCAAGTGGAGCGGGCGGCGGGCGCGGCTGGCGCGCCGACTCGGGCCGGGAGGGCCTCGCTGGCCCCGCTGGCTGGCGCGGCCGGCGGCGAAGCTGGGGACCGGGGCCACGTGGCAGCCTCGGTAGGCTGCATGGCGGCAGACGTTGTTCGACACCGTCCGGACGTGTCCGGCGCGGGGAGAGGAGCGGGGAGCTAGGGTTAGGGTAGAATTGATCCGGGATTTGGAGGGGGAGATGCATATTAATAGGTAGAAGGAGCTAGGAAGCTCCAAATGAGGTGCGGTTTTCGCCCACACGATTGTGATCCGACGACGATGGACATGGAAGTGACTTAGATGGGTTATTGGGCTGTTTTGAAAGGGTGTTGGGCTGCAACTTAAAAGAGGCTTTTGCGAGAGTGCGGTTAACCGTTGGAGTACCAAACGAGCTCTAAATGACCCGAAACTTGATGTGGTCTACCGTGGTATACCAAGGCCACTTGACAAACCTCGGTCCATTCCGAGAAAGTTTAGTACCCGCTCACGGAAAAAGCGTAAAAGGGGACGCCGGAACATAGGAGTGCTTGGGATTGCAAAAGCGGACAACGGGAAAATGCTCGAATCATGAGACGAACACGTATGCAAATGAGATGCACATGATGACATGATATGAAATGCATGACATGGACAAAATGCAAAAATGAAGAAAAACCCAACCACGGAGGGAAATATCATATCACAATGCCGAAAATGGCAAGAGTTGGAGTTACAAATATGGAAAGATACATCCGGGGTGTTACAGCGAGGACCGTTGGCAGGATCAACCTCGCGAGGGCGCCTGGAGGGATCAGCCTCGTGAGGATCGCCCTCAAGGCAACACCGGTCGTCCCCCACTGCCGCCACCAAGAAGGAACGATGACCACCACCAGGACGAGGGGGCTGGGGGGCTTCTAGGAGCCGTGTGCAATCACTTGCATCTTGGGCGGCGCCTAGGCCCCAGCCTCTCAGCGCATCTTCAAACAGTTCGCTCGCGAGGTGAACGCGGTGCTTCCCAAGCTCGAGACCGCACGCCCGCTCAAGTGGTCCCAATGCTCCATCACTTTCAGCTCGGCAGATCAGCTCAAATGCGCAGCCACCGCCGGTGCCCTCCTGATGTTGTGTTCCCCAGTCATCAGCAATGTGCAGGTTACCAAGACCCTCATCGACGGCGGCGTAGGGATCAACGTCATGTTCGTCGACACGTTCGACAACCTCCAAGTGCCATATGAACAGCTCTAGCCCACCAAGCCTTTCTCAGGAGTGACCGATGGTTCCACTACATTGATAGGGCAGGTCCGCCTGCCTGTCACCTTCGGGGAGCGCAAGAACTACCGCACCGAGCTCATCGACTTCGACGCCGCGCACGTCCGTCTGCCGTACAATGCCATTCTCGGGTGTCCGGCCCTGGCCAAGTTCATGGCAGTCACCCATCACGGCTACAATGTCCTCAAGATGCCAGGAAGCGGAGGAATCATCACGGTCCCATGTGAAGAGAGGGATGCAGTGTGCTCCCTCGAGCACGCCTTCCAAGCTGCAACAATCGACGACCCCGACAGCAGAAGTGAGGGCCCTCCGGAGGCCATCCCCAAGAAGAAGCAACCGCGATGTGCAGGACCTCAGGAGGATGGCATCGCGGCAGGAGCCTCATCAGGATCAGTGCCCGTCCCAGGGGCGCCTCCCTCTGTCGCATAGGAAGGCGCGCCCAGCGCCCTCCTCAGGCAGGGCTCGGGGGCTCTCTTCTGGAGGGCCTTAGACATTGCCGACCTCACGAGGGAGGCGCTTGGGCACTACCTGGAAGCGTGCTTCGCGGCACATGTTCCTCAGGAGAGCATGGGGCAAGGAGTGCCCACCACCCAGGAGTTCATCACCAAGACCACCCAGCAACTGCAAGACGAAAGAGCCATGCGCGGCGACCGCCGCTCACGAGGCGCAGCCCCCCATCCTGGCGAGGATGCTGGGTTGCGTGTCTTCATCGACGTCCCAGGGCTCAACTGGGCTGCGTCTCAGGAGCACTTCTGGCCTTCGCGTGTGGGCCGCTGCGAGGCCCCGCCACACAGCTACATTCGCATGCCCTTCGGCTTGCCGAGCGTGGCGTCGTCCTATCAGCGCAACATGCGGCGTGTCCTGGCGGCTCAGGAGGCCAGGTACCACACCGTCCTGGAGGAGATGGAGACGGTCTTCAGGGAACCTCCCGAGCCCCCAGAGCCTCCCGAGGCTCAGGCTCCGGCGGCTCATGAGGATTCATTTCTTCAACGCACGCCTTCAGCTGCACCGAGTCTACTTCGTCTACAGAACTAGGTGACCTCTTCCAAGCTCGTTTAGCTGGGAGCGCCCCTCGGGCTGCATTATTCCCAGGTCGCGTGGGTTCGTCCCTGTGGCATGTATCCATTTTGTTTATGTCTTTAGCTTACCTTGCTGGGGGCGCCCCTCGGGCTGGATCATCCCCAGGCCGCTCGGGCCGGACCCGGTGGCATGTATCTTCCTGCATTTATCCATGTTGATCTGCTTTTCATGCTTAACCTGCCAACTGCTATCACCTGCCCGATCATCGCCTCCCCCGGGGCCTCCACACAGGCACGGCGCTGGTGCATGGGTCCGTCCCTGTCACGTCGACAAACCTGAGCGGTCGAGCTCTGGCTCGCGGCACGCCCCGCGCACGTCACCTCACCAGGCCCTCGGTGCCTTCACCTCATCGAGCAACCAGCGGCGGTGACAATGTAACGGCAAACCGTGTTTCTTCTTGTGCGGTTCACACGGATCCCGCAGAAGGATAGCGGCGGCACCGCGAGTCTCCTTTTCTCTCGTGCAATTAAACTGCTGCGTTAAAGGGGCTCATGAGCATCGCGACTCAGGAGCTCTTCTTGGCTCTCCAGCCCTCACCCCCGGCCTTGACCACGGCATCGCGACCTGGCATACCAGCGGCGCCTGAGCTCGCTCGAGGGCTGGGACCTGAGGACGTAGAGCACTAAGGAGAGAATGAGGGGAGGAAAACTTGTATGGGCCGGACTAGCTATGCCGCATGAGTAGGCGCGCAGTCCTAGTGCAACGTCAGGAGTCGCCATGAAGTCAACAAGATAAGTCCCACCCGCAGATCGGCTAGATGTTTGGGCTTAATGGTCCTTCATGCCTTGCCGCAACCCCGTTGCGGCCACGTTAAATCCCTTTCTCGCCTTACCATGGCTGCTTGAGCGCTAAGGGGGACCTCCTGAGCATCGCGCCTCAGGGGCTCTTACTGGACCTCGGGCCGCACACCTCCTGGCCTTGACCACGGCACGTGACCTGGCATACCAGCGACGGCTGTAGCCGCCTGGGGACCGGGACCTGTCAGCGCAGAGCAACAAGCCATCGCGAGGAAAGAAAGGGGGGACCGAGCCTTAACGGGACACGCATTCGCTAAGTTTTCATAACAAGGAAGATAAGCACAAAAGACATTGCAGATCCTTACATGCCCCCACGGGGTGATTCATGATTCTTCGCAGGAAACAAAAGCTGATACTAAGGGGAATCCTATCTACACCCTTCCATGGCAGACACCATCATCAACAGTGGGCCACGGGAGGCCGGCGCCAACCCCATCCAGATCAGCGGCGGCGACGGCCGGATGCCGCAGCTCTGCTCCGAGCGCGGCGAGAGCTCGGGGGCACGTAGTTGTCATCGCTCGTCTCCGGAGTCTCATAAAGCTCAGGAGAGCTGCTGGACTCCCAACGGCTGCTGCTGCTGGAGTGTCCGCGAGCGGAGCGCGCGTTAGTTTGGCGCTCCTCTCCGGAGCAGCCCTCCACGTGGCGTCCCTCGGCGTTGAAGACCTTGAAGAAGAGAGTGGAAGCGTTGTCGTACTCGAAGTGGATCGCGAGGGGGGCCCTCGCACGGCAGACTTGTGCGATCTTCCCCCAGCCGCAGGTCATGAAGATCTTGCCGGTGGGAACCGCTTCGATCTCCGCTCCGGTCACCGGAGCGCTGCAGTCGGCGTGCTGCAACCAGAGCTCGAGAGGCTCCCTCGGCGGCATCACGCCGGAGAAGAACCGTGGGAACTGGATCCAGGAGCTTGGAGGCATCGGCGCCCACAGCATGAACTCGCGCGAGGAGTCCGCGGCGTTGATTCTGCGGGCGACAGCGCGCGTCGCCGTGGCGCGGCAACCCCGGGCGCGGCGCGGGCGGAGCTGCACGTCGCCCCGTCCTCCTGAGCCCTCGGCTCAGGCGTACAAGGGTAGCGGGTACCCCTGAGGAGGCTGCTCGCACCAAGGCCTCGACACCACCTGCATCGCCGCTTCATCACGGTGATGGATCAACCTCTTCTTCGGCGGAAGTGGCCCCGGATCATCACGGGGAGCCTTTCCTTTCTCTTCGGAAGAAAACCTTCTGATCGGCGCCATTGTTGTCAGCAATGGAGCGAGGAGGAAGAAGCAAGCAAGCAAGGAAGAGATGGGCGACAGGGGCTCCGCCCCCCTCCCCATTTATAGCAAGAGAAGGCCAACCGGCGTCTCCCACAATCGCAGGTAATGATGATTTTCCTTGCATGTCGCAGGGACTTGTCAAGTCGTGCAGTTGTCGGGCAGCGTGGGAAAGCGGAGATGCCCACGTCCAATCGACCGCCACGCGTCAACTGAGGTCGCGGGCTTTTGGGGCCCGCGGTGCTCCGAACTTGACCCTTGGCTTCGCCGGCGAAGCCAATCCCGAGCGCACCTTGGGTCGGGGGCTACTGTCGGCGTTCTGGGAACGGGGGTCCCCAGACTTGCACACTGCGGCCACGGCATGGTTAAGCCAAGAGTCTGACGGCCCATCTTCATCAGCAAGGCATCCAAGACCCTCGCGAGGGTCCAAGCCTCGCGAGGCGGACGACGCAAGACCTCCTCTGGAGTAGCCTAGCCAGGCAGGCTCACGAGGAGCGGAGATATCAAGGCTGGGAAAATCTCACGAGGCTCTCGTGATGTGAGCCATGATGAACGACACCAGGCAGGCGCCAGGAGGGCGCCAGTGCGCGCAGCGTCCTTATTTCCTCTTTGGTGCTAAGGAGGCCAGCGCAGGCGAAGAGTACCAAGGCATTAGGCAAAGGTTGCTATATTGGTGCAACGAGACCAAGACCAGGAGGATGGCAAGATGGAGGTCATCGTGGAGCCCAAGACGATGTCACCACCAGAGCTTTTCGCAGGCGAAGACCACTTTTGTCAGGATAGCTTGTACTAGCTGTCCCCCTTCAGATTTGCCCGCCGTTGTTGCCTCCCTTCCCGCTCGATATTTGGGAAGAGGACCAGGGCCTATATAAGTAGAGCTAGTCACCATAGTAGGGGCATCTGATCTTAGCTTGATCCAACCCGATCGAGAGCCTACCCTAGCCACAAGAACACCTCAACCTCACGAGGCTGTTCTTCCCTTGTACTGTTCATCATCAGCCCTAGAGGCAATCCACCACCACCACACTGAAGTAGGGTATTACACCTAGCAGTTGCCGAACCAAGTATAAACCTCGTGTCTTTTACGTATTTGCGAGTTAAATCGAGTTCGTCCGCGAGATCTTAGCGAGCTAGGGCGTAGATCAGTAGGAGGGAAAGACTTCACGCGCACCCCAGTGTTCGAACCTTAAGGGTTTGCCGGAACCCCACATCCGACAGGCTTGGTTATCTTGCTATGATCTTGAATAAAAAAAGAACAAAAATAAATAAAGGGATCATATTTATCTTATGGAGTGTAATGACTTCACATATAAAGAATATGATGAATAAAAGTTGTTGAGAGTTGACAAACATAGTTTTGGTCATCGTTGCAATTAATAGGAAGTAATAAAGAAAGAGATGTTTTCACATATAAATATACTATCTTGGACATCTTTTATGATTGTGAGCACTCATTAAAATATGACATGCTAAAAAGTTGATGTTGGACAAGGAAGACAACGTAATGGGTTATGTTTTCTTATATCCAAAATAAATTATATTGTCATGGATCATCCAACATGTTGAGCTTGCCTTTCTCCCTCATGCTAGCCAAATTCCTTGCACCAAGTAGATATACTACTTGTGCTTCTAAATATCCTTAAACACAGTTTTGCCATGAGAGTCCACCATATCTACCTATGGATTGAGTAAGATCCTTAAAGTAAGTTGTCATTGCTGCAAGCAATAAAAATTGCTCTCTAAATATGTATGATCTATTAGTGTGGAGAAAATAAGCTTTATACGATCTTGTGATATGGAAGAAATACGGACTGCATAATAAAGGTCCCTATCACAAGTGGCAGTATAAAGTGACGTTCTTTTGCATTAAGATTTTGTGCATCCAACCATAAAAGCACATGACAAGCTCTGCTTCCCTCTGCGAAGTTCCTATCTTTTATTTTTGTCTTATACCTTATACAAGATTCATGGTGATCTTCACCTTTCCTTTTTACACTTTATCCTTTGGCAACCTCTATGTGTTGGAAAAGATCCTGATATATATACCCAATTGGATGTGGGTTTTCATAAAGCATTATTGTTGACGTTACCCTTGAGGTAAAAGGTTGGGAGGCAAAACTATAAGCCCCTATCTTTCTATGTGTCCGATTAAAACTTCATACCCATAAGTATTGCATGAGCGTTAGCCATTGTGAAAGACTCCCTTCGCCAGCCGTCTCCTTCGTCGACGCCCGCAAGCTGTTCGACAGTTTGCCAAGGTACAAAATGGACTCCGCTAACGAGTTACTTTTTCACAATTTCCTTTGCGACTCCAACGATTCATCGTCCGATGACGAGGAGGAGATATTGGCTGCCGTGTTGGTCCACCACCACCTCAACAGCCAGCGGCCGTTGTTCCATGGCTCCATTCTGGTCCACCTTTCGGCATTGAATTGCAACCGAGACAGCGGGCATTTCCTTCTTTGGAAGGACTACTTTGATACAACAAATCCGTTGTTCAGACATCAAAAATTCGGCCGCCGTTTCCGTATGAGTACGCATCTTTTCAACCGTATTCGAGAGGGGGTGGTCGGCTACAATGACTATTTCAAGTGCAAAGAGGATGTCGTTGGCAAGATTGGTTTCTCCTCTTATAAGAAATGCCATGCCGCCATCCAAATGCTTAAATACGGAGTTCCCGGTGATCTCATTTGACGAGTACGTCCTTATGAGCGAGTCTACATGCCTAGAGTCCCTGTATAATTTTGCAAGGCTGTTATTGCTGTGTTTGGCCCTGAGTACTTGAGAGAGCCGACTCCTGAAGATACAACCCGTTTGTTGGCGATGAATGCTAGCAGGGGCTTCCCAGGGATGCTTGACAGCATAGACTGCATGCATTGGGAGTGGAAGAACTGCCCTTCTACTTGGCAAGGGAAATATAAGGGCCATGTCAGGGCTTGCACTATCATACTAGAGGTCGTGGCATCTCAAGATCTCTAGATCTGTCACTCTTTCTTTGGCATGGCCATATCACACAATGATATCAATGTGATTCAGTGCTTGCGGGTGTTTGCTAGGCTTGGCGAAGGCAACATCCAGCGATTAACTTTACTATCAACGCCACAACTACAACAAAGGATACTACCTGGGTGATGGTATCTATCCTCAGTGGACCACTATTGTCAAGACAATCCCCAACCCTGCCGGAGAGAAGAGGAAAAGATTTGCCCAAGAGCAAGAGAGTGCTAGGAAGGATGTCGAGCGTGCCTTTGGTGTTTTGCAATCTCGACGGGGCATCGTTCGGTATCATGCTAATACCTGGAGCACGCAGAAACTGTGGGAGATGATGACTGCTTGTGTGATCATGCACAATATGATCGTAGAAGACAAGCACCAGGAATGTATGTACGATCAAGGGTTTCAGTTTGAGGGTGAGAATGTTGTGCCTGAGCATGGAGGAGCGGCAACGTTTGCACATTTCACCCAATTTCTGTTGGGGAACGTAGTATTTCAAAAAAATTCCTACGATCACGCAAGATCTATCTAGGAGAAGCATAGCAACGAGGGGGGAGAGTGTGTCCATGTACCCTCATAGACCGAAAGCAGAAGCATTTAGTAACGTGGTTGATGTAGTCGAACGTCTTCGCGATCCAACCGATCCAAGCACCGAACGTACGGCACCTCCACGTTCAGCACACGTTCAGCTCGATGATGTCCCTCGATCTCTCGATCCAGTTGAGGACGAGGGAGAGTTCCGTCAGCACGACGGCGTGGCGACGGTGATGATGAAGTTACCGGCGCAGGGCTTCGCCTAAGCACTACGACGATATGCCCAAGGTGTTAACCATGGAGGGGGCACCGCACACGGCTAGGAACAATTGATGTGTGTTCTATGGGTGCCCTCCCCATGTATATAAAGGAGGGAGAGGGAGGGAGGCATCCTAGAGCGCGCTGTCGGTGTTAAATCCGCGTATCTCGTAGTAGGGGTTCTAAGCTAGGCGTCTTGGAGCGATGGTAACATGGACACGGGATTTTAGCCAGCTCCGGGCTCTCTCAAAGAGATAATACCCTACATGCTGCTTTTGATTGTATTCATATGGGTGTAGTACAAAGTATATGTATCTACCATGAGATTGTAGTAATGAATATTAGCCCCCCTATTTACTAGCCTGACCTCGGTTTATATAACACACCGGAGGCCTAGGGTTTTAGGAGAGTCCTTGGCTTGAGCGCCAAGTCTTGTGGAGTCTTCCTTGTATGCGGCATGGGCTGCCTAAAGTGGCCCGTGAATGAACTGTCGTGGGAGACCTCAGCCCGATCCAGCTGGTCGGGAGAGGACATGGTGAGTACCCCCTAGTGCATGACACTGTCAATAGCCCCCTGAACCAGTCTTCAAGTTAGGGACTGTGACGACCGGTTTTCCGGGTAATAAATCCCAGAAAATGGCCGTTGTGCTCACCAGCCCCAGGAGTACTGTTAGCTGATGAGGCACCAACTTGATACAGAAATTCCAAGCAAAAATACGAAATATGTGGTACAAGACCATTCTGGTCTGTGAGTACAACAAATGGTTTCTAGTGGTTGATAGCGGAAGCGGTTTGTGGATCATCAGCGTCTATGGGACTCCATTTCCCATAGGAACAGCTGACCAGGTTAACTTCTATCTTCGCGAGGCTGCTATCACCATTGCTTAAGTTCCGGGGCTGTCGCCACGGTCGCTCCTCTCCGCGCAAGAAATCTGGCCAAGACAATAGCCAGGGACAAGCCAGTTAGTACTTTGAATGTACTCGCAAACATTATGAACACAGATATAATGCAACAACCGATAATCATGCTTTGAAAAAAAATTCTATGATCACAACGTCAGTCATAAAAGAAAATAAATTCCTTGATGCATGCAGGCAGGTTATTAAAGTGTAACCATGAATATGTAATGACAGAGTAGGAATAAAGTGCACCATTCGGATGTCTGAAGCGACGTCTCGAATTGATGGTAAATAAAAAGCATGCCTCAGTCGGGCGTCTGAGCGACACCACATAAAGGGTTTATAAAGTAAAATAGATATCAAGCATGCCACGATCGAAAGGCGTCAATGACACCACATAAAGGGCTTATAAAGTAAAATAAATATCAAGCATGTTACGCTTCGGGTGTCTCAAATGACACCACATGAAGGGCTTATAAAGTAAAATAAATATCAAGCATGCCACGATCAGGCCTCAGCGACACCACATAAAGGGCTTATAAAGTAAAATAAATATCAAGCATGCCACAGTCGGGCGTCTCAGCGACACCACAGAAAGGGCTTATAAAGTAAAATAAATAACAAGCATGCCACATCGGGCGTCTCAGCGACACCACATAAAGGGCTTATACTTAATCACAATGAATATCCAGGAGGTAGAATCATCCCAGGGATGCTTGATAATTCAGATAATATAACGGTTAGTCCATAACAAAATAATACTCATGGTCCTCACAAGTCACAAGTCGGTAATCCAGGTTTGGTTTAACAGTTTCTCCTCCGAAGACCGACACTAAGACCAACACTTGACCCATCCTGCATCGTAATCCTTAACCATGGACACGGCTATTCGAATAGGTTTAATCTCTGCAGAGGCTGTACTCTTTACCCACGAGTAACGGATTCCTTTAGTCCATCGTGACTAATTCCGCTTCACGGCCTTTTGTTGAAAACTCACCTAACTTGCACACACCACTAACTTACCGTGTCCTGAATCACCCATGACGCCTTTGTCAAGCAAAACTCTAAGTGGGGAGGCTACAACGTCGATGTAGCATGGGATCACAAAATTTATACCAGCGCTAACTAGGGGCTACCCCTTCGGCTACAACCGAAACACCCATGCCCCCGGGTCAGATGGCATGCCTACCGGATGCCTCCGGTATCTTCCACCATGGCATCTCTGTATGGTGTGTGCTAGGAAAGGGGTTGACAACTTACTGAACCGTACCCCACGTACGGCAGGGACAAGTGGTAGTACGAAACAAGTATGGGGGTTACTGGGACAAGACTCGATCTATGGTCGACTCAGGAGGTTTAAGTATTCCCTGCATGATTAGCATAACGAATATATTTCATCCAACAGATAGAATCACCACTCATCATACCTCTCATGCCATGCCGGACACACTCGTCTTGACGAGGAACTAGGGACAAGCTCGGGTCTACCCAAGACAGAGACTTTCCCGTCTTCCTTCCGGTAGGCACGAAAGGCATACGAGGATGATCATTATCACAAGCATGTCTATTACCAACAGCAAGTAAGTCTCGAATAAGCATTTATGCAAACGATCACATCACCACATAAAATAACGAGTTCCATGTATTGAGGTGGTGCCATAATCGTGTCAAACAATGCATGCAAAATATTATGCCAGGGTTCAGAATGCTTGCCTTCAAGGTGTGGAAAGGCAGGGTGCACTCCAAAACTTTTGAAAGTTTGCTCCTCTCTCTCCAAAATCCTATTTGAAAAAATATTTTTGAATCAACACACATTTCCAAAACAGCACAAAAAGGTATTCTGAAATTTTTTCAAATAAATCTTAAAATAAACTAGACAGAATTTGAGAGAAGTAGGAAAAAGAATCAATTCATTTGGAGTTATATTTAAAAGGTTATAGCGAGTCAAAGATTTAGTCAATATTCTGTTTTTTTTAATAAAACAGAAAAAGAAAAACGCTTCGAATTGAACACGTCGAACACGTACTTTGGAATTACGTTTCCACTTAAGTCAGCACGGACTGCGAGGGGAGTCAGTGACAAGGTCCAGGGGCCCACTAGTCATGTTTGACTAGTCTCCCCTCCTCCTCTTCTCCTGCCCGAGCAGAGGCGGGACTCCGGCGATCGTTGCCGGCGAACGGGGGTTCTTCACGGGGAGCTGAGGACGGGGATGGATCCGCTGATCAGCGGCGGTCCTCCCGGTGGTCGTAGGGTCATCGGAGGTGGAGGAAATCACTGGCGGTGAGCTCTGCGGCGGAGGAGAGCTTCGGTGGATTTGGGGATTCGGGCTAGGGTGATGCTCCGTCGTCGTTTGGGGCACAGGCGGCTCCTTAAGATGGTGTGGAGCAGAGTGGTGGTGATGGAAGGGTGGGGAGGCTCTAGTGCCGCTGTGAACCGGAACGAGGCGGCGGCGAAACGACCGGAGTTGGGGAAGATGGTTTCCCAAGCGATTGCGGGCTGTGGGGTGCCATGGGGTGGCTTTGGTCGATTGCGTGTTCAAATGAGTTCGGGTCCTCCTTATATAGCGCAACGAGGTCGGTTCGCGGGCGGCCGTGGATGAGCTCGTCGGCGGCAAATCGTTACGTAACTTGCAGGTATCGTGGCGAAATTTGGGGATGGCGGCAGGAGCTAGCAGACGGCAATCTTGCTCAAGCGAAGCGGTAGCGGCGAAAGTGGCTTTCGGCGGCGCTCTGGGCTGTCGGCGGCCGTGGCGGCTAGCTGTTAACTTGCCGGAGGACGTGGCGAGGTTGCGGGGCTCGTGGGGAGCGAAGGGGACGTGGGCGTCTTGGCTGCGGTCGGTCACGGGCGGAGGGAGTCTTGAGGCGAGATCACGGCGGGTGCACGTGCAAACACGATGCTCGCTCGCGCCTGGCGTGCACAGAGCACGCACGGAACATGCTCGACGAAATGCTAAGGCATGTTAGGGGGCTCTAAACCACAAGAGGGTTAGCAGGGTGAGGTTATAGGCTAGGGCAAATCCATGGGACATGCTGG
This sequence comes from Aegilops bicornis, assembly GCA_021605145.1. Taxonomy (NCBI): domain Eukaryota; kingdom Viridiplantae; phylum Streptophyta; class Magnoliopsida; order Poales; family Poaceae; genus Aegilops; species Aegilops bicornis. Next base: position 574,856,587 of record CM038670.1, on the reverse strand, counting down.
TCTGGTTAGGGGATCAAGATCATAATGTAAACAAAAACTCATGCCAAATCTGTCCATGCACTCCAGGTGTTTGACAAAATGCCACAGGCACCTACGCTTTTCTTGGAGTGGCCAAATCTTCCAGATCCTAGTCTCTTTAGATGCACAAGAGGGTGGTGAGGTTAGTTTGTACAAAGCATAAACTTGTTAGTGCAAGCTTTGCAAAACTTCAATTCTGGACAGGAGGTAGGTGGCATCATTTCATGAACCAAAAATATTCCAATGGTTGCATGCTCCTGGACTTAGGGGTTTTGTAGGGTGGTCTACAAGCAGGGGAAGGAATCAAGGGCCAAAGAGCAAGCACGAATATGGATGTTGTACAAACCATCATGTTGGACCAGAAATGAAGATGAGGTTGATTCACTCAAAATTTTCAAATAACATCACTGGGTTTTTGCATAAAGTTGAATCATAAGCTACTACCAGCATCCCATAATTTTGGTGGAGGCTAGAAGGAAGTATTTAAAAGAGTTGTAGTGCAAAATTGCCCACTGGACCAGAGAAGAAAATTGGGTGTAGAGCTCAAAATATTTAAGGAATTAAATATCTTTTTGCATGAAAGTGGTTTGGTGACATCACAGGACATCCCCAATTTTTGGTGGAATTTTTGAAAGAATTTATAAAAGGGTTGCAGTTCAAAAAGGACCATAAAACCATGGAAAAACCCATTTTTCAAGAAAATAAAGATTATGGAGATTATTATATAATTAATTCCTCTCATGAAAAGGAAAGATTTTTATTGAGAGGATAAACAAGTCCAATAACATATTTGAAAAGTTTTCACTGAAGGAAAAACTCCATGAAGATAAAGGGAAGAAGGTTTCTGAAATCAAAGGAAAATCCAGAAAACCAAAGTTTAAGTTTCCTGGAAAAATTTTAATTAATAAAACAAGGTTAAAAATTTTGGGGTGTTACAACACTACCCCCCTTAAGAAAAAAAATCTCGTCCTCGAGATTTGCTAAGAGCTGTTTTGAAAACACATTACTCCACGGTTACGAGACTTTGCAAGCAGTGTATGTGCTCGAGCGATTGTGAGTTTGCTGCCGTGGTGCTGTGCGAATAAAATAATCCATGTCGCGAGAAGATATACGATGCAGCAACTCAGGGAAAAGAAATCTCACTCCAGGATAATCAGTAAATTAATAGAATACCGCAACAAAACTACTCAAATTAGTAGGAACTAAATAATTTACTCGGCGCGCAAACTCGGGGTACCACGCATAAGTTACAATGCATAAACAAATGTCACAGCAATGAATACAGCGGCGACGTCTAAAATGGAAACGGTAACCGGACGGGGTCCCGAGAAAACGTCTCTGGTACTGGGATACACTCCTCTTCTATCGGTGAAAGTGGATTGACCAGCCGATGAATGCGTCTCTCCTGGTCGGGCCTCAGTGAACTGTCGATGGCGATCTGAGGATCTAATTCCGCGAGGCTCTGGAGATAACCCATTACACGTTGGGTTAAACGCTCTTGAGCGATGACGTACTGGACAAGGTTGGCCAGGACTGGGTCTCTCTCAATTCATCCACCGGGAAAAGATGCTACTCCTCCGGGTGCTGCACGGTTCGGAAAGTAATAGTACCCTCGTTCGCTAGCATAGGGTACCGCGAATCGAAGGCGAGCAAGCGCTTCGTATGCAGCAGCTTCTACGGCCATATGTGGGGTTGGCATAGATTTCCCCACGAAGGAGACCTCCGTTGGGTCTTGGTTTGGGCTTACGGGAGGGGTGTGCACCGCTGCCCAAAGATCTCGAGGTGGAAGGGGTGATTCTCGATTTGAACAGCTTCGTCTTTGGGGTGGTGGGTAGCGGCCATGGTACTGCAGGTAAAATCCCACAATATCTTGACAAAACTACCCGGGGTTGCATCTGGAGTTCTCAGATAAATACTAGGGCTCGGCATGGCAAGAAATGGTTGTGAGGAGGGTGCATAAGTGAGGGGTGCTTGGAAAGGTCACGGTGGCCTTTTATAGCATTGAACTGGGTCATTTTACCGTGGTGAAAGGTAATTAATTTGCCAGCTCAGCTCCAAGGGTCGGGGTCAAAGCCACAGATACATATCTCACCAAAGTGACGTATCACTGTGGGTGTTGTCGGGGTGGTCTTGGAAGTTGTGCCCGCAAAAAAATACGCAACTGCGTGCTGACATAAATCTGCAAGGTTACTATTAAAACAGTGGCACAACAGCAGGCTGCGCTAATTCACAAGGTCACATGATTACAAAGCGAGGATACACAGAGACTCGACACTACTCGAGTGACTTAGTCTACTTCATTTACATCCAAGCGGGCGTGCCTTGTGGATGTCGAGGCTTCTCCACGGGTCTCAATGTCGGAATTAATTTGGAGAGGTTTGAGGGCTGCAGGCTCGGGGTAGCGATGATGACCATCTCGGGATTGTTGGCCACAACCTGTTGGAGTGTGCTCCCAGAGGCGACGAAGCGCCTGGGTCATCAAAGCGCCTTTGGCTGATGGTGGGGCATACCTCGTGGACTCGATCGGGTGTCCGAACAAAGACGACTGGGTTTTCGGCGTCGGGCTCGTTCTCTTCCCTTGCCGGGGCTCGACGAACCAGCTCTCCACAAGCTGCGATCAGATCAATGGTGATTTGATCGAACAGTTCCTCCAGTGCACCTACATAGCGCACTAGGTGCAATAGTGCAGGATCCGTCTCGTGATCTCCGTTGGCAACCTGGGTGGTCTACCATACCCTTCACGCCTGGGGTAGTAGTGGAACGGCGACGATTAACTCGGGCGACAAGCTGCCGGAGTTGAACTATAGCCTCTCGAGCAGCTAGCTGGATGGCTTGTGGCTCGAAGGAAGTTGTCCTTCCGGTGAACTCAGCAAGGCGTTCTGGCGATAGACCCCTACCGTAGATGTGCACAAGGGCCCGAATTGACGGCTCTACCGCTCATGGACCCTTGGTACACAACATATTCGGGGCTCTTCTAACGCATAGGCACGACGGGTGAGGTTTGCAGTATGGTCACAAAACCTCCAAGGTTGGTTCTTTGTGGTCTCATTGTGCACTACGGGGCCGAGCATTATGGCTCGATGCTGGGTAGAGGTTGTGCTGGGCTGGGTTGAGGCGAGCGTGCCCTTTTTATAGAAAAAGGGTACGAAGTCTTCCTTCACACACTTGCGAATGAGACATTATAGGCGTCGGTCACTGGCGCGTGATTGACAGGCTAGGTTGATAGGTTGGGCACCGACTGCCAAAAGTGTCGGGGTCACTGTGTGGCTACCTAGCATGAGAAGCTTGGCTGGGTTTTGATTAAGGTCTGGTGGTTTGGCTTATCTAGGTTTATTGACCCGGCTAAGATAGGACTAGCCAATGGTCATCCTGGCTCTGATACCAAGTTTGTGACGACCGGTTTTTCGGGTAATAAATTCCAGAAAATGGCCGTTGTGCTCACCAGCCCCAGGATTACTGTTAGCTGATGAGGCACCAACTTGATACAGAAATTCCAAGCAAAAATACAAAATATGTGGTACAAGACCATTCTAGTCTGTGAGTACAACAAATGATTTCTGGTTGATGGCGGAAGCGGTTTGTGGATCATCAGCGTCTATGGGACTCCATTTCCCACAGGAACAGCTGACCAGGTTAACTCCTATCTTCGTGAGGCTGCTATCACCATTGCTTAAGTTCCGGGGCTGTCGTCACGGTCGCTCCTCTCCGTGCAAGAAATCTAGCCAAGACAATAGCCAGGGACAAGCCAGTGAGTACTTTGAATGTACTCGCAAACATTATGAACACAGATATAATGCAACAACTGATAATCATGCTTTGAAAAAAAATTCTATGATCACAACGTCAGTCATAAAAGAAAATAAATTCCTTGATGCATGCAGGCAGGTTATTAAAGTGTAACCATGAATATGTAATGACAAAGTAGGAATAAAGTGCACCATTCGGATGTCTGAAGCGACGTCTCGAATTGATGGTAAATAACAAGCATGCCTTAGTCGGGCGTCTGAGCGACACCACATAAAGGGCTTATAAAGTAAAATAGATATCAAGCATGCCACAGTCGGGCATCTCAGCGACACCACATAAAGGGCTTATAAAGTAAAATAAATATCAAGTATGCCACAGTCGGGCGTCTCAGCGACACCACATGAAGGGCTTATAAAGTAAAATAAATATCAAGCATGCCACAATCAAGGCGTCTCGGCAACACCACATAAAGGGCTTATAAATTAAAATAAATATCAAGCATGCCACCGAGGCGTCTCAAATGACACCACGTAAAGGGCTTATAAAGTAAAATAAATAACAAGCATGCCACGATTAGGCGTCTCGACACCACATAAAGGGCTTATACTTAATCACAATGAATATCCAGGAGGTAGAATCATCCCAGGGATGCTTGATAATTCAGATAATATAACGGTTAGTCCATAACAAAATAATATTCATGGTCCTCACAAGTCACAAGTCGGTAATCTAGGTTTGGTTTAACAGTTTCTCCTCCGAAGACCGACACTAAGACCAACACTTGACCCATCCTGCATCGTAATCCTTAACCATGGACACGGCTATTCGAATAGGTTTAATCTCTGCAGAGGCTGTACTCTTTACCCACGAGTAACGGATTCCTTTAGTCCATCAGGACTAATTCCGTCTACGGCCTTTTTGTTGAAAACTCACCTAACTTGCACACACCAGCTTAACTTACCGGTGTCTGGAATCACCCATGACGCCTGTCAAGCAAAACTCTAAGTGGGGAGGCTACAACGTCGATGTAGCATGGGATCACAAAATTTATACCGCGCGCAAACTAGGGGGCTACCCCTTCGGCTACAACCGAAACACCCATGCCCCCGGGTCAGATGGCATGCCTACCGGATGCCTCCGGTATCTTCCACCATGGCATCTCTGTATGGTGTGTGCTAGGAAAGGGGTTGACAACTTACTGAACCGTACCCCACGTCTGGCAGGGACAAGTGGTAGTCTGAAACAAGTATGGGGAGTTCTTTGGGACAAGACTCGATCTATGGTGCGACTCAGAGGTTTAAGTATTCCCTGCATGATTAGCATAACGAATATATTTCATCCAATGATAGAATCACCACTCATCATACCTCTCATGCCATGCGGACACACTGCGTCTTGACGAGGAACTAGGGACAAGCTCGGGTCTACCCAAGATGTAGACTTTCCCATCTTCCTTCCGGTAGGCACGAAAGGCATACGAGGATGATCATTATCACAAGCATGTCTATTACCAACAGCAAGTAAGTCTCGAATAAGCATTTATGCAAACGATCACATCACCACATAAAATAAGGAGTTCCATGTATTGAGGTACTGCCATAATCGTGTCAAACAATGCATGCAAAATATTATGCCAGGGTTCATAATGCTTGCCTTCAAGGTGTGGAAAGGTAGGGTGCACTCCAAAACTTTTGAAAGTTTGCTCCTCTCTCTCCAAAATCCTATTTGAAAAAATATTTTTGAATCAACACACATTTCCAAAATAGCACAAAAAGGTAGTCTGAAAATTTTTCAAATAAATCTTAAAATAAACTAGACAGAATTTGAGAGACTCTGACCAATTGAACTACAATCCCCGCGGGATGTACGAAAAAGAATCAATTCATTTGGAGTTATATTTAAAAAGTTATAGCCAGTCAAAGATTTAGTCAATATTCTATTTTTTTTATAAAACAGAAAAAGAAAAACGCTTCGAATTGAACACGTCGAACACGTACTTTAGAATTACGTTTCCACTTAAGTCAGCGTGGACTGCGAGGGGAGTCGCTGACAGTGGGTCCAGGGGGGCCACTAGTCATGTTTGACTAGTCTCCCCTCCCTCCTCTTCTCCTGCCCGAGCAGAGGCGGGACTCCGGCGATCGTCGCCGGCGAACGGGGGTTCCTCACACGGAGCTGAGGACGGGATGGATCCACGATCAAGGCGGTCCTCCCGGTGGTCGTAGGGTCGTCGGAGGTGGAGGAAATCGCCGGCGGTGAGCTCTGCGGCGGAGGAGAGCTTCGGTGGGTTTGGGGATTCGGGCTAGGGTGATGCTCCATCGTCGTTTGGGGCCTGGGTGGCTCCGCAAGACGGTGTGGAGCAGAGTGGTGGTGATGGAAGGGTGGGGGAGGCTCTGGTAGTGCCGGTAGTGTGAACCGGGACGAGGCGGCGGTCGAACCGGCCGAAGTTGGGGAAGATGGTTTCCCCCCGACGATTGCGGGCTATGGGGGTGCCATGGGGGTGGACTGAGGTTGACTGCGTGTTCAAATGAGTTCGGGGTCCTCCTTATATAGCCAACGAGGTCGGTTCGCGGCGGCCGTGGATGAGCTCGTCGGCGACCGCCGTTCTGTAGCTTGCAGGGTATCGTGGCGAGGCTGGGGATGGCGGCAGGAGCTAGCGAACGAGCGGGTACTGCTCCAAGGGCGAGCTGGCGAGCGGGAGTAGCTCGGGCGGCGCTGGCCAATGCAGGGGCTTTCGGGCGGCCGTGGCGCCTAGTTGTTGGCCTGCCGGAGACGTGGCGAGGGCTGCGGGGCTCGTGGGGAGCAGAAGGGGATGTGGCGTGCTGGCTGCGGTCGGTCACGGGCCAGAGTGAGTGCGGGGCGAGATGCGGCGGTTCGGGCGCTTGCGTGCAAAAGCGATGCTCCGCTCGCGCTCTGGCGATGCCTGAGCACGCCTGAACGTGCTTTCGATGAAATGCTAAGGCATGTTAGGGGGCTCTAAACCACAAGAGGGTTAGCAGGGTGAGTTTATAGGCTAGGGCAAATCCATGGGACATGCTGGTCTGGTCAGGGGATCAAGATCATAATGTAAACAAAAACTCATGCCAAATCTGTCCATGCACTCCAGGTGTTTGACAAAATGCCACGGGCACCTACGCTTTTCTTGGAGTGGCCAAATCTTCCAGATCCTAGTCTCTTTAGATGCACAAGAGGGTGGTGAGGTTAGTTTGTACAAAGCATAAACTTGTTAGTGCAAGCTTTGCAAAACTTCAATTCTGACAGGAGGTAGGTGGCATCATTTCATGAACCAAAAATATTCCAATGGTTGCATGCTCCTGGACTTAGGGGTTTTGTAGGGTGGTCTACAAGCAGGGGAAGGAATCAAGGGCCAAAGAGCAAGCAAGAATATGGATGCTGTACAAACCATCATGTTGGACCAGAATGAAGATGAGGTTGATTCACTCAAAATTTTCAAATAACATCACTGGGTTTTTGCATAAAGTTGAATCATAAGCTACTACCAGCATCCCATAATTTTGGTGGAGGCTAGAAGGAAGTATTTAAAAGAGTTGTAGTGCAAAATTGCCCACTGGACCAGAGAAGAAAATTGGGTGCAGAGCTCAAAATATTTAAGGAATGAAATATCTTTTTGCATGAAAGTGGTTTGGTGACATCACAGGACATCCCCAAATTTTGGTGGAATTTTTGAAAGAATTTATAAAAGGGTTGCAGTTCAAAAAGGACCATAAAACCATGGAAAAACCATTTTTCAAGAAAATAAAGATTATGGAGATTATTATATAATTAATTCCTCTGATGAAAAGGAAAGATTTTTATTGAGAGGATAAACAAGTCCAATAACATATTTGAAAAGTTTTCACTGAAGGAAAAACTCCATGAAGATAAAGGGAAGAAAGGTTTCTGAAATCAAAGGAAAATCCAGAAAACCAAAGTTTAAATTTCCTGGAAAATTTTTAATAATAAAACAAGGTTAAAAAATTTGGGATGTTACAGGGACGCTCCTCGATTCTTCTGAACTGTTCTTCATCTTTGGTCATCGGTCTTGAAAACTGGTTCAATAAATCTTTCCCTTCTTTGATTGAGGATCGCCGAAGTGAATCCGAAGAGTTTACACATCGGGTATCCGAGGAGACCCTTTAAATTCTCGGCCTTTATCAATGCCTTATTATTTCTCACGCCACACCTCGGGTTTGAAGTTGTTCCTGTGCGGCTGTTTCCTCTTGCATCCGAGCTCCAACGCCAGACTGCATTCGAGATATCTTTGCAGCCGAGCACCAACGCCGGACTGTATCCAAGCTCCAATGCCAGACTGTATCCGAGCTCCAATGTCGGACTATATCCGAGGTGTCATAGATCACCTTGGCTTGAAAAAGTTTGGAGGAGGTTATCCGAGCTTAACCCTGAAAATTTCTCTATGGAGCCAGCCGCTCGCAGCCGAGCTTTATGTTGGACTGCTTCCGAGGTGATGCACCACCTCAGGCTCGGGCTGATTGTTTTGCGGATTTTATTTCCGATTGATGCAATTTATTTATTGACGAGATATATAGCAAGTAGCCCTCAAGGTGTGTGTCGGCCTAAAATCCGAGATGCACAATAGAGGAGATAGTGATCGGCGGACGGACCCTTGAGAGAGGGTTTTGAGAAGTCACCGTAATATATTAGCTTGATGCCGGATAAGTCCCAGTTGGTTCCTATTGTTGTCCGAAGACGCTTTTTTCCCATAGTTCAGTCAAGCCGAACATTGAGCACTTTGAATTTTCTGCATTGAATAGGCAATGCAGTAGCCCCCAAGACACTGATCGGGTGGCAACACCAGATCATGGGATCGATGTGCCCCTTTAATATTAGTAAATGATAAGCCCGAAGCCCAGTAGCCCCCGAGCCTTAATGCGGGCACGGGTGGCCGAATTAAGGATCGATATCCTAGAGTAAAATCACAAATTATGTGTAATGATTCTATGTATCCAAGTAATCTACATCATTAATGCTCGGATCCGCATTGTATAAAACTTTGTTGATCGATCATTGGCTTCAATCTCCTCGGCCAGTAGCCGGGGAGTGTTTGTCCTACTTTATAAAGCCTTTATAAGGGCAAAGATTTACGGCAAACAAGGCAATCCGGTCATATGGTTTATAAACAAAGGTATGCGGAGAGATATGCTATAATGGTATTAAACGTAAGAAACATCTTCCAAAGAAAATAGTCCCGCTATCGGTCCCTTTCTTTGGGTTGTCATACTGATCATGATCATGAAACCTCACCTCTGATCAATGTGGGAGGAAAATACTGAGGATTTAGTTTGGGAACAGTGCCCGAACTATGTGGTCTTTAGCGAACCTGAATTTTCACTTCCATCGTTGCCAACCAATTATATCCTTTAAGATAGCTAGCTTTTGGCTTCACCCGGACTGAGGTACTAACCCGGATGACCCGGTAGTAACAATCACAGAGGTGCTCCCTTTACCGCCTAGCCGAACAATCGAGAACGTAGGGGTAAGCACAGGAGCCAGGCAACCCAGCTTGGCCAAAATCTTAAGTCAAATTGATGCAAATTTATGGCTTTATAACGATAATTACGGAAGGCACCGCTTGTATATTGAATACGAACACTGATGATATATGTTTATTTTGACTCCATTGCGATCGTTTATCTTTTGAAAGTGGCCCATCGTCGGCTTCTACCCCTTTGTAGATGCTACACAGGGTGTTTCCACTTTAACAAGACAACCCTTAGCCGACATCTCGGTGCCCAGAGGCGGTTGCATTAGGGGAAATGAGGCAATCAGATATGCAGGCTTTATAACTTTCACTTAGTCATAGGATCTTAAAGTTGGGAGGCCAGTTACTAGCACCCGATTAGTGTTCGACGACAGCCAAGGTCAAGTCGTTAACTTTGGCAAATGTTATGAACGGCCAGTCGCTTAACACGGGGTGACCTCCATCGATCTTCTAGTTTAACACTGTCATCGGATCGCTGACCAGTTTACACTTAATGTGACAGTCAGTTTTCGGTTTTCTCCATTGAGGTGCTTAACCATGCGAGTTGGAAGCACAATCACAGTGGTTCTCCCTTTACACACCTAGCCAAACAAAGCGGAACGTAGGAGGCAAGCATAGGAGCCGGGCAATCCAACTATTGACCAAAGACACAATTCAAAAATGATGCATATAAAGCAATATCCGAGAACGTTTGCCGAGGACTTGATGTGACCAGCAGTGCAAAAAGAGATGAAGTTACTAATTCAAATATTTTGACAGTCGGTCAAATTACAATGCGAGTACCATCGCTAGAACCACGAGCTGAAGAAGTCAATCCTAATTTTCGTACTCCGAGTTGGACGTTGGTGGGTGCTATTCCAATTCAACTAAGCGTAGCTGATTACATCTTGTTTTGGTAAGAAAAGAGTCCTGGTTTGGTTTTGTGATCCTAGTGATCAGCGTGGCCGTATATTTAATTAGTGGAATCCTTAATTAGTTTGTTTCTTTCAACTAGGAAACTGTGGTGTTAGATAAAGGAAGTACTAGTAGATTTCCTTGCACGAGTTAAAGAGTCATAGTCGGTTTTGGTTATGTGCTGCCTTGACGCTTATAAATAAAGGCTTTGGCCATGTAATGAGGAGATTAGTTTCACGTGAGTTGAATAAAAAGTCGAAAACATCCCATGTCGGGGACACCAAATATTGTGTTTGTTTTTGCTGATCCGGCTTGGATTTTGTCGTTACTTACGCGTGGAGTTGATTCAGTCTGCTCGACGTTAGTTTTTGATCTGATGGTCTCGCATCTTTGCTTGGCCCGAATTTCTTGTGTTGCTGCCAGTATCGTGAAAGATCGGACCGACGAACGACTTGCATCTAGTCGAGTCCATATCAGGACTCCTCGGAGTACCGTGGCTTTTTTGATCGGTTCGGCTCTAGTTGCCGCCCCGCGTTGATAGTGCCGAAGCTTTAAAGGTGTTCAGCGTTGTACTGCAAGACTTATGTTGGAAACGCACAAATAGGTTTAAAGTGGCATAAGCCTGGAAAAAGACTTCAGCAAAAACTTTAAGTCCGAACTAAATCAAGTTTTTGTGCCAATCTGAAATTGGTCTTAAATTTTTTGTGCTTCTGTCGTGCTTTAATGTAACGCCCCGGATTCGATGCGCCAGGTGTCCTTCAGTTATTCGCCGTCTTTGCCATGTCATTTGCTTGCGTGTTGCAAATTGCCATGTCATCATCTGCATTTTATATCATGTCATCATGCGCATTTCATTTTGCATACGTGTTCGTCTCTTGCATCTGAGCATTTTTCCCGTTGTCCGTTTTGCAATCCGGCACTCCTATGTCTCCCGGCGCCCTCTTTTACCTCTTTTCATGTGCGGGTATTAAACGTTCTCGGAATGCCCCGAGGTTTGTCAAGCGGCCTTGGTATAGCACCGGTAGACCGCCTGTCAAGTTTCGTGCCATTTGGAGGTCGTTTGGTACTCCAACGGTTAACCGGGTAACCGCAAAAGCCTCTTTTGTTGCAGCCCAACACCCCTTTCTAAGTTGCCCAAAACCCACCAAACTCCTCTCCATACTCTCGGTCGTTCGATCACGATCGCGTGGCCGAAAACCGCACCTCATTTGGACTCTCCTAGCTCCCTCTACCTATAAATATGTGATCCCCTCCGGATTTTTCGCGCAGTCCAACCCTAGCCCCTTCTTCTTCCTCCATGCCGGACATCGTCCGCCCGGCGCGGACGCGTCAACCGCCACCTCACTCCGACCAATGGCAATGCGCCACGTCATCCCGCCGCCCGCTCTCCTCCAACCGGAGTCGCCACTCAGCGCCTCTCTCTCTCCTCCGCCCGCCAGCCCGCCGAGCCGTCGGGCCCCAGCATCTTATCCGCCGCCGCCCGGCTCCTTGGCTTGTATGCCGCCGCCTCCATGGCGCCCGGCCGCCAGCTCCCTTGATGCGCCCGCCCGCCGCCTCCGCCCATTCCAGCGCCGCTTCGCCATCGCCGGCCGGCGCTCACGTCCGGGCCGCCCAGCCTTGATCGCCGCCCGCCTTGATGCGCCCGCCGCCCGCGCCCGGGCTCGTCGGCCCAGCTCCGCCTCCTCCGGCGACCTCCTCGCCGTGCGCCTCTCCGTGACTCCGGCGAGCCGCCGCCGGACCCCTCTCCGTCCGGATCTGGGGAGTGGGATGAGATCCACCACTCCCCCGATCCAAACGTCCCACGCCCGCGTCCCGGATCTGCCCATCCCGCACGAATCGGTCCCGTTGACTTTTCGAGAGGGTATAATTTCCTCCAAGTCTTTAATCTGCAGTAATTTTGTTCCATTTCCATTGCATCATATCTCTGTCATCGTTGCTCCGTTTTGCGCGTGCAATATGTCAAAATGTTCGTCTCTAAGAGTAGATCATTTCGTCTCATTGCATCATTTTCATTTGAGCTCATCTTGATGCCCGAAATGCTGTTGGAAGGGTGCTATGTGATGTTAGTTTCTGATTTTTATCAGGACTTGCACTTTTGTCATTTTTGCCATGATTGATGTGTGCATCCTATGGATTTGAGTCCTACATGTGTTTTGTTATATGCCATGTTTTCTTTCCAGTGGTGCTTGCTATGTATTTTTGTGATCTATGTGGTGACTAGCACAAGCATGCAAACTAGGTGTCTTGTTGTTGCTGATTTCAACCCTGATTGCTGTTATTTTGATGCCATGTTAACTTGATGCTACAGAGAGATCCATGCATATTTTGAGATACTTCAGTAAGGATGTTTTCTAAAGCATGTCTTTCTCTATCCATCCATGCCCTTGTTTGCAATTATGGAGTAGTCTAGCTTGAGTCAATCGAGCTCTACTTTTGCTATAAAATGTTTCCTGGCAGATTGTTTACATGTTATTCAATTTTGCCAAGGTTGTTGTGGTTGATCCATTTATGCTATGATGTTGTTCTTGCCATGTATAGCTTCTATGCCATGTCTTCTTGCTGTTGGTTGCCTTGCCATGCCATGTATTGCTCTGTGGTGAGTGGTTCAAGCTCACCAACATGCCTACTTATTGTTGTTCCTGCCATGTTTAAATCTGTAATAAAACTTGCCATGTTTACATGGGTGCCATCATATTTTCTGATCCTTTTTGGCTTATGGTCACTAAAGGACTTTTGTTCTATGCAATTAGTAGATTCATGCCATGCCTTGTTTTGCTTTTATAAGTTCCTGTAACATGTTGTTTCATAGCTCTAAACATTGCAACCTGTTGTTATTTCTGCCAATGCCTGAAACTGTTATTACTTGCAATCTTGCCGTGTCATTTTGAGCATGTTCTAGTCATTTCTGGAGATAGCTCAGTGCTCATGTTTTGTAATGCTTTACCTGTAGATCATGTCCATGCCTTTTGTTATTATTTTGAGGTCCTGTAGCATATTGTTTTAATGCTTGCAATATGCCTACTTGCTGTTATGGACAGATTGTTGCTATAACTTGTATAGGGTGTATGTGTTGAACCGTCGCTCCGTTCTGAGTGTGCTCTATATGAAACTTGCTTGATTTTGCGCGTAGTTTCATATTATCATGTTGCATACTTGTTTTGAGGTGTTTGCTTGATGTTTGTATGCATTTTGCATCAATGCCATGTTTAACTTGTTTTGCTCATATCTTCTAGACCGTAGCTCCGAATCTAATGAACTTTATATGTAACTTGACTAGAATTTCGTGTAGATCATCTTGGTGCATTTTAAATTGCTGTTTAACAACTTGAACATAAAGTTATTCAGATCTGGACCAATTTCGAAATTTGCATATGAGGACTTACCGGAATTGTTACATGTTGTCTCCGGCCTCATTTAAACCTCACTTGGTTAGTTAATCTTGTTAGAATCATCTCATTCCATGAGAAGCCTCATCTAGATTTGTCATGCATCATGCTTGTTGTGCATCATGTCTTGTTCATGTGTGGTGTGTTTACTATGTTGTGTGCTTCTTCTTGTTAGTTCCCGCTTTCGTTGCGATCGTGAGGATTCGTTCGTCTACGCTTGGTTCGGCTTCATCCGTTCATCTTCTTCATGGACTCGTTCTTCTTCCTTGCGGGATTTCAGGCAAGATGACCGCTACCCTGGATCTCACTACTATTATTGCTATGCTAGTTGCTTCGTTCTTCCGCTATGCTGCGCTACCTGTTACCTGTTTATCAAGCCATCCCAAATTGCCATGTCAGCCTCTAACCTTTTGCACCCTTCCTAGCAAACCGTTGTTTGGCTATGTTACCGCTTTGCTCAGCCCCTCTTATAGCGTTGTTAGTTGCAGGTGAAGATGAAGTTTGTTCCTTGTTGGAACATGGAGATGTTGTTCCTTGTTGGAACATGTTTACTTGATTGGGATATCACAATATATCTTATTTAATTAATGCATCTATATACTTGGTAAAGGGTGGAAGGCTCGGCCTTATGCCTGGTGTTTTGTTCCACTCTTGCCGCCCTAGTTTCCGTCATATCGGTGTTATGTTCCCGGATTTTTGCGTCCCTAACGCGGTCGGGTGATTTATGGGACCCCTTGACAGTTCGCTTTGAATAAGACTTTTCCAAGCAAGGCCCAACATTGGTTTTACATTTGCCTCACCTAGCCTTTTTTTCCCTTGGGAGTCGCGCATCCCGAGGGTCATCTTTATTTACCCCGGGCCAATGCTTGTCTAAGTGTTGGTCCAAACTAGAGCCACTTGCGGTGCCGCCCGAGGCAACTTGGGGTATCGTCGGTTGCCGTCGTCTTGCTCATCCGGTCGTGGCTTTGAGACGAGATACTGTGGCTACTATCGTGGTGTCGGCACACGCCGGGAGGTCTTCTTTGGACTTGTTTTATTGCTGTGAAATGTCTTGTAGCCGGATTCCGAGACTGATCGGGCTTCCCGGGAGAAGGTCTATTCCTTCGTTGATCGCGAGAGCTTATCATGGGCTAAGTTGGGACACCCCTGCAGGTATAAACTTTCGAGAGCCGTGCCCGCGTTATGTGGCAGATGGGAATTTGTTAATGTTCGGTTGTAGAAAACCGAAGTTGATCTTAAATTAAAATACACCAACCGTGGTGCGTAATCGTGAGTGTCTCTTTTCGGGGTTGATCGAGAGGAGAACACGGTTTCTGGGTTATGTCTGACGTAAGTAGGGGTTCAGGTTCACTTCTTGATCATTACTAGTTGACGACCGTTCCTTTGTTTCTCTTCTCGCTCTCATTGGCGTATGTTAGCCACCATATATGCTTAGTCGCTGCTGCAACCTCACCACTTTACCCCTTCCTTTCCCATTAAGCTTTGCTAGTCTTGATACCCATGGTAATGGGATTCTTTGAGTCCTCGTGGCTCACAGATTACTACACCACCAGTTGCAGGTACAGGTTGTCACGATGATCATGACGTGAGAGCGATGTTTGCTTGTGTTGGAGTTCTTCTTCCGCTTCTTCCTCGATCGGGGATAGGTTCCGTGTCGGCAGCCCTGGCTAGCGTGGTGGATGTCGTTTGAGTTTCTGTTTATGTTTCATCCGTAGTCGGATGTTGGTCTTGTATATGATGTTGATGTATTCTTGTGGCATTTGTGCCTTATGTATGTATCCCTATGTATTATGTAATGTTGATGTAATGATATCCACCTTGCAAAAGCGTTTCCAATATGCGGGTCTATCCTTGGTGGGACCTTCGAGTTCCTTTTGGATAGGGTCGCATATTGGGCGTGACAAGTTGGTAATCAGAGCCTCGACCGACCCTAGGAGCCCCCCTGATTGATCGTGTAGCTTGGCCGCAGTTGAGTCTAGAATAAAACTATTTTCGAAGTCTAGTTATATCGGAGAGTAGGAATTCGTTTTACTCCTCTGCCCCTTCGTCGCTCTGGTAAGGAATCTTGACGTAGGTGTTTTGAATTACTCCTCTTCCCCTTCAAATTTTTTTTCTTTAGGATCACGCAGTTGGTTTTCCGATCGTTGGTTCTCATCTCTTTTTATCCGGTGCATCTCTCGTCAAGTCGATTCGACCCTCTTCATCTTTGAGTTCAATCCTCAGTTGTTTTTCTTTTCCCACCCGCCCACCCTTTTCATCTCGGAACCGGAGTCCGTAATCGAGTATCCATCCTACTCGTGCGAAGTCTTTGCCTTTCTTTCCTCAAGTATTTCAACTGGTGTTTTCTCTTCAAGATATTCGTCGGTTTCCCCTTCCAAGTTGTTTTTGTTTTCCCACCCTCCCACCCTATTATTCCCGGAGTTCGAGTTTTCTTCCGACCATCAATTTCATTCGTGTGGAGCCTCTTCAGTCTTCCCTCAATTATTTCAACCGGTGAATTCTCGTCTTGTGCGTCATTCTTCATCCCTTTCTTTTTCTGGTGGATTCAATTCAAGTTTTGAGGTTGATCATATTCTTTTCCTTCGAAGTGTTCTCTTTGCTCGTTCGCCTCTCGCCAGTTTATCCTTCCGGAGTGCTCAAGTCATCTCGGGAGATTCGTCTGTGTTCCAATTAATTCGAGGTTGTCACCTCATTCAAATATTTCAATTGTTAGGTGCATCATCTACCTGTTCAACAACCCTTTCCAACGGTGCTTTCCTTTAGTGGGCCCTAACCCACGTGTCTTTTCCTGTGAGCTTACCTGACTCTTCTATTTTCCCCGGAGTTATTCTTAATTCTTTTCAAGTGTGTCGTAAGAATGGATTCCATCAGTCACATGCCCAAATCATTTCATTGTTGGTTCAACCTTTCTAATTTTCATTCCGGAGTGCGTCAATAATTCATGGTGATGTTTCTCGTCGTCGTTCTCGAATTTTGAAGACCGAAGACGAGTTTCTCTTAAATCTCGCTCCTTTCTCTTCAAGATTCACGGTTCTAGCTTGACGCCATCCTCTCATAATTGTTTTCGATTGTGAGAATTTTTTTTCACCCACCCGGAGCATTTCAGGAGTCTTTTCAGCTTGATTCTCCGGAGCCCATCATCTCAGAATTATTCATTCCAGCTTTCAGCTCTTGTTCTCCAAATCTTACCGGTGCATCATTCAAGTATTCTCCAATCAGCTCGTCATCTATTCGTTCACTTGTATCTAAATCCCCTCAAATATCTTCATTCGTTTTCCAATTCTTCCCGGTGAATTGTGCCTTTGCTACGTTCATTCTCAATCTTACGGTGGTTCGTTCAAGATTTCTCTCCCTTCGTTATCATATCAAATCATTCGTTGTTTCCAATTCCACCGGTGGTTCCTTAAAGACCTTCACAAGTTTGCGCCATATCCCTTTAATCCTTTTCAAGAAGAATAAGTAATATGCAAAATCCATTGCTTGTCATCAATTTAATTTGATGAAGGATAAGCATACAATAAATCTTATTCTTATTTCATCCAAGTGTTTAATCCTTTTCTTCGGAGTTTGTTCTTGAGGAATAAATTCTACTTCCAAGTGTTTTCATCTTTTCTTTTCCGGAGTTCAATTATTTCCTCGGCAATCTCATCGGAACCTCCATCTAAGTCACCGCAAGGCTCATCTTATTCTTTCATCCTTCATTTCTACCTCATCATCTTTTTGTTACCGGAGTTCTTCATGGTGGTTCTTCATGAGTTAATTCTTTCTTCAAGAGTTTCATCAATATTTTTGGTGGAATTCAAATATCTTTTCTTCTCGCGTCTCGAAGTGAAATTAATTCTCTGTATTCTTTTGAAATGGAGTTTTGCATTTCTTCGTTCTTCTCAGTTATCCAATCATTTCCATTTGTGGCCGGTTATCACCTCTTGATCTCGAGATGTTATCCATAAGTCCACGTCAAGCTTATTCTTTCGTTGTTGATTTTCTCAACAACTCCATTCAATCTTTTCTTCTAAGGTTGCTTTCTATTTCATTCGTGGCACAAGTTGTCATATTCTTATCCGTTCTTTTCATTCAATTCTTTCAATTCTTCCGGAGGCATTGTGTTGTTCCTCTCGTCAACTGTCGTTCCATTTTGTCAAAATCAGTTCCAACTCTTTCCTTGTTCAACCGGTGTGCTGCCTAATTCCTTTCAGTCTTATTCGTTTCTTTTCTCATTCTAACCACTCCGGTTAGAACGAGTGTTTTCATAGTCTATCTGATTCCGTGAGTTTTCGATTCTCGTCATTCTCGTCGTTCCTCTCTTCTTCTCGAGTGCTTTCGATTCTCTGCTTCTTCTCTTGAGTTCTTGTTTCACCTCATCCTTTTTCCCTTCCGTCTCGGTCCTAAGATCTCGGGACGAGATCTCTTGTTAGTGGAGGAGTGTTGTAACGCTTGATTCGATCGCGCGGTGTCCTTCAGCTTATTCGCCGTCTTTGCCATGTCATTTGCTTGCGTGTTGCAAATTGCCATGTCATCATCTGCATTTTATATCATGTCATCATCGCATTTCATTTTGCATACGTGTTCGTCTCTTGCATCTGAGCATTTTTCCCGTTGTCCGTTTTGCAATCCGGCACTCCTATGTCTCCCGGCGCCCTCTTTTACCTCTTTTCATGTGCGGGTATTAAACGTTCTCGGAATGCCCCGAGGTTTGTCAAGCGGCCTTGGTATAGCACCGGTAGACCGCCTGTCAAGTTTCGTGCCATTTGGAGGTCGTTTGGTACTCCAACGGTTAACCGGGTAACCGCAAAAGCCTCTTTTGTTGCAGCCCAACACCCCTTTCTAAGTTTCCCAAAACCCACCAAACTCCTCTCCATACTCTCGGTCGTTCGATCACGATCGCGTGGCCGAAAACCGCACCTCATTTGGACTCTCCTAGCTCCCTCTACCTATAAATATGTGATCCCCTCCGGATTTTTCGCGCAGTCCAACCCTAGCCCCTTCTTCCTCCGCGCGCCGGACACGTCCGCCCGGCGCCGGACGCGTCCAGCCGCCACCTCACTCCGACCAATGGCAATGCGCCACGTCATCCCCGCCGCCGCTCTCCTCCAACCGGAGTGCGCCACCTCAGCGCGCCTCCCTCTCTCTCCTCCGCGCCGCCCCCGGCCCTCGAGCAGCGTCGGGCCCCAGCGATCCATCCGCCCGGCTCCCCGCGGCTTGGTCGCCAGCCCGCCGCCTCATGGGCGCCGCCGCCGCCCGGCTGGCCCGATGCCGCCGCCCGCCACGCCTCACTTGCTGCCGCTTCGCCATCGCCGGCCTCGGCGTCGCGCCCGCAGCCCGATCGCCGCCCCGCTGATACGCCCGCCGCCGCCGAGCTTCGTCGGCCCGAAGCTCCGCCTCCTCCGGCGACCTCCTCCGCCTTCAAGCGCCTCCTCCGTGGCCAACTCCGGCGAGCCGCCGGGACCCTCTCCGTCCGGATCTGGGAGTGGGATGAGATCCACCACTCCCCGATCCAAACGCCCCACGCCTGCGTCCGGATCTGCCCATCCCGCATTTAATCGGTCCCGTTGACTTTTCGAGAGGGTATAATTTCCTCTAAGTCTTTAATCTGCAGTAATTTTGTTCCATTTCCATTGCATCATATCTCTGTCATCGTTGCTCCGTTTTGCGCGTGTAATATGTCAAAATGTTCGTCTCTAAGAGTAGATCATTTCATCTCATTGCATCATTTCCATTTGAGCTCATCTTTATGCCCGAAATGCTGTTGGAAGAGTGCTATGTGATGTTAGTTTCTGATTTTTATCAGGACTTGCACTTTTGTCATTTTTGCCATGATTGATGTGTGCATCCTATGGATTTGAGTCCTACATGTGTTTTGTTATATGCCATGTTTTCTTTCCAGTGGTGCTTGCTATGTATTTTTGTGATCTATGTGGTGACTAGCACAAGCATGCAAACTAGGTGTCTTGTTGTTGCTGATTTCAACCCTGATTGCTGTTATTTTGATGCCATGTTAACTTGATGCTACAGAGAGATCCATGCATATTTTGAGATACTTCAGTAAGGATGTTTTGTAAAGCATGTCTTGCTCTATCCATCCTTGCCCTTGTTTGCAATTATGGAGTAGTCTAGCTTGAGTCAATCGAGCTCTACTTTTGCTATAAAATGTTTCCTGGCAGATTGTTTACATGTTATTCAATTTTGCCAAGGTTGTTGTGGTTGATCCATTTATGCTATGATGTTGTTCTTGCCATGTATAGCTTCTATGCCATGTCTTCTTGCTGTTGGTTGCCTTGCCATGCCATGTATTGCTCTGTGGTGAGTGGTTCAAGCTCACCAACATGCCTACTTATTGTTGTTCCTGCCATGTTTAAATCTGTAATAAAACTTGCCATGTTTACATGGGTGCCATCATATTTTCTAATCCTTTTTGGCTTATGGTCACTAAAGGACTTTTGTTCTATGCAATTAGTAGATTCATGCCATGCCTTGATTTGCTTTTATAAGTTCCTGTAACATGTTGTTTCATAGCTCTAAACATTGCAACCTGTTGTTATTTCTGCCAATGCCTGAAACTGTTATTACTTGCAATCTTGCCGTGTCATTTTGAGCATGTTCTAGTCATTTCTGGAGATAGCTCAGTGCTCATGTTTTGTAATGCTTTACCTGTAGATCATGTCCATGCCTTTTGTTATTATTTTGAGGTCCTGTAGCATATTGTTTTGATGCTTGCAATATGCCTACTTGCTGTTATGGACAGATTGTTGCTATAACTTGTATAGGGTGTATGTGTTGAACCGTCGCTCCGTTCTGAGTGTGCTCTATATGAAACTTGCTTGATTTTGCACGTAGTTTCATATTATCATGTTGCATACTTGTTTTGAGGTGTTTGCTTGATGTTTGTATGCATTTTGCATCAATGCCATGTTTAACTTGTTTTGCTCATATCTTCTGTAATCGTAGCTCGAATCTAATGAACTTTATATGTAACTTGACTAGAATTTCGTGTAGATCATCTTGGTGCATTTTAAATTGCTGTTTAACAACTTGAACATAAAGTTATTCAGATCTGGACCAATTTCGAAATTTGCATATGAGGACTTACCGGAATTGTTACATGTTGTCTCCGGCCTCATTTAAACCTGCCTTGGTGTGTTACTCTTGTTTGCATCATCTCTTGCCATGAGTAGCCTCATCTAGATTTGTCATGCATCATGCTTGTTGTGCATCATGTCTTGTTCATGTGTTGTGTGTTTACTATGTTGTGTGCTTCTTCTTGTTAGTTCCCGCTTCGCTATGCGATCGTGAGGATTCGCTCGTCACGCTTGGTTCGGCTTCTTCCGCTCGCCTTCTTCACGGACTCGTTCTTCTTCCTTGCGGGATTTCAGGCAAGATGACCGCTACCCTGGATCTCACTACAATCATTGCTATGCTAGTTGCTTCGTTCTTTCGCTATGCTGCGCTACCTATTACCTGCTTATCAAGCCATCCCAAATTGCCATGTCAGCCTCTAACCTTTTGCACCCTTCCTAGCAAACCGTTGTTTGGCTATGTTACCGCTTTGCTCAGCCCCTCTTATAGCGTTGTTAGTTGCAGTGAAGATGAAGTTTGTTCCTTGTTGGAACATGGAGATGTTGTTCCTTGTTGGAACATGTTTACTTGATTGGGATATCACAATATATCTTATTTAATTAATGCATCTATATACTTGGTAAAGGGTGGAAGGCTCGGCCTTATGCCTGGTGTTTTGTTCCACTCTTGCCGCCCTAGTTTCCGTCATATCGGTGTTATGTTCCCGGATTTTTTTGCGTCCCTAACGCGGTCGGGTGATTTATGGGACCCCCTTGACAGTTCGCTTTGAATAAGACTTTTCCAAAGAAGGCCCAACATTGGTTTTACATTTGCCTCACCTAGCCTTTTTTCCCTTGGGAGTCGCGCATCCCGAGGGTCATCTTTATTTACCCCCGGGCCAATGCTTGTCTAAGTGTTGGTCCAAACTAGAGCCACTTGCGGTGCCGCCCGAGGCAACTTGGGGTATCGTCGGTTGCCGTCGCATCGCTCATTCGGTCGTGGCTGAGAGACGAGATACGCTGCTACTATCGTGGTGTCGGCACGCCGAGGTCTTGGCTGGACTTGTTTTATTGCTGTGAAATGTCTTGTAGCCGGATTCCGAGACCGATCGGGCTTCCCGGGAGAAGGTCTATTCCTTCGTTGATCGCGAGAGCTTATCATGGGCTAAGTTGGGACACCCCGCAGGTATAAACTTTCGAGAGCCGTGCCCGCGGTTATGTGGCAGATGGGAATTTGTTAATGTCCGGTTGTAGAAAACCTGAAGTTGATCTTAAATTAAAATACACCAACCGTAATGCGTAATCCGTGAGTGTCTCTTTTCGGGTTGATCGAGAGGAGAACACGGTTTCGGGTTATGTCCGACGTAAGTAGGGGTTCGTGGATCACTTCTTGATCATTACTAGTTGACGACCGTTCCTTTGTTTCTCTTCTCGCTCTCATTGGCGTATGTTAGCCACCATATATGCTTAGTCGCTGCTGCAACCTCACCACTTTACCCCTTCCTTTCCCATTAAGCTTTGCTAGTCTTGATACCCATGGTAATGGGATTGCTGAGTCCTCGTGGCTCACAGATTACTACACCACCGATTGCAGTGTACAGGTTATGCGATGATCATGACGTGAGAGCGATGTTTGCTTGTGTTGGAGTTCTTCTTACGCTTCTTCCTCGATCGTGGGATAGGTTCCAGTCGGCAGCCTGGGCTAGCGTGGTGGATGTCGCTTGAGTTTCTGCTTATGTTTCATCCGTAGTCTGGACGTTGGTCTTGTATATGATGTTGATGTATTCGTGTGGCATTTGTGCCTTATGTATGTATCCCTATGTATTATGTAATGTTGATGTAATGATATCCACCTTGCAAAAGCGTTTCCAATATGCGGGTCTATCCTTGGTGGGACCTTCGAGTTCCTTTTGGATAGGGTCGCATATTGGGCGTGACATTTAACATGACACATCCAATCTCAAGACTTCAAGCGGGTCAGCCTACAACTTCAATCTCTTATCTCGAAGGCGGAGTACTTCTTGTTAGGCCAGTTTAGTGAACCAAACCCGAGCGGCTTTAGAGATAAACTAGGCCATCTAGCGATTGACCACACACTCGAGTCGAGAAAGGAGTGGTAGAAAAAGACTTTGCAACGACTTAGAAGAAGAACACTTATTATGAAACGGCTCATATAAATTTTAAGAGCCCCCAGTTAACATGGGTAAAGGGAGTGTTTTTAACAAACAACGTTTGTTGACAAACTGAGGTTTTTAACACAAGTATGATGTTTGGTCGAACCAAACAAGCATTAAAAAAACTGAGCACGGAAGCGACTTAGCTGGTTAATGTGTTTGGTGTCGATGCACGGCCCGAGCTTACGGCGGGACGAGGTCCCAGCCCCCAAGCCGGTCCCGAGGTGGCGGAGCGGGCCGGCAGTATGACACTGAAATTCCCGGCGTGGTTAATGAAGTGATGACAAAGCCCCCGGTCCAGCCCAGGTGACAGGGCTGCCCAACCCGGATCATTTACCTATGCACAAAACATAGTGCAAGCCAGAGATAATAATTATAAGAATAAATTAAAAAAGATTTGAAACATAATAAATAATTTATGCGAAGTGAGTAAAAAAGAAATATGGCCCGTGTGCCGAACACTCGATGAGGTAAAGCTCTCTCAGCGATGTCGAAGTCCCCGAGGCGATCAAACATGTCGGTATGGCAATTTGACCAACAAGGTGATCACGCGAGCCGATTTCTGCCGATTAGGACGACGACGTCGGCTTGCCAAAGTGACCGCATGACGCAGTCAAAGTCGATTACCTACACATGTAGAATAGTGCAGTCCAAAAAATAATAATATAAATATATAAAAAATCCTTGCATAATTAATTTATGAAAAATATTTTTATAAAGATATGTGGCCTGGTGTCGAAGCCAATGTTGGTGTGGGGCGTCGGCGTGACAAAGCCTGAATTCACAGGGTGGTCCGGGTCCCCAATGAGGCGTTCGCCGAACTATGGACGGGAAACTGACCGAACCATCATGCAACCATCGTTAATGCGGCCATCATTTGACAGACCTGTGTACAGATGATGAAACAAACCAGAGTAATACTTCCTCAAAAAGATAAACCCAAGTAAGAAAAATTACTAGGATTAATAGCACCTGGTTTGTTTGTTTGTAGCAATCTGAAGAAAGGTTACTCCCAAAATTGGGACTCAATCCGCACACCCACTGCCTGATGGACGTTAAAAGTGACGACATGGCGATGCTGGCAAAGGTTGGCTCGTCGAGGTGACGACAGACAGGTCGAAGTTGGTTCACACAGGGACGCGCGTTGAGGCGACACCAAAATTTGATCAGTGTTGGAAGGACGACGACGTCGTCCCACGGAGTTGACCGCGTGACGCAGTCGAAGTTGATTACCTGCACACATAAAATGGTGCGAGACAAAAGTACTAACAAGTAATGATAATAATAATATACCCGTTATTAAAAAAATCTTCTACTTAATTAACTTAAGCGAAGTAAATAACTAAAGGAATATGGCCTGGGCGCCGTGGGCGGCCGGTGGAGTGGCCACGTGGAGACGCCGACATAGGAACACGCGCCGAGGTGACACCGTTGGCATGACATGATCCAAGCTTGTTGTGCGGAGATGTCGGGTGCAATGGCTGTCGGCCTGCCATGACGACGGGGCGGCGGACCGGCACGGCTTGGTGCCGGAGCGGCAACGTCCGAACCAATGAACCTGCATACCCAAAAGTGCACACCGAAAGCAAAGAATTTTTTGGATATACTAAATTATACAGAATAACAAAACTGGAGTAAGTGCACCTGATCCGTAGCCATGGTAGTAAAGGAACTTCCCAAATCGCTATATGGCATTATGTGGGAGGTAGCTAGGGCTAGCACGTTCCATCAATCAAACCTCGATGGTTGTACACAACTAGTATTACTCCATGCATTTTCTTTTAGCTAGTCCATTGCTGCACGGTTGGGAGTAGGTCATGGGGACACACCGTTCTTGGATGCATCTGTTGAAATTGGCTAGCCAAAAAATTGTCCGAATCAGAACCGGCCAGACCGTGTCGATGGATCAAATTTTAAACCGGTCGCAAAAACTCTACACAGAAAAAATCATGCAAACCAGGAGAAAATATTATGTATGATAATTTATATAATACAAGTAATTTAGAAAAATATAACCTGATGTTTTTGTTCGGAGGAGCAATACGCAGAGATCTGAGGTGAAAAAGACTGAAGATAAGCATACTAGTATGGCCTCATACGTACATCAATCCATCCTTGGAAGGCGTATCAATCCATTAGCACTTTTGAGTGAAGTTCATCACGTGGACTTGTACTAGTAGTCTCGTGGGTCTTGAGTTCCCTGTATGCGTCTTGGTGACAAAGGCAGACACCGGTCGATCTGCGTGCTAGCTCACATAAAAAGTAAGAACACTTTTCCCGGATAATACGATCTCCATGGGATATACTGCCATGGAGAAATTAGACATCGCCTATGTATCCGCTGCCGAGCAGGGCTGTTTCAGGCTCCTCGTGATTGCTTTGGCTGCCGGGACTCCGTGCGGGTCGAAGGCCAGTGTTCGGCCGTCTTGCTGGAGACGCGTGTTGCCCCGGCTTGGATGCTACCGCCGTACGGTCCTCGGACCTGCAGAACTTTTGACGCTTAGCGTCCGTAGAGGTCGAATCTGCCGAAAAAATAGCAATCCGACAACAATAATTCTCAAAGAACTCAATTCATGCAAAAACGAATCTAATTGAAAAAATAGCACCTGATCATCCCATCGATCTGCGGCAACACCCAACAGGCTCCCAATGAAAGCACCAATGTCGGTGTTAAATCCGGCGTATCTCATAGTAGGGGTCCTAAGCTAGGCATCTTGGAGCGATGGTAACATGGACACGGGATTTTACCCAGCTTCGGGCTCTCTCGAAGAGATAATACCCTACATGCTGCTTTTGATTGTATTCATATGGGTGTAGTACAGAGTACATGTATCTACCACGAGATTGTAGTAATGAATATTAGCCCCCTATTGACTAGCCTGCCTCGGTTTATATAACACACCGGGGGCCTAGGGTTTTAGGAGAGTCCTTGCCTTGAGCACCAAGTCTTGTGGAGTCTTCCTTGTATGCGGCATGGGCTGCCTAAAGTGGCCCGTGAATGAACCGCCGTGGGAGTCCTCGGCCCAACCCAGCTGGTCGGGAGAGGACATGGTGAGTACCCCATAGTCCATGACACCGTCACGCGCCCAAGTAGGAGGAATCCTACTTGGGCCCCTAGTCTAATTCGCCCCCCCCCCCTACCATATTTGAACAAGGGGGAGGGGAAGGAAGTAGGAGTCCTACTTCATACTTTCCTTTTCCTCCTCTCCTTTGCCTTTCTCCCCACGTGGCTCGCCCTATAGGGGGTGCACCAGCCCCTTGTGGGCTGGTGTGTTCCCTTACTTGGCCCATTAAGCCCATATCTTTGCCGGGGGTTGCCCGGTACCCCTTCCGGTGACCCGGTATCACCCGGAACACTTCCGGTGTCCAAATATCATCATCCTATATATGAATCTTTACCTCTCGACCATTTCGAGACTCCTCGTCATGTTCGTGATCTCATCCAGGACTCCGAACAAACTTCGGTCATCAAATCGCATAACTCATAATACAAATCGTCATCGAATGTTAAGCGTGCGTACCCTACGGTTACGAGAACTATGTAGACATGACCGAGACACATCTCCGGTCGATAACCAATAGAGGAACCTAGATGCTCATATTGGCTCCTACATATTCTACGAAGATCTTTATCGGTCAAACCGCCTAACAACATAGGTTGTTCCCTTTGTCATCGGTATGTTACTTGCCCGAGATTCGATCATCGGTATCATCATACCTAGTTCAATCTACCGACAAGTCTCTTTACTCGTTCTGTAAAGCATCATCCTGTGACTAACTCATTAGTCACATTGCTTGCAAGGCTTATAGTGATGTGCATTACCGAGAGGGCCCAGAGATACCTCTCTGATACACGGAGTGGCAAATCCTAATCTCGATCTATGCCAACCCAGCAAACACCTTTGGAGACATCTGTAGAGCATCTTCATAATCACCCAGTTACGTTGTGACGTTTGATAGCACACAAGGTGTTCCTTCGGTATTCGGGAGTTGCATAATCTCATAGTCAGAGGAACATGTATAAGTCATGATGAAAGCAATAGCAAAAAAACTAAATGATCATTATGCTAAGCTAACGGATG
This sequence comes from Aegilops bicornis, assembly GCA_021605145.1. Classification (NCBI taxonomy): domain Eukaryota; kingdom Viridiplantae; phylum Streptophyta; class Magnoliopsida; order Poales; family Poaceae; genus Aegilops; species Aegilops bicornis. The sequence continues at coordinate 574,829,737 of CM038670.1, read as the reverse complement.
GGTCTTGTCCATCACATCATTCTCTAATGATGTGATCCCGTTCATCAAATGACAACACATGTCTATGGTCAGGAAACATAACCATCTTTGATTAACGAGCTAGTCAAGTAGAGGCATACTAGGGACACTCTGTTTTGTCTATGTATTCACACATGTACTAAGTTTCTGGTTAATACAATTCTAGCATGAATAATAAAAATTTATCATGATATAAGAAAATATAAATAACAACTTTATTATTGCCTCTAGGGCATATTTCCTTCAGTCTCCCACTTGCACTAGAGTCAATAATCTAGTTCACATCGCCATGTGATTTAACACCAATAGTTCACATCACCATGTGATTAGTTCACATCGCCATGTGACTAATACCCAAAGGGTTTTACTAGAGTCAATAATCTAGTTCACATCGCTATGTGATTAACACCCAAAGAGTAGTAAGGTGTGATCATATTTTGCTTGTGAGAGAAGCTTAGTCAATGGGTCCGCTACATTCGTGAGCCGTATGTATTTTGCAAATTTTCTATGTCTACAATGCTCGCATGGAGCTACTCTAGCTAATTGCTCCCACTTTCAATATGTATCCAGATTGAGACTCAGAGTCATCTGGATCGGTGTAAAGCTTGCATCGACGTAACTCTTTACGCATTTAACTCTTTATCACCTCCATGACCGAGAAATATCTCCTTAGTCTTCTAAGGATAATTTTGATCATTGTCAAGTGATCCACTCTGGATCAATATCGCACCCTTGCCAAACTCATGGCAAGGTACACAATAGGTTTGGTACACAAAGATAGCATACTTTGTAGAACCTATGGCTGAGGCATAGGGAATGACTTTCATTCTCTTTCTATTTTCTGTCGTGGTCGTGTTTTGAGTCTTACTCAACTTTACACCTTGCAATATAGGCAAGAACTCCTTCTTTGACTATTCCATTTTGAACTACTTCAAAAATCTTGTCAAGGTATGTACTCATTGAAAAATCTTATCAAGCGTTTTGATCTATCTCTATAGATCTTGACGCCCAATATGTAAGCAGCTTCACCGAGGTCTTTCTTTGAAAAACTCCTTTCAAACACTCCTTTATGCTTTCCAGAAAATTCAACATCATTTCCGATCAACAATATGTCATTCACATATACTTATCAGAAAGGCTGTAGTGCGCCAACTCACTTTCTTGTAAATACAGGCTTCACCGCAAGTCTGTATAAAACTATATGCTTTGATCAACTTATCAAAGCGTATATTCCAACTCCGAGATGCTTGCACCAGTCCATAGATGGTGAAAGGACATGCGGTGCCCCCATGTGTGGTTTTGGTAATTGATGACATTCTCTATGGACTAATGGTTGCATTGAGTTATATTTGAAGGATTTGTCCATAGTCTTTTCTTGAAGTCCATGTGTTGGTTTCAAGGAGTTTATGTGTTGGCCAAGGTGCTATTAAGGAATTATCCAAAGATTGGTCATGTGAGTGTTGTGCTTATTGCAAGCATGTCTTGAAGAAGAAGATTGTGTGATCATTCATGTTTACCTTCAAGACATCATCCAAACGAAGAGAGTTGGAAAGATTCAAGGTTGATCAAGACTAAGTCAAGAGTGAATCAAGTTGATCAACTCACAAAGCGTAGAAGATGTACCGAGAGGGATCAAGTGATCCCATGGTATGGTAAGCATTGTCCATTACGCTTTGTGTGCTAACCCATGGTCTTCGTGGAGAGTTCTTTGTGGGGTTAGGTTGCGGTGTGCAAGTTCAAGTGATGCATCACGAAGAGATCAAGTGCTTGAAGCTTGCCGTCCATTTGGTGACAATGGACTTGTGAAGATGTCTTGGAAGAGTGGCTCACCCATAGTGGAGTATGGGGAGCAATCAACTAGTCTTCTTCGAGCCAATGCAATCAAGAAAGGTGGTCCAACTTGAGGGAGTCAAGATCGTCATCGCTCTAGCTCAAGTGGACCATGTGCAAGGCAAAGGTTTGCCCTTGATAGGTTTTCTATTTTACCGGTCTCATGGTAGTTGGGAGACCGGGTTATAGGATCGATTGCCGTACTATCAAGGGGGGCTCTCGATGAGTAGCTTGATCGTATCGTTCGTAGAGAGCTCAAACCATTGCATCCTTGCATCATCTTTATTGGTTCTTGTTTGGTTCTTCTCCTTGTGAGATTTGGAGCTTATGGTCATTTTTATGACAAGCTCGAGTTCATCGAAAACGGAGTTCTCTTGCATATTCTATGATGTTTTCGATGTTGGAGGGTATGCCGGTTCTTCTCGGTTGGAGGTTTCACTCCTTTGTTTGCTAAGCATACCTCCCCTGCCTCTTCTTACTATAACCAGGGTCGCTGTTTTGATGCTACTCGTTGTCTTGTTTCAAACAAGCTTGAGTTTGCTCAATTCGGAGCTCATATGAAGAAGTTATGGCGCTCTGGTTTTCCTTGGAGTATTCTGTGGTTTTCAAGGTTGGTGCCAGCGTAGTAGTACAGTGCCCTCAGCGGTAGTACCGCTTGAAGCTCCAATGATAGTACCGCTCTCGAGCGGTAGTATGCCGCTCAAGCGGTAGTACCGCTCTCCCGAACGGTAGTACCGCTTGGGAGTTTCGGCCGTAGTAATCACTGTGCGTCTGGGCTACTTCACTCGATTCTCGAACGGTGTTTTCTCGTGTCGGGTTTTGCGGCACTAATAGCGGCATAGAAGCAGTAGTACCGCTCTGAGCGGTAGTACCGCTCTTCCCTAGCGGTAGTACCGCTCTGGGGCTGTGGCCTTGACCTTCTCTTCAACAGTAGTAGTACCGCTAGGTAGGAGCGGTAGTACCGCCCTCAGTAGTACCGCCCTTCCTTAGCGGTAGTACCGCTCTGTCTTGGGCTGTTCGATGGGGGCAACGGTTGGATTTTCCTCCTATAAAAGGGTCTTCTTCCCATTGAACCTAATCCTTTGAGCTCGTGTTCTTCCCCCATTGTTGACCTTCTCCGAGCTTGCTATCTCTCAATCCCTCCATGGTTTCTTGCTAGTTTTTGGGGGGAAAGAGAGAGGAGATCTAGATCCACATTTCCACCAATCACTTTCTCCTCTATGTGAGGGGAACCCCTTGGATCTAGTTCTTGGAGTTCTTGGTGTTCTCCTTCTTGTTCTTCCTCTCATTTTCCTCCCTAGCATTAGTTGCTTTGGTGGGATTTGAAAGAGAAGGACTTGGGCACTCCGTGTGCCCTTGCCATTGCATTTGGTGCATCGGTTTGAGTTCTCCGCGGTGATACGTGGAAGTTACAAGTTGAGAAGCTTATTACTCTTGGGTGCTTGGTGCCCTTGAGCTTGTTCCTCTTGGGTGCTTGGGCGCCCTAGGCAGTTGGTAGTGTTCGAGCTCAATCATTGTGGTGTAAAGCTCCGGCAAGCGTCGAGGTCTCCAATTAGGTTGTGGAGATCGCCCGAGCAATTTGACGGGTTCCGTGACCGCCCCAAGGGTTGCCAAAGTGTCTGGGTTCGGTGACCGCCCCAAGGGTTGCCATTTGTATGCAGGTTCGGTGACCGCCCCAAGGGTTGCCATTTGTACGGGTTCGGTGACCGCCCTCAAGGGTCCCTTAGTGGAATCACGGCATCTTGCATTGTGCGAGGGCGTGAGGAGATTACGGTGGCCCTAGTGGCTTCTTGGGGAGCATTGTGCCTCCACACCGCTCCAAACGGAGATTAGCATCCGCAAGGGTGTGAACTTCGGGATACATCGTCGTCTCCGCGTGCCTCGGTTATCTCTTACCCGAGCCCCTTTACTTATGCACTTTACTTTGTGATAGCCATATTGTTCTTTGTCATATATCTTGCTATGACATAGTTGTTTATCTTGCTTAGCATAAGTTGTTGGCGCACATAGGTGAGCCTAGTTGTTTTAGGTTTTGTGCTTGACAAATTAACCGTTAGGTTTATTCCGCATTTGTTCAAGCCTAAACCGTAATTATTTTAAAGCGCCTATTCACCCCCCCCCCCCTCTAGGCGACATCCTCGATCTTTCAGATGGATCGCTGGAGCTTGCACATTTTGTTAGCACCTTTAGGATTGACAAAACCTTCTGGTTGTATCATATACAACTCTACTTTAATAAATCCATTAAGGAATGTAGTTTTTATATCCATTTGTCAGATTTCATAAAATGTGGCAATTGCTAACATGATTCGGACAGACTTTAAGCATCGATACGAGTGAGAAGATCTCATCGTAGTCAACATCTTGAACTTGTCAAAAACCCTTTTCGAGAAGTCGAGCTTTGTAGATAGTAACACTACTATCAGCATCCATCTTCCTCTTGAAGATCCATTTATTCTCAATGGCTTGCCGATCATCGGGCAAGTCCACCAAAGTCCACACTTTGTTCTCATACATGGATTCTATCTCAGATTTCATGGCCTCAAGTCATCTGTCGGAATCTAAGCTCATCATCGCTTCCTCATAGTTTGTAGGTTCATCATGGTCTAGTAACATGACTTCTAGAACAGGATTATCGTACCACTCTGGTGCGGATCGTACTCTAGTTGACGTATGAGGTTCAGTAGTAACTTGATCTGAAGTTTCATGATCATCATCATTAACTTCCTCACTAATTGGTGTAGGCATCACTGGAACTGATTTCAGTGATGAGCTACTTTCCAATTCGAGAGAAGGTACAATTACCTCATCAAGTTCTACTTTCCTCCCACTCACTTCTTTCGAGAGAAACTCCTTCTCTAGAAAGGATCCACTCTTAGCAACAAAGATCTTGCCTTCGGATCTGTGATAGAAGGTGTACCCAACAGTTTCTTTTGGGTATCCTATGAAGACACACTTCTCCGATTTGGGTTTGAGCTTATCAGGCTGAAACTTTTTCACATAAGCATCGCAACCCCAAACTTTAAGAAACGACAGCTTAGGTTTCTTGCTAAACCACAGTTCATACAGTGTCGTCTCAACGGATTTTTAGACGGTGCCCTATTTAACATGAATGCAGTTGTCTCTAATGCATAACCCCAAAACGATAGTGGTAAATCGGTAAGAGACATCATAGATCGCACCATATCTAATAAAGTACGGTTACGATGTTCGGACACACCATTATGATGTGGTGTTCTAGGTGGCATGAGTTGCGAAACTATTCCACATTGTTTGAAATGAAGGCCAAACTCGTAACTCAAATATTTGCCTCCGCGATCAGATCGGAGAAACTTTATTTTCTTGTTACGATGATTCTCAACTTCACTCTAAAATTCTTTGAGCGTTTCAAATGTTTCAAACTTGTATTTCATTAAGTAGATATACCCATATCTGCTCAAATCATCTGTGCAGGTCAGAAAATAATGATACCCGCCGCGAGCCTCAACACTCATCAGACCGCATACATCGGTATGTATTATTTCCTATAAGTCAGTGGCTCGCTCCATTGTTCTGGAGAACGGAGTCTTAGTCATCTTGCCCATGAGGCATGGTTCGCAAGCATCAAATGATTCATAATCAAGTGATTCCAAAAGTCCATCTGCATGGAGTTTCTTCATGCGCTTTACACCAATATGACCTAAACGGCAGTGGCACTAGTATGTTGCACTATCATTATCAACTTTGCATCTTTTGGCATCAATATCATGAATATGTGTATCACTATGATCGAGATTCAATAAACCATTCACCTTGGGTGTATGACCACAGAAGGTTTTATTCATGTAAACAGAATAACAACTATTCTTTGACTTAAATGAATAACCGTATTGCAATAAACATGATCCAATCATATTATGCTCAACGCAAACACCAAATAACATTTATTTTAGGTTCAACATTAATCCCGAAGGTAAAGGGAGTGTGCGATGGTGATCTTATCAACCTTTGAAATCATTTCGAACACACATCGTCACCTCGCCCTCAACTAGTCTTTGTTCATTTTGTAACTCATGTTTCGAGTTACCAGTATCAAATACCCAGGGGCTACTACGAACACTAGTAAAGTACACATCAATAACATATATATCATATATAATTTTGTTCGCTTTGCCATCCTTCTTATCCGCCAAGTATTTGGGGCAGTTCCGCTTCCAGTGACCATTTCCTTTGCAGTAGAAGCACTTAGTTTCAAGCTTGGGTCTAGCTTTGGGCTTCTTCATGGGAGTGGTAACTTGCTTGTGATTCTCCTTCAAGTTCCCTTTCTTTCCCTTGCCCTTTTACTTGAGACTAGTGGTCTTGTCAACCATCAACATTTGATGCTTTTCTTGATTTCTACCTTCGTCGATTTTAGCATCACCAAGAGCTCGGGAATCGTTTTTGTCATCCCTTGCATATTATAGTTCATCACCAAGTTCCAGTAACTTGGTGATAGTGACTAGAGAACTCTGTCAATCACTATCTTATCTCGAAGATTAACTCCCACTTGATTCATGCGATTGTAGTACTCAGACATTGTGAGCACATGCTCACTGGTTGAGCTCTCCTCCATCTTGTAGGCAAAGTACTTGTCAGAGGTCTCATACCTCTCGACTCGGGCATTAATCTGAAATACCAATTTCAGCTCTTGGAATGCCTTATATGCTCCGTGGCGTTCAAAACGTTTTTGAAGTTCTGGTTCTAAGCCGTAAAGCATGGCGCACTAAACTATCAAGTAGTCATCATACCGAGCTTGCAAAATGTTCATAACGTCTGCATCTGCTCCTGCAATAGATCCGTCACCTAGCGGTGCATCAAGGACATAATTCTTCTCTGCAGCAATGAGGATAATCCTCACATCACCGACCCAGTCCGCATCATTGCTACTATCATCTTTCAACTTATTTTTCTCTAGGAACATATAAAAAATAAAACAGGGGAGCTATACGCGAACTATTGGTCTACAACATAGATATGCAAAACCTATCAGGACTAAGTTCATGATAAATTAAAGTTCAATTAATCATATTACTTAAGAACTCCCACTTAGATAGACATCCCTCTAGTCATCTAAATGATCACGTGATCCATATCAACTAAACCATGTCCGATCATCACGTGAGATGGAGTAGTTTTCAACGGTGGACATCACTATGTTGATCATATCTACAATATGATTCACGCTCAACCTTTCAGTCTCGGTTTTCCGAGGCCATATCTGCATATGCTAGGCTCGTCAAGTTTAACCCGAGTATTCTGCATGTGCAAAATTGGCTTGCACCCATTGTATCTGAACGTAGAGCTTATCACACCAGATCATCACGTGGTGTCTCGGCACGACAAACTGTAGCAACGGTGCATACTAAGTGAGAACACTTATACCTTAAAATTTAGTGAGGGGTCATCTTATAATGCTACCGCCGTACTAAGCAAAATAAGATGCATAAAAGATAAACATCACTTGCAGTCAAAATAAGTGATATGATATGGCCATCATCATCTTGTGCCTTTGATCTCCATCTCCAAAGCACTGTCATGATCACCATCGTCACCGGCTTGACACCTTGATCTCCATCGTAGCATCATTGTCGTCTCGCCAACTATTGCTTCTACGACTATCGCTACCGCTTAGTGATAAAGTAAAGCAATTACATGGCGATTGCATTTCATACAATAAAGCGACAACCATAAGGCTCCTGCCAGTTGTCGATACTTTTACACAACATGATCATCTCATACAACAATTTATATATCATCACGTCTTGACCATATCACATCACAGCAAGCCCTGCAAAAACAAGTTAGACGTCCTCTACTTTGTTGTTGCAACTTTTACGTGGGTGCTACAGGCTTCTAGCAAGAACCGTTCTTACCTATGCATCAAAACCACACCGATTTTTTGTCAAGTTTGCTGTTTTAACCTTCAACAAGGACCGGGCGTAGTCAAACTCAATTCAACTAAAGTTGGAGAAACAGACACCCACTAGCTACCTATGTGCAAAGCACGTTGGTAGAACCAGTCTCATGAACGCGGTCATGTAATGTCGGTCTGGGCTGCTTCATCCAACAATGCCGCCGAATCAAAGTAAGACGTTGTTGGTAAGCAGTATGACTATTATTGCCCACAACTCATTGTGTTCTACTCGTGCATATAACATCTACGCATAGACCTGGCTCGGATGCCACTGTTGGGGAACGTAGTATTTCAAAAAAAATCCTACGATCATGCAAGATCTATCTAGGAGAAGCATAGCAACGAGCGGGGAGAGTGTGTCCACGTACCCTCGTAGACCGAAAGTGGAAGCGTTTAATGCTTAACGGTTGATGTAGTCGAACGTCTTCGCGATCCAACCGATCCAAGCACCGAACGTACGGCACCTCCGCGTTCAGCACACGTTCAGCTCGATGACGTCCCTCGATCTCTTGATCCAGTTGAGGATGAGGGAGAGTTCCGTCAGCATGACGGCGTGGTGACGGTGTGAAGTTACCAGCGCAGGGCTTCGCCTAAGCACTACGACGATATGACCGAGGTGTTAACTGTGGAGGGGGGTGCCGCACATGGCTAGGAACAATTGATGCATGTTCTAGGGGTGCCCTCCCCACGTATATAAAGGAGGGAGAGGGAGGGAGGCAGCCTAGGGCGCGCCCAAGTAGGAGAAATCCTACTTGGGCCCCTAGTCCAATTCGCTCCCCCTACCATATTTGGACAAAGGGGAATGGAAGGAGAGGGGAGGGGAAGGAAGTAGGAGTCCTACTTCATACTTTCCTTTTCCTCCTCTCCTTTCCCTTTCTCCCCACGTGGCTGGCCCTATAGGGGGCGCACCAGCCCCTTGTGGGCTGGTGTGTTCCCTTACTTGGCCCATTAAGCCCATATCTTTGCCGAGAGTTGCCCGGAACCCCTTCCGGTGACCCGTATCACCCGGAACACTTCGGGTGTCTAAATACCATCGTCCTATATATGAATCTTTACCTCTCGACCATTTCGAGACTCCTTGTCATGTCCGTGATCTCATCCAGGACTCCAAACAAACTTCGGTCATCAAATCACATAACTCATAATACAAATCGCCATCGAACGTTAAGCGTGCGGACCCTACGGGTTCGAGAACTATGTAGACATGACCTAGACACATCTCCGGTCAGTAACCAATAGTGGAACCTGGATGCTCATATTGGCTCCTACATATTCTACGAAGATCTTTATCGGTCAAACCGCATAACAACATAGGTTGTTCCCTTTGTCATCGGTATGTTACTGTCGGCGTTCTGGGAACGGGGGTCCCCAGACTTGCCTACCTGCGACCTGTGGCGTGGCTCAAAGGAGGCCCAGGATAGCCCATCTTCATCAACACAAGCTCAAGACCCTCGCGAGGGGCCAAGCCTCGCGGGGCGGACGACCAAGAGCTTCCTCGTAGCGCCTCGTCGAGCTGGCTCATGAGGAGGCGGAGAGTTCAAGGCAGGGTACCTCGCGAGGTGCCCATGACGCAAGCCATGATGACCAAGGGCGCTGGGCCGAGCGCCAGCCACAAGCAGCGTCCTCCTTTCCTCTTCGGTGCAAAGGGAGCAAGCGCAGCGAGAGCATCAAGCAAAGGCATCCGTTTCGGTGAAACAAGACCAAGACCAGCCCCAACGGGCTGGAATGCGATCATCGTGGAGCCCAAGCAAAGCGTCATCACCGGAGTCTTTGGCGGCGAGGACCAACTCTAGTCGGGGATAAGTGTACCCGTTGTTCCCCTTCGAATGGCTAATTGTTGGCGCCCTTCCCGCTCAATATTTGGGAAGAGGCCCAGGGCCTTCGTCTATATAAGTAGAGCTAGCCACCATAGTAGAGGATCAGACTCTCTCCCGCCGGATCAGATCCTCTCCCCCCGGGCAGGCATTTTGGAATCCAGAGAGAGAGAGAGACCCGATCCTCAATCTAGAGCGACGGGACACCACTTAGCAGTTCATCACACCCACCAAGAACAGACCCTCGCGAGGCTGTTCTTCCCTGTACTGTTCTTCATCAGCCCCCAGGCAATCCACACACCACACCTTTGGAGTAGGGTATTACACCACGATGGTGGCCTGAACCAGTATAAATCTTGTGTCTCTTGTGTTGTTCTTGCTAGTAGTTTAGGTCACTGCGATTCGGCGAGGTACGAGACGGTGGAGGGTTGGATCTCCGTGCGCACCCCAGAGTTCGAACCTTAAGGGTCTGCCGGAACCCCGTAATCCGACATTTGGCGCGCCAGGTAGGGGTGCGCCGGAACCTGCCTTTCGTCGCCTCGTTCTTCCCCGACCACCGCAACCATGTCTGACGCTCGTCGGGCTCACGCCGAGCGCCGAGCCGCCCTCACTTCCCACGTCGCCCAGATGGCTCCCGTCGGCGGACGTCCTCGTCGTTCCCCGTCACCTGTTGTCAACGCCGCCACCGGCCCGGCGGGGAACGAGCAGCAAGCGTCGTCCCAGCACCCGTCCATGAGGCGGGACGGCCGCACCGCCACGCCGCTCACCCTGCTGTTTGTTTTCGTCATACGCGCTTCGCCCAGCGCCATGGAAGCCCGAGCTGCACTCATTGCGGCCAACGAGCTATTGCGCTACCGCCCCGTCGACGACGTCTACGAAGGATGGCTCGACCACGTCACCGAGCTCGTCCGCGCTGCAGGAGGCGACCCCGCGCCGTCCGTCTCGCTGCACCGCACCGCCAGCTGGAGATGAAGCTCCGGGCGCCTCACCGCCTCCACCTCAAGACGGCGCCACAGCACCAAAGGCGCGCGGCCTAAGCGGAACCTGCTCCGCCAGCACCGGGCGCTGCAAGAGCAAAGCTGCCAAGAAGTTCCTCGCCCGAAGAAGCTGCCCGAGCGCTCCCGCCCAAAGACGTCAAGACCCTGCGCTGCCCCCGGCACCGGCGCAGGAGGCCCACAAGACCAAGCTCTCTGCCGTCCGAGGGCCCCCGCGGCCACGGCGGGCTGCCGCGCCTTCACCAACGAGCTGCGCAGCGTCGCGTGGCCCGCCAAGTTCAAGCCAGACCTGCCTCCACGCTACGACGGCACGGCTGACCCTACGGAGTTCCTCCAGCTCTCAGCTGGGCATCGAGGCCGCCAACGGGATGAAAAGGTCATGGCGAACTGGTTTCCCATGGCGCTCAAGGGCCGGAGCCCGCACTTGGCTCCCGAATCGCCCCGTGCACAATCTCTTCCTGGGCCGAGATGCGCACCCGCTTCATCGCCAACTTCCAAGGTACTCGCGACCGGCCACCCGCCGTGAGCAACATGCGCCGAATCAAGCAGCAGCCAGGGGAAACCCTGCAAAAGTACATCTAGTGCTTCAACAACGCGTGCCTCAAGATCTCCAGGGTAACAGAGGAGGCCATCATCTCTGCCTTCTCCGACGGTGTGCGCGACGTCAAGATGAAGGAGGAGCTGGCGATGCATGAAGATCTGTGCACCTCCCTGGAGCTGTTCAACTTGGCGACCAAGTGCGCCAGGGCTGAGGAGGCGCCTCTCCTCCTCGAGCTACTGCCGCGGATCCCGAAGAGAAGAAGTCCAAGGCCAAGGACGTGAAGCGCCAAGGGGCTGCCACCTTCCATGGCCGAACCAGACACCAAGCGAGGCGTAGATCAGCCCGAGTCCTCTAAGGGAAGCCGGTCTGCGTGTACCACGACCTCCACACCCACAACACCAATGAATGTCAAGAGCTCCGGGCCGTCGCTGAGGAAGGGTCGGCAGACGCCCGGCGCAGCCGACCGGGGCTACGGCCGAGGAGGAGGAAGAAATGCAGGACGCTGGGAAGACCGCAGCCCGCGCCAAGGGTGGCGCGACCAACCTCGCGAGGACCGCTGGCAAGACCCACCTCGCGAGGGGGGCTGGAGGGATCAGCCTCGTGAGGATCGTCCGCAAGGGAACGCAGGCCTCCCTCCGCTGCCGCCACCGCCAAGGAGAATCGAAGACCGTCATCAGGACGAGGGGGTTGGGGGCTTTCAGGAAGCGCGTGTGATCGCCTGCATCCTGGGCGGAGCTCAAGCCCCAGCCTCTAACCGCATCTGCAAGCAGTTCGCCCGTGAAGTGAATGCAGTCCTTCCCAATCTCGAGTCCACGCGCCCTCTCAGGTGGTCGGTGTGCGCCATCACGTTCAGCTCAGCGGATCAGCTCAAGTGCGCAGCCACAGCCGGAGTTCTCCCGATGCTTTGCTCCCCAATCATCAGCAACGTGCTGGTCACCAAGACCCTCATCGACGGCGGAGCAGGACTCAACGTCCTGTCCGTGGAGACATTCAACAATCTTGGTGCCCTACAAATTTTCAGCCAACCAAGCCCTTCTCCGGAGTCACCGACGGCTCCACGGTCCCGATCGGGCAGGTCCGCCTTCCTGTCACCTTCGGGGCCCGCAACAACTACCACACCGAGCTCATCGACTTCGACGTCGCCCACATTCGCCTGCCGTACAACGCCATCCTCGGGTACCCAGCGTTGGCCAAATTCATGGCCGTAACCCACCATGGCTACAACATCCTCAAGATGCCAGGAAGCGGCGGGGTCATCACGGTGCCCTGTGAAGAGAGAGATGCAGTGTGCTCCCTGGAGCGAGCTTTTCAGGCCGCATCGCTGGAAGACCCAGACCACAGCGGCAGGACGCCTCCCGAGGCAGCACCCAAGAAGAAGAAGACATCGACCGGCACTGCTCATCAAGAGACAGCCCCTCGTGGCCCTTGACCGGGCGAGGGGAGCCTCCTTCCATCGCATAGGAAGCGCGCCCGGCGCCCTCCTCAGCGGGGCTCGGGGCTCTCCCCTGGAGGAGGCCGCCCGACCTCGCCAAGGTCTCGAGGAGGCGCTTGGGCGCCACGTGAGGCGTGTTTGAAGCATGTTTCCCATAGCGAGAGCAAGACCAGGAGGACAGAACCCTCAAGAGTTCATCGGCAAGGCCATTCAGAGCTACAAGAGTCAAGGGTCATGAGGGCAACCGCCACGCCTGGCTGTGGCCCCCATCCAGCGAGGATGGTGGGTTGCGCGTCTGCATCGACATACCAGGGCTCAACCGAGCCGCATCTCAAGAGCGGCTCTGCCCTCGCGAGTGGGGACGTTGCGAGGTCCGCCCCCACAGCCACGCACGCATGCCTTATGGCTCGCCAAACGCCTGCCGCGCACTGGGCCTGCCTCATGAGGACCATCCACAGGCTCAAGAGGTCAAGCACGCCGCAGCCCTGGTGGAGATGGAGATGGCCCATGAGGAGCCGCCGGCGCCTCCGGAGCCTCCCGAGGCCCCCGGGCCTGGGGGCTCGTGAGGAACGGCTTCCGCAGCCCACCGAGTCTGCTACATCAACAACCCTTCATCCTCAACATCACCAGGTGACATCTTTAATTTTTATTTACGGCTGGGAGCGCCTTCAGGGCCGCATTATTCCCAGGCCGCGTGGGTCCGTCCCTGCGGCATGTATCCCTTTATTTCATGTCTTTAGCTTATCCTGTTGGGGGCGCCCCTCGGGCTGCATCATCCCCAAGCCGCTCGGGCCACCCGGTAGCATGTATCCTTCATGCGTTTTCCTTAGGATTATGCTCTCGTTCCACCATGCTTGTTATTTGGTGCCTTCTCACAGGTGGTGAAATCTTGCACGTTAAAGGGGGTGCACGAGCATCGCGACTCGGGGCTCCTACCGGCTTTCCGGCCCTCACCCTCTGGTCTTGTGCATGGCATCGCGACCTGGCTTGCCCGGCTGACGGTAGAGACCAGCCCGAGAGCCGGGACCCGAGGACGAGAGTTTCGTCATCCAATCCAGCTTCTTGGCGTTAAAGGGGGTGCCCGAGCATCGCGACTCAAGGCTCCTACCGGCTCTCCGACCCTCACCCTCTGGTCTTGTCCATGGCATCGCGACACGGCTTGCCACGACGGTAGAGACCATCCCAGAGCCGGGACCGAGGACGTAGAGTTGCTGCGTCGACCCGACTTATGCGTTAAAGGGGGTGCACGAGCATCGCGACTCAGGGCTCCTACCGCTCTCCGCCCTCACCCTCTGGTCTTGTCCATGGCATCGCGACCTGGCTTGCCCGACGGTGAGACCAGCCCGAGAGCCGGACCCGAGGACGTGAGTTGCATCATCTAACCTAGCTTGCGTGTTAAAGGGGTGCACGAGAATCGCGACTCGGGGCTCCTACCGGCTCTCCAGCCCTCACCCTCTGGTCTTGTCCATGGCATCGCGACCGGCTTGCCGGCCGATGGTAGAGACCAGCCCGAGAGCCGGGACCCAAGACGAGAGCACCGGCATCCGCCAATTTTGCAGGAACACACTCAAAGATAAGGCCCGAGCCAGGCGCAACCCGCCTTGAGGTAGGGCCTCGTGAGTCCTGCTACTGCTCACGAGTGCCCAGATACACCTCGTCTAGCCCTACCGTGCCAGCCACGTGTCAGGGTGGGGCTGTATACGCCCCGGGGGCTCCTCCCGGAGGTGAGCCCCCTCCCATGATCCAGTGGAAGCACCATGCTCTGCGCTGGCTGACGACACTGCCGAGGAGCGGCTATGCCCGTCTTGCGCATGCAGAAGCGCTTATGCTCTACCGTGATAAACAAGCGAGGTGGCCTCCGGGTCGCATCAACCTCGGGCAGCCCAGAGCTCGATGTCGGCCTCGTCGCAACGCCTCCCCTCGGGAGCGCCGCGAGGCTGGGCACGGGGTTGCGCCTGGTCACGCCCAGACGCACGCCATCGAGCGCCAGCCCTCGGGCCTGGTTCGTCACGCCACTCCCGAGCGGAGCCAAGGTACGCATGCCGTTTGAGCGTCAAGGGGGACTCCTGAGCATCGCGACTCAGGAGCCTAACTGGTCACGTAGCCCCTCACCCCTTAGTTTCGAAAGGCTAACGGCGGTTGGGGTATGCGCGGGGCCGGGCTCTGCAGACATAGAACGGTGGATCCGCCCGCACCTCACCTCCCTACTTGATGTTCGTGCGCCAAGGGGGACTCCTGAGCATCGCGACTCAGGAGCCTAACTTGTCACGTAGCCCCTCACTCCTTGGTCCCGTCCTGGTTTCTGGTCGGGGCTAACGGCGGCTGAGGTATCTGTGGGGCAGACTCTGCCGGCGTAGAACATAAGCAAGTAGGAAGCACAAATTTCAAGGAATTCAAAAGCAAATATTACAGTCCACTGTTATCGCAGTACCAAACATAAGTTTAAACGCCTCCCGAGGCATGATACATGTGCAGGAATTAAAAGCAAGGCAGAGCGCGGAGTCACTTGTCGGCGGTGGAGCAGCGGAGTGGGCTCGCCTCGTGAAGCAGCAGGCGGCAGCGCCTCGCTTGACTTGGTGTCAAGGCCCGGAACTTCCCAACAAAGCCTCCGCGCGACCCTTCACAGCCTCGGCAGGCGGCTGCGTGCTCGCCGCTTGCGGCTCCGGCAGAAACTGTCCATGTCGACGCTGGGATCGCGAAGATAGATGTGGGTGAGGATCCGCGTCAATGCCGCAGAAGACAAGACCCGCGCCTCGGCCTCGGCCGTGGGGCCAAGACCGAGGGAAACATCTTCAAGAGCGCGGATCAGGAAGGGAAGCAGCTTGGCGGGGCCGTCCTCTGCGCCGGCCAGTGGGCTCTCCGGGCGGCGTCATAAAGCTCCCTCGGCGGGACACGAGCCTTCACCTCCATATCCATGAAGGCCACGCGATCTTCAAGAAGAACCCGCGCCTTGGCGTCAGCTCGACCTTCCTCGCCTCCGGCTCCTGCTCCGGTAGCGCCTAGGCGGTCGCGGCGCTTCTTCAGCTTGGCCTCCTGGTCCTTGATGGCCGCCTCGCGAGCCTTCATGCCTTCCTCCTGCTCCTGGCGGAGGCGGGCCTCCTCGGCGAGCTGGTTCTGCAGGCCCTTCAGCTCACCCTCCAGCGTCTCACAGCGACCTCGGATGCTGGCTGCCTCCCCCAGGGCAGCATCGCGGGCTACCTTCGCCTCGCGAATAGCCTGCTTCTCCTCGTCACAAGCCGTCGAAGCCTGGACCAGTGCCGCCCGAATTGAAGCGTCGGCGCGAATCCAGCCAGAGGCCAGCTCCAAGCGACCGGCCACCAAGCGAGGGTCAGCGCCCAGAAGATCCTGCCGCAGCCGGTCCAGTTCAGCAGCAGCGCGATCCAGGACCGGCGGAGGAGTCGGAGAGACAGCAGTTGGCGGAGTAGGAGGAGTTGGCGGCGGCGTAACCACTGCGCCCGAGGCGGAACTAGTGGCGCCACGGCAATGGTGGAGGTAGCACCCAGCAAGAAGGCCACCTCGAGTCGCCTGGGACAAGGGCTTCGCCCAGCCAGGCTCGGCCGAACCTCGCGAGGACGCCCGGCGAGAGGCCTGAGCGTCGGGGTCATCTTCCTTTTCGGGCAAAGGCACCGCCACGGATGGGGCCTCAGGAGCCCCCTTCAGCTTCTTCGCTGCGGGTGCTAGCCTGGCCGAAGAGCATGGACATCAGATCTCGTCGACAGAACAATAATCAAGACGGGAAGCAGGCACTTACAAGTCATCGCTGGTGGACTCGAGCAGCCTCCGGCCATACTTGAAGCCCGAGAGCCGGCTGCAGGGATCAGCTTCAAGGAGACCAGGAGCGGGAGGCACGTCTGCGGATCGCCCGGGGCAGGCGGACCTGCGAGGACCAGCCCAGTCCGGTCCTTCTTCGGGATCGAGGCAGGCTTCTGCCTCCCCGCTCACCCTCATCCTCGTCGTCGTCACTCTCGGGGAGGCGGAGAACGCGGGGCCTGCGCCGCAGGGGAGGAGCCCTTGACTCCGCCCCCGAATCAACCCCCTCTCCTGGCTCTCTTTCCTCCACCTCTTCGCCGGAGTCGGAAGAGGACACGTCCACCAGGTCCTCCGGAGCCTCCGCGGGCACGAGCCCGTCCCCATTGAAGGCGGGCATGGACCCCACAACCTGCTCCCAATCCTCGCGAAGAAACAGGCGCTGGGCGCCCGGTCTCGCCACATCGCCCCAACCAAGGATCGAGGACCGTCACCAGATCCTCGCTGGCCGAGGCCACGGGCTCGTGTTAGGCCTCCACATCGGAAGCAATCTGGCGAAGCGAGCCGATTGGTGCTCCAGAACTCCTCGGCGATGGCGCACCGGTCAGCCTCGCCCGCCGCCACATCGTCTGCTTCAGATCTGCATCCATCCTCTCCGGCACCAACTTGGCGCGAGATCCCAAGCTTCGCTGGGACCGATCGTCGGAACTCTCGGCGAGCTCCATGGGCAGGATCACCGAGGTGGATCCGCCCGGCATCCACCAAGACCCACTTGCTCCTGAAGCCCTCAATCCGCTTCCCGGTGTTTGAAATGGTAATGGCTCCGCCAGTGTCGTGGCTTCAGCTCGCCGCTGAGACGGAACCACGGGACAGTCGGACGAAGAAGTAGTGGCGCAGCAAGGCCACCGAGGGCTTCACCCCAACATGGGCCTCACAATAGTAGGTGAAGATTGCCAGAAGAAGGACGGAGTTGGGATGAAGGTGCAGAGCGTGAATGTTGTAATGGCGAAGGATGGAGAAGAAGAACTCAGAGAAGGGAGGCGCCAGACCAGCAATAATGGCGCCCGCGAAGAACGGGTAGAAGGTACTCCCCCGGCCCTCAGGGGCGGAGGAGCCGGCCTTGAACACCGCCGTTCCGCTGACGCCCTGCGCCTCCGCCAACCGGCGCATCAGGGCAAGGCTCGCCGCTGACACATGCGGCGGGTCCAAGGCAGGAGAGTACCAAGCTCCGGCCGGGGTTTGACGAGGAGCCATGGCTGGCTAGGGCATGAAGGCGGAGTGGATCTGAAGGTCTTGGAAGCAGGGAGGAGAGTCGCAAGAAAGGGGATCTGAGCAGCGACTGGAGAAAGTAAAGGAGGCAAGGAAGATGCCGCTCTATTATCAACCCGCGCGGTTGCAGAGGCGCCCACGTCCAATCAACCGCCACGCGGCGCCCAAGGCCGCAGGCTGTTAGGGCCCACGACGCTTCGCACTTGCCCTTTCGCCTCTCTGCACGGCCAAGGTCGGGCGCGCCGTGGGCCCGGGGGCTACTGTCGGCGTTCTGGGAACGGGGGTCCTCAGACTTGCCTGCTTGCGACCTGCGGCGTGGCTCAAAGGAGGCCCAGGATAGCCCATCTTCATCAACACAAGCTCAAGACCCTCGCAAGGAGCCAAGCCTCGCGGGGTGGACGACCAAGAGCTACCTCAGGCGCGGCCTCGTCATGCTGACTCATGAGGAGGCGGAGAGTTCAAGGCAGGGTACCTCGCGAGGTGCCCATGACGCAAGCCATGGCGACCAAGGGCGCCCGATCGGGCGCCGATCGAGGCGCCCGGTCGAGCGCCAGCCAGCGCAGCGTCCTCCTTTCCTCTTTGGTGCAAAGGGAGCAAGCGCGGCGAGAGCATCAAGCAAAGGCATCCGCTTTGATTGCAACAAGACCAAGACCAGACCCAACGGCCGGAATGCAGTCATCATGGAGCCCAAGCAAAGGCGTCATCACCGGAGCCTTTGGCGGCGAGGACCAACTTTAGTCAGGATAAGTGTACCCGTTGTTCCCCTTCGAAATGGCCAATTGTTGGCGCCCTTCCCGCTCAATATTTGGGAAGAGGCCCAGGGCCTTCGTCTATATAAGTAGAGCTAGCCACCATAGTAGAGGATCAGACTCTCTCCCGCCGGATCAGATCCTCTCCCCCCGGGCAGGCATTTTGGAATCCAGAGAGAGACCCGATCCTCAATCTAGAGCGACGGGACACCACTTAGCAGTTCATCACACCCACCAAGAACAGACCCTCGCGAGGCTGTTCTTCCCTGTACTGTTCTTCATCAGCCCCAGAGGCAATCCACACACCACACACTGGAGTAGGGTATTACACCACGATGGTGGCCTGAACCAGTATAAATCTTGCGTCTCTTGTGTTGTTCTTGCTAGTAGTTTAGGTCCCTGCGATTCGGCGAGGTACGAGACGGTGGAGGGTTGGATCTCCGCGCGCACCCCAGAGTTCGAACCTTAAGGGTCTGCCGGAACCCCGTAATCCGACAGTTAC
Organism: Aegilops bicornis; assembly: GCA_021605145.1. Taxonomy (NCBI): domain Eukaryota; kingdom Viridiplantae; phylum Streptophyta; class Magnoliopsida; order Poales; family Poaceae; genus Aegilops; species Aegilops bicornis. Next base: position 574,810,909 of record CM038670.1, on the reverse strand, counting down.
TTGCCCGAGATTTGATCGTCGGTATCATCATACCTAGTTCAATCGCGTTACCGGCAAGTCTCTTTACCTGTTCCGTAATGAATCATCCCGTGACTAACTCATTAGTCACATTAATTGCAAGGTTTATAGTGATGTGCATTATCGAGAGGGCCCAGAGATACCTCTCCAATACACGGAGTGACAAATCCTAATCTCGATCTATGCCAACCCAACAAAAACCTTCGGAGACATCTGTAGAGCATATTTATAATCACCTAGTTACGTTGTGACGTTTGATAGCACACAAGGTGTTCCTCCGGTATTCGGGAGTTGCATAATCTCATAGTCAAAGGAACATGTATAAGTCATGATGAAAGCAATAGCAATAAAAGTAAACGATCATTATGCTAAGCTAATGGATGGGTCTTGTCCATCACATCATTCTCTAATGATGTGATCCCGTTCATTAAATGACAACACATGCCTATGGTCAAGAAACATAACCATCTTTGATTAACGAGCTAGTCAAATAGAGGCATACTAGGGACACTCTGTTTTGTCTATGTATTCACACATGTACTAAGTTTCCGGTTAATACAATTTTAGCATGAATAATATATATTTATCATGATATAAGAAAATATAAATAATAACTTTATTATTGCCTCTAGGGCATATTTCCTTCAATTTCATCATGACATGCGTGATTGGGAAACTCACGTGCAACTGTAAAATGATTTGGTTGAGTATATGTGGGCTCATGTCGGCAATCAATAAATGTATCTTCTTTATTCGGGTTGCAAAAATATGAGAGACATTTTTATTTTTATTCGGCTTGTAAAACTATGCTATTTTATTCGGTTCAAACTATGTTATTTGATTATATGTTTAAATACAAAATCAATGCAAAAATGAGCTATTTGTTGAAATAGGGCGGCCAGCCGACCACGCCCGTACATATGGGTCGGCACGTTAGGCGCGCTGCCAACCCATATCTAAAACAGGGCGGACGCCGGGCAGGCGGCCGACCCAAACGGATAAAAAACAGACGAAATCGCCGTCTGTTTGGGTCGCCCCGTTGGAGTTGGTCTTAAAATCCAAAGCAGTGTACGTTAATAGTCATGAGTATGAATTTAAGAAGGACACCGATAACTGCCACACGTGTGGTGTATCGGGTGGTTGTGCCGCACGCCTCGTGTGGCATGGAGAAGAACCCGCCCACATGACCGTGTCCGAGCGCGCGCAGCCACAGCCCCGCACGTCCGGTGTGTGGCAAAACCACCCACACGTCCGGGCCAAACGACTGTGCTGCACGCACAACCCAGCACGTCAGCCGTCCTGGGCTCCTTCCGATCCCCAGTCCGCCCTGCCGCCATTGTCTCGCACCTCTCGGCCCCCTACCTCTGTCGCCTTCCTTCTCTTGTTGCCATGGCAACCAGAGCAGATCCCTAGCGCCTTTCCCACTGCTAACCCCCCCCCCCCCACCCCCCACCCCCTCCCACCGCAACCCCGCCCTCCCAAGATGACGAGCTAACACAGGTGGATCTCCGATCTCCTTTTGTTTCTCGACCTTCTTCTGTCCAGAAATCTGAAATTGCAAATTTGCCCATGAAGATGGCGACTGGATCCACGCTATCAGGGCAAACACCCCACGAATTTGTGTGTCTTTGCATTTGCCCGCCAACATACGCCAGATCTGCCTTATACTATGCTAGAGTTGTGCCAAGCTTCTGGGTTGGCTTGACGCGAGTAGTTGGTAGCGTAGTAATCACTATAAAATAGGGAGAGAAAGGAGGAATTTGGCATGGTAAGGGAGGAAAAATAATTGCCACTTGTATCTAACGTCAGTTGCCATCTATCGTTGTCCGTAGTTGCCACCATGTTATCTTACTGCTTGCCATCCTATTTTATTTTCTGTTGCCATCGCTTCAAAATGATAGATGGCATCCAGAATTCAGAAAAGAGAATGGATGTGCATGTCCTACTTGCCATGAGGTGTTGGTTGCCTACGCAAGAAATGTTATGAGATTGTCGTGTTATCTTCTACGTGCAAACAGCAAGAACGCTTTTTGCGGATTTTTGATGCGTTCTTGTTCATGCAGTGACTAAAAGCACAGTGCCAGAATAGAAAAAGCAGAAGAATGAATCACGAAGATGGCACTGACCCTTGGCTTTCTCAAAGGCCGGAAACGCCACCTTGGGATGCAGCAGAGTACAATCAACTCATTTCTTCAGGGCCATTGTTGCCACTACTAGAGCACTACGCGGGCATCGGTACGATGCATGATAAACAAAGAAGAAATAGTTGCCATGTTCGTGACGATGAAGATGGCATTCTACTTATGTCCTACAATCTATTTTTAGCAGGTTCTTATGACCAAACCATAATCAGGGGGCAGCATGGCAAGTTTCGTCAAAGCGCGCTAACGCTGACAAATGTATGGGCAACCAACTTCAGCTAGCTAATGTGGCAAATCAAGGTAACGCATACGAAAAAGGAACTTACTGTTGTGGACATGAAATTAAACTTGCAAGGATGGCAAAAGACTCACGAGTTATATCAGAAAAAATGTAGGACCTTCATGCAGCACGTGGCATCGGTGACAACCATGTACCTGCCATCAACGTCGTACACAGGTGAGTGCATGAAAGTGAAGTTGAGGACAGTGAGTTAGGAGAAAGGAACATATCTGACAGCTGCAGTTGCCATGCCTGGACAGCTTCGGTTGCCATGGCTGGACAAACTGCAGTTGCCATGCCTGGACAACTGTAGTTGCCATGTATAATCAAATGCGACTGCAATGTCTAAACAACCGTGGATGACAAGTGTGAACAAATCCGTGTGACATGGTTGGACCACTACATGTGCCATATTGAACAAACTACATTTTCCATGCAATGACCAACTGCTACCATGATCGCAGGTTGTTACGGTGGAACCACATCGGCAAACGTCTCATGGCAAGCTTCACAGTTGCAGGAAAGCACTATTGCAGATAGAGCACATCAAATTGGAATGACAGACCACACAAGATCGGCACATGCGGCACAACAAGGTAAAAAAAGTGAAAACAGAAAACAGTACTGCATTTGCTTTTGTGGGGAATAGCGTGTGAAGAAAAGTAGATTTGTAACGGTGGTGGTGGAAAAAACAAACAAAAAATGCTACCAAGTGGTCATGTGCAAAGAGTCGTATATTGTCTTCGGGATTTGCCAATTGCTATAAGAGTGTGTGCAACATTCATGATTGTTCACATTTATGCATCGAGCTCAAGCCTAGAATACAAGTTTTGATGCTAGAGTATCTTTGGTTGCCATGTGTTGGCAACAGTAATTGCCATGTATGTTGGATCAGTATCCGCCATTGCTATGTCTGCCGATTCGATCTTTGAAAGAAGCTGGTTGCCATGTGTTGGCAACAGTAGTTGCCATGTGTGTTGGACTATATCTGCCATTGCTATATGCTACAAGTTCTGAAGCTAAAAGACGATGGTTGCCATGTGTTGGCAACGGTAGTTGCCGTGTGGTTGCACTGTTGATGCGGAGCATCCGACGATCATCCCCATGTACACTCGAGCCTACGCCATTGGACCTAAGGTGAATTCGCTCCTTTCCGAATCTTCCCTTTCCGCATGTAAGACATGGATGCTACTTCAAGCGCGGACCTTGTGCATACTCAGTACACCCGAGGAGACCATGGAGAGCCCAAGGACCAAGGCCAAACGCTTGTGAAGCGAAGGAAGGAGAAGGAAGAAGAGCCCGGTACCTACAATGGCCGGACATCCGGCCCCAGCCCGGACATCCGGCCCTTGCCCCGGAAATCCGGCATCGGCTATCCAAAGAACCCCGAAAAGGACCAGAGCAGCCCGGACATCCGGCACCATGCCCCGGACATCCGACTCTTCCCGAAGCCCGGACATCCGGCCCTTACCCCGGAAATCCGGCCCCTCCATCACCGAACGCATCTGGAAGACCCAGGCCAGCCCGGACATCCGGCCCGTCCCGAAGCCCCGGACATCCGGCCCGTCGCCCGGACATCCGGCCACCCCTGCGCGTAGTGTAACGGGCCACCGGCCCATGTACCCCTTCACTTCATCCCCAACTTGTACTACGACTATATATACTCCTCCACCTCCTCCTAGTGAGGGTTAGCGTTGATTTAGCTCAAGTTAGAGATAGAGTCTCATCCATCGGATCTCCTCCTCGTGAGAGACCGCGGCCTCTTCGGAGAAGATCCTATCGGATTCAAGACCCCCTCGTGGGAAGATTCCCTTGTGGATTCAAGCCCTCCTCGCGGAGAAGAACGGTTCCTTTGTATCCTCTACCTTTGTTGACTTTGGATCTCGTGTATCTCTTTGTGTTCTTTGATCTAGCATTTGTGTGACCGATTCCTTGTTGGTTGAGTGTTTTCCCTCGTTCCTCCCGTGATTTCCTCGTGTTCTTCCGCTCGTTCTTCGTGTCTCCCCGTAGGATCCACTCCAAACGTGAAAGATCGACGCTATAGGGTTCCACCCTACAACATCTTGGTATCATGAGCCACGTTGATCACGTTTTTGGAGCCCCTACCCCTCTTTTTCTAGCTTGATTTTGTTGATTTCGTCCTAAATCTGAAAATCCCCACCAAAAATAGCCCCAATTTTTTTTTGATTTGTTAGTTTTGATGATGTTTTGTTGATTTTGATCCATGGATTTGCTTGGTTTCAAATGGATCTAGCATTTCCCCAAGTTTCCCCACTTTCCATCCACGAAATCTCTCCAATTTTGACCTTGAAATCATCAATTTCCGTCCCCAATTCGAAAATTTCCGCCCCAAACGAGATCTGGATTCGTCGGGCCGGACATCCGGGCCTCGGGCCGGACATGCGGGCCATCTGGCCGGACATCCGGGCCCCAAGCCGGACATCCGGCTCGTGGAGCGCCAAATCTGCTCGGTTCTGGACAGACACCCCCGGAAATCCGGGCTCCACCCCGGACATCCGACCCCACAGGATTTCAGATTTTCCCGTTTCACCGTTTTGTCCATAACTAATTCATTTGGAGTCCGTTTTTGACGTTCTTTAGCTCATTTTGAAGCTATTGACATCCCCCATCCCATAAAAATACTACCACCACCATTTGACTCCATCAAATTTTCGGAACTTTGGCATCTTTGCCTAGGGCTTCCACCATATCCTCCGCATAACCACCACCGACTTCTGCAACCTAACCAATTTTGTTCCCCTTTGCATTTGAGGTTGTTTGAGTTGTGATTCGAGTCTCCTAAGGTGTTTAGGATACTTAGGGACGGTTGCATCTTCATCAACCACCACCACCACCATAACTTCCGCATAGGCTTGCCCACCATACACTTCAACCACCTCAACTTAACACAATAGTTGTTTGAGCTTGTTTGAGTTGTGGCTTGTGTCTCCTAAGGTGTTTCGGCTACTTAGGGACGGCAACTTCAACTCCAACATGTGTATAGCCCATCATTCCACTTCCGCATTGCCAAGTGCAAACCACCACCGCATTCCCGCTACCACCATTTTGACATTTGACGTTTGAGATTTTGAGTTCGCGGTTTTTCCGTTTCCTAAGGTGTTTCGCCACTTAGGGACGAGTCTCCATCATCTTGGTTTCTACATCAAGAACACCGCTACTCATCATCGCCGGACGGTAACCTCCATATCATCTTGGTATCGTGGTATCCCTCCATTGTATAGTCCCCTTGCCATTGCATTGTTAACCCCTAGCCTTACTTTTGCGTTACTTGTCTATCGAGACTAGCCATTTGAGTATTGTCGGCAATGTTACTTGTGCACATTAGTGATCATACTTCCCATAGCATATATACCATATCATTGTGGTGCATATTTTGGTATCATATCTTGTGTCACAAGTTTGTTCCCGCATATACACAATTGCTATCTTGGTTTGTGCATTGTGCAAAGTGGCCATACAAAAAAGAAGAAATAAATCTTTTAAGCAAAAGAAAGAGAGCAAAGAGCTTGTAAGCAAGTGCCATAGCATCATACCACATTGCACATAAGATTGTCATATCCGATCATCTTAGATCATCTTGAGAGAAACACCGGGAACTATACATACATAGCATACTTGGGATAGAAGTTTATCAATTTTGCATCTTATAGGTTGTGCACAAGTGTCGTATCCGCCTATTGAGCAATCGTGCTAGCATCTCTCTTGAGTTGTGCAACACGAGCGTTTTCCGTGGATTCCACATTTTCTGCTCATTCCTTGGTTGCACGACCCCATTTATCTATCCGTGTGTGTGTTTCCGTGTGCCATTCTTTGCTATTGGTCAATTTGTTTCACTTGCGAATTTGTGAATCTCTTTCAACATTATTGACTCTTGCTAACATTTTGCATTAAATTTTTGTGCCACTATCCTCACCGAGCTCCTCCATAAGCTTTAATTGTGTAGGTGTGATAATCGACAAGGATTGGTACCAATAGTGCTATTTCATTGTCCGCATTTGAGTGAACTTGATTCATTGTCAACATCGGTCAAGGTACATTGGTATAAGTTCTTCTCTTTCTCCCACTCATATTTGCTCGAGTCTTGTGATGGATAGGCAAGGCATTTCATCTCCGGTCTTCAACAACAACGACGGCGTGAACAACTACATCACCAAAGCGTCTATCTTCGATCTACAACGACAAGTGCAAGGCACACAATCAAGATTGCGAGGCGCGCCGAGAACATCTCCATCGACATTCGTCACTCCGAAGCAAGGAGAAGGGACTACTTCGACAAGAAACTTTCCACACATAAAGAGGAGCAAGATGCAAGAATGGAGGAGATTCGGACCTTGCTCAAGTCGACTTCCCCTTCGTCATCTTCAATACGGCGACGTTCAAGCCACAAGTCTTCGGAGCGCCCAAGCGATGCAAGCGCAAGTCGTCCACATCTCCATGGCGACCACCATCACATTCGTGATCCTCATCGTCATGAAGGGCAAGTCACCTCCAAGCATCATGTGCACGACGACGACGAACGACATCTACTACGAGCTCAAGCACGACAACGACATCATCATCATGAAGATGCTCCACAAGCGCAAATGCACAAGTCCCAACAAGCCCTACTTCACGCCAAGTCGACTCTTCATAAGCACAAGAGAAGACCGCGAGGCGAGCACCACCAAGACGGGCGCTAAGGCTACAACAACAACCACTTGACATCTTCGCCAAGTGCAATCAAGGCATCTTCGCCTTTGGACGTCACGGCATCTTCGCCTACTTCCCACGTGTATGCCTACATCGACTTCATCAAGTCCAAGGCGACCACATACAAGCGAGGTGACACTTCCATCTTCTAAGCCCCCAAGGAAGATGGCGAGCATGGGACATTCCTTCGGTCACGGAGGCGAGCTACGAGGTGCCACATCATATGGGCCTCCCACACCAAGACGGTGACAAGAAGGTCGAGCAAGGGCCACCCCCTTCGACCCACGGCGACGAGCGCGAATCTCTTCTACAACATGAAGGCAGCGCCCATATTGGACTCATACTCCGAGTCAAGCTACAGCGACCCATGGAGACATTTGCACCAACATCTCTCCGTCACCCACATATAAAGAGATGACCCAATTCCCATGTGAGGAGAGCCACCCCACCATGAGTGATATGAGTGACTCCACCAACCATACGAGTGAGAGCATCGTATTGGGAGTGAGTGAGCCACAACACTTAGTGAGTGAGGTAGTTGACACGGCATGTGAGGCCACTATGATTTCTAATGACTTAACCTCTACTCCTAGTGTGTTTTCTTCTTTGGTGCTAGGTCTCCTACATGACGACATGCCTATCCTCGAGGAGTACATCCCTCCAATGGAGACGACGATGGCCATGGTGGACGATGATGCACCCCTCACATGGTTCCATCAAGATGAAGATGACAACGATACGATCTTCAACACCTCACCTACAACACATGAGCGACGCTCCAAAGGTAATATAGGTGACGGTGCTTCTCTTGTCCCACTAGTGGACTCTCTTGACATCGATTGCTCCCATGATGTTGACCCACCTATTACCATGCTTCATGCTAGTGAAACTTCTTCATGCCTTGACTTACCTATTTATGATGAATATGATGATGAGCATGTTGAGTTTCCTAGTTGTGATGCTATGCTCCATAGGATATCTTGTGAAAATTCTATTGGTCACATCATGTTTGACAATCCATTGAACTTGTCATATGCTATGAGTGAGATCTCCCATATTGCATCATTACAATCTCAACATAGTAACTATGCATGCCCTATTAAAATAAATCCTATTTGCACTTATGACATAGATAACGAGATGATGGTCATTGGCTTTTGTTTTTCATGTGATGATATTGCCATGCTTCCTTTACATGATTTGTGCAATTCATCTACTATGTCATGCCATGATCACATTGTTCCAAATATGCTTTGCTTTGAATGTTGTCAATATTCTCCATGTGATGTTTCCATTAATGCTCATGAGGAGACCCCCATAGTTTCCTCATACATATTAGGAGATTTTGATACATTCCATACTTTGCATGATTCCCATGATTGTGTACACCATATGCATTCCATGAACAACAATGCTCTAGATATTTATCATGATGCATTACACAATTTGAGTCTCCATTATGCTATACATCATAACAAACCTCTCATGATGGATGACATGTTTCTATATCGCGCATCTCATTTATTTGAGCAAAGGCTATTTTGTGCTAACAAACACACGCACGTGCACATCATGATGGATGATGTGTACATCTACCACGCACACACAATTTTCCCTTTGTCTTTGTTTTGTGTAGGTACGCACGTACACTCGTCAACCTCACAATACCATGAGTTGACGAAAAGAGCTCTTGAGAGCAACGACGACTTGGGATCCCGTGGACTATCCTTACCACCGTTCCCTTCGCGCAAGGACTACGCGCGTCTCTTTTACTTGGCTCTCACACGGCTATGGGCTATTTACCACTTGTCACCTTATGCTCATTTTCCCGTGTTCACTTTGCATGCTATGCTTGCTTCTATGCCTTTGCCATGCAATTGTGACCCTTGCTTGCATCTACCCATGATTCACCATTATGCTACTCCTATGTGTATTTGCATGCTTGGTGGAGATCCTTGTTGTTATTGCCATGTTTATCATGTGGCCCATGCTATTGATGCTTGTTGTGCTGGGAGAGTCATGATGTCCCATTGCTATTTACATATGGCCTCTCGCCAATACATTGACGATAATTTTCTCATATCTTGCTTTCATGCTTGTGCTATGCCATGTGAATTATTCATGCCCACTATTTGCACACATGACATGCTTGCCATGATTCCTTCTAGTATGTTGCATCTTCGCACTACTAGCTTGCTTGACTTGATCGCTATGATTGCTTGCTATGTTGCATCACCCATGTTCCACTATCACTTGCTTTCTTGGGTTGATGACATATATGCTCATGCCTCTCACATGATATATCTTGATCATTATCTCTTGTGTCCATTAGTTGCCTCTTTCATATCCACTTGTATCGAGTGCAACCATACTATGCTTATTGATCTTGGAGACTTTGACATATTACTTATGCATGCTTGTTTGATTGAGCCTATTGCATTTGGTTGTTCTTGCATCATATGCCTCCATACTATGAAATACTCCCTTGTACTTTCTTATGATGAGCATGATGCATACACTTGTGGGGTATCTTACCACACGAATGATAGGTTTTGCACTTCCGCTAACCTCATTTGTTTTTCCGAGTGTTTGTCATGTTCTTTCATTTTGAAGGATTCACAAGGCGGTGCCGTTATGCGACATATTGGGTATGTGAAGACATACATGATGTACGACTCCAACATCTTTGGGAACTTTCTTGAGGTGAACTCCTTCCCTTTGAGCCATCCTCAAATACGCATATTGGATGGGTCATTCTTTCATCGTTGTTTCCTTCTTGTTGTCTACATGCTACATCTCACGAACGGAGGAGCGACATTGGAGATTGGCTACATGGACCTTAAATTTGAGGAGCGCTCGCACTTATTGGATGAACCTTCGGTCTTCCACTCATGCCCCGACATCGAGCTTTGGTACACCAACACCTCCATATTAGTTGATTGTGCTCATACATGTGATGCTCGATGGACTTATCATACTCACCACAAGTTTGCACCCTATGCATGGATTGACTCACATTATGATTACCTTGTTGCATCTTGTATTCCCATGTCATCCATGATATATGAACTTGTGCACTTCCTTATCAAATTTGTTGTGATCTACCTTGATGGCATAGTCATACATCATAAACATATTGTCCACCATCAATTGCATGATAATATCCACATGTTGAGCATCCATTGCCATGTTCATGCATTTGATAAACCATCCCATTATGACATCATCTTGCATCGTGGTTGCATTGATCACATTCACTTTACATTTGTGTGCACAATGAATGCTTTACATGTCATTTTACATCATTTGGATAAGCATCTCATGCCTTGTCATGAACAATTCCTTTGGACGACCTCATTCTTACATGATGGACACCTTGTGTGCGCTAACCATTGTATTTCCAAGTGTCGCTTGTGTTTGCTCGTTTTGCATGTCTACCATCCCGACGACATCTTGAAGTACTTGGATTGCGCCATGACTTCCACTCCGTCCAATTACAAGTCCGTCCACGACAACCGTTTCCATGGTGATGAGGATTTCGATCCGAGATCGGATCTTTCCCAAGGGAGGGGAGATGATGCGGAGCATCCGACGATCATCCCCATGTACACTCGAGCCTACGCCATTGGACCTAAGGTGAATTCGCTCCTTTCCGAATCTTCCTTTCCGCATGTAAGACATGGATGCTACTTCAAGCGCGGACCTTGTGCATACTCAGTACACCCGAGGAGACCATGGAGAGCCCAAGGACCAAGGCCAAACACATGCGGAAGCGAAGGAAGGAGAAGGAAGAAGAGCCAGCTGCTACATCGGCCGGACATCCGGCCCCAGCCCGGACATCCGGCCCCAGTCCTTGCCCCGGAAATCCGGCATCGGCTATCCAGAGAACACCGAAAAGGACCAGCGCAGCCCGGACATCCGGCACCATGCCCCGGACATCCGGCTCTTCCTGAAGCCCCGGACATCCGGCCCCTTCGCCCGGAAATCCGGCCCCTCCATCACCGAACGCATCTGGAAGACCTAGGCCAGCCCGGACATCCGGCCTCCTAGCCCGGACATCCGGCCCGTCCCGAAGCCCCGGACATCCGGCCCGTCGCCCGGACATCCGGCCACCCCTGCGCGTAGTGTAACGGGCCACCGGCCCATGTACCCCTTCACTTCATCCCCAACTTGTACTACGACTATATATACTCCTCCACCTCCTCCTAGTTATGGTTAGCGTTGATTTAGCTCAAGTTAGAGATAGAGCTTCGCTCATCCATCGGATCTCCTCCTCGTGAGAGACCGCGGCCTCTTCGGAGAAGATCCTATCGGATTCAAGACCCCTTCATGGGAAGATCCCCTTGTGGATTCAAGCCCTCCTCGCGGAGAAGAATGGTTCCTTTGTATCCTCTACCTTTGTTGACTTTGGATCTCGTGTGTCTCTTTGTGTTCTTTGATCTAGCATTTGTGTGACCGATTCCTTGTTGGTTGAGTGTTTTCCCTCGTTCCTCCCCGTGATTTCCTCGTGTTCTTCTGCTCGTTCTTCGTGTCTCCCCGTAGGATCCACTCCAAACGTGAAAGATCGACGCTATAGGGTTCCACCCTACAACAACTGTAGCTGCCATTACTGGAGAATTACAGTTGCCATGCATGGCCATATGCAGATTCACGGCTTGTTGTGTGAATGATGTCATGCAAAATCACATGCAGTTGATGTACTCCATTACGATAAACATGACATTCAAGCAAAATCTTACGCTCGTACCTGATTTTTTAATGCAGGACCTTCAACTACAACTAACAGCGGCGCGGGAACATCTACTGCGGGGAGCTCTGAGCGCACGGAAGACGCGTTCCACCAGCCAGCCAACACTCATGCCACAAACAATGCCGAGTCAGTGTCGGAAATGGCAATCGTGCCAGCAATACTGACAAGCACACCTGTGCACACCAGCACAAGCAACACTCAAGCAGATGAAATAGCCGCCGATACTGAAGTGAATGATGAAACCGATGATGAAACACAAGGGGATGAAGATGGTGGGCAATCAGAAATCATGGTACCCCAGCCACCGTATATTAAGCAGAGATTTGATTCGTTTGAAGATGCAAAGGAATTCTACCAGACATATGCAAAGTTCCAAGGGTTTGCGGTCAACACCGAATACCATAGGAAAATTAAAAAAATAAACGAGTACAGCAGAGGTGAGATGAGGTGCTACAAGGCACGAAGAAACAAGAAGGGCAAAGGTGATGCGCCTGTCGTTCCGGAACAAAAGAGAGGTATCATTGTCAAGACGAAATGCCCTGTCCGGTGTAAGCTGAACATAGATGGAGCACAGTGGGTGGTCACTGAATATTTTGACGAGCACAACCACGAGCTAATAAAGAAGTTTGACCTGGTAAAATTTCTGACCGCCCACAGAGGATTCACCCCCCTCGAGAAGAAATTCATAAAGCTGCTACATGATTGTAACGTCGGTCCATCAAGAATGGTGCAGATACTCTCCCTCATCCACAGCAAAAAGGGGTCTCTGAGTAGCATGCCCTACCTACCCGCAAACGTCACAAACCTAAAGGCAAGTACCATAGAGAAAGCAAGTTGGCTGACATAGAAGCCACGATAGCCTACTTCGATTAGAAAGCGAAAGAAGATCAAGATTTCTTCTACAGGATAAGATTGGATGATGAGGACCGTGTCAGGAACATGTATTGGGTGGATGGTGCTGCAAGAAGAGCCTACAAACATTTCCGAGATTGCATTTCATTCGACGCGACATATCTCACTAATATGTACAAGATGCCATGCGCTCCATTCATAGGAATAAATAACCACAATCAGTCATTGCAGTTCGGATGCGGGCTCGTTCGGAACGAAGACACGGATGGGTACGTTTGGCTGTTCAAGACCTTCTTGGAGTGCATGGGTGGACTTGCTCCGATGAACATAATAACATACCAGGATTTTAGCATGCGTGCAGGCACAGAGGAGATCTTTCCGTTGGCAGTGCACAGGCACTGCAGGTGGCACATTATAAAGAAGGCCAAGGAGACACTAGGACCGTTCTTTGCTGACCATCCAGACATGCACAAGGCATTCGAGCTGTGCATGGACCACAGCTTGACGGTGGAGGAGTTTGAAAGGAGCTGGATGGCTATGATTGAAACATATCAAGTCCAAGACCACGAGAGGCTTACTAGCTTGTGGGAGAAGCGAATGTACTGGGTGTCGGCCTACTTCATGCAGTGCTTCTTCCCGTTTCTGCAGACTACACAGTGCAGTGAGGGGTTCAATGCTGTTTTGAAGCGGTACGTGAGCCCTGGCAACTCATTGCTACAGATTGCTGCCAGTACACCGCTTTGCAACAAAAAATACTGGGATCCATGCTACAGCAAGAAGCAAACACCATGCTCAAGCAGCCAAAATTGCTAACGTATTTACCAATGGAGAGGCAGATGAGCAAGATATACACCAACACGATTTTTAACAAGTAATTCAGTTGTGTTACAATCTTATTTGCACAAATCATGAAGGTATCAGGTGCCATGTAGAATGCAATGCAGTTGAAATGCTTATTTGAAAATGATGATTTTGTTGAAAAGTAGCCAGTAGGTACAGAGTAACCATGATATGTAGTTGTCGTGCTTAATGAACTACAGTTTGTCATGCTTAATGAACTGCAGTTTGCCACGTTTAATCAACTGCAGTTGCCATGTTTGCTCAACTGCAGTTGCCATGTTTGATGAACTGCAGTTGCCATATTTACTGAAATGTAATTCCACTGGCCATGATGGTATGGATTGCAAATGCCAAAATGAGGTTGTTATGTAGTTGCCATGTTTAAATGAACTACAGTTGCCATGTTTAATGAACTGCAGTTGCCATGTTTACTCAACTGCAGTTGCCATGTTTAATGAACTGTAGTTGCCATGTTTGAACGAATTATAATTCCATTGGCCACAACAAACAAAAGGTGCTACAAAAAACTTCACACAAGAGTTTAACAAAAACCACACAAAACTTGCAGATTCCAGGAAGAAATAAAGCGTGCCAGCATGTACACGGCTTTCCAGGTGGACGAACATACATTCAAGGTGTGTTCTATCATGGGCATGTCGGATTCGTAACACGAAGACCTGCATAAGGAAGGAACTACTTTGTGAAGGCATCGATAAGCGGCGAATACTACCGCCAATGCCGCAAATTGAGCAGGGACGGGATTGTGTGCTGTCACATTCTAAAAGTAATGTACTTGAACACGGTGACACGAATGCCCCGCCATTTCATAAGGCGGCGATGGACTTGGGACGTTGACGATGCATTGGCGCCGCAAACATCAAATGCAGTTTTGGTCATGCATGACGAGAGACCAGAGTCAACCATGGAAGCCGTGAGGCACGTTGTGTTGACAAAGAACTATGCTGAACTAATTGATGAAGTGTGCAAGAGTGATGAGATAGCAAGGGTCGCAGAAAAACACAGGAAGGCCCTCAAAAGAGAGCTTGATGAGATCAAGAAGAGGAAAGTTGAGGAAGTCTTACACAGGTTCCCCCGCACATCAAGTGTGCCTTCGTCCACGGAGCCATCATCTGAAAACTCGGAGGTAGGATCTGGAACAGCAAGCACACAAACACATTTTAGGAACCCGCCCCGTTCCATCACAAAAGGGCGTCCAAAAGAGATAAGATACAAATCGGGATTGGAGATTCAAGCAAAACACAAGAAACCAAAGAAAGGGACGGGCAATCCGTAAACAACATTGGAGCACTTTGACTTGGTCCATGGTGACATTTTTTTGTAATCTAGATGTTCTAAATTTTGTAAAAACTGGAGAATGACTCTTCAGGGGCATCAGAATCTGAAGTAAAAATGCCATGAAGGAATAGCTGTAGTTGCCACATGTATGGCACTGAATTTGCCATGTTACTTGAACTAAATCTGCCATGCAATTTCTACTGAATCTGCCATACCATTTCTACTGAATCTGCCATGCCATTTATATTGAATTTGCCATGTTATTTTTACTGAATTTGCCATGTTATTTTTTACTGAATCTGCCATGTTAGTTGTACTGAATCTTCATCGTGTAGATTTCCATGTTCAGTCAGCGTATTTCAGTCACACATATTGTATTGTGGTGCAAACTATGGGAAACAAGCTGAAACGGTCTCGTCGGCAACCGCACAAAGTTATCGCTGTGATCAAACTACCATGCTAGCTTGCATGTTAGCGATAAAACCCAAAAAGCCAAACAAGAAAGAATGATAACTTTCACTAACCATGACTGATCAACTACATTTGCCATGCTTTCAGACATCAAGGACGCATTCAAAACACCATGCTGGTACTACCAACCCACAAGAACATAATAATACTGAAAACACATAAACGTATCTGCTGTCACACCTAAGTAGGTTCACATCCACACATATATTACAAACTATCCAAATGTCACTCACACGCCACCACTGTATACTGGGCTACGGGGAGATGCAGTCATAGCATATTACATGGACATAGTTTTGAAAAAACAAGGTAATACCTTACATTCCTCGGCAACAGAATGTAAGGTAGGCGTTCGGTCAGGAGCACCACGTGATCACTTGTACTTCTTGGCGGCTTTCTTCACAGCTTCCTCTATGAACTCATGTGCGTTGGACCGCGTGTTGAAATCTTCATTCATCAACCAGTTCCGTGTGTAAATTTTGTGGATCTCGACGACCATTGCAGCTGTGACGACAGGAACCCGTCGACCTTCCCACTTTGCAAGGTATTCCAATGTGTGGAAGCCGCAGTCGTGCCTAAACAAGAAAAGAGTCAGGTTAACTCACAAGAACATAGAGAAAAAATCATAAACTTCAATTCAGAGGTGACAAAAGAGAGGGTGAGCATTGGTTTGGAGGACACATGAAGAAAAGATGGAAAAATACCGGTTTCCTTGCTTCATAGTCGCCACGTACTCAATTGGAAAATGTCTAATCTGGACCTTTGAGTTTTCATAGTGAAGGTTCCATGTCTCTTTGAGGTTGTTGATGAAGTATTCAGCATGCGTAGTAAGGTCTGCATCGACACGACGCATTGAATCAAGCACCTCAAAACGTTGGTTCTTCAGGTCAAGGCAGAACACATTGTGGTGACCACACTTGTCGTGTGGGTCATGTGGTGCAAGCTCCTAGAACATGGGGAACAATACCTACAAACAAAAATGAAGGAAAGAAAGAAGCAGATCTCACATTAAGAACAGAAATGATGTAGTTGGGAAAATGACATGTAAAGATATCACCGGTTACACTAACAGGCACATGAGTGACTATAAAAGCATCAAGGGTCCAAGAAAAGTAGACCAACGTATAATGTTTAGTTGTAGTGGGTAATTAAAAGAAGTTGACGTCCATGTATGAACAAAGTTGCCATGTATTTTAGTTTGAAGTTGCCACATAGGTTGTATTAGGAAAGCAAATCAGAAGTCATTTTACATGGCAGCTGTTGCCACATGAAACAGCTGTCACAAAACAGGGTGTAGCCCACATCTGAAGCATAGCTACTGGCAAAAAAATAACATGGGAGGAAAAAATGTGCAAAAAAGGAAGGAGTACTCACACATTTCTTCATTGTGAGCTTGAAATCACCATGCGCAGCAAAATGCTTCCTCAGGATTTTGTGGTGGAAGTCACCATCCCATATTTTGCACGTCATAGTGTACTGCATGATTGTTTTGTCGGGAGACATATCCATATGCCTGTTGATGAAGTCAGTCCCACATGCAACTACATTCTTCGACATTTTACCGAGTGGCCTCACAGACTCGGCAAGATCACCCAGGTCAACGTACGTCGCATCACATTGTATGATCTTGGTTCTGTCCAAACATGAGCTGTATGAAAATGATATAACATGAAAGAATCATGTCTACTAAGTGAAAAAAAGAAATAAAACGTAAACGGAGCATATCTAGAAATATCAAAAGGATGAATAGTAAAAATAGCAAAGCAAATGAGAGGTTTATGTGGGTGTGGTCATTACGCTTTCAGCTCCTTCATGTAATTGCTGTTGGACCTCGCATTTACAAAGCGCTTGACAAATTCATACAGCTGGTTCTGATCCTTTGTGGCCTTGACTTCCGGCTCATAATCATCCGCGGGTGGCGAGTGAACTACCCTACGCTGCCGCACAGAACCAGGGGTGGCACTTCTAATGGTGTCCTCAGATACGGACTCAGCAGGCACGTTGGAACTTGATTGGCCCTGACCTCGTGAGGACCTCCTCTGCAATGCTGCCTCCTCAATCCTGCGGTAAGCTTCATCAAGTGACAGCGTAATCTCCTTAGGGGTGGCTGCACGGATCAAAAAAGTGGGTTAGGAATCCTTGGAAAACAAAACAAATCTAGTTTGAAAGAAAGGTTGCAGAAATATGAGATGTAGGCACAGAAAGTAGGGAGTTGCCATGTGCAGGCAACTCCAGTTGCCATGTGCAATGCATTGTAGTTGCCATGTGACAACAACTACAGTTGCCATGATGTATCAACTGCAGTTGCCATGTGCTTGGAGAATGGAAAATGGAGGATGGCAACAGAAAAATGTAGGTGACAGCGTGCAAGCAAATCCAGTTGCCATGTCCATCAGATAACATTTGCCATCACAAGTGAGAACCCAAAAAAATGCTTGGAACAAAAGTCAGACTAAAAAGATGTATACACGAAAATGATAAACGCATAAAGAAATGTACCTTGCACAGCCGGCTCTGCGAATTTCATAGCCTTCTTGCCCTCGACCATTGGTTGCGCCATCATTGGGGCCATGCTTGCTGGGAAAGCAAATGCAACTGGTGAAGGATCTTGCACCACTGGTTCATCTTGACTGTGATCAATGCCAAGGCTACAACTCGGTGGGGTGAAGGCCATTGGGTGCCTCTCCTGCCTACTGGCCGGACCGTCAACAACTTGCTGGGCAGAATCCAAGGGTGAAAGATCAACAAACATTTCTGCATCGGCCGCCATGTAATCATCGTGCTTATTCGTAGGGCCAGGGCATCTTTGTCGTGATATCGATCGCAGCTTTCTTGACAATCTTCTTGTTTGGGCTATAGGGGACACCGATGTTGGCTGGGAGCTTAGAAGTGCGCAGATTTAAGCTAGGGTTATGCACTGCGGGTAAAGACGCAGTCTGCTCCACATGTTCACCTCCGTCAGTCGTGCCCGGCTTGCCACCTGGGTCGGTTGTACTCCGATCTTCCGTTCTCTCCATAACATTGCTTCTAGCAGGTGGTGGGAATAGTGTGGACGCAGGCACATAACCAGAGTCATCTCTGATGCTCCTAGCTACAACTGGCACGTTGGGTGTGTCTGCAGATTGCTTGCGGGGGCTACGACGCCTAGGTGGAAGACCAGCTCGCGTAACGGTCACCTTGGCAACCTCTGGAGCACCGTGGTCGGAGTCTGTTGTGCCAAGAGTCTCACCTATGGATGGCATATCATTATGAACTGTCGCCCCAGCCCCTTCTTTCATGGACGAAGAAGTGCCACCACCCACGTGCTTGGAATCCGTGTCATATGAGCGGGAATCTTCCTTGCTTAGGTTGATCTCGGGGGTGTCCACTTCAACACTTGCTGATCGGGTCGCATGGCTCACAGCAGCATCCTTAATTGCGAGCAGAGTGGGCAATATTTCAGCAGTCCTGGCAGATACCGACTCGTCACTCCTAGATGTACGGATGCCTGATGTCGTAGCTTGCACATCTGCAACCGGCGGAGATGGTCGGCCGCTTGCATCAGAGCTAGTGGGAACAGTGGACGGTGCAGTGATACGTCTCCAACGTATCTATAATTTTTTATTGCTCCATGCTACTTTATCTACTATTTTAGGCAATATTGGGCTTTATTATCCACTTTTATATTATTTTTGGGACTGACCTATTAACCGGAGGCCCAGCCCAGATTTGATGTTTTATGCCTATTTCAGTGTTTCGAGGAAAAGGAATATCAAACGGAGTCAAAACGGAACAAAATCAACTGGAGAAGTTATTTTTGGAAGGAAATCCACCTGATGGACTTGGACCCCACGTCATAAGATAAGGGAGGTGCTCATGAGGGTGGGGGTGCGCCCTTCCCCCCTGGGCGCGCCCCCCTGCCTCGTGAGGCCCCCGTAGCTCCACCGACGTTCTCCTTTCACCCATATATACCGTCGTACCCTAAAACTTCCATAACATAAAATAGATCGGGAGTTTCGCCGCCGCAAGCCTCCAGAACCACCAAAACCAATCGGGACCCCTTTTCGGTACCCTCACGGAGGGATCCATCTCCTGGCCATCTTCATCATCCGCGCTATCCATGACGAGGAGGGAGTAGTTCACCCTCGGGGCTGAGGGTATGTACCCGATAGCTATGTGTTTGATCTCTCTCTCTCGTGTTCTCTCGTGTTTCCTCTATGGCATGATCTTGATGTATCCCGAGCTTTGCTATTGTAGTTGGATCTTATGATGTTTCTCCCCCTCTACTCTCTTGTGATGAATTGAGTTTCCCCTTTGAAGTTATCTTATCGGATTGAGTCTTTTATGAACACTTGATGTATGTCTTGCCGTGATTATCTGTGGTGACAATGGGATATCATGTGCCACTTGATGTATGTCTTGGTGATCAACTTGCGGGTTTCATGACATTGGGAACCTATGCATAGGGGTTGGCACACATTCTTGATTCTCCGGTAGAAACTTTGGGGCACTCTTTGAAGTACTTTTATGTTGGTTGGATGAATATGAGATTGTGTGATGCATATCGTATAATCATGCCGACGGATACTTGAGGTGACAATGGAGTATCTAGGTGACATTAGGGTTTTGGTTGATTTGTGTCTTAAGGTGTTATTCTAGTACGAACTCTTTTATAGATCGATCCGAAAGAATAGCTTTGTGGTGGTTTCGCATTGCCCGACCATAATCTCTACGTTTGTTCTCCGCTATTAGTGTCTTCTTGAGTGACTCTTTGTTGCATGTTGAGGGCTTGTTATATGATCTATCTATGTTATTATTGTTGAGAGAACTTGCACTAGTGAAAGTATGAACCCTAGGCCTTGTTTCCTATCATTGCAATACCGTTTACGCTCACGTTTATCTATAGTTACCTTGCTGTTTTTATATTTTCAGATTACAAATACCTTTATCTACCGTCCATATTGCACTTGTATCACCATCTCTTCGCCGAACTAGTGCACCTATACAATTTACCATTGTATTGGGTGTGTTGGGGACACAAGAGACTTTTTGTTATTTTGTTGCAGGGTTTTTTGAGAGAGACCATCTTCCTCCTACGCCTCTCGCGGATTGATAAACCTTAGGTCATCCACTTGAGGGAAATTTGCTACTGTCCTACAAACCTATGCACTTGCAGGCCCAACAACGTCTACAAGAAGAAGGTTGTGTAGTAGACATCAAGCTCTTTTCTCAAGCGCCCGTTGGGGAGACTAGGTAAGTGAAGGTATATCTTTAGATCTTGCAATCGAATCTTTTTGTTTCTTGTTTTAGCACTAGTCTAGTTTATAAAAGAAAACTACAAAAAATGGAATTGAGTTTGTCTCATACGCTTCATCTTTTTAATATCTTTCGTGAGTATGATGGAAAGGAAAATTGTGCCAAAGTGTTAGAAGAAGAATGCATTAAATTGTTTGGCACTAAATATGTGAATGATGAGCATGATTGCAATGTTGTTAGTATTAATTCCTTGAATATCCATGATACTAATGATATGCAAAGCCACAATCTTGGGGAAGCTATGTTTGATGAAGATGATATTTTTTGTTCCCCAAGCTTTGATGAGCAAATTTACTATGATGAAAGCATGCCTCCTATCTATGATGATTATTGTTATGACACGTATGCTTTAAAGAATAATGATAACCATGGAACTTGTCATCTTGATCTTAATTTTCAATCATATGATAGTTATTTTGTTGAGTTTGCTCCCACTATTATTCATGAGAAGAATCTTGCTTATGTGGAGAGTAGTAAAATTTCTATGCAAGTAGATCATGAAAAGAATGCTTTAGGTGCTGGTTATATTGTTTAGTTCATTCATGATGCTACTGAAAATTATTATGAGGGAGGAATATATGCTTGTAGGAATTGCAATAATGTCAAGTTTCCTCTCTATGTGCTTCAAGTTTTGAACCTATGCTTGTTTTACCTTCCTATGCTTGTTGATTATTGTTCCCATAAGTTGTTTGTTCACAAAAACCCTATGCATATGAAGTGGGTTAGACTTAAATGTTCTAGTCATATTCTTCATGATGCTCTCTTTATGTTTCAATTCTTATCTTTTATGTGAGCATCATTGGAATCATCATGCCTAGCTAGGGGCGTTAAACGATAGCGCTCGTTGGGAGGCAACCCAATTTTATTTTAGTTTCTTGATTTTTGGTTCTGTTTAGGAATAAATAATCCATCTAGCCTCTGTTTAGATGTGGTTTTATCTTTTAATTAGTGTTTGTGCCAAGTTAAACCTATTAGATCTTCTTGGGAGATAGTTATTTGATCTTGCTGTAATTTTCAGAATCTTTGCGCCAAATGCTAATTGTTAAAAATCACCAGAACGTGATAAAATAGTGATTCAAATTGCTGATGATCAATAAACAAATTTTCCAGGTCCTCTAATTTTGGTAGAAGTTTTTGGGTTTCAGAAGTTTGCGTTAGTTTGTGCCATTTCTTTTTTTTTGGCCTTTCTCTTTTTTTTGGGCAATGCTCTAATAATGATGATCATCACACTTCTATTGATACAACATAAGGATTACAACTCGAAACTAGAACAAGATATGACTCTATATGAATGCCTCCGGTGGTGTACTGGGATGGTGCAATGAATCAAGAGTGACATGTATGAAAAATAATGCATGGTGGCTTTGCCACAAATACGATGTCAACTACATGATCATGCAATGGCAATATGACAAAAGTAAAGTATGCCATGATGATGATGAACGGAACGGTGGAAAGTTGCATGTCAATATATCTCGGAATGGCTATGGAAATGCCATAATAGGTAGGTATGGTGGCTGTTTTGAGGGAGATATAAGGATGTTTATGTGTGATAGAGCGTATCATATCACGGGGTTTGGATGCACCGGCGAAGTTTGCACCAACACTCAAGGTGACAAAGGGCAATGCACGGTACCGAAGAGGCTAGCAAAGGCGGAAAGGTAAAAGTGCGTATAATCCATGGACTCAACATTAGTCAAAAGAACTCATATACTTATTGCAAAAATTTAGAAGTCATCAAAAATCAAGTACTACGCGCATGCTCCTAGGGGGATAGATTGGTAGGAAAAGACCATCGCTCGTCCCCGACCGCCACTCATAAGGATGCACAAGCCAGGTACACTTCATGTTTCAAATTTGTTACACAACTTTAACCATACGTGCATGCTACGGGACTTTCAAACTTCAACACAAGAATTTCTCAAATTCAAAACTACTCAACTAGCACAACTTTAATATCACTACCTCCATATTCAAAACAATTATCAAGCATCAAACTTCTCTTAGTATTCAACACACTCATAAGAATCCTTACAAATCTTGTATGCTTAGCATATTATGATTATTTAAGCAAATTACCATGATATTTAAGACTCTCAAAATAATATAAGTGAAGCATGAGAGTTCATCTATTTCTTCAAAATACAACTACCACCATGCTCTAAAAGATATAAGTGAAGCACTAGAGCAAATGACAAACTACTCCGAAAGATATAAGTGAAGATCAATGAGTAGTCGGATAATTATGCAACTATGTGAAGACTCTCCCATTTAATAATTTTAGATCTTGATAATTTATTCAAACAGAAAGCAAAGCTAAAGAAAACTACATTGCAAGGATAGCACAACTCATGTGAAGAAGCAAAAACTTAGGCTCAACCGATACTAACCGATAGTTGTTGAAGAAGAAAGGTGGGATGCCTACTGGGCATCCCCAAGCTTAGATGCTTGAGACTTCTTGAAATAATATCTCGGGGTGCCTTGGGAATCCCCAAGCTTTAACTTTTGTGTCTCCTTAATTCCTCTCATATCATGGTTTCTCTTTTTATCAAAAGCTTCATTCACAACAAACTCAACAAGAACTCGTGAGATAGGTTAGTATAAACCAATGCAAAACCTTATCATTTTCTACTGTAACAAATCACTAAAATTATTATTAAAAATTGCATACTAAATGCCTCTGCATATTTAATACCCCTAACTTAAATAAAATCATTAAACAAGCAAACATATGCAAACAATGCAAACATAACAGCAATCTGCCAAAACAGTACAGTCTGTAAAGAATGCAAGATTCATCATACTTCCCTAACTCCAAAAATTATGAACTAAAATTCCCACTGTAATAAATTTATCAGAGCTCAATATGAAAAAAGATTCAACATTATACCAATCTCTTACTTTTCTAGGGAATTTTTGCAACAGCGGTAAACTTTCTGTTTTCAAACAGCAACATGCATACTTGCAAAATAAGCATGGCAAAGGTTATCCTTGACATTTTTATTGAAACTAAAGATGAAAAACACTAATCTAAATAACATCAAGCAAATACTAACAAAAGAAAATGACGCTCCAAGCAAAACACATATCATGTGGTGAATAAAAATATAGCTCCAAGTAAAGTTACCGATGAACGAAAACGAAAGAGGGGATGCCTTCCGGGACATCCCCAAGCTTAGGCTCTTGGTTATCCTTGAATATTACCTTGGGGTGAATTGGGCATACCCAAGATTAGGCTCTTGCCACTCCTTATTCCATAGTCCATCGAATCTTTACCCAAAACTTGAAAACTTCACAACACAAAACTTAACAGAAAACTCGTAAGCTCCGTTAGCGAAAGAAAACAAAAGACCACTTCAAGGTACTGTAATGAACTCATTCTTTATTTATATTGGTGTTAAACCTACTGTATTCCAACTTCTCTATGGATTATAAACTACTTTACTAGCCATAGAGTCATCAAAATAAGCAAACAACACACGCAAAACAGAATCTGTCAAAAACAGAACAGTCTGTAGTAATCTGTAACTAACGCAAACTTCTGGAACCCAAAAAATTCTACACAAATTATACGACCTGGAAAATTTGTTTATTGATCAGCAGCAATTGGAAGCACTATTTTATCACGTTCTGGTGATTTTTAACAATTCAGGCACTGAGCGCAAAGATTCTGGAAATTACAGCAAGATCAAATAACTATCTCCCAAGAAGATCTAATAGGTTTAACTTGGCACAAACACTAATTAAAAGATAAAACCACATCTAAACAGAGTCTAGATGGATTATTTATTCCTAAACAGAACCAAAAAGCAATAAACTAAAATAAAATTGGGTTGCCTCCCAACAAGCGCTATCGTTTAACGCCCCTAGCTAGGCATGATGATTTCAATGATGCTCACATAAAAGATAAGAATTGAAACATAAAGAGAGCATCATGAAGAATATGACTAGCACATTTAAGTTTAACCCACTTCCTATGCATAGGGGTTTTGTGAACAAACAACTTATGGGAACAATAATCAACAAGCATAGGAAGGTAAAACAAGCATAGGTTCAAAACTTGAAGCACATACACAGGAAACTTGACATTATTGCAATTCCT
This sequence comes from Aegilops bicornis, assembly GCA_021605145.1. NCBI lineage: Eukaryota > Viridiplantae > Streptophyta > Magnoliopsida > Poales > Poaceae > Aegilops > Aegilops bicornis. Next base: position 574,786,154 of record CM038670.1, on the reverse strand, counting down.
ACAAGCATATATTCCTCCCTCATAATAATTTTCAGTAGAATCATGAATGAATTCAACAATATAACCAGCACCTAAAGCATTCTTTTCATGATCTACTTGCATAGAAATTTTACTACTCTCCACATAAGCAAGATTCTTCTCATGAATAATAGTGGGAGCAAACTCAACAAAATAACTATCATATGATTGAAAATTAAGATCAAGATGACAAGTTTCATGGTTATCATTATTCTTTAAAGCATACGTGTCATCACAATAATCATCATAGATAGGAGGCATTCTTTCATCATAGTAAATTTGCTCATCAAAGCTTGGGGAACAAAAATATCATCTTCATCAAACATAGCTTCCCCAAGCTTGTGGCTTTGCATATCATTAGCATCATGGATATTAAAGGAATTCATACTAACAACATTGCAATCATGCTCATCATTCACATATTTAGTGCCAAACAATTTAATGCATTCTTCTTCTAACACTTTGGCACAATTTTCCTTTCCATCATACTCACGAAAGATATTAAAAAGATGAAACGTATGAGACAAACTCAATTCCATTTTTTTGTAGTTTTCTTTTATAAACTAGACTAGTGCTAAAACAAGAAACAAAAAGATTCGATTGCAAGATCTAAAGATATACCTTCACTTACCTAGCCTCCCCGGCAACGGCGCGCCGTAAAAGAGCTTGATGTCTACTACACAACCTTCTTCTTGTAGACGTTGTTGGGCCTGCAAAGTGCACAGGTTTGTAGGACAGTAGCAAATTTCCCTCAAGTGGATGACCTAAGGTTTATCAATCCGCAAGAGGCGTAGGAGGAAGATGGTCTCTCTCAAACAACCCTGCAACCAAATAACAAAAAGTCTCTTGTGTCCCCAACACACCCAATACAATGGTAAATTGTATAGGTGCACTAGTTCGGCGAAGAGATGGTGATACAAGTGCAATATGGACGGTAGATAAAGGTATTTGTAATCTGAAAATATAAAAACAGCAAGGTAACTAAAGATAAACGTGAGCGTAAACGGTATTGCAATGATAGGAAACAAGGCCTAGGGTTCATACTTTCACTAGTGCAAGTTCTCTCAACAATAATAACATAGATAGATCATATAACAAGCCCTCAACATGCAACAAAGAGTCACTCCACAGACACTAATAGCGGAGAACAAACGTAGAGATTATGGTCGGGTACGAAACCACCACAAAGCTATTCTTTCGGATCGATCTATAAAAGAGTTCGTACTAGAATAACACCTTAAGACACAAATCAACCAAAACCCTAATGTCACCTAGATACTCCATTGTCACCTCAAGTATCCGTGGGCATGATTATACGATATGCATCACACAATCTCATATTCATCCAACCAACATAAAAGTACTTCAAAGAGTGCCCCAAAGTTTCTACCAGAGAATCAAGAACGTGTGCCAACCCCTATACATTGGTTCCCAATGTCACGAAACCCGCAAGTTGATCACCAAGACATACATCAAGTGGCACATGGTATCCCATTGTTACCACAGATAATCACGGCAAGACATACATCAAGTGTTCATAAAAGACTCAATCCGATAAGATAACTTCAAAGGGGAAACTCAATTCATCACAAGAGAGTAGAGGGGGAGAAACATCATAAGATCCAACTACAATAGCAAAGCTCGGGATACATCAAGATCATGCCGTAGAGGAAACACGAGAGAGAACACGAGAGAGAGAGATCAAACACATAGCTACTGGTACATACCCTCAGCCCCGAGGGTGAACTACTCCCTCCTCATCATGGATAGCGTCGGGATGATGAAGATGGCCACTGAGATGGATCCCTCCCTCCGTGGTACCTAAAGGGGTCCCGATTGGTTTTTGGTGGTTCTGGAGGCTTGCGGCGGCGGAACTCCCGATCTATCTTATGTTCTAGAAGTTTTAGGCTACGACGGTATATATGGGTGAAAGGAGAACGTCGGTGGAGCTACGGGGGGCCCATGAGGCAGGGGCGCGCCAGGGGAAGGGCGCGCCCACCCTCGTGAGCACCTCCGTATCTTCCGACTTGGGGTCCAAGTCCATCAGGTGGGTTTCCTTCCAAAAATAACTTCTCCAGTTGATTTTGTTCCGTTTGACTCCGTTTGATATTCCTTTTCCTCGAAACACCAAATAGGCATAAAAGCAAAGAAATGGGCTGGGCCTCCGGTTAATAGGTTAGTCCCAAAAATAATATAAAAGTGGATAATAAAGCCCAATATTGCCTAAAACAGTAGATAAAGTAGCATGGAGCAATAAAAAATTATAGATACGTTGGAGACGTATCATGCAGCAACAGGTTTGTGCACTGTTCCTCATGAACGTCTGAGTTGCCACCTGTCGACAGCTTTGAGTGTATGCGTTCGAGTGGGTCTCTGGGGTTCTGCTTTGTCACGCGTGTGGTAGTCTTCTTCACCCGAAAAAAAATAAAACACACGAACGTTGTTAGATGAACAGCTGATAGTTGCCATGTAGGTGGAATAAGAGTTGCCATGTGGCCCAGTTAGCAGTTGCCATGCATAACAAGCAGCAGTTGCCATGGTAGACATCTTAAAAAATGTAAGAAATGTGTGATGTGCCAGGACTGCCATTTCAAAACTAGGTGTGGATGAGTGCACAAACAGATGGAAAATCTGGTAGTTGCCATGTAGGTGGAATAAGAGTTGCCATTTTGCACAGTTAGCAGTTGCCATGCAAAACAAGCAGGAGTTGCCATGTAGTAAGAAGAAATAGAGCATGGGAGAAACAGCAGTTGCAATGTGGGACTGATGGTAGTAGCCCATGTGGCAAGCTGAACAGCTGCATTGAAAGGCAAAAATATAGCAATATGGCAATGAAAAAAGAACAGGGATAACCTACTTCTTGACTGTCTTCCTCAAATCTGGCAACACGACAGGATCACCGGTGTTGGACATCGACGTACGACGAGATGACCGAGTGGAAGGCATGTCACCAGCAATAGGGGCACCCTTGTTCAATCGAGGAGAAACACGGGTTGGGTTGGTGCTTGTTTCTTCAGAATCGCTTCACCACCATTGCCGCCTCAGCACATATAAGAAAGAGGCAAAAAAGGTGCCAAGTGTCAGACACGAAAACCGTTGCCACGCTTAGCAAAAACAAATGGAAAAAGGGGGTCAGTCTGTTCGAAAGGATAGAAAAAACAAAACACTAAAATAGAAGTCGAACCTCCTCCTAGCAGCTAAGGGATCGGTCCTAGGTCTCTTGACAGGAGAGCCCTGCCCAATCTCCTCTGGATCCCTCCCCCTCTTTGAGGGCGACACCCCCTTGCCTCTCGCAGCTGTCTGTTCTTTGACTTTCTCCGGTGAAGGGACATCTGGTCCGATGAAGGGACATCTGGTACACCCTTGCCCTTCTTACCACCTGCACGAACGTCGACATGTTCATCATCGTCAGTGTCATGTTGCACGTTCTCCATGTCATCGTCGTCGTCCTTGTCGAGAGCAGCATCTCCATCTAGTTCATCTTGTGTGTCAGGAAGCTCCTGCAAGCTGTTGTAGTCGTACCGACCATGGAAACCAGTTGGCCGATGTGTCCGTTCTGTAACGAATGGAGTGAATCGCCTAATCGCTGCCGCGTCGTCGAGCCATTAAGGGACGCCCAACCTCAACCAACTTCCCGAGCAAGCTGGTCATTCTCGATGCAAACTGCCCAATTAGATGCTCAACAAGTGCCCTCGCTGTCGCGCTGAAACAAGAAGCGAAGAACCAACCGTATTAAAGTCACGTGCACAAGATCAAAATAAACCAAACACAACCATAGATATATATCCTTGATTACCTCAACAGGACAAGACGGAGCTGAGTGCACGTACATCCACTTTCCAAAGTTTTGAGGCCCACCAAACACGTTGTAGTCTATAGCATGCTTGGCCATCAGCTGGAAAAAACCAAAAAAACAGCTAGCATGTAAAGATAGAAAACAATGAACACTAACTAACAATTCATGTATTGCAACAAAAAAAGAGGTATAGGATAGAAGTTTCAAAATGAATGGAAAAGTTGCCATGTGGCGTAAGACATGGATACCATGCGCAGACAGCCATGGCTAACAAGGTAATCATCTCTTGTTAGCCACAGACGGTTGCCGTATGGGGATTTTTTCGTATGTTATGCAGCGTCAAAAATGAAAGAATGTCGTGCAAAGAAAGAAGCCGGAACTAACCTGCAGTTTCCCGTATTTCGTATCAGTTATCTTGTCCGCGGCAAGCACCGCCTTGACAGCATCGTAAGTCCACGCAGAAACAACAAACTTGTGTGGAGGCGGCGGGCCTCCTATCCCAAAGAAAGTCCACAAGGGATGATCAAGACGATCGACGTACATGAGCTGATGTACAACAATTTAAAAAGAAAAAATATCAGTTGCCATCATGGTATTTTGCAAAAAAGAAGCTAACGCATGTTCCGTCAATCATCAAGTTGGAGGGCATGAGGAAGGAAAGAGTTGCCATGTATTTCTGTTAGTTGCCATGTATTTCTGCTAGTTGCCATCTAGTTATGTTGGCAGTTGCCATCTAGTTATGATGGTAGTTGCCACAATGTCACCATCATGGTTGCCATGCATGCTCAAGGAGCTAGGAGTGTTTGCAAAAAGAGTAGTACAAAAATACCATTAAATGGAGCCGACAACCCTTCTGGTACATCTTGTTTGAGAATGCATCATGCAGGAAGTCCGCAATGAACTTACACCAATTCATGTTCTTCACTCCTTTCAGTTTTGCCTGCACGACACAAATTTCAGGACAAGAAGTTGCTGCATCAGAAATCAAAATGGGAAAACATAAAAAAACTGGCAGTGACTAACTTACAGATGACATAGGAGTCAAAAGATTGAAGGTAAAATGAAGGAGTAGAGATAGAGCATTCACTAGGATGGGGAAGCATTTGTTGCTTGGGCGAAGAGATGTGGTCGGCGCAAAAACAGTTGAGATCAGGTACATGAGTAGCTTCATCTTGAAAACCTCGCCATGGGTTGTCATGCCCTCGAGTGAATTTGCCAGCACGGTCGTGTTCGGCATGGATGTCAACCCAGGAAACAAACGGGCAAACAACGTTTCCTCAATCGTATTATTGACCTCATACGGGACTTTGATCTCTCCGCGGGGCACACCCAACGTGCAGAACACGGATTCCTCGTCTAACGGCAGTCTTCCACGTCCCGAAATCACAAATTCCCTGGAGGCGGGCTCAGAATCTCACCGAGCCGCGATACAGGATTCACTAGATTCTTGCACCGAACATCCATCGAGCTCGCATCCCCAACTCAAAGAAGAACTCCCTTCGGTCGCCGGTGAATCCCTCGGTCAATATATAGTCAGGCGTTCCTGTGAAGCCCTATTGCGATTACGTTTCTTCTTCTGCAAAACAGAGAAATGATCATTTGTTGCCATGTTTCACCATCATGAAGGTTTAGACCCTATCAGACGATTGCAAACTCAACATGACATTCAAAACATATGGGGGGAGTGGGGCTGGGGGGTGGATAGTTACCTCATCGCCGTCTGTTGTCCGTCTAGTTGCGCGATTCTGCCGTGGTAACTCCATGAAATCATCATCTTCGTCTTGATGATCGCCGCGAGCCATACTGCTGATGTAAGAACAAAGAAAAAATGTCAGGGTGAAAATGAAAGAATGAAGTAAGCAGTTGCCACCCAACAGAATGTACTTGCCACAAAGGCTCAAATGAAAGTGGCAAAAAGTACTAGGTTGCCATATATTGTGGTAACATATAATGTGGCAACATATAAATGTGGTAACTCACACTCTGTCCTCATACAAAAAATGAGTTGTCACATATTCAAAGGCGAATGTACTAGGTTGAAATTGCCATGTTAAAAATGCAAGACAATTCAAAAAGCGTTGAAAACATCTACTGAACAACATGTAATGTGGCAACTCACAAACTGACCTCATATTAAAAAGTGAGTTGCCATGTAGTACGGCCAAAATATGTTCAGATATCACAAGTCAGTATTGCAAACACAAAAAGTGAGTGTATTGTACAGAGAATTTGCCACATTATCCTGCCTAAATCATGGCAACAAATTTTAGTGTGGTAAATGTAAATACTTGCCACATGGAATCATATTGTGCGGCAATCGACACATTTGATCAGAAATTAGTTGTCATCCAAAGGCACATAGTTGCTGAAACTGCCATGACTACCTATTTACTACACTTTATCAGGCCTACAGCATGGCAATAGCCATAGTGTGTGCACACAAATAGTTGCCGCATGAAAAACATATTTGTGGCAACTGACACAGTTGATTAGGGAATTAGTTGCCATCCAGTGCAAATAGTTACTGAAACTATCATGTCTACCTTCTTACTGCACTTTGAAAAACAATTACCTCGATCTAGGGTTCATTAGCAACTATCATAACCTGAAATTCGTCAACAAAAAACTTCCTGCACTGCTCGCAAAATAGCATGTTGAGACAGTACGTGACTATGAACACCCACACCCCCTATGATTGTCCAACGATAAATGTGGCAACTAAACATATTGGCTTCATTAAAAATCTACAGTTCATAAGGCAATTTAACAAATATTGAAGTTGCCATGTTAATGCAAAAGAAACTAGAAACAAAAAGGGACACATACTACAATGCACAAACATATAATGTGGCAACTGACACCCTGTCCTGATATAAAAATGAGTTGCCATATCTTCACAGACAAGTGTGGTAGGTTCAAATTGCCATGCTAAAAGTCCAGGACAACTCAAAAAGTGCATAAAAACATCCACCACATAGCATGTAATCTGGCAACACACACCCTGGCCTCGTATTAAAAACAAGTTGCCATGTATGTTCATATATCACAAGTCAGAAGGCAAAACGCAAATTCAGTTTACAATACAGTGAATTTACCCCATTATGCTGCCTACAACATGGCAACAGCCATTGTGTGTTCACAAAATTAGTTGCCACATGGCAAGCATGTTTGTGGCAACTGACACGGTTGATCAACAAATTAGTTGCCTTCCAGTGCATACAGTTCCTGGAACTACTATGGCTGCCTTTGTAATTCACTTTGAAACACAACTACCTAGATCTAGGGTTCAGTCCCAACTATCAAACCCTGAAATTAACCAACAAAAAACTTTCTACACCAATGGCAACAACATTTCAGGGCAATGCATGACTAACAACTACAAAAACGCCGGCTCAAATCGAACCGCAACACTCGGATGTGGTTGCGGACATGGCGAGCCACACCGGCATCATTGCCACCGCGGCCGCGACGAACCTGCGCAATGCCATCCTAAACGGCAAACACGGGACTCCGCCACGACGGAACGCCGAGCACCGCGACACGCCAGAATCACTATGAATCTCGAGCGGAAAAATCCACCGCAGAGGAGAGGGAAAATGCACGGAGGAATGTTAGCGCGGAGGAGACATTACCTTCAAGTGCGGGCACTCGGCGTAGACTCTCTGTCCGGCGAGCCCCACCGACGGCCGCGAATGCCGCCGACTCTTCCGCCTCGCCGCCTCCTCCCATTTCGGCTTCTCCTCCAATCGAATGAACTGCTGCGGATGGTGGGTTGGGTGAGTAGAGAAGTGGGGGGAGTAAATGGAACCGCGCACAATGGGGGTGTTAAGTATGCCGTGCTAGACGGCAACCGCATTCAGCGACGTCTTGCAACGCATGATCCAGACGCCCCCGTGGCAACCGATTGACGGAGAGGAAAGCGGCATCGCGACCCTCTTACACACCACACAATCGACTTGTCCTACGTGGCACACAAAATCAGCCAGATCGTGTCAAGATTCGTGCAGTAGCTACTGGACGGCGACGGATGCCTGTGTGCGAGTTGGCTAACGCCCACACGTGTGGGCGTTAGACTTTTTGATTTAATAAGAAAGAAAAAAGAAATCTGTTACAGGGGTAAAATTGTCAAAGATCTCCTCACCCACCTCGCCTGCGACTGGGAGCGACGACCGCCACGGCGCAGAAGCGTCGGATCCGGCGCTAACACCCCATCACCAATGCGGCCGGCACGCGCGCTTCCGCTGCCGCACTTCACTCTCCCGCCGCTTGCCGGCGAGGACCTCGCCTTCGTCACCGCCCTCCGCTCCCACCTCTCATCCTCCCCGGAGCTCGCGCCCTCCTCCCTCTCCCGCTTCCTACCCCAACTCAACCACCTCCGCCTCTCACACCTCCTCCTCTCCCCGCCCCGGGTGCCCCACGACGTCCTCGCCTCCCTCCTCCCCTCGCCGCCGCCCCCGCTCCCCTTCGCCCTCCTCCTCCACGCCCTCACCCCGCGCCGCTCCTCCGAGCTCCTCGCCTCACTGCTCCCCTCCGTCCCGCACCACGCCTTCCCGGAGCTCCTCCACCACCTCATCTTGACCGCTCGCCTCGCCGCCGGGAGCCGCGGCGCCGGCGCCGCAGTGCCGGCTGTCGACGTCCTCTTCTCTGCTTGCGCGCGCCGAAACAAGCTCTCTCAGGCCACGCTCACCTTCCACGCCATGCGTGCGCATGGCCTGCTCCCGCGGGTCGAGTCCTGCAACGTCTTCATCTCCGCGGCGCTCCGCCTGAAGCGCCCCGAGATCGCCGTGTCCTTCTTCCGGGAGATGCGCCGGTGCTGTATCTCGCCCAACATGTACACGGCCAACATGGTGTTGCGGGCCTTCTGTGCCTTGGGGCGGGTCGCCGACGCGGCCATGGTGCTCGATGAAATGCCGGATTGGGGGGTTGATAGGACGGTGGTCAGCTTCAACACGCTGATCACTGCTTATTGCAGGGAGCATGGTGGTCTGGAACATGCGCTGGAGCTGAAGAAGAGGATGGAGCTGGAGGGGCTAGCGCCCAGTGAGGTGACCTATAACACCATCCTCCATGTGCTGTGCAAGGAGGGGAGGATGCAGCAGGCGAATCGTTTGTTGAGCGAAATGAAGGTGAAGAGGGTTGTGCCGAACACAGTGACATACAATACTCTGATTTATGGGTATGTCATGCATGGTGATAATGGCACAGCGTGGAAGGTTCATGAAGGGATGGTTAAGAATGGAGTCGAGCTTGATATCATAACTTACAATGCGCTCATTCTTGGTCTTTGCCTGGATGGGAAGATAAAAAAAGCCGTGCATTTGTTTCAGCAGCTTGACAGGTCCAAGCTTGAACCGAATGCTTCAACTTTCTCAGCGTTGATTCTTGGGCACTGTAAGACGCAGAATTCAGAGCGAGCACTGCAACTGTTGAATGTGATGAAAAAATCTGGCTTCCATCCAAATTACGACACATATAAGATTGTTATATCTACTTTCTGCAAGAATAAGGATTTTGAAGGAGCAGTGGATGTGATGAAGGATCTTCTCGAGATGTGCATGGCTCCTGACAAGGCCTTATTGCATGAATTCTTTGAAGCTCTCTCAAAGGCTAAAAAACTCCACCTAGCAGAAGGTCTGCAGTCAGCTGATAAAGGTGGAAAGTTTATTCCATCTATCTACTATACTGGTGATTACAGGAACAACGGCGAAGAGAAAACTGCATGTTAACACGCAGAAACCTCAATGAAGCCTCATTAGAATGTATGATTGGTTTGTTTGGAGAACAATAGAACTTAAATCCTTCTGCTTGTACAAATGTGGAATTTGTGTTGACACATGCCTATGAGCTGTTCTGTTTGGTTAAATGAAGACAACCTGACAATTATTCTTGCCTGTAGGTAGCTGAATTTCTTAGTCCTGAGAGAAGATGACTGTAGCAAATGGAGTACTACATACTGCATACTACGTGACTACACAAAGATGTCAACCAAGAATTCTAATAATCAGATGCTTATGGAGTTACAGGCTTGCACTTTTCTTGCAACAACTTGTGTTATTCCATTGACATAGTATCAGATAAAACTCCACTGCTGAAAATTTGAATTGATTTGTGCTGGTTCTAGCACCAGCACGATATCAGATAGTGCTTACTTCAAACATCTTCTTGAAACCATCTAGAAGGCCATCTGTTTGGATTTTCAAATTCAAATTCAGTTTGTAGTGGAGGAAAATTTCTGCAGGCAAAGCAGTTGGCACTGACTTCCCCATTTTCTTCAGTTTTTGAACATAGCTTATAAGACGTCGTGGTTCTCCTCTTTTATATGCCTCTCCACGCAATTTTGTTTGAATATGTATTTTGTAAGAGATGTTTGATAAATTAACAATTACCACAAAAATTAAAACCATTATGCATGAAGAAGACAGATTCAATATCTCTATCAACTATTCAACTGTGAATTTGCATGATGCACAACACACTCAATATAGTAACATCTCCATGACAAAGATTAGTTACTTACGTAGTTGTAGTTGACTCCTAGTTTGTCTATTAAAGGAAAATGTTAATAGCTTTCAGCATTTCTATTATGGCAGTCATCCTGTTTTATGGTGATCAGCATAGTACTACCTTAAAAATGTTTGTATCTTCAGACGCGGTGTTTTGGCTCCTAGGTGCATATGCACCCATTGTCTAAATACACATTTTGAAAAGTTGAAAAATTCGGAACAAAAATCCCGCGGGTATATCCGGTGCGTGCACAAAGTTTCGGTGAACAATGACGTTTTTTGTGGCTTGTGTAAAAAAGACAATTTCTGATGCTTCATTATAACTAGAAATTATCTTTTTTACACAAGCCACAAAAAACCTCGTTTTTCACCGGAAACTTTGTGCACGCACATAGAATGGCCGGATATACACGCAGGATTTTTGTTCGGATTTTTTCAACTTTTCAAAATGTGTATTTAGACAATGGGTGCATATGCACCTAGGAGCCATAGCCAATTACCATGCATAATTCTACATTCTGCTGTTTCAGCTTGAGTATATTGGAAGCAAGCACAGGCACTAAATTCTTAAAATGCACAGGTAGGTCCATATACCCTTCCCATTCTGGCATTATTCTCCATCTTCAAGATACTGTAAATATGAATTTACTGCTTTTACACAAGATTCCTGTTTCCATCGTCTGAGTATGTCATTGCCAGGATTCAGTCTTTTGCCTGAAAGATTGTAAGACTGAAATTTAGCCTCAAGTTTCTTCTTATGCCGTACTGAAAAGGACTTGCCTAAACACGTGGATGCACTATCTGTAATTCTGTATGTAAAATATTACTAGGCGTTACCTTTTTCTCCAATCAAGCTAGTTGGTGGATACTCTTTCTAACTAACACTGAAATTTTGTGACAACAATTTTCTCAATGAAAGATGAAGTATCAGGGCACAGAAGTCCATAGGCAACAGCACTATCGCTGTTTCGGCTAAAGTCGTGAGCATGGCTAATCCAACTACAATCACGAAGCTACAGATTAGATGCCCAATGGTGTTGTGTCCGTCAGTGGCATGCCAATCTTTCTCCGTTCTGGTATGGCTTATCTTCATGTTTCTCTTTCTTTCCCTTTTCTGCATAACTAGACCACGCTTTAGAGATGCAAACATGATATCTGAACAATAAATGCAACATCACTTGGGTTATTACATCACTTAGGAGACAATGCATTGGGGTGGTTGTCTCCAAAAATAATTCACCATTTCGAATGGCGCATTACGAGCCAATGCATTGACGTTAATGCCAGTCTCAGTTTTTCCATTTCTAATACAATTCGCCTCGTGCAAAAAATAATAAATTAGTAGGCAGTAGCCCTGCCTCCTTTTCAGCTTAATTAAAAACTGCCCTGAGGACAGCTAATCAATCCCATGAGGCCAATACCAGTAGAGTACTAGCACCACAATCACCCAATGGCATGCACAGCAAAAGTACAAACCAGCATGGGAATCTTGAGAAGCTAGCTAGCTAAACACAGAGTCCAGAGGCAGGTATGAGGCTACTCGAACACGGTGCTAACTAAACAGAATCCATGCTTGGCAGCATCTTCCACAGATTGAAAACCACGTGCACCACTAGTCCATTTAGTTAATCGCGGCTTCAGTATTCGCGGCTTCACTAGCTCGCATGGCCAAATGGACGGCCATTAAACTAGCTGGTCATCAGCTCACGGCCCCGCCAGGAAGGCAGAGGCAAATCCTGGTTACATCACCCTATTATATATACTTATTTGCTTTAAGCAAGATCTGGGAGCTTGTAAATATTCTTCCCATAGTCATGGTATGCGAAAACCAAGACCGGCGAGGGAGCAAGGATTCAGAGCTGTGTAAATATCATGACCTTCACTTACTTGCCAGCTGTCTCTCTGCAATGCACTTGACCAGCTATAGAGATATGCACATACTGACATATTCACAGGTACAGCGGGATACTTGATAATGACTGAATGAGAAGAGCACATGCGAGGAGAAGATACGAGACGAGAAGGCATGCTGTTACTGCTTGGATCGCGAGGATTGTTGCTCACGGTGGTCGTCAGTTCGTCAGAGGTGTGCTGCCGTCCAAGAGAAATTGCCTCTTCTTTCAGGTCGTCTACAGATATACACACATACCCTGTTTGCTTGCGATCTGGTGCGATGAGAGGCTTTCAGAAACAGTATTGCTACATCTAGTCCTTTTTTTTTGCGAATTTGCTATATGTAGTCTCGGTTGATACTACTAGTATATTCGTTTCTTACACTGAGATCCATGCAAAAAAAAAATCAGTTTTTTTTTCTTACATGTTATGTCACTTGACTAAGACCTACTAGCCACACCTTTTGAGAAAGATTTGAAATAAATTTTAGACCACTCGTATATCAGAACAAAGTGCGGCAAATGAAGAAGAAACTACGGTTTATACTCAGAAAGAAGAAGAAGAAGAAACTACAATTTGATTTCCCCCGCAAAAAAGAAAGGAAAGACCGAGCATTATGTTCCTGGGGATACTACTTACAAGTGGTGGATAATTTGCATCACAGAAGAGTACGTGCCGGTCACAGCCACAAGCGCGCCCAACGCCAGTATCCCGAAGATCGCGGCGGCCTCCATGGCGGTGCGGCAACACTTCACGGACGGCGCCCCGAAGATCCTGAGGTAGCAGACGCATGGCAGGAGCATGCACACGCCCACGCTGAGGAAGGACCCTACTAGCGCCATGAGGTAGCCGAAGAACGGCACGGCGATCGCCACGGCCACGGTGCTGAGCACCAGCAGCGTCCTCACCGCCACGGGGACCGCGGAGCCCTGGCCTACCGCGACATAGATCCTCTCCTCGACGACCGTTGCGATCGGCGTGACCATGAGCGCGTACTTGGCCAGCGGGTTCACCAGCGTTGTGTATATGGCGATCTTGGAGCTGAGCCTCGCCGCCGGCAGGTTGAGCGTCACCTGGGACTGCACGCCGTCGCCGTACATGAGGTACCCCAGCACGGCCATCGAGCCGTAGTTGAGCGTGCACAGCACAAAGCATATCGCCAGCATCTGTTTAATTAGGAAGACAAATACTTAGATCTCACGTTTGCTACAGTATATTTTAGGATTATAATAATTGTCCCCTCTTCACTCTTCAGCAGCATATCGATGAGGCTGAGGCGAGTACCTTTGGGAACTGGGACTTTTGCTTCATACATGTGTACAGCGTCGGGAACACGGCGTGGCCGCAGTAGCAGAAGGTGTACAGGCCGAGAGCGGTGGGGAGGCCGGCGAGCCGCAGCGGCGTAGTAGTGCCTCTCCCGGAGAACCCGACCCCGTCGACGGCCGCCACCCAGAGCACGCTGAGGACGACGACCAACGACGCGAACACGCCTGCTGCGGAGACGTACGCGAGCACGCCCAGACTGCGCAGCCACGTCGTGGGCGCGACCATGAGCGCGACGAGCACGACGAAAAGCTGCTTCCCCGCGAGCGACACGGGCCCCAGGGCGACGCTGGAGCCCGGGAAGAGCTTGTCGAGGTTGTCTCCGTCGAGGATGAGGAAGCCGACGGCGACGAGGTAGACCTCGGCGTACAGGAAAGACGACACGAGCAGGCGGCCGGGGTGGCCGAAGGCGCGCTGGCCTATGTCCGGATACGTCCGGATTGCCGGGTCGGCGTCCATGCAGCGCCCGACGAGGAGGCCGGTGTACCAGCAGGCGGCAGCCACGGCGGCCAGCAGGAGCAGGCTTAGCCACCCACCCTCCGACAGCGCGTAGGGCACCGACAGCACCCCAACACCTACACTCATCGGAGCGTCGAACAGTGTCAACCCACCGAAATGTACATGCGAAACCAGCGGAAGGAAAACCATGGATGATGGATGCGGAGGCACACCTGACAAGGCGTTGACGCCGTTGAGGCAAGTTCGCACGAAGCTGGCACTGCCGTCGTTCCGAGCCCTCCTTTGCGCCGCCTGCTCCGGCCGCGCGGCCTCTTTCTTCCCGAGAAGCGGCACGGCATGGCACATCGGGACGGGGCGACCCGACCGTGTGCTCACAGCCTCACACTTATGATGAGTACTACTCCCACGCTGGAGTGAGCGCCAACAACGATAATGCTTTGTTTACGCAAGTGGCCGGAGAGAGCTCCGGGCGTACATTCCTGAAGTTCCCCTAGAGGTTAGGGTTTTTTTGTGTGTGTCATGCGGGAAGATTTAGTGTCAGGTGCTTTAGATATATGCAAGGGTTCAACAATGACAACTACAAAGCGCTGGTCTTTATAAGCATGTGCATAGGTCAAACTGGCTTCAGTAAAGGGGACAGCCACATCGGCACGCCGGCAGCTCGTTCTTGCCGCAGTCAGGGGGCGTAGGCAGGCCCCAAGCTGCCAGGGCCGTGGCCTGGGGCGCAGCAAGCAATCCCTTCGTTGATTGTAGCATCGATGACGCATTGTAGCAACAGTAATCACTGTAGATATAAGGTTGGTCTGGGGCTTAGGTAGATCCTAGCTACGGCACTGGCCGCAGTAGTGGTCTCAGAATCTCTATGTAATTTTTGTTATGAATCCGATGCTTTTCAAAAGAAAGAAAATTGGCTGGTATATAAAAATATTTGGCCCATGAAACACTGGATGCATGGGGATTACCAAAATTTCACTCTCACGTGTCAGTGTGAAACGTTAACTAAAGCATGCCCGCGAAGCATGTGTATAATGGTAACAATGCGAGCATTGCATCATAGTTGTAACAAAAACTCGCGAACTCACACAATCCATATGGCTCATTGACCGGCTTCTCACGTCTTTAGTACTCCCTCCGTTCAAACGGAAATATAATCGGGCATGGATTTTTAGTCTTCAATATAATTAGTGAAACATGTGTAATATGCCATAAAAACATATATGTTTTAATATTTCATTCAATGATAATAGTTTTTGTGACATTAGTCAAATTGAAGACCTAAAATTCCATGTCCGACTTATATTTCAGTCTAGCTAAGACATTGGAACAAAATAGTACTAAATTTCCTTGGCTGATTTGAGAGGGCGGTTTGGATTTTCGAAACAATTTGCAAAGCCTCTACTCTACCTTAGAGTCTCTAGCTAACTCTTCATGATTATCTAAGACACCCGGCGAAAATTAAAGAGCATGTTTCTTGATCCATGTCCAAAGGAGAGAAAAGGAGCAAATTGGTTATAGAGTTATCGATGTCAATTTGCATTGGGCAAATTTCTCATAATCCATCTCTAATGTGAAGAGCAATTGATCTCTCGATTTACTGACGTACTAGATTTTTAATATATATTTCCTCCGTTCAGAAGTAAGCGATGCTGAATAGTAAATAGACAGCTTGCACGGGCCAAAATGGTAAGAGTCGAGTGTGACTACTAGAATTTGGTTTTGTCAGACTATGGACGCATCGCCGAGTCCATTATCATTGAGTGTTTGTATAAGTCCTGCAGGGCAGTGGTGGCAGTGTTTGGAGCACAATACTTACGATCACCCAATACTGAAGACACTGTTCCGATCCTAGCACATAATGCAGCAAGAGAATTTTTGGGATGCTTGAAAGCATCGACTGCATGCACTGAGCATGAAAAAACTGTCTGTTTACTTTGCAGGGGATGTACAAAGGCGCGAAAGGATCTTGCAGTGTGGTAGTTGAGGCAGTGGCCAAATAGGACCTGTGGATTTGGCACTCCTTTGATATGCCCGGAACTTACAATGACATCAACGTAGTGCAGTGCTCAAATGTCTTTGCCAGAAGGAGGGCATTTGGTGTGCTCTAATCTCGATTTGCTGTTGTCCGGTACCCCGCTCTGACCTAGTCGAAAATCAAATGTGAAAAGTCATGACTTGCTATGTCATCTTGCACAACATGTCATTGAAAGCAAGGAAGGGCCAGTGTTTGACACTGAACCATATTACAGGCAGGGTCCTCTTGCCCAAGTTGATCACCAAATACCGGCAATCTGGGCTGCCTTCCTCAATATATGTCAGGAGATCCAAGACCCACATGTGCATCGGCTCAAGATCTGGTGGAGCACCTATGAAGGCTCAAGAGCTACTTGAAGCCTGTAGATGTCAACTGTGCTAGACCATGTTGCATGATACCTACTTCTCTCAAGCAGTTCCAATCAATCGCTATTGCCATCGTACAATCACAGCACGCGAGGGAGAAAACGTGCCGGCAATAGCACACCCGGGACCCGGAAGAGACTTTCGCCGACACCCTAAATAGTTACATAGATCAGCTCTGTTTCATGACAAATATAGGGGTCGCCCGATGGACTAGACACACGAATAAACAATCGTGTGTAGCTGTGCAAGCAGATGTACTCGGCTGTAGGTTTTGAATAGTAAATTAGCAACAACGCTGCATCAAGAATCTTCAAATATTGCCAGAAAATACTGCAGCTTGCAGTAGAAATCCACGAACAATACTGCAAAGGGTATCCAAAACTGTAATATAACCAAGTACTCAGGTCAAACACAAAGTAATAGCATACGGGTAACGAGATCCAGATCCACCCTCGGAACGAAAATGGACGGCAATCTCTAGCTTAATTCAGTAACCACGGGCTTAGCATACTGCGCAGGCTTGACTGAACACTCATCACCATCTGTCCTCCAAAAAAAGGCCTCGGCCATTTCACTTTGATGGCTGCTTCTCCTTGGTCTTCTGGATCTTCAAAACCTTCTTTACAATCTTTTGCTCTTCGACAAGGAAAGCACGGATGATCCTGTAACAAACATGTTAGATAACAGACGATAGAGAACGATAACCCAGCAGTCATAACAAGATGCACTAACCTCTCCCTAACAGCCTGACCAGATAGAACACCACCATAAGGACGGTTCACTGTTCTCCTGTTCCTGGATAATCTTGATCTTTTGTACTCAGTAGGCCTTAAATGAGGTATCTACAACAGGTCAAACAAATATTGTTACAGCTTACAATGTCAAACCACTGATATTATACAACATGAAGCAAACTTAACCATCCGTTAAATAGATTGAACAAATGTTTTCTAAGGATCCTATTTCCATGTGAATTACATAAACATGAAAGGAGACTAAATAAGCATACAATGGAGATTTCATCCACAAAAACAGTAGTTTTATTTAAACTCCCAACCAGCAAGTCCACTTGTTCTTTTACTCGTTTTATTTAAACTCACTTAGTCCACTAGTAAATCATAGACAGCAATAAACCATAATATCAAAGGCCCTTTAACATGGAAATCAACCAACTAGCATTAGTCATACAATCTACAGTTTTTAGGCATTACAACCCAGATTGTTTATGCTCGCCTGCAATGGTGATAAACTGCAACTATATCCAATGTTGCAATTAAGTTCGTTCATTTGTAATAGCAATCTTCCCAGCAAAATTTTCAACATTCACACTCACCCTACAACACACAGATGGTTGCAATAGCACCACTGTTGTATGTAATCAGTTTTGCATTCGAACCAACCTATTAATAATAATTTCAGTTAAATTACTGAACAACAGTAGCAAACGCTGCAATAAGAAATACTTAGAAAATGTACAGCTGATGAAGCCTAAATAGATCACTACCAGAATTGATGTCCAACGTCACCAATGTGTATACATGCAACATCAAATAGACACTACAGTTAACAAAATAAAACTACCATCGCCACGCCATAAGCCAAGCATTAGAAATGAAAATTAGGCAACTAATATATCGCCAAAAGTGCTGCAAACGAAGATGAAACTACAATAGGGCGACTCGATTCACGCTCACGCCAATGGTTCGGGAAGGGGTGAGACGCAATCGCTTACCCCCTGGATCTTCTTGCCGGTGACCGGACATTTCGGTCCGCTCGCCCTCTTCTTGGTGTACTGGTACACAAGCCTCCCTCCTGCACCAATCACACAGCACGCATCATCGCACGCGAGTTCACCGCACGGACTGCCCAAGGACTCGAATCGCAGCCTGGGAATCTGCCAGAAAGAGCCCGTGGAGAACGCAGATCTCACCTGGGGTTTTGACAACCCTGGTCTGGTTGGACTTGGTGGCATAGCTGTGCCGCTTCCGGTACGTCAGGCGCTGCACCATGGCGTCGACCTCGCTGTCGCTCGCTTCTCTCTGCGGGGGCCTGGGGCGGGGGCGGCGGCGGCGGCGGCGGCGGCTAAAACCCTGGACGTGGAAAAATTTGTGGGATGGTTCGGGGAGCGCATAAAAGGGAGGATGCGGGATACCTGACCTACATCGGACGGCTTCAGAGGCCTCGATGTAACGGGAACGGTTACGATGGCTTGTAGAGGTGGAACTGACTTTTCTCCTTGACAGTCGTCCCTTTTTTTCTCAAACCCATTTTCTACGGGGATTCGCTTTTGTTCGTTAGAAAAGCAACATTAGTAAAATATCCAATGATAGGTATTACGCTTGTATTTGAAGTGCATCACCTCCAACAACGACCCGCAAATTTCATTCTGCATCCGTCCGTGGACAGGGACCAGTGTGTGAATACAGATGCAGGAGGCCGCCATCCAACGCTATTCGGTATATGTCCGTTAATAAATTTAAATTCAAATGTACTCCAATCCATACAACGCGTTGGATCACACCAGCGCCGGATCGCATGCCCGATCACAACCAAAAAAAGGCAAGTATGTTACCCGCAAAAAAAAGAGGGGCAAGTATGCTTAGTTTTTACATGCCCGAATCAAAAAGAACATAAGTCCGGCAGTCCGCACATTTCTGCCCTGCCGGACCTGCAATCCCAGCCGTCTGCTTCCCGATCAAGCTCTGTTGGAAAGGCAGTGCCTAGGAGGCGCCTAGGCATGCTTAGGCGCTAGGCGGTGGAGAAACGCCTCGCCTAGGGTAGGCAGGGCAAGCAATGAATTTTCTATCCAAGTGAGAAATCACGTCATATTGCACTGATATGCCAAATAGGCCATACTCAAATGGCAGAAGGTCATAGTTCACTTATTTATATGCCCTAAACTAATATTAATACACATATAATAATCATAAATACACCTTGACAGTAAAAACTATATTACCGCCTAGGGTGCTTAAGCACCGCCTAGGCACTAGGCGAAGGCTAACCGCCTCGCTTATGCCTACCGCTTTTTCCAACATTGCGATCAAGGTGGTGGTGTCGTCGTCGCCCCGTAGGCAACCTTCGCGTCCGCGTACGCCTCCGCCGCATCCTTGTCGTCCGCCGCCGCCAACTGATCTTTCTGCCGCTGCAACATCTGGTAACGGACGGATTGCACGATGATTCCCGTGTCGGCATCCAAAGAGTCCACATTCAAGGTCAACATCTTGTACTCCTCCGCATTGGCGGTGATCTTCACCTTCTTTTCCTCAAGAGTGACCTTCCTCTATTTGATCATGGTCCTCCACTCTTCGAGCTTGAGCTTCTTGCCCGTCGCCTCCATCGGCAGTTTGAACATCTTTGTCTTCTTCTCCTCCTTGATGTCCGAGCGCTTCATGCATGCCTCCTCCTTCGCCAAGATGTCCTCGAACCTCTCCATCAGCTTGGCCGCCGCGCCTTCTCGCTTCGCCCTTTCCTCCTCCCACTCTTTTCCCCGTAAATTTCTTCTAATCTTCTTCGACGGTTCTTGGGTTGGGTCGGTAGGGTCACCGATTTCTTCCGCGTTGGCCTGGGTGGTGGTCTTGTCTATGAAAAGGTTCCACTTCGTTTGCCCATTCAACTCCAACCAGCAATGCATGATGGTGAATGACTTCTTCACCAACTTCTTGTGCACCACGCAAGCACGAGTAGGCTACAAAGTGAAACATTGTCGGCAATGCATATCCGTCTAGTGAGCAACAAAACAATACATGCCCGGGTAGTGATCAACAAAACTAAGCATATCCGGCTAGTGATCAACTTACTTGCTCGGTGATTTATGCATCGCTAGGCCACCGTGCGATGAGATGCTTCAAGTGGCTGCAATATTTGGACACAGCCTCTTGCATGAAGTGCCATCGATGGTTTGAGGGACTTCCATTCACGGTTGTGGATGATCGCGTCAGAGTAGGGCGCGAAATGCTTGTGTTCATAGAACCATATGTGAATGTTCCTCCAAAAGGTTGTGACCTTTTGCTCCATGCCATGGATCAGATCAATGCTTGTGGCCAAGCATGCATCATAGAACAGCTTGTCCTCACACATGTTGAAGCTTTCTCCTCTACCCTCTTCTTCTTCGGATAGCTGGTTGTATCATCCAGATCATCATCCTCGTTGTCCTCCTCCTTCTTCCCCACTGGCTGCTGTTGTCCGGCTGCCCAATGATGTTGTTCTTGTGTGCCATTGCCGGTATGGGTGTAGGATTGTTGCATGGCCATCTAGGTGTAGGAACGCTGTTGCCGGTAGTTGCTGATAACCCACAAGTATAGGGGATTAATTGTAGCCCCTTTCGATAAGTAAGAGTGTCGAACCCAACGAGGAGCTAAAGATAGAACAAATATTCCCTCAAGTTCTATCGACCACCGATACAACTCTACGCACGCTTGACGTTCGCTTTACCGGAAACAAGTATGAAACTAGAAGTACTTTGTAGGTGTTTTGGATAAGCTTGCAAGAAAGTAAAGAGCACGTAAATAAAAGCTAGGGGCTATTTAAATAAAGGCACAACTAAATTAGTAAAGAGCTTTTTGTTACGAGAAAGTTATTTGTCCCTAGGCAATCGATAACTAGACCGGTAATCATTATTGCAATTTTATTTGAGGGAGAGGCATAAGCTAACATACTTTCTCTACTTGGATCATATGCACTTATGATTGGAACTCTAGCAAGCATCCGCAACTACTAAAGATCATTAAGGTAAAACCCAACCATAGCATTAAAGTATCAAGTCCCCTTTATCCCATACGCAAACAACCTACTTACTCGGTCTCAGGCTTCATCACTCACGCCACCCACCATAAGCAAATCATGAACATATTGCAAACCCTACACCGAATCCCTCACGCTATGCCGACACGGAGAGCACCATAGGACAGCACCAATAATAAAACATGCAACTCAAACCAATCTTGATCATCAAATAGCCCATAGGACAAAACAGATCTACTCAAACATCATAGGATAGCCATACATCATTGGGAAATAATATATAGCGTTGACCACCATGTTTAAGTAGAGATTACATCGGGTAAGAGAGAGGTTACGCTGCCGCATAGAGGGGGGAAGAGTTGGTGATGATGGCGGTGAAGTTGTTGGTGAAGATTGCGGTGATGATGATGGCCCCCGGCAGCGTTCCGGCGCCACCGGAAGCAAGGGAGAGAGGGCCCCCCTTCTTCTTCTTCTTCTTCCTTGACCTCCTCCCTAGATGGGAGAAGGGTTTCCCCTCTGGTCCTTGGCTCCCATGGCGTGGGAGGGGCGAGAGCCCCTCCGAGATTGGATTTGTCTCTCTGTCTTTCTCTGTTTCCGCGTTCTGTTCTGCTGCCCTTTCACCGTTTCTTTTATATCCGGAGATCCGTAACTTCGATTGGACTGAAACCTTCGCCGTGATTTTTTACCAAAAAATAGCTTTCTTGCGGCCGAAGGAGGGCATCAACCGCCTTACAGGTGGGCCACGAGGGTCAGGGGCGCGCCCTGGGGGGGTAGGGCGCGCCCCCCTACCTCGTGCCCACCTCGGACTCCGTTTCGCGATGATCTTTCTTCCAGACTTTCCAAATATTCCAAAAAAATCTTCGTCCGTTTTTATCCCGCTTGGACTCCGCTTGATATGGATATTCTCAAACCAAAAACATGCAACAGTGAACTGCACTGGGCAATCGGATCAATATGTTAGTCCCAAAAATAATATAAAAAGTTGCGAAAAAGTATATGAAAGTTGAATAATATTGACATGGAACAATAAAAATTATAGATACGACGGAGACGACAAGATCCCCAAGCTTAATTCCTGCTCATTCCTCGAGTAGGTAAATGATAAAAAAGATAATTTTGAGGTGGAATGCTACCTAGCATAATCTTGATCATATGTCTAATCATGGCATGAATATTAAGACACGAGTGGTTCAAAGCAATAGTCTATCATTTGACATAAAAACAATAATACTTCAAGCATACCAACCAAGTAATTATGTCTTATTGAAATAACATAGCCAAAGAAAGTTCATCCCTACAAAATCATATAGTCTGGCTATGCTCCATCTTCACCACACAGAATATTCACATCATGCACAACCCCGATGACAAGCCAAGCAATTTTTTCATACTTTTGACGTTTCTCAAACCTTTTCAACTTTCACGCAATACATGAGCGTGAGTCATGGACATAGCACTATAGGTGGAATAGAATATGATGATGGGGGTTATGTGGAGAAGACAAAAAAGGAGAACGTCTCACATCAACTAGGCGTATAAACGGGCTATGGAGATGCCCATTAATAGATATCAATGTGAGGAGTAGGGATTGCCATGCAACGGATGCACTAAGAGCTATAAGTGTATGAAAGCTCAAATCAAACTAAGTGGGTGTGCATGCCAACTTGCTTGCTCATGAAGACCTAGGGCATTTGAGGAAGCCCATCGTTGGAATATACAAGCCAAGTTCTATAATGAAAATTCCCACTAGTATATGAAAGTGATAACTCAAGAGACTCTCTATATGAAGAACATGGTGCTACTTTGAAGCACAAGTGTGGTAAAAGGATAGTAACATTGCCCCTTTTTCTCTTTTTTTGTGGGCTTCTTTGGCCCCCTTTTTTATTTAGGCTTCTTTGGCCTCTCTTTTTTGATGGGGCAATGCTCTAATAATGATGATCATCACACTTTTATTTACTTACAACTCAATATTACAACTCGATACTAGAACAAAGATATGACTCTATATGAATGCCTCCGTGATGTATGGGATGTGCAATGATCTAGCGTAGCAATGACATCAAAAAACGGACAAGCCATGAAAACGTCATGCTAGCTATCTTACGATCATGCAAAGCAATATGACAATAAATGCTCAAGTCATGTATATGACGATGATGGAAGTTCCATGGCAATATATCTCGGAATGGCTATGGAAATGCCATGATAGGTAGGTATGGTGGCTGTTTTGAGGAAGATATAATGAGGTTTATGTGTGACAGAGCGTATCGTATCACGGGGTTTGGATGCACCGCTAAGTTTGCACCAACTCTCGAGGTGAGAAAGGGCAATTCACGGTACCG
The DNA here is from genome assembly GCA_021605145.1 of Aegilops bicornis. Taxonomy (NCBI): domain Eukaryota; kingdom Viridiplantae; phylum Streptophyta; class Magnoliopsida; order Poales; family Poaceae; genus Aegilops; species Aegilops bicornis. The sequence continues at coordinate 574,762,680 of CM038670.1, read as the reverse complement.
AAGAGGCTAGCAATGATGGAAGGGTGAGAGTGCGTATAATCCATGGACTCAACATTAGTCATAAAGAACTCACATATTTATTGCAAAAATCTATTAGTCATCAAAACAAAGTACTACGCCAAGATGCTCCTAGGGGATAGATTTGTAGGAATAGACCATCGCTCGTCACCGACCGCAACTCATAATGAAGAATATCAATTAACACCTCATGCTCTGAATTCGTTACATAACGGTTCACCATACTTGCATGCTTGTGGTCTTGCAGACCTCAACACAAGTATTTCTCAATTTCACAATTACTCAACTAGCACGACTCTAATATCACCACCTTTATATCGCAAAACTATTGCAAGGAATCAAACACATCATATTCAGTGATCTACAAGTTTTATGTAGGATTTGTGACTAACCATGTGAATGACCAGTTTCTGTCATCTCTCTAAATAGATATAAGTGAAGCAAGAGAGTTTAATTCTTTATACAAAAGATATGCCCACGCTCTAACAAATATAAATGAATCAAAAGAGCATTCTACAAATGGTGGTTGTCTATGTAAAGAGAAACAGGTAATCCAAACTTCAAATGATATAAGTGAAGCACATGAATCATTCTATAAAGCCATACTCAAAATATTTAAGTGAAGTGCAAAGAGCATTCTATAAATCAACCAAGGACCATCTCATACCGGCATGGTGCATAAAATAAAAATGAAAACTAAATGCAAAAGACGCTCCAAGATTTGCACATCACATGAATGAAATGAATCCGAAAACATACCGATATTTGTTGAAGAAAGAGGGGATGCCTTCCGGGGCATCCCCAAGCTTAGATGCTTGAGTCTCCTTGAATATTTACTTGGGGTGCCTCGGGAATCCCCAAGCTTGAGCTCTTTCCTCTCTTCCTTCTTCTCACATCGAAACCTTCTCGATCATCGAACACTTCATCCACACAAAACTTCAACAGAAAACTGGTAAGATCCGTTAGTATAATAAAACAAATCACCACTCTAAGTACTGTTGAAAACCAATTCATATTTTATTTTTGCATTGTGTCTACTGTAATATAACTTTTTCATGGCTTAATCCACTGATATAAATTGATAATTTCATCAAAACAAGCAAACTATGCATCAAAAACAGAATCTGTCTAAAACAGAACAATCCGTAATAATCTGAACATTCACCATACTTATGATACTTGAAACATTATTCCAAAATTATGAAAAATAAAAAATTTGTATAGAAATACAGTGCAAAAAAATCAAAACCATTTGACATTCCAGTAAAAAATTAAAAATCACGCACTACAGCCAAAGTTTCTGTCCTGCACCGTACAAACCAACAAGTATTGTAAACATCCTAAAGGCAAACCTTAGCACATTATTTTTATAATACAATGGAATTGAACAAGGGGATAATTATTTTTCTTGAACAGTTTCTGTAATCAAGATTCACAAAGTTGCCGTGAGCATGAACAAAGTTCAAGGAGCTCTCCCACTTCAACAATGCTTGTCTTTCTCACTTTCACTTTCCTTTTTGAAAAGTTTTGGGTTCCCCTCTTTATATTTTTAAACTATAAGAAAGCACTCAACAGAAATAAATGACTCTCTAAAACTTCCGGGTTGTCTCCTTGGCAGCGCTTTCTTTAAATCCGTTAAGCTAGGCATATAGTGCTCAAGTAGTGAATCCTCCCGGATCCCAAGGTATATCAAAGCCAATTTTAATTAGCAATGATTTGTAATTTAGTAGTGAGCACAAAGTAACATATATCATGTAATGACAAAGTCTAACTCTCTTCCTATGCATTGGCATGTCATAAAAGAACAATTCATGCACACAAAGTAAAGGCCAATGCATAGTATAATCAGTTTCTTGCAATTTTATCGTGTTGGAAACATAGAGAGGCGGAGATATAGTTCCTCTCTCATAATAATTGCAAGTAGGAGCAGCAAGCACATGCATATTATATTCATCAAAATCATCATGTGCAACGGTAAAAGGCAACCCATCAATATAATCCTTAATAAGTGCAAACTTCTCCGATATAGTGTAGTCGGGAGAATTCAAAAGATAATAGGACTATCATGCGTAAGTGCAATAGCAACAATTTCATGTTTAACATAAGGAACTATAGCAAGTTCATCTCCATAAGCATAATTCATATTGGCATCTTGGCCACAAGCATAGCAAGCATCATCAAAAGGGATATTTCAAGAGAATCAATGGGATCATAACAGTCATCATAGCAATCATCCTTCGGTAAGCACGAAGGGAAATTAAACAATGTATGAGTTGAAGAGTTACTCTCATTAGAAGGTGGGCACGAGTAGCTAATCCGCTCTTCCTCCTTTTGTTCTTCGCTCTCCTCCTCATCTTTTTCATCCAATGAGCTCACAGTTTCATCAATTTCTTCTTCCATAGACTCCTGCAAAATATTAGTCTCTTCTTGGACAGCGGGATAATCCTCAAGATATGGTTTAGCATAGGCATTATAAGCATAACTATCATAGCAATATTTAAGTATGGCAAAATTTTCAGATTTGTGAAAAGTAGCATCATACGTTTCAATCAAAGAATTAATTTCGTAAGCACCCTTAAAAGCAACAAATTCTTCAATTTGTTGAACATCATAGTAACTATAAACACCTTCAGCATAGGAAGATAAGATTCCATTATCAATAAACTCACATTGGTAAGGAAGGTGTTTCTTAGGGTTTTCAGAACAACAAGTAATATCATATATTTCACATAAATTCCAAGCATAACATTGCAAACGATGAATTTGACCCAATAGAATTTTCCCTTTTCCAGATATTCGGTGTCGCACATAACAAGCATGCTCACCTAAAGATTTGCCCTCAACTAAGCTAGTTGGGGTTTCAAAGACGAGCACATAGGGATCGAAGATGATCCAAGTAATAAGCTTCAGCAGTGTGATAGATTTTGAGTGGTTCTTCAACCATTGGCTTGGTAGGTACAACTAATTTTTTTGGTATTTTGCGTTTCCTACCCATAACTAAAGATAGAAAACAACTAAGAACAACAAATAAAAATTACTTAGTGATAAAGCAAACAAGCACACACGAGAATATTCACCTCACGCTATGACTCCCCGGCAACGGCGCCAGAAAAAGGTTTTGATAACCCACAAGTATAGGGGATCAATTGTAGCCTCTTTCGATAAGTAAGAGTGTCGAACCCAACAAGGAGCTAAACGTAGGACAAATATTCCCTCAAGTTCTATCGACCACCGATACAACTCTACTCACGCTTGACGTTCGCTTTACCGGAAACAAGTATGAAACTAGAAGTACTTTGTAGGTGTTTTTGGATAAGCTTGCAAGAAAGTAAAGAGCACGTAAATAAAAGCTAGGGGCTGTTTAAATAAAGACACAACTAAATTAGTAAAGAGCTTTTTGTTACGCGAAAGTTATTTGTCCCTAGGCAATCGATAACTAGACCGGTAATCATTATTGCAATTTTATTTGAGGGAGAGGCATAAGCTAACATACTTTCTCTACTTGGATCATATGCACTTATGATTGGAATTCTAGCAAGCATCCGCAACTACTAAAGATCATTAAGGTAAAACCCAACCATAGCATTAAAGTGTCAAGTCCCCTTTATCCCATACGCAAACAACCTACTTACTCGGATCTGTGCTTCACACCACGCCACCCATCATAAGCAAATCATGAACATATTGCAAACCCTACAGCTGAATCCCTCACGCTTATGCCGACATGGAGAGCACCATAGGACAAAACCAATAATAAAACATGCAACTCAAACCAATCTTGATCATCAAATAGCCCATAGGATTAAAAATGATCTACTCAAACATCATAGGACAGCCATACATCATTGGGAAATAATATATAGCGTTGACCACCATGTTTAAGTAGAGATTACAGCAGGTAAGAGAGAGGTTACACCACTGCATAGAGATGGGAAGAGTTGGTGATGATGGCAGTGAAGTTGTTGGTGAAGATTGCGGTGATGATGATGGCCCCGGCAGCTGCTCCAAAGGCCACCGGAAGCAAGGGAGAGCCCCCGCCTCTTCTTCTTCTTCTTCTTCCTTGACCTCCTCCCTAGATGGGAGAAGGGCTTCCCCTCTGGTCCTTGGCTCCCATGGCGTGGGAGGGGCGAGAGCCCCTCCGAGATTGGATCTGTCTCTCTGTCTCTCTCTGTTTCTGCGTTACATTACGCCCTTTCACCGTTTCTTTTATATCCGAGATCCATAACTCGATTGGACCGAAACCTTCGCCATGATTTTTTTACCAAAAATTAGTTTTCTTATGTCAAGGAGGGAATCAACCGCCTTACAGGTGGGCCACGAGGTCGTGGCGCGCATACAGGGGGGGTAGGCGCGCCTACCTCGTGCCCACCTCGGACTCCGTTTCGCAATGATCTTTCTTCCAGACTTTCCAAATATTCCAAAAAAAATCTCCGTCCCTTTTTATCCCATTTGGAGTCCGTTTGATATGGATATTCCGCGAAACCAAAAACATGCAATGCATGTGAGCCGCACTGAGCAATCGGATCAATACGTTAGTCCCAAAAATAATATAAAAAGTTGCCAAAAAGTATATGAAAGTTGAATAATATTGGCATGGAACCATCAACAATTATAGATACGATGGAGACGTATCAGTTGCCAGATTGGGTGGGATCCGAGTCTTCCACCTGCTCGTCCTCCTCCTGCCTCGCCTCCTTCATGGATGATGTCAAGCATCTCCCTAGCTGGGTCGTCGTACGTCGTCTCCCCCACTCTAGGCATTGAAGTGAACAGTGTGCGGGCACCCATCTGCTCCCCGCCCAGACGAGCTGCTGCGAAGAGTACTCGGAGAAGGGTGGCGTCGTGTTAACGCCGACGATATAAGGCACCATACCAGTGGGGGTTCTGTGCTGCTTGGCGGCGTAGTAGTACGGAGGCTTGTAAGGCTCCGGTCACGGTGCCGTCTATACTGTGGGCGTGCCCGTCTGGCAGCGTCCGCCATGATAGCCACGACCTCCACGCCCAACACCACCACCAGTCGCACCGGCGGCCAACCGCTTCTTGAGCTTCTCCTCCTTTGCAACCTTTGTTTGACGCGGCGAGTTTGCCACGTAGCCGAGCTGATCTTCCGGGCGAGTGTGATGCTCAGATCCTCCGGCACCTCTGCAGGCTCCATCTCTGACAGATTCTTCGACGGTTCCATGCATCGGCGGTGGAAGGAAGGAGATGGTGGGAGAAAAGAGCGAGAATTGGACGGAGAGCGGCGGGGGGTGGAAGAAGAGAGTGGGGGATTTTGGCACGGAAACATTGCGGGATGCTCCAAAAGCGCGGGCTCCGCCTTCCTTTTGGGTGGGCTAGGGGGCAGAGAGCGATGTTTCGCGTGTCCGGACTCCCGCAAAGCCCCCCCCCCTCCCACACACACATGTTTATCTCCGGTTTGCGGGAGAAAACATGTCCGGACCGCCCTGCGAACCGATACAGGACCGCGTTGGATGACTTCTGCGGTTCGGACAGCACAGTCCGGACGGATGCGGGCAGTTTGTGGGTCGCCGTTGGAGATGCTCTTAACCCTATTTGGAGGAAGGTATGAAACTTATCTGGCTTGGCAAAGGTCCAAAAAATTATATGGCGTACACTACATGGAACACTACCATGTCATGTTACTTTTGCAAAAAAAAAGTTACATTCGCAAAAAGACATATGAAGATCTTGCCCACTTGTCCTACTTGTTCAGCTGGTCTAAAAGATACGAAACACATGCTATTTCTCTGTGATAAAGCAAAGGAGGATTGAAAAGGGTTGGGGTTGGATGATATTATTGCTAAAGCCCGTGTGGTTGATTGTGCGGGAGAGGCGGTGTTAGAATACTTACTTCTCCTACCATAACATGAAATATGGATCATGAGTCATCAGAATGTGCATGAAATGATTGCTATCTGAACTTGGTATCTATGGCGGGAAAGACGAAAATTTGTGCACACAAAGGCAACTCAAAATGCGTATCGGATCTCTATGGGGATACTAGCTCTTACTGCAAACTTTGTTACTGCCTCATCTCCAAAGGCCTCTATGAAAAGGGGGGTTGGTCTTGCCCTCGAGTGGGCTTTTGTGAAACTTAATGTTGATGCTTCTCTTGACCATGACCTACTCAGAGGCACAATGGGGGCGGTGCTTAGAGACGACAAAGGAAAATTTGTTGTTGGGGGGATGAGAAGACAGACTACTGCATGGACGTCTTGATGGTTGAAGCCTTGGCATACAAATTCAGTCTATCGCTGGCGCAAAGGTCGAGATGCAATCACCTTATTATTAACTCGAACGTGATTGATACCATGAAGGATGTGGGACGGTCTACGGGTGCAGCAGCGACAATTTTAGGTAATTGTTTTCACTATGCTTGTGATTTTACTATTACTAGGTTCGAACATTGTAACAGAGAAGCAAATAAAGTTGCTCATGAGCTTGCTAGATCAGCTAGATTTCTTTGACTTCTGATTGTTCGAGAACCGTTAAATGAAATTGTAACAACCCTCATAAATGATGTATTGGTTATTTCTAATGAATAATGCTTCGGGTTTATTTAAAAAAAAGGTGGACCCATGATCATAGAAGACCTTTTTTGGACCAACACGGCCGTAGAAGACTTTCCTGCACAATGATGTGTCACTTCAGTTGATACACCTACATGGTGACATGAAATTGTCTTAAATATGTAAGAGAACAAGTATAGCTAACCCGCAAAAAACAAGTATACTCTATTCATTTGCACTATTTCAAACGTCACTATATATATCACATTGGTGAAGAACACGCCTAGATGTAACTACATGTCCCTACAAACTCTAAGCTCCTAGAAAATGGAAGCTCCCGGTGCATCCAGGCTCTGTTAGGTGCTCGTAGCCCCGAGTGTAAGTGGCTAGTTGCGGGACGCGTTGCTGCCAGGTGGCCCCTTCATTGGCCATTTATTTTTCCTCATTTCGTATGTTGGTTCGCCATCCTCACATGAACCCAAAGACCGTACCCCATATTCCGGGCATCTCTTCTTCTACTTCTGAGCGCCTCTATGCTAGGGTTTGCGGCCGCCATCCCAACTTCGGGCCGCATCACACATTCCCTCCATGAGCACTCATCATTGCATATTGTTTCCCCATCCAAATATGTGACCCACCAGGGTTTTGCTTGTACATTACATATGACTAGGAAGGGGATGATGCCTCATGGCTCTTCTCGGTCTATTGCATGAACATTTTTTAAAGACGATTATGGTGTCGCCAACTATGCTAGTTCTTTCAAAGGTAGCAAGAAGTTCCTTTTTAAAAATGACAGCAAGAAGTTATGCTCAGTTTGTTAGGTTCTTGTGGTGGAATCAACCCACTGATTCAAGTCCTAGACTTAGTACGGGTGTGTCTCTATGGGCAAGGTTAGTGTATGTATGTATTTGCGAGCGTTTTTTAATGCATCAAGAAGATTTTTGTGTGCAAATTCAATCTTCACACTCTCTGTCTCTGTGTCTTCGGTGGATGTTTGTGTAAGTGTGCTTTTAGTATTGAGTGAATCTAGTATATGTATCTGTTTTTAGGGAGAACATTGGGACGTATACATTTTCATATTGCATGCCTTCATAGTCATTCAATCACACCACTATTAGCAAATTTGGAGTGTCCAACCTTTTGCGGCACAAAATGCTCACACACAACATGTTTTCTTGTAATCGTGCAACATTTTCCTTTGCGCCTAATAAACATCATAAAAGAAGTCACGACGCCAAAACATGCGCATGCAACCGTAGAAATTATGTATGCAACAAACGCAACAAATGGCCCATTCGTTGCAACAAAAGAGTTGAAAAAATGATTCACAACATATGTTAGATCCTTTGCAATCGACGTGTCCAACACAATAAGAATATTATATACAATGATGCAAAAAATATCTTTGCAATTTGAACACAATCCTTTGTAGTCGATACCCAAAATCATTCTAACACGTCACTGGTGTGCATGTGTCAAGACCATATATAAGTTCGTGACATGTTAAAACAATAAGCAACCTGCGTAATATCAAAATTCTGACTCACTAATCTTCAACTATAAACTTAGTGGGATATCGACACCTCTGTGTCTGACTCATTGATGAAGAATTTGGCTCGTTGGAGCCGTTCGTCCCTTGATTTGGTGAGGTTTGATGAAAGAGGAGGTGCCAGGTAGGGTGAAACCGGATCGAATGCGAATGGATAATGCTTATCTCACATTCTATTTTGTATTTATTTTTGGATTCAAAAACAAGATGGATGTGGATTCAAATGCCGGATTCGGACATAGTAAAGCAACGGAATGGACTTGGATCGAAACATTCATATACCACATGCATGTATGGGGAATATATAAATGCTTTAAACTAAAGTTACACATAAACAACAAGCAATTATTAATAATTATAAACTGTAAGCACATGTAAATTACTAGAAGGTACTAAAACAAGCCAAATAAAACACCGATAGACATATGTCTCTTCTCATCATGAAAGATAGCATTCAGATATTGCTAGTCAATATGCCTACAAGTTTGTCCATAAATCATATATCCATATTTAACAGGTTGGATTATTCAGCAAAAAAAGGCTATCCTACAACGTCATATATTAGTAGCGCCATATCCTATCAGCCGGATGTAGATTTTGAACTGATTGTGTTCAGATGTCAAAAATCACCTACCATATCTTGTAAAAACATATTTAGAAACATTCAAAAAAATCAAAATCGGAAGCGATTTCGATAGGAAATTATCCTAACTACTTTTACCCTTAGTGTCAGAGGAAATTGCACAAACAACCAACTGTTGGGGTCAATTTTACACAGAACACCTACTATTCAAGCTCAGAAAACACCACATGTTGGCATAATCTGTTACAACTAACTCTAATCCACCATTTTTTTGAAATGGAGGCAAAAGATTTGCCTCATATCATTAATTAAGAAGAGTTTTGAATTACATGACCGACCGCCCGTAGACGGTCCGAAACCAATAAGCCTACTCTCGCGGCATAAGAGAACTCAGACTTTTGGCCCCTGCCAACCCCCAAAGTCTGACCTCCGCCTTGATTCTAGACGTGATTACATTTGGCATGGAGGACACCATCCTAAATACTCTCGCATTCTGCTCGTTCCAAATCTCCCATGAAACCAACATGACGAGAGATGTGAGTCCCTTTCTCACATTGCCATTGACGCCTACCATGTGGTGCCACCAATCGTTGACGCTGTTGAAGCTACTCCAGTCAGTGATGTCCACACCGGTCAAACCCATACAAGTCTTGATCTCCGTCCAAATGCATATCGTGTATCGACAGCGGAAGATGATGTGTGCCGCCGTATCTGGCTCCCTCTTGCATAACTGGCAGCATAGGCCGCAATTTGGCCATCCTCTCCGTTGAAGCCTGTCCGCCGTCCAAACACGGTCTTGAATGATAAGCCAAGCAAAGAATCTGTGCTTTGGCGGCGCCCAATTGTTCCACACTGCAGATTTCATTTTCGATGTTGTGGAGTCGTCGAGTTGAGCTTTGTAAGCCGACGATGCCGTGTACTCACCGGAAGGCGAAAGCTTCCAAACAATCTCATCATCCACCCCCTCATCAAGGAAGACCTCTCGTAATCCAACCCAAAGCTCATAGTATTCAAGGATGTGCTGAATTGTGAGCCCAGAATTTGTGTTGATGTTGGCAATCCACTTGTTGAGATCCAAAGCCCTATGGATGGTGTCAGTCTTGTGTTTGGAAATTGCAAAAATGGAGGGAGCGATGTCTTTTGGCTTGCGACCCCCAAGCCAAGGGGAGTGCCGGAAAGAGGCCCTTTGCCTGTTGCCAACAGTGATGGAAGTGTACTCATAAAACAGCGCCATGTCCTCTTCATCGCACGGGTGCCCCAAATCAACCCAAGCTATTTTTGCGTCCTTCCAAACCAACCAAGGCCATCTGAGCCGTAAGGCACGCGCGAATTTTTCCATGCCCAGGATGCCTAGGCCGCCCATGTCCTTGGGCTTACAAACTTTCTCCCATCTTATCTTACATTTGCCTCCAGAAACTTTATCCGTGCCTCCCCAAAGAAAAGCCCGCTGTAGCTTGACGATGGACGCCATCATTCCTTTGGGCACCACAAGCGAAGTGAGGTGGTGGATGGCCTGTGAAGTGATAACCGACTTTACCCACGTGCTCCTCCCAGCCATCGTAATGTACTTTCCCTGTCCAGTCATGATCTTTCCAGCAATCTTATCAAGCAAATGCTGGAAGTCCACAACCCGCAAACGATGAATGGATAGCGGAAGGCCGAGATATCGCAAGGGGAATTGAGCTCTGACCGCTGGGAAGGCACCCATAATCATGTCAAGGTCGACATTGGAGCATCTAATAGGGGCCACCAAACTCTTGTTAATGTTCATAACTAGGCCGGTGACGTTTCCAAAGCTTTGAAGTATGGTGGCAAGCATATCCACATCCTCCTTGATAGGCGCAAAGAATATGGCAGCATCGTCCGAGTATAGGGAGGTGCAAAGGCGGGCACCACGGCCACGTAATCTGTGTAGGTCTCCATTCTCTGTTGCCACGTCCAAGATTTGCTGAAGGGGGTCAATAGCAAGTACAAACAGAAGGGGAGACACTGGGTCCCCTTCGCCGAGGCCCCCGCTTATCTTTGGATAGGATTGCCAGGAACACCGTTGAGAAGAACCCTCGATGTAGACGTCCGAAGAAGGGCCGTGATCCACTCACGAAACCTCGAAAGAAAACCTCTCCTCTGTAACAGGTCGAGAAGATATTCCCATCTAACTGAATCAAAAGCCTTCTTGATGTCCAACTTGAGCAGGAGTGATGGCGTGTTTTTTCGTTGGAGCCGACGAGTATAGTCGACGAGTATAGTTGCGAACATACATGAAGTTGTCGTGGATGCAGCGAGATTTGATGAAGGCACTCTGAGCACGGGATATGAGGATATTCATAAAAGGGGTGAGCCTCATCGCCATCACCTTGGTCACAATCTTGGCGACGACATGGATCAAACTGATAGGCCTAAAGTCCGTGATCGCCTCAGCCCCCTCCTTCTTTGGCAAGAGAACCACATTAGCGGAGTTGAGCCAGTGAAAGTTGTCCGCATGCAAACTCGAGAAGGCGGTGATGACCTTCATAAGATCGTCCTTTATAATTGGCCAGCAGCTCTTGAAGATAAGTCACGCTTGTAAGTACACACACGGCAACAACAACAAAAAGGTCACACTGGTTGGCTGACTAAATCAGCTAATGTCTCACAAACCAGCGGTCAGCCAAATTTTTGCAGATCACTACTGTACATGGATGATTTACTGAAATTCTTTGCAATTTCTAGAAAATGTTGATCATTGAACATTTTTTTTGAATGAACCAGCTAAGCTGTCACTATCTCCCAAGTCTGTGTGATCTAAATAAGCTGGAGTTTTGCTAGATCCATATATGATTTACTTGATTTTTTTTAAACATGAAAAACAAATTTGAATGTTCAAACGAAACTAATTCCTCAGATTCCACTTTCCTGTCTGTCCATGTAAAAAGGAGTCCAGCCCACAAGGAGAGGGAATCCACAATAATATCTGTTTTAGATGCTTTCTACTATGTTTCAAGTGATCAAAGAATAGTATCTTTAGACAGAACTGAAATAGCAGATGCAAATTCGAATGGTGCGCATGTACAAGTAGGCGCCACTCACCATGTATAAATGAGTCAAAATGGTAAAAGGAAAAAGACTGACGTCGCTCCGCACTTCTTGGCCCCCAACATGCACGAGTTAACAGCGACCTAGGGTAACAGGCTGCTGGGCCAAGCCCGGCCAGAAGTACGTCACGACCGCTTTTTGCCTCGGCAGGCCAGCGTAGCTAGCGCTAGCTTTGCGTCGTCGGCGATACATGGTTCGTCGTCTCGTTATTTAGGCCGCGAAGTGGCCACCCGAACGAGCGGTGTGGTACTAAATGTAAATACTGGAGTGTGCTCGTCTTCGGCCCACCGGCTAAGCTGTTCGATTGTCCCCGTAAAAAAAAAGCTGTTCGATTGTCAGTGACGAGCAGGCAGCCAAGAACTACGGACGCAACCCGCGACGGCACACGCCCCTGTTCGCGTGGCACCCTCGTGTGCGCGCCTCTTGAAGTGAAGTGATCTGGTCGCCGAAGTGGAGCACCCACCCACTCACCATGAGGCATTTCGTTGTACAAATCTCAGCTCGGGAACTGAAGGAATCTTGAAAAGTATACTACTGTAAAACTGAGTTGCGTACGTATCCGGAAAAACAATGCTCGATTCAGACTCAAGTAATAAGTAGTAGATACACATGCGCCCATCCTTTCATCGGCATCTATGTACATGTATTTCTATGGCAAAACCGGTTGAACCCCAGAAGGAATGGAACGACTCAAACCTCAAGAGAGGTGAAAAAAAAGCGCCAAAGGAAGAAGAAGAAGAAAACGAGAGGCAAAGTGAAACAAAGAGAGTTGGCTGTGGGCCTGTGGCCTTCAAGTCTGGCCATCAATGGGTCCGCCCAATCCTCAGCATTTGTTGTGTATGGGATCGGAGCCTCTCCGGACTCGCCGCTTGCTCATCCGGTCCGCGTCGAACACCGTCGGAGGCGGAGAAGGGCCGGCCGCCGCCACGGGCTTCCCGGAGGCATCGAAGCTAGCGGCGGGGGCGCCATTGCCGCCAGCCTCGACGAGTCTCCGCGGCTGCTCGGCACCGCGGCTGCTCGTTGGGGCGAGAAGGACGCCCGGGCTCCTGGCCGCGAGGACCACCGGACGACCGGTGGCGGCCGAGAAGGCAAGGAGGACAAGGATCGCCAGTGCAAGGCTGGGGACTCTCATCATCATGTCGTATCTAGTGTGTGCGCGCGCGCTCTCTCTCCTCCCCTATGAGTAGTGAGCTGTGAGACACCTCCAAAGGTGGCTTAGCTTAGCTTGGCGGCACACAAGTTTTATGGGGGAGTGGAGGAAGCTTGGACCATCTTATTGCGTGTCTCTGTTGTTGTAGATAGATATAGGAGAGGAGAGGAGGGTATCCCCGTAGGGTCACATCTGAAACAGCGACGGGTGACGGGTAAGATCTTGGTCCAAAGGCATAAATAAAGCTCAAAGAGAGGGAGATACGATGTGCATTGGACACACACACACCCAACAAGGCAACATATGGCTTTACACTTGCTTGCATGTAAACCCCGTATACATACAGCCTGCTAAAATCTAGTGGGGGCGAATCAGGTACCGAGGTATCTTCCGTAATGCAGGGTTTTCCGCAGTAATCCACATCACAGAAAAGAAAAAGGCAAGTGAGCGTGACCGTGACCACGAAAGAAAGAAAAAGCAGAGGTTTTGTGTTCAGGGCGCTGCTAAATAGTATGGTCTTGCCAGGTGGAAAACAAAAATGTCTCTACTAGCCTTGGAGCCTGGGAGCTGTAGAGTGGATACCATCTTCTCGTCTTTGGTTGTTTTTCCATTGGATCGCAGATCATAGGCCCGTGCTTTCGCCTTTGTGTACTTTGGAAGCTTCTCTGTGAAGCAAGGAGGAGCACGGCTCCCCATGTGTGCCAGAAACAAGAGAGGCATCCCCTGCTTTGGCTTGCTCTGCTAGTCGAAGCTCCCGCTGGCCGCCGCCGCTTTATGTTCCCTCCGCTCTTCTTTGGCTGCTGCCTTGGATTGAGTGGGGCCAGTCCAACATCCAAAGCCAAGCATCCCCGCGTTCAAAGATCCAAAGGCTCGGCCACAGCCAAAGCCTCACGCTGTTGCCGCTGGTAGCGACATTCCATTCCCCTTTCGCTTTCTCTTTCCGAAATCTCTCGGTTTAACTTAAAGCGCGCCCCCAAAGAGCGCCATTTCCCTGTGAAATGGTAACATTCCTCGTTCATTCACCACGCATGCCCTCACCCATCCTGTGGGTTTTTGTTACGGTTACAGACTAGCACGTGGCACGATCTTGGTACCAGCTAGAACACACAAGGTTTCAAGGAAAACTTTCCGACTGATCAAATGCATGAGGAGGTCATCAGAATACATTGTAGAACTGGGAACGGGAACAAACTTCAGGGGTACAGTACATCAAACGCTCGCGTCTTCCAGCGACAAGGCTACCGGAATGGTCTCGGTGCCTCTTCTGATCGTCAGGGTCACCGTGTCTCCGACCCCGTAGTCGTCTAGAACCCTCAGGAGGTCAGATTTGCCCTTGATCTGCTCCAGAAGCGACCATGCGAATGAGAGGAGGCGAAAGACGTGACAACCCTATCTAAATCATATGAAGTCTATAAACATGTAATGAATGCAACTTGATCAACAAGCACTCACAGGTTTGCCGTCCACTGCAACAATGACGTCACCCAGGATAATATTGCCCGCAAAACCCCTGCCGGTGGGAACCAGGCCTGCTTTTGCGACGGCGCTGCCCGGGGGAACCTGAAGTGAAGCACAAGTTATGGTATCAGGGGTTATTTCTGTTTCCATTTGGCCAATGGGGCAGAGAGATAGGTAGCAACAATTCAGCTTACCTTCAGTATAAGGGCACCGTCACGGACGTTAAGCTGATACGCAATCGGATCTGGTGCGAATTCCACATTCAGGCCAGCACGTCGAACCTTAAATAAAAGGTAGGCATAACTTAGAGCAAGATAAAGTACAGAGACTAAATATGAGTGTCCGCAACGAACAAATAACAAAATGGTCGGATAATAAGTTTTTTTCAATGCAAGTACAGCGATCTCTGACAAATGTTTTTCTACTATTTATAGAACCAAAAAGGCTAAACATTTTCCTCCTAGTGCAATAAACTATCTGGGATTGCTTAATCCATTCATTCACAATCATGCCTGGACAACTGAAACATACACAAGTACAGACAAGAAATGAAACAAGGGAAAAGGTAACTGATAAATAACTCTCAACTTCAGGGTGATGTTTGTTGCATGAATGTTATACTTCTCTACACATATGTCATCACCATGAGATGACAAATGACGCTAAGGGAATGCTTATGAAAATGATATTAGGTTCATGATGTGGCTTTAAGATGTCAAAGCAGCATACCTTTCCAGACTGAATCAACTGAGGAACTATTTTGAGTATAGTTGATGATTGGATAGCAAAACCAACTCCTGCGGATGTTCCTGCAACATTAAAGAAACAATGGCATCTCAGACTAACCTATAAACTGCATTGACCGGTAGAAATGGATAATTGGATGTAGTTCAATCTGAGATATGCGCTACCAAGTCAACACAATGAAGTCAATTCATTGGCCGACATTGGGCTTGAGAAGAAGTAACCAACAATAGAGATATGTCAGTCGATTACTAGGCGAACAGCTACTAATAAAAGCACCTGGCCTCTAGGATGAAAGCATATAGCCAGTTAGATGAATGCTATGTGAAAATAAAACAAAAATGGATTTTAGTCATGATATTACCCACTGATCACCTCATCACAAACAAAAGTCATCCAAAGCATGCCATCACCGATAGCAGTCAGTACAATGAGCAGAGTAACTTCAGAAATGACACTGAAATACAGCAAGTAGGTAAGATAACTACTATTAAGAACTTAAGATCATGATAGTTGACAGTGATTGTGCTTCTACTAGTTTTAGATTTAGACACTCTTTTAAATTGTAACAAGCATAGCGACTGAGGTATAGCTCACCTATAAAAAGCAGAAAAATCTGCTAACTTCTCAAAATGAAATCAAATTACTTCTAGTTTATGGATTAGTAGACCCAATCATGATCTCACAATGCACTTTTGAATAGTGGATGTCAAAATGGAAGTGACCTAACCTGTCTGTGTAAAAATTGCTGTGTTAATACCAATCATGTGCCCTTTCGAATCTAGCAAAGGACCACCACTGCATCAAGGTTCATCAGACTATATGGTTAGTAAAATGCTTTGTAATACATCTTTAACTGAATTAATCAGATTGGATCATATTTAATTAATCGACAGGTTAACTAAAGTAAAGGCGCTATAGATATAAACCACCACTTTCAGTGAATGATCCATTTCGAGAGTAAGAGCAATAGAGTTCACCATCCCATAGGCCATAGCACAGGTAATAGTGAATCACTTGTATAAAGCGGTTGAGCTTATATCTTGAATGTGGTAGGATAGACTATACAACATCAAGCATAGAGTAATTGTTCAATTAGTGGGTTTCACAAAGAATTAAATACATTTAAGTTAGTTAAGCAAACAATTTGGATGCTATGTGCTAAGTTCTAGACTATTATGCTATCTGATCACTATGCCAACTACCATAGCTGGAATTTAGCTCCAAGTTTATGTGTCCTGTCTTGTGAACTCTGATACCAATCACTTACAAAAGGACAAGATCTAATACCAGTTTTGTCTGTGTACCAACATAGACCTTTCATGTTTTGCATTTAGTAATGTGGTACTGAATAAGAAATACAAACACCATAATTGTCAAGTTAGGTGAAACCAGTAACACATATGCCTAGGAATGTCTAACTGTAAGTGACAGATAATGAAATATAAAGATTTGCCAATCCTCAAAGCAGAACTACTAGCAGTAGTTTCTACTTTCTACACACAAGTTCTGAAATCAGAAATGTCGGGGCCTCCCCTACAATTTTCAGTTCCAAAAAGTTCTGGAATCTGAAATGAAAAATTTGCTATGAATTGCTCCTGAAATAATTATACAAAATTTGGTGATTATACCATCTCCACGAACCTGTTCCCAGGGTTAATAGCTGCATCTGTTTGAATCCCACCTCCAATTGTCACTCCAGCTTGACTAAATATATCTCGATTTAAACCACTGATGACACCAACAGTCAGAGTATGGTCAAAACCAAAAGGATTTCCAATTGCTAAGCATTGCTGACCAACTTTTAGAGCTGAGGACTGTCCCACAATAATTGGCTTCAATATATCTGAAGGGGCGTCCACCTATGACATATGTACATATCAATATATGAGTCACAAAGAGAAAATGTTCAGTGAGATGTTTTCCCAAGCAAACTATAGAAACAATTTAAGCAACATGCATAACTATGATTAACTAAAGATGAACTCAGGTGAATCTCACAAAACTGGCACTGGACATGCTCCAGAACTCATTTGTGACTGCCTTCTTTTGTACTAACGAAATTAAACATTCTAGCCCTTGCAATGCACGTCCATGAACCAGATGGAGATAGGGTGAGCACAATGTTAGCAGGTTCACATAATCATCTCGGCGCCCTAAAATACCATGTTGACATTTCCAATATAGATGAAATGACAAGACATACAGAACGGCGTGTAATCTCAATAGGCCAGTGTTGGGCGCCGGCGCACCGGCCGAAAGTTTCGGCCGGTCAGCCCACAGCCGCTCGATTCCAGCCCGCGTAACCATTCGATTGGATCCCCACGTCGTCTTCTTCCTTTCCCCCCTCGTCTTCGATTCAGATCCCGCGTCTTCTTCTTCCTCCCCCCGCGCCAGCCGCCCGTAACCCCGCGGTCATCCCTAGGTCGCCCCCGCTCGTCGGCCACCCGCGCCGCCCTGGTCGTCCTCTCCCCCCATGCTCGACGGCTACTAGAGATGGCGGTTGTAACAAAAACACCATGCAGAAAATAACACCGCTGTCCGCCATGACTATGGTTGCAGCTCCATTGTAGGTGGTTGTATCAATTTTCGGTACCGGTCGTAGCAAACGCCAACAATGGTTGCAGCAAAAAACAGTAGTCGTCACCGCCGCCGCTGATGCCAAACAGTCGTCTTCGTCGTCGCCGCTGATGCCCGTTCGTTGTAGCACTCCGTTGCAACATCCTGGCTCACTGGTTCCAACAAAATCAAGCCTTGGTTCCAGCAAAAATCGTCTCGCCGCCGAGCCAACGGACATCGCCGTGCTGCCCGTTGCAACTCGCAACGCCGCCGGTTGTAGCAAAATGAAATGCTGATTGTAGCAAAAATCGCGACGCCATGTGCGATGTAGCAAAATGCGACACCGGTGGTAGCATAATATGATGTCGGTTGTAGCAAATTGCGATGCCGGATGAAGCACGTAGCAAAAAAATACGATGCAGGTTGTTGCTCGGTGCAGCGCCGCCCCATGGTCACCTTGCTCGCCGTTCATGGTCGTAATTCCCCCCGACACCGTTTGCAAACTCCCTCCAACAAAAACTGGATGTACCTCCTTCGCCCACTGGTTGCAGCTCTTGCGTGCCGGGGTTGCAGCTCCTGGCATGGCTGGTAGTAGCTGCATCGGCGAGAGGGGGTTAGGGGAGTATGAAGGGAGGCCGCCGCATGGAGCTGTAGGAGGAAAAACGGGTGAAATCCATCGCAGAGGGAGGAAGACGAAGAAAGCAATGTGTGTGGACGAGGGGTGTTGCGGCTTGCGGATAAGCACTGGTGCGTGTGGGGACCCACGGATGCATGCGCGTGTGCAGGAAAGAGGTGCGAGTGCGCGAGACAGCCAGCGCGGACCGGCCGAAAGTTCGGCCGGCAGACCGATTGTAAACGTTTCCCATCTCAATATGACTCGGTGATCCTTTGGTCTCATAAGTCAACTCTCATTTTTATATCTGTTTCATTGGAATCACGTCGTGTCAGTTATAACTAAAGAAACAAGATAAACTAATTGCATGCCATCTATTTAGCTCGAAGGGGCGACAGAAAATCGAGGAACAGAAAACTAATTTAATTGACAAGGAGTCATGGTTAAACTGTGAAAGTAGAAGTCATTAAGTCTCCACCGACCACCCCCAGTCCCCCCCATTTTAAAGTTTGCTCACTCTCTTTTTTAGCTTTATGTGGCATGAGTATATATAAATTCCATTTAGATAGTTAATTTTAGAATTGCTATTATCAACAACAGTTCTCTATATAGAGCGTTAGCATTTTTAATTAAACCCTGACCCTTGTTCAGAACAGTTAGTCAGAAGAAACTTTTACCTTAAGGACAGCAAGATCTTTAGCACGGTCTGCACCAATCAATATTCCTTCGAAATTTTTCTGTATCCTTTCAAGCAGATATAGGAGAGTATTTACTGTTAATTGGCGCGCATACACAAGGAATAATAACCCATCAAATTTCAAGGAAAATTGTACTAGCAAGTGTAGTTATATAAGAATTTACCCTTCGGCAGCAAGAATGTTGACACGTGCAACAACTTCACCAAGCTTTGGATTTTTCGAAAGGGCATTGCCAACCACTACAATCATACCAACATTGCGAACACATGCATATATCAAAAGTAAATTCAGTGTATTATGTACAAGGGAAAAGAGTCGAGCACAGTAAAGTAGACATAAGAGGAGTAGGTTGTGCTGTTCATATATGGTAGACATATATATATATAGTCATGTGACTGACATACCATGATAATTTGTAACAATATGTCCAGACTCATCCCAAACAACTCCAGAACCATTTCCTTCCGGGATCTACATTGGATGTTAAAAACTTTCTTTCAAACAAGAGCTTCTCGCATCTTTTGAAAAGTGTCATTTAGAAAGTACATATGCAAAATATAGCAAAGAATGAATCAGCAATTATTAGCCTAACTTTAGCATGATCAGACTATTCGATGGAGAAAATGTGTAGGGTGCCTAGAGTATCATATTCTAGTGCTTTTAGGAGCATACTCAGACACCATTGGTCTAAACTTACAATGTTCAAGCATGTGTTTAGTTTACCTCAACAACACCTGTTACATTGAGCTGGGGGCGCAGTGTCGCATCGAAAATGTTGACGACTGAGTAAGTATTTGTTTCGAAAAGCTCTGCAATCCGTTTCTGTCGCACAGGCAGCAAAATTCAAAGAAATGTAAATATGTTTTGAGAACAAGTATAAATAGGACAAGGTTTATTCAACAGAGTACTGAGTAGCGACCTCGGTTGGAAACAATGGACCGGATGGAAAGATCTTTGGAGTTACATCCTCAATTTTGACGGTTGGATCACCCAAAGCAAGTGCTGTAATAATAAGAACATACCAAGTTATAGAAAGTTCAGACACAATAAACTAACACTGTTACAGGAGTAAAATAATCTGGTACATGAAAAGACATGGGATTAATTTCTATAAACACCTAATTACCATGTCACCTAGTCCGAACCTGATAAGTACCTTGAAGAATGTAAGCAAAGGCAAAAGGCCGAAAATGCAAGAATCTTCCTCTTTGACGCAAACAGCAGTGTTTTGGTTGAGATTTCAGAAAGTTCACATGTTTCCCTTAACCTGGACGAAAATTCACACACATATTAGCAGTTGCATTGTTTATTAGAAGTTCAGCTCAAGTATACTGTTTATTAGTAGAAGCTACGGATGGTGATAATTTGCCGGGAAAAAAACTCAGCTATGATACGGAATATGAATGGGACTGTCTAAATCTGACTGCACGACTGTGCTCCTGACAACCGCATAGCCCGAAAATCTGCAGAAATGCGGCGAGAGGTGCGCTGACCTCGGAGGCGTTCCTTCCACGTTGCGGTCTGCGGAGGCGACGCAGTCGACAACCACTCTCCGGCGGCCGAAGCGCCTTCCGGGAGCACGAGCGGCGGCCGCTGCAGCGGGCGCGGCGCAGGCGAGGCAGTGCATCCGAGAAACGGGGATTCTGTAGTCCGAGCCGAGCGTGTGGCGTAGTAGAGTTCAGACTATGATGATATGTGGGGAATTTGCGGTTGGAGAGAGGACGACGTTTCACATTCAAGTCCACGACATATGTTGTTATTGCATATCTGGATGCATAGTGGATTTTAAATGCCACCACATTTAATTTATGACATCAGCAGAAAAACCTAGATATGGCATGGTAAAATTAGCCTTGGTGGCATTAGGTGCCAACGCCACCAATATGGCGCAAGTGATAAACTTTACTGATGGCGTTAGAGCACACGTCATCAGTATTTGTGTGCTAATAGCATGCCACGTGACCAACGCCAGCAATAAATATATGTTAGCACTGACATGTCATGTTGGCGTCATGCCATCAATTATATTTTTCGCGTAAAAAAAATATGTATCTAGCTAATCCATCAGCTAATTTAAGATACTACTGCATCAACTATCATTGAGTTTAATAGTTAAGTACTACATCAACTTAACATAATAGTTAGCAGCTAAGCTGCTATGTGGTGTGCTACTTCAACTTAACAAACTTAATAACTAGATAGCTTAGGTACTCGATCACACAGATTAAGGATTGCCTTATCTATCGAATCTTGTGCCTATTGTTTTCTCCTTCTTTGAGAAAATGAGTTTTTGCCATTTTGAGCTCATTTCTCTCGGCCTTGGGGAGTTTTCTCTCATTTTTTAGTCGATCCCTCTCCTAGATCAGTTGACCCCTCTGCTCCTTCGGCTCAAGATTCTGATCAACGAGATCAGCCTTCTCTTTAATTAGGAGATCCCTCTCCTGCTTTAGTGTGGCATTCATCTCCTTCAAAGCCTTGATGGTACTGTCATGAAAATCCAGAAGCTCACGGTTGAGCATGTCCACATCATAAACCTTTTCTTCAACTTGGGTTGGAATATGTATCTATCCCTACCAAGTCTAATGTTTGAAATCGTCAGATATGCATGTGTTTGCAATCATCATGAATCATTTTGTCGAATAAAAAGAAGAGTTCTTACTCGGTTGCTGCTCGCGTCAGCTTCGTCGGCATACGCCGCGAAGTTACATGAAGATCTGCAGTGGCTTTGAATGAACTCATCGCCGCAAACTACAAAAAATAACAAGTCAGATTTGGTGAATACAATTTTTGAATTTTGCATCTACTCCTACTGCCTAGTACATTGTGAAGACCATTTCTGCTTTTGACACTAGTTTTGGCACTGTCAAAGCTTTGGCAAAAAATTAACACTAGTTTGGATCTATCAAATTGAGAAAAACCTTGGCACAGTCAAAGCTTTGGCAAACAAATTGACACTAGTTTTGGAATGTCAAAGCTTTGGCAAACTAAAAAATTAACTCTTGTTTGGAGCTATCAAATTAAGAAAACCTTTGGCAAACAAATTGACACAAGTTTTGGCACCGTCAAAACTTTGGCAAAAAAATTAACACTAGTTTGGAGCTGTTAAATTAAGTAAAGCTTTGGCACAGGCAAAGCTTTGGAAAACAAATTGAAACTAGTTTTGGCACAGCTTTGGCACTGTCAAAATAAGTAAAATTTTGGCAAACAAATTGATACTAGTTTGGAGTTGTCAAATTAGGAGTTTTGAGCCGCCAAATTCCTAATTTTGCCTACTCACTCAAACTATCCAGCACTACCATACAGAAGTATCCATCCATCAAACTCCTACTTTTTTCTACTCACTCAAACTATCCTAATTCGTCAACATATTGCACTGCCAAAACCGAAACCCTAGCGATGCAAATCAAATCGGGAGGGGATCAACTCACCAATGAATTGTTGGGAAATGTTGCATGGAAAACAAAAAAAATCTACGCACACGCAAGATATATCCATGGAGGTGCATAGAAACGAGAGGGGAGAGTGTATCTACATACCCTAGTAGACCGTAAGTGGAAGCATTTAGTAACGCGGTTAATGTAGTCAAACTTCTTCGCGCTCCAACCGATCAAGTACCGAACGTACGACACCTCCGCGTTCAGCTCGGTGACGTCCTCCGCCTTCTTGATCCAGCAAGATGGCGAGGTAGTGGATGAGTTCCGGCAGCACGACGGCGTGGTGACGGTTGTGGTGAAGTTATCTCCGCAGGGCTTCGCCTAAGCACTACGAAAATATGACCGGGGGGTGTAAACGGTGAAGGGGGGCACCGCACACGGCTAAGCAATTGTTGTTATATGCAAGGCGCCCCCTCCCACATATATATAGGTGGGGTGGAGGGAGCAGCCAGGAGGCGCCCCCAAGTAGGCTGAATCCTACTTGGGGTCCTCCCCCAAGTGGCGCCCCCTTCCTAATATGGAGTGCGGGAGGAAGGATGGAGGAGGTGCCCCCCCCCCCCATTTTCCTTTCTCTCCTGAGGAGGGAAGGAAAGGAGGGGGCACCCCTCCCCTTTCCTTCCCCTAGGGCCGACCAGCCAAGGGAAGGGACGCACCAGCCCCCTTATGGGCTGGTCTGTCCCCCCCCTTTGGCCCATAAGACCCATACACTTGTCGGGGGTGCCCGGAACCGCTTCCGGTGACCCGATGAGTACCCGGTGCACTCCGAAACTATTCCGTTGTCCGAATACCATCGTCCTATATATCAATCTTTAATCCTCGACCATTTTGAGACTCCTTGTCATGTCCGTGATCTCATCCGGGACTCCGAACAACATTCAGTCACCAAATCATATAACTCATATAACACTATATCACAATCTAACGTTAAGCGTCATGGACCCTACAGGTTTGAGAACTACGTAGACATGACTGAGACACCTCTCCGGTCAATAACTAATAGCGGAACCTGGACGCCCATATTGGCTCCTACATATTCTACGAAGATCTTTATCGGTCGAACCATTATGACAACACACATAATTCCCTTTATCCATCGGTATGTTACTTGCCCGAGATTCGATCTTCGGTATCTTCATACCTAATTCAATCTCGTTACCGGCAAGTCTCTTTACTCGTTCCGTAATACATCACCTCGTGACTAACTCCTTAGTCATTTTCTTGCAAGCTTATGATGTGTATTACCGAGAGGGCCCAGAGATACCCCTCCGATACTTGGAGTGACAAATCCTAATCTCGATCTATGCCAACTCAACAAACACCTTCAGAGATACCTATAGAGCATCTTTATAATCACCCATTTACACTGTGACATTTGATAGCACACAAGGTATTCCTCCGGTATCCTGGAGTTGCATAATCTCATAGTCGAAGGAATATGTAGTTGACATGAAGAAAGCAATAGCAATAAACTGAACGATCAATATGCTAAGCTAACGGATGGGTCTTGTCCATCACATCATTCTCCTAATGATGTGATCCCGTTATCAAATGACAACACATGTCCATGGTTAGGAAACCTTAACCATCTTTGATCAACGAGCTAGTATAGTAGAGGCTTACTAGGGACACGGTATTTGTTTATGTATTCACACATGTATTTAAGTTTCCGATCAATACAATTTTAGCATGAATAATAAACCTTTTTCATGAATGAGGAAATAGAAATAACAACTTTATTATTGCCTCTAGGGCATATTTCCTTCAGTCTCCCACTTGCACTAGAGTTAATAATCTAGTTCACATTGCCATGTGATTAACACCCATAGTTCACATCACCATGTGACTAACACCCAAAGAGTTTACTAGAGTCAATAATCTAGTTCACATCGCCATGTGATTAACACCCAAAGAGTACTAAGGTGTGATCATGTTTTGCTTCTGAGAGAGGTTTAGTCAATGGATCTGCCACATTGAGATCCTATATATTTTGCAAATTTCTATGTCTACAATGCTCTGCATGGAGCTACTCTAGCTAATTGCTCCCACTTTCAATACGTATCCAAAATGAGACTCAGAGTCATCTGAATCGGTGTCAAAGCTTGCATCGACGTAACCCTTTCCGACGAACTCTTTATCACCTCCATAACCGAGAAACATTTCCTTAGACATCTTAGGTAACTAAGGATAGTTTTGACCGTTGTCCAGTGATCCACTCCTGGATCACTATCGTACCCCCTTGCCAAACTCATGGCAAGGCACACAAACAGGTCTGGTACACAACATGGCATACTTTATAGAACCTATTGTTGAGGCATAGGGAATGACTTTCATTCTCTCTCTATCTTCTGCCGTGGTCGGGCTTCGAGTCTTACTCAACTTCACACCTTGCAACACAGGCAAGAATCCTTTCTTGGACTGATCCATTTTGAACTTCTTCAAAACTTTGCCAAGGTATGTGATACGTCTCCAACGTATCTATAATTTTTTATTGTTTCATGCTGTTATATTATCAATCTTGGATGTTTTATAATCATTTTATATCATTTTTTGGTACTAACCTATTGACATAGTGTCAGTTGTTGTTTTCTGCATGTTTTTTTACATCACGGGAAATCAATATCAGACGGAGTCCAAATGCAACGAAACTTTACGGAGATTTTTTATGGACCATAAGGAACATAATGGGCCCTGGTTGCGCCTGGGGGGGTGCCTCGAGGAGGGCACAACCCACCGTATGCCGCCAGAGGCCTAAGCGCCACAGTGGGTTGTGCCCACCTCGGGTGCCCCCCAGACCGCCTCTTTGCTCTATAATACCCCAATATTCCCAAAACCCTAGGGGAGTCGACGAAATATTCATCCAGCCATCGCAGAGTCCAGAACCACCAGATCCAGTCAAGACACCATCTCGGATGGGGTTCACCACCTCCATTGGTGCCCCTCCGATGATGCGTGAGTAGTTCTTTGTAGCCTTCGGGTCCGTAGTTAGTAGCTAGATGGCTTCCTCTCTCTCGCTGAACTCTCAATGCAATGGTCTCTTGGAGATCCATATGATGTAACCCTTTTGCGGTGTGTTTGTTGGGATCTGATGAACTTTGAGTTTATGATCAGTTATCTTTTTATATCCATGAAAGTTATTTGAGTTTCTTTGATCTCTTATATGCATGATTGCTTATAGCCTCGTATTTCTTCTCCGATATTTGGGTTTTGTTTGGCCAACTTGATATATTTATCTTGCAATGGGAAGAGGTGCTTTGTAGTGGGTTCGATCTTACGGTGCTTGATCCCAAAGGATGTATGGGAACTGACACGTATGTATCGTTGCTACTAAGTATAAAACGATGGGGTCTATCTCTACATAGATAGATCTTGTCTACATCATGTCATCGTTCTTGTTGCATTACTCCGTTTCTCCATGAACTTAATACACTAGATGCATGCTGCATAGCGGTCGATGTGTGGAGTAATAGTAGTAGATGCAGGCAGGAGTCGGCCTACTAATCTTGGACGTGATTACTATATAATGATCATTTCCTGGATATTGTCATGATTATTTGAAGTTCTATCAATTGCCCAATAGTAATTTGTTCACCCACCATTTGCTATTTTTCTCAAGACAAGCCACTAGTGAAACCTACGGCCCCCGGGTCTCTTTCTCATATATTTGCCTTTGTGATCTACTTTTCTTTTGCATTTATTTTTAGATCTATTAAACCAAAAATACAAAAATACCTTGTTGCGTCTTATATTATTTGCGATCTATTTATTCAATCTATTACAACTTTCTCCCGTCTACACGCCGTTTCTGGCGCCGTTACCCGAAAGGGATTCAAAACCCCTTGAACACGTCGGGTTGCGAGGTGTTGTTATTTGTGTGTAGGGGCCGTTTACGTTGTGTTGCTTGGTTCTCCTACTGGTTCGATAACCTTGGTTTCATATCTGAGGGAAATACCTACCGCCGTTGTGCTACATCATCCCTTCCTCTTTGGGGAAATACCGACGTAGCTTCAAGCGACATCAAAAGGAATTTCTGGCGCCGTTGCCGGGGAGGATCTTCAACATATACCAGGTTCCTAATCACAAATATCATCTCCTCGCAATTTACATTATTTTCCATTTGCCTCTCGTTTTCCTCTCCCCCACTTCACAAAATTTGCCGTTTTATTCGCCTCTCCTTTTCTGTTCGCCGTTTTCATGTCGGATCTGTTTTTGCAATCATGTTGTGTAGTCATCATGACTCAAGAGAACACCAAGTTATTTGACTTTTCAAATAGCAAAAAACAATGATTTTATTGGCACTCCGATTGCTCCTCCCGCCACTAGTGCGGAGTTTTGTGATATTAATACTGCTTTGCTGAATCTTGTTATGAAAGATCAATTTTCCGGTACTCCTAATGAGGATGTCGCATCCCATCTTAATACCTTCATGAAATTATGCGATATGCAAAAGAAAAAATATGTGGACAATGGTGTTGTGAAGATGAAATTATTTCTGTTTTCTTTGTGTGATTCTGCAAAAATCTGGTTCTCTTCTTTGCCTCGCAATAGTATCGATTCTTGGATTAAGTGCAAAGATGCTTTTATCACTAAGTATTTTCCATCCGCAAAAATTATTTCCCTTAGAACCCAGATCATGAATTTCAAGCAACTTGAACATGAGCATGTTGCACAATCTTGGCAAAGGATGAAAATGATGCTAAGGAAATGTCCAACTCATGGGTTAAATCTTTGGATGATCATACAAAAATTTATGCGGGGTTGAATTTTGTTTCTCATAATCTTTTAGATTCCGCCGCGGGTGGTACTTTTATGGAAATTACTTTGGGTGAAGCCACCAAATTTCTTGATAATATCGTGGCAAATTATTCACAATGGCATACCGAAAGAGCTCCTACTAGTAAAAAAGTTAATTCGGTTGAAGAAATTTCTTCTTTGAGTAAAAAAGTTGATGCTCTTATGAAATTGGTTGCTAGTATAGTGCTCCTATTGATTTTAATGATATGCCTTTGTCTACTTTGATTGAACAAAATAGTGATGCCATAGTTGTGAATTTTATTTCTCGAAATAATTTCAATAACAATGCTTATAGAGGTAATTTTAAGCCTAGGCCTTTTCCTAGTAATTCCTCTAATAATTATGGTAATTACTATGAAAATCAATCTTATAATAATAGGAACACCTCTGATATTGAGAATAATATTAAAGAATTTATCAACACGCAAAAAAAATTCAACACTTCCATAGAAGAAAAGTTGAGTAAGATTAATGATTTGTCTAGAAGTGTTGATAGAATTGCTCATGATGTGGAAAATCTCAATATGAAAATTTTTGTGCCTAAGGTTGATAAATCAATTAAAGCTCTTTATGTTTCTATGGATGAAAGCAAGAAAAGAACTGCTATGCTTAGAGCTAAAAGCGAATTTTTAGAAAAAGCGTTTTTAGTGATTACTTTCGCAAAAGTGATGAAGATCTTAAAATGATTGGTGTTTCTTCTATTTATTCCATGTTTATTAAATTTAAAATTGATGAAAAAGGGACTGGAGAAGAGTCAACTTTAGGTAGAGGGCGTCCTAATATTTCGGAGGGTGAAAATCCTGTTGAGAAAATTGATAAAAGTGGGTTTGGAGAGGTCAAAACTTTAACTAGTGATGTGCCCACTCTTTTGGATTACAAAGACTATAATTATGATAGTTGCTCTTTGATTGATTGTATTTCTTTGTTGCAATACATGATAAATTCACCCCATGCTTATGAACAAAATAAAGCTTTTACTAAACATATTGTTGGTGCTATGATGAAAGCTTTTGAAGAAAAATTGGAATTGGAAGTTTCAATTCCTAGAAAATTGCATGATGAATGTGAACCTACTATCAAATTAATGATAAAAAATTATGAGTGTTTTGCTTTGTGTGACTTGGGTGCTAGTGTTTCCACAATTCTGAAATCTTTATTTGATGTGCTTGGTCTTACCGATCTTGAAGAATGCTCTTTAAATTTGCACTTGGCGGATTCTACTATTAAAAAGCCTATGGGAAGAATTAATGATGTTCTTATTCTTGCAAATAGGAATTATGTTCCCATAGATTTTATTGTTCTTGATATTGATTGCAATCCTTCTTGTCCAATTATTCTTGGTAGACCGTTTTTACGCACTATCGGTGCCGTGATTGATATGAAAGAAGGCAATATTAAGTTCCAATTTCCTTTGAGGAAGGGTATGGAACACTTTCCTAGAACAAGAATTAGGCCACCTTATGAATCAATCATGAGGGCATCTTATGGATCTCGAACCAAAGATGACAAAACTTAGATCCTTGCTTTATGCCTAGCTAAGGGTGTAAAACTATAGCGCTTGTTGGGAGGCAACCCAATGAATAAAATTTATTTTTGATTTTTGCTTTCTGTTCTTGTGTGTTTGCACAATTATTCTACTGGTATGATTGTGTTTTTTGTGTTTTAATTAGTGTCTTCTTGGGTGATAGTTGTTTGATCTTGCTGAAAAACAGAAACTTATGCACTCACGAAAACAATTGTTAAAAATCACCAGAACATGATAAAATGGCAATTCTTTTTGAAGAAGATTAATATACAAATTACCCTGGTCATCCTATTTTTTCAGAATTTTTGGAGTTACAGAAGTATTCGTAATAGTCAGATTTCTACAGACTGTTCTGTTTTGACATATTCTGTTTTCTTTGTGTTGTGTGCTTATTTTGATGGCTCTATGGTTTTCTTTGATGAGTTTTTGCCATAGAAAAGTTGGAATACAGTAGATATAATGCAAAAACAAAATATGAGTTGGTTTGATACAGTACTTATAGTAGTGGTTTGCTTTCTTATACTAACGGATCTCACGAAGGTTTTGTTGAGTTTTGTGTGATTGAAGTTTTCAAGTTTTGGGTTATCTGACAATGGATGAAGGAAGGATAGAAGAGCCTAAGGTTGGGAATGCCCCGGCATCCCAAGCTATTATCCAAAAATGAGCAACCAACTAAGCTTGGGGATGCCCCCGAGTGGCATCCCCTCTTTCTTCTAACGACCATCGGTATTTTACTCGAAACTATATTTTCATTCGTCACATAATATGTGTTTTGCTTGGAGCGTCTTGTATGATATGAGTCTTTGCTTGTTTTATTTTGTGTTTTAAGACGTCAATCCTTGCTGGACACACCTATTTGAGAGAGCTAAAATTATGTCATGACTTGTTAGAATTGCTCTCTATGCTTCACTTAAATTTTTTATGAGCTATGGACTTGCTCTAGTGCTTCACTTATATCTTTTTGAGCATGGTGTGCTTAGTATTTTTGAAGAAATGCTCTCTTGCTTCACTTAGATTTATTTGAGAGTTAGTAAAATTTTCAAGAAATTCTCTCTTGCTTCACTTAAATTATTTTGATAGAAAGAATAATCTTTATGCTCATGATCTTCACTTATATTTGTTTGAGCTTATGAAAAGCAACACATGAAAATTAGTCCCAAAGTGATAGATATCCAAGAAGGATATAATAAAAACTTTCATGAAGATCATTGGACAAAATAAACTTGATTCTTAGTAATAGTTTTGAGATATGATGATGTGATATGTGAGTTGTGTTGATGAGTAATTATGCTTTAGTAAGAATATTGGTGTTAAGGTTTATGATTCCCTATGCACGCACGAAAGTCAATAATCATGCAATGAAATTATATCCTACTTGTGGTGCATTATTCAGTGTTAATTATGCTTAATGCTTGCTTATGAGATTATTCGTTTCTTGGTTGGTCGCTTCTCAATCTTTTGCTAGCCTTCATTTTGCACTAAGTACGATCTCTACTTGTGCATCCAAAATCCTTTAAACCAGTTTTGCCACATGAGTCCATTATATCTACCTATATGCGGTATTATTTTGCCGTTCTAAGCAAATTTGCATGTGCCATCTGTAATTTTCAAAATAAACTTCTCTCTTGTGTGTTTGTTTCACTCGCGGAGCAGTGAGGGGTGGCTAATATTTTCCATGCTGGATGTGTTATTCTCAAGATGAGTGTTTATTCACTTGTCATTGCACGAGAGTAAGGCAAAGGTTTTAGGGATGCCCAGTCCCGAAATGAAAAAATGTTGTCAAACAATAAATTCCTTGGAAATTGTTGGTATGGAGGGCAATCGTGGATACGGCTAGCCATGGAAAGTGAAAGTATGGTGGAAAAAGAAATAAACTTTATTTTCTGTTTGGTAACCGCCTATGATATATCTAGAATGGAAAGTGTTGGGTACTCTAAGTCGTTTTCGTTGGTGGGATGGATACACCTCCCAAAATGTTTTTATCTCTAACTTTTCGCTTTGAGCTCCGGCACCTCTACAAATCCCTACTGCCCTCTGCGAAGGGCCTTTCTTTTAATTTATGCAATTTTTATTTTGAATTTGAGTCTCCATCTTCTCTTATAAAAGCACCAAAGAGGCAATACGATCGTACTTGAGTATTAGGTGTAGCTAATATGCGAGTGTGTTTCATGAATGGATCGATGGTTGAGCATGATGGGCTAGGGATAACTTATTTTAGCGTTGATATTTTGAAAGGCATGGTTGCTTGTTGATATGCTTGAGTATTTAAGTTATCATGTAAAAACTAGACTATTGCTTTGAATCACATAAAAGTCCAAATGTCCATGCTATAAAGAAAAGAATATGATATGACATGTTAGGCAGCATTCCACATCAAAAATTCTGTTTTTATCACTTACCTACTCGAGGACAAGTAGGAGTTAAGCTTGGGGATGCTGATACGTCTCCAACGTATCTATAATTTTTTATTGTTTCATGATGTTATATTATCAATCTTGGATGTTTTATAATCATTTTATAGTCATTTTTGGTACTAACCTATTGACATAGTGCCAAGTGCGAGTTGTTGTTTTCTGCATGTCTTTTACATCACAGGAAATCAATATCAGACGGAGTCCAAATGCAACGAAACTTTACGGAGATTTTTTATGGACCGGAAGGAACATAATGGGCCCTGGCTGTGCCTGGGGGGGTGCCTCAAGGAGGGCACAACCCACCAAGGCGCGCCGGGAGGCCCAGGCGCGCCCTGGTGGGTTGTGCCCACCTCGGGTGCCCCCGGACCGCCTCTTTGCTCTATAAATACCCCAATATTCCGAAAACCCTAGGGGAGTCGATGAAATATTCATCTAGCTGCCGCAGAGTCCAGAACCACCATATCCAATCAAGTCACCATCTCGGATGGGGTTCACCACCTCCATTGGTGCCTCTCCGATGATGCGTGAGTAGTTCTTTGTAGACCTTCGGGTACGTAGTTAGTAGCTAGATGGCTTCCTCTCTCTCGCTGAATTCTCAATACAATGGTCTCTTGGAGATCCATATGATGTAACCCTTTTGCGGTGTGTTTGTTGGGATCTGATGAACTTTGAGTCTATGATCAATTATATCTTTTTATATCCATGAAAGTTATTCGAGTTTCTTTGATCTCTTATATGCATGATTGCTTATAGTCTCGTATTTCTTCTCCGATATTTGGGTTTTGTTTGAGCTTATGAAAAGCAACACATGAAAATTAGTCCCAAAGTGATAGATATCCAAGAGGATATAATAAAAACTTTCATGAAGATCATTGGACAAAATAAACTTGATTCTTAGTAATAGTTTAGAGATATGATGATGTGATATGTGAGTTGTGTTGATGAGTAATTATGCTTTATTAAGAATATTGGTGTTAAGGTTTGTGGTTCCCTATGCAAGCACGAAAGTCAATAATCATGTAATGAAATTATATCCTACTTGTGGTGCATTATTTGGTGTTAATTATGCTTAATGCTTGCTTATGAGATTATTCGTTTCTTGGTTGTTCAGTTCTCAATATTTTTCTAGCCTTCATTTTGCACTAAGTATGATCTCTACTGGTGCATCCAAAATCCTTTAAACCAGTTTTGCCACATGAGTCCACTATATCTACCTATATGCGGTATTCTTTTGCCGTTCTAAGCAAATTTGCATCTGCCATCTCTAGTTTTCAAAATAAACTTCTCTTTTGTGTGTTTGTTTCGCTCGCGGAGCGGTGAGGGGTGGCTAATAATCTCCATGATGGATGTGTTATTCTCACGTTGAGTGTTTATTCACTTGTCATTGCACGAGAGTAAGGCAAAGGTTTTAGGGATGCCCAGTCCCGAAATGAAAAAATGAATTTACTTTATGTTGTCAAACAATAAATTCCTTGAAAATTGTTGGTATGGAGGGCAACCGTGTATACGGCTAGCCATGGAAAGTGAAAGTATGGTGGAAAAAGGAATAAACAATAAATTCCTTGGAAATTGTTGTCATTTGATGCCCATCCATTAGCTTAGCTTGATGATCGTTTAGTTTGTTGCTATTGCTTTCTTCATAAGTGAGTTGTGGGCGATACAAGTCATACTACTTACCAGCATGTCATACTTTGGTTCGGCGGTGTTGTTGGATGAAGCGGCCCGGACCGACATTACGTGTACGCTTACGCGAGACTGGTTCTACCGACGTGCTTTGCACACAATTGGTGGCGGTGTCTGCTTTCTCCAACTTTAGTTGAACTGAAAGTGTATACGCCCGGTCCTTGTGAAGGTTAAAACAACACTAACTTGACGAAATATCATTGTGGTTTTGATGCGTAGGTAAGAACGGTTCTTGCTTAGCCCGTAGCAGCCACGTAAAACTTGCAACAACAAAGTAGAGGACGTCTAACTTGTTTTTGCAGGGCATGTTGTGATGTGATATGGTCAAGACATGATGCTAAATTTAA
The DNA here is from genome assembly GCA_021605145.1 of Aegilops bicornis. Lineage (NCBI taxonomy): Eukaryota > Viridiplantae > Streptophyta > Magnoliopsida > Poales > Poaceae > Aegilops > Aegilops bicornis. The sequence goes on along the minus strand of CM038670.1, from coordinate 574,729,533 downwards.
TTGTATGAGATGATCATGTTTTGTAACAGAGTTATCAGCAACTGGCAGGATCCATATGGTTGTCGCTTTATTGTATGCAATGCAATCGCCCTGTAATTGTTTTTACTTTATCACTAAGCGGTAGCGATAGTCGTAGAAACAATAGTTGGCGAGACGACAATGATGCTACGATGGAGATCAAGGTGTCGCGCCGGTGACGATGGTGATCATGACGGTGCTTTGTAGATAGAGATCAAAGGCCCAAGATGATGATGGCCATATCATATCACTTATATATTGATTGCATGTGATGTTTATCTTTTATGCATCTTATTTTGCTTAGATCAACGGTAGCATTATAAGATGATCTCTCACTAAATTTCAAGGTATAAGCGTTCTCCCTGAGTATGCACCATTATGCGATTCTTCGTCTTTGAGACACCACGTGATGATCGGGTGTGATAAGCTCTACGTTCACATACAACGGGTGCAAGCCAGTTTTGCACATGCAGAATACTCAGGTTAAACTTGATGAGCCTAGAATATGAAGATATGGCCTCGGAACACTGGAGACCGAAAGGTCGAGCGTGAATCATATAGAATATATGGTCAACATAGTGATGTTCAGCATTGAAAACTACTCCATCTCACATGATGATCGGACATGGTTTAGTTGATATGGATCACGTGATCACTTAGATGATTAGAGGGATGTCTATCTAAGTGGGAGTTCTTAAGTAATATGATTGATTGAACTTTAAATTTATCATGAACTTAGTCCTGGTTGTATTAGCATATCTATGTTGTAGATCAATAGCTCGCGTTTAGCTCCCATGTTTTATTTTTGATATGTTCCTAGAGAAAACTAAGTTGAAAGATGTTAGTAGCAATGATGCGGATTGGATCCGTGATCTAATGATTATCCTCATTGCTGCACAGAAGAATTATGTCCTTGATGTACCGCTAGGTGATGGACCGATTGCGAGGAGCGGATGCGCACATTATGAACGTTTGGCAAGCTCGATATGATGACTACTTGATAGTTTAGTGCACCATGCTTTACGGCTTAGAATCGGGGCTTCAATGACGTTTTGAACGCCACGGAGCATATGAGATGTTCCAAGAGTTAAAATTAGTATTTCAGACTTATGCACATGTCGAAAGGTATGAGACCTTTGACAACCACTTTGCCTACAAGATGGAGGAGAATAGCTCAGCTAGTGAGCATGTGCTCAGAATGTCTGAGTACTACAATCACCTGAATCAAGTGAGAGTTAGTCTTCCGGATAAGATAGTGATTGACAGAGTTCTCTAGTCACTATCACCAAGTTACTAGAACTTTGTGATGAACTATAATATACAAGGGATAACAGAAACGATTCCCAAGCTCTTCGTGATGCTGAAATTGATGAAGGTAGAAATCAAGAAAAGCATCAAGTGTTGATGGTTGACAAGACCACCAGTTTCAAGAAAAGGGCAAAGGGAAGAAGGGGAACTTCAAGAAGAATGGCAAGCAAGTTGCTGCTCAAGTGAAGAAGCCCAAGTCTGGACCTAAGCCTGAGACTAAGTGCTTCTACTTCAAAGGGGCTGGTCACTAGAAGTAGAACTGCCCCAAGTATTTGGCAGATAAGAAGGATGGCAAAGTGAACAAAGGTATATTGGATATACATGTTATTGATGAGTAATTTACTAATTCTTATAGCAACCCCTCGGCATTTGACACTGGTTCAGTCGCTAAGAGTAGTAACTCGAAACGGGAGTTGCAGAATGAACAGAAACTAGTTAAGGGCGAGGTGACGATGTGTGTTGGAAGTAGTTCCAAGATTCATATGATCATCATCGCACACTCCCTATACTTTCGGGATTAGTGTTGAACCTAAATAAGTGTTATTTGGTGTTTGCGTTGAGCATGAATATGATTTTGATCATGTTTATTGCAATACGGCTATTCATTTAAGTTAGAGAATAATTGTTGTTCTATTTACATGAATAAAATCTTATATGGTCATACACCCAATGAAAATGGTTTGTTGGATCTCGATCGTAGTGATACACATATTCATAATATTGAAGCCAAAAGAAGCAAAGTTAATAATGATAGTGCAACTTATTTGTGGCACTGCCGTTTAGGTCATACTGGTGTAAAGCGCATGAAGAAAATCCATGCTGATGGGATTTTGGAATCACTTGATTATGAATCACTTGATGCTTGCGAACCATGCCTTATGGGCAAGATGACTAAGACTCCATTCTCCGGAACAATGGAGCGAGCAACTGACTTATTGGAAATAATACATACTGATGTATGCGATCCGATGAGTGTTGAGGCTCGCGGCAGGTATCGTTATTTTCTCACCTTCACAGATGATTTGAGAAGATATGTGTATATCTACTTGATGAAACATAAATCTGAAACATTTGAAAAGTTCAAATAATTTCAGAGTAAAGTGGAAAATCATCGTAACAAGAAATAAAGTTTCTACGATCTTATCGTGGAGGAGAATATTTGAGATACGAGTTTGGTCTTCATTTGAAACAATGCGGAATAGTTTCACAACTCACACCACGTGGAACACCACAGCGTAATGGTGTGTCCGAACATCGTAACCGTACTTTATTAGATATGGTGCAATCTATGATGTCTCTTACCCATTTACCACTATTGTTTTGGGGTTATGCATTAGAGACAGCTACATTCACGTTAAATAGGGCACCATCTAAATCTGTTGAGATGACACCATATGAACTGTGGTTTGGAAGGAAACCAAAGTTTTCGTTTCTTAAAGTTTGGGGTTGCGATGCTTATGTGAAAAAGTTTCATCCTGATAAGCTCAAAACCCAAATCGGAGAAATGTGTCTTCATAGGATACCCAAAGGAGACAGTTGGGTACACCTTCTATCACAGATCCGAAGGCAAGACATTCGTTGCTAAGAATGGATCCTTTCAATAGAAGGAGTTTCTCTCGAAAAGAAGTGAGTGGGAGGAAAGTAGAACTTGATGAGGTAACTGTACCTGCTCCCTTATTGGAAAGTAGTCCATCACATAAATATGTTCCTGTGACTCCTACACCAATTAGTGAGGAAGCTAATGATGATGATCATGTAACTTCAGATCAAGTTACTACCGAACCTCGTAGGTCAACCAGAGTGAGATCCGCACCAGAGTGGTACGGTAATCCTGTTCTGGAGGTCATGTTACTTGACCATGACGAACCTACGAACTATGAGGAAGCGATGATGAGCCCAGATTCCGCGAAATGGCTTGAGGCCATGAAATCTGAGATGGGATCCATGTACGAGAACAAAGTGTGGACTTCGGTTGACTTGCCCGATGATCGGCAAGCCATAGAAAATAAATGGATCTTCAAGAGGAATACGGACGCTGATAGTAGTGTTACTATCTACAAAGCTAGACTTATCGAAAAAGGTTTTGACAAAGTTCAAGGTGTTGACTACGATGAGATTTTCTCACTTGTAGCGATGCTTAAGTCTGTCTGAATCATGTTAGCAAATTGCCACATTTTATGAAATCTGGCATATGAATGTCAAAACTACATTCCTTAATAGATTTCTTAAAGAGGAGTTGTATATGGTGCAACCAGAAGGTTTTGTCGATCCTAAAGGTGCTAACAAAATGTGCAAGCTCCAGCGATCCATCTATGGACTGGTGCAAGCATCTCGGAGTTAGAATATACGCTTTGATGAGTTGATCAAAGCATATAGTTTTATCTGAGACTTGCGGTGAAGCCCGATTTACAAGAAAGTGAGTGGGAGCACTACAACATTTCTGATAAGTATATGTGAATGACATATTGTTGATTGGAAATAATGTAGAATTTTCTGGAAAGCATAAAGGAGTATTTGAAAGGAGTTTTTCAAAGAAATACCTTGGTGAAGCTGCTTACATATTGAGCATCAAGATCTATAGAGATAGATCAAGACGCTTGATAAGTTTTTTCAATGAGTACATACCTTGACAAGATTTTGAAGTAGTTCAAAATGGAACAGTCAAAGAAATAGTTCTTGCCTGTGTTGCAAGGCGTGAAGTTGAGTAAGACTCAAAACCCGACCACGGTAGAAAATAGAAAGAGAATGAAAGTAATTCCCTATGCCTCAGCCATAGGTTCTATAAAGTATGCCATGCTGTGTACCAGACCTATTGTATACCCTGCCCTGAGTTTGGCAAGGAAGTACAATTTTGATCTAGGAGTAGATCACTGGACAACGGTCAAAAATTATCCTTAGAGGACTAAGGAAATATTTCTCGGTTATGGAGGTGATAAGGAGTTCATCTTAAAGAGTTACGTCGATGCAAGCTTTGACACCGATCTGGATGACTCTAAGTCACAATCCAGATACATATTGAAAGTGGGAGCAATTAGCTAAAGTAGCTCCGTGCAGAGCATTGTAGACATAGAAATTTGCAAAATACACACGGATCTGAATTTGGTAGACCCATTGACTAAACTTCTCTCACAAGCAAACATGATCACACCTTAGTACTCTCTGGGTGTTAATCACATGGCGATGTGAACTAGATTACTGACTCTAGTAAACCCTTTGAGTGTTGGCCACATGGCGATGTGAACTATGGATATTAATCACATGGTGATGTGAACTATTGGTGTTAAATCACATGGCGATGTGAACTAGATTATTGAATCTAGTGCAAGTGGGAGGCCAAGGAAATATGCCCTAGAAGAAATAATAAAGTTGTTATTTATATTTCCTTATATCATGATAAATGTTTATTATTCATGCTAGAATTGTATTAACCGGAAACTTAGTACATGTGTGAATACATAGACAAACAGAGTGTCACTAGTATGCCTCTACTTGACTAGCTCGTTGAATCAAAGATGGTTAAGTTTGCTAGCCATAGACATGAGTTGTCATTTGATTAACGAGATCACATCATTAGAGAATGATGTGATTGACTTGACCCATTCCGTTATCTTAGCATTTGATCGTTTAGTATATTGCTATTGCTTTCTTCATGACTTATACATGTTCCTATGACTATGAGATTATGCAACTCCCGAATACCGGAGGAACACTTTGTGTGCTACCAAACGTCACAACGTAACTGGGTGATTATAAAGGTGCTCTAAAGGTGTCTCCGATGGTGTTTGTTGAGTTGGCATAGATCAAGATTAGGATTTGTCACTCCGATTGTCGGAGAGGTATCTCTGGGCCCTCTCGGTAATGCACATCACTATAAGCCTTGCAAGCAATGTGACTAATGAGTTAGTTGCGGGATGATGCATTACAGAATGAGTAAAGAGACTTGCCGGTAACGAGATTGAACTAGGTATTGAGATACCGACGATCCAATCTCGGGCAAGTAACATATCGATGACAAAGGGAACAACGTATGTTGTTATGCGGTTTGACCGATAAAGATCTCCATAGAATATGTCGGAGCCAATATGAGCATCCAGGTTCCGCTATTGGTTATTGACCGGAAACGTGTCTCGGTCATGTCTACATAGTTCTCGAACCCGTAGGGTCCGCACGCTTAACGTTCGGTGACGATCGGTATTACGAGTTTATGTGTTTTGATGTACTGAAGGTAGTTCGGATTCCCGGATGATATCGGTGACATGACGAGGAGTCTCAAAATGGTCGAGACATAAAGATCGATATATTGGACGACTATATTCGGACATCGGAAAGGTTCCGAGTGATCCGGGTATTTTTTCGGAGTACCGGGGGAGTTACAGGAATACGGGTGTACATATGGGCCTTAATGGGCTTTAAGGGAAAAAGAGGAGAAGCCACGAGGGCTGGCCGTGCGCCCCCATGGGCCTAGTCCGAATTGGACTAGGGGAGGGGTTGTGCCCCCTCTTTCCTTTTCCTCCCCCTCTCCTTCCTTCCCCCTCCTAGTAGGACTAGGAAAGGAGGAATCCTACTCGAACTAGGAGGAGGATTCCTCCTTCCCTTGGCGCGCCTTGAGAGGCCGGCCGGCCTCCCCTCCCTCCTTTGTATATGTGGGGAGGGGGGCACCCTAGAACACACAAGTTGACATTGTTCTTAGCCATGTGCGGTGTCCCCCCTCCGCCATAATCCACCTCGGTCATATCGTAGCGGTGCTTAGGTGAAGCCCTGTGTCGGTGTGGAACGACACCTATGGGATCACAAGAATCCCTACTACGGTTGCCGGGGCGCAGGGTTGCAAGGAGAGCAGGGCTAGTAGACAACACAAGGATCGTTTACCCAGTTCGGGCCGCGAGGATGCGTGGGTGTATTTCTGAGAGTTCTTGAGCTCTCGAACTAGCTGTGGTCAGCGCGTGGTTCGAAAAAGCCGAATCCTTCTCCAGTATGCCATGGGCCTCCTTTTATAGTCTGAAGGGGCTGCCACAGTGGCACACAGGAGGTGGAAAGGCGTACAGTGCCCTGAGCTTATCGCTCGTATTACAGGACAAGACGCATTAAATGCGTAGCTTAGGTGTCCCCTTGCTTTATTGGGGGACGGGGGCGAGGCCCGTCCCGTCCGTCGCCGCTCCTCCTTGCTTCGACACGTGCCCTAGACAGCGATGCGTGCGGCGCCATGTAGGCAGGCAAGCAGCTGAGGTGGCGCGGTGGTGGAGTCTTCATGAAGATCTGCATGCCGCCACGCAGGCGCTTGACGAGTTGGCCTGGGAGCTGCATGTTGCCACGCAGGTGCCTGCCCAGCTGGTTGGGCTGGCAGCTGCAGGTGAACGGTGGTGGAAGCTTGGGTGGCTTGGACCTGGTGGTGGCTGAGGGAGCCTTGGATTAGGGGGTGCTACGTCTTGAGCTTGCGTTGGTTTCCTCGAAGAGGAGAGGGTGATGCAGCAAAGTGTAGCGTAAGTATTTCCCTCAGTTTTGAGAACCAAGGTATCAATCTAGTAGGAAGCTCCTCAAAAGTCCCACGCCCCTACACAAACAAGCGAGAACTCGCAACCAACGCAATAAAGGGGTTGTCAATCCCTTCACGGCCACTTCATGAAAGTGAGATCTAATAAAGATAGTATGATAAGATAAATATATTTTTGGTATTTTATAATATAGATGCAAAAAGTAAAGATGCAAATAAAAGTAGATTGGAAGTAAATATGATAAGAGATAGACCCGGGGGGCCTAGGTTTCACTAGTGGCTTCTCTCAAGATAGCATAGGTATTACGGTGGGTGAACAAATTACTGTCGAGCAATTGATAGAAAAGCGCATAGTTATGAGATTATCTAGGCATGATCATGTATATAGGCATCACGTCCATAACAAGTAGACCGACTCACCTGCATCTACTACTATTACTCCACACATCGACCGCTATCCAGATGCATCTAGAGTATTAAGTTCATAAGAACGGAGTAATGCATTAAGCAAGATGACATGATGTAGAGGATAAACTCATGCAATATGATATAAACCCCATCTTGTTATCCTCGATGGCAACAATACAATACGTGCCTTGCAACCCTTTACATCCTTTGGGTAAGGACACCGCAAGATTGAACCCAAAGCTAAGCACTTCTCCCATGGCAAGAAAGATCAATCTAGTAGGCCAAACCAAACTGATAATTCGAAGAGACTTGCAAAGATAACTTAATCATACATAAAAGAATTCAAAGAAGATTCAAATATTATTCATTGATAAACTTGATCATAAACCCACAATTCATCGGATCTCGACAAACACACCGCAAAAAGAGATTACATCGAATAGATATCCACAAGAGAGGGGGAGAACATTGTATTGAGATCCAAAAAGAGAGAAGAAGCCATCTAGCTAATAACTATGGACCCGTAGGTCTGTGGTAAACTACTCACAACTCATCGGAGGGGCAAGGATTTTGATGTAGAGGCCCTCCGTGCTTGATTCCCCCTCCGTGAGCAGCCAAGGCTCCAAGATGGGATCTCATGGATCTGAGAAGGTTCTGATGGTGGAAATTGTGTTTCATGGTGCCCCTGGATGTTTTCGGGGTACGTAGGTATATATAGGAAGAAGAAGTACATCGGTGGCCGCCCGAGGGGCCCACGAGACAGGGGGCACGCCCTATAGGGGGGGGGGCGCCCTCCTATCTCGTGGAGGCTCCGGTTGCTTCTTGACTTGCACTCCAAGTTCTCTGGATCACGTTCGGCGAGAAAATCACGTTCCCGAAGGTTTCATTCCGTTTGGACTCCGTTTGATATTCCGTTTCTTCGAAATACTGAAATAGGCAAGAAACAGCAACAATTACGGGCTGGGCCTCCGGTTAATAGGTTAGTCCCAAAAGTAATATAAAAGTGGAAAATAAAGCCCAATAAAGCCTAAAACAATAGATAAAGTAGCATGGAGCAATCGAAAATTATAGATACGTTGGAGACGTATCAGGCATCCCCAAGCTTAATTCCTGCTCGTCCTCGAGTAGGTAAATGATAAAAAGAGAATTTTTGATGCGGAGTGATACTTTGGCATAATTTAAATGTAAATCTTCTTAATTGTGGTATGAATATTCAGATCCGAAAGATTGAATGCAAAAGTTCATATTGACATAAAAATAACAATACTTCAAGTATACTAACTAAGCAATTATGTCTTCTCAAAATAACATGGCCAAAGAAAGTTATCCCTACAAATCATATAGTCTGGCTATGCTCCATCTTCCCCACACAAAATATTTAAATCATGCACAACCCCGATGACAAGCCAAGCAATTGTTTCATACTTTAACATTTTCAAAACTTTTTCAATCTTCACGCAATACATGAGCGTGAGCCATGGATATAGCCTATATGTGGAATAGAATGGTGGTTGTGAAGAAGACAAAAAGAGGGAAGATAGTCTCACATCAACTAGGCGTATCAACGGGCTATGGAGATGCCCATCAATAGATATCAATGTGAGTGAGTAGGGATTGCCATGCAACGGATGCACTAGAGCTATAAGTGTATGAAAGCTCAACAAAAGAAACTAAGTGGGTGTGCATCCAACTCGCTTGCTCACGAAGACCTAGGGCATTTGAGGAAGCCCATCATTGGAATATACAAGCCAATTTCTATAATGAAAAATTCCCACTAGTATATGAAAGTGACAAAATGAGAGACTCTCTACCATGAAGATCTTGGTGCTACTTTGAAGCACAAGTGTGGTAAAAGGATAGTAACATTGCCCCTTCTCTCTTATTCTCTATTTTTTCCTTTTTTTTCTTTGGGCCTTTTCTCTTTTTATGGCCTCTTTTTCTTCTTCTTTTTTTAATTTTTTTATTTTTCGTCAGGAGTTTCATCCCAACTTGTGGGGGAATCATAGTCTCCATCATCCTTTCCTCACTGGGACAATGCTCTAATAATGATGATCATCACACTTTTATTTACTTATAACTCAAGAATTACAACTCGATACTTAGAACATAATATGACTCTATATGAATGCCTCCGGCGGTGTACCGGGATATGCAATGAATCAAGAGTGAATGTATGAAAGAATTATGAACGATGGCTTTGCCACAAATACGATGTCAACTACATGATCATGCTAGCAATATGACAATGATGGAGCGTGTCATAATAAACGGAACGGTGGAACGTTGCATGGAAATATATCTCGGAATGGCTATGGAAATGCCATAATAGGTAGGTATGGTGGCTGTTTTGAGGAAGATATATGGTGGGTGTATGATACCTGCGAAAAGTGCGCGGTATTAGAGAGGCTAGAAGTGGTGGAAGGATGGGAAAAAGTGTGTATAATCCATGGACTCAACATTAGTCATAAAGAACTCATATACTTATTGCAAAAATCTAGAAGTTATCAAAGCAAAGTATTACACGCATGCTCCTAGGGGGATAGATTGGTAGGAAAAGACCATCGCTCGTCCTCGACCGCCACTCATAAGGAAGACAATCAATAAATAAATCATGCTCCGAGTTCATCACATAACGTTTCACCATACATGCATCCTTCGGGAATCACAAACTTCAACACAAGTATTCTTTAAATTCACAACTACTCAACTAGCATGACTCTAATATCACCATCTTCATATCTCAAAACAATTATCAAGCATCAAACTTTTCTTAGTATTCAACGCACTCAAAAGAAAGTTTCACATGTCTTGAATACCAAGTATATTAATATTTAAGCAAATTTCCATGCTATTAATGACTCTCAAAATAATCTAAGTGAAGCATGAGAGATCAATAGTTTCTTTAAAACAAATATACCACCGTGCTCTAAAAGATCTAAGTGAAGCACTAGAGCAAAAATTATCACGCTCAAAAGATATAAGTGAAGCACTACAGTATTCTATCAAATTCCAATTTATGTATGGCTTTCTCAAAAGGTGTGTACAGCAAGGATGATTGTGGTAAACTAAAAAGTAAATACTAATATAACACACGACGCTCCAAGCAAAACACTTATCATGTGGTGAATAAAAATATAGCCCCAAGTAAAGTTACCAATGAACGAAGACGAAAGAGGGGATGCCTTCCCGGGGCATTCCCAAGATTAGGCTTTTGGCTATTATTGAATATCTTGGGGTGCCATGGGCATCCCCAAGCTTAGGCTCTTGCCACCCTTTATTCCATAGTCCATAAAAGCTTTACCCAAAACTTGAAAACTTCACAACACAAAACTCAATAGAAATCTCGTGAGCTCCTGTAGAGAAAGAAAACAAAAGACTACTTCAAGGTACTGTAATGAACTCATTCTTTATTTATATTGGTGTTAAACCTACTGTATTCCAACTTCTCTATGGATTATAAACTATTTTATTGGCCATAGATTCATCAAAATAAGCAAACAACACACGAAAAACAGAATCTGTGAAAAACAGAACAGTCTGTAGTAATCTGTAACTAAAGTAAACTTATGGAACTCCAAAAAATCTACCAAAATTAGAAGACCTATACAATTTGTTTATTGATCAGCAGCAATTAGAATCACTATTTTATCACGTTCTGGTGACTTTTAACAATTCGGGCACTGAGCGCAAAGTTTCTGGAAATTACAGCAAGATCAAATAACTATCATCCAAGAAGATCCAATAGGTTTAACTTGGCACAAACACTAATTAAAAGATAAAACCACATCTAAACAGAAGGTAGATGGATTATTTATTCCTAAACATAAACATAAACAAAAAACATAAAGAAAATTGGGTTGCCTCACAACTAGCGCTATCTTTTAACGAACCTAGCTAGGCATAAAAGCCAGGATAGATCTAACGAGTGCCATCTTTGGCACTAAACTCATAAGTAGCACGCATGACAAATTCATAAGGTAATTTAACTTTCTTTCTTGGAAAGTGCTCCATGCCTTTCTTTACGGGAAATTGGAATCTAATATTCCCTTCCTTCATATCAATAATCGCACCAATCGTTCTAAGGAAAGGTCTGCCAAGAATAATAGGACATGAAAGATTGCAATCTATATCAAGAACGATAAAATCTACGGGCACCAAATTTCTATTTGCAATGATAATAACATCATTGATCCTTCCCATAGGCTTTTTAATGGTGGAATCCGCAAGGTGCAAATTTAGAGAACAATCATCAAGATCATGGAAACCTAGAATATCACATAAAGTTTTAGGAATTGTGGAAACACTAGCACCCAAATCACACAAAGCAAAACACTCATAATCTTTAATTCTAATCTTTATAGTAGTTTCCCACTCATCATTAAGTTTTCTAGGTATAGAAACTTCTAAATTAAGTTTCTCATCATAAGATTGCATCAAGGCATCAATAATATGCTTAGTAAAAGCTTTGTTTTAACTACAAGCGTGAGGAGAATTAACAACAGCTTGCAACAAGGAAACACAACCTTTTAAAGAGCAATTATCATAATTAAATTCCTTGAAGTCTGAGATAGTGGGTTCAACATTATTAAAAGTGGAGGATTCTCCAATCTCACTTTTACCAAATTTATCATTAAGATCTAAAGATTCCGAATTCTTGGGACGCCTTCTAGGCAAAGTTGATTCATCATAAGTCCCATAATCATCAAAGTTCATATTGCAAAACATAGATCTAATTGGAGATGCATCAATAACTTTAAGATCCTCATCATTATTTTCATGTAAACTAGACGAACACGCTTTTATAAAGCTTTCTTTTTTAGCACACAATCTAGCGGTTCTTTCCTTGCACTCGTCAATGGAAATTCTCATTACTTTGAGAGACTCATTGATATCATGCTTAGGAGAAGAAGATCCAAGTTTAAGAGAATTAACATCAAGCGAAAGTCTATCAACGTTCTTAGCCAAATCATCAACTTTGAGCAATTTTTCTTCAAGCATAGCATTAAAATTCTTTTGAGAGATCCTAAATTCTTTCACACTATTCTCAAAATCAGAGGGCATCTTATTAAAATTACCATAAGAATTATTGTAGGAATTTCCATAAATATTAGAGGGATTACTAGGGAACGGTCTAGTATTAAAATTTCCTCTATAAGCATTGTTTCCAAAACTATTCCTACCAACAAAATTCACCTCCATAGATTCATTATTATTCTCAATCAAGGAATACAAAGGCATATCATTGGGATCAAGAGGAGTATTTTTAGTAGCAAGCATCTTCATAAGTTCATCCATATTTCCACTCAAAACATTGATTTCTTCTATAGCATGCACTTTTTTACTAGAAGATCTTTCAGTGTGCCATTGAGAATAATTAGCCATAATATTATCAAGTAACTTTGTAGCATATCCTAACGTGATTTCCATAAAGGTGCCTCCCGCGGCCGAATCTAAGAGATTTCTAGAAGCAAAGTTCAAACCGGCATAAAATTTTTGTATGATCATCCATAAGTTCAAACCATGAGTAGGGCAATTGCGAAGCATCAATTTCATTCTTTCCCAAGATTGGGCAACATGCTCATGTTGTTTAAAATTCATAATAACGTTCCTAAGAGTGATGATCTTAGCGGGAGGAAAATACTTAGAGATAAAAGCATCTTTGCACTTGTTCCAAGAATCAATACTATTTTTAGGCAAAGACGAAAACCAAACTTTAGCGCGATCTCTAAGTGAAAAAGGAAATAACTTCAGTTTGACAACATTGTTATGTGTATCTTTCTTCTTTTGCATATCACACAAATCAACAAAGTTGTTTAGATGAGTAGCGGCATCTTCGCTAGGAAGGCCGGCGAATTGATCTTTCATAACAAGATTCAAGAAAGCGGTATTGATTTCACAAGACCCATCATTATTAAGAGGAGCAATCGGAGTACTAAGGAAATCATTATTATTGGTATTCGAGAAGTCACACAATTTGGTATTATCTTGTGCCATGGCAACAAGTAATCCAACGCACAAGCAAGCAGGAAAACGGCGAGCAAAAAGAGAGGAGGAGACTGGGAAAGAGAGGGCAAATAAAACGGCAAGGGTGAAGTGGGGGAGAGGAAAACGAGAGGCAAATGGCAAATAATGTAAATGCGAGGGAGACGGGTTTGTGATGGGTACTTGGTATGTCTTGACTTGAGCAAAGACCTCCCGACAACGGCGCCGTAAATCCTTCTTGCTACGTCTTGAGCTTATGCTGGTTTTCCTCGAAGAGGAGAGGGTGATGCAACAAAGTGTAGCGTAAGTATTTCCCTCAGTTTTGAGAACCAAGGTATCAATCCAGAGGAGGCTCCTCAAAAGTCCCATGCCCCTACACAAACAATCGAGAACTCGCAACCAACGCAATAAAGGGGTTGTTAATCCCTTCACGGCCACTTCATGAAAGTGAGATCTAATAAAGATAGTATGATAAGATAAATATATTTTTGGTATTTTATAATATAGATGCAAAAAGTAAAGATTCAAATAAAAGTAGATTGGAAGTAAATATGATAAGAGATAGACCCGGGGGCCATAGGTTTCACTAGTGGCTTCTCTCAAGATAGCATAGGTATTACGGTGGGTGAACAAATTACTGTCGAGCAATTGATAGAAAAGCGCATAGTTATGAGATTATCTAGGCATGATCATGTATATAGGCATCATGTCCATAACAAGTAGACCGACTCCTGCCTGCATCTACTACTATTACTCCACACATCGACCGCTATCCAACATGCATCTAGAGTATTAAGTTCATAAGAACGGAGTAACGCATTAAGCAAGATGACATGATGTAGAGGAATAAACTCATGCAATATGATATAAACCCCATCTTGTTATCCTCGATGGCAACAATACAATACGTGCCTTGCAACCCTTTACATCCTTTGGGTAAGGACACCGCAAGATTGAACCCAAAGCTAAGCACTTCTCCCATGGCAAGAAAGATCAATCTAGTAGGCCAAACCAAACTGATAATTCAAGAGACTTGCAAAGATAACTTAATCATACATAAAAGAATTCAAAGAAGATTCAAATATTATTCATAGATAAACTTGATCATAAACCCACAATTCATCGGATTTCGACAAACACACCGCAAAAAGAGATTACATCGAATAGATCTCCACAAGAGAGGGGAAGAACATTGTATTCAGATCCAAAAAGAGAGAAGAAGCCATCTAGCTAATAACTATGGATCCGTAGGTCTGTGATAAACTACTCACAACTCATCAGAGGGGCAAGGATGTTGATGTAGAGGCCCTCCGTGCTTGATTCCCCTCTGACAAAACGCCGACGAAGGCTCCAAGATGGGATCTCGCGGATACAGAAGGTTACGGTGGTGGAAATTGTGTTTCGTGGTGCCCCTGGATGTTTTCGGGGTACGTAGGTATATATAGGAAGAAGAAGTACGTCGGTGGTCACTGAGGGGCCCACGAGACAGGCGCGCCCTCCTATCTCGTGGAGGCTCCGGTTGCTTCTTGACTTGCACTCCAAGTTCTCTGGATCACGTTCGGCGAGAAAATCACGTTCCCAAAGGTTTCATTCCTTTTGGACTCCGTTTGATATTCCGTTTCTTCGAAATACTGAAATAGGCAAAAAACAGCAATTCTGTGGTGGGCCTCCGGTTAATAAGTTAGTCCCAAAAGTAATATAAAAGTGGAAAATAAAGCCCAATAAAGCCTAAAACAGTAGATAAAGTAGCATGGAGCAATCAAAATTATAGATACGTTCGAGACGTATCAGGGGGTATCCGGACAGCCGGACTATATACTTCGTCCGGACAATTGAAGCGTGAAGATACAAGATTCAAGACTCCGTCCCGTGTCCGGATGGGACTCTCCTTTGCGTGGAAGACAAGCTTGGCAATCCGGATATTGTATTTCCTTCCTTGTAACCGACTCCATGTAAACCCTAGCCCTCTCTGGTGTCTATATAAACCGGAGAGGTTGGTCCTTAGAAGGCCGATCACAATTACAATCATAATCATCATAGGCTAGCTTCTAGGGTTTAGCCTCTACGATCTCGTGGTAGATCTACTCTTGTACTACTCATATCGTCAATATTAATCAAGCAGGAAGTAGGGTTTTACCTCCATCGAGAGGGCCCAACACAGGTAAACATTGTGTCCCTTGCTTCCTGTTACCATCAGCCTAGACGCACAGATCGGGACCCCCTACCCGAGATTCGCTGGTTTTGACACCGACATTGGTGCTTTCATTGAGAGTTCTTCTGTGTCCTTGCTGCAAGGCTCGATGGCTCCTTCAATCATCGTCAACAACACGGTCCAGGGTGAGACTTTTCTCCCCGGACAGATCTTCGTGTTCGGCGGCTTTGCACTGCTGGCCAATTCGCATGGCCATCTGGAGCAGATCGACAGCTACGCCCCTGGCCACCAGATCAGGTTCAGAAACCTGAACTACACGATGGATGTTCGCGGAGACTTGATCTTTGACGGATTCGGGCCTATGCCAGGATCACCGGACAGTCATGACGAGCACGGCTTAGACCTGCTGTCGGACAACGCTCAGGATATCACCCCTGCAGTAGCCCCGGACCTAAATCCGGAGCAGGCTGCGTTGCCTAAGGACGGAGGGATTGACCCCGCCCCACAGGCCGCACACTCATCCGCGGTGGAGGCGAACACAGGCCTCACTTCTGTGGAAGCCTGTGACTCCGGACCCCCGGACTCGTATCCGGTTGTAGGTTCCAGTCCGCGCGCTCCTGTGCCCGCCGAGCCTGGTTGGGCTCCGGTAATGGAGTTCACCGCTGCGGATATCTTCCAGCACTCGCCCTTTGGCGACATGCTGAACTCATTAAAGTCTCTCTCTTTGTCAGGAGGCTCTTGGCCAAACTATGTCCGGCTCGAGTGGGAAGCAGGCGACGAAGGAATTCGTTGCCCACCCACCACCCACTTCATTGCCACGGTCGATGATCTAACCGACGTGCTTGACTTCGACTCTGAGGACATTGATGGTATGGACGACGATGCAGGAGAAGAACATGAACCACCGCTCACTGGGCGGTGGACATCCACCTCTTCCTATGATATATATATTGTGGACACTCCGAAGGAAACCAATGGCGATGAGGCAACTGAGGATAACCCTTCAGGGAGAAAAGCAAAGCATGGGCGTCGTCGACGCTGCTCCAAGCCCCGCCACAGCAATACCGGCCCAGGAGACTAAAACAATCCAGATGGTGCCGAAGAAGAATACAACCCTGATCAGCCCGCCTTCGAGCAGTCCGAGCAGGAAGATGAGCAGGTCAGCCCAGACGATCAGGCGACAGACGGATATCCGGAGGAGGACAACTACATGCCCCCTCCGAAGACGAGATTAGCCTCGGCGACGACGAGTTCGGCGTGCCTGAGGATCCCGTAGAGCAGGAGCGCTTCAAGCATCGGCTTATAGCCACTCCGAGGAGCCTGAAAAAGAAGCAGCAGCAACTCCAAGCTGATCAAGACCTGCTCACAGATAGATGGACTGAAGTCCTGGCAGCCGAGGAATATGGACTCGAGTGCCATAGGGCTGACTGGCCACCTCGTGGCCAGGATAAAACGGCGTATCAGACCGAATACCAGCCCGCACCCCCACGCCAATACACTATGGCCCGGGTGAGGGAGTCCTGGATTAGGGGGTGTCCGGATAGCCGGACTATAGCCTTCGGCCGGACTCCTGGACTATGAAGATACAAGATTGAAGACTTCGTCCCGTGTCCGGATGGGACTTTCCTTGGCATGGAAGGCAAGCTTGGCGATACGGATATGTAGATCTCCTACCATTGTAACCGACTCTGTGTAACCCTAACCCTATTCGGTGCCTATATAAACCGGAGGGTTTTAGTCCATAGGACAAACAACAATCATACCATAGGCTAGCTTCTAGGGTTTAGCTTCTCTGATCTCGTGGTAGATCTACTCTTGTACTACCCATATCATCAATATTAATCAAGCGAGAGTAGGGTTTTACCTCCATCGAGAGGGCCCGAACACTGGTAAAAACATCGTGTCCCTTGTCTCCTGTTACCATCCGCCTAGACGCACAGTTCGGGACCCCCTACCCGAGATCCGCCGGTTTTGACAACGACATTGGTGCTTTCATTGAGAGTTCCTCTGTGTCGTCGTCTTTGGGCCCGATGGCTCCTCCGATCATCAACAACGATGCGCTCGTGGTGAGACTTTTCTCCCGGACAGATCTTCAGATTCGCGGCTTTGCATCAAGGGCCAATTCGCTGGCCGTCTGGAGCAGATTGAAAGCTACGCCCCTGGCCATCAGGTCAGATTTGGAAGTTTGAACTACACGGCGGACATCCGCGGAGACTTGATCTTTGACGGGTTCGAGCCACAGCCAAGCGCCGCCACCGCCACGAGGGGCATGATCTATCTCTACCACGGACAAAGGTCCTCGAGGTCGCACTGCAGTCCGCTCCAGACCTTTAGCTCGGAGCCGACCGCCGATCGAGGACGGGTGGCTGGACAACGCCTCGGGGCTGCGATCTCACGGCGATCGAGCCATACACCTACCCCTGCCCTTTATGGGTTTCGTGACTCCAAGGCGCCGGACTCCTCTCCGACTCCGAGCCTTCCGCGCCCCCGCTAATCGAATCCGATTGGGCGCCGATCATGGAATTCATCGCCATGACATCTTTCAAAGACTCGCCCTTTGGCGACATCCTGAATTCAATAAAGTCTCTCTCTTTATCAGGAGAGCCCTGGCCGGATTATGGTCAGGAAGGTTGGGATGTGGACGACGAAGAAATTCAAAACCCACCCACCACCCACTACGTAGCCACTGTCGATAATTTAACCGACATGCTCGACTTCGACTCCGAAGACATCGACGGTATGGACGGCGATGTAGAGGAGGAGCATAAACCAGCGTCTATAGGGAACTGGAGAACCACCTCATCTCATGATGTATACATGGTGGACACACCTAAAGGAAGCGACAACGAGGAACAACGGGACGCTACGAAGGATCGCTCCCTCGAAAAACAGTTAAAACGACGACGTAAGCACCGCTCAAAGTCCCACCTCGACAAAGACAACAGCCACATAGACCCAGCTATAGAGCAGGGTGAACCGGTGGACGACGAACATGCTATCGAGCAACAATCAGAACAGGACAATCTGGATAAACAACCCGTCCCCGGCGAAGATAACAATCCGGATGATCTCACGCCGGACAAGTTGCTGGAGCAGAAGAACCTCCACAAAAGGCTCGTCGCCACAACACGTAGCCTGAAAAAGCAGAAGCGGAAGCTCAAAACAGCGGAAGATGCACTCAGAATCAGATGGAGCAAAGTACTCAACACCGCAGAAAAATACGACGACAGTCGCCGAACAAAGAGCTACCCAAGGCGAAAACTACTGCCCGAATTTGATGAGGAGGCCGTAAAGCCCCCACAATCAAAAAATAAGGAGGCCACCCGGTCGGATGGACGACCCCATGGCAAACAGAGAGCGGCAAACGGTGCCGCACACAAGCCGGCACGCGATCCGCACAAGGATTCGCATCAAAAAGATGGCCCAGTTAGATCTATCTACGGGCCAAGAAAGCAAGCTCTAGTAAGCAAGGAAACACATCAAGTATCCGAACATCATGGTACACCTAAATATAGGGGTGCCGCACACCCCCTATGTTTCACCGATGAGGTGCTGGATCATGAATTTCCAGCAGGATTCAAGCCCGTAAACATAGAGGCATACGACGGAACAACAGACCCTGGAGTCTGGATTGAGGATTACATCCTCCATATACACATGGCTAGAGGAGATGATCTCCACGCCATAAAATACTTACCCCTCAAGCTCAAAGGGCCAGCCCGGCATTGGCTTAAAAGCCTTCCCAAAAACACCATTGGAAGTTGGGAAGAGCTCGAGGATGCCTTTCGGCAAATTTTCAAGGGACCTATGTCCTGACCTCCGGATGCCGACGACTTAAGTCACATAGCTCAACAACCCGGAGAGTCAGCCCGAAATTTTGGAACAGATTCCTTACTAAAAGAACCAAATAGTCGATCGTCTCGGACGCCAAGCCTTAGCAGCTTTCAAACACAACGTCTGAGACGAATGGCTCGCCAGACACCTCGCCAAGAAAAGCCAAGAACAATGGCCGCATTAACA
This sequence comes from Aegilops bicornis, assembly GCA_021605145.1. Lineage (NCBI taxonomy): Eukaryota > Viridiplantae > Streptophyta > Magnoliopsida > Poales > Poaceae > Aegilops > Aegilops bicornis. Next base: position 574,710,154 of record CM038670.1, on the reverse strand, counting down.
AGCCTCATGACCCGCTTTTATGCTGGAGAGGATAGCTAGCTAGCAAGATGCAGCACCAATGACCCAAGTACATCCAAGTCGAGGGATGGAAACGGAAACCACGACGCAGTTAAGGACCAGCGTCGAGACCAAAGGGAAACAGCCCGAGGAGCACGGCGATCAACGCCGGATTCAAAAGCTCTCGGCAGAATCATAAAAATCTGCCCCTTAAGGATAACATGGATGAGCTATCTAACTTAAACAAAATCTTGGACAAGATATGCCAAATCCACAGTACTCCCGGGAAGCCTGCAAACCACACCCACAGAGATTGTTGGGTCTTCAAGCAGTCCGGGAAACTCAACGCCGAACACTAGGGCTCGACACACCAAGCGAGGACGATGACGAACCCCAAAAGCAGAGCACCGGAAAACAAAAGAATTTCCCACAAGAAATCAAAACAGTGAACTCACTTCATGTGACAAAAGGGAAAAGTAGAGAGGCGCCCATAGAGGAACGCGCCAGATGGCCTATCCCGGAGGAGTCCTGCCACTGGTTGTTAAAACCAATCACCTTCGACCATCGGGATTACTCTAGAAGTATATGGAACGCAGGTTGGACTGCCTTGATATTAGATCCGATAATTGGCGGACTCCAATTTTCACAAGTCTTAATGGAGGGCGGCAGTGATCTAAACCTGCTATATCAGGACACAATCCACAAAATGGGGATAGACCCAACCAAATTTCGCCATAGCAACACTTCCTTTCAAGGGTAATGCCAGCCCATATGCCCATTGTATCGGGCTCTCTCATCGCTAGAAGTTGTGTTCGGCTCAACCGACAACTTCCGCCGTGAAAAGTTAACCTTCCACCTCGCCCCATTTACAAGAAGCTATCAAGCACTATTGGGACGCGAAGCTTTCGCCCGCTTTAACGCAATACCGCATTATGCATCTCTTACACTTAAAATGCCCGGTCCACATGGCATCATCTCATTAAAGGGAAACATCGAGGGTTCCTCGAGTCCGGAAAATTGTGCGGAACCCCACAATAAACCGGCTTCACCAATACAAGCACTTAGACAGGTCGTCCAGACCCCGGACACGGCTGGACGAGTCCGGCATAAACATACAAGGGCTCGCTAGACGCATATCCCCGTACAAGGGGCTCCGTGCATCCACAACAAGAGACAATAAATCTCAATTTTGTTCATTCTTTGAATTGTACTTTTTTTATTTAGTATAACGTACATTTTCGCACGATCTTTTTCAACTAAGTTCCTCTCTTTTACAGATGAACACCGTATACACCCGCCCGTGATACGGCACGCATCGAGACACAGCGTAGACGTGAGGGACCCTGTTGCAAGGATTCTTTTCAGATTAAGACCTCGCGTAAACCTTTTTCACCGCCTCTTGTTGATACACACCCCGGTTTCTTGCTATAACCGAGGAGGAGGCTGGCGTTTTGGCATAGGCCACGCCAGAATTTTTGCGCTGCACTGGACACTGGGCTTTTTTACCAAGGGCGATTGTTCGACCCGCTTTCATAAAGACCGAATACCTTAGGGAGTGTTCGGCGCCTCGAAAGTTAGGCCTTATATGCATCAGCTCCGAATCATGTCTTTGGTCAAATGTTGGGTTTGCCCGGCTCACGTGTTTTGCTGCCTTACGCCCGCTCTATCGGCTAATGCGGCACCGGAGAACTATCTGCGATTGTGCCCCGGTTCGCCAGGGAGCACCTCGATGAGAGAAAGCCGAAAAATAACTGTCATGATATAGCGTGAGACTGGTCAACCACTCGATGACCCGCTGGAATCTTTAGAATTCTCGCATTTATGGCGGGCCGCTTTCCGGCCAGTACATACGCGCCTGACCAATTCGGGTGAGCGCGGTGCCCCTAGGGGCTATATAGTAGCCCCACTGTCAAACTCCTATGGCTAAGTGAAAGTGATAAAGCATTATAGTCCGGTTGCCTAGTTTGCTGCGCTATCACCTCCTTTGTAGGACCAAGACGTTGGATCAAGTGTGAAAATGCGTTTTACAGAAACACCCCGCATTATATGCGTGAAATAAGCAAAAGACTGCCATCTTTCAAAGTTATATACACATATACATTAACGGCCGCACAGAGGTATTTTTAATTCTTGAAAGCGCAAGTATAAAAAGCTTTTATATTCCATCAAAACATTGTTTCACAATAATACATGTTATTCGAACATAATATCCTTCGAAAGCATCGCGTCTCTATTAAACGAGCACCTCAAGAACTTCGTGAAAATAGTGCTCGGCAGTGCCTGGCTTCCGTCCGAATCTTGGGATGCAACATCGGTGGCCTTCATCTCCGCCCAAAGATGTCTTGACACGGGCAATAGCCATCCGCGCACCCTCTATGCATGCTGACCGCCTCATTGCTTTGATATGCGGCACCGCACCAAGGAACTGCTGCACCAAGCCAAAATAAGTCTTCGGCTCGGGCCTTTTCAGCCACAAATGAGTCACGACATTCTTCATGGCAAGTCCGGACAACCTGTTCAGCTCCGCCCATTCGGCCAAACGATCGGTTAATGGAAGTGGACGCTCTAGACTACGGAACTGCGACCAAAAAAGCTCTTCAATCTCGTGATCCTTTTGATCTCCGAAGTGTTCGGCCGCATCCGCGGCACTCGCCGCCAAGTCCAGATAAGCATCCGCACTACTCCTGTACCGGTCCAATTGAGCATATTTAGGATCCGTGAACTTCCTCCGCAGCAGAAAGGGCTTTCCAGCCGCGATATCTCCGGCCTGACGTAGCTCCTCCTTCATAGCTCTCATCGCAGAGCGAGCATCCTTGGCCTCGGTGGTGGCCTTTTTCAGGTTCTCTTGCTCCGCTCGACCTTCTTTTTCAAGAAGCTCGCAGCGGTCAGCAGCATTCTTCAACTTCATGGCCATTTCAGCCATTTCCTTTTTGCTTCGGCAGTGAGCAGCATGTTCGGCTTTTAGCTCTTCTACGCCTTTTAAGGCAGCCGCATCACTTTTTTCTGGCCTGCTCCTTGGTTCGGGCAAGCTCCACCAAGATTCTCCATGGCAGCGGCACCATCTCGCATCAAGCATACATGTTGTAAGGCACGGGCATCAAGCTCCTTACTAGGTGTCCGCGGAGAAACCGTGCATACCTTGTGACTCGTCCAAATCCGCTTATTGACAAGCGCGATGTCGGCATCCGCCACGTTAAGTTGCCTTTAGTTCGGCAAATTCATCATCCGGCTAGCCACGGACGCCCGCCACCTACATAGGAAGGGCGACATATTATATTCGATTATGATCCTCGACGCACTGTCATTTTTGACAACGCACCGAGTCTCGTGGGCTACTATCTACACGGGCGCATCTTATATATGCGGAACCGTCATAAGGTACATCATTGCATCGCACTCAAAACCCGTCAAGAACTCCTCGGCGGCTCAGACAACCCGCTTTACGCGATTTAAATCTTTTCAATCACCGTACCCATCAATGCATGGTGATCCTCTCGAGATAGACACCGCCTCGAAAGCAGACACTTCAACTCCTCCGACTGTGCACCAGGAGGTGCCGGACTCGTCTGATGGCCTTTTTCGAAGGCCGGACACAGAGGGCTCTAGGGGGCCCTACGACCGCCCTCCACCCCTGCCGGATTCGGGGAAACCCTCCGCAATGACACCTCAGGATTTTCCGCCTCGCTATGCGGTACGGCAGGGGGAGGCGTTCCACTCTCCATCATCTCTGGACGAAGATCCCCCGAAGACGGGCTCTGCTGGGAAGGGCTAAGATCCGAACTACAAGGTAAAATTTCGGTCATCTTCAGAAATAAAACAGGATGTCTTTTATTTTATAAACTCCCCTCTCTACTTACGGCTTGCTGGAGGGCTGCTCTCCTTGGGGAAATAATGCGGCCGGGGCATCTTCCGACGCAGGACCCTCTGGCGAGGATTTCTTCCCGCGCTTTGAGGCCTTGGTCTCCGGATCTTCAGAGGCGGTCCTTTTCTCCCCTTGGATGGAGGGATTCTCGATCCCTCCTCGCTTGATAACCTCCTTCGTGGGGACAGTAGCTTCCTTGTTCCCCCCTTCACCTTCTTCTAAAGGCGCAACCTCCAGCATCTTGGTTAACATGGGATTCGGCGTGGTCTCAGGGAGGGGGGCCGGACACCTGATCAGTTTTGCTTTCGCTATCCACTCCTGTTTAGGGGACAACTCTTTTAAGGGCAAGTTTATGATAAATATACGGATAGCGTGTCCGAGCACGGACTACTTACTTGAGCATCCGGGCGATTGCAGCTCGTGACCAGCGTCCTCGGTCAAGTCCGGACACATTGCTTGTGATCCAAGAACGGTTTGTACATCTCCACGGTGTTGCGCCCATAAAATGTTGAAGAGCTCGTGGTCCCTCCGGATTGAACTCCCACAAAGTGAGGGGGCGACGTTTGCAGGGCAGGATGCGACGAATCAGCATGACCTGCGCTACTACAACCAGATTGATCTCTCTCTCTCCAGGAGGTCTCGAATACGGCCCTGCAACAGGGGTACGTCTTTGGACGGCCCTCAGTCAAGCCCTTTATTGACCCATGACGCCAGCCGCGGTGGAGGACCCGAGCGAAAGGCAGGTGGCGCCACCCATTTGGTGCCCCTGGGAGCTGTGATATAAAACCACTCTTGTTGCCATAGGCTGAGCTCCTCTTGAAAAGAGCCCTCGGGCCATGGAGCGTCAGCATTCTTTCTTATAACCGCCCCTCCGCACTCTGCCTGTTGCCCCCTGATCATCTTCGGCTCCACCTTGAAGGTCTTGAGCCATAATACGGAGTGAGGGGTAATGCGGAGGAAGGCTTCACACACGACGATGAACGATGAGATGTGGAGGATGGACTCCGGATCCAAGTCGTGAAATTCCAGCCCGTAATAAAACATGAGCCCCCTCACGAAGGGGTCCGTCGGGAAGCTTAGCCTCAAGGAAGTGAGACGCGAACACCATGCTTTCACCGGCTTGGGAGTGGGAATAACCTGCCCTTGAGCAGGCAGCCTATGCGTAGATTTCACGGTTAGATACCCGCATATCTTAGCTTTAGGACGCCTTTCTTCCGTGGACGGAGGAAGGCATCCACCGCCTTGGAGGTCGGAGCCGGACATCATCGAAGGTCCGGCGCTGAATCTGGAGCTTTGGGTGTTGGAACTCAAGCGAGGGGCGGATTCGATGGAGATTGAGAAAAAGGAGCGGGCCTTGGTCTCTTTATAAAGAGGTTGAATACCAGAGCCCTCCCTGCGGACCGCTTGGGACTCGCCGATAGAGGAGGGCGTGCCAACGGGCACGATTGGGTTACCCACGCCTGTATTGATGAGAATCCTGCATAAGGGGACACGATCTCCGCTTTGACAAGACGTGCCAAGGAAACCGCCTCGCTAAACGCTACCGAGGTTGGACAAAGAAAACGATTCGAATAAAGGCTTGGCCGTGGTGTGATGTCACGCTGCGTATCACGCCACAGATTGAACTTGTGTAAATGTTATTCTCTCTATGGTGGTATGTGGAACTTATTTTGCAGAGCTGGACACTATCCTTGTGTTCAAAATCTTCTATGAAGTATTCGAAAAAGGAACCCGCCTTGCAATGACGAAGACAATATGCGTGCCGGACTCGTCGTCATTGAAGCCAGGTTCATGGGCTACTGAGGGAGTCCTGAATTAGGGGGTGTCCGGATAGCGGACTATAGCCTTCGGCCGACTCTGGACTAGGAAGATACAAGATTGAAGACTTCGTCCCGTGTCCGGATGGGACTTTCCTTGGCGTGGAAGGCAAGCTTGGCGATACGGATATATAGATCTCCTACCATTGTAACTGACTCTGTGTAACCCTAACCCTATTTGGTGCCTATATAAACCGGAGGGTTTTAGTCCATAGGACGAACAACAATCATACCATAGGCTAGCTTCTAGGGTTTAGCCTCTCTGATCTCGTGGTAGATCTACTCTTGTACTACCCATATCATCAATATTAAACAAGCAGGAGTAGGTTTTACCTCCATCGAGAGGTCCCGAACCTGGGTAAAAACATCGTGTACCTTGTCTCCTGTTACCATCCGCCTAGATGCACAGTTCGGGACCCCCTACCCGAGATCCGCCGATTTTGACACCGACACCGGGGTAATAGGAAGGACCTGCAAGATATACTGGAAAACAAAGCGGAACAGCCAAGATCGATCTACGGATCACGGGGGCGCGCCCAAACGCGCGACGGCGACCGTTACACCGGACACACTATCAACAAGTCCGGCCGGGCCGAACACAGCCACCCAGAGCGATTCGAACTGCGTAGCCACATAGCCCGGCACAGAGGCGCCGCGCACCCCCTCTGCTTCACTAACGAAGTGATGGATCATGAATTCCCGGAAGGGTTCAAACCCGTAAACATCGAATCATACAATGGCACAACATACCCTGTTGGGGATATAACTACTGAGTGTAAACCGCCCAGGAGGGTCCGGTTCACCCTCAATTATATTGAAGCCCACAAGACTCAGAAGATGGCGTTTTACTATGAAGCTTAGAGGCTCGGAGCCCAAAGGCGGATTAGGGCCCGTAGTGGTAAACCGCCATAGTCATGTAACTTGTGTTGTAAGATAAGGAAAGGAGAGACCGAGCCAACACTTGTATGAGTCGGCCTCGGGACTCAGAGACCGCCGCAAGGCCAACCCATGTATATAAGGGGACGACCCGGCAGCGGTTCAGTGGACAACAAACACCAACTCGAGACTCGTGCAAGCGATTTTGCTCCTCGTCATCGAAACCCAATCAATCCCATCACAACTAGACGTAGGCTTTTACCTTCATCGAAGGGCCGAACTAGTATAAACTCCCGTGTCCCTTGTCCGATTTAACCCCTTCAAGCTAACCCGTTGCGATGGCTCCACGACTAAGTCCTTTCATGAGGACATCTGATGTGTTAATTCCACGACAGTTGGCGCCCATCGTGGGGCTATCGCACGATGGTGTCGAGTTCTTGAAGGGCTGCTCTGAAGGACTTAAGGGGTACGTGATCGGCCGGACGACCAAAAGTCGTCGCGGCAAGCTCTACATCGACGACGAAGGATGGGGCCCCGAAGCCAGCTCGATCGAGTATGGGTACCGGGTCCCCTTCGGCGGAATTCATGTCTTCATCGGCAAGATCGGCGAACCGGGCCCTGAGCCGACATCCGCATGCACCTCGCCGAGACGGCTCGCCGCCGCAAGTCCAGCTCGGGTTAAGCCCGCCATGAAGCGTCGTTCGTAGAGATGTGTCCATGGGATCGGATCTGAACCGGTGTTCCGACGGCGTAGACGGCCGTATACTCCGACGGGCGAGTCATCCATCGCGAAACCGAGTCCTTGTACCAGGTTCATAGCGGTGTGTTCGAAGGATATTCCGATGGCAACAAGATTCGGACCTTCTTGAACCGCCAAGTCGGGTTGCTGTTCACATGGCCGGAACACAGCCCACGCTGCGATCTTCATCCACCGCAGCGATTTAACACCGAATCAGCAGCCGCGCAGAGTCCGGCTACCGTCCGCCGCAAGTCCTTCTCCGGTTTAATGGACGCCTGGCGACCTTGTTGACCGCAATAACCACCCCGGAGACGCTGGGTCAAGACAATGCGGACGCTATGGGCTGAAGGACCAAATAGCACAGGCTAAGGTGGACCTGGCAGCTGAGGATGTTAGGATGGCTGAAGAGCGGGCCGCTTTGGATGCTCAATCACAGCGGATACATGCACAGAATTACCAGCTCATGCTGGATCGGACCGCATCAGAGGATGTAATGTGAAGGAAGTACCGGTCACGTCTGCCGCCGGTTTACGAAGGGTTAAATCTCTTTCAGACACTAGGCGCTGGGCCGAGCAATCCAGTAGCTGCAAACCGGACGGAGGCGCCTAGGACAGTTCCAGATCAACTACGGATAACGGAGCCACCCCGACGAACAGATAACCCGCCGCAATACGTCTCTACACCACCGGGTCACTTCGAGCCCCTCCGATAATATGATTGCCGCAGCTTCATGCCTGGCGGCCATTCCGGTGGAAGGTGATTCAATAGCAGCAGTTGAAACGCGGCGGGCAAGAGATCTTCTCCAAACCGCCGTGGTGCAGCAGCATGCTTATTCATATAGTCGGGATAGAATTCATTCAACCCCTCGTCCTAGCCCAAGTTATATCAGGCGTATGGATGAACCGGAGGTGTCTAGCAGCGCGCGGCATCGCAATGCTCAAGATGTGGTGGATCATGGCAGGGCATGAAGGGATGCCGCTTTGGGTCGTTATCAACCCGCCCAGGTTCAACCAGCAGCGTCAGTTGAACGAGGCACCGGGCTTGCCTTCAGTTCTTGGGGAGTGACGTGCCTTATTCCGGCTCTCCGTAATGTGCGTTTGCCCAAAGATTTCAAGGGTCCACGCAAGGTGCCTAACTACATGGCGGATCAGCCACCTGAGGCGTGGGTCGAGAGTTATGAGATGGCAATGGAGATGCTAGATGTAGATGAAGCAGCTTGTGCAAAGTACTTCACAATGATGTTGGAGGGAACAACCTGCATTTGGTTGAAAAATCTGCCGCCTAATTCCATCGAGTCATGGGATCGGTTGAAGGTCTGCTTATAGCCAATTTCAAAGACACGCGGCAAGCAGCCTATGTCCATTGTGGATCTGGATGCTTATGCTCAAGGAGAGAACGAGTCCACAACTCATTGGGTACGCCTGGTTTCGTAAGTTTTACACTCGTCTGACCGATTAACGCTGGTCGGCGATCATCACACTAGAGCGCAATTGCGGTTTAAGTCATCAAGATGAAGTTGGGACGGCTCAAGCGCCCACCGCAATGACATGGGAACCCTCATGGCAGCCTTGGTAAAGTATGCCGATTCTGATAATACCAAGGATCCCGATTCTGATAATGAGAAACCGGAGAAGGGAAAGAAGAATGGTGGTGCGAAGGGACAACAGCACAGCCAAGGAGGCCATGGGAATAATGGTAAGCGTAAAGCGGATTCAGATTTTGTGGCTAACGCTAATGTGCAGCGCCGAAAAGGTAAACTGCCCCAGCGCGGTGGAGCAATGAATCTGGAGCGGTTGTTGAATCAGCCCTGTCCGAAGCATGGGACCAAGGAGGCTCCTGCAACGCATCTCTGGAAGGATTGTCATATTATGTAGGAGTTCAAGAACTCTGATCTTTTCCGGTATGATCAGGGTCCGTTGGGAGGTTCAGGTCCAGGTTTCCATGGTGGCGGCGGTCCAAGCTCTGGGTTTCAGAATAATTATGGCAACCAGAACAACCAAGGTGGTAATAACAAGTAGAATAATCAAGGGAATCAGCAGCAGTCGGGTTACCAGAGTCACCCAAAGCAGTTGAATGGTGGGTAGTATCATGTGTTCACCACTAGTCTATGCAAGCGTGATCAGAAGCTTCACAAGAGGGCAGTCAATCTTTGTTGAACCGGCTGCTCCACGCTATCTGCGTGGTCGGAACAGCCTATTGTGTGGATTAGAGGATCATCCGCCCGGGTTGATAATCCGGGTCAACTAGCTGGTGGTGGCGCCTCAGGTGGGAGGTTATAAGTTCACCAAAGTACTCATGGATGGAGGAAGCAGTATCAATATTCTGTATTATGAGACATTCCGTCGCATGGGGTTGACAGATAAGAATCTTAAACCGTCCAACACTATTTTTCATGGTGTGGTACCAGGTAAATCGGCGTATCCTGTAGGTAAGGTCGCTCTGGAAGTTGTGTTTGGTGATGAGCATGACTCTAGGTCTGAGACATTGACCTTTGAGGTAGTAAGAATCCAGATCCTGTATCATGCGCTGTTTGGGCGGCCGGCTTATGCAAAATTCATGGCAAGGCCTTGTTATATTTATTTGCAGCTCAAGATGCCGGGTCATAAAGGGACTATCACGGTTCATGGAAGTCGAAAAATCGCGTTGGATTGTGAGGAGGGTGATGCATCTTATGCTGAGGCGGTTTGTGCTACAGAAGAGCTAAATTTTTATAAGGAGAATGTTGATCCGGCAGATATGACCCCTCTGAAGAAGCCCACCACCGAAAGCATGACCCAACCCTGCATTTCAAACCGGCCGACGAGACTAAGCTTGTTGACTTCAGATTCGGCGATTCGTCCAAGCGCTTCAAAGATCAACACCAATCTGGATCCAAAATAGGAAAGCGCCGCCATCGAGTTCATCCGTGAGAATCGGGGCATTTTTGCATGGAAGCCTTCTGACATGCCAGGTGTACCGAGGGAACTCGCTGAGCACACCCTTAATATTGATCCGAAGTTCAAACCGGTAAAGCAATTTCTTCGTCGCTTTAATGAAGAAAGATGCAAGGCAATTGGTGAAGAGGTAGCCCGGCTGTTGGCTGCTGGTTTTATCGTCGAAGTGTTTCATCCTGAATGGTTGGCTAATCCGGTGCTGGTTCTTAATAAGAACGACACTTGGCGTATGTTCTACATGGACTTGAATAAGGCTTGCCCGGCTGATCCCTTTGCTCTCCCGCGTTGTCGGGGAAGCTGATCTGGCCCACGAACACCTGTGGGACCGGCGGACCGAGCCCCTTTTGGTTCGGCGGGGGGCAGAGGTCGCACGAAGAGCAGATAGAGGCGAAGCACATGAGCAGTTTACCCAGCTTCGGAGCTCTCCGGAGAGATAACACTCCTACTGCTGCATGTCTGAGTGTATTGAGTTCTTGTCAGAGCGCTGAGTGCTACAAGACACACAAGCTGCTAACGAGACCGAGCGTGAGTGTTCTCCTGCTTCAACCTTTCGACCCCCCCACGCTATGCATGGGCCTCCTTTTATATGCTAAAGGGTCTCCGGCAGTGGCAACATAGACAAGGGTAAAATGGAAAAGGAGTGGTTGGTACAGCTACTTGTACAAAGGTATCATACCTAACCTCGACAGCAGGGGACAAAGGCATTAAATGCCCGCTCACGTCGCCTCTAATAGTGCGAAAGGGACCATAAGGGGCGCCACCGCTGCCACGATGGCAATCTTGTCGGCGCCGCTTGCCACCCGCGTTCCATGGCCGTCATGACTTGCCACGCTACCGAAAGGTCCCTGGCGACACGTTAGTGGATGTGCTTTGGAGCGCAGTACAGAGTGGTGGTCTGCTGCAAGCGCCTTGCCGGTTGTTGTCTTGTCGCGTCCGGAAGCTTGTCGCTCATCGGGCCTTCCCGGCAAGCTCCTCTTGCCGGGCCTTGTCTCCTAGGTGCCTTGGTATTCTTCCCGGCAAGCTCCTCTTGCCGGGGCCTTGTCTCCTAGGTGCCTTGGGTGGCCTTCCCAGCAAGCTCCTCTTGCCGGGGCCTTGTCTCCTTGGCTTGAATACTTTGTTCTTGAATGGCTCCAAAGGAACCACGGAGGACCTTGGCGGTCACCCGGTAAGCCTTGCCGCGGAGGGCTGCAATCGCCTGCACAAGTTCGGATACTAGGGTACCGCTACTCTAGTACACCGGACAGAGCCCCGGCCTGGGCCACACACGGTGCCGAAGCGCTGTTGGGCAGGCCCAAAATAGCACGGGCACGCCGCGCCTGGTTACGCCAGTAACTCACCCCGGACTCCAAAGCATGCCCTCCACGAACGGCACGCGCCGAATGCGGCGTCGTGTGAGAGATCGTGGGTGAGATCGTGGGTGGTTTCTTTATTCGAAAGACGGAACGTCCGCCTCCCTCTTTATAAGCAGGGGAAACAGGCAGTTCGCCCATCTCGCCAGCTTGCTGTCCAATCTCGAAAAACCCCGCCGCTTCCCCTTCTTCCCAAGGTCAAGAGAGAGCAGCGCCCGCCCCATCGCCACTCAAAGCATCACCAACACCGCCGATCTCCTCACCACCTCCGCCATGGCTCAAAGTCGACAAGGGAAGGCCGTGAAGTCGGCCGAGGCGCAGCGGCCTTGCGGCGCCTGTGGAAGGAGCGGGCAATCTCCCCCCCCCCCCCAGCTCGCTGCGAGGGAGCTGAGGGAGTACTACTACCTCTTCCGTCGACGGAGACGCTGAGCGCATCCGCGCACAAAGGTACTCCCAGCTGCTGCTGAACCGGCTCGAATGGGTACCCTTTCTTCGCTTGTTCTTCATCGCGGGCTCTGCCCGCCTTTCTCTGAATTTTTCATGATATCATGAACACCTACGGGTTCCGCCTCCTTGACTTCACCCCAATGTTGTTACGACCATGGCGGTTTTCGCACATCTCTCGCGAAAACTTTGTCGGAGTCCATCCAAACGTAGCCCTTTTCCGCCACTTCTTTATGCCCCGAGTTGAGAGAGGGAGCCTCTTTCCGTGGGATCGCCCGGATCTCGAGGACCGCAAGAAGGAAACTTATCTGGAGGGAGAGCTCGCAGCAAATGGGATGAGTGGAGAGCGTGACCGGTGCTGGATTGTCGAGGAGAACTCAGAGCTATCGCCCAAATGCCGCCAAACCTCAGTAGTGCGCGGCAACGATTGGAGCAGTCTGCCCCTAAGACGCTTAGGCTGAAGATTGCCGCTATCCGGATCTCACGCTCGAGGCTTGCCGGACTTCATCAGAGGCGCCGCTATGCAGATTTCTTCGCCGCCAGACGCTTCGCAGGAGAGGAGGAGACCCGCTGACGATTTCCGAACGCGCGGATATCATAAGGCTGCGCCCAGGCCTCAACTTCAATTTCACTGCCCCGAATCGACGCTGGCGTTTTGAGCTGTTCAAGCACGATCCCGAGCATCCCGGAGCGCTCAGGTTGCCGAAGAATGTCGCCCCACAGGTAACAATTCCTCGCTTCGACCGCATCCGCGTAATGATGCCGCCAGCAGCGACTCGCATGGAATCATTCCAACCTAGCAAGAGCCTCGCAGATGACGCCGTGGCGAAAGTGTTCTTTGACAACCGTAGAAGTGCCGGTCCGCCCGATGAATGTAAGAGCCTCACCCGCGACACCACCGATGATGAGATGCAGCGCACGCCACCAGTCGAAGAGGCGGCAGAGTACGCCCGCTGGGCGAAGTTCGGATTCACCGTGGAGGAGGCAGAGGCAGCAGAGGCGGCAAGCCTTGTCGAGCAAGGGAGTTTGCCGGGCGAGGAAGAGCTTGTCGGGCCTCGAAGCCGAGCCAAGCGAGCCCGCCGAGGGCGCCTCCTCCCTCCTTCAGCAGCTTGCCGCAAGCGGAGCCCAGCTCCACCAAGAAGGCGTCTCCGCAAGGCCGGAGACGAAGGGCGGCAGACGGCAGGTCATCAGCCACCGCAGCAGCCGACGCTTCCACCGCGGCAAGCATCGTTGCTGAGCACCTCGCTCAGCGCCGCTGCGGCAACCGGAGCGGGCCCTTGCAGACCACCGCTTCGCTTCCCACCAAGCGCCAAGGGAACCTACTCCTCCGCCTCGTCAGTCGAGGCGAGCCAGAATTTGATCTCTCCGCCAAATCTCCGACGAGGAAGAACAAGAGTAAGATTCTTTGCAGCATTTGTAGTTCTTCGCTTGTTGTTTTGTCTTTGTATCCGACGGTTTCACTCAACCCATTCCTTTTCGTGACGCCGCCCGTAGAGCGCCGAAGAGAGCTAAGGCCCCGGTGATTGTCATCGAGGATGAACCCACCGCTGACAACAGAGGCGCGTCTGAGACCACCTTGCCGGACACGGCAACTCTTCCTCAAAGCAACCCTCAACAGCCCCCAGCAGAAGTATATGGTTTACTTCTCGCTGTTAGGCGTGCATGGGTGCCCTTTCTTTGCCGATATCTCGATCGCTGATTTGTGTAGGAGCAGAGCAGCCTTACCAGAGTGCCTTGAAGCCGCCTCGACATGCCTTCGCTTCGACTACACCGCCAAGGGAGGATTCCCCGGAAAGGGAGCGTTATCCGCAAGGGAGACTTCTCCGCAAGGGGCAGTTCTCCGGCAAGGGACAGCTCTCCCGACAAGGGATAAAGACCAGCGATCCTCGGGTGGCGGAGACCATGACCTGCAGACCCTAGCACATGTAATCCTCTTGCTTGAAAACTTTCCTTGTGTTCTTCTTCTTCTGATTTTCTTTTGAATATTTGCTTGACTTTTCTTCATTTTCCGATCGCCGATCCATCCACCACAGAGCCAATGGAGACCGAGGTCAGCCGGCGAGAGGACGCGCGACAATACTGATGACGCCACGCCATCGGAGAAGAAGCCGGCGCTAACGAGCCCGGGCCGCAAAGAGGCCGCCAAAGCTGCCAGCCGCAGGTCGGGCGAGGTCCGCGATCGCAGACCGACGGCCCCGAGGCCGCAGGAGCGCCAGCGCTACGCCGACCGCCGATCCCTCCGCCGCTATGCGGGCAGCGTTGCCCTCAAGAGCCCCAGCCGCCTTATTTGAAGGCCGGCGATGGCGCTTTCATCAAGCTTCCCATGGGCGCCGAGCTCAGGCGCCACCAAGGAGAAACTTTTGATGAAGAGCTGCTCGCCTCATTGGATCGACACCGGTCGTCGCACCAAACAAAGAAGCAGCGGCGAAGTTCGAGGAGGAGCATGCGAAGCTGCTGTCAGCTCTACCGCTTCGGCTGCCAAGCTAGAATCTCGGGAAGCGCTTTGTCGCGAAGGCGGAGCAGACATCGAGAAGCTGCGGAGGAGCTCCGGCCTCAACCAGAAGCTCTCCGTCCTTGGCAGAGGAGCGGAGCGACTCGCCGAGGAGCGCAAAGCCTTCCTCCTCGAGAAGGCTGAAGTCGAGGAGCAACGGCGGCTTGCCGCCGAGAAGCTATATCTGCAGGAAGGCGAGTTGGCGCAGAGGAAGGTTAATCTTGACAGCCATGAGGAGGATCTAGCCACGAAAGCAAACATTTGGCGGGGCTCTCAAGGAAGCAAAGGATGCTGCCGCATCCGCCGAGGCCGCCAAGAAGGAGCCGGAGACGAAGGTGATGCAGGCCGAGGCCAATCTTAAGGGGAGCGGCGAGGAGCTTGCTGCACTCAAGCATGAGCGCCGAGAAGGACGCCTACACTCTTGGCGAGCCGCAGGCTGCCTCACCGAGAGGAGCAAGGAGCTCAGCGCCACCAAGGACTCCAACGCAGATCTTGAGTTGAAGCCGACCACCTTGACTCAAAATGACGGCGCCAAGGAGCAGGAGGTGGCCTTGAAGGAGAAGATCAAGGCCACGAGGCGCTGGCCGCGAGTCTTCTTGCCGCCGCCTGCAATACCTTTAGGGAGAATGTGGAGCACCGACCCGAGGGTCTCGTGGATGTTGCTGCAGCCCATCGGCTGTGGAGCCTTGGCGCACTGGGATGGAGGATCTTGGATATTCCTCCGATGAGCACCTCGACCCAGCGCCAAGCTCAGCTTGTTCTTCAAGGGCGCAGGACGGCCCTCCAGCTACTCCGGGAAGAAATCCCAAAGCAGCTGGCCGAGGAGTCGCGCCAGATCTGCGCGGGAGCTCTTCAAAAGGTGCTGATGAAGGTGGCCTTCCGCAATCCAGGCCTCAACCTCACCAACGTCCTCAAGTCCTTGACGCCGGATGCTGATGTGGAAGCACTCAAGACCCTTGTCGCACCCATCGTGGACAGGGTGAGCGGGATCAAGAGGGTTGAGGGCGATCGCGTAGATTAGGCCGCCCGCTTTCTTTTTCTTGCCGCTCTGGTCATGTTACGAGAACAATCTATTAGAGTCATGCGACAAGCTATCTTGTAATATAACTCTATTTCGGTAGCAATTGCTATGTTATTTCCTTTACTTGGTTCCTTCCTTTGTATGTTTTTGCCCTATGCTTTAGGGAACTTGTCGACAGCACCGGTCAGCGAGCGCCGAAAAGTGCGGACGTCGGCCTTGGCGGTGTTGCTACCGACAAGAAACCTTGTCGCAACTAGTCGCAGCTCACTTAAGTTGTTGAGCGACTCGAAACAAAGTAAGGGCGCAACTAGCTACGAGTTGGTTCCTCTGCAAACAGGTTTTCCATACAAAGTACGGTCGTTCGAGGAAGATAACTTAAAATTTTTAAAACTGATTGCTCAAACTTTAGCAACTTAGCTTTTCTGTCGTTTGCTTCCCAGTAAGGCTAGACTTCCTTGAGCGACGCTTGGTCCACACCATTATCTTCTCCTTTCCCCCCGGCAAACTTGTGGGCGAGGGAACCTTCCTTTCTTTGAGAAAGAGAAAGAAGAGAAAATAAAGATATGGAGCCTTATGGCTCGTTATTGCTACCGGGGTAGGTGCTGCACAAAGTGTCGATAACACATGCAAAAATAGAAGTAGAAAGCATGAAATTGACAAGATGTGCTAAGCACATTAGCTTTACTTATGCACGGGTCTGCGCCTCGCTTTGTACAAAGGATTACATGCAACATCGGCAAGACTTGTATAGGTGGTTGCGGAACAGGTTCCGCAACCGCACTCTGAGTAAAACTTACGAAGATGCTCAATGTTCCAGAGTTGCTCACCGAATGCCATCTTCGCTTTCAAGGCATGACAGCGCCAGTGCCTAGTGACTCGTTTCACCCAAGAAGGGCCTTCCCACTTTGGCGCCAACTTGTTGGAATTCTTGACGGATCGAACGCATCGAAGAACAAGGTCGCCTTTCCTCGAGACTTCTCGCATTAACTTTGGCGGCTATGGTAGCGGGCGCAAAGCTTGCTGGTATCGAGCAGCTCAGACAAAGACTCAAGACGATCCTCCTCAAGGAGCAAGCGTCATCTTGTCGCAATCGCTCTTGCTCAAGCTCATCATAAGCAAGCACTCAAGGTGATCCGTGATACGAGTTCCGTGGGGAGAACTGCCTCTGCTCCATAGACTAGAGCGAAGGTGTCTCGCCAAGGCTCGATTTGGCGCCATCCTCGATCGACCAAAGAACCACCGCAGCTCTCAATCCAGTTCTTTCCGCACTTGTGCAGCCCGTCGAAAGTTCTCGTCTTGAGCTCACAAGAAGCACTTCAAAGATTCGCCCTCTCCGCTGACCGTTACTTCTCGGATGAGCAATGGCGGCAAGCGGAACCTTGGCGCCAAGATCTTGGACGCATCGCATGAAGGTGTGGCTCGTGAATTGGCGTGGTCGTTGTCGGTGATGATCCCGTTAGGGATTCCAAACGCAAACAATCGACCTAAAGAACTTGTTGATCACCGATCGTACGCCACCTTCCTCACCGCTTCCACTTCCGCCACTTTGTGAACTTGTCGATTGCAACGTAAAAGTACTCAAAGCCCCGACAGCTTCGGTGAAAGGGGCCGAGGATGTCGAGCCCCTGCACTCAAAATGGCCGTGATAAAGGGATCGTCTGGAGAGCTTGAGCTGGCCGGTGTATCTGCTTGGAATGGAACTGCACGCTTCACACTTGGTTACTTGTGCAGTTGCATCCTCGGAGGGCTGTCGGCCAAAAAGAAACCTTGCTTAACGCTTTGCGGCAAGTGCTCTGGCGCCAATGTGGTGACCACATATGCCTCCATGTATCTCTCGCCAACAGCTTTTGTCCGTCTTCCCGGTGAATACACTTCAATTTCACACCGTTGAGTCTTCTTACATGCAGTGTGTTGTCGACAAACCGTACATACTTGACTGCCGCTACTCTTTCCGCTTCTTCTTGCTCTTCGAAGTTCTCACGTCTCAAGGAAACGGACAATCTGCTATGCCCATGCCGGAGCTTGCGGCTCGACAACAAGGACTAAAGGCACATCTGCTGCCAAGGGAACATCTGCTTCCACGACGAGAACTCGCGGCTCAGCCGGAGCTTGACGCTCCCGGCAAGCTTGCCGGAGCAAAACTTGTCGGGAGCGCCTGCTTCAATGTAACAAACCCTAGGGCTTCACGAGCAGATCGCTGCTCCTCAAAGACCCTTGGTGTTGATCTTGAGGACCTTCTTGACGGCGACTTCGGAAGCTTCCGCCGGAAAATAGTCACCAGAGATCAACTTCCTCTTCTTGCTCTATCCGGTTGATGGCGCATGTATGGTTGAGTCAGCTTGGGCACAAAAATCCCTGGTTCCACGGTGTAACTTAAGTGCAGACACGCCGACGTGCCATCGGCAATGTTGTTCTCGAGCTCTTGGAACATGTTCCATTTGTAGGTCAACAAAGTGCTCTTCTAGCTTTCTCACTTCATCAACATAAGCTTCCATCAATCGGACTCTGATAACTCTTGTTCACTTGGCGATGACAAGTCGTGAGTCACCCCCGACAATGAGCTTCTTGATCCCAAGGTCTATCATGATCTCGAGACCGCAAGCAAACCTTCATACTCTGCAGTATTGTTTGTTGCTTGCTCCTTGGGAAAGTGCATCTCGACTACGTACTTGGGTGCTCTCCGTGGGTGCAACAAGTAGCATCGCCGCACCAGCGCCTTGCAGCCGAGAAGGCACCATCAAAGTACATCAGCCACTCTTTGCTTGCTTCCTTGACGGGATGCTTTCGTTTAAAATTTCTTCATCTTGTGTTGGCGCCCATTCTGCTATGAACTCCACCAATGCTCGCTTTTGGATAGTTGAAGTGCTCTCAAACTTGAGGCCAAAGCTTGACAGTTCCCAAAGTGCCCACCGACAATCCTGCCTCATGCCTCTGGATTTTGGCAAGATCCTCTTCAGCCGGAAAAACGAGTGACGCATCGTGATCTCATGTGCCCGGAAGTAATGGCGCAGCTTTCTCGAGGCCATGAGGAGGCCGAAGCAATTTCTCGCACACCGAGTACCTTGACCTAGCCCCCGCAGAAGGGAATCGACAAAGTAAACTGGGCGCTGCACCATTCTTTTCTCGCATCTCCTCACGCAGCGTCTGCGTAGATCCATCCTTGTCGGGACCAGAGCTTGCCGGTGAAGCCCCCGCTCATCGCCGGATGCATCTCGCCATGGTTGCTAGCTCATCATCCGCCTCCCTCTCCGCTACTAACGCAGCACTAACCACTTGATTGGTTGCCGCTATATATAGCAGCAACTTCTCTTGTGGCTTAGGTGCGACAAGTGTTGAGTGGAGGATGTATCTCTTCAAGTCTGCGGCGCAGCCTCCGCTTCGAGTCCATTTCATCGGACCTGCCTTTTCAAAATTTTGAAAATGGCGAGGCCGCCAACAGAACCTAGAGATAAACCTGCTGAGAGCAGCTACGCAACCGGCAAGTATTCGTACATCCTTGACGTGCTTTGGTGCTTCAATCTACTCAATGGCCTTGATCTTGTCGGGATTGGCTTCAATTCCCCGCTGAGACGCGAAGAACCCGAGAAGCTTGCCGGAAGGGACTCCAAACACACACTTCTCAGGGTTGAGCTTGAGGTTGATCTTGCGCAGATTTGCAAAGGTTTTGTCTAAATCTTGAATTAGAGTCGCCTTGTCCTTGCTTTTGACCACTATGTCATCCATGTAGGCTTCCACATTTCGTGCATTTGCGGCTCAAAAGCGCCATGGACTACTCTTGCAAATGTTGAACCAAAGCATTCTTTAATCCGAAAGGCATCCGTATCGAAACAGTATGTGCCACATGGGGTGATGAATGCGGTCTTCTCCTCATCCTCTTCTCGCCATGAAGATCCGACGATATCCTCGAGTATGCATCCGTAAATGAAAGCAAATCACATCCGCCGTGGAGTCAACAATCTGGTTGATGAGCGGCAAGGGAAATGGGTCTTTGGGACAAGCTTTATTGACATCGGTAAAGTCGATACAAAGCCTCCATTTCCGTTTGCCTTATGCGATAACTACAGGATTGGCCAACCACGTAGGATGGAGCACTCCTCTGACAAGGCCTGCTGCTTCCAATTTCTTGATTTCTTCTGCGATGAATTCTTGGTGCTCCACTGCCTACTTCCTGACTTTCTGCTTGACGGGCCGCGCATGAGGACAAACGGCAAGATGGTGCTCAATTACTTTCACAGGAACACCGGGATGTCGACGGTTGCCACGCAAACACGCCGACGTCACGCAGGAAAGCAATGAGCGCCGCCTTCCTATTTAGGGTCGAGAGTGGCACCGATGGTGAAGGTACCACCGCAAGCCGCCCTCCTTGGCGGACACCTTCTTGGTCTCCGTGGAGCTGCCATCGCCTTTCTTACACTTGCCGGTGGAGCTCGATGGTGCGTCCTCGACGGTAGCGCAGCACTCAAGAGGTGCGCTTGCCGGAGTGGGCATCGAGCTCTTGCCGGACTTGGTCTTCTTCTTCGCCCGGAGCTTCAAATGCAAGTGGCTTGCAATCTGCAGCTGCCGCTTCCCAGAGATCTTGTCGGCGCAGATAAGAGCATCCTTCTTGTCGCCAGGACGGAGATGGCACTTATCGGGCTGGCATCTTCAGATGTTGTATGCATAGTGAGAGGCTGCCATGAATTTGGCGAGTCTTTGGACGGCCAAGTATCCCATTGTAAGGCAATGGAAAGTCAAGAACGCCAAAAGTGACCCTCTCAGTCCTGAAGTTCAACTTCACGCCAAATGTCACCGGCAACGTGATCTTTCCTTCGGCTTGCTCCTTCCCGGATTGATTCCTTGGAATGTGCCGTCTCTTCGAGCTCGCCATCGTGGATCTGGAGTTTCTGGAGCACCGCGGAGGAGATCAGGTTCAAGCCGGCCCCGCCGTCAACTAGCATCTTAGTGACCTTGAGGTTGCGGATAGTTGGTGAAACCAACATCGGCAAGCACCCGACCGCAGTTACGCGATTAGGGTGGTCCTCAATATCAAAGATGATAGGCGTGCTGGACAATTTCAGAGGCTTGCGTGACTCGACGGATGGTTCTGCCGCATTGACTTCCCGCATCCACTGCTTGAGCTGGCGGTGTGAAGTATGCAGAGAAGCACCGCCGTCAACGCACAGGACCTCTGTGGCTTTCTGGAACTCCTGCTCATTGGTCTCGTCATCATCCATGTCTTCATCATCGTTGTCGTCTTCATCCTTGTCACACCAAAGATGTCGGGGAAGCTGATCTGGCCCACGAACACCTATGGGACCGGCGGACCGAGCCCCTTTCGGTTCGGCGGGGGGCGGAGGTCGCACGAAGAGCAGATAGAGGCGAAGCACACGAGCAGTTTACCAACCTTAGGAGCTCTCAGGAGAGATAACACTCCCTCTTTGCTGCATGTCCGAGTGTATTGAGTTCTTGCTCAGAGCGCTGAGTGCTCTGATACACAAGTCGCTAACGAGACCGGCGTGAGTGTTCTTCGGCTTCAACCTTTTCGAACCCCCTACCGGGCGCGCCAAAGATGTTTGGGAAGCTGATTCGCCCACGAACACCTATGGGACCGGCGGACCGAGCCCCTTTTGTTCGGGCGGGGGCGGAGGTCGCACGAAGAGCAGATCGAAAGGCTAATTACGAGCAGTTTACCCAGCTTCGGAGCTCTCCAGAGATAACACTCCCTCTTGCTGCATGTCTCGAAAGTGTATTGAGTTCTTGCTCAGAGCGCTGAGTGCTACAAAGACACACAAGCTGCTAACGAGACCGAGCGTGAGTGTTCTCTTCGCTTTAACCTTGACTTCCCCACGCTATGCGCAGCATGGGCCTCCTTTTATATGCTAAAGGGGTCTTCGACAGGTGGCAACATAGACAAGGGTAAAAATGGAAAAGGAGTGGTTGGTACAACTACTTGTATAGTGTATCATACCTAACCCTGACGGCAGGGGACAAAGGCATTAAATGCCCGTCTAAGTCGCCCTAATAGTGCAGAAAGGGACCGTCAGGGGCGCCACCGCTTGCCACGATGGCAATCTTGTCAGCGCCGCTTGCCAGCCTCACCGCGGTCAAGACGGTTTTCTTGCCACGCTACCGAAAGGTCCTGTATGCGACACGTTAGTGGATGTCTTTGGAGCGCAGTACTGAGTGGTGGTCTGCGCGGCAAAGCGCCTTGCCGCGGTTGTTGTGTTGTCGCTGCTCGAAGCTTGTCGCTCATCGGGCCTTCCCGCAAGCTCCTCTTGCCGGGCCTTGTCTCCTAGGTGCCTTTGGTGGCCTTCCCGCAAGCTCCTCTTGCCGGGCCTTGTCTCCTTGGCTTGAATACTTTGTTCTTGAATGGCTCCAAAGGAACCACAGAGGACCTTGGCGGTCACCCGGTAAGCCTTGCCGCGGAGGGCTGCAACTGCCCGTGCACAAGTTCGGGATACTAGGGTACCCCTACTCTAGTACACCGACACGCGTATTGATCAGATCATTGATGCGACGACGGGTTGTGAGCGCGTGAGTTTTTTGGATGCTTATTCAGGATATCATCAGATCAAGATGGCAGTTAAGGACCAGGAGAAGACAACCTTCATCACTCCTTTGGAGCCTTCGCTATGTTTCTATGCCCTTTGGGCTCAAGAGTGCTTTCAGCAACTTATCGCTGTTGTGTGCAAAATTGTCTTCACACGCAGATTGGGCGTAATGTTCATGCTTATTTGGATGACATTGTTGTAAAGTCCAGAAGAAGGAAACACCGATCGATGACCTCAAGGAGACGCTTGACAATCTTCGGTTTACAAGATGATGCTTAATCCGGATAAATGTGTTTTTGGTGTTCCGGCAGGCAAGCTTCTCAGGTTTTGGTATCCAACAGGGCATTGAGGCCAACCCGTTAAAAATTAAGGCAATCACATCCCCGCTAAACCGAAGTGTATCAATGATGTTCAACGTCTCGCAGGTCAGATTGCAGCCCTTAGCCGGTTTATCAGCCGTTTGGGAGAGAAGGCAATTCCTTTGTATCAGATGTTGAAAAAGACGGATGATTTTGTCTGGAGCGACGCAGCCAATGCGGCCTTTGAGGAGCTAAAGCGGCAGCTGGTTGAACCGCCGGTTCTTGCAGCCCCAGTTGATCATGAGCCTTTACTGTTATACGTGGCTGCCAATGCCCGAGCGGTCAGTGTGGCAATTGTGGTTGAGCATAAAGAAGCTGGGAAGGACTATCCGGTTCAACGACCTGTATACTACATCAGCGAAGTCCTAATCGAGTCAAAACAACGCTATCCACATTGGCGGAAGTTGGTGTATCGGGTTTTATGGCGGCAATAAAACTCAAGCAATATTTTCAATGCAATCCTGTCACTGTGGTTAGTTCTGCTCCTTTGGGCGATATAATTCAAAACAGGGAAGCAACCGGCCGGGTTGCAAAGTGGGCAATCGAGCTTGGGCCATACGGTTTAAATTATGTACCGCGAACAGCCATCAAGTCTCAGGCTCTTGTGGATTTTATCAATGATCGACCGAGCTGCAAGCATCGGAAGATAAACCGGATAATACGTCTTGGACCATTCATTTTGATGGATCCAGCAGTTGGAAGGCTCGGGCTGGAGTTGTCCTTACTTCCCTCGAGGATAAAGTTTGCTATGTCCTCCGCTTGATGTTTCCTTGTACTAACAATGCAAATTGAGTCTGACTTTACTCCATGGTCTCCGTGGTGGCTAAAGAGATGAACTTAAGTCGAGTTCGTTGTTTCGAGATTCCGATCCGTGGCTCGACAAGTTTACGGTACTTGGGATTCTAAGGATCCACTCATGGCAGCTTACAAAGTGAGGAGGTGGATATTGTGGCGGGACATTTCAAAGGGTATCGTGTTGAGCATATCGATCGGGCGCAAAATGAAGCAGCAGACGCTTTGAGCCGGCTTGGATCTCAGCAGAACCGGTACCTCCCGACACCCTTTAGATATCTTGCATAACCCGTCTATAAAAGGTGCCTCATGAAGAAGATTTGGCTGTCCGGATCCGGAGGCTCGGTTGGTGCCGCTTTACACGTTATACCAGATTGGACGGTTCCATATCTGGCGTATATGAGCCGGGGCGAGCTGCCAAATGATAAAGTCCTGGCTCGACAGATAGTCCGGCGGTCCAAGTCAATGGTTATTCACAATGGCGAGTTACACCGCTGTAGCGTTTCGGGCGTATTTCAACGCTGTGTTTCTCCGGAAGAAGGCCAAGAGATCTTACGGGAAATTCATGAAGGGGATTGTGGTCATCATGCCGGTTCAAAGTCCCTGGTTGCAAAAGCTTTTCGTCATGGATTTTACTGGTTGATAGCTCATGCTGATGCGGAGGACCTGGTAAAGCGATGTGATGCTTGCCAAAAAAATTCACGCAGAGCTCATATTCCAGCACAGGAACTACGGATGATTCCCATTACTTGGCCTTTTGCTACTTGGGGGCTTGATATGGTGGGACCCTTTAAATGTTCCCAGGACAAGAAGACCCACCTGTTGGTGGCAGTTGATAAATTCACCGAGTGGGTTGAAGCGAGCTGTTAGCAAGTGTGATGCAGCCACGGCGGTTCAATTTCTCAAAAATATTATCTTCCGCTTTGGCTTTCCACACAAGTATCATCACGTATAATGGTACCAACCTTTCCAAAGGTGAGATGGAGGATTTCTATCAGAGAGAGCACATCCGGCTTGACCTAGCATCTGTGGCACACCCTCAATCCAACGGTCAAGCGGAGCGAGCTAATCAAGAAATTTTAAAGGGTCTTAAACCCCGGCTCATGATTCCCTTTCAGCGGACGCCAGGATGTTGGGTGGAAGAATTACCTTCTGTGTTGTGGAGTATCAACACCACCCGCAATCGATCAACAGGTTACACGCCTTTCTTTATGGTATACGGGGCAGAGGCGGTTCTCCCAAGTGATATACGTCATGACTCGCCCCGGGTTGCTAATTATGTTGAAGCGGACAACGAGCAAGCTCGCCAAGAGGCACTGGACCTGTTAGATGAAAAACTGGATATGGCTCTGGCTCGATCGGCGATTTATCAACAAGATCTATGGCGTTATCACAGCCGCCGGGTTAGGACAAGAACCTTTCAAGAAGGTGACTTGGTGCTCCGGCTCATCCAGGATCAGACCGACATGCACAAGTTATCCCCGCCTTGGGAAGGACCTTTTGTGGTCAGCAAGAATCTGCACAACGGATCATACTACCTCATTGGCGTTCGAGACAACTCACGCAACTCTGAGGAGGAGACCCGGCAGCCATGGAACATAGCTCTCCTCCGGCCTTATTACACTTGAGCCATAGGCTCCTCTTATGTATATATTTCGATAATGTTTATATTATGATCAATAAATAAATTAGCATCCTTGCTCTAAGCAGGGCCTCTGCTATTTTTTCTCAAATATCCTTTGAGTTACATGGGGGCTTCAGCTGACAAAGAGGAGTACTACCTGTTAAACCGACTATCAAGCCACAAAGTTTGGGAGCTTCACACCCAAGGGGCCAAAGAGAGTTTGGATGCTATGCACAACTCAAACATAGGCACCCAATGAGAACAACTCATCATGTTACTTGGGGGCTTCTTGTGTCAAATACCAAGGAGTTTGAATGGACCCTTGTAGCTGGGTATCGACCCACAGCTTGGAAGCCTGGTATATTTACCTAAAACCCCGGGTTAACCTGCCTTCATCAAGTAAGACACTCCTATCCAGGTCATCCTAGCACGGCCCTCCGAACGTTTGACAGTTACTCTCATTGAATCCCTGAACTTGTCAAAGTTCAAACGGTGCTTGGTTAGTTGGAGGTCCATCTTAAAAGGCTTTGTTAAAAGGTTCAACTCAGCGGCCTGGCAGCCCACAAAAAGCCTCGAATTTGGGCCTGGCAGCCCTCAAAAAGCCTTGAGTACATGGTTTTCTTTGCGTTTTGCTGAACTTTATGTTAAACCGATTTTCTTGGCCTGGTCAGTCATTTTATAGCCTGGTATTCATTAAACCGGCTTGGTTTGCAACTACACGTTGACATACCTTATTCTTAAACCGGAGTTTGTTAACCCGGCCTGGCGTTGACTACCAGTCACCAGCTTTGATCATCTGGTGTGTATCATCACCCGGTATGACTTACTATACAACATCAGTACATGATGGGGTTGTACAAAGAATTTCAGATTCGGGTTTTCACCCTTACTACAATCAAAGTTAACTAGCCAACTAAACAGGGATATTGCATCACAGGTATGAATCATTTCATATTTTTACAGTTTGATTATCAATCAGCCCTTTTCTTGGGCATTATGATATCGCGTCCGTGATAAACCGCCAGGACCCTGCTTTCTTTTTATGCACACACAGGAGTTGCATATTATGATGGCAGCATATCTGAACCAAACTTGGCATTGACATGGCGGATCACATAAAGTGTATCCTTCTGCACGATGGCAGCAGATCAAAATAGTTTTTGCTACCCTATTACAAGGCATTAAGAGGCCCAAAATATGGAATTGTTTCACAACGGGCAGTTTCTGATGTATCAACCGACTTGACGGATTAAGCTTCATCGCCGGGTTGATGTGAAGTAGATGGGTCATCTGGCGTCGGTTCAGCCTCCTCCTCTTCCCCATCCAATGGCTGCAAGTCATTGGAGGTCCAGTCAAAACGGGTTAAAGCCTGAAAGACAGCCTCTTCATTTATAAGCTCGACGGATAAACGTCAGGGGCGTAAGTGTGCTTACGGATTGGTGGAACCAAGTTCTGCACTTCTGGAATAGCAGCTTCAACCCGTTTGTTGTTTGCGTCGTAGAAAGATCGGTGAACCGTCAGGTTAGCCTCTTCTGCCAACTGACTCGCCAGAGGATGCATCTCCCTTGTTACCTGTTTGAGGGCGTCGTTGTCAAATACTTCGCCGCTTTCCTGTGCACTATGGAAGCCCTTGGCTATATCAGCCGGATCAAGATCAGCTATCCATGCCTTGGCTCGAGTCAGTGTTAGTAAAGCGCCAGCCCGGGCAGCGGATCGCTTCAACTCTTCTATCTGCGCCGGCGTCATGGATAGCCGGTCCAGCGTGTCCTTAATCAGTGTTGGAGCCGCATTGTCATACGAAGTGGCGCAGATAACCCATGTACGCCGGTATATAACTATTCAATCAGTGTATACGCGGCCTTGAGTTTCTTCCGTACATCAAAACCCAGATGAGCAATGCGCCTGCCTATAGCGGTTCAAGAAGTTCATGTTAAACCGGAGAAAATTTCAAAAGCAGAATATTCATAAAAGCCTTGGTAAATAGTGCTTACCAAATATTGGAGAGGTCATGGCATGGACTTGGCGCTTTAATCCAGTAAGCTCTTCTGTTACCGGTTTAAGAGCTGATTCAGCGTCTTCCGCCCGCTTCAGCAATCCAGCCTTTTCAGTATCCCAGTTGGCCTGTTCAGACTTGTACCATTCCTTGAGCTGCTCCATGGTGGTTAAGGCGGTTTTCAATTCATCATTGGCCTTGGTGGTTTCTGCTTGTTGGGATTTCAGGTTTTCTTGAAGGTCAGCAATTTGTGAGACTTACGCCTGTGCCACACATAAGCGCGACACGTTGTTGGGCCAGGCCCAAAACGGTGCGCGGGCAGGTGGGGCGGTTTTTACCACGGTAAGATTCTTCGTGCGATCCGCCTCCCACGACCCGCGCGCGTGGCACGGCGTGGAGGGGTGTGCGTGATGTGAGCGGCATGCATGGGGAGGTTTCCACACGCATGCGTCATATCGCGATAAAGAATGGGCAATACTGCGGCTTCCCCATAAAAAGCGATAACGTGAGCGCCTTTGTTCCTTTACCCTTCGCAACCCCCAATCTCGAAACCTCAGCCCGCTTCCTCTTCTTCTCCAAGCTTCATTTCTGCTCGCCCGTCGTTGTGTTTTACGCTGCCTCTGTCCTGCGCCCTTCCTCCAGCCTCGCCATGGCGCCCAAAATCCACCAAGGGCAAGGGGTGGCCAAGGAGGGCTGAGCTGCCGGAGCCGGAGAGCCTGCCAGCGGTGCAGCGGATGCAGTCCGCCTTCTTCTCCCCTCGACCAGTTAACGTGTTTGAGCTTGGGACTCCTTCAATCCCACATGGGGGAGTGAAGACGGGGGGGGATTCGAGGCATCCAGCCACGCTGGCCATCCTCGCCGACCACGCCGAGGCTGCCCCAAAATCGTACCCTTCTTTGTTGATTATTTTCTTGTGGGCTCATCCTCCCTTCTCCGATTTCTTCAGTGACATCATGCACACCTTCGGCTTCCGCCTCCTGGATTTTACTCCGAATGCGGTGGCGTGCATGGCTCTTTTCGCGCATCTCTGCGAAGGCTTCGCCGGGGTGCACCCCAACACGACGCTTTTCCGCCATTACTTCTCCCCTCGGATCCAACCAGGGGCACCATCTCTGGTTGCATCGCCTGGGTCTCTAGATCCAAGGGAGCGTACCTGGAGGGCGCCATGAAGGAGAGGTGGGAAGAATGGCGGGGCCGATGGTGTTGGATCGAGGAGGAGGACCCGCCGGCATTCTGCGAAGTTCGCCGGGCGCCGTCGGTCCACAGAAGCGATTGGAGCAACGTTGATGCTGACGACGAGAGGCTCATGATTGCCACCACCAGGATCCTCCGACTCACCGAGGCCGGCCTCACCCTCGAGATGATCGGGGTGGACTTCATCCGCCGCCGGATCGCTCCATTGCATAACAAGGGGAGGCCAGCCTGGCTCTTCACGAACCCTGCCGACATCATGCGGCTTCGTCCCGGCCTCGACCACAACTTCACAGTGATGGCGCACGCCCACTTCTGCCAGCGGCTCTTCCAGCTTGACATGGGCCGCGACGGCGAGGTCGAACGGACCGGCAAGGTCGTGAGGGCCGCCGCGAAAGCCGGCAAGGTCCTCAATGGGCCTTTGTTCATGCCGCCGGCGGGGATGGCCCCGTTGTGCAACAATTCGCGTCGGTCCGAGATCATTGCCATGATGCCGGATTGCAACGCGCATGGCCCTGACCCGAGCTGGAAGGAGCCGGAGGACGTTGAAGTGCAGCCGTTCTTTGATACCCTGCACGAGGGGTATGTCAACGCCGACGCCGAAGCGGTCGCTTGTTCAGACACCACCCAAAGTGAGCTGGACTACATCGCCACCTGTGGCGAGGGAGGCACAGCCTGCCGAGGCCGGGCAGCACCGGGCGTGTGGAGGACAAAGGCCGTGGCCAATTTGCGGAGGAGGAGGAGCTCGCCCGGTGGGCGGCGGCGGCCGGGGGAGCCAGCCATGCCGGCAGCGAGGCTCCTTTGGTTGAAGATGTGACCAGCGAGTCATTGGAGGAGGAGGCCGAGACCGCAGACCTGACGCCACCTACGGGGAGGGGGCGAGTCTTGCGGCGGGCCAGTTCCGGCGAGCCGGTCCGGCCCGGCAGGGTTGCGCAGCCGCAGCTGACCTTGGAGGGGTCCCGGCCCCACACGAGGGCCGCAACGGCGAAGAAGCCGGCGAAGGTCGCGGTGGAGAAGAAGACAGCCGCCCCTTCTTCATCCAAGCATGCCCAGATGCTTCCTCCTTCCCCTCCTCCGGTGGATGTTGACACGGAGGTCACCTTCGATTATGGATCCCTCAGCCCGAGGAGGAAGAGGAAGACAGCAGAGGAGGAGGCGGACGACGAGTAAGCATCCGGTTCCTTTTCGTTATCTCTGCCTCCTCATTCTGTGTTGCTTGCCTTGACTTGTCGTAATCCTTGCAGGGACGTGGAGACGCTGGCCCAGAGAGTGAAGAGGGCCAGGGTCTCGGCGGGTGGCCAGCCCCCGGCTGGTACTTTGAGGGCGCCACAGTGGTGTTGAGCAGCCCGGACAGCCCCTGCATAGCCCCCAAAGATAAGTTCGTCACTCTTCTCCGTCACGACATGTGTCAGGGCACGACACTTTGGTCTTGACCTGCCAGTATGCAGGAGGAGAGAGCGAGAGGAGGAGCCACAGAGGGCTACTCCCAACACGCCGCCCCCATCGACCACGCCGCCCCGAGGCGTCCCGTAGGGCGCCAAGCACCGAGCCCACGCACATGGAGGAGGAGGAGGAGAACTCTGGCGCCGGCGGCTTTGCCTCGATGCCAAATGTTGGCGGGGAGGGGACTTCTATTCCCCAGCCGGGTACTGGCACAGGTAAGTCATCGCCGTTCGTCCTTGCTTCTTTTTCTTTCTGGCTCTTGGCCCTGGCCTTGCCTCACCTCCTTCTTCGGCATCCAGATTCCTCCTCAGTGAACCTGGAGGACGTGGACTCCATCATCAAGGGTGTTGCCAAGGCCGCCGAGGTGGACGCCGAGAAGATCGCCGCCGAGCAGGCCGCCAAGGATGTTGCCGAGGACATCACCGAGGGGCCAACCGGGGAGGCCGGTAAGGCTACCGCTGAGGAAGCTGGCAAGGGGCCTGCCGGGGAGGCCAGCGGGGCCACCGCCAAGGAGGAGGAGGAGGAGGAGGTGGCCAAGGACCAGCCTTCCTCTTCCGCTGCTTCCGGCTCCGGCAAGTATCTGAGGGTGAGCGACGACTTGTACGT
Source organism: Aegilops bicornis (assembly GCA_021605145.1). NCBI lineage: Eukaryota > Viridiplantae > Streptophyta > Magnoliopsida > Poales > Poaceae > Aegilops > Aegilops bicornis. The sequence continues at coordinate 574,680,087 of CM038670.1, read as the reverse complement.
CCACCTTCCAGGCGCGTCGAGCACCAGGACACCCGTTGAGGGAGAGGTGTTTGACGACGAGGTGCTTGCCGCTGCCGGGCTTGAAGTCGTCGACGAGCCGATCGTTGGCGGCGATGGTTCGCAGGAGGAGCGGCTCCTCCATGCCATGGGCGCCAGCTTCCGGAAGCTCCAGGCGCTCCACCGCGCCCGTCTGGACAAGGTTAAGTCCAGGACGACGATGGTGGAGAAGGCGGAAGCGGACCTCCAGAAGCGCGTTGCCAAGGCGCAGGACTGGTTCCGCAAGGCCCACAAGGAGCTCAAGGCTGCCCAGGGCGAGCAGGCCAGGCGTGATGTGGAGCTCACCATGAAGCTCGCCGACGTCGAGAAAGCTCAGGAGACGGCGAAGAACTTGGCCGCGGCCGCCGAAGCCGCTCGGACCCAGCGTGAGGCCGCGCTGAACTCCCAGGAGGAGGACCTCGCCGCACGCGAGGTGAAGCTTGTCACCATGCTTCGTGGCAAGGATGCAGAGGTGGAGAAGCTTGTCTTGCAGTGGACCAGTGAGCTGGAGCAAAGGCACAAAGAGGCACTCAATGCCCAGGCCCAGGTTCACGCTGGCAAGGTGGAGCTGGAGGCAGAGCGCGATAAGGGTGAAGGGAGCTGGCCAAGCTGTCCCAAGAGAGGGACACGCTTAACGGTGCTCTGACAGAGGCGCAGGGCACGGTCGTCAGCAAGGCTGGGGAGCTCTCCGAGGCCAACAACTCCATCAAAGACCTCAAGCTGAAGCTGGAGGGTCTCGAGAAGGTGCTGGAGGAGGTCAAGACCCGAGAGGGACCTCGCCAAGGAGCTGGAGGCCAAGGAGTTACTGACAGACGAGCGAGGGCCTCAACCCATGGATCACGTGGCGGGCGAGAACCGTTGGCTCGATCGCCTTGCCACCGTCGCCAACAAGGCCGCCGCCCAGCTGGCCATCATGGGGATGCCGGACGTGAGGTATGTCCCAGAGCGGAGCGTGAGCGCCAATTGCAGCCTGACCTTGTTCTTTGAGAAGGTCGTCGGCGCTCTGGAGCGGCTCCACGCCAATCGGGCGGCCTCACTGGCCGACGAGTCCCGGAGGCTTTGCCAGGGTGCCATGACCATGGTTCTCACCAAGGTGGCGCACTGGTACCCCGACCTCGACTTCGACGCCTTGCTACCGAGAGCTTGCCGGAGGGTATCGACCTCGTCTTGCCAGCTGGAGCGCATCAAGCCCATCATCAGCCGAGTCGGCGAAATCCAGAGGGTGGAGGGCCAGCGCCGGGATTAGGCATCCCGTTCTTTATGGCCGCTGCTGGTTCACAACCAAGACAATGGCTATCTCTAGTTAGAACCACGTCAAACAATTTGATGTAATATAACTCTGCAGCACTTTCAGTATTATGCATGTTATTTTCCTGTTCGATTTTCCTTTGTATGTCCACCCTACGTAACTGGGTAGGCTTTGCCGGCGCTTAAACCTAGGGCGGCGTCTTGGGGACGGATCCCATTGGCCTGCCGGGTGTGCTTGCTGCCGGGCAAACCACCTTACCGCCCTTAGCGCGGCTGCCCGAACTGTCGAGTTTGACTCGAGTCGAGTCGAGCGCGTTGCGGTCTGGAAGGCTACCCCGCCGCTCTCGACGCGGCAGCTTTGAGCTGTTGAGCGGACTTGAAACAGAACAAAGGCGTTGCCAATCGCGGGGGGCCCCTTTGCGTGCAGGTTTCCCATACATAGGCCAGATCTCCGAGGATGATAACCTCAAGTGTAAAAGGAAATAATCCAAGGCTCTGAATAACTTAGCTTTTCTGTTGCCGAGTCGGCGTCGTTTCTCCAGCCGCCTTCTTCTCAGAGACCGAAAGCGACGAAGAACCGCTAGGCTAACTACCAGACCCGATTCTCACAATTGCACCCTCTACCTGGCGCGCCAAAGATGTCAGTGTGGAACGACACCTATGGGATCACAAGAATCCCTACTACGGTTGTCGGGGCGCAGGGTTGTGAGGAGAGCAGAGCTAGTAGACAGCACAAGGATCGTTTACCTAGGTTCGGGCCCCGAGGATGCGTAAAACCCTAGTCCTACTTTGGTGGGTGTATTTCTGAGAGTTCTTGAGCTCTCGAACTAGCTGTGGTCAGCGCGTGGTTCGAAAGAGCCGAATCCTTCTCCAGTATGCCATGGGCCTCCTTTTATAGTCTGAAGGGGCTGCCACAGTGGCACACAGGAGGTGGAAAGGCGTACAGTGCCCTGAGCTTATCGCTCGTATTACAGGACAAGACACATTGAATGCGTAGCTTAGGTGTCCCCTTGCTTTATTGGGGGGCGGGGGCGAGGCCCGTCTCGTCCGTCGCCGCTCCTCCTTGCTTCGACACGCGCCCTGGCCAGCGATGCATGCGGCGCCATGTAGGCAGGCAGACAGCTGAGGTGGCGCGGTGGTGGATTCTTCATGAAGATCTGCATGCCGCCACCACTACAAAAAAAAGACACATCCGTGACATTTTGGGCCGAACGAATTTTTTTCTGTCATACATATGACACTTCTATGACGATAATTGTGACAAAACCCGGTATCATCATAGACGTGGTGGGCTCCTACTTCTATGACAAAAATCATGATGAGAAAATGGGCTTTTCGTCCTGGGCGGCCCGGAGACGCAGCTGCATGACATTCTTTGGGCCGTCCATGACGGAAAAAACCGTGGTAGAAGCGAGGGGGAGGAAAATTTCGGGGAGTTCCTGTCGGCGTTCTTGGAATAGGGGTCCCCAGACTTGCCTGCCTGCGGCCTGCGGCGTGGCTCATGTGGGGGCCCAGCGTGGCCCAGCTTCATCAGCCCAAGCTTAAGACCCTCGCGAGGGGCCAAGCATCGCGGGGCGGACGACAGGAACCCTCCTCAGGAGAAGCCTCGTCAGGCAGGCTCACGAGGAGGCGGAGAGATCAAGGCGGGGTACCTCACGAGGGTGCCCCATGACTTGTGCCATGACGATCGAGGCCAAAGTGGCGCCAAAGGGCGCCGGCTCATGAGTGTCCTCATTTCCCCTTTGGTGCAAAGGAGGCAAGCACATGCCAAGGCATCAGGCAAAGGTTACCGCTTCGGTGCAACAAGACCAAGACCAGTAGAGCGGCAGGAAGGAGGTCATCATGGATCCCAGGATGGCGTCACCGTCAGGGCCTTTGGCAGCCGAAGACCAACTTTAGTCAGGATAAGAGTACTAGATGTTCCCCTTCAAAATGGCCAATTGTTGGCGCCCTTCCCGCTCACTATTTGGGAAGAGGCCCAGGGCCTCCCTCTATAAATAGAGCTAGCCACCACAAAGTAGAGGCATCTGATAGAGCCCGAGAGAGAGAGAGAGAGAGGCGATCAAACTCATCCAAGTAGTTCATCGCACCAGCCCAAGAACACCCCTCGCGAGGCTGTTCTTTCTTTGTATTGTTCATCATCAGCCCCTGAGGCAATCCACCACTCCACAAACTAGAGTAGGGTATTACACCACAATGGTGGCCCAAACTAGTATAAACCTCGTGTCCCTTGTGTGTTCTTCGTTCGTAGTTTAGATCCCTCACTAACCATTCACGCATGAGCTCGTAGGGGAAAGATCTCCGCGCACACCCCAGTGTTCGAACCTCAAGGGTCTGCCGGAACCCGAAATCCAACATTTGGCGCGCCAGGTAGGGGTGCGCCGGAATCTTTCTTCCGCTGGTCGCGTATGGTCTTCTCGGTTATGTCCATGGTCGACGCCGCCGGAAGCCAGCTGCCGAAGGCGTCGGGCTGCTCGCTTCGCCGAAGTCGCCTGTAGACGATTTCCCGTCGGCGGACGTCCCTGCTGCGTTCCCGTCGCCCGCCGCTAACGCCTCACCAGGCGGGCGGCAACGAAAGCGGGGATCGTTGGGGGGAGTCACGACGACTCTACCTCGCCCTTATCGCGCCGGGCCGCTTTGCCCGTCGCAGCTCTCCTAAGGGCGGCTCACTGGCGCCACCTTCAAGCCGCCACGTCAAGCCGTTCACCCGCCAGATCGCCGCCGCTTCCAAGTGCCAGGGAGCCCCGCCGGGCTGGGTGGCGCCCGAGGCCGATCTGCTTTTCAACTCGGACGATCACCCCTCCAACCCCGCTGGATCGGGTGCGCTCCCTATGCTATGCACCCCCACCATCTGCGAAGTGGCAGTCACTAGGACCCTCATCGACGGCGGATCCGGCCTCAACATGCTCTCTGTGGAGGCCTTCAGCCCCCTCCATGTGCCACAAGAGCGGCTCCAGCCCAGCGGGCCTTTTTCGGGAGTCGGAGCCGGTTCCACCGCCTCCCTGGGACAAATTCGCCTCCCGGTGACCTTCGCACTTTCATGACAACTACCGCACGGAGCTGATCGACTTTGACATCGCCCCCATCGGCCTCCCCTACAACGCCATCCTTGGCTACCCGGCCTTGGCCCGGTTCATGGCAGCAACTCACCCGGCGTACAACCTCATGAAGATGCCGGGGAGCAGCGACGTCCTTACCGTGTCAGGAAACACCGGCGATGCACTGCAGGCGCTCAAGCTTGTTTACAAGGCGGCTGCGGCGGCACGGGCCACCAGCGCTGACGCCCCCGAGCCCAAGGGGGCTGCGCCATCCAAGAAGAAGCAGCTATTCACTCAAAACAAGGCGGAGACCAAGCAGGTGCCAGTCGACGGGGGCGGGTCCACTGACGCCACCTTCACCATAGGTGCAAACCTCGAACCCGAGCAGGAGGAGGCTTTGGTGAAGTTCCTGCGCGCAAACAAGAAGGTGTTCGCATGGGGACCTGATCAGTTGGCGGGGGTCCCGAGGGGCGTGATTGAGCACCACCTCAACGTGTGCCCCAACGTGCGCCCCGTGAAGCAGAAGGCGAGGCGATCCCACAGAGAAACAAGCTTTCATCATCCAAGAGACCGGCAAGCTAGAGGCAGCAGGGGTTATTCGTGAGGTCCGCTACCCGGATTGGCTGGCCAACCTAGTCATCGTGCCAAAGAAGGGGGGAAAGGAACGTATGTGTGTCGACTTCACCAACCTCAACAAGGCCTGCCCACAGGATCCGTTCCCGCTTCCTCGCATTGACCAGATCGTCGACTCCACCGCAAAGTGTGACTCCTGTCAGGCTTCTGGATGCCTTCTCAGGCTATCACCAGATCAAGATGGCGGTGGAAGACGTGGAGAAAACGGCTTTCCCGACCCCGTGCAGAATGTACTGCTAGTTTAGGTTGCACAACGCAGGCGTGACCTTTCAGCGGCTGATGCACATCGCCCTGGGCCCACAGCTTGGGAGGAATGTTGAGGCGTACATCGATGACATCATAGTGAAGTCTCGGGAGGCGAAAACCCTGATACAGGATTTGGAAGAAACCTTCGCGAGCCTCGATAAAGTGGATCTGCGGCTCAACCCGGAGAAGTGTGTATTCGGAGTCCCCTCGTAAGCTCCTGGGTTTCCTCGTGTCCCATAGGGGCATCGAGGCCAACCCGAAAAAGGTCAAAGCGATCGAAGACATTAGCCCGCCAAAGACCCTCACTGGAAATGCAGAAACTCACAGCGTGTGGATCGAGCTAGGATGTTTCATCTCCAACTGGGAACGAAAGCACCGCCATTCTTCAAGCCGATGAAGAAGAAGGGCCCTTTGAATGGATCAAGAGGCCGACAAGGCATTCCAAGAACTCAAGAGGTACCTCACCAGCCCTCCTGTGATGGTCGCGCCACGCCCACTCGAGCCCCTCGGTGCTCTACCTCCGGGCCACACCCTACTCCGTTGCCCAGCTCTAGTGGCGGTTCGGAAGAGCGCCAGATCAAGGTGCGTCACGCCCGGCCATGGCCCCCACTGGCGGCCACAGACCAAGAAGGCCTCGCGAAGGTCACGACCTCGGCAGATGGAAACCAGCCTCAGCAGGAAGGCGCCCCTAGGGCCGAAGAGGCCGCGCCAGGCAGCCAGGCGCTGGGGGCTCCGTCGACTCGGGAGGCGTCAGACCCTCCGGAGGGCACGGGCCTCGTCAGCACTCCTACTCTCGTCGAACACCCAGTGTACTTCACAAGACGGCCACGGTGCTTTCTGATGCGAGGGCGCGGTACCCCATGCCCCCAAAACTCCTCCTCACGCTGTTGGTAGCCTCACGCAAGTTGCGGCACTACTTCCAAGGTCATCCATCAAGGTCTTCTCAGCATACCCTCTGGAGAGGGTGCTCAGGAGCCCGAACTCATCTGGGAGATTCGCCGAGTTGAACATCGAACTACAAGCGTTTCAGCTAGAATTCAGCACGACCAGAGTCATCAAGGGGGCCGCATTGGCAGATTTCGTGGCAGAATGGACGGAGGCCCTCGGCCTCGAAGCAGGTGAAGACCGATCACTTTCTCCGGGGAGTGAGGCACCGGACGGCTGGGTCATGTACTTTGACAGGGCGTTCTCCCGAAATGGCGCGGGGGCTGGCGCAGTGCTCGTATCCCCTACTCAGGACAAGCTCTATTATGCCATGCAGCTCTGCTTCCAGCACGGGGAAAAGGTCTCGAACAACATAGCAGAGTATGAAGGCCTGATAGCCGGCCTGAGAGCCGCAGTCGCTTTGGGGGTAAAGCGCCTCATCATCAAGGGCGATTCACAACTCCTCGTCAACTTCTCCAACAAGATATACGAGCCGAAGGACGAGCACATGGAAGCCTACCTCGCGGAGGTTCGCAGGATGGAGAAATAGTTCTGGGGGCTGGAGCTACAGCATGTGCCTCGCGGCACCAATCAGGAGGCGGGTGACATCGCCAAGAGGGCGCCCAAGCGGCTGCCTCAGGAGCCTGGAGTCTTCGAAGAGCGACTCTTCAGGCCCTCAGCGGCACCATCACTATCGAGCGCGGCGCAACCTCGGGAGGAGCTCCCCCAGCCGCCTGCCTCGGGAGCCCTGGCCTGCGGCCCAGCCTCAAGGGCATGCCTGCTCCTGGCGTTGGAGCCTCAGGAGGGGTGCTGGATCACAGAGCTCAAGAGCTACTTGACAGAGGGGACCCTGCCGGAGAAGGAGGAGGAGGCGGAGTGAGGGAGTCCCGGACTAGGGGGTGTCCGGATAGCCGGACTATCGTCACGGCCGGACTCCAAGACTATGAAGATACAAGATTGAAGACTTCGTCTCGTGTCCGGATGGGACTTTCCTTGGCGTGGAAGGCAAGCTTGGCGATACGGATATGTAGATCTCCTACCATTGTAATCGACTCTGTGTAACCCTAACCTATCCGGGTGTCTATATAAACCGGAGGGTTTTAGTCCCGAGGACTAACAACAATCATACCATAGGCTAGCTTCTAGGGTTTAGCCTCCTTGATCTCGTGGTAGATCTACTCTTGTACTACCCATATCATCAATATTAATCAGCAGGAGTAGGGTATTACCTCCATCGAGAGGGCCCAAACCTGGTAAAAACATCGTGTCCCTTGTCTCCTGTTACCATCCGCCTAGACGCACGATTCGGGACCCCTACCCGAGATCCGCCGGTTTTGACACCGACATTGGTGCTTTCATTGAGAGTTCCTGCAATATGCGGTCACACCGATAGGCCCGATGGCTCCTTCGATCATCAACAATGACGTGGTCTAGGGTGAGACTTATCTCCCCGGACAGATCTTCGTATTCGGCGGCTTAGCACTGCGGGCCAATTCGCTTGGCCATCCGAGCAGATCGAAGCTACGCCCCGGCCATCAGTCAGATTTGGAAGTTTGAACTATACGGCCGATATCCGCGGAGACTTGATCTTCGACGGATTCGGCCGCAGCTGCGTGCCAGACCGTCTCGATGGGCATGATCTAGCTCTGCCACCGAACAGTGCCCCGGAGGCCGCACCAGTATCCGCTCCGACCCTTAATCCGGAGCCGGATTCCCGATCGAGGACGAGTGGTTGGACACCGCCTCGGGGGCTACAATCTCACGGGCGATCGAGCGAACTCCATCCTTGTCCTGCGAAGACCTCGACTCCAGGTGCGGACTCCTCTCCGGACTCCGAACCCTCCAGCGCCCGCCAATCGAACCCGATGGGGCGCCGGTCATGGAGTTCACGGCCTCGGACATCTTTCAGCACTCGCCCTTTGGCGACATCCTGAATTCACTAAAATCTCTCTCTTTATCCGGAGAGCCCTGGCCGGACTACGGTCAGGAAGGTTGGGATGCGGACGATGAAGAAATTCAACGCCCACCCACCACCCACTTCGTAGCCACTGTCGAAAGCTTACACGACGTGCTCGATTTCGACTCCGAAGACATCGACGGTATGGACGACGATGTAGGAGACAACAATGAGCCAGCACCTATAGGATGCTGGACAACCACCTCATCTCATGATGTATACATGGTGGATACACCTAAAGGAAATGAAGACGAGGAACAACGGGACGCTACGAAGGATAAATCCCTCGAAAAGCAGTCAAAACGGCAACGTAAACGCCGAACAAAGTCCTGCCTCAACAAAGACCCAACCATAGAGCAGGGCGAACCGGTGGACAATGAACAAGCTATCGAGCAATCGTCCGAACAAGACAACTTGGATAAACAATCTGCCCCCGGCGAAGACAGCAGTCCGGACGATCTGACGCCGGACAAACTATTGGAGCAAAATGACCTCCAGAAAAGGCTCATCGCCATCGCTGCAGAGCCTGAAAAAAGCGAAGCGAAGCTCAAAACAGCGGAAGATGCACTCAGGATCGATGGAGCAAAGTATTCAGCACCGCAGACAGTACGGGCTGACAATACCGAACAAAGAGCTACCCAAAATAAAGCTACTGCCTGAATTGACGAGGAGGCCTTAGAGCCCCCACAATTAAAAAGCAAGAAGGCCACCCGGTCGGATGGACGACCTCACGGCAAAAAGAGAGCGGCGAATGGTGCCGCACACACAAGCCAATTTGCGATCCGCATAAGGATTCACATCAAAAGGATGGCCCAGCTTAGGTCCATCTATGGGCCAAGAAAGCATGCTCACAAAGCAATGCAATACGCCAAAATTCCAAGATCGTGGCACACCCAAATATAGGGCGCCAGACACCCCCTATGTTTCACCGATGAGGTGCTGGATCATGAATTTCCAAAGGATTCAAACCCGTGAAACATAGAGGCATCTGACGGAACAACAGACCACTGGAGTTCGGATTGAGGATTACATCCTCCACATACACATGGCTAGAGGAGATGATCTCCACGCCATAAAATACTTACCCTTAAACTCAAAGGGCTAGCTCGGCATTGGCTTAAGAGCCTCCCGAAATACCATTGGAAGGCTGGGAAGAGCTCGAGGATGCATTTCGCAAATTTTGGGGGACTTATGTCCGCCCTCCAGATGCATTTATCTAAGTCACATAACTCAACAGCCCGGAGAGTCAGCCCGAAATTCTGAACAGGTTCCTTACTAAAAGAACCAAATAGTCGATCGTCCGGACGCCTTGAAGCCTTAGCAGCTTTCAAACACAGTCCGAGACGAATGGCTCGCCAGACACCTCGCCAAGAAAAGCCAAGAACAATGGCCGCATTAACAAGCCTCATGACCCGCTTTTGTGCAGAGAGGATAGTGGCTAGCAAGATGCAGCACCAGCGACCCAAGTACATCCGAAATCAGGGATGGAATGGAAAACCACGGCGCAACAAGGACCAACGCCGGATTAAAAGGAACAGTCCAAAGAGCACGCTACCAACGCCGGATTCAAAAGCTCACGGCAGAACAACAAAAACTGCCCCTTCAGGACAATAGCGATGAGCTATCCAACTTCAACAAAATCTTGGACAAGATATGTCAAATCCACAAGACTCTGGAGGCTCGCTAACCATACCCACCGAAATTGTTGGGTCTTCAAACAGTCCGGCAGACTGAACGCCGAAAACAAGGGGCTCGACACACCAAGTGAAGATGACGACGAGCGCCACAAGCAGAGCCCCGGAAAACAAAAGACTTTCGCACAAGAGGTTAAAACAGTAAACTCACTTCATGTGATCAAAGGGAAAAACAGAGCGGCGCCCACTAAAAGGCGCCAAGACACCGGGTTGTCAAAACCAATCACCTTCGACCATCGTGACTATTCGAAAATATCCGGAACGCAGGATGGACTGCCTCGACATCGATCCTATAATCGACGGATTCTAATTTACACGAAGTCCTCATGGATGGCGGCGATGACATAAACCTGATATATCGTGACACAATCCATGAGGATGGGGATAAACCCAACCAAAATTCGCCGTAGCAACACCTCCTTTAAAGGAGTAATGCCAGCCCATATGCCCATTGCACGGGCTCCATATCGCTAGAAGTTGTGTTCGGTTCATCCGACAACTTCCGTCGCGAAAAGGTTACTCTTCCATATCGCCCCGTTTAAAAGTAGCCATCAAGCACTATTGGGACGCGAAGCTTTTGCCCGCGTTAACGCAATACCGCATTATGCATCTCTAACACTTAAAATGCCCGGTCCACGCGGCATCATCTCGTTAAAAGGAAGTATTAAGTGTTACTCGAGCACAGAAGAACGGGAGACTACCTTGACAGCCCCACAGCTATCCAACTCTGCTAGGCAAAGAACCTGAATTGGTCATCCAAACCCCGGACACGGCTAGACGAGTCCGGCGCCTACTAGCGGCATACCCCCATACGAGGGGCTGCATGCATGTATAACACGAGACAATAAAGCTCAACTTCATTCACTTCTTCGAACCATACTCTGTTTATTTAATATTAAGTACATCTTTCGCACGGTCCTTTTTCCTTTAAACTAAGTTCCTCTCTTTTACAGATGAGCAACGTGCTACACCCGTCCAGGATACGGCACAACGGAGACACAGGCGCAGACGTGCAGTAGGGACACGTTGCAAGGATTCTTTTTAGATTAAGACCCTGCATAAACCTTTTTTCACTTTCTCTTGTTGATATACATCCCCCCGGTTCCTTAATATAACCGAGGAGGAGGCTGGTGCTTTGGCATTGGCCGCACTGTAATTTTTATGCGCTGCACGGACACGGGGCTTAGGGCATTATTCTGCCCATTTTCATAAAGACCGAATACCTTAGGGAGTATTCGGCGTCTCGAAATTAAGCCTTATATGCATCAGCTCCGAATCATGTCTTTGGTCAAATGTTGGGTTGCGGCTCCTGTGTTTTGCTGCCTTACGCTCCGCTTTTCACGGCTAACGCGACACCAGGAGAACTACTGCGATTGTGTCCCGGTTGGGCGGGCAGCACCTCGATGAGAAAGCCGAAAACTGACTGTCATGATATAGCGAGAGACTGGTCAACCACTCGATGACTCACATGAATGTTTAGGATTCCTCCGCATTAATGAAGGACTGGTTTTTGGTCAGGCACATACGCACCCCGAATTCGGGAGAGTGCTGTGCCCCCAGGGGCTATATAGTAGCCCCAACCTCGAACTCCTATGGTAAGTGAAAGTGAGAAAGCATTATAGTCCGGTTGCCTGGTTTGCTATGCTATCACCTCCTTAACAGGACCAAGACGTTGGATTAAGTGTGAAAAAGCGCTTTCTTTGCAAACACCCCCGCACTATGTGCGTGGGGGCTGAAGCCAAGGACTGCCATCTTTCAGGTTATATACACATATACATAAACGCCAACAGGAGTAGTTTACTACTTGAACGCACAAGTATAAAAAGCTCTTATATTATATTGAAACATTGTTTTCACAAATCATACATGTCATTTAAACATAATATCCTTCGAGCAATGCGTCTCTATTAAACGGCGCCAGTGTGACTTCTTCAAAGTAGTGCTCGGCGGTACTCGGCTCGGTCTGAATCTTGGGATGCAACGTCGGTGGCCTTCATCTCGCCCGGTATGTCTTGACACGGGCGAGCCATCCGCGCTCCTCAATACACGCCGATCGCTTCATTGCGTCGATCTGGCGGTACCGCGCAAGGAACTGTTGCACTAAACCAAAATAGCTCTTCGGCTGGGGTCCGCTCGGCCACAAGTGAGTCAGGACATGCTTCATGGCAAATCCGTACAACCGCTTCAGCTCGGCCCATACTACCAACCGATCGGTCAGCGCCAGAGGACGCCCGGACTATGGAATTACGACCAATATAGCTCTTCCTTCGATGCCCTTCTCCGGCCCCGGAAGTGCTCAACCGCGTCATGGCGCTTCGCCGCCAAGTCCGAGATAAGCATCCTCCGAACTCCACAACTTATCCAACCGAGCATACTTTGGATCTGTATATTTCCTCCGCAGTTAAAACGGTTTTCCAGCCGCAATTGCCCCGGCCTGACTCAACTCCTCCTTGGCAGCTCTCAAAGCCGATTGGGCATTCTTGGATTCGGCGGCGGCCTTTTTTAGGCCCTCTTGTTCCGCTTGACGTTCTTTTTCGAGAACCTCGCAGCGATCGGTAGTATTCCTTAACCTTTTTGCCATATCGGCCATTGCCTCTTTGCTTTGGTAGTGAGCAGCCCGTTCGGCTTCTAGCTCTTCGGCCGCCTTTAAAGCGGCCGCATTACTGATCCTGGCTTGCTCTTTTGCTCGGCGAAGTTCCGCCCATAGCTCCTCCACAGCGGCACCATCTGCATTAAGCATACGAATAGTAAGACATGGGCGTCAAGCTCCCTTACCAGGTGTCCGCATAGAAGTCGCATACCTTGTGACTCATCAAACCATTTATTGACCAGCGCGATGTCCGCATCCGCCTCGTCAAGTTGCTGCTTTAGTTCGGCATATTCATCAGTCCGGCTGGCCTCCGGACGCCCCGCCACCTGTTTAGGAGCGGCGATATGTTATAACTGAGAATTTGATCCTCGGCACGTTGTCAATTTCGACAACATACCGAGTCTCAGGGGCTACTATCTATACATGGCGCATTTTATATGCATAACTGTCAGAAGGTAGATCATTTTTGTGTACCTCAAACCCCATCAGTAAGCTTCTGACGGCTTCATGCAATCCGCTCTCCGCGGATGCAATTCTTTCAATCACCGTACCCATTAGAGCACGGTGATCTTCTGAAATAGCCGCCGCCGAGCAGATCCTTCAGCTCCTCCGTCCAAGACACCACTTGGCGTGGGACCTTCCGCCCTCACGGACTTGGGGAACCCTCCGCGACGACACCTCCGGGTCGCCCGCTTCACATGAGGGTGCGACAGGTGGGGCGTTTCGCTCTCCATCATCTCCGAAGAAGATCCCTCAAGACGAGCTCTGCTGAGAAGGGCTGAGGTCGAACTACAAGGTACAATTTCGGGTTATCTTCACGAATAAATACTGAGGATGTTCCTTATTTACAAGACCCCTTCTTTTTACTTACGGCTCATTGAGGGCTGATCCCCTTGGGGAAATAATGCGGCTGGGTTACTTCCCAGCGCCGGGCTCTCTGCCGAAGATTCCTTTCCTCTCTTTGAGGCCTTGACCTCCGGATCTTCTGAAGCGGTCCTCTTCTCTCCTCGGAAGGTGGGACTCTTAATCCCTCCTTCCTTGATAGCCTCCTTCGTAGAGGCAGTTGCTTCCCCGCTCCCCCCTTCGCCTTCTTCAAAAGGCGCGACCTTCAGCATCTTGGTCAGCATGGGATCCGGCGTGGTCTCTGGGAGGGGAGCCGGACACCTTATTAACTTTGCCTTGGCTATCCACTCCTGTTCAAGAAACGGCTCCTTTAAAGGGCATATATATAAAATAAATGAATGAACAGCTTGTCCGGTTACAGGACTACTTACTTGAGTATCTGGCGATTGCAGCTTAGTCCTGCGTCCTCGGTCAAGTCCGACACTTCTCTTGTGATCCAAGAACAGTTTATACATATCCACGGGCGTCGTGCCCATAAAATTTTGGAGAGCTCGTGGTCCCTCGGATTGAATTCCCACAAAGTGCGGAGGGGCGACGCTTGCAGGGCTGAAGGCGCTGGATCACCGTAATTCCTGCGCCATCGTGACCAGATTGATCCCTCTTTCACGGAGGTCTCGAATATGGCCCTGCAGCAAGGAACGTCCTTGGCGGCCCCAGTCGAGCCCCTTGTTGACCCATGATGCCAGCCATTGTGGTGGACCTGAGCGGTAGGCGGGGCGCCGCCCATTTGGTGCCCCAGGAGCGGTGATATAAAACCACTCCGTTGCCACAAACAAAGCTCCTCTTGAAAAGAGCCCTCGGCCACGGAGCATCGGCACATTTGCTTATGACCGCCTCCTCCACCTGCTTGTTGCCCTCGATCATCTTTGGCTCCACCTTGAAGGTCTTGAGCCACAATCCAAAGTGAGGGGTAATATGGAGGAAGGCCTCACATACGACACGGAATGACGAGATATGGAGGATGGACTCCGGATTCAAGTCATGGAAATCAAGCCCATAATAAAACATGAGCCCATGCACAAAGGGATCCGTCGGAAAGCCTAAACCTCGAAGGAAGTGGGACACGAACACCACGTTCTCGCCGGGCTCAGGAGTGGGAATGACCTGCCCTGGAGCAGGCAGCCTATGCGAGATCTCGCCGGTTAGATACTCGGCGTCAAGGCCGCAGCTTTAGCACGCCTTCTTACGTGACGGAGGAAGACATCCATCAGCCATGCTGGTCGGATCCGGACATCGCCGAAAGTCCGCGCGCTGAATCAAGCTTTGGGGTTGGAACTCGAAGCGCGAGGCGAACTCGATGGAGGGGTGTAAAAAGAAGAGGGCCTTGGTCTCATTATAAAGAGGTTGAGTACCAAGAGCCCACCCCGTGGTCGATTAGGACTCGCCTTTGATAGAGAAGGCAGGCCAATGGGCACGGTTGGGTTACCCACGTCCGTATTGATGAGAATCCCGGAATAAGGGGCACGATCTATGCCTTGATAAGACGTGCCAAGGAAACCGCCTCGCTAAACACGCTGAGGTGGAACAATAAAAAACGATTCATATAAAGGCCTGGCCGTGGTGTGATGTCACGCCGCGGAATACGTCAGCAGATCTGTGCAAAAATTATTCTCTCTACGGTGTTATGTGGAACTTGTTTTGCAGAGCCGGACACTATCCTTGTGTTCAAAACCTTCTATGAAGTATTCGGAGGAGGAACCCGCCTCGCAATGCCGAAGACAATCAACGGCCGGACTCATCGTCATTGAAGCCTGGTTCGGGGCTACCGAGGAGTCCCGGACTAGGGGTGTCCGGATAAGCGGGACTATCGTCACGGCCGGACTCCAAGACTATGAAGATACAAGATTGAAGACTTCGTCCCGTGTCCGGATGGGACTTTCCTTAGCGTGGAAGGCAAGCTTGGCGATACGGATATGTAGATCTCCTACCATTGTAACCGACTCTGTGTAACCCTAACCTATCCGGTGTCTATATAAACCAGAGGATTTTAGTCCATAGGACGAACAACAATCATACCATAGGCTAGCCTCTAGGGTTTAGCCTCTCTGATCTCATGGTAGATCCACTCTTGTACTACCCATATCATCAATATTAATCAAGCAGGAGTAGGGTATTACCTCCATCGAGAGGGCCCGAACCTGGGTAAAAACATCGTGTCCCTTGTCTCACCATCTGCCTAGACGCACAGTTCGGGACCCCCTGCCCGAGATCCGCCGGTTTTGACACCGACACGGAGCGTGTGGCGCGGCAAGCCACGACCTACTGCATCAGGGATGGAGAGCTTTACCGGAGGCGGCCGAATGACGTGTCCCTACGCTGCATCCCCAGAGAGCAAGGGAAGGAATTGCTGGAAGACATACACGACAGAGACTGTGGGCATCACTCGTCGTCGCGAACCCTCGTTGGCAAGGCGTTCCACGCTGAGTTCGACCGCCCACAAAGACTTCGGCCGACGCAGTTGAGCTGGTAAAGGCTTGCGAGGCCTGCCAATTTCACGCCAAGCAGATCCATCAGCCGGCAGGAGGTCTGCAAACTATACCCCTCTCATGGCCATTCGCAGTTTGGGAGCTGGACATTCTAGGCCCGTTCCCTCGGGCGCCAGGGGGCTATCGCTACCTCTACGTCGCCGTGGACAAGTTCACCAAGTGGACTGAGGTGGAAGTTGTCCGCACCATCCCAGCGGGCTCTGCGATCAAGTTCATCAGGGGCCTCGTGAGCCGGTTTGGGGTGCCTAACCGCATCATCACCGACAACGGTTCACAGTTCACCAGCAATCTCTTCAAAACGTACTGTGCTGACCTTGGAACGTAGATATGATATGCTTCGGTGGCGCACCCCCGGAGCAACGGCCAGGCCGAGCGAGCCAACGCGGAGGTCCTGAAGGGCCTCAAACCCAGTACCTTCAAGAAGAAGCTGGAGGCCTGCGGCAGGGGCTGGCACGACGAGCTCCAGTCAGTGTTGTGGTCCATCCGCACGACCGCGGCCAAGCCAACTGGCGAGACCCCGTTCTTCCTCGTCTACGGAGCGGAAGCCGTCCTCCCTCACGAGGTCAGGCGTCGCTCTGCACAGGTCCTGGCATTTGACGAGGCGCAGCAGGACGCCATGCAGGGGACGGATCTCGTGCTGGGGGAGGAACATCCTCGAGAGGCCACACTGCGAGCGGCAAGGTATCAACAGGCGCTGCGGCGATACCACTGTCGTAACATCCGTCCAGGACTCTTGAGGTAGGGGACCTTGTGCTCAGACGGGTCCTCTCCAGGGAAGGGTTGCATAAGCTCTCTCCCATGTGGGAGGGCCCGTTCAAGGTTGTTCATGTTTCCAGGCCCGGCTCAAGACGCTTGGAGACTCGTGGAGGGTGCCCATCCCGAGCGCGTGGAACATCCAGCATCTCCGGAAGTTCTACCCTTGAAGAAAGGCCGGGAGCACATGAAGAAGGCAAACACTGTGAAGCTCATCTTCGAGAAAGGCCGGAGCCTGTGAAGAAGGCAAACGCCTGTGAAGCTCATTTTCCCGAGAAAGGCCCGGAGCCTGTGAAGAAGGCAAACGCCTGTGAAGCTCATTTTCCTGAGAAAGGCTCGGAGCCTGTGAAGAAGGCAAACGCCTGTGAAGCTCATTTTCCCGAGATAGGCCCGGAGCCTGTGAAGAAGGAAAATGCCTGTGAAGCTCATTTTCCCGAGAAAGGCTCGGAGCCTGTGAAGAAGGCAAACGCCTGTGAAGCTCATTTCCCCGAGAAAGGCCCGGAGCCTGTGAAGAAGGCCAATGCCTGTGAAGCTCGCCGCCCATGACACTCTCACGTAATAATGAGTTGGGGCTGTACACGCCCCAGAGTCTCAGGAGCGCCGACCTCAGGCCCTGGGGCTCCCGCCCACACCCAGTGGCAGCACTTAGCTCCGCGCTGGTGAGAAGACGTCGAAGACTAGATTAGGTGCCGGGCGCGGCTTTTTCATTTGCTTTCTGCAGTTGGCTTGTTCATTTCTATTTGAAGTTTTATTGAAGTTGTTGCCGCCCTTGGCTTGTGACTCTTTGTCTTTTTCGCTCACTTGCCTCGTTTTCTCTCGCGCAAGTCTCGCGAGGGAGCAATGCGGTCACCCTCGCGAGAGTTTTCTGCCCTTGTCGTTGAAGCTTTCCTATCCAGGTCCACTACGGGAGCAACCCTCCCAGTCCATGCCCCACGGGCATCGCGACGCAAACACAGGACCTGGGTCGGTCGCCTCCGCAACTGAGGTCGGAAGCTACCCCTCCTGACTAATCCCTGCAGGGCATGAAGCATTCGACGAGGCCTCGGCCTCGGGAAGCAAAGACCGCGACAGGCCCCCCCGAGCTAAGTAGTTCTTGCACGCGGGCATGCGGCATAAAAGCATAGCACAGAAATAGCGAAAACAACATGGTAATTAACAACAACAGTTCAGCACGCCCCCACGGGGCCCTACACTACTTTTTCCTTGCGCAGGGAAGGGAGAAAAACAAAATAGGCACAACTCGCCCAACACCAGCTCGCGGCGAAGGCCCGCACTGCCTCCGGAGCTCAGCCGGACTCCCCCTCACGCTTCACCGAGGAGCGACGGCGGGCTGACCCGCTATGTCACAGCCCCAGATCAGCCCTAGAGCTTGCTTGTAACTAGTGGCATTGCATCCATGCATCATGTTTGAATTTTCATGAAATTTGAAATGGGGATGACCAAGCCCTAGCACTAAAACAATTCAAATAGGTTCAACTTCAAAGTATCTTCAAAGAACCCAAATTGGTTTGCAAAAATGTTCATGATTAATGGAAAAAGGTGAAAACCATATCCAGAGGTGATGGATATTTTTCCAAGACATTTTTGGATTTTTGAATAAACCATATTGTATTTGAATTGGGGCATTTAAATACTATTAATATTTTTAAATGCTCCAACAATTACGAAAATAGTTAAGGGCCTCTGTAATAATTCAGTTAAATGCCCACAATTATTTTCAGGATTTATTTAAATGATTTGGTGCCAAACTAAATCAAAACAGAGCAGAAAAATAGAAAAAAACAGAAATAAGGAAAGAGAGAGAGAAACCTTACCTGGCTTACCTGCACAGCCCAACTGGCCTGGCACTGTAGCAGCCCAGCCGGGCAAAAACAGGCCCAGCCCAACTCCCCACCGTCTTCAACCTCTGCCAGTAGGCAGAGGCGTGTCGACGCCACAGCAGCCACCTCCACCACCGCCGCTTCACTTCCCGGCCTTCTGGACGCCCTCGCAGCCACGAACCCCCTCGACCCCTGGACCCCCTCGCTCTCTCCCTCTCCCTCGTTCCCTCCTCTGTCTCGCTCTCTCTCCCGAACCCGAACGAGCTCGCCGGCGCCGATCGCCCGTGCCATGACCACAGCCACCCCTTGCCCCTCTGCCGTCCCAGGAGCTCCGCCTCGACCCCCTCTTCCACCCCACCGATCCACGGCCCTCCGGAGGCCACCTTCATTGTCATCAGCGGTCATCCCCAACCTCGGGCAACCGAGCCCTCGCCATCGATTCGCCAGATCCGGCCGCCCGAGCCCATCGACCCTCCAACGGACTCCACGGTGAGCCCCGCGCCGTCTCCCCTTCTCCCCTGGTCGCCCGCCCTCTAGGCCGTAGGCCCTGCCGTGGTCGAAGCTTCCCCTGCGCCCGGCCATGTCGCCGCCGTCCCTGCAGCCGCTTGAGCTCGATTAGGAGCGCGTCATCGTGCTCACCGCGACTCCAGGAGTCCGGAGAGCCCCTCGATGAGTTTCCCTGCGCTCTGTAGGCCTGCGTCGCTCGAACCCGTAGCTCCGGCCACCGCCACGGACTCGCTTCGCGAACTCCGCCACCCCGCACCTCCCGCTAGTCTCCTTAGATGCTTGTGAGCCCGGCGTCACGAGGGCCCCTCCGCCTCTCTTTTGGTCACCGAGGAGGAAACCCGCACCCTCCGCCGTCTCTGGCTCCGCCCGGCGAGCCGCTGGGTCAACTCCGGCGAGTTGACCCAGGTTTGGCCTAGTTTGACTTCCCGGAGCCATCGACATGCGGGCCCCGCCTGCTAACTAATCTAGTTTAGGTTTAAACTAATTTAACTTAACCTAGGTTAGTGCTAATTGACGAGGTTAGTTTAGTTAGTCACTGACGTGTGGCCCCACACGTAAGGTTTGACCCAGGTTGACTGCTGACGCGGTGCTGACGTCATGCTGACGCAATTATTTGATTTTCGGATTTAATTTAATTCAGGAAATTTCGTAAAATAACCCAAACTTCAAATATTCATAACTTTTAATCAGTAACTCCAAATTAAATAATTTATATATGAAAAATGATCAGAAAAATATGAAGAATCTGTTTATGGCATTTTCATGCATGATTGAACAAGTTAACCTCACTGAATAGGATGAATCATGATTAGGGCAAATTATGAAATAACATTTGGAGTTGGAGTTTAACCTTGGTTGAATTCCACTTCAATTAACTTGGCTAGATATTGCATTAGGTGAATTCAGTACCTTAACATGACATGTCATTCATGTGAATGTGCATTGCATTGATTGTGTTCTCTCTTGTTTGTTTGCCGTGCTTCGCCCCTCTCGGTGAGACGCACGTCTGACGATGAATTCGATGACACCGATGAAGAACTATATTATCTTCAAGTGCCGTGCAAGCAAAACCCCTTGTTCATTCCGATACAATCCCACTCTCTCGCTCCTGCTCTATTTTATTGCATTAGGACAACATCGATTCAACTGTTACTTGCTGCGGTAGCTGAACCCTTGATCCTTTGCATGACCTGTCATTCCACAAGAATTAGATGAAACCCACTAGCATGAGTAGGAATTGTTTGAGCCATGTTGTGCCTACTCATTTATGCTTGTTGTCATGCCTGCTTTGCTTAGAGTTGAGTCGTGTCGATTCATCGGGATGAATCGGAGGTGTGTGAACATGTCCCATCTGCGTGTGTGATCTAAGTGTGTGAACACGATTTGGTAAAAGGTAGCGGTGAGAGGCCATGTAGGAGTACATGGTGGGTTGTCTCATTGCAGCCGTCCTCGTGAACTGAGATACGTGTATGTGATCCATGAAACAGTTACTACCATGCATTGGGCCCGAAACCAATGGACCCTCTCGGCTTCTTAACCACCCTTGTCCTCAGTCCGGGAGTTGCAAGTAGTTTCTGGTGTTTGTAGCATGCTGGGGGCCGCACGCAGCGCTGACCATAGGGGTGGGTTGTGTTGCGGTAGGCACCGTGGCCCGGTGTACCGATTCGCCCGTTTGGTGTCTCGGGAACCCTGCACACATCGTTCGGGGCTGTATGGGAAACCTCGGCCGGACTTCCTGCGGATGGAACTCGAATAGGCGATAAACTGGACTTGGGACTTGTGTGTTTAGGTAGGTCGTGGCCGACACCCACGTTGGGCTTCCGCTTGAAGGTTGCCGAGTACATGTCGTGTAAACGGCGGTAAGTGGTGAGCGTGTGTGAAGAAGTACCCCTGCAGGGTTAAGATGATCTATTCGAATAGCCGTGTCCACGGAGAAGGACTTCTGGGTTGCCTATATCAGTTCATAGACAAGTGAAAGTGGATACTCTAAAATGCGCAAGATAAGCGTGAGTGCTATGGATGTCGTTCTCGTAGGGAGACGGGAGCGGATCCATAGTGGTGTATTGATATGGTGGATATGTGGACTCGTGCGCCACCTCAAAAGAGTTACTTGCGCAAATGTAGTTCAGATAGCCACCGAAGTCAAAGCTGGCTTGCCGTAGTCAAACTCCACCACCCCTTTTGATAATGATGCATATGTAGCTAGTTACGATGTAAGCCTTGTTGAAATACGTTTGTACTCACGTTTGCTTATTTTATGTTTTGCGTAGAGACTTCGGTATCGCTAGTAGTTCCGCTTGGACTTGACGGTTAGCTTGTTACCTCGGCTACGATCTTGTGCCTCGGCAGGATCTCGGTAGATAGTCGCTTCTCAGCCCTTTTCATTTATAGTTATGCGTACTCGAGACATGTTTAGCTTCCGCTTGTGCTTTGACTTGTATGCTGAGTGTTGGGTCATGAGACCCATGTTTGTAATATCTCGCTCCTCGGAGCCTATTGAATAAATAATTGAGTCGTAGAGTTATGTTGTGATGCCATGTTGTATCTACACATATTGAGCATATTGTGTGTATGTTTGAAATGCTTGGTATGTGTGGGATCCGATAAACTAGTTGTTTATCCTTGGCAGCCTCTCATATGGGGAAATGTACTCGTGCTTCCGAGCGATAGTAGTCCGCTATGTACCCGTTCACCGAGTCCTGCTAGCCCAAAGACTACTGCTTGGACACTTGACTGGCCGACATGTGTTTCACTTCGTTCCTATGTCCTGTCCCTTCGGGAAATGTCACGCCGGTGGTATTCGAGTCCCGCCTAGCTCGCTACAGCCCGGGATACCGGAGTCCTGTTAGCCCAAAGGTTACAGCCCGAATATATACGTTGATGACCGACATGCTCGATGTGATTCATGTATGCCTGTCCCCATGGGTTAGCGCCGCTTTGGGTTCACGACTAGCCATGTCGGCCGGGTTCTTTGTCATATGGATGCTAGCGACACTATCATATACGTGAGCCAAAAGACGCAAAACGGTCCCGGGCCATGGTAAGGCGACACCCGTGGGAATACCGTGCGTGAGGCCGCAAAGTGATATGAGGTGTTACCGGCTAGATCGATGTGACTTGGGATCGGGGTCCTGACACACTACCTCCCTCCAGGCGGGCACGACGGCACGGGGGCTGGTCGCGGCCACCGCTGGAGGAGCTGCTGTCTGAAGGAGAGCCGCCGAAGCTCGACGAGCCCCGAGCGCCGCCGACCACGCGCCCGCTGCCATCCTCGTCCCGATCATCGCCAGGGCTGGGTCCACGGCCGCGGTCATCGTCTTCGGGGCAGCACCCGGTGCAGCGACCGTCTTCTCCGAACACTCTCACGTAGAGGGTGGCGTCGCCGTCAAACTTGAAGTGCAGGGTGCACCGCCGGTGTTGGGGATGTAACTACTGAGTGTAGATCGCCCAGGAGGGGCCGGTTCACCCTCAGCTATATTGAAGCCCACAAAGACTCAGAAGATGGCGCTTTACTATGAAACTTAGAGGCCCGGAGCCCAAAGGCGGATTAGGGCCCATAACGGTAAAACCGCCATAGTCATGTAACTTGTGTTGTAAGATAAGGAAGGAGAGACCGAGCGAACACTTGTATGAAGTCGGCCTCGGGACTCAGAGACCAGCCGAGGCCAACCCATGTATATAAGGGGACAAATTCGGCAAGCGGCTTAAGGCCAGACAACAACAACTCGAGGTCTAGGCGAAGCTGTTTGCTCCCTAGTCATCGAGACCACATCAATCCCATCACAACTAGACGTAGGATTTACCTTCATCGAAGGGGCCGAACTAGTATAACTCTCGTGTCTTTGCGTCCGCTTTAACCCCTCCAAGTTAACCCGTAGCGATGGCTCCGCGACTAAGTCCTTTCATGAGGACATCTGCCGTGACAAAACGACGACAGTTGGCGCCCACCGTGGGGCTATCGCACGATGGTTTGATGATCTTGGAGGGCAAGCTCGAAGGACTTGAAGGCTACGCTGTGGGCCGGATGACCAAGAGTCGTCGCGGCAAGCTCTACATCGACGATGCAGGCTGGGTCCCCGAGGCCGGCTCGATTGAGTATGGGTACCGGGTCCCCTTTGGTGGCATACACGTTTTCATCGGCAAGATCGGTGAGCCAGGGCCTGAGCCGGACATCTGCACCGACCTCGTCGAGACGGCTTAGCGTGCGAAACCTGCCCCAGGCTAAACCGGCCGTCAAGCGTGCCTTCATGGGAGTCATCCACGGAGGAAGTTATGAGGACGGATCAGAATCTGGGGGCGAAACCGTCGTCTACTCACGATGACGAAGTCGTCGACCGAGAAACCGAAGTCTCTATATCAGCTGCAAGATGGCCGGATTGGGGGCTGTTCCGACGTGACAGTATTCCGGACCCCTCTGATCTACCCAACCGGGTTGGAATATTCATGGCCGGTACACAAGCAACACTTCACTCTTCGACCGCTGCGACAATGATTGCCAATTCAACAATGGGCGGCGGCAGCCGGGCAGAGGCCCCGTGACGCCCGCCGCTCAAGTTTTATCGTAACTATTCGATCGTTATTGTGCTCATGGCAGAGGTTAACCCGGCGGACCAGGAAATTCATAATGCGGAGATTGCGAAGGTGAAGGAACAAATCACTCGAGCTAAAGCGGATCTGGCAGCCGCAGACGCCAGATGGCGGCAGAGCGGGCCGCTTTGGATGCGCAGCTTATAGGCTCATGCCGGATCGTGAGCGTCGCACGAAGTCATGAAGAGGAAATACATATCCCGTTTGCCTTCAGTTTTCGAGGGAAGAGATCTCTTCAACACCCCAGGAGCAGGGACCAGTAATCCGCCGGTGGTAAACCGGGCGGAAGCACCTGGGACGGGCGTGCCGGTTCAGCCCCGCATAATAGATCTACCTCGCCATAATGCCAAAGACGCCTCGGTACTGTGCAAACACCTCGTGTCACTACTCCAACCCGATGGATAACCTTGTTGCAGCTGCGGCACGGTTGGAGGCGATTCCAATTGAAGGCGATTCACCACGAGCGGAGACGCTACTGGGTCAAGGAACTCCTTAGGACAGCTACGGTCCAACAGAAGCGATTCAGACAACCGCGACCGGATCCACTCTACCCCCACCCAAGCCGGGTTATAGCAGGCACGTGGATGAACCGGCCGTATCAAGTAATGCACGGCGGTATGCGCCCGTGGCAACAACCCGGTAGGTGGTTTCGACAACACTCGGGAGGTGGTGGACCGGGCCCGCACGCAGGGAGGCCGAAAGTTAGCGACAAAGATCGTGGATTATCAGCTTATGCCGGTTCGTCCGACCATCTTTGAGCCTGGAGTTACCTCTAGCTCTTTGGGGGTGCCTTGCCTTGTCCCCGCTTTACGCAATGTACGCTTGCCCAAGGATTTCAAGGGGCCGTGCAAGGTGCCAAATTACACCACTGATCTGGCTCTAGAAGCATGGATAGAGAGTTATGAGATGGCCATGGAGATGCTGGATGTGGATGAAGCCGCGTGTGCGAAGTACTTCACCATGATGCTCGAGGGCACGGCCCGTACTTGGTTGAAAAGCTTGCCACCCAATTCTATCAGTTCATGGGCCCAGTTGCGGACCCGGTTCATTCAGAATTTCAAAGATACCTGTAAGCAGCCCATGTCTGTGGTGGACTTGGCGGCTTGTGTCCAAGGTGAAGGGGAGTCAACAACCCATTGGGTACGCCGTGTTTCGGAAATCTTAAATTCTTCAGACCGGATCAACGCTGATTCTGTGATCTTGACCCTAGAGGGCAACTGCCGGTTTAAACCTTTAAAGTTGAAGCTGGGGCGCATGAAGCGGTTTTGCAACGACATGGGCACTCTCATGGGCGCTTTAGTGAAGTATGCTGATTCTGATAGTACCAAGGATCCCGAGTCTGATGATGATGATGAGACAGGGAAGGGAAAGAAGAGCAACAACTCCAAAAGCCAGCAAAGATCATTCGCGTGTAATGGTGGAAGTAAGCGTAAAGCGAACGTCAACATGGACTTCAGAGCCAACACCAACGCTACAGGACAAGGGTAGGCGGCGCAAGGGTAAACAAATAATCGAGGTGGAGCGCCTAATCCCAATCCGGACCGCTTGAACTATCTGTTGAATCAACCCTGTCCGAAGCATGGGACGAAGGAGGCACCAACAAATCACCTCTGGAAGGATTGTTACATTATGCAGGAGTTCAAAAGTTCTAATGCTTTCCGGTATAATCAAGGTTCCGACGGCGGTTCAGGGTCCGGCCTGGGTTACGCTGGAGGATATTCCGTTCGTGGTTTAATGGTAATCCCGGACATAACAATCGAACGATCGTAATAACCAGTGGTGGTTACAATCAGCCAGCTGACGGCAATGGGTTATCGAGCAACCCAAAGCAGCTTGAATAGTGGGCAGTACCACGTCTTCACTACCAGCTTAGACAAGCGAGACCGGAAGCTTCAGAAGCGGGCAGTCAACATTGTTGAACCGGCCGTGCCGCATTACCTACGCTGGTCAGAGTAGCCCATTGTGTGGAGTAGAGAGGATCATCCTCCCCGGGTTGACAATCCGGCCAGCTAGCCCTAGTGGTGGCACCTCAGGTGGGAGGTTATAAGTTCACCAAGGTGCTTATGGACGGAGGGAGCAGCATCAACATCCTGTACTATGAGACCTTCCGTCATATGGGGTTAACAGATAAACATCTCAAACCGTCCAATACAGTGTTCCATGGTGTGGTGCACCGCAAGTCAAGCGTATCCGGTTGGTAAAATAGCTCTAGAGGTGGCCTTCGGGATGATCATGACTCAGATCGTAAACATTGACGCTTGAAGTGGTGAAAATTCAAAGTCCATATCACGCCCTCTGCTTTGGGCGGCCGGCTTATGCCAAGTTCATGGCACGACCTTGTTATATCTATTTGCAGCTCAAGATGCCGGGTCACAAGGGGACAATAACGGTTCATGGGAGCCGCAAGATCGCTTTGGAGTGTGAGGAAGGTGATGCGGCTTACGCAGAGTCGGTTTGTGCCACCGAGGAGCTGAAGTATTATAAGGACAATGTTGATCCCATGACATGACTCCATTGAAGAAGCCAACTACAGAGCACGATCCGCCCTGAAGTTCAAATCGACAAATGAGACTAAGCTTGTTGACTTCAGACTGGCGATTCGTCCAAGCGATTCAAAGATCGGTGCCAACTTGGATCCAAAATAGGAAGCGCGCTACCATCGAAGTTCATCCGTGAGAATCGGGACATTTTGCATGGAAGCCTTCCGACATGCCGGTGTACCGAGGAAGCTCGCTGAGCACACTCTTAATGTTGATCCCAAGTACAAACCGTAAAGCAGTTTCTCCGCCCGGTTTAACGAGGAGAGGCGCAAGGCCATTGGAGAGGAGGTTGCTGTGCTCTTAGCAGCCGGGCTCTATCGTTGAAGTTTTCCATCCAGAGTGGCTTGCTAATCCGGTGCTGGTCCTTAAGAAAAACGGCACTTGGCGCATGTGTGTGGATTACACAGATCTTAACAAGGCTTGTCCAGCAGATCCTTTTGCCCTCCCCCGCATTGACCAGATTATTGATGCCACTGCGGGTTGTGAGCGTTTGAGCTTTTTGGATGCGTATTCTGGATATCATCAGATCAAGATGGCGGTTAAGGACCAGGAGAAGACAACGTTTATCACCCCCTTTGGAGCCTTCTGCTATGTGTCTATGCCTTTTGGGCTCAAGAGCGCCCAAGCAACGTATCAGCATTGTGTACAAAATTGCTTGCATAAATAGATCGGCCGTAATGTGCATGCCTATGTGGATGATATTGTGGTTAAGTCAAGGAAGAAGGAAACACTGATTGATGATTTAAAAGAAACCTTTGACAACCTACGGGTTTACAAGATGATGCTCAACCCGGCCAAATGTGTTTTTGGTGTTCCGCGAGCAAGTTATTGGGTTTCTCGTGTCCAACAGGGAATTGAAGCTAATCTGGAGAAGATTACGGCTATCACCTCCTGGCTAAACCAAAGTGTATTAATGATGTCCAGCGTTTACGGGCCGGATTGCCATGAGCCGGTTTATCACCGCCTCGAGAGAAGGCCATCCCTTTATACCGAGATCTTTGAAGAAGACAGATCAATTTGTCTCGAGTCCAAATTACCGATGAAGCATTGGAGGACTTAAAGCGGCAATTGGCCAACCCGCTTTGTGCTCGCCGCTCCCATCGACAAGGAGCCGCTTCTGCTATATGTTGCTGCTAACGCCAGGGCGGTTAGTGTGGCCATCGTGGTAGAGCGGAAGGAGGCAGGGAAGGAGCATCCGGTTCAACATCCGGTTTATTATATCAGCGAGGTGCTTATTGAATCTAAGCAAATATATCCGCATTGGCAGAAGCTGGTGTATGGAGTTTTTATGGAAAGCCGGAAGCTGAAGCAGTATTTCCAAGGGCACCCCATCACGGTGGTCAGTTCAACTCCCTTAGGTGATATCATACAGAACCGGGAGGCGACTGGCCGGATTACCAAGTGGGCTATAGAGCTTGGGCCGCACGGTTTGAAGTATGTACCTCGGACGGCGGTGAAATCTCAAGCACTTGTGGATTTCATTAATGATTGGACGGAGTTGCAAGCGCCTGAAGAAAAGCCGGATCATACATATTGGACCATCCATTTTGACGGATCCAGGCAGTTGGAGGGCTCGGGGGCTGGGGTCGTATTAACTTCCCCACGAGGTGACAAGTTTTGTTACATTCTCCGCTTAATGTTCCCTTGTACTAACAATGCAGTTGAGTATGAAGCCTTGCTCCATGGTCTTCGGATGGCTAAGGAGATGAATCTCAGCCGGGTTAAGTGCTTTGGTGACTCGGACCTAGTGGCTCAACAGGTGTCTGGCACTTGGGATTCAAAGGACCCACTCATGGCTGCATATCGTCGTGAGGTGGATGTTGTCGCAGGACATTTCAAGGGCTATCAGGTGGACCACGTGGACCGTCCGAAGAATGAAGCGGCGGACGCCTTAAGCCGATTGGGCTCTCAACGCAAACCGGTCCCGCCCAATGTTTTTCTCGACATACTGCACAATCCGTCAGTCAAGCTCCCTGGTGAAGCGGATTTGGCCGTTCCTGATCCGGAGTCTCAGTTGGTGGCAGCTCTGCGCGTCACTCCGGATTGGACGCTCCCTTATCTGGTGTACATGAACCGGGGCGAGTTACCAAAAGATGAGACGTTGGCCCGACAGATAGTTCGACGGTCTAAGTCTATGACCATTGTTAATGGCGAGTTGCATCATTGCAGGTGTCGTATGCGTTTCAACGCTGTGTCCCCCGAGGAAGGCTGTGAAATATTACGTGAGATCCACGAAGGAGGCGTGGTCACCACGCCGGTTCAAAATCCTTGGTGGCTAAAGCGTTCCGCCACGGTTTCTATTGGTTGACCGCCCATGCCGATGCGGAAGATCTGGTCGACGATGTGATGGTTGCCAAAAGTTTTCCGGCGTGCTCATGTACCGCCCAAGAATTGAGGATGATTCCAATTACTTGGCCGTTTGCGACTTGGGGGTGGATATGGTTGGACCTTTCAAAAGGTCCAAGGACAAGAAGACCCACTGTTGGTGGCGGTTGACAAGTTTACAAAGTGGGTGGAGGCGTAACACATTAGCAAGTGTGATGCGCCACGGCGGTTCGATTCACAAAAGTGATTTTCCGGTTTGGTTTTCCACACAGTATCATTACAGATAATGGCACCAATTTGTCCAAAGGTGCCATGAAGGAGTTCTGCGAACGTGAGCACATCCGGCTTAACGTTTCTTCCGTAGCTCACCCACAGTCCAATGGTCAAGTGGAAAGAGCCAATCAAGAGATCCTGAGAGGCATCAAGCCCCAGCTTATGGTCCCTTTGCAGAGGACGCCGGGTTGTTGGGTAGAAGAGCTACTGTCTGTGATATGGAGTATAAATACTACACCAAACATATCCACGGGATACACGCAGTTCTTTATGGTTTATTGAGCGTAAGCGGTTCACCACAGCGACAACCGTAATGACTCACCTCGTGTGGCAGCCTATGTTGAAGCGAATAACGAGACAAAGACGACAAGACGCTTTGGATCGGCTGGATGAAGAGCGTGACATAGCAGCTGCTCGCTCGGCGATTTACCGGCCAGGATCTTCGTCGTTATCATAGTCGCCGGTCGTAACCGTAACCTTTCAAGAAGGAGATTTGGTGCTTCGCTCATCCAAGACCAGACAGATATGCACAAGCTATCCCCACCTTGGGAAGGACCTTTCGTGGTCGCGAAGAATCTGCACAACGGGTCGCATTTATCTCGATCGATGTTCGAGAGCATAAAGACTCACGACGCCGAAGAGGAGACCAACAGCCGTGGAACATAGCTCATCTTGACCTTATTATACCGAGCCATCGGCTCTACTTATGTACATATTATGACAAAGGTATATATTATGAATAAAGCAATAAACCGGAGCCTCGGCTAAAGCGGGTATCTGTTACATTACATCATGTGTGGTTACATGGAGTTGTTACATCTTAAAGCGGCCTCCTTTTTACCCCTTGAGTTTGCTTTCTAAAAAGCTTTATGATATCACTTGGGGGCTTGGTCGTGTCCGAACCAATGCAATACCTTTTGATAGGCGAAAGCCACCAGATCACTTGGGGACATGGTCAAATCTGAACCACCACGCTTTTTGATCGGCCTAAGGCCATAGAGTCACTTGGGGCTTGGTCGAACCCGAACCATTGCCACGCCACTTGATCGGCATAATGCCACGGTTTCAGTTGGGGAC
Source organism: Aegilops bicornis (assembly GCA_021605145.1). NCBI lineage: Eukaryota > Viridiplantae > Streptophyta > Magnoliopsida > Poales > Poaceae > Aegilops > Aegilops bicornis. Next base: position 574,650,450 of record CM038670.1, on the reverse strand, counting down.
CTGGCTGACTCGAACCATGGCTACACCTTATAGGGAGCTTGGTCGTGTCCGACCATGGTAACACCATCTGATCGGCTCAGTACAGCTTTATCTTTTGCAAACGGTTTATCATTGCCTTTGCTACAATATTTGTCATAACTGATTGATTTTTGTTGCGTTTCTTAAACCGACAACATTCTTAAACCGTTTTCAAAGCTGTCAGTTAATGGAATTCGGTAAATTTTTTTTAATCCGACGATAATTTCACCGGTTTGATGTTTTTCTGTTAAACATCCTATTATGGAGTAACAGGGGGCTTATTATGACCCGGGACGGTGTACGTGGTAAACCGGCAGTATAAACACAGGAGCTGTTCTCTCCTTTGACGGTAATGGTTTATACAACCTCCGCTTCAAGATTGGCTAAGCCAACTTCATGCCAATGACGGCAGTATTTTGTATCACAAAATTTTGATTATATACCTCCATATTTCATATATGTATGAATGTCACAAGCCGATTGGCGCATTGCATCACCGGGCGGTTTAAGATTTTGTGACTGCAGGCAATTTAAATTGAAGGTTTCGATCATTCAATCAAAGGAGTCCGCATCATGGCACGAAGGCATATTAAAAACAAAAGTGATGGCTATCCTATTAAAAGGCATTCAGAGGCCCAAAAATTTGTAATGGCGTCATAACAGGCAGCTTCTGATGCATCAACCGGCTTGACGGATTAAGCTTCATTGCCGGGTTGACGTGAAGAAGATGGGTCGTCTGGCGTCGCTTCAACTTCTTCCTCCTCACCACCCAATGGCCGGAAGTCATTGGTGGTCTAGTCAATCCGGGTTAAAGCCTGAAAGACAACCTCTTCACTTATAAGCTCAGCCGGATCAACGTCAGGGGCATAAGTGTGCTTACGGGTTGGTGGAACAAGGTTACGCACTTCCGAATAACAGCTTCAACCCGTCTGTTGTTTGCATCGTAGAAGGAGCGGTGAACTGTCAGTTGGCCTCTGCTGCCGATTGACTTCGCCAGAGGACGCATCTCCCTTGTTACCCGTTTGAGAGCATCATTAACAAATGCTTCACCATTTTCTTGAGCACTGGGGAAGCCTTTGGCTATGTCAGCCGGATCAAGGTCAGCTATCCATGCTTTAGCGCGAGTTAGTGCCAATAAAGTGCCAGCCCGGGCAGCGGATCGTTTCAATTCTTCTAGCTGTGCCGGTATCATCGATAGCCGGTCCAGTGTATCCTTGATCAATGACGGAGCTGTGTTATCATAAGAGGTGGCGCAAATAACTTCATTGGGTGCCGTATACAGCTGTTCAATTAGCGTATACGCGGCCTTGAGTTTCTTTCGCATGTCAGAGCCCAGATGAGCAATGCGCTTACCTATACCGGTTTAAGAAAGTGCAGGTTAAACCGGCGGAAATTTCAAAACGGAATATTAATCATAAATTTGGTGAAGCATTTCTTACCAAATATTGCAGAAGTCATGGCATTAATTTGGTGCTTTAATCCGGTGAGCTCTTCCGTCACCGGTTTAATAGCTGCTTCAGCATCTTCCGTCCGTTTTAGCAACCCCGCTTTCTCAGTATCCCAGTTGGCCTGCTCGGATTTAAACCACTCCTTGAGCTGCTCCATAGTAGTCAAGGCTGTTTTCAGCTCATCCTTGGCCTTGGAGGTTTCTGCTTGTTAAGATTTCAGATTGACATGAAGATCATTGATTTGCGAGGTCTGTTGGCGTATCTCACTCTGTGACAAAAAGGGAGCATGTTAGTAGTTTCATCACAAAGTCCCAAGCTCAATACAGGTATTCAACTTGGCACTTGGGGGCTAATGGCTATTTGCTCGAACATGTTCTGCTGCGGCGATATAAGTTACAGTCCCGGTTTAACTATACTAAGTTGAACCGGCCCTTGGGGGCTATATCAATAAAGTCTGAAAAGTTTGATTTTTATATTAAGTCCCGGTTTAACTATACTAAGTTGAACCGGCCCTTGGGGGCTACTATGCAATGAAGGTACAAGAGAGGCATAACTCCTTACCTCATAGCGCTCCTTCATAAGATTTACTGCATCCGGCTTCAAATCACGACTTGTGTAGAGCCGGTTCGAGAAGCCAGTGAAGATCTTGGGCAGAGAAATTGTCATAAGCTGACAGATCAGTTTTTTCCTTCCCTTTACTCATGGTAGTAAACTCTTCCTTGGCGCTGTGCTTTGATAGAGCAACCGAATTGCCAGGGGCGGTATATGCGGTGCCTGTAACTACGACATCGTCATCTTTGGTTGGGCTGGCCGGATTGGCATTTTTCCTGGGCTTGGCGCTTTCATACCCGGGCTTGGCGGATCAGCAGTTGAATCCCGTTGTTCTGCTGCAGGACTCGGTGGAGCAGGCGGATGTGACGTCTCAACTTGGACGTCCGGTTCAACCTCTGGCGGGTTAGCATTGTCATCTTGATTAACCCCAGCAGAGTTGTTTTTAGCAAATTCGGGATTGTCACCATGATGCTCTGGAGTCCTCTCCGGATCAACATCCACAGTAGGGTCAAGGGTCTTGGCCTTCTTACTAAGGCGAGCCTTGGTGCTACAACATCAAGGGTTAGAATATGATAGACCGACAAATGCAAAAAACAAATTAAGGAGTAATATGCTTACCCAACAGCAACTTTGAGAGGAGGCGGTGAGTGGTTGATGAACCGCCAGACGAGTTGGAAGAAGCCTGATAATTGGTCGATGGATTGAGAGGGCATCGGAAGAAACCTTTCAAAGGATAACGCTTTTCGGAGAACAAGTCACCTCTGGACGACGTTTCCGGTTGGTGTGTCGCCTAAACCGGACGACGTAATTTGTTGACCGCTATGTCGGGTCGTCTGGCGTTCTTCGGTTCTTTGTGTCTTCAAAGAAAGTTTTGGATTCAAATGAGCACGAGAGTGAGATTGTTTCACTTTCCGGACTGTCAGGCGAATTCTTTTAACCGTACAAGATCAGAATCGGAAGAAAGAAGGATTACCTCAACAGGATCTGCATGGGTGGCCTCAGCGTCATCCTGGGAATTGTAACTGTCAGTAAGATGAATGACAAAAAGGAACAAAGTAAGTCAAGCTCTACCTCAACATCTGATTCTTCATCCTCTGGCGGTTCAGAAGACTCGGCGGTTTTCCTCTTGCCAGCTTTCTTGGTGGTCTTGGTCTTTACACGAGGAACCCGGGCGGTTTCGTTCGTTTCAAAAGGAGCTGTTAGCCCGAGAATTAATAAGGGATTAATACAATCAATATGGAATCAAAATCAGTAGAGCAATGAGTGGAACCTTACCGCAGGCGGTTTGTTGGAGACGCAGAACGGGGCCAACCCGGTTTGGCTGCACGCGGAGATCGGTTCATCAATCATTTTCTTCACTGTCTTGGCAACTTCAAGCTCAGTTATTGATAGCTCGTGATATTGTTGAGGATCTTTGACGTCACCAGTGTATTCGTGCATCAATCCGGGGCGGCGGCTTAATGGCAAGATGCCCCAAGAAACCCAACAACAGACAAGGTCAATACCAGCCATTGGCCATTAGAGCCCGGAGCTTGATAATTTGGGGTGCAAAATTCTTCCGTTCTGTGGCAGTCAAGCGTGAAGGCAATGGGTGATTGTTGCTAAGCCGGTGAGGGCGATAACCCGGCAAGGGATTTTCTCCGTTAGGAGCAGTATTCCGGCAATAGAACCAGGTTTGATTCCAATCTTTCGGATGGCTATGATGTTTGGCGTGGGGAAAGTCCACTTCTTTCCTTTATTGGATTGAAACGCCACCAAGTTCTGTGTTAGGACCGTCCGAAAACTCTGTACGGCGGTTCAAATTAAAGAAATCTCGGAATAACTCCACAGTTGGTTCTTCTTGAAGATAGACTTCGCAGAAGACTTGAAAGTTGCATATATTGGACACAGAGTGCGGACCAATATCTTGTGGATGGAGTTGGAAGCTTGCGAGGACATCCCGGAAATTTTTTGATCCGGCGGGCTGAATCCCGGTCTAAGTGTTGCATAAATACAATCACTTCTCCCTCTTGAGGTTCGTGGAGGGCATTCGTAATCCTAACACGCCAATGAAGGACCCTTTTGGATGCTAAAGTGCCAGTGGTGACATATCCATTGATTTGTGTCTCAGTGACCTTGGACGGAACCCAATTGCAGGCAGAGAATTGTTTGGCCATTCTGGAAGAAAAACTGTGAAAGAAAAAGTAAAGGCCGGATTACAGTTAAACGGTTTATGCAAATTATTCAGTGTTAAACCGACAGATTGCCATTCAATTTCAGTTGCCGGTTTAAGTGAGGACTAATGATGTATGGCGGATTAGCTATCAAAAATTAAACCGCCCTTATGCAGAAGGGACAGAGCTGAAAAATCTGCTAAGTGTTGACAGAAACAGGTTTCACACATCGACGGAATTAATTTGAATCTACCAAAGATTTAGTAAGAAAAATTTTCTGCGATCTATAAAGGCTTTAAATAGGGCAGAGAAGTTCGTGCGTTCTATCAAGGGATTCTGAACAAGAAGGAAGATCTACTAAGTGCTAAACTGAATGCGGAGCAACTACCGCACAAGATGTCTGCTACAGCTGAATTAAAGAAGCTATGGCGGCGAATACGAAGAAACTAGGGATGAACACCTATGAACGCAGATGAGAACAGAGCCCTAAGATACAGATCTAGGGGTATGAGGAAGAATCTTACCGGATGTGCAGGATAGCGGAGGGACACCGAGGATCTCTGGTACAACCAAAGTTGATGCAAAACCTTTGTTGATGCAAATGCTCGAAGGTCGAAGGCTACACGGCAGAGCTTGAGTCAAGGCGTCGCGAGGAAGAAGAAGTACGGAAGGGAAGAAAAGAAAGGGCCCTCGTGTCTATTTATAATAAGGAGAGAGTAATTAAAGCGCAAGAATCGAGGAGCTGAAAGCGGCAGATGGCGGTATCGCCTCGATTTCCGGGATAATATTAAATGAAGGGAATCTTGTTATTTCGTTTTTTTTATAGAGATGACGTCAAGATGATCTGTTGCTGTGTCCAGAGGATGACGTCATGGCGGTTTAACAAGATGGCGGTTTACGAGAAATGAAGGAAGATGTTCACAGAGTTTTTCTAAAGTGTTGAAGATTGACATGAACAGGTTCAAATCAATCTGGGGCCTAATGTTGGGGATGTAACTCATCGAGTGTAAACCGCCCGGGAGGGCAGTTCACCCTCAGCTATATTGAAGCCCACAAAGACTCAGAAGATGGCGTTTTACTATGAAACTTAGAGGCCCGGAGCCCAAAGGCGGATTAGGGCCCATAACGGTAAAACCGCCATAGTCATGTAACTTGTGTTGTAAGATAAGGGAAGGAGAGACCGAGCCGAACACTTGTACGAGTCGGCCTCGGGACTCTCAGAGACCAGCCGGCGTCAACCCATGTATATAAGGGGTCGACCCAGCGGCGGCTTAAGGACAGACAACAACAACTCGAGGTCTAGGCGAAGCTGTTTGCTCCCTAGTCATCGAGACCACATCAATCCCATCACAACTAGACGTAGGCTTTACCTTCATCGAAGGGGCCGAACTAGTATAACTCTCGTGTCTTTGCGTCCGCTTTAACCCCTCCAAGTTAACCCGTAGCGATGGCTCCGCGACTAAGTCCTTTCATGAGGACATCTGCCGTGACAAAACGACGACAACCGGCTTAGGCCGCGCGCGCGGGCAAACGTTTGCCAGCCGCGGGTCAGGGCCACACTCCCGGCGACGGAGACCTCCAGCGAAGCCCAGGAGGCCCGGCTACAACAACCGTCCGCCTGAAGCCAGAGGCCGCCCGGAGCGCCGGGTGGAAGTTCACCCAGAAAGAAGCAGGGGAGCTGGAGCCAGGTGCTGGTCGGCTCCACCGACCACACGACGAACTACGGCAGCACCTCCGCCGAGTGGAAGCGCGGCCTAGGGGGCCACGCATTCGCAGCACACCCCCCATCGATGACTTGGCGCCCTTCGCCGCGCAGGGGATCGCCTCCACGGCCACGGGAAGCTGCTACGGGAGCCATGGGATGCTTGCGAGGACGGCCTCGATCGCGCTTGACCGGGGGAGAGTCAGGCCCAACCTGGCGAGCTTTCCCTTTCTCCACGGCCGAGGACCTCTTCGACGGAGCCATGGAGAGAAAGGAGCAGCAAGAAGAGATGGACTGGAAGGGCAAGCGCCGTTCTGTACTTATAGCCGGAAGAGGCCAACCGTCGGCCTCCACGATCACAGGTAATCATGACCCATTTCTGCATGCAGGGACTTGTCAAGTCGTGCGGTTGCCGAGGCGTCGTGGGGAAGCGGAGATGCCCACGACCAATCAATCGCCACGCGGCGCCCAAGGCCGCAGGCTGTTGGGGCCCGTGGCGCTTCGCACTCGCCCCTTCGCTTCTCTGCTAAGCCAAGTCCGGGCACGCCTTGGGCCCGTGGGCTACTGTCGGTGTTCTGGGAACGGGGGTCCCCAGACTTGCCTGCCTGCGGCCTGCGGCGTGGCTCAAGTGGGGGCCAAGCGCGGCCCAGCTTCATCAGCCCAAGCTCAAGACCCTCGCGAGGGGCCAAGCCTCGCGGGGCGGACGAGAACCCTCCTCAGAGCAGCCTCGTCGAGGCAGGCTCACGAGGAGGCGGAGATGAAGGCGGGTACCACACGAGGGTGCCCCATGACGCGAGCCATGACGATCAAGGCAGGGCAAGGCGCCGGCCTCAGGTCCTCATTTCCCTTTGGTGCAAATGAGGCAAGCACGAGCCAAGGCATCGTGCAAAGGTTACCGCCTTGCAACAAGACCAAGACCAGCAGAGCGGCAGGAAGGAGGTCATCGTGGAGCCCAGGATGGCGTCACCGTCAGGGCCTTTGGCAGCCGAAGACCAACTTTAGTCAGGATAAGTCTACTAGATGTTCCCCTTCAAAATGGCCAATTGTTGGCGTCCTTCCCGCTCATTATTTGGGAAGAGGCCCAGGGCCTCCCTCTATAAATAGAGCTAGCCACCATGAAGTAGAGGCATCTGATAGAGCCCGAGAGAGAGAGAGAGAGAGAGAGAGAGGCGATCGAACTCATCCAAGCAGTTCATCGCACCAGCCCAAGAACACCCCTCGCGAGGCTGTTCTTTCTTTGTATTGTTCATCATGAGCCCCTGAGGCAATCCACCACTCCACAAACTAGAGTAGGGTATTACACCACAATGGTGGCCCGAACTAGTATAAACCTCGTGTCCCTTGTGTGTTCTTCGTTCGTAGTTTAGATCCCTTGCTAACCATTCACGCATGAGCTGGTAGGGGAAAGATATCCGCGCGAACCCCAGTGTTCTAACCTCAAGGGTCTGCCGGAACCCGAAATCCGACAGTTCCCGGTTACGGTGGGAGGTCGGGGGCCGAGCGATGCACGTTTCTCTTGTACACGTACGCGCGTGTGTGTGAGGCGTTGGCTGTAACTGAACCCGAGCGAGGCGTTGGGCTCTAACTGAACCCGAGCGATTGCATTGTAGGCTATGCGTTACTGAACCCGAGCGATCAATCGATTGCTGTTAACTGAACCCGATCGAGCGATTCCTTAGCTGCTGCTGCTAACTGAAGCCGTTCGATTGGATGAACAGTGAGTGTTGCGCGCGGGGGGGGGGGGGGTTGGATGAACAGGACCCCGGGGTGTGGAGGGCTGGATGAACAGTAGACGATGGAGGGGTGCCCGTGGAGGGGTGGTTGAACAGGACCCCGTGGTGTGGAGGGCTGGATGAACAGTAGACGGTGGAGGGGTGCCCGTGGAGGGGTGGTTGAACAGTAGCCGATGGAGTAGCGCACGGTGGAGGCTCGATGAACAGGAGCCCGTGGAGGCTGGAGGAGGTCGACGGTGGAGATGAACAGTATCCCGTGGAGTCCCGTTTCGCGGTACGCCACACCCCTTCCGATGAACAGGAACCCCGTTTCGACCGTAGGGCTCCAACACAAGTCCGTTTCGTCCATTTTGCGGTATGCCACACCCCTCCCGATCAACAGGACCCCCGTTTCGACCGTAGGAGGTCCGTTTCGTCCGTTTTGCGGTACGCCACACCTCTCCTGGTCAATAGGACCCCCCGTTTCGACCGTAGGAGGTCCGTTTCCTCCGTTTTGCGGTACGCCACACCCCTCCCGATCAACAGGACCCCGTTCCGAACGTAGGAGGTCCGTTTCCTCCGTTCTGCGGTACGCCAGGCCTTGTTTCCATCGCCTGTTCCGTCCAAGCCCTCCCGATGAACACGACCACACATTCTGTTCTGACCCAGCCAGTTGGCTCCCCATGAACACGACGACGACGCTGTTTTTCCATTCCGACCCAGCCATGTACACGAGCCCTCGCCGTACGTATGCGCGAGTAGGCGTTCGAGACCCCGTTGGCCGTATTTTCTTTCTTGCACCCTGGCCGCTGTACGTACATGTACATGCTATGTGCGCGCCTCTACTACGACATGTACGCACCTCTACTACGACACGTGCGCGCCTCTACATCGACCAGTATATATGTACGCATTACCGTTCGCGAAACGTAATGATAATGCTACGACGCTTGACCTGTGGGTCCCGATCGCCGTGCACTTCCTTGCCTGCGAAGATGTAGCTGGTGGGTCCCAGCAGTCAAGGGGACGAATTGTTTTTTTTGCCCGGACGCACTTCCTTGCATGCGAAGATGTAGCTGGTGGGTCCCAATAGTCAGGGGGGCGAATCATTTTTTTTGCCCAGACGCACTTCCTTGCGTGTGAAGGTGTAGCTAGTGGATCCCAGCAGTCAGGGGGAAACGTTTTTTTCATGAAATACGGTGGCCCGTCCTGTGGGTCCCAGCTGTCAGGTGGAGGAATAATTATTTGCGCGTAATAAGGAGGCACTTCCTTGCGGCCGCCGTGGACCCAGCTATCAGCCTCTCCACGCACAGTACTCTTCCGATGGAAGTCGGTCCTTGACCACATTGACCACACCGCGCCGAGAGCACCACGGCGGTGGACGACGGTGAGGCCTAGGAAGGGGACGACGCGGAGCCGGGGAAGACGCGGCAGTGGATGCCCACGCGTAGAGGAGTACGAGGGTTCACTGGTTTTCTGCGGTGTGAGGCTACCGTCGCCGCAGAATAACAGGGGGTGTGGGTGAGTAGAGGGATGACCTGGCTAGTGGTGGGAGTAGTAGGGGCGGTAAGGCCTCCATGGTATCACAAACCCGCCACGGGTGGCGTGGAGCATGCGGCACGATCGGCCCTGCTTTGGGCGGCTGGAGAACGAAGACCAGAGGTTGAAGAAGCACTACTTCCGTTGGATGGACATCGTACGGTCACTGGAGTATTGACTAAGTTGACAAAGCCCTCCGTCCCCGTCAACTTAGTAGGCCCACAAGTCAGCCTTCCACTATACTGGGTCCCAGCTAGCAGGGGGAGTATTCATTTTTTTGCATAATAAGGAGGCACTTCCTTGCGTGCTGGTGGATCCAAGCTGTCAGCAGCGGTAACGTTTTTTTCACGAAATACAGAGGCCCTTTCGGTGGGTCCCAGATGTCAGGTGGAGGAATCATTATTTTGCGCGTAATAAGGAGGCATTTCCTTGCGTGCGGCCGTGGACCAAGTTGTCGGCCTATCCCCGTATAGTACACTTCAGATGCATGTCGGTCGTTGACCACGTTGACAAGGCCGCGCCGAGAGCTCCAGGTCGTTGGACGACGGCGAGGCCTAGGAAGGGAACGACACGGAGGCGGGGAAGACTCGGCTGTTGTTTCCCATGCGGAGGGGAGTACGAGGAGGGTTTCTTGGTTAAATGCTGCCGTGGCCGAGAATAACAGCAGTGTGGGTGAGTAGAGGGATGCCTAGGCCATCGATGGGAGTACGGTTGGGCGGTGAGGCCTGTGGCAGCACAACCGGCATGGGAGGAGGAAGGCAGGCAGTCCCAGGCGCTTGTTTGAGCGCTGGAGCAGGAAGAGCGAAGATTGAAGAGGCACGACGGCCGTTGGATGGACATCCAACGATCCTTTAAGGCCAACCTTTTTTATATGAAAGCCTCAAATCTGTGGAAAACAACATACAACCCATCTGCCATTATTTCTAATAATTTACAGCCCATTTGCTAATTCTTAAGGTTTTTTAGCCCATATTCTTTTTGTTAGCATTACAGCCCATATTGTGGCCACGGTTAAAAAATTATATGAAATTTTCCATATTTCGGTGCGGTCCGAACTGTTTTTAATCCCGAAATTTCAACTCACATTCAAACTGATTTAAAAAATAAATGTATATCAATATAAAATCCAACAAATTCTCCACGCATAAAAAATAATGTAATTTAAAATCTCAAAATGAAAAGATGATATTTGATACGAATTGTCGGTTTGATGTGTTTTAAAATTGTACATCCGATTTCTCATTCTTGATGGGCCATTTTCTCGCCACCAGATGAAAGCTCTCCTCGTCTTGAAAGATTTGCAGCCCAACAGGCTCGACAAAGCGACTTACTTGGCAAATCACAAAAAAAGCTGGGCTGTGGCCGTGGACCCACTGTCGGCCTCTCCACGCATGAGACTCTTCCGATGGAAGTCGTTCCTTGACCATGTTGACCACGCCGCGCGGAGAGCACCACAGCGGTGGACGACGGCGAGGCCTAGGAAGGGGACAACGAGGAGCCGGGGAAGACGCGGCAGTGGAAGCCCGCGCGGAGAGGAGTACGAGGGTTCACTGGCTCGGCTGCGGTGTGAGGCTGTTGTCGCCGCAGGGCCTGGCCAGCGGTGGGAATAGTAGGGGGTGGTGAGGCCTCCACGGCAGCACAGCCGGCCACGGGAGGCAGGAGCATGCGGCACGACCGGCGCTGCTTTGGGCGGCTGGAGCAAGAAGACCAGAGGTTGAAGAAGCACTACGGCCGTTGGATGGACATCATATGGTCACTGGAGCTAGAATCGTTCATATTGACTAAATTGACAAAGCCCTTCATCCCTGTCAACTTAGTAGGCCCACAAGTCAGCCTCCCACCAAGGTGGGTCCCAGCTAATAGGAAGTATTCATTTTTGTGTGTAATAAGGAGGCACTTCCGGTGGGTCCGAGCGGCTGACAATGACGTTTTCTCGCGAAATCTGGTGGCCCGTCAGTGGGTCCCAACGGTCGAGGGCAAACGTTTTTTGCAAAATACGGTGGCCCGTCCGGTGGGTCCCTCATCGCTTGGAGGAATCATTATTTTCCGTGTAATAAGGAGGCACTTACTTGCTGCGGCCATGGAACCAGCCGAGACTCTCCACGTCTGAGATACTTCCGATGGAAGTCGTTCCTTGACCACGTTGACCTCGTCGCGTTCCGTTGCATGCATGCGTCCATGGGCGTGGTGCATCCCCACTGTCAGCCTCTCACATACTACAGTCATCTCCCGATGACTCTCGGTTATTGACGATGTTGACCACATCGTGCCGAGCACACCCAGAATGGAACGACCTGGAGATGGGGAAGACGGGGCAGTGGAGTCGCAGATGGAGAGGAGTGGGAAACTTCAGGTTCGGTCTTGGCGGCAAAGGCCGTGGTGCCGCCACGGAGACAGGAGCAATAACAGAGGTTGAAGAAGGAGCACGCGGCTGTTGGATTAACATCCAACGGTCATTTGCTAGAATCATTTGTTGATTCAGTTGACAAAGCCCGTGCGTACCGTCCGCTTAGTAAGCCCACAAGTCATCCACCAAATCAGCGGGTCCCGGTATCAACGGGATGAATAATTTTTTTTGCAAAACAAGGAGGCACTTCCTTCCGTGCGAAGATACAGCCGGTGGGCCCCAGATGTCAGGTGGAGGAAACATTTTTTTCAGCTTAAAAAGGAGGAACTTTCCTTGCGTGCGACCATGGACCTCGTGGGTCCCAGCCGTCAGGCTCTCCACGTACAATCCTCTTCCGATGACTCTCGTTTGTTGATCACGCCGCACCGAGTGCAGCGAGGCGGTGGACGACGGCGAGGCCCCGGACGGGAACGACTCCGAGATGGGAAAACGCGGCAGTGGAGTCGCAGATTGAGAGGAGGAGAAGGGTTATAACTGGTTCTGTTGCGGCATGGGGCTGTAGTCTGTGGATAATATCAGGAGGTCTCGAGGGGTGGAGGGATAGCCTGGCCGGCGGTGGCGTCGCGCTTTGCAACGATGCGTGCTAAGCAGAGCCGCTAGCCGCCGGAGGCCGGACCAAGCGGTCCCGGCGACGCTGGAGGAAGAAGACGAGAGACTGAAGGTGCATGCCAGCCGTTGGATATAAATCCAATGGATGTGTATGACACAATCATTTGTTCACCAAGTTGACAACGCCCTGCGTAGGCTTCGACCTATTGGCCCACATGTCAGCTTGCAAAAATGTGGCATATATTTAACCCATGTTTTCTAGAATGTACAGTTGAAAGCACAAGTGCTCCCTAGGTGGTTTTGGTAATTAATGTCAACATATCTCTTGTTGGACTAACACTTTTATCTAGTATGTTTCAGATAAGTTCAACAATGGAGTGGCATGGACTAAAGGATGTGGGAACTCCTTCAAGATGCTAAGGACAAAGGATTGGCTTAAGCTTCAAGTTCAAGACTCTTCATTTTACATTTTAGTGATCCAAGATCACATTGAGTCTATAGGAAAAGCCAATACTATCAAGGAGGGATGAGGTGTTGCTTAATGAGCCTCTTGCTTCATGTGCTTAGTGATATGCTCCAAAACCCTCAACTACTTTCCCACTTCCACTCATATGTCCTAAAACCTAAAGTCAAACTCGGCCCCACTGATTCTTCCTATCCGGTGCCACCGAGTTTGGATGTCTTAGCCACTGCCACAAACCCTAGGCAAATCGGTCTCATCGATAGGGATCTCGGTCTCACCGAGATGGGGTTGTAATCTCTCGTATGTCCATTATCAAAATCGGTCTCACCGAAGTTTGAGCAATCGGTACTACCGAGATTACAATGCAAACTTTCTGGTTGACTCATTATCAAAATCGGTCCCACCGAGTTTGAGTAATCGGTCCAACCGAGTTTGCGTGACCAACTCTCTGGTTAGCTAATTACCAAAATCGGTGTCACCGAGTTTGTGTAATCGGTCTCACCAGATTACGTTATGCCCTAACCCTAACCATATCGGTCCTACCGAGTTGCATTTCGGTCCCACCGAAAATCCTAACGGTCACTAGATTTGCTGAATCGGTCCGACCGAATTTCTCAATTCGGTCCCATCGAGTTTGGCAAATTGTGTGTAACGGTTAGATTTTGTGTGGAGGCTATATATACCCCTCCACCTCCTCTTCATTCGTGGAGAGAGCCATCAGACTGAACATACACTTCCAGCATCCTATCTCTGAGAGAGAACTACCTACTCATGTGTTGAGACCAAGATATTACATTCCTACCATATGAATCTTGATCTCTAGCCTTCCCCAAGTTGCTTTCCACTCAAACCCTCTTTCCACCAGATCCAAATCCTATGAGAGAGAGTTGAGTGTTGGGGAGACTATCATTTGAAGCACAAGAGCAAAGAGTTCATCATCAACGCACCATTTGTTACTTCTTGGAGAGTGGTGTCTCCTAGATTGGCTAGGTGTCACTTGGGAGCCTCCGACAAGATTGTGGAGTTGAACCAAGGAGTTTGTAAGGGCAAGGAGATCGCCTACTTCATGAAGATCTACCGCTAGTGAGGCAAGTCCTTCGTGGGCGACGGCCATGGTGGGATAGACAAGGTTGCTTCTTAGTGGACCCTTCGTGGGTGGAGCCCTCCGTGGACTCGCGCAACCGCTACCCTTCGTGGGTTGAAGTCTCCATCAACGTGGATGTACGATAGCACCACCTATCGGAACCACGACAAAAACATCCGTGTCTCCAATTGCGTTTGAATCCTCCAAACCCTTCCCTTTACTTTCTTGCAAGTTGCATGCTTTACTTTCCGCTGCTCATATACTCTTTGCATGCTTGCTTGTTATGTATTGAAAAAGTTAAACTTGTGCCTAAACTCCACTTAAACTTTAATAAGGTTAAATCTGCAACTTTGGTACTTAGTGTCTAATCACCCCCTCTAGACACCTCTTCTCAAGATCCTACAAGTGGTATCGAGCTTTGGTCTCCATTGCCTTGGTTTAATCACCATTGGAGGAAGATGGATGAGTCTACTTTGGGGAGTCTTAGTCATAGAGTGCCTATTCTTGATGGAGAGTATTTTGATGAGTGGAAAAATGAGATGCTTGTAATTTTCAATCAATATCATTTGAACAAGTACATTGCTAGCCCTTGTGCACCTCATGTTGATCCTATGCATCCTACCCTTGATGAATCTATTGACATGACTAGGAATCTTAGAACTGTTAATCTTATCACTAGAGGCTTGCCTGGAAACTTAATTAGAATCCTGCCTACTCTTGAGTGTGCCTACACTATATGGAAATTTATTGAGGAACGATTTCCAAATTATTCCTTGAAAAATCTAGATGAAATTCTCCATAAGTCTATTGCTTTGAGTAAAATGAATACTAGTGATCCTATGTTTGGTGATCGTCTATTTGAGCTTACAAACCTTATGCGTGCCAAAGGAAATGTTGGTATTATTAGTGATATTATTTCCGAAGCTATAAGAATTCATAAGCAAGATCATTGTCAAACTCACTCTAACGAATTACCCTCTCTAGGATTTGATCCACCACATGACGATGTTGAACATGGATACTATGATGAGGATGATGATAGTGACTTTGATCTTGATGATGCTATGAGAAACTTTGGTCTTATGGCAAATCTTTGGGGATATATGTCAGGAGGAAAGGAATGGGTTCTTGATAGTGGATGTACCGATCACATGACCGGGGATAAAGACATGTTTCGTGAGCTTGCTGATAATGATAGTCCTCGAAAGTATGTCACTTTCGGTGACAACTCAAAGGGTAAGGTGGTTGGTCTCGGTAAGGTGGCCATCTCACATGATAGCTCCATTCAGAATGTCATGCTCGTTGAATCTCTTGGCTACATCTTACTTTCGATTATCTAGACTTGCTGATTTCGGTTTCAATGTCCTATTTACTGAAATTGATTGCCAAGTGTTTCGTCGAGACAATCATAAAATGGTCTTTACCCGGTAATGAGAGGTGATATATACATTGTTGATTTCACTAAAAAGGCTCAACCTAAAACTTGCTTCATTGCTAAATCCTCAAAAGGTTGGTTATGGCATAGACGATTAGGTCACGTTGGCATGAGAAACCTTGACAAGCTTATTAAAGGGAATCATATCCTTGGAGTTAACGATGTCATATTTGATAAGGATAGACTTTGCAGTGCTTGTCAAGCAGGTAAACAGGTTGGAGGAACGCATCCCGTGAAGAACATCATGACCACAAAGAGGCCACTTGAGCTACTTCACATGGATCTCTTTGGTCCCAACTCCTACAAGAGTCTCGGTGGAAATTCTTTCGGTTTAGTTATAGTTGATGATTTTTCAAGATTTACGTGGGTGTTCTTTCTCGATGGTAAATCGCAGGTCCAAAAGATCTTCAAAAACTTCGCTAGAAAGGCCCAAAATCAATTTGAAGTGAAGATCAAGAAGGTTTGCAGCGACAACGGAACAGAGTTCAAGAACGAAAATGTGGACACCTTTCTTGACGAAGAAGGGATTTCACATGAGTTCTCGGCTACGTACACACCTCAACAAAATGGAGTTGTTGAGATGAAGAACTGGACGCTCATCGAAATGGCAAGAATGATGCTTGATGAGTACAAGACACCAAAGCACTTTTGGGCAGAAGCGGTTGAGACAGCTTGTCATGCAACAAATCGCTTGTATCTTCACAAGCTACTCGGCAAGACGGCATACGAGCTCTTCACCGGTATCAAACCCCAAGTTGGATACTTTCGAGTATTCGGCTCAAAGTGCTACATTCTTGATAAGCATCGTCGTTCTAAATTTGCTCCTAAGTCTCATGAAGGTTTTCTACTAGGTTATGGCTCAAACTCTTACACTTACCGTGTCTACAACAATTTCACCCGAAAGTTGAAGAGACGGTAGATGTGAAATTTGATGAATCTAACGGCTCACAAATAGAACAATTGCCAATTGATGTAGGAGACAAAGATCCTTCGGAAGCAATCCAAGACTTGTCTATTGGCAAGGTTCGTCCAACGGAGGTGAAGGAGAGTACCTCGTCCGTCCAAGTGGAAGCTTCTACTTCACAACAAGGTGAACCAAGAGTTGATACGGAAACATCCACAAGTGGGACACACCAAGATGAACAAAACGAGGAAATGCATCAAGATGAACGTCAATGACCCCCTTCTCCACCACGACAAGAGAACGACAACGCCAACAATGAAGAAGGCCAAGAAGAAGAACAAGATGAAGAAGATGTTCAACGAAGACCCAAGAAAAAGCTTTCACGATTTCGAGCAAGAATTGCTAAAGACCATCCCGTTGAGCAAATCTACAATGATATTCAAACCGGGAGAATCACTCGCTCTAAAACTCATTTAGCTAACTTTTGTGAAAACTATTCTTTCATATCTAACATTGAACCTATGAAGGCTGAAGAAGCATTGGAAGATCCGGATTGGATAAATGCTATGCATGAAGAGCTACACAACTTTGAGAGGAACCAAGTTTGGACATTGGTTGAGAAGCCTGACAACAACCACAACATCATTGGTACCAAATGGGTGTTTCGCAACAAGCAAGATGAAGATGGACAAGTAGTTCGCAACAAATCATGTCTCGTCGCCCAAGGCTACACACAAGTCGAAGGTATGGACTATGGTGAGACTTATGCCCCCGTTGCTAGACTTGAGTCCATTTGCATCTTACTTGCCTATGCTAATCATCATGATATCACCTTGTACCAAATGGACATTAAAAGTGCTTTTCTAAATGGTGAAATAGAGGAGGAAGTTTATGTTAAGCAACCTCCGGCTTTGTCAATCCTAAGAAACCCAATCATGTTTACAAACTTCACAAAGCTCTTTATGGTCTTAAACAAGCTCCTAGAGCATGGTATAAATGCTTGACCAAGTTCCTTATTGAAAAAGGCTTTGAAATTGGGAAAATTGATTCCACACTTTTTACTAAAAGGGTTAATGGTGAACTATTTGTGTGCCAAATCTATGTTTATGATATTATATTTGGTTCAACTAACCCTCATTTTAGTGAAAAGTTTGGGAAGCTAATGTCGGAGAAGTTTGAGATGTCTATGATGAGTGAACTCAAATTCTTTCTTGGGTTGCAAATCAAGCAAACTAAGGAAGGTACTTTTGTTTCTCAAACGAAGTACACCAAGGACTTATTCAAGAAGTTCAACATGCAAGAATGCAAAGGTATGACTACACCCATGCCTACTAGTGGACATCTTGACTTAACCAAAGATGATGAACCGTTGATCAAAAGGTTTATCGCTCTATGATTGGTTCATTGTTATATCTATGTGCTTCACGTCCCGATATTATGCTAAGTGTGTGCATGTGTGCACGATATCAAGCTACTCCTAAAGAATGTCATCTTAAGGCCGTGAAAAGGATAGTGAGATACTTAATCCATACACCAAATTTTGGCATTTGGTATCCTAAGAGGGCCTCTTTCGATCTTGTTGGCTACTCCGACTCGGACTATGCCGTGACAAGGTTGATAGAAAGTCCACTTGGTACTTGCCAATTTCTTGGTAGATCTCTTGTGTCTTGGTCCTCCAAGAAACAAAACTCAAGATCCTTATCCTTTGCCGAAGCGGAATACATTGCCGCTGGTTCATGTTGTGCTCAATTACTTTGGATGACCCAAACTCTTAAAGATTATGGGATATATGTGAAACATGTTCCATTGCTTTGTGACAATGAAAGTGCTATCAAAATTGGTCATAATCCCGTACAATATTCTCGAACTAAGCATATTGAAGTTCGTCATCATTTCATTCGAGATCATGTTGCTAAGGGTGACATTGATCTTAAGCATGTTCGCACCGAAAAGCAATTAGCGGATATATTCACTAAACCTCTTGATGAGAAAGTGTTTTGTAGGTTAAGAGGAGAATTGAACATCATTGATGCTTCAAACTTGGAGTAGAAACTCCATTGGATACATGCAAGACATGAGCTTATGCCTAATCCTTGATATCTCTCCTATGATGGAAATCTTATGTCTTGGATATATTTGTATCTTGCATGTTATCTAACCCATGTAGGTACTTGGTTGAATCAAATTCCATGAGGTTGTCACCTACTCATATCTTGAGCAATCTCTACATCACCAAGTCTCTACACAAGGTGGTTGAAGCCAAGGAAGCACAAAACCATTTAAACATATCCTTTGACAAATTCTATGTTGAGCTTCATGATTGTCATTGTTGGATACACAAGTGCTCTTCCTTGCACGAACTAACCCATGTAGGTAGATGGACTCAAATTCCAAGTGGTGCTCCAAATTCTTGATGAGCTACATCAACCTTGAGCAACCCACACAAGTTCAACTACATGGACAATACCACCAACCAAGGTATGTTATTCCATCTTAGAGAAGCTTTACTCCAAGTCATGAGTTAAAGCAACTCGACAAGATGTGAATACATCAAGATGCTTAAACGAAAAATGGCAACCCCATTTTGAGCTTAAACAATGAGTATGACCTATGATCAAGTGATCTCACTTGACTGCTAAGTCAATATACTCTAACATAGGTGACTTTGTCACCGACCATCTCTAGATGAAGTTCTCTTGTGTTCTTTTCTGAGTTTTTGCATTTGTCTCATGCATATGTGTTTCCCCTTTCAAACAAATAAAACTTCATCTAGATTTCTTTCTGTTTGCTCTGCATTTTCTGCATTCCAATTCATTGCATATCATTCAGTAAATTCCTTGCAAATCTTTGTGAGATCTTATTAGTCAAGTGAGCTGAGGTGACAAGTGTTTTCTCTGCAATGAACTCGGTTACACCAAGTTGTTATTTTCGGTCCAACCGAAAACTTTCGGTACCACCGAAGCATACCACTCGGTGCCACCGATTTCACAACAGGAAAAAACAGTTTGCCACTTATTCTGTGTTTCTTTTGATCCAGCTCCACTCAATTAATCTTGTCCTCTACAAGCATCACATTTTTATCATTGCTTTATGTTGTGACTCAAGGATCAAACCCATTCACGACAAATTCCAGCGGGGGAGAGAGAGCTCACATTTTTTATCAAGCCCTTCTTGGAAATTGATGTCAAAGGGGGAGAGAGAGATCACATCAAAGCTTATCATTTAGAGAAAGAGATCACATCTCATAGGGAGAGAGAGATCCCTCAGGGAGAGAGAGAGATCTCTAGGGGGAGAGAATACTAGATGAAAGTATTTCTCAAGGATCCCAGATGCTTGGTGTTCAAGAGGAGAGATGCCACATGTCTTCTTGAGGGGAAAGACATGTTCATATGTGCTTATTTGCATTAGCTCTGTTCATTTGTATCTTTCAGCTCTGATTTTCTGTTCCCTATCTTCTCCCAGTATCCCATGCTAGATTCAGGGGGAGCAAGACATCTAAGGGAAATAAATCATATAAATTCATTGCATATCTTTACTCTTGGGGACATGTTAAATCCAATGTAGTACTTAGTACTCACTCTCTACATGTCATCCCGGTCTTGGTATTCTTGTGGTTTCTTTTGTTTGCTCTGGCTAGTAGGTGCATCTGTGCTATCTAACCTTGTTTACGCAGGTTCATTCCATCCTAAACCAACTCAAGACTACAAGGTAAGTATATGCATCACAATCATGTGTATGAGGAATTTTTGCTAATGTACATACTGTTTGCAAGAAGGACTCATGGGCATAAGGTATTTTCTTTAATATTCTTTGCTCTGATGCATATGGCCAAGATACATGTAACACATTGCCTGCTCTATCATGGTTATGCTATCACATGCTTCTATATTCCATATTCACATGATTGCATACATGTAGGGGGAGCCTATGCCTGTTACATGTCTTTCCAAAGCTTTACTTGCTACTCTTTATATCTTTATCTAAAGCTTTGATGAATGTTGTCATCAATTACCAAAAAGGGGGAGATTGAAAGCACAAGTGCTCCCTAGGTGGTTTTGGTAATTAATGTCAACATATCTCTTGTTGGACTAACACTCTTATCTAGTATGTTTCAGATTAGTTCAACAATGGAGTGGCATGGACTAAAGGATGTGGGAACTCCTTCAAGATGCTAAGGACAAAGGATTGGCTCAAGCTTCAAGCTCAAGACTCTTCATTTTACATTTTAGTGATCCAAGATCACATTGAGTCTATAGGAAAAGCCGATACTAACAAGGATGGATGAGGTGTTGCTTAATGAGCCTCTTGCTTCATGTGCTTAGTGATATGCTCCAAAACCCTCAACTACTTTCCCACTTTCACTCATATGTCCTAAAACCTAAAGTCAAACTCGGCCCCACTGATTCTTCCTATCCGGTGCCACCGAGTTTGGATGTCTTAGCCACTGCCACAAACCCTAGGCAAATCGGTCTCACTGATAGGGATCTTGGTCTCACCGAGATGGGATTGTAATCTCTCTGTGTATGTCCATTATCAAAATCGGTCTCACCGAGTTTGAGCAATTGGTACTACCGAGATTACAATGCAAACTTTCTGGTTGACTCATTATCAAAATCGGTCCCACCGAGTTTGAGTAATCGGTCCAACCGAGTTTGCCTGACCAACTCTCTGGTTAGCTAATACCAAAATCGGTGTCACCGAGTTTGTGTAATCGGTCTCACCGAGATTACGTTATGCCCTAACCCTAACCATATCGGTCCTACCGAGTTGCATTTTGGTCCCACCGAAAATCCTAACGGTCACTAGATTTGCTGAATCGGTTCAACCGAATTTCTCAATTCGGTCCCACCAAGTTTGGCAAATTGTGTGTAACGGTTAGATTTTGTGTGGAGGCTATATATACCCCTCCACCTCCTCTTCATTCGTGGAGAGAGCCATCAGACTGAACCTACACTTCCAGCATCCTATCTCTGAGAGAGAACTACCTACTCATGTGTTGAGGCCAAGATATTCCATTCCTACCATATGAATCTTGATCTCTAGCCTTCCCCAAGTTGCTTTCCACTCAAACCCTCTTTCCACCAGATCCAAATCCTATGAGAGAGAGTTGAGTGTTGGGGAGACTATCATTTGAAGCACAAGAGCAAGGAGTTCATCATCGGCCACCATTTGTTACTTCTTGGAGAGTGGTGTCTCCTAGATTGGCTAGGTGTCACTTGGGAGCCTCCGACAAGATTGTGGAGTTGAACCAAGGAGTTTGTAAGGGCAAGGAGATCGCCTACTTCGTGAAGATCTACCGCTAGTGAGGCAAGTCCTTCGTGGGCGATAACCATGGTGGGATAGACAAGGTTGCTTCTTCGTGGACCCTTCGTGGGTGGAGCCCTCCGTGGACTCGCGCAACCGTTACCCTTCATGGGTTGAAGTCTCAATCATGGTGGTTGTACGATAGCTACACCTATCGGAACCACGACTATTACATGCGTGTCTCCATTTGCATTTGAATCCTGCACACCCTCGCGTTTACTTTCTTGCATGTTGCATGCTTTACTTTCCATGCTCATATACTCTTTGCATGCTTGCTTGTTATGTATTGAAAAAGTTAAACTTGTGCCTAAACTCCACTTAAACTTTAATAAGGTTAAAGACTGCAACTTTGGTACTTAGTGTCTAATCACCCCCTCTAGACACCTCTTCTCAAGATCCTACAACAGTCCATTTGCTGGGCTGGGTGAACAAATAATTTTGCGTCAATCAGGCCCATTTATATTTTCTAAGAAATCCCAACCCATTTGCACTTCCTTGAAATACACGTATTAGGTGGGCTCGTTATATATATAATGTTATGTTATGTTAGAAGGGAAAACATAAATTGGACACAACATTACTTCTATAAGAGACCTGCGTTTTATACCCGACAGTAGGCATACTAACAAGTTCACACACAAATACAACAGAAAAGGTAAACATTCATATCAAACTCAGGTTCACAGGACACGTTCATATTCATAGCCAACATTCACTATCAATAACTCAAAAGATTCATATATACACAAGCTCAGCATATCTATGCATCCAAATGATTGATAGATCACACGACAATATTCATACATAATTCACAAAAAGATTCAGATATACACATGTTCAGTATATTTATGCATCCAAATGATTGAGATCACAACCAATATGACCATGGACGAACTTTAATTACCTTGGGTACAGACTGGTAAATGGTGTTCAATCGGAGGCACTTCTTGCTAAAATTAGTTCTTGTACGAGTAAACTTTCGAGTACATAAGAGGCATCACAGACAATCTGAACTTTGCTTGTAGGTTTATCCTCAAATAGTGGCCTCGTGCCGAGGGAGGTTTGAGCAACTTGGCCACTACTTTCATCCAACTAGTTTACTGGCTCATCTTGGTCCTGTATCTCGCCAAAATTCTACATTGCATACGAGAAAGGAGGCGGTTGAGAAAATGAACCACCCAAATTTTTTTGTGCAGTTCAACTGAAATGGAGCATCCTCGGCGTGCAGACTGATTAAGTGCCAGATGAATATACGCGTCAACTAACTTGTCTGGAATCTTTAGACTCCATGCCATATAGTTCGCTACCATATGTGCCGATAACCAAAAGGCACAAGTTGGGACCAAAGACTGGATCATGCGTTTTTGGGCTATGCACCAAGCAATATTTTTGGCGTTCACTCTCCTAATACTTGGAGTTTGACAATTGGTTGATGCCGGTTGATACTCGAATGAATATAGGAACTTCTTGTCAACATCGATGCTTGTATGAGTGAACTTTGGAGTACATAGCAGCAGCATAAGTACCTGTCCATCTGATCATTTTGTGTAGTTCTACTGAAATCACCCGATGTAATGATTTGCCTGCGAGTTCAGCTCCAAATTACTCCTTTATGAAATCAGCAAACAGTAGCACAATACCAAATTACCAATACATATGACAGCACAATAATCGGGATAAAGACCGGTACCAACCTGTGTGAGGTAGCATATCAATTACTATTCCCTTTGGTGGAAGCCGAGATAAGCCAGCGATCGACAAGAAAGGAAGAAAGCAAGCGGAGATTAGCGGTGACGAGGAAAGGGACGGAAGTCGCCGAGGCAATGAAGCACCCAAAGTTTTTGTGCAGTTCCACCAAAATCGAGCATCCCTGTTGGCACATATATTGAGAGAGTGAGATTACTGTAATAGTGGGACTAGTTGGTGAAACATACACTAACAAATAGAAGCACCCTCATTATCTTAATGGGTAAAGTTAGCAACATAGTAGTCTTGCTTAAAGAGAGGTATTAGTTTATTTAATCAGTGCCAATTAGCTCAACTCAACACTCAAAGCATTGCCATTTATCATAGGTTGCAACTTTAACTTGCAAAGATAAAGGAGCTTCTCATGACAGTAGCACGATACAAATAGAGATGATAACAAACTAATATGGATGAAGGCCTTAGGCCCGTACCAACCTGAGAAAAAAAGCTTATTCATGTAGTCCCATAAGAGATGATAAAGCACTCACCGAATCACACAATAGTATATATTTTTGCACTTCAAATGTATGGTTGAAATCACTCTTGTTTACCAAAGGTCTTTGAGATTATATCGAAGATTATCAAGAACTTCCAGCAGAAAGTTAAAGCAATCGGTGGGATACGATTCATTGTATTGTCTTGTGTAGTTCCACTAAAATGTATGATTGGCACAACATGATCCATGTTTGCACAAGTAGGAACAAGGTGAAACCTTCATTAGCTTAGTGAGAAAGGATAGGAAGACATTAGCATATTACTCAAACAGTAGCATTAAATTCATGATGGACAATCATAAAACATTGCCTCATTGAACCAATGGCAATAAATTGACATGCAAAAAATAGCACTATTATGTCATGACACTAATAATATTCCCTCCCTGCTCCACCACATGATTCACCTCCATAGACAAACATACACACGTACATAATTCAACATAGGGTCCTACTATAGATTTGTTTAACTCCAACAGGAAAATTAGGCAGTAATAAATTAGTGGTACTTAAGTACTCCTAATTAATTAAGTGAGACAGCAGAAGTGGAAGGGCTCCCTGGAGGATCGTCTCACATGTAAGGTAGTCATTGCCGGAGCCCTTGAATGGCCTCGACTGAGGCCTCTGGCTTCAGCAAGATCGCCTTGGCACTGTTTATTCTTCTTCTTCTTCCTCTTCATGCTCTGTTTCTCTTTCTCCTCACCAGTTGGTGATACCAGGTATGTGATTGGCCTTCTAATTCAGAATTGGTTTTGTC
Source organism: Aegilops bicornis (assembly GCA_021605145.1). Taxonomy (NCBI): domain Eukaryota; kingdom Viridiplantae; phylum Streptophyta; class Magnoliopsida; order Poales; family Poaceae; genus Aegilops; species Aegilops bicornis. The sequence goes on along the minus strand of CM038670.1, from coordinate 574,626,183 downwards.
AGTGAGGGAGTACAAGTGTACTAGTAAAAACAACATTATTTTCTCATGGCAGTGAAAATAGAGATGAACACATGCATTAAATATCATTCTTACCTAAAGGAAGGTTATGGCGCCAATATGGATGATGAGGATTGGAACACAGATCTCCCTTTGTGCAGTTCCACCAAAATGAACCAACTGTTCCATTCTGACATTCCAGTTAAACTGCACAAAAGTCACTTCTTTTAAGAAGAGCTTTGTGCAGTGCACCAAAAGGTCGCAACAAGAACTGTGTGAATTGGATATCCTGTTTGCACAAAAAGGCACAGAGGAAACAATGTAGTCTCAAACAATTACATGCAAAAACATTTGGATAAACTTGTCATGGCTTTTAACGTGGCATGGCTTGATTTTTACCAGGACATTAGATTAAGAACAGCTAAGGCTGCGTTCGGTTCACGTGTTTGGTGCGAGATTTTCGTAGGAACACAATTCCTACGGTATTCTTTCCTTCAACCCGTTGAAACACGGGAAATGTGAATAGTGTTTCATAGGAAAGCTGGTCTGGTAGTACTGATTCCATAGGATTAGAAACGTCCACGCGCTGCTCATTTTTTGGGTGGAAGCCCGAGGCAGGCGCTCGCTGCCATGCGTTAGACAGGTTGATGTGCTGTGTTTGCCGGAATAAAAATATCAACCTATGTGTGGTACGTGAGGTGAGGACAAGAGTAGTCACTGTGTAGCTGAATAAACAAATAGCATCTCATACTGCCAAGCATGCTACTCTAAAAAAACAAATCTGTACATTTCGTAGTCCATCCGAACACATTCTCTTGAGAGTTTCCTCTGGTTCGCTGTTCCATAGTTTTATACCTACATTCCTTTCCTATTCCTCTATTTCCATCAAGACCTATGTTTTCTGCCCCTTTATTCCGAACAGAGCCTAAATATTTGGTATATGGGCATGGGATAGTGGGTGCACCAGCAGTCCAGCACCATGTACGTAAACAGGGGCATAAAGTGGTGATTCGTAGTTTGTTGCCCCGAGAAACAAACATCCAAGAAACATATCTGGGTTGGTCCCATTTTTGTTCACTCTAGCCACCTACTCCTATGTGTGGATAGCAAATCTAGTCCTGGTCATTCCACTGTGTACAGCGTTACCCATATATTTCCCTTTTCGACCAAGAGACCAGTTGGATGACCGATGCAGACTACTTTCACCCCTTTCCTTCTCGTTTGTACCAAGTCCGATGTACATACTAAATTCCCCCACCCCACTTTATTTCTTGTTTGAACCAAGTACTCCCTCGTCGGAATTACTTGTCATCAAAATGGATGTGTCTAGAACTAAAATACATCTAGATACATCCATTTCAATGACAAGTATTTCCGAACAGAGGGAGTACAAGATTCGACTCCATGAAGTAGCTTTACCTCTAATAATAGAAGAAAAAACAGGTGACGTTGGACCATCCAATCGAGAGGGGCTGAGAGGTAGAAAATTATGCACATGCAGCGACGTAGCGAGATGGGGAAGTAGAGCTAAAGGCGGTTTCGAACGAAGATATACCAAGGTCGTCGGGATGTGGATAGGTGGGCGGCGGGAGGCGGATCCGCCCACAGCAACGATGAAGGATCAGAGGACCTCCTGCCGGCGCCGCCGAGATAACGGTGCGCGGCCGGCAGTGGGTCTCCTCCTTCGCTGTGCCGACGACGGGTTTAAACGCTGCCCCTCCTCCCCTTCAGCCGACGGAGGGGGATACGTCCGGATCTCAGAATCAGCGTGAGGATAGAAAGCCGTTTTTTTGAAGGGAGAAAGACAGTGTTACTACCCCTATCTTGTTTAGATCTGGAGGGATGAGAGTGTGTGAATAGAGCAACCCTAGCGAGCAAGCGCGGAGGCTCCGCCTATATATCTGCATGGGGTAGTTTTCCTTTTTCACTCCATCAAAACAATCGTTTAAAATTGTGTACTACTACATGCCGTGTCGCGGTTTTTTAATTGTTGATTGTTTTTTGAGATAGCTACCCGCTTGTTCCAAGTGGTGTTACAGGTGCCAGTCGCACTTTGTATCGTTCAAGTCCGGTACTACAAGTCCCTCCATTAAATGAACAACCACCCCTCGTAAAAATTGTGAACAAGCCCACGGCTAAAATTAGCGTAAACGTGGGTTGCCCCAACATGCATTATTATTTATATTTTCTACTCCTCCATTCCTAAATATAAGTCTTTTATTAGCCACACCTAAGACCAGAATTTTTATTAGCGATGAACCCCACATGTCATAGACACAAAAATTGTGGCAAGATTCCCTTAGGCAAGCCAAAGCGTGTCTAACAATTTGAGCAACTCAGGTTAGGAAAGTGTGGCAAGTGTGGGAAAAATAATGTGGCAACATAAGACAAACATAGTCACAATCCAAACAGCCCCGTAATTTGTTGTGACATGCATGAAAATTTGGTTAGTTAAATTTATAGTCAAAATTTGGCATGGTGCATCAAATCAACACATGCAAGTATCAAAAGGAAAGTTACGGCATGCATGCATGCGTTGTACTCCCTCTGTTTCCAAATATAATACTTTTTAGAGATTGCAACAAGTGACTACATACGAAGCAGAATATGTCGTACATAGGAAGTAGCCCATTTGAAATGTGTAAAAAGACTTATATCGAGTGCAGTGCTTTGATGTGTCGCGTCAACTCGTACAAGACCGAAAAATTTGATTACTACAATGCCCTCTCCCTCGCGTCTTGAGCTCGGTGCCTTAATCACTGCCTTTGGCTGCTGCATGACGAGGGCCAACCACCTGTTGGGCCCACTGTCATAGTGGCAAAACACACGATAAGTAGAAGCTTTCGCTACGCTATCCCTCCCGCACGAGGTGGACGGACATGCAGCAATGGATTCGACATCTTTGTAGAAGTAGGAGTAACATCATTGTTCGTCTTCTCGAAGAGGCGAAGAGCCAAGCGCAACCCAAACGTGGCAGTTGCGAACGCTCGCGTGGTGCGGTTCCTTGGAGCACGCATATACTTGCCAGGCTCTTGCATGAGAGAAAATTGCTACTCCCTCCTTTCCGGTTTATAGTGCTCAATTCAAAAATCTCACCAATCAATGTAGAGGGTGAGTGGTGGAATACAGTTTGTAGTTTTGCAAAAGCACCTAATTAATGCTCTTGTTTTCCTACAAAAATTATGTTTATCAATGCATTAATTGCAATGCATGCATGCATAAAGTACATGCATTGGTCAATTTTCTCTTAATACTTGCAAGCAATGATTTAATGCACCTTGGAATCTGAAAATGTGATGGAAAACAACCAAATTGAGCCTTATAAAATGGAAAACCTAAAATTTTGAGATAAGCCCTATAAACCGGAAAGGAGGGCGTATTGTTTAACAATTAAACTCCATTATCCATTGGTTGAGACTCATTCTGCATAGGTCCACGTGCTTAGCACCGTTTTCTCCTGGGGTCACCAATGTTTATTTGCTAATTAATAGCATTGCATGCAATGAACTAGCCATTGCAAGTCATTAAAAGCATGCACACCTCTCATCTCTTATTGGTTGATATGTCAAGAAACAAGAAACAAGGTAGAAGTTAATGCACCGCGCCTAAGTGTTTTGGGACTATTTGGTTTTCGTAAGATGACTTACACACCTAGACGGAGGGACTAGTATAGACCTATAAACCGGAAAGGAGTATTTGCCTTTCTAGAGATTTCAACAAGTGACTAGACTACACCGTGTGCAGTACTCCCTCCCTTCCGGTTTATAGGGCTCAAATCTCAAATCTCATGAACCAAGGCATTTTGCGATTGGAGGAATGTATCTCGTACTTGACAAAACTACCCTAATTAAACCCATGCATTAATTACGCAGTTCTCTCGTTTTCCTCTCTGCCTTGGTCGCGGTGCACAATATTGAGCACTCCTATATGACTAGCCGCTCTATCTACATGTGGGACATTTCAAAGCATCCAGGCCCACGTGCCATCCACCAAATCACAGCGAGGTGCTACAATGAGACTCACTGTCACCCCGGTGTGGCCGTCATGACTGTCATATCACAAAACCCACACCTTTACCAGCGGTGGTAAGGTGGCCTCCAAGTTGGATGGACGAAGCAACCATCATTTCAACTGGAATGCTCGTTCAAGCCCTTTCTTCCCTTTCTTGAAGAAAACCTCACTCCGGGCTACTCACTTCGCCATTTTTCTTACATGCAAGCGAAGGAAAGGTGGGCGAATCAGTTATGCTGCTATATTTTCATTCCAATAATCTTCTTTTTGCGAAGCACCGACCGATTCTTACATCCTATTCTTTTCCCGTTTTCATTGCGATTGTGGTTTCCTTTCGATTGCTTTTTGTTTGTCAGTTCATTGATGGATCCTGGAGCACTAGGCAAAGAGTTGCCGGCGAACAACCCACTTGAGACAGCGATCTCCAGGAAGCGAGCACCGACCAACGAGTTGACCATGTTGGCGGGCCAACCCATGGAGACAAAGAACTCCAAGAAACAAGCACTGGCCAAAGAGTTGAGGACGTTGGCGGACGAACTCCTCAAAGAAAGTAGGAAGAACAGCAAGGGCCCCATCGTGCCTACCCCAGGAACTCTAATTGCCACCTATGTGAGGCTCAAGACCGAGTTTGAGGAGATAGTCGTCATTGAGAAGTAGTATTCCCCTGGCAAGGTGATGCGCCCCATCGAGGACGAGGAGATGGCCCCCGGAGGGATGAGATCCCCAGGTGAGCTGCATAAGGTAAAAAATAATGGCTTATTACCATAGTTGTTGTTTTTGATTATTTGCAATGTGCTTGCTAATATGTTAGGGTTGTGCAGGTGCCGGTGGTTGTCCTTGATGATTCCGATGCCGTGGTCCATCCTGTTGGCATCGCCCCGGAGATCGATTCCTATGCTGCTGTCGTTCCTGTGGACATCGCCCCAGAGATCGATTCTGATGTCGCGGTCAGTCCTGTGGACATCGCCCCAGAAATCGATTCCCATGCCGCTGTCCGTGCTGTGGTCATTGCCTGATAGATCGATGACAAGAAATAGTTGGTCGCGCTAATCCTTCAGGGTAGTTTGCATTGCCCTGTGTTTAATTACGTAACGATGCGTGTTATCAAACCATCTTAGGGCTAGTGCACTGTCTTGTGTGGGCGGATCTTGCTACTTTTGTTTGATAGTGAATCATGCAATGAATCATGCGAACCCTCTCCGAGTTATGGAAACAGATGTATCCTCACCAGCTTTTGATGTAATATATGGCATGCTTAGATGTAAGTTTGGACTGTTTATCATATCAGCAGGGCTTGTTTGATGATTCTTGGTGTTAGTAGGCTAGCTACTGTGCGATCTATAGTACTTGCAAAACACTCACCGAAGAGAAACGTTGGGGTTGATGAGCTCGTGGTACGCTTATACTTATCCCTCGTCGATCGACCAATAGCCCTAGCTCCTAAAATTGTAGGCTTAGCGATCGATCAGACAATAGTCGACATACATTCAGGCCTCATTTGGTTCATAGGGTACGAAAATCGTAGCAAAAGTACAGAGAACGTGCAACACAAAATCATAGCGGTCTTGAGACGTACTCCCTCCGTTCCAAAATAGATGACCTAGGCGGGCTAGTTTGGCCTAGTGGGTTTCAGTGATATGACGTGGTACAGTGCCGTCCAGTCTTCGCGTGTGGTAGCAGTATTGCGGGTACAGTAAGTTTTCTTGAAGAAGCGGAATTCAACGAAGTCATGATGGTTCCTTCGTTCGAACAACTTACAGTGGGAAAGGTTGGGCCTGCGATACGACCGGGGTAGACCAGGATAATTTTGTGCATGGCAGGTGGACCAGGATGGTCGACGTCCCACATGTCGGCGAATGAAAGTATTCTTTCCGGTATAGAGGACGAGCAACGAGTATTCATTGTTTATTTTGATGAAAGCTATTGTCTCCATCATTACGACGGAGGAGTGTGAAACACGGCAACCCAGTGAACTTGGCATGTGCACCACTCCCTCCTTCCTCATGTAATGCCCAGGTTACAGCTTTTTCTCACTTTCTCTCAATATATTTCCTCTCAAATGTTTTTTACCTTTCTTTTTTAAGACACAATTGTTTTTATGTCCTTTTTTAGAATTATTTTTGTATACCTAGGAGCACGTGTAGAGACGGGCTCTTACAGAGCCCACTCCTTGACTTTGTCAATGCCTCTCTCTCCTCCACATAAGGAGTACTTGCTATGCATGCATGCGGCGGGCAACTGGCGTCTTGAGGGGCCAGGGCGGTGAGAGCGGGCTCCAGAAGTGGTCCGGACTCCAGCATGGCCCACCTCACATTATCACCATATATTTCTTGGAGTCCGTGCGTGGCGGGCGGGCGATCTCTTCTCCCTCCCCCGTTTCTCTCTTCTCAGCCGACGCCCGCCGAGCGATTAGATTTCGGCTATCGACGGTTTATTCAATTACGGTCCCACATGTCAGTGAAATTGCAAGACAACGCGTGTCCCCTTTGGTGAGCGGCGTGCGAGCCGGACTGTTGGGGTTGCGACGCGTACGAGTCATAAGTGTGCCACCTCTTCCTTTAGAACTTGCGAAGCGTAACATTTTCGCGCGATCGATCGATAGAAATCCAGAACAAAATGGCGAGGGCGGTGCTTTCCCGCTCGTTAGGCGGGCTAGTTCGAGTGATATGACATGTTGCTCCATTTTTATGTAAGCAAGAGTTTACACTCTTACGCGGGAGGAGTGCGAAACACCGTGGATCTGATTTTGGTCGAGGGATAACTGTTCCCTGCCAAATAATGGAGGATTGTTAGCGATTATAGCATGATAGTTAGGGCATCTCCGGTACCTGGCCCACAAATTTACACTGGCGTCTGTCCGAGGAAATTGATGGATGACATCATTAGCTGCCCGCATACCTTTAGACAACTATATGAACTAACCGTACGAAATTCGTGCAAACAAAGCAAATTTCAAATTAACCGGATGAAATTCATTACATTTCAAAAACTTTTCCTACAAACTAGACAAAAATTCATTACATATTTCGCACAAACCGTACTAAAACCTACTGTAAACCTAATCTAAACGATCGCCGGCGCCCGACCACCATGCTCGGCCATGAACCCGAGAAAGCCGGCCATTGCCTTTGCCTCCTCCTCATCCGCCTCGATAACCTCCTCCTCCGGAGCACAAGGTTCTGAAGATTTCCGCCTCCACGTCACCGTCAAGCGGCTAATCGGCCGCCGATGTTTACCCCACCAAGCTTGGCGTCGACTGAGTGGAGTAGCGGTGGCCTTCCCGGGACCAGAGCGGCGGCGACCTACCGTGTACTACTCTTCCTCGCTGCTGACTACGCCCGCGCACTGGCTTTGTGGTCGTGGCGGCAGAGGGCGGCTGGGGGGGGGGTGCCGGCGATCTCCTTCGTTTGCTCCTGCGACAGTACGTCGAAGAGAGCTTTGGAGCGCGCCCGGAGTGGAGCCGCCGATGTCCCTCGTCTGCTCCTGCGACAAGACGCGTCAAGAGAGCTTCAGAGCGCCAGGAGGCCATGGTTGAAGTGGTGCCGACAGAAGGAAGGGACCGGAGGAAAATAAGTGTGGGTCTTTGGCTATGGCTGGGAGCTGGGGCTCAAGTTAATATAGCGGGCGAATGGCAATGATCCATAGCAGACGGATGGATAACTGGCGCTGGAGTAGGTTCGTCGGGCGTGAATGCGGACGCTGCTTCAGTGACTTAACTGCAGATGCCTTTGGGTTACTGACATGTGGGCCCAACGGGCATCTGGCCCGCATGTCAGTGACACACCAATTGCACCTGCAGTTAAGTCCGGTGGATCGCGGCATTGACATTCGGAGAGGCGGTGACCATTTCAGCGAAGCGCGCGCTAGCGATGGAAGGGGTTTCGGTGTGCAGTGACACTAAGATCGGTCGCTCACGATAGTACATACTCCGTACCATACTACCATAGTACCCTCTCTAGCTTTAGGCTGTTTTATAGATTGTCATTGTGATAGACGATATACATGAGCAAGGCGGTCCGAGTATGACCGTTGGTGTTGAGTCAGGTGAATACATGCTCGGCGTTCGCATATGCCTCCATCAAACGTCTAAACAGTAATGTCAGGCACCGCCGGGGCGCACAGGTGATGGGCTCGCCGTTTGCGTTGCGCCATGACCAGGACTTTGATTTAGAGGGCGACGTGCATGCATTAGCATGCTTTGACAGCGTGAGCGTGAGTGTCTGATGCAAAGTATTTCATTTTAATTTGGCTGACGAGGGTGCGTTGCAGCAACGAGTCCGTGGTTTGATTCCCCACATACGCATAATTTTGGTTTTAAAGTATTTCTTTCTCCATTGACAGGTAGGCCCGCGTAGATAGATAAAGAACACGAGCTGATGAGGCGCATGCGGACTGTTTGTCTGGTCAACCAGACAAATACGGAGCTATCTGTTGAGCCGATGACCGTATAATCACCATATCTCGTATACAATGATCAAAGTGATCTATCAAGACAAGTTCGATGACCGCCAATGCATTTTACTCGGTAATAAATGACCAGGATTGAAGGGGAATCCAAATTTGCTTCGTCTTCTGTCTTTGAGCCCTTGACAAACCAATGCACTATACGGTTGTCCGGCCACTCCACCCCAGAGCTCTCACCAAGCGTCGTTCATGCCACCGCGCCGCACACTAACCGGTAAGGCAGCGATGGCATCCCGCCGCGCCGAGTTCCTCGCCGCCCACGACCGCACACAAAATGGTAGGGAAGCGATGGCATCCCGCCGTGCCGAGTTCATCGCCGCTCGCGACCTCACAATTATGTGGGAGGAATTTGATGATACCAAGGCCGAATGGGCGGTAGAGCAAGAGGCGGCCAAAGTTGCACAGAGGGAGCGGAAAAGTCAGAAAGCACTCAAGAAAAGAGAGGCCCGCCACCGCAAGAAAGAAAAGGACGCACGCGCTGCTGCGGAGAGGTCGGCGGAGATCCAAGCGCGGTGGGGTGTCGCCGACAAAGCCGGGAAGGAGAACGACGGCGTCTGGCCAACATGTGAGAAGTAGTAGTACTAGTAGTTAGTGTGTGTGTGCGTATGAAGTACGAGCATGTACCAAGATTACTAGTTACTACTGTAGTTTTTAGAGCAAATTACCAAGACATTAGCCTAGACTAAATGGAAAAATTCCTATCCTAAGCATCAAATGGCATCTCTTTCTCTATAGGAATTGAGATGCATGTCATCTCACTTCCTATGATTTTCATATTCCTATCCTATGAAAGAAAGGAGGGCTCTGTTGGAGTAACTATCAGAAGCTAGCAAGATCTGCTTTGGTACAAGTAGTTTTCTTCAAGAAGCGGAATTCAACAAAGTCATGATGGTTCCTTCGTCCGAGCAACTTCAAAGTGGGAAGTGGGCCTGTCATTTGACGGCTCATTACTCATTGTTATCTTGTAGCGATGACCAGGTGACTCTCCTTGGAGTTCTGCGTGCATGGCAAGTGGACCAGGATGGTCGACGTCCCACATGTTTGCGAATGGAAGTATTCTTTCCGATATCGAGGAGCAAGGAAACCGCGTGGTATAGTATCATTGCTGATTGGTTCGCAAAAAAATAGTATAACTGCCGATTTATAATTATTTTTTATTTCTGATGAATGCTAGCGTTTCAACTCTTACGACGAAGGGTGCCAAACACGGGCGTCTTTGGATGTCCCACACGTCGCCGAAAGGAGTGGGACATGAACATCGTGGTAGAGCCCAACAGAAAAAACAGCGTGGCGAGCGTCTCCACTTCTTCCACTTACGGGTCGGAGACCACACGTAGTAGTACTTAGTGGTATGAACAATACAAAGTGCGACCTGGAGAGAAAGACACGTCTAGTTGGAAGGTCTCGGGGCATACACGTAAACAAATATAAAAGTTAATATGTGCCTCCAACTAATATAGTAGTAGTAGAGTACTTAGGCACATACTCCATAACATCACCGTATGCGTTACGCATACAACATTTAGTGGTAGTACGTAGTAAGAGACAAATGCCGCCCAAGAGTTCCCTTCTCGACCTACTTTTGGGTGTTTGGTAGAGTGTATGGAGGGTGCATGAGTCCACACTAGTTTAGCACAAATACACTAGAAGCATGCATGAAGAGAGCATGCATGAAGAGGGTGTTGAGTTGAGCATGCATGAAGAGGGAACAACTATCTTTGAGGCGAGCATAACCAAACACACCCTATATGCCACGCATGTTCATACCATTTGTGCCTTTCTACTTCACTTACTGCGCTACATTACTCAGGTTAAATGCGTCCACTCCACGGGTACATGTCCGTCTCGTAGTTCCAAATCCCACGTGTTCTTCATATAGATGGAACGATCCTTGCATAACACGTGCACCTTGATGCTAGATGTCTCGCGTGTTGGCAAAAGGATGAACAAAGCTCACGTAAAAAATAGAGTGGAAGAACATAGATTCCGGACGACCGAGAAGGAGCAAGGAACCTCGTGGTGGAGCCGTCTGCACTCATTTAATATTATTCAGCGATATAAAATTAACCAATCATCTCCACAAAGGATGGAAGAGTACGTAAACACGGCAGCCCCAAAGTGTAGTTACATCATACTAGTACATGGCTAACCCAGGCTATCACCATATTTCCTGGCTTCCGTGCGACACCTATCTCTAGTAATCCAGCAGCCTGTATTGCTTCTCCCTCCTCGTCTCTATCAAAGTGCGGCGGGCTGGCATTTCTGCCATCTATTGAGGTCGGTTAACTATCACATGTTAGCGACATGCCAGTAGCATTCTAAAAAAAATTCCTTTCACGTTTCGTTTTCAAAAATAAAAAAAATCCTTTCACGTACGAATTTGCCTTTATGCTTTGAGCAACTTGCATGTCCTATACTGCTCCTGTTTGATACTCTAACTTAGCTAGAGGTTAGACTAACTCATGACTAACCCTTAACTAACTGTAGCCAAAGAGGTGTTTGGGTGACAGGGTTAGTTTGACAATAAATGCACTTCATGGAAAGAGAAAAGTGATTTTTCAGTGGTCCCAATGAGAACTATCTCCAGTTAGCACCTCTTGGGTGGGATAGTTTTTTTTGTGGGTTCGGTGCAACTTGCTCCAATTTAAACCCTCATGCTTGGATACTTTAGGGCTATTTGATCCCCAAAAGCTCAAACTAACTCTAACCCATGGATCCAAACAGGGCCTATGGCCAGTCTCGACGCGGAGCAGTCGCGTGCACCGGGAAGCGGTGCTCTCTCGGTTGTTGCGCCACTTCAAAGCCGACGCCAGTGAGAGGTCTCTCCGCTTTGGCCGGGCATTAATGCGGCACTGACGCTTCACGGCGACGCTGACCATTTCACGCGGGAAGCGCGCACTGGCAAGGGAGTATAGGTGTTGAACCGTTTCAGGTGTAGTACTGGTAGTTTTCAAAACTACTCAATTATTGCACTCAGTTTCCTAAGAAATTGTGGTAAAAAAGATTACTCCACAGCCCGCTTCCCTTCTCCTTCCTCTTCCACCGCCCAGACGTCCATGGAAGCGACCGGTCAACCCTTATATAGGAGTGCTAGCACAAAAGATGCATGCATGACCACTAAAATTTCCATATTAAGCGCCCGCTCCGGGAGTATGTCGTATGTTGTTACCTTCGCCGCCCATGGCTACCGGGCGACAATGACCAGAGAAGAGGCGGCGGAAGGGGAATGAATGCAGCTACTGTTTGGGTTCACCTTCCGGCTTAAATAAATGCGCAGCATCACGTGTACCCGCGGGTGCACAAATTGTAACATACGTGTCTGCTTAAGTGGGCGTCACGTAACTGGTGTGTGTGTGTGTGAGAGAGAAATTCTGAGAGACAGAGTGCGTGTGTGCAACTCTACTCTTCAGACATGTACTCAACCTTTTGCATTTGGGTAGAAGTATAATGGTATTTACTTTAGCTAGTGATTTACGTGGCCATGTTAACGTGGTTGTGTCAAAAAAATGTCACTTCCTGCTTGTGATTTGCGTTATATAATTACAAGCAAGATTCTCGTGCATTGCACGGAACATCAATATGCATTTTTTTACAAAACACCTGTTGTGATTGACCCATGCAGGAGTAATCCCATGTGTAAAAACTAATGATATCTTGATAATTTTATCGGAAAACTGGTATCTAGAGAATGTCATCGAGAAAATGAAAGATGAGAGATAAGGCGAGGAGGAGTGGAGCGTGGTGGTGACTGATGTTCAGAATGGGCGGAGGCATGGGGATGGACGGCGCCGGCAGGCGGCAGCGGCCACCATGCATGCTAGATTGTTCCAGAGACTTATTCCTTTTTTAATTGTTGAGCAATGAGGTTGCGGGAGAAAATGATGTGGAGAGAGGTGCGGGTATCTTTTTGTAAAATTATCATAGTTTGCTTTCTATCCGTCAGATATAGATCATACGTTCTGTATTACAAGATGGCAGGCACACCATCATCACCAACTCATTTTTTTATAAGGGTACATATGATAAGTTTGATGAGTACTAAAGTAAAGTGGAATTTGTCCATGTTATGCAAGTAAATAAAGGTGATTGTTTATCATACGGGTAAGGTTGGATGAAGGGTGGTAGGAACAAATGCTCCGCCTAGAGCATGTGTGTGTGATATGGAGTCTTAGTGTGTGTGTGGGGTGTGTGTGTGTGTGAGAGAGAGAGAGGAGAGACAGAGAGAGATGGAGTCTTAGTTTGTGTGTGTGTGTGAGAGAGAGAGAGAGAGAGAGATGGAGTCTTAGTGTGTGTGTGTGTGGGGGGGGGGTGTGCGTGCGTGCGCGTGTGTGTTTGTGTGTGTGTGTGTGTGTGTGAGAGAGAGAGAGAGAGATGGAGTCTTAGTGTGTGTGTGGGGGGATGCGTGCGTGCGCGCGCGCGCGTGTGTGTCGCATGGTCCTCTGTGGCGGATATAATTTAAGTGTGCATGCCTTCATCATAGAGAGGTGATGTGTATGGCAGAGACCACCAACGATGGGGTGCGAGAGATAAAATGCCCGTAGAGAGGGAAGAGAAGGTGTGTGCGTGTGAGAGGAGTCGACATCGAGAGAACGTGTTTGTTCGAGAGACACCGATGAACACTACTATATATCGATGGTGCATGTAGGCGGGAATTAAACAAAGGGATGGTGTTGGTGTCAAATCCGGCGGATCTCGGGTAGGGGGTCCCGAACTGTGCGTCTAGGCGGATGGTAACAGGAGACAAGGGACACTATGTTTTTACCCAGGTTCGGGCCCTCTCGATGGAGGTAATACCCTACTCCTGCTTGATTAATATTGATGATATGGGTGGTACAAGAGTGGATCTACCATGAGATCAGAGAGGCTAAACCCTAGAGGCTAGCCTATGGTATGATTGTTTGTTGTATATCTATCGACTAGCCTGGCCTCGGTTTATATAATGCACCAGAGGCCTAGGATAAAAAGAGTCCTAGCCGAATACGCCGGTGGGGGAGGAGTCCTTGTCTTGATCGCCAAGTCTTGTGGAATCTTCCTTGTATGCGGCAATCGTCCGGACTGGCCCATGAGTATACGGCCATGGGGATCCTCGGCCCAATCCAACTGATCGGGAGACGACATGGTGAGTACCCCCTAGTCTAGGACACCGTCAGTAGCCCCCTGAACCGGTCTTCAAGTTGGGGACGCTCATCGATTCTTCCAAACTGTTCTTCATCTTCGGTCGTCGGTCTTGAAAACTGGTTCAACAAATCTGCTCATCTTCGATCTTGAGGATCGCCTAAGTGCATATGAAGAGTTTACACGTTGGGTATCCGAGGATCCCCTTTAAGTTTACGGCCTTTATCAATGCCTTGTTATTTTTATGCCACGCCTCGGGTTTGAAGTTATTCCCGGGAGGCAGTGTCCTCTTGCGTCCGAGCTCTAACGCCGGACTGCATTTGAGGTATCTTTTGCAGCCGAGCACCAACAACAGACTGCTTCCCAGCTCTATTGCCGGACTATGTATCCGAGCTCCAACGCCGGACGGTATTCGAGCTCCAACGCCGGACTATGTATCCGAGCTCCAACGCTGGACTGTATCCGAGGTGTCGTAAATCACCTTGGTTCAAAGAAGTTTGAAGGAGTTTAGCCGAGCTTAATGCCGGAAATGCCCTCTGTGGAGCCAGCCACTAGCGTCCGAGCTTTATGCCGAACTGCTTCCGAGGTGGTGCACCACCCCGAATGTGGGCCGATTTTTGTCAATATTTTTGATTGGTGCAATTTATTCTCTGCCGAGATACATAGCCAATAGCCCCCAAGGTGTGTATCGGTCTAAAACCCGAGATGCACCTGAAGGATGACATAAGACCGCTGATCCCACTAGCCGCTGAGACTGAGGTTGATTTGCAAAAATCGTCCTGAGGATCAAGTCCTAGCTCGGCAGAATACTTCGGGACACAAAAAGCGGCGTGCTCAGTCCTCGAGACTCGGGTTGGGTGCGGCCGACCAACCTGAGGATCAAAATCTCCTCGGAAACTGTATTGCACTTAAAATTTTCTGCATAGAACACGCAATGCAAGAGCCCGAGACATCGCTCGGGTGGCAACACCGCATCGAGGATTGATGTGCCCTTTAATATTTGTAAATAATAAGCCCGAAGCCCAGTAGCCCCGAGCCTTAATGCAGCACGGGTGGCCGAATTATGGATCGATATCCATAGTAAAATCACAAATTATGTGTAATGACTCAATGTATCCAAGTACTTTATGTCATTTATGCTCTGATACGCTTTGTACATAACTTTGTTGACCGACCATCGACTTCAACCTCCTAGGCCAAGATGGCGAGGAGTGTTTGTCCTACTTTATAAAGCCTTTATGAGGGCAAAGATTTACGACAAACAAGGCAATCTGGCCATACGGTTTTATAAACAAAGGTACGCAGAGAGATATGTTATATTACTGTTTAACAGAAGAAATGTCTTCCAAAGAAAATAGTCCTGCTATCGGTTCCTTTCTTTGGGTTGTCATGCTAAGCATGATCATGAAACCTCAGCTCCAATGTAAGAGCAAATATTGAGGATTTAGTTTGGGAGGCCAGTTACTAGCCCCCGCTAGTGTTCGGAAACAGTCGAGGTCAAGCCGGAAACACTTCGGCCAATGTTATGAATGGCCCGTCATTTAATATAGTCATCGGATCACTGACCAGTTTACACCTATTGTGACAGTCAGTTTTCGGCTTTCTCCACTGAGGTGCTTGACCATGCGAGCTGGAAGCACAATCGCAGTGGTTCTCCCTTTGCACACCTAGCCGAACAAAGCGGAACATAGGAGGCAAGCGCGGGAGCCGGGCAACCCAACTATTGACCGAAGACACAATTGGCCCGATGCATATATAGCAATATCCGAGAATGTTTTGCCGAATCTCTAAAGGTGTCCGGCATTGCACTGAGAGACTTGTGCTGAAAACACACAAATAGTTTAAAAGTGCCAAAAGCTTGGAAAACCAAAAAACGTCGGTAAAAACACGACGTCCGAATAAGATCAAGTGTTCGATGTCAATCCGAAAATTGGACTTTAGAAAAAAAGTGCTTCTGCCATGCTTTAAGATGACACATCCTATCTCAAGACTTCAAGCGGGTCAGCCCTCTGACGATCTCCCATCCCGAAGGCGAAGTACTTCTCATTAGCCCAGTTTAGAAAACTAAACTCTAGCAATTTTGAGAGATAAATTAGGCTCCCCGGCTAGTGACCGCACACTTGTGTCGAGAAAAGGAGTGATAAATAATGATAAAAACTCTGCAACGACTAAGAAGAAAAACACTTATTATAAAACGGCTCAAATAAACATAAGAGCCCCAAGTGACTTGGGTAAAAGAATGATTGTACGTACCGAAGTACTTATATCATATCTATGTTCAACCTAACTTTAAACGCGTCTTAACCGACCGTCGGCTTCTCCCTCTTCAGTCAAGGACCAAAAAGTGTTATGTACTCCATCTGTCGAGAATATCGACGGTGTTTCCAATAACCAGGCAATCAGGTCATAAGGTTGTAACAGACAAAAGCGCTTAGGGAACTTATGCTATATTACTGATAAAGTGTAAGAAGCATCTTCGAAGAAAATAGTACCCCCACCGATACCTTTCTTCGGTGCTCATTGTTATTATGAGACTTGTGCAATAGATTTTTTGTACTCATGAGTTCCGTTGTGTGCCGACCATTATTGAAAACAGTAAGAGCGCTAGCTTTCGGCTTCACCCAGTCTGAGGTCCGGCTCGGGTGACCCGATCGTGACAATCGCAGAGGTGCTCCCTTTACTCCCTAGCCGAACAATCGGGAACGTAGGGGTAAACACAGGAGCAAGGCAACCCAACTTGCAAATCACTTAGGTCAATATGGTGCATATTGTGGCATAATACACGAACAAGGAACGAAGCCGTACAAGTATAATCATATGCAAGAGGAAAAGCTCCAGCAAGGGAGCCCCCAAGTAAACGGGGTATTTGAATTTGTGCGTCACAAACAAAGTTTGGACAATTTTTTTTTACAAGCAACATTTTCCCAAAAAGTATAATGCTTGGTCGAACCGAACACAAGTTAGAAATTAAAGCTTTGAGCATGAAAGCGACTTAGCTGGTTAATGTGTTCGGTATTGATGACGCGGTCCAAGCTTGATACGGGACAAGGTTCCATCCCCCAAGCCGGTCCCGAGGTGGCGGAGCGGAGAGCTCGACACGCCGAAGTGGTGACATAGCACGGTCAATGCAGACCGGCAGAGTGACGCCGAAGTCCCCGGATCATTTTCTGTGCACAAAAAATGGTGCAAACCGGAGATAATAGTAATAATGATAATTAAAAAATCTTTGCATAATAAATAATTTATGCAAAGTGAGTAATAAAAGAAATATGGCCTGGCGCCGAAGTCAATGTCGATGCAGGGCGTCGGCGTGATGCGGTAAAGGCGTGGCAAAGCCTGAATTCACAGGTCGGTCCGAGCTCCAGATGTGGCTTTCGCCGGACTATGTACGGAAACTGACCGAACCACCATGCGACTGTCGTTAATGTGGCCACCATTTGATAGACCTGTGTACATATGATGGACAAACCAGAGTAATAATTCCTTGGAAAAATGAACCCAAACAAGCAAAAAATACTGGGATTAATAGCACCTGGTTTATTTGTTGTAGCAATCCGAAGGAAGGTGATTCCCAAAATTGGGACTCGATCCGCGCACCCATTGCCTTATGGGCGATAAAACGACGGCATGGCAATGCTGGCAAAGGTTGGCTCACTGAGGCAAAGCCCTCGGTCCAGCTAACGTGACGGAGTTGGTCGGCTAGTGACGCCGAAGTGTCCGGAGTAGGTTGATGAAGAGATGGCGGAGCCCCCGGTCCAGCCGAGATGTCGAAGTAGGTCGGCGTGATGGACACCAGCTTGAAGAAGCAATAGTGCGGCCCTGCCGATGCAGGTCGTGACGTGGTCGATGCCGGCTTGATGGAGCGACCATGCGGCGATGCCGGTATGCCCGCTCCGTGTAATCCGTGGGGCGGCGATGTTGCTGATGATTTATCTTTCACGATGCCGGACTCTTGTTCGGCTTGCCGAGATGATGATCCGAAGAAGTTGAGCTCGGCTCAACAAAGTGACGACGTGTCTAGCGCAGGTCGGCAGCCGTGGAGCAATATTGCCGGACTGGTTTGACACCAACATGATATTGAAGATCATGTTCAAAAGATTTTGAAGTTAGTGGGATGTGTTCGGGAACAAAACACAATACCCCATACAAAACTTCCTTCAAAAAGGATGTCCGAAATCTCGTTCATAATAAAGACGAACTCGGGTCGGATTCGTTTTCGCGCAGAAAATAGATCCGAAAAGTGATGCACTAATCGGAACGTTCCCGGAGTTTGGACGGTCAGATCGAGCTAAAATTTTGAGGGGTGGTAGATATAGGAATTCCGTAGACGATCAACGGTTGGATATTTCAAAGGAAGTCCGAGCTAGAAGCTGGACACCACGCCCTAAACTAGTCCGGATTCTCGTCCAGATTCAATGCGGCTCCGGTATACTGGAGATTGCCAGAGATTCCTTCATCGGAACTCGACGAAACTTTCCAAAGTTGTTGTAGACTCAATTCCGCACAATTCCACCGAAGCAATCGTTAAAACGACACTTGAGGAGGCAGTGGTGGCGGACACAAGACCACTGTCCAGAAAAACAGTACGGTCGCCCGAGGACAATGTTGACGTTGAGCCCCCGGGCTCCCTGGATGATTCCTCCATGATCTTGATAGAGATCGGAGTTGATGTTGATGAAGGCCCTCATCCGAACATGACGATCGGAGGTATGGCGCAACCCTTGGTCGAACCAAGGCGACCAGTTGAGCTGGTGACGAAGATGCCGAAGTCGCAGTTGATCTGCAGGCGAGCCATCGACCTTTTGCCGAACACACAGCGGAACTCTCAATGAAAGCACCAATGTCGGTGTCAAAACCGTCGGATCTCGGGTAGGGGGTCCCGAACTGTGCATCTAGGCGGATGGTAACAGGAGACAAGGGACACGATGTTTTTACCCAGGTTCGGGCCCTCTCGATGGACGTAATACCCTACTCCTGCGTGATTAATATTGATGATATGGGTAGTACAAGAGTGGATCTACCACGAGATCAGAGAGGCTAAACCCTAGAGGCTAGCCTATGGTATGATTGTTTGTTGTATATCTATCGACTAGCCTGGCCTCGGTTTATATAATGCACCAGAGGCCTAGGATAACAAGAGTCCTAGCCGAATACGCCGGTGGGGGAGGAGTCCTTTTCTTGATCGCCAAGTCTTTTGGAATCTTCCTTGTATGCGGCAACTGTCCGGACTGACCCATGAGTATACGGCCATGGGGATCCTCGGCCCAATCCAACTGATCGGGAGACGACATGGTGAGTACCCCCTAGTCCAGGACACCGTTAGATGGTCTTATTGGTTTCGGGGATATAGGGGAAGAGCGAGAGGTGGGGGGGGGGTAGCTAGAAGGAGATTGTTAAGTGTGAGTGTGTGTTTTACCCATCCAAGCGGAAGTTATGTGCACAAAAGAGGAGAACGATTCAATGTGGCGTTAGGATTGAGGGTAATTAACTATGTATGGAGATATAGAGACCTTGAACGTGCATGTGTGAGAGGTATACATGTATACGTGGGATGTGTGTGTGTGTGCACGCGCGCATGATCGAGATAAAAGAAAGAAGACATAAGTCATAAGATCAACGACATGTGAGAGACGGACCAGTATGACAATATGCATGCATGTGAGAATGCAGGGAAGAAGGCCCGACAATTGAGCATGTGTTTTTGTCTTCAAGAGATAGTGGTGTGGGCTGGAGCATGCATTTATGGCGAGCAGAGGGAGTGAGGCGCAACGATTGTGCAAAAGAGATCAACCTATAAATGCATATGTATGGAGAGACATATATAGTGTGGGTGATAGGAAGCAAGACTCCGTTCGAGAAAGAAATGTTGACAGAGAAACTACAGATAGATACAGAGATGGAGATGCTAGCTAGAGGGACATCCGCTAGTTTGGGTGTTGGAGATGACCGTCGGGTGGTTCAAAGGGTGAAGTTATATATGTGTGTGAGAGGGCACTTGACTGCATGTAGAGAGAAACATATGTAGTGTGCGTGATAGGAATCAAGAGTGAGGGCGAGAAAGAAGGTTGATGGAGAAACAGATAAATAGAAAGATAAAGATGCTAGCTAGTGTGCGTTAGAGATAGGAGTCGAGTGGATCAGAAGGTTGAGTTATGTGTGTGGGTGAGAGAGAGATAGAGAGAGGGTGCATGTGAGTCACATACAAACAGATATCAGAGAGAAATGAGATCCAGAGAGACGGAGTTTTTTGTCAGCGAGAGAGAAAGATATTTCACAACGAGAGTGATAGCTAGAGAGACATATGAGGGAACACAAGATATCTCTAGGGAGAGAGGGTGTGTGTGAGCGACATACAAGAGAACAATGGAGAAATATGAGACCACAGGAGACAGAGTTTGTGTTTGTGTGTGAGAAAGAGATATTGAAGAGGAAGAGTCGTAGGTTCTCATATCTAAGGAGCGAAAGACATCTACAGAATGAGGGGTGTCTGAGTGGCACACATGGGAATAGTAGAGAGAAATGAGACCCCGGGAGACAAAGTTTTGTGTTTGTGTGAGAGAAAGAGATTCCACATGGAGAATCATAGTTAGAGACACATAGCAGGGAGCGAGATATACTTAGGGAGAGATAGAGTGATGAAGGTCGAGGGAAAGAGTACCATTAGTGTGTTACGAAGATAAAAGATCATTGTCGACATACAGGTAGCACGAGAGATACCTGAGAGACGATGAACGCGTATAGGTCCGGAGAGATAGTCCTATATAAGCATGAGTGATAGCTATATGAGACGAATATCTGGATTAAAGGGGATTCAAATATTTAAACTGGAGATCACGACATCGATAATATCATAACGCAAATTGGTGTATCAAACATGCATATTCATTTGAATTTGGGCACACGTGTAATGTTATATAGTTTATCAATATTGGTGATCCATAAATTCTTTAATTACAAACAATGCATGGTTTATATGCAATTAATGTCTAAACGGGATTACACTATATGTTGCGTGTGTGAAACACATTATACATGTTTGAGAAGTAAAAAAACCGCATGAAACACACATTAATTGGAGACATTTAGCGAGGAATGCATACATTGGATTTCAACATAAAGTGGTTTCAAATATTTGAAAATCCAAATTGATGGATACAACCTTATGAATCTGAGATCATGCCATTTGTAAACCATATTTATGTATAAATGGTGTTGTGCTTTTGAAAGTATATATAAAAAATGATGTATATAGAATGTAATTCCAATTGAAAATGGGTCCCGCCCGAAAAAAATAGAATACAAATGGGATCCGAATTGAGTTGGCACGGTAAACGTGCACTCTGCAAAATTTGAACGAAGCGGGGAAAGTCGCAGTAACCGCCCCAAACCAAAATCTGCGAGATGGAAATTACTACTGCCTATCCCTGCCACGCAAAGCCTATCTGCTGGATTTCTATAGGTTTCGATAGGGGTAGGTTTGTAATTTCACCCAAACGTGACGTAACCGCCTCTCACCCGGATTCATACATGGTGGGCGCCAAAACACAGTGTGTCCTTGGCCGAAATCGACTCCCTCCCCGATTCATATTCATACACGGTGGGCGCCAAAAACAAACTCTCGTCGGCAAATATTCGGTGTATGCGAGATTTCCGTCCTATTCCCAACCGACTAATGTTGTTGTGATGTAGTAGATATTTGAAACGGGGGCTAAGTTTGTAAATTTCCTTGCATTTGAGACAAGCGCACCCTGAATACATGGTTCCCCCTTCCTCTCTACCTCCCTTTTCCCCATTCGTACTCCGTGGGCGCCAAAACACCCTCTCCACCCCACCCTCCTCCGTCCGCCGCCGTCCGCCACCCCATCCACCACCGTCCTCCTCCACCATGTCGGAGCTGATACCCCGACACCACCGTCCATTACAAGAGATCGACCTCTCTCATCCACGCCTTCGGACCGGGATCCTTGCATCCTGTCCTCTCGCTTCATCCCCGCGTCGTCCACCTTCCCGGCGCCGCTCCTACGACCGTCTCGTCCACCGCGCCCCGCCGCCACCGTCTACCCTCCTAGATCTGCTTCCACGCCACCGACAGCCATCACTACTTCAGCACCGTCAAATTCTCAGCAGATGCGTACACGGTGCCACAGCAGAGGTGGTACTCTTTTGTATCTGCTCAACTTATTTATCGCATCAAGAAAATAGATCGCCACTGCTTTACTCTGATTTCTTGTCTTGGTTGCGAAGTTGCCTTTGTCCGGTTTGCACCTTCAGATCCGCCATGGCACGCTCAACACTATACTCCCAATGGTTATGGTTTTCCCCTTTTATATTTCATGCTAGTTAAATCACAGTAGACTAAATTTCAAAATTGGGTCAGTCGATTTTTCAGAGCTCGTCGGAGTTCGCCGGTGCGATCGAAGGGGCTCGGGTGGTTGTGGGGCCTCGCCGAATGAAGAAAACTCGATGCGGGTGGGGGTTGGGGCGGGGGCGGGGGGTGGGGGTGGCGGAGGAACACGGGCGATCGGGGATGTTGGTCCGGCCACCCGTCTGCAAGTGTTCTCAGATGGGAAGAATCAGAGACGAGGAAGAAGAAGGGTTTGGAGACGTAGGATCTTCATCCAACCGCCTGAAATGGTCGAGAGACAGCTGGGAGTTGCATTCTTAATGCGCTCTGGTTCATCATGTGTGGGCACTGCGCAACCAACATTTTATTATCCAAAATCTGCTTGCTCTTCTTTACCATGTTCCTCTTTCGTTCTTCTTTAATATGTACTCTCTCCGTCCCTAAATACAAGTATTTGTATAGATTCCACCATGGACTACATATGGAGCAAAATGAGTAAATCTACACTCTAAAATGTATCTGGATACATCTGTATGTGATCCATAGTGGAACTCTCTACCAAGACTTATATTTTGGAATGGAGGGAGTATGATAGTAGTACAAGATGTTCCTTGTAATCAAGATGAGCAGGACATTTACAGTAGAGGTCCATACGGTCGGTTGTGATGGACCCTTTGAGCCTCTTTGATTCGTAGGATTTTGTAAACATAGGAATAGGAATTGTAGTGGCCTGCCCACTTGAATCCTATAAGAATAGCAAGGAAATGCGGGGAGCTGTGTCGCCTTTGAGAGTTACATCGATATTAACAAGACCACACCTTCACTTGAAGAGAGCTGGTATCCGAAGCCTTTCTAGCCGCATCGCAATACTAGCACATATATTCCAAAGCAAGTTCCACTTTGCTGATTTTACTCTGATGCTTAAGGTTTTCCCGTGATATCTACACTATGATCTGTGTAGCTGCTTTGTGTCGCACTAGCAACAGTCCACTCTTGAAGCTAAACACCGCAATGACTTACAAAATTGGCACCAAGGCATTGAGTGCCATTCTGGATGCAATGAAACTCATACGCTCCCCACCTGTTGACTCTTGTTCAGAATATGATCCTAATGACTCTTGTTCAAAATTGCCACATATAGAGAGACGGCATGGAATCGCATTTCTTTGGGCGCCATGATTCATCATCAGTGGGCAACCAACATTGTATGCAATGAAGCGGAACCTCAAGAATATGCTTCCTCTTCCGTTCTTTAACATGTTCCTCTTTGTTTATTCTGTATTTAGTACGTACAGTATGTTCCTTGTCAGGAAGGGGCGCAGGGACATCTGCAGTCAACAACTGATAAAGCTGGCCTGTACATGATCGATAGGCTTTCAATTACTAGCGGCAATACAACACCGTATTTTCAAGCCAGTTCCACTTTCCCGATTTATATATCGTGGTTATGGTGTACCCCTGTTATGTACACTATGATCTGCCTGGTTGCTGTGTGCTCTTGTTATTATGGTTTGGCAATAAACTCTCTACAAGATATTATGAACCTATCATCCGCCACTATCCTTACTTCGAGCCTATTTTTTGTGTACTTGTGCTAGATTATATAAATGCACGCACCATATTACAGACACATGAGCTCTCTCATCAGAATCCAGTGATAGCACACAAGTGTTTACAGGGGTGCCCCTATATTAGAATATCATCTGCATTACAAAGATAATCTCACAACTATTTATGTTTGCATGGTTCTCAGATATTATATGCAATTACGGTGAGTATCAGAATCCGCGCATCAGAAGAGTATTGTGGAACACTGCAATGACTTACAAAATTGACACCAAGGCATTGAGTGCCATTTTGGAAGCAATGAAACTCGTACGCTCCCCACCTGTTGATTCTTGTTCAGAATATCATCCTAATGACTATTCTAACCTCGAGGAGTCAAAGGCAGATGGCATGTCCTGTTCATCCATCATGGTGCCTGTTCTAATTTGGCAAGGTTTTATTGATTGCGCGTATCTTGCATATGTTGTCTTGCATTTCTTCTACTTTGTTGCACCACCATCTGCTTAGTTTACTCATCATATAACTCGAGATGCCATGCCCATCCATTATCAATACATATTCCATCTGTCATCATACCATGTTTTTTCACTCAAATGTTGTTCTTGTGCATCAGACATCAAAAAGGAAGAGGGTGATTGCCAAACCTGAAGGAGCACCAAGAAAGTCCTTGAAAAACGTGGTGGTGCCGAGAAATCAGACCGCACCCCACTTATATTGGCCGGACAACCGGTGACACAAAACGTAGGACCGACTCCAGCAGACTGTACCCATACTTCACCGCCACACCACTAGCCCCACCACACAGACCTCGCACTCCAAAGAAAAGGTATACCGATTTCATTTGCCATAGCACCAAATTGCACTACGTAAAAATCCCATTCCAGCAAAAAGTACAGCAAGTCCACCGACCGAAGACCTATCCCAACTGCAGAGACGGCCAATAACTGCAGATTGGAATCCCATTCCATTTATTCCCAATTTAAAAGACAATGTTTTCAATGTTGTTAGGGACTACGTGCATATATTCCCATCATGGGAAGATTATAGTGAAGACAAACACCATTTTCACATCTTCCGTCCAACTTACGTGTAAGTGCTATTATTCATGGTTATTATTTTCCTGTTTTCATTGATCGAACACATCAATGATTTACATTACATTGTTGTAACTAGGCGAGGGTCAATCTGGATAGTCATGACGAGCAAAGCTTGCTTGTGCTTTTCAAGGAAGCATTGCAGCAGTATCGGTGTTACCTGAGGAAATCACACTTTGATGACAAGTCTATAAACGAATTTCCGGTGAAGTCTCCTGTGCTAAATTTAGAAGACATTGAATGGAAAAACCTTGTTATGCAATCGTCTTGTTCCCGTGATGAGGTACCGCCTATGAAATCACATGACAATTTGAACTTCTACTTTTCCGCATGTGCCTTACGGATCTTTTTGCAGGAAATCTGCTCAAGAAGAATTCGGTTTGAAAAGAACGATGGATATCGCAAATATGCTGCCCGCTGCTTTGCTCTTGTTAGTACCGTTGTCCTCAGTATCACTGTACTTGCATACATACCTGGTTCATTATGTGACAGCAGTATGCATGATAGCTTGCTTATCAATTGTTCGCTCCAAATTATCTAATCTATATGAATGGTTACATTAGTGTAGAATATATCCAATGCCAATGAATCTTTTTAGCTCTGCATTGTTCTTGTAAGTACATGTTATCCTTTATCAGTGTACTTATATTGACAAGTAGTTGTTCATGTACCATCACTCTGCAGCTTATTTTCCTTTGCCCTCCATTTTCTACACATCAGATCTATATTTACTCTTACCATAAGGTTGGTACTGAAGAAGTTTAGCTGTGCATTGCTCTTGGTTGTGCCTTTTGCATGTACCGCTGCACATACATTTATAGCTACTTGGTTATGTAGCACCACTCTTCATCTTATCTTAAATATTCTCCATTTTTTCGTATATTATCACATCTATATTCACTCTTAACAAAATGTAGAATAAAGGCAATGCTTATGAAGAAGATTATGTGCTAAACTTCTTGAATTTGGCCCCCCCATCAACATGGACAAGGGCTTTATAGAGCCCTGTCTTCACCAAGAATGTAAGTTTGTCCTTCTCAAGCCTTCAAACTTTGTTGTGTATATTTGGTTAGGCATGACTGCAATAAATTGTTTATTTTTGGTGTTTGCATGAAATTGCATGTTTAAAGTTTATTATGTAGTTCATAAACAAAAGTTTGTCCTTCTCAATTTAAGTTTTCGGTTGTACAACCAAGTTCCTTCTTCATACCATGTAAATTAAACTATACAGAGCAAGTGATCTTCTTTTGCACTGCATGTATGCTTTTGTTCTTCATCTGTAATCCAGTGGTGTGGTGAACCTACCCACTGCAACACAATGTCATATTCTGCAATGTCTTAACTATGAACAATGTCATATCATTCTACTATTATTTAAACCGTCTCTTTATTTGCCAATCTGAAATGGGATAAATTGATAACACACTAATCATTGATACTTATGAGTTTTTGATCTATAATCCAGTGGTGTCGTGAAGCAGCCAACTCCTTCACAATGTCATTTCCTGCCATGTCTTGACCTGAACAATACCATATTGTGTTAATGCAATTTTAAACTGTGTCACTTTATTCGTCAGTAAGAAATGTGATGAGTTGTTAGCACTGATACTTTTATGTGCAAAACCGCTATCCATCTGTCGCTTGTTTATCTTTCAGAGTGAGGAAGATATAAGTGTTGAACAAGCGCAGCCTCATCATCTTGCCTGTGTGCTTGCGCTGCAGCTCACAAATAGGCTAACCTTTCTTGAACTCTATTGAATTGTTGTCGGTTTTGTATATTATTTTGTCGGCGTGTTTATTTGCAATCGGTGGCGATCTTTGATGCCCAGTGTATGTAATCTGCTGTCTTCTTGTGCTTTATTATCATAGTGGCGAACTTTGATGCCCAATGGATGTAATATGCCGTAATTTCTTTATTGTATAGTCTAGCTTTTTTCTTATTCACGATGCTGTAGTTTTTTTACTGGATATATATCCTGTCTTCGTAGTAAACCGGCCAAACCGTAAAATTACGGTACATAAACCGGCCGTCATGCAATCACGATGTATGATCCGCATCATGGGCCCCCGCCAAACCGCCCACTAGTAGATTCGGGCCTTTGATAGGCCGAGTAACCCCCGACCCTCTTTTCGCAAGAAAACTCAATGGGCTTTTAGGAGGTTGAGAAGTAGGTTGGGCCTAAAACGTGCCGAATAGGTCACGGGCCGGCAGCAGCCCGAAATGGACCCCGACCCCATGATTGTGCGAATCAAATCACAGGCTTTTAACAGGCCAAAGTTGTATCGTTCCTTGTTTGGCCCAATCGATATATCGCGAAAGCAAAGCCGGATGCAAACCGGCCTTAGTTAGGCCCAACTATAGGATCGGCTTTAACAGCCCCTAATTAATATAGGGCGAAATGTTAAACGGGCCCTTAACAGGCCGAAACTAATATCAGGCCGAATTACTAAATGGGCCTTTAGCAAGTGGGCCCAAAAGCATAGCGTCCAGTTAACGGACCGAATCTGATATGGGCCATAATTGAGCCCGAAGCCTCTTAAAGGGCTGGATCTCATATGGGCTGTGATTTGGCCCAAAAAGTGGGAGGCTTTTAACGGGCCGGATCTCATATGGGCCATTATTAGGCCCGGTACGTGGCAGGCCATTGATGGACCGGATCAAATATGGGCCGGCATTTGGCCCAAAACATGGCAGCCAGTTAATGGGCCGGCCTACTAGGGTCCTCAAAATCTTGTGGGCTACAATGGGCCGGCCCATTAATGTCGGCGAAATCTCGTGGGCCTTTAGCTGGACCGGCCCATTATGATCCGCAAGAATTTTGTGGGCCTTTACCTGGGCCGGCCCATTATGGCCCACGAAATCTTGTGGGCCTTTAGCTGGGCCAGCCCATTATGGTCCGCAAAATCTCGTGGGCTTGTAGCTGGGCCGGCCCATTATGGTCCGCAAAATCTTGTGGGCCTTTAGTTGGGCCGGCCCATTTAAACTTGATGGGCCGTGCCACGTATCGACGTATCATAGGCGCCTTCTGTCCCATGAGTGGATGACATCTGTCTCAACGGTGAGCCGACACGTGTTTCCTCCAGCCAACGATGATTTTACACATGGAAAATCCCCATTGGTCGGGGCTGTTAACGGGTTATCAGATCCAAAACCCGACCCGATAGCTTAACGACATTCCGTTATGGTGGATGCCACGTGTCGGTCACCCTTGACGAAAGCACTTCGCGGACGACGATTTATCGTCATGGAAGTGGACACTTCCGTGATGATAATTTTGGTAATGTCATGGAACACTTCTACGAAAGCACAGGTATGACTATCTTGATTCTGTCATAAAATTGTCATGGATGTACATGCATGACAAAAAACGCGACCTACTGTGACAAACACGTATCATCACGGAAGTGTATTTTTTTGTAGTGCACGCAGGCGCTTGACGAGTTGGCCTGGGAGCTGCATGTTGCCACGCAGGTGCCTGCCCAGCTGGTTGGGCTGGCAGCTGCAGGTGAACGGTGGTGGAAGCTTGGGTGGCGTGGACCTGGTGGTGGCCCTGCCGGCGTCCTTGGCGAGGGTCTTGCCGAGTGGCTCGGCAAGGGTCTTGCCGTGGCGTGCCGTCGTCCCCGGCAAGGGCCTTGCCGGGGGTCTGGTGGCCTTCCTCGGCGAAGATCTTGCCGAGGATCGTCGTCTTCTAATCTTCATCTGATCTTGAACATGTCTTCACAAAGATCTGCATGACACCACAGGGGTGCCTTCCCGAGCCCTGGCCCTACGTGGATGATGGCGTTGGGGACCGTGGGCTCAAGGGTGGCTAGCTCTGTTGGTGTGGAGCGAGCAGTCCCGGCAAGGATCTTGCCGGGGCCGCTGAGGTCTCCCGGGCAAGGGACTTGCCGGGGGAACCTGCCTCGTCCCTCTTCTCTTTGTGGCCTTGGCGTTGCTCTGATTATCTTGGGCTTCGGTCTTACCTTGGCTCACCTCCCCTGCTCTGCTCGGTGTGGTCGTGGGCGCGGCTCTGACTGCCCGTGCACAGGTAAAGGGGTAAAAAAACGTGCCCCTCTTTTTGTACACCGACACCCTGCGTCGGTAGCATCATCATCACCGTCATCACGCCGTCGTGTTGACGAAACTCTCCTGCGAAGCTCAGCTGGATCGTGAGTTCGTGGGACGCCACCGAGCTGAACGTGTGCTGAACTCGGAGGTGCCGCGCGTTCGGTACTTGGATCGGTCGGATCGTGAAGACGTACGACTACATCAACCGCGTTCTCATAACGCTTCCGCTTACGGTCTACGAGGGTACATGGACGACACTCTCCCCTCTCGTTGCTATGCAACACCATGATCTTGCGTGTGCGTAGGAATTTTATTGAAATTACTACGTTCCCCAACATGAACTAGGTATTGAGATACCGATGGTCGAATCTTGGGCAAGTAACATACCGATGACAAAGGGAACAACATATGTTGTTACGCAGTTTGACCGATAAAGATCTTCGTAGAATATGTAGGAACCAATATGAGCATCCAGGCTCTGCTATTGGTTATTGACCAGAGATGATTGACCAGAGATGAGTCTCGGTCATGTCTACATAGTTCTCAAACTCGTAGGGTCCGCACGCTTAACGTTTGATGACGATCGGTATTATGATTTTATGTGTTTTGATGTACCGAAGGTTGTTCGGAGTCCCCGATGTGATCATGGACATGACGGGGAGTCTCGAAATGGTCGAGACACAAAGATCGATACATTGGAAGGCTATGTTTGGACATCAGAATGGTTCCGGGTGAGTTCGGGCATTTACCGGCGTTCCAGGGGGGTTACCGGAACCCCCCGGGGAGTGTATGGGCCTTATTGGGCCTTAGTGGGAGAGAGGAGGAGGCGGCCAAGGTGGGGGCGCCCCCCCAAGCCCAATCCGAATTGGGGTGGGGTCCGGCCCCCCTTTCCTTCTCCCTCTCTCCTCCTTCCTTCCTCTCCTACTCCAACTAGGGAAGGGGGAATCCTACTCCCATCAGGAGAAGGACTCCCCCTTGGGCGCGCCATGAGAGGGCCGGCCCTCCCCCTCCTCCACTCCTTTATATACGGGGGAGGGGGGCACCCCATAGACACACAAGTTGATTGTTTAGCCATGTGCGGTGCCCCCCTCCACAGATTTCCACCTCGGTCATATCGTTGCAGTGCTTAGGCGAAGCCCTGCGCCGGTAGCTTCATCATCACCATCACCACGCCGTCTGATGTCTACTACACAACCTTCTTCTTGTAGACATTGTTTGGCCTCCAAGTGCAGAGGTTTGTAGGACAATAGCAAATTTTCCTCAAGTGGATGACCTAAGGTTTATCAATCTGTGGGAGGCGTAGGATGAAGATGGTCTCTCTCAAGCAACCCTGCAACCAAATAGCAAAGAGTCTCTTGTGTCCCCAACACACCCAATACACCGGTAAATTGTATAGGTGCACTAGTTCGACGAAGAGATGGTGATACAAGTGCAATATGGATGGTAGAAATAGGTTTTGTAATATGAAAATATAAAAACGGCAAGGTAACTAATACGTCTCCGTCGTATCTAATTTTCCAAACACTTTTGCCCTTGTTTTGGACTCTAACTTGCATAATTTGAATGGAACTAACCCGGACTGACGCTGTTTTCAGCAGACTTTCCATGGTGTTATTTATGTGCAGAAACAAAAGTTCTCGGAATGACCTGAAACTCCATGGAACATCTATTTGGAAAATAAGAAAAATATTGGAAGAAAAATCCACGTCAGGGGGCCCACACCCTGTGCACGAGGGTGGGGGCGCGCCTGCCCCCCTGGGCACCCCCTACCTCGTGGGCCCCCTGACGCTCCACCGACCTCAACTCCAACTCCATATATTCACTTTCGAGGAGAAAAAAAATCAGAGAGAAGGATTCGTCACGTTTCACGATACGGAGCCGCCGCCAAGCCCTAAAACCTCTCGGGAGGGCTAATCTGGAGTCCGTTCGGGGCTCCGGAGAGGGGAAGCCGTCGCCATCGTCATCATCAACCATCCTCCATCACCAATTTCATGATGCTCACCGTCGTGCGTGAGTAATTCCATCGTAGGCTTGCTGGACGGTGATGGGCTAGATGAGATCTATCTTGTAATCGAGCTAGTTTTGTTAGGGTTTGATCCCTAGTATCCACTATGTTCTGAGATTGATGTTACTATGACTTTGCTATGCTTAATGCTTGTCACTAGGGCCCGAGTGCCATGATTTCAGATCTGAACCTATTATGTTTTCATGAATATATCTGAGTTCTTGATCCTATCTTGCAAGTCTATAGTCACCTACTATGTGTTATGATCCGCAACCTCAAGTGACAATAATCGGGACCACTCCCCGGTGATAACCATAGTTTGAGGAGTTCATGTATTCACTATGTGTTAATGCTTTGTTCCGGTACTCTATTAAAAGGAGGCCTTAATATCCCTTAGTTTACATTAGGACCCCGCTGCCACGGGAGGGTAGGACAAAGGATGCCATGCAAGTTCTTTTCCATAAGCACGTATGACTATATTCGGAATACATGCCTACATTACATTGACGAATTGGAGCTAGTTCTGTGTCACCCTATGTTATGATTGTTACATGATGAACCACATCCGGCATAATTCTCCATCACGGATCCAATGCCTACGAGTTTTTCACATATTGTTCTCCGCTTATTTACTTTTCCGTTGCTGCTGTTACAATCACTACAAAACCCAAAAATATTACTTTTGCTACCGTTACTTACTTCCATATTACTTTGCTACTGAATACTTTGCTGCAGATATTAAGTTATTCAGGTGTGGTTGAATTGACAACTCAACTGGTAATACTTGAGAATATTCTTTGGCTTCCCTTGTGTCGAATCAATAAATTTGGGTTGAATACTCTACCCTCGAAAACTGTTGTGATCCCCTATACTTGTGGGTTATCAAGACTATTTTTTGGCGCCGTTGCTGGGGAGCATAGCTCTATTCTTTGAGTCACTTGGGATTTACATCTGCTGGTCACTATGAAGAACTTGAAAGACGCTAAGACAACAATTTATCCCTCAACTACGAGGGGAGGTAAGGAACTGCCATCTAGCTCTGCACTTGATTCACCTTCTGTTTTGAGTAAGCTTGCGACACCTAAACCTACTTCTGCTATTCGTTCTGATATGTTGCATGTTACTGATGATGCCACTTCTGCTATGCATGATACTTATGATGAAACTACTTCTATGCTTGATACTACTGTGCCACTTGGTGAATTTCTTGATGAACAACTTGCTAGGGTTAGAGAGAAAGAAATTATTGAAACTGATAACATTGATGAAAGTGATGATGAAGACTCTCCCCCTAATAAATATGAATCGCCTGTTATCCCTGAGGGTTATGTTTTTGAAAAATAAGTTGCTTTAGCTATTTTAGCTTGCAAAGATAGATACGAGCTCAAGAGGTTATTAGCTAAATGGAAGCAGCAATCTCTTAATGCTAGAATGAAACCTGACCTTGCTTTTGCTACTTCACCTATCTGTATTACTGATAAGGATTATGAACTCTCTTTTGATCCTGATATAATTACTTTGGTTGAATCTGATCCTTTTCATGGCTACGAATCTGAAACTGTTGTGGCACATCTTACTAAATTAAATGATATAGCCACCCTGTTCACTAATGATGAGAAATCATGCTACCTTTATATCCTTAAAATATTTCCATTCTCATTAAACGGTGATGCTAAGATATGGTTTAATTCTCTTGACCCTGGTTGTGTGCGTAGTCCCCATGATATGACTTATTACTTCTGTGGGGACCCCGACTCATAAGTCGTGATCACCGAATACACGTGTACAGTGATCCCAGAGATCAATGCTCATTGAACACAGAGAAGCTGAATAACAAGAGTCTTACATCCATACATATCGTATTACACAAATAGGACCATTATGGTCAAGTCTTGAGTATAACATCGCAGCGAAAATCTTCATCGATAACTTGGACCCATGCCATCTTCCTTAACCCTACAGGCATTCTGACTGGGAAGCGTCCTAGCTCGCATGTTCGTCACCAAGGTACTCTTCATTATATCCTGTTCTTTCATGCCTGGCCAATAAAATAACCAGTGG
The DNA here is from genome assembly GCA_021605145.1 of Aegilops bicornis. Lineage (NCBI taxonomy): Eukaryota > Viridiplantae > Streptophyta > Magnoliopsida > Poales > Poaceae > Aegilops > Aegilops bicornis. The sequence continues at coordinate 574,593,478 of CM038670.1, read as the reverse complement.
CAAGCCAATGAGTACTTTTAATGTACTCGCAAGCAACCCATGTTTTGGTTCAAGATACAACAATGCATGATATAGGTAAATTTTTGCAGAAAGCTAGTTTTGTTGTGCTATGACATGTTCAACAATTGGTAAAACATGCATCATACGAATTCAAGTAACCATAGGGACTGGTTATAGATATCAACATAAATGGAGTGGGCATCAACCCAACTCAATCATGTCAAGTCCTTTCACTTGACCCAAGTAGTTCTTCCCACGTATCCAAACACACACACTGGTTTGCAAACATGTGGACGTAGCCCAAGAGTGGTTACCCAACTGTCCTTGACCGTGGACACGGCTATTCGAATAGTTTTACACTCTGCAGAGGTTGCACACTTTACCCACAAGATCCGGGAACTTCCGTGTCATCCACGACCATGCGGTACCTCAAGTACCCGGGGTAAGCACCCGATCACTATCTTTACCTAGACGACACTAACATAGAGTCCACTCAATTGGTAGTAACCCCCGTGCCCAACATTTCACATCTTAAAATTGTGGAGCCTCGCTCCCATATTCGCCACATACCACAAGCACGGGGTACCAACGGTGTGTCCGGTGCCCTGTAAAAACAGTCATGGACGCCCTACCTGGCACGACCCCATCCCGAGAGAGCGCAACGACGACTCTCCCGTCACTAGTAATGCGGGCTCCAAGCTAGTATCGGCCTAGGAAATCAATAATGCCCTTTCCCATATAAGGGTAGAGCGGTTGCGCATGTAAGTTTGGAATATCGGTCGCAACTTAAACCAATCGGTTTTCAAAACAACACACACACTTGCCTCGGTACACCACTTTGTCATCGAGTGGTTACCCAACTCATTATCTCCCTCGGGCATAAGTGGCACCCAATAGGGTTTTTGAAAAGTCTTCTGAAAATATTTTGTCTCCATCACCATGCATATTCCCGTTCCTTTTTGCGTAACAACTACTTTAGCATCCTATCTACTCCCACCGGCATAACCCTCATAAGGAGGTAGGGTCATGCACCATGCAAGTATCAACGAGGAAGTAACGGTGGCAAACCTCCCCATGGCGGTTCCCCGTCCATGGAGGGTGATGGAGGGCACGAGGAGGGAAGTGGGTCGATCCAGGGGGTGCACGGGAGGGAGAGAGAGCCAAAGGAGTCGAGAGGGGGCTCGGGGTGGCCTTAAGTAGCCGACCCGTGGCTCAACGTGGACGTGGCGCACTGGTGGCCGCGGCAACGGCTCGGGAGGCCAGGAGAGAGGGCGAGGGGCTGTCTACGGCGTTCGTGGGAGTTGAGTGGGGCGCCAGGAAGAGAGAGGAGGAGCGGGGCGAGCTGCACGCGGCCACAGGAGCTGCGCAGCATTGGCCGAGCCGGGCGGCTTTGGGCACGCGCGGCACGGGCAGGACAGAGAGGGAAAGGAGGGGGCCAGTACGGTGGCGTGTTGAAAACGTCGAGGCACCTCGACTGGCGCAAGGGGAAGGCTCGAGGTGGTCGGGGGTTGCAGCGTCAACGGTCGCCTGCTCTGCCTCGGGCTCCAGAGCACATCTTTGGCCGGCATCCGCGACTTTTCCGCCACAAGACCAAGGCCCATTTGTGTCTAGTGGCTGCAGGGGGAGTAAACAAAGTGGAAATGGCATTGGATGCCTTGGGGAGCCAGTAGAGGAGAGGAGGGGTGGAGAGAGAGAGTGAAAGTGCTGTTGTCCAGAGAAGAAAAGTGGATCCCTGCCCCCCTTCATCATTGCCTCTCGTGCAGGGAAGCACACCAGAGGTAGAGGGGGACTAGGAGAGGTTGTGGGAAAAAGTTCAGCTCATGGAGATTAGTGGAAATGGCCAAAACATGCATTTTAAGTTTCTGCCAGAAGGTGTTTGATGTAGGTTTGGGTAAGCAAATGGACTTCCCTTGTCATGAGGCTTGACAGTGTCAAATGGCCTAAGAAAGTAAGAGGTTCCACCAAGATTGAGTTCATTTTGGCAAAGTTGCCAATGCAACTTTTGTAAACCCTAGAAATCAACAGAAATGGCTTTTCCAAGATTTAGTCATGCAAATCTATTCTCCTTGATGCACCACTTAGTGTAGTGTCATCATTTGAGGTTCTGAACATGCCCACAAAAGTTGAGATCAAAAGGAGAAAGTTGCCAATGTAAAGTTGTTCAAATTTGGTTCTGGACAAAGAGGGTTTTGGGGCACTTTGATCATGATAACATTCTCTCCAACTTGTGCCATTTGGTATAGATGAATAATTAGACCATTTGAGCATGTGCACCAAGTTTTTGAACATTTGGACATGTTTGGCAATGTAAAGTTGCTCAAACTTCAAAATGGACAGAAATGGTTTTGAGGGGATTTCATGGGGTTATACTATTCGCCATGACATAAGACTTGGCAAGATCATCAAACATGTCATATGTGACATGCTAGAATTTTCTTGGAAATTTTGGGGAATATTTCGTTTGTAAATATTTCAAAAGGTTGAAATATCTAGAAAGGGTTTTTGCGGGATTTGACCAATACTTTGAACATGACCATGTGTTGAAACTATTATATATGGAAAATATATGTCCACTGAGTTTCCCTAGGTTTTCCCAAATATTTTTAAAGCATTAAAATAATTTTAACCTATTAAAGACCATTTCTGGCCTAAAGAAAAAGCCTTTAAATAAAATAGGAAAATAACTTTTAAAATTATATTTTTGTGGCTTCCGGGTGTCCTATATCTAATAGAAGTCAAATATATTTTTAGAAAGATTTGTACTGCCTTTAATTAAGTACTTGCAGTGCAAATCTCAATTCATGGGTTTTTGGAAAACTAATTTTTGAAAATACTATTTGGCCAAATTATTTTTGTAAGAAATTATTTTTATGTCCTATACACATGGCATGATCGTTGGGCAAGGTTTTGGATCAAGGATAAGGTGTATAAGAGTTGGAGGATTTATTTGATTTTTAGAGCACTTGCAAACAGCAAACAAAAATCCAATTAAGCAAAGTCCAAAACACTCAAAAGTTTTTGTCAAACCACATTTTATCATGGTTTATTAGGTTAAGTGTTGTGGCAAGAAAATCAGGGTGTGACAGACCTACCCCCTTACAGGAATCTCATCCCCGAGATTCCCAGACTAGGCGCGGAAAGGGATATAGAAACTTGGATCTGGGGTAGTCTTCAAGTCCTCATGTTGCTTATGCTTCCGTGTGGTGCTCCATTGAACTTGAAGTACTTGATGGTGTGGCTTCGTGTATGACATTCTGCTTGATCCAGGTCGCTAATGGGTAGCTCGCGGTAGGGTAGATTGGGCTAGGGGTCGATGGCTCGGTGGTCGATGCCCTCGTAGAGATCAGTCTAGTTAGGAAGTTGAAACACTTCTGGGGGTGTGTCGTGTGGAAAACGTTGTGCACAGTGGGTAACTCAGGTGGTAACTCCAGATGGTAACTGTCTTCTCTTTGTCTTGTAGCAATCTCAGAGGGGGTTGTCAAATCTTGGAGTGAGCTTCTGCTTGACGTGGAAATGCTTGGTTCTTCTGAGAGGAGTGGCTTGTAGATACATCTGGTCTTTGACGCGGATGTTTACTTCTTGACGATGGTGGTTGGTATTGTTCTTCCTCCTTGACGTGGTGGTCTTCAAATGTTCCCTAACCAACTAAATGGTTCTTCTTCCGTCTTCAGGTAGACAAGTATGTCATCAAATAAAGATGTCAGCCAACTTGTTCAAGTACTCTAGGAGGACTTGCTCATGGGGTACATAAAATAGGCTAGGGTACTGGTGGTGTCATGTTTGACCGTTGGCCATGGTCTTCTCGATCTAGAGCCAAATCCTATGGTCACGATCTAACCATGTTATGGCTTGGTAAGGCTTAGGGTTTCAAGGATCTTAGGGTTTGAGTGAACGTTCATTATCTTATCCTGGGGCACAATTTCTGAGACGCCAACTATTCTACCTAGTCCTTCAAACAAATCACCTTATTCCACCGAAAGCATTATCTTGCATAGGTCAACTCCAATCATTACTCATGCTATTCATATCCTCATGACTCCCAAGAGGAGGTCTGACAAAACAATACATGTCAACTATCCCCAAACTCATATCTATGAAAAAATAATCCATGGGCAAAACGTACAAGCTGCTAAGCTTGAATTAAATACCACAATCCAACTGCTCAGCTTATTCTCCCAAGGTTCATGGTAATGCATCTCTATCCTAAGGAAACACGTCGTATGCCACCCCAAGATCTTGTTGCCTTCCTATGAATCAACTCCAACAAGCCATTAACTTCCATCAATCACTACACGATCCATTAATTCTACAAATCCAATGTTTATGGTGTTCCACATGATCTCCTAATGTCCTATAGTCAGTCCACCGATTCCCATTACCGGGGTCGAGTAAACTCCAAGGTCAGGCTATATATAGACCCCTAAATCAACTCCGACAATTAACCCAATCTCCTAGTTTATCGTCCACCGAGAAACATGGTCTCATGATCGAGATCTTCAGTCTAAATCCAATTTACTCCGAACCATGTAGACTCACTCAACACCTTTACTCCACTAGGATCACCTATTAATCCAAATCTCATGTCCTACGAGAATTCATACACGTTTCGCCCAAGTCATTTTCGTAATGTCAACAACCTCCTATTGATATTATCTGATCAAGTCAAAATCGTATTCTTCCAAGAATGTCAGCTTGTGATCCTAATTTTCCTACAAAGTTCCAGTTTACACCAGGGTGATGAAAGTTATGCTACGCTATTAACACGATCCCTCCAAGTTCATCTACCAATATGAAAGCCTCATAATCCACAATATAGTCTCAGATAAATCCTCAGGGTCACTGATATAAACTCATCAAGTCACTTGTCCTCTATTCCTATATCCTCAATTTGGTCTTTCCTATGGCATCGTCAGTTCTTGTGCGATATTAGGATGACAACGTACACGTTCACTATGACTCAATCTTCTATCGTCTTCTTAATCATGATGATCCCTTTTTTGTCTTCTAAGGCATCGATGGTACTAGGTAGGTAATTCTTTATGCAATGACGTTAACAACGCATAGTAGAGGTCCAACATGTCGGTTACGTTGATGACAACATCGACACCAAGAGCGGGGGATGAAGCGAACCGTTTTCCTGCTCACTATAGTGAGGCGGACCAAATGCGCGAGGTTCTCATCCACCGGTGGTTGCCCACACAACAATGGTAAGGACAGGGTTTCTCTATCAACGATGTATATCATGACCTTTCATATCTCATGCCCTATTCATCGCAAGACAAGGTTGCATCATCTTGGGGCAGTGTCAAGGGTGTCACCGTTTTCTGGTTCTTGATGTCCTCATTCATCGAGGTATCTTCTGTTGGTATGGTCTTGTCGCGGTGTTGCCAATTTTGTGCTTAGAAGATGCGGTGAATGTCTGGCAAGGTAGTTTCCTTCCAGGCTATCCACGAGGATTTCAAGGAATCCAGTGATCAGGGGCATAAGGGTACTAGAGACCATTTGCAAAAGTTTTGAAGGGGAAGAGATCAGTAAGTTTTGAAAAACTCAGAAGGGAAGAGTAGTAGAGATAGTTTTGAAAATAATTTTACCCTAACAAACGTCCATGCTAACTAAGGCTTCCAACAGTCAGGACGGCTTTGATACCAGCTCTGTGGGGACCCCGACTCATAAGTCGTGATCACCGAATGCACGTGTATAGTGATCCCAGAGATCAATGCTCACTGAACACACAGAAGCTAAATAAAAAGAGTCTTACATCCATACATACCGTATTACACAAATAGGACCATTATGGTCAAGTCTTGAGTATAACATCGCAGCGGAAATCTTCGTCGATAACTTGGACCCATGCCATCTGCCTTAACCCTACAGGCATTCTGACTGGGAAGCGTCCTAGCTCGCATGTTCATCACCAAGGTACTCTTCATTATATCCTGTTTTTCATGCCTGGCCAATAAAATAACCAGTGGCAAGCCAATGAGTACTTTGAATGTACTCGCAAGCAACCCATGTTTTGGTTCAAGATACAACAATGCATGATATAGGTAAATTTTTGTAGAAAGCTAGTTTTGTTGTCCTATGACATGTTCAACAATTGGTAAAACATGCATCATACGAATTCAAGTAACCATAGGGACTGGTTACAGATATCAACATAAATGGAGTGGGCATCAACCCAACTCAATCATGTCAAGTCCTTTGACTTGACCCAAGTAGTTCTTCCCACTTATCCAAACACACAAACTGGTTTGCAAACATGTGGACGTAGCCCAAGAGCGGTTACCCAACTGTCCTTGACCGTGGACACGGCTATTCGAATAGTTTTACACTCTGCAGAGGTTGCACACTTTACCCACAAGATCCGGGAAACTTCCGTGTCATCCACGACCCGCGGTACCTCAAGTACCCGGGGTAAGTACCCGATCACTATCTTTCCCTAGACGACACTAACATAGAGTCCACTCGATTGGTAGTAACCCTGTGCCCAACATTTCACATCTTAAAATTGTGGAGCCTCGCTCCCATATTCATCACATACCACAAGCATGGGGTACCAACGGTGTGTCCGGAGCCCTGTAAAAACAGGCATGGCCGCCCTACCTGGCATGACCCCATGCCGAGAGAGTGCAACAACGACTCTCCCGTCACTAGTAATGCGGGATCCAAGCTAGTATCGGCCTAGGTAATCAATAATGCCCTTTCCATATAAGGGTAGAGTGGTTGTGCATGTAAGGTTGGAATAACGGTTGCAACTTAAACCAATCCGTTTTCAAAACAACACACACACTTGCCTCGGTACACCACTTTGTCATCGAGTGGTTACCCAACTCTTTATCTCCCTCGGGCATAAGTGGCACCCGACAGGGTTTTCGAAAAGTCTTTTGAAAATACTTTGTCTCCATCACCATGCATATTCCTGTCCCTTTTTGCGTAACAACTACTTTAGCATCCTGTCTACTCCCACCGGCATAACCCTCATAAGGAGGTAGGGTCATGCACCATGCAAGTATCAATGAGGAAGTAACGGTGGCAAATCACCCCATGTGGTCACCTCATCTTCCTGTCTCCGATGCAAGCAATAAAAGTGCTATATGACATGCATAAAAAGGGTTTCATAGACATGGTCAAAGTGTTGCGTGCCTGTTTTAACAAAGTCTTTGAGGTCTTCAAATATCTCTGGTCCAACTCCGAGCATTTTGTTTACTTTGTCAAATATCGTCGAAAGCAACCATAATAAGCAACACAACAAGGCAGAAATAAAAGTGCTCTAAAAATATTACTTTAACTTTTCTAGGACATCTCTGGTTATATGAAAATTAACCAGAGTGGTTTCATTGGAATTGGGTCAGTGGATATTTCTAAACATTTTGATATGATGGAATCAAGGGGTTTACGAATTTGCAAGAAGTGTACGGAAACATATTTTTGAAAAATGAGCAAAGGCACCCATTTAACAAATCACAATTTAAGAAGCATCTAGGTGTTGGTTTCACTGGATTTGGAGTTCAAATGATTTTTCTATGAATTTGCAAAGTTGAAAAATATGAAGAAATGGCTCATTATATTGTGTGGCACAGAAAGTATTAATAAAAATGTTCATAAACTAAGTTATGAACTTAGAAGCATCTAGGAATTTGAATCATGGCATTTGGATCAATTTTGAGCTCTCTGTGATTTTCTAAAGTTCATCACAGAAATAGGAAAAAAGGGTTTTACGAAATATGTGAAGAAAAGTTTCCTGAAAAAATGTGCAAACAACACCATGTGATAGATCATGAATTTATGAAGTACTACAAGTTTGAATCATCAAATTTGTAGCTCTGTTGAATTATTTATGGATTTTTGAAGTTGATTGGAAAAAGAAAAAGGAAATAAGGCTTTAACCTTATCCTGCGCTCGGGGCGACAGATAGACCGTGGGCTGGACCATGCCCGGCTGCTGGCAGAGGTGGTGATGTCAAGGCGGTTTCATGGGGGTGCGCGCCGACAGGGAGGCGGATCCGGCCAAGTCAAGTTTCCACTTAAACGGTCGGGCCTGGCCCATTGGTCCGACGCCATGGGCCCAAAGAAGAAGTCAGCCTTCAACCTCCCGCGAAAGCTCCAACTGCGGGGAGGACCGGCTCCCGCAGGCGATTGCCGGGGCTATAGAGCATCTCCGGCGACGCTCCGCCCACCGCATGCTCAAGAGGCCACGCCGCACCCATCCACGTGCTTCACGCACCCTGAGGAGGGCCGTGGAGGAGGCTGTCAGCGAGGTTTGGCACAGTGAGGCAGGCACGGGGAGGAGGAAATGGAGTGTGGGGCGAGTCGGTGGTTGTGGTGAGGGGGCTCTGGAGTGGCTAGGGAAAGAAGAGAGCCTCGGGATAGCCCGAATTTAGCACGGGGCCAGCGGCGGTTCCCCGTCCATGGAGGGCGATGGAGGGCACAAGGAGGGATGTGGGTCGGTCCAGGGGGTGCACGGGAGGGAGAGAGAGCCAAAGGAGTCGAGAGGGGGCTCGGGGTGGCCTTAAGTAGCCGACCCGTGGCTCACCGTGGACGCGGCGCACGGGTGGCCGCGGCAACGGCTCGGGAGCCTAGGAGAGAGGGCGAGGGGCTGTCAACGACATTCGTGGGAGTTGAGTGGGGCGCCAGGAAGAGAGAGGAGGAGCGGGGTGAGCTGCACGCGGCCATAGGAGCTGTGCAACATTGGCCGAGCCGGGCGGCTCTGGGCACGCGCGGCAAGGGCAGGACAGAGAGGGAAATGTGACGCCCTCGATTCAATCGTACACTAATCATACACGCAAATGTGTACGATCAAGATCAAGGACTCACAGGAAGATATCACAACACAACTCTAGACACAAAATAAGATAATACAAGCTTTATGTTACAAGCCAGGGGCCTCGAGGGCTCGAATACATAAGCTCAAAAACACAAGAGTCAGCGGAAGCAAGAATATCTGAGTACAGACATGAGTTAGACAAGTTTGCCTTAAGAAGGCTAGCACAAAAGCAACATCGATCGAAAAGGCAAGGCCTCTCGCCTGGAGCCTCCTAACTACTCCCCGTCATCAGGCCTCCACGTAGTAGTAAGCATCGGCGGTGGCATCTAGCTCCTTGGTCTGGCCATCCGTTGCATCAACCGGAAAGAAGAAGAAAAGGGAAAAGGGGAGCAAAGCAACCGTGAGTACTCATCCAAAGTACTGCAAGCAAGGATCTACACTACATATGCAACATTATCAAAGGAAGGTCAGATATGTGGACTAGGCTGCAGAAATGCCGTAATAGAGAGAAGGCCTAGTCCTATCAAGACTAGCATCTTCTCGAAACCACCATCTTGCAAAGAACCGGAAGGAGTAGAGTAGCATAAAGTAAAGTAGTAGTAGTGTTATCAACCTCGCCGTAGATCCTTTCTCCACTCATGCGAGAAAAATCCTGCAGCCATACTATCCAGCCACCATCACAATCCATTACTCATCACCATCCAATTCTCATCACAAGTATCCAGTTCTAGTTGTATCTATCGGGATACAACTCCAAGTGTCCGCTATCAGAGGACAGGCTATCGATAGATGTTTTCTTCACCGCAGGGTGCACCAACTTACCCACCACGCCGCTTAACTCCGCCGGACACACTTTCCTGGGTCATGCCCGCCTCGCCAAACAATACGCCGCAACCCGACCTAGGCTTAATAGAGAGGCCAAAGACGCCGACTAAACCTATGCCCCAGGGGTCATGGGCCATCTCCCCGAATTCTCGCACGCTATGTGACGCTGCCGGTGAGCGCACCTAGCTACCTCCTTCAACAAGGCAAAGCGCCACGCAGTCCAACCCGGGCCAAGACGCCACTCGGGCCGACGTCTATTAAGCTTCGGCTGATGTATACGACGCAGAACGCCCATACTATGCCCACATGATGGTTAGTGCTATCAGGCCAGAGGCCCCTTGGATCAAATATCCAAATCATAGTGGATTAGGAACGCGCGGTAACAAGCAGAGACTCACGAAAGATGTGACCTCGTTGCCTGCCTCGAGGACTTGCGGCAAGGGCTAGGAATGCCCGCCACGCCAGTAATTATCTCGCGGGCACCCTCCGTGTCAACCCGACTCCACATCACTGCAATTAGGCTCGCGAGCACCCTCGTGGTCGACCCGCCTTTCCAAGTAACATTGGTAAAGTCCAAGTATCCGTGTGTCCAAACATCAAGGGAACACCCGAGGAATCACCACCGATCGATTCCACTAGATGTCAACAACAAGGTCAACGTAAGACTAATCAAACCCGCGGTTCAAACTAGAGGGGATGCACTACAGAGTCGAAACGGAAGTGGTTAAGGCGCAATCACCCTCGATGACCACGACTGAATAGCTACTCTACAAGGTTATCATCAGTGTTGTAGAGGTCTCACCTCGGCACTCAATAGTAACACCGCAGAGTCGAGCAAACGGCGGGGCGTGATGTGACGTGAGGTGTCGGGTCCTGGTCTTCGATCCCGCTGATCGGGTCTTCGATAATCCGGTAGGCAGTCGGGACAAAGTGGGGTCACCGATGGATCTCTAACCAACCTATACTAAGCGCTTTAGGATAAGGTGTAAGGTACAACAACAGATACAAAAATAGGCTATGCATCGTAATAGGAGCAATCAATAACAGTAGCAAAATCTAATGCAAGCATGAGAGAATGGAATGGGCGATATCGGGATGATCAAAGGGGGCTTGCCTGGTTGCTCTGGCAAGGAGGGTTGTCGTCGACGTAGTCGATCACAGGGGCATCGGCATCGGTCTTGGGGTCTACCGGAGAGAAGAGGGGGAAGAAACAGTAAATATAAAGCAAACATAGAATCACAAAGCATAATGTGGCAATATGTTGTGCCGGGTGTGACCTAACGTATGGCTACATGATATAGGTGAAGGGGGAATTCAGCCGGGAATGTATTCCCGGTTCCGGGCCTGTGTCAAACAGATGACCGGAGGGGGAATGTTCCATGTTCAGATAGTTAGAGGCTTATGACAGGTAAACGGACCGCATATTTGGATTCGTCTCGCTTTTCCGGCGTTTTCATATATAAACTTTTACGATCCGAGCTACGGTTTAAAAAGTTACGGATTTTCAAAGTTTAAACCAATTTCTCAATTATTTTAAAAGCGTAAAAGGTTTATTGCGCCAAGAAGTGACGCCAAGATCGTGGTCAGCTCACGACCAGTCAAACTGATAGGTGGGACCCACCTGTCAGCCTCTCTGTCTAACAGAGGCTTAACTAAACTAATAGGGTTAGTTAGGGGGCGTGGGCCCCAGCAGCCAGTGACTAGTTAGTACTAACTAACTAACTAATTTAACTAACGTTTTAATTAATCGTTTTTATTTTGAAAAATGTTTATTTAACAAAATAAGCGATGGGGCCCGCGTGTCAGAGACATTGTGTGCCCAGTCAGCCCAGTTGACCACGGTCAACGTGGTCAACTGGGGCCAGGGGGCCCACGGGCAAGGACCTGCAGGCGGGCCCCTGTGTGCCACGCCTACGCATCGGGTTTCGCCACGGTGACCAAAATAAGGCGGGGCTCGCCGGACTTCGCCGGAATCGCATTACAGGGGTCATTTGGCCCGGACTTGGCGCGTTCAACAAGGAGACGGGTTGCCGCCGCATGGTGTGGTCGGTTGGACGCGGGTGACCGGAATCGCGTCGGCGACGCAGTGGAGGCAGCGGTGGGGTTCGGGACCTCGCCGGGATTGGCGTTAAAGGCGTGTTTTGGCGAACGGCGAGCTGGGCGAGGTCTACGACGCCCAGAGCTCGTCGGAGCTACTAGCTCGAGCGGAGGAGCTCGGTGGCGAGCCCACGACGGCAATGGCGGGACGGAGCTCGGCTTGGGCGAGCTAGCTACGGTGGAGGCGGAGACGCGCGAGGAGAGGGAAAAGGGGGCCGGAGCTCACCTTGGGGGCACACGGTGGCCCGTTGGGTGACTAGGAGCAGCAGTGGCGTGGATTCGGGGCGGCGGTGTTCGTCGGAGCCGAGGGCAAAGGCGAGGTCGTGGCGGTGTCTGGGGCCGTCCCTGCTCAAGGTGGCTCGCCTGGGAGGATGAGGACGCCGAGGCAGAGCTGGGGCACGCTGGCGAGGCGGCGGCTGCCGGTGGTCATGGTGGAGTGCGGTGAGCGGCGACGGAGAGATGCGGCCGAGGCGGATCTGGAGGGGAGAGAGAGCAGTGGGACGAGGGAAGTGAGCGGGCGAGTGGGGTGGCAGAGCAAGTGGATGGGGAGCCCGAGGCGCCGAGGGTATCCTTATCCCTCATCGACGGGCGAGGTGGTCCGGCGGCAACGCTGGACGCGCCCTCGGTCGATTGAACAGGGGAGGGAGAGCGACCAGGAGGTGGGCTGCCTAGGTTGGGCCGGCTGGTCCGGATGGGCCAAGGCCTGTGGAGGCACGGGCTTCCTTTCCTCTTTTCGCTTTCTTTAAAACTTTTCTGCTTTCATTTAACAAGTAGCCTTTTGCATTTTCTTTTGCAGTAATTATCTTTTGCAAAAATGTGCCACCGGTGAAAACAAATACTAGGGCGTGGTGCACCGCCACCATAAGCTTGGGATTTATTTGAGTTCATTTGGAATTTTCATAATTGGAGTAACATTCTAAAATGCTAGAATTGCAATCGATTAATTGCTACCGCTCATTTTAGCAACATAGTGATGTTCTTTTCTTAACATCAATTGTTTTGGAATATTTGCTAAATAATGAACATTTTTCCAGCAAGTTTTTGCAACTTCAAATTTCACTTTGAATTAGAATAGAATTCAGAGAAGGGATTTGAGCTGACATATTACCCCAACATGATAAGCTTTGTAAAACAAGATGACTTGGCACTAATCATAAGGGATTACTATAGTGTGATGCTGGGGATGTTACAAATCTCCTCCACTACAAGAAATCTCGTCCCGAGATTTAAGGGGTGGGGTAAGGGGGGGAGACTCGGGAAGGACGAAGCTCAGCACAAGATAGGTACCTAGGGGCTATCTCAAAGTGAACATGGCATAGAGGCACCTCTAGGGACGAAATTCAAGAAAGTCACAAGAACAAGGTAATGAGATGCAATAAGAAGCTTCAACCGGTAGGCAATCGTTTGTTGCTCGAAACAAGGGGGTGAAAGGGGTTCAGAGCAATGGTAATAAGTATCGCGTCTCGATACTGTAATAGATCGCCTCTCTAAGGCGGCTCATGATTTTCATAAGAAGCCAAGCGTGAGAAATAGCCTTAGAACAAGGGTGTACAGGAGAATCAGGTTTCGATCCTGTGGAACTGGGTTATGGGCCCACCATGTGGGTTAAAAGGTGAAGGCGCCGACATCTTGAACGGTCATGATAGCAAGGCAGATCGAGGATAGCCCGCCGCTTATGTTGGCGACAAAGTTTGGTACTAAGGGCGTGGGATGAAGAGAACCATTTTCCGCTCGTTAAAACGAGGCGGACCAATAGGCAAAGTTCTCGCCCATCGGGTTTACCGAATGTCACCAACATTAATAACAGGGTCGCACTGACCGATTTGTACCTCGAGGTGTTTCCATAAGGTGGGGATTATTTCTGCTTATAACATATATAGATCACTAGAAAGGTTAAACAAACCAATGGAAAGGAAAGTGTGTTTAAACACAAGATTTAGGAGTGTAACTTTCCCAAGGAAAGGCGGAGCATGATATACATGACATGGCTCCAAGTATGAAACCATTTAGACAAAGGGCAAGGAATTTATGAGATTTACCCATACCACGGTGTTTGGATAATAGAACAAGAAGCATTTAGCATTTCAATTCAAATGTTCGTGTTGATATTCGAATACCACACCATGCTTTGAGATAGCACTGATATGGTGTTTCAATTAAGGAATGGGTATGTAGATCATAAAGATTCAAATCCAAGATTATCTCGGAACGTAAGGTATAACCAAACACGATCAGGTCTGTGTTGGCAGGAAGTCAAGGATGTTGTCGATGATAACCCAATCATCGAGGGGCGAGGATGGCATTTCTCATCATGAATTCGGTTGATATCCTGAAACAGGTCAGTATATTGATGGGGATCACGACAGATTTTGTCGAGGTACTATGAATAGGCCATCGAACAAATGATTTACATCAAGCAAGAGGAATGATGAATCAAAAGGTTATTGGAACCACGGATGCGACACAAGCTCGAAATCAAGCTTGTTGTTTGAGGTGAAATGACAAGATAAAGGAGATCGACGTAAGCTTAGCTCGTCAGTCGGAAGTTGCTCCGAGAAAAGAACCGGTAGCACAGCTTAAAATTAGCTCGATAATGATATAACCGATCAGGAAAGGAATGATGTGATGGAGTATCATTCCAATGAGAATTCACAAGAGGTAGTGCAATGACACAATATCCTCGAGATAACAGGGGGCAATACTCAAGGTAGATCAAAATAGAGGTTGGATGATGGAATGATCTGCGCAGCAGACAAGTATTTTAACTTGTCCGGAAATGGAATCAAGGAGAAAAATATGGTCAGAACCATGATTGCAAAGAATCAATTTAAAGATGCAAGATGAGCTTATACCAAGGGAACATTTGATTATAAGAGAAGCTTCCATGATAAGATCTACATCGTGTCTATGGGCATGAAGACAAAGTTCAAGGTCAACTCCCACTTCTTCAATGCGTAACCTCTTATTTACCTCTCGCTTTTGACAAAGTTGTAGTGCACAATTTTTTATCCGGCGTAACGCCAGTAGAGTATGACCCATAGAAAATTCCGGGTTCACACAAATTAGGGAAAGCATTAGTTCAACCCTTCGGGGCATCTTAGGAACATATGCAAAAACCTTAGAGATAATTAACTCAAGCTCGGAAGCAGAGCATGGTTGACAAAAGGAGAGGATACAATTATCGAAGGTATTATGTATCTGGGAAAGAACTCCACGAGGTTCTTTGAATATGAAGGACATTGTCGGATATTATCCCAACAAAGGATTTGGCGGTCCATAACGGAGCTGATGTGAGTATCGGTAATCAATCGATGAAGAAGGGATGCAAAGGCATCGGCTTATAGAAACGTCTGAATAATTCGATGCTTTAGTACAAAGGAGTTATGATTTCAAGACGAAGGATCAGAAGTAGAGGCTCTGATCAAAAGATGAGTAAGTTGAATAGACTTAGAGGTGCACCCGATCAAGTTTTGATTGGGCAAGAACCAGCTCATATCTGGAAGGATGTTTGAGCCAGAAAGAAAATTTCCAAGGATTAATAGATGATTGCGAGTATTCGCAAACACGCTGAATCCATAGGAACAGAATGACAATCACAAAGGATGTTAATGAATATTGCCGGACATATGGATTTAACCATAATGCAGGTAGACACGACTTTCAGAAGCTGTTGGCTGCAGAGGATCTTTGGGAGATCGAATTGCATTCGAAGAATTTTGTGGGACATATGATCAACTGGGAATGAACGAATCCCCGATAATTGTGAGGAATTATTCGTAGGGTTATTCAGGCGGAAAAGAGCTGCAAGGTACCAGGAACAAAGGATTCTCATAATATCCCAAAGTATTTCAGGGTATCTTGTAACAACAAGAACAATTGAAAAAGAAGGTATGGACGACAAGTGTGTGCAGCTATCCATAGGGATTTATCGGTGATATGGAATTGAAACATCGAAGGGCACAAGGGTTTTGGGGAAACATCGGAGAGTATCTTCGAAATCTTCCGTGCAAAGAAGCGATCATCTGGACTGAAGGGGCTCTCCGGGAGAAAGTATTTTCGAGAACCTAAAGTTAGATTTTAGCAAAATCATTTAACACGAATAGAAGAGAGATCAGAATTCCAGAGTATAGATGAGGAATAAAAGATCCTAATACCACCCAATGGCGACGTGGGCCCGTAAGACACACAGCCAATGTTAGTAAAAAAATTTCAGTGACTAGACTCAACTTCGGCCAAGGAGTTGGAAAGGGGCTACCTATTAGCAAATGGCTCTGATACCAACTTGTGACGCCCTCGATTCAATCGTACACTAATCATACACGCAAATGTGTACGATCAAGATCAAGGACTCACGGTAAGATATCACAGCACAACTCTAGACACAAAATAAGATAATACAAGCTTTATGTTACAAGCCAGGGGCCTCGAGGGCTCGAATACATAAGCTCAAAAACACAAGAGTCAGCGGAAGCAACAATATCCGAGTACAGACATAAGTTAGACAAGTTTGCCTTTAGAAGGCTAGCACAAAAGCAACATCGATCGAAAAGGCTAGGCCTCCTGCTCGGGAGCCTCCTAACTACTCCTCGGTCATCGGCGGCCTCCACGTAGTAGTAAGCATCGGCGGTGGCATCCGCCCTGGCTCGGCTATCCTGTTGCATCAACCGGAAAGAAGAAGAAAAGGGGAAAAGGGGAGCAAAGCAACCATGAGTACTCATCCAAAGTACTCGCAAGCAAGGATCTACACTACATATGCAACATTATCAAAGGAAGGTCAGTATATGTGGACTAGGCTGCGAATGCCGTAATAGAGAGAAGGCCTAGTCCTATCAAGACTAGCATCTTCCGAAACCACCATCTTGCAAAGAACCGGAAGGAGTAGAGTAGCATAAAGTAAAGTAGTAGTAGTGTTATCAACCTCGGCCAGAGATCCTTTCTCGACTCCCTGCGAGAAAGAAATCCCAGAGCCATACTATCCAGTTACCATCACAATCCATTACTCATCACCAACCAATTCTCATCACAAGTATCCAGTTCTAGTTGTATCAATCGGGATACAACTCCAAGTGTCCGTTACCGTAGGACAGGCTATCGATAGATGTTTTCTTCACCGCAGGGTGCACCAACTTACCCACCACGCCGCTTAACTCCGGCCGGACACACTTTCCTGGGTCATGCCCGCCTCGCCAAACAATACGCCGCAACCCGACCTAGGCTTAATAGAGAGGCCAGACGCCGGACTAAACCTATGCCCCGGGGTCATGGGCCATCTCCCCGAACTCCCCGCACGCTATGTGATGCGGCCGGTGAGCAGACCTAGCTACCTCCTTCAACAAGGCAGCGCCACGCAGTCCAACCCGGCCAGCCACTCGGCCGACGCGTCTATTAAGCTTCGCCGATGTATACGACGCAGTAACGCCCATACTATGCCCACATGATGGTTAGTGCTATCGGGCCAGAGGCCCTTGGATCAAATATCCAAATCATAGTGGATTAGGAACGCAGCGGTAACAAGCAGAGACTCACGAAGATGTGACCTCGTTGCCCGTCTCGAGGACTTGCGGCAAGGGCTAGGAATGCCCGCCACGCCTCGTAATTATCTCGCTGGCACCCTCCGTGTCAACCCGACTCCACATCACTGCAATTAGGCTCGCGCGAGCACCCCTCGTGGTCGACCCGCCTTTCCAAGTAACATTGGTAAAGTCCAAGTATCCGTGTGTCCAAACATCAAGGGAAAACCGAGGAATCACCCCGATGAATTCCACTAGATGTAATCATCAAGGTGAACGTAAGAGGAATCACCCCGAGGTTCACACTTGAGGGGTTGCACGACGTAGTCGTATCGGAAGTGGTTAAGGCGGAATCACCCTCGGCGACCACGACCGAATAGCTACACTACTGAGGTTAACATCGGAAGTGTTGTAGAGGTCTCACCCTCGGCACTCAATAGTAACACCGCAGAGTCGAGCAAACGGCGGGGCGTGATGTGACGTGAGGTGTCGGGTCCTGGTCTTCGATCCCGTTGATCGGGTCTTCGATAATCCAGCAAGCAGTCGGGACAAAGTGGGGTCACCGATGGATCTCTAACCAACCTATACTAAGCGGTTTAGGATAAGGTGTAAGGTACAACAGATACAAAAATAGGCTATGCATCAGAATAGAAGCAATCAATAACAGTAGCAAAATCTAATGCAAGCATGAGAGAATGGAATGGGCGATATCGGGATGATCAAAGGGGGGGCTTGCCTGGTTGCTCTGGCAAGGAGGGTTGTCGTTGATGTAGTCGATCACAGGGGCATCGGCATCGGTCTTGGGGTCTACCGGAGAGAAGAGGGGGAAGAAACAGTAATTATAAAGCAAACATAGCATCACAAAGCATAACGTGGCAATATGTTGTGCCGGGTGTGACCTAACGTATGGCTACATGATATAGGTGAAGGGGGAATTCAACCGGGAATGTATTCCCGGTTCCGGGCCTATGTCAAACAGATGACCAGAGGGGGAATGTTCCATGTTCAGATAGTTAGAGGCTTCTGACAGGTAAACGGACCGCATATTTGGATTCGTCTCGTTTTTCTGGGCGTTTTTCATATATAAACTTTTACGATCCGAGCTACGGTTTAAAAGTTACGGATTTTCAAAGTTTAAACCAATTTCTGAATTATTTTAAAAGCCGAAAAGGTTTATTGCGTCAGTGGTGACGTCAGCACTGTGTCAGCTCTGCTGACCAGTCAAATTGATAGGTGGGACCCACCTGTCAGCCTCTCTGTCTAACAGAGGCTTAACTAAACTAACAGGGTTAGTTAGGGGGCGTGGGCCCCAGCAGCCAGTGACTAGTTAGTACTAACTAACTAACTAATTTAACTAACGTTTTAATTAATCGTTTTTATTTTGAAAACGTTTATTTAACAAAATAAGCGATGGGGCCCGCGTGTCAGAGACACTGTGTGCCCAGTCAGCACAGTTGACCACGGAGGCGGGCCCCAGGTGTGCCACGTCGGCGGTGTCGGGGTTTCGCCACCGCGATCAAAAATGGCGGGCTCACGGACTTCGCCGAATCGCGCATGGGGGTCATTTGGCCGGGACTTGGCGTTGCTCGAACGAGGAGACGGGTTGCCGCCGCATGGTGTGGTCGGTTGGACGCGGGGGTGACCGGAACTGCGTCGGCGACGAGTGGAGGCAGCGGTGGGGTTCGGGACCTCGTCGGGATTGGCGTTGCAGTGCGTGTTTTGGCGAACGAAGGAGCTGGGCGAGGTCTACGACGCTCCAGGAGCTCGTCGGAGCTACTAGCTCGAGCGGAGGAGCTCGGTGGCGAGCCCTACGACGGCAATGGCGGACGGCGGAGCTCGGCTTGCGGGCGAGCTAGCTACGGTGGAGGCGGAGACGCGCGAGGAGAGGGAAAAGGGGGCCGGAGCTCACCTTGGGGGCCCACGGTGGCCCGTTGGGTGACTAGGAGCAGCAGTGGCGTGGATTCGGGGCGGCGGTGTTCGTCGGAGCCGAGGGCAAAGGCGAGGTCGTGGCGGTGCTGCGGGGCCGTCCCGGTTCGCGTGGCTCGTCGGGGAGGATGAGGACGTCGAGGCAGAGCCAGGGGGCACGTCGGCGGCGGCCGGCCGGTCATGGTGGAGTGCGGTGAGCGGCGACGGAGAGATGCGGCCGAGGCGGATCTGGAGGGGAGAGAGAGCAGGAGTGGACGAGGGAAGTGAGCGGGCGAGTGGGGTGGCAGAGCAAGTGGATGGGGAGCCCGAGGCGTCGAGGGGATCCTTATCCCCTCATCGACGGCGAGGTGGTCCGGCGGCAACGCGCGGACGCGCGCCCTCGGTCGATTGAACAGGGGGAGGGGAGAGCGACCAGGGAGGTGGGCCGTCTAGGTTGGGCCGGCTGGTCCGGATGGGCCAAGGCCCAGGGAGGCACGGGCTTCCTTTCCTCTTTTCGTTTTCTTTTAAAACTTTTTTGTTTTCATTTAACAGTAGCCTTTTGCATTTTCTTTTGCAGTAATTATCTTTTGCAAAAATGTGCCACTGGTGAAAACAAATACTAGGGGCAGTGGTGCACTGCCACCATAAGCTTGGGATTTATTTGAGTTCATTTGGAATTTTCATAATTGGAGTAACATTCTAAAATGCTAGAATTGCACTGGATTAATTGCTACTGCTCATTTTAGCAACATAGTGATGTTCTTTTTCTTAACATCAATTGTTTTGGAATATTTGCTAAATGGTGAACATTTTTCCAGCAAGTTCTGATCAACTTCATTTTGCACTTTGAATTAGAATAGAATTCAGAGAAGGGATTTGAGCTGAGATATTACCCCAACATGATTAAGCTTTGTAAAACAAGATGACTTGGCACTGACCATAAGGGATTACTGTAGTGTGATGCTGGGGATGTTACAGGAAAGGAGGGGGCTAGTATGGTGGCGTGTTGCGGACGTCGAGGCACCTGGACTAGCGCAAGGGGGAGGCTCGAGGTGGTTGGGGGTTGCGGCTTCAACGGTCGCCTGCTCTGCCTCGCGCTCCAGAGCGCGTCTTTGGCCGGCATCCGCGGCTTTTCATGGCCTTTTCAAGGCGATCCACTTGTAATCTCTTGGCTCTTTGGGGGAGTAAACAAAGTGGAAATGGCATTGGATGCCTTGGGCAGCCAGTAGAGGAGAGAAGGGGTGGAGAGAGTGAAAATGTTGTTGTCCAGAGAAGAAAAGTAGATCCCTGCCCCCCTTCACCATTGCCTCTCAGGCAGGGAAGCACACCAGAGGTAGAAGGGGACTAGGAGAGGTTGTGGGAAGAAGTTCAGCTCATGGAGATTAGTGGAAATGGCCAAAACATGCATTTTAAGTTTCTGCCAGAAGGTGTTTGATGTAGGTTTGGGTAAGCAAATGGACTCCCCTTGTCATGAGGCTTGACAGGGTCAAATGGCCTGAGAAAGTAAGAGGTTCCACCAAGATTGAGTTCATTTGGGCAAAGTTGCCAATGCAACTTATGTAAACCGTAGAAATCAACAAAAATGGCTTTTCCAAGATTTAGTCATGCAAATCTATTTTCCTTGATGCAC
The DNA here is from genome assembly GCA_021605145.1 of Aegilops bicornis. NCBI lineage: Eukaryota > Viridiplantae > Streptophyta > Magnoliopsida > Poales > Poaceae > Aegilops > Aegilops bicornis. Next base: position 574,572,748 of record CM038670.1, on the reverse strand, counting down.
CACTTAGTGTAGTGTCATCATTTGAGGTTCTGAATATGCCAACAAAATTTGAGATCAAAAGGAGAAAGTTGCCAATGTAAAGTTGTTCAAATTTGGTTCTGGACAGAGAGGGTTTTGGGACACTTTGATCATGATAACATTCTCTCCAACTTGTGCCATTTGGTATAGATGAATAATTAGACCATTTGAGCATGTGCACCAAGTTTGTGAACATTTGGACATGTTTGGCAATGTAAAGTTGCTCAAACTGCAAAATAGACAGAAATGGTATTGAGGGGATATCATGGGGTTCTTCTATTCTCCATGACATAAGACTTGGCAAGATCATCAAACATGTCATATGTGACATGCTAGGATTTTCTTAGAATTTTTGGGGAATATTCCCTTTGTAAATATTTCAAAAGCTTGAAATATCCAGAAAGGGTTTTTGAGGGATTTGACCAATATTTTGAACATGACCATGTGTTGAAACTCTTATATATGGACAATATATGTCCACTAAGTTTCCCTAGGTTTTCCCAAATATTTTTAAAGCATTAAAATAATTTTAACCTATTAAAGACCATCTCTGGCCTAAAGAAAAAGCCTTTAAATAAAATAGGAAAATAACTTTTAAAATTATATTTTTGTGGTTTCTGGGTGTCCTATATCTAGTAGGAGTCAAATATATTTTTATAAATATTTTTACTGCCCTTAATTAAGTACTTGTAGTGCAAATCTCAATTCAGGGGTTTTTGGAAAACTAATTTTTGAAAATACTATTTGGCCAAATTATTTTTGTAAGAAATTATTTTTATGTCCTATACACATGGAATGATCATTGGGCAAGGTTTTGGATCAAGGAGAAGGGGTATAAGAGTTGGAGGATTTATTTGATTTTTAGAGCACTTGCAAATAGCAAACAAAAATCCAATCAAGCAAAGTCCAAAACACTCAAAAGTTTTTGTCAAACCACATTTTATCATGATTTATTAGCTTAAGTGTTGTGGCATGAAAATCAGGGTGTGATGCACCTACCCCTTTCACAGGAATCTCGTCCCCGAGATTCCCAGACTAGGAGCGGAAAGGGATACAGAAACTTGGATCTGGGGTAGTCTTCAAGTCCTCATGTTGCTTATGCTTCCGTGCGGTGCTCCATTGAACTTGAAGTACTTGATGGTGTGGCTTCGTGTATGACATTCTTCTTGATCCAGCTCGCTAATGGGTAGCTCGTGGTAGGGTAGATTGGGCTAGGGGTCGATGGCTCGGTGGTCGATGCCCTCGTCGAGATCGGGCTAGTTAGGAAGTTGGAAACACTTCCGGGGGTGTGTCACGTGGAAAACGTTGTGCACAGTGAGTAACTCAGGTGGTAACTCCAGCTGGTAACTGTCTTCTCTTCGTCTCGTAGAGATCTCAGAGGGGGTTGTCAAATATTGGAGTGAGCTTCTGCTTGACATGGAAATGCTTGGTTCTTCTGAGAGGAGTGGCTTGCAGATACCGCTGGTCTTTGACGCGGATGTTTACTTCTTGACGATGGTGGTTCGTATTGTTCTTCCTCCTTGACGTGGCGGTCTTCAAATGTTCCCTAACCAACTGAACGGTTCTTCTTCCGTCTTCGGGTAGACAAGTATGTCATCAAATAAAGATGTCAGCCAACTTGTCCAAGTACTCTAGGAGGACTTGCTCATGGGGTACATAAAATAGGCTAGGGTACTGGTGGTGGTCACGTTTGACCGTTGGCCATGGTCTTCTCAATCTAGAGCCAAAGCCTGTGGTCATGATCTAACCATGTTATGGCTTGGTAAGGCTTAGGGTTTCAAGGATCCTAGGGTGTGAGTGAACGTTCATTATCTTATCCTGGGGCACAATTTCTGAGACGCCAACTGTTCTGCCTAGTCCTTCAAACAAATCACCTTATTCCACCGAAAGCATTATCTTGTATAGGTCAAGTCCAATCATTACTCATGCTATTCATATCCTCATGAATCCCAAGAGGAGGTCTAATAAAACAATACATGTCAACTATCCCCAAACTCATATCTATGCAAAACTTATCCATGGGCAAAACGTACAAGCTGCTAAGCTTGAATTAAACACCACAATCCAAGTGCTCAGCTTATTCACCCAAGGTTCATGGTAATGCATATCTATCCTAAGGAAACACGTCGTATGCCACCCTAAGATCTTGTTGCCTTCCTATGAATCAACTCCAATAGCCCATTAACTTCCATTAATCACTACACAATCCATTAATTCTACAAATCCAATGTTTATGGTGTTCCACATGATCTCCTAATGTCCTATAATCCCCAGATACTTGAAAGGGCTATCTTTACTATAGTCATTCCACTGATTCCCATTACTGGGGTCAAGTAAACTCCAAGGTCGGGCTTTATATAGTCATTCCACTGACAATTAACCCAATCTCCTAGTTTATCGTCCACCGAGAAACATGGTCTCATGATCGAGATCTTCAGTCTAAATCCAATTTACTCCGAACCATGTAGACTCACTCAGCACCTTTACTCCACTAGGATCACCTATTAATCCAAATCTCATGTCCTACGAGAATTCATACACGTTTCCTCCAAGTCATTTTCGTAATGTCAACAACCTCCTATTGATATTATCTGATCAAGTCAAAATCGTATTCCTCCAAGAATCTCAGCTTGTGATCCTAATTGTCCTACAAAGTTCCAGTTTACTCCAGGGTGATGAAAGTTACGCTACGCTATTAACACGATCCCTCCAAGTTCATCTACCAATATCAAAGCCTCATAATCCACAATATAGTCTCAGATAAATCCTCAGGGTCACTGATATAAACTCATCAAGTCACTTGTCCTCTATTCCTATATCCTCAATTTGGTCTTTCCTATGGCATCGTCAGTTCTTGTGCGATATTAGGATGACAACGTACACGTTCACTATGTCTACTAGTTCCATAATGAACCCGGTGATAAGCAAGGTTACAGAGGCTTAACTGGTTCTCTTGCAATTATGTGGGTTAAGCACATGGTTAAGGATTCAAGATGGAGTGTCTTGTGAAGTCTCAAAGGTTCTAGGAATGGGTTTCTAGTCTGGAGGGTTAAACATAACTCTACGGGGTAGCACTCGGTCGTAGAGGTTGTAGCAAAAGTCTTCATTGCTAGATGGCTGCCGAGGTGGAATTCTTGGTGCATCTTGTCTTGCTAGCCTTCAGTTGATGAGAGAGATGAGAGGGAGAAGTAGCATAGAGGAGGGGAGTGCCTAAAGGGGGTTCTATAGTGCAAGTGTAGACAAACAGGTTCAAAAAGGGCCAAACAAAAGAAATAACTTAAGGAAGGTGATATAGTCGCGTACTTGTTGCCTTGGGCAAAAGTGCGACCTATATCAAAACAAAAACAATAAAACAAGCAACACACAATCATGGTTCTATTCGAACCATCATACGGACTCGACTGCGTATAGGGGTACACTACTCATACTACCCTAGGGGTTCTCGGATTCAGTAGTCGTGGTTTGCTCCATGCCTCATGCAGTCTTCTGGGTTTTCCTCAGGTGTCGCTACGTCTCTTGTAGTTGTTCGATGAAACGATCCAGGTTGAGCTTGAATATTCTTCAACAACTTCTCACCTGATGAGCTGACGGGGTGAAGGTGGCTTCTCATAGCAGGCATTGACTCGATCTTCTATCGTCTTCTTAATCATGACGATCCCTTTTTGTCTTCTAAGGCGTCGATGGTACCAGGTACGTAATCCTTTATGCAATGACATTAACAAGGCATAGTAGAGGTCCAACATGTAGGTTACGTTGATGACAACATCGACACCAAGAGCAGGGGATGAAGAGAACCGTTTTCCTGCTCACTATAGTGAGGCAGACCAAATGCGCGAGGTTCTCATCCACCGGTGGTTGCCCACACAACAACGGTAAGGACAGGGTTTCTCTATCAACGATGTATATCATGACCTTGCATATATCATGCCCTGTTCATCGCAAAAAATGTTGCATCATCTTGGGGTAGTGTCAAGGGTGTCACCATTTTCTGGTTCTTGATATCCTCGTTCATCGAGGTATCTTCTGTTAGTATCGTCTTGTCGCGGTGTTGCCAATTTTGTGCTTAGAAGATGCGGTGAATGTCTGGCAAGGTAGTTTCCTTCCAGGCTATCCACGAGGATTTCAAGGAATCCAGTGATCAGGGGCATAAGGGTACTACAGACCATTTACAAAAGTTTTGAAGGGGAGGAGATCAGTAAATTTTGAAAAACTCAGAAGGGAAGAGTAGTAGAGATAGTTTTGAAAACAATTTTACCCTAACAAACGTCCATGCTAACTAAGGCTTCCAACAGTCAGGATGGCTATGATACCAGCTCTGTGGGGACCCCGACTCATAAGTCGTGATCACCGAATGCACGTGTACAGTGATCCCAGAGATCAATGCTCACTGAACACACAGAAGCTGAATAACAAGAGTCTTACATCCATACATACCGTATTACACAAATAGGACCATTATGGTCAAGTCTTGAGTATAACGTCGCAGCGGAAATCTTCGCCGATAACTTGGACCCATGCCATTTGCCCTAACCTTACAGGCATTCTGACTGGGAAGCGTCCTAGCTCGCATGTTCATCACCAAGGCACTCTTCATTATATCCTGTTCTTTCATGCCTGGCCAATAAAATAACCAGTGACAAGCCAATGAGTACTTTTAATGTACTCGCAAGCAACCCATGTTTTGGTTCAAGATACAACAATGCATGATATAGGTAAATTTTTGTAGAAAGCTAGTTTTGTTGTGCTATGACATGTTTAACAATTGGTAAAACATGCATCATACGAATTCAAGTAACCATAGGGACTGGTTACAGATATCAACATAAATAGAGTGGGCATCAACCCAACTCAATCATGTCAAGTCCTTTGACTTGACCCAAGTAGTTCTTCCCACTTAACCAAACACACACACTAGTTTGCAAACATGTGGACGTAGCCCAAGAGCGGTTACCCAACTGTCCTTGACCGTGGACACGGCTATTCAAATAGTTTTACACTCTACAGAGGTTTCACACTTTGTCCACAAGATCCGGGGAACTTCCGTGTCATCCACGACCCGCGGTACCTCAAGTACCCGGGGTAAGCACCCGATCACTATCTTTCCTTAGATGCCACTAACAAAGAGTCCACTCGATTGGTAGTAACCCTCGTGCCCAACATTTCACATCTTAAAATTGTGGAGCCTCGCTCCCATATTCATCACATACCACAATCACGGGGTACCAACGGTGTGTCCGGTGCCCTGTAAAAACAGTCATGGCCGCCCTACCTGGCACGACCCCGTCCCGAGAGAGCGCAACAACGACTCTCCCATCACTAGTAATGCGGGCTCCAAGCTAGCATTGGCCTAGGTAATCAATAATGCCCTTTCCCATATAAGGGTAGAGTGGTTGCGCGTGTATGATTGGAATAACGGTCGCAACTTAAACCAATCCGTTTTCAAAACAACACACATACTTGCCTCGGTACACCACTTCGTCATTGAGTGTTTACCCGACTCATTACCTCCCTCGGGCATAAGTGGCACCCGACAGGGTTTTCGAAAAGTCTTTTGAAAATACTTTGTCTCCATCACCATGCATATTCCCGTCCCTTTTTGCGTAACAACTACTTTAGCATCCTATCTACTCCCACCGGCATAACCCTCATAAGGAGGTAGGGTCATGCACTATGCAAGTATCAACGAGGAAGTAACGGTGGCAAACCACCCCATGTGGTCACCTCATCTTCATGTCTTCGATGCAAGCAATAAAAGTGCTATATGACATGCATAAATAGGGTTTCATAGACATGGTCAAAGGGTTGCTTGCCTGTTTTAACAAAGTCTTCGAGGTCTTCAAATATCTCTGGTCCAACTCCGAGCATTTCGTTTACTTCGTCAACTATCGTCGAAAGCAACCATAATAAGCAACACAATAAGGCAAAAATAAAGTGCTCTAAAAATATTGATTTGACTTTTCTAGGACATGTCTGGTTATATGAAAATTAACCAGAGTGGTTTCATTGGAATTGGGTCAGTGGATATTTCTAAACATTTTGATATGATGGAATCAAGGGGTTTACGAATTTGCAAGAAGTGTACAGAAACATAATTTTGAAAAATGAGCAAAGGCACCCATTTAACAAATCACAATTTTAGAAGCATCTAGGTGTTGGTTTCACTGAATTTGGAGTTCAAATGAATTTCCTATGAATTTGCAAAGTTGACAAATATGAAGAAATGGCTCATTATATTGTGTGGCACAGAAATAAAAATGTTCATAAACTAAGTTATGAACTTAGAAGCATCTAGGAATTTGAATCATGGCATTTGGATCAATTTTGAGCTCTCTGTGATTTTCTAAAGTTCATCACAGAAATAGGAAAATAGGGGTTTATGAAATATGTGAAGAAAAGTTTCCTGGAAAAACGTGCAAACAACAACCTGTGATAGATCATGAACTTATGAACTACTACAAGTTTGAATCATCAAATTTGGAGCTCTGTTGAATTATTTATTGATTTTTGAAGTTGACTGGAAAAAGAAAACGGAAATGAGGCTTTAACCTTATCCTGCGCACGGGGCGACAGATAGGCCGTGGGCCGGCCCAGCGGCTCGGCTGCGCGGGCAGAGGTGTTGATGTCGAAGGCGGCTTCACGGGGGTGCGCCTTCGCGCAGGGGAGGCGGATCCGGCCGAAGTCGTTTCCACTTAAACGGTCAGGCCCGCCCGCTGGATCGGCCGACGCTGGGGCCAAGCAAAGCAGCCGTCTTCAACCTCCTCAGCGCTCCACCTTGGGAGGACTGCTCCGCCGGGCGATTGTCGGGGCTACAGAGCATTTCCAGCGATGCTCCGCCCATCGGCGTGCTCAGGAGGCCACGCCGCACCCATCCATGTGCTTCACGCACGCCGGGGAGGGTTGTAGCGGCGATGGCCGGGATGGCCGCAGAAGAGGTTGTCGGCGAGGTTTGGCACAGCGAGGAAGGCACGGGGAGGAGGAACTGGAGTGTGGGGCGAGTCGGCGGTGGTGGTGAGGGGGCTCTGGAGTGGCTAGGGAGAGAAGAGAGGCTCGGGATAGCCCGAATTTAGCACGGGGCCAGCGGCGGTTCCCCGTCCATGGAGGGTGATGGAGGGCACGAGGAGGGAAGCGGGTCGGTCCAGGGGTGCATGGGAGGGAGAGAGAGTCCAAGGAGTCGAGAGGGGGCTTGGGGTAGCCTTCAGTAGCTGACCCATGGCTCATCGTGGACTCGGCGCACGGGTGGCCGCGACAACGGCTCGGGAGGCCAGGAGAGAGGGCAAGGGGCTGTCTGCGGCGTCCGTGGGAGTTGAGTGGGGCGCCAGGAAGAGAGAGGAGGAGCGGGGCGAGATGCACGCGGCCACAGGAGCTGCGCAGCATTGGCCGAGCCGGGCAGCTCTGGGCACGCGCGGCACGGGCAGGACAGAGAGGGAAAGGAGGGGGCCAGTATGGTGGCGTGTTGTGGACGTCGAGGCACCTCGACTGGCGCAAGGGGGAGGCTCGAGGTGGTCGGGGGTTGCGGCGTCAACGGTCTCCTACTCTGCCTCGCGCTCCAGAGCGCGTCTTTGGCCGGCATCCACGGCTTTTCCGCGCGCACTCGCGCGTCCACTTGTGTCTAGTGGCTGCAGGGGGAGTAAACTAAGTGGAAATGGCATTGGATGCATTGGGGAGCCAGTAGAGGAGAGGAGGGGTGGAGAGAGAGTGAAAATACTGCTGTCCAGAGAAGGATAGTGGATCCCTGCCCCCCTTCATCATTGCCTCTCGGGCAGGGAAGCACACCAGAGGTAGAGGGGGACTAGGAGAGGTTGTGGGAAGAAGTTTAGCTCATGGAGATTAGTGGAAATGACCAAAACATGCATTTTAAGTTTCTGCTAGAAGGTCTTTGATGTAGGTTTGGGTAAGCAAATGGACTTCCCTTGTCATGAGGCTTGACAGGGTCAAATGGACTGAGAAAGTAAGAGGTTCCACCAAGATTGAGTTCATTTGGGCAAAGTTGCCAATGCAACTTATGTAAACCGTAGAAATCAACAGAAATGGCTTTTCCAAGATTTAGTCATGCAAATCTATTCTACTTGATGCACCACTTAGTATAGTGTCATCATTTGAGGTTCTGAACATGCCCACAAAAGTTGAGATCAAAAGGAGAAAGTTGCCAATGTAAAGTTGTTCAAATTTGGTTCTGGACAGAGAGGGTTTTGGGGCACTTTGATCATGATAACATTCTCTCCAACTTGTGCCATTTGGTATAGATGAATAATTAGACCAGTTGAGCATGTGCACCAAGTTTTTGAACATTTGAACATGTTTGGCAATGTAAAGTTGCTCAAACTTCAAAATGGAAAGAAATGGTTTTGTGGGGATTTCATGGGGTTATACTATTCTCCATGACATAAGACTTGTCAAGATCATCAAACATGTCATATGTGACATGCTAGAATTTTCTTGGAATTTTGGGGGAATGTTTCCTTTGTAAATATTTCCAAAGATTGAAATATCCAGAAAGGGTTTTTGAGGGATATGACCAATATTTTGAAGATGACCATGTGTTGAAACTCTTATATATGGACAATATATGTCCACTGAGTTTCCCTAGGTTCTCCCAAATATTTTTAAAGCATTAAAATAATTTTAACCTATTAAAGACCATCTCTGGCCTAAAGAAAAAGCCTTTAAATAAAATAGGAAAATAACTTTTAAAATTATACTTTTGTGGTTTCTGGGTGTCCTATATCTAATAGGAGTCAAATATATTTTTATAAATATTTTTACTGCCCTTAATTAAGTACTTGTAGTGCAAATCTCAATTCAGGGGTTTTTGGAAAACTAATTTTTGAAAATACTATTTGGCCAAATTATTTTTGTAAGAAATTATTTTTATGTCCTATACACATGGAATGATCATTGGGCAAGGTTTTGGATCAAGGAGAAGGGTTATAAGAGTTGGAGGATTTATTTGTTTTTTAGAGCACTTGCAAACAGCAAACAAAAATCCAATCAAGCAAAGTCCAAAACACTCAAAAGTTTTTGTCAAACCACATTTTATCATGATTTATTAGCTTAAGTGTTGTGGCATGAAAATCAGGGTGTGACAGACCTACCCCCCCTTACAGGAATCTCGTCCCCGAGATTCCCAGACTAGGAGCGGAAAGGGATACAGAAACTTGGATCTGGGGTAGTCTTCAAGTCCTCATGTTGCTTATGCTTCCGTGTGGTGCTCCATTGAACTTGAAGTACTTGATGGTGTGGCTTCGTGTATGACGTTCTTCTTGATCCAGGTCGCTAATGGGTAGCTCGCGGTAGGGTAGATTGGGCTAGGGGTCGATGGCTCGGTGGTCGATGCCCTCGTAGAGATCTGGCTAGTTAGGATGTTGGAAACACTTCCGGGGGTGTGTCGCGTGGAAAACGTTAGGTGGTAACTCCAGCTGGTAATTGTCTTCTCTTCGTCTCGTAGAGATCTCAGAGGGGGTTGTCAAATCTTGGAGTGAGCTTCTGCTTGACAGGTAAATGCTTGGTTCTTCTGAGAGGAGTGGCTTGCAGATACACCTGGTCTTTGACGCGGATGTTTACTTCTTGACGATGGTGGTTCGTATTGTTCTTCCTCCTTGACGTGGCGGTCTTCAAATGTTCCCTAACCAACTGAATGGTTCTTCTTCCGTCTTCGGGTAGACAAGTATGTCATCAAATAAAGATGTCAGCCAACTTGTCCAAGTACTCTAGGAGGACTTGCTCATGGGGTACATAAAATAGGCTAGGGTACTGGTGGTGGTCACGTTTGACCGTTGGCCATGGTCTTCTCGATCTAGAGCCAAAGCCCGTGGTCATTATCTGACCATGTTATGGCTTGGTAAGGCTTAGGGTTTCAAGGATCCTAGGGTGTGAGTGAACGTTCATTATCTTATCCCGGGGAACAATTTCTGAGACGCCAACTATTCTACCTAGTCCTTCAAACAAATCACCTTATTCCACTGAAAGCATTATCTTGTATAGGTCAACTCCAATCATTACTCATGCTATTCATATCCTCAAGACTCCCAAGAGGAGGTCTAACAAAACAATACATGTCAACTATCCCCAAACTCATATCTATGCAAAAAGAATCCATGGGCAGAACGTACAAGCTGCTAAGCTTGAATTAAACACCACAACCCAAGTGCTCACACTACAAAAACAAAGACACATCCGTGACATTTTGGGCCGAACGAATTTTTTTCTATCATATATATGACACTTCTATGACGATAATTTTGACAAAACCCGGTATCATCATAGATGTGGTGGGCTCCTACTTCTATGACAAAAAATCATGAGAGAAAATGGGCTTTTTGTCCTGGGCGGGCCGGAGACGCAGCTGCATGACATTCTTTGGGCCGTCCATGACGGAAAAAACCGTGGTAGAAGCGAGGGGGAGGAAAATTTCGGGGAGTTGCCGGTTACGGTGGGAGGTCGGGGCCGAGCGATGCGTGTTTCTCTCGTACACGTACGCGCGTGTGTGCGAGGCGTTGGCTCTAACTGAACCCGAGCGAGGCGTTGGGCTCTAACTGAACCCGAGCGATTGCACTGCAGGCTACGCGTCACTGAACCCGAGTGATCGATCAATGGCTGTTAACTGAACCCGATCGAGCGATTCCTTCGCTACTGCTGCTAACTGAAGTCGATCGATGCTGCCTCTAGGATGAACAGTGAGCGTTGCGGGGGGGGGGGTTGGATGAACAGTGAGCGGTGGCGTTGCCTCTGGATGAACAGGACCCCGTGGTGTGGTGGAGGGCTGGATGAACAGTAGACGGTGGAGGGGTGCCCGTGGAGGGGTGGTTGAACAGGACCCGTGGTGTGGAGGGCTGGATGAACAGTAGACGGTGGAGGGGTGGTTGACAGTATCCGGTGGAGTAGCGCACGGTGGAGGCTGGATGAACAGGAGCCCGTGGAGGCTGGAGGAGGTCGACGGTGGAGATGAACAGTATCTCGTGGAGTCCTGTTTTGCGATACGCCACACCCCTCCCGATGAACAGGACCCCCGTTTCGACCGTAACGCTCCAACACAAGTCCGTTTCGTCCGTTTTGCGGTACGCCACACCCCTCCCGATCAACAGGACCCCCGTTTCGACAGTAGGAGGTCTGTTTCGTCCGTTTTGCGGTACGCCACACCCCTCCTGATCAACAGGACCCCCGTTTCAACCGTAGGAGGTCCGTTTCGTCCGTTTTGCGGTACGCCACACCCCTCCGGATCAACAGGACCCCGTTCCGAACGTGGCCGGTCTAACACAAGGTCGTTTCCTCCGTTCTGCGGTACGCCAGGCCTCGTTTCCATCGCATGTTCCGTCCAAGCCGGTTGGCTCCCATGCGTTCCGTTGCCTCCCGATGAACACGACACATTCCGTTGCCTCCGCATGAACACGACGCATTCCGTTGCCTCCCCATGAACACGACGATGATGTTGTTTCTCTGTTCCGACCCAGCCAAGTACACGAGCCCTGGTCGTGCGTGCGCCGATAGGCGTTGAGACCCCGCCCAGATGTACACATACGTGGCCGTATTTTCTTTCTTGCACCCTGGCCGTTGTACGTACGTGTACATGCTACGTGCGCGCCTCTACTACGACACGTGTGTGCCTCTACATCGACCAGTATGTATGTACACATTCGCGACCAGGATGACAACGCTACGTACGCTTCGACCAGGTGGGTCCCGACTGTCACGCAAGGAAGATGTAACTGGTGGGTCCCAGCAGTCAGGGGGGCGAATCGTTTTGTTTTTTTTTGCCCGGACGCACTTCCTTGCATGCGAAGGTGTAGCTGGTGGGTCCCAGTAGTCAGGGGGGCGAATCATTTTTTTTTGCCCGGACGCACTTCCTTGCGTGCGAAGATGAACCTGGTGGGTCCCAACTGTCAGGGGGAAACGTTTTTTTTTTGCGAAATACAGTGGCCCGTCCGGTGGGTCCCAGCTGTTAGGTGGAGGAATCATTATTTTCCGTGTAATACGGAGGCACTTCCTTGCTGTGGCCGTGGACCCAGCTGTCAGCCTCTCCACGTACAGTCCATGTCCGATGGAAGTCATTCCTTGACCAGGCCGCGCCGAGAGCACCATGGCGGTGAACGACAGCGTGGCCTAGGAAGGGGACGACGCGGAGCCGGGAAAGATGTGGCAGTGGAAGCCCGCGCGGAGAGGAGTACGAGGGTTCACTGGTTCGGCTGCGGTGTGAGGCTACCGTCGCCGCAGGGACTGGCCAGCGGTGGGAATAGTAAGGGGCGGTGAGGCCTCCGCGGCAGCACAGCCGGCCACGGGAGGCAGGAGCATGCGGCACGACCGGCGCTGCTTTGGGTGACTGGAGCAAGAAGACCAGAGGTTGAAGAAGCACGACGGCTGTTGGATGGACATCGTACGGTCACTGGAGCTAGAATCGTTCATATTGACTAAGTTGACAAAGCCCTCCGTCCCCGTCAACTTAGTTGGCCCACAAGTCATCCTCTTACTATGGTGGGTCCCAACTAGCGGGTGGGTATTCATTTTTTGTGCGTAATTAGGAGGCACTTCCTTGCGTGCGAAGATATAGCTGGTGGGTCCGACATGTCAGCGGAGGAACGTTTTTTTTTGCGAAATACAGAGGCCCTTCCGGTGGGTCCCAGCTGTCAGGTGGAGGAATCATTATTTTTGCGCATCCCATCGCCGATGGATGTCGTTCATTTACCACGTTGACCAGGCCACGCCGAGAGCACCATGGCGGTGGACGACGGCGAGGCCTAGGAAGGGAACGACACGGAGCAGGGGAAGACTCGGCAATGGTTGCCCACGCGGTGGGGAGTACGAGGGTTTACTGATCCGGTTGCCGTCGCCGGAAAATAACAGGAGGTGTGGGTGAGTAGAGGAATGGCATGGCCAGCAATGAAGTAGGGTGGGGTGGTGCGGCCTGTGCGGCAGCTCAGCCGGCCACGGGAGGCGGGAGCAGGTAGTCCCACCGGAGCTGGTTTGGGTGGCTGGAGCAAGAAGATCAGATACTGAAGAAGCAGCACGGGCTGCTAGAATCGTTTGTGGACTAAGTTGACAAAGCCAAAGTACACGTCAACCTACTAGACCCACAAGTCAGCCTCCAAATCTGTACCAAACAGCATACAACCCGAAATTTCTAGCCAGATTTAAATTAATTTTAAATCTGAATATACCTTAATTTAAATTCAATGAAATTTTACCCGCACAAAAACAATGAAATTTAAAATATCAAAATCCGAAAGAAAACAGTATTTTGGAACTAATTGCATGTTTGTTGTATTTTTTATTTTACAGCCCATTTATTATTACTTATAGCACATTTCTTATTACTTATAGCCCATTTTCTTATTACTTATAGCCCATTTTCTGGGCAAAATGCATCCCTCCTCGTCTTGAAAGATTTCCGGCCCAGTGGGGCGTAGAAAAGAAAGTAGGCCTATGTTGGTTATTCTGCAAAAAACAAAATAGCTGGCTAGCCATTTTTCAGAAAGGAAAAAACAAACTGGGCTGGTCATGTGCTAAACATATGAAATAAAAGCATGGGCTAGACGGGCCACGGGTCCCGCACAACCCAGTTGATACCCTTCTCCATCCCGAAAAAACAAAATTACTGCGCGCGCTGCTGGGTCCCTACTGTCATCCTCACCATGTACATTTATCTCCTTATTCCTCTCGGTTGTTGAACATGTTGACAACACCGTAGGGTGGCGCCGCGGCGAGCGAACCAAGGCAGAGGACGATGGTGAGGCCTCGGACGGGAAGGAACAGGAGCTGGGGAAGATCACTGCCAGCCGTGGGAGACGGGAGCAGGCGGTCCCGCCGGCGTGGGTTTGGCTTTGGCGGCTCGAGGAAGAAGAGACTGAAGAAACGCGACAGACGTTGAATGTCAATCCAACGGTCAAGGTTGGCACAATCGTTTTTTGACTAAGCGGACACCAAGTAGCATACTTTTTATATATAGGAAGAAAACTGCGAGGAAAATGCATTCGTCTGCCGTCCTCCTCACAGGGAACGTTCGCCACATAAGTGACTAGCACCCTTGGTTTTCAACCGAGAGGTCTTGGGTTCGAGTCCGAGGAACTCTCAATTTTGTCCTCCTTCCTTCCTCGCAATAAAAGGGAAAGAAAATCAAAGACTTGGGAAGGCGTACAGAACAAGCTAGTGTACCAGTAAAGAGACGTTGAAAAAAGAAAGACGTGCTCCTGTAGCTGGTTTGAATCCAAACCTAGACTATGACTATATATGGTGCTATGCTACTCTGCAAGTAATGAAACTGACATATCCAACGTTCGCTTCTCCTCTTCTCTACTTACTCTGCCTAGCTTCAGAAGCTCTGGCCGCAACAACCATGTCCGTTGGATGCTCGTCCACCGCTTCTTCGGAGTAACAACCAGATATGCGCCAAGTCTACACCCGTACCATCGCCTGTGGGTCTCATCACACCCTCGCCAGCACGCGCACCGCAGCCGATTGCTCATCGCAACCCGCTGCCGTTGGTGTGGTGCCACTGCTGCAAATCACGCAGAGTCATCCGTCGCGTCTCAACCACAATCTGCAACCCTGGCCGAGTCTTCTACAAATGCCCGAATCATGGGGTAATAATATGTTTAAGTGTTGTTCTGCTGCTTTTAGTTGCTGATTTTTTTAATAGTTTGGTTGATGATCTTCCAATTTGATTCGTGCAGAAAAGGGAAGATTCGTGTGATTTGTATTTCTGGGAAGTTGCTGATGTGGGGGAATGCAACTACGCTGATTATTTGGTTAGCCGAGGAATCCCGATACCAGAAGGTTGGGGTGTTGGACAAGTAATGGCAAGGAATGGCGAAGAGGAAGATGCAGAGCGAGAAGGTTAAAGATGCAGTTCCTCCGATCATGGCCAAGCAACAAACCGAACGGCCTTGACAAAGAATGAGGAGATGAAAGAGCTTGTGAAGATAATGGGCAAAATCGATGTGCTCAGAGGATGATTGTCTCTTTATTTGCGATGTATGTAGCACTCGTGATGTATTCAAGGCTACGACATGAGCACTTTCTTTGAAACTAGTAATGAATGAAACACATGTAGCAGTGGCGTAGTGTTGTGAACATCTAATGATTTCTATTAACGGAAATCAGGGGTATCCCTTTGCTCATATAAATAAATAAATAGCAGAGGCCCTGTCGGGTCAGCTTTGTTCTCATTCGAAGACGTCGAGCAAATTGCAGTCCAACATCAAACTATGTCATCAAATTCAAGTTTCACAGCCAAATATGAGTACAAGTAAACAACAATGTCATCATGTTTTAGATGTCATACAATCACCAAACACAAATCAGCATACATAACAAGTGATGTTCTCACAAAGAAAATACTAAACAACATGTTCATCGGGTTTCAGCTTGTCATAGCAAACACAATTTCACATAGTAGATAAAAACGCGTCTTCGACGAGCAAATATGACAAAAGCAATGTAATCATCATCCACAAAGAAGCGTCAACATCTTCGCCATGTGTATCAGTCTGAATCGTAATTCCCCATGGTGTCATCTTCTTCTTCATCCTCAACGTCCTCGAACGTTGGCTTCTTGTTGATCAACTCTTGTATGTCTACAGCACGACAGGCAATCTTTTCGCCGGCGTCATTGACGTGATGGTTCTCAAAGTTATTAGGAACATATGTGTTATCTTGTACATCAGGAGCAGTGTAAGCATCATCTTGTTGTGCAACTTCATTAAACGAATTCCTCTGCTCAAACCTTTGCAATACTCTCCACCATCGCTTCGTGCAAATGTGTCTTCCAAGAAAAATATATGTGTTGCTTGATTTGCCAAAATAAAAGGCTCATTGGTGCAATGCGCCGCCTTGACATTGATGGATTTGAAATAATCATCAGCTCTGGGTTTTGCGATCCCGGAAAACAGGTTATACCAACGACAAAGACAATGTAACCACACACCGATGATCCTCGAAATCGGAGATATACCGCAATCGAACAATGTACATTATGTTAGCATACATTTCAGTTGTCTCTTTGTCATACGTATCCGTGCTCATGATGGCACTGTTTTGTGTCTTCCTGCCTTCGTCTCGTGCAAGGATGTTGTAGCGCACATCTCCAACAACGCAAGATTCATAATGTCTTACCCGAGTATCAGGACCCATTGCTAGTGAGTAAAGGGCATCATCAACTGCCTGCCCATCCTCCCGCATCTTCTTAACCTATGGTTAGAAAATAGACAAGCTGATCATCTTATGTACTCAATATATTAAAAAACTGACATTGCACTTCAAAAGCTTACATGGTTCTTGAACCATTTCACGAATCCTGCCATAACCAGCTTGTCAATGTTTCTTGGATTTTATGGCGATAACTCCTCTTTGTAGATGTTGCACAACATAGTGATCGCGTCAAACATCTAAATATATAAGAATGTGCTGCAAGTTTAGTAGATTACGATGTATAAGCTGCGATCGCACTTACTTAATATAAGGTAGTATCTCGGGATGCTTATTCAACACATACCAAACCATTTTGTCCAAATCTTTAGGTTTGTCCTCTGGTCGACTCTTCCCTGTAACTCGAACAGAATAATCAAAAACATTGAGCCCGAGATTGTCTTCACCCACCTCTTTGCCAAGCTGATCAGTTGTTTCAATGTATTTTGAGCAGAATGTCAACGCTTCTGTAGCAATGTAGGCCTCTGCAATAGAACCCTCGGGTCTAGCTCTGTTCCTAACATAGCCCTTGAAAGTGCCTAGCCGCCTTTCAATAGGGTACATCCAGCCATCTTGTCTTGGACCTCTAAGTAGTGCCTCATCGTGTAGATGAACAGCCAAATGCACCATCACATCAAAGAAGGTTGGAGGATATATCTTCTCAAGGTCGCATAGGATAGTTGGTATCTTGTCTCTAAGACGCTCCAAAGCATCTATCCCCGATATTTCTCTGCAGAGTTCCTCAAGAATTGTCCCAACTCGCAAATCGCTCAGATAAGTCGGTGGCCCAATCCTCTAAGGATAACAGGTAAAACCCTTTGAAGTAGGACGTGGCAGTCATGAGTTTTCAACCCTTGTACCTTGTTTCCATCTGCACTGACTCTCCTTTCAGGGTTGGAAGCAAATCCATGTGGGAATCTCACAAGTGACAAGACCTTGCAGAATTCTTTTCTTTTTACCTTGTCCAAGACGTACACAGCTGGTGCCATATCCTGTGGTTTACCTTCGTCTTGCACCTGCAAATCCTTTCTGATACCCAGGTGTGTCAAATCAATCCTAGATTTTAAGGTATCATTCGTCTTGCATTCAATGTTAAGAGGTGTGCCGATAATGCTGTCACATATATTTTTCTCGATGTGCATCACATCAAGATTATGCCGCAGATCCAAATCTTTCCAATACTCCAAGTCCCACAAAGTGGACCCGCGGGTAAACAATAATCTCTCTTCTACCATGCCACACTTCCTTTTCCCGCTACCATTACCAGGATGGTTTCCTGGTGTAATATGCCTGACCTTCTCTAATTCACTTGCAACTCATTGGCGGTGAGCCTCTTTCGCGCATCAGGGTTTTCATGATTTGCATTGAACACATGTCTTCGGTATTTTCTAGGATGCGGCTTGTCCTTGGGAAGGAAACGGCGGTGTCCAATGTAACAGATCTTGCTAAGTATTGCGTATGACAATGATTCTGTCACAGCGAACACATGAATTATAACCATGTGTCGTTCGCCCTGACATAGTGCCCAAAGCCGGATAATCATGGATGCACCAAATTACAACAGCACGCAGAAAGAAATCAGCTGGTGGGCTGCTATATAGGTCTCGAGGGAGAACACCCTTCCATAGCTAGTTCCTCCACAAGAGGCTCCATGAACAAATCAAAATCCTTTCCAAGACTTTTTGGACCTGGGATGAGCAAGGCCATCATGTAGTTTGAATCTTTGGTGCAGACATTTGGAGGCATGTTGTAAGGGATAACAAGCATTGGCCACATGCTATATGTGGCGCTCTGGTGGCCAAATGGGTTAAATCCATCTGAACCTAAGCCAAGTCTAATGTTTCTCGGGTCAACAGCAAACTCTTTGTGTTTATCATTGAAGCTTTTCCACTCACTACCATGAGATGGATGGCTCATTACATTATGATCTCTATACTCCTGGTTCCTAGAATGCCACAATACATCCTCTCTTGTTTCAGCATCATGAAACAACGTCTGCAATCTTGGTGTAATTGGAAAATGTCTCAGAACATTATGAGGAATCCTCTTCACAGCATCGCCATCTTTCCGTCTTGATGATTTGCATTTCGGGCATTCACTTAAGTTGGCATAATCCTTCCTAATGTAACACAATTATTCTTACAAACATGGATCATATCATATCCAATTCCAACTGCACGAAGGAAATTCTTCATTTTACTGTAGGTGTGTGGCAGCTCAGACGCATCTGGGAAAGATTTGCGGAAAGCAGCCAACATCGCATCGAATGATTTGTTGGTCATCCGCTCAGATGTCTTCACCTGAAGAAAGGTGACCATAGCTGAGAACATTGACAGCTTATTTCCTGGGGTGACCGCAGCGTTGCATTGTTCCAACATGCGGGCCCACCATTTTTCTTCTGCAGTGAAAGTTCACGGAATGCACGAGCATTTCGTGGCATTGTTTCAATGTTGGTCAAACTCATGGCTCCGCCACCACCACCACCTCCTCCTCTTCCACACGAGCATCGAGTGATCAAGATGGTGATCTGCTTTGCTTCCACGTAGTCAATAACATTGACGTTCACAGCTTCACCATGATGAACCCACCTAGTATATGTGACCGACATCCCATACAAGTGTAGATGATTTTGCACAGTTGACTGGGGTCTTGTAACTGAATTCATACAACTGCTACACGGGCAGAGAACATCTGATTTCGGACCACCGTACTCAGCTCTGATAAAGTTCACGAAGTTTTCAACCCCCTCAACATATGCAGCGGGGAATCTTTGAGCAGAAGTTATCCAAGTCATGTCCATCTGTTAGGCATACAAATTAGTTCTTCTACTAGATATTACAGGAAAAACATATATGCTTTTTTATGAAGTCCAGAAAAAAAAATACCTAGGTCGATGTCTAAAGCTATGGCAAGATATTTGGACGAGCATATCTAAGTAACGAAATATATGTAAAGCTAATTCAACAAACAGATTTGAGTGCTAAATTATGGCAGGCTGTTTCAGCAGTCAATGAGGCCGAGCACACAGCCATTGAACTATCGAAGGCCATCGCAGCAACAAAGATCGAGTATAAAACGGTGTAGAGCTATTTCACCTAACAGATTGGCTACTAGACCATGGCAATCTATGTCACAATAAATATATGGCAGGATAATTTATCAACTAATCGGCCTTGGCATGCCATCTCAGCTAAGCAGATTGAGTGCAGAACAAGGCAAGGAAGCTTCTTAAGCAGAGCATATTGACAGTAAACTACTTTGGCAAGCAATTGAGATTAACAGCGTCCATCAGCTAACATTCAGCGCTACACCGACATGCGCGGGGCCTCAGTCTAGAATGCGCGTACCTTGGGAGAAGTTGACCGCCGTGCGTCTCCACATGAACGTCGCCAGCGGTGGCGGCGCCGACCGCCGTCGCCTCCACAAGAACGTAGCGAGGTGGCGGCCGCAGCTAGAGGACGGCAGTCTACGAGAGCGTACTGTGGGAGCGAGAGGATCGCCGTGCGTACCCTCGACGAACCGCGGCGCCGACGTATCGGCGCGGCGGGGAGGGCGGTTTTGGCGGAGCGAATGGAGTGGAGGGGGGACGGGGGGAGGGGGTTTGGGGAAAATTTGGCCGAAGGGCGGTTGAATCGGATTTGGGGGGAATTTTTGTGTGGGGGGGGGAGGATTTTTCGCGCGGTGGGCGGGGGGAGTTTGGCGCATCGTCGGTTTCTCCAAGTGCAGTCCCACGTCTCAGTGAAGAGGCAAGCCGAAGCGCGTTCCGTTTGCGTCAGCCGTGTGCAGGACCGAACGTGTGTGGGGCATAATGCGACCGCGACAGGAGTGATGTGAGTGTACTGCCTTTTTTTCTTTTAAACTAGTGCTGTGAGTGAAGCGCGTTCCGTTTGCGTCAGCCGTGTGAAGAAGACGATGGAGAAGCGGAGTCAGCGAAGAGTGAAATGATGGTTGCTTCGTCCGTGCTTTGTGATTTGACGCCTCACTTCTTTGTGATTTGTGATAGAAGGGACATGGGAGTAGACTCTATGCTCTATCTTTGTACTACATGCGTCCAAGCATGGGAGAAAGAGGAGACGTTGCATTTTTCTAGTCCTTCAATCAATCAATCAGGGAGCTTCGGTTCCATCTTTTTGGCTTTGGCAACACCGTCCACAATTGTTCCCACGATGCCAAAAGCTATTTTCACATTTGGCTACACATTATGGATGCCCTTAACCGTACCACTTGGTTTTGATCCTGTGTGCTATCTATACAAATCTCAATTATATTGATCTAAAAAATTATAGAATCAAGATTAGTAAAAAGGAGGTGATTTTGCCGCGCGGATGGCGGTTTGCTAACATGCGGTCCCACGTGTCAGTGATTTACCAAGCCGATCCGCGTCCCCACATGAGGCGTAACAACGGCGAAGCAACACATGGTTAAGTTGAAGAAGATGAGGGAGCCGCGTATTCAGCAACGATTGAAATGATGGTTGCTTCGTCCCTCCAACTTCTTTTTTTAGCATTATTACTTCGTCCCTCCAACTTAACTGCGGGAAAGGTGCAGCTTTGTGATTTGACGCCTCATTGCTCATTACTACGTCGGCGCCATGACTAGGGTGCTTCACCCCGGCTACTCTGCACTGTATTCCGGTATGGCACGTGGACCCGGTAGCTTGATGTCCCACATGTCGGCGAAAGGGACTAGAATATTTATGAAAGCGAGCGCTCCACTCTTACGACGGAGGAGTAGAGCGACCTGACGCCCGGTGAACTGTCACTTGTACTATATAGTACTATAGTTTTGCTGTTTAATACGATCCATCGATACAAACCCGATTAAACAGGAAAGGGCGGGATTTTCCCCGCGTGGTAGATGATACTGGCCATACATTTCAAA
The DNA here is from genome assembly GCA_021605145.1 of Aegilops bicornis. Taxonomy (NCBI): domain Eukaryota; kingdom Viridiplantae; phylum Streptophyta; class Magnoliopsida; order Poales; family Poaceae; genus Aegilops; species Aegilops bicornis. Next base: position 574,551,676 of record CM038670.1, on the reverse strand, counting down.
GGCAATTTTAATGTATGCAAACTGAATAATTATAAGTAACAATATGATATCTAGTAAAACTGATAATACATATGATTTATTGTGTTAGAGTGTAGTAGTAGTGTTGTATTGCATAGTTGTTAGATGTAACATGCGAGAACATGTAGAGATGTAGTTTTGGAGGGCCTACAAAGAGAAAAGCGTAATACGGTCACCGAACTTCAGAATAAGCTGATTACGATCACTATATACGCTTTGCGGTGATAATCCGGTCACTTGCTCACAGTTCAGCATCGGATTGCACTCTGTTGACCGGCCAAATAGTCTGCGTGGCGCCATGTTGACTAGTTAAATTGACCATGTTCCTTGTGGGTCCCACCTGTCAGTTCGCATAGGGAAAAGGTCGATAAACACAAATTTACGCAGCGCCGACAAGGCTCCAACCCGTGCGCGGAATCACTGGTTGTGTATGTGTGCATCGGGGCCTGATGTGTCCGCATGCACGTGTAGGTTGAGCACTTGAGCGTGAGAGTGTGTGTTGGTCGTGTGGTGTACTGGTGTGTGCATGCATGCGTGCGTGTGTGCGTGTGAGTGTTGCGTGCGTTCGAGGCTGTGTGTGTACGTGTGAGTGTTGCGTGCGTGCGCGGGTCCATGTGTTTGTGTGAGTGTTGCGTGGATGCAGTTCGTGTGCATGCATGCGTGTGTGTGTATAATCACCACACCAGCTCCTGTGTGTTAAAACAGACGACTCGGCATACCAATAGAAGGCCACCTTGTCCGCTGTGCCCACGGTCATGACTTCGAACCACCGTCAAAATATTTTTTTGTTGTTTGTTTTCATTCTTACTAGCAAGATGCCCGTGCGTTGCACGTAACATCAAGATGCATTTGTATGACTTGTTTATCTTGTGAGAGAAAAGGATGAACGAGTGAAGGCCTTATTTGCAAATGTGGAGAGGTGTGTGGGTACCTTTTTGCAAAATTATCATAGTTTCTTTCCTATCCGTCAGATATAAATCGGACGGCCTATATTGCAGGATGGCAGGCACACCATCATCACCAACTCTGTTTTTTATAAGAGTGTATTTTATGTATTTTATAAGAGTGTAGATGTAGAGTAGATACAAATTGGCCAATTAGGCGCGATGGTAGTGAGATAATGTGATGCAACACTAGAGGTGCCACGTGGAGCGTTTAACTGGTCAACTAGTCATGTGATGAGCAAATACAGAGTTGTACGGTGAGCCCGTGACTGTATAATAACCACTAAACGTAAACGGTGACCGTAATGAGTGCATTATGAAGTCCAATGTATTTATCGTGCTTTCGCTTCAAATACAATGATCGTCATTGCATATATCGCGAGAGAAAGATGAAACACACATGAATTTTCTGGGGGCTTACTTTTAGAGGACCTGGAGATAGTTTTGTGTGCATATGTGAAAGGGGCGTACAGGGGGGGTGTATGCGATGGAGAGAGAGAGATGCTCTTCGTTTCTCTTTATTATGACTAACTTTGTATATAATATAAAATATACAAATTCACGGTCTTGAATAAATATCATTGTGGGCACCATGCAATGCAAATTAAGCGTTAAATGCTCCTCCATATAACTATGTAATGTTGTATATATGTAGAAACTCTAAAATAATTTTTTGGCCACACTTTATTCAAAAGGAATGTTGTATGCGAAATAAACGTGAAGAGAGGGCTTTTTAGATCAATGGGGTACGTGATGTAACATGTGTGAATGTGTAGTTGATGCATTTGGCGGGGCCTGGAGAGGTATGTGTGTGTATTACGTACTCGAGAGAGGCATGGATAGAGGGGCCGACAGGGGGGGGGCGTGGAAGAGATAGCATGAGAAATGAGAGTGGTCTAGAGAGAGAGAGACGAATATGACGTCACGACAAGAGATTCCATTCCCTTGAGTGTGTATATGCAAGGGGGAGGGAATAGAGGCACCAGGAGAAATTTTCTGTGTGTGGTGTTTGTGTGGGTATGTGTGGGTGTGAGAACATAATGAGGCGTGGGGGCAGAGGGTGTGTCACCGCGTGAGGTCCGATGGGTCGAGGTGAGGCCCTTCGTTCGGTTCGGCTGCGCCACATTGGTCGGCCCATGACACATTTAGGAAGACCCATGGATGACTAGTCTTACAAGACAAAGATAGCAGAATTGTGAAGGACTCTGTGTCCACTGACAAAGCCGTCTAGGATTTGTAACCCTAGGTTCTCGGACTAAGGTAACCCCTTTATCTCTGATATTACTATTCATCCAACCTAACTTTAAGGGGCATCCTACAGAATGCTCTGCTAGAATCATACTCATCGATTAGGAAGACAGGTGTGAGACAATGCGTGAGAGACAGTGAAAGGATCGATATGGTTGACTAGAGGGGGGGATGAATAGGCAACTAACAATTTTTAAGCTTTTATTTACCAAATTAAACTTTGCATCAAACTAAGTTGTCTAGATATGCAACTAGGTGGACAACCTATATGATGCAAACAACACAAGCACACGAGCAAGCAAAGATAGAGACACAAATAAGCTTGCACAAGTAAAGGGATGAGATAACCAAGAGTGGAGCCGATGGAGATGAGGATGTGTTACCGAAGTTCCTTCCTTTTGAGGGAAATGCGTCTCCGTTAGAGCGGTGTGGAGGCACAATGCTCCCCAAGAAGCCCCTAGGGCCACCGTATTCTCCTCACGCCCTCACACAATGCGAGATGTCGTGATTCCACTATTGGTGCCCTTGAAGGCGGCGACCGAACCTTTACAAACAAGGTTGGGGCAATCTCCACAACAATTGGAGGCTCCCAACAACACCACGAAGCTTCACCACAATGGAGTATGGCTTGAAAGCAACCCGGCTAGGGTGCTCAAACACCCAAGAGTAACAAGATCCGCAAGGGATAAGTGGGGGGAATCAAATATCTTGTGGTGGAAGTGTAGATCGGGCCCTCGTCACCCAATCCCGAGCAAATCAACAAGTTTGATTGGCTAGGGAGAGAGATCGGGCCAAAATGGAGCTTGGAGCAACAATGGAGCTTAGAGATGGAAGAGGTGGTCAACTAGAGGTAGAAGACGCCCCTTATATAGTCGTGGGAAAAATCCAACCGTTATCCACATGTTCAGCCCGCGACGCACGGTACTACCACTCCAGGGGTGCGGTACTACCGTGAGGCTGCGCGGTACTACCGTGGCGGATCACGGTACTACCGCGGCAGCAGCACAGGCCGGAACTTGCCTGACTAGGGGGCAGTACTACCGCTTGCGCGGTACTACCACTCCCCCTTGCGGTACTACCGCAAGGCAGGAGAGTCACGACCTGGGAAGGGCGCGGATGAAATAAATTACATCCGTGCCAACTTCCGCTGAACCTGAGGTGGTACAAAAATCCGACGCGGTACTACCGCTCGCGAGGAGCGGTACTACCGTTGCGGGCGCGGATGTAAAAAATTACATCCGCGCCTACTACCGTGACACTTCGGTACTAGGTAGGAGGGCGACAGTACTACGGCTCCTAGGGAGCAGTACTACCGTGGGCCCCCGCGGAACTACCGCGCTGGACGAGCGGTACTACCGTGGGGGGCGCGGATGTAAAAAATTACATCCGCCCCTACTACCGCACCGGAGCGGCACAAGGCCTGGGAGCCGTGGTACTACCGCTCGGAGGAGGCGGTACTACAGCGATATTACTTGCGGTACTACCGCAAGTACAGCGATAATCGTTAGATTTCCGCACAACCAAGATAACGAAGGAAGCTCCAAAATGCAGGAAAGGAGGGACAAGTGTACGTGTTGATTCCGCCCAAACCTTTCCGACCGAACCCCCTCTTAATAGTACGACTCTCCCTCGACTCAAATCCACCAAAAGAAAGCGTGGGGCGACACCGTCTTTAATAGTCTCCGAGGGGCACCGAATCGTCTCGTGCCTAGTGATGAACCATCTGAGAAACTCAAAGCATACGATTAGTCCACAAAAGTATCGTCATCAATCACCAAAACACTTATGGGATAAATATGCCCTTACAATCTCCCCCTTTTTGGTGGATTGATGACAATACGGGATTTGCACAAAGATACGATAATATAGAGCAAGGGCAAACCCCTCCTCTCCAAAATATAGACGGGCTCCCCCTAGATGTGTGCACTCTGGATGAATGCTTTGGACTGCATAGCACACGTACTAGGATCACCACTCCCCTATATTTTAGAGACAAAGGCCGAAGAATAACATCTAAGCAACATATAGCACAATATAACACAAGCTTGCTAAGATAGATAGAGTGCATATGTCTTACACCATATGAAGGAAAAGCAACTAAAAGCGAGGTTCAAACGAGGTTCAACCGAGAACGCAATAAACACACCAAACACGAACCACGACACAAGACTGCAAATCCTATGCTCTCTCCCCTTTGGCATCGAGGCGCCAAAAGGCAGAGAGGACACCTACACACAAGCGGTGGCTCAAGCAGCGAGGAACTCGTCCCAACCCTCTCCGTCAGACTCCTCGGCCAGCGGGGATGGACTCCTCGGCGTCCTCCTCGTAATCAGTCCACCAGTAGCCTTGCTTCTCCATCCACTCGGCTTGGAGTGATGCGCTCCTCGAGACCCGCCTGCACACATCCTCACCATAGAGCTGCAAGATCTTCCCTGTCCCTATGACGACTCTCCTTGGATGTCACGTGAGTCCTGTCTGCCCCTTGGCTTGCATGCAGAAAAGAGTCTTCATCTTGTCCTTGACTTCTTGGCCCATGACGGCATGGAGGAGCTCTGGGACGGCCTAGCAGCATGGCCCTCAGCAACATTCTTGGCGCCAGCATCCTCCTCACCAACAGCAGCCCTAGCAGCAGATGCCTCGGCACGAGTAGTAGTGTTGGCCCAGTTGGGTTTGACAAGCGAGCATGATGGGGTCATGGCGAATCCGATCGAGGCAAGGAACTCCTCACCAGGAACATCTTCTCCCGTGTCCTCGAGATCGCAGAAACAGATAGGGCCGTAGATAGGCACTTTGCGGTTGAACACCGCAAATCAAGCTCACACCACATGATATGTGAGACATCAAGTGGCTGAGTCTCGAGACAAAGCGAGCCTCCTCGCAGATGAGCATCATATCCACCATATAGGCATGGACCTTGTCCTTGTCACCAATGCGAGGGAACAAGGAGTTGCGGAAGATGCGGTACATGATATCCGGAAAGAGTTGAGCACCAACCCTATCTTGCCACTTGGAAGCGTCTTCTCAACATAGTACGGTGCAAGCCTGTCCTTGTTGGCAGAGTCAGAGTTGGCATGGGGGCGAACACCCACGGGAGTGTCGAGCTCGTCATCAGGAACTTGGAGCAAATCCATGAACTCCTTTGGTCATCCAGGTCATCCTCCTCTCCTCATCAGGGTGAAAGTAAACTGAAGCAAAGAAGCGGCGAGATAAGCTCGTGGATCATAGTCAAGGTGAAAGGATATCACATGCTCAATGCCAAACTGCTCCACCAAGTCCAGAGCCTCTCCAAAGTAGGCACGAACTTGTCCTTCCTCAAGTGATGCATGTCAATCCATTTCACATCCACATAGGTATTCTGCTTGTTCTTGATGACATCCAGATAGACGTTGGTTTGATGCTTGTTCCAAAACAGCTCACAACCCCTGACAGAGGAACGAGGGGTCACATACGGGTCAATTTGCCTGAGACGGACGTAGTCAGATTGGGGCATCTCATCCATGCCATTGGCGGGCTCCTTGAACTTGCTAGCAGTAGTCTTGACATGGCGCTTGGGGGCAAAGGAGCCCTCTGGTGCTTCACCTGGGTTGCACAAATGCTTGGAGCCAGTGTCACGACTGGGATTGGACCGGCGAGAGCCACCACCTGAGACACACACGCAAAGCACCAAAGACGCGAAGAAGATCAATGCAAAGGCCACGATAAAGCACAAGAAACACATAGGAGACATACGAGAAAGTTGGCATGTGATAGGTGTGAGCCACGGTAGTACTGCCACTGCCTGCGGCACTAAAGTATTAGTACCGCTCCCAACGCGGTAGTACCGTGCGAGGTCACGGTAGTACCGTGGTTGGAGCGAAGTAAAATTTAGTGTCCGCCGCGCCTTGATAAGTACCGCACCCAAGGGCGGTAGTACCGATGCAAGCGGTAGTACCAGCGCCATACGAAGCGTAGTACCGCGTCGCAGCATATCTAATCGGCGGTTTGAATCTGAAAAGAACCATGAAACAACGGCGGTGCTACGGTGATCAGATCTAGCGGCGTGACAACAATACAAGTATAAATCCTATGCAATACCACGCTCCTTCATCCTATTCTTGCGCAGATTAAGCCTATCAATCTCGAGAACACACAAGCCTCCCCAAAACCTAGAAACACCAAACACCATCAACACGGAGAGGGAGTTGGGGAAAAACCTGGGTCCATAGCAAGAGCACGTGGTGGGGAACGATCCCACCGGTCGGAATCACGGGAGGGCAGCCGATGGAGGAGATCCGGCGATGAACGTCGGTTCCGTTCTTGAGCAAGGGAGAGAAGGAGGCGACGTGGAGAGAGGACTGCGAATGGGTATGGGGAGTTAGAACTCCCCCTGCCCGTCCTTATCCCCACGCCCTCGAACCGGCGCGGTAGTACCGCGTACCGCACCGAGGCGGTAGTACCGCTCAACGGTGGCGATAAAAATTACTGCCGTGTGGTAGCGGTAGTACCGTGCTCCATAATGATAGTACCGTGGCAGGCTGCGGTAGTACCGCAGCTGGCCGCGGTAGTACCGTGAACTCAAGTCACCGCAAGTTTCAATACGAGAAGAAGGCCTTTGCAAGGAAACTTTTCACACACAAGAAACCACAAGATCAAGCACAAGCCAGAGGCAAAAGACAACAAGAAACCACCAAGCGACAAGGCCTCTCAAGGAGAGAGGGCGGTGGCCGAAGCCACCTATGTTTGAGTTGGATGGTATGGCACCGCGAAGAATTATCCTTGGGCCCATGACCAAAACTCGTCTTTGGAACACAAGTACCATAAAAATGGCTAATGTGAAAGAGGTGATTGATTTATGCATAATGGGGGGAGGGAGAGTTCATTGAGAGAACAACACTCCCCCTATGTCCATGCCTACACCCAAACTAGACAACAAGTTGAGTGTGGTGGGGAGTGCACGGGTTCAAGTCACATTGCTCAAATCGATGATATTTAGGTCATGCCTTAACTCGCGAAATCTTGCTTCATCTAAGGGCTTCGTGAATATATCTGCAAGGTTATCCTGAAGTGTTGACATACTTGAGCTCGATCTCCCTCGCCTAATGTGATCCCGGATGAAGTGATACCGAATCTCAATGTGCTTCGTCTTGAAGTGTTGCACCGGGTTGAGAGAAATCTTGATGGCACTTTCATTATCACACCAAAGAGGCACTTTGTCACAAATGACACCGTACTCCTTTAAATTTTGCCTCATCCATAGGAGTTGAGCACAACAACTACCGGCCGCCACATATTCCGCTTGGTGGGACGAGAGACTCACAACTTTGCTTATTGGATGTCCATCTTACAATTGAGCAACCAAGAATTTGTCAGTCTCCTGATGTGGAGTTACTATAGACTTTGTCTCCCGACCATTCTGAATCCGTAAATCCTTCAAGCTTGAAGTTTGCTCCTCTTGGGTACCATAAGCCAAAGTTTGGGGTATGAGCCAAATATCGAAAGATTCGCTTGACCGCCACATAGTGGCTTTCCTTCGGTGCGGCTTGAAACTGTGCACACATTCCCACACTCAACACGATATCCGGTCTAGATGCACAAAGGTAAATCAAGGAGCCAATCATGGAGCGATATACCTTTTGATCCACCGCTTTACCATTGGGATCAATGTCAAGTTGGCACTTGGTAGGCATTGGTGTAGTAGCCGGCTTGACATCACTTAGCTTGAATCTTTTGAGCATGTCTTGAGTGTATTTGGCTTGGTTGATGAAGGTTCCTTCTCTTCTTTGTTTGATATCGAAACCAAGGAAGAACTTCAACTCTCCCATCGAAGACATCTTGAACTTGGAGGTCATGAGAGCGGCAAATTCCTCATTGAAAGCTTTGTTAGGAGAACCAAAGATAATATCATCAACATATAGTTGGCATACAAACAACTCCCCATTGACCTTCTTAGTAAAAAGAGTGGGATCGATTTGCCCCACTTCAAATCCACGATCTTCTAACAACTCGGTAAGGTGGTCATACCACGCACGTGGGGCTTGTTTAAGGCCATAGAGTGCCTTATCGAGTTGATACACATGATCCGGGAAGTAGGGGTCCTCGAACCCGGGGGGTTGCTTGACATAGACCAACTCATTAATAGGACCATTAAGAAAAGCACTTTTCACATCCATTTGTTGCAACTTAAAGTTGTGATGGGAAGCATAAGCAATCAACAAACGAATGGATTCAAGACGAGCAACGGGAGCAAAGGTTTCACCGTAGTCGATACCCTCGACTTGGGAGTAGCCTTGTGCTACCAATCTTGCCTTGTTGCGAATGATGTTACCATGAGCATCTTGCTTGTTCTTGAAGATCCACTTGGTTCGAATGACGTTGTGGTTCCCCGATGGCCTTGGCACCAATCTCCACACATTGTTGTACTCGAAGTTGTTGAGTTCTTCATGCATGGCATTGAGCCAATCCGAGTCTTCGAGCGCCTCATAGACCTTTTGGGGTTCAACACAAGAGACAAACGCGTGATGTTCACAATAGTTTGCCAATTGTCTATGAGTGCTTACCCCTTTTCTTAGGCTTCCAACCACATTCTCCATGAGATGGCCTTTGGTGGAGAGTTTGGAAGCAATCTTGGCGGCACGACGCTCTAATTCCTCCTCGGAGGTGAGATGAGGAGGGGTCACTTGATCATCTTGAGCGCCGTCTTGAGCATGCTCGGGGGAGAGAACTTGACCTTGGGCAACATTTGGAGTGTCATCATCGTCTTGAGCACGATCTTGCCCTTGGTCTTGTTCATGAGGTTGAGGGCCTTCACTTTGTTCTTCAGAAGCGTGTGGGCCTTGGGTTGGTGATGGCTCCACTTGAGTGGAGCATTGTCCTTCTCCTTCGGCCACAAGGGGTTCCTCAACGGGTAGGATAAAACCAACACCCATTCTTCTTATGGCTTGAGGAGGAATTTCATCACCTACATCACAAGTGCCACTTTGCTCCACTTGGGAGCCGTTATTCTCATCAAACTCCACGTTACACGTCTCCTCAATAAGTCCCGTGGATTTATTGAGGACACGGTAAGCATGAGAGTTTGTAGCATAACCAACAAATATGCCCTCATGAGATCTAGCTTCAAATTTAGACAAACGAACACCTTTCTTGAGAATGAAACACTTACACCCGAACACCCAGAAGTACTTGAGGTTGGGCTTGTTGCCGGTGAGTATCTCATAAGGAGTCTTGTTCAAGCCTTTGCGGAGATAGAGCCGATTGGATGCATGACATGCGGTGTTGATGGCTTCGCCCAAAAGTTGTATGGAGACTTGAACTCCGCCATCATGGTCCTTGCCGCATCCATCAACGTCCGGTTCTTCCTCTCCGCAACACCATTTTGTTGAGGGGTATATGGTGCAGAATATTGATGCTTGATCCCTCATCACTAAGAAACTCATCCAAGGTGTAGTTCTTGAACTCGGTGCCGTTGTCACTTCTTATAGTCAAGATCTTTGCATTATGTTGACGTTGAGCTTCATTTGCAAAGTCGATGACGGTTTGTTGAGTCTCACTCTTCCTCTTGAAGAAGTATACCCAAGTGTATCTTGAATAGTCATCCACAATCACCAAGCAATACTTTCTACCTCCAAGACTATCAAATGATGGTGGCCCAAAGAGATCCATGTGAAGGAGCTCCAAGGGTCTCTTTGAGTATATGATGGTCGGGAGGGTGAGCCTTCTCATGAAGCTTTCCTTCAATTCAAGCACTGCAAGCATGGTCTTTGGCAAAACTAACATTTGTTAGTCCATGGACATGGTCCCCCTTGAGAAGACTTTGCAAAGATCTCATATTGACGTGGGCTAAACGGCGATGCCAAAGCCATCCCACGTCAACTTTAGCCATTAGGCATGTCGTGGTCTTAGTGGGTCGCTCCGAAAAGTTAATCACATAGAGACCGTTCTCGACATGCCCAACAAAGGCTACTTTAAGAGTCTTGCTCCACAAGAGGGCCATGGTATCAATGTCAAAGAAGGTAACAAAACCCATGATTGCAAGTTGACGAACGGGAAGCAAATTGTATGCAAGGGACTCAACAAGCATGACTTTCTCGATCATAAGATCATGAGAAATGACAACCTTGCCGAGACCCAATACCTTAGAATGTGATGCATCACCCCACTCGACATTGGTGGGCATAGATGGAATCTCTTGCACGTCCACCACCAAGTCCTTGCTCCGGTCATATGATTTGTTGCTCCACTATCGAGCAACCATGATCCCCCACCGGAAGCAAACACCTACAAGAGATCAATGCTTGGTTTTAGGTACCCATTTAGTAATGGGTCCTTTTATGTTAGTAACAAGGGTCTTGGGAACCCAAATAGACCATTCAATGTACTCATAAGGAGAACCAACAAATTTAGCATAAACATGTCCATCACTAGCACGGCACAACACATATGACGAGTTAAAGTCGCCGGCTTTGTTTGAGGACATGCTTTTGCCCTTTGGATATCAACTCCCTTCACTTTTTCTTTCTTCTCCTTAGGAGCACCCTCTCCCTCTTTCACAAACGTTTGCTTGAGAGGAGGAGGACGCGTTTGGTCTTGTCGTTCTTCTTCTTCTTGCTCTTGGACTTTGGTGCAAACCCAATTCCTTCCTTGGCCACAACTTCCTTTTGATTGCTCAAAAGGTCATTGAGGTTCTTCTCACCTTGAATGCATGACACAAGGACTTTCTCAAGTTGATCTTTCAACTTGGCATTCTCCTCCACAAGATGCACATGCTCACAACACGGGTTAGTAGCACATGCATTATCAACTAATACCATAATAGGAAAGGTGGCCTTTTCCTTGGTTAGATTAACTTGGAGTTGAGCATGAGACTCTTTGAGGTTAGCGTGAGCACCCTTCAAGACCTTGTGAGCCTTGTCAAGTATCTCAAACTCCTCTTTGAGTCTAGCATGATCAACCCCAAGTTTAGCCTTTTCGGAAGTTAGCACACGAGACACGACAAGAGCATGATCAAGATCTTTCTTTAACTTAGCATGGTCATCGTTGTGTGACTCCTCAAGAGTCAAATGATGCACACGCTCTTCCTCAAGGGCATTAGAGAGGTCCGATATCTCATCGGCATAGTCACGACTATGACCTTCCATCTTAGAGATGGTTTCTTCGTGAGTCTCGATCATGTCATTGGCCTCACCAAGTTGTTCCAAGAGAGCAACAAAATGCTTCTTGGACTTGCCCTTGAGCTTACTCATAAAAGACTCAAACTCATTCACTTATTCATTAGACCCATCATGTTCATCAATGCAATCCTCCTTGGAGGAATTAGTAATGATGGTGGTTTTAATGTTGGGGGTTACCTTGTTTGAAGCTTTAGCCATGAGGCATTTGGCGGTGATGTTTTCATTGGGTGCATCAAAGAGAGACACCCGGGGAGTAGTAGCAATGGCAACGGATGCCATGGCCATTGCTTCTTCTTTTTCATCATCATCGTCATCCTCTTGGTATTCTTCTTGAACCACCAACCCACGAGTGGGAGTCTTCTTGGTGAAGTTGTTGTTGTTGGGGAAGGACTTGGCTTTGTCTTTTTGGATGAACTTGCCACCATGGTCTTCCCGCTTCTCGTAAGGACAATCCGCAACGAAATGGCTCACATTGCCACAGTTGAAACAAGTTCTAACTCGTTGCTTGCCCTTGACGCCACTTGAGTTGTTCTTGTTGAAGTTGGGTCTTGAGTTCTTCTTGCTCCAAAATTGTCTTGAAGCAAGGGCCATGTGCTCATGGTAATCAAACTTGGTGTCTTCGGGGTTGCTCTCCTCATCTTCCACTTCCTTCTCTTCTTCCACAATAACCTTGGCCTTCAACGCAAGGTTGGGCTTCTTTGCCCTTTGAGAACGGAGCACCGCATTGTCGGCGGTCTTGTCCAAGATGCTCATTGCAACAAATTCATCCAACACTTCACTTGAGGTTATGGAGTGGAACTCTGGTCTTTGACGGATAACGGAGGACATGGCCTTGTTGTATGGCATTATGGCCTTGAGGAACTTGCGCTTGATCCAATTGTCATCCGTGTCCTTGCTTCCATGATCTCGGAGTGCGACCGCGAGTTTGGTCACTCTTTGAAATAGCTCACGAGGTTCTTCATCTTCTTTCATTGCAAACTCATCGGCTTCATCTTGCACCACTTCATAGTTGGAGCATTGAATGCTAGCACTTCCTCGATAGAGACCCTCGACACATTTCCATGCATCTTTAGCCATGACATGAGGTCAAGATGAGGAAGATCTTCGGGAAGGATAGCATCTTGGATGATGAATAGAGCACTCTCATTGAATTGATTGTCCACGGCTTCTCGAGGGGTGAAGTTGCTTGGGTCATGAGGATAGAAACCTCCTTCAATGATTCTCCAAAGGTTAGTATTCACATGCTTTAAATGACGCTTGAAGCGATAAACCCAAGAATCCAAATCTTCATGCTTTTCATATTTAGGAGGAGGACCGGCATGATTCAAATGAGTTGAAGGAATCGGCCCTCCATAAACTGGAGGTTCCACATGGGAAAAGATGACGGTGCCATTTCTACCACTAGTAGAAGGACTCTTTTCATTGTTAGCTTCCCCCTTGTCAGAGGTAGCATCCGTCACCTTGTTAGTGGGATCACCCACTTTCATCGGCGAGGTAGATAGTTTAAGTCCTTATAGGAATTCGGTAAACATGCTTTTAACCTCGGCCGTCATGGAGGTTTTCAATGTGTCTAAAGCCACATTGAATTCCTCACGAGAGACCGAGGTTCCCCCTTCGGCCGAAGACGAGATGGGATTCACACCGGAGTGTTCCTCCGGACCGTCGTTTGTGTGAACCATACTCTTCGGACGGCAAAGTCCTTAATAAAGAGACGAGGCTCTGATACCAATTGAAAGGATCGATATGGTTGACTAGAGGGGGGGTGAATAGGCAACTAACAATTTTGAGCTTTTCTTTACCAAATTAAACTTTGCATCAAAGTAAGTTGTCTAGATATGCAACTAGGTGGACAACCTATATGATGCAAACAACACAAGCACACGAGCAAGCAAAGATAGAGACACAAATAAGCTTGCACAAGTAAAGGGATGAGATAACCAAGAGTGGAGCCGATGGAGACGAGGATGTGTTACCGAAGTTCCTTCCTTTTGAGGGGAAGTACGTCTCCGTTAGAGCGGTGTGGAGGCACAATGCTCCCCAAGAAGCCCCTAGGGCCACCGTATTCTCCTCACGCCCTCACACAATGCGAGATGTCGTGATTCCACTATTGGTGCCCTTGAAGGCGTAATCGAACCTTTACAAACAAGGTTGGGGCAATCTCCACAACAATTGGAGGCTCCCAACAACACCACGAAGCTTCACCACAATGGAGTATGGCTTCGAGCAACCGGCTAGGGTGCTCAAACACCCAAGAGTAACAAGATCCGCAAGGGATAAGTGGGGGGAATCAAATATCTTGTGGTGGAAGTGTAGATCGGGCCCTCGTCACCCAATCCCGAGAAAATCAACAAGTTTGATTGGCTAGGGAGAGAGATCGGGCCAAAATGGAGCTTGGAGCAACAATGGAGCTTAGAGATGGAAGAGGTGGTCAACTAGAGGTAGAAGACGCCCTTATATAGTCGTGGGAAAAATCCAACCGTTATCCACATGTTCAGCCCATGACGCACGGTACTACCGCTCTAGGCGGTATTATCATGAGGTTGCGCAGTACTACCGTGGCGAACCACGGTACTACCATGGCAGCAAGACAGCCGGAACTTGCTCGACTAGGGGCGATACTACGCTTGCAGCGGTACTACCGCTCCCCTTGCGGTACTACCGCAAGGCGTGAGAGTCACGGCACAGGAAGGGCGCGGATGAAATAAATTACATCTGTGCCAACTTCCGCTGAACCTGAGGTGGTACAAAAATCCGATGCGGTACTACCGCTCGTGAGGAGCGGTACTACCGTTGCGGGCGTGAATGTAAAAAATTACATCTGCGCCTACTACCGTGACACTGCAGTACTAGGTAGGAGGGCCACGGTACTACGGCTCCTAGGGAGCAGTACTACCGTGTGCCCCCGCGGTACTACCATGGACGAAGCGGTGCTATCAGGGGGGCGCGGATGTAAAAATTACATCCGCCCTACTATCAAGACCGAGCGGCACAAGGCTCGAGTCGCGTACTACCGCCTTCCAGAGGAGCGGTACTACCGCGGACACACAGCGGTACTACCACGCAGTACTTTCGCGGTACTACCGCAAGTACAGCAAAGAGTCGCCGATTTCCGCACAACCAAGATAACGAAGGGAAGCTCCAAAATGCAGGGAAAGGAGGGACAAGTGTACGTGTTGATTCCGCCCAAACCTTTCCGACGCGGACCCCCTCTTAATAGTACGGCTCTCCTACGACTCAAATCCACCAAAAAGAAATGTAGGACGACGCCGTCTTCAATAGTCTCCGAGGGGCACCGAATCGTCTCGTGCCTAGTGATGAACCATCTGAGAAACTCAAAGCATACGATTAGTCCGCAAAAGTATCGTCATCAATCACCAAAACACTTACAGGATAAATATGCCCTTACAGACAGGCGTAAAGATAATGTGCGTACATGAGACACGTAGGCAGGTCCATGCATATAGAAAGGGTCGATGAGGATTGTGCATGTGTATGTTTGCGAGAGGAAGAGTGCTTGTGATAAAGGTTAGTGAAAACAGTTGTAAATGGTTACGAGAGGGAGGGAGGGTTATATTTAGAGCATGTGTGCGAGAAAGGCACCTCGGGAGAGAGTGTGTGAGCATGTGTGAGAGACCACCAATGGAGAGTGAAACTACACGTAAAAGACTGCTCTACACATTGATTAAAGATATAAATTGTATCCAAATATTAGGATGGGATCATGATATTTGCAATTCACGCAAGGAGCGGTCATTGATCCATCAGACATCTAGATTCTATCGAATTTGAGCATGTGTATGTTATTATTCGACACAATTGATCCACATAGTTAGTATTTTGTACTCCAGACAATGCACCGCTTTAGCAATCGAATATAAACGTGAGTATAGTTCATGTTGTGTGTGTAAAAGCACATTATACATACGAAAGTTACACAATGGACATTATAAATAGCTACATATGAACTAGCATACATTTGAATTCAACTTAAGGTGGTTTAAAAAATCGAATTCAACATGAAGTCCATTCAATTATTTGAATTTGATATCATGGCATTTGTAAACCATACCTAAATTATGGGGGCACCAATCTTTGCTCTGATTTTGTACATAATAGCATATGTAGTCATGTACAAAATAAATTCAAATTTAGCTCCTCCATTCCAAAATAATCGTAGTTATAGGATTTTCAAATGTAAAAATTTCAAAAAGAAGCGGATAATTTAATGAGGTTTTCAAACATACAAGGTCAAATACAACGTTGTCTATTTAGGTCAATCCTCATAGTTCAAGAGTACTCTAAACGTGAATGCTTGTGTTTCAAAATTTCGAACGAAGCGCCAAAAGAGCCTCTACTACTTTGAAACCGCGTGAGACCAATGTTTGGTAGTACAAGGAAATTACTTTTCTAATAACTCTGACCCGTGAAACCTACCGGCCCGACGTCCAAAGGTCTAAACCGGGGTAGGTTTGTAGCTTCATATAGACGCTACGCAACCTCCTCCGAAAATCATTCATACACAATGGCCGCCTAAGCACACATGCGCGCGGCCGAAATCGCTCCGCCCACTATTTGGGACACCTGGGATTACCATCCTACCCCCGACCCGCAGTAGGTCCGAAACTTAAGAGGGGGGCAAAGTTTGTACTTTCCCCAAATTTCAAACAAGCGTGTCCCATCTTCTGTTCAAAAAACCAAAAACAAGCGTGTCCCAGACGAAACATGGTTCCCCCACCCGTCCGATTCCCCATTCAGACTCGTGGGTGCCAAAACTACCTCTCCACCAGCATGAAACCCGGCGTCCTCTGTCCGCCACCCCATCCCACCCATCAACCGCCGCCCTCCTCCATCACGCCGGAGCCGATACCCCGACGTCGTCGTCCACCACAACCTCAACCGCAACGCCCTCCACGGCTAGTATTTGAAGTCGAGGCCGAGCCGTCCGTACCCGAGCCAGTTCAACCACGCCGTCCTGCGCCTCACCATTGCCGCTCCAACTTCGCCACCCTCCACCGCATCGGAGTTGTTCCTGCTACGTCGTCCTTCGCCACCTCGGATCTGCTTCCCCTCCGCCGACATACGGCCACGGCAACACAGTCAACAATTTGGCCATGGGTTCGTCCAAGCCTGCACCCTCCAGAACATCGGTTTCCCCGGTAAAAAGAAGAAGATCGGCGCAACATGTGGAGGTGACCACACCGGCAACCGAAGAAGTTACTCATCTTCCCTTATTCATGCAAATCTTACATCTCTGCTTGCACGGTATTCATCCCACAGAAGACACTAGTTGACCGCTTCTTCTTGATACTAGATGTTCTTAGGGGCATGTGCGGCCTAGGGCTACTGGCGCCTGATCTGGAGGTCGGCCGGGATTAAAGGGATAGCCTGGGGCACTGCCAAGCACGGCGGTGGTGTGAGGTCGATGGGAGGGCGGGGCAGCGGAGGCAGGGGTCTGGGCCGGTGGTCGCTGGCGGTTGTAGAAAGATCGTCAACAGTGACTAGCGGGAGGTAGACGAAGGCCATCTGCCCGTTCCTTATAGATCGGACGGTTCATAAAAAAAATCGACTGACCTATTTATTTTTAGTCGACTGTTATCTTGATAGGACCACATGTGGTGGTGTGCTAGAGGAGTACCTACATTTCCTGTGCTCATATATTACAAAATCATACGGAGTAGAATCTAATTTTGTTTGCCATGCAATATTGTAAAGCTATCATATGTCTCCTATCATTTATTTTTTAGCCACCTGCTATCTGCTACTTTTACAACGCACTACTTCTGCACACACTTCACCCATACTCTCACTATTGTGTTTTTATGCAAGGGTATTTCAGACCTCGCCTTGTGACGTAAAAGAGAAGAGAGAAGTCGCCCAGTGGTACGCTGCCTAGGCCGTATATGTTTCAAGACTTTAAAGGGTGTAGTGTGAGCAGATGGAGACGGGGAATGTAGCTCTGGAGTTGATGATCTCGCTCGCTGTGAACCACCATCCCAGGTGCTTGCTTTAACTTCACGGTGTCATATGTGGTTGCATGTTGCATATGGTGTCTAGCTTGTATTCGAAAGGCCGAAGTCAGTCTTTATCAAGATAAGGGAAGATATTTTTTACATGAACCACCATCCCGGGAGCACCAGAAGACAAATAGCTAGTCGTAATCGCCGAGCCAGTGACAAGCCCAAAGAAATATAGGCATCACCGAAGCCAACTAAAAAGCTGCGATGGTGGCGAAGCAGCCCGCCTCCCACCGTGCTCTCGTGTCCTAGATGATCATGCTCACCACTCTAGCCGGATGTCTAGCTTGTATTGCTTCCAATTTGGTTAAATTGCATCTGCTTAGCTTACACATTATACTTTTGAATATGACATGCCTTTCTGATTTTGGTACATACTAGTACATATGTGTATTAACCATGTTCTTACATCAAACTAATGTTCTTGTGTATCCCTCATCAATCACTTATGACGAGGCAGGTGCAAGGGACTACTCATTTAAAGAATGCAGCGTCGACCTCCGACATGATTCTCAAGAAACAGAAATGCTAGATGAAGATAGTGAACGTAGCTCTGTAGTTGATTACAACATTTCCCCTACACTAGCATCGCAGATGCTTGCTCTAACTTGGCAGCGTGATATGTGGTTGCATGTTGCATATGGTGTCTAGATTGTAATTCTTCCAATCTGGTTAAACTGCATGTGCTAGTCTTCTTAGCTTATAGTACATTATACTGTTAATGTGACATGCCTTCCTGTATTTAGTACATAGTACATCTGCTCTATTAAGCATGTCCTTACATAAAACTATTGTTTTTTGTATCCCATAATCAATATGACGAGACACCTTTAGTATATGCAAAGGCGATATTAGTTGCATCTTTCATATGATTTGTAGCATGCGCTGCTTCTAATTTGTTGAAATTCCATTTATGATGGGACGCTTTTAACTTGGCAGAGTCATATTGGTTGCATCTTTCATGTGGTGTCTAGCTTGCATTGCTTCTTTTTTTTGACTGAAGACTGCAGGGTTTACACCCCACAGCATTTTATTAAAACTTGAAACAGCATGTACAGAAAAGAGTTCCTTAAGAGAAGGAACAGGCGTAAAGGAAAAGAAAAAAAACTGTACAACCTAGTCTAAACATAGAAAGAAAGATCTAACTAAAGAAAGTACAAGTGCAAGGCCCCTCAAGGAGGCAGGAAATCAATCCATGTAATCAAAGCCTCCCTGTGTCTTGACTTGATTCTGTGAGCCAAGAGAGAGATGTCCTGCCGTCCTGTTTTTCGTACATATTCCATCCTGGTATCATGTGTTTGCCTTACATCAAAGTAGTGGTTGTCAGTATCATGCATGAATGAGTATTGAAGAGAGAATTTTATTGCTTTTTCTAGTCGGTTTTACTTGACAATTCAAAATCAATAAAGCGGAAGGAAGTTAGCAAGGCAGCGGATAAAGGTGCTCCTTCCGAACGGAGGGCCTCTACAGTTTCTACTCCTCCACACCCCCAAGATGATTTCCAAGACAACACATGCATAGACACTCAACAAAGTTGTGTTTATGATGAGCACGCCTCCCCTAGTGCAGCATCACCGGTGCTCCTCTAACTTGGCACCGCTATATGTGGTTGCATGTAATGTGTGATGTCTAGCTTGTATTGTCGCTAATTTTGTTGAATTCCATCTGCTTACTTTACACATTATACTTGAATAAGACACGTGTTCTGTTTCTAGAACATACAATATCTGTCTATCACACCATGTTCTTACATCAAATTACTACTGTTGTGTAACCTGCAACAATCATTTATCATAAGACACGTTTGACTTCGTGAGTGTGATATAGGTTACATCTCACATTCTTTTCTAGCTTGTACTACTAATTTGTTGAAATGGCACTTATGACGAGACAGTTTTAACTTGG
Source organism: Aegilops bicornis (assembly GCA_021605145.1). NCBI lineage: Eukaryota > Viridiplantae > Streptophyta > Magnoliopsida > Poales > Poaceae > Aegilops > Aegilops bicornis. The sequence continues at coordinate 574,532,398 of CM038670.1, read as the reverse complement.
TAGAGTGATATTCGCTGCATCTTTCATATGTTGTCTAGCTTTCATTGCTTCTAATTTGTTGAAATGCCTTCTCCTTAGTTTACACATCATAAGTCGTGAATATGCAATGCCGTGAATATGCAATGGCACTAATGACGAGAGACCTCTAACATGGTAGTGTGATGTTGTTTGCATCTTGCATATGATTTATTTCTTGTACCGCTTCACATTTGTTTAAACGACATTTATGATGAGACACCGTTAACTTGGCAGAGCGATATTTGTAGCATCTTTCATATGGTGTCTACCTTCCATTGCATTGCTTCTAATTTGGTGAAATGTCTTCTTCTTAGTTTACACATCATAGTTCGTTATCTCTTCCGCTCGCTTTTCATACATATTACATCCTCCTATCATGTGGTTGTCTAACATCAAAGTTCAGTTCGTCTGCATCACGCATCAATTTGTTCTAAAGAACTAAATGTTATTCATTTTTCTTGTCGGCTTGACTTAACATGGCACAGAGAAAGAGGAAGAAACACGTAATTGCAGGAATGAGAAGCGGATGAATCCCGCAGATTCTCACTGCATCGATGGTGCAATAGAAGGTCAAAGTCTAGCGGAAAATTCTACAAACACGGCATCCCATGCTACACGAGCTGCAAAAAAAGCCAAACAGAAACAAATAGCTGCCACCAAACAAGCAGAGACAGCCCTAGTTCTTGCAACACCTACCACAAGATTACTACCGCACGACATACTGCGTAAGGCCAATCGAAGCTAGTAGCACGCTCCCAAGCTCCCTTGCCACCGACACTACTTCCCAAGCACTCTTGACACAAGACGAGTTGGCAATATCAGATGAACCTTGTGAGCTTCAACAGCAAGAAGGTAGTTGTCGGAGTCAAGTTACGCCCATGCTTCTTTATATGTAGTCTCACGCTTGATGTACACTAACACTTCCTATGTTCGTTGTTGGACTAGCACCTAGGTGCAAGAGGAAACAAACATCGTGGATAATGCTCGATAGGTTAACTAAATCTAGAGGAGGAAGAATGGAGATCCGCTTTGAGGCAGGTTTAAAAGGCCATGTGATGCCACAGAGTCACCAAGTTAGTATCGAGGCGCCGTCGCCGTTAGGTGTCATGTACGTATCCTCCCAACATGGATTCAAGACAGGAATGACAAAGACGAAACCCGCTCAACACCTTCCTCGACCATTTATCTGTAAGTATGGTTATGTATGGAAACTAGTAATATCGCCTTGCTCATCCCATACTTTCTAGGTTGTCGATAATGAGACTCCCATAATTTTCAACAGATGAGGTTCAAGTTGGATAGCCAAGATGATGCAAACTGCACAAGCTTGCACCCATGTTTTCAAGTCTGCTCATGACAAGATTGGTATAACTTGAGGAAAACTCACTTTGAAGGCAAGGCTAACAAAGTGAACTTTCCCAAACATCTCCAAAGGGAAAATATATCGGATGAAGACCGGAGGGGCCTTGTTAAACACCGGTCCGATCCAAGTATCAGGTACATTATATATATATATATATATATATATATATATATATATATATATGTGATCAGATCACATGTTGAAGTCCTATTTACGCATGTGTCACACAAATCTATCTTCTTGTAGGTGAACTGTTCAAAGAACAAGGCCAACCGTAGGAAAGTGAAATTCCAACAGACGACGGGATCTCGTAGCTATATTGCACACTGTGAGGCTCTTGTAATTATCTGTTGTTTCACTCTTTTCACTGTACTATATTATCATATCTATATTTACTTGTTCGAAATGCAGAGGAAAGCCCGCAAGGACCAAAAAGTACCTGAACCAAATGCTGTGGAAATCTTCAAGGACCACATACCAAAGAAGAAGAAGGACATGACTACACCGATCAAAGCCGCTGTTGTAAGTCCTTAATCCTCATGCCTTTTAACTACTACTTACTCGACTTGTGCCTTGAATCGCATGGTTTGCAGCCAATGTCTATTACTCTTTTCAATTTTATACACAATTGTCTTAGCGTATCATTGCACCTTACAAGGTTTAAAAGAGAGGAGTGATGTTCCTTTGATCTTGACCCGTAATCTAGTTCCGCGGCCGACTTGCCCACACAACGTTACAATTGCTCGCTTGTCTGTTCTCGCTTGTTTTGTGATATGAATTATGTCATACTATGCTTATCGTATTATAAACTTCGTCTCTTTATCCTTAGCCCTCAATACAATGTGAAGAAATAGACAATACATTTGCGATGGTACATGGTCATATGTTTGGAACCTGGTTTTATTATGTACTTTGCAATAAAATACAACTAATATTTTACATGGGTTCACCGTAATAAGTTCTCAGATATAGACCAAAGCTATTTTGTTTGGTTTTGCTGCCTCCTTAATATCTTTTGTTCGGTACTACTAATGTAAAACCTCAACTTTTCAAATGAGCTATGGAAAAAATAGTGGAACCGCCACCTTCTCAAGGTGGCGAGGCAACTATAACCGCAATGTTAGCTCTTCTTGCAGTGGGTCAAGACTGCCCACCAATAAAGTGCCAAAAGCACGCCTCGTAATACCGGGTTGGTTGTTAAGGCAATATCGCCCAAACCGCCTCATGATCAAGATATGCAAGCTCAAAGCAATGTTCTATCTGCCTGCATACAAGTCCATTCCCTAACAGAGGCCCTTTGTGAAACAAGGAGAAACATTGCTCAATGTCGCCAAGATATGCATGGTTTTGAAACTGCACTATCAAACATTTGCTATGTTTTTCGTGAGCCTAGGGAAATGAAGGCGAGGGTTATGGTGCTCCATCGGACAATACAACATGAAAATGTAAATACCAAATCAAATGAACTAAGCTTCAACTTCGGTGGTGCATTTATCCGCTAGGATCATAAGTTTTATGCCAACCTTCCTTTTGTTATATAGTTGTAATTTGTTTTGGTGTGATACAAAATTTATTCTTAACGTGCAGCCACCGTGAAGAAAACAAAGAAGCCATTTTTGTATAGTGTAGGGTGTTCCCTATATTTGCACTAGTGGCGATCTTTGATGTTGAGTGGATGTAATCAGGTAATCGCCTTAATAGCCTAGCGTTAGTTTCGCCTTATTTATTTCCTAGTCTTCTTTTTCCTGGTTTGCTAGTGGCCGCAACTACCATGGGCCATATACGGGCCGTAGGATCCATGGGTCTCCTACGGGTTCAGAGATCCATGGGTCTCCCCACGTCAAAAAATGGGCCTATAATCGGTGGGCCTCGGGCCGTCGATAAATGGGCCTGTAATCGGTGGGCCTCGGGCCGTCAGATAAATGGGTCTACATGGGGCCGTAATCGGGCGTAATTGGTATCAAGACAAAGACGGTATCGGGCCGTTAACGAGCCGTAGGGATCGCAAAGGCTTAATTCTATCACAGGCATAACGGGTCGTTAATGGGCCAGAATATAGGACGGGCTGGAAACGGTGCAACGGGTTAACAGGCCAGAAACAGGTCGACTCTTGCCATGGGACGAATTTGGCCCATTAGGGTGACAGGCCAGTAACGGGCCGACTCTTGCCATGGGCCGAATTTGGCCCATTTGGGGAACATGCCAGTAACGGGCCGATTCTTGCCATGGGCCAAATTTGGCCCATTAGGGAACAGCCAAGAACGGGCCTAAGTAATCGAGGGGTCAAAAGGAGCCCAAGAACGATGGGCCGTCAATAGGCCGAAAGCTAACACGGGTCGAAACGGCCCTCAGAATCACGGGTCGTTAATCTGCACAAAGAAAATTACTATTCATTATGGGCTAGAGTCACCATGGGCCTGTAAAGGGCCAAAAGATACGAAGGCCTCATATGGGCCGAAAGACGTCGTGGGCCATACATGGGCCGCAAGTGAAATGGGTTGGTGTTATATTCAACGGCCCACATGATGTTGTTGGGCCGATTTCCTTTAGGGCCTAACGGGCCATGAGTTAACGGGCCGTAAAATGGGCTATTTGCGAAGAGACCGTTAACTTTTGACCAAGTCAAACAGACCGGCTTTGTAAGCTAAATGGGCCAGTGGTGGGCCGTGGCACGTGTCGACATATCATAGGCGCCTATCTGACCCAATGACAAGCTGACACGTGTTTCGTCCGGCCAATAAGAATTTTACACGTGGAAATTTCCCATTGGTCGGGGCTGTTAACGGGTTATCGGATCCAAAACCCGACCCGATAGCTTAACGGCGTTCCGTTACGGTGGATGACACGTGTCACCACCCTTGACGAAAGCACTTCTATGACGCGCGATTTATCGTCATGGAAGTGGACACTTCTGTGATGATAATTTTGGTAATGTCATGGAACACTTCTACGACAGCACAGGTATGACTATCTTGATTCTTTCATAAAATCGTCATGGATGTACATGCATGACAAAAAACGCGACCTACTGTGACAAACACGTATCATCACGGAAGTGTATTTTTTTTGTAGTGTCAGCTTATTCTCCCAAGGTTCATGGTAATGCATCTCTATCGTAAGGAAACACGTCGTATGCCACCCCAAGATCTTGTTGCCTTCCTATGAATCAACTCCAACAGCCCATTAACTTCCATCAATCACTACACTATCCATTAATTCTACAAAATCCAATGTTTATGGTGTTCCACATGATCTCCTAATGTCCTATAATCCCCAGATACTTGAAAGGGCTATCTTTACTATAGTCAGTCCACCGATTCCCATTACCGGGGTCGAGTAAACTCCAAGGTCGGGCTTTATATAAACCCCTAAATCAACTCCGACAATTAACCCAATCTCCTAGTTTATCGTCCACCGAGAAACATGGTCTCATGATTGAGATCTTCAGTCTAAATCCAATTTACTATGAACCATGTAGACTCACTCAACACCTTTACTCCACTAGGATCACCTATTAATCCAAATCTCATGTCCTACGAGAATTCATACACGTTTCCCCCAAGTCATTTTCATAATGTCAACAACCTCCTATTGATATTATCTGATCAAGTCAAAATCGTATTCTTCCAAGAATCTCAGCTTGTGATCCTAATTGTCCTACAAAGTTCCAGTTTACTCCAGGGTGATGAAAGTTACGCTACGCTATTAACACGATCCCTCCAAGTTCATCTACCAATATGAAAGCCTCATAATCCACAATATAGTCTCAGATAAATCCTCAGGGTCACTGATATAAACTCATCAAGTCACTTGTCCTCTATTCCTAGATCCTCAATTTGGTCTTTCCTATGGCATCGTCAGTTCTTGTGCGATATTAGGATGACAACGTACACATTCACTATGTCTACTAGTTCCATAATGAACCCAGTGATAAGCAAGGTTACAGAGGCTTAACTGGTTCTCTTGCAATTATGTGGGTTAAGCACATGGTTAAGGATTTGAGCTGGGGTGTCTTGTGAAGTCTCAAAGGGTCTAGGAATGGGTTTCTAGTCTGGAGGGTTAAACATAACTCTACGGGGTAGCACTCGGTCATGGAGGTTGTAGCAAAATTCTTCATTGCTAGATGGCTGCCGAGGTGGAATTCTTGGTGCATCTTGTCTTGCTAGACTTCAGTTGATGAGAGAGATGAGAGGGAGAAGTAGCATAGAGGAGGGGAGTGCCTAAAGGGGATTCTATAGTGCAAGTGCAGACAAACAGGTTCAAAAAGGGCAAACAAAAGAAATAACGTAAGGAAGGTGATATAGTCGCGTACTTATTGCCTTGGGCAAAAGTGCGACCTATATCAAAACAAAAACAATAAAACAAGCAACACACAATCATGGTTCTATTCGAACCATCATACGGACTCGACTGCGCATAGGGGGTACACGACTCATCCTACCCTAGGGGTTCTTGGATTCAGTAGTCGTGGTTTGCTCCGTGCCTCATGCAGTCTTCTGGGTTTCCCTCATGTGTCACTGCGTCTCTTGTAGTTGTTCGACGAAACGATCCAGGTTGAGCCTGAAGATTCTTCAACAACTTCTCGCCTGATGAGCTGACAGGGTGAAGGTGGCTTCTCGTAGTAGGCATTGACTCGATTTTTTATCGTCTTCTTAATCATGACGATCCCTTATTGTCTTCTAAGGCGTCGATGGTACCAGGTAGGTAATCCTTTATGCAATGACATTAACAAGGCATAGTAGAGGTCCAACATGTCAGTTACGTTGATGACAACATCGACACCAAGAGCGGGGGATGAAGAGAACTGTTTTCCTGCTCACTATAGTGAGGCGGACCAAATGCGCGAGGTTCTCATCCACCGGTGGTTGCCCACACAACAACGGTAAGGACAGGGTTTCTCTATCAATGATGTATATCATGACCTTGCATATCTCATGCCCTGTTCATCGAAAGACAACGTTGCATCATCTTGGGGCAGTGTCAAGGGTGTAACCATTTTCTGGTTCTTGATGTCCTCATTCATCGAGGTATCTTTTGTTGGTATCGTCTTGTCGTGGTGTTGCCAATTTTGTGCTTAGAAGATGCGGTGAATGTCTGGCAAGGTAGTTTCCTTCCAGGCTATCCATGAGGATTTCAAGGAATCCAGTGATCAGGGGCATAAGGGTACTACAGACCATTTGCAAAAGTTTTGAAGGGGAAGAGATCAGTAAGTTTCAAAAAACTCAGAAGGGAAGAGTAGTAGAGATAGTTTTGAAAATAATTTTACCCTAACAAACGTCCATGCTAACTAAGGCTTCCAACAGTCAGGATGGCTCTGATACCAGCTCTGTGGAGACCCCGACTCATAAGTCGTGATCACCGAATGCACGTGTAAAGTGATCCCAGAGATCAATGCTCACTGAACACACAGAAGCTGAATAACAAGAGTCTTTCATCCATATATACCGTATGATACAAATAGGACCATTATGGTCAAGTCTTGAGTATAACATCGCAGCGGAAATCTTCGTCGATAACTTGGACCCATGCCATCTGCCTTAACCCTACAGGCATTCTGACTGGGAAGCGTCCTAGCTCGCATGTTCATCACCAAGGTACTCTTCATTATATCATGTTCTTTCATGCCAGGCCAATAAAATAACCAGTGGCAAGCCAATGAGTACTTTGAATGTACTCGCAAGCAACCCATGTTTTGGTTCAAGATACAACAATGCATGACATAGGTAAATTTTTGTAGAAAGCTAGTTTTCTTGTGCTATGACATGTTCAGCAATTGGTAAAACATGCATCATACGAATTCAAGTAACCATAGGGACTGGTTACAGATATCAACATAAATGGAGTGGGCATCAACCCAACTCAATCATGTCAAGTCATTTGACTTGACCCAAGTAGTTCTTCCCACTTATCCAAACACACACACTGGTTTGCAAACATGTGGACGTAGCCCAAGAGCGGTTACCCAACTGTCCTTGACCGTGGACACGACTATTCGAATAGTTTTACAGTCTGCAGAGGTTGGACACTTTACCCACAAGATCCGGGGAACTTCCGTGTCATCCACGACCCGCGGTACCTCAAGTACCCGGGGTAAGCACCTGATCACTATCTTTCCCTAGACGACACTAACATAGAGTCCACTCGATTGGTAGTAACCCCCGTGCCCAACATTTCATATCTTAAAGTTGTGGAGCCTCGCTCCCATATTCATCACATACCACAAGCATGGGGTACCAACGGTGTGTCCGGTGCCCTGCAAAAACAGTCATGGCTGCCCTACCTGGCATGACCCCGTCCCGAGAGAGCACAACAATGACTCTCCCGTCACTAGTAATGCGGGCTCCAAGCTAGTATCGGCCTAGGTATCAATAATGCCCTTTCCCATATAAGGGTAGAGTGGTTGCGCATGTAAGGTTGGAATAACGGTCGCAACTTAAACCAATCCGTTTTCAAAACAACACACACACTTGCCTCGGTACACCACTTTGTCATCGAGTGGTTACCCAACTCATTATCTCCCTCGGGCATAAGTGGCACCCGACAGGGTTTTCCAAAAGTCTTTTGAAAATACTTTGTCTCCATCACCATGCATATTCCCGTCCCTTTTTGCGTAACAACTACTTTAGCATCCTATCTACTCCCACCGGCATAACCCTCATAAGGAGGTAGGGTCATGCACCATGCAAGTATCAACGAGGAAGTAACGGTGGCAAACCACCCCATGTGGTCACCTCATCTTCATTTCTCCGATGCAAGCAATAAAAGTGCTATATGACATGCATAAAAAGGGTTTCATAGACATAGTCAAACGGCTGCTTGCCTGTTTTAACAAAGTCTTCGTGGTCTTCAAATATCTCTAGTCCAACTCCGAGCATTTCGTTTACTTCGTCAACTATCGTCGAAAGCAACCATAATAAGCAACACAACAAGGCAAAAATAAAAGTGCTCTAAAAATATTGATTTGACTTTTCTAGGACATCTCTGGTTATATGAAAATTAACCAGAGTGGTTTCATTGGAATTGGGTGAGTGGATATTTCTAAACATTTTGATATGATGGAATCAAGGGGTTTACAGATTTGCAAGAAGTGTACAGAAACATATTTTTGAAAAATGAGCAAAGGCGCCCATTTAACAAATCACAATTTTCGAAGCATCTAGGTGTTGGTTTCACTGGATTTGGAGTCCAAATGAATTTCCTATGAATTTGCAAAGTTGACAAATATGAAGAAATGGCTCATTATATTGTGTGGCACAGAAAGTATTAATAAAAATGTTCACAAACTAATTTATGAACTTAAATGCATCTAGGAATTTGAATCATGGCATTTGGATCAATTTTGAACACTCTATGATTTTCTAAAGTTCATCACAGAAATAGGAAAATAGGGTTTTACGAAATATGTGAAGAAATGTTTCCTGGAAAAATGTGCAAACAACACCATGTGATAGATCATGAATTTATGAGCTGATACAGGTTTGAATCATCAAATTTGGAGCTCTGTTGAATTATTTATGGATTTTTGAAGTTGACTGGAAAAAGAAAAAGGAAATAAGTCTTTAACCTTATCCTGCGCCCGGGGCGACAGATAGACCGTGGGCCGGCCCAGCGGCTCGGCTGCGCGGGCAGAGGTGGTGATGTCAAAGGCGGCTTCATGAGGGCGCGCCTTTGCGCAGGGGAGGCGGATCCGGCCGAAGTCGTTTCCACTTAAACAATCGGGCCCGCCCGCAGTAGGCCGTCTTCAACCTCCCGCGCGCGCTCCAGCTGCGGGGAGGACCGGCTCCCGCCGGCGATTGCCGAGGCTACAGAGCATCTCCGGCGATGCTCCGCCCACCGGCGTGCTCAGGAGGCCACGCGCGCACCCATCCATGTGCTTAACGCACGCCGGGGAGGGCTGTAGCGGCGATGGCCTGGATGGCCACGGAGGAGGCTGTCGGCGAGGTTTGGCACAACGAGGCAGGCACGGGGAGGAGGAAATGGAGTGTAGGACGAGTCGGCGGTGGTGGTGAGGGGGCTCTGGAGTGGCTAGGGAGAGAAGAGAGGCTCGGGATAGCCCGAATTTAGCATGGGGCCAGCGGCGGTTCCTCGTCCATGGAGGGCGATGGAGGGCACGAGGAGGGAAGTGGGTCGGTCCAGGGGGTGCATGGGAGGGAGAGAGAGCCAAAGGAGTCGAGAGGGGGCTCGGGGTGGCCTTAAGTAGCCGACCCGTGGCTCACCATGGACGCGGCGCATGGGTGGCCGCGACAACGGCTCGGGAGGCCAGGAGAGAGGGCGAGGGGCTGTCTACGGCGTTCGTGGGAGTTGAGTAGGGCGCCAGGAAGAGAGAGGAGGAGCAGGGCGAGCTGCACGCGGCCACAGGAGCTGCGCGAGCATTGGCCGAGCCGGGCGGCTCTGGGCACGCGCGACACGGGCATGACAGAGAGGGAAAGGAGGGGGCCAAGGCGTGTTGCGGACGTCGAGGCACCTCTACTGGCGCAAGGGGAAGGCTCGAGGTGGTCGGGGGTTGCGGCATCAATGGTCGCCTGCTCGCCTCAAGGCCCAGAGCTGCCTTTGGTCGGCATCCGCTGCTTTTCTCATACAAGACTCAAGGCCCACTTGTGTCTAGTGGCTTCAGGGGGAGTAAAGAAAGTGGAAATGGCATTGGATGCCTTGGGGAGCCAGTAGAGGGGAGGAGGGGTGGAGAGAGAGTGAAAATACTGCTGTCTAGAGAAGAAAAGTGGATCCCTGCCCCACTTCATCATTGCCTCTCGGGCAGGGAAGCACACCAGAGGTAGAGGGGGACTAGGAGAGGTTGTGGGAAGAAGTTCAGCTCATGGAGATTAGTGGAAATGGCCAAAACATGCATTTTAAGTTTCTGCCAGAAGGTGTTTGATGTAGGTTTGGGTAAGAAAATGGACTTCCCTTGTCATGAGGCTTGACAGGGTGAAATGGCCTGAGAAAGTAAGAGGTTCCACCAAGATTGAGTTCATTTGGGCAAAGTTGCCAATGCAACTTTTGTAAACCCTAGAAATCAACAAAAATGGCTTTTCCAAGATTTAGTCATGCAAATCTATTCTCCTTGATGCACCACTTAGTGTAGTGTCATCATTTGAGGTTCTGAACATGCCCACAAAAGTTGAGATCAAAAGGAGAAAGTTGCCAATGTAAGTTGTTCAAATTTGGTTCTGGACAGAGAGGGTTTTGGGGCACTTTGATCATGATAACATTCTCTCCAACTTGTGGCATTTGGTATAGATGAATAATTAGACCATTTGAGCATGTGCACCGAGTTTTTGAACATTTGGACATGTTTGGCAATGTAAAGTTGCTCAAACTTCAAAATGGACAGAAATGGTTTTGAGGGGATTTCATGGGGTTATACTATTCTCCATGACATAAGACTTGGCAAGATCATCAAACATGTCATATGTGACATGCTAAAATTTTCTTGGAATTTTTGGGGAATATTTCCTTTGTAAATATTTCAAAAGCTTGAAATATCCATAAAGGGTTTTTGAGGGATTTGACCAATATTTTGAACATGACCATGTGTTGAAACTCTTATATATGGACAATATATGTCCACTGAGTTTCCCTAGGTTTTCGCAAATATTTTTAAAGCATTAAAATAATTTTAACCTATTAAAGAACATTTCTGTCCTAAAGAAAAAGCCTTTAAATAAAATAGGAAAATAACTATTAAAATTATATTTTTGTGGTTTCTGGGTGTCCTATATCTAATGGGAGTCAAATATTTTTTTAGAAAGATTTTTACTGCCCTTAATTAAGTACTTGCAGTGCAAATCTCAATTCAGGGGTTTTTGGAAAACTAATTTTTGAAAATACTATTTGGCCAAATTATTTTGTAAGAAATTATTTTTATGTCCTATTGACATGGCATGATCATTAGGCAAGGTTTTGGATCAAGGAGAAGGGGTATAAGAGTTGGAGGATTTATTTGATTTTTAGAGCACTTGCAAACAGCAAACAAAAATCCAATCAAGCAAAGTCCAAAACACTCAAAAGTTTTTGTCAAACCACATTTTATCATGATTTATTAGCTTAAGTGTTGTGGCATGAAAATCAGGGTGTGACAACTTCTCTGCTAAATATTTCCCCGCTCATAAGAAACAAGCTGCTTTAAGGGAAATATATAATTTTGTGCAAATTGAAGAAGAGAGTCTCCCACAAGCTTGGGGGAGGCTTCTCCAATTACTTAATGCTTTGCCTGATCATCCTCTTAAGAAAAATGAAATACTTGATATCTTTTATAACGGACTAACTGATGCTTCCAGAGATTACCTGGATAGTTGTGTTGGTTCTGTTTTTAGGGAAAGAACACCGGATGAAGCTGAAATTCTATTGAATAATATGTTGACAAATGAAAATATTTGGACACTTCCTGAGCCAGCTCCTGAGCCTATTCCTGGACCAACTCCGAAGAAAAGAGGTGTTCTATTTCTTAGTCCTAAAGATATGCAAGAGGCAAAGAAATATTTGAAAAAAAAGGGTATTAAAGCTGAAGATGTTAAGAATTTACCTCCTATTGAAGAAATACATGGTCTTAATTTACCGCCTGTTGAAGAAATATGTGATCCTAATCCATTACCTATTGAAGAAACACATGGTCTTGATAACCCGACACAGGTAGTAAAGGTAAATTCTCTCTATAGATATGATAAAGCTGAAATCCCTCCTACTAAAATTGCTAGCCAATGCTTCGATGAGTTTGCTAACTTCATGGTTAGGCAAGAAAACTTCAATGCTTATTTTGGTAGACAATTGAAATACAATTCTGATATGCTTGAACACTTGGGTGATTATATGTCTATAGTTAAAGGTGAACTTAAACTCATTACTAAACATGCTTCTATGGTTACCACTCAAGTAGAACAAGTACTTAAAGCTCAGAATGATTTGCTCAATGAATTGAATAGTAAGAAAATGATTATGTCATTAGAGTGGCTACTATAACTGGTAAGATGACTCGGGAACCTTTGTATCCTGAAGGCCACCCTAAGAGAATTGAGCAAGATTCTCAGAGAAATAATATTGATGCACCTAGTCCTTCTAAAAAGATGAAAAAGAAAAATGATAGGACTTTGCATGCTTCTAGTGAACCTGTTTCTGAAATACCTGAGAATCCAAATGATATTTCTATTTCTGATGCTGAAACACAATCTGGTAATGAACATGAACCTAATGAAAATGTTAATGATAATGTTCATGATGATGCTCAACCTAGTAATGACAATGATGTAGAAATTGAACCTACTGTTGATCTTGATAACCCACAATCAAAGAATCAACGTTATGATAAGAGAGACTTTGTTGCTAGGAAGCACGGTAAAGAAAGGGAACCATGGGTTCAGAAACCCATGCCTTTTCCTCCCAAACCATCCAAGAAAAAGGATGATGAGGATTTTGAGCGCTTTTCTAAAATGACTAGACCTATCTTTTTGCGTATGCGATTAACAGATATGCTCAAAATGAATCCTTATGCTAAGTATATGAAAGATATTGTTACTAATAAAAGAAAGATACCGGAAGCTGAAATTTCACCATGCTTGCTAATTATACTTTTAAGGGTGGAATACCTAAGAAACTAGGAGATCCAGGAGTACCAACTATACCATGCTCCATTAAAAGAAACTATGTTAAAACTGCTTTATGTGATCTTGGAGCCGGTGTTAGTGTTATGCCTCTCTGTTTATATCGTATACTTGATTTGAATAATTTGACACCTAATGAAATATCTTTGCAAGTGGCTGATAAATCAACTGCTATACCTGTCGGTATTTGTGAAGATGTGCCTGTTGTGGTTGCAAACGTTACTATTTTAACGAACTTTGTTATTCTTGATATTCTCGAGGACGATAGTATGTCTATTATTCTTGGAAGATCTTTTTTGATTACTGCAGGGGCTGTTATTGATTGCAACAAAGGCAATGTCACTTTTCATGTTAATGGTAATGAGCATACGGTACACTTTCCGAGGAAACAACCTCAAGTCCACAGTATCAATTCTATTGGAAAAATTCCATCGATTATTTTTGGAGGTTTTGAATTTCCTCTTCCTACTGTCAAGAAGAAATATGATATTCTAATTATTGGGGATGTGCATATCCCCGTTGAGGTAACATAGTGTTATTCGAAATTTCTCCGGTTCCATGTTATTCGGAATGAGTTTGTTAACAAGACTTGATCAACCTTGTTAGTGGATTCCTTTTGATGAGCATGAGATGGATGAAACTAGAAGGCACAACCTTCTGTACCCTCTTTCTACTTTCTGTTATTTAGTTGAAATAAAGTAAAAATAGTATTTTCCTGTCTGCTTTCTCACTTATCCGTGCAATATAAAAATACCCCAAAAATAATAGTTCTCCAAATGCCCTGAAAATGGAATATGATTTTTTCTGGAATATTTGAGAATATCTGGCACTGAGAACACAGCAGGAGGGGCAAGCACCTGGCCACGAGGGTGGAGGGTGCGCCCTACCCCCCTGGGTGCCCCCCCACCTCATGGGCCCATGGTGGCTCCCCTCCACTTATTCCTGCACCCACACACTTCTTCTTCCTCCCAGAAAATCACCATCCAGCTCAAGCATGAGTTCTAGCTCATTTTGCTGCGATTTTCGATCTCCTTGCTCAAAGCACCTCTCATAAAACTGCTTGGGGAGATTGTTCCTTGGTACGTGACTCCTCCATTGGTCCAATTAGTTTTTGCTCTAGTGTTTTATTCATTGCAAATTTGTGCTGCCTAGGTGACCATGTTCTTGAGCTTGCATGTCAAATTTATATGGTTCCAAGTAGTTATAATGCTTGATATAGGCTCTAGGCACTTGTAGGAGTAGTTGCTATCAATTTTGTTGAGCTTGGTTCACTTTTATTTTGAAGTTACTAAAAAATTCAGAAATTTTCAGAAAATAATGAAGAGATTCTTGAGGGGCTCATCGAGCCGAAGCTCGAAGGAAAAGCAAAGTGAAGAAGCACAGAGGCCTAAATATAATTTCCTCAAGATCATGGAGGTCCGCCGTGTGAATGGCCTTCCAATGATTTCTTGAGAGAAGCCGGGATTTATGATGATTTTTATGAATTGGTTGAGAATGCAGGCCTCACCGACTTCCTCCGCCATGACCAACGCAATCAAGATCTCTTACTCACCAATACTTTTGTGCAAAACTTCTACTATTATCCTAAGGAATCACCTCCTTCAGTAGAGTTTCATTTATATGATGTTGTTAAGAAGATGCCACTAGATGAATTTTGCAAGGTTTGCAAAATACCTTTTGAGGGTAGTTTAGAAGAACCACATCGTAAAGATGTGGACGGGTTTATTGATACTATTACTGTGGGGGAAACTAGGAAGGTTTCCGATGCAAGAATCACTAGCATACATTTTCCTGTTTTACGCTACTTTGCCATATTTGCTAGTCGTTGCTTAATTGGCCGCGGAAATTGTGGAAACCTTAGTGTTCCTGATATTATCATTTTGTTCCATGGTTTATTCTGCGATAACACTGTTAGTATGGGCGGTATTATTGCTAAACAATTAAGTTTGAACCGTACAAAGGGCCCCATCTTTGGAGGTATTTATGCTTCATGCCTTGCTGCACATTATAACATACCTATTAGGCACTATGAAAAAGAAGAAAAAGTGATGCCCAATGCTTATTTAGATTATAAGAGTATGGTAGCGCATGACTTTATTGTTAAGAATAGGGAAGGAGCGCTTAAATACAAATTGTTCTTTGATAAAATTCACCCTGAGACTATTACCTTGCCTGCTCCCTCCTTGTTTAATTTATCTGAAGGTCTGTATCTCGTTCCGTTGGCGGCCATTCACGCCTACCGGAACCCTACACCAGCCACGGAGCCGGAACCACAATTTGAACCTCCACGACAGTCTAACTACCAGGGATCCAGAGATGATTGCCAACCAAAGGGCGCTAGAGTCTTCTTCATTTCAGTACGACCCCAGCTACAACTATGGATATCCGCCAGGCCATCCGTGGCAATAAACCAACTTAGGCCAAAAGCCTAAGCTTGGGGGAGTACGTATCTCTCACCGACATTACATTTATGTTCCCACACTCATTGCTAAATGTCGGTGCTCATACTCTTTCACTGTAATATCCATGCTAGTTTATTTTCTTTTTCTTTCTTTCTTCTTGTGTGTTTGTTAAACCTTCAGAAAAACCAAAAAAATTAGTGTAGCTTTTAGTTAGTTTACTTTTCTTGCTGTAGTAGTAATAATTAAAAAGAAACCCCAAAAAGATTTCATGTTCTTCTTTTGCTTGTTGGGAGCTTTCCCGTGTAAATAATTTTATTTCTTTTCTTTGGGGGTCGATAGGAGAAGACCATAATTAAATTGTTAAAGTGGCTCTTATATGCATTATTGTTGATTTAACCAAGAGCCCATATTGCCTTGTCTTCTCCTCGCTTATTGAATGCTCGCAGATTCCAAATTAGTCCAATGCACGTGCACTCTTATTATTATTGACATCGTTCGGTCGTGCAAGTGAAAGGCAATTATGACGATATATGATGGACTGACTGAGATGAGAGAAGCTGGTATGAACTCGACCTCTCTTGTTTTTGTAAATATGATGAGTTTATCGTTCCTGATTCAGCCTATTATGAATAAACATGTTTGCAATAACAATTAGAGATCATAGTTGCTTATGCCATGCTTGATTAGCTATGAGTTATAATGGTTTACCTTGCGCGCCAACATGCTATTAAAATGGTTGTGATGTGGTATAGTGGGGTGGTATCCTCCTTTGAATGATTTAAGTGACTCGACTTGGCACATGTTCACGCATGT
Source organism: Aegilops bicornis (assembly GCA_021605145.1). Lineage (NCBI taxonomy): Eukaryota > Viridiplantae > Streptophyta > Magnoliopsida > Poales > Poaceae > Aegilops > Aegilops bicornis. The sequence continues at coordinate 574,516,211 of CM038670.1, read as the reverse complement.
AGTTGAAACAAATCAACATAGCCTTCACGATATTTATGTTCATGGTGGATTATACCCTACTCATACTTGTACTCAATGTTTATTAATTTTAATGCATGTTCATGACTGTTGTCGCTCTCTAGTTGGTCGCTTCCGCCTTTTGCTAGCCTTCACTTGTACTAAGCAGGAATACTGCTTGTGCATCCAATCCCTTAAACCCCAAAGTTATTCCATATGAGTCCACTATACCTTCCTGTATGCGGTATCTACCTGCCGTTCCGAGTAAATTTGTATGTGCCAAACTCTAAACCTTCAAACGAAATCCTGTTTCATATGCTTGAATAGCTCATGTATCAACTAGGGTTGTCCGTATCTTCCATGCTAGGCAGGTTATTCTCAAGAGGAGTGGACTCCGCTCCTCACTCATGAGAAAATGGTTGGTCACCGGGATGCCCAGTCCCATGCTTTATGCAAATCAAATCAAAATAATTGCAAACAAAACTCCCCCTGGGACTTTTGTTGGTTGGAGGCACTCGTTGTTTCGAGCAAGCCATGTATTGATGCTTGTTGGTGGAGGGGGAGTATAAACTTTACCATTATGTTTGGGAACCGCCTATAATGTGTGTAGCATGGAAGATATTGCCATCTCTTGGTTGTTATGTTGACAATGAAAGTATGCCGCTCAAAATATTAGTTATCTCTGCTTTAAAACCGAGCTCTGGCACCTCTACAAATCCCTGCTTCCCTCTGCGAAGGGCCTATCTATTTACTTTTATGTTGAGTCATCACCCTCTTATTTAAAAAGCACTAGCTGGAGAGCGCTGATGTCATTTGCATCCATTACTATTAATTTATATTGGGATGACTATGACTGGATCTCTTTTACCATGAATTACAATGTCTAGTCAGTCCTTGATCTTTAAAGGTGCTCTGCATTTATGTTTTCTTGATCTCAGAAAGGGCTAGCGAGATACCATCCTGTTATATCATATCATGATTGTTTTGAGAAAGTGTTGTCATCCGAGATTTATTATTATGGCTCGCTAGTTAATTATGCCATTGATATGAGTAAACATGAGACCTAAGAGTTATTGTGAATGTGGTTAGTCCTAATCTTTGCTGAAAACTTGAATGCTGGCTTTACATATTTACAACAACAAGAGCGAATGTAGTTTGTAAAAGTTTTTCTTTATCACTTTCAGTTTATCAACTGAATTGCTTGAGGACAAGCAAAGGTTTAAGCTTGGGGAGTTGATACGTCTCGTCAGATCTACTTTTCCAAGCACTTTTGCCCTTGTTTTGGACTCTAACTTGCATAATTTGAATGGAACTAACCCGGTTGTATTTGTTTTCAGCAGACTTTCCATGGTGTTATTTATGTGCAGAAACAAAGTTCTCGGAATGACCTGAAACTCCACAGAACATCTATTTGGAAAATAAGAAAAATACTGGAAGAAAAATCCACATCATGGGGCCCACACCCTGTCCACGAGGGTGGGGGCGCGCCTGCCCCCCTAGGGCGCGCCCCCTACCTCGTGGGCCCCCTGACGCTCCACCGACCTCAACTCCAACTCCATATATTCACTTTCGAGGAGAAAAAAATCAGAGAGAAGGATTCATCGCGTTTTACGATACGGAGCCGCCGCCAAGCCCTAAAACCTCTCGGGAGGGCTGATCTGGAGTTCGTTCGGGGCTCCGGAGAGGGGAATCCGTCGCCATCGTCATCATCAACCATCCTCCATCACCAATTACATGATGCTCACCGCCGTGCGTGAGTAATTCCATCGTAGGCTTGCTGGACGGTGATGGGTTGGATGAGATCTATCATGTAATCGAGTTAGTTTTGTTAGGGTTTGATCCCTACTATCCACTATGTTCTGAGATTGATGTTGCTATGACTTTGCTATGCTTAATGCTTGTCACTAGGGCCCGAGTGCCATGATTTCAGATCTGAACCTATTATGTTTTCATGAATATATGTGAATTCTTGATCCTATCTTGCAAGTCTATAGTCACCTACTATGTGTTATGATCCGCCAACCCCAAAGTGACAATAATCGGGACCACTCCCGGTGATGACCATAGTTTGAGGAGTTCATGTATTCAATATGTGTTAATGCTTTGTTCCGGTACTCTATTAAAAGGAGGCCTTAATATCCCTTAGTTTCCACTAGCAAAAATGCCCGTGCGTTGCAATGGGAGAAACAAATCCTTGCATGCCCATTTGTCTCCGAACATGAAACTGGTAGGACAAAGTAGTCGGCAATGTGGTCATAAGAAAGAGTAGACTTGTGGACAGATAGGAGGAGGCAGTGGTGGTGGTAAGATCGAACGATATGTGTTAGAATAATGGGGTAAAACGTCCTCATTACCTTGCTCCCTCTCCCATTCTTCTTCCTCCCGCAGCCTTTCTTCCTCCTCTTCCTCTTGGGCCATCCAAAGGTCCTGCACCCTCCCACCTTCACCTCCACCTCCGCCACTTGCATCTCCTCCGTGATCTCGATCCTGCTCTCGAGCCTCCATCTCCACATCTACTTGTTTCTTGGTCCTCCTCGATCTACAATAGTCACGACATCCTCGCCACCCAAGACCCCTTGGTCTTCCATTCCTTCACATCCCGTGAATCGTCATTATCACCCCAAAGTTTTGATCAATAAAAATATTGACTATCATAATGAATTACTAACATGCGAGCAACAGCCTACCTCAAGGTGTCAATGCGGAAGCTTAACATTTATGTATGGTCAACTTTGTCGTATGATAAAGGACACGATGACCAACCGGGTGAGCCGGAAGAAATAGGTCTATTTAGGGCTAAGAAGAAATAGGTAAGCAGCTAGCAACAGATCGATCCCTCCATTGGACTCCTTAAACAAACCGGTGTGTTTGGGAAATATATTAGAAATTTTGTTCACCATACAATAAATTCACTTTTCTAAAAATTGTTCATAGTTGAAGAAAAACTGTTCGGGAATCAAAATTTGATCACAATTTGTTTGTTCATGTTTTCAAATTTTCGTTCAGTTTTTCAAAAAGAATTCACGTTTTAGAAAATTATTCATTTTAAAATTTATTAACTTTTTCGAATATGGTTCATCTTTAAAAAAAATCGGGTTTTCAATTTTCATCACTTTTTTAAAAAAAACTCTTATCGTTTATTATCCTTTTTTTGAATTTAAAAACGTGTTCACTATTTCAAACATTATTCGCATTTTTTTAAGAAAAAATGTTTACATTTTTACAACAAGTGATTGAATTTTTTGATTTTTTAAAATATGCCGCTGCATATAGTTCATAAATGTTCGCGCTGCATATTAATCACTCACAGGGAGCAGCTCAAGTGGTAAGGGATAACATGTCTCCTTCAAGGGATTGCTAGTTCGAACCCATTGAGAGCACATTTTTTGAGGGATTTTCGGCTCGTATGGTGCCACTAAATGGGCCGGCCTTTTAAGATCATGACATACGCTCTGGCTTTTGGCGGGCCATAAGATTTTTTTCGCTGTGGGCCAGAAGCTGACTCGACCCAGGCGAGTGACGGGCCATAAGATTTTTTTCGCTGTGGGCCAGAAGCTGACTCGACCCAGGCGAGTGACGGACGAACAGATCGAGGGAGCGAACGACGTACGAAGATTTTTTTTCCCCACATCAAATAAGGAAAAACGTACAAAGCTTTTTTTTGACGAAAAAAGGTGGAGAAACCATCCTTCTTTTAATATTAGGTAGAGATTATTATTATTATATTATTATATATCACAACCAAGCGAATTTATTTTTTGCGCCCTAGGCGTCAGCGAGGGTGACGGACGAAAACATTGTGATGTAAGAAATCTATATATAGCTACATTAATAAAATAATAAAATATAATATTGTGAATGAATTAAAATATCTCAACAATAATTTTGACTCCAGAATTGGTAGATTTTTATGAAAAACGTGTTTTTAAAAAATACGGATTTTTATATAAATTGCAAACATTTTTTTCAAAAATAAGAATAATAAAAAAAATAAGAAAGAAAAAAGAAAAAGGAAAATATAACACTGGTAGAAAACCTTCTAGAAGGTTCCCAAAACCAGTAAAACCCGGCTAGGAAACCTCTAAAACATGCCACATGAAAGTTGTACTTCTACGTATAGATGGGCCGGCCCAAAAGGCATAATGCGTTGTGCACGGATTTCATATATTTGATCTCTTAAAAATCCGAAAGCAATCGGTAGGTGGGTTGGCTGGTGCTTGCACCATCGACCGCATGGTGCACGGTTCGAATCCTGTCCCTGCCACTTGATAAAAAAAATTTAAACACATTGAGCTGAGGCCGCATGGTGCACCGTGACGAGCCCAGTAACAGTACCATTGAGCTGAGGCCAGGCCCAATAAAAGCTGCGTTCGTATATTATTTAGACGAACGTGCACAAAAGTTTAGTACCACCTCAAATAGCAAAAAATTAAAATTAATTATATGGGTGAACGGATGAAAAAATTAGCGAAACGCACCTTGCTTTAATAGTAGGTACTAGGAAATATGCCCGTGCGTTGCAACGGGAGAAAAAACTTATGACATGCCCATCCACTACCTATCTTACATCGACCATAACTTACATGAAAACAAACATTGCCCACTCTACTGCTTCAGCAACCTGCAAATTCCCAACAGAGATATGGACACAGATGAGGCAGTCAGGCAATAAATTTTACAACATCTTAATCCAATAGTTCAATTGGATTTGGAGAAAGTTCTACTCACCAGTGCAGAGCCATGCTTGTTACAACGTTGTTATTGATGGTGGCACAAATGGATGGCTGTCTCTGTTGCTAGCGTCGCCTTCTGCAGCGATAGCCACTCCATGATCGAGTAGGCCTTCCTCAGCAAACTCTCACAACCACCGCTCATCCACGGAGGTTGTTGACATCTTCTCGACGTTGCCTTCTATTAACACAGCTCCCGTGATGGTGCTCCCCTCGCTGGCCACTCTGCTACCCCTCTCGCACTCCCTGACAACAACTTCTATAGTATGAATATTGGAATGATATACCTGTAACCGACAAACTGAAACACCAATGACAAAATAATGCTTGATATTCTTACTACAACAGAAAAGTTCAATATTGTCAGCTATATGATTCTATAGTACGTACAAGGACATTTGTGTGTGAGCTTAATTATATACGAGAGGACCTTCAGAGCAGTTAAAAAAACTACATGGTCGGAAAAGAAAAAATTACAACAGAATTTCATCAGCTTGATTCATGTTGTTTTGAACTCTACCAAGAGAATAAGATGTCAGTATCCACTGTCGGTAGTTGCAGTGTGGCAACTAATTAGTGGTAGGGCAATTAGTCGGATATTCATATATGTAAGCTGAGCTCCTCCTACAGCTTTATAAATGATTTATGTAGAGAAGAAAGGCATGGTACTAAGGCAGTAATAAGTAATATTGAAATCTTCTCTGCATATCATCTATAGTATTTGCAGGTTGCAGGATGGTTACATCAGATTCCCGTGAAAGGTCAAGGAGACGTAGACAATACTAACGGAAATAGCTTCAGTTCAGTTCCACTTTTTTTTTGCTATCACTTCTAATTTCTAAAGGATCGTGGATACCTCTAGTAAACAACTACTAGGAACCGCAAATGATATCTTGGGTTTTAACCAGCTGATTCAAAAACCAAGGGAGACAGATTAGAGATGCTTCAGTTATGTTCCACTGTATGTTTCCTGCATACAGTTCGTATGCAGCTCTACTACCCTGTATTTTCGAGAAACACCTTGTACTACACCCCTTCTTCATGAATGAAAAGCCAATCTGGCATTTTCATCAAAAAAAGAACTCTTGGTTTCTAAGGAAACAATCTAAATCCAGTATGTAATTTGAAGTTCGAATTTCGTTTTTACTCAACAATAGTATCCACTAAATGTACGCAGTATAATGATGTTTCAAGTAATACAGGCAAGCTATGTAACTGAATAAAAGATAAATAAGGTGTGCCATAATGAGAACAAATAGTCATACAACAAATAATAATATCAAACCTAACCCTCTAACTCTTGTCAGCAGCTTCTATCAAGTTGCGGAAGGCCCGTGTCTGAATTATTGGAAGATAAAACACATCAAGTCTTATTACATAAGAACATGGAATCATAAAGAGCATTTACTCGGGCATGTTCACGTGGATCTGGAGCATTGCCCATAAGCTAATGGTGGACAGAATTTTAGTAGTGAAAGAAACAAACCAGTGTCATCCATAATCTCAAATTCCATATGAATCAAAAAGTGATAACTATCCTCGAGAACAAGCCATATACTCGTATTTAGTATCGATCAGTGAGCAGCATCATAGAAGTGTTATTTGTTTGGTTTCTGGCAGAGAGCAGCAATATATATAATGGGGTCGACGCCTTCTTCGGAACTCCCAGATATGCATGCTCATGTTCCTGCCTGCAAGTAACAAAAGACTAAGCACTTAGCTTAGAATTCAATGTAAAAAATGTAAATAAAGAACATGTAAAGGGGATAAGTACACCATTGATTATTTCTCACTGGAGAGCTACACCGGATCCATGGCATAGGAGGAAACTCTTTCAGAGGTATACTGCTACAGCACACAGTACTGTTGAAATGCTAGCAGAAGAAAAAATTCATGGTAGAACGATTATCATTAAAATCATGAGGCCAAATGGCCAACAATTTAGTGGGCCCTGTGATTTTGGGCCAACAGTGTTCATATATTTTCCAGTGCATATATCCCAAAGAACTTGCATCACTTTCTTGCTTTTATTGTAACACCAGTTGATTAATTGACCACAAAACTGATAAAATATTCCTAAGCAAAATTTCTTCTAGTTAGAACTGAAGCCTTTTGATGTTAGCAACTCATCTGGAGTGTCTTGCCCAACATCAAGAAATTAGGATGAGAATGAGGAATGAAGGATTCAACCTGGGCAGATTAAAGTTAATGCATTCCAAAATTGTTGTGGTGGACAGAGCAGCAGACGTAGCTTGATCTCATCCTTGTTGAAGTCGTTGACGAAGAGGTCCAGATTTTAACACATAGATGAGCAAACAATTCCCCTATGCATCGCTGGCTGAGAACAATAATAACAACTTTTGAGATTGATCTTAGGCTTCCTCCTCAGTGTCCACGAGCTGCAAGTCAGTCTCTGCCTCTGAATCGGTGTGCTAACGACGGGGGACAGGAGCCTGAGAGTGTGGCATGCTGCTGTAAACTGAGAAGGGGAGAAGAGGCCTACTGCCATGTTACTGACGGTGACGGGCTAGGCTGCTGTCTGCGCTCCCCCTCGCCGACAAGCATGGACCTGCAAGGTCCCCAGCAGCATACATGGCTGGAGATCCGGAGAGGCAGGGCTCGGCAAGCAGGGGCGGGGCATAGAGCGCGGCGGCCGCGGCCAGAGCATTCACGCCCGTGTCGCCGTAACCATCGGCCGGATCCAACGCACGCGATTCTGACACCGCCCTGCCTCCTGCGCGTCCTCCTCCTCCTCCTCCCGGCCGTTTACCGTGGCGGCGCGGAGCGTGTTGAGCAGCCCGTCGCGGTCGGCGGCGCGTGCTCGAGCCCGCCGGTGCAGGCCCGGAGCGCGGCGGCCTGGGCCTCGGCATCGGCGAACCGCGCGAGGACTTGGACGGTGCGGGGAGGAGGGCGCGGAGGAGAGGAGGCAGGCCGGGGTGCCGGGAGGACGGCAGCACGGCGCGGCGGAGGATGCGGGCCGGCGGCGGCGAGGCGGCGGATCCAGATGGGGTGGGAGACGCAGTCGCTCGATTCGGCTCGCTCGATTCGGGGGTGGATTTTTATTTTTCTTTTTCTTTTTCAAGCGCGTCCGTGGGGCAGACACACGAAACGTTTTCCCCACTTATTTACTAGACTGCGGGTTTATTTTCATAAAAGTCAAGGGGTTTTCGGTAAAAATGCCGATGACGGACGACAAGAAGCATTAGCTGCTTTATTAGTACATAAAGATAAAGATAAAGATTTTTCAAGCGCGTCCCTGAGGCAGACACACGAAACGTTTTCCCCACTTATTTACTAGACTGCGGGTTTATTTTCATAAAAGTCAAGGGGTTTTTTGTAAAAATGCCGATGACGGACGACCAGAAGCATCAGCTGCTTTATTAGTACGTAAAGATAAAGATAGATTAGGACCCCGCTGCCACGAGAGGGTAGGACAAAAGATGTCATGCAAGTTCTTTTCCATAAGCACGTATGACTATATTCGGAATACATGCCTACATTACATTGATGAATTGGAGCTAGTTCTGTGTCACCATATGTTATGATTGTTACATGATGAACCACATCCGCATAATTCTCCATCACCGATCCAATGCCTACGAAGTTTTTCACATATTGTTCTCCGCTTATTTACTTTTTTCTCATTACTATCATACAATCACTACAAAACCCAAAAATATTACTTTATCTACTGTTACCATTACTTCCATATTACTTTGCTACTAAATACTTTGTCAGCAGATATTAAGTTATTCAGGTGTGGTTGAATTGACAACTCAACTGCTAATACTTGAGAATATTCTTTGGCTCCCCTTGTGTCGAATCAATAAATTTGGGTTGAATACTCTACCCTCGAAAACTGTTTCGATCCCCTATAATTGTGGGTTATCAGTAACTAATGATAAAAGTGACCAAAAACGGTATTGCAATGCGTTGAAACAAGGCCTAGGGTTCATACTTTCACTAGTGCAAGTTCTCTCAACAATAATAACATAATGAGAACATATAACTATCCCTCAACATGCAACAAAGAGTCACTAATAGAGGAGAACAAACGAAGAGATTATTGTAGGGTACGAAACCACCTCAAAGTTATCCTTTCTGATCAATCTATTCAAGAGTCCGTAGTAAAATAACACAAAGCTATTCTTTCTGTTTGATCTATCATAGAGTTTGTACTAGAATAACACCTTAAGATACAAATCAACAAAAACCCTAATGTCACCTAGATACTCCAATGTCACCTCAAGTATCCACGGGTATGGTTATACGATATGCATCACACAATATCAGATTCATCTATTCAACCAACACAAAGAACTTCAAAGAGTGCCCAAAAGTTTCTACCGGAGAGTCAAGACGAAAACGCAGCCAACCCCTATGCATAAGTTCACAAGGTCATTGAACCCGCAAGTTGATCACCAAAACATACATCAAGTAGATCACGTGAATATCCCATTGTCACCATAGATAAGCACATGCAAGACATACATCAAGTGTTCTCAAATCCTTAAAGACTCAATCCGATACGATAACTTCAAAGGGAAAACTCAATCCATTACAAGAGAGTAGAGGGGGAGAAACATCATAAGATCCAACTATAATAGCAAAGCTCGCGATACATCAAGATCGTGCCAAATCAAGAACACCACAGAGAAAGATCAAACACATAGCTCTTTGGTACATACCCTCAAATTTCGAGGGTGAACTACTCCCTCCTCGTCATGGAGATCGCCGGGATGATGAAGATGGCCACTGTTGATGGATCCCCCCTCCGGCAGGGTACCGGAACAGGGTCCCGATTGATTTTTGGTGGCTACAGAGGCTTGCGGTGGCGGAACTCTCGATCTAGGTTATTTTCTGGAGGTTTCTGTATTTATAGGAATTTTTGGCGTAGGTCTCACGTCAGGGGGGGTCTCCAAGTCGTCCACGAGATAGGGGGCGCGCCCAGGGGGTAGGGCGCACCCCCCCACCTCGTGGGCAGCCCGGGACTCTTCTGGCCCAACTCTTTTACTCCTGGGGCTTCTTTTGGTCCATAAAAAATCATCAAAAATTGGCGTGTCAATTGGACTCCGTTTGGTATTCCTTTTCTGTAAAACTCAAAAACAAGGACAAAACAGAAACTGGCACTGGGCTCTAGGTTAATAGGTTAGTCCCAAAAATCATATAAAATAGCATATAAATGCATATAAAACATCCTAGATGGATAATATAATAGCATGGAACAATCAAAAAATATAGATACGTTGGAGATGTATCAGCATCCCCAAGCTTAATTTCTGCTCGTCCTCGAGTAGGTAAATGATAAAAACAGAATTTTTGATGTGGAATGCTACCTAACATTTTTATCAATGTAATCTTCTTTATTGTGGAAAGAATATTCAAATCCATAAGATACAAAACAAAAGTTTAATATTGACATGAAAACAATAATACTTCAAGCATACTAACAAAGCAATCATGTCTTCTCAAAATAACATGGCTAAAGCAAGCTATCCCTACAAAATTATATAGTCTGGCTATGCTCTATCTTCATCACACAAAATATATAAATCATGCACAACCCCGATGACAAGCCAAGCAATTGTTTCATACTTTTGATGTTCTCAAACTTTTTCAATCTTCACGCAATACATGAGCGTGAGCCATGACATAGCACTATAGGTGGAATAGAATGGTGGTTGTGGAGAAGACAAAAAGGGAGAAGATAGTCTCACATCAACTAGGCGTATCAACAGGCTATGAAGTTGCCCATCAATAGATATCAATGTGAGTGAGTAGGGACTGCCATGCAACGGATGCACTAGAGCTATAAGTGTATGAAAGCTCAAAAAGAAACTAAGTGGGTGTGCATCCAACTCGCTTGCTCACGAAGACCTAGGGTATTTTGAGGAAGCCCATCATTGGAATATACAAGCCAAGTTCTATAATTAAAGATTCCCACTAGTATATGAAAGTGACAACATAGGAGACTCTCCATCATGAAGATCATGGTGCTACTTTGAAGCACAAGTGTGGTAAAAGGATAGTAGCATTGCCCCTTCTCTCTTTTTCTCTCATTTTTTATTTTTTATTTTTTTGGGCCTTCTCATTATTTTTGGCCTCTTGTTTTCATCCGGAGTCTCATCCCGACTTGCGGGGGAATCATAGTCTCCATCATACTCCTCACTTGGGACAATGCTCTAATAATGATGATCATCACACTTTTATTTACTTACAACTCAAGAATTACAACTCAATACTTAGAAAAAAATATGACTCTATGTGAATGCCTCCCGGTGTATTGTGGATGTGCAATGAATCAAGAATGACATGTATGAAAGAATTATGAAGGTGGCTTTGCCACAAATACGATGTCAACTTCATGATCATGCAAAGAAATATTACAATGATGGAGCATGTCATAATAAATGGAACGGTGGAAAGTTGCATGGCAATATATCTCGGAATGGCTATGGAAATGCCATAATAGGTAGGTATGGTGGCTGTTTTGAGGAAGGTAATGGTGGGTGTATGGTACCGGTGAAAGTTGCGCGATACTAGAGAGGCTAGCAATGGTGGAAGGGTGAGAGTGTGTATAATCCATGGACTCAACATTAGTCATAAAGAACTCACATACTTATTGCAAAAATCTATTAGTTGTCGAAATGAAGTACTAAGCGCATGCTCCTAGGGGGATAGATTGATAGGAAAAGACCATCACTCGTCCCTGACCTCCACTCATAAGGAAGACAATCAAAAAATAAATCATGCTCCGACTTCATCACATAAAGGTTCACCATATGTGCATGCTACGGGAATCACAAACTTTAACACAAGTATCTCTCAAATTCACAACTACTCAACTAGCATGACTCTAATATCACCATCTTCATATCTCAAAACAATCATAAGGAATCAAACTTCTCATAGTATTCAATGCACTTTATATGAAACTTTTTATTATATCCCTCTTGGATGCCTATCATATTAGGACTAATTTTATAACCAAAGCAAATTACCATGTTGTTCTAAAAGACTCTCAAAATAATATAAGTGAAGCATGAGAGATCAATAATTTCTATAAAATAAAACCACCACTGTGCTCTAAAAGATATAAGTGAAGCACTAGAGCAAACAACAAACTACTCCAAAAGATATAAGTGAAGACCAATGAGTAGTCGAATAAGTATGCAACTATGTGAAGACTCTCTTGTCGGTGTCAAAACTAGCGGATCTCGGGTAGGGGGTCCCGAACTGTGCGTCTAAGGCGGATGGTAACAGGAGGCGGGGTACACAATGTTTACCCAGGTTCGGGCCCTCTCGATGGAGGTAATACCCTACTTCCTGCTTGATTGATCTTGATGATATGAGTATTACAAGAGTTGATCTACCACGAGATCGTAGAGGCTAAACCCTAGAAGCTAGCCTATGGTATGATTGTTGTTGTCCTACGGACTAAACCCTCCGGTTTATATAGACACCGAGGGGGCTAGGGTTACAGAGTCGGATACAAGGGAGGAGATCTACATATCCATATTGCCAAGCTTGCCTTCCACGCCAAGGAAAGTCCCATCCGGACACGGGATGAAGTCTTCAATCTTGTATCTTCATAGTCTAACAGTACGGCCAAAGGATATAGTCCGGTTGTCCGAGGACCCCCTAATCCAGGACTTCCTCAGTAGCCCCCGAACCAGGCTTCAATGGTGATGAGTCCGGCGCGCAGATTGTCTTCGGCATTGCAAGGCGGGTTCTTCTCCAAATTCTGAATCCTTGTTTGAGTAGTGTCTGGCTTCCCATAAATGTTGCACTCCTTGGCTTCCGCGCCTAATAATGGATATTCTCCATGCGTCGAGCGAATGCGAGAAGTCGGGCATTTTTACAATTGCCACCCTAGCCATGTGGGTAAATCGTCTATTAAAGAGACGGAGATTCTTAGATCCGGATCACACAATCCTCCCACAATGAGTATCCATCGGAGCATGCCCGGAAAAAATCCATTCCAACATGGTCGGTCGTCGCAGCTTGTAAGTGCATCTAGTGCCCCTTAGTGATTTTGGTGTATTGAAGACTTATAGGTTAAGTAACTAATGCGTTTGTGAGTGTACACAGGTCTATAAGTCTATGAGGAGTTTGATATTTACAGAGAAAGTCGACCCTAAAAATGAAGTTCTTCATCCAAGACTTTGATATTCTCAAGACTTTCAAGACTTTGAAAGTGAAGAAATTGGTGTGACCTTGAAGACTTGGTATTCATTTGAGGAACATGAAGCGTGAAGACTTTTGTTTTCGTAGTTTCATTTTCTCTTTCTTGAGTCATAGGAAACACCGTCTTTGTTAAAGGGGTCGAGGAAATACTAAGGAAAAATTTCCATTTGATGCTCAACTCAAAATCCTACACCTACCAATCTCTTCGAGTGAAGCTTTTGGAAATCTCATACGATTCAGTCAATTTCTTCGATGTGAGACGAAGCTCTTCCGTCAGAGAATTTGTTCGACCGAGGAGTTAGGAATTCGCCAAAGTGTGAATTGCCTACAGTGAGGAACATGATAGCCCCGAGGAATTTGAGAGTCAAATTTCCGATCTTTGTCTTCTTGGCGCCACCGTCCCAAAATATCTTATCCACCTAACGGTCATATCATTGAAGGGCATTTATGTCTTATCATGTCGGGCTGCTCCCTAGGCTATAAATAGCCGCCTACAACCACTAGCTGGTTGGCTGCTCCGAGAGAACTTGGCACTTGTCATCCGAGAGCAACCCATCCTCCGAGGACTTTGAGAGAAAATCATCAAGTGAGGAAAAACCCAAAAGTGAGGAAAAACCCAAAACCAAACCCCAACAAACCCAAAGTGATTGAGCATCATCAAGAAATTGATCCTGCGTGGATCCGACGCTTGTTACCTTTGAAGACTGTGCTTCTTCCAGACGGTTAGGCGTCATGGTCTAGAGCATCCAAGAGGAATTGTGGATCGCCGAGTGACCAAGTCTGTGAAGGTTTGGAAGTCGCTCAAGACTTACCACGAGTGATTGGACGAGGTCTGTGTGACCTTAGTTCAAGGAGAATACGGTGAGGACTTGGTGTCCCGAGCTGCGTGCTTTCGGTGATCGGGTGTCCGAGACTGTGTCCTCGAGTTTAAATACTCACCGCTCCAACCAGACGTACAACCGAGACAAAGCAGCTTGGAACTGGTCTACCAAATCATTGTCTTCACCAACCTAATCGGTTCTATTTCCTCAACCCTTTCATTTCCTCATTCTTGTGTTGAGTATTTGTTCATATCTGTGTTTGAAGACTTTGATCAAGACTTTCTCAATTTCCTCACCAATTTCTTCATCTATTTGTCTTCATCCTGTGTTATCCTGTGATTACGCTTTTCAGACTGTGATTGTCTTCATTTCATCATGATGACTATGCTTGTAATCTGTTATGCTTACTTGAGTACTTATTCGGCGCAAGTAGTTCTTCGCTAAGGAATTTCCTCATCGGCAAATTCCTCAAGAAGAATTCATAAAAATCGCCTATTCACCCCTCTAGTCGATATAACGCACTTTCAATTGGTATCGAGCAAGGTACTCCCTTGTTACGTGTGATTTTGGTTTAACCACCGGAGTTTTAGTTATGTCGACCGCAGTATGATCAAGGTCTCAGCGGTGTCCTACCTTCGATGGGACGGACTACCCCTCATCGAAGAACAAAATGCGAATGCATCTTGAAGCAATTGACAACGATCTACGGTATGTTGTGACAAAAGGTGTTTCCTCACCACACCTTCTCCGAATGATGTTGATGTGAAGAGATTCAAGCAACTCGATTCTCAAGCGAAGAATATCATATGTGGCCATCCGAGCAAAGGTCAATATGGAAGAGTGAGTGCTTTGGAATCTGCCAAACTCATCTGGGACAGTCATCCAAAGTAAATGAAGGTGTTTCAACTCAGCGTGACTCTCGAGTTGATGTTCTTCTAATCTCTTCAACCGCTTCAAAAGACTCGACAACGAAAATGTTCAACAAACCTTCGATCGCCTCACTGACATCTCAAATGAGCTTCAAGCACTGGGTGCCACTGACATCATCGACCATGAGGTGGTGAAGAAATTGCTAAGATCGCTTGATTCCTCATTTGATACTCTGGCACTGATGATACAAGAACGAGCTGACTACGAGTCTCTTGATCCTGCTGATATCCTCGAAAGGCTAAATACTCATGAGTTCCAGCTTCTTTGAAAAGAGAGATCTCTATGGTTACGGCTATGGAAAAACACGCCCTCAAGGCCAAGGTCGTATGCGAATCGAGAGTGAAGACTCGTAGTAGCCTAGGAGATCCTGAAGAATTTGGCCGAGGAGCTAGCACCGCTCGTGAAGAAATTCCAGAAATTCTCAAGACGTGGTCGCTTTGGAAAATCCTCAAGAAGCGGTGATTCCTCATCTAGTGACTATAAGAGAAGACTTTGTCACAAATGCAAGAAACCTGGTCACTATATCCAAGATTGTCCTCGATGGGAAAAGTAATTAAGAAAGATGAAACACAAGGATTACAGTTATGATGACGTGAAGAAGAAAAAGAAATCATCAAAATCTTCATCATCAAAATCCACAAAACCTTCTTCTCACAAGTAGAGCAGCTCCAAAAAGGCTCGGGCATTCATTGGCAAGGAAATGGACTCTGAATCTGAGGAAAATGAGGAAGAGGAGGAGTCTCAAGAATCCGAATCTGGTGTGGCTAGTCCGGCTCTTGCTATCGCTTTTGTTAGCAAGTCCATCTTCAACATCAAGAAACCGACTCACCGACAAGCCCGATGAGGATGATGATGATTACGCTCCCACCTATTGCTTCATGGCAAAAGGTGCTAAGGTACTAAATTTCACCTCCTCTGAATCTAGTGAAAATGAATCGATGAGGATCTCAAGCCCAGCTACTCTAAACTTGCTAAGATTGCTATAAAACAACAAAGGGCTTTTGAGAAGGTTCAAAACATGCTAGATAAGAGTGATGATATGTTAGGTGAAGAAATGGATCGCACTCAAGCCCCGATCGAAAATCTTCAGAGACTTCAGCCTAGGCTTGACAACCTTCAAGGTCATCATAACACTCTCTTATCTCGATCATGAGAAACTTTCTTATGAATTTCTTCAAAGAAAGCAAGATCTTGAGAAGCTAAGAGTGAGTTATGAAGATCTTCAAGGAGCGCGATTCATTACTTGCTCAAAAATCAGCGCTTCTCAAGAAGAATTTGTTCCTCCATGCTTAAAGTGCATTGAACGTGAAACTGCTAATTCTTCACCTGAATGTTCAAATGCTTCAACTGTTACAAATTCTTCACCGCCTCTGCTATCACTAATTCCTCATCCGAGGACATTGCTAGTATCACCGACGATGCAGATCAAGGAATTGTACATGACAGCATGTACAAAAGCCTCAAAGGGCATCAGACTCTTTGTGATGTGCTTAAAAAGCAGATCCTCAATAGGAACCCTAGGAAAGAGGGCATTGCCTTTGAGAGGAAACTCAATGCTGATGGAACGTATTGGAAGCCTGAGCAGTATCCCAAAACCTCATGGGTTGCTGCAAAGGGACCTCCAGTTGATCCATCTACCTTATCTGGTTTTACGTGTGAATTTCCTCATTCTGCTGATGAGTCATTTGACTCCAACTATAAACTGTTCAAAAATCAGAATGGTGAAGTATTTGCTAGATATGTTGGCACTAACTGCAGAAACGGTTCCCCTATGAAGAAAATCTGGGTTCCCAAGAAGTGCCTTGAAAGTCTTCAGGTGAATGTCCTCAAGACACCACCAGTGAAGAATAGGAACCCCAGATCAAATTCTTCATATGGACCAAATTCTTCATATGGATCCAAGTCCTCATACGGACCAAATTCCTCACATGGATCAAATTCCTCAAAAGGATCAAAGTCCTCATATGATTATCATCGTGCTAACAACTCTGTTTCGCAGGTAGAGCTAAGGGCTATGAATATGTGCATTATTCTTCAAACCAATATGTTCATAAGTCCTCAAGAATTTCTCCGCTTATTCATATGCTTACCCTAACCCCTCTTATGTGAAACGAAATGGTTTGGCCTCTATGCCACCATTCTCGTATGGTGCTCCCTAATGATGAACTCTTTGCCACCCCTTCGATGTGGGTGGTGAAGAAAAGAACTAATCTCTTCTGCAGGGTCAGGTCTCGGGCGTGCCTAAACGTCTCAAGAATTTCTTTGGGGCCCGACAAAATGCACGAAAGGGCCTTGAGCTAATCATGATGAAATGAACTTTCATTTCACACGTCCTCCTCGCTTATCTAAATACCGATCGATGAAATTCATCGATGAACTTGATATCATATTCTTCACTGATGAAGTATATGAGATCGTAAGTTGTACTAATTCATCTGCAGGATGATCAACCCAGAGCCACTGAGTGGGTTCTCGATAGTGGATGTACAAATCACATGATCGGTGACAAGAATCTATTGATGGATGCTACCTTATCACCGTCACATCTCAAGCATATCATCTTTGACAAAGGCAAAAGTCGTATTGGGACTTGGTAAGGTTGCTATCTCTAAGGACATGCACATGGACAAAGTCATGCTTGTTGAGTCTTTAGGATATAACCTCATGTCGGCCTCAATGCTTTGTGATCTTGATATGGTTGTTATCTTTGGCAAGTATCGCTCATTGTGATTATGGAAGTCGACAATTTCAAAGTCTTCAAGGCTTTAGGAGAGGAGACTTGTATATTGTTGACTTCTACAGACCACAACCAGCCATGTGCCTACTTGCAAAAGCTTCGTATATCAAGGCTATGGCATCGACGACTTGGTCACGCAGGCATGAGGAATTTGCACACACTTGCGAAGAAGAAGCATGTCATTGGCATTGAGAATGTCAAATTCCTCAAGGATCACCTATGCGGAGCCTGTGAAGCTGGAAAAATGACCAAGGCCAAGCATCCAGCGAAGACTATCATGAACACTACTCGTCCCTTCGAATTGCTTCACATGGACCTCTTTGGTCCCAATCATTATTCAGCAGTCGTTAATGAAGCATCACTATATGGCTTTGTTAAAGTTGATGATTACTCTCGTTACACATGGGTACACATTGTTACTTACAAAAATCAAGTGCGGTGAAGTCTTCAAACGATTTTCCTCTAGGGCTTCAACTAAATTTGGTGTGAAGATCAAGCACATCAGGAGTGACAATGGAACTGAGTTCAAGAATTCTGGTCTTGATGACTATCTTGATGAACTTGGTATCACTCATGAGTTATCTGCTCCTTATACTCCTCAGCAAAATGGCATCGTGGAGCGCAAGAACAGAACTCTTGTTGAGATGGCTCGCACTATGCTTGATGAATACAAAACGCCTAGTCGCTTCGGATTGAAGCAATTGCCACCGCGTGCCACATCATCAATAGAGTATATCTTCACAAATTCTTCAAGAAGACTGCCTATGAACTCCTCACTGACAAGAAACCTAATGTAAGTTATTTCAAAGTCTTCGGTGCCAAATGCTGGATTAGAGATCCTCACCACAACTCTAAATTTGCACCAAAGCACATGAAGGTTTTATGCTTGGTTACGGAAAGGACTCGCACACCTACAGAGTCTTCAACATCGCACTTCACAAGATTGTTGACATCAGTAGATGTGCGGTTCGATGAAACTAATGGCTCGCAAAGAGAGCACCTACCTTCGTGGTTAGACTAACCAAAGACTCGAGGATTCTATCGGGTTCAAGGCAACCGAGGATGTCATTCCCATCAAGAAACCTTTGAAGAATTCATTCCTCAGACGTGAAGACGCCGAGCTGATGCACTCAAGATAATGTCAAGAAAATGGTGCTGAGGAAAATGATCAAATTCCTCGACGACAACCAGCTCATCCTCGCGTTGCAAAAGAAATGCAAGTTGACAAGATCATCGATGACATTGAAGCACCAGGTCCTCTCACACGCTCAAAAGCTTCACATTTATCTAACTTTTGTGGGCACTATGCTTTTGTCTCTATCACGCAGCCCTCTAAGGTAGATGAAGCATTTACGGAGCCGGAGTGGATTCAGGCCATGCAAGAAGAATTACATCAGTTCGAGCTCAACAATGTCTGAACCGTCAAACGTCCGCATCCTCGCAAGCATAATATCATTGGCACAAAGTGGATCTATCGCAACAAGCAAGATGAAAATGGTCTTGTGGTGAGGAATAAGGCACGACTAGTAGCTCAAGGCTACACGCAGTTGAAGGAATTGACTTCGATGAAACTTTTGCACCGCCGCTAGACTTGAGTCTATTCAAGCATATTACTCGCCTATGCTAACCATCACAATATCACTTTATATCAAATGGATGTGAAAAGTGCATTCCTCAATGGTAAGCTTGAGGAAGAAGTATATGTTGCTCAACCCCGTGTTTTGAAGATCCAAAGAATCCGACAAAGTCTTCAGACTCAATAAGGCCCTCTATGGCCTCAAGCAAGCCCCTCGGGCGTGGTATGATACATTGAAGGAATTCTTCGTGAAGAATGGCTTCACACCGTTCACTCGATCCTACTCTCTTTACTAAATCTTATGATGGTGAAATTTTGTGTGCCAAATATATGTTGATGATATTATCTTTGGTCAGATCTTGACCAACGCTATAGTGATGAATTTGCCTACATGATGAGTGAAGAATATCAAATGTCTATGATGGGAGAGTTGAAATTCTTCTTAGGTCTTCAAATTCGTCAACAACACAATGGCATATTCATATCTCAGAGAAATACCTCAAAGATGTCCTCAAGAAATTCGGCATGCAAGACTGCAAAGGTGTCAAAATTCCTATGCCCACAAATGGCCATCTATGCACTAATGAAAATGGTATTGACTTGATCACAAGGTATACCGCTCCATGATTGGTTCCTTATTGTACTTATGTGCATCTAGGCCAGATATAATGCTTAGTGTTTGCATGTGTGCCCGATTTCAAGCTACACCAAGGAATCACACCATAAGGTCAGTGAAGCATATTCTTCGATATCTAGATCACACACCAACACTAGGATTATGGTACCCCAAGGGCTCTACTTTTGATCTCATTGGATATTACGACTCGACTATGCTTTGGTGATCGTGTGGACTGCAAGTCAACATCTGGTACTTGTCATTTCCTCGGACGATCTTTTGGTCCGTTGGTCCTCGAAGAAATAGAACTGTATCACCGTCCACTTGAAGCTGAATACATTGCTGCGGCTCGTCTTTGTGCTCAATTGCTATGGATAAAGCAAACCCTCAAGGACTACGGCATCAACGTGAAGAATGTGCCTCTCTATTGTGACAATGAGAGTGCCATCAAGATTGCTCACAACCCGATTCGGCACTTTCGAAGACAAAGCACATTCAAATTCGTCATCATTTTCTTCGTGATCATGTGTTGAAGGGCGACATCTCCATCGAAAGCACGTGAAGATCAAGAACAGCTAGCTGATATCTTCACTAAGCCCTTGGATGAGAAGAAATTTAGCAAGTTGCGGTGTGAGCTAAATATCTTAGAATCTTCAATGTTCTTTGAAAAGGACACACATCCTAACACTTATGCAAAATTGATGACTTAGATGTGCAACACATGAAGAAACGCTTTTCTTCAATCAATGAAGAATAACACTCTAAGTGTGAAGAAATTAATGAAGAAATTGATTCTCGTAACCCTCGACAATTGTACGCTGTGTCTGAAATCATCATTCTTATACGGTGGGTCACGCCACCACAAAAGTTGAAATCTTCAATTTGAGTTTTTCCTCGCTTTTGAAATTCTTCGCTTTTTCAAATTCTTCAACTTTGCAAAATCTTCACTATTTCCGCTGCCTTTCTTCATTGGCTATATATATATATGGGTTTATGTTCTACAAAGATTCACTTATGGCTATTTCCTCAAGTCGCTTTTTTATGCTAAGTGAATGTGATCGGACCCTTCCCCTCTATGCTATACTCAACCCAATCCATTCACAAATTCTTCATGTGCGTTCTACTTTGAAACTCGTTCAAAATCTTCATTGTGTCCTTGACAAATGAAGAAATTATGACGGAACTTTAAAACGAATCTTATCCAAACCTTCGCTTTTTGCCGCTCAAAACCGCTCCGCATCCCACGATGCATTACTTTACTCACCCACGATCAGACACGATCTCCACTACACAAGACGTGGGTGGCACATGTCGTGAGAAGGGAAATGGTCAGGGGCATGTTCGTCCTAAATCTTCGGGCGACCCGTTTTTCACCGCGTCTATAAATCCCTCTCCCCTTCCTCACTCTTTTACTCTGCCTCGACCTCTCTCTCCCGCTCGAGCTCCTCAAACCCTAGCGCCGCCGCTACTCCATCGTCGTCGGTGAGGAAAAGCTTCACTGCCTTGACCTCGTCGCCGATGTACTCGCTACCGATCATGAAATCTTCACTCCGGCCGTCGCCAGAGCTGTCTTCCTCCGCCAAGTTAGGGCGTGGAAGATCTGAACAGACGAACTTCCGAACTGTTCTTCTCGATTCGTCGTGTTCTTCACTTCGGGTAATTAAAAGTTACTTCTATTACTCGCTTTGATTCTCAAATTTTCTTCAAATTCTTCAAAGGTGTTTATTCCTCAAATCTTCACACATATGAACACCTCAAATCTCTTGACTCGTTTCTCTAAGCTATGATTTTCTTCAAGATTCCTCAATTGTGTGGATCCTCGATCTATACAACTCTGGAACCTAAGACAAAGAACGCTTAGTAAAATTCTTCAAGGCTCATCTGGTCAAATCCTCCAAACTTGTTTTTTTTAAAACCCTCTGAGAATGCATATGACCTCTCCAAATTCCTCGCACCTATACTGCTGTTCCACGGTATAATGTCCATTCTTTGAATCCCTAGGTTCTCATCAACTTAACTCATTTGCAGCGTTCCTCGAAGAAAAACTGCACACTTCTTCAGAGAACTCAATTGTTCAATTTCCTCAATCAAGAAAATGGCGGATGGTAAGAAGCCACGTAAGGGAGGAAAGAAACATGAGGTTATGACTGCGTTTGAAATCCCTGAGGAAATATATGCTGACTACTGCACACCGGATGAAGAAAGCAAAAATCAACGCAAGGTGCGTATTCAGAAGATTGAACGGAGATGGGCACGGGAATGGAGGGAATATAGATATGTAACTCCTTTGGCACCTGGCCAAATAGCTGATCCGACAAGCATCAAACGAGGTGAGGACTTTCCTGATGAATGGGCTAAACGCCAAGCAAAATTGGCAAAGCAAGCAAAGGAGGCAGTGAAGAAATTCAATGAGGATTCTGCCATTGCCATCGCCACAGAGGTCTCGGTCAAACCGAGGAAATCAATGCAAAAGAAGCCTGCCCATAAGCCAAGTGCTTCATCATCTGCGCCCTCACGGCCAAGTTCCTCGGCAGCACCTTCCAAGAAAATTCCTCAAACTGCTGCTGCTCCACCAAAGTCCTCAACAGCTCCGTCAAAACCTTCAGCCTCTGTGCACCTAGCTACATGTCAAAGGACTGCTGGCTTTTCAATTGCCTCAGCGTCTCGCAAGTTCTCGCCAGCTCCCATTTCCTCAATCTGGTCCGACTCATTTGAAGACCAAAGCAACAAATGGACGAGGTCCTCGGCCTAGCCCAAAGAAGAAAATGGTTGCATTCCATGTGCCATCTCGATGATGAGGCATCCGATGAAGAACTCATGGGAATCATCGAGACCGTCAAGTAAGGGCCGCTAGAGCCAAAGGTACATCTGTGCCATCGCTATTGGACCTCAAGAAAGTCCTCGACTTTATTGATCTCTCGCACAATGATCCCAATACCCTCCGCTCGACCTTCATTTGACACCGGACAAAGTCATATGTTGACTCACTTCATAGCTGAAGAAAAATGGAAGTATGAAAAGGCGAGGGAAATCAAAAAGGCTCAATACAGAAGGAGAAGTTCTCGAAGAAAACGTTGTCAAGATGACACCGAGGAGCTTCTCCAGTCCAGATCGAATTCAAAACCTCAAAGAAAACTTCGATTCATACTATGCCGGATTGGCAAGGAGCCAAGGTCGATTCACAACCTGACGAAGAAACTCAAAAATGTTGCTGTCCCAATGCAACATGAGATTCCTCAGTGGAGCCTCATTTCGACCCTCTTGAAGAAAATGCCAAGACCGGCCGATGACGTTCAAATTCAGATGAAAAGCGTTGATTCCGTGGCTGATGATCCCATTCCAGCCATTGAAGAAATTGCGTGGCACCCACTAGTGGTGCGCTGAAGAACTTGCTCAAGACAGGAACTGCATCGGTTGCTCTCAAGAAACTGAACCAAATTCCTCGGCTCCTCCTGCGCCAACTCCAACTCCAATTCTTCCATCTCGCTTCGATGTGAAGAAAACCAAGGCTGCAGAATGAGCTGCTGTGAAGAAAAGGAAAGCATCACCACGTCCAGATTCTTCGGCTGTGAAGAAAATGAAGCCAATGACCAGCTCATTCGAAAATCCAATTGATGTTGTTCCAATTTCCTCCATACCATCAAAGGAAGTTGTTCCTTTTGGAGAAGACTATGAGATCCCAATCAGATTCGATGAAGAACATCGATCACGCTTCGTCAGAGCAGCTTGATGAAGAAATTGAAGTGGATGCCATCCCTTCAACCCCAGATTATTTCCTCATCGGACTATGAAATTCCTCAGCCGATGTCGAGGAAATTGAAGATGAAGATGTGGATATTGGATGCACCACACCAAGTTCAATGATGACTTTTGGGAAAGTCAGATCCCAATACTCCTCTCTTCACCCCGCTCCAACAGATTCCTCGGTCCCCCGCACAAACAAATCAATCGACTCAAGAAAATCAACCCAATCGTTCTCATGCATGAAGAAATTCCAGCCACTAGTGTCGATGAAACTGCTAACTTCTTTGCTAATCCTCGATCGCACCTGTTGAGGAACAAGAAATACCTCAGCACCAAGAACCTGAACTTACAATTCACGAGGTGGTGATGCAACTCATGACACCCCTCGCCCAAGCAAAAGAATCCGTTCTCAACCAAGCAAAAGTTCAAGGCTGAAGATTTCTTTGCCGAGCACGTATTCTTCATCGAATATAATCCTTATGATTACGCTCGCATTAGGAAGAGGCGCTTACGGACTGCCGCCAAGCCAACTTCTATTCCTCGGTGCTCTTCAACAAGGATAAAATCTTCGATCATGCTCATATTCCTCATGTGGATATGGAGTCACCGCCAGCTTTGAGCCATTCCTCGGTGTTCTTCATGACGCATGACTTCTAAATTTCTGCACCGATATCTCGTGGATCGGAATGAAGAGCTAATTCTTCGATTTTATGCAACACCGCACATCACCGGAGACGCCAAGACGTGAAATCATGGGTCTTTGATTGGATGACCAAAAATACTCACTACAAGGCACCAACTACTTAATTGCTTAGTTCCCTACCACTCATTCCTCCACTGGATGGTGCACGTCAGATCTATGACGAACCGTAACTTACAAATCACTATATGCAAGTGCTGATGAAGCCTTTGAAGCCAAGGCAGGCCCCAAGAACCAAATTCCTCGTCAAGGAATTATTATATGTGCCTCGGACAGTCTATCGTATTCTGAGAAGACAATGAGTCCAATCAAAGGTCACGACTCGAATGATGAAGAAGTCGTTGGCATCATGAAGAATATGCTTTTCAACATCATCCATGGCGTTCCGTCAACTTCCATGATTTCTTCATGAGGACTCGGCAAACATTGCTATGTCACCATTTGAAATTTGAAGCCTTATGCGCCTTGGATAATGAGATTCATCGGAAAAGGTCTTCACTCAATTACAAAGGCGACACCTTTGAACCACTGCAGCTACTTGCCCCGATTGAAGTCCTCAAATGGACAATTACCTCGGTGATGACAAGGGCAAGGCCATCTTTGTGATCGATGAAGGCATTCGTCCATTGGATGGACAGTTTCATAAGCGACATCCTACTCCACCAATGATGACTCGCCACACATGACTCAAATTGCAAATACCTCGGTCAAGCAAAATCCTCAAGCTCGCACCTGTGGTGATGATCGATCGTGAGTTACTCCTCGGTCTTCATCGGAAGGTTGATCGTAATCATAAATGGGTCAAGCGTCGGTTTGGTTCAATTCTTCACAACATGACCTCTACACACAATGCGGTGAAGAAAAACCACTACTACCTCCATGAAACCTTCAAACGCACTGGCTGTTCTTTCACATGTCTACGATGCGTAAGAACCGACGTCAATGGGTCTCAAGGAAGAATTTGGTGATGCGCACCTCCTCAGAAGAAATTCAAGAAGGTCAAAGTTCCTTCCTTGGTGGCCAGCTCCTATTCTTCATCTCGCGACAATCGATGAAAATGAAGACTTGGAAGACACCGCGGCTGGTCCTACTTCAACAAACAACCCCGACAATGTCAAGGCTCCGTCTTCAACTTGAAATTCTTCAAGAGCGTTAGTCCTCAGTTTCGATCCTTTTGGTCATTCAATGACAAAGGGGAGAAATTTGAGTTAGTCTTCAAGCGGGTCTAGTTTTTGTCTATATACCGTATTTTATTAAGTTACAACTCTCGTTCTTCTGAAACCTTTTATTGGATCGAGTTGTAATCTTAAACCCGATGGTGCTTTGATACTTTTGATGCATTATGCTCTTGCTCTATGTTACGATTCTCGTGAGCTCCTTGAAAATCTTCATAGCAAATCGATTTGAGCTCGATATTCTTGATGCGTTACTTTGCATAACATCAAGCACCATATTTCATCATGCATTTCAAATTCTTCATATTATATGTTAAATGCGTGTATGAATTACAAGATATAGGGGGAGATCTCCATGATTCAATTCTTCAAATGTGCATTGCCTCAAAAGCAAATTCCTCACTATGCACATTTTCAGGGGGAGTTCTTCTATATCTTGCAATCAAATTCCTCATTATCGGTATTTACAATTCATATGTTTATCCTCGTTGAAAACTTAACCCATATTGTCATCAATCACCAAAAAGGGGGAGATTGTAAGTGCATCTAGTGCCCCTTAGTGATTTTGGTGTATTGAAGACTTATAGGTTAAGTAACTAATGCGTTTGTGAGTGTATACAAGTCTATAAGTCTATGAGGAGTTTGATATTTACAGTGAAAGTCGACCCTAAAAATGAAGTTCTTCATCCAAGACTTTGATATTCGAAGACTTTACGAAGACTTTGAAAGTGAAGAAATTGGTGTGACCTTGAAGACTTGGTATTCATTTGAGGAACATGAAGCGTGAAGACTTTTGTTTTCGTAGTTTCATTTTCTCTTTCTTGAGTCATAGGAAACACCGCATCGTTAAAGGGGGTCGAGGAAATACTAAGGAAAAATTTCCATTTGATGCTCAACTCAAAATCCTACACCTACCAATCTCTTCGAGTGAAGCTTTTGGAAATCTCATACAGATTCAGTCAATTTCTTGATGTGAGACGAAGCTCTTCCGGTCGCCGAGGAATTTGTTCTCGATCGAGGAGTTAGGAATTCGCCGGTCGAATTGCCTACACAATGAGGAACATGATAGCCCCGAGGAATTTGAGAGTCAAATTTCCGACCGTTCTTTGTCTTCTTGGCCTTGTTGTCCCAAAATATCTTATCCACCTAACGGTCATATCATTGAAGGGCATTTATGTCTTTTCATGTCGGGCTGCTCCCTAGGCTATAAATAGCCGCCCCCTACAACCACTAGCTGGTTGGCTGCTTCGAGAGAACTTGACACTTGTCATTTGAGAGCAACCCATCCTCCGAGGACTTTGAGAGAAAATCATCAAGTGAGGAAAAACCCAAAAGTGAGGAAAACCCAAAACCAAACCCCAACAAACCCAAAGTGATTGAGCATCATCAAGAAATTGATCCTGCGTGGATCCGACGCTTGTTACCTTTGAAGATTGTGCTTCTTCCAGACGGTTAGGCGTCATGGTCTAGAAGCATCCAAGAGGAATTGTGGATCGCCGAGTGACCAAGTCTGTGAAGGTTTGGAAGTCGCTCAAGACTTACCACGAGTGATTGGACGAGGTCTGTGTGACCTTGTTCAAGGAGAATACGGTGAGGACTTGGTGTCCTGAGCTGCGTGCTCGATGTTGGGTGTCCGGACTGTGTGTCCTCGAGTTTAAATACTCGGCCCGCTCCAACCAGACGTACAAGCCGAGACAAAGTGATTGGGCCAGTCTATCAAATCATTGTCTTCACCAACCTAATCGGTTCTATTTCCTCAACCCTTTCATTTCCTCATTCTTGTGTTGAGTATTTGTTCATATCTGTGTTTGAAGACTTTGGTGAAGATTTTCTCAATTTCCTCATTCAATTTCTTGATCATTTGTCTTCATCCTGTGTTATCCTGTGATTACGCTTTCTGTACTCTGTGATTGTCTTCATTTCATCATGATGACTATGCTTGTAATCTGTTATGCTTACTTCTGAGTACTTATTCCACTGCAAGTAGTTCTTCGCTAAGGAATTTCCTCACCGGCAAATTCCTCAGTGAAGAATTCATAAAAATCGCCTATTCACCCCCCCTCTAGTCGATATAACGCACTTTCACAGCTCCTCCTCTCACTCCCGTAGCCCTAAGCCCGGCAATTGGAAGAAGTGTTCCGTCCCTCACAGCCAATTAGTAGAGTTCTGAGACCCGGGTTTCTCCCTCCAGCGCATATGGTCCCCGTTCGAGCTGGGCTCGCCACCTATAACGGCGGGGAGCAAGCGGAGATCTTTCCCAGCCCATCCATGGGGGAGCGGGTATGCCTTGTCCCTTACTTACTAAGAGGGCTTGGATTTCCAATTCATTCGTTCCTCCACGGGCTCCTGGAGTTCTATGGCCTCCAGCTGCATAATTTCACTCCCGCCTGCATATTACACATTGTTGGCTATGTCGCCCTTTGCGAGCTGTTTTTGGGCTGCGAAGCTCATTTCGAGCTATGGAAGAGGTTATTCTGCCCGCACTTGCATACGTGAGGGGTCACTGTACCAAGTGAGCGGAGCCGAAATATGGTGCATCGCCGGGACCGGATACTTGTCCAGACTCAAGAAGACATCCGAGGACTGGCCTTGAGTGGTTTTATATGGAGGACGTCCCTTCCTGACCCTATTCGGATGGGCCTCCCCAGTTTGACAATGCTCCTCGAAGAAAGCGCTGCAGCTGGCGCCCTCGGAGCCCTCAGGAGGAAGATAACGGAGAAGTCATTTACCTGATGGGCCGGATAAAAATGCTGGCTCAATCAGGATTAACAATAATCGAGGTTATGTCAATATGTATAATGCGGGGGGTACAACCACTTCAATATCGTGGGCACCCCATGTGGCACTTTAACGGTGAAGATGATGCCACCCGCTGCGGGCGTAAGGGACCGGACTCAGTTGCTGCTCTAGCAAAAATCCTGACCGATTTGTACAAGGGAGAGGAAGAGGAGTTCATCCGCATTAAGCCACAGGATGGATTCTCCATGTACAACCCTCCGAGCTAGGTGAGCTGTCACCTTTTACTCCCAACCTCCCCGCATTCTTCGTCATAAGTACTTACCTTGCCGTTTCATGGCAGGAACTGCGAAAAGCTGTAAGGGAGGTCCACAGCCCGCCTCCACAACCGGAGGACCCCGACCATGCCCTCAATCCCGGACTCGAAGAGGATCCGGTCATATTTGTGGAGCTGATCGACAGGACATTCTATCAATTGAGCTGCAATGATGCCATGGTGGCCATCATAGCCGACTATCCTGGGCTACTCCCTGCATCGCATGTAAGTAAAACCGGAGTCCCAACTTCCGATAAGGATCCCCTTTTATGCACTTCACCTACCATACACATATGGTGTCTTACAGGGAAGGCCCTCGGGACGCCATGCCGAACCCGCAGTGACTCGCCAACAAGGGGCACCGAAGCCGGGTAGGCTAAAAAGGAAGGCGGTCAGGACTGAGACGTCGGCGCAGAGGTATGATATAGAACCTTGCTCCGTGGTTGTCGTCTTTTAAAATATAATAATATCCACGTTTCCTAGTAGAAAAAACGCTTGCCGGACTATATCCGGAGAGGTTGCCGATCACGCCTCCACCAGTCGGGCTCCAGGGCCGGACATAGAGGCGGAAGCTAACACGGGGCGAACGCCGGATGCTCCTCCTACAGAGGATGCGGATAGGCTAACCGCTACAAATTCCGAAGTGGAGAGCGCCATGAATCACAGGCGTCGTCGGGCTGTACTCCGTGACGCTTGTTTCTCCCAAGAGGCGTTTGATGCCTTCAACTCAGGAGACGCGTACATCCGTGCTTCTCAAAATGGTTTTGCGAGCCACGGACCAAAGATGTAAAGGATATACGGGTAAGAAAATCGATGATTATATATATCAAGAGCCCACGAGACTTGAAACAGTTGACACAATTGATTTAAGGATCATTATTTGTGCAGGTTCACCGAGAAGAATACCCAATTGTGTCAAGAGTCGAAGAGTGCAAAGCCCACGCGTGCCGATTACTTGTTGAAGGAGTCCGAGAAGGCCCCCTCTGGTAACACTTGTCTCTATTGTAAAGAATGACAGGTACCACATAGTATGCATCATGCATGCAAATCTAACAATAGATTCTGCAGATGACTCCGGAGTGAATCCAGAGGTCGTGATAAGGAACGAGCCGCATGCCCAACGACATCTAAAGGCTGGTGAACGCGTGCTTAATAAGGTTAGGCAGGAGAAAAACAATCTCCAATATGCCAATATCCAGCTGGGCATGGAACTGAAGGATGTTCGGGCCCAGCTTGGTGACTCCGTAAAGGAGAATAAGAGGCTTCGACGCGGCATTTTCAGTAAGTGCTTGAACAAACTTTTAAAGAGTTCGACGAAGAAACCGGCTAACAGATTTATATCTGCTGCGGGTATCTTGTGGGTCGTCCGAGGAGGAGATGCCGGGTCATGGTGATCTTCGCCGGAGCTCTCACAGCTGCACGAACAAGTTTGGCAGGTGATGCAGGGCATTGCCCAAGCCTTGTGGCCATCCGTCTCCCTGCCAGGTGGCATGGGGGAGCTTGTAGAGAAGCTCAAGGGAGCGCAGCGGCGCTTCTGATTATGGAAGATATTAGCCTGCCGACAAGGTGCGATGGTGAAGACGCGGTATACCAAGGCTGACCCTAACCACATGGCCATTTGTGGGGCTTGACGGGAAGGAGATCCCCGTCAGTTTGGTGTATGACCAAGTAGAATTAGCCGCAAAGTATTCCCAACAGGATTGTAGGCTAGACAGCCTGTTGGATGGTATAGAAGAAGAATTTAGTCAGTCTAAGTGACTATGTACTTCAAGTGACATATATTGTCCCTAGCCGGATTGTAAATCATTTGTCATGGCGGACCTTTTCGCTTCGACCTCTGGACCCAAGTCCGGAGTGTATCCGAATACCCGCCGCTATGTAAAACTGGGTACGCGTGGAAACCAGGCGTAGGGGTCATAAGTGCTTGAACAGACAAGTACCCAACTAGCTATGTTATATTACATGGATAGTAAGAAACATATTCCAGGGAGAATAGTTCCGTTAAGGGTTCCTTTCCCTGGGTACGCATGCCCTAATGTGCATGTCTAAACTGCGAAAAGAGATGCGGGCTATAAACATCTGGGGGGCATGTATTAAAATAAATAAAAGTCATTTTTGTTCACCGACCGAGTATTCCCTTAAGAACGCTAGCTTTCGGCTTCACCCAGTCTGAGGTACACATCCGGTGACCGGCGATAACAATCGCAGAGGTGCTCCCCTTATGCCCTAGCCGAATTAACGGGAACGTAGGGCATAAACAAAAGAGCCAGGCAACCCAGCTTGGCCAAAACTTAAGTCATATCGATGCATATAATGGCGAAAAAAGGTACATGTGGAAGAATAACACATGTGTGGGGCATAAAGCCCGGAAAATAGTTACATTAAGCTTCTGTATAAGAAGCCCCCAGGTATAATGAGCGCGGTTAGCGTGTCAAGATTGTGTGGTCAAGACACAATTTAGCCTTTTAAGGCCTTGAATAAAAGGAAGAAAAGGAAAGAGAGAAAAAACAGATAACGGATATGTAAAAAATTAACGGAGGTAAGGAGACGAACATAGAGTCCGGCACTAGGCGTAAAACCTTCGGAGTCTGGCTGCGTTCCATGGGTTTGGCTCGAGTCAATTATCCGATGCATCCCGCAGATGGTACGCTCCATCGGTCAGAACCTGGTCAATAATGAAGGGACCTTCCCATTTGGGCTTGAGCTTGTTCTTTTTCTTCTCCGGTAGGCATAGAACGAGTTCGCCAACGTTATAAGTTTTGGCCCGTACTTCTCTGCTTTGATACCTTCGAGCATGTTGTTGATAGAATGCGGAACGGGATTTTTCCACGTCACGCTCCTCCTCCAGGGCGTCCAAACTGTCCTGCCGATCAAGTTCGGCCTCTTTTTCTTCATACATGCACACTCGAGGTGAGTCATGAATTATGTCGCAGGGCAGTACCGCCTCTGCGCCGTACACCATAAAAAACGGTGTGTATCCGGTAGTGTGATTCGGCGTGGTCCGCTGCCCCCATAGTACGGAGTTGAGCTCCTCTACCCTGTGCATGCTTGATTCCTTTAAGGACCGCACAAATCTGGGTTTAATGCCGCTCATGATAAGACCATTTGCTCGCTCGACTTGACCGTTAGTTTGCGGGTGATAGACAGAAGCATAATCGAGCTTGATGCCCATGTTGCTGCACCACAGTTTGACCTCGCCAGCTGTAAAGTTCTAGCTATTGTCGGTGATGATACTGTGGGGGATGTCGTAACGGTGTACAAATCCAGATATGAAGTCTATCACTGGTCCGGATTCAGCCGTTATGACTGGTTTGGCTTCTATCCATTTGGTGAATTTGTCCACCATGACCAATAGGTATTTTTTCTTATGGGTTCCCCCTTTGAGGGGTCCTACCATATCAAGCCCCCAGACCGCAAAAGGCCAAGTAATGGGGATTGTTTGGAGAGCGGTAGGCGGCATATGGCTTTGGTTTGCAAAAAGCTGGCAACCGGCGCAACGTTGAACAAGGTCCTGTGCGTCTGCTCGGGCCGTCGGCCAATAGAAACCTATACGGAAGGCCTTGCTTACAAGGGCTCAGGCTGCAGCGTGGTGGCCGCCAAGTCTAGAATGGATTTCTGCCAAAAGCTTCCGCCCTTCCTCTTCGTAGATGCACCTTTGAAGGACTCCGGTAGTGCTTTTCTTATAAAGCTATCCCTCGTGGACCTTGTAGGCTTTAGACCGCCGCACTATGCAGCGTGCCTCATTTTGGTCCTCGGGTAGTTCCTGCCTGGTTAGGTAGGCCAGAATGGTTCTGCCCACGGGCGATGACGGCCATTATCACGCGTGAAATTTGAAGGTGTTATTTTGGTGGCAGAGCCTCCGATTGTGTCAGAGTGTTCGGTATCTGGTGTTGTGGCCGGGTCCGGACTATTGTTACTGGTGTCCCTTTCCCAT
Source organism: Aegilops bicornis (assembly GCA_021605145.1). NCBI lineage: Eukaryota > Viridiplantae > Streptophyta > Magnoliopsida > Poales > Poaceae > Aegilops > Aegilops bicornis. The sequence continues at coordinate 574,484,012 of CM038670.1, read as the reverse complement.
ACCATGGATGTCTTAAACAACCTTTCCAAGAAGATGTTAGGTGGGACAGGGTCGCGCTTAGCACCGATACGGGCGAGGATATCCGCCGCCTGATTGTTTTCTCGAGCCACATGGTGGAATTCAAGCCCCTCGAACCGAGCTGACATTTTGAGGACGGCGTTGCGATAAGCCGCCATTTTCAGATCCTTGGCGTTGAAGTCTCCATTTATTTGAGATATTTCGAGGTTCGAGTCCCCACGCACCTCCAGGCATTGAATGCCCATGGAAACTGCCATCCGGAGACCATGTAATGTGGCCTCAGATTCGCTTCACGTTGTTGGAGTCGGTGTATAGTATTTGGAGTACGTATTGGACTATATCTCCGGTGGGGACGTCGAGACGACGCCAAATTTCGTGATCAGCCAAAGCATTTTAGAGCCGTCGAAGTGCATGATCCAATTGGAGTAAGCGACGTATTCTTTAGGGAGTTCGGCTTCTGTCCACTCGGCGACAAAATCGTCCAGTACTTGCGACTTAATGGCTCGTCGTGGTCTATATGTTATGTCGAACGGGAGGAGCTCGATAGCCCATTTGGCAATCCGGCCCGTGGCATCGCGGTTGTTTGTTATGTTGTTGAGTGGTACTTCCGAGGCCATCGTAATTGAACACTCTTGAAAGTAGTGTCGTAATTTCCGGATGCCATAAATACGCGTATGCTATCTTTTGATAATGTGGGTACCGTGATTTGCATGGAGTGAGGACGGTGGATACATAGTATACCTGCTTTTGAAGTGGGAATTTATGTCCGTCCATCTCTCGCTCGACGACGAAAGCACTGCGCTTACAACTTGGTGAGTTGCCGCTATATATAACAGCATTGGTTCGCCGACATTTGGCGTGGCCAAGATTGGGTTGGTGGCCAGGATGGCTTTTATTTCTTCCAATCTGGTCGTGGCCGCATCCGTCCACTCGAAGTGTTCGGTGCACCGAAGAAGGCGATAGAGGGGTAGTGCCTTTTCTCCTAATCGGGAGATAAAGCGGCTTAAGGCCGCCACACATCCAGTTAATTTCTGGATTTGCTTGAGGTCAGTTGGGATAGCCAACTATGACAGAGCTCGGATTTTAGCCGGATTTTCTTCAATTCCTCTACTGGAGACGATGAAGCCCAGGAGCTTTCCGGCGGGCACGCCGAAGACGCATTTTTCCGGATTGATCTTGATGTCATATGTTCGGAGATTGTCGAACGTGAGCCTCAAGTCATCTATTAAGGATTCGACGTGTCTAGTTTTAACGACCACATCGTCTACGTATGCCTTCGCTGTTTTGTCGATCTGTTTTTCCAGGCATGTCTGAATCATGCGTTGATACGTTGCACCGGCGTTCATAAGCCCGAACGGCATGGTGTTAAAACGGAAGGGGCCGTATCGGGTGATAAATGCCGTTGCGGCTTGGTCGGACTCCGCCATCTTAATTTGATGGTATCTAAAGTATGCGTCGAGGAAACACAATGAGTCGTGTCTCGCAGATGGCGTCGATAATTTGATCGATGCAGGGGAGGGGGAAGGGATCCTTGGGGCAAGCCTTGTTAAGGTCCTTGAAATCGACACATAGGCGCCAGGATTTATCCTTCTTTGGTACCATCACTAGGTTTGCTAGCCAGTCCAGATGTTTTATTTCTCTAATGAATCCGGCCTCCAATAACTTGGCTAGCTCCTCTCCCATGGCTTGTCACTTAGGTTCAGAGAAACGTGGAATAGTCTGCTTGACCGGCTTGAATCCCTTTAGAATGTTAAGGCTATGCTCGGCCAGCCTGCGTGGGATTCCTGGCATGTCTGAAGGATGCCAGGCGAATATGTCCCAATTCTCGCGCAGGAACTCCGCTAGTGCGGCGCCTACAGCGGGGTTTAACTATGCCCCAATGGATGATGTTTTTGTAGGGTCCGTTGGGTGGACTTGGAATTTTGAATATTTCATCTGCTGGTTTAAAAGAGGTGGACTTGGATCTTTTATCGAGTATCACGTCGTCCCTGTCCACTATGGAGCGCAGCGCAATTAATTCCTCGGTCGTGAGGGCTTCGGATAATGCCTCGAGGGCCAGTGCGGCTGTTTTGTTTTCGGCATGGAGTGCTATGTCCAGATCACTAGCTAGAGTGATGATTCCATTAGGCCCGGGCATTTTGAGCTTCATGTACCCATAATGGGGTATGGCTTGGAAGATCGTGAATGCCTCCCGCCCTAGAAAGACGTGGTATCCGCTACTGAATGGGGCCACTTGGAATGTGATTTCTTTGGACCTATAATTCTCCGGCGTGCCAAATACCACATCTAGTGTGATTTTCCCAGTGCATCGTGCCTCCCGACTAGGGATGATTCCTCTGAAGGTCGTGCTGCTTTGCTCAATGCGGTTTCGCTTATTTCCATTTTTTCAAGAGTCTCCTCATAGATGAGGTTTAATCACGCCGCCATCCATGAGCACTTTATTAAGTCGAAAGCCGTCCACAATTGGACTAAGGACCAAAGCGGCTGGTGCTCGGACTGTTCGGAATTTAGGTTCGTCACTGGCATTGAAGGTGATAGCCGTGTCGCTCCATGGATATATTGCTGCCACATGGCAGACTTCGGCAAGGCTGTTGAGTGCTCGCTTACGCCTATTATTTGAGGCGAAGGTCTCAAAGACTGTCAATACTGTATTGTTGTTATCCACGGGATGGTGCTCTGCGGTATTTTTAATGAGGAGATCCTCACCGCTCTTGGCCACCTGCCGGAGTACCCAACATGCTCTAAGGTTGTGTGTTGGTATGGTATCCGTTGTACTGTGAATTTTGCATGGCCCATTAAGACATCCCTCCAATACGGTTCCACGCCCTGTAGTGGGCTTTTGCTTCTTTGTAGTTGGGTCGGGCGACTTACGAGAGTGCACCCTTTTAGTTTGGACTGGGGGTTTTGTCAGAGCCGGAGCATCCCAAAATTTTGTTTGGGTTTTCCAGGCGCTTTCCATCGCACAGTACTTCCGTACTATGGCCGCCAAGTCAGCAAAGTGTGCTATGTCACGACGACTTATGGCGTTGAGGATTCCCTTGTCCGTGAAATTATTGCAAAAGAATGAAATTGCGTCTTCCTCGCGACAGTCCTTGACCTTGTTCATTACAAGGAGGAATCTGGCCCAATAGTGGTGTACTGTCTCCTGGGGCTCTTGTCTAATGTGGGAAAGATCGTTTATGTCTGGGTGGGTGGGTGGATTTAAGTCTGAACCTTGACCCGATCTGAGACCCAGGGGCAGAGGAGTTTCCAATCTTGGGAGTTCGGGCTCCGGGATATTGCCCGATAGGTCTGGCCCGCTGCCTGATTCTAGGTTCAGGGTTTGGGCGATATCCTCCCGTAGACGAGTATCCGGCTCAGAGAGCTCGGTAATTCGGACATAGTTTGTCCTCAAGATAGAGGAAGAATCGTCGCATTGCTCCTCCACCACCTCTATCTGCTGGGTGACCGGCGGGGAGTTAATCTCCCTTTGGTCGGGTTTAAGCCCGATCTGATCATAGTCTGTAGCAACTCCCAAAGCGGTGATGTGATCCAAGAGCTCGTTCAAAGAAGAGAGTTCTATTGGATCCAACTGCTCGGCGAGTCCCGAGCTGACGTGGAGGCTGTTTTCGATGACCCAAGAAGTCATCGTTCGGCAATGACGAGCAGCGGTCATGACGAAACCGCCTAGTCGGAGAGTTTGGCCTACAGCCTGTGGCTCCCTGTAAGTGATGTTGTCCTTGACAACGAGGCGAGCCATCCAGCCATATTATGACGGCACAGTTGGAACTCTCAATGAAAGCACCAATGTCGGTGTCAAACCGCGGATCTCGGTAGGGGGTCCCGAACTATGCGCCTAAGGCGGATGGTAACAGGAGGCGGGGACACAATGTTTACCTGTGTTCGGGCCCTCTCGATGGAGGTAATACCCTACTTCCTGCTTTATAGATCTTGATGATATGAGTATTACAAGAGTTGATCTACCACGAGATCGCAGAGGCTAAACCCTAGAAGCTAGCCTATGGTATGATTGTTGTTGTCCTACGGACTAGACCCTCCGATTTATATAGACATTGGAGGGGGCTAGGGTTACACAGAGTCGGTTACAAGGGAGGAGACCTACATATCCGTATTTCCAAGCTTGCCTTCCACGCCAAGGAAAGTCCCATCCAGACATGGGACGAAGTCTTCAATCTTGTATCTTCATAGTCCAACAGTCCGGCCAAAGGATATAGTCCGGCTGTCCGAGGACCCCCTAATCCAGGACTCCCTCATCTCTAACATTTAAGAATTTCAGATCTTGGGATATTATTCAAACAGCAAGCAAAAGAAAATAAAATAAAATGACGCTCCAAGCAAAACACATATCATGTGGTGAATAAAAATATAGCTCCAAGTAAAGTTACCGATGAACGAAGATGAAAGAGGGGATGCCTTCCGGGGCATCCCCAAGCTTAGGCTCTTGGTTGTCCTTGAATATTACTTTGGGGTGCCTTGGGCATCCCCAATCTTAGGCTCTTGCCACTCCTTATTCCATAGTCCATCGAATCTTTACCCAAAACTTGAAAACTTCACAACACAAAACTCAACAGAAAACTCAGTAAGCTCTGCTAGTATAAGAAAATAAATCACCACTTAGGTACTGTTGTGAACTCATTCTAAATTCATATTGGTGTAATATCTACTGTATTCCAACTTCTCTATGGTTCATACCCTCCGATACTACTCATAGATTCATCAAAATGAGCAAACAACACATAGAAAACAGAATCTGTCAAAAACAGAACAGTCTGTAGTAATCTGTATCATTTGAATACTTTTGTAACTCAAAAATTCTGAAATAAATTGGTAGACGTGAGGAATTTGTCTATTAATCATCTGCAAAAAGAATCAACCTAAAATCACTCTCCAGTAAAAAAATGGCAGCTAATCTCGTGAGCGCAAAAGTTTCTGTTTTTTGGCTAGATGAATTATTTATTACTAAACAGGAGCAAAAGCAAAGGACAAAAGTAAAATTGGGTTGCCTCCCAACAAGCGCTAACATTTAACGCCCCTAGCTAGGCATGATGATTTCAATGATGCTCACATAAAAGATAAGAATTGAAACATAAAGAGAGCATCATGAAACACATGGCAAGCACATTTAAGTCTAACCCACTTCCTATGCATAGGGATTTTGTGAGCAAACAACTTATGGGAACAACAATCAACTAGCATAGGGAGGCAAAACAAGCAAATCTTCAAGATTTTCAACACATAGAGAGGAAACTTTACATTGTTGCAATATGTAGAAGCATATGATCCTCTCTCATAATAACTTTCAGTAGCATCATGAATGAATTCAACCATATAACCAGCACATAAAGCATTCTTTTCATGATCTACTTGCATAGAAATTTTACTACTCTCCACATAAGCAAATTTATTCTCATCAATAGTAGTGGGAGCAAACTCAACAAAATAACTATCATGTGAAGCATAATCCAATTGAAAATTAAAATCATGATGACAAGTTTCATGGTTATCTTTATTCTTTATAGCATACGTGTCATCATAAATAGGAGGCATGCTTTCATCATAATAAATTTGCGCATCAAAACTTGGGGGACTAAACATATCATCCTCATCAAACATAGCATCCCCAAGCCAGTGGCTTTGCATATCATTAGCATCATGGGTATTCAAAGAATTCATACTAACAACATTGCAATCATGCTCATCATTCACATATTTTATGCCAAGCATTCTATGTGATTCTTCTTCTAGTACTTGAGCACAATTTTCCTTCCCATCATTTTCACGAAAGATATTAAAAATATGAAGCATATGAGGCACCCTTAATTCCATTATTTTTGTAGTTTTATTTTATAAAATAAACTAGTGATAAACAAGAAACAAAAAGATTCGATTGCAAGATCCAAAGATATACCTTCAAGCACTCACCTCCCCGGCAACGGCGCCAGAAACTGCTTGATGTCTACTACACAACCTTCTTCTTGTAGACGTTGTTGGGCCTCCAAGTGCAGAGGTTTGTCGGATTGGGAAGACGTACGACTACATCAACCGTGTTGTCATAACGCTTCCGCTTTCGGTCTATGAGGGTACGTGGACAACACTCTCCCCTCTCATTGCTATGCATCACCTAAATGGATCTTGTGTGCGCGTAGGAATTTTTTTGAAATTACTGCGTTCCCCAACAGCATCATCCCGCAACTAACTCATTAGTCACATTGCTTGCAAGGCTTATAGTGATGTGCATTACCGAGAGGGCCCAGAGATACCTCTCCGATACACGGAGTGACAAATCCTAATCTCGATCTATGCCAACCCAACAAACACCTTCGGAGACACCTGTAGAGCATCTTTATAATCACCTAGTTACGTTGTGATGTTTGATAGCACACAAGGTGTTCCTCCGGTGTTCGGGAGTTGCATAATCTCATAGTCTGAGGAACATGTATAAGTCATGAATAAAATAGTAGCAATGAAACTAAAACAATCATAATGCTAAGCTAACGAATGGGTCTTGTCCATCACATCATTTTCTAATGATGTGATCCCGTTCATCAAATGACAACACATGTCTATGGCTAGGAAACTTAACCATCTTTGATTAACAAGCTAGTCAAGTAGAGGCATACTAGAGACACTCTGTTTGTCTATGTATTCACACATGTACTCAGTTTCCGGTTAATACAATTCTAGCATGAATAATAAACATTTATCATGGAATAAGGAAATAAATAATAACTTTATTGTTGCCTCTAGGGCATATTTCCTTCAGTCTCCCACTTGCACTAGAGTCAATAATCTAGTTCACATCGCCATGTGATTTAACATCAATAGTTCACATCACCATGTGATTAACACCCATAGTTCATATCGCCATTTTACCAACACTCAAAGGGTTTACTAGAGTCAGTAATCTAGTTCACATCGCCATGTGATTAACACCCAAAGAGTACTAAGGTGTGTCATGTTTTGCTTGTGTGAGAAGTTTAGTCAACGGGTCTGCCAAATTTAGATCCGTAAGTATTTTGCAAATTTCTATGTCTACAATACTCTGCACGAAGCTACTTTAGCTAATTGCTCCCACTTTCAATATGTATCCGGATTGTGACTTAGAGTCATCCAGATCGGTGTCAAAGCTTGCATCGACGTAACTCTTTACGACGAACTCTTTACACCTCCATAACCGAGAAATATTTCCTTAGTCCTCTAAGGATAATTTTGACCGTTGTCCAGTGATCTACTCATAGATCAAAATTGTACTCCCTTGCCAAACTCGTAAGGTGGTATACAATAGATCCGTACCCAAAGATGGCATACTTTATAGAACCTATGGTTGAGGCATAGGGAATGACTTTCATTCTCTCTCTATCTTCTGTCGTGGTCGGGCTTTGAGTCTTACTCAACTTCACACCTTGCAACATAGGCAAGAACTCTTTCTTTGACTGTTCCATTTTGAACTACTTCAAAAACCTGTCAAGGTATGTACTCACTGAAAAAAACTTATGACGCGTCTTGATCTATCTCTATAGATCTTGATACTCAATATGTAACTAGCGTCACCGAGGTCTTTCTTTGAAAAACTCCTTTCAAACACTCCTTTATGCTTTCTAGAAAATTCTACATCATTTCTGATCGACAATATGTCATTCACATATACTTATCAGAAAGGATGTAGTGCTCCCACTCACTTTCTTGTAAATACAGGCTTCACCGCAAGTTTGTATAAAACTATATGCTTTCATCAACTCATCAAAGCTTATATTCCAACACCGAGATGCTTGCACCAGTCCATAGATGGATCGCTGGAGATTGCACACTTTGTTAGCACCTTTAGGATCGAAAAAAACTTCCGGTTGCATCATATACAACTCTTCCTTAAGAAACCTGTTAAGGAATGCAAGTTTTTGACATCCATTTGCCAGATTTTATAATCATAAAATGCGGCAATTGCTAACATGATTCGGATAGATTTAAGCATCGCTACAGGCGAGAAAGTCTCATCGTAGTCAACCCCTTGAACTTGTCAAAAACCTTTTTGCAACAAGTCGAGCTTTGTAAATAGTGATATTACCGTCAGCGTCCGTCTTCCTCTTAAAGATCCATTTATTCATTATGGGTTGCCGATCATCGGGCAAATCCACCAAAGTCCACACTTTGTTCTCATACATGGATCCTATCTCAGATTTCATGGCCTCAAGCCATTATTCAGAATCTGGGCTCATCATAGTTTCTTCATAGTTCGTAGGTTCGCCTTGTCCAACAACATGACTTCCAGGACAAGATTGCCGTAACACTCTGGTGCGGAATGTGTTCTGGTCGACCTACGAGGTTTAGTAGTAACTTGATCTAAAGTTTATGATCATCATCATTAGCTTCCTCTCTAGTTGGTGTAGGCATCGTGGGAACGGTTTTCTGTGATGTGCTACCTTCCAATTTGAGAGAAGGTACAGTAACCTCATCAAGTTCTACTTTCCTCCCACTCACTTCTTTCGAGAGAAACTCCTTCTCTAGAAAGGACCCATTCTTAGCAACAAATATCTTGCCTTCGGATCTGTGGTAGAAGATGTACCCAATAGTTTCCTTAGGGTATCCTATGAAGACGCACTTCTCCGATTTAGATTTGAGCTTATCAGGCTGAAGCCTTTGACATAAGCGTCGCATCCCCAAACTTTAAGAAATGACAACTTAGGTTTCTTGCCAAACCATAGTTCATACGGTGTCGTCTCAACGGATTTAGACAATGCCATATTTAATGTGAATGCAGCTGTCTCTAATGCATAACCCCAAAACGATAGTGGTAAATCGGTAAGAGACATCATAGAACGCACCATATCTAATGAAGTACGGTTATGATGTTCGGACACACCATTACGCTGTGGTGTTCCAGGTGGCGTGAGTTGTGAAACAATTCCACATTGTTTTAAATGAAAGCCAAACTCGCAACCTTCGCCTCCGCGATCAGATCGCAGAAACTTTATTTTCTTGTTACGATGATTCTCCACTTCACTCTGAAATTCTTTGAACTTTTCAAATGTTTCAGACTTGTGTTTCATCAAGTAGATATACCCATTGTTGGGGAATGTAGTATTTCAAAAAAAAATCCTACGATCACACAAGATCTATCTAGGAGAAGCATAGCAACAAGCGGAGAGAGTGTGTCCACGTACCCTCGTAGACCGAAAGTGGAAGTATTTAGTAACGCGGTTGATGTAGTCGAACGTCTTCCATTCTCTCTCTATCTTCTGCCGTGGTTGGGCTTTGAGTCTTACTCAACTTCACACCTTGCAACACAGGCAAGAACTCCTTCTTTGACTGTTCCATTTTGAACTACTTTAAAAACTTGTCAAGGTATATACTCATTGAAAAAACTTATCAAGCATCTTGATCTATCTCTATAGATCTTGATGCTCAATATGTAAGCAGCTTCACCGAGGTCTTCCTTTGAAAAACTCCTTTCAAACACTACTTTATGCTTTCCAGAAAATTCTACATCATTTCTGATCAACAATATGTCATCCACATATAATATCAAAAATTCTACAGAGCTCCCACTCACTTTCTTGTAAATATAGGCTTCTCCAAAAGTCTGTATAAAACCATATGCTTTGATCACACTATCAAAGCGTACATTCCAACTCCGAGATGCTTGCACCAGTCCATAAATGGACCACTGGAGCTTACACACTTTGTTAGCTCCTTTTGGATTGACAAAACCTTCTGGTTGCATTATATACAACTCTTCTTTAAGAAATCCATTAAGGAATGCAGTTTTGACATCCATTTGCGAAATTTCATAAAATGCGGCAAGTGCTAACATGATTCGGATAGACTTAAGCATCGATACAAGTGAGAAAAATCTCATCGTATTCAACACCTTGAACTTGTCAAAAACCTTTTTTCAACAATTCGAGCTTTGTAGATATAACACTACTATCAGCGTCCGTCTTCCTCTTGAAGATCCATTTATTCTCTATGGCTCGCCGATCAACAGGCAAGTCCACCAAAGTCCACACTTTGTTCTTATAGATGGATCCCATCTCAGATTTCATGGCCTCAAACCATTCTGCGGAATCTGGGCTCATCATCGCTTCCTCATAGTTCATAGGTTCATCATGGTCAATTAACATGACCTCTAGAACAGGATTACCATACCACTCTGGTGCGGAACATGCTCTAGTTGACCTACGTGGTTCGGTAGTAAGTTGATCCGAAGTTCCATTATCATTATCATTAGCTTCCTCACTAGTTAGTGCAGGAATCACAGGAACGGTTTTCTGTGAGGAGCTATTTTCCAATTCGAGAGAAGGTACAATTACCTCATCAAGTTCTACTTTCCTCCCACTCACTTCTTTCGAGAGAAACTCCTTCTCTAGAAAGGATCCATTCTTAGCAACAATGATCTTGCCTTCGGATCTGTGATAGAAGGTGCACCCAACAGTTTCTTTTGGGTATCCTATGAAGACGCACTTCTCTGATTTGGGTTCGGGCTTATCAGGCCGAAGCTTTTTCACATAAGCATCGCAACCCCAAACATTAAGAAACGACAGCTTAGGTTTCTTGCCAAACCACAGTTCATACGGTGTCGTCTCAACGGATTTAGACGGTGCCCTTTTTAATGTGAATGCAGATGTCTCTAATGCATAACCCCAAAACGATAGTGGTAAATCGGTAAGAGACATCATAGATTGCACTATATCTAATAAAGTACGGTTACGACGTTCGGACACACCATTATGCTGTGGTATTCCAGGCGGCATGAGTTTGTGAAGATATTCCACATTGTTTTAATTAAAGGCCAAACTCGTAACTCAAATATTCGCCTCTGTGATCAGATCGTAGAAACTGTTTTTCCTTGTTACGATGATTCTCCACTTCACTCTAAAATTCTTTGAACTTATCAAATGTTTCAGACTTGTGTTTCATCAAGTAGATATACCCATATCTGCTCAAATCATCTGTGAAGGTCAGAAAATAACGATACCTGCCGCGAGCCTCAACACTCATCGGACCGCATACATCGGTATGTATTATTTCCAATAAGTGGCTCGCTCTATTGTTCTAGAGAACAGAGTATTAGTCATCTTGCCCACGAGGCATGGTTCGCAAGCATCAAATGATTCATAATCAAGTGATTCCAAAAGTCCATCCGCATGGAGTTTCTTCATGCATCTTACACCAATATGACCTAAACGGCAGTGCCACAAGTATGTTGCACTATCATTATCAACTTTGCATCTTTTGGCATCAATATTATGAATATGTGTATCACTACGATCGAGATTCAATAAACCATTCATATTAAGTGTATGACCATAGAAGGTTTTATTCATGTAAATAGAAAAACAATTATTCTTTGACTTAAATGAATAACCGTATTGCAATAAACATGATCCAATCATATTCATGCTCAATGCAAACACCAAATAACATTTATTTTAGGTTCAACACTATTCCCTATGATAAAGGGAGTGTGCGATGGTGATCTTATCAACCTTGGAATCACTTCCAACACACATCATCACCTCGCCCTTAACTAGTCTCTGTTTATTTTGCAACTCCTGTTTCGAGTTACTACTCTTAGCAACTGAACCAAAGATCAAATACCGAGGGGTTGCTATAAACACTAGTAAAGTACACATCAATAACATGTATATCAAATATACTTTTATTCACTTTGCCTCCTTCTTATCTGCCAAGTATTTGGGGTAGTTCCGCTTCCAGTGACCATTCCCTTTGCAGTAGAAGCACTCAGTTCTAGGGTTAGGTCTTGAAGGAAATATGCCCTAGAGGCAATAATAAAGTTGTTATTTATATTTCCTTATATCATGGTAAATGTTTATTATTCATGCTAGAATTTTATTAACCGAAAACTTAGTACATGTGTGAATACATAGACAAACAGAGTGTCACTAGTATGCCTCTACTTCACTAGCTCGTTGAATCAAAGATGGTTAAGTTTCCGAGCCATGGACATGAGTTGTCATTCGATTAACGGGATCACATCATTAGAGAATGATGTGATTGACTTGACCCATTCCGTTAGCCTAGCACTCGATCGTTTAGTATATTTCTATTGCTTTCTTCATGACTTATACATGTTCCTATGACTATGAGATTATGCAACTCCCAAATACCGGAGGAACACTTTGTGTGCTACCAAACATCACAACGGAACTGGGTGATTATAAAGGTGCTCTACAAGTGTCTCCGATGGTACTTGTTGAGTTGGCATAGATCGAGATTAGGATTTGTCACTTCGATTGTCGAAGAGGTATCTCTGGGCCCTCTCGGTAATGCACATCACTATAAGCCTTGCAAGCAATGCAACTAATGAGTTAGTTGCGGGATGATGTATTACGGAACGAGTAAAGAGACTTGTCGGTAACGAGATTGAACTAGGTATTGAGATACCGACGATCGAATCTCGGGCAAGTAACATACCGATGACAAAGGGAACAACGTATGCTGTTGTGCGGTTTGACCGATAAAGATCTTCGTAGAATATGTAGGAGCCAATATGAGCATCTAGGTTCCGCTATTTGTTATTGACCGGGAACGAGTCTCGGTCATGTCTACATAGTTCTCGAACCCGTAGGGTGCGCATGCTTAACGTTCGATGACGATCGATAATATGAGTTTATGTGTTTTGATGAACCGAAGGTAGTTCGGATTCCCGGATATGATCACGGACATTACGAGGAGTCTCGAAGTGGTCGAGACATAAAGATCGATATATTGGAAGCCTATATTTGGACATCGGAATAATTCCGGGTGAAATCGGGATTTTACCGGAGTCCCGAGGGGGTTACCGGAACCCCTGGGGGCTAATGGGCCTTGTTGGGCCCTAGTGGAGAGAGAGAGAGAGGGGCTGGCCAAGGCAGGCCACGTGCCCCCTCCCCTTGAGTTCGAATAGGATAAGGAAGTGGGCGGCGCCCCCTTGCTTTTCCCCTCTCCCACTCCTTCCTTCCCCCTCCTAGTGGAACTAGGAAAGGGGAGTCCTACTCCCACTAGGAGGAGGACTCCTCCTCTTGGCGCGCCCTCCTAGGGCCGGCTGGCCTCCCCCCTTGCTCCTTTATATACATTGGCAGGGGGTACCCCAAGACATAGAAGTTGATCAGTTGATCTTTTAGCCGTGTGCGGTGCCCCCCTCCACCATAATCCACCTCGGTCATATCGTAGCGGTGCTTAGGCGAAGCCCTGCGTCGGTAGCATCATCATGTGACACTCCAAAAATATTCTTTTGGTTTTCTTCAAAAAACTTGTTGGATTTGAAGAAGGTCTTCTAAACCCTTCCAAAAATCTCTCTCAAAAGCTTTTTCCCTTTAGCAAATATTTTATTTTTGCATCTCCTTCAACTCTAGTGTTTGGTTTTTAAATTTTTCTTCTGATTGCCCTCTTCTCAAAATTTCAAGAAAAATCTTTGGAGTTTATTTTTCTTTCAAAAAGAAACTCTAGGAGTTTTGCATCCTCTCCAATATTTGAAACCACTCATGATTTTTACCATGCACCACATGGTAAAATCTTCCCAAAAATCTCTCCTTCCACTTTGGGCAATCCAAACATTCTGTCTCAACAAGTTCAACCCTTTTCTGAATTTTATTTCATTTAATTCTCCTCCCAAATCTTTTCTGTCCATTATTTTGAGCCTAGGTGATTTGCAAAGCAAGTACCTAAATGCATTTGAGTTTTGACCTCAAAGCAACTCCCCTAGATAGTCCTTGGTACCCACAACCTAGAACAATCAAGACCCACTCCTCTTCTGTTCAAAGATTTCAAATTCTAGTGTCTGCAAGTTTGGACCAGATTTGTCAAATTTGGTGAAATTCATATCTTCTCTGCTCCAAACATTTCACAAAAATTCAGGCAGCCTCTAGATGCAATGAGAGGCCCCTCCACCAAAAACCAGCTCAAGGAAAAATCCCTACATGCCTAAATCATTCTGTCGAACACCTTGCATGCACTATTACTGTTCATCTTCGTTTAAATTCAGATTGCAGTGTCGTTCTCCGTCGGTGGCACCCTGGCCCGCCTGCGCCGGTGTGTCTTGCGGCGGCAGAACCACCGTAGCGGCCGACAGGGAGCAAAACTGCGGCATAACGCCGTTCGGCGCCGCCCAAACCTCCTGGTAGCTCCGCGTGGCCATTTCCATGCCAGCGCACACATGCAGCACCGTCGCCGTGGCACGGCAAGCACAAAGCATGCTCCCTGCCGCCGACGGGCCCGCGCCGCCCCGTTCCGTCGAGCTCTCCCTAAGCAACCAAACCCCGACGCGTTTAGCACCTAAACGGAACCAGGAACCCCACGACGACGGCCAACCTCGACCTCCCGATCAACGCCCTGCGCCACCGTAAACTTCGCCGGAGAACCCCGTTCTCGGCAACCGCCTCGGGCCGGCTATATATAGCACCCCCGAGCGCGCTCTCGCCCCCGCACACCTCCACCACCTCACTAGTCCTCGCCAAGCCCCTGGAAGGGCCTCGAGGGGCTCTTCTTCCTCGACTCCAGCCGCTCCGTTCCGCCTCGGCCTCCACCTCGATTCACTCCGGTGAGGTCGACCCCGGCGCCCAAATCCCGTCAGCTACCCTCTCATGCTACCACGATTCTAACCCCCTCCTCAATTCCTCTTCCGCAGCACTCTCCGGCGAGGTCCACGACCACCCGAACCGCCGTCCGCCGGAGCAAGCGTCGCCGTCGACGTGGTACTCACCGGCGACCACCACCACCACCCACAAACGCGGAATGGCGCCCTAAACACGGAGGTACCCTCCGATCTCCCTGCCTCGCCGTGGATCGCCATGCGGCGACCACCATGACTCTCGGCCACCGCGAGCCCCGTCTCTCTCATTTGAAATTTCAAACCTGACGGGTGAGACCCGCCCGTCAGCCTCTCTTTTGTTTTTTGAATCGTTTTCTGAAAGCGTACTTTGGCAAATACGCTTCCACTCGGAACCGTTTTTCTGCACTTTTCTGCTTAGGCCCCTGAGGGTTTTCTGTTTCATTACAGATGGGTCCTTGGACCAAAACCCTTATAACTTTTTAACAGAAAGGAATTTTTGAGTGATTCTTTTTCTGTCCTCTTCAAATTTTTGTCTAGTTTTTTATCATGTTTATTTAAAAAAATATTTGGATTAACTTTCTGTGACCCACGGTATTTACGTTAGCGCGTGTATTTTGTGTACCGTAGATACCGAAGGAGGTGACGGAACCGCGAACTTCGCCGAGCTAGACCCCGACTACTCCGAACCAGGCAAGCAATGTTTGAACTTTTGATATGATGAGTGTCTGGGCATGTTTGCATTATTTTGTATCATGGCACGTTCATGAGCATTTCAATGATAGTTTATCTCGTAAGAGTTGAGGTAAATGAGCTCGGTAAATCCACGAGTTGTTGGAAACCTGTTGCATGGGCATGAGTTGGCATGAGTATGGGTAAGATGGCAGTGTTGTAGCATGCCAGGCTTATGCCAGATCGTTGACCCCGTGTCAACACAAATCATCGAAATTCCGTCTGCCTCCCTTTCAGACTACCACATGTTTCCCGCAAGGGCTACGGCTTAGTAAGTTGCAAACCACTTCCTGGTACACACCAAATCGAGAGGCCGGGATGAAGGTTCCATGGCCCTGGATTAAAGCCTTTCATCCAGTCAGGGGGCATGGGTGTTTCCAGTTGGGACCGAGAGGGGGGCACCCCTTAGAGCGCGCGTATATAAATTTGATCCCATGCTATTCGAGATTGTGATCTCCCCGTCTCAAAGTTTTTCTTAAACGCTGTCTAGGGTGATTCCTGGCAACGTGAGGTATGATGGGTGTGTACTAGCTAGTTGTGTTTCCTCCGAAATACCGTAAACGGAACTAGTCCTTCGTGACTACGGAAATCCGTTGGCTGTGGAAATTTTTTGGTACAAACTCTGCAGAGTCAAAATTCTTGAATTCATCTTATTCATATCTGTCGGTGTACTAGAGTAGGGGTACCCTAGTATCCCGAACTCGTGCACGGGCAGTTGCAGCACCCCGCGGCAAGGCTTGCCTGGTCACCGGCAAGATCCTCCGTGGTTCCTTTGGAGCCATTCAAGAACAAAATATTTGACCAAGAAGACAAGGCCCCGGCAAGTGGAGCTTGCCGGGAAGGCCACTCAAGGCACGCAGAAGACAAGACCCCGGCAAGAGGAGCTTGCCGGGAAGGCTCGGAGGGCGACAAGCCTCCGGGCGCGACAAGGATTCAGTCGCGGCAAGGCGCTTGCCGCGGTAGGCAACCTCTCTTCATCTCCGCTCTAGCTCATCCACCAACGTGTCGCCATGGGACCATTCCATGCGCCACAGATCAAGAGGTCAGGCAGCCAGCGGAGAGCAGCGATAAGCGGCGCTGACAAGCTTGCCATCGTGGCGAGCGGTGGCGCACCTGACGGTCCCTGTTGCACTGTTTAGGCGACATGGACGGGCATTTAATGCTTTTGTCCTTTGCCGTCAGGGTTAGGTAGAGTACACTGTACACTGTTCAAGTAGGTGTACCAACTACTGTTTTTCCATTTGTATCCTCATCTACGTTGCCACCTGTCGGAGACCCCTTGAGCATATAGAAGGAGGCCCATGCGCAACGTAGAGGGGGTTGGGGGTGGAGTTTGATTCCAACGCAACCAGAGAACACTCACGCTAGGTCTTGTAGCTCTCATCGCTCCCTAGCAAGAACACAATACAATCAGACAAGCAGCAGTAGGAGTATTATCTCTCCGGAGAGCTCCGAAGCTGGGTAAACCGCTCGTGTGCTTCGCCTCGATCCGCTCTTCGTGCGATCTCCGCCCCCTCCGAACCAAAAGGGGCCCGGTCCGCCGGCCCCATAGGTGTTCGTGGGTCCGATCAGCCTCCCCGACAATATCCGAGTACCGTGTTCATCTCATCTTGTCAAGTGTCAGTCTCGGTGACAGAAACTCCTGAGAACCATTTGAGTATTAAATGTTTATTTCCCGTGAATGGACTAACCCGCTTGTTGTCTTGTGATGTATATTTTCCGGAGCACCATATCTTGTCGATTCTGAATAATAAATTATAAGCCCTTTTCGCGATGTCGCTCGGGCGTCCCAATCGTGGCATTGTTATTATTTACCTTTATTATAAGCCCTTTTCTGCGATGTCGCTCGACGTCCGATCGCGGCATTGTTATTATTTACTTCTATTATAAGCCCTTTCGTGATGTCGCTCCGACGTCCGATCATGCACGCATGTATTTTATTTCAATATAAGCCCTTTATGAGGTGTCGCCGACGCTCGATCGTGGCATGTTTTACTTATTTGTTCACCCTTCGAGGCGCCCTTCGCATAATTCGATCGGTTTTGAGTTTTGTCTTCTTTGGGTTTTTGAGCGGACTACCACGACTCCTTCTTATTTACTTTGCTATACTGATTAAATTGAGCATTGTTAAAATTAATCATGTCGCATTCATGCATTCATTTGTTATATCTTTTGTCCGAACTGTCTTGCGAGTACTTTCAAAGTACTCACCGCTTGTTGATTTGGCGAGATCTTGTGAAAGGCGATCTCAAGGATGAAGAGTTCGATAGCAAGTCCGACGCCTAGAGGAATCCTGTCGGTCTCGTCGCGACCCTCGGATTAGTCATTGTGATATATCCGCTTCGCTACCCAAATAAATTCATCGAGCCTCACCTCGACGCCTTTCGATGAGCCGCCAAAGGCAGAGTCTTATTAACCACCCCATTGTGTTATTCAACCAACCACTCATATCTCGAGTCAGTAGTATTTCCACCCCACACCTTTGTGTCATATCCGCCATCGTGTATAATTATCGACGTGTTTGTAATAATTGGTTGGGCATCTTCAGTCCGACCCTGTAATATTGTAATGCTACTGGCTTATTGTATCAAAGTTTTGTCTACCAGTATGAAGGATTTTCCTCATATTGGACTTCATAGGTCGGTTGTTCAATAAATATTTTTATTGAAAAATCGGTCATGACAAGCTTGGTACCAGAGCCAGTCTGACTGTAGGAAGCCACTAGGTGCGATTGCTAATCGGTTATTAGCATAATAGATCTATTTATTAATTTCACAAATGTAGTCAATTTCGGCGATCGGCATAAATTTATGATTTGACTACTCGTGATTTTTGCCTACTTTTGTAGATGGCTAGCAATGATCGCGAGTTGCAGATGTTCGCCAACATGCCCGATGGGTTCGTCAAGCTTCTCTCCTTCATCGTCCAAGTCGCGATGGGGCCAGATGTGCCCGATCTTCTCTCTCTCGGACAAGGTCAATGACCGTCTAACCATGCACCAAGTCAGCGGTGGAATTCAAGAGAGGGCGAGTTGAGCGTTACCGGTTCATGGGGAGAGCCATGCCCACAGAGAAGCATGCATTGCAGATGGCAGCCCGTGAGGCGATAGCTCGTCTCAGGGATATCCTTCCTTCGATGAAGACTCGTCGCTACCGATACCTGCCATGTCACGTGCCATATACCTGCCACTACGTGTTCTCTTGCCCCAGAGGAGAACGGGATGAAGCTTTTGAGATACTTATCGAGTATCTCCGAGCTTTGGAGGCAGCCTTCGACAACCTGGTGGACGACTTTATAGCTGCCCGCATGGACTCAATCCATGGCTGTGCCGCCAACAGGAGGGAGCTCTCACAAGAAGACCGCCACTTGACTTTCGTCTCACATCAAGATCGTTTACTCCTACTACTCGCAGCACCACTCGTCAGCCTCGCCTACCACGGAGGAGTTCAACCATGTCATTGCGCCTACTCCGTCTGCTCAAGACCACCCTCGTGCCCGCTCATGTTCGAGTTGTCCCAAGACAGGCACCTGCTCCACCAACTCAGCACAACACCTCACCTCTGGAGCCTATCTCCGAAGAGGAGGTTGAGTCCCCAGCCTCACTACGCCTCACCCTTGGCAGGCCAAGAGAAATCCTTACCATCTCCGACTAAGGACACTTAGCCGCCATGTGATGTACCGACTTGTACGATATGTTTATATGTAAATAGGCTGTGAGAAGTAGCTTGTTTGCGCATCATGTAGGATCTGGAGGAGTGCACTAGACTAAATAACATGTCAGGATTGTGTACGCATATCCTGAGTGATGTATTGTATAATTACTACTTGCGTGTAGGATATGTAATGGACAGTCCTTCTCCGTGCGCAAACGTGTATTCTCTTGAAAAATCTTGGAGCATTTGCAACTTTTTCCATCTTCTTGAATTTATTGATTTTTGCGGCTCAATTTCTTTTCTTATGAGTGTTTCAAAATATATCCCCAGAGTGAACTATGTCTCGTCCTTGGACGCGCTCCATGCCGACTCCGAAAGAGGAAAATTATGGCACACCCCTAGGCAACAATTTCACACAGGGGCAGACAAGTCAACAGGACAGTGAAACGACACTTCCCCAAATGTGTCGTCTTTATGAACAAAGTCAGCAGCAACATCAGGAAATAATGAACCAAGTCATCAATATGGGGAATCACCGTGGATAGTATCAGCAGCAATCAAAGTTATCCGAGCTACAGAAGACACGTCCCCAAACATTTTCTCACACCGACAAACCTCTTGAAGCCGAGGACTGGCTTCGAGACATGAAAAGAAAATTAATCATTGCCCAGTGTTCAGATCTTGAGAAAGTGCTTTACGCTCTGCACTATCTCACTGGAGCAGCCGCATCGTGGTGGGAAAATTTCCTACACATGCACCCCAACGAAAATAATATAACATGGGAGGAATTTAAAGAAGGTTTTCGTGGGGCACATATTCCTAAGAGTCTTATGAAGATCAAATAGAGAGAATTTGATGACCTCAAGCAAAGGACAATGACGGTGTCAAAATACAACAGTCAGTTTACTCTCGTCTTCGCCACGCCAACGAGGAGCGTATGTCGGAAAACAAAAAGATGGAGAAATTCCTAGACGGTCTGACACCCGCGCTTAAATGCCAATTGGTCGTATACACCTTTCCAGATTTTAAGACGCTGGTAGATAAGGCCATTACCTTGGAAAATGAGAGACGCAGCTTATAAGATTTCCGCAAGCGGAAGAGGGACCAGACTAATCACGCCCGCAACCACCGCAGCAAGACAGATGTTCAAAAAAACTGGACACCCAAACCCAAGACAAGCGTCTCACGCCCAATCAAGAATTTCCATGCAAGGGAGAAGGAGTAAACATACCGCCCAGGCGTTACAATTACGCTTAGGAGAAGAAGGGCACTATGCCAAGCAAAGGCCCCAAGCCAAGGAACTTCGACCACAAAGCCGAACAACGGAAGCAATAACTTCGGCGCCAAAGCGCAACAATTTCAACCCAAATAACAACCACGAAGGGTCGTCAACCACGTGACCAAAGAGGAAGCACAAAATTCCCGGATATCGTATTTCGGTACGCTTCACATCAACACAATACCTGCCATGGTTTTGTTTGATTCTGGAGCTTCTCACTCATTCGTTTCGAAAAGTTTTGCTTTGCAAAATAATTTTTCGATGCTTCCCTTGGAAAAATCTATGATCGTCAAGTCTCCTGGAATTAAGCAAGTTACCCAGAATTATTGCCAGGGTGTGGTTATCGAGTTTGAAGGGTTGAAGTTTCACGCAAATCTTATCGTGTTGGAAAACAAAGGACTAGATGTCACCTTAGGGATGGATTGATTAACCACCAACAAGGGTTTTATTGACTGCTTCAACAGGACCGTAATTCTCACCCATCACCACGGGAAGACCATAAAGGTTTCAGCCAAGGAAAGAAAAATATCCCGGCAACCGAGATTGAATAAGGTGGATATTTCTGAATTGAGCAAGGTTCCAGAGTGTGTGAATTTCTAGATGTATTTCCCAAGAGCTACCAGCATGCCACTGCATCGAGAGATAGAATTCAGCATTAAACTAGCACCGGAACCGCTCCCATATACAAGAAACCATACAGAATGGCACCATCCGAATTGGTAGAACCAAGAAGCAAATACAGGAATTATTGGAAAAAGGGTACATACGAGCCGTTCCTCACCTTGGGGTTCACCAATTTTGTTTGCCAAAAGAAGGATGGAACACCGAGATTGTGCATAGACTATCGAGCGCTAAACATGGTCACAATCAAGAACAAATATCCGATGCCACGAATAAATGATTTATTCGATCAACTCGCTCAGGCCAAGGTGTTCTCAAAGATTGACTTAAGGTCGGGACACCACCAACTGAAAGTACGAATTGAAGATATTCCCAAGACAGCTTTCACCTCCAGATACGGATTGTATGAGTTCACCATAATGCCATTCGGACTAACAAACGCCCCCGCATATTTTGTTCACCTCATGAACAAAGTATTCATGAAGTTTATGGACAAGTTTGTTGTGGTATTTATCGATGATATTCTGGTATACTCCAAAACACCAGAAGAGCACGATGAACATCTCCGGATTGTACTAGGAGAACTCAGGAAACATCAATTGTACGCTAAATTCAACAAGTGTGAATTTTGGCTAAAGCAAGTAGGTTTTCTGGGCCACGTACTGACCCAAGAAGGTATCGCCGTAGACCCGGAAAAAGTCAAGGCCGTGCCATTATGGAAGCCACCAGCCAGCGTGACGGATGCACGAAGTTTCTTGGGAATGGCAGGATACTACCGGAGATTTATTGAAGGATTCTCCACCATAGCAAAGCCAATGACGTAACTACTCAAGAAAGACAGGAAGTTTGAATGGACGGAAGCTTGCGAGAAAAGTTTCCAAGAAATGAAGAGCAAACTGACGACAACACCAGTACTAATTGTGCCAGATATACACAAAATTTTTGAGGTATTTTGTGACGCATCTCGAAAGGGCCTCAAAAGCGTATTGATGCAAGAAGGCAAGGTTGTCGATATGTTTCCGCACAACTTCGCAAGCATGAGGAAAATTATCCTACACATGACCTGGAATTAGCAAAGAGTTATTCATGCACTCAAGGAATGGAGACACTTCTTACTTGGTAATCGCTAGAAATATACACGGACCACAAAAGCCTCAAGTATATTTTCACACAACCAGAACTGAATTTATGACAGCGACGCTGGTTGGAATTAGTAAAGGATTATGATGTTGGAATCCACTACCACCCAGGCAAAGCAAATGTTGTTGCAGATGCTCTGAGTCGGAACCCCAGTCCGGACAATGATAGCATGCCAAACTTGAGACCTGAATTCCAGCAGGAATTCGCAAAGCTCAATCTGATGGTGGTCACCAAAGGCAGTGTGTCGAACTTAGAGTTACAGCCTACCCTAATAGAGAAGGTTAAAGAGGCTCAACGTGGACACCCCAAAGATTGAAGGCATAAAACGGAAGATGAAGTTGGGCAAGGCCTCGAATTCGTTATTGATGAACAAGGAA
This sequence comes from Aegilops bicornis, assembly GCA_021605145.1. Taxonomy (NCBI): domain Eukaryota; kingdom Viridiplantae; phylum Streptophyta; class Magnoliopsida; order Poales; family Poaceae; genus Aegilops; species Aegilops bicornis. The sequence continues at coordinate 574,461,647 of CM038670.1, read as the reverse complement.
TATTGTGAATGCAGGGAATAGGCTTTGCGTCTAATATCCATGACCTTAAACAAGAAATCCTGGTCAAGGCCACACCGCTCCATATTCAATCCATCCTGGAGGAACAAAAATGTACAAAGATCTTCAGGAAACATTTTGGTGGCATGGTATAAAAAGAGACATAGCCACGTTTATTGCATGTTGTGACACTTGTCAACACATCAAGGCCGAGCACCAGAAACCGGCCGGGCTATTGCAACCAAATAAGATACCCGAGTGGAAATGGGACGAGATTGGAATGAATTTCATTGTTGGACTACCTCGGTCACGACACGGACATGATGCCATATGGGTCATCACTGATAGACTGACTAAAGTAGCACACTTCATCCCCGTGAAGACAACACACACCACTCAGAAGCTTGCTAGGCTCTACCTTTCCGTATCGTTTGCTTACATGGAGTCCCAAAGAAAATAATCTTGACGGAGGCACTCAATTCGTCTCCGATTTTGGGATCACTTACAACAAGCTTTGGGAACTCGGTGGCATTCAAGATCGCATACCATCCCAGACGGATGGGCGACTAAGCGAATAAACCAGATACTAGAAGATATCTTTGAGCATGTGTCCTCACCTATGGGACCAGCTTGGGAATAGAGCTTACCGTGCAGAATTCGCATATAACAACAGTTATCGATCCGACTGCAAATGGCACCATTTGAAGCTCAGACGGGCGAAGATGTCGTACCCCACTAAACTGGTTGGAAACCGGAGACAGCCATATCTTTGGCCCGGACCTGCTCAAAGAGGCTGAAGATAAAGTCAAGGTAATTAAAGACCGACTCAAGACAGCCCAAAGCCGACAAAAGAGTTATTACGATCAAAAGCATCGAGGAGTCAATTTTGAACCCGGTGAATTTGTGTACCTATGAGTATCCCCTATGAGAGGCCTGCATCGATTCAAGTTTAAAGGGAAGCTAGCACCAAGATTCATCGGACCATTCTGCATAGTAGCACGAAGAGGCATGGTGGCCTACCAGCTAGACTTACCCGAAGAATTATCCGACATCCACGACGTATTCCACGTCCCCAATTGAGGAAGTGCGTAAGCAACCCAGAAACAAGTACCCCATAAAAACATTGGCGTGCAACTGGACCTTACATATCGGGAGCATCCGATAAAGATCTTGGAAGAGTCCGAAAGCGTAACCCGACAGAAAACCATCAAGTTCTTCAAAGTTCAAAGGAGCAACCACACCGAAAGTGAAGCCACTTGGGAAAGAGAGGATTTCCTTGGACAGAGCACCCATGATTATTTGAGGATCATTTGGAATCTCGGGCGAGATTTTTCCTAAGGGGTAGGTGTTGTGACACTCCAAAAATATTCTTTTGGTTTTCTTTAAAAATTTTGTTGGATTTGAAGAAGGTCTTCTAAACCCTTCCAAAATCTCTCTCAAAAGCTTTTTCCCTTTAGCAAATATTTTATTTCTGCATCTCCTTCAACTCTGGTGTTTGGTTTTTAAATTTTTCTTCTGATTGCCCTCTTCTCAAAATTTCAAGAAAAATCTTTGGAGTTTATTTTTCTTTCAAAAAGAAACTCTAGGAGTTTTGCATCCTCTCCAATATTTGAAACCACTCATGATTTTTACCATGCACCACATGGTAAAATCTTCCCAAAATCTCTCCTTCCACTTTGGGCAATCCAAACATTCTGTCTCAACAAGTTCAACCCTTTTCTGAATTTTATTTCATTTAATTCTCCTCCCAAATCTTTTCTCTCCATTATTTTGAGCCTAGGTGATTTGCAAAGCAAGTACCTAAATGCATTTGAGTTTTGACCTCAAAGCAACTCCCTTGGATAGTCCTTGGTACACACAACCTAGAACAATCAAGATCCACTCCTCTTCTGTTCAAAGATTTCAAATTCTAGTCTCTGCAAGTTTGGACCAGATTTGTCAAATTTGGTGAAATTCATATCTTCTCTGCTCCAAAAATTTCACAAAAATTCAGGCAGCCTCTAGATGCAATGAAAGGCCCCTCCACCAAAAACCAGCTCAAGGAAAAATCCCTACACGCCTAAATCATTCTGTCGAACACCTTGCATGCACTATTACTGTTCATCTTCAGTTAAATTCAGATTGCAGTGTCGTTCTCCGTCAGAGTTTCAGTCACATGCCCACAGTGCACTTGGCACGTTGCTCACAGCCTAGCACTGCTTGTCGAGCTTCACATGCGTGCTTGGCGCTCTGGCGTCGGTGGCACCACTGCCCGCTGCAAGCGTGTCTTCTTGCGGCGAGAACCACCGTGGCGGCCGACAGGAGCAAAAGCTGCGGCATAACGCCCGTTCGGCGCCGCCCAAACCTCATGGTAGCTCAGCGTGGCCATTTCCTTGCCGGCACACATGCAGCACCGTCGCCTACAGCACGGCAAGCACGTAGCATGCTCCCGCCGCCCGACAGACTGCCGCCCGTTCCGTCGAGCTCGCCCTAAGCAACCAAACCCCGACGCGTTTAGCACCTAAATGGAACCAGGGAACCCCCACGACGACGCTCAACCTCTGAACCTCCCCGATCAACGCCCTTCGCCGTTGTAAACTTCGTCGGAGAACCCCGTTCTCGGCAACCGCCTCGGGCCGGCTATATATAGCACCCCCGAGCGCGCTCTCGCCCCCGCACACCTCCACCACCTCACTAGTCCTCGCCAAGCCCCTGGAAAGGCCTCGATGGGCTCTTCTTCCTCGACTCCGGCCGCTCCATTCCGCCTCGGCCTCCACCTCGATTCACTCCGGTGAGGTCGACCCCGGCGCCCAAATCCCGTCAGCTACCCTCTCATGCTACCACGAGTCTAACCCCCTCCTCAATTACTCCTCCGCAGCACTCTCCGGCGAGGCCCACGACCACCCGAACCGCCGTCCGTCGGAGCAAGCGTCGCCGTCGATGTGGTACTCGCCGGCGACCACCACCACCCACAGACGCGGAATGGCGCCCTGAACACGGAGGTACGCCGATCTCCCTGCCTCGCCGTGGATCGCCGGCTGGCCACCATGACTCTCGGGCACCGACGAGCCCCGTCTCTCTCATTTGAAATTTCAAACCTGACGGGTGGGACCCGCCCGTCAGCCTCTCTTTTGTTTTTTTGAATCGTTTTCTGGAAGCGTACTTTGTCAAATACACTTCCACTCTGAACCGTTTTTCTGCACTTTTCTGCTTAGGCCCCTAAGGGTTTTCTGTTTCATTACAGATAGGTCCTTGGACCAAAACCCTTATAACTATTTAACAGAAAGAATTTTTTGAGTGATTCTTTTTCTGTACTCTTCAAATTTTTGTCTAGTTTTTTATCATATTTATTTGAAAAATATTTGTATTAACTTTCTGTGACCCACGGTATTTACGTTAGCGCGTGTATTTTGTGTACCGTAGATACCGAAGGAGGTGACGGAACCGCGAACTTCGCCGAGCTAGACCCCGACTACTCCGAACCAGGCAAGCAGTGTTTGAACATTTGATATGATGAGTGTCTGGGCATGTTTGCATTATTTTGTATCATGACACGTTCATGAGCATTTCAATGATAGTTTATCTCGTAAGAGTTGAGGTAAATGAGCTCGGTAAATCCATGAGTTGTTGGAAACCTGTTGCATGGCCATGAGTTGGCATGAGTATGGGTAAGATGGCAGTGTTGTAGCATGCCAGGCTTATGCTGCACCGTTGACCCCGATGTCAACACAAATCGATCCAATTCTGTCTGTCTCCCCTTTCGTACTACCACCTGCTTCCGCAAGGGATACGGCTTAGTAAGTTGCAAACCACTTCTGGCACACACCAAATCGAGAGGTCGGGATGAAGGTTCCATGGCCCTGGATTAAAGCCTTTCATCCGGTCGGGGGCATGGGTGTTTCCGGTTGGCACCGAGAGGGGCACCTTAGAGCGCTGCCAGATATAAATTTGATCCCATGCTATTCGAGATTGTGATCTCCCCGTCTCAAAGTTTTTCTTAAACGCTGTCTAGGGTGATTCCTGGCAACGTGAGGTATGATGGGTGTGTACTAGCTAGTTGTGTTTCCTTCGAAATACCGTAAACGGAACTAGTCCTTCGTGACTACGGAAATCCGTTGGTTGTGGAAAATTTTTGGTACAAACTCTGCAGAGTCAAAATTCTTGAATTCATCTTATTCATATCCGAGTACCATGTTCATCTCATCTTGTCAAGTGTCAGTCTCGGTGACAGAAACTCCTGAGAACCATTTGAGTATTAAATGTTTATTTCCCGTGAATGGACTAACCCGCTTGTTGTCTTGTGATGAATATTTTCCGGGAGCACCATATCTTGTCAGTTATGAATAATAAATTATAAGCCCTTTCTGCGATGTCGCTCAGACGTCCGACTGTGGCATTGTTATTATTTACCTTTATTATAAGCCCTTTCTGCGATGTCGCTCAGACGTCCGACTGCGGCATTGTTATTATTTACTTCTATTATAAGCCCTTTCTGTGATGTCGCTCCGACGTCCGACTGCGGCACGCATGTATTTTATTTCAATATAAGCCCTTTATGAGGTGTCGCTCAGACACCCGACTGTGGCATGTTTTACTTATTTGTTCACCCTTCGAGGCGTCGCTTCAGACACCCGATCGGTTTTGAGTTTTGTCTTCTTTGGGTTTTCGAGCGGACTACCGCCGACTCCTTCTTATTTACTTTGCTATACCGATTAAATTGAGCATTGTTAAAATTAATCATGTCGCATTCATGCATTCATTTGTTATATCTTTTGTCCGAACTGTCTTGCGAGTACTTTCAAAGTACTCACCTGGCTTGCTGATTTGGCCAGATGCTGACGAAGGCGATCTCATGGATGAAGAGTTCGATAGAGAATCCGACGCCTAGAGGAATCCCAGTCAGTCTCGTGCGACCCCTGGATTAGTCATTGTGATATATCCTATATCCGCTTCCGCTACCCAAATAAATTCATCGAGCCTCACCTCGACGCTCGATGAGCCGCCAATCTTGATAGTCTTATTAACCACCCCATTGTGTTATTCCACCAACCACTCATATCTCGAGTCAGTAGTATTTCCACCCCACACCTTTGTGTCATATCCGACATCGTGTATAATTATCGACGTGTTTGTAATAATTGGTTGGGCATCTTCAGTCCGACCCTGTAATATTGTAATGCTACTGGCTTATTGTATCAAAGTTTTGTCTACCGGTATGAAGGATTTTCCTCATATTGGACTTCATAGGTCGGTTGTTCAATAAATATTTTTATTGAAAAACCGGTCGTGACACATCATCATCGTCATCACACCGTCGTACTGACGGAACTCTCCCTCGAAGCTCTGCTGGATCGGAGTTCGGGGGACGTCACCGAGCTGAACATGTGCTGAACTCAGAGGTGCCGTGCGTTCGGTACTTGGATCGGTCGGATGGTGAAGACGTACGACTACATCAACCGCGTTCTCATAACGCTTCCACTTACGGTCTACGAGGGTACGTGGACGACACTTTCCCCTCTCGTTGCTATGCATCACCTTGATCTTGCGTGTGCATAGGATTTTTTTTTGAAATTACTATGTTCCCCAACAGTGGCATCCGAGCCAGGTTTATGCATAGATGTTATATGCACGAGTAGAACACGAGTGAGTTATGGGAGATACAAGTCATACTGCTAACAGCATGTCATACTTTGGTTCGGCAATATTGTTGGATGAAGCTGCCCGGACCGACATTACGCGTACGCTTACGCGAGACTGGTTTTACCGACGTGCTTCACACACAGGTGGCTGGCGGGTGTCATTTTATCCAAGTTTAATTGAATCGAGTGTGGCTACGCCCGGTCCTTGTGAAGGTTAAAACATCACATACTTGACAAAATATCATTGTGGTTTTGATGCGTAGGTAAGAACGGTTCTTGCTACGCCCGTAGCAGCTACGTATAACTTGCAACAACAAAGTAGAGGACGTCTAACTTGTTTTTGCAGGGCATGTTGTGATGTGATATGGTCAAGACATGATGAGATATAAATTGTTGTATCAGATGATCATGTTTTGTTGAAGTTATCGGCAACTGGCAGTAGCCTTATGGTTGTCTCTTTATTGCATAAGATGCAAGTGCCATGTAATTGCTTTACTTTATCTCTATACGGTAGCAATAGTTGCAAAAGCAATAGCTGGTGAGACGACCATGTGACGACACATTGATAAAAGATCAAGATGATGGAGATCATGGTGTCATGCCGGTAACAATGAAGATCATGTCAGTACTTTGGAGATGGAGATCAAAAGCACAAGATGATGATGGCCATATCATGTCACATATTTTGATTGCACGTGATGTTTATCAAAAGCACAAGATCGACGGTAGCATTATAAGATGATCTCTCACTAAATTTCAAGGTATAAGTGTTCTCCCTGAGTATGCACCATTGCCAAAGTTCGTCGTGCCGAGACACCACGTGATGATCGAGTGTGATAAGCTCTACGTTCACATACAACGGGTGCAAGCCAGTTTTGCACACGCAGAATACTCGGGTTAAACTTGACGAGCCTAGCATATGCAGATATTGCCTCGGAACCTTTGGATACCGAAAAGGTCGAGCGTGAATCATATAGTAGATATGATCAACATAGTGATGTTCACCATTGAAAACTACTCCATCTCACATGATGATCGGACATGTTTTAGTTGATTTGGATCACGTGATCATTTAGATGACTAGAGGGATGTCTATCTAAGTGGGAGTTCTTAAGTAATATGATTAATTGAACTTTAAATTTATCATGAACTTAGTCCTGGTAGTATTAACATATCTATGTTGTAGATCAATAGCTCGCGTTTAGCTCACCTGTTTTATTTTTGATATGTTCCTAGAGAAAACCAAGTTGAAAGATGTTAGTTGCAATGATGCAGATTGGATCCGTGATCTGAGGATTATCCTCATTGCCGCACAGAAGAATTATGTCCTTGATGCACCGCTAGGTGACAAACCGATCACAGGAGCAGATGCAGACGTTATGAACGTTTGGCAATCTCGATATGATGACTACTTGATAGTTTAGTGCACCATTGTCGGATTTCGGGTTCCGGCAGACCCTCTAGGTTCGAACTTCGGGGTGCACGCGGATATCTCACCCCCTACCTACCTGCACCTCGTCGCCTCGCAAGGATCTAAAACTACACAAAGAGCAACACAAGGGACACAAGGTTTATATTAGTTCGGGCCACCATTGTGGTGTGACACCCTACTCCAGTGTGTGGTGTGGTGGATTGCCTCAGGGGCTGATGATGAACAATACAAGGGAGAACAACCTCGCGAGGGTCTGTTCTTTGCCGGTGTGACGAACCGCTAGGGGGAGTCCGGTCACTCTCTCTCTCTCTCTCTCTCTCTAGATTGCTTGATCTCTAGCTCTGTTCTTGATTCCGGATCCCTCTACCCTGTGGGAGGCTAGTCCTATTTATAGGCAGAGGCCCTGGGCCTCTTCCCAAATATTGAGCGGGAAGGGCGCCAACAATTGGCCATTTTGAAGGGGAACATCTAGTACACTTATCCTGACTAAAGTTGGTCCTCGCCTGTCAAAGGATCTGATGATGATGCCGGCTTGGGCTCCACGATGACCTCCTTCCTGCCATTGTGTTGGTCTTGGTCTTGTTGCACCGAAATGGTTGCCTTTGCTTGATGCTCTCGCCTGCGCTTGCCTCCTTTGCACCAAAGAGGAAATGAGGACATCACTGGGTAGCGCCCGCCTAGCGCCCTTGGTCGTCATGGCTTGCGTCATGGGCACCTCGCGAGGTACCCCGCCTTGATCTCTCCGCCTCCTCGCGAGCCAGCCTGACGAGGCCGCGCCTAAGGAAGCTTCCTGTCGTCCGCCCCGCGAGGCTTGTCCCCTCGCGAGGGTCTTGAGCTTGTGCCGATGAAGATGGGACGTGTTGGGCCACCCCTTGAGCCACGCCGCAGGCAGGCAAGTCTGGGTACCCCCGTTCCCAGAACGCCGACAACCATGCTTTACGGCTTAGAATCAGGGCTTCAAAGACGTTTTGAATGCCACGGAGCATATGAGATGTTCCAAGATTTGAAATCAGTATTTCAGACTCATGCCCATGTCGAAAGGTATGAGACCTTTGACAAGCACTTTGCCTATAATATGGAGGAGAATTGCTCAGCTAGTGAGCATGTGCTCAGAATGTCCAAGTACTACAATCACTTGAATCAAGTGGGAGTTAATCTTCCAGATAAGATAGTGATTGATAGAGTTCTCAAGTCACTATCACCAAGTTACTAGAACTTCGTGATGAACTATAATATGCAAGGGATAACGGAAATGATTCCCAAGTTCCTCATGATGTTGAAATCGATGAAGGTAGAAATCAAGAAAAACATCAAGTGTTGATGGTTAACAAGACCACTAGTTTCAAGAAAATAGCGAAGGGAAGAAATGGAACTTCAAGAAGAACGACAAGCAAGTTGCTGCTCAAGTGAAGAAGCCCAAGTCTGGACCTAAGCCTGAGACTAAGTGCTTCTCTTGCAAAGGGATGGGTCCTTTGGAAGCGAATCGCCCCAAGTATTTGGCGGATAAGAAGGATGGCAAAGTGAACAAAGGTATGTTTTATATACATGCTATTGATGTGTACTTTACTAGTGTTTATAGCAACCCCTCAGTATTTGATACTAGTTCAGTTGCTAAGATTAGTAACTCGAAACGGGAGTTTCAGAATGAACATAGACTAGTTAAGGGTGAAGTGCTGATGTGTGTTGGAAGTGGTTCCAAGATTGATATGATCATCATCGCACACTCCCTATACTTTCGGGATTAGTGTTAAACCTAAATAAATGTTATTTGGTGTTTGTGTTAAGCATGAATATGATTTGATCATGTTTATTGCAATACGGTTATTCATTTAAGTTAGAGAATAATTGTTGTTCTCTTTACATGAATAAAACCTTCTATGGTCATACACCCAATGAAAATGGTTTGTTTGATCTTGATCGTAGTGATACAAATATTCATAATATTGAAGCCAAAAGATGCAAAGTTAATAAAGATAGTGCAACTTATTTGTGGCACTGCCGTTTAGGTCATATTGGTGTAAAGCGCATGAAGAAACTCCATGCTGATAGGATTTTGGAATCACTTGATTATGAATCACTTGACGCTTGCGAACCATGCCTTATGGGAAAGATGACTAATACTCCATTCTCCGGAACAATGGAGAGAGCAACTGACTTATTGGAAATAACACATACTGATGTATGCGATCCGATGAGTGTTGAGGCTCACGGGGGGTATTGATACGTCTCCAACGTATCTATAATTTTTTATTGTTCCATGCTATTATATTATGTGTTTTTGATGTTTATGGGCTTTACTTTACACTTTTATATTACTTTTGGGACTAACCTATTGACCCAGAGCCCAGTGCCAGTTCCTGTTTTTTCCCTTGTTTCAGTGTTTTGAAGAAAAGGAGTATCAAACGGAGTCGAAACGGAATGAAACCAACTGGAGAAGTTATTTCTGGAAGGAAAGCAACCGGAAAGACTTGGAGTGCACGTTAGGAAAGAAACGAGGGAGCCACAAGGCAGGGGGCGCGCCCACCCCCCTAGGGCGCGCCCTCCACCCTCGTGGGCCCCTCGTGGCTCCCCTGGCGTACTTCTTCCGCCTATATATATCCATATACCCTAGAAACTCCGGGGAACATAATAGATCTGGAGTTCCGCCGCCGCAAGCCTCTGTAGCCACCAAAAACCAATCGGGTCCCTGTTCCGGCACCCTGCCGGAGGGGGGAACCCTCATTGGTGGCCATCTTCATCATCCTGGCGCTCTCCATGACGAGGAGGGAGTAGTTCACCCTCGGGGTTGAGGGTATGTACCAGTAGCTATGTGTTTGATCTCTCTCTCCCATGTTCTCGATTTGGCACGATCTTGATTTATCGCGAGCTTTGCTATTATAGTTGGATCTTATGTTGCTTCTCCCCCTCTACTCTCTTGTAATGAATTGAGTTTTTTCCTTTGAAGTAATCTTATCGGATTGAGTCTTTAATGACTTGAGAACACTTGATGTATGTATTGCCGCGTGATCTGTGGTGACAATGGGATATCACGTGATTCACTTGATGTATGTTTTGGTGATCAACTTGCGGGTTCCGCCCATGAACGTATGCATAGGGGTTGCCACACGTTTTCGTCTTGATTCTCCGGTAGAAACTTTGGGGCACTCTTTGAGGTTCTATGTGTTGGTTGAATAGATGAATCTGAGATTTTGTGATGCATTTTAACATATAAGGTTTCGGGAGCACTCGTTCCCATGGTTGTCCCTCGATCGCATGCATTCTTGCTCGTTGGATGCTGGTCAATTCGGTCGTCTGCTTCGTTTCAACCGCTAGATCTTAGCTGCTCGTTTTCACCGTGCAGTGAGCTCGCATTGACCAATGACGGGTGGGCTCTCGCAGTGGGCTGGTTGGCTGGGTCAACCTTTTCGAGGTGCGTGTGTGCCCCCTCCCTGAACGCCGCATGCGTCTCGCGCCGTTTGTGGGAGAGTGTGCGGCAGCCGCGGATGGTTTCCTTTGCTGCGTGCATGCCTGTTTCTTTCCCTGCAGGTTGGCGTCGTTTCGGTCTGGTCCCATCTGTCTGTCATTGGTGCGTGCTGCGTTGCGTCATCTATGCATCTAGAGAGAGAGGCTGGGCTGACCGATGCATGTGCGCGTGGGGCCTGGCTGACCAATGCATAGTGCGCGAGTCGTGCGTGCCTCACCTTCGTCTGCGGCTGGAGAGAGAAGATGGACTGCCAAAATATCTCGCGAGCCCTGGTCGCCTACGCTTGCTCACCTCCCCCTCTTCTCTTCCCAAGCCGCCTGCTCCTCCGAGTAAATCTAGGAGGGAAGGCTGGAGCTAGCGAGGAAGATGGCTTGCCGCCGCCACGGCCTCGCTGCGCCCGCCGCTCCATCGACCGAATCTGCGACCTCTTCTCTCGCGTCGCGCGCTGCCTGGCTGCCTGCTACTCCTCCTGCCGCAGCCTAACTTGTGGGTGACAGGGAGGAGAAGACGATGAGCGGCGGCGCATGGGGGTTCGTGCAGGTCCTCGGCTCGCCCGTGCCTCACCAGTCCGTCGGGCAAGCAAGCCCGCAGGGGAGGCAGTGAGGCCAGAAGCAAGGGCACGGAGGTCGGAGGCAAGTGCTCGGGAGAGGAGAGGAAGGCGACGCTCCAGGCGGCAGCGCTGGGTCAGCAACATCAGGCGGTGGTTCTGGTGATCCGTTCCTTTTCCTTGTTTTTAATTTTTTTTCTCCTTCCCAAGATTATTATCACCCATCGCAATTGCTACCTCCTCAATCATTGGTTTATCTCCCGATTGGTTCTTTGGATGGTGAGGTTAAATTAATTGTGAGGGCCGCCATGCTTCAATTCCTGGCTGTTATGGCTGAATCCTGATCGATCAGAGGATTTTTCCTAGCGTCGATGTCGAGCCCAGCGCCCGGCGCTTCGTTGCTTTTCCCTTTCACCTGGGCCTTTTTTACAAGCGCTTCCTTATTTTAGGCGAACACAATTAGATTAGCGCTCAACTAAAGGCCCTTGTGGAGATAGACTGCTAGATCGATGCTACTTCCGTTATTATTAACTTTTTATTGCCTAAGCACCGAACAAGCACTCTTGCATTGGAGATGCCCTGATTAGCTTCTTCTACAAATTTGTCCCAATGCAATTAGCAGGCTAGCATATTCGAAAAATGAAATTTTGTATGACATATATAGCAAGATATGCATGTATTCCTACTCTTATCTTATATGGACAAATAGATCTAACAGCTGGCTTGCTTGCTTGCAGTGGTACATGTGTGATCTTCATGGAGCTAGCCATCATTGGATTTGGTAATACATAATCACTTATTCAGAGAGCCCGAGGTGAGAAGGGACGAGCATCTAGAACACCACCACCTACTAATCACTGAGCTACTATCTGTCTTTGAATGAGTTACTTAACAAGAGAAGGCAGGTAGCAATAGAACACGTGCAATCTCAATGTTTACTAATTATCTATTTCTGAATTTATTCGTTCCCAGCTGCTCTGAATCTGGGTGTTTTGCTTGCTGCTTTGCAGGAGTTTCCTACCTTTCTTCTGCAAATCTGGAATGCCTTTATGGCATGATCATGTGCAAAAAGTACCTTGATGCAGTAATGGATTTGATTATCACTGGTTACTCTGTTTTCACGAATTACTATCCAACTGTAAGTCTGTTCTAGACCCTAAGGCCCATGTAAATCTGATATAAGATTAAGCTATTTAATTTTAACTAAAAAGGATAATATTCTTTCAGTCGCTTGAATCTGTCCAGACCTAAAGAATACTTATACTTTGAAAGCTTGATATATGAGTATGTAATTTTACAGGTATGTAGATAGTCGCAATGTTATTGTTCAAATGTACTCGAGCCAGGTTTTCGGTGTTTCATTGCAACCAAAAGAATTGGTAATATTGTTTTGATGAAAACATGGTCGCACTTGTCGGTGTTGTATAATAGGATTTTTAATTAGTGGCATAGGAAATTTTTTGTATCCTAAAGATTCTTACAGATTGGAATAGGAATTGGTAGCTAACATTTGGGATTTTGTGATCATCTACAGTTGATTGAAAGTCCATTTTCCCTAAGATCCACTATGACAATGAAAAAGATTTCTGAAAACTGTGTCATCATAAATGTTCCATCATTGTCCATAGCAGTCCCATGCCATATTAATTTCAGAAGAATAAATTCTTATTCAGATGTTCATTGTGTTTTTATGTACTGCTATATCTAAAAAAGCAAGTTTCAGCTAAAACCAGAGCCGTGGTTAAGATTCTCTTCGCACCTAGGAAATGTGTTCAGATTGCTAACTTTAAACTATAGGGGCTGTTTGGTTAGTAGCCGCCGTCTGCCCAGCCAAAATATTGGCGTTGACCAAGGCTTCACATCTTGTTTGGTTCAGCGCCCAAATTTTGGCACGCCAGCCCGTCGTAACTTCCTCACTCTGTTTCTGCGCCAAATCGCTGGCTGAGACGCGGGCGGCTGATTTGCTCGCCAACTTTTTGGCGTGCCCACGGTGCCCATGATTTGGCAAGGCAGGCCCGGGCAGCAACCAAACAGCCCCATAGTTTTAGAAAATGTGGTGCCCTCGCTTATTTTTCTAATGCATGAACTTAGGGTAAATGTTTTATGTGTAATGCATGCTTGATTTCTTTTTGATTCTGGTGGATTTTTATTTTCTCCACCATGCTTCTCTCCAACGGGATGAGTCTGTTTTCACAGCAGCAGGTGATGCATGTGCTTATTGTTGGCTGCTGGGATGTGGTATGCATTTTCTCATTGTTGGCTGTTTATTGTTTGCTATGATTAAGATACATTGGCATGTACATTTTATATCATTTTTGTTTTTCAACACCACCTATCACTGTATAATTTGCCGTTAATAGAGTAGTTTCTCCTTTGCATAATGCTAGCAAGCTACATTGCACCATAAACAAAAATAATCCTCTTCCAAGGTTAAACCTGTTTTTTCCTTCTAGCAAAGATCTTCTCTGGAAAAGATCAATTCCGTTAGCCTATAATATTGCAGTTCTTACGTATCTTCAAAGATTTATAAATATTTTCTGTTTCCACTCCATTCATTCTCATGGATTCTGAAAAAAATATTTTTGTTTTTTGTTGATTAATAATATTGCTTTCCCTTTCAGTTTTGTGGTGGTCGATGCATGTAGAATATACAGACTTTCCTAGAATGGCGCCTTTTAGTTTTTCTGCTTGATGTTAGTTCATTGATGAGAACACCTATGTACATGATTGCTGCATGCATGATATCCTACTATATACTGAGAAATATTTTTGTTTTCCGGACATTGTTTTCTAAATCCTATCAACATATTACCTGATATGGTCTTTGAAGTTTCTATTTTATAGCGAGCTTTGCACTGGTCAACTTGAGTATGGTATGGTTTAGTCTTTTCTGTTGCAGCTATTCCAGAGAAGTGTAGAGCTCTGCAACCTTCTGAAGACTTGATTTACAGTACTCCTGCCGTTCCTTTTTATAAGAAGTTTAGACAGCTGATTTTGAACTATTTTTGGAGCTGTCTGAACTTTCTAAAACGTATTATAAAAGTGAACAGATGGGTATTGAACCCATAGATCAGCTTATAAACGGACCTTTTATCAGCATTGAGAAGGTGGCACAAAAACTCAAACACAGGGTGATCAACTAAGAAAATAAGTTAACAAGCATCAAGAAGGACTTTTCAAAAACACACGGTGACCCAGGTTGTGAGAGTTGATGACGACTCTATTAAAAGTCCTTGCTGCCTGCCCCATTTATGTCTTTGTAAACAGAATAACCAAGGTCGTATGGTTTCCAATGTAACTAAGATCTAAATTCTTGCCGAGTGTAGTTTCTGAACCACAAAGTTACTATAAAATGGAAATATTTTCATCGTGGCATGATTTTGAATGGGATATTGTGCTACCAAATTAGAATGTGTATATACATCTCATTGTAGACAACAAATCACCTTTTTTTGCTATCAAAGGGGATTAGATTTGTTGCCACATGTGCTTCCCTAAAGCTAAACCAACTAAAACATAGATTTTGTTTCAAATGAGACTCTACGGTACCAAATTGAAATTTGTATATACAAACAACTCATTGTAGACAACAAGTCATTGCTTTTCCTGACTAAAGGAGATTAAATTTGTTGTCATATGTGCTCATCCATAACTAAATCAACTAAATCATGGATTTCTTTTCATCGCGCACATGGAATTATCAGGTCTCTGCGCCATTTGGCGCAACGGGTCCACTAGTATCGTATAATCATACCCACGGATACTCGAGGTGACATTGGGGTAGCTAGGTGACATTAAGGTTTTGGTTGATTTGTGTCTTAAGGTGTTATTCTAGTACGAACACTAGGGCTGTTTGTGACACTTATAGGAATAGCCCAACGGATTGATTGGAAAGAATAACTTTGAGGTAGTTTCGTACCCTACCATAATCTCTTCGTTTGTTCTCCGTTATTAGTGACTTTGGGGTGACTCTTTGTTGCATGTTGAGGGATAGTTATATGATCCAATTATGTTATTATTGTTGAGAGAACTTGCACTAGTGAAAGTATGAACCATAGTCCTTGTTTCAACGCATTTCAATACCGTTTACGCTCACTTTTATCGCTTTTATATTTTCAGTTTACAAAAACCTATATCTACCATCCATATTGCACTTTTATCACCATCTCTTCGCCAAACTAGTGCACCTATACAATTTACCATTGTATTGGGTGTGTTGGGGACACAAGAGACTCTTTGCTATTTGGTTGCAGGGTTGCTTGAGAGAGACCATCTTCATCCCACGCCTCCACAGTTGTTAAACCTTAGGTCATCCACTTGAGGGAAATTTTCTACTATCCTACAAACCTCTCGCACTTGGAGGCCCAACAACGTCTACAAGGAGAAGGTTGCGTAGTAGACATCGTGTATCGTTATTTTCTAACCTTCACAGATGATTTGAGCGAGATATGGGTATATCTACTTGATTAAACATAAGTCCGAAACATCGGACATCAAGCTCTTTTCTCGGCGCCGCTGTCTTGAGGTGAGTGCTTGAAGGTATATCTTTAGATCTTGCAATCGAATCTTTTGTTTCTTGTTTTATCACTAGTTTAGTTTATAAAAGAAAACTACAAAAAAATGGAATTGAGTTTACCTCATACGCTTCATCTTTTTAATATCTTTCGTGAGTATGATGGAAAGGAAAATTGTGCCAAAGTGTTAGAAGAAGAATGCATTAAAATGTTTGGCACTAAATATGTCAATGATGAGCATGATTGCAATGTTGTTAGTATGAATTCCTTGAATATCCATGATGCTAATGATATGCAAAGCCACAAGCTTGGGGAAGCTATGTTTGATGAAGATGATATATTTTGTCCCCCAAGCTTTGATGAGCAAATTTACTATGATGATAGCATGCCTTCTACCTATGATGATTATATTGATGAAAGTGGGTTTGGAAGAGTGTGAACTTTAGGAAGTAATGATCCCACTATTTTGGAGGATGTTGAATTTTATAATATTTATGAAAGTGGATTTGGAGAGGTCATGACTTTATTTAGTGATGCATCCACTATTTCGGAAGAGGTTTCAATCGATTGTGATGAGAACAAAGTTGCTACTTATGATGATTACTGTGATGAAACTTGTGCTATAAAAAGTAGTGATAATTATATTTATGAAAGTTGTCATGATTATGATTACCCCTTTTCTGAATATCACTCTTTTAATGTGGAAACAATTTATAGTATTCAAGTCTCTTATGAAACTCCCACTATTCCGAATGAAAAGAATTTTGCTTATGTGGAGAGTAGTAAAATTTCTATGCAAGTAGATCATGAAAAGAATGCTTTAGGTGCTGGTCATATTGTTGAATTAATTCATGATGCTACTGAAAGTTATTATGAGGGAGGAATGTATGCTTGTAGGAATTGCAATAATATCATGTTTCCTCTTTATGTGCTTAAAGTTTTGAAGTTATGCTTGTTTTACCTTCCTATGCAAGTTGATCCTTGTTCCCATATGTTGTTTGCTCACAAAATCCCTATGCATAGGAAGTGGGTTAGACTTAAATGTGCTAGTCATATTCTTCATGATGCTCTCTTATGATTCAATTCTTATGTCTTATGTGAGCATCATTGAAATCATCATGCCTAGCTAGGGGCATTAAATGTTAGCGCTTGTTGGGAGGCAACCCAATTTTATTTTAGTTTATTGTTTTTGGTTACATTTAGGAATAAATAATCCATCTATATTACATTTAGATGTGGTTTTGTGTTTTAATTAGTGTTTTTGCCAAGTAGAACCTTTGGCAAGACTTGGGGTGAAGTCTTTATGATCATCTTTGTAAAAGCAGAAACTTTAGCGCTCACGAGATTAGCTAAAACTTTTTACCGGAGAGTGATATTTAGTTGATTCTTTTTGCGAGATGATTACTAGACAAATTCCTCGTGTCCACTAATTTATTTTAGAATTTTGGAGTTCCGTAAGTTTGCTTTAGTTCTGATTAATACGGACTGCTCGTTATTGTGATTCTGTTTTTCATGTGTTGTTTGCTTATTTTGATGACTCTATGGCTAGTAAAATAGTTTATAAACCATAGAGAAATTGGAATACAGTAGGATTAAAACCAATATAAATAAAGAATGAGTTCATTACAATACCTTGAAGTGGTGTTTTCTTTCGCTAACGGAGCTCACGAGATTTCTATTAAGTTTTGTGTTGTGAAGTTTTCAAGTTTTGGGTAAATATTCGATGGACTATGGAATAAGGAGTGGCAAGAGCCTAGGCTTGGGGATGCCCAAGGCACCCCAAGGTAATATTCAAGGACAACCAAGAGCCTAAGCTTGGGGATGCCCCGGATGGCATCCCCTCTTTCGTCTTCGTTCATCGGTAACTTTACTTGGAGCTATATTTTTATTCACCACATGATATGTGTTTTGCTTGGAGCGTAGTTTTTATTTTCTTTAGCTTTGCTTGCTGTTTGAATAAAATACCAAGTTCTGAAATTCTTAAATGAGAGAGTCTTCACATAGTTGTATAATTATTCGACTACTCATTGATCTTCACTTATATCTTTCGGAGTAGTTTGTCATTTGCTCTAGTGCTTCACTTATATCTTTTAGAGCACGGTGTTGGATTTGTTTTATAGAAACTGTTGATCTCTCATGCTTCACTTAGATTATTTTGAGAGTCTTAAATAGCATGGTAATTTGCTTAAATAATCCTAATATGCTAGGCATACGAGATTTGTAAGAATTCTTATAAGTGTGTTGAATACTACGAGAAGTTTGATGCTTGATGATTGTTTTGAGATATGGAGGTAGTGATATTAAAGTCGTGCTAGTTGAGTAGTTGTGAATTTGAGAAATACTTGTGTTGAAGTTTGCAAGTCCCGTAGATGCACGTATGGTGAACATTATGTAACAAATTTGAAACGTGAGGTGTTCTTTGATTTTCTTTCTTATGAGTGGCGGTCGGGGACGAGCGATGGTCTTTTCCTACCAATCTATCCCCCTAGGAGCATGCGCGTAGTGCTTTGGTTTTTGATGGCTTGTAGATTTTTGCAATAAGTATGTGAGTTCTTTATGACTAATGTTGAGTCCATGGATTATACGCTCTCTCACCCTTCCATCATTGCTAGCCTCTTGATGCACTGCATTGCCCTTTCTCACATTGAGAGTTGGTGCAAACTTCACGTGCATCCAAACCCCGTGATATGATACGCTCTTTCACACATAAACCTCCTCATATCTTCCTCAAAACAGCCACCATACCTACCTATTGTGGCATTTCCATAGCCATTCCGAGATATATTGCCATGCAACTTTCCACCATTCCTTTTATCATGACACACTCATCATTGTCATATTGCTTAGCATGATCATGTAGTTGACATAGTATTTGTGGCAAAGCCACCGTTCATAATTCTTTCATACATGTCACTCTTGGTTCATTGCATATCCCGCACATCACGGAGGCATTCATATAGAGTCATACTTTGTTCTAGAATCGAGTTGTAATCATTGAGTTGTAAATAAATAGAAGTGTGATGATCATCATTTAATAGAGCATTGTCCCCAAAAAGAGAAAGGCAAAAAAGAAGGCCCAAAAAAGAGAAATAAAAAGGCGATGCTACTATCCTTTTTTTCCACACTTTTGCTTCAAAGTAGCACCATGTTCTTCATATAGAGAGTCTCTTGAGTTATCACTTTCATATACTAGTGGGAATTTTTCATTATAGAACTTGGCTTGTATATTCCAACAATGGCCTCCTCAAGTGCCCTAGGTCTTCGTGAGCAACAAAGTTGGATGCACACCCACTTAGTTTTCTTTTGTTGATCTTTCATACATTTATAGCTCTAGTGCATCCGTTGCATGGCAATCCCTACTCCTTGCATTAACATCAATCGATGGGCATCTCCATAGCCCATTGATTAGCCTCGTTGATGTGAGACCTTCTCCTTTTTGTCTTCTCCACATAACCCCCATCATCATATTCTATTCCACCCATAGTGCTATGTCCATGGCTCACGCTCATGTATTGCGTGAAAGTTTATAGGTTTGAGATTACTAAAGTATGAAACAATTGCTTGGCTTGTCATCGGAGTTGTGCATGATGAGAGCATTCTTGTGTGATGAAAATGGAGCATGACTAAACTATATGATTTTGTAGGGATGAACTTTCTTTGGCCATGTTATTTTGAGAAGACATAATTGCTTAGTTAGTATGCTTGAAGTATTATTACTTTTATGTCAATATGAACTTTTATCTTGAATCTTTTGGATCTGAATATTCATACCACAATTAAGAAGAGTTACATTGAAATTATGCCAAGTAGCATTCCACATCAAAATTGCTTTTTTATCATTTACCTACTCGAGTACGAAAGTGAATTAAGCTTGGGGATCTTGTCGTCTCCAATGTATCTATAATTTTTATTGTTCCATGCTATTATATTATGTGTTTTTGATGTTTATGGGCTTTATTTTACACTTTTATATTACTTTTGGGACTAACCTGTGTGAGCCCAGCCAGTGCCTCGCTTTTTTCCCTTGTTTCAGAGTTTCAAAGAAAAGGAATATCAAACAGAGTCGAAACGGAATGAAACCAACTGGAGAAGTTATTTTTGGAAGGAAAGTAACCGGAAAGACTTGGAGTGCACGTCAGGAAATAAAGGAGGGAGCCACGAGGTAGGGGGCGCGCCCACCCCCCTAGGGCGCGCCCTCCACCCTCGTGGGCCCCTCGTGGCTCACCAGACGTACTTCTTCCGCCCATATATACCCATATACCCTAAAAACCTGTGGAAATGTAATAGATCTGGAGTTCCACGCCGCAAGCCTCTCATAGCCACCAAAACCAATCGGGACCATTAGGCACCTGCCGGAGGGAACCCTCATCGGTGGCCATCTTCATCATCCGGCGCTTTCTCCATGACGAGAAGGGAGTAGTTCACCCTCGGGGCTGAGGGTATGTACCAGTAGCTATGTGTTTGATCTCTCTCTCTCTCTCTCTCTCTCGTGTTCTTGATTTGGCACGATCTTGATGTATCGCGAGCTTTGCTATTATAGTTGGATCTTTGTCACGACTGGATTTTCAATAAAAATATTTATTGAACAACCGACCCATGAAATCCAATATGAGGATGAATCCTCCATATCGGTAGACAAAACTTGGATACAAGAAGCCAGTAGCATTACAATATTACAAGGGCCGGACTAAAGATGCCCAACCAATTATTACAACACACCAATAATTATACATGATGGCGGATATGGCACAAGGTGTAGGGTGGAAATACTACTGACTTGGAGTATGCGTGGTTGGTGGAATAACACAGTGGGGTGGTTAATAAGTCTACTGCACTGGCGGCTCATCAAGCGTCGAGGTGAGGCTCGATGAATTTATTTGGGTAGCGGAAGTGGATATTTACAAGGACTAATCCAGGGGTCGCACGAGACTGACTGGGATTCCTCTAGGCGTCGGACTCGCTATCAAACTCTTCATCCAAGAGATCGCTTTCACAAGATTCCGCCAAATCAACAAGCCGGTGAGTACTATGAAAGTACTCGCAAGACAGTTCGGACAAAAGATACAACAAATGGAAGCATGAATGCGACATAGTTAATCTTAACAATGCTCAATTAAAGCGGTATAGGAAAATAATTAAAATGGGAGTCGGCGGTAGTCCGCTCGAAAACCCAAGGAGGCAAACTTAAAAACGATCGGGTGTCTGAAGCGACGCCTCGAAAGGTGAATAAATAAGCAAGATATTGCCACAATCGGGCGTTTGAGCGACACCTCATAAAGGGCTTATATTGGAATAAATATGCATGCGCGTCGCAGTCGGACGTCTGAGCGACATCACAGAAAGGGCTTATAATAAAAATAAGTAACATCAATGCCGCAGTCGGACATCTGAGCGACATCACAGAAAGGGCTTATAAGAAAAATAAGTAACGACAACGCGCATGATCGGACGTCTGAGCGACATCACGTAAAGGGCTTATAATAAAAATAAGTAACAAGAATGCCGCAATCGGACGTCTCGAGCGACATCACGTAAAGGGCTTATAAGAAAAATAAGTAACGACAATGCCGCGATCGGACGTCTAGCGACATCACGTAAAGGGCTTATAATAAAAATAAGTAACATCAATGCCGCGATCGGACGTCTCGAGCGACATCACGTAAAGGGCTTTCATCACAAAGATATAGCACTCATAATAAATATTCAACACATGAATTTAAACGGGTTAGTCCATCCACGAGGAATAAACATTTAACGGACTTAGTACTCTTGTGATTCACCGGAGTATCTGTCACCAAAATCGACACTTGTCGGGATAAGATAATACGTAACTTGGACATGGATAAGATGATTCGAGGATTTATGACTGCAGAGTTTGTACTAAAATTATCCACAGCCAACGGATTTCCGTGAGT
The DNA here is from genome assembly GCA_021605145.1 of Aegilops bicornis. NCBI lineage: Eukaryota > Viridiplantae > Streptophyta > Magnoliopsida > Poales > Poaceae > Aegilops > Aegilops bicornis. The sequence goes on along the minus strand of CM038670.1, from coordinate 574,440,161 downwards.
CCTGAATGACTAGTTCCGTTTATGGTATTTCGGAAGAAACACAGCTAACGGTACACACCCATCCTACCTCACGATGCCAGAATCACCCAGACGTCGTCCAAGAAAAACTTTTGAGACGGGAGATCACAATCTCGAATAGCATGGGATCAAATTTATATTCACGCTCTAAGGGGTGCCCCCTATCGGTCCCAACCGAAACACCCATGCCCCTGACCGGATGGTGGCTTTAATCCAGGGCCATGGAACCATCATCACGGCCTCTCCATTTGGTGTGTACCAGAAAGCGGTTTGCCACTTACTAAGCCATATCCCTTGCGGAAACATGTGGTAGTACGGAAGGGAAATGGATGGGAACCGAATCGATACGGGTTGACATCAAGTCAAATAGTATGGCATAAGACTGGCATGCTACAACACTGCCATCTTACCCATCCTCATGCCAACACATGTCCGTGCACATTCACATCCAACACGTATGGATTATCGAACTCACTTGCCTCAACTTTGCATGAAAAATAACATTCATCGGTATGCTCACAAACATGCCATGAAACTACTTAATGCAAACCTGCCGAACACTCATCATATCAAAAGTTCAAACATGCTTGCCTGGTTCAGAGTAGTCGGAGCCTAGCTCGGTGAAGTTTATGTCCCGTCACCTCCTTCGGTATCTACGGTATAAAGAAAACATACGCGCTAACATAAATACCGTGAGGTGCACAAAAATTACTCCAAATATTTTTCAAATAAATCAGATAAAAAACTAGACAAAACTTTAAAGAGGACAGAAAAAGAATCAATCAAAAATACTTTTCTGATTAAAAGTTATAAGAGTTTTGGTCCAAGGACCCATCTGTAATGAAACAGAAAGTTTCCAAGGGGTTCTGCGGAAAAGTCCAGATAACGTTTCGCTTAAAAGAAACGGCCGAGAGATCGACAGTGGGCTCCACCAGTCAGGTTTGTATTTTCCATAGAGGGAAAACAGAGCGCGACGGCGCCGAGAGGTGCGGTGGTCGCCGGCGGCGATCCACGGCGAGGTATGGTGATCGGGGTGTACCTTCGTGATCAGTGCGCCCTTCCGCGCCTGTGGGTGGTGGCAGAGGTCGTCGGCGAGCACCACGTCGACGGCGGCCCTTGCTCCGGCGGACGGCGGTTCGGACGGTCGTGGATCTCGCCGGAGAGAGCCGCGGGGCCAAAATTGAGGTGGGGGTTATCCTACTAGAGGTGGTACGAGGCTACGGGCGAAAGTAGGGCGGCGGAGGAGTTCTCATCGGAGAGAACGATGCCGAGCCCGAGGCGGACGGAGGTGGCCGGAGTCGAGGAAGAAAGGCCTCGAGGCCCCTCCAAAGGTGGCTAAGCGGGTCTGGTGAGGTGGTGGAGTCGTGCGAGGCGAGAGCAAGCTCGGTGCTATATATAGCCGGCCCAGTCGGTTGCCGTGAACGGATAAGTCCGACGAGTTGATTACCCGGCGCTGGTGGCTGGACGGTCGGCTTAGGAGCTTGAGCATCGCCTAGGAGGAGTGTTGGAGTCATTCCGTGTCCAACTCAAAGACGGGAGGGCTGGTTATGGTTCCGCCCTCGACGGAACGGCCGCACGACCGGCCGGCGGCGAGAGCGCGCTGCTGCGTGCCAAGCCACGGCGACGGTGCCGCATGCGTCTTGGCAAGGAGGTGGCTACGGAGCCACCGGGGACGCTTGGGTGGCGCTGAACGGCGCCAGACTGCAGTTTTGCCCCATCGCCTGTTACGGTGGTGCACAAAGCACGCCGCCAGCGGGCTGTGGCGCCACCGACGCCAGAACGCGCCAAACGCCGTGTGAAGCTCCGGACAAGAGGGATAGGTTATGCGAGCAACGTGCCAAGGGCACTGTGGACTCGTGATCAAGTTACCGACGGAGATCGACATCGAACTTCAATTTTCTCGAATGTGAGCAGTACTAGTGCATGCAAGGTGTTCGGCTGTAATGATCCAGGCATGTAGGGATTTTTCCTTGGGCTGGTTTTTGGTGCAGGGGCCTCTCATTGCATCTAGAGGCTGCCTGAATATTTGTGGAATTTTTGGAGTAGTGTAGATATGAATTTCACTAAATTTGGCAAATCTGGTCCAAACTTGCAGGGACTATAATTTGAAATTTTTGAACAGAAGAGGAGTGGATCTTGATAGTTCTAGGTTGTGGGTACCAAGGACTATCCAAGGGAGTTGGTTTGAGGTCAAAATTCAAATGCATTAAGGTACTTGCTTTGCAAATTACCTAGGCTCAAAATAATAGATGTAAAAGATTTGGGAGAGAATTATTTGAAATAAAAATTCAGAAGAGAGTTGAACTAGTAGAGATAGAGTGTTTGGATTTCCCAAAGTGGAAGGAGATATATTTGGGAAGATTTTACCATGTGGTGTATGGCCAAACCATAAATGATCTCAAATGTGGGAGAGGATGGAAAACTCCTAGAGTTTCTTTTTGAAAGAAAAATAAACTTCAAAAAAAATTCTTGAATCCTTGAGGAGAGAGCAATCAGAGGAAAAATTTAAAAACCAAACAGCAGAGTTGAAGGAGATGCAAAACTAAAATATTTGCCAGAGGGAAAAAGCTTTTGATAGAGATTTTTGGAAGGGTTTTGGTGACCTCCTTCAAATCCAACAAAATTTTGAAGAAAACAAAAGGATAATTTTTGGAGTGTCACAACACCTACCCCCTTAGGAAAAATCTCGTCCCCGAGATTCCAGTTGATCCTCAAATAATTGTCGGTGCTCCGCTCGAAGGAAATCCTCTCTTTCCCAAGTGGCTTCACTCTCGGTGTGGTTGCTCCACTGAACTTTGAAGAACTTGATGGTTTTCTATCGTGTCCTCCTTTCTGATTCTTCCAAGATTTTTATCGGATGCTCCCGATACGTAAGGTCTGGTTGCACGTCAATGTTTTTATGGGGTACCTGTTTCTCTAGGTTGCTTACGCACTTCCTCAATTGGGAGACGTGGAATACGTCATGGATGTCGGATAATTCTTCGGGTAAGTCTAGCTGGTAGGCCACCGTGCCCCTTCGTGCTACTATGCAGAAAGGTCCGATGAATCTTGGTGCTAGCTTCCCTTTAATCTTGAATCGGTGCAGACCCCTCATGGGTGATACTCGTAGGTACACAAATTCACCGGGTTCAAAATGGACTCCACTATGCTTCTGATCGTAATAACTCTTTTGTCGACTTTGGGCTGTCTTGAGTCGGTCCTTAATTACCTTGACTTTATCTTCAGCCTCTTTGAGCAGGTCTGGGCCGAAGATATGACTGTCTCCGGTTTCCGACCAATTTAGCAGGGTACGACACCTTCGTCCGTACAGAGCTTCAAATGGTGCCATTTGCAGGCTGGACTTATAGTTGTTGTTATATGCGAATTCTGCGTATGGTAAGCTCTCCTCCCAACTGGTCCCATAGGTGAGGACACATGCTCTCAGCATATCTTCTAGAATCTGGTTTACTCGCTCACCGCCCATCCGTCTGGGATGGTATGCGGTCTTGAATGCCACCGAGTTCCCGAGCTTGTTGTAAGTGATCCCAAAACCAGGAGACGAATTGAGTGCCTCTGTCCGAGATTATTTTCTTTGGGACTCCATGTAGGCAAACGATACGGGAGAGGTAGAGCCTAGCAAGCTTCTGAGTGGTGTGTGTTGTCTTCACGGGGATGAAGTAAGCTACTTTAGTCGGTCTATCTGTGATTACCCATATGGCATCATGTCCGTGTCGCGACCGAGGTAGTCCAACAATAAAATCCATTTCAATCTCGTCCCATTTCCACTCGGGTATCTTACTCGGTTGCAATAGCCCGGCGGTTTACGGTGCTCGGCCTTGATGCGTTGACAAGAGTCACAACATGCAATAAACGTGGCTATGTCTCTTTTTATACCATGCCACCAAAATGTTTCTCAAGATCTTTGTACATTTTTGTTCCTCCGGGATGGATTGAATATGGAGCTGTGTGGCCTTCACCATGATTTCTTTGTTTAAGGTCATGGATATTTGGTACGCAAAGCCTATTCCGTACCACAATATTCCTTGCTCATCAATAATGAATTCCGACGCCTTGCCCAACTTCATCTTCCGTTTTATGCCTTCAATCTTTGGGGTGTCCACGTTGAGCCCCTTTAACCTTCTCTATCAGGGTAGGCTGTACTTCTAAGTTTGACACACTGCCTTCGGTGACCACCATCAGGTTGAGCTTTGCGAATTCCTACTGGAATTCAGGTCTTAAGTCTGGTATGCCGTCGTTGTACGGACTGGGGTTCCGACTCAGAGCATCTGCTACAACATTTGCCTTGCCCGGGTGGTAGTGGATCCCAACATTGTAATCCTTTACTAATTCCAACCAGCGTCGCTGCCGTAAATTTATTTCTGATTGTGTGAAAATATACTTGAGGCTTTTGTGGTCCGTGTATATTTCTAGCGATTACCAAGTAAAAGTGTCTCCATTCCTTGAGTGCATGAATAATCGCCGCTAATTCCAGGTCATGGGTAGGGTAATTTTCCTCATGCTTGCGAAGTTGTCCGGAAACATATGCGACAACCTTGCCCTCTTGCATCAATACGCACCGAGGCCCTTTCGAGATGCATCACAAAATACCTCAAAATTTTTGTGTATATCGGCACAATTAATGCAGGTCTTTGTCGTCAGTTTCCTCTTCAGTTCTTGGAAACTTTTCTGCAAGCTTCCGTCCATTCAAACTTCTTGTCTTTCTTGAGTAGTTGTGTCATTGGCTTTGCTATGGTGGAGAATCCTTCAATAAATCTTGGTAGTATCCTGCCATACCCAAGAAACTTCAGACATCCGTCACGCCGGCAAAGTGACTTCCAAAGTAATCTGGCCTTGACTTTTTCGGGTCTACTGGCGATACCTTCTTGGGTCGATCGTGGCCCGGAAAACCTACTTGCTTTAGCCAAAATTCACACTTGCTGAATTTAGCGTACAACCGATGTTTCTGAGTTCTCCTAGTACAATCCGGAGATGTTCAAAGTGTTCTTCCGGTGTTTTGGAGTATACCGAATATCATCGATAAATACCACAACAAACTTATCCATAAATTTCATGAATATTTTGTTCATGAGGTGAACAAAATATCTTGAGGCGTTGTTAGTCCGAATGGCATCACGGTGAACTCGTACAATCCGTTTCTGGAGGTGAAAGCAGTCTTGGGAATATCCTCGGTTCGTACTTTCAGTTGGTGATATCCCGATCTCAAGTCAATCTTTGAGAACACCTTGGCCTTAGCGAGTTGATCGAATAAATCATTTATTCGCGGCATCGGATATTTGTTCTTGATTGTGACCATGTTTAGCGCTCGATAGTCTATGCACAATCTCAGTGTTCCATCCTTCTTTTTGGCGAATAAAATTGGTGAACCCCAAGGTGAGGAACTGGCTCGTATGTACCCTTTTTTCCAACAGTTCCTTAATTTGCTTCTTTAGTTCCACCAATTCGGATGGTGCCATTCTGTATGGTTTCTTGTATATGGGGGCGGTTCCGGGTGCTAGCTCAATGCTGAATTCAATCTCTCTATCTGGTGGCATGCCTGGTAGTTCTTCGGGGAATACATATGGAAACTCACACACCACTGGCACTTTGCTCAATTCAGAAATATCTACCTTGTTCAATCTAGTTTGCGGCATATTTTTCTTTCCTTGGCTGAAACCTTTATGGTCTTCCCGTGGTGATGGGTGAGAATTACGGTCCTGTTGAAGCGATCAATAAAACCTTTGTTGGTGGTTAACCAATCCATCCCTAAGATGACATCCAGTCCTTTATTTTCCAATACGATAAGATTTATGCGTGGAACTTCAATCCTTCAAACTCGATAACCACATCCGGCAATAATTCTGGGTAACTTGCTTGATTCCGGGGACTTGACGATCATAGATTTTCCCAAGGGAAGCATCAAAAATTATTTTGCAAAGCAAAACTTTTCAAACGAACGAGTGAGAAGCTCCGAATCAAACAAAACCATGGCAGGTATTGTGTTGATGTGAAAGCGTGCCGTCACGATATCTGGGGCATTTTTTGCTTCCTCTTTGGTCACGTGGTTCAGATGACCCTTCCTGTGGTTGTTATTCGGGTTGAAATTGTTGTGCTTTGGTGCCGAATTATTGCCTCCGTTGTTCGGCTTTGGGGCCGAGTCCCTTGGCTTGGGGCACTGCTTGGCATAGTGCCCTTCTTCTCCACAAGCGTAACAGGTAACGCCTGGGCGGTATGTGAACTCCTTGTCCCTTGCGTGGAAATTCTTGCTTGGGCGTGAGATGTTCGTCGTGGTTTGGGTGTCCAGTTTTTTTGAACGTCTGTCTTGCTGCGGTGGTTGCGGGTGTGTTTAGACTGGTCCCTCTTCCGTTTGCGGAAATCTTCTAAGTTGCGTCTCTCATTTTCCAAGGTAATGGCCTTATCTACCAGCGTCTTAAAATCTGGAAATGTGTGTACGACCAAATGACATTTAAGCGCGGGTGTCAATTCCGTCTCTGAACTTCTCCATCTTTTTGTTTTCTCGACTTTCGTTCCTCGTTGGCGTAGCGAGACAGCAGGTAAACTGACTGTTATATTCGGACACCGTCATTGTTCTTTGCTTGAGGTCATCAAATTCTCTCTTTTTGATCTTCATCGACTCTTAGGAATATGTGCCCCACGAAAACCTTCTTTAAATTCCTCCCATGATATATTATTTTCGTTGGGGTGCATGTGTAGGAAATTTTTCCACCACGATGCGGCTGCTCCAAAGGAGATAGTGCGGAGCATAAAGCACTTTCTCAAGGTCTGAACACTGGGCGATAATTAATTTTCTCTCCATGTCTCAAGCCGTCCTCGGCTTCCAGAGGTTTGTCGGTGTGAGAAAATGTTTGGGGACGCGTCTTACATAGCTCGGATAACTTGGATTGCTGCTGATATCGTCGCGGTGATTCCCCATATTGATGACTTGGTTCAGTATTTCCTGATGTTGCTGCTGACTTTGTTCATAAAGACGGCACATCTCTGGGAAAGTGCCGCTTTCAACATCCTGTTGACTTGTCTGTCCCGTGTGAAATTGTTGCACTGGGATGTGCCATAATTTTCCTCTCTGTCGGAGTTGGCATGGAGCGCGTCCAAGGACGAGACATAATTTACTCTGGGGATATATTTTGAAACACTCATAAGAAAGTGGAAAAAGTCGCAAAAATTAAGTCCATAAACGCATAAGGATGGCAAATAAATTAAAAGCCCAAGATTTTTTTTAAGAAGCAAGTCGATTGCGCACGGAGAAGGACTGCTCATTACATATCTTACACGCAAGCAGTAATTATACAATACATCACTCAGGATATGCGTACATAAATCCTGACATGTTATATAGTCTAGTGCACTCCTCCAGATCCTACATGATACGCAAACAAACTACTTCTCACAGCCTATTTACATATAAACATATCGTACAAGTCGGTACATCGCATGGCGCTAAGCGTGCATTTTAGTCGGAGATGGTAAGGATTTCCCTTGGCCTGCCAAGGGTGAGGCGAGAGAGGCTGGGGACTCAACCTCCTCTTCGGAGATAGGCTCAGACGAGAGGTGCTGCACGGAGTTGGTGGAGCAGGTGCCTGTGTGGGACAACTCGAATCTGAGGGGGCACGAGGGTGGTGCGTAACGAACCGGAGTAGGTGCAATGACATGGTTGAATTCCTCCATGGTAGGCAAAGCGACGAGTAGCGGTGCGAAAGCAAGAGAGCGAACGATCCGATGACGAGGACGAAGTCACGGTGCAAAGACGCAGGAGCTCCCTCCCCGTTGGCGGCACAGCCATGGACTGAGTCCATGCGGGCAGCTACAAAGTCGTCCACCAGGTTGTCGAAGGCTGCCTCCAAAGCCCGGAGATACTCGATGAGCATCTCAAAAGCTTCGTCCCGTTCTCCTCTGGGGCAAGAGAACGCGTGGTGGCAGGTGTATGGCACGTGACATGGCAGGTAGCGGTAGCGACGAGTCTTCATTGAAGGCAGGATATCCCTGAGACGGGATATCGCCTCACCGGCTGCCATCTGTAGCGCGTGCTTCTCTGTGGGCATGGCTCTCCCCATGAACCGGTAACGCTCAACTCGTCCTCTCTTGAATTCCACCGCGGCTTGGTGCATGGTTAGACGGTCATTGACCTTGTCTTTGAGAGAGAGAGAAGATCGCGCACATCTGGCCCCATCGCGACTTGGACAATGAAGGAGAGAAGCTTGACAAACCCATCGGGCATGTTGGCGAACATCTGAGACTCGCAGTCGTTGCTGGCCATCTACAAAAGTAGGCAAAATCCTGAGTAGTCAAATCATAAATTTATGCTGACTGTCAGAAATTGACTACATTTGTAAAAAAATAATAACTAGCTCTATTATGCTAATAACCGATTAGCGATCGCACCTAGTGGCTTCCCTACGGTCAGCTGGCTCGTACCAAGCTTGTCACGACCGGATTTTCAATAAAAATATTTATTGAACAGCCGACCCATGAAATCCAATATGAGGATGAATCCTCCATATCGGTCGACAAAACTTGGATACAAGAAGCCAGTAGCATTACAATATTACAATGGTCGGACTAAAGATGCCCAACCAATTATTACAACACGCCAATTATTATACATGATGGCGGATATGGCACAAGGTGTAGGGTGGAAATACTACTGACTTGGAGTATGCGTGGTTGGTGGAATAACACGATTAGGTGGTTAATAAGTCTATCAAGATCGGGCGGCTCATCGAAGCGCCGAGGTGAGGCTCGATGAATTTATTTGGGTAGCGGAAGCGGATATTTACAAGGACTAATCCGAGGGTCGCACGAGACCGACCGATTCCTCTAGGCATCGGACTCGCTATCGAACTCTTCATCCAAGAGATCGCCTTCGTCAAGATTCCGCCAAATCAACAAGCCAGGTGAGTACTATGAAAGTACTCGCAAGACAGTTCGGACAAAAGATACAACAAATGGAAGAATGAATGCGACATAGTTAATCTTAACAATGCTCAATGAAAGCAGTATAGGAAAATAATTAAAATGGGATTCAGCGGTAGTCCGCTCGAAAACCCAAGGAGGCAAACTTAAAAACGATCGGGTGTCTGAAGCGACGCCTCGAAAGGTGAATAAATAAGCAAGATATTGCCACAGTCGGGCGTCTGAGCGACACCTCATAAAGGGCTTATATTGAAATAAAAATGCATGCGCGCCGCAGTCGGACGTCTGAGCGACATCACAGAAAGGGCTTATAATAAAAATAAGTAACATCAATGCCGCAGTCGGACGTCTGAGTGACATCACAGAAAGGGCTTATAAGAAAAATAAGTAACGGCAATGTCATGATCCAGACGTCTGGCGACATCACGTAAAAGGCTTATAATAAAAATAAGTAACAGCAATGCCGCAATGGACGTTTGAGCGACATCACGTAAAGGGCTTATAAGAAAAATAAGTAACGGCAATGCCGCAATGGACGCTTGAGCGACATCACGTAAAGGGCTTATAATAAAAATAAGTAACAAAGAATGCTGCAATCGGACGTCTGAGCGACATCACAGAAAGGGCTTTCATCACAAAGATATAGCACTCATAATAAATATTCAACACATGAATTTAAACGGGTTAGTCCATCCACAGGGATAAACATTTAACCAGACTTAGTAATCTTGTGATTCACCGGAGTATCTGTCACCAAAACTGACACTTGTCAGGATAAGATAATACAGAACTTGGACATGGATAAGATGATTCGATGATTTATGACTCTGCAGAGTTTGTACTAAAATTATCCACAGCCAACGGATTTCCGTAGTCCTGAATGACTAGGTCCGTTTATGGTATTTCGGAAGAAACACAGCTAACCAGTACACACCCATCCTACCTCACGATGCCAGGAATCACCCTGCACGTCAGTCCAAGAAAAACTTTTGAGACGGGAGATCACAATCTCGAATAGCATGGGATCAAATTTATATTCAGCGCTCTAAGGGTGCCCCTCTCGGTCCCAACCGGAAACACCCATGCCCCCTGACCGGATGACTGGCTTTAATCCAGGCCATGGAACCATCATCACGGCCTCTCCATTTGGTGTGTACCAGAAAGCGGTTTGCCACTTACTAAGCCATATCCCTTGCGGAAACATGTGGTAGTACGGAAGGGAAATGGATGGGAACCGAATCGACACGGGTTGACACTGAAGTCAAATAGTATGGCATAAGACTGGCATGCTACAACACTGCCATCTTACCCATCCTCATTCCAACACATGGCCGTGCACATTCACATCCAACACGTATGGATTATCGAACTCACTTGCCTCAACTTTGCATGAAAAATAACATTCATTGGTATGCTCACAAACATGCCATGAAACTACTTAATGCAAACCTGCCAGAACACCCATCATATCAAAAGTTCAAACATGCTTGCCTGATTCAGAGTAGTCGGAGCCTAGCTCGGTGAAGTTTGCGGTCCCGTCACCTCCTTCGGTATCTACGGTATAAAAGAAAACATACGCTAACATAAATACCGTGAGGTGCACAAAATTACTCCAAATATTTTTCAAATAAATCAGAGAAAAAACTAGACAAAATTTTAAAGAGGACAGAAACATAATCAATCAAAAATACTTTTCTGATTAAAAGTTATAAGAGTTTTGGTCCAAGGACCCATCTGTAATGAAACAGAAAGTTTCCAGGGGGTTCTGCAGAAAAGTCCAGATAACGTTTCGTTTAAAAGAAATGGCTGAGAGGCTGACAGGAGGGCTCCACCCGTCAGGTTTGAATTTTCCAACGAGGGAAAACAGAGCGCGACGGCGCCGAGAGGTGCGGTGGTCGCCGGCGGCGATCCACGGCGAGGTATGGTGATCGGGGTGTACCTTCGTGATCAGTGCGCCCTTCCTCGCTTTGTGGGTGGTGGCAGAGGTCGCTGGCGAGCACCACATCGACGGCCGCCCTTGCTCCGTGGACGGCGGTTCGGACGGTCGTGGATCTCGCGGAGAGAGCTGCGAGGCCAAAATTGAGGTGGGGTTATCCTACTAGAGGTGGTACGAGGCTACAGGCGAAAGTAGGGCGGCGGAGGAGTTCTCACCGGAGAGAACGATGCCGAGCCCGAGGCGGACGGAGGTGGCCGGAGTCGAGGAAGAAAGGCCTCGAGGCCCCTCCAAAGTGGCTAGGCGGGGTCTGGTGAGGTGGTGGAGTCGTGCGAGGCGAGAGCAAGCTCGGGGTGCTATATATAGCCGGCCGAGTCGGTTGCCGTGAACGGATAAGTCCGCGAGTTGATTACGGCGGCTGTGGCTGGATGGTCGGCTTAGGAGCTTGAGCATCGCCTAGGAGGAGTGTTGGAGCCGTTCCGTGTCCAACTTCAGCACGGGAGGGCTGGTTACGGTCTGCCCTCGGCCGGAACGGCCGCACGGCCCGTCGGCGGCAGAGCGCTTCTGCGCGTGCCAAGCCACGGCGACGGTGCCGCATGTGTCTTGGCAGCAAGGAGGTGGCCACGCTGGAGCCACCAGGACGCTTTGGGCGGCGCCGAACAGCGTTGCGCCCAGTTTTGCCCCCCCGTCGCCCGTTACGGTGGTGTACCGCCAAAAGCATGCCGCCAAGCGGGCTGTGGCGCCCACCGACGCCAGAATGCGCCAAACGCCGTGTGAAGCTCCGGACAAGAGGGATAGGTTGCGAGCAACGTGCCAAGGGCACTGTGGACTCGTGGATCAAGTTCTTGACGGAGATCGACACCGAACTTCTGAATTTTCTCGAAAGTGAACAAAGTATTAGTGCATGCAAGGTGTTCGACAGAATGATCTAGGCATGTAGGGATTTTTCCTTGGGCTGGTTTTTGGTGGAGGGGCCTCTCATTGCATCTAGAGGCTGCCTGAATATTTGTGGAATTTTTGGAGTAGTGTAGATATGAATTTCACCAAATTTGGCAAAACTGGTCCAAACTTGCAGGGACTATAATTTGAAATTTTTGAATAGAAGAGGAGTGGATCTTGATAGTTCTAGGTTGTGGGTACCAAGGACTATCCAAGGGAGTTGGTTTGAGGTCAAAATTCAAATGCATTAAGGTACTTGCTTTGCAAATTACCTAGGCTCAAAATAATAGACAGAAAAGATTTGGGAGAGAATTAATTGAAATAAAAATTCAGAAGAGAGTTGAACTAGTAGAGATAGAGTGTTTGGATTTCCCAAAGTGGAAGGAGATATATTTGGGAAGATTTTACCATGTGGTGTATGGCCAAACCATAAATGATCTCAAATGTGGGAGAGGATGGAAAACTCCTAGAGTTTCTTTTTGAAAGAAAAATAAACTTCAAAAAAATTCTTGAATCCTTGAGGAGAGAGCAATCAGAGGAAAAAAATTTTAAAAACCAAACACCAGAGTTGAAGGAGATGCAAAACTAAAATATTTGCCAGAGGGAAAAAACTTTTGATAGAGATTTTTGGAAGGGTTTTGGTGACCTCCTTCAAATCCAACAAAATTTTGAAGAAAACCAAGGGAAAATTTTTGGAGTGTCACAATCTTATGTTGCTTCTCCCCCTGTACTCTCTTGTAATGAATTGAGTTTTCCCTTTGAAGTAAGCTTATCAGATTGAGTCTTTAATGACTTGAGAACACTTGATGTATGTCTTGCCGTGCGTATCTGTGGTGACAATGGGATATCGCGTGATTCACTTGATGTATGTTTTGGTGATCAACTTGCGGGTTCCGCCCATGAACCTATGCATAGGGGTTGGCACACGTTTTCGTCTTGATTCTCCGGTAGAAACTTTGGGGAACTCTTTGAGGTTCTATGTGTTGGTTGAATAGATGAATCTGAGATTTTGTGATGCATATCGTATAATCATACCCACGGATACTCGAGGTGACATTGGGGTATCTAGGTGACATTAGGGTTTTGGTTGATTTGTGTCTTAAGGTGTTATTCTAGTACGAACTCTAGGGCTGTTTGTGACACTTATAGGAATAGCCCAACGGATTGATTGGAAAGAATAACTTTGAGGTAGTTCTTCGTTTGTTCTCCGCTACTAGTGACTTTAGAGTGACTCTTTGTTGCATGTTGAGGGATAGTTATATGATCCAATTATGTTATTATTGTTGAGAGAACTTGCACTAGTGAAAGTATGAACCCTAGGCCTTGTTTCAACGCATTGCAATACCGTTTACGCTCACTTTTATCGCTTGCTACCTTGCTGTTTTTATATTTTCAGATTACAAAAACCTATATCTACCATCCATATTGCACTTGTATCACCATCTCTTCGCTGAACTAGTGCACCTATACAATTTACCATTGTATTGGATGTGTTGGGGATACAACAGACTCTTTGCTATTTGGTTGCAAGGTTGCTTGAGAGAGACCATCTTCATCCTACGCCTCCCACGGATTGATAAACCTTAGGTCATCCACTTGAGGGAAATTTGCTACTGTCCTACAAACCTCTGCACTAGGAGGCCCAACAACGTCTACAAGGAGAAGGTTGCATAGTAGACATCAGGTATCGTTATTTTCTGACCTTCAAGATGATTTGAGCAGATATGGGTATATCTACTTGATGAAACATAAGCCTGAAACATTTGAAAAGTTCATATAATTTCACAGTGAAGTGGAAAATCATCGTAACAAGAAAATAAAGTTTCTACGATCTGATCGTGGAGGAGAATATTTGAGTTATGAGTTTGGTCTTCATTTGGAACAATGCGGAATAGTTTTGCAACTCATGCCACCTGAAACACCACAGCGTAATGGTGTGTCCGGACATCGTAACCATACTTTATTAGATATGGTGCAATCTATGATGTCCCTTACCGATTTACCACTATCGTTTTGGGGTTATGCATTAGAGGCAGCTGCATTCACATTAAATAGGGCACCATCTAAATCCGTTGATACGACACCATATGAACTGTGGTTTGGCAAGAAACCAAAGTCATCATTTCTTAAAGTTTTGGGTTGCGATGCTTATGTGAAAAAGTTTCATCCTGATAAGCTCAAACCCAAATCGGAGAAATGTGTCTTCATAGGATACCCAAAGGAGATAGTTGGGTACACCTTCTATCACAGATCCGAAGGCAAGACATTCATTGCTAAGAATGGATCCTTTCTAGAGAAGGAGTTTCTCTCGAAAGAAGTGAGTGGGAGGAAAGTAGAACTTGCTGAGGTATCTGTACCTGCACCCATATTGGAAAGTAGTTCATCACAGAAATCTGTTCCTGTGACTCCTACACCAATTAGCGAGGAAGCTAATGAATGATCATGTAACTTCAGATCAAGTTACTACCGAACCTCATAGGTCAACCAGAGTAAGATCCGCACCAGAGTGGTACGATAATCCTGTTTTGGAGGTCATGTTACTTGACCATGACGAACCTATGAACTATGAGGAAGCGATGATGAGCCCAGATTCCGCGAAATGGCTTGAGGCCATGAAATCTGAGATGGGATCCATGTATGAGAACAAAGTGTGGACTTTGGTTGACTTGCCGATGATCGGCAAGCCATCGAAATAAATGGATCTTCAAGAGGAAGACAAACATTGATAGTAGTGTTACTATCTACAAAGCTAGACTTGTCGAAAAAGGTTTTGACAAAGTTCAAGGTGTTGACTACAATGAGATTTTCTCACTCGTAGCGATGCTTAAGTCTGTCCAAATCATGTTAGCAAATTGCCACATTTTATGAAATCTGGCAAATGGATGTCAAAACTACATTCCTTAATGGATTTCTTAAAGAAGAGTTGTATATGATGCAACCGTAAGGTTTTGTCGATTCTAAAGGTGCTAACAAAATGTGCAAGCTCCAAATGATCCATCTATGGACTGGTGCAAGCATCTCGAGTTGGAATATACGCTTTGATGAGTTGATCAAAGCATATAGTTTTATACAGACTTGCGGTGAAGCATGTATTTACAAGAAAGTGAGTCTGAGCACTACATCATTTCCGATAAATATATGTGAATGACATATTGTTGATCGGAAATAATGTAGAATTTTCTCGAAAGCATAAAGGAGTATTTGAAAGGAGTTTTTCAAAGAAAGACCTCGGTGAAGTCGCTTACATATTAAGCATCAAGATCTATAGAGATAGATCAAGACGCTTGATAAGTTTTTTCAATGAGTACATACCTTGACAAGATTTTGAAGTAGTTCAAAATGGAACAGTCAAAGAAAAAGTTCTTGCCTGTCTTACAAGGTGTGAAATTGAGTAAGACTCAAAGCCCGACCACGGCAGAAGATAGAAAGAGAATGAAAGTCATTCCATATGCCTCAACCATAGGTTCTATAAAGTATGACATGCCGTGTACCAGATCTATTGTATACCCTACACTGAGTTTGGCAAGGGAGTACAATAGTGATCTAGGAGTAGATCACTGAACAACGGTCAAAATTATCCTTAGTGGAATAAGGATATGTTTCTCGATTATGGAGGTGACAAAAGGTTCGTCATAAAGGGTTACGTCGATGCAAGTTTTGACAATGATCCGGATGACTCTAAGTCTCAATCTGGATACATATTGAAAGTGGGAGCAATTAGCTAAAGTAGCTCCGTGCAGAGCATTGTAGACATAGGAATTTGCAAAATACATACGGATCTGAATTTGGCATCTGCTGACTAAACTTCTCTCACAAGCAAAACATGATCACACCTTAGTACTCTTTGGGTGTTAATCACATAGCGATGTGAACTAGATTACTGACTCTAGTAAACCCTTTGAGTGTTGGCCACATGGTGATGTGAACTATGGATATTAATCACATGGTGATGTGAATTATTGGTGTTAAATCACATGGCGATGTGAACTAGATTATTGACTCTAGTGCAAGTGGGAGACTGAAGGAAATATGCCCTAGAGGCAATAATAAAGTTGTTATTTATATTTCCTTATATCATGGTAAATGTTTATTATTCATGCTAGAATTGTATTAACCGGAAACTTAGTACATGTGTGAATACATAGACAAACAGAGTGTCACTAGTATGCCTCTACTTGACTAGCTCGTTGTCAAAGATGGTTAAGTTTCCTAGCCATCGACATGAGTTGTCATTTGATTAATGGGGTCACATCATTAGAGAATGATGTGATTGACTTGACCCATTCCGTTAGCTTAGCATTCGATCGTTTAGTATATTGCTATTGCTTTCTTCATGACTTATACATGTTCCTATGACTATGAGATTATGCAACTCCGAATACCGGAGGAACTCTTTGTGTGCTACCAAACGTCACAACGTAATCGGGTGATTATAAAGGTGCTCTACAGGTGTCTCCGATGGTACTTGTTGAGTTGGCATAGATCGAGATTAGGATTTGTCACTCCGATTGTCGGAGAGGTATCTCTGGGCCCTCTCGGTAATGCACATCACTATAAGCCTTGCAAGCAATGCAACTAATGTGTTAGTTGTGGGAAGATGTATTATGGAACGAGTAAAGAGACTTGCCGGTAACGAGATTGAACTAGGTATTGAGATACCGATGATCGAATCTCGGGCAAGTAACATACCGATGACAAAGGGAACAACGTATGTTGTTATGCGGTTTGACCGATAAAGATCTTCGTAGAATATGTAGGAGCCAATATGAGCATCCAGGTTCCGCCATTGGTTATTGGCCGGAAACGAGTCTCGGTCATGTCTACATAGTTCTCGAACCCGTAGGGTCCGCACGCTTAACGTTTGGTGACGATCAGTAATATGAGTTTATGTGTTTTGATGAACCGAAGGTAGTTAGGAGTCTCGGATATGATCACGTACATGACGAGGAGTCTCGAAATGGTCGATACATAAAGATCGATATATTGGAAGCCTATATTTGGACATTGGAATAGTTCTGGGTGAAATCGGGATTTTACCGGAGTGCCGGGGGGTTACCGGAACCCCCCGGGGGCTAATGGGCCTTGTTGGGCCCTAGTGGAGAGAGAGAGGGGCCGGCCAAGGCAGGCCGCGCGCTGAGGGAGTCCTGGACTAAGGGGTCCTTGGGCGTCCGGTCTGCTATCCATGGGCCGGACTGATGGGCTGTGAAGACATGAAGACCGAAGACCATACTCGTGTCCGGATTGGACTTTCCTTGGCGTGGAATACAAGCTAGGCTATGAAGATTCCTTCTTATGTAACCAACTCCATGTAACCCTAGATTTCTCCGGTGTCTGTATAAACCGGAAAGCATGACCTGGATCACATTCACAAGCTTGATCTTCTTGGTTATCATGTTCTGGACGCATGTCTGGAGCCCAGTTATCTCGTCCAGGGATCCCCAGGTCAAGCCCTTCTCTTGCCAGGAAGTGAGCTGCATCGGAACTCCGGATTAGAATTCGGGGGCTGCTACCCAATTGGTGTCACGCGGCTCGGTGATGTAAAACCACCCCGACTGCCATCCCTTCACCGTCTCCGCGAAGGAGCCTTCGGGCCAGGTGACGTTGCGCATTTTGCCCACCATGGCGCCTCCGCACTCTGCTTGTTGACCGCTCACCACCTTCGGTTTCATGTTGAAGGTCTTCAGCCATAGGCCGAAGTGAGGCGGGATGCGGAGAAAAGCCTCGCACACAATGATAAATGCTGAGATGTTGAGTATAAAGTTGGGGGCCAGATTGTGGAAGTCCAACCCATAGTAAAACATCAATCCACGGACAAATGGATGAAGGGGGAATCCCAGCCCGCGGACGAAATGTGTGAGGAACACAACCCTCTCATTGGGCTCGGGGGTAGGGACGATTTGCCCTTTCGCAGGGAGTCGGTGAGCAATCTCCTTATCTAAATAGCCGGCCTCCCGGAGCCCCATGATGTCCTTCTTGACGGAAGAGGCCATCCACTTGCCTCCAGCTCCGGATCCGGACATGATTGGAGTGCCTTCTCGAACAAGGAAAAACTAAAGCTTGGGCGCTGGAGCTCGAGGACGGAAAGACTGGAGATGAAGAAGGGTGTGGGAAAAGGGAGAGTGTCCTTATCCCCTTATAAAGGCCGTGAATGTCAAGCGCCTCCCCACTCGTCGTAAAAACTCGCCTATTCCCAAGGGCTATATAAACGGCACAATTGAGTTACCCATGCCCGCATTGATGAGAATCCCGCAATAAGGGGACACGATCTCTGCTTTGACAAGACGTGCCAATAGCAGCCGTGTCTCGAAACGTGGGATGGCAGATGAAAAACGGTTCGAAATTATGGCCAAACAAACGCGATGTCGTGTTGTAAAAAAGCTATCAACAGATCGGATTCGTGCAAATATTATATTCTCTCTGCGGTTATACCAGGTCCGGATACAATCATCGCATCCGAAGACTGTCTTGGAGTTCGGAGAAAGGGAACCTGCCTTGCAATGCCGAAGACAATTTGCTACCGGACTCCTCGTCATTGAAGCCGAGTTCAGGGCTCTTGAGGAGTCCTGGACTAAGGGGTCCTCGAGCGTCCGATGCGCTATCCATGGGCGGACTGATGGGCTGTGAAGACATGAAGACCGAAGACCATACTCGTGGCTGGATTGGACTTTCCTTGGCGTGGAAGGTAAGCTAGCCGACCAGCTGTGAAGATTCCTTCTTATGTAACTGACTCCATGTAACCCTAGATCTCTCCAGTGTCTATATAACACGGAGAGCATAGTCCGGATAGGACACATTCATTACCATATTCATAGGCTAGGCTTTTAGGGTTTAGCCATTACGATCTCGTGGTAGATCAAATCTTGTAATACTCATATTCATCAAGATCAATCAAGCAGGAAGTAGGGTATTACCTCCGTAGAGAGGGCCCGAACCTGGGTAAACATCGTGTCCCCCGTCTCCTGTTGCCATCGATCCTAGATGCACAGTTCGGGACCCCCTACCCGAGATCCGCCGGTTTTGACACCAACATTGGTGCTTTCATTGAGAGTTCCACTGTGCCGTCAGCAAAGGATTCGATGGCCCCTTCGATCGTCAGTAGTGGCGCCGTTCAGGGAGAAACCTTCCTCCCCGGACAAACCTTTGTGTTCGGTGACTTCGTACTGGGGGCCAACTCGCTTGGCCATCTGGAGCAGGTCGATAGTCACGCCCCTGGCCATCAGGTCAGATCTGGAAGCTTGAACTGCATCACGGATACTCGCGGAGACTTGATCTCCGATGGATTCAAGACTGCGGCAGTCGCTCCCCCTCTCTCCGATGAACATGACTTAAATCTGTCATCGGATCACACCCAGGAGATGGATCCTGTTGCTGCAACGGCCTCAGAACCGAAGCAGATCGTGCCCTTCGAGGCCACAAAGTCCACGGTGTTGGAGCCGCACACGGACTCGACATCCTACAATATTTGCGTCAATGGAACTCCGGACTCATTTTCGTCCACACGTTCCAGATCAGACGCGCCTACGGACACCGTGCTGGATCGGTTATCGATTTTCGAATTTGGCGCCGCAGACCTCTTCCAGCACTCCCCTTTTGGTGACATACTAAATTCTTTAAAGAACTTATCCTTGGAGGAGGACTCACAGCCGAACTATGTTCGGGTCGAGCTAGAAACGGATGACGGGGAATTTTGCTTCCCACCCGCCAACCACTTTATAGCCACTGTCGATGACTTAACTGACATGCTTGACTATGGCTCCAAAGACATCGACGATATGGACGACGATGCCGATATGGAGCAAGGCCAAGACCCGCCATTCACCGGACGTTGGACGGCTACCTCTTCGTACGACGTGCACATGGTTGATACACCCAAAGGATCTCGCGACAACAACGAAGAGCCAGATGCGAATAAAACCTTTGAGACGCAATCCAAGCACCGACGCCCCAAGCGTCGTTCTAGGCCTCGTCTCTCAAAGGATGGAAACACCGGCACCGGAGAGAATAATACTCCAGGCGACGCCGAAAACAATGAAGACCCTATCGGAGCTACATCCGAACAGGAGGAACATGACAACAGGCAAGACAACCACGGCCAGGCAGGCCACAGAAGATGACTCGGAGGACGACAGCTACCGTCCACCCTCCGAAGAGGAGACAAGCCTCGGCAACGAAGACTTCATCGTGCCTGAGGATCCTCTAGAGCAGGAGCGCTTTAAGCTTCAGCTCATAGCCACTGCAAGGAGCCTGAAAAAGAAACAGCAGCAGCTTCAAGCTGAACAAGATCTGCTCGTCGACAGGTGGACTGATGTCCTGACAGCCGAAGAATACGGCCTCAGGCGCCCAACAAAGAGCTACCCGAAACACAGACTGCTACCTCAATTCAACGAGGAAGCACCAGAGCATACATCTCCCTTGTGTAATGCGGAACGACCACCACGTGGTCGGGACAGGGCGGCCGACCGGCCACCCCGTGGCCGGGACAAAGCGGCAACTCAGGCCGAACAGAAGCCTGCCCCACCGCCTCGTAAAAATAGAGACGGAAGAGTTCGGGGTCACACGTACGACCTCCAGCAAATGCTGGACGATAGAGCAGGACATACAAGATCGATCTACAAATCGCAAGGGCGTGCCTCGAGGCACGACGACGTTTACCTATTCGGACGTGATAAATCTAACCACGCCCGGGCCGAATACCGCAGATGGCTCCGTCAGAGCTACTCCATGACGCGGCCCGATATAGAGGCGCCGGACACCCTCTCTGCTTCACAGATGAAGTACTGGATCACGAATTCCCCGAGGGGTTCAAGCATGTCAACATTGAATCATACGACGGCACAACCGATCCAGCAGTATGGATCGAGGATTTCATTCTCCATATCCATATGGCTCGAGGAGATGACCTCCACGCCATTAAATACCTCCCACTAAAGCTCAAAGGGCCAGTTTCGGCATTCGGCTTAACAAACCGACCTAAAAATTCTATCGGCAGCTGGGAGGACTTGGAGGGAGCCTTTATGGACAACTTCCAGGGAACGTATGTCCAGCCACCAGACGCCGATGACTTAAGCCACATAGTTCAACAACCCGGAGAATCAGCCAGAAAATTCTGGACTAGGTTCCTAACCAAAAAGAACCAGATCGTTGACTGTCCGGATGCCGAGGCCTTAGCAGGCTTCAAGCATAGCATCCGTGACGAATGGCTAGCACGCCACCTCGTCCAAGAAAAGCCGAGGTCCATGGTAGCCCTCACGGCACTTATGATCTGCTTCTGCGCAGGAGAAGATAGTTAGCTGGCTCACAGTACAGGCATAACCAACAAAACAGGCCCCTCTGAGGCCAAAAGCAGCACCGGCAAGCTCCAGTGCAACAGACACAAACGCCAAAGCAATGGCGATAACACCGATGACACTACAGTTCACGCCGGATTCAGTGGCTCCAAGTCCGGCCAACAAAAGAAGCCCTATAAAAGGAGCAGCGGAGGACCATCCAGCTTGGACCGCATACTCGATCGTCCTTGCCAGATACACGACACCCTAGACAAACCGGCCAGTCACACTAACAGAGAATGCCGGGTATTCAAACAAGCTAGCAAGATAAACATTGGAAATAAGGAAGGGGAATCATAGAGCGAGGACGGTGACGAAGAGCCCCGGCAGCCGAACACCGGAGGGCAGAAGAAATTTCCCCCTCAAGTCAAAACGGTGAACATGATATATACTACGCACATCCCCAAAAGGGAGCGTGGCGAAACGCACTTAGGGACGTCTATGCGGTAGAGCCAGTCGCCCCAAAATTCAATCCGTGGTCATCATTCCCGATCACCTTCGATCGTCGAGATCACCCAACCAGTATCCGCCATGGCGGTTCAGCCGCACTAGTCCTCGACCCAATTATTGACAGGTTTCACCTAACACGACCTGATGGACGGTGGTAGCAGCCTCAACCTGCTCTATCAAGACACAGTGCGGAAAATGGGCATTGACCCCTCACGAATCAAACCAACAAAGACTACGTTTAAAGGAGTCATACTAGGCGTAGAGGCCCGTTGTATGGGCTCAATCATGCTGGAGGTGGCCTTTGGTTCCCCGGACAATTTCCAAAGCGAAGAGTTAATCTTCGATATCGTCCCCTTCCGCAGCGGCTATCACGCGCTGCTCGGACGAACGGCGTTTGCTAGATTCAACGCAGTGCCACACTATGCTTATCTCAAGCTTAAGATGCCCGGTCCATGCGGCATCATAACAGTCAATGGCAATACGGAACGCTCCCTCCGAACAGAGGAGCACACCGCCGCCCTAGCAGCAGAAGCACAGAACGGCCTTCTCAAGAAGCACCATAGTACGACTGTCGAGCCCTCGAACATCATTAAGAGGTTCCGGACTACGCTGCAACAGGACGGCGCGGCTTGTCAAGAGCTCTACTAGCAATTCGGCCTCCGTCCCAATCTCAACGAGGTAGTGGCATTCGCACCACACATACACAATCACGCACTTGAAACCCCATGGGTACCGACGGAGGCATACCCCGCTCGCAATCCACAGATTACACGGACAACCCGCCAGCAGAACACACCAAGGAGGCAGGGAGCTCTGGCTTACAAGGGAATCCCCAGGTGGTCTCCACTAAACCATTGCCATAATTGCTTTTCATACTCGCATGTAGCTCGCCCTTGGTGGCGGCGTGTTAAATAGTCTTACTTGCTTATCGCATTACTTGTACAAAGTACGCCGCGACGTACTAGTTACATAACAATGGTGAATACACGGTAGTGTCAGCTTATTACTTCATTTTCCCCTTTCCTCACCTCAGTATTAATTACTCAGTGCACACGTACACCATGGTACGTATTACTACGCCAGGGGCTTCATCACACCCCGCATCACGGCAATAAAAGTCCAAACACTTTTACAGTATAGTTCGGCACCCCGAACTTATAGCATTATATGCATCGGCTCCGAATCATGTCTTTGGTCAATAGTTGGGTTGCCCGGCTCCAGTGCTTACTTCCTTACGTTCCGCTACATCGGCTAGGGTAGTAAAGGGAGAACTACTGCGATTGTGTCCCGGTTCTTCCGGATGAGCACCTCAGTAGAGAAAGCCGAAAACTGACTGTCATGATGCGGTGAGAGCCGGTCAGCTGTTCGAGTGGTTCCAAATCATTGGAGATTTTTCCGCTTCTTGCGAAGAATCGGTTCTTCCGATTAGGCGTGTATAACGCCCCTAATTCGGCCTTCCGAACACTAGGGGCTTCGCCAACTTTATTAATTGTCAAACTCCTATGGCTAAGTGAGGGCAGTAAAGGCCGCATAGTCCGATTGCCTTGTTCGTTGTGCTAAACACCTCCTTTAAGGACCAAAATGTGGAGTAAAGAGGGTTTAGATTTACACCAAACACCCCCGTAATTTCTACGTGGGGGCAGAAGCCGACGACTGGTCAACCCTCAGATTTAATAAACGTCCGCACATGAGGTAACATTTAGATCATAAACATTATACTACATAATATCATTGTTCCATATTACAGAACAAGGTAATACACATGTTCTCATGGGAATATAACATCCTTCGAACATTGCTCCGCCACAATGCGTGACCCCTCCAGAACGCTGTCAAAATAGTGCTCGGGCCGACGATGCTCCTTGCCCTCCGGCAGTCCCTCGGTCGTCAGCTTCTTGGCATCCAGCTTCCCCCAATGCGTCTTGATGCGGGCAAAGGCCATACGCGCACCTTCAACGCAGACCGACCGCTTTACGGCTTCGAGCCGCGGACATGCACTCACCAGCTGCTGCACAAGTCCGAAGTAGCTACTAGGTATTACGATCGGCAGGCCACAGCCGGACTATCAGGTCCTTCATGGCTAGCTCCGCCAACCTATGCAGCTCGACCAACTGCTTTAGCTGGCCGCTGAAGGGTACCGGATGTTTGGATCCCAGATGTTGGGCCTAGAATAGCTTCTCCGTAGATATCCCTTCCTTGGCTCTGTAATACTCGGCATCATCCGATACACTATGCGGCAGATCCGCAAACGCCCCTGGAAAATCCAAATTCAGGATAAGTACAAGGAACGTTTCTTCTATATACTTGCTATGCATGATGAAAACTTACCCGCTGTAATCATCTTGGCCGCCTGAATCTCCTAGAGGGCGCTCTGGGCTTTGGCTCGTGCATCCTGTGCACTCCGGCGAACCTTCGCCAATTCGGACTCTTGCGCCTTACAATCACGTTCCAAGGACTCAAATCTCTCTATCGCGCCCTGGAGCTGTTGTTGCGCCTCGCCAACCAGGACCTCGTGCTTCTCGCGCGAGGCGTGTTCCTTGGCCGCTTTGTCCCCGTCCTCGGCTGGCGCCACCTTAAGGGTTGCCACCTCGGTCGCGGCCCCTAATAAAGTTTATGACAATTTAGTCCATTCGGACTATTCATTTTCTAGAAATATACCTACAAGTTACCGCGTACCTTGGTTATCCTCCAGCTGCTTCTTCACGAGGCCGAGCTCCTCCTCGGCCCGCTCGATTCCGCTTGAGGAGACCTCCGCATGACATGAGCGATGGCTGCCTTAAGCAATACCTTATTCACATGCATAACTCATGTTAGACTCCTGCGATATTTCTTCTCGATCCTCTGTTCGGCTTTTCTTCACGAACACCAAATAGAGCATCAGGGGCTACTGTCTATATTGTGATATTTTTACAATCACTTACCTCAAAGCCCGTTAGAAGGCTAGTGCAGGCTTCGGTCAGTTCGCTTTTGGCGAACAGAACCTTCTCTATCACCGTGTCCATAAGGACAGGATGTTCATCCACAATAGAGGCGCCTCGTAGCGCCTCCAGCAGATTATCCGGCGCCTCTGGTTGGACAGAGGTCACCGGGGGAACAGTCACATTCCCTCCTTGAAGGGAATGCCGTTCGCTGGACCCTGGAGCCATGTAGATCTCCGAAATGGTATCTGACTGAGGTACAAAGGGAACTCGGGCCCCGTCACCAGTTCCCATGGGGAATTTTTTCCCCCATGTCCAGCGGCCGAAAAATCATCCTGGGATGTCACCCCGGTGATCTCCGGAATCTCCCCCCGTCCTGGTAAAGCCTTTTTGGACACCACCTCGTCATCACCCTTGGGTGATACGGAGTAAGCAGGTGGCGGAGATGTGCTAGCCCTCTCCTCGAGCCCAGCGAATCCTCAGTCGAGGACTGCGGGGAGCCATTGCATGCTGGACTGCAGTAACAAGGCTTACAATATGTCAATACTATAAAACAGGAAGGTTGTACGTTTGCCGATTCTGGTACTTACGAAGCGACCTGAGGCTTGGTCCGGCAAGGTCGTTTCGGACTGCTATCAATATCCCACACGGAGTTATCTGTTTGGGAGCCTTTAACCTTCTTGGGCGCTTTCGCCTCCAGATCCGAGGGAGCCGCCCTCTTCTTCCTCCCCACCTTAGGTGGGGAATCATTTTCTTCTTCTTCCTCTTCATCGTCATCGGATGAAGATGAAGTCTCGTCCTCGGACGACATGTACGGAGCACCCTTTTGGCAAGGGCCTTTCTTGGCCCCTTTGGCCGCTTTCTTGGCCGTCTTCTCCGGCACGTCATACGGCGCCGGAAACAACATCTTCATCAGAAGTGGGAATTCTTCCTCCTCGGGAAGCGGAGCCGGACTGCTAATCTGCTCCGCCACCTCGATCTAGGCCTGGTGAAGTAGATGGAGGAGCTCAGTATCCATCCTCAAAATATGCTGGTAAAGGGTATACCTCGAGAGCACTAAAAAGACTTACCGAATTGGCCTGGCGCTGTGAGCTAAGCCCGCGATTTCCGGTTGTGGGCGGGGGCGTCTCGCCCGCCTTGAAGAGTGCTTTCCAGATGCCTTCGTGTGTTGTGTCAAAGAGCCCTCGTAGCGTCTGGTGCTCGGCGGGGTCGTACTCCCACAAATAGCAAGCCCGATGTTGACACGGAAGGATCCGGCGAATGAGCATGACCTGGATGACATTCACAAGCTTGATCTTCTTGGTTATCATGTTCTGGACGCATGTCTGGAGCCCAGTTATCTCGTCCAGGGATCCCCAGGTCAAGCCCTTCTCTTGCCAGGAAGTGAGCTGCATCGGAACTCCGGATTAGAATTCGGGGGCTGCTACCCAATTGGTGTCACGCGGCTCGGTGATGTAAAACCACCCCGACTGCCATCCCTTCACCGTCTCCGCGAAGGAGCCTTCGGGCCAGGTGACGTTGCGCATTTTGCCCACCATGGCGCCTCCGCACTCTGCTTGTTGACCGCTCACCACCTTCGGTTTCATGTTGAAGGTCTTCACCATAGGCGAAGTGAGGCGGGATGCGGAGAAAAGCCTCGCACACATTGATAAATGCTGAGATGTTGAGTATAAAGTTGGGGGCCAGATTGTGGAAGTCCAACCCATAGTAAAACATCAATCCACGGACAAATGGATGAAGGGGGAATCCCAGCCCGCGGACGAAATGTGTGAGGAACACAACCCTCTCATTGGGCTCGGGGGTAGGGACGATTTGCCCTTTCGCGAGTCGGTGAGCAATCTCCTTATCTAAATAGCCGGCCTCCGGAGCCCCATGATGTCCTTCTTGGACGGAAGAGGCCATCCACTTGCCTCCAGCTCCGGATCCGGACATGATTGGAGTGCCTTCTCGAACAAGGAAAAACTAAAGCTTGGGCGCTGGAGCTCGAGGACGAAAAGACCGGAGATGAAGAAGGGTGTGGGAAAAGGGAGAGTGTCCTTATCCCTTATAAAGGCAGTGAATGTCAAGCGCCTCCCCACTCGTCTTAAAAACTCGCCTATTCCCAAGGGATATATAAACGGCACAATTGAGTTACCCATGCCCGCATTGATGAGAATCCCGCAATAAGGGGACACGATCTCTGCTTTGACAAGACGTGCCAATAGCAGCCGTGTCTCGAAACGTGGGATGGCGGATGAAAAGCGGTTCGAATTATGGCCAAACAAACGCGATGTCGTGTTGTAAAAAAGCTATCAACAGATCGGATTCGTGCAAATATTATATTCTCTCTGCGGTTATACCAGGTCCGGATACAATCATCGCATCCGAAGACTGTCTTGGAGTTCGGAGAAAGGGGAACCTGCCTTGCAATGCCGAAGACAATTTGCGCGCCGGACTCCTCGTCATTGAAGCCAGGTTCAGGGGCTACTGAGGGAGTCCTGGACTAAGGGGTCCTCAGGCGTCCGGTCTGCTATCCATGAGCCGGACTGATGGGCTGTGAAGACATGAAGACCGAAGACCATACTCGTGGCTGGATTGGACTTTCCTTGGCGTGGAAGGTAAGCTAGCCGACCAGCTGTGAAGATTCCTTCTTATGTAACTGACTCCATGTAACCCTAGATCTCTCCAGTGTCTATATAACACGGAGAGCATAGTCCGGATAGGACACATTCATTACCATATTCATAGGCTAGGCTTTTAGGGTTTAGCCATTACGATCTTGTGGTAGACCAACTCTTGTAATACTCATATTCATCAAGATCAATCAAGCAGGAAGTAGGGTATTACCTCCATAGAGAGGGCCCGAACCTGGGTAAACATCGTGTCCCCCGTCTCCTATTACCATCGATCCTAGACGCACAGTTCGGGACCCCCTACCCGAGATCCGTCGGTTTTGACATCGACAGGCGCCCCCTCCCCTTGAGTCCGAATAGGACAAGGAAGGGGCGGGCGGTGCCCCCCTTGCCTTTCCCCTCTCCCACTCCTTCCTTCCCCTCCTAGTGGGACTAGGAAAGGGGAGTCCTACTCCCACTAGGAGGAGGACTCCTCCTCTTGGCGCGCCCTCCTAGGGCCAGCCGGCCTCCCCCCTTGCTCCTTTATATACGGGGCAGGGGGCACCCCAAGACACATAAGTTGATCAGTTGATCTTTTAGCCATGTGCGGTGCTCCCCTCCACCATAATCCACCTCGGTCATATCGTAGAGGTGCTTAGGCGAAGCCCTGCGTCGGTAGCATCATCATCACCTTCATCACGCTATCGTGCTGACGGAACTCTCCCTCGAAGCTCTATTGGATCGGAGTTCATGGGACGTCACCGAGCTGAACGTGTGCTGAACTCGGAGGTGCCGTGCGTTCGGTACTTGGATCGGTTGGATCGTGAAGACGTACGACTACATCAACCGTGTTCTCATAACGCTTCCACTTACGGTCTACGAGGGTACGTGGACGACACTCTCCCCTCTCGTTGCTATGCTTCACCATGATCTTGCGTGTGCGTAGGATTTTTTTTGAAATTACTACGTTCCCCAACAGGTCTAGCTTTGGGCTTTTTCACGGGAGTGGAAACTTTCTTGCCATTCTTCTTGAAGTTCCATTTCTTTTCTTTGCCCTTTTACTTGAAACTAGTGGTCTTGTCAACCATCAACACTTGATGATTTTTCTTGATTTCTACCTTCGCCGACTTCAGCATCGCGAAGAGCTTGGGAATTGTTTCCGTTATCCCTTGCATATTATAGTTCATCACGAAGTTCTAGTAACTCGGTGATAGTGACTAGAGAATTCAGTCAATCACTATCTTATCTGTAAGATAAACTCACACTTGATTCAAGAGATTGTAGTACTCGGACATTACGAGCACATGCTCACTAGTCGAGCTATTCTCCTCCATCTTGTAGGCAAAGTACTTTGTCAAAGGTCTCATACCTATTAACACGTGCATGAGTCTGAAATACCAATTTCAACTCTTGGAACATCTCATATGCTCCATGTCATTCAAAACATTTTTGAAGTCTCGGTTCTAAGCCGTAAAGCATGGTGCACTAAACGATCAAGTAGTCATCATACCGAGCTTGTCGAACGTTCATAACGTCTGCATCTGCTCCTGCAATAGGTCTATCACCTAGCGGTGCATCAAGGACTTAATTGTTCTGTGCAGCAATGAGGATAATCCTCAGATCACGGACCAAGTCAGTATCATTGCTACTATCACCTTTCAACTTAATTTTTCTCTAGGAGCATATCGAAAATAAATGGGGAGCTACATCGTGAGCTATTGATCTACAACAAAGTTATGCAAATACTATCAGGACTAAGTTCATGATAAATTAAAGTTCAATTAATCATATTACTTAAGAACTCCCACTTAGATAGACATCCCTATAGTCATCTAAATGATCACGTGATCCATATCAACTAAACCATGTGCGATCATCACGTGAGATGGAGTAGTTTTCAATGGTGAACATCACTATGTTGATCATATCTACTATATGATTCATGTTCGACCTTTCGGTCTCAGTGTTCCGAGGCCATATCTGCATATGCTAGGCTCGTCAAGTTTAACCCGAGTATTCTGCGTGTGCAAAACTGGCTTGCACCCGTTGTATGTGAACGTAGAGCTTATCACACCCGATCATCACGTGGTGTCTCGCACGATTTAACTGTCGTGAACGGTGCATACTCGTGGAGAACACTTATACCTTGAAATTTTGTGAGGGATCATCTTATAATGCTACCGTCAGATCTTGAGCAAAATAAGATGCATAAAAGATAAACATCACATGCAATCAAAATATGTGACATGATATGGCCATCATCATCTTGTGCCTTTGATCTCCATCTCCAAAGTACCGTCATGATCTCCATCGTCATCGGCATGACACCATGATCTCCATCATCTTGATCTCTATCAACGTGTCGTCACATGGTTGTCTCACCAACTATTGCTTTTGCAACTATTGCTATCACATAGTGATAAAGTAAAGCAATTATATGGCGCTTGCATCTTGTGCAACAAAGAGACAACCATAAGGCTCTTGCTAGTTGCCAATAACTTTAACAAAACATGATCATCTGATACAACAAATTATATCACATCATGTCCTGACCATATCACATCACAACATGCCTTGCAAAACCAAGTTAGACGTCCTCTACTAGGTTGTTGCAAGTTTTACGTGGCTGCTATAGGCTTCTAGCAAGAACCGTTCTTACCTACGCATCAAAACCACAATGATTTTTCGTCAAGTGTGCTGTTTTAACCTTCAACAAGGACCGACCGTAGTCAAACTCGATTCAACTAAAGTTGGAGAAAATGACACCCGCTAGCTACATGTGTACGAAGCACGTCGGTAGAACCAGTCTCATGAACGTGGTCATGTAATGTCGGTCCGGGCCGCTTCATCCAACAATACCGCCGAATCAAAGTAAGACGTTGGTGGTAAGCAGTATGACTATTATCACCACTACAAAAAAAATACACTTCCGTGATGATACGTGTTTGTCACAGTAGGTCATGTTTTTTGTCATGCATGTACATCCATGACAAATTTATGACAGAATCAAGATAGTCATACACTGTCTTTGTCAGAGAAGTGTTCCATGACATTACCAAAATTATCATCACGGAAGTGTCCACTTCCATGACGATAAATCGCGCATCACAGAAGTGCTTTCGTCAAGGGTGACCGACACGTGGCATCCACCGTAAAGGAACGCTGTTAAGCTATCGGGTCGGGTTTTGGATCCGATAACCCGTTAATAGCCCCAACCAATGGGGATTTTCCACGTGTAAAATCATCATTGGCTGGAGGAAACACGTGTCGGCTCACCGTTGGGACAGATGTCATCCACTCATTGAATGGAAGCCGCCTATGGTGCGTCGACACGTGTACGGCCCAACAGAGGCCCATTCCTGTGAAAAGGCCGACCCAGTAAAAATTAGCAGGCCAGCCCATATAAGGCCTACTTGTCTCAGGTCCATTTAAGCCCACGGCCCATATGAGATGAGCCAATTCGGCCCGTCAACGGCCCGTTAAAGATTTGACACCATTGCAGCCCATCGTCAGTTCGAGCCCGTTAACAGCCCGCTATATATCTGGGCTCAATATCGGCCCGATGAGATTTCGGCCTGTTAACGGCCCGTTTAATGGATGGGCCAATTTTCGGGATGTACATCTTTCGCCTTTTAGCGACCCATTTAAATGTTGGGCTAGTTTCCGGCCGGTGTGTCTTTTAACTTTGTTGACGGCCCATAAATCTGATGGGCCATTTGTTGTCGGACTGAGTTTGACCTTTTAGCGGCCCATTTAAGTGTTGGGCCAATTTTACGGCCCGGTCTCACTTTCGACCTATTAATGACGGCCCATAAATCGGTTGGGCCATTTTTAGTCGGACCTGAGTTTTGGCCTTTTAGCGACCCATTTAAGTGTTGGGCCAATTCCGATACTGTGACTTTCGGCCTGTTAACGGATCATAAATGAGTTGGGCCATTTGTAGTCGGACCTTAGTTTTGGCCCTTTAACGTCCCATGCCCTTCATGGTCCAATACCAGCCCGGTTTCTCTTTCGGCCTGCTAAAGGCCCACAACACAGTTGGGCCATTTACAGTACGACCTGACTTTCGGCCTCTTAGCGGCCCATGGTCTTCATGGTCCAAAGACAAGCCCGCTGTCTCTTTCGGCCTGCTAAAGGCCTACAGTATAGTTGGGCCATATGTAGCCCAAACTTAGTAACGACATGTTAACGGCCCGTGAAATAAACTGGGGCCACCTGTTGCCCGCTTCGAAGTCAGCATGTTAACGACCCGGGAGGTAAGAGGGCCGACAATTAACTTTCATCCTAGTAACGGCCCATTAACTTAATGGGCCCACTAAAGTTCGTACATGTATTTAGGCCAAATTAGATAATTTGAGCCCATTACGACGAGCAATTATGCACAGGACCAAAACCGATCACGCAAAGGTACGGCATACGAGGAATAATGTTGCACATCCAAAGCATATACTACAGGAAATTACATCCTTTGGGCAATCAAAGATTGATGCGGTGCAAATAAATGAGCGTAACCTAACCATCTACAACGTCACAATCTGCAACCTCGGCCTGAGATGACGCCCATAAGCATGTTGGCAAGTTCTTTCTGCTTTGCTACACTTTCTCTGAAAACATTGATCGCTTGTTGTGTCGCATTTACTGCACCCCTGATTCATCCACCATTTTCATCATTGCTTCAGCCATTAATTGTTTCACAAACATACATTTATTCCGTTGCATTCGAGACGGAGGATCTTGAATGTATTCAGATGGCGATTTTGGCGAGCTTGTATTATTGATAGTGGAGAGTGTCTCACCACCGTGCATCATAACATAAATTAGGACGGGAACCAAACAGATTAATCATGAGTTATTGCCATATTACACGGCCTATATTTACTAGAAAGAAACAATGGGGTTGCCTTCTTTGTCTTGAGTTTGTCTTCTTATCTTCAAGAGCCTGCACAAAATTAACACACTAGCATTGCTATCATTGGCCAAGTCGGATAATAGGAAAGCAACATTGACACAATGAGCGTTTGGGCAAGTAGCCTACACCAAATTAACACAATATGGCATAGCTATCATCAGCCGGTAAGGTAGTACGAAAGCAACATTGACACAATGAATGAATGGGCAACCAGAGAAGCACTACAATTCAAGAATGTGCGTGATATGAGATAGTACATTCATGCAGCTCGGATGCAAAACTACCGAGCAGTTTTCCTTACAAAAATCAACATTGGCGCCTTTAACATTTTGCTACAACTAATTTTAGATCAGATAAAGGTTAGATTCACGCCGATTAACAAAATACATGTTGATGTAAAAATATAGTGATATACAATGTACTTACATCAGCATTGGAGCACAGAGAATTCCATAAGATATTTTCCTCGAATACGATCCCAGCAGAGGAAGTCTTCTATCGTTTAACCTTATTTTCTAAAAGAGAGATGGGTAAGAAACATGTAGAAAATATGATCAGAATGCAATAAAATTTCATGATGCGAGGATACGCACACGCTTCTTAGAATGGAGTTGACATTCTTTTCTTTGGACTGGAGCGGACTAGTTCTTTGGCCACCGGAATCTGCTTATTATCGATTGGGAGTTGGGTTTCTCTGTCTTTGGAGCAGTATCTATGAAAAATGGAGTTGGTTTATTATCTCCTGGCGTTTGGATCTTTTGCAAAGACCTGGTTTGTAACCCTTCAGATTCTAACAGAGTCGTCTTCCCCGTGCATGCCTTATATAGAAGAATGGTGATTCAGTTATAAAACATGCTATAGCAGAGATGGAATAAGTACTGAAGAATAGAAAGGCATGACATATTGACATGTATTCCCTCCATTCGGAAATAAATGGACGGGTCTAGGCGTATTTCAGTTGTAGATACATCCAGTTTTATCCATTTCTGCGACATTTAATCCAGACGGAGGGAGTATGATGTAAGAGCAAGGGATACGACAGGACAACACGGTAAAAAAAACACTGAAAAACCCACTGCAGAACCAAAGTATTCAAACCCACTGATATGAGATAGTACACTCATGCAGCTCAGGATGCAAAACTACCACGCAGTTTTCCTTACAAAAATCAACATTGTGGCCTTTAATCATACATTTTGCTACAACTAAATTTAGATCAGATAAAGGTTGGATTCATGCCGATTAACAAAATACATGCTGATGTAAAAATATAGTGATATACAACAGGTACTTACATCTACATTGGAGCGCAGAGAATTCCTGCAAGAATCTTTCCTCATAAACGATACCATTGCAGAAATTCTTCTATCTGTTAAGCTTATTTTCTAAAAGAGAGATGGGTAAGAAACATGTAGAAAACATGATCAGCATGCTATAAAATTTCATCATGCAAGGATACGCACACGCTTCTTAGAATTGAGTTGACATATTTTTGCTCGACTGGAGCGGACTAGTTCTTTGGCCACTGGAATCTGCTTATTATCAGTAGGAGTTGGGTTTCTCTGTGCTAGAGCAGTATCTATAAAAACTGGAGTTGGTTTATTATCTCCTGGCGTTTTCATCTTTTGCAAAGGCCTTGTTTGTAACCCTTCAGATTCTAACATAGTCGTCTTCCCCTTGCATGCCTTGTATAGAAGAATGGTGCTTTAATTATAAAACATGCGGCAATGAGAGATGGAATAGGTACTGAAGAATAGAAAGGCATCACATATTGACATGTATTCCCTCCATCCGGAAAAAAATGGATGGTTCTAGGCGTATTTCAGTTCTAGATACATCCTTTTTTATCCATTTTGGCAACATGTAATCTGGACGGAGGGAGTATGGTGTAAGAGCTAGGGACACGACAGGACAACACAGCAAAAAAACTAGTTGAACGTAAAACTATGTGCTAGCGGAATACGTCTGAAATAACCAAGGCAACATACACGTGTATGATTGGGAAAATAAGATGGCATTGCAACAGAGCACTAGAACAACACTTCAAAGTAAAAACATGGTATGGCGACGGATGAAGTACATCTTGATGAATAACAATGCATAAGATATTCGAAGCATGATTTCCAAATTAAGCGAGATGGCATTGCGATACAGATAGAATGACAAGATGCTTGAATTTGAAAACATGTTATCATGAATGGAATAGGTCTTGAAAAGCAGGAAGGCATGACATATTTACATGCATGATCAGCATGCTAAGCACATGGCATTGCAACATGTAGTAGATACACTCCAGGACATTATATGCATGTTGTACCCATATCCGGGCCAAGTTAGAGCAAGGACCTTGTGGGGTGAAGAGGATTCATCATCTTTTGCAAGTCTTCAAGAACTGCCTTTACATGTTCCATCATATTGGGTATCATTGACATCAAGTTTATTGGCCTTTACATTGCTCCGTGGGGTTCTTGTGGATATATCGGTGTGTGCAATTATATATCGACATGCATGGAAGACAACTAGTAGTTAGATTTATGTAAATGAGTGCCTGTAGGAGACGACATGAATAGTAGGACTGGGGTTAACTAGCAGCAACAGGTCTCATAAACTAAAGGGAGAACACAAATGAAAGCTACAAAATATGTATCGTTTGTACTCGAGATTAACTAGATGGCACACAAAAGTATTAAAGAACAACATAGGTAATACTAGAACTGGAATAATACTATAATCACCAGCACTGTGGGATAGCATTGGGCGATGGATGATAACTATGGAACAGCGTTACCTAAAGAACAAGTATCTTAGCTGAACTATGGAACAGCGTGAACTCTGAACAAGACCCGTAAGAGATCAGCATGAATATACAATGAAATTTGATGATCTATTTTCCGTGCTTAGATGAATAACAAAGCCATAAATGTTGCACACAAGTAAGATGAGGGTACAACCTATCTGGCTGCCATCCATAGGAGCGAGCATCATGTCTTTGACTTGTCGATGGCCCTGCACTTGTTGTGTCTGTCCATGTCGGGCACGCGCATTCGATCTGAGGAAGCTGTTGAGTGGGGACTGTAGCTCCCTTACGGTGTATGCTTCCCTTGTTGGAGCAGCTGCGGTGAGTCGGAAGGCGGTGTGTGCGAAGATGCGGATAACGCATAAAGTTAAGAACGACATATCTCTTTGATCCAAGAAATACACTAAGAGATCAATAGCAAGGTATGCGAGTGGTCACACGTTTGTTGTTGAAGACTAAATTGGGGTCACATGATTTTATTTTATTTTGGTACTGCTCGATCTCTGTTGGATGGCTTGATGGCCATCTTGTGCCTCCGGTGACAACATTGGAATCTTCCCCGAAGGGCCAGCGACCAACGGCAGAGCAGACTGCCTCCGCCGTCCATGGCCCCGTCCAAAACCCCGCTCCCCGCCCCACCGCACTGCCGTGGTTGCGC
The DNA here is from genome assembly GCA_021605145.1 of Aegilops bicornis. Taxonomy (NCBI): domain Eukaryota; kingdom Viridiplantae; phylum Streptophyta; class Magnoliopsida; order Poales; family Poaceae; genus Aegilops; species Aegilops bicornis. The sequence continues at coordinate 574,404,715 of CM038670.1, read as the reverse complement.
CGCCCCCGGGCCAATCCACAAAGACTCCCTGTCATCCAGATCCGGTGGCGGTAGTACTTCAACCCACGCAACTCAAAAAGATAGCCATCTAAGCGCTGCTTCCGCGGCGAACTTGCGGCCCCACACCCTTACGTTAGACACCAGCCAACTGGCAGCCTAGGAGCTCCTCCGCCTCGAGGGGTGCTGCTTCCAATTGGGAATCGATTGGCCCAGAATAAAAATTCAGACAACTGACGCCTAAATAAAGTGATTTCAGATGAGGGTGCGACCTATCTGGCGGCATGGTGAAGTAGGCAGGTCCAGCTGCCAAGTCAGTGAGGCCGGGCGCGTTGCGGTGGTGACCGCGGCAGGAAAGAGCGATGTCGTGATGGTCGACGGCTCTGTGAAGCGGCGCCCAGACTCTGGACGGATCCGAAGTTGGAGCCGCTCGGCGCCGTGAACAACGGCGGGGTGAATCGCTCCGATGCAGTTCACGCGGCCGTCGTCGAGGCAGCACCAAGAAGCACGGAGTAAGAGGCACACGCCCAAAGGCACGACGGCAATTGGACAGCGTCTCCGGCATTAGGGAGGAGGGCGGCTGTGAAATTGGTGCGGTGGGGGCGCCATGGAGGTGGGGCTAAGGTTTCACGGCTCAGGAGAAGGGAGCTTCCCGGGGAGAAGGTGATTTGGCGCCCACGAGGTGTGAATGGGGGCGGGCGGGGAATTGGGAGGAGTGGAACCATGTCTTACGGACGCATTTATGCGAAATGTGAGGGGAGTTACAGTTCTACCCTTGCCTATAGGCTTCTCGGCTTGGGTCTGTCTTTGAGGGTTGGGGATAGTAGAGTAACTTTGCTTCTCCCCAAATAGTGGGCGGGAGCGATTTCAAGCGAGGAGGCGTGTTTTGAACTATAGTGGGCGCGAGCGATTAAGCGAGGAGAGCGTGTTTTGAAATAGTGGGTGCGAGCTATTTCGGGCGAGGAGAGGGTGTTTTGCCGACCATGGCTTATGAATTATTCGGCACATGTCATTTCGGCCGAGGAGAAAGCGCGCTTGGATGAAGTTACGAACCTACCCTCGATGTACAACGGGCCAATTGATGCGTGTCCCACATAGGACGGTAATTTCGCGTCTCCCATTTATTTGCTCGGGCGAATTCCACCGAGCATAGAGGATGTTTAACGGTTCGTTCAAATTTTGGGAGAACGAGCATCCACGTCTACCTTACCAAGTCGATTCGAATCAAATTTTGAAATATTAGCTTGCCACTTCTTTTTTAGATGGAGAGATGATGCTCGGGAGTAATGTGTTTTTACATGCTCGTTGCTAGCGATTTACTATATGACAAATAGTTGACCCACTCAAAAATGTGAATCAAACCCAAAATGAAATATCTCGATTCAATGAACTAGCTCGTTCAGTAGGTCAAAATAGTGAACTAAATCCAAAATTGAACACCTCAATCGAGTAGCATGTTGTACAGTATTATAGTACTCCATGAACATGTTGAAAGTCAAATTAATGAACTTGTTTGATATACGCATATATCCGTTCATGTGTGGATTGCAGACAACATGGTCTCCAATTTAAATATTTGAATGCAAGTTTATATCAGCCTTTGATGCATAAAACGCGACCTCCCCCTCTCCCGGACTCCTGTTCTCTCTCTCTCTCTCTCTCTCTCTCTCTCTGTCGCCGGCAATCTTCAATTCTGTCGCACGCATCCAACACAAAAACCTTGTTGGTCCCTCTCCCTTTCTCTCTCTCTCTCTCTCTCTCTCTCTCTGTGTGTGGGGGGGGGGATCTTTCTAGTACGCATTCATATATACACCATCTATAGGTCTCTCTCGCACACTATGTATGATACTCTAGCTAGTCCAAGCTAGATATCTTGGGTGCACTCATCGTATGCACACAAATTCCTTGGCTCTTTGCCCGTAACTCTCTCACGCACCACTATGTCGTCTCGGAGCTCTCCCCCCTCTCTCAAACTCTCCATCCACCCGGGTCACACATACACATGCATATCTCACTCGCACTCGATAGGCCCATCTAAAACTCTATCTCTCTCCATCGTTCTCTCTCCATCTCACACGCACACACACACACAATCTCATGCCTAGTTGGCCAAGTATGATGGTCTCTCACTCAATTGTAGGCACACGCAGTCCCCCCTATATGTATATGACTAGCTAATCTTAGTCTCCATCACAAACATGTGCATGGTCTATCTCGATTTCTCTCGGGGCATCTTTCTATCTCACACGCATTCCCTCGATCTCCCACCCATATAGTCCCCTCATGATCTCGAGGGGATCTCTCTATCACAAACACACCCTCTCTCCCTCCCCATGCATCCGTGCCATCCATGTGTCCCTCTCGACCTTTTTTCCTTGTTGGCCAGACCTCTATTGGACATGTGCTACAGGGGTGTCTCTCTCCGTTGCAAACAATCACACACTATCTATCTTCGTGTACCTCCTCGCCTCGCTTTTCCATCTCGGAGATGCATGCATGATATGTCTGCATAAGAAACGAAAAAACACTCTCTCTCTCTAATTTTTCGTTTGTTGTCACTTTCTCTTTCACACACATACTCTTTTTGCACACTTACTCATTCTCCTTCACACGCACTTGATCTGTCTCGACTGAGGCACTCACCTCCGTCCATAGCACATAGATTTATTGAAAAGTCAAACATCACAAAGTTTGACCATGTACGTGGAGAAAAAGAATTACATCTAGTACGGCAAACATATACCATTAGATTCACCATGAGATGTAGTTTTCTATGATGTATCTTTGGTATTGTAGATATAAATAACATTTGCGTAAACCTGATCAAAGTTTCCAAAGTTTGACTTCTAAAAATTTACATGCACCGCATTATCGAGCCGGATGGAATATCTCTTTCCCCTCTCAGCTATCTCGGCGCACCACTCAGCTTCATCGGGGCTCCTCAATCTCTCTCAAACTTTATTGGTCAGTTTGGTTCGTGACTGACCCTCATGCCTTGATGGTCGGTAATCGCTCGGTGTGGACGTGAGATGTAAAATATTTCTGCTGGCGCCGGGCTTGTGTGGTCTTTGAAGCATTTGGTTCATGCCCGCCAGCAAAGCATCAACGTCCCATCAATCAATCCATGCATCAATTATTTAATGCTAATATCCATCCATGTTGTTGTTAGCCTCGTGGCTGCACGACCGTGCACGGCCAGCGTTGAAGCGGTCACTTGGGCCAAAGCTACTTGCAGTGTCTGGAGTTCGGCCATGCTAATTAAAGTGCAAGGGAACCCAGCCCAGGCGGGCTTTCTTTTTCACAGGGTAGCAACCAAACAAGCGTGCATGAAATCCAGCCACAACCCCAAGCCACGCAAAAGATGCTCACGACGCAAGCCAAACGGGCCTTATATCTCCCTAGTTCACACATACACATGTCTCGCTCGCGCTATACATATAGACCCATCCAACACTCTCCGCCCTTATTCTCTCTCCATGTGACGCGCACCCCCCTAAGTACCATAATCCCTCACTCCATCATATGCTCTGTTTGGATCCATGGGCTAGAGTTAGTTTGGGTTAGTTTGGAGTCAACTAACCCAAAAAGATCCAAACAGGAGGGTTAGTTTAGGTTAGATGCATCTAACCTATCCAAAAAAACTAACCCATCCAAGAGGTGCTTATTTGGGTTAGTTCTTCTCGGGACCACTAATAAACACTTTTTTCTCTCGCTCTCCCCGCAGCAAATCCCTCCCCACTTCCTCGAAGCTTCTCGTCCTCTCCCTCCCTCCCTCTCGCACCGCCCGTGAAGGTGCTTCGCCGTATCCGCGCTCCATCTAACCCTGCCATCAGAACACCTCTTTACTTAGAGTTAGTTCAGGGTTAGAATCTAACTCTAACCTCTAACTGAGTTAGAGTATCCAAACAGGGCCATAGGCGCAAGCACCCCCCCTCCTAAGTATGATTATCTCTTACTAGCCATCAGGAACACACGTATTGTCTCCTTCCATCCATACGTCTATCTCGATATCTCTCGGGGCATCTTCTATCACGCACACACCTTGTCACTCGATCTCCCACCCATGTAGTCCCATCACGATCTCCAGGGGAACTCTCTATGACAAACATACACTTTCTCCTCCCCATGTCTGCATTTTCTCCGTACGTCTCTCTTGACCTCTCTCCCTTGTTTGTCAGACCCCTCTTGGACACGTGCTAGGGGTCTTCCTCTCTCGGTTCCAAACAACCACACACTATCTCCTCACCTTGCCTCCGTTGTCGAAGATGCATGTGTGATATGTTTGCATAAGACACGCACGCTTTTTCTCCACTTTTATCGTGTGTTATCCTTGTCTCTTTCACACACTCACACACACTTTTTTCACTCTCTCTCTCTCTCTCTCTCTCTCTCTCTCTCGTCAGGGACTCTGTCACGTCCATAAGCATATGGATGTTTTGAAAAGTCAAACCTCAGAAAAGTTTGACTAGGTATATGTGGAGAAAAACATTTACATCTAGAACGATCATTAGATTCATCACAACATGTACTTACTTCATACTATCATTTATCTTTGGTATTGCCGATATAAGTAATTTCTTTATAAACTTGGTCAAAGTTTCAAAAGTTTGACTTTAAAAATGTTGTAACTACATTATCGAGCGGAGGGAGTAGCTCTTTCTCTCTCTCTCTCGCTATCTCTCACGGGCCTCCTCTCTCACTCGAACTCTCTATACCGACGGATTATACGCTCCGTGTTAGCGTATAGCTCTGATATTGTTTAGTTGGCGGTCAACCAATCCACATGCTGCGTTGTCACCGTGTTACTGTATCTTGGTGTCTTTGGCCCATGTGGCGATGGGTGAAAATAAGTAAACTAGAGGCCCATCTGACACGCGCTGAAGGAAACAAAGTTGAAACCACTCGGGGTAGAACCACGCACGCTAGTAAATTGAGGGCACATTGAGGACAAACTTCTTGCGCGCGAAGGACGCACTCGCGCACAATTCACCACTGTGCGGCGGCATGCACGTAAGGGCCTTTTCGCGCATACCGGCCACACAACACACACCAGCACTGCGTGTACACGGCGTCGCCGCCACGGTTGAGATGGACGGCGAGGTAGCCAACAAGCGGAGGCCGCTCGAGCCAAAACCGCATCCGGCGAGCCTGGACTTCATCAGCAGCCTCCCCGACGACATGCTGCTCGTCATCATCGGCCTCCTCCCCACCAAATTTGCCGTGCGGACCGCCCTGCTCTCCTGGCGGTGGCGCCCCTCTGGCGCTGCGTCCCCCTCAACCTCACCGTCGATAGCTACCTCTGCGACGGGGATTGCAACGATGGCCGCGATATCCAAGATCCTTTCATCGCACCTGGGCCAGCCAGACGCCTTGACATCCGCATGTTCAGTACCAACTGCAAGGTCCAACCCAAGTTCGACGAGTGGTTCTTATCCCCCGCCCTAGATCAGCTCGAGGAGCTCAACTTTGAAGCTGGACGATGTCGCTCTCTGCCGCCGTCCGCGCTCCGCCTCACGCCAACGCTGCCAGCGCCAGCTTTAGCTCCTGCTATCTTCCCAGATTAATGCGCCCGCCCTTCTTCTCCCTCAACTCAAGCAGCTCGACCTCTTCGACGTTGTCATCTCGAAGAAGGCTATGGAGCACCTGCTCCGCAGCTGTACTGCGCTCGAGTACCTTCGTCTTGAGAAGATCCACGGGTTCATTAGCCTCCACATCGCCTCGTGAATCTCCATTTGGATTTATGTGTCTTGCTGGCCCCGCAACAAGACATCAATTGGGAAGAGATCACTCCAGCTGTTCCATGTTATGGTCATTGAGAATGGGCCTTTCCTTGAGAGATTGCTTGTATCGGATCTAGAAGGTCCAACAAAAATCAGGGTCATTGACGCTACCGAAATTGACAAAGTGTTGGTGTACTCATCGCCAAATTCTCCGAACTCTTTATTGGATCCGTAATCCTTCGTGTACAAGCACTCATCTTCTTCTCCGTCTTCTTGAAATTCACATTTTTAAATTTCTTCTTGATGTATTTACGACCGTCTTCGGAAAATGATTCCCACAAGCTTGACCCGGTCCATGCATACGGTGAAGACCTTAGCACTAAAATATATCGGCCCCAATCTGGATCAAGTTGTTGGATTCCTTACATGCTTTCCATGCACGGAGAAGCTACTCATCGAGGTGAAACTTCTTTCCTATTAGTAAACGGTAATCACAACGTAGCTCAATTTTTTCGTAATTTTCCCAAATTACGATGACAAGTGTAGTGTTCAAAACTACATCTACGCCTTTGCACCGAAAGAAATGTTTTTAGTATTTTTTCTCACGTGATCACTGCATCATTTTTATGTCAGTACTACTATAGTAGCCTAGGCTAGTCATAGTGGAAAGTAACTTAGACTACTCCAAGAACTCTATGGTTACCCTAAGGGCAAGTACTACCTCCGTCTGGTTTACTCTTCCAATTTTGTAGTATCAAAATTTGACCATAGATTTAAGCGACAAAATGTTAATGCATGTCACTAAGATCTATATCGTTGGATTAAGTATTTGAACATAATTTTAAATGGTGTAATTTTTAGTGACATGCATTGGCATTTTCTTAGGTAAATCTATGGTCAAAATTTTATACTAAATCTGAGTAGTATTCCTCCGTCCCAAACTTCTTGTCTTACATTTGTTTAGATACGGATGTATCTAACACTAAAATGTAACTAGATACATCCGTATTTATACAAATTTAAGACAAGAATTTTGGGACGGAGGGAGTACAAAAGTGGGCTATGTAGGCCAAAACATGTGCCAAATTCACTTGTGATGCATTTGGCATCGATGCCCCTCCAATGCTCACCTGGTGCCCCAATCTGGAGCACCTACTTTGCTCCGGTGCCAAATTAACTCACGCAATGAAAAAACCTTTGCGTGGGAGAGAGAGAGGACCGAGGCAATAAAAAACACTTGTTTGGGAGAGTGAGAGGCTGGTGTAGTTGGTTTGATTGATTTGTTTATACATGTGGGTTTGTGTGCAGTGGTGCCAACTCTCTCACATCGTGAGAGCGGTGCCAAAATCTTTTGATTTGACATCGATCGTATTATGTGGCATACTTTTGCGAAATATGGCATCGGCCACATAGTGGAAGGCAACAAATGCCCAAGCTCTTCACGTGCTCCTAGTTAAATGAGAGGAAAGCGAAGCGAGAGAGGAGAGAGAGAGAGAGAGAGTGAAAATATATCACTAGCCAGCCAACCCTATCGTATGAGCGAATGATATTGGTACCTCTTGATGACACGGCAATCTTATGCAGCCAGCTGCTCTAATATGTTCTCTTCTTTTGCGAGATAAAAAGGACCCGAAAGTGAAAAATGTGCTGCACTATAACAATCTCATCGAATGCCTTGATCTCCATCTTACGTAAATTGATTTGATCGACTACCGAGGCAGCACATCCGAGATTAAATTGGCGGAGTTCTTTGTTCTGGAGGCAAGTGTGCTCAAGCTAATGAGGTCTGGCGTTCTCTGGCGCAACAATGAATGGCGTGTTGATCACCGCAAGCGTCTAAGCCTAAATGACAAAGTCTCCACAGAAGCTGAATTTGTTTTGAAACATCAAGTGGCTAGAGACTCGAAAACTTATTTGCCCATTAGTGACTTGTCGTAGGCGGTGGATTTTAGTTTGTACGATAACGCTGCATCCACCTAAAGTAACGAAAGTTCTTACGTGAACTTCCTAGTAATTCCCTCTTCCTAGGTGCAGCATTACTCCTAACATTTGTAATATCAGTTTGAAACTTGTAATATTGTCGTGTCCTATTCCTGCGTTTTCAAAATCCTGCGAATCAAACAGGTCATGAGTTGGTGATGATGTTGTGCCTCCCATCTATCACCAGTAGCCGTCGGATCTAGATCTGACGCATACAAACCAAGCTTATCCATTTTTGCAAAAAGATGCCCGCACTTGTTACCTATTTACAAACAACTCCTTGTCTCTCACAATCAGCCTTATCTCCTCCCCACCACATCTAGAAGGCCGTGGAAAAATCTGGCGCGATGGCCGCGCCGGAGCAGTCCACCCCCAATCTTGGTGTTCTGTGCAATGCACGGGCATCTACGCACGGGAAATTATGTCGAACAGGGCTAGTTGTAAGCAGGCTAGCTCTACAGCCATGATGATAGTGACTGCAGACGGTAAGGCTGACTATGCTATGCCGAACACGGCGCCTATACTCAGGTGTCATCTCCGACGCAGGGTCTTGTCACTTCACCGTGAGGAGCAAAGACGTAATAATTTGACCAACGGGTAGTACAGTGCTAGTACTCCTAGGAGTACTACATTGGTAGTACTACTACTAGTACTAGTAGCACCACCGTTTGGATTTAGGAGTACTACCACATCCATCTGGATTTTAGTATTTGACTAGCAATATCTAGTAATGCATGTCACAAAAAATGTACTACTCCGTCTGTAAATAAATACATGGTGTTTTATTCCTATCGGCGAGAGAACTTAATGTTTTCTTGCTAACTAGAGTCTTAATAGGATTACATGCAATGAACTAAACACTGCATGTCATGTTTGGTAGTCTCAAGTCATTGAAAGCATGCACGGCCCACATCTCTCATTGGTTGATATGTCACGAAATAAGAAACAAGGAGGGAGTTAATGCACCGTGCCTAAGTGTTTTGGGATTATTTGGTTTTCGTAATGTGGCTTACACAACATTTTTGTTTACATGCATTAACATTTTATTAGTTAAATCAAAGGTCAAAACTTGGCGCCAAAATGCAAAGGGGACCAATAAACCAATAAACATCAAACTTCTCTCGTTTGGCCCCAACTAGAGGTCGGTGAGATGACTATACTGCACCGCACGGAGGGGGGCGAGCTTCATTGACTTACGGCAACTACCTTTGGGTGAATGACACGTGGGTCCAGGGGTGGCTGGCCCACCTATCATACAACCAAAGGCAAAAGTGAGAGGGCCGAGGAGTAGTACGAAATCCCTCGCACCTCACGCACGCTAACCAAGGGCAAGAGTGATCACTCGAATCGCAAGATCAGTTGACTAGTAGAAGCTAAGCTAGACCCATGGAGGCGATGGCGCGAGCATCACCGGTGTGCCAGATGGTCCACGACGCCGACTGCGCCCAGAACGAGGAACGTCTCGAGTAATATTGCTTGAGGCGGCGAGGCGAGGCCGCTTGGACGACAACTTGTCTCCTTGTTCGACGAGGTCCTCGTCGGTTTCCTCGACAAGTTCACCGTCGTCAAGAAGCTCGCGGACGACTTTGACGTAAGCCTTCAGCCGACGCGTCCAGGCTCTGCGATGCCCGCCACCCTCAACGGCCACTATGGTGATAACCTCTTCGACGCACTGGTGGTCCTGCGACTGCCCGCCGTCGTGCCGGAGAATGTCCACCTTGAGGTCGCTGCCGCGCAGCGCCGCAGCAAGACACCATGGACATAATCACCCACGTCTCACGCGCATGCAAGAGGAGGACGATAGGGCGCTGGCCTTCTTGGACCGCGAGGCAACCTTGGGCCTTACTATTCAAGCACGTTGAGCTCGCCGCCAACGCCGCTCCTCCTCACACGTTGGTTGGTGACCCGGCGCACTAGGGCGTGAGGATGTCGTTGATGGATCCGTTTGTATTTTTATCTTTACGTCAAATCCATGTAGTAGTATATGATACTACAGTAATTATCTTACCTTTCACATCAACTTCATAATTTTTATGCATTACTCCATGCATGAACGGGCGCGAACCAAACTTCTCATTACTCTAGGCAAAATCATTATTTTCTATCTATCGATCGCGCCATGGAGCAGAACCAAATTTTACAAAGTTACGAGTTCAAAAGGAAAAGCCTGCCGTGTTCGCGTCGCACCCCCCACACGGTTGGTGCCGCACGCCCGCTCAGCGAGGAATGCGTGCGGTGTTGTATTTTCACTTACAAGTGGGACCGTAGTTGAGCAAACCGACTATCGGCAAACCCCACCCGCCCACCGCGCGATGGCTGAGAAAAAGGAGGGAGAAGAGATGGTCAGAGCACGGACTCCAAGAAAATTGGTGTCGGATGGGACTCGTGTGGGTGGCGTGTGCCGTAGTGCTAGACGTGAATGCTAGTTATGGCCCATGCCACCCCACTATATCGAGCCTATATCGAGGTACAGTACGTAGAACACATTTCCTGCAGTCCGTGCTCAGCCCTCCTCTATCTCTCTTCTCAGCCCGGCCAGTGACGCCTTGGAGCCTATCGTCTGCTTGCTCGGATGCGGTCCCACATGTCGTTGAAAACGCATAAGCGGACCCACCGAACACGCACATCTTTCACCTCGGCGTCTTTGGTGATGAAAAACAAATCCAAGAAAGATCTTCGGTGGCCGCTTTTGGAGTTACTCAAGAGTAGTAAGATTCTATTTACAGTTTAACCCAAGATGCACATCTCGTGGCCCCACGTGTCGGCAAAAGGAGGAAGAACCCGACCAAATCTTCGGTTGTGCTCTCGGATTAGACTAGTTGTGCTAACTTAAATTTTTTATTGTGTACTCCCTCCGTTCCAAAACACTTGACTTCCATTTGTCCAAAAATGGATGTGCCTATATACTAAAACATGTCTAGATACATATATATTTTGACAAATAGAAGGCATGTATTGTGTAACGGAGGGAGTAGAATGGATGCAAGTTTTTGTATTGGGAAGAAGAGTACATCCATATATTGATAGAGCGCAATTTAGTAGATGTTCTATCACTTTTAGCTAGCACAAAGGCTATAGATGAGATTAGTGCACTTGTTGATACTCCTAATTGGTATGCGTGTTGCTGCTTAAGCCTTGAGAAAAAGCGGACGGAGGGAGTACTAGAATAGAGGCTAGACATGAGACTAGATGCGAGGAAGCAACGCCTACTTCTTTACACTCGAAGAAGAAAGAAGCACACAAGATCGAGCCTCCATGAGATCAACAATGAATGCATTGAGAAGGCACTAATCCAACTTACAGGAGTAGTAAAATGTATTCTTGTGGTTCTTGTTTTCTTTGGTCTTGCTTTTCTAGTCAAAATTATTGTTGGAGTTCATGCAAAATGGAGGTCCGTTTGGGGTCGTGGATTGCAGTTGGCCTTACAAGTGGGACCGCAGTTAAGGAAACCGACTATCGGCAAACCCCCACCTCGCCACTTGTGCCGATGGCTGAGTTAGAGAAACGATGAGGTTGAAGAGATTGCTCTATACGGACTCCAAGAAATATGATGTCGAGATGGAAGTCGTCTTTGGTGGCGTGTCTTGCGTACTCACAGGCGTGAATGCTTGTTCCGCCCATGCCACCCTACTACTCCTACTAGTTAGTACTACTATATAGTACTACTAGTAGTATCGAGGATTCGAGGTGCTGGTTACGTAATGCAGTATGGCTACAAGAAAACACCCGCATACGCCAGCATAAAGCATGTGAAGCTAGTACAAATATTGTTCTACTATTGTTGATTGGCCCCATCCGATAACCTGTTGCAATGCACGCATAATTATGTATTCGGAAAAAAAAAATTGCCTCGTCGCACCACTCACTCCACGAAGCAACTCGAAAGCCATTCATAAATTTATTAAGTTTATCACGGGCATATCATTTTATTACATACAATAGGTCATCAACCCACATCGACAACGAGGATACATTATAAATACTAAAGTTTTCACCACACAACAAATAACAAGCAATGAACTGAACTTCAACTCAACCATTCCTCGGCATTGGAAACGCTTGCTTTGAACCACAAGTGATTCTCTGGGACGGGCCATCCATTGTCGATCTAGAGACCAACGCAGGACTGATCATCCAGGCTGAAGCGGCCTACTATATTAGTACTAGGGTAGAAAACCACCCAAATGTCTGAGGTATAGACACAGTTGCTTCTCATAAATGGTAGTAACGTTGTGTCAACAGCAGTTGGATCGCCTTTCACCGTCATTGGATAGTTTTGTCCAAGGAAGAGCGAGTTTTCTCCAAGACTATCAATTCTGTACCAGGGAGAAGGAGTTGGCGCTAGCACACTAGTATCCATCCCGAATACCATGCAACGGGTGTTGGAATAGGTCCGGAGAGTGCGACCATGGGAGACTACACCTGCTTCCTTAGCGGTAACATCATTAGTGGGCTGTATACACACGAGAAGAGGTGATCCATCGGAATTAGTTGCCAGGCGTCAAATAGTATATGGGCCTTTGCCGTCCTCATGCTCGTGATCATCACCATCATCATCTCCCCCTTGGTTATAAAAGTCTTCAAGTATAGGTGATGGAATGTTCACAGGACCTTGGAAACACAAGAAGAAGGTTGGATGCATGTGGATGAAACAATTATAATTATGGTGGAATACAAACATACCGAAACAATGAGGATGCCATGCAAAAACAGTTCCACGAGTGGTGGCAGCAAACACAAGGCCCTCGTATTGAATTGAATCATAGTACTCATCCGTGTACAGAAACTGATTTTTGAGCAATATCCATCCAAATAAACCAATCGACGACGGCAACAAGCTTGTCGAAGATAGCAACAACTTCATAGTTGTTGTAATTCCAAGAGCGGTTGGGGACTCGAGAAATTGCTATCTTCCGTAGAAGACAGTCATCATGATTGTATTTGAACATGCATAATACCGTGTGCTCAACCTCCGGGCGATCTGCTGAGATTTTTGGAAGTGGAACCCGGTCACGAGTGTACACATTCACAAGTTCCCACTCGCAGTTGGACCCAATGTAAACAACCCAATCTCCATTTGCGCTTGCCCAAGCATTGCCCTCAAGTGATGGCATCTTAACATCATACGTATCATTATCAAGCGGCATCAACTTGCACAGGGCGAGGCCTCCATCGTGACGGTGCCAGTCATCAGGGTCACGGCGAAGAAGATAGGGGAGATCAAACCGCTCCTTGACTCTTGGGTTCCTTGTAATGATGTTATTAGTTGAGTCGGGAATGGGCTTGAACGAACCTGCCATGCTAGCCGAAGTGATGACGTCGCACCGATCAATGAGTTCCTCCACCACGTCATCTTTCAGATCGGGTCAATGAGTTTCCCTCATGTTCCCTCCATGGAGAAGACGATCGAACAATGGCAGAAGAAAGGGTGAAGGGCTGAAGGAAAATGGAGGAGGGAGAGGAAGAGCGTCTGCAAAGATTCCAAATCAAGAGGGAAAGGCGAAGAGTCGGTGGACGGTTGCCGCTTGCCACGGTTCACGAAGAGCGCCCGGCCTACACGTCGGTTCAGAAATACTCCTACTACTCGCCGTCGTCTCACTGATATGTGGATCTGGACCACATGTCAACGAGACATGGTGTGTAATTTCTCGTGCAAAATGCGATCTGGCCGCGTTTGCCCTAGGTATCGCACTAGTTATCGGCCTTTATTTTTTTAATGGCGCGTCGTTCAGTTTTGAAGCACGACTAACTGGTACTGTACGCAGAGAAAATATAAACTACTCTACCACTACTCCACCTCCAGTACTAGTAGTATAAAGAAGATATATAGGCTGGAGCTTGACGCTTTCTTGCCAAGGGCTGCCCACTTGCTTCTCACACTACCACCCTCTCTCCGGATCTAAAAAGACGGCTCCTCTCTCCTCCTCACCGGTGGTCACAGATCCGCCGGGAAGAAAAAGGACGTGTGGCGTTGGCCTTTTCGTCGTCGGCGAGCGAGGTCGCCACTGACGACAAGGCCGTCCTCTCAGACCTAGCGCCCGCGCGGGATCGCTGCCGTAGTGTGTGCGGAGGACGACGACCATGAGCGAAGCCACTTCCCGCCGACCCTCAGGTGTGCTACCTCTTTTCGAACCATACCCTTGTTCTATTGCTCTATCTGGCACGTCGTTGCATGTGGATCTTTTTCCACTCCACCATCTTCCCAATTTGCTATCCTCTGCTCTGCTGGCCACGCAGACGAAAACCATAATTTGCACTATTAAAGGAAACCCTACTTCATGCAGACTAATGCATGTCCGGGTTGAATAAGGAAAGGAAGGGAGACTATCTTGTCCAAAAGAGTAGGCATCGAACCCGCATCTAGGTTGAAAAGGGGAAAATCAGTAGCTAAGGAACGAGTCTCGTGTCTCTTGGTTGAAGAAGGGTAGAAAGGCATGACAACGCAATAGAGAATGACCAGGTCGATCGGTTTGTTGTCCTCACATAGGAAAAAGGTGGCTAAAGAGAAGAAAAATGGGACGTGATCCACATATGCTGCTTGGATATTTGTTGCTCGGGGAAGCCATACCTCCCTCACCACTCTATGCGTCCGTGGAGGTACATCGTACTGGTGCACCCACTGTCCGAATGGGCCTCCCATGCTCTTATTGCCACTTTTTTGCTGTTAGTATAACGCCCGGCAATCAAGTCAAGCAATGCTATCGCTAAAGTGATGCCACATTTAACTAATGCCGCTCTTAGTCTAATGCCACAGATAAATTTAAGCGGTGCCATTTAATGTCACTTTGGATCATTTCGAGGTTAGTCGTTGGTTGTGGATGTATTAAAGATTTTTCAGCTAAGGCATTCTAATGTTGTTGCACAGCCAAGATACCAACGATGAAACTTGTTACTACCTTCAGATTTTTTGCCTTTGTTAATGCTTATAGATTACATACCTCACTTTCATGAGATAAGTTAATTTTTTTTATGCAGTGTCACCAAAATGCCAAGGCGCTGATGTCATTTTATTTTGGTTAAACCGCATGCAATTATGAAGACAAGAGGAAAGGTCAAGGGTGGGCACCTCCTCCTCCGGTTGTTCTCTTGATTATCAAGAGGAAAGATCAAGTTTTTATGTTTGATCGATTATCAAGATTGGGATAGCAATTTTAAGGTCCCCGAGTTCGAAATGATATTTACCTTGGAGGTACATGGTTTGCAATTTTTTATACTGTCATTAGTAAATAATGCTAGTTACCTTCAGACTTTTGTATTTGGTTTAATGCTCATGCAGCTAGTATACCAATCTTTGAAACTTGTTACCTTTACATTTTGTATTGTTAATTCTTATAGAAACCTTCCAGTGCTAGAGTTTATTGAAATTTGTTCAAGAAACCATTGTACTGTGCCGTGTAATAAACTAACTACTCTCTTGTTGCACTAGCCGCTGGATTAGTGTATATTTGTAGTATTCGAATGGTGTTGCATTAGCGTATGGACATAAATAAAGTGTGGCAAGCTTTCCCAGATATGTGCTCAAGAAAACTACTACCTGTTTTTCTAAATACTAGACATTTGGGTACTTTAAATTGAACCACGAAAACGTCATATATTAAGGAACAGAGGGTGTAGAGTTCACACAAATTATCCCGGTAAAGCTAGTCACACCTTTGTTAAAATTAATGTTCATTATGTTATCGGAGGAGGTATGTATGTTTGTCTCTAATGCCTGTCTACTACATACCTGAAATCATGATGTAATGTGAAGTCATTTCCTTTTATGCAGTGTAACTAAATTGTCAAGGCGGTGATGGCATTTTATTTTAGTAGAACTGCACAAAATTTGCTTAAAAGAAGAGGAAAGGTCAGGAATGGCTCAGTTTTTCAGAAAAAAAACTATGTATGCCTTCCTGACATTAGCCGTTGTTGCTTTATTTATACGTTCAAACAGGTGGTTAGAAACAGTCTTGCTACCTTTTCCCATTAAGAAATTGGAATGCTTATATTTGTGAGTCTATGCTTCAACTAGTGCCACTTTTATAGTAATCACACTTTCAATATCTATGCAAACAGGGATGCTCGATTTTAGTGGAGCTGCACAAAAATTCCAACTGGTTCAACATTAGGAGCATGTTTTTTCCAAACCTTTATATCCAATTGGTGGCACTATGAGCTATTCATTACGAAGGTACATGGTTTGCTACTATCTTGCTACTCTTTTTGTACTGTCATTGGATAATAATACTAGTGGTTTGCATGTGAATTTATTGGTGGTGGACCTACATTGGAGGTGCAGGACAGGATTCAATGATTGGATGCTCAATTTCGGTTGTATCGATTTCACCTCTTCCATCACTGCGAACATGGTGTGGTATATGTTTACTAGCTGCTTGATATTTGTGCATACAGAGATGTCTGCCCGATGCTATTTGGCAAACAAACAAAGTGTCCACAATTTTGGTTGAACTGCACAAGAGAATAGTATAGTCACTGCATGCAGTGCCATTTGAAAATAGACACAAAGATTGGATAGTCACTTCATGGACTGCAGAAAAGTAGTAATCTTGTACTATTTATCGCCAACACTTGGTGCTTCATTGCTTTGGTCTGATTATACAATGGGCATCATTTTCCCTAAGTTAAAGATTGTATTCGAAAATAGTCTCATGTGTGATCGAGAGAAGACCAAATCATATTGCAAGGATGTTCCTCCATCATGTGTGGTTCATTCTCATGGTTCCAAATTGTTGGTGAAACCACTTACGTTTGCAAGAGGAATTGTAGACTTCACAAACAAATTTGTCTTTTCGATGCATCTTGAATGTTGGCCAAGAGAAGCATCCATGTTAGTAGGAAGAATGTATGTTTTTCTAGATCTTTGCTTTTGGAGCTACATATTTGTATATGATCCGTGAATCATTGAGATGCATTAACATGTTGATCTTATGTATGGGAATCGTACTAGTTAGTTTTAGTTGCGACGCAAGATCCGAAGTGGCTGATCTTTGCTTTTGGAGCTACATATTTGTATATGATCTGTGAATCATTGAGATGCATTAAATGTTACTTATTTCTGTTCGCTTAGTGTTTACAAGTTACTGATCGATCACTAGCTAGCCTACAAATGCGCACCTGGCAGTTTTATTTGCGACGCAAGATGCGAAGTGGCAGTTTTTTGAATAAAAATGCCTACCTCAAGAAACCGACAAGCTACACTATCGATCCTACACGGATAAAAATGCCTACCTCAAGAAATCGACAAGCTACACTATCGTTCCTACATGGATAAATAGCGTATCACGCACGTACTACCTCCTTTCCGGTTTGCAGGGCTCAATTCAAGAAACGACCTACTCGATCCTACACGAATAAATAGCGGATCACGCACGTACTAGTACCTCCTTTCCGGTTTGCAGGGCTTAATTCAAACCTCTCACCAACCAAGGTACTCCTCCGTCCGAGTTTATTAGTCCCGTGAGCAAAGCGGCAAGACCAAGGCATGTCAATAATTAACGGCATGCAGAAGTTTAAGCCTAATTAATTCCAGCGATTTAAGTGGCTGCATGCGTGCCCTCACCGCGACTTCGTTGCATCTTTGCCAGCGCCTCACTGCGGCGATTCTGAGTGTCTGCATGCAGCCGGCCGTAATTAAGGCAGCTAACTGATGCGAAAAAAGATACGCTTTAATTGTTGCGGGCTTTTAAAATTCGTGAAATTATTATTGACAAGGCGGGAGATGATTCGAGTGCACTCGTTTGACCGCCATGCCGGCGTGCGACCCAGACGGGATGGGACGGCACAGTCATAATTTCAGTTTACCTAGTTCTCCACGGCAAGCTGGCGCGCTAAGCCATTATGCATTGAACTCTGATGACCGTCGCGCTACCTTCCCCCTATAAGTATTGTTTCCCGGCATTCTCCGGTGCCACCGTGACCCAACTTCGCCAGATCCTCATAAGCCCCCACCAGCCCGACGTCGCCGCCATGTCCGCCATGCCCGCCCGTCATGCGTACGCGACGCCGAGGCGGTCACCGCCGGAACTAGTGTTCGGTTTTCACCGGAAGGCGAGCGGAGGAGGAGGCATTCTATCTGACTTTAGATGGCAATGCACAGATTGAGGAGTTGTTGGAGCGCGACCGCATGGCGGAGGAGCAGGAGTTGTTGGAGCGCGATCGCCTAGCGGAGGAGCAGCGTAACGCCGATTTGCGCCGCCAGCGGGACATGAAGCAGCAGCGCACCGACGCTCTGAGTCGTGAGCAGAGCGCCCAAGAATCGGGCCGACCACGTGGAGGCCGGCGCCCGCAAATAGCCACCGAGGCTGTCGGGCAGACGCACGCTGCTCAAGCGACGCCGATTTTTACTACCAGCTCGTCAAGTGGGTTTCCCGCTTGGAAGCCGAAGCTTCGGTGGACCACGCCGGCATGGAAAGGGCCAACGCGCGCGAGCAACCCGCCCTATCGCACCTCTAGCAAGTCCAAGGCGAGGCGCAGGACGCCGGTGCCGGCGTTTAGCGTGTATCGCCGGCATCGTCTAGTTAGCTAAGAGTAAGTTAGTACTTGTCTAGTGGGAGTAGATAGTTAACTTGGCTATGATGGTTGTCAACGTGGAAGTTCAGTACTCTATATGTGGATCGGACACATTACTTTGCTCTGAATGTTGAACTTTCCGTTTGAACGTATGGAATGGGCTGTTATTTTTTAAATGGGTTGTATTTGTCCTCCACGAGTTTAGAGGCTGACTTGTGGGCCTCGCAAGTTGACGCGTACACAATCAGGAGATGATTGTACGTGGACAGGATGACAGCAGGGACCCACCAAGGTCATGGCAGTACGCAAGCAAGTGCCTCCTTATTTCAAGCCAGTAAAAAATGGCTCCTCCTAGTGGATTTCTAACATCTGGGTCCCATGCCATTGTCAACGTAGTTAATAAACGAGAGAATTGCACAACGAGCGGCTGACACCAGGGACCCAGCAGCTCGCCCAGTTTTTTGTTTTGGGTTAATTTGATAAATGCCTCCGAGAAATGCCACTGCAATTTCCAAACTTTGAAAAATGCCATTTCATGCCATTTCTAGTGGCATTTTTGAAGTCCTGAGTGGCGTTTTCAAAGTTTGCAAACTGCTGTGGCGTTTTTCAAAGTTTGCAAAAATTGCGATGGCATTTTTCAAAGTTTGGAAATTGCGATGGCATTTTTATGAATTGCCATAATTGGAGTGGCATTTATCTAATATGTTTTTGAGACGGAAGCAGGTGTCAAGTGGGCTGCGGGACACTCGGCACATCTAGATAGCCTTTTCTTTTATGTTTACCATGCACCAGCCCAATAGTTTTTTTTTCTTTTTGAAAATGGCTAGCCCAGTTTTTTGTGATTTGTCAAGTAAGTCACTTTATCGTGCATGTTGGGCTAGACGAGGAGAGCTTCATTCTGGCCAAGAAAATGGCCTATCAAGAATGAGAAATGGGTTGTACATTTTTAAAACACATCAAACCGGCAATTAGTTTCAAATATCTTTTTTTCATTTCGAGATTTTAAATTGCATTGATTTTTATGTGTGGACAATTTATTGGATTTTATATTGATATACATTTATTTTTAAAATCAGTCTGAATGTGACTCGATATTTCGGGATTAAAACAGTTCGCATACCGACATATGCAAAATTTCGTATAATTTTTTAACCGTTGCCACAATATGGGCTGTAATGCTAACAAAAAGAATATGGGCTCCAAAAAAACCTGTAAGAATTAGCAAATGGGTTGTAAACTATTTGAAATAATGGCAGATGGGTTGTATGTTGTTTTCCACATATTTGAGGCTTTCCACAGATGGCCTGTATACTGTTGGATGTCCATCCAACGGCCGTCGTGCTTCTTCAAACTTTGCTCTTCCTGCTCCAGCCGCTCAAACAAGCGCCGGCGGGACAGCCTGCTCCTCCTCCTCAAGGCCGGGTCTTTGCCACAGCCTCACCGCCCACCGTACTCCCATCACTGGCCTAGCTATCCCTCTACTCACCCTCGGTCCCACACATCTTTGTTATTCTCCAATGACGGCAGACGAACCAAGAACCTCGTACTCCTCCGTGTGGGAAATAACTGCCGAGTATTCCCACGGCTCCGTGTCGTTCCTTCCCAGGCCTCGCCGTCGTCCCATCCCTCGGTGCTCTCGGCGCGGCACAGTCAATATGGTCAATGAGCGACATCCATCGAAGTGGGACTGCGTGGAGAGGCGGCAATTGGGTCCCGCAAGGAAATGCCTCCTTATTAGGCGCAAAATAATGATTCCTTCACCTGACATCTAGGACCCACCGAAAGGGCCTCTGTATTTCGCGAAAAAAACGTTATCATTGGCCGACTCGGACCCACCAGCTATATCTTCGCACGCAAGGAAGTGCCTCCTTATTACGCCCAAAAAGAATACCCCCACGCTAGTGGGACCCGGTATAGTGGGCCTACTAAGTTGACGGGACGAAGGGCTTTGTCAACTTAGTCAATATGCACGATTCTAGCTCGACCGACCGTCGATGTCCATCCAACGGCCGTAGTGCTTCTTCAACCTCTGGTCTTCTTGCTCCAACCGCACAATGCAAGGTCGTGCTGCCGCTTCCCTGCCTCCGTGGCGGCCGTGCTGCCACGGAGGCCTCACCTCCCCCATACCACTCCCACCGCTGGCCAGGCCATCCCTCCACTCCACTCACCCACACCCCCTATTATTCTGCGGCGACGGCAGCGCAGCCGAACCAGTGAACCCTCGTACTCCTCTCCGCGTGGGCATCCACTGCCGCGTCTTCCCCGGCTCCGCGTCGTCCCCTTCCTAGGCCTCGTCGTCATCCACCGCCGTGGTCAATGTGGTCAACGACCAAATTCCATCGGAAGAATACTGTACGTGGAGAGGCTGACAGCTGGGTCCACGGCAGCCGCAAGGAAGTGCCTCCTTATTACACGGAAAATAATTATTCCTCCACCTGACAGCAGGGACCCACCGGACGGGCCACCAGTATTTCGCGAAAAAAACGTTTGCCCCTGACTGCTGGAACCCGCCCGACGGGCCACCGTATTTCGCGAAAAAAATGTTCCCCCTGCTGTCAGCTCGGACCCACCGGAAGTGCCTCCTTATTACGCACAAAAAATGAATACCCCCCAGCTAGCTGGGACCCACCTTGGTGGGAGGCTGACTTGTGGGCCTACTAAGTTGACGGGGACGGAGGGCTTTGTCAACTTAGTCAATATAAACGATTCTAGCTCCAGTGACCGTACAATGTCCATCCAATGGTCGTAGTGCTTCTTCAACCTCTGGTCTTCTTGCTCCAGCCGCCCAAAGCAGCGCCGGTCGTACATGCTCCTGCCTCCCGTGGCGGATGTCTTTGCCATGGAGGCCTCACCGCCCCTACTATTCCCGCCACTGGCCAGGCCCTGCGGTGACGGCAGCCTCACACCGCAGCCGAACCAGTGAACCCTCGTACTCCTCTCGGCGCGGGCTTCCACTACCGCGTCTTCCCCAGCTCCCCGTCGTCCCCTTCCTAGGCCTCGCCGTCGTCCACCGCCCTGGTGCTCTCGGCGCGGCGTGGTCAAAGTGGTCAAGGAACGATTTCCATTGGACGTGGACTGTATGTGGAGAGGCCGACAATTTGGGTCCACGACCGCAGCAAGGAAGTGCCTCCTTATTACGCTGCAAAATAATTATTCCTCCACTCGACAACGGGGACCCACGGACGGGCCACCATATTTAGCGAAAAAATGTTTCCCCACATGCTGCTAGGACCCACCAATTACATCTTCGCACGCAAGGAAGTGCGTCCGAAAAAAACAATTCGCCCCCCTGACTGCTGGGACCCACCAGCTACATCGTCGCACGCAAGGAAGTGCCTGATAGTCGGGACCCACCTGGTCGAAGCGTACGTAGCGTTGTCATTCTGGTCGCGAATGTGTACGTACATACTGGTCGATGTAGAGGCGCGCACGTGTTGTAGATGTTGAGGCGCGCACATGTCGTAGTAGAGGCGCGCACGTAGCATGTACACGTACGTACATCGGCGAGGGTGCAAGAAAGAAAATCTGCCACGCACGCATTACATACGGGCGAGTCTCGAACGCCTACTTGCGCATACGTACATGGCTGGGTCGGAGCGGAGAAACAGCGTCGTCGTGTTCATGGGGAGCCAACCGGCTGGGTCAGAACGGAATGCGTGGTCGTGTTCATCGGGAGGGCTTGGACGGAACAGGCGATGGAAATGAGGCCTGGTGTACCGCACAATGGAGGAAACAGCCTTGTGTTCGACCGGCCATGTTCGAAACGGGGTCCTGTTGATCGAGAGGGGCCTGGCATACCGCAAAACGGAGGAAACGGACCTCCTACGGTCGAAACGGGGGTCCTGTTGATCGGGAGGGGTGGCGTATCAAAAACGGAGGAAGCGGACCTCCCTACGGTCAAAGCAGGGCTCCTGTTGATCGGAAGGGTGTGGCGTACGCAAAACGGACGAAACGGACTTGTGTTGGGCGCTTCACGGTCAAACGGGGAGGGTGTGGCGTACCAAAACGGACTCCACGGATACCGTTCATCTCCACCATCGACCTCCTCCGGCCTCCACGGGCTACCGTCGACCTCCTCCAGCCTCCACGGGCTCCTGTTCATCCAGCCTCCACCACGCGCTTCTCCACCGCCATCGCTCAACCACCCCTCCACACGGGCATCCCTCCACCGCTTCTCGCTCATCCAGCCCTCCACACCACGGGTCCTGTTCAACCATCCCTCCACGGCCACCCCTCCACCGTCTCATCGCTCATCCAGCCCTCCACACCACGGGTTCCTGTTCATCCAGAGGCAACGCCACCGCTCATCGCTCATCCACCCCCACCCCCCCATAGCGCTCACTGTTCATCCCAGGCGGCATCGATCGGCTTGATTAGCAACAATGGCGAAGAATCGCTCCATCGGGTTCGATTAACAGCCATCGATCGATCGCTCGGGTTCGATGAACGCGTAGCCTGCAGTAATCGCCAGTTCGCTTAGAGCTAACGCCTCGCACACACGCGTCGTCGTCACGAGAAGCGCGCATCGCTCCGCCCCGACCTCCCACCGTGAATCGGCAACTCCCGATATTTTCCTCGCCCTCGCTTCTACCACAGTTTTTTCCGTCATGGACGGCCCAAAGAATGTCATGCAGCTGCGTCTCCGGTCCGTCCAGGACGAAAAGCCCACTTTCTGTCATGATTTTTTGTCATAGAAGTAGGATCCCACCACATCTACGATAATACCGGGTTTTGTCACAATTATCGTCATAGAAGTGTCATATGTATGACAGAATTTTTTTTCGTTCGGCCCAAAATGTCATGGATGTGTCTTTTTTTTTGTAGTGCACCCATAACTCTTTGTGTTCTACTTGTGCATATAACATCTAAGCATAGACCTGGCTCGGATGCCACTGTTGGGGAACGTAGTATTTCAAAAAAAAATCCTATGATCATGCAAGATCTATCTAGAAGAAGCATAGCAACGAGCGGGGAGAGTGTGTCCACGTACCCTCGTAGACCGAAAGCGGAAGCGTTTAGTAACGCGGTTGATGTAGTCGAACGTCTTCATGATCCAACTGATCCAAGCACCAAACGTACGACACCTCCGTGTTCAGCACACGTTCATCTCGATGATGTCCCTTGAGCTCTTGATCCAGTTGAGGCCGAGGGAGAGTTCCATCAGCATGACGGCGTGGCGACGGTGATGATGAAGTTGCCGGTGCAGGGCTTCGCCTAAGCACAACAACAATATGATCGAGGTGTGTAACTGTGGAGGGGGGCACTGCACACGGCTAGGAACAATTGATGTGTGTTCTAGGGGTGCCCTCCCCACGTATATAAAGGAGGTAGAGGGAGGGAGGCAGCCTAGGGCGCGCCCAAGTAGGAGGAATCCTACTTGGGAACCTAGTCCGATTCGCCCCCCCCCCACCATATTTGGACAAGGGGGAAAGGAAGGAGGGGGAGGGGAAGGAAGTAGGAGTCCTACTTCATACTTTCCTTTTCCTCCTCTCCTTTACCTTTCTCCCCACGTGGATGGCCCTATAGGGGGCGCACTAGCCCCTTGTGGGCTGGTGTGTTCCCTTACTTGGCCCATTAAGCCCATATCTTTGCCGGGGTTTGCCCGGAACCACTTTGGTGACCCAGTATCACCCAGAACACTTCTGGTGTCCAAATACCATCGTCCTATATGTGAATCTTTACCTCTAGACCGTTTCGAGACTCCTTGTCATGTCTGTGATCTCATCCGGTACTCCGAACAAACTTCGGTCATCAAATCACATAACTCATAATACAAATCGTCATCGGACGTTAAGCGTGCGGACCCTACGGGTTCGAGAACTATGCAGACATGACCAAGACACATCTCCGGTAAATAACCAATAGCGGAACCTGGATGCCCATATTGCCTCCTACATATTCTACGAAGATCTTTATCGGTCAAACCGCATAACAACATACGTTGTTCCCTTTGTCATCGGTATGTTTCTTGCCCGAGATTCGATCGTTGGTATCCTCATACCTAGTTCAATCTCGTTACCGGCAAGTCTCTTTACTCGTTCTGTAATGCATCATCCTGTAACTAACTCATTAGTCACATTGCTTGCAAGGCTTATAGTGATGTGCATTACCGAGAGGGTCCACAGATACCTCTCCGATACTCGGAGTGACAAATCCTAATCTCGATCTATGCCAACTCACCCAGTTATGTTGTGACGTTTGATAGCACACAAGGTGTTCCTCCTGTATTCGGTAGTTGCATAATCTCATAGTCAGAGGAACATGTATAAGTCATGAAGAAAGCAATAGGAATAAAACTAAAGGATCATTATGCTAAGCTAACGGATGGGTCTTGTCCATCACATCATTCTCTAATGATGTGATCCCGTTCATCAAATGACAACACATGTCTATGGCTAGGAAACTTAACCATCTTTGATTAACGAGCTAGTCAAGTAGAGGCATACTAGGGACACTCTCTTTTGTCTATGTATTCACACATGTATCAAGTTTCCGGTTAATACAATTCTAGCATGAATAATAAACATTTATCATGATATAAGGAAATATAAATAACAACTTTATTATTACCTCTAGGGCATATTTCCTTCACCCATACCTACTCAAATCATCTGCGAAGGTCAGAAAATAACGATACCCGCCGCGTGCTTCAACACTCATTGGACCACATACATCGGTATGTATTATTTCCAATAAGTCATTAGCTCGCTCCATTGTTCCGGAGAACGGAGTTTTAGTCATATTGCCCATGAGGCATGGTTTGCAAGTATCGAATGATTCATAATCAAGTGATTCCAAAAGACCATCCTCATGGAGTTTCTTCATGTGCTTTACACCAATATGACCTAAACAGCAGTGCCACAAGTACGTTGCACTATCATTATCAACTTTGCATCTTTTGGCATCAATATTATGAATATGTGTATCACTACGATCGAGATTCAATAAACCACTTTCATTGAGTGGATGACCATAGAAGGTTTTATTCATGTAAACAGAACAACAATTATTCTCTGACTTAAATGAATAACCTGTTGCAATAAACATGATCTAATCTTGTTCATGCTCAACGCAAACACCAAATAACATTTATTTAGGCTCAACACTAATACCGAAGGTAGAGGAGTGTGTGATGGTGATCGTATCAACCTTGGAATCACTTCCAACACACATCGTCGCCTCACCCTTAACTAGTCTCTGTTTATTCTACAACTCCTGTTTTGAGTTATTAATCTTAGCAACTGAACCAGTATCAAATACCCAGGGGCTACTACAAATACTAGTAAGGTACACATCAATAAAATTTATATCAAATATACCTTTGTTCACTTTGCCATCCTTCTTATCCGCCAAATATTTGGGGCAGTTCCGCTTCTAGTGACCATTCCCTTTGCAGTAGAAGCACTCAGTTTCAGGCTTAGGTCCAGCTTTGGGCTTCTTCACTGGAGTGGCAACTTGCTTGCCATTCTTTTTGAAGTTCCCTTTCTTTACCTTGCCCTTTTCTTGAAACTAGTGGTCTTGTTAACCATCAACACTTGATGCTCTTTCTTGATTTTTACCTTCGCCAATTTCAGCATCACGAAGAGCTCGAGAATCATTTTCGTCATCCCTTGCATATTATAGTTCATCACGAAGTTCTAGTAGCTTGGTGATACTGACTAGAGAACTCTGTTAATCACTATATTATCTGGAAGATTAACTCCCACTTGATTCAAGCGATTGTAGTACCCAGACATTCTGAGCACATGCTCACTGGTTGAGCTATTCTCCTCCATATTGTAGGCAAAGTACTTGTGAGAGGTCTCATACCTCTCAACACAAGCATGAGCCTGAAATACCAATTTCAGCTCTTGGAACATCTCATATGTTCCATGGCGTTCAAAAAAAATTTGAAGTCCCGGTTCTAAGCCATAAAGCATGGTGCACTAAACTATTAAGTAGTCATCATATCGAGCTTGCCAAACGTTCATGACATCTACATTTGCTCCTGCAATAGGTCTGTCACCTAGTGCAGCAATGAGGATAACCCTCAGATCATGGACCCAGTCCGCATCATTGCTACTATCATCTTTCAACTTAGTTTTCTCTAGGAACTTATCAAAAATAGGGGAGCTATATCGCGAGCTATTGATCTACAACATAGATATGCAAAAACTATAAGACTAAGTTCATGGTAATTAAATTAAGTTTAATTAATCAAATTACTAATGGACTCCCACTTAAATAAACACCCCTCAAGTTATCTAAGTTATACATGCTCCAAGTCAACTAACCCATGTCCGATCATCACGTAGATGGGCATTGGTACGCGTCGGTGCTATACAAACGGTTTTTAACCCCTTTCCGCGACGACATTTGGAACCGTCGCCAAGTGAGTGTGGGCGATAGGGGGGTCCTTCCCACACGACCCAGAAACCGTCGGGGATAGGGAGCCTTCATGCATACAGTTGTCTATATATAATCGTTTCCGATATCTCGAATATCCCAAACGCTTCATACTTGCTACTCGTTTGTGCTCGCATTGCCATCGCAGTCAGAGTTTTTTGGTTTTACCTAAAACCAGGCACGTACCAAACTGGCTCACGTTTATGATGCCTGGCACATCATAAATAGTTCATGATTATAAACCGTGTGCGATAGGTTGACAATCACACACATTTAGTTTTCCCGCACCGTATGTGATAGTGTCTGACATCACACACGCTTTGCAAACGACAATTGTGTGCATTGTTACACATGTTTCCTCTCCATGAACCGTGTCAAGTTATGATGTATATCGCAAATGTTTGTGTTTTACCAACTATTTTTGGCGCAACGACCAGGAGAGCGTAATTTCGCCCTAATTTAATTGCTGCTATTTAAAATTGTACCTAATTTAAACTTGAAAGTAGGCTATAGCTTTATTCATATCCATCAGGTGCAAACAACCAATGCATTATTCGATCAGGTACATATGTTTAAGAATTGCATAAGCACCAAATAAAGAATGATGGACCAGGGATCTATACTTGTACTATTATAGATGGTAAAAAAGAGGCGACAGACATTCTGGTTGCTGAACAAGGTGAACCAGAATGGCCCTATTATGCTCTACAGGATGCAGAAGGCACCCACGACTCTAGTACAACCCCTTGTGATGGTCGGCTGCCAATCATGTAGTTTGAGAGGTAATCTTGAGTAAACTGCTTCAGGATCCACTGCAAAGGAAATAAGATTCAGACATTATCATCTAACACAACTCATTATGGGCAGTAAAAAGAAGGCTACAGGGTTCTTACTTACCATCTTGCAGTTCACTGTTGTCTTGCATAAAGTGTAAACAAATAGTTTGATTGACATCTTTTGACCCATTTTAATAGCAATCTTTATCAGTTTCCCACTTCATGCTGGTTCATGAATATCTCATTGCCCCATACGCGGAAAGGGTCGAAGTGTGGATCTTTGGCAATGACATATGTACCTAAAATCACCAAGTTAATATTAGAAGCTAAACAACAATTGAAAAATGATGTAGTACAACACTCCCTCCATCCCATTATATAAGATTTTATTACATGTATATCTAGACATCATCAGAACATTAAGGTAACACTCTTCCTTGTTGCTATGTAGCCTGGGATTGCATATTTAGTCATTTAGTACAATGCATGTTGCTATGTAGCCTCAGATATATTAAATATGGCCATAGTTAACCTACTGATAAATGGGTTACAGATATATTCAATGAAATGTCTGATTCGACGATTAATCCCTTATCAGCCCCCAGGCTATATGGTACCAACTACCAATATCCTAAACAGTGAGTACATATAAGCAATGCGATGAAACTAACCTCGATGGAAAACAACATTGTGCTCAATATTGTCCTGTATGAGTACATATAAAGGCATGTTAAGCACAACATGCTAAACATCAACCAAATATATCCATGGTAGACAACATAATCTACAAATGATAGCTTCGATTAATGCGAGGCTTAAGCATGCTAGTTAAGCAAAACAAGAAGTGGAAAGGTCTGTTAACTGCATCAGGCATAACATTTAAAAACAAGCAAATAGTCATTCAAACTGGTATTGTGTAGGTTTAAAGTACACTAGTTCTTATTAAAAAAACGAAAAGGCATGTTAACTGCAATATCCTTAACAGCAACCAAATATCGTAATTCATAGTGGTATTGTTGAAACTGTTATTGATGAAATTGAACTGCACGGCCAATAGTTGCACATATAGAGCATCACATTGTGAGGAACTGAAATAAACAAGGCATAAGGCCATCTCTAGCCGATCCTTTAAAAGTTAAAGGACTAAAACCCTTAGCGGATATATATATATATATATATATATATATATATATATATATATACTCCGGCAGTTTTTGGCCGTTTCTAGTCGATCCCCTAAACTTAACGTTGAAAACTTCAATTTGATCAAGTTCAAAGCAGGTTGAACCGAAAGTAGCATACATTCAAACATAAACATAGATAGTTTTGCATAGCCGAACATAAAACATAAATTTAAACTAAGCTAAACTACTTTCGATCAAAGCAGAGATCGAGCCAATCCTTCCTCGTCAGGTACGGTGTGCCGCGAGCCAGGTCCGGGCCGGTGCCGTCATTGAGGTCGTTGGGGAAGACAGTCCTCCACTCGTCGATGTCGATCTCCTCGTCCTCGCCGCCCACCTCGACGCCCTCTACGCCGCCTTTGACCTCGTCATTAGAGGAGAGTGTGATAACCTCGTCGCCCTCCACACCGGCAAAGATCGCCTGCTCCGCCTCCATGAGCTACGGGTGCTGCCGGCGGAGCTCTTGCGTGTAGGCCTCGTCGGCGGCCTCGTCCTGAGGCATTCCCATGCATCGCGGTCCTCCCGTGCCATAGCCGAGCTCACTACCCCTGGCTCCGGTGGAACAAGGTCGACCAGACGTGTGCCAAAGGGGAAATTGAGTCTAGCCGTCGCACCGTGGTAGCGGACCTGCCAGAGGTCGTACTCCATGGCCGCGAGCTCAGTCGTGTGGAAGCTACCGAGACACCAACGGATGTGGGTCTCCTGATCTATAATCTCGGCGACCCACATCCCCCACCACCGCTGCCGGACCTCGAGGTAAGACCTTGTCGGCTTCCAGGTCCGAGGGAGGGCGGGGAAGTCCTCGAACCGGCGTAGGGGTGCGGCAGAGGGCGGATCAGGGGACCGGTGACGGCGGATCGATAAAGAGCCCGTGGAGGACAACGGGGACACCTCAGCGGCCACCTCGATGGCGTCGGGCGAAGAGGCCACGATAAACCTCCTTTTGTCCATTGGCTCCTCGAGCTCCCCGGCACACAGGAAGAGGTTGAGGATGGAGGCGGCGGCGATGGCGGCGACATACCAATGGTTTCGGGGGTGGTGTGTGTCTTTCTGGGCGAAGGTTTTGGGGAGTGTGTGGTGTGTGTGGAGGGGGGCAAGGTGGAGTTTGAGGAAATACCGTGGCAACTGAAAATTTTACTAGGCGGGAGTAACAAGGTGGGGCTACTGAAAATTTGGATCAAGGGCGAGCAGATATTTTTGAGATTGCGAGGGATGCATAGGCGGGAGTAAAATGCCGGGGCTACTGAAAATTTGAATCAAGGGACTGAAGTAGAGCGGGAGTAACAGACATCGCACACGGTCCGCACATACTAATCATGTGCTACCAAACATTAAAACCTTCCAGGTGGTATATATTTTCGAGATTACAAGGCAGTAGATATTTTCGAGACCGGGAGACAAGCCTCATGGAGCCCAATCTATTGTGCTGATGTGAGAGACTGCAGGGCACGGGCCTGGCGCACGGGTAGTCTGACCAAACCGTGTCTATTGCGTACCCAATCGAAGACGGTTTCTACATCCAACTCATGTGTTGTTTATAATTTGGCAAAAAGAATAACACGGTAGAGGGTCAAAACACGAAAACACTTGCATGTGGACCAAATATATGTATGAAAAGGGTGGTTTGATGTTCGAATACCCAATGCAGAATCCAACTTGGTCGTACAACCTCTCCCGCTCGTTGTTGGTCAAAGTGATGGACGTCCACACGGCCCCGCAAAATGGGCTAGCTTGTTGCTGATAACCTCGCGAGGGAGTATTGTATGAAGACAAACCCACTCTGTGCATGTGGCCCAAGTATGTATATGGAAGTGGTGTGTGTGGTGTTTGAATACCCAATGCGCAAATTTGTTGTGGCACCATGCTTTGGAACCGTAAAATCCCCACACCGAGCGAGGGTTTACGACGCGTAGCATGCGCTCAAACTTAATTAGGCTTGGAATGGGTCGACCTACTATATGGTAACTCATAGAAAAGAATAAGAAAATATCCACCCTGGTAACCTTTCTCGTCGTTGGTCGAAATGATGGACGTCCACGCGAGCCCACGAATATATATAGGCTTGCCGCCTATAACCAAGCGAGTGAGAGTGTGTCCAAAGACAACCATTATTGCATGCGTGTGTCCTGAACATATTTATGGAGGCGTGTGATGCATGCAGATGTGTTGAATACCCGACCCAATGCACAACATTGATGTGGTGCATGCGTTGAAAATCGCAGAGGCCCCCACACAGAGCAAGAGGTCATTCATGACGTGTCGTGTGCTCGCCCCCCCCCCCCTTCGATCCAGCGGGATGGATTCATGTGTACAGATGCGCTATTATATATATGTAATCTCACATCATGATCTATATCAAGACAAAACAAAAAATTAATCCCCTCCTAAGTCAAATTAGTTAACCTCTCTCGCGCTGTCGGTGAAAGTGATGGACCAAGTTGGTCACCCCCCATTAATGCATTATATATACACCTAGTAACATAGCCCTAAAAGAATTAATCCTCCTTGTTCGTCAAACGCGTACCTCTCTCTCGCTGGGTCAAAGTGATGGACGACGAACTCGCGGGCCCAACACAAAAGCGAAGCGTACGTCACACGCGAGTGATCATCCTATATAGGACTATGTACCACCATATGCATGTGGCCCAAAGAGCTATTTGTGTGATGTTTGAATATGCAATGCACAACTTTGATGTGGCACCACGTATATAGGAAACCAAAAAGTCCCCAAAGAGAGCATGAGGTTCATGACGCGTGGTATGTGCTATATGTAAACCCCCATTCGACGCGTGGTATATATGTACGTACTTCTATTGTATAGCACAAACCAAAAAACAATCATTCCTTGATGATCAAATTAACCTCTCTATCATTGGGTCAAAGTGATGGAGGACAACCTCGCATGCCCACGGATGGAAGAGCCACACGCGAGTGAGTTCCTATATATAGGGAAACCACCGCCTGCATGGTATTGTGTGATGTTTGAATACCAATATAATGCAGAACTTTGATGTGGAACCTGCCTCGGGAATCGAAAAGTCCCCACATGGAGCGAGGTTATGACAAGCATATATAGAGAGTATTCATGTTGCCCCCTCTTTAACATGTACATACTCCTATACCGTGCATATACGTAACACAAACCAAAAAAGAACCATCCTTGTTGGTCAAATTAACCTCTCTCTCGTTGTACGTTCAACTGGTCGACGACGACCTCGTGGGCCCACAGAGAGAGGCACACACGAGTGATGTCATAGGACAAAAACCACCGCGTGCATGCGCTCGTGTGTTATGTGATGCTTGGATACCCAATGCACAACTTTGACGTGGCACATAGTTTGTAAACCAGAAACGCACTACACCATGATGCGTGTAGCCCTGCTACGTGTCCGACCTATCTACTTTTCCTAACGCTTTTCCTCTTGTTTTGGACTCTAATTTGCATGATTTGAATGAAACTAACCCGGACTGATGTTGTTTTCAGCAGAACTACCATGGTGTTGTATTTTGTGTAGAAATAAAAGTTCTCGGAATGGAACGAAACTTTGCGAGGATTTTTTATATAATAAAAGAGAATGACTAGAGCCAAGAACCACCGGAGGGGGGCACCTGGGTGGGCACAACCCACCAGGGCGCGCCCCCACCCCTCCAGGCAGGCCTAGGTGGGTTGTCCCCACCTGGTAGCCCCGCGGACCCTGAAACCGACGCTATAAAATCCTATTTTTTCAGGAAAAAATCAGGGAGAAAGAATTATCGTGTTCCACCAGACGGAGCCGCCGCCGTCTCCTGTTCTTCATCGTGAGGCCAGATCTGGAGTCTGTTTGGGGATCCGGAGAGGGGGCTCTTCGATCTTTGTCATCACCAACCCTTCTCCATCGCCAATTCCATGATGCTCCCCACCGGGAGTGAGTAATTCCTTTGTAGGCTCGCTGGTCGGTGAGGAGTTGGATGAGATTCATCATGTAATCCATTTAGTTTTGTTAGGACTTGACCCCTAGTATCCACTGTGTTATGAGATTGATGTTGCTATGACTTTGTCATGCTTAATGCTTGTCACTTTGGGCTCAGGTGCCATGATTTCATATCTGAACCGTTCATGTTATCACCATTATATCTATGTTCTAGATCCTGAAGGAAATATGACCTAGAGGCAATAATAAAGTTGTTATTCATATTTCCTTATATCATGATAAATGTTTATATCCATGCTAGAATTGTATTAACCGGAAACTTGATACATGTGTGAATACATAGAAAAAACAAAATGTCCCTGGTATGCCTCTACTTGACTAGCTCATTAATCAAAGATGGTTAAGTTTCCTGACCATAGACATGTGCTGTCATTTGATGAACGGGATCACATCATTAGGAGAATGATGTGATGGACAAGATCCATCCGTTAGCTTGGCATAATGATCGTTAAGTTTATTGCTATTGCTTTCTTCATGACTTATACATATTCCTTTGACTATGAGATTATGCAACTCCCGAATATCGGAGGAACACCTTGTGTGCTATCAAATGTCACAACATAAATGGGTGATTATAAAGATGCTCTACAGGTGTCTCCGGAGGTGTTTGTTGGGTTGACATAGATCGAGATTAGGATTTGTCACTCCAAGTATCGGAGAGGTATCTTTGGGCCCTCTCGGTAATGCACATCATGATAAGCCTTGCAAGAAATGTGAATGAGATAGTTGCGGGATGATGCGTTACGGAATGAGTAAAGAGACTTGCCGGTAACGAGATTGAACTAGGTATGGAGATACCGACGATCGAATCTTGGGCAAGTAACATACCGACGACAAAGGGTATGACGTATGTTGTCATTGCGGTTTGACCGATAAAGATCTTCATAGAATATGTAGGAACCAATATGAGCATCCAGGTTTCGCTGTTGGTTATTGATCAGAGATATGTCTTGGTTATGTCTACATAGTTCTTGAACCCGTAGGGTCCGCACGCTTAATGTTCGATCACGATTTGTATTATGAGTTATGTTTTGGTGACCAAAGATTGTTCGGAGTCCCGGATGAGTTCACGGACATGACGAGGTGTCTCGAAATGGACGAGAGGTAAAGATTGATATATTGGACAATAGTATTCGGACACCAGAATGGTTCCGTAGTGTTTCGGGTATTTATCAGAGAACCGGGAGGTTACCGGAACCCCCCGGGGAAAGTAATGGGCCACATGAGCCATAGGGGAGAGAGAGGACAACCCACAAGGGGGTGGCGGGCCCCCATGGGGAGTCCGAATTGGACAAGGGGAGTGGGCACGGACCCCCTTTCCTTCTTCCTCTCCCTCTCCTTCCCTCTTTCCCCCTCCGAAAGAAAGAAGGGGGCCGAATAGGACTAGGAGTCCAAGTGGGTTCCCCCCACTTGCCGCACCCCCTAGGTCGGCCTCCTCCCCTCTCCTCCTTTATATACGGGGGTAGGGGAGCACCCCAAAGCACATGAATTGTTTCTTAGCCGTGTGCGGTGCCCCACTCCATTGTTTACTCCTCCGGTCATATTGTCCTAGTGCTTAGGCGAAGCCCCTGCGCGGATCACATCACCATCACCGTCACCACACCGTCGTGTTGATGAAACTTTCCCTCGACACTTTGCTGGATCAAGAGTTCGAGGGACGTCATCAAGCTGAACGTGTGCTGAACTCGGAGGTGTCGTACGTTCGGTACTTGATCGGTTGGATCGCAAAGACGTTCGACTACATCAACCGCGTTAAACTAACGCTTCCGCTTTCGGTCTATGAGGGTACGTGGACACACTCTTCCCCTCTCGTTGCTATGCATCTCCTAGATAGATCTTGCATGATCATAGGAATTTTTTTGAAATTCCATTCTACATTCCCCAATAGTGGCATCCGAGCCAGGTCTATGTGTAGATGATATGCATGAGTAGAACACAAAGAGTTGTGGGCGATGATAGTCATACTGCTTATCACCAACGTCTTATTTTGATTCGGCGGTATTGTTGGATGAAGCGGCTCGTACCAACCTTACATGACCATGTTCATGAGACCGGTTCCACCGACAGACATGCAACTTGTTTTGCATAAAGGTGGCTGGCGGGTGTTTGTTTCTCCAACTTTAGTTGAATCAAATTTGACTATGGTCGGTCCTTGTTGAAGGTTAAAACAACAAACTTGACGAAACATCGTTGTGGTTTTGATGCGTAGGTAAGAACGGTTCTTACTAGAAGCCCGTAGAAGCCACGTAAAACTTGCAACAACAAAGTAGAGGACGTCTAACTTGTTTTTGCAGGGCATGTTGTGATGTGATATGGTCAAGACATGATGTGATATACGTTATTGTATGTGATATGGTCAAGACATGATGTGATATACGTCTAACTTGTTTTGTAAAATTTATCAACAACTGGCAGGAGCCAAATGGTTGTCACTTTATTGTATGAAATGCAATCGCCATGTAATTGCTTTACTTTATCACTATGTGTTAGCGATAGTTGTAGAAGCAATAGTTGGCGAGACGACAACGAAGCTATGATGGAGATCAAGGTGTCAAGCCGGTGACGATGGAGATCATGATGGTGCTTTGGAGATGGAGATCAAAGGCACAAGATGATGATGGCCATATCATGTCACACATTTTGATTGCATGTGATGTTTATCTTTTATGCATCTTATTTTGCTTAGAATAGCGGTAGCATTATAAGATGACCCCTCACTAAAATTTCAAGGTATAAATGTTCTCCCTGAGTATGCACCGATGACGGTTAAATGCGTCTTGAGACACCACGTGATGATCGGGTGTGATAAGCTCTACGTTCACATACAACGGGTCCAAGATAGTTTTGCACGTGCGGAATACTCAGGTTAAACTTGGAGCCTAGCATGTATAGACATGGCCTCAGAACACTTAGACCGAAAGGTCAAACGTGAATCATATAGTAGATATGATCAACATAGAGATGTTCACCATTGAAAACTACTCCATCTCATGTGATGATCGGACATGGTTTAGTTGATATGGATCACGTGATCATTTAGATGACTCGAGAGATGTCTATCTAAGTGGGAGTTCTTAAGTAATATGATTAATTGAACTTAATTTATCATGAACTTAGTCCTGATAGTTTTTGCATATCTATGTTGTAGATCAATGACCCGTGCTACCGTTCCCTTGAATTTTAATGTGTTCCTAGAGAAAGCTAAGTTGAAAGATGATGGTAGAAACTATACGGACTGGGTCCGTAACTTGAGATTATCCTCATTGCTGCACAAAAGAATTATGTCCTTGATGCACCGCTAGGTGAAAGGCCTGCTGCAGGAGCAAATGCTGATGTTATATGAACGTCTGGCAAGCTCGATATGATGACTACTCGATGGTTCAGTGTGCCATGCTTTACGGCTTAGAATCGGGACTTCAAAGACGTTTTGAACATCATGGACCATATGAGATGTTCCAGGAATTGAAGTTATTGTTTCAAGCAAATGCCCGAGTTGAGAGATATGAAATCTCCAACAAGTTCTATAGCTGCAAGATGGAGGAAAACAGTTCTGTCAGTGAACACATACTCAAAATGCCTGGGTATTACAATCACTTGACTCAGCTGGGGGATAATCTTCCAGTTGATTGTGTCATTGACAGAGTTCTCCAATCACTGCCACCAAGCTACAAGATCTTCGTGATGAACTATAATATGCAAGGGATGGACAAGACCATCGCCGAGCTTTTCGCAATGCTCAAAGTTGCGGAGGTAGAAATCAAGAAGGAGCATCAAGTGTTGATGGTTAACAAGACCACTAGTTTCAAGAAAAAGGGAAAGGAAAGAAGGGGAAATTCAAGAGGAATGGCAAGCAAGTTGCTAGTCTCGGGAAGAAACCCAAGTCTGGACCTAAGCACAGGCGAGTGCTTCTCTTGCAAAGGGACTGGTCCTTTGAAGCGGAACTGCCCCAAGTATTTGGCGGATAAGAAGGATGGCAAAGTGAACAAAGGTATATTTGATATACATGTTATTGATGTGTACCTTACTAATGCTCGTAGTAGCGCCTGGGTATTTGATACTAGTTTTGTTGCTCATATTTGCAACTCGAAACAGGGGCTACTGATTAAACGAAGATTGGCTAAGGATGAGGTGACGATGCGCGTCGGAAATGGTTCCAAGGTCGATGTGATCGCCGTCAGCACACTACCTCTACATCTACCTTCAGGATTAGTTTTAGACCTGAATAATTGTTATTTGGTGCCAGCGTTAAGCATGAACATTATATTTGGATCTTGTTTGATGCGAGATGGTTATTCATTTAAATC
Source organism: Aegilops bicornis (assembly GCA_021605145.1). Taxonomy (NCBI): domain Eukaryota; kingdom Viridiplantae; phylum Streptophyta; class Magnoliopsida; order Poales; family Poaceae; genus Aegilops; species Aegilops bicornis. Next base: position 574,367,892 of record CM038670.1, on the reverse strand, counting down.
AGAGATTAATGGTTGTTCTATTTATATGAGTAATATCTTTTATGGTCATGCACCCTTGAAGAGTGGTCTATTTTTGTTAAATCTCGATCGTGGTGATACACATATTCATAATATTGATGCCAAAAGATGCAAAGTTGATAATGATAGTGAACATATTTGTGGCACTGATACGTCTCCAACGTATCTACTTTTCCTCATGCTTTTCCTCTTATTTTGGACTCTAATTTGCATGATTTGAATGAAACTAACCCCGGACTGACGTTGTTTTCAGCAGAACTACCATGGTGTTGTTTTTGTGCAGAAATAAAAGTTCTCGGAATAAAACGAAACTTTCGAGGAATTTTTATGGAATAAAAGAGAATTTACGGAGCCAAGACACTGCCAGAGGGCACAGGTGGGCACAACCCACCAGAGCGTGCCCCCCTCTCTTGGCGCGCCCAGGTGGGTTGCCCCCACCTGGTGGCCACGCTGACCCTAATTCTGACGCTATAAAATCCTATTTTTCCAGAAAAAAATAAGGGAAAAAGAATTATCGCATTCCATGAGACAGAGCCGCCGTCACCTCCTATTCTTCATCGGGAGGCCAGATTTGGAGTCTGTTTGGGGCTCCGGAGAGGGGGATCTTCGTTCTTCATCATCACCAACCCTTCTCCATCGCCAATTCCATGATGCTCCCCACCGGGAGTGAGTAATTCCTTCGTAGGCTCGTTGGTCGGTGAGGAGTTGGATGAGATTCATCATGTAATCGAGTTAGTTTTGTTAGGGCTTGATCCCTAGTATCCACTATGTTCTAAGATTGATGTTGCTATGACTTTGCTATACTTAATGCTTGTCACTTTGGGCCTGGGTGCCATGAACTCAGATCTGAACCGTTTATGAATTCATCATTATATCCATGTTTTATATCCGATCTTGCAAGTTATAGTCACCTACTACGTGTTATGACCCGGCAACCCCGGAGTGACAATAGTCTGGCCTACTCCCGGTGATGACCGTAGTTTGAGGAGTTCATGTATTCACTATGTGTTAATGCTTTGTTCTGGTTCTCTATTAAAAGGAGGCCTTAATATTCCTTAGTTCCCAATATGGACCCGCTGACACGGGAGGGTAGGACAAAAGATGCCATGCATGTTCTTTCCATAAGCACGTATGACTATTTACGAATACATGCCTACATTATATTGATGAACTGGAGCTAGTGTCGTATCGTCCTAGGTTATAACTGTCTCGTGATGAATATCATCCAACAAGTCATCGATCCAATGCCTACAAATTTATCTTATATTGTTTCTGCTAAGTTACTACAGTTATCATCACTGTTACACTTGCTACAAAATTACTGCTATCAACTTTATTGCCGTTACCGTTCTTTGTCACTACTATCAAAACTATCATATTATTGTGCTATTGATTACTTGCTGCAGATAATTAATCTCCAGGTGTGGTTGAATTGACAACTCAGCTGCTAATACCTTCAAATATTCTTTGGCTCCCCTTGTGTCGAATCTATAAATTTGGGTTGGATACTCTACCCTCGAAAATTGTTGCTATCCCCTATACTTGTGGGTTATCAAGACCTTTTTCTGGCGCCATTGCCGGGGAGCATAGCAATATTTGCTGAGTCACTTGGGATTATTATCATATTATCGCTATGAAGAATCTAAAGGATCCAAAGACAAAGATTTATCCCTCTAAGACGAGGGGAGGTAAGGAACTACCATCCAGTTCTGCTTTGGATTCACCTTCTGTTCTGACTAAACTTGCAACACCACCACATGCTATCAGTTCTAATATGTCGCAAGTTATTGATGATGCTACTTCTACTATGAATGATGCTTATGATGATGCTAGTGCCTTGCTTGATAATGATGATGTGCCACTTGGTGAATTTCTTGATGAACAAATTGCTAGAGTAATACAACATGATGTTGTTGTATCTGATGATGAGCTTGAAACTGAAACTCCTGAAACACCTACTAGAACTAGCCTTCCTAGATATGAATTTCCTAAGGTACCGGAAGGTTATGTTATGAATGAGGAGACAACTAGAGATATTCTTGCTTGTAAGGATAGAGATGATCTAGAGAAATTACTGTGGAAGTATAAAGAAAAATCTTTGAATGCTAGAATGAAGTATGATCCTAAGTTTGCTACTTCACCTATTTTTATTGATGATAAGGATTATGAATTCTCTGCCAACCCAGAGTTAATTACTTTGGTTGAATCTGATCCTTTCCATGGTTATGAAACTGAAACTGTTGTGGCACATCTTACTAAGTTGAATGACATAGCCACCCTTTTTACTCATGATGAGAAAACTTGCTATTACTTTATTCTCAAATTATTTCCTTTCTCATTAAAGGGTGATGCTAAAGCTTGGTACAATACTATTGACCCTGGTTGTGTGTGTAGTCCCCAGGATATGATTTATTACTTCTCTGAAAAATATTCTCCTGCTCATAAGAAACAAGCTACCTTACAGGAAATATTTAACTTTGTGCAAACTAAAGAAGAGAGTCTCCCACAAGCTTGGGGGAGGCTTTTCCAATTACTTAATGCTTTGCCTGATCATCCTCTTAAGAAAAATGAAATACTTGATATCTTCTATAATGGACTAACCGATGCTTCTAGGGACTTCCTAGATAGTTGTGCTGGTTGTGTTTTCAAGGAACGAACTGTTGGACAAGCTGAAGAATTATTGAATAACATATTAAAAAAATTATGATGATTGGACTCTTCCTGAACCATCGGCTAAACCCACTCCAAAGAAGAGGGGTATATTATATATTAGTCCTGAAGATATGCAAGAGGCAAAGAAGTCTATGAAGGAAAAATGTATTAAAGCTGAGGATGTTAAAAAATTACCTCCTATTGAAGAAATACATGGCTTAATACACCACCACTTCCTAAGGTGGTAGAGGTAAATTCTTTAATGAAGTTCAATGATAATGACAATCCTCACAATATGCATCCTAGTCAATGCCTTTATGAGTTTGAAAACTACATTAGAAAACAAGATTACTTCAATGCAAATGTTATGAAACAATTGAAATACAGTTCTGATATGATTGCTCGCTTGAGTGACTTGTTATTTAGAATTTCTAATGATGTTAGAGGTGTTGGAAAACATGATTCTATGGTACAAACCCAGTTAGAACAAGTTGCTAAATCACAAAGAGAATTGCTTGATGAAATGAATAATAATATGCATGACTTTGCTGTTAGAGTTGCAACCACTTTATCCCGAGGGACACCCAAAAAGAATTGAACAAGACTCACAAAGAAATAATACCACTACACCTAGTCCTTCTAAGAAAAATAAGAAGAAAAATGATAGGGCTTTGCATGCTCCTAGTGAACCTGAAATAGAAAAACTTCCTGATAATGAAAATGAAACTTCTATCTCTGATGCTGAAACTCAATCTGGTAATGAACATCCATTTAATGATAACGAAAAAGATAATGTTGATGTTCATGAAGATGCTCAACCAAATGAAAAAGAACCAGATAATGATGTTGAGATAGAACCACCTATTGATCTTGATAACCCACAACCTAAGAATGAAAGGTATGATAAAAGAGACTTCATTGCTAGAAAACACGGTAAAGAAAGAGAACCGTGGATTCAAAAACCTATGCCTTTTCCACCCAAGTCAACTAAAAAGAATGATGATGAAGAATTTGAATGCTTTCTTTGAAATCTTTGAGGCCAGTCTTTTTATGCGTACTCGCTTGATCGATATCTTGAAAATGCCTCCTTATACAAAGTATATGAAAGACATCATCACTAATAAGAGAAAAATACTGGAAGCTGAAATCTCCACTATGCTTGCTAATTATACTTTCAAAGATGGAGTACCTAAAAAACTTGGAGATCCGAGAATACCAACTATACCTTGCTCTATCAAAAAGAATTATGTGAAAACTACTTTGTGTGATTTAGGAGCTGGTGTTAGTGTTATGCCTTTCTCTTTATATAAAAGACTTGACTTGAATAAACTCACACCTACTGAAATATCTTTGCAAATGGCTGACAAGTCAACCGCCATACCTCTCGGTGCCTGTGAGGATGTGCTCGTTGCTGTTGCTAATGTTACTATTTTGACTGACTTTGTTATACTTGAGATGCCCGAGGACGACAACATGTCGATTATCCTTGGTAGACCCTTCTTGAATACTGCAGGGGCTATTATTGATTGCAATAAAAGCAAAGTCACTTTTCATATTAATGGTAATGAGCATACGGTGCACTTTCCGAAGAAACAATTCCAAGTGAATGGTATTAATGTTATTGAAAAATCTCCGACAATCACTATTGGAAGTTTTCAAATAGCTTTACCTATTGCCAAAAAGAAATATGAAATGCTTATTGTTGGGGACATTCATATCCCCATTGAGGTAACTTAATGATTTACGAAAGTTCTTTGGTTTCATGCTAATCGGAAGTGGTTGTTAATAAGACCTGATCAACCTTATTAATTAATCATTTTTGAGCGGTATGAAGTTGATGAATTTAGTAAACACTACCTTCTGTCCTTGTTTTTATTTTCTGTTTTTATTAGTTGAATAAAATAAAATGCCATGTTTTGTCTGTTTTCTGAATTTTCCGTGCAATAAAAAAATGACCCAAAAATAAGTTCTCGGAATGCTCTGAAAATTTAATACGATTTTTTTCTGAATGTTTCTGAATTTTTGGTGCAAATAATATCAGAGGGAGGTGCACCAGGTGGGCACAACCCACCTGGGCGCGCCAGGACCCCCAGGCGCGCCCTGGTGGGTTGTGGTCCCCACATGGGCGCCCTCACTTACCTCTTCATCCCACATCATCAATTACCTCCAGAAAAAAATCCCCATTGCTCTCTCTCCCGTGTTCTTGCTCTCAAACCCGCTGATTTCGATCTCTTTGCTCAAAGCTCCGTTTCCGAAACTGTTTCGGGAGATTATTGCTTGGTATGTGACTCCACTGTTTGTCCAATTAGTTTTTGTTTTAGTGGTTTATATTTTGAATAATTAGCTACTCTTGGTGCTGCTGTAGATGAGCTTGCATGTTGAATTCTTAGTGTTCTAAGTAGTTTGAATGCTTGCTATGGCCTCTATGTATCCCTATGAGTAGTTGCTATCAATTAATAAAGTTTTGTTGACAAATTTTTGTCACCCATTTTTTTTTCATAAAATTGTACGCGGTCATGATGAACCTATTTGGAAGGAGTTCCTCGAGGAGGCGATCCTCGGGGGCATCTTCTAGTGACAGTTATGCTCACCGGTCTTATGTAGAACCAAGTGAAATTTCCACACGAGATGCCGCCACCAAAACATGCTTATGGCCTTGCAATGAATATATGATGTGTATGGGCATTAAGGAGGAATTTGAGCAATATGTTCACAATGTCGGTCTCGATCCCTACATCTCAGATAAGTGTGAACAACACCACCTTCTCACTGAATTGTTTGTCAAAGGATTTAAATTCTTCCCTCGCCAGTCTAGAGTGTCTTTTATGCTTTATGATAATCCATTTACTATCTCACTAGAGAATTTTCTTACCACTGTAAACTCCCATTTTGGGGTTCGCTTGACGAACCACCAAAGGCTGAGTTCAAATCTTTCTTGATTAGTCTTTGTTATGGTGAAGGGAGGGGAGTGACACAAGGTAGAATAAAGAGCATTCATTTTCCCGCAATTCAGTACTTTGCATTATTTAACGGGAAATGCACAGTAGGCAAGCAAGACTGTAGTATGCTTTGTGCTCCAGACTTGAGCCTCATATGCATTGTTCTCACTGGTGAAAGGAATTATAACCTTGGAGCAATTGTTGCACGCAGACTTCAGCACAACGCTAACAGTGGCTGGTTCTATGGTGGAATTTATGCCACATGTTTAGCATGAGGGCTGGGTGTTTCACCTTTGCCCTTTGATCCTATCCTACCCACGTTGTATTTAGATTTTGACACCTTGAAAGATCATAAAATCCTTAAGGGAAATATTCATGACTTCACATACAATCTGTTATTTAACCAATCATGTGTTGTGCACACATATTTGCTTGCGCCTGCTCTTTTTGACTATCACAACAAAGGAAGATATTTTTTTCTTGAGAGCGAGGTTCGAGCTCACAATGCAACGGTGTAGGCAATACGGCGGGCCGAGGCATCCGCACCAAGAGCCTCCGTGAGCTACCACGCCGACTACTACCCTCCAGGCTACTGATCGACTACCAAGTTAGGCCAAAAGCCTAAGCTTGGGGGAGTACGTGTTTCTCACTGACATTATATTCATGTTCACACTTATCATTCTATTTGTCGGTGTTCACACTTTTTCATTGTATCATCCATGCTTAGATTTATTTTCTTGCTTTCTTCTTGTGTGTTTGAAAAACTTCAGAAAAACCTCAGAAAAACCAAAAAAAAATAGTTGTAGTAGTTTACTTTCTATGCATGCTTAGTAGTAGCACTTAAAAGAAAACCCAAAAGGATTTCTTTGTTCTTCTTTTGCTTGTTGGGAGCTTTCCTGTGTAAATAGTTTTCTCGTTTTTGCTTTTCCCTTTTATTTTGCTTGTTCAAGAAACAAAAAACTCCAAAAATATTTCAGTATGTTTCTCTGAATTTCTTTTCTTTTTATTTGAGTCTTACCAAGGAGAATACCACGATGAAAATGTTGAATGGCTCTCATATGAATACATGTTAATCTAATAAAGAGCACATTTTACCTTGTCTTCTCCTGTTGAATAAAATGTTTGCAGATTCCAGCTTAGTCCACGGCACTCTTGCACTATTATTATCATATCATTCGATCATGCAAGTGAAAGGCAATAATGACGATATTCGATGAACTGGCCATGGCAGAGAGAAACTGGTATGAACTCGACTTATTCTGTTCGTGTAAATATGTTTAACCTAGTATCCATGATTCAGCCCATTATGATTAAACATGTTTGCAATGACAATTAGAGATTATAGTTTGTCATGCCATGCATAAGTAGCTAGGAGTGGATAATGATTTATCTTGGATATCAACATTGCGTTAAAATGATTGTGATGTAGTATGATGATATGGTATCCTCCTCTGAATGTTCGAGTGGCTTGACTTGGCACATGTTCATGCATGTAGTTGAATCAAAACCAACATAGCCTCTATGATATTTATGTTCATGGTGTTCATATCCTACTCATGCTAGTGTCCAATGTTACTTATGCATAATGCATGGTTATGATTGTTGTTGCTCTCTAGCTGGCCGCTTCTCAATCTAATTGCTAGCCTTCACCTGTACTAAGTGGGAACTCTGCTTGTACATCAAAAACCTTGAACCCAAAGTTATTCCAGATGAGTCCACCATACCTACCTATATGCGGTATTACCCTGCCGTCCTAAGTAAATTTGCATGTGCCACCTCTAGGATCGTTCATTGAACGACAGGAGGTGGTCGGTATCTTCCATGATAAGCGGGTTATTCTCAGGTCGAGTGTTTATTCACTCGCCATTGCATGAGAAAAAGGCGGTAATAGGGATGCCCAGTCCCAAACTACAAACATGAAAAAGAGTTAATCTCTGAAATAATCAAACAAAAACTCCCAATGGAGTCAAAACCTTTACCTTTATCGCTTGGGAACCGCCACTAGCGTTCTTAGCATGGAAGATGTTGATAACTGATGGTCGTGAAGTAAATGAGAAGGGTGCATGTCTCAAAATGTCATTTATCTTTGTTTTAAAAACTTGAGCTCTGGCACCTCTGCAAATCACTGCTTCCCTCTGCGAAGGGACTATCTATTTATTTTTATGTTGTGTCATCACCTTCTAAAACAAGCGCCAGAACCTGAGAGCACAGTTGTCATGATTTATGCATTGTGTATAGCTAATGTTGGGTGCATCATGACTGGATCTTTTCTACCATGAATTACAATGTTTAGTCGCTGCTTGAACTTTGGAGGTGCTCTGCATTTATGTTTTGCGGTCTCAGAAAGGGCTAGCGAGATACCAGTATTGTCATATTATATCATGGTTGTTTTGACAACGTGTTGCCGATTGAGATGTCTTATTATCGCTCGCTAGCTGATTATGTCATTGATATGAGTTAATATAATCTTTAAGAGTTATTGTCGACATGGTTAGTTATAATGTTGGCTGAAAACATGGGTGCTGTTTAAGCCTATTTATGCAAACAAGAGCAGAAGAGTTCATAAAAGTTTTTTCTTTCTCACTTTCAGTTTATCAACTGAATTGCTTGAGAACAAGCAAAGGTTTAAGCTTGGGGGAGTTGATACGTCTCCAACGTATCTACTTTTCCTCACGCTTTTCCTCTTGTTTTGGACTCTAATTTGCATGATTTGAATGAAACTAACCCCGAACTGACGTTGTTTTCAGGGTGTTGTTTTTGTGCATAAATAAAAGTTCTCGGAATAAAACTAAACTTTGCGAGGAATTTTTATGGAATAAAAGAGAATTTCTTGAGCCAAGACCTGCCAGAGAGGGGCACCTGGGTGGGCACAACCCACCAGGGCGCGCCCCCTCTCCTGGCGCGCCCAGGTGGGTTGTCCCCACCTAGTGGCCCCGCAGACCCTGATTCCGACACTATAAAATCTTAATTTTCCAGAAAAAAATCAGGAAAAAAAATTATCATGTTCCACGAGATGGAGCCGCCGTCACCTCCTGTTCTTCATCGGGAGGCTAGATCTGGAGTCCGTTTGGGGCTCCGGAGAGGGGGATCTTCGTTCTTCATCATCACCAACCCTTCTCCATCGCCAATTCCATTATGCTCCCCACCGGGAGTGAGTAATTCCTTCGTAGGCTCGCTGGTCGGTGAGGAGTTGGATGAGATTCATCATGTAATCGAGTTAGTTTTGTTAGGGCTTGATCCCTAGTATCCACTATGTTCTAAGATTGATGTTGCTATGACTTTGCTATGCTTAATGCTTGTCACTTTGGGCCCGGGTGCCATGAACTCAGATCTGAACAGTTTATGAATTCATCATTATATCCATGTTTTAGATCCGATCTTGCAAGTTATAGTCACCTACTACGTGTTATGACCCGGCAACCCCGGAGTGACAATAGTCGGGCCCACTCCCGGTGCTGACCGTAGTTTGAGGAGTTCATGTATTCACTATGTGTTAATGCTTTGTTCCGGTTCTCTATTAAAAGGAGGCCTTAATATCCCTTCATTTCCAATATGGACCCCGCTGCCATGGGAGGGTAGTACAAAAGATGTCGGATACATCTCCGTCGTATCTACAATTTTTGATTGTTCCATGCCAATATTATACAACTTTTACATACTTTTGGCAACTTTTTATACTATTTTTTGGACTAGCATATTGATCCGATTGCCCATGCAGTTCTGTTTGTTGCATGTTTTTTGTTTCACAGAAAATCCATATCAAACGGAGTCCAAACGGGATAAAAACTGACAGAGATTTTTTTGGAATATATGTGATTTTTGGGAAGAAGAATCAACGCGAGACGAAGCCCGAGGGGGCCACGAGGCAGGGGCACGCCCCTGACCCTCGTGGACACCCCGTAAGGTGGTTGGAGCCCTTCTTTCGCTGCAAGGAAACTAATATTTGGATAAAAATTGTGTTCAAATTTCAATCCAATCGGAGTTACGGATCTCCGGGAATATAAGAAACAGTGAAAGGCCAGATCTGAGAGCGCGGAAACAGAGAGAGACAGAGAGACAGATCCAATCTCGGAGGGGCTCTCGCCCCTCCCATGCCATGGAAGCCAAGGACCAGAGGGGAAACCCTTCTCCCATCTAGGGAGAAGGTCAAGGAAGAAGAAGGAGAAGGGGGGCCCTCTCCCCCTCTCTCCTGGTGGCGCCGGAACGCCGCCGGGGCCATCATCATCACCGCGATTTACACCAACACCTCCGTCATCTTCACCGACATCTTCATCACCTTCCCCCATCTATCTACAGCGGTCCACTCTCCCGCAACCCGTTGTACCCTCTACTTGAACATGGTGCTTTATGCTTCATATTATTATCCAATGATGTGTTGCCATCCTATGATGTCTGAGTAGATTTTTGTTGTCCTATCGGTAATTGGTGAATTGCTATGATTGGTTTAATTTTCTTGTGGTTATGTTGCTTTCCTTTGGTGCCCATCATATGAGCGCACGCGTGGATACACCATAGGGTTAGTTGTATGTTGATAGGACTATGTATTGGAGGGCAAGAGTGACAGAAGCTTCAACCTAGCATGATGCATACAGGATTGAAGGGGGACCAATATATCTTAATGATATGGTTGGGTTTTACCTTAATGAACGTTAGTAGTTGCAGATGCTTGCTAATAGTTCCAATCATAAGTGCATAGAATTCCAAGTCAGGGATGACATGCTAGCAGTGGCCTCTCCCACATAAAGCTTGATATCAGTCTAGTAAAGTAGTCAATTGATTAGGGACAATTCCGCAACTCCTACCACCACTTTTCCACACTCGCTATACTAACTTTATTGCTTCTTTATCTAAACAGACCCTACTTTTTATTTACGTGCTCTTTATATTCTTGCAAACCTATCCCGTTACACCTACGAAGTACTTCTAGTTTTATACTTGTTCTAGGTAAAGCGAACGTTAAGCGTGCGTAGAGTTGTATCGGTGGTCGATAGAACTTGAGGGAATATTTGTTCTACCTTTAGCTCCTCGTTGGGTTCGACGCTCTTACTTATCGAAAGAGGCTACAATTGATCCCCTATACTTGTGGGTTATCAATGTCATGCAAGTTCTTTCCATAAGTACGTATGACTATTTATAGAATACACGCCTACATTATATTGACAAACTGGAGCTAGTGTCGTATCGCCCTAGGTTATAACTGTCTCATGATGAATATCATCCAACAAGTCACCGATCCAATGCCTACAAATTTATCTTATATTGTTTCTGCTAAGTCACTACTGCTATCATCACTCTTACACTTGCTACAAAATTACTGCTATCACTGTTACCATTACTGTTGTTGCTGTCACTACTGTCAAAACTATGATATTACTGTGACACTAATTACTTGCTGCATATAATTAATCTCCAGGTGTGGTTGAATTGACAACTCAGCTGCTAATACCTTCAAATATTCTTTGGCTCCCCTTGTGTCGAATCTATAAATTGGGTTGAATACTCTACCCTCGAAAACTGTTGCGATCCCCTATACTTGTGGGTTATCACACACTGCCGTTTAGGTCATATTGGTGTAAAGCGCATGAAGAAACTCCATGCAGATGGACTTTTGGAATCACTTGATTATGAATCATTTTATGCTTGCGAACCATGCCTCATGGGCAAGATGACTAAGACTCTGTTCTTAGGAACAATGGAGCGAGCTACAGACTTATTGGAAATAATACATACCGATGTATGCGGTCCGATGAGTATTGAGGCTCGCGGCGGGTATCATTATTTTCTGACCTTCACAGATGATTTGAGCAGATATGGGTATATCTACTTAATGAAACACAAGTCTGAAACATTTGAAAAGTTCAAAGAATTTCAGAGTGAAGTGAAAAATCATCATAACAAGAAAATAAAGTTTCTATGATCTGATCGCGGAGGCGAATATTTGAGTTACGAGTTTGGCCTTCATTTAAAACAATGCGGAATAGTTTCACAACTCACGCCACCTGGAACACCACAGCGTAATGGCGTGTCCGAACGTCGTAACCATACTTTATTAGATATGGTACAATCTATGATGTCTCTTACCGATTTAGCACCATCGTTTTGGGGTTATGCATTAGAGATAGTTGCATTCACGTTAAATAGGGCACCATCTAAATCCGTTGAGACGACACCGTATGAACTATGGTTTGGAAAGAAACCTAAGCTGTCGTTTCTTAAAGTTTGGGGTTGCGATGCTTATGTGAAAAAGCTTCAGCCTGATAAGCTCGAACCCAAATCGGAGAAGTGTGTCTTCATAGGATACCCAAAAGAAACTGTTGGGTACACCTTCTATTACAGATCCGAAGGCAAGATAGTTGTTGCTAAGAATGGGTCCTTTCTAGAGAAGGAGTTTCTCTCGAAAGAAGTGAGTGGGAGGAAAGTAGAACTTGATAAGGTAGTGGTACCTTCTCTCGAATTGGAAAGTAGTTTATCATGAAAATTAGTTCCAGTAATGCCTACACCAATTAGTGAGGAAGTTAATGATGATGATCATGAAACTTCATATCAAGTTACTACCGAACCTCGTAGGTTAACCAGAGTATGTTCCGCACCAGAGTGGTACGGTAATCCTGTTCTGGAAGTCATGTTGCTAGACCATGATGAACCTATGAACTATGAGGAAGCAATGATGAGCCCAGATTCCGCAAAATGGCTGGAGGCCATGAAATCTGAGATGGGATCCATGTATGAGAACAAAGTATGGACTTTAGTTGACTTGCCCGATGATCAGCAAGCCATTGAGAATAAATGGATCTTCAAGAAGAAGACTGGCTGATGGTAATGTTACTGTCTACAAAGCTCGACTTGTTGCGAAAGGTTTTTGACAAGTTCAAGGAGTTGACTACGATAAGACCTTCTCACCCGTAGCGATGCTTAAGTCCGTTCGAATCATGTTAGCAATTGCCGCATTTTATGTTTATGAAAGTTGGCAAATGGACGTCAAAACTGCATTCCTTAATGGATTTCTTAAAGAAGAGTTGTATATGATGTAACCAGAAGGTTTTGTCGATCCTAAAGGTGCTAACAAAGTGTGCAAGCTCCAGCGATCCATTTATGGACTGGTGCAAGCATCTCGGAGTTGGAATATACGCTTTGATAGTGTGATCAAAGCATATGGTTTTTTTACAGACTTTTGGAGAAGCATGTATTTACAAGAAAGTGAGTGGGAGCTCGGTAGCATTTCTAATATTATATGTGGATGACATATTGTTGATTGGAAATGATATAGAATTTCTGGATAGCATAAAAGGATACTTGAATAAGAATCTTTCAATGAAAGACCTCGGTGAAGCTGCTTATATATTGGGCATCAAGATCTATAGAGATAGATCAAGACGCTTAATTGGACTTTCACAAAGCACATACCTTGATAAAGTTTTGAAGAAGTTCAAAATGGATCAGTCAAACAAAGGGTTCTTGCCTGTGTTACAAGGTGTGAAGTTGAGTCAGACTCAATGCCCGACCACTGCAGAAGATAGAGAAAAAATGAAAGTCATTCCCTATGCCTCAGCCATAGGTTCTATCATGTATGCAATGCCGTGTACCAGACCTGATGTGTGCCTTGCTATTAGTTTAGCAGGGAGGTACCAAAGTAATCCAGGAGTGGATCACTAGACAGCGGTCAAGAACATCCTGAAATACCTGAAAAGGACTAAGGATATGTTTCTTGTTTATGCAGGTGACAAAGAGCTTGTCGTAAATGGTTACGTCGATGCTAGCTTTGACACTGATCAAGATGACTCTAAGTCACAGACTGGATACTATTTATATTGAATGGTGGAGCTGTCAGTTGGTGCAGTTGCAAGCAAAGCGTCATGGCGGGATCTACGTGTGAAGTGGAGTACATAGCTGCTTCGGAAGCAGCAAATGAAGGAGTCTGGATGAAGGAGTTCATATCCGATCTAGGTGTAATACCTAGTGCATTGGGTCCAGTGAAAATCTTTTGTGACAATACTGGAGCAATTGCCTTAGCGAAGGAATCCAGGTTTCACAAGAGAACTAAACACATCAAGAGACGCTTCAACTCCATCCGTGATCAAGTCAAGGAGGGAGACATGTAGATTTTCAAAATACACACGGATCTGAATGTTGCAGACCCGTTGACTAAGCCTCTTCCACGAGCAAAACATGATCAACACCAAGACTCCATGGGTGTTAGAATCATTACAATGTAATCTAGATTATTGACTCTAGTGCAAGTGGGAGACTGAAGGAAATATGCCCTAGAGGAAATAATAAAGTTGTTATTTATATTTCCTTATGTCATGATAAATGTTTATTATTCATGCTAGAATTGTATTATACGGAAACTTGATACATGTGTGAATACATAGTGTCCCTAGTATACCTCTACTAGACTAGCTCGTTAATCAAAGATGGTTAAGTTTCCTGACCATATACATGATTTGTCATTTGATGAAGGGATCACATCATTAGGAGAATGATGTGATGGACAAAACCCATTCGTTAGCTTAGCATAATGATTGTTTATTTTTATTGCTATTGCTTTCTTCTTGACTTATACATATTCCTTTGACTATGAGATTATGCAACTCCCGAATACCGGAGGAACACCTTGTGTGCTATCAAACGTCACAACGTAACTGGGTGATTGTAAAGATGCTCTACAGGTGTCTCCGAAGGTGTTTGTTGGGTTGGCATAGATCAAGATTAGGATTTGTCACTCCAAGTATCGGAGAGGTATCTCTCGACCCTCTTGGTAATGCACATCATGATAAGCCTTGCAAGCAATGTGACTAATGAGATAGTTGTAGGATGATGCATTACGAAACGAGTAAAGAGACTTGCCGGTAACGAGATTGAACTAGGTATGGAGATACCGACGATCGAATCTCGGGCAAGTAACATACCGATGATAAAGGGAATGATGTATGTTGTCATTGCGGTTTGACCGATAAAGATCTTTGTAGAATATGAGCAGCCAGGTTCCCCTATTGGTTATTGATCGAAGATATGTCTCGGTCATGCCAACATAGTTCTCGAACCCGTAGGGTCCGCACGCTTAACGTTCGATGACAATTTGTATTATGAGTTACTAGTCAACAACCCGTGCGTCTGCACGGGCTAGAGCTTTTAATATTAAGTACGAAAAAGTGGGTGCCTATTAGAAATGTTGGACAATAATATTAAAATGTTATAATTGATTATTATTATTATATTGGTCGACAACATGGTTACGAATTCGGAAATTGTTGCATGTATCATGTATCAATTACATTTAAGTATCTAATTATATAATGAAGATCCCTATTGTAGCATATATGCTCATTTCATTCCGCTACCTGACAAACATACATCTTCGTTTTTGCCTCTGAGTTACGGAAGAATATTATAATAAAACCACTTCATGAATTAGAATTTATATGTGTACAACATTTAAGAAGAAGACCTCCCTTCGGAACATTGGACTGCACTTAGTTTTGTTTGATTACAAAATAATTTCTTTCTATAGACAAACGATGAAACAATGGACATACACGGTTTTCTATCAACATGTGAAACTGTATTGAAAAATATACATAAAAGATTCTATTTTCTTATACCTTTATGAGCCATACATTATTCAGATTTTAAGTTGTTGTCTTAACCCATAAATTCTTACAAAAATTCTTTTATGAATAATAGAGTAGTGGAACTGTGTGATAGATTATTCGGATTAAAGTGGTGCATACCCAAAAAATCTTAAAAAAATTATTGTATGATTGTTTTTTAATACTTTCTATTCCTATTACACACATATATATCACATACGTAATCATGTGTTTATATGAGATCTCTGTGGTGAATGATATATCAATATATTTTTCACTGTAGTAACTACGGAGTTTTAAGATGTTTTAACATGTATAATTAGCTATTACTGATAAGGTGAAAATGAAGACATGCAAAGGCGTACTATATATGCGCAAGCAATAGGTATTAGCATATATATTTTTAATAGAAAAAATCTTTTATTGATGGAGGCTTTCTCTTTTCGTTTGGACGTGAGGCTTTATTTTCTCTATATTTTTACGTGAGGCTATCCTCTTTTTTTGACGTGAGGCTGTCCTTTTTTGTTTCAATGAACATATGAGAAAAAAAATGTTGCGCGCAATCAGCAGGGTCATTTAGTTTTCTTTCCATTTTTACGTTGGACATTTTATGGAGAGGCTTTTTTTCTACGTGAAGCCACGCGTAATCGGCGGGTCGTTTAGATACCTTTCCTTTTTTTTACGTTGCACTTTTTATGGAGAGGCTTTCCTTTTTTACGTGAGGCATTTTTTCTGATGTGGGTAATTAATGTTGGAAATATGCCCTAGAGGCAATAATAAAAGGATTATTATTATATTTCCTTGTTCGTGATAATTGTCTGTTATTCATGCTATAACTGTATTATCTGGAAATCGTAATACACGTGTGAATACTTAGACCACAACATGTCCCTAGTGAGCCTCTAGTTGACTAGCTCATTGATCAACAGATAGTCATGGTTTCCTGACTATGGACATTGGATGTCGTTGATAACGGGATCACATCATTAGGAGAATGATGTGATGGACAAGACCCAATCCTAAGCATAGCACAAGATCGTGTAGTTCGTTTTGCTAGAGCTTTTCCAATGTCAAGTATCTCTTCCTTAGACCATGAGATCGTGTAACTCCGGATACCGTAGGAGTGCTTTGGGTGTACCAAAGCGTCCTGGCGTAATCGAGTGACTATAAAGGTGCAATCGCAGGTATCTCCGAAAGTGTATGTTGGGTTGACACGGATCGAGATCGGATTTGTCACTCCGTGTCACGGAGAGGTATCACTGGGCCCACTCGGTAGTGCATCATCATAATGAGCTCAAAGTGACCAAGTGTCTGGTCACGGGATCATGCATTACGGTACGAGTAAAGTGACTTGCCGGTAACGAGATTGAACGAGGTATTGGGATACCGACGATTGAATCTCGGGCAAGTAACATACCGTCTGAAAAAGGGAATTGTATACGGGGTTGCTTGAATCCTCGACATCATGGTTCATCCGATGAGATCATCGAGGAGCATGTGGGAGCCAACATGGGTATCCAGATCCCGCTGTTGGTTATTGACCGGAGAGCCATCTCGGTCATGTTTACGTGTCTCCTGAACCCGTAGGGTCTACACACTTAAGGTTCGGTGGCGCTTAGGGTTGTATGAATATGAGTATGCAGCAAACCAAATGTTGTTCGAGTCCGGGTGAGATCCCGGACGTCACGAGGAGTTCGGAATGGTCCGGAGGTAAATAATTATATATAGGAAGTGCTATTTCGCCATCGGGAGAATTTCGGGATTACGGTATTGTACCGAACACCGGAAGGGTCCCGAGGTCCACCGGTGGGGCCACCTATCCCGGAGGTCCCGTGGGCTGAAGTGGGATGGAACCAGCCCCTGGTGGGCTGGTGCGCCCCCCACTTGGGCCCCCCCTGCGCCTAGGGTTGGAAACCCTAGGGTGGGGGGGCGCCCCACTTGCCTTGGGGGGCAAGCCTCCCCCCTTGGCCGCCCCCCCCATCTAGATGGGTTCTAGAGGGGCCGGCGCCCCCCAGGGGGCCTATATAAAGGGGGAGGGAGGGCAGCCGCACCCTGAGACTTGGCGCCTCCCTCCCCCTGCTACACCTCTTCCTCCTCCCTAGTTGCTTGGCGAAGCCCTGCCGGAGTACTGCTGCATCCACCACCACGCCGTCGTGCTGCTGGATCTTCATCAACCTCTCCTTCCCCCTTGCTGGATCAAGACGGAGGAGACGTCATGCTGACCGTACGTGTGTTGAACGCGGAGGTGCCGTCCGTTCGGCGCTAGGATCTCCGGTGATTTGGATCACGACGAGAACGACTCCCTCAACCCCGTTCTCTTGAACGCTTCCGCACGCGATCTACAAGGGTATGTAGATGCATCTCTCTCTCTCTCTCGTTGCTAGATGAACTCATAGATGGATCTTGGTGAACGTAGGAAATTTTTTATTTTATGCAACGTTCCCCAATAGTGGCATCATGAGCTAGGTCTATGTGTAGTTCTCTTTTGCACGAGTAGAACACAATTTGTTGTGGGCGTAGATGTTGTCAACTTTCTTGCCGCTACTAGTCTTATTTTGCTTCAGCGGTATTGTGGGATGAAGCGTCCCGGACCGACCTTACACGTACGCTTACGTGAGACAGGTTCCACCGACTGACATGCACTTGTTGCATAAGGTGGCTAAGCGGTGTCTGTCTCTCCCACTTTAGTTAGAGCGGATTCGACGAAAAGGGTCCTTATGAAGGGTAAATATAAGTTGACAAATCACGTTGTGGTTATTCGTAGGTAAGAAAACGTTCTTGCTAGAACCCAATTGCAGCCACATAAAAGATGCAACAGCAATTAGAGGACGTCTAACTTGTTTTTGCAGCAATTGTCATGTGATGTGATATGGCCAGAAGTTGTGATGAATGATGAATGATATATTGTGATGTATGAGATCATGTTCTTGTAATAGGAATCACGACTTGCATGTCGATGAGTATGACAACCGGCAGGAGCCATAGGAGTTGTCTTAATTATTGTATGACCTGCGTGTCATTGATTCAACACCAACGTGTTAGCCATAGTAGTAGAAGTAATAGTTGGCGAGCAACTTCATGGAGACACGATGATGGAGATCATGATGATGGTGATCATGGTGTCATGCCGGTGACAAGATGATCATGGAGCCCCGAAGATGAAGATCAAAGGAGCTATATGATATTGGCCATATCATGTCACTACTATATAATTGCATGTGATGTTTATTATGTTTTATGCATCTTGTTTACTTAGAACGGCGGTAGTAAATAAGATGATCCCTTATAATAATTTCAAGAAAGTGTTCCCCCTAACTGTGCACCGTTGCTAAAGTTCGTCGTTTCGAAGCACCACGTGATGATCGGGTGTGATAGATCCTTACGTTCACATACAACGGGTGTAAGACAGTTTTACACATGCAAAACACTTAGGGTTAACTTGACGAGCCTAGCATGTACAGACATGGCCTCGGAACACAAGAGACCGAAAGGTCGAACATGAGTTGTATGGAAGATACGATCAACATGGAGATGTTCACCGACGATGACTAGTCCGTCTCACGTGATGATCGGACACGGCCTAGTCGACTCGGATCATGTAACACTTAGATGACTAGAGGGATGTCAAATCTGAGTGGGAGTTCATTAAATAATTTGATTAGATGAACTTAATTATCATGAACATTAGTCTAAAATCTTTGCAAAATGTCTTGTAGATCAAATGGCCAACGCTCATGTCACCATGAACTTCAACACGTTCTAGAGAAAACCAAGCTGAAAGATGATGTCAGCAACTATTCGGACTGGGTCCGAAACCTGAGGATCATCCTCATAGCAGCCAAGAAACAATATGTCCTAGAAGCACCGCTAGGTGAAGCACCCATCCCAGAGAACCAAGACATTATGAACGCTTGGCAGTCTCGTGCTGATGATTACTCCCTCGTTCGGCAGCATGCTTTCTGACTTAGAACCGGGGCTCCAAAAGCGTTTTGAGCAACACGGAGCATATGAGATGTTCGAGGAGCTAAAATGGTTTTCCAAGCTCATGCCCGGTCGAGAGATATGAAGTCTCCGACAAGTTCTATAGTTGTAAGATGGAGGAAAATAGTTACGCCGGTGAGCACATACTCAAAATGTTTGGGTTGCACAACCGCTTTGTCACTGGACATTAACCTCCGGACGAGGCGGTCATTGACAGAATCCTTGATCGCTCCCACCGAGCTACAAGAGCTTTGTGATGAACTACAATATGCGGAGGATGGTGAAGACCATTCCTGAAGTATTCTCAATCTTTGAAGTCGTGAGAGGTTGAAATCAAGAAAGAACATCAAGTGTTGATGGTTAATAAAACCACTAAGTTCAAGAAGGGCAAGGGTAAGAAGAACTTCAAGAAGGACGGCAAAGATGTTGCCGCTACCGGTAAGCCGATTCTTGCCGGAAGAAGTCAAAGAATGGACCCAAGCACGAGACTGAGTGCTTTTATTGCAAAGGGAAGGGTCACCGAAGCGGAACTGCCCCAAATACTTAATGCATAAGAAGGCCGGCAACACTAAAGGTATATTTGATATACATGTAATTGATGTGTACCTTACCGATTACTCGTAGTAACTCACAGGTATTTGATACCGTGCCGTTGCTCATATATGTAACTCACGGCAGAGCTACGGAATAAGTGGAGACCGGTGAAGGGCGAGGAGGTGACGATCTTGGCGTCGGGAATGGTTCCAAGGTCGATGTGATCGCCGTCGGCACGCTACCTCTACATTTACCTCTACGGGATTAGTTTTAAACCTCAATAATTGTTATTTAGTGCCAAGTTTGAGCATGAACATTGTATCGTGATCTCGTTTAATGCGAGACGGCTACTCATTTAAATCTGAGAATAATGGTTGTTCTATTTATATGAGAGATATGTTTTATGGTCATGTCTCGATGGTCAATGGTTTATTCTTAATGAATCTCGAACGTAATATTACACATATTCATAGTGTGAATACCAAAGGATGTAAAGTTGATAACGATAGTCCCACATACTTGTGGCACTGCCACCTTGGTCACATTGGTGTCAAGCGCATGAAGAAGCTCCATTCTGATGGACTTTTAGAATCTCTCAATTATGAATCATTTGACACATGCAAACCATGCCTCATGGGCAAAATGACCAAGACTCCGTTCTCCGGAACAATGGAGCGAGCAACCAACTTATTGGAAATCCTACATACCGATGTGTGCGGTCCAATGAGGGTTGAGGCTCGCGGAGGATATCGTTATGTTCTCACTCTCACTGATGACTTGAGTAGATATGGGTATGTCTACTTGATGAAACACAAGTCTGAGACCTTTGAAAAGTTCAAGGAATTTCAGAATGAGGTAGAGAATCAACGTGACCGAAAAATAAAGTTCTTACGATCGGATCATGGAGGAGAATATTTAAGTCATGAATTTGGTACACACTTAAGGAAATGTGGAATCGTTTCACAACTCACGCCGCTGGAACACCTCGGTAATAACGGTGTGTCCGAACGTCAGAATCGCACTTTATTGGATATGGTGCGATCTATGATGTCTCTTACCGATTTACCGCTATCATTTTGGGGATACGCTCTAGAGACAGCTACATTCACTTTAAATAGGGCACCGTCTAAATCCGTTGAGACGACACTATATGAATTATGGTTTGGGAAGAAACCTAAGCTGTTGTTTCTAAAAGTTTGGGGATGCGATGCTTATGTCAAGAAACTTCAACCTGAAAAGCTCGAACCCAAGTCGGAAAAATGCGTATTCATAGGATACCCTAAGGAAACCATTGGGTATACCTTCTACCTTAGATCCGAGGGCAAGATCTTTGTTGCCAAGAACGGATCCTTTCTTGAAAAAGAGTTTCTCTCGAAAGGAGTAAGTGGGAGGAAAGTAGAACTCGATGAAGTACTACCTCTTGAACCGGAAAGTAGTGCAGCTCGAGGAAATGTTCCTGTGGTGCCTACACCGATCGGAGAGGAAATTAATGATGATGATCAAGGTACTTCGGATCAAGTTGCTCTTGAACCCGTGGGTCCACAAGGACACGTTCCACACCAGAGTGGTATGGCAACCTGTCACCGGAAATCATGTTGTTAGACAACGGTGAACCTTCGAACTATGAAGAAGCAATGGCGGCCCAGATTCCAACAAATGGCTTGAAGCCATGCAATCCGAGATAGGATCCATGTATGAAAACAAAGTATGGACTTTGATAGACTTGCCCGATGATCGGTGAGCGATAGAAAACAAATGGATCTTTAAGAAGAAGACGGACGCGGATGGTAATGTTACCATCTATAAAGCTCGAATTGTCGCTAAAGGTTATCGGCAAGTTCAAGGGATTGACTACGATGAGACTTTCTCTCCCGTAGCGAAGTCAAGTCCGTCCGAATCATGTTAGCAATTGCCGCATACTATGATTATGAGATATGGCAAATGGACGTCAAAAGCGGCATTCCTTAACGGCTATCTTAAGGAAGAAGCTGTATATGCTGCAGCTGGAAGGTTTTGTCGACCCTAAGAATGCTAACAAGGTATGCAAGCTCCAATGATCCATTTATGGGCTGGTGCAAGCATCTCGGAGTTGGAACATTCACTTTGATGAGATGATCAAAGCGTTTGGGTTTATGCAGACTTATGGAGAAGCCTGCGTTTACAAGAAAGTGAGTGGGAGCTCTGTAGCATTTCTCATATTATATGTAGATGACATACTTTTGATGGGAAATGATATAGAACTTTTGGACAACATTAAGGCCTACTTGAATAAGAGTTTTTCAATGAAGGACCTTGGAGAAGCTGCTTATATATTAGGCATCAAGATCTATAGAGATAGATCGAGATGCCTCATAGGTCTTTCACAATGCACATACCTTGAAAAGATATTGAAGAAGTTCAAAATGGATCAGTCCAAGAAAGGGTTCTTGCACAGATTACAAGGTGTGAAATTGAACTCGGCTCAATGTCCGACCACGGCAGAAGATATAGAAGAGATGAGTGTCATCCCCTATGCATCAGCCATAGGTTCTATTATGTATGCCATGATGTGTACTAGACCTGATGTAAACCTTGCCGTAAGTTTGGTAGGAAGGTACCAAAGTAATCCCGGCAAGGAACACTGGACAGCGGTCAAGAATATCCTGAAGTACCTGAAAAGGACTAAGGACATGTTTCTCGTTTATGGAGGTGACGAAGAGCTCGTCAGAAGGGTTACGTCGACGCTAGCTTCGACACAGATCTGAATGACTCTAAGTCACAAACCGGATACGTGTATATGTTGAATGGTGGAAGCGATGGTAGTGCGGTACCAGCAGAAGCGTCGTGGCGGGATCTACGTGTGAAGCGGAGTACATGGCAGCCTCGGAGGCAGCGCATGAAGCAATTTGGGTGAAGGATTTCACCACCGACCTAGGAGTCATACCCAATGCGTCGGGGCCGATCAAACTCTTCTGTGACAACAGTGGAGCTATTGCACTTGCCAAGGAGCCCAGGTTTCACAAGAAGACCAGGCACATCAAGCGTCGCTTCAACTCCATTCGTGAAAATGTTCAAGATGGAGACATAGAAATTTGCAAAGTGCATACGGATCTGAATGTCACAGATCCATTGACTAAACCTCTTCCGCGAGCAAAACATGATCAACACCAGAACTCTATGGGTGTTCGATTCTTCACAATGTACCTAGATTATTGACTCTAGTGCAAGTGGGAAGCTGTTGGAAATATGCCCTAGAGGCAATAATAAAAGGATTATTATTATATTTCCTTGTTCGTGATAATTATGCATTATTCATGCTATAAGCTGTATTATCTGGAAATCGTAATACACATGTGAATACTTAGACCACAACATGTCCCTAGTGAGCTCAGTAGTTGACTAGCTCGTTGATCAACAGATAGTCATGGTTTCCTGACTATGGACATTGGATGTCGTTGATAACGGGATCACATCATTAGGAGAATGATGTGATGGACAAGACCCAATCCTAAGCATAGCACAAGATCGTGTAGTTCGTTTTGCTAGAGCTTTTCAAATGTCAAGTATCTCTTCCTTAGACCATGAGATCGTGTAACTCCCGGATACCGTAGGAGTGCTTTGGGTGTACCAAACGTCACAACGTAAATGGGTGACTCTAAAGGTGCACTACGGTATCTCCGAAAGTGTCTGTTGGGTTGACACGGATCGAGATCGGGATTTGTCACCCGTATTACGGAGAGGTATCACTTGGGCCCACTCGGTAGTGCATCATCATAATGAGCTCAAAGTGACCAAGTGTGCAGTCACGGGATCATGCATTACGGCACGAGTAAAGTGACTTGCCGGTAACGATATTGAACGAGGTATTGGGATACCGACGATCGAATCTCGGGCAAGTAACATACCGTCTGACAAAGGGAATTGCATACGGGGTTGCTTGAATCCTCGACATCATGGTTCATCCGATGAGATCATCGAGGAGCATGTGTTAGCCAACATGGGTATCCAGATCCCGCTGTTGGTTATTGACCGGTGAGCCGTCTCGTTCATGTCTACGTGTCTCCCGAACCCGTAGGGTCTACACACTTAAGGTTCGGTGACGCTAGGGTTGTATGAATATGAGTATGCAGCAAACCGAATGTTGTTGAGTCCGGATGAGATCCCGGACGTCACGAGGAGTTCGGAATGGTCCGGAGGTAAAGAATTATATATAGGAAGTGCTATTTCGCCATCGGGAGAATTTGGGGTTCTGGGTATTGTCTGGGACCACCGGAAGGGTCCCGAGGTCCACGGGTGGGGCCACCTATCCCGGAGGGCCCCGGGCTGAAGTGGGAGGAACCAGCCCCTGGTGGGCTGGTGCGCCCACTTGCTTCTTTGCGCCTAGGGTTGGAAACCCTAGGGTGAAGCGCCCACTTGCCTTGGGGGGCAAGCCTTCCCCCTTGGCCGCCCCCCCATCTAGATGGGTTCTAGAGGGGCCGGCGCCCCCCAGGGGGCCTATATAAAGGGGGGGAGGGCAGCCACACCCTTAGACTTGGCGCCTCCCTCCCCCTGCTACACCTCTTCCTCCTCCCCAGTTGCTTGGCGAAGCCCTGCCGGAGTGCTGCTGCATCCACCACCACGCCGTCGTCTTCTTTGGATCTTCATCAACCTCTCCTTCCCCTTGCTGGATCAAGACGGAGGAGACGTCATGCTGACCGTCACGTGTGTTGAACGCGGAGGTGCCGTTAGATTCGGCGCTAGGATCTCCGGTGATTTGGATCACGACGAGCGACTCCTCAACCCCGTTCTCTTGAACGCTTCCGCACGCGATCTACAAGGGTATGTAGATGCATCTCTCTCTCTCGTTGCTAGATGAACTCATAGATGGATCTTGGTGAACATAGGAAATTTTTTATTTTATGCAACGTTCCCCAACAATTAATTGGCCGTGTGGACTTGTTTCTCTTTTTATAATGTATTTTTTTTCATAGAGAGAACTTGAAAGGTGCGGGCAGATGGAAGGTTTCCTTTTTCTAGACGTGAGGTTGTCCTTTTTTATTTTGATCAGGATAAGAGAACTTTAAAGGTGCCCATAATCAATGTTATATTTAGATTTCTTTCCTTTTGTACCTTGAACTTTATATGGAGAGTTTTTTTGACGTGATGTAGTCCTTTTTTTATTCGAAGGCTTTATTTGTTTTGTACACCACTAACATTAGACGTGTTAGATGCCTTTTTTTGTGGTACGGGACCATTTACGTTACGCAAGTTTTGTTTTTATCCTGAACGTAAATTCTACAATCGAACGGTGCAATTAATTTTGATGATGTGGATTAATGAGAGATCTTGAAAGGTGCCTCCAATTAGTAAATATAAGATGTGTTTTGGTGACTGAAGATTGTTCGGAGTCCCGGATGAGATCAGGGACATGGCGAGGAGTCTCAAAATGGTTGAGAGGTAAAGATTGATATATTGGACGATAGTATTCGGACACCGGAATGGTTCCGTAGTGTTTCCGGTATTTATCGAAGAACCGGGAGGTTACCGGAACCCCCCGGGGAAAGTAATGGGCCACATGGGCAATATGGAGAGAGAGAGAGAGGACAACCCACAAGGGAGTGCCCCCCATGGGGAGTTTGAATTGGACAAGGGGAGGGGGCGCGGCCCCCCTTTCCTTCTCCCTCTCCCTCTCCTTCCCGCTTTCCCCCTCCGAAAGAAGGATGGGGGACGAATAGGACTAGGAGTCCAAGTGGGTTTCCCCCCACTTGGCGCGCCCCCTAGGCCGGCCTCCTCCCCTCTCCTCCTTTATATACGGGGGCAGGGGGGCACCCTAAAGCACATCAATTGTTCCTTAGCCATGTGCGGTGCCCCCTCCACTGTTTACTCCTCCGGTCATATTGTCGTAGTGCTTAGGCGAAGCCCTGCGCGGATCACTTCACCATCACTGTCATCACGCCATCGTGCTAACGAAACTCTCCCTCGACACTTTGCTGGATCAAGAGTTCGAGGGACGTCATCGACCTGAACGTGTGCTGAACTCGGAGGTGCCATACGTTCGGTACTTGATCGGTTGGATCACGAAGACGTTCGACTACATCAACCACGTTAAACTTACACTTCCGCTTTCGGTCTACGAGGGTACGTGGACACACTCTCCCCCTCTCCTTGCTATGCATCTCCTAGATAGATCTTGCATGATCATAGGAAATTTTTTGAAATTGCATGCTACGTTCCCCAACACAGCCAACCAAAGGAAGGGGTGCACTAGCCCCCTTGTGGGCTGGTCTGTCCCCCCCGTTGGCCCATAAGGCCCATACAATTGCCGGGGGTGCCCGGAACCCCTTTCGGTGACCCGATGAGTACTCGGTGCACTCCGAAACTATTCCGGTGTCCGAATACCATCGTCCTATATATCAATCTTTACCCCTCAACCATTTCTAGGCTCCTCTTCATGTCCGTGATCTCATCTAGGACTCCGAACAACATTCGGTCGCCAAATCATATAACTCATATAACACTATATCATCAACGTGCGGACCCTACGGGTTCGAGAACTATGTAGACATGGCCGAGACACCTCTCCGGTCAATAACCAATAGCGGAACTTGGATGCCCATATTGGCTCCTACATATTCTACGAATATCTTTATCAGTCGAACCGTTATGACAACATACGCAATTCCCTTTGTCCATCGGTATGTTACTTGCTAGATATTCGATCGTCGGTATCTTCATACCAAGTTCAATCTCGTTACCGGCAAGTCTCTTTACTCATTCCATAATACATCACCTCGTAACTAACTCCTTAGTCATTTTCTTGCAAGCTTATGATGTGTATTACCGAGAGGGCCCAGGTACTCGGAGTGACAGATCATAATCCCGATCTATGCCAACTCAACAAACACCTTCAGAGATACCTGTAGAGCATCTTTATAATCACCTAGTTACGTTGTGACGTTTGATAGCACACAAGGTATTCCTCCGGTATCCGGGAGTTGCATAATCTCATAGTCGAAGGAATATGTATTTGACATGAAGAAAGCAATAACAATAAATTGAGCGATCAATACGCTAAGTTAACGGATGGGTCTTGTCCATCACATCGTTCTCCTAATGATGTGATCTTGTTATCAAATGACAACACATGTCCATGGTTAGGATTCCTTAACCATCTTTGATCAACGAGTTAGTCTAGTAGAGGCTTACTAGGGACACGGTATTTGTTTATGTATTCGCACATGTATTTAAGTTTCCGATCAATACAATTCTAGCATGAGTAATAAACCTTTATCATGAATAAGGAAATATAAAATAACAACTTTATTATTGCCTCTATGGCATATTTCCTTCATGAATTTGTAGAGAGGGGAAAGAAGAGGGAGGGGATGAACTCAACAATGATTTTGTGGTCGATGCCATGCACAAGTGATGCCTAGCAGCCCGGTCATCTCCATCGCCCTCGCCGAAACCCTAGCGATGCAAATCAACTCGGGATGACCCTACCGCTGCACAACAAATTAAATCTAATGGGTGTAGAGATAGGGAAATGAGAGGGGGAGTTGTAGATGTTTACCCGAGCCTTGGAGCCCGTCGGAAATGGCTGGAACCGGCCGGCGACGAGCGGCGGCAACGAGGATCGAGCATCGACAAGAGAGAGAGAGAGAGAGAGAGAGAGAGAGAGAGAGAGAGAGAACTATTGCGAGGGGGACGTTGCTCCATCGTTTTGACCCAGTGTTACCCACAGATTCTTGGGCTAGGCCCAATAAGCCAGTGGGCCGTTGCCCCTCGGTTTTACTTTATAAGAAATGCCACAAAACATAACATATAAATAATGACAATACTAGAAAAAGGTAAAAGATATTCTTATGTCAATAAAATTACTTTATAAAAGTGTCACCATTTCCAATTACAATATCCTTACTTTAATAAAATTAACCACAATAGTTTTGTTACTAATATAATATAAAAATTCACCATTTAGAAAATAAAAAGGTAAAACAATTAAAAGAATCAAAATATATTATAAAAATGTCACGATTTCCAATTACAATATTCTTACTTTAATAAAAATTACTATGATATTTTTTGACTAATAGAATATACTCCCTTCGTTCCTAAATATAAGTCTTTCTAGAGATTTCAATACGGACTACATATGTATGTATATAGATATATTTTAGAGTGTAGATTCACTTACTTTGCTCCGTATGTAGTCTCTATTAAAATCTCTAGAAAGACTTATATTTAGGAACAGAGGGAGTAAAAATGTTCATCATCTAAAAAAAATAAAGGTAAAATAACTGAAAGGCTCGAAATGTTTTTTTTTCATTTCCAATTAAAATATGCTTACTTTAATAAAAGTGACTAATATTTTATCATTAATATAACATAAAAGTGTTCACCATTTATAAAAAATAGAAGGTAAACAATTAAGATAAATAATTACAAATAAAACTAATTCCAAAAAAATATAGCGGTGACATCGCAATACATATCACTTCATGATGTCTACTACGCAACTTTTATTATTGTAGACGTTGTTGGACCTCCAAGTGCAGAGTTTTGTAGGATAACAACAAATTTGCTTCAAGTGGATAACCTGAGTTTTATCAATCTGTGGGAGGTGTAGGATGAAGATGGTCTCTCTCGAAGAACCCTGCAATCAAATACAAGAAATCTCTTGTGTCCCCAACACACCCAATACAATGGTAAATTGTATAGATGCACTAGTTGGGCGAATGTATGGTGATACAAGTGTAGTATGGATATTAGATATAGTTTTTTGTAATGTGAAATATAAAAACAACAATGTAGCAAGTGATAAAATGGAGCACAAACGGTATTGCAATGCTCGAAAACAAGGCCTAGGGTTCATACTTTCACTAGTGCAATCTCTCAACAGTGCTAACATAATTGAATCATATAACAACCTCTCAACATGCGATAAAGAATCACTCCAAAGTTTCTATCAGAGAACGTAGGACGAAAACGTGTATCAACCCCTAGACCAAGATTACCCCAATGTCACCAGGGAATCCGCAAGTTGATTACCAAAACATACATCAAGTGACTCAATAGAATACCCCATTATCACCACGGATATCCAGATGCAAGACATACATCAAGTGTTCTCAAATTCAATATTCAATCCAACATAACGAAACCTCAAAGAGCAAGACTCAATTCATCACAACAAGATAGAGAGGAAAAACACTATATAATCCAACTATATTAACAAAGCCCATGGTTACATCAAGATCGTGTCGGATCAAGAACACGAGAGAGAGAGAGAGAGAGAGAGAGATCAAACACATAGCTACCGGTACATACCCTCAGCCCCGAGGGTGAACTACTCCCTCCACCGCCGGGATGATGAAGATGGCCTTCGGTGATGATTTCTCCCTCCGGCAAGGCTCCAGAGGAGGCCTCCAGATGAGATCGCCTCGGTACAGAGGCTTTCGGCGGCGGCAGCATGGGAGTTTTCGGTTTCTTTATGGGGGTTTTGGTATTTATAGGAATTTTCCACGTCGGTTTCGTGTTTGGGAGTCCACGAGGGAGCAAAAAGCTCGGTAGGCGCGCCCTTTGAGCTTATCGTGTCCTCGTGGCTCTTCTGGTCCTTCCTGAAAGCTTCGGGGGTCTCTTTTTGTTCATAAAAAATCACCGTAAATTTTCAATCCAGTTCAAGAACTTTTATTTCTGCACAAAAAACAACATCATGGTAGTTCAGCTGAAAACAACATTAATTTGGAATAGTTCCATTTAAATCATATAAAAGTGCACTAAAACCATATAAAATTATTGCAAACAAATCATGAATACTTTATAAATTATAGGTACGTTGGAGACGTATCATACCACAAGAAAACCTAATAGTGATGGCGTTTAATGGTATGCCACATCACCACTAAGTTGCACCTTGTCCCAATTGTGGGTCCCACCTACAGGTAGCTTAAAAATGTGCCAACTACACCCCTATTATCTTAATGATATCGTACCAAATAGTCCAACGTCATCACTATTTAAAAATATAGTGGTGGCGTTCATTGAAAATAGGGCGCCACCAATTAAAATTGTGGCTAGCCATTTCTCTACTAGTGCATGTTCAACCCGCGGGGCGAGTAATATTATTATTATTTTAACATAGTTTAAATCTTAAGGGTGAATTAGGGATGTAAGTGGCAAATAAACGACGCCCACAAGTCCAGTTTAGTTCTAAAAAAACAAATTATTGTACTGTTAGACTATAAGTGGGTTTAAATGGAACCTATTTACATCCCTGGGTTGAATTTATATTGTGTTTGAAATCAAATCTCTAGTAAAAGTGACATTTTGCCCTTTTACAGTTTTTTCAGGTTTGGTACCCAAAATAGTTTTACTCTTAGATATCATGATTTTATTTATTTTTTACTTTTTAGATGTCTTGCTATAATCAGTTGATTCGTTTTTAGGGTAAATGCTTTCTTTTTGAGCAAGTTATTCTAGGGTAAATCAATCATCACATTCTCCACGCAGTCAGCGCCCCGCGACGTGGTTCGTTTGAAGCCCACCTATCTCCCCGCCGTCCGCTCGTAGCCCACTTTGGCCCAGGAACCCGACCAGGGCCGCCCGTCTGTCGCGCGCCGCCTCCCCTCTTCCCCTCTTCCACCCCATGCCGCCGGCCGCCGCCGTCTTGTAACCCAAACGGACCCATGGCCGCCGCCATCGCTGCCTCGCTTATCCGCCGCACCACCTCATCGCCGTACCGCCGCCTTCTCCTCCCCACCTTCTCCCACCTCCACCGCCCTGTCCCCCAACCTCCATCCCCATGGCTCCCATCCCAGCATCGATTCCTCTCGTCCGACGCAACCGACGACCCTGATCGGAAGCTGCCTCCGCTGGACTCGAAGCAGCTATGGCGCGAGCTCTCCACCACTGAGCCTGCGGCGGGCTCGTCGCGCCTCCCCAAGGCCACGTGGGACGACGTGGTGGCCCTCACCCGTCGCTTCGCCAAGGATCCCGCCATTGCCGACCAGGCCCTCGCGCTCTACATCCCCTCCTCGGAGTTTCCCACGTACGCTCGGCACTTCCGCCACTTCATCCCCGCGCGCCTCTCCCAAGAATCCGCCGAGCGGCTCCTTTCTCTCCCGGGCGAGGACGCGCACGCCCTCCTCCTCCCGGCCTTCGCCGAGTACTGTCTCAACTACCATGCGGATCAGTTGAGGCAGAACAAGTCCGTCATGGCTGCGGCCGACCTCACGGCGCCGCACACCTGGTACCCCTTCGCCCGCGCCATGCGCCGGCGGGTGGTGTACCATTGCAGGCCCACCAACAGCGGCAAGACGCACAACGCACTCGCACGCTTCAGCGCCGCCAAGTCCGGTGTGTACTGCAGCCCGCTCCGGCTCCTCGCCATGGAGGTATTCGACAAGGTCAATGCACTCGGTGTCTACTGCACACTCCGCACTGGCCAGGAGATAAAGGAAGTTCCCTTCTCCAACCATGTTGCTTGCACTATTGAGATGCTGTCCACGGAGGAGCTCTACGAAGTCGCCGTGGTTGATGAGATACAGATGATGGCTGACCCTGTCAGGGGCTATGCGTGGTCACGTGCTGTTCTTGGGATCAAGGCAGATGAGATACATCTCTGTGGCGACCCTAGTGTGCTCAAGATTGTTCGTAAGGTCTGCGCAGATACTGGAGATGATTTGGAGGTGCATCAGTATGAGCGGTTCAAGCCACTTGTTGTCGAGGCCAAGTCGCTACTTGGAGACCTCAAGAATGTTCGCTCTGGTGATTGCGTTGTTGCCTTCTCACGCAGAGAGATATTTGAGGTGAAGCTGGCAATTGAGAAGTTTACGAAGCACAGGTGTTGCGTCATATATGGAGCTTTGCCACCGGAGACAAGGCGCCAGCAAGCAACATTGTTCAATGAACAGGATAATGAGTATGATGTTCTTGTAGCGAGTGATGCGGTCGGTATGGGTCTGAACCTTAACATTAGGAGGGTTGTGTTCTATAGCTTGTCCAAGTACAACGGGACAAGATGGTACCTGTTGCTGCTTCACAGGTAAAACAGATAGCTGGGCGTGCTGGTCGGAGGGGAAGTGTTTATCCAGATGGACTCACAACCACTTTCTTGTTGGATGATTTGGATTATTTAATTCAGTGCCTGCAACAGCCGTTTGAGGAGGCACAAAAAATTGGTCTTTTTCCTTGCTTCGAACAAGTGGAAATGTTTGCCAGTCAGTTCCCCAACCTCACTTTTACTGACTTGTTGGATAAGTTCCGTGACAATTGCCGCATCGACAAGACATACTTCATGTGCCAGCAGGATAGTATCAAGAAGGTTGCTAATATGCTCGAGAGGGTACAGGGTCTCTCCCTCAAGGATCGCTACAATTTTTGTTTCGCGCCAGTTAATATAAGGGATCCGAAAGCCATGTACCATCTTCTGAGATTTGCTACTCATTATAGCCAGAGCCGTCGTGTTAGCATTGCGATGGGAATGCCGAAGGGTTCGGCAAGGAATGACACTGAACTGCTGGATCTCGAGACGAAGCACCAGGTCCTGTCGATGTATTTGTGGCTGTCACACCATTTTGAGGAAGATAACTTTCCTCATGTGCAGAAAGCTGAGGAAATGGCAACGAGTATTGCTGATTTGCTTGGCAAGTCACTTGCCAAGGCATCCTGGAAGCCTGAATCAAGACAACAAGCAAAGCAGAGGCGAGAGGAAATAGAGGAGAGTGACAGAAATGCTGAACAGGTGTCAGATGATGATGCAAAGGATGTTTCCAAAGTTGGTTATGAAAGGACGAGGTCGCTTCCTAAAACATTTCCAAGGTAATATAGCTCTAGCCCGCATCTTTTCACACATATGGTGATCGTTTGTGGAGATTTTTTTTTTCTTGTCATGTAGTAGATGTCATTTTTATTTGCTTTTCTTGTATCAAAAGAACTTGTCTTTCTGATAAATAGAGGCTAATAATGAAGAATCCCATGCCACCTAATGCAGTTAAGTTATACTATGGAATTTATTCGGCTTCACTTTGGGTCAGAAGAAACCTGTGAGAACACTATGCTTTAATTCCATACAACAGCTGGCAAGTGAGTTTGTGAACTCTATGTATTCCCGTTCTTTATTTGTTCAAGTAACTACAATCCCAATGCCAACTTATAATAATTCAAGTATTCGTAAACTCAACTTCCAGTTGGCAAAATCAATCTCTTCAAAATGGATTTGAGATAATAGTTTTAAGTTGAATTTATATTGCTTAAAACGTTAAATTGTTCCCGATTTGTATATATTATCTAATAGTAAACTATCAAATATTACCTGAAGTTCCGAACATGTAAATCTTGGGTTGTTTCTTAGCTAACTTTCTTGTTCGCTGGCATATCACCTCATCCTGATCCTGGTATCCTCTTTAGCTGTATATTATTCTGGTTAGCTTTGTGATTTGCTTGGAGCATGTATTTCTTGAACATTTTTATGATCCTTTCATTTGAAGTTGGTTTGGGCATCTTGGCAAAAAGAAAAGTGTTTATTTCTTCAAATACATGAGTTTGCCAGAATTATGTTACCAATAATCAGGAGTTCATTTTGGTAAAATGTGCCTTTTTGAGGAAGGACTGTTATCATAGAAGGATTTGTGTGGACCTGTAGAATAATAAAACTTCAAAACACCAGAAGAGATACGCAAATCACTGTCATTACAAAATTACCAGAGCAAATAAGGTGTAGATTTTCATGAACCTATAACCTTATGTGTTTTCCGGACTTAGTTGGGAATGGTAATGATAATTGTGTATTATGTCTGTGAGTACCTACCTGAAAACAGTTGCAGCATTTAAGTTCAAACTGAAAATCTCATGCTTGTGTACATGTTGCCGAACCTCAAGTTGCTCTCACACTAAATATGCAGAGTACGACAGTGAATCTGTAGGAAGGTGCCAGATGATATATTATCATCTGGCAAGAAGCTGTTCACCAGCAGAAAATATTCATCTCCAGTGTATGGTGTATATGTTAAATTAAGGGCATTTAACATATTGATATTCTGTTTTGGCTAACACCTACTCCCTCCGTTCCTAAATATTTGTCTTTCTAAAGATTTCAACAAGTGACTACATACGGAGCAAAATTAGTGAATCTACACTCTAAAATATGTCTATATACATCCGTATGTGGTAGTCCATTTGGAATCTCTAAAAAGACAAATATTTAGGAGCGGAGGGAGTATTGCTTTTGGCAATGTCATGTTGAACAAAATAGTTTGTTCGTCAATTTCTTCCATAGCTAAGGATTCGCCGTAATTTTTGAGTCAACTGATGGAACATATGGCTTAATATTTTCATTCTTGTTTCCATCCAGAACAAAGTTGTTTCCGTACAAGGTTACATGCCCATTATGCATTTTTTGCTGTTAGGCAAACTAAATTTCAGAATATTTTTCTCGGTATGATTTATGTGACGCTATGTTTGTTTATATGTTTTCCTCGTTTCGAGAATTGAGTTATCGAGCCATATAGTCCAGATTTGATTTACTGCAGCATGGCTTTTCATCTTGGATGAGTGCTTCTCATTGCCTGATCTTTTGAGTTACACAGAAATTTTCAAACAATTCCTAAAAGTGTACTTTCTGATACAATAGTTGATTTGGGCATGTTTGAAAAGTTTACATAGCAAAACATATTTAACTAAGATAATTCTGGACGTACTTATGATGTATTGTTTCCTCCTGAAGGACAAGACATGGTCAGCCCAGCCATAATTCTTCTTTGAACCTTCTGGCCTGATTGTGGGGTTGGCTATACCCAATTGAATGCTAGAGAAGAACCTGTTGAGCCAAGCTGCGACGCCACTTCATCCCCCAAATCTGGTGCTTACATGTCACAGCTATTGCTATTCTTCCAGTTTTGGCGTATGCCAGCTATGTTGTGCTGGCATGTTGCGCTGAAGCCAGCCAGAGGTGCGCCATGACATTTGCATCAACTGGTGGCTATTTTATTGGCACCAGAAGAGATAGCTGCTGAGTAATGATGTTGTGCAATGCTAGATTGCACGTTGAATAAGGATCTTTAAGTTATCAGAAACAAACTGGTTTTTTGCTGACATGCTACACCAGTATGCGGGTAATAAGCAAACGTGAAGATTTTCAAGGTTTTCATAGATTATTCCTCTAAAATGTCATAGATGATTTAGTGTGATTGCCAAACTTGACTGTAATATTTAGAGAGGATAGCAGAGATGTATTATATGCCACTTTTGGGATGTTCTCGCGTTGGTGCAACTGCAGATTGGAGCTTTCTGGTGCCCCGTTCGGATGTCAGATGCTAAGTAGACAAAATGTGTAACTTATTTCCACAGTGGTTGCCCTGCGTCGATGTTGGAATCATTTATCTCGATTTGGGATACGAGTGACACTGGATCCAGATCTATCTTGCTTGTAGATGAGCCCTGTTAGGGTATGAGCATTCTGATCCGTCCAGGATACGGAAGTACTTAGATTAGTGTTTTCTTGACTGAGACAATAGTACTGGGGAGTACGGAGCCATTTGGGATGAAGGAATTGACATGAGTTTTGAAGGATTCTCGTGGAAAAATTCTTTTGTGTCTTGCATTCAACACTTCAAATTCCTGCACTGCACGTCTATATGAAGAAATCTAGTGTCAGTAAGGGTGTGTTTGTTTGGGCTGCAACTTCTCCGGCTGCTAGCTGCGGTTGAATTGTTGGAGCTGAGGTGCAGTCGTTTGATAGTCATGCTGTAGTGGCTGCGGCTGAAGCTGAAATATACTGAAATGACAATAACGCCCTCTGTTGTTCTGTAGATTAGGTTTAAGAGTTGGTGTTAAAGCAAATGAGTTTTGTTTGTCGTAGAACTGAAAAATACATGACATTTCAATCAATTCTTTTTTCTTCCTTTCCTGTGTTTCAAAGAGCCTTCTATTCGGTGAATGCACTCTAGCGAGCGATCTAGCGAGCGAGTGTTCTTCTATAGCCCCCTGCTCCTGCTTTTAACATCTACGAGCTGTCACGCCAGCCCACCGCTTGTCCTCCACTCTTGGAGCCCCTGTCGTCCATCATCATCAATCAAACCCATTAAGAGGCGCTTGCTGGACGAGCAAAGGGAGTGTCCATGTGGATCCAGGAGGTTGGGCAAGAGACTGTATGTTGATTGGGCCACGTGATGCATGTTGATTGGGGAGAAGGAGCAGTAGGTTGCATGTTGATTGGACCACTTGTTACATGTTGATTGGAGAGAAAAAAAGGAGCATTACAACCTTTGTCATGCACATTCAGGCTAATTAGCGTAATTATTAGATTATAATGTGTGCATACAATCATATATTAAAAACCTTATCCCAAATTGTTGGTTGGGTTAGAAATTTTTTCTTAGATTATTTTTGTAAGATGGAGGTGAGAACTTTTCCCTTTTTCTTTTTGAGAATTTTTTTTCTAGCCTTTTTTCTTTCTCTTTTTGAGATGGATGTGATGCTCACGTGATGCGAGAAAGTTTTTTACAATTTTGAGATGAAGGTGAGTTTTTTTTCTCCTTTTTTCTTTAAGATATAGAAACGGACGCACAACTTCCTCTCAAGCGGTACGCAATGGCGGGCCCCAACCACTAGTAGTAATATTTAATGTGTGAGGCTACGACCATTGTCGCCAAATTTAATAATGCTAGAGACTACAAAAAAATGGTAAAAATGCTAGAGGTTACAAATCCAAGGGGACGGAGAGAAACCAGTAGGCACGGACATCAGTATGGAAGGCACTCTGGAATGATATGCCAGATTTTGTTGCTTGGAGTTACACGAAAAATGGTATGTTTTCGGTTCGGACTGCTTGTTTTGTGGAATGAGACAATCAGTATGGAAGTAAACAAAGACATCTCAATGAGATGGGACCCCTATTTGAAGCAAGGTATGTACATTATCTTGTTCGACAAAGGTCAAGATATTTATCTATGCTACATGGCACACTTCCATGTGGTGTTACACTCGCAAACAGACATGAAAATTTCGCCCATTTGTCCTACTTACTCTGCTGGTTCAGAAGATACAAAGCACATGCTATTTCTCTATAATAAAGCAAAGGAGGTTTGGAAAAAGCTGGGGATGGATTGTATTATTGATAAAGCATGTGAGGTTGATCTTGCTGGAGAGGTGGTGTTGGAGTGTTTACCTCTTCTACCTGACCAAGAATTGTGGATTACGGGACAATGTGTGTGAAATGACTGCTATCTTAGCTTGGTATCTATGATGGGAAATACGAAAATTGGTGCATAATGAGATAGTTCATAACGTGTATCAGATCTCTGCGGGGATACTAGCCCTTACGGCAAACTTCGTTACCGCCTCGTCTCCAAAGGCCTCTATGAAGGGGGTGGGGGGGCTTGCCCTCAATGGGCTTTGTGAAACTTAATGTTGATGCTTCACCATGACTTGCTTAGGGGTACGATGGGGGTAGTCCTTACATGCGACAAAGGCAGATTTATCGCTGAGGGGAATGGGAAGATAGACTACTGCGCGGATATCTTGTGATGGCTGAAGCCTTGGCTCTCAAATTCAGCTTATCACTGGCGCAGTGGCCGGGATGCAATCGTCTTATTATTAATTCGGACAATCTGGAGGTGATTGGGATCATGAAGGATGGAGGACGGCCGGCGGATGCGGGGACGGCAATCTTCAATGATTTGTTTTCATTATGTGTGTGATTTCATTATTACTAGGTTCGAACATTGTAATAGAGAAGCAAATAAAGTGGCTCACGAGCTAGCTAGGTTTGATGAATCTTTAAATGAAATTGTAACGATCCTCACAAATGATGTATTGGTTATTTCTAATGAATAAAGTTTCCAAATTTATTTAAAGAAAAGTAGGCATGGACATGTTTTGATCTTAGAGCATCTCCAACAGATGAGCAAAAATAGCAACAATGCCCAAAAAACTGTCATTTGGGTCACTTTGGGCAAGAAAAATGCCTCCAGTAGATACCCTACATCTATATGGTGCCTAAATTTTTTAACATCATGCTAAAAAAATTGCGATAAGCGTCACCTCTAGTTGCTGCCGCAAAACCAAACCGCCCGCTAAAACTTCCCATCGTTGAATCGCCTCCCACCTGCGACCGCCGCCAGCCATAGATTCGACATGGAAGGCACGTTTATGCAACCCTGACGCCGGCGGCCTCCCCGTCGGACCTGTAGCCCTCCCTCTAGTGGTTTCCGCCTGTGGTGGCACCAAGCCGAAGGCCGTCCGCCACCAAGGGCTTGCGGCGCCATGAACTGCAGACGATAGGGATGCGCATATGGACCACACAGTCGCCGCCAAGGCTCCCTGTAGTTGAAGAAGGCCGCCGCGGGGTCCATTGACCATGGATGTTGCCTGCACGAAGAAGAAGGTTGCCCCGATGCCATTGGCCCCTTCCATGGGGCAGTGGCTCCCTCGGCACCGCCCATGGCCTCTTACCCTTCCTTCCCGCTGTCGCTCGAGTACGAGCCGACGTCTCCTATCGCCGCCGTCAGCGTCCCCAACGTGTTCGGTGAAATGATCAGGAGGTAAAAAGACCCCTTCTCCGTTTTTTTCATTCTTTGTCATGGCATTTTACATTGTGTATAAATGGTAATGTGACAAGTGTGTATTTTCTTCAAATTTGATGAACTTTTTTGCAATACACTTGTATTGCATCTCAAGATTTTCTCTCTCGATAAATTCCCTCTCAAGAATATGAAACACAAGAAGGGAACCTTCTTGACATGGAAGAGGAGGGCTTTCTTGATGCAACTCCAAAGGGGATAAGTGCAAACTACACTATCAAAGAAGACAAGATGTTGTGTCAAGCATGGAAGGAAATTGATCTTGATCCGGTCATTGGTGTTGAGCTACCAATGTCAACTTATTGGAACCATATGTATGAGTACTTAAAGGCACACAACACTAATTGCATCTATTGATCACAAGTTTTGCTCCGACATTAATGTCAAACTATATCGCAGAGTGTCAAATGTGGCAAGCTTGTTTGGCAAAAGTTGACCGTATGAACCGAGTGGTACAAATGTCGATGATAAAGTAATTTTTTGTTTGCATTCGTCAATTATTTCTTCATCATCTTGTATAGATTGATGGCCAACTTATTCCACACTTGTGGTACGTAGCTCAAGATTGCTAGTGAATTGATTAAGGGTCACGAAAACACACACACAAAGAAAGGCAAGGCATTCAATTTGCACCATTGTTACGCGGAGATTGGAAATGATGAGAAGTGGAAGAACCCCAAGTACAATGAGATGCCTGAGAGGAAGTCCAAGAGCTCAGTTTAATATGCAACACAATTTGACACCGATGATGATGCATCAAGTAGAGAGGATGGAAAAAGACGGCCCGCCCCCTACTTGATTGCTCCTAAGAAGAGGCTCGATGGAAGAAAGAACGACAAAGAGAAGAAGAAGAAGTAGGGAGGAGACAATGACGTGAAAGAATCATTGGACAACATCATGGCAACAAGGAAGGAGATGACAGAAGAAAGTAACAACTCCGTGGCCAAAGAAACGACAGAGGGAGGGAGGCCGAGGAAAGGAGGACGCCGGTCAAGGAGAAGAAGGCCGAGGTTGAGGATAGGAAGGTGTCTATTCAATAAATAATCAAAAGCATTAAAATGAGCAAAGAATCATGTTCATGGACACCATTTCTCTTAATGAGAAGGAGGGACCATACTTGGAGCTTTGCCGCGATCAAGTGTTGGTGATGAGGTCTAAGGGAGGCTCCATGGGAGGGTTTGGAGGATTTGGATGATTCATGGGAGGAGGCATGGGTGCCGTGGGAGGATACATGGGTGTTGACCCACAAGTATATGGGATCAATTGTAGCTCTTTTCGATAAGTAAGAGTGTCTAACCCAACGAGGAGCAGAAGGAAATGACAAGTGGTTTTCAGCAAGGTAATGTCTGCAAGTGCTGAAATTGGAAGTAACAGAGTAGTTTGATAGCAAGATAATTTGTAACGAGCTAGTAATGATAATAGTAACAAAAGTGCAGCAAGGTAGCCCAATCCTTTTGAGAACAGGCCAAAATGGTCTCTTATAATAAGCAAAGCGTTCTTGAGGGTACACGGGAATTTCATCTAGTCACTTTCATCATGTTGGTTCGATTCGTGTTCGCTACTTTGATAATTTGATATGTGGGTGGACTGGTGCTTAGGTGCTATTCTTACTTGAACAAACCTCCTACTTATGATTAACCCCCTCGCAAGCATCCACAACTACGAGAAAAGTATTAAGAATAAATTCTAATCATAGCATTAAACTTTTGGATCCAATTGGTCCCTTACGGAATATCGCATAAACTAGGGTTTAAGCTTCTGTCACTCTCACAACCCATCATCTAATAACCACTCCACAATGCATTCCTTTAGGCACAAATATGATGAAGTGTCATGTAGTGACGTTCACATGACACCACTGAGGGAATCATAACATACATACTATCAAAATATCAAACACACATCAAGTTCACATGATTACTTGCAACATGATTTCTCCCGTGACCTCAAGAACAGAAGTAACTAATCACAAATGATAATCATGCTCAAGATCAGAGGGGTATTAAATAGCATAATGGATCTGAACATATAATCTTCCACCAAAATAAACCATATAGTAATCAACTACAAGATGTAATCAACACTACTAGTCACCCACAAGCACCAATCTATAGTTCCGGTACAAAGATTGAACACAAGAGATGAACTAGGGTTTGAGAGGAGATGGTGTTGTTGAAGATGTTGATGGAGATTGACCTCCCCAAGATGGGAGAGTTGTTGGTGATGATCATGACGATGATTTCCCCCTCAGGGAGGGAAGTTCCCCCGTCGGAATCGCTCCGCCGGAGGGCAAAAGTGCTCCTGCCCAAGTTCCGCCTCGAGACGACGGCGCTTCGTCCCGAAAGTCCTCTCCTTATTTTTTCTAGGTCAAAATGGCTATTATACCAGAAGATGGGCACCTGAGGTGGGCCGAGGGGGCACAACCCAGCAGGGCGCGCCTGGGCTCCCTAGCGCACCCAAGTGGGTTGTACCCACCTAGTGGGCCCCTCTGGTACTTATTGGCTCTAATATTTCTTATATATCCATAAAAATTCCTCGTGAAGTTTCAGCTTGTTTGGAGTTGTGCAGAATAGGTGGCCTGACGTAGCTTTTACAGGTCCAGATTTCCAGCTACCAGAATTCTCCCTCTTTGTGTTTACCTTGCATATTATGAGAGAAAATGCATTAGAATTACTCCAAAAAGCATTATTATGCATAAAAAACATCATAAATAACAATAGGTAAACATGATGCAAAATGGACATGTCAACTCCCCAAGCTTAGACCTCGCTTGTCCTGAAGCGAAAAACTGAAATCGAGAAACATGTCCACATGCTTAGAGAGAGGTGTCAATAAAAACAAAATATGGACATAGAAGTATCAGGTGAATTATTATAACAACAACGAACTTTAACATAAAACTTTTATCATAGAACTTTTATCATAGACTTCTCATGGATAAGTAACAATTCATCACACTATCGAAGTAAAAAGCATAAACTATATTAGAAACCAACAAACTATGTTCTCAGTCAACTTTGCAACTACAATTCATCATCTTTTTAGGAAGGGTCACGTATCGGAGCCTTTAGGCAAGTACACATACTCAACCATCATATAGTCTTATATGATTGCTAACACTCACCGCATGCACACGAGCAAAACGTTTCAACCGGACACATAGAAAGATAGGGGCTTATAGTTTCGCCTCCCAACGTATTCACCTCAAGGGTGATGTCAACAATAATAACTCATGCTACCCATATTCAACTGGACATATTTGCCTAGGTCTTTCCTCACCACATGATGCTTGCCAAAGGAGAAAAATAAAAAGGAATAGGAAAAAAAAACTTTGACTCTTGCATAAAAGTAAATACATAAAAGTAAAAATAGACCCTTCGCAGAGGGAAGCAGAGGTTGCCATGTTCTTATTTGTTTGTATGTCCAACCCCTTAGTGCAAAAGAACGTCACGTTATGTTGCCCCTTATGATAGCAACCTTTATTATGCAGTCTGTCGCTTTTATTCTTTGCAATCACAAGTTTGTACAACGCTCAATTTTCTCTTACACTAAATGAACTAACACTTTTAAAAGCAATTTTTGTTTCCTTTTTGCACCGATGACAACTTACTTGAGGGATCTTGCTCAATCCCTAGGTAGGTATGGTGGACTCCTGAAAATTAGATTTGGGTTTAAGGGTTTTTGGATGCACAAGTAGTATCTCTACTTGGTGTAGAATTTTTGGCTAGCAAAGATAGGGGGCAAGCACCACATGTTGAAGGATCTATGACAATATAACTTCTATGTGAATATGAAAAAACATAAATCATTACGTTGTCTTCCTTGTCCAACGTCAAAATTTTTGGCATATAATATTTTGATGGGGGCTCACAATCACAAAAGATTTCCAGGATAGTGTATTTATATGTGAATCTTCTCTTCCCTTATTAATTCTTTCATGAGTTGCATCATTGACCAATGCTATGTTAAATCGATCTCTAATAAAATTTTCTACTTATACTTTTCCTTATGTGGTGTCATCACCTACCATAAGATTAGCATATGATCTTTTTCATTTATTTCCTTTCTTTTTATTGAAACATGAAAGTAAAGAAAACAAAAACTCGAACCAAACTTTATTATATATCGCACATGATTACAAGGATATATCACTAACCAAACTCTCAGAAAGAAAGGATCGAAACAAACTTTTATTCATCTAAAGCAAAAGATAACTATGGATTGAACTAAGATAAGTAAAGGCAAAAGATAGTGGGGGTGATATGATACCGGGGCACCTCCCCCAAGCTTGGTGGAAGCCAATGGGAGTGCCCATACCCGATACTCAATTTTCTTTTGGTGATGAAGAAGATGGTGGTGGTGATGTGGAGATCTTGTCCTCGGGTTTCCATGGCAGAGGTCCACCATCATAAGAGGAGGAGTGAGTCTCACGGGTCTTGCAACTGGCAGCCAAACTCATACCTTTGAACCTCGCCTCATATTCAAAGACTTGGTTTTGGAGATCATTGATCTGGCTTTGGAGGAAGTTGATTTGCTCGTTGAGGGTGAAGACGATGTCCTTCATGGACTTGCCATCCACCTTGAGATCACGGGTAAAGTCCGTGATCATGAGGTGATTGGCATTGAGTCCACGCTCCACCATCCCCTTGCATCGGAAGACCTCCTGCTCCATAGCTTCAAGCCTGGCCTCCACGGTACCTGTCCCATTGAGACCTTGCACATCGCGTATGTGCAACACCCCCGCATGCATCTGGATGACCTGAGGGTGCTGCACCACCTCCCGCAAATATGGGTTGATGACGTTCTTGAAGAACTTGTCCTTGGAGGAGCTTGAAGCGGCCATGGTAGATGGGATCTAACAGAAAACAACAAGGAAAAGAAAACAGAAGATTTCTCCGTGATACGGTGGTCAATAGGTTCAGGGGGTATATAAAGATTTTTTTTATCTTGGGAAACAAGCAAATAGTAGAAAAACGGAGTCCGGAAGGTACCCGAGGTGGGCACAACCCACCTGGGTGCGCATGGCTTCTCTG
This sequence comes from Aegilops bicornis, assembly GCA_021605145.1. Classification (NCBI taxonomy): domain Eukaryota; kingdom Viridiplantae; phylum Streptophyta; class Magnoliopsida; order Poales; family Poaceae; genus Aegilops; species Aegilops bicornis. The sequence continues at coordinate 574,324,606 of CM038670.1, read as the reverse complement.
GTGTCTTGTGCCCACCAGGGTCACTTTCCCGGTAGTTTTTTATTTTCCTAATTTTTGTTATATTCCAAAACTGACAAAAAAATATTTTTGTGGATTTTTCGTAGTCCATTTACTTACCATATCACATACCTCCTTTTTTTTCATGATTCCAGAGTGTTCCGGAAGGACTCTTTTATGCATTCTTCCGTTGTCATAGTTGGATAATATTACTTTCAACATTAATGGGCGTACCTGAGATATAATGTTTTATTCGTTGCCGATTAACAACCTCCGGGTTAGTGCCTTCGGCATTATTTATTTTGATAGCTCCAGATCGATAAACCTCCTCGATAACATAGGGTCCTTCCCATTTGGAGAGGAGTTTTCCTGCAAAGAATCTAAAACGAGAGTTGTACAAAAGAACATACTCTCCAACTTTGAACTCACGCTTTTGGATTCTTTTATCATGCCATCTTTTAACCTTTTCTTTAAATAACTTGGCATTTTCATAAGCTTGGGTTCTCCATTCATCTAATGAGCTAATATCAAATAACCTCTTTTCACTGGCAAGTTTGAAATCATAGTTGAGTTCTTTGATTGCCCAATATGCTTTATATTCTAACTCAAGAGGCAAATGACAAGCTTTTCCATAAACCATTTTATAAGGAGACATACCCATAGGATTTTTATATGATGTTCTATAAGCCCAAAGTGTGTTATCTAATTTCTTAGACCAATTCTCTTGGGACCTATTGACAGTCTTTTGCAAAATTAATTTTATTTCTCTATTGCTAAGTTCAACTTGACCACTAGACTGAGGATGATAAGGTGATGCAACTATATGGTTAACATCATACTTGGCAAGCATTTTACGGAAAGCACCATGAATATAGTGTGAACCACCATCAGTCATTAAATATCTAGGGACTCCAAACCTTGGGAAAATAACTTCCCACTTAGTTGTGATCAGCACTACTACTTGTAATAGCTTCTACCCACTTATTAACATAATCAACATCAACCAAAATATGTGTATACCCGTTAGAGGAAGGAAAAGGTCCCATGTAATCAAATCCCCAAACATCAAATGGTTCAACAGCAAGTGAATAACTCATAGGCATTTCTTGACGCTTACCGATATTACCTATTCTTTGACATTCATCACAAGATAAGACGAACTTATGGGCATCCTTGAAGAGAGTACGCCAATAAAACCCAGATTGCAATACCTTGTGAGCAGTTATGTCTCCCGCATGATGTCCTCCATAAGCTTCAGAGTGACATTTCCGTAGTATTTGTCCCTGTTCATGCTCAGGTACACAACGTCTAATAATACCATCTACTCCTTCTTTATAAAGATGTGGGTCATCCCATAAGTAATGTCTCAAATCATAGAAGAATTTTTTATTTTGTTGGTATGTAAAGCTAGGTGGTAAATATCTGGCAACAATGTAATTAGCATAGTCAGCATACCAAGGAGTGTTATGAGAAACATTTATTGCAGCTAACCGCTCACCAAGAAAACTATCATCAATAGGTAGTGGGTCATCAAGAACATTTTCAAGCCTAGACAAGTTATCAACTACGGGGTTCTATGCTCCTTTTCTATCAGTGATATGTAAATCAAATTCTTGTAGCAAGAGAACCCATCGAATAAGTCTAGGTTTAGCATCTTTCTTTTCCATAAGATATTTTATAGCAGCATGATCGGTGTGAACAATTCCTTTTGAATGAACAATGTAAGATCTAAATTTATCACAAGCAAACACCACTGCTAGAAATTATTTTTCAGTAGTAGCATAATTTCGTTGAGCACTGTCTAGAGTTTTACTAGCATAATGAATAACATTCAGTTTCTTATCAACTCTTTGTCCTAGAACAACACCAACTGCATAATCACTAGCATCACACATAATTTCAAAAGGCAACACTGGTACGCGTCGGTTCTATACAAACGGTTTTTAACCCCTTTCCGCGATGGCATTTGGAACCGTCGCCTAGTGAGTAACGGTGATGGGGGGTCCTTCCCACACGACCCAGAAACCGTCGGGGATAGGGGCCTTGATGCATACAGTTGTCCCTATATAACCGTTTCCGATATCTTGCATATCCCAAATGCTTCATCCTTGCTACTCGTTTGTGCTTGCATTGCCATCACATTCGGAGTTTTGTGGTTTTACCTAAAACCAGGCAGATTCCAGGTGAGGGAGACCTGGATTAAGGGGTCCTCGGGTGTCCGGGTTGTGTGTTATGGGCCGGACTGATGGGCCGTGAAGATACAAGGTAGAAGACCTTCCCCGTGTCCGGATAGGACTCTCCTTTGCATGGATGGCAAGATTAGTGTCCGGATGTATAGTTTCCTTCTTCTGTAAACCGACTCTGTACAACCCTAGGCCCCTCCGGTGTCTATATAAACCGGAGGGTTTAGTCCGTAGAGGCTATCAGAATTCATATAGGCTAGACATCTAGGGTTTAGCCATTACGATCTCGAGGTAGATCAACTCTTGTAACCCCTATACTCATCAAAGTCAATCAAGCAGGAAGTAGGGTTTTACATCCATAAAGAGGGCTCAAACCTGGGTAAACATCGTGTCCCCTTTGTCTCCTGTTACCTTCGATCCTCAGACGCACAGTTCAGGACCCCCTACCCTAGATCGGCCGGTTTTGACACCGACATTGGTGCTTTCATTGAGAGTTCCACTGTGTCGTCGGTAGAAGGTTCGATGGCTCGTTCGATCATCAACAATGATGCTGTTTCCGGGGAAACTTTCCTCCCCAGTCAACTTTTTGTGTTTGGCGCCTTCGCTCTATGTGTCAATTCGGTTGGTCACCTCGAATAGATCGACAACTACGCTCCTGGTCATCAGATCACATTCGGGAGCCTTAATTACGTCGCTTATATCCGAGGAGATTTGGTCTTCAAAGGGTTCACGGCCTCGACCGCTGTTCCTCATCTCCAAGAAGAAAAACCATCGGATCCATCATCAGGCACCACTCAAAGACCAACTATCACCCTTGCCCTGGTCGTAGATCCAGAGTAGACCACCTAATCCGAAGATGGGAGCTTAAAACCCACCGGGCCCTCTCCTACCATGGATCTCTTTGCCGAGGACCCAAAGGCAACTATGTCTTCGGTGAGCCTGGAATCAAGCAAGACTCTCTGAGGGAGTCCGGGACTAAGGGGCCCTCGGGCATCCGGCCTATTAGCCATGGGCCGGACTGATGGGCTGCGAAGATACGAAGATTGAAGACTCCACCCGTATCCGGATGGTACTCTCCTTGGCGTGGAAGGCAAGCTCGGCGATGGAATATGAAGATTCCTTTCTCTGTAAACCGACCTTATGTAACCCTAGATCTCTCCGGTGTCTATATAAACCGGAGGGCTAGGTCTGTAGAGGCCAAGACAGATAGATATAGTCATAACAGGCTAGACTTCTAGGGTTTTCGCCATTACGATCTCGTGGTAGATCAACTCTTGTAATACCCATATTCATCAATATCAATCAAGCAGGAAGTAGGGTATTACCTCCATAGAGAGGGCCCAAACCTGGGTAAACATTGTGTTCCCCGTCTCCTGTTATCATCGACCTTAGACGCATAGTTCGGGACCCCCTACCAGAGATCCGCCGGTTTTGACACTGCTACCTCTTGAGCACTGTGTTGGTTTTCCCTTGAAGAGGAAAGGGTGATGCAGCAAAGTAGCGTAAGTATTTCCCTCAGTTTTTGAGAACCAAGGTATCAATCCAGTAGGAGACCACACACGAGTCCCTCACACCTACACAAACAAATAAATCCTCGCAACCAACGCAATAAAGGGGATGTCAATCCTTCACGGTCACTTACGAGAGTGAGATCTGATAGATATGATAAGATAATATTTTTGGTATTTTTGTGATAAAGATGCAAAGTAAAATAAAAGACAATAAAAATAACTAAGTGTTGGAAGATTAATATGATGGAAAATAGACCCCGGGGCCATAGGTTTCACTAGAGGCTTCTCTTGAGAGCATAAGTACAAATTACTGTTGAGCAATTGATAGAATTGAGCATAGTTATGAGAATATCTAGGTATAATCATGTATATAGGCATCACGTCCGCAACAAGTAGACCGACTCCTGCCTGCATCTACTACTATTACTCCACACATCGACCACTATCCAACATGCATCTAGAGTATTAAGTTCATAAGAACAGAGTAACGCTTTAAGCAAGATGACATGATGTAGAGGGATAAACTCATGCAATATGATATAAACCCCATCTTGTTATCCTCGATGGAAACAATACAATACGTGCCTTGCTGCCCCTCATCCTTTGGGAAAGGACACCGCAAGATTGAACCCAAAGCTAAGCACTTCTCCCATTGAAAGAAAGATCAATCTAGTAGGCCAAACCAAACTGATAATTCGAAGAGACTTGCAAAGATAACCAATCATACATAAAAGAATTCAGAGGAGATTCAAATATTGTAACATAGATAAACTTGATGATAAACCCACAATTCATCGGTCTCAACAAACACACTGCAAAACAAGATTACATCGAATAGATCTCCACAAGAGAGGGGGAGAACATTGTATTGAGATCCAAAAAGAGAGAAGAAGCCATCTAGCTATTAACTTTGGACCCGAAGGTCTCAGTTAATCTACTCACACATCATCGGAGAGGCTATGGTGTTGATGTAGAAGCCCTCCGTGATCGATGCCCCCTCCGTCAGAGCTCCGAAAAAGGCCCCAAGATGGGATCTCACGGTTACAGAAGGTTGCGGTGGTGGAATTAGGTTTTTGGCTCCATATCTAGTAGTTTGGGGGTACGTAGGTATATATAGGAGGAAGAAGTACATCGTTGGAGCAACATGGGGCCCACAAGGGTGGAGGGCGCGCCCAGGGGGGTAGGCGCTCCCCCTACCTCGTGCCCTCCTGGTTGATGTCTTGACATAGGGTCCAAGTCCTCTGGATCACGTTCGTTCTGAAAATCATGTTCCCGAAGGTTTCATTCCGTTTGGACTCCGTTTGATATTCTTTTTCTGCGAAACTCTGAAATAGGCAAAAAACAACAATTCTGGGCTGGGCCTCCGGTTAATAGGTTAGTCCCAAAAATAATATAAAAGTGTATAATATAGCCCATTAATGTCCAAAACAGAATATAATATAGCAAGGAACAATAAAAAAATATAGATACGTTGGAGACGTATCAGACACCGATATTGGTGCTTTCATTGAGAGTTCCACTGTGACGTCGAAGATAGGATCGATGGCCCACCTTGTTCTCAAAGATAATATCACCTCCGGAGGAGCCCTGGCCCTAGGCCAAAACCTCCGGCTGGGCGGCTTTACCATGACCGCTCGTTCGGCCATTAAGCCGGTGATGACCTCTCGGATCATCGAAAATCCCCTTTGTATCGACTCCGAACACTCCAAGCAGATAGATCCAGCGGAGCTTTCGTCTTTGAACGAGCTGCTAGATCGCATCGCCGCCCTGGGGGTCGCTACAGACTATGATCGAATTGGGCTTAAACCCAATCAGAGAGAAATCAGATCTCCACCGATCACCCACTAGATAGTGGTAGTCGAGGAGCGAGACGACAACTCTTCCTCCATACTAAGGACGGACTATGTCTGGATCTCCGATTTCGAAGAGCCGGACACGCACATGCGAGGAGATGCATCCTGCCCTCCGAACATAGAATCGGATGACGGGCCTAAGAAATCAGTGGATATCCCGGAGCCCGATCCGTTAAGTTCGGAAGACCTTCAGACTCCGGATCCATAATTGGGCCAGGGTTCAGGTTTAAAACCACCCACCCACCCAAATATAAGCGCTCTCATGAGCATACAACAACAGTCTCAGGAAACGGTCCACCACTTCTGGGCCAGATTCCTTCTTGTCAAAGACAAGATTAAAGATTGCCGCGACGAAGAAGCGATCTCTTGACAAGATTAAAGATTGCCGCGACGAAGAAGCGATCTCAGCGTTCCGCAACAATTGCATGGACGAAGGAATCCTCAACGCCATCAACCGCTGTCGCATATTACACATCGCTGAATTGGCAACTATCGTACAGAAGTACAACACAATGGAAAGCGCCTGGCAAACTCAGGCAGCCCGTTGGGAACCATCGGTCCCCACTCAACCCCTCGTTCAGACGAAAAGGGCGCACCCTCGTGGCACGCCCGGTCCAATAGTAAAGAAATATAAGTCCATTACGGGGCGCGGAACCGTTCTGGAAGGATGGCTCAATGGGCCATGCAAAATACACGCAACACCGGATAACATACCAACCCACAGCCTTAGAGCATGTTGTATACTCCGGCAAGTGGCCAAGATCGGCGAGGATATCCTCACCAGGAATACCCTAGAACAACACCCCGCAGGAGACGACGACCCCAAAGTACTGACGGTCTTCGAGACATTCGCTTCAAACAATAGGCGCAAAAGGGCACTCTGCGAACTCGCCGAAGTTTGTCAAATCACAGCAATAAACCCTTGGAACGACACGGCTATAACTTTTAATGCCGGCGATGAACCAAAATACAGGATAGTCCGAGCACCAGCCGCCTTGGTCCTCAGTCTAATCATGGACGACTTTCGGCTCATCAAGGTTCTCATGGACATCGGCAGCGGACTAAACCTCATCTATGAAGATACACTCCACAAAATGGAAATAGACAGGAGCCGCATCGATCAAAGCAGCATGCCCTTCCGAGGAATCATTCCCAGTCAGGAGGCGCGGTGTGCGGGAAAAATAACACTTGACATGGTATTCGGCATGCCGGAGAATTATCGGTCTGAAGAAATAACCTTCCAAGTGGCCCCTTTCAACAGCGGATATCACGCCCTCTTGGGGCGAGATGCATTTACACGCTTCCAAGTTGTACCTCATTACGGGTACATGAAGCTTAAGATGCCCGGGCCCAACGGCATAATCACTCTCGTCAGTGATCCGGACATAGCACTCCGCGCCAAAAATAAAACCGCATCCCTGGCCCTTGAGGCATTATCTGAAGCCCTCGCGGCTGAAGAATTTACCGCACTGCGCTCCACGATGGACAGAGATGATGTGATCCTAGACTAACGGCCCAAATCCACCTCCTTCAAACCGGCGGAAGAAATAGTCAAATTCTAGGTCCATCCAACGGACCCCAAGAAGACAACATCTATTGGAGCACAACTAGACCCAACGGTTGACCCCGCGCTACGAGAGTTCCTGCGCGAGAACTGGGATATATTCGCCTGGCACCCTTATGATATGCCAGGAATCCCACGCAGGTTGGCCGAACATAGCCTCAATATATTGAAGGGATATAAACCGGTCAAATAAACACTGCGGTGCTTTTCCGAACCCAAAGGCCAAGCTATGGGGGAAGAGCTAGCCAAGCTAATCGAGGCCGGATTCATTAGAGAAATAAAACACCCGGACTGGCTAGCAAACCTTGTGATGGTACCAAAGAAGGATAAATCCTGGCGCCTATGCGTCGATTTCAAGGACCTCAACAAGGCCTGCCCTAAGGATCCCTTCCCTCTCCCCCGCATCGATCAAATTATTGATGCAACCGCAGGACACGACTTACTGTGCTTCCTCGACGCATACTCCGGATACCATCAAATCAAGATGAAGGAGTCAGATCAAGCCGCAACGACATTCATTACCACATATGGGCCCTTCTGCTTCAACACCATGCCCTTCGGGCTCAAAAATGCCGGCGCCACCTACCAGCGCATGATCCAAACATGCCTGGAGAAACAGATCGGCAAGACAGTTGAAGCATATGTGGACGACGTCGTCATCAAAACTAGACACGTCGAAACACTCATAGACGATTTACGTCTCACATTCGACAACCTCCGTGCATATGACATTAAGCTCAATCCGGAAAAGTGTGTTTTCGGCGTCCCCGCTGGAAAACTGCTGGGCTTCACCGTTTCCAATAGAGGAATTGAAGCAAACCCAGCCAAAATCCGAGCTCTGTCACAATTGGCTACGCCAACGGACCTTAAACAAGTCCAAAAACTCGCCGGTTGCGTGGCAGCCCTAAGTCGCTTTATCTCCAGATTGGGAGAAAAGGAATTGCCACTCTATCGCCTTCTACGGCCCACCGATCACTTCGAGTGGACGGATGCGGCAACGGCTGGACTGGAAGAAATAAAAACTCTTCTGGCAAGCAACCCAATCCTGGTCGCGCCGAATGTCGGCGAACCCATGTTATTATACATATCGGCAACACACCAGGTGGTGAGCGCCGTGCTCGTCGTTGAACGAGCACAAGACGGACACAAATTCCCGATTTAGAAGCCAGTATACTACGTATCCACGGTCCTCACACCATGCAAATCCCGGTACCCCCATTATCAAAAGATAGCATACGCGGTCTTCATGGCATCCCGGAAGCTACGACACTATTTCTAGGAGTGTTCGATCACGGTGGCTTCGGAAGTACCACTCAATGACATAATAAATAACCGCGATGCTACTGTCTGGATTGCCAAATGGGCCATTGAGCTCCTTCCATTTGACATAGCATACAAACCGCGTCGAGCCATTAAATCCCAAGTATTGGCTGACTTCGTCGCCGAATGGACAGAGGCCAGACTCCCTAAAGAGTACGGCACATATGCCAACTGGGTTATGTATTTTGATGGTTCCAAAATGCTGGCAGGACTAGGAGCGGGTGATAATCCCCAAGTGCAGGGAATCATCGTAGCAATTTCCAAAGGTGGAAGTGATAAGTATGGAGTGTCGAACCCACAAGGAGCTAAAGGTAAGATCAATATTCTCTCAAGCCCTATCTGCCATCGACATTTAATTTCACGTACACCGAACGTTTGCTTCCAACTAGGAACGAGAAATAAAACTACGTTGTGGGTATGAAGAGGATAACTTTGTATGATATTGGAGAGCCAAAATATAAAAGTAGGTGCCGTTATTATAAAGTTAGAATATATTACTAAATAATATAACTAGCGAGTGTGGAATAATGGTGGATCGGTGTGCGGAATTGTCCTAGGCAATTGTTAACAAGACCGGTAATCACTATTGCAGTTTCATATGAGGGAGAGGCATAAGCTAACATACTTTCTCTACTTGGATCATATGCAATTATGATTGGAACTCTAGCAAGCATCCGCAACTACTAAAGATCATTAAGGTAAAACCCAACCATAGCATTAAAGCATCAAGTCCTCTTTATTCCCATACGCAACAATCCCTCTAACTCGGGTTTGTGTTTCAGTCACTCACCAAACCACTATAAGCGAATTATGAACGTATTGCAACACCCTACAGCGGGAGTCCCTCATGCTTGCGCGAAACGGAGGGCACCATAGGACATCACGAAAATAAAATATACAACTCATACCAATCTAGATCATCAATCAACCTAAAGACAAAAGATATCTACTCAAAATATCATAGGATGGCAACACATCATTGGATCATAATATGTGGCATAAAGCACCATGTTCAAGTAGGGATTACAGCGGGGTGCGGGAGAGTGGACCGCGTAAAAGTGATGAGGATGGTGATGTTGATGAAGACGATCACCGTGGCGATGATTCCCTCCCGATGGCACTCCCGGCCACCGGAAGAGAGGAGGAGAGGTTCCCCCCTTGTGCTTCCTCCTCCATGGCCTCCACCCTCTGGTCCTTGGCCTTCATGGTGATGATGGCCCCTCCGGGATACTCCTCCATGGCCACCGGTGATGATGGGCCCCTCCGGCAGGGTGCCGGAGAGGTCCTAGATTGACTTCTCATGGCTACAGAGGCTTGCGGTGGCGGAACTTCCGATCTAGGTTTCTTTCTGGAAGTTTGAGTATATATAGAAGAGTTTTGCGTTGATTTCACGTCAGGGGGGTCTCCGGGCTGTCCACGAGGTAGGGGGGCGCGCCATAGGGGGGTGGGCGCGCCCCCACCCTCGTGGGCAGCCCGGGACTCTACTGGCCCGCTTCTTGTACCCCGTGGGCTTCTTCTGGTCCAAAAATGATCTCCGTCAAGTGGCACGTCAATTGGACTCCGTTTAGTTTTCCTTTTCTGCGATACTCTAAAACAAGGAGAAAACAAAAACTGGCACTGGGCTCTAGGTTAATAGGTTAGTCCCAAAAATCATATAAAATGTCATATAAATGCATATAAAACATCCTAGGAGGATAGTATAATAGCCTGAATACTTCATAGATTATAGATACGTTGGAGACGTATCAGCATCCCCAAGCTTAATTCCTGCTCGTCCTCGAGTAGGTAAATGATAAAAGAAATAATTTATGAAGTGTGAATGCTAGCAAGTGCTTAAGTTTGATCAATGATAATTCCAATCAGTTTTTCTAGCATCATTATATGTCATAACAATAGCTCATCTCATAAAACTTCTCATGATAAAGTAACAAGCTAAACACATGTTAAAGTATAGATCATAAACTTTCTTGAAAACTAACAAACAATATTCTCAGTCATCAAACAATTGCAATTCATCTTATTTTCAGGAAGAGTCTATGTCAGAGCTTTGATTTAGCAAACTCCACATACTCAACTATCATTTAGTCTTTCACAATTGCTAACACTCACGCAGTACTTGTGATTATGGAGTTTTAATCGGACACAGAGAAAGATAGTTTCGCCTCCCAACCTTTTACCTCAAGGGTAATGTCAACAATAATAGCTCATGCTAACTTACATCACATTAGATATATATATATATATATATATATATATATATATATATATATATATATAAGGATCTTTCCAACACCCTGTGCTTGCCAAAGGATAAAATGTAAAAAGGAAAGGTGAAGATCACCATGACTCTTGCATAAGGTAGAAGATAATAATAAAAGATAGGCCCTTCGCAGAGGGAAGTAGAGGTTGCCATGCGCTTTCAGGGTTGGATGCACAAAATCTTAATGCGAAAGAACGTCACTTTATATTGCCCCTTGTGATATGAACCTTTATTATGCAGTCTGCCGCTTTTATTTCTTCCACATCACAAGATCGTATAAAGCTTATTTCCTCCACACCAATCAATCATACATATTTAGAGAGCAATTTTTATTGCTTGCACCAATGACAACTTACTTGAAGGATCTTACTCAATCCATAGGTAGATATGGTGGACTCTCATGGCAAAACTGGTTTAAGGGTTTCGGGAAGCACAAGTAGTATCTCTACTTGGTGCAAAGAATTTGGCTAGCATGAGGGGGAAAGGCAAGCTCAACATGTTGGATGATCCATGACAATATACTTTATTTCAGATATAAGAAAACATACCCCATTACGTTGTCTTCCTTGTTCAACATCAACTTTTTAGCATGTAATATTTTAATGAGTGCTCCCAATCATAAAAGATGTCCAAGATAGTATATTTATATGTGAAACCTCTCTTCCTTCAATATTCTTTCATGAATTGTTCAAGTGACCAATTCTACGTTTGCTAACTTTCAATAAGTTTACTACCTATACTTACTATGTGTGAAGTCATTACTCCCCATGTTATAAGCATATGGAACATATATAAATTCAGATTTATGACATTCGATTTATTCAACCATTTACTCATAGGATATACATGAAGCACGTGAGCAAATGACAAACTACTCCAAAAAGATACGAGTGAAGAACACTGGGTAGTCAAATAATTAACTAGCCATGGGAGGATTATGTTTCATTAAATATTTCAGATCCAATGATTTTATTCAAACAGCAAGTAAAATTTAAAATACGCTCCAAGAAAAACACATATCATGTGATGAATAAAAATATAACTCCGAGTAAGGTATACCGATAGTTTTGAAGACGAAAGAGGGGATGCCTTCCGGGGCATCCCCAAGCTTAGGCGCTTGAGTATTCCTTGAATATTACCTTGGGGTGCCTTGGGCATCCCCAATCTTAGGGTCTTTCCACTCCTTATTCTCCTCATATCGATATCTCACCCAAAACTTGAAAACTTCAATCACACAAAACTTAACCAAACTTCGTGAGATAGGTTAGTATGATAAAGAGCAAACCATTCACTTTGGTACTATCAAAGACAAGGTTCATAATTGTTCTCACACAATGCCTACTGTACCATATGATTTCTATAATTTATATTGAGGAATATAAGCCATATAAACTAGAAAACAAGCAAACTATGCAATGAAAGCAGAATCTGTTAGAAACAGAACAGTCTGTAATGATCTGAACAATAACCATACTTCTGCTACTCCAGAAATTATGAAATAAATTGGTGGACGTGAGGAATTTGTCTATTAATCTTCTGCAAAAAGAATCAACTAAAAATCACTCTTCTGTAAAAAATGACAGCTAATCTCGTGAGCGCAAAGTTTCTGTTTTTACAGCAAGATCACATTAACTTTCACCCAAGTCTTCCCAAAGGTCTTACTTGGCACTTTATTGAAACAAAAGCTATAAAAAATGATTACTACAGTATCTTAATCATGTAAACACATAAAAACAGTAAGGGTAAATATTGGGTTGTCTCCCAACAAGCGCTTTTCTTTAATGCCATGATGCTCACATAGAAGATAAGAATTGAAACATAAAGGGAGCATCATGAAGAATATGACTAACACAATTGATTCTAACCAACTTCCTATGCCTAGGAATTTTGTGAACACACAACTTATAAGAACAACAATCAACTAGCATAGGAAGGCAAAACAAGTATAACTTCAAAACTTTAAGCACATAGAGAGGAAACTTGATATTATTGCAACTCCTACAAGCATGTATTCCTCTCTCATAATAATTTTCAGTAGCATCACGGATAGCAACTTTGTTCTCATACTCAATTGGAACCTCTTCTGAAATAGTGGAGTCATTACTAGCTAAAGTTGACACTCTTCCAAATCCACTTTCATAAATATCATACTAAGATTCAACATCCTCCAAAATAGTGGGATCACTAATTCCTAAAGTTGACACTCTTCCAAACCCACTTTAAATGATAGTATTATTCATACTCCAAAAGATATAAGTGAAGTTCATGGGGCATTCTACAATTAACATAGACTAACCAATATCCAAGATCAAAATGTATAAGTGAAGCACATGAAGTATTCTATAAAACCATACTCAAAAGATTTAAGTGAAGCATAAAGAGCAATTCTATAAGATCATACTTAAAAGATTTAAGTGAAGCACATGAAGTATCTATAAATTGATGAAGGGACATCTCATACTAGCATGGTTCTTAAAGAAAAAAAACAAAAACACAAAGGACACAAATTATGTGAACAAAACAAAAACCGAGGTATACCGATAATTGTTGAAGAAGAAAGATGGGATGCCAACCGGGGCATCCCCAAGCTTAGATGCTTGAGTATCCTTTGAAATATTTACTTGGGGTGCCTTGGGCATCCCCAAGCTTGAACTCTTGCTTCTCTTTATTCTTCTCACATCGGTAACTCCTCGTTCTTCGAACACTTCATCCACAAAAACTTAACAAAAACTTTGTGAGATCTGTTAGTATAACAAAACAAATCACTACTATAAGTACTGTTGCAAACCAATTCATATTTTGTTTTTGCATTATAGCTACTGTAATATAACTTTTCCATGGCTTAATCCACTGATAGAGACCGATAGTTTAGCCATAGAAACACTCATAGACGATTTATTTCTCACATTCGACAACCTCCGTGCATATGACATTAAGCTCAATCCGGAAAAGTGTGTTTTCGGCGTCCCGGTGGAAAACTATTGGGCTTCACCGTTTCCAATAGAGGAATTGAAGCAAACCCAGCCAAAATCTGAGCACTGTCACAATTGCCTACGCCAACGGACCTTAAACAAGTCCAAAAACTCGCCGGTTGCGTGGCAGCCCTAAGCCGCTTTATCTCCAGATTGGGAGAAAAGGCATTGCCACTCTATCACCTTCTACGGCGCACCGATCACTTCGAGTGGACGGATGCGGCAACGGCCGGACTGGAAGAAATAAAAACTCTTCTGGCAAGCAAACCAATCCTGGCCACGCCGAATGTCAGCGAACCCATGTTATTATACATATCGGCAACACACCAGGTGGTGGCGCCCGTGCTCGCTGCTGAACGAGCACAGACGGACACAAATTCGCTTCGGAAGCGTACTACGTATCCACGATCCTCACACCATGCAAATCCCGGTACCCCCATTATCAAAAGATAGCATACGCGGTCTTCATGGCATCCCGGAAGCTACGACAATATTTCTAGGAGTGTTCGATCACGGTGGCTTCAGAAGTACCACTCAATGACATAATAAATAACCGCGATGCTACTGTCTGGATTGCCAAATGGGCCATTGAGATCCTTCCATTTGACATAGCATACAAACCGCGTCGAGCATTAAATCCCAAGTATTGGCTGACTTCGTCGCTGAATGGACAGAGGCCGGACTCCCTAAAGAGTACGGCACATATGCCAACTGGGTTATGTATTTTGATGGTTCCAAAATGCTGGCAGGACTAGGAGCGGGTGATAATCCCCAAGTGCGTGGAATCATCGTAGCAATTTCCAAAGGTGGAAGTGATAAGTATGGAGTGTCGAACCCACAAGGAGCTAAAGGTAAGATCAATATTCTCTCAAGCCCTATCTGCCACTGATACGACTCTACATACACCGAACGTTTGCTTCCAACTAGGAACGATAAATAAAACTACGTTGTGGGTATGAAGAGGATAACTTTGTATAATATCGGAGAGCTGAAATATAAAAGTAGGTGCTATTATTATAAAGTTAGAATATATTACTAAATAATATAAATAGTGAGTGTGGAATAATGGTGGATCAGTGTGCGGAATTGTCCTAGGAAATTGTTAACAAGACCGGTAATCACTATTGCAGTTTCATATGAGGCAGAGGCATAAGCTAACATACTTTCTCTACTTGGATCATATGCACTTATGATTGGAACTCTAGCAAGCATCCACAACTACTAAAGATCATTAAGGTAAAACCCAACCATAGCATTAAAGCATCAAGTCCTCTTTATTCCCATACGTAACAATCCCTCTTACTCGGGTTTGTGTTTCAGTCACTCACCAACCCACTATAAGCGAATTATGAACGTATTGCAACACCCTACAGCGGGAGTCCCTCACGCTTGCGTGACACAGAGGGCACCATAGGACATCACCAAAATAAAACATACAACTCATACCAATGTAGATCATCAATCAACCCAAAGACAAAAGATATCTACTCAAAACATCATAGGATGGCAACACATAATTGGATCATAATATGTGGCATAAAGCACCATGTTCAAGTAGGGATTACAGCGGGGTGCGGGAGAGTGGACCGCGTAAAAGTGATGAGGATGGTGATGTTGATGAAGACGATCACCGTGGCGATGATTCCCCTCCCGATGGCACTCCGGCGCCACCGGAAGAGAGGAGGAGAGGTTCTCCCCCTTGTTCTTCCTCCTCCATGGCCTCCACCCTCCGGGTCCTTGGCCTTCATGGTGATGATGGCCCCTCCGGATACTCCTCCATGGCCACCGGTGATGATGGCCCCCTCGGCAGGTGCCGAGAGGGCCTAGATTGACTTCTCATGGCTACAGAGGCTTGCGGCGGCGGAACTTCTGATCTATGTTTCTTTCTGTAAGTTTGAGTATATATAGAAGAGTTTTGCGTTGATTTCACGTCAGGGGGGTCTCCGGGCTGTCCACGAGGTAGGCGGCGCGTCCTAAGGGGGTGGGCGCGCCCCCACCCTCGTGGGCAGCCCGGGACTCTTCTGGCCTGCTTCTTGTACTCCGTGGGCTTCTTCTGGTCCAAAAATGATCTCCGTCAAGTGGCACGTCAATTGGACTCCATTTAGTTTTCCTTTTCTGCGATACTCTAAAACAAAGAGAAAACAGAAACTGGCACTAGGCTCTAGGTTAATAGGTTAGTCCCAAAAATCATATAAAATGTTATATAATGCATATAAAACATCCTAGGAGGATAGTATAATAGCATGAATACTTCATAAATTATAGATACGTTGGAGACGTATCAGCGGGCGTTGTTTTAACGTCCCCCACTGGAGACGTCGTCCAGTACGTACTCCAAATATTATAAACATACTCTAATAATGCAGCCAAATACGAAGCCTTATTGCATGGCCTTCGGATGGCTGTCTCCATGGGCATACAACGCCTGGAAGTCCGCGGGGACTCAAACCTCGCAATATCTCAAATAAATATGCCAAAGACCCAAAGATGGCGGCTTATCGTAATGCCATCCTAAAAATGTCGGCTCGGTTCGAGGGGCTCGAGTTTCATCACGTGGCTCGAGAAAGTAATCAAGCGGAGGATGTCCTCGCCCGCATCGGCGCCAAGCGTGACCCCGTCCCACCTAACATCTTTCTGGAAAGGCTTTTTAAGCCATCCGTGGTGTGGCAAGGGAGAGCAGCAACACTAGTTCGGATCCGAACACAACCCCAGATTTCGAACACACCGATATCATCGGGGGCTCAGCCACCGAAATAACACCGTCGGCCCATCTCATTATGGTAGTCATTGCCCCATGGACCGAACCCTTCTTGGCCTACCTTAGTAGGAAGGAACTCCCTGAGGATCAGAATGAGGCCCGCCGCACTGTCCAGCGTTCAAAGGCCTACAAGGTTCACGATGGAGAGCTCTACAAGAAAAGCACTACCGGAGTCCTTCAAAGATGTATCTCCGAGGAGGAAGGGCGGCAGCTCCTGGCTGAGATTCATGCCGGTCTCGGCAGGCACCACGCCGCAGCTCGGGCCCTTGTTAGCAAGGCCTTCCGTACATGATTTTATTGGCCGACGGCCCGAACAGATGCTCAGGACCTTGTCCAACATTGCGTCGGATGCCAACTCTTCGCCAACCAAAGCCATATGCCCCCCACTACCCTACAAACAATCCCCATCACTTGGCCCTTTGCGGTCTAAGGACTAGATATGATCGGACCCCTTAAAGGAGGAAGCCATAAGAAAAAATATCTGCTGGTCATGGTGGATAAATTCACCAAGTGGATCGAGGCCAAACCAGTTAAAACGGCCGAGTCCGGGCCGGTGATAGAATTCATATCCGGCCAGTAACCGTTATGGTGTTCCACACAACATCATCACTGATAACGGCTCCAATTTCACAGCCGACGAAGTGAAAGCCTGGTGCGCTAATCTGGGCATCAAGCTCGATTATGCCTCTGTCTATCATCCACAAACAAACGATCAAGTCGAACGAGCCAATGGTCTTATTATGAGCGGCATCAAACCTAGACTAGTGCGGTCTTTGAAAGAGTCGAACAAGCACTGGGCTGAGGAGCTCGACTCCGTACTCTGGGGGCTGCGGACCACGCCCAATCGCACTACCGGATACACACCTTTCTTCATGGTGTACATCGCAGAGGTAGTGTTACCCCGCGACATTATTCATGACTCACCTCGAGTGCGCATGTATGAAGAGAGAGAGAGAGAGAGAGAGAGAGAGAGAGGCCGAGCTTGATCGGTAGGACAGCTTAGATGCCCTGGAGGAGGAGCGCGACGTCGCAAAAGCCCGTTTCGCATTTTATCAACAGCAGGCTCGCAGGTATCAAAGCAGAGAAGTGCGGTCCAAGACTTATAACGTTGGCGAACTCGTTCTACACCTCCGGAGAATAAAAAGGACAAACTCAAGCCCAAGTGGGAGGGTCCCTTCATCATTGACGAAGTTCTTACCGGAGGAGCGTACCGCCTGCATGATGCGTCAGATAAACGCGGCCAAACTCCGAAGATTCTATGCCTAGCGCCGAATTCTTTGTTCGTCTCCTTCCCTCTATCGTTTCCGTCATTTTTTCTTTTCTTCGTTTTTCTTTGTAGCCTTAAAGCATTCGTGCGGTTAGACCGTACACCCCTGACGCATACATCTTCAAATATGTACGTCCATCGTACCTGGGGGCTTCTTGGACAGAAGCTTGTTATGTTTTTTCCCATATGTACCTTTTCTTCGCCATTATATGCATCGATATGACTTAAGTTTTGGCCAAGCTGGGTTGCCTGGCTCTTGTGCTTATGCCCTACGTTCCCGTTAGTTCGGCTAGGGCATAAAGGGAGCACCTCTGTGGTTGTTACTGCCAGGTCATCCGGATGTGTACCTCAGACTGGGTGAAGCCGAAAGCTAGCATTCTTAAGGGAATATTCGGTCAGCGAATTAAAGATTTTTTTGCATTCACTCCATCGTGAAACCCCAGAAGTTAAATATACTGCGATTTTCCAATCACAGTTCGGACATGCGCATTAACGCATGCACACCCAGGGAAAGGAACCCTTAACGGAACTATTCTCTCTGGAAGATGTTTCTTACAACCTTAACGTAATATAACATAACTAGCCGGATACCACTTGTCTGTTCAAGCAACTATGACCCCTACGCCTGGTTTCCAAGCATACCCCGGCCCATTCGGCCGCACCGGTATTCGAAAACACTCCGCACCTTCGGGTCCCGAGGTTGAAGCGAAAAGGTCTGCTATGACAATCGTTTTACAATTCAGCTAGAGTTACATATATCAAGGAAAGTAAATAGTCACTTGGACTCATAAATTTCCTCCTCTATACCATCCAACAGGCTGTCCAACTTACAATCCTGTTGGGAATATTTGGCAGCTACGACTACTTGGTCATACACCAAATTAACGGGAACTTCTTTTCCGTATGACCCTAGAGGTCTGATCCGGGCCATGCGATTCGGATCAAGCTTGGTATACCGTATTTTCACCATGGCACAGGCCTCTCGCGCACCCTCCCGGCAGGCCGATATTTTCCACAATCGGATACGCCGCCGCGCTCCCTTGAATATCTCTACAAGCTCCTCCATAGTTCCTGGAGGGGAGGCGGATGGCCATAAGGCCTTGGCAACACTCCGCATTGCCTGCCGAGCTTGCTTGTGCAGGTGCGACAGCCCTTGCAACAGATCGTCCGACAATCTAGACACCACCTCTTCGGGACGGCCCGTCAGCATACCTACAAACATAACTCTATCAGTTCCTTTCATCTCCGAACTATCATAAGGTAAGTTCGGCCACATACTGAATATTCCGCCTCGCAACCTTTTATTCTCCTTCACGGAGTCGGCCAGCTGGGCCCGCACATCTTTCAGTTCCTCACCCAGTTGGGTGTTTGCATCCTAGAGTTTGTTTTTCTCCTCTCTGACTCGGGTCAGAATGTGCTCACCGGCAGCGTGTAGTCTTTTTGCCTCTTGCTCGCCCGTTTGAGCGGCTTTTAGTTTCACCTCCAATTGGTTGGACGATCCTGTTATGATAAGCAACAATATTAGCACAAGCTGGTATATAATTATTGTTTCTCAATGGAGGGAAATATTACCAGACGACGTCTTCTTGGACTCTTCCAGTTCGGCGGTTGCAGCAGTTAGCTGTGTCCAACATTTTTCCAGCTCTTGGGCTAGCAGGTCGTTCTTCTCAGTAAGAACCTGGTTATACAATGATCCTTAAATCACTTGTACCAACTGCTTCAAGTCTCGGGGGCTACTGGCATATGGTTATCATATTCGGACAAATTAAACTTACCTGTACATCTTTTAAATGCTGCTCCGTGGCCCTGTTAAGACCATCTCTAGCAGCCCGGATGTACGCATCAGCCGAGCTGAAGGCACTGAACGCCTCTTTTGAGAAGCGAGGATCTCGAAAATGGCCCTCCGGCGCCGATGATTCATGGCGCTCTCCACTTCCGATTTGGTGACGGACATATCTTCCGAGCCCTCAGCCGAAGGACAGTCCGGCGTCGCCCTCGTATCGACCCCCGTCTCCTCAGCTGGGACCGAGTCCCGGGTGTTGGGAGTACGACTGGCCGGATCCCCGGACATAGTCCGGCAAACCCTTTTCCTGATGCAGGGCGAACATAAAAATCACAGCTGGATGCGACTGCTAAAGAGCATATTTGCAAATCCGTACCTCTTCGATGAAGGCTCGGTCGTATCTTTGTTTGCCTTCCTCTTCAAAGGCTTGCCCGGCATAGGGACCGCTCTCTTTGGAGATACCCCTGGGGCAGTATGGCGCGCTGAACGCCTCCCCTTTTGAGCACAGGACGGTGCGGTGGGTGAGGTAGAATGAGAGAACTTTTTCGGATAAGGTGTCTCCTGATTACTTACGTGTGAAGCGGGGAGAAGATCAGGATAGTCGGCGATGATGGCCACTTCTGTGCCTTCATATCTCGCCTGGTAAAACACCCCATCCTCGAGCACCACGAATATATCCGAATCCTATTCGAATCTGGGGTCAAGGTCCCGATTGTGGCCCTCGGGCTGTGGGGCGGGGCTGTGAAGCCCTTCGGAAATCTTTTGCCAGTGCTATTATAAAAGGACAAGTTAATATTCATTGGAAGTAGTTCAGGGAGTGGAATGAGTAGAGCAGAGGAGTTGGGGCTTACCCAGCTAGGAGGACTATACATGGAATATTCATCTCTGTGCTTGATATGCAAGAACTCCTCTTCCTCCCCTTTGAACAGTTCGTCCAATATTTTGGACAAAGCGGCGGGGGTGTCCGGACCCTTCCTGCCACAGCGGGAGGTGTCGTCCTCCCCATTATAGTGCCACATGGGAAGCCTCTATATTGGAGTGGCTGAACCCCCCGTACTATGGAGGTCGCCATTACTTCGACCATCGATAATCCGGACTGAGCAAGCGTCCTTATCTTGCTCAAGAGTTGACGAACTTCCGCACTATCTTCCTTCTCGAGGCTCCGAGGGCGCCAGCTGTGGCGTTTCTTCAAAGGAACGCTTGTGAACTCGGGGAGACCCCTCCGAACTGGGTCTGGAAGTGCGACGTCCTCAATATAGAACCATTCGGAAGGCCACTCTTCGGATGCCTTCTTTGGTGTGCCGGATAGGTACCCGGTCTCGGCGATGCACCATATTTCGGCTCCGCCCACTTCAAATATTAATCCCTCGTGATTACGTGGGACGAGGAAAAATAGCCTTCGTCACAGTTCAAAGTGGGCCTCGCAAGCCAAGAATAGCTCGCAGAGAGTAACATAACCCGCGATGTGCAGAATGGAGGCCGACGAGAAGTTGTGCAGTTGGAGGCCATAGTACTCCAAAAGCCCTATGAGGAACGGATGAATTGGGAACCCGACGCCTCTTAGCAGGTAGGGAACGAAGCACACTCATTCCCCCTTAGATGGATTGGGGAAGTTCTCCGCGTGGGCCTCACTGTTGAAGGAGGTCAGCCCCGCTTGAACAGGGACCAAATCCGCGGGGGGGGGGGGGGGGGGGGGAAATCCCAGCGTTTGCAGCTTCTCCAGCTGACTATGGGGAACGCAACATCTCTCCCACTCTCCTCTTTCTGGGCCGCAGGGACGGGAGGAGGAGCTGGGAGCGTTGGCCATGTTGGAATGGTCTTTCCTAGCAATCTCTGGGGATTTTTTCGCGTGGTGCCGAATGGTTCTGAGATCCAATCCCTTTATAGACAATCTTTCTCGCATGACCGGGGTGTTATGTGCAAAAATGCATTGACCTCTCGCATTCGCTTGACACGTGGAAGCTAAATTTGTTGATACACAGAAGCCGAGGGGTACGATATTAAATGGAAGGCCGGATACATCACTTTGAAGTCATCAGAGGAAGAACCCGCCTTGCAATGCCGAAGACAATCTGTGCGCCGGACACCTCGCCATTGAAGTCTGGTTCGGGGGCTACTGAGGGAGTCCGGGACTAAGGGATCCTCGGGCGTCCGACCTATTAGCCATGGGCAGGACTGATGGGTTGGGAAGATACGAAGATTGAAGACTCCACCCGTATCCAGATGGGACTCTCCTTGGCGTGGAAGGCAAGCTCGGCGATGGAATATGAAGATTCCTTTCTCTGTAAGCCGACCTTATGTAACCCTAGATCTCTCCGGTGTCTATATAAACCGGAGGGCTAGGTCTGTAGAGGCCAAGACATATAGATATAGTCATAACAGGCTAGACTTCTAGGGTTTTAGCCATTACGATCTCGTGGTAGATCAACTCTTGTAATACACATATTCATCAAGATCAATCAAGCAGGAAGTAGGGTATTACCTCCATAGAGAGGGCCCGAACCTGGGTAAACATTGTGTTCCCCGTCTCCTATTATCATCGACCTTAGACGCACAGTTCGGGACCCCCTACCCGAGATCCGCCTGTTTTGACACCGACACTCTCCTTGTCATCGGAGAGCCGAACTCGCCTCTAGATGCCAACTCCAAACTCTCGAGATCTGCATCTAGTGAGCACAGCCTGGTAGAATCTGCCATGCCCAGCCCCGCAGGTCCTCGGTTCCCTGTCCGGCCTTTGCTCTTAAGCGAGGCCTTGGACTTAATGCGATCCCTGCATATGCACCAGGGGCTAGTACTTAGTCCCACCGTCAAACTCCTATGGCTAAGTGAAAGTGCTAAAGCCACAAAGTCTGATTGCCTGGTTCGCAACGCAGACACCTCCTTTACGGACCAAGACGTTGGGTGAAGAGTGATCATGCGTTATCCCAAACACCCCTGTAGTATCTACGTGGGGGCTGAAGCCGACGAGGCAAACTTTCAGAATAACAAAATACGGCCGCACAGGAGGTAAGTAATTCCAGATATCACGCGCCTAAGGTATCCCAGTTCGGATAGCCGCATGCGCACCAGGGGCTAGTACTTAGTCACACCGTCAAACTCCTATGGCTAAGTGAAAGTGCTAAAGCCACATAGTCTGATTGCCCGGTTCGCTACGCAGACACCTCCTTTACTGACCAAGACGTTGGGTCAAGAGTGATCATGCGTTATCCCAAACACCTCTGTAGTATCTACGTGGGGGCTGAAGCCGACGACTGGCAAACTTTCAGAATAACATAATATGGCCGCACAGGAGGTAAGTAATTCCAGATAAAACCATACATATATTACAGGCCCTGGTGCCGAACACAAAGTCTGGATAAATATATTACATTCACTCAAAGATGATATCCTTTGAGCATTGGCCCTCTACTATCTAGGCACCCTCCAGGACGTCATAAAAATACCGCTCCGGCTTGTGGTGGTCCTTCCCTTTGGGTGGGCCCTCGGTTGCTATGAAGGAGGCCTTCATCTTCGCCCAGTGCATCTTGACACGGGAAAAGGCCATCTCCGCACCCTCTATGCACGCCGAGCGCTTCACTGCTTCAACCCGAGGCAGCGCGTCGACGAGTCGCTTCACCAGGCCGAAGTAGCTGCTAGGAATGGGTTCGGTTGGCCACAGCCGGACTATGACATCCTTCACGGCCAAGCGGGACATCCTGTGCAGCTCTGCAAGTTGCTTCATCTGGTTGTTCAAAAGGACTGGGTGTTCCGGTGCCAGGAACTGTGATCAGAAGAGCTTCTCCGTTGAGCTCCCCTCCTGGGCTCTGAAGAATTGCGCGGTGCCGGTGGCACTCCTTGGAAGATCCACAAAGGTGTCTGGAGAACTCCATAGGCGAGTGAGCAAGGCATATCTCTGACCCCCAAATATACTCTGCAAGAGAAAGGGCTTACCAGCGGCTATCTATTCGGCCTGCCAAATCTCCTCCTGAGCACCCCGGGCTTCGGTCCGTGCTTCTTTGACCTCCTGAAGGGCCTTGGCGAGATCGGCCGCTTGGGCCGTATTCTTCTCCTCCAAGGCCTCGCAATTGACGGCGGCGTCCTTGAGCTCTTGCTCCACCTCGGCCACCCTCTCCTCGTACTTGCAGTGGGCGACCTGTTCGGTCTTTAAATCCACAGTCGCTTTGTCAGCGGCCGCTTTGCTCGCCTTTGCCTGCTCCTTGGCTTGCGCAAGGGCGCTCTTGAGGGTCTCGACCCCGGCCGCGCTACCTGCCATCATATTCATCGCAATGCATGAGCTTAAACTCCGCATTTGCATATCACTTCAGGCGTGTAAACAATCGTTTAAACATACCCTGCGCCTCATCGAACCGCTTGTTAATGCAGTCGATATCATCATCGGCCAGCTTCAGCTTCCGCTTGAGTTCGGAAACTTCAGCAGCCTGGGCGGTCGCCGCGAACAGAGAAGCCTGTTATAAAATAGAAAAAATCTGTTACCTCTCCCGAATACTATGTGATCCTCTGTTCGGATTTTTTTCAAAACCGAACACAACCTCAGGGGCTACTATCTATATACATGCATATTTTTTCATATGAAAAGAGGCTAAGAATATTACATCGCATACCTCGAAGCCTGTTAGCAGGCTGGTGAAGGCTTCTATCACATCCCTAGCTTCTGGCAATTCACTAGGCTAGCTTCATGTGTGCATCATGTTTAAATTCAAATGAATATGAAATGGGGATGTTCAAACCCTAGCACCAAATGAAATGCAACTAGGATCAAAATAAAAATATTTTCAATGAACCCAAAATGCCCTTCAGAAAAGTTCATCAT
This sequence comes from Aegilops bicornis, assembly GCA_021605145.1. NCBI lineage: Eukaryota > Viridiplantae > Streptophyta > Magnoliopsida > Poales > Poaceae > Aegilops > Aegilops bicornis. The sequence continues at coordinate 574,300,328 of CM038670.1, read as the reverse complement.
TTTTGGATTGGTTTAAAACCTCTGCCAAAAATGGTGCACATATTTCTAGGTCCATTTTGGATTTTTGAATTAATTCATAAAGTATTTGAATTTGGGCATTTAAATGCTATAAAATATTCTAAATGCCCAAATAATCTTGGAAATAAGTGAGGGCTGTTGAGAATAATCTAAAAAGAGCCCACAATTGTTTCAGGATTTTTGGAAGTGCCTAGCTATTTTTAATAAAGCCCAACAGATACAGAAATATAGAAAAACAGAATTAAATGGAAGAGAGAGAGAGAGAGAGAGAAAGGCCACATGCCACTTACCTGGCGGCCCAAGTGGCCGGCCCAGCCCACCAGCGCCCCCTTGTCATCTTCCTCCTCTGCCAGGAGGACAACCAGGTGAGTGGCGAGCGCCGACGCTGCTCTGGCCACCTCCTGCTTCCTCCCCGGGCCTTCTAGCGCCTCCACGGAGACGCCCCGTGTCCCCTCGCTCCTCTCCCTCACTCGTTGCACCCTCTCCCCTTCCCTGGCTCTCTCCCTTGAGCTCACCCGAGCGCAGCCGTCGCTGCCGACCAGCGCTCGCGCGGCCGCAGCCATCTCCAAACCTCTCCAACACTCCCCCGAGCTCCGCCGTTCCACCCTCGTCCTCCTCGTTGTCTCAGGCGACCAGAAGAGCCAGAACGCGCCGTCCCCGCCCGCTTCTTCCTCCTTCGGCCATGGAGATTGACGGCGACCTTCCGCCATCATCGAGCCGCCCCCAAGCACGCTGAGATCATCGACGACCGCACCGTGAGCTCCTCTACCCAACCCCTCTCTCCCCTCTGTCGATTTCCTCCTCTAGCCCCTTCGGCCACCCCGACCCAAGATCGCCGCCGTTGTGCTTCGTCGCCGCCGTGGCTAGAGCCCACCTCCGCTGTGTCTGAGAGTGTCACCATGCTCAGCACGTTTGCAGGAGCACCTAGCACCCCACCGCTCGACCTGCTGTGCACCACTACGCCGGTTCCGAGCGCAACCGAACTCCAGCCGCCGCCTGCCATCGTTGCAGCCATCGTTTCCGGCCTCCTCTCGCCCAGCCGCATGCTCTGTTGGATGCGGCGCACGTCCAGCAGCCCGTAGGGCCAAACCCCGAGTCGAACGGTCGCCGGACGGCGAATCCCGAGCGCCTCCGCCGCCCTGTTTGGTCGCCGGCGGCTAACCGCCGGTGCGCCGACGTGGCCACCTAGTTAGGACTAATCACCCTGCTAATTAGCCCCCTCTCTCACTGACATATGGGCCCGCACCCTTAACTAACCATGGCTTAAACTTCTGTTTAGTTTAGGTTAATCACAGTGGCCCCACGCGTCGGCGTTGACCTCGCTGGCGTGGCTGTTGACCGGACCCACATGTCATTGACCCTGGGCAACACTATGTCACTGACTAGTGGGCTCCACATGTCAGGTTTGACCTGGCCGAGCCAGTTGACTTGCTGACATCACACTGACGTCATGCTGATGCAGTAATCTGTTTTCTGGATTTTAAATAAATCTTAAATGATTTATTTATTTCAGAAAAATAACCAAAACTTCTAAAAATCATATAAAATCAACTGTAACTCCAAATAAATAAATTATATATGAAAAATGATCATAAAAATCCAAAGATTCTGTTTATGGCATTATCATGCATGTTTGAACAACTTAAAGCTATCAGAAACAACAATTTGAATTAATGGCACTTGAAATGTCATATATGGAGTTTGAATTTGAATCTTAGATTCAAACCAACTCCATTTAACTTGTTGCTAGTTGCATTAGCTCAAACCACAGCATACTGCCATGTCATGATCATGCATCATATTGTGCATTGCATTGAATGTGTTCTTCCTTGTTTGCCGGTGTTTGACCCCTCTCGATAGACGTGGTTCCGGCGATGAGTTCGATGACACCGATGAAGAACTATACTATCTTCAGAAGTGCCAGGCAAGCAAAACCCCTTGTTCATTACGATAAAATCCCACTCTCTCGCTCCTGCTCTCTTTTACTGCATTAGGACAACAACGATTCAATTGTTACATGCTGCGGTAGTTGAACCCCTTTCCTCTGCATGCCATGTCATTGCCACAGTAAATAGATGAAACCCACTAGCATGAGTAGGAGTTGTTTGAGCCCTGATGTGCCTACTCATTCGTGCTTGTTTGTCATGCCTGCTATTGCTTAGAGTTGTGTCAGGTCCAATTCATCGGGGATGAATTGGAATGGTGATGAACATGTCCTCGTGGTGTGAGCTAAGTGTGTGAACATGATTTGGTAAAGGTAGCGGTGAGAGGCCATGTAGGAGTACATGGTGGGTTGTCTCATTGAAACCGTCCTCAGGAACTGAGTTCTGTGTTTGTGATCCATGAACAGTTACTACCACGCATTGGGTTCCGGTAACTCGACCCCTCTCGGCTTATTAATCAACTCGATCTCTGTCCAGGAGTTGCAACTAGTTTCTGGTGTTTGTAGGTAGTGTTAGTAGTCTACCAAGTGGCACCCAGTACAGGTGGGCTTGGGACAGACTAGGCACAAGGGTCTGGTGTACCAAGTGGCACCCGAATGGTGGGCTTGGGAACCCTGCACACATCGTTTGGGGCCGTGAGCGACACCCCGGCCGGATCTCCTTGCGGATGGAACCCGAATAGGCGATAAACCTGGATGAGAGACTTGTGTGGTTAGTCAGGTCGTGGACGACTCCCTCGCCAGGCTTCCGCTTGAAGGTTGCCGAGATACATGACGTGTACATGGTGGTAAGTGGCGAGAGCGTGTGTGAAGAAGTACACCCTTGCAGGGTTAACATTATCTATTCGAATAGCCGTGTCCGCGGTAAAGGACTTCTGGGTTGCCTGTACAGTTCATAGACAAGTGAAAGTGGATACTCTAAAATACGCAAGATAAGCGTGAGTGCTTTGGATGGCGTTCTCGTAGGGAGACGGGAGCGGATCCATAGTGGTGTATTGATATGGTGAATATGTGGACTCATGTGCGCCACCTCAAAGAGTTACTTGCAGTCGTAGTTCAGGATAGCCACCGGTCAAAGCTGGCTTGCTGCAGTTAAACTCCACCATCCCCCTTTATTGATACTGATGCATATATAGTTAGTTCTGATGTAAGTCTTGCTGGGTACATTTGTACTCACGTTTGCCTATTTTACGTTTTTTGCATAGACTTCCGTCTCACTATTAGTTCCGCGTGGACTTCGACGTTTAGCTTGTTGCCTCAGCTACGATCTTGTGCCCTCGGCAGGATCTGGTAGATAGTCAGGCTTATCAGCCTTTTTCATTTGTAGATTTCTGTACTCAGACATGTTAAGCTTCCGCATGTGCTTGACTTGTATGCTCTGAATGTTGGGTCATGAGACCCATGTTTATAATATCTCGCTCCTCGGAGCCTAATGAATACATACTTGAGTTGTAGAGTCATGTTGTGATGCCATGTTGTATTTGCACATATCGAGCATATTGTGTGTATGCTATTGAAATGCTTGGTATGTGTCGGATCTGACTATCTAGTTGATTATCCTTGGAAGCCTCTCTTACCGGGAAATGTCTCCTAGTGCTTCCACTAAGCCTTGGTAGCTTGCTACTGGTCCGGAACACTTAGGCTGGCCGGCATGTGTCCTTCTTCGTTCCTGTGTCTGTCCCTTCGGGGAAATGTCACGCGGTGTTTCACTACAAAAAAAATACACTTCCGTGATGATACGTGTTTGCCACAGTAGGTCGCGTTTTTTGTCATGCATGTACATCCATGACAAATTTATGACAGAATCAAGATAGTCATACCTGTGCTGTCGTAGAAGTGTTCCATGACATTACCAAAATTATCATCACGGAAGTGTCCACTTCCATGACGATAAATCACGCATCACATAAGTGCTTTCGTCAAGGGTGACCGAAACATGGCATCCATCGTAGCGAACGCCGTTAAGCTATCGGGTCGGGTTTTGGATCCGATAACCCGTTAACAGCCCCGACCAATGAGGATTTTCCACGTGTGAAATCATCATTGGTGGAGGAAACACGTGCGATGTCGGCTCACCGTTGGGGATGTATGTCATCCACTCATTGGACAGAAGGCACCTATGATACGTCGACACGTGGCACGGCCCAACAGAGGCCCATTCCTGTGAAAAGGCCGACTCATTTGACTTGGTCAAAAGGTGGCAGGCCGGCCCATGTAAAGCCTGTTAACGGCCTGTTCGCATATAGCCCATTTACAGCCCGCTAACCCAAGGCCCGTTACGCCCTATCCGAATTAGGCCCAATAGCGTCATCTGGGCCACCCAATATGATTCCAGCCCGTTTTCGCCGGCCCATGTATGGCCCATGACGTCTTCGCCCCATATGAGGCCCTATGTAACTCTTGGCCTATTAACGGCCCGTGGTGAAACCGCCCGTAATGAACAAAGGTATTACTTTACACCCATTAACGACCCATGGTGAAACTGGCCCGTAATGAACAAAGTGTATCACTTTATACCCATTAAGGGCCGTTATTCCGTTGGGCGTTTCAGCCCATGTTATCTTTCGGCCTTCTCGAGCCCATTTATTCTTGGGCTCATTTCGAGATTCGTTTACTTACGGCCCGTTCTTGTCATTTTTACGCTTATGGGCCAAATTCAGCCCGTGGTTACAGTCGACCCGTTTGTGGTCCGTTAACACGTTGGGCCGTTTTCATAGCGTCATGAAATACGGCCTATTAACGATGGCCCATTATGGTCGGCCCATGAACGGATGATTCCAACTCTAGCCCGTTTACGGCGCTAATGCGGCCTGTTATTGGCCCATGTTTGGCCAATCGATCATACTGCCCGTATAAGGCCCATTGATGATACGACCCATAGAAGGCCCATTGTTTCTGCGGCCCGTAGAAGGCCCATTGTTTCTACGTTCTGTGGAAGGCCCATTGTTTATATGGCCCGTTGAAGGCCCACTATTTCTACGGCCCGTAGGTCCAGTGTCACTACAGTAAATATTAGCCCATGGTTATTGTGGCCTAGTTATAAAAAATAGGTTGTTGCAGCCACTATCAAACCGCAGAAAAATAACTGCACTGACTAGAAGCAAACAAATAAACAAGACAACAAGGAAATAAATAAGCAAGCAACTTACACTAGGCTATCACGGCTATTACACATATTACATCCATCAGGCATCAAAGTTCGCCACCGTAAATATAGGGAACACAACAAAGATATAAACGCCGCAAAGAAAACAAGTCCAGAATCAAACCACTTCAAGAGCTCAAGAAACAATATCACAGGTACCCATAATGTTGGCAAGATGCTTAGCAAGCTTATTAACTTTCTCTTGTTTGGCGCTTAAGTCCTCCAAATACCGGCCTTGTTGCACCAGAAAGTATGCATCTGAATTCTGCAGGGACTTCCTCAGTCCTTCGGCTTCCTGTCGTAGAACATCTGATCGATGTATTTCAACTTGAAGTTGAGACTCAAGAAGCCGAACTGATTTAGGAGCAAGTTCGAAGAGCTGGTGCCAAAGAAGTGGTAGCCGATAACTCGAACACTACATCAAGACAGGACTTTGGGGTTGTCTCGGTGTCCTCAATATAGTTTTTATCAGCTTTCTTGGAGACCAACAGGATGTCTCACTATCTTGAACCTTATCTGCATTACTTCCTTTACCATTGCATAACAGGTACTCTTCTCCAATATTTTATCCGCATTCTAAAAGGGAAACAAACAAACACATCTCGGGTTTACAATGTAGTATATGAAACTCATTTTGGTAAACCAGTTCAAGAGTAAGGTGGACAGGATAACAACATGAAACAAACATATATCTATGTAGTATGGTCACTTTATGGTCTATATCATTCTAGTTTATGTTGCCAAATCAAGATAGATACAGTTTGAATCATATCTATTTAAGACAAAGCAGCATAGACAGAATATAAGTGTGGGAAACTACACAAAGAATAACAACACTTGTAATGTGCATGGCATGAGAACATAACTGTTTATTCAATTGAAACTGAAATCAACATAGAGCAAGTTACAATAGCAAACAGCCAAACACGTTGAAGAAAGCAGGTTTAAAACATACCATTGCGCCATTGAGCTTCAATTGCATCCTTCAAATTTGAAATTGGTCGGTATCGATAAATACAAGGATGCAAGAGCAAAGTAGTATGAACCATAGCTACGGAACCTGACACGAGAACAATTCTTCTTACGCTTTAAGCGTTGACTTGTGTTCAGAGTGGTGGTCCTCGTGATTTGGGCACTCTGGTTGCCTTACTAATTGCTCGTGTTTGGGTGCTCTGTGGTGGAGACGGTCTTTGTGTCAGCAGGGAACCAGGTGTCTATCTGCTGGGGTTGGGATTAGAAGGGGTGTAGCTGGTTCTCTGTCCAACCGGTAGGGGTACAATCTGCATGAGTGTGGGATATGTGTGGTGGGGCTGATTCTTGGGCAAGTACAACCGTGGTTCTATCCAAGATCGACATGTAGCACGATCTTTTCTGAAGACCGTGTTTTTACTCCCACAGATACTGCGATCACTCCCTCCAATTGAAATGGCTGATAAACAAGAAAAGTAATTGAATGTACAGACATTGTAAGATAGACATGTGCAATGGATAGTAGGGAAGAAAACATGACATGAAATAATTCACATTTATGTTGTCTAAGCAAACAGAATAGCAGGACATAATTTCACATATATGATGGCTAATTAAACAGGATAGCATGACACAATTTCACATGTATGATGGCTAACTAAACAGGATAGAATGACATACTTCAAAATATGATGACTATGTAAACATGATGACATGATATAACTATAAGATGTGTCTATTAAAGTGGTTGGCATGCCATAAATCACAAACATGCCGTCGATGGAAACATGATGGCATGATATAATTCACGGATAGAATGACATAATTTAAAATATGATGACTATGTAAACAGGATGAGATGATATAACTATATTATGTCTTTAGAAAATGGGTTGGCATGCCATAATTCAGATACATGCTGTCTATGTAAACATCATGGCGTGACATAATTCAAATACATGATTTATATACTAAGGAAGTGAGCAGAGGGCAATTGCATATATGATGTGTCAACTAAGGAGATGGCATTCAATATTGTGTATATGATGTAAAAAATAAGCATTGCAATACAGCATATGCATTATATGAGTAATATAACCCTGCAAAGTTTGAGCATACACCTCAGGGGGATAATAGGACTGGTCATCTACCTATGAATCCTCCTCTGAAGAGCTATCTGTAACCAGCAAGATATCTGCTTCAGCAGGTAGCATTGTCTGCTCTCAAGACCTTGTTTTCACTCCAGATTTCTCCATCACCAATTCAAATGGCTGATGCACAAGAAGAGCAGTTGAATATAGAAACATTGTCGACAAAAGCAATGAGAAATACAAAAAAGGATGGCATGATATAATTCACATATATGACGCTTGCCTAAACAGCATGGCATTGCATAATTCACATACATAATGCCTTGCAACAAGATAACATTGCATAATTCACATATATAATGTCTTGCAACAAGATGGCATTGCATAATTCACATATATGGTAATTAGACACTAAATAGGTGGCATTCACACAAAGCATGTCTAAACTAAGCAAATGACATAGCAATGCAAGATACCATACGCACGATATGAGTAACATAACCCTGCCAAGTTAGGGCATGCACCTCAGGGGGGAAATATGACTGGTCATCTGTCTCTGAATCCTCCTCTGAGGAGCTATCGGTAACCAGCAAGACATGCGCCCGTCGAGATAGCATTGTCTGCCTCTGAAGACCTTGTTTCCACTCCAGATTTTTCCATGACCGTGCCGAATGGCTGATGCATAGGAAGAGTAATTGAATGTACTAAAATTGTTGACAAATTTAACACATAATAAAAAATGATGGCATGATATAATTCACATATAAGATGACTGGCTAACCAGGGTGGCATTGCAAAATTCACATATATGATGCTTGGCTAGACAAGATGGCATTGCATGATTCACATATACGATAAAGAAACAAAACAGATGGCATTGCCACAAAGCATGTCTAAACTAAGCAGATGACATCGTTAATGTATACAGTAAGCAATGCAAGGCACCATATGCATGATATTACCAACATCAGCATGCCAAGTTAGAGCGAAGACCTCATGGGGTAAATAGGAGTGGTCTTCTCCTTTTGAATCCCCCTCAGAACAGTTATCTTCCTCTTGATTACGATCCGAAATGGGTGGAGGGGGGGCTGCCTTTGCGCCCACCATGGAACGACGTCTGCATGAAATTTTATTGCCACGCAAGGCTCGTCTCTTTTGATCTACATGATCAGTTCCATTGTGTACAATAACTGGCATGCATAGGAATAAAACATAGTGAGATTATGTAAGGAGTGCATGCACAAATCCAGAGTGATGGTAGCAAAAAGTGGATAGACCCAAAACCAATGATAGCGGTGCAGATAATAGCTTTAGTTAAAAAATACAGATAATGGCTCCTTTAATGTTTGTTTGCACCCAACATGAAACTCATAGTAGACACCGGAGATTAACCAGATTGTAGACATATAGTACTGATTGCTGCCCCAATATGTACCCCACAACCATTTAAAAACTCAAGTTTCAAAGATTAGTTTGGACCTGACTGAGTCTAATAGGTGAACACGACGATAATGTAGCATGTCATCATATTAAGCGACGCATAACATAAGCAGACACGGAAGAGTGCGACCTCTCTTGCGGACCCGTGTAGTCCTCAAGGTCATCTGCTTAGTTGATGATGGTAATGCAGTTGTCGTGGCTGCCGGCGGCGGGGAAGAAGATCTTAGGCGGCGAAAGACAGTCTGGAGAGCGGATCCCTGCTGTGGTGAACCCTTTCGTCGTTGGAGCAGCTGAGCTGGGGTGGAACACAACACCGCAGGAGCAGGACAAACCATACAAGGTTTTCTTTGACACATATCTGTAACAAAAGTAATTGAGTAAGGGCTTGTTTGAATTCGAGGATTCTAACAATGCAGGGATAGGAAATAGACAGGAATAGGATAGGAATGCACGTGCAAAACAGAGAATTTAAAAACACAGGATTTACGCCAACTGGGTGTTTGATTCACAACAATTGGAAGATCACATGATGCAAAAAAGCATGGTGAGTTTAAGTCAAACCACAAGAAAATGTACGGTTATAATGCTATTATGCTACTATCTCTTAGTCTTGTGCTTGATGAATAGGAATATGAAAAGGAGGAGAAGTGGAAATTAGAATTCCTATGATTTTTCTTTCAAGGAGGCACTAAAGGAACAAATCCTACAGTTTACCTTTGCTCCATTCCTTTGCACCAAATTCATGAAAAGTAGTACCATAGGAAACTTTCCAATTCCTATCTTTTTCATTCACTTTTCCTTTCAAGCACTGGCGATTCTAGTAGGAAGGCTTGAGCAAGGAAAATCCTACACTAAAAAAATGTTTTTGTGTTACTTCTATTACTTTGGACCAAGGCCACTGCCATACTAGCTCAACTCCCAGGCCCATCGACAAATGCACAGCTCAAACGCGCAGAGATAAATAATGATGGCGTTCAAGAGAGTCCATCACGGATAGCTAAGTTGCCTGGTACCTCACTGCTTGTCATATAGTAGGATAAAATAATCGTATTTCCTGTTACTACGAGTGCTTAGTGGACAATATATATAACATGTAGAGTAAAAAAGATGCGACAAGTGTACAACCTCTTTGGCTAAGCCATGTCGATCTCGGCGTGATTGGGTTGGCGGTGAGGATGCTCTGGCTGACTTTTCTTTGTCGGAGGAGGGAAGAAGATCTTAGGCGTCTGGAGATGGAGCCGAGGTATCGCTCCATTGTGATGGAGGGTTTAAATCGTTGGAGCAGCTCCAGTGAGTTGTACGACGCCGAGGCTGAAGTAGGACAAGAGAGACAATGAACAACGTTAACCTGAGTGGAATTCTAATAGCATCTCCAATACATGACGTAAAATACATAACCACAAAGTGCTAGATGTAAAATACATCAGCCACTCATCTCTGAACTTAACTGTCGAAACTGAATTTTGCTGTCGAAACTGAATGCACTAGCAAGGTGAGGCTACATGTCAGTCGACTAACTTTTTCATCTCTGGTCAGTCGATTTTGCAGCCGTTGGATACGAAATCAAGGGCTTGCGGTTCATCTTCAACCTCCACCCCCCTGAGCCACCAGCCACCACCGGCCAAACAGCAGCCCCCCCGCCGCCTCGCCCGCCCCGAAAACACTCCCCACCGCCGGTCCGCCGCCGCCCCGGCCATCCCGATAGGCCCCCCCGTGCCGAGCTTTTTCTCAGGCGATCCCCACGCCACCTCCCCGCCAACGCCTCGCCCCCGCCGGCGACCATCGCCCCATCCGGAACCCTCAGATAGATAGTGGGGGACCTCTCCGTGAGCCCCTCCTCACGCGGCTGGTTCTTCCTTCACCCGGCGAGCCCACCCCTTGAAATCGATCGACCCAAAAGTCGATTCACCGATCAAGTGTAGCCAAATCGAGCAGCATCGCAAGCAAGAGCAAGAGCGAGAGCAGCAGCGAGCAAGAGCAATAGCAAGAGCGCACCGAGCAAGGGACCGAGAGCAAGAGCAGAGCAAAGAACATGAAAGCGAGAGCTAAAGCAGCAGCAACTCCTACTGATGTGGACGTCGCCGCCGAGGGAGCGACACCATGGAGGAAGTGGCCAGCGATGCCGCCGTGGATGGAGCCGCGCCGTGTCGGCTCGGGACCGAGCGCCGGCAGCACCGTGAGATCGAATCAAGAAGAAAATGCGGTGATTAGTGTACAACCTCTTTGGTGGTGCCGATTAGGCCGCAGCTTCATCCGAGGAAACGGTGATGATGATGCTCTTCCGGTGGTGCAGGTGAAGACGGCGGTGTGGGAATGGAGGTGGCACGAAAGACGAGGGGAATGTCGGGGCAGCTCCTTGGAGGTGGAGGACGGGGTGGCTGAACCGGTGGGACGATGAGATCGACGACGGATCCTCATCCGCATGCGGTGGATGAGGGACGCCGAGGTGTTCTTGTGGACGACGTCGTTGGGGAAGAAGCTCGCTGGGTGGCGGACGGAGCAAGGTGTGGGGTTTCGTCGCTGGTTTTCGCGGCCTCGGTGTGTCTGAATGGGTGGGCGGATGGGATGGCAGTGGGGAACCATGGCTTAGAGACGCGCTTGTCCGAAATGTGGGGTAAGTTACGAAAGTACCCCCCACCGATTTGAGGCGATTCTTTGGTTCGGGGTACCACGGGCATTTCGCGTGTCGGGATTTCACAGGAGGTGGGAGTTTTCGCGCGCGTTGTATTTCCGGAATAGCAAGGCGCGGGTTGAGATGGAGGGGGTTGTCGGAGCACAACGAGACAAAGATATATCTTAAATATTTCGGGCTAACAAGGCGCAGGTTGAAGAGACGGGAGTTTCAAGAAGACGATAGACAGAGAGACGCTTAGCTTCAATTTTCGCATAACAAAGGCGGCTTGAATTTCGGAAGAACAAGCTTAACGTGTACCAAAAAAACACAATTTGCACCTCAACACGCACAACACACACACAAACACCATTTAGACTAGAGTAAGGTACACGTGCATTGCACGCATGAGATTTGGCGACCAAATTATGAATAAATACCACATTATAGCATGCAAGCTTTGAGTCATATATGCATGATGTAGATGTTCGTTTAATTCTTATAGTTCATTTCATTCAAAATCATCTAGTTTTTATGAGAAAGCTAATCTATTTTAAGATTCATGGAATTGTGCGCTGTAAGACATAAAGTAAAAAACAAATAATGGCAAATCATGTAGAAAAACATTTGGGCAATTATGATACGGAAGATTCTAGAACAAATAAGAAGTGCTTGTGTTTTTATGTTTGTGCATTATGCTTAAGTTCAACCATGGAGTCTTCTAGATTATACATGTGGCGAAATCTGGTGGAATCTAGATGATATCCAACGGCCAATAGTGCTCAAATTTGCCATCTTTGGACCTTCGAATTACTCATCCAACGCACCATCTTTCAAAGTTAAAGTTACCCGCTCACAATAAAAAAATATATAATATAATATATATATATATATAGGGTATAGATATAGATATGTGATGCTAAAGTCACCATCATCTCCAACTACATGCACGGATGCAACATGGGCAAATGATGTCTGCCATCGGTATCTCAAATTCAAATCAGTCTGACCTTGTTCAATGTGTATACATTACAACATGCTCGTTTCCAAAGCACACCGCGCAGATCTCCGTTATATTCATGCATGCATGCACACACACTACAAGTCGGCATTATCTATCGCACGCATGCAATCTTTTTCTTCAGGTCGGTCTCCCATGAAGGCACACACCCACACACATCCCCCTCTCCCTCATACCGGGCATTCTTTATCTCTCACGCGTGCATGCGCAACGATCGATGTTCCTCTATGTATGTGTGTATATAGCTAGGTCTTTCATAGTTTTCCACACAAACCGATCAATCGATATATCCAAAGTGAGGTCTCACCCTCTTTCCCACGTCCACATCGATCAATCTATACCTCTCCCATGTCCACATCGATCAATCTATTCCTCTCTATATAGGATTAACATAAATAGCTAATACACCCACATTAATTATATATCCAACGTCCCCTCTCATCATCCATGCCTTCCGCTTCATCTCTCGGATGCGTGCATAATGGCGAAGACGGCGATGAGGCCCTGCCCCTAACATTACTATATATCAAGGCTAATATGAATGTGATCATTAGACAATTGCTGCTAAAAAGGTTTAATTTCATGAATTGACCCTCCTCGTAAAGGATTAGCAATGCTTGGCCCCTAGCTCATTTATTTTTCATGGCTCCGCATCAAGGCGTAACAACAACGTGTTCGCCCCCTCTCTCTAAATATCGATCTCGCACTTGTGCATTCCTTCATAGTCTCCCTCCACTCGGCCCCTCGCACCATCTTCTAGCCCCCACCGGATTTTGCCACATGTACAATCTAGCAGACTCCATGGTTGAACTTAAGCATAATGCACAAACCTCAAAACAACAGTGGTTCTCTTTTGTTCTAGAATCTTCCGTATCATAACTGCCCAAACTTTTTTTCTAGTTGAATTGCCATTATTTGTTTTTACTTTATGCTTTACAACGCACAATTCCATGAATCATAAAATAGATTAAGGGCTTCTTTGATTCAAAGGATTCTCAAAGGAATTTTGGAGGATTCTAATCATTAGGAATTTTTCCTATCTTGGTTGTTTGATTCATAGGATTGTAAACCATAGGAATTTTTCCATATGATTCATTTGCACTAGATTTCATAGGAAACATCCCATCCACTCAAACCTCTTCGAAAGAATTCTGCATTTTTTTCTATGCACAATCAAACATTCATACAATCCTGTAGGATTCAATACGACATTCCACTATAATCCCATGTTTTTCCTATTCACGCGTTCTTAGCTTTTTTATAAAAACTAATTTGATTTTGAATGAGATGAACTATAAGAATTAAACGAAGGGCTACATCACGCATATATGACTAAGAGCTTACATGCTATAGTGTGGTATTTATTCATAATTTGGTTGCAAAATCTAATGCGTGCAATGCACGTGTAAATTACTAGTACTTCGAGTATGTGGAAAACACGTAAATAGAATACCAATGGCACGCTACACAGTGTCTCCCTTACAGTTCATGAAGCCACGTGGCACATGTGGAGGCGTTGTCGCGACCTCCTTGCGTGGATTGATCACAGTGACGTGCTGCTGGTTCCAGAAGAATGTACTCGTCCTCCCTGAGCCATACTGGCGGTACATGCACGAAGCAAAGATGTGCACGCACGCCATGCACGCACTCATTCCCTCGCACGCACACGCGGGTACACGGGCGGACGCAATTTTGTACCAAGATCCACCCCATGTGATAATTTGACGCGTGTAAAGTCGTTCACTTCATTGATGGTCAATTAATACAGCGCATGCAAATTGAGTGGACGTGAGGGCGGAAGAAAGACATTATTACTCCACTGCGCGCATGCGAGTAGTTAAATCATGGGTTGCTAGTAGTACTTCCATTGGTCTCCTTCATATTTTGTGCCAATTTTTGACAGTAACATAATATTTACGCATCTGAGCAGTGTAGTCTACTTGAAATTTATGTTCCACTAAACTCATCGGGAGCCGTTTCGGGGCCTCGAAACCAAAACCATCAATTAATCTTTACCTTGTTCCCATCACATTCGAAAGCCTGCTCACACCTACTAGTAATACGTACCAAAGCTGAACGTGTTCCCACTCTGCAGGTATTAGTACTACTAGTGCTAGTACTTAGGTTATAAAAAGGGGAACTACCTAACCGAAAATTACTCTACCTTTCCTCCTCATAAGTGCTTCTTCTCCGTCTGCCGTTGACATGGCCGGTGAGCAGAGCTCTAGGTCGAGAACTACTCGTAACAAGGAGCGGCAACCAAGGCTGTGGAAAAAAGAGAGGGCTCGCCGCCACGCAGAGACCTCGAAGATCTCTCACAAAGTGCATTTATGGCTCCCAGGAGCGCCCTAGCCGTGGAGGCGAACATACCGAGCCGGCGGAGCTGGAGTCGTTATCCCTCGACGGCATGCCCGATCAGCTCAATAAGCACCTCAATAAGCAGAAGGAGTTCATCCAAGGCTTGACGGAGTTGCTAAAGGAGAGCCTCGACGACATGCCCGCTGAGCTCAATCAGCGGGGGAGTTGACCGCCCGGCTTGGTGATCTTCTTGAAGAAGAGCATTGCCTCGAGAAGAAGGCGACGGTGAAATCCTGTGACTTCGTGGAGGACAAAGGCGAAGCTCGCCACGAGATCGACCTATTGAAGGAGAAGAACGCCCGGTGGAAGAAGCTGCATGAGAATGGTAATTCCTCGATGAAGATGCCGCAGGCCCTCGTCATGGAATGTAGGAGGAGTTGGCGAAGCTTCACATCGAGCACCGGCTGCTGTCAAAGGTACGTAATGCGGCCGTGGAACAGATGATGAAGGCTCGCATCGAGAAATCCCGCGTCATGGACAGAATGAAGAAGATGGCGGAGGAGATGCGCAAGGAGATGGAGGTCGTGGAGGCGATGAAGAAGCAGTTACGACTCGGCGAATTAGATCATTTGGGGTGATAATCTTCCTTCTTTTGCTACTGTGTTTCATCTTTTGCTTCGGGTGTTTCGCCGCACGTGTCACGTTCTCTGCGAGGCATGAATAGAACAATGGTTTTTGTTTTTTGAGGGAATGAATAGAACAATGCTAACAATGAGATGACTAGCAAATTAGATCATTTTTATCGCCATATGGCACTGGGCTGCCGTGTTTCGTGCTCCTCCGTCGTAGTACTACTCCAGTGGAAAACTTGAGTATACAGCACGGTTCTTTGCTCCTCCTCGATCAGGTCATCGGCGCATTTATACGAAAGCAAATAAATCACAAGGCCCCGCCTTCCAGCGATAATGAGCCGTCAAATCACAAAGGCCCTACTTTGTCATGAAACCGACCAAGCTAGACTGCCCCGCCCTCTAGCCTTTTAAAAAATGTATACTTTTGTACAACAGTAGTATCGATGGATTGCGCCATGGAGCAAAACTTGAAATTAAAAAAAAGGTGCTACATATAGAGAGCGCTCGTTGCCAAATTATGCATATAGTACTATTAAAAAGGCTAGTCACAATAATGGTGTCCGACAACCCACCCCTCAAATAAAACTAAGCACCCTGGAATTCTTTGACAAAACTAAGCACCCCGAAATTCGTTGACAACGAAATTGCTGGCTATATGATGTTGGCCATATATATATTGTACGTATATAATGTGAATAAACGGTGGTAGTACTATACCAACTAAAAGATGAAATGTAAGAAATACTAGTATGTACTTACCAAGAGTTAAAGTAACAAGAAGAAACATAGCATAGTTCTGGCTGGGGCTCAAAGACAACACACCCCTCAAATTAAATTAAGCACACCTGAAATTAAACTTTGCAACTATTCCGTTAGACACCGTGCATTAGAACCACCATGAGCAACGACATTGCCACCTTACTCGGAGTCCTCGTCCACGTCCTCGACTTCGTCCTTGTCCCTCTTCCTCTTGGCTGATACTTCTTTGCTTGAACCGCCAACTTGGCTGTTGCTCTTCATCCAACCCTTGTAGATATTGAAACAAAGGTAGCCATCCATTGCAGCGTACTGGATGTGGTCTATATCTAGTACATTCCGCTGCCATGCATGACGATGAAACGTGTATGGAGGTTTCTCTAGTTTACCATACGAAGGATGAACCATGGCTCCTGCCAGGTCGCATTGAAGGCCGACGAGAGGACACCAAAGCCGATTCTTTTGGAGGTCGAAGGTGTTGCCTACAACGAGGCCTATCCGACGCATGACTTCTTTGTCGTTACCAAAGTCTACAGTAACGAATTTGACTAGGTTACTCTCGAGGAAGTCCTTAAAATCCTGGCACTCAATGTCGGCATGGCATATGGGGTAGACCAAGCATAAGTCATGCACGCAAACCTGGATCATGGCGGGCTTCTTCCTCTCTTCGTCCTTTAGATCCTTCTCTCGTCCCACGACTGTGGTGTACTCAACATCTAGCCCGGCGACCCACTCATCATGTGAGTCTTGAACATGCGTCTGAAGCGAAAGGCATCCTTTCACCGTCGCGGAAGAACGGGTGTAGATGATGTCGAACTCATCGCCGGTGATGGTTCTAACCTTGTACTCACCACCGATCGGGGAGATTTGAGACGCCATGGATTTGGGAGGAGGGTTAGGATTAGTGGAACAGCCGTAATGTGAATGGACGGGACGACTAGGAGCGAACCGCCGTAGTATTAAAGGACGTGCGGGGACGAGTAGGAGCGAACTGCCAGCGTGTGAACGGCAGGGTAGTGGTTTCCATTCTCCCATGATACGGGCTTCCGAGAGCCCTTGGATCTGAGATCGAACGGTTGCATGGCGTGATTCTAGACCAATGGGTGAATATCCTATCTCGGAGGGTTATTCTCGCAAATTTTCAGCAACTTAGCATGCGACCGCTTGATCTCAGATCCAAGGGCTGCCAAAGAGCCCGTATCATGGTCGCGCCTACCACGACCGTCGCGTCGCCGCGTGGTCGCCCTTGGAGATTTAACACGGTGTGTTAGGCTATCCGATGTTGGCATGTCATACATAGTCATCACTTAGTCACTCATACTACAACAAGGTTGGCTATAAGTGTATTTTTTACTCCTCTCTATCTCTTTCTTCAGACTCCTCCGTCCCATAATATAAGAACGCTTTTGACACTAGCTAGTGTAGTGTCAAAACGTTCTTATATAATGGGACATGTGGAGTACTAGTATTTATTGCATTTGCCAAGGAGTGACCTCTTCCAATGAAATGGTGTTGCTAAGTTTGCTTCATTTAATTAGCTATAGACTCAAAATTGTCTTTTCACCTAGGTACACGCGCTTAGCACCATTTCTTCCGTGGGTCACCAAACTAGTCTCTCTCTTGTTGATTAACTTGCCACATCAGACTTTATGCCTATGTGGCAAGCTTAAGCACCTGTAGGAGCAAGTAAGTACAATAGTACGCTTTGCCGCTTTACATGCCATTTTTGCATATGTGGAGGAAAGAGAGGCAAGGAAAAAGTGGAGAAGTGGGCTCTCATGCAAGAGCCAGCCTCTACTACTACATGGTGGAGCATTGGGAGAGGCACCTGTATGGAGGTGGTCAGAATCGAGACTCACGCCCGGTCGTGGCCATGCTTAAAATGATAATGGCAAGTCAAATCACGGGCTCCACCTGTCCAGTGATAACTTCATTGTCAAATCACACAACCCTACGTTTGCAGCAGCCTACTCCCTCGTCTTTTCGCGTCTCTGTCGAACCGACTAGGCGGAACTGTCCCGCGCCTACCGGGCAGGAAATGCCTCGCCCTCGACTTTTAAATAGTATACAATATACTAATTTTGTATCCATGGATTGCGCCCGCACCATGGAGCAAAGCGTCTAGAAAACGGCGGTACACATGTACGGAGTATACAACACGCACGTCGCGTTCACGTCGCACCCCAGACGGTCGGTCGGTCTGGCACGCTGCTCTCCAAATGGAACACGCGTCATATTGTGTTCGCACACACATGTGTGACAGCAATTGAGAACCGACCATAGGCACACTCCCCGGCCCCGCAAGTCGGATGACTTAACAGAAGAGGAAGACAAGCGATAGTACTAGAGAAGTGTTGTACTACGTTGGTGCCTGGACGATCCCTGCAAGACACGGAAGATCAGTTCGTCCATGCATGTGACCAGACTCCAGCAGACACGCCTGGATTGGCTATCATCTACATATCGTGCAGGTTGTGTTGTACATGGCTGTAGTTGTGGTGAGAAATCTAAAAAAAGGTTTCTTGTCATCTCGCAAAATTATGTGTCTTGTGCTTCGGATCACTGCGAGGGTTAAACATCGACAACTGAGTTGGGCTAGTCATTGGGGGCACATGCACAAACAGTGACTACTCGGCTGCCATCTAGGTCAATCCGGCTATGTTAATTAGGACATCTATCGATGGACCCCTTTTCTACGAGTTTATCTTTAATTTGAGCTTTGTTTCTCGTCTAGTTTGTCCGTCGGGATTCATGTTGTCTCCTTTGGGCAGTGAGGTTATGATTTCTTGTCATGTGGCATTTTTTCGTGTTATATGTTATAATCCGGCGCTTCAGATCAAAATGATGACAACTGCGCCTCCGGGCCACGTGCATGAAGACTTCTCGACAGTCATTGACGAGGTCAAGCCGGCTCCAGAGACAAAAGAAAACTAAGTACTACTCCACTATATAGGCAGGAGCCTCCGCGCTTGCTTGCTAGTGTTGCTCTCTTCACACTGTCTCGGCCTCTCCAGATCTAAACACGACAGCGGTGGCCACACACTCTCTCTCTCTGCTCACCGCTGGTCATAGATCCAGCCGGATCCTCTCCGCCAGGGAAGGTGAGAAGGTGCAACGTTCACGCGGTCGTCCTCGGCAACGGCTCTTACCCACTGGGCGCGGCCCCGATCAGCCTGCCTTGCCGTTCTCTCCCAAGCACCCTGGCGAGGGAGGGCCTCCGACCTCTTCTTCCTCACTGTTGTAGTGTGGGCAGATCCGCCTCCCGCCGCCCACCTAGCGACATCCGGCGACCATCAGGTATAACTTCCTTGAAACCGGCCTTGCTCTACTTCCCGAGCTCCGACGTCGCTGCATTTGTAACTTTTACTATTTCTCGTGCCCCTTGTACATAGGATCGATCGGCTGTTCAAAACCACCTATTTTTTACGTTTAAGAGGTAAAACTAGTTCATGCACTCGAATCTAGTACTACTTGGTTCAAACAAGGAAGAAAGGGGTGGGGGTGGGGAGGATTTGTTACCTGAATCTAGGACTTGGTCGAAAGAGGAAATAATGGGGCGAAGAGTAGCGAGACTGGCTATCCAACTGGTCTCTACGCCTAATAGGAAATAAAGGAAACACAGTACAAACTCAATATAAACCCGATCTATTGGTTGAAAAAGGAAAGAAAGTGGGGACTGGGGACAAGTCAATGCAGTAAGCCCAAGACTAGATTTGCTAGCCTCACACAAGATAAGGTGGCTATACCGAACAAAAATGGGACCAACCCAGATATCCTGTTATGATGTTTGTTGCCCCGAGCCACTCTTATGTAATGCCACTGGTAAAATGTAGCAGTCGCACTGTTAAAAGTAAGGACACGTTAAACCAATGTTGTTTTCAATGTAATGCCTCCAGTAATATGAATCAATGGCACTTCTTTACATGTCCTGCTAAAATTTCCCATTAAGATAAGTTGGTTCTTTTCGTTAGAAATGCAACTGTCCTGGTCCGCCTACTCTCCTGTGCTCAAACTAATGTCGTATTTAACGGTTGTCATAGTTAATCCGGATGCCCACACTAATATCTAGCAATGCCACTGCTTTAAAAATTGCTATTGTCCTTGTAGGATTGCCATTCAGATAAGGAACATGCTTCTTTTCATTTGATGCATGTTTCATCACTTGTTACTTGTTAGTCACCCTCCTTTCCACCTTTTTTGTGCAAACAGAGATATACATTTCACGCTCGATCTTAGTTGAACTACACAAATGATATCCAAATTATAGTTGAGCATTCCAGGAGCTTCACAACCAACCTTGACGTTGCTCAACTTTATTGCAACTAATGAAGAAGAAGCTCTGTGGGTTTCGTTTTCTGATGGAAATGGAACCGGGGCTGGAGCCCTTTTCTTAAATAAATAATTGAAGAAGAAGCTGCTAGCTCACGGGACATTGCTTCATTTTAGGTGAACTGCACCAAAAGGTCCCATGAATTGAATCATCCATGTTGGTGACTGAAAGAGCCAACTTCAGCATCCCAGTCTAAGCACCCCCGGCCTCCATCCTTGCGACACACGGTACACCTCGTTTGACACCTGCTCGACCCTAGTGTCACTGATAAAATGAAGTTACAATACAATTAAAATAGAGCGAGTGTCATCTCTATCATTTCATTTCCAATGTAGATAAAGAAAGTGCTTCTGTTTGTTAAAGTATGTTTCATCAACTAGTCCCATTGTTAATGTTTAGCGTTTACGCAAACTGGGTGCTTAATTGTAGTTGACATGTACAAAAATAGAGATTTGAATGTCTCAAGGCGCCTCCTTGTACTACTGCTGTACACTGATGTTCATCTCTGGCAGAAGGTGTATCTGAGAGACTTGGGACGATGTCCAGTATGAGGCGTACCGTATGAGGTGTTGCAGGGCCCATCTCGCCCTCGCAGCATGGCATACTATGATACTATCGCAATATTTTCTTCTATTTATTTTGTGTGTTTCATCAACTAGTGCCACTTTAATGCAATCACGCTTTTTCATTATCTGTGCAAACAGGGTTATTCAGCTGCATTTTGGTGGAACTGCACAAATGTACGTATGGAACCGGCATATATGCAGAGTGCGAGGTGTGCCAAGTAAAATTACCGACACCAACCATGCTGCATGCACGCATTGGCATCCACCACAACCAGTGGGATGTGTGGCGCTCTCTGTGGACGGATCTTTCTCGGCAGCAAATCCTCTAACCAAATACTAGTAGCTTATATTGGCAGTTTTCTAGGGAGTACTCTTTTCTGAAAGAAGCACCAATCTATTTCCTTTATTTGTACACTGTGTCACAACTTTGACCCAAAGGTCCACAACTATTTTAGGGTGATTGGCGTAGTACTCGGAGACTGATTGTAAGCATGATTTTCATTAGCTATCACACTGATTGTAAGCATGAGCATGTGGAAGATTAGGTTAGTGCGAAGCTTACCTTAAACCCTACCGCCGCCGTTAAAACGAGGCGAGCGTCGAGGGAACTGTGGAGAACGTCGGGGAAGCGACGTCGCGCCATCCGGCCTCCTCTTGCGGTGGGAGAACGAATACTCCTGTGGCTCCGGCTGGCTCTGCACCCTCACGAACGACACACCATACTTGATCGATTCGTTATCCTCTGGGTGCTCGACCTTTGACCTGTACGCCCACCACCTCCGCCTGACTGTCGCCTCGGGCGAATCTGTCTGCTCCATCGCCCATAGAAGATACTCGATGAACTCGAAGGACTGCGGCGTGACTGCCGCCGAGGAGTACATGTACATCGCTGCCCTCATCGCCGCCGTCTCGCTCTTTCGCATACATTGCCACATGGCCCGCACCGTCCTCGAAATCTCCCACTCATTGTCAAACCAACTAATGATCTCCTTTAACCTGGTTAACTTTGCCTGGTCGCCGCAGGCGATCTGCTTGATTCGCTGTTGCATCCTCTCCATAGATGTCGTTCTGAGTGGTCCGGTGCTAGCTTTGGAAGATGGGAGGAGAGACGGTGGTCTTGCAATAGAGAAGAGGGAGAGGAGAGGAGGTGGTTTTGGAATGGATATGATGGAGAGGAGAGGAGGTGGTTTTGCAATGGAGAGAAGATCGTTAGAGGGAGAGGCGAGACAAAGTGGTTTTGGAATGGAGATGATGGAGAGGAGAGGAGGTGATTTTGGAATGGAGATGATGGAGAGGAGAGGAGGTGGTTTTGCAATGGAGAAGATCAGAAGAGGGAGAGGCGAGAAGGTGGTTTTGGAATGGAGATGATGGAGAGGAGAGGAGGTGGTTTTGCAATGGAGAAGATCAGAAGAGGGAGAGGCGAGACGGTGGTTTTGGAATGGAGATGATGGAGAGGAGAGGATATGGTTTTGCAATGGAGAAGAGGGAGAGGAGCGTGCGGCAGCGATTTAGGATTGGACAAGAGGGTCAAGGCTGTGATCGGATCAAAATCAAAATCAATTTACCCTTCAATTAAGAAAGCGACCCCACATTAACTAGTCTCCCTTTTATTCTGGGTCATAATTGACCATGATTTTCACACATAAAATATATGTTATACGTTGCAAAAATAATATAATTTGAAAGTACATTCAGATACGAACCAAACGATACAATTTTTGGTGACATGCATTCACATTTTGCTTGTCACATACAGTACGTGGTCAAACTTTGACCCAAAATACGCAAAACAACAAAAAAGTACTTCCAAGACCAGCGCCGCTCTTCCGCTCTTCTCCTGTTCCAATCTAAATCCACCGCTGCTCCTCTCATGTTCCAATCTAAATCCAGCGCCGCTCCTCTCCTCTTCCATTTCAAAACCACCGCCCCTCCTCTCCTGTTCCAGTCCAAAACCAGCGTCGCTCCTCTCCCGTTCTAATCCAAAACTAGCGCCGCTCCTCTCCTCTTCCATTCAAAAACCACTGCCGGCGAGTGAAGGTGCTGTGGAGAAGTAGATCGATGGAGGAGTACAACCAATACGTGAGGATCGCAGACGACGAACCTGTGAAGCTAGCTAGGATGTTGGAGATACAGTCTTGGTTTGACAACAAGGACCAACTAGCGGCGACGGCGACATCCATGGCCAAATATCTGCAATAGAGCGAAAAGGCGGCGATACTCCCGGAGGGAGTCGCCCCGGAGTACATAGAGCTGCTCCTCTGGGCCATGGAGCAAACAGATTCACCGAATCCGATCGTGAGGGAGCGGTGGTGGGAGTATCGATCCCAGATGGAGCATCCACCAGAGATTGAAGGATCGAGCATCTACAGGGTGCCGTTTGTGAGGGTGTCCTGCCAGAGCGAGCCGATGGAGTCTTTGTCGACCGAACCCAACTTCAAGAGGAGAAAAGTAGTTGGCCCGACGACGCTTCCCCGCCATCGTCTCCCTCGCTGTTCACATCGTCTCACGGGGCGGCTGTCTGCTGCCGAGGAATAGGAGGGAACTGCCCCCCAGCCTAATAGTCGGGCAGGTTGTGAATTGTCAGTATTTACAGGTTGTGAATTGTGTTTTGTGTTGTGTATTTTGAGAGTACTTTCATATATGAATGTCTTTTGAATTTCAGATTTGCAGTATTGAGCATATGAAGAATTTTATGAATTCTAGAGATCTATTTTTAGCACTTAAAAAAATGTAGTTTCAGAGGAGTATAAAATTGCAGACGAGAAGAAACTTCAAGTTTCAGTTTCAGATAAGAAACTGCAAGTTCAGTTTCAGATAAGAAACTGCAACTTTCAGAGGCAGAGCATTTATATTAACACGACCTTTTCAAACAGGGTTAACATCATGTTGGAAGTTTTATTCGGGGTCGAAAATGGAACTACCAGCCAGTTAACATCATGCTGATCAACATTCATGCATAGGACATCTTCATATGATGCACAGTCAAAATGCCCACACAATGTTGAGTGTGCGAAACACAGAGAAAACGAGGGACAGAGTTTTGGCAAGTGTTGGACGTGGTTTTGGGCTGCCCCGTCTAGGCTTTCATTTTTAACATGCGCAGCCCACGACCTCGGATGGGAGGGCCTATTTGTATTTTCTTAGGGCCGTCATGTATCGACCAGCCTATGGACCTCCCATCCGAGGTTTTATTTTTGGCAGCCCAATTTATGTATTTTTTTTGAAGAAAACACAGTGGTCTGTTCTATTTTTCTATATAAGAATAGGAACGCCAGGTACAACTTATGTTTCCCTTTTAACTATATTATATATATTTAAATTATTTTATATGTTATTATATATTATTTTTATTGTCATCATATATTTAATGAGATACTTACATATGTAAGAAAACAATATCCCACATCTTATTAACTTATAAAAATAATTTCTTAACAAATAAAATCCTGGATTGTTTTGGCAACGAAAATCCTAGTGATTGTGTACAAAAGCTTGGTAAGATTTAAGGACGAATGTAATAATATCACTTATTATTTAAATATATTTATAACAAAATGCTCAGCCCTTTTTTATTTTTTGATAACATTGCTGGCCCAACCCAACATTATAATTAGAATCAGCCCAACAAAATCGTGTATGTAGATAAAGTGCAAATGGCCTGTAATTTTTAGGAAATAAAATAAATGGGCCGCATGAAAGCTACATTAATTGTTCACCCAGCCCAACTAATGGCTGTAATTCAAAAAAAAGATCAAATTGACTGTAAATTCTGAAAAATGGGTTGAATACGTGCCACATTTTTGGAGGCTGAAATGTGGGCCAATAGGTCGAAGCCAACGCAAGTCGTTGTAAATTTAGTCAACAAATGATTCTGACATGTTAGCCGTTGGATTTACATCCAACGGCCGGCATCCATCTTCAATCTCTCGTCTTCTTCCTCCAGCACCGCCGGGACCACCTCCCGCCTCCTGCTGCTAGCAGCTCTGCTTAGCACGCTTCGCGATGAAGCGCTATTCCACCGTTGGCCAGGCCATCCCTCCAACCCTCCACACCTCCCTGTTTCTTCTCCACCGATCGCCGAACCACACCGCACTAGAACCAGTTAACCTCAGACACCTCTCCGTCTGTGACTCTACTCCCGCGTCTTCCCATCTCCGGCTCGTTGCTGTCCGGGGCCTCGCCGTCGTCCACCACCTTGGATGCGCTCGGCGCGGCGTGGTCAACATGGTCAACGAACGACACCATCGGAAGTAGGCTGTGCATGGAGAGGCTGACAGCTGGGTCCACGGCCGCACACAAGGAAATGCCTCCTTATTACGCGCAAAATAATGATTCTTCCACCTGACATCTGGGACCCACCAGAAGGGCCTCTATATTTCGTGAAAAAAAACATGCCCCCCGCTGACTTGTCGGACCCACCAGCTATCTTCGCACGCAAGGAAGTGCCTCCTTATTACGCACAAAAAAATGAATACTCCCCGCCACCGGAACCCAAAGATAATCGAGGCTGACTTGTGGGCCTACCAAGTTGACGGGACGGAGGGCTTTGTCAACTTAGTCAATATGAACGATTCTACCTCCTGTTATCAGACGATGTTCATCCAACGGTTGTAGTGCTTCTTCAACCTCTGGTCTTCTTGCTCCAAATTACCAAACCAGCGCCGGTCATGCCGCGTGCTCGCCTCCCGTGGGTCGGTGTGATGCCGGAGGCCTCACCGCCTTACTACTCCCACCGCTGGCCCGGCCATCCCTCTACTCACCCACACCCCCTGTTAATCTCTGGCGACAACAGCCTCACACCGCAGCCAGTGAACCCTCGTACTCCTCTTCGCATGGGCATCCATCGCTGCGTCTTCCCGGCTCCGAAGTCGTCCCCTTCCTAGGGCCCGCCGTCGTCCACCGCCGTGGTGCTCTCGGCGCAAGGCGTGGTCAACGTGGTCAAGGAACGACTTCCATCGACATGGATCAGACGTGGAGAGGCCGACAGCCGGGTCCACGGCCGTAGCAAGGAAGTGCCTCCTTATTAGGCGGAAAATAATGATTCCTCCACTGACAACCGGGGACCCACCGGACGGGCCACCGTATTTCGTGAAAAAGTTTCCCGATCGCCGGGACCCACCTGACTACATCTTCATACGCAAGGAAGTGCGTCCGCAAAAAAAGATTTTCCCCGATCACCGGGACCCACTAGCTACATCTTCGCACGCAAGGAAGTGCGTCCGGGCAAAAAAAATGATTCACCCCCCTGATTGCTGGGACCCACCAGCTACATCTTCGCATGCAAAGGAAGTGTGTCCGGGCAAGAAAAAACGATTCGCCCCTCTGACTGCTGGGACCCACCAGCTACATTTTCGCACGCAAGGTACCGCCTGACAGTTGGGACCCACCTGGTCGAAGCGTACGTAGCGTTGTCATTCTGGTCGCGAACTTGTACGTACATATATACTGGTCGATGTAGAGGCGCGCACGTGTCGTAGTAGAGGCGCGTACGTGTCGTAGTAGAGGCGCCGCGACGTAGCATGTACACGCACGCATAGCGCCGTGGTGCAAGAAAGAAAATACGGCCACGTATGTGTACATACGGGCGGGGTCTCGAACGCCTAGTCACGCATACGTACGACGAGGGCTCGTGTTCATGGGGAGGCAACGGAATTCGTTGTGTTCATGGGGAGGCAACGGAATGCGTCGTGTTCATGGGGAGGCAACGGAATGCGTCGTGTTCATGGGGAGGCAACGGAATGTGTCGTGTTCATCGGGAGGCAATGGAACGCGTGGGAGCCAACCGGCTTGGACAGAACAGACGATGGAAACAAGGCCTGGCGTACCGCAGAACGGAGGAAACGGACCTCCTACGGTCGAAACGGGGGTCCCGTTGATCGGGAGGGGTGTGGCGTACCGCAAAACGGACGAAACGGACTTTGTTGGAGCGCTACGGTCGAAGGGGGGGGTGGCGTACCGCAAAACGGGACTCCACGGGATACTGTTCATCTCCACCTTCGACCTCCTCCAGCCTCCACGGGCTACTGTCGACCTCCTCCAGCCTCCACGGGCTCCTGTTCATCCAGCCTCCACCGCACGCTATTCCACCGGCTACTATTCAACCACCCCTCCACGGGCACCCCACCACCGCTCATCGCTCATCCAGCCCTCCACACCACGGGTCCTGTTCAACCACCCCTCCACGCCCACCCTCAACCGCTCATCGCTCATCCAGCCCTCCACACCACGGGTTCCTGTTCATCCAGAGGCAATGCCACCGCCACCGCTCATCCAAACCCCCCCACAACGCCATCGCTCATCCCAGGCAGCATCGCTCGGCTTGATTAGCAGCAGAGCGGCGAATCGCTCCATCGGGTTCGATTAACAGCCATCGATCGATCGCTCGGGTTCAAGAACTGTAGCTCGCAAGATAATCGCCGGGTTCGATTAGAGCCCAACGCCTCGCCGGGCTTCGCTAGAGCCAACGCCGCACACACGCTGCGTGCATCAGACGAGAGAAACGCGACGCTTCTCCCACCATAACCGTAACTCCCGAAATTTTCCTCGCCCTCGCTTCTACCACGATTTTTCCGTCATGGATGGCCCAAAGAATGTCATGCAGCTGCGTCTCCGGCCCGCCCAGGACGAAAAGCCCATTTTCTGCCATGATTTTTTGTCATAGAAGTAGGAGCCCACCACATCTATGATGATACCAGGTTTGTCACAATTATCGTCATAGAAGTGTCATATGTATGACCAATTTTTTTTTCGTTCGACCCAAAATGTCACGGATGTGTCTTTTTTTTGTAGTGTCTACCGGAGTCCTGTTAGCCTGCTACAGCCCGGTTTGCCGGAGTCCTGCTAGCCCAGTTGCTACAGCCCGGATTCACTCGCTGATGACCGACACGT
Organism: Aegilops bicornis; assembly: GCA_021605145.1. Taxonomy (NCBI): domain Eukaryota; kingdom Viridiplantae; phylum Streptophyta; class Magnoliopsida; order Poales; family Poaceae; genus Aegilops; species Aegilops bicornis. The sequence continues at coordinate 574,272,621 of CM038670.1, read as the reverse complement.
TCGTTGCTGGGTCATGTATGCCTGTCCCTGTAAGTTAGTGCCACTTTGGGTTCAAGACTAGCCATCTCAGCCCGGGTTCTTTGTCATATGGATGCTAGCAACACTATCATATACGTGAGACAAAAGGCGCAAACGGTCCCGAGCCTGGTAAGGCGACACCCGTGGGAATACCGTGCGTGAGGCCGCAAAGTGATATGAGGTGTTACATGCTAGATCGGTGTGGCATAGGATCAGGGTCCTGACAGCTTTGGTATCAGAGCCTGACTGCCTGTAGGATTACCAAGCCAAACTTGTCGAAGTTGAGTCTAGAAATGCTTTAGTTATATGTAGGGGAATTGATTGTGGGATGTAACGTAAAGCTCTTTTTAATCCTTTACCTCATGCCCTTCTGATCCGAGTCATCTTATCCTTCCTACGGGGTTAAGAAACTAGGCTATCTCTTCTTTCTATCAGGATCACGTGTTACTAATCTGTAGACTTATAGATTGTTGGATTTAAGCCTCATTTCAGTTCCTACTACTTCCTTTGTATTCATAGCTGGCCTCAGAATCTTGTTATTGAGGTGATCGAGTGGTTATGCCACCATTTTACAGGATGTCTCAAATCTTTTTCAAGCATTTACAGCTGTTATGATGTCCGAGTCATCCCAGGTTTCCAAACAATCTGATGCATTTGCAAAATCCTTTCCCTCTGGTTTCGATGTTCCTCTAGGCCAGGTTAATCACACTAATTGTTGAGTTGAGGTATTCTATTGCCTCGACATATATGTTGGAATTATTATTATGACCCTAGATGTCTTAGAGTGCCACCTAGTAATCGAACCATGTTTTGCGTTCCCAGTGTGATGATTCTGGCCGTTATCCTTGAAAGCATCCCGTGATGCCATTTAGTTAATAGGCATTCTATTCCTGGGTTATTGAACCCGAGATTCACCCTACTTGCTTCATGTTGATAGTGTTTGCTAGTTCCTTAGTACATTAGTAAACCTTGTGATAGACCTTGAGGTTCGTGGTATATCATTCTTCCAGTACCATGAACCAATATGGCAGAAGTTCTTGAACCAAAGATCACGACTAGAGCTCTTGATGAGTTCTCAATTCTATATTGTGACTCTGCCAGTTCTACCCTTCTGCATGGGTTATCCGGAAGAAATATGTTGAACTCGTTCAACATGCTAGTCCATGCATCCACAACTCAGAAAATCATATGTTCTTTTAAGTTGTCCCATATTAGTTGTCTTCCGACCCTCGTCTATCAATTGATAGTCAAGAGCATGCGTGCATCCATTAATCGATGCCTAATACTCCCGTGGTCCGTCAAGCCATTCTATTCCAGAATGACTAGGAGAAACAAACTCCAGTACCTCATCCATATCTAGGATTGGGTCAAAGAAATTGTATTCCATAGATCAAAATGCCAATCCAGCTTCTGGTCTGTTCTACCTTGAAGTATTACCTTCTTTATGTCAGGATTGTCATGAGAATTGCACCACCTCTTATGAATTCTTGACGCAGTGATACTTCTCGCCATCATTTTCGTTTCTCGGTTCCTGTGTTGTTGCAACCGGAATGCCGACAAGTGAACTATGATGTGTGAAATTAATACTCCTAGCAACCATGTTGCTTGGTAGTTAAATGGACAATAACCTCATTCTTAGCGTGTTGATTATCGAATCATCACCCTAAGGTTGATCGTGCCACCTAGTCCTTATTTTAGGTGCACCTTTCGATCAATGAGTTAGGGATATGCCAATCCCTTGCTTATTTGATCATCTCGTCTTGCCCTGGAAAGCAAGATTGTTCTCGAGCTTAATAGCATATCGGTGGTTCATGATTTTCTGATTATCTTCTCAGAATTATCACCAGGTTGTCACCTGACCGCTATGCTGAGCTCGTGATCAAGTTGGTTTTTGAAACCACCCTTTCTCTAAGAATCCGTGTTGGATACCCTGAGCTAGTTGGTTAAGATAAACAACAACTTGGAGAGTTGGAAGATAAAGCTTGTACGACTCAGTTCATTCCAAAGGGTTATCCTTGTGCGTGTGTGTTGAAGAAAGATGGTATCTTCATTGGTTGATCCTCGTGGTCAATTGTTGGATCTATTGTCTTACCCAAACCTTTGGTTTGAGTATGGGCTATCGTCAAATCAAATCAGAACCAACGATATTCGTAATGTTGTCTTACTCGTGGTTGTTCCTCGAGCATACACCATTATATTTTTCGGGTCTGACCAATGCTATCACCTTGTTCACGCAATTGTGGAATTCCACTTATATGGAAACCTGGATGAATTGTTGTTGAGCCCATCAACAACATTTTTATCTTCTCCATGATTTTGTTGAGTATTAAGCTAGTGTTGGAAACTTTTGAAAGCATTTCTTCATGCTATCTCATGAAGCATATGATTCGGATGTAAGAAGTGACTTCCTCCAGTTCATGTGCATTTGATGCAAGTTGCCGTCGTGAATTCGAGGAAGTCAATGTTGCTTCCTTTGGAATCATCCCAAATCGGTCATGCATACGTGCAAAGCATTCTGTGGTTTGGAGGCTTGCAACCTCCATTCTATATGTATCCTTAGCACACCAAGCCACTGACTGATTTGTTCAAGGAGAAGGAGTTCCTTCATAAGAGCTAATCCGGACTTATGTGAGGACTTCGATATCCTCGATGATGGATTCCCCACCTGAACTTGGTAGTGTTTTATTATAAGACAACTACGTGGTCATGCTTGTTTTGAGACAGCATGTTCACATGTGTGTAGCAGAATCAGCTCATGTTTTGGAGCTTGCTATCATAGTTCATTCCCGGAGAATCTCGCAACGTCTTCTCATCGATTTGTGTTGCAAACTTTAATTTTTCTTTCTAGACTTGATGAGTCTGGAATATTCTGACACCAACCAGATCCGAATCTCAGGCAGACATGATGGTTAGAACGTTTCCCAAGAACTATAATATTAGTCTCTCTGTAAATCGGTAAAGTGGATGTCGTGGCCAACACACCCATCCGGAAGACCTATTATTGTAGTATCTTGATTGAGGAAGTTGGTCACATCCCCATAAGGATTTCGTAGGATTTACTCCCTAGTTGTCCCTTATGGATTTCTATGTTTCCGAAGTCCGACCTTTTACTTGATGTTCTAGATATCAAACCATATCTATGAATAGGATACACTAGCACATCAAGGAGAACATTAGAAGCGGAGTGCTAAATGTCTCTCGGTCGATCATCCAGATTTTGTTCCCTTGGCCCCGCTAAGGTGAAATATGAGAAGGTTATCTTCCTTTGCATCTGCATCGTCCATCGCTGTTCATCATGGTAGTACGTTGTGTTGCCAGGATCCTTGACACGGATATTGGTAAAACCTTGATGAATATGGAAATGCTCAAGTTCTTGAGAGCACGCACAAGCGCTAGGTGTTATCATCGGCACTAACTGGGATTGCTCTCAGTTTCCTCGGTTATGCTATAACTTTTCAAATAGTGGACTCACTCTCTACTGTTGAGCTTCTCCCCAATTACTAAAATCATCTCTTCTGTTATTTTCAACAAGGTAATCCACATCATCCATTCTAATCCAGGTATGCCATTCCCTCAATCTCCGTCAAACGATCGCTCGAGAATTGCCCTAGGCTGGTATAAAGAGTTTCAATGATCTTTGAATCAAAGGTAATTCTTTTTGCCACTTAAGGGATATTCCTACGAGTCACCTCTTCTAAGGTGCCCCGTTATGGTATCATGGCAACTCAACCCCTCGCTACGTTGACAACTGTTCGCCACCTTCTTAAGTATGGAATTGTTGTCTACCTACTGAACCCTCGTCAGATTGTTTCTTCCGCCTGTTCCAAGGTGTGTTTTGCCTCTCAGCTCCAGAGATGTTTCTACGTCTCATTCTGTGAGTTGATCCTGAGTTGTTCGATCTTCGAGAATATCGATCCTTCTAGAGTTTTCCCTTTCCTCTCTTTGTCATGTTAGTTGGAGTTCTCAGAGCAAGACAACGAGACAAAGATGGTGATTGAATCAACGTTCTTATGAGATGCAACCTAGATTGTGAAGATTGTGTTAGCTTGCGTTACCCCCTTCATCTTACCCTACGCTTGAATCTCGGGACGAGATTCTTGTTTAGTGGCGGTGAGTTGTCACATCCCTAGCTTCTGGCAATTCACTAGGCTAGCTTCATGTGTGCATCATGTTTAAATTCAAATGAATATGAAATGGGGATGTTCAAACCCTAGCACCAAATGAAATGCAACTAGGATCAAAATAAAAATATTTTCAATGAACCCAAAATGCCCTTCAGAAAAGTTCATCATTTTTGGATTGGTTTAAAACCTCTGCCAAAAATGGTGCACATATTTCTAGGTCCATTTTGGATTTTCGAATTAATTCATAAAGTATTTGAATTTGGGCATTTAAATGCTATAAAATATTCTAAATGCCCAAATAATTCTGGAAATAAGTGAGGGCTGTTGAGAATAATCTAAACAGAGCCCACAATTATTCCAGGATTTTTGGAAGTGCCTAGCTATTTTTAATAAAGCCCAACAGATATAGAAATATAGAAAAACAGAATTAAATGGAAGAGAGAGAGAGAGAGAGAGAAAGGCCACAAGCCACTTACATGGCGGCCCAAGTGGCCGGCCCAGCCCACCAGCGCCCCCTTGTCATCTTCCTCCTCTGCCAGGAGGACAACCAGGTGAGTGGCGAGCGACGACGCTGCTCTGGCCACCTCCTGCTTCCTCCCCGGGCCTTCTAGCGACTCCACGGAGACGCCCCGTGTCCCCTCGCTCCTCTCCCTCACTCGCTGCACCCTCTCCCCTCCCCTGGCTCTATCCCTTGAGCTCACCTGGCCTTGGCCGTCACCGCCGACCCGGCCTTCATGTGACAGCCATCTCCAAACCTCTCCGACACGCCCCCGAGCTCCGCCGTTCCGCCCTCGTCCTCCTCGTCGTCTCAGGCGACCAGAAGAGCCCCAACGCGCCGTCCCCGCCCCCTTCTTCCTCCTTCGGCCATGGAGATCGCCGGCGACCTTCCGCCGTCATCGAGCTGCCCCCGAGCATGTTGAGATCACCGATGACCTCACCGTGAGCTCCTCTACCCAACCCCTCTCTCCCCTCTGTCGATTTCCTCCTCTAGCCCCTTCGGCCACCTCGACCGAAGCTCGCCACCGTTGCACTTCGTCGCCGCCATGGCTAGAGCCCACCTCCGCCGTGTCTGAGAGCGTCACCGTGCTCAGAACGTTTGCAGGAGCACCTAGCACCCCACCGCTCGACCAGCCGTGCACCACAACGCCGGTTCCGAGCGCAACCGAGCTCCGGCCGCCGCCTGCCATCGTTGGAGCCGTTGTTTCCGGCCTCCTCTCGCCCAGCCGCATGCTCCGTTGGATGCGGCGCACGTCCAGCAGCCCATAGGGCCAAACCCCGAGTCGAACGGTCGCCGGACGGCGAATCTCGAGCGCCTCCGCCGCCCTGTTTGGTCGCCGGCGGCTAACACGATCGCCGACGGCCACCTAGTTAGGACTAATCACCCTGCTAATTAGCCCCCTCTCTCACTGACATATGGGCCCGCGCCCTTAACTAACCATGGCTTAAACTTCTGTTTAGTTGAGGTTAATCACAGTGGCCCCACGCGTCGGCGTTGACCTTGCTGACGTGGCTGTTGACCAGACCCACATGTCATTGACCCTAGGCAGCACTATGTCACTAACTAGTGGGCTCCACAGGTCAGGTTTGACCTGGCCGAGCCAGTTGACTTGCTGACGTCACACCGATATCATGCTGATGCAGTAATCTGTTTTCTGGATTTTAAATGAATCTTAAATGATTTATTTATTTCAGAAAAATAACCAAAACTTCTAAAAATCATATAAAATCAACTGTAACTCCAAATAAATAAATTACATATGAAAAATGATCATAAAAATCCAAAGATTCTGTTTATGGCATTATCATGCATGTTTGAACAACTTAAAGCTACTGTAAACAACAATTTGAATTAATGGCACTTGAAATGTCATATATGGAGTTTGAATTTGAATCTTAGATTCAAACCAACTCCATTTAACTTGTTGCTAGTTGCATTATCTCAAACCACAACATACTGCCATGTCATGATCATGCATCATATTGTGCATTGCATTGAGTGTGTTCTTCCTTGTTTGCCGGTGTTTGACCCCTCTCGATAGATGTGGTTCTGGCGATGAGTTTGATGACACCGATGAAGAACTATACTATCTTCAGAAGTGCCAGGCAAGCAAAACCCCCTTGTTCATTCCGATAAAATCCCACTCTCTCGCTCCTGCTCTCTTTTGCTGCATTAGGACAACAACGATTCAACTGTTACATGCTGCGGTAGTTGAACCCCTTTCCTATGCATGACCTGTCATTGCCACAGTAAATAGATGAAACCCACTAGCATGAGTAGGAGTTGTTTGAGCCCTGATGTGCCTACTCTGTCGGCATTCTGGGAACGGGGGTCCCCAGACTTGCCTGCCTGCGGCCTGCAGCGTGGCTCGAGGGAGGCTCAGGACAGCCCATCTTCATTAACACAAACTCTAGACCCTCGCGAGGGGCCAAGCCTCGCGGGGCAGACGACCAGGAGCTTCCTCAGGCACGGCCTCGTCAGGCTGGCTCATGAGGAGGCGGAGAGTTCAAGGCAGGGTACCTCGCGAGGTGCCCGTGACTCAAGCCATGACGACCAAGGGCGCCAGTCGGGCGCCCAGCCAGCCTTGCGTCCTCCTTTCCTCTTTGGTGCAAAGGGAGCAAGCGCAGCAAGAGCATCAAGCAAAGGCATCTGCTTCGTGCAACAAGACCAAGACCAGCCCCAACGGCCGGAAGGGAGTCATCGTGGAGCCCAAGCAGCATCATCACCAGAGCCTTTGGCGGCGAGGACCAACTTTAGTCAGGATAAGTGTACCCGCTGTTCCCCTTCAAAATGGCCAATTGTTGGCGCCCTTCCCGCTCAATATTTGGGAAGAGGCCCAGGGCCTTTGCCTATAAATAAGAGTAGCCACACTCAGAGTAGGGGATCCGACGATCTGGCGTTTGGAATCCAGAGAGAGAGATAGAGACCCGATCCTCAAGCTAGAGCGACGGGACACCACCTAGCAGTTCATCACACCCACCAAGAACAGACCCTCGCGAGGCTGTTCTTCCTCAGATCTTATTCTTCATCAGCCCCAGAGGCAATCCACCACACCACAAACTAGAGTAGGGTATTACACCACAACGGTGGCCCGAACTAGTATAAATCTTGTGTCTCTTGTGCTGTTCTTCTTAGCAGTTTAGGTCCCTGCGATTCGGCGAGGTACGAGATGGTGGAGGGTTGGATCTCCGCACGCACCCCAGAGTTCGAACCTTAAGGGTCTGCCGGAACCCGAAATCCGACATTTGGCGCGCCAGGTAGGGGTGCGCCGAATCTGCTTTCTTCGTCGCCTCGTTCTTCCCGACCACCGCAACCATGTCTCGACGCTTCGTCGGGCCAGCGCTGAAGCGCCGAGCTGCTCGCCTCCCATGTCGCCAGACGGCTCCCGTCGGCGGGCGTCCTCGTTATTCCCGTCGCTTTGCCATCAACGCCGCCACCGCCCTGGGGAACGAGCAGCAAGCGTCCGCCCCAAAGACTGCCCATGAGGCGGGACGGCCGCACCGCCACGCCTTTCGCCACCCCCTGGTTCTTCGTCACGCGCGCCGCTGCCATGGAGGCCCGAGCTGCACTCATCGCGCTAACGAGCTCTGTGCACGCCTGCCGACGACGTTTACGAAGAATGGCTCGACCGAAGTCGCTGAGCTCGTCCGCTGGGAGGCGACCCTTCGCCGTCTGGCTGCCATCGCACCCCACCCGCTGGCGATGAAGCTCCCGGGTGCCTCACCGCCTCCTCCTCAAGACGGAGCCCTGGCCTCAAAGCGCTGGTCCTCGGGCGGAACCTGCTCGCCAGCACCGGCGCGGCAAGAGCAGAGCTGCCAAGAAGTGCCTCGCCCGCAAGAAGCTGCCCGAGCGCTCCCCGCTCCAGCACGTCAAGACCCTGCGCTGCCCCCGGCCGCGGCGCAGGGAGACCCGCAAGAACAAGCTCTCTGCCGTCCGAGGCCCCCCGCGCCTTCAGCACCGAGCTGCGCAGCATCGTGTGGCCCGCCAAGTTCAAGCCAGACCTGCCTCCACGCTACGACGGCACGGCTGACCCTACGGAGTTCCTCCAGCTCTACGAGCTGGGCATCGAGGCTGCCAACGGGGATGAAAAGGTCATGGCGAATTGGTTTCCCATGGTGCTCAAGGACGGAGTGTCACGCCCTCGATGCGGCTATATCTCCCACGTGTCGAAGCACGACTTAGAGGCATAACCGCATTGAAAGCAATGTCGCAAGTGAGGTAATCTTCACACAACCCATGTAATACATAAGGGAAAAGGATACATAGTTGGCTTACAATCGCCACTTCACACAATACATGAGTAAAACATTACATCATACAGATACAATCAAGGTCCGACTACGGAACCAAAATAAAAGAAGACTACCCCAAATGCTACACAGATCCCCGATCGTCCCAACTGAGCTCCACTCTTGATCAACTGAAACGAAACAACACAAAGAACAAGATCTTCATCGAGCTCCTCCTTGAGCTCGGGTGCATCACCTGCACGGTCTCATCGGCACCGCAAACTGGTTTTGGAAGTATCTGTGAGTCACGGGGACTCAGCAATCTCACACCATGAGATCAAGACTATTTAAGCTTAAAGGTAGGACAAAGTAGTGAGGTGGAGCTGCAGCAAGTTTACTAGCATATATGGTGGCTAACATACGCAAAAGAGAGCGAGAAGAGGAGGCAAAGCACGGTCGAACAACTATGATCAAGAAGTGATCCTGAAACTACTTACGTCAAGCATAACTCCAACACCGTGTTCACTTCCCGGACTCCACCGAGAAGAGACCATCACGGTTACACACGCGGTTGGTGTATTTTAATTAAGATCAACTTCGGGTTTTCTACAACCGGACATTAACAAATTCCCATCTGCCACATAACCGCTGCACGGCTTTCGAAAGTTCAAAACCTGCAGGGGTGTCCCAACTTAGCCCATGATAAGCTCTCGCGATCAACGAAGGAATAGACCTTCTCCCCGGGAAGCCCGATCAGTCTCGGAATCCCGGCTACAAGACATTTCACAGCAATAAAACAAGTCCAGCAAAACCGCCCGATGCGCCGACAATCCCGATAGGAGCTGCACATATCTCGTTCTCGTGGCAACACCGGATGAGACTAGCTACGAGTAAAACCAAACCTCGGGTTGCCTCAAGGTGGCCCCCAGTAGCTCGGTTCGGGCCAGCACTTAGAGAAGCACTGGTCCGGGGCTAAATAAAGATGACCCTCGAGAGAGCGACTCCCAAGGGAAAAGTAGGTGGTGGTGAGGCAAATGGTAAAACCAATGTTGGGCCTTCTTTGGAAAAGTCTTATTCAAAGCGAACCGTCAAGGGGTCCCATAAATCACCCGACCGCGTTAGGGACGCAAAATTCGGGAACATAATACCGATATGACGGAAACTAGGCGGCAAGAGTGGAACAAAACACCAGGCATAAGGCCGAGCCTTCCACCCTTTACCAAGTATATAAATGCATTAATTAAAATAAGATATAATGTGATATCCCAACAAGTAAACACGTTCCCACAAGGAACAACATCTCCGAGTTCCAACAAGGAACAAACTTCATCTTCACCGCAACTAACAACGCTATAAGAGGGCTGAGCAAAGCGGTAACATAGCCAAACAACGGTTTGCTAGGAAAGGATGGTTAGGGGCTTGACATGGCAACATGGGAGGCATGATATAGCAAGTGGTAGGCATCGTAGCATAGGCATAGCAAAAGAGCGAGCATCTAGCAAGCAAAGATAGAAGTGATTTCGAGGGTATGGTCATCTTGCCTGAAATCCCGCAAGGAAGAAGAACGAGTCCATGAAGAAGACAAAAGGACGAATTCGAGCGAATCCTCACAACTCCGAACGGAACCGAAGCTAACGAGAGAAGCAAACCGGAAAGAAGCAAACAACATAGTAAACACACAATCATAAACATGGCATGATGCACAAACAAATATGATGCATGTCCGGTTTAATGAGGCATGGCATGGCAATATGCACAAACAACACTACAGGTTAAGTGGAGCTCAATATGCAACGAGTTGCATATTGACGAAACACCACAACACTTATTTAGTTTGATCTCGGTTAGGTACACAACAATATTAAATATTGTTAAACATGGCAAGAGGTGGAGCATAATTAAACTAGCTATTTAGGCAAGTTTAAATGAGGCCGGAAATAAGAAACAACAATTCCGGAAAATCCCCATAAGCAATATTTTAGATTCGGTACTGTTCTGCCCTAAACACAATTTTAGAGTTGTTAAACAGCAACATAAAGTGGACCATGATAATCTAGGCATTTTTCCACCCCATTTACATATAAAGAACATTTAATTCCGAGTTACGGTTATTTAGTTATGAAATAAATCATTTTAGCATGGCATATTAGCAAATTAATGCAAACATCAATTTAAACATTTTTAACATAGATGAAAGTGGCATATTATTAATCTACACAATTTTCTGAGCATATTACATATAAGGTTTGTTTAAATCCGATGCACGGTTAATTAATTATTACATGCATGAACTTGAGGGGCAATCAGTAAATATGCGCTTCTGGATAATTAGCAAAAATCGCAAGACGGAAAAAAAATGCAACAGGCCGAATCCGGCTAGCCCAACAGTGCACAGGGGGCTCGGGGAGGCAGCTCACCATGGCCTTGGCCCGGTCGGTGAGGAAGGAGGCCGGAGGGTGGCGCTGGCCTGGAGGGAGTTGGGCCTGGCCTTGCTGCGGGGCCCACGAAGGGATGCATCGGTCAACGGCGAGCGGGACGAGCTCGGGGGCTCCTCCCGATCCCCAGGCGGCGGCGACGACGGAAGGCGGGGCGACGCCGGGCGAGGGGCGAGGTCCGTGAGGCCAGGGACGGACGGGAAGGCTGAACAGGCGGATCGGGCCTCCGGCAACCGGATCTCGACCAGAGGAGGCCAGCCGAGGCGCGGACTCCAGCGAGATTCGAGTTCGACGGAACCTGCGGAGAAGAGAGAGAGAGAGTGAGGCAGGGTGAGGGAGAGGGAGAGATGGCGCAGCGACGGAGCTGGCACAGGGAGTCGCCGCAGAGGCTCCGGTGGCCAGCGATGTAGGCAGCGCGCAGAGGAACTTCGGGATCGGGCTCCTTCCGATCCGAACGAGCGAGGAAGGGAGCCTCGGGGCTGCAGGCTCACGCTGTGGGAGCGGCGGCGCGAGATCCGGCCTCAGCGGGCGGATCTGGGCTTCAGCGGGCCCACGGCGAGGAGGGGGCTGAGGCGGCGTGGCGCTCACCCAGTGGAGTGGAGGCGATGGCTGGGTGGCATGGCCACTAGGGCGCCGCCATGTGGCAGGGATGAGGTGGAGCGCGCCGGATTTGAGGGGGAAGACGGCGGCTGTGGAGGGAGGTTGGTGGCGGCCCTCGAGGTGGGAGGAGGCTGGGAGATGATTGGGGCACGAGATTTTTGGAGGAGGGGTAGGTAGCTGCCCAAAATGGAAGGGGGGTGTCCATTTATAGCAGGGATGGCTAGGGTTTGGTTTTCGGGGGTTTTTGGAGCCCTCCGATCTCGATCGGGCGATTCCGGACGCGAGGGGGTTAGGGGGCTGCAGGTTGGGTTGTGACGAGAGGGTCTGGACCGAGGGGAGAAATAGAAATGCAGCCCGGCAATCGCTTCCGGAGACCGAAAACGTCCGGCGAAGGTACCGCAATGGTACCGCTATGTTTAACGGTTGGGCTATCAAACGGACTCGAATGCGATTTAAACTTGGCAGGCGGCCTGTCTACACTATAATAAGACCGCATGACAAGTTGCAACCCATTCCGAGAACATTATTATGCCACTTATAAAATAATATTTCGGAGGTGCAGCGCTTGCGAGTGTATCGGGGCTCGGAGCGGACAACGGAGAAAAGCCCGGCGGAACACGACGGATGCAAGTTTTGAAAAACATGCGGATGAAATGCTGATGATGCCATGAGACTAGATGCATAACAAGAACAAAAAGCAAAACAACAGACAAAAACCCAACCACGAAGGAAAAAAATCACATCTCCTAAAGGGCAAGAGTCGGAGTTACGAATATGGAAAGTTGTATCCGGGGCGTTACAACACTCCACCACTACGAGAGGATCTCGTCCCGAGATCTAGGATGGCACCGGAGGGAAAAGGAAGAGGAAGATAAGAGGTAAAGTAAGTTGCTTCTTTGACAAACGAATGAAACCAAAGAACCTTGAGAGGTTGAACAAAATGAAAGAAAGAAAACAATGAAGATGAAGAAATTTTAAAACACCATGTTAGAAAAAAGGAACAAGGGATACGACGAAAACCAAGAGGTTTAGTGATAAGATAGAATCGAAACCACTCTGGTCAAAACTAGATAGACAAAGAATAAGATTGATAAAATTTGGGCAGCACTCCGACTGCAAATGGAAGGAATTGAACATGATCTTGATAAGATGAGAGGATACTTGATGAAATCAACAACACACTGCCTCCGGAACTATCGAAAGAATGGCACAAGGGGTAAAAAACATTTCAGTCCGCACTCCGGTTGAGGAAGCATGCAAAACTTGATAAGATGAGAGAACTCGAATGAAAACATGATACTCCGGTTAAATGGATAAGCAAGAAAAAGAACATGATCTTGACAAAAGAAGATGATGGGTCGAAGAGAGCAACAGCACAATGCCTCCGGAAACAATGCATGATAGATAGAAAGTTGGAATGAATAGAACGAAGAATGAAACCAACATCTCCCACCATAAATGAATTTGAAAGAGCATCCTTACGAAGTAGGATTGAACGGAGTTGTTTGAAAAACAACAACGGTAAGGATAAGCTTGTAGTGGGCTTATGAAAACATCTCAAAAATTATGAGGTGAGCTTACGCCACCAACGGAAACAATTGATTGGATTGAGAGCAACACGGAGATGAAAACTTCTTTCATTGAGAGGATAGGAGGAAAACTTGGATCATTGATAAGCACCACAAATAGCAACATTCCTTCGGAAAGGCTTTAGGTGAAATCTAAACCAAGATAACGCCAACGAATAAATTGTTGGGTTGAAAAGATCTCGTGAACGAAGAAAAATGATGGATTTAAATATCTCATTCCTGACAACTTGTGAATCAAGAAACACGAAGGGAAATTGTCAAGAATGTCCTGACAACTTGTGAATCAAGAAACACGAAGGGAAATTGTCAAGAATGACATAACACCATCTCAAGAGATAAGGTAGAAAGAATTGCACTTTTGAATGCAAGATGAAGAATGCTTGAACTCCTCAAAACAAAACATGTGTTGGAGCCATGTTTATATTGAAGTATGGCTTGACGGATCTTAACTCCGCGAGAAATCTTGATGAACAATTGAAGAATGAAACGAATCCTTGATGAACCATCATGTATAGCCTCCATGAAGAACTCCGGTAAGAAAAGGATGATAAAAGAAAGAGAAGTTGCAAATACAAGGTGAAGCCTTGCAGTGATAAGATGAAGCTTTGAAATGATATAGCCGAGAAGAACTTGGAACTCCGGAAAGAAAAGATGAAGCAAATGAAATCAAGAATTTTGATGAACCTCCAAAATAAGGAATTGAATTTACTCGATGAAACAAGAATAAGAATTACATTATGCTGATCCTTCACCAATTAAATTGATGACAAGCAATGGATTAGGCATACTACTTATTCTCGTAGAAAGTATTAAGATAGATATGGCGCAAACTTGGGAAGGTCTTCAACGAACCACCGTAGGATTGGAAAGAACGAATGAGTCTATATGATAACGAAGGAAGAGAACTCTTGAACAAACCACCATAAGAATTGAAAATGAAAGTAGCAAAGGCACAATTCACCGGAAGAATTGGAAAAGCGAATAAAGATGCTTGACAAAATTTAGATACATTAGAACGAAGAGATCATGAACTGATTAGAGGAAATTTCGACGATGCACCGGTGAGATTTGGAAAACCAGAGTTGAACGCTTGAATGAATAATTCTGAGATGATGGGCTCCGAAGAATCAAACTGAAAAGACTCCTGAAATGCTCCGGGTGGGTTAAAAGAATTCTCACAATCAAAACAATTATGAGGATGGCACAAAGCTAGAACCATGAATCTTGAAGAGAAAGAAGCGAGATTTAAGAGAAACTCTTCTTCGGTCTTCAAAATTCGAGAATGACGACGAGAAACACCATGAATTATTGAATCACTCCGGAATGAAAATTAGGAAGGTTGAACCAACAATGAAAATAATTTGGAAGATCTTGGAGAAAACCAAGACTGATGATAATTGCTTCTTTCGTCAAACTGTGCAAAGAAGTTGGGAAGAGCTCGAGGAAAATAAAAGAGTCAGGTAAGATCCTGGAAAAAGACCTGTGGGTTAGGGCCCACTCAAAAGAACCACCGTTGAACAAATGTTTGAAATAGATATTGCACCGGTAGAATTAAATGGCTTGAATGGGATAACCAACTCGAAATAACTTGAACGGATTAAGAATGGAAACACGAATCTTCTGAGATATCTTCATCACTCCAGAACAATTGAATAACAAGAAGTGAAAGACTATGAGGTGCACGGTATGGGAAAACATTGTGAAAAGAGGAAAAGGGATAAGATCAACACGAAATCTTGAACTAAATCCACCGGAGAAGAAAATTAGAATGGAACAATGATAAGCTTAAAGCTTCCTTAGCGTCTTCATGAGAAATCACCGGATAAAACATTAAAGGAAAAGAATGAAGAAACTTCACTCAATAAAATGGATACTTGATTAAGAAATCTGAGTCCTTGAAGAAAAAGGGTGGGAGGGCGGGAAATCAAAACAACTTGGGTCGGATGAAACGAACACCGTTGAGAAAAAGCTTAGAATTGATCTTGCGAATGTTGGAATGATCGGATCCACTTGAAGAGAAGCACGCGGTTGAGAAAAGAATTGACATGACAAGCTCGTGATCAAGAAGGATTAGTATTCACATAGCAATATGAGAACACCATTTAGGAAAGTATGGAATCCACACTTGACATTGAAGCAACTTGAATACCACAAAACGGAACAAAAACAAAGGATTTGGCTTGCAGAATAAGCCGAAACAAATACATATGATAGAGATTTACCCAATCTCATATCATGCATCTGTCGGAAAGATATCCTAGGAGCTACTTGAATTCCCACCTATAAACTCCGAAACTTTCTCGTTATGCAATCTGGTGTTGGGGATACAGGGGACACAAAATATATCACCCAAACTAACAATACCTAGATCCAAATTTGTATCCATCCGTCAATACATAACCAAGAAATCCTCGGTAATCGTGTACCTCGACCTTCAAAAACATCCGTTATACAAGTCATGGCAATACTCCACTTTTCGCCACAAGATCTTTGGGCTATCGGGGTTATCTCACCAACAAGCGCACAAAAGAGATTTCGATGTCGGTAAAACTCGGTATTCCAGAATCGCAGCGATAAAATTGTGACGACAACACCTCGGAGCTCAACTCCCCGACACCGCCACAACCCCTAAATGTCGGGAGGCACCAAGAACAATGTTCTCGTCCACAAAACCATCGAACGATTCCAAGATACCAGCGTGATCCTAAAAATTTTTAGTGAAATTTGAGGAGAGAAAAGTCAAAACTTCTACGTCAGGAGACCTCACCAGAGCGACGAAGGGACTGAGGAGTAAAAAGAATCCTACTCTCCGATATATATAATCCTAAGACTCAAAACATTTTCCATTCTAGACTCAACAACGTCAGCAAACAATCAAGTAGGGGGCTCCTAAGTCGGGGAAGGCTCGATTACCAACTTGTCACGCCCTCGATGCGGCTATATCTCCCACGTGTCGAAGCACGACTTAGAGGCATAACCGCATTGAAAGCAATGTCGCAAGTGAGGTAATCTTCACACAACCCATGTAATACATAAGGAAAAGGATACATAGTTGGCTTACAATCGCCACTTCACACAATACATGAGTAAAACATTACATCATACAGATACAATCAAGGTCCCACTACGGAACCAAAATAAAAGAAGACTACCACATATGCAACACAGATCCCCGATCATCCCAACTGGGCTCCACTACTGATCAACTGAAATGGAACAACATAAAGAACAAGATCTTCATCGAGCTCGTCCTTGAGCTCGGGTGCGTCACCTGCACGGTCTCATCGGCACCTGCAAACTGGTTTTGGAAGTATCTGTGAGTCACGGGGACTCAGCAATCTCACACCCGCGAGATCAAGACTATTTAAGCTTAAAGGTAGGACAAAGTAGTGAGGTGGAGCTGCAGCAAGCGACTAGCATATATGGTGGCTAACATACATAAAGATAGCGAGAAGAGGAGGCAAAGCACTGTCGAACAAATATGATCAAGAAGTGATCATGAAACTACTTACGTCAAGCATAACTCAAACACCGTGTTCACTTCCCGGACTCCGCAGAGAAGAGACCATCACGGTTACACGCCGTTGGTGTATTTTAAATTAAGATCAACTTCGGGTTTTCCACAACCGGACATTAACAAATTCCCATCTGCCCATAACCGCGGGCACGGCTTTCGAAAGTTCAAACCCTGCAGGGGTGTCCGAACATAGCCCATTATAAGCTCTCGCGATCAACGAAGGAATATACCTTCACCCCGGGAAGCCCGATCAGTCTCGGAATCCGGCTACAAGACATTTCACAGCAATAAAACAAGTCCAAGAAACCGCCCGATCTTGACAATCCCGATAGGAGCTGCACATATCTCGTTCTCGAGGCAACACCGGATGAGACTAGCTACGAGTAAAACCAAACCTCGGGTTGCCTCAAGGTGGCCCTTGATCAGCTCGGTTCGGGCCAGCACTTAGAGAAGCACGGGTCCGGGGGGGGCTAAATAAAGATGACCCTCGAGAGAGCGACTCCCAAGGGAAAAGTAGGTGGTGGTGAGGCAAATGGTAAAACCAATGTTGGGCCTTCTTTGGAAAAGTCTTATTCAAAGCGAACTGTCAAGGGGGTCCCATAAATCACCCGACCGCGTTAGGGACGCAAAATTCCGGGAACATAATACCGATATGACGGAAACTAGGGCGGCAAGAGTGGAACAAAACACCAGGCATAAGGCCGAGCCTTCCACCCTTTACCAAGTATATAAATGCATTAATTAAAATAAGATATAATGTGATATCCCAACAAGTAAACACGTTCCCACAAGGAACAACATCTCCAGGTTCCAACAAGGAACAAACTTCATCTTCACCTGCAACTAACAACGCTATAAGAGGGCTGAGCAAAGCGGTAACATAGCCAAACAACGGTTTTGCTAGGAAAGGATGGTTAGGGGCTTGACATGGCAACATGGGAGGCATGATATAGCAAGTGGTAGGCATCGTAGCATAGGCATAGCAAAAGAGCGAGCATCTAGCAAGCAAAGATAGAAGTGATTTCGAGGGTATGGTCATCTTGCCTGAAATCCCGCAAGGAAGAAGAACGAGTCCATGAAGAAGACAAAAGGCCGAAGTCGAGCGAATCCTCACAACTCCTACGGAACCGAAGCTAACGAGAGAAGCAAACCGGAAAGAAGCAAACAACATAGTAAACACACAATCATAAACATGGCATGATGCACAAACAAATATGATGCATGTCCGGTTTAATGAGGCATGGCATGGCAATATGCACAAACAACACTACAGGTTAAGTGGAGCTCAATATGCAACGAGTTGCATATTGACTTAAACACCTAACACTTATTTAGTTTGATCTCGGTTAGGTACACAACAATATTAAATATTGTTAAACATGGCAAGAGGTGGAGCATAATTAAACTAGCTATTTAGGCAAGTTTAAATGAGGCCGGAAATAAGAAACAACAATTCGGAAAATCCCCATAAGCAATATTTTAGATTCGGTACTGTTCTGCCCTAAACACAATTTTAGAGTTGTTAAACAGCAACATAAAGTGGACCATGATAATCTAGGCATTTTTCCACCCCATTTACATATAAAGAACATTTAATTCCGATTCACGGTTATTTAGTTATGAAATAAATCATTTTAGCATGGCATATTAGCAAATTAATGCAAACATCAATTTAAACATTTTTAACATAGATGAAAGTGGCATATTATTAATCTACACAATTTTACTGAGCATATTACATATAAGGTTTGTTTAAATCCGATGCACGGTTAATTAATTATTACATGCATGAACTTGAGGGCAATCAGAATATGCAGTTTACGGATAATTAGCAAAAATCGCAAGACGGAAAAAAATGCAACAGGCGAATCCGGCTAGCCCAACAGTGCACAGGGGGCTCGGGAGGCAGCTCACCATGGCCTTGGCCCGGTCGGTGAGGAAGGAGGCCGGAGGGTGGCGCCGGCTCGAGGGAGTTGGGCTGGCCTTTGCAGGGCCACGAAGGATGCATCGGTCAGCAGCGGCGGGGCGAGCTCAGGGGCTCCTCCCGATCCCAAAGCGGCGGGCGACGACGGAAGGCGGGCGACGCCGCGAGGGGCGAGGTCCGGGCGAGGCTGTGGACGGACGGGAAGGCTGAGCAGGCGGATCGGGCCTCCCGCAACCGGATCTGACCAGGAGGCCGCCCGGCGAGGCGCGGACTCGGCGAGATTCGAGTTCGACAGGAACCTGCGGGAGAAGAGAGAGAGAGTGAGGCAGGGTGAGGAGAGGGAGAGAGATGGCGCCAGCGGAGCTGGCACGGGAGTCGCCGTGAGGCTCCGGTGGCAGCGATGTAAGCGGCGCAGAGGAACTCGGGATCGGGCTCCTTCCGATCCAGACGAGCGAGAAGGGAGCTCGGGGCTGCGGGCTCACGCGCTGGGAGCGGGCGGGCGAGATCCGGGCCTGTGGGCGGATCTGGGCTTCAGGGCCCACGGCGAGGAGGGGCTGAGGCGGCGACGTGGCGCTCACCCAGTGGGTGGAGGCGATGGCTGGGTGGCACTGGCCACTAGGGCGCCGCCATGTGGCGAGGATGAGGTGGAGCGCGCGGATTTGGAGGGGGAAGACGGCGGCTGTGGAGGGAGGTTGGTGGCGCGGCCCTCGAGGTGGGAGGAGGCTGGGAGATGATTGGGGCACGAGATTTTTGGAGGAGGGTAGGTAGCTGCCCAAAATGGAAGGGGTGTCCATTTATAGCGAGGATGGCTAGGGTTTGGTTTTCGGGGTTTTGGAGCCCTCCGATCTCGATCGGCGGTTCCGGACGCGAGGGGGTTAGGGGGCTGCAGGTTGGGTTGTGACGAGAGGTCTGGACTGAGGGGAGAAATAGAAATGCAGCCCGCAACTGTTTCCGGAGACCGAAAACGTCCGAAGCGAAGGTACCGCAATGGTACCGCTTATGTTTAACGGTTGGGCTATCAAAGCGGACTCGAATCTGACGAAACTTGGCAGGCGGCCTGTCTACACTATAATAAGACCGCATGACAAGTTGCAACCCATTCCGAGAACATTATTATGCCACTTATAAAATAATATTTCGGAGGTGCAGCGTAGCGAGTGTATCGGGGCTCGGAACGGACAACGGAGAAAACTGACGGAACACGACCGGATGCAAGTTTTGAAAAACATGCGGATGAAATGCTGATGATGCCATGAGACTAGATGCATAACAAGAACAAAAAGCAAAACAACAGACAAAAACCCAACCACGAAGGAAAAAAAAAATCACATCTCCGGAAAGGGCAAGAGTCGGAGTTACGAATATGGAAAGTTGTATCCGGGGCGTTACACGGAGCCCGCACCTGGCTCCTGAATCTGGCCCCACGCACGATCTCTTCCTGGGCCGAGATGCGCACCCGCTTCGTCGCCAACTTCCAGGGTACTCGCGACCGGCCACCCGCCGTGAGCGACATGCGCCGAATCAAGCAGCAGCCAGAGGAAACCCTGCAAAAGTACATCCAGCGCTTCAACAACGCGCGCCTCAAGATCCCTGTGGTAACGGAGGAGGCCATCATCTCTGCCTTCTCCGACGGCGTCGCGGCGCGACGTCAAGATGAAGGAGGAGTCTGGCGATGCATGAAGATCCGTGCACCTCCACTGGAGCTATTCAACTTGGCGACCAAGTGCGCCGAGGCTGAGGAGGGCTCCTCTCCTCCTCGAGCTGCCTGCCACGGATCCCGAAGAAGAAGTCCAAGGCCAAGGGCGTGAAGCGCAAGGGGCTGTCGTGCTCATGGCCGAACTAGACACCAAGCGAGGCGAGATCAGCCCGAGTCCTCCAAGGGCAGCAGTCTTGCATGTACCACGACCTCCACACCCACAACACCAATGAATGTCAAGAGCTCCGGGCCGTGCTGAAGGAAGGGTCGGCAGACGCCCGGCGCAGCGACTGGGCCTACGGCCGAGGAGGAGGAAGGAATGCAGGGGCCATTTGGGAAGATCGCGGCCCGCGCCAAGGGTGGCGCGACCAACCTCGCGAGGACCGCTGGCAAGACCCACCTCGCGAGGGGGGCTGGAGGGATCAGCCTCGTGAGGATCGCCCGCAGGGGAACGCAGACATCCCTCCTCTCCCGCCGCCACCAAGGAGAATCGAAGACCGTCATCGGGGCCGAGGGGCTGGGGCTTCGAGAAGCGTGTGCGATCGCTTGCATCCTGGGTGGAGCTCAAGCCCAGCCTCTCGGCGCATCTTCAAGCAGTTCGCCCGCGAGGTGAATGCAGTCCTCCCCACGCTCGAGTCCACGCGCCCTCTCAGGTGGTCGGCGTGCGCCATCACGTTCAGCTCAGCGGATCAGCTCAAGTGCTCAGCCACAGTCGGAGTTCTCTCGATGCTTTGTTCCCCAATCATCGGCAATGTGCTAGTCACCAAGACCCTCATCGACGGGCGGAGCAGGGCTCAACGTCACCCGTCTGTGGAGACATTCAACAATCTTCAAGTGCCTTACGGTCGGCTTGACCAACCAAGCCTTTCTCCGGAGTCACCGACGGCTCCATGGTCCCGATCGGGCAGGTCCGCCTTCCTGTCACCTTCAGGGCCCGCGACAACTACCACACCGAGCTCATCGACTTCGACGTCGCCCACATTTGCCTGCCGTACAATGCCATCCTCGGGTACCCAGCGCTGGCCAAATTCATGGCCGTAACCCACCATGGCTACAACATCCTCAAGATGCCAGGAAGCGGCGGAGTCATCACGGTGCCACTGTGAAGAGAGAGATGCAATGTGCTCCCTGGAAGCGAAGCTTTTCAGCCGCATGTTGGAAGATCCAGACCCACGATGGCAGGAGGCCTCCGAAGCCGCTCCCAAGAAGAAGAAGACATCGACCGGCCCGGCTCTTCAAGAGACAGGCCCTCGTGGTCCACATCGGGCCGGGGAGCCTCCTTCCATCGCATAGGAAGCGCTCCGGCGCCCTCCTCGAGCGGGGCTCGGGGCTCTCCCCTGGAGGGCCGCCGACCTCGCCAAGGTCTCGAGGGAGGCGCTTGGGCACCACGTGGGCGTGTTTGAAGCACGTTTCCATAGCGGGAGCAAGGCACGGAGGGCCGAACCCTCAGTAGTTCGTCCGCAAGGCCATTCAGGAGTTACAGGAGTCAAGTGTCATGAGGGGCAGCCGCCGCCTACCCGCTGTGGCCCCCCATCCAGGCGAGGATGGTGGGCTGCGCGCCTGCATCGACGTACCAAGGCTCAACCGAGCCGCATCTCAAGAGCGCCTCTGGCCCCTCATGAGTGGGGCGTTGCAGTCCGCCACACACAGCTACGTACGCATGCCTTATGGCCTGCCAAACGCGGCTGCTGCGCACCAGCGTCTCATGAGGACCATCCTGGAGGCTCAAGAGGTCAGGCACGCCGCAGCCCTGGCGGAGATGGAGATGGCCCGCGAGGAGCCACCAGCGCCTCCGGAGCCTCCCGAGGCCCCAGGGTCTGGGGGCTCGTGAGGATCGGCTCCCGCAGCCCACCGAGTCTGCTACACCGACACCCCTTCATCCCCAACATCACCAAGTGACATCGTTAAGTTTTATTTCCGGTGGGGCGCCTTGAGGCCGCATTATTCCCGGGCAGCGTGGAGTCCGTCCTGCGGCATGTATCCCTTTTTACTTCATGTCGTTAGCTAATCCTGCTGGGGGCGCCCCTCGGTCTGCATCATCCCCAAGCCGCTCGGGCCAGTCCCAGCGGCATGTATCCTTCCTGCCTTTTCCTTAGGATTATGCTCTCGCTCCACCATGCTTGTTATTTGGTGCCTTTTCCTGGGTGGCGGAAGCTTGCACGTTCAAGGGGTGCACGAGCATCACGACTCGGGGCTCCTACCGGCTCTCCGGCCCTCACCCTCTGGTCTTGTCCATGGCATCGCGACACAGCTTGCCAGCGGCCAGGCTGAGACCAGCTCGAGAGCCGGGACCCGAGGACGTAGAGTTTCGTCATCTAACCCAGCTTGCGCGTTAAAGGGGGGGTGCCTGAGCATCGTGAATCAGGGCTCCTACCGGCTCTCCGGCCCTCACCCTCTGGTCTTGTCCATGGCATCGCGACCTGGCTTGCCAGCGACGGCTGAGACCAGCCCGAGCCGGGTCCCGAGGGCGTAGAGTTGTGTCATCTAATCCAGCTTATGGCGTTAAAGGGGGGTGCACAGGCATCACGACTCGGGGCTCCTACCGGCTCTCCGGCCCTCACCCTCTGGTCTTGTCCATGGCATCGCGACACTGGCTTGCCAATGACGGCCGAGACCAGCCCGAGAGCCGGGACCCAAAGGCGTAGAGCACCGCATCCGCCAAATTTGCGAGAACACACTCGAAGATAAGGCCCAGAGCCAGGCGCAACCCGCCTTGAGGTAGGGCCTCGTGAGTCCCGCGCAGGCTCACGGGTGCCCCGACACACCTCGCGAGGCCTCTCGCGCCTCTCCAAAGCAACTAACGGTAGAACTAATGATCTCCACGGCGAGCTCTTGTTCCTGTTGTGGTGAACCTGCAGGGTCTCTCCAAGGAGCACGAAACAACCTCGCCACGCAATCTCTCGTCGGCCGAGGCACGGACCTGGCACCGCACCAGGAAGCATTGTCCTAACCCTTGAGATAAGTCATCCTCTGGACACTCTAGTTATCACAACACCACCCCGCACTCAATGCAACCCCGTGTTAGCAACGTCTCTCTCCTTTCTCACCAAATGATGGCCGCTTGAGCGCCAAGGGGGACCCCCTGAGCATCGCGACTCAGAGGCTCTTACCGGACCTCGGGCCGCTCACCTCCTGGCCTTGACCACGGCATCGCGACACAGCATACCGGCCCGGCTGAAGCCGCCTTGGGGCCAGGACACATCGGCGTAGAGCACCAAGCCCTCACGAGGTCCGAAAGGAAGAAACTGCGCTAAAACGGAATGAGCATCCCGCATTGCCTCACAATAAGGATCATATTGACAAACGAAGCTGCAAATATCTTACAAGCCCCCGCGGGGTACGTTCTTGGCTCCTCGCAGGAACAAAAGACGCGAATCCTAAGGAGTCCTATCTACAGGGACCACCACGGCAGACGCCATCATCAACAGTGGGCCACCCGGTCCGGAGCCAACCCCATCCAGATCAGGTGCGGCGGCGACTGGCCTCGCCTGCTCGGGGCGGCCTTGAGCTCGAGGCTCGTAGCTGTCGTCGCTCGTCTCCGGCGTCGCGAAGAGCTCGGCGGAGTCGCTGGATCCTCCGGCGCCTTCGTCGCCTGAGAAGCTGCCAAGGGAGTGGTCGGTCGGCCTCCGTCTCACCACAGCAGGGCCCCGACCGCCTCTCCCGGGGCAGCACTCCAGCCGACGACCCTCCGCGTCGAAGAGCTTGAAGGATATCACTGAAGCACCGTCGTACTCCAGGTGGATCGTGAGGGCTCCCCTCGTCCTGCAGACCCGGGCGACCTCGTCCCAGCCTCGAGTCATGAAGACCTCGCCCGGGGCAACTACCGCAACCTCTGCCCCGGTCGCGAGGGTGCCGCTGCCGGCGTGCTGCAGCCAGAGTCCCAGGGGCTCCCCCTGCCGGACGATGGAGGCGAAGACAGAAGGAAGACGAATCCAAGACTTAGGAGGCGCGGCGACGCGAAGCACGAACTCCCGGAAGGAGCCCTCGGCGTGGACTCCTGGGGGGAAGACGCGCACACCGTGACCACTTGGCGTCGTCGGCGGCGCCATCGTGGCTCGGCGTCACCTCCTTCAGGGCCACCAATTTGCGCGTACAAGGGAAGAGGAAACCCTGGTGGTGGCCGCACGCACCAGGGCATGGGTGCCTCCTGGCAAGCGCTCCTGCCCTGACACCAGAGAGCAAGCCGCTTCTTTGGGGGGAGCGGGTCAGGATCCCCTTGAGGAGCCTTTCCCTTCTCTTCCCTGGAGAACCGGCGAATCGGAGCCATGGCAACCAGACGAGGCGAGGAAGAGGAGAAGCAGAAGGATAGACTGGAAGGGCACACGCCGTTCCGTACTTATATCCGGCGGAGGCCAACCATCGGCCCCCACGATCACCGATCATCATGACCAACTCTGCATGCAAGGACCTGTCGAATTCGGGCGGTTACCAAGGCGTCGTGGGGGAAGCGGCGCCTGCGTCTAATCAACCGCCACGCTGGCGCCCAAAAGGTCAGAGCTGTTAGGGCCATGACGCCGCACTTGCCCTTTCGCCTCTCTGCACGGCCAAGTCCGGGCGCGCCTCGGGCCCGGGGGCTATTGTCGGCGTTTTGGGAACGGGGGTCCCCAGACTTGCCTGCCTGCGGCCTGCGGTGTGGCTCGAGGGAGGCCCAGGACATCCCATCTTCATCAACACAAACTCAAGATCCTCGCGAGGGGCCAAGCCTCGCGGGGCGGACGACTAGGTGCTTCCTTAGGCACGACCTCGTCAGGCTCGCTCATGAGGAGGCAGAGAGTTCAAGGCAGGGTACCTCGCGAGGTGCCCGTGATGCAAGCCATGACAACCAAGGGCGCCAGTCGGGCGCCAGCCCGCGCAGCGTCCTCCTTTCCTCTTTGGTGCAAAGGGAGCAAGCGCAGGCAAGAGCATCAAGCAAAGGCATCTGTTTGATTGCAACAAGACCAAGACCAGCCCCAACGGCTGGAAGGGAGTCATCGTGGAGCCCAAGCAGGCATCATCACGGAGCCTTTGGCACGCGAGGACCAACTTTAGTCAGGATAAGTGTACCCGCTGTTCCCCTTCAAAATGGCCAATTGTTGGCGCCCTTCCCGCTCAATATTTGGGAAGAGGCCCAGGGCCTTCGCCTATAAATAGGAGTAGCCACACTCAGAGTAGGGGATCCGACGATCTGGCGTTTGGAATCGAGAGAGAGAGATAGAGACCCGATCCTCAAGCTAGAGCGACGGGACACCACCTAGCAGTTCATCACACCCACCAAGAACAGACCCTCGCGAGGCTGTTCTTCCCTGTACTATTCTTCATCAGCCCCAGAGGCAATCCACCACACCACAAACTAGAGTAGGGTATTACACCACAATGGTGGCCCGAACTAGTATAAATCTCGTGTCTCTTGTGCTGTTCTTCTTAGCAGTTTAGGTCCCTGCGATTCGGCGAGGTACGAGACGGTGGAGGGTTGGATCTCCACGCGCACCCTAGAGTTTGAACCTTAAGGGTCTGCCAGAACCCGAAATCCGACATACTCATTCGTGCTTGTTTGTCATGCCTGCTATTGCTTAGTGTTGTGTCAGGTCTGATTCATCGGGGATGAATTGGAATGGTGATGAACATGTCCTACTGTGTGTGAGCTAAGTGTGTGAACACGTTTTGGTAAAGGTAGCGGTGAGAGGCCATGTAGGAGTACATGGTGGGTTGTCTCATTGAAACCGTCCTCAGGAACTGAGTTATGTGTTTGTGATCCATGAAGCAGTTACTACCACACATTGGGTTCCGTAACTCGACCCCTCTCGGCTTATTAATCAACTCGATCTCTGTCCGGGGAGTTGCAACTAGTTTCGTGTTTGTAGGTAGTGTTAGTAGTCTACCAAGTGGCACCCGATGCAGGTGGGCTTGGGACAGACTAAACCTGATGGCCGGTGTACCAAGTGGCACCCGGATGGTGGGCTTGGGAACCCTGCACACATCGTTTGGGGCCGTGAGTGACACCCCGGCCGGATCTCCTTGCGGATGGAACCCGAATAGGCGATAAACCTGGACGAGAGACTTGTGTGGTTAGTCAGGTCGTGGCCGACTCCCTCGCCAGTCTTCCGCTTGAAGGTTGCCGAGATACATGACGTGTACATGGCGGTAAGTGGCAAGAGCATGTGTGAAGAAGTACACCCCTGCAGGGTTAACATTATCTATTCGAATAGCCGTGTCCGCGGTAAAGGACTTCTGGGTTGCACAATGCAGTTCATAGACAAGTGAAAGTGGGTACTCTAAAATACGCAAGATAAGCGTGAGTGCTTTGGATGGCGTTCTCGTGGGGAGGCAGGGCGGATCCATAGTCGTGTATTGATATGGTGAATATGTGGACTCATGTGCGCCACCTCAAAGAGTTACTTGCAGTCGTAGTTTAGGATAGCCACCGGTCAAAGCTGGCTTGCTGCAGTTAAAATCCACCACCCCCCTTTATTGATACTGATGCATATGTAGTTAGTTCTGATGTAAGTCTTCCTGGGTACATTTGTACTCATGTTTGCCTATTTTACGTTTTTTGCAGAGACTTCCGTCTCACTATTAGTTCCGCGTGGACTTCGACGTTTAGCTTGTTACCTCAGCTACGATCTTGTGCCCTCGGCAGGATCTGGTAGATAGTCAGGCTTATCAGCCTTTTTCATTTGTAGATGTCTGTACTCAGACATGTTAAGCTTCCGCATGTGCTTGACTTGTATGCTCTGAATGTTGGGTCATGAGACCCATGTTTGTAATATCTCGCTCCTCGGAGCCTAATGAATACATACTTGAGTTGTAGAGTCATGTTGTGATGCCATGTTGTATTTGCACATATCGAGCATATTGTGTGTATGCTATTGAAATGCTTGGTATGTGTGGGATCTGACTATCTAGTTGATTATCCTTGGAAGCCTCTCTTACCGGGAAATGTCTCCTAGTGCTTCCACTGAGCCTTGGTAGCTTGCTACTGCTCTGGAACACTTAGGCTGGCCGGCATGTGTCCTTCTTCGTTCCTGTGTCTGTCCCTTCGGGGAAATGTCACACGGTGTCTACCGGAGTCCTGTTAGCCTGCTACAGCCCGGTTTACCGGAGTCCTGCTAGCCCAGTTGCTACAGCCCGGATTCACTCGCTGATGACCGACACGTTCGTTGCTGGGTCATGTATGCCTGACCCCGTAAGTTAGTGCCACTTTGGGTTCACGACTAGCCATGTCAGCCGGGTTCTTTGTCATATGGATGCTAGCGACACTATCATATCGTGAGCCAAAAGGCGCCAAGCGGTCCCGGGCCTGGTAAGGCGACACCCGTGGGAATACCGTGCGTGAGGCCGCAAAGTGATATGAGGTGTTACATGCTAGATCGGTGTGGCATAGGATCGGGGTCCTGACAGCTTCGTTCAGCCCGCTCTTGGTGGACTGAACCTTCTCAACCACCACACCCATCAGTGTGCGATGCTCCTCCACGATGGAAGCACGTCGCAGTGCCTCCACCAAAGGGTTCGGCGCCTCTGGATTAGCAGAGGTCGCCGCTAGAGTTGGCGCTCCCCCTCCTTCTAAGGGGGTTTCTCGCTCGATTCCGGAGCCATATGGGTCTACGGAATAGTTTTTGGCTGGGGCCAGATTGGTCTCCACCGTCAGTCTCCATGGGGGTTGCACCCCCCATGTTCTCGGCAGCCGAGGCCTCACCCTCAGGCGCCGCATTGGCAGCCTTCCTCACCTCTCTGTGACCCGGAGAAGCCCTTCGGGACAACACTTCGGTGTCATCCGCGATGGCTGGCGGGGAGGCTTGCGGAGGCGTCTCGCTCTCCACCATCTCCGGCACCAGAGAGTTCCCCTCAGATGACGATGGTTGGGAGAGGTCGCGGGCCAGGCTGAAACACACAACATAATATGTTATATTACAATCATAAAAGATCAGATATCTATAAAATATCCTTTGGAACTTACGACGTGGCCAGGGGCTTTTCCCTGGGGCGACTCTTGGGGGTATGTTCGGCATCCGTGTCCGAACCGTCCGAGAGGGTTATCTTCTCCCTCTTGGACGCCCCCTCCTCCGGGTCTGCCGAGGCCGCTCTCTTCTTTTTCCTCCCCTTAAGGGGAGAATCTCTTTCTACCTCCTCCTCCTCTTCATCTTCATTTCCCTCGTGGGAGGAGAGAGCTTCGGTCTCTCCAGACACTGCGTCTGAAGTACCTTTACGGCGGAGGCCACCCTTGGCCTCCTTGCTCTTCTTCTTGGCCTTCTTCTCCGGCTCCTGATATGGCACCAGAAATAGCATCCTCGTTAGCAGAGGAGTGGCTGAGTCTTCAGGTAGCGGAGCCGGACACTTGATCCGCTCCGCCTTTGCTGTCCAGCCCTATGAGAGCGGCAGAAAACTTATTATACCTAAAACTTTATGGACCAAGGTATATGTTCGGGTAAAACACTTACCGGAGTGGCCGGATTCGCACTATCGAGGCCGATGTCTTCGGTCTTCTTTGGCCACGTCTTCTGGGCCTTGAAGAGCAGCTTCCAGATCTCTTCATGCGTTGTGCCGAAGAAGTGCTGCAAGGTCCGGGGACCTTCCGGATTGAACTCCCACATGTGAAGAGGCCGGTGTTGGCAGGGGAGGATCCAGCGGGAGAGCATCACCTGAATCATGTCAGTGAGACTGGTGTTCTTGCTTATCACATTCTTGATGCGCTTTTGCATCATCATCACTTCATCGGTCAACCCCCAGTCCAGACCCTTGTTGGTCCACGACGCGAGCCGCATAGGGGGCCCGGATCTGAACTCAGGAGTGGCCGCTGTCGGTGTCAAAACCAGCCAATCTTGGGTAGGGGGTCCCGAACTGTGCATCTGAGGATCAAAGGTAAGGAGATAGGGGACACAATGTTTACCCAGGTTCGGGCCCTCTTAATGGAGGTAATACCCTACTTCCTGCATGATTGACTTTGATGAGTATAGGGGTTACAAGAGTCGATCTACCTCGAGATCGTAATGGCTAAACCCTAGATGTCTAGCCTGTATGACTTGTCTTAGCCCCTAAGGACTAAACCCTCCGGTTTATATAGACACTGGAGGGACCTAGGGTTGTACAGAGTTGGTTCACAGAGAAATGAAACTATACATCCGAACACCAAGCTTGCCATCCACACAAAGGAGAGTCCCATCTAGACACGGGAGAAGGCCCTCTATCTTGTTTCTTCACGGCCCATCAGTCCGGCCCATGTCACATAGCCCGGACGCCCGGGGACCCATAATCCAGGACTCCCTCAGTAGCCCCTGAACCAGGCTTCACGACGCGTAGATTGTCTTTGGCATTGCAAGGCGGGTTCCTCCTCCGAATACTCCAAAGCAGTTGAACAAAAGAATTATATCCGGCTGTGTATAACAGTTACAACCCTGAACCACAAGGGAAAAATACTTAAAAAAAATAAGTCATGTCCAGTGACAGCTTTTTTGGCGAGACGTTATGCCTGGACTTATTATTATTTCGAACCGTTTTTTGGCCTCCCGCTTCGCGTTTTGAGGCGCGGCCTCTATTGACACGTCTTGTCAAAGCAGGGATCATGTCCCCTTATTGCGGGATTCTCATCAATACGGGTTTGGGTATTCCAACCGTGTCGTTTGCGCGACCCCTTGGGAATAGGCGTGTTTTAAGGCTTGTGAGGGGGCGCTTGATATTCACTGCCTTTATAAGAGGATAAGGATCCATATTTTTTTACCCCGCGCCTTATTCTTCCTCAGCCCTTCCATCCTCGAGCTCCAACACCCAAGTTCTGATCTTCCTCACCACCACCAACCTACCCGACCATGGCTGGATCTGTCTCTCAAGGCAAGTGGATGGCCTCCTCCATTACGGAGAAGGACATCAAGGAGCTCCGGGAAGCGGAGTACTTGACTGCGGACATCACGCACAGGCTCCCTGCCCAGAAGCAGGTCATCCCCACTCCGAAGCCCGATGAAAGAGTGGTATTTACCCCCCCCCACTTCCTCCGCAGACTAGGGTTTCCCCTCCAACCCCTTTGTTCATGGTCTCATGTTCTATTACGGGCTAGATTTTCATGATCTAGCTCCGAACTCCTTCCTTCACATCTCGGTGTTTATCGTCGTGTGTGAGGCATTCCTCCACATCCCCCCACACTTCGGCCTGTGGCTCAAGGCCTTCAATGTGAAGCCGAAGGTGGTCGACAGGAAGCACACGGATTGTGGCGGTGCCATGGTGAGCAAGCTCCCCAAATTTACCTGGCCCAAACGGGCCTTTGTGGAGACCGTCAAGATATGGCAGCAGGAGTGGTTTTACATCACCGAACCTCGCGGCACCAAGTGAGCGGCCGCTCCTGCATTCGGATCCGGACACCCGCTGCGGCTTGCGTCATGGACCAACAAGGGTTTGGATTGGGGATCGTCCGACGAGGTGTTGATGCTGCAAAAACGCATCAAAAATATCATAGAACAGGGCACCAGCCTCATTGATGTGATCCAGGTGATGCTCGTTCGCCAAACCCTTCCCTGCCAGTGACGGCCTCTTCATATGTGGGAGTTCAATCCGGAAGGGCCATGGACCCTGCAGCGATTCTTTGGTGTGACACAAATAGATCTGTAAGCTGCTCTTCAAGGCTCAGAAGTCGTGGCCGAAGACGTCTGAGGACATCGGCCTTGACTGCAATCATCCGGCCACCCCGGTAAGTGTTCAATTTCCGAACATAGCTTAGTTTATCAATCAAAGGAGTGTATTGAGAATTCCATCCTCTAAACAGGGCTGGACAAAGAAGGCGGAGCGGATCAGACGTCCAGCTCCACTTCCCAAAAACCCAGCTGATCCTCTACTAATGAGGATGCTGGTCCCGGCGCCATACCAGGCGCCAGTGAAGAAGGACAAGAAGAAGAAGAGCAAGGAGGCCGAAAGTGGCCTCCACCATAAAGGTACTTCAGACGCCATGTCTGAAGAGACCAAAGCTCACTTCTCTCACGAGGGAGATTAAGACGAAGAGGAGGAGGAGGCAGAAAGCACTTCTCTCCCTAAGGGGAGGAGGAAGAAAAGGGCGGCCTCTGTAGACCCAGAGGTAGAGGCTCCCAAGAGGGGAAAAATATCCCTCCCGGACGGCTCGGATTCGGATGCCGAAGCAATCCCTGAGTTGCGCCCCAGGCCGAAGCCCCTCGCCGCATCGTAAGTATGCAAGGGTGCCTTACATATGCCCAATATTTATGATTGCAATCTAACACATCGTATGTTGTAGTCCGGCCCGTGATCTCCCCCAACAATCATTATCAGAGGAGAATTCTCTGGAGCCGGGGATGATGGAGAGCGAGACGCCTCCGTGAGCCTCCTCGCCAACCGCCATGGATGACACCGAAGTGTTGTCCTGAAGGGCCTCTCCGGGCTATGAAGAGGTGCGGGAGGCCGCCAAGACGGTGCCAGAGGGTAACACCTCGGCTGCCGAAAACATGGGGGGCACAATCCCATGGGGACTAACGGCGGGGGTCCTGACCAGTCCGGCCCCCGGCCAAACACTATTTTGGAAACCCAAGTGGCCCTGGAATCAAGCGAGCAACCCCCTTCAAAGGAAGGGGGGGTGCCTACTCTGAAGGCAGCCTCCACTAATCCGGAGGCACGGAACCCTCTGATGGACGCACTGCAACGTGCTTCTGTCGTGGAGGAGCACCGTACCCTGATGAGTACGGTGGTTGGGAAGGTTCGGTCTGCCAAAAGTGGGCTGAACGAGGCCTTCAGTAGCCTGCTAAAAGGCTCCGAGGTATGCGATGTAATATTCTTGGCCGCTTTTCATATGAAAAATATGCCTGTATATAGATAGTAGCCCCTGAAACTCTGTTCGGCTTTGGAAAAAGGCCGAACAGAGGATCGATAATATTCGCAGGAGATAATGTACTTTTCTATTTTGAGAAACAGGCTTCACTGTTAGCGGCAAGCGCCCAGGCCGCCAAAGTATCCGAGCTCAAGCATAAGCTGGGGCTGGCCGATGAGGATCTCGTCCGCATCAACAAGAGGTTTGATGAAGCGCAAGGTATGTTTCAGAATATCTCGTTCATGCCTGTATTGATATGCAGACTCTGAGTCGAAGCTCATGCACTTCTATGTGTATGATTGCAAGCAGTGCTGCCGCGGTCAAGACAATCAGGGGTAAACTTGCCCAGGCTAAGGAGCAGGCAAGGGTGAACAAAGCGGACGCTAATAAAGCGGCCGAGGACTTGAAGTCCGAACAAGTCGTCCGTCGCCAATACGACGAGCGGGTGACCGAAGTGGAGCAAGCGCTCAAGGACACCACCCGCAAGTGCGGGTCCCTAGAGGAGAAGAATAAAGCCCAGGCAACCGACCTTACCAAGGCCCTTCAAGAGGCCAAGGAGGCGCGGGCTGAATCCCGAGCAGCTCGCGAGGAGATCCGGCAAGCCAAACAGATAGCGGCTGGTAAGCGCTTTATTTTACGGACTAAATTTGGCGGTCAAAGTTATGCCTTTCTTACTCGACTGTGGAGTTCTCCATACGCCTTTGTGGATCTTCCGAAGAGTGCCGCCGACGCCACACAGTTTTTCCAGGCCCAGGATGAGCACACGACGGAGAAGCTGTTCTGGTCACAGTTTGCGGCGCAGGAGCGCCCAACGCTGTTGAACGACCAGATGGCACAGTGGGCCGAGCTGCATAGGATGTCCGGATTGGCCATGAGGGACATCATAGTCTGGCTGTGGCCAACCGAACCCATTCCTAGTAGCTACTTCGTCCTGGTGCGGCGGCTCGTCGATGTGCTGCCCCGAATTGATGTAGTCAAGCGGTCGTCGTGCATAGAACACTAAAAAAAATACACTTCTATGATGATACGTGTTTGTCACTGTAGGTCACGTTTTCTGTCATGCATGTACATCCATGACGATTTTATGACAGAATCAAGATAGTCATGCATGTGCTGTCGTAGAAGTGTTCCATGACATTACCAGAATTATCATCACAGAAGTGTCCACTCCCATGACGATAAATCACGCGTCACAGAAGTGCTTTCGTCAAGGGTGACCGACACGTGGAATCCACCATAAAAGGGCACCGTTAAGCTATCGGGTCCGGTTTTGGATTCGATAACCCGCTAACAGCCACGACCAATGCTGATTTTCCACATGTAAAATTCTGATTGGCTAACGGAACCACGTGTCAGCTCCTAGTTGGCACAGGTATCACTCATCCAATGGACGAGATGCGCATATGATATGTTGACACGTGGACCGGCCCAAAAGTGGCCCATAAAGATTAAATGGGCCGGCCCAACTAAAGGCCCACAAGATTTAGAAGACCATAATGGGCCGGCCCAGCTAAAAGCCCACAAGATTTTGAAGACCATAATGGGCCGGCCCAGCTAAAGGCCCAACATTCTTAGTTAAGGCCTGTATTACTAGTGTCAAATCGGCCCGTCAACGGCCCATTCTAAACTTGTCATCATCGCGGTCCATGGTCACTTAACAGTCCTCTAAGTATTCGGGCCTAATTACGGCACGGTGTGTTTCCGGCCTGTTAAAGGTCCTGCTTCATTTGGGCCCATTTATAGGCCGTTGAAACTTTCGGCCCATAAACGACCGTGAAGGATTTGGGTCATATTGGCCATGTCTGACATTCGGTCTGTTAGAGGCCCACTATAGATTTGGGCCACTTTCATCCTGTTGTGACTTTCGGCCTGTCCACGTCGGACGAAATCCATGGGCCATATGTGGCCCAATGTCACATCAGGCCTACTAACGGCCCATATAAAAATGACACTAATCAAGCCCGACCGAACTTCCAGCCTGTTAAAGTCCCGTGTAGTCGGTCGGCGCATTTACGGACCGTCTGAATTTCGGCCTGTGGACGATCCGCATTGTAAATGGGCCACCATTTTGGCCTGCTAAGACCAGTGGGTTATTTGGCACAATCAGGGCCCAGTCTCACTTTCGGCCTATTAAAGGCCCATGTTTTTTAAACGGCCTATTATTACTGAGGGCCCAAATTATCTTTAGGCCTGTTAAAGGCCCACTATGGGCACAGGCCTACCAGAAAAATATGAAAGCTTATGCTGATTTAGGCGCAAATATTTTTAGTGGGCTACATGCAAATTTCGGCCCATAATCGTTTTTAGCCCAATTTGAATGGGCCTGACGAATGTTGACATGTTGGGCTCCTACGAAGCTTTCGGCCGAATACATTACTAAGATAAACCTACACTATACTAAAATAGCGTCATAATTACTGTAGCCTTTGGAAGCATCATAAATGTTGTATCACAACAAAATAAATTCCAACCATACAACAAAAGGCCTGTTGGCATAAAGTTTACAGTCCTTCCAGATAAAAGCACCATCAGATGTATAGAAGCACAGATCATTTGACCTGAGTGCTAATGTTTCAGGCTGTAGAATCTGATGGAGCAGCACGATCTCCACCTTTTTTCCGCCATTGCTTTTGAACAACGAAGCGAATGTCTGATAGTCTGGTTTCAAAACCATTCATATCTTAACGACATTTCTCAACAACTATTCTTTTTTCCGAAACAACGTCCATTAGGGATTGGACTTGTGTCTGGAGCACAGATATATCACTCTGTCTAGCAGGAAGATTTTGTTCAGTAGGCGATTTGGATGAGGTTACCTTGACAACCAACCCAGAATTACGCAGGAAGGTGCTTTTTGCACTGTTAGTGGTGAGATACTGACACACTGCAGCAAGAGGTGACATTGTGCCTGTCGTAGCCTCGTCACCTTCAGGTGGTTGTGGCCGTTCAATCATTTGTTCCATAGCTTCCTAAAAGTTTGAACTTGTAGATTAGTGTACCAGATAAGTTACTAATGAGACAAAAACGAACAAAGTAGGTTAAATGTGCATACATAACTTATTTTGGGGAACTACCGTAATACATTAGCATGTATTGTAGTGCCAACTACATGATAAAATCACTTTCGGAACATATGTCCATGTAGCATGCCCACTGTATTGTCTATTTCCTCACATTTGTTGACATCTAAGGATAAAGAGACATGGTTTAAAGTAGGATGAACATAGTATGACATCTTTCATATCATGGGCAAACAGATATAAAATAAACAAGCTATTGTATCATTATGTGCGCATATGAACATCACAACTAGATTACAGATCAAGACCAAAAGAATATCCTTTATCTGTTTTAAACCATGTAAGGTGAAATGATACGTTAAGACAACTGTGTATAAAAGTGAACAGAGTAACTGATATTGGCTGCAAACCAAGCAGTGAAATGAACACATCATAGTACCAATCAGTTCAAAGGCAGGAGGAGTAAGGACTCACAACAGCGGCTTGAACTGGTGTGCTCATGCCCTTCATCTTGCTGGTGTGGCAATCCTTGAAGATTTTCACTGCATTCGATTCAGGTTCTTTTTGGTCTGCACATGTTTTCCTCTGTATTTGGAACAAGTCAATATAGATACGATAATATGGAACAGAAAAAAGATGGAACTAACAGCTATTTACAAGAGCCTCGCAGTGTGCAATATAGCTACGAGATCCTGTTGTCTGTTGGAATTTCACTTTAGAACGGTTGTTCTTGTTCTTCAAACAATTAGCCTAGAAGAAGACACACTTGTAAGGCATATACATAAATACAAATTCAATATGTGTTCTGATCAAATACATATACCCTACCTAATATTTTGGATCAGACAAGTGTTTAACAAGGGTTGTCCAGTCTTCATCTGTAATATATTCCACTGGAGATGTTTGGGCGATTTCATTGTTAGCCTTGCCTTCAAAGTGAGATTTTCTAAGGTGGTACCGATACTGTCACAGAGCAGACTGAAAAACATGGGTGCATGCTTGTTTAGTTGCATCATATTTCAGATCCAACTTGAACCTCATCTGTTGAAAAAAGAATGCGAGTCTTATTAGGAGGAAGCTAGAAAGTATGGGACAGAGCAAGACAATATTACAAATTGTGATGAATAACATTACTTATGGATAAATGGTCAAGGAAGGTGTTAAACTGGGTATTGTCTTTCTCATTCTTGTACTGGATCCACGTTGGGAGGATACGTGCATGACACCTAACGACTGCCTCTGATACTAACTTGGATGACTCGGTAGCATCACGTGGCCTTTTTAAACCTGCCTCAAAATGGATCTCCATTCTTCCTCCTTTAGATTTTGTTAATCTATCAAGCATTATCCCTGATGTCTGTTTCCGCTTGCACCATGGTGCTAGTTCAACAACGAATATGGAAAGTGTTAGTGCACATCAAACTATGAAAGTACATATAAAGGAGCATGCAACTGCAACTTGACTCGGTCAGGTACCGTCTTGGTGTTGATGGTCATGAGGTTCATCTGATCTTGCCAAGTCCTGTTGTGTCAGCGGTGCTTTGGAAGTAGTGTTAGGTGTGAAGGCAGCTTGGGAACTGGCCAGTTCTGGAGCAAACGAACGAGTAACTCGTTGAGATGCTGGTACAGTTGAAGCGGATGCTACAACTGGTGGAGCAGGTGATACTGTGTTTGTAGATTTAGCCGGTGGACTTGGACCTTCTACTGCACTATAAGTACCAGCGGAATCTCGGGGGCAGATCCTTTTCCGTTTCACCCGGCGAGTAACACCATTCCCTACTATATTCTTTCCTTGCTCTTTTTTGACTTTGCCATGTCAAGCCGTACCCACACACAAAATAATAAAATCGTCTTAAGAACTCATTGATGCATGATACGGACAAGCAATACTTTGATGTAAGACAACCATATGAGGATGGAATATGTAAGAAAAACAGGACGGCATGACATATTCACAGCTACGATGTGTAAACTAAGCATAAGGATTTTAAAGAAAATAAAAGTAATGCAAGCTAGACACCATATGAAAGATGCAACCAATATCACTCTGCCAAGTTAAAAGTGTCTTGTCATAACTGTCATTTCAAAAAATTAGAAGTAGTACAACATAGAAATCAATGCAAGATGCAAGCACTATCAAACTGCCATGTTAAAAGCGTCCAATCACGAGTGACTGATGCGGGACACACAACAACAGTACTTTGATGTAAGAACATGGTATGATTGATAGATGCAGTGTATTCTAGACACAGAAAGGCATGTCATATGCACATGTATAACGTATAAACTCAGCAGGTGCAATTTAATCTAAATAGAAGAAATACAGGCTAGACAACATATGCAACATGAAACCAATTATCACACTGTCAACTGTAACACTCCAAATTTTTTGATTTGGTTTTCATCAAATTCTTTAATTAATTGGAAGGAGGTTATTTAATTTTTTTTAAAGACTCCCCTTCTCAAAAAAATTCTTTTAAGACAATTTTTTATGGGTTCTTCCGAACCTTGATTTTTGGTCTTGAAGATTTTTCATCTTGGGTTGGCTCAACACAAATACTTTTGAGTGGACCTTTCAAATTCTTTTACTAAAAAGAATTCCTATAATTTTTGGATTTTATCCTTCCCTATTCAAAAGTACTCTCTTGCCATGGCCTATGTAGAAAGCTTTCTTCCAAAACCCACGTCCCTACTTTGGGTCAAGTCAAGCATCAAGTCCAGCAAGGTTCAACTTCTCCTGGATTTTTTTTCTATTTGTTTTAACCTCAAAATCTTTTTCTGCCATTTATTTGGACCTTAGTGATTTACAAAGGAACTACTAGATTTCCTTTGATTTTTGGTTCCAAATAAATTCCCCTGGCTAGTCCTTACTGCCCTCAACCTAGATCCATCAAGATCTGCTAGTCCACAGTTCAAAATTTTCAAAATTTGCTTGCTGCAAGTTTGGACCAGATTTGCCATTTTTGGTGAATTTCATTCTTTTTCTTTTCCAAAAATTCTGAGATAATTCAGGTAGTCTCCAGATGCATCAAGAGATCACCTCCCCAAGTTACAGCTCAAGAAAAAAATTTCCACATGCTCAAATCATTTCATCGAGCAGTGGCAGCCTTTGTTCTGTCAAGTTTCAGAATTCAGTGTTAAGTTTCAGTGGCAGTGTCGTTTTCTTGAAAACCTCGGCGTCGATCTCGCCAGTGCACGCGTTGGCGCCTTGCTCACTGCTCCCCCTCCTTATCCAGTGTGTCGCACGGTTGTTTGGCCGGTCGCGAGCGCCGATGGCGACGTGTCACGTCAACTTCGGCGCCTCCTGCGGTGGCAGAACCGCCCGTGGCGGTCAGCAGGGGCCAGCCCTGCAGTACGGCGCCGTCCAGCACCGCCCACACCACCAGGAGCCTTCGTGTGGCCATCCTCTCCTCTCTGCACGCTGCAGAACCGTCGCCGTGGCCTGAGGGGCGCAGAGCGTGCTCTCTGCCGCCGACGAGCCCGTGAGCTCCGTTCCGTTGAAGCCACGGGAGCTGGCCAAATCCGATCAAGCTTAGCTGTTGAATGGAGCCAGTGAACCAATCCGTAGCTGCCCAGTCACCTAAGCCATCAGCTCGACCACCACCTCGCCGTAATTACTCGCCGGAGAAATCCCGTTCTCGGCAACCGCCTCGGGCCGGCTATAAATGGAGGCCCCGAGCTCGCCGACCCAAAGACCACTCCTCCACCTCACCAGAACCGCGCCCAGCCGCTAGGAGGACCTCGAGGAGGCC
The DNA here is from genome assembly GCA_021605145.1 of Aegilops bicornis. Classification (NCBI taxonomy): domain Eukaryota; kingdom Viridiplantae; phylum Streptophyta; class Magnoliopsida; order Poales; family Poaceae; genus Aegilops; species Aegilops bicornis. Next base: position 574,233,946 of record CM038670.1, on the reverse strand, counting down.
TTCTTCCCTGACTTCGGCCGCCCCGATCCGCTTCGGGCTCCAGCAAGGTTCTCTCTAGTGAGTGCACCCCCGCTCCCCAAACTGTGCCAGTAGCATCCTAGTGCACCCGCTTGCCTGACCCGCGCTTCAATTTGGAGTTTGCAGCTCCCTTCGGAGAGAATCATCCTCGACCGAACCACCGTCCACCGGAGTGGAGGCCGCCGTCAACATGGTGCTCGCCGATGACCAACTCCAGCACCCACAGACGCGGGAGAACTCCATGAGTCTGTAGGTACCTTCCACTCCCCCTACCTCGCCGTGGATCGACGCCGGCGACCACCGCGAGCCTCGGGCGCCGGTGGGACTCTATTCTGAATTTCAAACCCGACGGGTGGGACCCCCTCGTCAGGCTCTCCTCTTTTATTCGAAACATTTTCTGAAAGCGCCTTCGGGCAAAGTACGTTTTCCCTTTCCCTTTGGGTCGGCGATTTCTAACCGAAACGTTTTCTATTTTTTTAAACTAGTCCCTGGAAAGTTTCTGTTTCATCACACATTAGTCCCTGGACTAAAACCTTAATAACTTTTAAACAGAAAATGATTTTTAGTTAATTCTTTTTCTGTCATGTTTATTTTTCTATCTAGTTTTTTTATCATATTTATTTGAAAAATATTTGGAACAATTTTTATGCACGCACGGTATTTACGTTAGTATCCGATTTCTTTTATAACGTAGATACCGAAGGAAGTGACGGAGCCGCAAACTTCGCCGAGCTAGACTCCGACTACTCCGAACCAGGCAAGCATGTTTGAACCTTTGATGTGATGAGTGTTTTCGATGATTGCTTGAGTGGTTCTTTCATGACATGTTTATATAAGCATTTGTGAATGTTATATTTCATGCAAAGCAAGCTGCAAGTGAGCTTCGAAAGTTGATGTGTTCATATGATGGTGAGATAACCTAATCATGTGGTGGCATGATAGATTGCAAGCTGGTATTGTTGAAGCATGCCAGTTTTATGTCAACCGTTTAACTCCAGTATTAACGTGGACCAAGTCTTGTTCCCGTTCGTCCCCTTTTCGTGCCGCCACATGTCTTCTGCAAATAATGCGGTTTAGTCAGTTGCAAACTTCTTTCCTTATACACACCAAATAGAGGGGCCGTGATGAGGGTTCCATGGCCCTGGATTAAAGCTCGTCATCCGGTCAGGGGGCATGGGTGTTTCCGGTTGGGACCAAGAGTGGGGCACCCCTTAGAGCGAGCGATATAAATTTGATCCCATGCTATTCGAGGTTGTAGCCTCCCCGTCTTAGAGTTTTTCTTGAATGTTGCCTAGGGTGATTCCTGGCAGCGGAATGTGGAATGGGTGTGTACTGGTTAGATGTGTTTCTCCTAAAATATCATAAACGGAACTAGTCCTTTGTGACTACTGAAATCCGTTGGCTGTGGTTAAAGAGTACAAACTCTGCAGAGTCAAAACCATTCGAGTAACCATGTCCATGGTCAAGGACTTGAACAACATCTCAGTGTCAGTGTCAGTCTCAGTGTCAATCTCAGTGTCAGCCCCAGTGACAGCCTCCAGTGAATAAGCATGAAACTGAGAGTGGTAAACCCGGCTGAATGTTATTCCTGTGGATGGACTAACCAGTTTATTGTCATGTACCGAGTATTTTCGTGGAATGATGTTACCTTCATGAGCTACTTGAATTCGAATGATGAGACATAAGCCCTTTATGTGACGTCGCTCAGACGTCCGACTATGGCATTCTTGTTATTTACTTTTGATATAAGCCCTTTAAGTAATGTCGCTCAAACGTCCGATTGTGGCATTCTTGTTATTTACTTTTGATATAACCCCTTTATGTGATGTCGCTCAGACGTCCGACTGTGGCATTCTTGTTATTTACTTTTGATATAAGCCCTTTATGTGATGTCACTCAGACGTCCGACTGTGGCATCCTTGTTATTTACTTCCATTATAAGCCCTTTTCGAGATGTCTCTTAGATGTCCGACTGTGGCACGTACTGTCATTTACGTTTTAATATAAGCCCTTTATGTGGTGTCGTCACGGCCTTGCATTGACATATTAATTTATTTTTACCTTCGAGGCGCCGCCTGCATAACCGATCGGTCTTCGGTTATTTTATTGGGATTTCAGGAGGACTACCGCCTGACTTCCTTTTTATTTAACATGCAGTGAAAATTTATTATCTGAGTGTGTATTATTAGTCTGCTCATGTGCATCATGTTTGCATTTGTTATATCTTATGTCCAAACTGTCTTGCGAGTACATTCAAAGTACTCACCTGGCTTGTTGATTTGGCCAGATGTTGACGAAGGCGGTCTTATGGACGAAGAGTACGATAGCGAGTCCGACACCTAGAGGAGTCCCAGTCAGTCCCCTGCGATCCTGGAATTGGTCACTTGTGTTATATACGCTTCCGCTACCTTAATAAAATCATCGAGCCTCACTCTGGCGCTTGATGAGCTGTAAGATTTTGGAGTCATGTCACCCACTTCACTGTGACATATCCACCACCACTTTTATTACGAGTCAGTAGTTATGCCGCCATACTCTTTGTGTCATACCCGCCTTTATGTATAATATCGACATGCTTGTAATAAATTGTTGAGCAGCCTCAGCTCAACCTTGTATAATATTTAGTACTTCTGGATTTCTGTATCAAGGATTTGTCTACCAGTAAGGAGGATTTTCCTATACTGGTCGGATAAAATGGTTGATTTTTCAATAAATATTTTATTGGAAAACCGGTCCTGACAACCTTGGTATCAGAGCCAGGCTGACTGTAGGAAGCCACTAGGTGCGATCGCTAATCGGTTATTAGCGTAATGAGTGCTATTTTAACATTTTGCAAATGTAGCAATTTTTTGTTAGTCATCATAAATTTATGATTTGACTATTCGGAATTTTTGTCTACCCTTGTAGATGGCTGGCAGCGACTGTGAGTCATAGGTGTTCGCCAATGTACCTGAGGGGTTTATCAAGCTTCTCGTCTCCATCACCAAGGTCGCGATCGGGCCATCAGCTCGTCCGGAGTTCACACTCTACCAGCACAAGATCAGCGACAGCGTGTCTATGCACCAGGCCGCGGTGCAATTCAAGGGAGGACTTCTGAGTCACGCCGCTTCCGATTTGTGGGAAGGTCCATGCCTACGGAGAGGCATGCCATGCAGATGGCTGCCCGTGAGGCGATAGCTCGTCTCCGAGATGCCCTCCCTTCGATGAAGGCTCGTCGCTACCGCTACCTCCCATGCCACGTGCCATACACATGTCACTATGTGTTCGCTTGCGCTAGGGGGGGAGAGAGATAAGGCTATTGAAATGTTGGTTGAGTATCTCAAATCTCTTGAGGCAGCCTTTGATAACCTTGTGGACGACTCTGTGGCTGCTCGTATGGACTTAGTTCAGGGCTGTTCCGCCAACAGGAGGGAGCTCCTCCATACAACACCACCACTGACTTACGTCTCGTCCCCAGCATCCTATACACCTGCCATCTTAGCCACCGCTCGCTGCCTGCCTACCACTGAGGAGTTTGAACAATTCATTGCTCCTACTTCAGTCAGTGTTGCACCACCTGCCGCGCCCGCACCAGCTCCTCAACCCAGTACTTCGCGCCTAGAGCCTATTAGTGAGGAGGAGGTTGAGTCTCCAGCATCACTGGGTCTTACCCTCGGCAGGCCGAGGGAAATTTTTACCATCTCCGACTGAGTGCGCCTAGCAGCCGTGCGATGTACCAGCTTGTATGATATGTTCATATGTATATAGGTTTGGTGAGAAGTAGTTTGTGTGCGCATCATGTAGGAACTCGGAGAAGTGCACTAGCCTAAATAACATGTCAGGAATGTGTATGCACATCCTGAGTGATGTATTGTATAATTACGGCTTGCGTGTAAGATATGTACTGAGCGGTCCTTCTCCATGCGCAATCAAGTATTTTCTTGAAAAATCTTGGAGTTTTCTTTAAAAAAATCCCGCCTTTGCAAAATTATTTATTTTTGCCACTCAGTTTTTCTCATGAATTCTGCAAAAATCCCCAGAGTGGAAAATGCCTCGTCCCTGGACTCGTTCCATGCCAAGTCCACTGGAAGAAAATTATGGTACCCAGACAAGTAACAATTTCACAGAGGGGCAGTCAAGTCAGCATGGCAGTGAAGCAGCATTTTCTCAAGTATGCCGCCTTTATGAGCAAAGCCAGTAGCAGCATCAAGAAATGATGAACCATGTTATCAATATGGGAAATCACCATGAACCATATCAGCAGCATTCCAAATTGTCTGAACTACAAAAGACACGTCCCCCAACGTTCTCTCACACTGATAGACCTCTTGAGGCCGATGATTGGCTTCGAGACATTGAAAGGAAGTTAATTGTTGCACAATGTTCGGACCGTGAGAAGGAACTTTATGCACCTCACTACCTCACTGGAGCAGCTGCATCATGGTGGGAAAATTTCCTACACATGCACCCCAATGAAAATAACATCACCTGGGAAGAATTTAAAGAAGGTTTTTAGGTATGCACATTCCCGTAAGCATTATGAGGATCAAGAAAAGGGAGTTTGATGACCTCAAGCAGAGAAACATGACAAAGCATCGAGTACAATAGTCAGTTTACTCAATTATCTCGTTATGCCAACGAAGAGCACATGACTGAAAATAAAAAGATGGAAAAATTTCTGGACGGTCTGGCACCAACACTTAAATGCCAGCTGGTCGTACACACCTTTCCAGATTTCAAAACACTTGTGGACAAAGCTATTACATTGGAAAATGAGCGCCGCAACTTGGAGGATTTTCGCAAGTGCAAAAGGGACAAGACTACTCATGCTCGCAACAACCGGAACAAGACCAATTTTCAGAAAATTGGAGCGAACAAATCCACAACCATTGTTCCACGCCCAAACATAAAATTTCATGCAAGAGACAAGGATTTTACATATCTCCCAGGTGTTACTTGCTACGCTTGTGGAGAGGAAGGACACTATGCCTAACAGTGCCCAAAGCCAAGAAACTCGGCCCCCAAGCCGAACAACAGTGGAAATAATTCAACACCCAAGCGTAACAACTTCAACCCCAATAACAATCACAAGAAGGGTCACTTGAACCATGTGACCAAGGAGGAAGCCTGAGAATGCCCCGGATATCGTGCAGATGCGTTCCTGTCAACACAATACCTGCCACGGTTTTGTTTGATTCTGGAGCTTCTCACTCGTTCATTTGAAAGAAATTTGCTTTGCAACATGATTTTTCGATGCTTCCCTTGGAAAAATCCATGACCATCAAGTCCCTCGGAATTAAGGAAATCACTCAGAGTTACTGCCAAGGTGTGGTTATTGAGATTGAGGGACTAAAGTTTCAGGCAAACCTCATTGTATTGGAAAATAAGGGAATGGATGTTATCCTAGGAATGGACTGGTTAACCACCAACAAGGGATTTATCGACTGCTTCAATTGGACTGTAATTCTTACTCATCATCACGAGAAGACGATAAAAATTGCAGCTCAAGAGTCTCTGTTTGCGTTGGTCCAGAGGACCACCAACATCCCCTAACTTACTCTTTTCCTTCCTATTTTCTGATTGCCTTATGAAGTCAAAACCAAAAGAAGATGAATAAAATTAGCTCTGCATAACTGGTTGTTGCATGATACAGACGATCACTACTTTGATGTAAGGCAATCACATGATAGGAGGATGGAATATATACAAAAAAAGACAGCATTGCATATTCAGACGTACGATAGGAGGATGGAATATGTATGAAAAACAGTAAGCAGAAGGCGTTTCAATAAAATTAGAAGAAATGAAAGCTAGGCACCATATGAACATGCAACCAATATCACTCTATCAGGTAAAAAGTCTCTCGTCGTAAGTGCCATTTCGAGAAATTAGAAGCAGTGCAAGCTAGAAGACAATGCAAGATGCAACCTACATCACACTCCCAAGTTAAATGTGTCTTATGGGTAAGTGATCGTTGTAGGTATAGGTTGTAAGCTACGCAGATGCAATTCAACAAAATCAGAAGCAATACAAACTAGACATCATACGGAACACGCAACCACATATAACAGTTCCAAGTTAGAGCAAGCACCTGTGATGGTGGAGTAGGGGAGATGTGCTCATCATCTACACATATGTTCTAGAAATAGGAACATGTGTCATATTCACAGTCATTATGTGTAAAGTAAGCATATGTAATTCAACAAAGTTAGAAGCAATACAAGCTAGACATCATACGCAACATGCAACCACATATAATAGTGCCAAGTTAGAGCAAGCACCTGTAATGGTGGAGTAGGGGAGATGTGCTCATCATCTACACAACTACGTTGACTGTCCATCCTTGTGTTGTCTTGCGAATCTTGTTGGGAGGATGGCGGAGTAGAATCTGTAGAGACCCTCTGTTTGAGTTGCTCCGAAGGACCACCATCATCCACTGCCGGACTAATTTCCTTTAGTTGTATTGATTTTGCGTTGTGAAGGCAAATCGATAAGAAAAAGGAATAAAATTCGCTCTTCAGAACTCATTCATGCATGATACTAACGAACACTACTCGGATGAAAGGCAAACACATTATACGAGGATGGAATATGTACGAAAAACAGGACGACATGACATATTCACACCTATGATGTGGTAACTAAGCAGAAGGCACTTCAACAAATTAGAAGCACTGCAAGCTAGACACCATATGGAAGGTGCAATCAATATCACTCTGCCAAGTTAATACTTTCTTGTCATAGGTGGCGTTCATCAAACTAGAACCACTACATGCTAGAAATCATATTCAAGATGCAAATCAATATCACACTGCCAACTTAAAGGTGTTCCATCATAAGTGACTGATGCAGGATACACAAGAAGAGTAGTTTCATGTAAGAACATGGTGTGATAGACATATTTAGTATCTACCAAAAATAGGAAAGCGTGTCATATTCACACGTATCATGTGTAAGCTAAGAAGATGCAGTATACACTAATTAGGAGCAATACAAGCTAGACACCATATGCAACATGCAACCAGATATCACACTGCCAAGTTAGAGAAACCACCTTGGATGGTGGAGTAGGGGAGCGGAGACTTGGAACTTGTAATGCACTAGCAGTACAAGGAGAATCCATATAGATTCTCCGTTTACGTTGCTGCAGAGGACCACCATCATCGCCTTCCTTACTCTTTTCCTTCCTCTTTTTTGTTTTTTCCTTGTCAAGTCAAACCCACAAGAAAAAGGAATAAAATTTTCTCTTCAGAACTCATTGATGCATGATACTGACGAACACTACTTTCATGTAAGGCAAACGCATGATAGGAGGATGTAATATGTATGAAAAATAGGATGGCATGACATATTGACATGCATGATGTATAAAGTGTAAACTAAGCACAAGGTGTTTGAACTAGTTAGAAGTAATGCAATCTAGAAACCATATGAAAGATGAAACCAATATCACTCTGCCAAATTAAAAGGGTGGCCTAACAAATGTATTTGACCAAATTAGAAGCAATACATAGCAACATGCTAGAAATAATATGCAATATGCAGCGAATAAAGGTGTCTCATCGTAAGTGATTGATGCAGGATGCAGAAGAGAGGTAGTTTCATGTAAGAACATGGTTAACACATAGATGTAGTGTGTACCAAAAATAGGAAGGCATGTCATATTCACAGGTATAATGTGTAAACTAAGAAGATGCAATTTACCCTAATTAGAAGCACTACAAGCTAGACACTGTATGCAACATGCAACCACATATCACACTGCAAAGTTAGAGAAAGCACCTGCGATGGTGGTGTAGGGGAAGTGCGGTCTTCAAGTACAGAGCTACGTTCAATATCTTCATTTAGGCTTGTTGTTTCTTGAGAATCACGTGGAGAGGATGAAACTGCACTCTTTATAAGAGTAGTGTGTCTCATACTAACCCACATGCGTGACTGTCTCATCATAAGCGATAGATGTAGGATACACAAGAACAATAGTTTGATGTAAGAACATGGTGTGATAGGCAGATGTAGTATGTACCAAAAACAGGAAGGCGTGTCACATTCACATGTATAATGTGTAAGCTAAGGAGATACAATTTAACAAATTAGGAGCAATACAAGCTAGGAACCATATGCAACATGCAACCATATATCACACTGCCATGTTAGAGCAAGCACCTGGGGTTGTGGAGTAGGGGAAATGAGATTTGGAACTTGCACTGGAGAAGGAGTAGCAGGAGAATCTGCAGAGAACATCTGTTTCGGTTGCTCCAGAGGACCACCATCATTCCATGCCTTCGTCCTTTTAGATTTTTCCTTGTCAAGTAAACACACAAGAAAAAGGAATGAAATTCACACTTCCAAATTCGTTGATGCATGATACTGACGAACACAAATTTTTATGTATGGCAACCACATTGTAGGAGGATGGAATATGTACGAAAAATGCTAAGCAGAAGGCATTTCAACAAATTGGAACCAATGCAATCTAGACACCATATGAAAGATCCAACCAAAATCACTCTACCAAGTTAGATGTGTCTCATTACAAGTGGCACTTCAACAAATTAGAGGCAATACATGTTTGAATTGATATGCAACATGCAACCAATATTACACTGTCAACTTGAAGGTGTCTCGTCAGAAGTGATTGATGAGGGATACACAAGAAAAGTAGTTTGATGTAAGAACATGGTTAATAGAAAGCCGTAGTATGTACCAAAAACAGGAAGACATGTCATATTCACAGGTATAATGTGTTAACTAAGCAGATGCAATTTACCCTAATTAGAAGCATTACAAGGTAGACACCATATGCAACATGCAACCACATATCACACTGCCAAGTAAGAGCAAGCACCTACGATGGTGGTGTGGGGGAATTGTGGTCATCAACTAGAGAGTTACATTGACTATCTTCATTTAGCCTTGCTGTTTCTTGAGAATCATGTGGGGAGGATGACACTGCACTCTTTAAACAAGCGGTGGCGTCTCACAAGAACCTTTGGGGTGGTGTCTCATCATAAGTGATTGATGAGGGATATAAATGAGCATTAGTTTGATGTACGAACATGGTTAATAGACATACGTAGTATGTATCAAAAACAGGAAGGCATGTCATTATCAAAGGTACAATGTGTAAAGTAAGCAGATACAATTTAACCAAATTGGAAGCAATACAAGCTAGACGCCATATGAAGCATGCAACCACATTTGACAGCGCGAAGTTAAAGCAAGCACCTGGGATGGTTGTGTGTGACAATTGAGATCATCAACTGCAGAGCTATGTTTACTGCCTCCATCTGCTAGCACTGCACCCTTTTGAGCGCTAAAACGCTTAGTTGTTATCTTCGAATTACACTGGAGCGACTTCTGTCTTTTCTTTTTTGTATTCATCAACACTGCGTCTGAGTCTGAAATACCCATGCATAAAAAAATAGTGTGAGTATGGGTGAAGTGTGTGCACAAGTAGTACAGTGTAAAGGTAGCAGATAGCAGGTCGGTGAGAAATAAATGACGGGAGACATATGATAGCTCTACAACATGCATGGCACACGAAATTACTAGATTCTAGGACTTTGAAATATGAGCACAGGGATGGATGGGAAATGCAGATGCTCCTCCAGCACACCACAAGGTGTGGTCCTATGAAAATAATAGTTGACTGAAAACAAATAGGTCAGTTGATTTTTTCTGCACCTCCGATGTACAAAGAACGGGCAGATCGCCTTCATCTACCTCCAGCCAGTCAGTGTTACGATCTTCCTCCAAACGCCAGCGATCATCGGCCCAGTCCCCTGCCTCCGCCCTCCCCTCGACCTCACTGCACCGCCATTCTTGGCACTGCCTCCGGCCATCCCTTCAAGCCTCATCGACGTCCAGATCGGGCGCAAGAAGCTCCTGCGCCCACACCCCTATGATAGACACCGATGCGCCGCTTCCCCGGCGAACATGCGGACTAGGTGCTCCGCGCACCTAAGTGGGTGCTGCTTCTTTTAATTGCGATTCGACTGACCTTGAATTGAAATCTAGGCGGGCTACTGACCTCTAGCAAAGGTGAAATAGTAAATGGGAGGAAACCTTGTGCATTTAGTATCACGAAGAAGATGCAGTAAGAAGCGCTCAACTAGTTTCTTTCATGGGATGAATACGGTGTGAGAAGAGACGTAAGATTTGCACGAATAAGGGAAGAGGAGTACCTCTTTCCGCTGGCAGTGCTATGTCCTCCTTCTGGTTTTCCAACAATCTTCTTGTGGTTCACTAGAAACGTGAAGTTGTGGAGGACAGTGGAGCCTTGGACGAACCCATGGCCAAGTTCTTGAGTGTGGTGCAGTGGCCGTCTGTCGGCAGCAGGGAACCAGATCCGAGGCGGTGAACGACGGCGTAGCGGGAACAACTCTGGTGCGGTGGATAATTGCGACAGTGGAGCAGCAGCAGTGAGGCGCAGGATGGCGTGGTCGAAGTGGTTCTGGTACGGCGCACGTTGGCGTCGGCGTCGTGGAGGCAACTCTACCTCGGCTTCAGCTGCTATGTCCTTGAGGGCGTTCCGGTTGCGGTTGCTGTTGCGTTGGACGATGACGTCGGGGTACCGTCTTTGGTGTGATGGAGGAGGGCGGTGGTGGATTGGGCGCGATGGGGTGGAGGACGGAGGAGGCTGGGGTTTCGCGGCTGGTGGAGAGGGCGTTTTGGTGCCCACGGAGTATGAATGTGGAAATGGAGGGAGGGGGAACTAAGGGGGAACAATGTTTTGGTTTGGGACGCGCTTGTTTGAAATTTGTGGAAAGTTACCAACTTTGCCCCCATCTAAAATTTTGGACATATTGCGGGTTGGGGGTAGGACAGTAATCTCAGGTGTCCCAAATGGTGGGCGGGATAGATTTCGGCCGAGCACATGTGTGTTTAGGCGCCCACGGCATATGAATGCTTCTCGGAGGCGGTTGAGACTGGCGTCTTGGTGAAGTTACAAACCTACCCCGGTTTAGACCTTTGGACATCGCGCCGATAGGCTACACAGGCGAGAGTCAGGACAGTAATTTCCTACCACCAAACATTACTCTCGCGCGGTTTCGGGTGACCAGAGGCTTATTTGGAGCTTCGTTCAATATTTGGGAGCAGAAGCATTAATGTTTTCAGTTCTCTTGAATTGAACTTTCAGGATTTGTCAAACTTCAAAAATCTTTACTCTTGAAAATCCTAAAACTACGATTATTTTGGAATGGAGGGGAATATAGATTATACATGAGTATATATTAAAAATATGCAACTTACCTCAGTTCATGCATGGTTCCAGATATAATCTCCTTGGTTGCAAAAAAATAGTTAGACATGCATATGAATATATAGCATGTTCAAACGCACAACAAAGATCGATGCCCCCTTTTAGATCTGATTTACAAACGTCATTATCTCGGGTTCAAATAGATGAATGCACTTCCTATGAATTCGAATCTTCGAAACCCCCTTTATGTTGAATTCGAAATGTATTCTATTTCGTAGCTAGCAATTTTGAATGTATCCATGTAAGTGACAAATGTATAAAGTGCTTCACACTAACAACATGGAGTGCACTAATTAATGTTTATATATGAATTGCAAAAGCAATGCATTGCCTGTATTTCAAACCGCTCTCACTCTATGGATCGATAATATGAAATAAACACATACACATGCTATAATTCAACAGAGTATGGGTGTCTAATAGACCGATTTTCGTTCATTCACAAATTGCAAAATTCATGATCTCATCCAAAAATCATAATGCCATTTATATTTAATGCGTAGAACTGCCTTTTACATGTAGATGCACTATGCCTCGGCCCGTTCTCACAAACGCGCTATATATCTCTCTATCTAACGCATAAGTGCACACACTTTATATACATCAGCATTTATCTTTCACACATGCTCACAATCTCTCCTGGGGTGTCGGGGTGTCTCTCACACACACTCTCTCTATATCTCTCTCTCTCTTTCTGACTACTATGTACCACTCATTTCACTAATCTCAGTTGGAAAACACTATTTCTCTCACATGCATATATACACATACACGGCCTCTACTAGCCCTATATACGCACATATATGTGCCTACGTGTCTCCCACACGCACATTATCTTTAGGCCTCTCTCGCACACATTGCCCCCCCCCCCCCATAGACACACCTCTCTCTTAGTAGTTGGGAGATATGATTCCATCGGATCATTTGGTAGGATATCCCTGACTGTTAGGCTGGATGGTAATACGAGGCAAATTTTTACCCAAGTTCGGACCCTTGCAGTTGAGGAAAAAGCCTACTCCTGGTACTGTATATTATAGGGGTGTGTACAAAGTACACATGAATACGAGGCATTGTGCGTGTGTGTATACTATCGATGAACTAGCCCCCATGCTTCTATAACATACTCGGGGCCTAGGGTTACAAATCATATATAGTCGGCTTATCACAAATGGGGATAGAGTCCTCCACAACTCTGGAAGCTTCGTGTTGTACGCCGAGTCCTCCACATGGGTCTTCGTATAATGCGTCTTGGTCCAAACTATGTGGCGCAGGATGGAACCGACTGATCAGTCCTCATGTTGACCCACCACAACTAGAAATGATGTGCCTACCCCAACTAGAAATGATGCGCCCACCACAACACACACACAATCAGCCACTAAGAAAATAAGCATATACAATAGCACAATGTTATACATAAAAGTTAATTGCATGGTGCATCCAAAAATATTTGTTCTGCATTGTGAATGTTTATATTTTCTCCTAAAATATTAGTCACGGAAAGAGAAACGAAGGGCATATCTCTCCTTGTCTCCATCGGACACCCGCTCTTTCTACACCACTTTCACGTACACACACAAACTATCTCTCTGCCCTCTAAAAGTATGCATGCCCATGACACATTCACGCATGACGGTCACTGTATTTCAAGCGAAAGCACTATACGGTCACTGGACTTCCGAATATGCTCATTACGGTCACCGTATACATTCTCGTGGTGATCATACGGTATCTAGCTCACGACATGTCTCCGTATTTTGTTGATGACACTGACGAACATTGTATTTGATACGTGCTCTGTATTTTGTTGACGACACTTACGATCATTGTATTTGAAGCGAAAGCATGATATGCTCACTAGACTTCAGAATAAGCTCATCATGGTCACCACATACATTTTGTGGTGCTAACCAACCTGTGATTGGATGGTTAGGAGGACAGTGGTTTCCCGAGCCTGATACGTCCATTTTGCATCATGCTTTTATATCGATATTTATCGCATTATGGGCTGTTATTTCACGTTATGTCACAATACTTATGGCTATTCTCTCTTATTTTACAAGGTTTACATGAAGAGGGAGAATGCCGGCAATTTGGAATTCGGTTTGGAAAAGGAGCAAATATTGGACACCTATTCTACGCAACTCCAAAAGTCCTGAAACTCCACGGAATATCTTAAAATAAATAAAGAAAAATCGTCGCCAAAGATGAAGGCCAGGGGCCCACACCCTGCTCACGAGGGTGGGGGGGGCTCCCCTACCTCGTGGGCCCCCTGGTGGCTCTCCGATGCCCATCTTCTCCTATATGAAGTCTTTCGATGAGAAAAAAATCAAAGACAACCTTTCGGGACGAGACTCCGCCACCACGAGGCGGAACCTTGGCGGAACCAATCTAGGGCTCCGGCGGAGCTGTTCTGTCGGGGACACTTCCCTCCGGGAGGGGGAAATCATCGTCATCATCATCACCAACGCTCCTCTCATCGGGAGAGGGCAATCTCCATCAACATCTTCACCAGCACCATCTCATCTCCAAACCCTAGTTCATCTCTTGTATCCAATTCTTGTCTCCAAGTCCGGGATTGGTGCTAGTAGGTTGCTAGTAGTGTTGATTACTCCTTGTAGTTGATGCTAGTTGGTTTATTTGGTGGAAGATCATATGTTCAGATCCTTTATGCATATTATTACCCCTCTGATTATGAACATGAATCTGCTTTGTGAGTAGTTACGTTTGTTCCTGAGGACAAGGGAGAAGTCTTGCTATTAGTAGTCATGTGAATTTGGTATTCGTTCAATATTTTGATGAGATGTATGTTGTCTAACCTCTAGTGGTGTTATGTGAACGTCGACTACATAACACTTCACCATTATTTGGGCCTAGAGGAAGGCATTGGGAAGTAATAAGTAGATGATGGGTTGCTAGAGTGACAGAAGCTTAAACCCTAGCTTAAACGTTGCTTCGTAAGGGGCGGATTTGGATCCACTTGTTTCATGCAATCGTTAGGTTTACCTTAATACTTTTGTTGTAGTTGTGGATGCTTGCAATAGAGGTTAATCATAAGTGGGATGTTTGTTCAAGTAAGAACAGCACCCAAGCACCAGTCCACCCACATATCAAATTATCAAAGTACCGAACGCGAATCATATGAACGTGATGAAAACTAGCTTGACGATATTCCCATGTGTCCTCGGGAGCGCTTTTCCTATTATAAGAGTTTGTTCGGCTTGTCCTTTGCTACAAAAAGGATTGGGCCACCTTGCTGCACCTTATTTACTTTTGTTACTTGTTGCTCGTTACAATTTACCTTATCACAAAACTATCTGTTACTACTTATTTCAAGATTTGCAGAGAATACCTTCATCGAAAACCGCTTATCATTTCCTTCTGCTCCTCGTTGGGTTCGACACTCTTACTTATCGAAAGGACTACGATAGATCCCCTATACTTGTGGGTCATCAAGACTCATTTCTGGCACCGTTGCCGGGGAGTGTAGCGCCTTTGGTAAGTGGAATTTGGTAAGGAAAATTTTATATAGTGTGCTGAAATTTTCTGTCACTTGTTACTATGGAAAGTAATTCTCTGAGGGGCTTGTTCGGGGTATCTTCACCCCGTCCAGTAGAGCAAAGAGTTGCTCCTCAACCTACTAAACCTGTTGAAAATGAAACTCCTTTTGAAGTTCCTTCGGGTATGATGGAAAAACTGCTGGCTAATACTTTTACAGGAGATGGAACAAAGCATCCTGATGAACATCTACTCTATGTGGATGAAGTTTGTGGATTATTTAAGCTTGCAGGTATACCCGATGATGTTGTTAAGAAGAAGGTCTTCCCTTTATCTTTGAAGAAAGACGCATTGACATGGTATAGGCTATGTGATGATACGAGATCATGGAACTATAAAAGATTGAAATTGGAATTTCATCCAAAGTATTACCCTATGCATCTTCTTCATCATTATCGCAATTATATATATAATTTTTGGCCTCACGAAGGAGAAAGCATCGCTCAAGCTTGGGGGAGGCTTAAATCAATGTTATATTCATGCCCCAATCATGAGCTCTCAAAAGTGACAATTCTTCAGAATTTTTATGCTCGCCTTTCTGATAACAATCGCACCATGCTCGATACTTCTTGTGTTGGCTCTTTTATGATGAAGACTATTGAATTTAAATGGAATTTATTGGATATAATTAAACGCAACTCTGAAGATTGGGACCTCGATGAAGGTAAGGAGTCAGGTATGACACCTAAGTTTGATTGTGTTAAATATTTTATGGATACTGATATTTTCCGTAAGTTTAGCACTAAATATGGACTTGACTCTGAGATAGTAGCTTCTTTCTGTGAATCTTTTGCTACTTATGTTGATATCCCTAAGGAGAAGTGGTTTAAATATCATCCTCCCACAGAAGTAAAAGTAGCTGCACCTATTAAAGTTGAAGAAAAGACTGTCACTTATAATGATCCTATTGTTCCTACCTCTTATGTTGAGAAACCAGCTTTCCCTTTTAGAGTAAAGGATCATGCTAAAGCTTCAACTGTTGTTTGTAAAAGCAATATTAGAACTTGTACACCTCCTGAGCAAGTCAAAGTATAACCTAATATTGCTATTGTGAAAGATCTCTTGTCTGATAATATTGATGGGCATGTTATTCAATTCTATGGTGAAACTGCTAGAATTGCTAAACCCTGTGCTAAAGATAGACATAGACCTGTGGTAGGCGTGCCTGTTATTTCTGTTAAAATAGGAGATCATTGTTATCATGGCTTATGTGATATGGGTGCTAGTGCTAGTGTTATACCTATTACCTTATATGAAGAAATTAAGCATGAAATTGCACCTATTGAGTTAGAAGAAATTGATGTCACAATTAAGCTTGCCAATAGAGATACTATTTCACCAGTGGGAATTGTTAGGGATGTTGAAGTCTTGTGTGGGAAAACTAAATATCCTGCTGATTTTCTTGTTCTTGGTTCTCCACAAGATAGCTTTTGTCCCATTATATTTGGTAGACCCTTCTTGAACACTGTTAATGCTAGGATAGATTGCGAAAAGAATGTTGTTACTATTGGCTTGGATGATATGGTCCATGAGTTTAATTCCTCTAAATTTAGTAAACAACATCGTGAGGAAGAATTTCCTAGTAAGGATGAAATTATTGGTCTTGCTTCTATTGCCGTACCTCCTAGTGATCCTTTGGAACACTATTTGCTAGACCATGAAAATGATATGTTCATGAATGAAAGAAGAGAAATAGATGAAGTATTCTTTAGCGAGGAACCTATTACGCAACATAATTTACTGTTGAAATCCTAGGGGATCCTCCTCCACCCAAGGGTGATCCCGTGTTTGAGATAAAACCGTTGCCTGATAATCTTAAGTATGCTTATCTTGATGAAAAGAAAATATATCTTGTTATTATTAGTGCTAACCTTTCAGAGTATGAAGAAGAAATATTATCGAAAACTCTGAGGAAGTACCGTGCCGCTATTGGATATACTCTTGATGATCTTAAGGGCATTAGTCCCACTCTATGTCAGCATAAAATAAATTTGGAAGCAGATGCCAAACCAGTTCATGATCCTCAACAACGTTTGAATCCTAAAATGAAAGAAGTGGTAAGAAAAGAAATATTAAAGCTTCTGGAGGCAGGTATAATTTATCCCGTTCTTTGACGGTCGATTGGGTAAGTCCTGTCCATTGTGTCCCTAAGAAGGGAGGTATTACTGTTGTCCCTAATGATAAAGATGAATTGATTCCACAAAGAATATCACAGGTTATAGGATGGTAATTGATTTCCGCAAATTAAATAAAGCTACTAAGAAAGATCATTACCCCTTACCTTTTATAGATCAAATTCTAGAAAGATTATGCAAACATACACATTATTGCTTTCTAGATGGTTATTCTGGTTTCTCTCAAATACCTGTGTTGGCTAAAGATCAATCAAAGACTACTTTTACATGCCCTTTTGGTACTTTTGCTTATAGACGTATGCCTTTTGGTTTATGTAATGCACCTGCTACCTTTCAAAGATGCATGATGGCTATATTCTCTGATTTTTGTGAAAAGATTTGTGAGGTTTTCATGGACAACTTTTCCATCTACGGTTCCTCTTTTGACGATTGCTTGAGCAATCTTGATCGAGTTTTGCAGAGATGTGAAGAAACTAATCTTGTCTTGAATTGGGAAAAGTGCCACTTTATGGTTCATGAAGGTATTGTCTTGGGGCACAAAGTTTCTGAAAGAGGTATTGAAGTTGATACAGCCAAGGATGATGCTATTGAAAAGATGCCATGTCCCAAGGACATCAAAGGTATAAGAAGTTTCCTTGGTCACGCCGGGTTTTATAGGAGGTTCATTAAGGACTTCTCAAAAATTTCTCGGCCTCGACTAATTTATTACAAAAGATGTACCATTTGTCTTTGATGATGATTGTGTAGAAGCATTTGAAATACTTAAGAAAGCATTAGTCTCTGCACTGTTGTTCAGCCACCTGATTGGAATTTACCCTTTGAAATTATGTGTGATGCTAGTGATTATGCTGTAGGTGTTGTTCTAGGGAAAAGAGTTGATAAGAAGTTAAATGTTATCCATTATGCTAGTAAGACTCTAGACAATGCTCAAAGAAACTATGCTACTACCGAAAAGGAACTTTTAGAAGTTGTATTTGCTTGTGATAAATTCAGACCCTATATTGTTGATTCTAAAGTAACTATTCACACCGATCATGCTGCTATTAAATATCTTATGGAAAAGAAAGATGCTAAACCTATACTTACTAGATGGGTTCTCTTGCTGCAAGAATTTGATTTGCATATTTTTGATAGAAAAGGAGCTGAGAACCCCGTTGCAGACAACTTATCTAGGTTAGAGAATGTTCTTGACGACCCACTACCTATTGATGATAGCTTTCCTGATGAACAATTAAATGTCATAAGCACCTCTCGTAGCACTCCATGGTGTGCTGATTATGCTAATTATATTGTTGCTAAATTTGTACCACCTAGCTTCACATACCAACAAAAGAAAAAGTTCTTTTATGATTTGCGACATTACTTTTGGGATGACCCACATCTTTATAAAGAAGGAGTAGATGGTGTTATTAGGCGTTGTGTACCGAGCATGAACAGGAACAGATCCTACATAAGTGTCACTCCGAAGCTTATGGAGGACACCACGCTGGAGATAGAACTGCACATAAGGTATTGCAATCTGGTTTTTATTGGCCTACTCTCTTCAAGGATGCCCGTAAGTTTGTTTTGTCTTGTGATGAATGTCAAAGAATTGGTAATATTAGTAGACGTCAAGAAATGCCTATGAATTATTCACTTGTTATTGAACCATTTGATGTTTGGGGCTTTGATTATATGGGACCTTTTCCTGCCTCTAATGGATATACACATATTTTAGTTGCTGTTGATTACGTTACTAAGTGGGTAGAAGCTATTCCAACTAGTAGTGCTAATCATAAAACTTCTATTAAAATGCTTAAGGAAGTTATTTTTCTGAGGTTTGGAGTCCCTAGATACTTAATGACTGATGGTGGTTCACACTTTATTCATGGTGCTTTCCGTAAAATGTTTGCTAAATATGACGTTAATCATAGAATTGCATCTCCTTATCACCCTTGATCTAGTGGTCAAGTAGAATTGAGTAATAGAGAGCTCAAATTAATTTTGCAAAAGACTGTTAATAGGTCTAGAAAGAATTGGTCCAAGAAACTTGATGATGCATTATGGGCCTATAGAACTGCATATAAGAATCCTATGGGTATGTCCCTGTATAAAATGGTTTATGGAAAAGCATGTCACTTACCTCTCGAACTAGAACATAAGGCATATTGGGCTATTAAAGAGCTCAACTATGATTTCAAACTTGCCGGTGAGAAGAGGTTATTTGACATTAGCTCACTTGATGATTGGAGAACCCAAGCATATGAAAATGCCAGGTTATTTAAAGAAAAAGTTAAAAGATGGCATGAAAAAAGGATACAAAAACGTGAGTTTAATGTAGGTGATTATGTATTGCTATACAACTCCCGTTTAAGATTTTTTGCAGGAAAACTTCTCTCTAAATGGGAAGGTCCCTACGTTATCGAGGAGGTCTATCATTCTGGTGCCATAAAATCAACAACTTCAAGGCACAAATCAAGGTGGTAAGCGGTCAAAGAATCAAACATTATATCTCGGGTAATCCCATAAATGTTGAAACCAATATTATTGAAACCGTAACCCCGGAGGAATACATAAGGGACACTTTCCAGACCGTTTTAGACTCCGAAAAGGAATAGGTATGTGGTACGGTAAGTAAACCGACTCCAAAACAATTTTTAAGGCAATATTTCTCTGTTTTGGAATATTTGGAAAAATAGAAAAATAAGTGGAAGTCCGGGAAGGACACAAGGCCTTCACGAGGGTGGAGGGCGCGCCCTACCCCCCTGTGCGCGCCCCCCTACCTCGTGAGCACCTCGTGTGCCCTCCGGACTCCGTTTTCTTGCACGATACGTATTTTGGTCGGTAAAAATTCATTATATATTCTCCCGAAGGTTTTGACTCCCGTATCACGCAAATATCCTATGTTCTTGTTTCGAGTTGTTTTCTGTCAGGGCTGTCAAGGCCAGGCATCATGTCGTCCCCCTCCTCCGACAATGGTGACAAAGATGCTTGGCTAATGAAGATAGAGTTGAAGAGGGAAGAACCCATGGAGATCAACAAGGATGAAGGGATCAAGAAGGCCATGGAGGACCAAGCTCCGGCAGCAGAAGACACCCTTCAACTTGATCACAACTTTCTTACCCCAACTGAAATAGAAGCTTTCAAGATGATTGAGTTAGCTCGTATTCAAAACAAGTATCTCACAAGTGAAAATATTTTGTTGAAGGAGCATATTGTTGCACTCATGGGCATTATCCGCAAGTTGGAGGATCTCTTACGCTCGATGTGCGACTATCCAACACCTCCACCTTCACCGACAAAGAAGGATAAATAATCACATGGGTATGGGCACTCCCCTTGGCAACTGCCAAGCTCGGGGGAGGTTCCCCGGTATCGTATCACCATCACAACTCCTATCTTTACCGTTTTTCTTAGTTCGATCTTATTAGTAGTATCTTGATTTAGTAGAATAAAGTCATGGCATGATCTAGTTTTGAAGTTTTGCTTTATGATTCCTCTATGTAATCGAGTCCGTGAGCTATATATATATAATAAAGATTAGTGTTGAGTCCAGGGCTTGATTGTTTTGCCATGATCTTGGGTAAATAAAATAAAAGAATAAAAAGAAACAAAGAGTTCATATTGATCTTAATGAAAGTAATGACTTCACATAGAAAGAGTATGATGATTAAAAGTTGTTGGGAGTTGGCAAATATACCTTTGATAATCGTTGCAATTAATAGGAAGTAATAAGGAGAGAGAGGTTTCACATATAGATATATTATCATTGACATCTTTTATGATTGGGAGCACTCATTAAAATATGACATGCTAAAGAGTTGATGTTGGACAAGGAAGACAACATAATGAGTTATGTTTTCTTGTATCCGAGATAAAGTATGTTGTCATGGATCCTCTAACATGTTGAGCTTGCCTTTCCCCCTCATGCTAGCCAAATTCTCAGCATCAAGTAGAGATACTACTTGTGTTTCCAAATACCCTTAAACCAGTTTAGCCATGAGAGTCCACCATATCTACCTATGGATTGAGTAAGATCCTTCAAGTAAGTTGTCATCGGTGCAAGCAATAAAAATTTCTCTCCAAATATGCACGACTTATTAGTGCAGAGAAATAAGCTTTGTACGAACTTGTTGTGGAAGCAATAAAAGCGACGGACTGCATAATAAAGTTCCACATACAAGGGGCAATATAAAGTGACGTTCTTTTGCATAAAGATTTTGTGCATCCAACCATAAAAGCACATGGCAACCTCTGCTTCCCTCTGCGAAGGGCCTATCTTTTATTATTATCCTCTACCTTATGCAAGAGTCACGGTGATCTTCACCTTTCCTTTTTTCATTTTATCCGTTGGCAAGCCCAGCATGTTGGAAAGAACATGATATATATATCTAATTGGATGTAGGGGAGCATGGATTGTTATTGTTGACATTACCCTTGAGGTAAAAGGTTGTGGGGCAAAACTATAAGCCCCTGTCTTTCTCTGTGTCTGGTTAAAACTCCGTAACCACAAGTATTGCGTGAGTGCTAGCAATTATGAAGGACTAAGTGATAGTTGAGTATGTGGACTTGCTTCTAAGCTCTGACATAGACTCTTTCTGATGTTATGATAAATTGCAATTGCTTCAATGACTGAGGTTATACTTTGCTGGTACCCAATAAAGTTTCTGATTCATGCTTTTGCATTGTGAAAAGGTCATCACTTGAACATAAGTAATCATATGACAAAATCTATATATGTTGCTGTTATGAGAATAATCATGATGCCTTCATGTCCGTATTTTATTTTTATCGACGCCTCTACCTCTAAACATGAGGACATATTTATTGTTATCGGCTTTTAAGCTTGAGGACAAGCGAGGTCTAAGCTTGGGAGTTGATACGTCCATTTTGCATCATGCTTTTATATCGATATTTATCACATTATGGGCTGTTATTTCACGTTATGTCACAATACTTATGGCTATTCTCTCTTATTTTACAAGGTTTACATGAAGAGGGAGAATGCGTGGTAAGAATTGCAGAATTTGGAAAAGGAGCAAATATTGGAGACCTATTCGTGCAACTCCAAAAGTCCTGAAACTCCACGGAATGTCTTAAAATAAATAAAGAAAAATAAATCGCCAAAGATGATGGCCAGGGGGCCCACACCACCCTGCTCACGAGGGTGGGGGGCGCCCCCCCTGGGGCGCGCCCCTTACCTCGTGGGCCCACTGGTGGCTCTCCGATGCCCATCTTCTCCTATATGAAGTCTTTCGATGAGAAAAAAATCAGAGACAACCTTTCGGGACGAGACTCCGCCGCCACGAGGCGGAACCTTGGCGGAACCAATCTAGGGCTCCGGCGGAGCTGTTCTGCCGGGGACACTTCCCTCCGGGAGGGGGAAATCATCGTCATCATCATCACCAACGCTCCTCTCATCGGGAGAGGGCAATCTCCATCAACATCTTCACCAGCACCATCTCATCTCCAAACCCTAGTTCATCTATTGTATCCAATTCTTGTCTCCAAGTCCGGGATTGGTGCTAGTAGGTTGCTAGTAGTGTTGATTACTCCTTGTAGTTGATGCTAGTTGGTTTATTTGGTGGAAGATCATATGTTCAGATCCTTTATGCATATTATTACCCCTCTGATTATGAACATGAATCTGCTTTGTGAGTAGTTACGTTTGTTCCTGAGGACAAGGGAGAAGTCTTGCTATTAGTAGTCATGTGAATTTGGTACTCGTTCGATATTTTGATGAGATGTATGTTGTCTAACCTCTAGTGGTGTTATGTGAACGTTGACTACATAACACTTCACCATTATTTGGGCCTAGAGGAAGGCATTGGGAAGTAATAAGTAGATGATGGGTTGCTAGAGTGACAGAAGCTTAAACCCTAGTTTAAGCGTTGCTTCGTAAGGGGCTGATTTGGATCCACTTGTTTCATGCTATGGTTAGGTTTACCGTAATACTTTTGTTGTAGTTGCGGATGCTTGCAGTAGAGGTTAATCATAAGTGGGATGTTTGTTCAAGTAAGAACAGCACCCAAGCACCGGTCCAACCACATATCAAATTATCAAAGTACCGAACGCGAATCATATGAACGTGATGAAAACTAGCTTGAAAATATTCCCATGTGTCCTCAGGAGCGCTTTTCCTATTATAAGAGTTTGTTCCGGCTTGTCCTTTGCTACAAAAAGGATTGAGCCACCTTGCTGCACCTTATTTACTTTGGTTACTTGTTTCTCGTTGCAATTTACCTTATCACAAAACTATCTGTTACTACTTATTTCAGTACTTGCAGAGAATACCTTGCTGAAAACCGCTTATCATTTCCTTCTGCTCCTCGTTGGGTTCGACACCCTTACATATCGAAAGGACTACGATAGATCCCCTATACTTGTGAGTCATCAGAGCCCACCAGGGTTAAAGTCCTGGTGCTCGCATTTATCCTGGGTTAATTTCTCGCGATGTGCGTTCGGTGGGAGGAGACGTTCCACTCGACAACAAGGCACCTATGGTGACTTCGTAACATCTCAAGATCATATGCTGGCTCACTCTGTCGAAGGTGCTCATAGGGGTAGGGTCTGTGTGTGTGTGCTTATAGCGGTGAGTGCTTGCGCGTATATATGACCGCTTGCGTCTGTACCGTGTTAAAAAAATACATGTCGTGATTATACATTCACTGGCTCACCCGTACAACTCCTTATTTTGTTGATGACACAATCAATTGACCAATCAAACGTTCCACGTGACGCAACTAGTGTTGCACCATCAGAGCGCGTAACCATGGGGCCCACCTGTCAGCGCGTATATGAAAGAACGAAATGGTAGTTTGAGTATGTATTGTGTCGTGGTTTTGTCACGGCAGATGTCCTTGTGAAAGGACTTAGTCGCGGAGCCATCGCTACGGGTTAGCTTGAAGGGGTTAAAGCGGACAAGGGACGCAAGAGAGTTTTATACTAGTTCGACCCCTTACGATGAAGGTAAAAGCCTACGTCTAGTTGTGATGGAATTGATGGGGATTCGTTGACCAGGGAGCGAATACGCTTTGCGTGAGTCTCGAGTTGTTGTCTCTGCTGATCCGCCGCTGGGTCGTCCCCTTATATACATGGGTGACACCCGTCGATTTGCAGAGTCCCGCGACCGGCTCATAAACGTGTCCGGTTCGGTCTATGCTCTTTCTATCTTACCATACAAGTTACATACCAATACCGGTTCACGGTTGCAGGCCTTAAACCGGTTCTGGGCCATGGGCCCCTACCTAACATTCCTGCCTTCATGGGCTTCTAGCATACTCAACTACTGATGAAGTTAACCCGGCCTGTCCTGGCCGGTTTACGCTCAACAGTAATATCCCCAAGAAGCTAGCCTCCGGTTTATATAGACACCGGATAGGTTAGGGTTACACAGAGTCGGTTACAATGGTAGGAGATCTACATATCCGTATTGCCAAGCTTGCCTTCCACGCCAAGGAAAGTCCCATCCGGACACGGGACAAAGTCTTCAATCTTGTATCTTCATAGTCTTGGAGTCCGGCCGTGATGATAGTTCGCTATCCGGACACCCCTAGTCCAGACTCCCTCGGTAGCCCCTGAACCAGGCTTCAATGACGGCGAGTCCGGCGCGTTGATTGTCTTCGGCATTGCGGCGGGTTCCTCCTCCGAATACTTCATAGAAGGTTTTGAACACAAGGATAGTGTCCGGCTCTGCAAAACAAGTTCCACATACCACCGTAGAGAGAATAACTTTTTGCACAGATCTGTTGACGTATTCCGCGGCGTGACATCACACCACGGCCAGGCCTTTATATGAATCGTTTTTTTACCGTTCCACCTTAGCGCGTTTAGCGAGGCGGTTTTCCTGGCACGTCTTATCAAATCATAGATCGTGCCCCCTTATTCCGGGATTCTCATCAATACGGACGTGGGTAACCCATCCGCGCCATTGATTACGACGCTTGGGAGATAAGCGAGTTTTACCAGGCTGGGGGACGCATAGCTTCGTCCGTCCATATAAGGGATAAGGATCCACCTTTTCACCCACGCCTTCTTCCTCCTTTGCTCATCCATTTCCGCGCACTCGAGCTCCAGCGCCCAAGTCCGCACATCCCACCTCAACCTTCTCCAACCATGTCAGGAGCGGGAGGCAGGTGGATGGCCTCCTCCGTCACGGAGGGCACATCACAAGACTGCGGGAGGCCGGATATTTGTGCGGCGACATCGCGCCTGTGCTGCCCGATGCGGGAAGCTTATTCCAACCCCTGTGCCCCATGAGAGGGTGGTGTTTCTCCCCCACTTCCTCCGCGGACTAGGTTTTCCACTTCACCCATTTGTCCGGGGGCTCATGTTCTACTACGGCCTGGACTTCCACGACCTGGCCCCGAATTTCATCCTCAATATCTCGGCGTTTATCGTCGTGTGCGAGGCCTTCCTCTGCATCCAGCCCCACTTCGGCCTATGGCTGAAGACCTTCAATGTCAGGCCGAAGGTTGTGGGTGGCCGTCAAGCGGAGTGCGGAGGCGCCATGGTTGGCAAGATGGCCAAAGTCCTATGGCTCAAGGGCTCCTTTGTGGAGACAATAAATGGGTGGCAATCGGGGTGGTTCTACATCACCGAGCCACGTGACCCCAAATGGGTGGCGGCCCCCGAATTCAGATCTGGCTTCCCCACACGGCGCACATCATGGAAAGAGACGGGCCTGAAGTGGGGTGATTCGGAAGAGCTGACCGGACTCCAAACCTGTGTCCGAAACCTGGTGGACAAGAAGCTCAAGCTTGTCCACGTAGTCCAGGTCATGCTCATCCGCCGGATTCTCCCATGCCAGGAACGGGCCTTTAATTTGTGGGAGTTTGATCCGGCACAACACCGAACCTTGAGCCGGCTCTTCGACACTACGTACGAAGATGTCTGGAAGGTTCTGTTCAAGGGCGCCGAAGCCCCCGCATCCGCTAACAAAGATCACAGATACAGCTCGCAGCGTCAAGCCGGCGAGGTAGGTTATTTTACCCTTTACGGGACTCTTTTTTCATAGATTGACTCTATGTGGGATCTAAAACTCCCTAATCTTTGTGAGGATCGGTGAAGACGTCCGGACAGATTAACTTGTCCGGCTCCTTCTTGCGGAAGACCCAGCGGACGCCCGATTGACGGGCTGCTGGCTCCGGTACCCATGTGGTGCGGGAGAAGAAGGCCAAGAAGGAGGCCACGGGAACTCGAAGGAGCTCCCGACGCCAGTCTTGTCGGATTCTGAGCAGAATCTTCTCCCCGAAACGAGGAGGAGTAAAGAAGCCTCTCCCCGGTGGGGAGGAGAGGAAAAGGAAGGCCGCCCCAACCGGGTGTGGGAGGCGTCTAAGAAGGGAAGGACCCTTCCTCCGGACTTCTCTACCAACGTCGACGACGACGAGGAGGAGTGGCCAACGAGGGCCAAGCCCCTGGCGAGATCGTAAGTGTCCGGATACCCATGGCTTTTTATCATTGCATAGTGTTCTCTAATGCCGAACAATCATGCAGCCCGCCCAAGAGCGAGCTCGCCGCTTCGACGAGCGGGTCCCTGAGTTCATCGAAAATGGAGAGTACTTCACTTCCGGCCGCCTCCTCACCTCACGCTACGGACGACACCGAGGTGGGGCCCCAAGGGGGGCCTGGTCAAGAGGAGGTGGCGCAGGAGGCGCCGCAAGGCAATCTCCCGGACTCCAGGCGCGTGGGGGGCGAGACCCCCAGGGGCTCTAAGCCCGACCCTCGTCCGGACTACATGCCGGAACCTTCAGCGGTTCCGGAGTCCGGCAAGCGGTCCCTTCGTAAGAAGAATAAGACGCCGGTGTCCTCCGTCCAACCGGAGGCACCAGATAAGCATCTTGAGGCGCTTAACAGCGCTTCCATCGAGGGGCGAGCACCGCCTTTATTATGAGTACGGTGATCCGGACAGTTCAGTCCGCCAAGAGCGGGCTGACCGAAGCCTGTACCAGCCTTCTAACAGGCTTTGAGGTAAGTTTAGAATATGTAAAAATATTACCGCATAGACAGTAGCCCCTGTTGCTTAGTTCGGTGTTCGGAAAGAAAAGCCGGACTAAGGATCTAAAAAGATATACGCAGGAGTCTAACATAAGTATGTCAATATGGGAATGCAGGCTACGCTGCTGACCTCTGCCGCACTGACTGCGGAGGTCGCTGCATTGAAGCAGAGCCTCGAGCGGTCCGAGAACGAGCTCGGCCTTGCCAAGAAGCGGCTCGAGGACAAGGAAGGTAAGTAATACCTTATTAAAGAAATACCTTATAGAAAGGTTTCGGTTGCAAAAGATAACAGGAATAACATGGGTACTGCAGGGGCCACGAGCGAGGTGGCGACCACAAGGAAGCGGTGTCCGTGGTCGAAAACAAAGCGGCGGCGGAACGCACCGAGCGAGAGAAGGGGAGGCGCAGGCGAGCAGGTCTGGCAAGAGCTCCAGGCTCTCGTGGAAAAACACGAGGGTTTGGAGCGTGACTCGAAGACCCGAGAGTCCGAGCTTGCCTCGGCTCTTGAGAGTGCCAAAGCTGCTAAGGCCGAGGCCCAAAAAGCCCTCCAAGAAATTGAAGTATTAAAGAAGATAGCGGCGGGTAAGGCATTCTTTATGCAAAGCAAGCATGTGAAAGTGAATTACCTATTACTTACCCGGATTCGGAGCTCTCCAGAGCATTCGCAGATCTGCCCGTGGTGTGTCCGATCTTGCCGCATTCTACCACACCAAGGAGGGAGCTCAACGGAGAAGGTGTTCTGGTCTCAATATCTTTGAGGCCGGACATCCGGTGCCCCTAAGCGACCAGTGAAGCAGCTGGTCGAGCTCCACAAGGTCGCCGAACAGGCCATGAAGGGCCTTATAGTTCGGTTGTGGCCACCGGAAGCCATGCACAGGAGCTACTTCAGACTTAGTCTGCGGCTGGTGGACGCCTTTGTCCACGGATTGAAGTCATCAAGCGCTCATACGCATTGAAGGTGTCCGTCGGGCCCTTGCCCGTGCTAAAGTGCACTAGGGCAAGCTGGATGCGGAGAAGCTTGTGACAGACGAACCCACCGAAGGGCAAGGAGCATCGCTCGCCCGAAATGTACTATGAGGGCCTCCTGAAGGGTGCTCGCCGAATAGCGGATGAGTGCTCCAAAGATGTAATTTTTTAATAGACTCGCATTTGTTATCATGTACGCTGAAAACTTGTTCATATGCGCTAAGCAACGCTTGTTAATTTAAAATATTACCTGCTGTGCGGCCGTTTATCAAATTTGAGAGATGGCAAGTCGTTGGCTTCAGCCCCCATGCCACGAGTGCTTGGGTGTTAGGGATAAACTTGAGCACTCTTGTTCCCATTCTTGGGTCCATCTAGGGAGGCGCTCAACACAACGAACAAGGCAACCGGACTTATAATGCTTGAACACTCTCACTTAGCCATAGAATTCTATAATTTAAAATTTCGTGAAGCCCCTAGTATTCGAAGACCGAGTTCGGGCGCTATCCACGCCTTGGCCGGACAATTCCGGTTCCTCGCTCTAAGCGGCATAAGTCTTTAGGGACCTGAATAAACCTCTCGAACAGCGACCGGCTCTCGCCCTATCATGACGGTCAGTTTTAGCTTTCTCCACTGAGGTGCTCGACCCAGCTCAACTGGGGCACAATCGCAGTGGTTCTCCCGGTGCTACCTTAGCCATATAACGGAACGTAAGATACCAAAACACGGGAGCCGGGCAAACCCAACTATTGACCCAAGACATGATTTGGAGCCAATTCATATAATGCTATAAGTTCGGGGTGCCGCACTTGTGAAAGTGTTCGGACTTATCACACCATAATTTTGGGGTACTTAAGCCCCTGGTGTATTGGCCGTACCAAAGTGTACGGGTGCGTAATGTCATGAAATGAACATATATATAGATAAAGAAAAGAGTGCAATAATAGGCAAAAGCTATGTATTGTTTATTCAAAAGGTACTGCAATGAAAGCAGAACGATACAAATAGTGCGATAAGCAAGGGATGGGACTATCTAACATGTCCCCCTCCAGGGGTAAGCTGCGGAATGGTATGTAAAATAGGTATAATGCTCGTAATAGAGACCACCTGAGCACTCGACGTAGCTTTGTGCTTCCCTGGCTGTTGCATCGTGAGTTCGGCGATTCTAGTGCCAGACAGGACTTCTGGAAAAAGGAGTCCTGGAAGTGAGAAAAAAGAAAAAAGAAAAAGAATGACACAATCGGGAGCCCCTGGTGCGGTCGAGCCGCATTCTTGGCGTGCCGTGGTCGTGTCCCTCCCCATATGCCCATGGTATCTCCAGAGCGTAATTATGTACGCGTAATACTAGCTTCGCAATTTCGCGAGGGTTGGGGTTGGGGCCGGATTGCTACGCTGGCGTGCTTGAATCGTGCCAGCGGTCTTGTTGTAGGTTACTCCGGCGCTGCGATGTTGTCCGGACGCTTAGTGGCCGGACTCGAGAATTGCCGTGAGAGGCTGCTTTGCACCTCCGCCCTGAGGGCCGCCGTGTGCTCCTCCGTTCGGAGAGAGCGTTCGGTGTTTCCTTTGACCGTGATTACTCCTCGAGGGCCTGACATCTTGAGCTTGAGGTATGCGTAGTGCGGCACCGCATTGAACTTTGCAAATGCGGTTCGTCCGAGCAGTGCATGATAGCCACTGCGGAACGGGACTATGTCGAAGATTAACTCTTTGCTTCGGAAGTTATTCGGGGATCCGAAGACCACTTCGAGTGTAACTGAGCCTGTACAATTGGCCTCTACACCCGGTATGACGCCTTTAAAGGTCGTCTTTGTAGGTTTAATCCTTGAGGGGTCTATGCCCATTTTGCGACCGTATCCTCGATAAAGCAGGTTCAGTTGCTACCACCGCCCATCGTGACTCTGGTGAGGTGAAATCCGTCAATAATTGGGTCAAGAACCAATGCGGCGAAACCGCCGTGACGGATGCTAGTGGGGTGGTCCCTTCGATCGAAGGTGATCGGGCAGGAAGACCATCGGTTGAACTTCGGGGCGACTGGCTCCATCGCATATACGTCCCTTAGTGCACGCTTCCGCTCCCTTTTGGGTATATGGGTTGCGTATATCATGTTCACCGTCCGCACTTGTGTGGGAAAGCCCTTCATCCTCTATTGTTCGGGCGGCCGGGCTCTTCCTCGTCATCGCTATGCAGCCCCTTGTCAATGAGTTCAGCACTTAACTTGCTCGCTTGCTTGAACACCCAACAATCCCTGTTGGTGTGATTGGCTGGTTTTCGGGGTGCCATGTATCTGGCACAAGCGATCGAGTATTCGGTCCAAGTTGGACGGGCCCTGGGTATTTCTTTTGAATGGCTTCTTCCGCTGACCGGTTTAGGGCCTCTGAATCCGGCATTGACGGTCGTATCTTCAGCATTATCGCTGTTAATGCGGCGCTTCTTTTTGTTGCGACACGACCTGCCATTGCTGTCCTTGGTATCCGAACTATCAGGGTGTTTGGCCAAGTTGTTGCTTCGAGCTAGCCAGCTGTCCTCTCCCGCACAAAAGCGAGTCATGAGGGTTGTGAGGGCTGCCATAGATTTCGGCTTTTCCTATCCTAGGTGCCGGGCAAGCCACTCGTCGCCGATGTTATGTTTGAAGGCTGCAAGGGCCTCTGCATCCGGACAATCAACAATTTGATTTTTCTTGGTTAGGAACCGTGTACAGAATTGTCTGGCCGATTCTTCTGGCTGCTGAATTATGTGGCTAAGGTCATCAGTCACGGTGGTCGCACATATGTGCCTGGAAGTTGTCAAGGAATGTGGCTTCCGTGTCCTCCCAACAACCAATTGATTCTGCGCTTTCAAGCTGTTGAGCCAATGCCGAGCTGGTACTTTAAGCTTGAGTGGGAGGTATTTGATGGCATGTAGATCATCACCGCGGGCCATGTGGATATGGAGGAGATAGTCCTCGATCCGCATCGCAGGATCTGTGGTACCATCGTATGATTCGATGTTTACGGGTTTGAAGCCCTCGGGATTTGATGATCCATTACTTCATCTGTGAAGCATAGTGGGTGTCTTGGCGCCTACGTATTGGGATATATCACGGCGTAGCTCATATGAGCTTTGTCATCGTGTTCGGCCCGGCCGGGTTTGTTGTATCCGGCGCGACGGTAATCATCCCGCGTCGTTGGGCGCCCACGCGATCCATAGATCGATCTCGTATGTTTTGCCTTATCCTCCAATATATCTCGCAAGTCCGGCGTGTTTTCCCGTGCCTTGGTACTTTTTGAGCGGCGTCGGGGTGTGGCTTGAGCGGAGGGCCGAGAGGCTTCTCTGTCGCGCCGCAGGGTGGCCGGTCTGCCATGTCGTCTTGTTGGTGACTAGGGTGCTTCCTCCTCTGATCGAGGCAACGGCCTGCGGTTGGGGTAGCTTTTGGAGGGGCGTTCGAGTTCATACTCTTCGGCTGCAAGGACTTCAGTCCATATGTCAGCTAGCAGGTCTTGGTCAGCTCTAAGATGTTGCTGCTTTTTCTTGAGGCTGCTTGCTGTGGCTATAAGCTTGCGTTTGAAACGCTCCTGTTCGGCGGGATCCTCAGGCACGACAAACTCGTCGTCGTCGAGGCTTGCCTCATCTTTGGAGGGAGGCGCATAATTATCGTCCTCGACCTCTCTTTCTGCAAGACCGTCGTAAATGCGGACTTTCTCCTTCCTCCCGCTGAGTCCTGCCGGAGGGGTTGTCTTCGGCACCGTCCGGTGTTATTATCTCCGTGCGGAATCACTGCTTTTGTTGTGGCGGGATTTAGAGCGGCGCCACGGCGTCGGCCTTGATTGCTTCTTGGAGGGGTCATCCTCCGTTGTTCCATCATCGTTCCCATCTTTTGGGATGTCCACCATGTATATGTCATATGACGAGGTGGCCTTCCAGTGCCCTCTAGGTGCTGGGTCTTGGTCATCTCCGGCATTGTGGTCCATACCGTCGATGTCTTCGGAGTCGAAGTCGAGCATGTCGGTTAGATCATCGACAGTGGCTATAAAGTGGGTGGTGGGTGGGTGTTGAATTTCTTCGTCGTCCGCATCCCAACCTTCCTGTCTGTAGTCCGGCCAGGGCTCTCCGGATAGAGATAGACTTTAGTGAATTCAGGATGTCGCCAAAGGGCGAGTGCTGAAAGATGTCCGTGGCAGTGAACTCCATGACCGGCGCGCAATCAGATTTGATTGGCAGGGGCGCGGAGGGTTAGGAGTCCGGAGGGGAGTCCGGCACCCTGGAGAGAGGTCTTCGCAAAGGACAGGGATGGAGTTCGGCCCAATCGCCATAGAGATCGTAGCCCCCGAGGCGGTGTCCAACCACTCGTCCTCGATCAGGAATCCGGCCCGGATTAAGGGTCGGGCGGATCTTTGGTCGGCCTCGAGCCTTTGTTGGCTGCAGAGCTAGATCATGCCCATCGAGATAGTGCGGCACGCTTGGCTGGCTCAAATCCGTCAAGATCAAGTCTCCGCGGATATCGGCCGTATAGTTCAAACTTCAAATCTGACCTGATGGCGGGCGTAGCTTCGATCTGCTTCCGGATGGCCAAGCGAATTGGCCCGCAGCAAAGCCGCCCGAATCTGAAGATCTGTCCGGGAGAAAAGTCTCACCCTGGACCGCGTCGTTGTTGATGATCGAAGGAGCCATCGGGCCTATCGGTGACGACATACGGAGGAACTCTCAATGAAAGCACCAATGTCGGTGTCAAAACCGGTGGATCTCGGTAGGGCGTCGAACTGTGCGTCTAGGCGGATGGTAATAGGAGACAAGGGACACGATGTTTTTACCCAGGTTCGGGCCCTCTCGATGGAGGTAATACCCTAGTCCTGCTTGATTAATATTGATGATATGGGTAGTACAAGAGTAGATCTACCACGAGATCAAGGAGGCTAAACCCTAGAAGCTAGCCTATGGTATGATTGTTGTTTGTCCTATGGACTAAAACCCTTCGGTTTATATAGACACCGGATAGGTTAGGGTTACACAGAGTCGGTTACAATGGTAGGAGATCTACATATACGTATCGCCAAGCTTGCCTTCCACGCCAAGGAAAGTACCATCCGGACACGGGACGAAGTCTTCAATCTTGTATCTTCATAGTCTTGGAGTCCGGCCGTGATGATAATTCGGCTATCCGGACACCCCCTAGTCCAGGACTCCCTCAGCGGGTTACTGGTCCCTGCACCTGGGGTGTTAAAGAGGTTCCTAGCATCATAAACCGGAGGCAAGCGAGACCGGTGTCTTCTCTTTCGGACTTCGTGCGATGCATTCTGATCCAGCATAAGCCGGTAAGCATGTGCATCTAAAGCGGCCCGCTCTGCGGCCATCCTGGCATCCTCAGCTGCTAAGTCGGCCTTGGCCTGGGTAATCTGATCCCTTACCTTCGCGACTTCCGCATTGTGCGCATCCTGATCAGCCGGGTTAGCCTCCGCCATTAGTATTGCCAACACATCAAATAGATCAGATAAGACCTGAGTCGGCGTCCGCACAGGGCCTCCTGCCCCGGCCGCTGCTGCTGCTGCGGTCGAAGAGTGGAGCGTCGGCTGTGTACCGGCCATGAAGATTCCAACCCGGTGTGGCAGATCAGAGGGGTCCGTAATCGTCGCCATCGGAACAGCCTCCAATCCGGCCATCTTGTAGCTGATATAACGACTCGGTCTCTCCGGTCGATGACTCGTCGCCGGAATAAACGACGGTCTCACCACCAGATTACGATATGTCCTCGTACTCCCCTCCATGGATGACTACCACGAAGGCACGCTTCATGGAAGGCTTGACCCGGGAAGATCGCGCACGCTGAGCCGTTTCGATGAGGTCGGTGCAGATGTCCGGCTCAGTGCCCGGTTCGCCGATCTTGCCAATGAAAACGTGTATGCCGCCAAAGGGGACCCGGTACCCGTACTCAATTGAGCCGGCCTCGGGGCCCCATCCTGCATCGTCGATGTAGAGCTTGCCACGACGACTCTTGGTCATCCGGCACACAGCGTAACCCTTCAGTCCTTCGAAGTTTCCCTCCAAGAACTTGAAACCATCGTGCGATAGCCCCACGGTGGGCGCCAACTGTCGTGGTTTTGTCACGGCAGATGTCCTTGTGAAAGGACTTAGTCGTGGAGCCATCGCTACGGGTTAGCTTAAAGGGGTTAAAGCGGACAAGGGACGCAAGAGAGTTTTATACTAGTTCGGCCCCTTACGATGAAGGTAAAATCCTACGTCTAGTTGTGATGGAATTGATGTGGTTTCGATGACCAGGGAGCGAATACGCTTTGCCTGAGTCTCGAGTTGTTGTCTGTCCTGATCCGCTGTTGGGTCGTCCCCTTATATACATGGGTGACACCCGTCGGTTTACAGAGTCCCACGACCGGCTCATAAACGTGTCTGGTTCGGTCTCTGCTCTTTCTATCTTACCATACAAGTTACATACCAATACCGGTTCACGGGTGCAGGCCTTCAACCGGTTCTGGGCCATGGGCCCCTACCTAACACTCCTGCCTTCATGGGCTTCTAGCATACTCAACTACTGATGAAGTTAACCCGGCCTGTCCTGGCCGGTTTACGCTCAGCAGTAATATCCCCAACATATTGTGTTAATAAAATACATTTTAGGGTGATCATACGGTCACTGGCTCACCATACAGCTCCGTAATTTGTTTATGATACGATCAATTAACCAACCGAACGGTCAACATTCAGCAGCGCACATTACCGTAGGGCCCACCCGTCAGCGCGTATATGAAGGATGGAAATGGTAATAAATTAGTGGTCGGTGTGGATTCGAAGTCATGAGATCTCTGGTTGGCGATGCGCCCGGTGGTGAAGCGCGGTGATTAGGCGATGGCGTGGGGATCACCGAAAAAAAAGCTCGGCACGGGGGGGGGGCTAGAGGGATGGCCGGGGCGGCGGCGGACCGGCGGTGGGAAGTGGTTTCAGGGCAGGTGGGGCGGCATGGCGGCGCGGGCCGGCCGCGGGCGGCAGGGACCGGCGGTTCGGCCGATGGTGGCTGGCGGCGCAGGGGGTGGGGTTGAAGATAAACTATGGTCCCTTGATTTCATATCCAACGGCTGGAAAATCTACTGACCAGAGAGAAAAGTCAGTCGACTGACGTATAGCCTCACCCCGCACATACACATGCACGCACGCAACACTCACATGAACACACGCATGCATGCAGGCGCGCAACACTGACACGTACACATAACGAACACACACACGCATGCAGGCGTGCAACACTGACACGTACACATGCACTGATGAACACACGCATGTACGCGCACATGCATGCAACACTGGAATGTACACATGCACACACACAACACTCGCACGCCTACATGCACACATCACACGACGCAAGACACACGCTCAACCTATACGTGCATGCACCCTTTGTTAAGGACATGGATTGTTACGGGTATTAATCAATCTTATCTGTGATAAGTAGAACATTGATGTTTGCAGCGGTCTTTATGAATCACAACATATCGAACGGGCTATCAATGTATATATGAAAATTTTAAAATTCTCTTACATTATATAGTAGGCTTATCTACATGAAATAGATGACGTCATACTCATTGAACAATCATCGGTTTATGAAATGTCCGCTTATGACCGCCCTGGCCCACCAAAGTTCCTCTGTCGTGCGCTGCCTGCATTGGGTCACTGACATGCAGGCCATGTACCCAAAGAGCCCACACGTCAGTGGAAGAACGGCGCGGTGTCATACGTCAGAGTCGAGGGCGCAGCTTGTTGTACGCCCGGCTGAACATGCCTTCTTGCCCCATTCAAACGCCTCCATGAAACCCGTGTGGAAGCCGAGAAACCCACTCTGGATACACGTCCGTTCATGACCGGGCCGACATTAAACGCAATGCCGACCGAGCTCCTCCCATCCGCCTTCTATTTAATCTCCTATTTAAACGAGGCCAAATGTCGGCCAAGAATCGCACACCTCCGCCGCTCCCCTATCTCCTCCTTCACCATTTTGTCCACTCTTACAATGGCTTACGAAGAGTAGTTATCCCGCATCCAAGCCGGCTGTGTGGCCTGCAGATCCCGCCGGATACGAGCTATGCAGCTCGCTGATCCACCTCCCTCCCCTCGCCGGATGGAGCCAATTGCCGCCCCAAGCCGGTGCGTGGTTCAGCAACTCGACGCTCCAGGCCAGCTCGACGAGGAGCGGCGCACGGGGACCGTCGCTTGTGTCCATGCCGCCGCCTCGTACTGCGCCCGCGTCTCCCGTTTTTGTGGCCGAGACTCCCATGCCGGCGGCCGCGCCATGCGAGCAGAGACAGAAGCCGGGTGCACGGAGAGCGACAAGTCAGTGGCCAGCGCCTCCGCATCCGCCGCCATCATCGAGGAGAAGTATAACACGAGAGGCCACCGCCGCTTGGGTCCCATGAAGGCCGCCGCCGCTTGGGTCCCATGAATGCCACCGCGGAGGCGGCACCGGCGTACACAGTAGGTGTCTCGTCGGATCATTTTGTTGTGTGAGGACCTTCGTCGACCCCGCATGGGCTCCACGGAAGCGGAGAAGCCCCCCTTCCACCATCATCTTGGGCATCAGCCAACGATATCAGTTGGGTAGTGGGGAAGCGAGCCATCCTTTGCGCTGAAGCATTTACCTCCGAGGCTCCCGGCAGTCCGGTGATCGTGCTGCCAGACATGAGGAACACAAATGGATCGGCGGGCGACCATTTAGGCCAGGTATTATATACCTGCGATGTCTAGAACTAGCACCACTTAGTTGATTTGAATGTAATGAAATCCGTCATGTTTGTATGAAAATCCGGTATTTATATGAATTCCATCATTGTTTATATGAAATATCGCCATGTTTGCATGAATTTCGTCTGGTTGGTGGAGTTGCTGTCAGAATGTGTGCGGCTAAAGTTGGATGGCGTATTTTGCGGGTCGCTGGTCGGTCTGCGGCCGGCTCAGGCAGCGTGCTGGGACAAAAAAAGCACAGCTCGTGCGAGCTCGTCTCCAACGTGCGCGCTGGAGGATGCATGAGCACCCGAGCCATTCCTCGTTCATCGGTGGCAAAGGCATTGGTGGACAAAAGGGTCGCCAATATTTTGGCTACCCCGGGCAAGATCCAAACAGCCCCTCTCAATAGATTCAAATCCCTCGTTCGCCGTGAAATTTTGCCATGTGTTGTTTTAATGGACTAGCAAGGTGCCCGTGCATTGCACGAAACATTAAGATGCATTTTTTACGAAACACCTGTTGTGATTGGATGCCCGTGCATTGCATGGAACATCAAGATGCATTTTTTTACAAAACACCTGCTGTTATTGACCCATGCAGGAGTAATCCCATGTGTAAAAACTAATGATATCTCGAGAATTTTATCGGAAAAATGGTATCTTGAGAATTTCATCAAAAAATGATATCTCGAGAAAGATGAGAGATAAGGTAAGGAGGAGTGGGGCGTGGTGGTGACTGGTGGTCGGACTGGGCGGAGGCATGGGGACGGATGGTGCATTATGTCTAGGTTTGTATCTGTCTCACACACACCCACGTAGGTGGGGGACGTGCACGAAGAGAAGTGGTGCACGCATGGCGCACATACTCCCATCTCTTTCCCAACCACACCCGCATGGGTACACGGTGGAGCTCATTTTTGTACGGAAAGGCAGACCACGTGGTAATTTGACACGTGTACTGATTGTCCACTTGATGGAGGATCGTCTACCACGGGTGAACAAACAAATTGTGACTTGAAGTGCTAGGTTAAAAAAGAGGCAAACCATGTGGGGCCTACCTTTGAGGCAAGGCTCTATACACTGGAGTACTTTTGACGTGTCCCATCAACTTGCAAAACGAGGAAAAGATTGCTTAGTACGCCGTCTCCCCCGCCCACAGGTGCGGTGGCTCACAGGATGAGGTGGAGCTTGCTTACTAGTACGCCTACTCCCGCTCCCTCGCCCACGCGCGCGGTGGCTCGCAGGACGTGGAGAAATTTTTACTACTCTCTCTGTTTACTCCTCGTCCCTACCTTGGTTAGAGAGATTATCATATTGTTTGAAATATATGTCTTTTAGTAGTAGGAGTAGTACAGTGGTATATAGGAGTAGTACTACCTCCGTACTGGTTTATAGGTCACCTTTGTAGTTCGTGCCAAATTTTGACCAAATATTTAGCTAACAAAATGTTAATGCATGTCAACAAAAATTATATCATTGGATTCGTATTTCAACATAGTTTTCAATGATATAAATTTTTGTAACATGCATGAACGTTTTGTTAGTTCAATCTATAGTCAAAATTTGACACAACATATAGTGGGGACCAATAAACCAGGACGGAGGTAGTACTACTACCGCAATTTCCTTGGAGTCCGTGGTGCAGCAAGCTACCCTAGGCTATGTTACTATTCCCTCCTTTCTGGTTTAGACTAGCCACAATGGGTAGTAACATGGACTAGTAACATGCATATGTTACTAGTCTATGTTACTACCTCTATAGTGGGTAGTAACATATGTGTGGTAACATGAAACACTTCATTTATTAGGCTATTGACTCATCTTGCCTTGATATGTGTGATGTTACTCATACTACTAGTAACTAGTTGTGTTACCACTTTCCTCTCTTTCTTCATTTATTGCTTGTCACATCATCTATTTTATCTAGATATGTGTGATGTTACTACCTATGTAACTCCCACTGTGGGTAGTCTTATGACTCAATTTCAAAGTCTCTCCAACCAAGGTAGACGGTGAGTGGTGGAATTAATTTCGTAGTTTGCACAACTAATTAGTACGCTCATTTTTCTCAAGAAGTTATGTTTACCGAGGCATTAATTAGAATGAATGCATGCATGACCACTAAATTTCCATGAACTTCTACATGCATTGGTGAGTTTTCTCTTGACACTGCTTGCATCGGCTGATTTAACGCACCTCCAAATCCAAACATGTGATGGTACTACTATTAATAGAAGAATTGAGACTTATAAAACAGAAAAACAATTTTTTTAGATGAGCCCTATAAACCGGAAAGGAGGGAGTAGTAAGTAGTACTACCTCCATAGTGGGTACGTACTCCGTAAAATCAGATGTTCCCAAAACTAAGTCGCTCAACCTTTATTTTCTTGTTTCCCTTCCTGCCTTGTTGCCTCGAACAGACTATGCCAAACTCCCTTGCCTGCCGCGCGGAAAAAGACCTGCCCTCGCCTTTTTTTAGTCCGGGTTTGTATCGATGGATCGCACGAAGCAGCAAAACCCAAGCCATGTCTTGTACTCCTCCGTTAATGCTCCCTTTCATGAATTTTGTACTTCCTCTCGCCGACATGTAGGACATATAGCAACTGGGTCGACGTGACATGCACCAAATAACAATGCATAACAACAGGGGGGACGCACCCCAGTAGTACCGCCCCAGTAGTAGTAATGAGCAATGAGACGTCAAATCACAATGTCACCTTCCCAGATGGACGAAACAACCATTATTTCACACTTCGCGTCGCCATCATCTCCTTCAAGAAAACCACCTAGTATTGTTTCTGCCTCAAGAGGGACACACACATCGCCTTGGTATATCATGACATGTGGGACCGCATGATAGGCCATGCTCCCCCGCCCATCGCTCGGTAAAATCACCTCATTTTTACTACTTCATCTGTATCGGTTTACAGGGCATGCACGTCGTTCTAGGTTGAGAATTTAACTGGCTATATATGTGATGAACAATATATGTTTAGAAACGACATCCGCTTAAGAATCCAATGATATACTTTTCGTGACATAGTAACTCATATTTAGTTAGTCAAATGGATGAGCCCTTTAAACCGAGACGGAGAGTGTAGTACAATACGTATCTTTTTAGATCAATATAGTTGGGATTCACCAAGGAACAAAACCAAGTGGTAGGCTGCTCCTGTCGTGTTGGCGTAGCAACTCAAGCGAGGCCGATCCACACTGCGAAATGGCGACACACTTAACAGGACCCCTTTGGCCGACATGTGGCTCATTCACCGTCTTGTTCCACATGCAATGCACCAAATTATAGTTCGGAGCAGTGGTTGGACTTGGAGGCACCTCAGTCGTAGCGCCGCAGTAGTAGTAAATGAGCGATGATGGGTTAAATCACAAAGCCCCACCTTTCCCGCATTAAGCTGGACGGATGAAGCAACCATCATTTCACTCTAGGGCGCAAGAGCATAAAGAAAAGAGAAAACCAATGATGCGTGCGGAAGCTACCTTGGGCACCATAGGGTAGGGGCCTCCACTA
The DNA here is from genome assembly GCA_021605145.1 of Aegilops bicornis. Taxonomy (NCBI): domain Eukaryota; kingdom Viridiplantae; phylum Streptophyta; class Magnoliopsida; order Poales; family Poaceae; genus Aegilops; species Aegilops bicornis. The sequence goes on along the minus strand of CM038670.1, from coordinate 574,193,827 downwards.
CAAATCCTTTTTTTGAAAGAGCCTCCACTACAAATCCTTTTTTTTAAGCGCCTCCACTACAAATCTTCTTCTCCCTCGTCCTCTTGAAGAAAACTGATGATGCGTGCGGTGGTAGGGTTTGTAGGAGTACTACGGCGTGCGGGGCCACATCGTAGTAAACGGGAGAGGGATTGAGTTTGAGTCAACTCCTTAATATGTGTGGGCCACTTGGTTTTACGGGAACGAGCACTACAAAAAAAATACACTTCCGTGATGATACGTGCTTGTCACAGTAGGTCGCGTTTTTTGTCATGCATGTACATCCATGACGATTTTATGACAGAATCAAGATAGTCATACTGTCTTTGTCGTAGAAGTGTTCCATGACATTACCAGAATTATCATCACGGAAGTGTCCACTTCCATGACGATAAATCGCGTGTCACAGAAGTGCTTTTGTCAAGGGTGACCGACATGTGGCATCCACCGTAACGGAACGCCGTTAAGCTATCGGGTCGGATTTTGGATCCGATAACCCGTTAACAACCTTGACCAATTGGAAATTTCCACGTGTAAAATTCTGATTGGCCGAAGGGAACACCTGTCAGCTTGTCAGTGGGCCAGATGTCGCCCGTCCATTGGAGGAGACATGCCTATGATACGTCGACGCGTGGCTAGGCCCAACAGAGGCCCATATAAGTTAAAAAGGTCGGCCCAGTCAAAGGCCCGTAGAACTTAATCAGGTACAAGTGGGCCAGCCCAATAATGGCCTGCTTAATAAAGGCCCATTTACGGCCTGAAGCCAGATCTGGCCCGTTAATTGTTCGCCCAATATTTGGGCCCATTTACGGCCTGAAGCTAGATCTGGCCCGTTAATTGTTTGCCCAATATTTGGGCCCATTTGCGGCCCGAAGCCAGATCTGGCCCGTTAATTGTTCACCGAATATTTGGGCCCAACTACAGCCCAGTGACTTTCGACCTGTTAGAGGACTGATGTAGACATGGGCCCATTTCAGCCTGGTGTGACTTTCGGCCTGGGAATGGCCCGTGCTGCCCATGGGCCATATATGGTCCGACGGGACATCGGGCCCACTAACGGCCCGTGCTAAAGGTGGCAACAGTTAAGCCCAACGTGACTTTGGGCCTGTTAAAGGCATGTCGTCTAATTCGGCCCGTTGATGCTCAGACTAAGCTTTCGCCTCTTAAAGGCCCATGATATCGATGGGCCAACTAAGGCCCGAGATATGTTTCGCCCGGTAACGGCTCAGGAGCTAATCGGGCCCAAAGCGGCCCGATCTACATTTCGACTCTTTGAAGGCCCGTCGACGACTAGTGAAAATTGAGGCCCAACATGCATTTTGTCCTGCTAAAGGCCCGTGGTTTCATCTCGGCCGTAACAGGCCAGTACAATATTCAGCCTATGAATGGCCCAACGCTACCTGAGCCAAACTAAGCGCTGGGTCGACAAAAGGCCCAACTAAAATATAGGCTGGTGTAAGTTTGGGCCTGGCGCAATGTGTGAAGGTCCCAATCATTCGGGCCCAAGAAAGACACAGGCCGGCCCAATTGTGGCCCGCTAAAAACCTGGCCCGTTAGAGTCGAATGTTTTGCCCGGCCGACTACATCTGATTTTTTCAGATAGCGAATGATGGTCATAACTAGTAGGAATTAAGAACAAACCTACTCTATACAATAAAGAAATTATGGCATAGTAACTAAGAATAAACCTACACTATACAATAAAGGATTTAAGGTATATTACATCCACTGGGCATCGAAGTTCGCCACCAGTGATCATAAAGCACAACGAAGAAGCAGATTACAAAAACTGGGCGCCATTGCAGCGTAACAAAACAATACTAAACCGAGACCACTTCCAAGACAGTTCAAGAAAGGTTAGCCTTGCAGAGGCTAACTGCGCATGAAAGTCTTGAGCAAAGGCTGTGAGACCGGCCTAGCATGTCGGTCATAGCTTCCAGGTGTAGCTGTTTAGCGATGAGATTCTCGTTGGTGTTCTCCGCAATCTTTCTTAGAGATAGGACTTCAAGTCGAAGTTGAGTTGCAGAATGCCTTTCTGCTACAACTTGGGACTGAAGAAGTCCAACTGATTCGCATAATGAATTACGTGAGCTTGTCATTTGTTAGTCTCAAGTAACTTGAGCACTGCATCAAGACAAGACATTGGGGTTGTCTCGCTATCTTCAAGATGTTTTGCCTTCTTTGCCGGAATATATGTTGGGTTTGTCTCACAGCCTTCAGCAGACTTGTGCATGCCATCGTGCATATCACCTGAAACAAAGCAGAGAGATGACAGGTTTTGCACGTGTATAAACAAAGATGATAACAGTTCTGTCAATTCTATCCAATTTCAAATAAGAAAATAAAGAGTAAGTTCAAAATATCAATAGCATAATTTGGCATTGTTCATAATGCGGGGAGCTTCACCACACTCTTTGGATTACCATGTCAACATAACACGCATAGATGAAGGGCAAAGAAAATCATTGTATCTATTTTGGATAATGTGCATGGCATGTTGTTCATATCATCAGCCACATTAGTAAGATAAAACAGGAGATGACAAGGTGCAAACGTGGGCTGCTTCACCACACACTGGATTATAGATCCACAAAACCAAGCATACATATAGGGAGTATTAAGTAATGTGCATGTTATGAATAAGGAATTTGGTTTTACAAGTAAAACTTAGAACTTACGGTTCTTACGAACATGCATTTTGGTAGAAACAACAAACTAAACAGCAGTAAACGATTGGGAGTATGAGAAAATTAAACAGCAGTTGAGGATAAAGGCTTTAGAAGGACTGACTTACATTAACAGTTAACACCGGCTTTATAATGCCCTTCTCCATGTCAAGGGAAGGATAACTCAAGAATTTCAGCACAGAATCTTCTTCATAAGCATTGCATGTACTCTACATTTTGTAGAGAGTAATTATAGATATGATAATACTGGAAGGGATAGAGGATAATGAAGATAAGATGCAGATTGATGCTACATAATCAACTACCAAACCCTGGAAGTACAAGCGTTACAGGACAAAATGTACTGACAAGAACAATGGGCTACACTTATGCACTGGCATTGTCTCTGTATTCTACTTGTTGGTAAGATTAAATATAGATCTGATCTTTTTTAGTAAATGGTGGGCGAGGGAGATAAGATGTAGAATGCTACAAAATGAACCAATCCCTCTTCCCATGATACAAGAGTGTTTTGAACACCGTGTCTTTGTACAAAACGTTCTTATATTATGGGACGGAGGGAGTAGCTATTAATGTAAGTACGGTGATAGACCACGTTCAGTCCTTACAAGAGGACTGCAGAGCTAAACCTCTTCAAAAGCATTGGGTTGATTCTAAATTTGTGTCAGAGTCCATATGGATCTTATAATGTCCACCAAATGGACGATTACTAGGCTAACATGTGCAGTGATGCTACATAATCAAACATCTATGAAAGTAAGTATGGTCATACAGGGCAAGAGGTACTCACAAGAGCAATGCAAAGTGCGGTATAGTTGCGAGATTCTATGGTCCCTTGAGAACGAATGTTCTTACGCTATGATTTTCAGACAAGTGAGACATTAAGGCAAATGCAGAAATGTAGTTCAAATTGTGATGTGATATCATAGACAGTACCTTACGCTGCAGCCGAGACCAATGTGTAACAAGATTATTCCAGTCACCGTCGGATAAATGTAGCACCGGAGACTTTACAGAAATTTTGTTCAGAGGCTTGCCATCGAAGTGCGCTTGCCTCAGGTAGGAACGATACTTCATCAACGAGTGCTTGAAAAGCGCAACCAACCCTTGCTCGTCATCACAATCCAGTTTGCTCCTTGCCTATTTAAAAGAATGAAATTTGTGTCTTCTGTCAGCAGAAACATATGCAGTAATGACCATGAATAGCATTAGTACATTACTTACGCGTAAGTTGTGGAGGAAGACTGTAAATTGTTCTGTGTTCATGTATAATCTTTCCATGAAGGAAAGATGCACAAAGTTCTGACAACAACATAAGCTTCGTCTTCTAAACTGGGAAGAAATGGAACAGGGTCCTATTTGCTGTAATTGGGGCTCTCTCCGTTCGAAAAGGATTTGGCAATTGGATTTGGTGTACTCTTTCTTTGGAATGGGGTTTTCGTCAGACAGGTGGTGCTATGTCAACTGGCATAATCATACTGCTTTGCTGCGGTTGGGGTCTCACGAGTTGGGGCATCAGAAATGACCAGTGTAGTAGGGCTAGAGTCTGCTAGTGTTGGGGTATTTTGTGGGTCAGGTGATATTGCAACTACACCTAATGGGCTATTTGATTTATCAGGTGCCATACCTTTTCCAAATACTTTGCTTGTGCTCCTCCACGATCAGCAATCGCCCTCTTCCTTTTAAACGTCTGATAGACAAGAATAACATTTGAATGGATAAAGATGGTATGATGACAGATGGAATATGTACTGAAAATGGATAGGCAGGGCGTATTCACATACACGATGTGTAAACTAAGGTAATGGTAGTTCAACAAAGTAGAAGCAATGCAAAGCATCAGTTGCAAGATATGTGCGAGCAATGTAACCTTGGAAAGTTAGAGCAAGTACCTTGATGGGTGAATAAGATAGGGCATCTTCCTCGACTCCTCCACTAGGGAGCTACATTGACTTTGGTCTCCCTCTAGCTCAAAATCACTGTTAGGATCATATTCGAGCATGAATCAGAGGGTGGAGAGTGTTTGCATTGCATTGCATCCAGACTTGATTTCAGTCCCTTAATGCCAAGTTTGACAGCCATGGCATTGTTCTGCTTTATTCTTTTCATGCGCGCAAGCTCATAATCATTATGATGTTGTTCAGAATTTGAGATTCATGAAAACATAAAAAGTAGTCAGATTATCTATGGAATGCATTGCGGATTCAACTCGGAGAGTGTCTCCCTATAAACCCCTGCATATGCAAAGTTCACCTCCCCAACCATGTTGACTGCACCACACACGAAATACAAACCCCTTATCTCTCTATAACAGTAGGCACACATTTCAAAACTGAAGTAGGAACATTAGAATGATATCAAATTCATATTTGAACAAATAAACTAAGGAATTATGAGTGCATAATGTTTAGCTTCAAGGGTCGAGTGCTGGTACTGCGACACAAAGCAAGTAGGCAGATTGTATTCCATGTAAAAGATTGAAACCTATGTAAAAGCTGGAGATGACACTTTCTTTCTATACAATGCAGTGTTCGTTACACACACATGATAGAAGAGATCACATAGAGAAATACTATTCACTCATGTCTACGATTCCAGTATTTAGAAACAGGTTGGTCCACCCCAAAAGAATATTGACAACAAATATGACAAGGCAAGCATAGATGTAGTGAATCAATCATTTACTTGTGAGCTTATTTGGACAAGTATGCAGAATTGTAACTGCAGTAAGAGACCGTCCAAAATCTGAATGAAGAAGTTTGTCTAGCACTTATTGTTTGCAACTAATCGACGTGAATAATTGGGTATTATATCGAATGAGTAAGAAAGACAAGTATGGGCAGATTTGAAGCTGCAAACCGGAGAAATGATATTTAGCATCCATTGTTTGCTTCGAACTAAGAACTAAATTCTAAGAGCTGAAAAGAAAGTAGAGTAACCAAGTTAAGATCTATTTTCTGGTTGAGATCAAAAAGTTGAGGAGATATGAAGTACCACCTCTCTTGTGGCGCCGTGTAGGCATCGGGGGTGCGATGGCTGTCGGTGGCGTTGAAGCAGATCTGCGACGGTAGACGGGTGCATCGGGGGATAAGTCCCGTTGAGGTGGAAGAGAAGGTCGTGTGAGCGGCCCCGGCAAAGAGGACGACGGCGCCGATGAAGCGAGAGGACGCGATGCAAAGCTATTGGTCCGTCGTCGTGGATGAGAAACGTCCATCTCTAGCAGTGGACAACGTGGTCTTGGTAGGCGCTCCGGCATGGTGGAGAACGGTGGCGATGGATGTGGTGGAGGACGGCAGCGATGGATGGGGTGGCGGACGGAGGCTGGTGTGGGGATGGGGTGTTCTAGCATGGACAGTGTATGAATGGGAAAATGGAGGGAGAGGTACGGGGAACCATGTTTTTGGGATGTGCCTGTCTGAAATATGGGAAAGTTACGAACTTAGCCCCCGTTTAAAATTTGGACGTCTCGTCGGTTGGGGATAGGACGGTAATCTCGCATCTCGCCAATATTTGCCCAGAGCGATTTCAGGCGAGGAGAGGGTGGTTGGCACCCATGGTTGGCGCCCACGGTGTATGAACGGGGCTGACAGGTAGGGCGGTTGTGTCACGTCTGAGTGAAGTTACAAACCTGCCCCTATTGAAAATATTTGCCTACATCGATTTCGGCCGAGTCGACTTTGTTTTTCTGCCCACCATGTATGAATGGGGAATGGAGGGAGAAACAGAGGTCTTTCGGACGAGCTTGAATCAAATGTGTTTTTTCGCCCATGTTTGACGCCCACCGTGTCGGAATGGGCTCAGAGGTGGTCGTGTCACGTCTAATTGAAGTTACTAACCTACCCCTATTTAGAGTAGTGGGAATCGGGCCGATGGATTGTCCGTGTAATGGGTAGACAGTCATTTCCATCTCCCAAACACTTGGCTTCGGGAAGCCGACGTGGGAGTGGACATTTTGTTGCTTCTTTCGAATTTTGGGAGAATAAGCATCCACGTTTACCCTGACAACTAAATTCGAATCCATTTTGTATTCCTATACGAATATTTATTAATCATTCTATGTGTTTTTATATATCTTCAAAAGGACGACAAAGATGTATTCCACTGTCATATATGAATATGGTTTACAAATGTCGATACTCAACTTCAGAAACTAGAATCCAGTTTAAGGTGAATTCGAATATTTGGAACACTTCATGTCCAACTCAAATGTCACACGCAACATAATGTGTACTCCCATTTAGATATGTACACAAGCGATGTATCAAGATTCAAATACCGAGTGAATCAACCAAGAATGTACAGAACTAATGGACATATAAACACTTATAGAGTATATGGATCAATAATATCAACTAACATACATAAGCCGAGCCTTTGTACTTTTTTTGGCTACAACAAAGCATCCTTTTTTAGCCAGCATCTTGGCCCTTTCCGATGCGTGCCACTTATGGTCCATCTATACTACTACTATTGCTGAATGCACATTCAGCCCGATTAACATATTTGTAGGTCCGCACGACAATCCAAATGAAATGTCTCCGAGTCTTATCAATTAATACAGACTTGTGCTCAAATAAAATTACAAACCAAAAAACAAAAGAACAATTATTACATGATCTCTAAAACAAATGGTTTTATTGATTACATGAACAGACAACACAAAGGTTATTCAACTATGAAAAGAACATTTCACCTATGATTTACCAAGTAGGAATTTAATTTCCTTTTTTCCTTCAGGACCTTAACAATCTGGTGGGTCTCAGCTTGCTTTGTTTTGAAATCCACCAAATATTTAATGGTTGTCTTGAGTACCGCTTGTGATTGTGCTGTTTGCTTCCTCAACATGTCAACTTCATCTCTAAGTGCGTAAGCGAGAATCTCTATCTACCACTAGTTTAGCCTCTAGAGCATCAGCGGTTGGCAATTCATAATGCACGATTGGGCGGTGCCACTTCAGGATGATGCAACGTCCATGGGGACCTCGCTCTTTGATCTTTGGCTAACCTGTTTTGCCATTAAAGTTCCGATTGGATTCCAAAAAGTTGAAGTTAGCAAAACATCTCAACTGGGAGTTATAACAGCAAACCAGTTAAACAAACAAGGAATTAAAGAGTTTCAATTGGATGCTGAAAAGTAGTTATTAACATCATTGTAACCCGTTGTTGCAGCAGCGAAGCAGTTAAACAAACAAGTAGATATTTAAGTTAAGGCAAACATGTAATTCTTAATAGTAAGTATCCTCCTAAATTAAGCCAAGCAACGTAATTGAACAATTTTGCAATAAGTGGCTAACTAAAATTCCGAGAAGCAGGTAACTGAACTTACACTAGTTCTTTGTACAGGCACACTGCAACTTCTTTTTCGCTTACAAGGTTGTATGAAGGAGTCCATGGCATCAATTGCTTGGATACGCAGTCCCAATACTTCTTTCTTCCCACCTTTGCATGGGTAAGTCGAATGGTTAATCTGGTAAGATGGTGCGTCCTTGATATGTTATATGAGGATGTGTAGTCGCACTAGTTGTAGCCAAACACATCACAATCGCTTTTTTGTATATTTCATGCGATTACTTTTAGCATATCTAGATCTAAGCATTATTCAATTGGATGAAAAGACTGGCATCCTTCACATTATTGGCGATCTCAGTTCATACAAACAAGCAATTCTACCATTATGTGGGTATATCATAAGCTCCACTGGAATATTTTTCACTATCCAATCATACACGCATAAAAGGCGGCGCCACCATAGGGGCTGGTATGGGCGGCCGCCTCGGTGGCTGGAAAGTGTGCACCTAGTTTGAGTCGTCTGTGTTGGCCCACGCTAGTTTTGTTCGTCCCCAACGCATTTGAGCGAGCAATGTAAAAAATGAAGAAAAATGTTTCAATTTGGATGGGCCAATAACATAAGTGCAAGGTAGGCCCTATAGCAGGCTCGCGGCCCAAACGAGCACCTCCCATATCGACCGACAGCAGGAAAAATCCCAATTCATTCGCTCCAGCCTCCAGTCTGGTTTGCTCCGAACCTAGCCGCCACCGACACCAAACCTGACACTTCCTTGTGCCCCCGTTGGAGGGCAGTCGCCGGGCTTCAAGCGAACGGAAGGACAAGAAGATGAAGATCCAACCCTGGGTGTAGCCTGCGTGGGAGGCAGCGGCGGCAGCACGGGCATGGCATCGAGCTTGCGCAAACGGACAGTCGCAGCTTGCAAGAGTAGCATGCGCAACGAGCAGGTACATCACATCCCTGATTATATCTAATTCAACTCTTCAATTTCTAGCCAATAGTTAAACCTGACGGTGTTGTAAAACTGCTTGTATGTAGGGAATCTATGAGAAAATGAAACCAATTTCTACTTATTTTGTAACTCCCCCAATCAATACTGTCGTGGTTTTGTCACGACAGATGTCCTTGTGAAAGGACTTAGTCGTGGAGCCATCGCTACGGGTTAGCTTAAAGGGGTTAAAGTGGACAAGGGACGCAAGAGAGTTTTATACTAGTTCGGCCCCTTACGATGAAGGTAAAGCCTACGTCTAGTTGTGATGGAATTGATGGGGTTTCGATGACCAGGGAGCGAATACGCTTTGCCTGAGTCTCGAGTTGTTGTCTGTTGTCCTGATCCGCCGCCGGGTCGTCCCCTTATATACATGGGTGACACCCATCGGTTTAAGAGTCCCGCGACCGACTCATAAACGTGTCTGGTTCAGTCTCTGCTCTTTCTATCTTACCATACACGATACAAACCAATACCGGTTCACGGTTGCAGGCCTTAAACCGGTTCTGGGCCATGGGCCCCTACCTAACATTCCTGCCTTCATGGGCTTCTAGCATACTCAACTACTGATGAATTTAACCCGGCCTGTCCTGGCCGGTTTACGCTTAGCAGTAATATCCCCAACATTAGGCCCCAGATTGATTTGAACAGGTTCATGTCAATCCTTAACAGAAACTTCGTCTTTAACATCTTCTCATAATTTGGTAAACCGCCGTGACGTCATCTTTTTGGATCTTGGCAAACCGTCGTGACGTCATCTATTATAAAGAAACAATATATGATATATGCTCATTAATAAGTCTCCAACAATCGAGGCGACAGCTGCGCCTCACTTCCAAATTCGCGGCCTCTTGATTTTCTCGCCTGACACTTATCTCCTGCCTTTATAAACAGGACTGAAGGGTCATTTTGTTTTTCCCCCTCGTGCCTCTTCGCGTCGTCCTCCTTGCGCCGCTCAGCTTCTGGAGCTCCTCCGCCACCTTCGACCGCCGACCGTCGTCTCTGCTCCAACCTTGGCCGCTGCATCACCTAACGCATCGTAACAACTGCGGCGCTCTTCCGCTTCTTCCTCAGCTCCGGTAAGTTCTTTGCCCTTTCCGCCACAGATCTGTTCTAGGGTTCCCAAGCTCTTCGGTGTTCATCAATGGAGATCTTTGTTCATATGATAATCCTGATAAACTCCTGAATATCTGCTCTGTATAGTGGTAGCCTTTAGCCTCAGTTTCTATTTATGCATCTCAAACTAGTAGATCTTATCCGAACCTTCGCTCATTGGTCCGGTACTGCTTCTTAGGTTTTGAATATATTTCCCTTTTCTGACATGCCTCAGATCCAAAACCACAACACAATCTTGTGAAACCTGTTTTCATTTACTTACTCATCTGTAATCTTGACTCTTCGATGCTTGGACTAGGCGGTTTAACTATACAGAAAGGTTGACAATCCGGTATATACCATTAGTCCCCTTGTTGAACCGCCAACCCTTTACTAGGGCGTTACTGTATTGTTGAATTCTGGTTTGTAGATAACAGCCCCCGATTTAGCAAATATACATCATTATACATATGTCCAACTTATTCTTGAACTGACAAATATTGTATTGTAGATCCTGCCACGGCCAAACGAGCCTATGAATGCAACTGGGCCCCTTCTCGAGTGACTGAGGACCAGTTGGACAATTTGGTCAAAACGGGCGCTTTAAGCGAGAAAAACGCCATTCACTGAAGGGTCCCCGGCACAGAATGTCCTCCTACTCCCAAAGAAGGAGAAGTCATTGTTTTTGCTGATCATTTAAGCCGGGGCTTCAACCCTCCCGGTTCAAAGTTTTTCCGGGATGTCTTAGCCAATTTTCAACTGCACCCACAAGATATCGGCCCTAACTCCATAACCAATATCTGCCACTTTCAAGTTTTCAGTGAGGCTTACCTTCAGGACGAACCTTCAGTAGAGCTATTCAGGGACTGCTTTCACCTGAACCGTCGCACAGAGTTCAAAGATGGACCCAACACAGAACTGGGCGGTATGGCGATTCAAAAGAGGAAAGAAGTGACCTTCCCTCATGCCAATCTTCACAGCCACCCCAAAGAATGGAACCAGACATGGTTTTACTGCAAGGACACCTCTCCTTCTGAAGAAAATCCCCTGCCGGGTTACCGTCCGGAACGTCTGAGCAATACACACCCTTTTCCTCAAAGGCTGACTGCCAAGGAGAGACTCAAATATGCTCCTCAACTATCCAAGCTTAGGGCCTTCATGGCAAATGGGTTGACAGGAGTTGATTTTGCTCGCTGCTGGATCTCTTGGAGTATACTGCCCTTAAGCCAATGCCCCGGTTTGATGTGCGAGTATACAGGTGATGCAAAGGATGTTCTGCGGCACATTGATATCCAACTGACAGATGACGAAGTTACTGAAGCTGTCAAAAAGATGTTGAATGAACTGGAAGAGACCTGTGCTCAAACCGGCCTGCTTCCCTTTTCCACCATCAACAAACCGCCAGCGGTAAAAATCATACCATCTGTATATCTGAGATTGCTTCTGTCCGAATAGTATCTGAAAATGTTATTATTTTTGACAGGGTGATGATCCTTTCTGGAACAAGAAACCTCCACAAGATAAACTGGCGAAGCCAACCCGCCAAAAGACCAAAGCTGTGAAAAGACCAGCTAACCGGAAGAGAATCACTGCATCCTCCGACCCACCGGTTGATGACAATGTGGGTAACTCAGATTTTGAGGTAGAACTAGACTCACTTGGTTTATTTTCGTACGCCTTATTGATGATGATTATTGCCAGGACGACGCTGAAGTCAGTCATGCCGATGTTGTAGAGGTAATCATCCTTTCCTCCGATTCAAACCCTTTGCCTTCACTAAAAACCCGTCGAGCAAACCGGAAGGTTAAATTTTCTCATCCTCTTGCTTATTTGGACCCAAACTTTCTTGTGAAGACACAACAACACGAGGCTCGCCGCACAACTCGGCATAGCGGCCTGGTAGTTACCTCCGCCGGTTTACCGAACAGTCCGGTTTGGAAACGCCGTTCAGAGGTCTCTAATTCTCTTGCCACTTCACACCCTAAAGCGGGTTGTTTTCGTCAACCTCTTAATCCGTCTGATTCCAATTATCAGGGCACTTCTCATTCATCCTCTGGTGAGTCATCAGCCACCAAGCTTCCACCCTCAAAACCATGCTTGGGTAAGTCATATTTCGTCTTATTCTTGATATGCATTTTATATGCGTTAGTGACCTTTGTGTTTTTATTTTGTCAGCGCTAAGCCCAGACCAAGCAAGAAAGCTTGCCTAAACAAACCGTCAGAAGCAGATACAGCTGCTGAACCGGAGAAAATTCCAGATCATGTAGAAGCCCACCTTGATGATGTGCTGAATGATCCACCGCCTCAAGACGATGACTTTGTTACTGAACCAGCAGACATCGACACCACGGGCCATCTTTGACGAACCGCCCGTTCTCCTCAAATCGACAAAGCGGCAAGCCCAAAGAAAGAACATCAACAAATCGGCGACCCGGTATGAAATTGCTGGCGACAAGGATGATGATGTTACGATTCACATCGTTGGCTATACAGATCCAGGGAATCCTGTCGCTTTGTCAAAACATACCGCCAAGGAGGAATTTTCTGCAATTGGTAAAGGCAAATGGAATGCCGATCTATCCACCTATACCCACCTGAACACTCAAGACCTTCATTCTGGCTATCTGGACCGTCTGTTCATGAGCCGTTACTATGAAGCCGGTCTGGTCAATATGATGAAGGAAAAATATGAGATAACTTCATGCATACTTCTCTTGCTGTATTGTGTTTGCAGTTTATCAACCGTAATAGCCCCCAAGTGACGGTTTAAGATAGCAACTTAAACCGGGACTTTATAGAAGAATTCCCTTGTTAGCAAATTACGAGCAAATACACATTAGCCCCCAAGTGCCAAGCTTAATACTTGTATTGTGCTTTGGTACTTTGAAAATTGTCTGATAGAGAAAATATGCATTAGCCCCCAAGTGCCAAGGGCATAACTTGTTATGGGCTTGGTACTTCAAGTATTTACTGTTACTTGACCAGATATTTGTCTCTTTGTAGGCTGAAATTTGAGCAAAAGGAGAGTCAAACCGCTGACCTTCAAGAAAACCTTAAATTGCAACAAGATGAAACTGCCAAGGCAAAGGCAGAGCTGACCAGCGCTTTAGGCGCTATGGAGAAACTTAAAGAGGGCTTCAACAAAGAGCGGGCGGATTGGGCGATTGAGAAAGCCGCTTTAGCGCAAAGAGCTGAAAAAGCAGAAGCCGCTCTTAAACCGGTGGTTGATGAATTGACCAGCGTGAAGCGTCAGGTGCATGCCATGACTGCAGCTGTATTTGGTAAGTATCCTTGTTCTTCAAGTTGAACAGATCTCGTTATGTAGCTGCCGGTTTACTAACCCTTGCAATGATACAGGAACTCGTAACGACCACTTGGGAACGGATGTGCGGAAGAAGTTAAAAGCTGCCTATACTTTGATAGAGCAACTATACACTGGTGCACAATGGATTATCTACACTGCTTCCCACAACAATCCGCCGGCCACCTTGATCCAAGATACCATTAAAAGGTTGTCTATGCTCCCTGCCCGGGTTGAGGAGCTGAAGAAATTTGCTGCTAGAACGGGTACTTTGACCGCCCTAACCCGGGCCAAAGCGTGGGTGCCTGACTTTGATCCTGTTGAAGCAGCCCAAGGCTATCCTAGCTTGAAGGAAGACATTGCAAATGAGGCTTTAAGCCGATCAAGAGGCATTACCATGGTCTGACACGACCAAGCTCCCAAAAAGGCGTAGCTATGGTTCGAGTCAGTCAGGTCCCCCAATGATGCTTTGGCATTACACCGATCAAGAGGTGTAGCTATGGTTTGGGTTCGACCAAGCCCCCAAGTGATGTTGTGGCACTAGGCCGATCAAAAGGTGTAACTATGGTTCAGACGTGACCAAGTTCCCAAGTGATGTTATGGCATTGCGCCGATCAAGAGGCGTGGCTATGGTTCGGACACGACCAAGCCCCCAAGTGATGCTATGGCATTACGCCTATCAAAAGGTGTAGCTAGGGTTCGGATACGACCAAGCCCCCAAGTGATATAATATAAAGCCTTTGAGAGGCCAAAATCAAGGGGTAAACCGGACGCCGTTTTACCAACGAAAGCTCCATGTAACCACACATGATGTAAGAAAACAACAGATACCCCGCTTTAGCTGAGGTTCCGGTTTATTATATTAATCATAATATATACATAGGCATAATATGTACAAAAGCAGAGCCTATAGCTCAAGTATAGTAAGGCGGAAGATGAGCAATATTCCACGGCCGGTTGGTCTCCTCCTCCGACTTACGTGAATCTTTGCACTCTCGAATATCGATGAGGTAGTATGACCCGTTGTGTAGATTCTTGCTGACCACAAAAGGTCCTTCCCAAGGTGGGGATAACTTGTGCATATCCGTCTGATCCTGGATGAGCCGAAGCACCAAATCTCCTTCTTGAAAGGTTCTGGTCCTAACCCGGCGGCTATGATAGCAACGCGGATCTTGCTGATAAATCGCCAAACGGGCGGCCGCTATGTCACGCTCTTCATCTAACAGGTAAAGAGCTTCTTGCCGCGCCTTCTCGTTGTCCGCTTCAACATATGCCACCACACGAGGTGAGTAATGACGGATATCACTAGGAAGAACCGCCTCCGCTCCATAAACCATGAAGAACGGTGTGTATCCTGTCGACCTATTGGGCGTGGTGTTGATGCTCCATAATACTGAAGGTAGCTCCTCAACCCAACAACCCGGTGTCCGCTGTAGGGGAACCATAAGCCGAGGTTTGATGCCTCTCAAAATTTCTTGATTGGCCCTCTCCGCTTGACCATTGGATTGTGGGTGAGCCACTGATGATACATCATGCCGGATGTGCTCACGTTGACAGAACTCCTTCATGGCACCCTTGGATAGGTTGGTACCATTGTCAGTGATAATGCTATGTGGAAAGCCAAACCAGAAAATTACCTTTTTGATGAATTGAACCGCCGTGGCCACATCACACTTGCTAACAGGCTCGGCCTCTACCCACTTTGTGAACTTGACAACCGCCACCAGAAGGCGGGTCTTCTTGTCTTTGGATCTATTGAAAGGACCAACCATATCCAGCCCCCAAGTTGCAAAAGGCCAAGTAATTGGAATCATCCTCAATTCTTGAGCCGGCACATGAGCACGTCTTGAAAACTTCTGACAGCCATCACATCGTCTGACCAAGTCCTCTGCATCAGCATGAGCAGTTAACCAATAGAAATTGTGACGAAACCCCTTGGCCACCTAAGATTTTGAACCGGCGTGGTGACCACAATCTCCTTCGTGGATATCAGCAAAATTTAACAGCCTTCTTCAGGAGACACACAACATTGAAATGCCCCCGACACACTGCAATGATGCAACTCTCCATTGATAATAGTCATGGACTTGGACCGCCGGATTATCTGCCTGGCTAGAGTCTCATCCTCTAGTAACTCGCCCCGGTTCATGTACGCGAGATAAGGAATCGTCCAATCCGGGATGACATGAAGAGCCGCCACCAATTGAGCTTCCAGATCAGGAATAGCCAAATCCTCTTCACCAGGGAGCTTGACGGACGGATTATGCAAAACATCCAAGAAGACATTAGGCGGGACCGATTTACGTTGAGAACCCAATCGGCTCAAAGCGTCTGCTGCTTCGTTCTTTCGTCGGTCCACATGATCCACCTGATAACCTTTAAAGTGACCTGCAACAATATCCACCTCACGATGATATGCTGCCATGAGCGGATCCTTGGAATCCCAAGTGCCAGACACTTGCTGAGCCACCAGGTCCGAGTCACCGAAGCACTTAACTCGGCTTAGATTCATCTCCTTAGCCATCCGAAGACCATGGAGCAAAGCTTCATACTCAGCTGCATTGTTAGTACACGGGAACATTAAGCGGAGAACATAACAGAGCTTATCACCTCGCGGGGAAGTTAATACGACTCCAGCCCCCGAGCCTTCCAATTGCCTGGACCCATCAAAGTGAATAGTCCAATAGGTGTTATCCGGCTTCTCCTCAGGTGCTTGCAGTTTTGTCCAATCATTGATGAAATCCACAAGTGCTTGAGATTTGACCGCCGTCCGAGGTATGTATTTCAACCCACGAGGCCCAAGCTCTATAGCCCACTTGGCAATCCGGCATGTTGCTTCCCTGTTGTGGATTATATATCCCAAAGGAGAAGAACTGACCACCATGATGGGATGACCTTGGAAATACTGTTTAAGCTTTCGGCTTGCCATGAAAACTCCATACACCAGCTTCTGCCAATGCGGGTACCTTTGCTTGGACTCAATAAGTACGTCACTGATATAGTAAACCAGACGTTGAACCGGATATTCCTTGCCTGCCTCCTTGCGCTCCACCACAATAGCCACGCTGACTGCCCGAGCATTAGCTGCCACATATAACAGCAATGGTTCCTTGTCAATCGGAGCAGCGAGAACAGGCGGATTAGCTAGCTGCCGCTTTAAGTCCTCAAATGCTTCATCAGCGGCAGAACTCCGGCGAAGTTATCCGCTTTTCTTGACATCGATACAAAGGAATCGCCTTCTCACCGAGGCGGCTGATAAACCGGCTCAACGCAGCAATCCGGCCTGCCAAGCATTGAACGTCATTGATACACCTCAGTTTAGCCAAGGAGGTGATAGCTGTGATCTTTTCCGAATTAGCCTCAATGCCCCCGTTAGATACCAGAAAGCCCAATAACTTGCCTGCCGGTACACCAAAAACGCACTTGGCCGGATTGATCATCATCTTGTAAGTCCGCAGGTTATCAAAGGTTTCCTTCAAATCGTCAACCCGAGTCTCCTTCTTCCTTGACTTGACCACAATATCATCCACATAGGCATGAACATTACGGCCGATTTGTTTATGAAGACAATTCTGCACACACCGTTGGTAAGTCGCCTGGGCACTCTTGAGCCCAAAGGGCATAGACACATAGCAGAAGGCTCCAAAGGGGGTTATAAAGGCCGTCTTCTCCTGGTCCTTAACTGCCATCTTGATCTGATGATAACCAGAATACGCACCTAGAAAGCTTAAACGCTCGCAACCCTCCGTAGCATCAATAATTTGATCAATACGGGGAAGGGAAAAAGGATCTGCTGGGCAAGCTTTGTTGAGATCTGTGTAATCCACACACATACGCCATGTGCCATTTTTCTGAAGGACAAGCACCGGATTAGCCAACCATTCAGGATGGAAAACTTCAACGATAAATCCAGCCGCCAAGAGCCTGGCTACTTCTTCTCCAATAGTTTTGCGTCTTTCTTCATTGAACTGGCGAAGAAACTGCTTCACCGGTTTGTACTTAGGATCTACATTAAGAGTGTGCTCAGCGAGTTCTCTCGGTACACCTGGCATGTCCGAAGGCTTCCACGCAAAGATGTCCCGATTCTCACGGATGAACTCGATGAGCGCGCTTTCCTATTTCGGATCCAAGTTTGCGCTGATGCTAAACTGCTTGGACGAATCGCCAGGTACGAAGTCAACAAGCTTAGTCTCAGCAGCTGATTTAAACTTCAAGGCCGGGTCGTGCTCGGTAGTTGTCTTCTTCAACAGAGTCATATCTGCCGGATCAACATTATCCTTGTAAAACTTCAACTCCTCTGCAGCACAAACTGACTCAGCATAAGCCGCATCACCTTCTTCACACTCCAGAGCGATCTTGCGGCTCCCATGGATAGTTATAGTTCCCTTGTGACCCGGCATCTTGAGCTGAAGATAGACATAACAAGGCCGTGCCATAAACTTAGCATAAGCCGGCCGTCCAAACAGGGCGTGATAGGGACTTATGATCTTCACCACTTCAAAGGTTAAGGTTTCTAATCTTGAGTCATGCTCATCCCCAAAAGCCACCTCCAGAGCTATATTGCCAACAGGATATGCTGATTTACCAAGCACCACACCATGGAACACCATACTGGACGGTCTAAGATTTTTATCTGTTAACCCCATGCGACGGAAAGTTTCATAATACAGGATATTGATACTGCTCCCTCCGTCCATGAGTACCTTTGTGAACTTGTAACCTCCTACCTGAGGTGCCACCACCAACGCTAACTGACCCGGATTGTCAACCCGGGGTGGATGATCCTCCCTGCTCCACACAATCGGCTGCTCAGACCACCGTAAGTAATGGGGCACCGCCGGTTCAACGGAGTTTACCGCTCTCCTATGAAGCTTCTGGTCACGCTTGTCCAAGCTAGTGGTAAAGACATAATATTGCCCACTATTCAACTGCTTTGGATTTCTTTGGTAACCCGACTGCTGCTGCTGACTATTGTAACCACCTTGGTTGCCCTGATTTCCTTGATTTGTATGTCATACGATTACCATGGAAGCCTGAACAGGAATTTCCTCCGCCATAACCCGGCCCATGAGACCCGGGGCCTGAACCATCACGCGGTCTGTGATCATACCGGAAGTCATTAGAATTTTTGAACTCTTGCATGATATAGCAGTCCTTCCAGAGGTGCGTGGCCGGCATCTCCTTCGTCCCATGTTTCGGGCAAGGCTGCTTCAATAGGTAAGACAGACGGTCCGGGTTAGGGTTAGGTGCCCCCCTGTGCACCGGCATTGGCCACAAAGTCCATGCTGTGGTCCGCTTTACATTTACCGTCGTTTCCATGACCGGCTGGGCTGTGGTGTGGCCCCTTGGCGTTGCTGCTCTTTTTTCCCTTCCGTGCCTTATCATCGTCCGAATCGGGATCCTTGGTACTATCAGAGTCAGCATACTTTACTAAAGCGGCCGTGAGGGTTCCCATGTCAGTGCAATGGCGTTTCATCCGTCCCAACTTCAACTTTAGAGGCTTAAACCGGCAGTTACCTTCCAAGGTCAGAACTGCGGTGTCAGCATTGATGCGTCCGATGAATGCAAAATTTCGAGACCGGCGCACCTTTGGGTTGTCGATTCTCCTTCCTCCTGCATACCACGCAGCTAAGTCCACAATCGACATGGGCTGCTTGCATATATCTTTAAAATTCTGGATAAACCGGGTTCTCAACTCGGCCCATGATCCGGCTGCATTAGCGGTGTAGACTTTTCAACCAAGCACGAGCCGTCCCTTCTAGCATCATGGTGAAGTACTTCACACAGGCTGCATCATCCACATCCAGCATCTCCATGGCCATCTCATAGCTTTCAACCCATGTCTCCGGGGGTAAATCGGAAGTGTAATTTGGCACCTTTCACGGGCCCTTGAAATCCTTGGGCAGGCGTACATTGTGTAACGCCGGGACGAGACACGACACCCCCAAAGAGCTAGAGGTAACTCCTGGATCTCTCACCGTGGTTGGACGAACCGGAGTAGGCTGATGGGCTTCATACTGTGCTGCTAACTCGGCCTCCCTGCATGCGCGAGCCCGGTCCACCACTTCCCGAGCATCACCGGCACCTCCTGCCGGGTTGTGGCCACGCGGCGGTTCGCGGTTCCCCGCATTGCTTGACACGGTAGGTTCATCCATACGCCTGCTATAACTCCGGCTTGGACGGGGGGTGGAATGAACCCGATCGCGTTTGTATGAATAAGCCTCCTATTGCTCCAAGGCTGCCCGAAGAAGTTCTTTAACCCGATGCGTCTCGATCGCCGCCGGAGAATTGCCTTCAGTTTGGATAGCTTCCAGCCGTGAAGCGGCAGCAACAAGATTGTATATTGGAGTAGAGTAATGGCCCGACGGTATTGGAACAGGCTATGTCACATTGTTGTTCTATCGAGGCGGACCCATCAAATGGGGCTGAGCCGGCGCCCCCGCTCCAGGTGCCTCCGCCCGGTTTACTACCGGAGGGTTACTGGTCCCTGCACCTGGGGTGTTAAAGAGGTTCCTAGCATCATAAACCGGAGGCAGGCGAGACCGGTGTCTTCTCTTTAGGACTTCGTGCGATGCATTCTGATCCAGCATAAGCCGGTAAGCCTGTGCATCTAAAGCGGCCCGCTCTGCGGCCATCCTGGCATCCTCAGCTGCCAAATCGGCCTTGGCCTGGGTAATCTGATCCCTTACCTTTGCAACTTCCGCATTATGCGCATCCTGATCAGTCGGGTTAGCCTCCGCCATTAGTGTTGCCAACGTATCAAATAGATCAGATAAGACCTGAGCCGGAGGCCGCACAGGGCCTCCTGCCCTGGCCGCTGCTGCTGCTGCGGTCGAAGACTGGAGCGCTGGTTGTGTACCGGCCATGAAGATTCCAACCCGGTGTGGCAGATCAGAGGGGTCCGTAATACTGTCGCCATCGGAACAGCCTCCAATCCAGCCATCTTGTAGCTTATATAACGACTCGGTCTCTCCGGTCGATGACTCGTTGCCGGAATAAACGACGGTCTCACCACCAGATTCCGATCTGTCCTCGTACTCCCCTCCATGGATGACTCCCATGAAGGCACGCTTCATGGTAGGCTTGACCCGGGCAGATCGCGCACACTGAGCCGTTTCGACGAGGTCGGTGCAGATGTCCGGCTCAGGGCCCGGTTCGCCGATCTTGCCAATGAAAACGTGTATGCCGCCAAAGGAGACCCGGTACCCGTACTCAATTGAGCCGGCCTCGGGGCCCCATCCTGCATCGTCGATGTAGAGCTTGCCGTGACGACTCTTGGTTATCCAGCCCACAGCGTAACCCTTGAGTCCTTCAAAGTTTCCCTCCAAGAACTTGAAACCATCGTGCGATAGCCCCACGATGGGCGCCAACTGTCGTGGTTTTGTCACGGCAGATGTCCTTGTGAAAGGACTTAGTCGTGGAGCCATCGCTACGGGTTAGCTTAAAGGGGTTAAAGCGGACAAGGGACGCAAGAGAGTTTTATACTAGTTCGGCCCCTTATGATGAAGGTAAAAGCCTATGTCTAGTTGTGATGGAATTGATGGGGTTTCGATGACCAGGGAGCGAATACGCTTTGCCTGAGTCTCGAGTTGTTGTCTACTATCCTGATCCGCCGCCGGGTCGTCCCCTTATATATATGGGTGACACCCGTCGGTTTACAGAGTCCCGCGACCGGCTCATAAACGTGTCTGGTTCGGTCTCTGCTCTTTCTATCTTACCATACAAGTTACATACCAATACCGGTTCACGGTTGCAGGGCTTAAACCGGTTCTGGGCCATGGGCCCCTACCTAACATTCCTACCTTCATGGGCTTCTAGCATAATCAACTACTGATGAAGTTAACCCGGCCAAGATCTTGGCGGTTTACGCCAGCGATAATATCCCAACAAATCTTTGAATCGACCGAATCGATGTATCTAATCAAGTTTCGTGCAAACATACAAGCTCATGTTGTTCTTGAGCACGAAGTGTCTAATGAATGACTACTAATGAAGGATTTGATGCAAACATTTTACATGCTCCGGTGATGAACATATAGTGTCTAATGATGGATCTAATGCAAGCATTTTGCAAGCTCATTGAAGGATTTAGTGTCTAATGATGATCTACTATGTTGAGAGAGACAGAGATTTGCAGGCATTGATGACAAGCAAATTATAGTGCATTTTCATAGCTTGAGGAAACGTCGAGGCCATCTACCAGAAAGTCCCTGTATCATGACAACATAGCATACACACTTTTCTAATCTGTTGTTTGAAACTATTGGCATACTTGTGCAGGATTGATATATTGATATGCAGTTTGCACACTAGTTATACGTGCAATTACACTTTGATATTTTTAGCCAGAGAATGAATAATTCAAGCAGGTACATACCATGTTTGTAGTCCTTGTACACCATGTTGCATTTTGTGTTTTTTGGTGCTTGCATCATTTCGTGTTTATAATCTGAACTACTTTGGATCATTAGCTGGTTTTCAAAGTGCATGTAGCTTCACATTTCTCAAGTTATGTTGATTTCCGGAGTGCAAGTGCCTTCGTATTTTTTAAGTTAAATGTTCTCCCCTGGTAACTTGAATTCGTGGATCAGCCACTGCACACAAATCATACACGAATGCCAAGTCTGAATTAAGTGAAATGCAGGGACTTACGCTAGCTCGTTATGCAGTGC
This sequence comes from Aegilops bicornis, assembly GCA_021605145.1. NCBI lineage: Eukaryota > Viridiplantae > Streptophyta > Magnoliopsida > Poales > Poaceae > Aegilops > Aegilops bicornis. Next base: position 574,171,780 of record CM038670.1, on the reverse strand, counting down.
TCATCGCAGCTCTTGCTTCTTGGGATGTTCCATGTACAAGTCCATGTTACCACTTGCTTGGATGTGCAGGCCTTGTGCTCCTTGCATCCCCCTCTGCATTTTTGACACGGCGAATGGTTGATCAAATAAGAGGAATCAACCTTGATGTTCACCGGAGGACAGATACTTACAAGGTTATACGGTGTGCAGGATGTGTAACAGATCCCGCAGCGCCGTCATGCTTCGCTAAAAAATGGATTTGCTTCTTTCAGATGATATCTCCAGAAGAAATAAGAGTTAAAGTCAGAGTTGCATAGGCGTGTAAGCTAAGAGAGCAGTAAAAGGTTACGTCGATGCAAGCTTTGACACTGATCCGGACAATTCTAAATTGCAAACCGGATACGTATTTATATTAAATGGTGGAGCTGTAAGTTGGTGCAGTTCTAAACAAAGCGTCGTAGCGGGATCTACATGTGAAGCGGAGTACATAGCTGCTTCGGAAGCAGCAAATGAAGGAGTCTGGATGAAGGAGTTCATTTCCGATCTAGGTGTCATACCTAGTGCATCGGGACCAATGAAAATCTTCTGTGACAGTACTGGCGCAATTACCTTGGCAAAGGAATCCAGATTTCACAAGAGGACCAAGCACATCAAGAGACGCTTCAATTCCATCCGGGACCAAGTCCAGGTGGGAGACATAGAGATTTACAAGATACATACGGATCTGAATATTGCGTAACCGTTGACTAAGCCTCTTCCACGAGCAAAACATGATCAACACCAAGACTCCATGGGTGTTAGAATCATTACTATGTAATCTAGATTATTGACTCTAGTGCAAGTGGGAGCCTGAAGGAAATATGCCCTAGAGGCAATAATAAAGTTATTATTTATTTCCTCATATCATGATAAATGTTTATTATTCATGCTAGAATTGTATTATCTGGAAACATGATACATGTGTGAATACATAGGCAAACATAATGTCACTAGTGTGCCTCTACTTGACTAGCTCATTAATCAAAGATGGTTATGTTTCCTAACCATAGACATGTGTTGTCATTTGATTAACGGGATCACATCATTAGGAGAATGATGTGATTGACTTGACTCATTCCGTTAGCCTAGCACTTGATCGTTTAGTATGTTGCTATTGCTTTCTTCACGACCTATACAAAGTTCCTACAACTATGAGATTATGCCACTCCCGTTTACCGAAGGAACACTTTGTGTGCTACCAAACGTCACAACGTAACTGGGTGATTATAAAGGTTCTCTACAGGTGTCTCCAAAGGTACATGTTGGGTTGGCGTAATTCGAGATTAGGTTTTGTCACTCCAAATGTCGGAGAGGTATCTCTAGGCCCTCTCGGTAATACACATCACTTAAGCCTTGCAAGCAATGTAACCAATGAGTTAGTTACGGAATGATGTATTACGAAACGAGTAAAGAGACTTGCCGGTAACGAGATTGAACTAGGTATTGGATACCGACGATCGAATCTCGGGCAAGTAACATACCGATGACAAAGGGAACAACGTATGTTGTTATGCGGTTTGACCGATAAAGATCTTCGTAGAATATGTAGGAGCCAATATGAACATCCGTGTTCCACTATTGGTTATTTACCGGAAACAGTTCTAGGTCATGTCTACATAGTTCTCGAACCCGTAGGGTCCGTGACGCTTAAACGCGTTACGATGACAGTTTTATTATGAGTTTATAAGTTTTGATGTACCTAAGGTTGTTCGGAGTCCCGGATGTGATCAAGGACATGACGAGGAGTCTCGGAATGGTCGAGACATGAAGATTGATATATTGGAAGCCTATATTTGGATATCGGAATGATTCCGGATGAAATCGGGATTTTACCGGAACACCGGAGGGTTACCGGAACCCTCCCGGGGGTTAATCGGCCTTGATGGGCCATGAGGGAGAAGAGGAGGGCCGGCCAGGGCAGGCCGCGCCCCCCCCTAGTCCGGGTGGACAAGGAAGGGGGGGCTGCGCCTTTCCTCTTTCCCTCCCCCTTTCCTTCTCCACCAAGGCAAGAGGGGGGAGTTCTACTCCCGGTGGGAGTAGGACTCCTCCAGGCGCACCCCTAGAGGGCCGGCCGCACCTCCCCCTCCCTCCTTTATATACGGGGGCAGGGGGGCACCCTAGAAGACACAAGTTGATCATCGTGATCGTTCCTTAGCCGTGTGCGGTGCCCCCCTCCACCATATTCCACCTCGGTCATATCGTCGCGGAGTTTTGGTGAAGCCCTGCGTCGGTAGAACATCATAATCGTCACCACGCCATCGTGTTGACGGAACTCATCCCCGACACCCTGCTGGATCAGAGTCCGGGGATCGTCATCGAGCTGAACGTGTGCAGAACACGGAGGTGCCGTACGTTCGGTACTTGGATCGGTCGGATCGTAAAGACGTTCAACTACATCATCCGCGTTGTCATAACGCTTCCGCTTTCGGTCTACGAGGGTACGTGGACAACACTCTCCCCTCTCGTTGCTATGCATCACCATGATCTTGCGTGTGCGTAGGAATTTTTTGAAATTACTACGTTCCCCAACAATGGCATCCGAGCCTGGTTTTATGCGTTGATGTTATATGCACGAGTAGAACACAAGTGAGTTGTGGACGATACAAGTCATACCGCTTACCAGATGTCATACTTTGGTTCGGCGGTATTGTTGGATGAAGCGGCCGGACCGACATTACGCCAGACGCTTTACGCCGAGACTGGTTCTACCGAGCATGCTTTGCACACGGTGGTCTGGCGGGTGTCTGCTTTCTCCAACTTTAGTTGAACTGAGTGTAGCTACGCCCGGTCCTTGCGAAGGTTAAAACAGCACTAACTTGACGAACTATCGTTGTGGTTTTGATGCGTAGGTAAGAACGGTTCTTGCTCAGCCCGTAGCAGCCACGTAAAACTTGCAACAACAAAGTAGAGGACGTCTAACTTGTTTTTGCAGGGCATGTTGTGATGTGATATGGTCAAGACGTGATGCTATATTTTATTGTATGAGATGATCATGTTTTGTAACTGGCGAAGTTATCGGCAATCGGCAGGAGCCATATGGTTGTCGCTTTATTGTATGAAATGCAAATGCCCTATAATTGCTTTACTTTATCACTAAGCGGTAGCGATAGTCGTGAGAAGCAATAGATGGCGTAACGACAACGATGCTACGATGGAGATCAAGGTGTCGCGACGGTGACGATGGTGATCACGACGGTGCTTCAGAGATGGAGATCACAAGCACAAGATGATGATGGCCATATCATATCACTTATATTGATTGCATGTGATGTTTATCCTTTATGCATCTTATCTTGCTTTGATTGACGGTAGCATTTTAAGATGATCTCTCACTAAAAATTATCAAGAAGTGTTCTCCCTGAGTATGCACCGTTGCCAAAGTTCGTCGTGCCCAGACACCACGTGATGATCGGGTGTGATAAGCTCTACATCCATCTACAACGTGTGCAAGCCAGTTTTGCACACGCGGAATACTCAGGTTGAACTTGACGAGCCTAGCATATGCAGATATGGCCTCGGAACACGGAGACCGAAAGGTCGAGCATGAATCATATAGTAGATATGATCAACATAGTGATGTTCACCATTGAAAACTACTCCATCTCACATGATGATAGGTTATGGTTTAGTTGATTTGGATCACGTGATCACTTAGATGACTAGAGAGATGTCTGTCTAAGTGGGAGTTCTTAAGTAATATGATTAATTGAACTTAAAATTATCATGAACTTAGTACCTGATAGTATTTTGCTTATCTATGTTTGTTGTAGATAGATGGCTCGTGCTGTTGTTCCGTTGAATTTTAATGCATTCCTTGAGAAAGCAAAGTTGAAAGATGATGGTAGCAATTACACGGACTGGGTCCGTAACTTGAGGATTATCCTCATTGCTGCCACGTAAGAATTACGTCCTAGAAGCACCGCTGGGTGCCGAACTTTCTGCGAGAACAACGCCGGATGTTGTGAACATCTGGCGAGCAAAGTCGATGACTACTCTATAGTTCAGTGTGCCATGCTTTACGGCTTAGAACCGGGTCTTCAACGACGTTTTGAACGTCATGGAGCATATGAGATGTTCCAGAGTTGAAGTTAATACTTCAAGCAAATGCCGGATTGAGAGATATGAAGTCTCCAATAAGTTCTATAGCTGCAAGATGGAGGAGAATAGTTACATCAGTGAGCATATACTCAAAATGTCTGGGTATAATAATCACTTGATTCAACCGGGAGTTAATCTTCCGGATGATAGTGTCATTGACAGAATTCTCCAATCACTGCCACCAAGCTACAAGAGCTTCGTGATGAACTATAATATGCAAGGGATGAACAAGACAATTCTCGAGCTCTTCGCAATGCTAAAAGCTGTGGAGGTAGAAATCAAGAAGGAGCATCAAGTGTTGATGGTCAACAAGACCACTAGATTCAAGAAAAAGGGCAAAGGGAAGAAGAAGGGGAACTTCAAGAAGAACAGCAAGCAAGTTGCTGCTCAAGAGAAGAAACCCAAGTCTGGACCTAAGCACTGAAACTGAAAGTGCTTCTACTGCAAGCAAGCTGGTCACTGGAAGCGGAACTGCCCCAAGTATTTGGCGGATAAGAAGGATGGCAAGGTGAACAAAGGTATATGTGATATACATGTTATTGATGTGTACCTTACTAGAGATCGCAGTAGCACCGGGGTATTTGATACTGGTTACATTGCTAATATTTGCAACTCAAAGCAGGGACTACGGAATAAGCGAGCACTGGCCAAGGACGAGGTGACGATGCGCGTGGGAAATGGTTCCAAAGTCGATGTGATCGCGGTCGGCACGCTACCTCTACATCTACCTTCGGGATTAGTTTTAGACCTAAATAATTGTTATTTGGTGCCAGTGTTGAGCATGAACATTATATCCGGATCTTGTTTGATGCGAGACGGTTATTCATTTAAATCGAGAGAATAATGGTTGTTCTATTTATATGAGTAATATCTTTTATGGTCATGCACCCTTGAAGAGTGGTCTATTTTTATTAAATCTCGATAGTAGTGATACACATATTCATAATGTCGAAGCCAAAAGATGCAGAGTTGATAATGCTAGTGCAACTTATTTGTGGCAATCGCCGTTTAGGTCATATCGGTGTAAAGCGCATGAAGAAACTCCATCTTGATGGACTTTTGGAACCACTTGATTATGAATCACTAGGTACTTGCAACCGTGCCTCATGGGCAAGATGACTAAAACACCGTTCTCCGGTTCTATGGAGAGAGCAACAGATTTGTTGGAAATCATACATACAGATGTATGTGGTCCGATGAATGTTGAAGCTCGTGGCGGATATCGTTATTTTCTCACCTTCACAGATGATTTAAGCAGATACGGGTATATCTACTTAATGAAGCATAAATCTGAAACATTTGAAAAGTTCAAAGAATTTTAGAGTGAAGTTGAAAATCATCGTAACAAGAAAATAAAGTTTCTACGATCTGATCGTGGAGGAGAATATTTGAGTTACGAGTTTGGTCTACATTTGAAACAATGGAATAGTTTCGCAACTCACGCCACCTGGAACACCACAGCGTAATGGTGTGTCCGTACATCGTAATCGTACTTTACTAGATATGGTGCGATCTATGATGTCTCTTACCGATTTACCGCTATCGTTTTGGGGTTATGCTTTAGAGACGGCCGCATTCACGTTAAATAGGGCACCATCAAAATCCGTTGAGACGACTCCTTATGAACTATGGTTTGGCAAGAAACCAAAGTTGTCGTTTCTGAAAGTTTGGGGCTGCGATGCTTATGTGAAAAAGCTTCAGCCTGATAAGCTTGAACCCAAATCAGAAAAGTGTGTCTTCATAGGATACCCAAAGGAGACAGTTGGGTACACCTTCTATCACAGATCCGAAGGCAAGACATTCGTTGCTAAGAATAGATCCTTTCTAGAGAAGGAGTTTCTCTCGAAAGAAGTGAGTGGGAGGAAAGTAGAACTTGATGAGGTAACAGTACCAGCTCCCTTATTGGAAAGTGGTTCATCACAAAAATCGGTTCCTGTGACACCTACACCAATTAGTGAGGAAGTTAATGATGATGATCATGAAACTTCAGATCAAGTTGTTACTGAACTTCGTATATCAACTAGAGTAAGATCCGCACCAGAGTGGTACGGTAATCCTATTCTGGAAGTCATGCTACTAGATCATGGTGAACCTACGAACTATGAAGAAGCGATGGTGAGCCCAGATTCCGCAAAATGGCTTGAAGCCATGAAATCTGACATGGGATCCATGTATGAGAACAAACTGTGGACTTTGGTTGACTTGCCCGGTGGTTGGCAAGCAATAAAGAATAAATGGATCTTCAAGAAGAAGACTGACGCTGACGGTAATGTTACTGTTTACAAAGCTCGACTTGTTGAAAAGGTTTTCGACAAGTTCAAGGGGTTGACTACGATGAGACCTTCTCACCTGTAGCGATGCTTAAGTCTGTCCGAATCATGTTAGCAATTGCCGCATTTTATGATTATGAAATATGGCAGATGGATGTCAAAACTGCATTCCTGAATGGATTTACGGAAGAAGAGTTGTATATGATGCAACCGAAAGGTTTTGTCGATCCTAAGGGAGCTAACAAAGTGTGCAAGCTCCAACGATCAATCTATGGTCCGTGCAAGCCTCGGAGTTGGAATAAACGCTTTGATAGTGTGATCAAAGCATATGGTTTTATACAGACTTTTGGAGAAGCCTATATTTACAAGAAAGTGAGTGGGAGCTCAGAGCATTTCTAATATTATATGTGGACGACATATTGTTGATTGGAAATGATATAGGATTCTGGATAGCATAAAAGGATACTTGAATAAAAGTTTTTCAATGAAAGACCTCGGTGAAGCTGCTTACATATTGGGCATCAAGATCTATAGAGATAGATCAAGGCGCTTGATTGGACTTTCACAATGCACATACCTTGATAAAGTCTTGAAAAAGTTCAATATGGATCGAGCAAAGAAAGGGTCTTTGCCTGTATTACAAGGTATAAAATTGAGTCGGACTCAATGCCCGACCACTTCGTAAGATAGAGAGAAAATGAAAGGTGTTTCCTATGCTTCAGCCATAGGCTCTATCATGTATGCAATGCTGTGTACCAGACCTGATGTGTGCCTTGCTATTAGTTTAGCAGGGAGGTACCAAAGTAATCCAGGAGTGGATCACTGGACAGCGGTCAAGAATATCCTGAAATACCTGAAAAGGACTAAGGATATGTGTCGGTGTCAAAACCGGCGGATCTCGGGTAGGGGGTCCTGAACTGTGCGTCTAGGCGGATGGTAACAGGAGACAAGGGACACCATGTTTTACCCAGGTTCGGGCCCTCTTGATGGAGGTAAAACCCTACGTCCTGCTTGATTAATATTGATGATGTGTGTTACAAGAGTAGATCTACCACGAGATCAAAGAGGCTAAACCCTAGAAGCTAGCCTATGGTATGATTGTTGTTCGATCCTCTGGGACTAAAACCCTCCGGTTTATATAGACACCGGATAGGGTTAGGGTTACCAGTCGGTTACAATGGTAGGAGATCTACATATCCGTATCGCCAAGCTTGCCTTCCACGCCAAGGAAAGTCCCATCCGGACATGGGACGAAGTCTTCAATCTTGTATCTTCATAGTCTTGGAGTCCGGCCTATGATGATAGTTCGCTATCCGGACACCCCTAGTCCGGAACTCCTCAAGAGTCCCCTGAGCGAGGCTTCAATGACGACGAGTCCGGGCGCATGTTGTCTTCGGCATTGCAAGGCGGGTTCTTCCTCCGAATAATTTATAGAAGATTGTGAACACCGGGATAGTGTCCGGCTCGCAAAATAAATTCCACATACCACTTTGTAGAGAATAATATTACACAAGATCAATCTGCTGACGTATTTTGTGGCGTGACGTCGCACCACTACCAAGCCTTTACTCAAATTGTTTTTATTGTTCCACCTCAGCGCGTTTAGCGAAGCGGTTTCCTTGGCACGTCTTGTCGAAGCAGAGATCGTGTTCCCCTTATTCTGGGACTCCCATCAATACGGACGTGGGTAACCCAACCGCGCCATTGATTGTGGCGCTTGGTAGATAAGTGAGTTTTACCAGGCCGGTGGGGACACATGTTTGTTGTCCGCCCATATAAGGGGATAAAGATCCAACCCTTTTACCTGCGCCTTCTTCCTCCTTGGCTTATCCATCTCCGCGAACTCGAGCTCCAGCGCCCGTCCGCACTTCTCACCTCAACCTTCTCCAACTATGTCCGGAGGCGGGAGGCAAGTGGATGGCCTCCTCCGTCACGAGGGGCAGATCCGGAAGCTACGCGACGCCGGATATTTCTCCGCGACATCGGCTCCCCGACGAGGGAGAGCTCGTCCCAACCCCAGGCCCCATGAGAGGGTAGTATTTCTTCCCCATTTCCTCCGCGGACTGGGCTTCCCGCTTCATCCCTTTGTCCGGGGGCTCATGTTCTACTACGGCCTAGATTTCCATGATCTGGCCCCGAATTTCATCCTCAACATCTCGGCATTTATCGTCGTGTGCGAGGCATTCCTTCAGATCCAGCCCCACTTCGCTTAGGCTCAAGACCTTGATGTCAAGCGAAGGTTGTGAAGGGCTGCCAAGCGGAGTGCGGAGGTGCCATGGTGGGCGTGATGTCCCACGTTACGTGGCTGGAGGGCACTTTCGTGGAAACCATCAAGGGGTGGCAATCGGGGTGGTTCTACATCACCGAGCCGCGTGACCCTGATTGGGCAGCGGCCCCCGAATTCAAATCTGGATTCCCCACACGGCTCTCATCATGGAAAGAGACGGGCCTGAAGTGGGGGGATTCGGATGAGCTATCCGGACTCCAAACAGGCGTCCGAAACCTGGTGGACAAGAATCTCAGGCTTGTCGACGTAATGCAGGTGATGCTCATCCGCCGGATTCTCCCATGCCAACAACGGGCCTTCAATTTGTGCGAGTTTGATCTGGCACAACACTGAACCTTGAGCCGGCTCTTCGATACTACGTACGAAGATGCCTGGAAGGTGCTGTTCAAGGGCGCCGAAGCCCCCGTATCCGCTAACAAAGATCGCGGATACAGCTCGCGGCGTCAAGCTGGCGAGGTAAGTTATTTTACCCTTTACGGGACTCTTTTTTCATAGATTGACTCTACGTGGGATCTAAAAACTCCCTATTCTTCGACAAGACTGGCTGAAGATGTCTGGACAGATTAACTGTCCGGCTCCTTTGCCAGAAGACCCAGCGGATGCCCGATTGACGGGGCTGCTGGCTCCGGCACCCCATGTGGTGCCGGAGAAGAAGGCCAAGAAGGAGGCCACGGGAACTCGAAGGAGCTCCCGACGCCAGTCTTTGTCGGATTCAAGCGTAATCTTCTCCTCAAGACGAGGAGGAAGAAGAAGAAGCTTCTCCCAGCCGGGGAGGAGAGGAAAAGGAAGGCCACCCCAACGGGGGAGGCCGGAGGGTCCAAGAAGGGAAGAACCCTTCCTCCGGACTTCTCCACCAACGTCGACGACGATGAGGGGGACTGGCCTACAAGGGCCAAGCCCCTGGCGAGATCGTAAGTATCTGGACTCGCGAATAACTTCAAGGTTTTTTCTTTTCGCCACATAATGTCTTTCTAATGCCGCATACAACCCTGCAGTCCGCCCAAGGATGATCTTCCCGTTTCGTCGAGCGGGTCCTTGGGTGCGTCGGATATGGATTCCTTCCGACTGCCTCCACCCCCGTCATGGACGACGCCGAGGTGGGATCCTGAAAAGGACCCACCAGGAGGAGGAGGCCCAAGGTGTCACAGGACACCCTCTGGACTTTGCACGGACTCAGCTCCGGAGGCCACGGTGGCTCCGAGTCCGTGGCGACCCTTCGTAAGAAGGACAAGACCGTGACGTCGGCTGCCTCCGCCCAACCGGAGGTGCCGGATAATTTCTTTGAGGCGCTCAACGGGCGCCTCCATCAAGAGGAACACCGCCTTGCTATGAGTGCAGTGATTCGAAGGTTCAGCTCGCCAAGAGCGGGCTGGCCGAAGCTTCGCAGAGCCTTCTAATAGGCTTTGAGGTAAGAATTTCAATATATGTAAAATGGTACCGCATAGACAGTAGCCCCTGATGCTCGGTTCGTTGTTCGGAAAGAAAAGCCGGACTGAGGATCTTTAGAAAGATAAACGCAGGAGTCATAAAAATATATCAATATGGGATTGCAGGCTGTGCTGCTGACCTTCACCGCACTGACTGCGGAGGTCAATACTTTGAAGGAAAACCTCGAGCGGTCCGAGAGCGAGCTCGGTCATGCCAAGAAGCAGCTCGAGGAAAAAGAAGGTGAGTAATACCTTATGAAAATTATACCTTACAGAAAAGGATTTGGTTGCAAAAAATGACAAGGATAACGTGGGTATTGTAGGGGCCACTAACGAGGTGGCGATCCTGAAGGAGCTGGTGGCCGCGGCCGAATGTAATGCGGCCACGGAGCGCATCAAGCGAGAGAAGCAGGAGGTGCGGGTGGCGGAGGTACAGCAAGAGCTCCAGGATCTCGTGAAAAAACATGAGAACTTGGAGCGTGACTCGAAGACTCGAGAGTCTGAGCTTGCAACGGCTCTTGAGAGTGCCAAAGCCGCTAAGGCCGAAGCCTACAAGGTCCTCCAGGAGATTGAGGCGGTCAAGAAAATAGCAGCGGGTATGGCATTTTTCATGCAAAGTAAGCATGTGAGGGTTAATTACGTGTTGCTTACCCGAATTCAGAGTTCGCCAGGAGTTTTCGCAGATCTTCCTCGCAGCGTGTCCGATGTTGCCGCATTCTACCGGGCCGAGGAGGGGAGCTCGACGGAGAAGGTCTTCTGGTCTCAGTATGCTGAGGCCGGACATCCGGTGCCCCTTAGCGACCAGCTGAAGCAGCTGGTCGAACTCCACAAGGCGGCCGAACAGGCCATGAAGGGCCTCATAGTTTGGCTGTGGCCTAAGGAGGCCATGCACAGGAGCTACTTCGGCCTGGTCGCGGCTGGTGGATGCGTGCCCGTGGGTTGAAGTTATCAAGCATTCCGCTTGTATCGAGGGTGCTGTCGGGCCCTTGCCCGCGCAAAGGTGCACTGGGGCAAGATGGATGCCTGTAAGCTCGTGTGGACCCGCCACCAGAGGGCAAGGAGCATCGCACGCCCGAGATGTATTATAAGAGTGTCTTTGAAGGGCGCCCGCACTATTGCGGGTGAGTGCTCCAAAGATGTAATATTTGAGTAGACTCGCATTTTGTTATCCTGTCTTGAAAACTTAGTTCATATCGCTTAAGCAACGCTTGTTAATTTAAAATATTACCTTCAGGCGATCGTTTATCAAATCGAGAGATGGCAAGTCGTCGGCTTCAAATTTCATGCCACGAGTCTTTGGGGTGTTCGATAAACTTGAGCGCTCTTGTTCCCATTTTTGGGTCCATCTAGGGAGGCGCTCAATATAGCGAACAAGGCAACCGGACTTATAATGCTTGAACACTCTCACTTAGCCATAGAATTCTATAATTTTAAATTTCGGCGAAGCCCCTAGTCTTCGGAAGGCCGAATTTGGGGCGCTATCCACGCCTTGGCCGGACAGTATCCGGATCCTCGCTCTAAGCGGCATAAGTCTTTAAGGACTCACAAAAAACCTCTCGAACAGCGACCGGTCTCTCGCCTCATCATGACGGTCAGTTTTAGCTTTCTCCACTGAGGCGTTAACCTAGCCGAACTGGGGCGGAACCGCAGTGGTTCTCCCGGTGCTACCTTAGCTGATATAACGGAACGTAATGTACCAAAACACGGGAGCAGGGCAAACCCAACTATTGACCCAAGACATGATTCGGAGCCGATGCATATAGTGCTATAAGTTCGGGGTGCCGCACTTGTGAAAGTGTTCGGACTCATCACACCATAACGCGGTAAACATAAGCCCCTGGTGTATATTAGCCGTACCAAAGTGTACGGATGCAACATGTCGTGAATGAACATATGTATGAAAAAGAGATGCAATTATAAACAAAAAGGTGTTGCATTGCTTTATTCAATAAGTGCTGCTACGAATGCAGAACGATACAAATAGTGCGATAAGCAAGGTATGAGACTGTTAAACATGTCCCCCTCTAGGGGTAGGCTGCAGATTGGTGTATGAAAATGCTCGTAATGGAGACCACCAGATATTCGTTGTAGCCTTTATCCTTCCCCTCTGTTGCATCGTGAGTTCGGCAGTCTGGCACGGACGGGGCTTCTGACAAACGGAGTCCTGTGGGTAAAATGTAATCGGTATAATATAAAAGATAATGGAACGACACACGTGAGAGCACCTGGTGTGGTTGAGCCGCATGCAGGTTTATCGTGGTCGTGCACCTCTCCCCATGCCCATGGTATCTTCGTGAGCGTAATGGTGTACGCCAAGGACCTGCTGACGTTTCGCAGGGCTGGGGTTGGGGCCGCTGCTACGCTGCTCTGAGCGTGCCAGTGGTCTTGTTGTAAGTTACTCCGGGCGCTTAGCTGTCCGGCCGCTTAACGGCCGGACTCGAGAATTGCCTTAAGAGGCTGCATTGCACTTCGCGAGAGCATTGTATGTTCCTCCGTGTGGAGAGAACATTCAGTGTTTCCGTTGACCGTAATGACTCCTCGAGGGCCTGGCATCTTGAGCTTGAGGTATGCGTGGTGCGGCACCGCGTTGAACTTTGCAACGCGGCAGATGCGTCCGAAAGCAAGGCATGATAGCCGCTGCGGAACGGGACTTTGTCGAAGATTAACTCCTCGCCGGAAGTTATCCGGGATCCGAAGACCACTTCCGGTGTAATTGAGCCTGTACAATTGGCTTCTACACAGTATGACGCCTTTAAAGGTCGTTTTGGTAGGTTTAATCCTTGAGGGGTCTATGCCCTTTTTGCGCCTTTGTATCACAGTAAGCGAGTTCAAATTTCTTTGTCATGAATCCATCGGGACTCTGGTTAGGTGAAATTGACGATTGGGTCTAAGACCGGTCTTGGCGAATCCACCGTGGCGGATGCTTTGGTGGGGTGGTCCTTCGGTCAAAAGTGATCGGGCAGGAGGACCATGGATTGAACCTCGGCAACTGGCTCCATCGCGTAGACATCCCTGAGTGCACGCTTCCGCTCCCTTTTGGGTATGTGCGTTGCGTATATCATGTTCACCGTCCGCACCTGTGGGGGGAAACCCTTCTGTCCTCTATTGTTCGGCGGTTGGTTCGTCCTCGTCATCGCTATGCAGCCCCTTGTCATTGCTTTCGGCAATTAACTTGCCTGCCTGCTTGAATACCCAACAGTCCCTGTTAGTGTGGTTAGCTGGCTTTTGAAGTGCCGTGTATCCGCACAAGCGGTCGAGTATTCGGTCCAAATTGGACGGACCCGGAGTAGTTCTTTTGAATGGCTTTTTCCGTTGACCGGGTTTAGAGCCTCTGAATCTGGCATTGACTGCCGTATCCTCAATATTGTCGCCGTTAATGCGGCGTTTGTTTTTGTTACGACGCGGCCTGCCATTTTGGCCCTTGAAGTCCGGACTGCCAGAATTTTTGCTGAGGTTGTTGCTGCGTGCTAGCCAGCTGTCCTCACCCGCGCAGAAGCGGGTCATGAGTGATGTGAGGGCTGCCATGGATTTCGGCTTTTCCTGTCCTAGGTGCCGGGCAAGCCACTCATCACGGATGTTATGCTTGAAGGCCGCGAGGGCCTCCGCATCCGGACAGTCAACTATTTGGTTTTTCTTGGTTAAGAACCGTGTCCAGAATTGTCTGGCTGATTCGTCTGGCTCCTGAATTATGTGGCTTAGGTCATCAGCGTCTAGTGGTCGCACATAAGTGCACTGGAAGTTATCGAGGAATGCGGCTTCCAGGTCCTCCCAGCTCCCAATTGACTCTGCTGGCAAGCTGTTGAGCCAATGCCGGGCTGGTCCTTTAAGCTTGAGGGGGAGGTATTTGATGGCGTCAAGATCGTCACCGCGGGCCATGTGGATGTGAAGGAGATAGTCTTTGATCCAAACCGCGGGGTCTGTTGTGCCATCATAGGATTCAATATTGACGGGTTTAAACCCTTCGGGGATTTGATGATCCATTACTTTGTCTGTGAAGCATAGTGGGTGTGCGGCGCCTCTGTACTGGGCGATATCACGACGGAGCTCAAAAGAGCTTGGTCTGTTTTGTTCGTCCCGGCCAGACTTATCAGGTCCGCGTGATTTGCTGCCGCCACGCATCGCGGGTGCCCACGCGATCCATAGATTGATCTTGATTGTCTAGCCTTGTCCTCCAATATATCTCGCAGGTCCGGAGCATTCCCCTTTGGCCGTGTGCTTTTTGAGCGATGCCGGGGTATGGTTCTAGTGAAGGGCCTAGAGGCCTCTCTGTCGCGACCACGGGGTGGTCGGTCAGCCGTATTGTCTCCTGGTGATGCGGGTTCGTAAGCCTCCTCCTCTAATCGGGGAGCAGCCTTGCGTTTAGGGTAGCTTTTGGAGGGGCGTTCGAGCTCATGCTCTTCGGCCGCGAGGACTTCAGTCCATCTGTCGGCTAGCAGATCCTGATCAGCTCTAAGCTGTTGCTGCTTTTTCTTGAGGCTGTTCGTCGTGGCCATAAGCCTGCGTCTAAAACGCTCTTGTTCGACGGGATTCTCAGGAACGATGAATTCATCATCGTCGAGGCTTGCTTCGTCTCCGGAGGGAGGCATATAATCCACTACCACTTCTCCTGCCGCTCTCTCGTGAGGGCTGGCGTCTCCATCTTCCTGCGCTTGATCTTGCTGGAGTGGATTGTCTTCGGCACTGTCCGGTGTATTGTTATCTCCGGTGCTGGAATCTTCATTCTTGCTGTGGAGGGATTTAGAGCGGCGCCGCTGACGCCGATGCTTCGGTTGCTTCTTGGAGGGGTCATCCTCCGTTGTTCCATCGCCGTTCCCATCTTTTGGTATGTCCACTATGTATATGTCGTATGACGAGGTGGCCTTCCAGTGCCCTGTAGGCGCTGGGTCTTGGTCGTCTCCGGCAACGTCGTCCATACCGTCGATGTCTTTGGAGTCGTAGTCTAGCATGTCGGTTAGATCGTCGACAGTGGCTACCAAGTGGGTGGTGGGTGGGCGTTGAATTTCTTCGTCGTCCGCATCCCAACCTTCATGACCGTAATCCGGCCAGGGCTCTCCGGATAAAGAGAGAGACTTTAGTGAATTCAGGATGTCGCCAAAGGGCGAGTGCTGAAAGATGTCCGCGGCAGTGAACTCCATGACGGGCGCCCAATCGGATTCGATTGGCAAGGGCGTGGAGGGTTCGGAGTCCGGAGAGGAGTCCGGCACCCTGGAGTCGAGGTCTTCGCAAAGGACAGGGATGGAGTTCGGCTCGATCCCCGTAGAGATTAAAGCCCCCGAGGCGGTGTCCAACCACTCGTCCTTGAACCGGGAATCCGGCTCCGGATTAAGGGTCGGAGCGGATGCGGGTGCGGCCTCCAGGGCACTGTTTGGCTGCAGAGCTAGATCATGCCCATCGAGACAGTGCGGCGCGCTTGGCTGGGGCTCGAATCCATCGAAGATCAAGTCTCCCCGGATATCGGCCGTATAGCTTAGACTTCCAAATCGACTGACGGCCAGGCGTAGCTTTCGATCTGCTCCGGATGGCTGCTTAATTGGCCCGCAGCAAAGCCGCCGAACACGAAGATCTGTCCAGGAGAAAAGTCTCACCACGGACCGCGTCGTTGTTGATGATCAAAGGAGCCATCAAGCCTATCGGTGACGACACAGAGGAACTCTCAATGAAAGCACCAATGTCGGTGTCAAAACCGGCGGATCTCGGGTAGGGGGTCCCGAACTATGCGTCTAGGCGGATGGTAACAGGAGACAAGGGACACGATGTTTTACCTAGGTTCGGGCCCTCTTGATGGAGGTAAAACCCTATGTCCTGCTTGATTAATATTGATGACGTGTGTTACAAGAGTAGATCTACCACGAGATCAAAGAGGCTAAACCCTACAAGCTAGCCTATGGTATGATTGTTGTTCGTCCTACGGACTAAAACCCTCCGGTTTATATAGACACCGGATAGGGTTAGGGTTACACTTAGTCAGTTACAATGGTAGGAGATCTACATATCCAGACGCCAAGCTTGCCTTCCACGCCAAGGAAAGTCCCATCCGGACACGGGACGAAGTCTTCAATATTGTATCTTCATAGTCTTGGAGTCCGGCCGATGATGATAGTTCGGCTATCCGGACACCCCCTAGTCCGGAACTCCCTCCATATGTTTCTCGTTTATGGGGGTGACAAAGAGCTTGTCGTAAAAGGTTACGTCGATGCAAGCTTTGACACTGATCCGGACGATTCTAAATCGCAAACTGGATACGTATTTATATTAAACGATGGAGATGTAAGTTGGTGCAGTTCTAAACAAAGCGTCGTAGCGGGATCTACATGTGAAGCGGAGTACATAGCTGCTTCAGAAGAAGCAAATGAAGGAGTCTGGATGAAGGAGTTCATTTCCGATCTAGGTGTCATACCTAGTGCATCGGGACCAATGAAAATATTCTGTGACAATACTGGTGCAATTGCCTTGGCAAAGGAATCCAGATTTCACAAGAGGACCAAGCACATCAAGAGACGCTTCAATTCCATCCGGGACCAAGTTCAAGTGGGAGACATAGAAATTTGCAAGATACATACGGATCTGAATATTGCAGACCCATTGACTAAGCCTCTTCCACGAGCAAAACATGATCAGCACCAAGACTCCATGGGTGTTAGAATCATTACTATGTAATCTAGATTATTGACTCTAGTGCAAGTGGGAGACTGAAGGAAATATGCCCTAGAGGCAATAATAAAGTTATTATTTATTTCCTCATATCATGATAAATGTTTATTATTCATGCTAGATTTGTATTACCCGGAAACATGATACATGTGTGAATACATAGACAAACATAATGTCGATAGTGTGCCTCTACTTGACTAGCTCATTAATCAAAGATGGTTATGTTTCCTAACCATAGACATGTGTTGTCATTTGATTAACGGGATCACATCATTAGGAGAATGATGTGATTGACTTGACCCATTCCGTTAGCCTAGCACTTGATCGTTTAGTATGTTGCTATTGCTTTCTTCATGACTTATACAAAGTTCCTACAACTATGAGATTATGCAACTCCCGTTTACCGGAGGAACACTTTGTGTGCTACCATACGTCACAACGTAACTGGGTGATTATAAAGGTTCTCTACGGGTGTCTCCAAAGGTACATGTTGGGTTGGCGTAATTCGAGATTAGGTTTTGTCATTCCGAATGTCGGAGAGGTATCTCTGGGCCCTCTCGGTAATACACATCACTTAAGCCTTGCAAGCAATGTAACCAATGAGTTAGTTACGGAATGATGTATTACGGAACGAGTAAAGAGACTTGCCGGTAACGAGATTGAACTAGGTATTGTATACCGACGACGAATCTCAGGCAAGTAACATACCGATGACAAAGGGAACAACGTATGTTGTTATGCGGTTTGACCGATAAAGCTCTTCGTAGAATATGTAGGAGCCAATATGAACATCCAGGTTCCACTATTGGTTATTGACCGGAAACAGTTCTAGGTCATGTCTACATAGTTCTCGAACCCGTAGGGTCCGCACGCTTAAACGTTACGATGACAGTTTTATTATGAGTTTATAAGTTTTGATGTACCGAAGGTTGTTCGGAGTCCCGGATGTGATCAAGGACATGACGAGGAGTCTCGGAATGGTCGAGACATAAAGATTGATATATTGGAAGCCTATATTTGGATATCGGAATGATTCCGGATGAAATCGGGATTTTACCGAAACACCGGAGGGTTACCGGAACCCTCCCGGGGGTTAATGGGCCTTGATGGGCCATGAGGGAGAAGAGGAGGGCCGGCCAGGGCAGGCCGCGCGCCCCCTCCCCCCCTAGTCCGAATAGGACAAGGAAGGGGGGGCGCCCTCCTTTCCTCTTTCCCCTCCCCCCTTTCCTTCTCCACCAAGGCAAGAGGGGGGAGTCCTACTCCCGGTGGGAGTAGGACTCCTCCAGGCGCACCCCGAGGGGGCCGGCCGCATCTCCCCTCCCTCCATTATATCACGGGGCAGGGGGCACCCTAGAAGACACAAGTTGATCATCGTGATCGTTCCTTAGCTGCAGCGGTGCCCCTCCACCATATTCCACCTCGGTCATATCGTCGTGGAGTTTTGGCGAAGCCTGCGTCGATAGAACATCATCATCGCTACCACGCCGTCGTCTTGATGGAACTCATCCCCGACACCTGCTGGATCGAGTCCGGGATCGCCATCGAGCTGAACGCAGTGCGTAACACGGAGGTGCCGTCGTTCGGTACTTGGATCGGTCGGATCGTGAAGACGTCGATCGCATCAACCGCGTTGTCATAACGCTTCGCTTTCGGTCTACGAGGGTACGTGGACAACACTCTCCCCTCTCGTTGCTATGCATCACCATGATCTTGCGTGTGCGTAGGAAATTTTTTGAAATTACTACGTTCCCCAACAGCGACCGACGTTGTCAGTGGACCACCCAGTGCGGTGGACGAGGGCGTAGATGAGGTAGCTCCGGTGCGGTGGTGAAGCGCGACCGTCGTCTTCGTCATCGTCGTCCGGCACAGAGGTGGGGAATGGTGGGGAAAGAGACGAGACGAGGGGCGATTCGAGGGTTGGTGGCGAATTAGGGATTTGAGCAATCTGGGCGCGGAAGGGGACGGTGGAGAAGAGAGATTTTGCAGGGATGGAATTGGGGCCGCCAGATATTTTCAATCCGAAACGTGGAAGCGTGAACATATATTGTCGTCGTCCTTTTTTTGGGGGGTGGGGGATGGGTGCCTGGGTGTGACGCATCCGTCCGACACACGCGACCACCCAGACAGGACTATGCTTCGGTGCCTTAAGGCACCTGCCTTTGTGTCCATGAAATGTGGGCCCAACAGGTGGCTGGCCCACATGTCGATCACCAAGGGCGATTGCCTTTAAGGCACCGGCAACATCCACTACGACACGACCACTGGTCTGCACAGTGCGCCTACATTTGAGAATGCAAACGAATCTTCTTTCATTTGCAAACGAATCTGTATGTATTACCATGTCCGTGTTTTTCTTGCAATAATTAGTCATTCGAAACGAGATACTCCATCCGTTCACTTTTGTAAGTCGCTTTGCACAACTTAAAATGAACTGTTTTGCACATTGTCCGAAATGTCTTCAAGGTCTTATAAAAGTGAACAGAGGGAGTACTATAAATTAATTAATGAGGAGCTATTTGAAAAAATCGAAGCGGTACCCACGCTTAACGTGGATTAGAGTGTGTGTCACATAATTAGTTATTTGAATTAGAGTGTGTGTCACGTAGTTAGTTATTTGAATTAGAGTGTGTGTCACGTAGCGATCTCCAATTCTAACGTGGATTTCGCATTTCACTGTATCCATGCTACTTTTTTAATACAAATTCATATGTATATGATGAACACCATGGTAGTGAGAAATTTTTTTGATGGATTCGAACATATGACCTACAAAATAGCAGAACAAATTGAGTCAATGTCAACTTTTCGAAACTTAGTATGGCACGAATTCGAAATAATTAGCCGTATGCCTGGTCCTCGGTTCAAATCTTACAATGTACACCAAATTGAAACAACGATATTAAGTCTCGTACTATGTACATTCAAATTTTGTTTTTAGCCCCCCCAAGACAAACGCTACATACTTCCTGTATCGGTCAATCTTCCTCTCTTAACAACCTTAGGAAGCTATCGGTTTCCAACACACGTTCATTCTTTCTCTCCATATTTCGATCTCTAAGTCTCTCAACTGCACAACCCCTTTTTCCACTCTGTTACCAAATGTATTTACCTCCCACACCCGCCATTGCACCCCATGCCGAGCTCTCTCTCTCTCTCCCCCTCTCCCTCTCACCCTCTCGCGCTAAATACATGCATTGCCTATCTAGCCCCCCCAACCTCTCGTGCGCACGCACTCACGTTGTATATCTAGGTCACTCCCTCGAGACTGTCTCACTCTTTCTTCCGCACGGCGGGCCACACTCGCTCAATCTCGCTCTCTTTATCTGAGTCTCGTTTAACCTCATTTTCTTTCACACACAAATGATATATCTCCCTCTTCGGGCCTCGATCGACACACTCTATACTCTCTCATGCAGATTGTCTATCTAGGTTAGTCCATCCAAGCCGCCGCCACTCTTTCGACCTCATGGTGGGCCACGCTCACTCAATCTCTCTCTCTCTCTCTCTCTCTCTCTCTCTCTCTCTCCGTATGTCTCGATTGACCTCACTCTTTCTCGGACAAAAACGATATATCACCATGTTTGAGCCCAATTCGACCTATTCACATTGTATACTCTCTCACGCACATCGTCTATCAAGGTCACTCTCTCCAACCCGTCTCACTCTTTCGATCGCAGGCGACCCTATGTGATCGGTTGACCTTGCTTCCTCCCACGCACAAAATATATCTACACGTTTTTGACTGGATCATCTCTCAAGCTCTATCTTACAGACCTCACCCTTGTCAAAAGCTCAATCGGACAATATCTCTCTGGAGCATATATATTTGTTCAATGAATGTCGGACCACACTCACTTTGCCTCTCTATATGTCTCTTGATTGACCTCGCTTTCTCACACCGTATCTTCCACGCGTTGAAGCTACTACCTCTCCATCCCTCGCAAAGCCGGAGCTATTTACATTGCGAGGGGCACTCCAACCTTGGATTAATTTGTGTAGGCATTTATTCCGGTCGGTTTAGATTATATTTCCGTAGCATTCGGCCCACAACTACTCCAAACACCGTTGCAACCCACGCAACTCCCCTAGTTGATTTCCCTCCGCTCAGCCATCGCTCTCGCACGTCCTTTCTCGCCTTCAACGTCGCACCATGGTATTATTGAAAAACTATGTTGTTCTCTTTAATTATTATAAATAAGCTACAAAACTACACACCAATAGTCCACTTGGAATGGAACAAATTTCGACCCACAAATTAAAGTGCTACAAACTACACACCGAGGGGCCCACATGTCATGAAACAAATTTGGACCCATATACAAATTAAAAAATAAAGGATGATGATCGAACATGCGACCGGGCCTTCAAGCCGCACGTCAATAGGCAACATGCGTAGAATAGCAATGTTTGTTGTACCCCCTTTGTTCACATAATGTTTTTATATTACCACAGCCTAATTAATGGATAACATGTAATATTATTTTTAGTACTATTCGCCTTCACTTACTGGTGGGTTCCATGTGTGCTCTCTCTCTCTCCTCTCCCCTTCTGCGTTTAGACGCACGGGCAAACAGGAAGAACTCACGGGCGATGTTGCCGTTGACCATATCTGGATGCGTTCACAAGTCACGGCACCAGTTTCACGTACTAGCAACACTAGTCAGTGTGTACGTGCAATGCACGTTAATTTGGAAGTATATTAAGTGCATGCGGATATTAACTACTAGGATATTATTTGTGTGTTGTCATGTGATTAGCACTATTTTTGGCATGAAATTAACTGCACGTTAAACGTGTTGAGCGCTCGACATTGAAGCAATCTAGGTCGTTGGATGACAAGGAATACATGTGGCTTGGTGACGTTTTATATTTAATTTGATACGGCTCTAGCAGAACATTCAATCGATCAAACCATACATTTCGTTCAGTCTGACTCCGACTATAAGTTATACGACGATCGATATAAAATAAACGGAAATGATAAACGTTCAGATTTTAAGCATGGCAATCCAAATGTTTTTCATGGCAAATTTAGATTACGCGGCAGCGGCGGGGGCGTCTCGCGGTGGGAAGCGGCTCCTCTGCCGTGCTCTGTGTGTCGTCAGACCCATCGACCGACGGCGATGGCGGCGTCTTGCGCCGTTGTTGGCGTACTCCTGGACGTTGGCCTAGCTTCAAGGAAGGCCAAAATGTTCTGGACTTTGGAGCGAGTCAACTGGCGGGAGGAGGCAACTTGCGTTGGTGCAAGGAAGCGGTCGACAGCGGCCATCCATGTCGCTGAGGGGGGCACTGGCACCCTCGCGGGGACAGGCGCTGTCAACGGTGCGGCGGAGACATTCATGTGCACGGGCACCGGCACGGGCGCGCATGTCACTACACGCGCAGGCACATGCGCTGGAAGGTGCACGGGCACCGGCACGGGCGTGCGCGTCAGTGCACGTGCAAGCGCATGCGCTGGCAGGTGCACGAGCGCGTGAAAGTCGACGGGGACCTCGTGGAACCCCGTGGCATCAAGCTCGGCGACAATGTGCGGCTCCCAGCCCATCAATGCCACGGGGATGGGCGCTGGGGCGGTCGGGCGACGGAGGAGCGGAGCAGGGCGGGGGCGACGGCGTCTTCTTGCAAGGCCAGTTCAAGCTCGTCCCAAAGCGCCTTATGTTCTTGAGACTCCGGCTGGGTGTCTTCCTCATGAAACTGGAACACTAAGGGCAGACCATCGTGATGCGGCATGGCGTACATTTAGGTCAGGCTAGTTGGAGGTAGACGACAGGAGAATCGGAGAGGATTGTAGCGATACCGGGTAGTGCGGGGTTGATTTTAAACTGCGGCACCGACGACATTAAAAGTGGGAGCAGTTGGGACGACGATGGGCGGAGGAGCCTGGTCAAAGGGCTCGCCTCCCAGTGAGTCTGCACAGCGGTCTGCTGGCACGCCTCCCTGACAGTCGGCGCAGCGGTCTCCTCGCACGCCTGCCGTCGACTCACATGCTTGCTGGGACGGCACCTGCCGATGAGAAGCGGGGACTCGTGGCAGCACGTAAACGCCAACGGTTTCAATAGTGAAAGCGTTCGCCTTAACGTGGCATGTC
The DNA here is from genome assembly GCA_021605145.1 of Aegilops bicornis. Taxonomy (NCBI): domain Eukaryota; kingdom Viridiplantae; phylum Streptophyta; class Magnoliopsida; order Poales; family Poaceae; genus Aegilops; species Aegilops bicornis. The sequence goes on along the minus strand of CM038670.1, from coordinate 574,148,941 downwards.
TTTGTTCCAAAATACCTTCGCTCTTCATTTGTGCAACTTGTCATAAGCAGCTTGTCTCGAATTGAAGAAAAAACTTACGAAGTAATATTTGTGCCATATCACGTGACCATGCTCAGTTTCAAGAATTTATGCTCACTTTTGGATTTTCTGAAATTTAAGATACAGGATTCGAAACAATATCATAACCTGCATCATGCAATAAATTTTCAAGCCATACATACATCTGTTGTATTTCTTAAGAAAGGATTTGGTCAAACATTTTGCTTAGTTAGACTTCATACAAGTTATATATGCAGAGTAAAAGGATATCCCTCCGTACCAGTGCATTGCCTGATATATTACCTCAAGTACTAGGCACGAACAAACGGGCTCAATTCTGTGCTCATCCTGGTGTAGTAGTAGTAGTACTAGGCAATGCAGTTGACGGGTGACCTTGACGAGCGGCGACTGAGGGAATTGAACCGTGCTCGGCACGGTAGGTAACGTTGTCTAGTTACTAAAGCATCCTCAGTTGTTCATTGGTAGTCATTATGGACCGGGGACATGAGGGGAATTTCCTAGGGCTGGAATTCTGGCCGGATATTTCGACTTGAAAGCCGAGGCTCGACCGGGTTGGGGTTGCCTAATGTGCGTACCACGCACGCCACCGAAGGACACGAGCCCGTTTTTTTAGGATCAACACGAGCCAAGGTCTGGCTGGTACGCCATTGGGTCCTACCATTCGAGAATACGAAAGGAACCTTTTAAATTGCCGAACGAATCTATGTGTATTACAATACCCGTATTTTCCTTGCAAATACTAATCTCAACGTGGTAATTGATTTATGACGAGTTGTTGAATTAAAGTGAGTTTGTGCCATAGTGATCTCAACGTGGATTTCACATTCATGGTATCCCTAGTAAGTTTTCCAATGCAAATTCAAATTTAAAAGATGAACAATATGGAGGTGAGAAAACTTTGTATGTATCAAGCATATGACCACACACACACACAGAGACACACACGCACGAACACAACAACAATCCAATAAGTATAGTGCATCTTTTTTTCCAAACCATGCATGTATGACACGAATTCAAAAATACTCCTTCTATTCCTAAATATTAGTCTTTTAGAGAGTTCAACAAGTGACTACATACGGAGCAAAATGAGTGAATCTAGACTCTAAAATATGTCTATATACATCTCAGTATGTGCAGTCCATTTGAAGCCTCTAAAAGACTAATATTTAGGAACGAAGGAGTAAAATGTAAGACATCCATCGTCCTCAGTTCAATATTTAAAATGAACATGAAAATGAAACATGAATATTAAGTCTAGTACTACAGTACATGCAAATGTTGTGTTTAGGCGGAGCTATGATTGTCGGGGGTCAACCCCTCGACCTTAGATAAAATTGTGGAGCTCTGGGTTATTTAGATTATATTTGTCCCCACCCTCCCAACCACCAATTGGTTGTGCACCCCCCACCCCTCCTCCTCGGGAGAATATCATGTCCCCCCATACCTTAGATGCTATATGCCGATACGAGTTGCTTGGAGCTTGTAGATCTGAGATATAGCAGCTCACATGATGTGTCTTATTTTTTTGTAGGAAACCTTGATGAGTTTGAGAATTGCACACAATTTGTACAAAAACTACTTAGATGCCCTTTGATCCCATATCCAACGACCTCGAAGCTCAGATCACCGTAGCATCTAAGATGAAGGAGGACACCATATTCTTACGTATGTAAGAATATCATGTGCTACCACACCTTAGATGCTTTGGTGATACAAGCTCTTGGAGGCGTTGGATTTGTGACCCAACACCTCCTCGGTGGTTTGAATGGTTTTTTGCAGAAAAGCCCCAAAAGAGTTCGGCCACTGCTTACAAGCACAAAGACTGCTCAGATGCCATTGGATCTCAGATCAAACAACCTCCAAGCTCGTATCACCGTAGCATCCAAGCTGCGATAGCACCTTATGTTTTCTCGCACGGGAGAGTATGAGGTGCTCCCGCACCGTAGATTCTATGGTGATACGAGTTCACTGAGATCTAACGGCCCACAGTAGGAGGTTTGAATGTTTTTGCAATATACGGCTGATAGAGTTTGGGAAATGCGCAGAAAGTACAAGTACTACGCATGTGCCATCTGATCACTGATCATACGACCTAGATGCTCATATCATCGTAGCGGGTAATTAAGCTACGGGGAGCACCTAATATGAGCACCGTGTTGGATCGAAGATGCAGCGGCACACACGAGGCATGAATGTTTTATTTGCAAAAAAAACCTTTGGAGAGTTTGGAAATTGCGCATAATTACAAAGACTACTACCAAGCCATTGGATCTCACTTCCAACGGTGTAAAAACTCGTATCACCATAGTATCTAAGCTGCGGGGTGGATGTGATATTCTATGCTGCTGTCATTTTTGTTCGTAAACTTGCAAAATACATGTAACTCATGTCGTTACTTGTCTAACCGCGCAAAGTGTTTGTTCAAAAAAACCATCCTACACTGAAATATCAGAACAACACACGGGGGTCCCACTTGTCATTAATCAAATTTGGACCTAAAACTAACAAATATGAAAGACGAGATTTGAACTGGCAACCTGGACTACAAAGCGTAAGTCGATAGCCTGAAAAAAGCGAGCAGTTGTTGGCTTTGTCCCATAACTTGATTTTATACAGATGCTTGCGTTGAGTAGAGTAGAGGAGTGCCTCGTCAACACGTGCATGACCGTTGTCTCACTTACTGGTGGGTCCCAGGTCTGCGATCTCAATCTCTCTTCTCTCCATCGTCTAACCTTTGCACGGGCACACACGAAGAGCGGCGCTAGCTTGCCGTGGTGTTATTACAACTAAAAAAAGCTTGAAAAATAGAAGAATCGCCTAGAACAAGAGACATTGTGGCTGGTCGAGACGGAGCTAACCACATCTATCCTCCGTGCCACGTTTGCATGATGAAGCTGTGTGGCTAGTGGGGTGTTTTCAACCGACTGGCTGGGTCCCAAGGTCGAACCATAGGTACTACGTCTAATATAGTATATTTCCACACACACATTTTTCCTCCTTGCCGAGACGTGGCACACCCTACCGCGCGGTTTCGGGGTCCTCCCGGGTGGTGCACGCATATATTCTTCCTGACATGGGACGCCCTACCGCGCGTTTTCTGGGTCCTCCTCGGTCGTAGCGCCGAAGCAAGTAAATGAGTCGTCAAATCACGAAAGACCACCTTTCCTACCGAGTACATCAGTGAAGCACGATGGCTAGCTAGTTGGGCTAGTTCGACCGATTAGCTAGGCCGCCGCCACATTTTTTTTCACCCCTTTTTTTTATCTACTTGTCGGCAAGTAAATTTAAATACCCACCGCAGCGTTGCTCTGGTGTTTGGGTGCGGCAGGATATTTAATTTTTTGATTGACGAGAGCAGGCGCGGCAGCAATTAGTCATGATGACTCCGCCTGTAAAAACCCACTGCTCCCTGATGTGAGAAGTCGTCGACTGGTGTTCTACCGTGGTGAAAACCAAAAGATTCCCCGCTCCCTCCGCCTTCCCGTAGATTGCATTGCCTTTCAGCCATTTCGCCCCCTTTGCTTCCTCTCCCCATTGCTTCAACATGTTGCCATGGCGGCGCAGCAGATCACGGAGTCTGAGGTGAGGCGCCTGACACAGGAGCTCCATGCCAAGGATGCGGAGCTCAGGGCCAAGGACGTGGAGCTCCGTGAGCTCAAGGAGGAGAGGAGGGCCATGCTCCTCCATTATGTGCGGGAGTTCACGGAGCTTCAAAAGTCCACAAAGATGCTCGACGCGTCGGCAGCGTTGCTGCAGAAAGCGGGAGATACGATAGGCCGTCAAGGGAGCCGGCTGGAGCGTGAGCGGGCCGATCGTGACGAGGTCCAGGATCGCCTCAGCCACTTGGTGAACCAAGTTGCCACCGTGTTGCGGCTGCGCGATGCCTACCGTCGTGCCAGCGCGACGATGCCGGCCGTCGGGCTAAACCCGTTCGACCATCCGGTCGACTTCAACAAGCTGCGGCTTCCTGACCTGGTCTCCTTCTTCACCTATATCTCCGAGGAGCTGAGCCGTCTCCGTGCGATGGTGGGGGCTGAGTTGGACAAGGAGGGGTTGCGGGCTGCTGTCGCCGTTGTCGGGCGAATCCTTTTAGGACTCCGTCACCGGAATCCATTCGTGCCATTGGACGCCGTCTTTGACGAGCTGGCTCCCGTCGATCGGGAGTGGGCTCTGCGGGTGGTTGCACCCTACATCACCAACGTCGTGCGCCTTGAGAAGCAGAGGGACTTCAGTGGTGTTTAGGCGCCCTCTGCATGGGCTTGTCCATGTCTCGGTGCAACATGACCGTTGGATCAAACTCAGACGGTGCGGATCGATCCTTTGTAGCACAAAGCGTGTGGGTGTGTTTGGTTGCATTCTCATCTCAATATAGTTGTTTCCTCTTCGTGTATTTTTGTCAACCTACTAGTGTGGACTCATGCACCCTTCATGCACTCTGCCAAACACCAAAAAGTGGGTTGAGAAGGGAACTTTTGCTCCCATCCCGTGCACCCTTCATACACCCTGCCTAACACTATTCGTGCTTCATATGGTTCATGTTTCGTGGAGTACTGTAGCATCGTACTCTCCGTCTTATTTGTGGACCTAGTTACATTAACATTGATCTCACCGTTCATTCTCGACCGGACAGTCGAAAAAGCGGTACTATGTTACATATAGGAGTAATTGACATGCGCACAACATCATTTGTTATCGTCATATCTTACTACACTAGCAACAAGATTGTGTAGCACTGACGTATGAACCACTGCACATGCCTAGTAGTAGGAGCACTGTGTATGTTCAAGTGGTTGTCGTGTTTCGCACTCCTCCGTCGTAAGAGTGGAAACGCTTGTTGTAATCATTTTTTTCAGAATGAAAAACTGAGGGCACGCTCTACCGTGTGGATCCTCCTCCAGCCATGCACTAAATTACTCACTTTCGCCGACGTGTGGGACAGCCAGCACCTGGGTCCACCAGCCATGCACTAAATTACTCCTTAGTAGAGTGACGGTAGACTACCCCGATCGAACCGCCGCAGTAATGCCCAATGAGCCGTCAAATCACAAAACCCCCTTCTTTCCAACAGTAAGTTGGACGGACGAAGCAACCATCATTTCACTCTTCTCTCTCAGCTTCCTCTCTTGAAGAAAACCCCCACTCGCTTCGCTTCTCCCTCATGTCGTTCCTCCTTTCGCTCTTCTCTCTCAGCTTCCTCTCTTGGATGGACGCCGGAGCACCGGCCGATGTGATGTCTATGGCTCTGGCCAAAACCGTCGAGGCTCATGGTAAGAAGAAGCGCAAGCACCCCGCCGAGACTACATGAGACAAGCTCAAAGCCATCGCCTGTCCAAGCCCCCTCTCCGGATCCCTCATTAAGCAAGTCCAGGTAATGTCTCTTGTTGACGATCTTTTCTCGATCTTGATCGTGTTTTTCATCTAACACGCAGTACTAATCTTTGGTAGTACAACTTTCTGGGTGATCTTGCATGTGATTTTAGTGTGCCAAATGACGGTTCTAAATTCCTCTTTTGACCAAAACATGCGAGAGGTTGACACTGATTTCTTATAGATTACTTTCAACTGCTCCCTCTGTCCCAAATTTCTTGTCTTAGATTTGTCTAGATACGGATGTATCTAATACTAAAATGTGACTTGATACATCCGTATCTAGACAAATCTAAGACAAGAATTTTGGGACGGAGGGAGTACTTTATGAACATCAATGCTACCTTTTAAGAGGGTATATTTGCCTCAGTAACTTGTGTTATGGATATTTCATGTAATCCCTCTTCTCTCATGCCTTTGAAGACATGTTCTAGTGTCTTTGTTCACTCATTTCTGTGAGTATATGTAGTCATATATGGAGTATAATATCGAAAATCATCTTATATTTCTGAACGGAGGTAGTAATAAAATATGGTTTCTGTTTGAATTAGAACCAGGTCCGCGGTGGAGATGAAGTTCTCAAAGTCACGCCATGTGAACTGGAAGACCTGATGATGAGTTCCACTGCTGAACTATCCAGCTGATGTGTCCTTGTCGCCACGTGTCCTGAACTAGTGTTTTCTGTAGCATTGTTGTCAGGCGTGTTCTCGAGGTTGTACTTGACCACAACAATTTCCTGGTTGTGCCTTCGATTACGAAGGGTGTGGTTCTTGTAAAGCTTCCCAACAAATCTGATGCGGCCTCTCTTCATCATCATGTTTATGAGTGGAAAGACCATTCTGTTAGGTTCTCCAAGGTTGACAAGATGTTGATGGTGCATGTAGACATCTCACATGAAGTCCATGGCCTAGTCAGTTATGCGGGGTTCATCCCATAGGTCGGTGGCAAGAAATAGTCTGCAGAGTTTAGTTAGTGCAACTTTGCTTGTCTGTAGTAAGTACTATTGTTAAGTACTTGATTTGTGTTTGTGAATGTTGTATTGTTTATTAGTACTACCGCTTTTGGTGTGTGGTCAGTCCTGAGAATGGTCTATGTTAATGTCTCATCCACTCAATTCAGTCATACATTTTGAAGTATCCAGATCATATTTTTTGTGAGGACGGTTTATAAATTATAGTTACACTCAATATATGTATGCATTGCAGGGTTTATCGCACCCACCAGGATTTCCAATTCCATGGATGTTCGGTCCATACGATTTGTCACGGCCTTTGGACTGTCACCTTGTGGGAGTAGACAGGGCCCCTGCATGCCACGCCAGAGTTGGACGATCAATCTTCTGTTTAGTACTTCAACATAGTGATTTCCTGGTAAGGATTCACTCGTGTCACATCAAGTAAATCTTATTGATTTACCGTCTAAATCTTATTGATTTAATGTCATGTTTTCTTTCTTTTCCTACAATTTTACGATGCAGGTTTTGCCATGTGACATTCATCAGAATAAACTGTTTGGTTTGCTCTCACGATGGCTATTTTTTGCAGGTTTCACTTCTTATGTCGTGTCAAGAACGTAAGGCACTGTCCATCACTTATATTACTGGAATTGGATCAGTCTGTTGTCTGAGTACAAGCTGAATCCCTATGATGAACTGCAGTTTGGTTTAACAAAAACGCCACAATTAGTCCTCGCGTTTAAAAGAAATGAAGAAAAAAACTGGATCACGGTCACGGATCCTAGTCAAGTTAGAAAGCTGATCATAGCAGACTAGACACGATCGCCGCTGTCTCGCACAGATCAAGCACCGTCAGTTGCTCTAGCACTGACAGCGGCAGCAGCTCGCCGATCCAAATTGAGGATTGGGCACCGACAGCGTCGGATCAGTCTGATCTACCGGAGGATCGGGCATCGACACTGGCACCTGCTCCGAAACCGGCACCAGCTCTACAAGGAGCACCATCTTCCGTAGCAAAGAAGCGGCTTCGCACTGCACCAACACTTGCACTTGCATCTGCTCCGGCCCGTGCGGTTGCACGGCAACATATCTTGGGATGCAGTTCGCACTTCATATACCAAAGTCCTTACAAAACCGACATGTCCACCTTCTTGGTAAGCATTAGCCGCCCAAGTGCTTCGTTCTTTTTCTTTCCATGTTGTTTCACATGATTCATCGTGTTGATCTAACTGTTTGGGTATGTCTTCTTGTTTGCAAACAGAGAATTCCTAGAGCAACGAGGGAGTCGTTCAACAATTCGAGCGACCGCGTCCAAGTTTCTCTTACCATGCGGAGCCTTGGTGTGAATGAACCTGCTCAATATACCGTAAGTACAAAGGATGGTCGCATGATGATTGATGCTAAAGGATGGTCAAGGTTCAAATCTAAATCATATCTTGCGGTAGGGGATGATGTCAAAATCGAACTTTCTCGGCAAGGAGAGCTGGTCCAAATCAACTTTGAAATTCTTGATGGCACGCATATCGCCGAACTGATCTATCCTCCGAGAGATTTTGATGTAATAATCTGGCATGGTGAAAGAAGTGTCCTGTGTGTATAAGTAGTACGACCGTATTATTTATCACATGGTATATCGTTGATAGAATTGCAACTCTGATTGTTGGTTAGGAACCGTCGTTCAATTTCATTCCAACAGCTGCCGTGCTTTATTCAATTTTGAGTATTCGCCTTGCGACAGCATCTAAAACCAGCACCGTACCGATCGCTTGCAATATGAAAAGCGATGAGGTAGAACACATGTGCCCCCAAACATGCAGGGTCGTCCTGCGGCCCAATGTCCAGAACCGTGAGCCTATCTGAGTATTATATTCTTAGCTGAACCCCCATAAAAAAGCTGAACCCCCATAATGCCCGTGCGTTGCAGAGGGAGTATATTTCTCGGCAAGGTGAGCCTGTGATATAAAATATTTGTATATTTCTTTACAGAGGGAGTATCTCTCTGTCAAAAAAAATATTTATCTGTAACTAGTTACTCCTGTCTTTCTACTTCCTTTCGCTGATATGTGGGGCAACCGGCAACGGGGTCCACGTGCCATATGCAAAAATTAGAGTGCACAACTTCACGGTAGACACACCCCGGTCGTAGCGCCGCGATAATTCCCAATGAGTCATTAAATCACAACCCCCCTTTCCAGCTTTAGCAGTAAGCTGGACGGACGAAGCGACAATATTTCACTGGGCCTGAATCCCCTTCTCCCTCGTCTGCTTGTTCAGAGAAAACCCCAGCTTGGCGATTGCATAGGGTTTTCTCATGGAGAACCAGGTACAAATTCTTCATCCATCCCCGATAAATCCAAGTCCCTTGGTCGCAGGTAATCCTAGGATGGCAGCCGCCGCCGTTGATGCATTTTTCTTCATACTGAATCTAGTGTGTTTCAGTTGCAGTGCCCAAAGTGCGAGTACCCTACAGATTTATGCGCCCTCGGCGAGACGCCACACTTGTTCCTTCTCATCCTAACACAGCATTTTGAAACGCGCATAGTATGTTCCTAGAATCCTCTTTTCTATCCGGGAGGGTGGGGTTTTTTTGAACATGCTGTGTTCTCATATTATTTTTCCTGCAGTGTATTATTTGCTCTGCCAGAACATATGTACTCAAGATGCTCGGCCTTGCCATAACTGAATACACTAGTTTAATGGTCACGGTGAAGACAAGCCATGGATATTACTTCCGAGTTGGGTTCATGAACCAAGAAGATCGATGATTTTTTATGGCCGAACTTGGATAAACTTTCTCAAGTGTTACAGACTGAAAGTTGGCGCATTTAATGTTGATGGAAATAGCGAACCTGGTCTCATCTTCACTGCGATCTTCCACCCCGACGTCGTTCCAATTGTTCATCCATGTTAGTTTTGTATCTGGTTCTTGCTTGTTGCCTCGACTACTTCTTAATCCACCTATTCTGTCTAACTAATCACAATTTAACTTTAGAAGTAGCAACGAATCTCTCACGAACTTCTAACTAATATTTTCTTATAATTGGTGGCACGTGTAGGTTTTTTCGTAGTTAAGCGATGCCTTTCGTTTGTTACTCCGTAATAACTCGGCTGTTACTAATGGCACTGAAGTTGACTGGATCGACATCCACAAGTTCCTACACTTTATTGATCGTCTTGAGGTCCTTGGGGCATTTCAATGGTGGAAGGCCACGTGGGATATGTGTGACACTGTTGCACTCGTTGAACAGGTCCAACTGTGTCGAGAAACTTATGGTACGAGCTGTTTTCTGTTATATATGTTGTTCATAAACTATTGCTTATACACAGTTTTACAGTTGTGATCTTCTTGAAACAGGAACTGCCGAGTTCTATTGTTCCTATCTGAGATGCACGACCATGGTCGGGTCAGACTTGCGCTTGGTCAAAACATGATGTTTACGTCGACCTACTCAATTCCCCTTGGAGGTGAAAAGGTACTTATTCATGGGTGGTCTCAAATAATGAAGGCCCGTCCATCTTGGAGAATAGGACAGAAGATTATGTTCATGCTTTTCCATGGCTCTAAAGCGAATATCATGTTTATTGACCATGTTGCGAGATGAAGCCGCTTTCAGAAGGTTGTGGATGCGCGGGGTGGCGCCTGGGCCTTGTCCTGGGGCTTGGCGGCCTCACCCTTGGTTAATCAGAGGCAAAGTAGCAATGCTCGAGGCGTGCTTTGTATGGTTGAACCTGTATAAGTACTCATACCGCTTTCAGCTTTGGTTGTTAAGTGCCCTATTTGGTTTCAGTTAAGGTTGTTAAGTACTCCTGCTGCTTTATAGTCTGTCGTGTTTCTTCAGTCCTGTCTTCCTCCAGCTGCCAAAACCAAACCAGCGCCGGCGGGGCCGCCTGCTTCCGCCTCCCACGGCTGGCTGCGCCTCAGCGCACACATCGCCGTCCCACCGTCTCCTAAATCGTTAACGCCGATGTCCTCCGCGTGCTTTGGTGCGCTCGCCGCGGTGCCGCCCTCTCGCGTTGTCAACATGGTCAACAAACAACAGGAATCGGCGTAAATGCGTGGAGAGGATGACAAGAGAGGCCCACCACGCCAACAGATGGAAAAATAAAATGCTTCCTCCTAGTGTTTTCTCGACATATGGGACCCACGACATTGTGAGCGATATAGTCAATAGACAAGAGAACAACACAAGATCGGGCCGACACTTGGGACGTAGCTACTCGGCAGTATTTTTTTGTTTGGTATTGTTGAGACGGAGTAGGGTTTGAACTGGTCAGGCCCGTCTAGCCCAAAGCTTATATTTTATGTTCACCATGTGACCAGCCCAGCTATTTTTTCTTTGTGAAAATGAGCCCAGTTTATTTTTTTCTCAAGAATACCCAATCCAGGCCTACTTATTTTTCTACTCGATGGGCTGCAACTCTTTCAAGAAGCACCGCAAATCTTGAAAGTAATATGAAATGGGTTGTAAATATAAAAACAGATGACAAATTGGCAATTACTTTATAATTTCTGATTTTTTCACATTTTCAGATTCCTATTTCACTTTGGGCATTAACCTAATTTAAATATATCTTCAAAGTACTTCAAATCTGGCTCGACATTTCGGTATTAAAAATAGTTTGGAACCCACAGAAATATGTGAAATTGGCCCTGGCCAACCAAAAAAAACGACTGCAATAAATTCCATAAGAAGTTGCCATGAGCTATATATAAATTATTAAAAAAAAGAGGGAGTGGTCTGACTTGTGGGCATGTTTAGTTGACGCGTATATACGTCAACAACCGATTCTAGCAGACGTAACCGTTGGATGTCAATCCAACGGCCGTCGTGTTTCTTCAATCTCTGATTTTCTTGCTCCATTTCAAAGCGGCCTTGGCTGGACTGCTCGCTCCGCCTCTCGTGGCCGGCTGTGCTACCGCGCAGGCCTCAGCGCCCCCTATTACTCCCATCGCTGGCCAAGGCATCCCTCTACTCGCCCACACCCCCTGTTATTCTGCGGCGAAGGCAGCCTCACACCGCAGCCGAACCGGTGAACCCTCGTACTCCTCTCAGCGCGGGCTTCCACTGTCGCGCCTTCCCCGGCTCCGCGTCGTCCCCTTCCTAGGCCTCGTCGTCGTCCACCGTCGTGGTGCTCTCGGCGCGGTGTGGTCAATGTGGTCAACGACCGACTTCCATCGGAAGAGTACTATACGTGGAGAGGCTGATAGCTGGGTCCACGGCAGCCGCAAGGAAGTGCCTCCTTATTACACGGAAAATAATTATTACTCCACCTGACAGCAGGGACCCACTGGACGGGCCACCAATATTTCACGAAAAAACGTTTCCCCCTGACTGCCGGGACCCATAGGACGGGCCACCGTATTTCGTGAAAAAAACGTTCCCCCGGCTGTCAGCTCGGACCCACCGGAAGTGCCTCCTTATTACGCACACAAAAATGAATACACCTACTAGCTGGGACCCACCTTGGTGGGAGGCTGACTTGTGGGCCTACTAAGTTGACTGGGACGGAGGCCTTTGTCAATTTTAGTCAATATATGAACGATTCTAGCTCCAAAGGACCGTCTGATGTCCATCCAACGGTAGTAGTGCTTCTTCAACCTCTGGTCTTCTTGCTCCAGCCGCCCAAAGCAGCGCCCGGTCGTGCCGCTTTGCTCCTGCCGCCCGTGGCCGGCCAATCTTTGTGGAGGCCTCACCACCCCCTACTACTCCCACCGCTGGCCAGGCCGTCCCTCTACGCACCCACACCCCCTGTTATTCTGCAGCGACGACAGCCTCACACCACAGCCGATCTAGTGAACCCTCATACTCCTCTACGCGTGGGCATCCACTGTCGCGTCTTCCCCTGCTCCGCGTCGTCCCCTTCCTAGGCCTCGCCGTCGTCCATCGCCCTGGTGCTCTCGGCGCGGCATGGTCAACATGGTCAAGGAATGGCTTCCATCAGACGTGGATCAGACGTGGAGAGGCCGATACCGGGTCCACGGCCGCAGCAAAGAAGTGCCTCCTTATTATGCGCAAAATAATTATTCCTCCACCTGACAGCGGGGACACACTGGACGGGCCACCAGCTATCTGCTGGGACCCACCAGCTACATCTTCGCACGCAAGGAAGTGCGTCCGAAAAAAAACGATTCGCCCCCCAGACTGCTAGGACCCACCAGCTACATCTTCGCACGCCAGGAAGTGCGTCCGTGCAAAGAAACGATTTGCCCCCTGACTGCTGGGACCCACCAGCTACATCTTCGCACTCAAGGAAGTGCGTCCGAAAAAAACCGATTCTCCCCCGACTGCTGGGACCCACCAGCTACACCTTCGCACGCAAGGAAGTGCGTCCCGCAAAAAACGATTCGCCCCGATCGCTGGGACCCAGCAGCTACACCTTCGCATGCAAGGAAGTGCGTCCGCAAAAATGATTCGCCCCGACCGCTGGGACCCACCAGCTACATCTTCGCAGCAAGGAAGTGCTCGCGCGGGACCCACCTGGTCGGCGTCGTGGCGTTGTCATCCTGGTCGCGAACGTGTATGTACATCTTGGTCAATGTAGAGGCGCCGCGTGTCGTAGTAGAGGCGCGCCGCGTGTCGTAGTAGAGGCGGCACGTAGCATGTACACGCACGCATAACGCGGTGGTGCAAGAAAGAAAATACGCCCACGTATGTGTACATACGGGCGGGGTCTCGAACGCCTACTCGCTCATAGATACAGCCAGGGCTCGTGTACATGGCTGGGTCGGAACGGACAGCGTCGTCGTCGTGGGAGCCAACCGTCTGGGTCGGAACGGAATGCGTGGTCGTGTTCATCGGGAGGGCTTGGACGGAACAGGCGATGGAAACGAGGCCTAGCGTACCGCACAACGGAGGAAACGGGACTCCTACGTTCGAAACGGGGTCCTGTTGATCGGGAGGGGTGTGGCGTCTGACAAAAGCGGAGGAAGCGGACCTCCTACGGTCGAAACGGGGTCCTGTTGATCGGGAGGGTGTGGCGTGCCGCAAAAACGGAGGAAACGGACCTCCTACGGTCAAAACGGGGTCCTGTTGATCGGGAGGGGTGTGGCGACCGCAAAAGCGGATGAAAGCGGACTTGTATTGGAGCGCCACGGTCGAAACGGGGTCCTGTTCATCGGGAGGTGTGGCGTACCACAAAACGGGACTCCACGGGATACTGTTCATCTCCACCGTCGACCTCCTCCAGCCTCCACGGGCTACCGTCGACCTCCTCCAGCCTCCACGGGCTCTTGTTCATCCAGCCTCCACCGCGCGCTACTCCACCGGCTACTGTTCAACCACCCCTCCACCGTCTACTGTTCATCCAGCCCTCCACACCACAGGTCCTGTTCAACCACCCTCCACGGGCACCCCTCCACCGCTTCATCGCTCATCCAGCCCTCCACACCATGGGGTCATGTTCATCCAGAGGCAAATGCCACCGCCATCGCTCGTCCAACCCCCCGCACCACTGTTCATCCCAAGAACAGCATCGATCGGCTTCAGTTAGCAGCAGTAGCGAACGAATCGCTTGATCGGGTTCAGTTAACAGCCATCGATCGATCGCTCGGGTTCAGTAACGCGTAGCCTGCAGTGCAATCGCTCGGGTTCAGTTAGAGCCCAACGCCTCGCTCGGGTTTAGTTAGAGCCAACGCCTCACACACACGCACGTACGTGTACGAGAGAAACGCGCATCGCTCGGCCCCCGACCTCCCACCGTAACCGGCAACTCCCCGAAATTTTCCTCCCCCTCGCTTCTACCACGGTTTTTTCCGTCATGGACGGCCCAAAGAATGTCATACAGCTGCATCTCCGGCCCGCGCAGGACGAAAAGCTCATTTTCTGTCATGATTTTTTGTCATAGAAGTAGGAGCCCACCACATCTATGATGATACCGGGTTTTGTCACAATTATCGTCATAGAAGTGTCATATGTATGACAGAAAAAAATTAGTTCGGCCCAAAATGTCACGGATGCGTCTTTTTTTGTAGTGGAGGCAGCATTTTGGGTTCGGGGACCAGTGGAGATATGCGTACAAAAAATTATGGACGTAGGTTCGACCGAAAGGCAATGATGCATGGGCCCTGCATTTTGATATACCCGCAGTCGCGTGAAATTTTCTACTCTATTCAAAACTAGTAAGGTTCACATGCATTGAAGCATGAGATTTGAGAACCAAATTATGAACAAATACACACTATAGCATGTAATCTTTGAGTCATATATGCATGATGTAGATGTTCGTTTAGTTCTTATAGTTCATCTCATTCAAAATCAATTAGTTTTATAAAAAGGTTAAGATTCATGGGACTGTGCATTGTAAACCATAAATTAAAAACAAATAATGGCAATTCATTTAGAAATAAAAGGTTTGGGAAATTATGATACGGAAGATTCTAGAACAAAGGATAAGTGCTTGTGTTTTGAGGTTTGTGCATTATGCTTAAGTTCAACCATGGAGTCTTCTAGATTGTACATGTGGCAGAATCTGGTGGAATGTTGATGATATCCAATGGCCAGTAGTGCTCGGATTTGCCATCTCTGCACTGTCGGATTAGGTTCATCCAACGACCATCTTTCAAAGTTATTCGCACACTATATAGGGGTACAGATAATGCATAGAAGTTCCTCCAAAAACATCTATAACTAATGAGAAGTGAATGTATACTTAAAATGAAAAAAATGCAATACTCCCTCCTTCTAGGTGTATAAGTCATCTTAGGTTTTTTCTCTAGTTAATAGCATTCCATGCAATGAATTAACCACTTCATGACATGTTTGAAAGTCTCAAGCCATTGAAAGCATGCACAACCCACATTTATTATTGGTTGATATGTCACGAAACAAGAAACGAGGAGGGAGTTAATGTACCATGCCTAAGTGTTTTGGGATTATTTGGTTTTCGGAAGATGACCTACACACCTAGACAGAGGGAGTACAAAGAGAAAAAATGAATTGCAGTTAAAAGAATGACATTTCTAACACAAATGTGAATGTGAACTACATATGTGTGCACGTGACCAGCACATACGTTGTCAATACAAAATTTAATGCAAGAAATGACTTATGAGTAATATGCACGAATTGATGATGTGGTGCTTGCATGCATAGAGTACAAAAACAATGTGATTTATGACTTGCATGCATGACGTGTTCTTGTGCCATAGTTGCATGTCTAGGAAAAAAGCTACCAGTGGGTTGTACTAGCTATTTAGGAATAGAGGATGTATACATGGAAGTTGTAGGGAAAGAGATGACATGTATCTCAATTCCTATGAGCAGGGATTGGAAAAGAGATGTCATTTGGTTCACATCATAGGAACTTTTCTATTGAATCTAGAGATGACATGTATCTCAATTCCTATGAGGAGGGATTAGAAAAGGGATGTCATTTGGTTCACATCATAGGAACTTTTCTATTGAATATACGCTAATGTTTATTTTCCTTTGAAATTATGGGAGTATAGGAATCCATTCATATGAACCAAGTGGCTCTAAAGCTATAAAAATTATATCATGTTTATTTCCTTTTAAATATGGAGTATATGAATCTATTCCTATGAACCAATTGGCTCTAAAGGAAAAAATCCTATAAAAATCATATCATATAGAGTTCCTATGATATTCCTCAACACCAAAGGATGGTTGAAATTGCTGCAGGTGATACGACGGTCTTTCTTTGTAGACTCCTCCCCCATATTTATAGTTACCTCTCGAAGATGAATGAAATGATATATACTGGGTATTCTATATGTGCATTTTGGTACACGAAAACTCGGTAAAAGTTTGCGAGGTTCGAATTTTCAATAAAGCTATATGCACTGCATTTTGGAAAGGAGGGAGGAGCATACGTCATTTGCTAACAATCACGTGGAAGATTTGTGTGTAGGAGGAGTGGTTGCTCTGTTACATGACATGGCAAAACTGACACTGTCGGATGTCGATCTAACGGTTCTTACGGCGTTCGTCAGGAAACGGCTTGTGGCAAACGTTTGTCGGATAATGATTTACGGTCACATGCATTGCATTGATATGTGCCCCCTCTCTATCACGCACACATGCACCCTCACGATTCACGACTCTCCCTAGTCCTCTCGCACCCATCGTCTATCTGCAGGTAGACGTCACACACATATGTGCTCTTCACACCCTACCCTCAGAACTTCTAAAAAAAAGATGTTGCGCACCTTTTGTTTTAGCTCACACGTCACACACTTATACTACTACTCTTGTGGCGAACGTTCTTTGGGCATAGTACATTGTACTTTCACAAAGAGAAGCGGTGCACGCACAAACTAGTTCTCTCACACCCACTCGCGGGTACACGTAGGAGCGCATTTTTTGAAGTTGGTACAACAATATCACTCCACTATATATATAAGTAGGAGCCTTAGCATTTGCTTTACTAGGGTTCCTCTCTTTCACTCTCTCATGCTCTCCATATCTAAGCAAGACATAGGTGGCCACACACTCTCTCTGCTCACGGCTGGTCACAAATCCGGCCGAACCACCTCGACTGGGGCGGGGTGTAGGTGCATCGTTCACGCTATCGTCAGCGGCGAGGGAGCAGACCAACGGCTGCCCCGCGCGTCCCAATCGGCGGCCGTGTCGTTCTCTCCGAGAGAGCGCCGGCTCGGGAGGGCCTCCGACCCCTTATTCCTCCTTGTGGTATTGTGGCCAAGATGCGGCCTCTCGACGCCGTCTTTGCCACATTCCGATGATCCTCAGGTATATATTCCTTCGAAACCTACCTTGCTCTACTGCCCCAGCTCCCCACGTGGATGCGTGTGGATCTTTTTTACTTCTGTCGGCTGTTCCAAAGCCACCTAGACTTTCACTATTATTAGAGGTAAACCTAGTTCATACAGTCGAATCTAAGAGTTGGTTCAAATAGGGAAGAAAGTGGGAAAGTTGTAGCATGAATCTAGGATTTGGTTCTAAGAGGAAACAGGGGAAAGTAGTAGATACTGGCTACCCAACCGGTCTCTTGGTTGAAAAGGCGAAGAAAGCATGGTGGATGGCGAAGGGTGGGGGGAAGTGGACCTGTCTCTTGGTTGAAAAAGGAAAGAAAGTGAGGGGTGTTGGGGGACAATGCAAATGGGAATGGGCAGGTCTAGATTTCCTGTGCTCACGTAGGAAAATGTCGCCGAGGAGATAAAAATGGGATAAATGCAGACATGCTGCCTGAGTGTTTGCCGCTCTCGGCAACCACATCTGCCTCACCACTTTATGCCCCTGCTGTCACTACGCCCATATCGCTACCGTTAATGTAAAATAACATGAAACATTAAGCAACGCCACCTAATGTCACTATAAGTAATGGTCTAGTGTCGTTGATAAATTGAAGCAATGCCACCTAATGTCATTATAAGTAATGGTCTAGTGTCGTTGATAAATTGAAGCAATGCCACCACCATTTTATAAAGTGCTTCTGTCTTGCTTTATTTCCCATGAATTGTGTTTTTGCAGTTACACTTAAATCTCACACCACTAACATTGCTTCATCCTAGTGGAACTGCACAAATTTGATTGCACATTTACTGACCATGTGCTACTCACATGACAGTAATACTAATGCTATTGTTCTGCATGTTAATTTAGTGGCAGTGTTGATGTGATGTGATGCTACTTACTTAAGGGCACTTTCATACTGTCAATCTAGTGCCAGTTATAACACAATAGATGCTGTTGTTAATCATACGCCACTGCAAATATCTGTCACTATTTAAATAACCATATTTCGTATTTGCGCAAACAGGGATGTCTGTCTCCATATCGTTTCGATCTGCGCAATCAAACGTACACACCTCAGTTTTAGTTCAACTGCACAAAATGAGATGGTTATTCCTAGTTGTCGTCCTCTAACCACCAGTGTTCCAGGTATTCCTATATTGGTAGTAACTAGGTAGAATGACCAACGTAATCTAAAAGAAGCTTATTCGTACATTTTACTTCCAGATTGCAGTGCAGGGACGAGCGAAAACAACTGCATCCTAGTCCAAAATGCACTTTCTACGAGGTGATCCATGGACCTAGGACTAGCTAGCACGGCTACACGGAGGTTTTTGGGACAGGTGCACCGACAAGAGGCATTGTGGTCTGCTTATTTCTGCAAATAGCGGTGCTTAAATTTAGTGGAACGCACAAGAATTTCAGCTGGTCAGTACACTACATGGTTCAGTTCAGCATTCCAGCTGAGAACACGATTACAATTGGTTATTCTAGAATGAGAGAACCTAACCCTGGATGGTGGCAACAATAAAAAACCAAAGTGAACTCCAAGAAATTTAAGCCTGCCGGGAGGCCCTTTGCTCAGAGAAGCCTTGCTTGTTTTTTCCTGATTTGTAAACCTTCTCACAACTTTGTCTTTTGCTGTGGACTAGTATATGTTTAGTTGTGTTCTATGAATCATTGAGATGTATAAAATTGCTTAACTTATGATTTCAAGTTTTTTATGAAGCCGAGTTTAATGTGAGTGTTACACATGAACGTTGGACTAGCGTGTGAACGTTTGGAATTTACATTGTGGCCTCAGTTAACTGCATGAACCACTGTAACAAGATACGTAGGAGTAGTTGCTTATATGTCAGACATCAGATTATTGATTATTAGCTTGTCGATAGCCTAGTGTTGAAGCAAGCTGAGCCAATGTGTCGTGTTTTGCACAACTGCTTACAAGTGGGGTAGCACCAACAGTGTTTACAAGTACTTATGTATACGTCGGCGCATAGTTCTCGAATGAGTACTCTATTTCATCAAACACACACTGCTCATATGATAAACCGTGACAACTTATGTCTTACCATGCCATATTCATGAAAAAACTAGTGAGGGCGCATCTGTTTCGGCAACAATTACGATGGTTCTCACATGATTCACGAGCACACAAAAGTAGCAGCAGTTCCCATAGACAGATTCAAATAGAGTACTAGCCCTAGAGGGCTCGATAATAGGCAAGGTTCAGATAATTAGACACAATCCAAACTACTATTAAACACTAGCTGGGGCAACTATTTCATGCCTCGATCTAATTTGGGCTGGACACAAGACGGACCTTGCCATGAACATCATCGAGGACGTCCGGCAGCAGCTCAATCTGTGAACCTTCATGAAGATAACCTTGTGGCCTTGCCACTCATAAACTTGTTTGTGGAGGCATGCCACGTCATCTTCCTGCGTAAGCTTGACAAGAACAGTATGCCTCACAAACGAAGGGAGTAGCTTTGAACTTCTTGTGCTTTAGTACACCCTGGACAACACGCCTGACAACAGTGAGGTTGGAATACAACTCGACATCGGTATAAGTGCAAATGGCTTCCAGGATCCAACAGCCTAAGAACTCTATGTTCCCAATGCGTATATTCAGGTCATCCGCCTCATAGCGGGTGACATGTACAACCACACAATCCTTGTCTGCATCAGGGCTCTAATTGAAACAAAAACAAATTCTGAATTACTTTCCAGTATAAGAAACACAAGTTATTTAAACCACTATGTATAGCATGACATCGAAGCTAATAGAATTTTCCATTATTCATCACCATCTCTCTGTCTCGTGAGGATCAGCCTCCCACGTCTGCTCCAATATCGGCAGATCTTTGCTTGGTTCTCCTTGGTCCATCATGAAACTAACGAATACTAGGAGACCACTGAAAGGAAAATACAATTGCAATGACAATGAAACAAAAAAGAGAGTGATCATCGGTTACTGCTTTGTAGAAGTTCTTTTTTTTCTCTGAACAAAAATATACCAACATCACGGATCCGCTTACCTTCCCTTCGTTGGGAGAGAAGAACAGTGGAAGATGCGAGTGTTGACTTTCTTGAAGACGGTGAGGGAGAAGGGGATTTAGCGAAGAGTGAAATGATGGTTGCTTCGTCAGTCAAACTTCATTTGCGGGGAGGTGGGGTTTTGTGATACTGACGGCTCACATCGCCGGCGCTACAACCGGGGTGACTCTCCGCCTGCATACTGCCTTCTAATTTGGTGGATGGCATTTGGGCCTGCGCGCTGCATGGCCCATATGTTGGTGAACAAAAGTAAAACGGCATTCAGTAGAGGGAGACGTTTCGATGACCTAGGAGGAGCCAGAAGCGGTAGTGCATACACTGTACTAGTAGTAATTGTTCGTCTAGGTAGCTGTAGAGTGTCTCCACTGTACTAGTAGTAATTGTTTCTCTGGGCCCAAGACAAAACAGCCCATCCACCCTAGTAAATAATAAAATCAATTCAAAAGCTCGTATATTTACTTAATGAGAGGCGCTACGCACACCCAGCACACCGCCCCCCAAAAAACATGGGTGCTCTTCTTCCTCCTCACTCCCACCCACCTCACGTCAGCTCGCTCCACTCGTACCCCCAAATTCCTCACCTCACTCCTACAGAAAACCCCAGCTCCCCTTCTTCCTCACTACTACAGAAAAACCCCAGCTCCCCTTCTTCTTCACTCGCACTAAACTGGGCTCGTCATTCGTTACTCTGCTCAAATCCGTGAGCGCGATGCGACACCCTCGAGGAAAATGGAGTCGGCTGATCCCAGCGCCAAGAAGATGAGGCTCCCGCCAGCAGCGACGCCTGTTGTAGATCCCGCACCCGGCAGTGCAGGGAGAAGCGGCGACCCGGCCCCCACCGGATCCCAGGAACTTGTAGAATCTCGGGTGGACCGCATCAGCGATCTCCCGGACGTCGTCCTTGGGGAGATCATCTCGCTTCTCCCCACCAAGGATTGCTGTCGCACCCAAGTCCTCTCAATTCGGTGGCGCCCTCTATGGTGCGCCGTGCCCCTTAATCTCGACTGTCGTCAGCTATCTCTCTTCAATGATTTTGAAATCCCTAGAGCCATCATCTCCTCCCACCAGGGCTCCATTCAAAGCCTCTGCATCCCGTCATGCTACCTGAGCAAGCATACCATGCCCTGCATGGTGGACGCCTGGCTGAAATCCCCTGAATTCACAAAATTACAGCTACTTGAGTTCTACTATTCCCCTGGAAATCACCTACCAGATACCAAACGCCATGTACTTGTGCCCTCAGCACCGATGTCCATCTCGCGGTTTTCCTCCTCTCTCCACACCGCCACCTTTGTGCTGTGCTACCTACTGCATAATCTGGTACTAAACCTTCGACTCCCATTTCTCAAGAAACTATCACTTGTGTGGGTTCAGATATCGGAGGTCCTCATTGCACAAGATCATCCACTCCAGCTTGCCCCGCCTGGAGTGCTTGGTGCTTGTTTTCACAGTTAGAATCGGTTATCTCCAAATAAAGTCGCCTAACCTTGTAAGAATTGGAATTTCTTCTGACGGAAGGCAGCTCATCATCCAAGATGCCTCTTCACTTCAAAGGTTGATCCTTGATTCTAGTTATTCACCATCTCAAATAACCGTCCTCTCTGCGCCTAAACTGGAGACCTTGGGTGTAATACATGATCTCTGTGCTCATTTCAAGATGGTGTTTGGATCCACAGTTCTTCAGGTACTTTATATTGTCATCTACACTTGTAACCATAAGCTGCATTTTAAATTTCTGCGCATAAGTTATATATCATCTTGGAGTACACATTTTGTACTAATATTATGTTCTATGCTCAATGAAGAGTTTCTCCATGGATTGTCTATCAATGGTGCTGGATTCTGTCAAGATCTTATATATCCAAATGAATAGTTTTGATCTGAAAAAGATTATTGGCTTGCTGCAATGCTTTCCATGTCTAGAGAAGTTGTATATAAAGGTGATAATTTCACGCACATAGTGTACTAGAATTAACCGTTCAGCTGTTGCTCTTTCGACACTCTTTTTTTAGACCTTAGCTGTTTTCAATCTTCATGTCTATTTAGGCAACAGGACGGGGTAAGAAAGTTATAACCAATCGGTGGATTCGTAAGCACCGGGATTTTCTCACTTCTCATGACATTCGATTGAAGACAATAACGCTAGAACGATATGTAGCCAACCATGCAAACACTAGATTTGTCACATTCTTCCTGCTGAATGCGAGGTTACTGTTGTCCATCAGGCTTAAGTTTATCAGCAACATGGTTTTGACGGATGGGTATGTCGAAGAGCAAAAAAAGGAGTTTCAGGTGGGAAAAAGAGTTTCTGAACATGCCGGGCTTCTATTAACAACATATTGTGGTCATAATCCAGTAAATTTTACGACCCAGGGTGTTCATTCTATGGACCTCACCGATCCATTTGATTATGACTGTCGAAAACAGTGCTGGAGTTAGATGTTGTTGCCCTTTTCAA
The DNA here is from genome assembly GCA_021605145.1 of Aegilops bicornis. NCBI lineage: Eukaryota > Viridiplantae > Streptophyta > Magnoliopsida > Poales > Poaceae > Aegilops > Aegilops bicornis. The sequence goes on along the minus strand of CM038670.1, from coordinate 574,126,326 downwards.
CCTGGGTTTTGTCTAAACATGATAAACAATTAACCCTCGTGCTTTTGTACAGTTTGTAAGCTGGAGTTAGATGTTCTCGCCCTTTTCAACTCGGCTGTGACTATCATATTTTCTTTGAAACAAGGCAAATGGATTGCCATTCGTTTAATTTAGAGTGAAATATTGTAACAAATCCCAACCAAGGGAAATAACATCACTCTCGTTGGCTGCTTGAGCTCACTATGCATTACAGAAGCCAAGTGATTAGCCCCCACCAGCACCCACAAACTTATTTTGAACTAGCACACCAAATGGGCTGTAAATTTTCATAGGAAAGGATGCATGACCGTGACATATTTGGATTCTGACATTTGGGACCCACGAGGAAATAGCCTATCCAAGGTGGTGTTAACTTACTAGCTAGTCAACAAACGATTCTGCCTACCAGCCGTTGGATTGACATCCAACATCTGTCGTGTATCTTCTATCTCTTGTCTTCTTCCTCCAGCCGCCCAAAGAAAACCACCCCTTCGGCTCCGCCTGCTCCCACCTCCCATGGCTGGCTACGCCTCCGCCGCCCTACCATACCCTCCAACATTGGCCAGTCCCTCCCTCTATTCCCCCACATGTTCTGTTATTCTCCGGCGACGTCAGCCCCAACACACACCCGCACCTGAACCAGTCAACCCTCGTACTCCCCTCCACCTGTGACTGGACCGACGCATCTTCCACGGCTCCTGTTCATTCCGTTCGAGGCCTCGCCATCGTCCTCCGCCTTGGTTTGATCGTCGTGCACGATGCGCCGCCCTCTTGCGTTTTCAACGTCGTCAACAACCGAGAGGAACAAGGAGATGACCGTACGTGGAGAGGATGACAGTAGGGACTCACCAGCGCCATGGCAGTACGCAAGCAAGTGCCTCATTATTACAAGCCCAAAAAAAATGGTTCCTCTTAATGGTTGGACATTTGGGGCTCACGCCATTGTCAACGTAGTCAATAAACGAGAAAATTTCACAATGAGCGGCTGACACCAGGGACCCAGCAGGTCGCGCAATTTTTATTTACTTTTTCTAGGAACAAGCAGTTGTTATTTATACTAGTTTTAGCGACGGATCAGGGTAACAACGGGGCTGTGCGGGGCCTGTGGCCCGTCTAGCCAGGGTTTTATTTATGTTTACCACATCATGAGCCCAGTTGTGTTTTTTTCTTGCTGAAAATGGCTAGCCCAGTTCTATTTTTTTAAAGAATACCCAAACGAGGCCTACTTGCTTTATCAGCCCTGTTGGGCTGCAAACCTTTCAAGATGATGGTTTGCCCAGAAATGGGTTGTACATTTTTAAAACACATCAAACCGGGAATTAGTTTCAATTTTTTTATTACAACATTTTAAATTCCATTGATTTTCATGCGTGGACAATTATTTGGATTTTATATTTATATAAATTATTTTTCAAAATAGTTTGAATGTGACTCGATATTTCGGGATTAAAAACAGTTGACCGCACTGAAATATGCAAAATTTCGTATAATGTTTAACCATGGCCACCATATGGGGTGTAATGCTAACAAAAAGAAGATGGGCTCCAAAACAATTCTTAAGAATTAGCAAATGGGCTGTAAATTATTAGAAATAATGGCAGATGGGTTGTATGTTGTTTTCCATAGATTTGAGGTTGACTTGTGCGCCTACTATAGGTTGACGCGTATGGTTTCCTAAAAAAAGGTTGACGCACACGCAACGCCGTGTCAACTTAGTCAACACACGAGAGCAGTGACTGTTGGATGTCCATCCAACGGCCGTTGTCCTTCTTCAATCTCTGCTTTCCTACTCCAGCCACTCAAACAAGCGCCGGCGGGACTGCCTGGTCCCTCCTCCCGCGGCCGGCTCTGCTGTCGCGCAGGCCTCACCGCCCCACCGTACTCCCATCACTGGCCTAGCCATCCCTCTACTCACCCACACCTGCTGTTATTCTCCGGCAACGACAGACGAACCAGTAAACCTTCGTACTCCCCTCTGTGTGGGAAACAACTGCCGAGTCTTCCCTGGCTCCGTGTCATTCCCTTCCTAGGCCTCGTCGTCGTCCACCGCCCTGGTGCTCTCGATGCGGTGTGGTCAACGTGGTCAACGAACGACATCCATCGGAAGTGGATTGTACGTGGAGAGGCTGACAGCTGGGTCCACGGCCGCACGCAAGGAAATGCCTCCTTATTACACGCAAAATAATGATTCCTCGACCTGACAGCTGGGACCCACCGGAAGGGCCTCTGTATTTTGAGAAAAAAAACGTTTCCCCCGCTGACAGGTCGGACCCACCAGCTATATCTTCACACGCAAGGAAGTGCCTCCTTATTACGCACAAAAAAATGAATACTCCCCATGCTAGCTGGGAACCACCATAGTGGGAGGCTGACGACCTACTAAGTTGACGGGGACGGAGGGCTTTGTCAACTTAGTCAATATGAATGATTCTAGCTCCAGTGACCGTACGATGTCCATCCAACGGCCGTAGTGCTTCTTCAACCTCTGGTCTTCTTGCTCCAGCCGCCCAAACCAGGGCCGGTCGGCGGTCGTGTCGCGCGCTCCTGCCTCCCATGGCCGGCTGTGATGCCGCGGAGGCCTCACCACCCCTACTACTACCACCGCTCGCCAGGCCATCCACTCACACACAACCCCTATTATTCTACGGTGACGGAAGCCTCACGCTGCTGCCGAACTAGTGAACCCTCGTACTCCTCTCCACGTGGGCATCCACTGTCACGTCTTCCCCGGCTCCGCGTCGTCCCCTTCCTAGGCCTCATCTCGTCCATAGCCCTGGTGCTCTCGACGCGGCATGGTCAAGGAACAAATTCCATTGGAAGAGTACTGTACGTCGAGAGGCTGACAGCTGGGTCCACGGCCGCAGCAAGGAAGTGCCTCCTTATTACGTGGAAAATAATGATTCCTCCACCTGACAGCAGGGACCCACCAGACGGGCCACCGTATTTCACAAAAAAACGTCCCCCTGACTGCTGGGACCCACCAGCTACATCTTCGCATGCAAGGAAGTGCGTCCATATTACGGGAAAAAATTTATTCGCCCCCTGACTGTTGGGACCCACCAGCTACATCTTCACACGCGAGGAAGTGCCTGACAGTCGGGACCCACCTGGTAAAGCGTACATAGCGTTGTCATTCTGGTCGCAAACGTGTACGTACATACGATCGGTCTGTCTGCAGGCTGCATCGATGAACCATGGCCGAGTAAGGAAGGGCATGTGTCGTAGTAGAGGCGCGCATGTAGCATGTACACGTACGTACAGCCAGGGTGCAAGAAAGTAAATATGGCCACATACGTACATACGGGCGGGGTCTCGAACGCCTACTCGCGCATACGTATGGCCAGGTCTCGTGTACATGGCTGGGTCGGAACGGAGAAACTGCGTCGTCGTCGTGTTCATGGGGAGGCAACCGAATGCGTCCTGTTCATCAGGAGGCAACGGAATGCGTCGTGTTCATCGGGAGCCAACCGGCTTGGACAGAACAACCGATGGAAACGAGGCCTGGCGTACCGCAGAACGAAGGAAACGCCTTGTGTTCGACCGGCCACGGTCGAAATGGGATCCTATTCATCGGGAGGGGTCTAGCGTACCGCAAAACAGAGGAAACAGACTTCTCTTGGACCTCCTATGGTTGAAATGGGGTCCTGTTGATCGGGAGGGGGTGGCGTACCGCAAAATGGAGGAAACGAACTTGTGTTGGAGCACTACAGTCAAAAAGGGGGTCATGTTCATCGGGAGGGGTGTGGCGTACCGCAAAACGGGACTCCACGGGATACTGTTCATCTCCACCGTCGACCTCCTCCAGCCTCCACGGGCTACTGTTCATCCACCGTCGACCTCCTCCAGCCTCCACCTATGACTGTTCATCCACGGGCTCCTGTTCATCCAGCCTCCACCGCTCCTCCACCGGCTACTGTTCAACCACCCCTCTCCACGGGATCCTGTTCAACCACCCCTCCACGGGCTACTGTTCATCCGTCCCTCCACCGGCTACTGTTCAACCAGCCCTCCACGGGGTCGTCCTGTTCGTCCAGCCCTCCACAGGGTCCTGTTCATCCAGCCCTCCACCGGCTCGATTGATCGGGGTCTTGTTCATCTAGCGGCAACGGCCTCTACTACCACGGGGTCCTGTTCATCCACCCCCCCCCCACCGGGAACTGTTCATCCAAACCCCCAACAACGCTCAATGTTTATCAAGAGGCAGCGGGTTTGATCGGCTTCAGTTAGCAGCAGTATTGAAGGAATCGCTCGATCGAGTTCAGTTAACAGCCATCGATCGCTCGCTCGGGTTCGATGTAGCGTAGCTGCGGTCTGTCCTTTCGGGTTCAGTAGTCAAACGCCTCACTCTATTTCAGTTAGAGCCCAACGCCGCACTCCACGCTGCAGCGTCGTGTACGAGAGAAATGCGCATCGCTCGGCCCCCGACCACCCACCGTAACTGGGAACTCCCCAATATTTTCCTTGCCCTCGCTTCTACCACGGTTTTTTCCGTCATGGACGACCCAAAGAATGTCATGCAGCTGCGTCTCCGGCCCGCCCAGGACAAAAAGCCCATTTTCTGTCATGATTTTTTGTCATAGAAGTAGGAGCCCACCACATCTATGATGATACCGGGTTTTGTCACATTTGTCGTCATAGAAGTGTCATAAGCATGACAGAAAAAAATTATGTTCGGCCCAAAATGTCATGGTTGTGTCTTTTTTTGTAGTGGAAGGTGCACGGATGGCCTTCGCTCGTGTTAAGATGCACTGGGCAAATATGAAGGTTGCCGTCGTGGTAGTTGAGGGCCCGCCCGGAGGCAAAGACCACCGCAAGCCGGAGCGCTATTTTGAAGATGTCCTAGAGGGTGCTCGTTTGATAGAGGGTCAATGCTCAAAGATATTATGTTTGAGTGAATGCATCCGAACTGCCCAGACGTTGTATTATAAACCAACGCTTTGTAATATATTTGTTCCTTTTATCTGAACTATATACCTCCTGTGCGGCCGTATTTATTATTCTGAAAGTTTGCCAGTCGTCGGCTTCAGCCCCCACGTAGATGCTACGGGGGTATTCATAGTAACGTGTAATCACTCTTGACCCAACGTCTTGGTCCATAAAGGAGGTGACTTACGTAGCGAACCAGGCAATCAGACTATGCGGCTTTAGCACTTTCACTTAGCCATAGGAGTTTGACAGTGGGGCTAAGAACTAGCCCCTGGTGCGCATGCGACTGTCCGAACTGGGATACCTTAAACGCATGACGAACCGAAGCCAGTCCTTCATATAATACGGAAAAAAATCACAAGAGATTTCTATTAAGTCGCCGAATAGCCCACCAGCTCTCGCCGTACCATGACAGTCAGTTTTCGGCTTTCTCTACTGAGGTGTTTGACCGGACGAACTATAAACAAATCACAGTAGTTCTCCCTTTACTACCTTAGCCGAACAAGCAGAACGTAAGGTGGTAACCACAAGAGCTGGGCAACCCAACTATTGACCAAAGACATGATTCGGAGCCGATGCATATAATGCCATATTCGGGACGCCGAAGTATACTTATAAAAGTGTTCGGACTTCTTCTTTTTGTGAAAAATATATGTGGCTGGATAGAGCCCCTGGCGATTTAAATCGTGCCGAGGTGTATATGACAATCTGATGTAAAGAGGGAATACAGATTTAGAAATAAGCCAGTACCGTACAGGGTGGGCGAAACTGTTTCCATTATCGTCTGATTGATACGCCAAAACTTATTTTACAGAGGATGACATAAGCATCAAGGCTATTTTACATGTCGAGAACAAGGGAGAGCTGTATACAGGTCCTAAAAAGGAAAATATGATCTTGAAGATCCTTTGGACACTCTGCCACACGTCTGCGCCACTTTTCGCCTTGGTGTATGATCCTTTGAGAGGATCAACGATCGAGTATACATGAGGGGCCTGGAAAAGAGCCCTTGGGATCATCAAAAAGTGATGTGGGTTGTAAAGAACCTGAAAAATAAAAATAAGAAGAAAAAAGGGAAGAATATGAGGGTCCAGATAGGGTCGAGCCGTATTGTGGACTTTATTTTTAGTATGCCTCCGTCCTAGACCATGGTATCTTTAGTGCGTAATTATGTACGTGCGGTACGTATGCTGCTATCAGGTTGGGGCTTTGACGAAGGCTGAATTGCGAATCTAGCTCTAGATGAGCCGGGCTGCCATTCTGCAGGGTAGACCGGACTCGTTTGATAGTGTCCGGGGGCTTGACTGCCGATGTAATGTTCGTCTTAATGAGGCCACCCTGTACTTCGGCTGCGAGGGCCGCGGTATGCTCCTCAATACGGAGGGAGCGCTCCATGTTTCCATTAACTGTAATAACGCCGCGGGGTCCAGGCATTTTGAGCTTTAAGTAAGCATAATGCGGGACCGCATTGAATCGGGCGAAGGCGATTCTCCCGAGCAGTGCGTGATAACCTCTGCGGAAAGGGACGACGTCGAAGATCAAGTCTTCGCTTCGGAAGTTGTCCGGCGAACCGAAGACCACTTCCAATGTTATTGAGCCCGTGCAGCGGGCTTCTACACCAGGTATTACTCCTTTAAAGGTGGTTTTAGTGGGCATGATTGTTGATGGATCGATGCCCATTTTATGGACAGTGTCCTAAGCAGGTTAAGGCTACTGCCGCTGTCCATAAGGACTCGCGTAAGTTGGAATCCGTCAATGATTAGATCGAGGACCAATGCTGCCGATCCTCCATGACGGATACTGGTTGGATGGTCTCTATGATCAAAAGTGATCGGACAGGCTGACCATGGGTTAAATTTTGGGGCGACTGGCTCTATGGAATAGACGTCCCTTAGTGCGCGCTTGCGCTCCCGCTTGGGGATATGAGTGACGTAGATAATATTCGTTGTTTTTACATCGGGGATTTCTTCTGTCCCCCTGTGTTCGGTGGGCGAGGCTCTTCATCGTCGTCCTCGCTGGGCGGCCCTTTCCCCTTATGTTCGGTGCTTAGCTTACCGAATGATACATCTCCAACGTATCTATAATTTTTGATTGTTCCATGCTATTATATTATCCATCTAGGATGTTTTATATGTATTTATATGATATTTTATATGATTTTTTGGACTAACCTATTAACCTAGAGCCCAATGCTAGTTTCTGTTTTTTTCTTGTTTTTAAGTATCGCGGAAAAGGAAAACCAAATGGAGTCCAATTGACCTGAAATTTCACGGAGACAATTTTCGGACCAGAAGAAGCCCACGGAGTATCAGAGATGGGCCATAAGAGTCCCGAGGCACCCACGAGGGTGGGGGCGTGCCCTACCCCCTACCTCGTGGCCGTCGCGGAGACCCCCCCTGACTTGTTCCCGACGCCAACACCTCTTATATATACCACAACTTCTAGAAAGAAACCTAGATCGGGAGTTCCGCTGCCGCAAGCCTCTGTAGCCACAAAAAACCAATAGGGACTCTGTTTCGGCACCCTGCCAGAGGGGGGATCCATCACCTGTGGCCATCTTCATCATCCTGGCGCTCTCCATGATGAGGAGGGAGTAGTTCACCCTCGGGGCTGAGGGTATGTACCAGTAGCTATGTGTTTGATCTCTCTCTCTCTCTCTCTCTCTCTCCCGTGTTCTTGATTCGGCATGATCTTGATGTATCGTGAGCTTTCCTATTATAGTTGGATCTTATGATGTTTCTCCCCCTCTACTCTCTTGTAATGGATTGATTTTTCCCTTTGAAGTTATCTTATCCGATTAAGTCTTTAAGGATTTGAGAACACTTGATGTATGTCTTGCGTGGGATACCCGTGGTGACAATGGGGTATTCTATTGATTCACTTGAGGTATGTTTTGGTGATCAACTTGCGGGTTTCGTGACCTTGGGAATCTATGCATAGGGGTTGGCACACGTTTTCGTCTTGACTCTCTGGTAGAAACTTTGGGGCACTCTTTGAAGTTCTTTGTGTTGGTTGAATAGATGAATCTGAGATTGTGTGATGCATATCGTATAATCATACCCATGGATACTTGAGGTGACATTGGAGTATCTAGGTGACATTAGGGTTTTGGTTGATTTGTTTCTTAAGGTGTTATTCTAGTACGAACTCTATGATAGATCGAATGGAAAGAATAGCTTCGTGTTATTTTACTACGGACTCTTGAATAGATCGATCAGAAAGGATAACTTTGAGGTGGTTTCGTACCCTACAATAATCTCTTCGTTTGTTCTCCACTATTAGTGACTTTGGAGTTACTATTTGTTGAATGTTGAGGGATAGTTATATGATCCAATTATGTTATTATTGTTGAGAGAACTTGCACTAGTGAAAGTATGAACCCTAGGCCTTGTTTCCTAGCATTGCAATACCATTTACGCTCACTTTTATCGCTTGTTACCTTGCTGTTTTTATAATTTCAGATTACAAAACTTATATCTACCATCCATATTGCACTTGTATCACCATCTCTTCATTAACTACTGCACCTATACAATTTACCATTGTATTGGGTGTGTTGGGGACACAAGAGACTCTTTGTTATTTGGTTGCAGGGTTGCTTGAGAGAGACCATCTTCATCCCTCGCCTCCCACGGATTGATAAACCTTAGGTCATCCACTTGAGGGAAATTTGCTACTGTCCTACAAACCTTTGCACTTGGAGGCCCAACAACGTCTACAAGAAGAAGGTTGTGTAGTAGACATCAAGCTCTTTTCTGGCGCCGTTCCCGGGGAGGTGAGTGCTTGAAGGTATATCTTTAGATCTTCTAATCGAATCTTCTAGTTTCTTGTTTTATCACTAGTTTAGTCTATAAAAGAAAACTACAAAAAATGGAATTGAGGGTGCCTCATATGCTTCATCTTTTTAATGTCTTCCATGAAAATAAGGATTCCGATAATTGTGCTCAATTGCTAGAGGAAGAATGCATTAAAATGTTTGACACTAAATATTTGAATGATGAGCATGATTGCAATGTTGTTAGTATGAATTCCTTGAATATCCATGATGCTAATGATATGCAAAGCCACAAGCTTGGGGATGCTATGTATGATGAAGATGATATTTTTAGTCCCCCAAGTTTTGATGTGCAAATTTATTATGATGAAAGCATGCCTCCTATCTATGATGATTATTGTGATGACACGTATGCTATAAATAATAATGATAACCATGAAACTTGTCGTCTTGATTTCAATTTTCAATCCCATGATAGTTATTTTGTTAAATTTGCTCCCACTATTCCGAATGAGAAGAATTTTACTTATGTCGAGAGTAATAAATTTTCTATGCTTGTGGGTCATGAAAGGAATGATTTATGTGATGGTTATATTGTTGAATTCATTCATGATGCTACTGTAAATTATTATGAGGGAGGAATATATGCTTGTAGGAGTTGCAATAATATCAAGTTTCCTCTCTATGTGCTTAAAATCTTGAAGTTATGCTTGCTTGGCCTTCCTATGCTAGTTGATTATTGTTCCCATAAGTTGTTTGCTCACAAAATACATATGCATAGGAAGTGCGTTAGACTTAAATGTGTTAGTAATATGCTTCATGATGCTCTCTTTATGTTTCAGTTCTTATCTTTTATGCGAGCATCATTGAAATCATCATGCCTAGCTAAAAGGCATTAAAGAAAAGCGATTGTTGGGAGACAACCCAATATTTACCCCTACTATTTTTGTGTTTTCACATGATTATGCTACTATAGTATTCATGTTTTATAGCTTTTGTTTCAATAAAGTGCCAAGTAAGACCTTTAGGATAGCTTACGGTGATAGTTGTGTTGATCCTGTTGAAAATCAGAAACTTTTGCGCCCAGTAAATTAGTTTTGATAATTCACAAAAACGTGCTTTTGATCTGATTCTTTTTTCTCTGGATTGGTAAACAAATTTCTCAGTTTTTCCGAATTTGGTAGAATTTTTGGAGTTACAGAAGTATGGAAAGTTACCAGATTACTACAAACTGTTCTGTTTTTGACAAATTCTGTTTTCTATGTGTTGTTTGCTTATTTTGATGAATCTATGAGTAGTATCGGAGGGTATGAACCATAGAGAAGTTGGAATACAGTAGATATTACACCAATATGAATTTATAATGAGTTGGCAACAGTACCAAAGGTGGTGATTTATTTTCTTATACTAACGGAGCTTACGAGTTTTCTGTTGAGTTTTGTGTTGTGAAGTTTTCAAGTTTTGGATAGAGTTTTGATGGACTATGGAATAAGGAGTGGCAAGAGCCTAAGCTTGGGGATGCCCAAGGCACCCCAAGGTAATATTTAAGGACAACCAAGAGCCTAAGCTTGGGGATGCCCCGGATGGCATCCCCTCTTTCGTCTTCGTTCATCGGTAACTTTACTTGGAGCTATATTTTTATTCACCACATGATATGTGTTTTGCTTGGAGTGTCATTTTATTTTATTTAGTTTTTCTTGCTGTTTGAATAATATCCCAAGATCTGAAATTCTTAAATGTTAGAGAGTCTTCACATAGTTACATAATTATTCGACTACTCATTGATCTTCACTTATATATTCTGGAGTAATATGTCATTTGCTCTAGTGCTTCACTTATATCTTTTTAAAGCACGACGGTGGTTTTATTTTGAAGAAATAGATGAACTCTCATGCTTCAATTATTATTTCGAGAGTCTTAAACAGCATAGTAATTGGCTTGGGTTATAAAATTAGTCCTAATATGATAGGCATCCAAGAGGGATATAATAAAAACTTTCATATAATGTGCATTGAATACTATGAGAAATTTGATTCCTTATGATTGTTTTGAGATATGAGGATGGTAATATTAGAGTAATGCTAGTGATTAGTTGTGAATTTGAGAGATACTTGTGTTAAAGTTTGTGATTCTCGTAGCATGCACGTATGGTGAACCGTTATGTGATGAAGACGGAGCATGATTTATTTTTTGATTGTCTTGCTTATGAGTGGCGGTCGGGGACAAGCGATGATCTTTTCCTACCAATCTATCCCCCTAGGAGCATGCGCGTTGTACTTCGTTTCGATAACTAATAGATTTTTGCAATAAGTATGTGAGTTCTTTATGACTAATGTTGATTCCATGGATTATACCCACTCTCACCCTTCCACCATTGCTAGCCTCTCTTGTGTCGCGCAACTTTCGTCGGTACCATACACCCACCATATACCTTCCTCAAAATAGCCACCATACCTACCTATTATAGAATTTCCATAGCCATTCCGAGATATATTGTCATGCAACTATCCACCGTTTCGTTTATTATGACACGCTTCATCATTGTCATATTGCTTTGCATGATCATGTAGTTGAGATCGTATTCGTGGCAAAGCCACCGTTCATAATTTTTCATACATGTCACTCTTGATTCATTGCACATCCCAGTACACCACCGGAGGCATTCACATAGAATCATATTTTTTTCGAAGTATCGAGTTGTAATTCTTGAGTTGTAAGTAAATAAAAGTGTGATGATCATCATTATTAGAGCATTGTTCCAGTGAGGAAAGGATGATGGAGACTATGATTCCCCCACAAGTCGGGATGAGACTCCGGACGAAAAAAAAGAGGCCGAAAAAAGGGAAAAAAGAAGAGAAGGCCCAAAAAACAAAAAAACAAAAAAAATGAGAGAAAAAGAGAGAAGGGGCAATGCTACTATCCTTTTACCACACTTGTGTTTCAAAGTAGCACCATGATCTTCATGATAGAGAGAGTCTCCTATGTTGTCACTTTCATATACTAGTGGGAATTTTACATTATAGAACTTGGCTTGTATATTCCAATGATGGGCTTCCTCAAAATGCCCTAGGTCTTCGTGAGCAAGCAAGTTGGATGCACATCCACTTAGTTTCTTTTGTTGAGATTTCATACACTTATAGCTCTAGTGCATCCGTTCCATGGCAATCCCTACTCACTCACATTGATATCTATTGATGGGCATCTCCGTAGCCCGTTGATACGCCTAGTTGATGTGAGACTATCTTCTCCTGTTTGTCTTCTCCACAACCACCATTCTATTCCACCTATAGTGCTATGTACATGGCTCACGCTCATGTATTGCGTGATGATTGAAAAATTTTGAGAACATCAAAAGTATGAAACAATTGCTTGGCTTGTCATCGGGGTTGTGCATGATTTAAATATTTTGTGTGATGAAGAAAGCATAGCCGGACTATATGATTTTGTAGGGATAACTTGCTTTGGCCATGTTATTTTGAGAAGACATGATTGCTTGGTTTGTATGCTTGAAGTATTATTAATTTTATGTCAATATTAAACTTTTGTCTTGAATCTTATGGATCTGAATATTCTTGCCACAATAAAGAGAATTAGATGGATAAATATGCTAGGTAGCATTCCACATCAAAAATTCAGTTTTTATCATCTACCTACTCGAGGACGAGCAGGAATTAAGCTTGGGGATGCTTGATACGTTTCCAACGTATCTAGAATTTTTTTATTGTTCCATGCTATTATATTATCCATCTAGGATGTTTTATATGCATTTATATGCTATTTTGTATGATTTTTGGGACTAACCTATTAACCTAGAGCCCAGTGCTAGTTTCTATTTTTTCCTTGTTTTTGAGTATCGAGGAAAAGGAAAACCAAGCGGAGTCCAATTGACCTGAAATTTCACGGAGACTATTTTTGGACCAGAAGAAGCCCACGGAGTATCAGATATGGGCCAGAAGAGTCCCGAGGCACCCACGAGGGTGGGGGCGTGCCCTACCCCCTGGGCACGCCCCCCTACCTCATGGCCGCCTCGGAGACCCCCCCTGACTTGTCCCGACGCCAACACCTCTTATATATACCCAAACTTCCAGAAAGAACTTAGATCGGGAGTTCCGCTGCCGCAAGCCTCTGCAGCCACCAAAAACCAATCGAGACCCTGTTCCGGCACCCTGCCGGAGGGGGGATCCATCACTTGTGGCCATCTTCATCATCCCAGCGCTTTCCATGATAAAGAGTGAGTAGTTCACCCTCGGGGCTGAGGGTATGTACCAGTAGCTATGTGTTTGATCTCTCTCTCTCTCTCTCTCTCTCTCTCTCTCTCGTGTTCTTGATTCGGCACGATCTTGATGTATCGCAAGCTTTGCTATAATAGTTGGATCTTATGATGTTTCTCCCCCTCTACTCTCTTGTAATGGATTGAGTTTTCCCTTTGAAGTTATCTTATCAGATTGACTCTTTAAGGATTTGAGAACACTTGATGTATGTCTTGCATGGGATACCCATGGTGACAATGGGGTATTCTATTGATTCACTTGATGTATGTTTTGGTGATCAACTTGCCGGTTCCGTGACCTTGGGAATCTATGCATAGGGGTTGGCACACGTTTTTGTCTTGACTCTCCGGTAGAAACTTTGGGGCACTCTTTGAAGTTCTTTGTGTTGGTTGAATAGATGAATCTGAGATTGTGTGATGCATATCGTATAATCATACCCACGGATACTTGAGGTGACATTGGAGTATCTAGGTGACATTAGGGTTTTGGTTGATTTGTGTCTTAAGGTGTTATTCTAGTACGAACTCTATGATAGATCGATCGGAAAGAATAGCTTCGTGTTATTTTACTACGGAATCTTGAATAGATCGATCAGAAAGGATAACTTTGAGGTGGTTTCGTACCCTACAATAATCTCTTCGTTTGTTCTCCTCTATTAGTGACTTTGGAGTGACTCTTTGTTGCATGTTGAGGGATAGTTATATGATCCAATTATGTTATTATTGTTGAGAGAACTTGCACTAGTGAAAGTATGAACCCTAGGCCTTGTTTCCTAGCATTGCAATATTGTTTGCGCTCACTTTTATCGCTTGTTACCTTTCTGTTTTTATAATTCCAGATTACAAAAACATATATCTACCATCCATATTGCAGTTGTATCACCATCTCTTCACCGAACTAGTGCACCTATACAATTTACCATTGTATTGGGTGTGTTGGGGACACAAGAGACTCTTTGTTATTTGGTTGCAGGGTTGCTTGAGAGAGACCATCTTCATCCTACGCCTCCCACGGATTGATAAACCTTAGGTCATCCACTTGAGGGAAATTTGCTGATGTCCTACAAACCTCTGCACTTGGAGTCCCAACAACGTCTACAAGAAGAAGGTTGTGTAGTAGACATCACCAACCTGTTTAAAGACCCAACAATTTCTGTTGGAATGATTGGCAGGCTTGTCAGCAGTTCCATGAATCTGGAAGGCCGATTGAGTATTCTGTCCAAACTGGATGGACCATCTTTGTTTCCTTTGAATGGCTTCTTTCGCTGACCGGGTTTAGGTCCACCGAATCCGGCGTTGACCGCCGTATCTTCGGTATCTTGATTGTTGCTTCGACGCTTGTGTTTGTTGCACCGTGGCTTGCCGTTGCCATCTCTGGCTTTGGAGGTGCCAGGGTCGCTAGTGTTGGTCCTTCTACGAGCTAGCCAGCTATTTTCTTCCGCGCAATAGAAGGTCATAAATGCGGTGAGAGCTTCCGTAGACTTCGGCTTTTCTTGGCCGAGGTGTCGGGCGAGCCACTCGTCATGGACGTTGTGTTTAAAGGCCGCGAAGGCTTCGGCGTCCAGACAATCAACAATTTGGTTCTTTTTAATTAAGAACCTGGTCCAGAGTTTCTGGGCTGACTCTCCGGGTTGCTGGACTATGTGACTAAGGTCATCGGCGTTTGGAGGCGGAGCATAGGTACCTTGGAAGTTGTCTCTAATGGCATCTTCCAAGTCTTCCCAGCTGCCAATGGAGTTTTCTCGAAGGCTGTTTAACCAGTGCCGTGCTGGTCCCTTGAGTTTTAGGGGGAGGTACTTGATGGCATGGAGATCGTCACTACAAGCCATGTGTATGTGGAGAAGAAAATCTTCAATCCATACTGCGGGATCTGTCATTCCATTGTATGATTCAATATTTATGGGTTTAAACCCTTCTGGGAACTGGTGCTCCATTACTTCATCGGTGAAGCATAAGGGGTGTCTTGGCGCCCTACATCGTCAGACAGCGTCCACGGCGCATTTCGGATGAAGTCCGTATGCAGTTTTTGGCCCGGGTGAGGTTGTGCCTGTCGCGCCAGGCCTGATGGCCGTCTTCTCGCGTTGGGGCACGCCCCCTTGATCCATAGATTAATCTGGCTTGGCCTGCTCTATTGTCCAGGTCCTGTCGCAGGTCGTAGGTGTATCCTGGAGCCACTGTCTCTCTACCTCTACAGCGAGGTGGTGCGGGTTTGTGTTCTGCATAGGTGGCCGCTTTATCTCATCCACGCGGTGGCCGGTCTGGTTCATCAGCACGGTCATATGTTGATGGTATGGGCTCGTCGTCAAATTGTGGTAGTAGCCGACGCTTCGAATAACTCCTTGTTGGGCGTTGAAGGCCATACTCTTCAGCAGCCAGGACCTGGGTCCATCTGTCGTTGAGTGTATCATGTTCGGTTTGGAGCTGTTGTTGCTTCTTTTTTAGGCTTCTTGCAGTGGCGATTAGCTGGCGCTTAAAGCGCTCCTGCTCGAGTGGTTCCTCTGGCACGATGAAGTCTTCGTCGCCGAGGCTTACATCATCATCGGAGATTGGTAGATAGTTACTATCCTTCGAGTCCTTGTTCCCGACTAGATCGTTAGGGTTAACTTGTCCATCCTCCCAAGCATCCTGTTCGGATGTTGGCTCGACGGGGGCTTCGGGGTTTTCGGCCTTCTCCGGAGTGTTATTGTCTCCGGTGCCGGTATTACTGTCTTTTTCGTAACATGATTTTGAGCGGCGGCGCTGATGTCGACGCTTTGGAGGTGCCTCAGCAGGCTTGTCCTCGACCGGATCCGTCATGTCGTCGTCATCCTCTTTGGGTGTTTCCACCATATACACGTCATATGTGGAGGTGGCCGTCCAACGTCCGGTGATCGGTGGGTCTTGGCCTTGTCCGTCTCCGGCATCGTCATCCATGCCGTCGATGTCTTCGCAGGCGTAGTCTAGCATGTCAGTTAAATCTTCGACAGTAGCTATGAAGTGGGTGGTGGGTGGGATGTAAAATTCCTCGCTCTCAGCCCCTAGTCCGGGCTGGGTGTAGTTTGGAACTGATTCCTCTATAATGGTGAGGGATCGCATTAAGTCCAGAGTCTTGTTTAAAAGCGAGATTTGGACGGGGAAACGAGAGTCCGCGAGGCTGGCCGGGGCAAAGGCCTCCTGGCCATGCTTGCTTGGCGCGGACTTCGAGAGTTTGGATCTGGAGTCCGGGGGCGAGTCCGACCTTTCGACGATAGGGGGAACCCAGTCTGATTCCGAGCTCACCGCGGACACAATCGCCTCCGGATCCTCGATAATGCAGTTTGCAGCGGAGAGTTCGGTGGGCTCCAAACTCCCATCCTTGGACCTGATGGTTTGCTCCGGATCTAAGGCCAGGCGGTGATCGGGGCCGCGAACCCTTCAAAGACCAAGTCTCCTCGGATATCGGCGACATAGTTTAGGTTTCCAAAACTGATCTGATGACCAGGGGCGTAGCTGTCGATCTGTTCAAGGTGGCCAATCGAGTTGGCACGCAGTGCGAAGCCGCCGAATATGAAAATTTGGCCGGGGAGGAAAGCCTCCCCCGAAACAGCATCATTGTAGATGATCGATCGAGCCATCGAACCTTCTGCCGACAGCATAGTGGAACTCTTAATGAAAGCACCAATGTCAGTGTCAAAATCGGCCAATCTCGGGTAGGGGGTCCCGAACTGTGTGTCTAAGGATCGAAGGTAACAGGAGACAGGGGACAAGATGTATACCCAGGTTCGGGCCCTCTTAATGGAGGTAATACCCTACTTCCTGCTTGATTGACTTTGATGATTATAGGGGTTACAAGAGTCGATCTACCTCGAAATTGTAATGGCTAAACCCTAGATGTCTAGCCTGTATGATTTGTCTTAGCCCCTACGGACTAAACCCTCTGGTTTATATAGACACCGGAGGGACCTAGGGTTGTACAGAGTCGGTTCACATAGAAAGGAAACTATACATCCAAACGCCAAGCTTGCCATCCACACAAAGGAGAGTCCCATCCGGACACGGGAAAAGGCCCTCTATCTTGTTTCTTCACGGCCCATCAGTCTGACCCATGTCACATAGCCCGGACGCCTGGGGACCCCATAATCTAGGACTCCCTCAGCCGCCCATCTGGCGCCGCGGGGTTTGGTGATGTAGAACCACTCCTGTTGTCACACCTTTACGGTCTCCACGAAGGCCCCTTTAGGCCAAGTGGTGTTGGGGAGCTTGCTCACCATGGCGCCGCCGCAGTCCGCATGCTGCTCGTCGACCACCCGGCTTCACATTGAATACTTTTAGCCAGAGGCCGAAATGTGGGGGGATGCGGAGTAGCGCCTCGCACATGACGATAAACACCTAGATGTGGAGGACAGAATTCGGGGCTAGATCATGGAAATCTAGCCCGTAGTAGAACATGAGGCCGCGGACAAAGGGGTGGAGGGGAAACCCTAGCCCATGGAGGAAGTGGGGGATGAACACAACCCTTTCGCCGGGCTCCGGAGTGGGGATGACTTGCTTCTTGGCAGGGAGCACATGTCGCGACGTCCATGATCAGGTAGCCCGCCTCCCGGAGCTCCTTGACATCCTTCTCCGTGATGGAGGAGGCCAGCCACTTGCCCTATGAGCCGGATCCGGACATGGCTAGAGAGGTTGGTGGCGGTGGGAAAGATTGAAGCTTGGGCGCTGGAGCTCGAGGATGGGAAAGCAGAGGAAGGAAGAAGGCGTGGGGTAAAAAGATGGATCTTTATCCACTTATATAGGCAGTGAATATCAAGCGCCCCCCTCAAGCCTTAAAACTCGCTTGTTCCCAAGGGGTCGTGCGAATGGCATGGTTCGATTACCCAAACTCGTATTGATTAGGATCCCACAATAAGCGGACATGATATCTGTTTTAACAAGACGTGTCAGTGGAGGCCGCGCCTCGAAACGCGAAGCGAGGGGGTCCAAAAACGGTTTGAAATGATAAAGAGGCCAGACGTGACGTTTGGCCAAAAAGGTTGTCAGTTGACAGACCTTATTTTGATTAAGTATTTTTGCATTCGTGGTTGAGGGTTGTGACTGGTATACAGAGCCGGATACAATTATTTTATTCAGAAGATTGCTTTGAAGTATTCGGAGGAGGAACCCGTCTTGCAATGCCGAAGACAATCTATGTGCCGAACACATCATCATTGAGGACTGGTTTAGGGGCTACTGAGGGAGTCATGGATTAAGGGGTCCTCGGGTGTCCGGGCTGTGTGTTATGGGCCGGACTGATGGGCCGTGAAGATACAAGGTAGAAGACCTCCCCCCGTGTCCGGATAGGACTCTCCTTTACGTGGATGGCTAGATTAGCGTCCGGATGTATAGTTTCCTTCTTCTGTAAACCGATTCTGTACAACCCTAGGCCCCTCCGGTGTCTATATAAACTGAAGGGTTTAGTCCGTAGAGGATATTAGAATTCATATAGGCTAGACATCTAGGGTTTAGCCATTACAATCTCGAGGTAGATCAACTCTTGTAACCCCTATACACATCAAAGTCAATCAAGCAGGAAGTAGGGTTTTACCTCCATTAATTGGGCCCGAACCTGGGTAAACATCGTGTCCCCTTTGTCTCCTGTTACCTTTGATCCTCAGACGCACAGTTCGGGACCCCCTACCTGAGATCGGCCGGTTTTGACACCGACACCAGGCACGGCTGTTTTCCAGGCAGATTCCAGGCACTGTGCGTGGAGTTTTACGATGCCTGGCACATCACAAACAGTTCATGATTATAAACCGTGTACGATAGGT
This sequence comes from Aegilops bicornis, assembly GCA_021605145.1. Lineage (NCBI taxonomy): Eukaryota > Viridiplantae > Streptophyta > Magnoliopsida > Poales > Poaceae > Aegilops > Aegilops bicornis. Next base: position 574,107,572 of record CM038670.1, on the reverse strand, counting down.
AGACAATCACACACATTTAGTTTTCCCGCACCGTTTGTGATAGTGTCTGACATCACACACACTTTGCAAAAGGCAACTGTGTGCATTGTTACACACGTTTCCTCTTTGTGAACCATGTCAGATTATGATGTATATCGCACACGCTGTGCTTTATTAACCGTGTGCGCCGTAATGACCTACACACCATAATTTCGCCCTAATTTAATTGCTGATATTTAAAATTGTACCTAATTTAAACTTGAAAGTAGGCTATAGCTTTATTCATATCCATCGGGTTCAAACAACCAATGCATTATTCGATTCACGGGTACATATGTTAAGAATTACATAAGCACCAAATAAAGAATGATGAACCAGGGTTCTATACTTGTACTATTACAGATGGTAAAGAAAGAGGCGACAAACATTCCGGTTACTGAACAAGGTGAAGCGGAATGGCCTATTTTGCTCTCCTGGATGCAGAAGGCATGTACGACTCTAGTCCAACCCCTTGTGATGGTCGGCCGCCAATCATGTAGTTTGAGAGGTAATCTTGAGTAAACTACTTCAGGATCCACTGCAAAAGAAAGATTCCAACATTGTCATCTAACACAACTCATTACAGGCAGTAAAAAGAAGGCTACAGGGTTCTTACTTACATCCTGCAGTTCACTGTTGTCTTGCATAAAGTGTAAACAAATAGTTCGATTGACGTCTTTGGACCCATTTTAATAACAATCTTTATCAGTTTCCTCACTTGATGCTGGTTCATGAATATCTCATTGCCCCAGAAAGGGTCAAAGTGTGGAACTTTGGCAATGATATATGTACCTAAAAGCACCAAGTTAATATTAGAAGCTAAACAACAATTGAAAATGATGTAGTACAACACTCCCTCCATCCCATTATATAAGATTTTATTATTGTATATCTCAACATCATCAGAACATTAAGGTAACACTCTTCCTTGTTGCTATGTAGCCTGGGATTGCATATTTAGTCATTCAATACAATGCATGTTAAATATGGCCCTAGTTAACCTACTCATAAATGGGTTACAGATATATTCAGTGAAATGTCCGATTCGACGATTAATCCCTAATCAGCCCCAGGCTATATGGTACTAGCTACCTATATCCTAAACAGTGAGTACATATAAGCAATGCGATGAACCTAACCTCGATGGAAAACAACATTGTTCTCAATATTGTCCTGCATGAGTACATATAAAGGAATGTTAAGCACACCAGGCTAAACATCAACCAAATATATCCATGGTAGACAACATAATCTACAAATGATAGCTTCAGTGTGCAGGCTTAAGCACACTAGTTAAGCAAAACAACAAGTGGAAAGGTGTGTTAACTGCATCAGGCATAACATTTAAAAACAAGCAAATAGTCATTCAAACTAGTATTGTGCAGGTCTAAAGTACACTAGTTATTGTTAAAAAACGAAAAGGCTTGTTAACTGCAATATCCTTAACAACAAACAAATATCGTAATTCATAGTGGTATTGTTGAAATTGTTATTGATGAAATTGAACTACACGGCAAATAGTTGCACATATAGAGTATCACATTGTGAAGAATCTGAAATAAACAAGTCATAAGGCCATCTCTAGTCGATCCTTTAAAAGATAAAGGACTAAAACCCTTAGTGGATATATATATACTCCAACAATTTTGGCCTTTTCTAGTCGATCCCCTAAACTTAACGTTGTAAGCTTCAATTTGATCAAGTTCAAAGCAGGTTCAACTGAAAGTAGCATGCAATCAAACATAAACATAGATAGTTTTGCATAACCGGACATAAAACATAAATTTAAACTAAGCTAAACTACTTTCGGTCGAAGTAGAGGTCAAGCCAATCCTTCCTCGTCATGTACGGTGTACCGCGAGCCGGGTCCGGGCCGGTGCCGTCGTCGGGGTCGTTGGGGAAGGCACTCCTCCACTCGTCGACGTCGATCTCCTCGTCCTCGGGGCCCACCTCGACGCCCTCCGTGTCGCCGTCGCTGCCGCCTTTGACCTTGTCATCGGAGGAGGGCGCGATAACCTCGCCACCCTCCGCGCCGCCGTCCTCGCCGCCTTCGACCTCGTCATCAGAGGAGAGCGTGATAACCTCGCCGCCCTCCGCGCCAACAAAGATCGCCCGCTCCGCCTCCACGACCTCCGGGTGCTGCTGCAGGAGCTCTTGCATGTAGGCCTCATCGGCGGCCTCGGCCTTGAGGCGCTCCCACGCCTCGTGGTTCTCCCACGCCATAGCCGAGCTCACCACCCATGGCTCCGGCTGAACGAGGTCGACCGGGCGTGTGCCAAAGGGGAAATTGAGCCTAGCCGTCGCGCCGTGGTATCGGACCTGAAGGAAATATGCCCTAGAGGCAATAATAAAGTTGTTATTTATATTTCCTTATATCATGATAAATGTTTATTATTCATGCTAGAATTGTATTAACCGGAAACTTAGTACATGTGTGAATACATAGACAAAGCAGTGTCCCTAGTATGCCTCTACTTGACTAGCTCGTTAATCAAAGATGGTTAAGTTTCCTAACCATATACATGTGTTGTCATTTGATGAACGTGATCACATCATTAGAGAATGATGTGATGGACAAGACCCATCCGTTAGCTTAGCATTATGATCGTTTAGTTTTATTGCTATTGCTTTCTTCATGACTTATACATATTCCTCTGACTATGAGATTATGCAACTCCGAATACCGAGGAACACCTTGTGTGCTATCAAGCGTCGAGCGTCACCGGGTGATTATAAAGATGCTCTACTGGTGTCTCCGAAGGTGTTTGTTGGGTTGGCATAGATCAAGATTAGGATTTGTCACTTTCGATTGTATCGGAGAGGTATCTCGGGCTCTCGGCAATGCACATCACTATAAGCCTTGCAAGCAATGTGACTAATGAGTTAGTTGCGGGATGATGCATTACAGAACGAGTAAAGAGACTTGCTGGTAACGAGATTGAACTAGGTATGATGATACCGACGATCGAATCTTGGGCAAGTAACATACCGATGACAAACGGAATAACGTATGTAGGAGCCAATATGAGCATCCAGGTTCTGCTATTGGTTATTGACCGAAGATGTGTCTCGGTCATGTCTACATAGTTCTCGAACCCGTAGGGTCCGCATGCTTAACATTTGATGACGATTTGTATTATGAGTTATGTGTTTTGGTGACCGAAGATTGTTTGGAGTCCTAGATGAGATCACGGACATGACGAGGAGTCTCGAAATGGTCTAGAGTTAAAGATTGATACATTGGAAGGTAGTATTCGGACACCGGAAGGGTTCCGTATTGTATCGGGTACATAACGGAGTACCGGAGGGGTTACCGGGACCCGCCGGGGAAAGATATGGGCCATAGGAGGGAGGCTAACCAGCCCACAAGGGGCTGGTGTGCCCCCACAAGGTAGGAGGCCGAATTGGTTTATGGAAGGGGGTGCCACCCCCCTTTCCTTCAGCTACTCCCTCTCCTTCCCCCTTTCCACATCCATGAGAAGGAAAAGAAGGGGGGGCGAATCCTACTAGGACTAGGAGTCCTAGTAGGACTCCCCCCTTATGGCGCGCCCCCTAGGGCCAGCGTCCTCCCTCTCCCTCATTTATATACATGGGCAGGGCACCCCTTGGAGACACACCAATTGTTCCAAGCCGTGTACGGCGTCTCCCTCCACGGTTTACTCCTCCGGTCATATTCAAGTAGTGCTTAGGCGAAGCCCTGTGCGGATCACATCACCATCACCGTCACCATGCCATCGTGCTAACGGAAATCTCCCTCGACACTTTGCTGGATCAAGAGTTCGAGGGACGTCATCGAGTTGAACGTGTGCAGAACTCGGAGGTGCCGTACATTCGGTACTTGATCGATTGGATCGCGAAGACGTTCGGCTACATCAACTGTGTTAACCTAATGCTTCCGCTTTCGGTCTACGAGGGTACGTGGACATACTCTCCCCCTCTCGTTGGTATGCATCTCCTAGATAGATCTTGCATGATTGTAGGAAATTTTTGAAAGTACATGATACGTTCCCCAACAGTGGCATCCGAGCCAGGTGTATGCATAGATGATATGCACGAGTAGAACATAATGAGCTGTGGGCGATAATAGTCATACTGCTTACCACCAACGTCTTACTTTGATTCGGCGATATTGTTGGATGAAGCGGCCCGGACCGACATTACATGACTACGTTCATGAGACCGGTTCTATCGACATGCTTCACACACAGGTGGCTGGCGGGTGTCTGTTTCTCCAACTTTAGTTGAATCGAGTTTGACTATGGCCGGTCCTTGTTGAAGGTTAAAACAACACACTTAATGAAAAATCGTTGTGGTTTTGATGCCTAGGTAACAACGGTTCTTGCTAAAAGCCCATAGCAGCCACGTAAAACTTGCAACAACAAAGTAGAGGACGTCTAACTTGTTTTTGCACGGCATATTGTGATGTGATATGGTCAAGACGTGATGACATATAAATCGTTGTATGAGATGATCATGTTTTGTAAAAGTTACCGGCAACTGGCAGGATCCTTATGGTTGTCGCTTTATTGTATGAAATGCAATCGCCATGTAATTGTTTTACTTTATCACTAAGCGGTAGCGATAGTCGTAGAAGCAATAGTTGGCGAGACGACAATGGCCTTCTGATGGAGATCAAGGTGTCAAGTCGGTGACGATGGAGATCATGACGCCATTGCTTTGGAGATGGATATCAAAGGCACAAGATGATGATGGCCATATCATGTCACATATTTTGATTGCATGTGATGTTTATCCTTTATGCATCTTATTTTGCTTAGTACGGCGGTAGCATTATAAGATGATCCCTCATTAAATTTCAAGGTATAAGTGTTCTCATTGACTATGCACCGTTGCTACAGTTCGTCATGCCAAGACACCACGTGATGATCGGGTGTGATAAGCTCTACGTTCACATACAACGGGTGCAAGCCAATTTTGCACATGCAGAATACTCAGGTTAAACTCGACGAGCCTAGCATATGCAGATATGGCCTCGGAACACTGAGACTGAAAGGTCGAAAGTGAACCATATAGTAGATATGATCAACATAGAGATGTTCACCATTGAAAGCTACTCCATCTCACGTGATGATCGGACATGGTTTAGTTGATATGGATCACGTGATCATTTAGATGACTAGAGGGATGTCTATCTAAGTGGGAGTTCTTAATTAATATGATTAATTGAACTTAATTTATCATGAACTTAGTCCAAATAGTTTTTGCATATCTATGTCATAGATCTATAGCTCACGTATAGCTCCCCTATTTTATTTTTAATATGTTCCTAGAGAAAGCTAAGTTGAAAGATGATATTAGCAATGATGCGGACTGGGTCCATGGTATGAGGATTATCCTCGTTGCTGCATAGAACAATTATGTCCTTGATGCACCGCTAGGTGACGGACCTATTGCAGGAGCAGATGTAGACGTTATGAATGTTTGGCAAGCTCGGTATGATGACAACTTGATAGTTTAGTGCACCATGCTTTATGGCTTAGAACCGAGACTTCAAAAACGTTTTGAACGCCACGGAGCATATGAGATGTTCCAAGAGTTGAAATTGGTATTTCAGACTCATGCCCATGTCGAGAGGTATGAGACCTTTGACAAGTACTTTGCCTACAATATGGAGGAGAATGGCTCAGCCAGTGAGCATGTACTCAGAATGTCTGGGTAGTACAATCGCTTGAATCAAGTGGGAGTTAACCTTCCTGATAAGATAGTGATTGATAGAGTTCTCTAGTCACTATCACCAAGCTACTAGAACTTCGTGATGAACTATAATATGCAAGGGGATGATGAAAACGATTCCCGAGCTCTTTGCGATGCTGAAATCGGCGAAGGTAGAAATCAAGAAAGAGCATCAAGTGTTGATGGTTGACGAGACCACTTGTTTCAAGTAAAAGGGCAAGGGAAAGAAAAGGAAACTTCAAGAAGAATGGCAAGCAAGTTGCCACTCCCGTGAAGAAGCCCAAAGCTGGACCCAAGCCTGAAACTGAGTGCTTATACTGCAAAGGAAATGGTCACTAGAAGTGGAACTGCCCTAAACATTTGGCGGATAAGAAGGATGGCAAAGTAAACAAAAGTATATTTTATATACAGATTATTGTGTACCTTACTAGTGTTCGTAGTAGCCCCTGGGTATTTGATACTAGTTCAGTTGCTAAGATTAGTAACTCGAAACAGGAATTACAGAATGAACAGAGACTAGTTAAGGACGTAGTGGCGATGTGTGTTCGAAGTGATTCTAAGGTTGATAAGATCACCATCGCACACTCCCTCTACCTTCGGGATTAGTGTTGAACCTAAATAAATGTTATTTGGTGTTTGCGTTGAGCATGAATATGATTCGATCATGTTTATTGCAATACGGTTATTCATTTAAGTCAGAGAATACTTGTTGTTCTGTTTACATGAATAAAACCTTCTATGGTCATACACCCAATGTAAATGTTTTATTGAGTCTCTATCGTAGTGATACACATATTCATAATATTAATGCCAAAATATGCAAAGTTGATAATGATAGTGCAACATATTTGTGGCATTGTCATTTAGGTCATATTGGTGTAAATCGCATGAAGAAACTCCATGCGGATGGATTTTTGGAATCACTTGATTATGAATCATTTGGATGCTTGCGAACCATGCCTCATGGGCAAGATGACTAAGACTCCATTCTCCGGAACAATGGAGCGAGCCACTGACTTATTGGAAATAATACATACCGATGTATGCGGTCCGATGAGTGTTGAGGCTCGCGGCGGGTATCATTATTTTCTGACCTTCACAGATGATTTGAGAAGATATGGGTATATCTACTTGATGACACACAAGTCTGAAAAATTTGAAAAGTTCAAAGAATTTCAGAGTGAAGTGGAAAATCATCATAACAAGAAAATAAAGTTTCTACGATCTGATCGCGGAGGCAAATATTTGAGTTACGAGTTTGGTCTTCATTTAAAACAATGTGGAATAGTTTCGCAACTCACGCCACCTAGAACACCACAACATAATGGTGTGTCTGGATGTCGTAACTGTACTTTATTAGATATGGTGCGATCTATGATGTCTCTTACCGATTTACCACTATCGTTTTGGGGTTATGCATTAGAGATAGCTGCATTCACGTTAAATAGGGCACCATCTAAATCCGTTGAGATGACACCATATGAACTATGGTTTGGCAAGAAACCTAAGCTGTCGTTTCTTAAAGTTTGGGACTGCAATTCTTATGTGAAAAAGCTTCAACCTGATAGGCTCGAACCCAAATCAGAGAAATGCGTCTTCATAGGATACCCAAAGGAAACTATTGGGTACACTTTCTATCACAGATCTGAAGGCAAGATATTCATTGCTAAGAATGGATCCTTTCTAGAGAAGGAGTTTATCTCGAAAGAAGTGAGTGGGAGGAAAGTAGAACTTGATGAGGTAATTGTATCTTCTCCTGACTAGAAAGTGGTTCATCACAGAAATCAGTTCCAGTGATGCCTACACCAATTAGTGAGGAAGCTAATGATAATGATCATGAAACTTCAGATCAAGTTACTACCGAACCTCGTAGGTCAACCAGAGCATGTTCCGCACCAGAGTGGTACGGTAATCCTGTTCTGGAAGTCAAGTTAATAGACCATGACGAACCTACAAACTATGAGGAAGCGATGATGAGCCCAGATTCCACAAAATGGCTTGAGGCGATGAAATCTAAGATAGGAACCATGTATGAGAACAAAGTGTGGACTTTGGTGGACTTGCCCAATGATCGGCAGGCCATTGATAATAAATAGATCTTCAAGAGGAATACGGACACTGATGGTAGCGTTACTATCTACAAAGCTCGACTTATCGCAAAAGGTTTCCGACAAGTTCAAGGTGTTGACTACTATGAGATTTTCTCACTCGTTGCGATGCTTAAGTCTGTCTGAATCATGTTAGCAATTGCCACATTTTATGAAACCTGGCAAATGGATGCCAAAACTGCATTCCTTAATGGATTCCTTAAAGAAGAGTTGTATATGATGCAACAATAAGGTTTTGTCAATCCTAAAAGTGCTAACAAAATGTGCAAGCTCCAGCGATCCATCTATGGACTGGTGCAAGCATCTCGGAGTTGGAAACTTGGAATATACGCTTTGATGAGTGGTGAAGCCTGTATATTTACAAGAAAGTGAGTGATAGCACTACAACCTTTCTGATAAGTATATGTGAATGACATATTGTTGATCGGAAATGATGTGGAATTTTCTGGAAATCATAAAGGAGTGTTTGAAAGGAGTTTTTCAAAGAAAGACCTCGGTGAAGCTGCTTACATATTGAGCATCAAGATCTATAGAGATAGATCAAGACGCTTGATAAGTTTTTTCAATGAGTACATACCTTGACAAGATTTTGAAGTAGTTCAAAATGGATCAGTCAAAGAAGGAGTTCTTGCCTGAGTTGTAAGGTATGAAGTTGAGTAACACTCGAAACCCGACCACGGCAGAAGATAGAGAGAGAACGAAAGTCATTCCCTATGCCTCAGCCATAAGTTCTACAAAGTATGCCATGCTATATACCAGACCTGTTGTGTACCTTGCCATGAGTTTGGCAAAGGGGTACAATAGTGATCTAGAAGTAGATCACTGGACAGCGGTCAAAATTATCCTTAGAGGACTAAGGAAATATTTCTGGGTTATGGAGGTGATAAAGAGTTCATCGCAAAAGAGTTATGTTGATGCAAGCTTTAACACCAATCTGGATTACTCTGAGTCTCAATCTGGATACATATTGAAAGTGGGAGCAATTAGCTAGAGTAGCTCCATGCAGAGCATTGTAGACATAGAAATTTGCAAAATACATACGAATCTGAATGTGGCAGACCCGCTGACTAAACTTCTCTCACAAGCAAAATATGATCACACCTTAGTACTCTTTGGGTGTTAATCACATGGCGATGTGAAGTAGATTATTGACTCTAGTAAACCCTTTGGGTGTTGGTCACATGGCGATGTGAACTATGGGTGTTAATCACATGGTGATGTGAACTATAGGTGTTAAATCACATGGCGATATGAACTAGATTATTAACTCTAGTGCAAGTGGGAGACTTAAGGAAATATGCCCTAGAGCCAATAATAAAGGTGTTAGTTATATTTCCTTATATCATGATAAATGTTTATTATTCATGCTAGAATTATATTAACCGGAAACTTAGTACATGTGTGAATACATAGACAAAATAGAGTGTCCCTAGTATGCCTCTACTTGACTAGCTCGTTAATCAAAGATGGTTAAGTTTCCTAACCATAGACATGTGTTGTCGTTTGATGAACGGGATCACATCATTAGAGAATGATGTGATGGACAAGACCCATCCGTTAGCTTAGCATTATGATCGCTTAGTTTTATTGATATTTCTTTCTTCATGACTTATTGCTACCTCTTGAGCATGCGTTGGTTTTCCCTTGAAGAGGAAAGGGTGATGCAGCAAAGTAGCGTAAGTATTTCCATTAGTTTTTGAGAACCAAGGTATCAATCCAGTAGGAGGCTACACACAAGTCACCTTGTACCTGCACAAACAAATAAGAACCTTGCAACCAACGCGATAAATGGGTTGTCAATCCCTTCACGGCCACTTGGAAAAGTGAGATCTGATAAAGATAATAAGATAAATATTTTTGGTATTTTTGTTGTATAGATTGAAAAGTAAAGATTGAAAAAATAAACGGCGACAGAAATAGCTAGTTGATGGGAGATTAATATGATGGAAGATAGACCTCGGGGCCATAGGTTTCACTAGTGGCTTCTCTCAAGATAGTAAATTCGACGGTGGGTGAACAAATTACTGTCGAGCAATTGATAGAGAAGCGCATAGTTATGAGAATATCTAGGCATGATCATGTATCTAGGCATCACGTCTGTGACAAGTAGACCGAAACGATTCTGCATCTACTACTATTACTCCACACATCGACCACTATCCAGCATGCATCTAAAGTATTAAGTTCATAAGAATAGAGTAACGCATTAGGCAAGATGACATGATGTAGAATGATAAACTCAAGCAATATGATATAAACCCCATCTTTTTATCCTCGATGGCAACAATACAATACGTGCCTTGCTGCCCCTCATCCTTTGGGAAAGGACACCGCAAGATTGAACCCAAAGCTAAGCACTTCTCCCATTGCAAGAAAGATCAATCTAGTAGGCCAAACTAGACCGATAATTCAAAGAGACTTACAAAGATATCAAATCATGCATATAAGAATTCAGAGAAGAATCAAATATTGTTCACGGATAATCTTGATCATAAACACACAATTCATCGAATCTTGACAAACACACCGCAAAAATAATTACATTGAATAGATCTCCAAGAGGATCGAGGAGAACTTTGTATTGAGATCCAAAGAGAGAGAAGAAGCCATCTAGCTAATAATATGGACCCGAAGTTCTATGGTAAACTACTCACACAACATCGGAGAGGCCATGGTGTTGATGTAGAGGCCCACCGTGATCGATTCCCCCTCCGACGGAGCGCCAGAAAAGGCCCCAAGATGGGATCTCATGGGTATAGAAGGTTGCGACAGTGGAAAAAGTGTTCCATGGCTCCCCCCCCCCGACGTTTTCAAGGTATAAGAGTATATATAGGCGAAAGAAGTAGGTTGGTGGAGCTACGAGGGGCCCACAAGGGTGGGGGCATGCCGACCCCCTGGGCGCGCCTCCCTGCCTCGTGGTCGCCTCGTTGCGTCCTTGACGTCCACTCCAAGTCTCCTGGATTGTGTTTTTTCCAAAAACGATCCTCGCGAAGGTTTCATTCCGTTTGGTTTTTGTTTGATATTCCTTTTCTGCAAAACACTGAAATAGGAAAAAAATAGCAATTTGCACTGGCCTTCGGTTAATAGGTTAGTCTGAAAACTAATATAAAAAGGTATATTGAAGCACATTAAACATCCAAAACAGATAATACAATAGCATGGAACAATCGAAAATTATAGATACATTGGAGACGTATCAAGCATCCCCAAGCTTAATTCTTGCTCGTCCTCGTGTAGGTAAATGATAAAAAAGAATTTTTGATGTGGAATGCTACCTAGCATAATTCTCAATGTAATTTTATTTATTGTAGCATGAATGTTCAGATCCGAAGGATTCAAAGTTTAATATTGACATAAAAATAATAATACTTCAAGCATACTAATAAAGCAATCATGTCTTCTCAAAATAACATGGCCAAAGAAAGTTATCCCTACAAAATGATATAGTCTGGCTATGCTCTATCTTCATCACACAAAATATTTAAATCATGCACAACCCCGATGACAAGCCAAGCAATTGTTTCATACTTTTGATGTTCTCAAACTTTTTCAATTTTCACGCAATACATGAGCGTGAGCCATGGACATAGCACTATATGTGGAATAGGATGGTGGTTGTGGATAAGATAAAAAAGGAGAAGATAGTCTCACGTCAACTAGGCATATCAACGGGCTATGGAGATTCCCATCAATAGATATCAATGTGAGTGAGTAGGGATTGCCATGCAACGGATGCACTAGAGCTATAAGTGTATGAAAGCTCAACAAAAGAAACTAAGTGGGTGTGCATCCAACTCGCTTGCTCATGAAGACCTAGGGCATTTTGAGGAAGCCCATCATTGGAATATACAAGCCAAGTTCTATAATGTAAAATTCCCACTAGTATATGAAAGTGATAACATAGGATACTTTCTATCATGAAAATCATGGTGCTACTTTGAAGCACAAGTGTGGTAAAAGGATAGTAACATTGTTCTTTCTCTCTTTTTCTCTCATTTTTTTGTTTGGGCATTTCTCTTTTTTTATAGCCTCTTTTTTTTCGTCCGAAGTCTCATCCCAACTTGTGGGGGAACCATAGTCTCCATCATCCTTTCCTCACTTGGGACAATGCTCTAATAATGATGATCAACACACTTTTATTTACTTACAACTCAAAAATTACAACTCAATACTTAGAACAAAATATGACTCTATGTGAATGCCTCCGTGATGTCTGCAGGATGTGCTATGAATCAAGAGTGACATGTATGAAAATCATGAATGGTGGCTTTGCCACAAATACGATGTCAACTACATGATCATGCAAGGCAATATGACAATGATGGAGAGTGTCATAATAAACGGAATGGTGGAAAGTTGCATGGCAATATATCTCGGAATGGCTATGGAAATGCCATAATAGGTAGGTATGGTGGCTGTTTTGAGGAAGGTATATGGTGGGTGTATGATACCGGCAAAAGGTGCGCGGTATTAGAGAGGCTAGCAATGGTGGAAGGGTGAGAGTGCGTATAATCCATGGACTCAACATTAGTCATAAAGAACTCACATACTTATCACAAAAAAACTATTAGTTATCAAAACGAAGTACTACACGCATGCTCCTAGGGGGATAGATTGGTAGGAAAAGACCATCGCTCGTCCCCGACAGCCGCTCATAAGGAAGACAATCAATAAATAAATCATGCTCTGACTTCATCACATAACGGTTCACCATACGTGCATGCTACGGGAATCACAAACTTTAACACAAGTATTTCTCAAATTCACGACTACTCAACTAGCATGACTCTAATATCACAATATTCATATCTCAAAACAATCATAAAGAATCAAACTTCTCATAGTATTCAATGCACTTTATATGATAGTTTTTATTATACCTATCTTGGATGCTCATCATATTAGGACAAAAAAATTTAACCAAAGAAAATTACCATGTTGTTCTCAAAGAATCTCAAAATAATATAAGTGAAGCATGAGAGATCAATAATTTCTATAAAATAAAATCACCACCGTGCTCTAAAAAGATATAAGCGAAGCACTAGAGCAAAATTATCTAGCTCAAAAGATATAAGTGAAGCACATAGAGTATTCTAATAAATTCCAATTCATGTGTGTCTCTCCCAAAAGGTGTGTACAGCAAGGATGAATGTGGTAAACTAAAAAGCAAAGACTCAAATAATACAAGACGCTCCAAGCAAAACACATATCATGTGGTGAATAAAAATATAGCATCGAGCAAAGTTACCGATAGACGAAGACGAAAGAAGGGATGCCTTCCGGGGCATTCCCAAGCTTAGGCTTTTGGTTGTCCTTAAATTTGAACTTGGGGTTCCTTGGGCATCCCCAAGCTTAGTCTCTTGCCACTCATTATTCCATAATCCATCAAATCTTTACCCAAAACTTGGAAAGTTCACAACACAAAACTCAATAGAAAATCTCATGAGCTCCGTTAGCGAAATAAAACAAACCACCACTTTAAGGTACTGTAATGAACTCATTCTTTATTTATATTGGTGTTAAACCTACTTTATTCCAACTTCTCTATGGTTCATACCACCCGATACTAGCCATAGATTCATCAAAATAAGCAAACAACACACGAAAAACAGAATCTGTCAAAAACAGAACACTCTGTAGTAATCTGTATCAAACGCAAACTTCTGTAACTCAGAAAAATCTGCCAAAATAGGACGACCTAGATAACTTGATTATTGATATGCTGCAATGTAATCAGTATTTTATCGCTTTCTGGTGATTTTTAACAATTGTTTTCGTAAGCAGAAAGTTTCTGTCTTTTTCAGCAAGATCAAATAATTATCATCCAAGAAGATCCTATAGGTCTTACTTGGCACAAACACTAATTAAAACATAAAACCACATCTAACCAGAGGCTGGATGAATTATTTATTACTAAACAAAAACAAAAAGCAAGGAACAAAAATAAAATTGGGTTGCCTCCCAACAAGCGCTATCGTTTAACGCCCCTAGCTAGGCATTGATAATTTTAATGATGCTCACAAGAAAGATAGCAATTAAAACATAAAGGGAGCATCATATAGCATGTGAAAAACACATTGAAAGTGCGTTATATCGACTAGAGGGGGGTGAATAGGCATTTTTTATGAATTCTTCACTGAGGAATTTGCGGGTGAGGAAATTCCTTAGCGAAGAACTACTTGCAGCGGAATAAGTACTCAAGAATAAGCATAACAGAATACAAGCATGGTCATCATGATGAAATGAAGACAAGCACAGAGTACAGAAAGCGTAATCACAGGATAACACAGGATGAAGACAAACAGACTGAAGAAATTGGATTGAGGAAATTGAGAAAATCTTCAGTCAAAGTCTTCAAACACAGATATGACAAGCACACAACACAGTAATGAAGAAATGAAAGGGTTGAGGAAATAGAACCAGTAGGCTTGGTGAAGATAATGATTTGGTAGACCAGTTCCAACTGCTTTCTCAGTTGTACATCTGGTTGGAGCGGCTAGGTATTTAAACCTGAGGACACACAGTTCTCACCTTATTCTCCTTGAGCTTAGGTCACACAGACCTCGCCCAATCACTCGTGGTAAGTCTTCAGGTGACTACTGAACCTTCACAAACTTGGTCACTCGGTGATCCACAATTCCTCTTGGATGCTCTAGACCATGATGCCTAACCGTCTGGAAGAAGCACAATCTTCAAAGGTAACAAGCGTCGGATCCACGCAGGATCAATCTCTTCAGTGATGCTCAATCACTTTGGGTTTGTAGGTTTTTGGGTTTGGGTTTTCCTCACTTGATGATTTTCGCCCAAAGTCCTCGGAGGATGGGATGCTCACAAACGACAAGTGTTAGTTTCTCTCGGAGCAGCCAACCAACTAGTGGTTGTAGGGGGGCGGCTATTTATAGCCTAGGGAGCAGCCCGACATGATAAGACATAAATGCCCTTCAATGATATGACCGTTAGGTGGGTTGATATTTTGGGACAGCTGGCGCATAGCACAGCAACGGTCGGAAATTTGAGACTCAAATTCCTCAGGGCTATCATGTTCCTCACTGTGTAGGCAATCCGCACTGGCGAATTCCTAACTCCTCAGTCAGAACAAATTCCTCATAGACCAGAAGAACTTCGTCTCTGTCACTGAAGAATATGACTGAACTGTATGAGATTTCCAATGGCTTCACTCGAAGGGATTGGTAGGTGTAGGATTTTGAGTTGAGCATCACATGGAAATTTTTCCTTAGTATTTCCTCGACCCCCTTTAACAGTATAGTGTTTCCTATGACTCGAGAAAGAGAAAATGAAACTACGAAAACAAAGGTCTTCACGCTTCATGTTCCTCAAACGAATACCAAGTCTTCAAGGTCACACCAATTTCTTCACTTTCAAAGTCTTCAGATAGTCTTCAGAAATCCAAAGTCTTCAGTCGAAGAACTTCATTTTTAGGGGTCGACTTTCTCTGAAAATATCAAACTCCTCATAGACTTATAGTCCTGTGTACACTCATAGACACATTAGTTCCTTAACCTATAAGTCTTCAATACACCAAAATCACTAAGGGGAACTAGATGCACTTACAGTCTCCCCCTTTTTGGTGATTGCTGACAATATAGGTTAAGTTTTCAACGGGGATAAACATATGAAGTGTAAATACTGATATTGAGGAATTTGATTGCAAGATATAGAAGAACCCCCCCTGAAGATGTGCATAGTGAGGAATTTGCTTTTGAAGCAATGCACACTTGAAGAGTTGAATCATGGAGATCTCCCCCTATATCTTGTAATTCATACACACATTTGACATATAATATGAAGAATTTGAAATGCATGATGAAATATGGTGACTGATGTAATTCGGCATGCGTGCATAAACATTAATGAGGAATAAGCATGCAGAAAAACACAGCAAAAGTATCAGGCCACCGTAGAGTTTAAGTTTACAACTCGATCCGGCAAAGTCATCGGAAGAGCGAGAGTTGTAACTTAGAAAAAACACCCATATATGATAGACCGGCTTGAAGACTAACTCAAATTTCTCCCCTTTGTCATCGAATGACCAAAAGGATCGAAAATGAGGACTAACGCCTGAAGAATATCAAGTTGATGAAGGAGCGCCTTGACGTTGTTGGGGTCGTTTGTTGATGTAGGGCCTGCCGATGCCGTCAAGTCTTCATGCTAATCGATGTCTCTCGATGAAGAATAGGAGTTGGCCACCAAGGAAGGAACCTTGACCTTCTTGTATTTCTTCGGTGGAGGTGCAGACCAGTCAAAGTCTTCCTTGAGACCCATTTTCTTCAGATCTTCTGCGCTATAGACATGAGACAGAACAGCCCAGGTATGGTTGAAGGTTTCATGGAGATAGTATTGGTTTTTCTTCATTGCATTGTGGGTAGCAGTCATGTTGTGAAGAATTGAACCAAACTGACGCTTGACCCATTTATGATTGCGATCAACCTTCTGATGAAGACTGAGGAGAAGCAAGTAGCTACAATGGTTCAGTGTATCAGCTTTATAGTTGAGTGAAGAGATTGTTCTGATGAATCTCATAACCCAAGGTGCATAAGGCTTCAGCTCAAACGGTGACATAGCGACATTGGCCAGAGTCCTCATGAAGAAATCATGGAAGTTGACGGGAACACCATGAATGATATTGAAAAGCAAATTCTTCATGATGCCAATGACTTCTTCGTCATTCGAGTCGTGGCCCTTGATAGGACTCAATGTCTTCGTCAGAATGCGATAGACAGTCCGAGGCACATATAGTAATTCCTTCACGAGGAATTTGCTTCTTGGGGCCTGACACGGCTTCAATGGCTTCATCAATACTTGCATGTAGTGATCTATAAGCTCGGAGTTCACTTTGTAGGCATAACGAGCAGCTTCGAGTGGAGGACTGAGTGGTAAAGCACGAAGCAATTCAGTAGCTGGTGCCTTGTAGTGGGTGTTTTCAGACATCCAGTCCAGCACCCATGAATTCACATCTTCAGAATCTCCGGTGATGTGTAGTGTTGCATAAAATTGAAGAATGAGTTCTTCATTCCAATCGCATATGTCAGTGCAGAAATTTAACAGACCAGCATCATGAAGAACACTAAGGACTGGCACGAAGCACGGTAGAGATTCCATATCCACGTGAGGAATGTGCGCATGATCGAAGACTTTGTCTTTGTTGAACAAAGACCGAGGAATAGAAATTTTCTGGTGGCAGTCGAAGCGCCTCTTCCTAATGCGAGCAGAGTCATAGGGGTTGTAGTCAGTGAAGAATACATGCTCGCCAAAGAAATCATCAGCCTTGAATTTTTGCTTCCTGGAGAATGGATCCTTTGGCTTGGGCAGAGGAGTGTCAATGAGTTGCATCACAATCTCAGGTTCTTCAGGCTGAGGAATTTCTGGTTCCTCTTCAGTGGCAGCCTGCGTCTTCAGATGTTCAGCAGTAGCAGTTTCTTCAGCGCTAGTGGCTAAAATTTCTTCACGTACAGACGAAGTGGGGTGAGTTTATTCAGAGCCCATTTGAACAGTTTGTGCAGGGGTGAGGATTTCTTTGTAAAGGTGTGAACAATGGAGAGTTGGGAGGCTGACTTTCCCAAAAGTCATCATTCATCAATGGAGTAGTACTCCCAATGTCCACGTCAGAGTTGTGTTCATCTAATTCTTCAACGCCGGCCTCTTCAGTAGTGAACTAAGGCATAGGCGAGGAAACAACTGGTGTTGAAGGGATTTCATCCACTTCAATTTCTTCATCCAACTGCTCTGACGAAGCAGCAGAAGGATTTTCTTCATTAGATCCGCTGAGGATCACATATTCTTCATCGAAAGGGACGATTTCCTTTGATGGCATGGTTGAGAGAGGAACAGCATCAATGGGATTTGCAAATGAGATGCTCAAAGGCTTCATCTTCTTCGAAGCTGAAGAATCTGATGAAGTTGATGCCTTCCTCTTCTTCACTGTTGCACGCTCTGCAGCCTTGGTCTTCTTCACATCTAATGCAGATGGAAGGATTGGAGTTGGTGTAGGCGCAGGAGGAGCAGAGGATTGTGGTTGATTTTCTTGAGCTGGCCCGATGCGATTGCCCTGATCTCTTCATTTTCTTCAGGCACACAACTAGTGGATGCCCTGGCAATTTCTTCAGTGGCTGGAACGCATTCATCAGCCCTGGAACTCACATTTTCTTCAGCAGCCTGAAAGTCATCAGCGGTGTTGGCATGTTCTTCAGTTGGTGAGCGGATGCTTCAGCCTGAGGAATTTGTTGTTGCGATGGAGCTGCAACATTGGAGGTGAACTTCTCAGTCAGTTTAACAAACCTGACCTTGGCTCCTTGCCAATCAGCATAGTAAGCATTGAAATAAATCGTCATTTGAGGGTTTTGATTTCAGACTGGATCTTCACAAGATCATCAGTTGTCATAGAGATAATGTTGTTCTTCAGAAATTTCTCCTTCCGGTACTGCGCTTTCTTGATCTGCCTGCCTTCTCATATTTCCATTTTTCATCTTGGATGAAAGGCGATTGACATATGACTTTGAACAGAGTCAACTTGAAATCAGGCATAGGAGTGTTTGGGTCCTTGTGCCAGAGATCAATGTAGTCGAGGATCAACCTTGGATCCAAAAGCAGTGGCACATTTGTGCCTTTGGCTCTAGCGGCCCTGACTTGCCTATTTCTGATGATCTCAGCAAGTTCTTTATCATCAGCTTCGTCTTATTCAGACGGCACTTGGAAGGCGACCTGCTTCTTGTGAGGACTTGGGCGAGAACCTCGTCCAGCAGTGGCCTTAGTCTTCAGCAGAGAGGGTCTCATTGAAGAATTGGGTGCATCTAAGGAACTAGCTGAAACTCCTGAGGCAATAGAGATGCCTGTAGTCCTTTGGCACGTGGCAAGATGCACAGGTGCAGAGGACTTTGTCGAAGCAGCTGAGGACTTTAGAGGAGCTGAGGATTTTTGGAGGAGCAGGAGCAGCGTGAGGAATTGGCTGTGAGGGCTTTGAGGATTCTGGCCGTGAGGGCATTGCTGAGGAACCTGGCCTTGAGGGCACTGAAGGTGAAGCACTTGGCTTACGCGTGGGTTCTTTGTCATAGATTTCTTCGACTTGACAGAGGCCTCAGCAGTAGCAGCAAAGTCTTCATTGAATTTCCTCACTGCTTATTTTGCCTGTTTGGCCAATTTGGCCTAGCGCTTGGCCCATTCTTCAGGAAAGTCCTCGGTAGCGCTTGATCTTTGGTGGGATCTGCTTCTTGGCCAGGTGCCAATGGAGGTCTTGAGCATGGAGGGGTAACAGCGAATTTCTTCATGTATTTGGGAGTAACATATATGTACTCTCTCCACTCTCTTGCCCATCTCCTCTCTATCTTCTGAATGCGCACCTGGCGCTGATTTTTATCTTCCTCAGGAGGTGTGCAGTACCCAGCATAGATGTCATCTGGGATTTCAAATATTGTGTTGACCTCAGGCTTCTTTCCTCCTTTCTGTGGCTTCTTACCGTCAGCCATTTTCTTCAGTTGAGGAACTTGAACAATTGAATTCTCTGAAGAACTATGCAACTTTTCTTCGAGGAATGCTGCAAATGAGTTAAGTTGATGAGAACCTAGTGATTCAGCAGCGGACATGAGTACCTGTGAGCAGTATAGTTGCGAGGAATTTGGAGAGGTCATATGCGTTCTCGTAAGATTTTTCAATGAGAACAAGTTTGAGGAATTTGACCAGACGAGTCTTGAAGAATTTCACTAAGCGTTCTTAGTCTTAGGTTCCAGAGTTGTAGAGATCATAAATCCGCACAATTGAGGAATCTTGAAGAGAAATTATTGCTTAGAGAAATGAATCAAGAACAGATGACATGTGAGGGGTTTAGTGTGTGAAGAATTTGAAGAATAAACACTTTTGAGGATTTTGTAGAAATCATTTGAATCAAAGAAGGCGATAAAAGTAACTTTTAATTACCACAGACGAAGAACACGACAAAGCGTGAGATGGAGAAGTGAAGTTAAATGCGTGTAGATCTTCCACGCCCTAACTCGGCGGAGGAAGACAACTACGGCGGAGGAGTGAAGATTTCAGCGGCCGGTAGCGACTACTAGCAATGACGAGGTCGAGGCTGAAGCTCTTCCTCACCGCGATGATGAAGTAGGCTGAGCTAGGGTTTGAGAAGCTCGAGCTGGAGAGAGGTCGGCGGAGTAAAGGAAGTGAGGAAGGGAGGGGTATTTATAGCCACGGTGAAAACTATTCACCCGAAGATTTTGAATGAGCGTGCCTGACCCTTCTCATTCGCTTGACATGTGTCACCCACATACTGAGAAGGGGATATCGTGGGTGAATAGATAAGTATTTCGTGGGATGCGGAACGGTTTGAGCGGCAAAGCCGAAAATTTTGGATAAGATAAGTTAAAAGTTTTGTTCACAAATTCTTCAACTGACAAGGACATAGTGAAGATTTTGAACGAGTTTCAAATAGAACGCACATGAAGAATTTGTGAATGGAATGGGTTGAATTTAGCATAGAGGGGGAAGGGTCCGATCACATTCACTTAGCAGAAAAAGCAACTTGAAGAACTAGCCATAAGTGAATGTTGTAGAGGACATAAACTCATATATATATGAGGACTAATGAAGAAAAACGACGGGAACAGTGAAGACAATGCAAAGTTGAAGAACATGAACAACTGAGGAAAAACTCAAATTGAAGATCTTCAACTTTTGGTGGTGGCGTGGCCCACCGTATAAGAGTGATGATTTCAGACACCGCGTACAATTGTCGTAGGGTTCTGAGAATCAAATTCTTCGTTAATTTCTTCACACTTAGAGTGTTATTCTTCATTGATTAAAGAAAAACGTTTCTTCATGTGTTGCACATCTAAGTCATCAATTTCACATAAGTGTTAGGATGAGTATCCTTTTCAAAGAACATTCGAAGATTCTAAGATATTTAGCTCACACCGCAACTTGCTAAATCTCTTCTCATCCAAGGGCTTTGTGAAGATATCGGCTAGCTGTTCTTCAGTCTTCACATGCTCAATAGAAATGTCGCCCTTCAACACATGATCACGAAGAAAATGATGACGAATCTGAATGTGCTTTGTCTTGAGTCTTTGAACAGGGTTGTGAGCAATCTTAATGGCACTCTCATTGTCACAGAAGAGAGGCACATTCTTCACGTTGATGCCGTAGTCCTTGAGAGTTTGCTTCATCCACAACAATTGAGCACAACAAGAACCAGCAGCAATGTACTCAGCTTCAGAAAGTAGACAGTGATACGCAGTTCTATTTCTTCGAGGACCAACAGACCAAAGATCGTCCGAGGAAATGACATGTACCAGATGTTGACTTGCGGTCCACACGATCACCAGCATAGTCAGAGTCAGAATATCCAATGAGATCAAAAGCCGAGCCCTTGGGGTACCATAATCCAAGTGTTGGTGTGTGAGCTAGATATCGAAGAATATGCTTCACAGCCTTATGGTGTAATTCCTTCGGTGTAGCTTGAAATCGGGCACACATGCAAACACTAAGCATTTTATCTGGCCTAGATGCACATAAGTACAATAAAGAACCAATCATGGAGTGGTATACCTTATGATCGAAGTCAATACCATTTTCATCAGTGCACAGATGGCCATTTGTGGGCATAGGAATTTTGACGCCTTTGCAATCTTGCATGCTGAATTTCCTCAGTACATCCTTGAGGTATTTCTCCAGAGATATGAATATGCCATTTCACTGTTGATGAATTTGAAGACCACGCCCGAGGGGCCTGCTTGAGGCCATAGAGGGCCTTATTGAGTCTGAAGACTTTGTCAGGATTCTTTGGATATTCAAAACCTGGGGGTTGAGCAACATATACTTCTTCCTCAAGCTTACCATTGAGGAATGCACTTTTCACATCCATTTGATATAAAGTGATATCATGATGGTTAGCATAAGCAAGTAATATGCGAATAGCCTCAAGTCTAGAAATAGGTGCAAAAGTTTCATCGAAATCAATTCCTTCAACCTGTGTGTAGCCTTGAGCTACAAGCCGTGCCTTATTCCTCACCACAAGGCCATTTTCATCTTGCTTGTTGCGGTAGATCCACTTTGTGCCAATGATATTGTGCTTGCGAGGATCTGGGCGTTTGACCAGTTCCTGGGCGTTGTTGAGCTTGAACTGATGTAATTCTTCTTGCATGGCCTGAATCCACTCGGGCTCAAATGCTTCATCTACCTTAGTGGGCTCTGTAATAGAGACAAAAGCATAGTTCCCACAAAAGTTAGATAAATGTGAAGCTTTTACTGGCGTGAGAGGACACAGTGCTTCAATGTCATCGATGATCTTTTCAACTTGCACTTCTTTTGCAACGCGAGGATGAGCTGGTTGTCGTCAACGAATTTGATCAGCATTTTCTTCAGGTGCATTAGCTCGACGTTCTTCACGTTCTGGAATGAATTCTTGACAGATTCTTGAGGAATGACATCCTCAGTAGCCTTGAACTTGATAGATTCCTCAGGTGCTGGTTCATCTATCACAGAAGGTAGGTGCTCTCTTTGCGAGCCATTAGTTTCATCAAACCGCACATCTATAGTTTCAACAACCTTGTGAAGAACGTTGTTGAAGACTCTATAGGTGTGCGAGTCCTTTCCGTAACCAAGCATAAAACCTTCATGTGCTTTCGGTGCAAATTTAGCATTGTGATGAGGATCTCTAATCCAACATTTAGCACCGAAGACTTTGAAATAACTCACATTGGGTTTCTTGTGAGTGTGGAGTTCATAGGCAGTCTTCTTGAAGAATTTGTGAAGATATACCCTGTTGATAATGTGGCACGTAGTATAAATTGCCTCAATCCAGAAGTGACGAGGCGTCTTGTACTCATCAAGCATAGTGCGAGCCATCTCAACAAGAGTTCTGTTCTTGCGCTCCACGACGCCATTCTGCTGAGGTGTATAAGGAGCAGACAACTCATGAGTAATACCAAGTTCATCAAGATAGTCATCAAGACCAGAATTCTTGAACTTAGTTCCATTGTCACTTCTGATGTGCTTGATCTTCACACCAAAGTTGGTTGAAGCCCTCGAGGAAATTTTTTTGAAGACTTCCTACACTTCATGTTTGTAAGTAACAATGTGTACCCATGTGTAATGAGAGTAATCATCAACAATAACAAGGCCATATAGAGATGCATCATTAGTGACTGCAGAATAATGGTTAGGACCGAAGAGATCCATATTAAGCAATTCAAATGGTCGAGTAGTGGTCATGATAGTCTTCGCTGGATGCTTGGCCTTGGTCATCTTTCCAGCTTCACAAGCTCCACACAAGTGATCCTTGAGGAATTTGACATTCTTAATGCCAATGACATGCTTCTTCTTCATGGCGTGTGCAAATTAAATCATGCCTGCATGACCAAGTAAATCGATGCCATAGCCAGCCTACGAAGCTTTTGCAAGTAGGCACACGGCTGGTTGTGAACCTGTAGAGAAATCAACAATATACAAGTCTCCTCTCCTAAAGCCTTCGAAGACTTTGGAATTGTCAGCTTCCATAACCACAACACAAAGATACTTGTCAAAGACAACAACCATATCAAGATCACAAAGCATTGAGACAGACATAAGGTTGTATCCTAAGGACTCGACAAGCATGAATTTGTCCATGTGTCGATCCTTTGTGATCGCAACCTTACCTAGACCCAATACCTGACTTTTGCCTTTGTCGTGAAGATGATATGCTTCAGATGCGATGGAGATAAGGGAGCATCCATCAATAGATTCTTGTCACTAGTCATGTGATTTGTACATCCACTATCAAGGACCCACTCAGTGGCTTTGGGTTGATCATCCTGTAGATGAATTAGTGCATCTTACGAACTCATATACTTCATCAGTGAAGAATATGACATCAATTCATCAAATCAATTTCATCAAGTAATAGAAACGAGATAAAAGCGGTATGAGGGCGTGAGAAATGAAAGTTCATTTCTTCATGATTAGATCAAGGCCCTTTCGTGCACTTTTCAGGTCTCCATCAAATTCTTCAGACGCTTGAGCACGTCTGGAGACCTGACCCTGCAGAAGAGATTAGTTCTTTTTCTTCACCACCCACATCTGAAGGGGTGGCAAAGAGTTCATCACTCTATGAGCTTCATACGAGAAAGGTGGCATAGAGGCCAATCCATTTCGTTTCACATAAGAGGAGTTAGGGTAATCATATGAATAAGCAGAGAAATTCTTCGAGGACTTATGAACATAATGATTAGAAGAATAATGCTCATATTCATAGCCCTTAGCTCTTCCCTGCGAAAGCGAGTTGTTAGCACGATGATATTCATATGAGGACTTTGATCCTTTTGAGGAATTTGATCCATGTCAGGAATTTGGTCCGTATGAGGACTTGGATCCATATGAAGAATTTGGTCCATATGAAGAATTTGATATGGGGTTCCTATTCTTCACGGTGGTGTCATGAGGACATTCACTGAAGACTTTGAAAGGCACCTTTTGGGAACCCAGATTTTCTTCATAGGGAACCGTTCTGCAGATTAGTGCCAACATATCTAGCAAATACTTCACCATTCTGATTTTTGAACAGTTTATAGTTGGAGTCAAATGCCTCATCAGAAGAATGAGGAGATTCACATGTAAAGCCATATAGATTAGATGGATCAACTGGAGGTACCTTTGCAGCAACCCATGAGGTTTTGGGGTACTTTCGGGCTTCAATATGTACCATCAGCATTGAGTTTCCTCTCAAAAGCAATACCCTCTTTCCTAGGGTTCTGTTGAGGATCTGCTTTTAAGCACATCCACAGTCTGATGCCCTTTGAGGCTTTTGTACATGTACATCATGTACAATTCCTTCAACCTGCATCGTCAGTGATACTAGCAATGTCCTAAGATGAGGAATTAGTGATAGGAGAGGCAAGTGAAGAATTTGTAACATTAGAAGCATTTGAACATTCAGGTGAAGAATTAGCAGATTCACGCTCAATGCATTTCAAACATGGAGGAACAAATTCTTCCCGAGCAGCACTGATTTGTTGAGCAAGTAATGAATCGTGCTCCTTCTAAAGATCTTCATAACTCACTCTTAGCTTCTCAAGATCTTGCTTTCTCTGAAGAAATTCATAAGAAAGCTTCTCATGATCAGATAAGAGAGTGCTATGATGACCTTGAAGGTTGTCAAACCTATTTTGAAGTCTCTGAAGGTTTTCAGTCAAGGTTTTAGTGCGATCCATTTCTTCACCCAACATATCATCACTTTTGTCTAGCATGTTTTGAACCTTTTCGAAAGCCGTTTGTTGTTTCACAGCAATCTTAGCAAGTTTAGAATAGCTGGGCTTAAGATTTTCATCAGATTCATTCTCACTTGATTCAGAGGAAGTATATTTGAGTACCTTAGCACCCTTTGCCATGAAGCAATAGATGGGAGCGTAGTCATCATTGCCTTCATCAGCCTTGTTGGTGAGGTCATTTTCTTCAGTGTTGAAGATAAGACTTGCTGACGAATGTAGTAGCGAGGTCTAGACTTGCCACGCCGGATTCAGACTCCTCAGATGCCTCCTCTTCCTCATTTTCTTCAGATTCAGCCTCAGAGTCCATTTCCTTGCCGATGAATGCCCGAGCCTTCTTGGAGCTGCTCTTCTTGTGAGATGAAGACTATGAGGATTTTGATGATGAAGATTTTGAGGATTTCTTCTTTTTCTTCGCATCATCAGAACTGTAATCCTTGTATTTCTTCTTCTTTAATTCCTTTTCCCACTGAGTACAATCTTGAATGTAGTGTCCAGGTTTCTTGCATTTGTGACAAAGCATCTTCTTGTAGTCACTGGATGAGGAATCATTGCTCCTTGAGGGTCTTCCAAAGCGACCACGTCTTGAGAACTTCTGGAATTTCTTCACGGCGGTGCTAGTTCATGGCTCAGTTCTTCAGGATCACCAAGGCTGCTGCCAGAGTCTTCATCTTCAGACTCAGAGACTGCCTTGGCCTTCAGTGCACGTGATCTGCCATAGCTTGAACCATAGAGATCTCTGTTTTCAGCAAGCCGAAAATCATGAGTATTTAGCCTTTCGAGGATATCAGCAGGATCAAGTGACTTGTAATCAGCGCATTCTTGTATCGTCAATGCCAGAGTATAAAATTAGGAATCAAGCGATCTCAACAATTTATTCACCACCTCATGGTCAGTGATGTTAGTGGCACCAAGCGCTTGAAGCTCAGTTGAGATGTCAGTGAGGCGATCGAAAGTTTGTTGAACATTTTCATTGTCGAGTCTTTTGAAGCGGTTGAAGAGATTGCGAAGAACATCAACTCGAGAGTCACGCTAAGTTGAAACTCCTTCATTCACTTTGGACAGCCTATCCCAGATAAGCTTAGCAGTTTCCAAAGCACTCACTCTTCCATATTGTCCTTTGCTCAGATGGCCACATATGATATTCTTCGCTTGAGAATCGAGTTGCTTGAATCTATTCACATCGGTAGCGTTCAGTGAGGGTGAGACAGAGGGAACACCAATTTCCACAACATACCAGCGATCGTTATTATCAGGACCCCGATTCCAAGTCACATCGATCTAGCCGGTAACACCTCATATCACTTTGCAGCCTCCCGCACGGTATTCCCACGGGTGTCGCCTTACCATGGCCCGGGACCGTTTGTGCCTTTTGGCTCACGTATATGATAGTGTCGCTAGCATCCATATGATGAAGAACCGGGCCGACATGGCTAGTCGTGAACCCAAAGCGGCGCTAACCCATGGGGACAGGCATACATGAATCACATCGAACATGTCGGTCATCAACGTATGAATCCAGGGCTGTAGCTTTGGGCTAACAGACTCCATTAATCCGGGCTGTAGCAGGCTAGGCAGGACTCCGAATATCACCGCGTGACATTTCCCCAAAGGGACAGACATAGGAACGAAGTGAAACACATGCCGGCCATTCAAGTGTCCAAAGCAGTAGTGCTGGGCTAGCAGGACTCCGGTGAACCGGGCTGTAGCTGACTACTATCGCTCAGGAAGCACTAGACTACATTTCCCCATATGAGAGGCTGCCAAGGATAAACAACTAGATTGTCGGATCCCACACATACCAAGCATTTCAAACATACACACAATATGCTCAATATGTGTAAATACAACATGGCATCACAACATAACTCTCCGACTCAAATATTTATTCAGTAGGCTCAGGAGCGAGATATTACAAACATGGGTCTCATGACCCAACACTCGAGCATACAAGTCAAAGCACAAGCGGAAGCTTAACATGTCCGTCTGAGACATCTACAAATGAAAAGGCCGAGAAGCCCGACTATCTACCAGATCTGCCGAGGGCACAAGATCGTAGCTGAGGTAACAAGCTAAACGTCGAAGTCCAAGCGGAACTACTAGCGAGACTGACGTCTCTCTGCAAAACATAAAATAAGCAAACGTGAGTAAAAATGTACTCAGCAAGACTTACATCAGAACTATCTACACATGCATCATTATCAACAAAGGGGGTGGTGGAGTTTGACTGCAACAAGCCAGCTTTGACTCGGTGGCTATCCTGAACTACATTGCAAGTAACTCTTTTGAGGTGGCGCTACGAGTCCACATATTCACCATATCAATACACCACTATGGATCCGCTCCCGTCTCCCTACGAGAACGCCATCCATAGCACTCACGCTTATCTTGCGTATTTTAGAGTATCCACTTTCACTTGTCTATGAACTATGCAAGGGGTCCAAGTTTCCATATCCGAGGAATCCGGCTATTCGAATAGATAATGATAACCCTGCAGGGGTGTACTTCTTCACACACGCTCTCGCCACTTATCGCCCTGTACACGTCATGTACCTCGGCAACCTTCAAGCGGAAGCCGGGTGAGGGAGTCGGCCACGACCTGACTAACCACACAAGTCTCTCATCCAGGTTTATCGCCTATTCGGGTTCCATCCGCAAGGAGATCCGGTCGGGGTGTCGCTCACGGTCCCAAACGATGTGAGCAGGGTTCCCAAGCCCACCAACCGGGTGCCACTTGGTACACCGTGCCACTGTGCCTAGTCATCCCAAGCCCACATGCAGGGTGCCACTTGGTAGACTACTAACACTACCTACAAACACCGAAACTAGTTGCAACTCACTGGATGAGATCAAGTTGATTAATAAGTCGAGAGGGGCACTTAAGCATTCAATGTGTGGTAATGCTGTTCATGGATCACAAACACAGAACTTAGTTCACGAGGGCGGCTGCAATGAGACAACCCACCATGTACTCCTACATGGCCTCTCACCGCTACCTTTACCAAATCGTGTTCACACACTTAGCTCACACAGTAGGACATGTTCACACACCATTCCAATTCATTCCCGATGAACCGGACTGACTCAACTCTAAGCGATGGCAGGCATGACAAACAAGCATGATTGAATAGGCACATCAGGCTCAAACAACTCCTACTCATGCTAGTGGGTTTCATCTATTTATCGTGGCAATGACAGTCATGCAGAGGATAAAGGGGTTCAACTACCGCAGCAAGTAACAGATGAATCGTTGTTGTCCTAATGCAGTAAAAGAGAGCGGGAGGCGAGAGAGTGGGATTGTATCGGAATGAACAAAGGGTTTTGCTTGCAGCACTTCGAAGATAATATAGTTCTTCATCGGTGTCATCGAACTCATCGTCGGTACGTCGTCTACTAAGAGGGGACAAATACCGGCAAACAAGGAAGAACACAATCAATGCAGTGCACAATATGATGCATGATCATGACATGTCAGAATGCTGTGATTTGAGCTAATGCAACTAGCAGCAGATTAAATGAAGTTGGTTTGAATCCAAGATTCAAATTCAAACTCCATATATGGATATTAAATTGCCATTTATATGCTTTGTGCTAAACAGCAGCTATAAGTTGTTCTAACATGCATGAAAATGGTACAGATGGATAGATTAGATTTTTTTGATCATTTTTCATATATAAATTATTTCATTTGGAGTTACGGTTGAATTTCTATGATTTTTAGAAGTTAGCACTATTTTCTGGAATTTCCTGAATAATAATAAATCCAGAAAATGGGTTATTGCGTCAGCATTAGGTCATGCTGACCTCAGCAGGTCAACATGCGGGTCCAGGTCAAACCTGACGTGTGGGAGACACACGTCAGTGGCACAGAGCTGGCTAGTGTCACAAATAGGTGGGCCTAGTCAACAGCCACGTCAGCGTGGTCAACTCTGGCGCATGGGTCCACTGGTTTTGCTAATTAGCCTAATTATTTTGGTTAACCAGTAAACTAATAAACTGGGACCCTCTGTCAGTGACTAGTGTTAACTAATACGGTTAATTAGTCCCTAATCTAATGTCAGCCACGTCGGACGGTTGCCGCCGGTGACACCTGACAGCGGCGTCGCTCGTCTGGCGACTCCGGCGATGAGAGGCGAGGTTGGACTCTAAGGCTACAGGCGACAAAGGCGCATCGGGTGGTGGCTGCGGGCTGCCGGAGATGGCTTTGAGGCGACGGCGGCGTCAAGCGGAGCGGCGCGGAGCTCGCAAAGGGAAATGGCGCTTCTGAGGCACGGCAGGCGAACCACAGGTGCTGCGGTTCGTAATGCGCCGGGCGAAACGCTGGTGATGCTCGGGCGGCGGAAGAGCTTCGAGAGCATGGAGCTGCGTCGGCCATGGCGGCGGCGAAGCCGGCGGAGGTGGGGAACGGAGCTAAAGCAAAACGCGGCAGGAGAGGAGGAGTCGGTCCGTGAGCTCACATCGCTGCGAACAGCGTCTCGATGGGCTCGGGGAGGTCGGACGGCGTCGGGGCATTGTCGGCGATCTCGGAGGCGAAGTTGAAGATGACGGAGGTGGAGTGCGTTCCCGAACAAGCTGGCGTTGCGTGACTTCGGTGGAGAATGCGAGGCGTCATCGCGGATCTCGAGGCACGTCTAGGGGTGTAGGGAGGCGGTGGCTATCACGAGCGGTGGGCGGCGGCAGCGGGCCGCTTCGGGTGCGTCTTGAGTGAGAGAAGCGAGAGGAGGAGAGGCCACGGGTGAGGGAGAGAAAGATCGGGGTGCGTGGCTACGTTGGAGGCGTCCGAACATCGGCCGGCAGAGCAGCGAGGCGCTGGCGTGGCCAGCCATGACCTACGCCTCCCCGCCCCACTTGGCGAGGTGGAAGGCAGCAGGGAAGGTGGAGCTGGGCTGGGCTGGCTTTGCCCGGTGGGCTCTTTGATGGTGGGCGGTGGGCTTATCCGTAAGTTCCTTTATTTTTAATTATTTCATGTTATCTATTATTATGCAGCTTTGTGGCTTTAATTAAAATACTTAGACACTTCCAAAAATCATGTAACTAATCATGGCTACTGTTTAGAATATATCCAACATGGAACATTTCAGTTTAGGATTATTTGGACATTTAAAATATTATTTAGCAATTAAATGCCCAAATGCAAATACATATGATTTAATTCAAAAATCCAAATGTCATGGAAAAATGTGCAACATCTCTGATTCTTGTTTCGGCATTTTCCAAAATGGTGAACATTTTTGAAGGCCATTTGGGTTCATTGAAAAATATTTCTTAGTTGAACCTATTTGAATTGCTTTGGTGCTAGGGCTTGATCAATCCCTATTTCAATTTAAATAGAATTTAAACATGATGCAACACTCTAATGCAAGCACTAAGCATTACCGGAACTAGGGATGTGACAACTCACCCCACTAAACAAAAATCTCGTCCGAGATTCAAGACGTGAGGTAAGAAGACATAGGGGCACAAGACCAACACAATCTTCACGATCCAAGTTGCACCTCATAAGGTTGTTGATTCGTTGCATACGTTGATCTTGACATCCCTGCGTTGAGAACTTCATCTAATATGACAAGAGAGGAAAGGGAGAATTTTAGAAGAATCAATCTTCTTGAGGATCGAACAACTCAGGATTAACTCACGGAATGAGACATAGCAACATCCCTCAAGCTGAGACATGAAACATACATCCAGAGGGATGGAGTGTCACAGATGACGAAGGTTCACTAGGTAGACAACAATTTTACACTTAAGGAGGTGGTGAACGGTTGTCCACGTAGCGAGGAGTTGAGTTGCCATGATACTATAACGAGACATCTTAAGGAAGGTGACCCATAGAAAAATTCCCTTAAGTGGTAAAAAGAATTACTTTTGATATAGAGATCATTGAGACTCTTTATACCAGCCTAAGGCAATCACAATCGATCATTTGAAGGAGTTCGAAAGAATGACATACTCGGACTAGAATGGATGATGTGGACTACCTTGTTGAAGACAACGCAATGGATGATTTTGCTTATCATCAAAAATGGATGGGACCTATGGTAGACTGACACAATGACGGGTGCGAGCTGGGAACAAAATCCAAATACTAGAAATGACCCAACTATCATATCTGCCTGAGATTCAGATCTGGTTGGTGTCAGGACATTCCAGACTCATCAAGTCTAGAAAGAGAAATGAAAGTTTGCAACACAAATCGACGAGATGACGTTGCGAGATTCTCGGGAAATGAACTACGATAGCAAGCTCCAAAACATGAGCTGGTTCTGCTACATACATGTCAACACGTTGTCCAAGACAAGCATGACCACATAGTAGTCTTACAATAAAACACCACCGAGTTCTAGTTGGGAACCATCATCTAGGGTAACGAAGTCTTGTGCATGACCTAGGATTTACACAACAACTCCTTTTCCTTTAACAAATCAATCAGTGGCTTGGTGTGCTAAGGATACATATGGAATGAAGGTTGCGAGCCTGTCAAAACATAGCATACTTCGCACATGCATGACTGACTTGGGATGGTACCAGGGAAACAAAAACAATCTTTCTCGAACTCACGGCGGCAACTTGCACCAAATGCACGTGAATCAAAGAAAGTCACTTCTTCCATCCAACATATTCTTCACAAATGGAACATGAAGATAATGCTTATAAAAGTTTCCAACACTAGGTTGATGTTCAACATGAGTCATGGGGGAGACAAAATGTCAGCGATGGGCTCAACAACAACTCATCGAATTTCCATATCAATGGACTTCCGCCATCATGTGAACACGGTGATAGTATTGGTCGGACCAAAAGATGTAATGGTGTATGCTCGAGGATCAACCACGAGTAAGACAACATTACGAATATCGTTAGTTCTAACTTGATTTGATGATAGCCCACACTCAAATCAAGGTTTGGACAAGACAATAGATTCAACGGTGATCACGGGGATCGATCGATGAAGATATCATCTTTCTTCAACACACACACACCCAAGGATAACCCTTAGTGATGAACTAAGTCGGACAAGCTTTCATCTTCCAACTCTCCAAGTTGTTGTTTAACTTAACCAACTAGCTCAGGGGTATCCAACACAGAATCTTGGAGAATGGGTGGTTTGGAAGAAAACCAACATGATCACGAACTCAACATAGCGGTCAGGCGACAACCTGGTAACACTTCCAAGAAGATATTTGGAAAGTCACGAACCACCGATACGTTATTAAGCTCGAGAACAATCTTGCTTTTCAGGGCAAGACGATATGATCAAATAAGCAAGGGATTGAATAATCCTAACTCATTGATCGAAGGGTGCACCGGAAATAAGGACTAGGTAGCACGATTAATCTTAGTATGATGATTTAATAACCAACACGCTAAGAATGAGAATATTGTCCATTAACTACCAAGCAACGAGGTTGCTAGGAGTATCGATTTCACACATCACAATTCACTTGTCGGCATTCCGGTTGCATCAACACGGGACCGAGGAATGAATAATGATAGCGAGAAGTATCACTGCGTCAAGAATTCATAAAAGAAGGTGCAATTCTCATGACGTTCCTGACATAAAGTGGGTAATACTTCAGGGTAGAACAGAACAAAAGCTGAATTTGCATTTTGATCTGCGGAATACAACTGCTTTGACCCAATCCTGGATATGGATGAGGTACTGGAGTTTGTTTCTCCTAGTCATTCCGGAATAGAATGGCTTGACGGACCACATGAGTAATAGGCATTGATAACATGAATGCACAACTACTCCTGACTATCAACTGATAGACGGGGATCGGAATACAGCTACAATGGAAACAACTCAAAGGATCATATATCTTTCGGAGTTGGATGCATAGATTAGTATGTCGAACCAAGTTCAACATGTTTCTTCCGGATAACCCATGCAGAGAGGTAGGACTGGCAGAGTCACAATTATGAATGGAGAACTCCTCAAGAGTACTCTGATTGTGATCTTTTGGTTCAAATAACTTCTGCCTTAAATAGTTCATGGTATTTGGAGGAAGGAAATGCCACGGACCTCGAGGACTATCGCAAAGTTACTAATATCCTAAAGGAACTAGCAAACACTATCAACAGGAGGTAAGTAGGGTGAATATCGGGTTCAAGGACCCAGAAATAGAATACCTACTAACTAAGTGGCATCATGGAATGCTTTCGAGAATGATGGCCAGAATCATCACACCGGGAACACAAAGCATGGCTAGATTACTAGGTGACTCCCTAAAACACCTAGGGTCATAATAATAGCTACAACATATATGTCAAGGCAATAAATTACCTCAACGCACCGGTTAGTGTGCTTATTCTGACCATAAAGGACATCGGGAATGGAAAGAAAGGATTTGCAAATGCATCAGACTATTTAGAGACACAGGATGACTCGGACAGCATAACAGATGTAAATGCTCAAAAAGATTTGAGACATCATGCAAAATGGTGGCATAACCACTCTACAACATCATAACAAGATTCCGAGATCAACAGTTAACATACAGAAATAGTAGGAACTGAACTGAGGCTTAAAACCAACAATCTTAAAGGTCTATGGATTAGTAACACGTCATCCTGATAGATAGATGAGAAGGCCTAGTTCTTAATCCCCGTAGAAGAGAAGAGGATGACTCAGATCAGAAGGCCATGAGGTATAAGGAGTAAAAAGAGCCTTACGTTCCCTTCCACAATCAATTCCCCTACATAACTAAAGCATTTCTAGACACAACTTCGACCGGTTTGGCTTGGAAATCCTCTGACAGCAATCGAGCTCGATACCAACGCTGTCGGGACCCGATTCCAAGTCACATCGATCTAGCCGGTAACACCTCATATCACTTTGCGGCCTCACGCACGGTATTCCCACGGGTGTCGCCTTACCATGGCGGGACCGTTTAGCCTTTTGGCTCACGTATATGATAGTATCGCTAGCATCCATATGATGAAGAACCGGGCCGACATGGCTAGTCGTGAACCCAAAGCGGCGCTAACCCATGGGGACGAGCATACATGAATCACATCGAACATGTCGGTCATCAACGTATGAATCCGAGGCTGCTTTGAGCTATGAGGACTCCGGTAACCCGGCATGTGAGCTAGGCAGGACTCTGAATATCACCGCGTGACATTTCCCCGAAGGGACAGACATAGGAATGAAGTGAAACACATGCCGGCCAGTCAAGTGTCCAAAGCAGTAGTGATGGGCTAGCAGGACTCCGGTGAACCGGGCTGTAGCGGACTACTATCGCTCGAGAAGCGATGAACTACATTTCCCCATATGAGAGGCTGCCAAGGATAAACAACTAGATTGTCGGATCCCACACATACCAAGCATTTCAAACATACACACAATATGCTCAATATGTGTAAATACAACATGGCATCACAACATAACTCTCTGACTCAAATATTTATTCATTAGGCTCGAGGAGCGAGATATTACAAACATGGGTCTCATGACCCAACACTCGTGAGCATACAAGTCAAAGCACAAGCGGAAGCTTAACATGTCTGAAAGTACAGACATCTACAAATGAAAAAGGCTTGGAAGCCTGACTATCTACCAGATCCTGCCGAGGGCACAAGATCGTAGCTGAGGTAACAAGCTAAACGTCGAAGTCCAAGCGGAACTACTAGCGAGACTAACGTCTCTCTGCAAAACATAAAATAAGCAAACGTGAGTACAAATGTACTCAGCAAGACTTATATCACAACTATCTACATATGCATCATTATCAACAAAGGGGGTGGTGGAGTTTGACTGCAGCAAGCCAGCTTTGACTTCGGTAGCTATCCTGAACTACGATTGCAAGTAACTCTTTTGAGGTGGCGCACGAGTCCACATATTCACCATATCAATACACCACTATGGATCCGCTCCCGTCTCCCTACGAGAACGCCATCCATAGCACTCACGCTTATCTTGCATATTTTAGAGTATCCACTTTCACTTGTCTATGCACTATGCAAGGGGTCCAAGTTTCCATATCCGAGGAATCCGGCTATTCGAATAGATAATGATAACCCTGCAGGGGTGTACTTCTTCACACACGCTCTCGCCACTTATTGCCCTGTACACGTCATGTACCTCGGCAACCTTCAAGCAGAAGCCGGGCGAGGGAGTCGGCCACGACCTGACTAACCACACAAGTCTCTCGTCCAGGTTTATCGCCTATTCGGGTTCCATCCGCAAGGAGATCCGGCCGGGTGTCGCTCACGGCCCCAAACGATGTGAGCGGGGTTCCCAAGCCCACCAACCGGGTGCCACTTGGTACACCGTGCCCATGCCTAGTCTGTCCCAAAGCCCACCTGCAGGTGCCACTTGGTAGACTACTAACACTACCTACAAACACGTAAACTAGTTGAAACTCCCGGACAGAGA
Organism: Aegilops bicornis; assembly: GCA_021605145.1. Classification (NCBI taxonomy): domain Eukaryota; kingdom Viridiplantae; phylum Streptophyta; class Magnoliopsida; order Poales; family Poaceae; genus Aegilops; species Aegilops bicornis. The sequence continues at coordinate 574,072,125 of CM038670.1, read as the reverse complement.
TCAAGTTGATTAATAAGTCGAGAGGGCACTTAAGCATTCCAATGTGTGGTAGTAATCTGTTCATGGATCACAAACACAGAACTCAGTTCACGAGGGCCAGCTGCAATGAGACAACCCACCATGTACTCCTACATGGCCTCTCACCGCTACCTTTACCAAATCGTGTTCACACACTTAGCTCACACACGATGGGACATGTTCACACACCATTCCAATTCATTCCCGATGAACCAGACCTGACTCAACTCTAAGCAGTAGCAGGCATGACAAACAAGCATGATTGAATAGGCACATCAGGGCTCAAACAACTCCTACTCATGCTAGTGGGTTTCATCTATTTCTTTGTGGCAATGACAGGTCATGCAGAGGATAAAGGGGTTCAACTACCGCATGACAAATGAGATGAATCATTGTTGTCCTAATGCGATAAAAAGAGAGCAGGAGCGAGAGAGTGGGATTGTATCGGAATGAACAAAGGGGTTTTGCTTGCACTGGCACTTCGAAGATAATATAGTTCTTCATCGGTGTCATCGAACTCATCGTCGATAAATCGTCGTCTCGAGAGGGACAAATACCGCAAACAAGGAAGAACACAATCAATGCATTGCACAATATGATGCATGATCATGACATGTCGAATGCTGTGATTTGAGCTAATGCAACTAGCAGCAGATTAAATGAAGTTGGTTTGAATCCAAGATTCAAATTCAAACTCCAATATGGATATTAAATTGCCATTTATATGCTTTGTGCTAAACAGCAGCTATAAGTTGTTCTAACATGCATGAAAATGGTACAGATGGATAGATTGGATTTTTCTGATCATTTTTCATATATAAATTATTTCATTTGGAGTTACGGTTGAATTTCTATGATTTTTAGAAGTTAGCACTATTTTCTGGAATTTCCTGAATAATAATAAATCCAGAAAATGGGTTATTGCGTCAGCATTAGGTCATGTTGGCCTCAGCAGGTCAACAGGCGGGTCCAGGTCAAACCTGACGTGTGGGAGCCACACGTCAGTGGCACAGAGCTGGCTAGTGTCACAGACAGGTGGGCCTAGTCAACAGCCACGTCAGCGTGGTCAACTCTGGCGCATGGGTCCACTGGTTTTGCTAATTAGCCTAATTATTTTGGTTAACGATAAACTAATAAATCGGGACCCTCATCGGTGACTAGTGTTAACTAATACGGTTAATTAGTCCCTAATCTAATGTCAGCCACGCCGACGGTTAGCCGCCGGTGACACCTGACGCTGGCGGCGTCGCTCGTCCCCGGCGACTCCGGCGGCGAGAGGAGGCGAGGTTGGACTCTAAGGCTACAATAGCGACGAGGCGATCGGTGGTGGCTGCGGGGCTGCCGGAGATGGCCTGAGGCGACGGCGGCGTCAAGCGGAGCGGCGCCGGAGCTCGGGCAAAGGGGGAAATGGCGCTCTGAGCACGGCAGGCGAAACACAGGTGCTGCGAGTTCGCAGGAGCGGCGAAAGCACGCCGGTGATGCTCGGGCGAGTGGAAGAGCTCAGGAGCATGGAGCTCGTCGGCCATGGCGGCGGCGAGCTTCGGCGGAGGTGGGGAACGGAGCTAAAGCAAAAACGCGGGCAGGAGAGGAGGGGGAGTCGGTCCGTGAGCTCACATCGATTCTGAGCAGCGTCTCAGTGGGCTCGGGGGAGGTCGGACGGCGTCGGGGCATTGTCGGCGATCTCGGAGGCCGGAGTTGAAGATGACGGTGGTGGCGGTGTTCCCGGGCAACTGGCGTTGCGTGACTCGATGGAGAGTACGAGGACGTCATCGCGGATCTCAGGGGCACGTCTAGGGGTGTAGGGGAGGCCGTTGGCTATGCGAACGGTGGACGGCGGCGACGGGGCCGCTCGGGTGCATGCGAGTGAGAGAGCAGAGGAGGGGAGAGGCCACGGGTGAGGGAGAGAGAGATCAGGGGGGTGCGTGGCTACGTTGGAGGCGTCCAGGCGTCGGCGGCAAGCGAGCTGGCGCGTCTTGGCGCGCACAAGACCACACACGCCCTCCTGCCCACTGGCAGGGGGTGGAAGACGACAGGAAGGTGGAGCTGGGCTGGGCTGGCTTTGCCCGGCTGGGCTGCTGCAGTGGTGGGCCGGTGGGCTTATCCGGTAAGTTCCTTTGTTTTTTTAATTATTTCATGTTATCTATTATTATGCAGCTTTGTGGCTTTAATTAAAATACTTAGACACTTCCAAAAATCATGTAACTAATCATGGCTACTGTTTAGAATATATCCAACATGGAACATTTCAGTTTAGGATTATTTGGACATTTAAAATATTATTTAGCAATTAAATGCCCGAATGCAAATACCATATGATTTAATTCAAAAATCCAAATGTCATGGAAAAATGTGCAACATCTCTGGTTACTGTTTCCAGCATTTTCCAAAAATGGTGAACATTTTTGAAGGCGATTTGGGTTCATTGAAAAATATTTCTTAGTTGAACCTATTTGAATTGCTTTGGTGCTAGGGCTTGATCAATCCCTATTTCAATTTAAATAGAATTTAAACATGATGCAACACTCTAATGCAAGCACTAAGCATTACCAGAACTAGGGATGTGACAGTTATCAATTGCCTCAAGATGCATTCGCATCTTATTCTTCCAGTAGGGGTAGTCCGTCCCATAGAAGGTAGGACACCCAGTAGAGACCTTGATCATACCTGCGGTCGACATAACTAAAACTCCAGGCGGTTAAACCAAAATCACACAGAACAAGGGAGTAGCTTGCTCTGATACCAATTGAAAGTCTGTTATATCGACTAGAGGGGGGTGAATAGGCGATTTTTATGAATTCTTCCTTTGAGGAATTTATGGGTGAGGAAATTCCTTAGCGAAGAACTACTTGCAGCGGAATAAGTACTCAAGAATAAGCATAACATAATACAAGCATGGTCATCATGATGAAATGAAGACAAGCACAGAGTACAGAAAGCGTAATCACAGGATAACAGAGGATGAAGACAAACAGACTGAAGAAATTGAACTGAGGAAATTGAGAAAGTCTTTAGTCAAAGTCTTCAAACACAGATATGACAAGCACACAACACAGTAATGAAGAAATCAAAGGGTTGAGGAAATAGAACCAGTAGGCTTGGTGAAGACAATGATTTGGTAGACCAGTCCCAACTGTTGTCTCAGTTGTACATCTGGTTGGAGCGGCTAGGTATTTAAACCTGAGGACACACAGTCCCGGACACACAGTCCCGGACACACAGTCCTCACCGTATTCTCCTTGAGCTTGGGTCACACAAACCTCGCCCAATCACTCGTGGTAAGTCTTCAGGTGACTTCTGAACCTTCACAAACACGGTCACTCGGCGATCCACAATTCCTCTTGGATGCTCTAGACCATGACGCCTAACCGTCTGGAAGAAGCACAATCTTCAAAGGTAACAAGCGTCGGATCCACGCAGATCAATCTCTTGATGATGCTCAATCACTTTGGGTTTGTAGGTGTTTGGGTTTGGGTTTTCCTCACTTGATGATTTTCGCTCAAAGTCCTTGGAGGAAGGGATGCTCACAAATGACAAGTATCAGTTTCTCTCGGAGCAGCCAACCAACTAGTGGTTGTAGGGGGTGATACGTCTCCAACGTATCTATAATTTATGAAGTATTCATGCTATTATATTATCCATCTTGGATGTTTTATGGGCTTTACTATGCACTTTTATATTATTTTTGGGACTAACCTATTGACCCAGAGCCCAGTGCCAGTTCCTGTTTTTTAGCTTGTTTTAGTGTTTCGAAGAAAAGGAATATCAAACAGAGTCGAAACGGAACGAAACCTTCTGGAGAAGTTATTTTTGGAAAGAAAGCAACCTGATAGACTTGGAGTGCACGTCAGGAAAGAAACGAGGGAGCCACGAGGTAGGGGGCACGCCTACCCCCCTAGGGCATGCCCTTCACCCTCGTGGGCCCCTCGTGGCTCCCCTGATGTACTTCTTCCGCCTATATATCTCCATATAACCTAAAAACTTCGGGGAATAGATCAGATCGGGAGTTCCGCCGCCGCAAGCCTCTATAGCCACCAAAAGTCAATCGGGACCCTGTTCTGGCACCCTGCCGGAGGGGGGAACCCTCACCAGTGGCCATCTTCATCATCTCGGCACTCTCCATGATGAGGAGGGAGTAGTTCACCCTCGGGGCTGAGGGTATGTACCAGTAGCTATGTGTTTGATCTCTCTCTCTTTCGTGTTCTTGATTTGGCACGATCTTGATGTATCGCGAGCTTTGGTATTATAGTTGGATCTTATGTTTCTTCTCCCCCTCTACTCTCTTGTAATGGATTGAGTTTTCCCTTTGAAGTAATCTTATCGGATTGAGTCTTTAATGACTTGAGAACACTTGATGTATTTCTTGCCATGCGTATACTGGTGACAATGGGATATCACGTGATTCACTTGATGTATGTTTTGGTGATCAACTTGCGGGTTCCGCCCATGAACCTATGCATAGGGGTTGGCACACGTTTCGTCGTGATTCTCCAAAGTAGAAACTTTGGGGCACTCTTTGAGGTTCTATGTGTTGGTTGAATAGATGAATCTGAGATTGTGTGATGCATATCGTATAATCATACCCACGGATAGTTGAGGTGACATTGGAGCATCTAGGTGACATTAGGGTTTTGGTTGATTTGTGTCTTAAGGTGTTATTCTAGTATGAACTCTAGGGCTGTTTGTGACACTTATAGGAATAGCCCAACGGATTGATTGGAAAGAATAACTTTGAGGTGGTTCCGTACCCTACCATAATCTCTTCGTTTGTTCTCCGCTATCAGTGACTTTGGAGTGACTCTTTGTTGCATGTTGAGGGATAGTTATATGATCCAGTTATTATTGTTGAGAGAACTTGCACTAGTGAAAGTATGAACCCTAGGCCTTGTTTCCTAGCATTGCAATACCATTTACGCTAACTTTTACCACTTGCTACCTTGCTGATTTTATATTTTCAGATTACAAAAACCTATATCTACCATCCATATTGCACTTGTATCACCATCTCTTCGCCGAACTAGTGCACCTATACAATTTACCATTGTATTGGGTGTGCTGGGACACAAGAGACTCTTTGTTATTTGGTTGCAGGGTTGCTTGAGAGAGACCATCTTCATCCTACGCCTCCCACGGATTGATAAACCTTAGGTCATCCACTTGAGGGAAATTTGCTACTGTCCTACAAACCTCTGCACTTGGAGGCCCAACAACGTCTACAATAAGAAGGTTGTGTAGTAGACATCAAGCTCTTTTAAAGCGCGATTCTTGGGGAGGCTAGGTGGCGGCACTCACACCCCGTCAACTAAGCAGTTTCTGCGCCGTTGCCGGGGAGGTGAGTGCTTGAAGGTATATATTTAGATCTTGCAATCGAATCTTTTTGTTTCTTGTTTTAGCACTAGTTTAGTTTATAAAAGAAAACTACAAAAAGTGGAATTGAGTTTGTCTCATACGCTTCATCTTTTTAATATCTTTCGTGAGTATGATGGAAAGGAAAATTGTGCCAAAGTGTTAGAAGAAGAATGCATTAAAATGTTTGGCACTAAATCTTTGAAGATGAGCATGATTACAATGTTGTTGGTATGGACTCCTTGAATATCCATAGTACTAATAATGATTGCACTAGTTATGACGAAAATATCTCTTATAAGCATGTCGATTTTTGTGGAGTATATTGGGTTTGAAAGTACACACCAAATAGGGAAGATAGATATTGCAAGAGACATAAGTACTTGGAAACTAAATGGTTGCAAGAAAGGCTAAATGTGAGTGCTGAAAATTTAAAATATCTTTACCGTACTTGTGAACTTTGAAATGAACATGGTAATTTAAATATCAATTGCAAATTGTTTCATGATCGAAATGTGTCCAAAAATTGTGATGACTTGATTTCCCTTGCACATCATAATGAACTTAGTTTGCTTTTGGGTTATGAAGAAATTAAACGTCAAACTAAGCATATTCCAGAATATAACCTTGAGAAATTCCTCGATATTGATCTAGAAGAGATTTATATGTATTGTGCGGTGAATTGCATTGAAAATCCTTATATTGCCAATTAAATAAAGAAAAGAAAACAAATAGAAGGTGAAGAGAATGCTAATGAAAGGGAAGAGACTTCCCAATATCCTCCTATTGTTTCTTATGATGAATCAGGTAACAAGGAGGAGCCTTATATTCAACCAATCTCATTAATAAGGAGCTCCAAAAAGAGGATTGAACCCACACATGATGTGGTGAAGAAGAAGAAAAGAAAAACGAAGAGAGGTAAAAAGGTATCTCTCCAAATAATGTTGCTCCTATTATTGTTGTGCCTTATGAAAATGAATCAAAAATAATTGTGGAAGATGATGCACTTGATGATGATCTCGTTATTCCTATTGCTTGTTGTGATGATTATGATTGGGAAGATAATGATACTTCTTATGATCTTGAAAATCTTTTTGGCACTTGCTTGGAAGAATATGATAATTGCTATACTATTGGTGTTATCCATACTATTAATGATGAGAGTGATTATGCTTATGATATGAAAAGGCCCAAGCTTGGGGAATCTATGTTTAATGAAGATGATGTTTTTGAGAATATATTTTCTGCAATTAATGTTTGTCCCAAGCTTGGGGATGCTATGTCTAATGAAGATGATATTTTTAGCCTCTCAAGTTTTGATATGCAAAGTTGTTATGATGATAGCATGCCTTTTACCTATGATGATTATATTTATGAAAGTGGGTTTGGAAGAGTGTCAACTTTAGGAAGTAGTGATCCCACTATTTTGGAGGATGATGAATCTTGTAATATTTATGAAAGTGGATTTGGAGAGGTCATGATTTTATTTAGTGATGTATCCACTATTTCGGAAGAGGTTTCAATTGATTATGATGGGAACAAAGTTGCTACTTATGATGATTATTGTGATGAAACTTATGCTATAAAAAGTAGTGATAATTATATTTATAAAACGTGTCATGATTATGAGTACCATTTCTCTGAACATTACTCTTTTAATGTGGAAACAATTTATAGTATTCTAGTCTCTTATGATACTCCCACTATTCCGAATGAGAAGAATTTTGCTTATGTGGAGAGTAGTAAATTTTCTGTGCTTGTAGATCATGAAAAGAATGTTTTAGGTGCTGGTTATATTGTTGAATTCATTCATGATGCTACTGAAAATTATTATGAGGGAGGAACATATGCTTGTAGGAATTGCAATAATATCAAGTTTCCTCTCTATGTGCTTAAAGTTTTGAAGTTATGCTTGTTTTGCCTTCCTATGCTAGTTGATTATTGTTCCCATAAGTTGTTTGCTCACAAAATCCCTATGCATAGGAAGTGGGTTAGACTTAAATGTGCTAGTAATATTCCTCATGATGCTCTCTTTATGTTTCAATTCTTATCTTTTATGTGAGCATCATTGAAATCGCCATGCCTAGCTAGGGGCGTTAAACGATAGCGCTTGTTGGGAGGCAACCCGGTTTTATTTTAGTTTATTAATTTTTGTTTCTGTTTAGCAATAAATAATCCATCTAGCTTTTTTTAGATGTGGTTTTGTGTTTTAATTAGTCTTTGTGCCAAGTAGAACCTTTGGGAAGACTTGGGTGAAGTCTTTATGATCATGCTGTAAAAAAAGAAACTTTAGCGCTCACAAGGTTAGCTTCAACTTTTTACTGGAGAGTGATATTTAGTTGATTATTTTTGCAGATGATTACTAGACAAATTCCTCAGGTCCACAATTTATTTTAGAATTTTTTGAGTTCCAGAAGTTTACGTTTGATACAGATTACTACAGACTGTTCTGTTTTTGACAGATTCTGTTTTCATTGTGTTGCTTGCTTATTTTGATGAATCTATGGCTAGTAAAATAGTTTATAAACCATAGAGAAGTTGGAATAAAGTAGGTCTAACACCAATATAAATAAAGAACGAGTTCATTACAGTACCTTGAAGTGGTGTTTTCTTTTCTTTTGCTAACGGAGCTTACGAGTTTTCTGTTGAGTCTCGTGTTGTGAAGTTTTCAAGTTTTGGGTAAAGATTCGATGGACTATGGAATAAGGAGTGGAAAGAGCCTAAGCTTGGGGATGCCCAAGGCACCCCAAGGTAATATTCAAGGATAACCAAGAGCCTAAGCTTGGGGATGCCCGGAAGGCATCCCTCTTTAAATCTTCGTTCATCGGTAACTTTACTTGGAGCTATATTTTTATTCACCACATGATATGTGTTTTGCTTGGAGCGTCATTTTATTTTATTTTGTTTTGCTTGCTGTTGAAATAAAATACCAAGATCTGAAATTATTAAATGAGAGAGAGTCTTCACATAGCTACCTAATTATTTAACTACTCATTGATCTTCACTTATATCTTTTTGGAGTAGTTTGTCATTTACTCGTGTGCTTCACTTATATCCTATGAGTAAATGGTTGAATGATTTGAATGTCATAGATCTGAAATTATATATGTTTCATATGCCTTTCCCATGGGGAGTAGTACCTTCACAAATAATAAGTAGAGGTGGTAAATTTATTGAAGGTTACCAAATATTTTATTGGTCACTTGAAAAATTCATGAAAGAATATTGAAGGAAGAGATATTTCACATATAAATATACTATCTTGGACATATTCTATGATTGTGATCCCCATTAATTATTTTCAAACTTGAGCAAATTAGTTGAAGTTGGACAAGGAAGACAACATAATGAGTTATGCTTGGGTATATTTGTATAAGTTATGTTGTTTTGGATCCTCTAACACGTGGTGGTTGCTATTTAGAATCCTTTGCTAGCCAAAATATCTGTACTAAGCGGGAATACTGCTTGTGCATCCAAATTCCTTGAACCAAGTTTCTTCCATGAGTGTCCACCATATCTATCTATATGCGGTATTTACCTGCCGTTCCAAGTAAATTTGCATGTGCCAAACTCTAAACCTTCAAATAATAATCTGTTTTGTATGCCCGAATCGCACATGTAGCGACTATGGGTTAGCAGTATCTTCCATGCTAGGTGGGTTATTCTCACGATGAGTGGACTCCGCTCATCATTCACAAGAAAATGGCTGGTAACCGGGATGCCCAGTCCCATGATCAAAAGATCGAAATCAAATCAAGAATAATTGCAAACAAAACTCCCCCAAGTTTGATGTTAGTTGGAGGCACCCGTTGTTTCGGGCAAGCCATGGATTGATGATTGTTGGCGGAGGGGGAGTAAAAATCTTTACCTTTCTGTTTGGGAACCGCCTATCATGTATGTAGTATGGAAGATATTGGGAACTCTTGGTCGTTATGTTGACAATGAAAGCATACCTCTCAAAATTATTTTCATCTCTGTTTTTCCTTCGAGCTCTGGCACCTCTGCAAATCCCTGCTTCCCTCTGCGAAGGGCCTATCTTTTACTTTTATGCAAGAGTCAGTAGTATTCCTTCTCATTCCAACCTACTATTTAGTTGGCAAGAATCATGTGATGGAAAGATCTAGGCATATATGGCCATTCAAATATATTTGAGCATGAATTATTACTGTTGACATTACCCTTGAGGTAAAAGGTTGGGAGGCGAAACATTAAGCCCCTATCTTTCTCTATGTTTGATGAATACTATTTGTTCTAAAAATATGCTTTGAGTGGTAGCAATCATGGAAGACTAAATGACAGTTGAGTATGTGAAGTTTGTTGAATCAAAGCTCTGACATAGACTCTTCCTGAAAATAAGATGAATTGTAATTGTTTGATGACTAATAACACGGTTTGTTAGTTTTCAAGAAAGTTTATGATCCATACTTTAACATGTGAATAGTTTGTTACTTGATCATGAAAAGTTCTATGAGTTGAGCTACTATTATAACATATAATGATGCTAGAAAAGGTGATTGAAATTATCATTGATCAAACTTGTGCACCTGCTAGCATTCACACTTCATAAATTATTTCTTTTATCATTTACCTACTCGAGGATGAGCAAGAATTAAGCTTGGGGATGCTGATACGTCTCCAATGTATCTATAATTTATGAAGTATTCATGCTATTATATTATCAATCTTGGATGTTTTATGGGCTTTAATATGCACTTTTATATTATTTTCGGGACTAACCTATTGACCCAGAGCCCAGTGCCAGTTCATGTTTTTTACCTTGCTTTAGTGTTTCGAAGAAAAGGAACATCAAACGGAGTCGAAACGGAATGAAACCTTCTGGAGAAGTTATTTTTGGAAGGAAAGCAACCTGATAGAGTTGGAGTGCACGTCAGGAAAGAAACGAGGGAGCCACGAGGTAGGGCGCGTGCCCACCCCCCTAGGGCGCGCCCTCCACCCTCGTGGGTCCCTCGTGGCTCCCCTGAGGTACTTCTTCCGCCTATATATCTCCATATACCCTAAAAACTTCAGGGAGCAGATTAGATTGGGAGTTCCGCCGCCGCAAGCCTCTATAGCCACCAAAAGTCAATCGGGACCCTGTTCCGGCACCCTGTCGGAGGGGGGAACCCTCACTGGTGGCCATCTTCATCATCCCGGCGCTCTCCATGACGAGGAGGGAGTAGTTCACCCTCGGGGCTGAGGGTATGTACCAGTAGCCATGTGTTTGATCTCTCTCTCTCATGTTCTTGATTTGGCACGATCTTGATGTATCGCGAGCTTTGCTATTATAGTTGGATCTTATGTTTCTTCTCCCCCTCTACTCTCTTGTAATGGATTGAGTTTTCCCTGTGAAGTAATCTTATCGGATTGAGTCTTTAATGACTTGAGAACACTTGATGTATGTCTTGTCATGCGTATCTGTGGTGACAATGGGATATCACGTGATTCACTTGATGTATGTTTTGGTGATCAACTTGCGGGTTCCGCCCATGAACCTATACATAGGGGTTGGCACACGTTTTCGTCGTGATTCTTCGGTAGAAACTTTGGGGCAATCTTTGAGGTCTATTATTTGGTTGAATAGATGAATCTGAGATTGTGTGATGCATATCGTATAATCATACCCACGGATACTTGAGGTGACATTGGAGTATCTAGGTGACATTAGGGTTTTGGTTGATTTGTGTCTTAAGGTGTTATTCTAGTACGAACTCTAGGGCTGTTTGTGACACTTATAGGAATAGCCCAACGGATTCATTGGAAAGAATAACTTTGAGGTGGTTTCGTACCCTTCCATAATCTCTTCGTTTGTTCTCCGCTATTAGTGACTTTGGAGTGACTCTTTGTTGCATGTTGAGGGATAGTTATATGATCCAGTTATGTTATTATTATAGTTATATGATCCAATTACGCTCACTTTTACCACTTGCTACCTTGCAGTTTTTATATTTTTAGATTAAAAAACCTATATCTACCATCCATATTGCACTTGTATCACCATCTCTTCGCCAAACTAGTGCACCTATACAATTTACCATTGTATTGGGTGTGTTGGGGACACAAGAGACTTTTCGTTATTTGGTTGCAGGGTTGCTTGAGAGAGACCATCTTCATCCCTCGCCTCCCACGGATTGATAAACCTTAGGTCATCCACTTGAGGGAAATTTGCTCTTGTCCTACAAACCTCTTGCACTTGGAGGCCCAACAACGTCTACAAGAAGAAGGTTGTGTAGTAGACATCGTGGGGCGGCTATTTATAGCCTAGGGAGCAGCCCGACATGATAAGACATAAATGCCCTTCGGTGATATGACCGTTAGGTGGGTAGATATTTTGGACAGGCGCATAGCACAAGAATCTGGTCGGAAATTTGAGACTCAAAGTCCTCAAGGCTATCATGTTCCTCACCGTGTAGGCAATCCGCACTGGCGAATTCCTAACTCCTCAGTCAGAACAAAGTCCTCAGAGACCAGAAGAACTTCGTCTACATCCTTTGAAGAATATGGTGAATCTGTATGAGATTTCCAATGGCTTCACTCGAAGGGATTGGTAGGTGTAGGATTTTGAGTTGAGCATCACATGGAAAATTTTCCTTAGTATTTCCTCGACCCCCTTTAACAGTACGGTGTTTCCTATGACTCGAGAAAGAGAAAATGAAACTACGAAAACAAAGGTCTTCACACTTCATGTTCCTCAAATGAATACCAAGTCTTCAAGGTCACACCAATTTCTTCACTTTCAAAGTCTTCAGATAGTCTTCAGAAATCCAAAGTCTTCAGTCGAAGAACTTCATTTTTAGGGGTCGACTTTCTCTGAAAATATCAAACTCCTCATAGACTTATAGTCATGTGTACACTCATAGACACATTAGTTCCTTAACCTGTAAGTCTTCAATACACCAAAATCACTAAGGGGCACTAGATGCACTTACACACATCTAAGTCTAACATACTTCCTATGCATAGGCATCTTATAGGCAAACAAATTATCAAGGCAAGAAAATCCTAGCATATGCAAAGGAGAAGAAAGAAACAAGATCAATCTCAACAAGAAGAGAGGTAATTTAGTAACATGAAAATTTCTGCAACCATATTTTCCTCTCTCATAATAATTACATGTAGAATCATAAGCAAATTCAACAACATAGCTATCACATAAAATATTCTCTTTATGAACCACATGTATGCAAAGTTGACACTCTTCAAAAATAGTGGGATTAACATTAACTAAAGTCATGACCTCTCCAAACCCACTTTTATCAAAAATTTCATAAGATTGAACACTCTACAGATATGTGGGATCTAAAGTTGACACTCTTCCAAACCCACTTTCAATTTATTACAAACACTATTATCAATCTCATATTCATCATGGGGCTTAAATAAATTTTCAAGATCATAAGAAGAATCACCCCAATCATGATCATTGCAACAAGTAGTAGATATAGCAAAACTAGCATCCCCAAGCTTAGGGTTCGCATATTATTAGCACAATTGACATCAAGAGAATTTATAGTAAAATCATTGGAATCATGGTTTTTATTCTAGGAGCTATCGTGAATCTCTTCATAAATTTCTTCATCACAATTTTCAGATTCACGAATTTCAAGCAAAACCTCATAAAGATAATCTAGTGCACTCAAATCACTAGAAATTGGTTCATCATAATTGGATCTCTTAAAAATATTAGCAAGGGGATGAGGATCCATAAACTTTTAGCAAGTGAAGATGCAAGCAAAAAGAAGGCACATGGTAACAAAAGATCGAACGGAAGGAGGGCGAACAAAAGGCAAAGGTGAAGTGGGGGAGAGGAAAATGAGAGGCAAATGGCAAATAATGTAATGCGAGGGATAAGAGTTTGTGATGGGTACTTGGTATGTCTTGACTTGTGCGTATATCTCCTGGGCAACGGCGCCAGAAATCGCACGTTGGCGGGAGATCAAATCTTGACTTGACTTGGCGTAAGCCTCCCCGACAACGGCGCCAGAAATCCTTCTTGCTACCTCTTGAGCATGCGTTGGTTTTCCCTTGAAGAGGAAAGGGTGATAAAGCAAAGTAGCGTAAGTATTTCCCTCAGTTCTTGAGAACCAAGGTATCAATCCAGTAGGAGGCTACACGCAAGTCGCCTTGTACCTACACAAACAAATAAGAACCTTGCAACCAACGTGATAAAGGGGTTGTCAATCCCTTCACGGCCACTTGCAAAAGTGAGATCTGATAAAGATAACAAGATAAATATTTTTGGTATTTTTGTTGTATAGATTGAAAAGTAAAGATTGCAAAAATAAACGGCGACAGAAATAGCTAGTTGACGGGAGATTAATATGATGGAAGATAGACCCGGGGGCCATAGGTTTCACTAGTGGCTTCTTGATACGTCTCCATCGTATCTATAATTTTTGATTGTTCCATGCCAATATTATACAACTTTCATATACTTTTGCCATCTTTTTATACTATTTTTGGGACTAAAATATTGATCCAGTGCCCAGTGCCAGTTCCTGTTTGTTACATGTTTTATGATTCGCAGAAAAACCATATCAAACGGAGTCCAAACGGGATAAAAACTGACGGAGATTTTTTTGGAATTTTTATGATTTTTGGGAAGAAGAATCAACGCGGTACGATGCCCGAGGGGGCCATGAGGCAGGGGGGGCGCCCCAGGGGGTCAGGTGCGCACTGGACCCTCGTTGCCACCCCTTAAGGCGGTTGCTGCTCTTCTTTGGCCGCAAGAAAGCTAATTTTTGGAGAAAAATCTGGGCGAAGGTTTCAATCCAATCGGAGTTACGGATCTCCATATATATATATGTACGAAACGGTTAAAGGGTAGAATACCAGAACGCAGAAACAGAGAGAGACAGAGAGACAGATCCAATCTCGGAGGGGCTCTCGCCCCTCCCATGCCATGGAGGCCAAGGACCAGAGGGGAAACCCTTCTCCCATCTAGGGAGGAGGTCAAGGAAGAAGAAGAAGAAGAAGAAGAAGGGGGCCCCTCTCCCCCTCTCTTATGGTGGCGCCGGAACGCTGCCGTGGCCACCATCATCATCACCGCAATCTTCACCAACACCTCCTCCATCTTCACCAACATCTCCATCACCTCCCCCCCCTCTATCTACAGCGGTCCACTCTCCCGCAACCCGCTGTACCCTCTACTTGAACATGGTGCTTTATGCTTCATATTATTACCCAATGATGTGTTGCCATCCTATGATGTCTGAGTAGATTTTCGTTGTCCTATCGGTGGTTGATGAATTGCTATGATTGATTTAATTTGCTTGTGGTTATGTTGCTGTCCATTGGTGCCCATCATATGAGCGTGCGCATGGATCACACCATTGGGTTAGTTGTATGTTGATAGGACTATGTATTGGAGGGCAAGAGTGACAGAAGCTTCAACCTAGCATAGAAATTGATGCATACGGGATTGAAGGGGGACCATTATAACTTAATGCTATGGTTGGGTTTTACCTTAATGAACGTTAGTAGTTGCGGATGCTTGCTAATAGTTCCAATCATAAGTGCATAGAATTCCAAGTCAGGGATGACATGCTAGCAGTGGCCTCTCCCACATAAAACTTGCTATCGGTCTAGTAAAGTAGTCAATTGCTTAGGGACAATTTCGCAATTCCTACCACCACTTTTCCACACTCGCTATACTAACTTTATTGTGTCTTTATCTAAACATCCCCTACTTTTTATTTACGCGCTCTTTATTATCTTGCATACCTATCCAAAAACACCTACAAAGTACTTCTAGTTTCATACTTGTTTTAGGTAAAGCGAATGTTAAGCGTGCGTAGAGTTGTATCAGTGGTCGATAGAACTTGAGGGAATATTTGTTCTACCTTTAGCTCCTCGTTGGGTTCGACACTCTTACTTATCGAAAGAGGCTACAATTGATCCCCTATACTTGTGGGTTATGAAGACCTTTTTTCTAGCGCCGCTGTCGGGAGTTATAAGCGTGGGGTGAATATTATCGTGTGTGCTTGTTTGCTTTATCACTAAGTAATTTTTATTTGCTGTTCTAAGCTATTTTCTATCTTTAGTTATGGGTAGGAAACGCAAAATACCAAAAAAATTAGTTTTACCTACTACACCAATGGTTGAAGAACCACTCAAAATCTATCACACTCCTGAAGCTTTTTACTTGGATCATCTTCGATCCCTATGTGCTCGTGCTGAAACCCCAACTAGCTTAGTTGAGGGCAAATCTTTAGATGAGCATGCTTGTTATGTGCGACACCGCATATCTCAAAAAGGGAAACTTTTACTGGATCAAATTCATCGTTTGCAATGCTATGCTTGGAATTTATGTGAAATATATGATTTTACTTGTTGTTCTAAAAACCCTAAGAAACACCTTCCCTATCAATGTGAGTTTAGTGATGATGGAATCATATCTTCGTATGATAAGGGTGTTTATAATTACTATGATGTTCAACAAATTGAAGAATTTGTTGCTTCTAAGGGTGCTTATGAAATTGCTTCTTTGATTGAAAAGTATGATGCTACTCTTTACAAATCTAAAAACTTTGCCATACTTAAATATTGTTATGATAATTACGCTTCTAATGCCTATGTTAAACCATATATTGAGGACTCCTCTGCTATCCAAGAAGAGACTAATATTTTGCAGGAGTCTATGGAAGAAGAAATTGATGAAACTGTGAGCTCATTGGATGAAAAAGATGATGAGGAGAGCGAAGAACAAAAGGAGGAAGAGTGGATTAGCTACCTGTCGTGGGTTTGTCATGGCAGATGTCCTCGTGAAAGGACTTAGTCATGGAGCAATCGCTACGGGTTAGCTTAAAGGGGTTAAACCGAACAAGGGACACGAGAGTTTTATACTAGTTCGGCCCCTTACAATGAAGGTAAAAGCCTACGTCTAGTTGTGATGGAATTGCTGGGGTTTCGATGAACAGGGAGCGAATACGCTTTGCCTGAGTCTTGAGTTGTTGTCTATTGTCCTTGAACCGCCGCCGGGTCGTCCCCTTATATACTTGGGTTGACGCCCGTCGGTTTACAGAATCCCGATGCCGGCTAATAAACGTGTTCAGCTCGGTCTCTGCTCTTTCTATCTTACAACACAAGTTTACATACTAAAACCGGTTTATGTCTATAGGCCTTAAACCGGATCTGAGCCCTGGGCCTTCATAAAGCGTCACCGTCTGTCTACATGGGCTTCAGATATAATGAACTACCTATGGGGTTAACCCGGCCTCTCCTGGCCGGTTTACGCCCAGTGGTAATATCCCCAACATTAGGCCCCAGATTGATTTGAACTGGTTCATGTCAATCCTCAATACTTTAAGAAGATTTCTTCTTCAACATCTTCACATAATCTTGTAAATCGCCGTGAAGTCACCTTCCAGGACCATGGTAAACCGTCATGACGTCATCTGCTATATAAAACTGTGTATAACCCATCTTCATTAATGGGCCTCCAAGGATCGAGGCAACAGAGCTGTCACACACCCCATTTTTCAGGCTCCTTGATTCTCGCGCCTGCCTTTATCCATTCATCTTATAAATAAGGCCGAGGGATCACTTTCACTTTTCCCCCTCGTGCCTCTCCGTGTCGTCGTCTTCCTCGCGCCGACCAACCCTCGAGCTCTGCCGCCGCCGTCGTCCTTTGCCTCTGCTTCGACAAATGCTGCTGCATCAACCTGTACGTATCAGAAAAACGCGATGATCTTCCGCTGCTTCCTCAGCACCAGTGAGTTCCTTCTTTTCCTGACTACAGATCCGCCATTAGGGTTCGGTGTTCTTCGTAGTTCTTCAAAGCTCTTGGAGCTGTCCTTTCCTGTTCTTTTCATTAGCCCAAGCAACTAGCTGGATCCGATATTTCTTACGCGGCTGTAGCCATAATCCCCTTTTTATTAGATCTGCTCCTTTACACAAAAACTCATCTGAACTTCGATGAACTGTTCAAGCACTTAAATTTAGGTCGGAATTTATTTTGATTTCCAACGCACGGGAGATCTGAATTTACCATGCCAAGCTGTGAAACTTGTTTCTCCGTCACTTACGCGTCTTTAGACTTGTATCTTCAATCCCAGATTAGGCGGTTCAACCTTATAGGAAAAATGATGACCCAGTAGATACCATTAGTCCCCTGTTGAACCGCCAATGCATTTGTCATTGTACTATCTCTGTTGTCAAACTCCAGTTTACTGATAACAAACCCCGGTTTAACAGTATGCTTACGTCCTTGTACTGCTTTATGGCTATTCACTGTGTATCTTAAATCGGCAATAATCATGTTTCAGCTTCTCACCTCAATGGCTAAGCAAGTCTATGAATGCAACTGGGTTCCTTCCCGGGTCACGGAAGAACAGTTGAACAGATGCGTTATAACGGGCGCTTTGGCCAAGAAAGATATCATCCACTGGAGGGCCCCTGGCCCGGAAAATCCTCCTACACCCAAGGACGGAGAGGTAGTAATTTTTGTTGACCATCTGGGCCGAGGCTTCAGCCCTCCCAGTTCAAAATTCTTCCGAGATGTACTAGCTAATTTTCAATTTCGCCCTCAAGACATCGGTCCAAATTCTGTGACCAACATCTGCCACTTCCAAGTCTTCTGTGAAGCTTATCTGCAAGAGGAACCTACAGTTGAGTTGTTTAGGGATTTCTTTCACTTAAACCGTCGCACAGAATTCACAGATGGACCCAATACTGAATTGGGCGGAATGGCGGTTCAAAAAAGGAAGGAAGTCACTTTCCCTCACCCCAAGCTCCACAGTCACCCCAAAGAATGGAACCAGACCTGGTTTTATTGCAAGGATACATCTCCAACTGAAGAAAACCCCCTACCGGGTTACCACCCTGAACGCCTTAGCAATACACATCCTTTTCCTCAGAGGTTAACAGCAAAGGAAACGGCCAACTATGCTCCACAGCTGTCAAAGCTTAGAGCCATTATGGCAAACGGCTTAACAGGTGTTGAGTTTGCTCGTTGCTGGATCGGCTGGAGCATTCTACCCTTAAGCCGGCGCCCTGGCTTGATGTGTGAATATACAGGGAGTTTGACCGACCCCCAACGCCACATTAATATTCAACTGACAGATGTTGTAATCACTGAGGCCGTCAAGAAAATGTTGAATGAACCGGAGGCCATCTGCAGCCAAACCGGACTAAGTCCTTTCTGTACCTTCAACAAACCGCCATCTGTAAGAATTATCTAACTTCCTTACTGTAAGTTACCTCTTTTCAACATATTTCCTGAGAGCTTGTCTGATTTTGACAGGGTGATGATCTGTTCCGGAATAAAAAGCCACAAGATAAACCAGCAAAACCGCAAGACAAACTGGTCAAGCCGCAAGACAAACCGGTCAAGCCAGTTCGTCCAAAGACCAACGTTGTTAAAAAACCTGCCAAGAAAAGATCCACTGCATCCTCCGAGCTTCCAGCTGATGACGACGTGGGTAACCCAGAATCAGAGGTAGAACTTGACTCTCCTGGTTCATCTTTCGTACACCTCATTGACAATGATTATTATCAGGACGACGCTGAAGGCAGTCATGCTGATGATGTAAGGTAATCATTCTTTCCTCCGATTCAGATCCTCTACCAACATCAAAAATCCGTCGAGCAAACCGGAAAGTAAAATTTTCCCACCCCCTTACTTACTTGGATCCAAACTTTCTTTTGAAGACACAGCAGCAAGAAGCTCACCGCACAACCCGCACAGACAACGGTGTAGTTACCTCCGCGGTTTACCGAACACTCCGGTTCGGAACGCCGATCAGGTCTCTCATCCCTTGACACTTCATGCCCCAAAGCGGGTTGTTTCACAAGATCTTAACCCGTCGATTCAAATTATCAGTACTTCTTACTCATCTTCCGGCTAGTCGTAAATACACAAAGCTTCCACCCCTCAAAACAGTTCTTGGGTGAGTCATACACTTATTTTTATCCTTGATATGTTATTTTTATATACTGTACTGATCCTCATGTTTACTTTTCTCAGCGCCAAGCCCAGACCCAGCAAGAAGGCTCGGTTGAATAAACCGGCTGATGATAACGTAGCTGGTGAACCGGAACCAACTCCAGATCCTGAAGAGACCAATGTTGACGCCATGCTTAATGACCCACCACCTCAAGATCATGACTTTGTTGCTGAGCAGGTAGAAGTTGATACCACAAGCCATGCTAACCAGCCAACCAGCCCTGTCTGACCTGATGACAAACCGGTTAGTCCAGTTAAGGCTACTGACAAACCACCAACTCCAGCAAAAGCTGCTGATGATAAAGAGGATGATATAATGATTACTGGCATTGGCCATACCACTCCTGGTAATCCTTTCGCTTTGTCAAAGAATACTGCCAAGGACGAGCTTTCTACTATCGGCAAAGGAAAATGGAACGCCGATTTGTCAAATTATGCCCATCTTAGTGCTCAAGACCTTCACTCCGGCTTCTTGAACCGTCTGTACACCAACCATGACTATGAAGCCGGTTTGGTAAATCTGATGAAAGAGCAATATGAGGTAATTAATACTCAACTCTGCTTAACTGTCTTTCTTTGTAAATTCCAAATATCAACTCCAGTAGCCCCCAAGTGCCGGTTTAAGATATCAATCTAAATCGGGACTTTTAATAACAATCTTTATATTTGCAACACTTCATCTTTTTTCACTGGTATAGTCCCCAAGGGCCGGTTTAACTTTATAAAGATGAACTGGGACTGTAGAAGAACTCCCATAGCAGCAATTATGAGCAAACACACATTAGTCCCCAAGTGCCAAGATTAATACTTGCATTGTGCTTGGGACTTGTAAAAATTTCTGATAAAGAGCAAATATGCATTAGCCCCCAAGTACCATGGGCATAACTTCTTATGTGCTTGGTACTTCAAATATGTACTGTCAACTCATGATATATCTGTCTCTTTATAGGCTGAGCTGAGTAAGAAGGAAAACCAAACCGCTGATCTGCAAGAGAACCTCAAATCCCAGCAAGCCGAAACCTCCAAAGCCAAGGAAGAGTTGACCAGCGCTCTAGGCGCTATGGAGAAACTGAAAGAGGGCTTCAACAAGGAGCGGGCGGATTGGGAGACTGAAAAATCCGCTTTGATAAAAAGGGCCGAGAACGCAGAAGCAGCTCTTAAACCGGTGGTTGATGAACTGACTGGTGTAAAGCGGCAGATTCATGCCATGACTGTTGCTGTGTTTGGTAAACATCTTTTCCTTAATACTTTCAACATACCTTCCCATGTGTTGTCGGTTTACTGATTTGTACAATGGTGCAGGAACTCGCATTAGCCATCCGGGCTCTGATGTACAAAAGAAGTTAAAGGCTGCCTACACTCTGATAGAGTTGTTGTATACCGGCGCGCAGCGGATCATCTATATCGCTTCACACAATAATCCTCCTCCCACCTTGATCAAGGATACCTTAGGAAGGTTATCTATGCTTCCTACCCGGGTAGAAGAGCTAAAAAAAGTCTGCCGCAAGAACGGGCGCTCTGACCGCACTAACCCGGGCAAAAGCATGGGTACCTGACTTTGATCCAGTGGAAGCAGCCCAAGGGTATCCCAGCTTGAAAGAAGACAGAACAGAATTTGGCAATGATGACCTCCGAACCATAAACCGAGAAGTACGTCCATTGGCTTGCCAACTGGTTGAAGAGGCGGACCTCTCGTACTACCAGGCGAATTATGATGACAAGAACATACGGGTTGCTGCACCAATTCTGGAAACGCAAAATCTTATCCCACCAATCCGTAAGCACACTTATGCCCCTGACATTGAACCGTCCACGCTTATAAGCGATGAAGCTGTATTCCAAGCCCTAACTGGGATCGACTGGGCAACTGTTGACTTCCAGCCACTGGGTAGAGAGGAGGGAGTTGAACCGGTGCGATATGATCCGCAGCCGTCAGGCCAAGCTGGTGAGCAATCATGAACCGGAGGCCGGTTTAGTCTTCTACATGCTGCACCATGTATTTGAGAAAACAATTATCCTTTTGGGCACTAAAACGCCTTGTAATAGGCTAGTTAAAATACTTGGTCTGGTATGCCTTCGTGCATATTTATCTGCGACTGATGCTTGCTTAATCCGACATGCTTAAGATATGATGTTCATAATCCATAGCCATTTATTCAAGTTGTTCCTGCAGATAAGAAGCTCAAAGCGCCTTGGCGGTTTACCCCCGAGCGGGTCATGATACCCAAATATATATATATGACCAAGGTTTATAACCAAGGTTGTAAAATACAACCAAATATGGAAATATATAATACATGTGACCTTTAGGCATAATGTTGGCTGACCAACTTTGTAGTGAGGGTCAAAACCCTACTCTGGAGGATAAGTAACTCCTGTTATATGATGCCGGTTTACACTAAAACCGTTCCGGGTTGTGATAAACACCGGTTTATTCCATACTGGTGACTTTGAGTCAAAACCAGACCGGGCTGATAGTCTCCGGATTATAATTTGATCGTGTACTGAGAACTTGTAGTTGACAGCCTAACCGGGTTGATAAACACCGGTTTGAAAACATCAAAAATCTTATCAAAACAAAGAAAAACTTAGTAAAGGCAAATAAAAACCGTTGTAGTCGAGGCTTTTCACGGGCTGCCAGGCCCCAAATTCGAGGCTTTTCATGGGCTGCCAGGCCACTAAGTTAAACCATTTTTGCAAAGCCTTTTAAGATGGTCCTCAATCCTTAACCAATCATCGTTTTAACTTGACAAGTTCAGGGTCTTTATTTTAGAGTAACTTGTCAAAGTTCAAGGGTCATACCAGGTTTACACAGGCGGAGTGACTTACTTAAATAGGCGAGTTAACCCGGGGTTTTAGGCGTATACACCAGGCTTCCAAGCCATGGCTTGATAGCCTGTTACAAGTGTAGATTCTTAGTTCATTTCGACAACAAAGAATCCCCAAGTAACATTTTGAGTTGTGCTCAGTGGGTGCCTATGTTTGAGCTATTGTTTTACAACACTCTCTTTGGCCCCAGATTGATTTGGCTTTGAGCCGATCAAGAGGTGTGACTATGGTTCGGATACGACCAAGCCCCCAAGTGATGTTGTGGCATTGCGCCCGATCAAGAGGTGTAGCTATGGTTCGGATATGACCAAGCCCCCAAGTGATGTAATATAAAGCTTTGAGAAGCTAAATCAAGGGTAAACCGGACGCCGCTTTATAAATGTAAGCTCCATGTAACCACACATGATGTAAGAAAACAACAGATACCCCGCTTTAATGAGGTTCCGGTTTATTATATTGATCATAATATATACATTGTCATAATATGTACATAAGCAGAGCATATGGCTCAAGTATAGTAGGGCCGAAGATGAGCAATATTCCACGGCCGGTTGGTCTCCTCCTCCGATTTACGTGAGGCTTTGCGCTCTCGAACATCGATCAGGTAGTATGGCCCGTTGTGCAAATTCTTGCTGACCACAAAGGGTCCTTCCCGAGGGGGGGATAGCTTGTGCATATCCGTCTGATCCTGGATGAGTCGAAGCACCAAATCGCCTTCTTGAAAGGTTCTGGTTCTAACCCGGCGGCTATGATAATGATGCAGATCTTGCTGATAAATCATCGAACGGGCTGTCACGCTCCTCATCTAGCAGGTCAAGAGCTTCCTGCCGTGCCTTCTCATTGTCAGCTTCAACATATGCCGCTACACGAGGTGAGTCATGACGGATGTCACTAGGAAGAACCGCTTTCGCTCCATAAACCATGAAGAACGGTGTGTATCCTGTCGATCTGTTGGGTGTGGTATTGATGCTCCATAACACAGAAGGCAACTCCTCAACCCAACAACCCGACATTCGTTGCAAAGGAACCATAAGCCGGGGTTTGATGCCTCTCAAGATGTCTTGATTGGCCCTCTCCGCTTAACCATTGGACTGGGGGTGAGCCACTGATGACACGTCAAGCCGGATGTGCTCATGTTGACAGAACTCCTTCATGGCACCCTTTGACAGATTGGTACCATTGTCTGTTATAATGCTGTGTGGAAAGCCAAACTGGAAGATCACCTTTTTGATGAAATGAACCGCCGTAGCTGCATCACACTTACTAACTGGCTCTGCCTCCACCCACTTCATGAACTTATCAACCGCCACCAAGAGGTGGGTCTTCTTGTCCCTGGATCTCTTGAAAGGCCCAACCATATCCAGCCCCCAAGTTGCAAATGGCCAGGTGATTGGAATCATCCTCAATTCTTGAGCCAAGACATGAGCGCCGCCTTGAGAATTTCGCAGCCATCACATCTTTTGACCAAGTCCTCGGCATCAGCATGAGTTGTCAACCAATAGAAACCGTGACGAAACGCCTTGGCCACCAAAGACTTTGAACCGGCGTGGTGACCACAATCTCCTTCGTGGATCTCACGCAAAATTTCACGACCTTCTTCAGGAGACACACGGCGTTGAAACGCCCCTGTCACACTGCAATGATGTAACTCTCCATTGATAATAGTCATGGACTTGGATCGCCGGATTATCTGCCTGGCCAAAGTTTCATCCTCTGGTAACTCGCCCTGGTTCATATACGCAGATATGGAACCGACCTATCCAGGATAACATGAAGAGCCGCCACCAACTGAGCTTCCGGATTAGGAATAGCCAAATCCTCTTCACCAGGGAGCTTAACGGACGGATTATGCAACACATCTAGGAAGACATTAGGTGGAACCGGTTTACATTGGGAACCTAAACGGCTTAAAGAGTCCGTCGCTTCGTTCTTCTGCCGGTCCACATAATCCACCTGATAACCTTTGAAGTGACCTGCAACAATATCCACCTCACGACGATATGTCGCCATGAGTGGGTCCTTGGAATCCCAAGTGCCGGACACTTGTTGAGCCACCAGGTCCGAGTCATCAAGCACTTAACGCGCTTAGGTTCATCTCCTTAGCCATCCGAAGACCATGGAGTAAGGCCTCATATTCAGCTGCATTGTTAGTGCATGGGAACATTAAACGGGGAACATAACAAAACTTATCACCTCGTGGGGAAGTTAATACGACTCCAGTCCCCGAGCCCTCCAATTTCCTGGACCCATCAAAATGAATAGTCCAATAAGTATGATCCGACTTCTCTTCTGGCGTTTGTAGTTCTGTCCAATCATTGATGAAATCCACAAGTGCCTGAGATTTGATCGCCGTTTGAGGTATGTATTTCAACCCGTGAGGCCCGAGCTCGATAGCCCACTTAGCAATCCGGCCAGTTGCTTCCCTGTTCTGGATTATATCTCCCAAAGGAGCAGAGCTGACCACCGTGATGGGATGACCTTGGAAATATTGCTTAAGCTTCCGGCTTGCCATGAAAACTCCATATACCAACTTCTGCCAGTGCGGGTACCTCTGCTTGGACTCAATAAGTACCTCACTGATATAGTAAACCGGACGTTGAACCAGATATTCCTTCCCGGCCTCCTTACGCTCCACCACAATAGGCACACTAACAGCCCGGGCGTTAGCTGCCACATATAGCAACAATGGCTCCTTGTCAACCGGAGCAGCGAGAACCGGCGGATTAGCCAACTGCCGCTTTAAGTCCTCAGATGCTTCATTAGCGGTGTTACTCCAGACGAAGTTATCCGTTTTCTTCAGCATCTGGTACAAAGGGATGGCCTTCTCGCCAAGGCGGCTGATAAACCGGCTCAACACGGTGATCCGTCCTGCCAGGCGTTGAACATCATTGATACACTTCGGTTTGGCCAAGGAAGCAATGGCTTTGATCTTTTCCGGATTAGCTTCAATGCCCCTGTTAGACACCAAAAAGCCCAAGAGCTTGCCTGTCGGTACACCAAAAACGCACTTGGCCGGATTAAGCATCATTTTATAAACCCGCAGGTTATCAAAGGTTTCCTTCAAGTCATCAATCAATGTCTCCTTCTTCCTTGATTTCACCACAATATCATCCACATAAGCGTGAACATTGCGGCCGATCTGCTTATGAAGACAATTCTGCACACACCGTTGATAAGTCGCCTGGGCACTCTTGAGCCCAAAGGGCATGGACATATAGCAGAAGGCTCCAAAAGGAGTTATGAAGGTTGTCTTCTCCTGGTCCTTAATCGCCATTTTGATCCGATGATAACCAGAATATGCATCCAAAAAGCTTAAACGCTCGCAACCCGCCGTAGCATCAATAATTTGATCAATACGGGGGAGGGCAAAAGGATCTGCTGGACAAGCTTTGTTGAGATCTGTGTAGTCCACACACATACGCCAAGTGCCATTCTTCTTAAGGACCAGCACCGGATTAGCCAACCACTCAGGATGAAATACTTCAACGATAAATCCAGCTACCAAGAGCCTGGCCACTTCTTCTCCAATATCCTTGCGTCTTTCTTCATTGAACCGGCGGAGAAACTGCTTGACTGGTTTATACTTCGGATCAACATTGAGAGTGTGCTCAGCGAGTTCTCTCGGTACACCTGGCATGTCAGACGGCTTCCACGCAAAGATGTCCCGATTCTCATGGATGAACTCGATGAGCACGCTTTCCTATTTCGGATCCAAGTTAGCGCTGATGCTAAACTGCTTGGACGAATCGCCGGGCACAAAGTCAACAAGCTTAGTCTCATCAGCCGATTTAAACTTCAGGGCCGGATCATGCTTTGTAGTTGGTTTCTTCAATGAAGTCATATCTGCTGGATCAACATTGTCTTTGTAAAACTTCAACTCTTCTGTTGCACAAACCGCAGCATAGGCTGCATCACCTTCTTCACACTCCAGAGCAATCTTGCGGCTCCCGTGCACTGTTATAGTTCCCTTATGACCCGGCATCTTGAGCTGCAGATAGACGTAACAGGGCCTTGCCATAAACTTAGCATAAGCCGGTCGTCCAAACAGGGCATGATATTGGCTCTTGATTTTCACCACTTCAAAGGTCAACTTCTCTGATCTTGAATCATGCTCGTCGCCAAAAGCAACCTCCAGGGCCATCTTACCAACAGGATATGCCGTTTTACCAGGCACCACACCATGGAACACCGTATTGGACGGTTTAAGATTTTTATCTGTTAACCCCATGCGACGGAAGGTTTCATAATAAAGAATATTAATACTACTCCCTCCATCCATGAGTACTTTGGTGAACTTATAACCTCCCACCTGAGGTGCCACTACCAACGCCGATGACCCGGATTATCAACCCGGGGCGGATGATCCTCTCGACTCCACACAATAGGCTGTTCAGACCAGCGTAAGTATCGGGGAACCGCCGGTTCAACGGAATTCACTACCCTTTTATGAAGCTTCTGATCACGCTTATCTAGGCTAGTGGTGAAGACATGATATGTCACGCCCAAGATGCGACCCTATCCTAATGGAACTCGAAGGTCCCACCAAGGATAGAAGCACATCTTGAAGACGCTTTTGCAAGGTGGATATCATTACATCAACATTACATAATAGTGGGGATACATCCAAGACATACAATGTCACATGAATACAACAATACAACATACATAAGATCAACATCCGACTACGGATGATACATAAACAGAAACTCAAACAATATCCACCCTGCTAGCCCAGTCTGCCGACCTAGAACCTATCCCCTGATTGAAGAAGAAGCAGAAGAAGAACTCCAAAACAAGTAACATCGCCCTCGCGTCAAGATCATCGCATAACCTTTACCTGCAACTGTTGGTGTAGTAATCAGAGCCACGAGGACTCAAAGAATCCCATTACCATGGGTATCAAGACTAGCAAAGCTTAATGGGAAAGGAAGGGGTAAAGTGGTGAGGTTGCAGCAGCGACTAAGCATGTATGATGGCTAACTTATGCAAATAAGAGCGAGGAGAGAAGCAAAGCAAGCGGTCGTCAACTAGTAATGATCAAGAAGTGATCCTGAACTCCTACTTACGTCAAACATAACCCAAAAACCGTGTTCACTTCCCGGACTCCGCCGAGAAGAGACCATCACGGCTACGCGGTTGTTTCGTTTTAATTCAAATCAGGTGTCAAGTTATCTACAACCAGATATCAACAAATTCCCATCTGCCACATAACCGCGGGCACGGCTTTCGAAAGTTCAAACCCTGCAGGGGTGTCCCAACTTAGCCCATGATAAGCTCTTGCGATCAACTAAGGATATTCCTTCTCCGGAAGGCCCGATCAATCTCGGAATCCCGGTTTACAAGACATTTCGACAATGGTAAAACAAGACCAGCAAAGCCGCCCGATGTGCCGACAATCCCGATAGGAGCTGCACATATCTCGTTCTCAGGGCAACACCGGATAAGCGAAGCGTACAGGTACCGACGTAACCCAAGTTGTCAAGGGATGGTCCCGCACGGTGCTCTAGTTTGGACCAACACTTAGACAAGCATTGGCCCGGGGGGGCTGAAATAAAGATGACCCTCGAGAGAGCGACTCCCAAGGGAAAATAGGAGGTGGTGAGGCAAATGGTAAAACCAAGGTTGGGCTTTGCTGGAGGAGTTTTATTCAAAGCGAACTGTCAAGGGGGTCCCACAAATCACCCAACCGCGTTAGGGACGCAAAAGACGGAAACTAGGGCGGCAAGAGTGGAACAGAACACCAGGCATAAGGCCGAGCCTTCCACCCTTTAACAAGTATATAGATGCATTAATAATATAAGAGATATTGTGATATCCCAACATAAACATAATCCAACATGGAGCAATCTTCATCTTCACCTGCAACTAGCAACGCTATAAGAGGGGTTGAGCAAAAGCGGTAACATAGTCAAACAACGGTTTGCTAGGAAGGGTGACAAAGGTTAAAGGTTCATGGCAATTTGGGAGGCTTGATAAGCAAGTGGTAGGTAACGCGGCATAGTGATGGAACGAAGCAACTAGCATAACAATGATAGTAATGAGATCCAAGGTGACGGTCATCTTGCCTGAAATCCCGCAAGGAAGAAGAACGAGTCCATGAAGAAGACGAACGGGAGTAGTCGAACGGATCCTCACAATCGCAACATTAACGAAACAAAGAAGCAACACTAGAAAGAAACAAACAACATGGTAAATGCACAAGCACAAACATGGCATGATGCATAATCAAGTATGATGCATGTCCGGTTTAATGAGGCATGGCATGGCAAAGTGCAACAAACAATAACTACAAATTAAGTGGAGCTCAATATGCCACGAGTTGCATATTGACGAAACACCACATCAATTATTTAGTTCGCTCTCGGTTTTGTACCCAACAATATTAAATATTGTTAAACATGACAAGAGGTGAAGGATAAGTAAACTAACTATCTAGGCAAATTTAACTGAGGCCGGAAATAAGAAACAACAATTCCGGAAAATCCTCATGTGCATATTTCAAATTTGGTACTGTTTTGCCCTAAACCATATTTTATTGTTGTTAAGCAGTAAAACAAAATGCACCAAGTTAATCTGTGCATTATTCTACCCCATTTACATATAAAGAACATTTTATTCCGAGCTACGGTTATTTAGTTATGAAATAAAACATTTTAGCATGGCATTTGAGCAAATTTAAACAAACAGCATTTTAAACATTTAAACATGGATGAAAGTGGTATATTATTAATCTACACAAAATTCTAAGCATTTTACATGTTTAAATCATTTTAATCCGATGCACGGTTGTTGAGTTATTAAATGCATGAACATGAGGGTGCAATCTGAAAACATGCAGTTCTCTGGATAATTAGACAAATTCGCAGCAGCGGAAAAAAATAACTACGGGCCGAAACTGAGGCAGACTGGGCCTCACTAGAGGGACTCAGCCCACGCGTTGAAGAGGGAGGCCGTCATGAGGGCGGCTGGGCCGGCACGGCTTGCGGGCCTCACGCAGAGGAGGCCGCTCGAGGCGATGCAGGTGGATCGAACAGGCAGGTGGGGGAGGCGCGGTCAACGCGGAAGAAGCAGAGGCCTCGCCGCGGCTGCGATGCAGAGGACGCGGGGAGCGGGACTTGGTGCTGGCGTCTCCCGGCGATGGCCGGCAGCAAGCGGAGCTTCGCAAGGCGGCGACCGAGGCGACGAACTGGAGGAGGTGCTCGGGCGGCTTGGCGAGGGGAGAGGTCAACGGGCGTGCCTCTCCGGGTGCAGAAGTGGTGGACGCGGCTGACGAACTCCATGGCGGGCTAGTTCCTACAGGCCGACGACGACACGTGGATTAGAGAGAGAACCAGGGGAAACAGGGTGAGGAGGAGGAGAGGCACGACCTTGGGACTTGGCATCCATGGCGGAGGAGCTTCTGCGGGTGCTCGGGACGGAGTTGGTGGCGTGCGAGGCGGCAGCTAAGGCTGGGCACGGTGACGAGGTGCTCGGTGTCAAGGGACGAAGGGGTTGGACGGACCCGAGGCTCTTCGGCGCGGATCGGCCGGGAACCACGACGGTGCAACATGCGGGAGCTACGGGAGGCCATCCATGGCGGCGCTGCGAAGACAACAGAGAGAGATAGAGAGAGCGGCGTGAGAGAGAGAAGACAGAAACAGGAGGGGAAAGGGAGCAGGGCTGCCGGGGCACTCATCTTCGGCAAGGGGCCGGGGGATGCCTGCGAGGGTTGGTGACGAGATGCTCCAGTCGGCTCCTTGCCGGAGCAACGCGACGGAGGTGGAGCGGGGGTGCGGGAGAAGGGGCTCGAGCTCCTGGTGCTTGACGAAGACGGCGCGGAGGCCCTCCAGCCGGAGAGGCTGTGCTGTGGTGGTTGGCTCGCTAGGGAAATCGAGGGAGAGCGGGTGGATTTTTTGGATCGAGAGGAGATCCCGAGGAAGAGGGGACTGGAGGAGTGGCGGCGGCGGGATTTGTAGGATGGGACAGCTCCCCTAGATTTTATATTTTAGGGTTGCTCTATTTATATAGTAAGTAGGCTACGGTTAGGGGGTATTTGGTCCCTCCGATTAAATCGGATGGTTCTAGATAAATAGGCTAGTGAGACCAAACAAAGAAAACGGAGATGTTTTAGACATGTTTGGGGATGATCTGAATGCAACGGTGATGATTGAGCGGGTCGGGTTCGGGACAACTTTCGGGCGCGCACACGAGGGGTCTGTGGTTGGCAGAGAGGTTAGGTGGTCGGACAAGAGGGAAGCAAAAACACGGTTGGTCTTGGAATGGTCAACGAAGGCAAGGGGGGACGCGGCAACTACGAACGGGTGCAAACTTTATGAAAACATGCAGATGCAATGCGCATGATGCTATGAGATGAGATGCCTGACATGAACAAAATGCAAAACAAAAGACAAAACCCAACCACGAAGGAAAATAATATATCGCATCTCCGGAAAAGGCAAGAGTTGGAGTTACAAATATGGAAAGTTACGTCCGGGGCGTTACATGATACTGCCCGCTATTCAACTGCTTCGGGTTGCTCTGGTAACCCGACTGCTGTTGCTGATTGCCCTGATGATTATAACCACCTTGGTTGCCCTGATTACCTTGATTGTTATGTCCATCCTAATTACCATGAAAGACGGAACCGGAATTTCCTCCGCCATAACCCGGCCCATGAGATCCAGGGCCTGAACCGCCACCGGTCCATGATCATACCGGAAAGAATCAGAATTTTTGAACTCTTGCATGATGTAATAATCTTTCCAGAGGTGCGTGGACGGGTTCTCCTTTGTCCCGTGCTTCGGGCAAGGCTGGTTCAACACATAAGACAGGCGGTCCGGATTAGGGCTTGGTCCTCCACCATGCTGGGGCGGTTTACCCTTACGCCGCTGGCCCTTGTCATGCGTGTTGGTATTAGCCACAAAGTCTAAACTGTGGTCCGCCTTACACTTGCCGCCATTTCCATGACCCGCCGGATTGTGGTGCTGCCCCTTGGCGTTGCCGCTCCTTTTTCCCTTCCCTGTCTTATCATCATCAGACTCGGGATCCTTGGTACTATCAGAGTCGGCATACTTCACCAAAGCGGCCATGAGAGTTCCCATGTCATTACAATGACGTTTGAGCCGTCCCAACTTTAACTTCAGGGGTTCAAATCGGCAATTGCCTTCCAATGTTAAAACTGCGTTATCAGCGTTGATGCGGTCCGATGAATGCAAAATTTCCGAAACCCGACGCACCCAACGGGTTGTTGACTCTCCTTCCTCCTGGACACAGGCAGCTAAGTCCACAGTTGACATGGGCTACTTGCATGTATCCTTCAAATTCTGGATAAACCGGGCTCTCAACTCGGCCCATGATCTGATAGAATTAGCCGGCAAGCTCTTCAGCCAAGTGCGGGCCGTCCCCTCTAGCATCATGGTGAAGTATTTCGCACACACCGCATCGTCCACATCCAGCATCTCCATGTCCATCTCATAGCTTTCGACCCATGTCTCAGGGAACAAATCGGCAGTGTAATTCGGCACCTTGCGCGGGCCTTTGAAATCCTTGGGCAGGCGCACATTGCGCAACGCTGGCACAAGACAGATACTCCCAAAGAACTAGAAGTAACTCCTGGTTCCACCGATGTGGTTGGACGAACCGGAGTAAGCTAACGGGCTTCATGCTGCGCCGCTAACTCGGCCTCTCTACGTGCCCGAGCCCAGTCCACCACCTCCTGAGCATCACCAGCACCACCCGCCGGGTTATTGCCACGGGGCGGATCACGGTTCCGCTCGTTGCTTGACACTGCCGGTTCATCCATACGCCTGCTGTAACTACGGCTTGGGCGGGGAGTGGAATGGATCCGATCGCGACTATATGAATAATCCTCCTGGTGAACCAAAGCTGTCTGAAGAAGCTCCCTAACCCGACGTGTCTCGACCGCCGCCGGAGACTCGCCTTCGATTGGGATGGCCGCCAGCCGTGAAGCGGCAGCGACAATGTTGTCCATCGGGTTAGAGTAATGACCTGGTGGTGTCGGGACATGCTGTGTCACAATGTTGTTCTGACGAGGCGGATCCACCGAACGCGGGTGAACCGGCACCCCCGCTCCAGGTGCCTCCGCCCGGTTTACCACCGGTGGATTACTGGTCCCTGCTCCTGGGGTATTAAAGAGGTTCTTAGCTTCATCAACCGGTGGCAGGCGAGATCGGTACCTCCTTTTTAGGACATCGCCTTTTTAGGACATCGTCCGACGCACTCTGATCCAGCATAAGCCGGTAAGCCTGTGCATCCAATGTGGCCCGTTCCGCAGCCATCCTGGTATCCTCTGCTACCAGGTCGGCCTTGGCCTGAGTGATCTGATCTTTCACCTTCGCGATTTCCGCATTATGCGCATCTTGGTCCGCTGGGTTAACCTCCGCCATCAGCGTTGCCAAAGCGTCAAACAAATCAGACAGAACCTGAGCCGGTGGTTGCACTGGGCCTCCTGCCCCGGCCACTGTCGCCATTGTTGATCCGGAAATCATCACCGCTGCGGTCGAAGAGTGGAGCGTTGGTTGCGTACCGGCCATGAAGATTGCAACCCGGTTTGGCAGATCAAAGGGGTCCGGAATACTGTCGTCATCGGAACAGCCCTCAATCCGGCCATCTTGCAACTGGTACAACGACTTGTTCTCTCCGGTCGATGACTCGTCGCTGGAATAAACGACGGTTTCACCACCAGAGTCTGATATATCCTCAGATTCACCTCCATGGATGACTCCCACGAAGGCACGCTTCATGACAGGCTTGACCCAGGCAGATCTCGCATGCTGAGCCGTTTCGACGAGGTCGGTGCAGATGTCTGGCTCAGGGCCTGGTTCGCCAATCTTTCCAATGAAAACGTGTATGCCACCAAAGGGGACCCGGTACCCGTACTCGATTGAGCCGGCCTCAGGGCCCCAGCCTGCATCATCGATGTAGAGCTTGCCGCGATGACTCTTGGTCATCTGGCCCACAACGTAACCCTTGAGTCATTCGAAGCTACCCTCCAAGAACTTGAAACCATCGTGCGATAGCCCCACGGTGGGCGCCAACTGTCGTGGGTTTGTCACGGCAGATGTCCTCATGAAAGGACATAGTCGTGGAGCCATCGCTACGAGTTAGCTTAAAGGGGTTAAACCGGACAAGGGACACGAGAGTTGTATACTAGTTCGGCCCCTTACGATGAAGGTAAAAGCCTACGTCTAGTTGTGATGGAATTGCTGGGGTTTCGATGACCAGGGAGCGAATACGCTTTGCCTGAGTCTCGAGTTGTTGTCTGTTGTCCTTGAACCGCCGCCGGGTCGTCCCCTTATATACATGGGTTGACGCCCGTCGATTTACAGAATCCCGAGGCCGGCTCATAAACGTGTCCGGCTCGGTCTCTGCTCTTTCTATCTTACAACACAAGTTTACATACTAATACCGGTTTATATCTACAGGACTTAAACCGGATCTGAGCCCTGGGCCTTCATAAAGCGTCACCGTCTGTCTTCATGGGCTTCAGATATAATGAACTATCTATGGGGTTAACCCGGCCTCTCCTAGCCGGTTTACACCCAGTGGTAATATCCCCAACACTACCCGTGCCCACCTTCTAATGAGAGTAACTCTTCAACTCATACATTGTTTAATTTCCCTTCGTGCTTACCGAAGGATGATTGCTATGATGATTGTTATGATCATGTTGATTACTTTGAAATATCCCTTTTTGATGATGCTTGCTATGCTTGTGGGCAAGATGCCAATATGAATTATGCTTATAGAGATGAACTTGCTATAGTTCCTTATGTTAAACATGAAATTGTTGCTATTGCACCCATGCATGATAGTCCTATTATCTTTTTGAATTCTCTAGACTACACTATATCGGAGAAGTTTGCCTTTATTAAGGATTATATTGATGGGTTGCCTTTTACCGCTGCACATGATGATTTTGATAGATATAATATGCATGTGCTTGCTGCTCCTACTTGCAATTATTATGAGAGAGGAATTATATCCCCACCTCTCTATGTTTCCAACATGATAAAATTGCAAGAAACTATTTATACTATGCATTGGCCTTTACTATGTGTGCATGAATTGTTCTTTTATGACATGCCGATGCATAGGAAGAGGGTTAGACCTCGTCATTGCTTGATATATGTTGCTTTGTGCTCACTACTAAATGCAAAATCATTGCTAATTCAAATTGGCTTTGATATACCTTGGGATCCGGGTGGATCCATTACTTGAGCACCTTATGCCTAGCTTAATGGCTTTAAATAAAACGTTGCCAGGGAGACAACCCGGAAGTTTTAGAGAGTCATTTATTTCTGTTGAGTGCTTTTATATAGTTTAAAAACACAAAAAATAATGAGGGGAACCCAAAACTTTTTCAAAAAGGAAAGTGAATCTTGATTACAGAACTTTTCAACAAAACTAATTATCCCCTTGTACAATTCCATTGTATTATAAAAATAATGTGCCAAGGTTTGCCTTTAGGATGTTTACAATGCTTGTTGGTTTGTACGGTGCAGGACAGAAACTTTGGCTGTAGTGCACGATTTTTCATTTTTTACTGGAACGTCAAACGGTTCTGATTCTTTTTGCACTGTCTTTCTATAAAAATTGTTTATTTTTACTAGTTTTGGCGGAATTTTTAAAGTACCTGAAGTATGGTCAATGTTCAGATTGTTACAGACTGTTCTATTTTAGACAGATTCTGTTTTTGATGCATAGTTTGCTTGTTTTGATGAAACTATCGATTTATATCAGTGGATTAAGCCATGAAAAAGTTATACTACAGTATACAAAATGCAAAAACAAAATATGAATTGGTTTGCAACAGTACTTAGAGTAGTGATTGCTTCATTATAATAACGGATCTTACCGAGTTTTATGTTGAAGTTTTGTGTGGATGAAGTGTTCGATGATCGAGAAGGTCCCGATGTGAGGAGAAGGAAGAGAGGCAAGAGCTCAAGCTTGGGGATTCCCAAGGCACCCCAAGTAAATATTCAAGGAGACTCAACCGTCTAAGCTTGGGGATGCCCCGGAAGGCATCCCCTCTTTCTTCAACAAGTATCGGTATGTTTTCGGACTCGTTTCGTTCATGCGATATGTGCAATCTTGGAGCGTCTTTTGCATTTAGTTTTCATTTTTCTTTTATGCACCATGCTGGTATGAGGTAGTCCTTGGTTGATTTATAGAATGCTCATTGCACTTCACTTATATTCTTTGAGCATGGCTTTATAGAATGCTTCATATGCTTCACTTATATCATTTGAAGTTTGGATTGCCTGTTTCTCTTCACATAGAAAACCACCATTTGTAGAATGCTATTTTGCTTCACTTATATTCTTTGAGCATGGCGTTATAGAATGCTTCATATGCTTCACTTATATCATTTGAAGTTTGGATTGCCTGTTTCTCTTCACATAGAAAACCACCATTTGTAGAATGCTCTTTTGCTTCACTTATATTTGTTAGAGCATGGGCATATCTTTTGTAGAAAGAATTAAACTCTCTTTCTTCACTTATATCTATTTAGAGAGTTGACAGGAATTGGTCATTCACATGGTTAGTCATAATATCCTACATAAAACTTGTAGATCACTAAATATGATATGTTTGATTCCTTGCAATAGTTTTGCGATATAAAGATGGTGATATTAGAGTCATGCTAATGGGTAGTTGTGGATTGTAGAAATACTTGTGTTGAAGTTTGTGATTCCCGTAGCATGCACGTATGGTGAACCATTATGTAACGGGTTGGAGCATGAGGTATTTATTGATTGTCTTCCTTATGAGTGGCGGTCGGGGACGGCGATGGTCTTTTCCTACCAATCTATCCCCTAGGGGCATGCATAGTAGTACTTTGCTTGAGGGCTAATAAACTTTTGCAATAAGTATATGAGTTCTTTATGACTAATGTTGAGTCCATGGATTATACGCACTCTCACCCTTCCATCATTGCTAGCCTCTTGATGCGTGCATTTCCCTTTCTCACCTTGAGAGTTGGTGCAAACTTCGCCGGTGCATCCAAACCCCGTGATACGATACGCTCTTTCACACATAAACCTCATTATATCTTCCTCAAAACAGCCACCATACCTACCTATCATGGCATTTCCATAGCCATTCCGAGATATATTGCCATGCAACTTCCATCATCATCATATACCTGACTTGAGCATTTATTGTCATATTGCTTTGCATGATCGTAAGATAGCTAGCATGATGTTTTCATGGCTTGTCCGTATTTTGATGTCATTGCTATGCTAGATCATGGCACATCCCGGTACACCGCTGGAGGCATTCATATAGAGTCATATCTTTGTTCTAGTATCGAGTTGTAATATTGAGTTGTAAGTAAACAAAAGTGTGATGATCATCATTATTATAGCATTGCCCCGTCCAAAAAAAAGAGAGGCCAAAGAAGCCTAAATAAAAAAGGGGGCCAAAGAAGCCCGCAAAAAAAGAGAAAATGGGGCAATGTTACTATCCTTTTACCACACTTGTGCTTCAAAGTAGCACCATGTTCTTCATATAGAGAGTCTCTTGAGTTATCACTTTTATATACTAGTGGGAATTTTCATTATAGAACTTGGCTTGTATATTCCGATGATGGGCTTCCTCAAATGCCCGAGGTCTTCATGAGCAAGCAAGTTATATGCACACCCACTTAGTTTCCAGTTTGATATTTCATACACTTATAGCACTTAGTGCATCCGTTGCATGGCAATCCCTCCTATGTGAGTGAGTAGGGATTGCCATGCAATGGATGCACTAGAACTACAAGTGTATGAAAGCTCAACAAAAGAAACTAAGTGGATGTGCATCCAACTTGCTTGCTCACGAAGACCTAGGGCATTTTGAGGAAGCCCATCATTGGAATATACAAGCCAAGTTCTATAATGTAAAATTCCCACTAGTATATGAAAGTGACAACATAAGAAACTTTCTATCAAGATTGTTCAGAGTCCCGGATGAGATCACGGACATGACGAGGAGTCTCGATATGGTCGAGAGGTAAAGATTGATATATTGGAAGGTAGTATTCGGACACCGGAAAGGTTCCGGAGTGTATCGGGTACATATCGGAGTACCGGAGGGGTTACCGGAACCCGCCGGGGAAAGATATGGGCCATATGGGCCATAGGAGAGAGGCTAACCAGCCCACAAGGGGCTGGTGCGCCCCCCACAAGGGAGGAGGCCGAATTGGTTTAGGGAAGCGGGCGCCACCCCCCTTTCCTTCTCCTACTCCCTCTCCTTCCCCCTGTCCACCTCCATGAGAAGGAAAAGAAGGGGGGCCAAATCCTACTAGGACTAGGAGTCCTCGTAGGACTCCCCCCTTGTGGCGCGCCCCCTAGGGTCGGCCTCCTCCCTCTCCCTCCTTTATATACATGGGCAAGGCACCCCTTGGAGACACACCAATTGTTCCAAGCCGTGTGCGGCGTCTCCCTCCACAGTTTACTCCTCCGGTCATATTCACGTAGTGCTTAGGCAAAGCCCTGTGCGGATCACATCACCATCACCGTCACCATGCCGTCGTGCTGACGAACTCTCCCTCGACACTTTGCTAGATCAAGAGTTCGAGGGACGTCATCGAGCTGAACGTGTGCAGAACTCGGAGGTGTCGTACGTACGGTACTTGATCGATCGGATCACGAAGATGTTCAACTACATCAACCGTGTTAACCTAACGCTTCCGCTTTTGGTCTACGAGGGTACGTGGACACACTCCCCCCCCACTCCTTTCTATGCATCTCCTAGATAGATTCTTCCGTGATCGTAGGAATTTTTTTGAAATTACATGCTATGTTCCCTAGCAGGACCTGCCAGCGGTTGTACTCCATGGCCGCGAGCTCGGCCATGTGGAAGCTACTGATACGTCTCCAACATATCTATAATTTTTGATTGCTCCATGCTATATTATATACTGTTTTGGACAATATTGGGCTTTATTTTCCACTTTTATATTATTTTTGGGACTAACCTATTAACCGGAGGCCCAGCCCGTAATTGCTGTTTTTGCCTATTTGAGTTTCAAGAAACGGAATATCAAACGGAGTCCAAACGGAATGAAACCTTCGGGAACGTGATTTTCTCACCGAATATGATCCAGGAGACTTGGATCCTACGTCAAGAAAGAAAGGAGGTGGGCACGAGGTAGGGGGCGCGCCTACCCCCCCAGGGTGCGCCCTCCACCCTCGTGGGCCCCACCTTGCTCCACCGACGTACTCCTTCCTTGTATATGTACCTACGTGCCACCAAATGATCAGATATAGAGCCAAAAACCTAATTCCACCGCCGCAACCTTCTGTACCCACGAGATCCCATCTTGGGGCCTGTTCCGGAGCTCCGCCGGAGAGGGCATCCACCACGGAGGGCTTCTACATCATCACCATAGCCCCTCCGATGAAGTGTGAGTAGTTTACCTCAGACCTTTGTGTCCATAGTTAGTAGCTAGATGGCTTCTTCTCTCTTTTGGATCTCAATAAAATGTTCTCCCCTCTCGTGGAGATCTATTCGATGTAATCTTCTTTTTGCGGTGTGTTTGTTGAGACCGATGAATTGTGGGTTTATGATCAAGATTATCTATGAACAATATTTGAATCTTCTCTGAATTCTTTTATGTATGATTGGTTATCTTTGCAAGTCTCTTCGAATTATCAGTTTAATTTGGCCTACTAGATTGGTTTTTCTTGCATTGGGAGAAGTGCTTAGCTTTGGGTTCAATCTTGCGGTGTCCTTTCCCAAAGGATGAGGGGCAGCAAGGCACGTATTGTATTGTTGCCATCGAGGATAACAAGATGGGGTTTTGTCATATTGCATGAATTTATCCATCTACATCATGTCATCTTGCTTAAGGCGTTACTGTTTTCATTAACTTAATACTCTAGATGCATCTTTGGATAGCGGTCGATGAGTGGAGTAATAGTAGTAGATGCAGGCAGGAGTCGGTGTACTTGTCTCAGACGTGATGCCTATATACATGATCATACCTAGATATTCTCATAACTATGCTCAATTCTGTCAATTGCTCAACTACTTATGCTCTTGAGAGAAGCCACTAGTGAAACCTATGGCCCCCGGGTCTATCTTCATCATATTAATCTCTATCATTTTATTATTGCCTTTGCTTTTTACTTTGCTTTTTATTTTACTTTGCATCTTTATCACAAAAATACCAAAAATATTATCTATCATATCTATCAGATCTCACTCTTGTAAGTGACCGTGAAGGGATTGACAACCCCTATTCGCGTTGGTTGCAAGGAGTTATTTGCTTTGTGTAGGTACGAGGGACTCATGGCCGTAGCCTCCTCTTTGGATTGATACCTTGGTTCTCAAAAACTGAAGGAAATACTTACGCTACTTTGTTGCATCATCCTTTCCTCTTCAAGGAAATCCAGCGCAATGCTCAAGAGGTAGCAAGAAGAATTTCTGGCGCTGTTGCCGGGGAGTCTACGCAAAAGTCAACATACCAAGTACCAATCACAATCCCTTATATCTCGCATTACATTATTTGCCATTTTCCTCTCGTTTTCCTCTCCCCCACTTCACCTTTTATTCGCCCTCTCTTTTCCGTTTGCCTTTTTCTCGCTTGCTTTTTGTTTGCTCGTGTGTTGGATTGCTTTTTTGTCGCGATGGCTCAAGATAATACCAAATTGTGTGACTTTACCAGTACCAACAATAATGATTTCCTTAGCACTCCGATTGCTCCTCTTACCAATACTGAATCTTGTGAAATCAATACTGCTTTGTTGAATCTTGTCATGAAAGATCAATTCGCCGGCCTTCCCAGTGAAGATGCTGCTACTCTGAATAGCTTCGTTGATTTATGTGATATGCAAAAGAAGAAAGATATTGATAATGATATTGTTAAATTGAAGCTATTTCCTTTTTCGCTTAGAGATCGTGCTAAAGCTTGGTTTTCGTCTTTGCCTAAAAATAGTATTGATTCTTGGAACAAGTGCAAAGATGCTTTTATCTCTAAGTATTTTCCTCCCGCTAAGATCATCTCTCTTGGAAACGATATTATGAATTTCAAGCAACTTGATCATGAACATGTTGCACAAGCTTGGGAGAGGATGAAATTAATGATACGTAATTGCCCTACTCATGGTTTGAATTTGTGGATGATTATACAAAAAAATTTATGCCGGATTGAATTTTGCTTCTAGAAATCTTTTAGATTCGGCCATGAGGCACTTTTATGGAAATCACTTTGGGAGAAGCTACTAAACTCCTAGATAATATTATGGTTAATTATTCTCAGTGGCACACTGAAAGATCTACTAATAAAAAAGTGCATGCAATAGAAGAAATTAATGTTTTGAGTGGAAAGATGGATGAACTTATGAAATTATTTGCTACTAAGAGTGTTTCTTCTGATCCTAATGATATGTCTTTGTCTACTTTGATTGAGAATAATAATGAATCTATGGATGTGAATTTTGTTGGTAGGAATAATTTTGGTAACAACGCGTATAGAGGAAACTTTAATCCTAGGCGTTATCCTAGTAATTCCTCTAATAATTATGGAAATTCCTACAACAACTCTTATGGAAATTTTAATAAGATGCCCTTTGAATTTTAGACTAGTGTTAAAGAGTTTATGAATTCACAAAAGAATTTTAATGCTTTGCTTGAAGAGAAAGTGCTTAAAGTTGATGAATTGGCTAGGAACGTTGATTGAATTTCTCTTGATGTTTATTCTTTAAAGCTTAGATCTATCCCTCATAAGCATGATATCAATGAGTCTCTCAAAGCCATGAGAATTTCCATTTATGAGTGCAAAGAAAGAACTGCTAGGATGCGTGCTACGAAAGATGCCTTTATTAAAGCGTGTTCTTCTAGTTCCTATGAAAATAAAGATGAAGATCTAAAAGTTATTGATGTGTCTCCTATTAAATCTTTGTTTTGCAATATGAATCTTGATAGCGATGAGACTGAATATGATTCACCTAGAAGGCATTCCAAGAATTCGGAGTTTTTAGATCTTGATGCTAAAATTAATAAAAGTGGGATTGAAGAAATCAAAACCCTAGATGTTACTAAACCCACTATTTTGGATTTTAAGGAATTTAATTATGAAATTTGCTCTTTGATTGATTGTATTTCCTTGTTACAATCCGTGCTAAATTCTCCTCACGCTTATAGTCAAAATAAAGCGTTTACTAAACATATTGTTGATGCCTTGATGCAATATTATGAGGAAAAGATTGAGTTGGAAGTCTCTATCCCTAGAAAACTTTATGATGAGTGGGAACCAACTATTAAAATTAATATCAAAGATCATGAGTTTTATGCTTTATGTGATTTGGGTGCTAGTGTTTCCACTATTCCCAAAACTTTGTGCGATTTGCTAGATCTCCGCGATTTTGATGATTGCTCTCTAAACTTGCACCTTGCGGATTCCACTATTAAGAAACCTATGGGAAGAATTAATGATGTTTTTATTGTTGCAAATAGTAATTATGTGCCAGTAGATTTTATCGTTCTTGATATAGATTGCAATCCTTCATGTCCTACTATTCTTGGTAGACCTTTTCTTAGAACGATTGGTGCAACTATTGATACGAAGGAAGGGAATATTAGATTCCAATTTCCATTAAATAAAGGCACGGAACACTTCCCTAGAAATAAAATAAAATTACCATATGAATCTATCATGAGAGCCACTTATGGATTGCCTACCAAAGATGGCAATACCTAGATCTATCCTTGCTTTTATGCCTAGCTAGGGGCGTTAAACGATAGCGCTTGTTGGGAGGCAACCCAATTTTATTTTTAGTTTTTTTGCTTTTGCTGATGTTTAGGAATAAATAATCCATCTACCTTCTGTTTAGATGTGGTTTTATGTTTTAATTAGTGTTTGTTCCAAGTTAAACCTATAGGATCTTCTTGGA
This sequence comes from Aegilops bicornis, assembly GCA_021605145.1. NCBI lineage: Eukaryota > Viridiplantae > Streptophyta > Magnoliopsida > Poales > Poaceae > Aegilops > Aegilops bicornis. Next base: position 574,030,113 of record CM038670.1, on the reverse strand, counting down.
TGATAGTTATTTGATCTTGCTGTAATTTCCAGAAATTTTCGGTTCACGAAAACAATTGTTAAAAATCACCAGGACGTGATAAAATAGTGATTACAATTGCTGCTGATCAATAATAAAATTGCCTATGTCTTCCTATTTTGGCTGAATTTTTGGAGTTCCATAAGTTTGCGTTAGTTACAGATTACTACAGACTGTTCTGTTTTTGACAGATTCTGTTTTTTGTGTGTTGTTTGCTTATTTTGATGAATCTATGGCTAGTAAAATAGTTTATAAACCATATAGAAGTTGGAATATAGTAGGTTTAACACCAATATAAATAAAGAATGAGTTTATTACAGTACCTTGAAGTGGTATTTTGTTTTCTTTCGCTAACGGAGCTCACGAGATTTCTGTTGAGTTTTCTGTTGTGAAGTTTTCAAGTTTTTTGGGTGAAATCTTTTGATGGATTATGGAACAAGGAGTGGAAAGAGCCTAAGCTTGGGGATTCCCATGGCACCCCCCAAGATAATCTAAGTACACCAAAAATTCAAAGCTTGGGGATGCCCCGGAAGGCAACCCCTCTTTCGTCTACTTCCATCGGTAACTTTACTTGGAGCTATATTTTTATTCACCACATGGTATGTGTTTTGCTTGGAGCGTCTTGTATGATTTGAGTCTTTGCTTTTTAGTTTGACACAATCATCCTTGCTGTACAAACCTTTTGAGAGATCCATACAGGATTTGGAAATTGTTAGAATACTCTATGTGCTTCACTTATATCTTTTGAGCTATATAGTTTTGCACTAGTGCTTCACTTATATCTTTTAGAGCACGGTGGTGGATTTGTTTTATAGAAACTATTTATATCTCATGCATCACTTCGATTATTTTGAGAGTCTTAAATAGCATGGTAATTTGCTTAATAATCCTAATATGCTTGGTATTCAAGATTTGTAAAACTTTCTTTTGAGTGCGTTGAATACTAAGAAAAGTTTGATGCTTGATAATTGTTTTGAGATATGAAGATGGTGATATTAGAGTCATGCTAGTTGAGTAGTTGTGAATTTGAGAAATACTTGTGTTAAGGTTTGTGATTCACGTAGCATGCACGTATGGTGAACCGTTATGTGATGAAGTCGGAGCATGATTTATTTATTGATTGTCTTCCTTATGAGTGGCAGTCGGAGACGAGCGATGGTCTTTTCCTACCAATCTATCCCCCTAGGAGCATGTGCGTAATACTTTGCTTTGATAACTTGTAGATTTTTGCAATAAGTATATGCGTTCTTCATGACTAATGTTGAGTCCATGGATTATACGCATTTTTCCTCCTCCCACCATTGCTAGCCTCTCTAATACCGCGCACTTTTCGCCGGTATCATACACCCACCATATACCTTCCTCAAAACAGCCAACATACCTACCTATCATGGCATTTCCATAGCCATTCCGAGATATATTGCCATGCAACTTTCCACCGTTCCGTTTATTAAGATACGCTCCATCATTGTCATATTGCTAGCATGATCATGTAGTTGACATTGTACTTGTGGCAAAGCCACCGTTCGTAATTCTTTCATACATGTCACTCATGAGTCATTGCACATCCCGGTACACCGCCGGAGGCATTCATATGTAGTCATATTTTGTTCTAAGTATCGAGTTGTAATTCTTGAGTTGTAAGTAAATAAAAGTGTGATGATCATCATTTTTTAGAGCATTGTCCCAGTGAGGAAAGGATGATGGAGACTATGATTCCCCCACAAGTCGAGATGAGACTCCGGACTAAAAAAAGAGAAAAAAGAGGCCAAAAAAGGAGACCGATGAATTGTGGGTTTATGATCAAGTTTATCTATGAACAATATTTGAATCTTCTCTGAATTCTTTTATGTATGATTGGTTATCTTTGCAAGTCTCTTTGAATTATCAGTTTGGTTTGGCCTACTAGATTGGTTCTTCTTGCAATGAGAAAAGTGCTTAGCTTTGGGTTCAATCTTATGTGTCCTTACCCAAAGGATGTATAAGGGCAGCAAGGCACATATTGTATTGTTGCCATCGAGGATAACAAGATGGTTTTTTATCATATTGCATGAATTTATCCCTCTACATCATGTCATCTTGCTTAAGGCGTTACTCTGTTTTCATTAACTTAATACTCTAGATGCATCTTTGGATAGCGCTCGATGAGTGGAGTAATAGTAGTAGATGCAGGCAGGAGTCGGTGTACTTGTCTCGGACGTGATGCCTATATACATGATCATACCTAGATATTCTCATAACTATGCTCAATTCTGTCAATTGCTCAACAGTAATTCGTTCACCCACCATAGAATACTTATGCTCTTGAGAGAAGCCACTACTGAAATCTATGGCCCCCGGGTCTATCTTCCTCATATTAATCTCTATCACTTTATTATTGCCTTTGCTTTTTTACTTTGCTTCTTATTTTACTTTGCATCTTTATCACAAAATACCAAAAATATTATCTATCATATCTATCAGATCTCACTCTCATAAGTGACCGTGAAGGGATTGACAACCCCTATTCGCGTTGGGTGCGAGGAGTTATTTGCTTTGTGTAGGTACGAGGGACTCGCGCGTAGCCTCCTACTGGATTGATACCTTGGTTCTCAAAAACTGAGGGAAATACTTACGCTACTTTGCTGCATCATCCTTTCCTCTTCAAGGAAATCCAACGCAGTGCTCAAGAGGTAGCAGCTACCGAGACACCGGCGGGTTTGGATCTCCTGATCTGTAATCTCGGCGAGCCACGTCCCCCACCACCACTGCCGGACCCCGAGGTAGGACCTCGTCGGCTGCCGGGTCTGAGGAAGGATGGGGAAGTCCTCGAACCGGCGTAGGGGCACGGCAGTGGGCGGATCGGGGGACCAGCGACGGCAGATCGAGCCTGCGGAGGACAACGGGGACACCTCGGTGGCCACCTCGCTGGCGTCGGGCGAAAAGGCCACGATAAACCTCTTTTGGGGCATTGGCTCCTCGAGCTCCCTGGCACACAGGCAGAGGTTGAGGATGGAGGCATCGGCGACCTACCAATGGTTTCAAGGGTTGTGTGAGCGGAGGTTTTGGGGAGTGTGTGGTGTGTGTCGAGGGGGCGGGGGGAGGGGGGGGAAGGTGGTGTGTGAGGAAATACTGCGGCAACTGAAAATTTTACTAGGCGGGAGTAACAAGGCGGGGCTACTGCAAATTTGGATCAAGGGCGAGCAGATATTTTTGAGATTGCGAAGGATGCAGAGGCGGGAGTAAAATGCCGGGGCTACTGAAAATTTGAATCAAGGGGCTGAAGCAGAGCGGGAGTAACAGACATCGCACACGATCCACACATACTAATCGTGTGCTATCAAACATTAAAACCTTCCAGGCAGTACATATTTTCGAGATTACGAGGCAGTAATATTTTCGAGATTGCGAGGGATGCAAAGGCGGGAGTATTTGGGGATCGAGCTAGTGTGCTTGACACGCCGGCTATGGACTATAGCCGACGCACCTTCTCGCATAAGCCATAGGCGTACTATACACCGACGGTGCTCCAGGATATTTTGTACTACATATTACACGGTTGGTGATAATAAACTGTGTGGGATCTACTTGATTTTTTATCTAGATTTGAATTACATAATGGGGTCACAGCGGCAATGGATGGTGTTTTAATTGCTAGACCTTTTATCTAAAGTGAACATGCAACTATATGTGTGTCATAAAAGAATTGGAATTATTCAGGGTTCGTTTGGAAATTTTATACATTAAACTGGTTTTCTAGCCATTTTAGTTGCACAATTCAAAATTAAACTACATGCACATGCTCCGGTGCATATAAATTGGTTGAAAAATCAAATATGTGTCCTTGGGTGCATGCTTAGATCCCATGCAAGAATTGGGAATGAATTTCAAACACAAGGGCAATATTGATTGCCGGCAAAACATTGAGATACCTGGTTTTTAAATTCTAGTAAATCCAGAAATCATCAGAATTCATGAAACTTGGCACGGTATCATGGAGCGGCATCAACATGCCATGGTAAAAAAATTGTCCCATTTGGGGCAGGTTTGGGTATAAGCTTCTCACAAACCAGAGCTTCTCACAACAAGCCTGATGGTTTCGATACGGAACTTGCCACCTTTGGGGACGAAACGATATTCGTTGCCTCTTATTGCTTTCAAAACTTTTCTAGTGTCAACATAGAACAACAGGAGTGTTGTGTTAAGTTTTGGAATTTTTTGGGGTTCGTTTGGACATTTGTATACATTAACTGGGTTTTCTAGGCATTTTATGTGCATAATTCAAATTTGAAATACATGCACATAATCAAGTGCATATAAATTGGTTGAAAAATCAAATATGTGTCCTTGGGTGCATGCTTAGGTCCCATGCAAGAAATGGGAATGAATTTCAAACACCGGTGCAATGTTGATTGCCGGCAAAACATTGAGATACCTAATTTTTAAATTCTAGTAAGTCCAGAACTCGTCTGAAGTTCATGAAACTTGGCATGGTATCATCAAGCGGCATCAACATGCCGTGGTAAAAAATTATCCCATCTGGGGCAGGTTTGGGTATAAGATTCTCACAACAAGCCTGATGGTTCTGGTACGGAACGTGCCACCTTTGGGTTTTCAATGCATTTATGTGCATAATTCAAATTTGAACTACATGCACATGCTCTAATGCATCTAAATTGGTTGAAAATTCAAATATGTGTCCTAGGTTGTATGCTTATGTCCCATGCAAGAAATGGGGATGAATTTCGAACACCACGGCACCGTGGCTCTCGGGCAAACATCGACATACTTGCTTTTGTAATTCTAGTAAATCCAAAAGTCGTCCGAAATTCATGAAACTTGGCATGCTATCATGGAGCGGCATCAACATGCCGTGGTAAAAAAATTCCCATTTGGGGCAGGTTTGGGTATAAGCTTCTCACAACAAGTGTGATGGTTTTGGTAGGGAACGTTTCACCTTTCTAGACGAAACGATATCCGTTTTCTCTTCTTGATTTCAATTTTTTTTCGTAGTGTCAACATAGAACAACAGGAGTGTTGTGTTAATTTTTGGAATTTTTCGGGGTTCATTTTGACATTTTTATACATTAATTGAGTTTTCAATGCATTTATGTGAATAATTCAAATTTGAACTACATGCACATGCTCTAATGCATCTAAATTGGTTGAAAATTCAAATACGTGTCCTTGGTTGCATGCTTAGGTCCCATGCAAGAAACGGGGATGAATTTCGAACACCACGGCACCATGGCTCTCCGGCAAACAACGACGTACTTGCTTTTGTAATTCTAGTAAATCCAAAAGTCGTCCGAAATTCATGAAACTTGGCATGCTATCATGGAGCGGCATCAACATGCCATGATAATTTTTTTGTCCCATTTGGGGCAGGTTTGGGTATAAGCTTCTCACAAACCAGAGCTTCTCACAACAAGTGTGATGGTTTCGGTAGGGAACGTTTCACCTTTATGGACGTAATGATATCCGTTGCCTCTTCTAGATTTCAATTTTTTTCCTAGTGTCAACATAGAACAACAGGAGTGTTGAGTTAATTTTTGGAAGTTTTTCGGGTTCGTTTGGATATTTTTATACATTAATTGAGTTTTCAATGCATTTATGTGCATAATTCAAATTTGAATTACATGCACATGCTCAATGCATCTAAATTGGTTGAAAATTCAAATCCGTGTCCTTGGTTGCATGCTTAGGTCCCATGCAAGAAATTGGGATGAGTTTCGAACACCACGATACTGTGGCTCTCCGGTAAACGTCGACGTACTTGCTTTTGTAATTCTAGTAAATCCAAAAGTCGTTCGAAATTCATGAAACTTGGCACGGTATCATGAAGCGGCATCAACATGTCATGGTAAAAAATTTGTCCCATTTGGGGCAGGTTTGGGTATAAGCTTCTCACAAACCAGAGCTTCTCACAACAAGGCTGATGGTTTCAGTAGGGAACATGCCACCTTTGGGGACGAAACGATATCCGTTGCCTCTTATTGCTTTCAAAAAAATTCTAGTGTGTCAACATAGAACAACAGGAGTGTTGTGTTATGTTTTGAAAATTTTCGGGGTTCATTTGGACATTTTTATACATTAACTGGGTTTTCTAGGCATTTTATGTGCATAATTCAAATTTGAACTACATGCACATGCTCCAATGCATATAAATTGGTTGAAAAATCAAATATATGTCCTTGGGTGCATGCTTAGGTCCCATGCAAGAAATGGGAATGTGTTTCAAACACCAGGGCACTGTTGATTGCCGGCAAAACATTGAGATACATGGTTTTTAAATTCTAGTAAATCCAAAAATCGTCTGAAATTCATGAAACTTGGCATGCTATCATGGAGCGGCATCAACATGTCGTGGTAAAGTTTTTGTCCCATTTGGGGAAGGTTTGGGTATAAGCTTCTCACAAACCAGAGCTTCTCATAACAAGCCTGATGGTTTCGGTAGGGAACATGCCACCTTTGGGGACGAAACAATATCCATTGCCTCTTATTGCTTTCAAAAATTTTCTAGTGTCAACATAGAACAACAGGAGTCTTGTGTTAAGTGTTGGAATTTTTGGGGTTCGTTTGGACATTTTTATACATTAACTGGGTTTTCTAGGAATTTTATGTGCATAATTCAAATTTGAAATACATGCACATGCTCCAGTGCATATAAATTGCTTGAAAAATCAAATTTGTGTCCTTGGGTGCATGCTTAGGTCCCATGCAAGAAATGGGAATGAAATTCAAACATCTCAGGCGTGGCTCGGCCGGAAAGATTGAGAAACTTGGTTTTTAATTCTGTAAATTCAAAACTCGGCTGAAAATCATGAAACTTGGCATGGTGTCATGACATGGCACCAACATGTTGTTGTAATTTTTCTGTCCGATTTGCGAAGGCGCACACATTAACAATCAACAAAGTCATTTTGGAACAAGTGCTGACACGTTACAAATTGGAAACACAACTATTATTGAAACTGTGGGCAGTGTACTTACCAATTACGTGCCGCCCCGCGTCCCCTTTTTTTTATTGGCTAGGAGGTGTCGTGAGGGGTAGCTACTTGAGTACAGGAGGCGTGCGATCAGACCCCTGCGCGTGCTCATCGGGAGGAGAGCCCTTTGACCTCTATCCACCGCGCACCTCCCTCCCAACGTCTCCATTAATGGCGCCCGAGCCCATGTTTCATGGCGTGGTTATGTCTCACTGGACTGAGATTTAAGAGAGAAAAATGAAAATCTGAAAAGAAAGTTTTGCACGGATCTTGATGTAAGATCTGACGGACCTATATAGCATTGACTGCGACTTATAGCAAGCATGATGAATATAAGGACAATGACAGTGGATAATAATTGTCTTGCATATTTAGGAACATAATTAAAAAAAGCCACATGCGGCAACGCCCGAAATACACAAGGGCAAAAGAAGAAGGAAGACAACGATCTGGCTCGCTGATCTCTACTTTCTTGATGCGTTGCAGCAGGCCGCATGAACTAGTCTCCGCAGCGAGCGGCGATGAGCTCTTTCGTGTCCTCAAGATGCTGCTTGAGAGCATCCACGGATTCCTCCACCAGCCTTTGGCGCTTGGTGCGCAGCATGGCATTCTCGTCCATAAGTTTCTCGACGATGACGTCGGTCCTCTTCAACAAGGCAGTGGTCTCCTCCTGCTGCTCTGCACTTCTGACGATCTTCGCCCTCAGCAGGTCGCGCTCAGCCTGGAGCTTCGCATTGCTCTCATTTAGTTGTCGGATGACGCCGGTAGCCTGTTCAAACGAGGCTTTCATGTCATTCATCAACCTCGCCCAGCCGGAGATCTAATCCATCTGGCTAAGGACGATGGCATGCATGCGCCTGTAAGAGTCCTCGCCTGCCCACGAGACATTTTCCCAGGCCGCCGCGGCGCGGCAGGACATTTCTGCTGCATTCGCAGCGCAGCGGGACATCTCTTCAGCTTCCGCGGCGTGGCCAGACCAGTCTGCTGCATCGACGGTGCAGCGGGACCTCTGTGCTGCTTTGGCGGCGCGGCAGGACCTCTGTGCTGCTACGGCCGTGCGGCGGGACATGTCGGCTGCTTTCGCGATGAGGCGGGACATCTCTCACGCTTCCGCTCCCATGCTCGCCTCTCCCTGGTGGCAATCTCTTGACCCAGAACTCAAGCTGGCCATGGCAGACGCAAGGGAACGATGATGAATGACTTGTTTGTTTTTGTGGATGAGGAGTTGAGGTGGAATGTGCAGTCATCTTGGAGTAGTAGTATTTATAACCGAGTACTAATACGCTCCTAAGTGGGAAACCGTTAAGGTTTTGATCGGTGTGAACAGGTTTGCAATTTGGAATATGACGAGACGCAGGCTCAAAATTTATTGACGGTTCTATAATTTCTAAGTGCGGCAGTATTCCTGGACGGCGTAACGTGGGCACGCTTTCTCGGCCGCAAACAGTTAATCCTTCTGAAGCGTATGCCCTTAATTGCACATTGTCAAAAACTAATATGGTAGACCTTCTTTAACATGTGTTAAAAATAAAATAAAAAATAAAAAGCAAGGACCTCGAGGTTAAATTATATGACCCATCCTATCAGTTAATTTAACATCAACACAACTTCCCATCCAGTCGCCCATCTGATGGCTACTCCAGCCTGAGCACACTTAACTTGAGAGTTCTCTTACATGAGCTACTGGTGGAACAGCTAGTGCTTGCTGATATAGGATGCCTCTTCGCATCCTTATGGCGTATCCAGATGACCGCCCGTCCCCCAATGGCCAATGGATGTTGTGTAGACAGAGCATATCACATACGTCTTATTAGAAGCAATCGTCTACTTCATTATTGGTCGTCCCACACATTTCTGATAACAGAAAAGTTTGCCGCGTATCACACACATCTTGATATATTGAACCGTTTCTGTTCTCTTGTCTCAATGCAAATAGTTCATCCGAGTAAACCGCATGTTGTATATCGCACACACCTTGATCTGGCTGACCATTTCTTTTGTGTTTCCTAATCACAAACAGTTCATCCAAGTGAATCGTAAGCTATATATCGCACACGCCTTCATCTGGCGGCCCGTTTCTTTTGTTCTGCCACATCGCAAACAGTTAATTGAACTGAACCGTATGCCCAGCATCGCACACGCCACTAAAATATGAACCGTGTTTGATGCATCCTCCATCGCAAATGTTTTGCACCTTTTTTGACAGTTTTTTTACACCACCGTTTGCGATTAATGCATCGCACACAGTTTCGTCGAAGGGTCTCGATCGTAGTATTGCGTTAGCAGCAACCTGAAGTAGTGCAAGTTCCAATAAGGTGGTTGAACAATAGGTGCAGAAATTAAGGCTTTCTTGAGTGTTTCGAAGGCTTCTAAACAATCATCATCAAAAACAAAAGGAACATCCTTTTGCAAAAGATTTGTAAGGGGCCTAGAAATTTTAGAAAAGTCTTTGATAAATCTCCTATAGAAACCAGCATGACCTAGGAAACTACGAATACCTTTGGTATCTTTAGGGCATGGCATTTTCTCAATTGCATCAACCTTAGCTTTGTCCACCTTAATACCTCTTTCAGAAATTTTATGGCCCAAAACAATAACTTCATTAACCATAAAGTGGCACTTCTCCCAATTCAAGACAAGATTTTGTTCGCATCTCTGCAAAACTCGATCAAGATTGCTTAAACAATCATCAAAAGACTTCCCATAAACAGAGAAGTCATCCTTGAAAACCTCAACAATCTTTTCACATAAGTCAGAGAATATAGCAGTCATACATCTTTCAAAGGTAGCAGGTCCATTGCATAAACCAAAAGGCATACGTCTATAAGCATAAGTTCCGAAGGGACAAGTGAAAGTGATCTTTTCTTGATCAGGTTGAGAAACAGGTATTCGTGAAAAACCAGAATATTCATCAAGGAAGCAAAATTGTGTGCTTAGATAATCTTTCTAGCATTTGATCAATAAAACTCAGAGGGTAATGATCTTTGAAAGGATCGATATAGTTGACTAGAGGGGGGTGAATAGGCAACTAATAATTTTTAGCTTTTCCTTACCAAATTAAACTTTGCATCAAAGTAGGTTGTCCAGATATGCAACTAAGGGGGCAACCTATATGATGCAACAACAACAAGCACACAAGCAAGCAAGGGATACAAAACAATACAAGCTTGCACAAGTAAAGGTGAGAGATAACCAAGAGACGATCCGGTGGAGACGATGGTGTGTTACTGAAGTTCCTTCCCTTTGAGGGGAAGTACATCTCCGTTGGAGCGGTGTGGAGGCACAATGCTCCCCAAGAAGCCACTAGGGCCACCGTATTCTCCTCAGGCCCTCACATAATGCGAGATACCGTGATTCCACTATTGGTGCCCTTGAAGGCGGCGACCGAACCTTTACAAACAAGGTTGGGGCTCTCTCCACAACCAAATTGGAGGCTCCCAACGAAACCATGGAGCTTCGCCACAATGGAATGTGGCTCCGAGGTGACCCCAACCGTCTAGGGTGCTCAAACACCCAAGAGTAACAAAATCCACACAAGAAAGTATGGGGGAATCAAATATCCTTTGGTGGAAGTGTAGATCTACACTACAGGAATCAGGAACTTTGCCGTCATCCATCACTGGTGCGCGTCGGTCCTAAACAAACAGTTTTTAACCCCTTTCCGCGACGGCATTTGTAACCGTCGCCAAGTGAGTGTGGGCGATAGGGGGGTCCTTCCCACACGACCCAGAAACCGTCGGGGATATGCCCTCCTGGCACACATGTTCGGCAAAATGAGGTCGTGTGCGACCGACGAGCGCTCAAATATGGAAATGCGTACAATAGAACTAAAAATACAATTATACGGCGAAATTGTTTCTGGTCGCAAGTACATCCCACACAGTCAGTCCCCGCTAAACGTTTTCGATCGTATGCACGTCCCACACTGTCGCTCCAAGGAAAACATTTCCATTCATAGATACATCACACACAATTTTTCCCATTAAATCGTTTGCGTTATTGAATGTATCACACACGGTCCATAGAAGAAACTGTGTGCCAAAGGCTGTCCATCACACATAGTTTTTATGTGGTAAACGTTTGCGCAAGGTGGCCTAACGCAAACAGTTTTCAAGAGAAAGTCGTGTGTGATTGTTCATTGATCCAACACGGTTTATTCCTATAAACTGTGTGCGTTGCCTGAGGTCATAGCCCACGGTATTTTTTTCAACAACCATTTGCAATAGCAAAACCCATTTAGCAGGCAAATTCACCATTAGCAGGCTAATTATCCGATTATTCATAATCCATTTATTAATATAATTGACATTTGATATTAAGCACAGAATATATTTCATTTCCATATTAAGGAAGCAGAATTTCATAATTGAAATACATCAGAGTACAACATGATATAGCTTCAAAGACTCGGCTACCCCATTACACAATCAAGACGAGCAGCAAGTTCCACATGCAACATGTAGAACCTTTCGAAATTAGCATCATAGACGGTATATAGACAGATGCATCTCATCTGAAAAAGTACTGAAGCGGAAGGCGAATATTGAGCCTTCATTCATGTTGAAGGTCTTTGCAACTTGAGGCCAGTGCCTGTGGATGAATGACCGTCCGTCCTTTGTCCTCTTCAAGAACACTTCAATATTGAACCGTAGATGTTGTATGAAAACCTTCCTCGCCTCCTGACCATAGAGGTGTTTTGAGAGGTAATCATCAGTGAACTGCTTTGGAAAGGCCTGAAAACAAGGATGTGCATAAATATCTTCTATATATTGGAAATGGGGCAAAGGAATAAAAAATGCAAGGTATAATAGTTAGTACCATCTTGTAGTGAACTGATGTCTTCTTCATTGTGCAGACAAAAATCTTGTTGTTTTTTGTCGCTAATTTCTTTATCCTAACAATCTTTCTGAGTTTCTTGATTTGATTGATATTCATGGACAACTAATTTCCCCATATGCAAAAAAGGGTCGAACAGGGTCAAAACCTCCGACAAAGCAGGACCTACATGTGCAAGACCAAATTGTTAAAAACCAAAATATTAGAATGGTTCCTGCAATTTCACAATAATGCGCTTATTAGACAACGGACCATGCACGTGCTAACCTCAATTGTAAACCTCGATTGCTTCCCATTGTTTCCTGCAACACATATAAGGTAGCTAGTCATCAGGTTAAGTAAGGGTTCGCATGCTATCGGTAAAATATGTTGATGAAAAATAAGCACATTGCAGATTCATCAGATTAATTCAAGCCACACGGAAAACCCATTTACCCAAACCAAGCATGATTAAGAACTAGGAAATATAGCACTTGTATATGTTTCTCATGTATTAAGTGCAGCCAAATTCGATTTATTCCTCACATGCAAAACAATACAAAATTCTACCCACGACAATTGGACATCGCATTGCAGAATTAAAACTAAACACCACAACAAATGAACCAAACATTAACTGAGCACCACATTGCACAATATAACATACTCCTATAGAAGATCAGACAGTTAACCAAATAGTTAACTACATCCAATTGTAGCAATTGTATTTGTTTCTCATGTATTTACTACAACCAAATTCAATTTATTCCTCACATGGTATACAATAATGTAATGCACCCACAATTTTGTAAAGATAAATTCGATTTATTTCTCACATGGAAGACAATACAAAATTGCAGCCTGAAGAATTGAACATCACAGTTGCAGAATTGAACCAAACAGTTAACTGAAGACGGCAACTAATTAACAAAACACTTAATAAGTGAGCACCACACTACACGACATATAGAACATATACACCAGAGCAACAAATTGCATGGTAAAATTAGATAGCACAATTCACTAGAATTTGTGAAGGAAAGGCAGGAGCAGCACACCCAACGGGTAAACCGAGCATGCTTAACCGGCGTAGCTAGCAAATGGCAAGGTGCTCCTTCATGATCTGGGGGTCGGCACGAATAGCAGCCATCGCGACCTCATCCGCGCGTGCGGCCGCGATTTGCTTCTCCGCTGCCAAATTCTCCTTGAGGTCCTGGCTATACTACATGCACCATGGCTTAGACTGGCGCTTATTTGGGGGAGGGGTCAGTGATTTGAGTGGAAGCTGTCGCGCTCGCTCCGGCGGTCGGGGCATGTGGGATGTGGAAGGAGGAGGAGGATGGGGGTTGGGTGTGGATTACCTGCCTGGATAGAGGAGGCCCAGCAGCGTGAAGGAGGGTCGCCGACGAGGAGGCGGCGCTGCAAGCAAGGAGTGAAGGTTTTAACTTGGAAAGGAAGGCAGAAAGAGGGGAAATGTGGCTTTTGGTAAGAGGGAGGGGGCGGGGAGGTAGATATTTCCGCGGAAGCCAAAAATTTGAAATCGCTTCATCGAAAAAACTAGCGCGCAAAGTGTCATCAGACACGGTCCCTTATTCAGAACTGTGTACGATATGTGGACATCACAAACTATTCAGATAGCTTAACCCGTGTGTGATGAGTTTGAACGTCAAAAGTTTTGGTTCGAATTTCCATGGTTACAGTGGTCATCCACGTCATTGCATAATTTGGGTACACAAAGAAGACTACAGCACACCCACACTTCTTAATCGAGCAAGTTCAGAAATTAAACAGAGCTAGTTGACCTAAACATTACTCTAACAAATTAAAGACTGGCGCTCTTAATTAAACAAAACAAAGAGTACTACTACAGTTGATGCTCGTCGATCTCCGCCGCGGCCTCCATGTCCAGCTCGCGCCCGACGGTCTCTTGGGGAAGTGGCTCCATGGCATCCATCGCACCATACTCGGCAAGCATCTCGCCATCCGTGTCCACCATCTCTTTGGAAAAGGCCGCCACGAGCTGGGCATGGGTGGACGCGGTCTGGGCTTGGACGGGCTCCGTCGTCGCAAGGTATGCGGCGGAGGAACAGACGGCTGCTCGAACGCTCTCGGCGATTGCTAGCTCTTCGGCCGTGGGTTGCCGCCCGTTGTCGGAGAAGCTTCATTCGATTTGTGCAGTGGCCGCCAGGAGCTGGGCGTGGGTGGCCTCGACATGGTCGTGGGTGGCCTCCATCAGGGCTAAGGCTGCCGCTGCGGAACGGACAGCTGATGTGCTACTCTCGCTAGTTGTTATCCCCGAGGCAGATGTTGCTGCCGCCACCTAAGAAGCAACAGCGGCCGTTTGGGCTGCCTTTGCCGCCCGATCACAGATTGTGGTCGTGCTCATGCACCTTGTTAGCACGCGCATGGCGGCTACAGTCGTGCTCTCGCTGGAGTGGGCCACCGAAATTGCCCTCATGACGCGGGTCCACGTGCCCATCTTTCACCGGCGACGATTGAACAGTGAAATGATATTTGGCGAGCGAGCTAGTGTGCTTGAGACGCCAGCTGTGGACTGCAGCCAACGCACCTTCTCGCGTAATCCATAGGCGTACTATACACCGACGGTGCTCCAGGATATTTTGTGCCGCATCTCACACGGTTGCTGTTAATAAACAGTGTGTGATCTACTTGATTTTTCATGTTGATTTGAATTACATAATGGGGTCACAACGGCAATGGACGGTGTCTGAATTGCTAGACCTTTTATCTGGAGTGCCATGCAACTATATGTGTGTCATAAAAGAAGTGGAATTATTCAGGGTTCGTTTGAACATTTTATACATTAAATTGGTTTTCTAGCCATTTTAGGTGAACAATTCAAATCTGAACTACATGCACATGCTCCAGTGCATATAAATTGGTGGAAAAATCAAATATGTGTCCTTGGGTGCATGCTTAGGTCCCATGCAAGAAATGGGAATGAATTTCAAACACCAGGGCACCGTTGATTGCCGGTAAAACATAGAGATGCCTCATTTTTAAATTCTAGTAAATCAAAAACTCGTCTGAAATTCATGAAACTTGGCATGCTATCATGGAGCGGCATCAACATGCCATGGTAAAAAATTTATCCCATTTGGGGCAGGTTTGGGTATATGCTTCTCACAAATCGGAGCTTCTCACAACAAACATGATGGTTTTCGGTAGGGAACATCCCACCTTTGGGGACGAAACGATATCCATTGCCTCTTATTGCTTTCAAATTTTTTCTCATGTCAACATAGAACAACAGGAGTGTCGTGTGAATTTCTGTGATTTATCGGGGTTCGTTTGGACATTTTTATGCATTAACTGAGTTTTCAATGCATTTATGTGCATAATTCAAATTTGAACTACATGCACATGCTCCAGTGCATATAAACTGGTTGAAAAATCAAATATGTGTCCTTGGGTGCATGCTTAGGTCCCATGCAAGAAATGGGAATGAATTTCAAACACCAGGGCACCGTTAATTACCGGCAAAACATTGAGATGCCTGGTTTTCAAATTCTAGTAAATACAAAACTCATCTGAAATTCATGAAATTGGCATGCTATCATGAAGCAGCATCAACATGCCGTGGTAAAATTTTTGTCCCATATGGGGCAGGTTTGGGTATATGCTTCTCGCAAACCGGAGCTTCTCACAACAAGCATGATGGTTTTCGGTAGGGAACGTCCCACCTTTGGGGACGAAACGATATCCATTGCCTCCTATTGCTTTCAATTTTTTTCTTGTGTCAACATAGAACAACAGGATTGTTGTGTGAATTTATTTTTATTTTTTGGGGTTTGTTTGGACATTTTTATGCACTAACTGAGTTTTCAATGCATTTATGTGCATAATTCAAATTTGAACTACATGCACATGCTCCAGTGCCTATAAATTGGTCGAAAAATCAAATATGTGTCCTTGGGTGCATGCTTAGGTCCCATGAAAGAAATGGGAATGAATTTCAAACACCAGGGCACCATTGATTGCCGGGAAAACATTGAGATGCCTGGTTTTTAAGTTCTAGTAAATCCAAAACTCGTCTGAAATTCATGAAACTTGGCATGCTATCATGGAGCGGCATCAACTTGCCGTGGTACAATTTTTTTCCCATTTGGGGCAGGTTTGGATATATGCTTCTCACAAACCGGAGCTTCTCACAACAAGCATGATGGTTTTCGATAGGGAACGCCCCACCTTTGGGGACGAAACGATATCCATTGCCTCTTATTGCTTTCAATTTTTTTTCTCATGTCAACATAGAACAACAGGAGTGTTGTGTGAATTTTTGTGATTTTTCAGGGTTCGTTTGGACATTTTTATGCATTAACTGAGTTTTCAATGCATTTATGTGCATAATTCAAATTTGAACTACATGCACATGCTCCAGTGCATATAAATTGGTTGAAAATAAAATCTGTGTCCTTGGGTGCATGCTTAGGCCCCATGCAAGAAATGGTAATTAATTTAAAACACCAGGGCACCGTTGATTGCCGGCAAAACACTGAGATGCCTGGTTTTAAATTATAGTAAGTCCAAAACTCGTCTGAAATTCATGAAACTTGGCATGCTATCATGGAGCGGCATCAACATGCCGTGCTACAAATTTTGTCATTTGGGACAGGTTTGGGTAGATGCTTCTCACAACAAGCATGATGGTTTTCGGTAGGGAACGTCCCACCTTTGGGGACGAAACGATATCCATTGCCTCTTATTGCTTTCAAAAAAATTTCTCGTGTCAACATAGAACAGCAGGAGTGTTGTGTGAATTTTTTTGATTTTTCGGGGTTCGTTTGGACATTTTTATGCATTAACTGAGTTTTCAATGCATTTATGTGCATAATTCAAATTTGAACTACATGCACATGCTCCAATGCATATAAACTGGTCGAAAAATCAAGTATGTGTCCTTGGGTGCATGCTTAGGTCCCATGCAAGAAATGGGAATGAATTTCAAACACCAGGGCACCGTTGATTGCCGGCAAAACATAGAGATGCCTGGTTTTTAAATTCTAGTAAATCAAAACCTCGTCTAAAATTCATGAAACTTGGCATGCTATCATGGAGCGGTATCAACATGCCGTGGTAAAAAATTTATCCCATTTGGGGCAGGTTTGGGTATATGCTTCTCACAAAACCGGAGCTTCTCACAACAAGCATGATGGTTTTCGGTAAGGAACATCCCACCTTTGGGGATGAAATGATATCCATTGCCTCTTATTGCTTTCAAATTTTTTCTCGTGTCAACATAGAACAACAGGAGTGTCGTGTGAATTTTTGTGATTTTTTGGGGTTCGTTTGGACATTTTTATGCATTAACTGAGTTTTCAATGCATTTATGTGCATAATTCAAATTTGAACTACATGCACATGCTCAAGTGCATATAAATTGGTTGAAAAATCAAATATGTGTCCTTGGGTGCATGCTTAGGTCCCATGCAAGAAATGGGAATGAATTTCAAACACCAGGGCACCGTTGATTGCCGGCAAAACATTGAGATGCCTGGTTTTTAAATTCTAGTAAATCCAAAATTATGCTAACCATTCATGTGACTCCACCTGTCTTGCTTTTAATGGTTGTAGGAGGTGCCGTGCGGATAGCTACTTGACCTCGACTAAATGGGAGGCGTGCGAGCGCGGTCCGGTGCGCTGGCTGACCGAAAGGTGTGCAAGCTGTCCTCGAGTGTGCAGGCTCACCGGGAAGCGTGCGAGCTGTATGCTGCATAGGCACACTGGGAAGCGAGCCCTTTGACTTCCATGGCTGCGTGCCTTGCTCGCATCCTCTTCATTAATGGTGCCCAAGCCGCAGTTTAATTCGCTTTTTAAATATAAAACACTCATCGCAAACGTTTTAGTTAGAACACCGGTATGCAAACCGACAGCTTCCCCACGAAGCCAAGAGAAAATGTGCCGAGCAGGATTTCTGCAGCTCTTGATCGCAAACGATTTAGATAGAACACCCGTATGCAACGTGAGAGCAGCGCAAGATTTGTGCATCCCTTCAACGCAAACGGTTGTTTTGGATGACCCGTGTGCAACCACGTACAAACAATTTGGTAAGATTTGCATCTGTCATATTGGGTATGTTGCCATTAGTCAAACTGGAAAGATTTACATTTGTTGATCTAGTAACGTTGCCATTTTTCGATCCTTGTAACACTGCGATTTGTCAAAATATGCATCTAGAAATCATTAGCACTATGTAATTTTTGCAACTAAAATTCAGTAATTAAGCATAGATTTCATTCATAGATTAAGCAGTCGTTCTTAATTTATACAAACAGTTCAACTCGACAGCTGATTCGACCAAACTTCTCCCCAATTGTTGTCAACCACGTACTGAAATAGCTAGTTCAACTATATATACTAGCTAATTTTAAGTACGTTGTACAGTTCGACCACACATCTATAGTTAGATGAACTAAACAAAATAGCCCCTAAATACTAATACTACCACAGAGGGGCTTTGTGCTACTTCTGGCAGCCTCTCCTCTGTCGAGCGCGCTCAGTAAGAGGCAGAGGAGGAGGAGGAGCCTACTGACGATCTGGACAAATGCAATATGGTGCCTCCCACTACTGCACGTTCAGCGACGCTCGCCAGCTCGAACACCCACTGCCGCTCTAGACGATCCCTCTCGAAGCGGCCGGACTGCTCGTAGATCTCCTGATTCCCCGCCTCTGCGTCAGTGTGTGCTGCGGCCACGGCTGCAGTAAGGCTCTTTGCATGCTCGACGAGGCGCTCCTCCTCCTCCCGCAGGAACTCGATGTAGCACGCAAGGTCGATGACGCACGTGCGGGCCACCACCTCCGCCTCCCTCCTTCGGGTGGCGGTGGCGTGGCGAGTGATGATCCTGATGGTCCATGATGGGCTGGCAGCCACGGCGGCCGACGATGGGGTGGCGACCATGACCACCACCTGCCACCTTCAGGCCGTGGTGGCGGAGTGGGTGATGGCCACGGTGGCCGGCAATGGAGTGGCGGCCACGATGTCCACCTCCCGCCTTCGGGCCACGGCAGCGAAGTGGGAGATGGCCCTGGCTTTCGACGGTGGTGTGGCGGCAACGGCGGCCGGCAACAGCTGCCGACGGGCAGCAGCGGCGGAGCGTGTGGTGGGTGTTCTACGCACACCCAACAGGGACGCCACACGCACTACACTATGTCGAGGACTGCGCTGCCGCCGTGGTGTAGCCTCCAAGCTGGAGCTGTCCTCTGATGACGGCGGAGTGGCTGAGCGACGACGATGGACCGGTGCCATTGGCGATTGTTGGAGAAGCAGACGAGATAAGCTACAGGGAGGGAGGGGAAAATGCGACGCATGACTAGCCGGCCGTGAGGGTTTTTATAGCAGGCCAGTAAGCATTGGGATTTTGGGGGATTTCACCGAGTCGGGCAGGAAGCTTGCGCGGGAACCTGCGAGGTGGCGTGGGAACGGGCTCACTGACGATTCATTAGCGCCACCGTTTGGCCAAAAGAACGCCCCCGCGCACTGCGCAAGCTTGCGCTGTAAGCCGTATGTGGCAGCGGGGTGATAAGACATGCGAGAGGAGGATGAGAGGACACGTACACATACATTTAATAAAAAAACATTTGCGATTTAATTACCTACTATACCCCCGTCCTGGTTTATAAGTAGGATTTAACTAATAAAATACGAATGCATGTCGCCATAGATTATATCGTTGGAGTCGTATTTGAACATAGTTTCCAGCTGTACAATTTTTGTAACATGCATTAACACTTTTTTGGTTGAATTTAAGGTTATACACTAGCAAGCATTTTCCCTCAACACACACGGCTTATTCCATCACAAACAGCTCTGATGGATCAACTGTCTGCCACGTATCGCACACGCAACTCTAATCTGATTCGTGCTTGATGTCTCCGACATCGCTCGCACGGTTCGTCTTATTTGCCACGTATCACTGTGCCGTCCTCTGCTCGCATCCCTCGGCAAGCTCTGCTCGTCGTTAGGCGCCGTGGCACGCTCTATCGCGTCCGTTGGCGCGCTCTGCTCGCGTCCGTCGGCGCGCTCGGCTTGTGGACAGCTTTTCCTTGAGGCGACCGCAGAGCGCTCTGCTCGCGTCCCTCCGCGTGCGCTCTGCCAACGGTTGGACGTGCGCACAATCACGTCGGGGGCCCCTTTTGCATGCGGTTGCGTCGCGCGCATTGACACGCGATGCAGTTATGTGCGGCACGATGGAGTTACGCGCTGCAAATTGGAACTGCCATCAGGGCCTACCGATATTCCTGGCTGTCGGGCTTCCCCTTTAATTCCCGCAGCCATTATAACCTTAGTCTCTTCAACCTTTTGATCGCACCCCACAACCCAACAAGCACACCCACGACGACACATAGAGAGGGGATGTTCGGCGGCGCTCCAATGGAGTTCGGCAAGCATAGAGTGGAGACCCACGTGAGGGAGACGGATCTCTCGGTGGTGTACACCATCGACCCGGCCGTGGTGGGATTTTACATCAACAGCGTTGAGCGGTTGCTTGTCGGAGACAAGTACAAGGTGGTCGGCATCAACCTCCAGTACACCGCCGGTCATCCCGGCATAGATCAGAAGGTTGTCGTCGCCCAGTTGTGCGTGCGCCATCATGTCCTCATCTACCACTACTGCATGGCGACAGAGCCTTGCGGCCGTTTCAACGGGTTTGTCAACAGCACTGACTACAAGTTCGCCACGGTGGATACCACCAACGATATAAAAGCGCTCAGTGTTACGGGCTTGGCCTGCAAGAACCTTGTCGAAATCCGTGACCACTACACGGTCTGGGGCAGCACGAAGAAGGACTCCCTGGTCGAACTCTCCTTGGCCATCATCAACCCCTACTACAAAAAGATGAAGCGGGATGCCCAGAGAACAAGTCCCGTATCCTGGCACGGGGCCTAGATGCAACAACTCGATGAACCTCACCCCAGGTTTGCGCCCAAGAGCATGTACACATGCTACGAGATGCACAGGCGGATCGTTGACATGAGGAAGTGCCTCATTACCCAAATCGACGAGCCCGGATCAAGCCACAAGCAGAGCAAGCGTCACAAGAAGTAGATGATGATCAGATGATCGTTTATGCTAGTTAATCATGCATGTAATATATAGTTTACTTTATTGGTGTGTGGAAATGTCATGTGTGTAGTAGCCACCTATGTAATTATGCATGTAATAGTTTACTTTGGTGTGTGCAAATGCCATGGTTGTAGTAGCCACCTATGTAAGTGGATGTTTAATTTGGTTATGCAAGCATGTCCTTATAAGTGTGTATATATATATTTGTTGTTGTTCTGTATGCAATCCCATCGCACAACACACACGTCTTATTAGCAGCAACCGTATGTGTTATTATCGGTCTTCACACACATTTCTGATTACAGACCTGTTTGTCGCGTATCACACACATCTTGTTAACTTGAACCGTTTCTGTTCTCATGTCTCAACGCAAACAGTTCATCTGAGTGAACCGCATGCCGTATATCGCACACACCTTGATCTGGCTGACCATTTCTTTTGTGTTGCCTAATCACAAACAGTTCATCCGAGTGAACCGTATGCTATGTATCGCGCACGCCTTCATCTGGCTGCCCGTTTCTTTCGTTCCTCCTCATCGCAAATAGTTAATTGAACTGAACCGTATGCCCTTGATCGCACACGCAACTAAAACCTGAACCGTGTTTGATGCATCCGTCATCGCAAACATTTTATACATTTCTGACGGTTTTCATACAGCACTTTTTGCGATTATTGCATCGCACACAGTTTCTCGAAGGGTCTCTGATCGTAGTGTAGCATTAGGAGCATCCTGCATTAGTGCATGGCGGACAACAAAGGTACACATGGCGGACGACAAAGGCCTTTGCCGTCAGCCAGCTGACGGCAACACGTCCGGCTGAACAGGCTACAACAAAGGCTTCTTTGCCGTCGGCTGGCGAACGGCAAAGATACAAAGGTCTTTGTCGTCAGCCAGCTGATGACAAAGAGCTTAGACGGCACACGTGTCAGCTTAGGTCCATTAAGGGGTTAACGACATGCATTGCCATCGTATATATATATATATACACACACACACATATGAAAATACTTTCGACAAGCATACCAACACCTATACATACCAAATCATATCCCTGCCATATGGATATGATCATCCAACACATCTATACCAATATAAAAAGACCCAGTGAGGCAGATCCAACAGATCTCGGCCATCCACTCGCATTCATCCAACAGTTGTTATTGTCCTAATGGTGAGTGACTAAACGCGTTTAGCGCTAAACACAACATTCTCTTCTGTGATCACCTTCCTTTTGCACGAAAGGAAAGAAAGCGCCACGATCACCAAGAAAGAAAGAAAGGAAAGTACTTTCTCTTCCGTGATCACATTCCTTTGATATGAAAGGAAACAAACTGACCACGTCAATCAAGAAAGAAAGAAAGGAAAGTAACCGCTGCATCATCGCATCGCCCCCAATCGCCTAAACGCGTTTAGCGCTAAACACAACATTCTCTTCTGTGATCACCTTCCTTTTGCACGAAAGGAAAGAAACTGCCCACGATCAGTCAAGAAAGAAAGAAAGGAAAGTACTTTCTCTTCCGTGATCACATTCCTTTGGTATGAAAGGAAACAAACTGACCACGTCAATCAAGAAAGAAAGAAAGGAAAGTAACCGCTACATCATCGCATCGCCCCCAATCGCCTCCGGACGCCGCACCTTCATGGCACCTCCCCCATCGCCTCGAGCCGCCGCACCTTGAAGGATGCCGCCTCTCCCATCTTTGTGTTGCCCCAACCCATCACCTCGCCTTCCCTACACCGCTTGGCCGGTCGTTGGCAGCGACGCCTTCTCCTACACCACCTGGCTTGGCTACCAGGGACGGCACATCCTCCTACGGCCAACCGTCTGGAAGCCGCCTCCTACACCGCCTAGCAGGTTGTCGGGGACGCCTCATGTTCCTCGGTGTTATTGACCGTCCATCCAGGCGGCTCCGTGGACAACTGCCTCACTAGCTTCGCAGCCTCGACATCCTCCAACCGGATCCTTTGACCTCCTTCTTGGCAGGGAGAATGGCGAGCAATAGAGTCGGCGGTGGTCTTCTGCTCGCTCTCACTCTATCTGTCATGCTTGGTGCCCTTCCGTGGTCGACATCGAAAGGTGTGTCGGCTGACGCTGCCCCCCGGGTTCTTAGCTTCCACAGGGTGCATCCACCCGGCCGGGAACCAACCCAGGCTCAAGCGACGACCATGGCCATTTGATCTATCATTGCGTTAAGTTTGGCCAGTTACATGCCCTTGCCACGCACCAGCCGCCAGGTGTCATATTGATCTGATGTCTTTTTCTATTCCGTTGTGTTTATTAGGATCTGACCAAACTCGCGTTTTCAGCTAATTAGCAATTTCAAATGTGTAGACATCTACGTATGCATTTGTTCTCACCAAGATGAAGGGAACCGCATGGTATTGTCCATATGAAAAAACCAAGTCAATGTGATTAATAAAGTAAATTCACAAGCGATGCGGTATAAAACTGAACTTCCCGTTATTATGTAGATGCTTATTATTTCATTTTTCCTTACTATAAAGGTGCATATTGATGATCTTATAGATGTTGTTACTTATATGAAAGGGCACAAAATAGCGTAGATAGTAGTATCGCAAATCTTGGAGTGGTTGCTATGTCAAGCTAATATTCTGAACCTGAGGTGACAAGATGTAGGATCTTTGCTGGTTGCAACAAGCCCCATTTGAGAGGTCCATCATATTGGTGAAGGAAAATTGATAGCTCATTGCTCAGGTCTTATCCTTTTTAGAAAATAGTCAGCGATGTCAGTACAATAAATTCAGAGATGGCATATTTATCATATGTAACTTATGGTAATCTGAAAAAGAACATCGTGACAACTAGCCATTGGTAAGTCTATGTGCTCTACTTTTTTCCTTCTACTAGGCATCAAGATCAGTAAAATATCTTCATGCTTCTCCAATCATACTAGAGTTACTAAAAGATCAAGTCGACAGTATTTCTTTCACTTTTGTGTATAATCCATTGTGCACACAATAGTACTTAGATACATAATGTACATGTGTGGAATTTTTCAGATGGAAAAACATTAAATTGTGAGCTACACAAAAAAGACAAATCTTGGGCTTTTAGCATATGTATTGTTTATCTTCAAAGTCCGTGGTTTTTTTGTGCAGCTCGCAATTCAAGGTATTTCATCCTGAATTTTTTCACACATGCACTTTACATCCTTGCATACATGTGTATTTTTTTCTGATTTTTTTAAAACTGAAATTTATGAATTTTTTATTTTTCTAAATAAAGGGCTCCATGGAGGTCGGTCTCCAAAATGCCCTACTCTTTATTTTGTTGCTATTAAATACTTCATAAGTCTGTGTTTTGTGTAATTGTTTGAATGGGTTTTCTTTTGTGGTTTCATATGATGAGTTTGTCAAGATCGGGATTAAGTATAGGCATGTGGTATTAGGTATCACCTGCTATTAAATAACATTCATGGATCAAATGTAGTGATATTAATTCATTTCTTAATACTTCATCAATTTGGCAAATGTCAGAGATAATTGAAAGTTGCACATATGTCCGCATATAACCACTACGACACAAATATACTATTAGAGATGTGTTCTTCGAAAGACAAATGGCATCTTGATGCAAGATGGGAGGCTTAAGAAGATTACACGTGCGTTGCACGTGCGAATTTACTAGTATACATAGCAAATGGTTTCATCCAACACATATACATAGCCAACATATCCAACAACAAGCATACAATGGGTTCATCCATACATACATATATAGGTAGCAAGTTTGACATTGTTCATCGTACAAAATCAAAACAAGAAGGAAGCATAAAGAGAAGAGTAGACTCCATCAACGCAAGCTTCCTCATCTAAAGCAAATCTGCAAATTGGGAAAGAAGCAAGTTAGAAGAAGAAGACTATCTAGAAAAAAGAAGAAGAAGAAGAAGAAGAAGAAGAAGAAGAAGAAGAAGAAGAGGAAGAAAAGGAAGAAGAAGATTTTTTTCTTCTCTTTCTTTTTCTCCTCTCCTCTATTTTATCTTCTTATTCTAACTAAGGTAGGTAAAAATGCCATTTTATTGCTAAGCTAAGTAAAAAAAATGCTAAGTGTAGGTCATTTTAGAGCTAAGCTAGGTAAATAGGTCATTTTGGACCTTCTAAGGTTATTATGTCATTTTCGAGGAAAGTAAGGTAAGTCTATATCATTTTGGAGGTAACAAAGATTATCATGACATTTTTTAGGAAAGAAATCTAAGTATAGCTCATTTCTTGTCTAACTTAGGTAGTTATGCCATTTAGGAGGAAAGTAAGCTAAGTATGCATTTGTTAAGCAAAACACTAGAGAAAACTTACCCTCATCACAACAAATGCGATGAAGATCGCAACTAAGGTAAAGATTGATCCAACGGCATAATGATACCAAGCCTCATTATCAATGGCATATTTTCTAATCTTCTTAAGCTTCAGGCGCATTGCATCCATCTTCAAGCGCATTGCATTCATCTTCATCTTGTGATCATCAACGACATCGGCAACAGACAACTCCAATGTCATCTTCTCTTCTTCAATACTCTTTCAAATACTCATTTTATTTTTCAACTAAATTTAACTTCTCGACGAGAGGGTCGGTTTCAAATTCCGGTTCACATACCTACTAGATTAAAATATCTCTATGTCAACTCGATGATAATTGTCATAAATGAGAAATGCAACAAATAGTTATGAAAGAGAATTTACCAAATCTGAATCATAAAGCGGGGGGCCGACGGGGCCGGACATCAAGACCATGGCACTATGTATAGCAAACAACCATACAAAGTAAGAAAAATATACAAGTAACTATATAAATCAAGTACAACATAAAAAATTGAATACCTAGTCATAATCTGGTTCAATAAATGCTTCGGGATCAATAAATGCATCATCATCATCAATATCAGTAATGACGTTCTCATCATCATCATTAATAAATGCATCATCATCATGTGGAAGACCACCTCTACGTAATCTGTCAAGCATTGACAGGTCATCTGCAGCAGTAACCTCTTCTAGTTCAGGCTCTTCTTCCGGCTAAGGGGTGAAGTCGGGTTCACTATCGCTGTCTACTTCATTGTTCTGGGGTGAAGTACAACGGTTCTTGAAACGTTTTTTGGAAAGACGCGTTTCTTGGAAATTCTCCTTCATATGTGTCTGGGTTGGGTTAATGTGAGGTGCATAATCATCTTCATTGGGGGGAGGTGGTCTAACATGTTGTGGTACTTCATAAATGACATCCCAACCTTTGAGATTAGGATCACTTTGACAGGCCCACGGTAGATAGAAAACTTGGGTTGCCTGTTGAGCCATAATATAGACATCAGGAACATCCAAATGGATGCTTTGATTTATTTCCACTAGCCCTATATGTTCATGAGTCCTTCTAGTCTCCTTCGGTTGGAACCAATAACATTTGAAGACTACGACGTTTGGTGGGTTTGCACCATAGAATTGAAGTTTATAAATTGCTTCAACTCTTCCATAATACTCGGTATCTGCTTCGCCGATAGTAGAGACACAACAATTTGTAGTCTTTCGGTCGGCCATAGATAGCTCTTTGCCGTAGGTACGAAAGCGATACCCGTTGATGTCGTATTTGTCAAATGAACGGACCTTATAGTCAAAACCATTAGCGACTTGTCTCAATTCAGCGTCCATAAGCTCTGAATTAGCCTACAAGTTTAATACGAAAGGGATTATTGCATTAGCCACAAATTAGACGAAGAAATGAAATTGTCTAATGGAAATTACTGTTTGTTTGAACCAAGAGATGAAACCGGGATAGCCACGTCCATGCTTTGCCAGAAGCTCATACTCTTCGACGGAATCCTTTTGGATCACCGCTCCATACGAGAATATGGTGACGTATCGACTGTATCAAATTTATCCAGGAATAAGAGTAGTTCAAAGGAATTAGAAGTTGCGAAACAATGTACCGAGAACTTACTCAATGTACGGCCGCACTTCTGTTAGGTTGGTGAAGATATACAACGAAATGATCTGCCATTCTTCGAAATCCAATGTTAAGGAATTAGAAGTACCAGCTGGTGTGAGAGCCCCTTTGAATAGGCTGAGGTTGGATCCACCCTTTTTAGGTTCGTCAGCATTTTACCGAGTCTTCGGATTATGCAAATGATGATTTCTGGCTTCTTAGTGTGCTGTCACGAAGTTTGCCGCCTCCTCGGTAATGAATGCCTCAGCCATCGATGCTTCAGTTCTACGTTTATTTTTACATTTTGCTCGTAGCGTCTTATGCATCCTCTTAGTGGCGTAGCACCAACGATTTTGCACAGCCCCCCCCCCCCAATCTTGCCTCGGTTGGGAGATGCAAAATCAAGTGCTACATTGGATTAAAGAAGCCCGGCGGAAAGATCTTCTCTAACTTGCAGACCAACTCCGGCGCCAACTCTTCCATTTCTTCTAGCAGGCCAGGCAATACTTCTTTCGCACAGAGAACACAGAAGAAATAGCTCAGCTCTGCCAGTACTAGCCATTCATCCTCAGGGATGAAGCCACGCAACATCATCGGCATTACCCGCTCAATCCATATGTGCCAATCATGACTCTTGAGACCAAATATCTTCAATTTATCAAGACTCGCTCCCCTCTTTAGATTCGTTGCATACCCATCGGGGAACATCAACTGCTATTGCACCCACAAGATAATTTCCCCCATAGCTGGCCTTCCAAGATTGAACCATGCCTTTGGCTTCGTCCAGTTCTGCTTTCCTTTCGGTTCTTTCACGTTTTGTAACGGCTTATCACATAGCGCCTCCAGATCGACTCTAGCCTTAATATTATCCTTTGACTTCCCATCTATGCCGAACAATGTACCAAAAAGTGCCTCGGTGATATTCTTCTCAGTGTGCATCACGTCGATGTTGTGTGGGTAAAGGTGGTCTTTGAAGTAAGGCAGATCCCACAAGCATGTCTTGTAAGTCCAGGCGTGTTTCGAATTATACCCCTTGAAATACCCTGGACGCTCTCGATCTGGCTCGAGAGCGTTTAACTGATCTAGTGTCTCTTGGCCTGTCAATGCAGGTGGTGCAAAGTTTTTGACAACTCTACCTCTGATGAAGTTCTTCTTGTCTTTCCTGAACTTATGGCTAGGATGCAGGAACGGTCTATGCATGTTGAAGCAAGAAAACTTGCGACTGGCCTGAAGCCATTGAAACTCAAGAGCTCCCGTGCATGTGGGGCACGGGAACCTTCCATGCACACACCAGCCAACAAATAGCGCATACGCTGGCAAGTCATGCGTCGAGTACATGTACCAGACACGCATTATGAAGTTCCATTTGCTGAAGGCGTCGTATGTCTTGAACCCATTATCCCAGACTTCTTGCAATTCGTCCTTCAGCAGCTGCATGTACACAATCATATTCTTCCTCGGATAGTTGGGCCCTGGAATTATCAACGTCAGGAAAATGTTCTTTCTTTGCATAATCTGTCCGGGGGGAGATTGAGTGGAAAGACAAATACAGGCCAACAACTATGTTGGGTTGCGTCAGACCAAACACACTGAACCCATCTGTGCTGACTCCGACTCGAGGATGCCTCGAATCTGCCGCTTTGTCATCATGTAATGCATCGAAGCTCTTCCATGCTTCACCGTTCAATGTGTGCACCATCATCAGCTTCCCATTTGCATCTAGTTGGGTTCTTTTGCCCGTTTGTGCCATGTCATCTGTCTTGCCGTCTCTTCGACCATGAAAATACGTTGAAGTCTTGGTACGATTGGCATATACCGAAGAACATTAACAGGGATTTTGGTCTGCATCTTCTCACCCATACCATTGTCTACCACAACATACCTGGATGACTTGCAAATGGGACAATAGTTCAAGTCCATATCTTGAAGCCTAAATAAGACACATCCTTTCTCACGTGCATGTATCTTCTCATAGGGCATCTTAAGAGCATGAGATTTTTTTTCTGACTGGTACAGGTTTGCAGGTAGTACATGGCCTTTGGGTAGAAAACGTCCAAATATTGTCATAATTGCGTCATAGCAATCTCTGCCCAAGTTGAACTGAGCCTTCAGAGCCATTATTTGTGAGATGGCATCCAGATGACAAAGCTCGGTGTGCTCGTGGAGAGGACGTTTTGAAGACTCCAACATTTCATTGAATGCCTTTGCAGATTACTCCATCTCATCGTCCGAGTCCCGAGCATCATCAAAGTCTTGCACCATGTCTTGCATCCTGGTACCATGCTCGTCGGTGCGATGACAAAGCACCTCAACTCTGGCACGTTGGGCAGACTCGCCATGAAATGTCCACACCGTATAATCTGGCGTAAAACCCCACTTCTGCAGGTGTTTGCCCATTTCATCCTCTGTCCTCTTGTGCCAATTGTTGCACCCACCGCAGGGGCACCATGTTGTCCTCTGGCCAATTGCAAATGTGGCTCTCAGAAACCCCTTGGTTTTTGTTAACCATGCAGTGGTCATGTCTTTCTGACTAGTGTGATCGGTGTACATCCACGCACGATCAGTCATCTTGCCTAGCTA
Organism: Aegilops bicornis; assembly: GCA_021605145.1. Classification (NCBI taxonomy): domain Eukaryota; kingdom Viridiplantae; phylum Streptophyta; class Magnoliopsida; order Poales; family Poaceae; genus Aegilops; species Aegilops bicornis. Next base: position 574,000,717 of record CM038670.1, on the reverse strand, counting down.
ATGGACTGATAACCCACAAGTATAGGGGATCAATTGTAGCCTCTTTCGATAAGTAAGAGTGTCGAACCCAACGAGGAGCTAAAGGTAGAACAAATATTCCCTCAAGTTCTATCGACCATCGATACAACTCCACGCACGCTTAACGTTCGCTTTACCTAGAACAAGTATGAAACTATAAGTACTTTGTAGGTGTTTTTGGATAGGCTTGCAAGAATATAAAGAGAGCGTAAATAAAAAGTTAGGGGCTGTTTAGAAGAAGACACAACTAAGTTAGTTTTAGTAAAGAGCTTGTTGTCACGAGAAAGTTATTTGTCCCTAGGGAATCGATAACTAGACCGGAAATCACTATTGCAATTTTATTTGAGGGAGAGGCATAAGCTAACATACTTTCTCTACTTGGAGCATATTCACTTATGATTGGAACTCTAGCAAGCATCCGCAACTACTAAAGATCATTAAGGTAAAACCCAACCATAGCACTAAAGCATCAAGTCCCCTTTATCGCATACGCAAACAGCCTACTTACTCGGGTTTGTGCTTCTGTCGCTCACGCCACCCACCATAAGCAAATCATGCACATATTGCAAACCCAACAGCAGGAATCCCTCTCGCTTGTGCGACATGGAGAGCACCATAGGAAAGCACCAATAATAAAACATGCAACTCAAACCAATCTTGATCATCAAATAACCCATAGGACAAAACGGGTCTAATCAAACATCATAGGATAGCCATACATCATTGGGAAATAATATATAGCGTTGAGCACCATGTTTAAGTAGAGATTACAGCGGGTAAGAGAGAGGTTACACCGCTGCATAGAGGGGGGAAGAGTTGGTGATGATGGCAGTGAAGTTGTTGGCGAAGATTGCGGTGATGATGATGGCCACGGTAGCGTTCCGGCGCCACCGGAAGAGAAGGGGAGAGGGGGCCTGTCGGTGTACTAGAGTAGGGGTACCCTAGTATCCCGAACTTGTGCACGGGCAGTTGCAGCCCTCCGCGGCAAGGCTTACCGGGTGACCGCCAAGGTCCTCCGTGGTTCCTTTGGAGCCATTCAAGAACAAAGTATTCAAGCCAAGGAGAGAAGGCTCCAGCAAGAGGAGCTTGCCGGAAGGCCACCCAAGGCACCTAGGAGACAAGGCCCGGCAAGAGGAGCTTGCCGGGAAGGCCCGTGAGCGACAAGCTTCCGGACGCGACAAGACAACAACCGCGGCAAAGGCGCTTGCCGCTGCAGACCACCACTCAGACTGCGCTCCAAAGACATCCACTAACGTGTCGCCTCGACCTTTCCAGCGCTGCGTGGCAAGAGGTCGTGGCGCTGCCGGAGCGCGGTGGCAAGCGGCGCCGACAGGATTGCCATCGTGGCAAGCGGTGGCGCCCCGACGGTCCCTTTCAGACCGTTAGGCGGCGTGAGACGGGCATTTAATGCCTTTGTCCCTCGCCGTCGGTGTTAGGTATGATACATCGTACATAAGTAGCTGTACCAACCACTCCTTTTCCATTTTATTCTTATCTACGTTGCCACCGCCGGAGACCCCTTTAGCATATAAAAGGAGGCCCATGCGCAACGAGGGGAGGGGGTCGAAAGGTTCAAGCCGAGAACACTCACGCCGGGTCTCATTAGCAGCTTGTGTGTATCAGAGCACTCAGCCCCGAAAGGTGAACTCAATACACTCGGACATGCAGCGGTAGGAGTGTTATCTCTCCGGAGAGCTCGGCTGGGTAAACCGCTTTCGTGTGCCTCGATCTGCTCTTCAGTCGACCTCCGCCCCCGAACCGAAAGGGGCTCGGTCCGCCCGGTCCCATAGGTGTTCGTGGGCGGATCAGCTTCCACGACATCTTTGGCGCGCCGGTAGGGGCGTTGAGATTGTGTGAACCTGATCCGGCGTCCACACGAAGCTAGATCTTCATCATCTTCATCGACATGCCACCGAAGAAGAAGGCTTCGGCGGCAGATGTTCCGTCCGCGTCGAACCCACCACCACCGGAGCAAACGGGTGGTGGGTTAGATGCCGGCGGAAGAATGGACGCCGACGGGGGAGCCCACGGTGCTGCCAAGTCCAAGGACAAGGCTGCGCAGACGTCGGCGTCCGTACATGCACCACGCCCGTCTCAGAGGCGTAGGGACCGACAGCGTCATGGTATTCACAACGCCATACGCCGTTGGACCAAGATCGAGCTGGTGGATCTCGGATGCTCAAGATCGAGCCGGGCGCGAAGCGAGGCATGGTCGCCGACGGGATATCGCTCCTTCTAACATAGTTAGAAGTCCGAGCATATCCCGCCTCGCGCCGCTCGCCATCGCCACCCACCACTCCAGCAGGCTTTGGCGAGAGCTCAATCGCTCTGGATTACCCTCCAACAGCCGACAAGGTCGATGAATGGAGGGCCACCATTCGTAGTCTCATCGGCTTTGCTAACGGCGACGCCCGCGGCAGCCGAGTGCATCGCTGCCGCCGCGGCAGATCGCCAAACACGAGCCGGTGGCGGCAAACCGTGGGGGTGCAACCACCATGCACTCTCCGCCCCGAAGGCCAAGATCGCCGACTCGCCGGATCCACCTCGACAGTGACTCCACCGCATCATCGGATCCACGAGCTCGTCGCGATCAGCGCCAAGTTCTTCGCGAACGACAGCAAGAAGACGCTCAAACTCGCATCGAGCGCCGAAGAGAAGCGCGGCGTCAATCCGACCAGCGCGCTGGGCCCTCTGTCGACATGCATGAGCCAGGGGAACCAGGCGACTTGCCGTAGGCGAGGGTTGCCCTGCGTTCACTCGTGAGCTGCGGCAAGTCCAATGGCCCAGAAGAAGAATTTCAAGCCGACGCATTCGTAGAAGTACGACGGCAGGACGCATCCGTCGGAGTTCCTCAAAGATCTACACCATCGTGGTGCAAGCTGCCGGGGCGAGACGACAAGATCCCGCCAACTACTTCCCGCTGGTGCTCAAGCCCAATGTCGATCCTGGCTCATGCACTTGCCGGACAACTCCATATCCTCTTGGGCAGATCTATGCCATCGGTTTGTCGGCGCCTTTACAGCGCCACAAGCCCCATGGCCAAGAAAGCGACCTTCATCTGCCGCCCGGAAGGAAGGAGAGCCCCGCGCAAGTACATTCAGAGATTTAGCCACAGACACAACATCCCAGATGTCCACCCTGCCGCTGTAATCGCGCTGCTCCATCGAACGCGCGAAACCGCAGGATGCGGAGGAGATGGCGATGTGCAAGATCGTAGACGCCGGTGAGCTATATGCCCCGCCGACAAGTGTGCACGCGTCGAGGAAGGAGGAGACTCCGGAGAGAATATCAAGCGAGGATCTCGATAGTGAGGAGACCACCCCGCAAAGAAAAACCGCGGCGGAACAACAGGAAGAAGAAAGGCAAAGATGTGCTAGTTGTTGAGCAGTCCGCAACGGAGGTGGCGCCAAGAAAGCCAAAGCTGGTAGCTCCGGCAAGGAGGTTGCCGCCGCACCAACTGCCAGTTGTGGCGGTCGCCGACAAGCGTGACGGCTCCAACAAACAAGATCGCAAGATCCACCGCACCAAGGGCCATGACCTCCAGAGCTGCAAAAGGTCGAGCAGCTTGTCGAGCAGCGTAAGGCTGAATACGAACGACGCGACAAGGAGAAGGCCCAGGAAGGTGCCGGAGGAGCTAGCAAGAAACGCCCCGGCCGAGGAGGACGCCGCGGCAAGGCCAAGCAGCGGCAAGGAGACAGACCTCCCCGCGGCCGCGACAAGGATGAAGACGACGACGATGATGAAGACATGGATGATGACGAGACCGATGAGCAGGAGTTCTAGAAAGCCACAGAGGTCCTGTGCGTTGACGGCGGTGCTTCTCTGCATACTTCACACCGCCAGCTCAAGCAGTGGATGCGGGAAGTCAATGCGGCAGAACCATCCGTCGAGTCACGCAAGCCTCTGAAATGGTCCAACACGCCTATCATCTTTGATATTGAGGACTACCACGATCGCGTATCTGCGGTCGGTGCTTGCCGATGTTGGTTTCACCAACTATCCGCAACCTCAAGGTCACTAAGATGCTAGTTGACGGCGGGCCGGGCTTGAACTCGATCTCCTCCGCGGTGCTCCGTAAACTCCAGATCCTCGATGGCGAAGCTCGGCGACCGCACATTCCAAGGAATCAATCCGGAAGGAGCAAGCGAAGGGAAAGATCACGTTGCGGTGACATTTGGCGCCGAAGTTGAACTTCAGGATCGAGAGGGTCACTTTTGACGTTGTCGACTTTCCATTGCCTTACAATGGGATACTTGGCCGCCCAAAGACTCGCCAAATTCATGGCATCCTCTCACTATGCATACAACATGTCAAGATGCCAGGCCGATAAGTGTCATCTCTGTCCTCGGCGATAAGAAGGATGCTCTTATCTGCGCCGACAAGATCTACCGGGAAGCAGCTGCTGCAGATTGCAAGCCACTTGCCGCCGAAGCTCCCGGGCGAAGAAGAAGACCAAGTCCGCAAGAGCTCGATGCCCACTCCGACAAGCGCACCTCTTCGAGTGCTGCTTCACCGTCGAGGACGCACCATCGAGCTCCACCGGCAAGTGTAAGAAGACGATGGCAGCTCCACCAGAGACCAAGAAGGTGTCCGCCAAGGAGGACGGCACCGGTGGTACCTTCACCATCGCTGCCACTCTCGACCCTAAATAGGAAGGCGCGCCGTTGCTTTCCTGCGGCTAACATCGACGTGTTTGCGTGGCAACCGTCGACATCCCCGTGTTCCTGTGAAAGTAATTGAGCACCATCTTGCCGCTTGTCCTCATCGCGCGCCCGCCAAGCGTAAAGTCGTGAAGCGTGCAAAGGAGCGCCAAGAATTCATCGCAGAAGAAATCAAGAAATTGGAAGCAGCAGGCCTTGTCGAGGAGTGCTCCATCCTACGTGGTTGGCCAATCCTGTAGTTGTATGCGAAGGCAAACGGAAATGGAGGCTTTGTATCAACTTTACCGATGTCAATAAGGCTTGTCCCAAAGACCCATTTCGCTGCCGCGCATCGACCAGATTGTTGACTCCACGGCCGGATGTGATTTGCTTTCATTTCTGGATGCATACTCGAGGATATCATCAGATCTTCATGGCGTAAGAGGATGAGGAGAAGACCACATTCATCACCCCATGTGGCACATACTGTTTGCATACGGATGCCTTCGGATGAAAGAATGCTGGTTCAACATTTGCAAGAGTAGTCCATGACGCTTTTGAGCCGCAAATGCATAGAAATGTGGAAGCCTACATGGATGACATAGTGGTCAAAAGCAAGGACAAGGCGACTCTGATTCAAGATTTAGACGAAACCTTTGCAAATCTGCGCCAAGATCAACCTCAAGCTCAACCACGAGAAGTGTGTGTTTGGAGTCCCTTCCGCAAGCTTCTCGGGTTCTTCGTGGTCTCAGCGGGAATTGAAGCCAATCCCGACAAGATCAAGGCCATTGAGCAGATTGAAGCACCAAAGCGCGTCAAGGATGTACGAAGACTTGCCGGTTATGTAGCTGCTCTCAAAGCAGGTTTATCTCTAGGTTCTGCTGAAGCGCCTCGCCATTTTTCAAAATTATGAAAAAGGCAGGTCCGATGAAATGAACTCCGGAAGCGGAGGCTGCGCTGCAGGACTTGAAGAGATACATGTCCTCCACTCCAACACTTGTCGCACCTAAGCCACAAGAGAAGTTGCTGCTATATATAGCGGCAACCAATCAAGTGGTTAGTGCTGCGTTAGTAGCGGAGAGGGAGGCGGATGATGAGCTAGCAACCATGGCGGATGCATCCAAATGATTTGTTGGGGCTTCACCGGCAAGCTCGTCCCGACAAGGATGGATCTACGCAGACGCATGAGAAGATGCAGAAAAGAATGGTGCAGCGCCCAGTTTACTTTGTCAGTTCCCTTCTGCAGGGGGCTAGGTCAAGGTACTCTGGTGTGCAGAAATTGCTTTTCGGCCTCCTCATGGCCTCAAGAAAGATGTGCCATTACTTCCAGGCACATGAGATCACAGTCGTCACTCGTTTTCCGCTGAAGAGGATACTGCAAAATCCAGAGGCAACAGGCAGGATTGTCGAATGGGCACTGGAACTGTCAAGCTTTGGCCTCAAGTTTGAGAGCACTTCAACTATCCAAAGCAGAGCATTGGCGGAGTTCATAGCAGAATGGACGCCAACACAAGATGAAGAAATTCCAAAAACGAGCATCCCCGTCAAGGAAGCAAGCAAAGAGTGGCTGATGTACTTTGATGGTGCCTTCTCGCTGCAAGGCGCCGGTGTAGGCGTGCTACTTGTAGCACCCACCGGAGAGCACCTCAAGTATGTAGTTCAGATGCACTCTCCCAAGGAGCAAGCAACAAACAATACCGCAGAGTATGAAGGTTTGCTTGCCGGTCTCGAGGATCGCAGAGACCTTGGGATCAAGAAGCTCATTGTCGTGGGTGACTCACAGCTTGTCATCCGCCAAGTGAACAAGAGTTATCGAGTCCGTTGATGGAAGCTTATGTTGATGAAGTGAGAAAGCTAGAAGAGCACTTTGACGGCCTACAAATGGAACATGTTCCAAGAGCTCGAATCGACATTGCCGATGGTTCGTCAAGTGCGCCGCACTTAAGTTACCTATGGAACCAGGGATTTTTGTGCTCAAGCTGACTCAACCGTCTCAGAACGCCATCAACCGGACAGAGCAAGAAGAGGAAGTTGATCTCTGGTGACTATTTTCCGCAGAGCTTCCCAAGTCGCCACGAGAAGGTCCTCAAGATCAACACCAAGGGTGCTGAGAAGCGATCTGCTCCAGAAGCCCTAGGGTTTCTTCCGTTGAAGCGACGCCCCGACAAGTTTTGCTCCGGCAAGCATGCCGGGAACGTCAAGCTCCGGCCGAGCCGCAGGTTCTCGCCAGGAAGCAGATGTTCCCGCAGCAGCAGATGTGCCTTTAGTCCTTGTTGTCGAGCCGCAAGCTCCAAAGATGGGCACAAAGAGATTGTTCGTTTCCTTCGCATGTGAGAACTTCCAAGAGCAAGAAGAAGCGGAAAGAGTAGCCCGGCAGTCAAGTATGTACCAGTTTGTCGACAACACACTATACGTAAGAAGACTCAACGGTGTGAAATTGAAGTGTATTCACCGGAAGACGGACAAAAGCTGTTGGCGAGAGATACATGGAGGCATATGTGGTCACCACATTGGCGCCAGAGCACTTGCCAAGCAAAGTTGCTCCCAAGAAGGTTTCTTTGGCCGACAGCCCTCCAGATGCAATCGCACAAGTAACCAAGTGTGAAGCGTGCGGCCCATTCCAAGCAGATACACCAGCCAGCTCAAGCTCTACAGACGATCCCTTTATCCTCGCCATTTTCGGTCTGGGGGCTCGACATCCTCGGCCCCTTTCCCCGAGTTGTCGGGGGCTTTGAGTACTTGTACGTTGCAATCAACAAGTTCACAAAGTGGCCGGAAGTGGAAGCAGTGAGGAAGGTGACAGCAACAAGCGGTCAAGTTCTTTAGGTCGATTGTTTGCCGCTTCGGAATCCCTAACAGGATCATCACCGACAACGGCACGCGCATTCCTGAGCCGCACCTTCATGCAAGACGCCCAAGATCTTGGCGCCAAGGTCCGCTTCGCTTCGCTGCTCATCCGAGAAGTAACGGTCAAGCGGAGAGGACGAATCTTGAAGTGCTGCGCTGGCTCAAGACCGTAACTTTCGACAAGGCTGCACAAGTGCGGAAAGAACTGGATTGAGGAGCTGCCGGTGGTTCTTTGGTCGATCAGGACGACGCCAAATCTAGCCACTGGCCAGACACCTTTCGCTCTAGTCTATGGAGCAGAGGCAGTTCTCCCCACGGAACTCATATACGGATCACCTCGAGTGCTCGCTTATGATGAGCTTGAGCAAGAGCAGCTGCGACAAGATGACGCTACCGCTTCCTTGAGGAGGATCGTCTTCAGTTGTCAGACGAGATGCTCGATACCAGCAAGCTTTGCGCCGCTACCATAGCCGCAGTTAATGCCAAGTCTCGAGGAAGGCGACCTTGTTCTTCGCGCGTTCAGTCCGCCAAGAATTCCAACAAGTTGACACCGGCGGGAAGGCCCTTACCGGGTGAAACGAAGTCACTAGGCCCGGCGCTGTCCGCTTTGAGATCAAGATGGCATTCCGTGAGCAACTCCTCGAACATTGAGCATCTTCGTAAGTTTTATCCGTGAAGGCGCGTTGCGGAACCTGTTCAGCAACCACCCTTTGTACAAGTCTTGCCGATGTTGCATGTAATCCTTTGTACAAAGCGGTAGCGCAGACCCGATGCATAAGTAAAGCTAATGTGCTTTGCACATCTTGTCAATTTCATGCTTTCTACTTCTATTTTGCATGCGTTATCTCGACACTTTGTGCAGCACCTACACCGTAAGCAATAACGAGCCATAAGGCTCCATATCTTTATTTTCTCTTCTTTCTCTTTCTCAAAGAAAGGAAGGTTCCCTCGCCCACAAGTTTGCCGGGGAAAGGAGAAGATAATGGTGTGGACCAAGCGTCGCTCAAGGAAGTCTAGCCTTACCGGGAAGCAAACGACGTAAAAGCTAAGTTGCTAAAGTTTGAGCAATCAGTTTTAAAATTTTAAGTTATCTTCCTCGAACGACCGTACTTTGTATGGAAAACCCGTATGGAGGAACCAACTCGTAGCTAGTTGCGCCTTACTTTGTTTCGAGTCCGCTCAACAACTTAAGTGAGCTGCGACTAGTTGCGACAAGGTTTCTTGTCGGTAGCAGCACCGCCAACAGGCCGACGTCTCAAGACTCAATATGTCTGGTGCCTCATAATGACAAGTTCCCCAAAAGCGTAGGGCAAAAACATACAAAGGAAGGAACCAAGTAAAGGAAATAACATAGCAATTGCTACCCAAAATAGAGTTATATTACAAGATAGCTTGTCGCAGATCTAATAGATTGTTCTCATAACATGACCAGCAGCGGCAAGAAAAGAGAAAGCAGGCGGCCTAATCTACGCGATCGCCCTCAACCCTCTTGATCCCGCTCACCCTGTCCATGATGGGTGCGACAAGGGTCTTGAGCGCTTCCACATCAGCATCCGGCGGCAAGGACTTGAGGACGTTGGTGAGGTTGAGGCCTAGATTGCGGAAGGCCACCTTCATCGCACCTTTTGAAGAGCTCCAGCGCAGATCCGGCGCGACTCCTCGGCCACCGCTTTGGGATTTCTTCCAGAGTCGCTGGAGGGCCGCCACCACGCCTTGAAGAACAAGCTGAGCTTGGCCTGGGTCGGAGGTGCTCATCGGAGGAATATCCAAGATCCTCCATCCCCCAGGCCACTCCCTGCCGATGGCTGCAGCAACATCCACGAGACCCTCGGTCCAAGGCTCCACATTCTCCCTAAAGGTATTCTGGGCGGCAAGAAGATCACCAAAGCCTCGTCGGCCTTGATCTTCTCCTTCAAGGCCACCTCCTGCTCCTTGGCGCTGGCCCAAATACCGAGTCAAGGTGGTCGCCTTCAACTCAAGATCTGCATTGGAGTCCTTGGCGGCCTTGAGCTCCTTGCTCCTCTCGGCGAGACGAACCTGCAGCTCGCCAAGAGTGTAGGCGTCCTTCTCGCGCTCATGCTTGAGTGCAGCAAGCTCCTCGCCGCTCTCCTTGAGATTGGCCTCCAGCTGCATCACCTTCGCCTCCAGCTCCTTCTTGGCGGCCTCGGCAGCTGCGGCAAAGATCCTTTGCTTCCTTGAGAGCCCCGCCAAATGTTTGCTCGCACGTGGCTAGATCCTCCTCATGGCTGTCAAGATTAACCTTCCTCTGCGCCAACTCGCCTTCACTGCAGATAGCTTCTCGGCGGCAAGTCAGCTGTTGCTCCTCGCCTTCAGCCTTCTCGAGGAGGAAGGCTTTGCGCTCCTCGGCGAAGTCGCCTCCGCTCCTCTACCAAGGACCGGAGAGCTTCTGGTTGAGGCCCCGGAGCTCCTCCAGCGCTTCTCGATGTCTGCTCCCGCCCGCGACAAGTGCTTCCCGGGATTCCAGCTTGGCTTGTCGAGCGCGGTAAGCGACAAAGCGGCTTCCGCAGCAAGCTGCTCCTCCTCGGACTTCGCCTTGCTTTGCTGTTTGGTGCGACGACCGATCGATCCGGCGGAGGCGAGCAGCTCTTCATCAAAAGTTTCTCCTTCGGCCGGGCGCCACGAGCTCGACGCCCATGGGAGCTTGATGAAGACGCCATCGCCGCCTTCAAATAGGTGTCGGGCTGGGGCTCTTGAGCCCAGCTGCCAGCCTTGTGGCGGAGGGATCGGCGGTCGGCGTGGCGCTGGCGCTCCTGCGGCCTCGGGGCCGTCGGTCGATCGCCGGACCCCTCGCCCGACTTCTGCGGCGGCAGCTTTGGCGGCCTCTTCGCCGGCCGGGCTCGTCGGCCAGCTTCTTCTCACGATGGCGGCGTCGTCGATTAAGCCAGCGTCCTCCTCGCCGGCGGCCTCGGTCTCCATTGGCTCATGGCGGATGGATCTCGACGACCGAAAATGAAGAAAAGTCAAGCAAATATTCAAAAGAAAATCAGAAGAAGAACACAAGGAAAGTTTTCAAGCAAGAGGATTACCTGTGCTAGGGTCTGCAGTCATGGTCTCCGCCACCAGGGGATCGCTGGTGCTGTCCCTTGTCGGAGAGCTGTCCCTTGCTGGAGAACTGCCCCTTGCCGGAGAAGTCTCCCTTGCCGGAGAACGCTCCCTTGCTGGGGAATCCTCCCTTGGCGGTGTAGTCGGGCAGAAGGCATGTCAGAGCGGCTTGTGGCACTCCTGGTAAGGCTGCTCTGCTCCTACACAAATCAGCAGTCAGATATCAGCAAAGAAAGGGCACCCATGCATGCCTAACAGCAGGAAGTAAACCATATACTTACGCTCGGGGCTGCGCTGGGGGCTGCTTTGAGGAAGAGTTTCCGCGTCCGGCAAGGTGGTCTCGGACGCGCCTCCTGCTGTCGCGGTGGGTTCGTCCTCGATGACAATCACCGGGGCCTTGGCTCTCTTCGACGCCTTCGGGCCAGCGTCACGAAAAGGAATGGGTTCAGAGTGAAGCAAATCAGATACAAGACAAAGCAACAAGCGAAGAACAACAAATGCTGCAAAGAATCTTACTCTTCTTCTTCCTCGCCGAGCTGGCGCGAGAGATCAATTCTGGCTCGCCTCCAAGACGACGAGGCGGAGCAGTAGGTTCCCTTTGGCCGCTTAGGTGAGCGAAGCGGTGGTCTGCGAGGGCCTCGCTCCAGCTTGCCGCAGCGGGCGTGAGGTGCTCCCGCGGCAATGCTTGCCGCTGTGGGCGATCGCGCGCGCGGCCGCTGTTGACCCGTCGCCGCCCGCTTCATCTCCGGCCTTGCGGAGACGCCTTCTTGGTGGAGCTGGGGCTCGCCATGCAAGCTGTCACGAAGGAGGAGGAGACGCCCTCGGCGAGCTTCGCCGACTCAGCTTCAGGCCCGACAAGCTCTTCCTCGCCGGCAAACTCCCTCGCTCGACAAGGCTTGCCGCCATCGCTGCTCTGCCTCGTGCACGGTGAATCCGAACTACGCTTTCTTTGCCGCCTCTTCCGGCTGGTGGCGTCGCGCTGCATCTCATCATCGGTGGTGTCGCGGGTGAGGCTCTTCGCTCATCGGGCGGACCGGCACTTCTACCAGGCTGTCAAAGAACACTCGCACGACATCATCTGCAGGCTCTTGCCAGGTTGGAACGATTCCATGCGAGTCGCACAACGGCATCATTGCACGGATGCGGTCGAGCGAGGAATTGTTGCACAGCGGGACGACATTCTTCGGCAACCTGAACGCTCCGGGATGCTCAGGATCGTGCTTGAACAGCTCCAAGAGCATCGTGTCCAGTTCCAGGACAGTGAAATTGAAGTTGAGGCCCGGGCGCAGCCTCATGATATCCGCCGCGTTCTGGAACTCCCAGGCGGGTCTCCTCCTCTCCTGCAAGGGGGCGTCTGGCGACGAAGGAAATCTGCGCCAACGGCGCCTCTGATGAGTCCGGCAAGCCTCAGCGTAGGATCCGGATGACGGCAATCTTCAGCCTAGCGTCTTCGGGGCCGACCGCTCCAATCGTTGTCGCGACCATCGAGGTTTGGCGCTGGCGGTAAACGGCTGCGGGTTCTCCTCGACAATCCAGCACCATCCGCTCTCCACTCATCCCATTTGCTGCGGAGCTCTCCTCCACATAAGCTTCCTTCTTGCGGTCCTCGAGATCCGTGTGTTCCCACCGGAAAGAGGCTCCCTCTCTCAACTCGGGGCATAAAGAAGTGGCGGAAAAGGGCTACGCTTGGATGGACTCCGACAAAGTTTTCGCAGAGATGTGCGAAAACTGCCATGGTCGTAACAGCATTGGGGGTGAAGTCAAGGAGGCGGAACCCGTAGGTGTTCATGATATCGCAGAAAAATTCAGAGAAAGGCGGGCGAGCCCGCAGAGAAGAACAGCGAAGAAAGGGTACCCATTCGAGCCAGTTCAAGCATCACCGAGTACCTTCGTGCGCGGATGCGCCGCGTCTCCGTCGACCGTAAGAGGTAGTAGTACTCCTCAGCTCCTCGGGCGGCGAGTTGGGGGAAAGATTGCCCGCTCCTTCCGCGGCGCCAAGAAGCCGCGCCTACCGACTTCACGGCCTTCCCTTGTCGGCTTTGAGCCATGGCGGAGGTGGTGAGGGAGATCGACGGCGTTGGTGATGCGGGTGGCGATGAAGTGAGCGCTGCTCTCTCTTCAGCCTTGGGAAGAAGGGGGAAGCAGCGGGGGTTTTTCGAGATTGGACAGCAACTGGCGAGATGGGAGAACTGCCCCTGTTTCCCCTGCTTATAAAGAGGGAGGGGGCGGACGTTCCTTCTTTCCGAATAAAGAAACCACCCACGATCTCACCCACAATCTCTCACACGACGCCGCATTCGACGCGTGCCGTTCGTGGAGGGCGTGGTGGGTCCGGGGTGAGTTACGACGTAACCCAGGCCGCGCGTGCCCGTCCCCTGTTTTGGGCCTGGCCCAACAGCGCGGCACTGCAGGTGTGGCCCAGGCCCGGGGGCTCCTGTCGGTGTACTAGAGTAGGGGTACCCTAGTATCCCGAACTTGTGCACGGGCAGTTGCAGCACCCCGCGGCAAGGCTTGCCGGGTGACCGCCAAAGGTCCTCCGTGGCCCCGTTGGAGCCATTCAAGAACGAAGTATTCAAGCCAAGGAGACAAGGCCCCGGCAAGAGGAGCTTGCCGGGAAGGCCAACCAAGGCACCTAGGAGACAAGGCCCGCAAGAGGAGCTTGCCGGAAGGCCCGATGAGCGACAAGCTTCCGGACGCCGACAAGACAACAATCATGACAAGGCGCTTGCTGCGGCAGACCACCACTGCAGACTGCGCTCCAAAGACATCCACTAACGTGTCGCCTCGACCTTTCCAGCGCCACAGGGCAAGAGGTCAGGCGGCCAGCGGAGCGCCGGTGGCAAGCGGCGCCGACAGATTGCCATCGTGGCAAGCGGTGGCGCCCGACGGTCCCTTTCTGCACTGTTAGGGCGACGTAGACGGGCATTTAATGCCTTTGTCCCCTGCCGTCAGGGTTAGGTATGATACACTGTACAAGTAGGTGTACCAACCACTCATTTTCCATTTTTACCCTTGTCTACGTTGCCACCTGTCGGAGACACCTTTAGCATATAAAAGGAGGCCCATGCGCAACGTAGGGGAGGGGGTCAAAAGGTTCGAAGCCAGAGAACACTCACGCTCGGTCTCGTTAGCAGCTTGTGTGTATCAGAGCACTCAGCTCCCGAGCAAGAACTCAATACACTCAGACATTCAGCAGTAGGAGTTTTAACTCTACGGAGAGCTCCGGCTGGGTAAACTGCCTGGTGCTTCGCCTCGATCTGCTCTTCGTGCGACCTCCGCCCCCCGCCGAACCGAAAGGGGCTCGGTCCGCCGGTCCCATAGGTGTTCGTGGGCCAGATCAGCTTCCCCGACAGGGCCCCTTCGTCTTCTTCTTCCTTGACCTCCTCCCTAGATGGGAGAAGGGTTTCCCCTCTGGTCCTTAGCCTCCATGGAGTGGCAGGGGCGAGAGCCCCTCCGAGATTGGACCTGTCTCTCTGTCTCTCTCTATTTCTGCGTTCTGTCTTTCTGCCCTTTCACCGTTTCGTATATATATGGAGATCCGTAACTCCGATTGGATTGAAACCTTCGCCGAGATTTTTCCGAAAATTAGCTTTCTTATGCCAAATTAGAGCAAGAATCGCCTTATGGGGGCCCATGAGGGGCAGGCGCCGCCTCGCCCCCCTCGTGCACCGCCTCGCTGATTCTTCCTCCCATACCTCCAAATATTCCAAAAATATTCTCCGTCCGTTTTTATCCCATTTGGATTCCGTTTGATATGGATATTCTGCGAAACAAAAACATGCAACAAACAGGAACTGGCCCTGGGCACTGGATCAATATGTTAGTCCCCAAAAATAGTATAAAAAAGTTGCCAAAAGTATATGAAGTTGTAGAATATTGGCATGGAACAATAAAAAATTATAGATACGACGGAGACGTATCAGCATCCCCAAGCTTAATTCCCACTCGTCCTCGAGTAGGTAAATGATAAAAAATATAATTTTTGATGTGGAATGCTACCTAGCATAATCTTGATCATGTCTCTAATCATGACATGAATATTAAGACACGAGTGATTCAAAGCAATAATCTATCATTTGACATAAAAACAATAATACTTCAAGCCTACTAATAAAGCAATCATGTCTTTTCAAAATAACATGGGCAAAGAAATTTATCCCTACAAAATCATATAGTCTGGCTATGCTCCATCTTCACCACACAAAAATATTCAAATCATGCACAACCCCGATGACAAGCCAAGCAATTCTTTCATACTTTTTACGTTCTCAAACCTTTTCGACTTTCACGCAATACATGAGCGTGAGCCATGGACATAGAACTATAGGTGGAATAGAATGGTGGTTGTGGAGAAGACAAAAAGGAGAAGATAGTCTCACATCAACTAGGCGTATCAACGGGCTATCGAGATGCCCATCAATAGATATCAGTGTGAGTGAGTAGGGATTGCCATGCAACGGATGCACTAAGAGTTATATGTGTATGAAAGCTCAGACTGAAAACTAAGTGGGTGTGCATCCAACTTGCTTGCTCATGAAGACCTCGGGCGTTTGAAGCCCATCATCGGAATATACAAGCCAAGTTATATAATGAAAATTCCCACTAGTATATGGAAGTGATAACTCAAGAGACTCTCTATATGAAGAACATGGTGCTACTCTGAAGCACAAGTGTGGTAAAAGGATAGTAACATTGACCCTTCTCTCTTTTTCTCTCATATTTTTTTATTTTCTCCTTTTTTTTTGGTGGGCTTCTTTGGCCTATTTTTTTGGGCTTCTTTGGACTCTTTTATTTTGATAACCTCACATGGGACAATGTTCTAATAATGATGATCATTACACTTTTATTTACTTACAACTCAATATTATAACTCGATGTCTAGAACAAAGTATGACTCTATATGAATGCCTCCGGCGGTGTACCGGGATGTGCAATGATCTAGCATAGCAATGGCATAAAAAAAGGAGAAGCCCTGGAAACATCATGCTAGCTATCTTACGATCATGCAAAGCAATATGACAATGATTCTCAAGTCATGTATATGATGATGATGGAAGTTGCATGGCAATATATCTCGGAATGGCTATGGAAATGCCATGATAGGTAGGTATGGTGGCTGTTTTGAGGAAGGTATAAGGAGGTTTATGTGTGATAGAGCGTATCGTATCACGGGGTTTGGATGCACCGGCGAAGTTTGCACCGACTCTCGAGGTGAGAAAGGGCAATGCACGGTACCGAAGAGGCTAGCAATGATGGAAGGGTGAGAGTGCGTATAATCCATGGACTCAACATTAGCCATAAATAACTCATATACTTATTGCAAAAGTTTATTAGTTATCGAAACAAAATACTATGTGCATGCTCCTAGGGGGATAGATTGGTAGGAAAAGACCATTGCTCGTCCCCGAACACCACTCATAAGGAAGACAATCAATAAATACCTCATGCTCCGACTTCGTTACATAACGGTTCACCATACGTGCATGCTACGGGAATCACAAACTTCAACACAAGTATTTCTACAATCCACAACTACCCACTAGCATGAATCTAATATCACCATCTTTATATCGCAAAACTATTGCAAGGAATCTAACATATCATATTCAAGTGATCTACAAGTTTTATGTAGGATTTTATGACTAACCATGTGAATGACCAGTTCCTGTCATCTCTCTAAATAGATATAAGTGAAGCAAGAGAGTTTAATTCTTTCTACAAAATATATGCCCACGCTCTAACAAATATAAGTGAAGCAAAAGAGCATTCTACAAATGGCGGTTTTCTATGTGAAGAGAAACAGGCAATCCAAACTTCAAATGATATAAGTGAAGCACATGAAGCATTCTATAAAGCCATACTCAAAAGATATAAGTGAAGTGCAAAGAGCATTATATAATCAACCAAGGACTATCTCATACCAGCATGGTGCATAAAAGAAAAGTGAAAACTAAATGCAAAAGACGCTCCAAGATTTGCACATATCGCATGAACGAAACGAATCCGAAAACATACCGATACTTGTTGAAGAAAGAGGGATGCCTTCCGGCATCCCCAAGCTTAGACGCTTGAGTATCCTTGAATATTTACTTGGGGTGCCTTGGGCATCCCCAAGCTTGAGCTCTTGCCTCTCTTCCTTCTTCTCACATCGAGACCTTCTCGATCATCGAACACTTCATCCACACAAAACTTCAACAGAAAACTCGGTAAGATTCGTTAGTATAATAAAGCAAATCACTACTCTAAGTACTGTTGCAAACCGATTCATATTTTGTTTTGGCATTGTATCTACTGTAATGTAACTTTTTCATGGCTTAATCCACTTATATAAATTGATAGTTTCATCAAAACAAGCAAACTAAGCATCAAAAACAGAATCTGTCTAAAACAGAACAGTCTGTAATAATCTGAACATTCACCATACTTATGATACTTGAAAAATTCTGCCAAAATTGGAAAAACTAAACAATTTGTATAGAAAGACAGTGCAAAAAGAACCAGAACCATTTGATGTTCCAGTAAAAAATGTAAAATCGCGCACTACAGCCAAAGTTTCTGTCCTGCACCGTACAAAACAACAGGCATTGTAAACTTCCTAAAGGCAAACCTTGGCACATTATTTTTATAATACAATGGAATTGTACAAGGGGGTAATTATTTTTATTGAAAAGTTTCTGTAATCAAGATTCACAAAGTTTCCTGAGCATGAACAAAGTTCAAGGCTAGCTCCCACTTCAACAATGCTTGTCTCTCTCACTTCCACTTTCCTTTTTGAAAAAGTTTTGGGTTCCCCTCATTATTTTTTTGTTTTTAAACTATATGAAAGCACTCAAAAGAAATAAATGACTCTCTAAAACTTCCGGGTTGTCTCCCTGGCAGCGCTTTCTTTAAAGCCATTAAGCTAGGCATATAGTGCTCAAGTAATGGATCCATCCGGATCCCAAGGTATATCAAAGCCAATTTTAATTAGCAATGATTTGTAATTTAGTAGTGAGCACAAAGTATCATATATCATGCAAGAACTAAGCCTAACTCTCTTCCTATGCATTGGCATGTCATAAAAGAACAATTCATACACACCTAGTAAAGGCCAATGCATAGTATAAATAGTTTCTTGCAATTTTATCGTGTTGGAAACATAGAGAGGTGGAGATATAGTTCCTCTCTCATAATAATTGCAAGTAGGAGCAGCAAGAACATGCATATTATATTCATCAAAATCATCATGTGCAACTGTATAAGCCAACCCATCAATATAATCCTTAATAAGTGCAAACTTCTCCGATATAGTGTAGTCGAGAGAACTCAAAAAGATAATAGGACTATCATGCGTGGGTACAATAGCAACAATTTCATGTTTAACATAAGGAACTATAGCAAGTTCATCTACATAAGCATAATTCATATTGGCATCTTGGCCACAAGCATAGCAAGCATCATCAAAAAGGGATATTTCAAAAGAATCAACGGGATCATAACAATCATCATAGCAATCATCCTTCGGTAAGAACGAAGGGAAATTAAACAATGTATGAGTTGAAGAGTTACTCTCATCAGAAGGTGGGCACGGGTAGCTAATCCGCTCTTCCTCCTTTTGTTCTTCTCTCTCCTCCTCATCTTTTTCATCCAATGAGCTCACAGTTTCATCAATTTCTTCTTCCATAGATTCCTGTAAAATATTAGTCTCTTCTTGGACAGCGGAGACTTTCTCAATAAATGCATCAATATCGGAATTGAATTCACAATTGGCATAGCAATATTTAAGGATAGCTAAATTTCCAGGTCTATAAACAGCATCGTAAAGATTTTCACACTCTTTAAACAAAGATTCAATTTCATAAGCACCCATAAAAGCAACAAATTCTTCTATTTGTTCCACATCATAGTAATCATATATACCTCTAGCATAAGAAGCCAAGGTTTCATTATCATTAAGTTTGCATGAAAAGGGAAGGTGTGGAGCCTTCATCCTAGAGCAACAAGTATAATCGTATCTCAAGCATAGTTGCCTAGCATACCACTTCAACATATAAATTTGATCCCATAATAGTTTCCCTTTTTGCGTCAAACGATAATCCCTAAAGTATTCAAGTTGATCCAATGTGTCTCCCATTACCAGATTGAATGGGGTTTTCTCAGGATTACCAAAGTAGTACATAATATCTGTCACATAACGAGCATCGAGGGTTTTAGGAGGTTATGATGACCCACAAGTATAGGGGATCTATCGTAGTCCTTTCGATAAGTAAGAGTGTCGAACCCAACGAGGAGCAGAAGGAAATGATAAGCGGTTTTCAGCAAGGTATTCTCTACAAGTACTGAAATAAGTGGTACCAGATAGTTTTGTGATAAGATAATTTGTAACGAGCAACAAGTAACAAAAGTAAATAAAGTGCAGCAAGGTGGCCCAATCCTTTTGTAGCAAAGGACAAGCCTGGACAAACTCTTATAATAGGAAAAGCGCTCCCGAGGACACATGGGAATATCATCAAGCTAGTTTTCATCATGTTCATATGATTTATGCTCGGTACTTTGATAATTTGATATGTGGGTGGACGTGCTCGGTGCTGTTCTTACTTGAACAAACATCCCACTTATGATTAACCTATATTGCAAGCATCCACAACTACAACAAAAGTATTAAGGTAAACCTAACCATAGCATGAAACATATGGATCCAAATCAGCCCCTTATGAAGCAACACATAAACTAGGGTTTAAGCTTCTGTCACTCTAGCAACCCATCATCTACTTATTACTTCCCAATGCCTTCCTCTAGGCCCAAATAATGGTGAAGTGTTATGTAGTCGACGTTCACATAACACCACTAGAGGCTAGACAACATACATCTCATCAAAATATCGAACGAATACCAAATTCACATGACTACTAATAGCAAGACTTCTCCCATGTCCTCAGGAACAAACGTAACTACTCACAAAGTATATTCATGTTCATAATCAGAGGGGTATTAATATGCATATAGGATCTGAACATATGATCTTCCACCAAATAAACCAACTAGCATCAACTACAAGGAGTAATCAACACTACTAGCGACCTACTAGTCCCAATCCCGGACTTGGAGACAAGAATTGGATACAAGAGATGAACTAGGGTTTTGAGAGGAGATGGTGCTGGTGAAGATGTTGATGGAGATTGCCATGTCCCGATGAGAGGAGCGTTGGTGATGATGATGATGATGATGATTTCCCCCTCCCGGAGGGAAGTGTCCCCGGCAGAACAGCTCTGCTGGAGCCCTAGATTGGTTCCGCCAAGGTTCCGCCTCATGGCGGCTGAGTTTCGTCCCGAAAGGTTGCTTCTGATTTTTTTCTCGACGAAAGACCTCATATAGCAGAAGATGGGCATCGGAGGCCACCAGGGGGCCCACGAGGTAGGGGGCGCGCCCAGGGGGTAGGGCGCGCCCCCCACCCTCGTGGACAGGGTGTGGGCCCCCTGGCCTTCATCTTTGGCGAGGATTTTTAATTATTTATTATAAGATATTCCGTGGAGTTCCAGGACTTTTGGAGTTGTGCAGAATAGGTCTCTAATATTTGCTCCTTTTCCAGCCCAGAATTCCAGCTGTCGGCATTCTCCCTCCTTATGTAAACCTTGTAAAATAAGAGAGAATAGGCATAAGTATTGTGACATAACGTGTAATAACAGCCCATAATGCAATAAATATCGATATAAAAGCATGATACAAAATGGACGTATCAGGTTCCCCATCTCCATGAGCAGCAAGTACACCTAAATTTTTTGGTATTTTGTGTTCCATATCCATAACTATAGATAAAGAACAACTAAGAACAGCAAATAAAAATTACTTAGTGATAAAGCAAACAAGCACACACGAGAATATTCACCCCATGCTATTGCTCCCAAGAACGGGCGCCGGAAAAAGGTCTTGATAACCCACAAGTATAGGGGATCAATTGTAGCCTCTTTCGATAAGTAAGAGTGTCGAACCCAACGAGGAGCTAAAGGTAGAACAAATATTCCCTCAAGTTCTATCGACCATCGATACAACTCTACGCACGCTCAATGTTCGCTTTACCTAGAACAAGTATGAAACTAGAAGTACTTTGTAGGTGTTTTTGGATAGGCTTGCAACAATATAAAGAGAGCGTAAATAAAAAGTTAGGGGCTGTTTAGAAGAAGACACAACTAAGTTAGTTTCAGTAAAGAGCTTCTTGTCGCGAGAAAGTTATTTGTCCCTAGGCAATTGATAACTAGACCGCTAATCACTATTGCAATTTTATTTGAGGGAGAGGCATAAGCTAACATACTCTCTCTACTTGGATCATATGCACTTGTGATTGGAACTCTAGCAAGCATCCGCAACTACTAAAGATCATTAAGGTAAAACCCAACCATAGCATTAAAGCATCAAGTCCCCTTTATCCCGCCTCGTGGTTCCGCCTCGTGGCGGCGGAGTTTCGTCCCGAAAGGTTGCTTCTGATTTTTTTCTCGACGAAAGACCTCATATAGCAGAAGATGGGCATCGGAGGACCACCAGGGGGCCCACGAGGTAGGGGGCGCGCCCCCCTCCCTCGTGGACAGGGTGTGGGCCCCTGGCCTTCATCTTTGGCGAGGATTTTTAATTATTTATTATAAGATATTAAGTGGAGTTTCGTGGACTTTTGGAGTTATGCGTAATAGGTCTCTAATATTTGCTCCTTTTCCAAATTTCTGTAATTCCAAATTTAAGCATTCTCCTCCTTATGTAAACCTTGTAAAATAAGAGAGAATAGGCATAAGTATTGTGACATAACGTGTAATAACAGCCCATAATGCAATAAATATCGATATAAAAGCATGATGCAAAATGGACGTATCAACTCCCCCAAGCTTAGACCTCGCTTGTCCTCAAGTGAAAGCCGATAACGATGAATATGTCCCCATGTTTAGAAGTAGAGGCATCGATAAAAGTAAAATACGGACATGAAGGCATCATGATTATTCTCATAACAGCAACATATATAGGAAATGTCATATGATTTCTTATGTTCAAGTAATAATCTATTCGCAATGCAGAGTACGAATCATAAACTTTATTGAGAACCAACAAACTATAATCTCAGTCATTGAAGCAATTGCAATTTATCATAACATCGGTAAGGGTCTATGTCAGAGCTTAATAGCAAGTCCACATACTCAACTATCATTTAGTCTTTCATAATTGCTAACACTCACGCGATACTTGTGGTTACAGAGTTTTAATTGGACACAGAGAAAGATAGGGGCTTATAGTTTCGCCTCCCAACCTTTTACCTCAAGGGTAATGTCAACAATAATAACTCAAGCCCCCTACATCTAATTAGATATATCAATCAGGATCTTTCCAACACACTGTGCTTGCCAAAGGATAAAATGTAAAAAGGAAAGGTGAAGATCACCATGACTCTTGCATAAGGTAGAGGATAATAATAAAAGATAGGCCCTTCGCAGAGGGAAGAAGAGGTTGCCATGCGTTTTTATGGTTGGATGCACAAAATCTTAATGCGAAAGAACGTCACTTTATATTGCCCCTTGTGATATGAACCTTTATTATGCAGTCCGTCGCTTTTATTACTTCCACATCACAAGATCGTATAAAGCTTATTTCTCCCACACCAATCAATCATACATATTTAGAGAAATTTTTATTGCTTTGCACCGATGACAACTTACTTGAAGGATCTTACTCAATCCATAGGTAGATATGGTGGACTCTCATGGCAAAACTGGTTTAAGGGTTTTGGAAGCACAAGTAGTATCTCTACTTGGTGCTGAGAATTTGGCTAGCATGAGGGGGAAAAGCAAGCTCAACATGTTGGAAGATCCATGACAATATACTTTATCTCAGATATAAGAAGACATAACTCATTACGTTGTCTTCCTTGTCCAACATCAACTCTTTAGCATGTCATATTTTAATGAGTGCTCACAATCATAAAAGATGTCAATAATAGTATATCTATATGTGAAACTTCTCTTTCCTTATTACTTCCTATTAATTGCAACGATGACCAAAGCTATGTTTGCCAACTCCCAACAACTTTTAATCATCATACTCTTTCTATGTGAAGTCATTACTTTCAATAAGATCAATATGAACTTTTTGTTTCTTTTTATTTTTTTCTTCTTTTATTCACTCAAGATCATGGCAAAATAATCAAGCCCTTGACTCAACACTAATATTTATTATATAGCTCACGGACTTGATTACATAGAGTGATCATAAAGCAAAACTCAAAACTAGATCATGCCATAAACTTTATTCTACTAGATCAAGATACTACTAATAGGATCGAACTAAGAAAAGTGGTAAAGATAGGAGATGTGGTTGTGACACGATACCGGGGCACCTCCCCCAAGCTTGGCAGTTGCCAAGGGGAGTGCCCATACCCATGTGATTATGTCTCCTTTGTTGTTGGTGAAGAAGGTGGAGGTGTTGTCGATGATGCGGACTTGTCGTTCTCTTTCTCCAACTTGCGTCTGAGGGTGAAATTATCAATCTCAACTCATCATTCCCGATCTCAAGCTTTATTATCCTTTTGCATAATGCCTCTTTGCTTTCTTGCTTGAAGCGAGGGGGAACTGGTTCACCTTCATCTTCCTCATCGGGGTACCATATATATGGATAGGTATCCTTGAATATGTTTTTATCTAAAGGCCGGTAAGAAACTGGCAATCCTCCTCTGAATCTTGAGATGACATGTTGATCTAACCTGCAGTAGGACAGCTTGAAACAAAAACATAGGATATTTGTGTGATACGGGAGTCAAAACCTTTGGGAGGATATATAATGAATTTTTACCGACCAAAATACGTATCATGCAAGAAAACGGAGTCTGGAAGGCACACGAGGTGTCCACGAGGTAGGGGGCACGCCCAGGGGGGTAGGGCGCGCCCTCCACCCTTGTGGGGCCCTCGTGTCCTTCCCGGACTGCTACTTATTTTTCTATTTTTCTAAATATTCCAAAACGGAGAAATATTGCCTTAAAAATTGTTTTGGAGTTGGTTTACTTACCGTACCACATACCTATTCCTTTTGAGTCTCAAACGCTCGAAAGTGTCTCTTATGTATTCCTCCGGGTTACGGTTTCAATAACATTGGTTTCAACATTTATAGGATTACCTGAGATATAGTGTTTGATTCTTTGACCATTTACCACCTTCGGATTTGTGCCTTTGAAGTTGTTGATTTTTATGGCACCAGAACGGTAGACCTCCTCGATAACGTAGGGACCTTCCCATTTAGAGAGAGGTTTTCCTGCAAAAAAATCTTAAACGAGAGTTTTATAGCAATACATAGTCACCTACATTAAACTCACGCTTTTGTATCCTTTTGTCATGCCATCTTTTAACTTTTTCTTTAAACAACTTGGCATTTTCATAAGCTTGGGTTCTCCATTCATCAAGAGAGCTAATATCAAATAACCTCTTCTCACCGGCAAGTTTGAAATCATAGTTGAGCTCTTTAATAGCCCAATAAGCCTTATGCTCTAGTTTGAGAGGTAAGTGACATGCTTTTCCATAAACCATTTTATACGGAGACATACCCATAGGATTTTTATATGCAGTTCTATAGGCCCATAATGCATCATCAAGTTTCTTGGACCAATTCTTTCTAGACCTATTGACAGTCTTTTGTAAAATTAATTTGATTTCTCTATTACTCAATCCTACTTGACCACTAGACTGTGGGTGATAAGGAGATGCAATTCTATGATTAACATCATACTTAGCAAGCATTTTACGGAAAGCACCATGAAGAAAATGTGAACCACCATCAGTCATTAAATATCTAGGGACTCCAAACCTCGGAAAAATAACTTCTTTAAGCATTTTAATAGAAGTGTTATGATCAGCACTACTAGTTGGAATAGCTTCTACCCACTTAGTAACGTAATCAACAGCAACTAAAATATGTGTATATCCATTAGAGGTAGGAAAAGGTCCCATATAATCAAAGCCCCAAACATCAAATGGTTCAATAACAAGTGAATAATTCATAGGCATTTCTTGACGCCTACTAATATTACCAATTCTTTGACATTCATCACAAGACAAGACAAACTTACGGGCATCCTTGAAGAGAGTAGGCCAATAAAAACCAGATTGCAATACCTTATGTGCAGTTCTATCTTCATTGGTGTCCTCCATAAGCTTCGTAATGACACTTGCGTAGGATCCGCTCCTGTTCATGCTCAGGTACACAACGTCTAATAACACCATCTACTCCTTCTTTATAAAGATGTGGGTCATCCCAAAAGTAATGTCTCAAATCATAGATAAACTTTTTATTTTGCTGGTATGTGAAACTAGGTGGTATGAATTTAGCAACAATGTAATTAGCATAATCAGCATACCATGGAGTACTACGAGAAGTATTTATGACATTTAATTGCTCATCAGGAAAGCTATCATCAATAGGTAGTGGGTCATCAAGAACATTTTCTAACCTAGAAAAGTTGTTCCAGAACGGGTTCTCGGCTCCCTTTCTATCAACAATATGCAAATCAAATTCTTGTAGCAAGAGAACCCATCTAATAAGTCTAGGTTTAGCATCTTTCTTTTCCATCGTATTTAATAGCAGCATGATCAGTGTGAATAGTTACTTTAGAATCAACAATATAAGGTCTGAACTTATCACATGCAAATACAACTTCTAAGAATTCTTTTTCAGTAGTAGCATAATTTCTTTGAGCATTGTCTAGAGTCTTAATAGCATAATGGATAACATTTAATTTCTTATCAACTCTTTGTCCTAGAACAGCACCTACAAAGATAATCACTAGCATCACACATAATTTCAAGGGTAAATTCCAATCGTGGCTGAACAATGGGTGCAGAGATCAATGCTTTCTTAAGTATTTCAAATGCTTCTACACAATCATCATCAAAGACAAATGGTATATCTTTTGTAATAAATTAGTCGAGGTCGAGAAATTTTTGAGAAGTCCTTAATGAACCTCCTATAAAACCCAAGTGACCAAGGAAACTTCTTATACCTTTGATGTCCTTGGGACATGGCATCTTTTCAATAGCATCAACCTTGGCTTTATCAACTTCAATACCTCTTTCAGTAACTTTATGCCCCAAGACAATACCTTCATTAACCATAAAGTGGCACTTTTCCCAATTCAAGACAAGATTAGTTTCTTTACATCTCTGCAAAACTCGATCAAGATTGCTCAAGCAATCATCAAAAGAGGATCCATAGACGGAAAAGTCGTCCATGAAAACCTCACAAATCTTTTCAAAAAGTCGAGAATATAGCCATCATGCATCTTTGAAAGGTAGCAAGTGCATTACATAAACCAAAAGGCACACGCCTATAAGCAAAAGTACCAAAAGGGCATGTAAAAGTAGTCTTTGATTGATCTTTAGCCAACACAGTATTTGAGAGAAACCAGAATAACCATCTAGAAAGCAATAATGTGTATGTTTGCATAATCTTTCTAGCATTTGATCGTTAAAAGGTAAGGGGTAATGATCTTTCTTAGTAGCTTTATTTAATTTGCGGAAATTGATTACCATCCTATAACATGTAATAATTCTTTGCGGTATCAATTCATCTTTATCATTAGGAACAACAGTAATACCTCCCTTCTTAGGAACACAATGAACAGGACTTACCCACTGACTATCAGCAACGGGATAAATTATACCTGCCTCCAGAAGCTTTAGTATTTCTTTTCTTACCACTTCTTTCATCTTAGGATTAAGCCTTCGTTGATGATCACGAACCGGTTTGGCATCTTCTTCCAAATTTATTTTGTGTAGACATAGAGTGGGACTAATGCCCTTAAGATCATCAAGAGTATATCCAATAGCAAGACGGTGCTTCTTCATAGTTTACAATAATCTCTCTTCTTCATGATATCAAAGGTTAGCACTAATAATAACAGGATATATTATCTATTCATCTAAATAAGCATATTTAAGATTATCGTGCAACGGTTTAAGCTCAAACACGGGATCACCCTTGGGTGGAGGAGGATCCCCAAGGATTTCAACAGCAAATTATGTTTCGTAATAGGTTCCTGTTTAAAGAATACTTCATCTATTTCCCTTCTTTCATTCATAAACATATCATTTTCATGGTCTAGCAAATAATGTTCTAGAGGATCACTAGGAGGTACGGCAATAGAAGCAAGACCAATGATTTCATCCTTACTAGGTAATTCTTCTTCACGGTGTTGTTTACTAAACTTAGAGAAATTAAACTCATGAATCATATCATCCAAGCCAACAGTAACAACATTCTTTTCGCAATCTATTCTAGCATTGACAGTATTCAAGAAGGGTCTACCAAATATAATGGGACAAAATCTGTCTTGTGGGGAACTTAGAACAAGAAAATCAGCAGGATATTTAGTTTTCCCGCACAAGACTTCAACATCTCTAACAATTCCCACTGGCGATATAGTATCTCTATTGGCAAGTTTAATTGTGACATCAATATCTTCTAACTCAGCAGGTGCAATTTCATGCTTAATTTCTTTATATAAGTCATAAGGTATAACACTAGCACTAGCACCCATATCACATAAGCCATGATAACAATGATCTCCTATTTTAACAGAAATAACAAGCACGCCTACCACGTGTCTATGTTTGTCTTTAGCGCTGTGTTTAGCAATTCTAGCAGATTCACCACAGAATTGAATAACATGCCCATCAATATTATCGCACAAGAGATCTTTAACAATAGCAATATTAGGTTCTACTTTGACTTTCTCAGGAGGTGTATAAGTTCTAATATTGCTTTTACTTAACCACGCTTGAAGCTTTAGCATGATCCTTTATTCTAACAGGGAAAGGTGGTTTCTCAACATAAGAGGTAGGAACAATAGGATCATTATAAGTGACAGTCTTTTCTTCAACTTTAATAGGTGCAGCTACTTTTACTTCTATGGTAGGATGATACTTAAACCACTTCTCCTTGGGGAGATCAACATAAGTAGCAAAAGATTCACAGAAAGAAGCTACTATCTCAGAGTCAAGTCCATATTTAGTGCTAAACTTACGGAAAATATCGGTATCCATAAAAGATTTAACACAATCAAACTTAGGTGTCATACCGACTCCTTACCTTCATCGAGGTCCCAATCTTCAGAGTTGCATTTAATTCTATCCAATAAATTCCATCTGAATTCAATAGTCTTCATCATAAAAGAGCCAAAGACAAGAAGTATCGAGCATGGTTTGATTATTATGGGAAAGCCGAGCATAAAAACTTTGAATAATTATTTCTCTCGAGAGCTCATGATTGGGGCATGAATATAACATTGATTTAAGCCTCCCCAAGCTTGAGCGATGCTTTCTCCTTCGTGAGGCCAAAAATTATATATATAATTGCGATCACGATGAACAAGATGCATAGGATAAAATTTCTGATGAAATTCCAATTTCAATCGTCTGTAGTTCCATGATCTCGTATCATCGCATAGCCTATACCATTTCAATGCATCTCCCTTCAAAGATAAAGGGAAGACCTTCTTCTTGACAACATCATCGGGTATACCTGCAAGCTTAAATAATCCACAAACCTCATCCACATATATTAGGTGTTCATCAGGATGCTTTGTTCCATCTCCTACAAAAGGATTAGCTAGCAGTTTTTCCATCATACCCGAAGGAAATTCAAAGGGAATATTTTCATATTCATTTTCAGTAGGTTCATTAGGTTGAGGAGCAACTTTGTTTCTACTGGTCGGGGTGAAGATACCCCGAACAAGCCCCTCAGAGGATTACTTTCCATAGTAACAAGTGACAGTAAATTTCAGCACACTATATAAATTTTTTCCTTACCAAATTCCACATACCAAAGGCTCTTCACTCCCCAGCAACGGCACCAGACAAGAGTCTTGATGACCCACAAGTATAGGGGATCTATCATAGTCCTTTCGATAAGTAAGAGTGTCAAACCCAACGAGGAGCAGAAGGAAATGATAAGAGGTTTTCAGCAAGGTATTCTCTGCAAGTACTGAAATAAGTGGTAACAGATAGTTTTGTGATAAGATAATTTGTAACGAGCAACAAGTAACAAAAGAAAATAAAGTGCAGCAAGGTTGCCCAATCCTTTTTGTAGCAAAGGACAAGCCTGGACAAACTCTTATAATAGGAAAAGTGCTCCCGAGGACACATGGGAATATCATCAAGCTAGTTTTCATCACGTTCATATGATTTGCGTTCGGTACTTTGATAATTTGATATGTGGGTGGACCGGTGCTCGGGTGTTGTTCTTACTTGAACAAACAACCCACTTATGATTAACCTCTATTGCAAGCATCCGCAACTACAACAAAAGTATTAAGGTAAACCTAACCATAGCATGAAACATATGGATCCAAATCAGCCCCTTACGAAGGAACGCATAAACTAGGGTTTAAGCTTCTGTCACTCTAGCAACCCATCATCTACTTATTACTTCCCAATGCCTTCCTCTAGGCCCAAATAATGGTGAAGTGTTATGTAGTCGACGTTCACATAACACCACTAGAGGCTAGACAACATACATCTCATCAAAATATCGAATCTAATACCAAATTCACATGACTACTAATAGCAAGACTTCTCCCATGTCCTCGTGAACAAACGTAACTACTCACAAAGCATATTCATGTTCATAATCAGAGGGTATTAATATGCATATAGGATCTGAACATATGATCTTCCACCAAATAAACCAACTAGCATCAACTACAAGGAGTAATCAACACTACTAGCAACCTACTAGTACCAATCCCGGACTTGGAGACAAGAATTGGATACAAGAGATGAACTAGGGTTTTGAGAGGAGATGGTGCTGGCGAAGATGTTGATGGAGATTGCCCTCTCCCGATGAGAGGAGCGTTGGTGATGATGATGACAATGATTTCCCCCTCCCGGAGGGAAGTGTCCCCAGCAGAACAGCTCTGCCGGAGCCCTAGATTGGTTCCGCCAAGGTTCCGCCTCGTGGCGGCGGAGTTTCGTCCCGAAAGGTTGCTTCTGATTTTTTTTTTCTCGATGAAAGATCTCATATAGCAGAAGATGGGCATCGGAGGGCCACCAGGGGGCCCATGAGGTAGTGGGGCGCGCCCCACCCTCGTGGACAGGGTGTGGGCCCCCTGGCCCTCATCTTTGGCGGGGATTTTTTATTATTTATTATAAGATATTCCGTGGAGTTTTGGGACTTCTGGAGTTGTGCAGAATAGGTCTCTAATATTTGCTCCTTTTCCAAAGACAGAATTCCAAAGCCGGCATTCTCCCTCCTTATGTAAACCTTGTAAAATAAGAGAGAATAGGCATAAGTATTGTGACATAACGTGTAATAACAGCCCATAATGCAATAAATATCGATATAAAAGCATGATGCAAAATGGACGTATCAGGTTCCCCATCTCCATGAGCAGAAAGTACACCTAAATTTTTTGGTATTTCGTGTTCCATATCCATAATTAAAGATAAAGAACAACTAAGAACAACAAATAAAAATTACTTAGTGATAAAGCAAACAAGCACACACGAGAATATTCACCCCACGCTATTGCTCCCAAGAACGGGCGCCGTAAAAGGTCTTGATAACCCACAAGTATAGGGGATCAATTGTAGCCTCTTTCGATAAGTAAGAGTGTCGAACCCAACGAGGAGCTAAAGGTAGAACAAATATTCCCTCAAGTTCTATCGACCACCGATACAACTCTACGCACGCTTAACGTTCGCTTTACCTAGAACAAGTATGAAACTAGAAGTACTTTGTAGGTGTTTTTGGATAGGCTTACAACAATATAAAGAGAGCGTAAATAAAAAGTTAGGGGCTGTTTAGAAGAAGACACAACTAAGTTAGTTTTAGTAAAGAGCTTCTTGTCGCGAGAAAGTTATTTGTCCCTAGGCAATTGATAACTAGACCGGTAATCACTATTGCAATTTTATTTGAGGGAGAGGCATAAGCTAACATACTTTCTCTACTTGGATCATATGCACTTATGATTGGAACTCTAGCAAGCATCCGCAACTACTAAAGATCATTAAGGTAAAACCCAACCATTGCATTAAAGCATCAAGTTCCCTTTATCCCATACGCAAACAACCTACTTACTCGGGTCTGTGCTTCTGTCACTCACGCCACCCACCATAAGCAAATCATCAACATATTGCAAACCCAACATCGGGAATCCCTCTCGCTTGTGCGACATGGAGAGCACCATAGGATAGCACCAATAATAAAACATGCAACTCAAACCAATCTTGATCATCAAATAACCCATAGGACCAAACGGATCTACTCAAACATCATAGGATAGCCATATATCATTGGGAAATAATATATAGCGTTGAGCACCATGTTTAAGTAGAGATTACAGCGGGTAAGAGAGAGGTTACACCGCTGCATAGAGGGTGGAAGAATTGGTGATGATGGCGGTGAAGTTGTTGGTGAAGATTGTGGTGATGATGATGGCCACGACAGCGTTCTGGCGCCAGCGGAAGATAAGGGGAGAGGGGGCCCCTTCGTATTCTTCTTCCTTGACCTCCTCCATAGATGGGAGAATGGTTTCCCCTCTGGTCCTTGGCCTCCATGGCGTGGGAGGGGCGAGAGCCCCTCCGAGATTGGATCTGTCTCTCTGTCTCTGCGTTCTATCTTTCTGCCCTTTCACCGTTTTGTATATATATGGAGATTCGTAACTCTGATTGGATTGAAACCTTCGCCGAGATTTTTTTCCTGAAAATTAGGTTTCTTGCGGCCAAAGTAGAGCAGCAACCGCCTTACGGGGGGCCCACGAGGGGGGCAGGCGTGCCCCCTGCCTCGTGCCCCCCTCGGGCACTGTCTCGCGTTGATTCTTCCTCCCATATTCTCCTAATATTCCAAAAATATTCTCTGTCCGTTTTTATCCCATTTGGATTCCGTTTGATATGGATATTCTCTGAAACAAAAACATGCAACAAACAGAATCGCACTGCAATCGGATCAATATGTTAGTCCCCAAAAATAGTATAAAAAGTTGCCAAAAGCATATGAAGTTGTAGAATATTGGCATGGAACAATCAAAAATTATAGATACGACGGAGACGTATCATGGACACATAAGAAATAAACTTCGGCAGCACCTCCCCGCTGTTCCCTAATACACGTCTCGGTAATAACCAGAGAGGATGTGTACCCGGAGAACAACAGGGAGGCACTGACGAAATTATGCATCGGATTCGGAGCAGAGCATATATGGGAAAATGAACCCAATATACGCATACTCGGGTTGTCCATGGATAACGTTGGACAATTCGAAAGAATCACGGTTATAAATATGCAAATGCATGCATATTTATAGATGTAACCCTTTCGAGCAGGAGACGCATAGTGGTCACGCATACTGATGATTGATGACACCTATAGCTAGCAAGTTTCATCGGCACGAAGACTGGAACAGAGCAAATCAATGGGGGGAGGAGATGTCATTTGTGCTAACCCACGAACGCAGGGGCGGAGCTCGTCGAACACTAGACCCTCGCGGCGACGAAAAAAACAACACATTTAAATCAAAAGATGAGTTTCATAGCAATATTGTTTTTCCCCTCAACCTAACTAAATGTTTACAATAGGACGGACGGGTTAGGGGTTCCTCGGCGTTGATAGAACCCTAAATAGCAACTACCATCGGTGCAAGATACATGAGGCGCTCGACGTTGAACACTAGATCCACGTCCCACAAGTGAAGCCGGCGCCCGGCGTCCCGCAATAATAGTTCTGGTGGCCGATGACGGCCGAACACCTTGGCAAATTTGTCTGGCAGCCTGTACGATGAGGATTAAAGCCAAGTTTTGAAATTTCAAACAACCAAACCGACTAGAGTCAGTTTGGGTGTTTCAGGTTTCAACACTTAGCTTTCAATCATCATCTCTAAGGCTGCCAGAAAAATTCGCAATGGTGTTCGACCGCCATCGACGTCGAGAACTGTTGCTGCGGGACGCAGGACCCCTGTGTCACTTGTGGGACGTGGATGTAGTATTCGACACCGACGGCCACATGTGTCTCCACCGATGATACTTGCTATTTAGGGTACCATCGACACCGAGGAACCCCCTAACCCGCTCGTCCCCGGGTAAACTAAATTAGCATGCATTCAATAAGCAAAACTACATCATCTCTTGCGTCCATACATTGTCGAATATTATCACTAATACATCTCGAATAGTATCATACATATAGCATCGCTAATACAGCTAGAACCGTAGCGCCCGACGGGTATCGGTGCAGGCAGTGGACAACCAAAGAGAAGGAACCATCACATGATCATAGCTCCAATGAGATCCTTGAAGAACCTGCCAGGTATTGTCCAACCTGCCCTCCAATGCAACCATGTAGCGACGGACGTGCTCGTCCTCCTCGCTGACACGGTGACGTACCACCTCCGCGGTGTCCGAAAGCCTTGGCACCGTCACTGGCCCACGCGACCGCCACCAAACAAGGTGCGGGTCAACGACGGGCTGACTCCTCACCAACCTGCGCCCCCGGGAAGGTAGAACCTCCCAGTACCAGCCCGGCAGCGCCCAGTCTCGGACATGGCCCCTCTGATCAAGCAGGCCTCCTCCGTTGAGTCGACGACGAGGATGCGGGATAGGCATCGTCAATGTAGAAGCGGGAATAAATGCTTGAACTAAGAAAGTAACAACAAATTTCACATGTTCAAAATAAACCAGAAACTTAACCGTACCTAAAGTAAACTAAACTAAACCTAAAATAAACTAACTAAACTAAACCTAAAGTAAGCCTAAACTAAAGCAAAAACTTGACCTACACTAAATAAACTAAACCTAAAGTAAACTAGCTAAACTAAACTAAATTATACTGAACCTAATTAAACTAAATCTAAGAAAACAGAAAAAACGAAAATGTCTCACCTTGGAGCGGCCGGGGCGGCGAGGAGGGGTGGAGCGGTCGGGGCGATGATGCATCGCGTCTGGGCGGCGAGGCGGTGCATCGGGGCGGTCCGGCAGGACGGCCGGGCGGGCGGGCGCTGCCCGCTTGAGTGGTCGGGCAAAGCGGGTGACTGGTGGGCGGGCGTTGTATGGCGGCGACGCCGGGCAATGAGGGGGGGCGACGAGGGCGGGTCGGCGGCGAGGGGTTGGGACGAAGGGAGAGGAAGAGAGCGGGGCAGGGCGCGAGGGCGTTTTGATATATGGGGCTAGGCTCTTTGTCGTCCGCTAGCTGACGGCAAAGAGCCTAGCTAACGGACGTTAGAACGGCCGTTTTCTTTTCCATCCGCTAGCGGACAGCAAAGAAAGTGGCCGTTAGTTGCCCCTCCCTCTCGGCCCACCCTGCCTCTTTGCCATCAGCTAGCAGATACAACCACCAAGGATGCAACACCCGTTCTTTTGAGCATGGTGGCTGTACCACCGCCCTGGGGCAGCGGTACAACCGCTCTGGCGACACTGGGTGGTCCAACCCCTGGGTATCACCCCTGGGGCGGTGGTTAGGCCGGTACCACAGGCCAGCAGTACAACCACTGAGGTTTCACAGCAACAGTTGAAAAGAAGGAGAACTCTCTCTCAAACAAGAAACGGAAGGTGAGGGTGGGTGAGAGAAATGTGTATGTGCAATGATTCGCCCAAAGCCTTCCAATGTGGATTCCCTCTTAATAGTATGGGTTTCCTACGACCAACAAGATAAACACATAGAAAAACACCGTCTTCGACCTTTTCCTTCCAGAGAGAATGACTAATTGATGCATACCTAAACACCGAGAACGTGAAGCACATCACACGATTAGACCAACAGAGAGTTGTCATGTAACATCCCAAATTTTCAATTTGGAATGTTATACATTAGGTCATCATGCATATCATATTTTTCTCGCATTTTCCGATCCTAGAAAATTTCACGCAACTCAAGGACCCTCGGAGAGAGTTGGAGATTTCATTATTTTCATATTTGGGATTTCTCAAATTTTGAAAATAGGATCATTGGATTTATTTAATTATCTTCATAAAGTTTTTCCTATAAAAACTTAAGAGAGGGAATAATATGACTTTCCCAACATTTAGGAAAAATGGAGATATTATAAATAAATCAAATTTGGTTTTGGAAGATTTATTTTGCTTAGGCAAAAATGAGCATTTTAAAAATTTATGCATGTTTGCCGCTTTTAAAGTTCATTTTGTTCGACTCATTTTAGGAGTCGGGAAAATTATTTTATTAAAATCGG
Organism: Aegilops bicornis; assembly: GCA_021605145.1. Lineage (NCBI taxonomy): Eukaryota > Viridiplantae > Streptophyta > Magnoliopsida > Poales > Poaceae > Aegilops > Aegilops bicornis. Next base: position 573,965,977 of record CM038670.1, on the reverse strand, counting down.
AGTTCGCTTTGGTATTTTTTTAATCCGCTTTGTTTTGTTTTAAAAAAAATCGCCTCTCGGCCAAGGCCCAGCCAACAAGGCCCGGCCCAGCCGCCCGGCCGGCCTCCTTCTCCTCACATGTCTCCCGCCAAGACGCGCCTGAGTCCGCCTCCGCCCAGTGCCCCCTTCCCAAGCCGCCGAGCACCCTCCTATTTAACCCCGCCTCCTCTCCCCTCAACCCGCCCGCCGCCCTCCACCCGAGCCGCCTCGCCCGAGGACGCCGTCTGTCGCCGTCGCCGAGCCCCTCGCCTCGCCACCCGGCCGACCCGCCGCCACACCCCCGCCTGTCGCTGACCTCACGGGAGGCCGAGTCCACGGCGAGCCGCCGAGGTAGCCGCCGCCACAACCCCGATCCGGTTTTTTTAAACGACCCGATCCGGTTTTTTTTTGAGATGTTCGGTTTTTTAAACCTAGATGGTTTTTATTTTTTTCGGTTTTCTTAATTAAAGAACGCTCACCGAACCGCTCGTTTCAATGAATGTGTTCGTTGGATTAGTTCTGTTAACGAACGTCCGTTATTTAATCCGTTCGCTGCTTTTCTTTTAATCGGATTAAATCCGTTATTTTCAGATTCGATTTCGATCCGATTTTCAAATCTGTTTTATTTCTTGCTCGCTTATCGAATCAGGTGATTCAAGCGCTGGAGTTTCATATTTAAACCGCCGTTCGACTAACCTACTTACACAGAGTTTTGCTACTGTAAAATTTTGACTTAGTTTCAGATTTGCTAAACCGAGTCGTTCTCTCTCGAGTTCCGACTTTCGATGCTTTATTTGATTCGATTCTTTTGCAACCAGGTTCTTAAGTTGAACTATCTGGTTAGATTTGTTATTCGAGATTTCCCGATGCATTAGATGAGTACTTATTGTATGCTTGTTGTTTGTCTGCGTTAGATCACCCGTGAGTGCGCCGCTTGTTACTTCGGAATCTCTAGGTCTCATGGATCATCAAGAAGGCAAGTAACACTTTGATCATACCTTTTCTACTACCCAGTTTTATGCATTAGATCAGCCCTCAAACACTTGCATGTTTAGGATCTAATTAAATTGTGGGATGGGAAGTAGATTGAGGTAGTACCTATTACCTGTTTTACTTATGAAACCTTGGGAGTTACTTCTACGTTTGCTTATTATTGCCATGCTATGCTAGTAGACGTGGATTGGGTGAGTGAATATCCATGATGTATGTGAGATTGTTAATTTAATGGTTTATCTAAGGTGGCAACTTAAACACACATCCTGGGTGGATTGAGGCACCTGGTTTCTATCAGACTTGCTCGTATTTCTTCGGACCGCCACCCAGGCCCAAAGGGATCATAAGATTATTCAAACTAGAAACTTCCGTGTGCAGCCACAAGCCAATTATGGGCTCGCATAGTTGACTAAGTTGTGCGAACTCTTACGGGTAGACTAGCAGATGTAGGGGAAAGTAGGTGTACCGTCTACCCACAAGTAAGGTGCTAGCGCTCGAAAGATCGTGTCTCGGCCATCCGCCTCTCAAACACCATGTAGTCACGAGAACCAAGCGGAGGCGATCGAGTCTTGTGGGGAAAAGTGCTAAACCTCTGCAGAGTGTATAAACTAATCATGATTAGCCGTGTCCCCGGTTATGGACAAATCTTGAGTATCTAGTACTTGAATATCATGTGAATCTCAACATGTTACTTCTAATAATAATGTTATTGGGTTTTTAATGAGTACTTTTAATTGGGATTGAGGATGCTGTCAACCATTCTCAATGTTTAACAACCACCATGATAGTTAAATAAAATTATTCCTTTGATGTAGGGAAAAATCAGCTTTATGCAAAAATGTAAATCAGAGAGCCTTACCACCAGCCATATATGCATGTAGTATAGGCTTGTTGCTTCATTGTTCTCTATGTGTTACATTGCCAAGATATTCCATGTGCTGACCTGCTGGCTGCAACTTTCACGCTATGCACTTTTCGCATTTATTTAGTAAGGTGTTAGGTCGTGGTTCTATACTCAGTGATGCCGATGGAGTTGATGGACTCACTATTCTTCCAAGTCTTCCGCTGTTATTATTAGATGGCCTTAAGCCATATTATTGTATTAAGTTCCCTTGTGGACATCGATGTAATAAGTGTGTGATTGCTACTCTGCTATAAATCCTTCAAGTAATCGTGGTGTCAGACATCGATCCAGGGATGACACTGAGCACAGAGCACTGGATCCATTCGGGTCTGGTCGCTACATGTCATCATCATCCAAAACACAAAGATGGGAATGACCTAACAATCTCCCCCTTTTTTGGTGGATGATGACAACAACATAATTTGCATAAGAGGTCTAAAAAATATAGACGGGACTCCCCCTAGATGTGTGCCCTAATTAGATTTTGCTTTTGGAATTGCAAAGGTATACATTAGGAGCAAGACTCCCGCTAGATTTTATAGACCCACCAATCCTACTAGACATGCGAAGATAAGCAGTAAGCGCATAATAAGAAAGTAAAGACTTAAAGGATAACCGACATTAATGATAGATAGAGGAGCGCATGTCTCACACCATGCAAGTCGAGATAAGTAACAAGGTCCACAAACTAAAGTTCAACACTAAGCACGAAAAAACACAAACCCAAGTAAATCCCATGCAAATCCCGAGACCTAATAGAACTCTCTCCCCCTTTGGCATCAAGACACCAAAAAGGAAAAGTGCAAAGCTAGCGCCCCAGAGCTCAATAGTCATCCTCTGACTCCTCGGTCGCACCTGGATCCTCATCATCGTCCTTATCAGCGTCCTCCATGAGATCATCGGCGGTAGCAAAAGAGGAAGAAGGCTGGCCTGGAGCCTCATCTTCCGACCATGTGCTATGCATAGAGATCCACCGGTCCTCAGGGGTGATGCTCTTCTCAGATCCACTCTTGACAGACATGTTGAGGTGCTTCATCATAGCAATCTGACGACGCCAGGCAAGCTTCTCACTGACATGGGCCTCATACATCTTCTTCGGAATGTCAGTCTAAAGGCAGAAAGTCTTCTTCACTTTAGCAGTGAGCTTGGTCACCCAAGAGGGCTTGGCCCCTGGATCCAGCTCAAAGTCCTCATCATCTGAAGTGGCATAGACATCCTCGGGATCATTAGCTGGAAAGCAAGGCTCGGCATGCTTCTTCTTCTTGAGTTGCGTGACCTCATGCACGGTGAGGTTATCTGGAGAAGTGAGAAGCTCTCCAGGGCGGTGAACAGCCCAAACTGAGTTCAGAAAGCACATGACAAAAGGAGCATAAATGGGGACCTTTTTGTAGATGACCATGTTGTACATCTCGTGCCACATCCAGTTGGACACATCAAAAGTAGCACCAGAACCCACCTTGGTCTTCATAGCAACAAGCAAGTCAACAAGGTACCCATAGACCTCATCCTAATTTCCAACCTTGGGCAAAAGCACATTGCAAAACACCCGATGCATGATATCATAGACCTTCTCAAGATCCTTGGATTCTCCAATAATGTCTCGTCCATGAATATATAGAGGAGCAAGTTTCTCCTTAGGCATAGAATGGGGATGGTCGTGAGGATGAATGCCACCATTCCCTTTCAGGCTGGTATCCTCATACCCAATGGCATTGCAGAAAGCCCCTCCAGGGCACTTGAAAGAGCTCATCACGACACATGAACGAGAGAGTGCGAGCGTCATCTTCTCCAAAATGAACAGTGGCATAAAACTGATGGATAATGTCGTGGTGGGCGCACGACAGATGCCAAGGGATGGCTAAAGATAGGAGGAGGCTCGAGGGCACTGGTGGGCTCCAGAGGCGAGGTCGGCATGAGCGAGCGCGGGATGCAAGACATACCCAGGTTCGGGGCTCTCCGGAAAGATAACACCCCTAGTCCTGCCGTGTGTGATTTATATGTAACAGTACAGAGTTGCTCCTAGAGCTGTAAGGAGGAAGAAGGAAGGCAGGCCAAGGCTTAGGCTTCTCCTTTGTCACGCCCAATATGCGACCCTATCCAAAAGGAACTCGACGGTCCCACCAAGGATAGACCCGCATATTGAAACGCTTTTGCAAGGTGGATATCATTACATCAACATTACATAATACATAGGGATACATGCATAAGGCACAAATGCCACAAGAATACATCAACATCATACAAGATCAACATCCGACTACGGATGAAACATAGACAAAAACTCAAACAACATCCACCCTGCTAGCCCAGGCTGCCGACCTGGAACCTATCCCCGATCAAGAAGAAGCGTAAGAAGAAACTCCAATACAAGCAAACATCGCTCTCACGCCATGATCATCGTGACAACCTGTACCAGCAATCGGTGGTGTAGTAATCTGTGAGCCACGAGGACTCAAAGAATCCCATTACCATGGGTATCAAGACTAGCAAAGCTTAAAGGGAAAAGAAGGGGGGTAAAGTGGTGAGGTTGCAGCAGCGACTAAGCATATATGGTGGCTAACATACGCGAATGAGAGCGAGAAGAGAAACAAAGGAACGGTCGTCAACTAGTAATGATCAAGAAGTGATCCTGAACTCCTACTTACGCCGACATAACCCAAGAAACCATGTTCTCCTCTCGATCAACCCCGAAAAGAGACACTCACTTACGCATACACGGTTGGTGTATTTTAGAAGAGTTTGCTTCACGCTTACTACAACCGGATATTAACAAATTCCCATCTCGCCACATAACCGCGGGCACGGCTCTCGAAAGTTTATACCCTGCAGAGGTGTCCCAACTTAGCCCATGATAAGCTCTCGCGATCAACGAAGGATATTCCTTCTCCCGGAGGACCCGATCACCTCGAAATCCGGCTACAAGACATTTCGACAAAGAATAAAACAAGACCAAAGAAGCCGCCGTGTGCCGACAAATCCCGATAGGAGTCGCACGTACCTCGTTCTCGTGGCACACCGGATGAGCCAGACGTCGGGTTGGCATAAACCCCGACGCTTGTGGGGCGCCGGACATCGCTTCGGTTTGGACCAGACTCGAAGGAGAACTGCCCGGGGCTAAAATAAAGATGACCCTCGGGCTCCGGAAAACCCAAGGGAAATAAAAGGGCATAGGTGAGGCAAATGGTAAAACCAATGTTGGGCCTTGCCGAAAAGTATTATTCAAAGCGAATCGTCAAGGGGGTCCCATAAATCACCCGACCGCGTTAGGGACGCAAAATCTGGGAACATAACACCGATATGACGGAAACTAGGGCGGCAAGAGTGGAACAAAACACCAGGCATAAGGCCGAGCCTTCCACCCTTTACCAAGTATATAGATGCATTAATTAAATAAGATATATTGTGATATCCCAACAAGTAAACATGTTCCAACAAGGAACAACATCTCCATGTTCCAACAAGGAACAAAACTTCATCTTCACCTACAACTAACAACGCTATAAGAGGGGCATGATGTACAGGTAAAGCGTGACAAAACATGAACACTGAGCTATCTCCAGAAATCACTAGAACATGCTCAAAATGACATGGCAAGATTGCAAAAAATAACAGTTTGCATTTTAGCGTAAATAACATCAAAGTTGCAATGTTTAGAGCTATGAAACAACATGCTACAGGAACTTAACATGGCAAACAAAGGCATGGCATGAATCTACCCAAAGCATAGAACAAAAGTCCTTTACTGACCATAAGCCAAAAAGGATCAGAAAATATGATGGCACCCATGTAAACATGGCAAGTTATATTACAGATTTGAACATGGCAGGAACAACAATGAGTAGGCATGTTGGGGAGCTTGAACCACTCACCACAGAGCAATACATGGAATGGCAAGGCAATTCACAGTAAGAAGACATGGCATAGAAGCTATACATGGCAAGAACAACATCATAGCATACACGGATCAACTACAACAACCTTGGCAAAATTGAATAACATGTAAACAATCTGCCAGGAAACATTTTATAGCAAAAGTAGAGCTCGATTGACTCAAGCTATGGCACTCCATAATTGCAAACAAGGGCATGGATGGATAGATCATAACCATATGTTCAAAACATCCTTAGTTAAGTATCTCAAAATATGCATGGATCTCTCGGTAGCATCAAGTTGACATGGCAACAAAATATAACAGAATCTGCCAGGAAAACAGCAACAGCAAGTACCCTACTTAACAAGCTTGATGCACTTACTACACAACTCACAAAAATACATGGCAATCACCCCTGGAAAGATGGCATGGCATATGACAAAACACATGTAGGACTCAAATTCATAGGATGCACACATCAATCATGGCAAAAATGACAATAGTGCATGTTCTGTTAAGAAACAGAAACTAACATCACATAGCACTCTTCTAACAGCATTTCGGGCATCAAGATGAGCTCAAATGAAAATGATGCAATGAGATGAAATGATCTACTCTTCGAGGAGAACATTTTGATACATTGCACGCAAAACGGAGCTATATGCATAGAGTTATGGCATGATGAAAATGCATGAAAATATGCAAAATTTCGGGGACTTAGTGGATTTTACCCTCCGAAAACGGGACGAGGAGGATCCGGACGAGGGATCCGGCGGGCGAGGGCGCGCTTGGTTGGCCGGGCGGTGGATCTCATCCCACCCGCCGGATCCGGCGACGAGGCGGCCGCGACGGCGGGCCGGAGGGCGGGCGGCGCCGGGCGAGGTCGGGAAGGCCGGTGAGGCGACGGAGCTGGCGCCGGCGGGAGGCGACGGCGAGGGCGTTGAGGGCGCTGGCTGCCGGGCGCCGAGGAGGCGCGCGGCGACTTTCGCACGGGCGGCGGGATGGGAGTTTGCCTCAGGGCGCGAAGCCGAGGGCGGCGGCGAGCGCTGCCGGGCGGCGGCGTATGGGCGTGAGGGGCGGGTGGCGGCGCCGCCGCGGCGGGCGAAAGCGGCCGAGGCCGAAAGCGGCGGCGGCGAGGCTGAAAGCGGGCGGCGGCGAGGGAGCTGGGTCGGCGCGGCTACCGCTGGCGCGGGCGCGGCTCTGGTCCGCTGGGTTCGGCGGCCTCGGCGGCGGGCGGCGGCGGAGGCTACGGGCAAAGTGCGGCGGTTGGTCGAGGCGGCGGCGCTGGCTTTGTCCGCGCGCGGACATGTCCGTGCGCGCGGAGGAATTTTAGGGTTTCGGCGAAAAAAACATCCGCGAATTTTCGGGGGGAGAGCATATATATAGGTAGAGGGAGCTAGGAGAGTCCAAATGATGTGCGGTTTTCGGCCACGCGATCGTGATCGAACGACCGAGAGCATGGAGGGGAGTTTGCTGGGTTTTGGGCCACTTTGAAGGGGTGTTGGGCTGCAAAGAGAAGGAGGCTTTTGCGGTTACCCTGCTAACTGCTGAGTACCAAATGACCTCCAAATGGCACGAAACTTGACAGCGGTTCACTGGTGCTATACCAAGGCCGCTGGCAAGACTCGTCCATTCCGAGACCGCTTGACACCCGCATGACATGAAAAGAGGTAAAAGGGAGCGCCGGGAGACATAGGAGCGCCGGATTGCAAAACGGACAACGGGGAAAATGCTCGGATGCATGAGACGAACACGTATGCAAAATGAAATGCACAAGATGACATGATAAAAATGCAGATGATGACATGGAAAAGTGCAACACGCAAGCAAAAGACATGGCAACGACGACGAATAACTGGCAGACACCTGGCGCATCGAATCCGGGGCGTTACAACACTCCTCCACTAACAAGAGATCTCGTCCCGAGATCTTAGGACCGAGACGGAAGGGAAAAGGGATGAGTTGAAGCAAGAACTCAAGAGAAGAAGCAAAGAATCGAGAGCACTCGAGAAGAAGAGAGGAACGACGAGAATGACGAGAATCAAAGGCTCACGGAATCAGATAGGCTATGAAAGCACTCTGGTTAGAAGAAGATAAGAAACGAATAAGGCTGAAAGGATTTAGGCAGCGCTCCGGTTAAAACATGGAGGAATAGAACTTGAACTTGAGAGGATGGAATGATACTTGATGAAGACATGACAAAAAACCTCCGGAAAGAATTAAAAGAGTTGAATGAAAAGAACGGAGAAGAAAATGACAACTTGTGCCGCGAATGAAATTGAAAGCAACCTTAGAAGAAAAAGGATTTAACGGAGTTGTTGATAAAATCACCAACGAAAAGAATAAGATTGTTGTGGACTTATGGATAACATCCCAAAAATTATGAGGTGATAACCGACCACAAGTGGAAAAGATTGAAAGGCTGAGAAGAACTAAGAAATGCAAAACTCCACTTCAAAAGAATACGGAGAATTAATTGCACTTCGAGATGCGAGAAGAAAAGATACTTGAACTCCACCAAAAAAATCTTGATGAACTCTTGAAGAATGAATTAAATCATGAAGAACCACCATGAAGAACTCCGGTAACAAAAGGATGATGAGATAGAAATGAAGGATGAAAGAATAAGATGAGCGTTATGATGATTTAGATGGAGGTTCAATTTAAATGGCTGAGGAAATTGAACTCCGGAAAAGAAAAGATGAAAAACACTTGGAAGTAGAATTTATTCATCAAGAACAAACTCCGAAGGAAGGGATTAATCACTTGGATGAAATAAGAATAAGATTTATTGTATGCTTATCCTCCCCCAATTAAATTGATGAGAAGCAATGGATTTGCATACTACTTATTCTTCTTGAAAAACAATTGAGAAGTGACATATTGCAAACTTGAGAAGGTCTTACTGAACCACCGGTAGGATTGAAAAGAACGAAAGGATTAAAATGATAACCAAGGAAAAGAATCTTGAACGAACCACCGTAATAATTCAAAAATGACTGATGAAAAAGAATGAATCACCGGGAAGAATTAGAGAACAAATATGCTCGAGGGGATTTAGATGCGAAAGAACAAAGAGATCAAGAGCTGATTAAAGAACACTTGAACGAGGCACCGGGATAAAATTGAGATGAACGAAGGGGCACGGATATAGAATAATTGGGGAATGAATCAAAACTTGGAACGAAGCAATATTCTCAAAAGAAGGCCTCGGATAATTGTAATGTAAAAGCAACTCTTGAAATACTCCGGATGGATGAGAAGAATTGCACGACTGGAACCAAATAGATAGGATAAATTCGAGCTAGCACCACAAATCTTCGGGAGAACGGACAAGATTTAGGGAAAACTCTACTTCGGTCTTCAAATGAAGACGAGAAACACCACCAAAATTATTGAGATACTCTAGGGAAACGAAAGGCGAAGAGGTTGAGCCAACAATGACAAGAATTTGAAATCGATCTTGGAAAAGGCATGTGACTGATGGAATCCATACTTAGGTCACACTTGAAAAGAATTTGGGAATAGCTCCGGAAGAATTAGAAGAGTCAGGTAAGATCCTGGGAAAAGACCTGTGGGTTAGGGCCCACTGAAGAGAAAAACACCGTTGGAAAGGGATGATGAACAGATAGATGATGCACCGGAACAATTGCAATATATGAATGAGGTGACAACCTCGAATTAATTGGAATACAGACGAATCTCCTGAGATGTCTTGAACACTTCGGAAGGATAAACTGGCGAGAGGCGAACGAGCAAATGGAAATATTTGAGCTGAGGGAAAGAATACGATCGGCAACGAAAAACTTGAATTGAACCCACCGGAAAAAGAAAAAGGGATGAAGAATGACGAACGAGATGAGAATTCACCGGTTGAAATAATTGAGGGAAGACTGAAGAGACTCCGTATGAATGAAATTGATGGTCGGAAGAAACTCGAACTCCGGGAAGGAAAAGGGTGGGTGGGCGGGAAAAAAACAAAGGCAACTCGGGAGGGAAAACAACGAATATCTTGAAGAGAAAACACCGGTTGAAATCATTGAGGAAAGAAAGCAAAGGCTTCGCACGAGTAGAATGGATACTCGATTACGAACTCCGGTTCCGAGAAGAAGAAGGGAGGGCGGGCGGGAAAAAACAAGGACAACTTTGGACAGGGAAAACAACGACGTCGGAGGAAGAACTGAGGATTGAACTCGAAGATGAAGAGGCTCGAGTCAACTTGGAGAGAAATGCACCGGATGAAAAGAGCTGAGGAACAACTATCGGAAAACCAACTGCGTGAACCTAAAGAAAATTTGAAGGGGAAGAGAAGTAATTCAAAACACCTACGTCAAGATTTCTCACCAGAGCGACGAAGGGGCTGAGGAGTAAAAAGAATTCCTACTCTCCGATATAACTAGACCAAATCAGTTTTTCTAGACTCAACAACGGCCAAACTACACGATCAATCAAGGGGCTCCTAAGGTCGGTCGAGGCTCGATACCAACTTGTCACGCCCAATATGCGACCCTATCCAAAGGAATTCGACGGTCCCACCAAGGATAGACCCGCATATTGAAACGCTTTTGCAAGGTGGATATCATTACATCAACATTACATAATACATAGGGATACATGCATAAGGCACAAATGCCACAAGAATACATCAACATCATACAAGATCAACATCCGACTACGGATGAAACATAGATGTAAACTCAAACAACATCCACCTCGCTAGCCCAAAGGCCGACACCGAACCTATCCCCGATCAAGAAGAAGCAAAAGAAGAAACTCCAATACAAGCAAACATCGCCTCACGCCATGATCATCGCATAACCTGTACTCGAATCGGGTGGTGTAGTAATCTGTGAGCCACGAGGACTCAAAGAATCCCATTACCATGGGTATCAAGACTAGCAAAGCTTAAAGGGAAAAGAAGGGGGGTAAAGTGGTGAGGTTGCAGCAGCGACTAAGCATATATGGTGGCTAACATACGCGAATGAGAGCGAGAAGAGAAACAAAGGAACGGTCGTCAACTAGTAATGATCGTGAAGTGATCCTGAACTCCTACTTACGCCGACATAACCCAAGAAACCATGTTCTCCTCTCGATCAACCCCGAAAAGAGACACTCACTACGCACACGGTTGGTGTATTTTAGAAGAGTTTGCTTCACGCTTACTACAACCGGATATTAACAAATTCCCATCTGCCACATAACCGCTGCACGGCTCTCGAAAGTTTATACCTCGCAGGGGTGTCCCAACTTAGCCCATGATAAGCTCTCGCGATCAACGAAGGATATTCCTTCTCCCGGAGGACCCGATCAGTCTCGGAATCCCGGCTACAAGACATTTCGACAAAGAATAAAACAAGACCAGCAAAGCCGCCTCGGATGTGCCGACAAATCCCGATAGGAGTCGTGACGCACCTCGTTCTCGTGGCACACCGGATGAGCCAGACGGGTTGGCATAAACCCCGATTGCCAGGGGCGCCGGACATCGCTCGGTTTGGACCAGCACTCGAAGGAGAACTGGCCCGGGGGGCTAAAATAAAGATGACCCTCGGGCTCCGGAAAACCCAAGGGAAATAAAAGGGCATAGGTGAGGCAAATGGTAAAACCAATGTTGGGCCTTGTTGGAAAAGTATTATTCAAAGCGAACTGTCAAGGGGGTCCCATAAATCACCCGACCGCGTTAGGGATGCAAAATCCGGGAACATAACACCGATATGACGGAAACTAGGGCGGCAAGAGTGGAACAAAACACCGTGCATAAGGCCGAGCCTTCCACCCTTTACCAAGTATATAGATGCATTAATTAAATAAGATATATTGTGATATCCCAACAAGTAAACATGTTCCAACAAGGAACAACATCTCCATGTTCCAACAAGGAACAAAACTTCATCTTCACCTGCAACTAACACCGCTATAAGAGGGGCTGAGCAAAGCGGTAACATAGCCAAACAACGGTTTGCTAGGAAGGGTGCAAAAGGTTAGAGGTTCATGGCAATTTGGGAGGCTTGAGGAACAAGTGATAGGTAGCGCAGCATAGCGATAGGACGAAGCAACTAGCATAGGAATGATAGTAATGAGATCCAAGGTGACGGTCATCTTGCCTGAAATCCCGCAAGGAAGAAGAACGAGTGCATGAAGAAGACGAACGGATGAAGCCGAACCAAGCGTAGACGAACGAATCCTCACGATCGCAACGAAACGGGAACTAACAAGAAGAAGCACACAACATAGTAAACACACCACATATGAACAAGGCATGATGCACAAACAAGCATGATGCATGACAAGACCACATGAAGCTACTCATGGCAAGAGATGATGCAAACAAGAGCAACACATCAAAGCAAGTTTAAATGAGGCCGGAAGCAACATAGAACAATTCCGGTAAGTCCTCATATGCAAATTTCGAAATTCGAAATTGGTCCAGATCTGAATAAACTTAAGTTCAAGTTGTTAAACAGCAAGTTAAGATGCACCACGATGATCTACACGAAATTCTAGTCAAGTTACATATAAAGTTCATTAGATTCGGAGTTACGGTCTAGAAGATATGAGCAAAACAAGTTAAACATGGCATTGATACAAAATGCATACAAACATCAAGCAAACACCTCAAAACAAGGATGGAACATGATAATATGAAACTACATGCAATTCTAAGCAAGTTTCATATAGAGCACACTCAAAACGGAGCAACGGTTCAACACATACACCCTATACAAGACATGGCAACAATCTGTCCAAAACAGCAACTAGGCATATTGCAAGCATGAAAACAACATGCTACAGCACCTCAATATGAAAACAAAAGGCATGGGCATGATGTACAGGTAAAGCTTGACAAAACATGAACACTGAGCTATCTCCAGAAATCACTAGAACATGCTCAAAATGACATGGCAAGATTGCAAATAATAACAGTTTCAGACTTTAGCAGAAATAACATCAGGTTGCAATGTTTAGAGCTATGAAAAAACATGCTACAGGAACTTAACATGGCAAACAAATGCATGGAATGAATCTAACCAAAGCATAGAACAAAAGTCCTTTACTGACCATAAGCCAAAAAGGATCAGAAAATATGATGGCACCCATGTAAACATGGCAAGTTATATTACAGATTTGAACATGGCAGGAACAACAATGAGTAGGCATGTTGGGGAGCTTGAACCACTCACCACAGAGCAATACATGGTATGGCAAGGCAATTCACAGTAAGAAGACATGTCATAGAAGCTATACATGGCAAAAACAACATCATAGCATACACGGATCAACTACAACAACCTTGGCAAAATTGAATAACATGTAAACAATCTGCCAGGAAACATTTTATAGCAAAAGTAGAGCTCGATTGGCTCAAGCTATGGCACTCCATAATTGCAAAAAAGGGCATAGATGGATAGATCATAACCATATGTTCAAAACATCCTTAGTTAAGTATCTCAAAATATGCATGGATCTCTCGGTAGCATCAAGTTGACATGGCAACAAAATATAACAGAATCTGCCAGGAAAACAGCAACAGCAAGTACCCTACTTAACAAGCTTGATGCACTCACTACACAACTCACAAAAATACATGGCAATCACCCCTGGAAATATGGCATGGCATATGACAAAACACATGTAGGACTCAAATTTATAGGATACACACATCAATCATGGCAAAAATGACAATAGTGCATGTTCTGTTAAGAAACAGAAACTAACATCACATAGCACTCTTCTAACAGCATTTCGGGCATCAAGATGAGCTCAAATGAAAATGATGCAATGAGATGAAATGATCTACTCTTCGAGGCGAACATTTTGATACATTGCACGCACAAAACGGAGCTATATGCATAGAGTTATGGCATGATGAAAATGCATGAAAATATGCAAAATTTCGGGGACTTAGTGGATTTTTACCCTCCGAAAACGGGACGAGGAGGATCCGGGACGAGGGGATCCGGGCGGGGCGAGGGCGCGTTTGGTTGGCCGGGCGGGTGGATCTCATCCCACCCGCCGGATCCGGCGACGAGGCGGCCGGCGACGGGCGGGAGGCGAAGGCGCCGCATGAGGCTCGGGAAGGCTGTGAGGCGACGGAAGCGGGCGGCGACGGAGGCGATCGGCGAGGGCGCTGGGAGGCGGCTGCCGGCGCCGGAGGAGGCGCGCTACCGGCGACCTCGCACAGCGGCGGATGGGGAGTTTTGCTCATGGCGCGCGAAGCCGAGGGCGGCGGCGGAGCGCTACCGCCGGGCTGGCGGCGCGGGCGTGAGGGGGCGGCCGGCGCTGCCGGGCGGCGGGCGAAGCGGCGGAGGCGCGAAAGCGGGCGGCGGCGGAGGGAGTCGGCTGGCGCGCGGGCCAAGGGGCGGCGCGGGTTTACGCTGGTCCGCTGGCGGCTCATGGCTCGGCGGCGGCGGCGGAGGTCACGTGGCAGGCGGCGGTTGGCTGGAGGCGGCGGCGCGGGCTTTGTACGGCGCGGCGGACATGTCCGGTGCGGCGCGGAGGGAATTTTAGGGTTTCGGCGAAGAAAACATCCGCGAATTTTCGGGGGGAGAGCATATATATAGGTAGAGGGAGCTAGGAGAGTCCAAATGATGTGCGGTTTTCGGCCACGCGATCGTGATCGAACGACCGAGAGCATGGAGGGGAGTTTGCTGGGTTTTGCGCCACTTTGAAGGGGTGTTGGGCTGCAAAGAGAAGGAGGCTTTTGCGGTTACCCGGTTAACCGTTGGAGTACCAAACGACCTCCAAATGGCACGAAACTTGACAGGCGGTCTACCGGTGCTATACCAAAGCCGCTTGGCAAGACTCGGTCCATTCCGAGACCGTTTGACACCCGCACATGAAAAGAGGTAAAAGGGAGCGCCGGGAGACATAGGAGCGCCGGATTGCAAAACGGACAACGGGGAAAATGCTCGGATGCATGAGACGAACACGTATGCAAAATGAAATGCACAAGATGACATGATAAAAATGCAGATGGTGACATGGCAAAGTGCAACACGCAAGCAAAAGACATGGCAACGACGACGAATAACTGGCAGACACCTGGCGCATCGAATCCGGGGCGTTACATCCTTCTCCTTGGGTGTTGCTTGCTAGGTGTGTGAGTGGGTGGATGTGTGAGTGTATCGCATTGCCCGTATGCATGAGGGCTCCTGGGGGGTTTTATAGGTCAACCCCCTAGGGGTACAATGGTAATGTTACAAGGCCATAGGGTCGGGTTGTTAGTGTCCTGGGAACCCGGTGCTGGGACCCGCCGGGTACCAGGTCTCGCCGGGTTCCCCGGGCGCGGGCCCCATGCGCCTAGGGACGCTGTGCGTTGTCTTGTCGATCGTCAGGGCGTGGCCGAGTCGAGTCGGCTACAGTGGCGCTCCGTCAGGTCGCCGCTTGCTGGCGTCATGGGTGACGATGATTGCACCGTTGCCACACCAGCCCTGGTCGGCAAGTAGGTGGAGGGCACTGTTGCCTCGTCTGGCTGACCAAAGGCATGGGCGGGGCACTGTGGCTTCGTTCATCAGTTGGTGGAGACTCGTCCCATCGTACGGCTGGGATGGGATGGCCGCTTACCCTCGGCCGGGTTGGAGAACACACCAAGGGTGGAGCTGGCTTATTGGGGAAGTCTTGAGCTTGGTTGTTGGGGCCGAGTTGCGGAGTTTGGTCGGGTTAGAGAGCTTGGCCGGGTCGAGGGATTTGGCCGGGTTGGGCGACCCGGTCAAGTGCGGGTCGGATAGAGGGCCGATTGTTGGCCCCATTGTTTTTGAAAAGGATCCGGGTTCCGTTGCCTGCCTGGGGTTCATCCCCCCGACAGTAGTCCTAGAAGCTGTGAAGGTCCGCCGTCTTCAGATGGGAGGGCCTTCGCAGTTTCCCCCCTTGCAGAGGCGGATTTGGTGACCGCCGGGTCCGGCAACACCCACTGTGTGCCGGCTTTCAGAAGCCGGATCGCGGCATCCCGGTCGTGGCGGGAAAACGAGGAGTTCGACGAATCTTGGGCAATCTTTTGGGCCTCGCGCGGCCGCCACATGGTGCCTGGAAGCTGGAGGGGCCTGACAGGCCACACGCGTGACAGGACGGGGCGACGCCCTGGGGCCCGCCGTCGTGCACCCTCGGCCCACGTGTGCGGATTTATTGCGGCCTCCGCGGGTCGGTTGCCATTCTCTAGGCAGTTACTGCGCACGTATGTGCGCACTTATTGCGGGGGAGTGGGAGGGGTGAGCACAAACGATCCCACTTCCCCACATTTCAAATCGTGGCCTATAAATTGGGGGCGAAGGGAGCGGTAGAGATCATTCACGCTCACGCTCCCCTGCCTCCTCATCCTCCCTCTGCTTCTTGCGACCGCCGCTAGCTGCGACGCCCGCTGCTTTGAGCAAAGCTTCATCTCCATCTTCTTTCTTCTCTCCTCCGTGCTCGCGCGATGGCGCTGCCGTCAGGCTCGTGGATGGGTTCGACCGTCACCCTCGACGACATCGCCTACCTCCACGACACCAGGCACCTGCCGGGGGCGGCGTAGGTCGAGGAGCGCCTCCTGTAGGCCGAGCAGGAGCCGCGGCCCGAGGGCTCGGAGCGCGTGGTCTTCCTCCCACACTTCAAGTGCGGGTTCGGGCTTCCTGCAAACTGCTTCTTCCACGACTTCCTGGAGTTCTTCGGGCTCCAGCCCCATCATCTCGGTGCCGGCGCCATCGTGCAGTTGTCGGGCTTCATCACCCTCTGCGAGGGGTACCTGGGGGTCGAGCCCTCGATCAACCTCTGGGTACGCTTCTTCTCCCTGAAGCAGCAGGGGCCGAAGGCTGGGGAGATGTCAGAGTGCGGGGCCGCCGTCATTACCAAGCGATCGGGCGCCGACTGCCCGAGGATGTCGCTGGAGGACTCTGCCAAGAAATGGCAGAATTCTTTCTTCTACGTCTGCAACCTCAGCGAGGACCGCATCAATCTGCCGGCGTTCATCAACTCGCCGCCGTGGGGGAAGCAGAACTGGGGGTACTACCCCAAGCACCCGTCGCAGGAGGTGCTCAACCTGTGCGAGCGGGTGTCGGCGATGAAGGAGCGGGAGAAGCTCATCGGCACCGACCTCATCACTGCCTTTATCGTCCGGCGAGTGCTGCCGCTGTAGTAGCGCAACCACCTCATCGGTCAGATGACCGGCCTCCAGGATCCCAACCGCATGGCAAACACGCGGCTGGCGGCGGACCAGGTCGCGCACCGGGTCAACAATATCTCCAAGGCCAACCTGGTGGTCGAGTGGGAGTTCGGGAAGGCCCTGTACAGCCATGCGAACCCGGCATCATTGGTGAGTCCCTGGTCTCCGTATTTCGCTGCTGCTTATCTTGTGGTTCGCCCTGACGCGACGCGGGAGGTGCTTCTGAATGCCATCCAGCATCCTTACGACCGGGCGTGGGCGCAGGTGGTGCGCGTTGCCTCGGAGGGGCCCGAGGCCCATGGCGGAGGGGAGGCGGCAGCCGCCAACACGGGCGCAGGGCGCCGAGCGGGTGAGTCTTGTTTTACTTCTTGAGTCGCCGGTTGTGGGACGGCTTTGGGGGTGCTGACGTGAGCCATTGGTGTAGCGGCACCGGGTGGAGGAGGCGGCGGCACGGCCGGAGCCTGGTCGTCTCGGGGAGCGGCGATGGCGAGGCGGTCGCACGGGAAGGACAACGTCGCGCCGCCGGCCTCGACCGTGAAACGCGCGGCGGACCCGGCTAGAGGTGCGAAGCCGCCCGCCAAGAGAAGGCGCGGCGCTCCGCAGGAGATGGCGGTGAGGCCCGTCGTTCCGGTGGTGCCGGGGTGAGTGCTCTTTTTGCTCGAACTGAGTTGACGAGCGGCTCTGCTTGACTCTGCGTACTCTTTTTTGTCCTGCGTTTCAGGTCGCCGATCTCGCTGGCGGCGGCGGATGCCTTGTCTGCCGAGGGCGCCGTGTTCCGGAGGAGCCGGTCCGGCACCGTCGACCAGGACGAGGAGGAGGAGCGGGCGGATCCGGACCTTGGCCTGGACCTGGCTGACGCCGAAGGCCTGGCCTGGCGGTACCGGAACCGGGCCGAGGCAGAAGCCTGGAGGCGGCGCACCCTGTGCTCGGGTCAGCCAAGGGCGACGAGAGCGCGAGCCAGCGAAGAGCCGGCATGGCCGGAGATGCCGGCGGGGACGGTGGTGGCGGCAACAGTCTTCGTGTCGTCGTCGGAGGGGGAGCACGGCCAAGGCGGCCGTGCGGACGTGACAGACCTCGACCGGGAGGTCGTGGTCGTTGGGGACGACACCCCGCCGTGGACCGACGTGGTCGAGCGGGCGGGCGACGACAGAGGCGGTGGTGACGCCGTCTTGGGGGAGGCAGTGCGGACGGCGCCAGGGGGGCGTCCCGGACGCCGGCGAGCAAGGCGCCACCGGTGGTGGAGCCTCGGGCCACTCCGCCCACCGAGACGGCGTCGGTGCCGGAGAAGGCGCTGGCCTCAGGGGAGGCGGCTGGCGGAGAGCACGCCCTGGCGCTCAGGCCCAGAAGACGCCTGGCTGCTGGGCCATAGTCATCGCGGAGCGGGACCAGCAAGGTCCCCTTCGGCCCTCTGACCCAGGAGGAGGCAGCGATGGCCACCGTGACCCGGCGCCTGCGAGGGCGGACGGACCAGATCCAGGCCTTCGCCCAGGCCGAGATCGAGGCGACGCAGGAGCTGGAGCGCGCCGTCTTTGTAAGTTTTCTGTTGCGTTCTGCTTTTCTCCTTTCGTTGCTTCCTTCGTGGGGGCGCGCCAGCGCACCCACTGGGTGTAGCCCCCGAGATTCGGGCCAACTGCGTAGCAGTCGGGTTGAATCTTATCTTGCCGGCTTTCGTTTATCGTTGCTTTCTGCAGCAACTGGACTCTTACCGGGTCGGTGTCTTTAACCGGCTCCTCGAGACGCACCGGCGTCTCAAGGAGAGGCTCACCGCCAAGGAGGAGGAGCTTCGCGCCGCGGCAGGTACTTCTCTTTCATGCTCTTTTCTAGTGGGGGCGTGTTAGCGCACCCACTGGGTGTAGCCCCCGAGATTCGGGCCAACTGCGTAGCAGTTGTGTCGAATCTTAAAATAGTACTATGTTGCTGAATTTTTCTTCTGCAGCCGAGGTGCTGTCTTGGAGGACCCGGCTGGTTTGGGCCGGTTTTCACTATGACTGGCTTGTTGCAGATGCCGGCCGGCTTGGAGCCGAGGTGGAGAAGGCGAGGGCGGAGGCGACGGGAGCCCGGCAGGCGCTCGACGAAGCCAACCGGCTGTAGGAGCAGCTGGCGGGTGACAAGGGCCGCCTCGAGGCCGGGGTGGAGTGGCTCATGGCGGAGGCCGCCAAGGTCATGGAGGCGCAGCAGGCCCTTGTCGGGGCGGACCAGCAACGTGGCAACCTGGCCAACGACAAGGGGCAGCTCCAGGCCGAGTTGGATCGCTTGAAGGTGCTGGTGGCCCCGGCGGAGGAGACCCGGCAGGGGGAGACCCGGCACCGCAAGGAGGCCATGAAGGCGGCAGAGGACAAGGACGTCGAGCTGAAGGTGACCCTTGCCATGGTCGCTGATCTGGAGACGGCGCTCTAGGAGCGTGACTGCACCATCGCCTGGCAGCGGCGCGGTACGTTGCTCGAAGCGCAGCACCTGGTAGAGTCCTTCTCCAGTAAGTGCTTTCCTTTGGTTTTGTTGTTGCCGGATTGGGACTCTGGCTTTCCTTCCTTAGCGACTTTCTTCTGCCTTGTTTTTCTTTTCGACAGGGACCTTCCCGGAGACCCGTCAACTCGCGGAGGAGGCGGTCCGCTTTCAGCACGACCCGCAAGGGATCATCGGCTCCGGGACTGACCCGCGGGTTGCCTGGACCTTCCCGAAGATCGTGAACGCCACTGAGGCCCGTCTACGAGTCTTGAGCGAGCAGATGGGGCGGCTCTCTGAGGCCGGCGTGGCGATGACGGTGGCCCTCTGGCCGGGATCCGTCGCGCCGAACAGCTTCACGCGGCTGGCGCGCTGGTTGGAGGCGGGTCCGGACCGGCTCCATGACTGGCGGGTTTCCGCCGCTCATGCTGGCGCCGAGATGGCACTCAGGTTTGCGATGTCTTGGCATCTAGACTTGTCGCTAGATGCGCTGATGGGCCAGCGAGCCGGCTCGGAGAGCCAGCTGCAGGCGGAGGACGGCCGGATTGCTGCTCGGTCCAACTATATCGCCGGGTTCGCCTTCCACGACGAGTTCCGGCCGGAGCGGGCGGAAGACGGCAGAGTCGTGCCTGCTGATGACTGCGGCTTGCTTCTGGACGACCCGGGGGGGCAGCTCCGAGGAGACAGACGTATACCGCGACGCGAACGTTGGGGAGGAGGACACTGGCACCTCAGCGGACCCGGGAGCTGCGCGATCCGGCGACGGGAACGCCTGATTTTTAACTTAGTAAAAATTTCTGTTAGGTAGCAAGTCCACCCACCCACTGGGGGTTAACTGGGTGTAATGAACTCTGGCCTTGGGCCTGCTTGAATTTATGATGTATGAGCTGCGTGAATGTTTGCACCTTTACTTTTTGTTTTTTGGAGCCATTTTCTTGCAACTTTCTCCCTTTAGGTCCCCCCCCCCCCCGCGAGTCTGACGGCCGAGGCTCCGGTCCGTGACAAGGGGTTCGGCCTTTGAGAGGAGCGTACAATACTTAGGCTTTCCAAACCGTTGAGCGCGAGCGAAACACCCACTGGGTCGGCTGGCGGCGATCCGGCGGGGCCGAGTTGGCGAGTAGCCGGTCGTGCGGCAACTTAAAGTGGCAGGGCAGGGTTGGGAGACCCGGCGGTATGCAGGAACTTCGTGGGTGCCTGCGCCTTTACTTTTCATTTTTGGAGCCGTTTTCTTGCAACTTTCCCCCTTTGGGTCCCCTCCCCCCCCCCCTGCGCGCGAGTCTGACGGCTGAGGCTCTGGTCCATGAAAAGGGGTTCAGCCTTTGAGAGGAGCGTACAATACTTAGGCTTTCAAAACGTTGAACGTGAGCGAAACACCCACTGGGCCGGCTGGCGGCAATCTGGCGGGGCCGGGTTGGCGAGCAGCCGGTCGTGCGGAAACTTAAAGTGGCAGGGCCGGGTTGGGCGACCCGACGGTCCTTGACTTAGTGTTCCTGGCGCGCTGGTGCTTTTGGTCTCATGTGCTTGCCAGCCAACAGCCGAAAACCGGTTCTGTGGCTTAGGGCGAAGTGAGAGGCCGTGGCGATCCAACACGTCAGGAGCCGCTAAGGGGAACGACGGGTGGCCAAGCCGGCCAGCACCCGAGCCCCCGGGTCGAGCGAGTCGACACGGTGGCCGGGTTGGCTTAGGAGTAAAGTAGTGCACAAATGTAGAAGACACAATAGCTTGGTCGCAAAAGGGGCAGCCCCCGAGCATCGTTCGGGGATCCCATAGTTTTCGGATGCTTACAAAAGTCAGCGATACATACGTGCACATGGCTAACTGTAAAACGGGCGGAGGAGCTCTGCATTCCATGGCCGGGTTGTTTCTTCACCGGCGGTGTCCCTCTTGCGCTTGTTTGTCTTGCGGGCGTCGATGAGGTAGTATGCGTTGCGGTCGCACAAGGCCTTGCTGACGATGAAGGGGCCCTCCCAAGGGGAGGACAGCTTGTGCTGGCCGGTCTGCTCTTGGACGAGCCGGAGGACGAGGTCTCCCTCTCGGAAAGCGAGGGGCTTGATCTTCTTGTTGTGGTAATGCCTCAGACCTTGCTGGTAGATGGCTGAGCGACTGAGCGCTAGGATACGTGCTTCTTCGAGCAGGTCGACACCGTCTTCGCGGGCTTCCTTTGCTTCGGCTTTCGTGTACATTGTGACGCACGGCGAGTCGAACTCGACGTCGGTCGGGATGACGGCTTCTGCTCCGTAGATGAGGAAGAACGGGGTGGACCCGGTCGACCTGTTTGGCGTGGTGCGGAGGCTCCAGAGGACCGCCGGCAACTCGTCGAGCCAGCTGCCGGGCGAACGGATGAGCGGCTCAACGAGTCGCGGCTTGATGCCGGATAGGATGAGGCCGTTAGCCTGCTCGACCTGGCCGTTGGACTGCGGATGTGCGACGGAAGCCAGGTCGAGGCGGATGCCGGAGACGGAGTAGTACTGCGTGAGCGCGCCCTTGGCAAAGTTGGTGCCGTTGTACGTGATGATGTTGTTTGGCATGTCGTAGCGTACCGCGATGTCCTTGACGAATCGAACGGCCCTCAACCCGTCCAGCATCTTGATCAGCTTTGCTTCGATCCACTTAGTGAACTTGTCCACCGCCACCAGCAGATGCATCATGCCGCCTCGAGCGTTCTTAAAGGGCCCCACCATGTGGAGTCCCCGGACCGAGAAGGGCCAGGCGATCGGGATGGTCCGGAGTGCTGACGCCGGCTGGTGGCTGCGCTTGCTGAAACGCTGGCATCCCTCACACTTCACGATGAGTGACTCCGCGTCTTCGAGGGCCGTGGGCCAGTAGAAACCATGGCGGAAAGCTTTGTCCACCAGGGAACGCGAAGCGGCGTGGTGCCCGCACTCACCCTGGTGTATGTCGAGGAGGATCTCGATGCCCCTGTCCAGCTCGACGCAGCGCTGAAAAACGCTTGTGGAGTTGCGTTTGACGAGCTCGTTGTTGATGATGCCGTAGGCGGACGCTCGGCGCTGCACTTGTCGGGCTTCGGTCTCGTCCATGGGGAGGACCCTGTTCTCCAGGAACTCCGAGATGGGCAGGGCCCAGGATGGTGCTGTGACCCCGGTGAAGACAGCCATTATGGCGGGTTCCAGGGTGGCAGCCCCCGAGCCGGGTTCAGCGGCCCCTGGGCCGGGTTGAGGTGTGGTCGGGTTGGCTGGAGCAGTCCCCGGGCCGGGTTGAGGCACGGCCGGGTCGGCTGGAGCAGTCCCCGGGCTAGGCCGGGGCGCGGCCGGGTCGGCTGGGACGTGGATGGACTCGGAGTCCGAAGACGGCTTGATGGACGGCTTTTGCAGATGCTCGAGGGAGACGCCGGACGAAATGGACTGCCGGGACGAGGCGATTTTGGTGAGCGTGTCGGCCGCCTCATTCTCTGCGTGCGGGACGTGGAGGAACTCATAGCTCGTGAAGAATCTGGATAGCTTTTGGATGAGGAAGCGGTAGCTTGCCATGTTGGAGTCGTGGGCATCCCACTCGTCGGAGCACTGCTGCACCGCCAGGTCTGAGTCGCCGAAGCACAGGATGCGCCGGATGCCGAGTTCCTTGGCGAGCTGGAGGCCGTGCACAAGGGCTTCATACTCGGCGACATTGTTGGAGGCGGCGGCGGATTCTGCAGCGGCGACTTGAGCCGGTCGCCTTTGGGGAGGACAGACGATGCCGGCTCCTGTGCCGAGTCGCATCTTCGAGCCGTCGGTGCATGCGCCAAAGGCCGAGTCCGATGGCGGTGGCAGGTACTGGGTCTCGGTCCAGTCGACGAGGAAGTCGGCCAAAGCCTGGGACTTGATCGTGGTGCAGGGTTCGTAGAGGATGGTGTGGCCAGCTAGCTCGAGCGCCCACTTGGCGACCCGGCCAGAGGCATCCCGGCATCCGATGATCTCGCCGAGATGGGTCGTGCTGACCACGGTGACGACATGCTCTTGGAAGTATTGCTTCATCTTCTTGGCGGTGAAGTACATGTCGTAGCACATCTTCTAGTAGTGCGGGTAGTTCTGCTTCGAGGCGGAGAGCACCTCGCTCACGTAGTAGACGGGACATTGGACAGCTTGGACCTTGTCCTTCTCTGGTCGCTCGACCACCATCACCGTGCTGACCGACCGCGAGGTTGCGGCAATATAGAGCAACAGCGGCTCCTTCTCGGCCGGTGCGGCCAGGACTGGTGCAGTGGAGAGTATGCACTTGAGATCCCGGAAAGCCTTGTCCGCCTGGTCGTTCCACTCAAACGACATCGTCTTCTTCATCAGCTGATACAGGGGCAGGGCCCTCTCGCCCAGCCGGCTGAGAAACTGGCTGACCGAGGCCAAGCAGCCAATGAATTTCTGGACATCGCGCAGCCGAGCCGGCTTGCGCATGTGCTCGATGGCCTTGATCTTCTCTAGGTTCGCCTCAATGCCGTGCTCCGAGACGTGGAAGCCGAGTAGCTTTCCGGCCGGGACGCCGAAAACACATTTTTCCGGGTTGAGCCTGACCTTGTACTCGCGCAGGTTGGCGAGGGTCTCCTTCAAATTGTCGAGGAGCGTGAGGTGCTGCTTGGTCTTCACCATGATGTTGTCCACGTAGACGTGGATGTTGCGGCCGAGTTGCGGTAGCAAGCATTTCTACATGCAGCCCTGGAAAGTGGCGCCGGCGTTCTTCAGGCCGAACGACATGGTGATGTAGCAATACGCCCCAAAGGGCGTGATGAAGGACGTATTTAGGGCGTCGGCCGGGTCCAGCTTGATCTGATGATTGCCGGAGTAAGAATCCATGAAGGACAGGATCTCACACCCGGGAGTGGAGTCGATGACTTGGTCGATCCGCGGGAGGGCGAACGGGTCTTTGGGGCAGGCCTTGTTCAGGCTGGTGTAGTCAATACACATGCACCAGGTCTTGTTCTTCTTCAGGACGAGGACTGGGTTGGCCAGCCACTCAGGGTGAAACACTTCCATGATGAAGCCGCTCGCCAAGAGCTTGGCGACCTCTTCATCGATGGTCCTTCTCTTCTCTTCGGAAAAACGTCGCAGGGGTTGACGGACAGGCTTGGCGTCCTTGCGGACGTGGAGTTTGTGCTCGGCGTACTTCCTCGGGATACCCGGCATGTCCTTTGGGGTCCATGCAAAGATATCCCGATTCTCACGGAGGAAGTCGACGAGCTCGCCTTCCTATTTGCTGTCGAGGCGGGTGCCCATGACAACGTACTTGCTGCAGCTGGGGTCTTCCGGGTTCAGCTTCACCTTCTTGGTCTCCTTGGAGGGCTTGAACGCGGCCTCATTGGCCGGCTCCTCAGCCAGGACCTGCGCGGCTGACGCCTCTTGGGCCAAGGCGACGATCCGGTCAAGTTGGCGCCTCTCCTCGGCTATGACCAGCGACTCGACTAGCTCCGCGCCATCTCGGGCGCAGTCCAGGGACTTGCGATAGTCGTCGGTGACGGTGATGAGGCCCTTCGGACCTGGCAGTTTCATCTTCAGGTAGGCATAGTGGGGGACCGCCATGAACTTGGCGAGCGCGGCCCGGCCCAGCAGTGCGTGGTACGCGCTGGATAGGTCCACCACCTCGAACTAGATTGGCTCATGTCGGAAGTGGTTTCTTTTGCCGAACACACGTCGAGCCGGATCCGGCCGATCGGAGAGCAGGAGAGGCCGAGAACGATGCCATGGAAGATCGTCCGGGTCGGCTCCAGGTCCTTGGCCTCGAGGCCGAGCTTGGTCATGGTATCGCGGTACAGGATGTTGATGCTGTTGCCGCCGTCGACGAGAACCCGGGAGAACTTGCACGTGCGCCGAGGCGCGGCGATGGTGGGGTCGAGGACGAGGGCGTAACCACCCGGGTTCGACATGACGGCCCGGTGGTCCTCCCGGGTCCAGGTAACCGGGCGTTCTAACCAGTGCATGTATTCCGCCTTGGTCGGGATGACGGTGTTTACCTCGTGCCGAAGGAGGCGCTCGTTGCACTTGTCGTCGCCGAGGCTGGTGAAGACGACGTAGGTCGCGTTCTGGGCCGGGTAGGCATCGTCGCGCATTGCGCCGCCAGCTGGTGGCGGTGGTGGAGGCGGAGGCGGCTCCCTGCTCCCAGAGCTAGGGCCGGAGGCGGCGGGATGTCGCCCCTCGCGATGCGCTTGGTGATGGCGCACTGTCGGAGCGTGTGCGTGGATGGCCTTGCGCCACTGTGGTGCTTGCAGGGAGCGTCGAGCATCTCCTCGAAGCTCATGGCGGGCTTCCACGCCGTCTTGCCGGTCTGCCGGCGTTTGGCTGCCGGGTCAGCCGTGGGCGCCTGCTCGGCGGCCGCGATGAGCCGGTTGTCGTAGCGCTGGGCCGGTTGATCGGCCTTGCTCTTGTTGTTCTGCTGGTTGTGCTGCTGCTGGCTTCCTTCGCCGGCCGGTTTCGGAGGGGGAATCGGCTTTGCTTTGCCGGCTTCATGCAGCGCCACCTGGATCTTCATGGCGGAGTCGGCGTTGGCGTACTTGTCCGCCGTCACCATGAGCGCGGCCATGGTGGCCGGCTCAGAGCGCAAGAGCTTGTGCTTGAGGAGGGTGCCGTCTCGGCACCCGTTGACGAAGTACTGGATCGCTTGGACTTCGTGGACGCCCTCGCAGCTGTTCCGGAGCTCGGTCCAGCGTGCGAGGTACTCGCGGCCGGTTTCCGCCGGCCCCTGCACGCACATGGCGAGCTGACTGGGGCGGCCGGGTCGCTTGTAGGTGCCGGTGAAGGCGCGATGAAGGCTTGCTCAAGTCGACCCGCGTGTTGATCTTGCCGCCAATGCGATCGTTCAACCAAAGCGCCACCGACTCTTGGAGCATGAGAGGCGCGTAGCACACGGTGAGGCGGTGGTTACCGCCGGCGATGCCGATGGCAGTGGTGTAGTCGGTGAGCCAGTCCTCCGGCTTCACGGTGCCGTTGTACTTGGGGGTGTCGCGGGGGAGCGTGAACCCTTTAGTAAAGGGCTCGCCCCGGATGCGTGGTCCGAAGCATGCCGGCCCGACCGGGCCGGTTTCCTCCAGCTCCTGGGAGAGAGCGAGTCGGTCGAGGCGGTGACGGGCGTCGGTGTCGTCGATGGCGCGCGGGCCCAAACGGTCGGCGACCGCGCCGCGGGGGGCCGGGTCGACCGCAGTCAGACGTCGGCCGGGTTGGAGAAGGGGGTCGAGGCGACATCGGACCTTGGAGGTCGGCTCGTCGCCCAAGCCGCTGGCAGCCGTCGGGGCGGGGTTGCGCCGGGTCCGGGTGCGGCCGGAGTGCGCCTCGCCGGGTGGTGAAGACGCCGTGTGCTGGTTGTTGCCGGGTCCAGCGACACGGACAGAGCCGGATCCGGCTGGTTTGGCGAGCTGGTTGAGGCGGTCCTGCTGCGCGTTGGCCGCAGCGAGGAGGTCGTTCACCCTCTTGAGGCGATCTTGCAGTTCCTCGCCAGCGAGCTGGTCCAGGCCGACCGCGGCCGCCTGGGCAGCGCACATGTTCTTCACGGGAGTCTCGTAGATGGGAGGGAGAGCGCTGAAGGCGCGCTCGATCGCACCACCCCGGGCCCGCACGTCGGCGACCCAGCTTGGCTCGGGCGCGTCCGGTGTGAAGCCGTAGGCGGCGTTGCGCTCCAGCTGAGGGGAGTCAAGGCGGCGCTGCGTGGCAGCGAGCATCTCGGTGACGTCCAGCAGGCGCTGGCAATCCTCGTTGAGACGAGTCCGGGCTTCGGCGATGTTGGAGGCGTCGATGTCGGTGTCGATGGGGACATAGAGGCTCTACATCGTGGTGCACAGCGGGTTGGGCGAATCGCCCTGTCCGCTGCGGCCTTAGCTTCGGCGGCCTTCCTTGCCGCGCTCGACGAGGAGGAAGCGCCGGTGTCAGTGACGAAAACCTCCACGCAGAGGTCCATCGCTCCGGGGGAGCGCCGTTGTTGATGGAGAGCGGGGAGTCGGAAAAGCTAAGTACCTCGCTGGGGTACTCGTCGGCCGTAGGCGCATCGGAGATGCGTAGCGTGGCGAAGGAGGCGGCGAGCGCGTCGATGACGTCGTCCGCCAGCGTGACGGGCTCGCCGGAGTTGGGGAAGAGCCCCGTCTGAAGCATGCTCCCGGCCAGGACCTTGAGCTGCCTCACGGTGGATGCCAACTGTCGTGGTGCGCGCACGGCAGATGCCAAGGGATGGCTAAAGATAGGAGGAGGCTTGAGGGCACTGGTGGGCTCCAGAGGCGAGGTCGGCATGAGCGACCGTGGGACGTGAGACATACCCAGGTTCGGGGCTCTCTGGAGAGATAACACCCCTAGTCCTGCCGAGTGTGATTTATATGTAACAGTACAGAGTTGCTCCTAGAGCTGTAAGGAGGAAGAAGGAAGGCAGGCCAAGGCTTAGGCTGCTCCTTCTCCTCGGGTGTTGCTTGCTAGGTGTGTAAGTGGGTGGATGTGTGAGTGTATCGCATTGCCCGTATGCATGAGGGCTCCCGGGGGGTTTTATAGGTCAACCCCCAGGGGTACAATGGTAATGTCAGTGTCCAAGGAACCCGGTGCTGGGACCCGCCGGGTACCAGGTCTGCCGGGTTCCCCGGGTGCAGGCCCCATGCGCCTAGGGACGCTGTGCATTGTCTTGTCGATCGTCGAGGCGTGGCCGAGTCGAGTCGGCTATAGTGGCGCTCGCCGTCGCCGCTTCTTTGGCGTCATGGGTGACGATGATTGCACTGTTGCCACGCCAGCCCTGGTCAGCGGGTAGGTGGGGGGCACTGTTGCCTCGTCGGCTGACCAGAGGCATGGGCGGGGCACTGTGGCTTCGGTCATCAGTTGGTGGAGACTCGTCCCATCGTACGGCTAGGATGGGACGGCCGCTGACCCTCGGCCGGGTTGGAGAACACGCCAAGGGTGGAGCTAGCTTGTTGGGGAAGTCTTGAGCTTGGTTGTTGGAGCCGGGTTGCGGAGTCTGGCCCGGTTGGAGAGCTTGGCCGGGTCGAGGGATTTGGCCGGGTTGGGCGACCCGGTCAAGTGCGGGCCGGATTGAGGGGCGATGTTGGCCTCGTTGTTTTTGAAAAGGATCCGGGTTCTGTTGCCTGCCTGGGGTTCATCCCCCCAACAGATAAGCTGAACATCAAAGTCACAGTTGACAGACATGAGCCTGACCAAGTCAAACTCCTCACACAGAGCCAAGGCCTCCCCAAAGTAATCCAAGTTGCTCCTCAGTGATCAAGATCAATAGTCCACTGCTTGGCATAACGGTTCTTATTGTGCTCAAACAGCTCATGAACAATCCTTACTTGCTTCTCATTCCTGAACAGTGGTCCAACGAGGTGCAACAGGAACCAAGTATGGATTCGTTGACTGGAAGGCTTCCCAGTCCTTGGCTTTCCATTTGTGCAGAGGCATGACCACACGTTGCTTGGCAACGGCAGAGTTCTCACGGCGAGAAGGCTTGGTGGGAATCACAACTTCTTCTTCTTCTTCAGTCTCAACTAGGCGCTTGCATCTCTCAGCCCTCTTCTTGGTCTTGCTACAAGGAGCAGAGCAAGAACCAGAGCCTCCTGCACACACACACACACACACGCACACGGGAAGAACACAAGAAACCTAGCAAAGATGAGAGGATTGCACACAAGAGCGGAGGAATAAATTGCTTGCGAACCAGAGAAAGTATAATAGTGCTATGTGGTTCAGAGGTCACGGTTGTACCTATTCTACAGCCGGTAGTACCGCCCAACCGGTTGTTCCGCCCATAGGGGCGGTAGAACCGCTGGATGAGCAGCACTACCAACTTGAGAACAACTACCCATGAGATTTGAATCAAGCTAACAATATTCTAAGACCTAAGGCAACGCAAACAAAACAGGAGGCATATAGATCTCTTCCACCCAATAGTTTGAACAATAAACGCGGAATGTCAAGCAATGCCCTAGGAGGAGGGAAAGGAAACTCGAGAAAGAAGAAAACGAAGCATTACCGGCATCCAAGGGAAGAGATCGAGAAGGAGAGGGCCTCCACGGAGCAGATCCACAGAGAGCCCACGGATCCGGAGCACGACGAGCACTCCGGGGCAGGGACAATGGCGACTGGCGGCTAGGGCAGGAGAAGGAAATGGGATAATAGGAAAATAAAACCCCTTCGGCCCCGACCCTTATATATGCCCGCAGACGTGAAGCGGTTGTACCGCTTCCTGATAAGTACCAGTGGTTGCAGGCGGTACTTCCATTGCCTGGAAGGCAGCGGTAGTACCGCCTGTAACCGAGCGGTAGTACCGGCTAGGAGCACGACCTGGGGTCGAGCAGTGGAACCGCTCAGACACCCCTGGGAGTCCTCCTAGGATGGTACAAACCGAGTGTACCAGTGGTTGAACCGCCAGGGACACCGGTTGTACCACCCAGTCAACATTACTCATACCAAGATCAAGATGTGTGCAATTGGATTAGATGTTTAAGAGGTAGAGAAAGGCTTGGGATGGAGCAAGAGACTAGAATATGGTGTGATGATCTCCAAGAGAGCAAGAAGCAACCAATCGAGAAAAACCCCAACTTGGAGATCACAACACCTAGGACCTAACAAAGGACTAAGCAAGAGCGAAAAAGACCCAAGGAAACCAACTCCCCTTCTAAAGAGAAAGGGCGGTGGCCGAGGCCACCTATGTTTGAGTGTAAAGGTATGGCACCGCGAAGATTTTAACCTTGGGCCCATGACAAAAACTCATCTTTAAAGCACAAGTACCATAAAAATGGCTAATGTGAAAGACGTGATCAATTTATGCATAATGGGGGGGGGGGGGAGGAAGAGTTCATTGAGAGAACAATACTCCCCCTATGTCCATGCCTACACCTAGAACAAGACATCACGATGAGTATGGTGGGGTGTGCAAATGTTCAAGCCACATTGCTCGAATCAATGATATTTAGCTCATGCCTTAACTCGTGAAATCTTGCTTCATCCAAGGGCTTCGTGAAGATATCTGCAAGGTTATCATGAGTGTTGACATAGTTGAGCTCGATCTCCCCTCGCCTAATGTGATCCCGGATGAAGTGATACCGAATCTCAATATGCTTCGTCTAGAAGTGTTGCACCGGGTTGAGAGAAATCTTGATGGCACTTTCATTATCACACCAAAGAGGCACTTTGTCACAAATGCCACCGTAATCCTTTAAAGTTTGCCTCATCCATAGAAGTTGTGCACAACAACTACCGACGGCCACATACTCTGCTTTGGTGGACGAGAGAGACACACAACTTTGCTTCTTAGAAGACCAACTCACCAAAGAGCAACCAAGAAATAGGCACCCTCCGGAAGTTGACTTCTGATAACCCACAAGTACAGGGGATCGCAACAGTTTTCGAGGGTAGAGTATTCAACCCAAATTTATTGATTTGACACAAGGGGAGCAAAAGAATATTCTCAAGTATTAGCAGTTGAGTTGTCAATTCAACCACACCTGAAAGACTTAATATCCTGCAGAAAGTATTTAGTAGCAAAGTAGTATGGAAGTAACGATAGCGGTGGTAAAAGTAACAAGAGCTTGATTTGTAGTAGTCGTAAATAAAGGGCAACGGAAAAGTAACTAAGCAAAGATCAATATGTGAAAAGCTCATAGGCAATGGATCAATGATGGATAATTATGTTGGATGCGATTCCTCATGCAACAGCTTATAACATAGGGTGACATGTAACTAGCTCCAGTTCATCAATGTAATGTAGGCATGTATTCAATATAGTCATACATGCTTATGGAAAAGAACTTGCATGACATCTTTTGTCCTACCCTCCCGTGGCAGCGGGTCCTATTGGAAACTAAGGGATATTAAGGCCTCCTTTTAATAGAGTACCGCACCAAAGCATTAACACTTAGTGAATACATGAACTCAAACTACGGTCATCACCGGAGTGGTCCCGATTATTGTCACTTGGGTTGCGGACCATAACACATAGTAGGTGACTATTGACTTGCAAGATAGGATCAAGAACTCACATATATTCATGAAAACATAATAGGTTCATATCTGAAATCATGGCACTCGGGCCCTAGTGACAAGCATTAAGCATAGCAAAGTCATAGCAACATCAATCTTAGAACATAACGGATACTAGGGATCAAACCCTAACAAAACTAACTCGGTTACATGGTAAATCTCATCCAACCCATCACCATCCAGCAAGCCTACGATGGGATTACTCACGCACGGCAGTGAGCATCATGAAATTGGTGATGGAGGATGGTTGATGATGACGATGGTGATGGATTCCCCTCTCCGGAGCCCCGAATAGACTCCAGATCAGCCCTCCCGAGGAAGATTAGGGCTTAGCGGTGGCTCCATATCGTAAAACGCGATGAATCCTTCTCTCTGATTTTTTCTCCCCGAAAGTGAATATATGGAGTTGGGATTGAGGTCGGTGGAGTCCCAAGGGGCCCACGAGGCAGGGGCGCGCCCCGGGGGGGCGCCCTGCACCCTTCTGGATAGGGTGTGGCCCCCCTAATGCTGATTCTTTCGCCAATATTTTCATTAATTCCAAAACGTGTCTCCGTGGATTTTCAGGTCATTCCGAGAACTTTTATTTTTGCACAAAAATAACACCATGGCAGTTCTACTGAAAACAGCGTTAGTCCGTGTTAGTTCCATTCAAATCATGCAAGTTAGAGTCCAAAACAAGGGCAAAAGTGTTTGGAAAAGTAGATACGTTGGAGACGTATCAACTCCCCCAAGCTTAAACCTTTGCTTATCCTCAAGCAATTCAGTTGACAAATTGAAAGTGATAAAGAAAAACTTTTACAAACTCTGTTTGATCTTGTTGTTGCAAATATGTAAAGCCAGCATTCAAGTTTTCAAAGAAAGATTATGAACTAACCATATTCACAATAACATTTAGGTCTCATGTTTACTCATATCAATGGCATAATCAACTAGCGAGCAATAATAATAAATCTCAGATGACAACACTTTCTCAAAACAATCATAACATGATATAACAAGATGGTATCTCACTAGCCCTTTCTGAGACCGCAAAACATAAATGCAGAGCACCCCTGAAGGTCAAGGACTGACTAGACATTGTAATTCATGGTAAAAGAGATCCAGTCACAGTCATACTCAATGTAAATTTATAGAAATGCATGCGAATGACAGCGGTGCTCTCCAACTGGTGCTTTTTAATAAGAGGATGATGACTCAACATAAAAGTAAATAGATAGGCCCTTCACAAAGGGAAGCAGGGATTTGTAGAGGTGCCAGAGCTCGAGTTTTGAAATAGAGATAAATAATATTTTGAGTGGCATACTTTCATTGTCAACATAACAACCAAGAGATCTCGATATCTTCCATGCTACACACATTATAGGCGGTTCCCAAACAGAATGGTAAAGTTTATACTCCCCCACCACCAACAAACATCAATTCATGGCTTGTCCGGAACAACGGGTGCCGTCCAACTAACAACAATCCTGGGGGAGTTTTGTTTGCAATTATTTTGATTTGATTTGAGCATGGGACCGGGCATTCCGGTTACCGGCCATTTTCTCGTGAATGATGAGCGGAGTCCACTCATCATGAGAATAACCCACCTAGCATGGAAGATATAGACAGCTCTAGTTGATACATGAGCTATTCGAGCATACAAAACAGAATTTCATTTGAAGGTTTAGAGTTTGGCACATACAAATTTACTTGGAACGGCAGGTAAATACCACATATAGGAAGGTATGGTGGACTCATATGGAATAACTTTGGGGTTTATGGAAGTGGATGCACAAGCAGTATTCCCGCTTAGTACAAGTGAAGGCTAGAAAGAGAGTGGGAAGCGACCAACTAGAGAGCGACAACAGTCATGAACATGTATTAAGATTAATCAACAATGAGTGCAAGCATGAGTAGGATATAAATCACCATGAACATAAATATCATGGAGGCTATGTTGATTTTGTTTCAACTACATGCGTGAACATGTGCCAAGTCAAGCCACTCGAATCGTTCAAAGGAGGATATCACCCTATCATACCACATCACAACCATTTTAATAGCATGTTGGCACGCAAGGTAAACCATTATAAACTCCTAGCTAATTAAGTATGGCATGAGCAACTATAATCTCTAATTGTCATTGCAAACATGTTTCATTCATAATAGGTTGAATCAGGAACGATGAACTAACCATATTTACAAAAAGAAGATAGGTCGAGTTCATACCAGCTTCTCTTATCTCAATCAGTCCATCATATATCGTCATTATTGCCTTTCACTCGCATCGACCCGAGCGGTGTGGATAATAATAATAGTGCACGTGCATTGGACTAAGCTGGAATCTGCAAGCATTTAATGCAAGGGAGAAGACAAGGTAATATGGGCTCTTGGTTAAATCAACAATAATGCATATGAGAGCCACTCAACATTTTCATCATGGTCTTCTCCTCTTGACCCCCAAAGAAAAGAAAAGGAATAAAACTATTTACACGGGAAAGCTCCCAACAAGCAAAAGAAGAACGAGAAATCCTTTTGGGTTTTCTTTTAATTACTACTACTACAGGCATGGAAAGTAAACTAGCTAAAAGCTACAACTATTTTTTTGGTTTTTCTTAAAGTTTTTCAGACACACAAGAAGAAGGCTTAGAAAAGAAAATAAACTAACATGGATAGTACAATGAAAAAGTATGAGCACCGACAACTAGAATGAGTGTGTGAACATGAATGTAATGTCGGTGAGAAATACGTACTCCCCCAAGCTTAGGCTTTTGGCCTAAGCTGGTCTATGCCCACGGATCGAAGCTACTCTCTCCGGTGTATTGAGGAGGGTCCTCAGGGTGCCACTGGTTGGCGATCTCCTCCGGATCCCACTGATAAACACACTATCGATAAGGGTCAAATGGTGGTCGTGCTCGGGCTGCAGGACTTGTGTCACCTCCAAAGATGCATAAATGGCCTCGGGCAAGATGAGGTACGTGCCTGAAAGTATGTTAAACAAAGAGGGTGCAGGCAAGGTAATAGTCTCACAGTGAGTTTTATCAAATATCAAATTATACTTAAGCATCTTCTTATTATTTTTAACAATTAATTCATGTGCTACCATACTCTTATAATCTAGAAAAATAGGGGGCAGCAACTCTTGCAGACCCGACAAAAATCATGGAGTGACATCTCCTTAACCTCATCATATAAGTGAAACTCCACTGAAGGTGGTGATTTCTTAGCATGGAAATAAAAAAATTTGCATGAAAATATTAGTGAGTAGGAGGTATTGATCACACTTATCGTGGATGAATTCGGTGATGCCTGCATTCTCAGCCAAGTAATAAAAGTCTTCATAAATTTCGGCGGCCTTCAAGAATGCATCACAAGGCCATTCACACGGTCGAACCTCCGCGGTGCGAGGAAGGTTGTACTTGGGCTTTTCATTCTCTTCATTCTCTTTTCCCTTCGAATCCCGGCTTGAGGATCCTCTCAACAATCTCTTCAACATTTTCTCCCTCTGAAATTTTCTGAAATTTTTAGTGACTCAAAACAAACTCAACAAGATCGATAGCGACTACTCCCACAAGTGCCTAGAGACTATATCATGCATTAAAACTACTTTGGACCATATAAATTTGACATGCAAGCTCAAGAACAGGGTCACCTTAGCAGCAAAAATTTGCAATAAATAAAGCACTAGAACAAAAACTAATTGGACCATTGGAGGAGTCACATACCGAAGAACAATCCCCCAAAACAGTTTTGTGAATGGAGCTTTGAGCAAAGAGATCGAAATGGCAGCAAGATGAGCTAGAACACGGGTTTGAGCTATGGGAGGATTTTTTTTCTAGAGGAAGACGAAGTGAGTGGGTGCTGGAATAAGTGGAGGGGGTCCATGTGGGGCCCACGAGGCAGGGGCGCGCCCCAGGGGGTGGGCGCGCCATGTGCCCTCGTGGCCAAATGGTGGGCCCCTGGTGTGTTCTCAGTGCCAGAAATTCTTAAATATTCTACAAAAAATCATATTTCATTTTCAGGACATTTGGAGAACTTTTATTTTCGGGGTATTTTTATTACAAGGATAATTCAGAAAATAGACAGAAAATACTATTTTTGCTTTATTTAATCAAAATAACAGAAAGTAAAAGAAGGGTACAGAGAGTTGTGCTTTCTAACTTCATCCATCTCGTGCTCATCAAAAGGAATCCACTAACAAGGTTGATCAAGTCTTGTTAACAAACTCTTTCCGAATAACATAAAACCGAAGAATTTTCGAATAACACTAGTTTACCTCGACGGGGATATACATGTCCCCAACAATAATAATATCATATTTCTTCTTGACAGTTGGAAGAGGGAATTCAAAACATCCAATAGTAATCGTTGAAATTTTTCCAATAGAATTGATATTGTGGACTTGAGGTTGTTTCCTCGAAAAATATATCGTATGCTCATTACCATTAACATGAAAAGTAAAATT
The DNA here is from genome assembly GCA_021605145.1 of Aegilops bicornis. Classification (NCBI taxonomy): domain Eukaryota; kingdom Viridiplantae; phylum Streptophyta; class Magnoliopsida; order Poales; family Poaceae; genus Aegilops; species Aegilops bicornis. Next base: position 573,930,253 of record CM038670.1, on the reverse strand, counting down.
GCCTTTGTTGCAATCAATAACAGCCCCTGCAGTATTCAAAAAGGGTCTACCCAGGATAATCGACATACTATCGTCCTCGGGAATATCAAGAATAACAAAGTCCGTTAAAATAGTAATGTTTGCAACCACAACAGGCACATCCTCACAAATACCGACAAGTATAGCAGTTGATTTATCGGCCATTTGCAAAGATATTTCATTAGGTGTCAACTTATTCAAATCAAGTCTATGATATAAAGAGAGAGGCATAACACTAACACCGGCTCCAAGATCACATAAAGCAGTTTTAACATAGTTTCTTTTAATGGAGCATGGTATAGTTGGTACTCCTGGATCTCCTAGTTCCTTTGGTATTCCACCTTTAAAAGTATAATTGGCAAGCGTGGTGGAAATTTCAGCTTCCGGTATCTTTCTTTTATTTGTAACAATATCTTTCATATACTTAGCATAAGGATTCATTTTAAGCATATCACCAAACGACACGCATAAAAGATAGGTCTAATCATTTCAGCAAAGCGCTCAAAATCCTCATCATCCTTTTTATTGGATGGTTTAGGAGGAAAAGGCATGGGTTTCTGAACCCATGGTTCTCTTTCTTTACCGTGCTTCCTAGCAACAAAGTCTCTCTTATCATAACGTTGATTCTTTGATTGTGGGTTATCAAGATCAACATCAGGTTCATTCTCTACATCATTGTTATTGCTAGGTTGAGCATCAACATGAACATCATCATTATCACTAGGTTCATGTTCATTACCAGATTGTCTTTCAAAGATCGTAAATAGAAATATCATTGGGATTCTCAGGTGTGTCAACAACAGGTTCACTAGAAGCATGCAAAGTCCTATCATTTTTCTTTTTCTTCTTCTTAGAAGGACTAGGTTCATCAACATTAGTTCTCTGAGAATCTTGCTCATCTCTCTTAGGGTGGCCATCAGGATACAAAGGTTCCTGAGTCATTCTACCCCATGTAGTCATAACTCTAACAACATTATCATTTTTCTTATTATTTAATTCATTGAGCAAATCATCTTGTGCTTTAAGCACTTGTTCTACCTGAGTGGTAACCATAGAAGCATGTTTACTAATAAGTTTAAGGTCACCTTTAACTCTAGACATATAATCACTCAAGTGTTCAACCATATAAGCATTATGTTTCAATTGTCTACCAACATAAGCATTGAAGTTTTCTTGTTTAACAATAAAATTATCAAACTCATCCAAGCATTGGCTAGCAGACTTATTACGAGGAATATAACCTTCATCAAATCAGAGAGAGAATTTACCTTTACTACATGTCGGGTTATTAAGACCATGTATTTCTTCAATAGGTGGTAAATTCTTAACATCTTCAGCTTTAATACCCTTTTCTTTCATAGATTTATTTGCCTCTTGCATATCTTCGTGGATCGAGAAATAGAATACCCCTTTCTTCGGAGTTGGCTTAGGAGTTGGTTCAGAAGTGTCCAATCATTATCATTACTCAATATATTATTCAATAGCAATTCAGCTTGCTCAACGCTTCTTTCCTCGAAAACACAACCAGCACAACTATCCAGGTGGTCTCTGGAAGCATCGGTTAGTCCATTATAAAAGATATCAAGTATTTCATTTTTTTAGAGGATGATCAGGCAATGCATTAAGTAATCGAAGAAGCCTCCCCCAAGCTTGTGGGAGACTCTCTTCTTCAATTTGCACAAAATTATATATTTCCCTTAAGGCAGCTTGTTTCTTATGAGCGGGTAAATATTTAGCAGAGAAGTAATAAATCATATCCTGGGGACTACGCACACAACCAGGAGCAAGAGAATTAAACCATGTTTTAGCATCACCCTTTAATGAGAACAGAAATAACTTAAGGATATAGTAGTAACGAATTTTTTCCTCATGAGTGAATAAGGTGGCTATATCATTCAATTTAGTAACATGTGCCACAACAGTTTCAGATTCATAGCCACAAAAAGGATCAGATTCAACCAAAGTAATTAACTCAGGATCGACAGAGAAATCATAATCCTTATCAGAAACACAGATAGGTGAAGTAGCAAAAGCAGGGTCATATGTCATTCTAGCATTCAAAGACTTTTCTTTCAGCTTAGCTAACAGTTTCTTAAGATCATATCTATATTTGCAAGCAAAAAGGTCTCTAGCAGTTTCTTCATCCATAACATAACCCTCAGGCACATCAGGCAATTCATATCTGGGGGGGGGGGGGAATCTTCATCATCACTTTCATCAATATTATCTGTTTCAATAATTTCATTCTCTCTAACCCTAGCAAGTTGTTCATCAAGAAATTCACCTAATGGCACAGTATTATCAAGCATAGAAGTAGTTTCATCATAAGCATCATGCATAGCAGAAGTGGCATCATCAATAACATGCGACATATCAAAATCAATAACAGGTGTAGGTGTCGCAAATTTACTCATAACAGAAGATGAATCAAGTGTAGAGCTAGATGGCAGTTCCTTACCTCCCCTCGTAGTTGAGGGAAAAATCTTGGTTCTTTCATCTTTCAAGTTCCTCATAGTGATCAACAGATATAAATCTCAAGTGACTCAAATAATAGAGCTATGCTCCCAGGCAACGGCGCTAGTAAATAGTCTTGATAACCCACAAGTATAGGGGATCGCAACAGTTTTCGAGGGTAGAGTATTCAACCCAAATTTATTGATTCGACACAAGGGGAGCCAAAGAATATTCTCAAGTATTAGCAGTTGAGTTGTCAATTCAACCACACCTAAAAGACTTAATATCTGCAGCAAAGTATTTAGTAGCAAAATAGTATGGAAGTAACGGTAACGGTGGCAAAAGTAATAGTAGCAGTTTTTGTAGCGATGTAATAAAGGCAACAGAAAAGTAACTAAGCAAAGATCAATATGTGAAAAGCTCGTAGGCAATGGATCAATGATGGATAATTATGTCGGATGCAGTTCCTCATGCAACAGTTATAACATAGGTGACACAGAACTAGCTCCAGTTCATCAATGTAATGTAGGCATGTATTCGAATATAGTCATACGTGCTTATGGAAAAGAACTTGCATGCCATCTTTTGTCCTACCCTCCGTGGTAGCGGGTCCTATTGGAAACTAAGGGATATTAAGGCCTCCTTTTAATAGAGTACCGGACCAAAGCATTAACACTTAGTGAATACATGAACTCCTCAAACTACGGTCATCACCGGAGTGGTCCCGATTATTGTCACTTGGGGTTGCTTGATCATAACACACATAATAGGTGACTATTGACTTGCAAGATAGGATCAAGAACTCACATATATTCATGAAAACATAATAGGTTTAGATCTGAAATCATGGCACTCAGGCCCTAGTGACAAGCATTAAGCATAGAAAAGTCATAGCAACATCAATCTTAGAACATAATGGATACTAGGAATCAAACCCTAACAAAACTAACTCGATTACATGGTAAATCTCATCCAACCCATCACCGTCCAGCAAGCCTATGATGGGATTACTCACGCACGGCGGTGAGCATCATGAAATTGGTGATGGTGGATGGTTGATGATGACGATGGCGACGGATTCCCCTCTCCGGAGCCCCGAACGGACTCCAGATCAACCCTCACGAGGAAGATTAGGGCTTGGCGGCGGCTCCATATCGTAAAACGCGATGAATCCTTCTCTCTGATTTTTTCTCCCTTAAAGTGAATATATGGAGTTGGGGTTGAGGTCGGTGGAGTCCCAGGGGGGCCACGAGGCAGGGGACGTGCCCCGGGGGGCGCCCTGCACCCTCGTGGACAGGGTGTGGGCCCCCTGATGCTGATTCTTTCGCCAATATTTTTCATTAATTCCAAAACATGTCTCCGTGGATTTTCATGTCATTCCGAGAACTTTTATTTCTGCACAAAAATAACACCATGGCAGTTCTGCTGAAAACAGCGTCAGTCCGGGTTAGTTCCATTCAAATCATGCAAGTTAGAGTCCAAAACAAGGGCAAAAGTGTTTGGAAAAGTAGATGCATTGGAGACGTATCAACTTCCTATCCACTTTGTCTCCCGCCCAATCCGAGTCCGAAAAGCCCACAAGGTTGAAGTTAGCTCCTCTTGGGTACCATAAGTCAAAGTTTGGGGTATGAGCCAAATATCGAAAGATTCGCTTGACCGCCACATAGTGACTTTTCTTAGGTGCGGCTTGAAACCATGCATAAATTCCCACACTCAACATGATATCCGGTCTAGATGCGCAAAGGTAAAGCAAGGAGCCAATCATGGATAGATATACCTTTTGATCCATCGCTTTACCATTGGGATCGATGTCAAGTTGGCATTTGACGGGAATTGGAGTGGATGCCGGCTTGACATCACTTAGCTTGAATCTCTTGAGCATGTCTTGAGTGTATTTGGCTTGGTTGATGAAGGCTCATTCTCTTCTTTGCTTGATTTCGAACCCGAGAAAGAACTTCAACTCTCCCATCATGGACATCTTGAACTTCGAGGTCATGAGAGCGGCAAATTCCTTATTGAAAGCTTTGTTAGGGGAACCAAAGATAATATCATCAACATATAGTTGGCATACAAACAACTCCCCTTTGATCTTCTTAGTAAAAAGAGTGGGGTCGATTTTCCCAATTTCAAACCCACGATCTTGCAACAACTCGGTAAGGTGCTCATACCATGCACGTGGGGCTTGTTTAAGGCCATAGAGTGCCTTATCGAGTTGGTACACATGATTGGGGAACTCGGGATCCTCAAACCCCGGGGGTTGTTTGACATATACCAACTCATTAATAGGACCATTAAGAAAAGAACTCTTCACATCCATTTGTTGCAACTTGAAGTTATGATGAGAAGCATAAGCAATCAACAAACGAATAGATTCAAGGCGAGCAACGGGAGCAAAGGTTTCACCGTAGTCAATACCCTCGACTTGGGAGTAGCCTTGTGCTACCAAACGAGCCTTGTTGCGAACGATAATTCCATGAGCATGTTGCTTGTTCTTGAATATCTACTTGGTTCCAATGACATTATGGTTCCTGTTGGCCTTGGCACCAATCTCCACACCTTGTTGTGCTCGAAGTTGTTGAGTTCTTCATGCATGGCATTGAGCCAATCCGGATCCTCGAGCGCCTCATAAACCTTTTGGGGTTCAACATAAGAGACAAACAAGTGATGTTCACAATAGTTTGCTAATTGTCTACGAGTGCTTACCCCCTTTCTTAAGCTTCCAAGCACATTCTTCATGAGATGAACTTTGGTAGTGAGCTTAGAGGCAATCTTGGCGGCACCATTTCTGTCATTGCGGACAATGTGTCGATAATGCCCAAGTAGTAATATACACCGCCATGATGGCTTTTACATACGAATGGATATCGTGTATTGTAGCGTATATTTCTACATTGTCTAAAAACATGTAGAACTTTGCAGGTGATGCCTTTAAATGGTTTGATGGGGGTACTAACACAATAAAACAAAATGGGCGACAAAGATTCATGATAAAACTAAAAGTCACATCAAGACTCTTCAATGTCATCATCTCTAGCTTTACATCTTGCATATTGGCATTGAACCATGGCTCTAGCGACGAAACGACAGAAGATCAAACTGGCATAAACTAGACTAATAGTCTTTTGAAAAGACGCACAAGTTGTCCACCTCAACCGATAAGCGAGAATAAGTGTTGTGGCTAGGTACACGCCTTTTGTAAATCGAGTTATCAACTGATGATTCATTGTCGTGTTTGTAAAAAAAAACGAGGTGCACACATACTCTCCGCCCCCCGACACCAAAGATGAAAACAGGAGTGGGGGGGGGGGGAGGGGGCATCGAAAATGACAACTTCGGCCGAGAGACTAGGGTTGTGAACTTGCAACTCACGGCAGCGGTGCGGATAATGCGAAGATAAGAGTATTTTACTTTTCAACGTCAAAAGAAAAAAAAGCATCTAAATGCATTCTATATATTTTTTGAGAACTCAATCCTGTAGTCCAAAGCTCAGGTGTAAAATGAATTTTACTCTTTTTTCATAACATGAATTTTAAACGTTTGTATTCTCCAAACTTTCATTTTGTTTGAGGCACCAGCTGCTCTTTTTTAGGGCAAAATACTGAACGTTTTTTTTAACAATAAACCCGACAGCTCGCGTAATAATAAAGGCACCGCGAACACGCGGCCCCCATAAGACGAGGCCCAATTAGAACTCTCCTCTCCCCACAGCAGAGTGGTTGCGCAGCCAGTCAAGCCTCCCCGGAAACCCAAAGCTAAAACCCTAGAGCTCGCGGAGGGTTTTATCGAGATGGCGACGGCGGAGCAGAAGGGGAAGAGGCCGAGGATCGAGGCGGAGGAGGGCGACCGCATCGACGACGCCCTACTGCTCTCCATCGAGAAGCTCCAGGAGATCCAGGACGAGATCGAGAGGGTGAGTCGCCTCGTTTCTCGCCTGCTGACACCTGTCGCGGCGCGCTCCGGTCGCTCGGCCTTTGATTTTCGCGCCGTTCTTTTCATTTTCGGAGCAGTTTGCACGAAGGCTGCGCGGAATTTAGAGGAATTTCAACTCCCGATTTGTTTATGTGCGAGGGAGCTGGTCTCGCCGCGAGGCAGCGTTTGGTGACCGACTGATTTGGGTGTGCCCTCGATAGGTGTATTGGGTGATTGGGTTGGAATTCTGTGCTTCCCCTCCAGGCCCAGGGGTCGAGCTAGTAGAACCTTCTTAGACTTTTAGGTAGTGGTAGATATATTTGGAGACCTCTGCTTGTGCTGCTACAGAATTGTGGCCTGTGTCCGTGTTCTCTGTCGATACTTCAAATCACTTGCTTGTGAGCTTATGCACACTGGATTGTAGACGTTTACAGTAGCTTTGGGTGCACTTAAATGTTTGTGAGCACTCCCAGAGCAGGGTGTGTGACAACAGCAATGGTCTATTTTAGATTCATTTTGATGGTTGGTGGTCTGAAAATACAGTAAGTTTTGAATACCTCAATTGATTGAAGTTTTGTCGTGGAAAGTAAACACAGGAATGCCAGCTAAATACTCCCATGTTCATATAGAACCCCTATACTCTTCAGACAAATATAAGCTAATTTCCTTTAGGATTACAAAATGATCACATGCCTTGCTCTGCATCTTGCCTGTCTTCACAACATGCATGACATGTCAATCTCCATTACCACCAAATATGGCGCCTCTTCCACTCTATTATATTACCAAATCAGCTTCAGCTCCTGTTTCTATGGGCTCCATACTCGTTCCATTATGTTAAATTTTGTGTCAATGAAACTTAGTTCTGTAACTGGACTCGGTGTAAAGAGCACAGTTATGCATTCTATGTATGAGATAATGATGAAACACCAAAGGATTTGTTTGATTCCTTATTAGAGTAAGGCACCTTATCTGCTAATTAAACGGTCTTTTAATTGCTTAGTACTCTTGTCTCTCTGAAACAGAATTATTGCCTGAATATCTACAGTGACAAGAACATATTGTGAATGGACAGGCTATATCTGGCTGGAATATTTGAACGCAGTTAAATTACTAGGAAGTTAGCTTCATTGTTTTTATGGTGTCCATAAGGCGTCAGGGCGCCCTCTGACATTCTGATGTCAGTGCGTCAAGCTCGCCTTTGACAGCTTCATAAGGTGTCCGCCTTGGACAGTAGGGCGTCTGAATCGGCCACCTAGGCGCACCCCATGGGCTGCTCCCAGGCGGGAAAGAGTAGCCCGCGCGGAAATTTTTACGGGAAAGACTGGCTCACAAGCTAATAGGTACGAGGAGGAGGAAAGGGAGAGAGTATCGAACCTCCAATCCAAGCGAGAGGGATTCCTCTTCTCCTCTCTCGACCTTTGGCCGCGTCTCCTTCCTCCACGACTTCGATCTGTGCCCTTCCTCCTCTCTGGCTCAGCTCCTCCAGTCCTCGGGCGCAACAGCAATGTGTGGCTCCTGCACTTGTCTCACTTCTCCCCTGCCCTCCTCTGCTCTTTCTTTCATCCCCTCCCAGTGCTCTGTTTCTCCCAGCAGTGTAGCTAGATGTGCTTGGCTGCTCCTTCCCCTCCGCATCTGTTTCCTCCCAAATCTGCTTCTCCACCCACAAGACAGCAGCCCCACCACTGCTTCTCTCCTTCCACATGCTTTATCTGGTTGCTCTAGTGATTTGGCTCTTTTCCCTTTTTCTTTGATGGCTGATTGGGCCTTCTCTCAGTGCTGGCGCAGCAGCCAGGTCTTCCTGCTGTGATGGATCCTGTGGCTGGTAATGCTTATGATCTCCAATGATCCTATGACAAGAGCTACATCCAATGATCCATCTTGGAAGTATGGGTTCTGGCCAGATTTGGAGTGCCATATATTATATATTTATGTGTCTAAGGTGTCGCCTCGCCTTACGCTTTAAGTGCTTAAAAAGGTGAGGCGGGGGTACAGCGCCTTGCCTTACCACCTTACAAAATTGGTTAGCTTATATAGATTCATTTACTGCAGGTTAATGAGGAAGCCAGTGATAAAGTCTTGGAGGTGGAACAGAAGTACAATGAAGTTCGTGAGGCCAGTTTATACTCGACGGAATGAAATTATCAAGGAAATTCCGGACTTCTGGTTGACTGCGGTTTGTAACATGTTCTATGCTGATTTATATGTCGTCTGTTTACTTCCTGAAACTGCTGATTGGTATAGTCTCATCCTTACTAATTCATGCATTTCCGCTGCAGTTTCTAAGCCATCCTATGCTTGGTGAACTTCTGACTGAAGATGATCAAAAGGTACATTGTTTTGTGGGAAGTTTAGCAGCTACACTCTTTTAACTTTTAGCATTTGTATCAAATGTGGCAACAAGTAATAAAATACTAAATTACTATATCAGATTTGCTGAGTAATTATGTGGAACCATACTCATACTATTTGATCACTTTTGTTCCATTGTAGATATTCAAACACTTGGTGTCTATCGATGTGGATGAGTTTCAAGACATTAAATCAGGCTACTCCATTACTCTTGTAAGCTTCTTCTGCATCTACAAGCTATGGTTTCCTTCCCTTTGCTTACATGTTTTGAACTTGAACTGGCAGGCATTCTCTTCTAATCCATATTTTGAAGATACAAAGCTTACGAAAACATGTTCCTTCAGTGATGATGGGAAAATAACTGTGAAGGCCACCACCATCAATTGGAAGGATGGAATGGTACTATGCCTCGTTAATCGTATAAGCGCTTCAGCAAAGATGCTTCTGTATGTAAAATTAGATCTAACAAGTTTTCCAATAATACATTTAGGATATTGCAAATGGAAAGGCATACACGGAGAATGGGGAGAAACGACTATTGATTGATGAGAGGTTGGTATTTTTTTATCTTCTTCTGTGCTATAAATTATTAAAATTTTCTTCATGCCTTATCTGTACTATATGATTCATTCCAACATAGAGAGACGTCATCATTCCATTCGAGTTATAATATGCAAGTATGAAATTTGTGAAGAGGATTCATGTTCTGTTTTCTTTTCCTTTTTTTGTTTTGCAGTTTCTTCACTTGGTTCAATGATGCAAAGAACAAAAATTTTTCTGATGGAGTGATGGATGAGGTATAGGATTACGTGTCTCCTATGCTTGTAGCTCCTGCTAAATCAGGATTATTTCAATTGATCGGAAGTTTTGTCTCTCTGAAGTCTGGCAGATAGAATGGCATAAATTTGGAACTCTAATTCTATGTTGATTTATTCTCTGAGAAATTCCAATCATGCAGGTGGCAGATGTTATCAAGGAAGAATTGTGGCCTAATCCTTTGAAGTATTTTAACAATGTTAGTGCTTCTAGTGTGATATGAGTGATTTATTTTGTTGGGTCCTTTTTTTCATTGTGGATCTTTGTGTCATGTCCCTTGAATCTTTGATTGCAGGAGGCTGAAGATGAATTTGAAGATGACGAGGATGAAGAGGTAATCCTGTTTTCTTTATCAGCAGTTACATACTTCCATTACTTCCGTATATATGATACTCGTTGGGTGTGTGCACTTGTGCAATAATGCATAACCTTCTTGTAGTTCATTTGCAATGGTGTACAATATCCTGATACTCATGCAATAATGCATAACCACCTCAGTTATCCTGATGGCTTTTTTGGACTTCTCAATACGTATTTCCTGTTCATACCACGACAATATGGATCATCTGTTCATCACAGGTGCTCTAACCACAACAGCAAAAGGAATTTAGGTTGACATTAGCATGCCGTGCACTACACATCTAACATTTTGCCCAACTTCCTTAAATTTGCTAGCTGGCATTGTGTCAGGTTTTTGTGCTCTCATGAGGCCTGAAGGAAATGAGTTTGAGTTGTGATGTCACTTGGGGCCTTATTTTTGTTCCACGCACATAAATTTAATATGAAGCCTGATGCTGATTGCCGAGTTTCGTTGCACTTTATCTCTTCTGTACATGTATTTATCATTCTTTTGGAACTTCTGTAGGGATTTGATGAAGACGACGATGATGAGGATGAAGAAGAGGAGGAAGATGATGAGGAGTGAAGCCCTCTTTCATTCTGAATTTCAATTGGCTTCAACAACTCCCGTGCGTGTAGAGTGGAGATCCCGGGTCTCCTGGGGACTGAAAAGCAAGATGTCCCTTTTTGTGGTGTTTTGTTGCTTGACTTAGCTGGATCTGTAGGATTGTAAGGTTGATCTGTGGGAACTTGTTTTGATCTGCTCATACATTTGGAGTCCTGCAGATTCCAATATGTGGCATTTCAAGTATATTTTTATTGTGGGATGCAGTAGTTCCGGATATGCAAGGTGTCTGTGTTTCCTGAGATACAGTTGCTTTAACGACAGTTAGTCTACAATATTTAACTTATATGGTAGTACAAAATTCATGCCATATTTCAGTTACTCCTCGACAGTACTACCATTTTTTATCACATCATTCACATATTTTTAAACTGTTTGTTGATCAAAGCCTTTTTTTAGCGTGTTACATTTGTAGAAGGATGGGGTATATTTATTCCAGGGAGTGGTATTTTACAGCCCGTCTGTCTTGCAAGAGATGGGAACGCCTATACATCAGGCACCTAGTTTTTTTATTTCATCAGTCACTTTTATCTTGGACTAGATCTCCCAGCGCCCCCCCTCTTCAATTGGGCCAGTTCTTTTGTACTCCCTCCATAAAGAAATATAAAAGCGTTTAGATTACTGTTTTAGTGATCTAAATGCTCTTATATTTCTTTACAGAGGGAGTAGCTTCTAGCAGCTTAATTGTCAAAAAAGCTTCTAGCAGCTTATTGTAAAAAAAAGCTAGAAGCTGAAAAGAACTCGTTTTAAAAAAGCCAGCTTAGCTTATTTTCACCTTCTCCTCCTTCACAATGGAAAAAAGCTAGGGTCGGGTGGCTTTCCGCAGCTTTTCACTTAAAAACGAAAAGGTATAATGATGTGCCCCTGAAGTTTCTTCCGCGCCTCCACCTGAGTGGTCCTAGCCCGGCCTCGACGTGGACAGATGCACGTTGTCCCTGTCTTTGGCCAGGTGTTGTGCGGAATTGACTAACGCCTGAAAACATTCGAGCCGTCTCACAATTAGCAAAGCCAACAAAAGATTGGTGCCACATGCAATGTCACTGCTGCGTTCTCCTCTGGGCATAAAAACCGATCATCGAACCAATGGCAAATTAAAATGAACCGAATTTTCGGTTTGTTAGTTCTGCATCTGGTTGGAAATTCGGTTGTAGATCTCATAACCGAGTTTTACTAATTCCACCACGTTTGATAACCATCATTTGGCATTGGAATCAAGTCCAAAATAAAAAATAAAAAATTGGCATTGAAATCATGGAATCGGAATCGGAATCGGAATCCAGACGTTTTTGTTGTTCGGCTGCCACCGGGATCAGTATTGCCGAATGCCGATTGGCCCCCAAATCCTAGCCCCGTACGGCCCCTTCCATCCCGACTCCTCTTCCTCCTCGTACCCAGAGCTCCGCGCGACGGCGCTGAGACTGATCTCGAGGCCTACTCGCCGCTGATAGGCATTCTCACCGCCGGTGATTCCTCCTCTCCATTTCATCACCTTCCCGACCCTAGGTCTCCTCTGCCCCACTCCTTTTCTAGCCCTGACCCCCACCGAACGGATCCAGACCCGCCTGATTCTCCACCAAGCTGGCGTAGGGTCCTCCCCGCTGGGGCAGGGCCGTGCACCGTGACGCCCGTGCGCGCCGGCGCCGCCGCCAACGTCTCCGTGTGCGGCGCACTACCCCGCCTCCGCCGCGACTCGGCTCCGTCTCCCCACGTCCACGCCTCGGCGCTCCAGGTATCGAGCCTCTGAATCCCGTCTAAACCCCTTTTTTTCGGTTTGACCCCGTTACGGGTTTTGGTTGCGGAAACCGATTTTTCTTTTTTTCTTTTTTAAAAAACATGCTCTGGTTGCCTGGCTGCAGGAAGGAAGCGGAGCAACCGCTGGCACGGCGTAGCATCCACGCAGCCGCGGTGGCGTAGCATCGACGCGCGGCGAGTTCGCTCCCCTCCCCTCTCCTCCCCCGGCCGCCGATAAAACTCGCTCGAATCGCGAACCCGCGCGACCCTCTCCGGCTCTCTCCCCCACCCCCGTCTTCTCCCAGGCTCCAGAACCTCGTTTTGCCGTTTAGTCACAGGACTCCCTTGCGAAGATGGCCGGCGAGAGCAGCATCAGGCGGCCCCTCTTCGGCGGCGCCATCTCCACCGCCTTCCCCGTCCGGTTCCAGGTACTACGCCCTTCTCCCTCGCACACTTCCCTTGTCCCTTGCCCCTCCTCCTGCTGCTCGCGCTGACGCCGTTTCTGTTTGGTTTTGGTACTGTTTGGTCAGGATGTGAGCAACATTCGCGAGGTCCCCGACCACCAGGTTCGTCCGATTCCCTCTTACACGGTTTTGTTTGGACCGCCCTGGTTGGGGCGTTCCCGTACTGATCGATGTGTGTGGTTCTGCTGCCTACGCAGGAAGTTCTCGTCGATCCCGCCCGCGACGAGAGCCTCATCTTCGAGCTGCTCGACCTCAAGGGCGAGGTGGAGGACCGCGGCAGCGCGCTCTGGTTCCTGCGCGACGTCGCCAACGAGCAAAATGCCGGGGATAACTTGGTAATGTCAGCAGCATCCTGGCTTCCCTCTGTGAATAGCTGGCCACTTGGCCCTATAAATTTTGTTTCATTGCCATTAAACAACAGTTCTCCGTGCTTGACTTTCTGTCCCAAACAACAACTGTGTTCTTCTTTCGGCAATAAAATGAACTGCATTCACGAATTCTTTGTGTGCTTCATGTGCATTGGATGGTCATGAACTCATGGTTGTTAATTTTCTGTTCCAAGTGGATTTTAGTCATAGAGAGAGGCATGTTGGTAACTTATCTCTTTTTTGTCGGTTAGGTGGTCGAGCACTCTGGGACAATCGATCTAGCTGGTCTGCGATCCGGGGAAGCACCTGCAGTGGCTGGAACTGCAATTGGCAAGCTGGTAAGCAAATGTCCTGTGCCATATCCAGATTACCCTGCTCCTTGCCTTCAATCGACCTCCAGTTGATTAGTTTCCACCTGTGCTTCCCTGGATATGATACCTTAATTGCACAAGTCAGCTCAGTCTCATAATTTGATATTTCTGTTCCTTGGCATTCATTATATGATGGCCACTTCACACCGGCAGTGAATAAAATTTAAGGATCTCACGCTTGATTTCGGCATCTGTAGGCTGTTTCAAAAGGGAGGCAAGGCAGAGAAGCACAGAACATTGTTCGGGTGAGTACACCCATCCCTTGGAATTATGGTTCAACAGTTAATGTTTGTTTTTTCAACTGAGCGTTGGGCTACCTTTGCAGCTTTACTTGGCAAACATACGTCTCAAGAATGCAGCAACTGATGTAGTTATCACCGCATACGAGCCGCTCGTGATAAAGTAAGCTTAGCAGATCACTATGACATACTTCCTCTGATTAATGGAATTTTATGAACCAATCTTTTATAAAAAAAATTACCTTCTCAAGTAGAAAGTCTTGTTCAGATACATCATAGCTAGTACTCCCTCCGTAAAGAAATATAAGAGTGTTTAGATCACTACTTTAGTAATCTAAACACTCTTATATTAGTTTACAGAGGGAGTACTATTTATCACCATTTATCAATCTTTGTATGACTTGATTATTATACAGTGCTTAGGAGAACTATGTATTATTTGGTATAATCCGAACTTGCATAAATCTGATCTATATCGACATGTTTGAATGACGATCCATAACTTCTTATGCAGTAGCAATTATGCTTACTAATCATGTGGGTTTTAAACTCCCTTGTCTCTGTCATCTTTATAATTCAGAACGACAATCCTGTCCTGCTCAATTTTTTTCAGTTCTTTATCTAGGCTACACACGTTGAATGCCTCTTTTGCTCAGGGCCTCATGTAGTTACTTCAGTTTTCTACCTAGGCTAGTCATGTTGAGTGCTATAATAGTACTATGGGGAGACCAAAATGCCAAAACTAGATTTTATACTTCTCAGCTGAAATGCAGATGAAACAGTATAATGATGCATCACAAGTAATGTGGAGATAGTCGTATTAGATCTGAGTGAAAGCAAGTAAAATTAGTATGGACTTACATATCCAAGTTAACAACTAGCTAGGTTATCGATGCCTTGATTTTTATGCTCGGGTATTATGTTTGTGCTGCCCACTTCTCCAATGTTTCAGGCTGCCCCTTGAATGATATATTTTTCTGTCATTTTTATTTCAGTCCTTTGAGTGAAAGTGCCCAGGCAGTTGCAGCTGGACCAGCAGTACCCGCAGAACAAGCAGGATGCTTGCCAATGTCGGAGGTCTTCAGACTTGCAGTGATGAACTTCGATGTCCATGATTGGAACCTTTTCAATGGCAGCGGTTGAAGCAGGGACGGTAACATCTCAGTGCTAGAGTGATTCTTAAAAAGGTGTTCTGCAAGAGAGTGTTTGGGGAATCAGGAATGTACTTTCCTTGAGCGAAAACTAGTATCTGAATTTTCCTTTAGAGTAGTTATTTTTTGTTGCTGAAAATGCTATCAGTCTAGCACTTAGCGTATGTAGTGTCATCCAAAGAACCCTGGTTGAAGTTCAATATATCATGTTAGCTTCTACTAGAATTTACTTGAATGCTTCTTAGTACTCCTCTGTAAACTAATATAAAATCTTTTAGGCCACTACTTTAGTGACCTAAATGATCTTATAGTTTTACAGAGAGAGTACCTGCTATTTCATCGATAAAGAACGCATATGTCTCATCATGGTGCATTGAGTAGGGAGAGCTCAACTCTGCATTCTAAATATCTTTAGACATGGGCCATTTAGGTATGATTCGAGATGTTTTGATCCATTTGAGTGCTTCAGAGTGGAAAGACACACTCTGGTCTGTGCATTGTATGGTCTGCAATATTTAGCCCTCATGATTTCCATATACTCTTGACCACTCACACACTCTGATTGGCACCAAGCATATAGGATAGCAAACATGTGAACCATGATGTCCAACGAAAATACAACCCACAAAAGTTGTGGGGCTACTCTCTAAGTAGTTCATGCCATCATCCACCTAGGTTCGACGCGCAGATCGCAATCTCTTATCTTGTGAGTCAATTTGTGTGGATAATTCTGATAATGAGTTTTCGCAAAAATGAAATAAAAACTCTGATAAGTTGTGGGGCTGCATGGTTGTGCTCCCTTAAATTTTGCAATTGCCATCAGAAGTTCAAACTTTTCATTTTATGGTAACTTTCGTGTATGGTTCAAACTTTCTTTCTGAGTTGATCATGCATATTTAGATATCAATAAAGGTCAAAACGACGGAAATGTTTGAAGAACAAGTTGAATTCTACATCAGAACCTGGCAAACGATAGTATATATTACAGATGCACAGCGTTGAGACTTCCTTTGCAGGAAGTCTATTATAATCCGTGTCTGGACACTGAAAAATCAGAGAAAGAAAAAAGAAGAACAAGAAAAGAAAGGAAAAAAAGAAGCTGTTGGGAGCTCGATACTCTGAATTCTCATTACAAAGAATCGATCATCCGTGACGATGGCTGGGGAAAATTTCGAGAGGAGTCACATCACAGGGCAATAATGCCGCCGTCCGGCGTTCACTTCCATTGGTTGGCGACGATGTCGGCGAGGTCGACGACCCTCTGGGAGTAACCCCACTCGTTGTCGTACCACGCGATGACCTTGACCATGTCGTCTCCCATGACCATGCTGAGCGATGCGTCGATGGTGGAGGACACGTCGGAGCACCTGAAGTCGACGGACACGAGCGGCTCGTCGCAGACGTCGAGGATGCCCTTGAGCTCGTTGGCGGCGGCGTCGCGGAACGCTTGGTTCACCTCCTCGGCGAGGGTCTTCTTGGAGACCTGCACCACGAGGTCGACGACGGACACGTTGGGGGTGGGCACCCGGAGCGCGATCCCGTTGAGCTTGCCCTTGAGGTTGGGCAGCACCAGCGCCACGGCCTTGGCCGCGCCGGTGGAGGTGGGCACGATGTTGAGCGCGGCGGCGCGGGCACGGCGCAGGTCGCGGTGGCTCGCGTCCAGCAGCCTCTGGTCGCCGGTGTACGAGTGGGTGGTGGTCATGGTTCCCTTGATGATGCCTGCGCCATTGCCGCCGCCATTTTTAGTTACTTAAAGAAGTTGATTCAGCTGAGACTTGAGAGACAGAGCGGGCGGGCGGGCACGTACCGAACTTTTGGTCGAGGACCTTGACGAAGGGGGCGAGGCAGTTGGTGGTGCAGGAGGCGTTGCTGATGATGGTGTCGGCGTGGGTGTAGAGGTCGGCGTTGACGCCGCAGACGTAGGTGGGGATGTCGCCCTTGCCGGGTGCGGTGATGAGCACCTTCTTGGCGCCGGCCTCGAGATGCTTGCCCGCGCCGGCGCGGTCGACGAAGACGCCGGTGCCCTCGATGACGAGGTCGATGCCCATCTCGCCCCACGGCAGGTTGGAGGGGTTGCGGTCGGACACCACCTTGATCACCTTGCCGTCCACGGAGATGGCGTTGTCGCCCACGGGCTTGACGTCCGCGTCGAAGATGCCCAACGTGGAGTCGTACTTGAGGAGGTGGGACGCCTGCTTCACGCCTCCGGTGTCGTTGATGGCGATCACCTCCAGCGGCGAGCTGTCGCCGCGCCCGTGCCAGCACCGCAAGAAGTTGCGCCCGATGCGCCCGAACCCGTTGATCGCCACCTTGAGCTTGGCCTCCGTCGGCGCCTTCCGCGACCCGCCGCTGGTGCTCACCTGCAAGCACAGCACCGCCGCGTCACGCACACACGCTCCCATGGCACGCGGCCAAGCAAGCTACATTCCGCCGCTCATATCATACCGCGTATGTCCTGAAGGAGACCGCGGACATGAAGTCGTCGGAGGTGGCATTCCGCCGGAGCGGCAGCGACGACGAGCTCCTCAGCCCGGAGAACTCCAGCATGCCCCCCTGGATCGAGTAATCACAGAGGATGGCAGTCCAGTTACATAACCGTGCGTGACAAACAGGGAAGCAGTACGCAACGCAAGCATGGAATGGAACATGAACAGCATACCTGGAGTGGCGCCATGGCCGTGGAGAGCATGGGCGACGCCATGTCCAAAGGATCTGATCAGATAGGGGGAAGATCAAGGACGGTGAGGCGGGCGTGGCTGTATATACGAGTTAGGGGATTGGAGTTTGTGGTGCACGGGGGGTGAGAATTGAGATCGTGAGGCCGGGATTGGGCGAGAGATGAGATTTTGGATAGCCCAATGTATGGCTGCCAGTGCCCGCCATCGCGGCTCCCACACTTCGCTATTCCGGTCGATATGTGGCTTTTCTCTTCTTCATGTGATCCTTCCTTGGTCATGTGCCTGATCGCATATGTTTTTTTTCTTGTTCTTTTGTGATTATTTGTTGCAATGTACATACATCCTGTATTGTTGATGTAATGCTCGTTCGCTGGATATTCTACGTTCCATCATGTGGACGTCGAGCAGAGCACCGTTCCGATCGGAGTTTCGGGGGTGACTCGACAAAGTTAAACGTTATGAGCTGGCCATATCAAGATGTCAATAACGGGTCGTCAGGAAGCTGAGGACTTCTGAATCATGGCAGTTTAAGTAAAGACTTTTTCATTCGCAAAAGAAAAAAGTAAAGCCTTTTCACCTTTCCTTGCCCCTGCTCTTTGGCGGAGACTAGAGGGCTGGCGCCGGCACTGCTCTCTTCACCTCTGCTTAGAGCACATGAGCAGGACAGCCAACCTTAATTGTTAGAACAAATTCAAGGCACTCCGTCGATCATCTGAGGACCAAGGAATCACACGAGTACGACACCGAGATTTGTTAACGAGGTTCATTGATATGGCTATATCCCCGAGGCCTGACTACGGGCGCTCCTTCCCGTGATACCGTCACAATACCGCACACCGGCCATCCGGGCGCCGGCACACGCCGCCGGCTCCCCCTTGCGCGCCTGTGCTATTATGTTGGCACCACATATTCAGATTTCAAGGTTCATTAAATCATTGCATGCAAGTATTAAGAGAAAATTGTTCAATGCATGTACTTTGTGCATGCATGCATGTCAATTAATGCATTGGTAAACATAACTTTTTGAGAAAAACAAGAGCATTAATTGGGTGCTTTTGCAAACTACGAAAAGTATTCCATCACTCACCATCTACCTTGGTTGGTGAGATTTTTGAATTGAGCCCTATAAACCGGAAATGAGGGAGTACAACTACAAGTCCAACTGCAACCTACCTTGTACACAATATTCGACACAACTCTAACAAACTCCACCTTGGCGAATATTCTCCACCACCTTGAGTTCGTTCATGTGTCAAACTTTCATGCACATTGGACTTGAGCTTATCCCGTGAGTACCGCTCCTACTCCAAAGACTCCATATGACTCCACCTATAACTTGTAGTCCCTTCTTTCTTAACCACAGTCAACACTCGAGCGAAACTAAGTTCCCCTTACTCTAGTTTGTGCTCCCAACTTCTAGAGTATCATTCCAACGTCATCACACACTGATCACTGACCTGCGTGAAAGTGAACAACTCACATATTAGGTGTCACACATAAGAGTTACCTGAACTCAACATCACCGCCCATTTCTTGACCGTCTATCTGAAACTTGAAGGAATTTCACCGTTGCTTGTAGCCATCCCGAATCAAATTCGTAGTTGTCTCACCACATGTATGACCGCCAGAGCCCTGGCCCGTCTCCATGTCTCGTGCATACCGCACGCCTCCCTGCTATTATCAAGGTCGAGCCTCCATTGCTTTGATTGAGTCTCAAGGGTCGCGAACCCACACCACTCAACCCCCACTGCAGAGTATCATCGATCATCACCGACCGATGATGAGTTTCACGCTTCCATCAGACCACTGGGCTCCAATCCAAAATTACGTGTCACTCGCTTTTTTTCCCGCTGAATAGGCTTCGATTCCCTGGATCCTTCCATCGTAGCCCCTCAATCCAGCTCCACCTTCAACATGACTCCATGGTATATGATCAGTCCACCCTCGCGCTCCGTCGACTTCAAGCTCCGTGTGCACATCACCTTGAATCAACCCCACGACATAGTCTTGTCGAAGTCACACAAGCCCTCAGGCCTGTGCCGCGTGTTGCCACGCCCAGAAGTCGGTCACCATCAGCATCACGCACCTATGTCGTCGTCGCCAATCCAACCACCCTCTTCTGTACTTACCGACTCGCGTCGATCCCGTCAGACTATCCAGTCCGACCCAGCTGAACTTGTCCGCTACATGACACACTCCAGGCTCTCAAATCGTCTTCTGCGAATTTCCATCCATCACATGATAATTCCATCACCGCTGACATGACTTCCCGCAACGCCTTCAAGCATCCCTGTTGTGCCAACAAATATTTCACCCTTGCCTGCCATAACCCAAGGTTTTCAGTTCCGTGAACTTCTCCACCTCAAACCTGATGCCCGATGACATCATGATTCTTCGTATGACTAACGCCGTGAAAAAATTAACCGAGCTTCCACTTCAATGCCCAAGTACACGCGCAAAACCTGATGAGGTGCACCCCATGTACTAATAGCAAAATTCAACCAAACTTGGTCTTTCATGTAGCTCCTAGGCACAACTTCGAATGCTAGCTAATTGCTTTGTCCTGCCTCTGCTTTCCAATGGATGCACACAACCGAAGGATATGTTTATTTCCGACTCGATTTGCTGCCTTGTGTCGTACGAGGACTCGGTCCTCTTTTGGTCCAAAACAAGCCTCTCGCTGCACGCATTTCACAAGTACAGGCTAGCTGCACCTGAGTGTCTCGGCTTGCTCGTTGACCGTGCATGCAGGCACACCGCGCCAGCCCCTTGAGCCTCTCGCTCTGAGCCCTTCGCCTGGGCCTGCCACCTCGCCTGATGGGCTGCCAGACACGAACAATCTCAACGCACGCCTCCAGTACGCTCGCCCAATTGATCAATCGATCGACCGCCGCACGACTCGCGTGACGTCGCTGTTTCCAATCGCATGTCGCCGAGACTCAGACTCACGCTCTACGCCTCACTGCTTCCATCGATTGCTTCACAAAGATTCCAAGGACCAACATCCGCTGATCTGCAACACCCGCGACGAACTCGCCCAAATTGCTTCGGCAGAATATTGTCGCTATCTTTTCCAATCTTGTCGAGAACCATGCCGTTGCCAGCTGCAATCTCGGACTCGGTACTTCCTCTAGATCAACAAATCACAGCCTCCGAATAACCTAGCTCTGATACCACTTGTTAGAATAAATCTAAGGCACTCCGCCGATCATCCGAGGACCATGCAATCATACGAGCACGACATCGAGATTTGTTAACGAGGTTCACCGATATGGCTACATCCCCGGGGCCTGACTATGGGCGCTCCTCCCGTGACACTCTCACAATACCACACACCGGCCACCCGTGCGCCGGCACATGCCGTCGGCTCCCCCTTGCGCGCCTGTGCTATTATGTCGGCATAGATTACATCGTGTGTCTACCCTTGCTATATAAGAGAGGCCTAGGATACAAGTGTCCTACTTGGACACGACTCCATATCCTATCTAAACACAATATTTGACACAACTCTAACATTAATGTTGCTCAATTTTTATGCAACTACTAAAGAAGAACCTTCCAGCTCATGAGAGCAAGTACTTCTTGCTAGTTGAATGATGCAATCTTTGCTTCATTTCAGGTGAACTGCAGAAAAAGTGGCATGAATTGAATCATCGAGTGGAGCTGCAGGTTGACTTCCACTAGTGCCACTATTATAATAATCATGCTCTTTATTATCTGTGTTGTGCAAACAGGAATACTCAACTACAAAGGTTGTGATGGTCAAGAGCATTCGCCAAGTTCTTGGGCTGTATGACACGGCTAGCCAAGATGGATTTAATCCCGATATTCACTTTATCAAATGGCTCTAATGGGTTGGTTCTGAATCTTGCAAGCTAAGAATCACTGAGATGTGCAGGCATCTTTGATGTACTTACTATTTGAATCTTATTTGTTGGTTCTGAATCTTGCAAGCTGGGAATGAAGGAGATGTATAGACATCTTTGTTGTACTTATTATTTGAATCTTATTTGTTGGTTCTGAATCTTACAAGCTGGGAAACAAGGCATGATGATGCAAAGGACAACAACCATACCAAACAGTTCAAACTTGGTAGTATTATCTGTGTGAAAGTACGACAAATGTGCTGATCGTGTGCGTCCAGAGAATAATAATTCTAATTGTTGTGCATGTTGATCATGTGGAACTAATAGAACGAGCCAATGCATTGCTTGTTTTAAGAATAAATTTCTATTAAAGCTAGTTAAATTTAAGTAAAGTGACCACTAACACTTGTTATTATAGTACCAATACAGACCCACTCGTGAACTGACGTGTGGCCGGAATAGGTTTCTTAATGGAGGTGTTTGAATGCGCCGAGGGTGCATGTTCTGCCGGACATGCAGCGGGCGAGGGAGGGGTAGTAACTGTTGTCGCCTGTACACACTTAGTTTACTGTTGAATCCAGTTCCCCAAGAGCTGAAAAACGAATTGCTGCCGCCGCCTACTCACTCGTTCACTTGAAGAGACTCCAATGGTGATCCAAGGGGTGAGGCTGCTGCATATGGACTTCAACAAGGAGTTTGCCTGTGAGTTCGCCGTTCAGTCACATGGCTGCACCAAGTTGAATGTGATGTACACCAACGATCCGGACTTGGTGAAGCTCTGCCTCGCCTAGTTCAAGTAGTACCTACAAGATGAGAAAGCACAAGGTCACAGGACTAGACCTTGTGCCCATCCATTTGTCTCGTGACAGGGACCAGCGGATCGCTGTCGCCCATGTATGCGTGCGGGACGAGGTTCTCGTCTACCAATGTTGTAGGGCCATCAGGGGTTCTGGAGCATTCGCCCGTTTCATCGGCAGCACCGACTGCACCTTCGCTACGATGGAGAGAATGAAGAACACGACGATTCGGCCATCTGGTGCAACAAGCTTGTCGACCCCTCTGATGCCTCGCCAAGACAATCACCGAGCCTTGCTACGCCAACATGAAAGAAGACAACGATACCAAGGACTTGAACACGTGGGAGGTACCTCTGAATCTAGCCTACATAACCTACGCGGCCAAGGACGCATATGCATGCTATGACATGTACAGGCGGATCTTGGACATGAGGGCATGTCTGCTTCCCGTAACCGACGAGTATACGGATAGCCGCAGCGTCATGATCAAGCGTGCCAGGAAGGTCTAGATGTTGTACTTTATCTGTTTAAGCACCTTTATCATCTGAGTGTTTCATGCATTAGCCTATGTGTCGTAATTATCTGTTTTGTCCGAAATATTTCTTATAAGAACCCATTAACCTGATTGCTTTTTTAGTGGCTATTTTCTTATGTATGTAACTAGTTCACTCGGTTGCCGTGCTTTGAATCTCCTTCCTCCCAACATATTCCCCTTCTCAGGTGGATCCAGCAGGTCTTGTACATAGACATATGGGACCAACCACCTATCACTACCGCAGGATGGTCCAAACGCGACACTACGATCAGAGACCCTTCGACGAAACTGTGTGCGATGCCATAATCGCAAATGGTGGTGTAAAAAACCCGTCAAAAAAGGTGCAAAACGTTTGCGATGACGGATGCAACAAACACAGTTCAGATTTTAGTTGTGTGTGCGATGCAGGGCATACGGTTCAGTTCAATTAACTATTTGGGATGAGGAGGAACAAAAGAAACGGGCAGCCAGATGAAGGTGTGTGCGATATACAACATACGGTTCACTAGGATGAACTGTGTGTGATTAGGTGACACAATGGAAACGGTTCAACTGGCCAAGAATTGTGTGATACGCCGCAAACAGGTCCGTAATCAGAAATGTGTGAAAGACCAATAATAAGACAGACGATTGCCGCTAATAAGCCGTGTGATTTGCTCTGTCTACAGAAGAATAACATGTATATTAACTGAAATAAACATCCAATTACATAAGTGACTATACAGATCATTCACACACACCTCAATAAACAATGGCATGCATTCTAAAGTAGGAGAAACGATCGTCTAGTCATCTACTTCTTGTGACGCTCCTGCCACTTCTTTGTGGCTCGATCCCTCGTCTGGGGCAAGAAGAAGACACTTCATCATGTCAACGATCCACCTGTACATCTTGTAGCTTGTGTACGCGTCCTTGGCCGCGTACTTGACATGTTGTTCATCCAGTCTCTCATGCCACACACTGTGCCAGGCGTTCTTGTCCTTCTTGCTCTCATTCTTCATCTTCATGTAGTAGGGGTCGATGATGGCCGAGGCGAGGTCAACCAGGGAGTTCAGTTTGTTTTTGTCGCTGCCCCTGACCTTGTAGTGGTGCTGGATGTTGACAAGATTCCGGCATTTCAAGCCCGAAACCTTGAGCGCTTTTAGATCGTTGGTGGTGTCCACCATAGCGAAACTATAGTCGGAGCTGTTGATAAACCTGGAGAAACGCTTGCAAGGCCTTGTGGCAAGGTGGTAGTGGTAGACGAGGACGTCATGTCGCACGCACAACTGGGCGATGACAACCTTCTGATCGTGCCCGGCATGACCGATGGTGTACTCGAGGTCGAAGCCAACCACTTGGTACTTGTCTTCAGCAAGGAACTGCTCCATAGTTTGGATGGAGTTCTCCACCGAGACCGGATCATTCGTGTACACCACCGAGAGGGCCTTCCCCCTCACTTGGGTGTCCACTACGTGATGCGTGGTGAACTGCCCGCCGTCGTCGGCGGCGGCCGCTGGGAGTGCCATTGGAGCCACGGGTAGCGCCATTGGAACCGCTGGATGTCCTCTCTGTATGTGTCGTCGTGAGTGTGCTTATTGTGTCGTGTGACACGAGAGATGGAGGTAAATGGCCGCAGGAATAAATGGGGGCTGGGCGGCCTGGATTCTCTGCGCGTCCGCATGACAGTTTTTGCAGCGGGTAACTGCATTGTCGCGCTACGCCCGGCGCAACCGCATGCACACGAACGTGCATGATCGTGCGCCAGCCCCAAATACTGGCAGCAGACATGGAGGGACGAGGGCAGAGCACCAAGAGGGATGCGAGAGCAGAGCGCGCGCGGCGGGACGCGAGCAGAACACGCCGCGGCCTCCTGAACCGCAAGCAACCACACGCATAGAGCAGTTGAACACACAGAAAATGGTCGCCTACAGGCCGGCCGACAGTTGTGTCGCTGCGTAGAGAGCGGCCGTGTGCTACTACCTCTGTCTAGTCTATAGTCCCCTTTATATTCTGTGCCATACTTTGCCCTCAAATTTAACCAACAAAATGTTAATGCATGTTATAAAATATATATAATTGGAAACTATGTTCAAATACGAATCCAACTATATAATATTTGGCGACAGGCATTCGTATTTTATTAGTTAAATCATACTTATATACCAGGACGGGGGTATAGTAGGTAATTAAATCGCAAACATTTTTTTATTAACCGTATGTGTACGTGGCCTTTCGTCCTCCTCTCGCACGTCTTGTCACTCCGCTGCCGCAGACGGCTTACAGCGTAAGCTTGCGCAGCACAGGAGGGGGGGGTGTTCTTTTGGCCAAATGGTGGCGCCAATGAATCATCGGTGAGCCTGTTCCCGTGCAACCTCGCAGGTTCCCGCGCAAGCTTCCCGCCCGACTCGGTGAAATCCCCCAAAATCCCAATGCTTACCGGCTTGCTATATAAACCCTCATGGTCGGCGAGTCCCGCGTCGCATTTTCCCTCCCTCCCTGTAGCTTATCTCGTCTGCTTCTCCCACAATCGCCAATGGCACCGGTCCGTCGTCGTCGCTCAACCACTCCGCCGTCATCAGAGGACAACTCCAGCTGGGAGGCTACACCGCGGCGGCGGCGCAGTCCCCGGCGTAGTGTAGTGTGTGTGGCGTCCCTGTTGGGTGTGCGCGGAACACCCACCACATGCTCCGCCGCCGCTGCCCGTAGGCAGCTGTTGCCGCCACACCACCGTCGAAAGCCAGGGACATCGCCCGCTCCGCCGCCGCGGCCCAAAGGCGGGAGGTGGCCGTCATGGCCGCCACCCCACTGCCGGCCACCATGGCCATCACCTGCTCCGCCATCGCGGCCCGAAGGCGGGAGGTGGTGGTCGTGGCTGCCATCCCATCGTCGGCCGTCGTGGCCGCCAGCCCACCGTCGACCATCGGGGTCATCACCCACTCCGCCACCACCGCCCGAATGCGGGAGGCAGAGGTGATTGCCCGCATGTGCGTCAGCGACCTTGCATGCTACACCGAGTTCCTGCGGGAGGAGGAGGAGCGCCTCGTCGACCATGTTAAGAGCCTTACCGCCGCCGTGGCTGCGGCACACGCTGCCTCAGAGGCGAGGAATCAGGAGATCTATGAAGAGAACCACCGCTTCGAGAGGGGTCGTCTAGAGCGGGAGAGGGCATTCGAGGTGAGCGTCGCTGAAGCTGCAGCAGCGGCAGGCACCGTATTGCGGTTGCCCAGCTCATCGGTAGGCTTCTCCTCCTCTGCCTCTTACTAAGCGTGCTCGGCAGAGGAGAGGCAGCCGAAAGTAGTACAAAGCCCCTCCGTATAGTAGTAGTAGTATTTAGAGGCTATTTTGTTCAGTTCATCTGACTATAGATGTGGTGAAACTGTACAACATACTTAAAATTAGCTAGTATATATAGTTGAACTAGCTATTTCAGTATGTGGTTGGCAACAATTGGGGAAAAGTTTGGTCGGTTCAGCTCTTGAGTTGAACTATTTGTATAAATTAAGAACGACTGCTTAATCTATGAATGAAATCTATGCTTAATTACTGAATTTTAGTTGCAAAAATTAGATATTGCTAGTGATTTTAGCTTCATATTTTGATAAATTGCAGTGTTACAAGGTTAACAAATGGCAATGTTACTAGATCAACAAATGTCAATCTTTCCAGTTTGACAAATGGCAACATACCCAATATGACAGATGCAAATCTTACCAAATTGTTTGTAAGTGGTTGCACATGGGTCATCCAAAAGAACCGTTTGCGTTGAAGAGATGCACAAATCCTGCTCTCACTTTGCATACGGGTGTTCTATCTAAAACGTTTGCGATCAAGCGCTGCACAAATCATGCTCGGCACATTTTCCCTTGGCTTCATGGGGAAGCTGTCGGTTTGCATACGGGTGTTCTAACTAAAAACTTTGCCATGAGTGTTTTATATTTAAAAATCATTGACATTTTTTTCAAAAGAAAATCGTTTGATAAGTCTGTACATTAAGAGATAAAAACGCAAGTTCGCTCAAACCATATCTTTCATTCAGTCATACTGCGAATTTATATTCATATAATCGAGATACATTATTGAACCCAAGAAAAAAAACTATTTCCGGCGGCGGCGGAGGCGGCGTGCCACGCCGTCGTTGTCGTTGTCGTCCTCCGGAACGCCATTGTTGAAGTCTTCAATGCAGCACAGAATGTTCTTCACATGTAAATCAAACATCATGTCGTCGCGCAATCGACGGGCGACGTGCGGTAAGACGGCAGCTGGCGGCGCTGAGAGGTAGCACTCGACGGCGGCGTCCCATGCCGCTGAGGGGGGAAGCGCCTTGACGGGCACGGGCGCGGCGGGTGCAGCCAAACGCACGGGGACCGACGCCGTGGTGGGTGGAGGGGCGGGCACGGGCACGAGCGTTGGCGCTGGCATGTACACGAGCTCGTGCGGGTCCGTGGAGACCTCGCTGACGCCCACGGCTTCCAACTCTGCGATAGTGCTAGGCGACCAGCCCGTCAATGCTACGGGGATGGTATTTGGCGCGCTGCGAGGATGGGAGGCTGGGGACAGAGCGAGGCAGCAACCGCCCAACCCGGCTCGTTACAGGCCATGTCCGTGAGGCCCCATTTCTCCTTATTTTCTATCTCCTCCAACTCGGAGTCGACTTCACCAAACTTGAAGACTAGTGGCAGATGATCCTTCTGCACGATGGCGTTGGTGGAGGTCTGCGGGAGGGAGGGGAATGGGAGGCGAACAGTAAGGCCGCCCGTATTAAGCAGCGGCTCGGGCGCCATTAATGGAGAGGAAGGCGGGCGGCCATGGAAGTCAAAGGGCTCGCTTCCCAGTGAGCCTGCGCAGCGTACAGCTTGCACGCTTCTCGGTGAGCCTGCACATTGGAGGACAGCTTGCACGCCTCTCGGTCAGCCTGCGCACCGGACTGCGCTCGCACGCCTCTCATTCAGTCAAGGTCAAGCAGATGTCCGCACGCCACCTCCTATAGCCATTGAAACCAAGACACGTGGCATCACGTGAATGGTTAACAGAACGCACACGGTTTGAATTATACAAACGTTTGAGATATTAAAGTGGCAACTATTTTTTCAAAATGCATTTGTTGGCTGTTATTCGAGTGCGCCTTCCCTCAAAATGGACACGAAAAATACCACAACATGTCGGGTGGCATTCCATGATAGCATGCCATGTTTCATGAATTTTAGACGAATTTTGGATTTACTAGAATTTGAAAACAAAGTATCTCAACGTTTTGCGGGCAATCAACGGTGCCCTGTTGTTTGAAATTCATTCCCATTTCTTGCATGGGACCTAAGCATGCACCCAAGGACACAAATTTGATTTTTCAACCAATTTATATGCACTGGAGCATATGCATGTAGTTCAAATTTGAATTATGCATATAAATGCATTGAAAACTCAGTTAATGCATAAAAATGTCCAAACGAACCCCGAAAAATAACAACAATTGACACAACACTCCTGTTGTTCTATGTTGACACGAGATTTTTTTTGAAAGCAATAAGAGGCAATGGATATTGTTTCGTCCTCAAAGGTGGGACGTTCCCTACTGAAACCATCATGCTTGTTGTGAGAAGCTCTAGTTTGTGAGAAGCATATACCCAAACCTGCTCCAAATGGGAAAAAACTTTACCACGGCATGTTGATGCCGCTCCATGATAGCATGCCAAGTTTCATGAATTTCAGACGATTTTTGGATTTACTAGAATTTAAAAACCAGGTATCTCAATGTTTGTGGCCGAGTGACGGTGGCAAGGTGTTTGACATTCATTCCCATTTCTTGCATGGGACCTAAGCATACAACCAAGAACACAGATTTGATTTTTTCAACCAATTTATATGCATTAGAGCATTTGCATGTAGTTCAAATTTGAATTATGCACATGAATGCATTGAAAACTTAGTTAATGCATAAAAATGTCCAAACAAACCCCGAAAAATCACAAAAATTGACACAACACTACTGTTGTTCTACGTTGACATGAGAAAAAATTTCAAAGCAATAAGAGGCAATGGATATCGTTTCGTCGCCGAAGATGGGACGTTCCCAACCGAAACCATCATGCTTGTTGTGAGAAGCTCTGGTTTGTTAGAAGCATATACCCAAACCTGCCCCAAATGGGACAAAAAATTTAGCACGACATGTTGATGCCGCTCCATGATAGCATGCCAAGTTTCATGAATTTTAGACAAGTTTTGGATTTACTAGAATTTAAAAACAAGGTATCTCAATGTTTGCGGCCGAGTAATGGCGGTGGCGGTGTTTGACATTCATTCCCATTTCTTGCATGGGACCTAAGCATGCAACCAAGAACACTGATTTGAATTTTCAACCAATTTATATGCATTAGAGCATGTGCATGTAGTTCAAATTTGAATTATGCACATAAATGGATTGAAAACTCAATTAATGCATAAAAATGTCCGAACGAACCCCGAAAAATCCCAAAAATTGACACAAGACTCCTATTGTTCTATGTTGACACTAGGAAAAAATTGAAATCGAGAAGAGGCAATGGATATCGTTTCGTCCAGAAAGGTGAAACGTTCCCTACCGAAACCATCAGGCTTGTTGTGAGAAGCTCTGGTTTGTGAGAAGCATATCCCCAAACCTGTCCCAAATGGGACAAAAACAAATTACCACGACATGTTGATGCCGCTCTATGACAGCATGCCAAGTTTCATGAATTTCGCATTTAGCTTTGGATTTACTAGAATTTAAAAACCAGGTATCTCAATGTTTGCGGCGAGTGACGGTGGCAGGGTGTTTGACATTCATTCCCATTTCTTGCATGGGACCTAAACATGCAACCAATGACACATATTTGAATTTTCAACCAATTTATATGCATTAGAGCATGTGCATGTATTTCAAATTTGAATTATGCACATGAATGCATTGAAAACTCAATTAATGCATAAAAATGTCCAAACGAACCCCGAAAAATCACAAAAATTGACACAACACTCCTGTTGTTCTACGTTGACACGAGAATTTTTTTGAAATCAATAAGAGGCAATGGATATCGTTTCGTCCCCAAAGGTGGGACGTTCCTCATCAAACCATCATGCTTGTTGTGAGAAGCATATACCCAAACCTGCCCCAAATGGGACAAAAATTTTACCACGACATGTTGATGCCGCTCCATGATAGCATGCCAAGTTTCATGAATTTCAGATGTGCTTTGGATTTACTAGAATTTAAAAACTAGGTATCTCAATGTTTGTGGCCGAGTGACGGTGGCAGGGTGTTTGACATTCATTCCCATTTCTTGCATGGGACCTAAGCATGCAACCAAGGACACAAATTTGAGTTTTCAACCAATTTATATGCATTAGAGCATGTGCATGTAGTTCAAATTTGAATTATGCACATAAATGCATTGAAAACTCAATTAATGCATAAAAATGTCCAAACGAACCCCAAAAAATCCCAAAAATTGACACAACACTCCTGTTGTTCTATGTTGACACTAGGAAAAAATTGAAATCGAGAAGAGGCAATGGATATAGTTTCGTCCAGAAAGGTGAACCATTTGAAAGGACATGTGTGGTTTTGGTAATTGATGACATTCTCTATGGACTAATGGTTGCATTGAGTTATATTTGAAGGATTTGTCCATAGGCTTTTCTTGAAGTCCATGTGTTGGTTTCAAGGAGTTTATGAGTTGACCAAGGTGTTATTAAGGAATTATCCAAAGATTGGTCATGTGAGTGTTGAGCTTGTTGCAATCATGTCTTGAAGAAGAAGAGTGTGTGATCATTCATGTCTACCTTCAAGACATCATCCAAATGAAGAGAGTTGGAAAGATTCAAGGTTGATCAAGACTAAGTCAAGAGTGAATCAAGTTGATCAACACATAAAGCGTACAAGATGTACCGAGGGATCAAGTGATCCCTTGGTATGGTAAGCATTGTTCATTACGCTTTGTGTACTAACCCATGGTATTCGTGAGAGTTCTTTGTGGGGTTAGGTTGCAGTGTGCAAGTTCAAGTGGAGCATCACGAGGAGATCATCCTTTAAGCTTGCCGTCCATTGTGTTGTCAATGGACTTGAGAAGATGTGCCAAAGAGAGGCTAAGCCATAGTAGAATATGGGGGAGCAAACATCTAGTCTTCATTGAGCCAACGCAATCAAGAAAGGTGGTCCAACTTGTGGGAGTCAAGATCGTCATTATCTAGCTCAAGTGGACTATGTGCAAGGCAAAGGTTTGGCCTTGATAGGTTCTCTATTTTACCGGTCTCATGGTGGTAGTTTGGAGATCGGGTTATAGCATCGATTGTCGTACTATCAAGGAGGGATCTCAAGGGAGTAGCTTGATCGTATTGTTTGTAGAGAGCTCAAACCATTGCATGCTTGCACATATTTCTTGGTTCTTTTTTGGTTTTCTCCTAGTGAGATTTGGAGCTTATGGTCATCTTCTTGACAAGCTCGAGTTCATCGAAAACGGAGTTCACATGCTTCTTCTATTGCGTTTTCGGTGTTGGAGGTTTTACCGGTCTTATTCGAGGAAGGGTCCTCACCATTTTCTTATGGGCCTTTTCTAATTTGCTTCTTATTGTTATTTCTATCAAGATTGTGTTAGCCCTTGTCGCTAGCTTTCCAACAAACTGTTGGGGAACACAGTATTTCAAAATTTTCCTACGATCACACAAGATCTATCTAGGAGATGCATAGCAACGAGCGGGGAGAGTGTGTCCACGTACCCTCGTAGACCGAAAGCGGAAGCGTTAAGTAATGCGGTTGATGTAGTCGAACGTCTTCGCGATCCAACCGATCAAGTACCAAACGCACGGCACCTCCGCGATCTGCACACGTTCAGCTCGATGACATCCCTCGAACTCTTGATCCAGCTGAGGCCGAGGGAGAGTTTCACAAGACGACGGCGTGATGACGGTGATGATGAAGTTATCACGCAGGCTTCGCCTAAGCACTACAACAATATAACCGAGGTGGAAATCTATGGAGGGGGGCACCGCACATGGCTAAACAATCAACTTGTGTGTCTATGGGGTGCCCCCTCCCCTGTATATAAAGGAGTGGAGGAGGGGGAGCGCCGGCCTCATGGGGCGCGCCCAAGGGGGGATTCCTACTCCTAGTAGGAGTAGGTTTTCCCCCCTTCCCTAGTTGGAGTAGGAGAAGAAGGAAGAGGGAGAGGGAGAGAAGGAAAGCCCCCCACCCCCAATTCGGATTGGGCTTGGGGGGCGCGTGTCTCCCATTTGGCCGCCTCCTCCTCTCTTCCACCATGGCCATTAAGGCCCATTAACTCCCCAGGGGGTTCCGGTAACCCCCCGGTACTCCGGAAAATGCCCGAACTCATCCGAAACCTTTCCGGTGTCCAAACATAGCCTTCCAATATATCAATCTTCATGTCTCGACCATTTCGAGACTCCTCGTCATGTCCGTGATCACATTGGGGACTCTGAACAACCTTCGGTACATCAAAACACATAAACTCGTAATACCGATCATCATCGAACGTTAAGCGTGCGGACCATACGGGTTCGAGGACTATGTAGACATGACCGAGACTCATCTCCGGTCAATAACCAATAGCGGAACCTGGATGCTCATATTGGCTCCCATATATTCTACGAAGATCTTTATTGGTCAAACCGCATAACAACATACGTTGTTCACTTTGTCATCTGTATGTTACTTGCCCGAGATTCGATCGTCGGTATCTCAATACCTAGTTCAATCTCATTACCGGCAAGTCTCTTTACTCGTTCCATAATGCATCATCCCGCAACTAACTCGTTAGTCACATTGCTTGCAAGGCTTATAGTGATGTGCATTACCGAGAGGGTCCAGAGATACCTCTCCGACAATCGGAGTGACAAATCCTAATCTTGATCTATGCCAACTCAACAAACACCATCGAAGACACCTGTAGAGCATCTTTATAATCACCCAGTTACGTTGTGA
Organism: Aegilops bicornis; assembly: GCA_021605145.1. NCBI lineage: Eukaryota > Viridiplantae > Streptophyta > Magnoliopsida > Poales > Poaceae > Aegilops > Aegilops bicornis. The sequence continues at coordinate 573,897,609 of CM038670.1, read as the reverse complement.
CGTTTGATAGCACACTACGTGTTCCTCCGGTATTCGGGAGTTACATAATCTCATAGTCATAGGAACATGTATAAGTCATGAAGTAAGCAATAGCAACAAACTAAATGATCATCATGCTAAGCTAACGGATGGGTCTTGTCAATCAAATCATTCTCTAATGATGTGATCCCGTTAATCAAATGAAAACTTATTTCTATGGTTAGGAAACTTAACCATCTTTGATTAACGAGCTAGTCAAGTAGAGGCACACTAGTGACACTCTGTTTGTCTATGTATTCACACATGTACTAAGTTTCCAGTTAATACAATTCTAGCATGAATAATAAACATTTATCATGATATAAGGAAATATAAATAACAACTTTATTATTGCCTCTATGGCATATTTCTTTCAGTCTCCCACTTGCACTAGAGTCAATAATCTAGATTACACAGTAATGATTCTAACACCCATGGAGTCTTGGTGCTGATCATGTTTTGCTCGTGAGAGAGGCTTAGTCAATGGGTCTGCAACATTCAGATCCGTATGTATCTTGAAAATCTCTATGTGTCCCTCCTTGACTTGATCGCGGATGGAATTGAAGCGTCTCTTGATGTGCTTGGTTCTCTTGTGAAATCTGAATTCCTTTGCCAAGGCAATTGCACCAGTATTATCACAAAAAAATTTCATTGGACCCGATGCACTAGGTATGACACCTAGATCGGATATGAACTCCTTCATTTGCTGCTTCCGGAGTAACTATGTACTCCGCTTCACACATAGATCCCGCCACGATGCTTTACTTGGAACTGCACCAACTGACAGCTCCACCATTCAATATAAATACGTATCCGGTTTGTGACTTAGAGTCATCCAGATCAGTGTCAAAGCTTTCATCGACGTAACCATTTACGATGAGCTCTTTGTCACCTCCATAAATGAGAAACATATCCTTAGTCCTTTTCAGGTATTTCAGGATGTTTTTGACCGCTGTCCAGTGATCCACTCCTGGATTACTTCGGTACCTCCCTGCTAAACTAATAGCAAGGCACACATCAGGTCTGGTACACAACATTGCATACATGATAGAACCTATGGCTGAAGCATAGGAAATGACTTCCGTTTTCTCACTATCTTCTGCAGTGGTCGAGCATTGAGTCTGACTCAACTTCACACCTTGTAACACAGGCAAGAACCCTTTCTTTGTTTGATCCATTTTGAACTTCTTCAAAACTTTATCAAGGTATGTGCTTTGTGAAAGTCCAATTAAGCGTCTTGATCTATCTCTATAGATCTTGATGCCCAATATATAAGCAGCTTCACCGAGGTCTTTCATTGAAAAACTCTTGTTCAAGCATCCTTTTATGCTATCCAGAAATTCTATATCATTTCCAATCAACAATATGTCATCCACATATAATATTAGAAATGCTACCGAGCTCCCACTCACTTTCTTGTAAATACAGGCTTCTCCAAAAGTCTGTATAAAACCATATGCTTTGATCAGAATATCAAAACGTTTATTTCAACTCCGAGATGCTTGCACCAGTCCATAAATGGATCGCTGGAGCTTGCATACTTTGTTAGCATCCTTTGGATCGATAAAACCTTCTGGCTGCATCATATACAACTCTTCTTCCAGAAATCCATTTAGGAATGCAGTTTTTACATCCATTTGCCAAATTTCATAATCATAAAATGCGGCCATTGCTAACATGATTCAAACGGACTTAAGAATCGCTACAGGTGAGAAGGTATCATCGTTGTCAACTCCTTGAACTTGTCGAAAACCTTTCGCAACAAGTCGAGCTTTGTAGACAGTAACATTACCGTCAGCGTCAGTCTTCTTCTTGAAGATCCATCTATTCTCTATGGCTTGCCGATCATCAGGCAAGTCAACCAGAGTCCACACTTTGTTCTCATACATGGATCCCATCTCAGATTTCATGGCCTCAAGCCATTTCACGGAATCTGGGCTCATCATCGCTTCCTCATAGTTCGTAGGTTCGTCATGGTCAAGTAACATGACCTCCAAAACAGGATTACCGTACCACTCTGGTGCGGATCTTACTCTGGTTGACCTACGAGGTTCGGTAGTAACTTGATCTGAAGTTACATGATCATCATCATTAGCTTCCTCACTAATTGGTGTAGGAGTCATAGGAACTGATTTCTGTGATGAACTACTTTCCAATAAGGGAGCAGGTACAGTTACCTCATAAAGTTCTACTTTCCTCCCACTCACTTCTTTCGAGAGAAACTCCTTCTCTAGAAAGGACCCATTCTTAGCAACGAATATCTTGCCTTCGGATCTGTGATAGGTGTACCCAATAGTCTCTTTTGGGTATCCTATAAAGACACATTTCTCCGATTTGGGTTCGAGCTTATCAGGTTGAAGCTTTTTCACATAAGCATCACAACCCCAAACTTTAAGGAATTACAACTTGGGTTTCTTGCCAAACCACATTTCATAAGGTGTCGTCTCAACGGATTTAGATGGTGCCCTATTTAATGTGAATGCAGCCGTCTCTAAAGCATAAACCCAAAACGATAGCGATAAATCAGTAAGAGACATCATAGATCGCACCATATCTAATAAAGTGCGGTTACGACGTTCGGACACACCATTACGCTGTGGTGTTCCGGGTGGCGTGAGTTGCGAAACTATTCCACATTGTTTCAAATGAAGACCAAACTCATAATCAAATATTCTCCTCCACGATCAGATCGAAGAAACTTTATTTTCTTGTTACGATGATTTTCCACCTCACTATGAAATTCTTTGAACTTTTCAAATGTTTCAGACTTATGTTTCATCAAGTAGATATACCCATATCTGCATAAATCATCTGTGAAGGTCAGAAAATAATGATACCCGCCGTGAGCCTCAATATTCATCGGACCGCATACATCAGTATGTATTATTTCCAATAAATCTGTTGCTCGCTCCATTGTTCCGGAGAACGAAGTTTTAGTCATCTTGCCCATGAGGCATGGTTCGCAAGTACCAAGCGATTCATAATCAAGTGATTCCGAAAGTCCGTCAGTATGGAGTTTCTTCATGCGCTTTACACAAATACGACCCAAACGGCAGTGCCACAAACAAGTTGCTTTATCATTATCAACTCTGCATCTTTTGGTTTCAATATTATGAATATGTGTATCACTACTATCGAGATTTAATAAAAATAGACCACTCTTCAAGGGTGCATGACCATAAAAGATATTACTCATATAAATAGAACAACCATTATTCTCAGATTTAAATGAATAACCGTCTCGCATCAAACAAGATCCAGATATAATGTTCATGCTTAACGCTGGCACCAAATAACAATTATTCAGGTCTAAAACTAATCCCGAAGGTAGATGTAGAGGTAGCGTGCCGATGGAGATCACATCGACTTTGGAACCATTTCCCACGCGCATCGTCGCCTCGTCCTTAGCCAATCTTCGCTTAATCCGTAGTCCCTATTTTGAGTTGCAAATATTAGCAACGGAACCAGTATCAAATACCCAGGTACTACTTCGAGCATTTGTAAGGTACACATCAATGACATGTATATCACACATACCTTTGTTCACTTTGCCATCCTTCTTATCCGCCAAATACTTGGGGAAGTTCCGCTTCCAGTGACCAGTCCCTTTGTAGTAGAAGCACTCAGTCTCATGCTTAGGTCCAGACTTGAGCTTCTTCACTTGAGTGGCAACTTGCTTGCCGTTTTTCTTGAAGTTCCCCTTATTCCCTTTACCCTTCTCCATGAAACTGGTGGTCTTGTTGACCATCAACACTTGATGCTCCTTCTTGATTTCTACCTCCGCATCCTTTAGCATTGCGAAGAGCTCGGGAATTATCTTATCCATCCCTTGCATATTATAGTTCATCATGAACCTTTTGTAGCTTGGTGGCAGTGATTGAAGAACTCTGTCAATGACACTATCAACCCGAAGATTAACTCCCAGCTGAGTCAAGTGATTATGATACCCAGAAATTTTGAGTATATGTTCACTGATAGAACTATTCTCCTCCATTTTACAGATGTAGAACTTATTGGAGACTTCATATCTCTCAATCCGGGCATTTGCTTGAAATATTAACTTCAACTCCTGGAACATCTCATATGCTCCATGACGTTCAAAATGTCGTTGAAGTCCCGGTTCTAAGACGTAAAGCATGGCACACTAAACTATCGAGTAGTCATCAGCTTTGCTCTGCCAGGCGTTCACAACGTCCGGCGTTGCTCTAGAATGGGTCTTGCACCTAGCGGTGCTTCGGGGCGTAATTCTTTTGTGCAGCAATGAGGATAATCCTCAAGTTACGGACCTAGTCCATGTAGTTGCTACCATCATGTTTCAACTTAGCTTTCTCTAGGAACACATTAAAATTCAAAGGTACAGTAGCACGATCAATTGATCTACAACAACATAGACATGCAAAATACTACCAGGTACTAAGTTCATGATAAATTAAAGTTCAATTAATCATATTACTTAAGAACTCCCACTTAGATAGACATCCTCTAATCATCTAAGTGATCACGTGATCCAAATCAACTAAACCATGTCCGTTCATCACGTGAGATGGAGTAGTTTTCAATGGTGAACATCACTATGTTGATCATATCTACTATATAAATCATGCTTGACCTTTCGGTCTCAGTGTTCCGAGGCCATATATGCATATGCTAGGCTCGTCAAGTTTAACCTGAGTATTCTGCGTGTGCAAAACTGGCTTGCACCCGTTGTATGTGAACGTAGAGCTTATCACACCCGATCATCACGTGGTGTCTCGGCACGACGAACTATCACAACGGTGCATACTCAGGGAGAACACTTATACCTTGAAATTTAGTGAGAGATCATCTTATAATGCTACCGCCGAACTAAGCAAAATAAGATGCATAAAGGATAAACATCACATGCAATCAATATAAGTGATATGATATGGCCATCATCATCTTGTGTCTTTGATCTCTCTCCAAAGCACCGTCATGATCACCATCGTCACCGGCTTGACATCTTGATCTCCATCGAAGCATCGTTGTCGTCTCGCCAACTATTGCTATCATGACTATCGCTACCGCTTAGTGATAAAGTAAAGCAATTACATGGCGATTGCATTTCATACAATAAAGCCGACCATAAGGTTCCTGCCAGTTGCTGATAACTGTTAAAAAACTTGATCATCTCATACAACAATTTATATATCATCACGTCTTGACCATATCACATCACAACATACCCTGCAAAAACATGTTAGACGTCCTCTACTTGTTGTTGCAAATTTTACGTGGCTGCTACGGGTTTAGCAAGAACCGTTCTTACCTACGCATCAAAAACCAAAATCATTTTTCGTCAAGTGTGCTATTTTAACCTTCAACAAAGACCGGGCGTAGTCACACTCGATTCAACTAAAGTTGGAGAAACAGATACCCCACTAGCCACCTGTGTGCGAAGCACGGCGGTAGAACCAGTCTCATGAACATGGTCATGTAATGTCGGTCTGGGCCGCTCCAACAATACTGCCGAATCAAAGTATGACATGCTGGTAAGCAATATGACTATTATCACCCACAACTCTTTGTGTTCTACTCGTGCATATAACATCTACACATAGACCTGGCTCAGATGCCACTGTTGGGGAACGCATTATTTCAAAATTTTCCTACGATCATGCAAGATCTATCTAGGAGATGCATATCAACGAGCAGGGAGAGTGTGTCCACGTACCCTCGTAGACCGTAAGCGGAAGCATTAAGTAACGCGGTTGATGTAGGCGAACGTCTTCGCGATCCAACCGATCAAGTACCGAACGCACGACACCTCCATGATCTGCACACGTTCAGCTCGGTGACGTCCCTCGAACTCTTGATCCAGCTGAGGCCGAGGGAGAGTTTCTTCAGCACGATGACGTGATGATGAAGTTACCGACGCGAGGCTTCGCCTAAGCACTACAACGATATGACCGAGGTGGAAATCTATGGAGGGTGGCACCGCACACGGCTAAACAATCAACTTGTGTGTCTATGGGGTGCCCCCCTCCCCCGCATATAAAGGTGTGGAGGAGGGGGAGGGCCGGCCTCATGGGGCGTGCCCAAGGGGGGGATTCCTACTCCTAGGAGTAGGTTTCCCCCCTTCCCTTGTTGGAGTAGGAGAAGAAGGAAGAGGGAGAGGGACAGAAGGAAAGGCCCCCACCCCCAATTCGGATTGGGCTTGTGGGGCGCGTTCCTCCCACTTTGCCTCCTCCTCCTCTCTTCCACCATGGCCCATTAAGGCCCTTTAAATCCCCAGGGGGTTCCGGTAACCCCCCGGTACTCCGGAAAATGCCCGAACTCATCCGAAACCTTTCCGGTGTCCAAATATAACCTTCCAATATATCAATCTTCATGTCTCGACCATTTCGAGACTCCTTGTCATGTCCGTGATCATATCCGGGACTCCGAACAACCTTCGGTACATCAAAATACATAAACTCATAAACCGATCGTCATCGAACGTTAAGCGTGCGGACCCTACGGGTTCGGGAACTATGTAGACATGACTGATACGTCTCCGTCGTATCTATAATTTTTTATTGTTCCATGACAATATTATTCACTTTCCTATACTTTTTGGCAACCTTTTATATTATTTTTGGGACTAACATATTGATCCGATTGCGGTTCACATGCATTGCATGTTTTATGTTTCGCAGAATATCCATATCAAACAGAGTCCAAACGGGATAAAAACGGACGGAGCTTATTTTTGGAAAATATGGAAAATTCCGGAAGAAAAATCCACGCGAGACGGTGCCCGAGGTGGTCACGAGGTAGGGGGGCGCGCCCCCTACCCTCGTGAGCCCACCGTAAGGCGGTTGATGCTCTTCTTTTGCCGCAAGAAAGCTAATATTCGAAAAAAATCGCGCGAAGGTTTCAGGCCAATCGAGATTCTGGATCTCCATATATACACAAAGCGGTGAAACAGGCCGAGTAACGCAGAAATAGAGAGATAGATCCAATCTCGGAGGCTCTCGCCTCCCAAGCCATGGGAGCCAAGGACGGAGGGAAACCCTTCTCCCATCTAGGAGGAGGTCAAGGAAGAAGAAGAAGAAGAGGGCCTCTCTCCCCTTGGTTCGGTGGCGTAGGAAGGCCGGGGGCCATCATCATCACCGCGATCTTCACCAACACTGCCGTCATCTTCACCAACATCTCCATCACCTTCCCCTTCTATATTCAACAGTCCACTCTCCCGCAACCCGCTGTACCCTCTACTTGAACATGGTGCTTTATGCTTCATATTATTATCCAATGATGTGTTGCCATCCTATGATGTCGAGTAGATTTCCATTGTCCTATCGGTGATTGATGAATTGCTATGATTGGTTTGAGTTGCATATTTTATTATTGGTGCTGTCCTATTGTGCCCTCCGTGTGTCGCCATAAGCGTGAGGGATTCCCGCTGTAGGGTTTGCAATATGTTTATGATTTGCTTATGGTGGGTGGCATGAGTGACAGAAGTACAGACCCGAGTAAGTAGGTTGTTTGCGTACGGTATAAAGGGGACTTGATACTTTAATGCTATGGTTGGGTTTTACCTTAATGAATCTTTAGTAGTTGCGGATGCTTGTTAGAGTTCCAATCATAAGTGCATATGATCCAAGTAGAGAAAGTATGTTAGCTTATGCCTCTCCCTCAAATAGAATTGCAATAGTACCGGTCTAGTAATATAATCAGTTGCCTTGGGACAATTCCACAACTCCTACCACCACTTTTCCACACTCACCATATTTACTTTAGTTGCGTTTTTATCTAAACAACCCCTAGTTTTATTTTCGTGCTCATTACTTTCTTGCAAGCCTATCCAAAAACACCTACAAAGTACTTCTAGTTTCATACTTGTTTCCGATAAAGCGAACGTCAAGTGTGCGTAGAGTTGTATCGGTGGTCGATAGAACTTGAGGGAATATTTTTTCTACCTTTAGCTCCTCGTTGGGTTCGACACTCTTACTTATCGAAAGAGGCTACAATTGATCCCCTATACTTGTGGGTTATCAATGACCGAGACTCATCTCCGGTGAATAACCAATAGCGGAACCTAGATGCTCATATTGGCTCCCACATATTCTACGAAGATCTTTATCGGTCAAACCGCATAACAACATACGTTGTTCCCTTTGTCATCAGTATGTTACTTGCCCGAGATTCGATCGTCGGTATCTCAATACCTAGTTCAATCTCGTTACCGGCAAGTCTCTTTACTCGTTCCGTAATGCATCATCCCGCAACTAACTCGTTAGTCACATTGCTTGCAAGGCTTATAGTGATGTGCATTACCGAGAGGGTCCAAAGATACCTCTCCGACAATCGGAGTAACAAATCCTAATCTTGATCTATGCCAACTCAACAAACACCATCGAAGACACATATAGATCATCTTTATAATCACCCAGTTACGTTGTGACATTTAGTAGCACACTAAGTGTTCCTCCGGTATTCGGGAGTTACATAATCTCACAGTCATTGGAACATGTATAAGTCATGAAGAAAGCAGTAACAACAAACTAAACAATCATCGTGCTAAGCTAACAGACGGGTCTTGTCAATCACATCATTCTCTAATGATGTGATCCAGTTAATCAAATGACAACTCATGTCTATGGTTAGGAAACTTAACCATCTTTGATTAACGAGCTAGTCAAGTAGATGCATACTAGTGACACTCTGTTTGTCTATGTATTCACACATGTACTAAGTTTCCGGTTAATACAATTCTAGCATGAATAATGAAAATTTATTATGATATAATTAAATATAAATAACAACTTTATTATTGCCTCTAGGGCATATTTCCTTCACAAACTTGGTTTCATTGAATTCGGAGTCCGTTTGCAGAAGTTGTGTCAGTTTTGGTGTCCTTAAAAAAAGTTGCAGCGGTACTACCGCTTGGAGGGGGTGTAATTTTTTACTACCACTCTTGGGAGTGGTACTACCGCTTGGAGCGGTACTACCACGGCTACTTCCGTGGCTACTTCCGCTCCGGACCAAAAACTCGTCTCAAGTCCAGCAGTGGTAGGCACGGATGTATTTTTTTAGTACCACTCGCAAGCAGTAGTACCGCTACCCTTTGAGGTAGTACCGCTACCCCTAGCGGTAGTACCGTGAGGATGAGCGGTAGTACCGCTCTGTGCGGGCTGTGAGCATAACGGTTGGATTTTTTCCCCACCTATAAAAGGGGGTTTTCTTCCCCAATGAACCTTATCCTTGGAGCTCGTGTTCTTCCCTCATTGATGACCTTCTTCGAGCTTGCTATCTCTCAATCCCTCCATGGATTCTTGCTAGTTTTTGGGGGGAAAGAGAGAGGAGATCTAGATCCACATTTCCACCAATCACTTTCTCCTCTATGTGAGGGAACCCCTTGGATCTAGATCTTGGAGTTCTTGGTGTTCTCCTTCTTGTTCTTCCTCTCATTTCCCTCCCTAGCATTAGTTGCTTTGGTGGAATTTGGGAGAGAAGGACTTGGGCACTCCGTGTGCCCTTGCCATTGCATTTGGTGCATCGGTTTGAGTTCTCCACGGTGATACGTGGAAGTTACAAGTTGGGAAGCTTATTTCTCTTTGGTGCTTGGTACCCTTGAGCTTGTTCCTCTTGGGTGCTTGGGCGCCCTAGACGGTTGCTGGTGTTCGGAGCTCAATCATTGTGGTTTAAAGCTCCGCGCAAGCGACGAGGTCTCCAATTAGGTTGTGAAGATCACCCGAGCAATTTGACGGGTTCCGGTGACCGCCCTCAAGGGTTGCCAAAGTGTACGGGTTCGGTGACCACCCCCAAGGGTTGCGATTTGTACGGATTCGGTGACCGCCCCCAAGGGTTGCGATTTGTACGGGTTCAGTGACTGCTCTCAAGGGTCCCTTAGTGGAATCATGACATATTGCATTGTGCGAGGGCGTGAGGAGATTACGATGGCCTCAGTGGCTTCTTGGGGAGCATTGTGCCTCCACACCGCTCCAAACGGAGATTAGCATCTGCAAGGGTGTGAACTTCGTGATACATTGTCGTCTCCGTGTGCCTTGGTTATCTCTTACCCCGAGCCCTTTACTTATGCACTTTACTTTGTGATAGCCATATTGTTTCTTGTCATAGATCTTGCTATCACTTAGTTGTTTATCTTGCTTAGCATAAGTTGTTGGTGCACATAGGCGAGCCTAGTTGTTGTAGGTTTTGTGCTTGACAAATTAACCGCTAGGTTTATTCTGCATTTGTTCAAGCCAAAACCATAACTATTTTAAAGCACCTATTCACCCCCCTCTAGGCGACGTCCTTGATCTTTCAATTGGTATCAGAGCCTCATCTCTCTTTATTAGGCTTTACTGCCTAGAGAGTAAAGATGTCGACTAGGGGATTAGGATTCTCTGACACTCTTAGTTTGAATGGCACAAATTTTGATGTTTGGGTAATTCGCATGCTTAATCTCTTTAGGGTCATGGACCCAAATTTAGAGCGAATTGTAGATATGGGTTTTTCTCCTCCAAAGGATCCCCAAAGATTATCTTTAGAGGATGAGAAAAACTCTTACCTCAATGCTCAAGCTTCTAATGTGCATTTCGATTCCTTGAGCAATGTAGTTATATTTCAACTCATGCCATTTCGGGATGCTCATGAGTTGTGGACAAAGCTTCAAGATAAATATGGCGTGTCCAAGTTTTGTGGGGATGATTGTTCTCCCTCCACCTTCGTCCGTGTTGTGTTCTCGACTTCTTCTACTTCACCTACATGTGGTTTGCCACAAGGTAATGACATGGTGAGTAGTGGTGTTCATTGCAATGATCATAGTGGGCTTATTGTTGATAATCCTTCATCACTTTCTTATTGCAATGCTTCATCTTTGGACTTTAGCACTTCGAGCACTCCAAATGTTTCACATGCTTGTGTTGATAGTTCTTACATATCACGTAGAAATTTCTTGACTAAATCTCATGATTATATGCTTACTATGTCTTGTTGCCATGATAAAAATGCATCTATTTCCTCGAATTGTTGTGCTAACAATTTAGAGGAAACCCAACACCCCATGGAACAAGATGTAGTCTTGAATGGTGCTTCAAGGGATCCTACATCATCATCTATTGCAGTTTGCCTTATGGCCAGGGTTTCAAAGGTATCTCCCACTTTGAATCCCAATATATCTTGTGATGATATTGATGATGGCAAGAATGATGATGATGTTGATTAGGATGAAGGGAATGATAATGTTGCTTCCTTAAAAATTAAGGGGGAAATGATTATTAAAGATCTTCTTAAGAATAAAATTGCTCATTCCAACTTCATGGAAATCATGTCTATTGCTATTGAGGGCAAGAAATATATTGATGAGTTGGAATCTCGTCTTGAGGAGCATGAGGTCACATTTATAAATTGGAAGGTCATGAGCGTGATTACGCTAATGAGATTGCGGACCTCTCCCAAGCTCTCGAACTTGAACAAACCACCAAGGAATCTCTTGAGGAGACTTTAGCTCTAGAATTATCTAGAGTGAAGTAATCTCATGACAGAGCTCTTGAGGTGGCCAACTTTTTTGAAACTAAAAATGAGAAGCTTGAAGTTGCGCATGCTAAACTCCGTGAGGACTTTGGGCACCTCGAGAATGGCTCAAGGGTCATGAAGACTGAGCTCATCAAACTCATCGAGGCTCATGCTCAACTTAAAGCTTCATATTCTAAAGAGTTTGCCAAGTTGCCTTCTCCTCTTGCTATTATTGATGATGCTTGTGCTATTAACTCTATTTGTAGTGAAGCATCCATTTTGAAGGGGAATGTTGATCTAAGGGCTCAACTTGAGTTGCTATCTAGCAATTATGAGAAATTGGAAGAAAGACATGTAAAGCTCACAAGCTCTCATGATGATCTTCTAGTATTCCATAATGTGCTAAAGATAGCTCATGAGGCTATGATTATCAAGGTAACATCTAGTGAGTCTCATGTGGATACTAGCACTAATTCAAGTCAAAATGCTATCTTGCCATGTGCTAGTCCTCGTAATTCATCTATGCATAACATTGGCACATCTTGTGATGAATTTATTTCCTTGCCATGTTGCTCTAACGATGAAGCTTATACTTCCTCTAGCACTTGTGTTGATACTAACCATGTAGAGGAAATCAAAGAGCTCAAGGACCAAGTCACTTCTTTGAAGAAATACTTGGAAAAGTGTCATGAAGGGAAGTCCATGATACGTCTCCATCGTATCTATAATTTTTGATTGTTCCATGCCAATATTCTACAACTTTTACATACTTTTGGCAACTTTTTATACTAATTTTGGGACTAACATATTGATCCAGTGCCCAATGCCAATTCCTGTTTGTTGCATGTTTTTTGTTTCGCAGAAAATCCATATCAAACGGAGTCCAAACAGGATAAAAACTGACGGAGATTTTTTTGGAGTATATGTGATTTTTGGGAAGAAGAATCAACACGAGACGACGCCCGAGGGGGCCATGAGGCAGGGGACGCGCCCTAGGGGGGTGGGCGCGCCCCTGACCCTCGTGGCCACCCCGTAAGGCGGTTGGTGCCCTTCTTTCGCCGCAAGAAAGCCAATATCCGGATAAAAATCGTGTCCAAATATCAACCCAATCGAAGTTACGGATCTTCGGGAATATAAGAAACGGTGAAAGGCCAGAATCAGGGAGCGCAGAAACATAGAGAGACAGAGAGACATATCCAATCTCGGAGGGGCTCTCGCCTCTCCCATGACATGGAAGCCAAGGACCAGAGGGGAAACCCTTCTCTCATCTAGGGAGAAGGTCAAGGAAGAAGAAGAAGAAGGGGGGCCCTCTCCCCCTCTCTCCCGGTGGCGCCGGAACGCCGGCGCGGCCATCATCGTCACCGCAATCTACACCAACACCCCCGTCATCTTCACCAACATCTTCATCACCTTCCCCCATCTATCTACAGCGGTCCACTCGCCCGCAATCCGCTGTACCATCTACTTGAACATGGTGCTTTATGCTTCATATTATTATCCAATGATGTGTTGCCATCCTACGATGTCTGAGTAGATTTTCGTTGTCCTATCGGTAATTGGTGAATTGCTATGATCGGTTTAATTTGCTTGTGGTTATGTTGCTGTCCTTTGGTGCCCATCATATGAGTGCGCGCGTGGATCACACCATAGGGTTAGTTGTATGTTGATAGGACTATGTATTGGAGGGCAGGAGTGACAGAAGCTTCAACCTAGCATAGAAATTGATGCATACGGGATTGAAGGGGGACCAATATATCTTAATGCTATGGTTGGGTTTTACCTTAATGAACGTTAGTAGTTGCGGACGCTTGCTAATAGTTCCAATCATAAGTTCATAGAATTCCAAGTCAGGGATGACATGCTAGCAGTGGCCTCTCCCACATAAAACTTGCTACCAGTCTAGTAAAGTAGTCAATTTCTTAGGGGCAATTCACAACTCCTACCACCACTTTTCCACACATGCTATGCTAACTTTATTGCTTCTTTACCTAAACAGCCCCTAGTTCTTATTTACGTCCTCTTTATATTCTTGCAAACCTATCCAACAACACCTACAAAGTACTTCTAGTTTCATACTTGTTCTAGGTAAAGCGAATGTTAAGCGTGCGTAGAGTTGTATTGGTGGTCAATAGAACTTGAGGGAATATTTGTTCTACCTTTAGCTCCTCGTTCGGTTCGACACTCTTACTTATCGAAAGAGGCTACAATTGATCCCCTATACTTGTGGGTTATCAAGACCTTTTTCCGGCGCCATTGCCGGGGAGTTATAGCGTGGGGTGAATATTCTCGTGTGTGCTTGTTTGCTTTATCACTAAGTAGTTTTTATTTTGTGCTCTTGTTTTCTATCTTTAGTTATGGGTAGGAAACACAAAATACCGAAAAAATTAGTTGTACCTACTACACCAATTGTTGAAGAACCACTCAAAATCTATCGCACTCCTGAAGCTTTTTACTTGGATCATCTTCAATCCCTATGTGCTCGTGCTGAAACCCCAACTAGCTTAGTTGAGGGCAAATCTTTAGATGAGCATGCTTGTTATGTGCGATACAACTTATCTCAAAAAGGGAAACTTTTAATAGATCAAATTCATCGTTTGCAATGCTATGCTTGGAATTTATGTGAAATATATGATTTTACTTGTTGTTCTGAAAACCCTAAGAAACACCTTCCCTACCAATGTGAGTTTAGTGATAATGGAATCGTATCTTCGTATGCTAAGGGTGTTTATAATTACTATGATGTTCAACAAATTGAAGAATTTGTTGCTTTTAAGGGTGCTTATGAAATTGCTTCTTTGATTGGAAAGTATGATGCTACTCTTTACAAATCTGAAAATTTTGCCATACTTAAATATTGTTATGATAATTATGCTTCTAATGCCTATGCTAAACCATATATTGAGGACTCCTCCGCTGTCCAAGAAGAGATTAATATTTTGCAGGAGTCTATGGAAGAAGGAATTGATGAAACTGTGGGCTCATTGGATGAAAAAGATGAGGAGGAGAACGAAGAATAAAAGGAGGAAGAGCGGATTAGCTACCCGTGCCCACCTTCTAATGAGAGTAACTCTTCAACTCATACATTGTTTAATTTCCCTTCGTGCTTACCGATGGATGATTGTTATGATCCTGTGGATTCTTTTGAAATATCCCTTTTTGATAATGCTTGCTATGCTTGTGGCCAAGATGCCAATATGAATTATGCTTATGGAGATGAACTTGATATAGTTCCTTATGTTAAACATGAAATTGTTGCTATTGCACCCACGCATGATAGTCCTATTATCTTTTTGAATTCTCCCGACTACACTATATCGGAGAAGTTTGCCCTTATTAAGGATTATATTGATGGGTTGCGTTTTACTACTACACATGATGATTTTGATAGATAAAATATGCATGTGCTTTCTGCTCGTACTTGCAATTATTATGAGAGAGGAACTACATCTCCGCCTCTCCATGTTTCCAATATGATAAATTGCAAGAAACTGTTTATACTATGCATTGGCCTTTACTATGTGTGCATGAATTGTTCTTTTATGACATGAAGATGCATAGGAAGAGAGTTAGACTTCGTTGTTGCATGATATATGTTACTTTGTGCTCACTACTAAATGACAAATCATTGTTAATTAAGATTGGCTTTGATATACCTTGGGATCCGGGTGGATCCATTACTTGAGCACTATATGCCTAGCTTAATGGCTTTAAAGAAAGTGCTGCCAGGGAGACAACCCAGAAGTTTTAGAGAGTCATTTATTTCTGTAGTGTGCTTTTATAAAGTTTAAAAATAAAAATAATGTGCCAAGATTTGCCTTTAGGATGTTTACAATGCTTGTTGGTTTGTGCGGTGCAAGACACAAACTTTGGCTGTAGTGCACGATTTTACATTTTTTACTGGAACGTTAAACGGTTCTGAAACTTTTTGCACTGTCTTTCTATACAAATTGTTTAGTTTTCCTAATTTTTTTTCAGAATTTCTGGAGTACCAAAATTATGGTGAATGTTCAGATTACTACAGACTGTCCTGTTTAAGATAGATTCTGTTTTTGATGCATAGTTTGCTTGTTTTGATGAAACTATCAATTTCTATCAGTGGATTAAGCCATGGAAAAGTTATATTACAGTAGCTAAAATGCAAAAACAAAATATGAATTGGTTTGCAACAACACTTAGAGTAGTGATTTGCTTTATTATACTAACGGATCTTACTGAACTTTCTGTTGAGTTTTGTGTGGATGAAGTGTTCGAGGATCGAGGAGGTCTCAATATGAGGAAAAGGAGGAGAGGCGGGATCTCAAGCTTGGGGATACCCAAGGCACCCCAAGTAAATATTCAAGGAGACTCAAGCGCCTAAGGTGGGTGGGGGGGATTCCCTGGAAGGCATCCCATCTTTCTTCAACAAGTATCAGTATGTTTTCAGATTCGTTTCGTTCATGTGATATGTGCAAATCTCGGAGCGTCTTTTGCATTTAGTTTTCAGTTATATTTCATGCACCATGCTGGTATGAGATAGTCCTTGATTTATAGAATGCTCATTGCACTTCACTTATATTTTTTGAGTATGACTTTATAAAGTGCTTCATGTGCTTCACTTATATCATTTGAAGTTTGGATTGCCTGTTTCTCTTCACATAGAAAACCGCCATTTGTAGAATGCTCTTTTTCTTCACTTATATTTTTTAAAGCGTGGGCATATCTTTTGTAGAAGGAATTAAACTCTCTTGCTTCACTTATATCTATTTAGAGAGATGACAGGAATTGGTCATTCACATGGTTAGTCATAAAATCCTACATAAAACTTGTAGATCACTGAATATGATATGTTTGATTCCTTGCAATAATTTTGCGATATAAAGATGGTGATATTAGAGTCATGTTAGTGGGTAGTTGTAGATTGTAGAAATACTTGTGTTGAAGTTTGTGATTCCTGTAGCATGCACGTATGGTGAACCTTTATGTAACGAAGTTGGAGCATGAGGTATTTATTGATTGTCTTCCTTATGAGTGGTGGTCGGGGACGAGCGATGGTCTTTTCCTACCAATCTACCCCCCTAGGAGCATGCGCGTAGTACTTTGTTTCAATGACTAATAGATTTTTGCAATAAGTATGTGAGTTCTTTATGAATAATGTTGAGTCCATGGATTATATGCACTCCCACCCTTCCATCATTGCTAGCCTCTTCGGTACCGTGCATTGCCCTTTCTCACCTCGACAGTTGGTGCAAAGTTCGCCAGTGCATCTAAACCTCGTGATATGATATGCTCTATCACACATAAGCCTCCTTATATCTTCCTCAAAACAACCACCATACCTACCTATCATGGCATTTCCATAGCCATTCCGAGATATATTGCCATGCAACTCCATCATCATCATATACATGACTTAGGCATTTATTGTCATATTGCTTTGCATGATCGTAAGATAGCTAGCATGATGTTTTCATGGCTTGTCCTTTTTTGATGTCATTGCTACGCTAGATCATTGCACATCCTGGTACACCACCGGAGGCATTCATATAGGGTCATATCTTTGTTCTAGATATCGAGTTGTAATATTGAGTTGTAAGTAAATAAAAGTGTGATGATCATCATTATTAGAACATTGTCCCATGTGAGGTTAAAAAAAGAGGCCAAAGAAGCCAAAATAAAAAAAGGGGGCCAAAGAAGCCCACCAAAAAAAAGAGAAAAGAGAGAAGGGACAATCTTACTATCCTTTTACCACACTTGTGCTTCAAAGTAGCACCATGTTCTTCATACATAGAGTCTCTTGACTTATCACTTTCATATACTAGTGGGAATTTTCATTATAGAACTTGGCTTGTATATTCCAACGATGGGCTTCCTCAAATGCCCTAGGTCTTCATGAGCAAGCAAGTTGGATGCACACCCACTTAGTTTCAGTTTGAGCTTTCATACACTTATAGCTCTAGTGCATCCGTTGCATGGCAATCCCTACTCCTCACATTAACATCAATTGATGGGCATCTCCATAGCCCGTTGATTAGCCACGTCGATGTGAGACTTTCTCCTTTTTGTCTTCTCCACACAACCTCCACCATCATATTCTATTCCACCTATAGTGCTATGTCCATGGCTCACGCTCATGTATTGCGTGAAAGTTGAAAAGGTTTGAGAACGTCAAAAGTATGAAACAATTGCTTGGCTTGTCATCGGGGTTGTGCATGATTTGAATATTTTGTGTGATGAAGATGGAGCATAGCCATACCATATGATTTTGTAGGGATAACTTGCTCTGGCCATGTTATTTTGAAAAGACATGATTGCTTTATTAGTTTGCTTGAAGTATTATTGTCTTAATATCAAATGATAGACTATTGCTTTGAATCGTTCGTGTCTTAATATTCATGCCATGATTAGATTATGTGATCAAGATTATGCTAGGTAGCATTCCACATCAAAAATTAACGTTTTTATCATTTACCTACTCGAGGACAAGAAGGAATTAAGCTTGGGGATGCTGATACGTCTCCGTCGTATCTATAATTTTTGATTGTTCCATGCCAATATTCTACAAGTTTTACATACTTTTGGCAACTTTTTATACTATTTTTGGGACTAACATATTGATCCAAAGGTGCCTCGCTTGTTGCATGTTTTTTGTTTCACAGAAAATCCATATCAAATGGAGTCCAAACGGGATAAAAACTGACGGAGATTTTTTTGGGAATATATGTGATTTTTGGGAAGAAGAATCAAAGCGAGATGATGCCCGAGGGGGCCACGAGGCAGGGGCGCGCCCTAGGGGGGTGGGTGCGCCCCTGACCCTTGTGGCCACTCCGTAAGGCGGTTGGGGCCCTTCTTTCGCCGCAAGAAAGCCAATATCCGGGTAAAAATTGTGTTCAAATTTCAGCCCAATCGGAGTTACGGATCTCCGGGAATATAAGAAATGGTGAAAGGGCAGAATCTGGAACGCAGAAACAGAGAGAGATAGAGAGACAGATCCAATCTCAGAGGGGCGAGAGCCATGGAAGCCAAGGACCGGAGGGAAAACCCTTCTCCCATCTAGGGAGAAGGTCAAGGAAGAAGAAGAAGGGGGGCTCTCTCCCCCTCTCTCCCGGTGGCGCCGGAACACCGCCGGGGCCATCATCGTCACCGCAATCTACACCAAGACCTCCATCATCTTCACCAACATCTTCATCACCTTCCCCCATCTATCTACAGCGGTCCACTCTCCCGCAACCCGCTGTACCCTCTACTTGAACATGGTGCTTTATGCTTCATATTATTATCTGATGATGTGTTGCCATCCTATGATGTCTGAGTAGATTTTCATTGTCCTATCAATAATTGGTGAATTGCTATCATTGGTTTAATTTGCTTGTGGTTATGTTGCTGTCCTTTGGTGCCCATCATATGAGCGCGCGCGCAGATCACACCTTAGGGTTAGTTGTATGTTGATAGGACTATGCATTGGAGGGCAAGAGTGACACACTACAAAAAAAGACACATCTGTGACATTTTGGGTCGAACGAATTTTTTTCTGTCATACTTATGACACTTCTATGACGATAATTGTGACAAAACCTGGTATCATCATAGATGTGGTGGGCTCCTACTTCTATGACAAAAAATCATGACAGAAAATGGGCTTTTCGTCCTGGGCGGGCCAGAGACGCAGCTGCATGACATTCTTTGGGCCGTCCATGATGGAAAAAACCATGGTAGAAGAGAGGGCGTGGAAAATATCGGGGTGTTCCTGGTTACGGTGGGTGGTTGGGCCGAGCGATGCGCATTTCTCTCGTATTAACGACGCGCTGCAGGTGCGAGGCGTTGGGCTCTAATCAACCCGAGCGACATTGCATTACAGTTACGCTACATCGAACCCGAAAGCGATTGATTGATGGCTGTTAACTGAACCCGATCGAGCGATTCCTTCGCTACTTCTGCTAACTGAAGCCGGCCGATGCTGCCTCTGGATGAACAGTGAGCATTGGTGGGGAGGGTTTGGATGAACAGTTCCCGGTGGGGGTGGATGAACAGGACCCCCATGGTGTTGCCTCTGGATGAACAGGACCCCGATCGATCGAGCTGGTTGGGGCTGGATGAACAGGACCCCGTGGAGGGCTGGATGAACAGGACCACCCCGTGGAGGTCTAGATGAAGAGTAGACGGTGGAGGGCTGGATGAATAGTAGCCCGTGGAGGGGTGGTTGAACAGGAGCCCGTGAAGAGGGCTGGTTGAACAGTAGCCGGTGGAGTAGCGCGCGGTGGAGGCTGGATGAACAGTCGCAGGTGGAGGCTGGAGGAGTTCGACGGTAGATGAACAGTAGCCTATGGAGGCTGCAGGGGGTCGATGGTGGAGATGAACAGTATCCCGTGGAGTCCCGTTTTGCGGTACGCCACACCCCTCCCGATGAACAGGACCCCTGTTTCGACCGGAGCGCTCCAATACAAGTCCGTTTCCTCCATTTTGCGGTACGCCACACCCCTCCCGATCAACATGACGCCCGTTTCGACCGTTGGAGGTCCATTTCCTCCGTTTTGTGGTACGCCAGACCCCTCCTGATGAATAGGATCCTGTTTCGAACATGGCCGGTCGAACACAAGGCCGTTTCCTCCGTTCTGCGGTACGCCAGGCCTTGTTTCCATCGGCTGTTCCGTCCAAGCCCTCCCGATGAACACGACGACGCATTTCGTTCTGACCCAGCCGGTTGGCTCCCCATGAACACGACGACGACGCAGTTTCTACGTTCCGACCCAGCCATGTACACGAGCCCTGGCCATACGTATGCGCGAGTAGGCGTTCGAGACCCCGCCCGTATGTATGTACATGGCCGTATTTTCTTTCTTGCACACTGGCCGCTGTACGTACATGTACATGCTACATGCGTGCCTCTACTACGACACGTGCGCGCTCTACATCGACCAGTATGTACGTACACGTTCGCGACCAGAATGACAACAGTACGTACGCTTCGACCAGGTGGGTCCCGACTATCAGGCACTTCCTTGCGTGTGAAGATATAGCTGGTGGGTCCCAGCAGTCAGGGGGCGAATTGTTTTTTTGCCTGGACGCACTTCCTTGCATGCAAAGATGTAGCTGGTGGGTCCCAACAGTCAGGGGGGCGAGTTTTTTTTGTCCGGACGCACTTCCTTGCATGCGAAGATGTATCTGGTGGGTCCCAGCAGTCAGGGGGGAAACGTTTTTTTGCAAAATACGGTGGCTCGGCCGATGGGTCCCTGCTGTCAAATGCAGGAATAATTATTTTGCACGTAATAAAGAGGCACTTCCTTGCGGCCGCCATGGACCCAAATTGTCGCCTCTCCACGCATGACAAGACTCTTTTCGATGGAAGTCGTTCCTTGACCACGTTGACCACGCCGCGCCGAGAGCACCAGGGCAGTGGACTACGACGAGGCCTAGGAAGGGGACGACGCGGAGCCGGGGAAGACGCGGCGGTGAAGCCCGCGTGGAGAGGAGTACGAGAGTTCACTGGTTTTGCTGCGGTGTGAGGCTATCGTCGCCGCAGGGCCTGGCCAGCGGTGGGAGTAGTAGGGGCGGTGAGGCCTCCGCTGCATCGCAGCCGGCCATGGGAGGCAGGAGAACAAGGCACGACCGGCGCTGGTTTGGGCGGCTGGAGCAAGAAGACCAGAGGTTGAAGAAGCACTACGGCCGTTGGATGGACATCGTACAGTCACTGGAGCTAGAATCATGCATATTGAGTAAGTTGACAAAGCCCTCCGCCCCCGTCAACTTAGTAGGCCCACAAGTCAGCCTGCCACTATACTGGGTCCCAGCTAGCAGGGGGAGTATTCATTTTTTTGTGCGTAACAAGGAGGCACTTCCTTGCGTGCAAAGATATAGCTGGTGGGTCCGAGCTGTCAGCGGCGGTAACGTTTTTTCACAAAATACAGAGGCCCTTTGGCTGGGTCCCAGATGTCAGGTGGAGGAATCATTATTTTGCGCGTAATAAGGAGGCATTTCATGCGCCATGACGTGGACTCCAATTGTCACCTCTCCACGGACAAATTCACTTCAGATGCATGTCGGTCGTTGACCATGTTGACCAGGCCGCGCCGAGAGCACCAGGGCGGTGGACGATGACTAGGCCTAGGAAGGGAACGATACAGAGCCAGGGAAGACTCGGCAGTTGTTTCCCACATGGAGGGGAGTACGAATGTACGAGGGTTTACTGGTTCGTCTGCCGTCGCCGGAGAATAACAGTAGGTGTGTGTGAGTAGAGGGATGGCTAGGCCAGCGATGGGAGTACGATGGGGCGGTGAGGCCTATGCGGCATAGCCGATCAAGGGGAGAAGGAGCAGTGCAGTCCCTTGGCGCTTGTTTGAACGGCTGGAGCAGAAGAGCAGAGATTGAAGAAGCCTGACTACCGTTGGATGGACATCCAATAGTCACTTTGCTTGTCGCCAACCTTTTTAGGAAAGCCTCAAATCTGTGGAAAATAGCATACAACCCATCTGCCATTATTTCTAATAATTTACATCCCATTTGCTAATTCTTAAGGTCTTTTGGAGCCCATATTCTTTTTGTTAGCATTACAACCCATATTGTGGCCATGGTTAAAAAATTGTACGAAATTTTGCATATTTCGGTGCGGTCCGAACTGTTTTTAATCCCGAAATTTTGTGTCACATTCAAACTGATTTTAAAAATAAATGTATATCAATATAAAATCCAACAAATTGTCACGCATAAAAATCAATGTAATTTAAAATCTCAAAATGAAAAAAAGAAATTTGAAACTAATTGCCGGTTTGATGTGTTTTAAAAATGTATAACCCATTTCTCATTACTGATAGGCTATTTTCTCACCAAATTAATGAAGCTCTCCTCGTCTTGAAAGATTTGCAGCCCAACAGCTCGACAAAGTGACTTACTTGGCAAATCACAAAAAACTGGCTGTGGCCGTGGACCCAGCTATCAGCCTCTCCATCGCATAAAGATTTCTTCCGATGGAAGTCGGTCGTTGACCACATTGACCGCTGGCCACGAGAGCACCAAGGCGGTGGACGACGGCGAGGCCTAGGAAGGGGACGACGCGAGCCGGGAAGACGCGGCGTGGATGCCCGCGCCAAGAGGAGTACGAGGGTTCATCGGTTCGGCTGCGGTGTGAGGCTGTCGTCGCCGCAGAATAACAGGGGGTGTGGGTGAGTAGAGGGATGCCCTGGCCAACGGTGGGAGTAGTAGGGGGCGGTGAGGCCTCCGCGGCATCACAACCGGCCACGGGAGGTAGGAGCACGTGGCACGACCGGCGCTAGTTTGGGCGGCTGGAGCAAGAAGACCAGAGGTTGAAGAAGCACTACGGACGTTGGATGAACATCGTATGGTAACTGGAGCTATGAATCGTTCATATTGACTAAGTTGACAAAGCCCTCCGTCCCCGTCAACTTTGTAGGCCCACAAGTCAGCCTCCCACTATGCTGGGTTCCAGCTGGCAGGGAGAGTATTCATTTTTTGTGCGTAATAAGGAGGCACTTCCTTGCGTGCGAAGATAGCTGGTGGGTCGCAGGGGGCACATTTTTTTCGTGAAATACATAGGCCCTTCCGGTGGGTCCCAGATGTCAGGTGGAGGAATCAAAGACTTGAGAAGGCGTATAGAACAAGCTAGTGTACCAGTAAAGAGACGTTGCTAAGTTTTAGAAAAAAGAGAGACGTGATCCTGTAGCTGGTTCGAATCCAAACCTTGACTATGACTATATATGGTGCTATGTACTCTGCAAGTAATGAAACTGACATATCCAACGTTCGCTTCTCCTCTTCTCTACTTACTCTGCCTAGCATCAGAAGCTCGCCGCAAAGCAACCATGTCTGGCCGTTGCTCGCTCCACCGCTTCTTCACCGGGCAACAACCAAATATGCGCCAAGTCGCCAATTCGCATTCATCGCTGTGGGTCTCATCACACCCCGCTTGACGCAAGACCGCAGCCGGTTGCTCATCGCAACTCATTGTCGTTGGTGTGGTGCCACTGCTGCAAATCACGCAGAGTCATTCGTCGCGTCTCAACCACAATCCTCAACCCTGGCCGAGTCTTCTACAAATGCCCGAATCATGGGGTAATAATATGTTTAAGTGGTTGTTCTGCTGCTTTCAGTTGCTGATTTTTTAATAGTTTGGTTGATGATCTTCCAATTTGATTCATGCAGAAAAGGGAAGATTCATGTGCTTTGTATTTCTCGGAAGTTGCTGATGTGGGGGAGTGCAACTACGCTGATTATTTTGTTAGCGGAGGAATCCCAATACCAGCAGGTTGGGGTGTTGGACAAGTAACTGAAGGAACGACATAAGAGGAAGATGCAAAGCAGAAGGTTAAAGATGTAGTTCCTCTGATCATGGCCAAGCAACAACTGTTGAACGGCCTTGACAGCAATAAGGATATGAAAGAGCTTGTGAAGATAATGGGCAAAATCGATGTGCTCTGTAGGATGATTGTCTCTTTATTTGCAGTGTATGTAGCACTCGTGATGTATTCAAGGCTATGACATGAGCACTTTCTTTGAAACTAGTAATGAATGAAACCCGTAGCAGTCAAGGTAGTTTTGTGAACATCTAATGATTTCTATTAACGAAAATCAGGGGGTATCCCCTTTGCTCATAAATAAATAAATAGTAGAGGCCCTTTTGGTAATAAATAAATAAATTAGCAGAGGCCCTGTCGGGTCAGCTTTGTTCTCATTCAAAGACGTCGAGCAAATTGCAGTCCAATAGCAAACTATGTCATCAAATTCAAGTTTCATAGACAAATATGAGTACAACTAAACAACAATGTTATCATGTTTTAGTCGTCATACAATCAAACACAAATCAGCATACATAACAAGTGATGTTCTCACAGGAAAAAACTAAACAACATGTTCATCAGGTTTCAGTTGTCATAACAAACACAATTTCACATAGTAGATAAAAAAATGTCTTCTGACCGGCAAATATGACAAAAGCAATGTAATCGTCATTCGCAGTAGCAGCGTCAACATCTTCGCCATGTGTATCAGTCTGAATCATAATTCCCCATGGTGTGATCTTCTTCTTCGTCCTCAACGTCCTCGAACGTTGGCTTCTTCTTGATCAACTCTTGTATGTCCACATCACGACAGGCAAATCTTTTCATTAGCGTCATTGACGTGATGGTTCTCAAAGATATTAGGAACATCTGTGTTATCTTGTACATCAGGAGCAGTGTAAGCATCATCTTGTTGTGCAACTTCATTAAACGAATTCCTCTGCTCAAACCTTTGCAATACTCTCCAAATATCGCTACGTGCAAATGTGTCTTCCAAGAAAAATATCTGTGTTGCTTGATTTGCCAAAATAAAAGGCTCGTTGGTCTGGTACACCACCTTGACATTGATGGATTTGAAATAATCATCAGCTCTGGGTTTTGCGATCCTGGAAACAGGTTATACCAACGACTGCACAACAGAACTACACACCGATGATCCTCGAAAATGGAGATATACTACAACTAAACAATGTTTGTTATGTTAGCATACATTTCAGTTATCTCTTTGTCATATGTATCTGTGCTCATGATGGTACTATTTTGTGTCTTCCCGCCTTCATCTCGTGCAAGGGTGTTGTAGCGCACATCTCCAACAACGCAAGAGTCATAATGTCTTACCCGAGTATCAGGACCCATTTCTAGTGAGTAAAGGGCATCATCAACTGCCTGCCCATCCTCCCGCATCTTCTTAACCTATGGTTAGAAAATAGACAAGTGATCATCTTATGTACTCAATATATTAAAAAACCGACAAAGGTAATTCAAAAGCTTACATGGCTCTTGAACCATTTCACAAATCCTGCCATAACCAGCTTTGTCAATGTTTCTTGGATTTTGCGGCAAGAACTCCTTTTTGTAGATGCTGCACAACATAGTGATCGCACAAACATCTAAATATATAAGAATGTGCTGCAAGTTTAGTAGATTACGATGTATAAGCTGCAGATTTAGCACTTACTTGATATAAGGTAGTATCTCGTGATGTATTCAACACATACCAAACCATTTTGTCCAAATCTTTAGGTTTGTCCTCTTGACGACTCTTCCCTGTAACTCGAACAGAATAATCGAAAACATTGAGACCGGGATTGTCTTCATCCACCTCTTTGCTAAGCTGATCAGCTGTTTCAATGGAACCCTCGGGTCTAGCTCTGTTCCTAACATAGCCCTTGAAAGTGCCTAGCCGCCTTTCAATAGGGTACATCCAGCCATACTGTACTGGACCTCTAAGTAGTGCCTCATCAGGTAGATGAACAACCAAATGCACCATCACATCAAAGATGGTCGGAGGATATATCTTCTCAAGGTCGCATAGGATAGTTGGTATCTTGTCTCTAAGACGCCCAAAGCATCTATCCCGATATTTCTACCGCAGAAGTTCCACAAGAATTGTCCCAACTCTGCGAATCGCTCAGATAAGTCGTATGCCCAATCCTCTAAGGATAATGGTAAAAATCCTTTGAAGTAGGACATGGCACTCATGAGATTTCAACTATAGTACCTTGTTTCCAACTGCACTGACACTCCTTTAAAGGTTGGAAGCAAATCCATGAGGGAATCTCAAACCTGAAATGACCTCGCAGAATAATTTTCTTTTTACCTTGTACAAGACGCATAATAACCGTGCCATATCCCGTGGTTTACCTTCATCTTGCACCGCAAATCTGTCCGATACCCACGTGTCATATCAATCCTAGATTTTAAGGTATCTTTCGCCTTGCCTTCAATATTAAGAAGTGTGCCGATAATGATGTCACATATATTTTTCTCGATGTGCATCACATCAAGATTATGCCGCAGATCCAAATCTTTCCAATACTCCAAGTCCCACAAAGTGGACCTCAAGGGTAAACAATAATCTCTCTTCCGCCTCTACCACGATTCCTTTTCCCGCTACCATTACCGGGATGGTTTCCGGTGTAATATGCCCCGACCTTCTCTAATTCCACTTGCAACTCATCGGCGGTGAGCCCCTTTGGCGCATCACGGTTTTCATGCTTTGCATTTAACACATGTCTTCGTTATTTTCTAGGATGCGACTTGTCCTTGGCAAGGAAACGTCAGTGTCCAATGTAACAGATCTTGCTAAGTTTTATGATGATGTAATGATTCTGTCACAAATAACACATGCATTGTAACCATGTGTCGTTCGCCCTGACATAGTGCCCAAAGCCGGATAATGATGGATGCACCAAATTATAACAGCAGGCAGAAACAAATCAGCTGGTGGGCTGCTATATAGGTCTCGAGTGAGAACACCCCTCCATAGTTGTTGAAGTTCCTCCACAAGAGGCTCCATGAACAAACCAAAATCCTTTCCAGGACTTTTTGGACCTGGGTTGAGCAAGGCCATCATGTAGTTTGATTCTTTGGTGCAGACATTTGGAGGCATGTTGTAAGGGATAACAAGCACTGGCCACATGCTATATGTGGCGCTCTGGTGGCCAAATGGGTTAAATCCATCCAAGCTAAGCCAAGTCTAATGTTTCTCGGTCAAGAACAAACTTTTCGTGTTTCGATTGAAGCTTTTCCAATCACTACCATGTGATAGATGGCTCATTACATTCTCGATCTCAGATTCTCCTGGTTCCTAGAATGCCACAGCACATCCTCTCTTGTTTCAGCATCATGAAACAACCTCTGCAATCTTGGTGTAATTGGAAAATGTCTCAGAACATTATAAGGAATCCTCTTCACAGCATCGCCATCTTTCCATCTTGATGATTTGCATTTCGGGCATTCACTTAAGTTGGCATAATCCTTCCAGAAAAAACACAATTATTCTTACAAACTTGGATCATATCATATCCAATTCCAACTGCACGAAGGAAATACTTCATTTTACTGTAGGTGTGTGGCAGCTTAGACGCATCTGGGAAAGCTTTGCGGAAAGCAGCCAACATCGCATCGAATGATTTGTTGGTCATCCGCTCAGATGTCTTCACCAGAAGAAAGGTGACCATAGCTGAGAATACTGACAGCTTATTTCTTGGGGTGACAGCCACGTTGCATTGTTCCAACATGCAGGCCCACCGTTTTTCTTCTGCAGGTGAAAGTTCACGGAATGAACGAGCATTTCGTAGAATTGTTTCAATATTGGTCAAACTCATCGCTCCGCCACCACCTCCTCCTCCTCCTCTTCCACCCGAGCATCAAAGTGCATCAAGATGGTGATCTGTTGCTTCCACGTAGTCAATAACATTGACGTTCACAGCTTCACCATGATGAATCCACCTAGTATATGTGGCCGACATCCCATACAAGTGCAGATGATTTTGCACAGTTGACTG
The DNA here is from genome assembly GCA_021605145.1 of Aegilops bicornis. Taxonomy (NCBI): domain Eukaryota; kingdom Viridiplantae; phylum Streptophyta; class Magnoliopsida; order Poales; family Poaceae; genus Aegilops; species Aegilops bicornis. Next base: position 573,869,858 of record CM038670.1, on the reverse strand, counting down.
GGTCTTGTAACTGAATTCGTACAACTGCTACACGGGTAGAGCACATCTGATTTCGGACCACCGTAGTCAGCTCTGATAAAGTTCATGAAGTTTTCAACCCCCTCGACATATGCAGCGGATTATCTTCGAGCAGAAGTTATCCAAGTCATGTCCATCTGTTAGACATACAAATTAGTTCTTCTACTAGATATTGCAGGAAAAACATATATGTTTTTTTATGAAGTCCAGAAACAATACCTAGGTCGATGTCCAAAGCTATGGCAAGATATTTGGACGAGCAGATCTAAGTAACGAAATATATGTAAAGCTAATTCAGCAAACAGATTTGAGTGCTAAATTATGGTAGGCTGTTTTAGCAGTCAATGAGGTCGAGCACACAACCATCAAACTATCAAAGTCCATCGCAACAACAAAGATCGAGTATAAAACTGTCAGATGTGGGGTTCCGGCAAACCCTTAAGGTTCGAACACTGGGGTGCGCGCGATGCCTTTCCCTCCTACCGATCTACGCTCTAGCTCGCTAAGATCTTGCGGATGAACTCAACGAACTCACAGCACAGAAAGAGACACGGGGTTTATACTGGTTCGGGCCATCGTTGTGGTGTAATACCCTACTCCAGTGTGGTGGTGGTGGTGGATTGCCTCTTGGGCTGATGATGAACAGTACAAAAGAAGAACAGCCTCCTGCGGTTGAGGTGTTCTTGTGCGTATGAACTTGTGGTGTGAGGGTTCAATCTACCCGGGCTTGCTTCAGTTCAAGCTCCGTTCTCCCTCCGTTCAAGCTCAGTTGCCTCCTACTCTGGTGGCTAGTCCTATTTATAGAGGCCCTGGTCCTCTTCCCAAATATCGAGCGGGAAGGGAGCCAACAATGGCGGGCAAATTTGAAGGGGGACAGCTAGTACAAGCTATCCTGACAAAAGCGGTCTCCGCCTGCGAAAAGCCCTGGGGTGACGCTGTCTTGGGCTCCACGATGACCTCCGCCTTGCCGTCCTCCTGGTCTTGGTCTTGTTGTACCAATATGGCAACCTTTGCCTGATGCCTCGGTACTCTTTGCCTGCGCGTGCCTCCTTAGCACCAAAGAGGAAATGGGGACGCTGCGCGCACTGGCTCCCGCCTGGTACCTGCCTGGCACCGTTCGTCATGGCTCATGTCACGAGAGTCTCGTGAGGTTTGCCTCGCCTTGATATCTCCACTCCTCGTGAGCCCGCCTGGCTAGGCCACTCCAGAGGAGGTCTTGCGTCTACCGCCTCACGAGGCTTGGACCCTCGCGAGGGTCTTGGATGCCTTGTTGGTGAAGATGGGCCGTACGGCCTGCTACCTAGCCACGCTGTGGGCCGCATGCAGGCAAGTCTGGGGACCCCCGTTCCCAGAACGCCGACAGTAGCCCCCAGGCCCAAGGTGCGGTCGGTCTTGGCTTCACGGTGAAGCCAAGGGTCAAGTTCGGAGCGTCGTGGGCCCCAAAAGCATGTGGCCTCGGTCGACGCATGGTGGTTGATTGGACGTGGGTGTCTCCGCTTCTCCACGCTGCCTCGACAACTGCTCACCCTGACAAAGGCTGGCGTGGGCAGTTCTTTCCCTTATTGCTTCTTCCTTGCCTCGCTCCAGATCCCCTTTCTCGCTCTTCGCCGCCTGCTACCTCAAGATCTGCTCCACCCCTACTTTGCTTCTGCTGCCCATGGCGCCACGCAAGGTCATGACCTCCTCCCCGGCGTGGTATGAGCCGGCCCTCGAGGCGCCCACCGTCATGGAGAAGAGCCTCGCCTCCGTGCGCCTGCTGATAGCGGGCGAAGGCAATGAGTGGGGGAAGACGGAGCTCCGGCTCGCCTCCGACGAGCCGGAGCCTGAGGGGAGCACCTTCTTCCCCTTCTTCTCGAGCAGCGTCGCCGTCGGGTTGGTTCCTCCCTTCTCTGATTTCTTTTATGAAGTCCTCGACCACTACGGGCTGCAGGCGCTGCATCTCCATCCCAATTCTGTCCTCCTCCTATCCATCTTCGCCTACTACTGCGAGGCATACCTGGGCGTCATGCCGTCCGTGGCGCTCTTGTGCCATTTCTTCTTCCTCCGTGTCACCGGCAAGCATATCACCGGATACGCTAATTTAAATCGCTTTCAAGGCAAGGCCAACTCGATCTCGAGCACCGGGAAGAGGGCCGACAACATCCGATCCAAGTGGGTCATGATGGATGCTCAGCGTGCCGACCCACGCCTGGAACTTCCCACGGGGGCGCCTTCTCCCAACAGGGGGTGGCCCAAGGCGGAGCTTGTCGACGACCGGGCATCGCTGGTGCTGGGGCAGATGATGACCGATCTGAGGCCGGGCAACGCGAGGATGGCCAAGGTAACGGGGGCGATGCTCCTGAGGGAGTTCTTGATGCTGCGGGTTCCCCCGCTCCAGGCGCGCGCGCACCCGCTCTGGGAGCTTGACGAGAAGGAAACCAAGACCCGCTTGAGGCCGGGGGACCTGCCTAGCGATGACCTAGACGCCGTCTTGTGCCTCATAGTCGGGGACAACCAAGAGTACCCGGCTAGCGCCTTCCTTCCCCTGTTCAAGCGCATGGACTGGGAAGAGTTTATCGCCTCCAGGCCGACTTTTGATGTGCGCGGGCTGGTGCCGCCGGCGCTTGCGGAAGCCCCTATGGTGCAGAACCCGGTGGAGATGTATTCTGGCGAGTCCCCCGGAGAGGGAGAAGAGGAGGAGGACTCGGAGAAGACCCTGGAAGAGGTGGGGGAGACTCCCCCTCTAAGCAAGGCCGAGATCCTCTGCGCCCTTCCTGACGACGCCGATGCCGATGCCCGCCAAAGGGAGAGGGAGCAACCTCCCATCCCGACGAAGAGCAGGTCATCGTTGGTGGCCCAAGGTGCCGCCTCCACCCCGATACCTCCTGGGGATGGATCCGGTTCTGCCTCCTCTCCACACGGCGCCGCTGGTGTCAGAACGCCTACCCCTCAGGCCCCGCAGCTGTTAGGCCTCAAGCTCCTCAAGCGATCAGTGGAATACGTCGCAGTGGATTGGTAAGTGTCTTGAGCTTCGCTTTGTCCTTGCTTGTACTCGTCGCTTCCTGATGCTTGCCCTTGGTTGATCAGGCCGACACCCTCGGCGAAGAAGAGGAAAGAGGACGCAACGGCCGTGCCTCCCGCGGAGAAAGGAGGCAACAACACCTGCATCTCCCCGGCCCGATCGTCTTTGCGAGGCCAAGAAGAGCACTGCCGCATGGAGTCGGTCCCCATGGCCCCGCTGGCTCCGAAGGCGCCGGTACTTGGCGCGGCTGACGAGGTCCCAGCTGCTCTGGAACCCGTAGTTTCTCAAGCTCTGGCGATGATGTCGCCTCCTCCTACTGCTGCATCTCCACTCCCTGGTCCTTCTGCTCCTGCCGCCGTCTTGGAGCATGCCCTTGCGGAGATGACCCAGCTGCAGGCGGATTTCCTGAGCACGGACCCGCGCCTGGTGGCCGGGCATCTGGAACTAGCCTCTGTCTGGCTTCACTCTGATCTGGCAGTTTGCGCGGCGCTAGGCCAAGCTGCTGTGGCTTCCGAGAGGGAGAGGCAAGGCGCCGCCAGCTCTGCAGCCGATCGTGAGGCCGCGCTGAAGGATGCCAAGGCCGCCCATGACCGCTGCCAAGAGCTGGAGGGCGAGTTGCAGAGCCTGCACGACAAGCACGCTGAAGAGGTGCGCAGCCGCCAGGAGAAGAAGGAGGAGATGAAGGCCAGGGAGGAAGCCGTCAAGAACCGTGATGCCGAGCTGGCAGAGCTGGGGAAGAAGCAGGCTGCCGAGCGCAACCGGTTGGAAGAGTTGGAGCAGAAGATGGGGGCAAGGGAGGCCGATATGGATGCCAAGGCGCGAGTCCTGGTTGAGGACCGCGCGGCCTTTGCCGATCTTGAGAAGAGGTCTCGTACGACGCTGAAGACGCTCTACGAGCACGGCCTGGAGAAGCCTCTGGACACCGACGAGGACGGCCCTGCCCAACTGCTTCCTGTCGTGGTAAAGGCGCTCGAGGAGGTTGTCGACGGCCTCGCTCCCATGGTGGAGGCAGAAGCTCGCGTCCTGTCTTCAGCTGCACTAACTCGGGTCTTCAGTCATCTGCACCTCCGCAACCCCAACGCTCGCCTTGACGAGCTGCTAGAGCCCGTGGCTGAAGATCAATACGAGGCAGCTGTCGCGGCTGTGCGGGAACAAGTGGGGGCCTTGCTGAGGAGGTTCCGCGGCTTCGTCTCCGCTCCTCTGTCCGGCGTCGTCGACCTTGCGGCTGGTGGTGAAGACAAAGCCGATCATGAGTGAGCGCCTTCCGCAGGCGTTGGTGATGTCTAGAGGTTATCCGCGGCCATTCTTCCCGTTCCATTCCTGCGACATGTGACAGGCCTCGTGGAGGCGTTTAGACTTTTATTTGGTATTGTGAGGACAATATGCTTGTAATATTTGCTTCGAGATTTCGCGATTTCCTTCCTATTTGCTTTGCGTTCTGCGTCGGTAGAGCCCGCCTCACAAGATACCTCAACCGCCGTTGGGCCGACCGGAGACCAGGACGGACCAAGGAGTGAGGGGCTACCTGACCAGTTAGGCTCCCGAGTCGCGATGCTCAGGAGTCCCCCTTGACGCGTAAACAACATATAGGGAGAGTTCACGGGGATAGATTATTGTTCTACATCGGCAGAGCCCGGCCCAGTGCATACCTCAACCGCCATTGGGCCGACCAGAGACCAGGACGGACCAATGAGTGAGGGGCTACGTGACTAGTTAGGCTCCCAAGTCGCGATGCTCAGGAGTCCCCCTTGACGTGCAAACAATTCCCATACCTGCCCTCGTCGAGGCCTCAGGAGGGGCGCGCGATACCCAGGTCCGGGGGACTTGGTTAGGTGGCGTGCGCTTTGGGCGTGACCCGTGCCCAGCCCCCGTGCCCAGCCCCCATGCGCGGCTTTCCCGAGGGGAGGCGTTGCGGTAAGGCTGGGCACTAAGCTCTGGGCTCCCTGAGGTTGGCACGAGAGTGGGGGTCGCCCTCAGTTGTTTATCACCAGCGCAGAGCAAAGTGCTTCCTCTTGTGCACGGGCATAGCCGCTCCTCGGTAGTGTCGTCAGCCAGCGTGGAGCATGGTGCTTCCACTTGGGCGTGGGATGGGGGCCCCCCTCCGGGAGGAGCCCTCGGGGCGTGTACAGCCCCGCCCTGACACGTGGCTTGCACGACAGGGCTGCGAGGTGTATCTGGGCACTCCTGAGCCAGCGCGGGACTCACAAGGCCCTACCTCAAGGTGGGTTGTGCCTGGTCTTGAGTCTTGGTGACTGTATGTTCCTGCAGAGCGGTTAGATGCAAGCACTCTACGTCCTCAGGTCCCGGCCCTCGAGCGAGCTCAGCCGCCGCTGGTATGCCAGGTCGCGATGCCGTGGGCAAGGCCAGGGTGAGGGTCGAGAGCTAGTAGGAGCTCCTGAGTCGCGATGCTCAGGAGCCCCCCTTTTAACGTGCAAGTGGATTGCATAGGGTGAACAGGCCCGCGACGGGCGGCAATCGAGCAGGCGATAGCCATTGGCGGGTTAAGCATAAAGATCAGACCGACTTGGATAAATGCAGAAGATACATGCCATCGCCCCGCCCGAGCGGCTCGGGGATGATGCGCACCGAGGGTGCCCCAAAGAAGGTAAGCCAAAGACTTAAGCAAAAGGGATACATGCCGCAGGGACGGACCCGTGCGGCCTGGGAATAATGCAGCCCGAGGGGCGCTTCCAGCTTAAACGAACTTGAAAGATGTCACCTGGTTCTGTAGACGATGTAGAGTTGGTGTAGCCGAAACCACGCGTTGAAGGAATGGTTCCTCATGAGCCACCGGAACCTTGAGCCTCGGCAGGCTCTGGGGGCTTAGGAGGTTCCCTGAAGACCATCTCCATCTCCTCCAGGATAGCGTGGAACATGGCCTCCTGAGCTGCCAGGACTTGCCGCATGTTGCGCTGATAGGCCGACGCCATGCTCGGCAAGCCAAAGGGCATGCGAACATAGCTGTGTGGTGGGCCCTCGCAGCGGTCCACACGCGATGGCCAGAAGCGCTCCTGAGATGCGGCCATGTTGAGCCCTCGGACATCGATGCAGACACGCAGTCCAGCATCCTCGCCTGGATGGGGAGCTGCGCCTTGCGAGCGGCTGTGGCCGCGCATGGCTCTTGCTTCTTGTAGTTCCTGGGTGGTCTTGGTGATGAACTCTTGGGTGGTGGGCACTCCTTGCCCTGTGTTCTCCTGAGGGAAACGTGCCGCGAAGCACGCCTCCAAGTGGTGCCCAAGCGCCTCCCTCGTGAGGTTGGCAAGGTCTGAGGCCCTCCAGAAGAGACACCCCGAGCCCTGCCCGAGGAGGGCGCCGGGCGTGCCTTCCTATGCGATGGAGGGAGGCACCCCTGGAGCGGGCGCTGATCCTGACGAGTCTCCTGCTGCGTCGCCATCTCCTTGAGGTCCTGCGCGGCGCGACAGCTTCTTCTTGGGGACTGTCTCCGGAGGGCCTTCACTTCTGCTGTGGGGGTCGTCAATTGCTGTTGCTTGGAAGGCGCGATCAAGGGAGCACACCGCATCCCTCTCTTCACATGGGACCGTGATGATTCCTCCGCTTCCTGGCATCTTGAGAACGTTGTAGCCGTGGTGAGTGACCGCCATAAACTTGGCCAGGGCTGGGTACCCGAGGATGGCATTGTACGGCAGGCGGATGTGCGCGACGTCGAAGTTGATGAGTTCGGTGTGGTAGTTCTTGCGCTCCCCGAAGGTGACAGGTAGACAGACTTGCCCTATCGGTGTGGTGGAACCGTCGGTCACTCCTGAGAAAGGCTTGGTTGGCTGGAGCTGCTCATAGGGCACTTGGAGATTGTCGAATGTGTCGACGGATAGGATGTTGAGCCATGCGCCACCTTCGATGAGAGTCTTGGTGACTTGCACATTGCTAATGACTGGGGAGCACAACATAGGGAGGGCGCCTGCAGTGGTCGCGCACTTGAGCTGGTCTGCCGAATTGAAGGTGATGGCGCATTGGGACCACCTGAGCGGGTGCGTGGCCTCGAGCTTGGGGAGCACTGCGTTCACCTCGCGAGCGAACTGTTTGAAGATGCGCTGAGAGGCCGGGGCCTGAGCACCGCCCAAGATGCAAGCAATCGCACGCGGTTCCTGGAAGCCCCCAGCCCCCTCGTCCTGGTGGTGGTCGTCGTTCCTTGGTGGCGGTAGCGGGGGAAGACCGGAATTGCCTTGGGGGCGATCCTCACGAGGCGGGTCCCTCCAGGCGCCCTCGCGAGGTTGGTCCTACCAGCGGTCCTCGCGAGGCCGGTCGCGCCACTCCTGGCGCGGGCCATGGTCGTCCCAGCGTCTGCCGCCGCGTCCTCCTCCTCGGTCGTAGCCCCGATCGTTGCGCTCGGGGCATCGACCGTAGCGTCCTTCTCGTATGGCTCTGAGTTCTTGGCAGTCGCTGGTGTTGTGGGTGTTCAGTTTGTGGAAGGCACAGAACGGTCGGCCGTTCTTGGACGACTCAGGCTGATCTCTTCCTCGCTTGGTGTCGGGCTCCGCTGCAAGCACAACTGCCTCTTTGCGCTTCACGTCCTTGGCCTTGGTCTTCTTTTCTTCCGCTCCTGTGGCTGGCAGCTCGAGGAGAGAGAGGTGCCCCTCCTCAGCTCTTGCGCACATGGTCGCCAGGTTGAACAGCTCCTGAGAAGTGCAGAGCTCCTCATGGATAGCCAGCTCTTCCTTCATCTTGACATCGCGGACGCTGTCGAAGAACGCGGAGATGATGGCCTCGTCCGTGACCTTGGGGATCTTGAGGCGGATGTTGTTGAAGCGCTGGATGTACTTCTGGAGAGTTTCTCCTGGCTGTTGCTTGATGCGGCGTAGATCGCCTGCAGCCGGTGGGCGCTCGCGAGTGCCCTGGAAGTTGGCAATGAAGCGGTCGCGCATCTCGTCCCAGGAGGAGATCGAGCTGTGCTGCAGGTTCAGGAGCCAGGAGCGGGCCCCATCCTTGAGAGCCATGGGAAACCAGTTTGCCATGACTTTCTCGTCGCTGTTGGCTGCCTCGATGCTCAGCTCGTAGAGCTGCAGGAACTCCACGGGGTCGGCGGTGCCGTCGTAGCGAGGAGGCAGATCGGGCTTGAACTTGCCCGGCCAGGCAACGCTACGCAGCTCGGGGGTGAAGGCGCGGCAGCCGGCCGTGGTTGCCGGGGCCCGCTACGGAGGTGGAGCTTGGTCTTGATGGGGTTCACGCTGCGCCGCTGCGGGCGGTGCACGGTCTTGACGAGGTGGCACGGGGAGCGCCAGTGCAGCTTCTCGTGGCCGCGGGATTTCTTGGCAGCTTCTTTCTTCACGTGCGGGCGTCGGGCGCGGTGGATCACGCCGAGGAGGCGCGTGCCTTGGTGCCAAGGCACCGTCTTGGGTTTGAGGTGGCGGAGGCATGCCATGAGCCCCGTCACCCGCGGCCGGTTGAGGGGGAGGCAGAGAGTGGGACGGTGCCGGAGAGCCCCCTGCTGCACGGACGAGCTTGGTGACGCGGTTGAGCCACTCCTCGTAGAGATCGTCGACAGGGCGGTAGTGCAGGAGCTCGTTCGCCGCGAGGAGCGCGGCCCGTGCCTCCATGCGAGCGCGGTGTGCGTGAGATGAAGAACCAGCAGGGGTGAGCGACGGAGGTGCGGTGCGGCCGTCCTGCCACACCGAAGGGTGCAACGAGGACGCCTGCTGCTCATTCCCCGCCGGGCCGGTGGTGGCGTTGGCGGCGGGAGACGGAGAGCGACGGGGTGTCCCGCCTACGGGAGCTGTCTGAGCGACGCAGACGGAGAGGGAAGCCCATCGCTCGGCCCGAGCATGGCGAGCGTACGCCATGGAAGCGATGGAGTGATGGAGCAACAAACCGACGGAAGGGAAACTACGGCACACCCCTACCTGGCGCGCCAAATGTCGGATGTGGGGTTCCGGCAAACCCTTAAGGTTCGAACACTGGGGTGCACGCGAAGCCTTCCCTCCTACCGATCTATGCTCTAGCTCGCTAAGATCTTGCAGACGAACTCGACAAACTCACAACATAGAAAGAGACACGAGGTTTATACTGGTTCGGGCCATCGTTGTGGTGTAATACCCTACTCCAGTGTGGTGGTGGTGGATTGCCTCTTGGGCTGATGATGAACAGTACAAAAGAAGAACAACCTCCTGAGGTTGAGGTGTTCTTGTGCGTATGAACTTGTGGTGTGAGGGTTCGATCTACCCGGGCTTGCTTCAGTTCAAGCTCCGTTCTCCCTCCGTTCAAGCACAGTTGCCTCCTACTGTGGTGGCTAGTCCTATTTATGGAGGCCCTGGTCGTCTTCCCAAATATCGAGCGGGAAGGGAGCCAACAATGGTGGGCAAATTTGAAGGGGGACATCTAGTACAAGCTATCCTGACAAAAGCGGTCTCCGCCTGCGAAAAGCCACAGTGTACGCCTTGCCTTGGGCTCCACGATGACCTCCGCCTTGCCGTCCTCCTGGTCTTGGTCTTGTTGCACCAATATGGCAATCTTTGCCTGATGCCTCGGTACTCTTCGCCTGCACTTGCCTCCTTAGCACCAAAGAGGAAATGGGGACGCTGCGCGCACTGGCGCCCGCCTGGCACCATTCGTCATGGCTCACGTCACGAGAGTCTCGTGAGGTATGCCCCGCCTTGATATCTCCGCTCCTCGTGAGCCCGCCTGGCTAGGCCACTGCAGAGGAGGTCTTGCGTCTTCCGTCTCGTGAGTCTTGGACCCTCGCGAGGGTCTTGGATGCCTTGTTGGTGAAGATGGGCCATACGGCCTGCTGCCTAGCCATGCTGTGGGCCGCAGGCAGGCAAGTATGGGGCCCCCATTCCGAGAACGCCAACAAAAACGGTGTAGAGCTATTTCACCTAACAGATTGGCTACTAGACCATGGCAATCTACGTCACAATAAATATATGGCAGGATATTTTGGCAACTAATCGGCCTTGGCATGCCATCTCAGCTAAGAAGATTGAGTGCAGAACAGGGCAAGGAAGCTTCTTAAGCAGAGCATATTGACTGTAAACTACTTAGGCAAACAGTGAGATTAACAACGTCTATCAGCTAACATTCAGCGCTACACCGACATGCACGGGCCTCGCCTAGAATGCGCTGCATCGTGGGAGAAGCCGACCGTCTTGCGTCTCCACACGAACATCGCCAGCCGGTGGCGGCGCGCCGACCGCGGCGCCCATTAAGAACGTCGCCAGCGGTGGCGGCGCGGGTAGAGGACAACCGTCTACGAGAGCGTACTGTGGGAGCAAGAGGATCGCCATGCGTCCCTCTCGATGAACCGCAGCGCTGACGTATTGGCGCGGCAGGGAGGGTGTCTTTGGCGGAGCGAATGGAGTGGAGGGGGACGGGGGGAGCTAGGGGGGTTTGGGGAATATTATTGGCTAGTTGGCCAAAGGGCGGTTGAATCTAGGATTTGGGGAATTTTTGGTGGGGAGGATTTTCGCGGTGGGCGGGGAGTTTACGCATGGTCGGTTTCTCCAAGTGCAGTCCCACGTGTCGTTGAAGAGGCAAGCTGAAGCGTGTTCCGCTTATGAGCTGCCGTGCAAGACCGAACGTGTGTGGGGTGCAATGCGACCGCGACAGGGGTGCTGTGAGTGTACCGCCTTTTTTCCTTTTAAACTAGGTGCTTCGCCCCCTCAAAAAAAAACTTGTTGCTTCGCGCGATCCATCAATACTACTACTAGCAATCCGGTAATCCCGACTAAAACGGCGCGGCCGGGTCTTTTCCCACGCGATATGCTGGGAGGTTGGCTTAGTTGGGTTTCTTTAGGACGAGTAATGCTACACCTACGTAATCCCAGTTACGTAATTAATGTAATATGAAACGTGTGAGCTGTTGATTGTAGATTGGGGGGAGGGAGGGGCCCACCACCATGAAAATCAGGGGAGGAGAGATAGAGGCAATTTCCGTTAACCCTTTTGTAGGTTCCCGTAAATGTAGAAAGATGTGAAATGCGTGAATGTGTAGTGGACGTACTATTGGAGTGCCTAAGATAAATTGTGTATGTATAGACCCTATGTTTTTATTTTACTTCGCATGTTAGCTTTGTCTCGGTTCAATAAAAAGTAGAGTTGGTGTTGATGATGTGCCTGTCATCCTGCAATATAGGCCGCCCGATCTATATCTAACGGATAGGAAGGAAACTATGACAATTTACCCGCACTCCTCTCCACATTTGCAGATAAGGCCTTCTCTCGTTCATCCCTTTCTCCCACAAGGTCTTGATATTCCATGCAACGCACGGGCATATTGCTAGAACTCCTACAATATACTGTATTATTGTGAAAGTTCATATACACCGGCCGAGATTAATGCAAACATGGCAGGTTTTCATTACATTTCGAACTTTTATAGGACAGAAAAATAAAAGAAACCCGACCCTAAACCTATTCTACGGTGGCGACCGACGTCCTCCATCTGCGATCTCTATGTACGGGGGCGGGGTTCAAGACCCATGAAGTGAAGGTGCGGTCTCCGGCAAGGAAGAGTAGAACACGGGATACGGACCGGCCAGTTGGCACACCATGCCCTGCCACCTCCCATGCCCTACTCATCCTCGAAGGAGTCCCCGACCTCGGCGGTGCCGGACGTTGGACGGCGGCAAGTAGGACGCGTGGCTGACGGTGTTCCCGTCATCGGCCGCCAGCGTGGCCACCGCTTGTGCGGTCTCGTCCGCGTCCAGCTACGCCGCTATTGCATCACGAGAGGAGACTTGAGCGAGGGCGGTGACCTCGAGCTTCATCCCCGAATACAAGCTCTCCCCTAGAGCGTTCGCGCTTGCGGTCATGGCGGATGTGGTGCCAGGTAGGAGGATGATGCGCTGTGACGCCCTCGACTCAATCGTACACTAATCATGCACGTCGTTAGTGGTCTCCACATAGTAGTAGGCACCGGCGGTGGCATCTGGCTCCTGGACTCCGACATCTGGTTGCATCAACCGGAAAGAAGAAGAAAGGGGGAAAAGGGGGAGCAAATCAACCGTGAGTACTCATCCAAAGTACTCGCAAGCAAGGATCTACACTACATATGCAACATTATCAAAGGAAGGCTGTATATGTGGTCTGGGCTGCAGAAATGCCAGAATAGAGAGAAGGCCTAGTCCTATCAAAGACTAGCATCTCTGGAAACCAACATCTTGTAGCAACAGGAGGGAGTAGAGTAGCATAAAGTAAAGTAGTAGTAGTGTAATCAACCTCGGCCAGAGATCCTTTCTCGACTCCCTGCGAGAAAGCAATCCCAGAGCCATACTATCCAGTTATCATCACAAACCACTTCTCATCACCATCCAATTCTCATCACAAGTATCCAGTTCTAGTTGTATCGATCGATACAACTCCAAGTGTCCGTTATCAGAGGACAGGCTATCGATAGATGTTTTCTTCCCTGCAGGGGTGCACCAACTTACCCACCACACTCGATTAACTCCGGCCGGACACACTTTCCTGGGTCATGCCCGACCTCGGCCAAACAATACGATGCAACCCGACCTAGGCTTAATAGAGAGGTCAGCACGCCGGACTAAACCTATGCCCCCAGGGGTCATGGGCCATGTCCCCGGGAACTCCTGCACGTTGAGAGGGCGGCCAATGAGCAGACCTAGCTACCTCCTTAAAAAAGGCAGGAGCTTACCAGTCCAACCCGGACGCTACCGCCGGGCCGACGCCTATTAAGCTTCTACCGATGCATACGACGCAGAACGCCCATACTACGCCCACGTGATGGTTAGTGCTATCGTGCCGAGGCCCCTCGGATCAAATATCCAAATAGTAGTGGATTAGGAACGCGCGGTAACAAGCAGAGACTCACGAAAGATGTGACGCCGTCGCCCCGTCTCGAGGACTTGCGGCAAGGGCTAAGAATGCCCGGCCACGCCTCATAATTATCTCGCGGGCACCCTCCAGGTCAACCTGACTCCACATCACTCGCAATTAAGCTCGCGCGGGTACCCCTCAGGGCCAACCCGTCTTTAGTAACATGGTTCAGTGTAAAGTCATAGTAACCATAGTAACTGTGTGTCCAAATATTAAGGGGAAAACCCGAGGGATCACCCCCAGTGAATTCCACTCAATGTAATCATCAAGGTGAACGTAAGAGGAACCACCCCCGAGGTTCACACTTGAGGGGTTGCACGATAGAGTCGTATCGGAAGTGGTTAAGGCGGAATCACCCTCGATGACCATGACCGAATAGCCACCCTACAGGGTTAACATCAGAAGTGCTGTAGAGGTCTCACCCTCGGCACTCGATAGTAACCCAGTAGTGTCGAGCAACTAACGGAAAAGTGATGTGCGGTGCCGGGGCCTGGTCTTCGATCCCGTTGATCGGGTCTTTAATGATGAAGCAGGGGCAACAAGGACAAGGTGGGGGTCACTAATGGATCACTAACCAACCTATACTAAGCAGTTTAGGATAAGGTGTAGGTAACAATAAGCAGGTTACAAAAGCAGGCTATGCATCAGAATAGGAGCAATCAATTACAGTAGAAAAATCTAATGCAATCATGAGAGAATGGAATGGGCGATATCAGGATGATCAAAGGGGGGGGGGGGCTTGCCCGGTTGCTCTGGCAAGGAGGGGTCGTCGGTGACGTAGTCGATCATAGGGGCAGCATCGGTCTCGGGGTCTATCGAAGAGAAGAGGGGGGAGAAACAGTAAATATAAAGAAAACATAGCATAACAAAGCGTAACATGGCAATATGCTGTGTCGGGTGTGATCTAACGTATGGCTTCATGATATAGGTGAAGGGGGAATTCAACCGGGAATGTATTCCCGGTTCCGGACCTGTGTCAGACAGATGACCGGAGGGGGAATGTTCCATGTTCAGCATGCTTTCATATTCGGATTTGTTGGATTTTTCTGAGCAACTTTCATATAGAAAACATTTTCATATGATATACGGTTTAATTTCTATGAATTCTCGAAGTTTTAAACATTTTGTTGGATTTTTCTGAGCAACTTTCATATAGAAAACATTTTCATATGATATACGATTTAATTTCTATGAATTCTCGAAGTTTTAAACATTTTGTGAAATTAAATAAATTAACAGAAAGGTTTATTGCGTCAGCATGACGTCACAGCGACATCAGCAGTCAGCAGGGTGGCTGACCAAGTCAAACCCACATGTCAGCCCCTGATAGCCTAACAGTGTATTAAACTAACTAATCTAGGTTAATTAGCTACTGGACCCCACCTGTCATAGGCTAATTAGCTAAACTAATTAGTTTTAATTATTAAAACATTTTAATTAGAGGATTAAGCGGTGGGGCCCGCACGTCAGCGTCACAGGGACGCCTAGTCAGCAAGTTGACTGGGTCAACGGTTAGCGGGACCCAGTGGCAGTGGCTCAGCGGCGTGGTCCAGGGTTGCCGCATCAGCACCATGTCGGATGGCGATCGGAGTCGTGCCGGCGACCATTCCCGCGGCGGAAGTTCGCTGGACATGGCCGGAAAACGGCTACAAGGCACGGTTCACTGTGTTTTCGGTCACGTTCGAGAGTCGGCCGGGCGCCAAGACGCCAGTGCCACCGGTTGGTCTCGGGAGGCTCGACACGACGACGGCGAAGCACCTTTAGCGGCCGCCGGAGTTCGACCATAGGCGGGTGAGCGGCAGAGGCCACGAGGAGGGGATCTAGCGCACGAGCGGCCGCGATGAGGGGACCTGAGCACGCCTCGCGTTTCCGGGCGAGCTCGACAAATGACTACAGCGTCGACGGCGAGCTATGCGGTGGAGCTAGTTTCAGGCGGCGATGGCAGAGGCTGCCATGGCGCGGGGAAGAGCACCGGGAGAGAGGGATATGGATGAGGAGCTCACTGGGCGCCTGTAGGTGTGCTCAGTGGGCTCGGGGCAGGCGCGAGGTGGCCAAATTCGACGCCGGTGTTCGTCGGAGCAGAGGAGGAAAAAGAGGTTGCCGCGCTTGCTGTGGGGGCTCCTGGCTTGGTCCGGTGGTCGAGGAAGACGTCGCGGGGCACGACGGCGCTCGGGGACTCGTCGGAGAGGGCCGGGGACAGCGGTGGCCGCGGGATCAACCGACGCACGGCGACGGTGGCGCTCGGGAGGAGTGAGCGCGTGAGGGAGAGGGGAAAGGTGGATCTGGGGGAGGAGAGGCACAAGTGGGAGTGGGGAGTGGGGTCGGAGCCCGAGGCGTCGGGGCCTTATCCCCTCGCCGGCGACTCCGAGGCGGCGTGATGGCAACCGGGCACGGGCGCGCGTGTGCGTTGTTCGGTCGGCCGAACAGTGCGACAGGAGAGAGACGACCCAGGGGATGGGGCGTGGGGCGTCCGGCTGGCCGAGGTGGGCTAAAGCCCATTAGGGCAGGGGGCCTCTCCTTCTTCTTTTTCTCCTTGCTTTTCCTTTTTCTTTTTTTCTTTTTCCAGCAGTTTTTGCATCTTCTTTTTAGACACTAATGATTTTGCAAAATTATGCCACTGGCCAAGGGAATTTCAAAGAATTATTGTGCACCGCCACAAAAAGGTTGTGAGACTTTTGAAGTAGTTTGCAAATTTTATAATTTAATATGGCATTTAAATTATTGCTTAGGTCACGGATATAACTAGTTTAGGCCACTTAAACACTTTGCAAAAATGTTGGTTCACCACCAATATTAGTTGTGGAAAATTTGGCACATGATGAACATTTTAGTTTTCATGTTTGAGCAATTTAAATTTTTGTCTTTAGATTAGATTTGAATTTGAATTGTGATTTGGATCAAGTGAAGATTAGCAACAGTAACATGATGACATGGCACCATTAACAGGGGATTACCGTAGCATGACACTGGGGGTGTTACAAATATCCTCCACTACAAGAAATTTCGTCCCGAGATTTAAGTGCGGAAGTAAAGAGTAACTTCGGGAGAACTGACCCTTATAGTGATAATTATCTGGTGAACATTTCAGGGAATGTGGCAAAAGTATCTCTCAAGTTGAAACTTAAGAAAACATCGAGAGCAAAATATGAAGGTACAATAGGAAGTTTCAAGCGAAAAGACAAACGATCGATACCTGAACAGAGTGAGAGAAGGGGGTTCAGAGCATCGAGAATATATCATCTCTCGGACAGTGGCTCGTGACAACACACAAAGCCAAGAGCAAATGATACTTCGGAATAAAGGATATATAGGAGAGTCAGGTTCCGATCCTGTGGAACTGTGGGTTATGAGCCCACCATGTGGGTTAAAAGTAGAAAGGGGGCCGATAGAAAGGCATGTCAGATGATAGGCTGTCAGTTATGTTGTCAACAACATTGGTACCAAGGGCGAGGGACGGAGAGAACCATATTCCTGCTCGTTGAACGAGGCAGACCAATCGGCAAGGTTCGCGTCCATCGATGGTTACTGGAATGTCTTCAACAATAGTAACATGGTCTCACTGACAAGGTTGTACATCGGGGCATTTTATAAGCAGGGAATTATGTCTGCTTATATCATATAGATCACAAGAAGGTTAAACAACCCAATGGAAAGGAAAATGAAATTATTAGATTAATCAGACCAATGGAAAGGAAAATGTGTTTACACACAAAGAATTGGGAGTATATCCTTCCCAAGGGGAAGCGGAGCAGGGTATACATGATATGACAGCAAGTTCAAAAGCATTTAAATAAAGGGGGCGAGGGAAGAATCATGATATTACCCATACAATAGGGTATGGATAAACGATCAAGAAACATTCGACAATGTGCTTCCAATGTTCTTATTGATATTCGGAAAACCTCAGTCATGCTTCGAGGTAGCATTAACATGGTGTTCCAAGTAGGGGTTGGAGTTGAAGATCACAAGAAATATTCAAAGAACAATTGCAGGAATAGCAAGGAGTCCAAGGTATAACCAAGACATGATCAATCATGTGTTGGAAAGAATACACGGGGGGTAGTCGATGATAACACAAATCATCGTAGGTCAAGGATGGTATTTCTCACCATGAATTCAATTGTCATTTCAACAGAAATCAAAATGTTGATGCTGATCACGACGCCTTTCTCGAGAGGCTCTATGAAGATGCCATTGAGGAGCGATGCCATCAAGCAACAGGAAGGAAGAAGCGAAAGGATATTGGAACCATGAGTACGACACAAAGTCGAAATCAAACTTCCTGTTCAAGGTGAAATGATGTGACGAGAAAGATCGATGTAAGCTTATCTTATCATCGAAAATTATGCTCCGGGAAGAAGGACCAGGTAGCACAGTTAAAATTTAGCACGATAATGACATAGCCGGCCAGGCTATGAATGACTAGAAGGATTATTAAACTCGTAAGCAATGAAACTTACTAAGAGTTATAGAATCGGAGTGCGGAACTGATTCAACCGTTTCACTTATCGGCGTCCTCGAATGATTAATTAACTCAGATCCCAGGGGAAATCTGAAATCGGTGAGAAGCAATACTAGATGGAGACTCATAGGAAGCAACATAGTTCTTTGATATTCTCGAGGTACCGGAGGGTAAGGAAGATCAAAATAGAGGTTGCGGAGATGCATTGATCTGCAGAAGACAAGTGCTTTAACTTGTTCGAGAAATGGAATTAAAGGGGAACAATCATGGTCAGAACCACATTTGCCAAGGACCAAACATAGATACCGTAAGAACTAATAATAAGGGGATTATTATATCACAAGAAGCTTCCATGATAATATCCACATTAGGTCCATGGGCATGAACACAAAGTTCAAGGTCGACTCCCACTTCTCCAATGCATAACTGTCGGTGTTCTGGGAACGGGGGTACCCAGACTTGCCTGCCTGCGGCCTGCGGCGTGGCTCAAGGGGTGGCCCAGTATGGCCCATCTTCATCAGCACAAGCTCAAGACCCTCACGAGGGGCCAAGCCTCATGGCGACGACAGAAGCTTCCTCTGCACGGCCTCGTTAGGCTGGCTCGCGAGGAGGCGGAGAGATCAAGGCGGGGTACCTCACGAGGTGCCCATGACGCAAGCCATGACGACCAAGGGTGCCGGCGAGCGCCCGACTCATGATGTCCTCATTTCCTCTTTGGTGCAAAGGAGGCAAGCGCAGCGAGAGTATCAAGCAAAGGCAACCATTTCGTGCAACAAGACCAAGACCAACACAACGGCAGGAAGGAGGTCATCGTGGAGCCCAAGCCGGCGTCATCGCCGAGCCTTTGGCGGCGAGGACCAACTTTAGTCAGGATAAGTGTACTAGATGTTCCCCTTCAAAATGGCCAATTGTTGGCGCCCTTCCCGCTCAATATTTGGGAAGAGGCCCAGGGCCTTTACCTATAAATAGGACTAGCCACCCACAGGGTAGAAGGATCCGGAATCGAGAACAGAGCTAGAGATCGAGCAATCGACAGAGCGAGAGAGAGAGAGAGAGAGAGAGAGAGAGGGAGAGAGAGAGAGAGTGACCAAACTCCCCCTAGCAGTTCGTCGCACCGGCCAAGAACAGACTCTCGCGAGGCTGTTCTTCCTTATACTGTTCATCATCAGCCCCTGAGGCAATCCACCACACCACACACTGGAGTAGGGTATTACACCACAATGGTGGACCGAACCAGTATAAACCTTGTGTCCCTTGTGTTGCTCTTTGTGTAGTTTAGATCCTTGCGAGGCAACGAGGTGTAGGTAGGTAGGAGGTGAGATCTCCAGGTGCACCCCAGAGTTCGAACCTAGAGGGTCTGCCGGAACCCGAAATCCGACATTTGGCGCGCTAGGTAGGGGTGCACCGGAATCCGTCTTCCGCCGCCCTGTTCTTCGCCGCCCATCGTATCCATGTCGGACGCTCGTCGGGCCCGCACCGAGCGCCAGGCCGCCCCCACCGAGCGCCGGGCCGCCCCCGCCGTTCCCTGTCGCCTGCCATCAACGCCGCCATCGGCCCGGCGGGGAACGAGCAGCAAGCGTCGTCCCAGCATCCATCCGTGAGGCGAGATGGCCGCACCGCTACTCCTTCGCTCGGCTCAGCTGGTACTTCGTCCCGCGCGCTCCGTGCGCTCATGGAGGCTCGAGCCGCGCTCATCGCGGCAAACGAGCTCCTGCGCTACCGCCCCATCGACGATGTCTGCGAGGAGTGGTTCGACCGCATCGCCGAGCTCATCCGCACCGCAGGGGGCTCCCCCGCGCCGTCCTTCTCGCTGCACCGCGCCCCGCCTTGCGCAGGCGATGAAGCTCCGGGGGCGCCTCAGCCGCCTCCCCTTCAAGAAGGCGCCTTGGCCCCAAGGCGCGTGGCCCCTGGGCGGAACCCGCTCCGTCCGGCATCAGCGCAGCAAGAGCAGAGCTGCCAAGAGGTCCCTCGCCCCCAAGAAGCTGCCCGAGTGCTCCCTGCACCGGCCCATCACGACCGCGCTCCTGTTCCGCCACGCCAAGACCCCGCGCTGCTCCCAGCTGCGGTGCACGGGGATCCGCAAGATCAAGCCCTTCGTCACCAAAGGCCTCCCGTGGCCACTGTAGGCTGCCGCGCCTTCACCGCCGAGCTACGCAGCATCGTGTGGCCCGACAAGTTCAAGCCAGACCTGCCTCCTCCCTACGACGGCATGGCCGACCCCGCGGAGTTCCTCCAGCTCTACGAGCTGGGCATCGAAGCCGCCAATGGGGATAAGAAGGTCATGGCGAACTGGTTTCCCATGGCGCTCAAAGACGGTGCCCTTTTGGCTCTGAACACAGCTCTGGCATGATCTCCTCCGGGACGAGATGCACCCGCTTCATCGCCAACTTCCAAGGCACTCGCGACCGGCCTCCTGCCGTGAGCGACATGCGCCGCATCAAGCGAGAGCTGTGAGAGACCCTGCGAAGTACATCCAGCGCTTCAACAACACACGCCTCAAGATTCCCAAGGTGACCGAGGAGGCCGTCATCTCAGCCTTCTCTGACGGCAGCGTGACGTCAAGATGAAGGAGGAGCTGGCGATGCATGAAGACCTGTGCACATCCCTGGAGCTGTTCAACTTGGCGACCAAGTGCGCCAGGGCTGAGGAAGGATGCCTCTCCCTTCTCGAGCTGCCGACTGCCGACCCAGAAGAGAAGAAGCCCAAGGTCAAGGAAGTGAAGCGCAAGGGGGCTGCCGTGCTCGCGGCAGAACCAGATACCAAGCAAGGCAGGGATCAGCTCGAGTCTTCCAAGGGCAGCCGGTACTGCGTGTACGACGACCTCCACACCCACAACACCAACGAATGCCTAGAGCTCAGAGCCGTGCGAGAAGGGAGAATCGGTCGACGCCCCGACCGCAATGATCGAGGCTACGACAGAGGAGGAGGAAGAAACGTAGGACGTTGGGAAGACCGTGGCCCTTGCCAAGGGTGGCGTGACCGACCTCGCGAGGACCGCTTGCAGGATCAACCTCGCAAGGGAGGTTGGAGGGACCCGCCTCACGAAGAAGGCTGGAGGGATCAGCCTCGCGAGGATCACCCACAAGGCAACACAGGCCTCCCTCCTCTACCACCGCAGCCAAGGAGAAATGAAGACCATCATCAGGACGAGGGGGCTGGGGGCTTCCAGGAGCCGCGCGCAATCGCTTGCATCTTGGGCGGAGCTCAAGCCCCAGCCTCTCAACGCATCTTCAAGCAGTTCGCCCGCGAAGTGAACGTAGTCCTCCCCAAGCTCGAAGCCACGCGCCCTCTCAGGTGGTCAGTGTAAGCCATCATGTTCAGCTCGGCGGATCAGCTCAAGTGCGCAGCCACAGCCGGAGTCCGCCCCATGCTTTGTTCCCCAATCATCAGCAACGTGCAAGTCACCACGACCCTCATCGATGGCGGAGCAGGGCTCAATGTCCTGTCCGTCGAGACATTCAACAATCTCCAAGTGCCGTAAAATCAGCTTCAGCCAACCAAGCCTTTCTCCGGAGTCACTGATGGCTCCACGGTTCAGATTGGGCAGGTCCGCCTTCCTGTCACCTTCGGGGCGCGCGACAACTACGGCACCGAGCTCATCGACTTCGACGTCGCCCACATTCGCCTACCGTACAATGCCATCCTCGGGTACCCAGCTCTGGCCAAATCATGGCCGTGACCCATCATGGCTACAATGTCCTCATGATGCCAGGAAGCGGCGGAGTCATCACAGTGCCTTGCGAAGAGAGAGACGCAGTGTGTTCCCTGGAGCGTGCTTTTCAAGCCGCATCAATTGAAGACCCAGATCACAGGAGCGGGAGGCTCACCGAGGCTGCTCCTAAGAAGAATAAGACATCGCCTGGCCCAACCCCTCGAGAGGCAGGCCCCTCAGGGTCCGCGCCCGTTCAGGGGGCACCTCCTTCTGTCGCATAGGAAGGCGCGCCTGGCGCCCTCCTCGAGCAAGGCTCGGGGGCTCTCTCCTGGAGGGTCACCGACTTTGCTAAGATCACGAGGGAGGTGCTTGGGCACCACTTGGAGGCGTGTTTCAAAGCATGTTTCCCTCAGGAAGGAGCGAGGCAAGGAGGGCCAAACCCTCGGGAGTTTGTCAGCAAGATCATTCAGGAGCTGCAGGAGCCAAGAGTCATGAGTGGAAGCCGCCGCTTACCCGCCGTAGCTTCCCATCCAGGCGAGGATGGAGGGCTGCACGTCTGCATCGACATACCAGGGCTCAACCGAGCCGCCTCTCAGGAGCGCCTCTGGCCCTCACGCGTGGGGCGCTGTGAAGGTCCACCCCACAGCTACGTTCGCATGCCTTACGGTTTGCGGCCGGGCTGCCATGTGCCGGCGCCTCATCCCGAGGCTCAAGTGGCTGAGCATTCAATGATCTGGCGGAGATGGAGATGGTCCACGAGGAGCCACCAGCGCCTCCGGAGCCTCCCGAGGCTCCTGGGCCTGGGGGCTCGTGAAGCTCGGCTTCCGCAGCGCACGACGTCCGCTCATCTTCAACATTATCAGGTGACATCCTTCGTGAAGGAAATATGCCCTAGAGGTAATAATAAAGTTATTATTTATTTCCTCGTATCATGATAAATGTTTATTATTCATGCTAGAATTGTATCAACCAGAAACATGATACATGTGTGAATACATAGACAAACATATAGTCACTAGTATGCCTCTACTTGACTAGCTCATTAATCAAAGATGGTTATGTTTCCTAACCATAGACATGTGTTGTTATTTGATTAATGGGATCACATCATTAGGAGAATGATGTGATTGACATGACCCATTCCGTTAGCCTAGCACTTGATCGCTTAGTATATTGCTATTGCTTTCTTCATGACCTATACATGTTCACCGTAACTATGAGATTATGCAACTCCCGTTTACGGAGGAACACTTTGGTGCTACCAAACGTCACAACGTAACTGGGTGATTATAAAGGAGTACTACAGGTGTCTCCAAAGGTACATGTTGGGTTGGCATATTTCGAGATTAGGTTTTGTCACTCCGATGGTCGGAGAGGTATCTCTAGGCCCTCTCGGTAATACACATCACATAAGCCTTGCAAGCATTGCAACTAATAAGTTAGTTGCGAGATGATGTATTACGGAACGAGTAAAGAGACTTGCCAGTAACGAGATTGAACTAGGTATTGGATGCCGACGATCGAATCTCGGGCAAGTAACATACCGATGACAAAGGGAACAACGTATGTCTTTATGCGGTTTGACCGATAAAGATCTTCGTAGAATATGTAGGAACCAATATGGGCATCCAAGTTCCGCTATTGGTTATTGACCGAGAATAGTTCTAGGTCATGTCTACATAGTTCTCGAACCCGTAGGGTCCGCACGCTTAACGCTACGATGATGCTTTTATTATGAGTTTATAAGTTTTGATGTACCGAAGTTTGTTCGAGTCCCGGATGTGATCACGGACATGACGAGGAGTCTCGAAATGGTCGAGACATAAAGATTGATATATTGGAAGCCTATATTTGGATATCGGAATGGTTCCGTGAAATCGGGATTTTACCGAACACCGGGGTTACTGGAACCCTCCTGTGGGATAATGGGCCTTAGTGGGCCATGAGGGAGAAGAGGAGGGCGGCCAGTAGGGCAGGCGCCTCCCCCCTAGTCCGAATAGGACAAGGAGGGGGCGCCTCTTCCTCTTCCCTCCCCTTTCCTTCTCCAACAAGGCAAGAGGGGGAGTCCTACTCCCGGTGGGAGTAGGACTCTCCAGCGCACTTTGGGGGCCGGCCGCACCTCCCCTCCCTCCTTTATATACGGGGCAGGGGCACCCAGAGACACAAGTTGATCTACGGATCGTTCCTTAGCCGTGTGCGGTGCCCCCTCCACCATATTCCACCTCGGTCATATCGTCATGGAGTTTAGGCGAAGCCCTCGCCGATAGAGCATCATCATCGTCACCATGCCGTCGTCTTGTGGAACTCATCCCGACACTTTGCTGGATCGGAGTCCGGGGATCGCCATCGAGCTGAGCGTGTGCTGAACTCAGAGGTGCCGTGACGTTCGGTACTTGGGATCGGTCGGATCGTGAAGACGCACGACTACATCAACCGCGTTGTCATAACGCTTCGCTTACGGTCTCACGAGGGTGCGTGGACAATACTCTCCTCTCGTTGCTATGCCATCACCATGATCTTGCGTGTGCGTAGGAATTTTTTGAAATTACTACGTTCCCCAACAAAGGGTATCCGAGCCAGGTTTTATGCGTTGATGTTATATGCACGAGTAGAACACAAGTGAGTTGTGGGCGATACAAGTCATACCGCTTACCAACATGTCATACTTTGGTTCAGCGGTATTGTGAGATGAAGCGGCCGGACCGACATTACGCCAGACGCTTACGCGAGACTGGTTTCACCGCCGCGAGCACTCGTTGCTTAAAGGTGACCGGCGGGTGTCTGTCTCTCACTTTAGTTGAACTGAGTATGGCTACGCCCGGTCCTTGCGAAGGTTAAAATAGCACCAACTTGACAAAATATCGTTGTGGTTTTGATGCGTAGGTAAGATCGGTTCTTGCTCAGCCCGTAGCAGCCACGTGAAACTTGCAACAACAAAGTAGAGGACGTCTAACTTGTTTTTGCAGGGCATGTTGTGATGTGATATGGTCAAGACGTGATGCTATATTTTATTGTATGAGATGATCATGTTTTGTAACCGAGTTATCGGCAACTAGCAGGAGCCATATGGTTGTCGCTTTATTGTATGAAATGCAATCGCCCTGTAATTGCTTTACTTTATCACTAAGTGGTAGCGATAGTCGTAGAAGCAATAGATGGCGAGGACGACAATGACGCTTCTGATGGAGATCAAGGTGTCGCTACCGGTGGCGATGGTGATCACGACGGTGCTTCGGAGATGGAGATCACAAGCACAAGATGATGATGGCCATATCATATCACTTATATTGATTGCATGTGATGTTTATCCTTTATGCATCTTATCTTGCTTTGATTGACGGTAGCATTATAAGATGATCTCTCACTAAATATCAAGAAGTGCTCTCCCGAGTATGCACCGCTATGAAAGTTCTTCGTCTTTGAGACACCACGTGATGATCGGGTGTGATAGGCTCTACGTTCAAATACAACGGGTGCAAAACAGTTGCACACGCTGAATACTCAGTCAAACTTGACGAGCCTAGCATATACAGATATGGCCTCGGAACACGGAGACCGAAAGGTCGAACGTGAATCATATAGTAGATATGATCAACATAGTGATGTTCACCATTGAAACTACTCCATCTCACGTGATGATCGGACATGGTTTAGTTGATTTGGATCACGTAATCACTTAGATGACTAGAGAGATGTCTATCTAAGTGGGAGTTCTTAAGTAATATGATTAATTGAACTTAAATTTATCATGAACTTAGTACCTGATAGTATTTTGCTTGACTATGTTTACTATAGATAGATGGCTCGTGCTGTTGTTCCGTTGAATTTTAATGCATTCCTCGAGAAAGCAAAGTTGAAAGATGATGGTAGCAATTACACGGGCTGGGTCCGTAACCTGAGGATTATCCTCATTGCTGCACGTAAGAATTACGTCACTGGAAGCACCGCTGGGTGCCAGGCCTGCCGGCCGATGTAACCGACGACGTTAAGAACGTCTGGCGAGCAAAGTCGATGACTACTCGATAGTTCAGTGTGCCATGCTTTACGGCTTAGAACTGGCCTTCAACGACGTTTTGAACGTCATGGAGCATATGAGATGTTCCAGGAGTTGAAGTTAATATTTCAAGCAGATGCCCGAATTGAGAGATATGAAGTCTCCAATAAGTTCTATAGCTGCAAGATGGAGGAGAATAGTTCTGTCAGTGAACACATACTCAAAATGTCTGGGTATAATAATCACTTGATTCAACTGGAGTTAATCTTCACGATGATAGTGTCATTGATGTAATTCTTCAAACACCTGCCACCAAGCTACAAGAGCTTCGTGATGAACTATAATATGCAAGGGATGGACAAGTCTATACCGAGCTCTTCGCAATGCTAAAAGTCATGGAGGTAGAAATCAAAAAGGAGCATCAAGTGTTGATGGTTAACAAGACCACCGATTTCAAGAAAAGGGCAAAGGGAAGAAGAAGGAACTTCAAGAAGAACAACAAACAAGTTGCTGCTCAAGAGAAGAAACCCAAGTCTGGACCTAAGCACGAGATCGAGTGCTTCTCTTGCAAGCGCACTAGACACCTTTGAAGCGGAACTGCCCCAAGTATTTGGCGGATAAGAAGGATGGCAAAGTGAACAAAGGTATATGTGATATACATGTTATTGATATGTACCTTACTAATACTCGCAGAGTACCGGTATTTGATACTTGGTTACATTGCTAATATTTGCAACTCGAAAGCGGAACTACGGATTAAGCGAAGATTGGCTAAGGGACGAGGTGACGATCTTGGCGTGGGAAATGGTTCCAAAGTCGATGTGATCATGCTCGGCACGCTACCTCTACATCTACCATCGGGATTAGTTTTAGACCTAAATAATTGTTATTTGGTGCCAGCGTTAAGCATGAACATTATATCTGGATCTTGTTTGATGCGAGACGGTTATTCATTTAAGTCAGAGAATAATGGTTGTTCTATTTATATGAATAATATCTTCTATGGTCACGCACCCTTGAAGAGTGGTCTATTTTTATTAAATCTCGATAGTAGTAATACACATATTCATAGTGTTGAAACCAAAAGATACAGAGTTGATAATGATAGCACAACTTATTTGTGGCACTGCCGTTTGGGTCATATCGGTGTAAAACGCATGAAGAAACTCCATACTGATGGGCTTTTGGAATCACTTGATTATGAATCACTTGGTACTTATGTAACCGTGCCTCATGGGCAAGATGACTAAAATGCCGTTCTCCGGAACTATGGAGCGAGCAACTGATTTGTTGGAAATCATACATACTGAAGTTTGTGGACCAAAGAATGTTGAAGCACGAAGAGGGTATCGTTATTTTCTCACCTTCACAGATGATTTGAGCAGATATGGGTATATCTACTTAATGAAACACAAATCTGAAACATTTGAAAAGTTCAAAGAATTTCAGAGTGAAGTGGAAAATCATCGTAACAAGAAAATAAAATTTCTACGATCTGATCGTGGAGGAGAATATTTGAGTTACGAGTTTGGTTTACATTTGAAACAATGCGAAATAGTTTCGCAACTCACGCCACCCGGAACACCACAACGAAATGGTGTGTCCGAACGTCGTAATCGTACTTTACTAGATATGGTGCGATCTATGATGTCTCTTACTGATTTACCGCTATCGTTTTGGGGTTATGCTTCAGAGACGGCCGCATTCACGTTAAATAGGGCACCATCAAAAATCCGTTGAAACGACGCCTTATGAACTATGGTTTGGCAAGAAACCAAAGTTGTCGTATCTTAAAGTTTGGGGCTGCGATGCTTATGTGAAGAAACTTCAACCAGATAAGCTCGAACCTAAATCGGAGAAATGTGTCTTCATAGGATACCCAAAAGAGATTATTGGGTACACCTTCTATCACATATCTGAAGGCAAGATTTTCGTTGCTAAGTTCGGATCCTTTCTAGAAAAAGAGTTTCTCTCGAAAGAAGTGAGTGGGAGAAAAGTAGAACTTGATGAGA
Organism: Aegilops bicornis; assembly: GCA_021605145.1. Lineage (NCBI taxonomy): Eukaryota > Viridiplantae > Streptophyta > Magnoliopsida > Poales > Poaceae > Aegilops > Aegilops bicornis. The sequence continues at coordinate 573,842,933 of CM038670.1, read as the reverse complement.
TAACTATATCTACTCCCTTATTGGAAAGTAGTTCATCACAAGAACCGGTTCCTGTGACAACTGCACCAATTAGTGAGGAAGCTAATGATATTGATCATGAAACTTCAGAACAAGTTTCTACTGAACTACGTAGGTCAACTAGAGTAAGATCCGCACTGTGAGTGGTACGGTAATCCTATTCTCGAAGTCATGTTACTTGACCATGGCGAACCTACAAACTATGAAGAAGTGATGGTGAGCCCAGATTCGCAAAATGGTGGAAGCCATGAAATCTGAGATGGGATCCATGTATGAGAATAAAGTATGGACTTTGGTTGACTTGCCCGATGATCGGCAAGCCATTGAGAATAAATGGATCTTTAAGAAGAAGACTGACGCTGATGGTAATGTAACTGTCTATAAAGCTCGACTTGTTGCGAAAGGTTTTCGACAAGTTCAAGGAGTTGACTACGATGAGACTTTCTCACCCGTAGCGATGCTTAAGTCTGTCCGAATCATGTTAGCAATTGCTGCATTTTATGATTATGAAATTTGGCAAATGGATGTCAAAACTGCATTCTTGAATGGATTTCTAGAAGAAGAGTTGTATATGATGCAACCAGAAGGTTTTGTTGATCCAAAAGGAGCTAACAAAGTGTGCAAGCTCCAGCGATCAATTTATGGTCTGGTGCAAGCCTCTCGGAGTTGGAATAAACGCTTTGATAGTGTGATCAAAGCATATGATTTTATCTGAGACTTTTGGAGAATCCTGTATTTACAAGAAAGTGAGTGGGAGCTCTGTAGCATTTCTGATATTATATGTGGACGACATATTATTGATTGGAAATGATATAGAATTTCTGGATAGCATAAAAGGATACTTGAATAAAAGATTTTTAATGAAAGACCTCGGTGAAGCTGCTTACATATTGGGCATCAAGATCTATAGAGATAGATCAAGACGCTTGATTGGACTTTCACAAAGCACATACCTTGATAAAGTTTTGAAAAAGTTCAAAATGGATCGTGCAAAGAAAGGATTCTTACCTGTATTACAAGGTGTGAAATTGAATCAAACTCAATGCCCGACCACAACGGAAGATAGAGAGAAAATGAAAGATGTTCCTATGCTTCAGCCATAGGCTCTATCATGTATGCAATGTCGTGTACCCGGACCTGACGTATGCTTAGCAATAAGCTTGGCAGGAAGGTACCAAAGTAATCTAGGAATGGATCAACTGGACAGCGGTCAAGAACATCCTGAAATACACGAAAAGGACTAAGGATATTTTTCTCTTATATGGAGGTGACAAAGAGCTAGTCGTAAATGGTTACGTCGATGCAAGCTTTGACACCGATCCGAACGATTCTAAATCGCAAACCGGATACGTGTTTTTATTAAACGGTGGAGCTGTTAGTTGGTGTAGTTCTAAACAAAGCGTCGTGGCGGGATCTACATGTGAAGTGGAGTACATAGCTACTTCGGAAGCAGGAAATGAAGGAGTCTGGATGAAAGAGTTCATTTCCGATCTAGGTGTCATACCTAGTGCATCGGGACCAATGAAGATCTTCTGTGACAATACTGGTGCAATTGCCTTGGCAAAGGAATCCAGATTTCACAAGAGGACCAAGCATATCAAGAGACGCTTCAATTCCATCCGGGACCAAGTCTAGGTGGGAGACATAGAGATTTGCAAGATACATACGGATCTGAATGTTGCGCACCGTTGACTAAGCCTCTTCCACGAGCAAAACATGATCAACACCAAGACTCCATGGGTGTTAGAATCATTCTTTGTGTAATCTAGATTATTGACTCTAGTGCAAGTGGGAGACTGAAGGAAATATGCCCTAGAGGCAATAATGAAGTTATTATTTATTTCCTCATATCATGATAAATGTTTATTATTCATGCTAGAATTGTATCAACCGGAAACATGATACATGTGTGAATACATAGACAAACATATAGTCACTAGTATGCCTCTACTTGACTAGCTCATTAATCAAAGATGGTTATGTTTCCTAACCATAGACATGTGTTGTTATTTGATTAATGGGATCACATCATTAGGAGAATGATGTGATTGACATGACCCATTTCGTTAGCCTAGCACTTGATCATTTAGTATATTGCTATTGCTTTCTTCATGACCTATACACGTTCCTGTAACTATGAGATTATGCAACTCCGTTTACGGAGGAACACTTTGGGTGCTACCAAACGTCATAATGTAACTGGGTGATTATAAAGGAGTACTACAGGTGTCTCCAAAGGTACATGTTGGGTTGGCATATTTCGAGATTAGGTTTTGTCACTCCGATTGTCGGAGAGGTATCTCTGGGCCCTCTCGGTAATACACATCACATAAGCCTTGCAAGCATTGCAACTAATAAGTTAGTTGCGAGATGATGTATTACGGAACGAGTAAAGAGACTTGCCAGTAAGGAGATTGAACTAGGTATTGGATACCGACGATCGAATCTCGGTCAAGTAACATACTGATGACAAAGGGAACAACGTATGTCGTTATGCGGTTTGACCGATAAAGATCTTCGTAGAATATGTAGGAACCAATATGGGCATCCAGGTTACGCTATTGGTTATTGACTGAGAATAGTTCTAGGTCATGTCTACATAGTTCTCGAACCCGTAGGGTCCGCACGCTTAACGTTACAATGACAGTTTTATTATGAGTTCATAAGTTTTGATGTACCGAAGTTTGTTCGGAGTCCCGGATGTGATCACGGACATGACGAGGAGTCTCGAAATGGTCGAGACATAAAGATTGATATATTGGAAGCCTATATTTGGATATCGGAATGGTTCAGCGTGAAATCGGGATTTTCTTAACACCGGGGTTACCGGAACCTCCCGGGGATAATGGGCCTTAGTGGGCCATGAGGGAGAAGAGGAGGGCCGGGCAGGTCAGCCGCCCTCCCCTAGTCCGAATAGGACAGGAGGGGGCGCGCCTTTCCTCTTTCCCTCCCCCTTTCCTTCTCCAACAAGGCAAGAGGGGGAGTCCTACTCCCGGTGGGAGTAGGACTCCTCCAGCGCACCCCTTGGGGCCGGCCGCACTCCCCTCCCTCCTTTATATCACGGGGCAGGGGGCACCCCAGAGACACAAGTTGATCTACGGATCGTTCCTTAGCCGTGTGCGGTGCCCCCTCCACCATATTCCACCTCGGTCATATCGTCATGAGTTTAGGCGAAGCCTCGCGCAAGAGAGCATCATCATCGCCACCACGCCGTCGTCTTGATGGAACTCATCCCGACATTTTGCTGGATCGAGTCCGGGATCGCAATCGAGCTGAACGTGTGCTGAACTCGGAGGTGCCGTCGTTCGGTACTTGGATCGGTCGGATCGTGAAGACGTACGACTACATCAACCACGTTGTCATAACGCTTCCGCTTACGGTCTACGAGGGTACGTGGACAATACTCTCCCCTCTCGTTGCTATGCCATCACCATGATCTTGCGTGTGCGTCGGAATTTTTTTGAAATTACTACGTTCCCCAACACTTCGAGTTTCATTTTCAGCTGGGAGCGCCCCCAGGGCTGCATCATTCCCTGGCCGCGTGGGTCCGTCCCTGCGGCGTGTATCCCTTTTGCTTCATTGTGACACTCCAAAAAATTTCCTTTGGCTTTCTTCAAAATTTTGTTGGATTTGAAGGAGGTCTCCAAAACCCTTCCAAAAATCTCTCTCAAAAGCTTTTTCCCTCTGGCAAATATTTTACTTTTGCATCTCCTTCAACTCTGGTGTTTGGTTTTAAATTTTTCTTCCGTTGCCCTCTTCTCAAGAATTCAAGAAAAATCTTTGAAGTTTATTTTCTTTCAAAAAGAAACTCTAGGAGTTTTTCATCCTCTCCCATATTTGAAATCATTCATGATTTGGCCATGCACCACATGGTAAAATTTTCCCAAATATATCTCCTTCCACTTTGGGCAATCCAAACATTCTGTCTCAACTAGTTCAACCCTCTTTTGAATTTTTATTTCATTTAATTCTCTCCCAAATCTTTTCTATCTATTATTTTGAACCTAGGTAATTTGCAAAGCAAGTACCTTAATGCATTTGAGTTTTGACCTCAAACCAACTCCCTTGGGTAGTCCTTGGTACCCACAACCTAGAACAATCAAGAACCACTCCTCTTCTGCTCAAAGATTTCAAATTATAGTCTCTGCAAGTTTGGACCAGATTTGCCAAATTTGGTGAAATTCATATCTACACTACTCCAAAAATTCCACAAATATTCAGGCAGCCTCTAGATGCAATGAGAGGCCCCTCCACCAAAAAAACCAGCTCAAGGAAAAATCCCTACATGCCTAGATCATTCGTCGAACACCTTGCATGCACTATTTCTGTTCATCTTCGCTAAGTTCAGAGTTTCAAAGGTCGATCTTCGCCGTAAATTCAGTCACATGCTCACAGTGCACTTGGCACGTTGCTCACGGCCTAGCTTGCTAGTCCGGAGCCTCACACGCCAGCGATGCTTGGCGGCGTTCTGGCGTCGGTGGCACTGCCCGCTGCTACAGGCGTGTCTTCTTGGTGGCCGAACCACCGTAGCGGCCGACATGGAGCAGAACGGCGGCATAACGCCGTTCGGCGCCGCCCAAACCCCCTGGTGGCTCCGCATGGCCATTTCCTCGCCAGCGCACGCATGCAGCACCATCGCCATGTCCTGGCACACGCAAAGCGCGTTCTCTGCCGCCGACGGGCTGTGCGGCCGTTCCGTCGAGGACAAGTCGTAACCTCGCCCTCCTTGCTGAGTTGGACACGGGGATGGCACCAATTCATCGTCTAGTCGGTGCTCAAGCTCCTAAGCCGACCGTGCAACCACAGCGCCGCCGTAATCACCTCGCCAGAGAACCCCGTTCTCAGCAACCGCCTCGGGGCGGCTATATATAGCAACCCCGAGCTTGCTCTCGCCCCCGCACACCTCCACTACCTCTCCAGACCTCGCCAAGTCCCTGGAAGGGCCACGAGGAGCTCTCCTTCCCCGACTCCGGCCACTTTGTTCCGCCTCGGCCTCCACGGTGATTCACTCTGGTGAGGTCATCTCCGACGCCCTAACCTTGTCAGATACCCTCTCATGCTATCACAAGTCTAAACCCCCTCTTCAATTCCACCTCCGCAGCTCTCTCCGACGAGGTCCACGACCACCCGAATCGCTGTCCGCCGGAGCAAGCGTCGCCGCCGACGTGGTACTCGCCGGCAACCACCACCACCTCCCACAGACGCGGAATGGCGCCCTGAACACGGAGGTACTCTCCGATCTCCTCGCCTCGCTGTGGATCGCCGCTGGCGACCATGCTCTCTCGGCGCCAGCAGGCCCCGACTACCTCGTTTGAAATTTCAAACCCGACGGTGGGACCTCACCAGCCTGCTTTGTTTTTTTTGAATCGTTTTCTGAAAGCGTACTTTGACAAATACACTTCCACTCTGAACCGTTTTTCTGGATTTTTCTGCAAACCCCCGTGGAAGTTTTCTGTTTCATTACAGATGGGTCCTCGGGTTAAAACCCTTATAACTTTTTAACAGAAATGACTTTTTGAATGATTCTTTTTCTGTCCTCTTCAAATTTTTGTCTAGTTTTTTATCATATTTGTTTGAAAAATATTTGGATCAACTTTCTGTACCCCACGGTATTTACGTTAGCGCGTGTATTTTTGTGTACCGTAGATACCGAAGGAGGTGACGGAACCGCGAACTTCGCCGAGCTAGACCCCGACTACTCCGAACCAGGCAAGCAAAGTTTGAAATTTTGATATGATGAGTGTCTGGGCATGTTTGCATTATTTTGTATCATGGCACGTTCATGAGCATTTCAATGATCGTTCATCTCGTGAGCATTGAGGCAAATGAGCTCGGCAAATCCATGAGTTGTTGGAAACTCGTTGCATGGCCATGAGTTGGCATGAGTATGGGTAATATGGCAGTGTTGTAGCATGCCAGGCTTATGCCATATCGTTGACTCGGTGTCAACATAAATCAGTCAGATTCCCGTCCGTCCTCCCTTTCGTACTACCACTTGTTTCCCGCAAGGGATGCGGCTTAGTAAGTTGCAAACCACTTCCTGGTACACACCAATTCGAGAGCCGGGATGAAGGTTCCATGGCCCTGGATTAAAGCCTTTCATCCGGTCAGGGGGCATGGGTGTTTCCGGTTGGGACCGAGAGGGGCACCCTTAGAGCGCTGCCACAAATAAATTTGATCCCATGCTATTCGAGATTGTGATCTCCCCGTCTCAAAGTTTTTCTTAAACGCTGTCTAGGGTGATTCCTGGCAACGTGAGGTATGATGGGTGTGTACTGGCTAGTTGTGTTTCTTCCGAAGTACCGTAAACGGAACTAGTCCTTCGTGACTACGGAAACTCGTTGGCCGTGGACAATTTTGGTACAAACTCTGCAGAGTCAAAATTCTTGAATTCATCTTATTCATATCCAAGTACCGTGTTCATCACATCTTGTCAAGTGTCGATCTCGGTGATGAAACTCCCGAGAACCATTTGAGTATCAAATGTTTATTTTCCGTGAATGGACTAACCCGCTTATTGTCTTGTGATGAATATTTTCCGTGAGCACTATATCTTGTCGGTTATGATTGATGTATTATAAGCCCTTTCACGATGTCGCTCGGGACGTCCGATCGCGGCATTGTTGTCGATTATTTTTATTATAAGCCCTTTTCGTGATGTCGCTCAGACGTCCGATCATGACATTGCTGTTATTTATTTTTATTATAAGCCCTTTCGTGATGTCGCTCGACGTCCATCGCGGGCACGCATGTATTTTTATTTCAATATAAGCCCTTTATTAGGTGTCGCTCAGACGCCCGACTGTGGCATGTTTTGCTTATTTGTTCACCCTTCGAGGCGCCGCTCGCATAATTCGATCGGTTTTGAGTTTATCTTCTTTGGTTTTCGAGCGGACTACCGCCGATTCCCTTCTTATTTATTTTTGCTATACTGTTTTAATTGAGCATTGTTAAAATTAATCATGTCGCATTCATGCATTCATTTGTTATATCTTTTGTCCAAACTGTCTTGCGAGTACTTTCATAGTACTCACCTGGCTTAGTCATTGTGATATATCCGCTTCCGCTACCCAAATAAATCCATCGAGCCTCACCTAGACGCTCGACGAGCTGCCAGTGCAGTAGACTTATCAACCACCCCACTGTGTTATTCCACCGACCACTCATATCTCGAGTCAGTAGTATTTCCACCCCACACCGTTGTGTCATATCCGCCATCATGTATAATCATTGGCATGTTGTAATAATTGGTTGGGCATCTTCAGTCCGACCCCTGTAATATTGTAATGCTACTGGCTTCTTGTATCAAAGTTTTGTCTACCGATATGGAGGATTTTCCTCATATTGGATTTCATAGGTCGGTTGTTCAATAAATATTTTTATTGAAAAACCGGTCGTGACAAGCTTGGTACCGTAACCAGGCCGATCGTAGGAAGCCACTAGGTGCGATCGCTAATCGGTTATTAGCATAATAGAGCTATTTATTATTTTCACAAATGTAGTCAATTTAAACGGTCGGCATAAATTTATGATTTGACTACTCAGGATTTTTGCCTACTTTTGTAGATGGCTGGCAACGATCGCGAGTCACAGATGTTCGCCAACATGCCCGATGGGTTCGCTGCTTCTCTCCCTCATCGTCCAAGTCGCGATGGGGCGGATGTCGCCCGATCTTCTCTCTCTCTCAAAGACAAGGTCAATGACCGTCTAACCATGCACCAAGCCGCGGTGGAATTCAAGAGAGGACGAAGTTGGCGTTATCGGTTCGTGGGGAGAGCCATGCCCACAGAGAAGCATGCACCGCAGATGGCAGCCCGTGAGGCGATAGCTCATCTCGTGGATATCCTTCCTTCGATGAAGACTTCGTCGCTACCGCTACCTGCCATGTCACGTGCCATACACCTGCCACTCACGCTCTCTTGCCCCAGAGGAGAGCGGGACGAAGCTTTTGAGATGTTCATCGAGTATCTCCGGGCTTTGGAGGCAGCCTTCGACAACCTGGTGGGCGACTTTGTAGCTGCCGCATGGACTCAGTCCATGGCTGTGCCGCCAACAGGAGGGAGCTCTGCGCGCCGCACCGCCACCGACTTCGTCTGCGTCATCAGCATCGTTCGCTCCCTCTGCTCGCGCTGCTACTCGTCAGCCTGCCTACCACGGAGGAGTTCAATCATGTCATTGCGCCTACTCCGGTTCGCTCGCACCACCCCTCGTGCCCGCTCAGATTTGAGTTGTTCCAAGACAGGCACCTGCTCCACCAACTCCGTGCAGCACCTCTCGCCCGAGCCTATCTCTCAAGAGGAGGTTGAGTCCCCGACCTCTCTACGCCTCACCCTTGGCAGGACAAGGGAAATCCTTACCATCTTCGACTAAGTACGCTTAGCCGCCATGCGATGTACCGATTTGTACGATATGTTTATATGTAAATAGGTTGTGAGAAGTAGCTTGTTTGCGCTTCATGTAGGATCTGGAGAAGTGCACTAGACTAAATAACATGTCAGGATTTATGTACGCATATCCTGAGTGATGTATTGTATAATTACTGCTTGCGTGTAAGATATGTAATGAACGGTCCTTTTCCGTGCACAAACGTATTTTCTCTTGAAAAATCTTGGAGCTTTTGCAATTTTTGCAATCTTCTTGAATTTATTGATTTTTGCGGCTCAATTTCTTTTCTTATGAGTGTTTCAAAATAGATCCCCAGAGTAAACTATGTCTCGTCCTTGGACGCGCTCCATGCCAACTCCGCCAGAGAAACGTTATGGCACACCCCAGTGCAACAATTTCACACAAGGCAGACAAGTCAACAGATGTTGAACGGCACTTTCCCAAATGTGCCGTCTCTATGAACAAAATCAGCAGCAACATTAGGAAATACTGAACCAAGTCATCAATATGGGAAATCACCATGACAAGATGTATCAAGCAATCCAAGTTATTTGAGCTACAGAAGACGCGTCCCCAAACATTTTCCCACACGGACAAACATCTGGAAGCCGAGGACTGGCTTCGAGACATGGAGAGAAAATTAATTATCGCCTAGTGTTCAGACCTTGAGAAAGTGCTTTATGCTCCGCACTATCTCACTGGAGCCGCCGCATCGTGGTGGGAAAATTTCCTACACATGCACCCCAACGAAAATAATATATCATGGGAGGAATTTAAAGAAGGTTTTCGTGGGGCACATATTCCTAAGTATGAAGATCAAAAAGAGAGAATTTGATGACCTCAAGCAAAGAACAATGACAGTGTCAGAATACAACAATCAGTTTACCCTGTTGTCTCGCTACGCCAACGAGGAGCGTATGTCAGAAAACAAAAAGATGGAGAAATTCCTAGATTTGTCCGACACCCGCGCTTAAATGTCAATTGGTCGTACACACATTTCCAGATTTTAAGACGCTGGTGGATAAGGCCATTACCTTGGAAAATGAGAGACGAGCTTAGAAGATTTCCAAGCGGAAGAGGGACCAGACTAAACACACCAAGAACCACCGCAAAGAAGACAGATGTTCGTAAAACTGGACACCCAAACGCATACGACAAGCGCCTCACGCCCAATCAAGAATTTCCACGCAAGGGACAAGGAGTTCACATACCGCCCAGGCGTTACCTGTTACGCTTGTGGAGAAGAAGGGCACTATGCCAAGCAGTGCCCCAAGCCAAGGAACTCGGCCCCAAAGCCGAACAATGGAAGCAATAATTCGGCACCAAAGCGCAACAATTTCAACCCAAATAACAACCAAAGGAATGGTCATCTGAACCACGTGACCAAAGAGGAAGCACAAAATTCCCCAGATATCGTACTCGGTATGTTTCCTGTTAACACAATACCTGCCATGGTTTTGTTTGATTCTGGAGCTTCTCACTCGTTCGTTTCGAAAAGTTTTGCTTTGCAAAATAATTTTTCGATGCTTCCCTTGGGAAAATCTATGATCGTCAAGTCCCCTGGAATTAAGCAAGTTACCCAGAATTATTGCCAGGGTGTGGTTATCGAGTTTGAAGGGTTGAAGTTTCACGAAAATCTTATTGTGCTGGAAAATAAAGGACTGGATGTCATCTTAGGGATGGATTGGTTAACCACCAACAAAGGTTTTATTGACTGCTTCAACAGGACCGTAATTCTCACCCATCACCACGGGAAGACCATAAAGGTTTCAGCCAAGGAAAGAAAAATATCCCGCAACCGAGATTGAACAAGGTGGATATTTCTGAATTGAGCAAGGTTCCAGAGTGTGTGAATTTCCGGATGTATTCCCGAAGAACTACTGTGCATGCCACCAGATCGAGAGATAGAATTCAGCATTGAGCTAGCACCCGGAACCGCTCCCATATACAAGAAACCATACAGAATGGCACCATCCGAATTGGTAGAACTGAAGAAGCAAATAAAGGAACTGTTGGAAAAAGGATACATACGAGCCAGTTCCTCACCTTGGGGTTCACCAATTTTGTTTGCCAAAAAGAAGGATGGAACGCTAAGATTGTGCATAGACTATCGAGCTCTAAACATGGTAACAATCAAGAACAAATATACGATGCAACTAATGAATGATTTATTCGATCAACTCGCCAAAGCCAAGGTGTTCTCAAAGATTGATTTGAGGTCGGATACCACCAACCCAAAGTGCGAACCGAGGATATTCCCAAGACCGCTTTCACCTCCGTGATACAGATTGTACGAGTTCACCGTAATGCCATTCGGACTAACAAACGCCCCAAGATATTTTGTTCACCTCATGAACAAAGTATTCATGAAGTTTATGGATAAGTTTGTTGTGGTATTTATCGATGATATTCGGTATACTCCAAAACACCGTAAGAACACGTGAACATCTCCGGATTGTACTAGGAGAACTCAGAAACATCGGTTGTATGCTAAATTCAGCAAGTTTGAATTTTGGCTAAAGCAAGTAGGTTTTCCGGGCCACGATCTTGACCCAAGAAGGTATTGCCAGAGACCCGAAAAAGTCAAGGCCAGATTATCGGAAGCCGCCACCGTGGACGGATGTACGAAGTTTCTTGGGTATGGCAGGATACTACCGAGATTTATTGAAGGATTCTCCACCATAGCAAAGCCAATGACGCAACTACTCAAGAAAGACAGGAAGTTTGAATGGACGGAAGCTTGCAGAAAAAGTTTCCAAGAACTCAAGAGGAAGCGGCAGCGGCACCGATCTTGATTGTGCCTGATATACACACAAATTTTGAGGTATTTTGTGACGCATCTCGAAAAGGCCCCGGGTGCGTATTGATGCAAGAAGGCAAGGTTGTCGCATATGTTTCCAGACAACTTCGCAAACATGAGGAAAATTATCCTACACATGACCTGGAATTAGCAGCAGTTATTCATGCACTCAAGGAATGGAGACACTTTTTACTTGGTAATCGTTGTGAAATATACACGGACCACAAAAGCCTCAAGTATATTTTCACACAACCAGAACTAAATTTACGGCAGCAATGCTGGTTGGAATTAGTAAAGGATTATGATGTTGGGATCCACTACCACCCAGGCAAAGCAAATGTTGTAGCAGATGCTCTAAGTCGGAACCCCAGTCCGGACAACGACAGCATGCCAGACTTAAGACCTGAATTCCAGCAGGAATTCGCAAAGCTCAATCTGATGGTGGTCACCGAAGGCAGTGTGTCAAACTTAGAATTACAGCCTACCCTGATAGAGAAGGTTAAAGAGGCTCAACGTGGACACCCCAACGTTGAAGGCATAAAACGGAAGATGAAGTTGGGCAAGGCCTCAGAATTCATTATTGATGAGCAAGGAATATTGTGGTACGGGAATAGGCTTTGCGTACCAAATATCCATGACCTTAAACAGCGAATCCTGGCTGAAGGCCACACAGCTCCATATTCAATCCATCCTGGAGGAACAAAAATGTACAAAGATCTCCAGGAAACATTTTGGTTGTATGGTATAAAAAGAGACATAGCCACGTTTATTGCATGTTGTGACTCTTGTCAACGCATCAAGGCCGAGCACCAGAAACCGGCCGGGCTATTGCAACCAAATAAGATACCCGAGTGGAAATGGGACGAGATTGGAATGGATTTTGTTGTTGGACTACCTCGGTCACGACATGGACGTGATGACATATGGGTCATCACTGATAGACTGACTAAAGTAGCACACTTCATCCTCGTGAAGACAACACACACCACTCAGAAGCTTGCTAGGCTCTACCTCTCCCGCATCGTTTGCTTACATGGAGTCCCAAAGAAAATAATCTCGGACAGAGGCACTCAATTCGTCTCCCGATTTTGAGATCACTTACAACAAGCTCTGGGAACTCAGCTGGCATTCAAGACCGCATACCATCCCTGCATGTATGGGCAAACCGAGCGAGTAAACCAGATTCTAGAAGATATGCCGAGAGCATGTGTCCTCACCTATGGGACCAGTTGGGAGGAGAGCTTACCATACACGTAATTCGCATATAACAACATCTATCACCCAGCCTGCAAATGGCACCATTTGAAGCTTTGGTCGAAACCGGAGATACCATATCTTCGCCCGCACTGCTCAAAGAGGTCAAGATAAAGTCACGGTAATTAAGGACCGACTCAAGACAGCCCAAAGTCGACAAAAAGAGCTATTACGATCACAAGCATCGTGGAGTCCATTTTGAACCCGGTGAATTTGTGTACCTACGAGTATCCCCTATGAGAGGCCTGCACCGATTCAAGATTAAAGGGAAGCTAGCACCAAGATTCATCGGACCTTTCTGCATAATAGCACAAAGAGGCACGGTGGCCTACCAGCTAGACTTGCCCGAAGAATTATCCGACATCCACGACGTATTCCACGTCTCCCAATTGAGGAAGTGCGTAAGCAACCCAGAGAAACAAGTACCCCATAAAAACATTGACGTGCAACCAGACCTTACGATCGGGAGCATCCGATAAAAATCTTGGAAGAGTCAGAAAGGAGAACCCGACAGAAAACCATCAAGTTCTTCAAAGTTCAGTGGAGCAACCACACCGATAATGAAGCCACTTGGGAAAGAGAGGATTTCCTTCGGGCGGAGCACCCACAATTATTTGAGGATCAACTGGAATCTCAGGGACGAGATTTTTCCTAAGGGGGTAGGTGTTGTGACACTCCAAAATTTTTCCTTTGGCTTTCTTCAAAATTTTGTTGGATTTGAAGGAGGTCTCCAAAACCCTTCAAAAAATCTCTTTCAAAAGCTTTTTCCCTCTGGCAAATATTTTACTTTTGCATCTCCTTCAACTCTGGTGTTTGGTTTTTAAATTTTTCTTCTGGTTGCCCTCTTCTCAAGAATTCAAGAAAAATCTTTGAAGTTTATTTTCTTTCAAAAAGAAACTCTAGGAGTTTTTCATCCTCTCCCATATTTGAAATCATTCATGATTTGGCCATGCACCACATGGTAAAATCTTCCCAAATATATCTCCTTCCACTTTGGGCAATCCAAACATTCTGTCTCAACTAGTTCAACCCTCTTTTGAATTTTTATTTCATTTAATTCTCTCCCAAATCTTTTCTGTCTATTATTTTGAACCTAGGTAATTTGCAAAGCAAGTACCTTAATGCATTTGAGTTTTGACCTCAAACCAACTCCCTTGGGTAGTCCTTAGTACCCACAACCTAGAACAATCAAGAACCACTCCTCTTCTGTTCAAAGATTTCAAATTATTGTATCTGCAAGTTTGGACCAGATTTGCCAAATTTGGTGAAATTCATATCTACACTACTCCAAAAATTCCACAAATATTCAGGCAACCTCTAGATGCAATGAGAGGCCCCTCCACAAAAAACCAGCTCAAGGAAAAATCCCTACATACCTGGATCATTCTGTCGAACACCTTGCATGCACTGTTTTTGTTCATCTTCAGCTAAGTTCAGAGTTTCAGTGTCGATCTTCGTCAGAAATTCAGTCACATGCTCACAGTGCACTTGGCACGTTGCTCACGGCCTAGCTTGCTTGTCCAGAGCCTCACACGCGTGCTTGGCATGTTCCTGGCGTCGGTGGCACTCGCCCGCTCAAGGCCGGCGAAGTCTTCTTGGTGGCCGAACCACCGTGGCGGCCGACAGGAGCGAACGGCGGCATAACGCCGTTCGGCACCGCCTAAACCCCCGGTGGCTCCGCATGGCCATTTCCTCGCCAACAAGATGCATGCAGCACCGTCGCCAGAACCCCGCACGCGCAGAGCGCGTTCTTTGCCACCGACGGGCCGTGCGGCCGTTCCGTCGAGGACAAGCCGTAACCTCGCCCTCCTTGCTGAGTTGGACACGGGGATGGCACCAATTCGTCTAGTCGGTGCTCAAGCTCCTAAGCCGACCGTGCAACCACAGCGCCGCCGTAATCACCTCGCCGGAGAACCCCGTTCTCGGCAACCGCCTCGGGGCGGCTATATATAGCACCCCGAGCTTGCTCTCGCCCCCGCACACCTCCACTACCTCTCCAGACCTCGCCAAGTCCCTGGAAGGGCCACGAGGAGCTCTCCTTCCCCGACTCCGGCCACTTCGTTCCGCCTCGGCCTCCACCGTGATTCACTCCGGTGAGGTCATCTCCGGCGCCCTAACCTCGTCAGATACCCTCTCATGCTATCACAAGTCTAAACCCCCTCCTCAATTCCACCTCCGCAGCTCTCTCCGACGAGGTCCACGACCACCCGAATCGCCGTCCGCCGGAGCAAGCGTCGCCGCCGACGTGGTACTCGCCGGCGACCACCACCACCTCCCACAGACACGGAATGGCGCCCTGAACGCGGAGGTACTCTCCGATCTCCCTACCTCGCCGTGTGAGGGAGTTCCGGACTAGGGGGTGTCCGGATAGCCGAACTATCATCATTGGCCGGACTCCAAGACTATGAAGATACAAGATTGAAGACTTCGTCCCGTGTCCGGATGGGACTTTCCTTGGCGTGGAAGGCAAGCTTGGCGACACGGATATGTAGATCTCCTACCATTGTAACCGACTCATGTAACCCTAACCCTATCCGGTGTCTATATAAACCGGAGGGTTTTAGTCCATAGGACGAACAACAATCATACCATAGGCTAGCTTCTAGGGTTTAGCCTCTTTGATCTCGTGGTAGATCTACTCTTGTACCACACATTATCAATATTAATCTAGCAGGACGTAGGGTTTTACCTCCATCGAGAGGGCCCGAACCTGGGTAAAACATCGTGTCCCTTGTCTCTTGTTACCATCCGCCTAGATGCACAGTTCGGGACCCCCTACCCGAGATCCGCCGGTTTTGACACCGACATTGGTGCTTTCATTGAGAGTTCCTCTGTGTCGTCGCTGATAGGCCCGATGGCTCCTTTGATCATCTACAACGACGCGGTCCAGCGTGAGACTTTTCTCCCCGGACAGATCTTCGTGTTCGGAGGCTTTGCACTGCGGGCCAATTTGCTTGGCCATCTGGAGCAGATCGAAAGCTACGCCCCTGGCCGTCAGGTCAGATTTGGAAGCCTAAAGTATACGGCCGATATCCGTGGAGACTTGGTCTTCGACGGATTCGAGCCCCAGCCAAGCGCGCCGCACTGTCTCGATGGGCATGATCTAGCTCTGCAATGTAACAAAGGCTCGAGGCCGCACCAGAATCCGCTCCGACCCTTAATCCGGAGCCAGATTCCCCGATCGAGGACGAGTGGTTGGACACCACCTCGGGGGCTTTAATCTCTATGGCGATCGAGCCGAACTCCATCCCTCGCTGCGAAGACCTCGACTCAGGTGCCGGACTCTATCCGGACTCCAACCCCCGCGCCCCTACCAATCGAATCCGATTGGGCGCCCGTTATGGATTTCTCGGCCGCGGACATCTTTCAGCACTCGCCCTTTGGCGACGTCCTGAGTTCATTAAAGTCTCTCTCTTTATCCGGAGAGCCCTGGCCTGATTACGGTCAGGAAGGTTGGGATGGGGACAACGAAGAAACTCAACGCCCACCCACCACCCACTTTGTAGCCACTGTCGATGATTTAACCGACATGCTAGACTACGACTCCGAAGACATCGACGGTATGGACGATGATGCCGGAGACGAACAAGACCCCGCGCCTACAGGGCACTGGAAGGCCACCTCGTCATATGACATATATATGGTGGACACCCCAAAAGTTGGGAACGGCGATGGAACAACGGAGGATGACCCCTCCAAGAAGCAACCCAAGCGCCAGCGTCAGCGGCGCCGCTCTAAATCCCGCCATAGCAAGAATGAAGATTCCGGCACCGGAGATAACAATACACCGGACAACACCGAAGACAATCCACTCCAGCAAGATCCATCGCAGGAGGATGAAGACGCCAGCCCTCAAGAGAGAGCGACAGAAGAAGAGGTAGAGGATTAGATGCCTCCCTCCGAAGACGAAGCAAGCCTCGACGACAATGAATTCGTCGTGCCGGAGAATCCCGTCGAACAAGAGCGTTTCAGACGCAGGCTTATGGCCACGGCGAACAGCCTAAAGAAAAAGCAGCAATAGCTTAGAGCTGATCAGGATCTGCTAGCCGACAGATGGACTGATGTCCTCGCGGCCGAAGAGCATGAGCTCGAACGCCCCTCCAAAAGCTACCCTAAATGCAAGCTGCTCCCCCGATTAGAGGAGGAGGCTTACGAACCCTCATCACCAGGAGACAATACGGCTGACCGACCACCCCGTGGCCGCGACAGAGAGGCCTCTAGGCCCTTCACTAGAACCGTACCCCGGCATCGCTCAAAAAGCACACAGCCAAAGGGGAACACTCCGGACCTGCGAGATATATTGGAGGACAAGGCAACAATCAAGATCGACCTATGGATCGCGTGGGCACCCCACGGTACGTGACGACAACCGTCGCGCCGGACACAGTAAGTCCGGCCGGGCCGAACAAAACAAACCAAGCTCTTTTGAGCTCCGTCGTGATATCGCCCAGTACAAAGGTGCCGCACACCCACTATGCTTCACTGACGAAGTAATGGATCATCAAATCCCCGAAGGGTTTAAACCCGTCAATATTGAATCCTATGATGGCACAACAGACCCGCGTTTGGATCAAGACTATCTCCTTCACATCCACATGGCCCGCGGTGACGACCTTCACGCCATCAAATACCTCCCCCTCAAGCTTAAAGGACCAGCCCGGCATTGGCTCAACAGCTTGCCAACAGAGTCAATTGGGAGCTGGGAGGACCTGGAAGCCGCATTCCTCGATAACTTCCAGGGCACTTATGTGCGACCACTAGACGACGATGACCTAAGCCACATAATTCAGCAGCCAGACGAATCGGCCACACAATTCTGGACACGGTTCTTAACCAAGAAAAACCAAATCGTTGACTGTCCGGATGCGGTGGCCCTCGCGGCCTTCAAGCATAACATCCGCGATGAGTGGCTTGCTCGTCACCTAGGACAGGAAAAGCCGAAATCCATGGCAGCCCTCACATCACTCATGACCCACTTCTGCGCGGGTGAGGACAGCTGGCTAGCACGCAGCAACAACCTCAAAGAAAATTCTGGCAGTCCGGACTTCAAGGACCAAAACGGCAGGCAGCGTCGTAACAAAAACAAACGCCGCACTAACGGCGCACAATATTGAGGATACGGCAGTAAATGCCGGATTCAAAGGCTCTAAACCCGGTCGATGGAAAAAGCCATTCAAACGAACTACTCCGGGTCCGTCCAATTTGGACCGAATACTCGACCGCTTGTGCGGATACACGGCACCCCGAAAAGCCAGCTTAACCGCACCAACAGGACTGTTGGGTATTCAGCAGGCAGGCAAGTTAATTGCGAAAACAATGACAAGGGGCTGCATAGCGATGACGAGGACGAGACCCAACCGCCCGAACAATAGAGGATGTAAGGTTTCCCCACAAAGTGCGGACGGTGAACATGATATACGCAACGCACATACCCAAAAGGGAGCGGAAGCGTGCTCGTGGATGTCTACGCGATGGAGCCATTTGCCCCGGTTCAATCCATGGTCCTCTGCCCGATCACTTTTGACCGAAGGACCACCCCACCAAAGATCCGCCACGGGATTCGCCAGACCGTCTTAGACCCAATCGTCGATGAATTTCACCTAACCGTAGTCCTCGATGGACGGCGGCAAAGCTGAACCTGCTTTACCAGATACGATGCGCAAGATGGGCATAGACCCTCAAGGATTAAACCTACCAAAATGACCTTTAAAGGCGCCATACCGGTGTAGAAGCCAATTGTACAGGCTCAATTACACCGGAAGTGGTCTTCGGATCCCCGGATAACTTCCGAAGCGAGGAGTTAATCTTCGACAAAGTCCCGCTCCGCAGCGGCTATCATGCCTTGCTCGGACGCATCGCTGCTTGCAAAGTTCAACAGCGGTGCCGCACCACGCATACCTCAAGCTCAAGATGCCAGGCCCTCGAGGAGTCATTACGGTCAACGGAAACATCGAACGCTCTTCCGCGACGGAGGAACATACAATGCTCTCACGGCAGAAGTGCAATGCAGCCTCTAAGGCAATTCTCGAGTCCGGCCGTTAAGCGGCCGGACACAGCTAAGCGCCGCCGGAGTAACTTACAACAAGACCACAGCACGCTCAGAGCATCGCCAGAGCAAGGCGGCCCCAACCCCAGCCCCGCGAACGTCAGCAGGTCCTTCGCAGACACCATTACGCTCTGAAGATACCATGGGCATGGGGAGAGGGCACGACCACGATAAACCTGCATCGGCTCAACCACACCAGGGGCTCTCAAGTGTGTCGCTCCTTTTATTTTCTTTTTACCTTTTACTTTTTACCCACAGACTCCGTTTGTCGAAGCCCTGTCCGGCAGCAGACTTGCCGAACTCACGATGCAACAGCCAGGGAAGGATAAAGGCTACAACGAATATACAGGTGGTCTCCATTACGAGCATTTTCATACACCAATCTGCAGCCTACCCCTGGAGGGGGACATGTTTAACAATCTCATACCTTGCTTATCGCACTATTTGTATCGTTCTGCATTCGTAGCAGCACTTATTGAATAAACCAATGCAGCACCTTTTTGCTTATAATTGCATTTCTCTTTCATACATATGTTCATTCACGACATGCTGCATCCGTACACTTTGGTACGGCTAATATACACTAGGGGCTTATGTTTCCCACGTTTTGGTGTGATGAGTCCGAACACTTTCACAAGTGCGGCACCCCGAACTTATAGCACTATATGCATCGGCTCCGAATCATGTCTTGGGTCAATAGTTGGGTTTGCCCGGCTCTCGTGTTTTGGTACCTTACGTTCCGTTATATCGGCTAAGGTAGCACCGGGAGAACCACTGCGATTCCGCCTCAGCTCGGCTGGGTTAACGCCTCGATGGAGAAAGCTAAACTGACCGTCATGATGAGGCGAGAAACCAGTCGTTGTTCGAGAGGTTTTCATGTAGTCCTTAAAGACTTATGCCGCTTAGAGCGAGGAGCCGGATACTGTCCGGCCAAGGCGTGATAGCGCCCCAAATTCGCCTTTCAAAGACTAGGGGCTTCACTAAATTTAAAATTATAGAATTCTATGGCTAAGTGAGAGTGTTCAAGCATTATAAGTCCGGTTGCCTTGTTCGTTGTGTTGAGCGCCTCCTAGATGGACCCAAAATGGGAACAAGAGCGCTCAAGTTTATCCCGAACACCCCAAAGACTCATGGCATGGGGGCTGAAGCCGACGACTTGCCATCTCTCGATTTGATAAACAGCCGCACGTAAGGTAATATTTTAAATTAACAAGCGTTGCTTAGCGCATATGAACTAAGTTTTCAGCGCACAGGATAACAAAATGCGAGTCTACTCAAATATTACATCTTTGGAGCACTCACCCGCAATAGTGCGGGCGCCCTTAGCACAGTCTTATAATACATCAAGGGCGTGCGATGCTCCTTGCCCTCTGGTGGCGTGTCCGTCACGAGCTTCTGGGCATCCATCTTGCCCCAGTGCACCTTTGCATGGGCAATGGCCCGACGGGCACCCTCGATACAAGCGGAATGCTTGATAACTTCAACCCACGGGCACGCATCCACCAGCCGCCGCACCAGTCAAGTAGCTCCTGTGCATGGCCTCCTTAGGCCACAACGAACTATGAGGCCCTTCATGGCCTGTTCGCCGCTTTAGGAGCTCGACCACCGCTTCACCGGTCGCTATAAGCACCGGATATCCGGCCTCAAAGATATCGAGACCAGAAGACCTTCTCCGTCGAGCTCCCTTCCTCGGCCCGGTAGAATGCGGCAAGATCGGACACGCTGCGAGGAAGATCTGCGAACGCCTCGAGAGCTCCGACCGGGTAAGCAATGTAGTTAACACTCACATGCTTACTCGCATGAAAAATGCCTTACCGCTGCTATTTTCTTCACCGCCTCAATCTCCTGGAGGGTCTTGTAGGCTTCGCCTTAGCGGCTTTGGCACTCTCAAGAGCCGTTGCAAGCTCGGACTCTCGAGTCTTTGAGTAACGCCCAAGTTCTCATGTTTTTCACGAGATCCTGGAGCTCTTGCCGCATTCTCCACCACCCGCGCCTCCTGCTTCTCTCTCGCTGGTGCGTTCATGTCAAGATTACGTTTCCGCTGCCACCGCCTCCTTCGTGGTCGCCACCTTGTTAGTGGCCCCTACAATACCCACGTTATCCTTGTCATTTTCTTGCAACCAAATCCTTTTCTGTAAGGTAGAATTTTCATAAGGTATTACTCACCTTCTTTTTCCTCGAGCTGCTTCTTGGCATGACCGAGCTCGTTCTCGGACCACTCGAGGTTTTTCTTCAAATTATTGACCTCCGCAGTCAGTGCAACGGAGTTCAGCAGCACAGCCTGCAATTCCATATTGACATATTTTTTATGACTCCTGCGTTTATCTTTCTAAAGATCCTCAGTCCGGCTTTTCTTTCCGAACACCGAACCGAGCATCAGGGGCTACTGTCTATGCGGTACCATTTTACATATATTGAAATTTCTTACCTCAAAGCCCGTTAGAAGACTGGTACAGGCTTGGTCAGCCCGCTCTTGGCAGATCGAATCGTCCGGATCACCGTGACTCATAATAAAGGCGGTGCTCCTCCTGATGGAGGCTCGTTGAGCACCTCCAAGAGCTATCCGGTGCCTCCGGTTGGACGAAGGACACCGCGTCTTACTCTTCTTGCAAGGATCGTTTGGGACTCGGAACCATCAAGGTTCCGCATTGAGTCCGGACAAGGGTCGGCCTTAGAGCCTGGGGTCTCGCCCCCACGCGCCTAGAGTCCGGGGTTGCCTTGTGGCACCTCCCACGCCACCTCCTCGGGACCAAGCCCCTTTGGGGCCCAGCCATGCGTTGTCCGGCATGAGGCGAGGAGGCGGTCGGAAGCGGCACTCTCCATTTCCGACGAGCCCTGTGGACCCGCTCGATGAATCGGCGAACTCGCCTTTGGGCGGGCTGCATGATTGTTCAACATTAGAGAACACTGCAATAATAAAACGCCATGGGTATCCTGGACACTTACGATCTCGCCAGGCTTGGCCCTTGTAGGCCAATCCCCTCGCCGTCGCCGACGTTGGTGGAGAAGTCCGCAGAAGGGTTCTTCCTTCTTAGACCCTCCGCCTCCCGGTGGGGCGGCCTTCCTTTTCCTCTCCTCTTCACTGGGAGAGGCTTCTTCTTCTTCCTCGTCCTCGGAGAAGATTCTGCTTCAGAATCCGACAGACCAAGGCCGGGTGATCCTTCGAGTTCCCGTAGCCTCCTTCTTGGCCTTCTTCTTCGGCACTACATGGTGTGCCGGAGCCAGCAGCCACGTCAATCGGGCGTCCGCTGGGTCTTCTGGCAAAGGAGCCGGACAGTTAATCTGTTCGGACGTCTTTCACCAGACACTGTCAAGAATAGGGAGTTTTCAGATCCCACGTAGAGTCAATCTATGGAAAAGGAGTCCCGTAAAGGGTCAATAACTTACCTCGCTGGCTTGACGCCGCGAAGTTGTATCCGCGATCTTTGTTAGCGGATGCGGGGCTTCAGCGCCTTGAACAGCACCTTCCGTGCATCTTCGCACGCGTGGTATCAAGAGCCGCTCAAGGTTCGGTGTTGTGCGGATCGAACTCCCACAAATTGAAGTCCCGTTGTTGGCATGGGAGAATCCGCGGATGAGCATCACCGATTACGCCGACAAGCCTGCGATTCTTGTCCACTAGGTTCCGGACACGTGTTTGGAGTCCGGATAGCTCGTACGAATCCCCCACTTCAGGCCCGTCTCTTTCCATGACGAGAGCCGTGTGGGGAATCTAGATCTGAATTCGGGGGCCGCCACCCATTCAGGGTCGCGTGGCTCGGTGATGTAGAACCACCCCGATTGCCACCCCTTTATTATCTCCACAAAGGAGCCCTCGATCCATAGGACTTTGGCCATCTTGCCGACCATGGATCCTCCGCACTCCGCTTGGCTGCCCTTCACAACCTTCGGCTTGACACTGAAGGTATTGAGCCACAAGTCGAAGTGGGGTTGGATGCAGAGGAAAGCCTCGCACACGACGATAAACGCCGAGACGTTGAGGACGAAATTCGGGGCCAGGTCATGGAAGTCCAGGCCGTAGTAGAACATGAGCCCCTGACAAATGGGTGAAGTGGAAAACCTAGTCCGTAGAGGAAGTGGGGAGAAATACCACCCTCTCATGGGGACTGGGTTGGAATAAGCTGCCCTGCCGGGCAGCTCAGGCGCGATATCGCCGGACAAGTATCCGGCCTCCCGCAGTCTTGTGATGTGCCCTCCGTGATGAGGAGGCCATCCATCTGCCTCCCGCTCCTGACATGGTTGGAGAAGGTTGAGGAGGAAAGTGCGGGCTTGGGCGCTAGAGCTCGAGTGCACGGGAATGGATGAGCAAAGGAGGAAGAAGGCATAGGTGAAAGGATGGATCCTTATCCCCTTATATGGGCGGACAAAAACATGTGTCCCCACCGCCCGGTAAAACTCGCTTATCCCCAAGCGCCACAATCAATGGCGTGGTTGGGTTACCCACATCCGTATTGATGGGAATCCGGAATAAGGGAAACACGATCTCTGCCTCGACAAGACGCGTGCCAAGGAAACCGCCGCTAAACGCTACCGAGGTGGAACAAGAGAAACAATTTGAATAAAGGCTTGGTAGTGGTGCGACGTCACGCCACATAATATGTCAGCAGATTGAGCTTGTGTAATATTATTCTCTCTATGGTGGTATGTGGAAATTATGTGTGCAGAGCCGGACACTATCCTGGTGGTCACAATCTTCTAGAAATTATTCGGAGGAAGAACCCTCCTTGCAATGCCGAAGACAATATGCGCCACGGACCCATCGTCATTGAAGCCTGGTTCGTGGATACCGAGGGAGTTCCGGACTAGGGGTGTCTGGATAGCCGAACTATCATCATCGGCCGACTCCAAGACTATGAAGATACAAGATTGAAGACTTCGTCCCGTGTCCGGATGGGACTTTCCTTGGCGTGGAAGGCAAGCTTGGCGATACGGATATGTAGATCTCCTACCATTGTAACCGACTGTTTAACCCTAACCCTATCCGGTGTCTATATAAACCGGAGGGTTTTAGTCCGTAGGGATCTAACAACAATCATACCATAGGCTAGCTTCTAGGGTTTAGCCTCTTTGATCTCGTGGTAGATCCACTCTTGTAACACACATTATCAATATTAATCTAGCAGGACGTAGGGTTTTACCTCCATCGAGAGGGCCCGAACCTGGGTAAAACGTCGTGTCCCTTGTCTCCTGTTACCATCCGCCTAGACGCACAGTTCGGGACCCCCTACCCGAGATCCGCCGGTTTTGACACCGACACCGTGGATCGCCGCCGACGACCACCGCGGCTCTCGGGCGCCGACGATCCCCGACTACCTCGTTTGAAATTTCAAACCTGACGGGTGGGACCCGCCCGTCAGCCTCTGTTTTGTTTTTTTGAATCGTTTTCTGAAAGCGTACTTTGACAAATACGCTTACACTCTGAACCGTTTTTATGGATTTTTCTGCAAAGCCCCCTGGAAGTTTTCTGTTTCATTACAGATGGGTCCTCGGGTTAAAACCCTTATAACTTTTTAACAGAAAGGAATTTTTTAATGATTCTTTTTCTGTCCTCTTCAAATTTTTGTCTAGTTTTTTATCATGTTTATTTGAAAAATATTTGGATCAACTTTCTGTACCCCACGGTATTTACGTTAGCGCGTGTATTTTTGTGTACCGTAGATACCGAAGGAGGTGACGGAACCGCGAACTTCGCCGATCTAGACCCCAACTACTCCGAACTAGGCAAGAAAAGTTTGAACTTTTGATATTATGAGTGTCTGGGCATGTTTGCATTATTTTGTATCATGGCACGTTCATGAGCATTTCGATGATCGTTCATCTCGTGAGCATTGAGGCAAATGAGCTCGGCAAATCCATGAGTTGTTGGAAACTCGTTGCATGGCCATGAGTTGGCATGAGTATGGGTAAGATGGCAGTGTTGTAGCATGCCAAAGCTTATGCCATATCGCTGACCCGTGTCAACATAAATCACCAGATTCTCCCCGTCCTCCCTTTCGTATTACCACTGCTTCCCGCAAGGGATGCGGCTTAGTAAGTTGCAAACCACTTCCTGGTACACACCAATTCGAGAGGCCGGATGAAGGTTCCATGGCCCTGGATTAAAACCTTTCATCCGTCAGGGCATGGTGTTTCCGGTTGGGACCGAGAGGGGGCACCCTTAGAGCGCCAGAAATAAATTTGATCCCACGCTATTCGAGATTGTGATCTCCTGCCTCAAAGTTTTTCTTAAACGCTGTCTAGGGTGATTCCTGGCAACGTGAGGTATGATGGGTGTGTACTAGCTAGTTGTGTTTCTTCCGAAATACCGTAAACGGAACTAGTCCTTCGTGACTACGGAAATCCGTTGGCTATGGACAATTTTCGTACAAACTCTGCAGAGTCAAAATTCTTGAATTCATCTTATTCATATCCAAGTACCGTGTTCATCACATCTTGTCAAGTGTCAGTCTCGGTGACAGAAACTCCTGAGAACCATTTGAGTATCAAATGTTTATTTTCCTGTGAATGGACTAACCCGCTTATTGTCTTGTGATGAATATTTTCCGTGAGCACTATATCTTGTCAGTTATGATTGATGTATTATAAGCCCTTTCTGCGATGTCGCTCGGACGTCCGATCATGCATTGTTGTTAGTTATTTTATTATAAGCCCTTTTCATGCGATGTCGCCGCATATCCGACTGCGGCATTGTTGTTATTTATTTTTATTATAAGCCCTTTCTGTGATGTCGCTCCGACGTCCGACTGTGGCACGCATGTATTTTTATTTCAGTATAAGCCCTTTATGAGGTGTCGCTCAGACGCCTGAATGTGGCATGTTTTGCTTATTTGTTCACCCTTCGAGGCGTCGCTTCAGACACCCGATCGGTTTTGAGTTTATCTTCTTTGGGTTTTCGAGCGGACTACCGCCGATTCCCTTCTTATTTATTTTTGCTATACTATTTTAATTGAGCATTGTTAAAATTAATCATGTCGCATTCATGCATTCATTTGTTATATCTTTTGTCCGAACTGTCTTGCGAGTACTTTCATAGTACTCACATGGCTTGTTGATTTGGCCAGATGCTGACGAAGGCGATCTCATGGATGAAGAGTTCGATAGCGAGTCCGACGCTTAGAGGAATCCTAGTCAGTCTCGTGCGACCCCTGTATTAGTCATTGTGATATATCCGCTTCCGCTACCCAAATAAATCCATCGAGCCTCACCTAGACGCTCGACGAGCTGCCAGTGCAGTAGACTTATCAACCACCCCACTGTGTTATTCCACCGACCACTCATATCTCGAGTCAAGAGTATTTCCACCCCACACCGCTGTGTCATATCCGCCATCATGTATAATCATTGGCATGTTGTAATAATTGGTTGGGCATCTTCATCCGAATTCTCGTAATATTGTAATGCTACTGGCTTCTTGTATCAAAGTTTTGTCTACCGATATGGACGATTTTCCTCATATTGGATTTCATAGGTCGGTTGTTCAATAAATATTTTTATTGAAAAACCAGTCGTGACATTCATGTGTCTAGTTTACCTTATTGGGGCGCCCCTCGGGCTGCATCATCCCAAGTCGCTCGGGCCAGAACCAACGATGTCTGCCTTCCCTGCACCTATCTAAATGAACTTGCTCCTTTGTGATTAACGTGTTTGACCTAGCCGCCCGCTCGATTGAGACCAACTGATGGAGCTGCTCCCTAACGTCACGACGCTTGCGCATGGGTCCGTCCCTGCAACACCGACAAACCTGAATGGCTGAGCTCGCCGCGGCAGCCCGCATGGCGCCACCTCGTCAAGCCTTCGATTGCCTCGTCACCCCTCCGAGCAACCAACGGCTGATCAGTCGATTGTCATGGCGAACTCTTGTTCTTCTTGTGATGAGCCTGCAGGATCTCTTCAAGGAGCAGCGTCAGGCAAGGCCCTCACGGCGTCTTCTTCACTCTCTTCCGCACGAACTGCTTGCACGTTGAGGGGGGGGGGGTACCTGAGCATCGCGACTCATGGGCTCCTACTGGCTCTCCAGCCCTCACCCTATGGCCTTGTCCATGGCATCGTGACCTGGCATACCAGCAACGGCTGAGCCCCGCTCGAGGGCCTGGACCCGAGGACGTAGAGCAGAAAGGGGAGTAAAGGCGAGAGGGAAGAGGCACGCGGGGACCTCGCCAGGCAACTCATCATCTGCCGATGCGCGGACCTAACGCCGCACCAAGAAGCGGTTCCTGACTCCCGAGATAAGTCATCCTCTGGAAACACTAGCTATCGCAGCACCGACCTCGCACCTAAGGCAATCCCGTGTTAGCAACGTCGTGCTCCTTTCTCACCGAATGATGGTTGCTTGAGCGCTAAAGGGGACCTCCTGAGCATCGCGACTCAGGGGATCTTATCGACCTCGGCCGCCACCTCCTGGCCTTGACCACGGCATCGCGACCTGGCATACCAGCAATGGCTGAAGCCTGCCTTGGGATCAGGACCTGTCGGCGCAGAGCATCAAGCCCTCGTGAGGTTTGAAAGGAGGAACTAAGCTAAGATGGGATGAGCATCTCACACTACTTCACGACAAGGATCATATAAACAAACAGAACCATAGGCACCTTACAAGCCCCCACGGGGCGCGTTTTTCGACTCCTCGCAGGGAACAAAGGGAGCAGATCCTAAAGAACGCTAACTACACGCGCCTCCGCAAGAGACGCCATCATCGACAGTGGACCGTCAGGCACCGGCGCCAACCTCATCCAGATCAGAGGCGGCGGCGACCTGACGAGCCCGCCTGCCCGAGAGCGGCGCAAGCTCGGGGCTCAGAGCTGCTGCCGCCGCCTCCGGAGTCGTGAAGAGCTCGACGGAGTCGCTGGATCCTCCGACGCCTCCGCCGCCTAAGGAGCTGCCGAGGAGCGATCGGCGAGCCTGGTCTCGCCAAGGCAGGGCCCGACCACCTCTCGTGGCAGCACTCAGCCAAGGCGTCCTTCCGTCAAGACCTTGAAGAACATCACGGAAGCGCCGTCGTACTCCAGTGTGGATCACGAGGGCGCCTCGTCTGCAGACCTGGCGATCTCACCCCAGCCTCGAGTCATGAAGACCTTGCCCGGAGCGACGACCGCGACCTCCGCTCCGGTCGCAAGGGCGCTGCAGCTGGCGTGCTGCAGCCAGAGCTCTAGAGCTCCCCTCTGCGGAATCGCGAAGGGGAAGAAGGGAGGAAGGCGATTCCAAGACTGAGGAGGCATGGCGGCGTGGAGCACAAACTCTCGGGAGGAGCCCCCGGCATGGACTCCAGGGGGAACAACGCGCACCACCGTGACCCGTCGGTGCCAACGGCGGCGGCGTCCATGGCGCTCGGCGTCGACTCCTTCAGGGCCCTCAATACGGGCGTACAAGGGCAGTGGGAACCCTGGCGGTGGCCGCTCGTACCAGGGCCTCGACACCTCCTGTCATACGCCCTCATCTCGACGGTAGAGGGCTTGCCGTTTCTTCGGCGGAAGTGGGTCGGGACCCTCTTGGGGGCCTTTCCTTTCTCTCCTGCGGAGAACCGGCGGATCGGAGCCATTTCCGCGATGTGGAGCAAGGGCAAGAAGGAGAAGCAAGGAGAGATGGACTGGAAGGGCATGCGTTGTTCCGTACTTATAGCCGGGGAAGGCCAACCGTCGACCTCCACGATCACAGGTAATCATGACCCGCTTTGCATGCAGGGACTTGTCAATTCGCGCAGTCGCCGAGGCGTCGTGGGAAGCAGGGGCGCCCACGTCCAATCAACCGCCACGCGGCGCCGAAGGCCGCAGGATGTTAGGGCCCGCGGCGCTTCGCACTTGCCCCTTCGCTTCTCTGCTAAGCCAAGTCCAGGCGCGCCTTGGGCCCGTGGGCTACTGTCGGCGTTCTGCGAACGGGGGTACCCAGACTTGCCTGCCTGCGGCGTGGCTCAAGGGGTGGCCCAAGACGCCCATCTTCATCAAGACAAGCTCAAGACCCTCGTGAGGGGCAAAGACTCATGAGGCGACGACAGAAGCTTCCTCGGCACGGCCTCGTCAGTCTGGCTCGCGAGGAGGCGGAGAGATTAAGGCGGGTACCTCACGAGGTGCCCATGACGCAAGCCATGACGCACTAAGGGTGCCAAGGGCGCCAGCCACAAGACTGCCCCTCATTTCCTCTTTGGTGCAAAGGAGGCAAGCGCAGCGAGAGTATCAAGCAAAGGCAACCATTTCTGCAACAAGACCAAGACCAACACAACGGCAGGAAGGAGGTCATCGTGGAGCCCAAGCAAAGGCCATCGCCGAGCCTTTGGCAAAGTGCGAGGACCAACTTTAGTCAGGATAAGTGTACTAGATGTTCCCCTTCAAAATGGCCAATTGTTGGCGCCCTTCCCGCTCAATATTTGGGAAGAGGCCTAGGGCCTTTGCCTATAAATAGGACTAGCCACCCACAGGGTAGAAGGATCCGGAATCGAGAACAGAGCTAGAGATCAAGCAATCGAGAGAGAGAGAGAGAGAGAGAGAGAGAGAGAGAGAGCAACCGAATTCCCCCTAGCAGTTCGTCGCACCGGCCAAGAACAGACCCTCACGAGGCTGTTCTTCCTTGTACTGTTCATCATCAGCCCCTGAGGCAATCCACCACACCACACACTGGAGTAGAGTATTACACCACAATGGTGGCCCGAACCAGTATAAACCTTGTGTCCCTTGTGTTGCTCTTTGTGTAGTTTAGATCCTTGCGAGGCGACGAGGTGTAGGTAGGTAGGAGGTGAGATCTCTGCGTGCACCCCAGAGTTCGAACCTAGAGGGTCTGCCGGAACCCGAAATCCGACAATAACCTTTCATTCACTTCTCGCGTTCAATGAAGTTGTAGGGTTGAAATGTTATCTGGCAAAACACCAGAAGAGTAAGACTCATTAAAACTCTCAGGTTCAAACGGATTATGGGAGGCATAGGTTCAACCCATATGGGCATATTTACGAATCTATACAAACATCAACCAAGCAAAAGATACGAGTTCAAAAGCAGAGTATCGAAGTTAAAGCAGATGTTACAATTTACCGAAGGTATTATGTATCAGGGAAAAACTCACAAGATTTTGGATGTGAAGGACACTGTCGGAATACATCCCAGCAATGGATCTGGCGATTCATGACAGAGTTGATGTGAGTATCGGTAATCAATCAGATGAAGAAGGGGATGCAAAGGCATCAACTTATAGAAAAGTCTGAATGATTCGATGCTTGGGTACAAAGGAATTATGATTTCAAAACGAAGGATCAGAAGCAGAGGCTCTGATCCAAAGATGAGTAAGTTGAATAGACTTAGAGGTGCACCCGATCAAATCTGGATTGGGCAAGAACCAGCTCATATCCGTAGCGATGTCGGAGCCGGAAAGGAAATTTCCAAGGATTAATTGATGATTGCGAGTATTCGATCACACGTTGAATCCATAGGAACAGAATGACAACCACAAAGACTTTTAAAGAATATTGCTGGACATATGGAATTAATCCTAATGCAAGCAGGCAAGGATAATCAAGAACAATAGGCTGCATAGGACTTTCGGAAGATCACATAGTATTTCCAAGTATTTTGGAAAGCATATGAACAACTGGGGATGAACGGGTTCATCGAATTATCCGTAGTGCAAAAAGAAGCCACAAAACAGAAGGCACAAAGGATTCTCGAAACAACGGAGAGTACATCTTGTAATAATAGGAGCAACTGGGTATGAAGGTACAAGTGGAAAGAATGTTATTCATGGGGATTATCTGTGGTCAGGAACTGCAAGGCAGTGGGCACATGGTCTCGAGAAACATCGAGGAGTGTCTGCAGAATCTTCTGGCTAAGCAAGCGGTCATCCGTAATGTCGGGGCTCTCTGGGAGGAAGTGGGTACGAGAACCTAATGTCAGAGTTAGTAAAATGTTTAACCCGAATAGAAGAGAGATCAGAGTCCCGGAGTATAGATGAGGAATAAAAAGATCCTAATACAACCCAATGGCGACGTGGACCCGTAAGCCACACAGCCAAGTTAGTAAAACAGTTTTGGACGACTAGACTCAACTTCGGCCAAGGAGTTGGAAAGGGGGCTACCTACTGGCAGTTGGCTCTGATACCAACTCGTGACGCCCTCGACTCAATCGTACACTAATCATGCACGCAAATGTGTATGATCAAGATCAAGGACTCACGGGAAGATATCACAACACAACTCTAGACACAAATTTTAAAAAATGTAAGCTTTATATTACAAGCCAGGGGCCTCGAGGGCTCGAATACATAAGCTCGAATACACAAGAGTCGTACCGAAGCAACAATATCTCGAAAGTACGTACATAAGTTAGACAAGCTTGCCTTAAGAAGGCTAGCACAAAAGCAACATCGATCGAGAAGGCAAGGCCTCCTGCCTGGGAGCCTCCTAACTACTCCTGGTCGTCAGTGGTCTCCACGTAGTAGTAGGCACCGGCGGTGGCATCTGGCTCCTGGACTCCGACATCTGGTTGCATCAACCGGAAAGAAGAAGAAAGGGGAAAAGGGGGAGAAGCAACCGTGAGTACTCATCCAAAGTACTCACAAGCAAGGATCTACACTACATATGCAACATTATCAAAGGAAGGTCAGATATGTGGACTGGGCTGCAGAAATGCCAGAATAGAGAGAAGGCCTAGTCCTATCGAAGACTAGCATCTTCTGGAAACCAACATCTTGCAGCAACAGGAGGGAGTAGAGTAGCATAAAGTAAAGTAGTAGTAGTGTAATCAACCTCGGCCAGAGATCCTTTCTCGATCGCCTCATGAAAGCAATCCCGAGCCATACTATCCAGCTTATCATCACAAACCACTTCTCATCACCATCCAATTCTCATCACAAGTATCCAGTTCTAGTTGTATCGATCGATACAACTCCAAGTGTCCGCTATCAGAGGACAGGCTATCGATAGATGTTTTCTTCCCTGCAGGGGTGCACCAACTTACCCACCATGCTCGATTAACTCCGGCCGGACACACTTTCCTGGGTCATGCCCGGCCTTGGCCAAACAATATGACGCAACCCGACCTAGGCTTAATAGAGAGGTCAGCACGCCGGACTAAACCTATGCCCCCAGGGGTCATGGGCCATCTCCCCGGGAACTCCTGCATGTTGCGAGGGCGGCCGGTGAGCAGACCTAACTACCTCCTTAAAAAAGGTAGGAGCTTACCAGTCCAACCCGGCGCGCGCCGCTCAGTCGCTGACGTCTATTAAGCTTCGGCTGATGCATATGATGCAGAACGCCCATACTATGCCCACGTGATGGTTAGTGCTATCAGGCCAGAGGCCCCTCGGATGAAATATCCAAATCGTAGTGGATTAGGAACGCGCGGTAACAAGTAGAGACTCACGAAAGATGTGACCCCGTCGCCCGCCTCGAGGACTTGTGTCAAGGGCTAAGAATGCCCGCCACGCCTGCGTAATTATCTCGCGGGCACCCTCCGTGTCAACCCGACTCCACATCACCCGCAATTAAGCTCGCTGGTACCCCTCGTACAACCCGTCTTTAGTAACATCGCTCGATGTAAAGTCATAGTAACCATAGTAAATCGGTGTCCAAACTTTAAGGGAAAACCCAAGGAATCACCTCGGTGAATTCCACTCAATGTAATCATCAAGGTGAACGAAGAGGAACCACCCCGAGGTTCACACTTGAGGGGTTGCACGACGTAGTCGATCGGAAGTGGTTAAGGCGGAATCACCCTTGATGACCACGACCAATAGCCACCCTAAGTGGTTAACATCGGCGTCAGAGGTCTCACCCTTGGCACTCGATCGTAACCCAAAGAGTGTCCAAAGAACTAAGGGAAAAGTGATGTGCGGTGTCAAGCGTGGTCTTCGATCCCGTTGATCGGGTCTTCAATGATGAAGCATGGGCAACAAGGACAAGGTGGGGGTCACTGATGGATCACTAACCAACCTATACTAAGCAGTTTAGGATAAGCAGGTTACAATAAGCAGGTTACAAAAGCAGGCTATGCATCAGAATAGGAGCATCAATTACAGTAGAAAAATCTAATGCAAGCATGAGAGAATGGAATGAGCAATATCGGGATGGTCAAAGGGGGGGCTTGCCCGGTTGCTCCGGCAAGGAGGGGTCTTCAGTGACGTAGTCGATCACAGGGGCAGCATCGGTCTCGGGGTCTACCAAAGAGAAGAGGGGGAGAAACAGTAAATATAAAGCAAACATAGCATCATAAAGCGTAACATGGCAATATGTTGTGTTGGGTGTGACCTAGTGTATGGCTACACGATATAGGTGAAGGGGGAATTCAACCGGGAATATATTCCCGGTTCCGGACCTGTGTCAGACAGATGACCGGAGGGGGAATGTTCCATGTTCAGCATGCTAGAGGCATGTGACAGATGAACGGACCACATATTCAGATTTTTTGGATTTTTCTGAGCAACTTTCATATAGAAAACATTTTCATCTGATATACTGTTTAATTTATATGAATTCTCGAAGTTTTAAACATTTTCTGAA
Organism: Aegilops bicornis; assembly: GCA_021605145.1. NCBI lineage: Eukaryota > Viridiplantae > Streptophyta > Magnoliopsida > Poales > Poaceae > Aegilops > Aegilops bicornis. Next base: position 573,809,960 of record CM038670.1, on the reverse strand, counting down.
ATTAAATAAATAAATAGAAAGGTTTATTGCGTCAACATGATGTCATAGTGACATCAGTAGTCAGCAGGGCGGCTGACCAAGTCAAAACTGGCCTGTGGGTCCAATGGGACCCACATGTCAGTCCCTGATAGCCTAACAGTGTATTAAACTAACTAATCTAGGTTAATTAGCTACTGGACCCCACCTGTCATAGGCTAATTAGCTAAACTAATTAGTTTTAATTATTAAAACTTATTAGTTAGATGATTAAGCGGTGGGGCCCGCACGTCAGCGTCACAGGGACGCCTAGTCAGCAAGTTGACTTGGTCAACGGTTAGCGTGACCCAAAGGGCGATGGCTCAAGAATATGGTCCGTGGTTGTCGCTGTCACCACGCCGACGGCGATCGAGTCGCCGGCGACCATTCCCGCGGGCGGAAGTTCGCCGAGATGGCCGAAAACGGCTACAAGGCACGGTTCGCCGCTGCCGGTCACGCTCGAGAGTCGGCATCGGCGCAAGACGCGAGGTGCCACCGGTTGGTCTCGGGGAGGCTCGATACGACGACGGCGAGCACCTTAGCGGCCGCCGGAGTTCGGCCATCGGGGTGAGCGACAGAGGCCACGAGGAGGGGATCTAGCGGCACGAGCGGCCGCGGTGAGGGGACCTGAGCACTTTCCCGTGCTCGGGCGAGGCTGACAGCGACTACAGCGTTGACGGCGAGCTATGCGGCGGAGCTAGGTTCAGGCGGCGATGGCAAAGGCTGCGATGGCGCGGGGAAGAGCACGGGGAGAGAGGGATAGGGAGGAGGAGCTCACTGGCGCTCAGAGGGTGTGCTTAGTGGGCTCGGGCAAAGGCGCGAGGTGGTCAATTCGACGCCGGCGTTCGGCCGGAGCAGAGGAGGAAAGAGGTCGACGCGCTTGCTGTGGGGGCTCCTGGCTTGGTCCGGTGGTCGAGGAAGACGTCGCGGGGCACGACGGCGCTCGGGGACTCGTCGGAGAGGGCTCGACAGCGGTGGTCAAGGATCAGCGACGACGGCGACGGTGGCGCTGGGAGGAGTGAGCGTGAGGGAGAGGGAAAGGTGGATCTGGGGGAGGAGAGGCGCAAGTGGGAGTGGGGTTTGGGGTGGGAGCCCGAGGCGTCGGGGCCTTATCCCCTCGCCGGCGACTCCGAGGCGGCGTGATGGCAACCAGTGCTGGGCGCCAAGGCTATAAGTTCGGTCGGCCGAACAGTGCGACAGGAGAGAGACGACCCAGGGGATGGGGTGTGGGACGTCCGGCTGGCCGAGGTGGGCTAAAGCCCATTAGGGCAGGGGGGCCTCTCCTTCTTCTTTTTCTCCTTGCTTTTCCTTTTTCTTTTTTTCTTTTTCCAGCAGCTTTTGCATCTTCTTTTTAGACACTAATGATTTTGCAAAATTATGCCACTGGCCAAGGGAATTTCAAAGAATTATTGTGCACCGCCACAAAAAGGTTGTGAGACTTTTGAAGTAGTTTGCAAATTTTATAATTTAATAAGGCATTTAAACTATTTCTTAGGTCACTGATATAAGTAGTTTAGGCCACTTAAACACTTTGCAAAAATGTTGGTTCACCACCAATATTAGTTGTGGAAAATTTGGCACATGATGAACATTTCAGTTTTCATGTTTGAGCAATTTGAATTTTTGACTTTAGATTAGATTTGAATTTGAATTGTGATTTGGATCAAGTGAAGATTAGCAACAGTAACATGATGACATGGCACCATTAACAGGGGATTACTGTAGCATGACACTGGGGGTGTTACATGCGCTATGGTGTGGAGGTTAGCTGGGTGTTGCCGCTTTAAGTAGCGCATTCCGGTGAGGCCAAGCGTCCTGATGCGTCATTAAGTCACCGGAGTTGGTTCCTCGGGCACCGAGCCTCTTAACAACGGCATACGGACGGATGGCATGAATGCGGGCAGCTGGCGCCGGCTGGGAACACATCGTGCGATGGCGCGAGGGACGAGGGTTTTTGGTGTGCTGCAGTAGTCACCGCGATGTGGCAACGTTGGAGATGCCCTTTGCTCACATGCGATCGACGCATGTCATTGAAAAAGTAAGACGACCCGACATGGTCTCAGGTCCTGAGGATGCAGTTGGCCGCGCTACACCACTCCGCGGACGCGTCCCGGCGCCCCGTGCATCCTCGACGAGCCGGGTGTTCGGGTGTGTTTGGATTGTGGCCAAAGTGCACCTTACCAAAATTTTGGTCATGGCCCAAAGATTGGTCTTTGTTTGGATGGTTGCCATTTTTTTGGCATGCCAATGAACTCTAGCCAACTCTAGTTCATTTTTCTTGCCAATGTCGGGTTAAATCATGGGCAACCAAAACATCAACCGAAATTTTGGCTACCCAATGCTTTGATGGGGCAACCTTGGGCACAAAACCAAACATACCGCTGGTCGTGCCACAACACTAACGCCACCTCGGCACACCGAAACCGACCGTGTCTAGCGACGATGAGAATGTCGCTCACCGCGGTCGCCGTGTCCAGAGGCGGTGCTGGAGCTGCGCCACGTTGTTGGCCCCCATGACCCACATGAACGGTTGCCGATGGCGAGGAGGTCGTGGGCTAGCTCCTCCATTGGACTAGTCTGCGCTACGTCATCTCGACAGGTGTGCCCCACATGTCAGTTTCCCTATTTTCCCGGCCATATTCGAGCGTCAGTGCTCCGCGATGCGCATTAGGCCTTTCACTATGTAGGCCAAGCGAGACAACTTATTGTTCATTTGAGCCGTTCAAGTATAATCATGTGGCGCTTGCTTATTTCTCATTCCTCTCCATCGATCATGTCGCCCTCCGGCCGAGTCCATCTCTCGGATTTCCAGTTCCGGCAGACCCTTGAGGTTCGAACACTGGGGTGTGCGCGGAGATCTTTCCCCTACCAGCTCACGCGTTAATGGTTTGCAAGGGATCTAAACTAGGAACGATGAACAGCACAAGAGACAAAAGATTTATACTGATTCGGGCCACCGCTGTGGTGTAATACCCTACTCCAGTGTGTGGTGTGGTGGATTGCCTCTGGGGCTGAAGAACAGTACAAAGGAAGAACAGCCTCGCGAGGGGCTGTTCTTGAGCTGGTGCGATGGACTGCTTGGGTGAGTCCAGTCGCTTCTCTCTCTCTCTAGTTGATTCTCTCTTGTCTCGTAGGGTTCTGTCCCTTGTATCTCTGTCCTTCGTCCTCTCTATCCTTCGTCCCCTCTCCTTCTTGGTGGTGGCTAGTCCTATTTATAGAGGGAGGCCCTGGGCCTCTCCCCAAATAATGAGAGGGAAGGGCGCCAACAATTGGCCGTTTTGAAGGGGAACATCTAGTACACTTATCCTGACTAAAGTTGGTCTTCGGCTGCCAAAGGCTCTGACGGTGACGCCGTCCTAGGCTCCATGATGACCTCCTTCCTGCCGCTCTGCTGGTCTTGGTCTTGTTGTACCAAAGGGGTAACCTTTGCCTGATGTCTTGGCCTGTGCTTGCCCCCTTTGCACCAAAGGGGAAATGAGGACATCACAGGTCGGCGCCACTTGGCGCCCGCCTGGTCTTGATCGTCATGGCTTGCGTCACAGGGCACCCTCGCGAGGTACCCTACCTTGATCTCTCCGCCTCCTCATGAGCCTGCCTGACGAGGCTGCTCCTGAGGAAGGTTCTTGTCGTCCGCCCCGCGAGGCTTGGCCCCTTGCGAGGGTCTTGAGCTTGAGGTGATGAAGTTGGGCCGCGCTGGGCCCCCACTTGAGCCACGCCGCAGGCCGCAGTGTAAGTCACTGGGACCCCCGTTCCCGTAACGCCGACAGAGCCCCGGCCCAAAGCGCGCCGGACTTGGCTTAGCGTAGAAGCGAGGGGTAAGTCTGCGAGCGCCGTGGGCCCCAACAGCCTGCGCCTTGGGTGCCGTGTGGCGATTGATTGGTCGTGGGCGTCTCCGCTTCCCCACGATGCCTCGGCAACCGTCCTTCTGACAAAAAGGAGGCCCGGGCCAGACTTGGTGCTCGTTCTTGCTCGGCTTGCTCCAGATCCCCTTTCTCACCCTTCTCCTCCTTGCTTCCGAAATCCTCCAGATCCATCTCAATCCTTCCATCTTGCAAGCTATGGCGCCTCGCAAGACCCCGTCTGAGGCCTGGTACCTTCCGGCTCTAGATCCTCCGACTGTGTCAGAGAAGAATCTCGTCCTTGTGCGCCGGAGGACGGTGGCGCAGGGCAACAAAGGAGCGATCAGCTCAAGGCCGCTCGATCAGCTCAAGGCCAGGAGCACCTTCTACCCGTTCTTTGTGAGCGCCATCGTCGCCGGTCTGGTCCCTCCTTTTTCCGAGTTCTTCTTTGCTGTTCTCCGCCAATATAACTTGCAAGCTCTGCATCTCCACCCAACTCTGTTCTTCTCCTGGCGATTTTCGCCTACTATTGTGAGGCTCACGTTGGGATAAAGCCCTCGGTGGCATTGCTGCGCCATTAGTTTTACCTCCGGGTCTCCCGTGGCCCTATTACTGCATGCGCGAGCTTTGTCGCATACTCCAGCTCCAACTCCATCTCCAAGCCCGGGAGGAGGATTGAAGGCTTCAGGAGCAAGTGGGTCCTGGTGGATGTGGGGCGCATCCACCCCCGACTGGCGCTGCCGTCGGGGCAGCCCAAGACCGTTGATGTGTGGTCTGGCGCGGAGCTCGTCGATCCTCGTGCGAAGATGGTGCTGAAGAGGATAGACGCGGACCTGAGGCTGCAGCTTGGGGGCGGCGGCTGACCGGGCCACGCCTCCCGAGGGAGTTCCCGAACACCGGGTGGCTCTGCCCGGGAGCATTCGCTCCGTTAGGAGGCTTGGGGAGGCAGGTGATGCCCTTCTCCTGAGCTCCGAGGCCCTCTCTGACGAAGATCTGGTCGCGGCTCTCCATTCCTTGGTCGGGGGAGACGTGGTGAAGCCGAGGGCGCCTCCTGCCCCCTGCTCCTTCGCTGACGACCGGGAGCAAGTGGTGAACGCCATGCCCACCTTCAATGGTGAGGGGCTGGTGCCCGCCGGGGCTCCCGAGGATCTGACGATGTCGGCGACGGTGAACGTTTCCTCCAGCAACTCCAGCGGGAGTGAGGAGGAAGAAAAGGAGGTGGAGGAAGAAGAGTATGACTTCGAGGCGACTGGCGAGGAGTCGGGGGATTCCTTCCCTCGGCGCAGGTCCCACGCCCTTCGCTCCATGCCAGACGACGACGAGGCCGGTGCCAGGCGAGGAGGGGAGGATTCTCCCCTGGTTCCGAGGAAGGGCAGGTCGGGGCTGGTTCCCCCAGGGCCCGCTCTGGCTCCGGGGCGGTCTGAGGCCAGCTCCGACCTTCCCGACGCGCCTACTGGTATCGGGCCTCCCAAGGCTGACCCTAGCTGCAGGCTTTCGGGCTTCAAGTTCGGCCGGAGGCTGCTTGAGTCCGCAGACGGCGACCAGTAAGTGTTCGATCCATGTCTTTCTTTGCTTCTGCCGCCGAGGCTTGACGTCTGTATTCTCTTGCCCAGGTCGGCACCTGCAGCAAAAAGGCCGAAGGGGGCTTCTGCGGCCCTGCTTGAGGCGGGTTCGCCTGCCGAGGCTGCGGCTCCGTCTGCGGGGAAAGGAGGCAGCGAAGCTCGCGCCTCCCCTGCCCGGTTGTCCTCGCGAGCCCAGCAGGGGCACTCTGGCGATGAGTTAGCCCCCGTGGCCCCGCTGACTCTGGAGGTGCCCAAGGCCCAGGGGGCTCCTCCTTCCCAAGCCGTAATCATGCTGCCGTCTTCTACACCTGCTCCAGTGGCTCCAGTCCCTTCTGATCCCTCAGCCATCCTGGACCAGGCTGCCAGCGAATTGAGCCGGCTGCAAGAGGATCTCCGGGATGCTGATCCCTGCCTGGTGGTCGGGCGCCTGGAGCTAGTTTCTGGCTGGGCCCGCTCTGCTGCCTCCATTCGAGCGGCACTGAGCCAAGCCACGTCGGCCTTTGACGGGGAGAAACAAGTCGCCTGCCAGGCTAGGGCTGCTCGCAATGCTACCCAGGGCGACGCCACGGATGCCCGGGACCGCTGCAAGGCGCTGGAGGTCGAGCTGCAAGGCCTGCGCGACGGGCTCGCCAAGGAGGTCCGCGGCCGCCAGGAGAAGGAGAAGGAGATGGAGGCTCGGGAGGCCGCCGTCAGGGACCGGGACGCCGAGCTTGATGACTGCCGTGGCCGGTTGGAGATGTTGGAACAGTCGCTAAAAGCGGAGAGGATCAAGCTAGACAGGAAGGCAAAGATCCTGGCTGAGGATCGGGTGGCCTTCGTCGGGTTGGAGGAGAAGGCTCGCGCCGCGCTGAAGACGCTCTACGAGGGTGGCCTAGAGAAGTCGCTGGCTGGTGCAGAGGACAGCCCCGCCGAGCTGCTTCCTTGCTTGGTCCGTGCACTTGAAGATGTCGCGGACGGCCTTGGCCCCACGGCCGAGGCCGAGGCACATGCCCTGTCTTCTGCAGCACTGACGCTGGCCCCAGCCATGTTCACCTTCGCGACCCCGGGCCGACCTTGACGGCCTCGAGCTCGTGAGCGGGCGACCTTGCCGCTGCCGCCGAGGCCGTGAAAGGCCGAGCCAGGCCCTGCTGGGAAGTTCTGCCTTCAAAGACCTTGCACAGGCGTGGTGCCACCAGCTCCGCTGACCTCGGGAGGTGGGGGCGCCACAGAGAGTGATCCTTCAGCAGCTTCCGCTCTGCTCTAATTCCTGCAACATGCACCATGCCTCGTGGAGGCGCGAACTTGTGTTTGGCATTGTGAAACGACTTATGGCTTGTAATATTTGCTTTGAATTCGCATTCTTCCCTCCTACTTGCGTGTGTTCTACGTCAGCAGGGCCCGACCCCGTGCATACCTCAGCCGCTGTTAGCCCCGACCGGAAACCAGGACGGGACCAAGGAGTGAGGGGCTACGTGGCAAGTTAGGCTCCCGAGTCGCGATGCTCAGGAGTCCCCCTTGACGCGCGAACAGCAAGTAGGGACGGGAGGCATAGGAGTGGATTGGTCGTTCTACGTCGGCAGGGCCCGGCCCCGCGCATACCTCAGCCGCCGTTAGCCCCGACCGGAGACCAGGACGGGACTAAGGAGTGAGGGGCTACGTGACCAGTTAGGCTCCTGAGTCGCGATGCTCAGGAGTCCCCTTGACATTCGAACGAATTTTCATACCTTGGCTCCGCTCGGGGAGGCGCGCGACGACCAGGTCCGAGGGACCTGGCTGGGTGGCGTATGTTCGGGCGTGGCCCGGGCGCAGCCCCCGTGTCCAGCCCCCTCGCGTGGCACTCCCGAGGGGAGGCGTTGCGATGGCGCTAGACACTGAGCTCTGGGCTCCCTGAGGTTGATACAGTTGTGAGCCGCCCTCAGTTGTTTATCACCAGCGCCGAGCATAGCGCTTCCGTATGTGTACGGGCTCAGCCGCTCCTCGGCAAAGGTCAGCCAGTAACAAGGAGCATGGTGCTTCCACTAGTACGTGGGAGGGGGCTCCCCTCCGGGAGGAGCCCCCGGGGCGTGTATAGCCCCGCCCTGACACATGCCGGCACGGTAGGGCTAGGAGAGGTGTATCTGGGCACCCGTGAGCCAGCGCGGGACTCACAAGGCCCTACCTCGAGGCGGGTAGCGCCTGGCTCTGGGCCTTTCTCAATGGTGTGTTCCTGCAGGGTTAGAATGCAAATGCTCTACGTCCTCAGGTCCCGGCCCTCGAGCTAGCTCAGCCGCCGCTGGTATGATAGGCCGCGATGCCGTGGATCAAGGCCAGGAGGTGAGGGCTGGAGAGCCAGTAAGAGCCCATGAGTCGCGATGCTCAGGTACCCCCCTTTTAACATGCAAGCGCTTTGCATTAGGGCGGAGAGGCCCGCGATAGGTAGTAGGCAATAATTACGTGAATCAGGTTAAGCGCAGAGGAGCAAATCCATCTAGATAGGTGCAGAGAAAGCACATACCACTGGGTCTGGCCCGAGCAGCTTGGGGATAATGCAGCCCGAGGGGCACCCCAACAAGGTAAGTAAAGAACATAAGCTAAACGGATACATGCCGCAGGGACGGACCCACGCGGCCTGGGAATGATGCAGCCCGAGGGGTTCTCCCAGCTAAAAACGGAACTTGGAAAGGTGTCACCTGATATGGTCGGAGATGGCGGGGTGTTGAGATAGTGGATGACGCGTGATGAGGAAGCCGGCCCTCACGAGCCCTCCGGACCTGGAGCCTCGGGAGGCTCTGCAGGGGGCCTGGGGGGGGTTCCTCCTCGAGAGCCATCTCCATCTCTGCCAGGACCGCGCGCTGCTTGACCTCTTGAGCCTCCAGAGCGCAGCTCAGCAGGCGCTGATGGGCGGCGACCGTGTTTGGCAGGCCGAAAGGCATGCGAACGTAGCTGTGAGGCGGACCCTCGCAGCGCCCCCCGCGTGAGGGCCAGAGGCGCTCCTGAGACACGGCCTGGTTGAGCCCTGGTATGTCGATGCAGATTCGCAGCCCACCATCCTCGCCTGGATGTGGGGCCACGGCGGGCAAGCGGCGACAGCCGCGCATGACTCTTGACTCCTGTACCTCCTGGATGCTCCTCATGATGAACTCCTGAGGGTCTAGCCCTCCTTTCCTCATGCCTTCCTGAGGGAAACGTGCCTTGAAGCATGCCTCCAAGTGGTGCCCGAGCGCCTCCCTCGTGACTCCGGCAAGGTCGGTGGCTCGCCATGAAAGAGCCCCCGAGCCCCACCTGAGGAGGGCGCCGGGCGCGCCTTCCTATGCGACAGAGGGTGGCGCCCGTTGAACAGGCGCGGGTCCTGTTGTCATGCCTCCGGAGGTGCCTACCCCATGAGGGCTTGAACCAGGCGAAGCCTTCTTATTCTTAGGGAACGCCTCGGGAAGTCTCCCGCTCCTGTGGTCTGGGTCTTCGATCGCTGCGGCTTGGAAGGCACGCTCAAGAGAGCACACTGCATCCCTTTCCTCACAAGGCACTGTGATGACTCCTCCGCTACCTGGCATCTTGAGGACATTGTAGCCATGGTGGGTCACTTCCATGAACTTGGCCAAAGCTGGGTACCCGAGGATGGCATTGTATGGCAGGCGAATGTGGGTGACGTCGAAGTCGATGAGCTCGGTGCGGTAGTTGTTGCGCTGTCCGAAGGTGACGGGAAGGTGAACTTGCCCTATCGGGACGGTGGAGCCATCGGTGACTCATGAGAAAGGCTTGGTCGGCTGAAGTTGATCGTATGGCACTTGGAGATCATTGAATGTCTCGACAGATAGGGCGTTGAGTCCTGCTCCGCTGTCGATGAGGGTTTTGGTGACTTGCACGTTGCTGATGACTGGTGAGCAAAGCATGGGGAGGACTCCGGCCGTTGCCGCGCACTTCAGCTGATCCGCCGAGCTGAACGTGATAGCGCACGACGACCACCTGAGAGGGCGTGTGGCCTCTGGCCTGGGGAGGACTGCATTCACCTCGCGAGCAAACTGCTTGAAGATGCGCTGAGAGGCTGGGGCCTGAGCTCCACCCAGGATGCGAGCGATGGCGCGCGGCTCCTGGAAGCCCCCAGCCCCCTCGTCCTGATGATTTTCTTCGTACCTCCTTGGCGGCTGTGTCAAAGGTGGGAGCCCTGCGTTGCCTTGAGGGCGGTCCTCACGAGGCTGGTCACTCCAACCTCCCTCGCGAGGCTGGTCCTGCCAGCGGTCCTCGCAAGGTCTGTCACGCCATCCTTGGCGAGGGCCATGGTCTTCCCAGCGTCCTGCGCCTCTTCCTCCTCCTCGGCCATAGCCCCGATCATTGCGCTCGAGGCGTCGGCCGGTACGCCCTTCTCGCACGGCCCTGAGCTCCTGGCATTCGTTGGTGTTGTGGGTGTGGAGGTCGTGGTATACGCAATATCGGCTGCCCTTGGATGACTCGGGCTGATCCTTGCCTCGCTTGGTGTCTGGTTCTGCCACGAGCACGGCAGCCCCCTTGCACTTCACGTCCTTGGCCTTGGGCTTCTTCTCTTCTGGATCGGCAACCGGAAGAGGGAGAGGTGCCCTTCCTCAGCCCTGGCGCATTTGGTCGCCAATTTGAACAGCTCCAGGGATGTGCACAGGTCTTCATGCATTGCTAGCTCCTCCTTCATCTTGACGTCACGCACGCCATCGGAGAAGGCTGAGATGATGGCTTCCTCAATCACCTGGGGGATTTTGAGGTGGGCGTTGTTGAAGCGCTGGATGTACTTCTGGGTCTTTTCCCGGCTGTTGCTTGATCGCTGGCAAGCATGTCGCTCACGGCCGGAGGCCGGTCGCGAAAGTGCCTTGAAGTTGGCGATGAAGCGGTGCGCATCTCGTCCCCAGTGAGGAGATCGTGCGGAGCCGTGTTCAGAGCCGTGATCGGGCTCCGTCCTTGAGTCCCATGGGGAACCAATCGGCCATTGACGACATTTTCATCCCCGTTGGCGGCTTCGATGCCCAGCTCGTAAACCTGAAGGAACTCCGCGGGGTCGGCAGTGCCGTCGTAGCGAGGAGGCAGGTCTGGCTTGAACTTGTCGGGCCATGCGACGCTGCGTAGCTTGGCGGTGAAGGCGCGGCAGCCTGCAGTGGCCACTGGGGCTCTCTGCTGATGCGGAGCTTGCTCTTGTGGATTCCCATGCACCGCTGCCTAGAGCAGCGCGGGGTCTTGACGCGGTGGCGCTGCAGCGCGGTCGCGGCGCTCTGGTGCTGGGAGAACGCGAGCACCTTCTTGGGGACGAGGGATCTCCTGGTAGCTCCTTTCTTGCTGCGCGGGTGCCGGATGCGGAGGGTCTCGGCCCGGGGCCACGCGCCTTGGAGCCAGGGCGCCTTCTTGGGGAAGAGGTGGCGGGGGCACCTCCGGCTCCCTGCCCCCCGCGCGGGGTGAAGGGCGAGCCAACGAGAGGGACGGCACGAGGGAGCCCCCTGCGGCGCGGACGAGCTCGGCGACGCGGTCGAGCCACTCCTTGTAGACGTCGTCGACATGGCGGTAGCGCAGGAGCTCGTTCGCCGCGATGAGCGCGGCTCGAGCCTCCATGGGAGCGCGGTGCACGCGGGACGAAGAACCAGCAGGGGCGAGCGAAGGAGTAGCGGTGCGGCCTTCTCGCCTCACTGATGGATGCAGGGACGAGGCCTGCTGCTCGTTCCCCGCCGGGCCGGTGGCGGCGTTGGCGGCAGGCGACGGGGAACGACGGGGGTCCGCCGACGAGAGCCGTCTGGGCGACTCGAGCAGCGCGAGCAGCCCGGTGCTTGACGCGGGCTCGGCGAGCGTCAGCCATGGACACGACGGGAGATCACACGCGACCAGCGGAAGAAAGATTCTGGCGCACCCCTACCTGGCGCGCCAAATGTCGGGTTTCGGGTTCCGGCAGACCCTTGAGGTTCGAACACTGGGGTGTGCGCGGAGATCTTTCCCCTACCAGCTCACGCGTTAATGGTTTGCAAGGGATCTAAACTAGGAACGATGAACAACACAAGAGACACAAGATTTATATCGTTCGCCACCGTTGTGGTGTAATACCCTACTCCAAAGGTGTGGTGTGGTGGATTGCCTCTGGGGCTGATGAAGAACAGTACAAAGGAAGAACAGCCTCGCGAGGGGCTGTTCTTGAGCTGGTGCGATGGACTGCTTGGGTGAGTCCAGTCGCCTCTCTCTCTCTCTCTGGTTGATTCTCTCTTGTCTCACAGGGTTCTGTCCTTTGTCTCTCTGTCCTTCGTCCTCTCTGTCCTTGGTCCCCTCTCCTTCTTGGTGGTGGCTAGTCCTATTTATAGAGGGAGGCCCTGGGCCTCTCCCCAAATAATGAGCGGGAAGGGCGCCAACAATTGGCCGTTTTGAAGGGGAACATCTAGTACACTTATCCTGACTAAAGTTGGTCTTCGGCTGCCAAAGGCTCGGCCGTGACGCCGTCACCGGCTCCACGATGACCTCCTTCCTGCCGCTCTGCTGGTCTTGGTCTTGTTGCACCGCGGTAACCTTTGCCTCGATGTCTTGGCCTGTGCTTGCCCCTTGCACCAAAGGTGAAATGAGGACCTTCATGAGTCGGGCGCCTCACCGGGTCTTGATCGTCATGGCTTGCATCACAGGGCACCCTCGCGAGGTACCCTGCCTTGATCTCTCCGCCTCCTCGTGAGCCTGCCAGACGAGGCTGCTCCTGAGGAAGGTTCCTGTCGTCCGCCCCGCGAGGCTTGGCCCCTCGCGAGGTCTTGAGCTTGAGCTGATGAAGCTGGGCCGTGCTGGGCCCCCACTTGAGCCATGCCACAGGCCACAGGCAGGCAAGTCTGGGGACCCCTGTTCCCAGAACGCCGACACCATCCTCCCGCATGCTTCATTTGAACATTCCGCCGAGTATCATTCGCATGTGGGCCTAGACCATTCTTGTATTTCCAATTTTTTGTAATTTGTCCGACATGCATGCAAACAAACAGGTCGTTTAAAGTTTCACTTTGCCTCCACTACGTGTCGCTTCGCATCTTAGTTTTGACATCCCATTCGGTTCATGCCCCGACATATGTTGACAAGATCGATTGATATTCAGAGATCAATTGTGTGGCGTGAAAGGAGATAAAGGTTTGGTTTGTTTCTATGATAGAAATGACCCGCGGGGGTCTATAGATCAGAGGGAGTATATTGTACGTTCATAAGCGAAACGAACGTATTGTACCCACCCTAGTCCTCTTTCAATCGATCTCCGGGCCCCGAGATGAAATCGAGGGAGAACGAGTGGGGGCATGTGTGATACCTAAGGCGGATTCAAAATTTTGAACCGGTGATCATAGCATACGCAAATCATATATAAAGGGTATCCAATGTTCGTTTCGTTTTTGAACGTACAATATACTCCCTCCTATCCTTTCTAGTTTACATATAAGTTTTATGTGTAGTCAAAGTATCTCTACTTTGATAGAAAAAGTATCAACATTCAACAACGCCCAATCAATATTGTTAGATTCAGACGCATTCTAGATTTGTACTCGAGATGGTTTCCAATTTGTTTTCAACCATGTGAATGTGCTTGTTCTCGAGCATGCTCTTCCTACTAGGATTTCGCCACGTATAGCCAGTCCAATAGTAACTTTTTTGAGCTCCCTGTCCAATAGTACTAGTGGAGTACTGACAACATCTGTACTAGAGTATGCAGTGCTCATAGTAGTACTCCCTCCTTCCATTTATATAGGGCCTATGTGGAGGAGAGAGATGTGAAAAAGTAAGGGGAGTGAGCTCTCATGCAAGAGCACGCATTCCTAGTTAAATACAATAAATATGAAGAAAGAGATGGAGAGGAGATAGAAAAAAGTACTAATACAATAGCCAACCTTATAAATTTTTTTGCGGGAAATAGCCAACCTTATAGCCCACATTACTGTATGAGTGCATATAATAGATGATGGCTATAGATGACATGGCAGTTCCTTATAGCCATCGACTGACTATATTATTAACCATGTTCTAATGCGTTTTTCAAAACCGCATTTGACTATTGACAAGATTAATAGTACATGAGATGTATAATGTGAAAATTATATCATTGGAAGCTTCTTTCACATACGAATTTGACCGTATGCTTTGTGTAAGTTGCATGTCATGTTTATTACTCTAACATTTGGTCAAAGTTAGCCTCGAAAAATGCATTAGGCCCTGTATAGTAAATGGAAGGAGGGATTAGTAGTGGAAGTGGATCCTCTGACGTAGGTATCCCTGCCTTACCCTCCCTTTCGGTTACTTACTGGCGGGCCCCATGCTTGCTAGGCCCCGCATGTCAGTTACTCAATGGGTTCGGCCACGTCAGGGGATCCTCATCCGTAGTATACTCCCTCTGTTTTTGTTCACTCCGCATAAAATGGAGGGAGTGGTAGTATAAATGATGCGGGCGTGGGAGGGGGAGGGACATCGGTTTGCTCTCAACTACGGTCCCACAAGCGAGCAGAAACGAAAGACGAAGCGTGTTCCATTCAGTGAGCAACGTGGAGGGTCCAGCGTGCCGGGCTACAACGCGAACGCGACAAGAGCGATGTAGAGTCAAAACCGACTGACCAGTCCTCACCGGAACCGCTATTCACACTAGAACCTTCGTTGCTCGGCCTACGCCAGCCACTGCCCTAAAACCACACCTAATCTCTAGCCCCTTCCCCCACCTTTCGATCACCTATCCCGCATCAAGCGTCCCCTAGTTTGCCGAAAAGCCATGGTACGCCGCAAGATCACGTACTACAAGATGCTGATGCTGGAGCGCCGCGCAGAAATCATGGCAGCGGTCAGCGCCACAGCTCTCCGTTCCCAAGCTCGCTTTGCGGCGGGCCAATCCCCGAGTTCTCTGGAGCCAAGCTACGAGGAGGAGTAAGCCCATCCAATGTTCATGGCGGAGATCGTGGCACAGAAGTCCCCCGATGGGTATGAGACGGTGGACGTCGACTTCGTGTCGGTGTCCGAGTCCCCCATGGTGCAGGCGGACCAGCGGTTCAACCTGGCGATACTAAAGGAGGACCGAGAGGCAGAGGCTCAACTTGACATGGAGTGCGCGCATGCCGCTGCCATCGAGGCTCTCCTGCAGGTGGAACCGGATGTCGTCGATGTGAACCGGGCAGCGGAGGCTCAACTTGAGGTAGAGCGCGCGGATGCCGCTGCCATTGAGCCCTCCCGCAGGCGGAACCGGATGTCCTGGACTTGAACCGGGCGGCAGAGGCTCAACTCGACGCGGAGCGCACGGATGCCTCTCTCATCGAGGCCCTCCTGCAAGCGGAACCGGATGTCCTGCATCAAGATCTATAGAGATAGATCGAGACGAATCATAGGTCTTTCACAAAGCACATACCTTGATAAGATATTGAAGAAGTTCAATATGGATCAGTCCAAGAAGGGGTTCTTGCCTGTGTTGCAAGGTGTGAAATTGAGCTTGGCTCAATGTCCGACCACGGCAGAAGATAGAGAAAAGATGAGTGTTGTCCCCCATGCCTCGGCCATAGGGTCTATCATGTATGCCATGCTGTGTACCAGAACTGATGTAAACCTTGCCTTAAGTTTGGTAGGAAGGTACCAAAGTAATCCCAGCATGGAACACTAGACAGTGGTCAAGAATATCCTGAAGTACCTGAAAAGGACTAAGGATATGTTTCTCATTTATGGAGGTGACGAAGAGCTCGTCGTAAACGGTTACATCGACGCTAGCTTCGACACAGATCTGGATGACTCTAAGTCACAAACCGGATACGTGTATATTTTGAATGGTGGGGCGATGGCTGGTGCGAGTTGCAAGCAAAGCGTCGTGGCGGGATCTACATTTGAAGCGGAATACATGGCAGCCTCGGAGGCAGCACATGAAGCAATCTGGATGAAGGAGTTCATTACCGACCTAGGAGTTATTCCCAATGCGTCAGGGCCGATGACTCTCTTCTGTGACAACACTGGAGCCATTTCCCTTGCCAAGGAACCCAGGTTTCACAAGAAGACCAGGCACATCAAGCGTCGCTTCAAATCCATTCGTGAAAATGTTCAAGATGGATACATAGATATTTGCAAAGTGCATATGAATCTAAATGTCGCAGATCCGTTGACTAAACCTCTTCCGCGAGCAAAACATGATCAACACCAGAACTCTATGGGTGTTTGATTCATCACAATGTAACTAGATTATTGACTCTAGTGCAAGTGGGAGACTGTTGGAAATATGCCCTAGTGGCAATAATAAAATGATTATTATTATATTTGCTTGTTCATGATAATTGTCTATTGTTCATGCTATAATTGTGTTATCCGAAAATCGTAATACATGTGTGAATACATAGACCACGACATGTCCCTAGTGAGCCTCTAGTTGACTAGCTCGTTGATCAATGGATGGTTACGGTTTCATGACCATGGAAATTTGATGTCATTGATAACGGGATCACGTCATTGAGAGAATGATGTGATGGACAAGACCCAATCCGAAGCATAGCACAAGATCATGTAGTTCGTCTGCTAGAGCTTTTCTAATGTCAAGTATCATTTCCTAGGCCATGAGATCGTGCAACTCCCGGATACCGTAGGAGTGCTTTGGGTGTACCAAACGTCACAACGTAACTGGGGGGCTATAAAGGTACACTACAGGTATATCCGAAAGTGTCTTTTGGGTTGGCACGGATCGAGACTGGGATTTGTCACTCCGTATGACGGAGAGGTATCTCTGGGCCCACTCGGTAATGCATCATCATAATGAGCTCAATGTGACCAAGTGGTTGGTCACAGGATCATGCATTATGGAACGAGTAAAGTGACTTGCCGGTAACGAGATTGAACGAGGTATTGGGATACCGACGATCGAATCTCGGGCAAGTAACGTACCGATTGACAAAGGTAATTGTATACGGGATTACTTGAATCCTCGACATCGTGGTTCATCCGATGAGATCATCATGGAACATGTGGGAGCCAACATGGGTATCCAGATCCCGCTGTTGGTTATTGGCCGGAGAGCTGTCACGGTCAGGTCTGCGTGATTCCCAAACCCGTAGGGTCTACACACTTAAGGTTCGATGACGCTAGGGTTATAAGGAAGATATGTATGTGATTACCGAATGTTGTTCGGAGTCCCGGATGAGATCCCAGACGTCACGAGGAGTTCCGGAATGATCCGGAGGTGAAGATTTACATATGGGAAGTTGTCATACGGTCACCGAAAAAGTTCGGGGGCATATCGGTATTGTACCGGGGCCACCGGAGGGGTTCCAGGGGTCCACCGGGAGGGGCCACCTCTCTCAGAGGGCCTTATGAGCCGTAGAGGGAAGGGAACCAACCCCTAGGAGGGCTGGGCGCATCCCCCCCTTGGGCCCATGAGCCTAGGGTTGGGGGGGGGACCCTAAGGGGGGCGCCTCCCTTGCTTGGGGGGCAAGCCCCCTCCCCCTTGGCCGCCGCCCCCCTCTAGATCCCATCTAGAGGGGCCGGCCCCCCTTCCCACTTCTCCTATAAACAGAGGGGCGAGGGGAGGGCTGCAGCACCACATCCAAGGCGCAGCCCCTCCCCTCCCCAACACCTCTCCTCCTCTGTTAAGAGCTTGGCGAAGCCCTGCCGAAGTACTTCCACTCCATCACCACCACGCTGTCGTGCTGCTGTTGGAGCTCTCTTCCTCAACCTCTCCCTCCTCCTTGCTGGATTAAGGCGCGGGAGACGTCTCCGCTCCGTACGTGTGTTGAACGCGGAGGTGCCGTCCGTTCGGCACTAGGATCATCGGTGATTTGGATCACGACGAGTACGACTCCATCAACCCCGTTCTCTTGAACGCTTCCGCTCGCGATCTACAAGGGTATGTAGATGCACTCCTCTCTCTCTATCTCGTTGCTAGATGACTCCATAGATTGATCTTGGTGATGCGTAGAAAATCTTAAATTTCTGCTACGATCCCCAACGGTGGCATCATGAGCTAGGTCTATGCGTAGTCTCTATGCACGAGTAGAACACAAGTTGTTGTGGGCGTCGATTTTGTCAATCTACTTGCTGTTACTAGTCTTATCCTGATTCGGTGGCATCGTGGGATGAAGCGGCTCGGACCGACCTTACACGTACACTTACGTGAGACAGGTTCCATCGACTGACATGCACTAGTTGCATAAGGTGGCTAGCGGGTGTCTGTCTCTCCCACTTTAGTCGGATCGGATTTGATTGAAAGGGTCCTTATGAAGGGTAAATAGAAATTGGCATATCACGTTGTGGTTTTGGCGTAGGTAAGAAACGTTCTTGCTAGAAACCTATAGCAGCCACGTAAAAATTTGCAACAACAATTAGAGGACGTCTAACTTGTTCTTGCAGCATATGCTGTGTGATGTGATATGGCCAAAAGGATGTGATGAATGATATATATGTGATGTATGAGATTGATCATGTTCTTGTAATAGGAATCACGACTTGCATGTTGATGGGTATGACAACCGGCAGGAGCCATAGGAGTTGTCTTAATTTATTGTATGACCTGCGTGTCAATGAATAACGCCATGTAATTACTTTACTTTGTTGCTAAATCGTTAGCCATAGTAGTACAGTAATAGTTGGTGAGACAACTTCATGAAGACACGCTGATGGAGATCATGGTGTCATGCCGGTGACGATGATGGTCATGGCGCCCCGAAGATGGAGATCAAAAGGACCAAAATGATATTGGCCATATCATGTCACTATTTGATTGCATGTGATGTTTATCATGTTTTGCATCTTATTTGCTTAGAACGACGGTAGCATAAATAAGATGATCCCTCATAATAATTTCAAGAAAGTGTTCCCCTAATCGTGCACCGCTATGAAAGGTTCGTTGTTCAAGCACCACGTGATGATCGGGTGTGATAGATTCTAACGTTTGAATACAACGGGTGTAAGCCAGATTTACACACGCAATACACTTAGGTTGACTTGACGAGCCTAGCATGTATGCACATGGCCTCGAACACGGAAGACCGAAAGGTCGAACGAAGTCAGATAGAAGATACGATCAACATGAAGATGTTCACCGATGATGACTAGTCCGTCTCACGTGATGATCGGACACGGCCTAGTTGACTCGGATCATGTATCACTTAGATGACTAGAGGGATGTCTGTCTGAGTGGGAATTCATTAAATAATTTGATTAGATGAACTTAATTATCATGAACTTAGTCTAAAACTTTTGCAAAAATGTCTTGTAGATCAAATGGCCAACGCTCATGTCAACCTCAACTTCAACGTGTTCCTAGAGAAAACCAAGCTGAAAGACGATGGTAGCAACTATACGGACTGGGTCCAGAACTTGATGATCATCCTCATAGCTGCCAAGAAAGCATATGTCCTTGAAGCACCGTTAGGTGAAGCACCCACCCCAAATGAACCAAGATGTTATGAACGCTAAGGGCCGCGTGTTGATGATTACTCCTGGTTCAAAGGCAGCATGCTTTACAACTTAGAACCGGGCTCCAAAAACGTTTCGAGCAGCACGGAGCATATGAGATGTTCCAAGAGCTGAGAATGGTTTTTAAAGCTCATGCCCGGGTCGAGAGATATGAAGTCTCCGACAAGTTCTACAATTGTAAGATGGAGGAAAATAGTTCCGTCAGCGAGCACATACTCAAAATGTCTGGGTTGCACAACCGCTTGTCTCAGCTGGGAGTTGTCGTGGGAACGATTCCGGCAATAATAAAGTATAGGGTAACGGAGCATGATCTATCGAGATGCATATGGGTGACACGGTGATTTTAGCGAGTTCGGGCCTCTCACGGTGGAGATAACAACCCTACGTCTCGTGCTCCGGAGAGGCTTTGTTTTATCTGAGTATATATCCGGAGATTACAATGTGTGTGTGAGAGAGAGGAACGGATCCCCATGCCTGAGCTAAGTCCCGAGACTAATGGTGAAAAGAGAGAGGTGGCGTAAGAAGCCCCTAAGTCTAGTGGTGGGGTGGCTTATATAGAGTGCGCCACCCCTCACCTCCTATGTTACAAAGTGGGGCATGAGTGCCATAATGCCAGCCCATTACCAAGCCCTCACCATGAATGATGTCGACTGCTTTGTTGCCTGCTGGTCTTCGTATATCCGAGTGAGTCGTACGGTCGAGTGATGAACTGTCATCCGATTGGATGGTATACTGCTTGGTCGAGTGGATAGTATGCTGCTTGTCCGAGTGGATAGTATGTCTGTATGAAATTTATCTGGACCCACATGTTGTGTGGACCCCATGCTTTATGATACTTCGACCCTTCGTGGGCCTACCATTATGCGTATCCCCAACATTAGCTCCTCGAATCGATTGCGATTTTGTAGAACGAGTTTGTGAAAGACACAACTTGGCCCGAGTGATTACAGAAATACTCGGTACCTGTCATCGTACTTTCAGACAACCAAGGTTTGAACAAAATCTCAATGGATTCTGGCACTGTGCTTCCGACTGATCTAGGGTAAGTGCCCACGAGGAGCAACTTGGTGGCATTCGATCATCTCTCGGAAGAGGTTAACTCGTGCTCAGAATATGGATGTCTCATTAAATCCAGGCAACATGATCGACGCATGGACTGCTCTCTCGGTGAGATGCCATTCTTATCCCGGAGGAACGTCAATACGAGTCGGCTCTAAATCCAAACTTATGAGTTTCACGCTTTGAGTCCTAGAAGAAGGCTCAAAACAGGTCCATGGAGGAGCCTTAAACTCACCTTATAGCAATTTTTTTGGAGTGATTTGGAGCTGGTCCTGCATCGAGTAACTGATTACTCGGAATTTCTTCACGCCTGGAACGTGTCTTTTTTTGTTGTTTGGCCGTCACTCGGACCGGGCGTACCATTCCGAGTGGATACCATTCCAGTGGGGGCACGCTGAGTGCACCCACTGGGTGTAGTCCCCGAGACTGCAATCGACTGTGGGCAGTCGGCGGGAGTCTTAGAGCCTATCTTTTTGTTTTGTTTGGCCGTCACTCGGACTGGGCGGACCATTCTGAGTGGATACCAACGGTCGGCGGGAGTCTTAGAGCCTGTCTTTTTTGTTGTTGTTCATCACTCGGACTGGTCAAGCCATACCGAGTGGAGATTACTCTAGTGGGGGCACGCTTAGTGCACCCACTGGGTGTAGTCCCCGAGACCGCCATCGACTGCGGGCATTTGGCGGGGGTCTGAGATAACTAAAACTCTTTTTAACTGGTACTGATCGAACTTGTTCTTCTCTCGGATTGGTTTCTGTTTGCTTGATACAGCTTCTAAAGAGGAATCAACAGTCGACCAGTTGGACGATCCTTGAGCAGCATTGATCAGCTCATCAGCAAGGCCCTCAACAATGGTCTTGACGTTCCTGAGTGTGGCTCGCCTTGGCGACACGCTCAATCTCGTCCTTCTTCTTGATGGTACAACTTTGAAGTGGTGGTCGTGGCCGACCCGCGCCACCCCGAGTGGGAGGATTGCTCACCACTTGGTAAGATTTTTCAAACTTAGGCGAGTACTGGACTGCAGCTAAGCCTCCGAGTGGGAGGACCGCTCACCACTCGCTAGGATTTTTCAAACTTAGACGAGTACTGGACTGCAGCTAAGCGCCCGAGTGGGAGGATTACTCACCACTCGGTAGGATTTTTCAAACTTAGGCGAGTACTGGACTGCAGCTAAGCCTCCGAGTGGGAGGATCGCTCACCACTCGGTAGGATTTTTCAAACTTAGGCGAGTACTGGACTGCAGCTAAGCCCCCGAGTGGGAGGATTGCTCACCACTCGGTAGGATTTTTCAAACTTAGGCGAGTACTGGACTACAGCTAAGCCTCCGAGTGGGAGGATCGCTCACCGCTCGATAGGATTTTTCAAACTTAGGAGAGTACTGGACTGCAACTAAGCCTCCGAGTGGGAGGATCGCTCACCACTTGGTAGGATTTTTCAAACTTACGCGAGTACTGGACTGCAGCTAAGCCCCCGAGTGGGAGGATTTCTCACCACTCGGTAGGATTTTTCAAACTTAGGCGAGTACTGGACTGCAGCTAAGCCCCCGAGTGGGAGGATTGCTCACCACTCGGTAGGATTTTTCAAACTTAGGCGAGTACTGGACTGCAGCTAAGCCCCCGAGTGAGAGGCAGGCTCACCACTCGGTAGGATTTTTTCTTCGACTTAGGCGAAACTGATTCGCAACTAAGGCACCTGCTGGGGGATTTTTTCTTCGACTTAGGCGGAACGGATTCACAACTAAGGCACCCGCTGGGGGATTTTTTTCTTCGACTTAGGCGAAACGGATTCACAACTAAGGCACCCGCTGGGGGATTTTAGAACATGTAAAAAATGAACAACAATCATTCGGAAGACTGTATAATGGCAAGGTAAATATCTTTGTCTGGAATTGAATCAATCGAATGGATGTGTAGCGAGGTGGTTGTACGAACGAC
The DNA here is from genome assembly GCA_021605145.1 of Aegilops bicornis. Classification (NCBI taxonomy): domain Eukaryota; kingdom Viridiplantae; phylum Streptophyta; class Magnoliopsida; order Poales; family Poaceae; genus Aegilops; species Aegilops bicornis. The sequence goes on along the minus strand of CM038670.1, from coordinate 573,788,222 downwards.
GTTCGACGAGTAAGGCCGCCTGAACGATTCAGCGATGGCGCTTCATTTTTACTCTTTTGCATGAAAGGGGTATTTATCCATGTGGACGTGCTTCCCGACTGATCGGGGTATGTTGACTGCAAGGAAAAACTTGGTGGCACTTGTATGTCTCCCGGAGGTGATAGACTAGTGGTCTGACATGGACGTGCCATGAAACCCGAGTGACAAGGCTACTGTGTGGGCTGACTCTCCGGAGAGAGGCCACTCATTATCCGGGGGAATACCAGCACATGCCATCTCTAAGTCCAAGTTTGTGAAACTGACGCCTTGGAGGTTGGATAGGGCCAAGTGTATCCGTAGCGGAGCATTGTTTTCACCCTTTTGCAGTCCTGAAGATGACTTTAGGTAATAATTTGGGCGATCGTCCGAGTGGACAAGATTACCCTTACAGATTTTCGGCAGACCGAGCATGTATGGTCAGAAAGATATTCGTGATGTGATCAATGGGTTGATTGAATGGGCGTAACCCCTGAGGGCGGCATGGCCAACGGCTGTGCGTAGCCCCCGAGTGATGCTCGAAAGAGGTAAGCTTGCTACAGAGTGTGATATGAGGTTTGATCATATGAGTAATTTAGTCGTTCTCGTGTTGGGGTGTAGAGGTAAAGACATGGCTAATTAATGGTGACGCACGAGGCGGCTGAGGGGCGATGATGTGTACACGCGCGGGGCGGCCGAGTCATGATGTGTGAGGTGGCCGGATGATGAAGACGTGCACAACTGAGTGGCAATGCGCGGAGCACCCGAGTGGTGAAGATATGCACAACCGAGTGGCGCGGTGCGGGATGGCCGAGTGAGGATGCGCGAGGTGCCCGAATGATAGATTGTGTGTCCAGACAAGTGGCTGAAATGGTCTTTGAAGGAGTTAGCCAGATGCTTTCGAAGCTAATGTAGCGACGAGGTCGGTGTAGTGTGGTTGCGACACAACAAGACCGGCGTGACAACTGAGTCTGAGTAGGAATGAAGATGGCGTCCATAGCGACTGGGTGATTATAAAACTTGTCAAAGTGGTGGATCGAATGCACTTGTTGAAGTGAAGGATCTGACTGGTGATGAAGTACTCGACCACTCAGGAGAGTGTCATTCCAAATGAGATGCATCCCCCGAGTGTGGCGTAGCCCCTGAGCTTACTACAGTCTTCGACAATGGACATGTCGGAATATGAGAAATATAGTTTTGAATGGATAATTTGCAATTCATCGAGTCGGACTCGGGTAAAGATTAGGAGAAGCTTTCGAGTGATACTCGAAAGAGGCAAACTCGCAAAAGAGTGAAGTGTGAAGTTTAATTATAAAAGGGACTTATCTGTCTCATGCCCGACGAGGTCTGCATCATTGATACGATGAAGAGGATTCCACAAAGGGGTTGGCCGGATGTGTTTGAAGTCAACAGAGCGACAAGGTCAGTGTTGTGGTGTGCTAGGACCGGTATGGTGACCGAGTCGGAGCAGCGATGAAGTTGGCGCATAGGGCCGTCGAGTGATAGCGTAACTTGTGTAAAAAATGGCACAAGCCAACGAAATAATTTCTCAAGGAAATTTGATGTGTGCTAAAATGATTTGTGTGAATAACACCCATAGACACCCGCTGGGAGTGCAAGGGGCTTGCTGGTGAACCAGCAAGAGTCTAAAAGAGCGAAGGATCCGTTCAAACTTGTTGAAGCGATGGATCCGACTGAACTCATTGGAATACTGGCTCAAATAAAACGGAAATGTAGTGTTTCGACTGAGTTGCAGCCCCGGAGGACCGATGCAAACTCGAAATGAAGAATGACACATGGTGTTCGTGAATGATGTATGCGAAAAAATGGAAACTGGACTGGTGAGTCACATAACCAGTACTAAGCAAGTATGTGAAAATAAGCAGCCGAGCGTAGAGGTACACTCGGTGGCGTGGCCTCCAAGTGAACGTGATGTGTGAATTACAGGATACTCGGGAAGACGGAAATAACAGAAAGTAAAATGACTTAGCTGTCTGAAGGCGCGTGAGTGGCCGAGTGGTGAAGATGTGTTCAACCGATGGCAATGCAAGGGGCGACCGATTGATGTAGATGTGTCCAACTGAGTGGCGACGCACGGGGCGGCTGAGTGGTTATGAGGTGACCAACCTATGGCGACGCACGGGGCGGCCGAGTGGTTATGAGGTGACCAACCTATGGCGACGCGCGGGGCGACCAAGTGGTTATGAGGTGACCAACCTATGGCGACGCGCGGGGCGGCCGAGTGGTTATGAGGTGACCAACCTATGGCGACGCGCGGGGCGGCCGAGTGGTTATGAGGTGACCAACCTATGGCGACGCGGGGCGGCCGAGTGGTTATGAGGTGACCAACCTATGGCGACGCGCGGGGCGGCCGAGTGGTTATGAGGTGACCAACCTATGGCGACGCGCGGGGCGGCCGATTGGTTATGAGGTGACCAACCTATGGCGACGCGCGGGGCGGCCGAGTGGTTATGAGGTGACCAACCGATGGCGACGCGCGGGGCGGCCGAGTGGTTATGAGGTGACCAACCTATGGCGACGCGCGGGGCGGCCGAGTGGTTATGAGGTGACCAACCTATGGCGACGCACGGGGCGACCGTTGAAGTAGACGCGTCCCGCGGAGTGACGATGCGCGGGCGTTCGATGAAGTAGACGCATGCCACGCAGTGATGAGGCACGGGGCGTCCTAGTGAAGTAGACGCGTCCCACGGAGTCGTGTCCAACGGAGCGACGACGCGCAGGGCGGCCGTTGGACAGGGTGATGAAGTCGCGAACATCCGAATGACAATGACGTGCGGGTGCTTGAGTGCCAGCAGGCTGCCCGAGTGGACCGTTGTTCCATTGAGCTTTAGTCTCGTCCGAGTAAAACCGCAGCAGTAATCGAACCGGCATGTGTAGTACCGCCGAGCAGCCGAAGCCGGAAGGATTCGTTGCCGCGTGTCCGCTCGGCCGATGCCGGAAGGAGGTGTTCCCCTCGGGCTGTCATCGAGCCGCAGTGCCCGCGCGATGTGCCAGCTAATCGATGCCGGAGGGAGGGACCACCGAGTGCCTAAAGCTGTCCGGGAGTGCAATGCATCCGAGTGGATTCTCCCGAGTAACCGGGTCGTTCTCCCGAGTCTATCTCCGTTTAGCTCCGATGATGGAGCGAGGAGTCGCTTGACGCCGGAAGGAAGAGCTACTCGGCACCAGAGGGAGGAGGCGATCGGGGCCGGGTAAGGAGCTGCTCGGCGTCAGAGGGAGAAACCGTCGAGCATCCATGCTGTGTGTTATTTGCTTCTGTTCGAAAGATCCATCGTATGACCCTGCGAGTTTGCAAGTAAAGCCACGGTTAAAATGTTGTGTGGTTATACCTGCATGCATGCATGCATGCATCCATTAATTGGTGCAGAAATAGCGAAAGTAAAGCGCTCTTTGGCCGCCGTAATCAGGTAACCGACGCTGGAAATCCCCACTAATTGGCCGCTTAATGAGACGGTCAATTAACTCCTCGGAAGGTTTATGAGGCCCACGTCCTGAACCTGTACGCGCATGCATGAGGCTTTAATTAGTGGCAGTTAAGCAAGAGTTAAGGCCGTTCATGCATGTAAGCAAGTTCCCTTTCCCACGGCCATTTATCCCCTGCATGCAGGAAATAAATGGAAAGGAATTAAAGTTAGAAGGAAAGTGAAAGATGGGGCGCAGAACTCCCTGGCCGGCCATGGCAGCGGCGGTTTTTGGCACGGATCCATCGCGAGAGGCGGCCGCGATGAATCCGAAAAGCGGGCGGCGTCTTTCCTACGAGGGCTACGCGGGCGGAGCTGATCGGAGACGTGGACAGCCCCGGCGTTGGTGCCGCGTCCCGGCCGTGCATCCAGCGCGGAGGTCGTCGTGCGGCGGTTCATAAGGGACGCCCCCGCAACATGCCGTGTCACGGCATCACGGAGAGGTGGCTGCAGCACCAGGCCTGCGCGCACGTCATAGTGACCACACCGAGCGCCCGTGCTGCCAGATGGACTGTTGAGCGCCTGCGATCATTGCAGTCGGCTGACAGTCGGGTTGAAGTAGTTTGAGAAGAGGAAGCAGGAGGTGCAGTCCGGCGCTCTGGTGGCTGCGCGTGAGGACGGATGGCCGCGACTCTTGGCGCATCGTGTTGATGCCCTGTTCCCTTCCTCATCTCTTCTTTGATTTATTCATGCATGGGTGTGTCTGATCCTGCAGGAGGAAAAGACAAACTCATTCTTAGACAATGTATTGTAGAGATTAGATCGAATGGATACTTCCTTGGTCCTTTTGTTTGTACGAATGGCGCGATGACCAGAGCTCTAGCGACCAACTTCTCTGGCGATGGTAGTTGATTCGCTGTTGAAGATTGGAGAAAAAACCATTTGCATCATGGCTCGAAAGAGGCCATGACCCACAGTGGGCGCCAACTGTCGTGGGAACGATTCCGACAATAATAAGGTATAGGGTAACGGAGCATGATCTATCGAGATGCATATGGGTGGCACGGTGATTTTAGCGAGTTCGGGCCTCTCACGATGGAGATAACAACCCCACGTCTCGTGCTCCGGAGAGGCTTTGTTTTATCCGAGTATATATCCGGAGATTACAATATGTGTGAGAGAGAGAGGAACGGATCCCCATGCCTGAGCTAAGTCTTGAGACTAATGGTGAAAAGAGAGAGAGGTGGCAGAAGAAGCCCCCTAAGTCTAGTGGTGGGGGTGGCTTATATAGAGTGGCCACCCCCTCACCTCCTATGTTACAAAGTGGGGCATGAGTGCCATAATGCCAGCCCATTACCAAGCCCTCACCATGAATGATGTCGACTGTATATCCGAGTGAGTCGTACGGTCGAGTGGTGAACTGTCATCCGAGTGGATGGTATACTGCTTGGTCGAGTGGATAGTATGCTGCTTGTCCGAGTGGATAGTATGTCTGTATGAAATTTATCTGGACCCACATGTTGTGTGGACCCCATGCTTTATGATACTTCGACCCTTCGTGGGCCTACCTGTTATGCGTATCCCCAACAGGAGTTAATCTCCCGGATGACGCGGTCGTTGACAGAATCCTTCAGTCGCTTCCACCAAGCTACAAGAGCTTTGTGATGAACTTCAATATGCCGGGGATGGACAAAACCATTCTTGAAGTATATTCAATGCTAAAATCAGCGGAGGTGGAAATAAAAAAGGAACATCAAGTGTTGATGGTGAATAAAACCACTAAGTTCAAGAAGGGAAAGGGTAAAAAGGGTTTCAAGAAAGACGGCAAGGGAGGTGTCGCACCCGGCAAGCAAGCTGCCGGGAAGAAACCAAAGAATGGACCCAAGCCTGAGACTGAGTGTTTTTATTGCAAGGGAAGTGGTCATCGAAGCGGAACTGCCCCAAGTACTTAGCGGACAAGAAGGCCGGCAACACCAAAGGTATATGTGATACACATGTAATTGATGGGTACCTTACCAGTACTCGTAGTAGCTCCTGGGTATTTGATACCGGTGCGGTTGCTCATATTTGTAACTCAAAACAGCAGTTGCGGAATAAGCGGAGACTGGCGAAGGACGAGGTGACGATGCGTCGGGAATGGTTCCAAGGTCGATGTGATCGCTGTCGGCACGCTACCTCTACATTTACCTACGGGATTAGTTTTAAACCTCAATAATTGTTATTTAGTGCCAGCTTTGAGCATGAACATTGTATCTGGATCTCGTTTAATACGAGATGGCTACTCATTTAAATCCGAGAATAATTGTTGTTCTATTTATATGAGAGATATGTTTTATGGTCATGCCCCGCTGTTCAATGGTTTATTCTTGATGAATCTCGAACGTGATGTTACACATATTCATAGTGTGAATACCAAAAGATGTAAGATCGATAATGATAGTCTCACATACTTGTGGCACTGCCGCCTTGGTCACATTGGTGTCAAACGAATGAAGAAGCTCCATGCATATGGACTTTTGGAGTCTCTTGATTACGAATCATTTGACACGTGCGAACCATGCCTCATGGGTAAAATGACCAAGACTCCGTTATCCGGAACAATGGAGCGAGCAACCAACTTATTGGAAATCATACATACCGATGTGTGCGGTCCAATGAGTGTTGAGGCACGCCGGCTATCAAGTTATGTTCTCACCCTCACTGATGACTTGAGTAGATATGGGTATGTCTACTTAATGAAACACAAGTGTGATACCTTTGAAAAGTTCAAGGAATTTCAGAGTGAGGTTGAAAATCAACGTGACAGAAAAATAAAGTTCTTACGATCAGATCGTGGAGGGGAATATTTAAGTCACGAAATTGGCACGCACTTAAGGAAAAGTGGAATCGTTTCACAACTCACACCGCCTGGAACACCTCAGCGTAATGGTGTGTCCGAACGTCGTAATCGCACTCTATTGGATATGGTGCGATCTATGATGTCTCTTACCGATCTACCGCTCTCATTTTGAGGCTATGCTTTAGAGACTGCCGCATTCACTTTAAATAGGGCTCCGTCGAAATCTGTTGAGACGACACCATATGAATTATAGTTTGGGAAGAAACCTAAGCTGTCGTTTCTAAAAGTTTGGGGATGTGATGCTTATGTCAAGAAACTTCAACCTGAAAAGCTCGAACCCAAGTCGGAAAATGCGTCTTCATAGGATACCCTAAGGAAACCATTGGGTATACCTTCTACCTCAGATCCGAAGGCAAGATCTTTGTTGCCAAGAACGGGTCCTTTCTGGAGAAAGAGTTTCTCTCGAAAGAAGTAAGTGGGAGCAAAGTAGAACTTGATGAAGTACTGCCTCTTGAAGCGGAAAGTAGCGCAACTCAGGAAGATGTTCCTGTGGTGCCTTCACCAACTAGAGAGGAGGTTAATGATGATGATCAAGGTACTTCGGATCAAGTTGCTACTGAACTTCGTAGGTCCACGAGGACACGTTCCACACCAGAATGGTATGGCAACCCCGTCCTGGAAATCATGTTGTTAGACAACGGTGAACCTTCGAACTATGAAGAAGCGATGGTTGGCCCAGATTCCAACAAATGGCTTGAAGCCATGCAATCCGAGATAGGATCCATGTATGAAAACAAAGTATGGACTTTGACAGACTTATCCGATGATCGGCGAGCAATAGAAAATAAATGGATCTTTAAGAAGAAGACGGACGCGGATGGTAATGTTACCATCTACAAAGCTCGACTTGTCACTAAGCGTTATCGACAAGTTCAAGGGGTTGACTACGATGAGACCTTCTCACCCGTAGCGAAGCTTAAGTCCGTCCGAATCATGCTAGCAATTGCCGCATTCTATGATTATGAGATATGGCAAATGGACGTCAAAACGGCATTCCTTAACGACTTTCTTAAGGAAGAATTGTATATGATGCAGCCGGAAGGTTTTGTCGATCCTAAGAATGCTAACAAGGTACGCAAGCTCCAGCGCTCCATCTATGGGCTGGTGCAAGCATCTCGGAGTTGGAACATTCGCTTTGATGTAATGATCAAAGTGTTTGGGTTTATGCAGACTTATGGAGAAGCCTGCGTTTACAAGAAAGTGAGTGAGAGCTCTGTAGCGTTTCTCATATTATATGTGGATGACATACTGTTGATGGGAAATGATATAGAACTCTTGGAGAGCATAAAGGCCTACTTGAATAAGTGTTTTTCAATGAAGGACCTTGGAGAAGCTGCTTACATATTAGGCATCAAGATCTATAGAGATAGATCGATACGCCTCATAGGTCTTTCAAAAAGCACATACCTTGATAAGATATTGAAGAAGTTCAATATGGATCAGTCCAAGAAGGGGTTCTTGCCTGTGTTGCAAGATGGGAAATTGAGCTCGGCTCAATGTCCGACCACGGCAAAAGATAGAGAAAAGATGAGTGTCGTACCCTATGCCTCAGCCATAGGGTCTATCATGTATGCCATGCTGTGTACCAGACCTGATGTAAACCTTGTCGTAAGTTTGGTAGGAAGGTACCAAAGTAATCCCGGCATGGAACACTAGACAGCAGTCAAGAATATCCTGAAGTACCTGAAAAAGGACTAAGGATATGTTTCTCGTTTATGGAGGTGACGAAGAGCTCGTCGTAAACGGTTACGTCGATGCTAGCTTCGACACAGATCTGGAAGACTCTGTCACAAACCGGATATGTGTATATTTTGAATGGTGGGGCAGTAAGCTGGTGCAGTTGCAAGCAAAGCGTCATGGCGGGGTCTACATCTGAAGCAGAATACATGGCAGCCTCAGAGGCAGCACATGAAGCAATCTGGATGAAGGAGTTCATTACCGACCTAGGAGTTATTCCCAATGCATCAGGGCCGATGACTCTCTTCTGTGACAACACTGGAGCTATTGCCCTTGCCAAGGACCCCATGTTTCACAAGAAGACCAGGCACATCAAGCGTCGCTTCAACTCCATTCGTTAAAATGTTCAAGATGGAGACATAGATATTTGCAAAGTGCATATGAATCTGAATGTCGCAGATCCGTTGACTAAACCTCTTCCATGAAAGCAAAACATGATCAACACCAGAACTCTATGGGTGTTCGATTCATCACAATGTAAATATATTATTGACTCTAGTGCAAGTGGGTGACTGTTGGAAATATGCCCTAGAGGCAATAATAAAATTATTATTATTATATTTCCTTGTCCATGATAATTGTCTATTGTTCATGCTATAATTATGTTATCTGGAAATCGTAATACATGTGTGAATACATAGACCACAACATGTCCCTAGTGAGCCTCTAGTTGACTAGCTCGTTGATCAATGGATGTTTACGGTTTCCTGACCATGGACATTTGATGTCATTGATAACGGGATCACATCATTGGGAGAATGATGTGATGGACAAGACCCAATCCTAAGCATAGCACAAGATCATGTAGTTCGTCTGCTAGAGCTTTTCTAATGTCAAGTATCATTTCCTTAGACCATGAGATCGTGCAACTCCTGGATACCGTAGGAGTGCTTTGGGTGTACCAAACGTCACAACGTAACTGGGTGGCTATAAAGGTACACTACAGGTATCTCCGAAAGTGTCTGTTGGCTTGGCACGGATCGAGACTGGGATTTGTCACTCCGTATGACGGAGAGGTATCTTTGGGCCCACTCGGTAATGCATCATCATAATGAGCTCAATGTTACCAAGTGGTTGGTCACGGGATCATGAATTATGGAACGAGTAAAGTGACTTGCCGGTAACGAGATTGAATGAGGTATTGGGAAACCGACGATCGAATCTCGGGCAAGTAACGTACCGATTGACAAAGGTAATTGTATACGGGATTACTTGAATCCTCGACATCGTGGTTCATCCGATGAGATCATCGTGGAACATGTGGGAGCCAACATGGGTATCCAGATCCCGCTGTTGGTTATTGGCAGGAGAGCTGTCACGGTCAGGTCTGCGTGATTCCCGAACCCGTAGGGTCTACACACTTAAGGTTCGATGACGCTAGGGTTATAAGGAAGATATGTATGTGATTACCTAATGTTGTTCGGAGTCCCGGATGAGATCCTAGACGTCACGAGGAGTTCCGGAATGATCCGGAGGTGAAGATTTATATATGGGAAGTTGTCATACGGTCACCGGAAAAGTTCGGGGGCATATCGGTATTGTACCGGGGCCACTGGAGGGGTTCCGGGGGTCCACCGGGAGCGTCGACCTCTCTCGGAGGGCCTTATGGGACGTAGAGGGAAGGGAACCAGCCCCTAGGAGGGCTGGGCGCATCCCCCCTTGGTCCCATGCGCCTAGGGTAGGGGGGAACCCTAAGGGGGGCGCCTCCCTTGCTTGGGGGCCAAGCCCCCCCCCCCTTGGCCGCCGCCCCCCTCTAGATCCCATCTAGAGGGGCCGCCCCCCTTCCCCCTTCTCCTATAAATAGAGGGGCGAGGGGAGGGCTGCAGCACCACATCCAAGGCGCAGCCCCTCACCTCCACAACACCTCTCCTCCTCCGTTAAGAGCTTGGCGAAGCCCTGCCGGAGTACTGCCACTCCATCACCACCACGTCGCCGTGCTGCTGTTGGAGCTCTCTTCCTCAACCTCTCCCTCCTCCTTGCTGGATCAAGGCACGGGAGACATCTCCGCTCCATACGTGTGTTGAACACGGGGGTGCCGTCCGTTCGGCACTAGGATCATCGATGATTTGGATCACGACGAGTACGACTCCATCAACCCTGTTCTCTTGAACGCTTCCGCTCGCGATCTACAAGGGTATGTAGATGCACTCCTCTCTCTCTCTCTCTCGTTGCTAGATGACTCCATAGATTGATCTTGGTGATGCGTAGAAAATTTTAAATTTCTGCTACGATCCCCAATAAAAACATATATTGTTATGCAAGTCGCCTGACTTGGGTCAGTCTACCATTTTAGGCGGTTGGATGAATATCCTACGTCTCCTAACCCTTCTTACTCACCTCTTCTTCTTCCCAAACATACCACAGCACGGGCCGTACAGATACTCCCCAACATGCGGTTGGATAAACATACTCTATGAACGAAAATTATGTGTCAGCTGTAGGATGGCTGAGTTTGGTTTGTTCACATGCGTCAGCACGTGTCAGTGAGGGTGCATTCCCTTGGTTGGGTTTGCGGCGTGCAGGAGCAACTGTGTGAGGGTGCGGTGCGACCGCGGCGTGCAGGAGCGACCGTTTGAGGGTGCGGTGCGACCGCGACAGTAGTGCGCAAGTGTACCTCCTTTTCATTTTGAATACTTTAAGCAAGCTTGGCAAAAATGTGTGGCGAAGTATGGCGATGCAAGGCCTAGACCCAAACAGGATAAGTACGTACTACGTACTAGGAGTACTAGTGTTAAAAAGAAAGGCGGGGTTTTCCTTCGCGGGATTAATCGATACAAATCCTCGTTTCACGTGTCAATTAATGCGTATTTTTTCTCCAAAGCCCAAAGAGCTAACCATCTCACTCCTCATCGCTTGATTAATGCAGCGCCATGCAAACCAACCTTCTCACTTCCGCATGCATGCAGGGATATTAATGTCCTTGGTTGCTAGTACGAGGCAAACCCCATCAATTTTGCCTCGATTAGTGTTAGTGCCCTTTTGCAAATTGTAATTTTGATATACTGGCCTTGTGTACAAAAAAATGGAGGTAGTAACTATATTTGACCTCCTTCCCCATTGCGGTGATGTCGATGATATCTCGAACGTTGTGGTTTGGCGAAGTGCGTTCGACGGAGAACACCGAGTGAGGGAGACCAGGGTAAGTCATTCGCAAGTGCTGCCTGCAAGCCGAGACAACCGCCTTATTTGCATCTAGAAAGTCCGTTGAACCAAAGGATGCATAAATGTACTAGTACTACTCGTACACAATAGCGTCGTCTGTCCAGCTTAGTGCGGTGAGATGGTTTCTCGAAGAAGACGATGGAGAAGCGGAGTCAGCGAAGAGTGAAACGATGGTTGCTTCGTCCGTGCTTTGTGTTTTGACGCCTCACTGCTTTGTGATTTGTGATAGAAGGGACAGGGGAGTAGACTCTGTGCTCTATACTGTACATGCGTCCAAGCACGGGATAAAGAGGGGAGACGTTGCATTTTTCTATTCCTTCAATCAATCAATCAATCAGGGAGCTTCGGTTCCATCCTTTTGGCTTTGGCAACACCGTCCACAATGGTTCCCACGATGCCAAAAGCTATTTTCACATTTGGCTACACACGGTGGATGCCCTTAACCGTACCACTTGGTTTTGCTCCTGTGTGCTATCTATACAAATCTCAATTATATTGATCTAAAAAATTGTAGAATCAAGATTAGTAAAAAGGAGGTGATTTTGCCGCGCAGATGGCAGGGGACGTTTCTTATTTTTAGAGGACGTTGTCCTGGTGGTTTGCTAACATGCGGTCCCACGTGTCCGTGCTTTACCAAGCCGTTCCACTTCCCACATGAGTCAGAACAACGGCAGAAGCAACACGTGGTTAACTTGAAGAAGATGAGGGAGAAGCGGATTCAGCAACGAGTGAAATGATGGTTGCTTCGTCCCTCCAACTTCTTTTTTAGCATTATTACTTCGTCCCTCCAACTTAACTGTGGTAAAGGTGCAGCTTTGTGATTTGACGCCTCATTGCTCATTACTACGCCGGCGCCATGAGACTGCTCTGCATTGTATTCCGGTATGGCACGTGGACCCGGTAGCTTGATGTCCCACATGTCGGCGAAAGGGACTAGAAGATTTATGAAAGAGAGCGCTCCACTCTTACGAAGGAGGAGTACACGACACGACGGCCCAGTGAACTGTCACTTGTACTGTATAGTACTATAGTTTTGTTGTTTCGCATGATCCATCGATACAAACCCGATTAAACAGGAAAGGGCGGGATTTTTCCCGCGCGGTATATGATATTGGCCATACATTTCAAAGGCAATTTGAATGTATGCAAACTGAATAATTAAGTAACAATATGATATCTAGTAAAACTAGAAACACATATGATTTATTGTGTTAGAGTGTAGTAGTAGTGTTGTATTGCATAGTTGTTAGATGTAACATGCCAGAACGTGTAGAGATGTAGTTTTGGAGGGCCTACAGAGAGAAAAGTGTAATACGTTCACCGAACTTCAAAATAAGCTAATTACGGTCACTATATATGTTTTGCGGTGATTATACGGTCACTTGCTCATGGTTCAGCATCGGATTGCACTCTGTTGACTGGCCAAATAGTCTGCATGGCACCATGTTGACTAGTTAAATTGACCATGTTCCTTGTGGGTCCCACTTATTAGTTCGCATAGGGAAAAGGTCAGATAAACACAAATTTACACAGGCGCGACAAGACTCCAACCCGTGCGGGAATCACCTGGTTGTGTATGTGTCTGTCAGGTCCTGAGGTGTGCGCATGCACGTGTAGGTTGAGCACTTGAGCGTAAGAGTGTGTGTTGGTCGTGTGGTGTACTGGTGTGTGCATGCATGCATGCATGTGTGCGTGCGTGGCTGCGTGTGTACGTGTGAGTTTTGCGTGCGTGCGTCGGTGCATGTGTTCGTGTGAGTGTTGCGTGCATGTAGTTCGTGTGCATGCGTGCGTGTGTGTATAATCACCACACCAGCTCCTGTGGCTCAGCATACCAATACAAGGCCACCTTGTCCGCTGTGCCCACGGTCATGACTTCGAACCACCGTCCAATATTTTTTGTCGTTTGTTTTCATTCTTACTAGCAAGATGGCCGTGCGTTGCACGTAACATCAAGATGCATTTGTATGACTAGTTTATCTTGTGAGAGAAAAGGATGAATGTGGGAAGGCCTTATTTGCAAATGTGGAGAGGTGTGTGGGTACCTTTTTGCAAAATTGTCATAGTTTCTTTCCTATCCGTCAGATATAAATCGGACGACCTATATTGCAGGATGGCAGGCACACCAACATCACCAACTCTGTTTTTTATAAGTGTATTTTATATTTTATAAGAGTGTAGATGTAGAGTAGATACAAACCAACAGGTGGGCCCGATGGTAGTGGGATAATGTGATGCAACACTAGAGGTGCCACGTGGAGCGTTTAACTGGTCAACTAGTCGTGTCTTGAGCAAATACAGAGTTGTACGGTGAGCTCGTGACTGTATATAAATGGTGACCGTAATGAGTGGATTCTGAAGTCCAATGTACGTATCGTGCTTTCGCTTCAAATACAATAATCATCACTGTATATATCGCAATAGAAAGATGAAACATGTGTGAATGTGATGGGGGCTTACTTTTAGAGGACCTAGAGATAGTTTGTGTGCGTACGTGAAAGGGGCGTAGAAGGGGGGGTATGTGATGGAGAGGGAGATGCTCTTCGTTTCTCTTTATTATGACTAACTTTATATATAGTATAAAAATATACAAATTCACAGAGCGGAATAAATATCATTGTGGGCACCATGCAATGCAAATTAGCGTTCATACTCCTCCATATAACTTTGTAATGTTGTATATATGTAGAAATTCTAAAATAATTTTTGGCCACACTTTATTCAAAAGGAATGTTGTATGCGAACTAAACGTGAAGAGAGGGCTTTTAGATCAATGGGGTATGTGATGTAACATGTGTGAATGTGTAGTTGATGCATTTGGTAGGGCCTAGAGAGGTATGTGTGTGTATTACGTATTCGAGAGAGGCATGGATAGAGGGCCGACGGGGGGGGGGGGCGTGGGAGAGATAGCACAAGAAATGAGAGTGGTCTAGGGAGAGAGAGACGAATATGACGTCACTGCGAGAGATTCCCTTGAGTGTGTATATGCAAGGGGGGAGTGGATAGAGGCACCAAGAGAATATATTTTGTGTGTGTGGTGTCTGTGTTGGTATGTGTGGGTGTGAGAAGATAACGAGACATGGGGGCAGAGGGTGTGTCACCGCGTGAGGTTCGGTGGGTCGAGGTGAGGCCCTTCGTTCGGTTCCGTCCTACGCCACATTGGTCGGCCCGTGACGCATTTAGGGTGACCCATGGATGACTAGTCGTACAAGACAAAGATAGCATAATTGTGAAGGACTCTATGTCCACTGACAAAGCCGGCTAGGATTTGTAATCCTAGGTTCTCGGACTAAGGTAACCCCTTTATCTCTGATATTACTATTCATCCAACCTAACTTTAAGGGGCATCCTATAGAATGCTCTGCTAGAATCATACTCGTCGATTAGGAAGAGAGGTGTGAGACAATGCGTGAGAGACATGCCTAAAGATAATGTGCGTACAGGAGACACGTAGGCAGGTCTATGTATATAGAAAGGGTCGATGGGGATTGTGCGTGTGTATGCTTGCGAGAGGAAGGGTTCTTGTGATAAAGGTTAGTGAAAACAGTCGTAAATGGTTACGAGAGGGAGGGAGGGTTATAACGAGAGCATGTGTGCGAGAAAGACACCTCGGGAGAGAGCATGTGAGCATGTGTGAGAGACCACCGATCAAGAGTGCAACTACACGTAAAAGACTACTGTATACATTGATTAAAGATATAAATTGTATCCAAATATTAGGATGGGATCATGATATTTGCAATTCGCATAAAGAACGGTCATTGATCCATCAGACATCTAGATTCTATCGAATTTGAGCATGACTATGTTATTATTCGACACAATTGATCCACATAGTTAGTATTTTAAACTCCAGAAAATGCATCGCTTTAGCAATCGAATATAAACATGAGTATAGTTCATGTTGTGTGTGTAAAGCACATTATACATACGAAAGTTACACAATGAACATTATAAATAGCTACCTATGAACTAGCATACATTTGAATTCAACTTAAGGTGGTTAAAAAAAATCGAATTCAACATGAAGTCCATTTAATTATTTGAATTTGATATCATGGCATTTGTAAATCATACCTAAATTATGGGAGCACCAATCTTTGCTCTGATTTTGTACATAATAGCATATGTAGTCGTGTACAAAATAGATTCAAATTTAGCTCCTCCATTCCAAAATAATCGTAGTTATAGGATTTTCAAGTGTCAAAATTTCAAAAAGAAGAGGATAATTTAATGAGGTTTTCAAACATACAAGGTCAAATTTAACGTTGTCTATTTAGGTCAATCTTCAAAGTTCAAGAGTACTCTAAACGTGAATGCTTGTGTTTCAAAATTTTGAACGGCGCCAAAGAGCCTCTACTACTCAAACCGCTGTGAAACCAATGTTTAGTAGTACAAGGAAATTACTTTTCTAATAACTCCGACCCGTGAAACCTACCGGTCCGACGTCCAAAAGTCTAAACCGGGGTAGGTTTGTAGCTTCATCTAGACGCCACGCAACCGCCTCCGAAAAACATTCATACACAATGGCCGCCTAAGCACACATGAGCGCGGCCGAAATCGCTCCCGCCCACTATTTGGGACACCTGGGATTACCATCCTACCCCCGACCCGCAGTAGTTCTGAAATTTAAGAGGGGGACAAAGTTTGTACTTCCCCAAATTTCAAACAAGCGCGTCCCATCTTCTGTTCAAAAAAGCCGAAAACAAGCGTGTCCCAGACCGAAACATGGTTCTCCCCCTCCCCCCACCCACCCGTCCAATTCCCCATTCATACTCCGTGGGCGCAAAAACTACCTCTCTACCAGCCGCGAAACCCCGGCGTCCTCCATCCGCCACCCCATCCCACCCATCAACCGCCGCCCTCCTCCATCACGCCGGAGCCGATATCCCGACGTGGTCGTCCACCGCAACCTCAACCGCAACGCCCTCCACGGCTAGTAGTTGAAGCCGAGGCCGAGCCGTCCGTACCCGAGCCAATTCAACCACGCCGTCCTGCGCCTCACCGCTGCCGCTCCAACTTCGCCACCCTCCACCGTGCCGGAGCTGTTCCTTCTACGCCGTTCTTCGCCGCCTCAGATTTGCTTCCCCTCCGCCGATATACGGCCACGGCAACACAGTCAACAACTTGGCCATGGGTTTGTCCAAGAATCCACGGTTCTCCAAAACATCGGTTCCCCGGGGAGAAAAAGGAAGATCGCCGCGACATATGGATGAGACCACACTGGCAACCGATAAGGGTACTCCTCTTCCCTTATTCGCGCAAATCTTACGTGTCTGCTTGCACGGTATTCATCCCACAGAAGACACTAGTTGACTGCTTCCTCTTGATACTAGATGTTCCTAGTAACTCACAATGCACAAGGTTTCTCGTCGTATACTATTTCACCTTAGCTAGAGGTTCGTCGCCCCCTGAATTTCAATTCCTGGTCAGTTGATTCCCAATTAACGGAAGCATTCCCCGGTGTAACAGGCGGTAGTCCGCCTATTACACCGGGGAAGCAGCGCCTCGGTGTTTATCTTAGGGGCATGTGGGGCCTAGAGCTACTGGCGCCCGATCTGGAGGTCGACCGAAATTAAAGGGATGGCCTGGGGGCGCTGCCAAGCACGACGGTGGTATGAGGTCGAGGAGAGGGCGGGGTGGCGGAGGCAGGGGTCTGTTTTGGTTTTCAGGTTCCGGCAAAAGCCTTAAGGTTCGAACTCTGGTGTGCGCGTGAAGATCTCTCCCTCACAGGTTACGCCCTCACACACTTCGCGATCTCTAGGCTAGTTCGACGAACTCGCAACACAAGGGACACAAGATTTATACTGGTTCAGGCCACCGTTGTGGTGTAATACCCTACTCCAGTGTGTGGTGGTGGATTGCCTCTTGGGCTGAGGATGAACAATACAAAGGGAAGAACAACCTCCTGAGGAGAGGTGTTCTTGTGCTTGGTGAACTTGTGTGGGCGAGGATGATCTCGAGGTGAGTCCTGGTGGATGAGGATCTGATCCCCCTACTGTGGTGGTGGCTAGTCCTATTTATAGAGGCCCTGGTCCTCTTCCCAAATATTGAGCGGGAAGGGATCCCACAATGGCCAATTTGAAAGGGGACAACTAGTACAGCTTATCATGACAAAAGTAGTCTTCGCCTGCAAAAGGCTCTGGTGGTGACGTCGTCTTGGGCTACATGGTGACCTCCATCTTGCCATCCTGCTGGTCTAGGTCTCGTTGCACCGATATGGAAACCTTTGCTTGACGCCTTGGTACTCCTCGCCTACGCTTGCCCCCTTAGTACCAAAGAGGAAACAAGGACACTGCGCGCGCTGGCGCCCGCCTGGCCTTGGTCGTCATGGCTCACGTCACGAGAACCTCGCGAGGTTTGCCTTGCCTTGATCTCTGCGCCCCTCGCGAGCCAGCCTGGTGAGGCTGCTCCCGAGGAGGTCTTGTGTCATCTGCCTCGCGAGGGTCTTGAAAGCTTGTTGGTGAAGATGGGCCGTATGGGCCCGCTCGCAGAGCCACGCCGTGGGCCACAGGAAGGCAAGTCTGGGGACCCCCGTTCCCAGAATGCCGAAAGTAGCCCCCGGGCCAAAGGCGCGCTCGGGCTTGGCTTCGAGGCGAAGCCAAAGGGCAAGTGCGGAGCGCCGCGGGCCCCAATAGCCTGCAGCCTTGGTCGACACGTTGCGGTTGATTGGACATGGGCGTCTCCGCTTCCCCATGCTGCCTTGATACCCGTCTGGCTAGGCGGCCACCGCAGTCTACACGGTTTCCTTCCCCTCGTTGCGGCACACTCCCCAATGCTTGCGCTTTATCGAAGCTAACCTTCTTCTCCCAATCCGAGCTGAGCTCATCTCTCCCATCCCCATGGCCCCGGATCAAACAGAGAAAGGGAAGGAGCCCCTGTCCTCCGCCGAACTACATCCATCCATTGAGCCCGCCGTTGGCAGGTCGCTGATGCTCAACCAAGAAGCCATGGACAAGGTGCGCCCCATGCTCACCTCCAGCTTCAATGAGTGGGGGAAAATGGTGGCCTGGCCAGCATCTCAAGCTCGTGTCGATAGGACGGCCACCAAGGTCCCATTCTTCATTGACGCCCTCTGGGCCGGCCTGGTTCCTCCCTTTTCTGCCTTCTTCAATGTAGTGCTCGCCCATTACCAGATCCACATGATGCACCTCGATCCTCAATCCATGACCCTTCTCACCGTATTTGCCTTTGTTTGCAAGGCCATGGTGGGCATTGCTCCTTCCGTGGCACTCCTCCGCCACTTCTTCTTGTTGCACCTGACTGATTCCTGACAGACCTCGGGATGCCTGAGCTTCCAGGCCATGGCGGCGACGGCCGACGCGGGGATTGACTTTGAGCTTCCGCCGTCTACGAGCGAGTTTCGGACGCGGTGGGTATTCGTTGATGTCGGAGCGCGCAGCCCCCGGTGCCCGCCATTCCCAACTCTGGTTGGTGCCACCAGAGGCTCGCCGATCCTTGCCTTGTCCCCGTCTGGATCAGGTAGAAGAGGTTGAAGGACTGTGGCGTGACTGCGCCTATGGTGGTGCAGGAGTTCGTCCGGCGCCGAGTTGCTCCACTTTAGCGACACTATCGACCGATGTGGGCCTTGCTCAGCAGCAACGACCACATGAGACTTCAGGAGTCCGGGCTCCCCCTTGAGGCACGGCGAATGGTGCTCGAGGTCCTGACAGGCGTCCCATTGCCTGACGACATGACGAGGACGAGCTGCCGGCCGCAGGTCCAGGCGGGCTCTGGCTGCGGGCGGACGGCTGCTGCAGCAGAGCTTCCTGGGTCGCGGTTGAGGTCTCTGTCACGGGCAACATAGCCCTGGCCCACGGCTGGCAGACGTTTGCCCATGCGCGCGGCCTGGGCAGGCGGTGCACCCTTCACTTCAAGTACGACGGCGATGTGACCCTCTACGTGAGGGTGTTTAGGGAAGATGGTCACCGCGTCGGATGCTGCCCCGAGGTCAACAACGGCGACGAGGATGAGGGCGAACCCGCCCTTGGCATCGACCGCGTCTCGTCCAGCTACGGCGGCTCTTCCCTCGGCGACAGCTCCAGCAGCGGTGGTTATGACCAGCCGCCGTGCTGCCGCACCCGCTTCGAAGGTGGCAGCGGGTCATCTCGTTATCGCGCCCCTGTGAAGCGCGAGTAGGGGTGAGGGAGTCCTGGATTAGGGGGTATCCGGACAGCCGGACTATATCTTTTGGCCGGACAGCTGGACTATGAAGATGCAAGATTGAAGACTTCGTCTCGTGTCCGGATGGGACTCTCTTGGCGTGGAAGGCAAGCTTGACGATACAGATATATAGATCTCCTTCTGTTGTAACCGACTTTGTGTAACTCTAGCCCCCTCTGGTGTCTATATAAACCGGAGGGTTTAGTCCGTAGGACAACAACAATCATACCATAGGCTAGTTTCTAGGGTTTAGCCCCTATGATCTCGTGGTAGATCAACTCTTGTAATACTCATATTCATCAGGATCAATCAAACAGGAAGTAGGGTATTACCTCCATGGAGAGGGCCCGAACCTGGGTAAACATCGTGTCCCTTGCCTCCTGTTACCATCCACCTTAGACGCATATTGGGACCCCCTACCCGAGATCCGCCGGTTTTGACACCGACATTGGTGCTTTCATTGAGAGTTCCACTGTGTCGTCACTACAAGGTTTGATGGCCCCTTCGATCATCGATAATGATGCGGTCCAAGGTGAGGTTTTCCTCCCCGGACAGATCTTCGTGTTCGGCGGCTTCGCACTGCGGGCCAACTCGCTTGGCCAACTGGAGCAGATCGAGAGCTACGCCCCTGGCCATCAGGTCAGGTTTGGAAGCTTGAATTACACTGCCGATATCCATGGAGACTTGATCTTCGACGGATTCGGGCCCACGCCAGGTGTGCCGCACGATCACGACGAGTATGATATAGCTCTGCCGTCGGAAGGTGTTCGGAAGATCACGCCAGCAACTACTCCAGCCTCTAGTCCGGAGCAGATCGCGCCATCCGAGGACGGGAGGATAGACTCCGCCACGGAGGCCACACCCTCAGTGGCGATAGAGCCGAATACTGACCTTACCCTTCACGAGAGCCGTGTGGCGAATCTTTGGACTCGTCCTCGCCACGGACTCCGTACCACCCGTGCCCATGCCTATCGAATCCGATTGGGCCCCAATCATGGAGTTCACCTCCGCAGATATCTTTCAGCACTCGCCCTTCGGCGACATACTGAACTCATTGAAATCACTCTCCCTGTCTGGAGAACCCTGGCCGAACTATGTCCGGCTAGAGTGGGATGCGGACGACGAAGAAATTCAATCCCCACCCACCACCCACTTAGTAGCCACTGTCGACGATTTAACCGACATGCTCGACTACGACTCCGAAGACATCGATGGTATGGACACCGATGCTGGAGACGCATAGGAACCACTGCCCACAGGGCACTGGACCACCACCTCATCATATGATATATACATGGTGGATACACCCAAAGAAGGCAATGGCGACAAGACAACAGAGGACGACCCCTCCAAGAAGCAACCCCAGCGCCGACGTCAGCGGCGCCGCTCTAAGTCTCGCCACAACAAAGGCGGTGATACCGGCACAGGAGATAACAGTACTCTGGATAGTGCCGAAGATGATGACAATCCCCTCCAGAACGATCAAGAGCCGAAGGATGAACAAGCCAGCCCTCCTAAGAGAGCGGCAGAGGGAGAAACGGAGGACGACAACTATATGCCTCCCTCCGAAGACGAAGCGAGCCTCGACGACGAAGAATTTGTCGTGCCTGAGGATCCCGTCGAGCAGGAGCGCTTTAAGCGCCGGCTTACTGCCATAACAAACAGCCTAAGGAAAAAGCAGCAACAGCTTCGAGCTGATCAGGATCTGCTAGCAGATAGATGGACTGAGGTCCTTGCGGCTGAGGAGTACGAACTCGAACGCCCCTCCAGAGGTCACCCCACGTTCGATGCGGCTGATCAGCCACCCCGTGGCCGAGATAGAGAGGTAGTACGGCCTGAAAATCAGCCCGCACCCCGCCGCCATACCAAGGCAACGGGAAACACGCGAGACCTGCGAGACCTGTTGGAAGACAAGGCAAAACACGCTAGATCGATCTATGGATCACGGGGCCGTGCCCCTCCAAGGGACGGTGACCGCCTCGCCGGATACAGTAAAAGCAACCCCAGAAGGGCCGAATACAGCAGGCAGGACTCATACGAGTTGCGTCGCGACATAGCCCAAAGACAGGCGCGCACACCCCTATGCTTCACCAACGAGGTAATGGAGCATGAATTCCCAAAAGGTTTTAAACTCAGAAATATCGAATCATATGATGGTACAACAGATCCTGCGGTATGGATTGAGGACTTCCTCCTCCACATCCACATGGCCCGGGTCATGATCTACATGCCATCAAGTACCTCCCGTTAAAACTAAAGGACCAGCTCGGCATTGGCTGAATAGCTCGCCAGCAGACTCCGTTGGCTGTTGGGAGGATCTGAAGACGATTTCGACAATTTCCAGGGCACTTATGTGCGACCACCAGACGCCGATGACTTGAGCCACATCATTCAGCAGCCAGGTGAATCAGCCAGGAAATTCTGGGCACGGTTCCTAACAAAGAAAAACCAAATTGTCGACTGTCCGGATGCAGAAGCCTTAGCGGCATTTAAGCACAACATCCGTGATGAGTGGCTCGCCCGACACCTCGGCCAGGAAAAGCCGAAATCAATGGCAGCCCTCACGACACTCATGACCCGCTTTTGCGCGGGAGAGGATAACTGGCTGGCTCGTAGTAATAACATATCAAGGAACCTTGGCATTTCAGATACCAAGGATAGCAACGGCAGGTCACGTCGCAGCAAACACAAGCGCCGCAACAACGGTGATAATGCCGAAGGCACGACAGTCAATGCCGGATTCAGAGCCTCTAAATCCAGTCAGCGGAAAAAGCCATTCCAAAGAAGTACTCCGGGCCCGTCCAGTTTGGACCGCATACTCGATCGCTCGTGTCAAATACATGGCACCCCGACAAGCCAGCCAATCACACCAACAGAGAATGCTGGGTGTTCAAGCAGGCCGGCAAGATAAGTGCCGAAGACAAGGACAAGGGGCTGCACAGCGATGACGAGGAGGAGCCCCGGCCGCCGAACACGGGAGGACAGAAGAGGTTCCTGCTACGTCTTGAGCTTGCGTTGGTTTTCCCCGAAGAGGAGAGGATGATGCAGCAGAGTAGCGTAAGTATTTCCCTCAGTTTTTGAGAACCAAGGTATCAATCCAGTAGGAGGCCACGCGCAAGTCCCTCGTACCTACACAAAACAAATAGCTCCTCGCAACCAACGCGAATAGGGGTTGTCAATTCCTTCACGGTCACTTACGAGAGTGAGATCTGATAGAGATGGTAGATAATATTTTTGGTATTTTTGGTATAAAGATGCAAAGTAAAACAAAAAGGCAAAGTAAAGAGCAAAGCAATAATAAAGCGTAGGAAGATTAATATGATGAAGATAGACCCAGGGGCCATAGATTTCACTAGTGGCTTCTCTCAAGAGCATAGGTATTTTACGGTGGGTGAACGAATTACTGTTGAGCAATTGACAGAATTGAGCATAGTTATGAGAGTATCTAGGTATGATCATATATATAGGCATCATGTCCGAGACAAGTAGACCGACTCCTGCCTGCATATACTACTATTACTCCACTCATCGACCGCTATCCAGCATGCATCTAGAGTATTAAGTTAATGAAAACAGAGTAACGCCTTAAGCAAGATGACATGATGTAGAGGAATAAATTCATGCAATATGATAAATACCCCATCTTGTTATCCTCGATGGCAACAATACAATACGTGCCTTGCAACCCTTTCTGTCACTAGGTAAGGACATGTCACATCCCTAGTTCTGGTATGCTCTAGGCTAGCCCTTCATGTGTGCATCATGTTTAAAATTCTCAGAAACTTGAAATGGGGATTGCCTAAACCCTAGCATTAAGGAATTCACTAGGTTCAACCAAAATATTTCCAAGAATTCCAAATGGCTTTCAAAAATGTTCATCATTCTTGGAAAATGTTGGAAACAAAGAATAACAGAGGTGATGCACATTTTTCCATGACATATTTGGGCTCTGGATTAAATCATACTCTATTTGCATTTGGGTATTTAAATGCTATTAAATATTTTAAATTCTCAAATAATCATAAACTAAAATGTTTGCTGTTGGTTATATTCCAACAAGTGGCATTGTGCAGTTTCAAGATTTTTGGGTCTGTTTAAGTATTTTTAATAAAGCCCTAAAGATTACAGAATAAATAGAAAACTGTAACAGAATTAGAAAGAGAGAGAAAGGACTCACCTGGGCCACCTACCTGGCTTACCTGCAGCCCACCTGGCCTGGCACTGCTGGCCCAGTCCACCAGGCCCTCCACCATCTTCAACCTCCTGTCAGTGGGCAGGAGGGTGTGGCCGTCGTGCGCACCCACGCGCTCCGCACCACCTCCTGCTTGCCGACGAGCCCTGGACGCGTGGACGATTTTCCCCGTGTCGTCACGATCCCGCTGACCCCCTCTCACTCTCTCTCGAGCTCGTCCCCCTCCTCTGCTCTCTCTCCCTCTCGCCACCGAACGCCACCATCGCCGCCGTTCGCTGAACCCAAGGCCACCGACCACCCCTCGCCCTGCCGCTGAGCCTAGAAGCTCCGCTGCGTCTGCCTTGGCCTCTCCATCGAGATACGCGACGCCCGGAGGCCCTGCTTCGTCGTCACCGTCGTCCTCTTCACCGACGGGCACCGAAGATCGCCGGCTCCGATTCGGCGCATCCAGAGCTTCCTCGACCTCGCTGTTGTCGCTGCCAGACTCGCCGTGAGCTTCCGTGCAGAACCCCTCCCTTCCCCCTCGCGTTTGCGAGCTCTAGGCCATAGCTCCGTCACGGCCGAACTCCGTCCGCCGCTGACCTTGTCGCCGTCACGGCCACAGCTGCTGCCGCTTGCGTTTAAGCCTGCCAATGCTCTCAGAGAGTCTCCAGGAGCTCAAAGCAGCCAACTGCTGCTGCTCCCATGCTCTGTGGCGTCGATTCGGTCGAGCCCGAACTCCGGCCGCCGCCGAGGTCGACGCCATACTCAACTCCGGCCACCTCGCGGCCTCCCGTTCGGTCCTTTGGATGCGGACGAGCAAGAGCTCCTCCCTAGTGCCCTTAGCGTGCCAAACCACCGCCCGTAGCGCAATCCCGAGCCGCGCCGCCGTCGTTTTGGTCGCCGCCGGCCGAACTCCGGCGAAGCCGACGTGGCCGCGTAATTAGCGCTAACCACCGCCAGCTAGATCACCCACAGACGCTGACAGATGGGCCCCAGCGCCCACTAATTTGGTAATTAGACTAATCCACTGGGCCCACACGTCAGGTTGACTTTGCTGACGTGGTCATTGACCAGACTCCACCATCATTGACCACAGGCAACTTTGTATCCTTGACCAGATGGTCCCCATTGGTCAGGTTTGACCTGGACGGCGCATGTTGACCTACTGAAGTCAGCATGATGCAATGCTGATGAAGTAATAGGTTTTTCTGGATTTATTCTTACTCAAGAAATTCCAGAAAATAGTATAAACTTCTAAAAATCATAGAAATTCAACCATAGCTCCAAATGAAATAATTTATATATGAAAAATTATCAGAAAAATCCAATCTATCCATCTGTACTGGTTTCATGCATGTTTAAACAACTTAACCTTGCTGTTTAGTGCAAAACATGATAAGGCACTATTTAAATTCATAATTTGAGTTTGGGATTGAACCTTTGGTTCAAAATGACCCAAATCCATCTGGTTGTAGTTGCATTAGGCCAACAACTCATATTTCCATATCATGAGCATGCATCATATTGTCATTGCATTGATTGTGTTTCTTCTTTGTTGTCGGTGCCTGTCCCCTCTCAGTAGACGTGTACCGACGATGTGATCGATGACACCGATGAAAAGCTATACTATCTTTAGAAGTGCCAGGCAAGGAAAACCCCCTTGTTCATTCCGATACAATCCCACTCTCTCGCTCCTGCTCTCTTTTACTGCATTAGGACAACATCGTTTCAACTGTTACATGCTGCGGTAGTTAAACCCCTTTCCTCTGCATGACCAGTCATTGCCACAGTAAATAGATGAGACCCACTAGCATGAGTAGGAGTTGTTTGAGCCCTCATGTGCCTACTCATTCATGCTTGTTTGTCATGCCTACTATTGCTTAGAGTTGTGTCAGGTCTGATTCATCGGGGATGAATTGGAATGTGGTGAACATGTCCCTCTTGTTGAGAGCTAAGTGTGTGAACACGATTTGGTAAAGGTAGCGGTGAGAGGCCATGTAGAAGTACATGGTGGGTTGTCTCATTGAAACCGTCCTCAGGAACTGAGTTCTGTTTTTGTGATCCATGAACAGCTACTACCACACATTGGAATGCTTAAGTGCCCCTCTCGACTTATTAATCAACCTGATCTCTGTCCAGGAGTTGCAACTAGTTTCTGGTGTTTGTAGGTAGTGTTAGTAGTCTACCAAGTGGCACCCGGTACAGGTGGGCTTGGGATAGACTAGGCACAGTGGCCCGGTGTACCAAGTGGCACCCGGATGGTGGACTTGGGAACCCTGCACACATTGTTTGGGGCCGTGAGAAACAACCCGGCCGGATCTCCTTGCAGATGGAACCCGAACAGGCGATAAACCTGGATGAGAGACTTGTGTGGTTAGTCAGGTCGTGGCCGACACCCTCGCCAGGCTTCCGCTTGAAGGTTGCCGAGATACATGACGTGTACATGGCGGTAAGTGGCGAGAGCGTGTGTGAAGAAGTACACCCCTGCAGGGTTAACATCATCTATTCGAATAGCCGTGTCCGCGGAAAAGGACTTCTTGGTTGCCTGTACAGTTCATAGACAAGTGAAAGTGGATACTCTAAAATGCACAAGATAAGCGTGAGTGCTATGGATGGCGTTCTCGTAGGGAGACGGGAGCAGATCCATAGTGGTGTATTGATATGGTGGATATGTGGACTCGTGTGCGCCACCTCAAAAGAGTTACTTGCAGTCGTAGTTCAGGATAGCCACTGAGTCAAAGCTGGCTTGCTGCAGTTAAACCCACCTTCCCCTTTGTTGACGATGATGCATATGTAGTTAGTTCTAATGTAAGTCTTGTTGGGTACATTTGTACTCACGTTTGCCTATTCTATGTTTTGCAGAGAGACGTCAGTCTCGCTAGTAGTTCCGTGTGGACTTCGATGTTTAGCTTGATACCTCAGCTACGATCTTGTGCCCTCGGCAGGATCTGGTAGATAGTCAGGCTTCTCAGCCTTTTTCATTTGTAGATGTCTGTACTCAGACATGTTAAGCTTACGCATGTGCTTTGACTTGTATGCTCTGAATGTTGGGTCATGAGACCCATGTTTGTAATATCTCGCTCCTCGGAGCCTAATGAATAAATACTTGAGTCGTAGAGTTATGTTGTGATTGAAATGCTTGGTATGTGTGGGATCCGACAACCTAGTTGTTTATCCTTGGTAGCCTCTCTTATGGGGAAATGTAGTCTTGTGCTTCCATGAGCCATAGTAGTCCATTACAACCCGGTTCACCGGAGTCCTGCTAGCCCAGCACTACTGCTCCGGAACGCTTGACTGGCCGGCATGTGTTTTACTTCATTCCTATGTCTGTCCCTTCGGGGAAATGTCACGCGGTGACATCCGGAGTCCCGCCTAGCCTGCTACAGCCCGGGTTACCGGAGTCCTGTTAGCCCAGTGCTACAACCCGGATTCACACGCTGCTGACCCGACATGCTCGAAGTTGATTCATGTATGCCTGTCCCCATGGGTTAGTGCCGCTTTGGGTTCACGACTAGCCATGTCGGCCCGGGTTCTCTGTCATATGGATGCTAGCAACACTATCATATACATGAGCCAAAAGGCGCAAACGGTCCCGGGCCATGGTAAGGCGACACCCGTGGGAATACCGTGCGTGAGGCTGCAAAGTGATATGAGGTGTTACCGGCTAGATCGATGTGACTTGGAATCAGGGTCCTGACAGGACACCGCAAGATTGAACCCAAAGCTAAACACTTCTCCCATTGCAAGAACTACCAATCTAGTTGGCCAAACCAAACGGATAATTCGAAGAGACTTGCAAAGATAACTCAATCATACATAAAAGAATTCAGAGAATATTCAAATATTGCTCATAGATAATCTTGATCATAAACCCACAATTCATCGGTCTCAACAAACACACCGCAAAAAGAAGATTACATCGAATAGATCTCCACGAGAGAGGGGGAGAACATTGTATTGAGATCCAAAAGAGAGAAGAAGTCATCTAGCTACTAACTATGGACCCGAAGGTCTGAGGTAAACTACTCACACTTCATCGGAGAGGCTATGATGTTGATGTAGAAGCCCTCCATGGTGGAATCCCCTTAAGTGAGCTCGAGAACAGGCCCCAAGATGGGATCTCGTGGATCTGAGAAAGTTTCAGCGGTGGAATTAGGTTTTTGGCTCCGTGTCGATCTGTTGAAGTGCGTAGGTATATATAGGAGGAAGGAGTACGTCGATGGAGCTTCGAGGGGCCCACGAGGTAGGGGGCGTGCCCTAGGGGGGGCGCCATCCACCCTCGTGACCGCCTCGTGGCTTTCTTGACAGAGGGTCCAAGTCTCCTGGGTCTTATCTGATGAGAAAATCACGTTTCCGAAGATTTCATTCCGTTTGGACTCCGTTTGATATTCCGTTTCTTTGAAACACTGAAATAGACAAAAAATAACAATTCTGGGCTGGGCCTCCGGTTAATAGGTTAGTCCCAAAAGTAATATAAAAGTGGAAAATAAATCCCAATATAGTCCAAAACAATAGATAATATAGCATTGAGCAATCAAAAATTATTGATACGTTGGAGACGTATCAGGCATCCCCAAGCTTAATTCCTACTCGTCCTCGAGTAGGTAAATGATAAAAAGAGAATTTTGGATGCAGAGTGCTACTTGGCATAATTTCAATGTAACTCTTCTTAATTGTGGTATGAATATTCAGATCCGAAAGATTCAAGACAAAAGTTCATATTGACATAAAAATAATAATACTTAGCATACTAACTAAGCAATTATGTCTTCTCAAAATAACATGGCCAAAGAAAGTTCATCCCTACAAAATCATATAGTTTAGTCATGCTCCATTTTCGTCACACAAGAATGCTCTCATCATGCACAACCCCGATGACAAGCCAAGCAATTGTTTCATACTTCAATAATCTCAAACCTATAAACTTTCACGCAATATATGAGCGCGAGCCATGGACATAGCACTATGGGTGGAATAGAATAATAATGGGGGTTATGTGGAGAAGACAAAAAAGGAGAAGGTCTCACATCAATGAGGCTAATCAACGGGCTATGGAGATGCCCATAAATTGATGTTAATGCAAGGAGTAGGGATTGCCATGCAACGGATGCACTAGAGCTATAAATGTATGAAAGCTCAACAAAAGAAACTAAGTGAGTGTGCATCCAACTTGCTTGCTCACGAAGACCTAGGACATTTGAGGAAGCCCATCGTTGGAATATAAAATCCAAGTTCTATAATGAAAAATTCCCACTAGTATATGAAAGTGACAACATATGAAAATCTCTATATTAAAAACATGGTGCTACTTTGAAGCACAATATATGAGACACGCTATATGAAGAACGTGGTGCTACTTTGAAGCACAATATATGAGACTTGCTATATGAAGAACATGGTGCTACTTTGAAGCACAAGTGTGGAAAAATAGATAGTAACATTGCCCCTTTTTATTTCTTTTTTTTTTTCGGCCTTCTTTTTTTCTTTGGCCTTTCTCTTTTTTGGGACAATGCTCTAGAAAATGATGATCATCACACTTCTATTTATTTACAACTCAATGATTACAACTCGATACTAGAACAAAGTATGACTCTATATGAATGCCTCCGTGATGTGCGAGATATGCAATGAACCAAGAGTGACATGTATGAAAGAATTATGAACGGTGGCTTTGCCACAAATACTATGTCAACTACATGATGATGCTAAGCAATATGACAATGATGAATGTGTCATGAAGAACGGTATGATGGAAAGTTGCATGGCAATATATCTCGGAATGACTATGGAAATGCCATAATAGGTAGGTATGGTGTCTGTTTTGAGGAAGATATAAGGAGGTTTATGTGTGAAAGAGCGTATCATATCACGGGGTTTGGATGCACCGGCGAAGTTTGCACCAACTCTCAATGTGAGAAAAGGCAATGCACGGTACCGAAGAGGCTAGCAATGATGGAAGGGTAAGAGTGCGTATAATCCATGGACTCAACGTTAGTCATAAAGAACTCGCATACTTATTGCAAAAATCTACAAGCCATCAAAAACCAAAGCACTACGCGCATGCTCCTAGGGGATAGATTGGTAGGAAAAGACCATCGCTCGTCCCCGACCGCCACTCATAAGGAGGACAATCAAATAACACCTCATGTTTCAAATTTGTTACATAACGTTTACCATACGTGCATGCTACGGGACTTGCAAACTTCAAGACAATCATTTCTCAAATTCACAACTACTCAACTAGCACGACTTTGATATTATCACCTCCATATCTCAAAACAATTATCAAGCATCAAACTTTTCTTAGTATTCAACGCACTCAAAAGAAAGTTTTACAAATCTTTAATACCAAGCATATTATTATTAAGCAAATTACCATGCTTTTAAGACTCTCAAAATAATCTAAGTGAAGCATGAGAGATCAATAGTTTCTTTAAAACAAATCCACCACCGTGCTCTAAAAGATATAAGTGAAGTACTAGAGCAAAACTACAAAGCTCAAAAGATATAAGTGAAGCACATAGAGTATTCTAACAAATTCCAATTCATGTATGGCTGTCTCAAAAGGTGTGTACAGCAAGGATGATTGTGGTAAAATAACAAGCAATAACGCAAATAATACAAGACGCTCCAAGCAAAACACATATCATGTGGTGAATAAAAATATAGCTCCAAGTAAAGTTGCCGATGGAAGTGGACGAAAGAGGGGATGCCTTCCGGGGCATCCCCAAGCTTTGACTTTTTTGTGTCCTTGGATTATCTTGGGGTGCCATGGGCATCCCCAAGCTTAGGCTCTTGCCACTCCTTGTTCCATAATCCATCAAAAGTTTTCACCCAAAACTTGAAAACTTCACAACACAAAACTTAACAGAAATCTCGTAAGCTCCGTTAGCGAAAGAAAACAAAAGACCACTTCAAGGTACTGTGATGAACTCATTCTTTATTTATATTGGTGTTAAACCTACTGTATTAAAACTTCTCTATGGATCATAAACTATTTTACTAGCCATAGATTCATCAAAACAAGCAAACAACACACGAAAAACAGAATCTGTCAAAAACAGAACAGTCTGTAGTAATCTGTAACTAACGCAAACTTCTGGAACTCCAAAATTTCAGCCAAAATAGGAAGACCTAGTAAATTTGTTTATTGATCATCAGCAATTGGAATCACTATTTTATCACGTTCTGGTGATTTTTAACAATTGTTTTCGTAAACCGAAAGTTTCTGGAAGTTACAGCAAGATCAAATAACTATCATCCAAGAAGATCCTATAGGTTTAACTTGGCAGAAACACTAATTAAAACATAAAACCACATCTAAACATAAGGTAGATGGATTATTTATTCCTAAACAGAAACAAAAACAAAAACTAAAAATAAAATTGGGTTGCCTCCCAACAAGCGCTCTCGTTTAACGCCCCTAGCTAGGCATTGATATTTCAATGATGCTCACAAGAAAGACAAGAATTGAAGCACAAAGAGAGCATCATAAAACACGTGATAAACACATATAAGTCTAACATACTTCCTATGCATAGGCATCTTATAGGCAAACAAATTATCAAGCCAAGAAAAAACTAGCATATGCAAGGAGGCGGAAAGAAACAATAGCAATCTCAACATAACGAGAGGTAATTTATTATCATGAAAATTTCTACGACCATATTTTCCTCTCTCATAATAATTACATGTGGGATCATAAGAAAATTCAACATAAAATATTTTCAACACTATCCACATGCATGCAAAGTTGACACTCTTCCAAAATAGTGGGATTAACATTAACTAAAGTCATGACTTCTCCAAACCCACTTTTATCAAAAATTTCATAAGATTGAATATTCTCCAAATATGTGGGGTCTAAAGTTGAAACTCTTCCAAACCCACTTTCAATATTATTGCAAACAATATTATCAATCTCATATTCATCATGGGGATTAAATAAATTTTCAAGATCATACGAAGAATCACCCCAATCATGATCATTGCAACAAGTAGTAGACATAGCAAAACTAGCATCCCCAAGCTTAGGGTTTTGCATATTATTAGCACAATTGACATCAATAGAATTTGTAGTAAAATCGTTGCAATCATGATTTTTATTCAAAGATCTATCGTGAATCGCTTCATAAAGTACTTCATCACAATTTTTAGTTTCACGAATTTCAGGCAAAACCTCATAAAGATAATCTAGTGCACTCAATTCACTAGCAGTAGGTTCATCATAATTGGATCTCTTTAAGAGATTAGCAAGTGGATGAGGATCCATAAACTTTTAGCAAGCGAAGATGCAAGCAAAAATAAGGCACATGGTAACACAAGATTGAACGGAGGAAGGGCGAATAAAACGGCAAGGGTGAAGTGGGGGAGAGGAAAACGAGAGGCAAAAGGAAAATAATGTAATGCGAGAGATAAGGGATTGTGATGGGTACTTGGTATGCTGAATTTTGCGTAGACTCCCCGACAATGGCGCCAGAAATCCTTCTTGCTACGTCTTGAGCTTGCGTTGGTTTTCCCCGAAGAGGAGAGGATGATGCAGCAGAGTAGCGTAAGTATTTCCCTCAGTTTTTTAGAACCAAGGTATCAACCCAGTAGGAGGCCACGCGCAAGTCCCTCGTACCTACACAAAACAAATAGCTCCTTGCAACCAACGCGAATAGGGGTTGTCAATCCCTTCACGGTCACTTACGAGAGTGAGATCTGATAGAGATGGTAGATAATTTATTTTTGGTATTTTTGGTATAAAGATGCAAAGTAAAACAAAAAGGCAAAGTAAAGAGCAAAGCAATAATAAAGCGTAGGAAGATTAATATGATGAAAATAGACCCGGGGGCCATAGATTTCACTAGTGGCTTCTCTCAAGAGCATAGGTATTTTACGGTGGGTGAGCAATTACTATTGAGCAATTGACAGAATTGAGCATAATCTTGAGAGTATCTAGGTATGATCATGTATATATGCATTACGTCCGAGACAAGTAGACCGACTCACACTGCATCTACTACTATTACTCCACTCATCGACCGCTATCCAAAGATGCATCTAGAGTATTAAGTTAATGAAAACAGAGTAACGCCTTAAGCAAGATGACATGATGTAGAGGAATAAATTCATGCAATATGATAAATACCCCATCTTGTTATCCTCGATGGCAACAATACAATACGTGCCTTGCAACCCTTTACATCCTTTGAGTAACGACACCACAAGATTAAACCCAAAGCTAAACACTTCTCCCATTGCAAGAACTACCAATCTTGTTGGCCAAACCAAACGGATAATTCGAAGAGACTTGCAAAGATAACTCAAGCATACATAAAAGAATTCGGAGGAGATTCAAATATTGCTCATGGATAATCTTGATCATAAACCCACAATTCATCGGTCTCAACAAACACACCGCAAAAATAAGATTACATCGAATAGATCTCCACGAGAGAGGGGGAGAACATTGTATTGAGATCCAAAAAAAGAGAAGAAGCCATCTAGCTACTAACTATGGACCCGAAGGTCTGAGGTAAACTACTCACACTTCATCGGAGAGGCTATAATGTTGATGTAGAAGCCCTCCATGGTGGAATCCCCTTCCACCGGAGCTCCGGAACAGGCCCGAAGATGGGATCTCGTGGATACAGAAAGTTGCGGCGGTGGAATTAGGTTTTTTGGCTCCGTATCTGATCTGTTGAAGTGCGTAGGTATATATAGGAGGAAGGAGTACGTCGGTGGAGCTTGAGGGGCCCATGAGGCGGGGGGACGCCCTAGGAGGCGCACCCTCCACCTCGTGACCGCCTCGTGGCTTTCTTGACGGAGGGTCCAAGTCTCCTGGGTCTTATCGATGAGAAAATCACGTTTCAAGATTTCATTCTGTTTGGACTCCGTTTGATATTCCGTTTCTTGAAACACTTGAAATAGACAAAAACAGCAATTACAGGCTGGGCCTCCGGTTAATAGGTTAGTCCCAAAAGTAATATAAAAGTGGAAAATAAAGCCCAATATAGTCCAAAATAATAAATAATATAGCATGGAGCAATCAAAAATTATAGATACGTTGGAGACGTATCAGTTCCCCCCACAAGTGAGGACAGTAAACATGATATACACAACCCACATCCCCAAAAGGGAATGGAAGCGTGCACTAAGGGACGTATACACGATGGAGCCCGTCACCCCAAAGTTCAACCCATGGTCCTCTTGTCCGGTCACATTTGATTGTAGGGACCACCCCACGAGTATCCGTCATGGTGGATCTGCCGCATTGGTCCTAGACCCAATCATCGATGGATACCACCTCACTCGAGTCCTTATGGACGGCGGCAGCAGCCTGATTCTGCTTTACCATGATACAGTGTGCAAAATGGGTATAGACCCCTCGAGGATCAAACCCACCAAAACGACCTTTAAAGGCGTTATTCCAGGTGTAGAGGCCCATTGTACGGGCTCAATCACACTGGAAGTGGTCTTCGGATCCCCGGACAACTGCCGAAGCGAGGAGTTAATCTTCGATATCGTCCCGTTACGCAGCGGCTATCATGCACTGCTCAGGCGCACCGCATTTGCAAGATTCAATGCGGTACCGCATTACGCATACCTCAAGCTCAAGATGCCAGGACCTAGGGGGGTCTTCACTGTCAATGGAAACACAGAATGCTCACTCCGTACGGAGGAGCACACTGCAGCCCTCGCAGCAGAAGCACAAAGCAGCCTTTTGAGGCAATCCACCAGTTCGGCGATCAAGCCCCTGGACACCGTCAAGCGCGTCCGGAATAACCTGCAACAGGATCGCGTGGCACGCTCAGAGCTCGCCTAGCAATTCGGCCCCCGCCCTAGGCTTAGTACAACGGCAACGTCCGTCCCACGCGTGCATAATTACGCATTGAAAATACCATGGGTATAGGCGGGGGCACGATCACGGCGCATCCCACAATGCGGTTTAACCGCACTAGGAGCTTACTACCTTCATCACTCTCTCTCTTTCAGGACTCTACTCTCTGGAAGCCTTGTCCGGCAGTACGGTAGCCGGACACATGATACAACACCCAAGGAGGCAGGAAGCTACGTCGTACAACGGAATCCCCAGGTGGTCTCTGATAACGAGCTAAATACCTGTTTTAAGATACCGGTCCGCATCTTGCCCTTGGATGGGACATGTCAAATAGTCCTATTGTTTGCTTACCGCACCACTTGTATCATTATGCTTTAACGCATTTCTTAAATAAACAATGCATAGTACTAGTCTATTATTGCATCCTATACTCTTTTATGTAAATGCTTATCTATGACAATCAGCACCCGTATACTGTGGTATGGCCAATACGCCAGGGGCTTCCGTCTACCCCATAATTCGGCGTGAGAAGTCTGAACACTTTCGACAGTGCGGCACCCCGAACTTATAGCATTATATGCATCAGCTCCGAATCATGTCTTGGGTCAATAGTTGGGTTTGCCTGGCTCCCATGTTTTGGTACCTTACGTTCCGCTATATCGGCTAAGGTAGCAGGGAGAACTACTGCGATTGTGCCCGGTTCTTCGGCCGAGCACCTCAGTAGAGAAAGCTAAAACTGACTGTCATGATGAGGCGAGAGTTGGTCGATGTTCGAGAGGTCTCAAGTCCCTAAAGGCTTTTTCCGCTTCGGGCGAGGAGCCGGCCTTGTCCGGCTTAGGTGTGTATAGCGCCCCAAATTCGGCTTTCCGAAGACTTGGGGCTTTGCTAAAATTTAAAATTGTAGACTTCTATGGCTAAGTGAGAGCGATAAAGCATTATGGTTCGATTGCCTGGTTCGTTGCACTGAACACCTCCCTCGAAGGACCCAAGAATGGGAAAAAGAGTGCTCAGATTTATCCCGAACACCCCAGCACTAGTTGCATGGGGGCAGAAGCCGACGACTAGCAACTCTCAGAATTTATAAATGGTCACACAGAAGGTAATATTTTAAATACAAAAGCCTTGCATAACAAGCATGAACTAGTTTTCATAAACACAAGGATCACATGAGCAAGTTCACTCAAAGATTACATCTTTGGTACATTAAATCATACGAGACGGGCACCCTTCAGGACACTTTCATAATACATTTCGGGGTGGCGATGCTCCTTGCCCTGCGGCGGCCCCTCCTTCACCAGCTTTTCGGCGTCCATCTTCGCCCAGTGCACTTTGCTTGGGCAAGAGCCCTGCGTGTACCTTTGATGCAGACGGACCGCTTGATGACTTCCAGCCGTGGGTAGGAATCTACAAGCCGCCTCACTAAGCCAAAGTAGCTGTTGGGAAGGGAATCGCCAGGCTACATCCGGACTATAAGGCATCTCATGGCCTGTTCGGCCGCCTTGTGGAGCTAGACCAGTTGCTTCAGCTGGTCGCTCACGGGCATCGGGTGTTTGGTCACAGTATACTGAGACCAGAACAACTTCTCCGTCGAGCTTCCCTCCTCGGCCCGATAGAACTCCGCGACATCAGACACACTACGGGGCAGATCTGCGAACGCTCCTGGAGAGCTCCGAACTCGGGTAAGTAAAAGGAAATTTTCTTTTGCATGCCTACTTTGCATAATGAATTCCTTACCCGCCGCTATCTTTTTCACCGCCTCAACTTCCTGGAGGGCCTTTTGGGCTTCTGCCTTGGCATGTTTTGCACTTTCGAGGGCCTGGTAAAGCTCGGACTCTCGCGTCCTCGAGTCAAGCTCCAGGGACTCATGCTTCTGGACGAGCACCTGGAGCTCTTGCTGCACCTCACCGACCCGGGCTTCGTGTCTTTCTTGCTCAGTGTGCTCCTTGGCCGCTTTGTTTTCGGCCTCGGACAGCACCTTCTTGAGGGTCGCCACTTCGGTCGTGGCCCCTGGCACAATTCATGATGATCCTATTATTCTGGAACCAACTCTTTCTTTTTTCATATTGACAAGGTGTTGCTTACCTTTGTTCTCCTCGAGCTGGCTCTTGGCAAGGCCGAGCTCTTCCTTGGATCGCTCAAGGTCCTGCTGTAGTGCGGCGACCTGCGCAGTACGTGCGGCAGCGGCCAATCGGGAAGCCTGCAGATTCACGTAGACATACTATAGTTAGACTCCTGCGATTATTATTCAATCCTCTATTCGGCTTTTCTTCGCGAACGCCAAACAGAGCATCGGGGGCTACTGTCTATGCGGTGATATTTCCCAATAATTTAGTTACTTACCTCAAAGCCTATTAGGAGGCTAGCGCAAGCTTCAGTTAGTCCGTTTTTGGCGGATTGAACCTTCTCCATCACCGCACTCATGATAGTGCGGTGTTCTTCGTCGATGGAAGCACCTTGGAGCGCTTCAAGCAAGTTGTCTGGTGCCTCTGGATGGACAGAGGTCCAGCACGAGCGGCTTGCCCCTCTTCACGGGGTCGCCGACAGAGTCCGGAACCACTTGGAGGTTACAGCGCGGTGTTCGATTGGAGGCGAACTTCGGAGCCCATGGGAGTCTTGCTCCCTTTGCGCCCCAGTCGGGCGTCACCTTGAGGCGCCTCGGGACTACCTCCCGGCTCGGTGCCCTTTGAGACAACACCTCGGCGTCGCCCGTAGGGCGAGGGGTGGAGGCGGTCGGAAGTGAATCACTGTTCATATCCGACGGGTCCAAAGAACCATCCGACGAAGATACATCGATATGGGCTCGGGACGGACTGCATAATCATGTTTGGCGTGATAAGAAGTAGTGCGATAAAATATATCAAGAATTATTATGGTATCCGGATACTTACGACTTCACCAGGGGCTTGTCCCTGGGCAACCACTCGTCATTGCTGTAGGCGGCGGTCGTGGAGCAGTCCGTAAGGAGGGTCCTTCCTTTCTTGGACCCTTCAGCCTCCCCGGTTGGGCCGACCTTCCTTTTCTTGTCTCCCCCGGCTGGGGGAGAGCTCTCCTATTCCTCCTCGTCGTCATGGAGGAGTGCGCGTCGGAGTGTTCAGACGATGAGTCCAACACAAACTTGCGACGGAGACCCTGTCGGGTCCCCGTGGCCTTCTTCTTGGCCGTCTTCGCTGGCACCTCATAAGGTGCCGGAGTCAGCATCTTCGTCAGAAGAGTGTCTGCTGGATCTTAGGGCAGGGAGGCTGGGCAGTCAATCCGCTCGGCTGTCTCCACCCAGTCCTGTCAAAGGCATGAGGGCTAGATCCTGCATATGATTAAACTAAGGAAACTAAACATCTTGTGATGTGTAAAAACCTACCGATTGGCGAGGCTCTTTGCGCTGAGTCCACGGTCCTCGGTAAGGGGAGGAGGTACCTCTGCACCTTTAAACATCACCTTCCATACGTCCTTGTGCATCATGTCGAAAAGCTCCTCCAGCGTCTGGTGCTCGGCCGGGTCGAACTCCCACAAATTGAATACCCGTTGTTGACACGGGAGGATCCGGCGGAAGAGCATGACCTGGACCATGTTGACCAGCTTTATTTTCCTGTTCATCATGTTCTGATGCAGTGCAGAGTCCGGTCAGCTCTACCGGGTTGCCCCAGGACAGGCCCTTCTCTTTCCAGGAGGTGAGCCGCGTGGGGATTCCAGATCGGAACTCGGGGGCCGCCACCCAGTTGGTGTCGCGTGGCTCGGTGATGTAGAACCACCCCGATTGCCACCCCTTTATGGTCTCCACATAGGAGCCCTCGAGCCATGTGACATTGGGCATTTTGCCCACCATGGCGCCGTCGCATTCCGCTTGCTGGCCGCCTACAACCTTCGGCTTGACATTGAAGGTCTTCAGCCACAAGCTGAAGTGGGGCTGGATGCGGAGGAAGGCCTCGCACACGACAATAAACACCGAGATGTTGAGGATGAAGTTCGGGGCCAGGTCATGGAAGTCCAGCCCATAGTAGAACATGAGGCCGCGGACGAATGGGTGGAGAGGAAATCCCAGTCCGCGGACGAAGTGGGTGAGGAAGACTACCCTCTCATAAGGTTCCAGGGTAGGGACGATCTGCCCCGCGTCGAGCAGCCGGTGCGCGATGTCCGCGGCCAAGTATCCGGCTCCCCGCAACTTTTTGATGTCCTCCTCCGTGACGGAGGATTTCATCCACTTGCCTCCCGCTCTAGACATGATTGAAGTGGTTTGAGGAGAAAAGGTGCAAGCTTGGGCGTTGGAGCTCGAGTGCGCAAGAATGGATATGCGAGAGGGAAGAAGGCGTGGGTGAAAAAGGTGAAGTCCTTATCCCTTTATAGGGGCGGACGAAACTATGCGCCCCCACTTGCCTAGTAAAACTCGCTTGATCCCCAAGCGCCATAATTGATTGCGCGGTTGGGTTCCCCACGTCCGTATTGATGAGAATCCCGTGATAAGGGGACACGATCTCTGCTTCGACGAGACGTGCCTAGGAAACTGCCCCGTGATATGTGCGGTGGCTGGTTGCGAAAAACGGTTCGAATAATGACCGGGCCATGGTGTGATGTCATGCTATAATACGTCGGCAGACTAGATTTGTGGAAATGTTATTCTCTCTACGGTGGTATGTGGAACTTGTTTTGCAGAGCCGGACACTATCCTTGTGTTCAAGATCTTCTATGGAGTATTCGGAGGAGGAACCAGCCTTGCAATGCCGAAAACAATCTGCGCACCGTCATTGAAGCCTGGTTCAGGGCTATTGAGGGAGTCCTGGATTATGGGGTATCCGGACAGCCGGACTATATCCTTTGGCCGGACTGCTACACTATGAAGATACAAGATTGAAGACTTCGTCTCGTGTCCGGATGGGACTCTCTTGGCGTGGAAGGCAAGCTTGACGATACGGATATATAGATCTCCTTCTGTTGTAACCGACTCTGTGTAACCCTAGCCCCCTCCGGTGTCTATATAAACCGGAAGGTTTAGTGCGTAGGACAACAACAATCATACCATAGGCTAGCTTCTAGGGTTTAGCTCCTACGTCTGGTGGTAGATCAACTCTTGTAATACTCTTATTCATCAAGATCAATCAAGCAGGAAGTAGAGTATTACCTCCATAGAGAGGGCCGGAACCTGGGTAAACATCATGTCCCTTGCCTCCTGTTACCATCCACCTTAGACGCACAGTTCGGGACTCCCTACCCGAGATCCGCCGGTTTTGACACCGACAAGGGGTCTGGCTGAGCTCGGGTCAGCGCCAAGAGCCCGCCTTCACGGTCCACCATAGGGGCACGCGCCCCTTTTATCTTGTTCTTCCTTTCCTTCATGTATTAAGAAAGAAACCAGTATGGGGCCACGGAGGGGCGTGCAACGAACTATGATTTCCTAGTTATTATGCTATGTTCATCGTCCATGTGCTGTGTTGCAACATCGTTGTTTTATGTAAGGATAACTTAGCTTCACGTGCTTGTAGCTGTCTCCTCTCCACGAGGTGCTCACTTCCTGGTGCCTGTCGAGTCCCTCTTTGGCCTGGTAGGCGCTTAGAAACTACAGAAAAAATCTGTTAGGAGGCTTAACGTTTTCCCGAGCCTTGGTTGCAGGCGCCGCTGGCCTTGACCCTGCGCTTTGTATCGCGGTACCCGTGGGACATAGATTAGAAGAAGTGCGCCAACTTGTGGGCTCGAACGAGGGTGCCTCGCGAAAAGCAGACGAAAGGCAGAACAAGAAAAAACGCTCACGAGGGCACCTGTCCAGCCCCCTCGCGAGGAATGCGAGAGAGAGTACAGGCCAAGCCGAAAACGGAAACATAGGCAGAAGGCAACGGAACCAAATCAGTCGAGAACACCTGAAGCAAACTTCAATTAAAGATGGGCGAGCCAACTAAGAAAAGCAAATGAAAAGCCGCGTCCGACACCTAGTCTAGTCTTCAAGTCTTCTCACC
This sequence comes from Aegilops bicornis, assembly GCA_021605145.1. NCBI lineage: Eukaryota > Viridiplantae > Streptophyta > Magnoliopsida > Poales > Poaceae > Aegilops > Aegilops bicornis. The sequence goes on along the minus strand of CM038670.1, from coordinate 573,747,889 downwards.
AGCTCGGAGCTAAGTGCTGCCACTAAGACGTGGGAGGGAGCCCCCGAGGCCCGAGGGCGGCACTCCTGAGACTCCGGGGCATGTATATCCCCACTCATTATTACGTGAGAGTGTCACGAGCGGAGACCTTCACAGGAACTGGGCCTTCTTCACAGGCGCTGGGCCTTTCTTCATGGGTAGAACTTCCGGAGTTGTTGGATGTTCCAGGCGTTCTGGATGGGTACCCCGTCCTGTGTCTCCAAGCGCGCGGCGCCAGGCCTGGAGACGTGGATGACCTTGAACGGGCACTCCCACATGGGTGAGAGCTTATGCAGCCCTTCCCTGGAGAGGACCCGCCTTAGGACGAGGTCACCCACCTCGAGCGTCTGGGGCGGAATCTTTGCGGCGATGGTACCGCCGCGCGCGCCTTTCTTGACCTGCCGCTGCAGTGCAGCTTCGCGGCGGCGTTCCTCCCCCAGCACGAGGTTCATCGCCCGCATGGCATCCTGCTGCGTTTCATCAAACGTCAGGACCCATGCAGAGCGTTGCTTGACCTCGTGAGGGAGGACCACTTCCGCTCCGTAGACGAGGAAGAACGGGGTCTCGCCCGTTGGCTTGGTGGCGGTGGTGCGGATGGACCACAACACGCACTGGAGCTCGTCATACCAGCCCCTGCCATAGGCCTCGAGCTTCTTCTTGAAGGTCCTGGTCTTGAGGCCCCTCAGGACCTCTGCGTTGGCGCGTTCGGCCTGTCCATTGCTCTGGGGGTGCGCCACCGAAGCATAGCAGATCTACGTTCCAAGATTAGCACAATATGTCCTGAGGAGATTACTAGTGAACTACGAGCCATTATTAGTGATGATGCAGTTGGGGACCTCGAAACGGCTCACGAGACCCTTGATGAACTTGACCGCGGAGCCAGCTGGGATGGTGCGAACGGCTTCTACCTCCACCCACTTGGTGAACTTGTCGTTGGAGACGTAGAGGTAGCGGTAGCCCCCGGTCGCTCGAGGGAATGGGCCCAAGATATCCAGCCCCCAGACCGCGAACGGCCATGTGAGTGGGATGGTCTGGAGGCCCTGAGCCGGCTGATGAATCTGCTTGGCGTGGAACTGGCAGGCCTCGCAGGACTTCACCAGTTCAGTCACGTCGTTGAGTGCCGTGGGCCAGTAGAATCCACTGCGAAATGCCCTGCCGACGAGGGTTCGCGACGACGAGTGGTGCCTGCAGTCCCCACCGTGTATGTCGGCCAGCAGCTCTCTTCCTTGCTCCTTGGAGATGCAACGTAGGGAAACGTCATTTGGCTTCTTCCTGTATAACTCACCGTCCTGGATGCAATATGCCGTGGCTTGTCGGGCCACACGCTCCATGTCTTCCTCCTCTTCCGGTAGTGTCCCTTGCGTCAGGTATTCCTTGAATTCCTTGATCCAGCATCCCTCCTGAGGTTCGAGCGCCAAGAGCAAGCGCGCTCCCGAGGTCGGGCCGCAGGCCGGGGCTCCTGAGGCAGGTGGTTGAGGGAGCTCCTCGCGAGGCAGCGCTGTTCTTGAGAGCGGTGGCATTGCTGATGGCTTGAAGAGCCGCTCCTCAAAGACACCAGGCTCTTGGGGTAGCCGCTTGGATGCTCTTCTGGCGATGTCGTCAGCTTCCTTGTTGGTGCCACGGGGCACATGCTATAACTCCAGACCTGAGAACTGCTTCTCCATCTTGCGCACCTCTGCGAGGTATGCCTCCATGTGCTCGTCCTTTGGCTCATAAACCTTGTTGGACAAGTTGACGAGGAGCTGCGAGTCGCCCTTGATGGTGAGACGCCTCACCCTCAGGGCCACCGCAGCCCTGAGGCCAACTATGAGGCCTTCGTATTCTGCTATATTGTTGGATACCTTCTCGCCCTGCTGGAAGCAGAGCTGCATGGCGTAGTAGATCTTGTCCTGGGTGGGAGAGATGAGCACCGCTCCAGCCCCCGCGCCCTGGCGTGAGAATGCGCCACCGAAGTACATGCCCCAGCCGTACGGCGCTTCGCTTCCTGGAGATAGGGATTGGTCCTCACCTGCTTCGAGTTCTGGGGCGTCGGTCCATTCAGCCACAAAGTTTGTGAGTGCGGCCCCCTTGGTGAACCTGGTTGTGCTGAACTCCAAATTGAACACTTGTAGCTCGATGTTCCATTCAGCGACTCACCCGGTAGCATTGGGGCTCCAAAGCACTCTTTCTACTGGGTAAGCCGAGACGACCTTGATGGGGTGACCCTGGAAGTAGTGGCGCAGCTTGCGTGAGGCCACCAGGAGCGCGGGCAGGATCTTCTGAGGCATGGGGTACCATGCCCTCGCATCCCACGACAACATGTCCGGCAGAAGTACACGGGTGCTCGGCGAGGCGGGAGAGCTGGCGAAGTCTTGACTCCGGAGCTGAGGTGTCTCTGCGAGGGCTTTGGCTTCAGGGGCTTGGTGGTCCGCTAAAGTAGCTGCTGCTTCAGGAGCTTCGCCTTGGTGTCGTGCCGCTTCGTCTGGCCTGGCGGTTCCCCCTGGCGGGTCCTTGATCTGCCGCTCTTCTCTGAGGGCCACCAGCGCTGCGCTGGTGGAGTGGGGTGTGGCAGACAGGTAGAGCACCAAGGGCTCGAGGGGCCGAGGTGCCACCATCACTGGCGGGCTGGTCAGGTATCTCTTGAGGTCTTGACACGCTTGATCGGCTTTCGGAGTCCACTCAAATGGGCCCTTTTTCTTCATCAGCTTGAAGAATGGTAGGGCACGCTCTCCCAGCTTGGAGATAAAGCGGCCCAACACAGTCACACGACCAGTAAGCTTCTGCATCTCCTTGAGGGTCTGCGGTGGGCTCATGTCTTCAATTGCCTTGACCTTCCCTGGGTTCGCCTCGATCTGTAGCGACCAGACCTCAAACAGTCTGATCTCTATGCTCAGTGTCATCCACTGGATCGATGTCGACACCACACGAGACTCGGAGGATTTATAACAGAGTAGCAATCAAACACTTATTACAATCAAATGTCTCAAGAGAGAACTTATTAAAATAAATATGGCTTAAGCCCATCTAAATTCGATAACAGCGGAAGGCTTGGAAGAATAAGCGAGTCCATCAACTCCAACGGCATCACTGAGTATAGAACCACGACCTAAGCACCTTACTCTTTATGCGAAAAGTCCGCAACATGAAAGCGTTGCAGCCCGAAAACGGGTCAGCACATGGAATATCTTTGGCAATGTAACACATAGAGAATAATAATGGAATAAGCTATACTACATGCATATTTGGCTGGTGGAAAGCTCTATGGTTACGATTTTTTGTGTAAAGCCAATTTTCCCTCTTCAAAGGAATAAAATTATTTAACTATCATGGTGGTTGTTAAACATTGAGAATGGTTGACAACATTCTCAATCCCAATTAAAAGTACTCATTAAAAACCCAATAATATTAATTAGAGTAACATGTTGAGATTCACATGATATCCAAGTACTAGATACTCAAGATGTCCATAACCGGGGACACGGCTAACCATGATTAGTTTATACACTCTGCAGAGGTTTGCGCACTTTTCCCCACAAGACTCGATCGCCTCCGTTGGATTTCCCACACTACATGATGTTTGAGAAACGGATGACCGAGACATAGTCTTTCGGAAGCGCTAGCACCTTACATAGGGTAGACCGGTACACCTACTTTCCCCTACATCTGCTAGTCCACCCGTAAGAGTTCGCACGACTTAATCAACTATGCCAGAGCCCATAATGGCTTGTGGCTGCACATGTAAGTTTCTAGCATGAATAATCTTATGATCCCTTTGAGCACAGGTGGCGGTCCGAAGAAAAACAGGCAAATCCACGGAAACCAGGTACCTCAATCCACCCAGATGTGTGTTTAAGTTGCCACCTTAAGTAAACCGTTAATTAACAATCTCACATCTGTCATGGATACACTCACCCAATCCACGTCTACTAGCATAGCATGGCAATATAAGCAAACCTAGAAGTAACTCCCAAGGGTTTGAAAATAAATAGGTAATTGGTACTACCTCAACTACTTCCCATAACCCACAGTTTAATTAGATCCTAGTCATGCAATGTTTGAGGATTGATCTAATGCAGTAAAAACTGGGTATGAGAAAAGGTATGATCAAAGTGTTACTTGCCTTGCTGATGATCCGCGAAACCTAGAGACTCGAAGTAACAGGCGGCGCACTCCGGGTATTCTATCGCAGACAAACAAACAAGCATACAATAAGTACTCATCTAGTTCACAGGTAAAACTCAAATAAAAGATCTAACCAGATAGTTCAACTTAAGAACTCCGGTTTGCAAAAAGAAACAAATCAAAGCGAAACAGCGGAAGTCAAACAATGAAAAGCAAATGACTTCGTTTTACAAATCTGGATCTAGGTCAAATTTTACAGTAGCAAAAACTTGTTTAAGTTGGTTATTCTGAAAGAGGGTTTCGAGACGAAACTCTAGGCGCTTGAATCGCCTGATTCCGATAAACGAGCGAAAAGTTAAACTAAAACGAAAATCGGATCAGAAATCGCCATCGGAAAAATCACGAATTAAATCCGAGAAAAAGAGAAACGACGAACGGGTTAACGAATGAACGTTCATTAACTAAACTAATCTGATGAACGCGTTCGTTAAAACGAACGAACGGACGAACGTTCGCTATTTAACCTAAACCTAGAAAACGGAAACTAAAAAAAACCAAAGAAAAACCTTAAGAAAACCGGCGGCACGGAAATCGAGTAATTGCGAACCTCGGCGGCGAAGTCGAGGCGATAGCGGTAATGGCGGCGAGCTAGGGTTTGGTGGGTGGGCTCGGGTCTTGTGGGGTGGGCGGCGAAATTTTGGCGCTTCGGCGGCGGCTATTTATTAAGCGCCCGGCGGAGTCCGCTGAACGCCCAAGGTCGATAGCGTTTTTAAATAATTCCGTGCAGAAGAAAAATAAAAAGAAATACTAAACGGACTCCAAAAATCCTAAAATAAATTTTCCCCGGCTTCTAAAATCAAGCCGGACTAGATGAACATTTATTTGGGGCCTAAATGCAATTTTGAAAATGCGCATTTTCCTAAATTCAAATAAAAAGGCAAAAAACTCTGAAATAAAATCTTATTTGATTTTTTTGTTAGATCTTCATTATTTCTTTATTTTGGGAAAGTCATTTTATTCCCTCTCTCATATTTTGATAGTAGAAATAATTGAAGATAAAATAAATAAAATCAAATGATCCTATTTTCAAAATTTGAGAAAACTCAAATATGAAAATAACGAAATCCCCAACTCTCTTCGTGGGTCCTTGAGTTGCGTAGAATTTCTAGGATCGAGCCAACAAATGCAAAAAAAATATGATATGCAATATGATCTATGTATAACATTCCAAATTGAAAATTTGGGATGTTACAAACCTACCCCCCTTAAGATGAATCTAGCCCTCGAGATTCGGGTTAACTAACAAATAGGTGAGGTGGGCCTTGAGCGGATCTTCCTCTCGCTCCCGTGTGGCTTCTTCCTCGGTGTGGTGGCTCCACCGAACTTTGCGTAACTTGATAACCTTCTTTGCGGGTGACTCATTTGGCATATTCGAGAATCTTAACAGGTTTCTCCTCATAGGTCAAATCATCATTCAATGAATCGCTTCCGGTGTACTTTGTATCTCTTAGGGGTATATCAGCCATCTCTGCGTGACACTTCTTCAACTGAGAAACATGGAATACATCATGAACACCTAATCCCTCGGGTAATTCTAACTTGTAGGCGACTTCTCCCATGCGCTCCAAAACTTTGTATGGTCCCACAAAACGTGGCGCTAACTTTCCTCTAACTCCAAAACGCTTAACTCCTCGAAGTGGAGATACTCGAAGATAAACTCTATCTCCGACTTCGTATTCTGTCTCCTTGCGTTTTGAATCCGCATAGCTCTTCTGTCTTGGTAGGCTACCTTGAGCCTATCGCGAATTAACTTTACTTTCCGTTCGCACTCCTTGATCAAATCCGGTCCAAACAATGGCGGTCTCAACTTCATCCCTCAACATCGGTGTTTTGCACCTCCTTCCGTACAAGGCTTCGAAAGGGGCCATCTTCAAACTGGATTGATAACTGTTGTTGTAAGATAACTCCGCATATGGCAAGTTATCGTCCCAGCTAGATCCATAATCCAAGGCACAAGCTCTAAGCATATCCTCCAAAATCTAGTTGACTCTCTCGGTTTGTCCATCTGTCTGCGGATGGAAAGTTGTGCTAAACTCCAACCTGGTTCCCAAAGTTTCGTACAAGCTGCTTCCAACTTTGAGGTGAATTGGGTTCCTCTATCGTCTGATACTCCTCGGAACTCCATGCAAGCATACAATCCTGGTCATGTATATCTTAGCCAATCTGGCACTGCTGTAGGTAGTCTTTACTGGAATGAAATGAGCTACCTTCGTCAAACGATCGACTACGACCTAAATTGAATCATATCCTGAACGGGTCCTGGGTAATCCTGTGATGAAATCCATGCCTAGTTTATCCCACTTCCATTCGGGTATAGGCAATGGCTGTAACAATCCTGCTGGCTTCTGATGTTCTGCCTTCACCCTCTGACACACATCACAGACTGCTACATAGTCTGCTATATCCTTCTTCATTCCGGTCCACCAGAAAGTATTCTTCAAATCCAAATACATCTTGGTATTTCTTGGGTGAATCGAATATGGTGAATCATGTGCCTCTTGTAGAATCAACTTCCTGATCTTCGGGTCATTGGGCACATAAACACGGTCTTCAAACCATAGGGTATCGTGCTCATCCTTACGAAATCCCTTAGCTTTTCCTTCGCTCATTTTCTCCTTTATGGAGGCAATCTCTTTGTCAGTCTTCTGAGCTTCTCTGATTCTATCCATCAAAGTTGACTGAATCTCCAATGCTGCTACATAGCCTCTCGGAACTATTTCCAAACATAGTTCACGAAGATCCTCGGCTAACTCCTTTGGTATTTCTCCCGTCATTAGTGTATTGACATGACTCTTACGGCTCAACGCGTCTGCTACAACTTTAGCCTTTCCGGGGTGATAATGCAATCTCATATCGTAATCTTTAATAAGCTCCAACCATCTCCTCTACCTGAGATTTAACTCCTTCTGCGTGAAGATGTACTTCAAACTCTTGTGATCCGTATACACCTCACAATGGTTCCCAATAAGAAAGTGTCTCCAAGTTTTCAATGCATGCACTATGGCTGCTAACTCCAAATCATGAGTAGCATAATTTAACTCATGAGGCTTAAGGCTGTCGTGAAGCATACTGAAACAACTCTTCCCTCCTGCATAAGCCTTTGCTCCAAGTCCTCGGCGTGAAGCGTCGCAATAAACTTCGTAATCCTTTGCACGATCTGGCAGAATTAACACCGGTGAGGTAACCAAAGCGTTTCTTCAACTCCACGGAAACTAGCCTCACACTCCTTAGTCCATATGAACTTGGTATCCTTCTTCAACAATTCTGTCATAGGCTTCGCAATCCTTGAGAAATTCTCAATGAATCTCTGGTAGTATCCTGCGAGTCCAAGGAAACTCCGGATCTCCCCAACTCTAGTTGGCGCTTCCCAATTGGTCACGGTGGCAACTTTAGTGGGGTCCACTGCTATACCTTCTCCGGATATAACATGTCCGAGAAATCCAACTTCCTTCCCAAAACTCACACTTGCTGAACTTGGCATATAACTGATGTTCTCTGAGCTTCTCGAGTACCAATCGCAAATTTTCCTTATGTTCTTCTTCATTCTTAGAGTAAACCAAAATATCATAAATGAACACCACGACGAACTTGTCCAAAAACTCCATAAACACTTTGTTCACCATGTTCATAAAATAGGCAGGTGCGTTAGTCAGACCAAAGGACATAACGGTATACTCATACAGCCCGTGCACAGTGGTAAAAGCCGTCTTAGGTATATCCTGCTCTCGAATCTTCAACTGATGGTACCCTGATCGCAAATCGATCTTGGAAAACACCTTAGCTCCTTGCAATGGTCAAAAAATTCATTGATCATCGGTAGTGGGTACTTGTTCTTGATTGTTACTTCGTTCAATCCACGATAATCAACAACCATTCTTAATGATCCATACTTCTTTTCCACTAGAAGTACAGGCGATCCCCAAGGCGAACTTGGGCGAATAAAGCCTTTATCCAGTAACTCCTTAATCTGCTTCTTGATTTCCTCCAAATCTTGGGCTGGCATCCTATACGGTCTCTTGGATATCGGCCCGATTGCAGCAAAAGCTCAATCAAAAACTCAATATCTCTATCCGTGGCATGCACAGCAACTCTTCCGAAATACATCAGGGAAATCCCTTACCACTAGTACTTCCTCCTGCACAACTCCTGAAAGGGAATTTATATGTGCTCCCCTCGGCTCATGCCGTGATACATACTTGATTCTCCTTCCTTCTGGTGTCGTAAGCAAAATTGTCTTACTGGCGCAATCGATGTTTCCTCCATACATCGACGGCCAATCCATACCAAGAATTACATCCAAACCTTGGGATTCCGGTATAATTAAATCCGTTGGGAAAACATGCCTCCCTATACTTAATGGCACTTGAAAACATCCTTGGCGGCCATATACTCCGCTCCGGTGAGCTTACTAGCATGGGTGTCTTAAGAGTCCTAGTGGGCAGGCTAAACTTATCCACAAATCCCCTTGATATGTATGAATGCGATGCACCAGTACCAAAAAGAACAACTGCAGTAAATGACTTAACCAAAAACTTACCTATTACTGCATCTGGCTGAGCTTCAACCTCCTCCATGGTAACGTGGTTCACCTGTCCTATGTTGAAAGGATTTGGCTTCTTTCCTGAGCTCCCATTCCCGTTACCATTTTGAGCTTATGGACATTCATTTGCATAATGCCCAGTCTTACGGCACTTAAAACAAGTGATATGGCTCAGGTCTACCTTGGTTGGTGTTGACGGGTTGGTGCGGTTTTGTCCATTGCTTCCTCCATTCCCGTTTCCATTCTTGGTGCCATTATGATTGTGCGAGCTACCTCCTCTGTGAGTATGATGAAATTGTCCTCATGTCTTTGGGGTAAAGCGTAGCTTCTGCTGAGCTCCAGAATTGTACTTCCCCTGTCCATACTTCCTCTTGCGATTGTCAATCTGCTGCTGCTTCCCTTCAATCACAAGAGCACGATCTACTAACTCCTGGTAGTTATTGAAAGTCGCTACCATCAACTGCATGCTCAGCTCATCATTCAGTCCTTCTAGGAACTTCTCCTGTTTAGCTGCATCCGTAGCAACGTCATCTGGGGCATAACGTGCTAACTTACTGAAATCATCCACATCTTGTGGCTATCCGTCCTCCTTGGCGTAAGTTGTGAAACTCACGCTTCTTCATGGCCATAGCTCCTGCTTTGAAACATGGGCGACGGAAAGCTTGCTGGCCAGTCCCATGTGATGGTGTCTCTGTGGTAAGTGGTCAGTAAAATTCTCCCACCATCTTTGCTGCGGGTCCTTCGAGCTGATGTCGGCAAACTTCACCTTTTCTCCATCTGTACATCCTGCGTTGGTCAACTCCCTCCCTATCTTACGGAGCCAATCATCTGCTACTATCGACGCGGTGCTCTTTGGAAAACACCGGCGGATTCAGCCTCAAGAAACGAGTCAGATGGTCAACAGGTGGTGGTGGTGGTGGTGGGTTGTTGTTGTTGTTGTTGTTGTTGTTGTTGTTGTTGTTGTTGTTGTTGCCTTGGTTCTGTACCAATGTTTGAATCAAGGCATTCTGCTGCTGAATCAACTGAGTGATCTCTGGCGGGAAAACAAATCCGGGGTCGCGTCTCGGAGGCATCTGAGGGTTTATAGAAAAGACGAGAGTTAAGAATAGAATGAGGTCTAGTGAGAAACACTACCCATATGCACATGAGACAAAAGCACACAATATCACTCCAATCAATTCAACAAAGATATACAACGGTCTAACTATCGTTACAAAGTGCTTGGAATAAAACTAATTTAAAATGGGGGAAATACTACTACTATTATGGTGGTCAACTAGAAAAACTGCTCCGATGAAGATTCCATAATATCTGCTCCAGCTTCATCAACAAAGTCATCATCGCTGTTGTAGGGATCCGAGTCAGTGTCGTCGATGATGATATAATTATTCGGGCAAGTGGATTCGCCCCCTTCTCTTTTGGGTGCTGAACCTCCCATGAATACTCCAAGCTTCTCCTTTAGGTCGCCGTTCTGTCTCACTAGAGCGACGATCTCTTCCATGTAGTCTTCACTTGTGGCCTTGAGTTCTTCTTCTAGCTCCTTGATCTTGGTCATAGCCTTCTGCAGATCCTCCATATCTGCGCAAATCCGATTCTCCTGGTGTCGGATGTGTTCGTTTAATTCCTGGATGTAAGCTGCGATTGATCTGTCCCTCCTGGTGTTGATCATCTCCCATTGCTCATCTCGGCGCCCACAAATCTGGTAGATAGTATTATTGAGATCATCATGGTAAACTTCTCCAATTCATCCCATGGTGATATGAGCTGCCATGCTCTTTCCCAAGCTCCATGTTGGTGCATCAAAGGAAAATTTTATGGGCTCCGTGACTGGTGCAAATGTCCTTCCTGGAATGTAGACTTGAATCATCCAGCGCTCCTCTTCGGGTAAAGTGGCGTTGAAGGTCCGGTGAAGCTTGGTACTCCTATGTTCAGGTATCTAGTGACTTCCTTCAAGTGATATCCAAAAGGTGAGTCTTAATCTGGTTGTGTGAACTTGTTCCTTGCATCCGTCATCCTAAAGAATAGAAAAAAATGAGGAGTCAGAAATGAGAAGAAAGAGTAGTGATCTAGGGCTTTAGCTTAGTGGACGTGTCCTACAGTCAGCGTGTGCTCTGATACCATCTTTGTAGCGACCAGACCTCAAACATTCTGATCTCTGTGCTCAGTGTCATCCCTGGATCAAGAATCTTTGACACCACACAGTACTCGAAGGATTTATAACAGAGTAGCAATCACACACTTATTACAATCGAATGTCTCAAGAGAGAACTTATTAAAATAAAAATGGCTTAAGGCCATCTAAATTCGATAACAATGAAGGCTTGGAAGAATAAGCGAGTCCATCAACTCCAACGGCATCACTTGAGTATAGAACTACGACCTAAGCACCTTACTCTTAAATGCGAAAAGTGCGCAACATGAAGCGTTGCAGCCCGAAACGGGTCAAGACATGGAATATCTTTGGCAATGTAACACATAGAGAATAATAATGGAATAAGCTATACTACATGCATATTTGGCTGGTGGAAAGCTCTATGGTTGCAGTTTTTTTGCGTAAAGCCAATTTTTCCCTACTGCAAAGGAATAAAATTATTTAACTATCATGGTGGTTGTTAAACATTGAGAATGGTTGACAGCATTCTCAATCCCAATTAAAAGTACTCATTAAAAACCCAATAATATTAATTAGAGTAACATGTTGAGATTCACATGATATCCAAGTACTAGATACTCAAGATGTCCATAACCGGGGACACGGCTAACCATGATTAGTTTGTACACTCTGCAGAGGTTTGCGCACTTTTCCCCACAAGACTCGATCGCCTTCGTTGGATTTCCTGCACTACATGATGTTTGAGAAACGGATGACCGAGACATAGTCTTTCAAAAGCGCTAGCACCTTACATAGGGGTAGACCCGTACACCTACTTTCCCCTACATCTGCTAGTTTACCCGTAAGAGTTCGCATGACTTAATCAACTATGCCAGAGCCCATAATGGCTTGTGGCTGCACACGTAAGTTTCTAGCATGAATAATCTTATGATCCCTTTGAGCCTGGGTGGCGGTCCGAAGAAAAACAGGCAAATCCTAGAAACCAGGTACCTCAATCCACCCAGATGTGTGTTTAAGTTGCCACCTTAAGTAAACCATTAAATTAACAATCTCACATCTGTCATGGATACACTCACCCAATCCACGTCTACTAGCATAGCGTGGCAATATAAGCAAACGTAGAAGTAACTTCCAAGGGTTTGAAAATAAATAGGTAATAGGCACTACCTCAACTACTTCCCATAACCCATAATTTAATTAGATCCTAGTCATGCAATGTTTGAGGATTGATCTAATGCAGTAAAAACTGGGTTTGAGAAAAGGTATGATCAAAGTGTTACTTGCCTTGCTGATGATCCGCGAAACCTAGAGACTCGAAGTAACAGACGACGCACTCCAGGTATTCTATCGCAGACAAACAAACAAGCGTACAATAAGTACTCATCTAATGCACAGGTAAAACTCAAATAAAAGATCTAACCAGACAGTTCAACTTAAGAACTCCGGTTTGCAAAAAGAAACAAATCAAACGAAGCAACGGAAGTCAAATGGCGAAAGCAAATAGCTTCGTTTTACTAATCTGGATCTAGGTCAGATTTTACAGTAGCAAAAACTTGTTTAAGTTGGTTATTCGGAAAGAGGGTTTCGATACAAAACTCTACGCGCTTGAATCGCCTGATTCCGATAAACGAGCGAAAAGTTAAACTAAAACGAAAATCGGATCAGAAATCACGATCGGAAAAATCACGAATTAAATCCGAGAAAAAGAAAAACGACGAGCGGGTTAACGAACTAATCTGACGAACGCGTTCGTTAAAACGGACGAACGGAGGAACGTTCGCTATTTAACCTAAACCTAAAAAAACCGAAGCTAAAAAAACAGAAAAAAAACCGAAGAAAAACCGCTCGGTTTTAAAAAAAACAATGACCTTGAAATCGGTAGGTCCGTAGTCGGCGGCGATGGTAATTGCGGGCTAGGGTTTATTGGGCGGCTCGGTATGGTGGGTGGGCGGCGGGCTCGGGTGGGCTGAGGCGCTCGGTAATGACTATTTATTAAGCGCCCGGCGGAGTCCGCTCGGGCATGGCCCAAGGTCGGTTCATTTTAAATAATTCCATGAAGAAAAATAAAAGAAATACTAAACGGACTCCAAAAATCCCGAAATAAATTTTCCCCGGCTTCTAAAATCAAGCCGGACTAGATGAACATTTATTTGGGGGCCTAAATGAAATTTTGAAAAACGCGCATTTTTCCTAAATTCAAATAAAAAGGCAAAAAACTCCGAAATAGAATCTTATTTGATTTTTTATTAAATCTTCATTATTTCTTTATTTTGGGAAAGTCATTTTATTCCCTCTCTCATATTTTGATAGTAGAAATAATTGAAGATAAAATAAATAAAATCAAATGATCCTATTTTCAAAATTTGAGAAAACTCAAATATGAAAATAACGAAATCGCCAACTCTCTCCGTGGGTCCTTGAGTTGCGTAGAATTTCTAGGATTGAGCCAACAAATGCAAAAAAATATGATATGCAATATGATCTATGTATAACATTCCAAATTGAAAATTTGGGATGTTACACGATCCCTTTGTGGGATACGAGGAAACCCAGCAGCTTGCCGGAAGGGACACCGAACATGCACTTCTCCGGGTTGAGCCGTAAGTTCACCTGGCGTAGGCTTGCGAAAGTCTCCTCCAGATCTTGGATCAAGGTTCTCGCGTCCCGAGACTTCACCATGATGTCGTCGATGTAGGCCTCCGTGTTTCTCCCGAGCTGCCGCCCTAAGGCGATGTGCATCAACCAGAAAGGTCACGCCACACAAATCCAAAAGGCATGCAAGTATAGCAAGACACCCCACACGGGTCGGGGCGGTCTTCTCCACATCTTCTACCGCCATCTTGATCTGGTGGTAGCCTGAGAACGCATCTAGGAAGCATGACAAATCGCACTCTGCGGTGGAGTCGACGATCCGTCGATGCGTGGAAGCGGAACGGATCTTGAGGGGCGTGCTTTGTTGAGGTTGGTGAAGTCGACACATGCGCTCCTTCCCGCCTTTCTTCGGCACAACAACGGGGTTTGCTAGACACTCGGGGTACCGAACTTCGCGAATGGCGCCCGCCGCCTCCAGCTTGCGGGTTTCTTGGACGATGAAGGTCTGCTTCTCTGTGGACTGACGTCTCGCCCGCTGCTTCACAGGGCGTACATTGGATCGCACCCTTAAGTGATGCTGAATCACCTCTCTCGGGACCCCCACAAGCTGCTTGGGTTCCCATGCGAATATCTCCTTGTTTGCACGCAAGCACTTCACCAATGCTTCCTCTTGGTCAGGGTCGAGGTCGGCACCAATGGTAAAGGTGGATCCTGAGGATCCGTCCTCATCGACGGGCACCTGTTTGGTTTCTGCCTTGTCCTGGGTGAACAACTGCTTCTTGTTGGTTGGTGCGACTCCCTTGGCCTCGAAGGCACCTTCGCCGGCGGGTTGCGCCGACGCGGCGATCTTGAAAGCAAGCTTGAGTGCCAGCAGAGCCTCCTTAGTGCCCCCTTCAACGGTGAGGACGCCCTTGCTCCCAGGCATCTTCATGAGGTTGTAAGCCGGATGGGTTGCTGCCATAAACTGGGCCAGAGCTGGGTACCCAAGGATGGCGTTGTACGGGAGGCCGATGCGGGCGATGTCAAAGTTGACCAGCTCGTTGCGGTAATTGCAGCAGCGTCTGCGAAAGGTGACAGGAAGGCGGATCTTCCCCAGGGAGTGGGCGGTGTCGCCGCCAACTCCTGAGAAGGGCTTGCTGAGGCGGAGCCGCTCGAGTGGTACGTGAAGGAGGCCGAAGGCTTCCACGAAGAGCATGTTGAGGTCGGCGCCGCCATCGATGAGGGTCTTGGTGGCGGCCACGTTGCAGATGGTGGGAGTGCAAAGCATTCGGAGCATACCCGAGCTGGTGGTGGAGACAGGATGATCCCTTGAGTCGAAGGTGAGGTCGGCCTAGGGCGTGGCCCAGCCCGTCGGGGCCCCTGGGCGCTTGGAAGCAGCGCCGATCTGGCGAAGAAACGGCTTGATGTGGCGGTCTGAGGGCGGCGCCTGCGAGCCGCCGAGGATGGCCGCGACCACGTGGGGTGCCGGTGCCGTGAAGCGCGCGACGAAGAGATCAAGCAGCTCCTCCCAAGACGCCACTGTGGATCCGCGGAGGTTGAGCAGCCAGGCACGCGGCACACCGGTCAGGGCCAGGCCATGACCTTGTCATCGCCTCTTGCCTTCAGTACGGCTTCCTCGTACGCTAGCAGGAAGGCCACCGGATCCGCCACGCCGTCGTAGCGCTGCGGCATATCCGGCTTGAACTTGGATGGCCATTGCACCCGCTGCAAGGCGGGAGCAAGGGCTCGGAGCCCCCTGGCCCCGTCGCCGGCATCGGTTGCCGGGGCAGGAAGCACTGTTCTCGCCATGGGGGCGGAGCACGGTGTCAGCATGGAGCAGATCAACGAAAGGAAAACTCTGGCGCACCCCTACCTGGCGCGCCAAATATCGGATTTCGGGTTCCGGCAAAACCCTTAAGGTTCGAACTCTGGGATGCGCGTGAAGATCTCTCCCTCGCAGGTTACGCCCTCACACGCTTCGCGATCTCTAGGCTAGTTCGACGAACTCGCAACACAAGGAACACAAGATTTGTACTGGTTCGGGCCACCGTTGTGGTGTAATACCCTACTCCAGTGTGTGGTGGTGGATTGCCTCTTGGGCTGAGGATGAACAGTACAAAGGGAAGAACAGCCTCCTGAGGAGAGGTGTTCTTTTGCTTGGTGAACTTGTGTGGGCGAGGATGATCTCGAGGTGAGTCCTGGTGGATGAGGATCCGATCCCCCTACTGTGGTGGTGGCTAGTCCTATTTATAGAGGCCTTGGTCCTCTTCCCAAATATTGAGCAAGAAGGGATCCCACAACGGCCAATTTGAAAGGGGACAATTAGTACAACTTACCCTAACAAAAGTAGTCTTCGCCTGCAAAAGGCTCTGGTGGTGACGCCATCTTGGGCTCCACGGTGACCTCCATCTTGCTGTCCTGCTGGTCTTGGTCTCGTTGCACCGATATGGAGACCTTTGCTTCACGCCTCGGTAGTCCTCGCCTGCGCTTGCCCCCTTAGTACCAAAGAGGAAACAAGGACACTGCGCGCGCTGGCGCCCGCCTGGCCTTGGTCGTCATGGCTCACGTCACGAGAACCTCATGAGTTTTGCCTTGCCTTGATCTCTCCGCCCCTCGCGAGCCAGCCTGGTGAGGCCGCTCCCGAGGAGGTCTTGTGTCGTCCGCCTCGCGAGGCTTGGCCCCTCGCGAGGGTCTTGAAAGTTTGTTGGTGAAGATGGGCCGTACGGACCCGCTCGTAGAGCCACGCCGTGGGCCGCAGGCAGGCAAGTCTGGGAGCCCCGTTCCTAGAACGGCGACAGTCTGGGCCGGTGGTCGCTGGCGGTTCGAGAAAGATCGTCAACAGTGACTGGCGGGAGGTAGACGAAGGCCATCTGCCCGTTCCTTATAGATCGGACGGTTCATTAAAAAAATTGACGGACCTATTTATTTTCAGTCGACTGTTATCTTGATATGACCACATGTCGTGGTGTGCTGGAGGAGTACCTGCATTTCCTGTGCTCATATATTACAAAATCATACGGAGTATAATCTCATTTTTTTGCCATGCAATTTTGTAGATCTATCATATGTCTCCTGTCATTTATTTTTCAGCCACCTGCTATCTGCTACTTTTACAGTGCACTAGTTCTGCACACACTTCACCCATACTCTCACTATTGTGTTTTTATGCAAGGTTATTTCAGAGTCTGCCTCGAGAGAAGCAGAAAAGAAAAGAGAGAAGTTTCTCCAGCTTTCTACGCGGGTAAGCACGGCACGTTACAACGCTATAAAGGTTGCAGTGTCAGCAGATGGAGACGGTAAACTTAGTTCTGGAGTTGATGACCTTGCTCGCAATGAACCACCATCCCAGGTGCTTGTTTTAACTTCCGGTGTCATATGTGGTTGCATGTTCCATATGGTTTCTAGCTTGTATTCGAAAGGCCGAAGTCGGTCTTTATTAAGATAAGGAAAGATATTTTTTACATGAACCACCATCCCGTGAGCACCGGAAGACAAATAGCTAGTCGTGGCAGGCCGAGCCCGTGACAAGCCCAAAGAAAGACAGGCATCACCGGAAGCCAACTAAAAAGCAGCGATGGTGGCGAAGCAGCCCGCCTCCCACCAGGCTCTCGGGTCCTAGATGATCATGCTCACCACTCCAAATGGATGTCTAGCTTGTATTGCTTCCAATTTGGTTAAATTGCATCTTCTTAGCTTACACATTATACCTTTGAAATATGACATGCCTTTACATTTTTGGTACATACTAGTACATACGTGTATTAACCATGTTCTTACATCAAACTAATGTTCTTGTGTATCCCTCATCAATCACTTATGATGAGGCAGTCAGGCAAGTGGACTACTCCTCATTTAAAGAATGCAACGTCAGCCTCCCGACATAATTCTCAAGAAACAGCATGGCTAGATGAAGATAGTGAACGTAGCTCTGCAGTTGATTACCGCATTTCCCCTACACTAGCATCGCAGGTGCTTGCTCTAACTTTGCAGTGTGATATGTGGTTGCATATTGCATATGGTGTCTAGATTGTAATTCTTCCAATATGGTTAAACTACATGTGCTATTCTTCTTAGCTTATACATTATACCTGTTAATGTGACATGCCTTCCTGTATTTAGTACATAGTACATCTATCTATTAAGCATGTCCTTGCATAAAACTGTTTTTTTGTATCCCACATCAATCAATATGACGAGACACCTTTAGTATATGCAGTGCGATATTAGTTGCATCTTTCATATGATTTATAGCATGCGCTGCTTCTAATTTGTTGAAATTCCATTTATGATGGGATGCTTTTAACTTGGCAGAGTCATATTGGTTGCATCTTTCATGTGGTGCCTAGCTTGCATTGCTTCTTATTTGTTGGAATGGTTTCTTCTTAGTTTACCCAAACAGTTGTGAACATGCCATGTCGTCCTGTTTTTCGTACATATTCCATCCTGGTATCATGTGTTTGCCTTACATCAAAGTAGCGATTGTCAGTATCATGCATGAATGAGTTCTGAAGAGAGAATTTACTGCTTTTTCTTGTCGGTTTTACTTGACAATTCAAAATCAATAAAGCGGAAGGAAGTTAGCAAGGCATCGGATAAAGGTACTCCTTTCAAACGGAGGGCCTCTACAGTTTCTACTCCTCCATCCCCTCCAAGATGATTTCCAAGACAACACATGCATAGACACTCAACATAGTTGTGTTTATGATGAGCACGTCTCCCCTAGTGCACCATCACCGGTGCTCCCTCTTGTAACATCCCAAAATTCTAAATTTTGGAATGTTATAAATAGATAGATAGTCTTGATTGATTGTTTGATTGATTGACTGAAAGTGAGTGAAGTTTGAAACTTTATGAAAGTTAAATGAGAGGGAATAAAAGGACTTTCCCAAACTTTCATTTTGCATTTTATGATCTCCGTGAATTCAAATTCTTTTCACCACAAAACCCTGGAGAGAAGATGACATGACTTCTTCCATTTATTTAAATGACAAGGGGTGTTGAAAATATTTGAATTTCATTTGGAAAATATTTCCAATTCTGAAACTTTGTGCAACTCAATGATTTTCATGAGCGAAGATAAAATGACTTCTTCAAAACATATGAAATATGGGTTGGGAGTTTCAAAGAATTAAATTCAAAGTTCTTCTGAATTTATTTTCAATTTGGAGTTATTTGAGTTTTATTCAAATTATTTTTCTCCAAAAATAAAATATATGGAAAATAGGGTAACATGATTCCCTACATCAGAAAAATGGAGAGAAATAAATTTGAATTAATTTTGGTATTTTTAAAATGACTTTTATGAGGTTTTATTGTAGCAGAAGCACTCTTTGTTTTATTTGAATTTGGATGTATTTTATTTGAAGCTAGAATAATGTTCATCTTGTAGAAAATATTTTTCTGAAAATTTTGATATATAATATGCCTATATTATATTTTGTATTTATCTCTTTTGTTTTAATTCTTTTATGCATTTAAAAAGAATCCCTCTTGAATCGGGCCGACCAGCCAGTCCAACGCCCAGCCATGGCCTCCAGCGCCCGAACCGCCTCCGCCTCGGCTACCCGCTCTCTCCTCCGCGCGCACGCTGCCATCGCCAGCAGGTGGGACCCACTGTCGGGTTCACACCGACCTCACGGAGTCTAGCATCGCCGCGATTCGCGGGCCGACAGCGTGCTCAACCCGGGCGCCTGCCCCGTCTTCTCCCCTCGCCCAAGGCGACCCCCTTTATAAGCCGAGGCCCTGGCCTCGTTTTGCCTCAAACCGCAGCTCTCCACGCCCCGCGCGAACTCGCCGGAGTTCGCGAGATCCGCCGCCAAGCCCGCGCCGTTCCGACTCCGTAGCCGAGCGCCGACACCGCCACCGCTTTCGCCTCGTCGTGCCGCGCCTCCCAGTGGTCTTGCCCGGGCTAGAGGACCCCGGAGCAGCCAACGCCCTCGACGTCCGAGCCGCCGCCGCCATCTTCTCCGGCGACGTCGACGCCCACCGCCGCGGTGAGCACCGGAGCCACTCTCCTTCGTTAGATCGTGGATGAACGTTGTAGATTAGATCGTGTGTTTTTTTTGAAACGTTTTTTTTGGTAACGAACGTTCATAAGTTTAGGATTGGTAGTGAACGTTTTCATTATATATGCCTCTGTAGCGAACGTCCGTTCGATAGGATTTTTCTTTTTCTTTTTAGTTTTTTCGCGAGGGACCCGTTTGTGAATTTTTTCACAGATTAGTCCCTGTACTTCAATCGGTCATTACGTTTCACTCATTTGTCCAAATCCAACGAAACCAACGCCCACTTCTTCGTTATGATCCCGTCTATCCAGTAATCCAACTCAAACATGTTTTTGAAAGTTTAAAATTTGAATTTGAACTTCGTTTGATCATAACTTGAGTTTCGTAACTCCGATTTAGTTGATTCTTTTTGCAAATCGAAGCTCTTGACCTAAACTTTCTGATAAGGCCAAATTCACATAATTTTGGTACTGTTAGAAATTGTTTTATCTTGCAAGAGTTATTTGATCGGTTTTGATGTTTTTCGAATCGTTTTTTTCGTTTGGTCCGATGTTTTGAGTGAGTGCTTATGTGTGGCTACTATTGCTTGATTACGATAGATTGACCGGAGTGTGACGAGTAGAACTATCAAGAGTTTTGAGTGCGAATCATCTTCATCAACATTGCAGGCAAGTAACACTTTGATCATACTCTTTTCTACTACCCAGTTTTATTGCATTAGATCAATCCTCAAACATTGCATGATTAGGATCTAATTAAATTGTGGGTTTGGGAAGTAGATGAGGTAGTACCTATTACCTGCTTTATTATCAAACCTTTGGGAGTCACTTCTACGTTTGCTTATTATGCCATGCTATGCAAGTAGACGTGGATTGGGTGAGTGTATTCCATGACATATGTGAGATTGTAAAATAAATGGTTTATTTAAGGTGGCAACTTAAACACACATCTGGGTGGATTGAGACACCTGGTTTCCATCAGGACTTGCCTGTATTTCTTCGGACCGCCACCCAGGCTCAAAGGGATCATGAGATTATTCATACAAGAAACTTCCGTGTGCAGCCACATGCTACTATGGGCTCTAGCATAGTTGACTAAGTTGTGCGAACTCTTACGGGTAGACTAGCAGATGTAGGGGTTGTAGGTTGGTACGGTCTACCCACATGTAAGGTGCTAGCGCTTCTGAAAGACTATGTCTCGGTCATCCGTTTCTCAAACACCATGTAGTGCGAGAAATCAAACGGAGGAGTTTGAGTATTGTGGGGAAAAGTGCACAAACCTCTGCAGAGTGTATAAACTAATCATGATTAGCCGTGTCCCCGATTATGGACGTCTTGAGTATCTAGTTCTTGGATTATCCTGTTGATCTCATCACGTTACTTAATATAATTTGTTTGGGTTTAATGAGTACTTTTAATTGGGATTGAGGATGCTGTCAACCATTCTCAATGTTCAACAACCACCATGATAGTTAAATAAATTTATTCCTTTGCGGTAGGGAAAAATTGGCTTTACGCATAAAAGCGTAACCATAGAGCTTTCCACCAGCCATATATGCATGTAGTATAGCTTATTCTTTCATTACTCTCTATGTGTTACATTGCAGATATTCCATGTGCTGACCCGTTTTCGGGCTGCAACGTTTCATGTTGCAGACTTTTCAGAGGACGAGTAAGTGATACGTTAGGGTTACGATTTCTACACTCAACTTTGCCGTTGGTGTTGATGGGAATCCACAACCTTGTTACTTCCGCTATTTTGGATTGAGGTAATAGTATTTACGTTATTTATATATGTGATTTACCTCTGTTATAAATCCTCGAAATCTTGTGTGTCAAAGATACCTTGATCCAAGGATGACACTTAAGCACGTAGACTTGACCCATTCGGTCGGGTCGCTACAAGATGGTATCGAGCACATGTTGACCGTAGGGACGTGACCCTAGAAACCCATAAGCCCATAGGAAAGATTTTTCTCTACAACTTCATTTTCAAAAGATCTTTTACCTCTCTTCTCTTGAAGCTTATTCAAATATTCCCTTTAGTGAGACCATACCCCTTTTCCTTTTGACCACTCGAAGATTTGACCGATGAGACCACTCCAAGGAGACAAGATATCGGACAACTAAGACCATTTGGAATGAAGAGGATTTTTCGTAAATGGAAACTACCACTGTTGAAGACTCCGAAGACTAGGAGATTTTGAAGGCTCTGAAGAATTCCCAGATTTTTTATGACCTAGGAAGGCTACCCTTATGGAACTTGGTAGACTATGGAAGTTGTCAATACCCGAGATCAAGTTGTATCGGAAAAAGACCGGAACATGGAGCATTAGAACTCAAAGTTTTGTCAAGGAAAACCCTAAGGCAGTAGATATCAACTATGGAGAGATAGCTCATGGAAATGACAAGAGCAGAAAGGAGGCTATCCATGATGTTATCGTCCATTTATGCTATTGTCACCGTGCGGAGTTAAGTATGCAGATGCATGGAAGAATTGGATGGTAGAAAGCTGAAGGAGCATCTGTCAGCAAAGGATGCAGTTTTAACCTTAGCCGGTATATCACCAGGATCTGGAGCATTACATCAAGAAGTTAAGATGGACCTACAAGAAGCAGTATTTGATAAGGAAGCGTTTCGTGAAGAACTCAGGATCTAGAAGCTGCAAGTAGCCAAGCTAGAGGAGCAAAACCTCAAGATACCGGAGAAACGTCAGGAACTGAAGGACAGCAGGATCATGGTTCATTTAGAGGTTGATGAAATCCAAAAGTTGGAACGTAACTCAAGAAATATTAAAGGACGTCACAAGAGACTTCGTGTCAACAGAGATGAGCTGGCAAGGACTTGAGAAGGACAAGCATGATCAGAAGAAGCCATCGGAGACATGAACAAGACTTGAAGAGTTTGATGACTTTGAAGATTTATTGACCTTTAGAAGACCAAACCCTTGTTATACCCTTATGTTAGATGTGACGTTTGTGAGCTGTCATTTGTTTGATGTTTTTCCGACAGCCACAATAAAATCTGTCTTTTCAAAACTTTTGTTTGTATTGTGTGCATCCCTCTCTATCTATCTTATCTCACCCGAAAACCCATGGACCCAATAGAAGATGAATGGAGACGAGCTCGTATTATCTGGACCGATGAGTCAATTGGAGACGAACCTATGGATTCAGAACATGGAGGATCACATGGAGAATAACCCTATAGTCGAAAAGGATATAGCCCAGCATGCTCTTCCGTTATTTGAAAGAGGTGCTGCTACCTTGGTGGAAGATGTACCAAACCATCAATGGATGGCAAGGAGTAACCACCTGGAAGGACTTTAAGTGGACTTTGTTAAGATCTCGGCTTGTGTCCCAGAAGATGAAGCCTTATGGAAAATGATATGAAGAAAACTTGTGCATACAAGCTTTGTGGAGAAATAGGACACAACCATAAAGAAAACAAGGACGAATACCCTCATAATCGGAGGATTATCAAAGGAGTTAGCTGAGGATCTCAGGGAACTTCGGTTGGAGATTGTTCCCAAAGGTTTTGTTGCAGCAATGGAAGTTCAGTCTACATAGTTGGGAAAAATCCGTGAAGCTCAGAAGGATGACAAAGAGATTGCTGAGTTAAAAGAGAGAATGAGCAAAGGAAAGGCCAAAGGTTTTGGTAAGGATGAGCATGACACCTTATGGTTTGAGGATAGTGTATATGTGCCTAATAATGCAAAGATCAGGAAGTTAATACTTCAGGAGGCTCATGACTCACCATACTCGATTCACCCTGGAAACACCAAGATGTATTTGGATTTGAAGGAGCGTTTCTGGTGGACTGGTAAGAAGAAGGATATTGTGGAGTATGTAGTCGTAGGTGATGTATGCCAGAGAGAGTAAAAGCAGGGCATCAGAAGCCAGCAGGATTAATACAACCTATGCCGATGCCCGAATGGAAGTGGGGATAAGCTTGGCATGGATTTCATTACCGGATTTCCCAGAACCCGAACGGGATATGACTCTATCTGGGTAGTAGTTGATTCGCTTGACCAAAGTGGCTCACTTTATCCCAGTGAAAACCGCCTATACAAGTGAGAAGTTGGCCAAGATGTATTTGACCAGGATCGTATGTCTGCATGGAGTTCCGAGGACCATCGACGTATAGAGGAACACAGTTTACCTCAAAGTTTTGGAATCGGTTGCACCGGACTTTGGGTACTAGGCTAGAGTTCAAGACAACCTTTCATCCATGACAGATGGATAAATCAAGAGAGTCAATCAGATTCTGGAAGACATGTTGAGAGCGTGTGCGCTAGATTATGGATCTAGTAGTGGTGATAATCTACCTTACGCGGAGTTCTCATACAACAACAGTTACCAAGCCAGTTTGAAGATGGCCCCTTTTGAAGCTTTGTATGGGAGAAGGTGCAGGACACCGTTGATGTGGGATGAAGTTGGAGACCGCTTGTTGGACCAAATGTGATCAAGGAGTCAAGAGAATGTTAAGTTGATTCGAGATAAATCAAGGTAGCTCAGTCCAGTGTAAGAGTTATGCAGACTCAGAAACGCAAGGAGGTAATCTATGAAATTGGAGACAGAGCATGTCTTCTTGTGTCCCCTCTGCGAGGAGTTAAACTATTTGGAGTTAAGGGAAAGTTAGCCCCGAGATTTGTAGGACCATACTGAGTTTTGGAGCGTATGGGAGAAGTTACCAACAAGTTGGAGTCACCCGAAGGACTGTCAGGAGTTCATGATGTGTTTCACGTTTCCCAGTTGAAGAAGTGCCATCCAGAGATGGACAATATTCCCCTGTAAGGACGCTTGACCCTGGAAAGGATAATGATGTTCCACGAAGTGGAGTATGGACTTCATAAGTATAAGTTTTATCTCGGTATGTGGGATATCCCACGAGGATGAAGAGATGAAGTACTATTGGATATAAAGGAGGTATAATGTTGGTAATATGGAGCAAGTGTGACTCTATGATGAGTCTGGGTAATCACGTATTAGTTTGGTGCAAATATAAGGAAAAGAGACAGTACAATTGGATGGATTTTAAGTATGCCAGGAAGTTGGGATAATGATCAGTTGCCCAGATGATGTGTTCAAGGATTACAAGTGATGAGATGGGCCATAACCCACAGGCCCCAGGACCTGCCAAGAAGCAAGCACACTCTTGCTGAAGGAAAAACCGTGGAAGACGTTACGATTTTATCACCGATGATTCTATAGGAGATTACGCAAAACTTGAGAGTTGTGAAGGAACGATAGATGTTTGTTTGGCTTGCAGGATCAATGGATTTTCCGAACTTGGTTCATCGACAAGAGAAATTCTGCAATGCTTGTGAGGATGACCGAGTGTTAGAATGCGAGATTCGCTAAACCATGTACAAGGTAATGATTTGGGTGCGGGATGGATTGATCACCATACCGACTTACTCTTATTATTCGCATTGCTATATGGGATGGTAAATCTAAGTGACTTACCTATAGTAGAGAGACGACGATCAAAACCTTGTTTAGACCTTAGAATGGTATAAGTATTTTCCCTTGTACACGGCAGCTGTTGCCAATCGTAGGATATACGGTGAGGTTCAACCCAGACCCATTTCTTGCAGGACAAACCATAAATAGATGACCACCATGAGATATCGATAGTTGTTTAGAATTGGCACCGCATCTGCCGCCTAAGAGGACCCGGTTTGGGATAACCTTACCAAGATGAAAGGACAAAAGAATTGAGGAAAAGGTTATACCACTACCTAAGAGCCAGAGAGGGAATTATCCTTATGATCTCGACAAGACCGACAATCGCCAAGAATAAGGATGGAGTATATGAGTTTTGATGGAACCGTAACCATGCTTCTAAGGGTGGTAGCACCCCAGACCCCCTGTGATGATCGATGGATTTTGAGAAGACCCCCAAACCTAACCTATTTCTTGCTAGCCTCTCCAAATCTCGAGGACGAGATTCATTTTAAGGGTGGTAGTTTTGTAACATCCCAAAATTCTAAATTTTGGAATGTTATAAACAGATAGATAGTCTTGATTGATTGTTTGATTGATTGACTGAAAGTGAGTGAAGTTTGAAACTTTATGAAAGTTAAATGAGAGGGAATAAAAGGACTTTCCAAAACTTTCATTTTGCATTTTATGATCTCCGTGAATTCAAATTCTTTTCAACACAAAAAAACGTAGAGAAGATGACATGACTTCTTACATTTATTTAATTTACAAGGTGTTGAAAATATTTGAATTTCATTTGGAAAATATTTCCAATTCTGAAACTTTATGCAACTCAATGATTTTCACAAGCGAAGATAAAATGACTTCTTCAAAACATATGAAATATGAGTTGGGAGTTTCAAAGAATTAAATCAAAGTTCTTTTGAATTTATTTTCAATTTGGAGTTATTTGAGTTTTATTCAAATTATTTTTTCTCCAAAAATAAAATATATGGAAAATAGGGTAACATGATTCCCAACATCAGAAAAATGGAGAGAAATAAATTTGAATTAATTTTGGTATTTTTAAAATGACTTTTATGAGGTTTTATTGTAGCGTAAGCACTCTTTGTTTTATTTGAATTTGGGTGTATTTTATTTGAAGCTAGAATAATGTTCATCTTGTAGAAAATATTTTTCTGAAAATTTTGATATATAATATGCCTATATTATATTTTGTATTTATCTCTTTTGTTTTAATTCTTTGTCTGTTTAAAAAAAGAATCCCCTCTGCCGAACTGGGCCGACCCAGCCCAGTCCAACGCCGGCCCAGCCCAGCAGCGGCCTCCCCGCGCCCGAACCACCTCTGCCTCGCCCGCCCGCTCTCTCCTTCGCGTGCACGCCGCCACGCTCAGCCACCGACAGGTGGGACCCACCTGTCAGGTTTGTCACCGACCTCCCGCCGGAGTCCAGCACGCGCACGATTCGCCGGCCGACGACGTGCTCAACCCGGGCGCCTTCCCCGTCTTCTCCCCTCGCCCAAGGCGACCCCCTTTATAAGCCGAGGCCCTGGCCTTGTTTTGCCTCAAACCGCAGCTCTCCACGCCCCGCGCGAACTCGCCGGAGTTCGCGAGATCCGCCGCCAAGCCAGCTGCTCCGACCAGAGCCGAAGCGCCGACACCGCCACCGCTTTCGCCTCGTCGTGCCGCGCCTCCCCGTGGTCTCGCCCAGGCTAGCGGACCCCAGAGCAGCCACCGCCGCCATCTTCTCCGGCGACGTCGACGCCCACCGCCGCGGTGAGCACCGGAGCCACTCTCCTCTGTTAGATCGTGGATGAACGTTGTAGATTAGATCGTGTGTTTTTTTTTGGTAACGAACGTTCATTAGTTTAGGATTGGTAGTGAACGTTTTCATTATATATGCCTCTGTAGCGAACGTTCGTTCGATAGGATTTTTCTTTTTCTTTTTAGTTTTTCCGCCAGGGACCCGTTTGTGAATTTTTTCATAGATTAGTCCCTGTACTTCAATCGGTCGTTACTTTTCACACGTTTGTCCAAATCCAACGAAACCAATGCCCACTTCTTCGTTATGATCCCCTCTATCCAGTAATCCAACTAAAACATGTTTTTGAAAGTTTAAAATTTGAATTAGATCAGATTTTAAATTGAACTTCGTTTGATCATAACTTGAGTTTTCTAACTCTGATTTAGTTGATTCTTTTTGCAAATCGAAGCTCTTGACCTAAACTTTCCGATAAGGCCAAATTCACATAATTTTGGTACTGTTAGAAATTGTTTTATGTTGCAAGAGTTATTTGCTTGGTTTTGATGTTTTCTGAATCGTTTTCTTCATTCGGTCCGATGTTTTGAGTGATTGCTTATGTGTGGCTACTATTGCTTGATTACGATAGATTGTCAGGTGTGTGACGAGTAGAACTATCAAGAGTTTTGCGTGCACATCATCTTCGTCAACATTGCGCATAAGTAACACTTTGATCATACTCTTTTCTACTACCCAGCTTTTATTGCATTAGATCAATCCTCAAACATTGCATGATTAGGATCTAATTAAATTGTGGGTTTGGGAAGTAGATGAGGTAGTACCTATTACCTGCTTTATTATCAAACCTTTGGGAGTCACTTCTACGTTTTCTTATTATGCCATGCTATGCAAGTAGACGTGGATTGGGTGAGTGTATTCCATGACAGATGTGAGATTGTTAAATAAATGGTTTATTTAAGGTGGCAACTTAAACACACATCTGGGTGGATTGAGGCACCTGGTTTCCATCAGGACTTGCCTGTATTTCTTCGGACCGCCACCCAGGCTCAAAGGGATCATGAGATTATTCATACTAGAAACTTCCGTGTGCAGCCACATGCTACTATGGGCTCTAGCATAGTTGACTAAGTTGTGCGAACTCTTACGGGTAGACTAGCAGATGTAGGGGTTGTAGGTTGGTACGGTCTACCCACATGTAAGGTGCTAGCGCTTCTGAAAGACTATGTCTCGGTCATCCGTTTCTCAAACACCATGTAGTGCGAGAAATCAAACGGAGGAGATCGAGTCTTGAGGGGAAAAGTGCACAAACCTCTGCAGAGTGTATAAACTAATCATGATTAGCCGTGTCCCTGGTTATGGACATCTTGAGTACCTAGTTCTTGGATTATCCTGTTGATCTCATCACGTTACTTAATATAATTTGTTTGGGTTTAATGAGTACTTTTAATTGGGATTGAGGATGTCATCAACCATTCTCAATGTTCAACAAACACCATGATAGTTAAATAAATTTATTCCTTTGCAGTAGGGAAAAATTGGCTTTACGCAAAAACTGTAACCATAGAGCTTTCCACCAGCCATATATGCATGTAGTATAGCTTATTCTTTCATTACTCTCTATGTGTTACATTGCCAACATATTCCATGTGTCAATTGACCCGTTTCGGGCTGCAACGCTTCATGTTGCGCACTTTTCGCATTTACGAGTAAGTGATACGTTAGGGTTACGATTTCTACACTCAACTTTGCCATTGGTGTTGATGGGAATCCACAACCTTGTTACTTCCGCTATTTTGGATTGAGGTAATAGTATTTACGTCATTTATACATGTGATTTACCTCTGTTATAAATCCTCGAGTACTGTGTGTGTGAGCATACCGATCCAGGGATGACACTTAAGCACAGAGACTTGATCCATTCGGGTCGGGTCGCTACACCTCTAACTTGGCACTGTTATATGTGGTTGCATGTTATGTGTGGTGTCTAGCTTGTATTGCTTCTAATTTTGTTGAATTCCATCTGCTTACTTTACACATTATACTTGAATAAGACACGTGTTCCTGTTTCTAGAACATACAATATCTGTCTATCACACCATGTTCTTACATCAAATTACTACTGTTGTGTAACCTGCAACAATCACTTATCATAATACACGTTTAACTTCGAGTGTGATATAGGTTACATCTCGCATTCTTTTCTAGCTTGTACTACTAATTTGTTGAAATGGCACTTATGACGAGACAGTTTTAAACTTGTAGAGTGATATTTATTGCATCTTTCATATGGTGTCTAGCTTTCATTGCTTCTAATTTGTTGAAATGCCTTCTCCTTAGTTTACACAAGCTGTGAATATGAAATGTTGTGAATATGCAATGGCACTAATGACAAGAGACCTTTAACTTGATAGTGTGATGTTGTTTGCCTCTTGCATATGATTTATTTCTTGTACTGCTTCACATTTGTTTAAAAGGCAGTTATGATGAGACACTATTAACTTGGTAGAGCGATATTTTTAGCATCTTTCATATGGTGTCTACCTTCCATTGCATTGCTTCTAATTTAGTGAAATGTCTTCTGCTTAGTTTACACATCATAGTTGTGGTTATCTCATGACATCCTGTTTTTCTTACATATTACATCCTCCTATCATGTGGTTGTCTAACATCAAAGTTCATTTCGTCTGTATCACACATCAATTTTTTTCTGAAGAACTAAATTGTTATTCGTTTTTCTTGTTGGCTTGACTTAACATGGCACAGAGAAAGAGGAAACAAGACAGAATGACAGGGAAAGGGAAGCGGAAGAATCCTCAGAGATTCTGCTGCAATGCGATGGTGCAATAGAAGGTCAAAGTCCAATGGAAAATTGTACCGATAGGGTATCCCGTGCTACACGAGCTAACGAACAAGCCAAACAGAAACAAATAGCTGCCACCAAACAAGCAGAGACAACCCTAGTTGTTGCAACACCTTCCACAGTACCACCAGCTGCACGATTTACTCGTTGGTCAACTCAGCTAGCAGCACGTGCCCAAGCTCCCTTGCCACCTGACACTACTTCCGAAGCAGTCTTGACACAAGATGAGTTGGCAAGATCAAATGAACTTTGTGAGCTTCAACAGCAAGAAGGTAGTTGCTGGAGTCAAGTTACAGTTGCATGCTTCTTTATATGTAGTCTCACAGTTTGATGTACACTAACCCTTCCTATGTTTGTTGTTGGACTAGCACCTAGGCGCAAGTGGAAACAAACATCAGGGATAATGCTCGGTAGGTTAACTAAATCTAGAGGAGGAAGAATGGAGATCCGTTTTGAGGCAGGTTTAAATAGGCCACGTGATGCTACAGAATCAGCCAAGTTAGTATCAGAGGCGGCGGTTGCTGTTAGGTGTCATGTACGTATCCTCTCAACATGCGTTCAGTACAGGAATGACAAAGACGAAACCCAGTTCAACACCTTCCTCGACCATTTATCTGTAAGTATGGTTATGTATGGAAACTAGTAATATCGTCTTGCTCTGTCCAATACTTTCTAGGTTGCTGATAATGAGACTCCCATAATTTTCAACAGATGAGGTTCAAGTTGGATAGCCAAGATGATGTAACCAGACAAGCTTGCACTCATGTTTTCAAGTCTACTCTGCGACAGTATCGGTATAACCTGAGGAAAACTCACTTTGAAGGCAAGGCTAACAGTGAACTTGCCCAAGCATCTCCAGTGGAAAATATATCTGATGAAGACTAGAGAGGCCTCGTTAAACACTAGTCCGATCCGAAGTATCAGGTACATTATATATATGTGATCAGATCACATGTTGAAGTCCTATTTACGCATGTGCCACACAAATCTATCTTTTTGTAGGTGAACTGTTCAAAGAACAAGGCCAACCGTAAGAAAGTGAAATTCCAACAGACGATAGGATCTTCTAGCTTTATTGCACACTGCGAGGCTCTTGTAATTAGCTGCCGTTTCACTCTTTTCGTTGAACCATATTATAAGATCTATATTGACTTGTTCCAAATGCAGAGGAAAGCCCGCAAGCACCAAAAAGTACCTGAACCAAATGCTGTGGAAATCTTCAAGGACTGTCACACCAGCAAGAAGGAGGGCATGACTACACCAGTCAAAGCCGCTGTTGTAAGTCCTTAATCCTCATGCCTTTTCACTACTACTTACTCTGACTTGTGCCTTGAACTGCATGGTTTGCAGCCAATGTCTATTACTCTTTTCAATTTTATACACAATTGTCTTAGCATATCATTGCACCTTACAAGGTTTAAAACAGAGGAGTGATGTTCCTTTGATCTTGACCTATAATCTAGTTCCGTGCTGGACTTGCCCATACAACGTTACAATTGCCTGTTTGTCTGTTCTCAGTAGTTTTGTGATATGAATGATGTCATACTGTGCATACGTATTATAAACTTCGTCTCTTTATCCTTAGCCCTCAATACAATGCGAAGAAATAGACAATACATTAGCGATGGTACATGGTCATATGTTTGGAACATGGTTTTATTATGTACTTTGCAATAAAATACAACTAATATTTTACATGGGTTCACCAGAATAAGTTCTGTATATAGACCAAAGCTATTTTGTTTGGTTTTGCTGCCTCCTTAATATCTTCTGGTACTACTAATGTAAAACCTCAACTTTTCAGCGAGCTATGGAAAAAATGGTGGAACCGCCACCTTCTGAAGGTCGCGAGGCAACTATAACCACAATGTCTGCTCTTGTTGCAGTGGGTCAGTACCTGTACACTAACAGTGCCAAAAGCACGTTCCTGCATAATACTGGGTTTGTTGTTAAGGCAATCTCGTCCAAACTGCCTCATGATCAAGAATTTTTTTCAAAACTGTGATAGATTTTATAGCATTTTCGGAAACTATATGACGTAATGCAAAAAAAACCACAACTAGTAGCCCGTCGGCCATCCTCCGGCGGTAGGGCTTTTCGCCAAAGATAGGCCGGTAGGGATTTTCGCCAAAGCTAGGCGAAGTAGGTGATTTCGCCATCATTAGGCCGGTAGGTGATTCGGCCATCATTAGGCCGAAGTGGAGCATTTCGGCCAAAGCTAGGCCGAAATAGACTTTTTGGTCTAGTCTAGGCCGAAAAGCATGTAGGCCGAAGTTGCATGGCTCCCGCCACCCCTTCCCGCCACCCGTTTCCCGCCAACCCCTTCCCGCCACCCGTTTCCCGCCAACCCTTCCCGCCATATGTTCCCGCCACCCGTTTCCCGCCAACCCTTCCCGCCATATGTTCCCGCCACCCGTTTCCCGCCAACCCCTTCCCGCCACCCGTTTCCCGCCAACTCTTTCCCGCCTGATTTTCTCCTCAGATCTATAAAACCCCTTCAAAGCGAAGGTGGATAAGCATTCCAAAGTGTAGTGTAGTCGAGATGTCCCATTATCCATTCGATCGTAGTTTTCACCACAGGATGAGCAGCACTCTTCCGAGTCTAGTTACCGATTTCAGATGGACAATAGGATAGTTCCATGGGACGAACTCACCGTAGTGACACCATAATGAATGAGTTGGCTCACCAATTACGTAGTGCAGGTGGCCTGAAAGGACCTATGAGGAGGTACGCCAAGAACTTCTTAGGTTGCATGAAAGGTGGAAGAAGGTAGTGGAGCCAAGAGTGAAACTTTCGTAAGGACTGCAGCAAAGAATACATTTTTATGGACTGAGGAGAGCGAGGACGACGAAGATATCTTCATGGCGCCCGCTTCCGGGTTACGCATCATCGAAGGGCAAGAGTTACGCATCGTCCAAAGGCAAGACTTACGCATCCTCGAAGGGCAAGAGTTACGCATCCGGCAAGGGCAAGAGTTCTGCATCGACGGAGGGCAAGAGGACCGCATCGTCGAAGGGCAAGAGGGCTGCATCAACGGAGGATGACGATGATGACTTCATGTAGTATGTAAGATGTATTCCAGTTTGTATTGTATTATTATAGGGCATTATGTTCTATCTGAATTTCATTTTGTAGTATGTAAGATGTATTGCACAAGTTCAGCCGCACCGTTTAATTCAGATGTACTTGTATCTTAATTATCGGTTGTAATCTATTTGGAAATGTAACTGGAATAAGAATGCCAATTAATAGTAATATGTCTCTCGCATATATAAAACAAGATATGTCTCCTGTTCAGATAGAAGGAAGTGCGATAGTAACATAGATAATGAGTCATACATAGATAATAAGCATATGCGAATAGTCTGAAACTAACATAGATAATGAGTCATACATAGATAATAAGCATATCATCATGCGGGGACGGCGAAGTCTGGGTCTTCCTCGGCGAGGACCGGAAGGCGATAAGCCGAGGCGGTGGGACGAGGCTCGCGATAACCACGACCATAGTTAACCTCGTACATCACGGTGCATGTCTCCTGCGTCGGTGGTGGTGGTGGAGTGTGAATCACCGCTCATGCGAGAAGCCATAAATGTTTGTAGCATGGTCATCATCCTCGCGGTCGCCCTCAAAGTAATCAGCACCACCACTAAGGATGGGTGATCGCTCTCAATGCATGAACGGTTGCGACAGGTTGCCGCTGCGGTAAAGTAAAAAACTTGTAAAATTGATACAAATGCATGAACGATTACTACTCTGCTCAAAAGAATGTAGTGAGTAGGGTTACCTAGTTCCATCTGCCGATGCTGCAAGAGCTCCCCTGGCTGTGAAGTAGGTGGCTCATGCCGATAGAGCTCCCTGGCCGTGAAGTAGGTGGCTCATGCCGCAGAGCTCCCCGGCTGTGAAGGAGGTGGCTCATTCCGGAAGAGCTCCCCGGCTGTGAAGGAGGTGGCTCATGCCAGGAAGAGCTCTCTGGCTGTGAAGGAGGTGGCTCATGCCGTGAAGAGCTCCCCGGCCGTGAAGTAGGTGGCTCATGCCGTGAAGAGCTCCCTGGCCGTGAAGTAGGTGGCTCATGCCAGAAGAGCTCCCCGCTGTGAAGGAGGTGGCTCATGCCCGGAAGAGCTCCCGGCTGTGAAGGATGAGGTTCTGCACGGTGCACGTAACGCCGTGGTTGTGAACGTTGCACGTAGGGTCGTGGTTCGAATCTTTGTCTGAGAGGGACGTGGCGGACGATGTGTCGAGGAGGAAGTGCAACATCCGAAGACCGCCTACACGTAATAAAGAGCGTAAATCCCCGTAGCTTGTCATCAAGACGCCTCAACCATGAGACGCCCTCTCGCGGTGGGATAGTTTCTCCCCCTCAAAGCGCCAGCATTAAAGCGGAAACCTCCTCTCGCTGTCTTTGTCAAGTCACCACAGCAGATGAAGAGTTAACCAATTATATCCTCGTTGTATGATAGACACCACGAATAGACACCCAAACGAATATGTCCAGATTAACAAAAGACTCAACATATAAGAACCAAGGCATTTACCGCGTGGTGTCTGGTTCCCCTAGCAGAGGCGATTGGGTACATACCTGGTGAGAGGGGCTTCGATCGATCAGAGCAGCTGATGGAACCAAGTAGATCCTTGTTGTATGCCGGTAACGCTGCAGATACAACCCGAACATTTGCCGCTTAAAGGCCCGACCCTCACCCTGTATTTGTCGCAGCGGTAGTCCATTCACAACGTAAGGGGTAATGCTCTTAAGCCAAGAATCCATGGACTTGTTTCCTCCTAGGCGATCCCCGATATTGACATGCGATACGTAATTAGGTATATTATGAATGTATAGTCGACAACTAAAATAGTATTAGTACTTACTTGTGCACGTGCTCGCAACTGTGGAATTTTTGGAATCTCGTGCTCTTGATATAGACCGAACTGTCTCATTACTCTATGAAGAGACATCTCCTCAACCGTCACATCGAACACCAACTTGGCCTTGGTCATCCAAAATGCCGATCTCTAGTGCACAATCCAGAAATCCCAACTGGGTACCTCGATGATATAGCCTCGGCCGAGTATGGCTCCCAGATAACTTGATCCTCGTGCAAACTATCAAATCTGCGCCGTGAAGGACGGGTAGCATCCCCTAACCCGACTATGCATAACTGCTCTCAGACATGACAACAAATAAGCATTAGTAATACTAATGAATGGCAAAAATAATTAAATTAATTGTTACTTAATATAAATGTACCTCTCGCCGTGCCCAAACAGAACCCATAGTAGGTAAGTCGCCGGTAGCAGCACATAAGCCCCAGCTAAGTCCTCCAAACCAAAAGGTTTATCAATGTAGACATAGGGTCGCCCAATAGGGAATCTCTCGTATGACCAGAGCAGCAACAATAATGGACATCCAACAACACCAGATTTTCTAGACTTCAACAAGCAAGCTTTGCACAGGCCTCAGACGTAGCCGCTAACACAGCAGAGAACCAAAACTCCTCAGAGAATATCCACGGCAACGTCGTCGCCTATCTCTCGTGCAATACCGATGAGTCGTGCATCGGCGGTGGTCACGTGGTTCTCCGTAAACATCGCCTTGCCGAACAGCCAAAGAATATATGCCTCTAAGGACCGGTCAATCTGCGCCTCCGACAACTCAACATTGGGATGTCCTAACGAGACAATCTACATAGAAACGTAATAATTGTATGAAAATCGGGCAACTAAAAACAACATTTGTTTACGTGGCCGTGATGGTTACCTCAAACTGGCTCAACCATCTAAAAGAGGTCCATGAGGATCGTTGTCTATGGCCCTAGCAATCGGGACCGCAGCCAAAAACGGGTCTGCATCGCTGTTTGCCACCCCGATTCTGCCTCTAAGGGACCTATGGCAGCACCGCCGGAGGTAATCCCAACAAGTACGACACATCCTGTAAAGTAGGCGCCATCTCTCCCCATGGGAAGTGAAACGATGTGTCTCGGCCTCCATCTATCTACTAAGCGTGTAAGGAGTGACTTGTCGTGAAGAGAAACGTCTCACTTGCCTCTTGTGTAATCGACCGGTTCACCGCCTCATCTAAGTCCCACCATCAATCCACTCATCCAATGTACCCTGAACCAGCCGTGCCAAGGGTAGAAGTCCAGCCCAACTTAACCTACAAAATAAAAAATATTGTTAGCGGCTATAAAAAGTATGTAAAACATAGTAAGTCATTTTATGGACTCCATTGTATGCACACATACCTATCAACCCATGAATCGTGTATCAGCCAGTTAGTCTTTGGGGTACGAGTGACCAACACGTCTAAGTTGTTGCCCGCTTCCAATAGGGCGCCCCGGTGCTTTCTATCGATGTTGCCATTAAGCAACGGATACAAAGACATATCTGCAATTCAAACAACAAATCTCAAAGCAAATAAAAACATAGATCCGACATATTACAAATTAAAACATAGTCCCGACATAGTACGAATTAAAACATAGTCCATAGGGATTTACATATTAAAACAAAGTCCCGACATATTACAAATTAAAACATAGTCCCGACATATTACAAATTAAAACATAGTCCCGACATATTAAAACCCACTACGACACATTATATAGCTTGTGAGTTATTTCTTCCTCGTCCGCCCCTTCGGCCTCGACTGCCACGACCACGTCCGCCTCTTCCTCTTGTTGTCGCAGCCGTCGATGTGGAAGCACTCGTCGATGCGGAAGCACCATCTTTGTTCAGTCGGGACAATATTTCATCCTATGCCCATAAGCCGCGCATAACAAACATTGCCTGGTTGCTCCACCAGCTTCAGATCGGTCCATATCGTTCCGGATGCGACGGGCCTTCCGTCTGCCCTACTTGTTCGCCCAAGGTCCTGGATGCGGATATATACTCTCTCACCGTCGTTTACCTTGTTGAAATTGCCGACGACTCTAAACCCTGTCATCTCGCCTGTCCGGTGTTGAGCCTTTGCCTCTTTTAAATAGTATGGGGACACGAAGGAGATAGCATCCAACTCAATCGGCCACAGTAGCCAACACATGAGAGCAAGGTAGGTGCAACAACTTCGGTTTGTTGCATGTACACTCACACGTTGGATAAAATTCCGCTCCAATTTTTACCTCGTGTGTCTTCACCTCATTTCCGTAACCAAAACCATCGGTAGGAAGCTGAACCTCATACCTCCTTTCTTGATTCCCTATGAGTCCTGACAAAGGTGCTTCTTTCCTTTCTCTATCTTCTTTGCCATGTATTCCATGACACGGCTACAATAAGGTGTGTTCGATTATCTTCAATATGCTTCGTGCTAACTCGTGCCTTTCTCTCAAATATCTCAAAGTGCCATGGAATACAGCCTCCACAATAGCCGTGAGTGGCAATGCTCGCTCCTCCGAGCACAAAGTTATACACCTCTGCAAGATTGGTTGTCATGTGGCCATACCTAGCTCCATGTGTGTCATGCAGCAAAGACCAATTCACTGGAGGCTCTTTCTCTATCCACTCGTAAAAATTCTTTATTGCCCTTCCCTTCTTTCTCGTAGTATTAGGAGGGTCAATTCCTGGCAAGTCACAAAGACCCTCATGGCTCCTCTAGCTCCGCTGATGAGTGCTGCTAATTTAACTTGATCTTCTTCCATTTTCTTCCTCGCACGGACCTGCTTCTTAGTAAACTCATCTAGTTTTGACCAAATAAATTGTATTTGCGCTGCTGGCTCTGCTTGCATAATTTTTGAACAAGTTCATCAACCGCTTGTTCTTGAACTGTGAGAAAAATTAGCCCCAAGATGGCGCATGCACCACCAGCTCGCAAGTCCCTCCAAGGTGTTCGTTCGTCATCTGTTGGATTACGTAAGTGTCTTCACGGCCTTCAATATACCAAAGATGTCTCGTCATGAATGACACACACGCTTGGTCGGTCCTTCACAATGGCAATTTTCACTTGGCGGAAGAACCATACCCACCGAGAAAGTTCTCACCCTCCACAAATGCCATGGCAAGTGGGATGATTTGATTGTTCCGTCCACACCAATAGCGATCGAGATTTGCCCTCTATATCGACCGGTCAGAATGTACCATCCACAAACAGAACAGGAGGACAATGCGGAAAGCTTCAATGCACATACCAAAAGAGAAGAACACTCGTTTCAACACCTTGAAATCTGGTATACTCAAGCAACCTCATGTGTTGTAACGTTCACATAAGTGCCGGATTCCTCTCCTTCAAAGATGCCTGTGAGACGGACAACATTATCATATGAGTCAAGAACGTCCCAAACCTTTCCTCCATAGCCTTCGCTTAGCCCTCCAAGCCTTCCCATAAGGAATGACATACTTCCATCGACCTTCACCGCTGTCGGATGTGTTTTGCTTCCATATCTTTCTTCTCAACTATCTCGGTATACATGAGTTGCGAATGAGACTTGAAGTCAGGTTCGGATGCTTCACCAAAGGTTCTTCCTCACACAATTATGTGGGATGACAATGGTGACAACCCAGTGGATGTCGTGATTGACGCGTGCCCGTGCACCTTCCCTGGACAACCTTTTTCAACACATTTCACGGTATAGTTTGTTGGACTTGATATGTGTGTCTTAAAACCCTCTGCGTAGACATAGCCCACTTTATCACCGCATACTTCAATTTTTTCTTTGTATCAAACATAGCCCCTATTTGTACTTGGTTCAGATTATCTGCCATGGAGTCTCATGGCCATCGTTCACCGTAAGGCGGTGGATATGTCCTGCTCCCATGCGTATGAATCGGTACCTCAACTTCATCCTCGAATTTTCAGAATCCAGTTCCTCCACCAATCCATCCTCGTCCTCTTCCTCCATCACCCTCTGCATTTCATCCCCTTCCTCATCCCCATCAAGAAAACCTGAACCAGCTAATATTATCGACCGGGTTGCTCGCCCAAAGATCGTGACCACAAACATTGTGTGGCACGTAGTCCGACTCTTTCTCGGGTTGGCTAGCATCCACATCTTGTGGTTGTGACCCGGATAAAACAATCTCATTAGCCACTTCACTGCCTTGGCCGGGTTCATACCCCTGTGGAGTTGTACGGTATTCTCCTCCTTGACACAAGTTGCACAAGTGCATATGGGTGGATTCTTCGGTCTCGACAGCGTCTTAACAGGACAACCAATGCTGGCTCCTATCTACCGCATCAACTCCCACTTGACATTTTTACAGGATTTGGTCCACAATGCATGAATCTTGTAACATACTTCGGGATCCGCATCAAACTAGTTGTCAACCAAGATTTCAACCGCCTAATGTCCAAATTGTCCGGTCAGCTAGTGTCATGACGCCATTTTTAAACTCGCTAAGATCAACCCCAACTCATTATATCGAACATTACCAGCGCCGTAGTAAACATTCAGATTTCTTGATTCAGACATTTTCACCGCCGACATTGCCATCTTCTCATTAATCACAATATACACTTATATTATCCGCTACACGGACTATCCGCTAAAATGCCTCCAAAATTATATTAACACTAAAATTCACAACGAACACTAATATTATCCGCTACACGAACTATGCGCTAAAATGCCTCCAAAATTATATTAACACTAAAATTCACAATCTAACACTAATATTATCCGCTACACGAACTATGCGCTAAAATGCCTCCAAAATTATATTAACACTAAAATTCACAACTAACACTAATATTATCCGCTACACGAACTATGCGCTAAAATGCCTCCAAAATTATATTAACACTGCAATTCTAACGAACACTAATATTATCCGCTACACGAACTATGCGCTGAAATGCCTCCAAAAATTTATTGACACTAAAATTCACAATACGACTTATATACACTAACTAAACTATACAATTTACATAATATTTGTGACGCCGTGATTATACCTTCGAAGTGTGTGTACGCTTCTTGCACCACCGGAGAACGACAACGCCGCCCCCGACGACCGGAGGTTCAACTCCGGTCAGCCCCTAACCTGCTCCTCCTCCTCACCACCTCCTCCTCTGCAGCAGCTTCTACCCGTCCTCCTCTCCACCATGGCTCCTCCTCCCCACCATGGCTACTCCTCCCCAAACACATCAAAAACTATCCCATAGCAAAAAATAACACCATAGGCCGGTGGAGATTGCGATGATCTACCGATTCTGTGGGTTGGCTTTGCAAATGAGTGGCAAATGGAGGAGATCGGCTGGGGGCGAGGTAGAGAAGAACCGAGAGAGAGAAAGGGAAACGAAGAAGAACAGAAGCGCCGCTGGCCGAACGGGGCTTATCCGCACCTTTTCGCCGTAGCCTGGCCGAAAAGCTCGCTTGGTCACGTAGGGCAACGGCCCTCGGCCGCCCAAAGAGCCGGGTTACTATTTTCGGTCGGGCCCGGCCCGGACACAGAGCCGCCCAAGCGGCCGAAGCCTACTTCGCCATGCTCGCCGAAAAGCCCCTTTTCGGCCCACCCCTGGCCGACGGGCTATTAGTTTTGCATTTTTCTCATTCTACACTATAGTTTCCGAAATTGCTACAAAAAACATGATACTTTTGAAAAAAATTCCAAAAGAATGTTGTATCTGCGCTCCAGACACAAGTCCATTCCCTAACAAAGACCCTTTGTGAAACAAGGAGAGACATTGTTTGATGTTGTCAAGATATGCATGGTTTTGAAACTAGACTAACAGACATTTGCTATGTTGTTCAGGAGCCTAGGAGAACTGAAGGCGAAGGTTATGGTGCTCCATCGGACAATACAACATGAAAACGTAACAGTCAGGTCAAATGAACTGTGCTTCTGAACTTCTGGTGGTGCATTTATCTGCTAGACTGTTAACTTTTATGCCAACCTTCCTTGTTTTATAGTTGTAATTTGTTTTGGTGCGATACAAATTTTTTTCTTAACGTGCAGCCACCAGCTGAAGAAAACAGCAAGCCATTTTTGTATAGTGTAGGGTGTTCCCTATATTTGCACTGGTGGCGAACTTTGATGCCCAGTGGATGTAATATGTGTAATAGCCGTGATAGCCTAGCGTAAGTTGCTTGCTTATTTATTTCCTTATTATCTTTTTTATTTGTTTTCTTGTAGTCAGTGTAGTTCTTTTTTCGCGGTTTGCTAGTGGCCGCAATAACCTATTTTTTAAAACTAGACCACATTAACCATGGGCTACATATTTACTGTAGTTAACATGGGCCTCCTACGGGCCGTAGAAACAATGGGCCTTCTAAGGGCCGTAGAAACAATGGGCCTTCTACGGGGCATAGAAACAATGGGCCTTATATGGGCCGTAGACACAATGGGCCTTCTACGGGCAGTGTCATCAATGGGCCTTCTTCGGGCCGTATGATCGGTTGGCCAAACATGGGCCAATAATGCACCACATTATGGTCAGAATGGGCTAGAGTTGAAATTGTCCATTCATGGGCCGACCATAACGGGCCGTCGTTAATCGGCCGTATTTGATGACGCTATGAAAACGCCCAACGTGACATGGGCCACAAACGGGCCGACTGTAACCACGGGCTGAATTTGGCCCATAAGCAGAAAATGACAGTAACGGGCCGTAAGTAAACGAATGCTGGAAATGAGCCCAAGAATAAATGGGCCCTGAGAAGGCCGAAAGATAACATGGGATGGAAACGGCTCAACT
Organism: Aegilops bicornis; assembly: GCA_021605145.1. Taxonomy (NCBI): domain Eukaryota; kingdom Viridiplantae; phylum Streptophyta; class Magnoliopsida; order Poales; family Poaceae; genus Aegilops; species Aegilops bicornis. The sequence goes on along the minus strand of CM038670.1, from coordinate 573,706,789 downwards.
AAATAATGGGCCGTTAATGGGTATAAAGTGATACACTGTTCATTACGGGCCAGTTTTACCACGGGTCGTTAAGGGGCCGAGGGTTACTAAGGGCCTCATATGGGCCAAAAGACGTCATGGGCCATACATGGGCCGGAAGTTAAAAGGGGCTGGAATTATATAGGACGGCCCAGATGACGCTACTGGGCCTAATTCGGATAGGCCGTAAATGGGCCCCGGTTAGCGGGTCAGAATGGGCTATATGCGAACATGCCGTTAATAGGCTTGTCGTGGGTCGCCCGCCACCTTTGACCAAGTCAAACGGGCCAGCCTTTTCACAGAATGAGCCTCTCATTGGCGCGTGCCACGGTCGACGTATCGTGAGGCGCTTTGGGTCCAATGAGTGGATGACATCTGTCCCCAACGGTGAGCCGACACGTGTTTCCTCCAGCCAATGATGATTTTACACGTGGAAAATCCCCATTGGTCGGGGCTGTTAACGGGTTATCGGATCCAAAATCGGACCCGATAGCCTAACAACGTTCCATTATGGTGGATGCCACGTGTCGGTCACACTTGATGAAAGCACTTCTGTGATGAGCGATTTATTGTCATGGAAGTGGACACTTCCGTGATGATAATTTTGGTAATGTCATGGAACACTTCTATGATAGCACAGGTATGACTATCTTGATCCTGTCATAAATTTGTCATGGATATACATGCATGACAGAAAACGTGACCTACTATGACAAACGCGTATCATCACGGAAGTGTATTTTTTTTGTAGTGACAGAAGCTTCAACCTAGCATAGAAATTGATGCATACAGGATTGAAGGGGGACCAATATATCTTAATGCTATGGTTGGGTTTTACCTTAATGAACGTTAGTAGTTGCGGATGCTTGCTAATAGTTCCAATCATAAGTGCATAGAATTCCAAGTCAGGGATGACATGCTAGCAGTGGCCTCTCCCACATAAAACTTGCTATCGGTCTAGTAACATAGTCAATTGCTTAGGGACAATTTCACAACCCCTACCACCACTTTTCCACACTCGCTATACTAAATTTATTGCTTCTTTACCTAAACAGCCCCTAGTTTTTATTTACGTCCTCTTTATATTCTTGCAAACCTATCCAACAACACCTACAAAGTACTTCTAGTTTCATACTTGTTCTAGGTAAAGCGAACGTTAAGCATGCGTAGAGTTGTATCGATGGTCAATAGAACTTGAGGGAATATTTGTTCTACCTTTAGCTCCTCGTTGGGTTCGACACTCTTACTTATCGAAAGAGGCTACAATTGATCCCCTACACTTGTGGATTATCAGTCCACACTCAACAAAATTTTGAGTGTGCAAAAATCCCCCAATGAAAAAGGTGGACTTGGATTCAACTCCAATAAGAAGAAGTCCAAGATAAACAAGAAAAAGGTCCAATAACAACTCAAGAATTCGACCAAGATTATTTGCTTCAAGTGCAAGGTTGAAGGGCATCATGTTAGATCTTTCCCTTTGAGGAAGAAAGCCATTAGTGACAAGCAACAAGGGAAGCGGCCACAAGTTCATTCTCATGCTCAACCTCAAGTTGAAGAAAGGCCTCTTCCCAACAAAACTCAAGCTAATGCTTCTCAAGTTGAGAAATCAAGTGAGAAGAAAGTGAAGAGTAGACGTTGCTACCTATGTTGTGAGAAAGGTCACCTCGCTTCTTCATGCACTAGTTTAACTTACCCAACCAAATTATTATTGATGATATCTATTCTCTTGGGAAGGATAAGGTTGGCAATGTGTTTTCCAAGTTTGTTGGAACTCAAAGTGGTTTCAAGCAAAGAACCATTTGGGTTGCCAAGCCTATTGTGACTAACCTCTTAGGTCCCAACTTGGTTGGGTTAACAAGCTCAAACTTGATCAATAGGTGTTGTTGGAGGGCATTGGGGACGTGGCTACATTATGAAGAATTAAGGGGTGCTCATCATTCATATTGCCTCAAGCCAAGTCATTCGGATTATCAAGTTTATATCTCATATCCAATGTACCTCCTTGCGATAACTTGTACTTAAATTGTTTACATTGAAAGTTACTTGCCCCTTTGCATGTTTTGGTTTTGTACCTTGCATGTGTTTGTATATGTGTGCTTCCAATTTGCTTACCTTGATTAATCAAGTATGTGTATGTTGGTTTGCACTTCATGTACGTGTGAGTTGTGTGTTGAGCCTTTTGCATCTTTTTTGTATCTTAATTGGCTCTTGTAAGAGATTAATGGAACATCCCATTTTGGGGGAGTGATGTGCTTTGTGCACCTCACGGTCCCACAAATGTGTGTACATGAGGAATACCACCTAGTATTGCTATTGCAAGCTTATCTAGTAACTATGTGGTATGTCTTCTCAAGAGAAATTCAAATTCTAAATAGTCCATTAATTATCTCTTGTTGCATATTTTTGTTTGCCTCTTGTTTATCTTTAATTGGTATCACATTATGGGGGAGTAATATGCTATGTGCATACTACTAGCCTAGAAAATGTGCACATTTGAGATATTGTAACCTAGTGTTGATATTGTCGATTATCTTGTTCCTAGGTGGCATGTTAGCTCTACAAGTTGCAAGTTGCTTGTGTGTTTGGTGTGAAGATGATGTCGGATATCCTTGATATCTACCACCGGGAACTATTTCCAAATACTTCTTGTCTTTTGAAAATTGGTACTCACTTAGGCTCTGTTTGATAGTAAAGTATTAAAAAAACTGCAGTATCAGCAAACTACAGTATTTTAGCCTGTGGCATAACATACCGTGGTTTTAACATAACAGAGTATTTTAGAGTATTGGCAATACATAGCACCTGTTTGGCTGTGGCGTGAGCAGTGCTATAAGTTTAGAAGGCTAGCTGTTAGCGTTGCAAACACTCCCATCTAACTAGCCGGTGCATTCAACTAATCGGTCATGCAGATGCAGCTAGCTAGCATATACCTTCCCATAGCATGGCAAACACGCGTAGCTGGCTTCTTTACAATTTATGGTCAGTTATTCTCGGCAGCTAGCTAGGTAGCCATTACCATACGCGTGCATAAGAACAGGAGGATGCAAAAACTGAACGTAGCCGATGGAGAATCTACTGAGAGACGGCAATGCGCAAGCGGCGGCGGACGCGATGGTGTGAGAGCGAGACGAGCTTGTTGTGAATAGTGTTTAATCGCCTGCTTCTTTCACTTGCTCTGCTTTTAAAAAAGAGGTCCAGGGTTCTTTTTTTTATGCAGAGATATTACTACAATTTTGAGAATACTCTAGTTTTAATAACACAATATTCAGTGCTAGCCAAACAGGTCAGTAAATAAAACTATGGTATCTAAAAAAACTGTAGTATTTTTAGAATACTTAAAAAATATTTTGCTACCAAACAGGGCCTTATGTGTGGTAGAAATTATTGATCATTTTCACGTTGGTGTTTGCTTCTTTTTGCCTTATCTCTTGCCAAGGAATGTATCAACTCCCTTTGTCTTCCATACCACTTGTGGATCTTGTTAATTTCTTGATCTTGTCTAGTGTTTTCTAGATATAGTGAAAGTGGTGATCCCACCTTATGCATTTTGTATTCAAATGCAAATTCTCTATAATGCACTAATATTGGGGGAGCTATCCTATTTTCTATAAAACACTCATCTTGTGATCCTTATCAAGTGTGAGTTGGTGGAAGGCAAGTCATTTTCTTTTTGGTACTTTGTGCCATCATGAAACTTTGTAGAGAGCTTGGTTCACTACTGCTGGTTGCTGCTAACGCGACACTACGATCAAAGACCCTTCGACGAAACTGTGTGCGATGCCATAATCGCAAACGATGGTGTAAAATAACTGTCAAAAAAGGTGCAAAACGTTTGCGATGGAGGATGCATCAAACACGGTTTAGATTTTAGTTGCGTGTGCACTGCAGGGCATACGGTTCAGCTCAATTAACTGCTTGCGATGAGGAGGAACAAAAGAAACGAGCAGCCAGATGAAGGTGTGTGCGATGTACAGCATATGGTTCATTCGGATGAATTGTTTGTGATTAGGCAACACAAAAGAAATGGTCAGCCTGATCAAGGTGTGTGCGATGCACAACATACGGTTCACTCGGATGAACTGTTTGTGATTAGGCAAGATAACAGAAACGGTTCAATATAACAAGATGTGTGTGATACGCGGCAAACAGGCCTGTAATTAGAAATGTGTGGGAAGATCGATAATAACACAGACGATTGCTTCTAATAAGACGTATGCGATATGCTCTGTCTACACAACATCTATTGGCCATTGGGGGACGGGCAGTCATCCGGATACGCCATAAGGATGTGAAGCGGCTTCCTATCAGCAAGGACTAGCTGTTCCACCAGTAGCTCATGTAAGAGAACTCTCAAGTTAAGTGTGCTCAGGCTGGAGCAGCCATCAGATGGGTGACTAGATGGGAAGTTGTGTTGATGTAAAATTAACTGATAGGATGGGTCATTTCGGACCCATTCCCTCAGCTAATTTAACCTCGAGGCCCTTGTTTTTTATTTTTTTTATTTTTTTAACACAGGTTAAAGAAGGTCTACCGCATTACTTTTTGACAATGTGCAATACCAGGCATACAGTTGATCCATCTGACCTGTTTATGATGTAATAGGTCGTGTGTGTTGTGGCCAAATGCTTGCTAGTATTCAACCGTTTGGGATTGATGAATTCATCACCGACGGGTTCCCAAGTGTCGTCTGTGTTCATCTGATCATCATCTACTTCTTGTGCTAGCTCGATGTTCCTTCTATGCTAAGTTTCCATTAATTGATGGCGGTTTATGAACACGCCACCGTTTCCTGCCATTTCCTCACATGTTTCCCGCCACCCTGCTATATTGCGCATAGGGGGCGCGCGACGCACGGAGGAGACAAGCCCTGTAGCACATCCACCTTTGCCAAGCATGGCAACCCACCAAAGCGCCGCCTCTGCCATCAACCTCGTCGACGAGGAAAATGAACAATTTTGTTGAGTCGTTTCGACGTGGATAGCTATGTATTCACAACAATCATAGTATTGCTCTGTTTATTCCCCTGTTTCAATGTGTGTACTCTGTTTTCCATTCTTATATGTTCTGTTTCAATGTGTGTATGTACTCCGTATATATATATTAATTGTTCATTAGTTCATCATAGAATATATATATATATATATATATATATATATATATATATAATATCATCACACATACGTGATGATACTTAAATACTAGGTACAATGCATAAAATTGAAAACGAACAACACTAAAACTAATAACCCTCCTGGGGCCAGTATTCCGGCAGCCCCTTGCTAGCAGCTCCTTGGTGTGCGGCGTCTTCCCAGTGCGGAGGCCGTACTCCGACTCGTCCACCTCGCATCGCTTGACGTACCGATCTGCCTCTTGCTGGTGGACGCGCGCGGCCGATCTTGCCATTTCGTTGGGCGCCCACCAGAGCTCCTCGTCGGTGGCACGCTAGAGCTTATCATCCCACCTCCAAGCAGCGACGAGGTGCCCAGCGCCTATGACCTTCCTCGCAAAGTACCCGTCTTCGTACGCCTCCTTGGCATGACGACGCGCCTGCCCCCAAAGCTCCGCTGCCTCCTTTTTCCAGGTGGCATCACGGGCTTCACAGGCCGCCTGGTACCTGGCTTCCTCCTCCACCATCTCCTTCTTGAACGCCACTTGCCTGGCTTTCTCAGCCGGCGGTAGCGGCTTCCACTGACAAAGATTGTACTGGCCCCAGAACCAATCCAAAGTTGGGGGTCCGGCGCAACCTCTTCAGGCGGCGTGTAGGGGTCCTCGTCGCTGCTAATCGAGTGAGCATCCTCGGGGGGCGGCGACTCCTCGTCGGCGCGTGGGCAGACCGGCGGCGCCATGGCAGAGATTTGAGAGAGAGAGAGAGAGAGAGAGAGAGAGAGCGAGGGGAGGATGTAGATGAGAATGCAGGCGGGACGACGTGAGCAAGGTAGTATTTATTGTTGGCCAGAATCTAGATCGACGGTGACAGTACACACGCTGGTCGCCGGAATTTACGAGTACTGTAGTTTGAATTACACATGATTCCCGTAGCAAAATCCGTGCGTGAACATAATAGTTGTCGGTTTCCAATATAGAACAGTGTCTGATTAATGATCCCCGCCAATCACCTACCAAACCTCGAGCCGCGAGATAGAGTGCCATTCGTGTGGGGGCCGGTTGTCTTGCCAGATCTTTACACTTCCTTTTTGAACACCAGATATTTACATCGTGTGATGATTTTTTAAATCGCACACAAGTACACAAAAATATGATTTTTCAAACCATTTTGATTCGGCCTTGCATGTAGATGTAGTTCAAATTTGAATTACGGTCATTAAATGGTTAGAAAATCACTTAAATGTCTTTAAAAGGTAAAATGACCCCTGAAATTTTCCAAATTTTTACATGACAGTTGTATTAGTGCACGTTAACCGTAGGAAAAAATTTGAAGGCCGTAAGAGGAAGCTATCTCCCATTCGTCATCAAACATGCATTGTTCCCTCTTGGAACCACGGACCTGGGTGTGTGTCCAAACTTTCATCAAACAAGCCAATTTTTTACCACATCATCTTGGTGGCATGACATTAAATCAAGCAAGGTTTCATGTTTTTCTGATCATTTTTTTATTTTTTGGAATTAAAATGCCATGGCATGCACTCCATGCATGTGCCCATGCCTTGAGACCAATATGTTTGAAAATTCCTTCTAATTTACTGCACATGGAATTAACTCGCACACAAGTACACAAAAATATGATTTTTCAAACTGTTATGGTTAGGCGTTGCATGTAGATGTAGTTCAAATTTGAATTATGGTCATTAAATGGTTAGAAAATCACTTAAATGTCTTTAAAAGGTCAAATGACCCCTGAATTTTTCCAAATTTTCACATGACAGTTGTATTAGTGCATGTTAAATGTAGGAAACATATTGAAGGCCATAAGAGGAAGCTATCTCCTATCCGTCATCAAACATGCATTGTTCCCTCTCTGAACCACGAACCTTCTAGCGAGTTGCTCCGGTTTTATGAGGGGTGTGTGTCCAAACTTCCGGCAAACATGCCAATTTTTTTACCACATCATCTTGGTGGCATGACATTAAATCAAGCAAGGTTTCATGTTTTTCTAATCATTTTGTAACTTTTTGGAATTAAAATGCCATGGCATGCACTCCATGCATGTGCCCATGCCTTGAGACCAATATGTTTGAGAATTCCTTCTAAATTACTGCACATGGAATTAACTCGCACACAAGTACACATACATGATTTTTCAAACCGTTTTGGTTAGGCGTTGCATGTAGATGTAGTTCAAATTTGAATTACGGTCATTAAATGGTTAGAAAATCACTTAAATGTCTTTAAAAGGTCAAATGACCCCTGAAATTTTCCAAAATTTCACATGACAGTTGTATTAGTGCACGTTAAATGTACGAAAAAATTTGAATGCCGTAAGAGGAAGCTATCTTCCGTTCGTCACCAAACTTGCATTGTTCCCTCTCGGAACCACGAACCTTCCAGCGAGTTGCTCCGGTTTGTGAGGGGTGTGTGTCCAAACGTTCGTCAAACATGCCAATTTCTTTACCACATCATCTTGGTGGCATGACATTACATCAACCAAGGTTTGATGTGTTTCTGATCATTTTTTTAATTAAAATGCCTTGTCACTCCATGCATACGTATGCATGTGTCCATTTCGTGAGACAAATATGTTTGAAATTTCCTTCTAGTTTACTGCACATGGAATTAACTCCTACACAAGTACACATATATGATTTTTCAAACCGTTTTGGTTGGGCGTTGCATGTAGATGTAGTTCTAATTTGAATTACGGTTAGTAAATGGTTAGAAAATCACTTAAATTTCTTTAAAAGGTCAAATGACCCCTAGAATTTTCCAAAATTTCACATTACAGTTGTAGTAGTGCAGGTTAGACGTAGAAAAAATTGAAGGCCGTAAGAGGAAGCTATCTCCCGTTCGTCATCAAACATGCATTGTTTCCTCTCAGAACCACGATCCTTCAAGTGAGTTGCTCCGGTTTGTGAGGGGTGTGTGTCCAAACTTTTGTCAAGCATGCCAATTTCTTTACCACATCATCTTGGAGGCATGACATTACATCAACCAAGGTTTGATGTGTTTCTGATTTTTCATTGGAATTAAAATGCCATGTCACTCCATGCATACGTATGCATGCATGTGATCCATGTCGTCAGACAAATATGTTTGAAAATTCTTTCTAGTTTACTGCACATGGAATTAACTCGCACACAAGTACACAAAATATGATTTTTTCCAACCGTTCTGGTTAGGCGTTGCATGTAGATGTAGTTCAAGTTTGAATTACAGTCATTAAATGGCTAGAAAATCACTTAAGTGTCTTTAAAAGGTCAAATGACCCCTAGAATTTTCAAAAATTTCACATTACAGTTGTTGTAGTGCAGGTTAGACGTAGAAAAAAAATTGAAGGCCATAAGAGGAAGCTATCTCCTGTTCGTCATCAAACATGCATTGTTCCCTCTCGGAACCACGAGCCTTCTAGTGAGTTGCTCCGGTTTGTGAGCGGTGTGTGTCCAAACTTTCGTCAAACATGCCAATTTTCTACCACATCATCTTGGTGGCATGACATTACATCAACCAAGGTTTCATGTGTTTCTGATTTATTTATATTTTTTGGAATTAAAATGCCATGTCACTCCATGCTTAATTGTGTCATAGCCGTTAGACCAATATGTTTGAAAATTCCTTCCAATTTACTGCACATGGAATTAAATCGCACACAAGTACACGAAATATGAGTTTTTAAACCGTTATGGTTAGCTGTTGCATGTACATGTAGTTCAAATTTCAATTACGATCATTAAATGGCTATAAAATCACTTAAATGTCTTAAAAGGTCAAATGACCCCTGAAAAATTTCCAAAATTTGACATGACAGTTGTATTAGTACTACAAAATTTCTCGTTCATTTAAAACACCATCCATTGGCACTTTACTCCAAAATCGTCTTTCACAGCTTATAAAAAATATCTACAACATCACACAAAGTTGTTTTCTAGGAACCGTTTGCGATGAAAATATCTGGGTCTATTTAAGTGTCCCTCCTTAAGATTCGCCGGCTCGTCTGCTCTAGTGCCGGCAACCCCCGAATCCACGAATCCTGATCCCCATTCTAGCACCTCCTTCTTGCAAAGATGACACCATGGAAACGCTACATGAAGGCCCGTACGATGGCTGCGTCCCCCCGCCCCCCCCCCTCGAGCGCCGCCGCCTGCGCCGAGAGTGCCGCCGCATCCGCATTGAGCGCGGTCGCTTCCGCCGAGAGGGCATCTGCGGCAGCCGACAGGGCAGCTGCAGCAGCCGAGACAGCTGCAGCTGCTGCTGCGACGATGGCTGCAAACGCCGAGAGCGCTTGAGCTACCGTCCGTGCCGCCGATGTCGCCCTGGCCCGGGTCGAGGCCATCCACACCAAGATCGAGGATGCACACGCCAAGATATTCCAGGCCACCTCGGACTCCAGCATGCAACCCACGTCTGAAAAGGAGGCGGTAGCCATGGAGCACCTGCTTTCTCATGAGGTCGCCAAGCGGGAGCTGGAGATGCAAGAGGCGGCGGAGATTGAGGAGCGCCGGGAGGAGGAGTTGCGCGTGGCCGAGATCGAGGTAGAGAAGAGTCTGTTCGTCGAGGAATCGGCAGTGGAGTACCAACGCGAGCTCTGGTGCAGCCACTACTACGAGTACTACAACCTTGAGTGCGGTGCCGAGGCGAGGACGAGGATGAGGACAAGGACACGGTCGACTTCAGCAGGGGGGGGGGGAGTCCACCAATGGTGGCATGTCGCCATGACAAGTCACCGACGTCTCATCTCACACTGGCGATGCATAGGCCAGCGCGGCGGCGGATTTGTTAAAATTATGTGTACTTAGGCTTTGTTTTTAATGCTGGTCTTTTGTTATAGAAAATGTTTAGGTCAACTGGCTCTGTTTAATTACTAAAATTGCTCGATTCAGTAAGTGTGGTCTGCTGTATGCGGCTCTTACGTGTGCCCAAATTAGTAGCGATGTTAAATTATGCAATGACGCATCTGGGAAATTTCCACCACAATTTGAATTATCAAACTCATCCCATGCGCGTAAAAGCGGTAAGAATCGTTTGCGATGCACACAATCGTTCAAAGTGAATGGTCCGGCGGCACCGCGCGCAAAGTTTTCCTCCACATTTCCAAAATTTTGGCCTACCGCAAAAATATCTACCCCCGCCCCCTTCCCCCCTTCCCCACCCCCTTTTCTCCCCGACCACAAGTCACATTTCCCCTGTTTCCTCCTTCCTTCCTTTCTTGCTAAGCTATAGCTGCTTCCTCGATCTCGCCGTCTCGCATCCTACCGTCGGGGTCGCCATGGTATTCTTCAAATACCTCTCCAGCGGTTCCTCCTCCGGCGTCTACTCCTTCACCACCCGGGTATGCCTCTCTTCTCTCTCTCGTGCTATGACTTGGAATGAAGGATTTTTACCCGGCGGTCGATTTGAGTCATTTCTTCCTTTTGTAGCTCCCTAGGACCATCAGTGGCAACGAATGGAGCAGGGTGGCTGAAGATCTATCTGCTCGTTGTCACCATCAATCTCCATGCGTGAAGCTAGTTGCGTTTGATTCTGTGGACAGTGGGAGAGAAGGTTAGACCCTCTTTCGTTGTTACAAATCATTTGTTAGATGTGATTTAGACACTGTCACAGTCCCAACCCTTTAATACCACACCTTCAACCAAACGCATCCTAACACTGTGTCATAGTTTGTACCTAGTATCTTAAATTGTTGCCATCTCATCAGCGGTGCCATTAGAAAATTATTTGGCACCGCTTCAGCAGTTTGTGCAGCCAACTTTGGTCCACACATCCGAGCAGCCAATCAGTAAAATACTAAATCTTTATGGCACGAAGGAACTAGGCATCGAACAACTTCGTGCTCGAGTCCGGTCCCTGATTTTTTCCACAGATCGGCTCGCCAAAGGTGGCACCGGTGCGAGATGTAGCAACAGTTGTCTATACCCCAGTTTTGGCATACATAGTGGACAGCCTTAGTGCTATTAGTTCTATGTTACTAAATTTGTGCATGTACACACCTGTTAGTATCAATTTGCTGTCATCCAAACACGGTCACTATGGTGTTGCAGTTATATTTACCTTCCTCATAAAATGCTCAATTTGTTATTTATTGTACATGTGTAAGAACTTGTAGCGTCGTTGTAGTTAATTATAGCTTCTGATGTTCCAGAATTTGGTTGTTGTCTCAGTACCAATTATTTCATTTGCACATTGATCTTTTTGAGAAGATATGTCATAATTAACATGTTTATTTAGTTTTTCAAAATAAGCGTTGGTGATTTTCTATGTTGCTATAAACCCATTTCCCCTACAATTGTTACTGATCTAGTTTAAAATATTATAGGATGAACGGAAGTGTTCTTACTTGGAGTGGGTTGATCAAGAGTGGCCACAGTCTTTGAAGATGTGCCTAGCGAAGCTCTGGAGCATGTATGAGGAAGAGAACACACGTAGGCTTAGAGAAAGTCTTGTCAACGCTGAAGCATATTTCAAGATGCGGGATGAAAAGTTGAAGGTGGAGAATGAGCTCAGATTTTTAAATCAGACTTTGCTAAGATGGTGTTGGCGAAGGAGGAGGCACTTTCCCAGAGTGCCCGTGCAAAACGGGTTCTTACTGAACTGAAAGCAGAGGTGGATAAGATGAGCCTGGATGATCTCGATTAAGGAAATGAATATATTGTTATTATGAAGTTGAACTAGCTATTTGTTGTACTGTGTTGTTTTCATGTAGCTACCCTACTGTGATGTTATAATATATTTATGTGCCTGATATGAAATTGGCAAACAGCTGTTCGATATGAAATGTGAATTTGCGTAATACTGGAATTATTAATTGTAAACTAATAAACCTGCTAAATGTGTCATGGACCTTTGCAAACGGTTCTAGCAGTAAAAGCGCTTGCGGTATCCCAATGCCACACACGAGCCTACACCTTTCACACACGAGCCTACACACAAAACCGTGTGGGATGTACGTCCAAACGGAAACGTTTTCCCTGGATTGACTGTGTGGGATGTACATAAGAACGGAAACGTATTCCTTGTATTGACTGTGTGTGATATACATACGAACCGAAATGTTTTTCTGGGATTCACCTTGTGGGATGTACATACCTACGTAAATGATTTCTGGGATTCACCGTGTGGGATGTACATACCTACGGAAATGATTTCTGGGATTCACCGTGTGGGATGTACATACCTACGGAAATGATTGAGTTTCGATGCCTCGCCCGATCGCACATGGCCCTAGCCTGGGTCCCAGGAGGGCCTATCCCTGATGATTTCTGGGTCGTGTGGGAAGGACCCCCCTATTGCCCACACTCACTTGGAGACGGTTCCAAATGCCTTCACGGAAAGGGGTGCGCACCAGTGGTTTGTTTGGAACAGTCCTCTCTTTTTGGGAGTTTGATATCTTTTATTTAGTCTGTATCAATGGATATCTCATTCCTCGATGTATCTGTTATGGATATCCTCCACGTGATGATTTATTCATTTGGTATCTTTTCTTCACTTGGTATTTCTTTGTCAATTAGTATCGGTTCTTGAAAGTCTTGAGCATACATATTAACTTCATGTAGTTTCTTTGGCATGCTTTCTTTCTTTGACCCAATATATAGGGGAAACTCCACCTAGTCTCAAATTGGATGAGATGTGCATGAAATTTATTTTCATATCTATATGCACATATTTATGTGGAGTTTGTCCTATGTATTGTTGGTTCTCTAACTCTTTGGTCCCAATGAGTTTGGGTACCATTTTGTTTGTGTTGTTGGTCTAGGGACAATTGGAGATGCATCGGATGCTCGGCTCACTCACAAGGAAGGTGGTGTCACCATGTGCTTATTGGAGTCAAGCTAGGATGCTCAATGAACTACTATCTACTACCTTCCATTGGTTTTTGATGACCCGCAAGTATACGGGACAGTTGTAGCCTCTTTCGATAAGTAAGAGTGTCAAACCCAACGAGGAGCTAAAGGTAGAACAAATACTCTCTCAAGTCCTATCGGCCACGGATACGACTCTATGCACACTTGACGTTCGCTTTACCTAGAACAAGTATGAAACTAGAAGTACTTTGTAGGTGTGAAAGGATAGGTTTGTAAGAAAGTAAAGAACGCGTAAACATAAACTAGGGGTTGTTTAGATAAATAAGCAATAAAGTAAATATAGCAAGTGTGGAAAAGTGGTGGTAGGAGTTGTGAAATTGCCCTTAAGCAATTGACTATGTTACTAGACCGGTAATCACTATTGCAATTCTATTTGAGGGAGAGGCATAAGCTAACATATCATCCCTTACTTGGAATTCTATGCACTTATGATTGGAACTCGAGAAAGCATCTGCAACTACTAAAGATTCATTAAGGTAAAACCCAACCATACCATTAAAGCATCAAGTCCCCTTTTATCCCATACGCAAACAACCTACTTACTCGGGTTTGTGTTTCAGTCACTCACGCAACCCACCATAAGCAAATCATAAACATATTGCAAACCCTACAGCGGGAATCCCTCACGCTTGCACGACACGGAGGGCACGATAGGACAACACCAATAATAAAACATGCACCTCAAACAAATCATAGCAATTCATCAATCACCGATAGGACAATGAAAATCTACTCAGACATCATAGGATGGCAACACATCATTGGGAAATAATATGAAGCATAAAGCACCATGTTCAAGCAGAGGGTACAGTGGGTTGCGGGAGAGTGGACTGCTGAATATAGATGGGGGAAGGTGATGGAGATGTTGGTGAAGATGATGGAGGTGTTGGTGAAGATCGCGGTGATGATGATGGCCCCCGGCAGCGCTCTGGCGCCACCGGAAGCAAGGGGGAGAGAGCCCCCTTCTTCTTCTTCTTCCTTGACCTTCTCCCTAGATGGGAGAAGGGTTTCCCCTCTGGTCCTTGGCTCCCATGGCTTGGGAGGGGCGAGAGCCCCTCCGATATTGGATCTATCTCTTTGTTTATGCGTTCCGTCATTCTGCCTTGGCACCGTTTCATTTATATCTGGAGATCCGTAACTCCGATTGGATTGAAACCTTCGCCCAGATCGTTTTCCAAAAATTAGCTTTCTTGCGGCCAAAGAAGGGCATCAACCGCCTTACGGGTGACCCACGAGAGTGGGGGCCGCGCCCCCCTGGAGTGGTGGTGGGCCCCTATCTCGTGGCCACCTCGGGCATCGTCTCGCATTGATTCTTCCTCCCAAAAATCACAAATATTCCAAAATAATTCTCTATCCGTTTTTATCCCGTTTGGACTCCGTTTGATATTGGGTTCTCGAAACATAAAACATGCAACAAAGCGAAGGCGCATGAGCCTTTGGATCAATATGTTAGTCCCAAAAAATAGTATAAAAAGTTGCCAAAAGTATATAAAAGTTGAATAATATTGGCATGGAACAATAAAATATTATAGATACGACGGAGACGTATTAGCATCCCCAAGCTTAATTCCTGCTCGTCCTCGAGTAGGTAAATGATAAAAAAGATAATTTTGGATGTGGAATGCTACCTAGCATAATCTTGATCATATGTCTAATAATGGCATGAATATTAAGACATGAGTGATTCAAAGCAATAGTCTATAATTTGACATAAGAACAATAATACTTCAAGCATACCAACCAAGCAATTATGTCTTATTGAAATAACATAGCCAAAGAAAGCTCATCCCTACAAAATCATATAGTCTGGCTATGCTCCATCTTCACCACACAAAATATTCACCTCATGCACAACCCTGATGACAAGCCAAGCAATTGTTTCATACTTTTGACGTTTCTCAAACATTTTCAACTTTCACGCAATACATGAGCGTGAGCCATGGACATAGCACTATAGGTGGAATAGAATATGATGATGGGGGTTATGTGGAGAAGACAAAAAAGAAGAAAGTCTCACATCGACGCGGCTAATCAACGAGCTATGGAGATGCCCATCAATTGATGTCAATGTGAGGAGTAGGGATTGCCATGCAACGGATGCACTAAGAGCTATAAGTGTACGAAAGCTCAACAAAAAAAACTAAGTGGGTGTGCATCCAACTTGCTTGCTCATGAAGACCTAGGGCATTTGAGTAAGCCCATTGTTGGAATATACAAGCCAAGTTCTATAATGAAAATTCCCACTAGTATATGAAAGTGACAACATAGGAGACAATCTATATGAAGAACATGGTGCTACTTTGAAGCACAAGATATGAGACTCAGTACATGAAGAACATGGTGCTACTTTGAAGCACAAGTGTGGAAAAAGAGATAGTAACATTGCCCCTTTTTATTTATTTTCTTTTTTTTTCTTTTTTTGCCTTTTTTTTCTTTTTGGGGACAATGCTGTAATAATGATGATCATCACACTTTTATTTGCTTACAACTCGATATTACAACTCGATACTGGAACAAAGATATGACTCTATATGAATGCTTCCGGCGGTGTACCGGGATGTGCAATGATCTAGCATAGCAATGAAATCAAAAAACGGACAAGCCATGAAAACATCATGCTAGCTATCTTACGATCATGCAAAGCGATGACAATAAATGCTCAAGTCATGTATATGATGATGATGGAAGTTGCATGGCAATATATGTCGGAATGGCTATGGAAATGCCATGATAGGTAGGTATGGTGGCTGTTTTGAGGAAGATATAATGAGGCTTATGTGTGACAGAGCGTATCGTATCACGGGGTTTGGATGCACCGTGAAGTTTGCACCAACTCTCGAGGTGAGAAAGGGCAATGCACGGCATCAAGAGGCTAGCAATGATGTAAGGGTGAGAGTGCATTATAATCCATGGACTCAACATTAGTCATAAAGAACTCACATACTTATTGCAAAAATCTATTAGTCATCGAAACAAGTACTACGCGCATGCGCCTAGGGGGATAGATTGGTAGGAAAAGACCATCGCTCGTCCCCGACCGCCACTCATAAGGAAGACAATCAATAAACACCTCATGCTCCGATTTGGTTACATAACGGTTCACCATACGTGCATGCTACGGGACTTGAAAACCTCAACACAAGTATTTCTCAGTTTCAAAATTACTCAACTAGCACGACTCTAATATCACCACCTTTATATCGCAAAACTATTGCAAGGAATCAAACATATCATATTCAGCGATCTACAAGTTTATGTAGGATTTAATGACTAACCATGTGAATGACCAGTTCCTGCCATCTCTCCAAATAGATATAAGTGAAGCAAGAGAGTTTAATTCTTTCTACAAAAGATGTGCCCACGCTCTAAAAAATATAAGTGAAGCAAAAGAGCATTCTACAAGTGGCGGTTGTCTATATGAAGAGAAACAGGCAATCCAAACTTCAAATGATATAAGTGAAGCACATGAAGCATTCTATAAAGCCATACTCAAAAGATATAAGTGAAGTGCAAAGAGCATTCTATAAATCAACCAAGGACCATCTCATACCAGCATGGTGCATAAAAGAAAAATGAAAACTAAATGCAAAAGATGCTCCAAGATTTGCACATATCACATGAACGAGACGAATCCGAAAACATACCGATATTTGTTGAAGAAAGAGGGGATGCCTTCCCGGGCATCCCCAAGCTTAGATGCTTGAGTCTCCTTGAATATTTACTTGGGGTGCCTCGGGCATCCCCAAGCTTGAGCTCTTGCCTCTCCTTCTCCTCACATCGAGACCTTCTCGATCATCGAACACTTCATCCACACAAAATTTCAACAGAAAACTCGGTAAGATCCGTTAGTATAATAAAGTATATCACTACTCTAAGTACTGTTGCAAACCAATTCATATTTATTTTTTCATTTTGTCTACTGTAATATAGCTTTTTCATGGCTTAATCCACTGATATAAATTGATAGTTTCATCAAAACAAGCAAACTATGCATCAAAAACAGAATCTGTCTAAAACATAACAGTCTGTAGAAATCTGAACATTCACCATACTTCTGATACTTTAAAATTTCTGCCAAAATTAGGAAAAATAAACAATTTGTACAGCAAGACATTGCAAAAAGAATCAGAACCATTTGATGTTCCAGTAAAAAAGTAAAATTCATGCACTACAACCAAAGTTTCTATCCTGCACCGCACAAACCAATCAAGCATTGTAAACATCCTAAAGGCAAACCTTGGCACATTATTTTTATAATACAATGGAATTGTACAAGGGGATAATTATTTTTGTTGAAAAGTTTCTGTAATCAAGATTCACAAAGTTGCCGTGAGCATGAACAAAGTTCAAGGAGCTCTCCCACTTCAACAATGCTTGTCTTTCTCACTTTCGCTTTCCTTTTTGAAAAAGTTTTGGGTTCCCCTCTTTAATTTTTTTTGTTTTTAAACTATATGAAAGCACTCAACAGAAATAAATGACTCTCTAAAACTTCCGGGTTGTCTCCCTGGCAGCGCTTTCTTTAAAGCCATTAAGCTAGGCATATAGTGCTCAAGTAATGGATCCACCCGGATCCCAAGGTATATCAAAGCCAATTTTAATTAACAATGATTTGTAATTTAGTAGTGAGCACAAAGTAACATATATCAAGAAACAACGAAGTCTAACTCTCTTCCTATGCATCGGCATGTCATAAAAGAACAATTCATGCACACAAAGTAAAAGTCTGTGCATAGTATAAGCAGTTTCTTGCAATTTCATCGTGTGGGAAACATAGAGAGGTGGAGAAATAGTCCCTCTCTCATAATAATTGCAAGTAGGAGCAGCAAGCACATGCATATTACATTCATCAAAATATAATGTGCAACGGTAAAAGGCAACCCATCAATGTAATCCTTACTAAGCACGAACTTCTCCGATATAGTGTAGTCGGGAGAATTCAAAAAGATAATAGGACTATCATGCGTGGGTGCAATAGCAACAATTTCATTTTTAACATAAGGAACTATATCAAGTTCATCTCCATAAGAATAATTCATATTGGCATCTTGGCCACAAGCATAGCAAGCATCACCAAAAAGGGATATTTCAAACAAATTCAAGGGATCATAGCAGTCATCATAGCAATCATCCTTCGGTAAGCACGAAAGGGAATTAAATAATGTATGAGTTGGAGGGTTACTCTCATTAGAAGGTGGGCACGGGTAGCTAATCCGCTCTTCCTCCTTTTGTTCTTCGCTCTCCTCATCATCTTTTTCATCCAATGAGCTCACTGTTTCATCAATTTCTTCTTCCATAGCTTCCTGCAAAATATTAGTCTCTCCTTGGACAGCGTTGACTTTCTTCATAAAAGTATTAATATAGTAATTGTATTCATAATTTTCATAGCAATATCCAAGTATAGCAAGATTTTCCGGCCTATAACCATCATCATCAAAACCTTCATACTTTTCAAACAACGCTTCAATATCATAGGCAGCCTTAAAAGCAACAAATTCTTCTATTTGTTCCACATCATAGTAATCATATATACCATTAGCATAAGAAGCGAAGGTTTCATTATCATCAAATTTGCATGAAAAGGGGAGGTGTGGAGCCTCCATCCTAGAGCAACAAGTAATATCATATCTCAAGCATAGATTCCAGGCATACCAACGCAACATAATAAATTGATCCCATAATAGTTTCTCTTTTTGTGTCGAGCGATAATCCCTAAAGTATTCACGTTGATCCAACGTGTCTCCCATTATAAAGTTGAGTGGGGTTTTCTCAGGATTATAAAAGTAGTACATAATATCTCTCATATAATGAGAATCGGGGGTTTTAGGAGTTACCCCATCTACATGAGTAGCAACTACCTCTAATTTTTTTGGTATTTTCTGTTCCATATCCATAGCTAAAGATAGAGAACAACTAAGAACAACAAATAAAAATTACTTAGTGATAAAGCAAACAAGCACACACGAGAATATTCACCCCACGCTATGACTCCCTAAATGTTTAAAAAGGTCTTGATGACCCGCAAGTATACGGGATAGTTGTAGCCTCTTTTGATAAGTAAGAGTGTCGAACCCAATGAGGAGCTAAAGGTAGAACAAATACTCTCTCAAGTCCTATCGGCCACTGATACGATTCTACACACACTTCATGTTCGCTTTACTAGAACAAGTATGAAAGTAGAAGTATTTTGTAGGTGCGAAAGGATAGGTTTGTAAGAAAGTAAAGAATGCGTAAACATAAACTAGGGCTGTTTAGATAAAGAAGCAATGAAGTAAATATAGCGAGTGTGGAAAAGTGGTGGTAGGAGTTGTGAAATTGCCCCTAAGCAATTGACTATGTTACTAGACCGGTAATCACTATTGCAATTCTATTTGAGGGAGAGGCATAAGCTAACATTTCATCCCTTACTTGGAATTCTATGCACTTATGATTGGAACTCTAGCAAGCATCCACAACTACTAAAGATTCATTAAGGTAAAACCCAACCATAGCATTAAAGCATCAAGTCCCCTTTTATCCCATACGCAAACAACCTACTTACTCGTGTTTGTGTTTCAGTCACTTAAGCAACCCACCATAAGCAAATCATAAACATATTGCAAACCCTACAGTGGGAATCCCTCACGCTTGCGCGACACGGAGGGCATGATAGGACAACATCAATAATAAAACATGCAACTCAAACTAATCATAGCAATTCATTAATCACCGATAGGACAACGAAAATCTACTCAGACATCATAGGATGGCAACACATCATTGGAAAATAATATGAAGCATAAAGCACCATGTTCAAGTAGAGGGTACAGCGGCTTGCGGGAGAGTGGACCGCTGAATATAGATGGGGGAAGGTGATGGAGATGTTGGTGAAGATGATGGAGGTGTTGGTGAAGATCATGGTGATGATGATGGCCCCGGCAGCCTCCGCGCCACCGGAAGCAAGGGGAGAGAGGCCCCTTCTTCTTCTTCTTCCTTGACCTCCTCCGTAGATGGGAGAAGGGTTTCACCTCTGGTCCTTGGCTCCCATGGCTTGGGAGGGCGAGAGCCCTCCGAGATTGGATCTATCTCTCTGTTTCTGCGTTCCGCCATTACGCTTACAGCACCGTTTCCTTTATATCCGAGATCCGTAACTCCGATTGGATTGAGACCTTCGCCCAGATCGTTTTCCAAAAATTAGCTTTCTTGCGGCCAAAGAAGGGCATCAACCGCCTTACGGGTGACCCACGAGAGTGGGGGCCGCGCCCCCTTGGAGTGGTGGTGGGCCCCTATCTCGTGGCCACCTCGGGCATCGTCTCGCGTTGATTCTTCCTCCCAAAAATCACAAATATTCCAGAATAATTCTCCGTCCATTTTTATCCCGTTTGGACTCCGTTTGATATTGGGTTTCTGCGAAACATAAAACATGCAACAAACAGGAAGCATCCTTTGAGCCTTTGGATCAATATGTTAGTCCCAAAAAATAGTATAAAAAGTTGCCAAAAGTATATAAAAGTTGAATAATATTGACATGGAACAATAAAAAATTATAGATACGACGGAGACGTATCAGTTTCATCTACATCCTTTGAATGATATCTCGGTAACAAGTATATATCCATGCATTCTTTTCTTGCATTCAACCTTGCGTATGTTGCATCTTGGCATGATATTCGTTCCATCTTATGATACTTGTTTCCTTTCTCAAAGCATCTCAACGATGATCCCATGTTGCTAGTTGTGATGTCTTTGATGGTTGTGTGGTAGGAATTCATTTATATACAATAAGACCATATCTAGCCATGTGCTATGCTTTCAAGCAAATATCTTATTGGTATATTTATGACTTCCTTTTGGATATCTTGTTCCTTCGTGTTGTAACTATTTCGGTTGTACATCCTTCTTTGTAGATATATATCGTCTACCTAGAACCTTATACACTTGAGAGAAATTACATCTCTAGATGATATCCTTTCTTTCACGTCCACCTTGTCTTTCTTATGTTATTTCTTTGGTGGCTCCGTGAAAGCTTTTTCCTTCAGTGCATGTCTTATCTCGTTGCATCTTGATGCACTCTTGTGTGGTGAAGATTATTTTCCACATGCTTGTATTGACGAGGCCTTTCCCTCGTCCTG
This sequence comes from Aegilops bicornis, assembly GCA_021605145.1. Lineage (NCBI taxonomy): Eukaryota > Viridiplantae > Streptophyta > Magnoliopsida > Poales > Poaceae > Aegilops > Aegilops bicornis. The sequence goes on along the minus strand of CM038670.1, from coordinate 573,685,692 downwards.
GTGAGGCTTTGTTTTTCTATCTTCACCATGGGTTGTCACAAGCATTGGTTCTTAATTTACTTTTTAGTAAGCTTGTGAACCCATTTGCATGTTGTGTGTGTGTGTGTGGGGGGGGGGGAGGACATGTCTTGCACCTTGCATCTCATTATTTAAGACCATGTTGATGCTTAATGCTCATCTATAGGTGAGTCTTATTAAGTGCTTTGCCATGTCTCACACACATCTTTTTGGTTGAGCCCACTCGTAAGTTGCCTCTTTTACATGTTGCTCAACCATGTGCTTGTTGCAAGAGCTATGCCTTCTCTCTTTTTTAGCCCACTTACACTTGTTGTGAGTTTCTACTGATTTTGGGGGAGTGAGGATCCTATTTTGTGCACTTGGTATCCTAATGCAAATATTCTAAGGAGTGCACAAACCATGGGGAGCTTCTCTAGATTCTCTAGAACACTCCTTTTCTCTATCATAATATCTTTTACTCATGTGGCACGTAGGATCATTGGTCTAGTTTGTTCAATTGGTATCTTTTGATAGCTTGCTTCAATTGGTATCTTTTGATTTCTTGATTGCTTGTTTCTCTCTTTGTTATGTCTTTGTGGCATATCATTCTTTTGTAATCTTTGGGCCTCAATATAGTTTATCTTCCTCCAAGTATTTACCTTTGGTTTTGTGTATTGCTTTCCACTCTCTTGTTGAGAAATACTCAATTTATGGAGGACCACAATTTATATTGGCCTTCTAAGCTTTTCGCCCATTTTGGCAATTGATGCCAATGGGGGAGAAGTTTTAGAGAGTTTTGTGGAGAAGTTTTCAGAGTTTCTCCTTGCTTTGATTTTGGTCCTAAGCATTTGCATCTCATTCTCATGCATCATTGGTTGTTGCATTGCATGGTGATGCATAATTCCTTATATAAACTCTCTTGAAAGTGATTATCATCAATTACCAAAATGGGGGAGATTGAAAGGACATGCGGTGCCCCCATGTGTGGTTTTGGTAATTGATGACATTCTCTATGGACTAATGATTGCATTGAGTTATATTTGAAGGATTTGTCCATAGGCTTTTCTTGAATTCCATGTGTTGGTTTCAAGGAGTTTATGAGTTGACCAAGGTGCTATTAAGGAATTATCCAAAGATTGGTCATGTGAGTGTTGAGCTTATTGCAAGCATGTCTTGAAGAAGAAGAGTGTGTGATCATTCATGTCTACCTTCAAGACATCATCCAAATGAAGAGAGTTGGAAAGATTCAAGGTTGATCAAGATTAAGTCAAGAGTGAATCAAGTTGATCAACACACAAAGCATGCAAGATGTATCGAGGGATCAAGTGATCCCATGGTATGGTAAGCATTGTTCATTACGCTTTGTGTACTAAACCATGGTATTCATGAGAGTTCTTTGTCGGGTTAGGTTGCAATGTGCAAGTTCAAGTGGAGCATCACGAAGAGATCATCCTTGAAGCTTGCCGTCCATTGTGGTGTCAATGGACTTGAGAAGATGTGCCAAAGAGCGGCTCAGCCATAGTAGAGTAAGGGGGGCAAACATCTAGTCTTCATTGAGCCAACGCAATCAAGAAAGGTGGTCTAACTTGAGGAAGTCAAGATCGTCATCATCTAGCTCAATGGACTATGTGCAAGGCAAAGGTTTGGCCTTGATAGATTCTCTATTTTACCGGTCTCATGGTGGTAGTTTGGAGACCGCGTTATAGGATAGATTGACGTACTATCAAGGAGGGCTCTCAAGTGAGTAGCTTGATCGTATCGTTTGTAGAGATCTCAAACCATTGCATTCTTGCATCATATTTCTTGGTTCTTGTTTGATTTTCTGCTAGTGAGATTTGGAGCTTATGTTCATCTTCTTGACAAGCTCGAGTTCATCGAAAACGGAGTTCACATGCTTCTTCTATTGCGTTTTCGGTGTTGGAGGTTTTACCGGTCTTATTCGAGGAAGGGTTCTCACCATTTTCTTATGGGCCTTTTATAATTTGCTTCTTATTGTTATTTCTATCAAGATTGTGTTAGCCCTTGTAGCTAGCTTTCCAACAAACTTGGTTTCGTTGAATTCGGATTCCGTTTGCAGAAGTTGTGTCAGTTTTGGTGTCCTTAAAAAAAGCTGCAGCGGTACTACCGCTTGGAGGGGATGTAATTTTTTACTACCACTCTTGGGAGTGGTACTACCGCTTGGAGCGGTACTATCGCGGCTACTTCCGTGGCTACTTCCGCTTCGGACCAAAAACTCGTCTCAAGTCTAGCGGTGGTAGGCACGGATGTATTTTTTTAGTACCGCTCGCAAGCAGTCTTACCGCTACCCTTTGAGGTAGTACCGCTACCCCTAGCGGTAGTACCGTGAGGACGAGCGGTAGTACCGCTCTGTGCAGGCTGTGAGCATAATGGTTGGATTTTTTCCCACCAACAAAAGGGGGTCTTCTTCGCCAATGAACCTTATCCTTGGAGCTCGTGTTCTTCCCCCATTGCTGACCTTCTTCGAGCTTGCTATCTCTCAATCCCTCCATGGATTCTTGCTAGTTTTTTGGGGGAAAGAGAGAGGAGATCAAGATCCATATTTCCACCAATCACTTTCTCCTCTATGTGAGGGGAACCCCTTGGATCTTGATCTTGGAGTTCTTGGTGTTCTCCTTCTTGTTCTTCCTCTCATTTCCCTCCCTAGCATCAGTTGCTTTGGTGGGAGTTGGGAGAGAAGGACTTGGGCACTCCGTGTGCCCTTGCCATTGCATTTGGTGCATCGGTTTGAGTTCTCCACGGTGATACGTGGAAGTTACAAGTTCAGAAGCTTATATCTCTTTGGTGCTTGGTACCCTTGAGCTTGTTCCTCTTGGGTGCTTGGGCGCCCTAGACGGTTGATGGTGTTCGGAGCTCAATCATTGTGGTGTAAAGCTCCGGGCAAGCGTCGGGGTCTCCAATTAGGTTGTGGAGATCACCTCGAGCAATTTGACGGGTTCCAGTGACCGCTCTCAAGGGTTGCCAAAGTCTACGGGTTCGGTGACCGCCCCCAAGGATTGTCATTTGTACGGGTCCGGTGACCGCCCTCAAGGGTCCCTTAGTGTGGAATCACGACATCTTGCATTGTGCGAGGGCGTGAGGAGATTACGGAGGCCCTATTGGCTTCTTGGGGAGCATTGTGCCTCCACACTGCTCCAAACGGAGATTAGCATCCGCAAGGGTGTGAACTTCGGGATACATCGTCGTCTCCGCGTGCCTCGGTTATCTCTTACCGAGCCCTTTACTTATGCATTTTACTTTGTGATAGCCATATTGTTTCTTGTCATATATCTTGCTACCACTTAGTTGTTTATCTTGCTTAGCATAAGTTGTTGGTGCACATAGGTGAGCCTAGTTGTTGTAGGTCTTGTGCTTGACAAATTAACTGCCAGGTTTATTCCGCATTTGTCAAGCCTAAACCGTAATTATTTTAAAGCGCCTATTCACCCCCCCTCTAGGTGACGTCCTCGATCTTTCAACGTTCCCTACCAAAACCATCAGGCTTGTTGTGAGAAGCTCTGGTTTGTGAGAAGCATATCCCCAAACCTGCCCCAAATGGGACAAAAAATTTTACCACGGCATGTTGATGCCGCTCCATGACAGCATGCCAAGTTTCATGAATTTCGGATGAATTTTGGATTTACTAGAATTACAAAAGCAAGTACTTCGACGTTTGCCGGAGAGCCACGGTGCCGTGGTGTTCAAATTTCATCCCCATTTCTTGCATGGGACATAAGCATAAACCCATGGACACATATATGATTTTACAACCCATGTTGGTGCACCGGAGCATGTGCATGTAGTTTAATTTTGAATTGTGCACCTGAAATGGATAGAAAACCAATTTAATGTGTAAAATGTTCAAACGGACCCTGAATAATTCCAATTCTTTTACGACACACATATAGTTGCATGTTCAGTCTAGCAGTTCAAACACCATCCATTGTCGTTGTGACCCCATTTTTTAATTCAAATCAAGATGAAAAATCAAGTAGATCCCACACAGTTTATTATCACCAACCGTGTGAGGTGCAACAGAAAATATCCTGGAGCACCGTCGGTTTAGGGTGTGTTTGGTTCGGGAACGAAGTGTAATGGAATGGCATGGTTCTATTTCAGTGTAATGGGTCGGTTCCGTCTTTGTGTTTGGTATGGATAAATCAAAGGAATGAACGATTACATTTTGGTGTTTAGTTTGAGGAATGGAATGGATTGGATTCGTAGGTGGTCATCCATCCATACATGCAACAAATCTCCGTAAACATTGAATTCGATTTCTGAACAGGGGTGTGAGCATCAACAAATCAGACTCGAGCAATTTTTGTTTTACCATCAACGGATCGAATCCATCCATCCATGCGATGAACAAGGGTGTAGCTACACCAATCGGACTCAAAGCACAAAATAAACAGCAACAGTTAGAAGAAATATACGACAGTTGAGCATGGTGGTCGGCTGGATGCGCGGCTTGACTTTGGCATCCCCACACGCAACCGCAGCTCCTGGCGGCGCGTGCTCAGGCGGTCAACGGCCGGCGCCTGGAGCGGCTGCTCCGTCAAGCGCGGCAGCGGACTCTCCCGTCGTGTGCCGCCACTGTTGCCCGACTTCAAGATCTTCTCGCAGCCGCTCGCCTGCCGCACGTGCTTCAGAGGAGAGGGAAGTTGTGCTTCGAAGGTGGACGAGAGATGAGGGCCGTCGGCGCAGACCAGAGGAGGGGAGAGACCGGCGGTGTAGATCAGAGGAGGGAAGAGACGAGGGAGAGGAGCCCGCACGAGGGAGGATAAGGCTGCGGGAGCGAAGAAAGAAACCGGTTCCGCGTCGTCCACCCAATTCGGAGGTCTCACCCCATTCCGGATCTGGGCCGAATATTCGGTCCTGGGAACCGGGTGGTGACCGTTCCACCTGTCTACTAAACGCGAGAATAAGGCCCAGGAACGGGTTGGACCCATGCCAATCCAGTTCATGACTGCAACCAAACACATCCTTATAGTACGCCTATGGCTTACGCGAGAAGGTGCGTTGGCTACAGTCCACAGCCGGCGTCTCAAGCACACTAGCTCGCTCCCCAAATATCATTTCACTGTTCAATCGTCGCCGGTGATATATGGGCATGTGGACCCACGTCGTGAGGGCAACTTTGGTGGCCCACTCCGGCGAGAGCGCGGCCGTAGCCGCCATGCGCGTGCTAACATGGTGCATGAGCGCGGCCGCAATCTGCGACCGGGCGGACAAGGCAGCCCAAACGGCCGTTGTTGCTTCTCAGGTGGTGGCAGCAACATCTGCCTCGGGGATAGCAACTGGCGAGAGCGGCACAGTAGCTGTCCATTCCACAGCGGCGGCCTTAGCCCTGATGGAGGCCGCCCACGACCATGTCGAGGCCGCCCATGCCCAGCTCATGGCGGTCACCGCACAAATCGAACAAAGCTTCTCCGACAACGATCGGCAACCCACGGCTAAAGAGTTGTCAATCGCTGAGAGCGTTCGAGCAGCCGTCCGTTCCTCCGTTGCATACCTTGCGACGACGAAGCCCGTCCAAGCCCAGATCGCGCCCGCCCACTCCCAGCTAATGGCGGCCTTTTCCAAAGAGACGACGGACGCGGATGGTGAGATGCTTGCCGAGTATGGTGTGATGGATGCCATGGAGCCCCTTCCCCAGGAGACCGTCGGTCGCGAGCTGGACATGGAGGCGGCAGCGGAGATCGACGAGCACCATCTGTAGTAGTACTCTTTGTTTTGTTTAATTAAGAGCATCGGTATTTAATTTGTTAGAGTAATGTTTAGGTCAGCTAGCTCTGTTTAATTGCTGAACTTGCTCGATTAAGAAGTGTGGGTGTGATGTAGTCTCCTTTGTGTATCCAAATTATGCAATGACGTGGATGAGTACCACTGTAACCAGGGAAATTCGAACCAAAATTTTTGACGTTCAAACTCATCACATACGGTTTAAGCTATCTGAATCATTTGTGATAACCCACAATAAGTAAGAGTGTCGAACCCAATGAGGAGCTAAAGGTAGAACAAATATTCCCTCAATTTCTATCGACCACCGATACAACTCTACGCACGCTTAACGTTCGCTTTACCTAGAACATGTATGAAACTAGAAGTACTTTGTAGGTGTTGTTGGATAGGTTTGCAACAATATAAAGAGGACGTAAATAAAAACTAGGGGTTGTTTAGGTAAAGAAGCAATAAAGTTAGTATAGCGAGTGTGGAAAAGTGGTGGTAGGAGTTGTGAAATTGTCCCTAAGCAATTGACTACGTTACTAGACCGATAGCAAGTTTTATGTGGGAGAGGCCACTGCTAGCATGTCATCCCTGACTTGGAATTCTATCACTTGTGGTTGGAACTATTAGCAAGTATCCATAACTACTAACATTCATTAAGGTAAAACCCAACCATAGCATTAAGATATAGGGATTTTTATTTCTGTGCCCCTGGTTCCTTAGCTCTACTCATTCATGCCCACTCTGTTAACTTTTGCTCACTTTTCCCCACTCCCTTGCCCGAAACCCTCATAACTGGTTGTAATAGACGTTGTCGTCGGGTCAATGCATTTGACCGTTAGCTGACCCATTTTGACGGCCCCGACAAAAAAAACTGTGCATGCATATTTATAATAAAAACAACTTAATTAAACATTAAAGCTGACCAGGAAGGCCGGCGAGAGTCCACGCGTCCACATTAGCATTAAAAGAAATTAAAAACAACCTAACTACAAGGCGACACGCTGCCCAGCGCGCCCTAGGCGTCGTCGTCATCGTCGTCCTCGGGGTGGGTGAGGTCGATGAGCGTCGGCGCAGGGCCGGCCCAGGGGAACGCCGTGTTCCAGGCGGCCGCGATGTAGTCCGTGGGCAGCTGTTCGTGAGGTAGTCTTAGGGGCCGAGCTGTCGGCGCTTTGTGCAGCCGCGGCTTGGCGTGCCTCCTCCTCAGCCTCGCGCGCCTCCTCCTCGAGGTTGCGCTCGAGCATCTCCTCGTACTCGCCGCGGCGGTGCTCCTCAGCGAGCCGTCGCTGGCGCCACATCTTGAGGTACACCGCCTGCTGCTCCGGGGTCGCCCCCATCCAAACCGGTGGCGCGGACACCCACTCGCGCACCACTCCCGTCCAGGAGAAGCGCGCGATGGGCTCTGATAACCCACAAGTATAGGGGATCGCAACAGTTTTCGATAAGTAAGAGTGTCGAACCCAACGAGGAGCTAAAGGTAGAACAAATATTCCCTCAAGTTCTATCGACCACCGATACAACTCTACGCACGCTTGACGTTCGCTTTACCAAGAACAAGTATGAAACTAGAAGTACTTTATAGGTGTTTTTGGGTAAGCTTGCAAGAAAGTAAAGAGCACGAAAATAAAACTAGGGGCTGCTAAGGTAAAGACACAACTAAAGTAAATATGGCGAGTGTGGAAAAGTGGTGGTAGGAGTTGTGGAATTGTCCCTAGGCAACTGACTATGTTACTAGACCGATAATCGTTATTGCAATTCTATTTGAGGGAGAGGCATAAGCTAACATACTTTCTCTACTTGGATCATATGCACTTATGATTGGAACTCTAGCAAGCATCCGCAACTTCTAAAGATTCATTAAGGTAAAACCCAACCATAGTGTTAAAGCATCAAGTACCCTTTATCCCATACGCAACAATCCCTCTTACTCGGGTTTGTGTTTCAGTCACTCACCAACCCACTATAAGCGAATCATGAACGTATTGCAACACGCTACAGCGGGAATCCCTCACGCTTGCGCGACACGGAGGGCACCATACGACAGCACCAATAATAAAACATGCAACTCAAATCAATCATAGCAATTCATGAATCACCGATAGTACAATAGAAATCTACTCAGACATCATAGGATGGCAACACATCATTGGATAATAATATGAAGCATAAAGCACCATGTTCAAGTAGAGGGTACAGCGGGTTGCGGGAGAGTGGACCGCTGTAGATAGAGGGGGAAGGTGATGGAGATGTTGGTGAAGATGACGGCGGTGTTGGTGTAGATCGCGGTGATGATGATGGCCCCCGGCAGCGTTCCGGCGCCACCGGAAGCAAGGGGGAGAGAGCCCCCCTTCTTCTTCTTCTTCCTTGACCTTCTCCCTAGATGGTAGAAGGGTTTCCCCTCTATTACTTGGCTCCCATGGCTTGGGAGGGGCGAGAGCCCCTCCGAGATTGGATCTATCTCTCTGTTTCTGCGTTCTGTTCTTTCCATTCTGTTTCACCGTTTCGCGTATATATGGAGATCCGTAACTCCGATTGGCCTGAAACCTTCGCCTAGATTTTTTTACGAATATTATCTTTCTTGCGGCAAAAGAAGAGCATCAACCGCCTTACGCTGGGCTCACGAGGGTAGGGGGCGCGCCCAGGGGGTGGCGCGCCCCTGCCACGTGACCACCTCGGGCACCGTCTCGCGTGGATTTTTCTTCTGGAATTTTCCATATTTTCCAAAAATAAGCTCCGTCCGTTTTTATCCCGTTTGGATTCCGTTTGATATGGATATTCTGCGAAACATAAAACATGCAAATGCATGTGAACTGCATCGGGCACTGGATCAATATGTTAGTCCCAAAAATAATATGAAAAGTTGCCAAAAAGTATATGAAAGTGAATAATATCGGCATGGAACAATCAAAAATTATAGATACGACGGAGACGTATCAGGCTCGGGCTCCGGCTCGGGCTCCGGCTACAGCTCTGGGTCGGCCTTGACGAGCCGTCGGGGAGGGGACGGCGGGGCCAGCGGCGGCATGACGCAATCGCCAGCCGCGGAGAGGGCGAGGGCATGCGCCATGGCCGCCTCGTAGCGAGCCTCCTCTTCCTCCCTCGCCTCCACCCTGCGCCGCTCATCCTCCTCGCTCTCGTGGTAGACCGCCGCAAGGGCCGCCTGGTAGGCGGCCTTCGCCGCCTGGTCTTCCTCCCGGACGACGAGCAGGGGCGACGGCATGCTGCGGTCGACCTCCCGCACGCCACGTTGCCTCGCCTCCTCGTGCTCGAAGGTGAACCACCTCGCCCAATTAGGCGAGTCGGTGGCATAGGTGGCGTCGCGGTGCTGCTTCGGCGTCAACATTTCCCGCCGGTGCCGCACCTCCTCCGCGTGCGCCCTAGTCGACCGCGGCGCCGCCGGCACTGGGATCCTCTCTGGATCCAGATGCCAGTCGTGCGGCAGGGTGACGTCGGGGTACGGCAGAGGGACGCGGTGCTGCCAGTGCCACTCCGCCTGGTGCACTGGCACGCTCACTCGCACCCTCTGCCGGCGAGCCGGCGCCGGCGGAGGCGGTACGAACTCAGAGGGGAAAGGGACGGCGGGGGCCTTGCCCTTGGACTTGCTGCTGCCGGCGCCGGAGAAGAGCCCCATTTGGCTAGGGTTGGCTAGGGTTTTTGCTAGGATTTGCTGGCGACTGGGGAGGGAGCTTGCCTAGATGCCGACGTCGTGTTTGGATGAGGACGGCCCCGCCACACGGTCGACTTAAAAAAGGGCGACCGCCGTTGCTGACGCGTGGGCCCGTGGTCATAAATTAAGCCGATCATGAGTGGGCGGCCGAGTGGGGACGCCAAGTGACAGCGAGAAGGCGCGCGTGGCGTCCGTTCGACGTCCACGCCGACGCATTTGGGTCACATAAATTTGAATTTGAGAAAATGTGCTCCAAATGAGCTCCCAGGCTAGGGTAAACAACCCTTTTATAATCAAGTTTTTTTGAACCTACTCTAAATGAGCCAAATGTTTTTTTATTAGCACATATTTACTTTCCATAGTGTAGATTCGAAGTCTCACTATTTTTTGAATTAATCTTCATATTTTTACATTTTCTTTTGAAAACATATGCTGCAATATAAAAACTATTAAAAACACGTTTTGAAATATGAAAAAGGAAAACTAACTTCAGATCCTTCTTATTCACTTTAAAATAAAGATTTAGTGATTCTTTTGATTTTTCTTAAATTTTTCAAAAACAAAAGGTAACACCACCTCCTCTCCTTGAAGTCTATCAAATCATGTACATGATATCTCATATGTGTGGTTTTCTCATGAAAATGACCATAGAGCAAGTTTATGATTTTTGGTTGGTAACATGTCACATAAGACAACATTGTGCGCATGTTTTGTATTTTTTTGATTTTTTTAAATTAATGGTCCTCATTTGACCTCGATCGTGCCAGCTAGGGTTTTTCCATGAAAATGACCATAGATCAAATTTAGTATTTTTCCTCGTTAGTTTGTCTTATAAAACGATGAACGGCGAAGGTTTCATATTTTTTAATTTTTTTAAATTAGTTATGCTCAGTCAAAGCCTTCGAAACCCCGTTGACCAGCTCAACACCCCTCTAAACCCCGCAGGGTTTCGCCTAACCCTAGCTCCCAACGTTAGCCATCCGATCACACCCTCGCGCCAAGCGACATCCCTTAGATATGGCCTTCTAGAAGGAACTAGGTGGGCTGGTTGTGTGCAGGCTCCGCGTCGTTGGATCACAAGGACGGCTCCGCATCGTTGGATCGTGGGGCGATCTGCGAGAGGCGAGCCTATTGGTTGTGCTCGGCTGCTCACCCACCACTAACTCCGTGAAAAAAAACGTTGTTATTGGGCCCAAAAGGAAACCAAGCTCTGGTTGGGCCGTCGAATTGCATCGTTTTCTCTGTTTTTTGTGAACGTGCTGGCTCTGTATTTTTGCATTGTTTGCACTGTTTTTTGCATCGTTTGCACTGTTTTTTGCATCGTTCTTTTTGTTCTATACAAATGTAAAATGACCAAATTTGTAAGGGCTAAATATTTTTATCATTCAAGCCCTCTATCTTTTTGTATCACGCAAAATGACCAAATTTGTATAATGGGTCATTTTGCATTTGTATAATGGCCACAAGCCCTATATCTCTTTTTATCATGCAAAATGACCAAATTTTTAAGGGCCAAATTTATTTTTATCATTCAAAATGGCCACAAGCTCTTCAAAAATTGTCTATTTTTGTTCATATAATGTAGGGTTTGACCACGGATTCCCACGCGTGCAATTAGCTTCTTTTTCTTCTTCTTTTCAAACCACCGTTTCCCACGCGTGTACACTCCCGATGCTGCGGTGGGTTTGAAAACGGGCTACTAACTTGACATTTGACCCCGTTATTGCCACGGACAAATAACATGTAGCACTACGGCTATTTAAGCCACCCTCTGCCTCTGACATCCCTCATCCATCTGCCATTCTTGCTCTTCGACCCTTTCTCCATCTTCCGCACATCCCTCAGCCATGCAGTACACCGGACCAACCTACCGGTTCCCACCCCTTATCAAGTTCTATTATTAAGTTTTCTATCTATTCTATCATGATGTTACTCCTAGTTTCAACTATGTGATCGTTCTATGGGCTTGATGGCCCTATCTACATGTATGTTGATTGTTTTCTTAGAGAGCTCGCTAACCACCTAGTGCATGCAGCCACAACGAACCCTTCTTTTCTTACACAAGCCACAAATACGTAGCCACCTAGCTAGTGCATGCAGCCACAACATATTTGTTCAATTTATTTGTCATAGCAAAACGGGTTCTAAATCGGGGAGACAAGTGTGCGATAAGAGAGGAACTAGCGGCAGCGACCGTCGCTGCATCCGTGGCGGCTGGCGTGCAGGAAAGCGGCTCGGTTAGTGCATCGTGGCGGCACGCATCAGCACATGCAGGCTCGATCGGCGCATCGTCACATGCAGGCAGGCTTGTTGGGTGCATGCATAACAGGCTTTTGTCGTGGTGGCGCGCGCAGGCGTTTAATGCAAGGGACGGCCCAACGATCGAACAGCTACACCCCCAACGCGGCCCCACTCGTCAGAGTTAACGGTCAAAGCACTAACCCGACGGAGACATCTAGAACAATATATGACTCTATATGAATGCCTCTGGCAGTGTACCAGGATGTGCGATGATCTAGCATAGCAAAGATATCAAAAAACGGACAAGCCATGAAAATATCATGCTAGCTATCTTACGATCATGCAAAACAATATGACAATGAATGCTCAGGTCATGCATATGATGATGATGGAAGTTGCATGGCAACATATCTCGGAATGGCTATGGAATTGCCATGATAGGTAGGTATGGTGGCTGTTTTGAGGAAGATATAAGGAGGCTTATGTGTGATAGATTGTATCATATCACAGGGTTTGGATGCACTGGCGAAGTTTGCACCAACTCTCGAGGTGAGAAAGGGCAATGATAGTTGTAACGCCCCGGATTCGATGCGCCAGGTGTCTGCCAGTTATTCGCCGTCATTGCCATGTCATTTGCTTGCGTGTTGCATTTTATCATGTCATCATGTGCATCTCATTTTGCATACGTGTTTGTCTCATGCATCCGAGCTTTTTCCCTGTTGTCCGTTTTGCAATCCGACACTCCTATGTCCTCTGGCGTCCCCCTTTTGTCTCTTGTTGTGAGTGGGTGTTAAACATTCTCGGAATGGACCGTGATTTGCCAAGCGGCCTTGGTACACCACCGGTAGACCGCCTGTCAAGTTTCGTGTCATTTGGAGTCCGTTTGATACTCCAACGGTCAAACGGGGAACCGTAAAGGCCTCTTTTGTGTGCAGCCCAACACCCCTCCAAAGTGGCCCAATAACCCATCCAAACCCCCTCCATGCTCTCGGTCGTTTGATCACGATCGCGTGGCCGAAAACCGCACCTCATTTGGACTCTCCTAGCTCCCTCTACCTATAAATATGCCTCTTCCCCCGAAATTCGCGGTCTAAACCCTAGCCAACCTCCCCCTCCGCGCGCCGGACATGTCCATCCCGCCGCCGGACATGTCCACCAGCCACCTCACTCCGACCAATCAGGCGCCGCCACGTGTCTCCCGCCGCCGCCCCGTGCCGCCGGCCCGGCGAGGCCCGGTTCGAGCCCCGAGCCCATCTCCTCCCACGCCGCCGTGGTCAACACCGCCGACCCCGCGCGAGCCCGGTCGCCGCCGCCACCCGGTCCGATCCGGCCGCGCCGCCTCGCCGGCGCGCCCGACCGCCGCCCAGCTTCCTCCACCGGCGCCGCCCTCCGTCGCCCGCTCGCCGGCTCTGCCGCCGGCGCCCGCCTCTGCAGCGCCGCCTCATCTGCCCGCCGGCGCCGCCCTCGCCGGCGCCGCCGCGTCTTGCACCCGTCGCCGCTGCCCCGGTCTCCGCCTCGCCCCACTCCGGCGTCCTCTCTCCAGCGAGCCGGCGAACCTCGTCGTCCGTGCCGCCGGATCCAGATCCGGAAAACCCTAGAGGTTGACCCCCGAAATTTCCCAGTCCTGAAATATTTGCATTTTGGTCCCCTGTTCATTGCATCATATCTCTCTGCATACTGCTCTGTTTTGTGTGTGCTATATAGCAAAATGTTCACAATGAGATGCTCTTCATTTTGTTCCATTGTTTCATGTTCATTTGAATCCATCTTGATGCCCCAATCATCGTTACAAGAGTGCTATGTGATATTGTCCGTTGTAGTTTAACAGAACTTGCTCATTTGTCATTTTTGTATCTTTTAGTGTGATTTTCTTTTGAGCATCAAGTCTACATCTGTTATGAGCTACAATATGCCTTCTTTTCTGTGGTGCAATCCAATATTCATGATATGCCATGTGTTGTTTGTTACAAGCTTGCAAACTAGGCTTCGTGATGTTGCTGATTTTAGAGACTGGAGTTTACTTTGTTCTGCTGTTATTTTCATGCCATGTATTCATGTTGCTACAGTGATATCCATAACTCTTTTGAGTATATTCAGGAAGGATCTTTTGGACATATGGTTATGATTTATCCATCCATGCCCCTGGTTGCAATTATGGAGTGCTCTAGCATGTCTTAATCTTGCTCTACTTTTGCTATAAAATGTTCCTGGCAGATTGTTTACATGTTGATCAATTTTGACATGGTTGTTGTTAGTGATCCAAGCATTCTATGAACTTGCTCTTTACATGATTAGCTTCATGAACATGTCTTATTGCTGATGCTATGCTTATCTTGTCATGCAATGCCTTGTGATGAGTGAATCGAGCTCGCAAAGATGCCTTCATAATTCTGTTTATGCCATAAGTCTGAATCTGTTTACGAAACTTGCTATGTTTACACGGGTACCATTATATCTTCTGTGCCTTTTTGGCCCATGATCAGTAAGGGACTTTTGTTCTATGCGATTAGTAAATTCGTACCATGCCTTTGGTTTTTATGGTCTGCTCCTTTAGCATGTTGTTTGATAGCTCTAGACATTGCAACCTGTTGTTATATCTGCCATGTCCTGTGAATTCTGCCAAGTCTGTGAAACTGTTATTATTTGCAATCTTGCCATGTCCTTTTGAGCATGTTATAGTAGTTTATGGAGATAGCTCAGTGTCCATGTTTTGCTATGCTTTAACTGTACATCACGGCCATGCCTTTTCTTTTCATATTGTGGTGCTGTAGCATGTTGTTTTGGTGCTTGCATTATGCCTAGTTGCTGTTTTGGACAACATGCCCTTTAAACTTGTATGGTGTGTATGTGTCGAACCGTTGCCCCGTTTTGAGTGTGCTCTATATGAAACTTGCTTAGATTTGCATGTAGTTTCATGTTTCCTTGTTGCATCCATGTTTTGAGGTGTGTGCTTGATGTTTGAATGCATTTTGCATCAATGCAATGTTTAACTTGTTTTGCTCATATCTTCTAGGCCGTAGCTCCGAATCTAATGAACTTTATATGTAACTTGACTAGAATCTCATGTAGATCATCGTGGTGAGTCTAAACTTGCTGTTTAACAACTTGAACATAAGGTTTATTCAGATCAGGACCAATTTCGAAATTTGCATATGAGGACTTACCGGAATTGGTACATGTTGTTTCCGGCCTCATTTAAACTTGCCTTGATGTGTTGCTCTTGTATGCATCATCTCTTGCCATGAGTAGCTTCATGTAGCCTTGTCATGCATCATACTTGGTTGAGCATCATGCCTTGTTCATGTGTGGTGTGTTTACCATGTTGTGTGTTTCTTCTCGATAGTTCCCGTTCCGTTGCGTTCGTGAGGATTCGTTCGTCTATGCTTGGTTCGTCTTCGTGGCTTCATCTTCTTCATGGGCTCGTTCTTCTTCCTAGCGGGACTTAAGGCAAGATGACCGTTACCTTGGGTCTCATTACTATCATTGCTATGCTAGTTGCTTCGTTCTATCGCTATGTCGCGCTACCTACCACTTGCTTATCAAGCCTCCCAAATTGCCATGAACCTCTAACCTTGTCACCCTTCCTAGCAAACCGTTGTTTGGCTATGTTACCGCTTTGCTTAGCCCCTCTTATAGCATTGCTAGCTGCAGGTGAAGATGAAGATTGCTCCATGTTGGATTATGTTTATGTTGGGATATCACAATATCTCTTATATTATTAATGCATCTATATACTTGGTAGAGGGTGGAAGGCTCGGCCTTATGCCTGGTGTTTTGTTCCACTCTTGCCGCCCTAATTTCCGTCATATCGGTATTATGTTCCCGGATTTTGCGTCCCTAACGCGGTTGGGTGATTTATGGGACCCCCTTGACAGTTCGCTTTGAATAAAACTCCTCCAGCAAGGCCCAACCTTGGTTTTACCATTTGCCTCAACACCACCTACTTTTTCCCTTGGGAGTCGTGCTCTCGAGGGTCATCTTTATTTAGCCCCCCGGGCCAATGCTTCTCTAAGTGTTGGCCCGAAATGAGCAGACTGCGGGGCCACCTTGGGGAAACTTGAGGCATGGTTTTACTCATAGGATGTCTCATCCGGTGTTGCCCTGAGAACGAGATACGTGCAGCTCCTATCGGGATTGTCGGCGCATCGGGCGGTCTTGCTAGTCTTGTTTTACCATTTTCGAAATGTCTTGTAATCAGGATTCCGAGTCTGATCGGGTCTTCTTGGGAGAAGGAATATCCTTGGTTGACCGTGAGAGCTTGTGATGGTCTAAGTTGGGACACCCCTGCAGGGTTTGAACTTTCGAAAGCCGTGCCTGCGGTTATGTGGCAGATGGGAATTTGTTAATATCCGGTTGTAGTAAACTTGAAGTAAACTCTTCTAAAATACACCAACCGTGTGCGTAACCGTGATGCTCTCTTTTCGGGGTTGTTCGAGAGGAGAACATGGTGTTTGGGTTATGTTTGACGTAAGTAGGAGTTCAGGATCACTTCTTGATCACTTCTAGCTTTTTGACCATTCCGTTGGTTCTCTTCTCGCTCTTATTTGCGGATGTTAGCCACCATATCTTGCTTAGTCGCTGCTGTAACCTCACCACTTTACCCCTTCCTTACCCATTAAGCTTTGCTAGTCTTGATACCCATGGTAATGGTATTGCTGAGTCCTCGTGGCTAGTTGCAGGTACAAGTTTTGCGATGATCATGATGCGAGAGCGATGTTAATTGTTTTGGAGTTCTTCTTCTGCTTCTTCTTCGATCAGGGGATAGGTTCCGGGTCGGCAGCCTGGGCTAGCAGGGTGGATATTGTTTGAGTTTCTGTTTATGTATCATCCGTAGTCGGATGTTGCTCTTATGTATGTTGATGTTGTATTCGTGTGGCATTCTATGCCTCTTGTATGTATCCCCATCTATTATGTAATGTTGATGTAATGATATCCACCTTGCAAAAGTGTCTTCAAGATGCGCTTCTATCCTTTGTGGGACCTTCGAGTTCCTTTAGGATAGGGTCGCATCTTGGGCGTGACAAGTTGGTATCAGAGCCTCGGCTGACCATAGGAGCCCCCCCTTGATTGATCGTATAGTTTGGCCGTTGTTGAGTCTAGAATAAAACTTTTTCGGAGTCTAGCTATATCGGAGAGTAGGACTTCTTTTTACTCCTTTGCCCCTTCGTCGCTCTGGTAAGGAATCTTGACGTAGGTGTTTTGAACTACTCCTCTTCTCGTTCAAATTTTTCTTTAGGATCACGCAATTAGTTTTCATTCGTTGTCCATCCTCTTTTGCCCGGCGCATTTCTCGTCAAGTTGACTCGACCCTCTTTGTCTTTTGGGAGATCAATCGTCAGTTCTTTCTCTTTGGATGTTGTTTCCCTGTCCGAAGTTATCCTTGTTTTTCCCACCCGCCCACCCTTTTTCTTCTCGGAACCAGAGTCCATAATCGAGTATCCATCCTACTCGTGCGAAGCTTTGCATTCTTTCCTCAATTATTTCAACTGGTGTTTTTCTCTTCAACTTATTCGTCGATTCCCCGTTCCAAGTTGCCTTGTTTTTATTCGCCCTCCCACCCCTTTTATTCCGGAGTCTGAGCCTTTATTCGAGTAATCAATTCAATTTGTGCGGAGTGTCTTCAGTTTTTCCTCAATTGTCTCAACCGGTGAAGTCTCGTCTAGTTAATCATTGTTCGTCGCATTTTCTTTCCGGTGGACCCAATTCAAGTTTTCGGTGTTGATCGTATTCTTCTCCTTGACCGAAGTGTTTCCCCTTGCTCGTTCCTCCTCTCGCCATTCTATTATCCCGGAGTGTTGAAGACATCTCAGAAGATTCATGTTTGCATCCAATTAATTCGAGGTTGTCACCTCATTCAAGTCTTTCAGTTGTTCTGGTGCATCATTCTCATTCAACAATCCTTTTCCAACGATGTTTCTTTTCAGTAGGCCATAACCCACAGGTCTTTTCCCAGGATCTTACCCGACTCTTCTAATTTTCCGGAGTTATTCTCAAATTATTTTCGAAGTTTGACGTAAGTATGAATTTCATCAGTCATATGCCTTCTCTGAGTCTGCTTTCAAATTCTTTTCTACTTCGGCTCAACACTTCTAGTATTCATTGTTCCGGGGCATTTCTCTAATTCTTCAAGGTGTTTCTCGTCGTCAATCTCAACATTTGAAGACCGAAGAATATTTTTCTCTTAAATCTTGCCCGTTCTCCCGGAGATTCGCGGTGCTAGCTTGATGTTATCCTCTCAAATTATTTCAAATTGTGCAATTCTTTTCATCCATCCGGAGTATTTGAGGAGTTGCTTTCTCTCTCGATCATTCAAAGGTCATCTTTTCAGAATATTTTTTCATTCTAAGTTTCAGATTTGCTCTCCAATTATTCTATATTCGTGCCCCTTCACTCGTCTCAATATTTTTCCGGTGCTTCGTTCAAGTATTCTTTAATCAGTTTGCGATCTCTTCGTCCTATGGGCTCTAATTTTCCCCCAAGTATCTTCGTGCTTTCCTAATTCTTCCCGGTGGTTCATTCTCCTTCGTCATGTAATTTTGAATTCTTACGGTGGTTCATTGAAGATTCCTTTTCCGTTCTCATAATATCAACACATTCGTTCTTTTCAATCCTACCAGTGGCTCATGAAGACCTTCCCAAATTTGGCGCTTTATCTCCCCTTAATCTTTTCCCAATGGGAATAAGTGGTATACAAATCCATTGCTTTCGCATCAATTTAATTGGTGAAGGATAAGCATAACATAATTCTTATTCTCATTTCATCATGGTCAAGTTGATTAATTCTTTTCTTCGGAGGTTGTTCGTGTTCAATAATTTCTCGATTCTAAGTTGTTCGTCTTTTCTTTTCCGGAGTTCCAAGCTTCTCGCTTGTTCCGTCTCGAAGCTCCATCCGAATCATTGCAAGGCTTAATCTTATCCCTTTCATCCTTCAATTTTATCTCATCATCCTTTTGTTACCGGAGTTTTTCACGGTGGTTCGTTAGTATTTAATTCATTCTTCAAGAGTTCATCAAGGTTCTTGTTGAAGAAGCTCAAGTATCTTCTTCTTCTTGCTTCTCGAGGTGCAATTAATTCTCCGTATTCTTTTGAAGTGGAGTTTGGCATTTCTTCATTCTTCCCAGCTATTTAATCTTTTCCGCTGTGGTCGGAGATCACCTCATAATTTTGAGATGCTATCTATAAGTCCACTACAAGCAATTCTTTTGTTTTTTGATTTTCTCAACAACTTCGTTCAATCTTTTCTTTGTAAGGATGCTTTTCAAATTCATTCGAGGTAGAAGATGTCATTTTCTTCTCCCTTCTTTTCATTACACTCTTTCAACTCTTCCAGAGGCATTGCGTTGTTCCTCTCGTCAAGTATCATTCCATCTTGTCAAGATCATGCTCTATTCCTTTCCATGTTCAGCCAGAGTTCTGCCTAAATTCTTTCATTCTTATTCCGCTTCTATCTTGTTCTAACCGGAGTGGTTTTGAATTCATTTTGTTTTCGGAGTTTTGATTCTCGTCATATTCGTCGTTTCCTTTTCATACTCGAGTATTCTTGACTTTGTTCTTTTTCCCTCTTGCGTTCTTGTTTCACCTCACCCTTTTTTCCCCGTCTCGCTCCTAAGATCTCGGGACGAGATCTCTTGTTAGTGGAGGAGAGTTGTAACGCCCCAGATTCGATGCGCCAGGTGTTTGCCAGTTATTCGCCGTCATTGCCATGTCATTTTCTTGCGTGTTGCGTTTTATCATGTCATCATGTGCATCTCATTTTGGATACGTGTTCGTCTCATGCATCCGAGCTTTTTCCCCATTGTCCGTTTTGCAATCCGACACTCCTATGTCCTCCGGCGTCCCCCTTTTGTCTCTTGTTGTGAGCGGGTGTTAAACATTCTCGTAATGGGCCGAGACTTGCCAAGCGGCCTTGGTACACCACCGGTAGACCGCCTGTCAAGTTTCGTGCCATTTGGAGTCCGTTTGATACTCCAACGGTCAACCGGGGAACCGTAAAGGCCTCTTTTGTGTGCAGCCCAACACCCCTCCAAAGTGGCCCAATAACCCATCCAAACCCCCTCCATGCTCTCGATCGTTCGATCACGATCGCGTGGCCGAAAACCGCACCTCATTTGGACTCTCCTAGCTCCCTCCACCTATAAATATGCCTCTTCCCCCGAAATTCGCGGTCTAAACCCTAGCCAACCTCCCCCTCCGCGCGCCGGACATGTCCATCCCGCCGCCGGACAAGTCCACCGGCCACCTCACTCCGACCAATCAGGCGCCGCCACGTGTCTCCCGCCGCCGCCCGGCAAGGCCCGGATCGAGCCCCCCCCCCCCCCCCGAGCCCATCTCCTCCTGCGCGCCGCCCACGGGTCAACGCCGCCGAACCAGCAAGCTCGGTCGCCACCGCCGCCCGGCTGATCCGGCCGCGCCGCCTCACCGCGCCCGACCGCCGCCAGCTTCCTCCCCGGCGCCGCCCTCCGTCACCCTTCGCCGGCTCTGCCGCCGGCGCCCGCCTCCCAGCCGCCGCCCAGCTCTGCCCGCCCGGCGCCGCCATCGCCCACAGCGGCTCGCCGCCCTCGCCCAGCGCCGCCGCGTCCTGCACCCGCCGCCGCCTCCCCGGTCTCCGCCTCGCCCCACTCCGGCGTCCTCTCTCCAGCGAGCCGATGAACCTCGTCGTCCGTGCCGCCGGATCCAGATCCGGAAAACCCTAGAGGTTGACCCCCGAAACTTCCCCAAGTCCTGAAATATTTGCATTTTGGTCCCCTGTTCATTGCATCATATCTCTTTGCATACTGCTCCGTTTTGTGCGTGCTATATATCGAAATGTTCATCATAAGATGCTCTTCATTTTGTTCCATTGTGTCATGTTCATTTGAGTCCATCTTGATGCCCTAATCATCATTACAAGAGTGCTATGTGATATTGTCCGCTGTAGTTTAACAGAACTTGCTCATTTGTCATTTTTGTATCTTTTTGTGTGATTTTCTTTTGAGCATGAAGTCTATAAAATGTTCCTGGCAGATTGTTTACATGTTAATCAATTTTGCCATGGTTATTGTTAGTGATCCAAGCATTCTATGAACTTGCTCTTTCCATGATTAGCTTCATGAACATGTCTTATTGCTAATGCTATGCTTATCTTGTCATGCAATGCCTTGTGATGAGTGAATCGAGCTCGCAAAGATGCCTTCATAATTCTGTTTATGCCATGCTCTGTTTTTTCTGCTAAGACTGAATCTGTTTACGAAACTTGCTATGTTTACATGGGTGCCATCATATATTCTGTGCCTTTTTGGCCCATGATCAGTAAGGGACGTTTGTTCTATGCGTTTAGTAGATTCATGCCATGCCTTTGGTTTCTATGGTCTGCTCCTTTAGCATGTTGTTTGATAGCTCTAAACATTGCAACCTGTTGTTATTTCTGCCATGTCCTGTGAATTCTGCCAAGTCTGTGAAACTGTTATTATTTGCAATCTTGCCATGTCCTTTTGAGCATGTTCTATTAGTTTTTGGAGATAGCTCAGTGTTCATGTTTTGCTATGCTTTACCTGTACATCATGTAGATGCCTTTTGTTTTCATATTGTGGTGCTGTAGCATGTTGTTTAGTGCTTGCATTATGCCTAGTTGCTGTTTTGGACAGCATGCCCTTTAAACTTGTATGGTGTGTATGTGTCGAACCGTTGCCCCGTTTTGAGTGTGCTCTATAAGAAACTTGCTTAGATTTGCATGTAGTTTCATGTTGCCTTGTTGCATCCATGTTTTAAGGTGTGTGCTTGATGTTTGAATGCATTTTGCATCAATGCCATGTTTAACTTGTTTTGCTCATATTTTCTAGGCCGTAGCTCCGAATCTAATGAACTTTATATGTACCTTGAATAGAATCTCATGTAGATCTTCGTGGTGAGTCTCAACTTGCTGTTTAACAACTTGAACATAAGGTTTATTCAGATCAGGACCAATTTCGAAATTTGCATATGAGGACTTACCGGAATTGTTACATGTTGTTTCCGGCCTCATTTAAACTTGCCTTGATGTGTTGCTCTTGTATGCGTCATCTCTTGCCATGATTAGCTTCATGTAGCCTTGTCATGCATCATACTTGGTTGAGCATCATGCCTTGTTCATGTGTGGTGTGTTTACCATGTTGTGTGTTTCTTCTCGATAGTTCCCGTTTCGTTGCGTTCGTGAGGATTCGTTCGTCTACGCTTGGTTCATCTTCGTGGCTTCCTCTTCTTCATGGACTCGTTCTTCTTCCTAGCGGGATTTAAGGCAAGATGATCGTCACCTTGGATCTCATTACTATCATTGCTATGCTAGTTGCTTCGTTCTATCGCTATGACGCGCTACCTACCACTTGCTTATCAAGCCTCCCAAATTGCCATGAACCTCTAACCTTGTCACCCTTCCTAGCAAACCGTTGTTTGGCTATGTTACCGCTTTGCTCAGCCCCTCTTATAGCGTTGCTAGCTGCAGGTGAAGATGAAGATTTCTCCATGTTGGATTATGTTTATGTTGGGATATCAAAATATCTCTTATATTATTAATGCATCTATATACTTGGTAAAGGGTGGAAGGCTCGGCCTTATGCCTGGTGTTTTGTTCCACTCTTGCCGCCCTAATTTCCATCATATCAGTATTATGTTCCTGGATTTTGCGTACCTAACGTGGTTGGGTGATTTATGGGACCCCCTTGACAGTTTGCTTTGAATAAAATTCCTCCAGCAAGGGCCGACCTTGGTTTTACCATTTGCCTCACCACCACCTACTTTTCCCTTGGGATTCGCGCTCTCGAGGGTCATCTTTATTTAGCCCCCCTCCCGGGCCAATGCTTCTCTAAGTGTTGGCCCGAAACGAGCAGACTGCGAGGCCACCTTGGGGAAACTTGACAGCTGGTTTTACTCGTAGGATGTCTCATCCGGTGTTGCCCTGAGAACGAGATATGTGCAGCTCCTACCGGGATTGTCGGCGCATCGGGCGGTCTTGCTGGTCTTGTTTTACCATTGTCGAAATGTCTTGTAACCAGGATTCCGAGTCTGTTCGGGTCTTCTTGGGAGAAGGAATATCCTTCGTTGACCGTGAGAGCTTGTGATGGGCTAAGTTGGGACACGCCTGCAGGGTTTGAACTTTCGAAAGCCGTGCCCGCGGTTATGTGGCAGATGGGAATTTGTTAAAATCCGGTTGTAGTAAACTTGAAGTAAACTCTTCTAAAATACACCAACCGTTATCGTAACCGTGATGGTCTCTTTTCGGGGTTGTTCGAGAGGAGAACACGGTGTTTGGGTTATGTTTGATGTAAGTAGGAGTTCAGGATCACTTCTTGATCACTTCTAGCTTTTCGACCGTTCCGTTGTTTCTCTTCTCGCTCTTATTTGCGTATGTTAGCCACCATATCTTGCTTAGTCGCTGCTGCAACCTCACCACTTTACCCCTTCCTTACCCATTAAGCTTTGCTAGTCTTGATACCCATGGTAATGGGATTGATGAGTCCTCGTGGCTCACAGATTACTACAACACCAGTTGCAGGTACAGGTTTTGCGATGATCATGACGCGAGAGCGATGTTAATTGTTTTGGAGTTCTCCATCTCCTTCTTCTTCGATCAGGGATAGATTCCGGGTCGGCAGCCTGGGCTAGCAGGGTGGATATTGTTTGAGTTTCTGTTTATGTTTCATCAGTAGTCGGATGTTGCTCTTATGTATGTTGATGTTGTATTCGTGTGGCATTCTATGCCTCTTTTATGTATCCCCATCTATTATGTAATGTTGATGTAATGATATCCACCTTGCAAAAGCGTCTTCAAGATGCGCTTCTATCCTTGGTGGGACCTTCGAGTTCCTTTAGGATAGGGTCGCATCTTGGGCGTGACAGCTTATGTGTGATAGAGCGTATCGTATCACAGGGTTTGGATGCACCGGCAAAGTTTGCACCAACTCTCGAGGTGAGAAAGGGCAATGCATGGTACCGAAGAGGCTAGCAACGATGGGAGGGTGAGAGTGCGTATAATCCATGGACTCAACATTAGTCATAAAGAACTCACATACTTATTGCAAAAATCTATTAGTCATTGAAAAAAAGTACTATGTGCATGCTCCTAGGGGGATAGATTGCTAGGAATAGACCATCGCTCGTCCCCGACTGCCACTCATAAGGAAGACAATCAATAAATACCTCATGCTCCAACTTCGTTACATAACGGTTCACCATACGTGCATGCTACGGGAATCACAAACTTCAACACAAGTATTTTTACAATCCACAACTACCCATTAGCATGACTCTAATATCACCATCTTTATATCGCAAAACTATTGCAAGGAATCAAACATATCATATTCAGTGATCTACAAGTTTTATGTAGGATTTTATGACTAACCATGTGAATGACCAATTCCTGTCAACTCTCTAAATAGATATAAGTGAAGCAAGAGAGTTTAATTCTTTCTACAAAAGATATGCCCACGCTCTAACAAATATAAGTGAAACAAAAGAGATTCTACAAATGGCGGTTTTCGATGTGAAGAGAAACTGGCAATCCAAACTTCAAATGATATAAGTGAAGCACATGAAGCATTCTATAAAGCCATACTCAAAATATTTAAGTGAAGTGCAATGATCATTCTATAAATCAACCATGGACTAGCTCATACCAGCATGGTGCATAAAAGAAAAGTGAAAACTAAATGCAAAAGACGCTCCAAGATTTGCACATATCACATGAACGAAACGAATCTGAAGACATACCGATACTTGTTGAAGAAAGATGGGATGCCTTCCGGGGCATCCCCAAGCTTAGACGCTTGAGTATCCTTGAATATTTACTTGGGGTGCCTTGGGCATCCCCAAGTTTGGGCTCTTGCCTCTCCTCCTTCTCCTCACATCGAGACCTCCTCGATCTTCGAACACTTCATCCACACAAAACTCAACAGAAAGTTCAGTAAGATCTGTTAGTATAATAAAGCAAATCACTACTCTAAGTACTGTTGCAAACCAATTCATATTTTGTTTTTGCATTGTAGCTACTGTAACATAACTTTTCCATGGCTTAATCCACTGATAGAAATCGATAGTTTCATTAAAACAAGCAAACTATGCATCAAAAACAGAATTTGTCTTAAACAGGACAGTCTGTAGTAATCTGAACATTCACCATACCTCTGGTACTCCAACAATTCTGAACAAAGTTAGGAAAAATAAACAATTTGTATAGAAAGATAGTGCAAAAAGTTTCAGAACCATTTGATGTTCTAGTAAAAAATGTAAAATCCCGCACAACAGCCGAAGTTTCTATTTTGCACCGCACAAACCAACAAGCCATCTAAACATCCTAAAGGCAAATCTTGGAACATTATTATTTTTAACTATATAAAAGCACGCAACAGAAATAAATGACTCTCTAAAACTTCCGGGTTGTCTCCCTGGCAGCGCTTTCTTTAAAGCCATTAAGCTAGGCATATAGTGCTCAAGTAATGGATCCACCCGGATCCCAAGGTATATCAAAGCCAATTTGAATTAGCAATGATTTGGCATTTAGTAGTGAGCACAAAGTAACATATATCATGCAACAACGAAGTCTAACTCTCTTCCTATGCATCGACATGTCATACAAGAACAATTCATGAACATCAAGTAAAGGCCTATACATAGCATAAGCAATTTCTTGCAATTTTATCGTGTTGGAAACATAGAGAGGTGGAGATATAGTTCCTCTCTCATAATAATTGCAAGTAGGAGCAGCAAGCAGATGCATATTATATCTATCAAAATCATCATGTGTAGTAGTGAAACGCAACCCATCAATATAATCCTTAATAAGGGCAAACTTCTCCGATATAGTGTAGTTTGGAGAATTCAAAAGATAATAGGACTATCATGTGTGGGTGCAATAGCAACAATTTCATGTTTAACATAAGGAACTATAGCAAGTTAATCTCCATAAGCATAATTCATATTGGCATCTTGGCCACAAGCATAGCAAGCATCATCAAAAAGGGATATTTCAAAAGAATCAACAGGATCATAACAATCATCATAGCAATCATCCTTCGGTAAGCATGAAGGGAAATTAAACAATGTATGAGTTGAAGAGTTACTCTCATTAGAAGGTGGGCACGGGTAGCTAATCCGCTCTTCCTCCTTTTGTTCTTTGCTCTCCTCATCATCTTTTTCATCCAATGAGCCCACGGTTTCGTCAATTCCTTCTTCCATAGACTCCTGCAAAATATTAGTCTCTTCTTGGACAGCGGAGACTCTCTCAATAAATTCATCAATATCAGAATTGAATTTATAATTATCATAGCAATATTTAAGGATAGCAAAATTTTCAGGTATGTAAACATCATCATAAAGATTTTCACACTCTTTAAACAAACATTCAATTTCATAAGCACCCATAAAGGCAACGAATTCTTCTATTTGTTCCACATCATAGTAATCATATATACCATTAGCGTAAGAAGCCAAGGTTTTATCATCATTAAATTTGCATGAAAAGGGAAGGTGTGGAGCCTTCATCCTAGAGCAACAAGTATAATCATGTCCAAGCATAGTTGCCGAGCATACCAATGCAACATATGAATTTGATCCCCTAATAGTTTTGTCGGTGTACAAAAGTAGGGGCACTCCTTTGTACCCCTTTACCTATGCACGGGCAGTTGGAGCCGCGCGCCGCGGCCACACTAAGCAGGGCAGAAGAGGGGAGCCGGAGAGAAGCCGAAGCACAAGACAACCAAGGCAACGCCAAGACCAGAAACACCAAAGAGCAAGAGGGTGAGGTGGACTCCCCCGACAAGGCCCTTGCCGGGGCGGCCTCCGCGGCCCCGGCAAGAGCCTTGCTGGGGCGACTTGCCCAATACCAACAGAGCGAGCCACCCTTGAGCCCACGGGTTCCGACCCGACCAACTACGTTGGACCCCAGGGCTCGGGAGGCGCCTCTGTGGTGGCATGCAGATCTTCATCAAGATCATGAACATGTGAGATCAGATGAGGACCAGAAGACGGCGACCCTTGGCGGGATCCCAGCCGAGGGAATCCACAAGACCCCCGGCAAGCGCCCTGCCGAGGACGACTGCAACGCCACGGCAAGACCCTTGCTGGGGCCCCAGCAGGGCCCTTGCCGAGGACATCAGCGGGGCCATAGCCAGGCCCGCGTTGCCCAAGACTCCGCCGCCGTTCGCATGCAGCTGCCAGCCCAACCAGCTAGGCGGGCACCTGCGTGGCAACATGCGGCTTCTAGACCAGCTCAGCAAGCACCTGCGTGGTGGCATGCAGATCTTCGTGAAGACTCCAAAGATCGCGCCACCTCAAAGAGCTCGCACGCTTACATGGCGCTGCACGCATCGCTGGCTTGGGCGCATGTCGAAGCGAGGCGGAGCGGCGACGGACGGGACGGGCCTTGTTCCCGTCCCGATAAAGCTAGTGGACACCTAAGTAGCGCAATTAATGCGTTTTGTTCCCTAATGCCAGGCGATAATTAAGCTTGCGCACTGTAGACGTTTCCACCTCCTATGTGCCACTGTGGCAACCCCTTTTGCCTATAAAAGGAGGCACAAGGCGACCAGGAGGGGGATTCGGCTCTTTTGGGCGAGTTTCACCCCGCAGCTAGCTCAAGAACACAAGAACATTAAATAAATCCACCAAAGCAGGATTAGGGTATTACGCATCCTCGCGGCCCGAACCTGGGTAAACGATATGTGTGCTTCCTGTTAGACCTGTTCCTCTCACGACCCCATGTCCGCCAACTGTTGAAGGGATTCCAGTGATCCCATAGGTGGCGTTTCCACCGACATCTTTGGCGCGCCAGGTAGGGGCGGTGCAGTCGTGAGAATCTGGTTTAGCAGCCGGCCTAGCAGTTTCTCGTGGCCACGGCCGCCAGAGAACAAGATGGCCAAGAGAACGACGCCGCCTGCAAGCGTGAAGGGCACCAGTGCGGCGACGGGAAGTCATGCCGAACTTTAAATATTTCCTTTTTATATAAGGTTATTCCCCTCGAAGATCTCGTTCTTTGTATGGAAAACCTGCACACAAAGGGGCCCTCCCACAATTGGCAACGCCCTTGTTCTGTTTCGAGTCCGCTCAACAGCTCAAGCGGCCGCGTCGTGAGTGGCAGGGTAGCCTTCCGCAATTGGCAACGCTCTCGATTCTGACTCGAGTCAAGCTCGACAGTTCGAGCGGATGCATTAAGGGCGGTAAGGTAGTTCGCCCGGCGGCAAGCACACCCAGCAGGCCATTGGGGATCCGTCCTCAAGACGCCGCCCTGGGTTTACGCACTGGCAAGCCTACCCGGTTAACGTAGGATGGACATACAAAGGAAAATCGAACAGGAAAATTACATGCATTGTATCAAAAGTACTCCAGAGTTATATTACATAAA
Organism: Aegilops bicornis; assembly: GCA_021605145.1. NCBI lineage: Eukaryota > Viridiplantae > Streptophyta > Magnoliopsida > Poales > Poaceae > Aegilops > Aegilops bicornis. The sequence goes on along the minus strand of CM038670.1, from coordinate 573,657,712 downwards.
TTTTTGCCGCGGTTCTAACTAAAGATAGAAATTGTCTTGGTCATGAACCTGCAGCGGCAATGAGAAACCGGGTGCCTAATCTCAGCGCTGGCCCTCCACCCTCTAGATTCCATCGATGCGGCTGATGATGGACTTGATAGGCTCCTTGAGCGCCGCGATGTCCGCATCCTCCGGCAAGCTCTCCAGCGCGGCTTCGAAGTCGAGGTCAGGATTCTAGTGCACCACCTTGGCGAGGACCTGGTCATGGCACCTCGGCAAAGCATCCAGGGCTCATTGGCCAGAGAGGCCGCCCGATTGGAGTGGAGCTGCTCCAGGACCCCAAGGACACCCTCGAAAAATAGGGTCAGCCTGGCGTTGGAGGTCGTGTTGCGATCTGGGGCGTACCTCACGTTTGGCATACCCAAGGCGGCCAGCTGCATGGTGATCCTGCCGGCGACGTCCTCAAGGCGGCTGATCTAGCGATTCTCGCCATCCAAAAAATCCTTGTGGTTGGCGGCTTCGTTCTTCCGCTGCAACTTCTCGGCCTCCAGATCCTTGGCCAGGGTCTCCTCCCGAGATCTGGCCTCTGAGAGCATCTCCTCGAGGCCCTACAGCTTCATTTTCAGGTCTTTGATGGAGTTGTTGGCCTCGGATGTGACAGCCTGGATTTTGCCTTCTCTCTTTTTCTGGACATGCCTTCTCTCTTTTTCCGGACTTGGTTTTCACCGTGGTTTTTGCCCTGATTTGAATTGGGTTTTGAATCATTTCAAATGGACTTGTCACTTGGGCATATCCTTGAATTTCACCCAAGTGACCTATCTACCTTATTCTTCCAACAAATTCCCAAAATAATCAAATGAATATTTTTCCTAAAAGAAAAATGTTCATTTTCCTCTCTGAAACTCACTTCAGAAACTTGTGCTTCAAAGCAACCCCCATTTTTCTTGCCCAGAAAAATCTGAGATAAATCATGAATATTCTTAGAACCTTGGCACACCTTCCCATGCAAAAATATTGCATCACTTTTTGTAATATTTTTGCTGTAGAAAATCTTTTCACTTCAGGTCCGGAAATGCACTTTGTGCAGCAAGTGCATTTTTCGTTGAGCTTTTAGCCTTGAGCTTTCTTGAGCTTAAGCGCCCTCCTAAGAAACCCTAAACCCCAGGAGATCAGACCTAATGGCCTTCTAGAAGGTGGCCAAACTTGGCAACCAAGTTTCTGATCCAAAACTTGCCAGCTTGGTTGAGTCCAATCTAGTCGGCTTGGGCATGAGCCATCACCTCTCCTAGACCAAACACTGCACCGACAAACGTGTAGACAAGGTTTGGCAGCTCCTGGGTGTTGTTTTGACCATGCCAGCTTGGTGACCATGCGAGGACACGGCGCCTGGCAGCGTCTCGACACGCTCTGGTTGGTGCCTTGCCCTCTGTTTTACGCGTGCTTGTTCCAGCGCTCGCCGCCGACTGTCGCACCGCGCCACAAGCCACGACCTATCACCCTTGACCACTCCCTAGCACTCGTCGACGCCGGAGCTGCTGCAGCAAGCACGGGCATGTCGCGGTCAAAACGCCACAGTGTGCGCGTGCGCTTGTCCACTTCCCCAACCGCCTCCTGTGCTCGTCCGCGAGCGTGGGCAATCTCCTGCGTTGACGCTGAGCGTTTGCCCCCTCGTGTTGGAGCTTCTCGTTGTCGTTCACCGCGTGTCCAGATAGCTCCGGTGGTGACACGTCCCCCCCCCCTTTGCTCCGGCTATATATAGCGCTCCCCACCTCGTTTTCGAGCCAAGCACCACTCCACCCAACCTCCACAAACACTTAGACGAGCAAAAGCTCGGTCGGGCAGGCCTCTGGCCGTCGCCCCGACCAGAGGACTCCGGCGATCCCCGCATGCCAGCCGCCGCTCTCCGGTGCCTCTCGAGCTCAAGCAACTGCTTGGGCGGGGCATTGGTGATCCGTTGGTGCTGCCTGGACGCCGCCAAGCCCTCGGAGCCGCCCCTAGCCGTCGTCTTCAACCGCTCCGGCGAAACCCGTCCGCCATCGTAGCTTGTGAGCTCAACTGTGAGCAGCTCCGTCCACCTCTCGCCAAGCCATGGGTACGGGCAGGTGCGCCACGAGCCCCGCTTCAATCCTATCCCTCTAGCCTAGCCCCAAACCCCCTCGTCGCCGGCATAAGCTCTGGCGAAGCTCTGCCCCCCTCTAAAATCGATCCCCCTCTCTCTATCCTGACGGGCGGGGCCTAGTGTCAGCCTCACCACTCGCGCCCGAAGCGGTACGAGTGGAGGCACACTCCCGTTTTACGCCTTCGATGTCACCCCCTGGTTTCTATTTAATTCAGAAATTTGACTAAACTTTGACCAGCCACCATTTCTAAACCATAAGTCCAAATGAATTGATTATTTTTGCATTGTCTTTGTTACAGAAAGCTCTAGCAGCACACCAAAGGGTGGATTTTTCTCTGCTGTCTAGAATTTCTGGTGATTTTCAGAATGTGTTTTGACAATTATTTTTGTGGTTTTAAATTATTTTAAGAGGGAGAAGCTTGTCTTGAAGCAAACCAAGAGGAGTGTGATCCTCCTCTACACTAAGGCAAGCCACACCAGCATTTGTATGGTGTTATTTCAATATCTATGATTTTCTACTTGAATATGAGTTCTTATTTGCATTTAAAATTTGATAAACAATTTTGGTAAATTGCTAGTTACTTTATTCTGCTAGATGTGCTTGTTTTAGTTACTCGTTGAATGCATGAACTTGTTTGATTAAGTAGAGTAAGATTTGCACTATGCATATTGCTATTGAAAGTAATGGTAGTAGTTTTTACTAAGTGATATTTTCATTTAAATAAAGAACTAATAAAAATATTGCTTGATGATAAAAATGAGTTATAACCAGAGAGTTCTGATCTTTAGTGTTGCAAGATAATTATGTGATTAAGTTTGATCCATGAATATGAGTGTTTGCTTTGCATGACGAGTATTCGCATGATTTTTTTATATCATGTTATTGATAAAAGTTTTTATCAAAGTTAACTGATACATCTCCAACGTATCTATAATTTTGATTGCTCCATGATATATTATCTACTGTTTTCGACTATATTGGGCTTTATTTTCCACTTTTATATTACTTTTGGGACTAACCTATTAATGTGGAGGCCCAGCCGTAATTGCTGTTTTGCCTATTTCAAAGTGTTTCAAGAAACGGAATATCAAACGGAGTCCAAACAGAATGAAACCTTCGGGAACGTGATTTTCTCACCGAATGTGATCTAGGAGACTTGGACCCCACGTCAAGAAAGAAGGGAGGCGGCCATGAGGGTGGGGGCGCGCCCACCCCCCTAGGGCGTGCCCCCCTGCCTCGTGGGCCCCCTTTGCTCCACCGACGTACTTCTTCCTCCTATATATACCCACGTACCCCCAAACGATCAGATACGGAGCCAAAAACCTAATTCCACCGCCGCAACTTTCTGTATCATGAGATCCCATCTTGGGGCCTGTTCTGGAGCTCCGCCAAAAGGGGAATCCACCATGGAGGGCTTCTACATCATCACCATAGCCCCTCCGATGAAGTGTGGGTAGTTTACCTCAGACCTTCGGGTCCATAGTTAGTAGCTAGATGACTTCTTCTCTCTTTTTGGATCTCAATACAATGTTCTCCCCTTCTCGTGGAGATCTATTCGATGTAATCTTCTTTTTGCGGTGTGTTTGTTGAGACCGATGAATTGTGGGTTCATGATCAAGATTACCTATGAACAATATTTGAATCTTTTTGAATTCTTTTTATGTATGATTGGTTATCTTTGCAAGTCTCTTGAATTATCAGTTTGGTTTGGCCTACTAGATTGGTTTTTCTTGCAATGGGAGAAGTGCTTAGCTTTGGGTTCAATCTTGCGGTGTCCTTTCCCAAAGGATGAGGGGCAGCAAGGCACGTATTGTATTGTTTCCATCGAGGATAACATGATGGGGTTTTATCATATTGCATGAATTTATCCCTCTACATCATGTCATCTTGCTTACAAGCGTTACTCTGTTTTCATTAACTTAATACTCTAGATGCATGCTTTGGATAGTGGTCGATGAGTGGAGTAATAGTAGTAGATGCAGGTGAGTCTGCTCTACTTGTCTCGGACGTGATGCCTATATACTTGATCATACCTAGATATTCTCATAACTATGCTCAATTCTGTCAATTGCTCAACAGTAATTCGTTCACCCACCGTAAAATACTTATGCTCATGAGAGAAGCCACTAGTGAAACCTATGGCCCCCGGGTCTATTCTCATCATATTAATCTCCCATCACTTTATTTTTCCTTTGCTTTTTATTTTACCTTGCATCTTTATACCAAAAATATTATCTATCATATCTATCTGATCTCACTCTCGTAAGTGACCGTGAAGGGATTGACAACCCCTATCTGCGTTGGTTGCGAGGAGTTATTTGCTTTGTGTAGGTACAAGGGACTCGCGCGTGGCCTCCTACTGGATTGATACCTTGGTTCTCAAAAACTGGGGGAAATACTTACGCTACTTTGCTGCATCATCCTTTCCTCTTCGGGGAAATCGCAGTGCTCAAGAGGTAGCATTAACCTGGATTAAGTTCAACTTGAATATGATGTTGATCACATCATGGTGCCACTGAATCGGGTTTTTAATTCAGTGCGACCACATTTACCTTATGTGAAGGTCTTGATTTGGTCCTTTGTTATGGATCTCACCGGTGCCTCCCGCGAGGAAGGTTATGGGCGTGCATACCTTGGCCCGGTAGGCAGACATAACCTTGTGTTGGGGATATGACTATTTGTGTAAGCCGCCCAGGAGGGGCCTGGTTACGCAAAGAGAGACTCATCAGAAGAAGCCCAAGACCAAGCATGAAGATGGTGGTTCAATAAAGGGTCTAAGGCCCATAGGCGACTTAAGTCCCGTAGTGATAAACCGCCATGATGGCATGACTTGTATTATAAGGTAGAATTAACTAGTCACCGAAGCCTGGACCGCCTATAAGCCGGTCGGGACTCTGTAGGCCGTAGGGCGTCAACCCGTGTATATAAGGGGACGACCCGTTGGCGGCTTAGGGCAAGAAACAACCCGTCGAGAGCCGGGCATAGCGTATCTCGCTCCCTGGTCATCGAAACATCAAGCAATACCAACCCAACTAGATGTAGGCCTTACCTTCACCGTAAGGGGCCGAACTAGTATAAACCTCTCGTGTCCTTTCTCCCGATTAACCCCTTTAAGCTTCTTAGTCGCATGGCTCCACGACTAAGTCCTTGCAAGAGGACATCTGCCGTGACAAAACCACGACATTTGGCGCCCACCGTGGGGCCAGCGCACGGTGGATTTGAGTTCTTGAAGGGCAGCTTCGAAGGGCTCAAGGGATCTGCGATGGGCGGATGACCAAGAGTCGTCGCGGCAAGATCTACATCGACAATGAAGGTTGGGGCCCCGACGCCGACTCAATTGAGTACGGGTACCGGGTCCCCTTCGGCGGAATCCATGTTTTCATCGTCCGAATTGGTAAAACGGGCCCTGAGCCGGACAACTGCACCGACCTCGTCGAGACGGCTCAGCGCGCGAGACCCGCCCGAGTTCAACCCGGCATGAAGCGTGCCTTCGTGGGCTGCATCCACAGAGAGGAACTTTCAAAAGGATCTGAAGATGGTGGTGAGACGGCCATCCTCTCTGACGGTGATTCGTCCGCCGGTTCAACAGATTCGTTGTATCAAGTCCAAGAGGGCATGCTTGGGGGCTGTTCTGACGGCTCTAGTATTCCAGACTCCTATGAGCCACCAAGTTGGGCAAGAGTCTTCATGGCTGGTACTCAACCCGGTCAAAACTCAACGGCTGCAATAGCAATAACGTCCGGGTCAGGAGCGGCCGGGGCAGGAGGCCCTGTGCACCCGCCGGCTCAGGTGCTAATGGATCTCATGGATAAGTTGACGGCCCTGTTAACTGCCACGGTTATTCCTGCAAATCAAGATGAGCATAACGCGGAGGTGGCAAAGGTGCATGAGGAGTTAGCTCGGGCCAAGGAGGCCTTGGCAGCTGAGGACACCAGGTTAGCCATGGAACGGGCGGCTTTGGATGCACGGGCGCAGCAACTCCAATCAGAGGCTTTCCAGCTTAATATGAGCCTGAATGCATCTAATGAAGTGGTGAGAAGGAGGCACCAGAAAACTCAATCCCGTTTGCCTCCGGTTTACGAACCTCGGAACCTTTTCGCTACACCCGGTGCCGGTCCTAGCTACCTGCCCGAAGCGAATCAGTTCATGACAACCGGCGCTGGAGGTCCGGCTCAGCCTCGAGAGATGGCACCTCCTCATGGGAGTATGGCCCCGCGCCGTTATGTACCAATACCACCGGGTCACTTTTCCAACACCATGGAGAACTTAATAGCAGCATCGGCGCATTTGGCGGCTCTCCCAGTGGACGGTGATGATCCGACAGCAGTGGAGACCAGAAGGATCAGAGACCTTGTCCAGACAGCCATGGCTCAGCAAGAAACTTATTCCTATAGCCGGGACAGGATTCATTCAACTCCTCCGCCTTGGTTAGCTCCGGCTCGCCCAAACCAGAGTCCGAGTTACAGCAGGCACATGGAGTCAGAAGCTTTGTCAAGCAACGCCCACGCCGTAATCCGCCAGCGGATACAACCCGGTGCAGGACCGAATGCGTCAGGAGGACGAGCGGGCGGCTCAGCTAGCGGCTCAAGGCGCGGCTCATCAAGATCTCCCAGAGTATCCGACGACTTCCGTTGGAGCAGGAGTGGCTACTATAACCGGAGGTGTTCCCTGTTTGGTGCCGGCTTTGCGGGATGTACGTCTACCCAAGGACTTCAAAGGACCTCGAAAGGTGTCGAATTACACGGCCGACTTACAGCCCGGAGCATGGATCGAAAGTTATGAGATGGCCATGGAGCTATTGGAGGTCAGCGATGCAGCAATGGCTAAGTACTTCACCATGATGTTGGACGGAACAGCCCGGTCTTGGTTAAAGGGTTTGCCGCCCAATTCCATTAGCTCATGGGCGGAGCTAAAGGCCTGGTTTATCTAGAACTTCAAGGACACGTGCAAGCAATCTATGTCAATTGTGGACTTGACCAATTGTAAGCAGGAGGAGGGCGAGTCCACAACTCATTGGGTGTGCCGGGTCAAGGAAATAATACATTCGTTCGATAAGATGGATGCCGGCTCTGCAGTCCTCATGTTGGAGAAGAATTGCCGTTTTGAGTCAGCCGAGGCGTAAACCGGGCGCCTTTTAAGCATGATTGCAATGATATGGGTACGCGATGGCGGCTTTAGTCAAATACGCCGATTCTGATAGTACGAAGGATCCCGCGTCTGATGAGGAAAAGACAGGGAAGGGAAAGAAGAACGGCAATGGAAAGGGTCAGCAGCATAACCCGGCAAACCAAGGAGGCAACAAGCGTAAGGCAGAGGGTAATCCGGAGTTTGTGGCCAATGCCAATGCACAGGGTAACAATCAGAGACGTAAGGGAAAACCGCCCCCTCGATCTGGCGGGTCAGGCCCGTCTCTTGAGCATCTTCTCAATGAGCCTTGCCCGAGACACGGTACTCGGGAACGACCCGCCACTCACTTATGGAAAGACTGCGCGATCATGAAAGCTTTCAACAATTCCAACATGTTTGATGGCAATCATGGGTCGGGTGGCGGCTCAGGAGCCGGCGGCTTCCATGGCCAGGGCGGCGGTTCAAGTTCCGGCTTCCAAGGAAATCAAGGCGGCTATAATCAACAGCAGTCTGGTCAAGGGGGACAGCAACAGTGAGGTTATCAAAGCCACCCGAAGCAACTGAATGGTGGGCAGTATCATTTGTTCACCACTAATTTGTGCAAACGTGACCAGAAGGTTCATAAGAGGGCCGTGAATTCTGTTGAGCCGGCGGTTCCCCATTATTTGAGATGGTCAGAATAGCCTATTGTATGGAGCAGGGAAGATCACCCGCCCCGGGTTGATAATCCGGGTCAGTTAGCCTTGGTAGTGGCGCCTCAGGTTGGTGGATATAAGTTTACCAAGGTACTCATGGACGGAGGTAGCAGTATCAACATCCTCTATTACGAGACCTTTCGACGCATGGGTTTGACTGACAAGGATTTAAGGACGTCCAACACCGTTTTCCATGGCGTGGTGCCGTAAGTCGGCATACCCGGTCGATGAAGATTGAATTGGAGGTAGCCTTCGGAGATGAATATGATTCCAGGGCTGAGAAATTGACGTTTGAGGTAGTCAAAATCAAGAGCCCGTGTCATGCTCTGTTTGGACGGCCGGCTTATGCCAAGTTCATGGCACGACCGTGTTATGTTTATCTGCAGCTCAAGATGCCGGGTCACAAGGGCACCATCACTGTGCATGGGAGTCGAACGGTATCCTTGGAGTGTGAAGAAGGCGACGCAGCTTATGCTGAGTCTGTTTGTGCAGCGGAAGTGCTAAAGTTTTATCAAAATAATGTTGACCCGGCGGATATGACCTCTTTAAAGAAGCCAACTACAGAGCATGACCCGGCGTTGAAGTTTAAATCGGCCGTTGAAACAAAGCTTGTTGACTTTACTCCAGGCGACTCTTCCAAGCAGTTCAGCATTAGTGCCAACTTGGATCCTAAATAGGAAAGCGCGCTCATCGAGTTCATCCGTGAGAACCGGGACATCTTTGCATGGAAACCTTCTGACATGCCGGGTGTCCCGAGAGAACTCGAGCACACTCTTAATATTGATCCAAAGTATAAGCCGGTCAGGCAATTTCTTCGACGGTTCAATGAGGAAAGACGGAAAGCTATTGGGGAAGAGGTCGCCCGGCTCTTAGCGGCTGGGTTCATCGTGGAAGTTTTTCACCCAGAGTGGTTGGCTAACCCGGTGCTGGTACTCAAGAAGAACGACACTTTGCGGATGTGTGTGGATTACACGGACTTAAATAAGGCTTGTCCGGCTGATCCCTTTTCCCTCCCCCGTATTGATCAAATCATTGATGCTACGGCGGGTTGCGAGCGATTGAGATTTTTGGATGCTTACTCTGGCTACCATCAGATCAAAATGGCAGTTAAGGACTAGGAGAAGATGGCTTTCATCACTCCGTTTGGAGCCTTCTGCTATGTATCTATGCCATTTGGGCTCAAGAGTGCCCAGGCGACTTATCAGAGATGTGTACAAAACTGTCTCCACAGTCAAATTGGGCGCAATGTTCACGCTTTTGTGGATGACATCGTGGTGAAATCCAGGGAAAAGGAAACCTTGATATCTGATTTAAAGGAGACCTTTGATAATCTCTGGGTTTATAAGATGATGCTTAACCCGGACAAGTGTGTGTTTGGTGTGCCTGCAGGCAAGCTTCTAGGTTTCCTGGTCTCAAACAGAGGCATTGAAGCTAACCCGGAGAAGATCAAGGCGATCACCTCCTTGGCCAAACCAGCGTGCATCAATGATGTTCAATGACTGGCGGGTCGTGTTGCCGCTCTAAGCCGGTTCATAAGCCGGTTAGGTGAGAAGGCCCTACCGCTATATCAGATGATGAAGAAAATGGATGCTTTTGTCTGGAGTGATGCTGCTGACGTTGCCTTTGAGGATTTAAAGAGGCAGTTGTCTGAGCCGCCGGTCCTTGCTGCTCCCATTGATAGAGAGCCATTGCTGTTATATGTGGCTGCTAATGCCCGAGCCGTCAGTGTGGCCATCGTGGTGGAGCGCAAGGAGGCTGGCAAGGAGCATCCGGTTCAACAGCCGGTTTACTACATCAGTGAGGTGCTCATTGAGTCCAAGCAAAGGTATCCACATTGGCGTAAACTTGTTTACGGAGTGTTTATGGCAAGCCGGAAAAGCTGACATTTCCAAGGTCATCCTATTACCGTGGTAAGCTCACCCTTAGGAGATATCATACGTAATAGAGAGGCCACAGGATGAGTCGCCAAGTGGGCCATTGAGCTTGGACCCCATGGTTTGAAATACATGCCTCGGGATCGCTATCAAGTCTCAAGCCACGTGGATTTTATCAATGATTGGACAGAGTTGCAGGTACCTGAGGAGAAGCCAGACAACACATATTGGACTATTCACTTTGATGGGTCCAGGCAGTTGGAAGGCTCGGGGGCTGGAGTTGTTTTAACTTCCCCTCGAGGTGACAAATTTTGTTATGTGCTCCGGCTTATGTTTCCCTGTACTAACAATGCAGCTGAGTACGAGGCCTTACTCCATGGTCTCCGGATGGCCAAAGAGATGAATTTGAGCCTGGTAAGGTGCTTGGGCGATTCAGACCTCGTAGCTTAACAGGTGTCAGGCACGTGGGACTCCAAGGATCCCCTTATGGCGGCTTATCGTCGTGAAGTTGATGCTATGGCTGGACACTTCAAAGGTTATCAAGTGGAGCACATTGATCGGAGGAAGAATGAGGCGGCTGATGCTTTAAGCCGGCTGGGATGTCAGCATAAGCCGGTGCCGCCTAACACCTTTCTTGATGTTTTACATAACCCTTCTGTCAAAGTGCCTACAGAGGAAGAACTAGCAGTGCTAGACCCGGAGGCACAGCTGGTGGCAGCTCTCCACACTATCCCAGATTGGACAGTCCCATATTTGGCCCATATGACCCGGGGAGAGTTGCCTGAGGATGAGACCTTGGCAAGACAAATCATCAGGCGGTCCAAATCTATGCCAATTATTCATGGCGAATTGCATCACCGCAGTGTTACTGGGGCGTTTCAACGTTGTGTGTCGCCTGCGGAGGGTCAGGAGATACTTCGTGAGATCCATGAAGGAGATTGTGGTCATCATGCCGGCTCAAAATCCCTGGTGGCCAAGGCTTTCCATCATGGTTTCTATTGGCTGACGGTTCATGCTGATGCGGAGGATCTGGTCAGAAAATGTGATGGGTGTCAAAAATTCTCACGACAAGCTCATGTGTCGGCTCAAGAGTTGAGGATGATTCCAATTACTTGGCCGCTTATGCGGTCCTGGGCTTGACATGGTTGGACCTTTCAAGAGGTCTAATGATAAAAGACACACCTCTTGGTGGCGGTGGATAAATTCACAAAGTGGGTGGAGGCGAGCCGGTCGATAAGTGTGATGCAGCCACGGCGGTTCGATTCATGAAAAGGTGATCTTTCGTTTTGGTTTTCCACACAGCATCATAACTGATAATGGTACTAATCTCTCCAAGGGTGCCATGGAAGAGTTCTGTCAACGAGAACATATCCGGCTTGATATTTCGGCGGTTGCTCACCCTCAATCTAATGGTCAAGTAGAGAGAGCTAATCAAGAGATCTTGAAGGGCATCAAACCCCGGCTCTTGGTCCCCTTACAGCGACCTCCGGGTTGTTGGGTGGAGGAGTTACCCTCTGTACTATGGAGCATCAATACAACGCCTAACAGATCTACAGGTTATACACCTTTCTTCATGGTGTACGGAGCAGAGGCAGTTCTGCCAAGTGACATCCGGCACGACTCACCCCGCGTGGCGGCTTATGTTGAGGCTGATAACGAAAAAGCTCGTCAGGATGCACTTGACTTGTTGGATGAGGAGCGAGACTTGGCAATAGCCCGCTCGGCGATTTACCAGCAAGACCTGCGCCGCTATCACAGCCGCCGGGTTAGAGTCAGAACCTTTTAGGAAGGCGACTTAGTGCTCCGGCTCATCCAGCACCAGTCTGTATGCACAAGCTATCCCCTCCTTGGGAAGGACCCTTTGTGGTCAAGAAAATCTGAACAACGGGTCATACTACCTCATCGATGTTCGAGAGCGTAAAGACTCACGTAAGTCGGAGGAAGAGACCCGCCGGCCGTGGAACATAGCTCATCTTCGGCCTTACTATACTTGAGCCACCGGCTCTCAAGATATATGTATATATATATATATATATTCTTTTTTGACAATGTATATATTATATAAAGCAATAAAGCAGGACCTATTTTCTTTTCACCCTCAAAGGTTTATATATCTTTACCAGGTGGTGGAAACAACCAACAGGGAGCGGATCATATCTGAATCCGGCTTTCCCTTTGGTCCGGCTTATGATCATATCTGAATCTAGCCATGGTCACTTGGGGGCTTCCTGTTCAAACATAGGTCGATTCAACCAAAGAGAAAATAGATGTCGATACCCAATTGATCGGCATAGTGCCAAACCCACTTGGGGGCTTCTTGATCATATTTGAATCATAGCTTAACCCCTTTGGGTCTGACGTGGATCGTATTCGAATCAGCGTCATTAAACAACTCTCATGGTCACTTGGCGTCTTACTATTCAAACATAGGTCATATTCGAACCGAAGAGAACATAGCTGTCGATACCCACTTGATCGGCATCGCCAAAGCCACTGGGGGCTATATGATCGTATCCGAATCTTAGTTTAACCCCTTTGGAACGGTTCACTGATCGTATTCGAATCAGAGGCCTTTTTAAATTCAGTTTATTATTCATTATACTTTGTAAGGCGTAAAAGTTATTAAGGGCCAGCTGAACATCATATGTGCCAATTTTCAGGAGTTAAACTCACTATCATGATTTGGGTCACATAAGCCGACGAGAATACTGAAAGCACAAGTGCTCCCTAGGTGGTTTTGGTAATTAATGACAACATATCTCTTGTTGGACTAACACTTTTATCTAGTATGTTTCAGATAAGTTCAACAATGGAGTGGCATGGACTAAACGATGTGGGAACTCCTTCAAGATGCTAAGGACAAAGGATTGGCTCAAGCTTCAAGCTCAAGACTCTTCATTTTACATTTTAGTGATCCAAGATCACATTGAGTCTATAGGAAAAGCCAATACTATCAAGGAGGAATGAGGTGTTTCTTAATGAGCCTCTTGCTTCAAAATGCTTAGTGATATGCTCCAAATACCCTCAACTACTTTCCTACTTCCACACATTTGTCCTAAACCTAAAGCCAAAATCGGTCACGCTGATTCTTTCTATCCGGCGCCACCGAGTTTGGATGTCTTAGCCACTGCCACAAACCCTAGGCAAATCGGTCTCACCGATAGGGATCTCGGTCTCACCGAGATGGGATTGTAATCTCTCTGTGTATGTCCATTATCAAAATCGGTCTCACCGAGTTTGAGCAATCGGTACTACCGAGATTACAATGCAAACTCTCATGTTAACTTATTATCAAAATCGGTCCCACCGAGTTTGATAATCGGTCAAACCGAGTTTGCCTGACCAACTCTCTGGAAAGCTTATTACTAAAATCGGTCCCACCGAGTTTGTGTAATCGGTCTTACTAAGATTACGTTATGCCCTAACCCTAACCAAATCGGTCCCACCGAGTTGCATTCCGGTCCCACCGAAAACCCTAACGGTCACATTATTTGCTAAATCGGTCTGACCGAGTTTAACGATTCGGTCCCACCGAGTTTGGTAGATTGTGTGTAACGGTTAGATTTTGTGTGGAGGCTATGTATACCCTCCACCTCCTCTTCATTCGTGGAGAGAGCTATCGACTGAACCTACACCTTCCAAAGATCCTATTTCTGAGAGAGAACTACCTACTCATGTGTTGAGGCCAAGATATTCCATTCCTACCATATGAATCTTGATTTCCAGCCTTCCCCAAGTTGCTTTCCACTCAAACCCTCTTTCCACCAGATCCAAATCCTATGAGAGAGAGTTGAGTGTTGGGGAGACTATCATTTGAAGCACAAGAGCAAGGAGTTCATCATCAACACACCATTTGTTACTTCTTGGAGAGTGGTGTCTCCTAGATTGGCTAGGTTGTCACTTGGGAGCCTCCGACAAGATTGTGGAGTTGAACCAAGGAGTTTGTAAGGGCAAGGAGATCGCCTACTTCGTGAAGATCTACCGCTAGTGAGGCAAGTCCTTCGTGGGCGATGGCCATGGTGGGATAGACAAGGTTGCTTCTTCGTGGACCTTTCGTGGGTGGAGCCCTCCGTGGACTCGCGCAACCATTACCCTTCGTGGGTTGAAGTCTCCGTCAACGTGGATGTACGATAGCACCACCTATCGGAACCAATCATAAAAAACATCCGTGTCTCCAATTGCGTTTGAATCCTCCAAACCCTTCCCTTTACATTCTTGCAAGTTGCATGCTTTATTTTCCGCTGCTCATATACTCTTTGCATGCTTGCTTGCTATATGTTGTGAATGTTAAACTTGTGCCTAAACTCCACTCAAACTTTAAAGAAACTTAAAAACTGCAACTTTGGCAGTTAGTGTCTAATCACCCCCCCTCTAGACACCTCTTCTCAAGGTCCTGCAAGTGGTATCAGAGCATTGGTTTCCATTGCCTTGGTTTAATCACCATTGGAGGAAGATGGATGAGTCTACTTTGGGGAGTCTTAGACATAGAGTGCCTATTCTTGATGGAGAGTATTTTCGTGAGTGGAAAAATGAGATGCTTGTTGTTTTCAATCAATACCATTTTAACAAGTACGTTGCTAGCCCTTGTGCACCTTATGTTGATCCTATGCATCCAACCCATGATGAGTCAATTGACATGGTTAGGAATCTTAGAACTGCCGAACTTATCATTGGAGGATTGCCTAGAAACTTGATTGGATGTTTGCCTACTTTTAAGTGTGCCTACACCATATGGAAATTTCTTGAGGAATGATTTCAGATTATTCCTTGAAAAATCTAGATGAAATTCTCCATAAGTCTATTGCTTTGAGCAAAATTAATACTAGTGATCCTATGTTTGGTGATCGCTCATTTGAGCTTACAAACCTTATGCGTGCCAAAGCAGATGTTGGAATTATTAGTGACATTATTTCCAAAGCTATAAGAATTCATAGACAAGATTATTGTCAAACTCATTCTAATGAATCACCCTCTCTAGGATTTGATCCACCACATGACGATGTTGAACATGGATACTATGATGAGGATGATGATAGTGACTTCGATCTTGATGATGTAATGAGACATTTTGGTCTTATGGCAAATCTTCGGGGATATATGTCAGGAGGAAATGAATGGGTTCTTGATAGTGGATGTACCGATCACATGACCGGAGATAAAGACATGTTTCGTGAGCTTGTCGATAATGATAGTCCTCGAAAGTATGTCACTTTCGGTGACAACTCAAAGGGCAAGGTGGTTGGCCTCGGTAAGGTGGCCATATCACATGATAGCTCCATACAAAATGTTATGCTCGTTGAATCTCTTGGTTACAACTTACTTTCAGTATCTAGACTTGCTGATTTCGGTTTCAATGTTCTATTTACTGAAGTAGATTGCCAAGTGTTTCGTCGAGATAATCATAAAATGGTCTTTACTAGTGTGCGTAGAGGTGATCTATACATTGTTGATTTCACTAAAAAGGCTCAACCTAAAACTTGCTTCATTGCTAAATCCTCAAAAGGCTGGTTATGGCATAGACGATTAGGTCATGTTGGTATGCGAAACCTTGACAAGCTTATTAAGGGAATCATATCCTTGGAGTTAATGATGTCATATTTGATAAGGATAGACTTTGCGGTGCTTGTCAAGCGAGTAAACAGGTTGGAGGAAGGCATCCCGTGAAGAACATCATGACCACGAAGAGGCCACTCGAGCTACTTCACATGGATCTCTTTGGTCCCAACTCTTACAAGAGTCTCGTGGACATTCTTTTGGTCTAGTTATAGTTGATGATTTTTCCAGATTTACGTGGGTGTTCTTTCTCGATGATAAATCGCAGGTCCAAAAGATCTTCAAAAACTTCGCTAGGAAGGCCCAAAACCAATTTGAAGTGAAGATCAAGAAGGTTCGCAGCGACAATGTAACGGAGTTCAAGAACGCATAAATGTGGACACCTCTCTTGACGAAGAAGGGATTTCACACGAGTTCTCGCCACGCATACACACCTCAAAAAAATGGAGTTGTTGAGAGGAAGAACCGGACACTCATCGAAATGGCGAGAACGATGTTTGATGAGTACAAGACGCCGAAGCACTTTTGGGCAGAAGCGGTTGAGACAGCTTCTCAAGCAACAAATCGCTTGTATCTTTACAAGCTACTCGGCAAGACTCAAGATACGAAGCTACTCACCGTAACAAACCCCAAGTTGGATACTTTCAAGTATTCGGCTCAAAGTGCTACATTCTTGATAAGCATCGTCGTTCTAAATTTGCTCCTAAGTCTCATGAAGGTTTCCTACTAGGTTATGGCTCAAACTCTCACACTTACCGTGTCTACAACAATTTCACCCGAAAGGTTGAAGAGACGGTAGATGTGAAGTTTGATGAATCTAACGGCTCGCAAGTAGAGCAATTGGCAATTGATGTAGGAGAGAAAGATCCTTCAGAAACAATCCAAGACTTGTCTATTGGCAAGGTCCGTCCAACGGAGGTGAAGGAGAGTACCTCGTCCATCCAAGTGGAAGCTTCTACTTCACGACAAGGTGAACCAAGAGTTGATACGGAAGCATCCACAAGTGGGACACACCAAGATGAAGAAAACGAGGAAGTGCATCAAGATGATCGTCAACAACCTCCTTCTCCACCACGACAAGAGAACGACAATGCCAACAATGAAGAAGGCCAAGAAGAAGAACAAGATGAAGAAGATGTTCAACGAAGACCCAAGCAAAAGCTTTCACGAAGTTCGAGCAAGAATTGCTAAAGACCATCCCGTCGAGCAAATCTACAATGATATTCAAACCGGAGAATCACTCGCTCTAAAACTCGTTTAGCTAACTTTTGTGAAAACTATTCTTTCATCTCTAGCATTGAACCTATGAAGGTCGAAGAAGCATTGGAAGATCCGGATTGGATAAATGCTATGCATGAAGAGCTACACAACTTCGAGAGGAACCAAGTTTGGACATTGGTTGAGAAGCCCGACAACAACCACAACATCATCGGTACCAAATGGGTGTTTCACAACAATCAAGATGAAGATGGACAAGTAGTTCACAACAAAGCACGTCTCGTCACCCAAGGCTACACACAAGTCGAAGGTATGGACTATGGTGAGACTTACGCCCCCGTTGCTAGACTTGAGTCCATTCGCATCTTACTTGCCTATGCTAATCACCATGATATCACCTTGTACCAAATGGACATTAAAAGTGCTTTTCTAAATGGTGAAATAGAGGAGGAAGTTTATGTTAAACAACCTCCCGGCTTTGTCAATCCTAAGAAACCCAATCATGTTTACAAACTTCACAAAGCTCTTTATGGACTTAAACAAGCTCCTAGAGCATGGTATAAATGTGACCAGGTTCCTTATTGAAAAAGGCTTTGAAATTGGGAAAATTGATTCTACTCTTTTTACTAAAAGGGTTAATGGTGAACTCTTTGTGTGCCAAATTTATGTTGATGATATTATATTTGGTTCAACTAACCCTCATTTTAGTGAAAAGTTTGGGAAGCTAATGTCGGAGAAGTTTGAAATGTCTATGATGAGTGAACTAAGGAAGGTACTTTTGTCTCGCAAACAAAGTACACCAAGGACTTATTCAAGAAGTTCAATATGCAAGAATGCAGAGGTATGACTACACCCATGCCTACTAGTGGACATCTTGACTTAACCAAAGATGGTGAACCGGTTGATCAAAAGGTTTATCGCTCTATGATTTGTTCATTGTTATATCTATGTGCTTCACGTCCCGATATTATGCTAAGTGTGTGCATGTGTGCACGATATCAAGCTGCCCCTAAAGAACGTCATCTTAAGGCCGCGAAAAGGATAGTGAGATACTTAATCCATACACCAAATTTTGGCATTTGGTATCCTAAGAGGGCCTCTTTCAATCTTGTTGGCTATTCCGACTCGGACTATGCCGGAGACAAGGTTGATAGAAAGTCCACTTCGGTACTTGTCAATTTCTTGGTAGATCTCTTGTGTCTTGGTCCTCCAAGAAACAAAACTCGGTATCCTTATCCACCGCCGAAGCTGAATATATTGCCGCTGGTTCATGTTGTGCTCAATTACTTTGGATGACCCAAACTCTTAAACATTATGGGATATATGTGAGACATGTTCCATTGCTTTGTGATAATGAAAGTGCTATCAAAATTGGTCATAATCCTGTGCAACATTCACGAACAAAGCATATTGAAGTTCGTCATCATTTCATTCGAGATCATGTTGCTAAGGGTGACATTGATCTTAAGCATGTTCGCACCGAAAAGCAATTAGCGGATATATTCACTAAACCTCTTGATGAGAAAGTGTTTTGCAGGTTAAGAGGAGAATTTAACATCATTTATGCTTCAAACTTGGAGTAGAAACTCCATTGGATACATGCAATACATGAGCTTATGACTAATCCTTGATATTTCTCTTATGATGAAAAACTTATGTCTTGGATATATTTGTATCTTGCATGTTATCTAACCCATGTAAGTACTTGGTTGAATCAAATTCCATTAGGTTGAAACCTACTCATATCTTGAGCAATCTCTACATCACCAAGTCTCTACACAAGGTGGTTGAAGACAAGGAAGCATGAAACCATTCAAACATATCCTTTGACAAACTCTATGTTGAGTTTCATGATTGTCATTTTTGGATATACAAGTGCTCTTCCTTGCAAGAACTAACCCATGTAGGTAGATGGCCTCAAATTCCAAGTGGTGCTCAAAATTCTTGATGAGCTACATCAACCTTGAGCAACCCACGCAAGTTCAACTACATGGACAACACCACCAACCAAGGTATGTTATTCCATCTTAGAGAAGCTTTACTCCGAGTCATGAGTTAAAGCAACTCGACAAGATGTGAATACATCAAGATGCTTAAACGAAAAATGGCAACCCCATTTTGAGCTTAAACGATGAGTATGGCCTATGATCAAGTGATCTCACTTGACTCCTAAGTCAATATACTCTAATATAGGTGACTTTGTCACGACCATCTCTAGATGAAGTTCTCCTGTGTTCTTTTCTGAGTTTTTGCATTTGTCTCATGCATTTGTGTTTCCCCTTTCAAAAAAAACTTCATCTAGATTTGTTTATGTTTTCTCTGCATTTTCTGCATCTAATTCCTTTCATATCTTTCAGTTAATTCCTTGCAAATCTTTGTGAGATCTTACTAGTCTAGTGAGCTGAGGTGACAAGTGTTCTCTCTGCGATGAACTCGGTTACACCAATTTGTTATTTTCGTACCAACCGAATATTTTCGGTACGACCGAAGCATACCACTCGGTGCCACTGATTTCATAACAGGAAAAACTCTTTGCCACATATTCTGTGTTTCTTCTGATCCAGATCCACTCAATGAATCTTGTCCTCTACAAGCATCACATTTTCATCATTGCTTTGTTCTCAGGTCTCAAGGACCAAACCCATTCGACAGACTCCGTAAGACCCTTCTTGGAAACTGATGTCAAAGGGGAGAGAAAGAACATCAAAGCTTATCATTTGGAGATAGAGAGAGAGCATCAAAACTTATCACCTTTCTTCTTAAGGGAGAGAGAGACCTTCTAGGGGGAGAGACCCTCAAAAGACGAGAGAGATCTCCAGGGGGAGAGGATACTTAAGTAGAAAGTATTTCTCAAGGATCCCAGATGCTTGGTGTTCAAGAGGAGAGATGTCCACATGTCTTCTTGAGGGAGAGACATGTTCATATGATCTGTTGTGCTCAATTTTGCATTAGCATACATTAGCTCTGAACTTTAGCTCTGATCATCATTCATATCTTTCAGCTCTGTTTTCCTTCAGCTCTGTTTTCTGTTCCCTATCTTCTCCCAGTATCCCATGTTAGATTCAGGGGAAGCAAGACATCTAAGGGAAAGAGATCATTTAAATTCATTGCATATCTTTACTCTTGGGGACATGTCTAATCCAATGTGGTACTCAGTACTCACTCTCTTCATGTCATCTCAGTCTTGGTATTCTTGTGGTTTCTTCTGTTTGCTCTGGCTAGTAGATGCATCTGTGTTATCTAACCATGTTTTCATAGGTTCATTACATCCTAAGCCAACTCAAGACCACAAGATAAGTATATGCATCACAATCATGTGTATGAGGAATTCTTGCTGATGTACATACTGTTTGCAAGAAGGACTCATGGGCATGAAGGTATTCTCTTTAATACTTTTTGCTCTGATGCATATAGCCAAGATACATGTAACACATTTCCTGCTCTATCATGGTTATGCTATCACATGCTTCTATATTTCATATTCACATGATTGCATACATGTAGGGGGAGCCTATACTTGTTACATCTCTTTCCAAAGCTTTACTTGCTATTCTTTATATCTTTATCTAAAGCTTTGATGTATGTTTCCATCAATTACCAAAAAGGGGGATATTGAAAGCACAAGTGCTCCCTAGGTGGTTTTGGTAATTAATGACAACATATCTCTTGTTGGACTAACACTTTTATCTAGTATGTTTCATATAAGTTCAACAATGGAGTGGCATGGACTAAAGGATGTGGGAACTCCTTCAAGATGCTAAGGACAAAGGATTGGCTCAAGCTTCAAGCTCAAGACTCTTCATTTTACATTTTAGTGATCCAAGATCACATTGAGTCTATAGGAAAAGCCAATACTATCAAGGAGGAATGAGGTGTTTCTTAATGAGCCTCTTGCTTCAAAGTGCTTAGTGATATGCTCCAAATACCCTCAACTACTTTCCTACTTCCACACATTTGTCCTAAACCTAAAGCCAAAATCGGTCACACTGATTCTTTCTATCCGGCGCCACCGAGTTTGGATGTCTTAGCCACTGCCACAAACCCTAGGCAAATCAGTCTCACCGATAGGGATCTCGGTCTCACCGAGATGGGATTGTAATATCTGTGTGTATGTCCATTATCAAAATCGGTCTCACCGAGTTTGAGCAATCGGTACTACCGAGATTACAATGAAAACTCTCTGGTTAACTTATTATCAATATCGGTCCCACCGAGTTTGATAATCGGTCAAACCGAGTTTGCCTGACCAACTCTCTGGAAAGCTTATTACCAAAATCGGTCCCACCGAGTTTGTGTAATCAGTCTTACCGAGATTACGTTATGCCCTACACTAACCGAATCGGTCCCACCGAGTTGCATTCCGTCCCAATCGAAAACCCTAACGGTCACATTATTTGCTAAATCGGTCGACCGAGTTTAATGATTCGGTCCCACCGAGTTTGGTAGATTGTGTGTAACGGCTAGATTTTGTGTGGAGGCTATATATACCCCTCCACCTCCTCTTCATTCATGGAGAGAGCCATCGACCGAACCTACACTTCCAAAGATCCTATTTACGAGAGAGAACTACCTACTCATGTGTTGAGGCCAAGATATTCCATTCCTACCATATGAATCTTGATCTCTAGCCTTCCCCAAGTTGCTTTCCACTCAAACCCTCTTTCCACCAGATCCAAATCCTATGAGAGACAGGTTGAGTGTTGGGGAGACTATGATTTGAAGCACAAGAGCAAGGAGTTCATCATCAACACACCATTTGTTACTTCTTGGAGAGTGGTGTCTCCTAGATTGGCTAGGTGTCACTTGGGAGCCTCCGACAAAATTGTGGAGTTGAACCAAGGAGTTTGTAAGGGCAAGGAGATCGCCTACTTCGTGAAGATCTACCGCTAGTGAGGCAAGTCCTTCGTGGGGGACAGCCATGGTGGGATAGACAAGGTTGCTTCTTCGTGGACCCTTCGTGGGTGGAGCCCTCCGTGGACTCGCAAGAACCGTTACCCTTCGTGGGTTGAAGTCTCCATCAACGTGGATGTACGATAGCACCACCTATCGGAACCACGACAAAAACATCTGTGTCTCTAATTGCGTTTGAATCCTCCAAACCCTTCCCTTTACATTCTTGCAAGTTGCATGCTTTATTTTCCGCTGCTCATATACTCTTTGCATGCTTGCTTGCTATATGTTGTGAATTTTAAACTGGTGCCTAAACTCCACTCAAACTTTAAAGAAACTTAAAAACTGCAATTTTGGTACTTAGTGTCTAATCACCCCCCCTCTAGACACCTCTTCTCAAGGTCCTATAAATACCAAAAAAATTGGAGGTATGCTATTGTGATTATAATCATGAGCCGGCATTTATATGATGTTTTGATTCGTACTCCGGGTTATCAATACTTATGTGACCCCGGATGCGATAAGTCGCCAAGGGAATTCTGTTTTGTTTTATACGCAGGACAAAGCAAGAAAAGTTTTTAACATCA
Organism: Aegilops bicornis; assembly: GCA_021605145.1. Lineage (NCBI taxonomy): Eukaryota > Viridiplantae > Streptophyta > Magnoliopsida > Poales > Poaceae > Aegilops > Aegilops bicornis. Next base: position 573,635,669 of record CM038670.1, on the reverse strand, counting down.
AGGAAAGATCAACATAAGCTGGAAGCGATGGCGGCTTACGAAAGTATTAAGCGCCACAAGCATGCGCGAAGGCATGACAAAGTTGAGAGGTTTTTCTATCCTATTACAAGACTCCCCGAGTCTGAATAATGAAGCATTGTTTTTTGCAAAGTCATAACGCCTGGCGGTTCACTCCTTTGGTGGGCTTGAAGATTCCGGGTTATCCTTCTCCGCCTCTTCGTCTGCTGCCCTGTCCTAGAATGTTGACGAGGTCCAGTCAATGCCGCTTAAGGCTTCAAACTTAGCTTCATCATCTATTAAACCCGCTGGGTCAACTTCAGGGGCAAAGGTGTGCTTACGAGTTGGAGGGATCAGGCTGACGTCATCATAGTGAGGTGTTGGAATTCTCCGGTTCTCGCTATCATAGTCTACCGATACTTGGTAAGATCAATATCATTCCCAATGATGGTAGCCACAGGACGTACGACTCTCACACAGGCGGTAAAGTCTGTTTTGTCGAATACAGAACCGTCTTCCTTCAAGCTGGGATATTCAAGAGCAACGTCTGCCAGGTCTAACTCTGGAAGCAACGCCTTGGCCCGGCTTAAGGCAGCTATGGCCCCGGTTCTGGCAGATGCCCGCCTTAGCTCTTGAATCCGCTGGGGTAGCACGACAAGCCGCTTTAGCACATCTTGCAGGAGATGGGGAATGTCATTTGATAAAGCCACAACGGCCAAAGCACATTGTGACCCGGCGTGCAGCTGCTCCACCAGAATGTAAACCGCCTTTAGCTTGATCAGCATGTTCTGCTTGAGGTTTGTGCTCCTGGGGCCTGCGTTTATACACATAAGGTGAGCCGGAGATGACAATTAAAATAGTCATCAAAGGAAGGATTGCGATATTCAAGGTTATATATAGTAACTTACCGAAGATTGCTGAGACCATTTGAGATATCTGGCGCTTTAAGCCGGACAGCTCTGTTGTTGCTTCTGCAAGTGACGTTTCTGCTGTCTCGGCCGGGGTCACCAGTGAGGCCTTTTCATCAGCCCGGATTTTCTTCTCCGCGTCAAAATTCTTCTTCAACTTCTCTTGTTCAGAGACGCTGAATGCAAATTTGGAGTTGGCCTTTTGAATTTCAAGTTCTTGAGCTGCCAGGCGGTTCTTCAGGTCAGCAATCTCCGACTCAAATTGACTTGTGGTGGCCTGCGTTGATGCCGGGTTATAATCAAAATTATGGTAAGATATCATTAAGTCCCAAGCACTTTGCAAGCAAAGGTACTTGACACTTGGGGGCTAATGTATGCTGAAGAAATTTAATGTACAATGCCGGTTCATGAGAAATTAAGTCCCAAGCACTTTGCAAGCAAAGATACTTGAGACTTGGGGGCTAATGTGTATTGCAAATTCAAGGTATCATGTTACAACCGGTGTCGTGGAATTGTCACGGCAGATGTCCTAATGTAAGGACTTAGTCGCGAGGCCAACACATCTATGTGGTAGCTTGAGAGGGGTTGAGTGGGATGAGAGACGCAGGGCAGATCAACACGCAAAACAAGGGTTTAGACAGCTTCGGGCCCCAGGAAACATCATCCGGTAATAGCCCTACATGCTGTTTGAGGCTAGGTCTCATTATGCTCATGAGGGAGTCGCCGCATAAGCCGGCTCCCCCTTTGTGTCTAGCCCTAGATATTGTTTCTTCTTGCTTGTCCCTCTTTGGGGAGCCCTGCCCCTCCTTATATAAGTTAGAGGGGTGGGTTACATGCGGAGTCCTAGTAGGACTAGGACTAGCCTATCTTCTCTTACAAGTTAAATACAAGTCCGGGTCTTGCTTCCTCATAAAGGAAATATTTTTCATCCCTTTCCTCTTAAGCCGGCCCATCATAACGTGAGCCGGCCTTCTGGGCTTTGGGCCTTGTTGTCCGTCTGACCCGCCCGCCGGGTCTCCAGTGAGTCACAATGTCCAGGCGGGTTATATGTAAACCGCCATGTCCAGGCAGATCGCCAGTGAGTCGCCTAGCTCCAGCCGGGTCTTCTGGTGAATCGCCTTGTCCGGCCGGGTCATAACTCCGGCCGGGTCATACCGCGGGGTATATCCCCGACATTAGTCCCCAGTTTAATTTGGACTTATCCATGTTAAACTGATCCTGCAAAAATAAACACCAGAACAACTTTGATAGGTTGTGCTCCAGGTTAAAAATTCTTGTAAGCCGGCACTTGATCATCCTTAATTCCTTGTGCTCCGGGTTAAATATTCTCCTGAGACGGGACCTGATTATCCTTAAGTCCAATTGTCATTTCCTTCATCTAGAAAATCCGGGTCAAATAAGCTAGCTTCATATTCAATTTCTGATGTTGGTTTCTCACAGAAAAATATTGTGAAGAATAATCCACTTGAGTTGGCTTCCAAGGCGTCGGGTTAAATAATTTTGGTCTTCTCATCTGATATTCAGCCGACTTGAAGATGTAAAACTTGCCGGTTTATCATTACCAAAAACTGCCTGACTATAAAACAGACGATGCCAGGTCATAATTGTTGTTGACATCGGTTTATGTAATTGATCCTCCTGATTTGCTCAAAACTGATAATTTGAAGATTTTTTCTCCCTTATATCCATATTACCTGTAGCCCCCAAGTCTTTGAGCAGAACAAAGTGATGGTTTAAGACTTGCTCCAATAAATGTTGCAACCTTGAAGAAATCCGGTTTATTCATCTCAATCATATAAACCGAATATTCCACACATGTAGCCCCCAAGTGCCGGGTTGTCATGCTTGCAGCAACCTGGGACTTGTAATTGCTTTATGCTCATGAAAACTTCAACCAGTGTAGCCCCCAAGGGTCGGGTCATTATGCAAATAATGAGCAGGGACTTTGTAGATATAACCATGTAAATTTGAACAGCAATGTGTAGCCCCCAAGGGCCGGCTTAGTAAGATAATACTGAGCTGGGACTTTGTACATAATTGATAATAACATCATATAATATAGTCTCCACCATGGGGCTTGAACCCACGTCCACAAGGTTAAGAGCTTTGTACTCCACCAACTAAATAGTGGACCGTTCAATATAATGGATTAATGCTTGTGTACCTTGAATTTTTGACAGGAGCAATTGGTAGCCCCCAAGTACTGGCTCATTGCAATGGGATGAGTCGGGTCTTCAATAAGTTGATCAAAAAATGACTTTACATTAGCCCCCAAGTGCCATGGTGCATGCTGGCAGTGACATGGGACTTGCATATTTGATATAATCCCAATCTGAATAATATAGCCCCCAAGTGTCGGGTCGTAAGCCTGCAGCGACTCGGGACTATTCCTTCCATTGTAGAATAAATCATATCCATTGATAAAAATAATAGCTGTTGCGCTAAAGCGACTTTGAAAACCTCAATCATAGCACTGGTTATTGATAATCACAATAGAAATCCAGCTATGTTGGTTATTCGAGATTTGAATAATATAATCCGGTATGAAAACCTCAATCATTCAATATCATCATGAAAATCCAGCCAGTTTTGGCTATTAAAGATTTGAATACCTCATCGGTTGACAAGTAAATCCGGAGTTTAAATACTCGGCGGCTCTTGGCCGATGGTGATTTAATACGCCTCCATTGTAAGCCGGAATTTTTATAACCCGACGGCTTATAGCTTTTGAGAAAAATCCAGAATGGATCATCATTTTGAAGCATCAACTTTGGTAATGAGCTTCAACTTAATCATTTATATGTCATACTTCTGCAAATCCTGCAAAGAGTTTAAACAACATATGCCCTGGCGACTTATCGTCAAAAACTAGGGTGGGTAACCACCCAAATGTAGTCTTATCCTGCACACAAGTAGATCACAAGAACCCTTGGCGGTTTACCGCAGGGCGGGTCATAATACCTCACATATAACCACTGTGATATTGAATTTGTCTTTGCCGGTTTACATGACCTGTGTAGTAAGGGTGATAACCCAATCCTTAGAAGCCAATGCTTCCACATAAATGATGGTTGTCATAAATTTGGCGACTTATAGTCAAAAGTCAAGCCGGGTTAATCATAAAACACTTATACACATTTGAGATATAATCCCTAAAAGGTCTCAAGTTAAGTAATTGTGGCTACAATAAACTTTACCAGAGATAGAATAAAACTTTTTGAGGCTTCTAATTCGGATATGATCAGTAAACCGTTCCAAAGGGGTTAAGCTAAGATTCAAATACGGTCATATAGCCCCCAGTGGCTTTGGCGATGCCGATCAAGTGGGTATCGACAGCTATGTTCTCTTTGGTTCGAATACGACCTATGTTTGAACAGGAAGCCCCCAAGTGACCATAAGAGTTATTTAATGACGCTGGTTCGAATACGACCCACGTCAGACCCAAAGGGGTTAAGCTATGATTCAGATATGATCAAGAAGCCCCCTATTGGGTTTGGCAGTATGCCGATCAAGAGGGTATCGACAGCTATGTTCTCTTTGGTTCGAATACGACCTATGTTTGAACAGGAAGCCCCCAAGTGATCATAATAAGATAAGCCATAAAGCAGGATACCCAAGTTTGAACCGCGCATTATGGCAGCAAGTTCTTTTTGGCAACCTTTATTTTTTCTGAGAACTCGAACTTGCGAGAGATTAATTCTTTTTGAGCCGGAACTTTAAAACGGATTTAAAAGCTTCAAAACTTTGTGAGAGGCAAATTTACCTTGAGCCGGATTTTGAACCGGATTTGAGACTTCAAAGCCTTGCGGTAGATAAGTTTACCTTGAGCCGGATTTTGAACCGGATTTTAAACCGGAATTCTCATTTTGAGCCAGAAATCTTCTGACGGCCTTTAAATTTTCATCGATCTCCCAGTAATCTCCGGGACGGGGTTATTTTTCCCTTCAATGACACGGAGTTCTTGAATTCATTGAAGCCGGCTAATTTTGCCGAGCCATACCATTGTAGCCTCCGAGTCTCAAGATGACTCGAAGAGTTGGCTTGAGATTCTCCATATCTGACCATAGCAGATGGTGTATATCATTGGCGTTGATAACACGATGTGAATCCACCGAATGTTGAGGTGACTGCGGCGGGTTATAAATGATCCCGTATGAACCGTGTCAGCAACTCGGCCAATGGTTCCTTCCAACTGGCTGTTTGAAGTTAACCAAACCGTAGTGGCGACGACTTGTGCGTCGGCCGATTGAGCCATCCGGTGCAGATGGAGGCTGATAATACATGATAAATTGCCTCCAATTTGTTGGAAGAAAACCGGGCTTCCCAAGCAGTGACTTGCTCATACTCAATAAACAGCTCATGCAGACAGGTGTGACCCAATGTGTTGATGTAGACTCGACCGCGGGAGACGGACGGTAAAGACGACCGCAACATCTGGGGCGGCACAGACTGATGAATCGGCCGTGGTGTTGTATGCCGGTGCGGACGGGCAAGTTGTCCTCCTTGCTGTAAGCCAGTGTGGTCACGAGAGACGGCCACGGCGTTGTAAGCCGGCGCGGTCGCGAGAGACGGCCACGACATTGTAAACGGTCAAAAGGGAGTCCGTTGAGTAACAACGACCACCGTGCCAAAAGATGTTGGCGCATTCTCCGTCTTGAAGTATAACAACACCTTTGTAATGAATATTTTACCTGTGTATGAAAAATATAGCAAGGCGAGTAGTATCACTGAGATATTTTAATATGTACATAAAAATAGATAGGATGAATAGCACCTGGTATTTTTATCGGATGAACACGCCGATGCTGGATAATGCACCGTGGTGCTTTGACTTTTTACAAAAGAATTGATCTGATGTATACTGTTGAAAATGAGCAGCAGTACTCTTGTCTTTGAGTGCCCAGCATGATTGAGATCTCCATGTGTGGAAACAATCCTCTAGCAAGTCCAAAGTGTCACATGGCAATCGGCATGTCATGCCTAGTAGCCTTTATCTTCTACTTTTTTTTAGAAAACCTGTGGCATTAGATGCAGCGTTTCGCCTCGCCGTTGCTTGTGTAAACAGACATATGTATGACATTGTAGAATGCTTGATGTGCTGAGATGAGAATTGCAGCGCGCATAAAACGGCGTCGTCTTAATATCTGATCAAACTTAATTCAGCTGTCATGATGGACTCTGTTTTCTCAAGTACAGGTTTCTTGTCTCGTCTGTTTGGACTCTCTGCTTTACCAACCTGCAAACTCTGCTATACTGAATTTCATTACTGCGAAGTTGAAGTGCGGTACCGGGTTGGGTCGAGGCCACAGATGGCGAAAGCTGACCCTACGTGAAACCACATGCAGAGGTGACGCGATGCGACGATGACGGCGGGCCGGCGACTTGCCAAGCAGCGGTTCAATTCGGCCGCAACGGCTACTCAGTGACGGCGGCTTGATGCCGCATTCTGGAGGTAAGCAGCAAAGAGCAAAGTGTGTCGGAGGATCAAGGAAATATGCCCTAGAGGCAATAATAAAGTTATTATTTATTTCCTTATATCATGATAAATGTTTATTATTCATGCTAGAATTGTATTAACCGAAACATAATACATGTGTGAATACATAGACAAACAGATAAGTCACTAGTAAGCCTCTACTAGACTAGCTCATTAATCAAAGATGGTTATGTTTCCTAACCATAGACATGTGTTGTCATTTGATTAATGGGATCACCTCATTAGAAGAATGATGTGATTGACATGACCCATTCCGTTAGCTTAGCACCACGATCGTTTAGTATATTGCTATTGCTTTCTTCATGACTTATACATGTTCCTATAACTATGAGATTATGCAACTCCGTTTACCGGAGGAACACTTTGGTTACTACCAAACGTCACATCGTAACTGGGTGATCATAAAGTAGTACTACTGGTGTCTCCAAAGGTACTTGTTGGGTTGGCGTATTTCGAGATTAGGTTTTGTCACTCCGATTGTCGGAGAGGTATCTCTGGGCCTTCTCGGTAATACACATCACATAAGCCTTGCAAGCATTGCAACTAATGAGTTAGTTGTGAGATGATGTATTACGGAACGAGTAAAGAGACTTGCCGATGTGAGATTGAACTAGGTATTGGATACCGATGATCGAATCTCGGGCAAGTAACATACCGATGACAAAAGGAACAACGATGTTGTTATGCTTGGTCTGACCGATAAAGATCTTCAGAGAAAATGTAGGAACCAATATGGGCATCCAGGTCCCGCTATTGGTTATTGACCGGAGATGTGTCTCGGTCATGTCTACATTGTTCTCGAACCGTAGGGTCCGTGACGCTTAAGGTTTCGATGGCGGTTATATTATGAGTTTGTGTATTTTGATGTACTTTGAAGGTTGTTGAGTCCCGGATATGATCACGGACATGACGAGGAGTCTCGAAATGGTCGAGACATAAAGATTAATATATTGGACGGATATATTTGGACACCGGAAAGGTTCCGGAGAAGTTTGGAGCTCGGAGGTTACCGAACCCCCGGAGATATATGGGCCTTATTGGGCCCATGTAGGAGGAAGGGAGAAGGAACAAGGGAGGGGCCCCCCAAGCCCAATCCGAATTGGGGAAGGGGGCCGCCCCCTTTCCTTTCTCCTTCCCCCTCTTCCTATTCCTAATACTAGTACTCCTTCCTTCCCCCTCCAAATAAGATAAGGAAAGGAGAGGGAAACCTACTTGGAGTAGGTTTCCCTCCTATGGTGCGCCCCTTGAGGCCGGCCACCTCCTCCCTCCCTCCTTTATATCACGGGGTAGGGGGCACCCTAGGACACACAAGTTGATCCTTGAGATCGTTCCTTAGCCGTGTCACGGTGCCCCTCCACCATATTCCACCTCGGTCATATCAGAAGCGGTGCTTAGGCGAAGCCTCGCGCCGGTGAAACATCAAGATCGTCACCACGCCGTCGTCTTGTGGAACTCCCTCTCCCGGAGCTTTCTTTGGATCGGAGCCCGAGGAGCGTCATCGAGCTGAGCGTGTGCCAAGAACTCGGAGGCGCCGGAGTAACGGCGCTAGGATTAGCTGGATCGCGAGGAGAACGTCTGACTACTTCCTCTACGTCATCACCGACTCGGAGGTGCCGGAGTAACGGCACCGATCGGCAGGATCGCGAGGAGAACGTCGACTACTTCCTCTACGCCAGATCGCTTCCGCTTTGGTCTACGAGGGTACGTAGACAACACTCTCCCTTCTCGTTGCTATGCCATCACCATGGTCCTGTGTGTGCGTAGGAAAATTTTGAAATTACTACGTTCCCAAACAAGGAGATGGTCAGTCGGTGAAGTCCACCGGCACGGGCGGCTCAGCCACGGCCGGTTTTGTCGAGGCTGTGGTGGCGCAGGCGCTCAGAGGCAGAGCAAGTGAAGGACGCGGGGCCACCTGAAAGCGATGGAGGCAGGTCCGCGGCTCAGGCGAGACACGGGTCAGAGGCGAACCCAAGCGGGGACGCGGCGCCGCGGGCGGCTCGGCGGGCTCAGCGCAGGCGAGTGATGAGGCGGCTCCAGCAGGTCCGTGAGGTCGGGCTGAGTCGAGGAAGATCTCGGTGCGGAGAGGGCCGAGGAAGAGATGGCCGGCGGCTCAGGGTGATGATTTGGCAGAGGGGGGAGGTGAGTAGATCCGCGAGCGTGGCCAGCGTGCGAGCGGGCAGCAGCGGCTCGTGGAAACACGGCGACTCGGAGCCGAGGGGCCCAAGGTAGACGGTCGAGCAGGCGAAGATGGAGGCGGCTCGAACTCGACCGGGTCTGGCCAAGACGGGCGGCGGAGCGGGTGAAGGCGACGGTTGCCCGGAGCAGCGGTTTAGAGGTGGCGGTGACTCGGAGGCGGGGTTGCGCGGGGACGGCTTGGAAGCGAAGAACTGTGGCGACTCGGCTCGCTGACTCGACGGAGGCCGGCAATTCGTCCGCGGAGTCACGCAAGCAGCAGCGAAGGAGTTCGAGTCCATCTCTGTGTCTCGGGACTTGATTTTACTTTTACCTCGGGACTTGGAACCTTCTCCTCGGCCGTGGTGTAAATCGCCATTACTTTATTAAAAATATCTGGTCTCTGGGCTGATTAGATAGCTCGATTCCGATTTTTCTTCCTGCGTTACAGCGATTTGTGCGATTGGTATTGCTTTCGGACCCGGTGATCGAGCGAAGACCCCAACCATGCTGATTCTGGCGACTTGCAGATCGGATTTGATGTGGTAAGGAAACTAGCTGTAGCGGAAAAAACCATGATCTCAGCGACTTGCGTCGGCGACTCACGGCAACGAAAAAATTATAACCCTAATTTCTTTTAAACCTTAACTCCCAGATCTTAAACCTGGACTGATGAACTTGAAGCTGATACAAATCTTTTGAACCGGCTTTCTTCATCCGGAAAACTGCAACTTCTCGATCCCTGGGAGAGATCCCTTCAAGAACTCAACACCACCGTGCGCAGGCCCCATGGTGGGCGCCAACTGTCGTGGAATTGTCACGGCGGATGTCCTAATGTAAGAACTTAGTCGCGAGGCCAACGCATCTATGTGGTAGCTTGAGAGGGGTTGAGTGGGATGAGAGACGCAGGGCAGATCAACACGCAAAACAAGGGTTTAGACAGCTTCGGGCCCCGGGAAACATCATCCGGTAATAGCCCTACATGCTGTTTGAGGCTAGGTCTCATTATGCTCACGAGGGAGTCGCCGCATAAGTCGGCTCCCCCTTTGTGTCTAGCCCTAGATATTGTTTCTTCTTTCTTGTCCCTCTTTGGGGAGCCCTGCCCCTCCTTATATAAGTTAGAGGGGCGGTTTACATGCGAAGTCCTAGTAGGACTAGGACTAGCCTATCTTCTCTTACAAGTTAAATACAAGTCCGGGTCTTGCTTCCTCATAAAGGAAATATTTGTCATCCCTTTCCTCTTAAGCCGGCCCATCATAACGTGAGCCGGCCTTATGGGCTTTGGGCCTTGTTGTCCATCTGACCCGCCCGCCGGGTCTCCAGTGAGTCACAATGTCCAGGCGGGTTATATGTAAACCGCCATGTCCAGGCAGATCGCCAGTGAGTCGCCTAGCTCCAGCCGGGTCTTCTGGTGAATCGCCTTGTCCGGCCGGGTCATAACTCCGGCCGGGTCATACCGCGGGGTATATCCCCGACAACCGGGTTAAATATATTCATATAAACCGGACAAGGCAGTGCTAAGCAGGTTTCTAAGTCTACAGCATATTCATTCATAAGCAATAGACTTGGGGGCTGATACAGTAAGTATGATTAAGGAAAGTAGCATAAGTTGTACCTCAGATTTTTGCTGTATTTGTTTCACCATGTTAATTTCTAGGTCACGGCTGCTATGCACTTGATTGATATAGCCAGAGACTATATCTCCAATGCTCAAATTAGTATAATCTGCAATATCTAATTTGGCCTTTCGGCGCTCTAAAAGCTCTTCTTTGGCAGAACACTTGGCAAGGACGATTGGGCTGACTCGGCTCGACAAACCGAGTCTTGGTAATTTCAACCTCCGGATCAATTGTCTTGGCCGGGCTAGGAGTTCCGGTTTATCGAGCCGCCAAAAGTTTCTTCAACAGGCGGATCGAGAGGATGGTCTTTGGAATCTCATAAGCCGGTTCAGCAGCGGTTGATGAGTGGAAGTATCGAGGCGGTTGTTCGAGTTCGGTTCGATTACTACCGGGTCTTGGGATGGCTTATTCTTTTTGCCCTCTTCTTTGGGCTTCACTTGCTGCTTGTGGACAAGATAGAAAGGATGAGTACAAAAGCATGAGTAAGGTACAGCATAAGGTAAACAAAGTTACATTACCCAGGGGCGGTTTTGAAAGCCGGCATGTTAGATTGCATAGACTCGCCGGAGGAAGGAGTTGTATCCTGATAATTGGAGTCAGATGAATTGAGAGGTTGACGAATTAAACCCGCCAAAGGGTAAACATAACGTAAATCAGAGATAACCTCAGCCCGACGCTTCCTGGTTACGTCAGGTAAACCAGAGGAGAACTCTATATCCTTGCTGGTCCGGGTCTGCCTCCGGCTTTCAAATTGCTGTTGCTTCAAAAGAAATTGAGGATCTTGGTAAGCCAAAGGATGTGAAAATCTTACTTTCCGGGTCACTCTTCGAATTTACTGACGCGGTAGAGGCTCAGAGTCGGAGGATATTATAGTTACCTCTTCCTCGACGGCTTGGCTGTTCCCCGTGTCCTCCTGAAAAGATTAAAGGTCAGCAAGGTGATGATAAAGAGTCAAGGGAGTTTAAAGTTACCTCTTCTTCGTCGTCAGAAGTGTCATCCAATTTAAGTAAATCGGAAGCGCTTGGCTTCCTTTTCCTTGAAGTTCCAGTATTGGTGGTTTTCCTTTCGGCTCTTTTTGCCGCTCTGGCTTGTTTGGCCGCTTCATGGTTATACTTGACCTTCCAGAAGTTATCATCAGCCTGTGAAGAATGATAAGGGGTTATGAATAAAAGTAAGGTATAACACAGTAAGGAGTAATTATTAAGGTTGATGACTTACTGCAGGGGCCGGGTTCTTCTTGCAGAAAGGAAGTAAGACAAAGGCATTACTGGTCACCATGCCCTCTTTCAGCAACGTCTGGGTCGTAGCATCCACCACATCATCTGGTAAGTCTTCGAGACTATGACGCAGTGGGTCATTCTTCTCACTTGAGTAAGTGCACATTAAGCCGGGGCGGCGGCTTAACGGAATCACTCGCCAAGCGACCCAGACTCGGACCAGGTCAATACCATCTAAGCCATTTCCCAAAAGAGCTTTGATTTTGCTAATGGTGGGAGCAAGTGGCGGGCAGCTCAACAACAATCGATTTATCCGGCGTGGTGGTTGGATTCAAAGGCGAAGCGCCAGCAAGCGAGAGGATTTTTCGTCACCGGAGAAGTATCCTCATGATGGGAACCATGTCTGATTCCAATCCTTTGGATGACTCGGTAGTTCAGCATAAGGAAAAAGGCAATCTCTCCGCCGCTGAATCGAGATGCCACCAAGTTCCAGACTCGGCCCGTTGGCACGTTCGTTCTGCCGGTTTAAGTAAAACAGTTCCCTGAATAAAAGTATGCTAGGTTCTTCTCCAAGGTACACCTCGCAGAAAACTTGGAAGTTGCAATTATTCGACACGGAATTGGGCCCGATGTCCTGAGGTCTGAGATCGAAGAAATGCAAAACATCCCTGAAGAATTTTGAACCGGGTGGAGCGAAGCCCCGGTTCATGTGATCAGTAAAAACGATCACCTCTCCCTCTTTGGGTTGAGGCCTCTCCTCTGACGGCTTGGGAGCACGATAAGACATGACTTATCTCTTGGGCAGGTGGCCGGATTTCACAAAGTCAGACAAGGTGCTTTCTGTGACAGTGGATTTGACCCAGTTGCAGGTCACAGGAGCTTTGGGAGCCTTGGGTGCCATTGTATAAATTGAAGCCTATGACAAAATAAGAAGTTCCGGGTCAAATTTAACCCGGAGGAAAGCATTTTAAAGTTTATTTAAATGGCGGCTTAAGAAGGGGCCTAATGACATGTGGGTAACTATGCAGTAAGATTTAAACTGTTACAGGTATCAAAGGCACTTAAATTTTCTTAAGTCGCCGGAACAAGCGAGATTGACAACCGGTGTTGTCTTAAACCGGCCGTATGGGCTACTATGGCTAAACAGATTCAACGGATGCAGTTTCTGGCTATGTGTGGAACAAATAGGTTTCACAATTTTCCGAAATTATTTTGGATCAAACGGTTGCTCTGAAAAGAAAAATGTCTAGACCTAAAACAGTGCAGAGAAGCTCATACACTCGAAGAGGGCTTCCGACCAAGGGAAATGGGATCTGTTTCTATGCAAGTTAAGCACAAACAATCACCACAGCAGTTCTATGTTATTTTTACGATCTAACAGGGCATTGGAGGTAAAAACTATCGAGGGTTTGCAAGCAGGCGGCGATGAACACCGACGAACCCAAAAAGGTTCCAATGCAGATCTAAGAAAGGGAAGGAGAGGAACTCACGGATGTGGACGAGCTGCGGAGATTCGCCGTCGATTTTTGGTCAGAGTCAGGTTGATGCAGCGGCCTGAGTCAGTGAAGACGGTGAGTTTGACGGCGGCGGCGGCGGAGCTCGGGAGACAGAGAGGTAGCAAGAGGAAGAAGACGACTGAAAGAGGGGAGAATGGAAGACCTAGGTCGTGCCTATTTATAATGGAAGGCCGACTGAGATGGCGCGAGAAACGAGGAGACCAAACATCATTATCCAGCGGCCCCGGCGCCTCGGTTTTCGGAAGGGTCAGTAAAGGCAAAGATCCATTGGAGGATACGATGGAGTAAAATATGAATTTAATTGAAGATGACCTTTTTGCAGGACTGAAGACAGAAGGACTGGTTGTCAAGGTATTTTAAGATTGACATGAACCGGTTCAAATCAATCTGGGGCCTAATGTTGGGGATATGACTATTTGTGTAAGCCGCCCAGGAGGGGCCGGGTTATGCAAAGAGAGACTCATCAGAAGAAGCCCAAGACCAAGCATGAAGATGGCGGTTCAATAAAGGGTCTAAGGCCCATAGGCGACTTAAGGCCCGTAGTGATAAACCACCATGATGGCATGACTTGTATTATAAGGTAGAATTAACTAGTCACCGAGCCGAACACTGTCTATAAGCCGGCCGGGACTCTGTAGGCCGCAGGGCGTCAACCCGTGTATATAAGGGGACGACCCGCTGGCGGCTTAGGGCAAGAAACAACCCATCGAGAGCCGGGCATAGCGTATCTCGCTCCCTGGTCATCGAAACATCAAGCAATACCAACCCAACTAGACGTAGGCCTTACCTTCACCGTAAGGGGCCGAACTAGTATAAACCTCTCGTGTCCTTTGTCCCGATTAACCCCTTTAAGCTTCCTAGTTGCTATGGCTCCATGACTAAGTCCTTGCAAGAGGACATCTGCCGTGACAAAACCACGACACCTTGTGTGCTCGTTTTTGTTTTTATGGTACCTTATCCCCGTTTGGGACCGTTTTGCCACGACGGTGGCCGTTGGTGTCTTTGGTAGACACGGGGCCACCCAAGACCTAGCCCTGAGGGGGAGTTGGTCGGAGCGGCCGGGGAGAGTGCATGACAAAGGGAGGGTTTCATTGGAATGCTTTGGTCCACCCGAATGGGAATGCAAGGCCAGTCATTCCGTAGTATGGGTAAAGTCGCTACCTCTGCAGAGTGTATTTAATCTATCGATAGCCGCGTCCTCGGTTATGGGCATAACTCAGAAGTAAGTCACACCATGGATCAACTTTTATAATAAATATTACAAACTAAGTAATTGCTGTGATGCATGGTTTTGAGCTGAATCTGGAACACTCGAGGTGTTCATGAGTAATTGGTTTCAGGTGTGACCCCGGTGTGGTCACCGCTTTGTTTACGAGGTAATCAGATGGTGTTTTAGTCCGTGTGACTCGGTGCACTGTTTGGCTGCATTGCATCTGTAGTATTTCTTGCATTGATTTAACCTGATTAATTATCATGATATTGTCTGTCATCGTGCTTATGTTTGTTGTGAGCTTGCAAGTATATTCAATGTACTGATCTGGCGTGTTATGCCAGCTTTCAGGCAAGTCGATTCGCATCAGAGCGCATCTCGTGTCTAGGCCGTGTCCACGTCGGTGTCCCTGTGCTATGGAGTTCCACTCCGTCGTTCTTCCGCTGCCGTGTAGTTCGTGCGATCGAGGCCCCGTCATGTTCATTAAATAATGTACATACTGTCCAGCAGCACCGTGTGTGTCGTTTGGCCTCGTATCTCGATGTAATACCAGACCTATGTAATCCGCTAGCATCAATAAAGCGGTTGTTCCTGTACCATGTTGTTATGTATTGCCAGAAGACTTGATCTCTGGGCTGGCAATGCAGGGTAATCAGGTTGCTCTGAGCCGGGGTGCCACAACGCTTGGTATCAGAGATGCGCTGATTGTAGGGCACGCTAGGCCGGTAATGCAATAGAAAAACGGTAGCTAGTTTCGTTTGAGTGCCGATAGCCATAGAAATTGGTTGTTGCATTGCATGCATGTTTATTTGTTGTTATTACTAACTGTATGGTTTGTGAGTGTAGATGGCACTAGTACCGACCTTGTACCATCCTGAGCCAGCTCCGTACACATCGTCGCACCTGCTTCAGAATGTGTGGCGACAACTCTATCCAGAGGGTGCTGATCTGGAGTATCGGGTGTATCGCGAGCATCTGGCTGGTGCATTGTATGAGTATTATTCTGAGGTCACTCTACACCACAGTTCCCCATCCGGCGCTTACACTCGTTCGACTAAGGGTGGTCTTGCTTCTATGCCATCCCAGGCGGTTCAGTTTGCTGCTATCGAGGCTCTTGTAGACTTGCGCTACAACGAGGTTCGCATGCACACCCACCCTGGTCTTTTCTACTACCCATCTCTGCACGAGAATGGGCGTATCCGTTTTCCTTTGATTAATCTGGCGTGCGATCGTCCCACTAGCCAACTTTATCGCTACATCACTGCTAGTTATCTCCTTAACTACGAGTTAGCTCAGGAGCTTACACGTGCTCGCGCAGCTCTCGCGGCTGCTCGTATGAGGAACCATCTGCCCGATGTCATCTATACCTCTGCTCTAGTTCCTTCCGCCTCTGTTCCACCGGCGACCTCACAGGGTACCGTTAACCCTCTGACGGTGAACCCTCGCAGCGCTCCTGCTGCATGGTCTTCTCTTGTCGCTACTCCTGCCGCTCCTATGCTTAGATCCCATACCCTGCCTGTGTCGGGACCCCGATCCTAAGTCACACCGACCTAGCATGTAACACATCATATCACTTTGCGGCCTCACGCACGGTATTCCCACGGGTGTCGCCTTACCATGGCAGGACCGTTTTAGCCTTTTGGCTCACGATATGATAGTGTCGCTAGCATCCATATGACAGAGAACCGGGCCGACATGACTAGTCGTGAACCCAAAGTGGCACTAACCTATGGGAACAGGCATACATGAATCACATCGAGCATGTCGGTCATCAACGTATGAATTCGGGCTATAGCATTGGGCTAACAGGACTCCGGTATCCCGGGTATGGCGAGCTAAGGCAGACTCAATATCCCATGCGACATTTCCCGAAGGGACAAACATAGGAACGGCGAAACACATGCCGGCGATCAGCGTCCAAGCAAGAGTGCTGGGCTAGCGTGACTCCGTGAACCGGGTCAGAAGCGGACTACTATCGCTCAGAGCACGAGACTACATTTCCCATAAGAGAGGCTACCAAGGATAAACAACTAGGTTGTCGGATCCCACACATAGCAATACAAGTTACACGTACGCATAACATGCAAGTATGTGCTGTACAACATGGCATCACAACATAACGCAAACTCATATAGATAATGGCTCAGAAGAGCCACATAGCTTTAATACACACAGGGGTCACATGACCCATCATTGAGCATACAAGCAACAAGCGGAAGCATTACATGTCCGAAAGTACGCATAACTACAAAGAAAAAGGCTGAGAAGCCTGACTATCTACAAGACCCTCCCAAGGGTACAAGATCGTAGCTGAGGTAACAAGCTACTCGTCAAAGTCCAAGCGAAACTACCAGTAAGACCGAAGTCTCCGCTGCAAAAACATAAATAAAGCAACGTGAGTACAAAGGTACTCAGCAAGACTTACATCAGATTCTATTATACATGCATTAGTGTCAAGAAGGTAATGTGGGGTTTAGTTGCGTGACAAGCCAGCTTTGACTCTATGGCTATCCTGTTCTACGACTACGAGAACTTCTTTGAGGTGATATGGCTACAGGTCCACTAGTCACCACATCAATACACTACTATGGATTCATCCCGTCTCCATACGAGAAGGCCATCCATAGCACTCACACTTGTCTTGAGCATTTTAGAGTATCCACTTCAAGTTGTCTATGTACCATGTAAGCATCCAAGAAGTCCATAACCGAGGACACGGCTATTGAATAGATCATGATAACCCTGCGGGTGTACTTCTTCACACACGCTCTCGCCACTTACCGCCATATACACGTCATGTATCTCGGCAACCTTCAAGCGGAAGCCTGGCGAGGGTGTCGGCCACGACCTGACTAACCACACAAGACTCTAGTCCAGGTTTATCGCCTATTCGGGTTCCATCCATAAGGAGATCCGGTCGGGGTGTCTCTCACGGTCCCAAATGATGTGTGCAGGGTTCCCAAGCCCACCTCACGGATGGATTCTCGCTTGGTACACCGTGCCACTTGTGCCTAGTCTGTCCCAAGCCCACCTGGCGGGTGCCACTTGGTAGACTACTAACACTACCTACAAACACCGAAACTAGTTGCGACTCACGGACAGAGGTCAAGTTGGTCAATAAGTCGAGAGGGCACTTAAGCATTCCAATGTGTGTTAGTAGCTAGTCATTGGACAACATACACGTAACTCAATTGCTTAAGGACGGTTCCAGTGAGACAACCCACCATGTACTCCTACATGGCCTCTCACCGCTACCTTTACCAAATCGTGTTCACACATTTCACTCTCGACATCGTAACATAGAACTGTACTCCAATTCATCCCCAATGAATCAGACTGACACAACTCTAAGCAATAGCAGGCATAGCATGGTAGGAACACAACATGGCTCAATCAACTCCTACACATGCTAGTGGGTTTCAACTATTTACTGTGGCAATGACAGGTCATGCAGAGGAATGGGTTCAACTACCGCAACACAAAGTAGCAGATGAATCATTGTTGTCCTAATGCAATAACTTAGAGTAGGAGCGAGAGAGTAGGATTGTATCGGAATGAACAAGGGGGTTTGCTTGCCTGGTAAATCAACAAGGGAAACCTTTGCTTCACCAGACAGTACTCTGGAGCGGTCTCCGGAGGCAGGACCTATCGAGAAGGAACGGTGCCGACAATCAATACACAATCATATGCAACAACATGATGCATGAACATGGCATGTAGATGTGATGCTGTTTGAGCTAATGCAACTAGTATTCAATTTGAATGAAGTCCATTTGAACCAAGGTTAAAATGCAACTCCAAACTAAGCTCTTATAAATGCCATTTACATGTTTTCACCTATACAGCAGGTTTAGGTTGGTTTGTCATGCATGAAACTGGTACAGATGGAAAGATTGCATTTTTCTGATAATTTTTCATATATAAATTATTTCAATCCGAGTTACGGTTGAATTTCTATGATTTTTGAAGTTTGAAACATTTTCGGAATTTCCTGATTTAATTTAATACCGTAAAATCAAATACTGCGTCGACCTTCTGCGTAAGCATGACGTGAAGCAAGTCAATCTGCGGCTGATCGGGGTCAAACTGGCGATGTGGGGGCCACACGTCCGTGTCTCGATTAGTTAACAGGGGGGTTTATTTCTAATCTAATTTAGATTAGTGGCGTTGGGGCCCACTGTCAGTGTCAGTAGGTGGGGTTAGTGCCTAATTAGAAAAACCACGTCAGCCCGCCGGAGTTCTGGCCGGCGGCGACCAATAGCGCGGCGGCGACTCGCCGGACTTGCGCTACAAGCGGCGTCTGGTCGCGCGAAGACCACCGGGGCGTAGCCCGTCGTCGTCCGCAACTGGGACTGGTGGGGCTGAAGCGCCGGAGCTCGCCGGAGCTTCGCGGGCCAGCTGGGCGGCGGCGGGCCGAGTCGCGCGGCGGATGCGGCTGCAGTGTGCAAGGGCGAACGGAGAGGAAGGAGCAGCAGCTCACAGCGGTCACGACGAACGGGTCGGCGAGGTCGGGAGGAACTTGCGGCCAGAAGCGGCGAGGATCTCCAGCGACGGAGATTTAAGACGGCGACGGCAACGGCTCCATGGGGCGTCCGGCGTCTTGTGGCTTGGCGGAGAGGACGAGGGAGTCGTGGCGGGGCTCGTGGACTCCACGGGGCGAGGGACGGCGGGAGCGCTGGCGGTGAGTCATGGCAAGCGGCAGCGCTTTGGCTCGCAGGGAGAGGCGAGAGAGAGGAGGGAGAGGACTGGGAGAGTGAGGAGTTCGGGCGGCGCGTGGCGCTGTCGGCCATCCAGAGCGGGCGAGGGGGAGGACAGGCAGCAGGAGGGAGGAGGTGGCACGGCGCGGTGGTGCAGCGCGTTGAGCCTGCCCCTCCTCTGTCGAGGAGGAAGACGACAGAGGAGGGGCCCAGATGGGCTGGGCTGGCCTGGGCCGGGCCAGACAGAGCTGGGCCGGCCACGTAAGCTAAGCGCCGGTAAGGTTTTCCTTTTATTTCTTTTCTATTTTTTCGACATTTGTTCTGATTTAGTAATAATACTAAATCAATTTATTTCCTTATGCCAATTTTTGCAGGAGCTAACTATATTATTCCAGAGCTCCTCAGCAACTAGCATAATTATTGGACATATATAATATATATAACATATATATCCAAGGCAAATATTCACCGTGCATTAATACAAATGGCCAAAAATAAATACTTCGAGCTCCCAAAAATATTAGTTGGAATTTTACCTCGACCAATATTTTTAGAGAAAACAGAACATTTTCTTGGGCCAAATTGAAGCAATTTTTATTTGGGTCATTTCCAGAAAAATGATTCTCAGGGTTTCAAAAATCCTCATTTCAATATTAAATGGAATTTAAACATGATGCACAAATGACTAGCTACTCTAGGTCATACCAGAACTAGGGATGTGACAGCCTGCTCCTGAGGGAGAGCCCTCGAGGTAGCGCCAGCGCGTCCCTCTTCCCCCGGAGATCTCTACTATCAGTTCAGGATCTGGGTCCGGCTCAGGAGACGAGCCTGCAGCAGCGCCCACCGAGCAGTAGACCGTTAGAGTACCGCTGTAATCATGAGCATGATGTATGGTTGTGATCGCACTTGTCATGATGCGTAGTTTCATGTACGAGGGTAGTCGATCTGCTGTGATGTTTACATTCATGTTGGGATTATGTATAATTATGTTGGAACCTTTTTATTCGCCTTGGTTTTCATTCGTTGTTTTCTTCCGGGATTTGTCATTGGCTTTTTCCCCCATTTTGGAATTTTCTAATCATGGTTGCTATGTATTGGGAAAACGAAAAATAGGATGACGCGTGGGGGTAGCAGCAGTCAAGCTGGTGAGGATGTCCCTGTCCGTTGCTCCGCAAGACAGGCATGACATTCCCCTAAGTCATACCAGCCACCTCCGCCTCCACCGCCACAATCGCCTTCCACCGAGCAAATCATGCGAATGTTTGAAGAAAGAAGGAGCAACGATTTGCTGGAAATACTGAAAAGTGTACAAGTTATGGTTGGGCAGAATGGAAACCAGAATGGCCATCACTCTAAGCTGTCAGATTTTCAGCGAACCAAGCCTCCCAGTTTCAGCCATGCTACTGATCCTTTGGACGCGATGACTGGCTAAGGACTATTGAGAGGAAACTGGAGATTGCTTGCACATAAGAAGGAGACAAGGTTCCCTTTGCAACGCATTATCTCAAAGGAGCTACCGCTATATGGTGGGATAATGCCAAAGCAATATGGCCTGCAGACGAGGAAATTACTTGGACAAAATTCAAGGATCATTTCCGCAAGTATCATATTCCCACCGGAGTCATGAAAATCAAGCAACGCGAATTTCTCGCTCTCAGTCAAGGCAGCATGTCCGTCAATGAGTATCTGAATAAATGCAACCATTTGGCCCGCTATTCTCTCCATGATGTGGCCACAGAAGAGCGGAAGATCGACCGGTTCCTTGGAGGCCTGAATCAGCATCTCAGGTGCACTCTCAGCATGTTTGATTTCCCAGACTTCCTAACTCTAGTGAACAAGGCCCTCATCACCGAAAGGGAACACAAGCTCCTGCACGACAACAAACCAGTTGTTAATGACCACAAGTGCAAATTCGAGCCGAAGAAGGATATGCAACCAGTGCAAAAGGCTCGTACTTGGCAACAGACTCGGGTGGAGTACAAACCCAATTGGCAGCAGAATTTCAACAAGACTACTTCACAAGTCAAGAATATCGTGACCAGCCCGGCGCGCGACGATTGTCAGTGCAACAATTCGTGCTTCAGCTGTGGCCAAACCGGACACTATGCCCGCCAGTGCCCCAAGAACAACAAGCACATAGCTCCATTTCAGCCGCAAGTCAACTACATCGAGCCGTATCCCGCCCCAGATGTGTTCCAAGGGCAAATTCATCACATCTCCGCAGACGAAGCCCAAGAGGACCCGGAAGTCGTCATTGGTATGTTTCTTGTTGATGACATACCCGTCGTAATTTTATTTGACTCTGGGGGCTTCCCACTCTTTTATTTCGTGGAGTTTTGCTTCCCAAAACAATTTTCCTTGCTCGATTTTGGGAAAGCACATGCTGGTACAATCCCCGGGATCCCTACTCAGAAGCAATCTCGCCTGCCGAAATTTGGAGATTGACATCAAGGGCGTCAAGTTTCCAACATCGTTGATAATCATCGATTCCAACAAATTGGATGTCATTCTGGGCATGATTTGGTTGACCCAATACCAAGTCTGCATCAGCTGTGCGACCAGAGAAGTTACCCTGAAAAATATGGAAGGTCGCACCACAAGTTTTTATGCCCGCAAGCGCATGCCCACGAAAGATATGGTTTTCGTAGCCGTGGTAGAAGAGGTGGAATTAATACCAGTGGTCAGTGAGTATCCAGATGTATTTCCTGAAGAATTACCCGGCATGCCACCAGACAGAGAATTGGAGTTTGCAACTGACCTGGTGCCTGGAACCACTCCGATACATAAGAAATATTATCGGATGCCTTCCTCAGAATTGGTGGAATTGAAGAAACAACTGGATGAGATGTTGCAGAAAGGATACATTCGTCCAAGATCTTCACAATGGGGTTCACCCGCAATCTTCGTGGACAAAAAGGATGGCAGTCTACGAATGTGCGTAGACTACCGACAGATGAATGACGTCACCATTAAAAACAAATATCCACTGCCGAGGATTGATGATCTGTTTGATCAACTCAGTGGGGCCAAAGTATTCTCAAAGATTGATTTGAGGACAGGATATCATCAACTCAAGATAAAGAAGGAAGATGTTCCTAAGACCGCGTTCACCACTCGGTACGGTCTTTATGAATGCACCGTTATGTCCTTCGGCCTCATCAACGCTCCTGCATTATTTATGCACATGATGAACAAGGTGTTTATGGATTTCTTGGACAAATTTGTGGTGGTGTTAATTGATGACATCCTCATTTACTCCAAGAGCAAGGACGGACATAAGGAGCATCTTCGAGTAGTTCTACAAAGGCTTCGTGATCATCAACTTTATGCCAAATTCAGCAAATGTGAGTTTTGGCTCCAGTAAGTGGGATTCCTCGGGCATGTCCTCTCGGCATAAGGAATCTCAGTGGAACCAAGCAAGGTAAAGGACGTACTTGCTTGGTCCGCACCCACCACAATCTGAGAAATCCGGAGTTTCCTTGGACTAGCCGGATATTATCGCCGTTTTATCGAAGGATTCTCCAAGATCGCCAAGCCAATGACTGAGCTTCTTAAGAAGGATAAGAAGTTCCTATGGACTGAGGACTGCGAGTGGAGCTTCAATGAGTTAAAAACCAGGCTGACATCGGCACCCGTATTTACTCTTCCAGACATCTACCGCAGTTTTGATGTCTATTGCGACGCATCCAGAAGAGGACTGGGGTGTGTACTCATGCAAGATGGCAAGGTGGTGGCCTATGCATCTCGACAACTGCGGCAACATGAGGGAAACTATCCTACTCATGATTTGGAATTGGCCGTGGTGGTGCACGCTTTGAAAATTTGGAGACACTATCTGATTGGAAAGAAGTGCCAGATATTCACCGACCATAAGAGCCTCAAGTATATATTCACTCAGCCCGATCTGAACCTTCGACAGTGAAGATAGCTCGAGTTGGTTAAGGACTACGACCTCGGAATAAATTATCACCCGGGCAAAGCTAATGTGGTGGCTGAAGCTCTCAGCCGCAAACCAGCCAACCTTAATGCCCTAATGGATTCCTTACCTCCGGAGCTTTATGAAGAAATCATGCAGCTAAATTTGGTTATCACTGATGCCCGTCTTACCAATATATTGGAAGTTGCCCCTACTCTCGAAGTAGAAATCCGCAGTGCTCAGGCGGATGACAAGGTGCTACAAATATATGTTCAGAAGATGCACCAAGGGCATGCACCGGATTTCTCTATGGATCAGCAAGGTTCGCTACAGTTTCGAGGAAGACTTTGCGTACCCAACCAAGAGAGTCTGAAGAAGAAAATATTGACCGAAGCGCATGAATCCCCGTACTCAATTCACCCAGGTGGTACCAAAATGTATGAGGACCTTCGTCAGGTATTTTGGTGGGATGGAATGAAGAAAGACATCACATACTTTGTGGCCTGTTGCGACCTATGCAATAAGGTAAAGGCGGAACATCAAAAACCCGCCGGACTCCTCCAGCCTCTGCCGGTATCCCAATGGAAATGGGATGATATCTGCATGGACTTTATCACTGGATTACCAAGGTCTCATCGAGGAAACGACGCGATATTTGTCATAGTGGACACCTTAACCAAGGTGGCACACTTTTTGCCTATCCGGACTACATACCGTGCAAATCAACTCGCGCAGGTGTATGTATCAAGAATCGTCAGTCTACATGGAGTACCCAAGACTATCACCTCCTACAGGGGATCTCTATTCACCTCTGCATTTTGGTCCCGACTACATCAAGCCTTGGGGACCGCTCTGAAGTACAGCACGGCGTATCATCCTCAGACAGATGGGAAGACGGAGCGAGTAAATCAAATACTCGAGGATATGCTCCGGGCATGTACATTGGCCCAAGGAACCAAGTGGGAAGACTGTCTTCCCTACGCCGAGTTTTCCTACAACAACAGTTTCCAGGCCAGCTTAAAGATGTCACCCTATGAAGCCCTGTATGGCCGGAAATGATGCACCCCATTGAATTGGTCCCAAACCGGAGACAGCCGTATTTTCGGGACTGATTTAATGCTCGAAGCGGAGAAGCAAGTCAAGGAAATCCACGACAGACTGCAATTGGCCAAATCTCAACATAAGAGCTACTATGATGCCAAACATCGCCAGATCAGCTTCGAACCCGGAGAACATGTATATCTCTGAGTCACTCCTATGAAAGGAGTAAAGAGGTTTCAGACCCGCGGAAAATTGGCACCCAGATATATCGGTCCATTCCCCGTAATGGCTAGAGTCGGAACAATTGCCTATCAGTTGGAATTGCCACCAGAACTGTCGGAAGTACACAACGTGTTTCACATCTCACAACTAAGAAGATGTATCTCGCCACTGGAGAAAAGGACTGATATGGTAGAGATAGAATTGGCTAAAGATTTGACCTATGAGGAAAAGCCAATCAAAATATTGGATCGGACAGAAAGGGTCACTCGCAGCAAAGAGATACGTTTTTACAAGGCTCAGTGGGAGCATCGCACCGAAGAAGAAGCAACCTGGGAAAGAGAGGAATTTTTAAGGACTGCATACTCAGAATGGTTTTCCCAAGCAACCGAATCTCGAGGACGAGATTCATCCTAAGTGGGGGAGGTCTGTGATAGCCTGGATTTTGCCTTCTCTCTTTTTCCAGACTTGCCTTCTCTCTTTTTTCGGACTTGGTTTTCACCATGGTTTTTGCCCTGATTTGAATTGGGTTTTGAATAATTTCAAATGGACTTGTCACTTGGGCATATCTTTGACTTTCACCCAAGTGAGCTATCTACCTTATTCTTCCAAAAAATTCCCAAAATAATCAAATGAATATTTTTCCTAAAAGAAAAATATTCATTTTCCTCTCTGAAACTCACTACAGAAACTTGTGCTCCAAAGCAACCCCCATTTTTCTTGCCCAGAAAAATCTGAGACACATCATGAATATTCTTAGAACCTTGGCACACCTTCCCATGCAAAAATATTACATCACTTTTTGTAATATTTTTTCTATAGAAAATCTTTTCACTTCTGGTCCAGAAATGCACTTTGTACAGCAAGTGCATTCTTCCTTGAGATTTTGGCCTTGAGATTCTTGAGCTTAAGCACCCTCCTAAGAAACCCTAAACCCCAGGAGATCAGCCCTAATGGCCTTCTAGAAGGTGGCCAAACTTGGCGACCAAGTTTCTGATCAGAAACTTGCCAGCTTGGTTGAGTCCAATCTGGTCGGCATGGGCATGAGCCATCACCTCTCTTAGACCAAACACTGCATGGACGAATGCGTAGACAAGGTTTGGCCGCTCCTGGGTGTCGTTTTGACCATGCCAGCTTGGTGACCACGCAAGGACACGGAGCCTGGCAGCGTCTCGACACGCTCTGGTTGGCGCCTTGCCCTCTGTTTCGCGCGTGCTCGTTCCAGCGCTCACCGCCGACTGCCGCACTGCGCCACAAGCCACGACCCATCACCCTAGACCACTCCCTGGCGCTCACTGACGCTAGAGCCGCCGCAGCAAGCACGCAGGCGGCTGTCATGCCAAAACGCTCCCAAAGGCAGCGTCGCTTGTCCACTTCCCCAACCGCCTCCTGTGCTCGTCCGCGAGCGTGGGCAAGCTCCTGCGTTGATGCTGAGCGTTTGCCCCTCACGTTGGAGCTTCTCGTTGCTGTTCACCGCGTCTCCAGAGAGCTCCAACGTCGACACCCCCCCCCTTGCTCCGACTATATAAAGCGCTCCCCACCTCGTTTTTGAGCCAAGCACCACAGACTCATGATGAAGTCACTGAAAGTGTGAAGAAAATGCTTGATGAATCGATCGCCGTATGCACCCAAATCGGTCTGCGCCCTTTTTATACCTCCAACAAACCGCCAGCGGTAACGACTTTAACCTTGTACATTTTTAATCCGTCTCTGCTTCAACAGTAATATAATTATCCTTTACTTTAATCTTGCAGACCAATAGCTCCTTCTGGAAAAGGAAAAATGAAGATAAACCAGCCAGGGCTCCTCGTGCCAAAAGCAAAGTCACCAAGAAAACTACCAAGAAGAAAACTGCCGAGTCTTCTAAGCCACCAGACGATGTTGATGAATCGGCTGAAGAGGTAAAACTTGACTCCCTTGGTTCCTTTTTCGTGCACCTTATTGACAATAACTATTCCCAGGATGATGCGGAGGCCAGCCATGCAGACCATGTTGAGGTAATAGCTCTTTCTTCCAATTCAGATCTGGTGCTAGTTAAAAGATTTTGCAATGCAGTTCGAAAAGTGAAATACTCTCACCCTCTTGCTTATCTGGATCCAAAACTTTCTTTGAAGACGCAACAACCTGAAGGGCATCACACAACCAGACACAGTGGCCAGCAAGTCACCTCTTCCGGTATACCAGACACACCAACCCGGAAACGTCGTCCAGAGGTTGCTTGTTCTCCTGAAAAACTTTATCCATTGAAGGGTTTCTTCCGATACCCTCTCAATCCGTCTGATTCAAATTATCAGGTGTCTTCCAATTCGTCTGGCGGTTCATCAACCACTCAGTTGCCTCCCCTTAAAACCATCGCTGGGTAAGTGTTCTTGCTCTTCGGTTTGTTTCGTCATGCATCGGTTTACCGTACTGATCTTTATTTTGACATTGTAGTACCAAGGCCCGATTAAGCAAGAAAGCCAAGACCAGCGAATTTAATCGACGATGTTGAACCGGAGAAGACCCCCGAGAATGCTGGTGAAAATCCTGATGCTGTCATGGATGACTCTGCCCTGCAAGACCCAGCCACTGATGCTGATCCGCCGGAAGCTGATCCGGCTACTCATGTGGACACATCAAGTCCACGTGCTATGCCTGCAAGTCCAGTTGTTGATCCGCTGAGTTCAAATGCTAATCCGCCAAGCCCTGCTGCCACTCCGCAAAGCCTAGCCAAAGATAATGTCAATCAACCGAGCCCAGCCAAAGATGATGATGACGTTGTTGTTGCTGGCACTGCTTATACTGCCCCGGGCAATCCAATTGTTTTGTCAAAACATACCGCCAAGGACGAATTTGTTGCTATGGGCAAGGGGAAGAAGGAGACTGACTTGTCAAACTATGCTAATCTTTCTGCTCAGGATCTTCATTCCGGATTCTTGAACCGGGTTTACACAAGCCGGGATTATGAAGTCGGTTTGGTAAATCTGATGAAGGAACATTATGAGGTAAACACTTTCATCCTTGTCACGTACCTTTACTGTATTGTAGCCCCCAAGGGCCGGTTTGTCTTGCGAAGTCAAACCGGGACTTTTATTTCCATACTATACTTTGTTGACTTTCCTTGCGTATTTTCTTGATCAAATACACATTAGCCCCCAAGTGCCAAGATTGAAACTGGTATTAATCCTTGGGACTTAAAACAATCAGTACTAAAAAAGCAATCCGCATTAGCCCCCAAGTTCCAAGTGTATAACTGGTTGTATGCTTGGGACTTTTTGATAAAATATTTATATGCTCCTCTGATTGTGGCAGGCTGATATAAATCGCCAAGGCAGTCAAATTGCTGATCTCCAAGAAAGTATCAAATCCCAACAAGCGTAGTCTTCCTGTGCCAAGGATGAGCTAAAAGACGCTTTTAACCGCCATGGAACAACTTAAAGAAGGGTTCAAGAAGGAACGTGCCAAGCGGGATCTTTGAAAAGACTGCATTCTTTGAAGCGAAATTTGAAGACACCGAGTCAGCTCTTAAACCGGTGGTAGAAGAGCTTACTGGGTTGAAACGCCAAGTAAATGCCATGACCTCTGCTGTATTTGGTAAGTGCTCTTGCCAAGGCTTCTTGAATTACTATCCTTGTAATTTGTCGGTTTAACGTGAAATTCTTAAACCGTTGTAGGTAGCCGCATTGCTCATCTGGGCTCTGATATGCGGATGAAGCTGAAGGCAGCATATACTCTGATTGAACAACTGTATACCGGTGCCCAACGGGTTATCTGCGCAGCGTCATACAACAATCCGGCCCCAACACTGATCAAGGACACGCTAGCAAAGTTATCCATGATGCCAGCACAGATAGAAGAGATGAAGCGATCCGCCGCTGTGGCTGGCGCTTTGTTGGCACTTACCCGAGCGAAAAGCATGGATAGCCGACCTGGATCCGGTGGACATCGCCAAGGGCTTTCCTAGTGCACAAGAAAACGGGGCAGATTTTGATGACGAAGCCCTTAAAAATGTGACAAGGGAGATGCGTCCTCTGGCGAGTCAACTGGCAGAAGAAGCTAACTTGACTGTTCACCGGTCTTTCTATGATGCCAACAACAAACGGATTAACGTTGTCATGCCGGAAGTGCAAAATCTTATTCCACCAATTCATAAGCACACTTACGCCCCTGACGTTGATCCGTCCGAACTTATAAGTGAAGAGGCTATCTTTCAGGCTTTAACCCGGATTGACTGGACCACCGTGGACTTCCAACCACTAGATGGGGAAGAGGATGCTGAACCGACGCCAGATGACCCATCAACTTCACGTCAACATGGTGATGAGGCTTGATCCGGCAATTTGGTTGATGCTTCACAAACTTTGCTCTGTAATAGGCTAGTGAAAATACTTTGATCTGCTGCCATCGTGCACTGGGATATACTTTGTTTGATCCGTCGTGACATTTTTAGAGCTGGCTTATATATCTTCATAATACTATGCAATCCTTGTTTACAGGAAAAAAATCTGCCCGGGCGGTTTACCGCCGGACGGGTCACAATGCCCTATGCAAAGCCAGGCTAATAACCAAAGCTTAAAAACATGAAATAAACCATACCTGTGATTTAAAATCACTTAGTTGATTTACCAATGTATATTTGTAGTAAGGGTGAACACCCAACTTCCACCATGCAGTGCTGGTATGTATAAAGGAGAACCGGGTTGTAATGAACACCGGATGATTGTACTGATATGTAATCAAAACCAGTCCGGGTTGTAACACACCGGTTTGACAAAGAATAAGGTCTGACAACTTATAGTTGACAATCAAGCCGGGTTAAGAAACACCGGATTAACATGAATATGATCTAACAACTTGTAGTTGAAAGTCAAGCCGGGTTAATAAACACCGGGTTAATTTGATGACTGATAGTCATGCCGGGTCAATAGACACTGGTTCAACACAGAATTTATCAAAAAAGAAAAACTTGACAAAGGCAAATAAAACCATGTAGTCGAGGCTTTTCAAGGGCTGCCAGGCCCAAATTTGAGGCTTTTCATGGGCTGCCGTGTCATTTGAGTTAAACCGCTTTGACAAAGCCTTTTAAGATGGGCCTCCAACTAACCATTCATCATTTTAACTTTGACAAGTTCGTGGTCTCAATGAGAGTAATCACAAACGTTCGACGGGTCATGCCAGGATTACCTGGATAGGAGTGGCTTACTTGATGAAGGCAGGTTAACCCGGGGTTTTAGGTGAATACACCAGGCTTCCAAGTCGTGAGTCGATACCCGGTTACAAGGGTCCTTTCAAACTCTTTGGTATTTTACACAAAGATCCCCCAAGTAACTTTGTGAGTTGTGCTCAATGGGTGCCTATGTTTGAGTCATGCTTTGAGCAATATAACTCTCTTTGGCCCCTTGGGTGTGAAGCTCCCAAGCTATGCGGTGGCATGATAGCCGGTTTAACATGTAGTACTTCGCTTTGTCAGCCGGAGCCCCCATGTAAACAGAGATTTGAAGAAAACAGCGGAGACCCTGCTTATAGCAAGGATGCTGGTTTATTATATTGATCATAATATATACATTTTTGGAATATGTACATAAGAAAAGCTTGTGGCTTCAAGTGTAATAAGGCCGTAGGAGAGCTATGTTCCATGGCCGTCGGGTCTCCTCCTCAGAACTGCGTGAGTCTTCTCGAATGTCAATGAGGTATTATGAGCTGTTATGTAAATTTTTACTGACCACAAAGGGTCCTTCCCAAGGTGGGGATAACTTGTGCATATCAGTCTGATCCTGGATGAGCCGGAGCACTAAGTCGCCTTCTTGAAAGGTCCTTGACTTAACCCGTCGGCTGTGATAGCGCCGCAGGTCTTGTTGATAAATCGCCGATCGAGCCAAAGCCAGATCCTGTTTCTCATCTAACAGGTCCAGCGCCTCTTGGCGTGCTTGCTCATTATCCACTTCAACATAATTGGCAACCCGGGGCGAGTCATGACGAATATCACTGGGGATGACTGCCTCAGCCCCGTAAACCATGAAGAAAGGTGTATAACCCGTAGATCGGTTCGGGGTGGTGTTTATGCTCCATAACACAGATGGTAATTCTTCCACCCAACAACCCGGCGTCCGCTTCAAAGGAACCATAAGCCGGGGCTTGATACCCTTCGGGATCTCTTGATTCGCCCTCTCAGCCTGACCATTGGACTCGGGATGAGCCACGGACGCTACATCAAGCCGGATGTGCTCTCGTTGACAAAACTCCTCCATCTCACCTTTAGAAAGGTTCGTACCATTATCTGTGATGATGTTGTGTGGAAAAACAAAATGGAAAATAATCTTTTTGAGAAATTGAACCGCCGTGGCTGCATCACACTTGCTGACGGGCTCCGCTTCAACCCATTTAGTGAACTTGTCAACCGCCGCCAACAGGTGGGTCTTCTTATCTTTGGAGCGCTTAAAAGGTCCAACCATATCAAGCCCCCAAGTGGCAAATGGCCAAGTGATGGGAATCATGCGTAGCTCTTGAGCCGGAACATGAGCTCGGCGTGAAAACTTCTGACAAGCATCACACCGCTTTACCAGATCCTCCGCATCAGCAAGCTGTCAACCAATAGAACCCATGACGAAAAGCCTTAGCCACCAAGGATTTTGAGCTGGCATGGTGACGACAATCCCCTTCATGGATTTCATGTAGAATCTCTTGCCCTTCTTCAGGAGAAACACAACATTGAAATATGCCTGAAATACTGCAACGGTGTAACTCGCCATTGTGAACAACCATGGATTTGGACCGCCGGATTATCTGGCTGGCAAGGAACTCATCATCTAGTAACTCGCCCTGGTTCAGATACGCCAAATATGGAACCGTCCAATCCGGCATGATGTGTAAAGCGGCTACCAATTGGGCCTCCAAATCAGGAACAGCTAAATCCTCCTCTGTAGGCAGCTTAATAGACGGGTTATGCAAGATATCTAAAAAGGTATTGGGTGGTACCGGTTTACGTTGAGATCCCAGCCGGCTTAAAGCGTCTACTGCTTCATTTTTGCGCCGATCAATGTGCTCAACCTGATAACCCTTAAAGTGACCTGCCACAATATCCACCTCGCGTCCATAAGCCGCCATGAGTGGATCCTTAGAATCCCAAGTACCAGAAACTTGCTGAGCCACCAGATCAGAATCTACAAAACAGCGAACCCGGCTTAAGTTCATTTCCTTAGCCACACGGAGACCGTGGAGTAAGGCCTCGTACTCTGCAGCATTGTTAGTACAGGGAAACATTAAGCGGAGAACGTAAAAAAATTTATCACCTCGAGGGGAAGTAAGGACAACTCCAGCCCCCGAGCCTTCCAATTGCCTGGACCTGTCAAAGTGAATAGTCCAGTATGTATTGTCCGATTTGTCCTCTGGTGCCTGTAACTCGGTCCAATCATTGATGAAGTCGACAAGCGCCTGAGATTTGATGGCCGTTCGAGGCATATACTTTAATCCAGGTGGACCAAGCTCAATTGCCCGCCTTGAACCCGGCCAGTTGCTTCTCTGTTCTGGATTATATCACCCAAAGGAGCAGAACTAACCACTGTGATGGGATGGCCTTGAAAGTATTGCTTGAGCTTCCTACTTGCCATAAAAACTCCATACACCAGCTTCTGCCAATGCGGATACCTTTGCTTTGACTCGATCAGCACTTCGCTGATATAATAAACTGGTCGTTGAACTGGATATTCTTTCCCAGCCTCCTACGCTCAACCACAATTGCCACACTGACCGCACGGGCATTGGCAGCCACATACAATAACAGAGGCTCGTTATCAACCGGAGCAGCAAGGACGGGCGGTTCAGCCAGCTGCCGCTTCAAATCCTCGAATGCCGCATTGGCTGCATCACTCCAGACAAAATCATCTGTCTTCTTCAACATCTGATATAAAGGAATCGCGTTCTCTCCCAAACGGCTGATAAACCAGCTGAGGGCTGCAATTCGTCCTGCCAGACGCTGAACATCATTGATGCATTTCGGTTTAGCCAAAGATGTGATCGCCTTGATTTTTTTTCGGATTGGCCTCAATGCCTCTGTTGGACACAAGAAACCCCAAGAGCTTGTCTGCCGGAACACCAAAAACACATTTGTCCGAATTGAGCATCATTTTATAAACCCGAAGATTATCAAACGTCTCCTTGAGGTCATCTGTCAAGGTTTCCTTCTTCCTGGATTTTACCACAATGTCATCCACATAGGCATGAATATTACGCCCAATCTGCGTGTGAAGATAATTTTGCACACAACGTTGATAGGTTGCCTGGGCACTTTTGAGCCCGAAGGGCATAGAGACATAGCAGAAGGCTCCAAAGGGAGTGACGAAGGCTGTCTTCTCCTGGTCCTTAACTGCCATTTTAATCTGATGATAACCTGAATAAGCATACAAGAAACTCAGGCGCTCACAACCCGTCGTCGCATCAATAATATGATCAATACGCGGGAGAGCAAAAGGATCTGCCGGACAAGCTTTGTTCAAATCGGTGTAATCCACACACATAGCCAAGTAACGTTTTTCTTAAGAACGAGCACCGGATTAGCCAACCACTCAGGATGAAATACTTCAACGATAAAACCAGCAGCCAACAGCCGGGCTACCTCCTCACCAATGGCCTTGCGTCTTTCCTCGTTAAAGCGGCGAAGAAATTGCTTGACCGGTTTAAACTTGGGATCAATATTGAGAGTGTGCTCGGCCCGAGTTCTCTCGGTACACAGCATGTCAGAAGGCTTCCATGCAAAAATGTCCCGGTTCTCACGGATGAACTCGATGAGCGCGCTTTCCTATTTGGATCCAGATTGGTGCTGATGCTAAACTGTTTGGATGAATCGCCAGGGACAAAATCAACAAGTTTAGTCTCATCAGCCGGTTTGAACGTCAAGGTTGGGTCATGCTCAGTGGTGGGCTTCTTCAGAGGGGTCATATCTGCCGGATCAACATTGTCTTTGTAAAACTTCAGCTCCTCTGTAGCACAAACTGACTCAGCATAGGCCGCTTCACCTTCCTCGCAATCCAAAGCGATCTTCCGACTTCCATGTACTGTGATAGTTCCCTTATAACCCGGCATCTTGAGCTGTAAAAAGATATAATAGGGCCTTGCCATGAATTTTGCATAAGCCGGCCGTCCAAATAGTGCGTGATATTGGCTCTGGATTTTCACCACTTCAAAGGTCAGCGTTTCAGACCGAGAATCATGCTCATCTCCAAATACGACCTCCAAAGCGATCTTGCCAACAGGGTATGCCGATTTACCTGGTACTACACCATGGAAAACGGTGTTTGACGGTTTAAGATTCTTATCTGTCAACCCCATGCGACGAAAAGTCTCATAGTACAGGATGTTGATGCTGCTCCCTCCATCCATCAGAACTTTGGTAAACTTATAACCTCCCACCTGAGGTGCTACCACCAAAGCTAGTTGACCCGGATTGTCAACCCGGGGCAGATGATCCTCTCTGCTCCACACAATGGGCTGCTCGGACCACCATAAATAGCGTGGCACTGCCGGTTCAATAGAATTGACTGCCCTCTTGTGAAGCTTCTGATCACACTTGCACGGGCTAGTGGTGAACACATGATACTGCCCACCATTCAATTGCTTGGGGTGACTTTGATAACCGGACTGTTGCTGATTCCCTTGATTATTCTGTTGATTATTACCACCTTGGTTGTTCTGATGGCCCTGATTATTCTGAAATCTAGAGCTTGAACCGCCACTACCATGAAAACCTGGACCTGAACCGCCCGGTGGACCCTGATCATACCGGTAGAGATCAGAGTTTTTGAACTCCTTCATAATGTAACAATCTTTCCAAAGATGTGTGGAAGGGGCCTCCTTAGTCCCATGCTTTGGGCAGGGCTGGTTTAACAGCCGCTCCAGTTCATCCCTCCACCGCTACCGGGCGGTTTACCTTCTGTTGCTGCATGTTGGTGTTAGCCACAAAATCTGAATTATCTGCTTTGCGCTTACCATTATTCCCATGGCCTCCTTGGTTGTGATGCTGTCCTTTTGCACCGCCATTCTTCTTTCCCTTCTCCGGTTTCTCCTCATCAGACTCGGGATCCTTGGTATTATCAGAATCGACATACTTGACCAAGGCTGCCATAAGTGTTCCCATGTCAATGCAGTGGCGCTTAAGCCGTCCCAACTTCATCTTTAGTGACTTAAACCGGCAATTACGCTCCAGCGTTATGATTGCTTGGCCAGCATTAATCCGGTCTGACGAATGCAAAACTTCTGAAACCCGGCGCACCCAATGGGTTGTTGACTCGTTCTCCCCCTGAACACAGGCATCCAGATCCACAATGGACATAGGCTGTTTGCAGGTGTCCTTGAAATTGGCTATAAACCGGGCCTTCAACTGATCCCATGATTCGATGGAGTTGGCCGGTAGGTTTTTCAACCAAGTACGAGTTGTCCCTTCCAACATCATTGTGAAATACTTTGCACAAAGCCGCTTCATCCACATCCGGATCTCCATTGCCATCTCATAACTCTCGACCCACGCCTCGGTGGCTGATCAATGATGTAATTTGGTACCTTACGCGGACCCTTGAAATCCTTGGGCAGTCGCACATTACGGAGAGCCGAAATAAGACACGACACTCCCCAGGAACTGAAAGCAAGCCCGGTGCCCCGGTCCACTGATGCCGCTGGCTGAATCGGGGCGGTTTGATAACGACCCGCATGTGGTGCTGCCAAAGCGGCCTCCCTTCGTGCTCTGCCATTATCCACCACATCTTGCGCCGGATTACGGCGTCGAGCGCTGCTAGAAACTTCCAGCTCATCCATGTGCCTGCTATAACTCTTGCTCGGACGAGGGGTGGAATGAATTCTATCTCGGTTATAGGAATAAGCCTGCTGCTGCACCACGGTGGTTTGAAGAAGATCCCTGGCCCGCCGCGTCTCAATCGCTGCCAGTGAATCGCCCTCCATCGGAATAGCTGCCAGGCGAGATGCCGCAGCAATCATGTTATCCAAAGGGCTCGAAAAGTGACCTGGTGGTGTTGGCACATACGGCGGCAGGTTGTCCGTTCGTCGAGGTGGTTCCATTATTCGTGGTTGATCCAGCACTGCTCCAGGCGCATCGGTCCGGTTTGCAGCGGCCGGTTTACTCGTCCCAGCCCCCGGCGTATTAAAGAGATTTAATCCTTCGAAGCCCGGCTGCATCCGCGATCGGTACTTCCTTCGCATCACTTCGTTTGACACGTTCTGATCCAAAATGAGCCAGAAATTCTATGCCTGTATCTGATGTGATTGGGCATCCAAAGCGGCCCGTTCTTCAGCCATCCTGGCATCCTCAGCTGCCAGGTCCTCCTTAGCCTGCGCTATCTGGTCCTTCAGCTTAGCACTTTCCGCATTGTGCCGATCCCGTGTTTCGGGGGTAACTATCGTGGTTAATAAGGTCGTCCAGGCATCCATCAAATCAGAGAGAACTTGAGCCGGCCGACGCACCGAGCCTCCTGCCGCGGCCGCCGATCCAGAAATCAGGGCTGTTGTAGATGAAGATTGCAAAGCGGGCTGTGTCCCGGCCATGTAGATAGCAACTTGACTCGGTGGTTCAAGGAGGTCCGGAATACTGTTGTCGTCAGAATAGCCTCCGAACACACCATCATGAACTTGGTATAAGGACTCGGTTTCACCGGTGGATGACTCGCCGTCGGAATAAACAGCCGTCTCGCCTTCAGACACCGATTCAGATCCAATCCCATGGACACATCCTCTGACGCACGCAACCGTGGCAGGCTTAACCGGGCAGGACTTGCACGCTGAGCCGTCTCGACGAGGTCGGTGCAGGTGTCCGGCTCAGGGCCCGGTTCGCCGATCTTGCAGATGAAGACATGAATTCCGCCAAAGGGGACCCGGTACCCGTACTCGATTGAGCCGGCCTCGGGGCCCCATCCTTCGTCGTTGATGTAGAGCTTGCCTCGACGACTCTTGGTCCTCCGGCCAACCGCGTACCCCTTCAGTCCTTCGAAGCTGCCCTTCAAACACTCGAAACCATCGTGCGATAGCCCCACGGTGGGCGCCAACTGTCGTGGATTTGTCACGGCAGATGTCCTCATGAAAGGACTTAGTCGTGGAGCCATCGCTACGGGTTAGCTTGAAGGGCTTAAACCGGACAAGGGACACGGGAGTTTATACTAGTTCGGCCCCTTCAATGAAGGTAAAAGCCTACGTCTAGTTTGTGATGGGATTATTGGGGTTTCGATGACCAGGGAGCGAATACGCTTTGCCTGAGTCTCGAGTTGTTGTTATCTATCCCTGAACCGCCGCCGGGTCGTCCCTTTATATACACAGGGTGACGCCCGACCAGTCTACAGAGTCCCGAGGCTGGCTCATACAGGTGTCCAGCCCGGTCTCTTCCTTTCCCTAACTTACAATACAAGTTATAAAAATATGGTGGTTTACCGCTATGGGCCCTAATCCGCCTCTGGGCTCTGGGCCCCTAGTCTTATCAGTAAAACGCCATCTTCTTTGTCTTCCTAAGCTTCAGTATAGTTGAGCGTGAACCGGCCCCTCCTGGGCGGTTTACCCTCAGTAGTTATATCCTCAACACCCCCCCTTGCTCCGGCTATATATAGCGCTCCCCACCTCGTTTTCGAGCCAAGCACCACTCCACCCAACCTCCACGAACACGTAGACAAGCAGAAGCTCGGTCGGGCTGGCCTCTGGCCGTCGCCCCGACCAGAGGACTCCGACGATCCCCGCAGGCCAGCTGCCGCTCTCCGGTGCCTATCGAGCTCAAGCAACTACTTGGGCGGGGCATTGGTGATCCGTTGGTGCTGCCTGGACGCCGCCAAGCCCTCGGAACCGCCCCTAGCCGTCGTCTTCAACCGCTCTGGTGAAACCCGTCCGCCACCGTTGCTTGCGAGCTCAACTGTGAGCAGCTCCGTCCACCTCTCGCCAAGCCACGGGTACGGGCAGGTGCGCCACGAGCCCCGCTTCAATCCTATCCCTCTAGTCTAGCACCAACCCCCCTCATCACCGGCGTAAGCTCCGGCGAAACGCCGCCCCCCTCTGAAATCGATCCCCCTCTCTCTCTCGTGACGGGCGAGGCCTAGTGTCAGCCTCACCACTCGCGCCCGAAGTGGTACGAGTGGAGGCGCACTCCCGTTTTACGCCTTCGACGTCACCCCCTGGTTTCTGTTTAATTCAAATTTAATTTAAAAATTTGACTAAACTTTGACCAGCCACCATTTCTAAACCATAAGTTGTCGGATTTCGGGTTCCGGCAGACCCTTGAGGTTCGTACACTGGGGTGCGCGCGGAGATCCAACCCTCCACCGTCTCGCACCTCGCCGAATCGCTGGGACCTAAACTACTAAACGGAACAGCACGAGAGACACGAGATTTATCTTTGGTTCGAGCCATCATTGTGGTGTAATACCCTACTCCGGTGTGTGGTGTGGTAGATTGCCTCTTGGGCTGATGAGGAACAATACAAGGAAGAAACAGCCTCATGAGGGTCATTCTTGGCGGGTGTGATGAACTGCTAGGTGGGGTTCAGTCGCTCTAGCTACTGGTTTCTTGATGAGGATTCGGATCTCGGTTCTTCCGCCCTGGGGGTGGCTACTCCTATTTATAGGCGAAAGCCCTGGGCCTCTTCCCAAATATTGAGCGGGAAGGGCGCCAACAATTGGCCATTTTGAAGGGGAACAGCGGGTACACTTATCCTGACTAAAGTTGGTCCTCGCCTGCCAAAGGCTCTCTGGTGATGGCCTTTGCTTGGGCTCCACGATGATTCCCTTCCAGCCGTTGGGCTGGTCTTGGTCTTGTTGCACCGAAGCGGATGCCTTTGCTTGATGCTCTCGCTGCGCCTGCTCCTTTGCACCAAAGAGGAAAGGAGGACACTCCATGGCTGGCGCCTTGATCGGGCGCCCTTGGTGCGTCATGGCTTGCGTCATGGGCACCTCGCGAGGTGCCTGCCTTGAACTCTCCGCCTCCTCATGAGCTGGCCCCAGCGAGGCCGTGCACGAGGAAGCTCCTTGTCGTCCGCCCCTTGAGGTCTGGCCCCTCAGGGTCTTGAGCTTGCGTTGATGAAGATGGGCCGTGATGGGCCTCCTTGAGGCACGCCGCGAGCCGCAGTGAACAAGTCTGGGGACCCCGTTCCCGAGCAAGCAGATAGCCCCGGGCCGCAGCGCGCCCGAACTTGGCCGGCAGAGGAGAAAGGGCAAGTCTGCGTCGCGAGCCCCTAACATCTTTGCGGCCTTGGGCGCCGTGGCGATTGATTGGACGCGTCGCCTTTGCTTCCCCATGATGGCTCGGTAATCACCGGACTCGACAAGTCCCACGCATGCAGAGTCGGTCATGATTACCGGTGATCGTGGAGGCGGCGGTTCGCCTTCACGGCTATAAGAAATGCGGGCAGCGCGCGCCCTTCCGATCTATCCTTCTACTTCTCCTCCTCCTCGTTTAAATGCGGGTTGCCATGGCTCCGATCCGCCGGTTCTCCACGGAAGAGAAAGGAAAGGCTCCTCAAGAGGATCCTGACCTGCTCCCCCCAAAGAAGCGGCTTGCCCTCTTGTGTCAGGGCAAGAGCGCTCGCCAGGAGGCGCCCATGCCCTGGTGCGAGCGGCCGCCACCAGGGTTCCCTCTTCCCTTGTACGCGCACATTGGCAGCTCTGAAGGAGGCGATGCCGGGCGCCACGAGCGGCGCCACCAACGATGCCGGCGAGTCACGAAGGTGTGCGTCTTCCCCCCTGGAGTCCACGCTGAGGGCTCCTGCCGGGAGTTCGTGCTTCACGTCGCCATGCCTCCTAAATCTTGGATTTGTCTTCCTTCTTTCTTCGCCTCCGTCGTCCGGCAGGGGGAACCCCTGGGACTCTGGCTGCTTTCGGCCACGGCACCCTCGCATGACAGGCGAGAGGTCGATGGTTGCCCAGGCGAGGTCTTCATGACTTCGAGGCTAGGGCGAGGTCGCCCGGGTCTGCAGGACGAGGGCGCCCTCACGATCCACCCAGGTACGATGGTGCTTGGTGGTGTCCTTCAAGGTCTTGACGTGGAGGGTGCGTCGGCCGGAGTGCTGCCGGGAGAGGTGGTCGGGATCTGCTGCGGTGAGATAGAGGTTGGCCGATTGCTCCCTTGGCGCTCCTCGGCGGCGAAGGCGCCGGAGGATCCAGCGACTCACCCGAGCTCTTAGCGGCCTTGAGAGGCGGCGGCAGCAGCTCTGAGCCTCCGAGCCTGCGTCGCACCGGGCGAGGCGGGCTCGTCGGTCGTCGCCGCCCCTGATCTGGATGGGGTTGGCGCCGGACCGGGTGGACCACTGTTGGTGATGGCATCTGCCGCGATGCCCCCTGTAGTTAGGATTCCTTAGGATGCGCGCCTTTTGTTCCTGCGAGGGGCCAAGAATATACCCCGCGGGGGCTTGTAAGATGTTTGCAGCTCCATCCGTCAATATAATCCTTTTTATGAAGCAGTGTGAGATGCTCATTCCGTTCTAGCTCAGTTTCCTCCTTTCAGTCCTCACGAGGGCCTGATGCTCTGCGCCGACAGGTCCCAGTCCCAAGGCGGCTTCAGCCGTCGCTGGTATGCTGGTCGCGATGCCGTGGTCAAGGCGAGGTGGCGGCCCGAGGTCCGGTGAGAGCCCCTGAGTCGCGATGCTCAGGGGGTCCCCCTTGGCGCTCAAGCAGCCATCATTCGGTGAGAAAGGAGAGCGATGCTGCTAACACGGGGTTGCATTGAGTGTGGGGATGGTGTTGCGATAACTAGTGTGTCCGGAGGGTGACTTATCTCGAGGGTCAGGACAATGCTTCCCGCTGCGGCGCTAGGTCCGTGCCTAGGCCGGCGAGAGGTTGCGTGGCGAGGTCGTTTCGTGCTCCTTGGAGGGACCCTGCAGGTTCACCACAAAAGGAACGAGAGCTCGCCGTGGCGATCGTTAGTTTTTCCATTAGTTGCTTGGGAGAGGCGCGAGAGGCCTCGCGAGGTGTATCTTGGCACCCGTGAGCCAGCAGGACTCCTGAGGCCCTACCTCAAGGCGGGTTGCGCTGGCTCAGGCCTTACCT
This sequence comes from Aegilops bicornis, assembly GCA_021605145.1. Lineage (NCBI taxonomy): Eukaryota > Viridiplantae > Streptophyta > Magnoliopsida > Poales > Poaceae > Aegilops > Aegilops bicornis. The sequence goes on along the minus strand of CM038670.1, from coordinate 573,595,664 downwards.
TGAGTGTGTTCACTGCAAATTTGGCCGGATCTGCGGTGCTCTCGTCTTGGTCCCGGCTCTCGGGCTGGTCTCGGTAGTCGCTAGTAAGCCAGGTCGCGATGCCATGGTCAAGATCCGGAGGTGAGGGCGGAGAGCGGTAGGAGCCACGAGTCGCGATGCTCGGGCACCCCCTTTAACGCATAAGGCTGGGTTAGATGCAGCAACTCTCGTCCTCGGGTCCCGGCTCTCGGGCTGGTCTCAACCGTCGGCCGGCAAGCCGGTCGTGATGCCATGGACAAGACCCGGTGAGGGTGAGGGCGGAGAGCGGTAGGAGCCACAGGTCGCGATGCTCGGGCACCCCCTTTAACGTGCAAAAGCCGGGTTAGATGACAAAACTCTACATCCTCGGGTCCGGCTCTCGGGCTGGTCTCAGCCGTCGGGCAAGCCGGTCGCGATGCCATGGACAAGACCCGGAGGGTGAGGGCCGGAGAGCCGGTAGGAGCCCTGAGTCACGATGCTCAGGCACCCCCCCTTTAACGTGCAAGATTCCGCCACCCAGGAAAAGGCACCAAATAACAAGCATGGTGGAGCGAGAGCATGATCCTAAGGAAAACGTAAGAAGGATACATGCTGCATTTGGGGCCAGGCCCGGCGGCTTGGGGATGATGCAGCCGAGGCGCCCCTAACACGATAGGCTAATGACATGAAATAAAAGGGATACATGCCGCGAGGAGCGGACCCATAGCGGCTGGGGATAATCACAGCCACAGAAAAGGCGCTCCCCAACCGTAAACAAAACTTAAAGATGTCACCTAGTGATGTTGGGGACGAAGGGGTGTTGGTGTAGCAGACTCGGTGGGCTGCGGAGCCGATCCTCACGAGCCCCGAGCCGGGGCCTTGGGAGAGATCCGGGAGGCTGGTGGCTCCTCGCGGGCCATCTCCAGCTCCGCCGAGGGCTGCGGCGTGCTGACCTCTCGAGCCCCAAGATGGCCCTCATGAGATCTTTGGTGCTGAGTAACCGCGTTTGGCGGTGCCGTGAGGCATCTGCGAGTAGTAATGGGGCGGGCCCTCGCAACGTCCCACTCGCGAGGGCCAGAGGCGCTCTTGAGACGCGGCTCGGTTGAGCCCGTGTATGTCGATGCAGACGCGTAGCCCACCATCCTCGCCTGGATGGGGGGCCACACCGGGTAGGCGGCGGCTGCCCCTCATGACCCTTGACTCCTGTAGCTCCTGAATGGCCTTCCTGACGAACTCCTGAGGGTTCGGCCCTCCTTGCCTTGCTCTTGCTTGCGGGAAACGTGCTTCGAAGCATGCCCCCACGTGGTGCCCAAGCGCCTCCCTTGTGACCTTGGCGAGGTCGGCGGCCCTCCAGGGGAGAGCCCCCGAGCCCGGCCTGAGGAGGGCGTCGGGCGTGCTTTCCTATGCGATGGAAGGAGGCTCCCCCTGGCCGGGCGCGGGCCCTGAGGGGCCTGCCTCTTGAGGAGCCGGGCCGGTCGATGTCTTCTTCTTCTTGGGTGCAGCCTCGGGAGGCCTCCTGCTGCTGTGGTGCAGGTCTTCTAGCGATCACGGCCTGAAAGGCTCGCTCCGGGGAGCCTGCTTCGTCTCTCTCTTCCACAGGGCACCGTGATGACCCGCCGCTTCTGGCATCTTGAGGGCGTTGTAGCCGTGGTGGAGTTCTGACCATGAACTTGGCGGCGCCAGGAACCCGAGGATGGCGGTGTACGGCAGGCGGATGTGGGCGACGTCGAAGTCGATGAGCTCGGTGTGGTAGTTGTCGCGAGCCTCGAAGGTGACAGGAAGGCGGACCTGCCCGATCGGGACCGTGGAGCCGTCGGTGACTCCGGAGAAAGGCTTGGTTGGCTGAAGTTGGTATGTAAGGCACTTGAAGATTGTTGAATGTTTCCACGCAGACGGGACATTGAGTCCTGCCCGCCCGTCGATGAGGGTCTTGGTGACCAACACGTTGCTAATGATTGGGGAACAAAGCATCGGAGAACTCCGGCTGTGGCACGCACTTGAGCTGATCCGCTGAGCTGAACGTGATGGCGCCACGCCCGACCACTGAGAGTCTGCGGACCTCGAGCTTGGGGAGGACTGCATTCACTTTTTGGGCGAACTTCTTGAAGATGCGCCATGAGGATGGGGCTTGAGCTCCCCAGGATCTGCAGGCGATCGCCGCGGTTCTGGAAGCCCCAGCCCCCTCGTCTGATGGCGGTCCTCATTTCTCCTTGGCTGCGGCGGCGTGGAGGGAGGCCTGCGTTCCCTGCAGGCGATCCTCGCGAGGCTGATCCCTCCGGCCTCCCTCATGGCGGGTCTTGTAACGGTCCTCGCGAGGTTGGTCGCGCCACCCTTGGCGCGGGCCGCGGTCTTCCCAGCGTCCTGCATTCCTTCCTCCTCCTTGGCCTTAGCCCCGGTCGCTGCGCTCGAGGCGTCTGCCGACCCTTCCTTCGCGTACAGCCCGAAGCTCTTGGCATTCATTGGTGTTGTGGGTGTGGAGGTCATGGTACATGCAGTACCGACTGCCCTTGGAGGACTCGGGCTGATCTCTGGCTCGCTTGGTGTGCAGTTCGGCGCGGTCTGGCAGCCCTGCGCTTCCGTCCTTGGCCTTGGACTTCTTTTCTTGGGATCCGTGGCGGGCAGCTCGAGGGAGTGAGGCGCCCCTCCTCAGCCTGGCGCGCACTTGGTCGCCAAGTTGAACAGCTCAAGGAGGTGCACAGATCTTCATGCATCGCCAGCTCCTCCTTCATCTTGATGTCGCGCACGCCGTCGGAGAAGGCAGAGATGATGGCCTCCTCCGTTACCCTGGGGATCTTGAGGAGTGCGCTGTTGAAGCGTTGGATGTACTTTTGCAGGGTTTCCCTGGCTGCTTCTTGATTCGGCGCATGTCGCTCACGGCGGGTGGCCGGTCGCGAGTATCCTGGAAGTTGGCGATGAAGCGGGTGCGCATCTCGGCCCAGGAAGAGATCGTGCTTGGGGCCAGATTCAGGAGCCAGGTGCGGGCTCCGTCCTTGAGCGCCGTGGGAAACCAGATCGCCATGACCTTTTCATCCCGGTTGGCAGCTTTGATGCCCAGCTCGTAGAGCTGGAGGAACTCCGTAGGGTCAGTTGTGCCGTCGTAGCGAGGAGGCACGTCTAGCTTGAACTTGGCGGGCCACGCGACGCCCTTGCCTTCGGAGGTGAAGGCGCGGCAGCCCGCCCGTGGCCGGGGGCCTCGGGCGACGAGAGCTTGGTCTTGCGGGCCTCCCTGCGCCCGTGGGCTGAGGCAGCGCAGGTCCTGATGTCTTTGGGCGGGGGCGCTTCGGGCAGCTTCTTGTGGGCGAGAACTTCTTGACAGCTCTGCTCATGCAGCGCCGGGCGCCTGGCGGAGCGGGTTCCGCCCAGAGGCGCGCCTTGGGGCGAGCACCTTCTTGAGGAGGAGGCGGTGAGGCACCCGGGAGCTTCATCGCCCAGCGAAGCGGGTGCGGTGCAGCGAGACGGAGACGGTCTTGGCGCCTCCGGCCAGCCGACGAGCTTCGGCGACTTCGGTCGAGCCATTCTTCGTAAACGTCGTCGGCGAAGCGGTAGCGCAGGAGCTCGTTGCCGCAATGAGTGCAGCTCGGGCCTCCATGGCGCGCGAAGCGCGTGGCGAAGAACCAGCGGGGGTGGCGAAAGCGTGGCGGTGCGGCCGTCCGCCTCATGGGCCAGTCTTTGGGGCGATGCTTGCTGCTGCGTTCCCCGCCGGGCAGTGGTGGCGTTGACGGCAGGTGACGAGAGCAGCGAGGACGCCCGCCGGCAGGAGCTGTCTAGGAGACATGGGAGGCGAAGCGGCTCGGCGCTTCAGCCTTGAGCGGCAGGCGTCGAACATGGTTGCGGTGGTCGGGGAAGAACGAGGTGACGAAGGCAGATTCGGCGCACCCCTACAGCGCGCCAAATGTCGGATTCGGGTTCCGCAGACCCTTGAGGTTCGAACACTTTGGGATGCACGCGGAGATCCAACCCTCCACCGTCTCGCACCTCGCCGAATCGCTGGGACCTAAACTACTAAGCGGAACAGCACGAGAGACCACGAGATTTATCTTTGGTTCGGACCACCATTGTGGTGTAATACCCTACTCCAGTGTGTGGTGTGGTAGATTGCCTCTTGGGCTGATGAGGAACAATACAAGGAAAAACAGCCTCGCGAGGGTCTGTTCTTGGCGGGTGTGATGAACTGCTAGGTGGGGTTCAGTCGCTCTAGCTACTGGTTTCTTGATGAGGATTCGGATCTCGGTTCTTCCGCCCTGGGGGTGGCTACTCCTATTTATAGGCGAAGGCCCTGGGCCTCTTCCCAAATATTGAGCGGGAAGGGCGCCAACAATTGGCCATTTTGAAGGGGAACAGCGGGTACACTTATCCTGACTAAAGTTGGTCCTCGCATGCCAAAGGCTCTGGTGATGACGCCTGCTTGGGCTCCACGATGACTCCCTTCCAGCCGTTGGGCTGGTCTTGGTCTTGTTGCACCGAAACGGATGCCTTTGCTTGATGCTCTCGCCTGCGCTTGCTCCCTTTGCACCAAAGAGGAAAGGAGGACACTGCGCGGCTGGCGCCTGACTGGCGCCCTTGGTCGTCATGGCTTGCGTCATGGGCACCTCGCGAGGTGCCACTGCCTTGAACTCTCCGCCTCCTCATGAGCCAGCCTGACGAGGCCGTGCACGAGGAAGCTCCTTGTCGTCCGCCCATGAAGGCTTGGCCCCTCGCGAGGGTCTTGAGCTTGCGTTGATGAGGATGGGCCGTGCTGGGCCTCCTTCGAGCCACGCCGCAGGCCGCAGGTAGGCAAGTCTGGGGACCCCCGTTCCCAGAACGCCGACATAAGTCCAAATGAATTGATTATTTTTGCATTGCCTTTGTTACAGAAAGCTCTAGCAGCACACCAAAGGGTTGATTTTTGTCTGCTGTCTAGAATTTCTGGTGATTTTCAGAATGTGTTTTGACAATTATTTTTTTGGTTTTCAATTATTTTCAGAGGGAGAAGCTTGTCTTGAAGGAAACCAAGAGGAGTGTGATCCTCCTCTACACTAAGGCAAGCCACACCAGCATTTGGATGGTGTTATTTCAATATCTATGATTTTCTACTTGAATATGAGTTCTTATTTGCATTTAAAATTTGATAAATAATTTTGGTAAATTGCTAGTTACTTTATTCTGCTAGATGTGCTTGTTTTAGTTACTGGTTGAATGCATGAACTTGTTTGGTTAAGTAGAGTAAGATTTGCACTATGCATATTGCTATGGAAATTAATGGTAGTAATATTTACTAAGTGATATTTTCATTTAAATAGAGAACTAATAAAAATATTGCTTGATGATAAAATGAGTTATAACCACTGATTTTTGAACTTTAGTGTTGCAAGATAATTATGTGATTAAGTTTGATCCATGAATATGAGTTGTTTGCTTTGCATGACGAGTATTTGCATGAATTTTTTTATATCATGTTATTGATAAAAGTTTTTATCAAAGTTAACCTGGATTAAGTTCAACTTGAATATGATGTTGATCACATCATGGTGCCACTGAATCGGGTTTTTAATTCAGTGCGACCACATTTACCTTATGGGAAGGTCTTGATTTGGTCCTCTGTTATGGCTCTCACTGGTGCCTCCCGCGGGGGAAGGTTATGGGCGTGCATACCCTGGCCCGGTAGGCAGACATAACCTTGTGTGCTCATTTTTTGTTTTTATGGTACCTTGTCCCCGTTTGGGACCGTTTTTCCACGATGGTGGCCGTTGGTGTCTTTGGTAGACACGGGGCCACCCAAGACCTAGCCCTGAGGGGGAGTTGGTCGGAGTGGCCGGGGAGAGTTCATGACAAAAGGAAGGTTTCGTCGGGATGCTTTGGTCCACCCGTATGGGAATGCGAGTCCAGGTATTCCGTAGTGTGGGTAAAGTGCGCTACCTCTGCAGTGTGTATTTAATCTATCGATGGCCGCGTCCTTGGTTATGGGCATAACTCGGAAGTAAGTCATACCATGGATCAACTTTTATAATAAATCTTGCAAACTAAGTAATTGTTGTGATGCATGGTTTCTAGCTGAATCTGGAACACTCGAGGTGTTCATGAGTAATTGGTTTCAGGTGTGACCCCGGTGTGGTCACCGTTTGGTTACGAGGTAATCGTCTGGTAAGCGAGTCCGTGTGACTCGGTGCACTGTTTGGCTGCATTGCATCTGTAGTATTTCTTGCACTGATTTAACCTGATTAATTATCATGATATTGTGTCATCGTGCTTATGTTTGTTGTGAGCTTGCAAGTACATTCAATGTACTGACCTGGCATGTTATGCCAGCTTTCAGACAAGTCGATTTGCATCGTAGCGCATCTCGTGTCTAGGCCGTGTCCACGTCGGTGTCCCTGTGATATGGAGTTCCACTTCATCGTTCTCCCGCTGCCGCGTAGTTCGTGCGATTGAGGCCCCGTCATGTTCATTAAATAATGTACATATCTTGTCCGTGCCACCGTGTGTGCTGTTTGGCCTTGTATCTCGATGTAATATCAGACCTATGTAATCCGCTAGCATCAATAAAGCAATTGTTTATGTACCATGTTGTTGTGTATTGCCAGAAGACTCGATCTCTGGGCAGGCAATGCGGGGTAAACCGGTTGCTCTGAGATGGGGTGCCACATCAGGGAGCTCCCCGGCATTGCTGACGGTCGCACCATGTGCCTCCGTCAGGGCGCCGTTGAGCGTGTCCTTCTCCTTGGACAGTTTCAGGGCCTGGTCTTTTAGCTCGTCCCGCTCCACCTCCAGCTCCTTCACCCTGCCGGCGTGAACCAGAGCCTGGGCATCGAGCGCCTCCTTGTGCCTCTGCTCTAGCTCTTGGGTCCACTGCGCGACGAGCTTCCCACCTCCTCATCCTTGCCACGGAGCGTTGTGGCAAGCTTCTCCTCGTGAGTAGCAAGGTCCTCCTCCTGGGAGTTCAACGCGGCCTGGTGCTGGGTTCGAGCGGCCTCACCTTCGGCGGCCAGGTTCTTCACCGTCTCTTGGGCCTTCTCGATGTCGGCATGCTTCATGGTGAGCTCCACATCACGCTTGGCCAGCTCGCCTTGGGCTGCCTTCAGCTCCTCACAAGCCGGGCGGAACCAAGTCTGCGTCTCAGCGACGTGCACCTTGAGGTCCGCCTCCGCCTTGTCCACCGTTGCCATCCTGGACTTGGCCTTGTCCAGGCGGGCGCGGTGGAGCGCCTGGAGCTTCCGGAAATTGGCGCCCATGGCCTGGAGAAGCCGCTCCTCCTGAGAACCGTCGCCACCGGTGCTCGGCTCGTCAGCAACCTCGAGCCCGGTGGTAGCAAGCACCTCCTCGTCGAACACTTCTCCCTCGACGGGCGCCCTGGAGCTCGATGCCCCTGGAAGGTGGATGAAAAGGTCGTCACCCACCCTCAGATACCTGCCGGAGCCAGAGGCAGCGGAGGAGGAAGGCTGGTCATCAACCACCTCCTCCTCGGCAGCGGCCTTGCCAGCCTCCCCGGCAGGCCCCGTGCTGGCCTCCTCGGCAGTAGCCTTGTCGGGCTCGGCCCCTTGGCGGCATCCTCGACAGCACCCTTGGCGGCCTCCTCGGCGACGATCTTCTCGGCCTCCGCCTCGGTGGCCTTGGCGACATCCTCGATGATGGTGTCTATGTCCTCTGGGGTCCGCCGAGGGGGATCTGGATACCGAGAAGGGGGTGAGGCGAGGCCAAGACCAAGAATTCAGAAAGAACAGAAAAAAGAACAGGGACGGAAGGCAAGTGACTTACCCGTGCCGGGCTGGGAAGCAGAGGTCCCCTTCCCGCGAATGTTTGGCGCCGAGGCAAAGCCACCAGCGCCCGAGTTCGCCTCCTCCTCCTCCTCCGTGTGCATGGGCTTGGTGCTTGGCTCCCTTGCCAGGGACGCCCCTCGGGCGGCGTGGTTGATGGGGGCGACGTGTTGGGGGTAGCCCTCTGTGGCTCCTCCTGCTGTTGTCCCCCTCCTGCAATCACGGCAAGGTTAGCACCAAGGGATCGTGCCCCTAACACACGTTGACGAGGGGCAAGTGATGGACTTACGCTGGGGGCTGTGCTGGGGGCTGCTGTCTGGACTGCTCAACACCACCAGCGGTGCGCCAGCAGCACTTGTTGGGGGTTGGCCGCCCGCTGAAGCCTTGGCCCTCTTCACCCTCTGGGCCAGCGTCTCCGCGTCCCTGCAAAGATGAAAACAAGTCGAGATAAGTGGCACAGTCTGAGGGGGATGGAGATGACAGAAAGGAACAAGATACTTACTCGTCCTCCACCTCCTCCTCTGATGCCTTCCTCTTCCTCCTTGGGCTGAGGGACCCGAAGTCGAATGTGACCTCTGCGTCATCATCTGCCGGAGGAGGGGAAGCGGATGGAGTTCGAGGGCGTTTGGACGAAGAAGAGGTAGTTGCTCTCTTCTTCGCCACCGCGGCCTTCACCGACTTCTTCACCGCCACGGCCCTAGTCTGGCGCCCGAACCCCTCCTGGGCTTGCCGCAGTTGTACGGCCTACTGGGCCAGACCGGCTCGCCAGAGGTGGCCCGCCGCAGGACTCGCCCTCTCCCCGTGGCTGGAGGGTCGACGGCCTCGGCCTCCTCCGACGATGACTCGTCGACCACATCTTCAACGAGAGGGGCCCTGGTACCAGCGCTGCTGGCCTCCCCAGTGGCCTCCGCCCACTGGGCGAGCTCCTTCTCCTCCTCTTTCACCACGGCCTTGTCCTCCACGCCGCCGGTGCAGCCGGCCTCCTTGGCAAGCTCCGCCTCCACCGCCTTGGCGGCGATGTAGTCCAGCTCCGCCGGGGTGGTGTCTTGGACAAGCCACGACTCGGCGGTGACGTACTTCTCCTCCGGGGGGTCGAAAAATTCCTACACCTGATCCTCTGGCGGCTCGTCCCAATTTGGGACGAGGTCGTGCGCGTTGAACTCCGGCATCATGGCGATGATGTCGCTCCGACACGAGTTGTTGCTCAGCGGGACCACCCCTGCCGGCAACTTGAACAGGGGGCCCCTGGCGGGCTTGTCGGCCTTCGCAGCGGCCCTCGCGGCCTTGCCGGACCGCTCGACCTTGCCGTCGCGGTTCACGTCGAGCTGGAAGAGCCGCTGGCAGAAGTGCCCCGTCACCGTGTGGTTGTGGTCCAAGCCGGGGCGGAGCCTCATGATGTCGGCGGCGTTCGTGAAGAGCCAGGCTGGCCTCCCCTTGTTGTTCAGCGAAGCGATTCAGCGGCGGGTGAAATCCGCCCCGATCATCTCAAGGGTGAGTCCGGCCTCGGTGAGACGGAGAATCCTGGTGGTGGCGACCATGAGCTTCTTGTCGTTGAGGTCGACGTCGCTCCAGTCGTCCCTATGGACCGGTGGTGCGTGGTGGACCTGGCAGAAGTCCGGCGGATCCTTCTCTTCAGTCCAGCACCACCGGCCCCGCCACTCCTCCCGGCAGTAATCATATATACCATTAGCGTAAAAAGCCAAGGTTTTATCATCATTAAATTTGCATGAAAAGGGAAGGTGTGGAGCCTTCATCCTAGAGCAACAAGTATAATCATGTCTCAAGCATAGTTGCCGAGCATACCAATGCAACATTTGAATTTGATCCCATAATAGTTTTGTCGGTGTACAAAAGTAGGGGCACTCCTTTGTACCCCTTTACCTGTGCACGGGCAATCAGAGCCGCGCACCGCGGCCACACGAAGCAGGGCAGAAGAGGGGAGCTGAAGAGAAGCCTAAGCACAAGAAAACCAAGGCAACGCCAAGAACAGAAACACCAAAGAGCAAGAGGGCAAGGTGGACTCCCCCGGCAAGGCCCATGCCGGGGCGGCCTCTGCGGCCCGGCAAGAAGCCTTGCGGGCGACTAACACCAACAGAGCGAGCCACCCTTGAGCCCACGGGTTCCGACCCAACAAACTACGTTGGACCCCAGGGCTCGGGAGGCGCCTCTGTGGTGGCATGCAGATCTTCGTCAAGATCATGAACATGTGAGATCAGATGAGGACTAGAAGACGGCGACCCTCGACGGGATCCCAGTCGAGGGAATCCACAAGACCCCCGAGAAGCGCCTTGCCAGGGACGACTGCAATACCACGGCAAGACCCTTGTTGGGCCCCCGGCAAGGCCCTTGCCGAGGACATCAGCGGAGCCACAGCCAGGCCCGCGTCGACCAAGACTCCGCCGTCTCATGCAGCTCCAAGCCCAACCAGCTGGGCGGGCACCTGCGTGGCAACATGCGGCTTCCAGACCAGCTCAGCAAGCACCTGCGTGGTGGCATGCAGATCTTTGTGAAGACTCCACCACCGCGCCACCTCAGCAGCCTGCCTGCCTACATGGCGCCGCATGCATGGCCTGGGCGCATGTCGAAGCAAGGCGGAGCGGCAACAGACGGGACGGGCCTCATTCCCGTCCCCGATAAAGCTAATGGACACCTAAGTAGCGCATTTAATGTGTTTTGTTCCCTAATGCTAGGCGATAAGCTTGCGCACTGTAGACCTTTCCACCTCCTGTGTGCCACTATGGCAACCCCTTTTGCCTGTAAAAGGAGGCCCGAGGCGACCAGGAGGGGGATTCGGCTCTTTTGGGCGAGTTGAACCCCGCAGCTAGCTCAAGAACACAAGAACACTCAATACATCCACCAAAGCAGGATTAGGGTATTACACATCCTCGCGGCCCGAACGTGGGTAAACGATCCGTGTGCTTCCTGTTAGACCTGCTCTTCTCACGACCCCGCGCCCGCCAACCGTAGAAGGGATTCCAGCGATCCCATAGGTGTCGTTTCCACCGACAAGTTTCCCTTTTTGAGTCAAGCGATAATCCCTAAAGTATTTGATCCAACGTGTCTCCCATTAAATAATTGAATGGGGTTTTCTCAAGATTATTAAAGTAGTGCATAATATCTTTGACATAATGAGCATCGAGGGTTTTAGGAGGTTCCCCATCTCCATGAGTAGCAAGTAAACCTATTTTTTTTGGTATTTCATGTTCCATATCCATAACTAAAGACAGAGAACAACTTAGAACAGCAAATAAAAATTACTTAGTGATAAAGCAAACAAGGACACATGAGAATATTCACCCCACGCTATAACTCCCTGGCAACGATGCTAGAAAAAGGTCTTGATAACCCACAAGTATAGGGGATCAATTGTAGCCTCTTTCGATAAGTAAGAGTGTCGAACCAAACGAGGAGCTAAAGATAGAACAAATATTCCCTCAAGTTCTATCGACCACCGATACAACTCTACGCACGCTTAACGTTCGCTTTATAGAACAAGTATGAAACTAGAAGTACTTTGTAGGTGTTGTTGGATAGGTTTGCAAGAATATAAAGAGGACGTAAATAAAAACTAGGGGTTGTTTAGGTAAAGAAGCAATAAAGTTAGTATAGCGAGTGTGGAAAAGTGGTGGTAGGAGTTGTGGAATTGTCCCTAAGCAATTGACTACGTTACTAGACCGATAGCAAGTTTTATGTGGGAGAGGCCACTGCTAGCATGTCATCCCTGACTTGGAATTCTATGCACTTATGATTGGAACTGTTAGCAAGCATCCGCAACTACTAACGTTCATTAAGGTAAAACCCAACCATAGCATTAAGATTTATTGGTCCCCCTTCAATCCCGTATGCATCAATTTATATGCTAGGTTGAAGCTTCTGTCACTCTTGCCCTCCAATATATAGTCCTATCAACATAAAACTAACCCTATGGTGATCCACGCGCGCGCTCATATGATGGGCACCAAAGGACAGCAACATGACCACAAGCAAATTAAACCAATGATAGCAATTCACCAATTACCGATAGGACAACGAAAATCTACTCAGACATCATAGGATGGCAACACATCATCGGATAATAATATGAAGCATAAAGCACCATGTTCAAGTAGAGGGTACAGCGGGTTGCGGGAGAGTGTACCACTGTAGATAGATGGCGGAAGGTGATGAAGAAGTTGGTGAAGATGATGGAGGTGTTGGTGTAGATTGCGGTGACGATGATGGCCCCGGCAGCGTTCCAGCACCACCGGGAGAGAGGGGGAGAGAGCCCCCCTTCTTCTTCTTCTTCCTTGACCTTCTCCCTAGATGGGAGAAGGGTTTCCCCTCTGGTCCTTGGCTTCCATGGCATGGGAGGGGCGAGAGCCCCTCCGAGATTGGATCTGTCTCTCTGTATCTCTCTGTTTCTGCGTTCCAGATTCTGCCCTTTCACCGTTTCTTATATTCCCGGAGATTCGTAACACCTATTGGGATGAAATTTGAACACGATTTTTAGCCGGATATTGGCTTTCTTGCGGCGAAAGAAGGGCACCAACCGCCTTACGGGGTGGCCATGAGGGTCAGGGGCGTGCCCACCCCCTGCCTCGTGGCCCCCTCGGGCATCGTCTCGTGTTGATTCTTCTTCCCAAAAATCACATATATTCCAAAAAAATCTCCGTCAGTTTTTATCCTGTTTGGACTCCGTTTGATATGGATTTTCTGTGTAACAAAAACATGCAACAAAACAGGAGGCACTTTGAGCCTTTGGATCAATATGTTAGTCCCAAAAATAGTATAAAAAGTTGCCAAAAGTATGTAAAACTTGTAGAATATTGGCATGGAACAATCAAAAACTATAGATACAACAGACATATAAGTTGGTGATGTTCACATGTCATACACAGTTCTGAATAAGGGACCGTGTCTGATGACACTTTGCGCGCCAGTTTTTTCGCAGAAGCGATTCCAAATTTTTGGCTTCCGCGGAAATATCTACCTCCCCGCCCCATCCCCCTTACCAAAAGCCAAATTCCCCCTGTTTCCGCCTTCCTTTCCAAGTTGAAACCTTCACTCCTTGCTTGCAACGCCGCCTCCTCGCCGGTGACTCTCCTCCACGCTGCTCGGCCTTGTCTATCGAGGCAGGTAATCCACACCCGACCCCCATCCTCCTCCTCCTTCCACATGCCACATGCCCCGACCGCCAGCGCGACACCTTCCACCCAAATCACCGACCCTAAGCCATGGTGCATGCAGTATAGCCAGGATCTCAAGGAGCATTTGGCAGCGAAGAAGCAAATCGCAGCCGCACGTGCGGATGAGGTCGCGATGGCTGCCATTCGTACCGACCCCCAGATCTTGGAGGAGCACCTTGCCATTTGCTAGCTATGCCGGTTAAGCATGTTTACCCGTTGCGTGTGCTGCTCCTGCCTTTCCTTCAAAATTCTAGTGAATTGTGCTATCTAATTTTACCATGCAATCTGTTGCTCTAGTGTATATGTTTTATATGTCGTGCAGTGTGGTGCTCACTTATTAACTGTTTTGTTAATTAGTTGTCAGCTTCGGTTAACTGTTTGGTTCAATTCTGCAAATGTGATGTTCAATTCTCGAGGCTGCAATTTTGTATTGTCTTCCATGTGAGAAATAAATCGAATTTATCTTTACAAAATACATGAGAAACGAATACAATTGCTATATTTCCAAGTTATCAAGCATGCTTGGTTTGGTTATACATTGTGCAATGTGGTGCTCAGTTAACGTTTGGTTCATTTGTGTTGTGGTGTTTAGTTAACTGTTTGGTTCAATTCTGCAACGCGGTGTTCAATAGTTGTGGGTGCATGCTGTTATTGTATACCATGTGAGGAATAAATTGAATTTGGCTGTAGTAAATACATGAGAAACGAATACAATTGCTATATTTTCCAAGTTGTTAAGCATGCTTGGTTTGGTTAACTGTCTGATCTTCTATTAGGAGTATGTTATATTGTGCAATGTGGTGCTTAGTTAATGTTCGGTTCATTTATTGTGGTGTTTAGTTAACTGCTTGGTTCAATTCTGCAATGCAATGTCCAATTGTCGTGGGTAGAATTTTGTATTGTTGTGCATGTGAGGAATAAATTTAATTTGGCTACAATTAATACTTGAGAAACATATACAAGTGCTATATTTCCTAGTCTTAATCATGCTTGGTTTGGATAAATGGGTTTTCCATGTGGCTTGAATTAATCTGATGAATCTGCAATGTGCTTATTTTTCATCAACATATTTTACTGATAGCATGCGAACCCTTACTTAACCTGATGACTAACTACTTTATATGTGTTGCAGGAAAACAATGGGAAGCACCGAGGTTTACAATCGAGGTTAGCATGTGCATGGTACATTGTCTAATAGCACATTATTGTGCAATTGTAGGAACCATTCTAATATTTAGATTTTTAACAATTTGGTCTTGCACATGTAGTCCTGCTGTCAGAGGTTTTGACCCACTGTTCGACCCTTTTTGCATATGGGGAAATGAGTTGTCCATGAATATCAATCAAGTCAAGAAACTCACAAAGATTGTTAGGATAAAGAAATTAGCAACAAAAAACAATAAGATCTTTGTCTGCATAATGAATAAGACATCAGTTCACTACAAGATGGTACTAGCTATTATACATTGCCTTTTTTATTCCTTTACCCCATTTCCAATATAGAGAAGATATTTATGCACATCATTGTTTTCAGGCCTTTCCAAAACAGTTCACTGATGATTACCTCTCAAACCACCTCTACGGTCAAGAGGCGGGGAAGGTTTTCATACAACACCCACGGTTCAATATTGAAGTGTTCCTGAAGAGGACGAAGGACGGAGGGTCAATCATCCACAGGCACTGGCCTAAAGTTGCAAAGACCTTCAACATGAATGAAGGCTCAATATTCACCTTCCGCTTCAGCAGTTTTCTAGATGAGATGCATCTGTCTATATACCGTCTATGATGCTAATTTTAAAAGGTTCTACATGTTGCATGTGAAACTTGGTGCTGGTGTAGTTGTGTAATGGGGTAGCTGAGTGCTGAAGCTATATCATGTTGTCCTCTGATGTATTTCAATTATGAAACCATGCTTCCTTAATATGGAAATGAAATATATTATGTGCTTAATATGAATGTTAGTTAGATTAATAAATGGATTATTAATAATAGGGCAATTAGCCTGCTAAGGGTGAATTAGCCTGCTAATTGGGTTTTGCTATTGCAAACGATTATTCATAAAATACCGTGGGCGAAGACCTCAGGCAACGCACACAGTTTCTAGGAATAAACCGTGTTGGATCAATGGACAATCACACACGACCTTCTCTTGGAAATTGTTTGTGTTAGGCCACCTTGCGCAAACGTTTACCACATAAAACTGTGTGTGATGGACAACCTTTGCCACACAGTTTCCTCTATGCATCGTGTGTGATACATTCGATAACGCAAAAGATAAAATTGTTAATATCTTGTACAATGGCAACGCTATCACAAACGATTTAACGGGGAAAATTGTGTGTGATGTACCTGTGAACGGAAACGTTTTCCTTGGAGCGACTGTGTGGGATGTACATACGAACGAAAACGTTTAGCGGGGACTGACTGTGTGGGATGTACATACGAACGAAAACGTTTAGCGGGGACTGACTGCAATCAGAAACATTTTTGCGTGTATAATTGTAATTTTTTAGCTCTACTGTACGTATTTTCGTATTTGAGCGCTCACCGGTCACACATGACCTCATTTTGCCGAGCGTGTGTACCAGGAGGGCATATCCCCGACGGTTTCTGGGTCGTGTGGGAAGGACCCCCCCTATCGCCGTCACTCACTAGGCGATGGTTCCAAATGCCGTCGTGAAAAGGGATTAAAAACCATTTGTATAGCACCGACGTGTACCAGTGTATCCATTTGTATTTCTTTATTTTGTTCAATCTTTCGTCCTCTTCCTATATAGAGTCTGGCGGCGCTGCCACGCACGCCTCGGTGACCCATCATAGGCTATGGTGTTGGCCAGGCCATCCCTCTACTCCCACGCATTTTCCGGCGGCGGCAGCTCCACCGGCCCACCCTGCACCCGAACAAGTCAACCCTCGTACTCCCCTCCGCCTGCATCTTCCCCCGCTCCGGTTTGTTCGGTATGAGGTCTCGACATCGTCCTCTGCCTTGGTGCTCTTGCCTCGGCGCCGCCGTCTGTCGTTCCCAACATGGTCAGCAAAACAAGAGGAATCGAAAGACGACTGTTCGTCGAGAGGCTGACAGTCCCGGGCCCACCAGGTCCATGGCCTGGGTTTTGTTGTTTAACATGGGCAGCCCATGACATGTTTTAACTTTTTTTGGATCCACAAGGTATCAAGCGGCCTCTGGGCCTCCCAGCCTAGCTTGTCTATAACATCAGCAGCCTAAGTTATGTTTGTTTTTTCAAGACAACGCACAACTCAGTTCTATTTTTCTATAAGAATGCAAAACTGAACCTATGTTTTCCCTTCTATAATAGTATATATATATATTTATATCTTATTTTATTACATATTAATATAATGGAAACAACATAAGCTTCCGTTAAACCTGTCGTTCGTCCAACCATTTCATAGACCTTCTCACTTCCTTTATTTTTTTGTTTTCATTAATCCTATATCTGAATTTTTTCCCACTTTCTTTTTCGATGTAATCTGAGTTTTCTCCTAGTACTTTTCCCTAGAACCAACTCAACTGCCTCATGTCTAGCCTAGAAAAAATAATACCCCACGTCCTATTAACTCATCAGATTAAAATGATATTTTATTTCATAAATCAAAAGTTCTTAGAAAATAATAATAATAATTGTTTATATACAACTTTGCAAGTTAACTCCTAGTGATTGCGTACATTAGCTTGCAAAGATTTTACTGACCAACGCAGTAATAGACATGCAATCATGTGTTTATGTTTTTATAGCATTTCTCCGTCCAGCCCAACATGATATTTTCACCTAGCCCAGCAAGTCCACGGATTTCGAGAAAAATGCAAATGGGCTTTAAATTCTACCATAATATATAAATGGGCTGCATAGATGCTACATCATTGTTTCACCCAGCCCACCAAATGGACCAAAAAAACCAAATGGACTGGCTGACATGTGGGCCAGTAGGTCGAAGCCTAAGCACTTTCGCAAAAAATAAAAATACAAAGGTCGAAGCCTAAGCAAGGCGTTGGATTTACATCCAACGGCCGACATTCTTCTTCAATCTCTCGTCTTCTTCCCCCAGCGCTGCCAGGACCGCCTGCTCCAGCCTCCGGCGTCCAGCGGTGCTGTTTTGCGCGCCTCACAGCGAAACGCTACCCCGCCGACGGCCAGGCCATCCCTCCACTCCTCTGCACCTCCTGTTATTCTCTGTCGAGTGTAGGCCCACCCCGCATCCGAACCAGTCAAGTTTCCCACTCCTCTCCGTCTGCGACTCCACAGCCGCGTCTTCCCCATCTCTCGGGCGTTCCAGTCTGGTGCCTCGCCATCGTCCACCGGCTTGGTGTGGGGTGTGGTCAACGTGGTCAACAAACGAGAGTCATCGGAAGATGACTGTACATGGAGAGGCTGACAGTGGGGACGAACCACGCCCATGGACGCATGCATGCAACTGCATCTTTTTTACACTAAAATAATGTTTTCTCCCCCTAACAGCTGGGGCCGACCAGCTACATGTTCGCATGCAAGGAAGTGCGTACTTATTACGGGCAAAAAAATGATTCTTCCCCCTGACAGCTGGGACCCACCAGCTATATCTTTGCACGCAAGGAAGTGTGTTGTCGGTGTCAAAACCGGCGGATCTCGGGTAGGGGGTCCCGAACTGTGCGTCTAGGCGGATGGTAACAGGAGACAAGGGACACGATGTTTTACCTAGGTTCGGGCCCTCTTGATGGAGGTAAAACCCTACGTCCTGCTTGATTAATATTGATGATTGTGTTACAAGAGTAGATCTACCACGAGATCAAAGAGGCTAAACCCTAGAAGCTAGCCTATGGTATGATTGTTGTTCGTCCCCACGGACTAAAACCCTCCGGTTTATATAGACACGGATATGGTTAGGGTTACACAGTCGGTTACAATGGTAGGAGATCTACATATCCGTATCGCCAAGCTTGCCTTCCACGCCAAGGAAAGTCCCATCCGGACACGGGACGAAGTCTTCAATCTTGTATCTTCATAGTCTTGGAGTCCGGCCGATGATGATAGTTCGGCTATCCGGACACCCCCTAGTCCGGAACTCCCTCAGTAGCCCCTAAACCAAGCTTCAATGACGACGAGCTCGGTGCGCATGTTGTCTTCGGCATTGCAAGGCGGGTTCCTCCTCCGAATAATTTATAGAAGATCGTGAACACCAGGATAGTGTCCGGCTCTGCAAAAATAAATTCCACATACCACCGTAGAGAGAATAATTTTACACAAGATCAATCTGCTGCCGTATTCTGTGGCGTAACGTCACACCACTTCCAAGCCTTCACTCAAATTGTTTTATTGTTCCACCTTAGCGTTTAGCGGCGGTTTCCTTGGCACGCCTTGTCGAGCGTAGATCGTGTTCCCCTTATTCCGGATTCCCATCAATACGGATGTGGGTAACCCAACCGCGCCATTGATTGTGACGCTTGGGAGATAAGCGAGTTTTACCAGGCCGGTGGGGACACATGTTTTTGTCCGCCCATATAAGGGGATAAGGATCCACCCTTTCACCTGCATCTTCTTCCTCCTTTGCTCATCCATTCCCGTGCACTCGAGCTCCAGCTCCCAAGTCCGCACTTTCCTCCTCAACCTTCTCCAACCATGTCAGGAGCGGGAGGCAGATGGATGGCCTCCTCCGTCATGGAGGGGCACATCACAAGACTGCGGGAGGCCGGATACTTGTCCGGCAATATCACAAGACAGGCTGCCCGACACGGGGCAGCTCATTCCAACCCCCAGTCCCCATGAGAGGGTGGTATTTCTCCCCCACTTCCTCCGCGGACTAGGTTTTCCACTTCACCCATTTGTCCGGGGGCTCATGTTCTACTACGGCCTGGACTTCCACGACCTAGCCCCGAATTTTGTCCTCAACGTCTCGGCATTTATCGTCGTGTGCGAGGCCTTCCTCTGCATCCAGCCCCACTTCGGCTTGTGGCTCAAGACCTTCAGTTTCAAGCCGAAGGTTGTGAAGGGCAGCCAAGCAGAGTGCGGAGGCGCCATGGTCGGCAAGATGGCCAAAGTCCTATGGCTCGAGGGCTCCTTTGTGGAGACAATAAAGGGGTGGCAATCGGGGTGGTTCTACATCACCGAGCCACGCGACCTGAATGGGTGGCAGCCCCGAATTCAGATCTGGATTCCCCACACGGCTCTCGTCATGGAAAGAGACGGGCCTAAAGTGGGGATTCGACGAGCTATCCGGACTCCAAACACGCGTCCGGAACCTGGTGGACAAGAATCGCAGGCTTGTCGACGTAATCCAGGTGATGCTCATCCGCCGGATTCTCCCATGCCAACAACGGGACTTCAATTTGTGGGAGTTCGATCCGGCACAGCATCGAACCTTGAGCCGGCTCTTCGATACCACGTATGAAGATGCCTGGAAGGTGTTATTCAAGGGCGCCGAAGCCCCCGCATCCGCTAACAAAGATCGCGGATACAGCTCGCGGTGTCAAGCCGGCGAGGTAAGTTATTTTACCCTTTACGGGACTCTTTTTTCATAGATTGACTCTACGTGGGATCTAAAAATCTCCCTATTCTTCGGCAGGTCTGGCTGAAGACGCCCCGGACAGATTAATTGTCCGGCTCCTTTGCCGGAAGACCCAGCGGACGCCCGATTGACGGGGGCTGCTGGCTCCGGCACCCCATGTGGTGCCGGAGAAGAAGGCCAAGAAGGAGGCCACGAGAACTCGAAGGAGCTCCTGACGCTAGGTGCCGCCGGATTTCGGGCGTAATCTTCTCCGAAGACGAGGAGGAAGAAGAAGAAGCTTCTCCCCCGGGGAGGAGAGGAAGCGGAAGGCCGCCCCAACCGGGAGGCCGGAGGGTCCAAGAAGGGAAGAACCCTTCCTCCGGACTTCTCCACCAACGCCGACAACGACGAGGGGATTGGCCTACAAGGTCCAAGCCCTGGCGAGATCGTAAGTGTCCGGATACCCATGGCGTTTATTATTGCGAGTGTTCTCTAATGTCGAACAATCGTGCAGCCCACCCAAAGGCGAAGTTCGCCGAGTCATCGAGCGGGTCCCCGGCTCGTCGGAAATGGAGAGTACTTCGCTTCCGACCGCCTCGCCTCATGCGGGCGGACAACGCCACATGGCGGGCCCCAAAGGGGCTTGGTCCCGAGGAGGTGGCGCAGGAGGTGCCACAAGGCAACCCCGGACTCGGTAGCGTGGGGGCAAGACCCTCGGGGGCTCTAAAGTCGACCCTTGTCCGGACTCCATGCCGGAACCTTCAAGTTCCGAGTCCGCAAGAACGATCCCTTTGCAAGAAGGGTAAGACGCCGGTGTCCTTCGTCCAACCGTAGGCACCGGATAGCTTCTGAGGCGCCAACGGCGCCTCCATCAGGAGGAGCACCGCCTTTATTATGAGTGCGGTGATCCGAACGATTCGATCCGCCAAGAGCGGGCTGACCAAGCTGTACTGCAGTCTTCTAACAGGCTTTGAGGTAAGAAATTTCAATATATGTAAAATGGTACCTCATAGACAGTAGCCCCTGATGCTCGGTTCGATGTTCGGAAAGAAAAGCCGGACTAAGGATCTTTAGAAAGATAAACGCAGGAGTCATAAAAAATATGTCAATATGGGATTGCAGGGTTGTCTTTCTTGACCTCCGCCGACCGATCATGGAGGTCAATAATTTGAAGAAATACCTCGGCGGTCCGAGAACGAGCTCGGTCATGCCAAGAAGCAGCTCGAGGAAAAAGAAGGTGAGTAATACCTTATGAAAATTGTACCTTACAGAAAAGGATTTGGTTGCAAGGAAAATGACAAGGATAACGTGGGTATTGTAGGGGCCACTAACGAGGTGGCGACCCTGAAGGAGGCCGTGGCCGCAGCCGAATGTAATGCGGCCGCGGAACGCACCGAGCGAGAGAAGCAGGAGGCACGGGTGGCGGAGGTATAGCAAGGGCTCCAGGATCTCGTGAAAAAACATGAGAACTTGGAGCGTGACTCGAAGACTCGAGAGTCTGAGCTTGCAACGGCTCTTGAGAGTGCCAAAGCCGCTAAGGCCGAAGCCTACAAGGCCCTCCAGGAGATTGAGCGGTGAAGAAAATAGCAGCGGGTAAGGCATTTTTCATGCGAGTAAGCATGTGAGTGTTAATTACACTGCTTACCCGAATTGGAGCTCTCCAGGCGTTCGCAGATCTTCCTTGCAGCGTGTCCGGCGATCTGCCGCATTCTACCGGGCCGAGGAGGGAGATCGACGGAGAAGGTCTTCTCGTCTCAATATGCCGAGGCGGACATCCAGTGCCCTTAGCGACCAGTGAAGCAGCTGGTCGAGCTCAACAAGGCGGCCGAACAGGCCATGAAGGGCCTCATAGTTCGGTGTGGCCTAAGGAGGCCATGCACAGGAGCTACTTCGCCCTGGTGCGGTTGGTGGATGCGTGCCCGTGGGTTGAAGTTATCAAGCATTCCGCTTGTATCGAGGGTGCCCGTCGGGCCCTTGCCCGCGCAAAGGTGCACTGGGGCAAGATGGATGCCTAGAAGCTCGTGACGGACCCGCCACCAGAGGGCAAGGAGCATCGCACGCCCGGGGTGTATTATAAGAGTGTGCTAAAGGGCGCCCGCACTATTGCGGGTGAGTGCTCCAAAGATGTAATATTTGAGTAGACTCGCATTTTGTTATCCTGTGCGCTGAAAACTTAGTTCATATGCGCTAAGCAACGCTTGTTAATTTAAAATATTACCTTCTGTGTGGCTGTTTATCAAATCTGAGAGATGGCAAGTCGTCGGCTTCAAATTTCATGCCACGAGTGCTTTGGGGTGTTCGGGATAAACTTGTGTTCTCTTGTTACTATTTTTGGGTCAATCTAGGGAGGCGCTCAACACAGAGAACAAGGCAACCAGACTTATAATTCTTGAACACTCTCACTTAGCCATAGAATTCTATAATTTTATTTTTCTGCGAAGCCCCTAGTCTTCGAAGGTCAATTTGGGGCGCTATCCACGCCTTGGCCGGACAGTATCCGGCTCCTCGCTCTAAGCGGCATAAGTCTTTAAGGACTCGCAAAAAACCTCTCAAGCAGCGACCGGTCTCTCGCCTCATCATGACGGTCAGTTTTAGCTTTCTCCACTGAGACGTTAACCCAGCCGAACTGGGGCGGAATGGCAATGATTCTCCCAGTGCTACCTTAGCCGATATAACGGAAAGTAATGTAACATCCCAAAATTCTAAATTTTGGAATGTTAATATAATTAATTGAATTGTTTGTTTGTTTGCTTGAGTGAAATTTGAACCTTTTCAAAAACTTTTGAATGAGAGGGAATAAAATGACTTTCCCCTTCTCCGGTAAATTCAAATTCATCCTATTAAAATCAATGAGAGAAGATGACATGACTTCTTCAACTATAAAGAATTTGAGCGGAGTTTTGCAATTTAATTCTTTCAAATATTTGCACTTGCTTCTCTATTTTTCTTCCCCGAGAAATACCCGAAAATAAATTCTTGCAAGCAAGAAAGAGCGGAGGAAAATGACCCTCCAAAATCAGGGGCATTTTGAAAATATTTGAGCCAAGAAAACCAAAGTTTTTATTTAAAAATTATTTGCAAAAAGAAATAAAGCCTTTAGGGATTTTCTGAAAAACATTTTTTTAAGTTTTTATTTTGGCCGTGGAATAATGCTCA
The DNA here is from genome assembly GCA_021605145.1 of Aegilops bicornis. Taxonomy (NCBI): domain Eukaryota; kingdom Viridiplantae; phylum Streptophyta; class Magnoliopsida; order Poales; family Poaceae; genus Aegilops; species Aegilops bicornis. The sequence continues at coordinate 573,573,136 of CM038670.1, read as the reverse complement.
TCATCTACATTTTATTTTTCTGATAATTTTAGTATATAAAAACTCTTTATTCCGATTGATTTGATTTCCTTTTTATTGTTTTAGTTTCCTAATTTTAAAAATAGGAATGGAATCGTTTTTATTAGGAAAAACCTGCTGGCCCATTAAGCACTTTCCTATTCTAGCCCAACAAGAGATCATCTCCTTCCTCTGTTTCCTCTCACGTTCTGAAGCTTTCCATATCCATGGAGACAGAAACTCCACCTTCCCGATCTCCCTCGTCTTTCCATCCCAGCGCCTCCCGAGACCGCCTATAAAACCCCCTCCCTCTCCTCGCTCCATTTTTCCCATCACCATGCCCTCCCCGCCTGTAGCCTCCTCGCCACCGTCCTCCTTTTCCTGCCTAGAACGCTCACCAGAGCTCTCCTGAACCTCCCCATCGCCCAGCGCCACCTCCCCAAGCGCCGACCTCCTCCGCCACCCCCCACCTCGTGACCTCGCCCCCTCGCCGAGCAGCCCTCCACATCGCCGTCTCCTTCCTGCCATCTCTCGCCTCACGTCTGTAACTCCCTTGTTGTTTTTTTCGTTTTCAGATTTATTTCCGTAACAGATTTAGTCCCGTTCTTGTTTAGCTTATAACTTTTGATCTAGAAGTCCAATGATGCTGATTCTTTATCACAATTTTCTTGTAGTTTCCAAAAATATATAATTTGTCTATGTTTGGATTTATAAAAATTGAGTTAGATCAGATTTGAATTAAAGCTTGTTTTGCTTATTCCGGGAGTTTAAAAATAGATTTTTATTTGATTTTTTTTCATCGATCACTAGTGATCATATTTACCAAAGTGGTAAAAAGTTCAAAATTGTTTGAGTATTTTAGCTTATTGTTTCATGTAAAACAAATTCTGTTTTAGTTCTATTCAATAATAGCTACTTCTTTTTCTATAGTTGTTTTTAAATTATTTTATTTTATATTTCAGAAAGTTTATGTTTGGTTTCTATTAGTTAAACAGTAGGTGTTCAACAAGTTTTTATATTTATTTTTATTTTGTTATCGTGAAATCAATTCAAGTTCGCTAATAACTTGCAATGGATTTCTCTGCTTTTAACTCCCAATTGAAAATACTTTCAAAATAGCTTTATGAAAAAATACTTTATTTTTGTCTTAACTAAATTTATATTTTATTCTCTGTTATTTTAGTGTTTTATTTTCCGTTAGACAAAACTATTTTTGTGAATGTTGTAGAAGAAGACTCCCTAGTTTTATTTGAAGTTCCTTCGGATTCTTATTCGCTCTCTCTTTTGTTTTGATTGTTAGTGTGAGTGCTTATGTGAATGATATGTTTGTTATATAGATTTCATCGTAGAGTGACGAGTAGTCTATCAAGTTATTTCTTGAGAACGATAATTCTTCTTCGTCAACATCACCGTGCAAGTTCACTTTGATCATTGCTTTCATACCTATGTTTTTATTGCATTTAGTGGCATCCTTGCAACCACCCCTCAAGAGTGTTATTGAATCCTTGTAGTTGAGTAGTATGCATGAGGTAGGAACCCATCACCCTGTTACCAAGCCCGGGCGTTATTTATTTTAATGCTACGCTATAGTAGACGGGGTTTGGTATGAGTGCTCGTGGAGTGGTGTGAGAATGAAGGATCTACGCCAATGACGACAACACCATGATGAAAGCTGCAAGGATCGCATCTTCAAGGCCTCAAGACTTCAAGACTCGAGACAAGAATTCAATACACACTCTTTGGGTGAAGGACGGTTGACGGGCACCTGGAGAAACCAGTGGTTGGCGGGATGCATGGAGAAGCGCCATGACATCTTATGGAAAGCTTCACCTGCACTCCAAAGAGACGGAAGAATACTTCATGCCCGAAGCTTACCTGTGCAACCGCAAGTCATTATGGGCTCTGGCTTGGTTGACCTTAGTTGTGACTCTGGCTGGGACGGTACTAGCAGATGTAGAACTACGGTAGGATGGGTTGAGTACCGAGCGCGGTCGAGGAACTCTTTGGAAGACCATGTTTCGGTCATCTTGTTCTCAAACACCACGAAGTGCGAGAACGTAAAGAGAGGGATCGAATCTTGCGGGTAAAGTGTACAAACCTCTGCGCAGAGGGTTATAACCTAATCGATTAGCCGTGTCCCCGATTCACGGACAATTTGAGCATCTGGACTTGGATCTATCTCTAACTCTCAACACCGGATTGATAACTTAATTGTGGGCAACATATGATGAATTTTTGGGCTATGAGACATCGGTTGGCGGAACCATGTCATGATAGAAAACTCCTTAGTACAGACTTCATTCTATTCCTTTGATGTAGGTAAAATAAAATCAGCATTTACGCAAACAAAATTCAGATACAGAGCCATAAAGCCATATTGCATATAGTATAGTTTTATCATCTATTTATTCATGTTGTGATCTTGCCGGTACATTCAATGTAATCGATTTCACACGGCTGCAACGTATCATGTTGCGTATATTTCCTCGACGAGTAAGAGTTACTGATGCAGGGTTACGGTCTACACTCAACCCGCCGATGGCGTTGATGGGACTCCACACCCGCTTGATTTGTTTCCGCTGAGTATTATGAGGTATATATCAGTTTTACGTTATTTATGCATGTGATTGCACTTTGATATATACATTGATGTACTGTGTGCCAAAGATACTGATCCGAGGATGGCACAAAGAATACGTGAGGCTTGACCGTCGAGGTCGGGTCGCTACTGTAGATGGTATCAGAGCACATGTTGGCTGTAGGACGTGACCCTAGAAAATGACTTAGTGATATGAAGACCCCAATAGTAATGACCTTTGTTTTGTACTACTCTCGTAACACCTGATTTCTTTTACTGAACCTTCCTTATTTCAAACTATAGATGGAGAGCCACATTCTAAACAAAAGAGAACACTACGAGAAGGTTATTGGAGGCCCCTTCATTGTGGAGCTAGTCGAGTCTTTGAAGTTACCGATGCCCGAGATCAAGGCAACTAAGAGGACGTCTAGATCATGGGGAGTCAAGACCCAAGTTTTTGGTCGTAAAGAAGACCCCAAGACCTGCAGACATCAGCTTCGGAACTATAAATGGTGATCGTGATATGGGCATCAACACCGCCGTCCATGATGCTATTGCACGCTTATGCTATCGTCATCGTCTTTGCACTAAAACCACACTTCTTTGGAAGGATTGGATGGCGTAAGTTTGATGGAGCAACTATTGCCTTGACGGAAGCGCAAAAGACGAAGTTCTCCCCTTTGTTAGTATACAATCGGGATCTAGAACAATACATCAAGAATCTTGAGATGGACCTCCTGGAAGCCCTGTTTGACAATGAAGCACTACGAGAAGAGGTCAAGACTTCAGAGGTGAAGGTAAACAAGCTGGAAGAGGAGAACCTCGAGATCCCGAGAATGCGTCGAGAACTGAAAAAACAGCGGGACCATGTCTCATGCCAAGGACGTTGAAATCCGAAGCTCAAGGAACAACTTCAGACATACAGGTCGTCACAAGAAACTCCGCGTCGACAGGGAAAATCTAGCAGAAAAATTGGAGGAGATTAAGTCCACACAGAAGAAGCCCCAATGGGGACAATGATCAAGTTCCCGGTAAATTAGCTTAGTAGTATCCCACCATGAGAGAAATAAAGATAAATGCCTTCTCAATTTAAGTATCTGACCATACCAATTTATGTGGGTGGCGATACTGTAGAATTGATTGAATAAATGAATGCTTGGTTGCTATTATTTTTTTTTGTGTTTATTAAATGGTTGGATAGATGCGATATTCGTAGGCTTGTATTTATTTCAACCATGAGAGACGTAAGTTACGGAAGAATGGTAGAAGGCCTTCATATGGGAAAAGCATCAGGAATTGGAAACTCCCGAGCATTGAAGACATGTAGAAATGAGGACTTAGAAACGAAACCATAGTAGAACGGCCCATTACAAACGGTACTTTTGAGCTAGGATTCTTTTGTTGATGGGTGGGTATTTGCTTTCTCTTTCTATCTCAACCAGACCCCGAAATCTTGAACCCATGGACAACTGGACACCAAACTTTTCTGGAGACAATTGCAATTTCCCCATGGAGATACATTCTTTGTTCTGAGCACCCCTCTTATCCTACACATGCAGATGACAACCCTTTATGAGTCCTTCCTTAAAGGTCCGGGAACAATCATGACCCTGACGAGTGATCATGATTACCCGAAGATCCTTGAGGACATGATGAAGCATATTCACCTTGAAGGAGATGCAGTCTACAAAGGCTACCCCTTCATGCAAAAGGGAGTGGAACTTTGGTATGTGGAGGTACACCTCCACCGTTCGAAAGGAGTTTGCCCAAAGATGATGGGGCAGTACTTTTTCATCTCACGTGTGCCACAAGCAACTTTCTTCGATGTCGTTCGTGAAGCAGCCATGGAAGCCATACGCCAGATCGGAGAAATACTTGAAGCAAGACTCCGTTATACTCGGGAATACCCTACGCTGGCAATGCGTGCAGAGATGATGGTAATGAAGCTCAAGACCACCATGATGAAACAGAAGATTGAAGATTTCAAGGCTCATGTCGCACACTTCCAAAGGATCAAGAATCCTCGAGGAGGATAAATAAATAAGTTGGAAGTAATGCCCCACCATACCAAATCATGTGGGTGGCAGCATTTGTAACAAAGTACTTTTGGAATTTGGATTTACGAAAATGATTAAGGATGTAATGAAAGGTTGATATGAAAATAATGAGATTTTATGGATAAACTTGTGCATTCTTTGGTCATAGTACTCAGAAAGCCACAAGATCAATGGAGAAAAAATATGTTATTCACGACGGTCCATAGAAGGGAGCTGGACAAAATAAGTTGGAGTTTTGTTCTTGATATGATGGTATGAAGTAACAGAGTACTATTGGATTTAAAGGAGGTGTAACATGAGAGTTACTCCAAGGATGAGTTAAAGCTGCACCGGTGTTGAAGTGGGCCATAACCCACGTGCCCGTGGATTTTGAGAAGGAACCGTTGTAACCTCGATAAAGGAATAAATTTGGAAGAATCGGTGATCCAATCGGCATAAGTTTCGTGAGGAGGTCACGCAAAAACACGAGAGTGGTGAAATAACGATAGATGTTTGTTCAGCTTGCGTAAACCATGGATTTACTCGAAACCAGTTCGAGAACAAGAGAAATTTCTGCAATGCTTGTGAGTATGCCCAAGTGTTAGAATACGTGATTCGATATTTACGTATGTGGTAATGATTCAAGTACGGGATGGATTGGCCCCATACCGAGGACTTCTATCATGAACTATCATATGTTGATGGAAAATCGTAGAGCCTCAAAAACCTTAGAAGAGTGTCGACACGATAAGCCATAAAACCATAGAATGGTAGTACGATGGAACCCTTTTACAGCAACTGCTGCCAATCGTAGGATATACGGTGAAGTTCAACCTGCACCCGTTTTCTGCAGGAGAAAACCATAAATTGTAGACCACCATGAGTGTTTCGATAGTTGTTTAGAATGGACACAGACCCATCGACTAAGAAGATCCGGTCTGGATTTAACCTCAACTTTGACGAATGCACCCAAGATTCTGAGGAAAACTCTATACTTACAGCGTAAGAGCCTTAATGAAGGAGATATTGTAAGATATGTGAAGGGACATACATTTTCAGCCCTCCGGAGGAAGTATCTGAGTTTATTGGAACCATGACCTTGTTTTTAAGCGTGGTAGCACCCCCGACCTTCTCGACCAAAACATTTGCTAGAAGACCCCCAACCCCTAACCTTTTTCTTGTTAGCCTATTCGAATCTCGAGGACGAGATTCATTTTAAGTGTGGTAGGTTTGTAACATCCCAAAATTCTAAATTTTGGAATGTTAATATAATTAATTGAATTGTTTGTTTGTTTGCTTGAGTGAAATTTGAACCTTTTCAAAAACTTTTGAATGAGAGGGAATAAAATGACTTTCCCTTCTCCGTAAATTCAAATTCATCCTATTAAAATCAATGAGAGAAGATGACATGACTTCTTCAACTATAAAGAATTTGAACGGAGTTTTGCAATTTAATTCTTTCAAATATTTGCACTTGCTTCTCTATTTTTCTTCCCGAGAAATACCCCGAAAATAAATTCTTGCAAGCAAGAAAGAGCGGAGGAAAATGACCCTCCAAAATCAGGGGCATTTTTGAAAATATTTGAGCCAAGAAAACCAAAGTTTTTATTTAAAAATTATTTGCAAAAAGAAATAAAGCCTTTAGGGATTTTCTCAAAAACATTTTTTTAAGTTTTATTTTGGCCGTGGAATAATGCTCATCATCTACATTTTATTTTTCGATAATTTTAGTATATAAAAACTCTTTATTCCGAATTGATTTGATTTCCTTTTTATTGTTTTAGTTTCCTAATTTTAAAAATAGGAATGGAATCGTTTTATTAGGAAAAACCTGCTGGCCCATTAAGCACTTTCCTATTCTAGCCCAACAAGAGATCATCTCCTTCCTCTGCTTCCTCTCACGGCATGAAGCTTTCCATATCCATGGAGACAGAAACTCCACCTTCCCGATCTCCCTCGTCTTTCCATCCCACGCCTCCGAGACCGCCTATAAAACCCCCTCCCTCTCCTCGCTCCATTTTTCCCATCACCACGCCTCCCCGCCTGTAGCCTCCTCGCCACCGTCCTCCTTTTCCTGCCTAGAACGCTCACCAGAGCTCTCCTGAACCTCCCATCGCCCAGCCACCTCCCAAGCGCCGACCCCTCCTCCGCCACCCCACCTCGCCCGGCGTCCTCGCCCCCTCGGAGCAGCCCTCCACATTGCCGTCTCCTTCCTGCCATCTCTGCCTCACGTCTGAGTAACTCCCTTGTTGTTTTTTTTTGTTTTCAGATTTATTTCCGTAACAGATTTAGTTCCGTTCTTGTTTAGCTTATAACTTTTGATCTAGAAGTCCAATGATGCTGATTCTTTATCACAATTTTCTTGTAGTTTCCAAAAATATATAATTTGTCTATGTTTGGATTTATAAAAATTGAGTTAGATCAGATTTGAATTAAAGCTTGTTTTGCTTATTCCGGGAGTTTAAAAATAGATTTTTATTTGATTCTTTTTCTACTGATCACTAGTGATCATATTTACCAGTGGTAAAAAGTTCAAAATTGTTTGAGTATTTTAGCTTATTGTTTCATGTAAAACAAATTCTGTTTTAGTTCTATTCTAATAATAGCTACTTCTTTTCTATAGTTGTTTTAAATTATTTTATTTTATATTTCAGAAAGTTTATGTTTGGTTTCTATTAGTTAAACAAGTAGGTGTTCAACAAGTTTTTATATTTATTTTTATTTTGTTATCGTGAAATCAATTCAAGTTCGCTAATAACTTGCAATGGATTTCTCTACTGTTTTAACTCCCAATTGAAAATACTTTCAAAATAGCTTTATGAAAAAAATACTTTATTTTTTTGTCTTAACTAAATTTATATTTTATTCTCTGTTATTTTAGTGTTTTATTAGACAAAACTATTTTTGTGAATGTTGTAGAAGAAGACTCCCTAGTTTTATTTGAAGTTCCTTCGGATTCTTATTCGCTCTCTCTTTTGTTTTGATTGTTAGTGTGAGTGCTTATGTGAATGATATGTTTGTTATATAGATTTCATCGTAGAGTGACGAGTAGTCTATCAAGTTATTTCTTGAGAACGATAATTCTTCTTCGTCAACATCACCGTGCAAGTTCACTTTGATCATTGCTTTCATACCTATGTTTTTATTGCATTTAGTGGCATCCTTGCAACCACCCCTCAAGAGTGTTATTGAATCCTTGTAGTTGAGTAGTATGCATGAGGTAGGAACCCATCACCCTGTTACCAAGCCCGGACGTTATTTATTTTAATGCTACGCTATAGTAGACGGGGTTTGGTATGAGTGCTCGTGGAGTGGTGTGAGAATGAAGGATCTACGCCAATGACGACAACACCATGATGAAAGCTGCAAGGATCTGCATCTTCAAGGCCTCAAGACTTCAAGACTCGAGACAAGAATTCAATACACACTTGGGTGAAGGACGGTTGACGGGCACCTGGAGAAACCCGTGGTTGGCCGATGCATGGAGAAGCGCCATGACATCTTGCGGAAAGCTTCACCCAGACTCCAAAGAGACGGAAGAATACTTCATGCCCGGAAGCTTACCTGCAACCGCAAGTCATTATGGGCTCGCTTGGTTGACCTTAGTTGTGACTCTGGCTGGGACGGTACTAGCGAGATGTAGAACTACGGTAGGATGGGTTGAGTACCTAATTGGTCGAGGAACTCTTTGGAAGACCATGTTTCGGTCATCTTGTTCTCAAACACCTGAAGTGCGAGAACGTAAAGAGAGGGATCGAATCTTGCGGGTAAAGTGTACAAACCTCTGCAGAGGGTTATAACCTAATCGATTAGCCGTGTCCCCTTACGGACAATTTGAGCATCCGGACTTGGATCTATCTCTAACTCTCAACACCGGATTGATAACTTAATTGTGGGCAACATATGATGAATTTTTGGGCTATGAGACATCGGTTACATGGAACCATGTCATGATAGAAAACTCCTTAGTACAGACTTCATTCTATTCCTTTGTTGTAGGTAAAATAAAATCAGCATTTACGCAAACAAAATTCAGATACAGAGCCATAAAGCCATATTGCATATAGTATAGTTTTATCATCTGTTTATTCATGTTGTGATCTTGCTTACATTCAATGTAATCGACCTACACGGCTGCAACGTATCATGTTGCAGATATTTCCTCGACGAGTAAGAGTTACGGTACAGGGTTACGGTCTACACTCAACCTGCCGATGGCGTTGATGGGACTCCACACCCGTTTGATTTGTTTCCATTGATGTACTGTGTGTGCCAGCATACTGATCCAGGGATGGCACAATAACACAGAGGCTTGACCGTCTGAGGTCGGGTCGCTACAAGTAAGGTACCAAAACACGGGAGCCGGGCAAACCCAACTATTGACCCAAGACATGATTCGGAGCTGATGCATATAGTGCTATAAGTTCGGGGTGCCGCACTTGTGAAAGTGTTCGGACTCATCACACCATAACGCGGGAAACATAAGCCCTCGGTGTATATTAGCCGTACTAAAGTGTACGGATGCAACATGTCGTGAATGAACATATGTATGAAAAAGAAATGCAATTATAAACAAAAGGTGCTGCATTGTTTTATTCAATAACTGCTGCTACGAATGCGTAACGATACAAATAGTGCGATAGCAAGGTATGAGACTGTTAAACATGTCCCCTCCAGGGTAGGCTGCAGATTGGTGTATGAAAATGCTCGTAATGGAGACCACCAGTATATTCGTTGTAGCCTTTATCCTTCCCCGGTGTTGCATCGTGAGTTCGGCAGTCTCTTGCACGGACAGGCTTTTGACAAACGGAGTCCTGTGGGTAAAAAGTAAAAGGTAAAAAGAAAAGAAAAAGGAACGACACACGTGAGAGCCCCTGGTGTGGTTGAGCCGCATGATGCAGGTTTATCGTGGTCATGCACCTCTCCCCATGCCCATGGTATCTTGAGCATAATGGTGTACGCGAAGGACCTGCTTTGACGTTCCTGTGGGCTGGGGTTGGGGCCGCATCGCTGCGTGCTCTGAGCGTGCCAGTGGTCTTGTTGTAAGTTACTCCGGCGCGCTTAGCTGTGTCCGCCGCTTAACGGCCGGACTCGAGAATTGCCTTAAGAGGCTGCATTGCACTTCCGCCATGAGCCGCCAGTATGTTCCTCCGCGGCCGAGAGAACGCTCGGTGTTTCCGTTGATCGTAATGACTCCTCGAGGGCCTGGCATCTTGAGCTTGAGGTATGCGTAGTGCGGCAATCGCTGCTGAACTTTGCAAACGCTGCACGTCCGAGCAAGGCATGATAGCCGCCATGAACGGGACTATGTCGAAGATTAACTCCTCGCTCGAAAGTTATCCAGGATCCGAAGACCACTTCGGTGTAATTAAGCTCGTACAATTGGCTTCTACACAGTATGACGCCTTTAAAGGTCGTTTTGGTAGGTTTAATCCTTGAGGGGTCTATGCCCATTTTGCACAATGTATCCTCGGTAAAGCAGGTTCAGTTGCCGCCGCCCATCGGGACTCGGTTAGGTGAAATCCATCGACGATTGGGTCTAAGACCGGTCTGGCGAATCCACCGTGGCGGATGCTGGTGGGGTGGTCCCTTCGGTCAAAAGTGATCGGGCAGGAGGACCATGGATTGAACTTCGGGGCAACTGGCTCCATCGCGTAGACATCCCCGAGTGCACGCTTCTGCTCCCTTTTGGGTATGTGCGTTGCGTATATCATGTTCACCGTCCGCACCTGTGGGGGGAAACCCTTTTGTCCTCTATTGTTCGGCGGTTGGGTCTCGTCCTCGTCATTGCTATGCAGCCCCTTGGAATTGTTGTCGGAAATTAACTTGCCTGCCTGCTTGAATACCCAACAGTCCCTATTGGTGTGGTTAGCTGGCTTTTTGGGGGTGTCGTGTATCTGGCACAGGCGGTCGAGTATTCGGTCCAAATTGGACGGACCCGGAGTAGTTCTTTTGAATGGCTTTTTCTGCTGACCGGGTTTAGAGCCTCTGAATCCGGCATTGACTGTCGTATCCTCAATATTGTCGCCGTTAACGCGGGCGTTTGTTTTTGTTACGACGCTGCCTGCCATTTCAGTCCTTGAAGTCCGGACTGCCAGAATTTTCTTTGAGGTTGTTGCTGCGTGCTAGCTAGCTATCCTCACCCGCAGAAGCGGGTCATGAGTGATGTGAGGGCTGCCATGGATTTCGCTTTTCCTGTCCTAGGTGTCGGGCAAGCCATTAAATCACGGATGTTATGCTTGAAGGCCGCGAGGGCCTCCGCATCCGGACAATCGACGATTTGGTTTTTCTTGTTTAAGAACCGTGTCTGAGAATTGTCTGGCCGATTCGTCTGGCTCTGAATTATGTGGCTTAGGTCATCGGCGTCTAGTGGTCGCACATAAGTGCCCCGGAAGTTATCGAGGAATGCGGCTTCCGTGTCCTCCCAGCCCCAATTAACTCTGGCCGGCAAGCTGTTGAGCCAATGCCGGGCTGGTCCTTTAAGCTTGAGGGGAGGTATTTGATGGCGTGAAGATCGTCACCGCGGGCCATGTGGATGTGAAGGAGATAGTCTTGATCCAAACCACGGGTCATTGTGCCATCATAGGATTCAATATTGACGAGTTTAAACCCTTCGGGATTTGATGATCCATTACTTCGCCCTGTGAAGCATAGTGGGTGTGCGGCGCCTCAGATCGGGTGATATCACGACGGAGCTCAAAAGAGCTTGGTCTGCATTTTGTTCGCCCGGCGGACTTATCGTGTCCGCGCGACGGTTGTCGCCACGCATCGGGCGCCCACGCGATCCATAGATCGATCTTGATTGTCTTGCCTTGTCCTCCAATATATCTTGCAGGTCCGGAGCTTTCCCCTTTGGTCGTGTGCTTTTTGAGCGATGCCGGGTACGGTTCTAGTGAAGGGCCTAGAGGCCTCTCTGTCGCGGCCACGGGGTGGTCGGTCAGCCGTATTGTCTCCTGGTGATGCGGGTTCGTAAGCCTCCTCCTCTAATCGGGGGAGCAGCTTGCGTTTAGGGTAGCTTTTGGAGGGGCGTTCGAGCTCATGCTCTTCGGTCGCGAGGACTTCGGTCCATCTGTCGGCTAGCAGATCCTGATCAGCTCTAAGTTGTTGCTTCTTTTTCTTTAGGCTGTTTGCTGTGGCCATAAGCCTGCGTCTAAAACGCTCTTGTTCGACGGGATTCTCAGGCACGACGAATTCACCATCGTCGAGGCTTGCTTTGTCTCCGGAGGGAGGCATATAATCCTCTACCTCTTCTTCTGCCGCTTTCTCGTGAGGGCTGGCGTCTCCATCTTCTGTCTTTGGATCTTCTTTGGAGTGGATTGTCTTCGCACCGTCCGGTGTATTGTTATCTCCGGTGCCGGAATCTTCATTCTTCTTTGTGGCGGGGTTTAGAGCGCGCCACGACGCCGACGCTTGGGCTGCTTCTTGGAGGGTCATCCTTCGTTGTTCCATCGTCGTTCCCATCTTTTGGGATGTCCACCATATATATGTCGTATGAGGTGGCCTTCCGATTGCCACCTGTAGGCACTGGTCTTTGTCGTCTCCGGCATCGCCGTCCATACCGTCGATGTCTTGAAGTCGTAGTCTAACATGTCGGTTAGATCGTCGACACGGCTACCAAGTGGGTGGTGGGTGGGCGTTGAATTTCTTCGTCGTCCGCATCCCAACCTTCCTGTCCGTAATCCGGCCAGGCTCCCGGATAAAGAGAGAGACTTTAGTGAATTCAGTATGTCGCCAAAGGGCGAGTCTTTGAAAGATGTCCGCGGATGAACTCCATGACGGGTGCCCAATCGGATTCGATTGGCAAGGGCGTGGAGGGTTGAGTCCGGAGAGGAGTCCGCACCACTGGAGTCGAGGTCTTCGCAAAGGGCGACGTGGATGGAGTTCGCTCGATCGCCGTAGATATTAAAGCCCCGAGGCGGTGTCCAACCACTCGTCCCTGATCGGGGAATCCGCCCGGATTAAGGGTCGGAGCGGATGCGGTGCGGCCTCCGTGGCACTTTGCCGCAGAGCTAGATCATGCCCGTCGAGACAAGGCGGCGCTGTTGGCTGCGGCTCGAATCCGTTGAAGATCAAGTCTCCCGGATATCGGCCGTATAGTTTAAACTTCCGAATCGACCTAATGGCCAGGGCGTAGCTTTCGATCTGCTCCGGATGGCCTGCGAATTGGCCCGCGATTAAAGCTGCCGAACACGAAGATCTGTCCGGGAGAAAAGTCTCACCTGGACCGCGTCGTTGTTGATGATCAAAGGAGCCATCGAGCCTATCGGTGACGACACAGAGGAACTCTCAATGAAAGCACCAATGTCGGTGTCAAAACCGGCGGATCTCGGGTAGGGGATCCCGAACTGTGTGTCTAGGCGGATGGTAACATGAGACAAGGGACATGATGTTTTACCCAGGTTCGGGCCCTCTTGATGGAGGTAAAACCCTACGTCATGCTTGATTAATATTGATGATGTGTGTTACAAGAGTAGATCTACCACGAGATCAAAGAGGCTAAACCCTAGAAGCTAGCCTATGGTATGATTGTTGTTCGTCCTACGGACTAAAACCCTCCGGTTTATATAGACACCGGATAGGGTTAGGGTTACACAGAGTCGGTTACAATGGTAGGAGATCTACATATCCGTATCGCCAAGCTTGCCTTCCACGCCAAGGAAAGTCCCATCCGGACACGGGACGAAGTCTTCAATCTTGTATCTTCATAGTCTTGGAGTCCGGCCGATGATGATAGTTCGGCTATCCGGACACCCCCTAGTCCGGAACTCCCTCATGTGTCCTTATCCTCCCTGACAGCTAGGACCCACCCGGTCGAAGCGTACGTAGCATTGTCTGTGTACATACCGGTCGATCGGTCTGTCTGCCACAATGAACCGTGGCCGAGTAAGGAGTGGTAGTAGTTCGTGCAGTCCAGTCAAAACCATGTACACGTACGTATAGCCAGATGCCAAAAAATACGGCCACGTACATACATACAGGCGGGGTCTCGAACGTGTACTCGCGCATCCGTACGGCCAGGGCTTGTGTACATGGAGAGGCCACAGACGGCAGCAACGGTGTCCTGTTCATCGGAAGCCAACCGGCTGGGTCGGAACGGAGAAACCGTGTCATCGTGTTCATGGGGAAGCAATGGAATGCGTCGTGTTCATCAGGAGGTAACGGAATACGTCGTTTTCATCGGGAGCCAACCAGCTTGGACGGAACAACCGAAATGAGGTCTGCCGTATCGCAGAATGGAGGAAACGTGCCTTCTGTTCGACCGCGTACGGTCGAAACGGGGTCCTGTTCATCGAGAAGGGTGTGGCGTACCACAAAACGGACGAAACTGACTTGTGTTCGACCAAGTACGGTCGAAATGGGGTCCTGTTGATCGGGAGGGGTGTGGTGTACTGCAAAACGGAGGAAACAGACTTGTGTTGGAGCGCTACGGTCGAAACGGGGGTCATGTTCATCGGGAGGGGTGTGGCGTACCGCAAAACGGGACTTCATGGGCTACTATTCATCTCTACCGTCGACCTCCTCCAGCCTCCACGGGCTACTGTTCATCCACCGTCGACCTCCTCAAGCCTCCACCTACGACTGTTCATCCACGAGCACATGTTCATCCAGCCTCCACCGCTCCTCCACCCGCTACTGTTCAACCAGCCCTCTACACGGGGTCCTGTTAAACCACCCCTCCATGAGCTACTGTTCATCCAGCCCTCCACCGGCTACTGTTCAAGTAGCCATCCATGGGGTCGTCATGTTCATCCAGCCCTCCACGGGGTCCTGTTCATCCACCCCCAACCAACTCGATCGATTGGGGTCCTGTTCATCCAGCAGCAACGGCCTCTACTACCACGGGGTCCTGTACATCAAACCCCCACCGGGAACTGTTCATCCAACCCCCCAACAACACTCACTGTTCATCAAGAGGCAGCAGGTTCGATCGACTCCAGTTAGCAGCAGTAGCGAGGGAATTGCTTGATCGGGTTTAGTTAACAGCCAGGGATTGATCGATCGCTCGGGTTCAGTAACGCGTAGCCTGAAGTGCAATCGCTCAGGTTTAGTAGGTGAACACCTCGCTCGGGTTCAGTTAGAGCCCAATGCCTCGCACCCATGCATGTATGTGTACGAGAGAACGTGCATCGCTCGGCCCCCGACCACCCATCGTAACCGGGAACTCCCGATATTTTCCTCGCCCTCGCTTCTACCACGGTTTTTTCCGTCATGGACGGACCAAGGAATGTCATGCAGCTGCGTCTCCGGCCCGCCCAGGACGAAAAACCCATTTTATGTCATGATTTTTTGTCATAGAAGTAGGAGCCCACCACATTTATGATGATACCGGGTTTTGTCACAATTATCGCCATAGAAGTGTCATAAGCATGACAGGAAAAAAATTCGTTCGGCCCAAAATGTCACGGATGTGTCTTTTTTTGTAGTGTAAGTATTCCTCAGTTATGAAACCATGGTATCAATCCAGTAGGAGGATCCACCAAACTATGTAAGCAGTACCTTCACACAAATAACAAAAACTTGCAACCCAACGCGTAGGAGGGGTTGTCAATCCCTCCTCGGTATTAAGATAGATTAAATTGTATGAGATTGGATAAATAGATCTAACAAAAACACAAAATAAAAGAAGTAAAGAAAAAGTGCAACAAGGTATTTTTGGATTAATAGATCTAAAAATAATATGATAGGAAATAGACCCGGGGGCCGTAGATTTCACTAGAGGCTTCTCTCAAGAAAATAGCATACGGTGGGTAAAAAAATTACTGTTGGGCAATTGATAGAATAGTAAATAATTATGAAGATATCCAAGGCAATGATCATATATATAGGCATCACGTCCATAATTAGTAGACCGACTCCTGCGTGCATCTACTACTATTACTCCACACATCGACCGCTATCCAGCATGCATTTAGTGTGTTAAGTTCATAGAGAAACAGAGTAATGCAATAAGAACGATGACATGATGTAGACAAGATCTATTCATGTAGGAATAGACCCCATATTTTTATCCTTAATGGCAACGATGCGTGCCTTGCTCCCCCTTCTGTCACTGGGTGAGGACACCGCAAGATCGAACCCATCATAAAGCACCTCTTCCCAGTGCAAGAAAAATCAATCTAGTTGGCCAAACCGAACCAAAGTTTCAAAGAAGAAATACGAGGCTATAGTAATCATGCATAAGAGAGTTCAACAAAGACTCAAATAATATTTATAGATAGATCTGATCATAAACACGCAATTCATCGGATCCCAACAAACACACCGCAAAAAAGAGTTACATCAAATAGATCTCCAAGAACATAGAGGAGAACATTGTATTGAAGATCAAAAAGAGAGAAGAAGCCATCTAGCTACTGCCTACGGACCTGTAGGTCTGTGGTAAACTACTCGCGCATCATCGGAGGGGCAAGGGTGTTGATGAAGAACCCCTCCGTGATGTTGACCCCTCCAGCAAGGTGCCGGAAAAGTCCTCCAGATTGGATCTCATGGTTCTGGAACTTACGGCGGTGGAAACTCTAATCTCTCTGCTCCCCTAGGGTTTTGGGGGTTTTAGAGTATTTATAGAGCTGATAGGTGGTGGAGAGGGGGCCTGTGGGCCCCACTACCCACTAGGGCGCTAGGGGCCTCTGGCGCGCCCTAGGGCCTTGTGGGCCCCATGGGCCTCCCCTCGGGCACTTCCTTGGCTCCCAAGTTGTCTTCTGCTCAGAAAAAATCACCAAAAAGTTTCGTGGCATTTGGACTTCGTTTGGTACTGATATTTTGTGAAGTGAAAAAACAGCAACTGGCATTGGGCACTATGTCAATAGGTTAGTCCCAAAAAATGATATAAAGTTCCTATAAAATGAATATAAAACATCCAAGATTGATAATATAACAGCATGGAACAATAAAAAATTATAGATATGTTGGAGACGTATCAATGATGAACCGGTGGTAGCTTCCTCGTATGGCCTTGAAACTTTTTCTACTGTTAACATGCACTAGTACAACTGTCATGTTAAAATTTGGAAAATTTCAGTGGTCATTTGACCTTTTTAAGACATTTAAGTGATTTCTAGCCATTTAATGACCGTAATTCAAATTTGAACTACATGTACATGCAACAGCTAGCCATAGTAGTTTGGAAAATAATATTTGTGTTCTCGTGTGGGAGTTAATGCCTTGTGCAGTAAACTGGAAGAAATTTTCAAACAAATTGGTGTCATGGCTTGGACACAAGCATCGAGTGCCATGGCTTTTAAACTCCAAAACTTTCAAAAATGGTCAGAAACACACGGAACCTTACTTGATGTAATGACATGCACCAATATGTCGTTGTAAAAGAATTGGTCTGTTTGACGAAAGTTTGGACACACACCCCTCACAAACCGGAGCATCTCACGAGAACACTTGTGGTTCCGAGAGGGAACAATGCATGTTTGATGACGAACCGGCGGTAGCTTCCTCGTATGGCCTCAAAACTTTTTTCTATCGTTAACATGCACTATTACAACTATCATGTTAAAATTTGAAAAAATTCAGGGGTCGTTTGACCTTTTTAAGACATTTAAGTGATTTTCTAGCCATATAATGACCGTAATTCAAATTTGAACTACATGTACATGCAACAACTAACCCTAATGGTTCGGAATATCATATTTGTGTCCTCATGTGCGAGTTAATGCCCTGTGAAGTAAATCGGAAGGAATTTTCAAACATATTGGTGTCACGGCTTGGACACAAGCATCAAGTGCCATGGATTTTAAGTTCCAAAAAATACAAAAATGATCAAAAATAGAGGGAACATTGCTTGATGTAATGGCATGCACCAAGATGTCATGGTAAAAAAATTGGCCTGTTCAACGAAAGTTTGGACACACACCCCTCAAAACCGGAGCATCTCACGAGAAGACTCGTGGTTCCGAGAGGGAACAATGCATGTTTGATGAGGAACCGGTGGTAGCTTTATCATATGTCCTCGAAACTTTTTCTACCGTTAACATGCACCAATACAACTGTCATGTTAAAAGAAATTTCAGGGGGCATTTGACCCTTTTAAGATATTTAAGTGATTTTCTAGCCTTTAATGGTCGTAATTCAAATTGAACCACATGTACATGCAACAACAAACCATCATGGGTTGGAAAAATCATTTATGTATTACATTACATTATACAATAATCTCATGGTAACACAAAATAAGCATTCGTGCCTTACATTTGGAAAGAAAATGTAAATATCTGGCAAGACAACCGGGCCCCACACGATTGGCACTCTATTTCGCACCTCGAGGTTTGGAAGGTGAGTGGCGGCTGGCGCGGGTTGTTAATAAGACATGGTTTTGTATTGGAAACCGTCAACGATTAATTTCACACACGGCTTTTGCTGCAGGAATCGTGTGCAATTCAAGCTACAATGCTCGTAAATTCGGGCGACCGATGTGTGTATTGTTCTCGTCGATCTAGATTCCGGCCGCCACTAAATACTACCCTGCTCATGTCGTCCTGCCTGCATTCTCATCTACATCCTCTCCTCGCTCGCCCCCCCCCGCAAAACTCTTCCATGGCGCCACCGATCTGCCCACGCGCCGACGAGGAGGCGCAGCCCCCTGAGAACGTTCAGTCATAGAGCAGAGATGAGGAGGACCCCTATGCACCGCCGGATGAGGTTGCGCCGGACCCCCCAACTTTGCAGTAGTTTAGGGTCCAGTACAATCTTTGTCTGTGGAAAGCGCTAGCACTGGCTGAGAAAGCCAGATAAGTGGCATTCAAGAAGGAGATGGTGGAGAAGGAAGCCAGGTACCAGGCGGCCCGTGAATCCGCCTGGGAAAAGGAGGCGGTGGATCTTTGGGGGCGGGCGCGTCGATGTGCGGAGGAGGTGTACGAAGACGGTCTATACTTCACCGGAAGGCCAAAGGCACTAGGCGCCTGATTGCTGCATGAGGCGGGTCGATAAGCTCCAGCGTGCTACCGCAAGGAGCTCCGGCAGGCACCCAACAAAATGGCAAGATAGGTCGCGCACGTCGGCCAGTAAGAGGCAGATTGGCATGTTAAGTGCTGCCAGGCGGAGGAGGCGGAGTACTACCTCTGCGCTAGGAAGCCTCCACGCACCAGGGAGCTGCTGGCGAGGGGCTGCAGGAATACTGCCCCCCTAAGGAGGGATTATTAGTTTTAGTGTTTTTCGTCTTCAATTTTATGCATTGTACATAGTAGTTAAGTATCATCACATATAGCAATAAACCTACCAATATTATGATTGTTGTGAATACATAGTGATCAACGTTGAAACGACTCAACAAAATAAAACGTGTCCATGACCAGCAGCCTTGCCTACGGTAGCTCTTGGCTCTACGTGAACTCGTGCAAGCGTTCGTCCAAGTGGTCTACATGCTCGCGATATATCTGGAGCGCGATCTCGAGCTCCAACTTGGCTATTTCATCGGAGATAACTAGCTCGAGGATGTGACGGCCATGTTCCTCTACTGTGCCTAGGTGGACACCTCGGCCAACGAGGCAGTCGATCCTAACAACCAGTGTGTTGGCATCGAGCGGGCCGCGAACAAGGCAAACGACATGACCCATGCAAACGGCACGACGGGCGTCTAGTGCAAGTACGGCGCGACCGACCTTTGGTGCAAGTACGGTGCAAACAACCTCCGCCCACTCCTGGCAAGGAATGGGGCTACTAACGGGCCATGTACCCAGCTGCGATGCCCTATCTATAGCAGGAAAGCGCCGATGGATCCGCTCTTGCTGTGCAGCGCGACGCGCCTCTCGCTCTGCGGTGCTCCAATTGTCTCGGTGTGCGGCAAGCCGTAGCCTATCAACACGAATGCGCCTAGCTTGCTTTGTGGCGCACCACCGATCATGTTGTGTGGCGAGCTGCAGCCTCTCGGCACTGACATGTCTATCTTGATCCGCAACGCTGAAGCGATGTGCACCAAGGGTTTGCTCAACCCTGGCGATGATGCGCAGCACGGTGTCGTCCATCATGTTGCGGCGACACCCTCGGCCTCGACGGGTCGTGGCACCTTCTTATTTTCCTCATCGAGGAGGTTGATGGCAGAGGCGACGCTTCGGTGGGTTGGCATGCTTGGAAAAGGTGGAGGGGCTATAGGCTGCGCTTGTTGCCTCGGTGTGTCGTGCGCTGCCTAGGTTTATGTGCAGTATCATTGGGTGGCGGTGGGAAATCGATGAGGAAATGGGGAGAAACGGTGGTGTGTTCATAAAACACCATCAATTAATGGAAACTTAGCATAGAAGGAATCGCGAGCTAGCACGATGCATGCGGGCACATTGCTCGCCCAAGGCTGTGATCCATATACTCCTGTGCCCAACAGAGCACAATATTCACAGTAAAGAATATTGTTCTGTACACAGAGAGCGTAGATGTTGTGTATACTGAGAAAATCATGGCAAATGATTAAACTAAGGAACATGTCGATGATGATTTCAATAATGTCAGAAAATAATTTACCAGCAAGCGTTGTTTGCCAAGAACACACACAACTTATTTGCAGGAAATGTCTGTGTTATTATCGATCTTCCCACACAATTAGCCGGTTCATCCCTTGTCTGTTGCTCGCATTCACCTCACGGTGCCGGCCTCTACTCGCGTCCCTCGGCATGCTCTGCTCGCCATTGGGCACCGCGATGCGCTCTGCTCACGTCCCTCAACGTGCTCGGCTTGTGGACGCTTTTCCCTGCGTGTTCAACTAATATATGCATATGGTTGCTCGCCGTTGAGGCGGCCGCGGATCACTCTTCTCGCGTCCCTCTGCACACTCTGCTCTCGCGTCCTCCACATGCACTCTGCCAGTGGTTGGGGCCGGCACACGATTGTTGGGTTCTACGGTAGGGTGCGTCGACTGCAAATTAAAAATTCCTACGCGCAGAACATCCAGGAACATGCTACGGGAGATGGATCACAGTTTGTTACCACTAGACGCGCAGCGTGCGCAGCGGAAGAAGAGTTGGGGCAGCGCGTCTGCGTGGATCGCCTCCTCCTCGCTTGATCTCCTCGAGCGGTCGGTCGTCCGATCCCACGACGAAGTTCGCCGGAGCGGCGCAAGTGCACCGCCTCTAACGGTATCCGCGTGCGGGAGGAACGTCGTCGCGGCGGACTGCTAGGTCCGATCACACGATCGGCGGCGAGTGGAGGTGGCTATTCGCAACACATGCAAACCCTAGTCGCAGCCAAGCGATCGAACTAATGAGTGTGCCGCACCTCCACTTTATATAGGCGTCGCCGCTGGCTCAACACTTGGGCCTCGCCACGGACCCTAAAGCCCAAAGTCTACTCGGTCACGTTCCTAGTCCAGCCGGATCACATCCGACCGGTGTCCTGAACCGACCTCGTAGGTTCCTTCCCTTAAGCGCGCGACCCCTTAGGTTCAAGTCGTCTTGGTCACAGTTCGGATCACCTCCGACCTGTACGGTTGGTAGCGGCCTCTAGCAAGGCGTGCCGACCACCAAGCAGATGATGAAGCTGGTTAGGCGAACCTGTACAACATGTCACACTTCTGTTTCCTTTGCCGCACGATATATGTTGTTGGGCTCAAGGCGAGACTGTCATCCTTGTGCTAACCCGACCTCTTTCTCATTCCAAAGGATACCGACCACAATCCGGATTATCTCATAATCCTTGTCGCATGGCCATGCTATTCCTGGTCGATCACACGAGGGGCCCAGAGTATATCTCTCCGATCGGAGGGGCAAATCCCATCTTGCTCGACCGTGTCTCGCAAAGCATGGGACTGGACAAACCCGAAACCTACCTTTGTAACTACCCGATCCACGGAGTAGCATTTGGTCGGCCCAAAGCAAGTCTGTCACCATCCAGTACATGTGTCACCGTGTCTTAGGACATAGAACGTATGTTGTACTAGAGACTCACAGATGGCATATCGCTGCGTCTCATAGTTGGATCTGTCCGACTCAGACCTTATCTCGACTCGGATCCGACTATGTCGAATCTGACCAGACCTTTCCAAGTCCATATTATCCGGTTAGCATCCAATGCTCCATGGCTAGTGAGACCAAGCCATCGACCGTGTCATATGCCAGTCTAGTCGGCCAAGCGTCCACACAGCCCTTTGACTAGGGACCTTTTAGGACAGTCATCATACAATGCATAGTCCCACAAACAAGTCACATACTTGCTGATACACATCGCTGATAATGTCCAAGGACTATCTTTATTCATAAACACATAGGAAATATCATCATACATGATTGCCTCTAGGGCATATCTCCAACAACGATCACGTTGGGGTCCCCATATGCATGCGGTTGCGCCACGCGTGTCGCCATGATGCAGTTACATGCGGCACGATGGAGTTACGGCTGCAAAAACTGCCATCCAGACATGCCGATATTCTAGGCCGTCCGGGTTCCCCATTAATTCTCGCGGCCATTATAACCTTAGTCTCCTCAACCTTTCGATTGTGCCCCACAACACAAGCACACCCACGTCTACACGTACAGAGAGGATATCTAGCAATGCTCCAATGGAGTTTGGCGTGCATCAAGTGGAGACCCACGTGAGGAAGAAGGATGTCTCAGTGGTGTATGATGTCTATGATACATCTCCAACGTATCTATAATTTTTGATTGCTCCATGCTACTTTATCTACTGTTTTAGGCAATATTGGGCTTTATTATCCACTTTTATATTATTTTTGGGACTAACCTATTAACCGGAGGCCCGGCCCAAATTTGTTGTTTTATGCCTATTTCAGTGTTTCGAGGAAAAGGAATATCAGACGGAGTCAAAACGGAACGAAATCAACTAGAGAAGTTATTTTTGGAAGGAAACCCACCTGATGGACTTGGACCCCACGTCAGAAGATACGGGGGGTGCTCAAGAGGGTGGGGGCGCCTCCCCCTGGGCGCGCCCCTGCCTCGTGGGGCCCCGTAGCTCCACCGACGTACTCCTTTCACCCATATATACCCACGCATTCTAAAACTTCCGTAACAAGAGATAGATCGAGTTCCGCCACGCAAGCCTCCGTAACCACCAAAACCAATCGGGACCCCTTTCCAGGTACCTCACGGAGGGGGGATCCATCTCCGGTGGCCATCTTCATCATCTCGGCGCTATCCATGACGAGGAGGGTGTAGTTCACCCTCGGCCCGAGGGTATGTACCAAGAGCTATGTGTTTGATCTCTCTCTCGTGTTCTCTCGTGTTCCCTCTATGGCATGATCTTGATGTTTCCGAGCTTTGCTATTGTAGTTGGATCTTATGATGTTTCTCCCCTCTACTCTCTTGTGATGAATTGAGTTTCCTTTGAAGTTATCTTATCGGATTGAGTCTTTTATGAGAACACTTGTCAGTATGTCTTGGTGATCAACTTGCGGGTTTCGTGACATTGGGAACCTATGCATAGGGTTTGGCACACGTTCTTGATTCTCCGATAGAAACTTTGGGGCACTCTTTGAAGTACTTTTATGTTGGTTGGATAAATTTGAGATTGTGTGATGCATATCGTATAATCATTCCCACGGATACTTGAGGTGACAATGGAGTATCTAGGTGACACTAGGGTTTTGGTTGATTTGTGTCTTAAGGTGTTATTCTAGTACGAACTCTTTTATAGATTGATCCGAAAGAATAAATTTGTGGTGGTTGCGTGCAGACCATAATCTCTACGCTTGTTCTCCGCTATTAGTGTCTTCGGAGTGACTCTTTGTTGCATGTTGAGGGCTTGTTATATGATCTACCTATGTTATTATTGTTGAGAGAACTTGCACTAGTGAAAGTATGAACCCTAGGCCTTGTGTCCTATCATTGCAATACCATTTATGCTCACTTTTACCATTAGTTACCTTGCTGTTTTTATATTTTCAGATTACAAAAACCTATATCTACCATCCATATTGCACTTGTATCACCATCTCTTCGCCGAACTAGTGCACCTACACAATTTTCTATTGTATTGGGTGTGTTGGGGACACAAGAGACTTTTTGATTTTTGGTTGCAGGGTTGTTTGAGAGAGACCATGTTCCTCCTACGCCTCTCGCTGATTGATAAACCTTAGGTCATCCACTTGAGGGAAATTTGCTAGTGTCCTACAAACTTGTGCACTTGCAGGCCCAACAACGTCTACAAGAAGAAGGTTGTGTAGTAGACATCAAGCTATTTTCTGGCGCCGTTGCCGGGGAGGCTAGATAAGTGAAGGTATATCTTTAGATCTTGCAATCGAATCTTTTTGTTTCTTGTTTTAGCACTAGTCTAGTTTATAAAAGAAAATTACAAAAAAAATGGAGTTAAGTTTGTCTCATACGCTTCGTCTTTTTAATATCTTTCGTGAAAATGATGGGAAGGAAAATTGTGCTCAAATACTAGAAGAAGAATTACATAGAATGCTTGGCATAAAATATGTGAATGATGAGCATGATTGCAATGTTGTTAGTATGAATTCTTTGAATACCCATGATGCTAATGATATGCAAAGCCACAAGCTTGGGGAAGCTATGTTTACCGAAGATGATATTTTTTGTCCCCAAGCTTTGATGAGCAAATTTACTATGATGAAAGCATGCCTCCTATCTATGATGATTATTTTGATGACATGTATGCTTTAAAGAATAATTATAACCATGAAACTTGTCATCTTGATCTTAATTCCCAATCATATGATAGTTATTTTGTTGAGTTTGCTCCCACTACTATTAATGAGAAGAAATTTGCTTATGTGGAGAGTAGTAAAAATTCTATGCTTGTAGATCATGAAAAGAATACTTTAGGTGCTGGTTATATTGTTGAATTCATTCATGATTCTACTGAAAATTATTATGAGGGAGGAACATATGCTTGTAGGAATTGCAATAATGTCAAGTTTCCTCCCTATGTGTTCAAAATCTTGAAGCTATGCTTGTTTTGCCTTCCTATGCTAGTTGATTATTGTTCCCATAAGTTGTCTGCTCAAAAAATCCCTATGCATAGGAAGTGGGTTAGACTTAAATGTGCTAGTCATATTCCTCATGATGCTCTCTTTATGTTTCAATTCTTATCTTTTATGTGAGCATCATTATCATCATGCCTAGCTAGGGGCGTTAAACAATAGCGCTTGTTGGGAGGCAACCCAATTTTATTTTAGTTTCTTACTTTTTGGTTCTGTTTAGTAATAAATTATCCATATAGCCTCTTTTTAGATGTGGTTTTGTGTTTAGTTAGTGTTTGTGCCAAGTAGAACCTTTGGGAAGACTTGGGTGAAGTCTTTATGATCATGCTGTAAAAAACAGAAACGTTAGCGCTAACGAGATTAGCTATAACTTTTTACTGGAGAGTGCTATTTAGTTGATTCTTTTTGCAGATGATTACTAGACAAATTCCTCAGGTCCACCAAATTATTTCAGAATTTTTGGAGTTCCATAAGTTTGCGTTAGTTACAGATTACTACAGACTGTTCTGTTTTTGACAGATTCTGTTTTCATTGTGTTGCTTGCTTATTTTGATGAATCTATGGCTAGTAAAATATTTTATAAACCATAGATAAGTTGGAATACAGTAGGTTTAACACCAATATAAATAAATAATGAGTTCATTACAGTACCTTGAAGTGGTGTTTTGTTTTCTTTCGCTAACGGAGCTTACGAGTTTTCTGTTGAGTTTTGTGTTGTGAAGTTTTCAAGTTTTGGGTAAAGATTCGATGGACTATGGAATAAGGAGTGGCAAGGGCGTAAGCTTGGGTATGCCCAAGGCACCCCAAGGTAATATTCAAGGATAACCAAGAGCCTAAGCTTGGGGATGCCCCGGAAGGCATCCCCTCTTTCGTCTTCGTTCATCGGTAACTTTACTTGGAGCTATATTTTTATTCACCACATGATATGTGTTTTGCTTGGAGCGTCATGTCATTTTGTTTTGTTTTGTTTGCTGTTAGTTAGAATAGTGTTTTTCACCTTTAGTTTCAATAAAAAAAGTCAAGGATAGCCTTTGCCATGCTTATTTTGCAAGTATGCATGTTGCTGTTTGAAAACAGAAAGTTTACCGCTGTTGCAAAAATTCTCTAGAAAAGTCAGAGAGTGGTATAATGTTGAATCTTTTTTCATACTGAACTATGATAAATTTATTACAGTGGTAATTTTAGTTCATAATTTTTTGAGTTAGGGAAGTATGATGAATCTTGCATTCTTTACAGACTGTACTGTTTTGGCAGATTGCTGTTATGTTTGCATTGTTTTCATATGTTTGTTTGTTTAATGATTCTATTTGATGATAGGAGTATTAAATATGCAGACGCATTTAGTATGCAATGTTGAATAATAATGTTAGTGATTTGTTACAGTAGGAAACGATAAGGTTTTGCATTGGTTCATACTAACCTATCTCACGAGTTCTTGTTGAGTTTGTTGTGAATGAAGCTTTTGATAAAAAGAGAAACCACGATATGAGAGGAATTAAGGAGACACAAAAGTTCAAGCTTGGGGATGCACAAGGCACCCCAAGATATTATTTCAAGAAGTCTCAAGCATCTAAGCTTGGGGATGCCCCGGTAGGCATCCCACCTTTCTTCTTCAACAACTATCGGTTAGTATCGGTTGAGCCTAAGTTTTTGCTTCTTCACATGAGTTGTGCTATCCTTGTTGTTTGAATAAAGTATCAAGATATGAAATTATTAAATGGGAGAGTCTTCACATAATTGTATAATTATTCGACTACTCATTGATCTTCACTTATATCTTTCGGAGTAGTTTGTTGTTTGCTCTAGTGCTTCACTTATATCTTTTAGAGCATGGTGGTAGTTTTAAGAAATAGATGAACTCTCATGCTTCACTTATATTATTTTGAGAGTCGTTAATAGCATGGTAATTTGCTTAATATTAATATACTTGGTATTTAAGATATGTGAAACTTTCTTATGAGTGTGTTGAATACTAAGAAAAGTTTGATGCTTGATAATTGTTTTGAGATATGGAGGTAGTGATATTAAAGTCGTGCTAGTTGAGTAGTTGTGAATTTGAGAAATGCTTGTGTTGAAGTTAGCAAATCCCGTAGCATGCACGTATGGTTAAAGTTGTGTAACAAATTTGAAACATGAAGTGTACCTGGCTTGTGCATCCTTATGAGTGGCGGTCGGGGACGAGCGATGGTCTTTTCCTACTAATCTATCCCCCTAGGAGAATGCGCGTAGTACTTGATTGTTGATGACTTCTAAATTTTTGCAATAAGTATATGAGTTCTTTTGACTAATGTTGAGTCCATGGATTATACGCACTTTTACCTTTCCGCCTTGCTAGCCTCTCCGCACTGCATTGCCCTTTCTCACATTGAGAGTTGGTGCAAACTTCGGCAGCATCCAAACCCCGTGATACGATACGCTCTATCACATATAAACCTCCTTATATCTTCCTCAAAACAGCCACCATACCTACCTATTATGGCATTTCCATAGCCATTCTGAGATATATTGCCATGCAACTTCCATCATCATATTCATGACATACTTTACTTTTGTCATATTGCCATTGCATGATCATGTAGTTGACATCGTATTTGTGGCAAAGCCACTGTCGGTGTCAAAACCGGCGGATCTCGGGTAGGGGGTCCCGAACTGTGCGTCTAGGCGGATGGTAACAGGAGACAAGGGACACGATGTTTTACCCAGGTTCGGGCCCTCTTGATGGAGGTAAAACCCTACGCCCCTGCTAGATTAATATTGATGATGTGTGTTACAAGAGTGGATCTACCACGAGATCAAAGAGGCTAAACCCTAGAAGCTAGCCTATGGTATGATTGTTGTTCGTCCTACGGACTAAAACCCTCTGGTTTATATAGACACCGGATAGGGTTAGGGTTACACAGAGTCGGTTACAATGGTAGAAGATCTACATATCCGTATCGCCAAGCTTGCCTTCCACGCCAAGGAAAGTCCCATCCGGACACGGGACGAAGTCTTCAATCTTGTATCTTCATAGTCTTGGAGTCCGGCCGATGATGATAGTTCGGCTATTTGGACACCCCTAGTCCGAACTCCTCAAGAGCTCCTGAACCAGGCTTCAATGACGACGAGTCCGCGCGCACATTGTCTTCGGGATTGCAAGGCGGGTTCTTCCTCCGAATAATTTATAGAAGATTGTGAACACGGGATAATGTCCGCTCGCAAAACAAGTTCCACATAACACCGTAGAGAGAATAATTTTTGCACGGATCTGCTGACGTATTCCGCGGCGTGACATCACACCACGGCCAGGCCTTCATATGAATCGTTTTTTATTGTTCCACCTCAGCGTGTTTAGCGAGGCGGTTTCCTTGGCACGTTTTATCAAAGCGTAGATCGTGCCCCCTTATTATGAGATTCTCATCAATACAGACGTGGGTAACCCAACCGTGCCCGTTGGCCTGCCTTCTCTATCAAAGGCGAGTCCTAGTCGACCACGGAGTGGGCTCTTGGTATTCAACCTCTTTATAACGAGACCAAGGCCCTCTCCTTGTTACACCCTCTATCGAGTTCGCCTCGCGCGTCGAGTTCCAACACCCAAAGCTTCAGAGTCAGGCGCTTCGGACTTTCGACGATGTCCGCTCCGACCAGCATGGCCGATGGATGTCTTCCTCCATCACAGAAGAAGACGTGCTAAAGCTGCGAGACGCCAGGTATCTAACCGGCGAGATCTCGCATAGGTTGCCTGCTCCAGGGCAGGTCATTCCCACTCCTGAGCCCGGCGAGAACGTGGTGTTCGTGCCTCACTTACGTCGGGGTTTAGGCTTCCCGACGGACCCCTTTGTGCGAGGGCTTATGTTTTATTATGGGCTTGATTTCCATGACTTGAATCCGGAGTCCATCCTCCATATCTCGTCATTCATTGTCGTATGTGAGGCCTTCCTCCATATTACCCCCACGTTGGATTGTGGCTCAAGACCTTCAAGGTGGAGCCAAAGATGATCAAGGGGCAGCAAGCGGAGTGCGGAGGGGCGGTCATAAGCAAATGTGTTGATACTCCGTGGCCCGAGGGCTCTTTTCAAGAGGAGCTTCATTTGTGGCAACGGAAGTGGTTTTATATCACCGCTCCCAGGGGCACCAAATGGGCGGCGCTCCCTGCCTTCCGCCAGTCCACCACAGCTGGTGGCGTCATGGGTCAACAGGCTCGACTGGGTCGCCCAAGGGCGTTCCCCTGGCTGCAGGCCGTATTCGAGACCTCCAGGAAAGAGGATCAATCTGGTTGCGAACGCAGGTTATGGTGATCCGCGCCTTTAGCCCTCAAGAACGCCGCCTCCGCCTGTGGGAATTCAATCCGGAGGGACCACGAGCTCTCCAGAATTTTATGGGCACGACGCCTGTGGAGATGTATAAACTGTTCTTCGGATCACAAGAGAAGTGTCCGACTTGACCGAGGACGCAGGACTAAGCTGCAATCGCCTGAGATACTCAAGTAAGTAGTCCTGTAACCGGACAAGCTGTTCATTCATTAATTTTATATATACACGCCCTTTAAAGGAACCGTTTCTTGAACAGGAGTGGATAGCCAAGGCAAAGTTGATAAGGTGTCCGGCTCCCCTCCCAGAGACCACGCCGGATCCCATGTTGACCAAGATGTTGAAGGTCGCGCCTTTTGAAGAAGGCGAAGGGGGGAGCGGGGAAGCAACCGCCTCTGTGAAGGAGGCTATCAAGGAAGGAGGGATTAAGAGTCCCACCTTCCGAGGAGACAAGAGGACCCCTTCGGAAGATCCGGAGGTCAAGGCCTCAAAGAAAGGAAGGAATCTTCTACAGAGAGTCCGGCTACCGGGAAGTAACCCAACCGCATTATTTCCCCAAGGGATCAGCCCTCCAATGAGCCGTAAGTAGAAAGAAGGGTCTTGTAAATAAGGAGCATCCTCAGATTTATTTATGAAGATAACCAAATTGTACCTTGTAGTTCGGACCTCAGCCCTTCTCAGCAGAGCTTGTCTTGAGGATCTTCTTGGAGATGATGGAGAGCGAACGCCTCCACCTGTCGCAGACCCTCATAGGACGCAGACGACCCGGAGGTGTCGTCATAGAGGGTTCCCCAAGTCCAGTGGGCCGGAAGGTCCGGCGCCAAGTGGTGTGTGGTCGGAGGAACTGAAGGATCTGCTCGGGCGAGCGGCTATCTCAGAAAATCACCATGCTCTAATGGGTACGGTGATTGAAAGAATTGCATCCGCAGAGAGCGGTTTGCAAGCCGTCGAAGCTTATCGACGGGTTTGAGGTACGCAAGAAATAATGTACCTTTTGACAAGCCAGTATAAAAATGTGCCATGTATAGATAGTAGCCCACGAGACTCGGTATGTTGTCAAAATTGACGACATACCGAGGATCAAATTCTCGCTTAACATATCGCCGCTCCTAAACAGGTGGCGGGCGTCCGGAGGCCAGCCGGATCGATGAATATGCCGAACTAAAGCGGCAGCTTGATGAGGCGGATGCGGACATCGCTACCGGTCAATAAACGGTTTGACGAGTCACAAGGTATGCGACTTCTATGCGGACACTGGTAAGGGAGCTTGACGCCCATGTCTTACTAATCATATGCTTAATGCAGATGGTCTTGCTGCCGTGGAAGAGCTGCGGGCGTAACTCGCCCGAGCGAAAAGAGCAAGCCAGAATTAGTAATGTCGGCCGCTTTAAAGGTGGTCAAGAGCTAGAAGCTGAACGGGCTGCTCACCGCCGAAGAAGAGGAGATGGCCGAGATGGCCAAAAAGTTAAGGAATACTACCGATCGCTGCGCGGTTCTTGAAAAGGAATGTCAAGCGGAACAAGAGGACCTAAAGAAGGCCGCCGCCGAATCCAAGAAGGCCCAATCGGCTTTGAGAGCTGCCAAGGAGGAGCTGAGTCAGGCCGGGGCAATTGCGGCCGAAAACCGCTTTCGCCTGCGGAGGAAATATACAGATCCAAAGTATGCTCGCTTGGATAAATTGTGGAGTTCAGAGGATGCTTATCTGGACTTGGCGGCGGCGTGGACGCGTTGAGCACTTCCGGGGCCGTAAGGGCACGTAAGGGAAGAGCCATATTGGTCACAATTCCATAGTCCGGAGCGTCCTTCCGCCACGACCGATCGGTTGGCGAATGGGCCGAGCTGAATCGATTGTCCGGATTTGCCATGAAGCATGTCTTGACTCACTTGTGGCCGGACGGACCCCACCAAGAGCTATTTTGGTTTAGTGCAGCAGTTTCTTGGAGCGGTGCAGCGTGTCGACGCTGATGAAGCGATCGGCATGTATTGAGGGAGCGTGGATGGCTCTTGCCCGTGTCAAGACATACCGGGCAGAGATGAAGGCCATCGACGTTGCATCCCGTGATTCGGACAAAGGCGAGTACCGCCGAGCACTACTTTGAAGAAGTCCCGCCAGCGCCGTTTAATAGAGACGCAGTGCTCGAAGGATATTATGTTTAAATGACATGTATGATTTGTGAAAACGGTGTTTCAATGTAATATAAGTGCTTTTTATACTTGTGCGTTCAAGTGGTAAACTACTCCCTGTGCGGCCGTTTATGTATATGTGTATATAACCTAAAAGATGGCAGTCCTTGGCTTCAGCCCCCACGCACATAGTGCGGGGGTGTTTGCAAAAAAGCGCTTTTTCACACTTAATCCAACGTCTTGGTCCTGTTAAGGAGGTGATAGCGTAGCAAACCAGGCAACCGGACTATAATGCTTTATCACTTTCACTTAGCCATAGGAGTTCGAGGGTGGGGCTACTATATAGCCCTCGGGGCACCGCACTCTCCAATTCGGGTCCGTATGTGCCTCGACGAAAACTGGTCCTTCGTTAATGCGGAGGAATTCTAAACATTCCTGTGAGTCATCGAGTGGTTGACCAGTCTCTCGCTATATCATGACAGTCAGTTTTCGGCTTTCTCTACTGAGGTGCTCACCTGGCCGAACCGGGGCACAATCGCAGTAGTTCCCATGGTGTCGCGTTAGCCGTGAAAACGGAATGTAAGGCAGCAAAACATAGGAGCCGGGCAACCCAACATTTGACCAAAGACATGATTCGGAGCTGATGCATATAAGGCCTAACTCGAGACGCCGAATACTCCCGAAGGTATTCGGTCTTTATGAAAATGGGCAGAATAATGCCCTAAGCCCCCGTGTCCAGTGCAGCGCCAAAAAATTCCGTGCTGCCAATGCCAAAGCACCAGCCTCCTCCTCGGTTATATTAAGGAACCGGGGGGATGTATATCAACAAGAGACAGTGAAAAAAGGTTTACGCAGGGTCTTAATCTGAAAAGAATCCTTGCAATGGGTCCCTACTGCATGTCTGCGTCTGTGTCTCCGTTGTGCCGTATTCTGGACGGGTGTAGCACGTTGTTCATCTGTAAAAGAGAGGAACTTAGTTTGAAAAGAAAAAGGATCGTGCGAAAAATGTACTTAATATTAAATGAATAGAGTACGGTTCAAAGAAGCGAACAAAATTGAGCTTTATTGTCTCTTGTTATACATGCATGCAGCCCCTCGTATGGGGGTATGCCGCTAGTAGGCGCCGGACTCGTCTAGCCGTGTCCGGGGTTTGAATGGCCAATTTCAAGTTCTTTGCCTAGTGGAGCCGGATAGCTGTGGGGCTGTCAAGGCAGTCTCCCGTTTTCCCGTGCTTGAGTAACACTTAATACTTCCTTTTAAAGAGATGATGCCGCGTGGACCGGGCATTTTAAGTGTTAGAGATTCATAATGCGGTATTGCGCTAAAGCGGGCGAAAGCTTCAAGGTCCCAATAGTGCTTGATGGCTACTTTTAAATGGGGCGACATGGAAGAGTAGCCTTTCGCGGCGGAAGTTGTCGGATGAACCAAACACAACTTCTAGCAGTATGGAGCCCGTGCAGAGGGCGTATGGGTCGGGCAGTACTCCTTTAAAGGAGGTGTTGCTGCGGCGAATTTTGGTTGGGTTTATCCCCATCCTGCGGATTGTGTCCTCGATATATCGAGGTTTATGTCATCGCCGCCATCCATGAGGACATGTGTAAATCGGAATCCGTCGATTATAGGATCCAATATCAAGGCAGTCCATCCTGCGTTACGGATATTATCGGAATAGTCCAGAAGGTCGAAGGTGATAGGTATTGACAAACAGTGTGCGGCGCGCTTTTGGTGGGCGCCGCTTTTTCCCTTTGATCACGTGAAGTGAGTTTACTGTTTTAACCTTTTGTGGGAAATTCTTTTGTTTTCCGGGGCTCTTCTTGTGGTGCTCGTCATCATTTTCCCTTGGTGTGTCGAGCCCCTTGTGTACGGCATTAAGTCGGCCGGACTGCTTGAAGACCCAACAATCTCTGTGGGTATGGTTTGCAGGATTCCCGGAGGTACCATGTATTTGACATAGTCTGTCCAGAATCTTGTTTAGGTTGGATAGCTCGTCACTGTTATCCTTTAGGGGCAGTGTTTTGTTGTTCGGCCGAGAGCTTTTGAATCCGGCGTTGACCGTCGTACTATTTGGGCCATTTTCCTTATTCCGGTGCTGATCTTTTCTGCGTCGTGATTTCCCATTTCCATCCCTGATTTCGGATGTACTCGGGTCGCTGGTGCTGCATCTAGCCAGCCAGCTGTCCTCTCCCGCGCAAAAGCGGGTCATGAGGCTTGTTAATGCGGCCATTGTTCTTGGCTTTTCTTGGCCGAGGTGTCTGGCGAGCCATTCGTCTCGGACGTTTTGTTTGAAAGCTGTTAAGGCTTCGCGTCCGGACAATCGACTATTTGGTTCTTTTAGTAAGGAACCTGTTCCTGCACTTTCGGGCTGACTCTCCGGCTGTTGAGTTATGTGACTTAGATCATCTGCATCCGGAGGGCGGACATAAGTCCCCTGAAAATTTGCCCGAATGCGCCCCTCGAGCTCTTCCCAGCTTCCAATGGTATTTTCGGGAGGCTTTTAAGCCAATGCCAAGCTGGCCCTTTGAGTTTAAGGGTAAGTATTTTATGGCGTGGAGATCGTCTCCTCTAGCCATGTGTATGTGGAGGATGTAATCCTCGATCCGCATCTCGTGGTCTGTTGTTCCGTCAGATGCCTCTATGTTTATGGGTTTGAATCACCGGAAATTCATGATCCAGACCTCATCGGTGAAACATAGGGGGTGTGCGGCACCCCTATATTTGGGTGTGCCGTGATCTTCGGGATTTTGGCGTATTGCATTGTTTTTACGAGCCTGCTTTCTTGGCCCATAGATAGACCTAACTAGGCCATCCTCTTGATGTGAATCAATATGCGGATCGCATATTGGCTTGTGTGCGGCGCCATTCACCGCTCTCTTTTCGCCGTGGGGTCGTCCATCCACCGGGTGGCCTTCTTATTTTTTAATTGTGGGGGCTCTAAGGCCTCCTCGTCGAATTCGGGCAGTAGCTTTCTTTTCGGTAGCTTTGTTGTTCGCTCGCCGCGTGCATTTGTCTGCGGTGCTGAATATTTTGCTCCATCTGATCATGAGTGCATCTTCCGCTGTTTTGAGCTTCCGCTTCTGCTTATTCAGGCTACGCGCAGTGGCGACGAGCCTTTTCTGGAGGTTATTTTGCTCCAATGGTTTGTCCGGCGTGAGGTCGTCCGGACTGTTGTCTTCGCCGGGGACAGATTGTTTATCCAAGTTGTCTTGTTCGGACGATTGCTCGATAGCTTGTTCGTTGTCCACCGGTTCGCCCTGCTCTATGGCTGGGTCTTTGTTGAGGCGGGACTTTGTTCAGCGTTTACGTTGCCGTTTTGACTGCTTTTCGAGGGATTTATCCTTCGTAGCGTCCCGTTGCTCCTCGTCTTCATTCCCTTTAGGTGTATCCACCATGTGTACGTCATGGGATGAGGTTGTCCAGCATCCTATAGGTGCTGGTTCATTGTTGTCTCCTACATCGTCGTCCATACCGTCGATGTCTTTGGAGTCGAAATCGAGCATGTCGTGTAAGCTTTCGACGGTGGCTATGAAGTGGGTGGTGGGTGGGCATTGAATTTCTTCGTCGTCCGTATCCCAACCTTCCTGACCGTAGTCCGGCCAGGGCTCTCCGGATAAGGAGAAAGACTTTAGTGAATTCAGGATGTCGCCAAAGGGCGAGTGCTGAAAGATGTCCGCGGCCGTGAACTCCATAACGGGCGCCCAATAGGATTCGATTGGCAAGGGCGTGGAGGGTTCGGAGTCCGGAAAGGAGTCCGGCACCCTGGAGTCGAGGTCTTCGCAAAGGACAGGGCTGGAGTTCGGCTCGATCGCCGTAGAGATTAGAGCCCCCAAGGCGGTGTCCAACCACACGTCCTCGAACGGGGAATCCGGCTCCGGATTAAGGGTCGGAGCGGGTTCTGGTGCGGCCCCCGAGCCTTTGACCGCTGTAGAGCTAGATCATGCCCATCGAGACAAGGCGGGCGCTGCTTGGCTGCGGCTCGAATCCGTCGAAGATCAAGTCTCCGCGGATATCGGCCGTATAGTTTAAACTTCCAAATCTGGCCTGACGGCCAGGGGCATAGCTTTCGATCTGCTCTAGATGGCCAAGCGAGTTGGCCCGCAGTGTAAAGCCGTCGAACACGAAGATCTGTCCGGGGAGAAAAGTCTCACCCTGGACCGCGTCGTTGTTGATGATCAAAGGAGCCATCGGGCCTATCGGTGACGACACATAGGAACTCTCAATGAAAGCACCAATGTCGGTGTCAAAACCGCGAATCTCGGGTAGGGGGTCCCGAATCGCGTGCGTCTAGGCGGATGGTAACAGGAGACAAGGGACACGATGTTTTACCTGTGTTCGGGCCCTCTTGATGGAGGTAAAACCCTACGTCCGCTAGATTAATATTTATGATGTGTGTTACAAGAGTGGATCTACCACGAGATCAAAGAGGCTAAACCCTAGAAGCTAGCCTATGGTATGATTGTTGTTCGTCCCTACGGACTAAAACCCTCTGGTTTATATAGACACCGGATAGGGTTAGGGTTACACGGAGTCGGTTACAATGGTAGGAGATCTACATATCCAGACGCCAAGCTTGCCTTCCACGCCAAGGAAAGTCCCATCCGGACACGGGACAAAGTCTTCAATCTTGTATCTTCATAGTCTTGGAGTCCGGCCGATGATGATAGTTCGGCTATCCGGACACCCCCTAGTCCGGAACTCCCTCAGCCACCATGCATTATTTTTCATACATGTCACTCTTGATTCATTGCACCATCCCGGTACACCGCCGGAGGCATTCATATAGAGTCATACCTTGTTCTAGTTTCGAGTTGTAATCCTTATGTTGTAATCAATAGAAGTGTGATGATCATCATTATTAGAGCATTGCCCAAAAAAAGAGAAAGGCCAAAAAAAGAAAGGCCCAAAAAAAGAGAAAGGCAAAAAAAAGGCCCAAAAAAAGAAAATAAATAAAAAGGGCAATGCTACTATCTCTTTTTCCACACTTGTGCTTCAAAGTAGCACCTTGTTCTTCATGTAGTGAGTCTCATATATTGTGCTTCAAAGTAGCACCATGTTTTTCATATAGTGAGTCTCATAAGTTGTCTTTTCATACTAGTGGGAATTTTTCATTATAGAACTTGGCTTGTATATTCCTACGATGGGCTTCCTCAAATGCCCTAGGTCTTCGTGAGCAAGCAAGTTGGATGCACACCCACTAGTTTTCTTTTTGTTGAGCATTCATAGCTCTAGTGCATCCGTTGCATGGCAATCCCTACTCCTCATGTTAACATCAATTGATGGGCATCTCCATAGCCCGTTGATTATCCTCGTCAATGTGAGACTTTCTCTTTTTTTGTCTTCTCCACACAATCCCCATCATCATATTCTATTCCACCCATAGTGCTATATCCATGGCTCACGCTCATGTATTGCGTGAAGGTTGAAAAAGTTTGAGATTATTTAAGTATGAAACAATTGCTTGGCTTGTCATCGGGGGTATAGAAGTTGGGAACATCTTTGTGTGACAAAAATGAAGCATAGCCTAACTATATGATTTTGTAGGGATGAACTTTCTTTTGCCATGCTATTTTGAGAAGACATGTTTGCTTTGCTAGTATGCTTGAAGTATTATTATTTTTATGTCAATATGAACTTTTGTCTTGAATCTTTCGGACCTGAATATTCATATCACAAGTAAGAAGATTTATATTGAAATTATGCCAAAGTATCATTCCACATCAAAAATTATCTTTTTTATCATTTACCTACTCGAGGACGAGCAGGAATTAAGCTTGGGGATGCTTGATACGTCTCCAACGTATCTATAATTTTTTATTGCTCCATGCTACTTTATCTACTGTTTTAGGCAATATTGGGCTTTATTATCCACTTTTATATTATTTTTGGGACTAACCTATTAACCGGAGGCCCAGCCCAGATTTGCTGTTTTATGCCTATTTCTGTGTTTCGAGGAAAAGGAATATCAGACGAAGTCAAAATGGAACGAAATCAACTGGAGAAGTTATTTTTGGAAGGAAACCCAACTGATGTACTTGGACCCCACATCAGTAGATAAGTGAGGTCGTCACAACGGTGGGGCGCGCGCCCACCCCCGTGGGCGCGCCCCCCTGCCTCGTGGGGCCCCCGTAGCTCCACCGACGTACTCCTTTCACCCATATATACCTACGTACCCTAAAACTTCCAGAACAAGAGATAGATCGGGAGTTCCGCCGCCGCAAGCCTCCAGAACCACCAAAAACCAATCGGGACCCCTTTCCGGTACCCTGCCGGAGGGGGGTCCATCTCCGGTGGCCATCTTCATCATCCCGGCGCTATCCATGACGAGGAGGGTGTAGTTCACCCTCGGGGCTGAGGGTATGTACAGTAGCTATGTGTTTGATCTCTCTCTCTCTCTCGTTTTCTCTCTCGTGTTCCCTCTATGGAACGATCTTGATGTATCCCGAGCTTTGCTATTGTAGTTGGATCTTATGATGTTTCTCCCCCTCTACTCTCTTGTGATGAATTGAGTTTCCTTTGAAGTTATCTTATCGGATTGAGTCTTTTATGAGAACACTTGATGTATGTCTTGGTGATCAACTTGCGGGTTTCGTGAAATTGGGAACCTATGCATAGGGGTTGGCACACGTTCTTGATTCTTCGGTAGAAACTTTGGGGCACTCTTTGAAGTACTTTTATGTTGGTTGGATAAATCTGAGATTGTGTGATGCATATCGTATAATCATGCCCAAGGATACTTGAGGTGACAATGGAGTATCTAGGTGACATTAGGGTTTTGGTTGATTTGTGTCTTAAGGTGTTATTCTAGTACGAACTCTTTTATAGATTGATCCGAAAGAATAACTTTGTGGTGGTTTCATACCCGACCATAATCTCTACGTTTGTTCTCCGCTATTAGTGTCTTCGGAGTGACTCTTTGTCGCATGTTGAGGGCTTGTTATATGATCTATCTATGTTATTATTGTTGAGAGAACTTGTACTAGTGAAAGTATGAACCCTAGGCCTTGTTTCCTATCATTGCAATACCGTTTACGCTCACTTTTACCATTAGTTACTTTGCTGTTTTTATATTTTCAGATTACAAAAACCTATATCTACCATCCATATTGCACTTGTATCACCATCTCTTCGCCGAACTAGTGCACCTATACAATTTGCTATTGTATTGGGTGTGTTGGGGACACAAGAGACTTTTTGATTTTTGGTTGCAGGGTTGTTTGAGAGAGACCATCTTCCTCCTACGCCTCTCGCGGATTAATAAACCTTAGGTCATCCACTTGAGGGAAATTTGCTACTGTCCTACAAACCTGTGCACTTGCAGGCCCAACAACGTCTACAAGAAGAAGGTTGTGTAGTAGACATCAGTCTACTATACAACTTGTTCTTGTAGACTCGTGTTGGGCCTTCAAGCGCAGAGTTTTGTAGGACAGTAGCAAATTTCCCTCAAATGGATGACCTAAGGTTTATCAATCTGTGGAAGGCGTAGGATGAAGATGTTCTCTCTCAAACAACCCTGCAACCAAATAACAAAAAGTCTCTTGTGTCCCCAACACACCAAATACAATGGTAAATTGTATAGGTGCACTAGTTCGACAAAGAGATGGTGATAAAGTGTAGTAATGATAGTAGATATTGATTTTTGTAATAGGAACAAGAAAAAATAGCAAGCAAGCAAGTAACAAAAGTGAGCACAAACGGCATCGTAATGCTTGAAAATAAGGCCTAGGGTTCATACTTTCACTAGTGCAATCTCTCAACAATGCTAATATAATTGGATCACATAACAATCCCTGAACGTGCGATGAAGAATCACTCCAAAGTTCCTATCTAGCGGAGAACATAAGACGAAACTGTTTGTAGGGGACGAAACCACCTCAAAGTTAATCTTTTCGATCAATCTTTCCAAGAGTTCGTACTAAAATAACACCAAGTTATCCTTTCCGATCGATCTATCCAAGAGTTCGTACTAAAATAACACCATATGATACACACCAGCCAACTCTAATGTCGCCTAGATACTCCAATGTCACCACGAGTATCCATGAGATGAATATACGATATGCATCAAACAGTTTCAGATTCATGATACTCAATCCAACACAAAGAACCTCAAATAGTGCCCCAAGATTTCTACCGGAGAAACAAAGACGAGAACGTGCATCAACCTCTATGCATAGATTACCCCAATGTCACCTCGGGAATCCACGAGTTGAGTGCCAAAACATATACCAAGTGAATCAATATGATACCCCATGTCACCACGGGTATTCATAGAAAGGTATACATCAAGTGTTCTCAAATCCGTAAAAGTATTCAATCCGATAAGAACAAAATCTCAAAGGTAAAACTCAATTCATCACAACAAGATAGAGAGGGGGAAACACCATATGATCCAACTATATTAACAGAGCCCGCGATACATCAAGATCGTGCCATCTCAAGAACACGAGAGCGAGAGATTAAACACATAGCTACTAGTACAAACCCTCAGCCTCAAGGGTGGACTACTCCCTCCTCATCATGGTAGCCGCCATGATGATGAAGATGGCCTCCAGTGATGATTTCCCCCTCTGGCAGGGTGCCAAAACAGGGTCCAGATTGGTTTTTCGTGGATACAGAGGCTTGCGGCAGTGGAACTTCCGATCTAGGGTTATTTCTAGGGGTTTCTATATTTATAGGATTTTTGACATTGGTTTCACGCGAAGATGGGCTTCGAGGGGCCCACAACTGTGACACTCCAAAATTTTCCCTCTGGTTTTCTTCAAAAATTTGTTGGGTTTGAAGGAGGTCTCCAAAACCCTTCCAAAAATCTCTCTCAAAGCTTTTTCCCGTTAGCAAATATTTTTATTTTTGCATCTCCTTCAACTCTAGTGTTTGGTTCTAAAATTTCTTCTGATTGCCCTCTTCTCAATATTTCAAGAAGAATCTTTGGAGTTTATTTTCTTTCAAAAGGAAACTCTAGGAGTTTTTCATCCTCTCCCATATTTGAAACCATTCATGATTCTTCCATGTACCACATGGTAAAACCTTCCCAAAAATCTATCCTTCCACTTTGGTACAACTCAAACATTCTGTCCAAACTAATAAAATCCATTTTTGGATTTTAT
This sequence comes from Aegilops bicornis, assembly GCA_021605145.1. Classification (NCBI taxonomy): domain Eukaryota; kingdom Viridiplantae; phylum Streptophyta; class Magnoliopsida; order Poales; family Poaceae; genus Aegilops; species Aegilops bicornis. The sequence continues at coordinate 573,533,123 of CM038670.1, read as the reverse complement.
TCCAATTATTTCTCTTCCCAAAATAATTCTGTCTTTTCTTTTGAGCCTAGGTGATTTGCAAAGCAAGTACACTAATGTTGTTGATTTTTGATCTCAACTCCACACCCCTGGATAGTCCTTGGTATCCACAACCCAGAACCATCTTGATCCACTCTTCTTCTTTTCAAATATTTCAAATTTCACCCACTGCAAGTTTGGACCAGATTTGCCAAATTTGGTGAAATTCATATCCACACTTCTCCAAAAATTCCACCAAAATTCAGGCAACCTCTAGTTGCAATGAGAGACCACTCCACCAAAAATCAGCTCAAGGAAAAATCCCTGGATATCAGAATCATTTTGTCGAACACCTGGCATGCAATCGCTCGCTCACTTTCGTAAAGTTCAAGTTCGTGTCGATCTTCGTCGATAGAGCTTCAACACGAGTCCACAGTGCCCTTGGCACGTTGCTCGCAGCCCGGCCTGCATGTCCAAATCTCCACACGCCGCTTATGCTGCTCTCAGCGTCGGTGGCGCCAGCCCGCCTCGCTGGCCGTGCTTTGCGGCGGCTGCACCACCGTAACGGCGACAGGAGGCAAAACTACGGCGCAATGCTGTTCGGCGCCGCCCAAACATCCTGGTGGCTCCGCGTGGCCACCTCCTTGCCAGCGCACACATGCGGCACCATCGCCGTGGCTTGGCACGCGCAGAGCGCGCTCTCTGCCGCCGATGGGCCGTGCGGCCGTTCCGTCGAGGGAAAGCCGTAAGCCTTCCTCCCGTGCTGAGCTGGCCCCTAAAATGGCACCACTACTCCACCTAGTCGATGCTCAAGCTCCTAAGCCGACCGTCCACCCACAGCGCCGCCGTAATCACCTCGCCGGAGAACCCCGTGCTCGGCAATCACGGCTGGCTATATATAGCCCCCCGAGCTTGCTCTCGCCCCCGCACACCTCCACTACCTCACCAGACCCCGCCTAGCCACTGGAGGGGCCTAGAGGGGCCTTTCTTCCTCGACTCCGGTCACCTCCGTCTGCCTCGGGCTCCGGCATCGTTCTCTCCGGTGAGAACTCCTCCGCCGCCCTACTTTCGCCCGTAGCCTCGTACCACCTCTAGTAGGATAACCCCCACCTCAATTTTGGCCCCGCAGCTCTCTCCGGCGAGATCCATGATCGTCCGAACCGCTGTCCGCCGGAGCAAGCATCGCCGTCGACGTGGTACTCGCCGACGACCACTCCCACTTCCCACAGACGCGGAAGGACGTGCTGATCGCGAAGGTACCATCCGATCACTCTGCCTCGCCATGGATCGCCACGACCATCAAGATTTCTCGGCGCCGTCGCGCCCTGTTTCCCTCTTTCAAATCTTTAAACCCGACAGGTGGAGCCCGCCTGTCAGCCTCTCAGTCATTTCTTTTAAACGAAACGTTATCTGGACTTTTCCGCAGAACCCCTTGGAAGTTTTCTATTTCATTACAGATGGGTCCCTGGACCAAAACTCTTATAACTTTTAATCAGAAAAGTATTTTTGATTGATTCTTTTTCTGTCCTCTTTAAAATTTTGTCTAGTTTTTTATCAGATTTATTTGAAAAATATTTGGAATAATTTTTGTGCACCTCACGGTATTTACGTTAGCGCGTATATTTTGTGTATCGTAGATACCGAAGGAGGTGATGGAACCGTGAACTTCGCCGAGCTACACCCCGACTACTCCGAACCAGGCAAGCAAAGTTTGAACTTTTGATATGATGAGTGTCTGGGCATGTTTGCATTATTTTTTGTATCATGGCACGTTCATGAGCATTTTCGATGATAGTTTATCTCGTGAGCATTGAGGCAAATGAGCTCGGTAAATCCGTGAGTTGTTGGAAACTTGTTGCATGGCCATGAGTTGGCATGAGTATGGGTAAGATGGCAGTGTTGTAACGTGCCAGGCTTATGCCATATCGTTGGCCCAAAGGTCAACATAATTCGCCGCTTTCCGTCTGCCTTCCTTTCCGTATTACCACCTGTTTCCGCAAGGGATACGGCCTAGTAGGTTGCAAACCACTTCCTGGTACACACCAAATCGAGAGGCCGGGATGAAGGTTCCATGGCCCTGGATTAAAGCCTTTCATCCGGTCAGGGGGCATGGGTGTTTCCGGTTGGGACCGAGAGGGGGGCACCCCTTAGAGCGCGCGTATATAAATTTGATCCCATGCTATTCGAGATTGTGATCTCCCCGTCTCAAAGTTTTTTGGCAACGTGGGGTATGATGGGTGTGTACTAGCTAGTTGTGTTTCCTCTAAAATACCGTAAACGGAATTAGTCCTTCGTGACTACGGAAATCCGTTGGCTGTGGACAATTTTGGTACAAACTCTGCAGAGTCAAAATTCTTGAATTCACCTTATTCATGTCCAAGTACCGTGATCGTCTCATCCTGTCTAGTGTCAGTCTCAGTGACAGAAACTCCCGAGGACCATTCGAGTATTAAATGTTTACTTTCATGTGAACGGACTAACCCGCTTATTGTCTTGTGATGAATATTTTCCGTGAGCACTATATCTTGTCCGTTATGAATAATGAATTATAAGCCCTTTCTGCGATGTTGCTCAGACGTCCGATTGCGGCATTGTTGTTATTTATTTTCATTATAAGCCCTTTCTGTGATGTCGCTCAGACGTCCGACTGCGCCATTGTTGTTATTTATTTTCATTATAAGCCCTTTACGTGATGTCGCCGGACGTCCGATCATGCATTGTTGTTATTTATTTTCATTATAAGCCCTTTACGTGATGTCGCTCAGACGTCCATCGCTGACATTGTTGTTATTTATTTTCATTATAAGCCCTTTACGTGATGTCGCTCGGGCGCCCCATCATGCGGCATTGTCGTTATTTATTTTCATTATAAGCCCTTTCTGCGATGTCGCTCAGACGTCCGACTGCGGCATTATTGTTATTTATTTTCATTATAAACCCTTTCTATGATGTCGCTCAGACGTCCGACTGCGGCATCGTTGTTATTTACTTTTATTATAAGCCCTTTATGAGGTGTCGCCCAGACGCCCGACTGTGGCATGTTTTATTTATTTTCACCCTTCGAGGCGTCACTTCGCATAATTCGATCGGTTTTGAGTTTATCCTTCCTTGGGTTTTCGAGCGGACTACCGCCGATTCCCTTCTTATTTTATTGTTGCTATACTAATTTAATTGAGCATTGTTGAAATTAATCATGACTCATTCATGCATTCATTTGTTATATCTTTTGTCCGAATCGTCTTGCGAGTACTTTCAAAGTACTCACCGCTTGTTGATTTGGCCATATCTTGTGAAAGGCGATCTCATGGATGAAGAATTTGATAGCGAGTCCGACGCCTAGAGGAATCCCTCGGTCTCGTCTCGACCCCTGGACTAGTCATTGTGATATATCCGCTTCCGCTACCCAAATAAATTCATCGAGCCTCACCTCGGCGCCGATGAGCCGCCAAAGGTCTGATGGACTTATTAACCACCCCGCTGTGTTATTTCACCAACCACTCGTATCTCGAGTCAGTAGTATTTTCCACCCCACACTTGTGAGTCATATTCGCCACTATGTATAATTATCGGCGTGTTTGTAATAATTGGTTGGGCATTTCAGCCCGACCCCTGTAATATTGTAATGCTACTGGCTTATTGTATCAAGTTTTGTCTACCGGTATGAAGGATTTTCCTCATATTGGACTTCATAGGTCGGTTGTTCAATAAATATTTTTATTGAAAAACCGGTCGTGACAACAACCCACCAGGGCGTGCCCCGTTGTCTTGTGCTCACCTCCTCCACCTTCTGGTCCTCCCACGAAGCTTCTAGTGCCTCTTTTGTTCCAAAAAAATCATCAAAAACTTTCATTGCATTTGGAGATCTTTTAATTCTGCATAAAAAACAACACCACGGTAGTTCTGCTGAAAACAGCGTCAGTCCGGGTTAGTTCCATTCAAATCATACCAAAAACATATAAAATTTTTGTAAACATGGCATGAATACTTCATAAATTATAGATACATTGGAGACGTATCAGTGTACACCATCGACCCGGCCGTGGTGGAGCACTACATCAACACCGTGGAGCACTTGCTTGCTCAGGACAAGTACAAAGTGGTTGGCATCTACCTCTAGTACATCGGCGGTCAACCCGAGATAGATCAAAAGGTTGTCGTCGCCCAGTTGTGCATGTGCCATCACGTCCTCATCTACCACTACTGCCTAGCCACAGAGCCTTGCTACCGTTTCGCCAGGTTTGTCAACAACACCGACTACAAGTTTGCTATGGCGGAAACCACCGATGATGTAAAAGCGCTCCAGGTTTCGGGCTTGGCCTGCCAGAAGCTTGTCGAAATCCGTGGCCACTACAGGGTCTGGAGCAGCACGAAGGACTCCCTGGTTGAACTCTCCTTGTCCATCATTGACCCCTACTACGAAAAGATGAAGGAGGATGCCAAGAAAAATCCCACATCCTGGCATGGGGCCTGGATGCGGAAACTGGCGAAGCTCACCTCAAGTTCGTGGCCAAGAACGTGTACACATGCTACAGATGCACATGCAGATCGTTGACATGAGGCAGTGCCTCCTTCCCGTAATCTATGAGGTATCGAGCCACCAGCAGAGCAGTGGTGGCAAGCATCACAAGAAGAAGTAGATGATGATCAGATGATCATTTATCGTAGTTAATTATGCATGTAATAGTTTACTTTGGTGTGTGCAAATGTCATGTGTGTACTAGCCACCTATGTAATTGGATGTTCAAATTGGTTATGGAATCAAGTCCTTATAAGTATATATGTTGTTGTTCTGTATGCAATCACATCGCACACGGACCATACTAGGGAACCTGTCAGTGATGAATACATCAATCTCTGACAATTGTATACCATCAAACGTTTGCCCACACACACACGGCTTATTAGCACAGAAATCGTTTGTGATATTATTGGTCTTCACACACATTTCTGATTATGGACCTGCTTGCCGCGTATCGCACACATCTTGTTAAGGTGAACCGTTTCTGTTGTGTTGCCTAATCGAAAATAGTTCATCCGAGTGAACTGTATGTCGTATATCGCACTGATATGTCCATTTTGCATCATGATTTCCTACTGTTATTTATAGTGCTTTCATTCATTTTAACACTTTATGGAGTAATTCTAATGCCTTTTCTCTCATAATATGCAAGGTTTACGCAAAGAAGGGGGATGCCGGTAGCTGGAATTCTGGACCTAAAAAAGCTATGTCAGAGATACCTATTCTGCACATCTCCAAATGAGCTGGAATTCTGGACCTAAAAAAGCTATGTCAGAGATACCTATTCTGCACATCTCCAAATGAGCTGAAATTTTACGGAGATTATTTTGGAATATACAATAAATATTGGAGAGAAGAACTACCAGAGGGGGCCACTCGGGTGCCCACTAGGCACCAGCGCGCGCCTACCCCCCCTCGCGCGCCCTGGTGGGTAGTGGGCCCCCTGGCCATCCTCTGGTGCCCATCTTCTAGTATATAAGGTCATTTGCCCTAGAAAAAAATAAAGAGAGGACTTTCGGGACAGAGCACCGTTTTCTCGAGGCGGAACTTGTGCAGGAGCACTTTTGCTCTTCGGCGGAGCGATTACGTCGAGGATACTTCCCGCCGGGAGGGGGAAATCGAAGCCATCGGCATCACCAACAACCCTCGCATCATGCGAGGGCCAATCTTCATCAACATCTTCAACATCACCATCTCATCTCAAAACCCTAGTTCATCTATTGTGTTCAATCTTTGTATCAAAACCTCAGATTGGTACATGTGGGTGACTTGTAGTGTTGATTACATCCCGTAGTTGATGCTAGATGGTTTATTTGGTGGAAGATTATATGTTCAGATCCATTATGCAATTCAATACCCCCTGATCTTGAGCATGAATATGTTTTGTGAGTAGTTACTTTTATTATTCAGGACATTAGAGAAGTATTTTCGTAAGTAATCATGTGAATTTGATATTCGTTCGATATTTTGATGATATGTATGTTGTGATTCCCTTAGTGATGTTATGTGAACGTCGACTACATGACACTTCACCATCTTTGGGCCTAAGGTAATACATTGTGGAGTAGTTATTAGATGATGGGTTGCTGGAGTGGCAGAAGCTTAAACCCTAGTTTATGCGCTATTCCGTAAGGGGCTGATTTGTATCCATATGTTTAATGCTATGGTTAGATGTTATCTTAATTCTTCTTTAGTAGTTGTGGATGCTTGCAAGAGGGGTTAATCATAAGTGGGAGGCTTGTTCAAGTAATAACAACACCCAAGCACCGGTCCACCCACATATCAAGTTATCAAAGTAGCGAACATGAATCAAACCAACATGATGAAAGTGACTAGATGAAATTCCCATGTCTCCTCAAGAACGTTTTACTTATTGTAAGAGACCGTTCCGGCCTGTCCTTTGCAACAAAAAGGATTGGTTACCTTGCTGCACTTTTGTTACCGTTACTATTACTTGCTCGTTACAAATTATCTTTCTATCAAACTACCTGTTACCGACAGTTTCAGTGATTGCAGAAAATACCTTGCTAAAAACCGCTTGTCATTTCCCTCTGCTCCTCATTGGGTTCGACACTCTTACTTATCGAAAGGACTATGATTGATCCCCTATACTTGTGGGTCATCATGCACACACCTTGATCAGGCTGACCGTTTCTGCTGTGTTGCCTAATCACAAACAGTTCATCCGAGTGAACTATATGTTGTATATCACACACACGCCTCGATCTGGCTAACCATTTCTGTTGTGTTGCCTAATCACAAACAGTTCATCCGAGTGAACTGTATGCTGTATATCGCACACAAGCCTTGATCTGGCTAACCATTTCTGTTGTGTTGCCTAATCACAAACAGTTCATCCGAGTGAACTGTATGATGTATATCGCACACATCTTCATCTGGCTGACCGTTTCTGTTGTTATGCTCATCGGAAATAGTTCATTCGAGTGAACTGTATACCACGTATCACACACACAACTCTAATCTGAATCGTGTTTGATGTCTCGGCCATATCATTTTTGATGGTTTTATTACAACACCGTTTTTTATTAATGCATTGCACACAGTTTCATCGAAGGGTCTCTGATTGTAGTGTCGCGTCAGCAGCATCCTACAGTAGTGGCATGGTGATGACTCAGGAGGATACCGATGCACACCGGGTTTTGTAAAGTATCGCAAAGAAAAGGGAACATCACATGAAAACCAAAGGTTCACTCAAATATCATTTGTGTAATCATAGGGACCGATATAGATGTCCACGGTTTTGCTATTGGTCATTGAACGAAGGGGTTTCGTTCATGTCTATGATTTATCGAACCTACGGGGTCACAAGCTTAAGGTTATCATGATCTGCTGAGTGTTAGTGGTATGGGAGTAATGAGAATATATTTGTGGAATTGTTTCATTAATATTCGGCAATAGTTCTGAGAGGTTTCGGAAGCGTTTCGGGGTCATCGGAAGGGTTTCGATGAATATCGGGTAATACCGGGTATTACTGATTAATTATATATAGGTGAAAAATGTTTTCGAGGATGTTAAATTATATATATATATGTGGAAATGTTTAGAACAAATATATGTTTAATATAATATCAATGGGCCCAATAAGGCCAAAATGCGGAGAAGGAATTGAGCCACAAGGGCCCAATAGGGGAGCCCCCCCCTTCCCCTATGGGGAGGCCGAATCCTACTGGGGGAAGGACTCCTCCTCCCCCCTTGGCTGACGCAAGGGGAGGGGAGTCCTTCCCCCTTTGTGGCGCCCCTCATCTCCCCTAAACCTATATATACTAGAGGATTTCCACCCTATGGAACATAAGTTTTGGAGCCTCCTCTTGTTGATCTAGTTCTAGTTCTAGTTCTAGTTGGCCCTAGTTGACTAATTAGAGCTAGCCCTAGCCACCTCTAATCCTCATAATTAGAAGCCCCATGTGGTTCTAATCTCCTCCCTCTAATTCTTCGGCGATGATTAGCTCTGGACGGCGAAGCGCTACCATATCGCGAAGACCGTACGCTTGCAACCAAGTAGATAGGCCATGCTTTCGGTCTTCCGTTCGAGTGCAGTTCGCGGGATCGTCATTGACGTTCGAGGGACTCCAAGTACGATCTACACCGACTCGTCTACTTCTGTTGTACTCCGGAGTCGGTAACGATCGTTGATCCAAACCCGATATGATCTTCATATTGTTCTTGGGTGTTCGTAGGGCAATTCGTTTTTTTCTACTATGTTTCCCAACAAGACGGTGACCGTACGCAAAGAGATCAGTGATGGCAACGTGTTGCGGCCCTCCCGGTCCTACCCAGCAGGCGTGGACGAAGTAGACGATGACGGGGAGGCTCCTAGACGTCTACTCAGGCGGCAGGAAGCACGTTGGCCAGGGCTATGATGACGGCCATGGGGCTGCGTGCTCGGCACATCCAAATCGATGATGGTGAGCTTGGGAGCAAGGGGAATGGAGCTAGGGTTTGCCACAATGGTCAGGGGGGTCTTATCCCCTCGGGGGTGCCGGGGGATGGCCGACGCGTCACCCAGGGCGTGGCCATGGTGTGGATGGCCGTCATGATCCCCCTGCCCCGTGTAGTAGGAGGTTGGGGACGAGGAAGGTGGGTTGGGCCTCCCTGTAGCAGGTAGGGCTAAGTGCACAATAGTTGTTTCTGTTTTCCCTTTTTTCTTTCCTGTTCTATATATCTCACGCCTGTTTTGCAATTGTTTTCGTAGTAAATGAATCTTGCTCAACTTGAAACTTGGCACATAAATCAAACACGCCATTTTGAGAGCACAAACAAATTTTGCGGAAATTTGGGAAAGCATAAATATTTGTTTATTTGAAAAAGGTCAATTTAATTGTTGTTGGACCTGTTTGAATATTGCTAGGGGCATTTCTCAGAATCCAAATGAGGTTGGTTTTATTTTTACAAATACTTGGGGATTTTATGGGATATTACCAACAATTTTATGTCAGTATTTGAATAAATAATATTTTGACTTGCCCTTCAAATTTGAATTAGAAGTTGGATTATTCCTTAATTGCATTTAGGCTTTATTAATCATGATGTCATGGCAAGTTAAATGGCTTTAATTAATAATTAGGGTTTGGGTATGTCACAACTCTCCTCCACTCAAAGAAAATCTCGTCCCGAGATTTATGAGGTCGAGTAAGGGGAAAAAGGTCTGGTTACAAATCTAACGTATCTTCTCGTTCTTTGTTTCTCTTCAGGAAGAGGTTGATCCATTACATTGATGTCTTCATTTCTCTGTATCAGGGCATCGTGATGAAGTTGTCATACTTCCTTCAGGATCTTCATCGTACTTACGAAAAGGATAAGGGGTAACTTGGCAATGATGGAATTCTACAAGGGGTAATCATCTAGGGTTATCTCATGAATGAAACACACAACTACCTCTCGAGGTTTGGAATACAAGAGTCATAACGAGTGTGACTTAAGAAGATACGAATAGCTTTATTTGAGTAGGCAAACATTTAATGCCTAAAGCAGAAGGTAAGAAAGATTCAGAGTGTCGAAGAATGAATCTTGCGTTTGATACCGGAATGGATCATCTCAAGGTAGGTGGCGTGTAGAAGAGCATATGAAGCTGTCGGATTTCGGGTTCCGGCAGACCCTTAAGGTTCGAACTCTGGGGTGCGCGCGGAGATCCAACCCTCCACCGTCTCGTACCTCGCCGAATCGCAGGGACCTAAACTACTAGAAAGAACAGCACAAGAGACACGAGATTTATACTAGTTCGGTCCACCGTTGTGGTGTAATACCCTACTCTAGTTTGTGGTGTGGTGGATTGCCTCTGGGCTATTGAGGAACAGTACAGGGAAGAACAGCCTCGCGAGGGTCTGTTCTTGGTGGGTGTGATGAACTGCTAGGTGGTGTCCCGTCGCTCTAGCTTGAGGATCGGGTCTCTATCTCTCTCTCTGGACTCCAAATGCCAGCTCTCTTCCTATCCGATCGTCCTTCGATCCCCCTCTACTCTGAGTGTGGCTACTCCTATTTATAGGCGAAGGCCCTGGGCCTCTTCCCAAATATTGAGCAGGAAGGGTGCCAACAATTGGCCATTTTGAAGGGGAACAATGGTACACTTATCACGACTAAAGTTGGTCCTCGCCGCCAAAGGCTCACGTGATGACGCCTTTGCTTGGGCTCCACGATGACTCCCTTCCAGCCATTGGGGCTGGTCTTGGTCTTGTTGCACCAAAACGGATGCCTGTGCTAGATGCTCTCTCCTGCGCTTGCTCCCTTTGCACCAAAGAGGAAAGGAGGACGCTGCGCGGGCTGGCGCCCGACCCCGCCCTTGGTCGTCATGGCTTGCGTCACGGGCACCTCGTGAGGTACCACGCTTGAACTCTCCGCCTCCTCATGAGCCAGCTGACGAGGCCGTGCTCGAGGAAGCTCTTGGTCGTCCGCCCATGAGGTTTGGCCCCTCGCGAGGGTCTTGAGCTTGCGTTGATGAAGATGGGCCGCCCTGGGCCTGCTTTGAGCCACGCCAGCGCCGCAGTGAGCAAGTCTGGGACCCCCATTCCCGAACGCCGACAAGAGCCCCCTGGCCCACGGGCGCCCGAGATTGGCCGGCAGAGAGGCGAAAGGGCAAGTCTTAAGCGTCGCGGGCCCTAACAGCCTGCGGCCTTGAGCGCCAGCGTGGCGGTTGATTGGGCGTGGGAGCTTCGCAAGCAGCGGGTTGATAATAGAGCGGCATCTTCCTTGCCTCCTTTACTTTCTCCGATTCTTTGCTCAGATCCCCTTTCTTGCGCCTCTCCTCCCTGCTTCCAAGACCTTGAGATCCACTCCGCCTTCGTGCCCTAGCCGATCATGGCTCCTCGCTAAACCCGCCGGAGCCTGGTACTCTCCGCCTTGGACCCGCCAAATGTGTCGGCCAAGTAGCCTTGCCCTGATGCGCCGGTTGGCGGAGGCGCAGGGCGTCAATGGAACGGCGGTGCTCAAGGCCGGCTCCTCCGCTCCTGAGGGTCGGGGGAGTACCTTCTACCCGTTCTTCACGAGCGCCATCATTGATGGTCTGGTGCCTCCCTTCTCTGAGTTCTTCTTCTCCGTCCTCCGTCACTACAACATCCAAGCTCTGCACCTTCATCCCAACTCCGTCCTTCTTCTGGCAATCTTCGCCTACTATTGTGAGGCCCATGTTGGGGTGAAACCCTCGGTGGCCTTGCTGCGCCACTACTTCTTCCTCCGAACCTCCCGTGGCTCCGCCTCCGTGTGCGCGAGCTTCATTGCATATGGCGGAGCCATCGCCATTTCAAACCCTGGGAAGCGGATTGAGGGTTTCAGGAGCAAGTGGGTCTTGTTGGATGCTGGGCGTATCCACCCACGGCTGATCCTGCCCACGGAGCCCGCTGAGAGCTCAGACGACCGTCCCGGCGAAGCTTGGGATCCCCCGCTAAGTCGGTCTTTGGAGAAGATGGATGCAGATCTGGCCGGGCCCGGCGGCGGCGGTGACCGACTGCGTCCACCGCTGAGGGAGTTCTGGAGCACCAACTGGCTCACTTCGCCAGCATTTCGCTTAGATGTGGAGACCTCACCCAAGCCCGTGGCCCCGCCGGGCGAGGATCTGCGCACGGTCCTCCAGTCCTTGGTTGGGGCGATGTGGCGAGGCGAAGGGCGCCCCAGCGCCCTGTTCCTTCGAGGAGGCTGGGAGCAGGTTGTGGGGTCCATGCCCGCCTTCAATGGGGATGGGCCGTGCCCGTGGAGGCTCCGGAGGACTGGTGGACGTGTCCTCTTCCGACTCAGCGAAGAGGTGGAGGAAAGAGAGCCGAGAGAGGGGTTGATTCGGGGCGGAGTCAAGGGCTCCTTCCTGCGGGCGCAGCCCCAGCTCTCCGCCTCCCCCGAGAGCGGCGACGACGAGGATGAGGGTGAGCGGGAGGCGTAAGCCTGCCCCGATCCCGAAGAAGGACGGACTGGCTGGTCCCCAGGGTCCGCCCGGCCCCGGGCGATTCTGACATGCCTCCGACTCCTGATCCCCTTGAAGCTGATCCCTGCAGCCGGCTCTCGGGCTTCACGTATGGCCGAGGCTGCTTGAGTCCACCAAATGACGACACCTGTAAGTGCACCTTTCCGTCTTGATTATTGCTCTGTTGGCGAGATCTGATGTCCATGTTCTTGGCCAGCCGGCGCCCACGGGCGAAGAAGCTGAAGGGGCTCCCGAGGCTCCATCCGTGTGGTGCCTCTGCGGAAAGGAAGATGATCCGACGCCCAGGCCTCTCCTGCCCGGGCGCCCTCGCGAGGCTGGCCGAGCCAGCTGAGGTGAGCTCAGCCCCTTGGCCCAGCGACTCGAGGTGCCCTTGCTTGGCGCTGCCTCCATTTGTTGTCGTGGCGCCCGCTGGTTCCGCCTCGGCGCGATGGCTCTGCCACGCCATATCCTCCTACTCCACCAACTGTTGTCTCCGACTCCTCCCACTGTCTGGATCGTCTTGCCGCTGAATTGGACCGGCCTGGCAGGATCTTCTGGGCGCCGACCCTCGCTTGGTGGCCGGGCGCTTGGAGCTGGCATCTGGCTGGATTCGCGTCGATGCTTCGATTCGGGCGGCGCTGGTCCAGGCCTCGACGGCTTGCGACGAGGAGAAGCAGGTTGTTCGTGAGGCGAAGGTAGCCCGCGATGCTGCCCTGGGGGAGGCAGCCAGCATCCAAGGTCGCTATGAGACGCTGGAGGGCGAGCTGAAGGGCCTGCAGGACCAGCTTGCCGAGGAGACCCGCCTCCGCCAGGAGCGGGAGGAAAGCATGAAGGCTCGCGAGGCGGCCGTCAGGACCGAGGCCAAGCCGAAGAAGCGTCGTGATCGCCTAAGGCGCTACCGGAGCAGGAACTGGAGGCGAGGAAGGTCAAGCTGGACGCCAAGGCGCGGGTTCTTGCCGAAGATCGCGTGGCCTTCATGGATATGGAGGTGAAGGCTCGCGCCTTGCTGAGGGAGCTTTATGATAGCGGCCTGGAGAGGACGGCCCCGCCAAGCTGCTTCCCTTCCTGATTCGTGCTCTTGAAGATGTCTCCCTTGGTCTTGGCCCCACGGCTGAGGCCGAGGCGCGTGTCCTGTCTTCTGCGGCACTGACGCGGATCCTCACCCACATCTATCTTCGCGATCCCAGCGTCGACATGGACAGCTTCTTTGGAGCCAAGAAGCGGCGAGCATGTACTGCCGCTGCCGAGGCTGTGAAGGGTCGCGTGGAGGCTCTGTTGGGAAGTTCCGCCTTCAGCACTAAGCCGGGCGAGCGCTGCCGCCTCTTGCTTCACGAGGCGAGCCCACTCCCCGCTGCTCCATCGCCGACAAGTGACTCCGTTGTGGCTCATGTCTTGCTTTTAATTCCTGCACATGTATCATGCCTCGGGGAGGCGTTTAAACTCGCGTTTGGTATTGCGATAACAGTGTGGACTGTAATATTTGCTTTTGACTTCCTTGAAATTTGTGCTTCCTACTTGCTTATGTTCTATGCCGGCAGAGCCCGGGCCCGCGCATACCTCAGCCGTCGTTAGCCCCGACCGGAAACCAGGACGGGACCAAGGAGGGAGGGGCTACGTGACAAGTTAGGCTCCTGAGTCGCGATGCTCAGGAGTCCCCCGTGGCGCACGACCAGCTCGGAGGGAGGTGAGACGCAGGCGGATCCACCGTTCTCGTCTGCAGAGCCCAGCCCAGCGCATACCTCAACCGCCGTTAGCCTTTGAACTAAGGGGTGAGGGGCTACGTGACCGATTAGGCTCTGAGTCGCGATGCTCAGGAGTCCCCTTGACGCTCAAGCGGCATGCGTACCTTGGCTCCGCTCGGGGAGTGACGTCTGACGAACCAGGCCCGAGGGGCACTGGCTGGGTGGCGTCTTGTCTGGGCGTGACCAGCGCAGCCCTCAGCCCAGCCTCGCTGGCGCTCCCGAGGGGAGGTGTTGCGACGAGGCCAGACACTGAGCTCTGGGCTCCCTGAGGTTGATGCGACCCAGAGGCCACCCTCAGTTGTTTATCACCAGCGCGGAGCATAGCGCTTCCGCATGTGTACGGGCATAGCCGCTCCTCGGTAGCGTCGTCAGCCAGTAGCGGAGCATGGTGCTTCCACTGGAGCGTGGGAGGGGCTCCCCTCGGAGGAGCCCCAGGGGTGTATAACCCCACCACGACATGTGGTACGGTAGGGCTGGACGAGGTGTATCTGGGCACCCGTGAGCTGCGGGACTCACGAGGCCCTACCTCAAAGGCGGGTTGCGCTGGCTCTGAGCCTTATCTTCGAGTGTGTTCTCGCAAATTTGGCGGATGCGGTGCTCTCGTCTTGGTCCGGCTCGGGCTAGTCTCGGCCGTCATTGGAAAGCCAGTCGCGATGCCGTGGTCAAGACCAGAGGGTGAGGGCCGGAGAGCCGGTAGGAGCCCTGAGTCGCGATGCTCAGGCACCCCCCCCCCTTTAACGCGCAAGTTGGATTAGATGACGCAACACTACGTCCTCGGGTCCCGGCTCTCGGGCTGGTCTCAGCCGTCGCTGGCAAGCCAGGTCGCGATGCCATGGACAAGACCAGAGGGTGAGGGCCGGAGAGCCGGTAGGAGCCCTGAGTCGCGATGCTCAGGCACCCCCCTTTAACACGCAAGCTGGGTCAGACGCAGCAACTCTACGTCCTCGGGTCCCGGCTCTCGGGCTGGTCTCACTGTCGTGGCAAGCCGGTCGCGATGCCATGGACAAGACCAGAGGGTGAGGGCGGAGAGCCGGTAGGAGCCCCGAGTCGCGATGCTCGAGCACCCCCCTTTAACGCCAAGAAGCCGGGTTAGATGACTGAAACTCTCGTCCTCGGGTCCGGCTCTCGGGCTGGTCTCAGCTGTCGCTGGCAAGCCAGGTCGCGATGCCATGGACAAGACCAGAGGGTGAGGGCCGGAGAGCCGGTAGGAGCCCTGAGTCGCAATGCTCAGGCACCCCCCCCCCCCCCCTTTAACATGCAAGATTCCGCCACCCGTGAAAAGGCACCAAATAACAAGCATGGTGGAGCGAGAGCATAATCCTAAGGAAAAAGTAGGAAGGATACATGTCATTTGGGACTAGCCCGAGCGGCTTGGGGATGATGCAGCCAGGGCGCCCCCAACAGGATAGGCTAACGACATGAAGTAAAAGGATACATGCCGCAGGACGGACCCACGAGGCACAGGAATAATGCGGCCTCAAGGCGCCCCACCGGAAATAAAACTTAAAGATGTCACTTGGTGATGTTGGGGATGAAGGGGTGTTGGTGTAGCAGACTCGGTGGGCTGCGGGAGCCGATCCTCACGAGCCCCCAGGCCCATAGGCCTCGGGAGGCTCTGGAGGCGCTGGTGGCTCCTCGCGGGCCATCTCCATCTCCGCCAGGGCTGCGGCGTGCCTGACCTCTTGAGCCTCCAGGATGGTCCTCATGAGACGCTGGTATGCAGCAGCCGCGTTTGGCAGGCCATAAGGCATGCGTATGTAGCTGTGGGGAGGACCCTCACAACGTCCCACTCCACGAGGGCCGAGGCGCTCTTGAGATGCGGCTCGATTGAGCCACTGAGTATGTCGATGCAGAATCGCAGCCCAACATCCTCGCTGGATGGGGGGCCACACGGTAAGTGGCGGCTGCCCCTCATGACCCTTGACTCCTGTAGCTCCTGAATGGCCTTCTGATGAACCCTTGAGGGTTCTTCCCTCCTGGTCTTGCTCCTGCTTGCGGGAAACATGCTTCGAAACATGCCTCCACGTGGTGCCCAAGCGCCTCCCTCGAGACCTTGGCGAGGTCGGCGGCCCTCCAGGGGAGAGCCCCCGAGCCCTGCCTGAGGAGGGCGTCGGGCGCACTTTCCTATGCGATGGAAGGAGGCTCCCCCTGGCCCAATGTGGACCCTGAGGGGCCTGTCTCTTGAGGAGTCGGGCCGGTCGATGTCTTCTTCTTCTTGGGTGTGGCTTCGGGAGGCCTCCTGCTCGTGGTGCTGGTCTTCCAGCGATGCGGCTGAAAGGCTCGCTCCGAGGAGCTGCTGTGTCTCTTTATTCACAGGGCACCGTGATGACCCCGCCGCTTCCTAGCATCTTGAGGACGTTGTAGCCATGGTGGGTTACAGCCATGAATTTGGCCAACGCCGGGTACCCGAGGATGGCGTTGTCTGGCAAAGTAATGTGGGCGATGTCGAAGTCGATGAGCTCGGTGTGGTAGTTATCCACGGGCCCCGAAGGTGACAGGAAGGCGGACCTGCCCGATCGGGACCGTGGAGCCGTCGGTGACTCCGGAGAAAGGCTTGGTTGGCTGAAGCTGACTGTAAGGCACTTGAAGATTGTTGAATGTCTCCACGGATAGGACGTTGAGCCCTGCTCCGCCGTCGATGAGGGTCTTGGTGACTAGCACATTACTGATGATTGGGGAGCAAAGCATCGGGAGAACTCCGGCTGTGGCTGCGCGCCTTGAGCTGATCCATTGAGCTGAGCGTGATGGCGCACGCCGACCACCCGAGAGGGCGCGTGGACTCGAGCTTGGGAGGATCGCATTCACTTCGCCAGGCGAACCGCTTGAAGATGCGCCGAGAGGCTGGGGCTTGAGCTCCACCCAGATGCAGGCGATCGCACGCGCTTCTGGAAGCCCCGGCCCCCTCGTCCCGATGACGGTCTTGATTCTCCTTGGCGGCGCGGCAAGAGGGAGGCTCTGCGTTCCCTGCGGGCGATCCTCGCGAGGCTGATCCCTCCAGCCTCCCTCGTGAGGTGGGTCTTGCGATGGTCCTCGCGAGGTTGGTCGCGCCACCCTTGGCGCGGGCCGCGGGTCTTCCCAAAGGTCCCGCATTCCTTCCTCCTCCTCGGCCGTAGCCCGGTCGGCTGCGCTCGGCGTCTGCCGACCCTTCCTTCAGCGCCTGGCCGGAGCTCTTGACATTCATTGGTGTTGTGGGTGTGGAGGTCGTGGTACACGCAGATCTGCGGCTGCCCTTGGAGGACTCGGGCTGATCTGCCTTGCTTGGTATGCGGTTCGCCGCGAGCACGGCAGCCCCCTGCGCTTCACGTCCTTGGCCTTGGAGTTCTTCTCTTGGGATCCATGACACGCAGCTTCGAGGAGGAGAGGCGCCCTCCTCAGCCTGGCGCACTTGGTCGCCAAGTTGAACAGCTCCAGGAGGTGCACAAATCTTCATGCATCGCCAGCTCCTCCTTCATCTTGACATCGCGACGCCGTCGGAGAAGGCGAAGATGATGGCTTCCTCCGTTACCACAGGGATCTTGAGGAGCGCGTTGTTGAAGCGCTGGATGTACTTTTGCGGGGTTTCCCACAGGCTGCTTGATTCGGCGCATGTCGCTCACGGCGGGTGGCAGTCACGAGTACCTTGTAAGTTGGCGATGAAGCGGGTGCGCATCTCAGCCCAGGAAGAGATCGTGCACAGGGCGGATTCGAGGAGCAGTGCGGGCTCCGTCCTTGGCGCCATGGGAAACCAATTCGCCATGACCTTTTCATCCCGTTGGCAGCCTCGATGCCCAGCTCAGAGCTGGAGGAACTCCGTAAGGGTCGGATGTGCCGTCGTAGCGAGGAGGCAGGTGCGGCTTGAACTTGGCGGGCCGCGATCTTTGCGCCTTCGGAGGTGAAAACGCGGCAGCCCGCCATGGCATGAGGGGGCCTTGGGCAGCGAGAGCTTGGTCTTGTGGGTCTCCCTGCGCGCGCTGGGGGCAGCGCAGGTCTTGACGTCTTGGGCGAGCGGGAGCGCCGGGCAGCTTCTGCGAGCGAGGAACTTCTTGGCAGCTCTGCTCTTGCAGCGCCCGGCCTGGCGAGCAGGTTCCGCCCGAGCCGCTAGCGCCAGAGAACGGCGCCGTCTTGAGGAGGAGGTGGCTGGCGCCCGGAGCTTCATCGCCCGCCAGCGGCGGGTGCGGTGCAGCAAGGCAGACGGCGCTGGGTCGCCTCTGCAGCCTTGAACGAGCTCGGCGACTTCGGTCGAGCCATTCTTCGTAAACGTCGTCGCCGACGGGCGGTAGCGCAGAGCTCGTTAGCGCGATGAGCGCAGCTTCGGGCCTCCATGGCCGTCTTGGCGCGTGTGATGAAGAACCAGCGAGGTGGCGAAAGCGTGGCGGTGCGGCCGTCCGCCTCATGGACGGTGTCTTTGGGGCGGCGCTTGCTCGTTTCGTTCCCGCCGGGCGGTGGCGGCGTTGACGAGCCACGAGGAACGACGAGGACGCCCCGACGGGAGCCGTCTGGCGACATGGGAGGCGAGGGCGGCTCGGCGCTCACGCTGGCCCGACGGCGTCGAACATGGTTGCATGTGGTCGGGGAAGAACGAGGCGACAAGGCAGATTCAGCGCACCTACCGGGCGCGCCAAATGTCGGATTTCGGGTTCCGGCAGACCCTTAAGGTTCGAACTACAGGTGCGCAGAGATCCAACCCTCCACCGTCTCGTACCTCGCCGAATCGCAGGGACCTAAACTACTAGAAAGAATAGCACAAGAGACAGGAGAAGTATACTAGTTCGGGCCACCGTTGTGGTGTAATACCCTACTCTAGTTTGTGGTGTGGTGGATTGCCTCTGGGGCTATTGAGGAACATTACAGGGAAGAATAGCCTCGCGAGGGTCTGTTCTTGGTGGGTGTGATGAACTGCTAGGTGGTGTCCCGTCGCTCTAGCTTGAGGATCGGGTCTCTATCTCTCTCTATGGACTCCAAATGCCAGCTCTCTTCCTATCCGATCGTCCTTCGATCCCCCTCTACTCTGAGTGTGGCTACTCCTATTTATAGGCGAAGGCCCTGGGCCTCTTCCCAAATATTGAGCGGGAAGGGCGCCAACAATTGGCCATTTTGAAGGGGAACAATGGTACACTTATCCTGACTAAAGTTGGTCCTCGCTTTGCCAAAGGCTCTGGTGATAGCCTTTGCTTGGGCTCCATGATGACTCCCTTCCGGCCGTCGGGGCTGGTCTTGGTCTTGTTGCACGAAGCGGATGCCTTTGCTTGATGCTCTCGCTGCGCTTGCTCCCTTTGCACCAAAGAGGAAAGGAGGGGCCTGCTGGTGGCGCCCGGCCCAGGCGCCCTTGGTCTTCATGGCTTGTGTCACGGGCACCTCGTGAGGTACCACCTTGAACTCTCCGCCTCCTCATGAGCCCACTGACGAGGTGTGCTCGAGGAAGCTCTTGGTCGTCCGCCCCGCGAGGGTCTTGAGCTTGCGTTGATGAAGATGGGCCGTCCTGGGCCTCCTTTGAGCCACGCCGCAGGCAGGCAAGTCTGGGGACCCCCGTTCCCAGAACGCCAACAGAAGCCAAGTGCAAGATGATTTCGGATATAAGGATCACATAGTAATTTACATGAAACTTCATAATTAATGACAAAGTTTTCGTAAGGAATTCCGAAAAATGACATGCACAAGGTAGAATGATAACCGATTCCATGGTTAACTAGAAGATGTTGTCGTATGTGCTACAGTAAGGCAAAGCATACTGCACCTATATGTATTTGAGGACTCGAGCATTTCCAAATCATTAGGATGGTCAAAATCGAAGTGATCAGCATACATACCACCATGATGAATAAGAGGGGTGGTGGAATCTTGTGTGATCACAATACAAGGTTTGTTAGAGAACAGTTTGCCAGCTATGTTGGCAACAACGTCGGTACCAAGGGCAGGGGACGAAGAGAACCATTTTCATGCTCGTTAAGATGAGGTGGACTAATAGGCAAAGTTCTCGTCCACCAGTGGTTACTAGAATGTCAGCAACAATGGTAACATGGTCTTACTGACAGGGTTGTACACCAAGCTATTTACATAAGCTGTGAATTATTATTGCTTAGATCATATAGATCACGAAAGGTTAAACGAACCAACGGAAAGGGAAATGTGATTAATAGATCAATCAAATCAATGGAAAGAAAAGTGTGATTGTCCACGAGTATAAGGTGTATATCCTTCTCAAGAGCAAGCAGAGCGGGATAATAATGACATGTCAGGAAGTACATAACCATTTGATAAAGGGGCAAGGAGAATCATGATGTTTACCCATAAAGTTTGTATAATTGATCAAGAAACATATAACATTGCGCTTCCAATGTTCTTGTTAATTTTCAGAGTACCACAATCATGCATCGGGGTAGCAATCATATGGTGTTTAGGCAAAGGTTGGGTTAAAGATCACAAGAAATGCACGAGGAACCATTTCAAGAATAGTAAGGAACTTAATGCATAGCAAAGGTTGTGTTGGAAGGAAGGCAAGGATGTTGTAGAGATAACACAAATTATCGAGGGGCTTCATGACGAAGTAATAGCAAGGTGACATGATCAAAACGAAAGATATGATGAAGCATAAGGTCACTGGAACCATGGATATGACCCAACTCGGAATCAATCTTGTTGTTCAAGGCGAAACGATATGACGAAGAAGCTCGACATAACCTTAGCTCATTGTCGAAATTGTGCCCCGAGAAGAAGGACCAGGTAGCACGGTCAAGCCTTAGTATGAAGATGATGATGTAGCCAAATGGCTGGAATGACACGGTTGAGTACAAACTCATAAGCAACAAAGATCATTCAGAGTTATCTAATCATAGTGTGGACTCGATTCGCTTATTGGTGTTCTCGAGTGACAAACAACCTAGAACCCGGGAAAAATTGAAAATCGGTGAGAAGTAATACTAGATGAAGAACTCATAAGAAGTAATGTAGTTATTCTCGAGATATCGGAGGTGATACCCGAAGGTAGATCATAATAGAGGTTGGATTGGTGTATTGATCTGTGGAAGACAAGCACTTTAACTTATCTAAGAAATGGAATCAAAGGAGAACAACATGGTCGGAACCACGATTGTAGAGGACCAAATTACAAGTACAAAACGAATCTATACCAAGCGGATAATTACTTTTACGAGAAGCTCCCATGATAAGATCTACATCATGTCCATGGGCATGAACACAAAGTTCAAGCTCGACTCCCACTTCTCCAATGCATACCCTTTCATTCACTTCTCGTTTTCGAAGAAGTTGTAGTGTTGAAAATTTATCTGGTGAAACACCAGAAGAGTATTACTAAATAGATGTTTTACGGGTTCACACTGATTAGGGAAGGCATATGTTCAACCCATCGGGGCATCTTAGGAACATATACCACAAACTTCAAGAGTAAATAACTCAAGCTCAGAAGTAGAGCATGGTTGACAAAAGCAGAGAATACAACTTACCAGAGGCGTCATGTATCATTGGAAGAACTCGTAAAGGGTTCAAATTTATGAAGGAACTATCGGGTAATAACCCACCAAAGGGTCTGGCGGACCGCAAAGGATTTGATGTGACTATCGATACTCAACCAGAAGAATAAAGAATGCAAAGGCATCAGATCATAGAAATATCTGAATAATTCGAAGCTTAATTACAAAGGAATTACAATTTCTAAGTCGAAGGATCAGAAGCAGACGCCCTGATCAAAAGATGAGTAAGTTGAATATAATTAGATGGACAATCGATTGCAACTCGATTAGATGAGAACCAACTCGGGCGCATCCAAATCGGCGATGGTGAGGGAGAGAGCGAGGGGAATGGAGCTAGGGTTTGTCCTAGGGGTCAGGGGTGGTCTTATCCCCTCGGGGGTGCGGGGGATGGCCGGCACGTCACCCAGGGTGTGGATGGCCGCCATGATCCCCCTGTCTCCTGTAGCAGGAGGTTGGGGCGAGGGAGGTGGGTCGGGCCTCCCTGTAGCAGGTAGGCCTAAGTGCACAGTAGTTGTTTCTGTTTCCCCCCTTTTTCTTTCTTGTTCTATTTATCTCTCGCCTGTTTTGCAACTGTTTTGTAGTAAATGAATCTTGCTCGACTTGAAACTTGGCACATAAATCAAACACATCATTTTGAGAGCACACACAAAATTTGGGAAAATTTGGGAAAGCATAAATATTTGTTTATTTGAAAAAGGTCAATTTAATTGTTGCTGGACTTGTTTGAATATTTCTAGGGGCATTTTCAGAATCCAAATGAGGTTGGCTTTATTTTTACAAATAGTCAGGGATTTTATGGGATATTACCAACAATTTTAGGTTAGTATTTGAAGAAGTAATATTTTAACTTGCACTTAAAATTTGAATTTGAAGTTGGATTATTCCTTAATTGCATTTAAGCTTTATTAATCATGATGACATGTCAAGTTAAATGGCTTTAATTAATAATTAGGGTTTGGGGATGTCATGGTTTTTTAGTTATCCCTTTGTGATATCATTTTGTTTTAGCCGATCTTAGTATTGTTTTTTTTATTGCCATGGCAACTGGCACAAGCCAAGCTATCACTGATGGTGTCCTGCACTAGGGGGTACTCAACATGTCATCTCCCGAACAGGTGTATCGGGCTGAGGACCCCCATGGCGGTTTACTCATGGGCCACTTCGGACAGCCCATGCCGCATACAAGGAGGTTTCCACAAGACTTGGCGCCCAAGACAAGGACTCTCCAAAAACCCTAGGCCTCTTGTGCATATATAAATTGAGGCCAGGCTAGTCAATAGACAATCATATATTCATTAAATATATCTCGTGGAGAAACATGTACTCTATACTACACCCCATATGAATACAATCAAAAGCAGGACGTAGGGTATTACCTCCATTAAGAGGGCTCGAACCTGGGTAAAATCCCGTGTCCATGTTACCATTGCTCCAAGACGTCTAGCTTAGGACCCCTACTACGAGATATGCCGGATATAGAACCGACATTGGTGCTTTCATTCAGAGCCTGCTGGCAGTCGCCACAATGCGATGGGAATTCGGATCGTCTCTGCGCGATCTACGCATCGGAGCCGAGCTTTATGGTCGATGCCGGCATCTTTGTCGCCGGCTCGACTGGTCACCTTGGCTTAACCGAGGACTGTGCCCTACCCCCTAATCCAGGACTCCCTTAGTCAACATTGCCCTCAGGCGACCGTGCTACTTTTCCGAACAGCGAACTTGTATCCGCTACCACCACCTGCTCGAACATTGCTTTCCGTCAGTGGAATTGTGCATAATTGAGTCTACAACAACACTGTAAAATTTCGTCGCATTCCGATGGAGCAATCTCCGCCGGTCTCCGATGTACCGGAGCCCCGTCAAATCTGGACGAGTTTGGAGCGTGTTGTCTAGCATCTAGCTCGGACGTCCTTTGAAAGATCCAACCGTTGATCGGCTGCAAAATTCCT
The DNA here is from genome assembly GCA_021605145.1 of Aegilops bicornis. Lineage (NCBI taxonomy): Eukaryota > Viridiplantae > Streptophyta > Magnoliopsida > Poales > Poaceae > Aegilops > Aegilops bicornis. The sequence continues at coordinate 573,510,045 of CM038670.1, read as the reverse complement.
ATATCTACCACCCCTCAAAATTTCAGCCCGATCCGACCGTCCAAACTCCGGGAACCTTCCGATTAGTGCATCACTTTTCAGATCTGTTTTCTGCGCGAGAACGAATCCGACACGAGTTCATCTTTTTTATGAATAGGATTTTGGACATCCTTTTTGAAGGAATTTTTGTATGGGGTATTGTGTTTTGTTCCCAAACACATCGCACTAATTTTAAAGTCTTTTCCAATATGATCTTCACCATCGCGCCGGTGTCAAACCAGCCCGACAACGTTGGCTGCCGACCTGTGCTAGACACGTCGTCACTTTGTTGAGACGAGCTCAACTTCTTCCGATCATCATCTCGGCAAGCTGAACAAGAGTTCGGCATCGCTAAGGATAAATCATCGCCAACATTGCCGCCGCACGGATTACACGGAGCGGGCACATCGGCATCTCCGCACGGTCACTTCATCAAGGCAGCATTGACCATGTCACGAGTTACAACCTGCATCGGCATGGACGCACCGTGGCTTCATCAAGCCGATGTCCATCACTCCGAACTACTTCAACACCTCGGCTGACATGGCAGCTGCAACGTCTCCTTACCAACCTGCTCCATCTCCTCGTCTGGACCGGGTGCTTCGTCATCCCTTCATCAACCTACTCGGGAGACTTCGGCGTCGTCAACCGACCAGCTTCGTCACGTTAGCTGGACCGGGGGCTTTGCCTCGGCTAGCAAACCTTTACCAGCATCGCCATGTCGTCGCTTCACCGCCCATCAGGCAATGGATATGCGGACCGAGTCCCAATTTTGGGAGTCACTTTTCTTTGGACTGCTACAACAAATAAACCAGGTGCTATTAATCCTAGCAATTTTTGCTTGTTTGGGTTTATTTTTCACGAGGAATTGTTACTCTGGTTTGTTCCATCATCTGTACACATGTCTATCAAATGGTGGCCGCATTAACGAGGTCGCGTGGTGGTTCGGTCAGTTTCCGTACTTGGTTCGGCAAACGCCGCATCCGGAACTTGGACCGACCTGTGTTGCCACGCCTTTACCGCATCACGCCGACGCCCTGCATCGACATTGACTTCGGCGCCAGGCCACATATCTTTAAAATAATATCTTGTGTAAATTAATTATGCGAGGTTTTTCTTCTATATTTATACTATTACTTTTTGGACTGCACTATATTACATGTGCAGGTAATGGACTTCGACTACGTCACGTGGTCTCCTCGGCAAACCGACGCCATCGTCCCAATCAGCATAAATCGGCTCGCGTGATCACCTCGTTGGTCGTATTGCCATACCGACGTGTTCGGTTGCCTCCGGGACTTCGGCATCACTGAAAGAGCTATACCTCAACGGTTGTTCGGCGCACGGGCCATATTTCTATTATTATTCGCTTTGCTTAAAATATTAATTATGCAACGATTTTTTTACTTTATTATTATTACTTCTGCCTTGCACTATCGTATGTGTGCAGATAATTAACTTTTTGCTGCGTCACGCAGTCACCTTGGCGTACGGAGTTGTCCTCTCGCCTCCATCAACCAAATTCCACCGTCACCATGGTGTTATACCCTGTGTCGCCATCATCGCGTCGTCGCTTCATCAAACTAACGTTCACCATGCCGACCTGTTTCGACACGTCAACTGACGTGGGGGCTTCATTATCACGCTGCCGAACTACTCTGTCTCCTTGGTTGTACCGGGGACTTCGCCTCGGCACTTCGGCACTGTCGTGCTATCACTTCATCAAGCCGAGCTTTTCGCTTGGGTATGTCACGGCCGGCTTGGGGATTGGACCCTTGAGCCGTTACAAGCTCGGCACACGTCACACCGAGCACATTAACCAGCTAAGTCGCTTTCATGCTCAAAAACATTTGATTTTAAATTTTGTTCGGTTTGATCAAGTGTTATACTTTTTTGACAAAAAGTCATTTGCGAAAAACTTTCTTTGTCAAAACCTCGTTTGTTACAAACAAATTTAAATACCCCGTTTAGTTGGGGGCTTCCACTACAAAAAAAAAGACACATCCATGACATTTTGGGCCAAACGAAAAAAAAATTGTCATACTTATGACACTTCTATGACGATAATTGTGACAAAACCCGGTATCATCATAGATGTGGTGGGATCCTACTTCTATGACAAAAAATCATGATAGGAAATGGGATTTTCGTCCTGGGCAGGCCGGAGACGCAGCTGCATGACATTATTTGGTCCATCCATGACGGAAAAAACCGAGGTAGAAGCGAGGGCGAGGAAAATATCAGGGTGTTCCCGGTTACGGTGGGTGGTCGGGGCCGAGCGATGCGCGTTTCTCTCATACACGCACGCGTGTGGGTGCGAGGCGTTGGGCTCTAACTAAACCCAAGCGAGGCGTTGGGCTTTAATCGAACTCGAGCGATTGCAGACCGCAGGCTACAGCGTTCAACCCGGCGATCGATCGATGGTCGTTAATCGAACCCGATCAGCGATTCTTCGCCATCTGCTGCTAATCAAGCCGATCGATGCTGCCTCTGGATGAACAATGAGTGTTCTTTGGGGGGTGGATGAACAGTTCCGGTGGGGGTGGATGAACAGGACCCGTGGTGTTGCCTCTAGATGAACAGGACCCGATCCATCGAGCGGTTGGGACTGGATGAACAGGACCCGTGGAGGGCTGGATGAACAGGACCACCCCATGGAGGGCTGGATGAGCGATTGGATAGTGCAGGGCTGGATGAGCGGTAGCCCGTGGAGGGGTGGTTGAGCAGGAGCCCTGGAGAGGGTTGGTTGAGCGATGGCCGGTGGAGTAGCGCGGTGGAGGCTGGATGAACAGGAGCCCGTGGATGAGCGATCGCGGTGGAGGCCGGAGGAGGTCGACGGTGGATGAACAAGAGTCCGTGGGCGCTAGAGGGGTCGACGGTGGAGATGAACAGATCCCGTGGAGTCCCGTTTTGCGATGCGCCACACCTCCCGATGAACAGGACCCCGTTTCAAATCAGTAGCGCTCCAACACAAGTCTGTTTCCTCCATTTTGCGATCGCCACACCCTCCGATCAACGGGACCCCGTTTGTTGTAGGAGGTCCGTTTCCTCCATTTTGCGGTACGCCAGACCCCTCACGATGAACAGAATCCCGTTTCGACCGTGGCCGGTCGAACACAAGGCCGTTTCCTCTGTTCTGCGGTACGCCGGGCCTCATTTCCATTGGTTGTTCCGTCCAAGCCCTCCCGATGAACACGACGACGCATTCTGTTCCGACCCAGCCGGTTGCCTCCCCATGAACACAACGACGATGTTGTTTCTCCGTTCCGACCCAGCCATGTACACGAGCTTTGGCCGTACGTATGCGCGAGTAGGCGTTCGAGACCCTGCCCGTATGTACGTGTGTGGCCGTATTTTCTTTCTTGCACACTGGCCGCTATACGTACGTGTACATGCTATGTGCGCGCCTATACTGCGACACGTGTGCGCCTCTACATCGACCAGTATCTACGTACACGTTCACGACCAGAATGACAACACTACGTACGCTTCGACCAGGTGGGTCCCGACTGTCAGGCACTTCCTTGCGTGCGAAGATGTAGCTGGTGGGTCCCAAATGTCGAGGCGAATCGTTTTTGTCCGGACGCACTTCCTTGCGTGCGTAGATGTAGCTGGTGGGTCCCAGCAGTCAGGGGAAACATTTTTTTCAAGAAATACGGTGGCCCGTCCGGTGGGTCCCCGCTGTCAGGTGGAGGAATAATTATTTTGCGCGTAATAAGGAGGCACTTCCTTGTTGCGGCCGTGGACCCAGCTGTCAGCCTCTCCACATACAGTACTCTTCCGATGGAAGTCGTTCCTTGACCACGTTGATTGTCTTTCCTTAACCACGTTGACCACGCCGCGCCGAGAGCACTAGGGCGGTGGACGACGGCGAGGCCTAGGAAGGGGACGACGCGGAGCCGGGGAAGCCCGCGCGGAGAGGAGTAATCTGAGGTTCATTGGTTCGGCTGCGGTGTGAGGCTGCCATCGCCGCAGGCCTGGCAATGATGGGAATAGTAGAGGCGGTGAGGCCTCCAGGCCTGACCCGGCCACGGGAGGCGAGGAGCATGCGGCACGACCGACGCCTTGACTTTGGTAATTTGGAGCAAGAAGACCATAGGTTGAAGAAGCACTACGGTCGTTGGATGGACATCGTACGGTCAGTGGAGCTAGAATCATTCATATTGACTAAGTTGACAAAGCACTCCGTCCCCGTCAACTTGGTAGGCCCACAAGTTAGCCACCCACCAAGGTGGGTCCCAACTAGCAGGGGGGGTATTCATTTTTTTTGTGCGTAATAAGGAGGCACTTCCGGTGGGTCCGAGCTGACAGCGGGGGGAACATTTTTTCGCGAAATATGGTAGCCCGTCCGGTGAGTCCCAGCAGTCAGGGGGAAACGTTTTTTCGCCAAATACGGTGGCCCATCCGGTGGATCCCTGCTGTCAGGTGGAGGAATAATTATTTTCCGCATAATAAGGAGGCACTTCCTTGCGGCTGCCGTGGACCCAGCTGTCAGCCTCTCCACGTACAAAACTCTTCCGATGGAAGTCGTTCCTTGACCACGTTGACCACGCCACGCCGAGAGCACTAGGGCGGTGGACGACGGCGAGGCCTAGGAAGGGGATGAAACGGAGCCGGGGAAGATGCGGCAGTGGATGCCCACGCGTAGAGGAGTATGAGGGTTCACTGGTTCGCTGTGGTGTGAGGCTGCCGTCGCCGCAGAATAACAGTGGGTGTGGGTGAGTAGAGGGATGGCCTGGCCAACGGTGGGAGTAGTAGGGGCGATGAGGCCTCCGCCGCATCGCAGCCGGCCACGGGAGGCAGGAGCACGACGCACGCACGACAGACCTTTGGTTTGGGCGGCTGGAGCAAGAAGACCAGAGGTTGAAGAAGCACTACGGCCGTTGGATGGACATCGTACGGTCACTGGAGCTAGAATCATGCATATTGACTAAGTTGACAAAGCCCTCTGTCCCCATCGACTTAGTAGGCCCACAAGTCAGCCTGCCACTATATTGGGTCCCAGCTAGCAGGGGGAGTATTCATTTTTTGTGCGTAATAAGGAGGCACTTCCTTGCGTGCGAAGATATAGCTGGTGGGTCTCGGTATGTCGGTAATAACGTATTTTTTGCCAAATCTGAAGGCCCTTTCGGTGGGTCCCGGATGTCGTGGAGGAATCATTATTTTGCGGCGTAACAATGAGGCATTTCCTTGCGTGCGGCCGTGGACCCATTTGTCGACCTCTCCACGTCTGATCCACTTCAGATGCATGTCGGTCGTTGACCATGTTGACGAGCCGTCTTGAGAGCACCAGGACGGTGGACGACGGCAAGGCATAGGAAGGGAACGACACGGAGGCAGGGAAGACTCAGCAGTTGTTTCCCACGCGGAGGGGAGTATGACTGTAAGAGGGTTTACTGGTTCGTCTGCCATCCCCGGAGAATAACAGCAGGTGTGGGTGGGTAGAGGGATGGCTAGGCTAGCGATGGGAGTAAGGTGGGGCAGTGAGGCCTGCGCGGCAGCACAGCCGGCCGTGGGGAGGAGGGAGCAGGCAGTCCCGTCGGCGCTTGTTTGAGCGGCTAGAGCGCGAAGAGCAGAGATTGAAGAAGCACGACGGCCGTTGGATGGACATCCAACAGTCACTGCTTATGCGTCAACCTTTTTTTAGGAAAGCCTCAAATCCGTGGAAAACAGCATACATCCCATCTGCCATTATTTCTAATAATTTACAGCCCATTTGCTAACCCTTAAGGTTTTTTTGGAGCCCATATTCTTTTTGTTAGCATTACAGCCCATATTGTGGCCACGGTTAAAAAATTATACGAAATTTTGCATATTTCGGTGCGGACCGAACTGTTTTTAACCCTGAAATTTCGAGTCACATTCAAACTGATTTAAAAAATAAATGTATATCAATATAAAATCCAACAAATTGTCCACACATAAAAATTAATGCAATTTAAAATCTCGAAATGAAAAAAATAAATTTGAAACTAATTGCAGGTTTGATGTGTTTTAAAAATGTACAGCCCATTTCTCATTACTGATAGGCCATTTTCTCAGCCAGCCGAATGAAGCTCTCCTCGTCTTGAAAGATTTGCAGCCCAACAGGTCTGACAAAGCGACTTACTTGGCAAATAACAAAAAAACTGGGCTGGCCATTTTCAGAAAGAAAAAAAATTACTGGGCTCGTCTGTGGTAAACCTAAATGAGAAGGCTGTCTAGATAGGCCAGAGTGCCCCACACAGCCCAATTGACACCCTGCTTTCGTCTCAAAAACAAATTAGATAAATGCCACTCCAATTATGGCGATTCATAAAAATGCCACTGCAATTTCCAAACTTTAAAAAATGCCACTGCAATTTTTGCGAACTTTGGAAAACGCCACTACAATTTGTAAACTTTGAAAAACACCACTCCAGACTTCAAAAAATTCCACTAGAAATGGCATGAAATGGCATTTTTCAAAGTTTGGAAATTGCAGTGGCATTTCTCAGAAACACCAGATTTGGAGTGGCATTTATCAAATTAATCCAAAACAAAAATAACTGGACGAGCTGCCGGGTCCCTGGTGTCAGCCGCTCGTTGTGCAATTCTCTCGTTTATTGACTACGTTGACAATGGCATGGGACCCAGATGTCAGAAATCCATTAGGAGGAGCCATTTTTTTATTGGCTTGAAATAAGGAGGCACTTGCTTGCGTACTGCCATGACCTTGGCGGGTCCCTGCTGTCATCCTCTCCACGTACAATCATCTCCTGATTGTGTACGCGTCAACTTGGTAGGCCCACAAGTCAGCCTCTAAACCCATGGAGGATAAATACAACCCATTTAAAAAATAACAGCCCATTCCATACGTTCAAACGGAAAGTTCAACATTCAGAGCAAAGTAACAGGTCTGATCCACATATAGAGTACTGAACTTCCACGTTGACAACCATCATAGCCAAGTTAACTATTTACTCCCACTAATACTCTAGTAGCGTACAAGTACTAACTTACTCTTAGCTAACTAGACAATGCCGGCCGCCATCTGCGGTACACGCTAAACGCCGGCACTGGCGTCCTCCACCTCGCCTCGAACTTGCCAGAGGTGCGATAAGGCACGGTGCTCGCGCGCGTTGGCCCTTTCCATGCCGGCGTGGTCCACGGAAGCTTCGGCTTCTAAGCGGGAAACTGCTACCTCTTGAGCACTGCGTTGGTTTTCCCTTGAAGGGGAAAGGGTGATGCAGTAAAGTAGCGTAAGTATTTCCCTTAGTTTTTGAGAACCAAGGTATCAATCAAGTAGGAGACCACGCGCGAGTCCCACACACCTACACAAACAAATAAGAACCTTGCAACCAACACGATAAAGGGGTTGTCAATCCCTTCACGGTCACTTACGAGAGTGAGATCTGATAGAGATGATAAGGTAATATTTTTGGTATTTTTATGATAAAGACTAAAAGTAAAAAAGCAAAATAAACGGTAATAGAAATAGCTTGTTGTTGGAAGATTAATATGATGGAAAATAGACCCGGGGGCCATAGGTTTTACTAGTGGCTTCTCTCAAGAGCATAAGTATTATGGTGGGTAAACGAATTACTGTCGAGCAATTGATAGAATTGAGCATAGTTATGAGAATATCTAGGTATGATCATGTATATAGGCATCACGTCCGCGACAAGTAGACCGAAATGATTGTGCATCTACTACTATTACTCCACACATCGACCGCTATCCAAAGATGCATCTAGAGTATTAAGTTCATAAGAACAGAGTAATGCTTTAAGTAAGATGACATGATGTAGAGGGATAAACTCATGCAGTATGATGTAAACCCCATCTTTTTATCCTCGATGGCAACAATACAATACGTGTCGTTTCCCTTTCTGTCACTAGGATCGAGCACCGCAAGATCGAACCCAAAGCTAAGCACTTCTCCCATTCCAAGAAAGATCAATGTAGTAGGCCAAACCAAACTGATAATTCAAAGAGACTTGCAAAGATAACCAATCATACATAAAAGAATTCAGAGGAGATTCAAATATTGTTCATATATAAACTTGATCATAAACACACAATTCATCGGATTTCGACAAACACACCGCAGAAGAAGAGTTACATCAAATAGATCTCCAAGAGAATCAAGGAGAACTTTGTATTGAGATCCAAAGAGAGAGAAGAAGCCATCTAGCTAATAACTATGGACCCGAAGGTCTGGGGTAAACTACTCACACATCATCGGAGAGGCTATGGTGTTGATGTAGAAGCCCTCCGTGATCAATGCCCCCTCCGTGAGCGCCAAAAAGGCCCCAAGATGGGATCTCACGCAGTATAAGGTTGCGGTGGTGGAATTAGGGTTTTGGCTCCGTATCTGATGGTTTGGGGGTACGTCGGTATATATAGGAGGAAGAAGTACGTCGGTGGAGCAACATGGGCCCCACGAGGGTGGAGGGCGCGCCTGGGGGGTAGGCGCGCCCCCTGCCTCGTGCTCTCCTCGTTGATTGCTTTACGTAGACTCCAAGTCCTCTGGATCACGTTTGTTCTGAAAATCACGTTCCCGAAGGTTTCATTCCGTTTGGACTCTGTTTGATATCCTTTTCCTTCGAAACACTGAAATAGGCAAAAAAACAGCAATTTAGGTTGGGCCTCCGGTTAATAGGTTAGTCCCAAAAATAATATAAAAGTGTATAATAAAGCCCATTAAACATCCAAAACAGAATATAATTTAGCATGGAACAATAAAAAATTATAGATATGTTGGAGACGTATCAAGCATACCCAAGCTTAATTCCTGCTCGCCCTCGAGTAGGTAAATGATAAAAACAGAATTTTTGATGTGGAATGCTACTTAGCATAATTTTCAATGTAATTCTCTTATTTGTGGTATGAATATTTAGATCCGAAAGATTCAAGATAAAAGTTTAATATTGACATAAAAGTAATAATACTTCAAGCATACTAACTAAGCAATTATGTCTTCTCAAAATAACATGGCCAAAGAAAGTTCATCCCTACAAAATCATATAGTTTGGTCATGCTCCATTTTCGTCACACAAGAATGCTCTCATCATGCACAACCCGATGACAAGCCAAGCAATTGTTTCATACTTTAGTAATCTCAAACTTTTTCAACTTTCACGAAATACATGACCTTGAGCCATGGATATATCACTATGGGTGTAATAGAATATAATGATGGTGGTTATGTGGAGAAGACAAAAAAGGAGAAAGTCTCACATCAACGCGGCTAATCAACGGGCTATGGAGATGCCCATCAATTGATGTTAATGTGAGGAGTAGGGATTGCCATGCAACGGATGCACTAGAGCTATAAATGTATGAAAGCTCAACAAAAGAAACTAAGTGGGTGTGCATCCAACTTGCTTGCTCACAAAGACCTAGGACATTTGAGGAAGCCCATTGTTGGAATATACAAGCCAAGTTCTATAACAAAAAATTCCCACTAGTATATGAAAGTGACAAAACAAGAGACTATCTATCATAAGGATCATGGTGCTACTTTGAAGCACAAGTATGGAAAAGGATAGTAGCATTGCCCCTTTTTATTCTCTTTTGGGGGGGGGGGGGCTTTGTTTTTTTTGTTTTGGCCTTTCTCTTCTTTTTTTTGGGACAATGCTCTACGAATGATGATCATCACACTTCTATTTATTTACAACTCAATGATTACAACTCGATACTAGAACAAAATATGACTCTACATGAATGCCTCCGGCGGTGTACCGGTATGGGCAATGAATCAGGAGTGACATGTATCATAATATGCATGGTGGCTTTGCCACAAATACGATGTCAACTACATGATCATGCAAGGCAATATGACAATGATGAACGTGTCATGATAAATGGAACGGTGGAAAGTTGCCTGGCAATATATCTCGGAATGGCTATGGAAATGCCATAATAGGTAGGTATGGTGGCTGTTTTGAGGAAGATATAAGGAGGTTTATGTGTGATAGAGCGTATCGTATCACGGGGTTTGGATGCACCGCGAAGTTTGCACCAACTCTCAAGGTGAGAAAGGGCAATGCACGGTACCGAAGAGGCTAGCAATGATGGAAGGGTAAGAGTGCGTATAATCCATGGACTCAACATTAGTCATAAAGAACTCACATACTTATTGCAAAAATCTACAAGTCATCAAAAACCAAGCACTACGCGCATGCTCCTAGGGGGTAGATTGGTAGGAAAAGACCATCGCCGTCATGACCGCCACTCATAAGGAGGACAATCAAAGAACACCTCATGTTTCAAATTTGTTACACAACGTTTACCATACGTGCATGCTACGGGACTTGCAAACTTCAACACAAGTATTTCTCAAATTCACAACTACTCAACTAGCACAACCTTAATATCACTACCTCCATATCTCAAAACAATTATCAAGCATCAAACTTTTCTTAGTATTCAACACACTCATAAGAAAGTTTTTACTAATTTTGAATACCTAGCATATTAGGACTAATTTCCCAATTTAAGTAAATTACCATGCTGTTTTGTAGGACTCTCAAAATAATATAAGTGAAGCATGAGAGAACAATAGTTTCTATAAAACAAATCCACCACCGTGCTCTAAAAGATATAAGTGACGCACTAGAGCAAAAACTATATAGCTCAAAAGATATAAGTGAAGCACATAGAGTATTCTAATAAGTTCCGAATCATGTGTGTATCTCTAAAAAAGGTGTGTACAGCAAAGATGATTGTGGTAAACTAAAAGGCAAAGACTCAAATCATACAAGACTCTCCAAGCAAAACACATATCATGTGGTGAATAAAAATATAGCTCCAAGTAAAGTTACCGATGGACGAAGACGAAAGAGGGGATGCCTTTCGGGGCATCCCCAAGCTTTGGATTTTTGGTGTCCTTAGATTATCTTGGGGTGCCTTGGGAATCCCCAAGCTTGGGCTCTTGCCACTCCTTGTTCCATAATCCATCAAATCTTTACCCAAAACTTGAAAACTTCACAACACAAAACTCAACAGAAAATCTCATGAGCTCCGTTAGCGAAAGAAAACAAAACACCACTTCAAGGTACTTTAATGAACTCATTATTTATTTATATTGGTGTTAAACCTACTGTATTCCAACTTTTCTATGGTTTATAAACTATTTTACTAGCCATAGATTCATCAAAATAAGCAAACAACACACGAAAAACAGAATCTGTCAAAAACAGAACAGTCTGCAGTAATTTGTAACTAACGCAAACTTCTGGAACTCAGAAAAATCTACAAAAATAGGAAGACCTAGATAATTTGTTTATTGATCTGCTGCAATTGGAATCAGTATTTTATCATGTTCTGGTGATTTTTAACAATTGTTTTCGTGAACAGAAAGTTTCTGGAATTTTCAGCAATATCAAATAACTATCATCCGAGAAGATCCTATAGGTTTTACTTGGCACAAACACTAATTAAAACACACACAAAAATATAACCAGAGGCTAGATCAAATATTTATTCCTAGACAGAAGTAAAAAACTAAAAATAAAATTGGGTTGCCTCCCCACAAGCGCTATCGTTTAACGCCCTTAGCTAGGCATAAAAGCAAGGATAGATCTGGGTATTGCCATCTTTGGTAGGCAATCCATAAGTGGCTCTCATAATAGATTCATAAGGTAATTTTATTTTATTTCTAGGAAAGTGTTCCATGCCTTTCCCTAACGGAAATTGGAATCTAATATTCCCTTCCTTCATATCAATAATTGCACCAATCGTTCTAAGGAAAGGTCTACCATGAATAATAGGACATGAAGGATTATAATCTATATCAAGAACAATAAAATCTACGGGCACATAGTTCCTATTTGCAACAATAAGAACATCATTAATTCTTCCCATAGGTTTCTTAATAGTGGAATCCGCAAGGTGTAAGTTTAAAGAACAATCATCAAAATCACGAAAACCTAGCAAATCACATAAAGTTTTTGGAATCATGGAACACTAGCACCCAAATCACACAAAGCATAGCATTCATGATCTTTAATTTTAATTTTAATAGTAGGTTCCCATTCATCATAAAATTTTCTAGGGATAGAAACTTCCAACCCAATTTTTTCTTCATAAGATTGCATTGAAGCATCAATGATATGTTTAGTAAAAGCTTTATTTTGATTATAAGCATGAGGAGAATTTAGCACGGATTGCAACAAGGAAATACAATCTATCAAAGAGCAATTATCATAATTAAATTCCTTGAAATCCAAAATAGTGGGTTCATTGATATCTAAAGTTTTGACCTCTTCAATCCCACTTTTACCAATTTTTGCATCAAGATCTAAAAACTCCGAATTTTTGGTACGCCTCCTAGGTAAAGGTGACTCATCTCCAGTCCCATCATTATCAAGATTCATATTGCAAAACAAAGATTTAATAGGGGACACATCAATAACTTTTAGATCTTCATCTTTATTCTCATTAAAAAAATCCGGTTTAGCGGCCATTTTATTAACTAAGGTGGCCTGCTTATCCGAAATTTCAGCAATTAATTTTTTGAGATTAGCAATCTAAGAATTCAAACCATAAAATTCCTTAGACATATTGTCGAGCTCCTTATTCATGTAACCCATAAAGCTTTTTTGTTCTTTAAGCTCGTTTCTGAAGAAATTGTTATGCTCAAATTGTAAAGTCATGAAACTTCTGACGTTGCTTTCGATCTCCTCTAACCTTTTAAGGTGAAGGTCAACAGATCTAGGTAGAGCCATTGTGGCAAGCAAGCAATCCAACACACGAGCGAACAAGAAGCGAGAGAAAAAGAGGCGAACGGGAAAGAGAGGGCAAATAAAACGGCAAGGGTGAAGTGGGGGAGAGGAAAACGAGAGGCAAATGGCAAATAATGTAATGCGAGGGATAAGAGTTTGTGATGGTTACTTGGTATGTCTTGACTTGTGCGTAGAATCCCCGGCAACAGCGCCAGAAATGGCTCGTTGACGGGAAATCAAATCTTGACTTGACTTGGCGCGAATCTCCCCGGCAACGGCGCCAGAAATCCTTCTTGCTACCTCTTGAGCACTGCGTTGGTTTTCCCTTGAAGAGGAAAGGGTGATGCAGTAAAGTAGCGTAAGTATTTCCCTCAATTTTTGAGAACCAAGGTATCAATCTAGTAGGAGACCACGCACCTACACAAACAAATAAGAACCTCGCAACCAACGCGATAAAGGGGTTGTCAATCCCTTCACGGTCACTTATGAGAGTGAGATCTGATAGAGATGATAAGATAATATTTTTGGTATTTTTATGATAAGGACTAAAAGTAAAGAAAGCAAAATAAACGGTAATAGGAATAGCTTGTTGTTGGAAGATTAATATGATGGAAAATTGACCCGGGGGCCATAGGTTTCACTAGTGGCTTCTCTCAAGAGCATAAGTATTACGGTGGGTAAACGAATTACTGTCGAGCAATTGATAGAATTGAGCATAGTTATGAGAATATCTAGGTATGATCATGTATATAGGCATCACGTCTGCGACAAGTAGACCGAAACGATTCTGCGTCTACTACTATTACTCCACACATCGACCGCTATCCAACATGCATGTAGAGTATTAAGTTCATAAGAACAGAGTAATGCTTTAAGTAAGATGACATGATGTAGAGGGATAAAATCATGCAATATGATATAAATCCCATCTTTTTATCCTCGATGGCAACAATACAATACGTGTCGTTTCCCTTTACATCCTTTGGGATCGAGCACCGCAAGATTGAACCCAAAGCTAAGCACTTCTCCCATTGTAAGAAAGATCAATGTAGTAGGCCAAACCAAACTGATAATTCGAAGAGACTTGCAAAGATAACCAATCATACATAAAAGAATTCAGAGGAGATTCAAATATTGTTCATAGATAAACTTGATCATAAACCCACAATTCATCGGATCTTGACAAACATGCCGCAAAATAAGAGTTACATCAAATAGATCTCCAAGAGAATCGAGGATAACTTTGTATTGAGATCCAAAGAGAGAGAAGAAGCCATCTAGCTAATAACTATGGACCCAAAGGTCTGAGGTAAACTACTCACACATCATCCGAGAGGCTATGGTGTTGATGTAGAAGCCCTCCATGATCAATGCCCCCTCCGGCGGAGCGTCGGAAGAGGCCCCAAGATGGGATCTCATGGGTACAGAAGGTTGCGGCGGTGGAATTAGGGTTTTGGCTCCGTATCTGATGGTTTGGGGGTACGTCGGTATATATAGGAGGAAGAAGTACGTCGGTGGAGCAACATGAGCCCCACAAGGGTGGAGGGTGCACCTGGGGGGGTAGGCGCGCCCCCTGCCTCGTGCTCTCCTTGTTGATTGCTTTACGTAGACTCCAAGTCCTCCAGATCACGTTTGTTCCGAAAATCACGTTCCCGAAGGTTTCATTCCGTTTGGACTCCGTTTGATATCCTTTTCCTTCGAAACACTGAAATAGGCAAAAAAACAGCAATCTGGGCTGGGCCTCCAGTTAATAGGTTAGTCCCAAAAATAATATAAAAGTGTATAATAAATCCCATTAAACATCCAAAACAGAATATAATTTAGCATGGAACAAACAAAAATTATAGATAAGCTGGAGACGTATCAGAAACCCACTTGACGAGCTGGTAGTAAAAATCAGCGTCATAAGCAGCGTGCGTGCCCGGCGACCTCGGGGCTATTTGCCGGATGCCGCCTCCACGTAGACGGCCCGATTCTTGGCGCTCTGCTCGCGACTCAGAGCGTCGGTCTTGGCTGCTCCATGTCCCGCTGGCGGCGCAAATCGGTGATACGCTGCTCCTCGGCCAAGCGGTCGTGCTCAAACAACTCCTGCTCCTCCGCCAGGCGGTCGCGCTCCAACAAGTCCTCGATCTCCGCATTGCCATCTAAAGACCGATAGAATGCCTCCTCCCTCCGTCTGCCTTCCGGTGAAAAACCGAACACTAGTTCCGGCGGTGACCGCCTCCGGTGTCGCCTATCGCGGACGGGCGGGCGCATGGCGGAAGTGGAAAGAGCGAGGATAAGTGGCGAGCGACGTCGGGCCGGTGGGGGCTTATGAGGATAGGGCGAGTTGGGTGATGGTGCCACCGGAGAAGCCCGGGAAACAGTAATTATATGCGGAAGGTAGGCGAACTAGCGTGTCGCGGGAAACGCGACGGTCATCGCGGTCATCGGAATTCAATGCATAAGCAGGCATGGCTTAGCGTGCCAGCTTGCCATGGAAAACTAGAAAAACTAAAATTATGACTGTGTCGTCCCGTCCCGTCAGTGGTGCGTCCCGTCTGTGCTGGGTCGCACGTCGGCATGACGATCAAATGAGTGCACTCGAATCATCTCCCTCCTTGTCAATAATGATTCCACGGATTTAAAAGGCCCGCAACAATTAAAGCGCATCTTTTTCGCATTAGTTAGATGCCTTAATTACAGCCGGCTACATGCAGGCACTCAAAATCGCTCGCAGCCAGTACGCGGAGCAGCATGCAATGAGTCGCAGCTGAGGGCATTAGTTTATGAACTTTAGCTGGGAGATAAGGCATTTGCAAACATTTTCGCTGGCTGTTTCTTCAGATTCGCATGGCATTTTCTTCAGAGCAGCTTGTCGGGTTTCTTGGTAGGCATTTTTATTCAAAAAACTGCCACTTCGGATCTTGCGTCGCAACTAAAACTGCCAGGAGCGCATTAGTAGGCTAGCTAGTGATCAATCAGTAACTTGTAAACACTGAGCAAAGAGAAATAAGGAACTGTTAATGCATCTCAATGATTCACAGATCATATATAAATATGTAGCTCCAAAAGCAAAGATCAGCCACTTCGGATCATGCGTCACAACTAAAACAAACTAGTATGATTCCCATACATAAGATCAACATGTTAATGCATCTCAATGATTCACAGATCATATACAAATACGTGGCTCCAAAAGCAAAGATCTAGAAAAAAAATCTATTCTGCCTACTAACTAAAAGATATTCAGTACAGACTGAAAGACAAATTTGTTTGTGAAGTCTACAATTCCTCTTGGCACATTCAGTACAGACTGAAAGACAAATTTGTTTGTGAAGTCTACAATTCCTCTTGCAAACTTAAGTGGTTTCACCAACAGCTGGAACCATGATAATGAACCACACATGATGGAGGAACATCCACTGCAATATGATTTGGTCTTCTCTCGATCACACAGCGAGACTATTTTCGGAATACAAACTTCAACTTAGGCAAAATGATGCCCATTGTATAATCAGACCAAAGCAATGAAGCACCTAGTGTTGGCCAATAAATAGTACAATACTACTTTTCTGCAGTCCATGAAGTGACTATCCAATCTTTCTGTGTCTATTTTCAAATGGCATCGCATGCGATGACTATACTATTCTCTTGTGTAGTTCAACCAAAATTGCGGTCACTTTGTGTGTTTGCCAAATAGCAACGTCTGAGACATCTCTGTCTGCACAAATATCAAGCAGCTAGTAAACATATACCCCACCTTGTATTTTCGGTTTAAACATGTCTCTTCCGCTTAGCATCTGTCATGTTTTGCACTGGAAAATTTGATACAGTCAATGCCCTGGACAATTTCATACTGAATTGATTTGCTGGTTCAGAGCAAAAATATAGCGCCTATTCTTCATCAGACCAAGGATATCCATGTTCGTAGTGATGGAAGAGGTGAAATCGATACAACTGAAATTGAGCATCCAATCATTGAATCCTATCCTGCACCTCCAATGTAGGTCCACCCTGCCAATAAATTCACATGCAAACCACTAGTATTACTATCTAATGACAAGACAAAAGAGTAGCAAGATAGTAGCAAACCATGTACCTTCGTAATGAACAGCTCATAGTGCCACCAATTGGATATAAAGGTTTGGAAGAAAACATGCTCCTAATGTTGAACCGGTTGGACTTTTTGTGCGGTTCCACTAAAATCGAGCATCCCCTGTTTGCATAGATATTGAAAGTGTGATTACTATAAAAGTGGCACTAGTTGAAGCATAGACTCACAAATATAAGCATTCTAATTTCTTAATGGGAAAAGGTAGCAAGACTGTTTCTAACCAATTGTTTGAAGGAATAAATAAGGCAAGAATGGTGATGTCGAGAAAGGCATATATAGTTCTTTACGAAAGAATGGTCGATTCTGGCCTTTCCTCTTCTTTAAGCATATTTTGTGCAGTTCAACTAAAATAAAATGCCATCACCGCCTTGACAATTCGGTGACACTGCATGTAGGAAATGACTTAACATTACATCATGATGTCGATATGTAGTCGATGTGCATTAGAGACAAACTTACGAGACCTCCTCCGATAACATAATGAACATTAATTTTAACAAAGGTGTGACTAGCTTTACCGGATAATTTGAGTGAACTCTACACCCTCTGTTCCTTAATATAAGACGCGTTTTTTGATTCAATTTAAAATACCCAAACGTCTAGTATTTAGAAAAACAGGTAGTAGTTTTCTTGAGCACATATCTGGGAAAGCTTGCCACACTTTATTTATGTCCATACGCTAATGCAACACCATTCGAAATTTCGAATACTACAAGTATACACTAATCCAATGGCTAGTGCAATAGTAGAGTAGTTATTTTATTACAAGGTACAGTACAATGGTTTTACTGAACAGATTTTAATAAACTCTAGCACTGGAAGATTTCTATAAGAATTAACAATACAAAATGTGAAGGTAACACGTTTCAGCATTGGTATACTAGTTGTGCATGAGCATTAAACCAAATACAAAAGTCTGAAGGTAACTAGCATTATTAACTAATGACAATATAAAAAAATTGCAAACCATGTACCTCCAAGGTAAATATCATTTCGAACTCGGGGGGACCTTAAAAATTGCTATCCCAATCTTGATAATCGATCAAACATAAAAACTTGATCGAACGAATCAAGAGAAGAACCGGAGGAGGAGGTGCCCACTCTTGACCTTTCCTCTTGTCTTCATAATTTTTTGTGCAGTTTAACCAAAATAAATGACATCAGCGCCTTGGCATTTTGGTGACACTGTACACAAAAATTAACTTATCTCATGAAAGTGAGGTATGTAATCTATAAGCATTAATAAAGGCAAAAAATCAAGGTAGTAACAAGTTTCATCGTTGATATACTGGCTATGCAACAACATTAGAATGCCTTAGCTGAAAAATCTTTAATACATCCACAATCAACAGCTAACCCTGAAATAATCCAGTGACATTAAATGGCATTGCTTAAATTTATTGGTGGCATTAGACTGAGTCTTGCATTAGTTAAATGTGGCATCACTTTAGCGATAGCATTGCTTGACTTATTCTTTGGCGTTATACTAACAGCAAAAAAGTGACAATAAGAGCATGGGAGGCCCATACGGACAGTGGACGCACCAGTACGATGTACCTCCATGGACGCATAGAGTGGTGAGGGAGGTATGGTTGCCTAGAGCAACAAATATCCAGGCATCATATGTGGATTACATCCCATTTTTGTTCTGTTTAGCCACCTTTTTCCTATGTGAGGACACCAAACCGATCGACCTGGTCATTCTCTATTGCGTTGTCATGCCTTTCTACCCTTCTTCAACCAAGAGACACGAGACTCGTTCCTTAGCTACTGATTTTCCCCTTTTCAACCTAGATGCGGGTTCGATGCCTACTCTCTTGGACAGTACAGTCTCCCTTCCTTTCCTTATTCAACCCAGACATGGATTAGTCTACATGAAGTAGGGTTTCCTTTAATAGTGCAAATTAGGGTTTCGTCTGCGTGACCAGCAGAGCAGAGGATAGCAAATTAGGAAGATGGTGGAGTGAAAAAAGATCCACATGCAATGACGTGGCAGATGGGGCAATAAAACAAGGGTATGGTTCGAAAAGAGGTAGCATACCTGAGGGTCGGCGGGAAGTGGGTTCACTCGTGGTCGTCGTCCTCCACATGCACTACGGCAGCGAGCTTGGGGACGAAGGCCATCCCGTGCGGGCGCTAGGTCTGAGAGGACGGCCTTGTCATCAGTGCGTGACCTCGCTCGCCGACGACGAGTGCGTCAACGATGCACATCCTTTTCTTCCCCGATGGATCTATGACCACTGGTGAGGAGGGAGAGAGAGGTCGTATTTTTTAGATCTGGAGAGAGGGTGAAAGTGTGAGAAGCAAGTGGGCAGCCCTTAGCAAGAAAGCTCTGAAGCTCCAGCCTATATATCTTTTTTATACTACTAGTAGTACTAGAAGTGGAGTAGTGGTAGAGTAGTTTATATTTTCTCTGCAAACAGTACCAGTTAGTCGTGCTTCAAAACTGAACGGCACACCATTAAAAAAATAAAGGTCAATAACTAATGCGGCACCTCGGGCCAACGCGACCAGGTAGCATTTTGCACGAAATTACACACCATGTTTCATTGACATGTGGTCCCGTTCAACATGTCGGTGAGACGACGGCGAGTCCTTTTGTACAATTTTCGAGAAAGGACATGTAGGCCGGGCGCCTCTTCGTACCGTGGCAACCGGCAACCGTCCACCGACTCTTCGCCTTTCCCTCTCGATTTGGAACTGTTGTCGCACGCTCTTCCTCCCTCCTCCATTTGCCTTCACCCTTCCTTCTGCCATTGTTCAATCGTCTTCTCCATGGAGGGAACAAGCTGAAAACGACCCCGTTATTCTTGCCCTGATCTGAAAGATGACGTGGTGGGGGAACTCATTGATCGGTGCGACGTCAGCACCTCGGCTGGCATGGCAGGTTCGTTCAAGACCATTCTCGACTCAACTAATAACATTATTACAAGGAACCCAAGGGTCCAGGAGCGGTTTGATCTCCCCTATCTTCTTTGTCGTGACCCTGCTGACTGGCGCGGGGACGAGGGAAGCCTCGCCTTGTGCAAGTTGATGCCGCTTGATAATGATACGTATGATGTTAAGATGCCATCGCTTGAGGGCAAGGCTTGGGCAAACACAAATGGAGATTGGGTTGTTTATATTGGGTACAACTGCGAGTGGGAACTTGTGAATGTGTACACTCGTCAGCGGATTCCACTTCCAAAAATCTCCGAGTGCCCTGATGTTGAGCACACACATGATCTACGTACGTTCAAATACGATCATGGTGACTGTCGTCTACGGAAGATAGCAATTTCTCGAGTTCACAACCGCTCTTGGAATTACGAGAACTATCAAGTTGTTGCTATCTTCGACAAGCCTGTTGCCGTCATTACTGATTCCAAAGTTCGTCCATGGATATTGCTCAAAAATCAGTTTCTGTACACGGATGAGTACTGTGATGCAATTGAATACGACGATCTTGTGTTTGCTGCCACCACTCGTGGCACTGTTTTTGCATGGGATCCTCGTAGTTTGATGCGTTTGTCTTCCACCGTAATTATAATTGTTTCACCCACATGCATGCGGGTTAGCAAGTTTCCCTTTACTAATTAACCTTCTTCTTGTGTTTCCAAGGTCCCGTGAACATTCCACCACCTATACTTGAAAAATTTATAACCAAGGGGAGATGATGATGGTGATGATCACGAGCATGAGGACGAGCAGAACTTATATACTCGGTGGCTACCGCAACTAATTAGATGGATCACCTTCTTGTCTCAGATATAAGGCACTATGATTGTTACTACCGAGGTAACAGTGTTGTCTCCCATGGTCGCCCTCTCCGGACCTATTCCAACACCCGTTGCGGTGGTATCCGGATGGATACTAGTGTGCTAGCGCCAACACCTTCTCCCTGATACAAGATTGGTAGTATTGGAGCAAACTCGCTCTTCCTTGGACCAAACTATCCAATGATGGTTAAAGGCGATCCAGCTACTGTTGACACAACGTTACTACCATTTATGAGAAGCAACTGTGTCTATACCTCGGACATTGCGGTGGTTCCCTACCCTGCTCCTGATATATGCCGCTTCAGCCTGGATGATCAGTCCTTCATTGCTCTCGATATTGACAATAGCTGGCCCTTCCCAGAGCACCTATGGTTCAAAGCAAGCGTTTCCAACGCCAAAGATTGGTTGAGTTGAAGTTCATTTCATTGCTTGTTATATGTTGTGTGATGAAAACTTTAGTATTTACTGAAATGTTTTGTTGGAAATAATCTATAATCCAACATGTATCATCGTTGTCGTTGTGTGTTGATGACTTGTTGTATGTAATGAATGGTACATTTGCAAATGCGTGTCATAGACTCAATTTATGAATGGTTTTCGAGTCACTTCTTGGAGTGTGAGTACCGTAGTAGTATAGTCAGCATCCGGTTAGTATATGAAGTTGCCACATCACATAGAGCCAACCTAAAATTGGAGTACCAGATCTGAGATGGCACGTGTACCAGATAAATGACTCCAAGTTCGACCACCATGATGCTAGGTGCGAGCCGAGGAACACTATTGGAGAGACCCCCTCATAATTTTCCTACATTGGTCGTTTGATTCATAGGATAGAATGCTATAGGATTTTTTCCTATGTAATCATGTTTTAGTTGGCATTCTAGCATCCACTCCAACTTTTCTTTCACTTCCTTTGATCCTACGAAGAGAGTACTTGCTCTAAATGATGTGTCGCTGCAAGAGCCGCCTATATTAATTAACCATGCTCTAAAAAGGTGGACCAGCTTTGGCTGTAGTAGTACTGTACTAGGTTAGTAGGTGACCTTGCGCTTGGCTCTTCTCCTCTTCCGGAAGTCGAACAATAATAATGATATTGTACTACTTCTGGCAATCTGACACCAAATGAACTGCTGCACGTCCACCGCTTGTAAGCAAAAGTTTCTCCTCGTGATGCGAGCCACCGCGCACGCGTTGGCGAGGGAGAAGGCGTAGTAAGCAAGTTTCTCATCGATCTGCGAGTTGACGGGACACGTCAAAGTTACGTATTTATTAGTACTCTCTTCAAAAAGGGTCGGCCATGTCCATGGCTACCATCCCGTGCTCTGTCATTGAGTACATGCACTATTCACATGCCATTGAGGACAAAAAATATTGCATAGTACTAGGTGCCATCGAAGTGCACAACTCACTTGCGCACTACATATCTCCATTTTCTTGCATGACACGCCACCTTGATGCTAGATGTCCCGGTGTCATGGAGGCATACAGTATGATTTTGTAAAATGGAGGCATATAGATGTCCTGCGTGTCGGTAATAGGATGAACAAAGCTCATGTCTTAAACGAAAGAGTGGAAGAACATAGATTCCCGATGACCGAGAAGGAGCTACAAACCTCGGGGTGGAGCGTCTGCACTCATAATATTTTATATATTGAGCGGTATAAAATCAACCAAACTTCTCCACGTTCCTATACCATTCTATAGTATGAGAATAACTTTGAACGTAAGCCATTTATTCACTCTATCCAATGGTCAGAGTTGGAAAATCCAAACAAAACCAAGCATTGGATCAACTCTTTTTTTGAGATCAACTCTTTTAGCACTTAGATTGTTGCCGCCTGCCCACCTAGCCCACCTATATATCCGCTCACGTGTGATGACCACAGGAGCTATCCACTCAGATTGTATGTTACTCCCTCCATCCGGGTTTATTGGGCCCGAGAGCCACAGATGGTTGTACCATTTTATTAGGCCCGTACATTAATTACCTTGCTTTATTACCTGAAATCTCTCCCGCGCATGCATCGTTGCAATGGAGCCGGCGCAGGAACCTTGCCGATTGGGCATGGATGCAGGCTGCATGCGCACGCCGGCCGCTGCATGCGCTGCTCTAGTTAATAGGGTGATTTAATAGGGTAGTTAGAGAGAAAATTAAGCAGATTTATTTCCTAAATCTCTACATGCGTGTATCTCCTTGGTCTTTGTGTTGTTGCTTAAGGGCCCAATAAACCCGGACGGAGGGAGTAAAAAAATAAAGGTCGATAACTAATGCGGCACCTCGGCCAACGCGGCCAGATCGCATTTTGCACGAGAAATTACACACCATGTTTCGTTGACATGTGGTCCCGTTCCAACATGTCAGTGAGACGACGACGAGTCCTTTTGTACAATTTCCGAAAGGACGTGTAGGCCGGGGCGCCTCTTCGTGTACTGTGGCAACCGGCAACCGCCCACCGACTCTTCGCCTTTCCCTCTCAATTTGGAACTGCTGTCGCACGCTCTTCCTCCCTTCTCCATTTGCCTTCACCCTTCCTTCTGCCATTGTTCGGTCGTCTTCTCCCTGGAGGGAACAAGCCGGAAACGACCCCATTATTCTTGCCCCATTCTGAAAGATGACGTGGTGGGGGAACTCATTGATCGGTGCGACGTCATCACCTCAGCTAGCATGGCAGGTTCGTTCAAGACCATTCTCGACTCAACTAATAACATCATTACAAGGAACCCAAGGGTCCAGGAGCGGTTTGATCTCCCCTATCTTCTTCGTCGTGACCCTGCTGACTGGTGCGGGGACGAGGGAAGCCTCGCCTTGTGCAAGTTGATGCCGCTTGATAATCATACGTATCATGTTAAGATGCCATCGCTTGAGGGCAAGGCTTGGGCAGGCGCAAATGGAGATTGGGTTGTTTATATTGGGTACAACTGCGAGTGGGAACTTGTGAATGTGTACACTCGTCAGCGGATTCCACTTCCAAAAACCTCCGAGTGACCTGAGGTTGAGCACACAGATGATCTACGTACGTTCAAATATGATCATGGTGACTGTCGTCTACGGAAGATAGCAATTTCTCAAGTTCCCAACCGCTCTTGGAATTGCAAGAACTATCAAGTTGTTGCTATCTTCGACAAGCTTGTTGCCGTCATTCGTGGTTCGACTGGATGGATATTGCTCAAAAATCAGTTTCTATACACGGATGTGTACTGTGATGCAATTGAATACGAGGGTCTTGTGTTTGCTACCACCACTCGTGGCACTATTTTTGCATGGGATCCTCGTAGTTTGATGCGCTTGTCTTCCACCGTAATTATAATTGTTTCATCCACATGCATGCGAAGTTAGCAAGTTTCCTTCTCTACTAATTAACCTTCTTCTTGTGTTTCCAAGGTCCTGTGAACATTCCACCACCTATACTTGAAAAAATTATAACCAAGGGGAGATGACGATGGTGATGATCACGAGCATGAGGACGAAGTAGGGCCCATATGCTCACCGGCAGCTGGCAACTAATTCCAATGGATCACCACTTCTTGTCTCAGATACAGCCCATCGCTGATGTTACTACCGAGGGAGCAGGTGTTGTCTCCCATGGTCGCACTCTCCGGACCTATTCCAACACCCGTTGCATGGTATTCAAGATGGATACTAGTGTGCTAGCGCCAACACCTTCTCCCTGGTACAGTATTGATAGTCTTGGAGCAAACTCGCTCTTCCTTGGACAAAACTATCCAATGATGGTGAAAGGCGATCCAACTGTTGTTGACACAACGTTACTACCATTTATGAGAAGCAACTTTATCTATACGTCAGACATTGCGGTGGTTCCCTACCGGTCGTGATATAATAGGCCGCTTCAGCTGGATGATCGATCTGTATTGGTCTCGAGATCGATGATGAGTGGCTCTTCCCAAAGAATCGCTTGTGGTTCAAAGCAAGCGTTTCCAACGCTGAGGATTGGTTGAGTTGAAGTTCATTTCATTATTTGTTATTTGTTGTGTGATGAAAACTTTAGTATTTATAATGTATCCTCGTTGTCGTTGTGGATTGATGACCTGTTGTATGTAATAAAATGATATGCCTGTGATAAACTTACTAAATTTATGAATGGATTTCGAGTCGCTTCTCTGAGTGGGTGTTGCGACAAAGGCAACAAAGTTATCGGATGAGGCCAATAAACAATAGTACACTATTTGTACTAGCTTCACATGCTGCACTATCTCTACGCCCACGCACGTAATACAACAAGTTTTAAACTTGAGACTAGCCACCCATCCTCACAAAGAACACTTTTTAACCTAGCACGACTCCGTGAAATTTGGCCATAGTGTGAGGTGGGCCATATGTTAATGTGTTCGTTGTACGTAACCAGCACCTCGAATCCTCGATACTACTACTATAAGTAGTAGGAGTAGTAGGGTGGCATGGGCCAGAACAAGCATTCACGTCTAGGAGTACGGCACACACCACCAAAGACGACTTCCATCTGACACCATATTTCTTGGAGTTCGTGCTACAGCAATCTCTTCAACCTCGTCGTTTCTCTAACTCAGCCATCGCGCGGCGGGCGAGGTGGGGGTTTGCCGATAGTCGGTTTCCTCAACTACAGTCCCACTTGTAAGGCCAACTCCAACACACGACCCCAAACGGACCTTCGTTTTGCCCAGATTCTTTCCGTTTGGGTAGGGCAATGGGGTCGTGTCCGGGCCATTTCTCGGATGCGGTGGCCGTGCGCTGAACGCGCGGACGCATCCCAGCTGCGTACATTTTTCTTTGCAAACACATATCTTTTTTTCATCATTGATTTTTTGGTACATGGAAATACATCACCAAAATTTTGACTAGAAAAGCAATACCAAAGAAAACAAGAACCACAAGAATACATTTTAGAAGATATCCAACTTCCATAACTGCTCCTGTAAGTTGGATTAGTGCCTTCTTGATGCATTCATTGTTGATCTGTGGAGGCTCGATCTTGCGTGCTTCTTTCTTCTTCGAGTGTAAAGAAGTAGATGTGTCTAGCCTATATTCTATCAACAAGTGCACTAGTCTCATCTCTAGCCTCTATGCTAGCTAAAAGTGCTAGAACATCTACTAAACTGCGCTCTATCAATATATTGTTGTACTCTTCTTCCCAATACCAAAACTTGCATCCATTCTACACAATAAAATTTTAAGTTAGCACAACTAGTCTAATCCGAGAGCACAACCGAAGATTTGGTCGAGTTATTCCTCCTTTTGCCGACACGTGGGACATCCGACATCCGTGTCGTGTCATGCAAGAAAATAGAGTGGTAGTTGAAGCCACGTGATGTGCATCTTGGGTTAAAGCGTAATGTAATCTTACTATTCTTGAGTAACTCCAAAAGCGCCACCGAAGATCTTTATTTGTTTTTCATCACCAAAGACGCCGAGGTGAAAGATGTGTAGGTTCGATTGGGTCCTCTTATGCTTTCACCGACATGTGGGACCGCATATGAGCAAACAGATGATGGGCTCACAAGGCGTCTGGCTGGCTGAGAAGAGAGATAGAGGAGGGCTGAGCATGGACTCCAGGAAATCTGTTCTATGTAACTAGCACCTCAATATAGTGGGGTGGCATGGGCCATAACTAGCATTCATGTCTAGCAGTACGTCACACGCCACCCACACGAGTCCCATCTGACACAAATTTTCTTGGAGTACGTGCTACATCCATCTCTTCTCCCTCCTGTTTTCTCAGCCATCGCACGGTGGGCGGGGTGGGGGTTTGCCGATAGTCGGTTTGCTCAACTACGGTCCCACTTGTAAGTGAAAATGCAACACAACACACATTCCCCCTTGAGCGGCGTACCGGACCAACCGTGTGGGCAGTGGGGTGCGACGCGAACATGAAAAGCTTTTCCTTTTGAACTTGTAACTTGTAAAATTTGGTTCTGCTCCATGGCGCGACCGATGGATAGAAATAACGATTTTCCCTAGAGTAATGAGAAGTTCGGTTCTGGCGCGGTTCATGCATGGAGTACGTAGGAAAATTATGAAGTTGATGCAAAAGGTAAGATAATTACTAGTAGTACCATATACTACTACATGGATTTGACGGAAAGATAAAGATACATACGGATCCATCAAGGACATCCTCACGCCCTAGTGCACCGGGTCACCAACCGACGTGTGAGGAGCAACGGCGTTGGCGGCAAGCTCAACGTGCTTTTGAACAATGTCGTCCAAGGTTGCCTTGCGGTCCAAGAAGGCCAGCGTCCTATCGTCCTCCTCTTTCATGTAGTAGTCCTTGTGGATGATTTGTGCGTAGACGTGGGTGATTATGTCGATGGTGTCTTGTTGCGCCAGGCGCTGCACCGCGAGCACGACCTCGAGGTGGACATTCTCTGGCGCGACGGCGGGCAGTCGCAGGGCCACTAGTGCGTTGACGAGGTTGTCACCATAGAGGCCGTTGAGGGTGGCAGGCATCACAGAGCCTGGGCGCATAGGCTGGAGGTGTACATCAAGGTCGTCCGCGAGCTTCTTGACGATGGTGAACTTGTCGAGGAAGCCGGCGAGGACCTCGTCGAACAAGGAGACGAAGCTGTCGTCCAAGCGGCCCCTCGCCCTGGCGGCCTCAAGCACTACCTGGAGACGTTCCTCGGTGCCGGGCCGCAGGCCGGCGTCATGGACCATCTGGCACAGCCGGCTGATGCTCGCGCTTATCGCCTCCATGTGTCTAGCTTCTAGTCAACTGATCTTGCGATTGGAGTGATCACTCTTGCCCTTGGGTGCGTAGGTGCGTAGGATTTCGTAGATTGGACTGGCGGGAGCCTTTATATGAGAAGTGCAGACTGTGTTGAATTCACATGCGTGTTGGCCATCTACTCCTCGCCCCTCTACTGCACCTACCTTTGGCTGTATGACAGGTTGGCCAGCCACCTGTTGGGCCCACGTGTCATACACCCAAAGGCAGGTGCAGTAAGTCAATGAAGCCGCGTCCCCCTCCGTGCCCGTGCATGCTTTCAATGACTTGAGACTACCAAACATCACATGGAGTGGTTAGTTCATTGCATGTAATCCTATTAAGTAGCAAAAAGACATTAAGTTATCTCGCCGATAGTAATAAAACAATACACCATGTCTTTATTTACAGAGGGAGTAGTACAATTTTTATGACATGCATTACTAGATATTGCTAGTCAAATACTAAATCCAGATGGACGTGGTAGTACTACTAAATCCAGACGGTGGTGCTAGTACTAGTAGTAGTAGTAGTGGTACCAATGTAGTAGCACTGTACTACCCGTTGGTCAAATTATTACGTGCTTCTCCTCACAGCGAAGTGACAAGACCCTACGCCAGAGATGACACCTGAGTATAGGCGCCGTGTTCAGCATACCATAGTCAGCCTCACCGTCTGCAAATACTATCATCATGGTTGTAGACCTAGCACTGCTTACAACTAGTCGTGTTCGACATAATTTCCCGTATGAGATGCCCGTGCATTGCATGGAACACCAAGATTGGGGGTGGATTTGCCACGGCCGCCATCGCTACCAGATTTTCCCATGGCCTTCTAGATGTGGTGGGGAGGAGATAAGGCTGATTGTGAGAGACAAGGAGTTTTTGTAAATAGGGAACAAGTGCGGGCATATTTTTGCAAACTGGAGAAGTTTGGTTTGTATGCGTCGAGATCTAGATCCGATGGCTATTGGTGAAAGATGGCGGGCACAACATCATCACCAACTCGGGACTGTTTGATTCGCAGGATTTTGAAAATGCAGGAATAGGACATGGCAATATTACAAGTTTCAAACTGATATTACAAATGTTAGGAGTAATGCTGCACCTACGAAGAGGGAACTACTAGGAAGTTTACGTAAGAACTTCCATTACTTTAGGTGGATGCAGCATTATCGTACAAACTAAAATCCACCGCCCTGACAAGTCAGTAATGGGCAAATAAGTTTTCGAGTCTCTGGCCACTTGATGTTTCAAAAACAAATTCAGCTTCTGCGGAGACTTTGTCATTTAGGCTTAGACGCTTGCGGTGATCAGCACGCCATTCATTGTTGCGCCAGAGAACGCAAAACCTCATTACCTTGAGCACACTTGCCTCCAGAACAAAGAACCTGGCCAATTTAATATCAGATGTGCTGCCTTGGTAGTCGATCAAATCAATTTCTGTAAGATGGAGATCAAGGCATTTGATGAGATTGTTATAGTGCAGCACATTTTTCACTTTTGGGTCTTTTTTTATCTGCAAAAGAAGAGAACATATTAGAGCAACTGGCTATATAAGATTGCCGTGTCATCAAGAGGTACCAATACCATTCGCTCATACGATAGGGTTGGCTGGCTAGTGATATTTTTTCACTCACTCTCTCTCTCTTTCTCTTTCCTCTCATTTACCTGGGAGTACGTGAAGAGCTTGGGCATTTGTTGCCTTCCACTATGTGGCCGATGCCATATTTCGCAGAAGTATGCCACATAATACACATTGATGTCAAATCAAAAGATTTTGGCACCGCCCTCGCGATGTGAGAGATTTGGCACCGATGTGCACATAGACTCACATGTATAAACAAATCAATCAAACCAACTACACCAACCTCTCACTCTCCCAAACAAGTGTCTTTTTATTGCTTCAGTCCCCTCTCTCTCCCACGCAAGTGTTTTTTCATTGCGTGAGTTAATATGTCACCGGAGCAAAGTAGGTGATCCAGATTGGGGCACCAGTGAGCAATGGAGGGCATCGATGCCAAATGCATCACAGTGAATTTGGCACGTGTTTTGGCCTACATAGTGGAGGGCCGTTATAGCCCACTTTTGTACTACCTCTTATTTAATATAAAATTTTGACCATATATTTATGTAAGAAAATGCCAATGCATGTCACTAAAAATTACACCATTTGAAATTATGTTCAAATACGAATCCAACGATATAGTTCTTAGTGACATGCATTAACATTTTGTTAGTTAAATCTATGGTCAAATTTTGATACTACAAAATAGGAAGAGTAAACCAGGACGGAGGTAGTGCTTGCTCTTAGGGTAACCATAGTTACTGGAGTAGTCTAAGTTACTTTCCACTATGACTAGCCTAGGCTACTATAGTAGTACAACAACAAAACGATGCAGGTGATCAAGTGAGAAAAAAACACTAAAAACATTTCTTTCGGTGCAGTGCGTAGATGCAGTTTTGAACACTACACTTGTCATCGTAATTTGGGAAAATTATGAAAAATTTGAGCTACATTGTGATTACCGTTTACTAATAGGAAAGAAGTTTCACCTCGATGAGTAGCTTCTCCGTGCACGGAAAGCATGTAAAGAATCTCGATGAGTAGCTTCTCCGTGCACGGAAAGCATGTAAGGAATCCAACAACTTGATCCAGATTGGGGCCGATAGATTTTATTGCCAAGATCTTCACTGTGCGCATAGACTGGGTCAAGCTTGTGGGAATCATTTTCTGGAAGACGGTCCTAAATACATCAAGAAGAAATTTAAAAATGTGAATTTCAAGAAGACGGAGAAGAATAGGAGTGTTGTACCTGAACGATTACGGATCCAATAAAGAGTTCGGAGAATTTGGTAGACGAGTGCACCAACGCTGGCAATTTTGGCGCGTCAATGACCCTAATTTTTGTTGGACATTCTAGATCCGATAAAAGCAATCTCTCAAGGAAAGGCGCATTCTCAATGACCATAATGTTGAACAGCTGGAGTGATCTCTTCCCAATTGATGTCTTGTTGCAGGGCTAGCAAGACACATAAATCCATCGGAGATTCATCGGGGCGATGTGGAGGCTAATGAACCCGTGGATCTGCTCAAGACGAAGGTACTCGAGCGCAGTACAGCTGCGGAGGAGGTGCTCCATAGCCTTCTTCAAGATGACAATGTCGAAGAGGTCGAGCTGCTTGAGTTGAGGGAGAAGAAGGGCGGGCGCGGCATTAATCTGGGGAAGATAGCAGGAGCTGAAGCTGGAGCGGCGCAGCGTTGGCGCGAGGCGGAGCGCGGACGGCGGCAGAGAGCGACATTGTCTAGATTCAAAGCTGAGCTCCTCGAGCTGATCTAGGGCGGGGGATAAGAACCACTCGTCGAACTTGGGTTGGACCTTGCAGTTGGTATTGAACATGCGGATGTCAAGGCGTCTAGCTGGCCCAGGGTGCGATAAAGGATCTTGGAGACTGCGGCCATGCGTTTGCAATCCCCGTCGCAGAGGCAGCTTCGACGGTGAGGTTGGGGGGGACGTGGCGCCAGAGGGGGCGCCACCGCCGGGAGAGCAGGGTGGTCCGCACGGCAGATTTGGTGGGGAGGAGGCTGATGATGACGCGCAGCTTGTCATCGGGGAGGTTGCTGATGAAGTCCAGGCTCGCCAGATGCGGTTTTGGATCGAGCCGCCTCTGCTTGTTGGCTGCCTCGCCGTCCATCTCAAACGGCGGCGACGCCGGTGTACACGTGTGCTGGTGTGTGTTGTGTGCTGGGTGTGCGCGAAAAGTCGCCCTTCATGCATGTCGCCGCGGTGGTGAATTGTCTTGAAAAGTCGTCCTCCACGCGGAAGAAGTGTGTCCTCAATGCGCCCAATTTACTAGCGTGCGGGGTGCTACCCCGAGTGGTTTCAACTTTGTTTACTTCACCGCGTGTCAGATGGGCCTCTAGTTTACTTATTTTCACCCACTGCCACATGGGCCGGCACACGAGGATATAGAACACGAGCTGACAAGGCAGCATGTGGACTGGTTGACCGGTCAACTAAACAATATACGGAGCTATACACTGACACAGTGAGCGTATAATCCGTCGGTATAGAGTGTACGTGTGAGAGGGGAGGCCTGTGAGAGAGAGCAGAGAGAGAGAGAGAAAGAGCTACTCCCTCTGTTCGATAATGTAGTTCCAACATTTTTTTTAAAAGTCAAACTTTTGAAACTTTGACCAAGTTTATAAAGAAATTACTTATATCTACAATACCAAAGATAAATGATAGTATGAAGTAAGTACATGTTGTGATGAATCTAATGATCTTTACATATGTAAATGTTTTTCTCCACATATACTGGTCAAACTTTTCTGAGGTTTGACTTTTCAAAACATCCATATGCTTATGGACGTGAGAGAGTCCCTAACTAGAGAGAGAGAGAGTGAAATAGAAAGAGTGAGTGAAAAAAGTGTGTGCGTGTGTGAAAGAGACATGGACAACACTCGATAAAAGTCGAGAAAAAAAGCGTGTGTGTCTTATGCAAACATATCACACATGCATGTTCGACAACGGAAGCAAGGTGAGGAGATAGTGTGTGGTTGTTTGCAACCGAGAGAGCAAGACCCCTAGCACGTGGCCAAGAGGGGTCTGACAAACAAGGGAGAGAGGTCGAGAGAGACGTATGGAGAAAATGCAGACATGGGGAGGAGAGAGTGTATGTTTGTCATAGAGAGATCCCCTGGAGATCGTGATGGGACTACATGGGTGGGAGATCGAGTGACAAGGTGTGTGCGCGATAGAAGATACCCTGAGAGATATCGAGATAGATGTATGGATGGAAGGAGACGTGTGTTCCTGATGGCTAGTGAGAGATAATCATACTTAGGGGGGGAGTGCTTGCGCCTATGATGGAGTGAGGGATTATGGTACTTATTAGGGGGGTGCGTGTCACATAGAGAGAGAACAAGGGCGGAGAGTGTTGGAGGGGTCTATATGTATAGCGCGAGCGAACATGTGTATGTGTGAACCACGGAGATATAAAGTTTGAGAGAGATTGAGGAGCCCGATAAGGCTGAGTGGTGCGTCCGATAGTGAGAGGGGAAAGAGATATTCCATCCGCTCGATAATGCAAAGGTGCATGTAATTTTTTTAGAAGTCAAACTTTGGAAACTTTGATCAGGTTTACACAAATGTTATTTATATCTTCAATACCAAAGATACATCATACAAAACTACATCTCATGGTGAATCTAACGGTATATGTTTGCCGTTCTAGATGTAATTGTTTTTCCCCACGTACATGGTCAAACTTTGTGATGTTTGACTTTTCAATAAATCAATATGCTATGGACCGAGGAGAGTGCCTAAGTCGAGAGGGATCAAGTGCGTGTGAAGGATAATGAGTAAGTGTGCAAAAAGAGTATGTGTGTGAAAGAGAAAGTGACAACAAACGATAAATTAGAGAGAGAGTGTGTGTTTTTTCGTTTCTTAGGCGAACATATCACGCATGCATCTCCGAGATAGAAAAGCGAGGCGAGGAGATACACGAAGATAGCTAGTCTGTGATTGTTTGCAATGGAGAGAGACACCCCTATAGCACATGTCCAATAGAGGTCTGGCCAACAAGGAACAAAGGTCGAGAGGGACACATGGAGAACATGGATGTATGGGGAGGGCGAGAGGGTGTGTTTGTGATAGAGAGACCCCCTCGAGATCGTGAGGGGACTATATGGGTGGGAGATTGAGGGAGGTGCGTGCGCGATAGAAAGATGCCCCGAGAGAAATCGAGATAGACCATGCACATGTTTGTGATGGAGACTAAGATTAGCTAGTCATATACATATAGGGGGGGACTGCGTGTGCCTACAATTGAGTGAGGGACCATCATACTTGGCTAGCTAGGCATGAGATTGTGTGTGTGCGTGTAATATGGAGAGAGATAGAGTTTTAGATGGACCTATCGAGTGCGATTGATATATGCATGTGTATGTGTGACCCAGGTAGATGGTGAGTTTGAGAGAGAGGGGGAAGAGCTCCGAGACGACAAAGTGGTGCATGAGAGAGTTACGGGCAACGGCCAAGGAATTTTTGTGCGTACGGTGAGTGCACCCAAGATATCTAGCTTGGACTAGAGAATCATACATAGTGTGCGAGAGAGACCTATAGATGGAGTATATATGCATCTGAACTAGAAAGACCCCCCCCCCCTGCACACACACAAAGAGAGAGAGATGGAGAGAAAGCGAGAGGGACCAACAAGGTTTGTGTGTTGGATGCGTCTTGACGTAATTGAAGATTGTCGTGAGAGAGAGAGAGAGAGAGAGAGAGAGAGAGAGAGAGTACGAGTCCGGGAGAGGGGGAGGTCGCGTTTTATGCATCAAAGACTGATATAAACCATGTTTCGATATAAACTTGCATTCAAATATTTAAATTGGAGAACATGTTGTCTACAATCCACACATGAACGGATATATGCGTATATCAAACAAGTTCATTAATTTGACTTTCAACATGTTCATGGAGTACTATAATACTATACAACATGCTATTCGATTGAGGTGTTCAATTTTGGATTTAGGTCACTATTTTGACCTGGTGAACGAGCTATTTCATTGAATCGAGATATTTCATTTTGGGTTTGATTCCCGTTTTTGAGTGGGTCAACTATTTGTCATATAGTAAATCGCTAGCAACGAGCATGTAAAAACACATTACTCCCGAGCATCATCTCTCCATCTAAAAAACAAGTGGCAAGCTAATATTTCAAAATTTGATTCGAATCAACTTGGTAAGGTAGACGTGGATGCTTGTTCTCCCAAATTTTGAACGAACCGTTAAACATCCTCTGCTCGGTGGAATTCGCCCGAGCAAATAAATGGGAGACGCGAAATTACCATCCTATGTGGGAGACGCATTAATTGGCCTGTTGTACATCGAGGGTAGGTTCGTAACTTCATCCAGGCGCACCTTCTCCTCGGCCGAAATGACATGTGCCGAATAATTCATAAACCATGGTCGGCAAAACACGCTCTCCTCGCCCGAAATAGCTCGCGCCCACTATTTCAAAACACGCTCTCCTCGCCCGAAATTGCTCGCGCCCACTATATTTCAAAACACTCCCTCCTCACCCGAAATTGCTCCCGCCCACTATTTGGGGAGAAGCAAAGTTACTCTACTATCCCCGATCCTCAGTACATAGACCCAAGCCGAGAAGCCTAAAGGCAGGGGTAGAACTTTAACCCCCCCTCACATTTCAGACAAATGCGTCTGTAAAACATGGTTCCACTCCCCTCCCAATCCCCCCCCCCATTCATACCCCATGGGCGCCAAAGCCAAATCACCTTCTCCCCGGAAGCTCCCTTCTCCCGAGCCGCGAAACCTCAGCCCCTCCTCCATGGCGCCCCCACCGCACCAATTTCACAGCCGCCCTCCTCCCTAATGCCGGAGACGTTGTCCATTTGCCGTCGTGCCTTTGGGCCGTGTGCCTCTTACTCCGTGCTGCTGGAGCTGCCTCGACGACGGCCGCGTGAACCATACCGGAGCCGATTCACCCCCGCCATTGTTCACGGCGCCGGAGCGGCTCCAACTTTGGATCCGTCCAGAGTCCCGGCGCTGCTTCCCCGTAGCCGTCGACCATCGCGACATCGTTGTTTCTCTCTGCCGCGGTGTATCGCAACGCCACGGCCTCACCGACTCGGCGGTGGACCTGCCTACTTCACCATGCCGCCAGATAGGTCGCACCTCATCTCAAATCACTTTATTTAGGCGTCATTGTCTGAATTTTTATTACTGGCCAATCAATTCGATGGGAAGCAACACCCCTCGAGGCGGCGGAGCTCCTAGGCTGCCGGTTGGCTGGTGTCTAACGTAAGGGTGCGGGGCCACAAGTTCGCCGCGGGAGCAGCGCTTAGATGGCTATCTTAGAGTTGCGTGGGTTGAAGGAACTGCCGCCGCCGGATCTGGATGACGGGGAGTCTTTGTGGATTGGCCCGGGGGCGGCGCAACCACGCAAGGCGGTGGGCGGGAGCGGGTTTTGGCGGGGCCACGAACGGCGGAGGCAAGCTGCTCTGCCGTTGGTCGCTGGCTCTTCGGGGAAGATTCTTAACAGTGTCAGCCGGGAGGCACAAGACGTCCATCAAGCCATCCGGCGTAGATTGGATAGTACCAAAATAAAATAAAATCGTGTGACCCCAATTTAGTCTTCAGTCAACAGACGTGTGACCACTCTCGTACCTTCTTTGTTGATCTCTTAGTGTATTTCTTCAGATCAAAGAGATGTGTCATTCTTAACATTATGCGTTATCTCGCATCTTCACCACACCGTCGTCCGACTCACTGCAGATGCTCCAACAAGGGAAGCATACACCAGAAGGGAGCTATAGTCCCCACTCAACAGTTCCCTGCATCGAATGCGCGTACCCGACATGGACAACCACAACAACTGCAGGGCCATCGACAAGTCAACACATGATTCTCACTCCTATGGATGGCGGCCAGATAGGTTGTACCCTCATCTTACTTGTGTGCAACATTTATGGCTTTGTTATTCATCTAAGCATGGAAAATAGATTATCTCATTTCACTGTATATTCATGCTGATCTCTTACGGGTCTTGTTCAGGAGTTAAAGTTGTTCCATAGTTCAGCTAAGATACTTGTTCTTTAGGTAACGATGTTCCATAGTTATCATCCATCAGCCAATGCTATCCCACAGGCTGGTGATTATAGTATTATACCACTTCTAGTATTACCTATATTGTTCTTTAATACTTTTGTGTGCCATCTAGTTAATCTCGAGTACAAACGATACATATTCTGTAGCTTTGATCTGTGTTCTCCCTTTAGTTTATGTCGTCTCCTACAGTCACTCATTACATAAATCTAACTACTAATTGTCTTCCATGCATGTCAGATATAATTGCACACACTGATATATCCACAAGAACCTCACAAAGCAATGTAAAGGCCAATAAACTTGATGTCAATGATACCCAATATGATGGAACATGTAAAGGCAGTTCTTCAGAAGACTTGCATAAAGATGTTGAATCCTCTTCACCCCACAAGGTCCTTGCTCTAACTTGGCCCGTGATATGGGTACAACATGCATATAATGTCCTGGAGTGTATCTACTCTGTTGCAATGCCATGTGCTTAGCATGCTGATCATGCATGTAAATATGTCATGCCTTCCTGTTTTTCAGTACCTATTCCATTCATGATAACATCTTTTCAAATTCAAGTACTTTCATTCTACTCTATCACAATGCCATCTACTTAATTTGGACATCATTCTTCTGAATATCTTATGCATTGTTATTCATTAGTATGTACTTCATCTGTCTACCATACCATGTTTTTTTACATTGAAGTGTTGTTCTAGTGCTCTGTTGCAATGCCATCTTAGTTTCCCAATCATACACGTGTATGTTGCCTTAGTTTTTCAGACGTATTCCGCTAGCATACAGTTTTACGTTCAACTAGTGTTTTTTTACTGTGTTGTCCTGTCGTATCCCTAGCTCTTACACCATACTCCCTCCGTCCGGATCACATGTTGCTGAAATGGATAAAAAGGATGTATCTAGAACTGAAATACGCCTAGACCCATCCATTTTTTTCCGGGTGGAGGGAATACATGTCAATATGTCATGTCTTTCGATTCTTCAGTACCTATTCCATCTCTCTGCCGTAGCATGTTTTATAATTGAAGCACCATTCTTCTATACAAGGCATGCAAGGGGAAGACGACTATGTTAGAATCTGAAGGGTCACAAACTAGGTCTTTGCAAAAGATCCAAATGCCAGGAGATAATAAACCAACTCCGATTTTTATAGATACTACTCCAAAGACAGAGAAACCCAACTCCTCATCGATAATAAGCAGATTCCAAAGTGGCCAAAGAACTAGTCCGCTTCCAAATTCAAAGAAAAATATGTCAACTCCATTCTAAGAAGCGTGTGCATATCCTTGCATCATGAAATTTTATAGCATGCTGATCATATTTTCTACATGTTTCTTACCCATCTCTCTTTTAGAAAATAAGCTTAACCGATAGAAGAATTTCTGCACTGGTGTGAGGAAAGATTCTTGCAGGAATTCTCTATACTCCAATGCAGATGTAAGTACCTGTTTTATATCACTATATTTTTACATCAGAATGTATTTTGTTAATCGGCGTGAATCCAACCTTTATTTGATCTAAATTTAGTTGTAGCAAAATGTATGATTAAATGCCACAATGTTGATTTTTGTAAGGAAAACTGCCTGGTAGTTTTGCATCCTGAGCTGCATGAGTGTACTATCTCATATTAGTGGGCTTGATTACTTTGGTTCTGCAGTGGGTTTTTAGTGTTTTTTACTGTGTTGTCCTGTCGTATCCCTAGCTCTTACATCATACTCCCTCCTTCCAGATTACATGTCGCAGAAATGGATAAAACTGGATGTATCTAGAACTGAAATACGCCTAGACCCATCCATTTATTTCCGGATGGAGGGAATACATGTCAATATGTCATGCCTTTCTATTCTTCAGTACCTATTCCATGTCTGTTTTAGCATGTTTTATAATTGAAGCACCATTCTTCTATATAAGGCATGCAAGGGGAAGACGGCTATTTTAGAATCTGAAGGGTTACAAACCAGGTCTTTGCAAAAGATCCAAACGCCAAGAGATAATAAACCAACTCCATTTTTCATAGATACTGCTCAAAGACAGAGAAACCCAACTCCCACCGATAATAAGCAGATTCCAAAGGGCCAAAGAACTAGTCCGCTCGGCCAAAGCAAAAGAATGTCAACTCCATTCTAATAAGTGTGTGTGTATCCTCGCATCATGAAATTTTATAGCATTCTGATCATATTTTCTACATGTTTCTTACCCATCTCTCTTTTAGAAAATAAGATTAAATGATAGAAGACTTCCTTCATTGGGATTGTATTCGAGGAAAATATCTTATGGAATTCTCTCGTGCTCCAATGCTGATGTAAGTACACATTCTATATCACTATATTTTTACATCAGCACGTATTTTGTTAATTGGCGTGAATCCAACCTTTATCTGATCTAAAATTAGTTGTAGCAAAATGTTAAAGGCGCCAATGTTGATTTTTGTAAAGAAAACTGCATGGTAGTTTTGCATCTTGAAATGCATGAGTGTACTATCTCATATCATGCACATTCTTGAATTGTAGTGTCGCTCTGGTTGCCCATTCATTCATTGTGTCAATGTTGCTTTCGTATTACCTTACCTGGCTGATGTTAGCTGTGCCATATTGTGTTAATTTGGTGTTGGCTAGTTGCCCAAACATTCGTTGTGCCAATGTTGCTTTCCTATTTTCTGACTTGGCCAATGATAGTAATGCTAGTGTCTTAATTTGGTGCAGGCTGCTGAAGATAAGAAGACAAACTCTGAAAACAGCAAGGCAACCCCATTGTTTCTTTCCAATAAATCTAGGCCAGGTAATATGCCAATAACTCATGATTAATCTGTTTGGTTCCCCTCCTAATTTATGTTATGATGAAGTGGTCGAGACACTCCACTATCAATAATACAAGCCTGCCAAAATCGCCATCTGAATCTGTTCAGTATCCTCTATCTCGAATGCAACGGAAAAAAATGTATGTTTGTGAACCAATTAATGGCTGAAGGAATGATGGAAATGGTGGAGGAATCAGAGGTGCAGAGTCGTGCGACACAACAACTGATCAATGTTTTTAGAGACAAGAAGCAAAGCAGCAAGAACTTGCCCACATGCTTATGGGCGTCATCCGTGCTGAGGTTGCAGATTGTGACGTCGTAGATCGTTAGGTTCTATTCATTTATTTGCACTGGCATCAATCTTTGATTGCCCAGTGGATGTAATTTCCTGTAATATATGTTGGATGTGCAACATTTTTCCTTGTATGATGTACCTTTGCTTGATCGGTTTTGGTCCTGTGCATAATTGCTCGTCGTAATGGGCTCAAATTATCTAATTTGGCCTAAAGACATGCACAAACTTTAGTGAGCCCATTAAGTTAATGGGCCGTTACCAGGCCGAAAGTTAATGGTCGGCCCTCTTAACTCCCCGGTCGTTAACAGGCTGACATTGAAGCGGGCAACAAGTGGGCCCAATTGATTTCACGGGCCGTTAATAGGTCGTTACTAAGTTCGGGCTACATATGGCCCAACTATATTGTGGGCCTTTAGCAGGCCGAAAGAGACAGCGGGCCTGTACAGGACCATGAAGAGCATGGGCCGCTAAGAGGCCGAAAGTCGTCAGATTGTAAATGGCCCAATCAGGTTGTGGGCCTTTAGCAGCCGAAGAGAAACCGGGCTGGTATTGGACCATGAAGGGCATGGGCCGTTAAAAGGGCAAAACTTAGGTCCGACTACAAATGGCCCAACTCATTTATGGTCCGTTAACAGGCTGAAAGGCACACATGGCCGGGAATTGGCCCAACACTTAAATGGGTCGCTAAAAGGCCAAAACTCAGGTCCGACTATAAATGGCCCAACAGATATATGGGCCGTCACCAGGCTGAAAGACACACCAGGCCAGAAATTGGCCCAACACTTAAATGGGTCGCTAAAAGGCCGAAATTCAGGTCCGACTACAAATGGCCCAACTGATTTATGGGCCGTCAACAGGCTAAAAGACACATCGGGCCAGAAATTAGCCCAACATTTAAATGGGTCGCTAAAAGGCCGAAAGATGTACATCGTGAAAATTGGCCCATCCACTGAATGGGCCGTTAACAGGTCAAAATCTCATCGGGCCGATATTGAGCCCAAATATATAGCGGGCTGTTAACGGGCTCGAACTGACGATGGGCTGCAATGGTGTCAAATCTTTAACGGGCCATTGACGGGCTGAATTGGCACATCTCGTATGGGCCGTGGGCTTAAATGGACCTGACACAAGTAGGCCTTATATGGGTCGGCCTGCTATTTTTTACTGGGCCGGCCTTTTTCACCGGAATGGGCCACTGTTGGGCCGTGCCACGTGTCGACCTATCATAGGCGCCTCCTGTCCAATGAGTGGATGACATATGTCCCAACGGTGAGGCAACACGTGTTTCCACCGGCCAATGATGATTTTACATGTGGAAAGTCCCCATTGGTCCGGGCTGTTAACAGGTTATCGGATCCAAAACCGGACCCAATAGCTTAACGGCGTTCCGTTACGGTGGATGCCAAGTGTCGGTCACCCTTGACAAAAGCACTTATGTGACGCGCGATTTATCGTCATGGAAGTGGACACTTCCGTGATGATAATTTTGGTAATGTCATGGAACACTTCTACGACAAAGACAGTATGACTATCTTGATTCTGTCATAAATTTGTCATGGATGTACATGCATGACAGAAAACGTGACCTACTGTGACAAACACGTATCATCACGGAAGTGTATTTTTTTGTAGTGTTCCTTTATGAAGCCATTCTTCTTGCATATGATTATACTTGTATGGCTTCGTTCCTTGTTCGTGTATTACGCCACAATATGCACCATGTTGACTTAAGTGTTCTGCAAGCTGGGTTGCCTTGCTCCTGTGTTTACCCCTACGTTCCCGATTGTTCGGCTAGAGAGTAAAGGGAGCACCTCTGTGATTTTCACGATCTGGTCATCCGAGCTCGGTCCTCATACTGGGTGAAGCCAAAAGCTAGCGCTCTTATTGTTTTCAATCATGGTCGGCACACAACGGAACTCATGAGTACAAAAAATCTATTGCACAAGTCTCATGGTAACAATGAGCAACCGAAGAAAGGTATCAGTGGGGGTACTATTTTTTTCGAAGATGCTTCTTACACTTCGTTAGTAATATAGCATAAGTTCCCTGAGTGCGCTTTGTCAGTTACAACCATATGGCTTGATTGCCTGGTTACCGGAAACACCGTCGATATTCTCGATAGGTGGAGTACATAACACTTTTCGGCCCTTGACCGAAGAGAGAGAAGCCGACGGTCGGTTAAGACGCGTTTAAAGTTCGGGTGAACACAAATATGATATAAGTACTTCGGTACATACAATCATTATACATAAAATTCTTTTACCCAAGTCACTTGGGGGCTCTTAAATTAACATGAGCCGCTTTTGTTAGTCGCTACACAGTCTTTTTCTACCACTCCTTTCTCGACTCAGGTGTATGATCAATAGCCGGGTAGCCTGGTTTCTCTCTAAAGCCGCTCACGTTTAGTTCGCTAAACTGGCCTGAGAAACACTCCGCCTTCGGGATAGGGAGGTTGAAGGCGAAGGCTGACCCACTTGAAGTCTAGAGATCAGATGTGTCATGTCAAAGCAAGACGAAAGTACAATTTTAAGACCAATTTCATATTTGCACCAAAACAACTTGATTCAATCTAGACGTAAAGTTTTTTACGCATGTTTGTTGGCCTTTTTTTAGCTTATAACATCTTTCACCTATTTTATGTTTCAGGAAGCAGGACATTCTCTTGGTTGAGGTGTTCGGCATGAAACTCTTTTCTAAAACTACAGTTCGGCATCTTTCCTGCTGAACTCCACCTCGGTATTGTCAAAACATACATGACAGATGAACTTGTTCCCGAGGAGGTACGATACTAGGGTCGGACATTTTGCCCAACCCAATTCTCGGGGGCTACTGCATTGACAATCCAATGCAGAAAATTTAAGTGCAATATAGTTTTCGAGGAGATTATGATCCTCAGGTTGGTCGGCCGCACCCAACCTGAGTCTCGAGGACTTTGCACACCGCTTTTTGTGTCCCAAAGTATTCTGCCGAGCTAGGAGTTGATCCTCAGGCCGATTTTGTGAATCAACCTGAGTCTCAGGGGCTACTAGGATCAGCGGTCTTATGTCATCCTTCAGGTGCATCTCGGGTTTTAGACCGATACACACCTCGAGGGCTACTGGCTATATATCTCGGCAGAGAATAAATTGCACCAATCAAAAATATTAACAAAAAATCGGCCCACAGTCGGGGTGGTGCACCACCTTGGAAGCAGTCCGGCATAAAGCTCGGGCGCC
Organism: Aegilops bicornis; assembly: GCA_021605145.1. Classification (NCBI taxonomy): domain Eukaryota; kingdom Viridiplantae; phylum Streptophyta; class Magnoliopsida; order Poales; family Poaceae; genus Aegilops; species Aegilops bicornis. The sequence continues at coordinate 573,467,838 of CM038670.1, read as the reverse complement.
AGTGGCTGGCTCCATAGAAGGCATTTCCGGCATTAAGCTCGGCTAAACTCCTTCAACTTTTTTGAACCAAGGTGATCTATGACACCTCGGATATAGTCCGGCGTTGGAGCTCGGATACAGTCCGGTGTTGGAGCTTGGACATAGTCCGGCGTTGGGGCTCGGATACAGTCTGGCGCTGGAGCTCGGATGCAGTTCGACGTTGTAACTCGACCGTAACAATACTCTTCGGATACAGTCCGGCGTTGGAGCTCGGATACATTCCGGCGTTGGAGCTCAGAAGCGGTCCGGCGTTGGTGCTCGGCTGCAAAAGATACCTCGAATGCAGTCCAGCATTGGAGCTCGGACGCAAGAGGACACTGCCGCCCGGGAACAACTTCAAACCCGAGGTGTGGCATAAAAATAACAAGGCATTGATAAAGGCCGAAAACTTAAAGGGCCTCCTCGGATACCCGACGTGTAAACTCTTCGGATTCACTTTGGCGATCCTCAAGATCGAAGATGAGAAGATTTGTTGAACCAGTTTTCAAGACCGACAACCAAAGATGAAGAACAGTTCGGAAGAATCAAGGAGCGTCCCCAACTTGAAGACCGGTTCAGGGGGCTACTGACAGTGTCCTGCACTAGGGGATACTCAACACGTCGTCTCCCGAATAGGTGTATCGGGCTGAGGACCCCATGGCGGTTTACTCATGGGCCACTTCGGACAGCCCATGCCGCATACAAGGAGGTTTCCACAAGACTTGGCACCCAAGACAAGGACTCTCCAAAAACCCTAGGCCTCCGGTGCATATATAAACCGAGGCCAGGCTAGTCAATAGATAATCATATATTCATTAGATCAATCTCGTGGTAGAGACATGTACTCTCTACTACACCCCATATGAATACAATCAAAAGCAGGACGTAGGGTTTTACCTCCATCAAGAGGGCCCGAACTTGGGTAAAATCCCGTGTCCATGTTACCATTGCTCCAAGACGCCTAGCTTAGGACCCCTACTACGAGATATGCCGGATATAGAACCGACAATCACCGTATGCAAAACCCTCTGTTTATTAAATGAATGGAGATATTTTATAAACAAGGTAGAGTCTCGACCCTAAAGAAATGAAGAAACACAATAAAAACAAAAAATAAAACCAAAGAAAACCAATGCAAAAGAATGAAAACAAAGAACAGAGAAAAGAACAAAGAAAACTGATGAAAACCAAGAAAGAAATAAAGAAAAACTGAAAAGCAAAAAAAAACAGTAAAACCGAGAAAGAAACAAGGGAGAAAACAAAAAAAACAAGTAAAAAGGGGGTAAAAAGTAGAAGCTCGATGAAAAACTAAAGGGAAAACAAAAAAATAGAAGAAAACCGGTGAAGGAACACAAAAACCAAAAGAATAAATAAATGAAAAATAGAAAACCAGAGATTTTTTAAGGAACCATGGAAAAAATATCCAACACAACTTTTTTTAGACAAACTCGCAACGTTTTTTTGCATGCGCAACACTATTTTTACGCTGTCACAATGTTTACACGGATGAAGGTAACTTTGCCAGGTTGACCTAATCAAACATGATGACCAACCCCAAATTAAGTACAAAAAAAGTATATGCTTTGCGTGGTTGTGAGCCTCAACACTAAAGGTTCTAAGCTCATGCTTAAAAACGGATGAAATGAAAGAAATGTATCCGACACAGCTTTTTTTATTGAGGGGTAAAAGCCTTTTATTACTCAAAGTCCACAATGTGTGGGATACAAGTCTGGTCATGTGGCTAGCCAAGCCACACATGATGCCCTGGAAGTAAAGACAAAGCATATTTAGCTAACTTGTGGGCTTCAACATTAGCCTCACGTCTTTCGAAGGTAAATTTACTAGTAGGTGGTGATCTATGTCTAATCTCTCTGATTATGACTCCATATTCTCCATGTCTTCCTTTAGCTATATCTTCGATCACATGCTTGCAATCGGATGCCACAATGTAGTGGTGTTGGTTGAGATCTTCTGCCAGTGCCACGGCCTCACGACACGCAATTGCTTCCAACATCGGTGCATCCCAAACTCCAGCGATCACGAAAGCTGAGCTGCCCAGGAAAGCACCCGGGCTGTCTCTGCATATCGCTACGGCTGAACCTCCTCTCTGTGGTCGAACACCAGTGTCAACATGTATCTTTGCAAAATTTGCTGAAGGTGCATGCCCTCGGTTGCCTAGCCAATGCAGTCTCGGTCGATGCCACACGACCTTGTTTCCTAGGATTTCTGAGTACATCAAGTTCTTGTATATACTTTGTTACAAAAGCCGATATCGCATGTGGAGTCTGAAATATTCCTTCATGTATGGCTTTCCTCCGGGATGTCCAAACAGCCCACAACGTCAATGCCACTAGAGTGAACTGATCATGCAATAGGGATCCCAATAAGTTGAAGAGCTAACTCTTGGCTCGGTTCTCGCTTGTAGCCACCAAGGCGGAGCCCAGCTCTTCGTCAACAAGCACCCAAGTGCATCTTGATACGGTACATTCAAGAAGGGAGTGACGCCAAGAATTCGTAGCACCGCATAAACCACAGGTGCTTGTCGTCGACATTTTGTGGTGTGCCCTCACATCTTCGGTTGGCAGTGACTGCTTCGATAGCCTCCACAAAAACATGCGCACCTTTGATGGTACCTCCGTCTTCCAAAGGGTCTTCCATGAGCTGGAGTCTGCTTGTGCTATTGAGGAACCCGAGGCACCATGCAGCCAGGCTTCTCTCCTTTGCCTCGTCGCGACGAGCATGTTGTAGGTTGATCACACCGTGAACTGGCCAGATCGCTCATGAGCCCAACTCCAGAAGTCCTCCATGGGTGTCGTGCACAGTGGTATGCTGAGAATTACCTTGGCGTCAAAAGCAAGAAACGTTGCATCGATCTTTGGTCTGTTCCATGTTGCATTGGTATGATCTATCAATTCTGCTACTGTGGCCGGAGGTGTATTTGCAATACATCCATATGGTCTCATCATCTCCGGACGAGGGAGCCAATTATCCGTCCAAATGTCCGTGCTCACTCCATTACCAATGCGCTTGATTAAACCCAGCTTCAAAGTGTCACGTCCCTCCACTAGGGCTCTCCACATCTGACTTGGGTGACTCCCAAGTGAAGCATCTAGTATGGTGGAATTCGGGAAATAGATGCTCTTTAATATACCCGCGCTGAGAGAGGTGGGATCCTGCAACATGCACCATACCTATCTAGCTAGCAAAGCTAGATTGAAAAGCTCGAAGTCTTTGAAGCCCAAACCTCCCATGCTCTTGGGTTGAGTCATCGCCTTTGAAAGTGCAACTATCCCTAGGTGGTTTCGGTAATTCCTAACAACATATAGCTCATTGAGCTAATGCTATTCCAAGACAGATATTTCAGGAAAGCTCAATGAATGGCATGGCATGGATGATGAAAGTGGATCCCTCAAAATATTAAGGACAAAGGATTGGCTCAAGCTCAAAAGCTCAAGACTCTACATTTTACATTTTAGTGATCCAAGATCACATTGAGTCTATAGGAAAAGCCAATACTATCAAGGAGGGATGAGGTGTTGCTTAATGAGCCTCTTGCTTCATGTGCTTAGTGATATGCTCCAAAACCCTCCACTACTTTCTCGCATCCACATATGACCTAAACCTAAAGTCAAACTCGGCCCTACCGATTCTTTCTATCCGGCGCCACCGAGTTCAAATGTCATAGCCACTGCCACAAACCCTAGGCAAATCGGTCTCACCGATAGGGATCTCGGTCTCACCGAGATGTGATTGTAATCTCTATGTTTCCCTTCGTAACGTTTCGGTCTAACCGAAGTGAGCGATCGGTCCCACCGAGATTACAATGTAAACTCTCTGTTTCCCTTTCGTAACCTTTCGGTCTCACCGAAAGAGCGAATCGGTCCCACCGAGTTTACCTGACCAACTCTCTGGTTAGCTAATTACCAAAATCGGTCTCACCGAGTTTGTGTAATCGGTCTCACCGAGATTACTTTATGCCCTAACCCTAATCATATCGGTCCTACCGAGTTTCATATCGGTCCCACCGAAAACCCTAACGGTCACTAAATTTGCTAAATCGGTTCGACCGAGTTTGATGATTCGCTCCCATCGAGTTTGGTAAATTGTGTGTAAAGGTTAGATTTTGTGTGGAGGCTATATATACCCCTCAACCTCCTCTTCATTCGTGGAGAGAGCCATCAGAACAAACCTACACTTCCAACTTACCAGTTCTGAGAGAGAACCACCTACTCATGGTTGAGGCCAAGATATTACATTCCAACCATAAGAATCTTGATCTCTAGCCTTCCCCAAGTTGCTTTCCACTCAAATCTTCTTTCCACCAAATCCAAATCCTGTGAGAGAGAGTTGAGTGTTGGGGAGACTATCATTTGAAGCACAAGAGCAAGGAGTTCATCATCAACACACCATTTGTTACTTCTTGGAGAGTGGTGTCTCCTAGATTGGCTAGGTGTCACTTGGGAGCCGCCGACAAGATTGTGGAGTTGAACCAAGGAGTTTGTAAGGGCAAGGAGATCGCCCACTTCGTGAAGATCTACCGCTAGTGAGGCAAGTCCTTCGTGGGCGACGACCATGGTGGGATAGACAAGGTTGCTTCTTCGTGGACCCTTCGTGGGTGGAGCCCTCCGTGGACTCGCGCAACATTTACCCTTCGTGGGTTGAAGTCTCCATCAACGTGGATGTATGATAGCACCACCTATCGGAACCACGACAAAAACATCCGTGTCTCCAATTGCGTTTGAATTCTCCAAACCCTTCCCTTTACATTCTTGCAAGTTGCATGCTTTAATTTTCGCTGCCTATATACTCTTTGCATGCTTGCTTGAATTGTGTGTAGATTGCTTGACTTTCTCAAAGATAGCTAAAATCTGCCAAAGTCTAAAATTAGGAAAAGGTTAAGTTTTAATTGGTCAAGTAGTCTAATCACCCCCCTCTAGACATACTTCAAGGTCCTACAAGTGGTATCAGAGCTACGGTCTCCATTTGCTTTGATTTCCATAGCTTTTGGTGGTCATAGCCTTGGTTTCACAACCTAGGAGAGTATGGCGTCTAGCGAGGGAAATTATCACCGTAGAGGTCCTTACTTTGATGGCACTAATTTTGCTAGTTGGAAGCATAAGATGAAAATACATATTCTCGGACATAACCCCGCCGTTTGGGCTATTGTGTGTATTGGTTTGCAAGGTGAATTCTTTGATGGGAGAGAACCGAACCGTGAAGCTAGCGCGGAAGAGTTGAAAATGTTGCAATACAACGCTCAAGCTTGTGATATCCTCTTCAATGGCTTGTGCCCCGAAGAATTCAACAAAATCAGCTGTCTTGAGAATGCAAAGGAAATTTGGGATACTTTGATTGATATGCATGAAGGTACCAACTCCGTCAAGGAATCCAAGTTGGACGTGCTCCAAAGTCAGCTTGACAAGTTCAAAATGAAGGATGGTGAAGGTGTCGCTGAAATGTACTAGGCTTGCTCTTATCACAAATGAGATTGCCGGCTTAGGAAGTGAAGAGATGACCGACAGATTCATCATCAAGAAGATCCTAAGAGCATTGGATGGAAAATATGATACCATGTGCACATTATTCCAAATGATGCCAAATTACAAAGACCTCAAGCCAACGGAGGTCATTGGAAGAATTGTTGCTCATGAGATGTCACTTAAGGATAAGGAGGAACTTCACAACAAGTCAAGTGGTGCTTACAAAGCCTCATGTGAAGCCCCCACATCATCAAGTGAGAAATAAACCTTCAATGAAGAATTGAGCTTAATGGTGAAGAACTTCAACAAATTCTACAAGAGTAGAAGCAAAGAAAGAAGCTCCAAGTCAAGGTCCTACAATGACAAAAGATCTTCTAGTCGAGAGCGCAATTGCTACAATTGTGGGAGACCCGGACACTATTCCAATGAGTGTACGACACCCTACAAAAGAAGAGAAGATTCTCCCAAGAGAAAAAGTAGAAGAGAAGAATCACCACCAAGAGAGAGAAGGAGTAGAGATGATCGTTATGAACGAAGACCCTCACGGAGAAGCAAGGATTCGGAAAGGAAGGACAAATCATCAAAGAGCTACACAAAACGAAGACATCAAGCTCATGTTGGTGAATGGGTATCCGGCTCCGACTCCGAGAATCACTCCGAGAGAAGCTATCACTCCGACTCCGAATACACTCAAGATGAAGGTGTTGCCGGTCTAGCACTTGTGTCAACCAACTCCTACGACATATTTGAATCACCAAATGAAGGAATTGGAAGATGCTTCATGGCCAAAGGTCCTAAGGTAACACACCCGAGTATGTTGATTTTAATAGTGATGAAGATGACTTGCTAGGTGATGATGATTTACTTGTTGACAACTCTGGTGATGAATACTATGATGAAACGTCAATTAATCATGCAAATCAAGATGAAATGAATGACAATGATAAGGAGAAGATTGAGCGCCTAACTAAAGAACTAAACACTCTTAAGTTAGCTCATGAAACTATCTTCAAGATCATCGAGAACTTTTAAGGGCTCATGAGAAGTTACGCTTTGAAAAGCTCAATCTTGAGCAAGAGCATGAGTTCCTAAAAGCAATCAATGATGATCTCCGTATGAAAAGTTCTTCTTATATTGCCAAGCGTTTACTCTTATCTACTTACATGCCTCAAGTCAAGTCTAGTAACAAGAACAAGAAAGATTCTTATTCTAGTAGTAACAATAACAATGCTAAACCCAATATTGTTGCTTCTAGTAGTTCTCTTGATTCCACTAATGATTCTCTTAGCCAAGTTACACTTGAGCAAGAAAACAGCTTATTGAAGGGAATTATAGAGAAAGGTGTATACAAGAGTCTTGCCGAGTAAGCAATTTGAGGAAATTGTACGCAAGCAAGGAAGGCACCGGAAGAATCAAGGTGTTGGTTTTGAACGAAAGTTCAATGCCAATGGAGTTGAGTGGGAAGAAGATCAATACCCCAAGACGAAGTTTGTTCCTCAACAAGAGAAGTATGATCCTACTTCCTTCAAGGGAACACAAGCACAAGATGATCTTCCACCACAAGACCACAAGAACAAAGGCAAGGACAAGCTTCAAGAGGAGATAGATGCATTTGAAGAAGCACCTAAGGCCTTGGTCAAGTGGGTTCCCAAGACTACGTCAAGTTATACTTCATCAAGCACAACTACTACACCAAGGATTCCCATCAAGATGATGTGGATCCCGAAGAAGAAGAACTAGAGAGTTCTTGAGGGTGACTCCGCCAACATTCTTCACTCATATCATTATGGCAAGGAGAAGTGCAACCATCTTTCATATCTTGCACTAGTTCAAGGAGTCACAAACCCTCATGTTGGTAAGGCAAGGGACAAGGTAACCTAATGTTTTCATGGACATCATTTTGTGTGTGCATCACTCTATGTCTATGGATATTCTTGTTTGTTCCTTGTGGGACTAACCCGATGTAGGTATTGAAAGTGCAACTCACTCCAAAGGATTGCTCCAAAAGATCTACATAAACATTGAGCATCCACATCTTCAACACCTACATGAAGTCATCATCGACAAAACCCAAGGTTAGTTTATCCCTCTAAGGGGGGATCTCACATCTAGGGGGAGCTTAACTCTAAGTTGAGTCAAAGCAACTCTAATGATGTGAACACATCAATGCGTTATGTAAAAGTGGTAACCCCACTTGAGCTTAAACGATGAGTATGACCTATGATCAAATGTTCTCATTTGACTCCTAAGTCAATATACTCATATATAGATGACCTAGTCATTGCCAATTGTTTGATAGATGCTAGAATTGGTTGTGCATGCTTTGTCACATATTTCATTTGTCATTTTATTGTGTGAGCATGTTGGATGCATATTTTACTCATTCGAGGACATCCACTTGTTGTTTTGATTGATTGGCTTCTTTTCATTGGCCAAGTAGATGGACAAGAATGCCTAAGAACCTTCTCTAGCTATCTATGCTTTTCTCGTTTCAAACTCTATTCATGCTACATCACAAAATTTGATCAAGTCAAATTCGAACCACTCTATGTGAGGAGCACTCGGAGTCCCCGATTCGTCATAGACTTAAACTTCCAAAACTTCTTTGTGATTTTCGGTCTGACCGATTCCTCCATTTCGGTCATACCGAGATCACTAAGTCGATCTAGGTTTTCATCTCGGTGCAATCGATTTGAACTTTTCAGTCACACCGAGTTGCAGTAACTGTTAATAGTCATGCATCTCGGTGCCACCGAGTTGTTCCACTCGGTCACACCGACAGTGACGGGCTATATATTCACATGGGAAAATTTTGGAAAACTTTCTCCGAAACTCCTCGCCCGCGCATAGCTTGCTCTGCCTACTAGGTCTATGGATCGTCGACCTCGACGCCAGCCGCCTCCTATCGCTGGTCTCCGCCGCCGTCAACGGAATTCTTCTCCGCCGTTGCCGCCGTAGCGAGTTCACCGCCGAACTAGGGTATGAACTCGATCACAGTGCTATCCTCGTCGATTCTCAAAGACATTGTGTTCGTAATGCATCTTGCCACGATTGAAACACTTCTATCCAGTCAAAACGATCCTTAGAATAGGTATGATTCGAAAATTTAGGGTTAGGTTTCCCCCGAAACCATCTCGGACCCACCGAGTTGAAAAACTCGGCCCCACCGATTTGGCTAACGCCATTGCACCAGTAAGTCTCTTGGCCCGACCGAGAATTACAAATCGGTGTGACCGATTTTAGAACTTTGTGTAACCCTAGCAGTCTCGGTGCCACCGAACTGTGACTTGGTCTGACCGAGTTCACTAGTTTAGGTTCCAAAACTGCTTCGGTATCACCGGGTTTGAAAATCGATAGATCCGAAATGCTTTCTGTGGAAAACTAAAACTAAGTTTTTGAATCATTCTTTTGCAAAAATCTCTGCATTTTGTGATGCTCATCCACTCTATCTCATCTATAACTATTCACAGGGTCAACAACAAGTGTTTGCGGCATGTCGCATCAAAGTGATAGTCAGAACAGGGAAGAAGAGCAGATTCACATGAGTGAGGGCACTAGTCCCTCTAGCAACTCAGATGAGGGAAGCAGAAGCACTCCCAGCAATTTGCCCAAAGCTGCCACCAGGACAAGGAAGAAGAAGACCTCAGAGTCTGAGGATGAGGATTATGTGGCAGTTGAGGATGAGGCAAGTTCAAAGAAGAAAGTGCTCAAGAAGGAGTACAACTCAACTGCAGTAAAGCCAGGCATGAAGATCAAAAGGCCTGCAGGTAGACAACCAATTTACAAAGCCAGAGTCTCCACTCAAGCTTCTTTGGAATCCCAACCCAAAGAGCCTGCTGTTGCTGAAGGAAAGAAAAGGAAGGAAAGGGTCAAGAAGACCATGGCCAGAGTGATTGGGAAGCCTTCTATGATGGAGGAAGAGGAAGAAGAAGAGGTTGTTGAACCAGCACCCAAGGCACACAAGCTGATGGGTGATGCTATAAAATCAGGGGCTGCAACTTCAAAGCCCAAAGCTGCCCCCAAGCCCAAGAGTGCACCAAAGAGGAATACCAGGAGTATACCAAAGAATGAGAAGAACAAGGCCCCAATGCCGATGTTGTCAGCCGAGGAAGATGAAGAAGGGCAGGTCCTAAGGAAGCTCAAACCCAAGATTCTAGACCACAATGATGCTCATCCTGTGGCTGAGAACATGAAGATCAGGAGAGATCTAGGGTTGAGGCTATGGAGAGAGTCAGATCCATATGCCACCAGGAGAAGGACTGATGTAGATTACAGGTTCCACACCAAGGAGCTGCATGACTTCTATGAGACCATCTTATTGGATAAGAAGCCCATAGTTTGTGATATGAGGTGGGTCGACTGGACCTACATTCAGGAAAATGCAGAACACTATCCTGGAGTGTATGACAGCCTTCAAAGGTCGTGTGGAGTTGCAGATTTTGTTGGGCAAAAGCTCACAAACTGGAATGACGAGCCCATTATGCAATTCTACTCCACAACACATTTCTATCCAGATGGCAGGATAGTTTGGATGTCTGAAGGAACAAGATACCAATCAACCATAGAGGAATGGGCAAGTCTGATCAATGCCCCCAAGGAGAGTGAAAACGACTTGGACATTTATGTCAAGAAGAAAATGGATCATAACTCAATGTCACAGATGTACAAGGAGATCCCTGATGATGCACTTGAGACTTTCAAGTTTGGATCAGTTCATTTTCTTCTGTCGAGGCTGCCTACGATCAAGCTGGATCCTAAGGCACACTCTATTGCCCAAATCGGTGACCACAAACATGACCAGAGGGCATGCAATTAATTTGCTTCACATTTTTATGTGCCCCGGAAATTCAAGGTCATGAGCCTCATAGTTGAAACTATCAAGAGGACAAAGCAGACCAAAAGAGGAGCTGTGGATATGCCCCACAGATTCGTGGAGTTGATTAACTCAAAAATGGGCACCGAAGTATCTGCTGGATAAGGAACACTTGGTTCTCTATCCTGAATTTGAGGACAATCAAGTTGTCATGACTGAGAATGAACCATCATCAGTACAAGCCCAAGAGATGAAGGAAAAGGCAAGGAAAGAGAAGGCTGCCAAGATGCCAACTCAAGCAGAGGCATTTGAGTACTTTTTGAAGAACAAGCAGGAGCAGCTTGGTTACTTAATAGCATCAACTCTGCGGATTGAGAAGGGGTTGGCCAACCTAACTCAAAACCAGGAGAGCCTGGAAAGAATCATGGAACAAAAATTCTATGATCTTGATGTCAAAGTAACTGAGATTCGGTCAGCTGTGGAGCAGCTACAAGATGACATGCAGGAGAGGAAGGGCAGGACAACAACTGATGCATTTGCCAGAGTGCCTCGAGCTCGAGAGATCGATTGCAGAGCCAAGACCGATCTCGAGTTACTTCATCAGCTCAGCCATGACTCCAAACAAGAACCAGCTCCAAGACCAACTCCTTGACTCCATCTACATCGATCAAGCCTTCGTTCTTAGAATTCTCCGGACACCATCACCAAGACCAAGCACGAGAGACGATATAGTCCTATGCATTTTCTAGGAACTTTTGGTAACTTGTTGCCAAAGGGGGAGAAAAATGTATAGATCATAGGCTTTGAGAGAGAGATTTGCTGCTTTTGTTCTCTCTTGTCTTCTTGGTTGAACTTTGTTTGCTTTTGATTGCTTGAGATACTATGCAATTACCTGTGATACATTGATGATCATGTGTTTGATCATAAGCTACACTTATGCTTGTTATATGTTATTATCTTACTTATCCTTATATGATCATACACTTTGCTTGGTGATGAGTGCATGTATTCAATCTTTATTATTTTGAGCGCTCCACCAAGATGTATGTGACATGGAAGAGTAACCCATGAGCCTAATTCCTTGTGTATTTGCAGTCCAAAGCAAATCTTAAAATATGCACAAATTTAGGGGGAGCTCTTGCTTATCACATATTTCTCAAAGCGACGATGTTTTTTTAATCTTATTATCATTTGTCGAAGCTTTGATCTATATGTTGTCATCAATTACCAAAAAGGGGGAGATTGAAAGTGCAACTATCCCTAGGTGGTTTTGGTAATTCCTAACAACATATAGCTCATTGAGCTAATGCTATTGCAAGACAAATATTTCAGGAAAGCTCAATGAATGGCATGGCATGGATGATGAAAGTGGATCCCTCAAAATATTAAGGACAAAGGATTGGCTCAAGCTCAAAAGCTCAAGACTCTACATTTTACATTTTAGTGATCCAAGATCACATTGAGTCTATAGGAAAAGCCAATACTATCAAGGAGGGATGAGGTGTTGCTTAATGAGCCTCTTGCTTCATGTGCTTAGTGATATGCTCCAAAACCCTCCACTACTTTCTCACATCCACATATGACCTAAACCTAAAGTCAAACTCGGCCCTACCGATTCTTTCTATCCGCGCCACCGAGTTCAAATGTCATAGCCACCGCCACAAACCCTAGGCAAATCGGTCTCACCGATAGGGATCTCGATCTCACCGAGATGGGATTGTAATCTCTCCGTTTCCCTTCGTAACGCTTTGGTCTAACCAAGTGAGCGATCGGTCCCACCGAGATTACAATGTAAACTCTTTGTTTCCCTTCGTAACTTTTCGGTCTCACCGAAGAGCGAATCGGTCCCACCGAAGTTTACTGACCAACTCTCTGGTTAGCTAATTACCAAAATCGGTCTCACCGAGTTTGTGTAATCGGTCTCACCGGGATTACGTTATGCCCTAACCCTAATCATATCGGTCCTACCGAGTTGCATATCGGTCCCACCGAAAACCCTAACGGTCACTAAATTTGCTAAATCGGTCCGACCGAGTTTGATGATTCGGTCCCATCGAGTTTGGTAAATTGTGTGTAACGGTTAGATTTTGTGTGGAGGCTATATATACCCCTCCACCTCCTATTCATTCGTGGAGAGAGCCATCAGAACAAACCTACACTTCCAACTTATCGGGCCTCGAGAGAACCACCTACTCATGTGTTGAGGCCAAGATATTCCATTCCAACCACAAGAATCTTGATCTCTAGCCTTCCCCAAGTTGCTTTCCACTCAAATCTTCTTTCCACCAAATCCAAATCCTGTGAGAGAGAGTTGAGTGTTGGGAGACTATCATTTGAAGCACAAGAGCAAGGAGTTCATCATCAACACACCATTTGTTACTTCTTGGAGAGTGGTGTCTCCTAGATTGGCTAGGTGTCACTTGGGAGCCTCCGACAAGATTGTGGAGTTGAACCAAGGAGTTTGTAAGGGCAAGGAGATCGCCTACTTCGTGAAGATCTACCGCTAGTGAGGCAAGTCCTTCGTGGGCGGCGACCATGGTGGGATAGACAAGGTTACTTCTTCGTGGACCCTTCGTGGGTGGAGCCCTCCGTGGACTCAAGCAACTGCTACCCTTCGTGGGTTGAAGTCTCCATCAACGTGGATGTACGATAGCACCACCTATCGGAACCACGACAAAAACATCCGTGTCTCCAATTGCGTTTGAATTCTCCAAACCCTTCCCTTTACATTCTTGCAAGTTGCATGCTTTAATTTCCGCTGCCTATATACTCTTTGCATGCTTGCTTGAATTGTGTGTAGATTGCTTGACTTGCTCAAAGATAGCTAAAATCTGCCAAAGTCTAAAATTGGGAAAAGGTTAAGTTTTAATTGGTCAAGTAGTCTAATCACCCCCCCTCTAGACATACTTCAAGGTCCTACAACCTTCCATGAGACCCAGTGTGGTTTGCTTTCACCATTCTTAGTCCCCCACCAAAACTTTATGATCAACATGTTCAGGTGCTCACATAGTCCCCTTGGCAGTTTGAAGCAAGACATGGGAAAGACTGGAATTGCTTGAGCCACGGCTTTAACCAACACCTCCTTGCCCGCAGAGGACATCGTCCTTTCAACCCGTCCTTGGATCTTATTCCACAGTCTGTCCTTCAAGTATTTGAACGCACCATTTTTTAGGCCCCCACATCTGTGGGCACACCTAAATATTTCTCATTCAGGGTTTCATTAGGGACGTTCAAGATATTTTTATGTCATTGCGAACCGCCTCAGGGACGCCTTTACTGAAGAATATAGATGAGTTGTCAAAGTTTATCCGCTGACCTGTAGCAGTGCAATATATATCCAGCACTTGGTTCACCTCGGTAGCACCCACACCGTTTGCCTTGAAAAACAGCAGGCTGTCATCAGCGAATAGGAGGTGGTTAACTAGTGGTGCCGTAGGTGCCACTTGGATCCCACTTAAGTTGGATGACTCTCTTTGTGATTTTAACAGGCACGACAGGCCCTCTGCTGCTAACAAGAACAAGCATGGAGATATCGGGTCCCCTTGTCGGATACCACGTGAAGGGCAGAACTCCTCAAGTTTCTTACCATTGAACAGAACGGAAAATTTTACTGTGGATACCATGCTCATAACAATATCAACCCACCTAGTGGTGAAACCCAGCTTCAGCATTATCGCCCGAAGGTAGGCCCATTCAACTCTGTCATAGGCCTTCATCATGTCTAACTTGAGGGCGCATGACAGATGTTTTTTGGCCTTGTTCCTCTTCATGAAATGCAAGCACTCATAGGCTGTTATAATATTATCTGTAATTAATCTGCTAGGGACAAAATCTGACTGCTCTAGTGAGATAATATTTGGAAGTATTTGTTTGAGTCTGTTGGATATTACCTTAGACGCAATTTTATAGAGCACGTTGCTTAAACTGATTGGCCTGAACTGTTTGAGGAGTGTGGGGTTTTTTACCTTGGGAATGAGAACCAATAACGTGTCGTTGATGCAAGCTGTTGACTCGGTACCCTCAACGATTTTGAGGACCACAGTTGTGACCTCTTCTCCACACAACTCCCAATGACGCTGAAAAAAGTGAACTGGGTATCCGTCCGGGCCAGGTGCTTTGATTGGAAACATTTGAAACAAGGCACACTTAACCTCCTCCTGGGTATATGGGGCATTCAGGAGGTCGTTCATATCAGGTGTTACCTTGGTTGGGGCGTGTCTCAGTACTTCCTCCATGTTATGCACCCCCTTCGGACGTGTACAAGTTTTTGTAGTACGCCGTTGTCATATCTTCCATCACAGCTAGATCCTCTATGACCTGCCCCTGCTCATCGTGTAGTGATTTGATTTGGTTTTTGCGGCGTCTTCTACAAGCCCTCAGATGGAAAAAATAAGTATTTTTGTCACCATGAACTAACCACTCCACACACGCTCTTTGGCGCCAGAGCATCTCCTCGCGGTGAAACAGCTCGACCAACCGATCTGTGACTTTCGTCTCTTCTCGGGTGGGGCCGGATCTACCTGGGGTGGCACACAGGAGCTGTAGCTGGACTTTTAACCGAGATATTTCTTTCCGCACCGAGCCAAAACTATTCCGATCCTAAGCTGACAAGTCACCAGCCAAATCTCCTAGCTTTGCGTGCAATGATTGCACAGTCCCCCCTTCCTGCATGCTCCACCGACCCGCAACAATTGTGAAGAGAGATTCGTCTCTCTCCCACATGGTCTCATATTTAAAGACATTGGGGCCTGCCCTGCATGCATGCATATCACGTAGTGTGAGGAGGATCGGGATGTGGTCGGAGCTTGCTGCCATCTTGTGATGCAGCGTGGACGCTGACAGCGCTATCAACCACTCCGGGTTTGCCAGGCATCTGTCCAGTCGTACTCAGGTGAAGGTGCCTCCAGCCACCTTTTTTTTCAAATGTCCAAGTTGTGCCCATGTATCCTATATCTGACAATCCACAAATATCAACTGCCTCCCAAAAACCATCAATCTGAGCTTGGCTCCGACTCCCAACGCCATCGTGTTCGCTAAGGTTCAGAACATCATTGAAATCACCAATGACCGCCCATGGCCTGTTCTACGACTCGGCTATATTCTTCAGATTATTCCAAGTGTTTTGCCTGTCGGGTACCTGAGCCTCTCCATAGACAAAAGTGATTCTGACCTGCATATCCACCATGTTATCAACTAGAGCATCAATATGGTACCTCGAATAACCGATAACTTCCACTTTTATTTCATCATTCCAAAAAATACAAAGACCACCACTCCGTCCAGAACTACTCACCGCATAACTTTTATTGAAACCTAAACCTTTCGTCAACTTTTCTACCCTCGAACCCTCTATTTGTGTTTCAAGAATACAAAGGATAGAGGGGGCAAACTGCCTCGCGAGATCGCGAAGCTCCCGAACTGTTGCGACTTTGCCAATTCCGCGACAGTTCCAGCATAGGAGACTCATTGCGCTAGGCGAACCCCTCATTGGGAGCTCGCCAAACACGCATCAACGGTCTAGCTAGGTGTCACACTCTTCATTGTGTTTGTCTCAGCAGTTGAAGGACTCGGCTTGTTTCTCTTTGTCTCCTGCTTAGAGGTGAGGCTTGGGGGATCGCCGGTGGCAGCATGAGAAGGTTCTTGTTTGAGTGTACGGTGTCTTTGCTGGTTTGTGTGGTTTTAGATTGACAAGAGCGACTCTCTTCTGCTTTCTACGAAGTTCTTCCATAGTGACATCATTGATCATCAGGTCAGAATCTGCATAAGGCTGGCTGTCTGATGTATCCGACACAACTACTCCCTCCGTTCCAAATTACTCGTCGAACCACGACGAGTAATTTGGAACGGGGGGAGTACGAGCGAGCGGGCGAGCGAACCAGTGCTGAGAACGGGCCGGCCCAGTACTGTACAGCAGACAAAAAGGCTACTCTTGCTGTGAGCGAGATATAGCTCTCGTGGTAGTTTTCAGCTGGACATCCCGCTCGTTCTACTCATCTTTCTTCTCAAAAATCTTCTCAAAAACAGATCCCGCTCCTCCCCCCACCCCCACCGCACTGTCTCAGCTCCTACGCTCCTACTCCCCGCGCCCCAACACTAAGATCCGCCATTTCAAAAACGAAAACCCCTAATATCCGCCCGTGCGATCCTCCTCCCAGCGCCCCAACCCTAAGATCCACCGGCCCTGCGCTCCTCCTCCCCGCGCCCCCCACCTCCATGGCCACGCGCGACCGCGCCGCCCGCTCGGCGACGGCCCGCCTCAAGGAGAACGACACCCAGTCCCAGTCGCAGTATGGCAAGCGCCAGCGCACGGCCGCGGGCCCGGCGCCGCGCCCGCCGCTCTCCACGGCCCCCCAGAACGCCGCCGCGCCTCCCCCCGCGGAGGCCCCCATCGAGTTCGCCGGGAGGGAGGACGTCGACGCCCTCCTCAACGAGAAGATTAAGGGCAAGAACAAGATGGATTACAAGGTATGAATTTTTTTCGCAACAGACAACAGAAATGCCACTAGTGGATTCTCCTGCTTTGGTGGAATTGCCTTGCCTCTTGTTTAGTGTTTCCATGCAGCCATCTCCTCTCGGTCTAAATCTCAAAAGAAAAAGGAAAAATCTCCTCTCGGTCTGACCCTTTTGGGTGGGTAGGCCGAGACAAAAAAATTTCTGGATTTTAGCTTGCAAGAACAATTGAGAACAATTACGGACTCTCTTATCTGCGCTCAGGTTGTAGTTTGTCCCGCCCCTAACATGTCATGCCTCTACTGTGTGTTGAATACATCAGTGAAATTCCATGATTTTGGTAAACTATATGTGGTTCTGGTCCTGCCTATAACATGTCTTTCTGATGAGTTACTATTTCCTGCTATTCCGAACTGATGATTATGGTCCTTGGCAGTGTTCTAAACAGCATCAATTGTGTGGTTGCTTCCGCAGGGAAAGAGTGAGCAGATGATTGAGTACATCAAGAAGCTGCGTGCTTGTATCAAATGGTTGCTCGAGAGGGAGGACACAAACCTCGCTGAAATCGGGAAACTCAATGGCCTAATTGATGCTGCAGACAAACATCATGCTGAAATTGGTAACACTTCTTCATCTGACAGTGTCAAACTTCTGCAATTGTTGACCGTACTGACTGAATTAGTGTGTTGCCATCCAGTGTCTCAATTGGAGTGCAAAATCCAAGAATCCGTGGCAATGAAAGAGGAGCTTCAGAAACAATATGCCTCTTTAGGAGAGAGCCTAAAGAAAGTGGAAGCTGAACAAATGGTGTTGTACCTTGTGCATTTCGCTAATTTACCTTTTATGGACCAAGGAGCAATCTGTAATCACAAATTTGTAAAGTGCAGGAGTGCCTTCGATCTTATGGAGACGAAAAGGAGGCTAGGATTGCTGCAGAATCTTCAAGGAACGAAGCTTTCAGAAGAACTCAACAGAGTTAAGTTGGAGCAGAAGCGTCTTAATGATCAGGTATTATTGTTGTTCAATATCTTCTCTAATAAATTGTTTATTTACCATTGTTCAGGTTTTAACAATATTTCTATTACATTTAGATCAAGATGCTTCAAGATACAAATAAGAGGCTTCAGGAATACAACACTAGCTTGCAGCAATATAATTGCAACCTCCAAGCTGACGCAACAAAGAATGCTGAAACAATAGACAAGCTGCAAAAGAGAAGAATACTATGGTTGAAACAATGAATGGTTTGAAAGATCATTCTAACTCAGTAAAGTTGCAGCTTGATATGGCAAAGGTAATATTTCAGTTTTCATCTTTTAATTGCATTCTTGACGCCTTAAACTGTCTTATTACATTTATAAGTTACATACCCATAGCTAAGCCTTTTACTCTGCAGTCTTCACAGAGTGAAGCGTTGAAACAAAAGAATAACTTATTGAGTGAGGTTGAAGCTCTCAGAGGTGAATTACACCAAGTAAGGGATGACCGTGATCATAAATCAGCTGAAATAAATTCGTTGTTGAGTGACTTGGGTGTGTACAAGGAACTGACAGGAAAGTCTTCGTCAGAATTAGAGAATGTCATGATACGATGTGATGCACTTGAGGTATGATTATACACACTCAATTATAATGCTAACCATTTCAATTAGGATGGCTTATATTTTTTTTCAATCATGCAGGAAACTTGTTCAAACCAAACCGATAAGATTAAAACACTGCAAATTCAACTTGCATCAGCTAATGAAAAGTTGAAGGTGCGTATTTTTATAGAAGATGTTTGTTTCAGCTTGTAGAATCTATAGTTTCTGACTTGCCATTTATGATTAGCCTCAAAATAAGCATTTATAGCTACAAGCTGCAAACGGTGGTTCATTTGTATCACTATTATGTCCTTCATTATAATATTTGTAACAGTTTTGCATGCGTATTATTATTTAGACTGAATTACCATACTTTCAATATATGAAATGCATGTCTGTGTAATGGTTGTAATTGTTTACTATCCAGAGATCCAATTTGACTACTATGGAGACAATGAGTGAGTATGAAAGCCAAAAGAGAATGCTGGAGGACCTACAATTACGTCTTACAGAAGCTGAGCAAAAAATTGTGGATGGGGAGAAGTTATGAAAAAACTACATAACACAATACTCGTAATGATTTATTCTCCTAAAGACTCGTACTAATCCCATACAGTATGTTTGTTTATAAGATCAATGTGTTGCAGGAGCTTAAAGGAAATATTCGTGTTTTCTGCCGAGTCCGACCTTTATTGTCAAATGAATCTGGAGCTGTTTCTTATCCAAATAATGGAGAAAATATAGGTCGTGGTGTCGAGTTGATGCATAACAGTATGTTACATTTACTTTTACTGCTTCATATATGTTTGTGTATGATACTTGCTAACTTCTGTAAACTAACCTTTTTCATTTTTTGTTCAGCACAATCGTATTCATTTGCGTTTGACAAAGTGTTTGATCATTCGGCATCCCAGGAAGATGTGTTTACTGAAATTTCTCAGTTGGTTCAAAGTGCACTTGATGGCTATAAGGTACTTTTAGTGGTGGTATAACTAATATTGTATTTTCAGAACTGCATATAATAAATTCAATTAGGCAGAAAATTAAGAAAAATTAACTGTTCTAAAAGTACATTGTTAATCACTGTGCACTTCATCTAAGCCTGCGTTTGGCAACGAATTTTTTCTGCAGTTTTGCAAGAAATACCGTGGTTTTCAATAAAGCTGCTGTTTTAAATACTTTAATGTGTTTGGCATGAACAAATACGGCAGTTTTAGAAACTGTAGTTTTCTTGAAACCACGGTTTTTTTTGCTGTTTTGGAAAAAGAGGTTGGGACCTCTTTTTTGTAAACAGAGAAATGCACACGCTGCGTTACTTTGCTCTCCCCTGCAATTTTTTTTCTGGTGAGCCCATCTTCCAGCCGTCCTTCTGATGTGCAATTCATCCATCTTCTCTCCTACCATGGACAAATGAAGCTCACCACTTGGTTGGAAGAAAGGTAGTATGCGTTACCCTGCTCGATTGATTGAGCCCGTCAACACAACTCCATGCGCGTGTGTACGATTGATTGCGCCCATGACTTCCTAGGTCAGTGATCAACCGGGCGTCCTTTAGCACACGCTAATTGAACCGGTCCTGTAGCTCCTTAGGTGTAGCTAAGTTAGGTTCAATTGTCTAGCAGTCCGTCAAAACTATAGTAAAACAGCACCAGCCAAACATATCCGTAGTTTTACGAAAACTGAGAAAAATGCAGTTTCTAGAAACTGTAGTATCTGTTGTCCATGCATTGCAATACCAAGGTTTCAGAATACTATGGTATTTAAAAATCTTTGCTGCCAAACTAGGCCTGATTGTTTTAGCCAAGTACTTGTCTGTTTTTATTTCTTGTATTGAATAATTGAAAAAATTGTTTTTGTTTTCAAATTAGGAACTTATTATGGAACTAACTGATCTCAAATCATGTAGGTATGCATATTTGCTTATGGGCAAACTGGTTCCGGCAAGACACACACTATGATGGGAAATCCTGAGTTCAATGATCAGAAAGGGTTAATACCTAGATCGCTTGAACAAATTTTTCAAACTAGTCAATGTCTTATGTCACAAGGTTGGAAATATAAGATGCAGGTGTGTTCCAATTGATTTGTTTACTTACTTGAACTAAAGACTTATCATGTATTGTCTATCTATAATACTAATTTAGCTTATTTTTTGTAGGCTTCAATGTTAGAAATATACAATGAGACCATACGTGACTTGTTAGCGACAAGTCGCACATCTATCCAAGATGGTGCTGCTTCAAAATATAATATCAAACATGATGCGAATGGTAATACCCAGGTGTCTGACCTCACAATCGTTGATGTACGGAGTATCAACGAAGTTTCTTCTCTGCTCAAACGGGCTGCACAAAGCAGGTTGACTCGAAGTTCTTTTGAGATTCAGTGAAACTACCATTAATCCTTTCTTTTTTGTTTAACAATGATAAGTTATGATAGCACAAGCAAATTTGTATTGTGGATGCAAGTTCTAAGTAAGTTAAAAGCAGTATTTCCTTGATCTGAACTAAAACTTTTCCAAACATACATTTTGTACTCTTGTAATCAATGCTTAGTACCATGTTTTTTGTCATGCTATGTATGTTTTTTTTACTCAGACTAACTCTCCAAAAGAGTGTTCAATTTGGTTGCAATGTCTCAATTTTTTTGGTACTTGCATGTATATGTGCTGAATCAACTAGTATTTCTTTTTTCGTTCTTGTTTGCAGATCAGTAGGAAAAACACAAATGAATGAAGAATCATCTAGAAGTCACTGTGTTTTCACACTTCGAATTTTTGGTGTAAATGAGGTATATAATCTTTTACTGATAAGTTCAATTCATGCATAACCTTTTCTCAGTGTTTGCGTTATTATATTCTGTGCAGGGAACAGATCAACAAGTGCAAGGTGTTCTCAATTTAATTGATCTTGCAGGCAGTGAACGGCTTAACAAAAGTGGTGCCACTGGGGATAGACTCAAGGAAACACAGGTAGTTTGCTATCCCTTTGTTTTGTGAAGTTTACATTTGTAACATCAATAGCACATGTATGTATGATACTAACTTCAACTCTTTAGGCTATTAACAAGAGCTTGTCGTGCTTGAGTGATGTTATCTTCTCCATTGCTAAGAAAGAGGAACACATTCCATTCAGGAACTCCAAACTGACGTATCTACTCCAGGTAACTTCATAGTACCAAAACTAGGGTGTACAGTGTCTCACTATAATTTAGTGCCATTTTACAGCCTACAACTGTTTTCCTTGTATACACAGCCATGCTTGGGTGGAGACTCTAAGACGCTAATGTTTGTGAATCTGTCCCCGGAAGTATCTTCTACAAGCGAGTCTATTTGCTCGCTTCGTTTTGCTGCTCGGGTGAACTCTTGTGAGATCGGCGTCCCTCGTCGTCAGACTCAAATGCGCAGCTTGTCACAAGGATGAGTCTATGCATTCAATTCACTGTCAAGTCCCACCCCACCCATGGGCCATCAGTAATGTAGGTGTGTTGTTTGTTTGTTGATAATTGAGGGATGCAATCCATCATTTGCACCGCATTTAGAGGTTGTATATTCTCATTTGCTTTGTTGTTTGTTCTTGATGATTATATTAACAGTCAGGTGTGGCGTGCTGACCTATCCATTTCAGTTATCTAATCTGTATCTGCTTTGATACTCTACTCTAGCGTAGAGTGATGGTACTAGTAGTAGTTGAGCTCTGTAGGTGTATTGGCATTCAGCCTTTTATTTTATTCTAAAAGCGAGCATTCAGCTTTGTTTGGTGTTGTTATGGCTTGGCTTGTAACAACCCTTACTAATTACTTGGAGGAAGCATTCCATTGACTTGCTTGTGTGGTATCTCTACTAATTGTTCATTCAAGACTAGAATGCACAATTGTATAACTGAAGCTATCATGGGTGGAGTTTGAGGCAGAGTTTTCAGTTCATGAAAGAACTGTTTGTCCTAGCTAGGCCATTCTTGTCATGACTTCCTGCAGTATGAGCTTTGTATCAGCATAACAGGATCCTATGCCAGCGTCATCCTTGGTGGTGACGGCCGCCTGCAGCTTCTCGAAGCTGTTGAAGAGGCGGTTGGCTAGGCCGAGAAACGGCGGCGGTGATGAGCTTGTCGAAGTCGTAGTATATGAAGGTGGCCTTGAGGCGGAGGTACTTGTTGACATAGTTGGAGGCCTCCTTGCCGAGCAGGTCCTCCAGCGCCAGCAGGTCGAAGGCGGAGCTGCGCACCCGGTAGGCATGCGCTGCGAAGCTTGGCCCGATGTCCGCCATGTAGATGCCGTTCTTCACAAAGGATCGCGTCCCTGTCTCGCCATTGTTGATCTCCTCTGCACCACATTCATCAGCGCAGGTTTCAGTTCAGCAGTTGAAGCCTCTCTAGGAATGAAATGCATCATGAGGATGAGGTGATATAGTATGTATGAGAAGTGTGGCGGTAGTACTGTTGCGGATCTTGGGCACCGGCAGAGGGAACTCGGTGAGCCACTAGCCGTTGTTGGCCGGCTCTGGGTCCTCGTTGGCGTCAGCGGTGGCGCGGGCGGGCGCTGTGTGGAGCACAGCGGCGGTGGCAAGGCCGAGGCCTAGACTGAGGCAAGCTGATCGCCTGCCCGACGGCTCGGAGGCGTGGCATGTCACCACCCTTGGCCTCGGCCTCGGTGACGTGCCGCCGCTAGCGGCGGCGGCGGCCTGGAAGCTTCAGAGGCAGGTGTTTGCCATGTGCGCCGTGGCCCGTGGGACTGGATAGCGCGGGCGGCAGATGGAAGACGACTGGTGTGCGTTATAACAGGATGAGAAAGTGCTCTGAAATTATTATCTTTTCCTTTTTGTGGAACTGTGGTGAAATAGTTTGGCATTATATTTTGTGTTTTTCGCTGATTTGTGTTGGACGCGCTGCAGGGGACCATGTCAAATTGTGCCGATGTGCTTACTCCACAGGCATCCATTCTTTCCTTTCATTTTTTCGAAAATATCATATCTATTATAAAGATTCATCGGAAGTACAAACACCTCAAACATAATAAAAATTACATCAAAATTTATGGACAACAAAACGACCATTGCTGCCACCAGAAAGAGTGTCACCAGAAAAATATTTGTGCACGTGCCCCTAAGCTCCGGTATGGGTGACAACGCGATAACATACTGGAGCTGGCCCGACCTTGTCGATAACAACCGGGAAGTATTCATGCACGCGCCCCCAAGGACCAGCATTCAGGAGCCGCAGTCGTCGCCATTGAATCCTTGAATCGATCTCAAGAACTTGACACAAAATTCCGTCGTTGCGTACGCACAATAAGAAACCCTAACCTCGTCGCTCCGAGGAGTTGGCAGGAATCTACGTCGGAGCTCCGTCTAATCCGTCTTTACGAACGAACTTGAGAAGGATCGGAGCCCGGAAGACTGACTCGAAGAAGAAGCGCCGCCATCCGTCCGAGTGCCACCATTGCGAGAACCCAAACCCTACTCTATCTAAGTCGAGGCACCAGGAATACCCTCCCCGCCACCGGCCGCCGGCGCGGTAGGCGGAGGGGAGGCGAATCCATGGGCTCGTCGACGAAGATCGAAGGGAAGAAGGCTTTCCCTAATCGGCTTGCGGGAGGGGAAAGAAAAAACTCGCGTTAACAACATCATTCTTTCCTTTTTTTCTCTATATAAAAGGGAATACGTCAATATTTCTTGTTTTTCTTTCTCAAAAAGAAGCACACCCATTTTCTCCATGGGTTCTTTTTTCTATAAAAAAATATCTCCATGTAGTCCATCCCCTGAAAAAGGAAAAAGCTAGTAGGTGAGTGTTTCATGGCAGTAGGAGAAAGTGGAATACATAGCGAGAGAATGGCACTGCCGTGAACCCAAGTTTTCACCTCATTTACTGCCGTGCCTTGTTCCAAAGGAGACGGATGGATGGACGACGGATCATGGATGGGGGCGATTCCTTGAGAGGAGCACCCACCCTGCACTGCACCTGCAGGTGTCAACGATAGCCAAGGCACCACCTGCGACCGATCTGCCTGGGCAGCTCTACTGTTCACCCTGGGTAAAATCTGGACCGTTCTCTTGTTCGATCGGGCGGTATCCCTTGTCTGAGCTAAACGAGCTCTCCAATACATAGAGCAGAGGACCTCAGCTGCTGCTGTTTTAGTACTGCCAGCACACACACCAGCACACATTCCACTACAGACTACAGTGCCAGCCACCCGGAGAGGGAGAGAGCCGGGAGAGGGGGAGAAGCAGCCATGCGGTGGTGCTACGTGGGGAAGGCGACCAAGATCTTCTTCGCCGTCGTGGCCGCGCTCGCCGTCGTCGGTCTCATCGTTGCCGTCGGCGCGGTCATCCACCGCGCCAAGTCCCATCGCAACTCCGGCGCTGCCTGCGCCACCGCCGCCGAAGGGTGTCAGCCAGTCCCGCCCGGGAGCGTCAGCCAACAGCCCTCCATGCCTTCCACCGCGTCCACCGCTCCGCCGCCGCCTCCAAATCCCACCTTTCCTGCCCCGGGAACCGCCTTCCCGCCGCCGCAGTCGCTGGTGCCCCCTCTGCAGCCCCCGCCAGCACCAATTGCGTCGCCCTCGCCGGCCACATTTGCGTCCCCGCCGCCTCCGGACGTGCTGGTGCCGCCGCCACCAGCAATCGCGCCACCGGCGCCGGAATTTGCGTCACAGCCGCCTCCGGCTGCGCTGGTGCCGCCGCCACCAGCAATTGCGCCAGAAATTGCGTCACAGCCGCCTCCGGCTGCGTTGGTGCTGCCGCCGGCATCCGCGTCACAGCCGCCTCCGGTCGCGGTGGTGCCGCCACCGCCGGCCCCGGATGCGCCGAGTCCGATGGCGTCCTGACGCATGTCGCCGGTTCTTGACTATTGATGACTCGATCTCAGAGCAGATTCAGGTTGTAGTGCACTGATTCAGGTTCAGGACATGGAATTAGTCTGCTGTCTTTCCTTTTCAATTGCCGGATTAAATCCTTCATCACCCCCCTATCCCACATCGAGATTTCACCGATTCAAGTCGCATCTTGTTATATTTGTAATTCTGATTCTTGTTTACTCTATGCTGACAGTCTCGTGCTCCTCAATGCAAATCACTTAAAGCAAAATCTTAGAATATCATTTCTTGATGGAATCGGTGCTCTTATGGGTGCCAATTGAATTGACCACCTTGAGTTGGTCATCGAGACAAGGACTGGTCTATGACTCACGTTGACCATCTCTGATGTTGCGCATCACTGTTAGAAATCATTGCAAAACAAGAGAACGGTCAGATATTGCTACGGGAGAAAATTAGCGCATTCAACAAACATCTGTCATCCTTCTCTGCTCTACTGTCTTGCTGTACAACAAAAGAAAAAAAAAATATTACTACCTCTGTCTCAAATTACTTGTCTTGGATTTGTTTAGATACGGATGTATCATGTTTAGATATATACGATAAATCTAAGACAAGCAACTTAAAGACTATGGTATTGCCCATTTGCACTGCAGTTGTTTTGCAAATTGCAATGTGCACATAACTTCATTAGACCCTTCATTGGACCCTGCCAGGTTCTTTTTATCCAGAGGCCTGCATCTGACTCCCTTCACCTTGCGCTAAGAACAAATAAGCAGCCAGCGCACACATGTTAGGATGGAATCATTTCTCCTCGGCCCTTGTAAGGACAAAAAAAGTACAACATCAGATACATTGTCTCTTTTCTAATGGTTTGTTTGTTTGTTCAGGTGGTTCTTCTGCATAGCTGCACTCACACGCTCTCATGTTTGACATGTACAACACGGGTTCCCGACGAGCAAATACCACCATCCCCTTTCTCCATATCCAGAACAAGTTCATTCACAGGCTTGCGCCTCAGAAATGAAAAAAAAAACTTGCTTAGCTATGTCTTGAAACTGTGAACAAGAGACCACATATCTCCTAGCTATATCTTTTTTTAATCGTGATGTGCTAGCTGTATGAAGCTGCTTAAACACTTCACATCTAAACTACAAAATGGCCGTGTTGTATTTCATACACATTTTTTCCAAGGGAACCACATCATACACTTTCTTTTTACATCTCAAAGCCCTTTTTTTTTCATTCGCCATCATCGTTACATCATTGACAAGCAAGGGGGAAATGGCCTCAAGGGCATCCTCGGTTCATCTGTCCTAGCTAGTTCATGAGCCCATGGCAAAAGAAGAAGCGAACGGCAAAATTACCTCTATGGGATAGTGCTCAAACGTGATGCACTTTTCTTTAACGTTGGGGTAGCATGTATTTATCTCAGCATCGTATCCATCCAAAACTCTCTCATCCAGAATTTGAAGTTATCTGGGGTGGACTTTTAAAGGTAACAGAAAATCGAAGCCATGGTACAGACAATCTACAAATTTAGTTTGTCAACCAATATGCATTCAGGCAAGACGATCGACACAATGAATTGTTTGAAGTAGTTTTTCTCAAGATGTAGGCGGGAAATATATAATGCAAAAAGTTACATAAAGAATCATCTACCAACTAAATTTGTAGATTGTCTGTATCGTGGTCCTAAGTCGAGCCGCCCCTCCACCTTGGTCATTGTCATCATCCAATCCAATAGATTGGTGGGAGCTTGTCCCATCATTCTTCTTCTTCTTCTTCTTGATGGGGTTCTTGAGATCTTCAAAGATGGTTTCCCACTTGGGTTTTCGGTTCAACTCCAACAAACAATGCGGCAAAGTGAATGGCTCTACTCACATTGATGATACAATGCGGCGGCCAACCTCATCTAGCAAGCAAGCACCACATGTCAACATAACGCAAGAAATGAAGCAAGCAAGGAAAACAAGCAAACAAAACTTACATGGTTTTGGCTCTAATGCCATCTGGTGCCTATTCACCACTTGTTCACATACTCTTCGATGGTGGCCCATCTATTTGGTAGAGAGCTCTCATATCACAGTCAGTATGGATTGATGCGGTTCCATGTAGTACCATGCATGATTGTTTTGCCCAATACTTCGAGCCCTTTTGCTCAGTTATATATATATATATATATATATATATATATATATATATATATATATATATATATATATATATATGATACATGCTTGTGGTCAACCAAGCTTGACACAACAACATATTTTCATGGGACGAGTATGCATTTCATGCTGTCTCTGCCTTCCTTTTTGAGTACCCGATGATTACCTCATATCAAACAAGGGTGAATTTTGATCACCCAATCTCAAATTTGGAGGATCTTGGCTGTCATTTTATCTTACCTATCATGAAGGAGTCCTGAACATGCACCACAATGAAACTATCATCCTAAAATTGGGCCGAAGATGCATATGTGGTGGAAATTAACTTGCGGGTTTGGTTGAGACATGTCGTCGAACCATCCATGAGCTTGTCCGCCGCCGGAGCGTGCTGATGTTGTCCATGATCGTTAAATTGCTTTGTCACATACACCACGTCATTCATAATATTGTCGGTGCCACTAATAGTTTTTGCAAGCAAGTACTAACCTCGGGTGTGGTTGAATTTACAACTCAACTCCTAAAGCTTAAAAGTATTCTTTGGTCTCTTGTATCGAATCAATAAATTTGGATTTATTACTTTCCTCGAAGACAGTTGCGGTTCTCTACACTCGCGGGTAATCACCGAGCAGGTTCCACATGGTCATACGCAAGCAAGTGCCCTCATCTTCTTCACGGCAATCAATTATTCCAGCCATTGGATTGAAATTCAACGGCTGGCGCGCTCCTTCAATCTCCCATGTTCTTCCTCCACGCACCCAAACCAGCTTCGGCCAGACC
This sequence comes from Aegilops bicornis, assembly GCA_021605145.1. Taxonomy (NCBI): domain Eukaryota; kingdom Viridiplantae; phylum Streptophyta; class Magnoliopsida; order Poales; family Poaceae; genus Aegilops; species Aegilops bicornis. The sequence continues at coordinate 573,439,740 of CM038670.1, read as the reverse complement.
GACAACTCTCACCCCCGTGGATGGCGGTACTGCTAAGCACCCTTCTCCACCCACCTTCCCGTGAAGCGTGTCCCATGCCATTGTTACTCTAACGCGCATGTTCTTCTCGCTCGAGTCCTCGATTACCCAAGTTCTTAACATCTCCCTGTTTTTATTTTACGAGCCCAACATATTCCCCCGTGCGTAGGACCCAACGGGTTCCCTAAACTGACATATGGGTTCGAGAAAGTTATCGACATTTTTTAGAGCAGGTAACCACTCTCATGTGGCCCACCCAACCCAAGTTATGTTTTTGTGACAACACGCACAACCCAATTTTGTTAATAAATGACCAGCCCAGGTTTAGTTTTTTTAGAAGAATATCTACCCGGCCCAAACATTTTTTTCTCCGACCATCCCAACTCCTAATATTTCCTAGAAGCACGTTTGTGCTTCTCGTGGAAGCACAACTTTTTTTCTCTTTTTTGACAAGCACAATTATGCTTCTCATGGAAGCAAATTTGTGCTTCTCGTGAAAGGACATTTTTTCCTTTCTTAGGGAAAACGAGGCAAAAGCTGAAAAGCCGAAAAACCAAAAATCATAAAAAGTTTTTTTCTTTTTTAATAATTTCGAATTCCAAAAATATTGTGAATTTTGATTTTTTTTCAAGAAATAACAGAATTGTGTGGATTAAAAAAATGTTCTCATATTAAAAAATATTTATGATTTTGAAAACAAAAATAAACAGGAAATCAAAAAATGTTCACACATTCCAAAAATATTCATGAATTTGACCAATTGATCATGATTTTGAGGAAAAAATGTTAAGGATATCTAAAAATATTCAAGTATTCAACAAATATTCGTCAATTTTACCAAATGTTTGTGAACTGATAAAATGTACATGATTTTATGAAAGAATGTTCAAAAAATTCAAAAAATGTTCGCAAATTATAAAAAAGTTTAAGGATTAAAACAATCATGAATTCAAAAGGCGTTCATGCATTTCAGAAAATGTCTGAAAAAACAAAAAAAAAGTTCGTGAATTTAAAATACCCTTTCCCAAATTGAAAAAGTATTCATGGATTCAAAAACTATTAGGCGATTCACAGAAATGTTTACGATTTCAAAAAATTATTCACAATTTCAGAAAATTTTGCAAATTCATAAATGCTCATGATTTAAAAAATATGCAATAATTTGTAAACTTAAAATTTTCACGATATCCTAAAAATATTTGCAAATTCATAAATTTTTCATGATTTTAAAAATGCTCACGAATTTGAAAAGATGTTCGCAAAATGAAAAGGAAAGGTAAAAATTAAAAAATAAAATAAAAAAAGAAGAAGAGAAAATGAAAAATAAAATCAAACATGAAAAAAGAGAAAAGAAAGGAAAGAAAAATTAAAAAAAGAACGCAGAAAACCCTAAGGAAAAAAACCCTGGCCTAGGTTGGTTCTAGAACCGTGCCAAAACCAGAAAGTAGCTAGTTGGGCCAGCGGAAAATATATGTAGCAAGAAGCCTGGTAGGAAGTGAGGGTTACACACTACGTCGCTATTTGGCGACCTACACGCCAAATAGGACAGGTTGTTGGTTGGTTACGCGCTACGTCGCTATTTAGCATAATACGCTAAATAGGAGATCCCGCTGAAGTGGAGGCACGTAGCATGGCGATTTAGCAAGAACCAGCCCAATAGATGTCGGAGAAGGTCCATCCCCATGGAAGGAGGGTGTCTAGTGTGGCTACTCGCGTAGGTCGCTGTGTAGCGACCTAGCGTGCACCCCACCCACATCTGTGTCCAGTGTATGGGCCGGCCCATTTTAATTGTTCACCTATTTTATGAAGGTTCTAGAACCATACTTGAACCCATTTTCTTCTTTTTATTTTTCTTTTTGCCTCTTTATTTATTTATTTATTTATTTTTATTTGTCAGTTTCTGTTTTCCTTTATATTTTCCATGTTTGTATTGTTTGTTTTCTCTTTTCATTTTATTTTCCATTCTCTGTTTCATTTCTTTTTTATTATTTTATTTCTTTTTACTTTACCTTTTGCATTTTCCAAACACATTTGAAATTTGTAAACTTTTCTTGAAGTCCCATATTTCAAATTCGTGGACATGTTTTTAATCTATTAGTAATTTAATTACGTTTTTTCAAATCATGAACATTTTTTGAATTCACGATTGTTTTTGCTAATCACAATATTTTCAAATCCCCGAACGTTTTTTAATTCTGAACATTTTATTCAATATGTGAACATTGTTTACAAATTTACAAACATTTTTTAAATTGTGACCTTTTTGTCAAACACTAATTGAGATTCACGAATATTTTTTGAAATGCGTGAATATTTTTCGAATAAGTGAACCTTTTAATGTGATTATTTGTTTTGAAATTTAGGAAAAAATTTTGAACTTCGTGAAGATTTTTTAATTGTGTGGACAATTTTTAAAAAAGGCATGAACATTTTTTGATTGTCCTGTTCTTTTCAAAATCATGATCTTTTTTGAATATGCAAACATCTTTTCACAATCACGGACATTTTATGACTTCCCTTTATTTGAATTCACAACTATTTTATGATTTCTTGGACATTTTTTAAAATTTGATTTTTTTAACATAAGACAAAACACATGATAAAAGCAGGGTGTGTCCCGCCCCGCACATGGGCCAGGCCAAAAGGTCGCGGAGGGCAGTGGGGGGTACGCGTCCCGCATCTTCGGGGCGCGCACTGCGCCAAATAGGAGGTCCCGTCCAGCGCGTCGCAAAGGGTGACCTGACGCAGCCGTCTCCAAAGATGGCCGTACTGCACGAGAGCATGGGACAGACGGTGCTACAGATGTCCTTGATGCAAGCTCGATGGAAAGGCCATCATGAAACGTACACGATCGTATATGTTTAAATACCCCATTGCCCATACTGACCAAGCAAGTACTCTCTTGATACTGTCAAAAGCCATTATTTCCCTGAGCGGAGCTTCTGCTTGATTAATCAACCAAGGCAGTACCGTAGTACAGAATCTCGAGCCTCTCTATAGCATACTCGCTCCGTTCGGTGAAAAATGTACGTTTGGCTTCAAAATTTGACCTAAAAAAGTATACATCTATCTTTTTAATGCACTTTAAAGTAGAAGAAAAATATTTCTCTCTCAACACACTGTAATCAAAACCAATAACAGTTTACACATGGTCTTCTTAATTTTACATTCACTTAGCTCATTGAGGGCTGGGTAATTCAAGAGAAGAGAGATGGTGGCTTACACCTTTTCAATGCATTTTTTACATCGTTTTATAATTTATCCTAAAATTTCTACATGTAAACTTTTCACAGGACGGAGGCCCATAAAGTTCTTAATTCGAATCTTGACCGGCGGAGAACTGAGCCACTAGTGCTAAACTGCGCCTGCACAATTTCAGTCCAGCTCCAGGCCGCATGGGACAAAGCCAAAAGTTTTCCCTCTACTCTCGCCCCAGACAACCCACAACCCATCATCCACGGAGACCGGGGTGGGGTGTGAATTGAGCTGCGCGGGTGTTGACTGTTGTGGCTCGGGCGCGTTTGTGGTGGCCGCGCCCGCGCTCCAGCCTGCCAGAGCACAGCTCGATAAAAGTAGATTCGAGTCGCAAGCTCCCGCCTGCTCCCAGAACAGACGCACGCCGTTGCCAGGTTATTACTGGAATCGGAGCACGCTTGGCCGCGTGCCGTGCTAATGTGCCATGCGCCGTTGCCGGAGTACGGGATGCGCCGCAGGGGACGCTGCCTGAGCCATTTGCGCTGCACGTGCCACCGTGCAGAATAAAGTGCGGTCTCTGTTTCGAAAGGAAAAAATGTGCGGTCTGGGCTGGGCCTGGGTCGGAGTTGGACTGGCTGGCGCCGGACAGGTTCTGCGGGCGGGCCCTATCGTGGACCACCCGGTCTCATCGGGCCCTCGTGCCAGCCATATCGTTCCTGGTGTAAATAGCATCACGCTCTTAACTAAGCCCAGCCCGGGTGAGCGTAAGCCGTAGGTAAGTAGGACCGCAAGCTATTCTTTCCTCTCTCTCCCAAGACGACTTGAAAAAGACTTCCTCCCCTTGATCTTCGCCGGCGAGCTTGTGGATTCGCCTCCTCTTTGCCTGCCGCTCCGAAGGTCGGTGGTAGGGAGAAGAATCTTGAGATGCGTTTGGTTACCTGCATCATTTTTTGTCCTTTTGCATACTTGTCTCAGTTGGGCCTGATTGAGGATATACAGGCAAAAAACTAACATCTACATGTTGATTGGTTGCCTGCATCTCCTCTCCCTGCATCGTAGTAACGCCTCTATGCACTGTGTTTGGTTGCTCGCATTGATTGTGCTCATAGTAGTGCACGTTGTTTGGTTGTATACACGGGATATAATTAAGAGTTAACAACTGTACACATAACACACAATGTTACATTAGAGTGCCCCGGTGACAGCGGTGGGCGGTGGTCGCCGCGCCGCGACCGAGAACGGAGTCACGGGCGAGCGATCCCATCAGCGGCGCGGTGACCTAGTTGCTAGCATCGTCGCCATAGAGATAGCTTGTGTGGAGTAACGAATAGGAGGGCGTTGAGGCAGAGGATGATGGAGAAAAATTGCAGAGTGCGCGCCATGGCGGTGTCAGTGTAGTAGGAGGCGGAGGAGGAGGATGAAAAGAACGATGATGGCGACGGCGTCAGTGTAGTAGGACGCGAGCGAGGAGGCCGAGAGGAACGACGCCGGCGATGGCTTCAGTGTAGCAGGACATTGGGAGAATGCACACGGGAACGACGATGGCGTGAGTGTAGTAGGACATGGAAGAGGAGGTTGAGAGGAATGACGCCGACGGTGGCGCTAGTGCAACAGCACGCGGGAGAGGAGGCCGTGAAGTTCGAAGCCGGCGGTAACGCCAATGTAGCCGGACACGGAAGAGGTGAGATTAAGGACTGGCATTAACACAAATCACACATATCCATATATACTTTTCACGAGAAATAAGTTGGATCTACTCATCTACGATTGTCAAAACTAATACAAAAGTCATGTGAAACTATAAGATGAAACTACCGGTCAAAGAAAATTTCAAACAGTCGGCCGTGCGCAACAAATTTAATCCAAAATAGCTCCAAAAATGAATATGAAATTGAACATTTACAGTCGACGAAACTATGAACAAATCACAAAAAATAAAATCATAACATCGATAAGCTTCTTTTTCATGTAGAGCTTATCTTGATTTGATACACCATTATGTAAATTAGAAGCGATTAATAATGAACAAGGTTAGGAGTTAAACCAACACACCACGTGCAAACTCATCTACACCTCTGCATGAGAACAAACGAGGCTGCATCCACTGAGCCAGCCACGTGCGCTTCCCCTTTTGGGCCTGGCTCGCGGAAAATGGCCAAATCGAGGGTTCCCAAGGATGCAGGCCCAATGGTGCTTTAAAGTCTGTACTATGCAAGCCCAACAATGAATCCGGGCAACCAAACGGACCAAAATTTTCCTGCGCGGGTCAGGCTGAGGTATATGCAGGCTATCAAACGCGTCACGATGTCTTGACTCCCCTAGTAGATAGTTAGGTTTTTAGTCCTCGCAGATGCGATGTTTGGACGGATGGTGATGCTCCTTCTTCGAGTAAGTCTTTCGGGCTTCGATCCTCCTCAACTTCGTTCTTTGGGACGGATAATGGAGCTCCGGCGTAGATTCCTTCCAGCTTCTTGGGGCGGCGAGGTTAGGATTTCTCGCCATGCGCACATAACATCGATATTTGGTGTCAGGTTCTTCAGATTGATTTAAGGATTTAAAGACGATGATTGCGGCTTCAAGATGCTGGTCCTTAGTGGCGCGTGCACGAAGACTGCACAGTTATTATCGACAAAGTTAGACCGGCTCCGGTATGGGAGCGCTAGCAGAGGCAATTGTCGTTCGATGGTTCATGGACCTCGATGTAACTTTTATTATATGTGAGGTGCTTTGTACTTCCGATAAATCTTTATAATAATTTTGATCCTTCTCGGGAAAATATAGAACCGTAAACAATTGAAGTTCGAATGAGTTGGCCTATGTTTAGAGCATCTACAACTAGACTTTTTTTTCTAAAAATAAAATAAATCAATAGTCGGACCTTTTTTTTGTAGGTGAAAGAATTGTATTACTCGGGACTCCTAAACGTTCGCGGACGCGTCCGGACATGCCTGCGGACAATGACATGTCACGCCTCAAATGTCCGATTTCACAACAAGGTACCTCATTAGTAAAACCGCAAAACTATACAACCACATGCATCGCAATTCGTAAACTACATCTACGTAATCTCACACATAGCGTCCGGCTACTGCATCGATACAATGCCATCGGACTATAAAAATTGGCATGTACATTACATATGAAGCTAAGAAGATTATCCACGGCTATCGTTGCCCTTGTTGTCGCCCTGCGTCTTTGTCGCGGAAGCAACACTCGAAGACGTAAAATGAATCGAGCCGGATCTGCTCTTTGTCGCAGTTGTCCGACCTGTCACAGTCCTCCTTCTCCTCTTTTGGGGGTAGTCCGACCATGGCACAAACCACCTTGGTTTTGCTCTCGGGCGAGGGCGTGTATGCTCCTCATTTGCCGCTCCTCGATGATCCGGGCATGGATGACTTCCTCGTCCAAGGCATGCGTCGCCGCCTCCGCCTCCCACGCCCTCTGCCTCGCACAACAGGCACACCGCTCCCTATAATCATCACACGCCTCCACACCAGAGTTGGAGTGGCCGACGGACTTTACCGTGTCCGGTATGGCTAGTCAGCTTAGGTGGGCTGGGTCATTGCTGTTGCTGCTGCGCTGCACGCCAGGTTTTGTTGGGTCGCGCTAACTGGGCCGGTAGGGTAGACCCTTTTCCTTTTCCTTTTATTTCTTTTTCTCCTTTTTCTCTTTCTTGTTTTGATTTCTGTTTTGAATTTCTAATTTATTTCAAAACCAAACTTGCTCTAAACCAACTCAGAATACTAATAGAAGATTAAACATTTAACTAGGGCCTATGGGGATTTATTTCTTGCCAAATAAAATATATGACCCTATATGAAATATGCCAATTTATTTTTTAATTGATTCAAAAATCAAAGTCACTACAATTATTCTGGGATTTTTTTTATCATAGGCTCAAACTGGGGTTTACTATAATAATTTTATGCCCAAAATAAATATTTAATTTGTCACCCCATTTTGAAATATCAATTTATTCCCTAAATTCCTTTAGGGTTCAATTTAATTTCCAAATTATTTTGGGGTTCCACATAAATCCTAGGGGTTTACAGATATTCTTTACAACCCGAAATATCTAACAAAGGTCACAAGCATTATGTGAGCTCAATTTCTAGTTTTGCTAAATAATCCCTAAACGAAATTTAGGGTTCTTAATAATTACAAAAGTTTTCTTTGTACCACATTTCAGTCCAATAAAAAAATTCCTTTTAAAATTCTGAATAATACAAGCAATCACAATCCATTTTGAATTTTTTTATTTTTCTTTGATTTTTTTAACATTCAGACTTGGGAAAAATCTAGAATGTGACAATTGAGGACAAGGACGTGCTATTGCATTTAGGCTTGCAATCACTTTTGTTTTGTTCACCTCGTAAATTGGATACTATTGTTACTTATAATAATTATCCACTCTGAAACCGACACATTATGGGAGGAAATAAGTACAAAAGTTAGTTTCTTCAAGCTAGATTTAATTCTAATGTAATTCTTAGTTATAAGTTATAACATTCAGAATATGGACAACATGTGACCAATGGTTTTAGTTAATACCCCCTCTATAAACTAATATAAGAGCGTTTAGATCACTAAAGCAGTAATCTAAACACTCTTATATTAGTTCACGGAGGGAGTACTAGATATAATTCATTTCATAAATACAGAACATGTTATTGCATGATTTTGTGAAACGACAAATTTGTTGTTTCAAATAATGATCAGACAGTTGAAAGTATAGCCGGCATTTATGCGCGGGCCATTCTACTAGTATTTTTAAACAATATGATGTATTTTTTTATTCATATATGCCAGAGGCAAAATACATAATCTTTTCTCGTAAAGACAGGGGGGAAATTTGCCTCCAAAAAGAAATGACAGGAGGGAAACTGGTTTTCAGTAGAGAAAAACAGGTTCGTAAATGTCGTATGGGCCATCGTATCACAGTCGTGTCCAATCACGTAACTGCTTGATTTAACTTGTCGTGGGTGAGTTGGGCCACTTGGACTAGCAGTTGGTCTAACCATTTGGGCCCAAGGCCTCGTATTCCCCTTGCCGGTCACAGTCCTGACCGCGCGTGTGACTGCAAGCTTGCTTTGTCACCTTGTCTTTCTCTCTTTTATGCCAACGCGACTGAGAGGCATTTCTCAAACAAACAAAAAGTGACTGAGAGGCGAGAGCGAGATGATACAAAAATGTTAATTTCTAAAAAGTTGTACTAAAGCAGCGATAATGAATATGGATGGGAGAGCCCTAGCATATGTTTACACGAGAAATTTACAACGCTTTACGGATCGACTCTCTTGAGGTACCACGCACTACATCCTCCTCTGATCAAGCGGGAGTATTTGTTACGTGGGCCAAAACAAACTATTACGGTACAAGGCTGCTACAAAATCGAGTAACATATACTACAGTGGTAGATTGAGATATTGGAGAAGTAATTGTTGTATTGATTGGGGCCTCAAGGGCTGTTTATATAGATTACAAAGCTTGGGCTTCAAGACTAGACTAATAGAGATAGATTACAATACGAATATACTTTATACTCTAAGATCCCCCGCAGTCTCAACGTCAGGTGAAACAATGTTGAGGCCCGGAGCGTATGTCGGCGAACGATGCGATGGAGTCCTTTGGTAAAAATGTCGACAAATTGGGCACTTGTAGGAACATGAAGAACGCGAACCTCGCCAAGAGCCACCCTTTCACGAACAAAGTGAATGTCAATCTCAATGTGCTTTGTGCGGCGATGTTGAACTGGATTGGAAGCCATGTATACCGCAGAGATGTTATCACGATGAAACAATGGTAGCACGTGGGAGCCAGACGATGAAGTTCAACGAGAAGCTGCCAGTAGCCACACCGCCTCGGCCACAGCGTGAGCAACCGCCCTATACTCAGCCTCGGCAGAAGACCTCAAACTGTTACGCCTTTTAGAACACCAAGAAACAAGATTATCACCCAAATAAACGCAAAATCCGGATATAGATCGTCGAGTATCTGGACAACCTGCCATCTGCATCGTAATAAATCATCAAGCTTGTAGGTGAAGAAGAATTAATAAGGAGACCGTGATCAAGAGTGCCTTTTAAATAGCGGAGAATGCGTCGACATGAGTCGGATGAGGAGCACGAGGATCATGCATAAAGAGACAGTCTTCTTTGAACTGAATAGGATATTTCGGGGCGAGTAAGAGTGGCATATTGAAGAGCGCCGGTGATGCTACGCTATAAAGTAGGATCGAAGAGGATCACCATCGGTAAGCGGTTTAGCACCAACGTCATTTAGAGTACGAGAGGGTTGACAATCGGACATACGAGCGAGAAAACAAGTCCAAAATGTATGACCGTTGAGAAAGAAAGAGGGAAGATTTTGTGCGAGAAACATGAATACCTAGAAAATGATGAAGAGGACCAAGATCAGTCATGGAAAACTCCCGATTGAGAGAAGAGATGGTATGTTGAAGAAAAGAATCAGAACTAGCCGTGAGAATGATATCATCAACATAAAGCAAGAAGTAGGCAGTGTGAGTAGAAGACTGATAAACAAAGAGAAAAGAATCGGATTTGGAGGGAATAAAGCCTATGGTTTGAATAAAAGTAGCAAATCATTGAAACCATGCACGAGGAGCTTGTTTAAGGCCATAAAGAGATTTGTTGAGGTGACAAACAAAATTTGGAGATGAGAGATTCTCAAAACCAGAGGGTTGCTGACAATAAACAGTTTCATTGAGAGTGCCATGAAGAAAAGCATTTTTAACATCAAGTTGATGAATAGGCCAAGAAGAGGAAACAGCAAGACTAAGAACAACACGAATAGTGCTTGGTTTAACAACAGGAGAAAAGTTTCATCAAAGTCAATACCAGGTTCTTTGGGAGAAACCACGACACACCCAACGAGCTTTGTAACGGCGAGAGTGCCATCGGAATGAAATTTATGACGAAAAACCCATTTGCCGAAACAACGTTAACACCAGGAGGTTTGGGAACAAGAGTCCATGTATTATTTCTTTGAAGAGCTTCAAATTCATCGCGCATAGCGAGAAAGCGAGAGAGGGTCAAGAAGAGCTCGCTTATAACTGGTTGGAATAGGAGAGATGGTTGGGGTGGCGGTAAGATTGAGACGTTTGGTGGGGAGAAGAAATCCTCGTTTTCCACGGGTGCACATGACATGATCATTGGTGAGCGGTGGTATAAGAATGGCATTGGGTGGCGATGGGTTTTCGGTTGAAGAGGACGGTGAGGAAGAAGAATCGGAGGTGGTGGGTGTCGAGGGGTTGCCGTGGTAGGATGTGGTGAGGAAAAGACGGTGGGGTAGAGGATGCGATTCCGGGAGAGGTGGGGGCGGGCAGGAGAGTGGCTAACGTTAGGCGATTCCGGTGAGAGACGGAACAAGATTCCATGGCAGCAGAGATGACCGAAGGCCGAACTAGGGAAGGGGTTTTGGTGGTGGCGGATTGTGGTGGAATTGGTGTTGTGGTTGTAGTGATGAGAAAAAGGAAAAGTATTTTCATCGAATGTGACATGGCGAGAGAGAATGATACGACCGGAAGATGGTTCAAACAACGATATCCTTTGTGATCATCAGAAAGACCAAGGTGAATGCAAGGTAGTGAGCGTGGTTCTAGTTTATTGGAGGCGGTAGAGGCGATGTTGGGAAAGCATAGACAGCGAAAAACACGCAGAAAAGAATAGTCAGGGTGGGAGAGAAAAAGAGATTGGAAAGGCGAATAAAGAGGGCAAGTTTTAGTTGGTCGAATATTAAGAAGGAGTGTGGCGGTAGCGAAGGGCTTCAACCCAAAAGCAGGAAGGAAGAGAGGCTTGTAAAAGCAATGTGCGAAGAACATCATTAATAGAGCGAAGACGGTGTTCAGCTTTACCATTTTGAGAAGATGTATAAGGGCATGAAAAGCGAAGAAGAATGCCTTGGGAGAGAAACGAAGGTGCGGTTTTGGGTGTTATCAAATTCACGACCGTTATTACATTGAATAAATCGAATTGGCAAGCCAAAGTGTGTGATTACATATTGTCGAAAGTTGAGAAAGATTGCAGGTACTTCAGATTTAAGCGCGGAGAGGAAAGGTCCAAGTATAGTGAGAATAATCATCCAAGATCACAAGATAATATTTATAACCGTAAACACTAGGGAACCGGGAGGTCCATAAATCACAGTGAAGTAACTCAAAAGGAAAAGTACTAATGGTAGTAGAGGTTCCAAAAGGTAATCTAACATGTTTGCCGCATTGACATGCATTATAGAGAGAGGGATTATGGGGACTGCTAGAACTAGGGATACAAAATTCTTGGAGTAAAGACGTTAAAGTGTTTTTGCTGGGATGACCGAGGCGACGATGCCATAGATCAACGGATGCGAGCATGGCACGAGGGGTGGATGTGGGCGGCGCCATGAAGAGGATAAAGATCGCCCGTGCTATTGTACCGAGCGAGGACCGCCCCCGTTGTCAGATTCTTCACAGACAAACCAAAAGGGTCAAAGGCCAGGATAACTTTGTTGTCAATGCAAAATTGTGTAACAGAAATAAGATTTTTGATGATGAAAGAAACCACAAGAATATTGCGGAGAAGAAAATTGGCATGAGAGGAAGGGATGTAAGAGTGACCGGTGCATGAAACAGGGATGGTGGAGCCATCGCCAATGGTGATAGTGGAAAAGCGTAGGAAAACAAGCTAACAATAAATTCATATTTGAAGACATATGCATTGATGCACCGTAATCAAAAATCCAATCCAGATTCTGCGTCGTTGAGGACAAAATTGTTCATGGCGTTGATGAAGGCGGCTTGGTCCCAAGCCGGCTGTTGGGGAGGAGCAGAGGGGCCAGGAGCTTGCATGTTGACGTAGGGGATAGCGGATGGGTAGTATGCGATTGGGGCCTGCATGTTGCCGTAGAAGACCGACATGGTGTTGGAAGGCGACGGCGGTCCTGGTGTGCTGGTAGGCGGAGTGGGAGTGGCGGTGTAGACGTGCGTCGGCGGCCTGGTTCCAAGGAGTCCCGGAGAGCCGGTGGCTGGACAAAGACCGGGGCTTCACGTGCCCGTGTACGCAGGAGGGGCACCATACGGCGAGGGGGCCGACCAAGGCATCGGCCAAGCCTGGACGAGGCTAGTCCAAGGATCATGCTGAGTGTTGGGGAACGTAGTAATTTCAAAAAATTTCCTACGCACACGCAAGGATCATGGTGATGCATAGCAACGAGAGGGGAGAGTGTATGTCCACGTACCCTCGTAGACCGTAAGCGGAAGCGTTATAACAACGCTGTTGATGTAGTCGTCGTCTTCACGATCCGACCGATCCAAGTACCGAACGTCACGGCACCTCCGAGTTACTGCACACGCTCAGCTCGATGGCGATCCCGGACTCCGATCCGGCAAAGTGTCGGGGATGAGTTCCACAAGACGACGGCGTGGTGACGATGTTGATGCTCCACCGCAGGGCTTCGCCTAAGCTCCGCGACGATATGACTTCTCCGGCGCAGGGCTTCGCCTAAGCTCTACGACGATATGACCGAAGTGGAATATGGTGGAGGGGGGCACCGCACACGGCTAAGGAACGATCCGTAGATCAACTTGTGTGTCATGGGGTGCCCCCCTGCCCGTATATAAAGGAGCAAGGGAGGGGTGGCGGCCTAGGAGGAGGCGCACCAAGGGGAGTCCTACTCCCACCGGAGTAGGATTCCCCTTCCTAGTCCAACTAGGAGTCCTTCCATGTATTAGGAGTAGGAGACAAGGAAGGGGAAGAGAGAAGGGAAGGAAGGAGGGGTGCGGCCTCCCCTAGTCAATTCGGACTAGGCCATGGGGGCGCGGCCTGCCCTAGGCAGCCCTCTCTCTTTCCCTTGAGGGCCCAATAAGGCCCAATACTTCTCCCGGCGAATTCCCGTAACTCTCCGGTACTCGAAAAATACCCGAATCATTCGAACCTTTCCGAACTCCGAATATAGTCGTCCAATATATCGATCTTTACGTCTCGACCATTTCGAGACTCCTCGTCATGTCCCCGATCTCATCCGGGACTCCGAACTCCTTCGGTACATCAAAACTCATAAACTCATAATATAACTGTCATCGAAACCTTAAGCGTGCGGACCCTACGGGTTCGAGAACTATGTAGACATGACCTAGAACTATTCTCGGTCAATAACCAATAGCGGAACCTGGATGCCCATATTGGCTCCTACATATTCTATGAAGATCTTTATCGGTCGAACCGCATAACAACATACGTTGTTCCCTTTGTCATCGGTATGTTACTTGCCGAGATTCGATCGTCGGTATCCAATACCTAGTTCAATCTCGTTACCGGCAAGTCTCTTTACTCGTTCCGTAATGCATCATTCCGTAACTAACTCATTAGCTACATTGCTTGCAAGGCTTATAGTGATGTGCATTACCGAGAGGGCCCAGAGATACCTCTCCGAGCAATCGGAGTGACAAAACCTAATCTCGAAATCGCCAACCCAACATGTACCTTTGGAGACACCTGTAGTACTCCTTTATAATCACCCGATTCACGTTGTGACGTTTGGTAGCACCCAAAGTGTTCCTCCGGTAAACGGGAGTTGCATAATCTCATAGTTACAGGAACATGTATAAGTCATGAAGAAAGCAATAGCAACATACTAAACAATCGGGTGCTAAGCTAATGGAATGGGTCATGTCAATCAGATCATTCAACCAATGATGTGACCTTGTTAATCAAATGACAACTCCTTTGTCTATGGTTAGGAAACATAACCATCTTTGATTAACAAGCTAGTCTAGTAGAGGCATACTAGTGACACTCTGTTTGTCTATATATTCACACATGTATTATGTTTCCTGTTAATACAATTCTAGCATGAATAATAAACATTTATCATGATATAAGGAAATAAATAATAACTTTATTATTGCCTCTAGGGCATATTTCCTTCACTGAGGAGGCCATGACGACGGAGCTGGTGGCGCGGGAGCGGTGGATGACGGGTTTGGGGGGGAGGTGTTTCGGTAGTTGTAGAGGAAGAGGTAGGGGATGTGGTGCCGGCGGCGCAGAACTCGGCCATGGAGAAGAGGGGCCGAATCGGCCGGGGCGGGTGGCGGAGCCATACCAGATGCGGAAAACCTAGGCGTCAAATACCATGGTAGATTGAGATATTGGAGAAGTAATTGTTGTATTGATTGAGGCCTCAAGGGCTGTTTATATAGATTACAAAACTTGAGCTCTAAAACTAGACTGATAGAGATAGATTACAATACGAATAGACTTTATACTTTAAAATACAGGAAAAAGGAAGATTGGTGCAGGGAAGGGTTTTTTTCTTTTCGAAAAAGAGTCAAAGATTGACTCATCTATTAATTAAGCAGAAGAGAATTGCTCAATTAATTACGGAAAACCGAACAAAAACCGGGTGCCGGGAGGAGTTCACCGCCGTCACCGTGGCATGTAAACCGTGTGGTGCAAAACGAAGAGCATATGGCTGGCGCTGCCTAGAGATTCACGTCTGGCGTTTACTGTTTCTGTTCATCTTGAAGTTCGGGCCGTTCGAGGCGGCCCTCGCGTAGGAAAAAAGAGTAATGGCTACAGACAGTGCTACAGGGCTACCGGCGTTGTTTACTCGGTGCGTCAGCCTCGAAAAGGAGAAAAGAAATGGCGCGCGCGGATCCATGCATGCGGCGGCAAAGGTGAGAAACCAGGAATCAGTGCGTGCGTCCTCTTCCCCGTTCTCGCCATCTTGTTCCCTGGAAATGCCCTAATCATCCGTGCCCACATTGGGCCTCCGTCCGTCCGTCCCATCCAACCAACTGTAATATTGCTCACCGGGACAAGACTTTTGAGCTGTGACTTGTGACATGAAACAAGCCTGTGGAGTAAACAAACTAATTAAATACTACTTCCTACGTTCCTAAATATAAGTCTTTGTAGAGATTCTACTATGGACCATATACGGATGTATGTAGATGCATTTTAGAGTGTAGATTCACTCATTTTGCTTTGTATGTGGTTCATAATAAAATCGCTTCAAAGACTTATATTTAGAAACGGAGGGAGTACATACGTAGATAGATACGCAAGTTATGTAGTACGGTGGCCAAGGTGATGTGGCCGCGTATCTGACTGGCACCTTTTGTGCGGGGTGGCAGCGCAGCATGGCCTCAAGCCATGTACATGTACCGGGCGTCACGCTGCAGAAAAGACAAGAAGCGGACCACGCTCAAGATACCGGGGAAGCACGCAAATTACAGGAGAATGCGAGATACGGTAAACAAGGCAGGGGAGCACGAGCCACCACTGGCTTGGCAGTTGGCGCCATGTGGGTTTCCTTTCTACGCGTACTGTTTCGCTTGGCCGGAGCACCCGCCGCAGCGGTCCATGCATACACGCAGTGCTCCGCAGCGGCGGTGTTTGTTTCGGCAGGCGGCATCGTGCATCCAAAGGAGCGCCACGCTATAGCTTCCTTCACCTGCACGGCGGTCCCTAATGGCTAATGTATGCGAACTACTCCTACGTAAAATGGTAGTATACTAGTATTTCACACACTCTACTCCTCAGAAAATTATCTGAAGTGCAGAAGCTCTTGTAGTTGCATGTCGCCGTATACTCCAGCTCCTCATTTCGTGGCGAAACATATCGGAGGTATTCAACTCTTGTATCCCGGTGTCTCTGCAAGGTTGTCTAGTACTAGTCTACTTGGCATTCGCTCGGTCGCAGGGCACGCGCGTACTACCGTCCCGCGATGCGTGTTGTTCAATGCGCTGCTACCGCTCGATCCCTTTCTTTATTTCGAGGGCACATTGCGTTGCAATGGCTGGCATCTTCTTGCGCTGCACAGAGCAAAGATGGGTCGTACGTACGGCTGGCTGGCTTAACTAGATAGATGCTCCCTCCCTCACTCCTCACTTGGTCAGTGGTTCCTGTACATTTATCACTTCTACAGACTACAGCGCTCTTGTTCACACTGTAGTCTGTAAAGGCAGCTAGACAGCTCGTACTAGTACTACATATCGCAATACAATACCGGTACTATACAACCTTTTTCTTTGATCGTTCGTCCTAGAAATAATTATGGGTGCAATACATGCACACACCGTATGCTGCATTTGCTACTGCCTTTGCTTGGCATCCATTTTTCCCATATACCGAAACCGAAGGCACCACGCATGGAGTACGTCAACACGGCTTTGTTCCTGCAGCTTGGCAGCCGGCAATGGCAAATCCATATACCTGACCGGACGCCGAGAGAGAGGTAGTAGGATGAGAGATCGGCGGGAAGCATTGAAGCATCCATTCATCAGGGATCACAGACCTTGGCGCGTACCGAGTTATGGAACTGCCCGGCGATCGAGCGCACTCAGAGCAGCCCCCCACCACGCCGCAGGCCACAGGCACAGAACTCCCGTGATACCACGAACCTGCCGGGGCGTCGATCTTAGCCGTCGGCGCGCGCGGCTCTGACCAATCCGGCGGCCGGCCTCGATTCCCTCTGGCAGCCAGCGTTTCCCTAGGATCCTTTGACCGGATAAAAAAACTCATGCGACGCCACCCACCGGCAGACGCCCCTTGGGTCTTCTCCCGAGCCTGGTTAATCTCCTTTTCTGCTCCGCTAATCCCGTATTCACATGGCGCTTTATCATATCTTCCCCCGGGCGAGGCGCTTAGCCGACGCGATTAGATCTAACAACCGGATAACAGTTTGAATTGGTGAACTTTTTTTTCGAGCTATGCTCACATGCGGACGGATGCAGGAGGGAGACGACTCGTTTTATTTTTGTTTCTTGCGGGGAGGGAGACGACTCGTTTTACCCTGGTTATTCTATCCGTGGATCATTGCATCTGAATCTGATCGTGAGCAGTACATGTTGGTGGTTGACTAGAATTTTCTATCCAACTTCAACTTGTATTCACGTACTAGCATAAACATTGGAGAGAGTTGTATCAACCACTGAGTCTGCTTCTGATATTGCGTCATGGCATTGCGACCAACTGCGCTCCTCGTTCTTTTCAAGGAATTTAATTCAATTCATGTGATCGAATTGTAGAGAAAAAAAATGTCACCAACGGCCCTTCCATTTGCAATGGATGTTATGGACAGTAGTTTTCATAGATTCAAACATTTTGCGATTGTACCGAATAACTTACTCAAGAATGTGCGGAATACCCCAAATCCAAAAATTACAAGGGTATTGTTCAATGATAGAAAAAAAATTGTGTTCTAATTTTCTTTTTTCTTTTTTCATGCGCATGTAAATAAAACAACAACTTGAATTCACCCAAATTGACAATGCATCGACAACTATCACCATCGGAAACGGGGCCAAGACGCTTTTTTGACACGATAACTTGTCTGGCCATCGGAAACAACAACATTCTTCTTTGCTGCAGTCAATTTCTCTCGGATGCCACACGTAGCAATTGCTTTGATTGAGGAATATTTTTAGGTTCATCTCCGTCACACAATCTTCTCGGTAGTGAACTCTTTCAAGTTTAGCAATCTTCTAAGCTTCATAGATAACCCTCATAGAATTTTACATCAAACTTCTCCGAAGATTATAACAATCTTCTTGGTAGCAAACTATTTGAACTTTAGCAATCTTCTCTACTTTACAGATAACTCTCACATAAGTTTATGACAAACTTCTCCAAAGATTAAAGCAATCTTGTCGGTAGCAAACTCTTAAAAGTTTAACAATCTTCTCTGCTTCACAGATAACAATATCCTAAGTTTATAGCAAACTGGTCTGAACTCCAGAGACCTATTCTTTGTGTGTGCACTAGCAAACACATTAGTCCCGAACTGTTTCTGATCAACAATTCCCAAAACTCCCAGGTCACTCAATGGCACCAACAAGTAATCACAGTTTGAAGCTTAAGGAGGCAATAACCACAAGTGTTGGAGTTGAAGATGTATTCCTAAGCTCACTACTTGGAGGGTGGTAATATTCTTTGGGAAGGTGGAGGCCAACAACACCCTCAACGGACATGAATGTCTTACTTAGGTGTTTGAGTGTGTAGGATCAAAAGTATGTCTAGAGGGGGGGGGGGTGATTAGACTACTTGACCAAATAAAAATCTAGCATTTTCCCAATTTTAAGTCTTAGCAGGTTTTAGCAACTTAGCACTAGTCAAGCAATCAACCTACACATGCAAGTCTAAGAGTGTAGCAGCGGAATGTAAAACATTGCAAATGAAGGTAAAGGGAGGAGTTTGGAGGGAGCAAACACAATGTAGACACAGAGATTTTTGGCGTGGTTCCGATAGATGGTGCTATCGTACATCCACGTTGATGGAGACTTCAACCCACGAAGGGTAACGGTTGCGCGAGTCCACTGAGGGCTCCACCCACGAAGAAGCAACCTTGTCTATCCCACCATGGCCATCACACACGAAGGACTTGCCTCACTAGGGTAGATCTTCACGAAGTAGGCGATCTCCTTGACCGTACAAACTCCTTGGTTCAACTCCACAATCTTGACGGAAGCTCCCAAGTGACACCTAACCAATCTAGGAGACACCACTCTCAAAAAGGTAATAGATGGTGTGTTGATGATGAACTCCTTGCTCTTGTGCTTCAAATGATAGTCTCCCCAACACTCAACTCTCTCTCACAGATTTGGATTTGGTGGAAAGATGATTTGAGTGGAAAGTAACTTGGAGAAGGCTAGAGATTAAGATTCATATGGTTGGAATGGAATATCTTGGTCTCAACACATGAGTAGGTGGTTCTCTCTCAGAAAACGTATGCTGGAAGTGTAGGCTTGTTCTGACGGCTCTCTCCATGAATGAAGAGTGGGTGGAGGGGTATATATAGCCTCCACAAAAAATCTAATCGTTACACACAAATTGCCAAACTCGGTGGGACCGAATAATGAAACCCGGTCAGACTGATTTAGTTCAAAATGTGAATGTTAGGATTTTCGGTGGGACTGACATGTCAACTCGGTGGGACCGATTTCATTAGGGTTAGGGCATAACGTAATCTCGGTGAGACCGATTACACAAACTCGGCGGGACCGATTTTGGTAATAAGCTAACCAGAGAGTTGGTCAGGCAAACTCGATGGGACCGATTCTCTCATCTCGATGAGACCGAAATGTTACGAAGGGGAAACAGAGAGTTTGCATTGCGAACTCAGTGGGACCGATTGCTCATCTCTGTTGGACCGAAACATTACGAAGGGAAACAGAGAGTTTGCAATCCCATCTCGGTGAGACCGAGATCCCTATCGGTGAGACCGAAGTGACTAGGGTTTGTGGTAGTGGCTATGTCAAGTGAACTCGGTGGTGCGGGATAGAATGTTTCGGTGGGGCCGAGTTTGACTTTCGGTTTGGGACATATGTGGATATGAGAAAGTGGTTGAGGGTTCTTGTAGCATATCACTAAGCATTTTGAGCAAGCAACCCATTAAGAAACACCTCATCCCCTTTTAATAGTATTGGCTTTTCCTATGGACTCAATGTGATCTTGGATCACTAAAAGTAAAATGTAGAGTCTTGAGCTTTAGAGCTTGAGCCAATCTTTTGTCCTTAGCATTTTGAGGGGTCCACATTCCTAATACATGCCGTGCCAATCATTGAGCTTTCCTGAAATATTTATCTTGAAATAGCATTAGCTCAATGAGCTATATATTGTTAGGAATTACCAAAACCACCCATGGATAGTTGCACTTTCAATCTCCCCCTTTTTGTTAATTGATGACAACATATAGATCAAAGCTTCAACAAATGATCATAAGATTGAAATACATCGTCGCTTTGAGAAGTATGTGATAAGCAAGAGCTCCCCCTAAATTTGTGCATTATTTAAAATTTGCTTTTGAATGCAAATGCACAATCGATTAGGATCATGGGTTACTCTTCCATGTCACATACATCTTGGTGGAGCACTCAAAATGATGGAAATTAAAAGCATGCACTCATCACCAAACAAAGTGAATGGTCATAAGAGATAATACCATCCAAGCAAGCATTAAAGTAGCATATGATCAAACACATGATCAAACATGTATCTCACACACAGACATAAAGTATCAACCAAGCACACAATAAAGTTCAAGCAAAAGCAAGAGAGGCAAATAAGCAAAACACTCACTCGAAGCCTATGAACTATACATTTCTCCCCGTTTGGCAACAAGTTACCAAAAAGTTCGAAAATGCATAGTGCTATGCGTCTCTCAGGCTTGGTCTTCGGGAGGTGGTGTAGAGAGAAATCCAAGGACGAAGGCATCAGTTGATGTAGTTGGAGCTGGTGGAGTGGCTGCTGGAGGTGGCACTGAAGCTGTAGCTGCTGGTGCTGATGATGTAGCTCTAGTATCTGGTACTGGCACTGCAGCAGACCTCTGGCCTCTAGGCACTCTGCGAAAAGCATCTGTAGTAGCCTTCCCCTTCTTCTTTTCTGCATCCTCCTGGAGCTGTGACTTTCAGATCAAGTTCATAGAACTTGGTCTCTATGATCCTCTCCAAGCTCTCCTGATTCTGAGTCAGGGTGGCCAAACCCTTCTCAATCCTCAAAGTAGATTGGATCAGATATGCTAGCTGATCTTGCTTTCTCTTCAAGAACACTTGATATGCCTCTTCAACACTTGGCATCTTTGCATCTTTTTCTGCCTTTGCTTTAGCTCTCTTCTCCGGTGCTTGTGCTGATGAAGGTTCATTCTCATTCATGACAACTTCATTATCTTCAAATTCTGGGAGCAAGGGTAAATGCTCTTTGTCCAACAAGTAAGTGCCTATGCCCATCTTGGAGTTGATGAGCACCTAAATGTGTGGAGCATACCCACAAGATCTCTTCTGGTCAGCAGCTATCCTCTTGATTGTCTCTATAATTAGACTCATGACCTTGAATTTTTGAGGGACATCAAAGATTTGCAGCAAGTTGATGGAATGTCCTCTTATCATCTTGTGATCTCCAGACTAGGGTAACAATGGATGCCTTAGGATGGTGTTGATAGTAGGCAGACCAGACAACAAATAATGCAGAGATCCAAGCTTGTGTGTCTCCAAAGCTTTATCAGGGATCTCTTTGTACATATTTGCCATAGAGTTGTGGTCTTTCTTCTTCTTGGCATACACATCCAAATCACCCTCATGCTCTTTTGGGGCATTGATCAACTTGGCCCATTCTTCAACAGTTGATTAATACCTAGTACCTTCAGACATCCATACTATCCTTCCATCTGGATAGAAATGAGCAGTGGAGTAAAATTTGCATGATCAGCTCATCATTCCATTTGGCGAGCTTCTGTCCAACGAACTTGTCAACTCCACAAGCTTTGAATCTTTCTTGTACACCTGGGAAGTGATCTTCATTCTCTTTGATATATTCCCAATCAACCCATCTCATGTCACAGACAATTGGCTTCTTGTCAAGCAGAATAGTCTCATAGAAATCTTGTTGTTCTTTGGTGTGAAACCTGTAGTCCACATCAGTTTTTCTCCTCACAACATAGGGATCAGACCGTCTCCACAATCTCAATCCTACATCTTTCCTTATTTGCATGTCCTGAGCCACTGGATGAGTGTCATTGTGGTCTGGAATTTATTTTTGGCTTCAATTTTCTCAGCACTAGGGCTTCTTCATCCTCTTCATCAACCTTGGGCATTGGGGCCTTGTTCTTCTCTTCAGTAGGAATGTTTCTGGTGCTTCTCTTGAGCTTAGTAGGGTTCTGAGCTTGAGCTGTTCCTTTGGGAGCAGTCTTGGGCTTTGATGGAGCAGCCCCTGACTTGATAGCATCTCCCATAAGCTTCTGAGATTTGGGTGCTGGAGCAACTGTTGGGGAACGTAGCAGAAATTCAAAATTTTCTATGCAACACCAAGATCAATCTATGGAGTAATCTAGCAACGAGGGGAAGGAGAGTGCATCTACATACCCTTGTAGATCGCTAAGCGGAAGCGTTACAAGAACGCGGATGAAGGAGTCGTACTCGCAGCGATTCAGATCGCGGTTGATTCCGATCTAAGCACCGAACAACGGTGCCTCCGCGTTCAACACATGTACAACCCGGGGACGTCTCCTCCTTCTTGATCTCTAGGTCATATTGTAAATGCTGCTTCCACGCTCCACTTGAAGCTATTCCAAATGGTTGCTCCACTATACGTATCCGGTTTGCTACTCAAAGTCACTCGGATAGGTGTTAAAGCTTGCATCGACGTAACCCTTTACGCCGAACTCTTTATCACCTCCATAATCGAGAAACATGTCCTTATTTACTCCAAGGACAATTTTGACCCATTGTCCAACGATCCATTCCTGGATCATTCTTGTACCCTTGACCGACTCATGGCAAGGCACACTTCGATGCGGTACACAACATAGCATACTATAGAGCCTAAATGCGAAGCATAGGGGCGACCTTCGTCCTTTCTCTCTCTCTGCCGTGGTCGAGCTCTAACTCTTAACTTCATACCTTACAACTCGGAAAGAACTCCTTCTTTGGTCGATCCATCTTGAACACCTTCAAGATCATGTCAAGGTATGTGCTCATTTGAAAGTACCATTAAGCGTTTTGATCTATCCTTATAGATCTTGATGCTCAATGTTCAAGCAGCTTAATCCAGGTTTTCTATTGAAAAGCACTTTTCAAATAACCCTATATGCTTTCCAGAAATTATACATCATTTCTGATCAACAATATGTCAACAACATATACTCATCAGAAATTCTATAGTGATCCCACTCACTTCTTTGGAAATACAAGTTTCTCATAAACTTTGTATAAACCCAAAATCTTTGATCATCTCATCAAAGCGTACATTCCAACTCCGAGATGCTTACTCTAGTCCTTAGAAGGATTGCTGGAGCTTTGCATACTTGTTAGCGTCTTTCAGGATTGTCAAAACCTTCTGGTTGTATCACATACAATCTTTCCTCAAGAAAATTGTCGAGGAAACAATGTTTTGACATCCTATCTGCAAGATTTCATAAATAATGCGAATCGCTAATCCAATTCCAACAAACTCTTAGCATCGCTACGAGTGAGAAAGCCTCACCATAGTCAACTCCTTGAACTTGTCGGAAATCATCTTAACGACAAGTCGAGCTTTCTTAATGGTGATACATACCATCATTGTCCGTCTTCCTTCCAAAATCCATCTGTACCCAATAGCCTTACGACCATCAAGTAGTTCTTCCAAAGTCTACACTTTGTTTTCATACATGGATCCTCTCTCGGATTTTATGGCCTCGAGCCATTTGTCGGAATCCGGGCCCACCATCGCTTCTCCATAGCTCGTAGGTTCATTGTTGTCTAGCAACATGACCTTCAAGACATGATTACTGTACCATTTGAAGTAGTACGCATCCTTGTCACCCTACGAGGTTCGGTAGTGACTTGATCCGAAGTTTCATGATCACTATCATCAACTTCCACTTCAATTGGTGTAGGTGCCATAGGAACAACTTCATGTGCCCTGCTACACACTGGTTGAAGTGATGGTTCAATAACCTTATCAAGTCTCCACCATCCTCCCACTCAACTTTCGAGACAAACTTTTCCTCGAGAAAGGACCCGATTCAAGAAACAATCCCTATTGCTTTCGGATCTGAATTAGGAGGTATACCCAACTGTTTTGGGTGTCCTATGAAGATGTATTTATCCGCTTTGGTTCGAGCTCATCACCTGAAACCTTTTTCACATAAGCGTCACAGCCCCAAACTTTTAAGAAAGCGACAACTTAGGTTTCTCAAAACCATAGTTCATACGGTGTCGTCTCAACGGAATTACGTGGTGCCCTATTTAAAATGAGTGCGATTGTCTCTAATGCCTAACCCATGAGCGATAGTGGTAATTCGATAAGAGACATCATGGTACGCACCATATCCAATAGGGTGCAACTATGATGTTCGGATACACCATCACACTATGGTGTTCCAGGCGGTATTAATTGTGAAACAATTTCCACAATGTCTTAATTGCGTGCCAAAACTCGTAACTCAGATATTCATCTCTATAATCATATCATAGACATTTTATCCTCTTGTCACGAAGATCTTCAACTTCACTCTGAAATTACTTGAACCATTCAATAATTCAGACTTGTATTTCATCAAGTAAATATACTCAGTATCTACTCAAATCATCTGTGAAGTAAGAACATAACGATATCCACTGCGTGCCTCAGCACTCATTGGACTGCACACATCAAAATGTATTACTTCCAACAAGTTGCTTTCTTGTTCCATTTTACTGAAAACGAGGCTTTCAGTCATCTTGCCCATGTGGTATGATTTGCATGTCTCAAGTGATTCAAAATCAAGTGAGTCCAAACGGTCCATTTGCATGGGGTTTCTTCGTGCATGTACACCAATAGACATGGTTCGCATGTCTCAAACTTTTCAAAAACGAGTGAGTCCAAAGATCCATCAACATGGAGCTTCTTCATGCGTTTTATACCAATATGACTTACATGGCAGTGCCACAAGTAGGTGGTACTATCATTACTATCTTATATCTTTTGGCATGAACATGTGTATCACTACGATCGAGATTCAATAAACCATTCATTATAGGTGCAAGACCATTGAAGGTATTATTCAAATAAACAGAGTAACCATTATTCTCCTTAAATGAATAAGCGTATTGCGATAGACATAATCCAATCATGTCTATGCTCAACGCAAACACCAAATAACAATTATTTAGGTTTAACACCAATCTCGATGGTAGAGGGAGCGTGCGATGCTTGATCACATCAAGCTTGGAAGAACTTCCAACACATATCGCCACTCACCTTTAGCTAGTCTCCGTTTACTCCATGACCTTTTATTTCGAAAGTTACTAACACTTAGCAACCGAACCGGTATCTAATACCCTGGTGCTACTAGGAGTACTAGTAAAGTACACATTAACATAATGTATATCCAATATACTTCTATCGACCTTGCCAGCCTTCTCATCTACCAAGTATCTAGGGTAATTATGCTCCAGTGGCTGTTCCCTTATTACGTAAGCACTTAGTCTCGTGTTTGGGTTCAACCTTGGGTTTCTTCACTAGAGCAAGAACTGATTTGCCGTTTCATGAAGTATCCCTTCTTTCCCTTGCCCTTCTTGAAACTAGTGGTTTCACCAACCATCAACAATTTGATGCTCCTTCTTGATTTCTACTTTCATGTGTCAAACATCGCGAATATCTCAAGGATCATCATATCTATCCCTGATATGTTACAATTCATCATGAAGCTCTAGCAGCTTGGTGGCAATGACTTTGGAGAAACATCACTATCTCATCTGGAAGATCAACTCCCACTCGATTCAAGTGATTGTTGTACTCGGACAATCGAGCACAAGCTCAACGATTGAGCTTTTCTCCCTTAGTTTGCAGGCTAAGAAAATCGTCGGAGGTCTTATACCTCTTGACGTGGGCACGATCCTGAAATCCCAATTTCAGCCCTCGAAACATCTCATATGTTCCGCGACATTTCGAAATCGTCTTTGGTGCCTCAACTCTAAACTGTTTAACTGAACTATCACGTAGTTATCAAAACGTGTATGTCAGATGTTCGCGACATCCACAGACGATGTTCGAGGTTCAGCACACTGAACGGTGCATTAAGGACATAAGCCTTCTATGAAGCAACGAGGACAATCCTCAGTTTACGGATCTAGTCCGCATAATCGCTACTATCAACTTTCAACTAAATTTTTCTCTAGGAACATATTTAAAACAGTAGAACTAAAGCGCGAGCTTACGACATAATTTGCAAAGACCTTTTGACTATGTTCAGGATAATTAAGTTCATCTTATGAACTCCCACTCGATGGACATCCCTCTAGTCATCTAAGTGATTACATGATCCGAGTCAACTAGGCCGTGTCCGATCATCACGTGAGACGGACTAGTCATCATCGGTGAACATCTTCATGTTGATTGTATCTACCATATGACTCATGCTCGACCTTTCGGTCTCTTGTGTTCCGAGGCCATGTCTGTACATGCTAGGCTCGTCAAGTCAACCTAAGTGTTCCGCGTGTGTAAATCTGGCTTGCACCCGTTGTATGTGAACGTTAGAATCTATCATACCCGATCATCACATGGTGCTTCGAAACAACGAACTTTCGCAACGGTGCACAGTTAGGGGGAACACTTTCTTGAAATTTTAATGAGGGATCATCTTATTTACTACCGTGTTCTAAGCAAATAAGATGCATAAACATGATAAACATCACATGTAGTCAAAAAGTGACATGATATGGCCAATATCATTTTGCTCCTTTTGATCTCCATCTTCGGGGCTCCATGATCATCATTGTCACCGGCATGACACCATGATCTCCATCATCGTGTCTCCATGAAGTTGTCTTGCCAACTATTACTTCTACTACTATGGCTAGCAATTTAGCAATAAAGTAAAGTAATTACATGGCGTTGTTCATTGACACGCAGGTCATACAATAAATTAAGACAACTCCTATGGCTCCTGCCGGTTGTCATACTCATCGACATGCAAGTCGTGATTCCTATTACAAGAACATGATCAATCTCATACATCACATATCATTCATCACATTCTTTTGGCCATATCACATCACATAGCATACCCTGCAAAAACAAGTTAGACATCCTCTAATTATTGTTTGCATGTTTTACGTGGCTGCTATGGGTTTCTAGCAAGAACGTTTCTTACCTACGCAAAAACCACAACGTGATATGTCAATTGCTATTTACCCTTCACAAGGACCCTTTTCATCGAATCTGATCCGACTAAAGTGGGAGAGACTGGCACCCGCTAGCCACCTTATGCAACAAGTGCATGTCAGTCGGTGGAACCTGTCTCACGTAAGTGTATGTGTAAGGTCGGTCCGGGCCGCTTCATCCCACAATACCGTCGAAACAAGATTGGACTAGTAACGGTAAGCATATTGAACAAAATCAACGCCCACAACAACTTGTGTTCTACTCGTGCATAGAAACTACGCATAGACCTAGCTCATGATGCCACTGTTGGGGAACGTAGCAGAAATTTAAAATTTTCTACGCAACACCAAGATCAATCTATGGAGTAATCTAGCAACGAGGGGAAGGAGAGTGCATCTACATACCCTTGTAGATCGCTAAGCGGAAGCGTTACAAGAACACAGATGAAGGAGTCGTACTCGCAGCGATTCAGATCGCGGTTGATTACGATCTAAGCACCGAACAACGGTGCCTCCGCGTTCAACACACGTACAACCGGGGCGTCTCCCCTTCTTGATCCAGCAAGGGAGAGGATAAGTTGAGGAGAACTCCGACAACACGACGGCATGGTGGTGATGGAGCTCGTGGTTCTCCAAGCAGGCTTCGCCAAGCACTACGGAGGAGGAGGAGGTGTTGGCGGAGGGAGAGGGCTGCGCCCGGGGATGGGTGCGGCGGCCCACTCACTCTCTCACTATATATCGGGGTACGGGAGGTGGGGGTCCCGCCCTAGGGTTCCCTAGGGGAGGGGCGGCGGCCATAGGGGAAACCCTAGATGGGTTTTGGCGCCCCATCCCCTAGGAAACTTGCCCCCAAGCCGGGAGGGGTGGCTGCCCTAGGGGTGGCGCCCCCACCTCTCCAGGTTAAGTGAGATGGGGTGGGAGGGGCGCTCAGCCCCTTAGTGGGCTGATGTGCCCTCTCCCCTTAGCCCATAAGGCCCCGCAAAGCTTGACAGGGCCTCCGAAACCCCTTTCGGACACGCTGGTCATCACCTGGTACCCCCGAAACAATTCCGGACTCTAATACCCTTCGTCCAATATACCGATCTTCACTTGTGGACCATTCCGGAGCTCCTCGTCATGTCCGAGATCTCATCCCAGACTCCGAACAACCTTCGGTAACCACATACTATTTCCCATAACAACTCTAGCGTCACCGAACCTTAAGTGTGTAGACCCTACGGGTTCGGGAACCATCTGCAGAACATGACCGAGACGTTCTCCGGTCAATAACCAACAGCGGGATCTGGATACCCATGTTGGCTCCCACATGTTCCACGATGATCTCATCGGATGAACCACGATGTCAAGGATTCAAGCAATCCCGTGTGCAATTCCCTTTGTCTACCGGTATAGTACTTGCCCGAGATTCAATCGTCGGTATCCCGATACCTTGTTCAATCTCGTTACCGGCAAGTCTCTTTACTCGTCCCGTAACACATCATCCCGTGATCAACCCCTTGGTCACATTGTGCACATTATGATGATGTCCTACCGAGTGGGCCCATAGATACCTCTCCGTCTGCGGAGTGACAAATCCAGTCTTGATTCGTGCCAACCCAATGCACACTTTCGGAGATACCCGTAGTGCACCTTTATAGCCACCCGATTCGTTGTGACGTTTGGTACACCCAAAGCATTCCTACGGTATCCGGGAGTTGCACAATCTCTTGGTCTAAGGAAATGATACTTGACATTAGAAAAGCTTTAGCATACGAACTACACGATCTTTGTGCTAGGCTTAGGTTTGGGTCTTTTCCATCACATCATTCTCCTAATGATGTGATCCCGTTATCAACGACATCCAATGTCCATGGTCAGGAAACCATAACCATCTATTGATCAACGAGCTAGTTAACTAGAGGCTTACTAGGGACATGGTGTTGTCTATGTACCCACACATGTATATGAGTTTCCTATCAATACAATTATAGCATGGATAATAAAGCGATTATCATGAGCAAGGAAATATAATAATAATAACTAATTTATTATTGCCTCTAGAGCATATTTCCAACAGTCTCCCACTTGCACTAGAGTCAATAATCTAGTTCACATCACCATGTGATTAACACTCACAGGTCACATCGCCATGTGACCAACATCCAAAGAGTTTACTAGTGTCACTAAACTAGTTCACATCATCATGTGATTAAGACTCAATGAATTCTGGGGTTTGATCATGTTTTGCTTGTGAGAGAGGTTTTAGTCAACGGGTCTGCAACATTCAGATCCGTATGCACTTCGCAAATCTCTAGGTCATATTGTAAATGCTGCTTCCACGCTCCACTTGAAGCTATTCCAAATGGTTGCTCCACTATACGTATCCGGTTTGCTGTCACTCGGATAGGTGTTAAAGCTTGCATCGACATAACCCTTTACGCCGAACTCTTTATCACCTCCATAATCGAGAAACATGTCCTTATTTACTCCAAGGACAGTTTTGACCGCTGTCCAACGATCCATTCCTGGATCATTCTTGTACCCCTTGACTGACTCATGGCAAGGCACACTTCCGGTACACAACATATCATACTATAGAGCCTACGTCTGAAGCATAGGGGACGACCTTCGTCCTTTCTCTCTCTTCTGCCGTGGTCGAGCTTTAACTCTTAACTTCATACCTTACAACTCAGGCAAGAACTCCTTCTTTGACTGATCCATCTTGAACACCTTCAAGATCATGTCAAGGTATGTGCTCATTTGAAAGTACCATTAAGCGTTTTGATCTATCCTTATAGATCTTGATGCTCAATGTTCAAGCAGCTTAATCCAGGTTTTCTATTGAAAACACTTTTCAAATAACCCTATATGCTTTCCAGAATTATACATCATTTCTGATCAACAATATGTCAACAACATATACTCATCGAAATTCTATAGTGCTCCCACTCACTTCTTTGGAAATACAAGTTTCTCATAAACTTTGTATAAACCCAAAATCTTTGATCATCTCATCAAAGCGTACATTCCAACTCCGAGATGCTTACTCTAGTCCTTAGAAGGATTGCCGGAGCTTTGCATACTTGTTAGCGTCTTTCGTGATTGTCAAAACCTTACGGTTATATCACATACAATCTTTCCTCAAGAAAATTGTCGAGGAAACAATGTTTTGACATCCTATACGCAAGGTTTCATAAATAATGCAAGAATCGCTAATCCAATTCCAACAAACTCTTAGCATCGCTTCTGGTGAGAAAGCCTCACCGTAGTCAACTCCTTGAACTTGTCGGAAATCATCTTAACGACAAGTCGAGCTTTCTTAATGGTGATACATACCATCATTGTCCGTCTTCCTTCCAAAATCCATCTGTACCCAATAGCCTTACGACCATCAAGTAGTTCTTCCAAAGTCTACACTTTGTTTTCATACATGGATCCTCTCTCGGGTTTTATGGCTTCGAGCCATTTGTCGGAATCCGGGCCCACCATCGCTTCTCCATATCTCGTAGGTTCATTGTTGTCTAGCAACATGACCTTCAAGACATGATTACTGTACCATTTGAAGTAGTACGCATCCTTGTCACCCTACGAGGTTCGGTAGTGACTTGATCCGAAGTTTCATGATCACTATCATCAACTTCGACTTCAATTGGTGTAGGTGCCACAGGAACAACTTCCTGTGCCCTGCTACACACTGGTTGAAGTGATGGTTCAATTACCTTATCAAGTCTCCACCATCCTCCCACTCAATTTTCGAGACAAGCTTTTCCTCGAGAAAGGACCCGATTCAAGAAACAATCCCTATTGCTTTCGGATCTGAATTAGGAGGTATACCCAACTGTTTTGGGTGTCCTATGAAGATGTATTTATCCGCTTTGGGTTCAAGCTCATCAGCCTGAAACCTTTTTCACATAAGCGTCACAGCCCCAAACTTTTAAGAAACGACAACTTAGGTTTCTCAAAACCATAGTTCATACAGTGTCGTCTCAACGGAATTACGTGGTGCCCTATTTAAAGTGAGTGCGGTTGTCTCTAATGCCTAACCCATGAACGATAGTGGTAATTCGATAAGAGACATAAAGGTACGCACCATATCCAATAGGGTGCAACTATGATGTTCGGACACATCATCATACTATGGTGTTCCAGGCGGTATTAATTGTGAAACAATTTCCACAATGTCTTAATTGCGTGCCAAAACTCGTAACTCAGATATTCATCTCTATGATCATATCATAGAAATTTTATCCTCTTGTCACGAAGATCTACAACTTCACTCTGAAATTACTTGAACCATTCAATAATTCAGACTTGTGTTTCATCAAGTAAATATACTCACTATCTACTCAAATCATCTGTGAAGTAAGAACATAACGATATCCACTACGTGCCTCAGCACTCATTGGACTCTACACATCAAAATGTATTACTTCCAACAAGTTGCTTTCTTGTTCCATTTTACTGAAAACGAGGCTTTCAGTCATCTTGCCCATGTGGTATGATTTGCATGTCTCAAGTGATTCAAAATCAAGTGAGTCCAAACGGTCCATTTGCATGGGGTTTCTTCATGCATATACACCAATAGACATGGTTCGCATGTCTCAAACTTTTCAAAAACGAGTGAGTCCAAAGATCCATCAACATGGAGCTTCTTCATGCGTTTTATACCAATATGACTTACATGGCGATTGCCACAAGTAGGTGGTACTATCATTACTATCTTATATCTTTTGGCATGAACATGTGTATCACTACGATCGAGATTCAATAAACCATTCATTATAGGTGCAAGACCATTGAAGGTATTATTCAAATAAACAGAGTAACCATTATTCTCCTTAAATGAATAACCGTATTGCGATAGACATAATCCAATCATGTCTATGCTCAACGCAAACACCAAATAACAATTATTTAGGTTTAACACCAATCTCGATGGTAGAGGGAGCATGCGATGCTTGATCACATCAAGCTTGGAAAAACTTCCAACACATATCGCCAGCTCACCTTTAGCTAGTCTCCCTTTACTCCGCAGCCTTTTATTTCGAGTTACTAACACTTAGCAACCGAACCGGTATCTAATACCCTGGTGCTACTAGGAATACTAGTAAAGTACACATTAACATAATGTATATCCAATATACTTCTATCGACCTTGCCAGCCTTCTCATCTACCAAGTATCTAGGGTAATTATGCTCCAGTGGCTGTTCCCCTTATTACAGAAGAACTTAGTCTCGGGTTTGGGTTCAACCTTGGGTTTCTTCACTAGAGTAGCAGCTGATTTGCCGTTTCATGAAGTATCCCTTCTTGCCCTTGCCCTTCTTGAAACTAGTGGTTTCACCAACCATCAACAATTTGATGCTCCTTCTTGATTTCTACTTTCGCGGAATCAAACATCGCAAATATCTCAATGATCATCATATCTATCCCTGATATGTTACAGTTCATCACGAAGCTCTGGCAGCTTGGTGGCAATGACTTTGGAGAAACATCACTATCTCATCTGGAAGATCAACTCCCACTCGATTCAAGTGATTGTTGTACTCAGACAATCTGAGCACAAGCTCAACGATTGAGCTTTTCTCCCTTAGTTTGCAGGCTAAGAAAATCGTCGGAGGTCTTATACCTCTTGACGTGGGCACGAGCCTGAAATCCCAATTTCAGCCCTCGAAACATCTCATATGTTCCGTGACGTTTCGAAATCGTCTTTGGTGCCTCAACTCTAAACTGTTTAACTGAACTATCACGTAGTTATCAAAACGTGTATGTCAGATGTTCGCAACATCCACAGACGACATTCGAGGTTCAGCACACTAAGCGGTGCATTAAGGACATAAGCCTTCTACGAAGCAACGAGGACAATCCTCAGTTTACGGACCTAGTCCGCATAATCGTACTAACAACTTTCAACTAAATTTTTCTCTAGGAACATATTTAAAACAGTAGAACTAAAGCACGAGCTTACGACATAATTTGCAAAGACCTTTTGACTATGTTCAGGATAATTAAGTTCATCTTATGAACTCCCACTCAGATGGACATCCCTCTAGTCATCTAAGTGATTACATGATCCGAGCCAACTAGGTCGTGTCCGATCATCACGTGAGACGGACTAGTCATCATCGGTGAACATCTTCATGTTGATCGTATCTACCATACGACTCATGCTCGACCTTTCGGTCTCTTGTGTTCCGAGGCCATGTCAGTACATGCTAGGCTCGTCAAGTCAACCTAAGTGTTTCACGTGTGTAAATCTGGCTTACACCCGTTGTATGTGAACGTTAGAATCTATCACACCCGATCATCACGTGGTGCTTGAAACAACGAACTTTCCTTAGCGGTGCACGATTAGGGGAACACTTTCTTGAAATTTTAATGAGGGATCATCTTATTTACTACCATCGTTCTAAGCAAATAAGATGCATAAACATGATAAACATCACATGTAATCAAAAAGTGACATGATATGGCCAATATCATTTTGCTCCTTTTGATCTCCATCTTTGGGGCTCCATGATCATCATTGTCACCGGCATGACACCATGATCTCCATCATCGTGTCTCCATGAAGTTGTCTCGCCAACTATTACTTCTACTACTATGGCTAACAGTTTAGCAATAAAGTAAAGTAATTACATGGCGTTGTTCATTGACACGCAGGTCATACAATAAATTAAGACAACTTCTATGGCTCCTGCCGGTTGTCATATTCATCGACATGCAAGTCGTGATTCCTATTACAAGAACATGATCAATCTCATACATCACATATCATTCATCACATTCTTTTGGCCATATCACATCACATAGCATACCCTGCAAAAACAAGTTAGACGTCCTCTAATTGTTGTTTGCATGTTTCTGATGGCTGCTATGGGTTTCTAGCAAGAACGTTTCTTACCTACGCCAAAAACCACAACGTGATATGTCAATTGCTATTTACCCTTCACAAGGACCCTTTTCATCGAATCCGATCCGACTAAAGTGGGAGAGACTGGCACCCGCTAGCTACCTTATGCAACAAGTGCATGTCAGTCGGTGGAACCTGTCTCACGTAAGTGTACGTGTAAGGTCGGTCCGGGCCGCTTCATCCCACAATACTGTCGAAACAAGATTGGACTAGTAACGGTAAGCATATTGAACAAAATCAACGCCCATAACAACTTGTGTTCTACTCGTGCATAGAAACTACGCATAGACCTAGCTCATGATGCCACTGCTGGGGAACGTAGCAGAAATTCAAAATTTTCTACGCAACACCAAGATCAATCATGGAGTAATCTAGAAACGAGGGGAAGGAGAGTGTATCTACATACCCTTGTAATCGCTAAGCGGAAGCGTTACAAGAACGCGGATGAAGGAGTCGTACTCGCAGCGATTCAGATCGCGGCTGATTCCGATCTAAGCACCGAACAACGGTGCCTCCGCGTTCAACACACGTACAGCCCGGGGATGTCTCCTCCTTCTTAATCTAGCAAGGGGAGAGGAGAAGTTGAGGGAGAACTCCGACAGCACGACGACATGGTGGTGATGGAGCTCGTGGTTCTGCGGCAGGGCTTCGCCAAGCACTACAGCGGAGGAGGAGGTGTTGAAGGAGGGAGAGGGCTGCGCCAGGGGAAGGGTGCGGCTGTCCTCTCTCTCTCTCACTATATATAGGGGGAAGGGAGGAGGGGGAGGCGCCCTAGGGTTCCCTAGGGGAGGGGCAGCAGCCATAGGGGAAACCCTAGATGGGTTTTGGTGGCCCCACCCCCTAGGAAACTTGGCCCCCAAGCCTGGAGGGGTGGCTGCCCTAGGGGTGGCGCCCCCACCTCTCCAGGTTAAGTGAGATGGGGTGGGAGGGACGCTCAACCCCTTAGTGGGCTGATGTGCCCTCTCCCCTTGGCCCATAAGGCCCCCAAAGCTTGCCGGGCCTCCAAACCCCTTTCGGACACGTTGGTCATCACTGGTACCCCGGAACAATTCCGGACTCTAATACCCTTCGTCCAATATCTTTGATCTTCACTGCGGACCATTCCGAGCTCCTCGTCATGTCCGGATCTCATCCCGGACTCCAAACAACCTTCGGTAACCACATACTATTTCCCATAACAACTCTAGCGTCACCGAACCTTAAGTGTGTAGACCCTACGGGTTCGGGAACCATGCAGACATGACCGAGATGTTCTCTGGTCAATAACCAACAGCGGGATCTGGATACCCATGTTGGCTCCCACATGTTCCACGATGATCTCATCGGATGAACCACTATGTCAAGGATTCAAGCAATCCGTATGCAATTCCCTTTGTCTACCGGTATAGTACTTGCCCGAGATTCGATCGTCGGTATCCCGATACCTTGTTCAATCTCGTTGCGGCAAGTCTCTTTACTCGTTCCGTAACACATCATCCCGTGATCAACCCCTTGGTCACATTGTGCACATTATGATGATGTCCTACCGAGTGGGCCCATAGATACCTCTCCGTCACACGGAGTGACAAATCCCAGTCTCGATTCGTGCCAACCCAACAGACACTTTCGGAGATACCCGTAGTGCACCTTTATAGCCACCCGATTCGTTGTGGCGTTTGGTACACCAAAGCATTCCCTCGATCCGGAGTTGCACAATCTCATGGTCTAAGGAAATGATACTTGACATTAGAAAAGCTTTAGCATACTGAACTACACGATCTTTGTACTAGGCTTAGGATTGGGTCTTGTCCATCACATCATTCTCCTAATGATGTGATCCCGTTATCAACGACATCCAATGTCCATGGTCGTGAAACCGTAACCATCTGTTGATCAACGAGCTAGTTAACTAGAGGCTTACTAGGGACATGGTGTTGTCTATGTACCCACACATGTATCTGAGTTTCCTATCAATACAATTATAGCATGGATAATAAACGATTATCATGAACAAGGAAATATAATAATAATAACTAATTTATTATTGCCTCTAGAGCATATTTCCAACAGCAACATCCTCTTCCTCTTCCTCTGAATCTCTTACCATAGTTGATTTTCCAAGAACTTTTGCATATGTGGTTCTTTCACTCTTCTTCTGCTTGCCATCTCCAACTACCTCACCATCATCTAATTCTATTGTGAACTTCATGGTTTCTCCTGTTGGAACTTTTCTTGGCTTTGACATTGGGACTCTCTTTACTGGTGCCTTCTTATGCAACTCTGGCTTAGTTGCAGCAGCTGTGCCATACTCTTTCTTCAGCACTTTCTTCCTTGAGGTGGCCTCATCCTCAATAGCCACATAGTCTTCATCCTCAGAGTGTGAGGTTCTCTTCTTCCTTGATCTGGTGGCTGCCTTGGGCAAGTTACTTGGAGTGCTCCTGCTGCCCTCATCATTGCTGCTTGAGGGACTAGTGCCCTCACTCAATTGCACTTGCTCTTCAGATCTATTCTGGCTGTCACTTTGGTCAGACATCTTGGCAAACACACTGAAAGTAAATCCTGTGAATAGATGTAGATGAGGTAGAGTAGATGAGCATCACAAAGTGCAAAGTTTTTGCAAAACCGATGACTCAAAAACTTAGTTTTAGTTCTCCACAGAAAGCATTTCAGAGCTACCGATTTGTTAAACTCGGTGATACCGAAGCAACTTTTGGAACCTAAACTAGTGAACTCGGTCAGACCGAGTCACAGTTTGGTGACACCGATATTGCTAGGGTTTCACAGAGAGTCGAACTCGGTCGCACCGATTTGCAGTTTTTGGTCAGACCGAAAAAGCATGTGCAATGGCCTAAGCCAAATCGGTGAGACCGATTTCTACAGCTCGGTCGGTCCGAGATGAGTTCGGCGAAAACCTAACATAAATTTTTGAATCAAATCTAACCTAAAGGATGTTTTCTCCGGATAGTTTGTTTTCATACGTGGTAAAGATCATGGCAATACAATGTGCTACTAATCGGAGAAAGGAAATAGCACAAAGAGTCGAACCCATACCCTAGTTCGGTGGGAGTTCGCTACGGCGACAACAGCGGAGCAGAATTCCGTTGACGGTGATGGAAACTAGCGGCGGGAGGTCGCTGGCGGCAAGGAGACGATCCGGAGACCCGAGGAGGCAGAGCAGGACACGCGGGCTGAGGAGTTTGAAGAAATTTCCAAAATCTCACCTGTGGGTTTATATATCCCGACCCTGTCGGTGTGACCGAGTGGAACAACTCGGTGGCACCAAGATGCAGAATCGCAACCGGTTACTGCAACTCGGTGTGACCGTAAAGTTCAAATCGGTTGCACCGAGATTAAAAATCTAGATCAACTTAGTGAACCCGGTGTGACCAAAGTGGATGACTTGGTCATACTGAAATGCACAAAGAGGTTTTGTAAGTTTAAGTCTATGATGAATCGGGGACTCCGAGTGCTCCTCACACAGAGTGGTTCGAATCTGACTTGATCAAACTTTGTGATGTAGCATGAATAGAGTTTGAGACGAGAAAAGCATAGATAGCTAGAGGGAGTTCTTAGGCATTCTTGTCCATCCATTTGGCAAAAGAGAAAAGACAAACAATCAAAGCAACAAATGGATGTCCTCGAATGAGTGAAATATGCAATCAACATGCTCACACAATAAAATAGCTAATAAAATATGTGACAAAGCATGCACAAACACTCTAGCATCTATCAAGCAATTGGCGATAACTAGGTCATCTATATATGAGTATATTGACTTAGGAGTCCAATGAGAACACTTGATCATAGGTCATACTCATCGTTTAAGCACAAGTGGGGTTACCACTTTTACATAAAGCATTATTGTGTTCACACCATTAGAGTTGCTTCAGCTCAATTTGTTAGAGTAAAGCTCCCCCTAGATGTGATATCCCCCATAAGAGGGATGAACTTACCTTGGGTTTTGTCGATGATGACTTCATGTAGGTGTTGAAGATGTGGATGCTCAATGTTGATGTAGATCATTCAGAGCAATCCATTGGAGTGAGTTGCACTTTCAATACCTACACGAGTTAGTCCCACAAGGAACAAACAAGGATATCCATAGACATAGAGTGATGTTCACACAAGATGATGTCCATGAAAACATTAGGTTAGCTTGTCCCTTGTCTTACCAACAAGAGGGTTTGTGACTCCTTGAACTAGTACAAGATGTGGAAGTTGTTTGCACTCGTCCTTGCCAAAAGATCTGAGTGAAGTATGTTGGCGGTGTCACCCTCAAGAACTCTCTAGTTCTTATTCTTTGGGATCCACATCATCTTGATGGGAATCCTTGGAGTTGTAGTCGTACTTGATGAAGTAGAACTTGATGTGGTCTTGGGAACCCACTTAACCAAGGCCTTGGGAGCTTCTTCAAATGCATCAATCTCCTTTTGAAGCTTGTCCTTGCCTTTTTGCTTGTGGTCTTGTGGTAGAAGATCATCTTGAGCTTGTGTTCCTTGGAAAGAAGTTGGATCATACTTCTCTTGTTAAGGAACAAATTTCGTCTTGGGGTATTGATCTTCTTCCCACTCAACTCCATTAGCATTGAACTCTCGTTCAAACCAACACCTTGATTCTTCCGGTGTCTTCCTTGCTTGCGTACAATTTCCTCAAATTGCTTACTTCCGGAAAGGCTCTTGTAAACACCTTTCTCTATAATTCCCTTCAATAAGCTATTTTCTTGATCAAGTGTAACTTGGCTAAGAGAATCATTAGTAAAATCAAGAGAACTACTAGAAGCAACAACATTGGATTTAGCATGATTATTGTTACTACTAGATGAAGAATCTTTCTTACTTTTGTCGCTAGATTTTACTTGTGGCATGTAAGTAGACAAGAGTAAATGCTTGGCAATGTAAGAAGAGCTTTTCTTGCGAAGATCGTCATTGATTGCTTTTAAGAACCCATGGTCTTGCTCAAGGTTGAGCTTTTCAAAGCGTAGCTTCTCATGAGTCTTTAAAATCTCTCGATGATCTTCCAAGGTAGTTCCATGAGCTAACTTAAGAGTGTTTAGTTCTTTAGTTAGACGCTCAATCTCCTTCTTATCATCGTCATTTGTTTCATCTTGATTAGCATGATTAATAGCAAGTTCATCATAGTTTTCATAACTAGAGTTGTCAACAAGTAAATCATCATCTCCTAGCAAATCATCTTCATCACTATTGAAATCAACATACTCGGGGTGTGATACCTTTGGGCCTTAGCCATGAAGCATCTTCCAATTCCTTCATTTGGTGAGTCAAATATGTCGTAGGAGTTGGTTGACACAAGTGCTAGACCGGCAACACCTTCATCTTGAGTATATTCAGAGTCGGAGTGATAACTTCTTTCGGAGTGATGGTCGGAGTCGGAGCCGGATACCCATTCACCAACATGAGCTTGATGTCTCCGTTTTGTGTAGCTCTTTGATGAATTCTCCTTCCTTTCCGAATCTTTGCTTCTCCGAGAGGTTCTTCGTTCATAACGATCATCTCTACTCCTTCTCTCTCTTGGTGGCGATTCTTCTCTTGTATTTCTTCTTTTGGGAGAATCTTCTCTTCTTTTGTAGGGAGCCATACTGTTGGGAAACGTTGCAGAAAATTAATTTTTTTTCTACGGTTTCACCAAGATCCATCTATGAGTTCATCTAGCAACGAGTCATGGGAGAGAGATTCTACATACCCTTGTAGATCGCTAAGCGGAAGCGTTCAAGTGAACGGGGTTGATGGAGTCGTACTCGTCGTGATTCAAATCACCGATGATCCTAGTGCCGAACGGACATCACCTCCGCATTCAACACACGTACGAAGCGGATGACGTCTCCTCCTTCTTGATCCAGGAAGGGGGAAGGAGAGGTTGATGATGATCCAGCAGCACGACGGCGTGGTGGTGGATGCAGCAGAACTCCGGCAGGGCTTCGCTAAGCGACTACGGGAGGAGGAGGAGGTGTAGCAGGAAGGGGCGCCAAGGGCTTGAGTGCGGCCACCTCCCTCCCTCCCTTTATATAGGTGCAAGAGAGGGAGGGCGCAGCCTTGCCCCTTCCTCCAAGGAAGGGGTGCGGCCAAGAGGGGAGGAGTCCATCCTCCCCAAGGCACCCTCGGAGGTGCCTTCCCTCTTAGGACTCCCCTCCCCAAGTCTCCTTGGCGCATGGGCCTCTTGGGGCTGGTGCCCTTGGCCCATATAGGCCAAGGCGCACCCCCACCAGCCCATGTGCCCCCCCGGGGCAGGTGGACCCCCCCGGTGGACCCCCGGACCCCTTTCGGCACTCCCGGTACAATACCGATAAAGTGCGAAACTTTTCCGGCGACCAAAACAAGACTTCCTATATATAAATCTTTACCTCCGGACCATTCCGAACTCCTCGTGACGTCAAGGATCTCATCCGGACTCCGAACAACATTCGGTTTGCTGCATTCTCATATTCATACAACCCTAAGCGTCACCGTACCTTAAGTGTGTAGACCCTACGGGTTCGGGAGACACGCAGACATGACCGAGACGGCTCTCGGGCAATAACCAACAGCGGGATCTGGATACCCATGTTGGCTCCCACATGTTCCATGATGATCTCATCGGATGAACCACGATGTCAAGGACTCAATCGATCCCGTATACAATTCCCTTTGTCTAGCGGTATTGTACTTGCCGAGATTCGATCGTCGGTATCCCGATACCTTGTTCAATCTCGTTACCGGCAAGTCTCTTTACTCGTTCCGTAACACATCATCCTGTGATCAACTCCTTGATCACATTGTGCACATTATGATGATGTCCTACCGAGTGGGCCCAGAGATACCTCTCCGTTTACGGAGTGACAAATCCGATCTCGATTCGTGCCAACCCAATGTACACTTTCGGAGATACCTGCAATGCACCTTTATAGCCACCCGATTCGTTGTGGCGTTTGGTACACCCAAAGCATTCCCTACGGTGTCAGGAGTTGCACAATCTCATGGTCTAAGGAAATGATACTTGACATTTAGAAAAGCTTTAGCATACGAACTACACGATCTGTACTAGGCTTAGGATTGGGTCTTGTCCATCACATCATTCTCCTAATGATGTGATCCCGTTATCAATGACATCCAATGTCCATGGTCATGAAACCGTAACCATCTATTGATTAACGAGCTAGTCAACTAGAGGCTTACTAGGGACATGGTGTTGTCTATGTACCCACACATGTATCTGAGTTTCCTATCAATACAATTATAGCATGGATAATAAACGATTATCATGAACAAGGAAATATAATAATAACTAATTTATTTTTGCCTCTAGGGCATATTTCCAACAGTCTCCCACTTGCACTAGAGTCAATAATCTAGTTCACATCGCCATGTGATTAACACTCATAGGTCACATCGTCATGTGACTAACATCCCAAGAGTTTACTAGTGTCGCTAAACTAGTTCACATCATCATGTGATTAAGACTCAATGAGTTCTGGGGTTTGATCATGTTTTGCTTGTGAGAGAAGTTTTAGTCAACGGGTCTGCAGTATTCAGATCCGTATGTACTTTGCAATTCTCTATGTCATATTGTAAATGCTGCTTCCACGTTCCACTTGAAGCTATTCCAAATGGTTGCTCCACTATATGTATCCGGTTTGCTACTCGAGTCACTCGGATAGGTGTTAAAGCTTGCATCAACGTAACCCTTTACGCGAACTCTTTATCACCTCCATAATCGAGAGACATGTCCTTATTTACTCCAAGGACAATTTTGACATTTGTCCAATGATCCCCATTCCTGGATCATTCTTGTACCCTTAGTGACTCATGGCAAGGCACACTTCCGATGCGGTACACAACATAACATACTATAGAGCCTATGTCTAAAGCATAGGGGCGACCTTAAATCCTTTCTCTCTTTTACTGCCGTGGTTGAGCTTTAAGTCCTAACTTCATACCTTACATCTCAAAGTAGAACTCCTTCTTTGGTGATCCATCTTGAACACCTTCAAGATCATGTCAAGGTATATGCTCATTTGAAAGTACCATTAAGCGTTTTGATCTATCCTCATAGATCTTGATGCTCAATGTTCAAGTAGCCTAATCCAGGTTTTCTATTGAAAAGCACTTTTCAAACAACCCTATATGCTTTCCAGAAATTCTACATCATTTCGATCAACAATATGTCAACAACATATACTCATCAGAAATTCTATAGTGCTCCCACTCACTTCTTTGGAAATACAAGTTTCTCATAAACTTTGTATAGACCCAAAATCTTTGATCATCTCATCAAAGCGTACATTCCAACTCCGAGCTGCTTACTCCAGTCCTTAGAAGGATTGCTGGAGCTTTGCATACTTGTTAGCGTCTTTCGGGATTGTCAAAAACTTTACGGTTGTATCACATACAACCTTTCCTCAAGAAAAGCTGTCAAGGAAACAATGTTTTGACATCCTATATGCAAGATTTCATAAATAATGCAAGAATCGCTAATCCAATTCCAACAGACTCTTAGCATCGCTCTGGTGAGGAAGCCTCACCGTAGTCAACTCCTTGAACTTGTCGAAAACATCTTTAACGACAAGTCGAGCTTTCTTAATGGTGATACTTACCATCATTATGCATCTTCCTTTTAAAATCCATCTTTACCCAACGTCCTTACGACCATCAAGTATTTCTTCCAAAGTCATGGATCCCCTCTCGGATGTTATGGCCTCGAGCCATTAAATCCCTAATCCGGGCCCACCATCGCTTCTCCATAGCTCGTGGGTTCATTGTTGTCTAGCAACATGACCTCTAAGACAGGATCACCGTACTACTCTGAAGCAGTACATGTCCTTGTCGTCCTACGTGGTTTTGTAGTGACTTGATCCGAATCATTATGATCACTATCATCAGCTTCCACTTCAATTAGTGTAGGTGCCACAGGAACAACTTCCTGTGCCCTGCTACACACTAGTTGAAGTGATGGTTCAACAACCTCATCAAGTCTCCACCATCCTCCCACTCAATTCTTTCGAGAGAAACTTTTCCTCTAGAAAGGACCCGTTTCTAGAAACAATTACTTTTGCTTCCGGATCTGAGATAGGAGGTATACCAAACCATTTTGGGTATCCTATGAAGATGTATTTATCCGTTTTGGGTTCGAGCTTATCACGATGAAATTCTTTCACATAAGCGTCGCAGCCCCAAACTTTTAAGAAACGACAACTTAGGTTTCTCCAAACCATAGTTCAAATGGTGTCATCTCAACGGAATTACGTGGTGCCCTTATTAAAGTGAGTGTGGTTGTCTCTAATGCCTAACCCATGAACGATAGTGGTAATTCGATAAGAGACATCATGGTACGCACCATATCCAATAGGGTGCAACTATGATGTTCGGACACACCATCACACTATGGTGTTCGGTATTATTTATTGTGAAACAATTTCCACAATGTCTTAATTGCATGCCAAAGCTCGTAACTCAGATACTCATCTCTATGATCATATCATAGACATTTTATCCTTTTGTCACGATGATCTTCAACTTCACTCTGAAATTACTTGAACCATTCAATAATTCAGACTTGTGTTTCATCAAGTAAATATACTCAACATCTACGCAAATCATCTGTGAAGTAAGAACATAACGATATTCACTGCATGCCTCGGCACTCATTGGACTGCACACATCAAAATGTGTTACTTCCAACAAGTTGCTATCTTGTTCCATCTTACTGAAACCGAGGCTTTTTCAGTCATCTTGCCCATGTGGTATGATTTGCATATCTCTAGTGATTCAAAATCAAGTGAGTCCAAACGATCCATCTGCATGGAGTTTCTTTATGCGTATACACCAATAGACATGGTTCGCATGTCTCAAACTTTTCAAAAGCAGGTGAGTCCAAAGATCCATCAACATGGAGCTTCTTCATGCGTTTTACACCAATATGACTTTCATGGCAGTGCCACAAGTAAGTGGTACTATCATTACTATCTTATATGAAAATGTGTATCACTACAATCGAGATTCAATAAACCATTCTTTTAGGTGTAAGACCATTGAAGGTATTATTCAAATAAATAGAGTAACCATTATTCGCCTTAAATGAATAACCGTATTGCGATAGACATAATCCAATCATGTCTATGCTCAGCATAAACACCAAATCTCGATGGTAGAGGGAGCG
This sequence comes from Aegilops bicornis, assembly GCA_021605145.1. Lineage (NCBI taxonomy): Eukaryota > Viridiplantae > Streptophyta > Magnoliopsida > Poales > Poaceae > Aegilops > Aegilops bicornis. The sequence goes on along the minus strand of CM038670.1, from coordinate 573,395,892 downwards.
TGTGATGCTTGATCACATCAACCTTGGAAACACTTCCAACACATATCGTCGACTCACCTTTAGCTAGTCTCTGTTTATTCCGTAGCTTTTACTTGAGTTACTAACACTTAGCAACCGAACCGGTATCTAATACCTGGTGCTACTAGGAGTACTAGCAAAGTACACATTAACGTAATGTATATCCAATATACTTCTATCGACCTTGCCCGCCTTCTTATCTACCAAGTATCTAGGGTGGTTACCTTGGATTGTCCGTTCCTCTCATCACGTAAGCACTTAGTCTCGGGTTTGGGTTCAACCCTGGGTTTCTTCACTGGAGCGGCAACTGATTTGCCGTTTCATGAAGTACCCCTTCTTGCCCTTGCCCTTCTTGAAACTAGTGGTTTCATTAACCATCAACAATTGATGCTCCTTCTTGATTTCTACTTTCGCGGCGTCAAACATCGCGAATACCTCAAGGATCATCATATCTATCCCTGATATGTTATAGTTCATCACGAAGCTCTAGCAGCGTGGTGGCAATGTCTTTGAAACATCACTATCTCATCTGGAAGAACAACTCCCACTCGATTCAAGTGATTGTTGCACTCAGACAATCTGAGCACAAGCTCAATGATTGAGCTTTTCTCCCTTAGTTTGCAGGCTAAGAAAATCGTCTGAGGTCTTACACCTCTTGACGTGGGCACGAGCCTGAAATCCCAATTTCAGCTCTCGAAACATCTTATATGTTCCGCGACATTTCGAAAAACGTCTTTGGTGCCTCAATTCTAAACCGTTTAACTGAACTATCATGTAGTTATCAAAACGTGTATGTCCGATGTTCGCAACATCCACGCAGACGGACGTTTGGGGTTCAGACACCGAGCGGTGCATTAAGGACATAAGCTTTCTTCTGTCCGCATAATCGCCATCTTGTCAACTTTCAACTATATTTTCTCTAGGAACATATCTAAACAGTGGAACTAAAGCGCGAGCTTACGACATAATTTGCAAAGATATTTTGACTATGTTCAGGATAATTAAGTTCATCTAATGAACTCCCACTCAGATAGACATCCCTCTAGTCATCTAAGTGATTACATGATCCGAGTCAACTAGGCCGTGTCCGATCATCACGTGAGACGGACTAGTCATCATCGGTGAACATCTTCATGTTGATCGTATCTACCATACGACTCATGCTCGACCTTTCGGTCTCTTGTGTTCGAGGCCATGTCTGTACATGCTAGGCTCATCAAGTCAACCTAAGTGTTTCGCGTGTGTAAATCTGGCTTACACCCGTTGTATGTGAACGTTAGAATCTATCACACCCGATCATCACGTGGTGCTTGAAGCAACGAACTTTCATAGCGGTGCACGATTAGGGGAACACTTTCTTGAAATTTTAATGAGGGATCATCTTATTTACTACCGTCGTTCTAAGCAAATAAGATGCATAAACATGATAAACATCACATGCAATAAAATAGTGACATGATATGGCCATTATCATTTTGCTCCTTTTGATCTCCATCTTCGGGGCTCCATGATCATCATCGTCACCGGCATGACACCATGATCTCCATGATCATGATCTCCATCATCGTGTCTTCATGAAGTTGTCTCGCCAACTATTACTTCTACCACTATGGCTACCGATTAGCAATAAAGTAAAGTAATTACATGGCGTTGTTCAATGACACGCAGGTCATACAATAAATTAAGACAACTCCTATGGCTCCTGCCCGGTTGTCATACTCATCGAAATGCAAGTCGTGATTCCTATTACAAGAACATGATCAATCTCATACATCACATATCATTCATCACATTATTCTTGGCCATATCACATCACATAGCATACCCTACAAAAACAAGTTAGACGTCCTCTAATTGTTGTTTGCATGTTTTACGTGGCTGCTATGGGTTTCTAGCAAGAACGTTTCTTACCTACGTAAAACCACAACGTGATATGCCAATTGCCATTTACCCTTCATAAGGACTCTTTTCATCGAATCCGTTCCGACTAAAGTGGGAGATCGGCACCCGCTAGCCACCTTATGCACCAAGTGCATGTCGGTCGGTGGAACACATCTCACGTAAGAGTACGTGTAAGGTCGGTCCGGGCCGCTTCATCCCACAATACCGTCGAAACAAGATTGGACTAGTAACGGTAAGCATGTTGAACAAAATCAACGCCGACAACTACTTTGTGTTCTACTCGTGCAAAGAATGTACGCAATAGACCTAGCTCATGATGCCACCGTTGGGGAACGTTGCAGAAAACTAAATTTTTTTCTACGGTTTCACCAAGATCCATCTATGAGTTCATCTAGCAACGAGTCATGGGAGAGTGATTCTACATACCCTTGTAGATCGCTAAGCGGAAGCGTTCAAGTGAACGGGGTTGATGGAGTCGTACTCGTCGTGATTCAAATCACCGATGATCCTAGTGCCGAACGGACAGCACCTCCGCGTTCAACACACGTACGGAGCGGATGATGTCTCCTTCTTCTTGATCCAGCAAGGGGGAAGGAGAGGTTGATGATGATCCAGCAGCACGACGGCGTGGTGGTGGATGCAGCAGAACTCCGGCAGGGCTTCGCTAGCGACTACGGGAGGAGGAGGAGGTGTAGCAGGAAGGGGGCGCCAAGGGCTTGGTGCGGCCACCCTCCTACCCTCCCTTTATATAGGTGCAAGAGAGGGAGGGTGCAGCCTTGCCCTTCCTCCAAGGAAGGAGTGCGGCCAAGAGGGGAGGAGTCCATCCTCCCAAGGCACCTCGGAGGTGCCTTCCCTCTTAGGACTCTCCTCCCCAAGTCTCCTTGGCGCATGGGCCTCTTGGGGCTGGTGCCCTTGGCCCATATAGGCCAAGGCGCACCCCACCAGCCCATGTGGCCCCAGGCAGGTGGACCCCCGGTGGACCCCGGACCCTTTTCGGCACTCCCGGTACAATACCGATAAAGTGCGAAACTTTTCCGGCGACCAAAACAAGACTTCCTATATGTAAATCTTTACCTCCGGACCATTCCGGAACTCCTCGTGACGTCCGGGATCTCATCCGGGACTCCGAACAACATTCGGTTTGCTGCATTCTCATATTCATACAAGCCTAGCGTCACCGTACCTTAAGTGTGTAGACCCTACGGGTTCGGGAGACCTTGAGACATGACCGAGACGGCTCTCGGGCAATAACCAACAGCGGGATCTGGATACCCATGTTGGCTCCCACATGTTCCACGATGATCTCATCGGATGAACCACGATGTCAAGGACTCAATCGATCCCGTATACAATTCCCTTTGTCTAGCGGTATTGTACTTGCCCGAGATTCGATCGTCGGTATCCGATACCTTGTTCAATCTCGTTACCGACAAGTCTCTTTACTCGTTCCGTAACACATCATCCTGTCATCAACTCCTTGATCACATTGTGCACATTATGATGATGTCCTACCGAGTGGGCCCAGAGATACCTCTCCGTTTACACGGAGTGACAAATCCCAGTCACGATTCGTACAACCCAATGAACACTTTCGGAGATACCCGTAATGCACCTTTATAGCCACCCAATTACTTGTGACGTTTGGTACACCCAAAGCATTCCTACGGTATCCGGAGTTGCACAATCTCATGGTCTAAGGAAATGATACTTGACATTTAGAAAAGCTTTAGCATACGAACTACACGATCTGTGCTAGGCTTAGGATTGGGTCTTGTCCATCACATCATTCTCCTAATGATGTGATCCCGTTATCAATGATATCCAATGTCCATGGTCATGAAACTGTAACCATCTATTGATTAACGAGCTAGTCAACTAGAGGCTTACTAGGGACATGGTGTTGTCTATGTACCCACACATGTATCTGAGTTTCCTATCAATACAATTATAGCATGGATAATAAACGATTATCATGAACAAGGAAATATAATAATAACTAATTTATTATTGCCTCTGGGGCATATTTCCAACACATACAACCATTGGAGTAGTGTCCGGGTCTTCCACAATTGTAGCAATTTCGTTCACGACTGGAAGATCTTTTGTCATTGTAGGACCTCGACTTGGAACTTCTTTCCTTACTTCTACCACTACAAAAAAATACACTTCCGTGATGATACGTGTTTGTCACAGTAGGTCATGTTTTCTGTCATGCATGTACATCCATGACAAATTTATGACAGAATCAAGATAGTCATACCTGTTTTGTCGTAGAAGTGTTCCATGACGTTACCAAAATTATCATCACGGAAGTGTCCACTTCCATGACGATAAATCGCGCGTCACAGAAGTGCTTTTGTCAAGGGTGACCGGCACGTGGCATCCACCATAACGGAACGCCGTTAAGCTATCGGGTCCGGTTTTGGATCCGATAACCCGTTAACAGCCCCGACCAATGGGGATTTTCCACGTGTAAAATCACCATTGGCTGGAGGAAACACGTGTCGGCTCACCGTTGGGACAGATGTCATCCACTCATTGGACCCAAAGCGCCTATGATACGTCGACCGCGTGCACGACCCAACAGAGGTCCATTCTCGTGAAAAGGCCAGCCCGTTTGACTTGGTAAAAAGGTGGCGGGCGGCCCACGGCAAGCCCGTTAATGTACTGCTCGCATATAGCCCATTTACATCCTGCTAACCCAGGGCCCGTTTACGGCCTATCCGAATTAGGCCCAGTAGCGTCATCTGCGCCGTCCAATATAATTCCAGCCCATTTTTAACTTCCGGCCCATGTATGGCCCATGAAGTCTTTCGGTCCATATGAGGCCCTTAGTAACTCTCGGCCCATTAATGGCCCGTGGTAAAAATGGCCCGTAATGAACAGTGTATCACTTTATACCGATTAACGGCACGTGGTGAAACTGGTCCGTAATGAACAGTGTATCACTTTATACCCATTAACGGCCCATTATTCCGTTGGGCTTTTTCCAGCCCATGTTATCTTTTGGTCTTCTCAGGGCCCATTTATTCTTGGGCTCATTTCCAGCATTCGTTTACTTACGGCCCGTTACTGTCATTTCTGCTTCTGGGCCAAATTCAGCCCGTGGTTACAGTCGGCCCGTTTGTGGCCCTTCATAGCGTCATCAAATATGACCGATTAACAACATCCCGTTATGGTCGGCCCATGAACGGACGATTTCAACTCTAGCCCATTTACGGCCATAATGTGGTCTGTTATTGGCCCATGTTTGGCCAGCCGATCATACGGCCCGTAGAAGGCCCATTGATGATACGGCCCGTAGAAGGCCCATTGTGTCTACGGCCCATATAAGGCCCATTGTTTGTACGCCGCAGAAGGCCCATTGTTTCTACGGCCCTTAGAAGGCGCATTGTTTCGACGGCCCGTAGGAGGCCCATGTTAAATACAGGAAATATGTAGCCCATGGTTATTATGGCCTAGTTTTAGAAAATAGGTAATTGCGGCCACTATCAAACCGCGGAAAAAGAACTGCACTGACTACAAGAAAACAAATAAACAAGACAATAAGGAAATAAATAAGCAAGCAACTTACGCTAGGCTATCACGGCTATTACACATATTACATCCACTGGGCATCAAAGTTCGCCACGAGTGCAAATATAGGGAACAAAGCAGCATATAAACGCCACAGGAAAACAAGTCCAGAACTGAAACCACTTCAGAAGAGCTCAAGAAACAATATCCTGGGTACCCATAATGCTGGCAAGATGCTTAGCAAGCTTATTAACTTTCTCTTGTTTAGCGCTTAAATCCTCCAAAGACTTGTCATTGCACCGTGAAGTATGCATCTGAATTCTGCAGGACTTCCTCAATCCTTGACTTCCTCGTCGCATAACATCTCGATCGATGTATTTCAACTTGAAGTTGAGATTCAAGAAGCGAACTGATTCAGCAAAGAAGTTCGAAAAAGTCGGTGCCGATAGTAGCCAGTAACTCGAACACTACATCAAGACATGACTTTGGGGTTGTCTCAGTGTCTTCAATATAATTTTTATCAGCTTTCTTGGAGGCCAACAGGGATGTCTCACTATCTTGAACCTTATCTGCGTTACTTCCTTTACCATTGCATAACGGGGTACTCTTCTCCAATATTTTATCCGCGTTCTAAAAGAGAAACAAACAAACACATCACAGGTTTACAATGTAGTATATGAAACTCATTTTGGTAAACCAGTTCAGTAGTAAGGTGGACAGGATAACAACATGAAACAAACATATATCTATGTAGTATGGTCAATGTATGGTCTATATCATTCTAGTTTATGTTGCCAAATAAAGATAGATACAGTTCGGATCATATCTATTTAAGACAAAGCAGCATAGACATAATTTAAGTGTGGGAAACTACACAGCAATAACAACACTTGTAATGTGCATGGCATGAGAACATAACTGTTTATTCAATTGAAACTAAAATCAACATAGAGCAAGTTACAATAGCAAACACGTTAAAGAAACAGGTTTAAAATATACCTGTTGCGCCATTGGAGTTTCAGTTGCATCCTTCAAATTTGAAATTAGTTGGTATGAGTAAATACAGTGATGCAAGAGCAAAGTAGTACGAACCATAGCTACGGAACCTGACCTGAGAACAATTCTTCTTCTGCTTTAAGCGTTGACTTGGGGTTCGGAGTGGTGGTCCTCGTGCTTTGGGCACTGCCATTGCCTTACTAACTGCTCGTGTTTGGGTGCTCTGTGGTGGAGACGGTGCTGTGTCAACGGGAACTGGGTTACTATCTGCTGGGGTTGGGGTTAGAAGGGGTGTAGCTGGTTCTCTGTCCAACTGGGTAGGGGTACAATCTGCGTGAGTCTGGGTTATGTGTGGTGGGGCTGGTTCTTGGGCAAGTACAACGTGGTTCTATCTCCATCGACAAGTAGCACGATCTTTTCTAAAGACCGTGTTTTTACTCCCACAGATACTGCCATCACCCCCTCCAATTGAAATGGCTGATAAACAAGAAAAGTAATTGAATGTACAAACATTGTAAGATAATAGGTGCAATGGATAGTAGGGAAGAAAACAGGGCATGAAATAATTCACATTTATGTTGTCTAACCAAACAGAATAGCAGGACATAATTTCACATATATGATGGCTAATTAAACATGATAGCATGACACAATTTCACATGTATGATGGCTAACTAAACATGATAGATGACATAATTCAAAATATGATGACTATGTAAACAAGATGACATGATATAACTATACGATGTGTCTATTAAAGTGGTTGGCATGCCATAAATCACAAACGTGCCGTCGATGGAAACATGATGGCATGATATAATTCACGGATAGAATGACATAATTCAAAATATGATGACTATGTAAACAGGATGACATGATATAACTATATTATGTCTTTAGAAAATGGGTTGGCATGCCATAATTCAGATACATGTTGTCTATGTAAACATCATGGCATGATATAATTCGAATATATGATTTATACACTAAGGAAGTGAGCAGAGGGCAATCGCATATATGATGTGTCAACTAAGGAGATGGCATTCAATATCGTATATGATGTAAAAACTAAGCATTGCAATACAACATATGCATGATATGAGTAATATAACCTGTCAAGTTTGAGCATACACCTTAGGGGATAATAGGACTGGTCATCTCGCCTCTGAATCCTCCTCTCAAGAGCTATCTCAGAACCAGCAAGATATCTCGCTTCAAAGAGTAGCATTGTCTGCTCCGGAGACCTTGTTTTCACTCCAGATTTCTCCATCACCAATTCAAATGGCTGATGCACAGGAAGAGCAGTTGAATCTACAAACATTGTCGACAAAAGCAATGAGAAATACAAAAAAAAGGACGACATGATATAATTCACATATATGACGCTTGGCTAAACAGCATGGCATTTCATAATTCACATATATAATGCCTTGCAACAAGATAGCATTGCATAATTCACATATATAATGTCTTGCAACAAGATGGCATTGCATAAATCACATATATGGTAATTAGACACTAAACAGGTGGCATTCACACAAAGCATGTCTAAACTAAGCAAATGACATAGCAATGCAACATACCATACGCACTATATGAGCAACATAACCCTGCCAAGTTAGAGCATGCACCTCGGGGGGGGAGGGGGGGGATAGGACTGGTCATCTGTCTCAATCCTCCTCACGAGGAGCTAATCATAACCAGCAAGACATGCGCTTCGTCGAGATAGCATTGTCTGCTCTGAAGACCTTGTTTCCACTCCAGATTTTTCCATGACCGTGCCGAATGGCTGATGCACAGGAAGAGTAATTGAATGTACTAAAATTGTTGACAAATTTAACACGTAATAAAAAATGATGTCATGATATAATTCACATATAAGATGACTGGCTAACCAGGGTGGCATCGCAAAATTCACATATATGATGTCTGGCTAAACAAGATGGCATTGCATGATTCACATATACGATAAACAAACTAAACAGATGACATTGACACAAAGCATGTCTAAACTAAGTAGATGACATCTTTGATGTATACAGTAAGCAATGCAAGGCACCATATGCATCATATTACCAACATCAGCATGCCAAGTTAGAGCGAAGACCTCATGGGGTAGATAGGAGTGGTCTTCTGCTTCTGAATCCCCCTCAGAACACTTATCTTCCTCTTGATTACGATCCGAAATGGGTGGAGGGGGGCTGCCTTTGCGCCCACCATGGAGCGACGTCTGCATGAAATTTTATTGCCACGCAAGGCTCGTCTCTTTTGCTCTACATGTTTAGTTCCATTGTGTACAATAACTGACATGCATAGGAATAAAACATGGTGAGATTATGTAAGGAGTGCATGCAAAAATCCAGAGTGATGGTAGCAAACTGTGGATAGACCAAAAACCAATGATAGCAGGCAGATAATGGCTTTAGTTAAAAAAATACAGATAATGGCTCCTTTAATGTTTGTTTGCACCCAACATGAAAATCATAGTAGACACTTGAGATTAACCAGATAGTAGACGGATAGTACTGATTGCTGCCCCAATATGTACCCCACAACCATTTAAAAACTCAAGTTTCAGCATAAGTTTGGACCTGACTCGAAGTCTAATAGGTGAACACGATGATAAAGTAGCATGTCATCATATTAAGCTTAATGATAACGAAGCGTAAACGGAAGAGTGCGACCTCTCTTGCGGACCCATGTAGTCCTCAAGGTCATCTGCTCAGTTGATGATGGTAATGCAGTTTTCATGGCTGCCGACGGCGGGGAAGAAGATCTGAGGCGGCGAAAGATAGTCTGGGGAGCGGATCCCTGCTGTGGTGAACCCTTCCATCGTTGGAGCAGCTGAGCTGGGGTGGAACACAACACCACAGGAGCAGGACAAACCACACAAGGTTTTATTTAACAAATATCTGTAACAGAAGTAATTGTGTAAGGGCTTGTTTGAATTTGAGGATTCTAACAATGCAAGGATAGGAAATAGATCGGAATAGGATAGGAATGCACGTGCAAAACAGAGAATTTAAAAACACATAATTTTTGCCAATATGGGTGTTTGGTTCACAAGAATTGGAAGATCACAAGATGCAAAGAAGCATGGCGAGATTAAGTCAAACCACAAGAAAATGTACGGTTATAATGCTATTATGCTACTATCTCTTAGTCTTGTGCTTCATGAATAGGAATTTGGAAAGAAGGACAAGTGGAAATTAAAATTCCTACGATTTTTCTTTCAAGGAGACACTAAAGGAACAAATCCTACAATTTTCCTTTGCTCCATTCCTTTGCACCAAATTCATGAAAAGTAGTACCATACGAATCTTTCCAATTCCTATGTTTTTCATTCACTTTTCCTTTCAAGCACTGGCGATTGTAGTAGGAAGGCTTGAGCAAGGAAAAGCCTACACTAAAAAATGTTTTGTGCTACTTCTATTACTTTGGACCCAGGCCACTGCCCTACTAGCTCAACTCCCAGGGCCATCGGCAAATGCACAGCTCAAACGCGCAGGGATAAATAATGATGGCGTTCAAGAGAGTCCATCATGGATAGCTAAGTTGCCTGGTACCTCACTGCTTGTCATATAGTAGGATAAAATAATCGTATTTCCCGTTACTCCGTGTGCTCAGTGGACAATATATATAACATGTAGAGTAAAAAGAGATGCAACATGTGTACAACCTCTTTGCCGAAGCCATGTCGATCTCAGCGTGATTGGGTTGGCCGGTGAGGATGCTCCGGCTGACTCGGCTGTCAGAGGAGGGGAAGAAGATCTTAGGCGTCTGGAGATGGAGCCCGAGGTAGTGCTCCGTTGTGATGGAGGGTTTCGTCGTTGGAGTAACTCTGGTGAGTTGTACGATGCTGAGGCTGAAGCAGGACAAGAGAGACAATGTTAACCTGAGTGGAATTCTAATAGCATCTCCAATAGATGACATAAAATACATAACCACAAAGTGCTAGATGTAAAATACATCAGTCGCTCATGTCTGAACTTAACTGTCGAAACTAAATTTAACTGTCGAAACTGAACTTAACTGTCGAAACTGAATTTTGTTGTCGAAACTGAACGCACTAGAGGTGAGGCTACACGTCAGTCGACTGACTTTTTCATCTCTGGTCAGTCGATTTTGCAGCCGTTGGATATGAAATCAAGGGCCTGCAGTTCATCTTCAACCTCCACCTCCCTGAGCCGCCAGCCACCACCGGCCAAACAGCCGCCCCCCGCTGCCACGGCCGGCGGTGCGCCACCCCGCCCGCCCCGAAAACACTCCCCACCGCCAGTCCGCCGCCGCCCCGGCCATCCCTCTAGGCCCCCCGTGCCGAGATTTTTCTCCGGCGGTCCCCACGCCACCGCCCCACCACCGCCGGCGACCACTGCCCCTACCCTGAACCCTAAGATAGATAGTGGGGTACCTCTCCGGCAAGCCCCCCTCCCCACTACGGCTGGTTCTTCCTTAACTCCGGCGAGCCGCCCCCACCCCCTGAAAATCGACTGACCCAAAAGTCGATTCAGTCGACTGAAGTATAGCTAAATCGGAGCAGCATCGCAAGCAAGAGCAAGAGCAGCAGCGCGAGCAAGTGCAGCCCAGGCAGGGGACCGAGAGCAAGAGCAGAGCAGCAGCGTGAGCGAGAGCTAAAGCAGCAGCGGCTCCTACTGATGTGGACGTCGCCGCTGAGGGAGCGACGCCCTGGAGAAAGTGTCCGGCGACGCTGCTGTGGATGGAGCCGCGCCGTGTCAGCTCGTGACCGAGCACCGGCAGCACCGTGAGATCGAATCAAGAAGAAAATGCGGCGATTAGTGTACAAACTCTTTGGTGGCGGCGATTAGGCCGCAGCTTCATCCGAGGAAACGGTGATGATGATGCTCTTCCGGTGGTGCAGGTGAAGACGGCGGTGCGGGAATGGAGGTGGCGCGAAAAACGAGGGGAACGTCAGGGCAGCTCCTTCGAGGTGGAGGACGGGGTGGCTGAACCGGCGGGACGAACAGATCGACGATGGATCCTCATCCGATACGGTGGACGAGGGACGTCGAGGTGTTGCTGTGGACGACGTCATCGGGGAAGAGGCTCCGGTTGGGTGGTGGACGGAGGAGGGTGTGGGGCTTCGCGGGTTTTTCCGGCCTCGGTGTACGAATGGGTGGGCGGATGGTATGGGAGTGGGGAACCATGGCTTAGGGACGCGCTTGTCCGAAATGTGGGGTAAGTTACGAAAGTACCCCCATCGATTTGAGGCGGTTCTTTCAGTTCAGGGGTATCACGGGCATTTCGCGTGTCGGGATTTCACAGGAGGTGGGAGTTTTCGCGCGCGTTGTAATTTTGGAATAGCATGGCGCGGATTGAGATGGAGGGAGTTGTCGGAGCACAACGAGACAAAATTTATCTTAAATATTTCGGGGTAACAAACCGCGGGTTGAAGAGGCGGGAGTTTCGCAGCACGATAGACAGAGACGCTAGCTTGAAATTTCGGCATAACAAGGCGCGGCTTGAAATTTCGAGAGAACAAGCTTAATGTGTACCAAAAAAAGACAATTTGGACTAGTATGATATACTACGTACAATGTGTTTGACACGCACAGCACACACACAGACACCATTTAGACTAGTAAGGTACACGTGCATAGCACGCATGAGATTTGGCAACCAAATTATGAATAAATACCACATTATGGCATGTAAGCTTTGAGTCATATATGCATGATGTAGATGTTTGTTTAATTCTTATAGTTCATTTCATTAAAAACCATCTAGTTTTTATAAGAAAGCTAATCTATTTTAAGATTCATGGAATTGTGCGTTGTAAGGCATAAACTAAAAAAAAAATCATGTAGAAAAACATTTGGGCAATTCTGATGCGGAAGATTCTAGAACAAAGAAGAAGTGCTTGTGTTTTGAGGTTTGTGCATTATGCTTAAGTTGAACCATAGAGTCTTCTAGATTGTACATGTGGCAAAATCTGGTGGAATCTAGATGATATCCAACGGCCAGTAGTGCTCAAATTTGCCAGCTCTGCACCATCGGATTGGCCTCATCCAACGACCATCTTTCAAAGTTAAAGTTATCTGCACACTATATAAAAATATAATATTATATATATATATATATATGTATATGGGTATAGATATAGATATGTGATGCACAAGCCACCCATCATCTCCAATTAGAATAGTGTGTCCATGCACAGATGCAATGTGGCCAAACGATGTCTGCATCGGTATCTCAAGTTCAAACCAGTCTGACCTTGTTCAATGTGTATATATTACAACATCCTCGTTTCCAAACCACACCGCGCAGATCTCCGTTATATTCATGCATGCATGGGTTTCAAACATCATGATCTCTTATTCAAATATTTGAATTCAACTTTACATTGATTATGACCTCACCTAGTCTTTTATACCCACACATTGGTCTTCTCTTTATAATTGTACCACTAGCTTTCTCTCGTGCATGCATGCACACACACTACCAGTCGGCATTATCCATCGCACACATATAATCTTTTTCTTCAGGTCGGTCTCCCATGAAGGCACATACACACATCCCCCTCTCCATCATATCGGGCATTCTTTATCTCTCACATGCATGCATAACGATCGATGTTCCTCTATGTGTGTGTGTATATAGCTAGGTCTTTCATAGTTTTCCACATAAACCGATCAATCTATATATCTAGTGAGGTTTCACCCTCTTTCCCACGTCCACATCGATCAATCTATACCTCTCTATATAGGATTACATATATAGCTAATACACCCACATTAATTATATATCCAACGCCCCCCTCTCATCATCCATGCCTTCCGCTTCATCTCTTAGACGCACGCATAATGGCGAAGACAGGGTGCAGCAAGGGCCCTGCCCCCCCTAACATCACTATATATCGAGGCTAATATGAATGTGATCATTAGACAATTGCTGGTAAAAATGGTTTAAGTTGATGAGTTGGCCCTCCTCGTAAAGGATTAGCAATGCTTGGCCCCCTAGCTCATAGGACATTTTTCATGGCTTCGCCACTGCGCGCAACAACGCACGTTCTCGCCCCCTCTCTCTAAATATCAATCTCGCAGTTGTGCACTCCTTCATAGTCTCCCTCCACTCGGCCCCTCGCACCTCTTATAGCCCCCACCGGATTTTGGAACATGTACAATCTAGCAGACTCCATGGTTGAACTTAAGCATAATGCACAAATCTCAAAACAACAGTGGTTCTCCTTTGTTCAAGAATCTTCCGTATCATAACTGCCCAGTTTTTTTTCTAGTTGAATTGCCATAATTTGTTTTTACTTTATGCTTTACAACACACAATTCCATGAATCATAAAATAGATTAAGGGCTTCTTTGATTAAAAGGATTCTCAAAGGAATTTTGGAGGATACTAATCCTTAAGAATTTTTCCTATCTTGGTTGTTTGATTCGTAGGATTGTAAACCATAGGAATTTTTCCATATGGTTCATTTGCACTAGATTTCATAGGAAACATCCCATCCACTCAAACCTCTTTGAAAGAATTCTGCGTTTTTCTATGCACAATCAAACACTCGTACAATCCTGTATGATTCAAGACGACATTCCACTCTAATCCCATGTTTTTCCTATTTCTGTGTTTTGGAAATCCTACGAATCAAAGAGGCCATAGGTTTTTTATAAAAACTAATTGATTTTGAATGAGATGAACTATAATAATTAAATGAAGGTCTACATCAGGCATATATGACTCAAAGCTTACATGCTCTAGTGTGGTATTTATTCATAATTTGGTTGCAAAATCTGACGTGTGCAATGCACGTGTACCTTACTAGTACTTTGAGTATGTGAAAAAGACAATGGCATGCTACACAGTGTCTCTCTTACAGTTCATGAAGCCACGTGGCACATGTGAAGGCGTTGTCGCGACATCCTTGTGTGGATTGATCACAGTGACGTGCTGCTGGTTCCGTAAGAATGTACTGCCCTCCCTGAGCCACACTGCCGGTACATGCACGAAGCGAAGATGTGCACGCACGCCACACACGCACTCATTCCCTCGCACGCACACGCGGGTACACGGGCGGATGCAATTTTGTACCAAGATCCACCCCTTGAGATAATTTGACGCGTGTATAGTCCTTCACTTCATTGATGGTCAATTAATACAGCGCATGCAAATTGAGTGGACGTGAGGGTGGAATAAAGACATTACTACTCCACTGCACGCATGCGAGTAGTTAAATCATGGGTTGCTAGTAGTACTTCCATTGGTCTCCTTTGTATTTTGTGCCATTTTTTTACAGTAACATAATATTTACGCATCCGAGCAGTGTAGTCTACTTGAAATTTATATTCCACTAAACTCACCGGGAGCCATTTCGGGCCCCGAAACCAAAACCCATCAATTTATCTTTACCTTGTTCCCATCATATTCGAAAGTACTAGTGCTACAATTAAGTGCAAGCCTTCTCACACCTACTAGTACGTACCAAACCTGAACGTGTTCCCTCTATGCAGGTATTAGTACTAGTGCTAGTACTTAGGTTATAAAAAGGGGAACTACCTAACCAAAAATTACTCTACCTTTCCTCCTCATAAGTGCTTCTTCTTCGTCCGTCCTTGCCATGTCTGGTGCGCAGAGCTCTAGGTCGAGAACTACTCGTAACAAGGGAGCGGCAACCAAGGCTGTGGAAAAAAATGAGAGGGCTCGCCGCCACGCAGAGACCTCGAAAGATCTCTCACGAGCTGGCGATGGCTCCTAGGAGCGCCCTAGCCACGGAGGCGAACATGCCAAGCTGGCGGCACTGGAGTCGTTATCCCTCGAAGGCATGCCCGATCAGCTCAATAAGTAGAAGGACTTCATCCACGACTTGGTGGAGCTGCTGAAGGAGAGCCTCGACGACATGCCTGCTGAGCTCAATAAGCAGGGGGAGTTGACCGCCGGCTTGGTGATGCTGCTGAAGAAGAGCATTGCCTCAGATAAGAAGGCGACCGACGAAATCCTGCAACTTCAGGAGGACAAGGCGAAGCTCTGCCACGAGCTCGACCTGCTGAAGGAGAAGAACGCCGGCTGGAAGAAGCTGCATGAGAGTAGTAGTTCCTCGATGAAGATGCTGCAGGCCCTCGTCATGGAACAAGAGGAGTTGGCGAAGCTCCACATCGAGCACCCGGCTGCTGTCAAGGTACGTAATGCGGCCGTGGAACAGATGATGAAGGCTCGCATCGAGAAATCCTGCATCATGGACAGAATGAAGAAGATGGCGGAGGAGACGCGCAAGGAGATGGAGGTCCTGGAGGCGATGAAGAAGCATTTATGACTCCACGGTGAATTAGATCATTTGGGGTGATAATTTTCCTTCTTCTTTTGCTCCTGTGTTTTTCTTTTGCTTCGGGTGTTTCGCCGCACGTGTCACGTTCTCTGTGAGGCATGAATAGAACAATGCTAAGAATGGGATGACTAGCAAATTAGATCATTTTTTATCGCCATATGCCACTGGGCTGCCGTGTTTCGTGCTCCTCCGTCGTAGCACTACTCTAGTGGAAAACTTGAGTATACCGCACGGTTCTTTGCTCCTCCTTAGGTCGTCGGCACATTTATACGAGCAGTAAAATCACAAGGCCACGCCTTCCAGCAGTAATGAGCCGTCAAATCACAAAGGCCCTCGCCTCTCGTGAAAAGGACCAAGCTAGACTGCCCCGCCCTCTAGCCTTTTAAAAAATGTATACATTTGTACAGTAGTATTGATGGATTGCGCCATGGAGCAAAACTAACAAGATGAAATTAAAGAAAAAAGGTGGTACATATAGAGAGCGCTCGTCGCCAAATTATGCATATACTATATGACACTACCCACTATGAAGGTACTAGTAACATAGACATAGACTAGTAACTAGTCTATGTTACTCTCCACTATGACCAGCCAAAGTCAAGGCGCGGATACCAATGAGGGCCTGATTGTGTCTATAGTTGGACAACTCACCCGATTGCATGCGCACCAGGAAGATGAAGCTCGTATCGTGTTGGTGCCGTGTGCAGCCCGCACATTAAACAAAACCTCGTGCCTCCATCTTAGCCTCAACGTTTTAAACTTCTCAATCTCAAGGTCAAGGAGCAACGTGAAACCTATGATAGAGCTAATCGGATGGTTGAGAACACTACAATTTGTAGCTACATATGCGTGTGTGTGAGAGAGGACGAGTGCGTGCGTGCACCTCTTCTCAGAGTACAAGTGTATGTGGGTGGCATCGACCTAGGGAGCAGTGATGGTGCGTGCGAGAAGTCCCGAGAGATAGGTGTAATGCGTCTGAAAAAAAGACTAGTCTATAGCTCGCCACGAGGCTATTCCTGTCGAACGCCAAGCGTAAGATATGTATCCGACGGTGCCAGTTTTTGAACATACACAACAGTAGAAAAAGAACTAGTTCCACGGCATATGCTACACCATGGCCGAGAAAACGTGCCGACGTTACGCCATCCGGGAATAGTGCCGCACTTCAAAACTAGAATCGTCAATAAATTTTGAGCGCGTCTCGTCACATTCCAAATTACTACTACTACCACACTATATTTAATTGCAAACCTGTTCACACCGATCACAACCTAAACGGTTTCCCACTTAGGAGCGTATTATTAGTACTCAGTTATAAATACTACTCCCTCCGTCCGGAAATACTTGTCATCAAAATGAATAAAAGGGGATGTATCTAGATGTATTTTAGTTCTAGATACACCCTTTTTTGTCCATTTTGATGACAAGTTTTTTCCGAACGGAGGGAGTACTATGTGTTGGAAATATGCCCTAGAGGCAATAAAAAAATTAGTTATTATTATATTTCCTTGTTCATGATAGTCGTTTATTATTCATGCTATAATTGTATTGATCGGAAACCGCAATACATGTGTGGATACATAGACAACACCATGTCCCTAGTAAGCCTCTAGTTGACTAGCTCGTTGATCAATAGATGGTTACGGTTTCCTGACCATGGACATTGGATGTCGTTGATAACGGGATCACATCATTTGGAGAATGATGTGATGGACAAGACCCAATCCTAAGCCTAGCACAAAGATCGTAGTTCGTATGCTAAAGCTTTTCTAATGTCAAGTATCATTTCCTTAGACCATGAGATTGTGCAACTCCGGATACCGTAGGAATGCTTTGGGTGTACCAAACGTCCACAACGTAATCGGGTGGCTATAAAGGTGCACTACAGGTATCTCCGAAAGTGTCTGTTGGGTTGTACCGAATCGAGACTGGGATTTGTCACTCCGTGTAAACGGGAGGTATCTCTGGGCCCACTCGGTAGGACATCATCATAATGTGCACAATGTGACCAAGGGGTTGATCACGGGATGATGTGTTACGTAACGAGTAAAGAGACTTGCCAAGAACGAGATTGAACAAGGTATCGGGATACCGACGATCGAATCTCGGGCAAGTACAATACCGCTAGACAAAGGGAATTGAATACGGGATTGATTGAATCCTCGACATCGTGGTTCATCCGATGAGATCATCGTGGAACATGTGGGAGCCAACATGGGTATCCAGATCCCGCTGTTGGTTATTGACCGGAGAACGTCTCGGTCATGTCTGCATTGTTCCCGAGCCCGTAGGGTCTACACAGTTAAGGTTCGGTGACGCTAGAGTTGTTATGGGAAATAGTATGTGGTTACCGAAGGTTGTTCGGAGTCCCGGATGTGATCCCGGACGTCACGAGGAGTTCCGAAATGGTCCAGGTGGTGTAGATCGATATATTGAACGAAGGGTATTGGAGTCCGGAAGTGTTCCGGGGGTACCAGGCTATGGCCAGCATGACCGAAAGTTGTTTCGGGAGCCCCGGCAAGTGTTGGAGGGCCTCATGGGCCAAAGAGGGAAGGGGCAAACCAGCCCACTAAGGGGTGGTGCGCCCCTCCCAGCCCCTCTCACGTAACCAGGAGAGGTGGGGGCGCCTCCCCTAGGGCAGCCCCCCTTCCCGGCTTGGGGGGCAAGTTTCCTAGGGGGTGGGGGCGCCCAAACCCATCTAGGGTTTCCCCTGTGGGCACCGCCCCTCCCCTAGGGAACCCTAGGGTGCCTCCTCCACCCCTTCCCCCTATATATAGTGAGGGAGAGAGAGGGCAGCCGCACCCTTCCTCTGGCGCAGCCCTCCCTCCTCCAACACTTCCTCCTCCTCCGTAGTGCTTAGCGGCTCTCTGGGAGAACCACGAGCTCCATCACCACCACGCCCGTCGTCTTGTCGAGTTCTCCTCAACTTCTCCTCTCCCTTGCTGGATCAACAAGGAGGAGACGTCCCCGGCTGTACGTGTGTTGAACGCGGAGGTGCCGTCTGCTCGGGCGCTAGGATCATCGGTGATTTGGATCACGACGAGTACGACTCCATCAACCCCGTTCACTTCAACGCTTCCGCTTAGCGATCTACAAGGGTATGTAGATGCACTCTCCTTCACCTCGTTGCTGGTTTCTCCTTAGATAGATCTTGGTGACACGTAGGAAAATTTTGAATTTCTGCTACGTTCCCCAACAGTGGCATCATGAGCTAGGTCTATTGCGTAGATTCTTTGCACGAGTAGAACACAAAGTAGTTGTGGGCGTTGATTTTGTTCAATATTCTTACCGTTACTAGTCCAATATTGTTTCGACGGTATTGTGGGATGAAGCGGCCCGGACCGACCTTACACGTACACTTACGTGAGACAGGTTCCACCGACTTACATGCACTTGGTGCATAAGGTGGCTAGCGGGCGCCAGTCTCTCCCACTTTAGTCGGAACGGATTCGATGAAAAGGGTCCTTATGAAGGGTAAATAGCAATTGGCATATCATGTTGTGGTTTTGTGTAGGTAAGAAAGTTCTTGCTAGAAACCCATAGCAGCCACGTAAAACATGCAAACAACAATTAGAGGACGTCTAACTTGTTTTTGCAGGGTATGCTATGTGATGTGATATGGCCAAAAGGAATGTGATGAATGATATGTGATGTATGAGATTGATCATGTTCTTGTAATAAGAATCACGACTTGCATGTCGATGAGTATGACAACCGGCAGGAGCCATAGGAGTTGTCTTTATTTATTGTATGACCTGTGTGTCATTGAACAACGCCATGTAATTACTTTACTTTATTGCTAACCGTTAGCCATAGTAGTAGAAGTAATAGTTGGCGAGACAACTTCATGAAGACACGTCAAGAGGTATGAGACCTCCGACGAGTTTTCTAGCCTACAAACTAAGGGAGAAGATCTCAATCGTTGAGCTTGTACTCAGATTGTCTGGGTACAACAATCACTTGAATCGAGTGGGAGTTAATCTTCCGGATGAGATAGTGATGTTTCTCCAAAGACATTGCCACCAAGCTACTAGAGCTTCGTGATGAACTATAACATATCGTGGATAGATATGATGATCCTTGAAGTGTTCGCGATGTTTGACACCACGAAAGTAGAAGTCAAGTAGGAGCATCAATTGTTGATGGTTGGTAAAACCACTAGTTTCAAGAAGGGCAAGGGCAACAAGGGATACTTCATGAAACGGCAAAACAGTTGCTGCTCTAGTGAAGAAACCCAAGGTTGAACGCAAACCGAGACTAGGTGCTTCAGAATGAGAGGAACGGACACAGAAGCGGAACCACCCTAGATACTTGGTAGATGAGAAGGCTGGCAAGGCCGATAGAAGTATATTGGATATACATTATGTTAATGTGTACTTTACTAGTACTCTTAGTAGCACCAGGGTATTAGATACCGGTTCGGTTGCTAAGTGTTAGTAACTCGAAATAAAAGCTACGGAATAAACGGAGACTAGCTAAAGGTGAGCCGACGATATGTGTTGGAAGTGTTTCCAAGGTTGATGTGATCAAGCATCGCACGCTCCCTCTGCCATCGAGATTGGTGTTAAACCTAAATAATTGTTATTCGGTGTTTGCGTTGAGCATAGACATGATTGGATTATGTCTACGGTTATTCATTTAAGGAGAATAATGGTTACTCTATTTATTTGAATAATACCTACAATGGTCTTGCACCTAAAATGAATGGTTTATTGAAATCTCGATCATAGTGATACACATTTTCATGCCAAAAGATATAAGATAGTAATGATAGTACCACCTGCTTGTGGCACTCGCCATTTGAGTCATATTGGTATAAAACGCATGAAGAAGCTCCATATTGATGGATCTTTGGACTCACTGCTTTTTGAAAAGTTTGAGACATGCTAACCATGTCTATTGGTGTATACGCATGAAGAAACTCCATGCAGATGGATCGTTTGGACTCATTTGATTTTGAATCACTTGAGATATGCAAATCATACCACATGGGCAAGATGACCGAAAAGCCTCGGTTTCAAAGAAGATGGAACAAGATAGCAACTTGTTGAAGTAACACATTTTGATGTGTGCAGTCCAATGAGTGCTGAGGCATGCAGTGAATATCGTTATGTTCTTACTTCACAGATGATTTGAGTAGATGTTGGGTATATTTACTTGATGAAACACAAGTCTGAATTATTGAAAGGTTCAAGTAATTTCAGAGTGAAGTTAAAGCTCTTCGTGACAAGAGGATAAAATGTCTGTGATGTGATCATAGAGATGAATATCTGAGTTGCGAGTTTGGTACACAATTGAGACATTGTGGAAATTGTTTCACAACTAATACCGCCTGGAACACCATAGTGTGATGGTGTGTCCGAACATCATAGTTGCACCCTATTAGATATGGTGCGTACCATGATGTCTCTTATTGAATTATCACTATCGTTCATGGGTTAGGCATTAGAGACAACCACATTCACTTTAATAGGGCACCACGTAATTCCGTTGAGACGACACCGTTTGAAAAATGGTTTGGAGAAACATAAGTTGTCGTTTCTTAAAAGTTTGGGGCTGCGACGCTTATGTGAAAAAGTTTCATCATGATAAGCTCGAACACAAAACGGATAAATACATCTTCATAGGACACCCAAAACAGTTGGGTATACCTCCTATCTCAAGATCCGGAAGCAAAAGTAATTGTTTCTAGAAACGGGTCCTTTCTCGAGGAAAAGTTTCTCTTGAAAGAATTGAGTGGGAGGATGGTGGAGACATGATGAGGTTATTGAACCGTCACTTCAACTAGTGTGTAGCAGGCACGGGAAGTTGTTCTGTGGGCGCCTACACCAATTGAAGTAGAAGCTTATGATAGTGATCATGAAGTTTCGGATCAAGTCACTACCGTACCTCGTAGGGTGACAAGGATGCATACTACTTCAGAGTGGTACGCAATCTTTACTTAGAGGTCATGTTGCTAGACAACAATGAACCTACGAGCTATGGAGAAGCGATGGTGGGCCCGGATTCCGAATGGCTCGAGGCCATAAAATCCGAGAAAGGATCCATGACTTTGGTGGACTTGCCCGATGATCGGCAAGCCATTGAGATAAATGGATCTTTAAGAAGAAGACGGACGTGGACGGTAATGTCACCGCCTATGAAGCTCGACTTGTGGCGAAGAGTTTTTCACAAGTTCAAAGAGTTGCCTACGATGAGATTTTCTCATCCGTGGCGATGCTTAAGTCCGTCGGAATCATGTTAGCATTAATCGCATTTATGAAATCTGGCAGATGGATGTCAAAATGAGTTTCCTTACCGGTCTTCGTAAGGACAGGTTGTATGTGATACAATCGTAAAGTTTTGTCGATCCTAAGGATGCTAAAAGGTATCTTTGGCTCCGGCGATCCTTCTAAGGACCGGAGTAAGCATCTCGGAGTTGGAATGTGCGCTTTGATGAGATGATCAAAGATTTTGGGTTTATACAAAGTTTATGAGAAACTTGTATTTCCAAAGAAGTGAGTGGGAGCACTATAGAATTTTCGATGAGTATATGTTGTTGACATATTGTTGATCGTAAATGATGTAGAATTTCTGGAAAGCATACATGGTTATTTGAAAGGTGTTTTTCAATAGAAAACCTGGATTAAGCTACTTGAACATTGAGCATCAAGATCTATAAGGATAGATCAAAAACGCTTAATGGTACTTTCAAATGAGCACATACCTTGACATAATCTTGAAGGTGTTCAAGATGGATCAGTCAAAGAAGGAGTTCTTGACTGAGTTGTAAGGTATGAAGTTAAGAGTTAAAGCTCAACCACGGCAGAAAACAGAGAAAGGACGAAGGTCGTCCCCTATGCCTTAGACATAGGCTCTCTAGTATGCTATGTTGTGTACCGCATCGAAGTGTGCCTTGCCATGAGTCGGTCAAGGGTACAAGATTGATCCAAGAATGGATCATTGGACAGCGGTCAAAATTGTCCTTGGAGTAAATAAGGACATGTTTCTCGATTATGGAGGTGATAAAGAGTTCGACGTAAAGAGTTGCGTCGATGCAAACTTAACACCTATCCGGATAGCTCGAGTAGAGATACCGGATACGTATAGTGGAGCAACCATTTGAAATAGCTCCAAGTGGAGCGTGGAAGCAGCATTTACAATATGACCTAGAGATTTGCGAAGTACATACGGATCTGAATGTTGCGAGACTGCTGACTAAAACCTCTCTCACAAGCAAAACATGATCAAACCCCAGAACTCATTGAGTCTTAATCACATGATGATGTGAACTAGTTTAGTGACACTAGTAAACTCTTTGGATGTTAGTCATATGGCGATGTGACCTATCAGTGTTAATCACATGGCGATGTGTACTAGATTATTGACTTTAGTGCAAGTGGGAGACTGTTGGAAATATGCCCTAGAGGCAATAAAAATTTTAGTTATTATTATATTTCCTTGTTCATGATAATCGTTTATTATTCATGCTATAATTGTATTGACCGGAAACCGCAATACATGTGTGGATACATAGACAACACCATGTCCCTAGTAAGCCTCTAGTTGACTAGCTCGTTGATCAATAGATGGTTACGGTTTCACGACCATGGACATTGGATGTCGTTGATAACGGGATCACATCATTTGGAGAATGATGTGATGGACAAGACCCAATCCTAAGCCTAGCACAAAGATCGTAGTTCGTATGCTAAAGCTTTTCTAATGTCAAGTATCATTTCCTTAGACCATGAGATTGTGCAACTCCCGGATACCGTAGGAATGCTTTGGGTGTACCAAACGTCACAACGAATCGGGTGGCTATAAAGGTGCATTGCAGGTATCTCCGAAAGTGTTTGTTGGGTTGGCACGAATCGAGATGGGATTTGTCACTCCGATGTAAGCGGAGAGGTATCTCTGGGCCCACTCGGTAGGACATCATCATAATGTGCACAATGTGACCAAGGGGTTGATCACGGGATGATGTGTTACGAGCGAGTAAAGAGACTTGCCGGTAACGAGATTGAACAAGGTATCGGGATACCGACGATCGAATCTCGGGCAAGTACAATACCGCTAGACAAAGGGAATTGAATACGGGATTGATTGAATCCTCGACATCGTGGTTCATCCGATGAGATCATCGTGGAACATGTGGGAGCCAACATGGGTATCCAGATCCCGCTGTTGGTTATTGACCGGAGAACGTCTCGGTCATGTCTACATGTCTCCCGAACCCGTAGGGTCTACACACTTAAGGTTGACGACTCCTTCAACCCCGTTCTCACGAACGCCTCCGCTTAGCGATCTACAAGGGTATGTAGATGCACTCTCCTTCACCTCGTTGCTGGTTTCTCCTTAGATAGATCTTGGTGACACGTAGGAAAATTTTGAATTTCTGCTACGTTCCCCAACACTATGCTAAGATGACTGCACATTCCTCCTCTACTCCTGATCCACAAAAAACAATCAAGTCAACCAGGCCATGGCCAGCGTGAGTTCTGGGTTGAGTGATTTCCACCAAGGAGAGGTGAGCATGGAAGAGGAAGCACGAGAGATGTCCCGCCTCGCCGCGAAAGCAGCCGACATGTCTAGCTTGCAAGAAGAAGAGAAGCCTTGAAGGTCCCGCCGCGCCACAAAGCACGGAGGTCCCGCCGCGCCGTCGATGTAGCAGACTGGTCCGGCCACACCGTGGAAGCAGCAGAGATGTCCCGCCGCGCTGCTGAAGAAGCACGGAGGTCCCGCCACACCGCGGCGGCCTAGGAAAATTTCTCGCGGGCAGGCGAGGACTCTTATAGGCGCATGCATGCGATGGTCCTTAGCCAGATGGATCAGATCTCCAGCTGGGCGAGGTTACAAGGCATGGCTACCGGCGTCATCCGACAACTAGGGGAGGGCAATGCGAAGCTCCGGGGCGAGTGCGACCTGCTGAGGGCGAAGATCGTGGGAAGCACGAAGCAGGAGGAGGAGACCGTTGCCTTGTTGCAGAGGACGGGCGTCATCATCAAAAAACTTGTGGACCAGAATGCCATGCTCCGCATCGAGCGCAACAGGCTGGTGGAGGAATCCATGGATGCTGCCAAGCAGCGTATTAAGGACATGAAACTGATGAAAGAGATCATCACCCGCCGCGAGAACTAGTCTCTGCGACCTGCAGCGCATAAAGAAAGTAGAGATCAGCGAGCTAGATCGTTGTATGCGTCTTCCTTCTTTTGCCCTTGTGTATTTCAGGCGTAGCCGCATGTGGCTTTTTAATTATCTTCCTAATTATGTAAGACAGTTATTATCCACTCTCGTCGTCCTTATATATATATTCATCAGTCTTGCTATAAGTCGTAGTAGATGCTATATAGGTCCGTCGGTCTTACAACAAGATCCATGCGAAATTTTCTTTTCGGATTTTCTTTTTTCTCTCTTAAATCTCAGTCGAGTGAGACATTTCCACGCCATTAAACAGAGGCTCGGGTGCCATTAATGGAGACCTCGGGAGAGAGGTGGATGGCAGATGGAGGTCAAAGGGCTCTCCTCCAGATAAGCACGCGCAGGGGTCTGATCGCATGCCTCTCGTACTCAAATAGCTACCCTGCATGACGCCTCCTAGCTAATAAAAAAAATGGGACGCGTGGCGGCACGTAAATGGTAAATAGAACGCCCACGGTTTCAGTAATACTCGTGTTTCCATTGTAACGTGCCAACACTTGTTCCAAAATGACTTTGTTGATTGTTAATGTGTGCGCCTTCGCAAATGGGACAACAAAATTACCACAGCATGTTGGTGCCATGTCATGACACGAAGCCAAGTTTCATGATTTTCATGCGTGTTTCGGATTTACAGGAATTAAAAAACCAAGTTTCTCAATGTTTCCAGTCGAGCCATGACGCCCAGATGTTTGACTTTCATTCCGATTTCTGGCATGGGACCTAGAAATTTACCCTAGGACACACATGTGATTTTTCAACCAGCTTTGGTGCATTGGAGCATGTGCTTGTATTTAAAATTTGAATTATGCACAAAGGTGACACGTTCCCTCTCAGAACCACGAGCCTTCTTGAGAGAAGCTCCGGTTTGCAAGAAACTTATACCAAAACTTGTTCCTATTCTACAAATTTTTTTACCACAGCATGGTAGTACCATGACATGACACCATGCCAAGTTTCATGATTTTCAGGCGTGTTTTGGACTTACAAGAATTTTAAAACCAAGCTTTTCAATGTTCTCGGCCGAGCCACGATGCCTAGATGTTTGAATTTCATTCCCATTTCTTGCATGGGACCTAGAAATTCACCCGAGGACACACATGTGATTTTTCAATCAACTTTGGTGCACGGGAGCATGTGCTTGTAGTTCAAATTTGAATTATGCACATTAAATGGCCGAAACTCAATTAATGTATAAAAAGGCCAAACGAACCCGGAATAATTCCAAAATTTAATAGGGCACTCATATAGTTCTATGTTGCCTCTGTAAAGAAAATCTGGGGGGAGGCAGCGTATATTGTTTCGCACACAAAGGTATAAAGAAATAAAGAAATAAAGAAATAAAGAAATAAAGAAATTAGCATACCTATTTAATTCTTGGGTTCTTATTATTTATGCCACTAGTTGTGTATCACTACTCAGTTTTGCCATTAGAAGTTACAACTACTCAAAAATGCCATCGATCCGTGAGATGCCTGCTCAAAAATGCAATTAGATATCTAAAAAATGCCATCGTTAAGTTAGATGTTTGCTCAGAAATGCCATTAGACATTGTTATTTTCACGTCAAACCTGTTGACCATGTTACATGACAAAATAAGCCGATTCTCACAATGATAAGTTAATGGTGTCCAGCACAACACATCCCTCAAATAAAACTAAGCACCCTCGAATTCTTTGACAAAACTAAGCACCCTGAAATTCTTTGACAACTAAACTGCTGGCTATATGATGTTGGCCATATATATTGTACGTATATAATATGAAGAAACGAGTGGTAGTACTATACCAACTAAAAGATGAAACGTACGAAATATAACAAGAAGAAACATAACATAGTTCTGCTGGGGGCTTAGCACAACATACCCCTCAAATTAAACTAAGCACACCTGAAATTAAACTATGCAACTAATCCGGTAGACACTGCATTAGAACCACCATGAGCAACGACACTGCCACCTTACTCGGAGTCCTCGTCCACGTCCTCGACTTCATCCTTGTCCCTCTTCCTCCTGGCCGATACTTCTTTGCTTGAACCGCGCACTTGGCTCTTGCTATTCATCCAACCCTTGTAGATATTGAAGCAAAGGTAGCCATCCATTGCAGCATAGTGGATGTGGTCTATATCTAGTACAATCCACTGCCATGCATGACGATGAAACATGTACGGAGGTTTCTCTAGTTTACCGTACGAAGGATGGACCATGGCTCTTGCCAGGGTCAACATTGAAGGCTGACCACGGGAGGGCAGCAGCCGATTCTTCTGGAGGTCGAAGAGGTTGCCTACAACGAGGCCTATCCGACCCAGGACTCTTTTGTCGTTCGTAAAGTCTACAGTAACGAATTTGACTATTCCGCCCTTGAGGAAGTTCTTAAATTCCTCGCACTCAACGTCGGCATGGCATATGTGGTAAACCTAGCATAAGTCATGCACGCAAACCTGGACCACGGCGGGCTTCTTCTTCTCTTCCTCCTTTAGATCCTTCTCTTGTCCCAGGATTGTGGTGTACTCAACATCTAGCCCAGCGACCCACTCATCATTTGAGTTTTCGAACATGCGACTGAAGCGAGCAAGGCATCCTTTCACCGTCACGGAAGACGGGTGTAGATGACGTCGAACTCATCGCCGGTGATGGTTCTAACCTTGTATTCACCGCCGATCATGGAGATTTGGGACACCATGAATTTGGGAGGAGGGTTAGGATTAGTGGAACTGCCGTAATGTGAAAGGACGGGACGACTAGGAGCGAACTGCCGTAATGTTAAAGGACGTCCGGGGACGAGTAGGAGCGAACTGCCAGCGGTTTTTTGATTGTCAATATGCTGAGTGGGGCGCGCGAACGGAAGGGTAGTAGCTTGCCTGCTGGATAAATGGATTCATGCACAGTGCTATGGGGGCCCAATTAGATGTCATGTCTACTCGACGCCCAATTAAATGGCTTTCGATGTCATGTCAAGCGTCGGGAAAATTACAGGTGATACAAAGCTTTCCGTTCTCCCATGATTTGGGCTTCCAAGAGCCCTTGGATCTGAGATCGAACGGTTGCATGTCGTGATTCTAGACCTATGGGTGAATATCCTATCCTTGAGGGTTATTCTGCAAATTTTCAGCAACTTAGCATGCGACCGTTCGATCCCAGATCCAAGGGCTGCCAGCAGCCCGTATCATGGCCGCGCCGCCTACCACGAACGTCGTCTGGCTCGCGCGGTTGCGCCCTTGGAGATTTAACACGGTGCGTTAGGCTATCTGATGTTGGCATGTCATACATAGTCATCACTTAGTCACTCGTACTACAACAAGGTTAGCTATAAGGTTGGCTATAAAAGTATTTTTTTACTTCTCTCTATCTCTTTCTTCGTAGTATTTTTTGCATTCGCCAAGGAGTGACCTCTTTCAATGAAATGGTGCTTAGATGAGGTGCTAAGGGAATTAAATGGCTTAGCAATCAAGTTCCCAATGCATAGGTGCTTAGTTTTTTGTTGCTAAGTTTGATTCATTTAATTAACTATAGACTCAAAATTGTCTTTTCACCTAGGTACACACGCTTAGCATCGTTTCTTCCTTGGGTCACCAAACTAGTCTCTCTCTTCTTAATTAACTTGCCACATCAGACTTTATGCCTATGTCGCAAGCTTAGCACCTGTAGGAGCAAGTAAGTACTCCGTCCGTTCCAAAATAGATGACTCAACTTTGTACTAACTTAACTTTAAGTTAGTACAAAGTCTTAACTTTAAGTTAGTACAAAGTTGGGTCATCTATTTTGGAATGGAGGGAGTACAATAGTGGGCTATAAGCCCGCTTTACATGGCATTTTTGCATATGTGGAGGAAAGAGGCAAGGAAAAAGTGGAGGAGTGGGCTCTCATGCAAGAGCCAGCCTCTACATGGTGGAGCATTGGGAGAGGTACCTGTATGGAGGTGGTCAAGAATCAGGAGACTCACGCTGGTCATAGCGCCGTAGTTAAAATGATAATGGCAAGTCAAATCACGGGGCCCCACCTGTCCAAAGAAGAATCATTGTCAAATCACACAGCCCTACGTTTGCAGCAGCCTACTCCCTTGTCTTCTCGCGTCTCTGTCGAACCGACTAGCCGGAACTGCCCCGCCTACCGTGCAGGAAAAGCCCCGCCCTCGACTTTTAAATAGTACAGTATACTAATTTGTATCCATGTATTGCGCCATGGAGCAAATCCTCAAGAAAACGGCGGTACACATGTACGGAGTATACATCACGCCCGTCGCGTTCGCGCCACACCCCAGTCGGCCGGTAGGTCTGGCACGCCGCTCTCTAAATGGAACGTGCGTCATATTGCGTTTGCACACACATGTGGGACCGCAATTGAGAATCGACCATAGGCACACTCCCCGGCCCCGCAAGTTGGGTGAGTTAATAGAAGAGAGAGACGAGCGATAGTACTACTAGAGAAGTGTTGTAGGAGTACATACGTTGGGTACCTGGACGATCCCTGCAAGACACGGAAGATCAGTTCATCCATGCATGTGACCATACTGCAGCAGACACGCCTGGATTGGCTATCGTCTACATATCGTGCAGGCTGTGTTGTACAGGGTTGTAGTTCTGGTGAGAAATCTAAGAAAAGGTTTCTTGTCATCTTGCAAAATTAGGTGTCATGTGCTTCAGATCACTACGAGGGTTAAACAGCGACAACTGAGTTGGGTTAGTCATTGGGGGAACATGCACGAAGACTACTCGGCTGCCATCTAGGTCAAGCCGGCTATGTTAATTAGGACATCTATTGACGGACCCCTTTTCTACGAGTTTATCTTTAATTTGAGCTTTGATCCTCGTCTAGTTTGTCCGCCGGGATTCATCTTGTCTCCTTTGGGCAGTGAGGTTATGATTTCTTGTCATGTGGCATTTTTCGTGTTATATGTTATAATCCGGTGCTTCAGATCAAAATGACGACAACTGCGCCTCCGGGGCACGTGCATGAAGACTTCTCGACATTCATTGCCTATCAGAGCCGACTGCCTGTAGGAATCCCCCTTCCAAACTCCTTGGCCGAAGTTGAGTCTAGTAAGTGAAAACTGTTTTACTAACATGGCTGTGTGGCTCACGGGCCAACGTCGCCAATTGGGTGGTATTAGGATCTTTTATTCCTCATCTATACTCCGAGATTCTAATCTCTCTTCTATTCGGGTTAAATGATTTTACCAACACTAACTCTAGGTTCTCGTAATTACTTCCTCCCGGAGAGCCCCTCACTCCAGATGATTGCTTGGTGCACCGAAGGATTCCGAAGATACTCTCCGATGTTCTCTCAAGACTTTATGCTCACCGCTTTTTGTTATTCCCAACCACTGATAAATACTTATGGATAAGTACTTACGTTTGCTGTTCATACCTTCGTTCCAAGTTGCCCTTGTTATTACTTGATACCCTGAAAAATTTCTCCGATATCCCGAGAATTCTTTGTGCCTACTGCTTTGCAACTTTTTTTTCGCATTTTACCCATACGGATAATTTCTTGCACTTATCGAGTATCCGTTCCTCCCCAGTTGATTCATGTATTTAAAAAAAAGTCTTCGAAATACCATTTGATCTTCCGAGAATCCTCAACCGCCTATTGCTCTTGAAATTCTTGCTTGCATGCATTATGGTTAATCCCATAAGTCTCGAAATCCTATTGACATCCTTTGTCATTATCATTTTGAGTCCATTGATTCAATATGTTGCGAATGCTTGCAATCCTCAATCAGATCCTAGAATTCATCCTTTCGGCTCAGACGTCATTTTAAACATGAGCTGAATCTCGACCAATAAATTTGTTGTCGATTTTACCCCTACGCTTTCTCAACTTATCCTTCCTTAATCAGAGCATTTCCTTCTGATCCTTTGATTTGGAAATCATAATTCCTTTACATGTGAGCTTTAAATTAGCCAGTTTCTTCTATAATCCAATGCCTTCACATTGTTTCTTCCTCTGGTTGTGTGTTGATACTCACATCAACTTCACTATGGACCATCGGATCCTTTGTTGAAATATCATCCGACAGTGTCCTTCGTATACAAAAACCTCGAGAAGTTCTTTCCCTATTATATAATGCCTTTGGCAATTTGTATCCTCTGCTTTGATAGCCATACTCTACTTTCGAGCTTGTACTATTTACTCTGAAGTTTGTGGTATCTGTTTCTAAGATGCACCGATGGGTTGAACATATACCTTCCTTAATTTGTGTGAACCCAAAAGTCTTCATGGGTCATAATCTTCTGGTATTCCGCCAGTTAAACTTTCAAACTCTAAACATTCTTAACTGGGAGCAATAAATGAGAAGTTGTGTATTGAAGAAGTGGGAGTCGACCTTGAACCTTATGCTCATGCCCATGGACCCGATGTGGAACTTATCATGCAAGCTTCTTGCAATAATAATTATCCCCTCATTATAAAATCATCTTGTATTTGGTTTTGGTCCTTTGCATTCGTAGTTCTGACCATGATTGGTCTTCTTTGATCCCATTTCGCAGACAAGTTAAAGCACTTGTCTTCTGCAAATCAATATGCTTGTCCAACCTCTATACTGAACTACCTCGAGTATTGCCCCCTACTATCTAGAGGATATCATGCTATTGCACTACGTCTTATGATTTTCTGATGAAGTAGTACCTTCCCTGTCATAGTGACTCCACGGGTTCTGGGTTGTCGTCAACCGAGAACATCCATAAGTGAATCAATTTTGCGCTCCGATACGATAACAATTTTAAGCTTCTTAAGTAATTTTCGTTTCTTATGAGTTTAATAATCCTTGAAGTCATTCCTAGCCTGATTGGCTAATATCATTATTGTGCTAAATTTTAAATTGTGCCACATGGTCCTTATTCCTAGAGCACAGCTTTCGACGATGAGCTAAGCTTACGCCGATCTTCCTCGCCTTATCTTTCACTTCAACAATGAGATTGATTCGAGTTGATGTCATACCCATGGTTCCAAAAACCTTTTGCTTCATCATTCCTTTGACTTGATGTCGTCCCCGATTGATTACATCTTCATGAAATCTCGACAAATGTGTCATGATCATCATCAACATCCTGAGCTCTTCCAGGATATCAATTGAGTTCATGATGAGAAATACCATCCTTGCTCTCGATGATTTGTGTTGTCATCGGCCACTTTATTGACTTCCCTCCAACACAAACTTGTCCGTGTTTTGTGTTATACCTTGAGTTCCTTGCTATCTAGCATCTGTTCTTCTTTACCTTGGAGTATTACCACCTTTTATGTCAAGAATGTCATGGGAATTTCACCACCTCTTAAGAATACTTGATATAGTAATACTTCTCGCCATCTCCGTTCATTTTTTGGTCCCCGTGTTGTTTCTAATCGGAATACCGGCAATTGAACTTTGATGTGTGAGTTCAAAACTTCTAGCAACCCTATTGCTTTTGAAGTGAATGGTCGATAGTTTCCTCCTAATTCTTTTGTTCATTAACTCACCATTCTAACATTGATCGTGCAACCCAGCCCATATTTTGGGTGCACCTTTCAACCAATGTTTAATTGTGTATGTTTTCCACGAGCATACATCATTATACCATTTGATCTGACTAATGTTATCTCCTTGTTCACATAGTTGTGGAAATCCATATTTTGTTAATCTCGATGAATTGTCGCTGATTCCATCAGCCACCTCCTCATCCTCTCGTTGGTTTACTGATGAACTCTTGTTTCAAAACTCGCTTTCATAGTTCATTTCCTGAGAATTTTACAATGTCATCTCGTCAATTTTTGTTGTACCTTTCTTCTTAGGTATCCTGAGTCTGAGGTAATTTGACACCAATCAGATCTGAATCTCGGTCAGATATGATGGTTGGAACATATTTTCAAGAGTTATAACATTGGTCCCTATATGCCCCGGTAAGGTGATGTCATGCCTAGCACACCTGACCAGAGGACCTAGTGTTATAGTTTCTTTTTTAACAAGGTTAATCATTTTTCCATGAGGAAATTGAATGCCTTGTTTAATAAGTTTATCCTGATGGATCCTTTGTGTATCCAAAGTCCGGTCTTTGCTTGAAGACCATGTCAATGCTATCCAGAAGCATGTCTGTGGTACTCTGATTTTCAATAAGAGCATTTGAAGCAAAATGCTAAATTCTCTTTAGCATTTATCCTAACACCGTTGTATGGGTAATGTCATGAAAATTCTCTCCCTACCTAAAAAGTTTTCTACATTATATCCTGTCATGGATATCATGCTCTGCTTGTCGTTGTGAAGGATATACCCCTGAAATATGTGTTTAAACACATTTTCCTTTCCATTGTTCTGTTTAATCTGATGATCACATTTTCCTTCCACTGATTTGTTTAACCTTCCTTGTGATCCATATGATCTAAGCAGTAATATTCTTATGCTTATGTAAACACCTTGGTGTACAACCATGTCAGTAAGACCCTGTTGCATTTGTCGATAGCATCCCGGTAACCACCGATGGATGAGAACTTTGCCTATTGGTCCACCTCGTTCAACGAGTAGGAGAATGGTTCTCTTTGTCCCTCGCCCTTGGTATCGAATTGTTGCCGACATAACTGACAGGCTACCCTCTAACATGCCTTGCTATCGTGACCCCTTTCTACTTTAAACCACATGGTGGGCCCATAACCCGCAGTACCAGAGGATCGAAACCTGACTCTCCTGTAGACCTTATTCCCAAAGTTATTCCTCGAGCTTGACTTCGTATGTAATTCATGGGCCACCTGCCTAGTAATCTATTATGGTATCAGACGCAATACTTATTCCCATTGCTCTGAACCCCTTTCACATTTCGTATCAGGCAATGAACGATTGCCTATGCGCTTGAAACTTCTATTGTGCACCTTCTTACTTGATCTTGATAATTTCTTAAGTTTCAACTCGAGAGTTACTTTCTGCCACCTTCCCTATTATTATCTACCAGATAAGCAACCTCTTGTAGAGGTCTGTCCTATTGAAGCTACCCTTATCCTTTTCGTAAGTATGATGAAGATCCCGAAGAAAGGATAACGACTTCATCATGATGGCCTGAAACAGAGGAAGGAAGACGCCAATGTAATGGATCAACCTCTGCAAGAAGAGTAACCAAGACCGGGAAGATTCGTTAGAATTTCGTAACTAGATCTTTCCCCGTTACTTCACCTCTTAAATCTCGGGACGAGATTTCTTGTAGTAGAGGAGAATTGTGACGCCCGGATAATCAAGCTATAGTGAACCTCTGCTAATGATGCCACGTCACCTTGGTTACCGTTGATAAACTCGCGTGATTCGAAACCGATTAAAACTCAAACTTAAAATAAAGTCAAACTAGAAAAGTTCTCGAATACTAAAACTTAAATGTTCGGGTTGTGCCAAATATTGCTAAATAATAATGGTGGAGGAACCACACTTTTATAAAATGCTTAAAAACTCTAAAATGAATAAAACAGCTCATAACCAATTTAATAAATGGCTTTTATTATTTATAAAATGTTAAACTATTTATTTAGGGGTTTAAACTTTTTGTAGCAGAGGTATAATTAGTGATACTAATTTAGGTACAACTTTTATGTTTTTATAAAACTAAAATGAGATGAAACTGGAAATAGAACAGGAAAGAAAAATAAGAAAAATAGAAAAGCCAAAACAAATAAAAGAATACAAAGTCCCCAACCCCCACCTGGGCCTCGACCACCCGAAGGCTAGCCCAACACCCCTTCATCCCCTTCCTCCCTGTTCACGCAGCCCCCGTGGACGCAGAGCGTCCGTCCACGGCGCCGATGGCCACGGGGCGGCCATTCGACAGCTCCTCGACGCCTACAAGACCTGCTCCGCGGCGCCTCGAACCCTAGATCGCCTCCCCTCCCTGCTCTCGCCCCTCCCCCTCTCGATTTTCCTCGCGCCCGAACTACTGTCACCGCGCTCACCAACGTCTTCGTCGTCACTGTGTCGACCGACCAGTGTTTGCTGTTCCAAGGTCTCCAGGAGACACACCTCCGTCGTCCACTTCACCTGTGAGGGCAAGTTCGAGGTGAAGGCCCCCGCTCGTCGCTAACGAACGTCGTCCTCAAGCCCGGCCGCCCCTGTTCAGCGGCGGATTCGTCACGTCCCGACCTCCCCGACCTCGCCACGGACCCCCGCTATGAGCCCCAGGCCGATTCCCCTTTTTTCCCGTCGATTCATCGCCATAGCAGCCGTTGCCCGAGCTCGCGCTCACCCCCGTCCGTCGCCCCCCCCTGAATATCCGCGCCCACCCACATGCATGCGCCCGCTCCTGTCGCATGTCCGCCACGAGCCGGCCCTGTCCCGGCACGCCCGCGCCGCCCGCTCACCGCCACGTCGCGCCTCGCTGCTGCTCTGGCCATCGCCGCCCTCCCTCGAGCTTGCCGCGTCCCCGCAGCCATCCCACGCCCGACCTGCTGCCGTGGCTCGCGGCCAGCGCCGCTTCCTCCCCGCTTGCCGCCGCCTCCCTCCGCCGTTGTTCGGGTCCTGCCTCCGCCCCACCATCGCCGATCGCCTGGGCGCCAGTGAGCTGCGTAGGTTTCCCGGTCATAGCCCCTCACAGGCTCACTGGCCGGGTTTCTATGCTGTAGAGGCTGGCCTCAAGTAGATCAGGACCCTAACCCCCCACTAACCCGTGGACGCACCCATTAATTTCTAAACTAAGATTAACTCTGATGACATTTGGTCCCTATGACACCTGGGCCCCACTGCATAGTTTTGACTAGTCAACTGTCAAAGTGTTGACTATTGACTGCTGAGTCAGCACCCCTCTGGCCCCACGTGTAATAGACTCTGGCTAGAGTAGTACTAGGTGACAAAAGTGTTCTATTTTTTATTTGGAATTTAATTTAATTCCAGAAATTGTTTATATCTTCAAAAATTCATATAAAATAAACCGTAATTCGGATGAAAAACTTTGTACATGAAAGTTGCTCAGAACGACGAGACGAATCCGGATACGCAGCCCATTCGTCCTCCACACATCCCTAGCATAGCAAACACGCAACTTTCCCCCTCCGGTTCATCTGTCCGAAAACATGAAACACCGGGGATACTTTCCTGGATGCTTTCCCCCTTCGTCGGTATCACCTCCTACCGCGTTAGGACATACCTAGCCCCGCGTATTGCCTCGTTATGTTTTGTGATGCTTTGTTTGCTCCGTATTTACTGTTTCTTCCCCCCTCTTCTTCCCCGGTAGACCATGAGACCGGCGCTGATGCCACCGAGTACGACTACGTCACCGACGACCCTTCTTCCTGTACAACAAAGCTTCCAGGCAAGCCCCCCCCTTGATCATCAGATATCGCCTATTCTTCTCTATACTGCTTGCATTAGAGTAGTTAGTATGTTACTGCTTCCCGTTAATCCTATTCTGCTGCATAGCCTGTCCTTGCTACTACTGTTGTTACCTTTACCTGCAATCCTACATGCTTAGTATAGGATGCTAGTATTCCATTTGTGGCCCTACATTCTTGTCCGTCTGCCATGCTATACTATCGGGCCGTGATCACTCGGGAGGTGATCACGGGTATATACTTAAATACTTTACATGATACCTGTGGTGACTAAAGTCGGGTCGGCTCGAGGAGTACCCGCGAGTGGATCTTTGTGGCGGAGCTACAGGGCAGGTTGAGACCACCTAGGCAAGAGGTTGGCCTGGCCCCGGTCGGTGTTCGCGGTTACTTCAAAATAACACGCTTAACGAGATCTTGGTATTTGATCTGAGTCTGGCCACTGGCCTATACGCACTAACCAACTACGCGGGAACAATTATGGGCACTCGACGTCGTGGTATCAGCCGAAGCCTTCGTGGCGTTAACGACTGAGCGGCGCGCGCCGGATTGGACTGGAACGCCTGCTAGGCTAGGTCTGCTTCCGTCCGCGTACACAACATGCAGGTGTGCAATGGGCGATGGGCCCAGACCCCTGCGCACATAGGATTTAGACCGGCGTCTTTGACCTCTCACAGTGCCTAGGTGGGGCTGCGACGTGTTGATCTTCCGCTGGCCGGGCATGACCCGTAAAAGTGTGTCTCGCCAAATGGGATCGGCGTGTTGGGTTATGTGGTGCACCCCGCAGGGAAGTTTATCTATTCGAATAGCCGTCCCTCGGTAAAAGGGCGACCGGAGTTGTACCTTGACCTTATGACAAATAGAACCGGATACTTAATAAAACACACCCTTCCAAGTGCCGATATATTCCGGTGTTCGCTCTCTAACAGGGCGACGAGGAGGGGATCGCCGGGTAGGATTATGCTATGCGATGCTACTTGGTGAACTTACCATCTACTCTCTTCTACATGCTGCAAGATGGAGGTGGCCAGAAGCGTAGTCTTCGTCATGCTTAGCTATCCCCCTCCTATTCTGGCATTCTGCAGTTCTGTCCACCGATATGGCCCTTTACACATATACCCATGCATATGTAGTGTAGCTCCTTGCTTGCGAGTACTTTGGATGAGTACTCACGGTTGCTTTCTCCCCTTTTTCTCCCTTTCCTTTCTCTCTGGTTGTCGCAACCAGATGCTGGAGCCCAGGAGCCAGACGCCACCGTCGACGATGACTCCTACTACACCGGAGGTGCCTACTACTACATGCAGCCCGCTGACGACGACCAGGAGTAGTTTAGGAGGATCCCAGGCAGGAGGCCTGCGCCTCTTTCGATCTGTATCCCAGTTTGTGCTAGCCTTCTTAAGGCAAACTTGTTTGCTTATGTCTGTACTCAGATATTGTTGCTTCCACTGACTCGTCTATGATCGAGCACTTGTATTCGAGCCCTCGAGGCCCCTGGCTTGTATTATGATACTTGTATGACTTATTTATGTTTTTGGAGTTGTGTTGTGATATCTTCCCGTGAGTTCCTGATCTTGATCGTACACGTTTGCGTGCATGATTAGTGTACGATTGAATCGGGGGCGTCACATTGCCGAGGTCAAGCCTGCTCCGGCCGGTAGACAAAAGAAAACTAGCACTCCACTATATAGGCAGGAGCCTCCGCGCTTGCTTGCTAGTGTTGCTCTCTTCACACTGTCTCGTCCTCTCCAGATCTAAACACGACAGCGGTGACCACACGCTCTCTCTGCTCACCGCTGGTCACAGATCCAGCCGGATCCTCTCCGCCGGGGAAGGTGAGAAGGTGCAACGTTCACGCGGTCGTCCTCGGCGACAACTCTTACCCACTACCGGCGCGTCCCAAACAGCGTGCCTTGCCGTTCTCTCCCAAGCATCGCTGGCGAGGGAGGGCCTCCCACCCCTTCTTCCTTGCTGGCGTAGTGTGGGAAGATCCGGCCCCCCGCCGCCCACCTGGCGACATCCCGGCGACCCTCAGGTATAACTTTCTTTGAAACCGGCCTTGCTCTAGTTCCCGAGCTCCTGACGTCGCTGCATTTGTATCTTTTACTATTTCTCAGGCCCACTCGTAGATAGGATCGATCGGTTGTTCGAAAACCACCTAATTTTTATTGTTAAGAGGTAAAACTAGTTCATGCACTCGAATCTAGTACCACTAGGTTCAAACAAGGAAGAAAGGGGGTGGGGGTGGGGAAGATTTGTTACCTGAATCTAGGACTTGGTCGAAAGAGGAAATAATGGGTCCGAAAAGTAGCAGAGACTGGCTATCCAACTGGTCTCTAGGTCTAATAGGGAAATAAAGGGAACACAGTACAAACTCAATATAAACCCGATCTATTGGTTGAAAAAGGAAAGAAAGTGGGGACTGGGGGACAAGTCAACAGAGTAAGTCCGGCACTAGATTTGCTAGCCTCACACAGTATAAGGTGGCTATATACCGAACAAATATGGGACCAACCCAGATATCCTCGTTTGATGTTTGTTGCCCCGAGCCGCTCTTATGTAATGCCACTGGTAAAATGTAGCAGTCGCACTATTAAAAGTAAGGACACGTTAAACCAATGTTGTTTTCAATGTAATGCCTCCAGTAATATGAATCAATGGCACTTTTTTTCATGTCTTGCTAAATTTCCCATTAAGATAAGTTGCTTCCTTTCGTTAGAGATGCAACTGGCCTGGTCCGCCTACTCTCCCGTGCCCAAATACTGACTCTGTAGCAACTGTTAATGTACTGTTGCTGGTAAAATGAAGCAATGGCACCATTAAAGTAATGTCGTATTTAACGTTTGTCATAGTTAATCCTAATGCCCACACTAATATCTAGCAATGCTGCTAGAAATTGCTACTATCCTTGTACGATTGCCATTCAGATAAGGAACATGCTTTTTTTCATTTGATGCATGTTTCATCACTTGTTAGTCACCCTCCTTTCCACCTTTTTTTGTGCAAATAGAGATATACATTTCACGCTTGATCTTAGTTGAACTGCACAAATGATATCCAAATTATAGTTGAACATTCCACGAGCTTCACGACCAACCTTGATCTTGCTCAATTTTATTGCAACTAATGAAGAAGGAGCTCTGTGGGTTTCGTTTTCTGATGGAAATGGAACCGGGGCTGGAGCCCTTTTCTTAAAAAGAAGAAGAAGAAGCTGCTAGCTCATGGGACATTGCTTCATTTTAGGTGAACTGCACCAAAAGGTCCCATGAATTGAATCATCCATGTTGGTGACTGTGTCATCCCTTCTATGATGGCGTTGACTACAGATATGGTTCCCATCACAAGGTATGTTCCTTTTTGGTCTGACCGTTTGCCAAAGATCCTGCATGTTGATCCTGCTCTTGTGCTACTGTTTTGGCACTGCCATGATAAAGTAGTAATGTTGTTAGTTTGCACCTTAATCTAGTGGCACTATTAATTTGAGGCAATTTTTTGGTACCGCTAGTGCCACCTGCTCGACCCTAGTGTCACTGATAAAATGAAGTAATAATATAGTTAAAATAGAGCAAGTGTCCTCTCTATCATTTCATTTCCAATGTAGATAAAGAAAGTGCTTCTCTTTGTTAATGTATGTTTCATCAACTAGTCTCATTGTTAATGTTTAAGCGTTTCTGCAAACTAGGGTGCTTAATTTTAGTTGATCTGCACAAAAATAGATATTTGAATGTCTCAAGGCCCCTCCTTGTACTACCGATGTACACTGATGTTCATCGCTAGCAGAAGGTGTATCGGGGAGACTTGGGGCGATTTCCAGTATGAGGCGTCGCAGGGCCCATCTCGCCCTCGCAGCATGGCATACTATGATACTATCACAATATTTTCTTCTATTTATTTTGCGTGTTTCATCAACTAGTGCCACTATAATGTAATCACGCTTTTTCATTATCTGTGCAAACAGGGTTATTCAGCTGCATTTTGGTGGAACTGCACAAGTACGGACGGAACCGACATACATATAGAGTGCGAGGTGTGCCAAGTAAAAATTACCGACACCAACCATGCTACATGCACGCATTGGCATCCACCACCACCAGTGGGATGTGTGGCGCTCTCTGTGGATGGATCTTTCTCGGCAGCAAATCCTCTAACCAAATACTAGTAGCTTATATTGGCAGTTTTCTAGGGAGTACTCTTTTTTGAAAGAAGCACCAATCTATTTTTCTTTATTTGTACACAGTGTCACAACTTTGACCCAAAGGTCCAGAGATATTTAAGGGTGATTGGCGTAGTACTCGAAGACTGGTTGTAAGCATGATTTTCATTAGCTGTCACACTGATTGTAAGCATGAGCAGGTGGAAGATTAGGTTAGTGTGAAGCTTACCTTAAACCCTACCGCCGCCGTTGAAACGAGGCGAGCATCGAGGGAACCGTGGATAACGGCGGGGAAGCGACGTTGCGCCATCCGGCCTCCTCTTG
The DNA here is from genome assembly GCA_021605145.1 of Aegilops bicornis. Classification (NCBI taxonomy): domain Eukaryota; kingdom Viridiplantae; phylum Streptophyta; class Magnoliopsida; order Poales; family Poaceae; genus Aegilops; species Aegilops bicornis. Next base: position 573,355,254 of record CM038670.1, on the reverse strand, counting down.
TGGTGGGAAAACGAATACTCCTGTGGGTCCGGCTGGCTCTGCACCCTCACGAACGGTACCGTACTCGATCGATTCGTTATCCTCTGGGTGCTCGACCTTCGACCTGTACGCCCACCACCTCTGCCTGACTTTCGCTTGGCCGAATCTGTCTGCTCCATCGCCCAGAGGAGATACTCGATGAACTCGAAGGACTGCGGCGTGGCTGCTGCCGAGGAGTACATGTACATCGCCGCCCTCATCGCCACCGTCTCGCTCTTTCACATACATTTACACATGGCCCTCACCGTCCTCGAAATCTCCCACTCATTGTCAAACCAAGTAAGGATCTCCTTCAACCTGGCTAACTTTGCCTGGTCGCCGCCGGTGATCTGCCTGATTCGCTGCTGCATCCTCTCCATAAATGTCCTTTTGAGTGGTCCAGTGCTAGCTTTGGAAGATGGGAGGAGAGAAGGTGGTCTTGCAATAGAGAAAAGGGAGAGGCGAGACGGTGGTTTTGGAATGGAGATGACGGAGAGGAGAGGAGATGGTTTTGCAATGGAGAAGAGGGAGAGGCGACACGGTGGTTTTGGAATGGAGATGATGGAGAGGAGAGGAGGTGGTTTTGCAATGAAGAAGAGGGAGAGGCGAGATGGTGGTTTTTGAATGGAGATGATGGAGAGGAGAGGAGGTGGTTTTGCAATGGAGAAGAGGGAGAGGAGCGTCAAGGCAGCGATTTAGGATTGGACGAGAGGGTCAAGCACAGGATCGGATCAAAATCAAAATCAATTTACCCTTCAATTAAGAAAGTGACCCCACATTAACTAGTATCCCTTTTATTTTGGGTCATAATTGACCATGATTTTCACAAATAAAATATATGCTATAGTTGCAAAAATAATATAATTTGAAAGTAGATTCAGATACAAACCAAAAGATACAATTTTTGGTGACATGCATTCACATTTTGCTTGTCAAATACAGTACGTGGTCAAACTTTGACCCAAAATACGCAAAACAAAAAAAAATACTTCCAAGACCAGCGCCGCTCTTCCGCTCTTCTCCTCTTAAACCAGCGCTGCTCCTCTCCTGTTCCAACCTAAATCTAGCGCCGCTCCTCTCCTCTTCCATTTCGAAACCACCACCCCTCCTCTCCTGTTCCAATCCAAAACCAGTGTCGCTCCTCTCCCGTTCTAATCCAAAACCAGCGCTGCTCCTCTCCTCTTCCATTCAAAAACCACCGCCGGTGAGTGAAGGTGATGTGGAGAAGTAGATCGATGGAGGAGTACAACCGATACATGAGGATCGCAGACGGCGACCCTGTGAAGCTAGCTAGGATGTTGGAGAAACAGTCTTGGTTTGACAACAAGGACCAACTAGCGGCGACGGCGACATCCATGGCCAAATATCTGCAACAGAGCGAAAAGGCGGCGATACTCCCAGAGGGAGTCGCGTGGGAGTACATAGAGCTGCTCCTCTGGGCCATGGAGCAAACAGATTCACCGAATCCGATCGTGAGGGAGCGGTGGTGGGAGTATCGATCCCAGATGGAGTATCCACCAGATATTGAAGGATCGAGCATCTACAGGGTGCCGTTTGTGAGGGTGTTGTGCCAGAGCGAGCTGGTGGAGTGTTCGTCGACCGAACCCAAATGCAAGAGGAGAAAAACAGTTGGCCCGACGGTGCTTCCCCGCCATCCTCTCCCTCGCCGTTCACATTGTCTCACGGGGCGGCTGTCTACCGCCGAGGAATAGGAGGGACTGCCCCCCAGCCCAGTAGTCGGGAAGGTTGTGAATTGTCAGGAGGAGCTTAGGGTTGTTCGTATTTGCAGGTTGTGAATTGTGTTTTGTGTTGTGTATTTTGAGAGTACTTTCAGATATGAATGTCTTTTGAATTTCAGATTTGCAGTATTGAGCATATGAAGTATTTTATGAATCCTAGAGATCTATTTTTAGCACTAAAAAAATGTAGTTTCATAGGAGCATAAAAGTGCAGACAATGTGATTCTCAGAGAAGAAACTACAAGTTTCAGTTTCAGATAAGAAACTCCAAGTTCAGTTTCAGATAAGAAACTGCAACTTTTAGAGGAAGAGCATATATATTAACACGACCTTTTCAAATAGTGTTAACATCATGTTGGAAGTTTTGTTCATGGTCGAAACAGGAACTACCAGCCAGTTAACATCATGCTGATCAACATTCATGCATAGCACATCTAAATATGATGCACAATCAAAAATATATGCTATTTTCAAAATGCCCACACAATGTCGAGTGTGCGAAAAACAGAGAAAATGAGGGACGAAGTTTTGGCAAGTGTTGGACGTGGTGTGCGTAGATGACAATTGGAGATATTTTCTCTGCACAGGTGGAATCGAACCCGGGAGGAACAACTGTCGGGTAGTGTCACTCGGCCACTAGGCTAGTTCAGTTGTTTCGTTACTAATAAGGCACTTCCTCAGGTGGTCGGATCTCCTCCTGCGCCTTTGTGCGCTTTGGGCCACGCCTTGCGCCATTGTGAACATGCTGAACCAACGAGAGGAATCTGGAGAGGACAAGACGTGGAGAGGCGGACGATCGGGACCCACTGTGTCTATGGTCAGATGCAAGCAAGTGACTCATCGAAAAAATACTTCCTCCTAATGCTATACTGACATTGGGGCCCACGGGTTTGTCTACATAGTTACATTTTTAGGTGCTTCAACGTAGTTACTATAGGAGATAAATTCACAACGAAGCCGGGGAGCTAGCAAGTATCATTTATTATCACTGGGGCAGCGAGTATTAGCTGGGTTTTGGGCTGCCCCGTCTAGGCTTTCTTTTTTAATATGCGCCGCCCACGACCTCGGATGGGAGGTCCATAGGCCTGTTTGTATTTTCTTGAGGGCCGTCATGTATCGACCGGCCTATGGACCTCCCATCCGAGGTTTTATTTTTCCTGAAACATCGGCAGCCCAATTTATGTATTTTTTGAAGAAAACATGAGGTCTTTTCTATTTTTCTATATAAGAATAGGAACGCTGGTCCAACTTATGTTTCCTTCTAACTATATTATATATATTTAAATTATTTTATATGTTATTATATATTGTTGTTATTGTCATCATACATTTGATGATACTTACATATGTAAGAAAACAATATCCCACATCTTATTAACTTATAAAAATAATTTCTTAACAATAAAATCCAGGATTTTTTTGGCAACGAAAATCCTGGTGATTGTGTACAGAAGCTTGGTAAGATTTAAGGACCAATGTAATAATAAATCACTTATTATATATATATATATATATATATGTATATATATATATATATATATAACAAAATGCTCAGCCCTCGTTTATTTTTGATAACATTGCTGCTACCCCAACATTATAATTAGAATTAGCCCAGCAAAATCGTGTATTTCGAGAAAGTGCAAATGGCCTATAATTTTTTAGGAAAAACATAAATGGGCCGCATGGACGCTACATTATTTGTTCACCCAGCCCAGCTAATGGAATGTAATTCAAAATAAAGATCAAATTGACTGTAAATTCTACCCCGCAAAAAAGACTGTAAATTCAGAAAAAATGGGTTGAATACGTGCCACATTTTTGGAGGCTGAAATGTGGGCCAACAGTTCGAAGCCAACGCAAGTCGTTGTCAACTTAGTCAACAAATGATTCTGACATCGTTAGCCATTGGATTTACATCCAACGACCGACATCCATCTTCAATCTCTTGTCTTCTTCCTCCAGCCGCCGGATCACTGCTCCCGCCTCGCCGCTAGCAGCTCTGCTTAGCATGCTTCACCGTGAAGCGCCACTCCACCGCTGGCCGTGCCATCCCTCCACCCTCCACACCTCCTGTTCTTCTCCACCGACCGCCAAACCACACCGCACTGTAATCCGCTAACCTCAGACACCTCTCCGTCTGCGACTCTACTCCATCGTCTTCCCATGTACGACTCGTTGCTGTCCGGGACCTCGCCGTCGTCCACCACCTTGGATGCGCTCGGTGTGGAGTCATCAACATGGTCAACGAACGACACCATCAGAAGTAGACTGTGCGTGGAGAGGCTGACAGCTGGGTCCACGTCCGCACGCAAGGAAATGCCTCCTTATTACGCGCAAAATAATGATTCCTCCACCCGACAACTGGGACCCACCGGAAGGGCCTCTGTATTTTGCGAAAAAAATGTTCCCACCGCTGACAGGTCGGACCCACCAGCTATATCTTCGCACGCAAGGAAGTGCCTCCTTATTACGCACAAAAAAATGAATACCCCCTGCTAGCTGGGACCCACAATAGTGGGAGGCTGACTTGTGGGCCAACTAAGTTGACGGGGACGGAGGGCTTTGTCAAGTTAGTCAATATGAACGATTCTAGCTCTAGTGACCGTACGATGTCCATCCAATGGCCGTAGTGTTTCTTCAACCTCTGGTCTTCTTGCTCCAGCCGCCCAAACCAGCGCCGGTCATGCCTCGTGCTCCTGCCTCTCGTGGCAGGCTGCGATGCCGCGGAGGCCTCACCGCCCCCTACTACTCCCACCGCTGGCCAGGCCATCCCTCTACTCACCCACACCCCCTGTTATTCTGCGACGACGGTAGACTCACACCGCAGCGAACCAGTGAACCCTCATACTCCTCTACGCATGGGCATCCACTTCCGCGTGTTCCCCGGCTCCGCGTCGTCCCCTTCCTAGGCCTCGCCGTCGTCCACCACCCTGGTGCTCTCGGCGCGGCGTGGTCAACGTGGTCAAGGAACGACTTCCATCGGACGTGGACTGTGCGTGGAGAGGCTGACAGCTAGGTCCACGACTGCAGAATGGAAGTGCCTCCTTATTACGCGGAAAATAATGATTCCTCCACCTGACAGTAGGGACCCACCGGACGGGTAACCGTACTTCGCGAAAAAAACGTTTCCCCCCAGACTGCTGGGACCTACCAGCTACATCTTCGCACGCAAGGAAGTGCGTCCAGGCAAAAAAAATGATTCGCCCCCCTGACTGCTAGGACCCACCAGCTACATCTTCGCACGCAAGGAAGTGCCTGACAGTCGAGACCCACCTGGTCGAAGTGTACGTAGCGTTAACATTCTAGTCGCGAACGTGTACATACATACTCTTCAATGTAGAGGCACACACGTGTTGTAGTAGAGGCGCGCACGTAGCACGTACACGTACGTACAACGGCCAGGGTGCAAGAAAGTAAATACGGCCACATACGTACATACGTGCGGGGTCTTGAACGCCTACTCACACATACGTACGGCCAGGGCTCGTGTACATGGCTCGGTCGGAACGGAGAAACTGCGTCGTTGTCGTGTTCATGGGGAGGCAACGGAATGCGTCGTGTTCATCGGGAGGCAACGGAACGCGTGGGAGCCAACCGGCTTGGACGGAACAGCCGATGGAAACGAGGCCTGGCGTACCGCAGAACAGAGGAAACGACCTTGTGTTCGACTGGCCACGGTCGAAACGGGATCCTGTTCATCGGGAGGGGTCTGGCATATCGCAAAATGGAGGAAACGGACCTCCTATGGTCGAAACAGGGGTCCTGCTCATCGGGAGGGGTGTGGCATACCACAAAACGGAGGAAATGAACTTGTGTTGGAGCACTACGGTCGAAACGGGGGTCCTGTTCATTGGGAGGGGTGTGGCGTACCGCAAAACGGGACTCCACGGGATACTGTTCATCTCCACCATCGACCCCCTCCAGCCTCCATGAGCTACTATTCATCCACCGTCGACCTCCTCTAGTCTCCACCTGCGACTGTTGATCCATGGGCTCCTGTTCATCCAGCCTCCACCGCACGCTACTCCATCGGCTACTGTTCAACCAGCCCTCTCCACGGGCTCCTGTTCAACCACCCCTCCACGAGCTACTATTCATCCAGCCCTCCATTGTCTACTGTTCATCCAGCCCTCCACGGGGTGGTCCTGTTCATCCGGCCCTCCACGGGGTCCTGTTCATCTAGCCCCAACCGGCTCGATCGATCGGGGTCCTGTTCATCCAGAGGCAACACCATGGGGTCCTGTTCATCCACCCCCACCAAGAACCGTTCATCCACACCCCCAAAGAACGCCATCGCTCAGCCAGAGGCAGATCGATCGGGCTTCAGCGCAGCAGAAGAGCGAAGCGAATCGCCGATCGGGTTCGCCAACAGCCATCGATCGATCACTCGGGTTCAGTAACGCGTAGCCTGCAGTGCAATTGCTCGGGTTCAGTAGGGAACGCCTCGCTCGGGTTCAGTTAGATAACAACGCCTCGCACACACGTGCGTGCGTGTACGAGAGAAACGCGCAAACCTCCGTGCATTGCTCGGCCCCGACCACCCACCGTAACTGGGAACACCCTGATATTTTCCTCGCCCTCGCTTCTACCACGGTTTTTTCCGTCATGGACGACCCAAAGAATGTCATGCAGCTGCGTCTCTGGCCCGCCTAGGACAAAAAGCCCATTTTCTGTCATGATTTTTTTCATAGAAGTAGGAGCCCTCCACATCTATGATGATACCGGGTTTTGTCACAATTATCGTCATAGAAGTGTCATAAGTATGACAGAAAAAAATTTCGTTCGGCCCAAAATGTCACAGATGTGTCTTTTTTTGTAGTGTACTCTTGCAGAACTTGTTGAAATTCTTCACCATTAGGCTCAATTCTTCATTGAAGGTTTGTTTCTCACTTGATGATGTAGGAGCATCACATGAGGCTTTGTAAGCACCACTTGACTTGTTGTGGAGCTCTTCCTTATCCTTAAGTGACATCTCATGAGACCCAATTCTTCCAATGACTTCCATTGGCTTGAGATCTTTGTAATTGGGCATCATTTGGATCAATGTGCACACGGTATCATATTTTCCATCCAAGGCTCTTAGGATCTTCCTGATGATGAATCTATCGGTCATCTCTTCACTTCCTAAGCCGACAATCTCATTTGTGATGAGAGCAAGCCTAGAGTACATTTCAGCGACACCTTCACCATCCTTCATTTTGAACTTGTCAATTTGACTTTGAAGCACATCCAATTTGGGTTCCTTGACCGAGTCGGTACCCTCGTGCATATCAATCAAAGTATCCCATATTCCCTTTGTATTCTCAAGACAACTGATTTTGTTGAATTCTTTGGGGCCCAATGCGTTGAAGAGAATATCACAAGCTTGAGCATTGTATTGCAGCATCTTCAACTCTTCCGCGGTAGCTTCACGGTTCAGTTCTTTCCATCAAAGAATTCACCTTGCAAGCCAATACACACAATAGCCCAAACAGCAGGGTTATGTCCAAGAATATGCATTTTCATCTTGTGATTCCAACTAGCAAAATTAGTACCATCAAAGTAAGGACCTCTGCAGTGGTAATTTCGCTCGCTAGACGCCATACTCTCCTAGGTTGTGAAACCAAGGCTATGATCACCGAAAGCTATGGAAATGAAGGCAAATGGAGACCGAAGCTCTGATACCACTTGTAGGATCGAAAGTATGTCTAGAGGGGGGGGGGGTTGATTAGACTACTTGACCAAATAAAAATCTAGCCTTTTCCCAATTTTAAGTCTTGGCAGATTTTAGCTACTTAGCACTAGTCAAGCAATCAACCTACACATGCAAGTCTAAGAGTGTAGCAGCGGAATGTGAAACATTGCACATGAAGGTAAAGGGAGGAGTTTGAAGGGAGTAAACGCAATGTAGACACGGAGATTTTTGGCGTGGTTCTGATAGGTGGTGCTATCGTACATCCACGTTGATGGAGACTTCAACCCACGAAGGGTAACGGTTGCACGAGCCCATGGAGGGCTCCACCCACGAAGAGTCCACGAAGAAGCAACCTTGTCTATCCCACCATGGCCATCGCCCACGAAGGACTTGCCTCACTAGGGTAGATCTTCACGAAGTAGGCGATCTCCTTGCCCGTATAAACTCCTTGGTTCAACTCCACAATCTTGACGGAGGCTCCCAAGTGACACCTAACCAATCTAGGAGACACCACTCTCCAAAAGGTAATAGATGGTGTGTTGATGATGAACTCCTTGCTCTTGTGGTTCAAATGATAGTCTCCCCAACACTCAACTCCCTCTCACAGATTTGGATTTGGTGGAAAGATGATTTGAGTGGAAAGCAACTTGGAGAAGGCTAGAGATCAAGAGTCATATGCTTGGAATGGAATATCTTGGTCTCAACACATGGGTAGGTGGTTCTCTCTCAGAAAACGTATGCTGGAAGTGTAGGCTTGTTCTGATGGCTCTCTCCATGAATGAAGAGTGGGTGGAGGGGTATATATAGCCTCGACACGAAATCTAACCATTACACACAAATTGCCAAACTCGGTGGGACCGAATAATGAAACTCGGTCAGACCGATTTATTTCAAAATTTGAACGTTAGGATTTTCGGTTGGACCGACATGTCAAGTCGGTGGGACCGATTTCATTAGGGTTAGGGCATAACATAATCTCGGTGAGACTGATTACACAAAATCGGCGGGACCGATTTTGGTAATAAGCTAACCAGAGAGTTGGTCAGGCAAACTCGGTGGGACCGATTCCCACATCTCCGTGAGACCAAAACATTACGATGGGTAAACGGAGAGTTTGCATTGCAAACTCGGTAGGACCGATCGCTCATCTCGGTTGGACCGAAACGTTATGAAGGGAAACAGAGAGTTTGCAAGCCCATCTCGGTGAGACCTAGATCCCTATCGGTGAGACTGAAGTGACTAGGGTTTGTGGCAGTGGCTATGTCAAGTGAACTCGGTGGCGCCGGATAGAATGTTTCGGCGGGGCCGAGTTTGACTTTTGGTTTGGGACATATGTGGATATGAGAAAGTGGTTGAGGGTTTTTGGAGCATATCACTAAGCATTTGAGCAAGCAACCCCTTAAGCAACACCTCATCCCCTTTTAATAGTATTGGCTTTTCCTATGGACTTAATGTGATCTTGGATCACTAAAAGTAAAATGTAGAGTCTTGAGCTTTAGATGTTGAGCCAATCTTTTGTCCTTAGCATTTTGAGGGGTGCACATTCCTAATCCATGCCATGCCAATCATTGAGCTTTCCTGAAATATTTATCTTGAAATAGCATTAGCTCAATGAGCTATATGTTGTTAGGAATTACCAAAACCACCCAAGGATAGTTGCACTTTCAGAGTGCCTCCGCCAACCGATGCCCGCCACCCTTCACTATTGGTCGTTCTTACAGTGAACTCGAAACCCCCACATACTTCACATGAGCACAAAATCCACAATGTGGAAGCTTTAGAAAGTTAACCATTCACTTGCGGGAGTACATCTTGGATATGCTAATTATGTTATGGTTGGTGTAGAGTGTAGAGGCTTTTCAGAGGTGAAAAATTTACTAGTGTTTACACATAGAAAACATAAATAAACACAACTAAGGGCAACTATAGTAGAGTCTCCATATTGGTCCTTATTATGGCAGTTTTGGTAAAAATAAAAGGCACTCTAGGAGAGTCACATAATCGCCACAATTTACGGAGCACACTCCATATATGGCATCAAATTCGCTCTCGCTCAATTCCGTGCATTGTCGCCATCTTTCCAAGCTTCCATTTTGCATTAGACCCATGCTTGCGGCCAACCAAACTTCACACAACAACACATGTTCACGGCTTATGGATGTCAGACCTCTAGCCTTTGGCACCTTCTTTTTTTAGTGCGTGATGTTCGACTTCTCTGCTTCACATATAACAATATCCCGGGTTTATGGAAAACTCCTCTGAACTCCAGGGACCTATCACTACTGCAGGATGTTGCTAACGTGACACTACAATCAGAGACACTTCGACGAAACTGTGTGCGATGCATTAATCACAAACGTGACATAATAAAACTGTCAAAATGATACGAAACATTTGCGATGGTGGAGACATCAAGCATGATTCAGATTACAGTTGCATGTGCGGTGCGTGCCATACGGTTGATCCATACGAACTGTTTGCGATGAGCCAGCACAACATAAATCGGCAGCCATATCGAGATGTGCGCAATATACGACATACTATTCACTCGAACGAACTGTTTGTAATTAGGCAATGCAACAGAAACGGTCAACCAGATCAAGGTGTGTGCGATAGAAGCAAGAGGAACGGTCAGCCAGATCAAGGTGTGTGCGATAGATGGCATACAGTTCACATAGATGAATTGTTTGCGATTAGCCAAAAGAACACAAATGATTCGTGTAAACAAGACGTGTGTGATACGCGGCAAACAGGCCACTCGGATGAACCGTTTGCGATGAGAAAATAAAACACAAACGGTTACTACCTTTAATTCATGTGCGATTATGTGTGTAGAGAAAACTTTGAAAAATGCAAATGAGTTGCTTGCGATGGCTAGGAGCATTGCACACGATGCGTGGTGCGAGTACTCGTGTGTGATGATTTGTAGGTTACACATACATGTCCTTATGTTAAAACGTGTGTGATAGCACGTGACACAGCATACAGTTGTGTGCTCCACTTAGTCTTAACATGCTCCAGGGAAGACTTCCAGCTCAGCCACCGGGGTAAACTGAAAACCCTCAATCCCCTAGCCAACTGCTAGCTATAAAGAACCAAAACAATGGCCGGTGGCAACGACTAACTACTGATCCACTTGCAAGCTAGTTACCTACACATACAAGCATACCCCCAACGGCCGACGGGAAGATGGAGTTGGGTGACAGCGAAATCGAGGCTGGTGGCGCGATGGTCAGCTTGGCGGTTGACGGCCATGCCGCCGCCTCTCCTGACGACGGCCAGAGGGAGCAAGAAACATGGTACGATCAAGCCGCCAGGTTAGTCAGGGTTTTCCTAAAAGTGAACATGGATTGCCAGCGGGCGATACTACCTCGCTCAACAGAGAGTCCGGCGGATGGTGCGGGATACGTGTCCTTATGTTAAGACAGGATGGAACAGCGGTGAGGTTTTCATCTGGGTTCAAATGACTGGTGAGGTTGACGCGAAAAGAAATGCTGCCGAACGTAAAGATCTGGCTGGGGATGAAGATGTCCCTAACGCTAGCCGGGTTTCCAACAAATAGCTGGGCCATCGATCCTTCGGCGATCCGCAGCGGAACTCTCAATGAAAGCACCATTGTCAGTGTCAAAACCGGTGGATCTCGGGTAAGGGGTCCCGAGCTATGGATCTAGGATCAATGGGGAACAAGGGACGATGGACACGGTGTTTACTGCTACCTCTTGAGCACTACGTTGGATTTCCTCGAAGAGGAAAGGGTGATGCAACAAAGTAGCGTAAGTATTTCCCTCAGTTTTTGAGAAACAAGGTATCAATCAAGTAGGAGACTACGTGCGAGTCCCTTGTACCTACACAAAGCAAATAACTCCTCGCAACCAGCGCGATAAGGGGTTGTCAATCCCTTCACGGTCACTTACGAGAGTGAGATCAGATAGATATGATAGGATAATATTTTTGGTATTTTTGTGATAAAGATGCAAAGTAAAATAAAAGCAAAGTAAAAAGCTTAATATGATGAAGATAGACCCGGGGGCCATAGATTTCACTAGTGGCTTCTCTCAAGAGCATAAGTATTTTACGGTGGGTGAACAAATTACTGTTGAGCAATTGACAGAATTGAGCATAGTTATGAGAATGTCTGGGTATGATCATGTATATAGGCATCACGTCCGAGACAAGCAGACCGACTCCTGCCTGCATCTACTACTATTACTCCACTCATCGGCCGCTATCCAGTATGCATCTAGAGTATTAAGTTCATGGAAACAGAGTAACGCTTTAAGCAAGATGACATGATGTAAAGGGATAAATTCATGCAATATGATAAAACCCCCATCTTGTTATCCTCGATGGCAACAATACAATACATGCCTTGCTGCCCCTACTATCACTGGGAAAGGACACCGCAAGATTGAACCCAAAGCTAAGCACTTCTCCCATTGCAAGACAGATCGATCTAGTAGGCCAAACCAAACTGATAATTCGAAGAGACTTGCAAAGATAACCAATCATACATAAAAGAATTCAGAAAAGATTCAAATATTGTTCATAGATAAACTTGATCATAAACCCACAATTCATCGGTCTCAACAAACACACCGCAAAAAGAAGATTACATCGAATAGATCTCCACGAGAGAGGGGGAGAACATTGTATTGAGATCCAAAAAGAGAGAAGAAGCCATCTAGCTACTAACTATGGACCTGAAGGTCTGAGGTAAAGTACTCACGCTTCATCGGAGAGGCTATGGTGTTGATGTAGAAGCCCTCCATGATGGATGCCCCTCCGACGGAGTTCTAACAGGCCCCAAGATGGGATCTCGTGGGTGCGTAAGGTTGCAGCGGTGGAATTAGGTTTTGGCTCCGATTCCATCGCTTGGGGGTACATAGGTATATATAGGAGGAAGGAGTACGTCGGTGGAGCAACAGTGGGCCTACGAGGGTGGAGGGTGCGCCCTCGGGGTGGGCGCTCTACCTCGTGGCTTCCTATTTTGTTTCTTGACGTAGGGTCCAAGTCTCCCGGATCATATTCTTCCTAAAAGTCACGTTCCCGAAGGTTTCACTCCGTTTGGATTCCGTTTGATATTCCTTTTCTGCGAAACTCTGAATTAGGCAAAAAACAACAATTCTGGGTTGGGCCTCCGGTTAATAGATTAGTCCCAAAAATAATATCAAAGTGGATAATAAAGCCCAATAATGTCCAAAATAGTAGATAATATAGCATGGAGCAATCAAAAATTATAGATATGCTGGAGACGTATCAAGCATCCCCAAGCTTAATTCCTGCTCATCCTCGAGTAGGTAAATGATAAAAAAGAATTTTTGATGCGGAGTGCAACTTGGCATAATTTTAAATTAATTCTTCTTAATTGTGGTATGAATATTCAGATCCGAAAGATTCAAGTCAAAAGTTTAATGTTGACATAAAAATAATAATACTTCAAGCATACTAACAAAGCAATCATGTCTTCTCAAAATAACATGGCCAAATAAAGTTATCCCTACAAAATCATATAGTCTGGCTATGCTCTATCTTCACCACACAAAGTATTTAAATCATGCACAACCCCGATGACAAGCCAAGCAATTTTTTATACTTTTGAGATTTTCAAACTTTTTCAATCTTCATGCAATACATGAGCGTGAGCCATGGATATAGCACTATATGTGGAATAGAATGGTGGTTGTGGAGAAGACAAAAATTAAGAAGATAGTCTCACATCAACTAGGCGTATCTACGGGCTATGGATATGCCCATCAATAGATATCAATGTGAGTGAGTAGGGATTGCCATGCAACAGATGCACTAGAGCTATAAGTATGTGAAAGCTCAACAAAAGGAACTAAGTGGGTGTGCATCCAACTCGCTTGCTCACGAAGACCTAGGGCATTTTGAGGAAGCCCATCATTGGAATATACAAGCCAAGTTCTATAATGAAAAATTCCCACTAGTATATGAAAGTGAAAAAATGAGAGACTCTCTATCATGAAGATCATGGTGCTAGTTTGAAGCACAAGTGTGGTAAAAGGATAGTAACATTGTCCCTTCTCTCTTTTTCTCTCATTTTTTGGGCCTTTTCTCTTTTTTTATGGACTCTTTTATTTTTATTTTTTTCGTCTGGAGTCTCATACCGACTTGTGGGGGAATCATAGTCTCCATCATCCTTTTCCTCACTTGGGACAATGCTCTAAAAATGAAGATAATCACACATTTATTTTCTTACAACTCAACAATTACAACTCGATAGTTAGAACAAAATATGACTCTATATGAATGCCTCCGTGGTGTATCGATATGCAATGAATCAAGAGTGACATGTATGAAAGAATAATGAACGGTGGCTTTGCCACAAATACGATGTCAACTATATGATCATGCTAAGAAATATGACAATGATGTAGCGTGTCATAATAAACGGAACGGTGGAAAGTTGCATGGCAATATATCTCGGAATGGCTATGGAAATGCCATGATAGGTAGGTATGGTGGCTGTTTTGAGGAAGGTATATGGTGGGTGTATGGTACCGTGAAAGGTGCCGCGGTATGATACGTCTCCGTCAGATCTACTTTTCCAAACACTTTTGCCCTTGTTTTGGACTCTAACTTGTATGATTTGAATGGAACTAACCCGTACTGACGCTGTTTTCAGCAGAATTGCCATGATGTTGTTTTATGTGCAGAAAACAAAAGTTCTCGGAATGACCTGAAACTCCACGGAACATCTTATAAAAATAATAAAAAATCCTCGCCAAAGATGAAGACCAGGGGGCCCACAACCTGTCCACGAGGGTGGGGGGCGCGCCCCCTACCTCGTGGGCCCCCTGGAGACCTTCCGACGCCAACTCTAACTCTACATATTTGCTTTCGGGGAGAAAAAATAGAGGAGAAGAAATCATCACGTTTTACGATACGGAGCCGCCGCCAAGCCCTAAAACCTCTCGGGAGGGCTGATCTGGAGTCCGTTCGGGGCTCCGGCGAGGGGATTCGTCATTCATCATCATCAACCATCCTCCATCACCAATTTCATGATGCTCACCGCCGTGCGTGAGTAATTCCATCGTAGGCTTGCTGGACGGTGATGGGTTGGATGAGATCTATCATGTAATCGAGTTAGTTTTGTTAGGGTTTGATCCCTAGTATCCACTATGTTTTGAGATTGATGTTGCTGTGACTTTGCTATGCTTAATGCTTGTCACTAGGGCCTGAGTGCCATGATTTGTGCCGGTGTTAGTGTTATGCCACTCTCTTTATATCGTAGACTTGATTTGAATAAGTTGACACCTACGGAAATATCTTTGCAAATGGCTGATAGATCAACTGCTATACCTATCGGTATTTGTGAGGATGTGCCTGTTGTGGTTGCAAACGTTACTATTTTAACGGACTTTGTTATTCTTGATATTCCTGAGGACGATAGTATGTCTATTATTCTTGGAAGACCTTTTATGAATACTGCAGGGGCTGTTATTGATTGCACCAAAGGCAATGTCACTTTTCATGTTAATGGTAATGAGCATACGGTACACTTTCCGACGAAACAACCTCCAGTTCATAGTATCAACTCTATTGGAAAAATTCCATTGATTATATTTGGAGGTTTCGAATTTCCTCTTCCTACTGTCAAGAAGAAATATGATATTCTTATTATAGGGGACGTGCATATCCCCGTTGAGGTAACTTAGTGTTATTCGAAATTTCTCTAACTTCATGATTACTCGGAATGATTTTGTTAACAAGACCTGATCAACCTTGTTAGTGGATTCCTTTTGATGAGCATGAGACAGATGAAACTAGAAGCACAACCTTCTGTACCCTCTTTATACTTTCTGTTATTTAGTTGAAATAAAGTAAAAATAGTATTTTCCTGTCTGTTTCCTGATTTATTCATGCAATATAAAAATATTCCGAAAACAAAAGTCCTCCAAATGCCATGCCAATTTAATATGATTTATGGTGCAAAAATTACCGCGGGGGGAGCTGCAACCTGGCCACGAGGGTGGAGGGTGCGCCCCCTGCCTCGTGGGCCAATGGTGGCCCTCCTCCGCTTATTCCTGCAACCATCCTCTCCTTCTTCCTCCCACAAACACGAATATCCAACTCAAGCACGAGTTCTAGCTCACTTTGCAGTGATTTTCGATCTCCTTGCTCAAAGCACCTCTCACAAAACTGCTTGGGGAGATTGTTCCTTGGTATGTGACTCCTCCATTGGTCCAATTAGTTTTTGTTCTAGTGCTTTATTCATTGCAAATTTTTGCTGCATAGGTGACCATGTTCTTGAGCTTGCATGTCAAATTTATATGGTTCCAAGTAGTTCTAGTGCTTGATATAGGCTCTAGGCACTTGTAGGAGTAGTTTCTATCAATTTTATCGAAATTGGTTCACTTTTGTTTGAAGTTACTAAAAATTTCAGAAATTTTTCAGAGAAAACAATATGTTTAGGAAGATGTTCCAAGGTGGCTCTTCAAGGAAGCAAGGTCCCAGGCTTGTTATGCGTGATGCTGACGAGGAACCACCAAGAGATGCACTAGTGCGGCCTTGTGAGTGGCCTTCGAAAATTTTTGATGGATCGAGTGGGAATTAAAGAGGAATTTAACGCATATTTGCGTGACGCCGATCTCGTGGACTTTGAGGTAGACAAATGCCCACAGTATCATGATCTCACTAGCTCATTTGTGAGGAGGTTTGAATTTTGATTTTCGCATAATTCTCCTTCTGTCTTGTTTGATATTTATGATAAATCTTATACCGTGGACTTAGAGGATTTCACTTTTGCATGCAAACTTCCACAATGGGGTAGTACTATTGATCCACGTAAATCTGAATTTAGAAACTTTCTTGCTAGTATAACCGTGGGAGAATCTAGAGATGTAACACAAGCTACCATAGGGAGCATTCACTTTCCTGCTATACATTATTTTGCTCTCTTCATAGGAAGATGCATAACTGGCAAGGATGAAGCATGTCACATGTGCGTCCCTGACCTTAGCATTCTCAGGAGTGCTGTGTTGGGAGATCAATCTTATCATATGGGAGCCATTGTAGCACGTAGGTTGCATCATAATAGGTATAATGGCGATTTCTTTGGAGGAATTTATGCAACCAGCTTAGCTAATTTTCTTGAGGTAGACGTTTGTGAGGGCGATATGGAGTTACCTCCCGCATATTTAGATTATAACTCTATGGCTTCGCACCATTTTGTCGAGAGGCCTGAATCACCTCTCTTATATCGACTAATCTTTGATAAACGGCGTGTTGTCCGTATTACTCTTCCTGCTCCTGCCTTCTTTGATTCTCAGACAAAAGGAAGACATGTTATTACCAGAGAGGAGGCAGATGAGTACGAGAGGAGAGCAGAGGCAGCTCGACGCCACACTGCAGCTCAGGAGGCGATAAACGCTGCATCACAGTACAACCCCAGCTACACCTACGGGTATCCGCCAGGCCATCCCTGGCAATGAACCAACTTAGGCCAAAAGCCTAAGCTTGAGGGAGTACGTATTTCCCACCGACATTACATTTATGTTCATACACACTCATTGCTAGATGTCGGTGCTCATACTTTTTCATTGTAATATCCATGTTAGTTTATTTTCTTTTTCTTGCTTTCTTCTTGTGTGTTTGTTAAACCTTAAGAAAAAACAAAAAAAATAGTAGTAGTTTACTTTCTTGTTGTAGTAGTAATAATTAAAAAGAAAACCCAAAAATATTTCCCGTTCTTATTTTGCTTGTTGGGAGCTTTCCCGTGTAAATAGATTTTATTTCTTTTCTTTTCTTTGGGGGTCGATAGGAGAAGACCATGATTAAATTGTTGAAGTGGCTCTATTATGCATTATTGTTGATTTAACCAAGAGCCCATATTGCCTTGTCTTCTCCTGTTTATTGAATGCTTGCAGATTCCAGCTTAGTCCAGTGCACGTGCACTCTTATTATTATTCACATCGCTCGTCGTGCAAGTGAAAGGCAATTATGATGATATATGATGGATCGACCGAGATGAGAAAAGCTGGTATGAACTCGACCTCTTCTCGCTTTTTGTAAATATGATGAGTTCATCGTTCTTGATTCAGCTTATTATGAATAAACATGTTTGCAATAACAATTAGAGATCATAGTTACTTGTGCCATGCTTGATTAGCTATGAGTTATAATGGTTTACCTTGCGTGCCAACATGCTATTGAAATGGTTATGATGTGGTATGATGGGGTGGTATCCTCCTTTGAATGATTTAAGTGAGTCGACTTGGCACATGTTCACGCATGTAGTTGAAACAAATCAACATAGCCTTCACGATATTTATGTTCATGGTGGATTATATCCTACTCATGCTTGCATCCAATGTTTATTAATTTTAATGCATGTTCATGGTTGTTGTCGCTCTCTAGTTGGTCGCTTCCCAGTCTTTTGCTAGCCTTCACCTGTACTAAGCAGGAATACTGCTTGTGCATCCAATCCCTTAAACCCCAAAAGTTATTCCATATGAGTCCACTATACCTTCCTATATGCGATATCTATCTACCGTTCCAAGTAAATTTGTATGTGCCAAACTCTAAATCTTCAAATAAACATTCTGTTTTGTATGCTTGAATAGCTCATGTATCAACTAGTGTTGTCCTTATCTTCCATGTTAGGCGGGTTATTCTCAAGAGGAGTGGACTCCGCTCCTCACTCACGAGAAAATGGTTGGTCACCGGGATGCCCAGTCCTATGCTTTATGCAAACTAAATCAAATTAATTGCAAACAAAACTCCCCCTGGGACATGATGTTAGTTGGAGGCACTCGTTGTTTCGCGCAAGCCATGGATTGATGCTTGTTGGTGGAGGGGGAGTATAAACTTTACCATTCTGTTTGGGAACCGCCTATAATGTGAGTAGCATGGAACATATCACCATCTCTTAGTTGTTATGTTGACAATGAAAGTATACCTCTCAAAATATTATTTATCTCTATTTCAAAACCGAGCTCTGGCACCTCAACAAATCCCTGCTTCCCTCTGCGAAGGGCCTATCCATTTACTTTTATGTTGAGTCATCACCCTCTTATTAAAGAGCAATAGCTGGAGAGCGCAACTGTCATTTGCATTCATTACTGTTAATTTATATTGGGTATGACTAGATCTCTTTTACCATGAATTACAATGTCTAGTCAGTCCTTGATCTTTAAAGGTGCTCTGCATTTATGTTTTGCGGTCTCAGAAAGGGCTAGCGAGATACCATCTTGTTATATCAGATTATGATTGTTTTGAGAAAGTGTTGCCATCCGAGATTTATTATTATGGCTTGCTAGTTGATTATGCTATTGATACGAGTAATCATGAGACCTGAGAATTATTGCAAATGTGGTTAGTTATAATCTTTGCTGAAAACTTGAATGCTCGCTTGACATATTTACCACAACAAGAGCAAACAGAGTTTGTAAAAGTTTTTCTTTTTCTCTTTCAGTTAGTCAACTGAATTGCTTGAGGACAAGCAAGGGTTTAAGCTTGGGGGAGTTGATACGTCTCCATCGTATCTACTTTTCCAAACACTTTTGCCTTGTTTTGGACTCTAACTTGTATGATTTGAATGGAACTAACCCGGATTGACGCTGTTTTCAGTAGAATTGCCATGATGTTGTTTTATGTAAAGAAAACAAAAGTTCTCGGAATGACCTGAAACTCCACGGATCATCTTAAAAAAAAAATCCTCGCCAAAGACGAAGACCAGGGGCCCACACCCTGTCCACGAGGGTGGGGGGTGCGCCCCCCTAGGGCGGGCCCCTACCTCGTGGGCCCCCTGGAGACCTTCCAACGCCTACTCCAACTCTATATATTTGCTTTCGGGGAGAAAAAAATAGAGGAGAAGAAATCACCGCGTTTCGGGGAGGGCTGATCTGGAGTCCGTTCGGGGCTCCGGAGAGGGAGATTCGTCGCCGTCGTCATCATCAACCATCCTCCATCACCAATTTCATGATGCTCACCGCCGTGCGTGAGTAATTCCATCGTAGGCTTGCTGGATGGTGATGGGTTGGATGAGACCTATCATGTAATCGAGTTAGTTTTGTTAGGGTTTGATCCCTAGTATCCACTATGTTCTGAGATTGATGTTGCTATGACTTTGCTATGCTTAATGCTTGTCACTAGGGCCCGAAGTGCCATGATTTCAGATCTGAACCTATTATGTTTTCATGAATATATGTGAGTTGTTGATCCTATCTTGCAAGTCTATAGTCACCTACTATGTGTTATGATCCGGCAACCCCGAAGTGACAATAATCGGGACCACTCCCGGTGATGAACATAGTTTGAGGATTTCATGTATTCATTATGTGCTAATGCTTTGTCCTGGTTCTCTATTAAAAGGAGGCCTTAATATCCCTTAGTTTCCATTAGGACCCCGCTGCCACGGGAGGGTAGGACAAAAGATGTCATGCAAGTTCTTTTCCATAAGCACGTATGACTATATTCATAATACATGCCTACATTACATTGTTGAATTGGAGCTAGTTCTGTGTCACCCTATGTTATGACTGTTACATGATGAACCGCATCCGGCATAATTATCCATCACCGATCCGATGCCTACGAGTTTTCCATATACTGGTTTACGCTTATTTACTTTCCCGCTGCTATTTTTACAATCACTACAAAATACCAAAAATATTGCTTTTACTTTCATTACTCTTTTGTTACTGTTACCACTACCATCATATTACTTTGCTACTAAATACTTTGCTGCAGATATTAAGTTATCCAGGTGTGGTTGAATTGACAACTCAACTGCTAATACTTGAGAATATTCTTTGGCTCCCCTTGTGTCGAATCAATAAATTTGGGTTGAATACTCTACCCTCGAAAGCTGTTGTGATCCCCTACACTTGTGGGTTATCACGGTATTAGAGAGGCTAGCAATGGTGGAAGGAAGAAAGTGCGTATAATCCATGGGCTCAACATTAGTCATAAAGAAGTCATATACTTATTGCAAAAATCTACAAGTTATCAAAGCAAAGTATTAAGCGCATGCTCCTCGGGGGATAGATTGGTAGGAAAAGACCATTGCTCGTCCCCGACCGCCACTCATAAGGAAGACAATTAATAAATAAATCATCCTCCGACTTCATCACATAACTGTTCACCATACGTGCAAGCTACGTGAATCACAAACTTTAACAGAAGTATTTCTCAAATTCACTACTACTCAACTAGCATGACTCTAATATCACCATCTTCATATCTCAAAACAATTATCAAGCATCAAACTTCTCATAGTATTCAACACACTCATAAGAAAGTTTTTACTATTCTTGAATACCGAGCATATTAGGATTAGTTAATCAAATTACCATGCTATTTAAGACTCTAAAAATAATATAAGTGAAGAATGAGAGATCAATAGTTTCTATAAAACAAATCCACCACCGTGCTCTAAAAGATATAAGTGAAGCACTAGAGCAAAACTATATAACTCAAAAGATATAAGCGAAGCACATAGAGTATTCTAACAAATTCCAAATCATGTATGGCTCTCTCAAGAGGTGTGTACAGCAAGGATGATTGTGGTAAACTAAAAAACAAAGAATCAAATCATACAAGACGCTCCAAGCAAAACACATATCATGTGGTGAATAAACATATAGCTCCAAGTAAAGTTACCGATGGAAGTAGACGAAAGAGGGGATGCCTTCCGGGGCACACCCAAGCTTTGGCTTTATGGTGTCCTTAGATTATCTTGGGGGTGCCGTGGGCATCCCCATGCTTTGGCTCTTGCCACTCCTTGTTCCATAATCCATCAAAAAAATTCACCCAAAACTTGAAAACTTCACAACACAAAACTCAACAGAAATCTCGTGAGCTCCGTTAGCAAAAGAAAACAAAAGACCACTTCAAGGTACTGTAATGAACTCATTATTTATTTATATTGGTGTTAAACCTACTGTATTCCAACTTCTCTATGGTTTATAAATTATTTTACTAGACATAGATTCATCAAAATAAGCAAACAACACACGAAAAACAGAATCTGTCAAAAACAGAACAGTCTGTAGTAATCTGTAACTAACGCAAACTTCTGGAACTACACAAAATCAGCAAAATATGAAGACCTAGGCAATTTGTTTATTGATCAGCAGCAATTGGAATCACTATTTTATCACGTTCTGGTGATTTTTAACAATTGTTTTCGTGAACAGAAAGTTTCTGGAAATTACAGCAAGATCAAATAACTATCATCCAAGATGATCCTATTGGTTTAACTTGGCACAAACACTAATTAAAACATAAAAACACATCTAACCAGAGGCTAGATCAAATATTTATTGGATAACAATAAGGAAAAATATTGGGTTGTCTCCCAACTAGCGCTTTTCTTTAAAGCCTTTTAGCTAGGCAATGATAATTTTAATGATGCTCACATGAAAGAGAAGAATTGAAGCACAAAGAGAGCATCATAAAACACGTGACAAACACATCTAAGTCTAACATACTTCCTATGCATAGGCATCTTATAGAAAAACAAATTATCATAGCAAGCAAAAACTAGCATATGCAAGGAAGCGGAAAGGAACAATATCAATCTCAACATAACGAGAGGTAATTTAGTAACATGAAAATTTCTATAACCATATTTTCCTCTCTCATAATAATTACATGTAGGATCATAAGAAAATTCAACGATATAGCTATCACATAACATATTCTCAACACGATCCACATGCATGCGGAGTTGACACTCTTCCAAAATAGTGGGATTATCATTAACTATAGTCATGATTTCTCCAAGCCCACTTTTATCAAAAATTTCATAAGATTGAATATTATCCAAATATGTGGGATCTAAAGTTGACACTCTTCCAAACCCACTTTCAATATTATTGCAAACACTATTATCAATCTTATATTCATCATGGGGCTTAAATAAATTTTCAAGACCATAAGAAGAATCTCCCCAATCATGATTATTGCAACAGGTAGTGGACATAGCAAAACTAGCATCCCCAAGCTTAGGGTTTTGCATATTATTAGCACAATTTACATCATTGCAATCATGCTTTTTATTCAAAGATCTATCGTGAATCACTTCATAAAGCACTTCATCACAATTTTCAGATTCACGGATTTCAAGCAAAACCTTATAAAGATAATCTAGTGCATCCAAATCACTAGGAATTGGTTCAAAATAATTGGATCTCTTAAAAAGATTGGCAAGCGGATGAGGATCCATAGATATTAGCTTCTCTGTTTAGGAGTAAATACTCAACTATTTCAACCAAACATACAAACGAGCCAAGTAAGACATCAAGGCAAACGAAAAAGACAAACGGAAAAGAGAGGGCGAATAAAACGCCAAGGGTGAAGTGGGGGAGAGGAAAATGAGAGGCAAATGGCAAATAATATAATGCGGGAGATAAGGGATTTGTGATGGGTACTTGGTATGTTGACTTTTGCGTAGACTCCCCAGCAACGGCGCCAGAAATCTTCTTTGCTACCTCTTGAGCACTGCGTTGGATTTCCTTGAAGAGGAAAGGGTGATGCAGCAAAGTAGCGTAAGTATTTCCCTCAGTTTTGGAGAACCAATGTATCAATCCAGTAGGAGACTACGTGCGAGTCCCTCGTAACTACACAACAAATAACTCCTCGCAACCAACACGATAAGGGGTTGTCAATCCTTTCACGGTCACTTACGAGAGTGAGATCTAATAGATATGATAGGATAATATTTTTGGTATTTTTGTGATAAAGATGCAAAGTAAAATAAAAGCAAAGGAAATAACTAAGTGTTGGAAGATTAATATGATGAAGATAGACCCGGGGGCCATAGATTTCACTAGTGGCTTCTCTCAAGAGCATAAGTATTTTTACGGTGGGTGAACGAATTACTATTGAGCAATTGACAGAATTGAGCATAGTTATGAGAGTATCTAGGTATGATCATGTATATAGGCATCACGTCCAAGACAAGTAGACCGACTCATGCCTGCATCTACTACTATTACTCCACTCATCGACCGCTATCCAGCATGCATCTAGAGTATTAAGTTCATGGAAATAGAGTAACACTTTAAGCAAGATGACATGATGTAGAGGGATAAATTCATGCAATATGATAAAAACCCCATCTTGTTATCATCGATGGCAACAATACAATACTTGCCTTGCTGCCCCTCATCCTTTGGGAAAGGACACCACAAGATTGAACCCAAAGCTAAGCACTTCTCCCATTGCAAGAAAGATCAATCTAGTAGGCCAAACCAAGTCGATAATTCGAAGAGACTTGCAAAGATAACCAATCATACATAAAAGAATTCAGAAAAGATTCAAATATTGTTCATAGATAATCTTGATCATAAACCCACAATTCATCGGTCTCAACAAACACACCGCAAAAAGAAGATACATCGAATAGATCTCCACGAGAGAGGGTGTGACGCCCCCGATTCAATCGTACACTAATCATACACACAAACGTGTACGATCAAGATCAGGGACTCACGGGAAGATATCACAACACAATTCTAAAAATAAAATAAGTCATACAAGCATCATAATACAAGCCAGGGGCCTCGAGGGCTCGAATACATGTGCTCGATCATAGACGAGTCAGCGGAAGCAACAATATCTGAGTACAGACATAAGTTAAACAAGTTTGCCTTAAGAAAGCTAGCACAAACTGGGGTACATATCAAAAGAGGCGCATGCCTCCTGCCTGGGATCCTCCTAACTACTCCTGGTCGTCGTGGGCTGCTGCGTAGTAGTAGGCACCTCCGATGTAGTAGTCGCCATCGGCGATGGCGTCGCTCCTGGGCTCCATCTTCCGTCGCAGCAATCGAGTAGAGATAGGGAAAAGGGGAACAAGGCAACCGTGAGTACTCATCCAAAGTACTGCAAGCAAGGAGCTACAATACATATGCATGGATATATGTGTAAAGGGCCATATCGATTGGACCGAATCGCAGAATGCCGTAATAAGAGGGGATAGCTAATCACTGTCAAGACTACGCTCGCTGCCTCCGTCTTGCAACATGTAGAAGAGAGTAGACTGAAGTCCTCCAGTAGAATCGCATAGCAATAATCCTACCCGGGGATCCCCTCCTCTTAACCCTGAGAGAGAGCGACCACCGGGTTGTATCCGCACTTGGAAGGGTGTGTTTTATTAAGTATCCGGTTCTAGTTGTCATAAGGTCAAGGTACAACTCCAAGTCGTCACATTCATCAAGATCACGGCTATTCGAATAGATTAAACTTCCCTGCAGGGGTGCACCATATAACCCAACACGCTTGATCCCATTTGGCCGGACACACTTTCCTGGGTCATGCCCGGCCGCGGAAGATCAACACGTCGCAGCCCCACCTAGGCTCAACAGAGAGGTTAGCACGCGGTCTAAACCTAAGCGCACAGTGCAGGCCCATCGCCCTTAGCACACACATGTTGCGTCTGTGACGGCCGAAGGCAGACCTAGCCTACAAAGCGTTCGGTCCAATCCGGGCGCGCCACTCGATCGGCCGACGTCACGAAGTGCCGGTGATACCACGACGCCGAGTGCCCATATCTTTCCCACGTAGTTGGTTAGTGCGTATAGGCCCGTGAGCTGCACTCGGATCAAATACCAAGATCTCGTTAAGCGTGTTAAGTATCCGCGAACGCCGAGCAGGCCAGGCCCACCTCTCTCCTAAGCGGTCTCAACTGCCCTGCCGCCGCCACAAAGATCCACTCATGGGTGCTCCACCACCGACCCGACTTTAGTCTCCACATGTATCATGTATAAGTATCTGATATATACCCGTGATCACCTCCCGAGTGATCATGGCCCGATAGTATAGCACAGCAGATGGACAAGAATGTAGGGCCACAGATGAAATACTAGCATCCTATACTAAGCATGTAGGATTGCAGGTAAAGATAACAATAGTAGTAGCAAGGACGGGCTATGCATCGTGATAGGTATAACGGAAAGCGATAACATGCTACACTACTCTAATGCAAGCGGTATAGAGTAGAATAGGCGATATCTGGTGATCAAGGGGGTCTTGCCTGGTTGCTCTGGCAAGAGAGAGGGTCGTCAACTCCGTAGTCGAACTGGCGGCAGCGGCGTCGGTCTCGTAGTCTCTAGGAGAGAAGAGGGGAAAGAAACAATGAATACCATGCAAACAGATGCATATCTATGCACGACAAAGCAATATGTGATGCTAGGCGTGCCCTAACGCGGTATGAGGTGATACGGTGAAGGGAAACATTCGGAAAGTATTCCGGTGTTTAGCGTTTTGAACAGATGAACCGGAGGAAAGTTGCGTGTTTGGTATGTTAGGGGTGTGTGGTGGGCCGAGCAGAGCTGCGTGATCCGGGTTCGTCTAAATGGATTCGAGCAACTTTCATGTTGAAAATATTTTAATCCGAGTTACGGATTAAAAGATATGATTTTCTAAAGATTTTATTAATTTCTGAAATTTTAATTAATTATTTAAATAATTCGAAAATGATTTAATGACATCAGCATGATGTCATGCTGACATCAGCAGTCAACAGAGTTGACTGGTCAACCTGACCAGTGGGTCCCAGTCGATGACACATTTTAATTAATGATTAATTAAACTAATCATAATTAATTAGGGTGGGCCCCACTGTCATTGCTTGATTAATTAACTAACAGTTAATTAGGTTAATCTAATTGTGATTAATTAACTTAATTAATTCGTTACTTAATTAATTAATTTAATTATTATTATCTATTTATTTATTTTTATTTATTTATTTTTTTAATTCCTTTTTTTAATTTTCGCTTGCAGGCGAGGCCCCTAGTCGTGGCCGTGGGGCCTAGCAGTTACTTCTGGGCGCCAGGTGCAGGCGCTAAGCTGGCGCCCGACCCAGGAGAGGGCCAAGCGGGCGCAGAGGGGCGCCGCGGAAGGGCAGCAGCGGCACGGGCCGACGAGAGGTCTTGTGGCGCGCCTGTGATCGGCCGAAGGCAGCCGTGGCAGTGATGGCGAGTCTTGGGCGCCCTCGAGTCTGCAGGCGAGGCGTCGAGGCGCGTTCACGGTGATGCAGGAGCGGGCGGAGGGGCAACCGCTCGGCGTTAGACGCATCGTCGCAGGATGGTCGGCGCGTCGGGCGAAGCTCCGGCGGATGCGGCGTCTGCAGGCGAGAAGAGGAGAGGAGAACCGGCGTGCAGGCGGCAGCCAGGAGGGTGTGGAGGCGCCAAGACGCCTGTAAGCACGAAAAGTCTTGTGAGGGAGGAACGTGCGGGGAGAAGCTCACATAGCGGAGCGAGGAACGGGCAGTGTGCTCGGGGAGGTCGGGGACGACCGGGCGACGGGGAGGAGGCGCGTGGAGCTCCGGGCGGCGGATCGGTCCGGCGAGTCGGGGAGGGGACGAGGAGGCCACGGCGAGGTCGAGGTCGGCAGGCGAGCTCCGGCGAGGACGCGAGCGACGCGGGCTCCATGCGGCGTCAGGGGCGAAGGTCTGGGGCGCGGCGTCCTCATTGGCGGTCGCCGGAGACATCGGGAGGCGGGCACTCCAGCGGCGGTGATGGGCGCCCGATCCCGATTGGATCGAGGCGAGAGGGTGAGACGAGGGAGTGGGGGAGTGAGTGCGGTCGTGGGGAGTCGGGTGGGAGTCGCGGTTAGGGTTTGGGGAAGTGGGAGAGGCCTATGTAGGCGGAGGCATGGGCCGGCTGGTCAGTTGGTTGGCAATTTGGGCAGTTGGCCATGGGCAGTTGGCCCAAAGGGGAAAGGGGGTGGTTTCCGTTTTCTTTTCTTGCTTTTTTTTTCTTCCTTTTCTGTTTTATTTTAATTAGCTGTTGTTTTCCATTTAAAACTTGATCCAAATGACTTTTGTAAAAGTGGAGCATTAACACATAAATACTATGCAATAAGTCAGCACCGCCACCGTAAGTCTAGTCCCCAAATAATTTAGTTTGATATTTTATTAATTAGTAAAGGCATTTAAATAATTATGTTTGCTACTATTTTATTTATATTAGAGCATTTAAACGCTTTATAAAAATGTTGCTTCTTCACCACAATTACCTATGCAGTATTTGGTTCACTCCGATCATTTTAGTTTTAATATTTGAAAACTTTTATTGTTTGCCTGATTTTGAATTTGAATTTGAATCGGTTTCGAACAAATTCGAGATTAGCAACTATAATCGAGGTGACGTGGCTTCATTAGCAGAGGTTCACTGTAGCTTAATTATCCGGGCGTCACAGAGGGGGAGAACATTGTATTGAGATCCAAAAGAGAGAAGAAGCCATCTAGCTACTAACTATGGACCCGAAGGTCTGAGGTAAACTACTCACACTTCATCGGAGAGGCTATGGTGTTGATGTAGAAGCCCTCCGTGATGGATGCCCCTCCCATGGAAGCTCCTAACAGGCCCCAATATTGGATCTAGTGTGTACAGAAGGTTGCGGCGGTGGAATTTGGTTTTTTGCTCCGTGTCGATCGTTTGGGGCACGTGAGGTATATATAGGAGGAAGGAGTATGTCGGTGGAGCAACAGGGGGCCACGAGGGTGGAGGGCACGCATACAGGGGGTGGCGCCCCCTACCTCGTGGCTTCCTCTTTTGTTTCTTGACGTAGGGTCCAAGTCTCCCGGATCATATTCTTCCTAAAAATCACGTCCCCGAAGGTTTCATTCCGTTTGGACTCCATTTGACATTCCTTTTCTGCGAAACTCTGAAATAGGCAAAAAACAGCAATTCTGGACTGGGCCTCCGGCTAATAGGTTAGTCCCAAAAATAATATAAAAGTGGATAATTAAGCCCAATAATGTCCAAAACAGTAGATAATATAGCATGGAGCAATCAAAATTATAGATACGTTGGAGACGTATCATTTACCCAGGTTCGGCCCCTCTCGAAGAGGTAAAACCCTACGTCCTGCTTGATTGTATTTGATGTGTATGATATGGTTACAGAGTCGATCTACCACGAGATCAGGCGAGCTAAACCCTAGGTTGATTGGGGGATGGATGTTGCTCTAGCCCTAAAGACTAAAACCCTCTGGTTTATATAGACACCAGTAGGGTTAGGGTTACATGCGATCAGTTACAATGAAGGAAAGATCACGCTAATCTTGACTTGGAGAGCACACCACGACTCCCAAGGTCTTCTATCTGGTTACGGGTCCAGGCCCAAGCTCGGCCCCATAGAAGCCCATCAGTCCGGCCCATAACCAAGGGACCGGCTGCCCGTGGACCCCTTAGTCCAGGACTCCCTCAGTAGCCCCGGAACTAGCCTCCAATGCCAGGGCCTGTGATCGGCATCCGCATACTCCTACAGTCTTTGGCTTGCGAGGCGAGTTCTCCTCCTTTACTTGTATCATTCGGGGAAGTGCTTCATTACCGAATACTATCCGGATTAACATTTGAGGTTCGCCATTCATCATAGTCCAGATCGATACTATATTCATGCCAGACTAGTTTTGACAATCCGGATTGCGAGGACCTCACCATAACACGGTGGGGCCATCGGAGTTAATTCTTTCCAACGGGCAAGGGCAAACTTTGACTGTCATGCACCTTTCAAAAGGCAAACGGCCCAATGCCCCCCTTTGTCGCAGGACCGTCCTTTCAACTTTTAGAACGAAACACCTACTTATAGATCTAAAAGTACTTGGAACGGTTGACCTGTCCTCCCCGCCAGAAGCCAACGCCCGAGAAATTTTAGGCGCCATGGCCGATGCCCTAGGATCTTCCTCACGACCTCGCAGTCCCCTCCCAGGCGAGTGGGCAAGCTGCTCCATCTCACGCCTTCAACTGAGTAATCTACAGACGCAAGGATACCTTCCCATTGCGGATCTTGTTTCTGTTTGCGCCGGACTGATCTCTATAGATGGCGAAGCGTTTGACGAGAACTTCCTTTATCCAAGCAAGGAAGAGAGGGTATGTTTTGTGCCCTTCCTTCTATGGGGCCTTGGTTTTCCCATTCATCCCTTCTTACGGGGTTTGTTAGAATTCTACGGGATCTAGCTTCACCATCTCAGCCCGGGGTCCATACTGCATATTTCTGGTTTCGTGGCCCTCTGCGAGATATTCCTGAGCTGCGAAGCCCACTTTGATTTGTGGAGGAAATACTTTTGCTTCATCCCTCGTACCCATGAGGGGTCAATCTTCAAAGTGGGAGGGGCAGAGGTGTGGCGGATAGCCGGGACGGGTTACCCCATTGGGACCCCACGAAAAGATTCTGAGGAATGGACTTCAGAGTGGTTCTATATTGAAGATGTCCCCCTCTACGACCCAGTCTAGAGGGGGTCGCCTGAATACTCGAGGACCCTGCTGAAGAAGCGGTTCAGCTGGCGACCCAAGAGTCCTTCCCAACTAAACAGCAAAGAGGTGCACCTTTTGGCCACCAAAATTCGGCTGCTGGCTCATAGCAAACTGATCACGGTCGAAGTGATGGCCTTTGCCACGGTGCGTACAACCTATTAAGCAGAGGGGGCATCCTTTATGGTGTTACAACGGGACCAACAACGCAACCCGCTACAAACGGCAAGCGCCGGACAATCAAGTAGCTATGGCTAAAATACTAGCCGGCCTCTTTAAGGGAGAGGAGGAAGATTTTGCTCAATTGAGTATCTGGGAGGGTTGCTCCGGCTACAACTTGGCAGACTGGGTAAGCTTCAATTCTTTGTCTTTAGTTCAGAGATTACGCCCGAACACTTATCGGATGTTCCTTTCTCTCACACAGGGCTGGAGGCGTCAGGTCGAGTCCGTCCATTTCCCCTCCCCGCAATCGGAGAGTTATTCTCGTGACGACGATCCGGGGTATCATGACTATCCGGAGACATCAATTGATTTTGAAGACGGGGTCTTTACCAGGAGAGCCTTGACGGCACCAAAGTTGCCTTGATGGCCGACCACCCTAGGGTTCTTCCCTCCTCCACTGTAAGTGAAAGGAAGACCTCTTGCCAAACAGGGCGCTCATCCCACACCATCCCGAATGTGCCGACTTCCACTCCCAAGGGTAGCCGTACTACTCGCTAAATAGTTGCGGGAGGAGCACGGACTATGCCGACCTCGGCCCATAATGAGGGGTTTAAGCGGAAGGCCTCCACCAGACCTGAAACAACTGCTCCCTCGGCCCAGAGGTAATGTGTTCGGGACCATGACAAGAGTCGTTCTTAACACTTTTCTTCTGACGTTCACTTAGCTTTGCAGAAGAAGGGTACCACCGCGCCAATCCGAAGCCTCCTCGGGCGTGCCGAGGCATGGTTCCAATCTTGGGCCTTCGGCGTAGGCTAGAGTCGCTGCCAATCACGCAACTGCTCGCGCACCTCCGGAGGATCCCGACGATGTTTCAATTACCAACTCCGAAGTTGAGAGTGTGATGAATCACCACCACCAAAGGGAATCCTTACGTCATCCTACCTTCACCGGCCAGCAATTCAACACATTTAATTCGGTGGACGCGTACCTTGGAGCGGCCCGGACAGGGCTTGAAGGGATCACCACTCTTTTTCTGCCAAAATGCAGTTGCAGGATTTAAATAGCTTAATAGAAGATCATAATCCCTAACCTAGCAGCCCCAAGCCTTAATTTGGTGGGACAGCCGAGTTAAGGATTTGAATTATCTTGATATTGCAGGCCGCGAGGGAACAAAATAACAAGTCGTCCGAGGACCTTGAGCTGAGCCGAACACAGCTGGCCAATACTAAAGCCGAACTGGAAGCGGCCAAGAAAGCTACCAGCGAAATTCCTGGTAAGTGGAAAAGCTTTAGAATGCATAATAGTTGTATGGCATGTCCTGCATTTTAATACCATGTCATCCCTGCAGCCACCGAAGCCATGAATCAATTGCGGAGGGAACCGGAGGCTGGCAAATGAGTGCTGACGCGAAGTCAGGAGGAGAAAAATGTGCTCAAGGTGGAAGATCGGAGGAAAGCCAAAGAAACCGAGTGTTTAAGATCTCAGTTGGCACAAGCCTTGGAGGAGAACCAGAAGCTAAAATGTGGCATATTCTGTAAGTGACGAATTCAAAATCATGCGTATGTGGGTGATCACTATATTTTGAAAAACATGCTACCCCTATTTTCTAGGTCTCCTGACAGGGCGCCTTGAAGAGGAGGTAGGTTCCTTTAGTGGAACCTTTTGAAGGAACTGACCAAAATGCATGAAAGAGCCCGGAAGGCCATGAAGAGCATGGTTAAGGCATTATGGCCACTGGAAGTGCCATCAAAGAGCATGGCTGAGCTGGCTAGCCGCTTTAAGGGGGCGAGGCGACGCTTCGAATTGTGGAAGACATTGGCTTACCAGGAAGGGGGGCGCGAGGCCTGGGCAATGGTGAAGACCCGGTTTACCAAACTCGAACCTGAACATATGGCTCTAGTGGGACCGGTGGGGCCGGATGGGCAGGAGATACCGCTTACATAGTATATGACCAAGTGATTGGTACGTCTCCAACGTATCAATAATTTTTTATTGTTCCATGCTGTTATATTATCATTCTTGGATATTTTAGAATCATTTTATATCATTTTTTGGTACTAACCTATTGACATAGTGCCCAGTGCCAGTTGCTCTTTTCTTCTTGTTTTTACATCGTAGTAAATCAATACCAAGCGGAGTCCAAACGCAGCGAAACTTTTAATAGATTTTTATGGACGAAGACACCCAATGGGCGGAGAAGCACTGGGTGCCCGAGAGGCACAACCCACCGGCGCGCCTGGCCCCAGCGCGCCAGTGGGTTGTGCCCACCTTGGTGGCCTCCCGCACCACCTCTTTGCTCTATAAATACCCCAATATTCCGTAAACCCTAGGGAGGCATTTAAAATCAATTCCAGCCACTGCAAGTTCCAAAACCACCAGATCCAATCTAGACACCATCACGGAGGGGTTCATCATCCTCATTTGTGCCTCTATGATGATGCGTGAGTAGTTCATTGTAGACATAAGGGTCCGTAGTTAGTAGCTAGATGGCTTCCTCTCTCTCTTTTGATTCTCAATACAATGGTCTCTTGGAGATCCATATGATGTAACTCTTTTTTTGCGGTGTGTTTGTTGGGATCCGATGAACTTTGAGTTTATGATCAGATCTATCTTTTTATCCATGAAAGTTATTTGAGTCTTCTTTGATCTCTTATATGTGTGATTACTTATAGCTTCATATTTCTTCTCCGATATTTGGGTTTTGTTTGGCCAACTTGATCTATTTATCTTGTAATGGGAAGAGGTGCTTTGTGATGGGTTCGATCTTACGGTGCTTGATCCCAAAGGATGTATGGGAACCGACACGTATGTATCGTTGCTATTAAGGATAACAAGATGGGTTCTATTTCTACATAAATAGATCTTGTCTACATCATGTCATCATTCTTATTGCATTACTCTATTTCTCCATGAACTTAATACACTTGATGCATGCTGGATAGCGGTCGATGTGTGGACTAATAGTAGTAGATGCAGGCAGGAGTCGGTCTACTAATCTTGGACGCGATTCCTATATAATGATCATTGCTTGGATATCGTCATGAGTATTTGAAGTTATATATTTCCCAACAGTAATTTGTTTACCTACCGTTTGCTATTTTTCTCAAGAGAAGCCACTAATGAAATCTACGGCCCCCGGGTCTCTTCTTTATTATATTTGCCTTCGTGATCTATTTTTATTTGCTTTTATTTTCAGATCTATTAAACCAAAAATACAAAAAAAATACCTTTCTGCAATTTATTCTTATTTATTTTGTCTCGCGTTCCCGCGAGATCTATTTATCCAATCTACTATAATTTTACCTATCTTTTTGCCCGTGAGGGATTGACAACCTCACTCTTACGTTGGGTTGCAAGTATTTGTTCTTTGTGTGCGGGAGCTGTTTATGTGGTGCTGCATGGTTCTCCCACTGGTTTGATAACCTTGGTCTCATCACTGAGGGAGATACCTACCGTTGCTGTGCTGCATCATCCCTTCCTCTTTGGGGAAATACCGACGTAGTTCAAGCAAACATCAGTGATGCCCGCTGCTCGGTACTCCCAGAAGGATTGTGCCTTGGACAGGCTGAGAGATGGTATTGATAAAGAGTAGGGTGAGTGATTCTATGTATCCATGTACTGTACATCATGCCATTCTCCAAACACGGTAAAAACGTTGTTTTAACCGGCCATCGGCTTCCGCCTCCCCGACCAGTGATCGGGAGTGTTCCATAATATATGCCCTGACGAACAGGGGATAATTCCAGTAACCAGGCAATCTAGCCATTTGGTGCGAGCAGACAAAACACGCGCAGTGAGCGATGTTATATTACTTTGTAACGTAAGAAACATCTTCCGAAAAAATAGTTCCTCCAAGGGTTCCTTTCTTCGGGTCTGGTATGTTGACCATAAGCTGTGAGTTCGGATGCCGGTGACACATGGGTGTTCGTGTCTTTTAGGAACCAAGAATAGTTGGATGGCGGCTAGCGCCTGTTTATTTTCACTTCCCTGGAGGCCGACCGAATATTTTCTGTAAGACGCTAGCTTTCGGCTTCACCCGTCTGAGGTGCGTGTCCGGAATACCCGGGCATTACAATTGTAGAGGTGCTCCCTTTACTTCCTAGCCGAACAATGGGAAATGTAGGGGTACACATAGGAGCTAGGTAACCCAGCTTGGCAAAGGACTTAAGTTAAATAGGTGCATATAATGGCTTGAGAGGTATGGGAAGGACATTACTTCAAACAACATAAACAAGGTTGTGAGAGGAATATTGTGATTGGCTGCTTTAAATGAAGACCCCAGGTAAAGTTGGGCAGTACATCCGAAGATGTGTATAGTAGGACCTGTCGAGGTACGGTTTATCCAAACTCTAGGTCGGGGGGCTAAAGCTCTAAGAGAAAAATGAAGAAAGATAAAAAACCGAAGAAACGATGAGGATTGTAGATGACGAAGCCGGACTAGAAGTAGAAATGCTGAAACCGAGCGGTGTTCCATGGGTTGGGCTCGATGCGGTTATTTGACGGGCTGCGAAGGCGGTATGCCCCTCCGGCGAGCACTTCATCTATAATGAAGGGGCCCTCCCACTTGGGTGAAAGCTTGTGCTTCTGCTTCTCTGGGAGGCGGAGGACGAGTTCTCCTGCATTGTATGCCTTCACCCGAACCTCCCGATTCTGGTAGCGTCGTGCTTGCTGTTGATTAAATGCGGAGCGTGCACGCGCGATGTCGTGCTCTCCTTCGAGGGCATCTAGGTCATTCTGCCAATCCAGCTCGGCCTCCTCCTCTTCATACATGCGTACTCTAGGTGCATCATGGATCAAATCACATGGGAGGACTGCTTCGACGTTGTACACCATGAAGAACGGGGTGGATCCCGTTGAACGATTAGGAATAGTGCATAACCCCCATAGCATGGAGTCCAGCTCCTCCACCCAGTGGTAATCTGATTCATCGAGTGAGCGGATTAAGCGAGGTTTTATGCCGCTCATAATTAGTCAGTTTCCTTGCTCTACCTGCCCATTAGTTTGCGGGTGGTATACCGAAGCGTAGTCAAGCTTTATGCCCATCTTAGCACACCAATTTTAACCTCTTGAGCGGTGAAATTAGACCTATTATCGGTGATTATGCTGTGGGGAACACCATAACGGTGTACAACACTAGATGTGAAGTCAACAACTGGTCCGGATTTTGCAGAGGTTACCGGTTTTGCTTCAATCTACTTAGTGAATTTATCCACCATAACTAGTAGGTATTTCTTTTTCTTGGCCCCTCCCTTTAAGTGGTCCCACCATATCAAGCCCCCAGACTGCAAATGGCCAGGTTATCGGTATAGTCTGAAGAGCAGTGGGGGCATATGACTTTGATTTGCAAATAGCTGGCACCCAATGCATCATTGGACTAGCGTACGTGCGTCCGAGCAGGCTGTGGGCCAGAAGAACCCTGCTCGGAATGCCTTACTGACTAGGGCTCGAGCTGCTGCATGGTGGCCGCCCATGCCGGCATGTATCTCGGCGAGAAGCTGCTACCCCTCCTCTTCGGAGAAGCACCTTTGAAGGCCCCTGTAGTGCTCTTTTTATAGAGCTCGCCCTCATGGACCTTGTACGCTTTAGAGCGTCGGACAATATGCCTTGCCTTCGTCTGATCATCGGGGAGTTCTTGTCATAGGAGGTAGGCAAGCAAGGGTTCGGTCCACGGGCAATTATGGCCATGATCTCGTGGGCCGAGGGTGTTTCTTCGAGTGTAGAGCCGCCGACGATGTAGTCATCAGGCTTGATTTCCGAGGGGATCATCTGGGCAGGCCCATTAGATATGGTGCCATTGTCCCCACCCTGCCATACTACGGATGGCTTGAAGAGCCTTTCTAGAAAGGTGCTTTTAGGGACTGGGTCGCGCATGGTGCACATGCGTGCGAGGACGTCCGTGGCTTGGTTACTGTCTCTAGAGACATGATGGAATTCTAGACCCTTGAATCGGGCTGAAATCCTGCGGACGACGTTTCTGTAGGCTGCCATTTTCGGGTCTTTGGCATCAAATTCGCCGTTGACCTAGGAGACGGCGAGGTTCGAATCTCCTCGCACCTCTAGCCGCTGAACGCTCATCGACGTTGCCATCCGAAGACTGTGCAACAGTGCGTCGTATTCGACTGCGTTATTGGAATTCGTGTACATGATCTATAGAACGTACCGGATCTTGTCTCCTGTGGGGGATGTTAAGATCACCCCCGCCCCCAGTCCGACTAGAATTTTGGATCCGCCAAAGTACATTGTCTAGTGTGCATATGTATTATATTCCCTGGGGAGTTCGGCTTCGGTCCATTCGGATAGAAAATCAGCCAACACCTGAGATTTAATAGCTCGGTGTGGGTTGTATGTGATCTCTAAGGGAAGGAGCTCTATGGCCCATTTGGCAATGCGGCCCGTGGCGTCCCTGTTATTGATTATATCATTGAGGGGTACTTCGGATACCACTATCACCAAACTCTCTTGAAAGTAGTGTCGCAGTTTTCGGGATGCCATAAAGACCGTGTATGCTATCTTCTGGTAGTGTGGGTATCGGGATTTGCACGGGGTGAGGACCTCTGACACATGGTAGACTAGTTTTTGAACCTGGAACTTGTGGCCCTCTGATTCTCGTTCGTCGACGAGCATCGTGCTTACCACCTGATTGGTGGCTGATATATACAACAACATAGGTTCGCCGATACCTGGTGTGGCTAGGATAGGGTTGCTTGCCAGGAGTGTTTTAATTTCCTGCAGTGCCGCCATTTCTTCGTTGGTCCATTCGAAGTTTTTTGTCTTCTTGAGTAGCTTGTAGACAGGCAATGCCTTTTCGCCAAGGCTGGAGATGAAGCGGCTTAAAGACGCCATGCAACCTGCCAGGTTTTGTATGTGTTTGAGCTCTGTTTGTATTGCTAGCTAGGATAGGGCCTTGTTTTTAGCCGGATTGGGCTCAATTCTTCCATGGGAGACAATAAATCCGAGTAGTTTGCCCGCGGGGACTCCGAAGACACATTTGCTCGGGTTAAGCCGTATATTGTAAGCCCACAGATTTTCGGAGGCCAGTCGAAGATTGTCCATGAGTTGATAAACTTTTTTTCGTTTTAATGACCACGTCGCCAATGTATGCCTCGACCGTTTTGCCAATTTGGTTTTCCAGGCGTGTTTGAATCATGCATTGGTATGTGGCTCCTGCGTTCTTTAACCCAAAAGGCTTCGTGTTGAAGTAGAATGGCCCGCAGGGGGTGATGAACGCGGTTGCAGCTTGGTCAGCCTCCTTCATCTTTATTTGGTGATATCTGGAGTATGCGTCGAGAAAGCATAGTGAGTCGTGTTCGGCAGTGGTGTTGATGATCTGATCTATGCGAGGTAGGGGCAAGGGGTACTTGGGGCAGGTCTTGTTTAGGTCCTCGAAGTCAACGCAGAGCCGCCATGACTTGTCCTTCGTGGGTACCATGACCAGATTTGCTAGCCACTCCGGATGCTTTTCACGGATGAATCCGGCCTCCAATAGCTTTGCCAATTCTTCACCCATAGCATGTCGTTTAGGTTCAGAGAATCGGCGTAGTGCCCGTTTGACTGGCTTGAAGCCTTTTATGATGTTCAGGCTATGCTCCGTCAGCCTCCGTGGGATGCCTGGCATATTCGAAGGATGCCTGGCATATTCGAAGGATGCCAGGCGAATATGTTCCAGTTTTCAAGTAAAAACGCGCGCAGCGCTTCATCAATTGCGGGGTCCAGTTGTGCTCTGATGGATGCCGTTTTATTCGGGTATGTCGAGTGTACCTAGAATTTTACTATCTCGTCAGCTCGTTTAAATGACATGGATTTTGGCCTTTTACTAAGGACCACATCGACCCTGTTGACTGTAGTGCAGAGCATTGTTAATTTTTCGGCTGCTAGGGCCTCGGATAGTGCTGCGAGGGCAAGTGATGCGGTCTTATTTTCAGCTCGAAGGGCTGTGCTCGGATCATTGACGAGCGAGATCACACCATTAGGCCCTTGCATTTTGAGCTTCATGTATCCATAATGCGGTACAGCTTGGAATCGTGCGAATGCCTCATGTCCCAAAATGGTTCGGATATGTAGTTGTCAGGGGTACCGAACACTACGTCCAAGGTTATGCGTCCAGAACAACATGCCTCCCTACCGGGTATAATTCCTTAGAATGTGGTATGAATGTGCTTGATGCGGGATCTGTTGAGCTGCATTTTGTCGAGCGTGTCTTCATAGATGAGGTTCAGGCCGCTGCCCCCGTCCATCAGTACTTTAGTTAGTCTGAAGCCATCAATTATGGGGTCAAGGACTAGTGCGGCGGGCGCGTGGGCGGGGCAGGGCCTTGGCTTGTCCTTCTGATCGAAGATGATAGGTATGTCCGCCCACGGCCATGCGGCCATCACCTGGTAGACTTGGCCGAGCTCTCGAAGAGCCATTTTCCTTTGGTTGTTTGAGGAGAAAGTCTTGTAAACTGTCAGGATATCATCGTCGTGAGGTGGCGTTGTTGATCGTCTATGAGGAGGTGTGAGACCAAGGATATTTTCGCCACTTTTGGCCACCCGCCACCCGACAAGCTCGAAGCTGTGAGTTGGATTTGCATTAAGCAGGGCCAACTGTATAGGGCATGGTTTATCTAGTAATTCGTCCAGGACCGTTCTGGGTTTATTTATTTTTCAGCGAGCTTGTGCTCAGGCTACCCTTTCGCATATGCCCGCTTTGCTTGGGCTTTCCTGGGTTGCTGGGCAAGGACTGAATCCTTGCGCATTTGCTGTAACCTCCAGGTGCTTTCCATGGCGCAATATTTGTGTACCATGTCCGATAATTCGGCGAAGTTTTGCACGCAGCGGCGGGCGAGGGCATTTTAGATCCCTGCATCCCTGCAATTGAACCGAAAGGCTTCAGTTATTTTGTTGTTAAGGCAATCCATTATCTTGTTTTTGACTAGAAGAAATCCGGCCTAGTAATGGTGGACCATTTCTTAGGGTGCTGCTTGACGTACATCAGGTCCCATACGTCCGGTCTTCCCGCATCCAGAAAATATTCGGCGTTGGGGGTGGGTGGGATTCTTTTGGCAATGACGTCTTCTGTGAGTCCGGGGCGTCGACAGTGGTGAGCCGTGCCTGGGCTATATCGGGAGTTAATAGCGCAGTGTTCGGACGTACTCCCGTATGTGGTTGGGCTGAATCAAGGTCCGACCCTGTATCATAGGCTGAGTCCGAACTCTCATCTTGATGGGTGTCTGTCTCTGGGCTAGAGACCTGGGTGTGTACTGTCATAAGCTTCGGAGATCGCGATCCCTCCGCCCGTTCTTCGATGGTGGTGACGAGGTGAGTAATGGGATGGATGTGGATCTCTCTATTGGCATGTTTAAGCCCGATCTGGTTGTAGGCCATAGGCCTTCTGACAGAGATTCCCATAGCTAGGAATCGATCCAACAGGTTGTTTACCGACGAGGTTCCCGTCGGGGCCATGCCTCCTGGATGTTCGGCGGGATGCTCTTTGGATACTTCGATGGGATCTGACTTTAGGGCCAGATCTTGAATTGCGTTGGCTCCCTTTACATCCATGGAATTCGAGGTCAAGGCATCGGGTTCAGTGGGTTCTTGGGAAGCGGGGCTTCGTCGAGGGCTGGCGCCGGACTCTAAGTTCCGGTGTCCGGCTTCATGGTCGGTGGTGAGGTTTTCATCTGCATTCAAATAACCGGTGTGGTCGATGCAAAAAGTAATGCTGCCGAACGTAAAGATCTGGCCGGGGATGAAGATGTCCCTGTCGCTAGCCGAGTTTCCAACAAATAGCTGGGCCATCGATCCTTCAGTGATCCGCAGCGGAACTCTCAATGAAAGCACCAATGTTAGTGTCAAAATCGGCGGATCTCGGGTAGTGGGTCCTGAGTCGTGGATCTAGGATCAATGGGGAACAAGGGATGATGGACACGGTGTTTGCCCAGGTTCGGGCCCTCTCGAAGAGGTAAAACCCTATGTCCTGCTTGATTGTATTTGATGGGTATGATATGGTTACAGAGTCGATCTATCATGAGATCAGGCAAGCTAAACCCTAGGTTGATGGGGGGATGGATGTTGCTCTAGCCCTAAAGACTAAAACCCTCTGGTTTATATAGACACCAATAAGGTTAGGGTTACATGCGATTGGTTACAATGAAATAAAGATCATGCTAATCTTGACTTGGAGGGCACACCACGACTCCCAAGGTCTTCTATCTGGTTACGGGTCCACGCCCAAGCTCGGCCCCATAGCAGCCCATCAGTCCGGCCCATAACCAAGGGACCGGTAGCCCGAGGACCCCTTAGTCCAGGACTCGCTCACTCGGTCGACCTCGACCCCTCGCGCTTGCACAGCTGGATGCGGCCGAGCACCCGCTACGCGTAGGCGCCCTCCGCCGCGCGTTTGGTCGCCGGACGGCGAGACCCGACGCCTCCGCCACGTCTGTCGTCGTGGGTGTTGAGCCGCCGGCGGATTAACCCTAGTTGAAAAGGGATTTGACCTCCCCTGGGTCAATGACAGGTAGGGCCCGCCCTGCTAATTAAGTTAGATTAGGTTTAATTAAAAGTAGTTTAGTTCTGTTAGACTGACATGCGGGACCCACTGGTCAGTTTGACGTGGAGCGCCCGTTGACTCGCTGACATCACAGTGACACAATGCTGACGCAGTAAATGTTTTCTAGAGTTTTAAATAAATTAGAAATGATTTATTAATTTTAGAAAATGTTTAAAACTTCTAAAAATCATAGAAAATAAATTATAACTCGGATGAAAATAATTTATATATGAAAATTTATATATAATCCAAAGAATCTGTTTGTGGCATTTCCATTCATGTTTGAACAACTTATACCTGCTGATCAGGTCAAATCAATTAAAGGACATTTTAAATTCTTCTTTGGGTGTTTGAATTGTGTCTTTGATTCAAATGAACTTCAACTAACATGGTAGCATTTTGCATTAGCTCAAACACTAGCATATTGCCATGTCATGATCATGAATCATATTGTTGCATTGCATTGATTGTGTTCCTTCTCTGTTGCCGGTGGTTATTCCCTCTCAGTAGACGTTGTTCCGACATTGAGATCGATGACACTGATGAAGACACAATGCTATCTTCAGAAGTGCCAGGCAAGCAAACCCCCATTGAGCATTCCGATACAATCCCACTCTCTTGTTGTTGCTCTCTTTTACTTCATTAGGACAACAATGATTCAATTATTACATGTTGTGGTAGTTGAACCCATTCCTCTACATGACATGTCTTTGCCACAGTAAATAGTTGAAACCCACTAGCATGAGTAGGAGTTGTTTGCGCCATGATGTGCCTACTCATTCATGCTTGCTTGTTATGCCTCCTATGCTTAGAGTTGTGTCATGTTTAATTCATCTAGGATGGATTGGAATGGAGGTGAACATGTCCTACCGTTGGGAGCTATGTGTGTGAACACGATTTGGTAAAGGCAGCAATGAGGGGCCATGTTGGAGTACATGGTGGGTTGTCTCATTCAAACCGTCCTCAGGAACCGAGTTCTGTGTTTGTGATCCAAGACAGTAAATACCACACATTGGGCTCCGAGCACTCCAAGCTCTCTCGACTTATTAATCGCCTTGTCCTCTGTCTAGGAGTTGCAAGTAGCTTCTGGTGTTTGTAGTATGCTGGAGGCCGTGCGCAGCGCTGACCTTAGGCGTGGGCTGTGATGCGGTAGGCAAGTGGCCTGTTGTACTGAGACACCCGTTTGGTGGGCTCAGGGACCTTGCACACATCACTTGGGGCCATAGTGGAAACCTCGGTCGGACTTCCTTGCGGATGGAACCCGAATAGGCGATAAACCTGGACTGGAGACTTGTGTGGTTAGTCAGGTCGTGGCCAACACCCTCGCTGGGCTCCCGCTTGAAGGTTGCCGAGTACATGTTGTGTAAATGGCAATAAGTGGTGAGAGCGTGTGTGAAGAAGTACACCCCTACAAGGTTATAAATGATCTATTCGAATAGCTGCGTCCGTGGATATGGACTACTTGGAAAGCTTATATGGTTCATAGATAACTGGAAGTGGATACTCTAAAATGCGCAAGATAAGTGTGAGTGACATGGATGGCCTTATCGTAGGGAGATGGGAGCAAATTCATAGTGGTGTATTGATTTGGTGAATATGTGGACTCATGTGGGCTACCTCAAAGAAAGTACTCATAGTCATAGTTCAAGATAGCCAGTGACTCAAAGCTGGCTTGCTGTTGCTAAACTCCACAACCTCCTTGTTGATACTAATGCATGAGTAGATAGTTATGATGTAAGTCTTGCTGAGTACAGTTGTACTCAGGTTTGCTTAATTTATGTTTTTGTAGATAGACTTTGTTCTCACTAGTAGTTTCACGTGGTCTTCAACGATTAGCTTGGGAATCCCTCGATAGGCTTTCTAGCCTTCTCTCTTTTCAGATGTCTATACTCACACATGTTTATGCTTCCGCTTGGCTTGTATGAATTTGTGTGAAGTGTCAGGAGACCCGATGTTTGCAATATCATACTATGTATGGCTCTTCGGAGCCTTTCAAATAAATACTCTGAGTCATAGAGTTTTGTTGTGATGTGATGTTGTATTTACAGCTATCAAGCATATTGTGTGTATGTTATTGAAATGCTTGGTTTGTGTGGGATCGGACACCTAGTTGTTTATTCTTGGTAGCCTCTCTTATGGGGAAATGCCTCCTAGTGCTTCCACTGAGCCATGGTAGCTTGCTACTGCTCCAGAACACATGCATTGACCGCCATGTGTCCTTCCTTGCTCTGTGTCTGTCTCTTCGGGGAAATGTCATGCGGTGTTTTACTAGAGTCCATGTAGCTTGCTACGACTCGGTTACACTCGCTGCTGACCAACACATGCATTGCTGGGTCATGTATGCCTGTCCCTGTAAGTTTGTACCACCTTGAGTTTATGACTAGTCTTGTCGGCCTGGGTTCTCTATCATATGGATGCCAGCGACACAATCATATACGTGATCCAAAAGGTTACGGCGACGGCCTTACCTTGGCCGGGACCGTTTGCGCCTTTATAGCCATTATTTTGCCCGAGTTACCCAATGTCTCTAAACAATCTGGTTGCATTTGCAAATATTTCCTCCATGTTTCTGATGTCCTTTGTGGCTAGATTAACCACACTAATCACTGAGTTGAGGTACTCCGTTGCCTCGACATAATTGTTGAAGTTATCAGGAAACTAGGATATCATAGGTAACCACCTAGTAATCTAGCAATGCTTTGTACTCCTAGTGTGATAATTTTGGCCACCATTCTCGAAAGCATCTCA
The DNA here is from genome assembly GCA_021605145.1 of Aegilops bicornis. Lineage (NCBI taxonomy): Eukaryota > Viridiplantae > Streptophyta > Magnoliopsida > Poales > Poaceae > Aegilops > Aegilops bicornis. Next base: position 573,312,161 of record CM038670.1, on the reverse strand, counting down.
TGATGTTATTAGTTAGTAGGTATTCCATCTCCGGGTTCTTGAACCCATGATTCGATCTGCCTATTCCTATTGATAGTGTTTGCTCGTTCCTTTAGGATATTAGTAACCTTTGCAATAGTCCTCGAGGTTCCTAGTATATCATTCTTCCAAATACCATGAACCATCCTTGGCGGAAGTTCTTTTGAACCAAAAGATCATAATAAGAGTGCTCTTGATGAGTTCTCAATTCTATATGGTGAACATGCTAGTACCACCTTTCTGCATGGGTTATCCGAAATAAATATGTTGAACTTGTTCGACATGCTAATCTATGCATCCACAACTCAAAAAGACATATGTTCCTTTGAGTTGTCCCTCTTTAGTTGTATGCTGACCTCCGTCTATCAATTGATAGTTAGGAGTAGTTGTGCATTCATGTTCATTGATGCCTTTTACTCCTTTGGTCCATCAATCCATTATATTCCGGAATGACTAGTAGAAACAAACTCCAGTACCTAGTCCATCTATGGGATTGGGTCAAAGTAGTTGTATTCTGCAGATCAAATGCCAATCCAGCTTTTGTTCTGTTCTACCCTGGAGTATTACCTCATTTATGTCAGGATTGTCATGAGAATTGCACCATCTCTTATGAATTCTTGATGCAGTGATACCTCTCGCCATCATTATTCATTCCTTGGTTCCCGTGTTATTGTAACTGGAATGCTGACGAATGAACTGTGATGCATGAAATCAATTCTCCTAGCAACCCTATTGCTTGGTAGTTAATGGGCAATAAACTCATTCTTAGCATGTTGGTTATTGAATCACCATCCTAAGATTGAGTGTGCTACCTAGCCCATTTTTCCTGGTGCACTCTTCGATCAATGAGTTAGGATTGTGCCAATCCCTTGCTTAATTGATCACATCATCTTGCCTCGAAAGCAAGATTGTTCCGAATATCCTCTCAGAGGTCTCACCATGTTGTTCCTTGACCGTTATATTGAGCTCGTGACCAAGTTGGTTTTCTGATAAACCACCCCTTCTCTAGGAATCTGTGTTTTTTTATAGAAAGACTGTAAGGGAACCCCCTACATTATAATTGGTGCAACAAACCCAAATTGCAAGTACCATGCCTTGAACCTGGGCGGGTGGGAAGCCATCAACCCCTCCCCACCACCCCTTCTCTAGGAATCTGTGTTGGATACCCTGAGCTAGTTGATTAAGCTAAACAACAACTTGGAGATTTGGAAGATAATAGCTTTGCCTAACCTCGTTCATTCAAAGGGAAATCTTTTTATGTGTGTGATGAAGAAAGATGATATCTTCATCGATTGGTCCTCGTGATCAGTTGTTGGATCAATTGTCTTGTCAAAACTTTTATTTGAGTATGGGCTATCGTCAAATCAAATTAGAACCAACGATGTTCGTAATGTTGTCTTACTCATGGTTGTTCCCTCGAGCATAAACCGTTATATCTTTTGGTCTCACCAGTGCTATCACTTTGTTCACATAGTTATGGAATTCCATCTATATGGAAATTTTGATAAATTATTGTTGAGCCCATTGACAACATTTTCATCTTGTCCATGATTCATGTTGAACATCTAATTGTGTTGGAAACTTTTGAAAGCATTTTCCTCGTGTTCCGTTCACGAAGTATATGTTTGGTGTAAGTGACTTTCTCTAGATCATGTGCATCTGATGCAAGTTGCCGCAGTGAATTCAAGAAAGCTTGTTTTTTCTTCCTCTGGAATCATCCCAAGTTAGTCATGCAACGTGCAAAGTATACTATGGTCTGGTAGATTTGCAACCTCCATCCCACATGTACTACCTAGCACACCAAGCCACTGATTGATTTGTTAAAGGAAGGGAAGTTCCTTCTTAAGAGCATGCCTTATGCAAGGACTTAGCTATCCTTGATGACGGTTCCAACCAGAACTGGACAGTGTTTTATCGTCCGATCACATGTATCTTGCAAACCAGCTCATGTTTTTGGGCTTGCTGCTGTAGTTCATTTCCTGAGAATCTTGCAATGTCATGTTGTTGATTTGTGTTGTGAACTTTATTTTCCAGACATGCTGAGTCTGAAGCATCCTGTTACCAACCAGATCTGAGTCTCAGGCAGATATGATGGTTGGAACTTCCCAAGAACTATGATATAGATTCCGGTAAAGTGGACGCACCTAGCTGGAAGAACTATTATTGTAGTATCTTGATTAACCAATCTGGTCATTCTTCCATGAGGATTTCATATGACTGATTCCAGAAGTTTTTCGTTATGGATTCTTTGTGCTTCCGAAGTCCGACCTTTACTTGATGACCGTATCGGTGATGCTTCTAATCATGATCGTGGTATCTAGTACATCAAGGAGAACATTAGAAGCAGAGTGCTAAATGTCTCTCGGTTGATCATCATGGTTTTGTTCCTTGGCATTGCTAAGGACAAATCTAAGGAAGTGATGTCCTCCTTTGCATCTGCATCCTCCATCATTATTCATCATGGTTGTATGTAGTGTTGCCGGGATGTTGGCATAGATGTTGGTAAAACCCTGATGAATATGGAAATGCTCAAGTTCTTGAGAGCACGCTCAGACACTTGGATATATCCTCGGTATCAGCTGGAATGTGCCTTCCATTTGCCGAGTTGTATTATAACTCTAGTTTCCTTCCCAAACTGAGTATGCCATTTCTTCGAAATCCTTCAATGATCATTTGTGAATTGCCTTAGCCTAGAATGAAGAGTTGAAATGATCTATGTATCAAAAGTAATTCTTTTTGTTACTCAGGGGAATAACTCTACGAGTCACCTTCCCTAAGGGGCCCCATTATGGAATCATGGTAATTAACTCCTCGCTACCTTGAAACCATGCATCATCTTATTCAAGCGTGGAATTGTTGCCTACCAAATTTAACGCTCGCCATCAGCTTTTCCCATCGCTCTTGATGTGTGCTCTGTGTCTCAGCTCGAGAGATGTTCCAATGTCTCATTCGATGTGTTGATCGTGAGTTGCTCGATCTTTGTGAAGATCGAATCATGTAGAGTTTTCCCCTCTTCCATCGCCATAGCAGGATGAAGATCTCGAAAGCAAGGATGTCAAGATCAACATGATGCAAGGAATCAACGCCCTCGAGAATGCAATGGATCATGAAGACTGTGTCAGTTCCATGTCCCGTCTATCTTCTTACCCCACGTCTTGAATCTCAGGAAGAGATTCTTGTTTAGTGGGGGTTATTTGTCACAAACCTAGCTTAGTCCCTGCATGTCCTTGCATCTGCATCCATGCATCACGTTTAAAGTTTTGTTGAAATTTAAATGGGGATTTATCAAACCCTAGCACCCCTCTGGAAAAACTAGGATCAACTGAAAATATTTTCAATGAACCCAAAATGCCCTTCACAAAAGTTTATCATTTTTGAATTGGTCTAGAACCTCAGCCAAAAATGGTGCACAATTTTCTAGGACATTCTGGATTTTTGAATTAGTTCATAAAGTATTTGAATTTGGGCATTTAAATCCTATAACTATTTTAAATGCTCAAATAATTATGAAACTAAATGAGGGTTGTTGGAAATAGTTCTAAAAGTGCCACAAATGTTTTCAGGAGATCTAAAAACGATTTAGTATTTTTACTAAATCAAAAACAAAAGAGCAAACTAAATAAAAAAAGAAATAGAAAGCAGAGAGAGAAAGGCCCCAGGCCAACTTACCTCACTAGGCCTCCCCACCTGGCCCATGCCAGTCGTCACCCACCTCTTCCAGTAGCCAGAGGAGGGACAGCGCACGCCCGTGCGCTCCACGCCTCCTCCTGATTGCCACCGAGCCCCTGGACGCCTGGGTGGACGCCCCGGAGCCGTCCCGATCCGTCCGACCCGCTCAATTCCCCATTGCTCTCTCTCTCTCTCTCCTCTGCACCGCCACAGCCGGACGCAGTCGTCGCCACCTGCTCTCTCCCTGCCCTACGTGATCCCCGTGAGCCCCTACACTGATTCCCCCCTCTCATTAGCCCTATATGGCTGCTGTAGCCGTCATATGCATCGATCCCGAGAGCTCTCTACCACTGGCCATGGCTCCACCATAGCTAGAGCTCAGCCACGACATGTCCGAGCACACCCACGTGCTCAGCGCGTCCTCACGTGCCCGTAGCAACTCACAGCTCGTCCCGCCGTTAGCCACAACGCTGCTCCCGAGCGCGCCCGTGCTCCGGCAGCCGCTGTGATCCTGACTCTGGCGAGCTCGGTCGACCTCGGCGCCTCCTGCTTGCACAGGTGAATGCGGCCGAGCACCCGCTACGCTTAGGTGCCCTCTGCCGCGTGTTTGGTCGCTAGACGGCGAAACCGGACGCCTCTACTGCGTCTGTCGTCGCCGGTGTCGAGCCGCCGACGGGTTAGCCCCGGTGGACCAGGGGTTTGGCCTCCCCTCGGTCAATGACAATTGGGGCCCGTCCTGCTAATTAAGTTAGATTAGGTTTAATTAAAACTAGTTTAGTTCTGTTAGACTAACACACGGGACCCACTGGCCAGTTTGACCTGTAGTGCCCGTTGACTCGCTGATGTCACAATGACATAATGCTGAGGTAGTAAATGTTTTCTAGAGTTTTAAATAAATCAGAAATGATTTATTTATTTCAAAAAATGTTTAAAACTTCTAAAAAATCATAGAAAATAAACTATAACTCGAATGAAAATAATTTATATATGAAAAATTATCAGAAAAATCCAAAGAATCCGTTTATGACATTTTCATGCATGTTTGAACTTATACCTGCTGATCAAGTCAAATCATTTAAAGGGAATTTTAAATGCTTCTTTTGGAGTTTGAATTGAATCTTTGATTCAAATGAACTTCAACTAACATGGTAGCATTATGCATTAGCTCAAACACTAGCATATTGCCGTGTCATGATCATGCATCATATTGTTGCGTTGCATTGCATTGATTGTGTTCCTTCTCTATTGCCGGTGGTTGTTCCCTCTCAGCAGACATTGTTCCGACATTGAGATGGATGACACTTATGAAGACACAATGCTATCTTCAGAAGTTTCAGGCAAGAGAACCCCCATTGAGCATTTCGATACAATCCCACTCTCTCACTCTTGCTCAGTCTTATTGCATTGGGACAACAATGATTCAACTATTACATGTTGCCGTAGTCGAACCCATTCCTCTGCATGACCTGTCTTTGCCACAGTAAATAGTTGAAACCCACTAGCATGAGTAGGAGTTGTTTGAGTCATGATATGCCTGCTCATTCATGCTTGCTTGTTATGCATGCTATGCTTAGAGTTGTGTCATGTTTGATTCATCTGGGATGGATTGGAATGGAGGTCAACATGTCCTACTGTTGAGAGCTAAGTGTGTGAACAGGATTTGGTAAAGGTAGCGATGAGAGGCCATGTAGGAGTACATGGTGGGTTGTCTCACTGAAACCATCCTCAGGAACTGAGTTCCATGTTTGTGATCCAAGACATTTACTACCACACATTGGGCTCCGAGCACTCGAAGCTCTCTTGACTTATTAATCGCCTTGTCCTCTGTCCAAGAGTTGGAAGTAGTTTTTGGTGTTTGTTGTATGCTAGAGGCCGTGCGTAGCGCTGACCTTAGGGGTGGGTTGTGATGCGGTAGGCAAGTGGCCTGGTGTACTGAGGCACCTGTTTGGGGTCATAGTTCAAACCTCGGCCGGACTTCCTTGCGGATGAAACCCCAATAGGCGATAAACCTGGACTAGGGACTTGTGTGGTTAGTCAGGTCGTGGCCGACACCCTGCTGGGCTTCCGCTTGAAGGTTGTCGAGTACGTGTCATGTAAACGGCGGTAAGTGGTGAGAGGTTGTGTGAACAAGTGCACCCCTGCAGGGTTATAAATGTTCCATTCGAATAGCCGCGTCCACTGATACGGATGATACGTCTCCAACGTATCTATAATTTTTATTGTTCCATGCTATTATATTATCTATTTTGGATGTTTTATATGCATTAATATGCTATTTTATATGTTTTTTGGGACTAACCTATTAACCTAGAGCCCAGTGCATGTTCCTGTTTTTTCCTTATTTTAGAGTTTTGCAGAAAAGGAATACCAAACGGAGTCCAAACGAATAAAACTTTCGTGATGATTTTTCTTGGACCAGAAGACACCCAGGAGACATGGAGTGCAAGTCAGAAGAGCCACGAGGCGGCCACAAGGGTGGAGGGCATGCCGAGGGGGTAGGGAACGCCCCCCAACCTTGTGGGCCCCTCGGTGACACCTAACCTAGATCTTCCTCATATATATACTCTTATACCCCTAGAAACTTCCAGGGGAGCCACGAAACCACTTTTCCACCGCCGCAACCTTCTGTACCCCTGAGATCCCATCTAGGGGCCTTTTTCTCAAGGCGTCTGGGAGGGGATTCGATCACGGAGGGCTTCTACATCAACACCATTGCCTCTCCGATGAAGCGTGTGTAGTTTACCATAGACCTACGGGTCCATAGCTAGTAGCTAGATGGCTTCTTCTCTCTCTTTGATTCTCAATACAAAGTTCTCCTCGATGTTCTTGGAGATCTATTCGATGTAATACTCTTTTCTGGTGTGTTTGCCGAGATCCGATGAATTGTGGATTTATGATCAGCTTATCTATGAATATAATTTGAGTCTTCTCTGAATTCTTATATGCATGATTTGATATCTTTGCAAGTCTCTTCGAACTATCGATTTGGTTTGGCCAACTAGATTGGTTTTTCTTGCAATGGGAGAAGTGCTTAGCTTTGGTTTCAATCCTGCTGTGTCCTTTCCCAGTGACAGTAGGGGCAACAAGGCACGTATTGTATTGTTGCCATCGAGGATAATGATACGTCTCCAATGTATCTACTTTTTCTCACCTTTTTCCTCTTGTTTTGGACTCTAATTTGCATGATTTGAATGAAACTAACCCCGGACTAACGCTGTTTTCAGCAGAACTACCATGGTGTTGTTTTTGTGCAGAAATAAAAGTTCTCGGAATGGAATGAAACTTTGCGAGGATTTTTTATGGAATAAATAAATATTTTTGGAGCCACCAACCACCAGAGAGGGGCCCCTGGTTGGGCACGACCCACCAGGGGCGCGCCCAAGTGGGTTGTACCCACCTGGTGACCCCGCTGATGACCCCCCTGATACTATTAAATCACATATTTCCAGAAAAAATCAGGAAAAAAGAATTATCGCGATCCACGAGACGGAGCCGCCGCCAAGCCCTGTTCTTCCTCGGGAGGGCAGATCTGGAGTCCATTTGGGGCTCCGAAGAGGGGGATCTTCTTTCTTCGTCATCACCAACCAATCTCCATCGCCAATTCCATGATGCTCCCCACCGGGAGTGAGTAATTCCTTCGTAGTCTCGTTGGTCGATGAGGAATTGGATGAGATTCATCATGTAATTGAGTTAGTTTTGTTAGGGCTTGATCCCTAGTATCCACTATGTTCTTAGATTGATGTTGCTATGACTTTGCAATGCTTAATGCTTGTCACTTTGGGCCCGGGTGCCATGAACTCAGATCTGAACCGTTTATGAATTCATAATTATATCCATGTTTTAGATCTAATCTTGCAAGTTATAGTCACCTACTATGTGTTATGATCCAGCAACCCCAGAGTGACAACAACTGGGCCCAATCCCGGTGATGACTGTAGTTTGAGGAGTTCATGTATTCACTATGTGTTAATGCTTTGTTCCGGTTCTCTATTAAAAGGAGGCCTTAACATCCCTTAGTTTCCAATATGGACCCCGCTGCCATGGGAGGGTCGGACAAAAGATGTCATGCAATTTATTTTAATAAAGCATGTATGACTATTTATGGAATAAATGCCTACATCATGTCGATGAACTGGAGCTAGTGCCGTATCGCCCTAGGTTATAACTGTCACATGATGAATATCATCCAACAAGTCACCGATCCAATGCCTACGAATTTATCCTTATTGATCTTGCTGCATTACTATAGCTATCATCACTGTTACACTTGCTACAAAATTACTGCTATCACTATTACTGTTACCGTTGCTACTGTCACTACTATCAAACTACTTTGCTACTAATCACTTTGCTGCAGATAATTAATCTCTAGGTGTGGTTGAATTGACAACTTAGCTGCAAATACCTTCAAATATTCTTTGGCTCCCCTTGTGTCGAATCTATAAATTTGGGTTGAATACTCTACCCTCAAAAGCTGTTGCGATCCCCTATACTTGTGGGTTATCAAGACCTTTTTCTGGCGCCGTTGCCAGGGAGCATAACTATATTTGTTGAGTCACTTGGGATTATTATCATATTATCACTATGAAGAATCTGAAGGATCCAAAGACTAAGATATTTCCCTCAAAGACGAGGGGAGGTAAGGAATAGCCATCCAGTTCCGCTTTAGATTCACCTTCTGTTTTGAGTAAACTTGCAACACCACCACACGCTATGAATTCCAATATGTCGCATGTTATTGATGATGCTACTTCTACTATGAATGATGCTTATGATGATGCTTGATAATGATGATGTGCCACTTGGCGATTTTCTTGATGAACAAATTGCTAGAGTTATATAACATGATGTTGTTGAACCTGATGATGAGCTTGAAACTGAAACTCCTGAAACACCTGCTAGAACTAGCCTTCCTAGATATGAATTGCCTAAGGTACCGGAAGGTTATGTTATGAGTGAAGAAACAACTAGAGAAATTCTTGCTTGCAATGATAGAGATGATCTAGACAAATTATTACACAAGTATAAAGAAAAATCTCTGAATGCTAGAATGAAATGTGATCCTAAGTTTGCTACTTCACCTATCTTTATTGATGACAAGGATTATGAATTCTCTGTCGTCCCAGAGTTAATTTCTTTGGTTGAGTCTGATCATTTCCATAGTTATGAAACTAAAACTGTTGTGGCACATCTTACTAAGTTGAATGAAATAGCCACCCTTTTTACTCATGATGAGAAACTCACTATTACTTTATTCTCAAATTATTTCCTTTCTCATTAAAGGGTGGTGCCAAAGCTTGGTACAATACTCTTACTCCTGGTTGTGTGCGTAGTCCCCAGGATATGATTTATTACTTCTCTGAAAAATATTTTCCTGCTCATGAGAAACAAGCTGCCTTACAGGAAATATTTAACTTTGTGCAAATTAAAGAAGAGAGTCTCCCACAAGCTTGGGGGAGGATTTTCCAGTTACTTAATGCTTTTCCTGATCATCCTCTTAAGAAAAATGAAATACTTGATATCTTCTATAATGGACTAACCGATGCTTCTTGGGACTTCCTAGATAGTTGTCTTTGGTTGTGTTTTCAGGGAACGAACTATTGCTCAAGCTGAAGAATTATTGAATAACACTTTGAAAAATTATGATGATTGGACTATTCCTGAACCACCGCCTAAACCCACTCAGAAGAAGAGGGGTATATTATATCTCAGTCCTGAAGATATGCAAGAGGCAAAGAAATCTACAAAGGAAAAAGGTATTAAAGTTGAGGATGTTAAAATTTACCTCACATTGAAGAAATACATGGGATTAATACACCACCACTGCCTAAGGTGGTAGAGGTAAATTCTCTTATGAAGTTCAATGAAAATTATAATCCTCGCAATATGCATCCTAGTCAATGCCTTTATGAGTTTGAAAAGTATATTAGAAAACAAGATCGCTTCAATGCAAATGTTATGAAACAGTTGAAATATAATTCTGATATGATTGCTTGCTTGAGTGACTTGTTATTTAGAATATCAAATGATGTTAGAGGTGTTGGAAAACATGCTTCTATGGTTCAAACTCAGTTAGAACAAGTTGTTAAATCACAAAGAGAATTACTTGATGAAATGAATCATAATATGCATGACTTTGCTGTTAGAGTTGGAACCAGAGGAGGTAAAATGACTCAGGAACCACTTTATCCTGAAGGACACCCAAAAAGAATAGAACAAGATTCACAAAGAAACAACACTAGTGCACCTAGTCCTTCTAAAAAGAAAAAGAAATAAAAATGATAGGACTTTGCACACTTCTAGTGAACCTGAAATAGAGAAACCTCCTTATAATGAAAATGAAACTTCTATTTCAGATGCTGAAACTCAATCTGGTAATGAACATCCACTTAGTAATAATGAAAAAGGTAATGATGAGGTTCATGAAGACACTCAAATAAATAATAATAAAGAACCAAATAATGATGTTGAGATAGAACCACCTTTTGATCTTGATAACCCACAACCCAAAAATAAAAGGTATGATAAAAGAGACTTCATTGCTAGAAAACATGGTAAGGAAAGAGAACCGTGGGATAAAAAACCTATGACTTTTCGACTCAAGTCAACTATAAAGAATGATGATGAAGAATTTGAACACTTTGCTGAAATGCTGAGGCCAGTCTTTTTGCGTACTCGCTTGACTGATATCCTTAAAATGCCTCCTTATGCGAAGTATATGAAAGACACCATCACTAATAAGAGAAAAATACCGGGAGCTGAAATCTCCACTATGCTTGCTAATTATCCTTTTAAAGATGGAGTACCTAAAAAACTTGGAGATCCGGGTATACCAACTATACCTTGCTCCATCAAAAAGAATTATGTGAAAACTGCTTTGTGTGATTTAGGAGCTGGTGTTAGTGTTATGCCTTTCTCTTTATATAAAAGACTTGACTTGAATAAACTCACACCTACTGAAATATGTTTGCAAATGGCTGACAAGTCAACTGCCATACTATCGGTATCTGTGAGGATGTGCCCATTTTTATTGCTAATGTTACTATTTTGACTGACTTTGTTATACTTAAGATGCCCGAGGACGACAACATGTCGATTATCCTTGGTAGACCCTTCTTGAATACTGCAGGGGCTGTTATTGATTGCAATAAAAGCAAGGTCACTTTTCATATCAATGTAATGAGCATACGGTGCACTTTCCGAAGAAACAATTCCAAGTGAATGGTATTAACGTTTATTGAAAAATCTCCGACAATCACTATTGGAAGTTTTCAAATACCTCTACCTACTGTCAAAAAGAAATACGAAATGCTTGTTGTTGGGGAAGTGCAAATCCCCATTGAGGTAACTTAGTGACCTACGAAAGTTCTTCGGTTTCATGCTAATTGAAAGTGGTTGTTAATAAGACCTGATCAACCTTATTAATGAATCATTTTTGAACGGTATGACGTTGATGAATTTAGTAAGCAGTAACTTCTGTCCCTACTTTTTATTCTCTGTTTTTATTAGTTAAATAAAATAAATGCCATGTTTTGTCTGTTTTCTGAATTTCCTGTGCAATAAAAAATGACCCAAAAATAAAATTTCTTAGAATGCCCTGAAAATTTTATATGGTTTTACCCTGAATATTTAAGAATTTTTGGTGCAAAAATTACCAAAGGGGGGTGCACCTGGTGGGCACAACCCACCAGGGCACGCCAGCACTCCCTGGCACGCCCTGGGGGGTTGTGGTCCCCACGTGGGCGCCCTCAGTTATCTCTTTAGCCCACATTGGCACCTATCTCCAGAAAAAAATCACTCTTGCTCTCTCTCCCGTGTTCTTGAGCTCAAACCTGCGGATTTCGATCTCTTTGCTCGAAGCTCCATTTCCAAAACTGTTTCGGGGGATTATTGCTTGGTATGTGACTCCACCATTTGTCCAATTAGTTTCTGTTTCAGTTGTTTATACTTTGAATAAATTTCTACTCTTGGTGCTGCTGTAGAAGTGCTTGCATGTTGAATTCTTAGTGTTCTAAGTAGTTTGAATGCTTGCTATGGCCTCTATGTATCCCTATGAGTAGTTGCTATTAGTTTTGTGAAGTTTTGGAGAGAAAATGTTGTGGACTAAAAATTCAGATTTTTGTTCATAGGAAAAAATAGTACGCGGACATGATGAACCTGTTTGGAAGGAGTTCTTCGAGGAGACGATCCTCGGGGGCATCCTCTAGTGACAGTTCTGCTCGCCGGTCTTATGTTGAACCAAGTGAAAGTTCCACGCGAGATGCCGCCACCAAAACTTGCTTATGGCCTTGCGATGCGTATATGATGCAAGTGGCATCAAGGAGGAATTTGAGCAATATATTCACAATGCCGGTCTCAGTCCCTACCTCTTAGATAAGTGTGAACAACGCCATCTTCTCACTGAATCTTTTGTCAAAGAATTTAAAATATTTTCCACGTGAGTCTAGGGTGTCTTTTATGCTTTATGATAACCCATATACTATTTCATTGGAGAACTTCGCTTACCATTGCAAACTTCCATTTTGGGGTTCGCTTGATGAGCCAGCAAAGGCTGAGTATGAGTGTTTCTTGACTAGCCTTTGTTACTGTGAAAATAGAGGAGTGAGACAAGTAAGAATAAAGAGCATTCACTTTCCCGCAATTCAGTACTTTGCATTATGGAATAAATAAAGATTTTTGGAGCCAACAACCACCAGAGAGGGGCCCCTGGTTGGGCACAACCTACCAGGGCGTGCCCCCTCTCCTGGCGCGCCCAGGTGGTTTGTACCCACCTGGTGGCCCCGCTGATGACCCCCCTGATACTATAAAATCACATATTTCCAGAAAAAAATCAGGAAAAAAGAATTATCGCAATGCACGAGACGGAGCCGCCCCCAAGCCATTTTCTTCCTCGGGAGGGTAGATCTGTAGTCCGTTTGGGGCTCCGGAGAGGGGGATCTTCGTTCTTCGTCATCACCAACCAATCTCCATCGCCAATTCCATGATGCTCCCCACCGGGAGTGAGTAATTCCTTCATAGGCTCGCTGGTCGGTGAGGAGTTGGATGAGATTCATCATGTAATCGAGTTAGTTTTGTTAGGGCTTGATCCCTAGTATCCACTATGTTCTTAGATTGATGTTGCTATGACTTTGCTATGCTTAATGTTTGTCACTTTGGGCCCGGGTGCCATGAACTCAGATCTGAACCATTTATGAATTCATCATTATATCCATGTTTTAGATCTGATCTTGCAAGTTATAGTCACCTACTACGTGTTATGATCCCGCAACCCCGGATGACAACAACCGGGCCCACTCTCAGTGATGACCATAGTTTGAGGAGTTCATGTATTCACTATGTGATAATGCTTTGTTCCGGTTCTCTATTAAAAGGAGTCCATAACATCCCTTAGTTTCCAATATGGACCCCACTGCCACGGGAGGATAGGACAAAAGATGTCATGCAAGTTCTTTTAATAAAGCATGTATGACTATTTACGGAATACATGCCTACATTATATCGATGAACTAGAGCTAGTGCCGTATCGCCCTAGGTTATAACTGCCACATGATGAATATCATCCAACAAGTCACCGATCCAATGCCTACGAACTTATCCTTATTGATCTTGCTGCGTTATTATTGTTATCATACCTGTTACACTTGCTACAAAATTACTGCTATCATTATTCTTTATTACCGTTCTTTGTCACTACTATCAAAACTATCAAACTACTTTTGCTCAGATCACTTTGCTCCAGATAATTAATCTCCAGGTGTGGTTGAATTGACAACTCAGCTGCTAATACCTTCAAATATTCTTTGGCTCCCCTTGTGTCGAATCTATAAATTTGGGCTGAATACTCTACCCTCGAAAACTGTTGCGATCCCCTATACTTGTGGGTTATCAGATAACAGGATGGGATTTTCATCATATTGCTTGAGTTAATCCGCTACATCATGTCATCTTACTTAATGCGTTACTCTTTTCTTATGAACTTAATACTCTAGATGCAGGCAGGAGTTGGTCAATGTGTGGAGTAATAGTAGTGGATGCAGAATCGTATCGGTCTACTTAACACCGACGTGATGCCTATATTCATGATCCTTGCCTTACATATCGTCATAACTTTGCGCTTTTCTACCAATTGCTCGGCAGTAATTTTTTCACCCACCGTAATAATTCCTATCTTGAGAGAAGCCTCTAGTCAAACCTATGGCCCCCGGGTCTATTTTATATCGTATTAGTTTGCCGTCAACTTGCCAATTTCTGTCGTCGTTCCATTACTTTGCAATCTTTTACTTTCCGTTCCATAAACCAAAAATACCAAAAATATTACTTTACCGTTTATCCATCTCTATCATATCTCACTTTGGAAATAACCGTGAAGGGATTGACAACCCCTTTATCGCGTTGGGTGCAAGTTGGTGTTTGTTTGTGCAGGTATCGGTGACTTGCGCATTGTCTCCTACTGGATTGATGCCTTGGTTCTCAAAAGCTGATGGAAATACTTACTCTACTTTGCTGCATCACCCTTTCCTCTTCAAGGGAAAAACCAACGCAAGCTCAAGAGGTAGCAGGAAGAATATCTGGCGCCGTAGCTGGGAAGATCTATGCCAAGTCAAGACATGCCACATACCAATCATAAACTCTCATCCCTCGCGTTACATTATTTGCCATTCGCCTCTCGTTTTCCTCCCCCCACTTCTAAAATGATTTTCGAAAAGATTTGCCCTTTCTTCGCCCCTCTTCTGTTCATCTTCTCCGTTTGCTCGTTTGTCGCCACCATGTCTGAAACTGGGGAGGCTATTACTGAAAAGGATATTAGTAACGATGGGGGAAACTTTTATGCTTTTTGCTAATTCTGTTCCACATGAAGAAACTACTATTTTGCACACTAAGAAATTCTGCATAGTCAGCGGATACATTATTGGAAAGGGGATTATTCAAGATTTCTTTACTTGTGTCGGTGCACTCCCCACTATGGGTGGATCTATCCTCCATAAAATAGAAGCCTTGCAGATGCCAAATCTTTGCTTGTTTTTGAACTTGAAAGACAATTTGTTCACATGCATCCGTCCATACAAAGGATTTTTCTATAGTTTTCTAATATTGAGCATTATTTTGTTAAGCGCGCCGCTATTATATTCCTATCTCATGAGTTTAGATTTATTATGAAAGAAGCTAGTGAAATTTTCACTCACTATAAATTAGATGGCGGTCGCCCTCCCATAGAGGGAATTCTCTTTAATCAAGAGGATACAATGTGCTTACGGTCTTTAGATCATGTTTCTTATAACAAAAATTTAAGAAAGAGGGTTCCTATCGATGTTTTAGTCAATAAGATCTCTGAGCTTAATGATGATTTTGCTATTCAAAACAACGGTTTAGATTTCTCTCTTGGATACAAACTCATGACTTTTTGCCAAAAGAATGCTTATAATGATGAATTGGTCATACAATACGAAGGGCCAAAGGAGGAACCAATTCCTCCCAAAATCGATCTTGGGGATTCTTATCCTATTAAATTTAGCCCTTTTGATTACTTTTGCTTGCCACAAAGAAAACTTGTTGTTGAACGTAGGGAGTATGAGATGAGTTTTCGAGGTCTACCTTATCATTATTATGACTATACTTAGATCTATTCGTGTTTTATGCCTAGCTAAGGGCATTAAACAATAGCGCTTGTTGGGAGGCAACCTAATTTTATTTTTGTTTTTGCTTTTTAGTTTTTGTTTTGCTTTGAATAAATCATCTAGCCTATGGTTAGATGTGGTTTTGTATTTTAATTAGTGTTTGTGCCAAGTAAGACCTTTGGGATAGCTTACGGTAATAGTTGATTTGATCTTGCTGAAAAAACAGAAACTTTGCGCTCATTCCTAGAATTTTTTAAAATCACAGAAGGGTGATAAAATCCTGGATTTTTTTAACAGTATATTGATATACAAATTTCCTAGGACGTCCTAGTTTTTCAGGATTTTTGGAGTTACGGAAGTATGCGAACTATTCAGATTACTACATGCTGTTTTGTTTTTGACAGATTCTATTTTTCACGTGTTGTTTGCTTATTTTGATGCATCTATGGCTAGTATCGGGGCGTATGAACCATGGAAAAGTTGGAATACAGTAGATATTACACCAAAATAAAGAATGAGTTCACAACAGTACCAAAAGTGGTGATTTATTTTCTTACACTAACGGAGCTTACGAGATTTTCTGTTGAGTTTTGTGTTGTGAAGTTTTCATGTTTTGGGTAAGGATTTGATGGACTATGGGATAAGGAGGGCAAGAGCATGAGCTTGGGGATGCCCAAGGAACACCAATATAATATTCAAGGATGTCAAGAGCCTAAGCTTGGGGATGCCCGAGGAAGGCATCCCCTCTTTCGTCTTTGTCTATCGGTAACTTTACTTGAGGCTATATTTTTATTCACCACATGATATGTGTTTTGATTGGAGCGTCTTGTATGATTTGAGTCTTTGCTTTTTAGTTTGTCACAATCATCCTTGCTGTACACACCTTTTGAGAGAGACACACATGAATTCGTGATTTATTAGAGTACTCTATGTGCTTCACTTATATCTTTTGAGATAGGCAAATTTGCTCTAGTGCTTCAATTATATCTTTTTAGAGCACGACGGTGGTTTTATTTTATAGAAATTGATGAACTCTCGCACTTCACTTATATTATTTCGAGAGTGTCTAAACAGCATGGTAATTTGCTTTGCTTATAAAATTAGTCCTAATATGATAGGCATCCAAGAGGGATATAATAAAAACTTTCATATATAGTGCATTGAATACTATGAGGAGTTTGATTCCTTATGATTGTTTTGAGATATGAAGATGCTGATATTAGAGTCATGCTAGTGAGTAGTTGTGAATTTGAGAAATACTTGTATTAAAGTTTGTGAGTCCCGTAGCATGCACGTATGGTGAACCGTTATGTGATGAAGTCGGCGCATGATTTATTTTTTGATTGTCTTCCTTATGAGTGGCGGTCGGGGACAAGCATGGTCTTTTCCTACCAATCTATCCCCCTAGGAGCATGAGCGTAGTAATTTGTTTTGATGACTAATAGATTTTTGCAATAAGTATGTGAGTTCTTTATGACTAATGTTGAGTCCATGGATTGTACACACTCTCACCTCTCCGCCATTGCTAGCCTCTCTTGTACCGCGCAACTTTCGCCGGCAGGGGCGGGCCCAGGATTTGGAGACTGTGTATTCAAAATTTCAAATGCTAATTTATTTGAAAGCCTAAGGCCCTTGTTTTTGGCTTGATAACCCGATTAACACCATATTGTTCTATACTACTCAGTAATATTATTACTGGAAATCACATCACAAATTGAAAATGATATTGTTGCATTATACTAGTACTTAATAACCCCAAAATAATTCTCATGTCTTAACAATTCAATCTTGTGAATCTAGAAACAAGTCTCAAATTTCAATATCTTATACTTTACTAAAATAGAAAGTCTCAAATCCCAAACAAGTCTCATATTTCAGTATATAAATTAAATAATGTAATCCTATACCAAAATAGGAAGCTAATCAGGCATATTAACTCACCCTTTTACAGCAGAAAAATTACTGAAGTCTGAAGAACAACCGCAAGAAATGACGCTCGACATTTTTCTCGTACACTCGGACCCAGGACGGCGGACGCACGCGTCGGCCGCACAGCCACCCACCGTGCTCCCCTGCCTGCCGCAGCCGCCGTGCACCCTGCCGGCGTGTTGATCAACCCTACCTCGAGTCTGCGGCCGCGTGCGAGATTGGAATTTGGGGAGGCGACGTGTCGGTTAACATGTAGCCTCATGCGTGCGCGTGTGCCGGATCGTTGTGTTGTTGCGAGCGATCAGGCCATATGGCTGGGCTGTATTAGCCATTCTTGTACTGGGCTTGGAGAAGGAGAAATAATGGGCCGCTGGCCATGTGGTGGGATGGGGATGATGGAAAACCATAGGTGGGTTGCCCTTGTATATTGGGCTGAAGCCGTGCACGACCTTAGATTTCCCATCAGTTTCCTTTTTCTCTACAAGTACGTATACTATTTTCACTATATACACTTAGTTTTTGGGCAAAAATAATGGGTATTCAACTGAATACCCTTGAATTGAAATGGGCCCGCCCCTGTTCGCCGGTGCCATAAACCCACCACATATACTTCATCAAAACAACCACCATACCTACCTATTATGGCATTTCCATAGCCATTCCGATATATATTGCCACGCAACGTTCCACCGTTCCGTTTATTATGACAAGCATCATCATTGTCATATTGATTTGCATGATCCTGTAGTTGACATCGTATTTGTGGCAAATCCGCCGTTCATCATTTTTTATACATGTCAATCTTGATTCATTGCACATCCCGGTACAGCGCCGGAGGCATTCACATAGAGTCATATCTTGTTCTAGCATCGAGTTGTAATTTTTGAGTTGTAAGTAAATAAAAGTGTGATGATCTTCATTATTAGAGCATTGTCCCATGTGAGGAAAGGATGATGGAGACTATGATTCACCCACAAGTCGGGATGAGACCCCGGACGAAAAAAAGAGGCCAAAAAAATGAAAGAAGTCCCAATAAAAAATGAGAGAAAAGAGAGAAGGGACAGTGTTACTATCCTTTTACCACACTTGTGCTTCAAAGTAGCACCATGATCTTCATGATAGAGAGTCTCCTATGATATTACCTTCATATGCTAGTGGGAATTTTTCATTATAGAACTTGGCTTGTATATTCCAATGATGGGCTTCCTAAAATTTCCCTAGGTCTTCATGAGCAAGCAAGTTGGATGCACACCCACTTTGTTTCTTTTTGAGCTTTCATAAACTTATAGCTCTAGTGCATCCGTTGCATGGCAATCCCTACTCACTCACATTGATATCTATTAATGGGCATCTCCATAGCCCGTTGATACGCCTAGTTGATGTGAGACTATCTCCCTCTTTTTGTCTTCTCCACAACCACCTTCTATTCCACCTATAGTTCTATGTCCATGGCTCACGCTCATGTATTGCATGAAAGTTGAAAAAGTTTGAGAACATCAAAAGTATGAAACAATTGCTTGGCTTGTCATCGGGGTTGTGCATGATTTAAATATTTTGTGTGATGAAGATGGAGCATAACAAGACTATATGATTTTGTAGGGATAAGCTTTCTTTGGCCATGTTATTTTGAGAAGACATAATTATTTTGTTAGTATGCTTGAAGTATTATTGTTTTTATGTCAATATTAAACTCTTGTTTTGAATCTTACGGATCTGAAAATTCATGCCACAATAAAGAGAATTACATGGATGAATATGTTAGGTAGCATCCCACATCAAAAATTCTATTTTTATCATTTACCTACTCGAGGACGAGCAAGAATTAATCTTGGGGATGCTTGATACGTCTCCAATGTATCTATAATTTTTTATTGTTCCATGCTACTATATTATCTGTTTTGGATGTTTTATATGCATTAATATGCTATTTTATATGATTTTTGGGACTAACCTATTAACCTAGAGCCCAAAGTGATGCCTCTGTTTTTCCTTGTTTTAGAGTTTCGCAGAAAAGGAATACCAAACGGAGTCCAAACGGAATAAAACTTTCGCTATGATTTCTCTTGGACCAGAAGACACCCAGGAGACTTGGAGTGTAAGTCAGAAGAGCCATGAGGTGGCCACAAGGGTGGAGGGCGAGCCGAGGGGGTAGGGCGCGCCCCCCGACCTTGTGGGCCCCTCGGTGACCCCCTGTCCTAGATCTTCCTCCTATGTATACTCTTATACCCCAAAAACTTCCAGGGGAGCCACGAAACCACTTTTCCACCGCCCAACCTTCTGTACCCGAGAGATCCCATCTAGGGGCCTTTTCTGCCATCCTGCCGGAGGGGGATTCGATCATGCAGGGCTTCTACATCAACAAAATTGCCTCTCCGATGAAGCGTGAGGAGTTTACAACAGACCTACAGGTCCATGGCTAGTAGCTAGATGGGTTCTTCTCTCGCTTTGATTCTCAATACAAAGTTCCCCTCGATGTTCTTGGAGATCTATTCGATGTAATACTCTTTTGCAGTGTGTTTCTCGAGATCCGATGAATTGTGGATTTATGATAAGCTTATCTATGAATATTATTTGAATCTTCTCTAAATTCTTATATGCATGATTTGATATCTTTGCAAGTCTCCTCGAACTATCGATTTGGTTTGGCCAAATAGATTGGTTTTTCTTGCAATGGGAGAAGTGCTTAGCTTTGGGTTCAATCTTGTTGTGTCCTTTCCCAGTGACAGTAGGGGCAGCAAGGCACATATTGTATTGTTGCCATCGAGGATAACAAGATGGGGTTTTCATCATATTGCTTGAGTTAATCACTACTAGAAAAACGGATATAGCTAATATGGACTTTAATGGCGCACCATGTATGTGGTGCGCCACTGCTATATAGCAGTGGCGCACCAGATATAGGTACGCCATTGTTGGCCACATTAGTAATGACGCACCTGGTGTGTGGTGCGGCATTACTAGTTTTGGAAAAAAAATTGTTAGCAGTGGCGCACCAGGGGATAGTGCGCCATTATTAAGTTGACATAGTAATGGTGTCGGTGTACTAGAGTAGGGGTACCCTAGTATCCCAAACTCGTGCACGGGCAGTTGCAGCACCCCGCGGCAAGGCTTGCCTAGTCACCGCCAAGATCCTCCGTGGTTCCTTTGGAGCCATTCAAGAACAAAGTATTTAACCGAGAAGACAAGGCCCCGGTAAGAGGAGCTTGCCGGGAAGGCCACTCAAGGCACGCAGAAGACAAGACCCCGGAAAGAGGAGCTTGTCGGGAAGGCTCGGAGAGCGACAAGCCTCCGGACGCGACAAGGATTCAGCCGCGGGAAGGCACTTGCCGCGGCAGGCAACCTCTCTTCATCTCCGCTCCAGCTCATTCACCAACGTGTCGCCATGGGACCATTCCATGCGCGCGTGTCAAGAGGTTGTGCAGCCAGCGGGGAGCAGCGATAAGCGGCGCTGACAAGCTTGCCATCGTGGCGAGTGGTGGCGCTCCTGACGGTCCCTGTTGCCTTTGTTTAGGCGGCGAGGGACGGGCATTTAATGCTTTGTCCCTTGCCGTCGGAGTTAGGTAGAGTACTTGTACCTTTGTACAAGTAGGTGTACCAACTACTGTTTTTCCATTTGTACCCTCATCTACGTTGCCACCTGTCGGAGCCCCTTTGTGCATATAAAAGGAGGCCCATGCGCAACGTAGAGGAGGGTTCGAACTCTCTCACGCTAGGTCTCGTTAGCAGCTGGAGTATACTGTAGCTCTGAGCGCTCCCTAGCAAGAACACAATACAAACCAGACAAGCAGCAGTAGGAGTATTATCTCTCGGAGAGCTCGAAGCTGGGTAAACTACTCGTGTGCTTCGCCTCGATCCGCTCTTCGTCACGATCTCCGCCCCCCACCGAACCAAAAGGGACTCGGTCCGCCCGGTCCCATAGGTGTTTGTGGGTCACGATCAGCTCCCCCGACATCTTTGGCGCGCAAGGTAGGGGGCGTCGAGGCTGTGTGAACCTGCTCCGGCGTTCACACGAGCAACATCTTCATCATCTTCAACATCTTCATCAACATGCCACCGAAGAAGAAGGCTTCGGCGGCAGCAGAGCCGTCCGCGTCGAACCCACCATCACCGGAGCAAACGGGTGGTGGAGCAGACGCTGGCGGAAGAACGGGCGCCGGCGAAGGAGTTCGTGACGCTGCCAAGTCCAAGGACAAGGCCGCGCAAACCTCGGCGTCCGTACATGTCCCGCGCCCATCTCAGGAGCCGCGGGACCAACAGCGTCATGGTATTCACAATACCATACGCTCGTTGGATCAAGACCGAGCTGGAGGATCTCGAGGCCCTCATGACCAGCGTGCACGCCAACATGCCGGCACGAAGCGAGGTACGGTCGCTGGGCGGGATGCTGCTCCTTCTAACATAGTTAGAAGTCCGAGCATATCCGCTCCTCGCATCGTTCACCATTGCCACCCACTACTCCAGCGGAAGCCTTGGCGAGCTTCGGCTATACAGATTACCCTCCAACGGCCGACAAGGTCGATGAATGGAGGGCCACCATCCAGAGTCTCATCGGCTTTGCTAACGGCGACGCTCCGCGGCAACCAACTACATCATTGCCGCGGCAAGACGACAAGGCATGAGCCGGTGGCGACGAGACTTGTGGAGGTGCAACCACCATGCACTCTCCGCCCCGAAGGCCAAGATCGCCGACTCGCCGGATCCACCTCGACAGCGACTCCACTGCATCATCGGATCCACGAGCTCGCCGCGATCAGCGCCAAGTTCTTCATGAACGACAACAAGAAGACGCTCGAACTCGCATCGAGCGCCGAAGAGAAGCGAGGCGTCAGTCAGACCAGCCTGGGCCTTCTTCGTCGACATGCATGCGCGAGGAACCAGCGACTTGCCATACGCGGTAGGTTGCCCTGTGTTCACTCGTGAGCTGCGGCAAGTCCAAAGCGGCCCAAAGAAGAAGAATTTCAAGCCAGACGTGCCAGAGAAGTACGATGGCAGGACGCATCCGTCAGAGTTCCTCAGCATCTACACCATCGCGGTGCAAGCTGCGGGGGGACGAGACGACAAGACCCTCGCCAACTACTTCCCGCTGGTACTCAAGTCCAATGTCAGGTCCTGGCTCATGCACTTGCCGGACAACTCCATATCTTCTTGGGCAGATCTATGCCATTAGTTTGTTGGCGCCTTCACAGGCGGCCACAAGCCTCATGGCCAAGAAAGTGACCTTCATATGCTCGCCCAGAAGGAAGGAGAGTCCCTGCGCAAGTTCATTCAGAGATTCAGCCGTGTGCACTACAACATCCCAGATGTCCACCCCCTGCGGTGATCGGTAGCGTTTCATCGAATCATGGAACCGCAGGATGAGGGAGGAGATGGCGATGTGCAAAGTCAAGGACGTCGATGAGCTGTATGCCTTGGCCGACAAGTGTGCAGTCTTTGAGGAAGGAGGAGACTCAGGAGAGAATGCGAAGCAGGATCGGACGGTGAGGAGACCGCCCGGCAAAGAAGAGCCACAAGGGCAACAGGAAAAAGAAAGGCAGAGAAGTGCTAGCTGTTGAGCAGTCCGGCAACGGAGGTGGCGACAAGAACGCCAAGGCTGGTGGCTCCGGTAAGGAGGTTGCCGCTGGCGCCAACCACCAGTCTGTGGCGGCCGCCGACAAGCGGGGTGAGCTCCGGCAAGCGATCTTGCAAGATTCACCGCACCAAGGGCCATGACCTCCAGAGTTGCACGAAGGTCGAGCAGCTTGTTGAACAGATGAACGCTGAGTACGAGCGGCGCGACAAGGAGAAGGCCCAGGAAGGTGCTGGGGGAGTTAGCAAGAAGCGACCCGGCCGGGGAGGACGCCGCGGCAAGGCCAAGCAGCGGCAAGGAGACAGACCTCCCCGCGGCCGCGACAAGGATGAAGATGACGACGACGATGAAGATATGGAAGACGACGAGACCGATGAGCACGAGTTTCAGAAAGCTACAGAGGTCCTCTGCATTGACGGAGGTGCTTCCCTGCATACTTCCCACCGCCAACTCAAGCAGTGGATGCGGTAAGTTAATGCAGCTGAACCGTCCGTAGAGTCACGCAAGCCTCTGAAGTGGTCCGACGCCTATCATCTTTGATATTGAGGACCACCGATCGCATAATGCGGTCGGGTGCTTGCCGATGTTGGTCTCACCAACCATCCGCAACCTCAAGGTCACCAAGATGCTAGTTGACGGCGGGCCGGCTTAAACCTGATCTCCTCCGCGGTGCTCCGAAGCTTCGGATCCTCGACGGCGAGCTCGAAGAGATCGGCACATTCCAAGGAATCAATCCGGGAAGGAGCAAGCGAAGGGAAGATCACGTTGCCGGTAACATTTGGCAGCGAGCTGAACTTTAGGACCGAGAGGGTCACATTCGACGTTGCTGATTTCCCATTGCCTTACAATGGGATACTTGGCCGTCCAGCACTCGCTAAGTTCATGGCAGCCTCTCATTATGCATACAACTTACTCAAGATGCCAGGCCTGATAAGCATCATCTCTGTCCATGGCGACAAGAAGGATGCTCTTATCTGTGCCGACAAGATCTACCGGGAAGCAGCAGCTGCAGCAGAAAGCAAAACACTTGCCGCTGAAGCTCCCGGGGGGAAGAAGACCAAGTCCGGCAAGAGCTCTGATGCCCACTCCGGCAAATGCACCTCTTTGGAGTGCTGCGCTACCGTCGAGGACGCACCATCGAGCTCCACCGGCAAGTGCAAGAAGACGATGGCAGCTCCGCCAATGACCAAGAAGGTGTCCGCCAAGGAGGACGGCACTGGTGGTACCTTCACCATCAGTGCCACTCTCGACCCTAAATAGGAAGGCGCGCTCGTTGCTTTCCTGTGGGCGAACGTCGACGTGTTTGCATGGCAACCGTCTGACATCCCCGGTGTTCCCAGGAAAGTAATTGAGCATCACTTAGCTGTCTGTCCTCATGCGCGACCGTCAGCGAGAAAGTCGAAGCGGCGGTGGAGCGCCAAGAGTTCATCGCAGAAGAGATCAAGAAATTGGAAGAAGCAGGCCTTGTCAGAGGAGTGCTCCATCCTATGTGGTTGGCCAATCCTGTAGTCGGCGCCAAGGCAAATGGGAAATGGAGACTTTGTATTGACTTCACGGATGTTAATAAAGCTTGTCCCAAAGACCTGCTTTCCTTGCCGCGCATCGACCAGATTGTTGACTCCACGGCTGGATGTGATTTGCTTTCATTTCTTGATGCATACTCGAGATATCATCGAGATCTTCATGGCGTAAGAGGATGAGGAGAAAACCGCATTCATTACTCCATGTGGCACATCTTGTTTCATACGGATGCCTTTCGGTTTGAAGAATGCTGGTTCAACGTTTGCAAGAGTAGTCCATGACGCTTTTAAGCCGCAAATGCACAGAAACGTAGAAGCCTACATGGATGACATAGTGGTCAAGAGCAAGGACAAAGCAACTCTGGTTCAAGATTTGGATGAGACCTTTGCAAATCTGCGCAAGATCAAACTCAAGCTCAACCCCGAGAAGTGCGTGTTCGGAGTCCCTTCCGCAAGCTTCTCGGGTTCTTCGTGGTCTCAGCGGGAATTGAAGCCAATCCCGACAAGATCAAGGCCATTGAGCAGATTGAAGCACCAAAGCGCGTCAAGGATGTCACGAAGACTTGTCGATTCGTGGCTGCTCTCAAGAAGTTTACTCTAGGTCTGTTGAAGCAGCATACCGCCATTTTTCAAGATTTTGAAAAAGGCAGGTCCAATGAAATGGACTCCCGAAGCGGAGGCTGCGCTGCGAGACTTAAAGAGGTACCTGTCCTCCACTCCGATTCTGTCGCACCTAAGCCACAAGAGAAGTTGCTGCTATATATAGCGGCAACCAATCAAGTGGTTAGTGCTGCGTTAGTAGCGGAGAGGGAGGCGGACGATGAGCCGGCAACCATGGCGAGATACATCCAGCGACAAGCAAGGCACTTCACCGACAAGCTCTGGTCCCGACAAGGGACGGATCTGCGCGAGCATGCGGCAGATCACGAAAAAGGATGGTGCAGCGCCAGTTTACTGTCGGTTCCCTTCTGCAGGGGCTAGGTCAAGGTACTCTGGTGTGCAGAAATTGCTTTTCGGCCTCCTCATGGCCTCAAGAAAGCTGCGCCATTACTTCCAAGCACATGAGATAACGATGCGTCACTCGCTTTCGGCGAAGAGGATCTTGCAAAATCCGAAGCGGCAGGCAGGATTGTCGAGTGGGCCTTTGGAACTGTCAAGCTTTGGCCTCAAGTTTGAAAGCACATCAACTATCCAAAGCAGAGCATTGGCAGAGTTCTTTGCGGAATGGACCCCAACGCAAGATGAAGAAATTCCAGAGACGAGCATCCCCGTCAAGGAAGCGAGCAAAGAGTGGCTGATGTACTTTGATGGTGCCTTCTACTGCAAAGGCGCCCGGTCTTTGGCGTCTTTGCTTATAGCACCCACCGGAGAGCACCTCAAGTACATATTCCAAATGCATTTTCCCAAGGAGCAAGCAACAAACAATACAGCAGAGTATGAAGGTTTGCTTGCCGGTCTCGAGATTGCAAGAGACCTTGGGATTAAGAAGCTTATTGTCAGGGGTGATTCGCAGCTTGTCGTCCGACAAGTGAACAAAGATTATCAAAGTCCATTGATGGAAGCCTATGTTGATGAAGTGAGAAAGCTAGAAGAACACTTTGACGACCTACAAATGGAACATGTTCCAAGAGCTCAGAATGATATTGCTGATGGCTTTCGTCAAAGTCTGCTGCACTTAAGTTGCACAATGGAACCGAGGATTTTTGTGCTCAAGCTAACTCAACCAACCGTAACACCATCAACCAGACGGAACAAGAAGAGGAAGTTGATCTCTGGTGACTACTTTCCGTGAGAGCTTCCCCAAGCCGCCGCCAAGAACGTCACCAACATCGACACCAACAGAAATGAGGGCGGTCTGCTCCGACAAGCCCTGTGGTTTGTTTAAATCAAGCGAGCGCTCCCGACAAGTTTTGCTCCGGCAAGCTTGCCGAACGTCAAGCTCCGGCTGAGCCGCGAGTTCTTGCCGTGGAACTGATGTTCCCGCAGCAGCAAATGTGCCTTTAGTCCTTGTTGTCGAGCCGCAAGCTCCGGCATGGGCGCATCAGTTGTCCATTTCCTTGAGACAGAGAACTTCCGAAGAGCAAGAAGAAGCGGAAAGAGTAGCCCGACAGTCAAGTATGTACCAGTTTTTTGACGACATTGTATGTAAGAAGACTCAACGGTGTGAAATTGAAGTGTATTCACCGGAAGACGGACAAAAGCTGTTGGCGAGAGATACATGGAGGCATATGTGGTCATCACATTGGCGCAAGAGCACTTGCCGGCAAAGCTTTCCGGCAAGGTTTCTTCCGCCGACAACCCTCCAGGATGCAACTGCACAAGTAACCAAGTGTGAAGCGTGCCAGTTCCATTCCAAACAGATACACCAGCCAGCTCAAGCTCTCCAGACGATCCCTTTATCTTGGCCATTTTCGGTCTGGGGGCTCGACATTCTCGGCCCTTTTCCTCGAGCTGTCAGGGGCTTTGAGTACTTGTACGTCGCAATCGACAAGTTCACAAAGTGGCCGGAAGTGGAAGCGATGAGGAAGGTGGCAGCACGATCGTGCCAGTCAAGTTCTTCAGGTCGATTGTTTGCCGTTTCGGAATCCCTAACAGGATCATCACCGACAACGGCACACAATTTACGAGTCGCACCTTCATGCAGTATGTCCAAGATCTTGGCGCCAAGGTCTGCTTTGCTTCTGTTGCTCATCCGAGAAGCAACGGTCAAGCAGAGAGGGCAAATGCTGAAGTGCTACTCGGTCTCAAGACCAAAACTTTCGACAGGCTGCACAAGTGCGGAAGAAACTGGATTGAGGAGCTGCCGGTGGTTCTTTGGTCGATCAGGACGACGCCAAATCGAGCCACTGGCTAGACACCTTTTGCTCTAGTCTATGGAGCAGAGGCAGTTCTCCCCACGGAACTCGTATACGGGTCACCTCAGTACTCTCTTATGATGAGCTTGAGCAAGAGCAGCTGCGACAAGATGACGCGCTGCTCCTTGAGGAGGACCGTCTTCGAGGCATTGTCACGAGCTGCTCGTTACCCGACAAGTCGCTACCATAGCCGCAAAGTTAGTGCGAAGCCTCGAGGAAGGCGACCTTGTTCTTCGGCATTCAGTCCGCCAAGAATTCAAACAAGTTGACGCCAAAGTGGGAAGGCCCTTATCGGGTGAAACGAGTCACTAGGCC
Organism: Aegilops bicornis; assembly: GCA_021605145.1. Classification (NCBI taxonomy): domain Eukaryota; kingdom Viridiplantae; phylum Streptophyta; class Magnoliopsida; order Poales; family Poaceae; genus Aegilops; species Aegilops bicornis. The sequence goes on along the minus strand of CM038670.1, from coordinate 573,284,674 downwards.
TGGCGCTGTCCGCCTTGAGACCGAAGATGGCATTCCGGTGAGCAACTCCTGGAACATTGAGCATCTTCGTAAGTTTTACCCGTAAGGCGGTTGCGGAACCTGTTCCGGCAACCACCTTTTGTACAAGTCTTGCCGATGTTGCATGTAATCCTTTGTACAAAGCCGGGCGCAGATCCCGTGCATAAGTAAAGCTCATGTGTTACGCACAGCTTGTAAAATTCATGCTTTCATCATTTTATTGCATGTTTTGGCTAACACTTTGTGCAGCACCCACACCCGGTAAGCAATATCGAGCCACTGGGCTCCATAACTTTATTTTCTCTTCTTTCTCTTTTCTCAAAGAAAGGAAGATTCCCTCGCGCACAAGTTAACCAGGGGGGAAGGAGAAGATAATACTATGGACCAAGCGTTGCTCGAGGAAGTTTCGCCTTATCGGGAAGCAAGCAACGATGAAAAGCTAAGTTGCCCAAGTTTGAGCAATCAGTTCTTAAAATTTTAAGTTATCTTCCTCGAGCGATAGTACTTTGTATGGAAAACTTGTGCGCAGAGGAACCAACTCGTGGCTAGTCGCGCCCTTACTTTGTTTCGAGTCCGCTCAACAACTTAAGTGAGCTGCAGCTAGTCGCGACAAGGTTGCTTGTCGGAGGCGGCACCGCCAGCAGGCTGCTGACGTTCCGCACTCAGCGCTCGCGGCAAAGGTGCCTGCACCGACAAGTTCCCTAAAAGCGTAGGGCAAAAACGTACAAAGGAAGGAATCAAGTAAAGGAAATAACATTGCAATCATCGCCTAAGATAGAGTCATATTACAAAATAGCTTGTCGCAGGTCTAATAAATTGTTCTAAACATGATCAGCAGCGACAAGGGAAAGATAAAATTGGCGGCCTAGTCTACGCGGTCGCCATCAACCCGCTTGATCTTGCCCACCTTGTCCACAATGGGTGCGACAAGGGCTTTGAGCGCTTCCACATCGGCATCTGGCGGCAAGGATCTGAGGACGCCGTTGAGGTTGAGGCCAGGATTGCGGAAGGCCACCTTCATCAACACCTTCTGGAGGGCTCCTGCACAGATCTAGCGCGATTCCTCGGCGGCTGCTTTGGGATCTCTTCCGAGTCGCCGGAGACCCGTCTGCGCCCTTGAAGAATAAGCTAAGCTTGGCGCTGGGTTGGAGGTGCTCGTCGGAGGAGTATCCAAGATCCACCATCCCCAGCTCCATCAGCTCGTTGTGGATGGCGGCGGCAGTATCCACGAGACCTTCGGTCCAGTGCTCCACACTCTCCCTCAAGGCGCTCTGGGTGGCAACAACATTCGCCAGCTCCTCGTTGGCCTTGATCTTCTCCAACAGGCCCACCTCCCGCTCCTTGGCGCCGTCCAGCTCTGCATCGGGGTGGTCGACTTCAGCTCAAGATCTGCCTTGGAATCCTTGGCGGCGTCGAGCTCCTTGCTCCCTATCGGCGAGACGGCCTGCAGCTCGCCAAGAGTGTAGGCGTCCTTCTCGCGCCGTGCTTGAGCGCAGCAAGCTCCTCGCCCGCTCTTTCCTCGAGATCGGCCTCCAGCTGTGTCACCCTCGTCTCCAACTCTTTCTTGGCGGCCTCGGCGGCTGCGGCGGCATCCTTCGCTTCCTTAAGAGCCCCGCCAAGTGACTCCTCGCCGACAAGCTCTTCCTCATAGCTGTCAAGATTGATCTTCCGCTGCGCCAACTCGCTTTCTTCTTGCAGATAGCTTCTCGGCAGCAAGCCTTTGCTGCTCCTCGACCTCAGCCTTCTCAAGGATGAAGGCATGCGCTCTTCGACAAGTCGCTCCGTCTCTTCTGCTATGTTCCGGAGAGTTTCTTGGTTGGCGCCCCGGAGCTCTTCTGCGCGCTTCTCCATGTCTGCTCCCGCCCTCGCGACAAGTGCTTCCCGGGACTCCAACTTGGCTTGTCGGGCGCGGTAGAGCGACAGCAGCTTCTTCAGCAGCTGCTCCTCCTCAGACTCGCCGCTGCTGCTTGGCGCGTCCACCAGCGTCAGCCCAGCGGAGGCGAGCAGCTCTTCATCGAAGGTTTCCCCTTCGGCCGGCGCCCTGGAGCTCGCCTCCCATGGGAGCTTGATGAAGACGCCTTCGCCGGCCTTCAAGTAGGCGCCGGCTGGGGCTCTTGAACTGGCCAGCTGCAGCAGCGGGGGATCGGCGGTCGGTGTAGCGCTGGCGCTCCTGCTGACCTCGGGGCCGTCGGTCACGATCGCCAGACCCTCGCCCGGCTTCTGCGGCGGCAGCCTCGGTGGCCTCTTCGCCCGGCAGGATCGTCGGTAGCCGGCTTCTTCTCCCACGGCGGCGGCTTCGTCAATGTTGCCGCGCGCGTCCTCCTCGCCGGCGACCTCGGTCTCCATTGGCTCTGTGGCGGACGGATGAAGAAAGTCAAGCAAATGTTCAAAGAGAAAAACAGAAGAAAACGAGCCCAAGGGAAATTTTCGTGCAAGAGGATTACCTGCAATGGGATCTGCAGCCATGGTCTCGACCACTAGAGGATCACTGGTGCTGTCCCTTGCCGGAGTAGTCTCCCTTGCCGGAGAACGCTCCCTTGCCGGAGAATCCTCCCTTGGCGGCGTGGTCGGCAGATAGAATCTCGGGCGGCTTCCGAGCCCTCCCGATGAGGCTGCTCTGCTCCTACACAAACCAACGATCGAGATATCAATGAAGAAGGAGCACCCATGCACACCTAGCGATAAGGAGAAAACCGCATACTTACTGCAGGGCTGTCTTTGGGGCTGCTTTGAGGAAGGGTTGCCGGGTCCGGCAAGGGGGTCTCAGACGCGCCTCCTGTTGCCACGGGTGGCTCGTCCTCAATGACGACCACCGGGGTCTTTGCTCTCTTCGACGCTCTCTGGGCCAGCGTCCTGAAAAGGAAAGAGTTCAGAACGAAGAAAATCAGATTCAAGATGAAGCAACAAAATTGGAGAAATACAAGCACAATGTTGAAGCTTACTCTTCTTCTCCCTCGTCGGAGCTGGCGGAGAGATCAAACTCGGCTCGCCTCCGGTGCGACAAAGGCGGAGGTGGGCTCTCTTGGCCGCTTGGCGGAGGTGTCGGCGGTGGCACAGGAGGATCCCGCCCCAGTTGTCGCAGCAGTGTGTGGTGCTCCCGCGACAACATTGCTTGCCGCGGTAGAGCGCGTCGCGCGGCGCTGCGGCTGTTGGCCCGTCTGCCGCCCCGTCTCGTCTCCGGCCTTGCGGAGACGCTTCTTCAACGGAGCAGGGCACCGCTTATGCGGCAAGCTACTGGATGGTGGGGAAGAAGCGCCCTCGGCTGGTTCGCTCGACTCGACCTCGGATTCGCAAGCTCTTCCTCACCGCGAACTCCTTTGCTCGGCAAGGCTTGCCGCCTCTGCTGCATCTGCCTCCTCCACGGTGTACTGAAGACGCCCGGCCGCAAGAGTCTTGCCGCCTCCTCCAGCTGGTGGCAATCTGGCTGCATCTAAATGCGTCGGTGGTGTCGCGGGTGAGCTTCTTCTGCTCGTCGGGGCGGATCGGCATTTCTTCCAAGCTGTCGAAGAATTGCCGCACAACGTCGTCCGCAGGCTCTTGCCAGGTTGGAACGATCCCATGAGAATCGCACGACGACATCATGGCACGGATGCGGTCGAGCGCAGAATTGTTGCACAATGGGACGACCCCCCTCGGCAACCTAAACCACTCGGGGTGATCGGGCTCGTGCTTGAACAGCTCTAGCAGCATCGCATCCTACTCCAAGACAGTGAAATTCCAGTTGAGGCCCGGGCGCAGCCTCATGATGTCCGCTGCGTTTTGGAACTCCCAAGCAGGTCTCCTCCTCTCCTACAAGGGAGCGATGCGGCGGCGAAGGAAATCTGCGCCAACTGCGCCTACAGTGAGTCCGGCAAGCCTGAGGCGCAAGATCAGGGTCACAACAATCTTCAACCTAGCATCTTCTGGCGCCAAGTTGCTCCAATCGTTGCCGTGCACTATTGGGGTTTGGCGCAGGGCAGTGAAGGGCTGCAGGTTCTCCTCAACGATCCAACACCAATTGGCTCTCCACTCCTCCCATTTGCTACGGAACTCTCCTTCCAGATAAGCTTCTTTCTTGCCGATCCGGAGACCCAAGCAATCCCTCCGACAAGCGGCTCCCTCTCTCAACGCGGGGCATGAAGAAGTGGCGGAAGAGGGCTACGTTTGGGTGGATCCGACAAAGTTTTCGCAAAGGTGTGCGAAAACTGCCATGGTCGAGACAACATTGGGGGTGAAATCAAGGAGGCGAAGCCCGTGAGGTATTCATGACATCGCAGAAGAATTCAGAAAAGGGCGGGCAGAGCCCGCAATAGAAGAAAAGCGCAAAGAAAGGGTACCCAGTTGGGGCTAGTTCCTAAGCGATGGCGGGGAGTACCTTCGTGCGCGGATGCGCACGCGTCTCCGTCGACCAGAAGAGGTAGAAGCCCTCCCTCAGCTCCTTTGCGTCGAGCTGGGGGGAGAAGATGGCCCGCTCCTTGCGAAGTGCCGCGAGCCGCTGCGCCTCGGCCGACTTCACGCCTCTTCCCTTGTCTCGCTTTTCGGAGCCATGGCGGAGGCGGTGGAGGAGACCGATGGCGTTGATGGCGCTGTGGCGAAAGGGGGAGGAGCGCTGCTCTCTTCGCACTAGAGAAGAAGGGGGGAGCGGCGGTGGTTTTCGAGACGAGACAGCAATGGCGAGGTGGGCGACCTGCCCCTGTTTCCCCTGTTTATAAGGAGGGAGAGGGGGCGGATGTTCCGCTTTTCTTAATAAAGAAACCCCCCACGATCTCTCCCACGACGCCACGTTCGACGCGTGCCGTTCGTGGGGGGACGTGGTGGGTCCAGAGCAAGTTACGGCGTGATCAAGGCCGCGTGTGACCGCAGACTGCTTTGGGCACTGCCCAACAGCAGCTGCACTGCAGTGTGGCCCAGCCCGGGGCTCTGCCGGTGTACTAGAGTAGGGGTACCCTAGTATCCCGAACTTCGTGCATGGGCAGTTCTTGCACCCAGCAGCAAGGCTTGCCCTGGTCACCGCCAAGATCCTCCGTGGTTCCTTTGGAGCCATTCAAGAACAAAGTATTTAACCGAGAAGACAAGGCCCCTAAGAAGAGGAGCTTGCCGAAGGCCACTCAAGGCACGCAGAAGACAAGACCCCGGCAAGAGGAGCTTGTCGGGAAGGCTCGGGGAGCGACAAGCCTCCGGACGCGACAAGGATTCAGCCGCGGCAAGGCACTTGCCGCGGCAGGCAACCTCTCTTCATCTCCGCTCCAGCTCATTCACCAACGTGTCGCCATGGGACCATTCCATGCGCGCGTTTCAAGAGGTCAGGCAGCCAGCGGGGAGCAGCGATAAGCGGCGCTGACAAGCTTGCCATCGTGGCAAGCGGTGGCGCTCCTGACGGTCCCTGTTGCACTGTTTAGGCGACAGGGACGGGCATTTAATGCTTTTGTCCCTTGCCGTCAGGGTTAGGTAGAGTACAATGTACACTGTACAAGTAGGTGTACCAACTACTGTTTTTCCATTTGTACCCTCATCTACATTGCCACCTGTCGGAGCCCCTTTGTGCATATAAAAGGAGGCCCATGCGCAACGTAGAGGAGGGTTCGAACTCTCTCACGCTAGGTATCGTTAGCAGCTGGAGTATACTGTAGCTCTCAGCGCTCCCTAGCAAGAACACAATACAAACCAGACAAGCAGCAGTAGGAGTATTATCTCTCCGGAGAGCTCCGAAGCTGGGTAAACTACTCGTGTTAAGCCTCGATCCGCTCTTCAGGCGATCTCCGCCTCCGAACCAAAAGGGACTCGGTCCGCCGGTCCCATAGGTGTTCGTGGGTCCGATCAGCCTCCCCGACAAATGGCGCACCTTCACAAAGTGCGCCATTACTATGTGTATGACTGGGTCAAACCTTGGTCAAACTTAGTAATGGCGCACTTTGCGTAGGTGCGCCATTACTATGTCAAACTTAATAATGGCGCACCTATACAAAGTGCGCCATTACTAACTTTGACCAAGTCATACACATAGTAATGGCGCACTTTGTGAAGGTGCACCATTACTAAATGCACCCCCCCCCCCTCCGTGGACCGCCTTTTCAGTTTAGGAAAAATAAAAGAAAATGATGGAAATGTCAAAAAAATAAAAGAAAATAAGTTTCCCTTGTGATATGTGGTTAGTTGTTGGGAAATTTTCAAATATGAATTTCGACTTTATTTGCTAAATCTCTTTGGAATTTAGTAAAATGGGCATAACTTTTGCATACGAACTCGGATTAAAATGTTTTTTATATGAAAAAGCATCTACTCGAAAAGTTACATCCGAAATCAACCGGGGGAACCCAGTTGAAGAGTTTTAGAATCCCCAAAAATCTAACAGAATAAAAGATACGGGGATTTTAAGATCTAGAAGGGGGGGGAATGGAAAAAATTTGGTTTCAATTTTTTTTTCGAAAAAATGGTCAAAATATGATACGCAATATGCCCGGGAAGTTTGAAATATTTTTTCAAAATTTCATCACACTCATGAGCATGAACAAAGTCCTAGAAATCAACAAGGTTTAATAGGATTGATATGATAGATATATCAACAAGTGCCTGTTAAGTGAGCTGGTGCTTGGGATGGATAGAACTGCGAAGTTAAGTGTGCTCGGGCTGGAATAGTGTGAGGATGGGTGACCTTCCAGGAAGTTTGACCACGGAGTGCGATTTGACTTGAGATTAAGCATATTGACCCGAGATTAAGCCATAGTGACCCGAGATTAAGAAAAACAAAAACAAATCTGAAAAAAAATTAAAAAAAAAAATTTCTGAAAAAAAATTGAAAAAAAATTGTTAGTCATGGCGCACCAGATATGTGGTGCGCCATTACTAAGTCAGATAGTAATGGTGCACTGTTGGACATAGTAATGGCGCACTACCAGGTGCGCCACTATTATTTGGTATACTAATGTCGCACCAGAGGTGCGCCATTAGTATTTGTTACTAGTGCCGTGGTAATAGTGGCGCGCCTATAATGCACCATTAATGGCAAAAATAGGTGCGCCCCTAACAGGCCTTTTTCTAGTAGTGAATCCCGCTACATCATGTCATCTTACTTAATGCGTTACTCTGTTCTTATGAACTTAATACTCTAGATGCAGGCAGGAGTTGGTCGATGTGTGGAGTAATAGTAGTAGATGCAGAATCGTTTCGGTCTACTTGACACGGACGTGATGCCTATATTCATGATCATTGCCTTAGATATCGTCATAATTTTTCGCTTTTCTGCCAATTGCTCGGCAGTAATTTGTTCACCCACCGTAATAATTCATATCTTGAGAGAAGCCTCTAGTGAAGCCTATGGCCCTCGGGTCTATTTTACATCACATTAGTTTCCCGTCAACTTGCCAATTTCTGTTTCCGTTCCATTACTTTGCAATCTTTTACTTTCTGTTCCATAAACCAAAAATACCAAAAAAATACTTTACCATTTATCCATCTCTATCAGATCTCATTTTGCAAATAACCGTGAAGGGATTGACAACCCCTTTATCGTGTTGGGTGCAATTTGGTGTTTGTTTGTGCAGGTATTCGGTGACTTGCGCGTTGTCTCCTACTGGATTGATATGTTGGTTCTCAAAAGCTGAGGGAAATACTTACTCTATTTGCTGCATCACCCTTTCTGCTTCAAGGGAAAAACCAACGCAAGATCAAGAGGTAGCAATGGACTACTTGGAAAGCTTATATGGTTCATAGATAACTGGAAGTGGGTACTCTAAAATGCGCAAGATAAGTGTGAGTGCTATGGATGGCCTTCTCGTAGGGAGACGGGAGCGGACCCATAGTGGTGTATTGCATTGGTGAACATGTGGGCTCGTCTGCGCTACCTCAAAGAAAGTACTCGTAGTCGTAGTTCAGGATAGCCACGAAGTCAAAGCTGGATCGCTGCAGTTAAACTCCACAACCCCCTTGTTGATACAGATGCATGAGTAGATAGTTCTGATGTAAGTCTTGCTGAGTACAATTGTCCTCACGTTTGCTTAATTTATGTTTTTGCAGATAGACTTCGTTCTCACTATTAGATTCACATGGGCTTCGATGATTAGCTTGGGAATCCGAGACAGAGGTCTGGTTCCTTTGGAGGGTCTTGTAGATAGACATGCTTCTAGCCTTCTTTCTTTTTAGATGTGTGTACTCATACGTGTTTATGCTTACGCGTGGCTTGTATGACTTTGTGTGAAGGGTCATGAGACCCGATGTTTGTAATATCATACTATGTATGGCTCTTCAGAGCCTTTCAAATAAATACTCTGAGTCGTAGAGTTTTGTTGTGATGCCATGTTGTATTTACACATATCGAGCATATTGTGTGTATGTTATTGAAATTCTTGGTATGTGTGGGATCTGACACCTGGTTGTTTATTCTTGGTAGCCTATCTTATGGGGAAATGCCTCCTAGTGCTTCCACTGAGCCATGGTAGCTTGCTACTGCTCCGGAACACATGGATTGACTGGCATGTGTCCTTCCTTGCTCCTGTGTATGTCTCTTCGAGGAAATGTCACGCGGTGTTTTTGTGGAGTCCATATAGCATGCTACGACTCGGTTACATTCGCTGCTGACCGACACGTGCATTGATGGGTCATGTATGCATGTCCCTATAAGTTTGTGCCACCTTGGGTTTACGACTAGTCATGTTGGCCCGGGTTCTCTGTCATATGGATGCTAGTGACACAATCATATATGTGAGCCAAAAGGCGCAATCGGTCCCAACCAAGGTAAGGCTGCAGCCATGGGAATACCGTGCGTGAGGCCGTAAAGTGATATGATGTGTCACATGCTAGATCGGTGTGGCTTAGGATCGAGGTCCTGACAGAGGCGCAAGCATATGTCCTATATGTAGGATGGCGTAGCGCCGGACGTTGCCGGGGCATGCCTGGGGGCCATGATGGCAGCCTTGGCGAGAGCCAACGTTGTGTCTCCACACGTCGCCGGGGCAGACTCGACGTTCGCGGTAACCCTGGTGAGCGCTGCACCCGAGGCAGTACCGGCGATCCTCGATGCACTACAAAAAAAGACACATCCATGACATTTTGGGCGGAACGGATTTTTTTCCTGTCATGCTTATGACACTTCTATGACGATAATTGTGACAAAACCCGGTATCATCATAGATGTAGTGGGATCCTACTTCTATGACAAAAAATCATGACATAAAATGGGCTTTTCATCCTGGGTGGGCCAGAGACGCAGCTGCATGACATTCTTTGGGCCGTATATGACGAAAAAAACCATGGTAGAAGCGAGGAAAATATCGGGGGAGTTCCCGGTTACGATGGGTGGTCGGGGGCCGAGCGATGCGCGTTTCTCTCGTATGTACGTGCGTGTGTGCGAGGCATTGCGCTCTAACTGAACCCGAGCAAGGCGTTGGCTCTAACTGAACCTGAGCGATTGCACTGCAGGCTACGCGTTACTGAACCCGAGTGATCATTCGATCCCTTGCTGTTAACTGAACCCGAGTGATTCCTTCGCTCCTGCTGCTAACTGAAGCCGATCTATGCTGCCTCTGGAGGAACTGTGAGCGTTGTTGGGGTGGTTTGGATGAACAGTTCCCGGTGGGGGGTTGGATGAACAGGACCCCGTGGTAGTAGAGGCCATTGCTGCTGGATGAACAGGACCCCGATCGATCGAGCCGGTGGAGGGGTGGATGAACAGGACCCCGTGGAGTGCTGGATGAACAGGACGACCCCATGGAGGGCTGGCTGAACAATAGCCGGTGGAGGGCTGGATGAGCAGTAGCCCGTGGAGGGGTGGTTGAACAAGACCCCGTGGAGAGGGCTGGTTTAACAGTAGCCGGTGGAGGAGCGCGTGGTGGAGGCTGGATGAACAGGAGCCCGTGGATGAACTGTCGCAGGTGGAGGCTGGAGGAGGTCGACGGTGGATGAACAATAGCCTGTGGAGGCTGGAGGAGGTCGACTGTGGAGATGAACATTATCCCGTTGAGTCCCGTTTTGCGGTACGCCACACCCCTCCCAATGAACAGGACCCCCGTTTCGACCGTACCGCTCCAACACAAGTCCGTTTCCTCCGTTTTGCGGTACACCACACCCCTCCCGATCAATGATGTCTACTACACAACCTTCTTCTTGTAGACGTTGTTGGGCCTCCAAGTGCAGAGGTTTGTAGGACAGTAGCAAATTTCCCTCAAGTGGATGACCTAAGGTTTATAAATCCATGGGAGGCGAGGATTAAGATGGTCTCTCTCAAGCAACCCCTGCAACCAAATAACAAATAGTCTCTTGTGTCCCCAAAGACACCCAATACAATGGTAAATTGTATAGGTGCACTAGTTCGCGAAGAGATGGTGATACAAGTGCAATATGGATGGTAGATATAGGTTTTTGTAATATGAAATTATAAAAACAGCAAGGTAACTAATGATAAAAGTGAGCGTAAACGGTATTGCAATGCGTTGAAAAAGGGCCTAGGGTTGATACTTTCACTAGTGCAAGTTCTCTCAACAATAATAACATAGTTGGATCATATAACTATCCCTCAACATGCAACAAAGAGTCACTCCAAAGTCACTAATAGTGGAGAACAAACGAAGAAATTATGGTAGGGTACGAAACCACCTCAAAGTTATTCTTTCCAATCAATCCGTTGGGCTATTCCTATAAGTGCCACAAACATCCCTAGAGTCCGTACTAAAATAGCGCCTTAAGATACATCAACCAAAACCCTAATGTCACCTCAAGTATCCGTGGGTATGATTATACGATATACATCACACAATCTCAGATTCATCTATTCAACCAACACATAGAACATCAAAGAGTGGTCCAAAGTTTCTACCAGAGAATCAAGACGAAAACGTGTGCCAACCCCTATGCATAGGTTCATGGGCGGAACCCGCAAGTTGATCACCAAAACATACATCAAGTGAATCACGTGATATCCCATTGTCACCACAGATACGCACGGCAAGACATACATCAAGTGTTCTCAAGTCATTAAAGACTCAATCCGATAAGATTACTTCAAAGGGAAAACTCATTCCATTACAAGAGAGTAGAGGGGGAGAAGAAACATAAGGTCCAACTATAATAGCAAAGCTCGCGATACATCAAGATCGTGACAAATCAAGAACACGGGAGATAGAGAGAGATCAAACACATAGCTACTGGTACATACCCTCAGCCACGAGGGTGAACTACTCCCTCCTCGTCATGGAGATCGCCAGGATGATGAAGATGGCCACCGGTGAGGCCCCCCCCCCCTCCGGCAGGGTGCCGGAATAGGGTCCCGATTGACTTTTGGTGGCTACAGAGGCTTGCGGCAGCGGTACTCCAGATCTATTCTGTTCTCCGAAGTTTTTTGGGTATATGGGAATATATGGGAGGAAAAAGTATGTCGGTGGACCTCCGGCCTGTCCACGAGGCAGGGGGGCGCGCCCCCCACCTCGTGGGCAGCCCGGGACTCCCCTGGTGTAAATCCGGTACTCCGTGGGCTTCTTCTGGTCCAAAAATAAGTTCCGTGGAGTTTCAGGTCAACTGGACTCCGTTTGATATTCCTTTTCTTCGAAACTGTGAAATAGGCAAAAAAACATCAATTCTGGGCTGGGCCTCCGGTTAATAGGTTAGTCCCAAAAATAATATAAAAGTGGATAAAGCCCAAAATTGTCCAAAACAGTAGATAATATAGCATGGAGCAATCAAAAATTATAGATACATTGGAGACGTATCAAGCATCCCCAAGCTTAATTCCTGCTCGTCCTCGAGTAGGTAAATGATAAAAGAAAGAACTTTTGATTCGGAGTGCTACTTGGCATAATTTCAATGTAATTCTTCTTAATTGTGGCATGAATATTTAGATCCGAAAGATTCAAGATAAAAGTTCATATTGACATAAAAGTGATAATACTTCAAGCATACTAACAAAGCAATCATGTCTTCTCAAAATAACATGGCCAAAGAAAGTTATCCCTACAAAATCATATAGTCTGGCTATGCTCTATCTTCACCACACAAAGTATTTAAATCATGCACAACCCCGATGACAAGCCAAGCAATTATTTCATACTTTTTGATGTTCTCAAACTTTTTCAATCTTCACGCAATACATGAGCGTGAGCCATGGACATAGCACTATAGGTGGAATAGAATGGTGGTTGTGGAGAAGACAAAAAGGAGAAGATAGTCTCACATCAACTAGGCATATCAACGGGCTATGGAGATGCCCATCAATAGATATCAATGTGAGTGAGTAGGGATTGCCATGCAACGGATGCACTAGAGCTATAAGTGTATGAAATCTCAACAAAAGAAACTAAGTGGGTGTGCATCCAACTCGCTTGCTCACGAAGACCTAGGGCATTTTGAGGAAGCCCATCATTGGAATATACAAGCCAAGTTCTATAATGTAAAATTCCCACTGGTATATGAAAGTTACAACATTGGAGATTCTTTATCATGAAGATCATGGTGCTATTTTGAAGCACAAGTGTGGTAAAAGGATAGTAGCATTTTCCCTTCTCTCTTTTTCTCTCTTTTTTTATTTTTTATTTGGGCCTTTTCTCTCTTTTTTATGGCCTCTTTTTTTCTCTTTTTTTTTATTTGTGTCCGGAGCCTCATCCCGACTTGTGGGGGAATCACAGTCTCCATCATCCTTTCCTCACTGGGACAATGCTCTAATAATGATGATCATCACACTTTTATTCACTTACAACTCAAGAATTACAACTCAATACTTAGAACAAAATATAACTCTAAATGAATGCCTCCGGTGATGTGCAGGATGTGCAATGACTCATGAGTGACATGTATGAAAGAATTATGAACGGTGGCTTTGCCACAAATACAATGTCAACTACATGATCATGCAAAGCAATATGACAATGATGGAGCGTGTCATAATAATCAGAACGGTGGTAAGTTGCATGGCAATATATCTCCGAATGGCTATGGAAATGCCATGATACGTAGGTATGGTGGCTGTTTTGAGGAAGGTATATGGTGGATGTATGATACCGGCGAAAGGTGCGCGGTATTAGAGAGGCTAGCAATGGGTGAAGGGTGAGAGTGCGTATAATCCACGGACTCAACATTAGTCATAAAGAACTCACATACTTATTGCAAAAATCTATTAGTTATTGAAACAAAGTACTGCGCGCATGCTCCTAGGGGGATAGATTGGTAGGAAAAGACCATCGCTCGTCCCCGACCGCCACTCATAAGGAAGACAATCAATAAATAAATCATGCTCCGACTTCATCATATAACGGTTCACCATACGTGCATGCTACGAGAATCACAAACTTTAACACAAGTATCTCTCAAATTCACAACTACTCCACTAGCATGACTCTAATATCACCATATTCATATCTCAAAACAATCATCAAGCATCAAACTTCTCTTAGTATTGAACACACTCATAAGAATTTTTCTTTTACTAATCTTGTATGCCTAGCATATTAGAATTATTTAAGCAAATTACCATGATATTTAAGACTCTCAAAATAATATAAGTGAAGCATGAGAGTTCATCTATTTCTTCAAAATAAAACTACCATCATGCTTTAAAAGATATAAGTGAATTACTAGAGCAACAAACTACTCCAAAAGATATAAGTGAAGAACAATGAGTAGTCGAATAATTATGGAACTATGCGAAGACTCTCTAACATTTAAGAATTTCATATCTTGATACTTTATTCAAACAGCAAGCAAAGCTAAAGAAAATAAAATGACGCTCCAAGCAAAACTCATATCATGTGGTGAATAAAAATATAGCTCCAAGTAAAGTTACCGACGAACGAAGACGAAAGAGGGGATGCCTTCCGGGGCATCCCCAAGCTTAGGCTCTTGGTTATCCTTGAATATTACCTTGGGTGACTTGGGCATACCCAAGCTTAGGCTCTTGCTACTCCTTATTCCATAGTCCATCGAATCTTTACCCAGAACTTGAAAACTTCACAACACAAAACTTAACATAAAACTCGTAAGCTCCGTTAGCGAAAGAAAACAAAACACCACTTCAAGCGACTGTAATGAACTCATTATTTATTTGTATTGGTGTTAAACATATTGTATTCCAACTTCTCTATGTTTTATAAACTATTTTACTAGCCATAGATTCATCAAAATAAGCAAACAACACACGAAAAACAGAATCTGTCAAAAACAGAACAGTCTGTAGTAATCTGTAACTAACGCAAACTTCTGGAACTCCAAAAATTCTAAAATAAACTTATGGACCTGAGGAATTTGTCTAGTAATCATCTTCAAAAAGAATCAACTAAAGAGAACTTTCCAGTAAAAAGTTTTAGCTAATCTCGTGAGCGCTAAAGTTTTTATTTTTTACAGCATGATCATAAAGACTTCACCCAAGTATTCCCAAAGGTTTTACTTGGCACAAACACTAATTAAAACATAAAACCACATCTAAAAAGAAGCTAGATGGATTATTTATTACTAAACAGAACCAAAAAGCAAGAAACTAAAATAAAATTGGGTTGCCTCCCAACAAGCGCTAATGTTTAACACCCCCAGCTAGGCGTGATGATTTCGATGATGCTCACATAAAAGATAAGTATTGAAACATGAAGAGAGCATCATGAAGAATATGACTAGCACATTTAAGTCCTACCCACTTCCTATGCATAGGGATTTTGTGAGCAAACAAGTTATGGGAACAATAATCAACTAGCATAGGAAGGCAAAACAAGCATAACTTCAAAACTTTAAGCACATAGAGAGGAAACTTGATATTATTGCAATTCCTACAAGCATATATTCCTCCCTCATAATAATTTTCAGTAGCATCATGAATGAATTCAACAATATAACCAGCACCTAAAGCATTCTTTTCATGATCTACTAGCATAGAAATTTTACTACTCTCCACATAAGGAATTTTCTTCTCATTCGGAATAGTGGGAGTATCATAAGAGACTTGAATACTATAAATTGTTTCCACATTAAAATAGTAATGTTCAGAAAAAGGGTAATCATAATAATGAAAAGTTTTATAAATATAATCATCACTACTTTTATAGCATAAGTTTCATCACAATAAACATCATAAGTAGCAACTTTGTTCTCATCATAATCAATTGAAACCTCTTCCAAAATAGTGGATACATCACTAAATAAAGTCATGACCTCTCCAAATCCACTTTAATAAATATTATAAGATTCAACATCCTCCAAAATAGTTGGATCATTACTTCCTAAAGTTGACACTCTTCCAAACCCACTTTCATCAATATAATCATCATAGGTAGAATGCATGCTATCATCATAACAACTTTGCATATAAAAACTTGGGAGGCTAAAAGTATCACCATTATTAAACATAGCATCCCCAAGCTTGGGACAAACATTAATTGCAGCAAATATATTTTCAAATATGTCATCCTCATTAAACATAGCTTCCCCAAGCTTGGGCCTTTTCATATCATAAGCATAACCGCTCTCATCATTGATAGTATGGATAGCACCAATAGTATTGCAATTATCATATTCTTCGAAGCAAGTGCCAAAAAGATTTTCAAGATCATAAGGAGTATCATTATCTTCCCAATCATAATAATCACAACAAGCAATAGGCATAACGAGATCATCATCAAATGTATCATCTTCCACAATTATTTTTGATCCATTTTCATGAGGCACAACAATAATAGGAGCAACCTTATTTGGGAGAGATACCTTTTTACCTCTCTTCCTTTTTCTTTTCTTCTTCTTCACCACATCATGTGTGGGTTCAATCCTATTTTTGGAGCTCCTTATTAATGAGATTGGTTGAGTAGAAGGCTCCTCCTCGTTACCTGATTCATCATAAGAAATAATAGGAGGATATTGGGAAGTCTCTTCCCTTTCGTTATCCTTCTCTTCATCTTCTATTTGTTTTGTTTTCTTTATGTAATTGGAAATATAAGGATTTTCAATGCAATTCACCGCACAATACATATACATTTCTTCTAGATCAATATCGAGGAATTTCTCGAGGTTATATTCTGGAATAATCTTAGTTTGACGTTTCATTTCTTCACAACCCAAAAGCAAACTAAGTTCATTATAATGTGCAAGGGAAATCAAGTCATCACAATTTTTGGACACGATTCGATCATGAAACAATTTGCATTTGATATTTAAATGACCATGTTCATTGCAAAGTTCACAAGTACGACTAAGATATTTTAAATTTTCAGCACTAACATTTAGCCTTTCTTGCAACCATTTAGTTTCTAAATACTTATGCCTCTTGCAATATCTATCTTCCCTATTTGGTGTGTACTTGCAAACCAAATGCACTCCACAAAAATTGACATGTTTATAGGAGACATTTTCATCATAACTAGTGCAATCATCATTAGTACTATGGATATTCAAAGAGTTCATACTAACAACATTGCAATCATGCTCATCATAAAAAGATCTAGTACCAAACATTTTAATGCATTCTTGTTCTAGCAATTGAGCACAATTTTCCTTTCCATCATTCTCATGAAAGACATTAAAAAGATGAAGCATATGAGGTACCCTTAATTCCATTTTTTTTGTAGTTTTCTTTTATAAAATAAACTAGTGCTAAAACAAGAAACAAAAAGATTCGATTGCAAGATCTGAATATATACCTTCAAGCAATCACCTCCCCGGCAACGGCGCCAGAAAAGAGCTTAATTGACGGGGTGTGAGTGCCGCTTACCTAGCCTCCCCGGCAACGGCGCCAGAAAAGAGCTTGATGTCTACTACACAACCTTCTTCTTGTAGACGTTGTTGGGCCTCCAAGTGCAGAGGTTTGTAGGACAGTAGCAAATTTCCCTCAAGTGGATGACCTAAGGTTTATAAATCCGTGGGAGGCGTAGGATTAAGATGGTCTCTCTCAAGCAACCCTGCAACCAAATAACAAATAGTCTCTTGTGTCCCTAGCACACCCAATACAATGGTAAATTGTATAGGTGCACTAGTTCGGCGAAGAGATGGTGATACAAGTGCAATATGGATGGTAGATATAGGTTTTTGTAATATGAAATTATAAAAACAGCAAGGTAACTAATGATAAAAGTGAGCATAAACGGTATTGCAATGCGTTGAAACAAGGCCTAGGGTTCATACTTTCACTAGTGCAAGTTCCCTAAAAAATAATAACATAGTTGGATCATATAACTATCCCTCAACATGCAACAAAGAGTCACTCCAGAGTCACTAATAGTGGAGAACAAACGAAGAGATTATGGTAGGGTACTAAACCACCTCAAAGTTATTCTTTCCAATCAATCCATTGGGCTATTCCTATAAGTGCCACAAACAGCCCTAGAGTTTGTACTAAAATAACACCTTAAGATACAAATCAACCAAAACCCTAATGTCACCTCGATACTCCAATGTCACCTCAAGTATCCGTGGGTATGAATATACGATATGCATCACACAATCTCAGATTCATCTATTCAACCAACACATAGAACCTCAAAGAGTGCCCCAAAGTTTCTACCAGAGAATCAAGACAAAAACGTGTGCTAACCACTATGCATAGGTTCATGGGCGGAACCCGCAAGTTGATCACTAAAACATACATCAAGTGAATCACGTGATATCCCATTGTCACCACAGATACGCACGGCAAGACATACATCAAGTGTTCTCAAGTCATTAAAGACTCAATCCGATAAGATTACTTCAAAGGGAAAACTCAATCCATTACAAGAGAGTGGAGGGGGAGAAGAAACATAAGGTCCAACTATAATAGCAAAGCTCGCGATACATCAAGATCGTGCCAAATCAAGAACACAAGAGAGAGAGAGAGAGAGAGAGAGAGAGAGAGAGATCAAACACATAGCTACTTGGTACATACCCTCGTACGAGGGTGAACTACTCCCTCCTCGTCATGGAGATCACCGGGATGATGAAGATGGCCACCGGTGAGGTTCCCCCCCCCTCGTGAGGTGCCGAACGGGTCCCGATTGACTTTTGGTGGCTACAGAGGCTTGCGGCGGCGGAACTCCAGATCTATTCCGTTCTCCGAAGTTTTTAGGGTATATGGGTATATATGGGAGGAAAAAGTACGTCTGTGGACCTCCGGGTTGTCCACGAGGCAGGGGGCGCGCCCTAGGGGGGTGGGAGCGCCCCCCACCCTCGTGGGCAGCCCTGGACTCCCCTGGTGTAACTCCAGTACTCCGTGGGCTTCTTCTGGTCCAGAAATAAGTTCCGTAGAGTTTCAGATCAATTGGACTCCGTTTGATATTCCTTTTCTTCGAAACACTGAAATAGGCAAAAAACAGCAATTCTGGGCTGGGCCTCCGGTTAATAGGCTAGTCCCAAAAATATTATAAAAGTGGATAATAAAGCCCAAAATTGTCCAAAACAGTAGATAATATAGCATGGAGCAATCAAAAATTATAGATACTTTGGAGACGTATCAATCAACAGGACCCCGTTTCGACCAAGAGAAGTTTGTTTCCTCCGTGTTGCATAACGCCAGACCCCTCTCGATGAACAGGATCCCGTTTCGACCCTGGCCGGTCGAACACAAGGCCGTTTCCTCCATTCTGCAGTACACCAGGCCTCGTTTCCATCGGCTGTTATGTCCAAGCCGGTTGGCTCCCGATGAACAGCACGCGTTTTGTTGCCTCCCAATGAACACGACGCATTCTGTTGCCTCCCCATGAACACGACGACGACACAGTTTCTCCGTTCCGACCCAGCCATGTACACGAGCCCTGGTCGTACGTATGCGTGAGTAGGCGTTCGAGACCCCGCTCGTATGTACGTATGTGGCTGTATTTCCTTTCTTGCACCCTGGCCGCTGTACATACATGTACATGCTACATGCGCGCCTCTACTACGACACGTGCGCGCCTCTACTACGACGCGTGCGCGCCTCTACTACGACACATGCGCGACTCTACTACGACACGTGCCCTTCCTTACACGGCCACGGTTCATCGCTGCAGCCTACAGACAGACCAATCGTATGTACGGACACGTTCGTGACCAGAATGACAACGCTACGTACGCTTCAACCAGGTGGGTCCCAACTGTCAGGCACTTCCTTGCGTGTGAAGATGTTCCTGGTGGGTCCCAGTAGTCAGGGGGGCGAATCATTTTTTTGCCCGTAATATGGACGCACTTCCTTGCGTGGGAAGATGTAGCTGGTGGGTCCCAGCAGTCAGGGGGAGAAAACATTATTTTTCAGGGTAAAAAGGATGCAGTTGCATGCATGCTTCCATGGGCGTAGTGCATCCCCACTATCAACCTCTCACGTACAGTCATCTTTCGATGACTCTCGTTCGTTGTCCATGTTGACCACACCGTGCCGAGTGCACCAAGGCCGCTGGACGACGGTGAGGCCCCAGACTGGAACGACTCGGAGATGGGGAAGACGCGGCAGTGGAGTTGCAGATGGAGAGGAGTCGGAAACTTGACTCATTCGGGTGCGCGGCAGCACTGCCGCCCATGGGAGATAGGAGCAAGAACGGAGGTTGAAGAAGGAGCACGACTGTTGGATTAACATCCAACGGTCCAGCTGCTAGAATCATTTGTTGATTAAGTTGACAAAGCCCTGCATACACGTCTGCTTAGTAGCCCACAAGTCAGCCACCAAATCTGCCGGGTCTCAGCTGTCTTCGGGAGGAATGTTTTTTTTGCATAACAAGGAGGCACTTCCTTCCGTGCGAAGATACAGCCGGTGGGTCCCAGCTGTCAGGGGGAGGAAACAACTTAATAAGGAGGAACTTTCCTTGCGTGCGACCATGGACCTCGTGGGTCCCAGCCGTCAGGCTCTCCATGTACAGTCCTCTTCCGATGACTCTCGTTTGTTGACCATGCCGTGCCGAGCGCAGCGAGGCGGTGGACGACGGCGAGGCCCCGGACGGGAACGACCCGGAGATGGGAAGATGCATTAGTGGAGTCGTAGATTGAGAGGAGTACAAGGGTTATAACTGGTTCTGGTGCGGCGTGGGGCTGCAGTCGGTGGAGAATAAGAGGAGGTGTGGAGGGATAGCCTAGCTGGCGGTGGGGTAGCGCTTTGCAGCGATGAGTGCTAAGCAGAGCCGCTAGCCGCCGGAGGCCGGACCAGGCGGTCCCGGCGACGCTGGAGGAAGAAGACGAGAGATTGAAGGTGCATGCTGGCTGTTGGATATAAATCCAATGGCTGTGGATGTCATAGTCATTTGTTGACCAAGTTGACAATGCCCTGCGTAGGCTTCGACCTATTGGCCTACATGTCAGCCTGCAAAAATGTGGCATATATTTAGCCCATGTTTTCTAGAATGTACACTCCATTTGCTGGGCTGGGTGAACAAATAATTTCGCGTCAATGCGGCCCATTTAATATTTTCTAAGAAATCCCAGCCCATTTGCACTTTCTTGAAATACATGAATTAGGTGGGCTCGTTCTATATATAATGTTAGGTTAGAAGGAGCAATTAATATCAAAAAATAAACCGTTGCGACACATTTTTTATACATAAAATTAAACAATTAGCGAGTTATTGCTCAGAATAAAAATGAGCGCGTTATTATTACATTGGTCCTTAAAATCTTCGCAAGCTTTTGTATGCAATCACTAGGATTTTTCCTACCTATGAGTCAAAAACAACCAGGATTTTCCTTGCCAACTTCTGTTAAACATGTACTTTTATAAGTTAATAACACGTGGGGTGTTTTTATAATGTATATATAAGTCTCTATAAAATATACGATAATAGTAATAATATAAGTATATATAATGTGGTTAGAAGGGAAAACATAAATTGGACACACCATTATTATTCTTATATATAGATAAATAGAACAGAGATCTGTGTTTTATTAAGAAAATACATTGGGCTGCCGATCTTTAAGAAAAAGTAAAATCTACGCTGGGAGGCCCATAGGGCGGTATGGACCTCAAAAAGTAAGTTGAAACCACTGTCTCCGTATGTCGTGGGCTATGCATACCTAGGCCTAGCTAATACTTGTTCGCCCTCTGGAAAAAAATAATACCAACTAGATCCTCGAGTGAACTGGATTAAAGAGGGGGCAGGCGGCGCGACTGAAGAAGCACATCACATGTGATTTTTTCTTCAGTGGATGGCTCTCGATGGCGTTTTTTACTTGCCTCTGCACCATACAACTTGTATTTTTAGCCTCCCAGTCCGTGGTGGACCAGCAGCCCATTTGATAGGCGGGCCAACCTATAGAAACCAGCACTCGATTTTTCGTCAAGCCCCAAAAACAACGCAGTACTATGCTTGTTTTGAGGCCAAAAACATTACGACAGGGGTTGAGCTCTGGAGGGGGAAGACAGAGCAAAAATATTAAAAAGAGCTGATGCGCCATTGCTACCCTAACAAAGCATGTGAAATTCTTCTCGGGAAGGTGTGCCATTGACACCCACACGTCACAAATCCCACAGTAGACATACTAACAAGTCCACACACAAGTACAATAGAACAGGTAAACATTCGTATCAAACTCAGGTTCACAGGACACGTTCATATTCATAGCCAACGTTCACAATCAACAACTCAAAAGATTCATATATACACAAGTTCAGAATGTCTATGCATACAAATGATTGATAGATCACACGACAATATTCATAGATAATGCACAAAAATATTCAGATATACACATGTTCAGTATGTTTATGCAACCAAATGATTGAGATCATAGCCAATATCATCCATGGATGAACTTTAATTACCTAGGGTACAAACTGGTAAATGGTGTTCCGTCGGAGGTACTTCTTGCTAAAATTAATGCTTGTACGAGTAAGCTTTCGAGTACATAAGAGGCATCACAGACAATCTGAAATTTGCTTGTAGGTTTATCCTCAAATAACGGCCTCATGCCGAGGGAGGTTTGAGCAACTTTGCCACTACTCTCACCCAACTAGTTTATTGGCTCATCTTGGTCCTGTATCTCGCCAAAATTCTACATTGCAGACAAGAAAGGAGGCGATTGAGAAAATGAACCACCAAAATTTTTTGTGCAGTTCAACTTAAATGGAGCATCCCTGGTGTGCAGACTGATTAAGTGCTAGATGAATATA
Source organism: Aegilops bicornis (assembly GCA_021605145.1). NCBI lineage: Eukaryota > Viridiplantae > Streptophyta > Magnoliopsida > Poales > Poaceae > Aegilops > Aegilops bicornis. The sequence continues at coordinate 573,262,680 of CM038670.1, read as the reverse complement.
CGCGTCAACCAACTTGTCTGGAATCTTTAGACTCCATGCCATACAGTTCGCTACCATATGTGCCGATAACCAAAAGGCACAAGTTGGGACCAAAGACTGGACTGCGTTTTTCTGGGCTATGCGCCAAGCAATATTTTTGGCACACACTCTCCTAATACTTGGAGTTTGACAACTGGTTGACACCTGTTGATACTCGAATGAATATAGGCTCTTCTTCTTGTCAACATCGATGCTTGTCTGAGTGAACTTTGGAGTACATAGCAGCAGCATAAGTACCACTCCATCTGATCTTTTTGTGCAATTCTACTGAAATCACCCAATGTAATGATTTAACTGTGAGTTCAGGTCCAAGTTACTCCTTTATGAAATCGGCAAACAGTAGCACAATGCCAAATTACCAATACATATGACAAGCACAATAATCAGGATAAAGACCAGTACCAACCTATGTGAGGTAGCATATCAATTACTATTTCCTTTGACTGGAAGCCGAGATAAGCCAAGCGACTAACAGCAAAGGAAGGAAGCAAGCCCAGATTTGCGACTGACATGAAAGGAAGGAAGCTATCGAGGCAATGAAGCACCTAAAGTTTTTGTACAGTTCCACCAAAATCAAGCATCCCTGTTGGCACATATATTGAGAGAGTGAGATTACTGTAATAGTGGGACTAGTTGATGAAACATACACTAACAAATAGAAGCACCCTCATTATCTTAATGGGTAAAGTTAGCAACATAGTAGTCATGCTTAAATAGAGATATTAGTTTATTTAATCAGTGCCAATTAGCTCAACACTCAAAGCATTGCCATGTATCATAGGTTGCAAAACTTTAACGTGCAAAGATAAAGGAGTTTCTCATGACAAGATGTACGATACAAATAGAGATGACAAAGAACTAAAATGGATGAAGGCCTTAGGCCGGTACCAACCTGAGCGAAAAAGCTTATTCATGTAGTCCCAGAAGAGATGATAAAGCACTCACTGGAATCACTCAATAGTATATATTTTTGTGCACTTCAAATGTATGGTTCAAATCACTCTTGTTTACCAGTGCTGAGATTATATCAAAAGATTATCAAGAACTTCCAGCAGAGTTAAAGTATTGGCTGGGATACAGTTCATTGTATTGTCTTGGGTAGTTCCACTAAAATGTATGATTGGCACAATATGATTCCTGGTTGCGCAAGTAGGAACAAGGTGAAACCTTCATTAGCTTAGTGAGAAAGGATAGAAAGACATTAGCATATTACTCTAATAGTAGCATCAAATAGTGGAAGGGATCCTTGGAGGATCGTCTCACATGTAAAGTAGACGTTGCAGGAGCCCTTGAATGGCCTCGACTGAGGCCTCGGCTTCAACAAGATCACCTTGGCACTGTTTATTCTTCTTCTTCTTCCTCTTCATGCTTTGTTTCTCTTTCTCCTCACCAGTTGGTGAAACCAAGTACATGATTGGCCTTCTATTTCAGAATTGGTTTTGTCAGTGAGGGAGTACAAGTGTACTAGTAAAAAATAGCATTATTTTCTCATGACAAAGTAAAATAGAGATGAACACATGCATTAAATATCATTCTTACCTAAAGGAAGGTTATGGTGCCAATATGGATGATGAGGATTGGAACATAGACCTCCCTTTGTGCAGTTCCACCGAAATGAACCAACTGTTCCTTTCTGACATTCTTTTATGAAGTGTTTTGTGCAGTGCACCAAAAGGTCACAACAGCAACCAGGCGAAATGGATATCCCTGTTTGCACAAATAGCTACAGAGGAAAAAGTCAAAGTCTCAAACAATTATAGGCAAAAACATTTGGCTAAACTTGTCATGGCTTATAACAGCTGCATGGCTTCATTTTACCAGGGGCATTAGATTAAGAACAGCTAAATATTTGGTATAAGGGCATGGGACAGTGGGTGCACCAGCAGTCCAGCACCATGTACCTAAACCGGGGCATAAAGTGGTGATTCAGAGTTTGTTGCCCCGAGAAACAAACATCCAAGAAACATATCTGGGTTGGTCCCATTTTTGTTCACTCTAGCCACCTACTCCTATGTTTTTTTAAATGGAGGCGTGCCCTCGGCCTCTGCATCATAATGATGCATGCAGCCATCTTATGTGTGGATATCAAATCTAGTCCTGGTCATACCACTGTATACAACGTTTCCCCTATATTTCCCTTTTCGACCAAGAGACCGGTTGGATGACCAGTCTGTACTACTTTCACCCCCTATCCTTCCTATTTGTACCAAGTCTGATGTATATACTAAATTCCCCAACCCCCACTTTATTTCTTGTTTGAACCAAGTACAAGATTCGACTCCATGAAGTAGCTTTACCTCTAACAATAGAAGAAAAAAATATGTGTTGTTGGACCATCTAATCAAGAGGGGCTGAGAGGTAGAAAATGTTGCACATGCAGCGACGTAGCGAGCTGGGGAAGTAGAGCTAGGGCGGTTTCGAAGGAAGTTATACCTGAAGGTCGTCGGGATGTGGATAGGTGGGTGGGGGGAGGCCGGATCCGCCCACACTAGGGCAACGACGAAGGGTTCAAAGGACCTCCCGCGCCGGCGCTCGGCTAGAGATAACGGTGCGGCCGGAAGTGGGTCTCTTCCCTCGTTGACGATGATGGCTTAAACGCTGCCCCTCCTCCCCTTCACTGGCGGAGGGGGATACGTCAGGATCTGTAACCAGTGGTAAGGATAGAAAGATAGTGTTTTTCGAAGGGAGAAAGACAGTGTTACCACCGCTATCTTGTTTTGATCTGGAGAGTATGATAGTGTGTTAATAGAGCAACCCTAGCAAGCAAGCGCGGAGGCTCCGGCCTATATATACGTAGTGGGGTAGTTTTCCTTTTTCACTCCATCAAAACAATCGTTTAAAATTGTGTACGTGCCAGGTCGCCGTTTTTTTGAGTTGTTGATTGTTTTTTGAGATAGCTACCCACTAATTCCAAGTGGTGTTATGGTGTGCGAGGTCGCACTTTGTATCGTTCAAGTCTGGTACAAGACCCTCCATTAGATGAACAACCACCCCCTCGTAAAATTTGTGAACAAGCCCACGGCTAAAATTATCGGAAACGTGGGATGCCCCAACATGCATTATTATTTATATTTTCTATGTGGAAGTATCCTCAAAACAAAATGTGAGAGTACAATATTTATTGGGCCCCTTTGTAGTTGATGCTAAATTTTGACCAAAGATTTAACTGACAAAATGTTAGTGCGTGTTAACAAAAATTATATCGTTTGATTCGTGTTTGAACATAGTTTTCAATTATGTAATTTTTTGTGACATGCATGAACATTTGGTTAGTTAAATTTATAGTCAAAATTTGGCAATGCATTAAATCAACACATGCAAGTATGAAAAGGAGATTCACGGCATGCATGCATGCATGCATGCATTGTAAATAATGCATCGGTAAACGCAAATTATTGAAATATATCGAGTGCAGTGCTTTGATGTGTCGCATCAACTCGTACAACAAGAAGTTTGATTACTATAACGCCCTCTCGCCTTAACCGCACCTACCTTTGGCTGCTTGACAGGTGGGCCACCCACCTGTCATACACGCAAAGGCAGGAGTAGTAAGTCAATGAAGATGCGTCCCTCCCTCGCCCATGAGCGTGGTGACTGGCAGGACTTGGAGAAGCTTTCGTTCGCTACACGCTCTCCCTCCCACACGCGGTGGACATGCAGCAGTTCAATCGGTGTCAGATGGCCAGAAGCATACTGTAGTACTCCTCCACTACAGTACTACTCCATCATTGTTTGACTTCCCGAAGAGGCGAAGAGCCAAGCGCAGCACGGACGCTCGTGTGGCAGTTTCATGTGTAGAGTAGTCTAGGATAGCGTGTATCGTGCCTGTAAGCTTAAAATCATTGGGGTCGGCTCCATGCTTTTTTTATTAGTAACATCATTGTTCGTCTTCTCGAAGAGGCGAAGAGCCAAGCGCAACCGGAACGTGGCAGTTGCGAACGCTCGCCACAGTGTGTTTGGTTGCATTCTCATCTCAGCATAGTTCTTCCCTCTTCGTGCATGCTCATCCCAGCACCCCTCTTCATGCATGCTCTTCTCATGCATGCTCCTAGTGTATTAGTGTTAAGCTAGTGTGGACTCATGCACCCTACCAAACACCCAAAAGTGGGTCAAGAAGGGCTTGGAGCACGCATATAGCCGGGCTCTTGCATGAGACAAAATTGCTATTTGAGCCCTCTATTGTAGTACTACTTGCAAGTATAGCCATGTAAACCGTAAAGGAGTAGTTGCCTTTCTAGAGATTTCAACAAGTGACTAGACTACACCCTTAATGAGTAGCACTAGAGCAAAATATGTGAATCTACACCGTAAATAAATGCGTAGTTCTCTTGTTTTCCTCTCCGCCTTGGTCGCGGTGCACAATATTGAGTACTCCTACATGACTAGCCGCTCTATCTACATGCGGGACAACAAAAGCATCTGGGTCCGCGTGCCATCCACCAAATTACAGCGAGGTGCTATAGTTGAGACTCACCAGTCAACCCGGTGTGGCCGTCAAGACCCATCATATGACAAAACCCACACCTTTACTAGCAGTGGTAAAGTGGCCTAGAAATGGCCTCGAAGTTGGACTGGACGAAGCAACCATCATTTCACTAGAACGCTCGTTGAAGCCCTTTCTCCCCTTTCTTGAAGAAAACCTCACTCCAGGCTACTCACTTCGCCCATTTTTCTTCTGTACCGACAAAGGAAAGGTGGGCGAATCAGTGATATTTTCATTCCAAGAATCTTATTTTTGCGAAGCACCGACTGATTCTCAAAGCCTATTCTTTTCTTGTTTTCATCGCGATCGTGGTTTCCTTTTGATTGCTTTTTGTTTGTTAGTTCATTGATGGATCCGGGAGCACAAGGCAAAGAGTTTCCGGTGGACAACCCACTAGAGAAAACGCTCTCCAGGAAGTGAGCACCAACCAACGAGTTGACCATGTTGGCGGGCCAACCCATGGAGACGAAGAACTCCAAGAAACAAGCACTGGCCAAAGAGTTGACGACGTTGGCATTTAACTCCTCAAAGAAAGTTGGAAGAACAGCAAGGGCCCCACCGTGCCTACCCTAGAAACTCTAATGGCCACCTATGCGAGGCTCAAGGCCAAGTTTGAGGAGATAGTCGCCGTTGAGAAGCAGCATTCCCCTGGCAAGGTGATGGCCCCCATCGAGGACGAGGAGATGGCCCCCGGAGGGATGGGATCCCCGGTGAGCTGCACAAGGTAAAAAATAATGGCTTGCCATAGTTGTGGTTTTTGATTATTTGCAATGTGCTTGCTAATATGTTAGGGTTGTGCGGGTGCCGGTGGACGTCCTTGATGATTCCGATGTCGCGGCCCGTCCCGTGGAGAACGCCCCAGAGATCGTTTTCGATGTCGTGGCCTGTCTTGTTGACATCGCCCCGGAGATCGATTTCGATGCCGCTGTCCATCCTGTGGACATCACCCCAAAGATCGATTCCGATTTCACGGTGGACATCGCCCCAGAGATCGATTCCCATGCCGCTGTCCATGATGTGGTCATTGCCCGACAGATCGATGACAAGAAATAGTTGGTCGCGCTAATCCTTCAGGGTAGTTTGCATTGTGTTTAATTACCAGAATGATGCGTGTTACCAAACCATCTTAGGGCTAGTGCACTATCTTGTGTAGGAGGTATTTGCTACTTTTGTTTGATAGTGAATCATGCGAAACCCTATCCGACTTGTTCAAACAGATGTATCCTCACCAGCTTTTGATGTAATATATGGCATGCTTAGATGTAAGTTTGAACTGTTTATCATATCAGTAGGGCTTGTTTGATGATTCTTGGTGTTAGTAGGCTAGCTACTGTGCGAGCTATAGTACTTGCAAAATACTCACCAAAGAGAAACGTTGGGGCTGATGAGCTTGTGGTATGCTTATACTGATCCGTCTTCGATCGGCCAATAGCCCAAGCTCCTAAAATTGTAGGCTTAGCGATCGGTCAGACAATAGTCGACAGGGATACATACAGGCCTCATTTGGTTCATATGGTAGGAAAATCGTAGCAAAAGTACAGAGACGTACAACACAAAATTATAGCAGTATGGAGACGTACTCCCTGTGTTCCAAAATAGATGACTCAACTTTGTACTACTAACTTTGAAACAGAGGGAGTACAAATCCTAGGCGGGCTAGTTTGGCCTAGTGGGTTTCAGTGATATGACGTGGTACAGTGTCGTCTAGTCTTCATGTGTGGTAGCAGTACTGCGGGTACAGTAAGTTTTCTTGAAGAAGCGGAATTCAATGAAGTCATGATGGTTCCTTCGTCCGAACAACTTACAGTGGGAAAGGTTGGGCCTACGATACGACCGGGGTAGACCAGGATAATTTTGTGCATGGCAGGTGGACCAGGATGGTCGACGTCCCACATGTCGGTGAATGAAAGTATTCTTTCCGATATAGAGAACGAGCAACGAGTATTCATTGTTTATTTTTGATGAAAGCTATTTTCTCCATTTTTACGACAGAGGAGTGTGAAACACGACAGCCAAGTGAACTTGGCATGTGCACCACTCCCTCCTTCCTCATGTAATACTACCATAGTGTTGACTATAAGGTTGGCTATAAGGTTACAACTTTTTCTCACTTTCTCTCTATCTATTTCCTCTCAAATGTTTTTTACCTTTCTTTTTTTATACACAATTGTTTTTTTATGCCTCTTTTTTTTAGAATTAGTTTTTTATACCTAGGAGCATGTGTAGAGACGGGCTCCTGCAGATCCCACTCCTTGACTTTGTCAATGCCTCTCTCTCCTCCACATAAGCGGGCTTAGGGCATGTACAATGGTTCTATTGTAGGGATGCCACATAGGATAAATGATGAGGTGGAGGAAAGAGAAATCATAAGAAAAGGCTTGAGAAGACAAGAGATGATCTCTTAGCACAATATGTTTCACCATGTTTTTAGGAATAACTAGTTATTGAAGATAAGGCTAAGAAATGATCCATTGTACACATGTTTTTTTGTCATCTCTAAATTATATGCAAGACTTATGATAATACTATATTATCAAAAATTGTACATGCCCTTATAGCCTAGAATTTCTTGGTACTACTTGCTATGAATGCGGGCAGTCAAGGCCCCGAGGGGGGAGCGCGCACGGGGTGGTGGTGGGGTCGGGGGGTTCTGGTGGGCCAGGGCGGTCAGAAGCGGGCTTGGATGCGGTCCGGACTCCCGCATAGCCCACCTCACATTATCACCTTATATTTCTTGGAGTCCGTCTTGGCAGCGGAGATCTCTTCTCCTCCCCGTCTCTCTCTTCTCACCGACGCTCACGAAAGTGATTAGATTTCGGCTATCGACGGTTTATTCAATTGCAGTCCCACATGTTAGTGAAAATGCAGGACAACGCGTGTCCCCTCTGGTGAGCGGCGTGCAAGCCGGACTGTCGGGGGTGCGACGCGAACGCGGTGCATACGAGTTGTAAGTGTGCTGCCTTTTCCTTTTGAACTTGCAAAGCATAACATTTTTGTGCGATCGATCGATAGAAATCCAGAACAAAATGATGAGGGTGGTGCTTTCCCGCGTGTTAGGCGGGCTAGGTTGAGTGATATGACGTGCTACAGTGCCATCCACTTGCTCCATTTTTTATGTAAGCAAGAGTCTAAACTCTTACGTGGGAGGAGTGTGAAACACGGCGGATCTGATTTTGATCGAGGGATAACTGTTCCCTGTGAAATAATGGAGCACTGTTAGCGATTATAGCATGATAGTTAGGGCATCTCTAGCGCTGGCCCTCAAATTTACACCGGCATCTGTCCGAGGACACTGATGGATGCCATCCAATGCTGCGTGCATACCTTCCGAAAACTATATGAACTAACCGGACGAAATTCATGCAAACAAAGCAAATTTCAAATTAATCGGATGAAATTCATTACATTTCGAAAACTTTTCCTGTAAACTAGAAGAAATTCATTACATATTTCGCACAAACCGTACTAAAACCTACTGTAAACCTAATCTAAACAATCTCGGGCGCCCGACCACCATGTCCGGCCATGAACCCGAGAAAGCTGGCCATTGCCTTTGCCTCCTCCTCATCTGCCTCGATAACCTCCTCGTCCAGAGCACAAGGTTCTAAAGATTTCCGCCTCCACGTCACCATCAAGCGGCTAATCGGCCGCCGATGTTTATCCCACCAAGCTTGGTGTCGACTGAGTGGAGGAGCGGTCTCTAGATTGAGTCTCAACTATTGGTAAAGCGGTCATACTTCCTTCGCCTAAAAGAGAATTTAATTTAGCGGCTCTTTCTAAAAGGCGTGAATGCAAATAAAAAACATCCCCTGGATAAGCCTCACGGCTGGGAGGTCTTCTTAATAGAAGGGACATTTGGCGATAAGCTTGTGCCTATTTGGAGAGATCATCAGTGGCCTTCCTGGGACCAGAGCGGCGGCGACCTACACTACAAAAAAGTACACTTCTGTGATGATACGTGTTTGTCACAGTAGGTCACGTTTTTTGTCATGCATGTACATCCATGACAATTTTATGACAGAATCAAGATAGTCATACCTATGCTGTCGTAGAAGTGTTCCATGACATTGCCAAAATTATCATCACGGAAGTGTCCACTTCCATGACGATAAATCACGCGTCATAGAAGTGCTTTCGTCAAGGGTGACCGACACATGGCATCGACCGTAACGGCTCGCCGTTAAGCTATCGGGTCCGGTTTTGGATCCGATAACCCGTTAACAGCCCGGACCAATGGGGATTTTCCACGTGTAAAATTCTCATTGGCCGACAGAACCACGTGTCAGCTCCTCGTTGGGACAGATGTCATCCACTCATTGGACAGGAAGCGCCTATGATACGTTGACATGTGGCCGGCCCAATAGAGGCCCATTCCGTTGACCCAGCTAAAGGCCCGCCATGTTTTTTCAGACACTAGTAGGCTGGCCCATTAACAACCTGCCATGTTTTTGGTCAAATTGAGGCCAATTCAGATCAGGCCCATTCACAGCCTGCCAAGTTTTGGGACAAATTATGGTCCATATCAGATCAGGCCCGTTAACAGGCCACTGTACCTTTGGGCCCATTCTAAGATAGGTTTGTATTTCAGCCTGTTAAATGCACGTTTCCTAGTTCGGCCCGATAATAGCTTCGGCCTGTTAGCGGCCATTGAACGACCCACACAGAAACTGGGCTATTTCTTGTCCGGAGTAACTTTAGGCCTCTTAACGCCCCGTAGTCTTTGTGGATAAATTTCAGCCCAACTGGCCTATCGGCCTGTTAATGGCCCATGTAACAGTTGGCCTAATTACAACCCGCGTTGAATCCGGCCTGCTTACATCCCATCTGATAATGGCCCGTGACACTTTTGGGCCTATGGCCCGCGTGGATACCGGCCTGCTTAAAGCCCATAATTTTATTGGGCCAAACATGCCCGAGATATATTTTGGCCTGTTAACTGCTCGTCCTATTTGGGCCCAACATGGGCCTTAGGCAGTTTCGGCCTGTATTGGCCCGTGAATTTTTTGGCTCAACGCTAGCCCAATCTAGGTTTTAGCCTGTTAAAAGCCCATGGTATTCTCTGGCCCACCGGCGTAACTTTACTCGGCCTGTTAAAGGCGGGAAACAACCATAAGGTTTAGACCTGCTAATGGCCCAAGATGATTATAGGCCCACGTTTTTGCCCATATGAGTAACGGGCCGCCCTGAAGACCGACAACACTAACATCCACTGAACCTTCCTGCCTAAATTACAGCATACCGACCGAGAATAAACCTAGACTATACAACAAAGAAATTACAGCATATTACATCCCCTCTGCATCAAAGTTCGCCGCAAGTGATAATAAAGGGCAACCAGACAGTAGATTACATAAACTGGGCAGGTCGCCACTAGTGGAAGTTAACAGGAGGACAAAATAATAGACAAAACCGACAACACTTCAACACAGTTCAAGAAAGGTTAGCCCGGCCCAGCACCTGCAGCGCAAGCAGCTTAGCAACCTGATGATATTGTGCTTCTTTGGCGCTCATATCCATCAACTTAAGCTACATAGCATCAATAAACGTCTTGTACTTACGGTTAATCTTGCATAGAGATTGGAGTTCCAGTCGTATTTCAGTGGAAGCATGTATTTCTGCTTGAATTTCAGACTGAAGAAGTCGAACAGATTCGGGCGGTGACTTCATCGAGCTTGTGTCACTGAGTAAGTTTGACACTACATCAAGATGTGACTTCATGGTTGTATCCCTACCCTCAATATGTTTTGCCCTCTCCTCTAGAATATGTGTTAAAGGGACAAACAATGGGTTCGTCTCACTATCATTGTGGCAGTTCTTCCTAGCAGGAGTGTTGTCACCTTGAAATACAAACAAGTAGGTAGATAACAGGTTTTGCACGTATAAGCATCAGCGCTGTCAATTCATCTCATTTCTTTGTCATAAATAAAGAGACACGGTTTAAAATAGCATTAACATAATAGGCATTTTCATAGTTAAGACGGCAGGAAATGGCATTGTGCAGGAGCGGCCAACTTCACCAGACCACTGGATTACAGATCAAGAACACAAGCATAGATGTAGTTCTAAACAACGTATAAGCAGGAATGGTGAGTGTACTGTCAATTTATACCATTTCAGATTAGTAATTAAAGAGACACGATTTAATTAACATTAATATAATATGGCATTGTTCATAGTTGAGACATAGCAGGATATGACATTGTGCTGTTGTTGGTAGTCTCACCACACCACTGGATAACAGGTCAAGAACACAAGCATACACATAGTGCTAAAGAAGATAACTTGCTATGTTTAGTTTAATTTACATGGTACAAATAAGGAACTAGATTGTACAACAAAAGACTAAAACTGAGAACGACAAACTTATGTTTATGTACTTCTACTTTATAAACTTTGAACAAGCAACTTGATGCAGACGAAAAAAATAAACAGCATTTGCACTCATAGCTATCCAAATATAAACAACAAAGTTTGAAGGCTTGAGGAGGACAAACTTACATTAGTAGTGAAGACAGGCTCTATAAAGGCCTTGTCCATATTGATGGGAGGGGGCAATTCAAGAAGTTTACCTCACACTCTTCTTCAAGAGTATTGCCTTTATTCTACATTTTGTTAAGAGTAAATATAGATGTGAAAATATAGGAACAAATGGTGATTATTTAAGTTAAGATGCAGAGTACAAATGTAAATACAGCATACAGGCAGAAGGCACTGACAAGAGCAATGCGGAGCTAAACTTCTTCAGTAACATTGGTTTTATTCAATATTTTGGCAAGAGTAAATGCAGATTTGATGTGTAGAAACATGGAGGACAAGGGAAAATAAGCTGCAAAGTGTACATGAAGAACTAGCTGACAAATATAAGGACAACAGATACTTACAAGAACAATGCATAACTAAATTTCTTCATAGGCATTGGGTTTATTCTACATTAATTTAAGCATTAATATAGATCTGATAATTTGGAGCGAACAGTGGATAAGCAAGCTATAATGCACAATGATGTCACATAATCCACCAGGTATGAATGTAAGGACAGCGATAGGACAATAGGTACTCACAAGAGCAAAGCAGCGACCAGCATAGTTGCGATATCCTAGGTTTTGCGGCGCTGGTTCTATCGCCAATATACGTCAGGTGCCATGTGATTTCTCCGGTAGCACCACCTTTTTCAAGGACTTTTCTTGTAATCCTTCAGGTTCTGCAATCACCCACTTCCTCTTGGATGTCTGAAACACAAGAACAACATTTGAATGGAAAAACATGGTATGACGACAAATGGAATAGGTGTTGATAATGGATGGGCATGACATCTTCATATATATCATGAGTAAACTAAGCAGGTGGCGGTGCAACGAAGCAAAAGAAATGCAAGACACCTTATGCAAGATATGTGCAACCAATAAATCCTTGCCAAATTAGAACATGCACCTTATTGGGTGAACGGGATATGCCATCTGCCTTTGACTCCTTGAGCTCAGAATAGTCATTAGGATCATATTCTGAATACGAATCTATAGGTCGGGAGCATGTGGGTTTCATTGCATCCACAATGGACCTCAATCCCTTGATGCCCAGTTTGTTACCCATTGAACTGTTCTGCAATATTCTTCTGATGTGCGCATTTTTATATTCATTGTGATTACGTACAATATCCGTAAAGCATGAAAACACAAATAGTAGTGAGATTATCTTTGTAATGCAGAGGATATTGTAATATAATAGAGGCTCCCTGTAAACCCTTGTGTTCTATCACTGGATTCTGATGAGAGAGCCCATGTGTGCTGTAATATGGTTACTAGATTAATATAATCTGGCACAACTACACACAAAAACTAGGCTCCCTGTTGGGGGTCCCAGATGTAAGGATAGTTGGCAGATGATAGGTTCATAATATACCATATAGAAAGTTTATTGCCAAACCATGATAACGACAGCGCAGAGCCGTGAGGGCGATCGTAGTGTAGATAATAGGGCTACACCATAACCACCATAAATAAATCGGGAAAGCGGAACTGGCTGGAAAACATAGGGTTTTGCCGCTACTAATATGCAACCTATCGATCACCTACATGCCAGCTCTATTCATCTGAAGGCGCACAACTGTTACTATCAGTTTAGTCTATCAAAGATCGCGCGGCTCCACCATTTCCGGGGTATTATGGCAGACCAACTCGAAGTGCGAAATCATTTAGCAGAACTGGCCCAATAGAGGTGTCGACTGCTGATGTCCCTGCTCCCCTTCCTGATAAGGAACATACTGTGCTTCCCTTACAGAACACCGCACGGGCCGCTGGCCGAACCACCTGCCCCACCGCATGCTTTCCTCCGCCACCACCACCCCCAGCCCCGCCCCCACCCGCGTCGAGTTTTCTTTGTTCGGCGAGTCCCCACCACCGGCCCACACAAGCACCATCCCCACCCGAGCCCCTTCCTTCGCACCGGCGAACTCCGGCGAGCTCTCAAAAATCGACTGACCCAATTTTGAAATTTAGTCTACTGTCATTTAACTAGTCAGGAATATAAAAGGGGAAAACCATAAGCATTGCGAGTATAGTGTTGAGCGTGCCATGGCGGATCTGTAGGTGCAAACCGGACAAAGGCAACTTCGCAACCAATGTTTGCTTTCAACTAACAAGTAAGTGATGGACAAGAAATCAGAGTAAAGCAGTGGCGATCTATTTTCTTGCTGTGATAAATAAGTTGAGCGAATACGAAAGAGTACCGCCTCTGGTGCGGTGCCGGGTATGCATCTGCTGAGAATTTGACGGTGCTACGGTAGCGATGGCTGTCGGCAGCGTGGAAGCAGATCTAGGAGGGTAGATGATGTCTACTATGCAACCTTCTTCTTGTAGACGTTGTTGGGCCTCCAAGTGCAGAGGTTTGTAGGATGATACGTCTCCAACGTATCTATAATTTTTTATTGCTCCATGCTATATTATCTACTGTTTTGGACCATATTGGGCTTTATTTTCCACTTTTATATTACTTTTGGGACTAACCTATTAACCGGAGGCCCAGCCCAGATTTGCTGTTTTTTGCCTATTTCAGTGTTTCAAATAAACGGAATATCAAACGGAGTCCAAACAGAATGAAACCTTCGGGAATGTGATTTTCTCATCAGACATAATCTAGGAGACTTGGACCCTCCGTCAAGAAAGCGGGGAGACGGCCACGAGGGTGGAGGGCGCCCCCCCTAGGGCGCGCCCCCTGCCTCGTGGGCCCCTCGAAGCTCCACCGACGTACTCCTTCCTCCTATATATAACTACGAACGCCCAAACGATGAGATACGGAGCCAAAAACCTAATTCCACCGCCGCAACCTTCTGTACCCACGAGATACCATCTTGAGGCCTGTTCCGGAGCTCCGCCGGAAGGGGAATCCACCACAGAGGGCTTCTACATCATCACCATAGCCCCTCCGATGAAGTGTGAGTAGTTTACCTCAGACCTTCGGGTCCATAGTTAGTAGCTAGATGGCTTCTTCTCTCTTTTTGGATCTCAATACAATGTTCTCCCTCTCTCGTGGAGATCTATTCGATGTAATCTTCTTTTTGCGGTGTGTTTGTTGAGACCGATGAATTGTGGGTTTATGATCAAGTTTATCTATGAACAATATTTGAACCTTCTCTGAATTCTTTTATGTATGATTGGTTATCTTTGCAAGTCTCTTCGAATTATCAGTTTGGTTTGCCCTACTAGATTGGTTTTTCTTCCAATGGGAGAAGTGCTTAGCTTTGGGTTCAATCTTGCGGTGTCCTTTCCCAAAGGATGAGGGGCAGCAAGGCACGTATTGTATTATTGCCATCGAGGATAACAAGATGGGTTTTTTATCATATTGCATGAATTTATCCCTCTACATCATGTCATCTTGCTTAAGGCGTTACTCTGTTTTCATTAACTTAATACTCTACATGCATGCTGGATAGCGGTCGATGAGTGGAGTAATTGTAGTAGATGCAGGCAAGAGTCGGTCTACTTGTCTCAGACATTATGCCAATATACATGATCATACCTAGATATTCTCATAACTATGCTCAATTCTGTCAATTGCTCAACAGTAATTTGTTCACCCATCGTAGAAATACTTATGCTCTTGAGAGAAGCCACTAGTGAAATCTATGGCCCTCGGGTCTATTCTCATCATATCAATCTTCAATCACTTTATGATTGCTTTGCTTTGCCTTTTATTTTACTTTGCATCTTTATACCAAAAATACCAAAAATATTATCTATCATCTCTATCAGATCTCACTCTCGTAAGTGACCGTGAAGGGATTGACAACCCCTAATCGCGTTGGTTGCGAGGAGTTATTTGCTTTGTGTAGGTACGAGGGACTCGCGCGTGGCCTCCTACTGGATTAATACCTTGGTTCTCGAAAACTAAGGAAAATACTTATGCTACTTTGCTGCATCATCCTCTCCTCTTCGGGGAAATCCAACGCAGTGCTCAGGAGGTAGCACGAAGAATTTCTGGCGCCATTGCCGAGGAGTCTACGAAAAGTCGACATACCAAGTACCCATCACAATCCCTTATCTCTCGCATTACATTATTTGCCTTTGCCTCTCGTTTTCCTCTCCACCACTTCACCCTTGTCGTTTTATTCGCCCTCTCTCTTTCCGTTTGCCTTTTTTCCCCATTTGCTTTTTGTTTGCTCGTGTGTTGGATTGCTTGCTTGTCACGATGGCTCAAGATAACACCAAATTGTGTGACTTTACCAATACCAACAACAATGATTTCCTTAGAACTCCGATTGCTCCTCTTACCAATACTGAATCTTGTGAAATCAATACTGCTTTGTTGAATCTTGTTATGAAAGAACAATTCGCCGGCCTTCCTAGTGAAGATGCCGCTACTCATCTAAATAGCTTCGTTGATTTATGTGATATGCAAAAGAAGAAAGATGTTGATAATGATATTGTTAAATTGAAGCTATTTCCTTTTTCGCTTAGAGATCATGCTAAAGTTTGGTTTTCGTCTTTGCCTAAAAATAGTATTGATTCTTGGAACAAGTGCAAAGATGCTTTTATCTCTAAGTATTTTCCTCCCGCTAAGATCATCTCTCTTAGAAACGATATTATGAATTTTAAGCAACTTGATCATGAACATGTTGCACAAGCTTGGGATAGAATGAAATTAATGATACGTAATTGTTCTACTCATGGTTTGAATTTATGGATGATTATACAAATTTTTTATGCCGGATTGAATTTTGCCTCTAGAAATTTTTTAGATTCGGCCGCGGGAGGCACTTTTATGGAAATCACTTTAGGAGATGCCACTAAACTCCTAGATAATATTATGGTTAATTATTCTCAATGGCACACTGAAAGATCTACTAATAAAAAAGTGCATGCGATAGAAGAAATCAATGTTTTGAGTGGAAAGATGGATGAACTTATGAAATTATTTGCTACTAAGAGTGTTTCTTCTGATCCTAATGATATGCCTTTGTCTACTTTGATTGAGAATAATAATGACTCTATGGATGTGAATTTTGTTGGTAGGAATAATTTTGGTAAAAACGCGTATAGAGGGAACTTTAATCCTAGGCCTTATCCTAGTAATCCTTCTAATAATTATGGAAATCCCTACAACAACTCTTATGGAAATTTTAATAAGGTGCCCTCTGAATTTGAGACTAGTGTTAAAGAGTTTATGAATCCGCAAAATAATTTCAATACTTTGCTTGAAGAGAAATTGCTTAAAGTTGATGAATTGGCTAGGAACGTTGATAGAATTTCTCTTGATGTTGATTCTTTAAATCTTAGATCCATTCCTCCTAAGCATGGTATCAATGAGTCTCTCAAAGCCATGAGAATTTCCATTGATAAGTGCAAGGAAAGAACCGCTATGATGCGTGCTACGAAAGATGCCTTTATTAAAGCGTGTTCTTCCAATTCCTATGAAAATCAAGATGAAGATCTAAAAGTTATTGATGTGTCCCCCATTAAATCTTTTTTTTGCAATATGAATCTTGATGAAACTGAATATGATCTACCTTTACCTAGAAGGCGTTCTAAAAAGTCAGAGTTTTTAGATCTTAATGATGAAATTGATAAAAGTGGGATTGAAAAGAATAAAACCTTAGATGTTGCTAAACCCACTATATTGGATTTCAAGGAATTTAATTATGAAAGTTGCTCTTTAATTGATTGTATTTCCTTGTTGCAATCCGTGCTAAATTCTCCTCTTGCTTATAGTCAAAATAAAGCATTTACTAAACATATCTTTGATGCCTTGATGCAATCTTATGAAGAAAAACTTGAGTTGGAAGTTTCTGTCCCTAGAAAACTTTATGATGAGTGGGAACCAACTATTAAAATTAAGATTAGGGATCATGAATTTTATGATTTATGTGATTTGGGTGCTAGTGTCTCCACTATTCCCAAAACTTTGTGTGATTTGCTAGATTTCCGCGATTTTGATGATTGCGCTCTAAACTTGCACCTTGAGGATTCCACTATTAAGAAACATATGGGAAGAATTAATGATGTTCTTATTGTTGCAAATAGGAATTATGTGCCCGTAGATTTTATCGTTCTTGATATAGATTGCAATCCTTCTTGTCCTATTATTCTTGGTAGACCTTTCCTTAGAACGATTGGCGCAATTATTGATATGAAGGAAGGGAATATTAGATTCCAATTTCCATTAAAGAAAGGTATGTAACACTTCCCTAGAAAGAAAATAAAATTACCATATGAATATATCATGAGAGCCACTTATGGATTGCCTACCAAAGATGGCAATACCTAGATCTATCCTTGCTTTTATGCCTAGCTAGGGGCGTTAAACGATAGCGCTTGTTGGGAGGCAACCCAATTTTATTTTATTTTTTTGCCTTTTGTTTCTGTTTAGGAATAAATAATCCATCTACTGTCTGTTTAGATGTGGTTTTATCTTTTAATTAGTGTTTGTGCCAAGTTAAACCTATAGGATCTTCTTGGATGATAGTTATTTGATCTTGCTGTAATTTCCTGAAACTTTGCGCTTAGTGCCCGAATTGTTAAAAATCACCAGGACGTGATAAAATACTGATTCCAATTGATGCTGATCAATAAACAAATTGCCTATGTCGTCCTATTTTGGATGATTTTTTGGAGTTCCATAAGTTTGCGTTAGTTACAGTTTACTACAGAATGTTCTGTTTTTGACAGATTCTGTTTTTCGTGTGTTGTTTGCTTATTTTGATGAATCTATGGCTAGTAAAATAGTTTATAATCCATAGAGAAGTTGTAATACAGTAGTTTAACTCCAATATAAATAAATAATGAGTTCATTACAGTACCTTGAAGTGGTCTTTTGTTTTCTTTCGCTAACGGAGCTTACGAGATTTCTGTTGAGTTTTGTGTTGTGAAGTTTTCAAGTTTTGGGTGAAATATTTTGATGGATTATGGAACAAGGAGTGGAAAGAGCCTAAGCTTGGGGATTGCCATGGCACCCCCAAGATAATCTAAGGACACCAAAAATTCAAAGCTTGGGGATGTCCCGGAAGGCATCCCCTCTTTCGTCTACTTCCATCGGTATTTTACTTGGAGCTATATTTTTATTCACCACATGATATGTGTTTTGCTTGGAGCGTCTTGTATTATTTGAGTCTTTTGTTTTTAGTTTACCAAAATCATCCTTGCTGTACACACCTTTTGAGAGAGCCATACATTAATTGGAATTTGTTATAATACTCTATGTGCTTCACTTATATCTTTTGAGCTTTATAGTTTTGCTCTAGTGCTTCACATAGATCTTTTAGAGCACGGTGGTGGATTTGTTTTATAGAAACTATTGATCTCTCATGCTTCACTAAGATTATTTTGAGAGTCTTAAATAGCATGGTAATTTGCTTAATAATCTTAATATGCTAGGTATGCAAAAATAGTAAAATCTTTCTTTTGAGTGTGTTGAATACTAAGAAAAGTTTGATTCTTGATAATTTTGAGATATGGAGGTGATAATATCAAAGTCGTGCTAGTTGAGTAGTTGTGAATTTGAGAAATGCTTGTGTTGAAGTTTTCAAGTCCCGTACATGCACGTATGGTAAACGTTATGTAACAAATTTGAAACATGAGGTGTTATTTGATTGTCCTCCTTATGAGTGGCGGTCGGGGACGAGCGATGGTCTCTTCCTTCCAATCTATCCCCCTAGGAGCATGCGCGTAGTACTTTGGTTTTTGATGGCTTGTAGATTTTTGCAATAAGTATGTGAGTTCTTTATGACTAATGTTGAGTCCATGGATTATACGCACTCTCACCCTTCCATCATTGCTAGCCTCTTCGGTACCGTGCATTGCCCTTTCTCACATTGAGAGTTGGTGCAAACTTTGCCAGTGCATCCAACCCTGTGATATGATACGCTCTTTCACACATAAACCTCCTTATATCTTCCTCAAAACAGCCTCCATACCTACCTATTATGGCATTTCCATAGCCATTCCGAGATATATTGCCATGCAACTTTCCACCATTCCGTTCTTCATGACACATTCATCATTGTCATATTGATAGCATGATCATGTAGTTGACATAGTATTTGTGGCAAAGTCATTGATCATAATTCTTTCATACATGTCACTCTTGATTCATTGCATATCCCGGTACATCGCCGGAGGCATTCATATAGAGTCATACTTTGTTCTAGTATCGAGTTGTAATCATTGAGTTGTAAATAAATAGAAGTGTGATGATCATCATTTTCTAGAGCATTGTCCCAAGTTAGATATATATAAAAATAGGAAAAAAAGAGAGAAAGGCCATAAAAAAAGAGAAGGCCAAAAAAATGAGAGAAAAAGAGAGAAGGGACAATGCTACTATCCTTTTCCACACTTGTGCTTCAAAGTAGCACCATAATCTTCATGATAGAGAGTCTCTTGTTTTGTCACTTTCATATACTAGTGGGAATTTTTCATTATAAAAGTTGGCTTGTATATTCCAACAATGGGCCTCCTCAAGTGCCCTAGGTCTTCGTGAGCAAGCAAGTTGGATGCACACCCACTTAGTTTCTTTTTGTTGAGCTTTTGTACATTTATAGCTCTAGTGCATCCGTTGCATGGCAATCCCTACTCCTTGCATTAACATCAATCAATGGGCATCTCCATAGCCCGTTGATTAGCCTCGTTGATGTGAGATCTCCTTTTTTGTCTTCTCCACATAACCTCTATCATCATATTCTATTCCACCCATAGTGCTATGTCCATGGCTCGCGCTCATATATTGCGTGAAAGTTTATAAGTTTGAGATTATTAAAGTATGAAACAATTGCTTGGCTTGT
Source organism: Aegilops bicornis (assembly GCA_021605145.1). Classification (NCBI taxonomy): domain Eukaryota; kingdom Viridiplantae; phylum Streptophyta; class Magnoliopsida; order Poales; family Poaceae; genus Aegilops; species Aegilops bicornis. The sequence goes on along the minus strand of CM038670.1, from coordinate 573,242,890 downwards.
CATCGGGGTTGTGCATGATGAGAGCATTCCTGTGTGACGAAAATGGAGCATGACTAAACTATATGATTCTGTAGGGATGAACTTTCTTTGGCCATGTTATTTTGAGAGGACATAATTGCTTAGTTAATATGCTTGAAGTATTATTATTTTTATGTCAATATGAACTTTTGCCTTGAACCTTTCGGATCTAAATATTCATGCCACAATTAAGAAGATCTACATTGAAATTATGCCAAGTAGCACTCCACATCAAAAATTCTTTTTATCATTTACCTACTCGAGGACGAGCAGGAATTAAGCTTGGGGATGCCTGATACGTCTCCAACGTATCTATAATTTTTCATTGCTCCATGCTATATTATCTACTGTTTTGGACCATATTGGGCTTTATTTTCCACTTTTATATTACTTTTGGAACTAACCTATTAACCGGAGGCCCGGCCCAGATTTGCTGTTTTTTGCTTATTTCAGTGTTTCGAAGAAAGGAATATCAAACGGAGTCCAAACGGAATGAAACCTTCGGGAACGTGATTTTCTCATCAGATATGATCCAGGAGATTTGGACCCTCCATCAAGAAAGGAGGGAGGCGGCCATGAGGGTGGAGGGCGCCCCCCTAGGGCGCCCCCTGCCTCGTGGGCCCCTCGAAGCTCCACCGACGTACACCTTCCTCCTATATATACCACGCACTTCAAACGATCGACATCTGAGCCAAAACCTAATTCCACCGCCGCAACCTTCTCGTACTCCACGAGATCTCATCTTGGGGCCTGTTCCAGTTCACGGAAGGGAATCCACCATGGAGGGCTTCTACATCATCACCATAGCCCTCCGATGAATTGTGAGTAGTTTACCTCAGACCTTCAGGTCCATAGTTAGTAGCTAGATGGCTTCTTCTCTCTTTTGGATCTCAATACAATGTTCTCCTCTCTCGTGGAGATCTATTCGATGTAATCTTCTTTTTGCGGTGTGTTTGTTGAGACCGATGAATTGCGGGTTTATGATCAAGTTTATCTATGAACAACATTTGAATCTTCTCTGAATTATTTTATGTATGATTGGTTATCTTTGCAAGTCTCTTCGAATTATCAGCTTGGTTTGGCCTACTAGATTGGTTTTTCTTGCAATGGGAGAAGTGCTTAGCTTTGGGTTCAATCTTGCGGTGTCCTTTCCCAAAGGATGAGGGGCAGCAAGGCACGTATTATATTGTTGTAGTCGAGGATAACAAGATGGGGTTTTTATCATATTGCATGAATTTATCCCTCTACATCATGTCATCTTGCTTAAGGCGTTACTCTATTTTCATTAACTTAATACTCTAGATGCATGTTGGATAGCTACGATGAGTGGAGTAATAGTAGTAGATGCAAAAGTGTGAGTCGGTCTACTTGTCTCGGACGTGATGCCTATATACATGATCATACCTAGATATTCTCATAACTATGCTCAATTCTGTCAATTGCTGAACAGTAATTTGTTCACTCATCGTAGAAATACTTATTCTCTTGAGAGAAGCCACTAGTGAAATCTATGGCCCCCGGGTCTATTCTCATCATATCAATCTTCAATCACTTTATTATTGCTTTGCTTTGCCTTTTATTTTACTTTGCATCTTTATACCAAAAATATTATCTATCATCTCTATCAGATCTCACTCTCATAAGTGACCGTGAAGGGATTGACAACCCCTAATCGTGTTGGTTGCGAGGAGATATTTGCTTTGTGTAGGTACTAGGGACTCGCGCGTGGCCTCCTACTGGATTGATACCTTGGTTCTCAAAAACTGAGGGAAATAATCGCTACTTTGCTGCATCATCCTCTCCTCTTCGGGGAAATCCAACGCAGTGCTCAAGAGGTTGCATAGGACAGTAGCAAATTTCCCTCATGTGGATGACCTAAGGTTTATCAATCCGTGGGAGGCGTAGGATGAAGATGGTCTCTCTCAAACAACCCTGCAACCAAATAACAAAGAGTCTCTTGTGTCCCCAACACACCCAATACAATGGTAAATTGTATAGGTGCACTAGTTCGGCGAAGAGATGGTGATAAAAGTGCAATATGGATGGTAGATATAGGTTTTTGTAATCTGAAAATATTAAAACAACAAGGGAACTAATGGTAAAAGTGAGCGTAAACAGTATTGCAATGCTAGGAAACAAGGCCTAGGGTTCATACTTTCACTAGTGCAAGTTCTCTCAACAATAATAACACAATTGGATCATATAACAATCCCTCAACAATCAACAAAGAGTCACTCCAAAGTCACTAATAGCATAGAACAAACGAAGAGATTATTGTAGGGTACGAAACCACCACAAAGTTATCCTTTCTGATCAATCTATTCAAGAGTCTGTAGTAAAATAACACGAAGCTATTCTTTCCGTTCGATCTATCATGGAGTTCGTACTAGAATAACACCTGAAGACACAAATCAACCAAAACCCTAATGTCACCTAGATACTCCAATGTCACCTCAAGTATCCGTGGGTATGATTATACGATATGCATCACACAATCTCAGATTCATCTATTCAACCAACACAAAGAACTTCAAAGAGTGCCCCAAAGTTCTACCGGAGAGTCAAGACGAAAACGTGTGCCAACCCATATGCATAAGTTCACGATGTTACGGAACCCACAAGTTGATCACCAAAACATACATCAAGTAAATCACGTGATATCCCATTGTCACCACAGATAAGCACATGCAAGACATACATCAAGTGTTCTCAAATCCTTAAAGACTCAATCTGATAAGTTAACTTCAAAGGGAAAAATCAATCCCTTACAAGAGAGTAGAGGGGGAGAAACATCATAAGATCCAACTATAATAGCAAAGCTCATGATACATCAAGATCGTACCACCTCAAGAACACTAGAGAGAGAGAGAGAGACCAAACACATAGCTACTAGTACATACCCTCAGCCCCGAGGGTGAACTACTCCCTCCTCGTCACGGAGAGCGCCGGGATGATGAAGATTGCCACCGGTGAAGGATCCCCCCTCCGGCAGGGTGCCCGAACAGGGTCCCGATTGGTTTTTGGTGGCTACAGAGGCTTGCGGCGGCGGAACTCCCGATCTATTTGTTGGGGAACGTAGTAATTTCAAAAATTTTCCTACGATCACGCAAGATCATGGTGATGCATAGCAACGAGATGAGAGTGTTGTCTACGCACTCGTGAGACCCACAGAAGCGTTGACGCAACGTAGAGGAAGTAGTCGTACTTCTTCACGATCCAACCGATCCAAGTACCGAACGTCGGCACCTCCGAGTTCTGCACACGCTCAGCTCGATGACGCCCCTCGAACTCCGATCCAGCCGAGTGTTGAGGGAGAGTTTCGTCACAAGACGACGGCGTGGTGACGATGATGATGTTCCACCGGCGCAGGGCTTCGCCTAAGCTCCGCTACGATATTCTCGAGGTGTAATATGGTGGAAGGGGGCACCGCACACGGCTAAGGAAAGATCTCAAGGATCAACTTGTGTCTCATGGGGTGCCCCTGCCTCAGATATAAAGGAGGGAAGGAGGAGGGGCTGGCCGGCCAAGGGAGGTGCGCCAGGTGTCCTACTCCTACTAGGAGTAGGATTCCCCCAATCCTAGTCCAACTAGGTTTCCCCAAGTGGGAAGGGAGAGAGAGGGGGGGCGCCCCCTTCTCCTAGTCCTAATAGGACTAGGGAAGGGGGGAAGGTGCGGCCAGCACTTGGGCCCCCCTTTCTCCTTTCCACTAAGGCCCATGTTGGCCCATTAGTATTCGGGGTTCCAGAATCCTCCCCATTTGGTAAAATTCCCAATTTCACCCGAACACTTCCGATGTCCAAACATAGACTTCCAATATATGAATCTTTATGTCTCGACCATTTCGAGACTCCTCGTCACGTCCGTGATCTCATCCGGACTCAACAACCTTCGGTACAGAAACATCATAACAACTCATAGTAATCACATCGAAACGTTAAGCGTGCGGACCCTACGGGTTCGAGAACTATGTAGACATGACCGAGACACCTCTCCGGTCAATAACCAATAGCGGGACCTGGATGCCCATATTGGCTCCTACATATTCTACGAAGATCTTTATCGGTCGCACCGCATAACAACATACGTTGTTCCCTTTGTCATCGGTATGTTACTTGCCCGAGATTCGATCGCCGGTATCCAATACCTAGTTCAATCTCGCTAAGCAAGTCTCTTTACTCGCTCCGTAATACATCATCTCACAACTAACACATTAGTTGAAATGCTTGCAAGGCTTATGTGATGTGCATTACCGAGAGGGCCCAGAGATACCTCTCCGACAATCGGAGTGACAAATCCTAATCTCAAATATGCCAACCCAACATGTACCTTTCGGAGACACCTGTAATGTACCTTTATAATCACCCAGATTACGTTGTGACGCTTGGTAGCACCCAAAGTGTTCCTCGTGCAAACGGGAGTTGCATAATCTCATAGTCATAGGAACATGTATAAGTCATGAAGAAAAGCACTAGCAACAAACTATACGATCAAAAGTGCTATGCTAATGGAATGGGTCATGTCAATCAGATCATTCAACCAATGATGTGATCCCGTTAATCAAATAACAACTCCTTGTTCATGGTTTAGGAAACACAACCATCTTCGATTAACGAGCTAGTCAAGTAGAGGCATACTAGTGACACTCTGTAGGTTTATGTATTCACACATGTATTATGTTTCCTGTTAATACAATTCTAGCATGAATAATAAACATTTATCATGATATAAGGAAATAAATAATAACTTTATTATTGCCTCTAGGGCATATTTCCTTCAGCCTCCCACTTGCACTAGAGTCAATAATCTAGATTACACAAGAATGATTCTAACACCCATGGAGTCTTGGTGCTGATCATGTTTTGCTCGTGGAAGAGGCTTAGTCAACGGGTTCCGCAACATTCAGATCCGTATGTATCTTGCATATCTCTATGTCTCCCACCGACCAAATCCCGGATGGAGTTGAAGCGCCTTTTGATGTGCTTGGTTCTCTTGTGAAATCTGGATTCCTTTGCCAAGGCAATTGCACCAAGATTGTCACAAAAGATTTTCATTGGACCCGATACACTAGGTACAACACCTAGATCGGTTATGAACTCCTTCATCCAGACTCCTTCATTAGCTGCTTCCAAGCAGCTATGTACTCAGCTTCACATGTAGATCCCGCCACGACGCTTTGTTTGGAACTGCACCAACCGACAGCTCCTCCGCTTAATGTAAATACGTATCCGGTTTATGCGATTTAGAATCGTCCGGATCGTTGTCAAAGCTATGCCGACGTAACTGCTTACATTTGAAGTTCTTTGTCACCGCCATAAATGAGAAACATATCCTTAGTCCTTCTCAAGTACTTAAGGATGTTCTTGACCGCTGTCCAGTTGATCCACTCTCGGATTACTTTGGTACCTGCCGCCAAACTTACAAAGAAGGCACACATCAGGTCCGGTACACAAGATTGCATACATGATAGAGCCTATGGTCAAGCATAGGGAACATCTTTCATTTTCTCTCTATCTTCTCATGTGGTCGGGCATTGAGTCTTACTCAACTTCACACCTTGTAGCACCGCAAGAACCCTTTCTTTGTCTCGATCCATTTTGAACTTTTTCAAAACTTTATCAAGGTATGTGCTTTGTGAAAGTCCTATCAAGCGCCTTGATCTATCTCTATAGATCTTAATGCCCAATATGTAAGCAGCTTCACCGAGGTCTTTCATCGAAAAACTTTTATTCAAGTATCCCTTTATGCTATCCAGAATTCTATATCATTTCCGATCAGTAATATGTCATCCACATATAATATCGTAAATGCTACAGAGCTCCCACTCACTTTCTTGTAAATACAAAGCTTCTCCAAAAGTCTCAGATAAAACCAAATGCTTTGATCACACTATCAAAACGCTTATTCCAACTCCGAGAGGCTTGCACCAGTCCATAAATGGATCGCTGGAGCTTGCACACTTTGTTAGCTCCCTTTGGATCGACAAAACCTTCCGTTGCATCATATACAACTCTTCTTCCGTAAATCCATTCAGAATGCAGTTTTAACATCCATTTGCCAAATTTCATAATCATAAAATGCGGCAATTGCTAACATGATTCGGACGGACTTAAGCATCGCCACGGGTGAGAAGGTCTCATCGTAGTCAATCCCTTGAACTTGTCGAAAACCTTTTGCAACAAGTCGAGCTTTATAGACAGAACATTACCATCAGCCAGCCTTCTTCTTGAAGATCCATTTATTCTCAATTGCTTGCCGATCATCGGGCAAGTCAACCAAAGTCCACACTTTGTTCTCATACATGGATCCCATCTCGCATTTCATGGCCTCAAGCCATTTTGTGGAATCTGGGCTCACCATCGCTTCTTCATAGTTCGTAGGTTCATCATGTTCCAAAGAATATGACTTCCGTAATAGGATTACCGCATTCACTGCGCGGATCTTGCTCGTTGATCTAAGTTCAGAGAAACTTGATCTCAAGTTTCATGATTATCATCATTAGCTTCTTCCCTATTTGGTGTAGGTGTCACGTAAACTGTTTTCGTGATGTACTACTTCTCAATAAGGGAGTAGATACAGTTATCTCATCAAGTTCTACTTTCCTCCCACTCACTTCTTTTGAGAGAAACTCCTTCTCCAAAAAGTTTCCGAATTTAGCAACAAAAATCTTGCCTTCGGATCTGTGATAGAAGGTGTACCCAATCTCCTTTGGGTATCCTATGAAGACACATTTCTCCGATTTGGGTTCGAGCTTATCAGGTTGAAGCTTTTTCACATAAGCATCGCAGCCCCAAACTTTCGTAAACGACAACTTTGGTTTCTTGCCAAACCACAGCTCATAAGGCGCCGCCTCAACGGATTTAGATGGTGCCCTATTTAAAGTGAATGTAGCCGCCTCTAAAGCATAACCCCAAAACGATAGCGGTAAATCAAGAAGAGACATCATAGATCGCACCATATCTAATAAAGCACGACACGACGCTCGGACACACCATTACGCTGTGGTGTTCCAGTATGGTAAGTTGCGTAAACTATTCCGCATTGTTTCAAATGTAGGCCAAACTCAGAACTCAAATATTCTCCTCCACGATCAGATCGTAGAAACTTTATTTTCTTGTTACGATGATTTTCCACTTCACTCTGAAATTCTTTGAACTTTTCAAATGTTTCAGATTTGTGTTTCATTAAGTAGATATACCCATATCCGCTCAAATCATCTCGTGAAGGTGAGAAAATAACGATATCCGCCATTTAGCCTCAACATTCATTGGACCACATACATCAAGATGTATGATTTCCAATAAATCTGTTGCTCTCTCCATAGTTCCGAGAACGGTGTTTTAGTCATCTTGCCCATAAGGCACGGTTCGCAAGTGCCAAGTGATTCATAATCAAGTGACTCCAAAAGTCCATCAAGATGGAGTTTCTTCATGCGCTTTACACCGATATGACCTAAATGGCAGTGCCACAAATAAGTTGCACCATCATTATCAACTCGCATCTTTTGGTTTCAACATTATGAATATGTGTATCACTACTATCAAGATTAAGTAAAAACAAACCATTCTTCAATGGTGCATGACCATAAAAGATATTATTCATATAAATAGAACAACCATTATTCTCTCGATTTAATGAATAACCGCCTCGCATCAAACAAGATCCAGATATAATGTTCATGCTCAACGCTGGTACTAAATAACAATTATTTAGGTCTAATACTAATCCCGAAGGTAGATGTAGAGGTAGCGTGTCGATCGCGATCACATCGACTTTGGAACCATTTCCCACGCCAAGATCGTCACCTCGCCCTTAGCCAATCTTCGCTAATCCGTAGCCCCTGCTTCGAAGTTGCAAATATTAGCAATGTAACCAGATCAAATACCTGTGCTATCATGCGAGTATTAGTAAGGTACACATCAATAACATGTATATCACATATACCTTTGTTAACTTTGCCATCCTTCTTATCCGCCAAATACTTGGGGCAGTTCCGCTTCCAAAGGACTACCGCTTGCAATAGAAGCACTCAGCCAGTGCTTAGGACCAGACTTGGGTTTCTTCTCTTGATCAGCAACTTGCTTGCCGCTCTTTTGAAGTTTCCTTTTCTTTCCTTTGCCCTTTTTCTTGAAACTAGTGGTTTTGTTAACCATCAACACTTGATGCTCCTTTTGATTTCTACCTCCGCTGCTTTCAAAGATCGCGAAGAGCTCGGGCATTGTTTTGGTCATCCCTTGCATATTATAGTTCATCACGAAGCTCTTGTAGCTTGGTGGCGTTGATTGGAGAATTCTGTCAATGACGCAATCATCCGGAAGATTAACTCCCGCTTGAATCAAGTGATTGTTATATCCGCACATTCTGAGTATATGCTCACCGATGTAACTGCTTCTCCTCCATCTTACAGCTATAGAACTTATTGGAGACTTCATATCTCTCAATCCGGCATTCGCTTGGAATATTAACTTCAACTCCTGGAACATCTCATATGCTCCATGGTGTTCAAAACGACGTTGAAGTCCCGGTTCTAAGCCGTAGCATGGCACACCGAACTATAGAGTAGTCATCACTTTGCTTTGCCGTGACGTTCACAACATCTCGGCGCAGCCCTTGCACCAGCCCGGCACCTAACGGTGCTTCCAGACGTAATTCTTCCGTGCAGCAATAAGGATAATCCTCGTTACGGACCCAAATTCCGTGTAATTGCTGCCATCATCTTTCAACTTTGCTTTCTCAAGGAACGCATTAAAATTCAACGGAACAACAAAGACGAGCCATCTATCTACACATCATAGACAAGCAAGATACTATCAGTACTAAGTTCATGATAAATTTAAGTTCAATTAATCATATTACTTAAGAACTCCCACTTAGAAAAATATCCCTCCAATTCTCTAAGTGATTGTGTGATCCATATCAACTACACCATGACCGATCATCACGTGTGATGGAGTAGTTTCAATGGTGAACATCAATATGTTGATCATATCTACTATATGATTCACGCCGACCTTTCGGTCTCCGTGTTCCGAGGTCATATCTTATATGCATAGCTCGTCAAGTATAACTCGAGTATTCTGCGTGTGCAACTGTTTTGCACCCGCTGTATTTGAACGTAGAGCCTATCACACCCGATCATCACGTGGTGTCTCAAAGACGAAGAACTTTTGCAACGGTGCATACTGTGGAGAACACTTCTTGATAATTTAGTAAGGGATCATCTTATAATGCTACCGCCAATCAAAGCACGATAAGATGCATAAAGGATTAACATCACATGCAATCAATATAAGTGATATGATATGGCCATCATCATCTTGTGCTTGTGATCTCCATCTCAAGCACCGCCATGATCACCATCGCCACCGGCGCGACACCTTGATCTCCATCGTAGCATCGTTGTCGCCTCGCCAAACTTATGCTTTCTACGACTATCGCTACCGCTTAGTGATAAAGTAAAGCATTACAGTATGCGATTGCATTGCATACAATAAAGCGACAACCATATGGCTCTCGCCAGCTGTCGATAACTCGGTTACAAAACATGATCATCTCATACAATAAAATATAGCATCACGCCTTGACCATATCACATCACAACATGCCCCGCAAAACAAGTTAGACGCCCTCTACTTTGTTGTTGCAAGTTTTACGTGGCTGCTACGGGCTGAGCAAGAACCGCTCTTACCTACGCATCAAAACCACAACGATATTTCACAAATAGACTCCGCTTTTAACCTTCTCAAGGACCGGGCGTAGCTACACTCGGTTCAACTAAAGTTGGAGAGACAGTCTTCCACAAGCCATCTATGTGCAAAGCACGTCGAGGGAACCGGTCTCGCGTAAGAGTACGCTGTAAGGTTGGTCTGGATCGCCTTTCCAACAATACCGCTGAACCAAAGTATGACATGCCGGTAGGTAGTATGACTTGTATCGTCCACAACTCACTTGTGTTCTACTCGTGCATATCATCAAACCATAAAAACTAGGCTCGGATGCCACTGTTGGGGAACGTAGTAATTTCAAAATTTTCCTACGATCACGCAAGATCATGGTGATGCATAGCAACGAGATGAGAGTGTTGTCTACGCACTCGTGAGACCCACAGCGGAAGCGTTGACGCAACGTAGAGGAAGTAGTCGCATTTCTTCACGATCCAACCGATCCAAGTACCGAACGCACGGCACCTCCGAAGTTCTGCACACGCTCAGCTCGATGACGCCCCTCGAACTCCGATCCAGCCGAGTGTTGAGGGAGAGTTTCACAAGACGACGGCGCAGGACGATGATGATGTTCCACCGCGCAGGCTTCGCCTAAGCTCCGCCACGGTATTCTCGAGGTGTAATATGGTGGAAGGGGCACCGTGACACGGCTAAGGAAAGATCTCAAGGATCAACTTGTGTCTCATGGGGTGCCCCCTGCCCCTGTATATAAAGGAGGGAAGGAGGAGGGCTGGCCGGCCAAGGGAGGTGCGCCAGGTGTCCTACTCCTACTAGGAGTAGGATTCCCCCAATCCTAGTCCAACTAGGTTTCCCAAGTGGGAAGGGAGAGAGAGGGGGCGCCTCTTCTCCTAGTCCTAATAGGACTAGGGAAAGGGGAAGGTGCGCCAGCACTTGGGCCCCTTCTCCTTTCCACTAAGGCCCATGTTGGCCCATTAGCATTCCGGGGTTCCGTAACCTCCTGCATTTGGTAAAATTCCCAATTTCACCCGGAACACTTCCGATGTCCAAACATAGACTTCCAATATATGAATCTTTATGTCTCGACCATTTCGAGACTCCTCGTCACGTCCGTGATCTCATCCGGACTCAACAACCTTCGTACAGAAACATCATAACAACTCATAGTAACCGGCCATCGAACGTTAAGCGTGCGGACCCTACGGGTTCGAGAACTATGTAGACATGACCGAGACACCTCTCCGTCAATAACCAATAGCGGGACCTGATGCCCATATTGGCTCCTACATATTCTACGAAGATCTTTATCGGTCGCATCCGCATAACAACATACGTTGTTCCCTTTGTCATCGGTATGTTACTTGCCCGAGATTCGATCGTCGGTATCCAATACCTAGTTCAATCTCGCTACGGCAAGTCTCTTTACTCGCTCCAGAATACATCATCTCACAACTAACACATTAGTTGAAATGCTTGCAAGGCTTATGTGATGTGCATTACCGAGAGGGCCCAGAGATACCTCTCCGACAATCGGAGTGACAAATCCTAATCTCAAATATGCCAACCCAACATGTACCTTTCGGAGACACCTGTAATGTACCTTTATAATCACCCAGCTTACGCTGTGACGCTTTGGTAGCACCCAAAGTGTTCCTCGTGCAAACGGGAGTTGCATAATCTCATATTCATAGGAACATGTATAAGTCATGAAGAAAATCACTATCAACAAACTATAATATCAGGTTCTATGCTAATGGAATGGGTCATGTCAATCAGATCATTCAACCAATGATGTGATCCCGTTAATCAAATAACAACTCCTTGTTCATGGTTTAGGAAACACAACCATCTTCAATTAACGAGCTAGTCAAGTAGAGGCATACTAGTGACACTCTGTAGGTTTATGTATTCACACATGTATTATGTTTCCTGTTAATACAATTCTAGCATGAATAATAAACATTTATCATGATATAAGGAAATAAATAATAACTTTATTATTGCCTCTAGGGCATATTTCCTTCACTATTCTGTTCCCCGATGGTTTGACGGTATATGGATATATATATATATATATATATATATATATATATATATAGGGGAAAGAAGTCGGTAAGGGGAGCCACGAGGGGCCCACGAGGGTGGGGGCGCGCCCAGGGGACACGCGCGCCTCCCTGCCTCGTGGCCACCTTGAAGCTTCCCTGACTTCAACTCCAAGTCTCCTGGATTATGTTCGTTCAAAAAATCACGCTCCCGAAGGTTTCATTCCATTTGGACTCCATTTGATATTCCTTTTCTGCAAAACACTGAAACAAGGGGAAAAACCAGAAATTGGCACTGGGCTCTTGGTTTATAGGTTAGTCCCAAAAATAATATAAAAGTGCATAGTAAAGCCCATTAAACATCCAAGATGGATAATATAATAGCATGAATACTTCATAAATTATAGATACGTTGGAGACGACAAGATCCCTAAGCTTAATTCCTCGCCGTCCTCGAGTAGGAAAATGATAAAAGAAATAATTTATGAAGTGTGAATGCTAGCAGGTGCATAAGTTTGATCAATGATAATTTCAATCACCTTTTCTAGCATCATTATATGTCATAACAGTAGCTCAAATCATAGAACTTTTCATGATCAAGTAACAAGCGATTCACATGTTAAAGTATAGATCATAAACTTTCTTGAAAACTAACAAACCGTGTTATTACTCATCAAACAATTACAATTCATCTTATTTTCAGGAAGAGTCTATGTCAGAGCTTTGATTTAGCAAATCCCACATACTAAACTATCATATAGTCTTCCATGATTGCTACCACTCAAAGCATATTTTTAGAACAAATAGTATTCATTGAACACAGAGAAAGATAAGGGCTTAATGTTTCGCCTCCCAACCTTTTACCTCAAGGGTAATGTCAACAATAATAATTCATGATCAAATATATTTGAATGTCCATATATGCTTAGATCTTTCCATCACATGATTCTTGCCAACTAAAGAGTAGGTTGGAATGAGAAGGAATACTATTGACTCTTGCATAAAAGTAAAAGATAGACCCTTCGCAGAGGGAAGCAGGGATTTGCAGAGGTGCCAGAGCTCGAAGCAAAAACAGAGATGAAAATAATTTTGAGAGGTATGCTTTCATTGTCAACATAACGACCAAGAGTTCCCAATATCTTCCATACTAGATACATCATAGGCGGTTCCCACGCAAAAAGGTAAATTTTTTACTCCCCCTCCACGAACATTCACACTCCACGGCTTGTCCGAAACAACGGGTGCCGTCCAACTATCAACATTCCCGAGGGAGTTTTGTTTAAATTATTTGTGAATTTGTTTCTGATCTTTTGATCATAGGACTGGGCATCCCAGTTACCAACCATTTTCTCATGAATGATGAGCGGAGTCCACTCATCGTGAGAATAACCCACCTAGCATGGAAGATACTGAATGATCGATTCGGGCATACAAAACAGATTATTATTTGAAGGTTTAGAGTTTGGCACATGCAAATTTACTTGGAACGGCAGGTAAATACGACATATAGGTAGATATGGTGGACACTCATGGAAGAAACTTGGTTCAAGGAATTTGGGTGCACAAGCAGTATTCCCGCTTAGTACAGATATTTTGGCTAGCAAAGGATTCTAAATAGCAAGCACCACATGTTAGAGGATCCATAACAATATAACTTCTATACAAATATACCCAAGCATAACTCATTATGTTGTCTTACTTGTCCAACTTCAACTAATTTGCTCAGGTTTGAAAATAATTAATGGGGCTCACAATCATAGAAGATGTCCAAGATAGTATTATATGTGAAATCTCTCTTCCTTCAATACTCTTTCATGAATTGTTCAAGTGTCCAATACAATGGTTTGCTAACCTTCAATAAATTTACCACCTCTACTTCTTAGATGTGAAGTCACTACTCCCCATGGGAAAGTCATATGGAACATATATAATTTCAGATTTATGACATTCAAATCATTCTACTATTTACTCATAGGATATAAGTGAAGCACACGAGTAAATGACAAAGTACTCCAAAAAGATATAAGTGAAGATCAATGAGTAGTTAAATAATTATGTAGCTATGTGAAGACTCTCTCTCATTTAAGAATTTCAGATCTTGGTATTTTATTCAAACAGCAAGCAAAGCTAAATAAAATAAAATGACGCTCCAAGCAAAACACATATCATGTGGTGAATAATGTTTGCTAACCTTCAATAAAATAGTATAGCAATTATCATCATCACAATGAGTAATAGGAGCAACATCATTTGGGAGGGATACCTTTCTACCTTTGCTTCTCCGTCTTTTCTTTTTCTTCTTCACCTCATGTGTGGGTCTAACCCTATTTTTTGAGCTCCTTATTGATGAGATTGGTTGAATAGAACGATCCTCCTCGTTGCCCGATTCATCATAAGAAATAATAGGAGGACATTGGGGAGTCTCTTCCCTTTCATTAGTATTCTCTTCATCTCCTGTTTGTTCTCTTGTCTTTATATAATTGGCAATATAAGGATTTTCAATGCAATTCACCGCACAATACATATAAATTTCCTCTAGATCAAAATCAAGAACTCTATCAAGGGCAAATTCTAGAATAACCTTAGTTATACATTTCATTTCTTCATAACCCAAGAGCCAACTAAGTTCATTATGATGTGCAAGGGAAATCAAGTCATCACAATTTTTGGACACGATACAATCATGAAACAATTTGCATTGGATATTTAATTTCATCGCAAAGCTCACAAGGATGACTAAGAAAATTTAAATATTTAGCACAAACATCTAGCCTCTCTTGCAACCATTTAGTTTCTAAGTACTTGTGCCTCTTACAAAATCTATCTTCCCTTTTTGGTATGTATTTGCAAACTATATGCACTCCATAGAAATCGACATGCTTATAGGAAACATTTTCATCATGACTAGTGCAATCATCATTAGTACCATGGATATTCAAAGAGTTCATACTAACAACATTGCAATCATGCTCATCATTCAAAGATTTAGTGCCAAACATTTTATAGACTTCTTCTTCTAGCACTTGAGCACAATTTTCCTTTCCATCATTCTCACGAAAGATATTAAAATGATGAAGTGTATGAGGCAAACTCAATTCCATTTTTTTGTAGTTTTCTTTTATAAACTAAACTAGTGATAAAACAAGAAACAAAAAGATTCGATTGCAAGATCTAAAGATATACCTTCAAGCACTCGCCTCCCCGGCAACGGCGCCAGAAAAGAGCTCGATGTCTACTACGCAACCTTCTTCTTGTAGACGTTGTTGGGCCTCCAAGTGCAGAGGTTTGTAGGACAGTAGAAAATTTCCCTCAAGTGGATAACCTAAGGTTTATCAATCCATGGGAGGCGTAGGATGAAGATGGTCTCTCTCAAACAACCCTGCAACCAAATAACAAAGAGTCTCTTGTGTCCCCAACACACCCAATACAATGGTAAATTGTATAGGTGCACTAGTTCGGTGAAGAGATGGTGATACAAGTGCAATATGGATGGTAGATATAGGTTTTGTAATATGAAAATATTAAAACAGCAAGGTAACTAATGGTAAAAGTGAGCCTAAACGGTATTGCAATGCTAGGAAACAAGGCCTAGGGTTCATACTTTCACTAGTGCAAGTTCTCTCAACAATAATAACATAATTGGCTCATATAACAATCCCTCAACATGCAACAAAGAGTCACTCCAAAGTCACTAATAGCGTAGAACAAATGAAGAGATTATTGTAGGGTATGAAACCACCTCAAAGTTATCCTTTCTGATCGATCTATTCAAGAGTCCGTAGTAAAATAACACGAAGCTATTCTTTTCTTTCGATCTATCATAGAGTTCGTACTAGAATAACACCTTAAGACACAAATCAACCAAAACCCTAATGTCACCTAGATACTCCAATGTCACCTCAAGTATCTGTGGGTATGATTATACGATATGCATCACACAATCTCAGATTCATCTATTCAACCAACACAAAGAACTTCAAAGAGTGCCCCAAAGTTTCTACCGGAGAGTCAAGACGAAAACTTGTGCCAACCCCTATGCATAAGTTCCCGATGTTACGGAACCCGCAAATTGATCACCAAAACATACATCAAGTAAATCTCGTGATATCCCATTGTCGCCACAGATAAGCACATGCAAGACATACACCAAGTGTTCTCAAATCCTTAAAGACTCAATCCGATAAGATAACTTCAAAGGGAAAACTCAATCCATTACAAGAGAGTAGAGGGGGAGAAACATCATAAGATCCAACTATAATAGCAAAGCTCGCGATACATCAAGATCGTACCACCTCAAGAACACGAGAGAGAGAGAGAGATCAAACACATAGCTATTGGTACATACCCTCAGCCCCGAGGGTGAACTACTCCTCCTCGTCATGGAGAGCGCCGGATGATGAAGATGGCCACCAAGGAGGGATCCCTCCCAAGAAGGTGCCTAACAGTGGTCCCGATTGGTTTGTGGTGGCTACAGAGGCTTGCGGCGGCGGAACTCCCGATCTATTATGTTCCCTGATGGTTTTAGGGTATATGGATATGTATAGGCGAAATAAGTCGGTAAGGGGGGCCACGAGGGGCCCACGAGGGTGGGGGGCGCGCGAAGGGGGGTAGGCGCGCCTCCCTGCCTCGTGGCCACCTCGAAGCTTCCGTGACTTCAACTCCAAGTCTCCTGGATCACGTTCGTTCCAAAAATCACGCTCCCAAAGGTTTCATTCCGTTTGGACTCCATTTGATATTCCTTTTCTCGCTAAACACCAAACAAGGGAAAAAACGAAAACTGGCACTGGGCTCTGGGTTAATAGGTTAGTCCCAAAAATAATAATAAAGTGCATAGTAAAGCCCATTAAACATCCAAGATGGATAATATAATAGCATGAATACTTCATAAATTATAGATACGTTGGAGACGTATCAGTAGACGGTGGCGGCGGGGCGCGGTGGATGAGATGGTCATGGGAGCGGCACCGGGAAGGTGGACGACGGCAGGGATCAAGCGAGAGGACGGGAAGCAAGAATCCCGGTCTGAAGCCGTGGATGAGAGAGTTCGATCTCTTGTAAATACGACGGCGCCGGGTATCAGCCCCAGATGGTGGTGGAGGCCGGCGGTGGATGGGGTGGCGGACGGAGGAGGCTGGGGTGGAGAGGGTGTTTTGGCGCCCACGGAGTACGATTGGGAAATGGAGGTATAGAGTAAGGGGGAACCATGTCTTCAGGGCGCGCTTGTCTCGAATGCGAGGAAATTTACAAACTTAGCCCCCGTTTAAAATTTCCTACATCACATCAATATTAGTCGGTTGGGGATAGGACGGTAATCTCAAGATACAATCAATACTTGCCGACGAGAGTTTGTTTTTGGCGCCCACCGTGTATGAATTGGGGAGGGAGTCGATTTCGGCCGAGGATACATTGTGTTTTGGCGCCCACCGTATATGAATCCGGGAAAGAGGCGGTTATGTCACGTTTGAGTGAAATTACAAACCTAGCCCTATCGAAACCTATAGAAATCGAGCCGATAGGCTTTGCGAGGCAGGGATAGGCAGTAATTTCCATCTCACAGATTTTGGTTTCGGGCGGTTACTGCGACTTTCCCCGCTTCGCTCAAATTTTTGCAGAGCAAGAGTGCACGTTTACCGTGCCAACTCAATTCGAATCCAGTTTGTATTTTATTTTTGTTCGGTCAGGATCCATTTTTGATTGGAATAAAATTCTATATACATCATTTTTTATATATACTTTCAAAAACACAACACCCTTTATACATAAATATGGTTTACAAATGGCATGATCTCAGATTCATAAGGCTGTATCCATCTTAATTTGGATTTTCTTTTGAAACCACTTTATGTTGAAATCCAATGTATGCATTCGTCGCTAACTGTCTCCAATTAATGTGTGTTTCATGCGGGCTTTATTTACTTACTTCTCAGACATGTATAATGTGTTTCACACACGCAACATATAGTGTAATCCCGTTTAGACATTAATAGCATATAAACCATGCAGTGTCTCTAATTAAAGAATATATGGATCACTAATATTGATAAACTATATAACATTACACGTGTCCCCAAATTCAAATGAATATGCATGTTTGATACACCAATTTATGCTATGATATTATCGATGTCGCGATCTCCAGCTTAAATATTTGAATCCCTTTAATCTAGATATTCGCCTCATATAGCTATCACTCATGCTTATATAGGAGTATCTCTAGACCTATACATCGCTCATCGCCTCTCGCATCTCTCGTACACCTGTATGTGGACAATGATCTTTTATATTGGTAACACACTGACGGTACTCTCTCCCTCGACCTCCATCACTCTATCTCTCTCTAAGTATAACTCGCTCCCTGCTATGTGTCTCTAACTATGATTCTCCATGTGAAATCTCTTTCTCTCACACAAGTACAAACTTCGTCTCCCGGGGTCTCATTTCTCTCTACTATTCCCATGTGTGCCACTTGCACACACCCTCTCACACAGAGATGTCTTTCGCTCCTTAGGTATGAGAAGCTACGACTCTTCCTCTTAAATATCTCTTTCTCACACACAAACACAAACTCTGTCTCCCAGGGTCTCATATCTCTCCACCATTCTCTTGTATGTCGCTCACACACACTCTCTCTCCCTAGAGATATCTTACATTCCCTCATATGTCTCTCTAGCTATCACTCACA
This sequence comes from Aegilops bicornis, assembly GCA_021605145.1. Taxonomy (NCBI): domain Eukaryota; kingdom Viridiplantae; phylum Streptophyta; class Magnoliopsida; order Poales; family Poaceae; genus Aegilops; species Aegilops bicornis. The sequence continues at coordinate 573,224,471 of CM038670.1, read as the reverse complement.
TTGTGAAATATCTTTCTCTCTCGCAGACACAAAACTCCGTATCTCGGGATCTCATTTCTCTCTGATATTTGTTTGTATGTGAGTCACATGCACCCTTTCTTCATCTCTCTCACACCCACACACATAACTCAGCCTTCTGATCCACTCGACTCCTATCTCTAATCTAACACTAGCTAGCATCTTTATCTTTCTATTTATCCTGCTTCTCCAAATGACCTTCTTTCTCGCCCTCACTCTTGCTTCCTATCACGCACACTATGTATGTTTCTCTCTACATGCAGTCAAGTGCCCTCTTTTTATCTTTCTCTCTCACACACACATAACTTCACTCTCTGAACCACCCGGCGGTCATCTCCAACACTCAAACTAGCCGATGTCCCTCTAGCTAGCATTTCCATCTCTCTATCTATCTGTAGTTTCTCCATCAACATTTCTTTCTCGCACGCACTCTTGCTTCCTATCACCCCCTCTGCTCCATACATGCATTTATAGGTTGATCTCTTTTGCACAATCGTTGTGTCTCACTCCCTCTGCTCGCCATAGATGCATGCTCCAGCCCACGCCACTATCTCTTAAAGACAAAAACACATGCTCAATTGTCGGGCCATCTTCCCTGCACTCTCACATGCATGCATATTGTCATACCGATCCGTCTCTCCCATGCCATTGATCTTATGACTTATGTCTTCTTTCTTTCATCTCGATCATGCGCGCGCACACACACACACATCCACGTATACATGTATACCTCTCGCACATGCACATTCAAGGTCTCTATGTCTCCATACGTAGTTAATTATCCTCAACCCTAACGCCACATTGAATCGTTCTCTTCTAATGTGCACATAACTTCCGTCTGGATGGGTAAAACACACACTCACACTTAACAATCTCCTTCTAGCTACCCCCCTCTCACTCTTCCCCTATATCCCCGAAACTAATAAGACCATCCCTTCGTTTAATTCCCGCCTACATGCACCATCGATATATAGAAGTCTTCCTTGGTGTCTCTCGAACAAACACGTTCTCTCGATGTCGACTCCTCCCACGCGCACACACCTTATCTTCCCTCTCTAGGGGCCTTTTCTCTCTCGCACCCCATCGTTGGTGGCCTCTGCCATACACATCACCTCTCTGTGATGAAGCCACATACACTTAATACATCTGCCACAGAGGACCCCGCGGCACACACACACGCGCGCGCGCACCTCCCCCCACACGCACGCACCCACCCACCCCCCCCCCCCACACACACTAAGACTCCATCTCTCTCTCTCTCACACACACACACACGCATGCACCCCCCACCCCCCCCAGACACACACGCACACACTAACACTCCATCACACACACACATGCTATAGGCAGAGCATTTGTTCCTACCACCCTTCGTCCAACCTTACCCGTATGATAAACAATCACCTTAAATTACTTGTATAACATGGACAAATTCCACTTTACTTTAGTAGTGAGCAAACTTATCATCTCTACTCTTATAAAAAACCGAGTTGGTGATGATGGTGTGCCTGCCATCTTGTAATATAGACCGTCCGATCTATATCTGACGGATAGAAAGAAAACTATGATAATTTTACAAAAGATACCCGCACCTCTCTCCACATCCTTATCTCCCACAACCTCATTGTTGAGCAATTAAAAAAGGAAGTCTCTGGAACAATCTAGCATGGTGGCTGCCGCCATCAGCGCCGCCCATCCCCATGCCTCCGCCATCTCACCACCACCACCACCATGCTCCACTCCTCACCTTATCTCTCATCTTTCATTTTTTCGATGAAATTCTCGAGATACCAGTTTTTTATAAAATTCTCGAGATACCATTAGTTTTTACACATGGGATTACTCCTGCATGGGTCAATCACAACAGGTGTTTTGAAAAATGCATATTGATGTTCCGTGCAATGCACGAGCATCTTGCTTGTAATTATATAATCAAATCACGATCAGGAAGTGACATTTTTTTACACAACCATGTTAACATGGCCACGTAAATCACTAGCTAAAGTGTAATACCATTATACTTATATCCCGATGCAACAGGTTGAGTACATGTCCGAAGAGTAGAGTCACGCACACACACTCGCCTCTCGTAATCTCACACACACACCAGCTTACGTGACGCCCACTTAAGGCATATTACGTATGTTACAATTTGTGCACCCAAGGTACACGTGATGGTGCGATTTATTTAAGCCGGACGGCGAACCCAAACAGTAGCTGCATTCATTCCTCCCGCCGCCTCTTTCTTCGGTCGCCATCGCCTGCAGAGCTATGGCCCGCCAAGGTAACGACATATGCCATATTCCCACCAAAGCGGCGCTTTAATCTGGAAATTTTAGTGGTCATGCATGCATCTTTTGTGCTAGCACTCTTATATAAGGGATGACCGGTCGCTTCCCGCGGACGTGCGCGGGCGGTGGAAGAGGAAGGAGAAGGGAAGCGGGTTGTGGAGTAAAGTTTTTTACCACAACTAGCAAAATGCCCATGCGTTGCACGGAACATCAAGATGCATTTGTATGAGTAGTTTATCTTGTGTGAGAATGGGATGAACGAGGGAAGGCCTTATTTGCAAATGTGGAGAGGGGTGTGGGTATCTTTTTGCAAAATTGCCATAGTTTCCTTCCTATCCGTCAGATATAAATCGGACGACCTATATTGCAGGATGGCATGCACACCATCATCACCAACTCTGTTTTTTATAAGAGTAGAGATTTCTTAGGAAACTGAGTGCAATAATTGAGTAGTTTTGCAAATTACCAGTACTACACCTGAAACGGTTCAAAACCAATACTCCCTTGCCAGTGCGCGCTTCCTGTGTGAAACGGTCAGTCGGCCGCTCGAGCGCTCAGCAGCATTAATGCCCGGCCAGAGCGGAGGCGACCTCTCTCACCGGCACCGGCTTTGAAGCAGCGTGATTTGCCGAGAGAGCGCCGCTTCCGGCACGCGATCGCCCGTGTCGAGGCTGGCCATAGTTTGGATGAGTCTCCATCATGGGGAGCCACACTAACTGGGATGATATGGATCGTTCCATCTATGAAGAACAAGTGGGACTGGAACTACGAGCAAAACATGTACCCAGGAGTGGACGTACGAACCTGAGTAATGTACCACAGTAAGTGAAGTAGAAAGGCACAAATAGTATGAACATGCGTGGCATATACACATTTCTCTACTACGTACCACTAAATGTTGTACGTGCAATGCACGGTGATGTTATGGAGTACGTGCCTAAGTACTCTACTACTATATTAATTGGAGGCACATATTAGGTTTTATATTTGTTTACGTGTATGCCCCGAGACCTTCCAACTAGACGTGTCTTTCTCTCCGGGTCGCACTTTGTATCGTTCATACCACTAGTACTACTACGTGTGGTCTCCGTCGCATAAGTGGAAGAAGTGGAGCTACCACGCTGTTCATGTCCCACTCCTTTCGCTGATGTGTGGGACATCCAGCACGTGTCGTGTTTGGCACTCCTTCGTCATAAGAGTTGAAACGCTAGAATTCAATAGAAAAAATAAAATAAATCAGTAGTGATACTATACCACGCGGTTTCCTTGCTCCTCGATATCGGAAAGAATACTTCCGTTCTCCAACATGTGGGACGTCAACCATCCTGGTCCACTTGCCATGCACGCAGAACTCCAAGGGAGACTCACCCCGGTCGTCGCGCCGTAGTAATAGTGACTAATGAGCCGTCAAATCACAGGCCCAACCTTTTCCAATGTGAAGTTGATTGGACGAAGGAACCATCATGACTTTGTTGAATTCCGTTTCTTGAAGAAAACTACTATACCAGCAGTACTGCTAGCTACAGTAGTTACTCCAGCAGAGGCCTCCTTTTGTTCATAGGATAGGAATTTTATAGGAATATGAAAAACATAGGAAGTGAGGTGACATGCATCTCAATTCCTATAGAGAAAGAGATGTCATTTGATGCATAGGATAGGAATTTTCCATAGAGTCTAGGCTAATGTACTGGTAATTTGCTCTAATAACTACAGTAGTAAATAGTAGTACTGGTACATGCTCGTACTCAGACACAGACACACACACTAACTACTACTAGTACTACTACTTCTCACATGCAGGCCAGATGTCGTCGTTCTACTTCCCGGCTTTGTCGGTGACACCCCACCATGCTTGGATCTCCGCCGACCTCTCCAAGCAGTCAAGATGCGCCCTCTTCTTTCTTCTTGCGGCGGGCCTCTCTTTTCTTGAGTGCTTTCTGACTTCTCCGCTCCCTCTCTGTGGCTTTGGCCGCCTCTTGCTCTACCGCCCATTCGGCCTTGGCAGCTTCAAATTCCGCCCACGTAGGTGTGAGGTCGCGAGCGGCGATGAACTCGGCACGGCGGGCTGCCATCGCTTCCCTACCATTTTGTGTGTGGTCGTGGGCGGCAAGCAACTCGGCTAAGGGATGCCATCGCTTCTTACCGGTTAGTGTGCGGCGCGGTGGCATGAACGACGCCAGGAGAGCTCTGGGGTGGAGTGGCCGGACAACCGTATAGTGCATTGGTTTGGCAAGAGCTCAAGGACAGAAGACGAAGGAAATTTGGATTTCCCATCAATCCTGGTCATTTATTACCGAGTAAAATGCATTAGCGGTCATCGAACTTGTGTTGATAGCTCACTTTGATCATTATATTATACGTGATGTAATAGAGGCAAGTAGCATGTACGCGTGCAGACACTCACGCTCACGCTGTCAAACCATGCTAATGCATGCACGTCGCCCTCTCAATAAAAGTCCTGCTCATGGCGCAACACAAACGGCGAGCCCGTCACCTGCGCGCCCCGGCGGTGCCTGACATTACTGTTTAGACATTTGATGGAGGCCTCCGCAAACGCCGAGCATGTATTCGCCTGGCTCAACACCAACGGTCATTCTCGGGACTCGAAAAGGGCAAGAACATCTAACTCCAGCTTACAAACTGTACAAAAGCATGAGGGTTAATTGTTCATCATGTTTACAAAAAAAACCAAGGTTGAAAAGGGCAATAACATCTAACTCCAACACTGTTTTTGGCAGTCACAGTCAAATGGATCGGTCAGGTCCATAGAATGAACATCCTGGGTCATAAAATTTACTGGATTATGACCACAAGATGTTGTAAATAGAAGCCCGGTACATTCAGAAGCTCTTTTGCCCACCTAAAACTCCTTTTTTTGCTCTTCCACATACCCATCCGTCAAAACCATGCTGCTGATAAACTTAAGCCTGATGGACAATAGTAACCTCGCATTCAGCAGGAAGAATGTGACAAATCTAGTGTTTGCACGGTTGGCTACATATCATTCTAGCGTTATATTCTTCAATCGAATCTCATGAGAAGTGAGAAAATCCCGATGCTTACGAATCCACCGATTGGTTATAACTTTCTTACCCCGTCATGTTGCCTAAATAGACATGAAGATTGAAAACAGTTAAGGTCTAAAAAAGGAGTGTTGAAAGAGCAACAACTGAACAGTTAATTCTAGTACACTATATGCGGGCTTCCAATGTGCATGAAATTATCACCTTTATATACAACTTCTCTAGACATGGAAAGCATTGCAGCAAGCCAATAATCTTGTTCAGATCAAAACTATTCATTTGGATATACAAGATCTTGACAGAATCCAGCACCATTGATAGGCCATCCATGGAGAAACTCTTCATTGAGCATAGAACATGATATTAGTACAAAATGTGTACTCCAAGATGACATATAACTTATGCGCAGAAATTTAAAATGCAGCTTATGGTTACAAGTGTAGATGATAATGTAAAGTACCTGAAGAACTGTGGAGCCAAACACCATATTGAAATGAGCACAAAGATCATGTATTACACCCAAGGTCTCGAAGTTTAGGCTACCGAGAGGACGGTTATTTGCAACGGTGAATAACTAGAATCAATGATCAACCTTTGAAGTGAAGGGGCATCTTGGATGATGAGTTGCCTTCCGTCAAAACAAATTCCAATTCTTACAAGGTTAGGTGACTTTATTTGGAGACAACCGATTCTACTGTGAAAACAAGCACCAAGCACTCCAGGGCAGGGCAACCGGAGTGGATGATGATGTGCAATGAGGCCTCGGATATACGAACCCGCACAAGTGAAAGTTTCTTCAGAAATGGGAGTCAAAGGTTTAGTACCGTATTGTCTGTAGGTCGACAAAGGCAAAGGTGGCGGTGTGGAGAGAGGAGGAAAACCATGAGATGGACATCCGTGCAAGGCATGTGTAGATGGCGTTCGGTATCTGGTAGGTGATTTCCAGGGGAATAGTAGAACTCAAGCAGCTGTAGTTCTGTGAATTCAAGGGATTTCAGCCAGGCTTCCACCGTGCAGGGCATGGTATGCTTGCTCAAGTAGCATTACGGGATGTAGAGGCTTTGAACGGAGCCCTGGTGGGAGGAGATGATGGCTCTGGGGATTTCAAAATCATTGAAGAGAGATAGCTGACGACAATGAGATTAAGGGCACGGCGCGCCATAGAGGGCGCCACCGAATTGAGAGGACTTAAAAGTGCAGCAATCCTTGGTGGGGAGAAGCGAGATGATCTCCCCAAGGACGGTGTCCAGGAGATCGCTGATGCGGTCCACCCGAGATTCTACGGGTTCCTGGGATCCGGTGGGGGCGGGGTCACCGCTTCTCCCCGTGCTGTCAAAAGGGATCTACAATAGGCGCCCCTGGCGGAGCCTCATCTTCTTGGCGCTGGGTCACCGACTCCATTTTCCTCGAGGGCTGCTGGCGCCACGGATTTGAGCAGAGTAACAAATGAGGATCCTAGTTGTAGTGCGAGTGAAGAAGAAGGGGAGCTGGGGGTTTTCTGTAGTAGTGAGGAAGAAGGGGAGCTGGGGTTCTGTGTAGGAGTGAGGTGAGGAATTTGGGGGTACGAGTGGAGCGAGCTGACGTGAGGTGGGTGGGAGTGAGGAGGAAGATGAACACCCAGGTTTTTTGGGGGGGCGGTGTGCTGGGTGTGGGTAGCGCCTCTCATTCAGTAAATATATGGACTTTTGAATTGATTTACTATTTACTAGGGTGGATGGGCTGTTTTGTCTTGGGCCCAGAGAAACAATTACTACTAGTATAGTGGATACACTCTACAGCTACCTAGAAAAACAATTACTACTAGTACAGTGGATACAATACCGCTTCTGGCTCCTCCTAGGTCATCAAAACGCCTCCTCATCAATGTCGTTATACTTTTGTTCACCGACATGCGGGCCATGCAGCGCACGAGCCCAAATGCCATCCACCAAATTAGAAGGCAGTATGCAGGCGGAGAGTCACCCCGGTCGTAGCGCGGCAATAACGAGTCGTCGTATCACAAAACCCCACCTCCCCATAGTCTAAGTTTTTTCCACGAAATACAGAAGCCCTTCCCGTGGGTCCTAGCTATCAGGTGGAGGAATCATTATTTTTCGTGTAATAAGGAGGCATTTCCTTGCGTGCAGCCGTGGACCCAGTTGTGAGCCTCTCCATGGACAGTCCACTTCTGATGGATGTCTTGCATTGACCATGTTGACCAGGCCACGCCGAGAGCACCAGGGCGGTGGACGACGGCGAGGCCTAGGAAGGGAATGGCACGGAGGCAGGGAAGACTCTGCAGTTGTTTCCCACGCGAAGTGGAGTACGACTGCAGACGAGGGTTTATCGTCTGCCCGCCGCCAGAGAATAACAGCAGGTGTGGGTGAGTAGAGGGATGGCTAGGCTAGCGATGGGAGTACTGGGCGGTGAGGCTCAAGGTGGCAGCATAGCCGGTCGCGGGAGGAGGGAGCAGGCAGTCCCGCCGGCGCTTGTTTGAGCGGCTGGAGAAGGAAAAGCTGAGATTGAAGAAGCACGACAGCCGTTGGATGGACATCCAACAATCACTGCTCTTGTGTGCATTATTTCTAATAATGTACAGCCCATTTGCTAATTCTTAAGAATTGTTTTGGAGCCCATCTTCTTTTTGTTAGCATTACACCCCATATTGTGGCCACGGTTAAAAAGTATACAATTTTTTTGCATATTTCGGTGCGGTGAACTGTTTTTAATCCCGAAATATCGATTCACATTCAAACTATTTTGAAAATAATTTATATAAATATAAAATCCAAATAATTGTCCACGCACAAAAATCAATGGAATTTAAAATCTTGTAATGAAAAAAAATTGAAACTAATTCCCGGTTTGATGTGTTTTAAAAATGTACAACACATTTCTGGGCAAACCGAATGAAACTCCCCTCGTCTTGAAAGATTTGCAGCCCAGCAGGGCTGATAAAGCAAGTAGGCCTCGTTTGGGTATTTCTTAAAAAAATAGATTTGGGCTAGCCATTATTCTTCTCTCCCAACGAAGGGAAGGTAAGCGGATCCGTGATGTTGGTATATTTTTGTTCAGAGAAAAAAATGAACTTTTGCAAAGAAGTAACCGATCCTCACTCTCTTTTTTGTTTCATTGTCATTGTGATTGTGTTTTCCTTTCAAAGGGTCTCCCTAGTATTCGCTGGGCTTCATGATGGACCAAGGAGAACCAGCAAAGATCTGCCGATATTGGAGCAGATGCGGAGGCTGATCCCCACGAGATGTAGAGCTCCAAGAAGATGGAGGCAGCCACCGAGCCGAATTCCCGTGATACGCCACGGCAACTCATCGAGATGGTCAACGCCCCGTTTGAGGTTACAGCCCCCGTGGCATTGCAGGAGCAGTTTTCCCCCTTCGAGGATGTGTCCCCCCCCTGCTGAGCTCCCCAAGGTGATTTTCTTCTTTGCCGATCTCGATTGTGGTTTTTCATCTAAGTATGTGGTGATGAATAATGCAAAATTTTATTAGCTTCGATGCCATGCTATACATAGTGGTTTAAATAACTTGTGTTTCTTATGCTGGAAAGTAATTCATAATTTGTTTATGTTTCAATTAGAGACCTGATGCAGACAAGGATTGTGTGGTTGTACATGTCACTCGCTATAAGGTGGATGACCTGAATATACGCACTGGGAAAATAGAGTTTTTAGGCTGTTGGATCCTGGAAGCCATTTGCGCTTATACCAATGAAGTGTTGTATTCCAGCCTCACTATTGTCAGGCGTGTTGTCTAGGGTGTACTGAAGCACAAGAAGTTCAAAGCTACTCCTTCGTTTGTGAGGCATACTGTTCGTGTCAAGCTTACGCAGGAAGATGACGTGGCATGCCTCCACAAACAAGTTTATCAGTGGCAAGGCCACAAGGTTGTCTTCATGAAGGTTCACAGGATTGAGCTGTCACGGACGCCCCTCGATGATGTTCATGGCAAGGTCCATCTTGTGTCTAGCCCAAATTAGATCGAGGCATGAAATACTTGCCCCAAATTTAGTGTTTAATAGTAGTTTGGATTCTGCCTAATTATCCGAACCTTGCTCATATCGAGCCCTCCGGGCTAGTACTGCTTGAATACGCCTATGGGAAATGCTGCTACTTTTGTGTGCCCGTGAATCATCGTAATTGTTGCCGAAAGAGATGCGCCCTCACTAGTTTTATCATACGAGCAAAGGTGTGTTTTGATGAAATAGAGTAATCGCTCGAGTAATCGTCTTGTTGGCGATATACATAAGTACTTGTAAACACTGTTGGTGCTACCCCACTTGTAAGAAGTTGTGCCAAACACGGCACATTGGCTCAGCTCGCTTCAACACTAGGCTATCGACCAGTTAACAATCAACAATCTGCTGTCTGACATATAAGCAACTATGTATCTTGTTACAGTGATTCATGCAGTTAACTGAGGCCACAATGTAAATTCCAAACGTTCACACGCTTAGTCCGCTCATGTGGACCACACACATTAAACTCGGCTTCATAAAAAACTTAAAAAGCATAAGTTAAGCAATTTTATACATCTCAATGATTCAAATAACATAACAAACATATACTAGTTAATAGCAAAATACAAAGTTGTGAGAAGGTTTACAAATCAAGAAAAAACAAGCAAGGCTTCTCTGAGCAAAGGGCCTCCCGGCAGGCTTAAATTTCCAAGAGTTCACTCTGGTTTTTTCTTGTTGCCACCATCCAGGGTTAGGTTCTCTCATTCAAGAATAACCAATTATAATTGTGTTCTCAGCTAGAATGCTGAACTGAATCATGCAGTGTACTGACCAGCTGAAAGTCTTGTGTATTCCACTAAATTTAAGCGCTGCTATTTGCAGAAATAAGCAGACCACAATTCCTCTTGTCCATGCACCTGTCCAAAAAACCTCCGTAGTCAGTGTTACTTGTCCTCGGTCCATGGATGAACTGGAGGAAAGTGCATTCCGAATACGATGCATATGTTTTCGCCGTCCTCGCACCGCAATCATGAAGTAAAACGTATGAATCAGCTGCTTTTAGATTGCGTTGGTCATTCTACCTAGTAACTACCAATGTAGGAATACCTGGAAGACGGGTGGTTAGACGATGGCAATGAGGGATAGCCATCTCATTTTGCACAGTTCTACTAAAACTAATGTGTGTGCTTTTGATTGCGCAGATAGAAATGATACGGAGACAGACATCCCGAAACGATATGGAGATGTATATCCCTGCTTATGCAAATAATGAAATACGATTATTTAAACAAAGGATGTATATTTGCGAGGGCGTATGATTAATAGCAACATCCATTGTGTTACAAGTGGCAGTAGATTGACAGTATGAAAGTGTCCTTAAGTAAGTAGCATCACATCACATCAACACTGCCACTGGATTAACATGCAGAACAATAGCATTAGTATTACTGTCATGAGAGTAGCACATGGTCAGTAAATGTGCAATCAAATTTGTGCAGTTCCACTCGCATGAAGCAATGTTAGCGGTGTGAGATTTAAGTGTAACTGCAAAAACATAATTCATGGGAAATAAAGCAAGACGGAAGCACTTCATAAAATGGTGGTAGCATTGCTTAAATTTATCGATGGCACTAGACCATTACTTATAGTGACATTAGGTGGCATTGCTTAATGCTTCATGTGATTTTACATTAACGATAGCGATATGGGCGTAGGGACAGCAGAGGCATAAAGTGGTGAGGCAGATGTGGTTGCCGAGAGCGGCAAACACTCAGGCAGCATGTCTGCATTTGTCCCATTTTTTATCTCCTCGGCGACATTTTCCTATGTGAGCACAAGAAATCTAGACCTTCTCATTCTCATTTGCGTTGTCCCCCAACACCCGTCACTTTCTTTCCTTTTTCAACCAAGAGATAGGTCCACTTCCCCCCACCCTTCGCCATCCACCATGCTTTCTTCATCTTTTCAACTAAGAGACGGGTTGGGTAGCCAGTATCTACTACTTTCCCCCGTTTCCTCTTAGAAAAAAGTCCTAGATTCATGCTATAGCTTTCCCACTTTCTTCCCTATTTGAATCAACTCTTAGAGTCGACTGTATGAACTAGCTTTACCTCTAATAATAGTAAAAGTCTAGGTGGCTTTGGAACAACGGACGGAAGTAGAAAAAGATCCACACAAATCCAAGTGGGGAGCTGGGGCAGTAGAGCAAGGCAGGTTTCGAAGGAATATATACCTGAGGGTCATCGGCATGTGGCAAAGACGGCGTCGGGAGGCCGCATCTTGGCCACAATACCGCAGGGAGGAAGCAGCGGTCGGAGGCCCTCCGGAGCCGGCGCTCTCTTGGAGAGAATGGCACAGCCGCCAATCGGGATGCGCGGGCAGCCGTTGGTCTCCTCCCTCGCCGCCGACGACAGCGTGAACGATGCACCTACACCCCTGCCCTTGTCGAGTTTGTCCGGCCGGATTTGTGACCAGCCTTGAGCTGAGAGAGAGTGTGGCCACCTAAGTCTTGCTTAGATCTGGAGAGCATGAGAGAGTGAACGAGAGGAACCCTAGTAAAGCAAGCGCTAAGGCTCCTGCTTATATATGTAGTGGAGTGATTTTGTTGTACCAGCTTCAAAAAAATGCGCTCCTACGTGTACCCGCGAGTGGGTGTGAGAGAACTAGTGCATGCATGCAATGCTTCTCTTCATGAGAGTACAATATACTCCCAAAGAATGTTCGCCACAAGAGTAATAGTATAAGTGTGTGACATGTGAGCTAAAATAAAATGTGCGCGACGTCTTTTGTTTTTTAGAAGTTTTGAGGGTAGGGTGTGAAGAGCACATATGTGTGTGACGTTTACCTACAGATAGATGGTGGGTGCGAGAGGGCACGAGAGGGTGCATGTGCGTGAGAGAGAGGGGCACGTATCAATGTAATGCATGTGTCTATAAATCATTATCTGACAAACGTTCACCACAAGCCTTTTCCTAATGAACGCCGTAAGAACCGTTAGATCGGCATCCGACAGTGTCAGTTTTGCCATGTCATTTAACAGAACAACCACTCCTCCTACACACAAATCTTCCATGTGAGTGTTAGCAACTACCGTATGCTCCCTCCGTTCCAAAATGCAGTGCATACAACTTTATTGAAAATTCGAACCTCACAAACTTTTACCCAGTTTTTGTGTACCAAATTGCACATGTAGAATAACTTGTATATATAATTCCATTCATCTTCGAGAGGTAACTATAAAGATGGGGGGGGGGGAGTCTACAAAGAAATACCATCGTATCACCTGCTGCAATTTCAACCATCCTTTGGTGTGGAGGAATATCATAGGAACTCCATATGATATGATTTTTATAGGATTTTTTCCTTTAGAGCCAATTGGTTCATAGGAATAGATTCATATACTCCACATTTCAAAGGAAATAAACATGATATCATTTCTATAGCTTTAGAGCCACTTGGTTCATATGAATGGATTCCTATACTCCCATAATTTCAAAGGAAAATAAAAACTAGCGTATATTCAATAGAAAAGTTCCTATGATATGAACCAAATTACATCTCTTTTCTAATCCCTCCTCATAGGAACTGAGATACATGTCATCTCTAGATTCAATAGAAAAGTTCCTATGATGTCAACCAAATAACATCTCTTTTCCAATCCCTACTCATATGAATTGAGATACTCCATGTCATCTCTTTCCCTACAACTTACATGTATACATCTTATATTCCTAAATAGCTAGTACAACCCACTAGTAGCTTTTTTCCAAGACATGCAACTATGGCACAAGAACTATATAGTGTGCTAATAACTTGAAAGATGGTCGCTGGATGAAGCTAATCTGACAGTGTAGAGATGGCAAATCCGAGCACTACTGGTCGTTGGATATCATCAACATTCCACCAGATCTGCCACATGTACAATTTAGAAGACTCCATGGTTGAACTTAAGCATAATGCACAAACCTCAAAACACATGCACTTCTCCTTTGTTCTAGAATCTTCCATATCATAATTGATTTTTTTTTCTAAATGAAATGCCATTATTTATTTTTTACTTTTTGCTTTACAATGCACAACCCCATGAATCTTAACATTTTTATAAAATTAATTGATTTTGAATGAGATGAACTATAAGAACTAAACGAACATCTACGTCATGCATATATGACTCAAAGCTTTACATGCTATAGTGTGTATTTATTCAAATTTTGGTTTCGAAATCTCATGCGTTCAATGCATGTGTACCTTACTAGTTTTGACTAGACTAGCAAATTTCATGCGGCCCCGGGTATATCAAAATGCAGGGCCCATGCATCATTGCCTTTCGGTCGAACCTACGTCCACAATTTTTTGTACGTACTATATCTCCACCGTCCCCGAACCCAAAATGCTGCCTCGCTCCCTCGAAAACCAAGCGGCCCACACGTATTTAAGGCGCCGACTCAAACTCAATCCCTCTCCCATTTAATACGACGTGGCCCGGCATGCCGTAGTAGTACTCCTACAAACCCTACCGCCGCACGCATCATCGGTTTTCTTCCAGACGACAAGGGAGAAACCGATTTGTAGTGGAGGCGCTTCCACAAAAATGATCTGTAGTGGAGACCCCTACCCTAGGGTGCCCTAAGTAGCTGCCACACGCATCATTGGTTTTCTCTTTCTTTATGCTCTTGCGCCCTAGAGTGAAATGATGGTTGCTTCGTCATCAAACTTAATGCGGGAAAGGTGGGGCCTTGTGACTTGACCCCTCATCGCTCATTTTCTACTATCAAGCGCTTCTGACCGGGTGCCTCCAATTTCCAACCGCTGTTCGAATCTGTAATTTGGTGCATCGCACGTGGAACAAGACGGTGGATGAGCCACATGTCGGCCAAAGGGGTCCTATTAAGTGTGTCGCCATTTCGTAAAGCGGATCGACCTCGCTTGAGTTGCTACGCCAACACGACATGTGCAGCCTACCACTTGGTTTTGCTCTGTGGTGAATCCCGACTATATTGATCTAAAAAGATACGTACTGAACTACCCTCTCCGTCTTTTTTAGACGTCTTGGTTTATAGGGCATGCACGTAGTTCTAGGTCATCCATTTGACTAACTAAATCTGAGTTACTATGTCACAAAAAGTATATCATTGGATTATTAAGCGGATGTAGTTTCTAAACATATATTGTTCATCACATATATAGCCAGTTTAATTCTCAACCTAGAATGATGTGCATACCATGTAAACCGATACGGAGGAAGCATAGTAGTAAAAATGAGGTGATTTTACCGAGCGATCGGCGGGGGAGCATGGCCTGTCATGGGGTCCCACGTGTCATGATGTACCAAGGCGATGCGCGTGCCCTCTTGAGGCAGAAGCAATATTACGTGGTTTGAGATGATGGCGAACCGAAGTGTGAAATAATGGTTGCTTCGTCCGTCTGGGAAGGTGCGGCATTGTGATTTGACGTCCCATTGCTCATTACTACTACTATCAAGCAGACGATCAAAAGGCCCCCCGCTGTTCTCAAGATCGTTATTTGGTGCTTGACATGTTGACCCGGTTGCTATATGTCCCACATGTCAGCGACAGTAAGTACAGAATTCATGAAAGCGAGCGTCGACGGAGGAGTACAGAACCTGGACTTTTTGCTGCTTCGCGCAATCCATCGATACAAACCCGGACTAAAAAAAGGAGAGGGCGGGTCTTTTCCCGCATGGCAGGCAGGGGAGTTTGGCATAGTCTGTTCGAGGCAAGGAGGCAGGAAGGGAAACAAGCAAATAAAGGTTGAGAGACTTAGTTTTGGGAGAATCTGATTTTACGGAGTACGTACCCACTAGGGTTTATAGGGCTCATCTACAAAACATTCGTTTTTCCATTTTATAAGTCTCAATTCTACTACTAGTAGTAGTACCATCATGTGTTGGATTTCGTTGTGCGTTAGATCACCCGATGCAAGCAGTGTCAAGAGAAAACTCACCAATGCATGTAGAAGTTCATGGAAATTTAATGGTCATTCATGCATTCGTTCTAATTAATGCCTCGTAAACATTACTTCTTGAGAAAAACGAGCGTACTAATTACTTGTGCAAACTAGAGTACGAAATTAATTCGACCACTCACCGCTCACCTTGGTTGGAGAGATTTTGAAATTGAGCCATAAACTGGAAAGGAGGGAGTAGTAACTTTTGTCTCGATTACTATTTGTGGCCTTGTATAGATGCAAAATGTATTTTTTTTATAGTGGCCTTGTATAAGTAAATGGAGGGAGTACTAAAGGACATATATATTCCAAACAATATGATAATCTCTCTAACCAAGGTAGTAGGGACGAGGAATAAACGGAGCGGGTACTAGTAAAATTTTCTCCTCGTCCTGCGAGCCACCGCGCGTGTGGGCGAGGGAGTGGGCGTAAGGCGTAGTAAGCAAGCTTCACCTCATCCTGCGAGCCACCGCGCCTGCATGGGGAGACGGCGTATTAAGCAAGCTTCTCCTCGCTCATGAGTTGAGGGGACACATCAAAAGTACTTCAAAGGGATAGAGCCTTGCCTCTAAGGTAGGCCCCACATGGTTTGCCTCTTTTTAACATAACGCCAAGTCGCAATTTGTTTGTTCACCCGTGGTAGACGATCCTCCCTCCATCTAGTGGACAACCAAAGACACGTGTCAAGTTACCACGTGGGCTGCCTTTTTCATACGTAAATGAGCTCCACCGTACCCGCCGGGTGTGGTTGGGAAAGAGACGGGAGTACGTGCTTCGTGCGTGCACCTCTTCTCTTCATGCACGTCTCCCACCTACGTGAGACACGGTACGAGGCGGCGGCGTGGACGGCAGCAACGACGCCCGTGCGCCGCTCCTCATCGAGCTGGCCTGGAGCGGTGAGTTGCTGAACCGCGTGCCGGCTTGGGGCGACAACTGGCTCCGTCGGGCGAGGGGAGGGAGGTGGATCAGCGAGCTGCATAGCTCGTATCCGGCGGGCTCGGCAGGCCACCCAGCTGGCTTGGATGTGGAATAACTACTCTTCGTAAGCCATTGTAAGAGTGGACAAAAATGGTGAAGGAGGAGATAGGGGAGCGGCGGAGGTGTGCGATTCTTGGCCGGCGTTTAGCCTCGTTTAAATAGGAGATTAAATAGACGGCGGCCGGGAGGAGCCTGGCCGGCGTTGCGTTTAATGTCGGCCCGGTCATGAACGGACGTGTGTCCGGAGTGCGTTTCTCGGCTTCCACACGGGCGGGTTTCATGGAGGCGTTTGAATGCGGCAAGGAGGCGCGTTCAGCCGGGCGTGCAGCGAGTGGCGCCCTCGACTCTAACGTAGGACAGCGCGATGTTCTTCCACTGACGTGTGGGCTCTTTGGGTACATGGCATGCATGTCGGTGACCCAACGCATGCAGCGCACAACAGAGGAACCTTTGGTGGGCCAGGGCGGTCAGAAGCGCGCATTTCATAAACCGATGATTGTTCATTGAGTGTGACGTCATCCTTTTCATGTAGATAAGCCTACTATGTTGATAGCCCGTTCGATACGCCAGGATTCATAAAGACCGCTGCAAACATCAATGTTATGCTTATCACAGATAAGATTGATTAATACCCGTAACAATCCATGTCCTTAACAAAGGGTGCATGCACGTATAGGTTGAGCGTGTGTCTTGCGTCGTGTGCTGTGTGCATGCAGGCGTGCGAGTGTTGCGTGCGTGCAAGAGTATGTTTCAGTGTTGCATGCATGTGTGCGTATGTGCGTGTGTTCGTGAGTGCATGTGTACGCGTCAGTGTTGCACGCCTGCATGCGTGCGTGTGTTCGTTATGTGTACGTGTCAGTGTTGCACGCCTGCATGCGTGCGTGTCTTGCGTGTGTGCATGTGTACGTGCGGGGTGAGGCTACACGTCAGTCGATTGATTTTTTCATCTCTGGTCATTAGATTTTCCAGCCGTTGGATACGAAATCAAGGGCCTGCAGTTTATCATCAAACTCCACCACCCTGAGCCGCCAGCCACCACCGGCCGAACCACCGGCCCCCGCCGCCCCGCCCGCCCCGAAACCACTCCTCACGGCCACCAGCCGCACCGCCATCCCTCTAGCCTCCCCGCCAAGCTTTTTCTCCGCGATCCCCACCCCGCCCAATCAACGCCCCCACCATCGGTGATCGCCAACCGTAGGTCTCACGACTTCGAGTACCCACCGACCACTAATTTATTACCATTTCATCCTTCATATACGCTACCGACGGGTGGGCCCTATGGTAATGTGCGCTGCTGAATGTGGACTGTTTGACTGGTCAATTGATCGTGTCATCAACAAATTACGGAGCTCTATGGTGAGCCAGTGACCATATGATCACCCTAAAATGTACTCCGTATTTTATTAACATAGTACAGACTCAAACTACCATTTCTTTCTTTCATATACGGGTTGACAAGTGGGCCCCACGGTTACGCGCCCCGATGGTGCTACACTAGTTGCGCCACGTGGAACGTTTGAATGGTCAATTGATTGTGTCATCAACAAAATACGGAGTTGTACGGGTGAGCCAGTGACCGTATAATCATGACATGTATTTTTTTAACACGGTACAGACGCAAGGGCTCATATATACACGCAAGCACTCACCACTATAAGCGCACACACGCAGACCCTACCCCTATGAGCACCTTCGAGAGACTGGGCCAGCATATGATCTTGAGATTTTACGAAGTCACCATAGGTGCCTCGTAGTCGAGTGGAACGTCTCCTCCCA
This sequence comes from Aegilops bicornis, assembly GCA_021605145.1. Classification (NCBI taxonomy): domain Eukaryota; kingdom Viridiplantae; phylum Streptophyta; class Magnoliopsida; order Poales; family Poaceae; genus Aegilops; species Aegilops bicornis. The sequence continues at coordinate 573,206,467 of CM038670.1, read as the reverse complement.
CTGAACGCACATCACCAAAAAATACTGAAATTAACCCAGGATAAATGCGAGCACCTGGACTTTAACCCCGTGGGCTCGAGAAACCACTGTCCTCCTAACCATCCAACCACATGTTGGTTAGCACGACAAAATGTATGTGGTGACCGTGATGAGCTTATTCAAGTCCAAGAACTATATCGTGCTTTCGCTTCAAATACAATGACCGTAAGTGTAAATCAACAAAATACGGAGCACGCATCAAATTCTAAGTCCGTCAGTGTCATCAAGAAAATACGGAGACGTATCATGAGCTAGATACCGTATGATCACCACGAGAATGTATACAGTGACCGTAATGAGCATATTTTGAACTCCAAAGGATCAGATAGTGCTTTAGCTTGAAATACAGTGACCGTCATGCGTGAATGTGTCGTGGGCATGCATACTTTTAGAGGGTCGAGAGATAGTTTGTGTGTGTACGTGAAAGTGGTGTAGAAAGAGGGGATGTCCGATGGAGACAAGGAGAGATATGCCCTTCGTTTCTCTTTCCCGTGACTAATATTTTAGGAGAATATATAAACATTCACAATGCAGAACAAATATTTTTGGATGCACCATGCAATTAACTTTCATGTATAACATTGTACTATTGTATATGCTTATTTTCATAGTGGACGATTGCGTGTGTGGTGTGGTGGGCACATCATTTCTAGTTGTGGTGGGTCAACGTGAGGACTCATGGGTCAGCTCCATCCTGCGCCAGATAGGTTGGATCGAGACGCGTTATACGAAGACCCATGTGGAGGACTCGGCGTACAACACGAAGCTAGCTACCAGAGTCGCGGAGGACTCTATCCCCACTGGTGATAAGCCGACTATATATGATTTGTAACCCTAGGCCCCCAGTATGTTATAGAAGCTTGGGGGCTAGTTCATCGATAGTATACACACACGCAAAATGCCTGGTATTCACGTATACTTTGTACACACCCCTATCACTAATATATAGTACCAGGAGTAGGCTTTTTCCTCAACTGCAAGGGTCCGAACTAGGGTAAAACTTTGCCTCGTATTACCATCCAGCCTAACAAATGTGGATATCTCACCGAATGATATGATGGACTCATATCTGCCAACTACTAAGAGAGAGGTGTGTCTGGGGGCAATGTGTGCAGAGAGGCCTAAAGATAATGTGCGTATGGAGACACGTAGGCACATATATGTGCGTATAGAGGGCTAGTAGAGATCGTGCGTATGTGTATATGCATGTGAGAGAAATAGTGTTTTCCAACTGAGATTAGTGAAAAGAGTGGTACATATTAGTCAGAAAGAGAGAGAGAGAGATACAGAGAGAGCATGTGCATGAGACTACCCGACACCCCGAGAGAGATTGTGAGCATGTGTGAAAGAGAAATGTCGATGCATATAAAGTGTGTGCACTTATGCGGTAGATAGAGAGATATATAGCACGTTTGTGAGAACGGGCCAAGGCATAGTGCATCTACGTGTAAAAGGCGGTTCTACGCATTAAATTAAAATATAAATGGCATTATTATTTTTGGATGAGATCATGAATTTTGCAAATTGCGTATGGAAAAAAATCGGTCTATCAGACACCCATACTCTATTGAATTCTAGCATGGGCATGTGTTTATTTCATATTATCGATCCATAGAGTGAGAGCGGTTTGAAATACAGGCAATGGATGTTTTTGCAATTCAGATATAAACATTCATTAGTGCACTCCATGTTGTTAGTGTGAAGCACTTTATACATTTGTCACTTGCATGGATACATTCCAAATTGCTAGCTATGAAATAGAATACATGTCGAATTCAACATAAAGGGGTTTCAAGATTCAATTCATAGGAACTGCATTCATCTATTTGAACCCGAGATAATGGCATTTGTAAATCAGATGTAAAAGGGGCATCAATCTTTGTTGTGCGTTTGAACATGCTATATATATTCATACGCATGTCTAACTTTTTTTTGCAACCAAGGAGATTATATATGGAACCATGCATGAACTGAGGTATGTTGCATATTTTTTAATATATACTCGTGTACAATGTATATTCAAATGTACCACCTCCATTCCAAAATAAGAGTAGCTTTAGGATTTTCAAGAGTAAAGATTTGTGAAGTTTGACAAATCCTGAATGTTCAATTCAAGAGAACCGAAAAAGTTAATGCTTCTGCTCCCAAATATTGAACGGTTACCGAATAGGCCTCTGGTCACCCAAACCGCATGAGACTAATGTTTGGTTGTAGGAAATTACTGTCCGACTCTAGCCCGTGTAGCCTATCGGCCCGATGTCCAAAGGTCTAAACCGGGGTAGGTTTGTAACTTCACCAAGACGCCAGTCTCAACCGCCTCCGAGAAGCATTCATACGCCGTGGGAACCTAAACACCCATGCGCTCGGCCGAAATCTATCCCGCCCACATTTGGGACACCTGAGATTACTGTCCTACCCCCAACCCACAATATGTCCGAAATTTTAGATGGGGGCAAAGTTTGTAAATTTCCCCAAATTACAAACAAGCGCGTCCCAAATCAAGACATTGTTCCCCCTTAGTTCCCCGCCTCCCTCTGTTTCCCCATTCATACTCCGTGGGCGCCAAAACACCCTCTCCACCAGCCGCGAAACCCCAGCCTCCTCTGTCCTCCACCCCATAGCGCCCAATCCACCGCCGCCCAACTCCATAACGCCAGAGCCGGTACCCCGACGTCGTCGTCCAATGCAACCGCAACCTCAACACCCTCAAGGACTTAGCAGCTGAAGCCGAGGTAGAGCTGACTCCACGACGCCGAAGCTGATGTGCGTCGTACCAGAACCACTCCGACCACGCCGTCCTACGCCTCACTGCTGCCGCTCCATTGTCGCAACCGTCCACCGCACCGGAGCTGTTCCCGCTACGCAGTCGTTCGCCGCCTCAGATCTGCTTCCCCGCCGCCAAGAGACGGCCACCGCACCACACTAAACAACTTGGCCATGGGTTCGTCCAAGGCTGCACCGTCCTCCACAACTTCTCATTTCAGGCGAACCACAAGAAGATCGTTGGAAAAACAAAAGGAGGACACGACACTGCCAGCAGAGAGAGGTACTCCTCTTCCCTTATTCGTGCAAACCTTACGTCTCTGCTCACACCGTACTCATCCCACAAAAGAAACTAGTTGAGCACTTCTTACTGCATCTTCTTCGTGATACTAAATGCACAAGGTTTCCTCCCTTTACTATTTCACCTTTGCTAGAGGTCAGTAACCCGCCTGGATTTCAATTCAGGGTCAGTCGAGCCGCAATTAAAAGAAGCAACACCCGCTTAGGCGCCGGAGTACCTAGTCCGCCTGTTCGCCGGGGAAGCGGCGCATCGGTGTCTACCATAGGGGTGTGGGCACAGGAGCTGCTTGCGCCCGATCTGGAGGTCGGTGGGGCTTGAATGGATTGACGGGGGGTGGTGCCAAGCACGGCGGTGCGGTGAGGTCGAGGGGAGGGTGCAGGCAGGGGACTGGGTCGGTGGTCGCTGCCGTTTCGAGGAAGATCGTCAACACCGATCGGGCCGGAGGTAGATGAAGGCGATCTGCCCGTTCTTTGTACATCGACGGTGCAGAAAAAATGGACTGACCTATTTGTTTTCAAATAATGTTATTTTCATAGAATCTGTAGTAATTTAGTGTGCCATGCATGTTGCGTAGCTATCATATGTCTCCGTCATTTATTTCTCACCGACCTACTATCTGCTACCTTTACACTGTACTAATTGTGCACACATTTCACCCATACTCACACTATTGTTTTTTATGCATGGGTATTTCAGACTGACGCAAAGGTTGATGAATGTTAAAAAGAAAAGATGTAAGTCACCCCAGTGTAATTCAAGATAAGCACTAAGCGTTTCAGCGCTCTAAAGGATGCAAAGGTCGCTAGTTGGAGACAGTAAACGTAGCTCTGCAGTTGATGATCTCAATTGCCACACACAACCATCCCATGTGCTTTCTTTAACTTCGCGCTTTCAAATGTGGTTGTATGTTGCATATGGTGTCTAGCTTGTATTGCTTCCAATTTGGTGAAATTGCATCTGCTTACTTTACACATTATCCCTTTGATAATGACATGCCTTCCTATTTTTGATACATACTCCCTCCATTCAGAATTACTCGTCCAAGAAATGAATGTATCTAGATGTATTTTAGTTGTAGATACATCCATTTTGGTGCAAGTAATTCCGAATGGAGGGAGTACTACATATGTCTATTAACCATGTTCGTACATCAAACTAATGCTCTTTTGTATCCCTCATCAATCACTTATGATGAGACAGTCACCCGGGTGGGTTACTGTGAGAAGCCATACTCGTTTAAAGAGTGCAGTGTCATCCTCCCCACATGATTCTCAAGAAACAGCAAGGCTAAATGAAGATAGTCAATGTAGCTCTCTAGTTGATGACCGCAATTCCCCCACACCACCTTCAAAGGTGCTTGCTCTAACTTCGTAGTGTGATATGTGGTTGCATGTTGCATATGGTGTCTAGCTTGTAATGCTTCTAATTAGGGTAAATTGCATCTGCTTAGTTTACACATTATACCTCTGAATATGACATGCCTTCCTATATTTGGTACACACTACATCTATGTGTTAACCTTGTTCTTACATGAAACTACCTCTCTTCTGTATCCTACATCAATCACTTACGATGATTCACCTTTATTCGTTGCATATTGCATATTATTTCTAGCCTGTTGCCATTTATTGCTTCTAATTTGGTCAAATACATTTGTTAGGGCACCCTTTTAATTTGGCAGAGTGATATTGGTTTCATATTTCATATGGTTTCTAGCTTGCATTGATTCTAACAAGTTCAAGCACCTTGTGCTTAGTTTACACTTTATACATCATACATGTTAATATGTCACGCCGTCCTGTTTTTCATACATCTTCCATCCTCCTATCATGCAGATGCCTTACATGAAAGTTGTGTTCGTCAGTATCATACATCAATGAGTTCTGAAGAGCAAATTTTATTCCTTTTTCTTGTGGGTTTGACTTTACAAGGCAAAATCAAGAAACAGGAAGGAAAAGAGTAAGGAAGGCGATGATGGTGGTCCTATGCAGCAACGTAAATGGAGCATCTATACCAATTCTCCTTGTACTGGTAGTGCATTACAAGGTCCAAGTCTCCGCTCCCCTACTCCACCATCCAAGGTGCTTGCTCTAACTTGGCAGTGTGATATCTGGTTGCATGTTGCATATGGTTTCTAGCTTGTATTGCTCCTAATTAGTGTAAATCATCTGCTTAGCTTACACATGATACGTGTGAATATGACACGCTTTCCTGTTTTTGGTACATAATATATCATCTATCACACCATGTTCTTACATGAAACTACTCTTCTTGTGTATCCTGCATCAGTCACTTATGATGGAACACCTTTAAGTTGGCAGCAGTGATATTGGTTTGCGTCTTGAATATGATTTCTAGCATGTATTGCTTCTAGTTTGATGAACACCACCTATGACGAGGCAGTTTTAACTTGGCAGAGTGATATTAATTGCACCTTCCATATGGTGTCTACTTTGCAGTGCTTCTAATTTGTTGAAGTGCCTTCTGCTTAGTTACCACATCATAGGTGTGAATATGTCAAGCCATCCATTTTTTCGTACATATTCCATCCTTGTATCATGACTTTGCCTTTCATCGGAGTAGTGTTCGTCAGTATCATGCATGAATGAGTTCTGAAGAGTGAATTATATTCCTTTTTCTTGTCGGTTTGACCTCACAATGCAAAATCAATAAAGCTGAAGGAAATTGGCAAGGCATTGGATGATGGTGGTCCTTCCGAGCAACTGAAACAGAGGTTCTCTACAGATTCTACTCCGCCATCCTCCCAACAAGATTCGCAAGACAACGCAAGGCTAGACAGTCATCGTAGTTGTGTAGATGATGAGCACATCTCCCCTACTCCACCATCACAGGTGCTTGCTCTAACTTGGTACTATTATATGTGGTTGCATGTTGCGTATGATGTCTAGCTTGTATTGCTTCTAACTTTGTTGAATTGCATCTGCTTACTTTACACATAATGCCTGTGAATATGACACATGTTCCTGTTTCTAGAACATACGTGTACATGATGAGCACATCTCCCCTACTCCACCATCACAGGTGCTTGCTCTAACTTGGAACTGTTATATGTGGTTGCATTTTCCGTATGATGTCTAGTTTGTATTGCTTCTGATTGTGTTGAATTGCATCTGCATAGCTTGCAACTTATACCTGCAACGATCACTTACCCATAAGACACATTTAACTTGGGACTGTGATGTAGGTTGCATCTTGCATTGTCTTCTAGCTTGTACTGCTTCTAATTTCTTGAAATGACACTTACGACGAGACACTTTTTACCTGATAGAGTGATATTGGTTGCATGTTCATATGGTGCCTAGCTTTTATTTCTTCTAGTTTTGTTGAAATGCCTTCCGCTTACTATTTTTTCATACATATTCCATCCTCCTATCGTACGTGTGAATATGAAACATTGTCTTTTTTGTATATATTCCATCCTCCTATCCTGCGCTTGCCTTACATCAAAGTAGTGTTCGTCTGTATCATGCATCAACCAGTTATGCAGAGCTAATTTTATTCATCTTCTTGTGGTTTTGACTTCATAAGGCAATATCAGAAAATAGGAAGGAAAAGAGTAAGTTAGGGGATGTTGGTGGTCCTCCGCACCGACGCAAACAGAGACTCTCTAGATTTGCCATTGCTACTGCTAAAGAAGTTGAAGTCCCAAGTCTACATGATGAGTTCATCTCCCATACTCCATCGCAGGTGCTTGCTCTAATTTGACAGTGTGATAATTGGTTTCATGTTGCATATGTTGTCTAGCCTGTATTTCTTCTATTTTGATTAAATTGCACCTGCTGAGTTCATACGTTATACATGTGCATATGACATGGCGTTCTGTGTCTAGAATACACCTCATCTATCTATCATACCATGTTCTTACATCAAAGTACTATTGTTGTGTATCCCGCATCAGTCACTCATGATTGGACACTTTTAACATGGCAGTTTGATAGTGGTTGCATCTTGCATTGATTTCTATGTTATACTGCTTCTAATTTTTCGAATTGCCACTTATGACACGACACTTTTAACTTGGCAGAGTAATATTGGTTGGATCTTTCATATGGTGTCTAGCTTACATCACTTCTATTTCTTGAGAATCCTTCTGCTTAGTTTACACATCGTAGCTATGAATATGTCATGCCGTCCTGTTTTCCTTACATATTCCATCCTCATACGGTTGTCTTACATCAACGTATTGCTTGTCTGTATCATGCATCAATGAGTTCTGTAGAGAGATTTTATTCTTTTGTGTTGTGGGTACGGCTTGACATGGCAAAGTCAAAAAAGAGAAGGGAAAATAATATAGTAGGGAGTGGTGTTACTCGTCGGGTGAAACGGAAAAGGATCGGCCGTCCAGATTCTCACGGTACTTATAGTGCAAGAGAAGGTCCAAGTCCACAAAGCTAAATCTACAAACACAGATCACCGCTCCACCAGCCGCAGATTCTGCTTCAACTGCATCAAAGATCTCAACGAAGTTACCTGCTCGCTTGCTCCGGAACGGGCCAGTTCTAAGCTGCCTTCACACCTAACACTACTTCCAAGCACTGCTGACACAACAGGACTTGGCAACATCAGATGAACCTCATGAGCATCAACACCAAGACGTTTGACCGAGTCAAGTTGCAGTTGCATGCTCCTTTATATGTACTCTCACAGTTTGATGCACACTAACACATTCCACATTCGTTGTTGAACTAGCACCACGATGCAAGCGGAAACAGACATCAGGGATAATGCATGGCAGATTAACAAAATCTAAAGGAGGAAGAATGGAGATCCATTTTGAGGCAGGTTTAAAAAGGCCACGTGATGCTACAGAGTCAGCCAAATTAGTATCAGAGGCAGCAATTGTCGTTAGGTGTCTGATAACCCAAATGTATAGGGGATCGCAACAGTTTTCGAGGGTAGAGTATTCAACCCAAATTTATTGATTCGACACAAGGGGAGCCAAAGAATATTCTCAAGTATTAGCAGCTGAGTTGTCAATTCAACCACACCTGGAAACTTAGTATCTGCAGCAAAGTGTTTAGTAGCAAAGTAATATGATAGTGGTGGTAACGGTAACAAAAGTAAAGACAGAAAAGTAATTTTTTGGTATTTTTGTAGTGATTGTAACAAGAGTAACGGAAAAGTAAATAAGCGTAAACCAAGATATGGAAAGCTCAGAGGCACCGGATCGGTGATGGATAATTATGCCGGATGCGGTTCGTCATGTAATGATCATAACATAGGGTGACACGTAACTAGCTCCAGTTCATCAATGTAATGTAGGCATGTATTCCGCATATAGTCATACATGCTTATGGAAAAGAACTTGTATGACATCTTTTGTCCTACCCTCCGTGGCAGCGGGTCCTATTGGAAACTAAGGGATATTAAGGCCTCCTTTTAATAGAGAACCGAACAAAGCATTAGCACATAGTGAATACATGAACTCCTCAAACTATGGTCATCACCGGAGTGGTCCCGATTATTGTCACTTGGGGTTGCGGATCATAACACATAGTAGGTGACTATAGACTTGCAAGATAGGATCAAAAACTCACATATATTCATGAAAACATAATAGGTTCAGATCTGAAATCATGGCACTCGGGCCCTAGTGACAAGCATTAAGCATAGCAAAGTAATAGCAACATCAATCTCGTAACATAGTGGATACTAGGGATCAAACCCTAACAAAACTAACTCGATTACATGATAAATATCATCCAACCCATCAACGTCCAGCAAGCCTACGATGGAATTACTCACGCACGGCGGTGAGCATCATGAAATTGGTGATGGAGGATGGTTGATGATGACAACGGCAACGAATCCCCCTCTCCGGAGCCCCGAACGGACTCCAGATCAGCCCTCCCGAGAGAGATTGGGCTTGGCAGCGGCTCCATATCGTAAAATGTGATGAAACTTTCTCTCTGATTTTTTTCTCCCCGAAAGCCAATATATGGAGTTGGAGTTGGCGTCGGAGGGGCTCCAGGGGACCCACGAGGTAGGGGGCGCGCCCAGGAGGGGGGAGCCCCCCACCCTCGTGGACAGGCTGTGGGCCCCCTGGTCTTCATCTTTGGCGAGGATTTTTTATTATTTTTTATAAGACATCCCGTGGAGTTTCAGGTCATTCCGAGAACTTTTGTTTTGTGCATATAAAACAACATCATTGCAATTCTGCTGAAAACAACGTCAGTCCAGGTTAGTTCCATTCAAATCATACAAGTTATAGTCCAAAACAAGGGCAAAAGTGTTTGGAAAAGTAGATACGACGGAGACGTATCAACTCCCCCAAGCTTAAACCCTTGCCTGTCCTCAAGTAATTCAGTTGACAAACTGACAGAGAAAATGAAAAACTTTTACAAACTCTGCTTGCTCTTGTTGTTGTGCCTATGTCAAGCCAAAGATTCAGGTTTTTAGCAAAGATCATAACTAACCACATTTGCAATAACTCCTAGGTCTCATGTTTACTCATATCAATTACATAATCAGCTAGCAAGCCATAATAATAAATCTCGGAAGACAACACTTTCTTAAAATAATCATAATATGGTATAACAAGATGGTATCTCGCTAGCCCTTTCTGAGACCACAAAACATAAATGCAGAGCACCTTTAAAGATCAAGGACTGACTAGACATTGTAATTCATGGTAAAAGAGATCCAATCATAGTCATACCCTATATAAATTAACAATAATGAATGCAAATGACAGCTACACTCTCCAGCTAGTGCTTTTTAATAAGAGGGTGATGACTCAACATAAAAGTAAATAGATAGGCCCTTCGCAGAGGGAAGCAGGGATTTGTAGAGGTGCCAGAGCTCGATTTTGAAATAGAGATAATTATATTTTGAGCGGCATACTTTCATTGTCAACATAACAACTCAGAGATGACGATATCTTCCATGCTAAACAAATTATAGGCGGTTCCCAAACAGAATGGTAAAGTTTATACTCCCCTCCTCCACAAGCATCAATCCATGGCTCGCTCGAAACAACGAAGTGCCTCCAACATTCAATGGGTCCTGTGGGGAGTTTTGTTTGCAATTATTTTGATTTAGTTTGCATAAAGCATGGACTGGGCATCCCGGTGACCAGCCATTTTCTCGTGAGTGAGGAGCGGAGTCCACTCCTCTTGAGAATAACCCGCCTAACACGGAAGATAAGGGCAGCACTAGTTGATATATGAGCTATTCGAGCATGCAAAACAGAATCTTTATTTGAAGGTTTAGATGCGACCAACTAGAGAGCATCAACAGTCATAAACATGCATTAAAATTAATAAACATTGAATACAAGCATGAGTAGGATATAATCCACCATGAACATAAATATCGTGAAGGCTATGTTGATTTGTTTCAACTACATGCGTGAACATGTGCCAAGTCAAGTCACTTAAATCATTCAAAGGAGGATACCACCCCATCATACCACATCACAACCATTTTAATAGCATGTTGGCACGCAAGGTAAACCATTATAACTCATAGCTAATCAAGCATGGCACAAGCAACTATGATCTCTAATTGTCATTGCAAACATGTTTATTCATAATCAGCTGAACCAAGAACGATAAACTCATCATATTTACAAAAATAAAAGAGGTCGAGTTCATACCAGCTTCTCCCATCTCAGTCAGTCCATCATATATGTCATCATAATTGCCTTTCACTTGCACGACCGAAGGTGTGAATAATAATAAGAGTGCACATGCATTGGACTAAGCTGGAATCTGCGAGCATTCAATAAGCAGGAGAAGACAAGGCAATATGGGCTATTGGTTAATTCAACAATGATGCATATAAGAGCTACCTCAACAATTTAATCATGGTCTTCTCCATCGAATTCCCCAAAGAAAAGAAAGGAAATAAAAACTATTTACACGGGAAAGCTCCCAACAAGCAAAAGAAGAACGGGAAATATTTTTGTGTTTTCTTTTTAATTACTACTACTACAGCAGGAAAAATAAACTACTACAAATTTTTTTGGTTTTTCTTAAGGTTTATCAAACACACAAGAAGAAAGCAGGAAAAAGAAAATAAACTAGCATGGATATTAAAGTGAAATAGTATGAGCACCGACATCTAGCAATGAGTGTATGTGAACATGAATGTAATGTCGGTGAGAGGTACGTACTCCCCCAAGCTTAGGCTTTTGGCCTAAGTTGGTCTATGCCGAGGATAGCTTTGGCGGATGCCCGTAGGTGTAGCTGAGGTCGTCTTGCGATCACGAGAATAGTTGGGATCATAATGTGATGAAGAGGACTGATCGCCCTTTGGTCGGCAACCGCCTCGAGATCCCAAGAATAAACAGACCACGAGGAGGCTCATCTTGTGGCTCCGGTTTGGTTGGTGCAGGATTCCGATAGGCTTGAACAGCCGCCCACGGAACAATGTAAGGACCTGTAGACAAGTTAAACAAAGAGGGAGCAGGCAAATTAATAGTCTCAGGGTGATGTTTATCGAAGTACAATTTATATTTGAGCTCCCCTTCGCGACTCTTACAAGAAAATCATGCGCTAGCATACTCTTATAATCTAGATAAGAACGGGGCAACGATGTTTCTTCTTTCTCCTCATGCCTAATAGGTATCTCAAAATATTCGGCTAGGCGTGAAGCGTAAATGCCTCCAAAGACGGGGCCCTTAGTACGGTTCAGACTTAACCGTCTAGCAACAATTCCACCCATACTAACAGAGTTATTGCGGTATAAAGCATGGACCAAAATGATAATATCAGGAATGCTAAGTTTTCCACAGTTCCCGCGGCCAATCAAGGAATGACTAGCAAATAAAGCAAAGTAGCGTAAAACAGGGAAATGTATGCTAGAAATTCTTGCATCAGAAACCTTCCTGGTTTCTCCCACAGTGATAGTGTTAATAAAAGCTTCCACTTCATTACGGTGTAGTTCATCTAAGGTGCCCTCAAAAGGTATTTTGCAAACCTCGCAAAATTCAGCTAATGTCATCTCCTTAACAACGTCATATAAATGGAATTCTACTGTTGGAGGTGATTTCTTAGGGAAAAAGTAGAAGTTACGCACAAAAGTATTTGTGAGTAAGAGATATCTTGATGACGTTGGCATGGAGGAAGTCGGTGAGGCCGGCGTTCTTAATTAATAGATAGAAATCCTCATAAATCCGTCTCTCCTCAAGAAGTCATCGAAGGCCATTCACACGGCCGGACCTCCGTGGTCTTGAAGCAAATTAAATTTGGGCTTCGCTCTTCTTCCTTTTGTTTTTCCTTCGAGCTTGGCTCGACGAGCCCTCAAAAGTCTCTTCATTATTTCTGAAATAATCTGAAATTTTTAGTAACTTCAAACAAAAGTGAACCAACTTCAATAAAACTGATAGCAACTACTCATACAAGTGCCTAGAGCATATATCAAGCATTAGAACTACTTGGAACCATATAAATTTGACATGCAAGCTCAAGAACATGGTCACCTATGCAGCAAAAATTTGCAAAGAATAAAGCACTAGAACAAAAACTAATTGGACCAATGGAAGAGTCACATACCAAGGGACAATCTCCCCAAGCAGTTTTGCGAGAGGTGCTTTGAGCAAGGAGATCGAAAATCACAGCATAAGTGGTTGGAACACGAGCTTGAGTTGGTTTTTCGGGTTTGTGCGAGGCAGAGGAAGAAGATGGGTGCAGGGATAAGTGGAGGAGGGCCACCGTGGGCCCATGAGGCAGGAGGGCGTGCCCAAGGGGGTAGGGCGCGGCTTCCACCCTCGTGGCCAGGTGGCAGCTCCCCCCGTGGTAATTTTTTCACAGTAAATCCTCAAATATTCCCGAAAAAATCATATTAAATTGGCATGGCATTCTGAGGACTTTTATTTTCGGGATATTTTTATATAGCACGGATAAATCAGGAAATGCATGTAAAAATACTATTTTTACTTTATTTCTACTAAAGAACGGAAAATATAAAGAGGGTATGTATAAGGTTGTGCTTCTAGTTTCATCCATCTCATGCTCATCAAAAAGAATCCACTAACAAGGTTGATCAAGTCTTGTTAACAAACTCATTCCGATGATCATGGAACCGGAGAAATTTCGAATAACACTATGTTACTTCAACGGGGATATGGACATCCCCAATAATAAGTATATCATATTTCTTCTTGACAATAGGGAGAGGAAATTCAAAACCTCCAAATATAATCGATGGAATTTTTCCAATAGAGTTGATACTATGAATTTGAGGTTGTTTCCTCGGAAAGTGTACCGTATGCTCATTACCATTAACATGAAAAGTGACATTGCCTTTGTTGCAATCAATAACAGCTCCTGCAGTGTTAAGGAATGGTCTTCCAAGAATAATAGACATACTATCATCCTCGGGAATATCAAGAATAACAAATTCCATTAAAATAGTAACGTTTGCAACCACAACAGGCACATCCTCACAAATACCGACAGGTATAGCAGTTGATTTATCAGCCATTTGCAAAGATATTTCAGTAGGTGTCAACTTATTCAAATCAAGTCTACGATATAAAGAGAGAGGCATAACACTAACACCGGCTCCAAGATCACATAAAGCGGTTTAACATAATTTCTCTTAATGGAGCATGGTATAGTAGGTACTCCTGGATCTCCAAGTTTCTTTGGTATTCCACCCTTCAAAGTATAATTAGCAAGCATGGTGGAAATTTCAGCTTCTGGTATCTTTCTTTTATTTGTAACAATATATTTCATATATTTAGCATAAGGATTCATTTTGAGCATATCAGTCAATCGTGACACGCAAAAGATGGGTCTAATCATTTCAGCAAAGCGCTCAAAATCCTCGTCATCCTTTTTCTTTGATAGTTTGGGAGGAAAAGGCATGGGTTTATGAACCCATGGTTCCCTTTCTTTACCATGTTTCCTAGCAATGAAGTCTCTTTTATCATAACGTTGATTCTTTGATTGTGGGTTATCAAGATCAACAGCTAGTTCAACTTCTACATCATTATTATTACTAGGTTGAGCATCATCATGAACATCATCATTAACATTTTCACTAGGTTCATGTTCATTACCAGATTGTGTTTCAGCATAAGACATAGAGATATCATTTGGATTATCAGGTGATTCAACAATAGGTTCACTAGAAGTTTGCACAGTTCTGTCATTTTTCTTTTTCTTCCTTTTAGAAGAACTAGGCATGTCAATATTATTTCTCTGAGAATCTTGCTCGGTTCTCTTAGGGTGGCCTTCAGGATACAAAGGTTCCTGAGTCATTCTACCAGTTCTAGTAGCCACTCTGTCAGCATAATCATTCTTCTTACTATTCATTTCATCAAGCACTTCTTTCTGAGCTTTAAGTACTTGCTCTACTTGAGTGGTAACCATAGAAGCATGTTTGCTAACAAGTTTAAGTTCACCTCTAATATTAGTCATATAATCACTCAAGTGTTTAATCATAAAGGTATTCTGTTTTAATTGTCTACCAAAATAAGCATTAAAGTCATCTTGCTTAAACATAAAGTTATCAAACTCATCCAAGCACTGACTAACAATTTTAGTAGGAGGGACTTCAGCTTTATCATATCTATAGAGAGAATTTACCTTTACTACCTGTTCGGGATATCAGGACCAGGAGGTTCTTCAGTGAATAAGGAATTGGGATCATACACTTCTTCAGCAGGCGGTAAATTAAGACCATGTATTTCTTCAATAGGAGGTAAATTATTAACATCTTCAGCTTTAATACCTTTTTCTTTCATAGATTTCTTTGCCTCTTGCATATCTTCAGGAATGAGAAATAGAACACCTCTCTTCTTGAGTTGGTTTAGGAATAGGCTCAAGATGGTGGCTCAGAGCTGGCTCGGGAGTTGGCTCAGAGGTGCCCAATTATTTTCATTTGTCAACATATTATTCAATAAAATTTCAGCTTCATCCTGTTCTTTCCCTAAAAGAGAACCAGCACAACTATCCGTAATCTCTAGAAGCATCGGTTAGTCCATTATAAAAGATATCAAGTATTTCGTGTTTCTTAAGAGGATGATCGGGCAAAGCATTAAGTAACTTGAGAAGCCTCCCCAAGCTTGTGGGAGACTCTCTTCTTCAATGTGCACAAAATTATATATATCCCTCAAAGCAGCTTGTTTCTTATGAGCAGGAAATATTTAGCGAGAAGTAATAAATCATATCACAGGGACTACATGCATAATCGGGATCAAGAGAATTAAACCATATCTTAGCATCACCCTTTAATGAGAACGGAAATATTTTGAGTATATAAAAGTAGCGCGATCTCTCATCATTAGTAAACAGGGCAGCTATATCATTTAACTTAGTAAGATGTGCCACAACAGTTTGATTCATAGCCATAAAAAGGATCAGATTCAACCAAAGTAATTATATCAGATCAACATAGAATTCATAATCCTTATCGTGAACACGTATAGGTGAAGTAGCAAAAGCAGGGTCGGGTCTCATCCTATCTCTAAGAGATTCTTTACTCCATTTAACTAGCAGCCTCTTAAGTTCACATCTATCCTTACAAGCAAAAATAGCTGCAGAAGATTCATCATCAAAAAGATAACCCTCAGGAATAGAAGGCATATTTTCATCATCACTTTCATCATTGTATTCAGTTTCAATAATTTCTCTTTCTCTAGACCTAGAAATTTGTTCATCTAGAAATTCACCAAGGGGCACAGTAGTATCAAGCATAGAAGTGGTTTCATCATAAGTATCATGCATAGCGTAAGTGGCATCATCAATAACATGCGACATATCGAGCGAATAGCAAAAGCGAGGTTTAGGTGTCGCTAGCTTACTCATAATGTAAGGTGAATCAAGTGCGAGCTAGATGGCAATTCTGACCTCCCCTCGTAGTTGAGGGATAAATTGTTGTCTTAAGCGTCTTTCAAGTTCTTCATAGTGTCCCGCAGATATAAATCCCAAGTGACTCAAAGATCGAGCTATGCTCCGGCAACGGCGCTTTAAAAGGTCTTGATAACCCACAAGTATAGGGGATCGCAACAGTTTTCGAGGGTAGAGTATTCAACCCAAATTTATTGATTCGACACAAGGGGAGCCAAAGAATATTCTCAAGTATTACCAGTTGAGTTGTCAATTCTACCACACCTGGAAACTTAGTATCTGCAGCAAAGTGTTTAGTAGCAAAGTAATATGATAGTGGTGGTAACGGTAACAAAAGTAAAGACATCAAAAGTAATGTTTTTGGTATTTTTGTAGTGATTGTAACAGTAGCAACGGAAAAGTAAATAAGCGTAAACCAGTATATGGAAAGCTCGTAGGCATCGGATCAGTGATGGATAATTATTCCGGATGCGGTTCGTCATGTAACAGTCATAACATAGGGTGACATAGAACTAGCTCCAGTTCATCAATGTAATGTAGGCATGTATTCCGTATATAATCATACGTGCTTATGGAAAAGAACTTGTATGGCATCTTTTGTCCTACCCTCCCGTGGCAGCGGGGTCCTATTGGAAACTAAGGGATATTAAGGCCTCCTTTTAATAGAGAATCAGAACAAAGCACTAGCACATAGTGAATACATGAACTCCTCAAACTATGGTCATCACCGGGAGTGGTTCCGATTATTGTCACTTCGGGGTTGCCGGATCATAACACATAGTAGGTGACTATAGACTTGCAAGATAGGATCAAGAACTCACATATATTCATGAAAACATAATAGGTTCAGATCTGAAATCATGGCACTCGGGCCCTAGTGACAAGCATTAAGCATAGCAAAGTCATAGCAACATCAATCTCGAACATAGTGGATACTAGGGATCAAACCCTAACAAAACTAACTCGATTACATGATAAATCTCATCCAACCCATCACCGTCCAGCAAGCCTATGATGGAATTACTCACACACGGCGGTGAGCATCATGAAATTGGTGATGGAGGATGGTTGATGATGACGACGGCTACGAATCCCCCTCTCCGAAGCCCCGAACGGACTCCAGATCAGCCCTCCCGAGAGAGATTAGGGCTTGGCGGCGGCTCCGTATCGTAAAACGCGATGAAACTTCCTCTCTGATTTTTTTCTCCCCGAAAGCCAATATATGGAGTTGGAGTTGGCGTCGGAGGGGCTCCAGGGCCCATGAGGTAGGGGCGCGCCAGAGGGGGGCGCCCCACCTCGTGGACAGGGTGTGGGCCCCCTGGTCTTCATCTTTGGCGAGGATTTCTTTATTTTTTATAAGACATCCCGTGGAGTTTCAGGTCATTCCGAGAACTTTTGTTTTCTGCTCTGCGACAGTATCGCTACCACCTTAGAAAATCTCACTTTGAAGGCAAGGCTAACAATGAAATCGCCCAAACATCTCAAGTGGAATATATTACAGATGAAGACTGGACAGCCCTCGTTAAACACCTTTGCGATCCAAAGTATCGTAGGCTATATGTATTTGATCGAGACCACATATTGAACTTGTATTTATGTATGTGCCTTACAAGTGTATCTTCTTCTAGGCTAACTGTTTGAAGAACAAGACCAACCGTTCTAAAGTGAAATTCCAACAGACAACAGGATCTCATAGCTATATTGCACACTGCGAGGATCTTGTAAATAGCTGCTACTTACTTCTTTTTCTGTGCCATATTATCGTATCTATGTTGACTTGTTCCAAATACAGAGGAAAGCATGTGCGGACCAAAAAGAACCTGAACCGAATGTAGTGCAAATCTTCAAGGATTGCCACACAAGCAAGATGAAGGGAATGAGCACACCAGTTCAAGCCGCTGTTGTAAGTCCTTACTCCTCCTGCCTTTGAACTGATTGGTATTGTGATGTGTTCATTTAACTACTTGGTTTGCAGCCAATATCATTTACTCTGTTCACTTTTATACACAGTTGTCTTAACGTATCATTTCACCTTACATGGTTTAAAAGAGATGAAGGATATTATTTTGGTCTTGATCTGTATTCTAGTTATTATGTTCACGTGCGCACACAATGATAAAATAGCCTGTTTGTTTTATATTTGTTTTCCCGTGATATGAATGATGTCATACTATGTTCATCCTACTTTAAACCATGTCTCTTTATCCTTAGATGTCAACGAATGTGAGGAAATAGACAATATTGTAGGCATGCTACATGGACATATGTTCCGAAAGTGATTTTATTATGTAGTTGGAACTACAATACATGCTAATGTATTACAGTTGTTCACCAAAATAAGTTATGTATAAATGTGTAACCTACTTTGTTTGTTTTTGTCTCATTAGTAACTTATCTGGTACACTAATCTACAAGTTCAAACTTTCAGGAAGCTATGGAAAAATGATTGAACAGCCACAACCACACGAAGGTGACGAGGCTACCACAGGCACAATGTCACCTCTTGCTGCAAGGTCGTCCAGATTCATCCACTAACAAAGGCAAAAAGCACCTTCCTGCGTAATTCGGGTTGGTTGTCAAGGTAACCTCGCCCAAATCGCCCTCTTGAATAAAATCTTCCCGCTAGATGTAGTGATATATTTGTGCTCCAGACACAAGTCCAATTCCTAATGGTCGTCGTTTTGGAAACAAGAATAGTGGTTGACAAATGTCGTCAAGATATGAATGGTTTTGAAACCAGACTATCAGACATTCGCTTCATTGTTCAAGAGCAATGGCGGAAAAAGGTGAAGATTGTGCTGCTCCATCCGATTCTACAGCCTGAAACATTAGCACTCGGGTCAAATGATCTGTGTTTCTATACATCTGATGGTGCTTTTATCTGCAAGGACTGTAAAATTTATGCTAACAGGCCTTTTGTTGTGATACAACATTTATGCTGCTGCCAAAGGTTGCAATAATTACGACGCTATTTTTGTATAGTGTAGGTTTATCTTAGTAATGTATTCGGCCAAAAGCTTCGTAGGAGCCCAACATGCCAACATTCGTCGGGCCCATTCCAATTGGGCTAAAACGTTTATGGACGAAATTTGCATGTAGCCCACTAAGAATATCTGGGCCTAAGTCAGCATAGGATTTCATATTTTTCTGGTAGGCCTGTGCCCATAGTGGGCCTTTAACAGGCCTAAACATAATTTGGACCCTCGGTAACAATAGGCCGTTTATAGGTGTAAATATCTCGAGCCCATAAAAAACATGGGCCTTTAAAAGACCGAAAGTGAGATTGGGCCCATTTACGATGCAGATCTTTCACAGGCCAAAATTCGGACGGGCCACAAATGCGGCGACCTAGTACACGGGCATTTAACACGCCGGAAGTTCGGTCGGGCTAGATTATCGTCATTTTTATATGGGCCGTTAATGGGCCCGATGTGACGTTGGGCCACATATGGCCCATGGATTTCGTCTGACGTTAACAGGCCGAAAATCACAACAGGCCAAAAGTGGCCCAAATCTATAGTGGGCCGCTAACAGGCCAAATGTCAGACCTGGCCGGATATGACCCAAATCCTTCACGGTCGTTTATGGGCCAAAAGTTTCAATGGCCTTTAAATGGGCCCAAATGAAACAGGACCTTTAACAGGCCGGAAATACACCGGGCCATAATTCGGCCCATATACTTAGCGGACTGTTTACGGGCCAGAAATGATCATGGGCCGCGATGATGACAAGTTTAGGATAGGTCGTTGACGGGCCGATTTGACACTAGCCATACGGGCCTTAACTAAGAATGTTGGGCCTTTATCTGGGCCGGCCCATTATGGTCCGGAAAATCTCGTGGGCCTTTAGCTGGGCCGGCCCATTATGGCCCGCAAAATCTCATGGGCCTTTAGCTGGGCCGACCCATTATGATACGAAAAATCTCGTGGGCCTTTTGCTGGGTTCCTGGAGATCGTTGTCTCCAGTGGGTTGTCCGCCGGCAACTCTTTGGCTAGTGCTCGAGGATCCATCAATGAACTGACAAACAAAAAGCAATCGAAAGGAAACCACAACCGCAATGAAAACGGAAAAGGAATAGGCTGTGAGAATCGGTCGGTGCTTCACAAAAATAAGATTCTTGGAATGAAAATATAGCAGCATCACTGATTCTCCCACCTTTCCTTCGTCGGTACAGAAGAAAAAGGAAGAAAAATGGCAGAAGTGAGTAGCCTGGAGTGAGGTTTTCCTCAAGAAAGGGGAGAAAGAGCTTCAACGAGCGTTCTAGTGAAATGAGTTGCTTCATCTAGTTCAACTTCGAGGCCACTTTACTATTGCTGGTAAAGGTGGGTTTTCTGATATGACGGGTCATGACGGCCACACCGGGGTGACCGGTGAGTCTCGACTGTAGCACCTCGCTGTGATTTGGTGGATGGCACGCGGGCCTGAATGCTTTGATGTCCCGCATGTAGATAGAACGGCTAGTCATATAGGAGTGCTCAATTTTGTGAACCACGACCAAGGCGGAGAGGAAAACGAGAGAACTAGGTAATTAATGCATGAGTTTAATTAGGGTAGTTTGGTAAAGTACGAGATACATTCCTCCAATCACAAAATGCCTTGGTTGATGAGATTTGAGATTTGAGCTAGTACTGCACGCGGTGAAATCTCTAGAAAGGCAAATAATCCTTTCCGGTTTATAGGGCGATTGTAGGACCTCGAAGTATTTCTAGAGGGGGGTGACTAGACTACTTGACCAATTAAAAACCTAACCTTTTCCCAATTTTAGACTTTGGCAGATTTTAGCTATCTTTGAACAAGTCAAGCAATCTTCACACAATTCAATCAAGCATGCAAAGAGTATATAGGAAGTGGAAATTAAAGCATGCAACTTGCAAGAATGTAAAGGGAAGGGTTTGGAGGATTCAGACGCAATTGGAGACACAGATGTTTTTGTCGTGGTTCCGATAGGTGGTGCTAACGTACATCCATGTTGATGGAGACTTAAACCCACGAAGGGTAACGGTTGTGCGAGTCCACGGAGGGCTCCACCCATGAAGGGTCCACGAAGAAGCAACCTTGTCTATCCCACCATGGCTGTCGCCCATGAAGGACTTGCCTCACTAGCGGTAGATCTTCACGAAGTAGGCAATCTCCTTGCCCTTACAAACTCCTTGGTTCAACTCCACAATCTTGCCAATCTAGGAGACATCACTCTCCAGGAAGTAACAAATGGTGTGTTGATGATGAACTCCTTGGTCTTGTGCTTCAAATGATAGTCTCCCCAACATCAACTCTCTCTCACAGGATTTGGATTTGGTGGAAACAAGATTTGAGTGGAAAGCAACTTGGGGAAGGCTAGAGATCAAGATTCATATGGTAGGAATGGAATATCTTGGCCTCAACACATGAGTAGGTGGTTCTCTCTCAGAGCTGGTAAGTTGGAAGTGTAGGTTTGTTCTGATGGCTCTCTCCACGAATGAAGAGGAGGTGGAGGGGTATATATAGCCTCCACACAGAATCTAACTGTTACACACAATTTACCAAACTCGGTGGGACCGAATCAACAAACTCGGTTTGACCGATTTAGTAAACCTAGTGACAGTTAGGATTTTCGGTGGGACTGACATGCAATTCGGTAGGACAGATATGGTTAGGGTTAGGGCATAACATAATCTCGGTGAGACCGATTACACAAACTCGGTGAGACCAAATTTGGTAATTAGCTAACCAGAGAGTTGGTCAGGTAAACTCGGTGGGACCGATTCGCTCTTTCGGTGGGACCGAAAAGTTACGAAAGGGAAACAGAGAGTTTACATTGCAATCTCGGTGGGACCGATCGCTCACTTCGGTTAGACCGAAACATTACGAAGGGAAACAGAGAGATTACAATCCCATCTCGGTGAGACCGAGATCCCTATCGGTGAGACCGATTTGCCTAGGGTTTGTGGTAGTGGCTATGACAATTGAACTCGGTGGCGCCGGATAGAAAGAATCGGTAGGGCCGAGTTTGACTTTAGGTTTAGGTCATATGTGGATGTGAGAAAGTAGTGGAGGGTTTTGGAGCATATCACTAAGCACATGAAGCAAGAGGCTCATTAAGAAACACCTCATCCCTCCTTGATAGTATTGGCTTTTCCTATAGACTCAATGTGATCTTGGATCACTAAAATGTAAAATGTAGAGTCTTGAGCTTTTGAGCTTGAGCCAATCCTTTGTCCTTAATATTTTGAGGGATCCACTTCCATAATCCATGCCATGCCATTCATTGAGCTTTCCTGAAATATTTGTCTTGGAATAGCATTAGCTCAATGAGCTATATGTTGTTATGAATTACCAAAACCACCTAGGGATAGTTGCACTTTTAATCTCCCCCTTTTTGGTAATTGATGACAACATATAGATCAAAGCTTCGACAAATGATAATAAGATTGAAAAACATCGTCGCTTTGAGAAGTATGTGGTAAGCAAGAGCTTCCCCTAAATTTGTGCATGTTTTAAAATTTGCTTTGGACTACGAATGCACAAGGAATTAGGCTCATGGGTTACTCTTCCATTTCACATACATCTTGGTGGAGCGCTCAAAATAATAAAGATTGAATACATGCACTCATCACCAAGCACAGTGAATGATCATATGAGGATAAGTAAGATAATAACATATAACAAACATAAGTGTAGCTTATGATCAAACACATGATCATCAATGTCTCACAGGTAATAGCATAGTATCTCAAGCAATCAAAAGCAAACAAAGTTCAACCAAGAAGACAAGAGAGAACAAAAGCAAACTCTCTCTCTCTCGAAGCCTATGATCTATACATTTTACTCCCCCTTTGGCAACAAGTTACCAAAAAGTTCCTAGAAAATGCATAGGACTATATCGTCTCTTAGGCTTGGTCTTTTGCTGGTGGCGTAGAGATGGCTCCTTGGACGAAGACTTCAGTAGATGTGGAAGGATCTGAAGGAGTTGGTCTTTGGAGCTGGTTCTTACTGGAGCTGTAGCTGGAGCAGATGAAGTGACTTTGGTGACTGGTACTAGCTCTACAGCTGATCTCTGAGCTCGAGGCACTCTGGCAAATGCATCAGTTGTTGTCCTGCCCTTCCTCTCCTGCATATCATCCTGTAGCTGCTCTACAAGGTGAATCTCGATTACTTTGACATCAAGATCATTAAATTTTTGTTCCATGATTCTTTCCAGGCTCTCCTGGTTTTGAGTTAGGGTGGCCAACCCCTTCTCAATCCGCAGAGTTGATGCTATCAAGTAACCAAGCTGCTCCTGCTTGCTCTTCAGAAAGTACTCAGATGCCTCTGCTAGAGTTGGCATCTTTGGCAGCCTTCTCTTTCCTTGCCTTCTCCTTCTTCTCTTGAGCTTGTACTGATGATGGTTCATTCTCAGTCATGACAACTTGATTGTCCTCAAATTCAGGATAGAGAACTAAGTGTTCTTTATCCAATAGTTACTTCCCTGTGCCCATGTTTGAGTTAATCAACTCCTGGATTTGTGGAGCATATCCACAGCTCCTCTTTTGGTCTGCTGCTGTCCTCTTGATAGTTTCAACTATGAGGCTCATGACCTTGAATTTCTGGGGCACATCAAAAATGTGAAGCAAATTAATGCATGCCCTCCGATCATGTTGTGATCACCTGATTTGGGCGAGTGTGCCTTAGGATCCAGCTTGATCATTGGCAGCCCTGACAGAAGAAAATGAACTGATCCAAACTTGAAAGTCTCAAGTGCATCATCTGGGATCTCCTTGTACATCTGTGACATTGAGTTGTGATCCATCTTCTTCTTGGCATAAATGTCCAAGTCATATTTACTTCCCTTTGGGGCATTGATCAGACTTGCCCATTCCTCTATGGTTGATTGGTATCTCGTTCCTTCTGACATCCAAACTATCCTGCCATCTGGATAGAAATGTGATGTGGAGTAGAATTGCACAATGAGCTCATCATTCCAGTTTGTGAGCTTCTGCCGAACAAAATCTGCAACTCCACACGCACTGAAGCTGTCATATGCTCCAAGATAGTGTTCTTCATTCTCCTGAATGTAGGTCCAGTCGACCCACCTCATATCACAAACTATGGGCTTCTTATCCAATAAGATGGTCTCATAGAAGTCCTGCTGCTCCTTGGTGTGGAACACCGTAATCTACAGTCCTTCTCCTGGTGGCATATGGATCGACTCTCTTCATAGCCTCAACCCTAAATCTCTCCTGATCTTCATGTTCTCAGCCACAGGATGAGCATCATTGTGGTCCTGGAATCTTGGGTTTGAGCTTCCTTAAGACTTGCCCTTCTTCATCTTCCTCAAGACAACATCGTGCATTGGGGCCTTGTTCTTTTCAAAGAATGGTATACTCCTGGTATTCCTCTTAGGTGCACTCTTGGGCTTGGGGGCAGCTTTGGGTGCTACTTTGGGCTTTGAAGTGGCAGCCCCTGACTTTATAACATCACCCATCAGCTTTTGTGCCTTGGGTGCTGGTTCAGCAACCTCTTCTTCCTCTTCTTCCTCTTCTTCCTCTTCTTCCTCCATCATGGAAGGCTTTCCTATTACTCTGGCCATGGTCTTCTTGACCCTTTCCTTCCTTTTCTTTTCTTTAGCAGCAGCAGGCTCTTTGGGTTGGGATTCCAAAGATGCTTGAGTGGAGACTCTGGCTTTGGACATTGGTTGTCTTCCTGCAGGCCTTTTGATCTTCATTCCTGGCTTAATCGCAGCTTGAGTCATACTCCTTCTTGAGCACTTTCTTCTTTGAACTTGCCTCATCCTCAACAGCCACATAGTTCTCATCCTCGCACTCTGAGGTCTTCTTCTTCCTTGTCCTTGTGGCAGCCTTTGGGCAAATTGTCGGGAGTGCTTCGCTCACCTCATTTGAGCTGCTAGAGGGACTAGTGCCCTCACTCATGTGAATCTGCTCTTGACTTGTTACATTTGTCACTTTGGTCCGACATGCTGCACACCGACTCTTGACCTTGTGAATAGTTATAGATGAGGTAGAGTGGATGAGCATCACAAAATGCAAAGATTTTTGCAAAGAATGATTCAAAAACTTAGTTTTAGTTTTCCACAGAAAGCATTTCGGATCTACCGATTTTCAAACTCGGTGATACCGAAGCAGTTTTGGAACCTAAACTAGTGAACTCGGTCAGACCGAGCACAGTTCGGTGGCACCGAGACTACTAGGGTTCACAAAGTTTTAAAATCGGTCACACCGATTAGCAATTCTCGGTCAGACCGAGAGTTACTAGTGCAATGGCGTTAGCCAAATCGGTGGGACCGTGTTTTTCAACTCGGTGGGTCCGAGATGGTTTCGGCGGAAACCTAACCCTAAATTTTCGAATCACACCTATTCTAAGGATTGTTTTGACTGGATAGAGGTGTTTCAATCATGGCAAGAAGCATTATGAACACAATGTGCTGAGAATCAGACGAGGATAGCACTGTGATCGAGTTCATACCCTAGTTCAGCGGTGAACTCACTACAGCGGCAACGGCGGAGAAGAATTCCGTTGATGGCGGCGGAGACCAGCGACAGGAGGCGGCTGGCGATGAAGTCGACGATCCGGAGACCTAGTAGGCAGAGCGAGCTATGCGTGGGCGAGGAGTTTTGGAGAAAGTTTTCCAAAATTTTCCCGTGAGAATATATAGCCCGACACTGTCGGTGTGACCGAGTGGAACAACTCGGTGTGACCGAAAAGTTCGAATCGGTTGCACCGAGATGAAAACCTAGATCGACTTAGTAATCTCGGTATGACCGAAATGGAGGAATCGGTCAGACCGAAAATCACAAAGATGTTTTGGAAGTTTAAGTCTATGACGAATCGGGGACTCCGAGTGCTCCTTACACAGAGTGGTTCGAATCTGACTTGATCAAATTTTGTGATGTAGCATGAATAGAGTTTGAGACGAGAAAAGCATAGATAGCTAGAGAAGGTTCTTAGGCATTCTTGTCCATCCACTTGGCCAAAGAAAAAGAAGCCAATCAATCAAAACAACAAGTGGATGTCCTCGAATGAGTAAAATATTCAACCAACATGCTCACACAATAAAATGACAAATGAAATATGTGACAAAGCATGCACAACCAATTCTAGCATCTATCAAACAATTGGCGATAACTAGGTCATCTATATATGGGTATATTTACTTAGGAGTCAAATGAGAACATTTGATCATAGGTCATACTCATCGTTTAAGCTCAAGTGGGGTTACCACTTTTAGATAAAGCATTTATGTGTTCACATCATTAGAGTTGCTTTGACTCAATTCTTAGAGTTAAGCTCCCCTAGATGTGAGATCCCCCTTAGAGGGATAAACTAACCTTGGGTTTTGTCGATGATGACTTCATGTAGGTGTTGAAGATGTGGATGCTCAATGTTGATGTAGATCTTTTTGGAGCAAACCTTTGGAGTGAGTTGCACTTTCAATACCCACATGGGTTAGTCCCACAATGAACAAACAAGAATATCCATAGACATAGAGTGATGCACACACAAAATGATGTCCATGAAAACATTAGGTTACCTTGTCCCATGCCTTACCAACATGAGTGTTTGTGACTCCTTGAACTAGTGCAAGATATGAAAGGTGGTTGCATTTGTCCTTGCCATAATGATATGAGTGAAGAATGTTGGCGGAGTCACCCTCAAGAACTCTCTAGTTCTTCTTCTTGGGATCCACATCATCTTGATGGGAATCCTTGGTGTAGTAGTTGTACTTGATGAAGTAGAACTTGGCGTAGTCTTGGGAACCCACTTGACCAAGGCCTTAGGTGCTTCTTCAAATGCATCAATCTCCTCTTGAAGCTTGTCCTTGCCTTTGTTCTTGTGGTCTTGTGGTGGAAGATCATCTTTTGCTTGTGTTCCCTTGAAGGAAGTAGGATCATACTTCTCTTGTTGAGGAACAAACTTCGTCTTGGGGTATTGATCTTTTCCCACTCAACTCCATTGGCATTGAACTTTCGTTCAAAACCAACACCTTGATTCTTCCGGTGCCTTCCTTGCTTGCGTACGATTTCCTCAAATTGCTTACTCCCGGCAAGGCTCTTGTATACACCTTTCTCTATAATTCCCTTCAATAAGCTGTTTTCTTTCTCAAGTGTAACTTGGCTAAGAGGATCATTAGTGGAATCAAGAGAACTACTAGAAGCAACAATATTGGATTTAGCATTGTTATTGTTACTACTAGAAGAAGAATCTTTCTTGTTCTTGTTACTAGACTTGACTTGAGGCATGTAAGTAGATAAGAGTAAACGCTTGGCAATGTAAGAAGAACTTTTCTTATCGAGATCATCATTGATCGCTTTTAGGAACTCATGCTCTTGCTCAAGATTGAGCTTTTCAAAGCGTAACTTCTCATGAGCCCTTAAAAGTTCTCAATGATCTTCGAAGATAGTTTCATGAGCTAACTTAAGAGTGTTTAGTTCTTTAGTTAGACGCTCAATCTTCTCCTTATCATTGTCATTCGTTTCATCTTGATTAGCATGATTAATTGACGTTTCATCATAGTATTCATCACTAGAGTTGTCAACAAGTAAATCATCATCACCTAGCAACTCATCTTCATCACTATTAAAATCCACGTACTCGGGGTGTGTTACCTTAGGACCTTTGGCCATGAAGCATCTACCAATTCCTTCATTTGGTGATTCAAATATGTCATAGGAGTTGGTTGACACAAGCGCTAGATCGGCAACACCTTCATCTTGAATGTATTTGGAGTCGGAGTGACAGCTTCTCTCGGAGTGATTATCGGAGTCGGAGCCGGATACCCATTCACCAACGTGAGCTTGATGTCTTCGTTTTGTGTTGCTCTTTGATGACTTGTCCTTCCTATCCGAATCCTTGCTTCTCCGTGAGGGTCTTCGTTCATAACGATCATCTCTACTCCTTCTCTCTCTTGGTGGTGATTCTTCTCTTCTACTTCTTCTCTTGGGAGAATCTTCTCTTCTTTTGTAGGGTGCCGTACACTCATTGGAATAGTGTCCGGGTCTCCCACAATTGTAGCAGTTGCGCTCTCGACTAGAAGATGTTTTGTCATTGTAGGACCTTGACTTAGAGCTTCTTTCTTTGCTTCTACTCTTGTATAATTTGTTGAAGTTCTTCACCATTAAGCTCAATTCTTCATTGAAGTTTTGTTTCTCACTTGATGATGTGGGGGCTTCACATGAGGCTTTGTAAGCACCACTTGACTTGTTGTGAAGTTCCTCCTTATCCTTGACTGACATCTCATGAGCAACAATTCTTCCAATGACTTCTATTGGCTTGAGATCTTTGTAATTTGGCATCATTTGGATCAATGTGCACACGGTATCATATTTTCCATCCAATGCTCTTAGGATCTTCTTGATGATGAATCTGTCGGTCATCTCTTCATTTCCTAAGCCGGCAATCTCATTTGTGATAAGAGCAAGCCTAGAGTACATTTCAAATGACACCTTCACCATCCTTCATTTTGAACTTGTCAAGTGACTTTGGAGCACATCCAACTTGGATTCCTTGTGAGTCGGTACCTTCATGCATATCAATCAAAGTATCCCAAATTTCCTTTGCATTCTCAAGATGGCTGATTTTGTTGAATTCTTCGGGGCACAAGCCATTGAAGAGGATATCACAAGCTTGAGCGTTGTATTGCAGCATCTTCAACTCTTCCGTGCTAGCTTCACGGTTCGGTTCTCTCCCATCAAAGAATTCACCTTGCAAACCAATAAACACAATAGCCCAAACGGCAGGGTTCTGTCCGAGAATATGCATTTTCATCTTATGCTTCCAACTAGCAAAATTAGTGCCATCAAAGTAAGGACCTCTACGGTGATAATTTCCCTCGCTAGACGCCATACTCTCCTAGGTTGTGAAACCAAGGCTATGACCACCAAAAGATATGGAAATCAAAGCAAATGGAGACCAAAGCTCTGATACCACTTGTAGGACCTTGAAGTATGTCTAGAGGGGGTGATTAGACTACTTGACCAATTAAAAACCTAACCTTTTCCCAATTTTAGACTTTGGCAGATTTTAGCTATCTCTGAACAAGTCAAGCAATCTTCACAATTCAAGCAAGCATGCAAAGAGTATATAGGCAGCGGAAATTAAAGCATGCAACTTGCAAGAATGTAAAGGGAAGGGTTTGGAGGATTCAAACGCAATTGGAGACACGGATGTTTTTGTCGTGGTTCCGATAGGTGGTGCTATCGTACATCCACGTTGATGGAGACTTCAACCCACGAAGGGTAACAGTTGCGCGAGTCCACGGAGGGCTCCACCCACGAAGGGTCCAGGAAGAAGCAACCTTGTCTATCCCACCATGGCCGTCGCCCACGAAGGACTTGCATCACTAGCAGTAGATCTTCACGAAGTAGGCGATCTCCTTGCCCTTACAAACTCCTTGGTTCAACTCCACAATCTTGTCGGAGGCTCCCAAGTGACACCTAGCCAATCTAGGAGACACTACTCTCAAGAAGTAACAAATGGTGTGTTGATGATGAACTCCTTGCTCTTGTGCTTCAAATGATAGTCTCCCCAACACTCAACTCTCTCTCACAGGATTTGGATTTGGTGGAAAGAAGATTTGAGTGTAAAGCAACTTGGGAAGGCTAGAGATCAAGATTCATATGGTAGGAATGGAAGATCTTGGCCTCAACACATGAGTAGGTGGTTCTCTCTCGTAACTGGTAAGTTGGAAGTGTAGGTTTGTTCGATGGCTCTCTCCACGAATGAAGAGGAGGTGGAGGGGTATATATAGCCTCCACACAAAATCTAACCGTTACACACAATTTACCAAACTCGGTGGGACTGAATCAACAAACTCGGTCTGACCGATTTAGTAAACCTAGTGACCGTTAGGGTTTTCGGTGGGACTGGCATGCAATTCGGTAGGACCGATATGGTTAGGGTTAGGGCATATCGTAATCTCGGTCAGACCAATTACACAAACTCGGTGAGACCGAATTTGGTAATTAGCTAACCAGATAGTTGGTCAGGTAAACTCAGTGGGACCGATTCGCTCTTTCGGTGGGACCGAAAAGTTACGAAAGGGAAACATAGAGTTTACATTGCAATCTCGGTGGGCCGATCGCTCACTTTGGTTAGACCGAAACGTTACGAAGGGAAACAGAGAGATTACAATCCCATCTCAGTGAGACCGAGATCCCTATCAGTGAGACCGATTTGCCTAGGGTTTGTGGCAGTGGCTATGACAATTGAACTCGGTGGCGCCTGATAGAAAGAATCGGTAGGGCCAAGTTTAACTTTAGGTTTAGGTCATATGTGGATGTGAGAAAGTAGTGGAGGGTTTTGGAGCATATCACTAAGCACATGAAGCAAGAGGCTCATTAAGCAACACCTCATCCCTCCTTGATAGTATTGGCTTTTCCTATAGACTCAATGTGATCTTGGATCACTAAAATGTAAAATGTAGAGTCTTGAGCTTTTGAGCTTGAGCCAATCCTTTGTCCTTAATATTTTGAGGGATCCACTTTCATCATCCATGCCATGCCATTCATTGAGCTTTCCTGAAATATTTGTCTTGGAATAGCATTATCTCAATGAGCTATATGTTGTTATGAATTACCAAAACCACCTAGGGATAGTTGCACTTTCAGCTACACTATCAAGTAATAGTACTACAATAGTGGGCTCAAATAGCAATTTTGTCTCATGCAAGAGCCTGGCTATATGCGTGCTCCAAGGCTCCGCACCACGCCCCACCCCTACACAAAGACTGCCACGCGAGCGTTCACAACTGCCACGTTCGGGTTGCGCTTGGCTGTTCGCCTCTTCAAGAAGACGAACAATGATGTTACTACTACTTCTACAATAGTATCGAATCCACTGCTGCATGTTCGTCCACAGCGTGCGGGAGGGATAGCCACCGCGCGCATGGGCGAGGGAGAAGGCGTGTAGTAGTAAAATCAATCTTCTCCTCGTTGTACGAGTTGACGCGACACATCATAGCACTGGACCCACATGGTTGCCTCTAAACTTGGCTAAAAGACCCGCAGTGTACAATACTCCATTTGCTGCAACCTCTAACATTTACCCACCAAAAATTAAAATATATATTCCTGTCTTGACCAGATGAGCGTGCAAACTAGAATCACCAGAATGACAGGTAGGGCCAGAAGATTATTTTAATCAAAAAAAGCATGGAGCCGACCCCAACGATTTTAAGCTTACATGCACGGTACACGCTATCCTAGACTACTCTACAAATGAAACTGCCACACAAGTGTCCGGGCTGCGCTTGGCTCTTCGCCTCTTCGGGAAGTCGAACAATGATGGAGTACTACTACAGTGGAGGAGTACTACAGTATGCTTCTGGCCATCTGACACCGATTGAACTACTGCATGTCCACCGCGTGCGGGAGGGAGAGTGTGTAGCGAACGAAAGCTTCTCCTAGTCCTGCTAACCACCACACTCATGGGCGAGGGAGGGACGCAGCTTCATTGACTTACTGCTCCTGCCTTTGCGTCTATGACAGGTGGGCCAAACAGGTGGGTGGCCCACCTGTCATGCAGCCAAAGGCAGGTGCGGTTAAGGCGAGAGGGCGTTGTAGTAATGAAACTTCTCGGTCTTTTACGAGTTGACGCGACACATAAAAGCACTCACTCGGTAATATTTCAATAATTTGCATTTACAAATGCATTAGTTACTCCCTCCGTTCCTAAATATAAGTCTTTTTAGACATTTCAAATGGACTACAATATACGGATGTCTCTAGACATATTTTAGAGTGTAGATTCACTCATTTTGCTTCGTATGTAGTCACTTGTTGCAATCTCTAAAAAGACTAATATTTGGAAACGGAGGGAGTACAACGCATGCATGCATGTCGTGACTTTCCTTTTGATACTTGCATGTGTTGATATGATGCACCTTGCCAAATTTTGACTATAAATTTAGCTAACCAAATGTTCATGCATGTCACAAAAAATTACACATCATTGAAAACTATGTTCAAATACGAATCAAACGATATAATTTTTGTTAACATGCACTAGCATTTTGTTAGTTAAATCTTTGGTCAAAATTTAGCACCAATTACAAAGGGGCCCAATAAATATTGCACTCTCATATTTTATTTTG
The DNA here is from genome assembly GCA_021605145.1 of Aegilops bicornis. Taxonomy (NCBI): domain Eukaryota; kingdom Viridiplantae; phylum Streptophyta; class Magnoliopsida; order Poales; family Poaceae; genus Aegilops; species Aegilops bicornis. Next base: position 573,174,480 of record CM038670.1, on the reverse strand, counting down.
AGGATACTCCCACATACTCCATCCGTTCCCAAATATAAGTCTTTTTATAGATTCTAACAAGTGACTACATACAGAGCAAAATGAATGAATCCATACTTTAAAATATGTCTACATACATCCGTATGTTGTAGTCCGTTTGAAATGTCTAAAAAGACTTATATTTAGGAACGGAGGGAGTAGAAAATATAAATAATAATGCATGTTGGGGCAGCCCACGTTTCCGATAATTTTAGCGGTGGGCTTGTTCACAATTTTTACGAGGGGTGGTTGTTCATTTAATGGAGGGTCTTGTACCACACTTGAACGATACAAAGGGTGACCTGGCACACCGTAACACCACTTGGAATAAGCGGGTAGCTATCTCAAAAATCAATCAACAACTAAAAAAACGGCGACCTGGCACGTACACAATTTTAAACGATTGTTTTGATGGAGTGAAAAACGAAAACTACCCCACTACATATATATAGGCCGGAGCCTCCGCGCTTGCTTGCTAGGGTTGCTCTAGTCACACACTCTCATCCTCTCCAGATCTAAACAAGATAGTGGTGGTAACATTGTCTTTCTCCCTTCAAAAAACACTGTCTTTCTATCCTCACCGCTGGTTACAGATACGGACGTATCCCCCTCCACCGGTGAAGGGGAGGAGGGGCAGCGTTTAGGCCATCGTCGACAGCGAGGGAGGAGACCCACTGCCGGCCGCACCGTAATATCTGGCCGAGCGCCGGTGCGGGAGGTCCTCCGATCCCTTCATCGTTGCCCTAGTGTGGGCGGATCCGGCCTCCCGCCGCCCACCTATCCACATCCCGGCGACCTTCAGGTATATCTTCCTTCGAAACCGCCGTAGCTCTACTTCCCCAGCTCGCTGCGTCGCTGCATGTGCATCATTTTCTTCCTCTCAGCCCCTCTTGATCGGATGGTCCAACGTCACCTGTTTTTTTTCTATTGTTAGAGGTAAAGCTACTTCATGGAGTCAAATATTGTACTTGGTTCAAACAAGAAATAAAGTGGGGGTGTGGGAATTTAGTATGTGCATCGGACTTGGTACAAACAGGAAGGATAGGGGGTGAAAGTAGTACGGACTGGTCATCCAACCGGTCTCTTGGTCGAAAAGGGAAATATAGGGAAACGATGTACACAGTGGTATGACCAGGACTAGATTTGCTATCCACACATAAGATGGTTGCATGCATCATTATGATGCAGAGGCCGGGGGCACGCCTCCATTTCCAAAAAAACATAGGAGTAGGTGGCTAGAGTGAACAAAAATGGGACCAACCCAGATATGTTTCTTTGATGTTTGTTTCTCGGGGCAACAATCTCTGAATCACCACTTTATGCCCCGGTTTAGGTACATGGTGCTGGACTGCTGGTGCACCCATTGTCCCATGCCCTTATACCAAATATTTAGCTATTATTAATCTAATGCCCCTGGTAAAATGAAGCCATGCGACTGTTATAAGCCATGATAAGTTTAGCCAAATGGTTTTGCCTGTAATTGTTTGAGACGCTGACTGTTTCCTCTGTAGCTATTTGTGCAAACAGGGATATCCATTTCACCTAGTTGCTATTGTGACCTTTTGGTGCACTGCTGTCGGGGGATGGGTGCGACATATGCCAATGGATGGCTTATCATGGTGGGAGCGAGTAGAATGTCGCCAGTGCCCGGAAGCGGGATGAGGTGTAGACACGAAGGTCGGCGTACTTTACCCAGGTTCGGGGCTCTCCTAGGAGATAACACCCCTAGTCCTGCTCTGCGGGGTCTCCGCGTGATCACTAAGGCACAAGTGAATACAAAGGTGCTCCTCGAGCTGTGTGCTAGAGGTAGGAGAAGGCAAGGCTAGCTCTCTCCTTCCTATACGATCTGGTCTAGTTCTCTCAGGTTAAGAACCCTTTGCATGGGTGCCCTGGGGGGTTTATATAGGCCTACCCCCCCAGGGGTACATTTGTAATCTTGCAGGGTGTAGGACCTGGCTGTCAGCCTCTCCGGCCTCCGACTTCTCCGCTGGCTCCTGGGACCCGTCGACTGGTGGGCCCTGCCGACTGGTCTGGTACGGAGCCGACAGGCCGCTCCCGCCGCTTGCGGGTCTTGCCGGCTGCTGATCACTGTAGCCGTGTCTCTAATGACGCAGGCTTGGTCAGGGGGTCGTGGCTACAGCTCCGCCGCCTGGCGGGCGATTACTGTAGCCACTCCGTGTCTCGTCTGGTTAATGGCGCGTAGGTCCCGAGGAAGGGGCGGGCCGACTCCTAGGGGCCGACCTCCCTCGGGTCCGACTAGTAGAGCTCTTGGCCGTCTTCCAAACTCTCGCTGACTGATGGGGCCCGTCGTCCTGAGGCCGTATCGATAGGCCGTCGTGGGAGCAGGACTCCGCTTGCTGGTGATGATGTCAGGGATGGCATGGCAACAGTGCCACGTCGGGCGGAGATCTCCGCTGGTACAACGCATTGTGGCCACGCCAGCCCCTGGAAAGGGGAGGCGATGGGCTACACTGTAGCCATTCCCTGTCCCGTCCCCCTTGATGAGGGCACGGGCTTCACTGGCGCCGCAGGCCGACTCCTCGGGGCCGGCTTCTCTAGAAGCCGCCGGGTAGGAGTCGGCTTGTCTTGGCCTCGCCTCCAGGACTCGGCCGTTTATCGGCAGCCGTTGTTCCTCCACCGCCTCCGTATATGACTCTTCATCTTGGCGTCTTGAGGGGCACAGTCAGCCCCGATGTCTTGAAAGGTTCCGGGCTTCGGGTTATCCTACCCGTGGCCCATTACTCCGACAATAGTCCCCGAAGCTGATGAGGTGCCGCGGATGATCTACCGGGGGGCCTCAGCAGTTTCTTTCTCCGAGTGCTTGAGGTGGAACCTTGTTCGACTTCTGCTGGGCTGACTAGTAGGAGTCGGCCCCGTCCCAGCTGACTCGTCCAAATTTTGAATGCTTCGGCGGGATCCATGTGGCGTGCTAGCTAAGCTTCCAGGCCGCTGCCCGCTTCGGGTCTATCACGTGGCGACGAGCGGCTGGGCCAGTTTGCCCACCCACGCGCGCGACGGGACACGCCTACCAGCGGGGCCCGCCACTACCACGCCTCGGCATGCGAGCGGATCCACTTTGGCCGAGGTGGGCGGTTGAAGTTCCCGCGGAGTTACTGCGTGCAGTAACTTGCGCGATAAACGTGGGGGTGTGGGGTAGTGGGCGCAGTGAATCCCACGACCGCCCCCACGTCTTTGCAGCCCATGGGCCTATAAGTAGGTGGAGGTGGGGGAACGGCAGAGCACGCACGCCCCTCCTCCTCACTACTTCCTCTTTCTTCTTCCTCTCGCCGTTGCGCCCCAAGCTACGTTGAGCGTCGTGGTGATTCGTTCCCGATGAGCTCCTCTTCCACCATCACGCCCCCCGCGGTGTGCTCTGGAGCATGGGACGGTTCTGAAGTTCACGACGACCACGTCGATTTCCTCCACAAGACGCGTCGGCTGCCTGGCAAGGACTTCGTGCGGGTCCGCCTCGCGCCGAGGAGGGAAATCTCGCCGGCACCGAAGGAGGGCGAGCGGGTCGTCATCCGCTCGCACTGCCTGCGCGGCCTTGGCTTGCCGGCGAGCGGCTTCTTCCGGTCCTTCCTCGAATTCTACGGACACCAGCTGCACCACCTCACCCCGAACATGGCGGTGCTGCTGTCTGCCTTCGTCACCTTGTGCAAAGACTTCCTCGGCGTCCTCCCCACCATCGTGCTCTGGGGGGAGTTCTTCTACTCCAAGCTCGGCACCCACGTCGCAGGCGTGCCGGCCCAGTGCGGCGTGTTCATCACGGTGCGGAGGTCGGGGGCCGACAATCCGTTTCCCCCAATCACGCTGATAAAGTTGGTGAAGATGTAGCAGCGGTCGTACTTCTACATGAAGAGCGTCTTCGCGGAGGGCGACTGGGTCAACTTGCCGGCTAACGCAGCCGGCCCGCCAGCTGGAAGGCAGCCCAACTGGTCGTACCGGGCCAGGACGCTGACGCCTGCTGGAGCCGCTGCCATCGCGCGGCTCCGAGTGCTGACGCAGTCGGAGGGCCTGACCGGGCCTGATTTGCTGGCCGCCTTCATGGCGCGCCGAGTGCTCCCGCTCCAGGGCCGTCCTCACATGATCTGCCAGATGAGCGGACATCGGGACCCGAGTCGGCTGTGCACCAAGGAGATGCCTCACACAGAGGTAGCCTACATGGTGAACTATCTTGCGAACTGCGAGCTCATGGAATAGTGGCGGTTTGGCAAGGAGCCGTATTCACGCGCCGACCCTCCGCCCATGGTGAGTTATCTTTTCTTTTTTCTCTGTCTCTTTGTTGCCGGGTCCGTCTTTTCCAGTCTGACCAATCGGCCTTTGAATAGAGCCCCCTCCTCCAGCCAGCAGCCGGCACCGCGGGACCGGACCGCGAATTCCTCCCCGACCGGGCGGAGAGCAACGTCCACGACCCCGACTTGGGGCACCGGCCTTGGAGGACGACGCCGAGGGAGGAGGCGGCGAAGCAGGCGGCTCAAGGCTCGGAGCCAGCCTCGAGGACTGGCTTGACGACGACGCGGGGGAAGTCGCCCCGCGCCACCAGCCGGGAGCCGGCCAGCCAGGCGCGAGCTCTTCTACCGCGCCGGACGCCCAAGGCGGCGCGAAGAAGCGCAGGGCCACGCCGAGGTTATTCGGCAGTCGGCCGAAGAAGCCCAAGGGCTCGGCCGCAGTGACCAAGCGGGACGAAGCAGCCACGAAGGCTAACCGCTTCCACAAGGAGGTGAAGATGCCGCAGCTGGTTTCTGCTTAAGTACTACCTTCCTTTGCACCTTCATTTTTTTTCTTCGTTGATCTTGTCTGAGTTCTTTTGCTTGTTTCCCTTGGTTCAGGGCTCCCCTCTCTCTTGAGAAGGTGGTTGCCGCCTCCATCGTGGGGTCGGCGGAGACTTCCGCCACCACTCGGCGGATCGACCCCGCCGCCGACCTCCGGGAGGCGAGAGAGTGGAACGCACGAGAAGTGCGTAAAGAGCGGGAAGCCACCCTCCTGGAGAAGGCGGAGGCCGAGAAGACGGAGGCCGCCGCCCTGAAGAAAATGGTGGAGGTCGAGGCCGCCGACGCGGCGAAGAAGCAGGCTGACGAAGCCGCGCACCGCCAGTCAGCGGTTTTCATCACTCCTCTGAACTCCATGCCGCCACCTCCATAGTTCACGGTGCAGACTGGGGAGGTCGGCGACGAGAACCCGATCATGGAGAGAGAGGACGGTGACACCACCATGCCGGACGTGATCGTGCCGCCACCGCCGCCGTCCGGGAGCATGCAAGGCGGGCAGCCGGCGGACCCGCCGGTGCCGCCAACTCAAAACGAGGTGCGACGGGCCTGGTCCTCGAGGTCGGCACGCCGACGCGTCGCCGTCTTGCAAAGGCGGCTTCGGCGCCGCACCCTCTAGAGATTGGCGTCGCGAGCTCCTCGTTCCTGGACACTGAGGCGACGAGCACCGCGCCCACTGGGTGGGTGCGGGGAGGCGGGACGGGCCTGTTGAACCGGGCGCTTTTGGACGTCCAAGTCAAGATCCAAGCCGAGGGCGAGGCCATCAGGAACTGCAACAAGGCGCATCTGGCATCGCGAGAGGCCGTTCGGGTGCGTTTCCTTCTTCTTTGCTTCTGTTTCTTGTGCTTCTCGGTGGGGGCGCGCCAGCGCACCCACTGGGTGTAGTCCCCGAGTTTCGGGCCGGCTGCTGAGCAGGCGGCTCGGAACTCTAATCGGCGAGTTCCAAGCACTAACACTTATCTGAATTTTTTGTCACAGGACTACCACAATCTTCGCGTGACCGCCTTCAACTCCAATGTCCAGGAGCTGGCTCAGCGGACTGCCGACTTGTCGGAAAGCCGAAGTAAGTCCTCTTCTTTCTCTGCAAGGGCGCTGGCGCACTAAGAAGTCAGTCCCGCGATTCGGCCCGACTGCTGAGCAGTCGGGCCGGATCTCCCCGGCCACTATTCTTCTTTCTGTTCAAGACTCCTTTTTTTGCGGGGGTGCGCTGGCGCACCCCCGGGCTGTAGTCCCCGAGATTCGGGCCGATTGCTGAGCAGTCGGGCCGGATCTCCCCAGCGACTGTTCTTCTTTGTTGGCAACTAACACCTTGTTTTCTTTTTTCTTCCGGAGAGGCCAACGCCACCTTGCAGCAGCAGCTGGGCGAGGCCAACACCGCGCTGCGTGCTAAGGAGGAGGAGTGCAGCAAGCTGGCTGAGGAGCGCGACCGGCTGGTCACGCAACTGGATGAACAAAAGGAGCTCCTCAAGAAGGCCCGGAAGGAGGCGGAGGACAAGGAGACCGGCCTCCTTGCCGAGTTCGAGAGCGAACGCTCCTCCTGGACTGACAAGGAGGCGATGCTGACTTCCGGCTTCCACGAGATCGAGGATATAGTCGATGGTGAGCCTCTCCCATTTTCCTTCTTTGAGTTGTCGGCTGTTGGTCGAGCCGGCTTCTAGCCTTTAATTTTGTTCTTTGTTTTCTGTCTTGGCAGACTTCTTCCCTGGCCACTTGGACGCCGTCAACCAGGCCATCTAAGCTGATCACGAAGGGCGGAGGGCGGACGGCGCGGAGATCACCGCCGACGCCCCCCGAACCCTTGGCGAGCAAATCCTGAGCATCGAGGACCGTCTTCGGCCGGCTCACCGGATGTTGCGCCGGCTTCAGCGTGTCGGCCTTGACGATTACCGCCTGTGGCGGACATGCCGGCACCGCTGCCTCCCAACCGGCATCGTGGCCGGAGGTAGCGGTCGGCCGTCTTGAGGCCTGGAAGGGCTCTTCGGCCCGGGCTTGAGCGTGCCGGGCCTTGGAGTTTGTCAAGCCGTGGTATCCTTGGCTGAGTCTAGCCCAACTAGCCACATTCCGGCTAGAAGCTCGAGAGGAGTTGGCGGTCGTGGAAGATGATCTCGTCAAGCGCGCGGCATCGATCGCCGAGTACACCGACACCAGCATTTTCGTCCTGGAGCGGGCTGAGAATGGCGCAGAGGCGCTGCCGGAATGGTTCGGGCTGAACACGGAAGACGGCGAGGACTCGGCGGAGATGATCGACTCCAACAGCGAGGAAGAAGGCGAGGCGGAAGAGGGAGATGAAGAGGAGGCGCCAGAGGTCGGAGCGGACAGCCAGCCTCAACTTGACCGCGCCTCCAGCAACGAGCCACGCCCGACCGAGCCAGCTGCCGCCGGAGGCGATCAAGCAGAGACCGACCAACCGGCCACTCCGGCAATTAGCACCGCCGACTCCTCCGATCCTCTGAACCCTTCTGCTGCTTCCTAGGCCGCCACTTTATCTTTTACTTCGCTTGTCTATCAGTCTCGGTGAACTTGTTAATTTTGCACACTTCCACCCGCGGGGTGTATCTTGAACTTTGTTGAAGATTGGCCAAGGGCCTTTGCTATGTAAATATTTTTTTCGAGTTCTATCTTTTCTTGCTTACTGCTCTTTGGCTTTTTCCTTTGCCGCCTTCCCTTGGTTGCCATCTTGCCAGCCAAACAGCCGCTCTCATGGATCGTTCTTTGGGTCAAGTACTTAGCTACTTTTGGGAAGGCAAGTACTTAGCCGCTTAGAGTTCTTTAGCAAGTTGAGTAGAAAACGGCTGGCCGGCTGCTCAACAGTCGGTCGTAAAAGGCTGGAAGCCGGCTTAAACTATGCACATGCTTTGAGTCCTTAGCCATTTTCATGTGGGCACCCTTTATACCTTGCTCCTGCCCACAACACAGTCGCTCTCCTAGCTGCGGCTTCTGGCAGGAGACGGCTTAAGTGTCACACATTACTTGTCCGGCTGCAGGAAGCATTTCATAGTTCCAGGAGGCAAGTCGCCGGGCCGACTAGTCGAACCCGGTGCCAAGTGGCATAATGAAAAAATAACATACTCATAGGCATAATTCTTATCATATAGATAAAGAAGGGCAGTCCCCAAGCTCTTCTCGGGGGAGCCGGAGTCTTTGTACTTTAATACAAAATGTAGCGTGGTACATACTGCATTTAACTGTAAAATCTTCGGAGGAGATTTGCATTCCATGGCCGCTCCTTCTCCTTGCCGGAGTCGTCCACTACAAAAAAAAGACACATCCGTGACATTTTGGGCCGAACGAATTTTTTTTCTGTCATACATATGACACTTCTATGACAATAATTGTGACAAAACCTGGTATCATCATAGATGTGGTGGGTTCCTACTTCTATGACAAAAAATCATGACAGAAAATGGGCTTTTCATCCAGGCGGGCGGAGGCATAGCGCATGACATTCTTTGGGCCGTCCATGACGAAAAAACCGTGGTAGAAGCGAGGGGAGGAAAATTTCGGGAGTTGCCGTTCACGGTGGGAGGTCGGGCGGAGCGATGCGCTGCGTTTCTCGTGACGTCTGTGGCGTGTGTGCGGCGTTGGCTCTAACTAAAGCCGAGCACGGCGTTGGGCTCTAATCAACCCGGCGATTACCGCAGTTACACGTTCATGAACCCGAGCGATCGATCGATGGCTGTTAATTGAACCCAATGGAGCGATTCCTTCGCTACTGCTGCTAACTGAAGCCGATCAATGCTGCCTCTGGGATGAATAGTGAGTGTTGCGGGGGGTGGGGGGTTGGATGAGCGATGGCGGTGGCGTTGCCTCTGGATGAACAGGAACCCGTGGTGTGGAGGGCTGGATGAGCGATGAAGCGGTGGAGGGTGGTTGAACAAGAGCCGGTGGAGTAGCGCCGCGATGGAGGCTGGATGAACAGGAGCCCGTGGAGGCCGGAGGAGGTCGACGATGGAGATGAACAAGTATCCCTTGCGGTCCTGCTTTTGCGGTACGCCCACACCCTCCCCCGTTTCGACCATATAGCGCTCCAACACAAGTCCGTTTCATCCGTTTTGCGGTACGCCACACCCCTCCCGATGAACATGACCCCCGTTTCGACCGTAGCGCTCCAACACAAGTCCGTTTCATCCGTTTTGCGGTACGCCACACCCCTCCCGATCAATAGGACCCCCGTTTCGACCGTAGGAGGTCCGATTCCTCCGTTTTGCGGTACGCCAGGCCCCTCCCGATCAACAGGACCCTGTTTCGAATGTGGCCGGTCGAACGCAAGGCCGTTTCCTCCGTTGTGCGGTACGCTAGGCCTCGTTTCCATCGCCTGTTTCGTCCAAGCCCTCCCGATGAACACGACCATGCATTCCGTTCCGACCCAGCCGGTTGGCTCCCCATCAACACGACGACGACGTTGTTTCTCCGTTTCGACCGAGCCATGTACGTATGCACGATAGGCGTTAGAGACCCTGCCCATATGTACGTACGTGGCCGTATTTTCTTTCCTGCACCCTCGCCGCTGTACATACGTGTACATGCTATGTGCGCGCCTCTACATCTACGACACGTGAGCGCCTCTACATCGACCAGTATGTACGTACACGTTCGCGACCAGAATGACAACGCAACATACGCTTCGACCAGGTGGGTCCCGACTGTCAGGCACTTCCTTGCGTGCGAAGATGTAGCTGGTGGGTCCCAGCGGTCGGCGAATCGTTTTTGCGGACGCACTTCCTTGCGTGCGAAAGTGTAGCTGGTGGGTCCCAGCAGTCAGGGGGAAATGTTTTTTTCGTGAAATATGGTGGCCCGTCCGGTGGGTCCCCGCTGTCGGGTGGAGGAATAATTATTTTGCGCATAATAAGGAGGCACTTCCTTGCTGCGGCCGTGGACCCAGCTGTCGGCCTCTCCACATACAGTCCACGTCCGATGGAAGTCGTTCCTTGACCATGTTGACCACGCCGCGCCGAGAGCACCAGGGTGGTGGACGACGGCGAGGCCTAGGAAGGGGCGGCGAGTCGGGAAGACGCGACGAAGGATGCCCACGCGTGAAGGAGTACGAGGTTCACCGTTCGCTGCGGTGTGAGGTTGCCGTCGCCACAGAATAACAGGGGGTGTGGGTGAGTAGAGGGATGGACTGGCCATCGGTGGGAGTAGTAGAGGGCGGTGAGGCCTCCGCCGCATCGCAGCCGGCCACAAAAGGCAGGAGCACGAGGCACGACCGGCGCTGGTTTGGGCGGCTGGAGCAAGAAGACCAGAGGTTGAAGAAGCACTATGGCCGTTTTATGGACATCGTATGGTCACTGGAGCTACAATCGTGCATATTGACTAAGTTGACAAAGCCCTCTGTCCCCGTCAACTTAGTTGGCCCACAAGTCAGCCTCCCACAAGGGAACGACACGGAGGTAGGGAAGACCCAATAGTTGTTTCCCACGCGGAGGGGAGTATGACTGAACGAGGGTTTACTGGTTCGTCTTCCGTCGCTGGAGAATAACAACAGGTGTGGGTGAGTAGAGGGATGGCTAGGCCAGCGATGGGAGTACGGTGGGGCGGTGAGGCTGCTGTGGCTGACCGGCCCGTGAGGAGGAGGAAGCAGCAGTCCACTTGGCGCTTGTTTGAGCGGCCGGAGCAGGAAGAGCAGAGATTGAAGAAGACGACGGCCGTTGGATGGCTATCCAACGATCCTTTGCTTGTCGTCAACCTTTTTTAGGAAAGCCTCAAATCTGTGGAAAACAGCATACAACCCATCTGCCATTATTTCTAATAATTTACAGCCCATTTGCTAATTCTTAAGGTTTTTTGGAGCCCATATTCTTTTTGTTAGCATTACAGCCCATATTGTGGCCACGGTTAAAAAAGCATACGAAAATTTGCATATTTTGGTGCGGTCCGAACTGTTTTTAATCCCGAAATTTCGACTCACATTCAAACTGATTTTAAAACTAAATGTATATCAATATAAAATCCAACAAATTCTCCATGCATAAAAATTAATGTAATTTAAAATCTCCAAATGAAAAAAAGATATTTGAAACTAATTGCCGCTTTGATGTGTTTTGAAAATGTACAGCCCATTTCTCATTACTGATGGGCCATTTTCTCGGCCAGCCGAATGAAAGCTCTCCTCGTCTTGAAAGATTTGCAGCCCAACAGGCACGACAAAGCGACTTACTTGGCAAATCACAAAAAAACTGGGTTGTGGCCGTGGACCCGGTATCACCCTCTCCACGTCTGATACTCTTCCGATGGAAGTCGTTCCTTGAGCACGTTGACCACGCCGCTCGGAGAGCACCACGGCGGTGGACGACGGCGAGGCCTAGGAAGGGGACAACACGGAGCCGGGGAAGACGCAGCAGCGGAAGCCCGCGCGGAGAGGAGTATGAGGGTTCACTGGTTCGGCTGCGGTGTAAGGCTGCCTTCGCCGCATGGCCTGGCCAGCGGTGGGAATAGTAGGGGGCGGTGAGTCCTCCGTGGTAGCACAGCCGGCCACGGGAGGCAGGAGCATGAGGCACGACCGGCGCTGGTTTGGGCGGCTGGAGAAAGAAGACCAGAGGTTGAAGAAGCACTACGGTCGTTGGATGGACATCGTACGGTCACTGGAGCTAGAATCGTTCATATTGACTAAGTTGACAAAGCCGTTCGTCCCCGTCAACTTAGTAGGCCCATTAAGTCAGCCTCTCCCACCAAGGTGGGTCCCAGCTATCAGGGGGAGTATTCATTTTTTTGTGCGTAATAAGGAGGCACTTCCGGTGGGTCTGAGCTGGCAGCGAGGGGGACGTTTTTTTCGCGAAATACGGTGGCCCGTCAGGTGGGTCCCAACAGTTAGGGGGCAAACGTTTTTTCGCAAAATATGGTGGCCCGTCCAGTGGGTCCCTCGCCGCCGCTTGGAGGAATCATTATTTTCTGCGTAATAAGGAGGCACTTACTTGTCTGCGGTCAGGACCCAGCCGAGACTCTCCACGTCTGATATACTTAGATGGAAGTCGTTCCTTGACCACGTTGACCTCGCCGCGTTCCGTTGCATGCATGCGTCGGCGTGATGCGCTTGTCGACCTCTCACGTGACAAATATCTTCCGATGACTCGGTTGTTGACCACGTTGACCATACCGTGCCGAGCGCACTGCAGACCGAACGACCCGAGATGGGGAAGACGAGGCGGTGGAGTCGCAGATGGAGAGGAGTGGGAAACTTCATCGGTTCTGCACGCAGCAAAGACAGCCACGGTGCCGCCCACGGGAGACAGGAGCAAGAACAGAGGTTGAAGAAGGAGCACGGCTGTTGGATTAACATCCAACGGTCCAGCTGCTAGAATCATTTGATTAAGTTGAGAAAGCCATGCGTACACGTCCGCTTAGCAGGCCCACAAGTCAGCCACCAACCGGCGGGTCCCAATATCAACGGGATGAATAATTTTTTCGCAAAACAAGGAGGCACTTCCTTCCGTGCGAAGATACATCAAGTGGGTCCCAGCTGTCAGGTGGAGGAAACATTTTTTTCCAGCTTAATAAGGAGGAACTTTCCTTGCGTGCGACCATGGACCTCATGGGTCCCAGCCGTCAGGCTCTCCACGTACAGTCCTTTTCCGATGACTCTCATTTGTTGACCACGCCGCACCGAACACAGTGAGGCGGTGGACGACGGTGAGGCCCCGGACGGGAACGACTCGGAGATGGGAAAACGCGGCAGTGGAGTCGCAGATTGAGAGGAGGAGAAGGGTTATAACTGGTTTTGTTGCAATTCATATCAAACTCAGGTTCACAGGACACGTTCATATTCATAGCCAACATTCACTATCAACAACTCAAAAGATTCATATATACACAAGCTCATCATATCTATGCATCCAAATGATTGATAGATCACACGACAATATTCATACATAATTCAGAAAAAGATTCAGATATACACATGTTCAGTATGTTTATGCATCCAAATGATTGAGATCACAGCCAATATGATCCATGGACGAACTTTAGTTACCTAGGGTACAAACTGGTAAATGGTGTTCAATCAGAGGTACTTCTTGCTAAAATTAGTTCTTGTACGAGTAAACTTTTTGAGTACATAGGAGGCAGCATGCATAATCTGAACTTTGCTTGTAGGTTTATCCTCAAATAGTGGCCTCGTCTTGAAGCGGGAGGTTTGAGCAACTTGGCCACTACTTTCATCCAACTAGTTTACTGGCTCATCTTGGTCCTGTATCTCGCCAAAATTCTACATTGCAGACGAGAAAGGAGGCGGTTGAGAAAATGTTCAACTGAAATGGAGCATCCTTGGCGTGCAGACTGATTAAGTCCCAGATGAATATACGCGTCAACCAAGTTGTCTGGAATCTTTAGACTCCATGCCATATAGTTCGCTACCATATGTGCCGATAACCAAAAGGCACAAGTTGGGACCAAAGACTGGACTGCGTTTTTCTAGGCTATGCACCAAGCAATATTTTTGGCGTTCACTCTCCTAATACTTGGAGTTTGACAATTGGTTGACGCTGGTTGATACTCGAATGAATATAGGCACTTCTTGTCAACATCGATGCTTGTCTGAGTGAACTTTGGAGTACATAGCAGCAAAGATAAGTACCTGTCCATCTCGATCATTTTGTGCAGTTCTCTTGAAATCACCCGATGTAATGATTTGCTGCGAAGTTCAGCTCCAAATTACTCCTTTATGAAATCAGCAAACAGTAGCACAATACCAAATTACCAATACATATGATGTGCACAATAATCGTGGATAAAGACCAAGACCAACCTGTGTGAGGTAGCATATCAATTACTATTTCCTTTGACCGAAGCCGAGATAAGCCAAGCGATCGACAAAGAAAGGAAGAAAGCAAGCGGATATTAGCGATGCAGTGAAAGGACGGAAGGCTGTCGAGGCAATGAAGCACCCAAAGTTTTTGTGCAGTTCCACCAAAATCGAGCATCCTGTTGGCACATATATTGAGAGAGTGAGATTACGGTAATAGTGGGACTAGTTGATGAAACATACACTAACAAATAGAAGCACCCTGATTATCTTAATGGGTAAAGTTAGCAACATAGTAGTCTTGCTCAAAGAGAGGTATTAGTTTATTTAATCAGTGCCAATTAGCTCAACTCAACACTCAAAGCATTGCCATTTATCATAGGTTGCAAAACTTAAAAGTGCAAAGATAAAGGAGTTTCTCATGACAAGAGTAACGATACAAATAGAGATGACAAGAAACTAATATGGATGAAGGCCTTAGGCCCGTACCAACCTCGAGAAAAAAGCTTATTCATGTAGTCCCATAAGAGATGATAAAGCACTCATTGGAATCACACAATAGTATATATTTTTGTGCACTTCAAATGTATGGTTGAAATCACTCTTGTTTACCAAAGGCTTTGAGATTATATCGAAAGATTATCAAGAACTTCCATCAGAGTTAAAGCACTGGCTGGGATACATTTCATTGTATTGTCTTGTGTAGTTCCACTAAAATGTATGATTGGTACAACATGATCCCAGTTTGCACAAGTAGGAACAAGGTGAAACCTTCATTAGCTTAGTGGGAAAGGATAGGAAGACATTAGCATATTACTCAAATAGTAGCATCAAATTCATGATGGACAATACGCAAAACATTGCCTCATTGAACCAATGGCAATAAATTGACATGCAAAACAATAGCACTATTATGTCATGACACTAATAATATTCCCTCCCTGCTCCACCACATGATTCACCTCCTGTAACATCCCAAATTTTCAATTTGGAATGTTATACATTAAGTCATCATGCATATCATATTTTCTTGCATTTTTCCGATCCTAGAAAATTTCACGCAACTCAAGGACCCTCGGAGAGAGTTGGAGATTTCATTATTTTCATATTTGAGCTTTCTCAAATTTTGACGAATTTATTTATTTTATCTTCAAATATTTTTCCGATAAAAAAATAAGAGAGGGAATAATATGACTTTCCCAAAAATTTAGGAAAAATGAAGATTTAATAAATAAATCAAATTTTGGGATTTTCGAAGTTCATTTGCTTTAGGGAAAAAATGAGTATTTTAAAAATATGCATTTTGGCCCAGATTAAAGTTCATTTTGTTCGACTCATTTTAGGAGTCGGGAAATTTATTTTATTAAATTTGGAGTTCGTTTATATTTTATTTTATTCGCTTTTTCTCTTGAGTTTAAAAAAATGCCGCGCCCTTTGGGCCAAGGGCCCACTGCCCAGCCTCTCCCGCCTTGGGAGTCCTCGCCGCCCGCCGAGTCCGCTCGGCCACGCCTCACGCCCCTCCCCAAGGCACCCTCCTCCCTCCTTAAAAGCCGCCGACTCACCCCACGCCGCCGCCACGCCACCTGACGCCGCCAGACGCCACCGCCGTCGCCCGACGCCGTCTTGACGCCCACGCCGACCCGCCGACCCGCCGAGCCCGTTCGCCATGGCGACCTCGCCGGAGGTAGCCGCGCCACCCTCCCCGGTCCGGTTTTGTTTTTTTAAAACCTTCCGGTTTTCTTTCCGTTGTTCGGTTTTTTAAAAAAAAAACCTAGATCGGTTTTTTTTTGGTTTAGTTATTTAGTGAACGTTCACCGAGCCGTTCGTTTTAACGAACGCGTTCACCGGTTAGTTTCTGTTAACGAACGTCCGTTCGTTTAACCGTTCGTCGTTTTTCTTTTTAATCGGATTTAATCCGATTATTTTCCGATCTCGATTTCAGATCCAATCTTCAATCTAGTTTATTTTCTCGCTCGTTTATCGGAATCAGGTGATTCAAGCGCCTGGAGTTTCGTTTCAAACTGTCGTTCGACTAATCAACTTAAACAAAGTTTTGCTACTGTAAAATTTGACCTAGTTTCAAATTGCTAGAACCGAGTCGTTTTCTTTGGACGTTTGACTTTCGTTGCTTTATTTGATTCGATTCTTTTTGCAAACTGTGGTTCTTAAGTTGAACTTTCTGGTCGATCTTCTATTCGAGATTTACCTGTGCATTAGATGAGTACTTATTGTATGCTTGTTGTTTGTCTGCGATAGATCACCCGGAGTGCGCCGCTTGTTACTTCGAGTCTCTAGGTTTCGCGGATCGTCAGCAAGGCAAGTAACACTTGATCATACCTTTTCTACTACCCAGTTTTATGCATTAGATCAATCCTCAAACACTTGCATGATTAGGATCTAATTAAATTGTGGGATGGGAAGTAGATTGAGGTAGTACCTATTACCTGTTTTACTTATGAAACCTTTGGGAGTTACTTCTACGTTTGCTTATTATGCCATGCTATGCTAGTAGACGTGGATTGGGTGAGTGATATCCATGACAGATGTGAGATTGTTAATTTAATGGTTTATCTAAGGTGGCAACTTAAACACACATCTGGGTGGATTGAGGCACCTGGTTTCTATCGGGACTTGCCTGTTTTTCTTCGGACCGCCACCCTGGCTCTAAGGGATCATGATATTATTCAAACTAGAAACTTCTGTGTGCAGCCACAAGCCATTATGGGCTCTGGCATAGTTGAGTAAGTCGTGCGAACTCTTATAGTGGTGGACTAGCAGATGTAGGGGATGTAGGTGTATCGGTCCACCCATCGTAAGGTGCTAGTGCTTCTGAAAGACTGTGTCTCGGTCATCCGTCTCTCAAACACCATGTAGTGCGAGAAACCAAACGGAGGCGATCGAGTCTTGTGGGGAAAAGTGCTAAACCTCTGCAGAGTGTATAAACTAATCATGATTAGCCGTGTCCCCGGTTATGGACATCTTGAGTATCTAGTACTTGAATATCATGTGAATCTCAACATGTTACTCTAATTAATGTTATTGGAGCACTTTTAATTGGGATTGAGGATGCTGTCAACCATTCTCAATGTTTAACAACCACCATGATAGTTAAACAAATTTATTCCTTTGCAGTAGGGAAAAACTAGCTTTATGCAAAACTGTAACCGTAGAGCTTTACCACCAGCCATATATGCATGTAGTATAGGCTTATTTCCTACATTACTCTCTATGTGTTACATTGCCAAGATATTCCATGTGTGACCGAATTGCTGGCTGCAACTTTCATGTTGCAGACTTTTCGCATTTACAGTAAGGTGTTTAGGTCGTGGTTCTATACTCGATGATGCGGTGGAGTTGATGGACTCACTTATCTTCCAAGTCTTCCGCTGTTATCGTTATTAGATGGCCTTAAGCCATATTTATTGTAATAAGTCCTCTCTTGGACAACGTTGTAATAAGTGTGTGATTGCTACTCTGTTATAAATCCTTCAAGCATCGTGTGGTGTCGGCATTATCGATCCAGGATGACGCCTGAGCACAGAGACTTGATCCATTCGGGTCGGGTCGCTACAGAGATGGTATCAGAGCACACGTTGACTGTAGGACACAACCACTAAGTTAAAGCCATAGATCACTACTCTCTTCTCGATTTCTAACTCCTCATCTTTTCCACTCTTTTAGGATGAAGGACGCGAAGATCAAGTACACCCAACCGGATGAAGGCACACCTTTTGGATTTCACTTGAAGGAAGTCACTAAGTACTTGAACATTGGACTACCAAGTTTTACCGGGACGTTCAACGCCACTCTGCCTGAAGAGGAGCGCTGGAAGATTCAAGCTCATGTACCAGGAAGGACGTTTGCCCCAATCACCAAGCCTATAGATAGTGTTTTCAGTGCACCAACATGGAGTCTGGGAAAGAGCATGGCAACTCATATCACCATGGGACGCATTGGAGAAGTTTACCAAGAAGACCTCAAGGACACCATCTATCAGATTTGCGGACGCCGAGACGAACAATGGGAGATAGTCAGCACCAAGAAGGACCAATCCATTGCAGCTTTCATCCAGGACTTAAACCAGCACATTCGACGCCAGGAGAACCAGATGTGCAATGATATGCTCGAATTGAAGAATGCGAAGGGAAGGATCGTCGAACTTGAAGGAGAACTAAAGTCTACACGCAAGGACTACATGGACGAGATCGTAGCGTTAGCAAGACACAATAACGATCTTAAGTATGAGATTGAAGAACTCAAGAAGAAATTGGCACTCAAGAATGAAGACCAGTACGCCGGTTATCCAAGCGACTACATCAACATCGACGACACCGATTCGGATCCAAGTGAACCCGACTTTGAAGATGAAGCTGGAGCAGACATCATGGAGTCTTCCACCGGTTCAAATTAATAGATGACCCCCACATATTAGCAGTATTTCCTCCATGTAACCTTTTTAGTTCACACACTTTTGCGTTAGTTAGACCATTGTAAGCCCTTTGTTTGAATTGAATGAAGTGATTTTGTGTGCATTTGCTCATATACATTTGGGTAGTGTTTCTCCTTAGACCCCACTCTATTCTTAAATTCTCATCTTTTCTAAACCCATCGATGCCTCCGAGACGCGACCCGGATTTGTTTTCCGCTAGAGATCACCCAGCTTGATTCAAAGCAGCAGAACACTTTGATCCAAACGTTGGTGCAGAATCAAGGCAACAACAACAACAACCCACCGCCACCACCACCACTGCGGATCACTTGACACGTTCTTAAGACCGAATCCGCCAAGATTTTCCAAAGAGCACCGAGCCGATAGTAGCGGATGATTGGCTCCGTAAGGTAGGAAGGGAGTTGACCACCGCAGGATGTACAGATGGAGAGAAGGTGAAGTTTATGCACACCAACTTGAAGGACCAGCAGCAGCATGGTGGGAGAATTTTACAGCCACTTACCATGTAGACACTGCCACATGGGATCAGCTTCAAAGAAGCTTTCCGCCGCCCATGTCTCGGCAGGAGCTATGGCCATGAAGAAGCGTGAGTTTTAACTTACGCCAAGGAGGAAGGACTGTTGGCAAGATGTGGATGATTTTAGTAAGTTAGCACGTTATGCCCCAGATGACGGTGCTACAGATGCCGCTAAGCAGGAGAAGTTTCTGGAAGGACTGAATGATGAGTTAAGCATGCAGTTGATGGTAGAAAGTTTCAATAACTACCAGGAGTTGGTAGACCGTGCCCTCATGATTGAAGGAAAGCAACAGCAAATTGAGAATCGTAAGAGGAAGTATGGACGGGGGAAGTATAACTCTGGAGCCCAGCAGAAGCCCCATTATACCCCTAAACAGGGAGTTCGGGCCAAGATACCCACGGAGGAAGTAATTCGCACAACCATAATGGCACCAAGAATGGGAACGGGAATGGAGGAAGCAATGGACAAAACCGCACCACACCATCAACCCCAACCAAGAAAGACCTAAGCCATGTCACTGTTTCAAGTGTTCCAAGACCGGACATTATGCAAATGACTGTCCGTAAGGACAAGGTGGCAATGGAAGCTCGAAAGAAGCCCAACCCTTTCAACAGGGGATGTGAACCACATTGATGTGGAGGAGGTTGAAGATCAGCCCGATGCAAGAATCGGTAAGTTTTTGGTTAAGTCATTTATCGTGCACTAGTTCTTTTCGACACCGTGCATCGCATTCATACATATCAAGGGATTTGTAGAGAAGTATAGTCTACCTACTCGGATTCTTAAAACCCCTATGCTAGTAAGCTCACCAGGAGCGGAGTATATGGCCAGACAAGGATGTTTTCAAGTGTCATTAAGTATAGGAAGGCATGTGTTCCCGACGGATTTGATCATTCTGGAATCTCAAGGATTTGATGTGATTCTCGGTATGGATTGGCTGTCGATGTATGGAGGAAACATCGATTGCGCAAGTAAGACGATTTTGCTCACAACACCAGAAGGAAGAAGGATTAAGTATTTATCACGGCATCAGCCGAGGAGAGCTCACGTAAATTGCCTATCAGGAGTGGTGCAGGAAGAGGTGCCAGTAGTAAAGGATTTCCCTGAGGTATTTCCGGAAGAATTGCCAGGAATGCCACCTGATAGAGACATTGAGTTTTTGATTGAACTTTTGCCAGGAACAGGCCCAATATCGGGTTTACCATACGGGATGCCCGCATGTGATTTGGAGGAAATCAAGAAGCAGATTAAGGAGCTATTGGATAAAGGTTTTATACGCCAAGTTCTTCACCTTGGGGATCACCCGTCTTGTTAGTGGAGAAGAAGGATGGATCGTTAAGGATGGTTGTTGATTATCGTGGATTGAATGAAGTAACAATCAAGTACAAGTACCCACTACCAATGATAAATGATCTGTTTGATCGTTTGCAAGGAGCTAAAGTATTTTCCATGATCGATTTGCGATCGGGGTACCATCGATTGAAGATTCGAGAGCAGGACATACCTAAGACAGCATTTACCACAAGATATGGACTATATGAGTACACCGTTATGTCATTTGGACTAACTAACGCGCCTGCCTATTTCATGAACCTGATGAACAAAGTGTTTATGGAGTTTTTGGATAAGTTCGTCGTGGTGTTCATAGATGATATTTTGATTTTCTCGAAGAATGAAGAGGAACATAAGGAACATTTGTGATTGGTTTTGGAGAAACTAAGGGAACATCGATTATATGCCAAGTTCAAGAAATGTGAGTTTTGGCTAAAGGAAGTTGGATTTCTTGGACATGTTATATCCGGAGAAGGGATAGCAGTTGACCCCACAAAGGTTGAGACCGTAACCAAATGGGAAGCCCCAACGACAGTTGGAGAGATCCGGAGTTTCCTTGGACTCGCAGGATACTACCGAAGATTCATTGAGAATTTCTCAAGGATTGCAAAGCCTATGATGTAATTGTTGAAGAAGGATACCAAGTTCATATGGACTGAGGATTGCGAGGCAAGTTTTCAGGAGTTGAAGAAAAGATTGGTTACCTCACCAGTGTTAATTTTGCCAGATCAGACCAAGGATTATGAGGTGTATTGAGACGCTTCACGTCGAGGACTTGGAGCAGTGCTTATGCAGGAAGGAAGAGTTGTTTCGTATGCTTCACGACAGCTTAAGCCTCATGAGTTGAATTATGCCACACATGATTTGGAGTTAGCAAATTGTGCATGCATTGAAGACTGGAGACATTTCCTCATTGGAAATCATTGTGAGGTGTATACGGATCACAAGAGTTTGAAGTACATCTTCACGCAGAAGGAATTAAATCTCAGACAGAGGAGATGGCTGGAGCTTATTAAGGATTATGATATGAGATTGCATTATCACCCCGGAAAGGCTAACGTTGTAGCCGATGCATTGAGCCGTAAGAGCCACGTCAATACCCTAATGATGGGAGGAATACCCAAGGAGTTAGCCGAGGACCTTCGAGAGCTATGTTTGGAAATAGTTCCGAGAGGCTATGTAGCAGCATTGGAGATTCAGTCTGTTGATGGACAAAATTAGAGAAGCTCAAAAGGCAGATAAGGAAGTTGCCTCTATAAAGGAGAAAATGAGCAAAGGAAAAGCTAAGGGATTTCGTGAGGATGAGCACGATACCCTATGGTTTGAGGACCGTGTTTATGTGCCAAATAACCCGGAGATCAGGAAGTTGATTTTGCAAGAAGCCCATGATTCACCATATTCGATTCACCCAGGAAATACCAAGATGTATTTGGATTTGAAGGAAACGTTCTGGTGGACCGGAATGAAGAAGGACATCGCGGAGTATGTAGCAGTTTGCGATGTATGTCAGAGAGTGAAGGCAGAACATCAGAAGCCAGCAGGATTGTTACAACCCTTGCCAATACCCGAATGGAAGTGGGATAAACTAGGCATGGATTTCATCACAGATTTGCCAAAGACTCGTTCGGGCTATGACTCAATTTGGGTTATAGTCGACCGCTTAACGAAGGTAGCTCATTTCATTCCAGTCAAGACTACCTATAGCAGTGCTAAGTTGGCAAAGATATACATGACCAGAATTGTGTGTTTACACGGAGTTCTGAGGAGTATCGAGTATAGAGGAACTCAATTTACCTCAAAGTTTTGGAATCAGTTGCATGAAACATTGGGAACCAGGCTGGAATTCAAGACAACTTTTCACCCACGTAATCGATGGATGACCGAGAGAGTCAATCAGATTTTGGAGGATATGTTGAGAGCTTGTGCACTAGATTATGGATCTAGTTGGGATGATAACCTGCCGTATGCAGAGTTTTCTTATAACAACAGTTACCAAACCAACTTGAAGATGGCACCTTTCGAGGCTTTGTACGGAAGGAGGTGCAGGACACCGTTATCATGGGACGCCGGAGACCGTCGATTGTTTGGACCAGATTTGATTAAGGAGTCCGAATGTAGGTTAAGTTGATTCGCGATAGGCTCAAGGTAGCCCAGTCCTGCATGTAAAAGCTATGCGGATTCAAAAGCATAAAGGCGATGGAATATAAAGTTGGAGACAGAGTTTATCTTAGAGTATCCCCACTTCGAGGAGTTAAACGTTTTGGAGTTAAAGGAAAATTAGCACCACGTTTCGTTGGACCGTATAGGATCTTGCAACGCATGGGAGAAGTTGCTTATAAGATGGACTTGCCAGAGGGACTGTCAGGAGTTCATGATGTATTCCATGTTTCTCAGCTGAAGAAATGTCACACCGAGATGGCGGAAGTACCGCTAAGAGATACAGTGCCACTTGAAGCCATTCAGCTGCAGGATGATTTGACATATGAGGAGAAACCAGTCAAGATTATCGATTATGCCAGCAGAGTTACTCGCAGCAAGGTTATCAAGTTTTGCAAGGTTCAAAGGAGCCACCACACCGAGGATGAAGCCACACAGGAAAGAGAAGAGGATTTGCTCAAGGATCACCCTCACCTATTTTCTAGCCAACCCGAATCTCGAGGGCGAGATTCATCTTAAGGGGTAGGTTTGTAACATCCCAAATTTTCAATTTGGAATGTTATACATTAAGTCATCATGCATATCATATTTTCTTGCATTTTTCCGATCCTAGAAAATTTCACGCAACTCAAGGACCCTCGGAGAGAGTTGGAGATTTCATTATTTTCATATTTGAGCTTTCTCAAATTTTGACGGATTTATTTATTTTATCTTCAAATATTTTTCCGATAAAAAAATAAGAGGGAATAATATGACTTCCCAAAAATTTAGGAAAAATGAAGATTTAATAAATAAATCAAATTTTGGGATTTTCGAAGTTCATTTGCTTTAGGGAAAAATGAGTATTTTAAAATATGCTTTTTGGCCCAGTATTAAAGTTCATTTTGTTCGACTAATTTTTAGGAGTCGGGGAAAATTTATTTTATTAAATTTGGAGTTCGTTTATATTTTATTTTATTCATTTTTCGACGCGAGTTTAAAAAATGTCGCCCACTTTGGGCCAAGGGCCCAATGGCCCGCCCCTCCTCACTTGGGAGTCCTCGCCCGCCACGAGTCCGGCTCGGCCACGCCCGCCGCCGCCTCCCAAGGCACCCTCCTCCCTCCTTAAAAGCCGCCCCCCCACCTCGACTCACCCGTGCGTCACGCCACCACACCCGAGCCTGACGCGCCTTGACGCCAGACGCCACCGCCTGACGCCACCGACCCCGACCTCATGGAGCCCGTCACTGGCGACCTCGCCGGAGGTAGCCGCCGCGCCACCCCTCCCCCGGTCCGGTTTTGTTTTTTTAAAACCTTCCGGTTTTCTTTCCGTTGTTCGGTTTTTTAAAAAAAAAACCTAGATCGGTTTTTTTTTGGGGTAGTTATTTAGTGAACGTTCACCGAGCCGTTCGCTTTAACGTAACGCGTTCACCGTTAGTTTCTGTTAACGAACGTCTGTTCGTTTAACCGTTCGTCAATTTTCTTTTTAATCGGATTTAATCCGATTATTTTCCGATCTCGATTTCAGATCCAATCTTCAATCTAGTTTATTTTCTCGCTCGTTTATCGGAATCAGGTGATTCAAGCGCCTGGAGTTTCGTTTCGAAACCGTCGTTCCGACTAATCAACTTAAACAAAGTTTTGCTACTGTAAAATTTGACCTAGTTTCAAATTGCTAGAACCGAGTCGTTTTCTTTCGACGTTTGACTTTCGTTGCTTTATTTGATTCGATTCTTTTTTCAAACCAGGTTCTTAAGTTGTAATTTCTGGTCAGATTTTCTATACGAGATTTACCAGTGCATTAGATGAGTACTTATTGTATGCTTGTTGTTTGTCTGCGATAGATCACCCGGAGTGCGCCGCTTGTTACTTGAGTCTCTAGGTTTCATGGATCGTCGCTAAGGCAAGTAACACTTGATCATACCTTTTCTACTACCCAGCTTTTATGCATTAGATCAATCCTCAAACACTTGCATGATTAGGATCTAATTAAATTGTGGGATGGGAAGTAGATTGAGGTAGTACCTATTACTGTTTTACTTATGAAACCTTTGGGAGTTACTTCTACGTTTGCTTATTATGCCATGCTATGCTAGTAGACGTGGATTGGGTGAGTGATATCCATGACAAATGTGAGATTGTTAATTTAATGGTTTTATCTAAGGTGGCAACTTAAACACACATCTGGGTGGACTGAGGCACCTGGTTTCTATCAGGACTTGCCTGTTTTTCTTCGGACCGCCACCCAGGCTCAAAGGGATCATGAGATTATTCAAACTAGAAACTTCTGTGTGCAGCCACAAGCCATTATGGGCTCTGGCATAGTTGAGTAAGTCGTGCGAACTCTTATAGTGGTGGACTAGCAGATGTAGGGGATGTAGGTGTATCGGTCCACCCATCGTAAGGTGCTAGTGCTTCGAAGACTGTGTCTCGGTCATCCGCCTCTCAAACACCATGTAGTGCGAGAAACCAAACGGAGGCGATCGAGTCTTGTGGGGAAAAGTCGCAAACCTCTGCAGAGTGTATAAACTAATCATGATTAGCCGTGTCCCCGGTTATGGACATCTTGAGTATCTAGTACTTGAATATCATGTGAATCTCAACATGTTACTCTAATTAATGTTATTGGAGCACTTTTAATTGGGATTGAGGATGTCATTAACCATTCTCAATGTTTAACAACCACCATGATAGTTAAACAAATTTATTCCTTTGCAAGAGGGAAAAACTAGCTTTATGCAAATCAGAATCAGAGAGCTTTACCACCAGCCATATATGCATGTAGTATGAGGCTTATTTCCTACATTACTCTCTATGTGTTACATTGCCGGCATATTCCATGTCTTGACCGTTTTGGCTGCAACTTTCATGTTGCGTACTTTTCGCATTTACGAGTAAGGTGTTTAGGTCGTGGTTCTATACTCAGTGATGCCGATGGAGTTGATGGACTCACTTATCTTCCAAGTCTTCCGCTGTTATCGTTATTAGATGGCCTTAAGCCATATTTATTGTAAGAAGTCCTCTCTTGGACAACGCTGTAATAAGTGTGTGATTGCTACTCTGTTATAAATCCTTCGAAGTACTGTGTGGTGTCAGCATTACTGATCCAGGGATGACGCCTGAGCACAGAGACTTGATCCATTCGGGTCGGGTCGCTACACCTCCATAGACAAACATTCACACGTACATGATTCAGCATAGGGTCCTACTAAATATTTGTTTAACTTTAACCGGAAAATTAGGCAGTAATAAATTAGTGGTACTTAAGTGAGTGCTCCTAATTAATTAAGTGAGACAACAGAAGTGGAAGGGCTCCCTGGAGGATCGTCTCACATGTAAGGTAGTCGCTAGGAGCCCTTGAATAGCCTCGACCGAGGCCTCCGGCTTCAAACAAGATCGCCTTGGCACTGTTTATTCTTCTTCTTCTTCCTCTTCAAGCTATGTTTCTCTTTCTCCTCACTAGTTGGTGAAACCAAGTACATGATTGGCCTTCTAATTTAGAATTGGTTTTGTCAGTGAGGGAGTACAAGTGTACTAGTAAAAACAGCATTATTTTCTCATGGCAGTCGGAAAATAGAGATGAACACATGCATTAAATATCATTCTACCTAAAGGAAGGTTAATTCGCCAATAAGGAATATTGTGATTGGAACACAGATCTACCATTTTGCAGTTACACCAAAATGAACCAAATGTTCCATCCGACATTCCAGCTTAAACAAAGCACAAAAGTCACTTCTTTTAAGAAGAGTTTTGTGCAGTGCACCAAAAGGTCACAATAGCAACCAGGTGAATTGGATATCCCTGTTTGCACAAAAAGGCACACAGGAAACAGTCAGAGTCTCAAACAATTACAGGCAAAAACATTTGGCTAAAGTTGTGAGAGTCTCAAACAATTACAGGCAAAAACAGTGGCATGGCTTCATTTTTACCAGGGACATTATATTAAGAACAGCTAAGGTTGCGTTTGGTTCACAGGTTTGGTGCAGGATTTTCGTAGGAACACAGTTCCTACCGTATTCTTTCCCTTCCAACCATTCGGAAAACGGGAAAGGTGAATAGTGTTTCATAGGAAAGCTGGTCTGGTAGTACTGATTCCATCGGATTAGAAACATCCACGCGCTGCTCATTTTTTGGGCGGAAGCCCGAGGCAGAGCTTCATGCCATGCGTTAGACAAAGTTGTTGTGCTGTGTTTGCCGGAATAAAAAAATCAACCTATGTGTGGTACGTGAGGTGAGGACAAGAGTAGTCACTATGCAGCTGAATAAACAAATAGCATCTCATACTGCCAAGCATGCTACTCTAAAAAAACAAATATGTACATTTTGTAGTCCATCCGAACACATTCTCTTGAGAGTTTCCTCCGGTTCGCTGTTCCATAGTTTTATACCTACATTCCTTTCCTATTCCTCTATTTTCATCAAGACCTATGTTTTCTGCCCTTTATTCCATTGGAGCCTAAATATTTGGTATAAGGGCATGGGACGGTGGGTGCACCAAAGAAGACAAAGACCATGTACGTAAACAGGGGCATAAAGTGGTGATTCATAGTTTGTTGCCTCGAGAAACATCCAAGAAACATATCTGGGTTGGTCCCATTTTTGTTCACTCTAGCCACCTACTCCTATGTGTGGATAGCAAATCTAGTCCTGGTCATACCACTGTGTACATCGTTACCCCTATATTTCCCTTTTCGACCAAGAGACCGGTTGGATGACCAAATTGTACTACTTTCATCCCCTTTCCTTCCTGTTTGTACCAAGTCCGATGTACATACTAAATTCCCCACCCCACTTTATTTCAATGACAAGTATTTTTGGACGGAGGGAGTACAAGATTCGACTCCATGAAGTAGCTTTACCTCTAACAATAGAAGAAGATAAATTGGTGACGTTGGACCATCCGATCGAGAGGGTCCGAGAGGTAGAAAATGATGCTCATGCAACGACGTAGCAAAATTTGGGGAAGTAGAGCTAAGGCGGTTTCGAACGAAGATATACCTGAAGGTCGTCGGGATGTGGATAGGTGGGCGGCGGGAGGCCGGATCCGCCCACAGGCAACGACGAAGGGATCGGAGGACCTCCCGCGCCGGCACTCGGCCAGAGATAACGGTGCGGCCGACAGTGGGTCTCCTCCCTCGCTGTCGATGATGGCCCAAACCTGCCCCTCCTCCCCTTCACCAGCGGAGGGGGATACGTCCGGATCTGTAACCAGCGGTGAGGATAGAAAGCCAGTGTTTTTTGAAGGGAGAAAAACAGGGTTACTACCCCTATCTTGTTTAGATCTGGAGAGGATGAGAGTGTGTGAATAGAGCAGCCCTAGCAAGCAAGCGCGAAGGCTCTGGCCTATATATAAGTAGTGGGGTAGTTTTCCTTTTTCACTCCATCAAAACAATCGTTTAAAATTGTGTACTATACTACATGCCAGGTCACGGTTTTTTTAGTTGTTGATTGTTTTTTGAGATAGCTACCCGCTTGTTCCAAGTGGTGTTACGGTGTGCCAGGTCGCACTTTGTATCGTTCAAGTCTGGTAGTACTACAAGTCCCTCCATTAAATGAACAACCACCCCTCGTAAAATTGTGAACAAGCCCACGGCTAAAATTAGAGGAAACGTGGGTTGCCCCAACATGAATTATTATTTATATTTTCTACTCCCTCCGATCCTAAATATAAGTCTTTTTTATTAGCCACACCTAAGACAAGAATTTTTTTATTAGCAATGAACCCCACATGTCATAGACACAAAAATTGTGGCAAGATTCCCTTAGGCAAGCCAAAGTGTGTCTAACAATTTGAGCAACTCAGGTTAGGCAAGTGTGGCAAGTGTGGGAAAAATAATGTGGCAACATAAGACAAACATAGTCACAATCCAAACAGCCCCGTGATTTTTTGTGACATGCAATTTATAGTCAAAATTTGGCAAGGTGGATCAAATCAACACATGCAAGTATCAAAAGGAAAGTCACGGCATGCATGCATGCGTTATACTCCCTCCGTTTCCAAATATAAGTCTTTTTAGAGATTGCAACAAGTGACTACTCCCTTCATTCCTAAATGTAAGTCTTTTTAGGGATTCCACTACAAACTACATACGGATGTATATAGACATATTTTAGAGTGTAGATTCACTCATTTTGTTTCGTATGTACTCCAGTTCATAGTAAAATCTCTAAAAATACTTATATTTTGGAACGGAGGGAGTACATACGAAGCAGAATATGTCTACTCCTACATACGAAGTAGCCCATTTGAAATGTGTAAACAGAGTTTTATCGAATGCAGTGCTTTGATGTGTCGCGTCAACTTGTACAAGCCCGAGAAATTTGATTACTACGACGCCTCTCCTCATGGATCGAAGCTCCGGTGCCTTAACTGCACCTGCCTTTGGCTGCATGACAGGTGGGCCAACCACATGCTGGGCCCTGTCATGGATGCAAAGGCAGGAGCAGTAAGTAGAAGCTTTTCTACGCTATCCCTCCCGCACGAGGTGGACGGACATGCAGCAGTGGATTCGATACTGTAGAAGTAGCGGTAACATCATTGTTCGTCTTCTCAAAGAGGCGAAGAGCCAAGTGCAAACCGAACGTGGCAGTTGCAAACGCTCGCGTGGTGCGGTTCCTTGGAGTACTAGCCAGGCTCTTGCATGAGACAAAATTGCTATTGTTTAACAATTAAACTCCATTATCCATTGGTTGATACTCATTCTACATAGGTCCACGCGCTTAGCACCGTTTCCTCCTGCGGTCACCAATGTTTATTTGCTAATTAATAGCATTCCATGCAATGAACTAGCCATTGCAAGTCATTAAAAGCATGCACACCTCTCATCTCTTATTGGTTGATACGTATGTCAAGAAACAAGAAACAAGGTAGAAGTTAATGTACCGTGCCTAAGTGTTTTGGGACTATTTGGTTTTCGTAAGATGACTTACACACCTAGACGGAGGGAGTAGTATAGACCTGTAAACCGGAAAGGAGTATTTGCTTTTGTAGAGATTTCAACAAGTGACTAGACTTCGGCTCAAAAAAAACAAGTGACTAGACTACACACTGTGCAGTACCCCTCCTCCTCCGGTTTATAGGGCTCAAATCTCAACTCTCATGAACCAAGGTATTTTGTGATTGGAGGAATGTATCTCAGTACTTTACAAAACTACCCTAATTAAACTCATGCATTAATTACGTAGTTCTCTCGTTTTCCTCTCCGCCTTGGTCACAGTGCACAATATTGAGGCTAGCCATAGTGGGAGTAACTTAGGTAGTAACTTAACACATCCCAAGACAATTTTGCTTATGTGGCAAGTATTTAATGAGGAAAAAGGTGTTTGTGGTAACATAATATGTTACAGTAACATAGCGCTTTCCGAGGAAAAATGAGTCTATGAGATAATAAATGAAGCAATCTATGATACTACTGCTATGTTACTTTGCACTATGGAGGTAGTAACTTACACTAGTGTCATATGCATGACACTAGTCTAAGTTACTCCCCACTATGACCAGCCCGAGAGAGTGCTTTGATACGTTTTAGTCTCATGACTAAAAGTAGTGGGACTAAAACTTGTTAGCCTCATCCATGCTTGGATCTAAATACTAAAGAGACTAAAATCAAGTTAATGACATTTCAAAGCATCCGGGCCCGCGTGCCATCCACCAAATCACAGCGAGGTGCTACACTCGAGACTCACCTGTCACCCCGGTATGGCCGTCATGACCCATCATATCACAAAACCCACACCTTTACCAGCAGTTCAACCTGGCAGTCGGGTTGGGTTTGGTCAGGTAGCAGTTCAACCTGGCAGTCGGATTGGGTTTGGTCAGGTGAACCTCTACCAAACCCATGCCCGATCAGACTATCGGGTCGTACCCACACCCACGACCCTGCCCATGGGTCTGAACTTAAACCCACGCCTGGATCCATCGGGTAGCCCGACCCTATAGGACACCCATCGGGTCTGACAATATTTAATTTGTTTACTTAGTCAACATACAATTTGCATTGTGCAAATCGCATGGAGTGGACGAGGCACTAATCCAGCAGTCTCTCTTTTATAGGCAGACTTCCCCTTCCCATGCGCTCCCGTAGGCGAGGTGGTACTAATGCATATGTGCGGTGGCATGAAATCACTCTTTGTAGCATGCATCCATCGATTTTGCTTGCATGGGCCAGGCTGAAGCTAGAATTGGGCCATACCAAGTGTGTCAATGAGAAGTGAGAAGAGGCCTAGTGATGGATTTGCTCCCGTGTATGGTCCCAGCTAGTTGTGCCTCGTTCTTTTTGAATGACCATTGCTAGTGAGGCACTGTACGCTAGTGTATTTAGATTTAGATTAGACTAAAAACATCAGATATAATAGAGAACAAATTAATTAATTAATAATTATTATTAATCGGGTGACCCATCGGGTAACCCACGGACATAAACTTGAACCCATACCCTACCCACGAGTAATCGGGTTACCCATGGGTAAGACCCATGGGCGAGGTCGACGACCCATACCCTACCCATTCAGGTCGGGTGCCCATGGGCGAGTGAACCCATGGGCCGGATTGCTGGGTTGACCAGCAGTGGTAAGGTGGCCTCCAAGTTGGACTGTACGAAGCAACATCATTTCATTGGAACGCTCGTTCAAGCCCTTTCTTCACTTTCCTGAAGAAAACCTCACTCCAGGCTACTCACTTCTGCCATTTTTCTTCTCTACCGACGAAGGAAAGGTGGGTGAATCAGTTATGCTGCTACATTTTCATTCCAATAATCTTCTTTTTGTGAAGCACCGACCAATTCTCACATCCTATTCTTTTCCCGTTTTCATTGCGATTGTGGTTTCCTTTCGATTGCTTTTTGTTTGTCAGTTCATTGATGGATCACGGAGCACTAGGCAAAGAGTTGCGAAGGACAACCCATCGGAGACAGCGATCTCCAGGAAGTGAGCACCGACCAACAAGTTGACCATGTTGGCGGGCCAACCCATGGAGACGAAGAACTCCAAGAAACAAGCACTGGCCAAAGAGTTGAGGACGTTGGCGGACGAACTCCTCAAAGAAAGTTGGAAGAACAGCAAGGGCCCCACCGTGCCTACCCCAGGAGCTCTGACTGCCACCTATGTGAGGCTCAAGACCGAGTTTCAGGAGATAGTCGCCGTTGAGAAGCAGTATTCCTCTGGCAAGGTGATGGCCCTCATCAAGGACGAGGAGATGGCCCCCGGAGGGATGAGATCCCCCGGTGAGCTGCATAAGGTAAAAAATAATGGCTTATTACCATAGTTGTGGTTTTTGATTATTTGCAATGTGCTTTCTTTTTGATTATTTGCAATGTGCTTGCTAATATGTTAGTGTTGTGCAGGTGCCGGTGGTTGTCCTTGATGATTCTGATGTTGTGGCCCGTTGTCGGTGTCAAAACCGACGGATCTCGGGTAGGAGGTCCCGAACTGTGCGTCCAGGCGGATGGTAACAGGAGACAAGGGACACGATGTTTTTACCCAGGTTCGGGCCCTCTCGATGGAGGTAAAACCCTACTCCCGCTTGATTAATATTGATGATATGGGTAGTAGAAGAGTAGATCTACCACGAGATCAGAGAGGCTAAACCCTGGAAGCTAGCCTATGGTATGATTGTTCATCGTCCTACGGACTAAAACCCTCCGGTTTATATAGACACCGAATAGGGTTAGGGTTACACAGAGTCGGTTACAATGGTAGGAGATCTACATATCCGTATCGCCAAGCTTGCCTTCCACGCCAAGGAAAGTCCCATCCGGACACGGGACGAAGTCTTCAATCTTGTATCTTAAAAGTCCAGGAGTCCGGCCAAGGGCTATAGTCCGGCTATCCGGACACCCCCTAATCCAGGACTCCCTCAGTAGCCCCCGAACTAGGCTTCAATGACGACGAGTCCGGCACGTAGATTGTCTTCGGTATTGCAAGGCGGGTTCTTCTCCAATTCCTGTGTACTTGTTGAATAGTGTCTGGCTTCTTGTAAATATCGCGCTCCTAGGCTTCCACGCCCAATAATGGCCATCTTCCACGTGTTGAATGAATGCTAAGCAGTGGTATTTTACATTTACCCCCTAGTCTGTGCAAATGAGCTGCCTATATAAGAGACGAGGATCTAGATCCGAATGACACCACCTTCCCTTCACGAAGTTTTCATCGGAGCGCATCGGCGTAAACCCATTCCATCATGGATATGACGCGGCTCCTCCTCTCGCCCTCGTAGTCCTCAGCCTGGAGATAGGGAGAGATGCTCCATCCCGCACAACGAGTTAGTGACGCTCCAAACCAAGGGGTTTCTTCCCCCAGCCTTCATGGTTCCGGTTCGAGCCGGACTCGCCACTTATAAGGGCGGAAAACAAAGTGAGAGCGTCCCAGTCCCTCCCGAGGAGAGCGGGTATGCCTTGTCCCTTATTTGATAAGAGGGCTCGAATTTCCAAGTCATCCGTTTCTCTGGGGCTCCTGGAGTTCTATGGCCTCCAGTTGCACAACCTTGCGCCTGCCTCCATTCTGCATATTGCGGGCTTTGTGACCCTTTGCGAGCTGTTTTTGGGCATCGAGGCTCATTTCGCATTGCGGAAGAGGTTGTTCTGCCTCGTACCCCGTACTCAGGAGGGGTCGATATATCAAGTGGGCGGAGCCGAACTATGGCGCATCGCCGGGACCGGATATCTATCCGGAACCCCGAAGAAGGCGTCCGAAGACCGGGCCTTCTAATGGTTTTATATAGAAGATGTCCTTCGCCGGACCCTGTTCAGATCGGCCTCCGGAGTTCAAGAATGCTCCTTTGAAGAAACGCCTAAGTCAAGGCGTCCACGGAGCCCTCGGAGGGAAAATGACAGGGACGTCCTTTACCTGATGAGCCGAATAAGGTTGTTGGCTCATTCTGGACTGACCATGATCAAGGTCATGGCCACATGCATTATGCAGGGAGTGCAGCCGCTCCAGTATAGGGGCCACCCCATGTGGGATTTCAACGGGGAGGATGATGCCACCCGCCATGGCCGTAAGGGGCCGGGATCGGTCGCCGATCTGATGAAGATCTTGTCCGCATTGTACAAGGGAGAAGAGGAAGAATTTCTTCGCGTCAATCCTCAGGACGGGTTTTCTATGAACAACCCTCCAAGCTGGGTAAGCGGACATTTCTTTATGCCCATCTGTTCCATATTCCCATAGTTAGGTACCTTATCTTGTGATTTTGACGCAGGAATTGCGCCGGGCCGTGAAGGATATAAACAGCCCACCTCCACAACCTGAGGATCCAGAACGGTCCCTCGATCCGGCCTCCCAAGAGGATCCGGACATATCTATGGAGCTGATCGATGGGGTATTTTACCAACCGAGCATCGACAATGCCTTGGTTGCCATTACGGCCGATTACCCCGGAATATTTCCAGCCTCACAGGTAATTGAGACCGAAGTCCCAATACTTTAGAAATGATCCCTCCGTGCTTATCTTTGACCACCGTATATCAATGGTGTTTTGCAGGGGGAGCCCTTGAGGCGGAAGGCCGAACCTGCGGTGGCTAGCCAACAAGGGGCAGCAAGGCCCAGCAGGCTGAAAAGAAGTGCGGTCCGGACTGAAGCGCCGGCGCAACGGTATGGCGTGTTGCCTTATTCCCAGGTTTTATTCCGGAAGGCATACTAACGCTCGTGCTCTCTTCAGGAAAAAGAGCACTCGCCGAACTATATCCGGAGAGGTTGCCAATCGAGCCTCCGCCAGCCAAAGCTTCAAAGCTAGGCCCGAAGCGGAGGCGAACACTAGGCGTCGTCGGATGCTCCTCCGGCTGGAGGATGCCGACAGATTGTCCGCCACCAACTCCGAGGTGGAGAGTGCCATGAATCACAGGCGGCACCGGACAATTCTTCGTGACACATGTTTCTCCCAAGAGGCGTTGAACGCCTTCAATTCGGGAGATGCGCACCTCCTTGCTGCTCAAAATGGTCTAGCCAGAGCCACTTGCAGTATGTGAAAGACATATCTGAGTGAGGAAATTTAACGGTTATATATGCCAAGAGTCTCGAGACTTGAAATAGTTAGAATAACTGATTTAAGGATCATTTATTGTGCAGGATCTTACTGAAAAGAATACCCAACTATCCCAGAGCTTGAAGAGTGCAAAGCCCAACTTGAGGTTGCACAAGCCATGGTGTGGGAAGCCAAAGAGACCCCTCCGTAATATACGCTTTTAAAAGATAAGTATGTTATGAAGTGCGGCGTGTATATAGATCTGATAATAACATTGCAGATGGCGCCGGGGTAGATCCAGACAACATCTCTTGCGCCGGTTAAAGGTCGGCGAGAACGTGCTTACGAGGGTGAGGCAGGAGAAAAATAATCTCCAAGATGCCAACACCCAGCTGGGTGAGGAACTAAAAGATGTTCTTGCCCAGCTGTCTGACTCCATTAAGGAGAACTGGCGACATCGACGCGGCATTTTTAGTAAGTGCTTAAACGAACTTTTGAGAAAAAGAGTTCGGCGAGGAAGTCGATTAACAGAGTTATGTCTGTAGGTATGCTCACAGGCCGTCCTGCAGAGGAAATGCCCGGTTCTACGGGTGACCTTCTTCCCGAGCTCTTACAACTACACGAACGAGTTCGGCAGGTGATGAAAGGCTTCGCCCAGGCCTTGTGGCCATCTGTCTCCTGCCCAAGGCCTTGGGGAGCTTGCGAGAGGCTCCAGGAGTCCGGAGGTGCTTCCTATGATGGAAGATATCGGCTGTCGTCAAAGGCGCCAGGAGGCCTGGGCCATGGTGAAGACGCTGGTACACGGTTGTTGACCCAAACCACATGGCCGAGGTCGGACCTGTGGGGCCAGATGGGAAGGAGATCCCTGTGAGCTTAGTGTACGACCATGTAGAATTGGCCGCAAAGTATTCCCAGCAGGACTGTAAACTAGACAGCCTGTTAGATGGCATTGAACAGGAATGCAATCAGTCAAATTTACTATGTAATTTAAGGTGACATGTAAAATGCCTTCTAGCCGGATTGTAGATCGTTTGTCTTAGCGGACCTTTTCGCTTCAACCTCGGGACCTGATAGGCCGGAGTGTGTCTGAATACCCTCGCGGTTATATAAAAATCGGGGCATGCGTGGAGACCAGGCGTAGGGGTCATTAGTGCTTTATCAGACAAGTGCCCAACTAGTTATGTTATATTACATGGTTAGTAAGAAACATCTTCCAGGGAGAATAGTTCCGTTAGGGGTTCCTTTCCCTGGGAGGCATGCCCTAAAGTGCATGTCCGGACTGCGAAAAAAGCAGAACAACATCTGGGGGCAGATAAATAACTAGGTAAGAAATCTTCTTTTAGTTCACCGACCGAATATTCTC
Organism: Aegilops bicornis; assembly: GCA_021605145.1. Classification (NCBI taxonomy): domain Eukaryota; kingdom Viridiplantae; phylum Streptophyta; class Magnoliopsida; order Poales; family Poaceae; genus Aegilops; species Aegilops bicornis. The sequence goes on along the minus strand of CM038670.1, from coordinate 573,139,198 downwards.
TTAAGAACGCTAGCTCTCGGCTTCACCCAGTCTGAGGTACACATCCGGCTGACCCGGCAGTAACAATCGCAGAGGTGCTCCCTTTACCACCTAGCCGAACAATCGGGAACGTAGGGGTAAGCACATGAGCCAGGCAAACCAGCTTGGCCAACACTTAAGTCATATCAATGCATATAATGGTGAATAAAAGGTACATGCGGAAGTGTGACACATGTATTGGGCATGAAGCCCTTGCAATTAAGCTTCTGTGAAAGAAGCCCCCAGGTACAATGAGCGATGATAGCGCGTCAAGTTTGTGCGAACAATGCGCTAACGAGCCTTTCAAGGCTTGAAAGAAAAAAAGGAGGGAGAAGGAGAAAAAATAGAAGACAGCTAAAATGTAAAATATGGATGAGGAGGAAGGAGACGAACTCAGAATCCGGCGCTAGGCGTAGAATCTTCGGAGACGTGCTGCGTTCCATGGGTTCGGCTCGAGTCGGTTATCCGATGCATCTCATAGACGGTACGCTCCACCAGTCAGGACTTGGTCGATGATAAAGGGACCTTCCCATTTGGGCTTTAGTTTGTCCTTTTTCTTGTCCGGCAGGCGTAGAACTAGCTCGCCAACATTGTAAGTTTTGGCCCGTACTTCTCTGTTTTGATATCTTTGAGCCTGCTGTTGATAGAATGCGGAACGGGCTTTTACTACGTCACGCTCCTCCTCCAAGGCGTCCAAACTGTCCTGCCGATCGAGCTCGGCTTCTCTTTCTTCGTACATGCGCACGCGAGGTGAGTCATGAATTATGTCGCAGGGTAGAACTGCCTCTGCGCCAGATACCATAAAGAATGGTGTGAATCCGGTCGTGCGATTCGGAGTGGTCCGCAGCCCCAGTGCAGTCGAGATCCTCTACCCAGTGCGTGTTAGATTCCTTGAGGGACCGCACTAATCTGGGTTTGATGCCGCTCATAATTAGACCATTTACTCGCTCAACTTGAACGTTAGTTTGAGGGTGATAGACTGAAGCGTAGTCGAGCTTAATGTCCATGTTTTTGCACCAGAGTTTGACCTCGTCGGCCGTAAAGTTCGTGCCGCTATCGGTGATGATGCTGCGGGGACACCGTAACGGTGTGCACCCACGATATGAAGTCTATCACTGGTCCGGATTCGCCATCTTGACAGGCTTGGCCTCTATCCATTTGGTGAATTTATCCACCATGACCGATGGGTATTTTTGCTTGTGGGTTCCACCTTTAAGGGTCCGACCATGTCAAGCCCCTGCATCGCGAAGGGCCAGGTGATGGGTATAGTTTTGAGGGCGGTGGGTGGCATGTGGCTTTGATTAGCAAAGAGCTGGCATCCGACGCATCGGTGGACTAAGTCCTGAGCATCTGCCCAGGCCGTCGGCCATTAAAATCATGTACGGAAGGCCTTACCTACAAGGGTCCGGGCTGCGGCGTGGTGCCCGCCGAGTCCGGCATGTATTTCAGCCAGAAGATTCCGCCCTTCCTCTTCGGAGATACACCTTTGAAGGACTCCGGTTGTGGTTTTCTTATAAAGCTCTCCCTCATGGACCTTATAGGCTTTAGATCGCCGCACTATGCAGGGGGCCTCATTTTGGTCCTCGGGAAGTTCCTGCTTGGTTAGGTAGGCTAGGAATGGTTCTGTCCACGGGGCAATGACTGCCATTATCACGTGGGTTGAGGATGTTATTTCGTTGGTAGAACCACCAACTGTGTCAGAATGTTCGGTGTGGGGCAGTGCGGTTGGGTCCGGGTTGTTATTTCCGGACTCTCCCTCCCATAATACGGATGGCTTGAACATCCTCTCTAGGAAGATGTTGGGGGGACAGCATCGCGCTTTGCGCCGATGCGTGCCAACACGTTTGCTGCCTGGTTGTTGTCCCGGGCTATATGGTGAAATTCGAGCCCCTCAAACCGAGCTAACATTTTTAGGACGGCATTGCGATAGGCTGCCATTTTCGGATCCTTGGCATCAAAGTCTCCATTTATTTGTGATATCGCGAGGTTCGAATCCTCACAAGACCTCTAGGCATTGAATGCCCATGGAGACTGCCATCCGGAGACCATGTAGAAGGGCCTCGTATTCGGCTGCGTTGTTGGAGTCCGTATACATTATTTGGAGTACGTATTGAACTGTATCTCCGGTTGGGGACGTCAGAACGACGCCAGCTCCCAGGCCAGCCAACATTTTGGAGCCGTCGAAGTGCATTATCTAGTTGGAATATGCGCCGTACTCTTTAGGGAGTTCGGCTTTGGTCCATTCGGCGAAGAAGTCGGCCAAAACTTGCGACTTAATAGCTCTCCGTGGCTTATAGGTTATGTCGAACGAGAGGAGCTCAATGGCCCATTTGGCAATCCGGCCCGTCGCGTCGCGGTTGTTTATAATGTCGTTAAGGGGTACTTCAGAGGCTACTGTTATTGAACACTCTTGAAAGTAGTGTCGCAGCTTCCGGGATGCCATAAACATCGTGTATGCTATCTTTTGATAATGCGGGTACCGTGACTTGCATGGAGTTAGGACAGTGGACACGTAGTAAACTGGTTTTTGAAGGGGGAACTTGTGTCCGTCCGTTTCTCGTTCGACAACGAGCACCGCTCTTACAACTTGACGAGTTGTCGCGATGTATAATAGCATTGGTTCGCCCATGTTGGGCGTGGCCAGGACCGGGTTTTTTGCCAATATGGCTTTTATTTCTTCGAGTCCGGCCGTGGCGCCATCCGTCCACTCGAAGTGTTCGGTGCGTCGGAGGAGGCGATAAAGGGGTAATGCCTTTTCTCCCAAACGGGAGATGAAGCGGCTTAGAGCCGCCATGCATCCAGTCAATTTTTGTATTTGTTTGAGGTCTTTTGGGATATCCAATTGTGACAGATCTCGGATCTTGGCTGGATTTGCTTCAATTCCTCTACCGGATACAATGAAGCCCAAGAGCTTTCCAGCTGGTACGCCGAAAACGCATTTTTACAGGTTGAGCTTAATGTCATATGTTCGGAGATTATCGAATGTGAGCCTCAAGTCATCTACTAGAGTTTCGACGTGCTTGCTTTTGACGACCACATCGTCTACGTATGCCTCCACTGTTTTGCCGATCTGGTTTGCCAGACATGTCTGAATCATGCGCTGATATGTTGCGCCGGCGTTTTTGAGCCGAAGGGCATTGTGTTGAAGCAGAATGGGCCGTATGGAGTGATGAATGTCGTTGCGGCTTGGTCAGGCTCTGCCATCTTAATTTGGTGGTAGCCGAAGTATGCATCGAGGAAACACAATGAATCGTGTCCTGCGGTAGCGTCTATGATTTGATATATGCGGGGGAGGGGGAAGGGATCCTTTGGGTAAGCCATGTTGAGGTCCTTGAAATCGACGCACAGGCGCCAGGATTTGTCCTTCTTTGGTACCATCACCGGGTTTGCTAGACAGTCCGGATGTTTTATATCTCTGATGAATCCGTCCTCCAATAGTTTGGCTAGCTCCTCTCCCATGGCCTGTCTCTTGGGTTCGGAGAAACGCCGAAGAGCCTGTTTGACTGGCTTGAATCCTTTTAGGATGTTTAGGCTGTGCTCGGCCACCCGGCGTGGGATTCCTGGCATGTTTGAAGGGTGCCAGCAAAATGTCCCAATTTTCGCGTAGGAATTTTCTTAGTGCGGCGTCTACATCAGGATTTAATTGTGCCCCGATGGAGGCCGTTTTTGTAGGGTCCGTTGGATGGACTTGGAATTTGACTATTTCGTCCGTTGGTTTGAAGGAAGTGGATTTGGATCTCTTATCGAGTATCACATCGTCCCTATTCACCGTGGAGCGCAGCACAGTGAGTTCCTCGACCGCTAGGGCTTGGATAGTGCCTCAAGGGCCGCGGTAACTGTCTTATTTTCGGCGGAGTGCTATGTCCGGGTCACTAGCAAGAGTGATGATTCCGCTGGGCCCGGGCATTTTGAGCTTCATGTACCCATAATGGGGTATAGCTTGGAAAATTGTGAATGCCTCTCGCCCTAATAGAGCGTGGTATCCATCATGAACGAGGCCACTTGGAATGTGACCTCCTCGGACCTGTAATTATCCCGTGCGTCAACACCACATCCAAGTGTGATTTTTCCAGACAAACGTGATTCCCGAATGGGGATTATTCCTCTAAAGGTTGTGCTGCTTCGCCCAATGCGGCTCCAGTCTATCTCCATTTTTCAGAGGGTTTCCTCATAAATGAGGTTCAATCTGCTGCCACCGTCCATGAGTACCTTGGTAAGGCGAAAGCCGTCCACTATCGGACTGAGGACCAATGCGGCGGGTGCTCGGGCTGTTCGGAATTTAGGTTCGTCACTGGCATTAAAGGAAATAGCCGTGTCACTCCATGGGTTTATTGTTGCTACTTGGTAGACTTCGGCGAGGCTACGGAGTGTTCGTTTCCGCATATTATTTGATGCGAAAGTCTCAAGACTGTTATTAATACCGTCTTGGTATCCACAGGTTGGTGCTCTAGAGCTAGAAGCTCTTCGCCACTTTTGGCCACCTGCCATAGTATCCAACATGCTGTAAGGCTATGGGTTGGAGTGGCGCCCTCTGTAGTATGAATTTTACAGGGTCCATTGATCCATCCCTCCAGTATGGTTCCATGCCCTATAGAGGGTTTTTGCTTTTTGGTATTTAACCCAGGTGCCTGGCGATGATGCACCCTTTTATTTCAGACTGGGGTTGTATTCAAGGCCGGATTGTCCCAAAATCTTGCTTCGGTTTTCCAGGCGCTTTCCATCGCACAGTACTTTCATACTATGGACGCCAAGTCGGTAAAGCGTGTGATGTCACAACGATTTATAGCGTTGAGGATCCCATTGTCCGTGCAATTGTTGCAGAATAATGAGATTGCGTCCTCCTCGCGGCAGTCCTTTATCATGTCCATAACCAAGAGGAATCTGGCCCAGTAATGGTGTACTGATTCTGCGGGCTCTTGCCGAATTTGAGATAGGTCTCTTATGTTTGGGTGGGCGGGTGGAATTAAATCCGGAACCGCGCCCAATCTGAGACTTAAGGGCGAAGGAGCTTCCGAACTTGGAAGCTTGGATTCTTGGATGTTGTCCAATGAATCTAGCCCGCTGCCTGGCTTTAGGTTCAGGGCTTGAGTGACGTCCTCTCCTCCACGGGAATCCGGCATGGAGGGATTGGGAATCCGGACGAAGCTAGTCCTTAAGATAGAAGAAGGGTCGTCAGATTGTTCCTCCACCACGGCAACATGGTGGGTAACCCGGGAGAGTTAATCTCTCTCAGATCGGGTTTAGGCCCAATCTGATCATAGTCTGTAGCGACTCCCAGGGCGGCGATGCGATCCAAGAGCTTGTTTAAGGAAGAGAGATCCATCAGATCTAACTGCTCGACGAGCTCCGAGTTAACGTGAAGATTGATTTCGATGACCCGAGAAGTCATCGTCGGCACGGCGGCCGAACATGCGGTCATAAGAAAACCACCTAGCCGGAGAGTTTGGCCGACAGCCAAAGCTTTTTTAGCAACAGTGACGTCTTTAAAGACGGGATGAGGCATCCTTCATGACGGCGACGGCACAGAGGAACTCTCAATGAAAGCACCAATGTCGGTGCCAAAACCGGCGGATCTCGGGTAGGAGGTCCCGAACTGTGCGTCTAGGCGGATGGTAACAGGAGACAAGGGACACGATGTTTTTACCCAGGTTCGGGCCCTCTCGATGGAGGTAAAACCCTACTCCTGCTTGATTAATATTGATGATATGGGTAGTACAAGAGTAGATCTACCACGAGATCGAGAGGCTAAACCCTAGAAGCTAGCCTATGGTATGATTGTTCTTCGTCCACGGACTAAAACCCTCCGGTTTATATAGACATCGAATAGGGTTAGGGTTACACGCAGTCGGTTACAATGGTAGGAGATCTACATATCCGTATCGCCAAGCTTGCCTTCCACGCCAAGGAAAGTCCCATCCGGACACGGGACGAAGTCTTCAATCTTGTATCTTCAAAGTCCAGGAGTCCGGCCAAAGGCTTTAGTCCGGCTATCCGGACACCCCCTAATCTAGGACTCCCTCACCCGTCCTATTGGCATCGCCCCGGAGATCGATTCCGATACTGTTGTCCATCCTGTGGACATCGCCCCAGAGATCGATTCCGATGTCGCGGTCAGTCCTGTGGACATCGCCTGCAAATCGATTCCCATGCCGTTGTCCGTCTTTGTGGTCATTGCCCGAGAGATCGATAACAAGAAATAGTTGGTCGCGCTAATCCTTCAGGGTAGTTTGCATTGCCACATGTTTAATTACCGTAACGATGCGTGTTATCAAACCATCTTAGGGCTAGTGCAATCGCCTTGTGTGGGCGGATCTTGCTACTTTTGTTTGATAGTGAATCATGCGATGAATCATGCGAACCCTCTCCGAGTTATGGAAACAGATTTATCCTCACTAGCTTTTGATGTAATATATGGCATGCTTAGATGTAAGTTTGAACTGTTTAGCATATCAGTAGGGCTTGTTTGATGATTCTTGGTGTTAGTAGGCTAGCTACTGTGCGAGCTATAGTACTTGCAAAACACTCACCGAAGAGAAACGTTGGGGCTGATGAGCTCGTGGTACGCTTATACTTATCCCTCATCGATCGACCAATAGCCCTAGCTCCTAAAATTGTAGGCTTAGCGATCGATCAGACAATAGTCGACATACATTCAGGCCTCATTTGGTTCATAGGGTAGGAAAATCGTAGCAAAAGTACAGAGAACGTGCAACACAAAATCATAGCAGTGCAAAGACGTACTCCCTCCGTTCCAAAATAGATGACCTAGGCGGGCTAGTTTGGCCTAGTGGGTTTCAGTGATATGAGATGGTACAGTGTCGTCCAGTCTTCGCGTGTGGTAGCAGTATTGCGGGCACAATAATCTTTCTTGAAGAAGCGGAATTCAACGAAGTCATGATGGTTCCTTCGTCCGAACAAGTTACGGTGGGAAAGGTTGGGCCTGCGATACGACCGGGGTAGACCAGGATAATTTTGTGCATGGCAGGTGGACCAGGATGGTCGACGTCCCACATGTCGGTGAATGAAAGTATTCTTTCCGATATAGAGAACGAGCAACGAGTATTCATTGTTTATTTTTGCTGAAAGCTATTGTCTCCACTGTTACTCCTTGACTTTGTCAATGCCTCTCTCTCCTCCACATAAGCGGGGCCTACTTGCTATGCATGCAGCAGGCAGCTGGCATCTTGAGGGGCCAGGGCGGTGAGAGCGGGCTCCGGAAGCGGTCCGGACTCCAGCATGGCCCACCTCACATTATTACCATATATTTCTTGGAGTCCGTGCGCGGCGGGCGGGCGATCTCTTCTCCCTCCCCCGTTTCTCTCTTCTCAGCCGACGCCCGCCGAGCAATTAGATTTCGGCTATCGACGGTTTATTCAATTACGGTCCCACATGTCAGTGAAATTGCAAGATAACGCGTGCCCCTTTGGTGAGCGGCATGCGAGCCGGACTGTCGGGGTTGCGACGCGTACGAGTCGTGAGTGTGCCGCCTTTTCCTTTAGAACTTGCAAAGCGTAACATTTTCGCGCGATCGATAGATAGAAATCCAGAACAAAATGACGAGGGCGGTGCTTTCCCGCTCGTTAGGCGGGCTAGTTCGCGTGATATGACGTGCTCTGATGCCGTCCACTTGTTCCATTTTTATGTAAGCAAGAGTTTACACTATTACGCGGGAGGAGTGCGAAACACCGGGATCTGATTTTGATCGAGGGATAACTGTTCCCTGCCAAATAATGGAGGATTGTTAGCGATTATAGCATGATAGTTAGGGCATCTCCGGTATTTGGCCCACAAATTTACACCGCATCCGTGCGAGGACACTGATGGATGCCATCCGATGATGCCCGCATACCTTTCGACAACTATATGAACTAACCGGACAAAATTCGTGCAAACAAAGCAAATTTCAAATTAACCGGATGAAATTCAATACATTTCGAAAACTTTCCTACAAACTGGACGAAATTCATTACATATTTCGTGGTGGAGCAAGGAACCTCGTGGTGGAGCGCCTGCACTCATAATATTTAATATTATTCAGCGATATAAAATTAACCAATCATCTCCACAATTAATTTGGAAGAGTACGAAACACGTCAGCCCAGTGTAGTTACATCATACTAGTACATGCCGAACCCACGCTATCACCATATTTCTTGGCTTCCGTGTGACACCTATCTCTAGTAATCCAGCAGCCTGTATCGCTTCTCCCTCCTCGTCTCTATCAAAGTGCGGCGGGCTGGCGTTTCTGCCGTCTATTGAGGTCGGTTAACTATCACATGTTAGCGACATGCCAAGAGCATTCTAAAAAAATTCCTTTCACGTTCCGTTTTCAAAAAGAAAAAAAATCCTTTCACGCATTTAATTTCCTGTATGCTTTGAGCAACTTGCATGTCCTATACTGCTTCTGTTTGATACTCTAACTTAGCTAGAGGTTAGACTAACTCATGACTAACCCTGAACTAACTGTAGCCAAAGAGGTGTTTGGGTGACAGGGTTAGATTGACAATAAATGCGCTTCATGAAGAGAGAAAAGTGATTTTTCGATTGGTCCCAATGAGAACTATCTCCGATTAGCATCTCACTGGTGGGATAGTTTTTTTTGTGGGTTCGGTGCAACTTGCTCCAATTTAAACCCTCATGCTTGGATACTTTAGGGCTATTTGAGCCACAACTAGCTCAAACTAACTCTAAACCATGGATCCAAACAGGGCCTATGGCCAGACTCGACGCGGAGCGATCGCGTGCACCGAGAAGCAGTGCTCTCTCGGCCGTCGCGCCACTTCAAAGCCGGTGCCAGTGAGAGGTCGCCTCCGCTCTGGCCGGGCATTAATATGGCACTGACGCTCCAGGGCGGCACTGACCGTTTCACGCGGGAAGCGCTACCGGCAAGGGAGTATAGGTTTTGAACCGTTTGTGTAGTAGTAATGGTAGTTTGCAAAACTACTCAATTATTGCACTCGGTTTCCTAAGAAATTGTGGTAAAATGTTACTCCACAGCCCGCTTCCCTTCTCCTTCCTGCTCGTGATTTACGTGGCCATGTTAACGTGGTTGTGTCAAGAAAATGTCACTTCCTGCCGTGATTTATGCGTTATATAATTACAAGCAAGATTCGTGCATTGCACGGAACATCAATATGCATTTTTTACAAAACGCCTGTTGTGATTGACCCATGTAGGAGTAATCCCATGTGTAAAAACTAATGATATCTTGAGAATTTTATCGGAAAACTAGTATCTCGAGAATGTCATCGAAAAAATGAAAGATGAGAGATAAGGCGAGGAGGAGTGGAGTGTGGTGGTGACTAGTGGTCGGAATGGGCAGAGGCATGGGGATGGAGGCGCCAAGACGCCGGCAAAGAGCCACCATGCATGCTAGATTGTTCCAGAGACTTATTCCTTTTTTAATTGCTGAGTAATGAGGTTGCGGGAGATAATGATGTGGAGATAGGTGCGGGTATCTTTTGTAAAATTATCATAGTTTGCTTCCTATCCATCAGATATAGATCATACGTTCTGTATTACAAGATGGCAGGCACACCATCATCAACAACTTGTTTTTTTTATAAGGGTATACAGATCATAAGTTTGCTGACTACTAAAGTAAAGTGGAATCTGTCCATGTGATGCAAGTAAATAAAGGTGATTGTTTATCATACGGGTAAGGTTGGATGAAGGGTGGTAGGAACAAATGCTCCGCCTAGAGCATGTGTGTGTCAGATGGAGTCTTAGTGTGTGTGTGTGTGTGAGAGAGAGAGAGGAGAGAGAGAGAGAGATGGAGTCTTAGTTTGTGTGTGTGTGAGAGAGAGAGAGATGGAGTCTAAGTGTGTGGGGGGGTGCGTGTGTGTGTGTTTGTGTGTGTGTGTGTGTGTGAGAGAGAGAGAGATGGAGTCTTAGTGTGTGTGGGGGGGTGCGTGCGTGTGTGTGTGCGTGTGTGTGTGTGTGCGGGCGCGTGCGCGCGCGCGTGTGTGTCCCGGGGTCCTCTATGGTGGATGTAATTTAAGTATGCATGGCTTCATCATAGAGAGGTGATGTGTATGGCAGAGGCCACCAACGATGGGGTGCGAGAGAGAAAATGCCCGTAGGAGGGAAGAGAAGGTGCGTCTTGGCGTGAGAGGAGTCGACAACGAGAGAACGTGTTTGTTCGAGAGACACCACGGAAGACTACTATATATCGATGGTGCATGTAGGCGGGAATTAAACAAAGGGATGGTCTTATTGGTTTCGGGGATATAGGGGAAGAGTGAGACGCGCGCGGGGCGGGGGGGTAGCTAGAAGGAGATTGTTAAGTGTGAGTGTGTGTTTTGCCCATCCAGGCGGAAGTTATGTGCACAAAAGAGGAGAACGATTCGGTGTGGCGTTAGGATTGAGGGTAATTAACTACGTATGGAGACATAGAGACCTTGAACGTGCATGTGTGAGAGGTATACATGTATACGTGGGATGTGTGTGTGTGCGCCCGCGCTTGATCGAGATAAAAGAAAGAAGACATAAGTCCTAAGATCAACGACATGGGAGAGACGGATCGGTATGACAATATGCATGCATGTGAGAATGCAGGGAAGAAGGCCCGACAATTGAGCATGTGTTTTTGTCTTTAAGAGATAGTGGTGTGGGCTGGAGCATGCATCTATGGCGGCAGAGGGGTGAGGCGCAACGATTGTGCAAAAGAGATCAACCTATAAATGCATATGTATGGATAGACATATATAGTGTGGGTGATAGGAAGCAAGACTCCGTGCGAGAAAGAAATGTTGACGGAGAAACTAATGATAGATACCGAGATGGAGATGCTAGCTAGAGAGACATCTGTTAGTTTGGGTGTCGGAGATGACCGTCGGGTGGTTCAAAGGGTGAAGTTATATATGTGTGTGAGAGGGCACTTGACTGCATGCATGTAGATAGAAACATATGTAGTGTGCGTGATAGGAATCAAGAGTGAGGGCGAGAAAGAAGGTTGATGGAGAAACAAATAAATAGAAAGATAAAGATGCTAGCTAGTGTGCGCTAGAGATAGGAGTCGAGTGGATCAGAAGGTTGGGTTATGTGTGTGGGTGTGAGAGAGATAGAGAGAGGGTGCATGTGAGTCACATACAAACAAATATCGAGAGAAATGAGATCCAGAGAGACGGAGTTTTATGTCTCATGAGAGAGAAAGATATTTCACAACGAGAGTGATAGCTAGAGAGACATATGAGGGAACGCAAGATATCTCTAGGGAGAGAGGGTGTGTTTGAGCGACATACAAGAGAACAATGGAGAAATATGAGACCACAGGAGACAGAGTTTGTGTTTGTGTGTGAGAAAGAGATATTGAAGAGGAAGAGTCGTGGGTTCTCATATCTAAGGAGCGAAAGACATCTCTCAGATGAGGAGTGTGCGAGTGGCACACATGGGAATAGTTGAGAGAAATGAGACCCCGAGAGACAAAGTTTTGCGTTTGTGTGAGAGAAAGAGATTCCACATGGAGAATCATAGCTAGAGACACATAGCAGGGAGCGAGCTATACTTAGAGAGAGATAGAGTGATGAAGGTCGATGGAGAGAGTACCGTCAGTGTATTACGAAGATAAAAGATCATTGTCGACATACAGGTAGCACGAGAGATGCCTGAGAGACGATGAACGCATATAGGTCCAGAGAGATAGTCCTATATAAGCATGAGTGATAGCTATATGAGACGAATATCTGGATTAAAGCGGATTCAAATATTTAAACCGGAGATCACGACATCGATAATATCATAACGCAAATTGGTGTATCAAACATGCATATTCATTTGAATTTGGGCACACGTGTAATGTTATATAGTTTATCAATATTGGTGATCCATAGATTCTTCAATTACAAACAATGCATGGTTTATATGCAATTAGTGTCTAAACGGGATTACACTATATGTTGCGTGTGTGAAACACATTATACATGTTTGAGAAGTTAAAAACCCGCATGAAACACACATTAATTGGAGACAGTTAGCGAGGAATGCATACATTGGATTTCAACATAAAGTGGTTTCAAATATTTGAAAATCCAAATTGATGGATACAACCTTATGAATCTGAGATCATGCCATTTGTAAACCATATTTATGTATAAATGGTGTTGTGCTTTTGAAAGTATATATGTAAAAAAATGATGTATATAGAATGTAATTCCAATTGAAAATGGATCCCTTTGAAAAAAATAATAGAATACAAACGGGATTCGAATTGAGTTGGCACGGTAAACGCAGCAATCAGGCAAAATTTGAACGAAACGGGAAAGTCGCAGAATCACCGAAACCAAATCTGCGAGATGGAAATCACTACTGTCTATCCCTGCCGCGCAAAGCCTATCTGCTGGATTTCTATAGGTTTCGATAGGGGTAGGTTTGTAATTTCACCCAAACGTGACGTAATCGCCTCACCCGGATTCATACGGTGGGCGCCAAAACACAGTGTGCCCTTGGTCAAATCGACTCCTCCCGATTCATATTCATACACGGTGGGCGCCAAATAAACCTCTCGTCGGCAAATATTCGTGTATGCGAGATTACCGTCCTATCCCCTAATCGACTAATGTTGCTTTGTGATGTAGTAGAAATTTGAAACGGGGCTAAGTTTGTAAATTTTCTCGCATTTGAGACAAGCGCCCTAACTACATGGTTCCCCCTTCCTCTCTACCTCCCTTTTCCCCATTCAGATACTCGTGGGCGCCAAAACACCCTCTCCACCCCCACCTCCTCCGCCGCCGTCCGCCACCCCATCCACCGCCGTCCTCCTCCACCATGCCGAGCTGATACCCCGACGCCGCCGTCCATTACAAGAGATCGACCTCTCTCATCCACGCCTTCGGACCGGGATCCTTGCATCCCGTCCTCTCGCTTCATCCCCGCCGTCGTCCACCTTGTCGGCGCCGCTCCTACGACCGTCTCGTCCATCGTGCCCCGCCGCCACCGTCTACCCTCCTAGATCTGCTTCCACGCCGCCGACAGCCATCGCTACCGCAGCACCGTCAAATTCTCAGCAGATGCGTACACGGCGCCGCACCAGAGGCGGTACTCTTCCGTATCTGCTCAACTTATTTATCGCAGCAAGAAAATAGATCGCCACTGCTTTACTCTGATTTCTTGTCTTGGTTGCGAAGTTGCCTTTGTTCGGTTTGCACCTTCAGATCCGCCATATCACGCTCAACACTATACTCCCAATTCTTATGGTTTTCCCCTTTTATATTCCACACTAGTTAAATCACGAGACTAAATTTCAAAATTGGGTCGATAATTTTTGAGCTCACGGAGTTCGCCGGTGCAATCCAAGGGCTCGGATGGTTGTGGGGCCTCGCCCGAACGAAGAAAACTTCGATGCGGGTGGGGGTGGGGTGGCGGAGGAACACATGCGGTGGGGGCGGTGGTCGGCCCGGCGTCTGCAAGGTGTTTTATATGGGAAGAATCACAGACGAGGAAGAAGAAGGGTTAGGAGACATAGGATCTTCATCCAACCGCCGAAATGGTCGAGACAGCTAGGAGTTGCATTCTTAATGCGCTCTGGTTCATCATGTGGGCACTGCGCAACCAACATTTTATTGTCCAAAATCTGCTTGCTCTTCTTTACCATGTTCGATAGTGCTGGCTCAGACACGCGATCGATAGGCTTTCAATTACTAGCGGCAATACAACACCGTATTTTCAAGCCAGTTCCACTTTCCCGATTTATATATCGTGGTTATGGTGTACCCCGTTATGTACACTATGATCTCGCCTAGTTCTTTGTGTGCTCTTTTTATCATGGTTTGGCAATAAACTATCTATACAGTATATTATGAACCTATCATATGCCATCTATGCTTACTTATGGAGCCTATTTTTTGTGTACTTGTGCCAGATTATATAAATGCACGCACGATATTACAGCACACATGATCTCTCTCATCAGAATCCAGTGATAGAACATAAGTGTTTACAGGGGCGCCCCTATATTAGAATATCATCTGCATTACAAAGATAATCTCACAACTATTTATGTTTTCATGGTTCTCAGATATTATACGCAATTACGGTGAATATCGAATCCGCGCATCGAGTAAGAATATTGTGGAACACTGCAATGACTTACAAAATTGGCACCAAGACATTGAGTGCCATTTTGGAAGCAATGAAACTCAGACGCTCCCCACTGTTGATTCTTGTTCGTAATATCATTCTAATGACTATTCTAACCTCGAGGAGTCAAAGGCAGATGGCCTATCCTGTTCACCCATCAAGGTGCATGTTCTAATTTGGCAATGTTTTATTGATTGCGCGTATCTTGCATATGTTGTCTTGCATTTCTTCTACTTTGTTGCACCACCATCTGCTTAGTTTACTCATCATATAACTCGAGATGCCATGCCCATCCATTATCAATACATATTCCATCTGTCGTCATACCATGTTTTTCCACTCAAATGTTGTTCTTGTGCATCGGACATCAAAAGGAAGAGGGTGATTGCCGAACCTGAATGAGCACCAAGAAAGTCCTTGAAAACGTGGTGGTGCCGAGAAATCGACAACGCCCACTTATATTGGTTGTACAACTAGTGACACAAAACATAGGACCGACTCTAGCAGACTGTACCCATACTTCACTGCCACACCACTAGCCCCACCACAGGACTGCACTCCAAAGAAAAGGTATACCGATTCATTTGTCATAGCACCAGCCGTACCATAGAAAAAACCCACTCCAGCAAAAAGTACAGCAAGTCCACCGGCCGAAGACCTATCTCAACTGCAGAGACGGCCAATTCCTGCAGATTGGAACCCCATTCCATTTATTCCTAGTTTAAAACACAATGGTTTCAATGTTGTTAGGGACTACGTGCATATATTCCCATCATGGGAAGATTATAGTGAAAACAAACACCATTTTCACATCTTCCTGTCCAACTTACGCGTAAGTGCTATTATTCATGGTTATTATTTTCTTGTTTTCTGCTGATCGAACACATCAATGATTTACATTACATTGTTGTAACTAGGTGAGGGTCAATCTGGATAGTCATGACGAGCAAAGCTTGCTTGTGCTTTTCAAGGAAGCATTGCAGCAGTATCGGTGTTACCTGAGGAAATCACACTTTGATGGCAAGTCTATAAACGAATTTCTGGTGAAGTCTCTGTGCTAAATTTAGAAGACATTGAATGGAAAAACCTTGTTATGCAATCGGTCTCGTTCCTAGGATGAGGTACTGTCTATGAAATCACATGACAATTTGAACTTCTACTTTTCCGCTTGTGCCTTACGGATCTTTTTTGCAGTAAATCAGCTCGAAGAATAATTCCGGTTTGAAAAGAACGACAGGATATCGCAAATATGCTGCCCGCTGCTTTGCTCTTGTTAGTACATGTTTTCCTGTATCACTGTACTTGCATACATACAGTTCATTATGTGACAGCAGATGCATGATAGCTTGCTTATCAATTGTTCGCCCAAATTATCTCGATCTGTATGAATGGTTACATTAGTGTAGAATATATCCAATGCCAATGAATTTTTTACCTCTGCATTGTTCTTGTAAGTACATGTTGTCCTTTATCGCTGTACTTATATTGACAGTAGTTGTTCATGTACCATCACTCTGCAGCTTATTTTCATTTGCCCTCCATTTTCTACACATAAGATCTATATTAACTCTTACCATAAGGTTGGTATTTACGAAGTTTAGCTGTGCATTGCTCTTGGCTGTGCCTTTTGCCTGTATCGCTGCACATACATTTATAGCTACTTGGTTATGTAGCATCACTCTTCATCTTATCTTAAATATTCTCCATTTTTTCGTATATTATCACATCTATATTTACTCTTAACAAAATGTAGAGTAAAGGCAATGCCTATGAAGAACATTTTGTGCTAAACTTCTTGAATTGCCCCCCCCCCCCCATCAGCATGGACAAGGGCTTTATAGAGCCTGTCTTCACCAGTAATGTAAGTTTGTCCTTCTCAAGCCTTCAAACTTTGTTGTGTGTATTTGGTTAGGCATGACCTAAATAAATTGTTTATTTTTGGTGTTTGCATCAAATTGCATGTTTAAAGTTTATTATGTAGTTCATAAATAAAAGTTTGTCCTTCTCAATTTAAGTTTTCAGTTGTACAACCAAGTTCCTTCTTCATACCATGTAAATTAAACTATACAGAGCAAGTGATCTTTTTTTGCACTGCATGTATGCTTCTATTCTTCATCTGCAATCCAGTGGTGTGGTGAACCTACCCACTACAGCACAATGTCATATTCTGCAATGTCTTAACTATGAACAATGTCATATCATTCTACTATTATTTAAACCGCCTCTTTATTTGCCAATCTGAAATGGGATAAATTGACAGCACACTAACCATTGATACTTATGAGTTCTTGATCTGTAATCCAATGGTGTCGTGAAGCTGCCAACTCCTTCACAATGTCAATTCCTGCCATGTCTTGACCTGAACAATACCATATTGTGTTAATGCAATTTTAAACTGTGTCACTTTATTCGTCAGTAAGAAATGTGATGAATTGTCAGCACTGATACTTTTATGTGCAAAACCTGTCATCTGTCTTCTTGTTTATCTTTCAGCGTGAGGAAGATATAAGTGTTGAACAAGTGCAGTCTCATCATCTTGCTCACCGCTATGCTTGCAACTCCCAATGAGGCTGACCTTTCTTGAACTCTATTGAAGTGTCATCGGTTTTGTATATTATTTTGTCGGCGTGTTTATTTGCAATTGGTGGCGATCTTTGATGCCCAAAGGTATGTAATATGTCTTCGCTTGTGCTTTATTATCATAGTGGCGAACTTTGATGCCCAATGGATGTAATATGCCGTAATTTCTTTATTGTATAGTCTAGGTTTTTCTTATTCACGATGCTGCAGTTATTTTATCGTATATATATCTTGTCTTTGTAGTAAACCGCCAAACCGTAAAATTACGGTACATAATCGGGTCATGCAATCACGATGTATGGTCCGCATCATGGGCCCCGTCAACCGCCCACTAGTAGATTCGGGCCTTTAATAGGCCGAGTAACCCCGACCCTCTTTTCGCAAGAAAACTCAATGGGCTTTTAGGAGGTCGAGAAGTAGGTTGGGCACAAGCGTGCCGAATAGCTCACGGGCGGCAGCAGCCGAAATGGACCCCGGCCCATGATTGTGCGAATCAATTCACGGGCTTTTAACAGGCCAAAGTTGTCTCGGTCCTTGTTTGGCCCAATCAGATATCGGCTGCGAGCAGGCCGGATGCAAATCGGGCCGTAGTTAGGCCCAACTATATGACGGGCTTTCAATAGGCCGAAATTAATATAAGGCCGAAATGTTAAATGGGCCCTTAACAAGCCGAAACTAATATCACGCCGAATTACTAAATGGGCCTTTAGCAAGTGGGCCCAACAGCATAGCGTCCAGTCAACGGGTCGAATCTGATATGGGCCATAATTGAGCCCAAAGCCTCTTAAAGGGCCGGACCTGATCTGGGCCGTGATTTGGCCCAGAAAGTGGGAGGCATTTAACGGGCCGGATCTTATATGGGCCATTACTAGGCCCGGAACATGGCAGGCCATTAATGGACCGGATCAATTATGGGCCGGCATTTGGCCCAAAACATGGCAGCCAGTTAATGGGCCGGCCTACTAGGGTCCTCAAAATCTTGTGGGCCTATAGCAGGGTCGGCCCATTAATGTCGACGAAATCTCGTGGGCCTTTAGCTGGGCCGGCACATTATGATTCGCAAGAATTTTGTGGGCCTTTACCTGGGCCAGCCCATTATGGCACACAAAAATCTTGTGGGCCTTTACCTGGGCCGGCCTATTATGGCCCGCGAAATCTTGTGGGCCTTTAGCTGGGCCAGCCCATTATAGTCCGCAAAATCTCGTGGGCCTTTAACTGGGCCGGCCCATTATGGGCCGCCAAATCTTGTGGGCCTTTAGTTGGGCCGGCCCATTTAAACTTGATTGGTCGTGCCACGTGTCGACGTATCATAGGCGCCTTCTGTCCAATGAGTGGATGACATCTGTCCCAACGATGAGCCGACACGTGTTTCCTCCAGCCAACGATGATTTTACATGTGGAAAATCCCCATTGGTCGGGGCTGTTAACGGGTTATCGGATCCAAAACCCGACCCGATAGCTTAACGGCGTCCCAACGATATATCTCGGGCCTGTTTGTCCCAACAAAATTATGGGCTTTAAGCAGGTCGGTATCTACGCGGGCCATAGGCCTAAAAGTGTCACGGGCCATTATCAGATGGGCTGTAAGCATGCCGGATTCAACGCGGGCTGTAATTAGGCCCAACTGTTACATGGGCCATTAATAGGCCGATAGGCCAGTTGGGCTGAAATTTGTCCATGAAGACTACGGGTCGTTAAGAGGCCTAAAGTTACTTCGGACAAGAAATAGCCCAGTTTCTGCATGGGCCATAAGTAACTGAATGCTAGAGATGAGCCCAAGAATAAATGGGCCCTGAGAAGTCCGAAAGATAACATGGGCTGGAAACGGCCCAGTGGAAAATGGGCCGTTAATGGGTATAAAGTGGTACACTGTTCATTACGGGCCAGTTTCACCACGGGCCATTAGTGGGCCAAGAGTTAAAAGGACCTCATATGGGCCAAAAGACGTCATGGTCCATACATGGGCTGGAAGTTAAAACAGGCTGGAATCATATTGGACGGCCCAGATGACGCTATTGGGCCTAATTCGGATAGGCCGTAACGGGCCCTTGGTTAGCACGCTCTAAATGGGCTATATGCGAACAAGCCATTAACATGCTTTCAGTGGGCCGGCCCGCCACCTTTTGACCAAGTCAAACGGACAGGCCTTTTCATAGGAATGGGCCTCTGTGGGTTATGCCACGTGTCCACGTATCATAGGCGCCTTCGGTCCAATGAGTGGATGACATCTGTCCCAACGGTGAGTCGACACGTGTTTCCTCCAGCCAATGATGATTTTACACGTGGAAAATCCCCATTGGTTGGGGCTGTTAACGGGTTATCGGATCCAAAACCGGACCCGATAGCTTAACATCGAGCCGTTACGGTGGATGCCACGTGTCGGTCACCCTTGACGAAAGCACTTCTATGACGCGCGATTTATCGTCA
Organism: Aegilops bicornis; assembly: GCA_021605145.1. Classification (NCBI taxonomy): domain Eukaryota; kingdom Viridiplantae; phylum Streptophyta; class Magnoliopsida; order Poales; family Poaceae; genus Aegilops; species Aegilops bicornis. Next base: position 573,120,097 of record CM038670.1, on the reverse strand, counting down.
TGGAAGTGGACACTTCCGTGATGATAATTTTGGTAATGTTATGGAACACTTCTCTGACAAAGATGTATGACTATCTTGATTCATCATAAAATCGTGATGGATGTACATGCATGACAGAAAACGTGACCTACTGTGACAAACACTATCATCACGAAAGTGTATTTTTTTTGTAGTGATGTCGAGGTTGCCCTAGTCTCGATCAATCCAGGTGTGTAGGTCATCGACTTAGCGGCCTCCGCTCCTCCTGAGCCCAGGATCGACACGCTGATGGACGATAGCAGTTGTGCATGCTGGGTAGGTGTCAGGTGCACAGTAGCTCTTTTGTGCGCGCATGGTTTGTTATATTCTTGTAAATTAGCGAGCTAATGGTTTGTAAATTACTCGTCGAACTAGGCACTGGACCAATAATTTGAGCACACTCACACACACACACATGCATGTGTGTGTGTGTGTGTGCTCGATTGATTTGTTCATGCATGTCAAATATGTCAGTTGTACGCGCTGGCATGTCTGTATATTATCTGAATTTGCAATATGGACAATTAATATGCAAATACCTTCTGGACATCGGTGCTGATCACCACGTCGAAAACATGGACATCTTCTACTCTATCCGGCACATGCTTAAACTGAATGAACTATGTACGATACTAATACTTTTCGTGAAAATTTAAGAACATGTCTAACAACATTTGAGTAACATATATATAGCGGTCACACTATTTGACAAAAGGCTGATCTAGGTAACATGGTACTTAACAATTATGAATTAACAATTTTGACAACCATATGGTCCATGTCTACATACTTAACATAGTAACAACTAGCACATTTTAAGAGGTAGAGGGTCAACAACCACAACTGTCCACTGGAAGCAGCTTGATCACGGTGACTCAGCATCTTGTCAATGAAAAGGAAGAACTCTCCTGTGCCTTGGTAGTGCATGAGTAGAAGTTGATGAGGTGCAGAGTTGCGGAGGAGTGCACAACGAGTGAGTGGGAACGAAGTGGGCAGGGGGTGAGGGTTTGTTTTTTTTATTTTGGACATGTTGGTGAATGCACATGGTTCGTAGAGGCGACGGAGATGAACCATGTGCAATAATAAATCATTGATATTGAAGCGGAATCCAAATTTCCTTCTTCGTTTGCTATTTAGTTTTTTTCTACGATCAACATACCCCCTCTAATGCACCTTGTTCAAATTTGGCATTTTTCCGGGCTCATTTACTATACTTACTCCATTATGTACATTTTCTAGGCATTAATGCTCATAATTCAAATTCAAACAATTGGTGCATGAAAAAGTGCACAAAACGGTTTGGAAAACCATGCTCGTTGTATTTAGAAAATTCTCATGCCTTTTACAAGGAATGGGCAGAGATTTCAAGGAAATGTGTGGCAATAATCAACCACAAAACGTGTCGTTTATTGGTTTTTCAACTATAATAAAATGACAAACATGCTTGAAAAACATGACGCCTAAAATGGTGTGATGGTATGGCATGACCATGCCCTGGTAAAAATTTGAGAATGTTTGGCTTATGTCGTCATGCACGATCTTCATAAATCGAACCATCACCAAGAAGTTTCGTTGTTTCGAGAGGGAAATCAACAAGATTTAAGGGGAATCGAAATTTCCTTCCTCGTTTGTCATTCAGTCTTTTTCTATGATCAACATACCCCCTCCAATGCACCATTTTCAAATTTGGCACTTTTCCGAGATCATTTACCATATTTAGGCAATTGTGTGCATTTTCTAGGCATTAATGCACATAATTCAAATTCAAACAATCGGTGCATGAAAAAGTGCACAAAAACGGTCTGGAAAACCATGCTCGTATTTAGTAAATTCTCATGCCTTCTATAAGGAATGGGCAGAGATTTCAAGGATATGTGTGGCAATAATCAACCACAAAATGTGTCGTTTATTGGTTTTCAACTATAGAAAATGACAAACATGCTTGAAAAACATGACGCCTCGCATGGTGCCATGGTATGGCATCAGCATGCCGTGATAAAAATTTGAGAATGTTTGGCTTATGTCGTCATGCACGGTCTTCATAAATACAACCATCACCAAGGAATGTTTCGTGGTTTCGGGAGGGAAATCACCAAGATTTAAGGGGAATCCGAATTTCCTTCGTCCTTGAGTTTTATTTCTACGATGAACATACACCATGTGGATCACCGTGTTCAAATTTGGCACTTTTTCGGGATCATTTACCATATTTAGGCAATTATGTGCATTTTCTAGGCATTAATGCATATAATTCAAATTCAAACAGTCGGTGCATGAAAAAGTGCACACAAATGGCCTGGAAAACCATGTTCGTTGTATTTAGTAAATTCTCATCCCTTTTACAAGGAATGAGCAGAGATTTCAAGGATATGTGTGGCAATAATAGACCACAAAAGATGTGGTTTATTGGTTTTTCAACTATAGAAAAGTGAAAGACATGCTTGAAAATATGACGCCTGGCATGGTGCTGATACGTCTCCGTCGTATCTATAATTTTTGATTGTTTCATGCCAATATTATACCACTTTCACATACTTTTGGCAACTTTTTATATGATTTATTGGACTAACCTATTGATCCAGTGCCAAGTGCCAGTTCCTGTTTTCTGCATGTTTTTTGTATCGCGGAGTATCCATATCAAATAAAGTCCAAATGCAATAAGATTTCACGTAGAATTATTTTGGAATATTTGTGATTTTTTGGAGTTGGAATCACCGCAAACGGAGGCCCGCACAGCCCACAAGACAACAGGGCGCGCTAGAGGCCCCTGGCGCGCGGTGGTCGGTTGTGCCCTCCTCGAACGTCGATTGGAGCTCTACTTCAGGTGCAAGAAAGATTATATCCAGAAACAAAATCATGTTAAAATCTCAGCCAATCGGAGTTACGGATCTCCCGGAATATAAGAAACGGTTTTCGATCAGATCTGGGGAACACGAAACAGAAGAGAAAAGAGAGGGAGATCCAATATCGGAGGGGCTCCTGCCCCTCAACGGCCATGGAGGCCATGGACCAGAGGGGGAACTCTCCTCCCATCTAGGGGGGAGGCCAAGGAAGAAGAAGAAGGAGGGGTGCTCTCTCCCCCTCTCTCCCGGTGGCGCCGGAGTGCCGCTGGGGCTAGGATCGTGAAGGCGATCTACATCAACAATCTTGCTACCGTCAACACCAACTTTCTTCCCCTCTATGCAGCGGTGTAACACCTCTTCTCCCTGCTGTAATCTCTACTTAAACATGGTGCTCAACTCCATATATTATTTCCCAATGATCTATGGTTATCCTATGATCTTTGACTAGATCCGTTTTGTCATGTGGGTTAATCGTGATCTTGGTTGGTATGATTGTATATTTTATTTATGGTGTTGTCCTACGGTTCCCTCCGTCTCGCGCAAACATGAGGGGGGCCCGTTGTAGGGTGTTGCAATATGTCCATGGTTTGCTTATTGTCAGTGTTGCGGGGGATGGCAGCAGCCCAAATGAGGATAAGCGGGTTATGGTGTATGGGAGTAAAGATGACTTGATACTTAATGGTATGGTTGGGTTTCAGGACCTTAATGATCTTTAGTAGTTGCGGATGCTTGCTAGGGGTCCGATCATAAGTGCATATGATCCAAGTAGAGAAAGTATGTTAGCTCATGCCTCTCCCTCATATAAAATTACAAGAATGATTACCGGTACTTGTTATCGATTGCTTAGGGACAAATAACTTTCTTGTTGACAAAAGCTCTCTACTAAAACTAACTTAGTCGTGTCTTTATCTAAACAGCACCTAGATTTTATTTAGGTGCTCTTTATTTTCTTGCAAACCTATCCTATCATACCTACAAAGTACTTCCAGTTTCATACTTGTTCTAGGTAAAGCGAACGTCAAGCGTGCGTACAGTTGTATCGGTGGTCGATAGAACTTGAGGGAATATTTGTTCTACCTTTAGCTCCTCCTTGGGTTTGACACTCTTACTTATCTAAAGAGGCTACAATTGATCCCCTATACTTGTGGGTTATCAAGACCTTTTTTCTGGCGCCGTTGCTGGGGAGCAATAGCGTGGGGTGAATATTCTCGTGTGTGCTTGTTTGCTTTATCACTAAGTAGTTTTTATTTTTTGTTCTAAGTTGTTCTCTATGTTTAGTTATGGATATGGAACACAAAACACCAAAAAAATTAGTGGTACTTTGTCGGATCACGGGTTCCGGCAAAACCCTTAAGGTTCAAACTCTGGGGTGCGCGCGAAGTTCTTTCCCCCCTACCGATCCACGCCCTAGCTTGCTAAGATCTCATGGACGAACTCGACGAACTCACAACACAAAGGACACAGGGTTTATACTGGTTCGGGCCACCGTTGTGGTGTAATACCCTACTCCAGTGTGGTGGTGGTGGATTGCCTCTTGGGCTGATGATGAACAGTACAAGGGGAAGAACGGCCTCCTGAGGTTGAGGTGTTCTTGTGCTTGGTGTGTGGCTAAGGATCAGATGAGATGCCTCTGAATGAGTTATCCCCTACGGTGGTGTCTACTTCTACTTATATAGGCCCTGGTCCTCTCCCCAAATATTGAGCGGGAAGGGAGCCAACAATGGCCAATTTGAAAGGGGACAACTAGTACAGCTTATCCTGACAAAAGCGGTCTTCGCCTGCAAAAGGCTCTGGTGGTGACGCTGCCTTGGGCTCCATGGTGACCTCCATCTTGCCGTCTTGCTGGTCTTGGTCTCGTTGCATTGATATGGAAACCTTTTCTTGATGCCTCGGTACTCCGCGCCTACGCTTGCCTCCTTAGCACGAAAGAGGAAACAAGGACGCTGTGCACGCTGGCGCCCGCCTGGCGCCCGCCTGGTCTTGATCGTCATGGCTCACGTCACGAGAACCTCACGAGGTTTGCCTTGCCTTGATCTCTCCACCCCTCACGAGCCAACCTGGTGAGGCCGCTCCTGAGGTGGCCTTGTGTCATCCGCCTCGCGAGGGTGTTGGATGCCTTGTTGATGAAGATGGGCCGTACAGGCCTGCTAGCACAGCCACGCCGTGGGCCGCAGGCAGGCAAGTCTGGGGACCCCCGTTCTCAGAACGCTGACAGTAGCCCCCGGGCCCAAGGCGCGCTCAGGCTTGGCATCGAGGCGAAGCCAATGGTCAAGTGCGGAGCGCCGCGGGCCCCAAAAGCCTACGGCCTTGGTTGACGTGTGGCGGTTGATTGGACATGGGCGTCTCCGTTTGCTTTGATACCCACCTGGCTAGGCGGCCACCGCACCCTACATAGTTATTCTTCCATCGCCCGCGCCATACTTCCCCAATTCCTCTGTTCCCCCGAGACTCTGCTCTTCCTTCCGATCTGACCCGAGCTCTGCTCACTTCATCGCCATGGCACCGAAACAAGCGGACAAAGGGAAGAAGCCTCTGTCTTTGACAACTGCGCCTCCGGCCGTTGAGCCCGCAGTTGGCCGGTCGCTGGTGCTCAACGACGAGGCCATGGGAAAGGTGTGTCCCATGCTCGCCACCAGCTTCAACGAGTGGGGAAGGACGGTGGCTTGGCCTGCGTCTCGCGCTCGCATTGACTGAGCAGCCACCGAGGTCCCGATCTTCATCGATGCCCTTTGTGCCGGCCTGATTCCCCCTTTCTCCGCCTTCTTCAACGCGGTGCTTGAACATTACCAGATCCACATGCTGCATCTTGACCCCCAATCCGTGACTCTCCTCGCCGTCTTCGCCTTTGTGTGTGAGGCCATGGTGGGCATTGCCCCTTTAGTGGCCCTTCTATGTCATTTCTTCTCATTGTATCTGATGGATCCTCGGCAAAGCTCGGGGTGCGTGAGCTTCCAGGCTGTGGCTGCAACGGCAGGCGCAGGGATCGACTTCGAGCTTCCTCTAACCACGAGCGAGTTTCGGACAAGGTGGGTATTTCTCGACGCCAGGGTGCTCAGCCCTCTGCTCCATTCTCCGTCAGCACCTGCCGTTCCCAACTCCGGTTGGGGCCACGAGAGGCTCGCGAGCTCCTGTCTTGTCCCCGTCTGGCTCAGGCTGAGGAGGTTGAAGGACCGCGGCGTGACTGCGCCTATGGTGGTGAAGGAGTTCGTCAGGCGCCGAGTCGCTCCGCTTCAGCGCCATTCTCGCCCGATGTGGGCTTTGCTCAGCAGTCAGGACCATATGAGGCTTCAGGAGTCCGGGCTCCCTCTTGAGACGCGGCAAACAGTGCTCGAGGTCCTGACAGGTGTCCCTTCGCCGGACGACATGCCTGGGAAGAGCTATCTGTTGTACCGCTACACGAACAAGGCTGAATTTGTAGAGAGCATGCCTTCCTTTGATGAGTGGGGGTTGCGCCCGGACGGCCTGGTGGGGCCCCGTGAGAACCCCGTCAACGTAGTTCCCTTCTCCGTCACTGGCGCCGAGCTCGCCCCGAGGGTGGATGCAGGGGGGCGAGCACCGCCGGAGGCTGGCGGCCCGAGTGCTGAGGTGCAGATGTCGTCTGGTGCTCCTGGGGCGTCGTCCTCGGGAAATAACGATCCTTCCCCTGGGGTGTCAGTCACTGAGACGATGCAGCACGCGGCTCCCAAGGCCGAAGATCCGGAGGTCTCAGGAGGTCGTGGTGAGACGGCGCCCGTCTGCTCTCCGCAGCCCGGCACCCCTGAAGTTGTCCCTTCGAGCGCTTCCCAGATTGCACCCCGTGCCGGCCGCCACTCCAACGCTTCGGCCGGTTTTGCATGGACTTCGAGGAGCTCCGCAAGAGGAAAGGATCCCCGAGCAGCAGCGGTATCTTCGGGCCGTTGAAGCGAAGGAAGTAAATCGCCATCGACGAGTAAGTATTGTACCTTAGTGATTTCCTGAGTGCTTCTTCCCTTCCCGACGGTGGTCCTTCAGGGTCCCCTCCGTCAAGGCCGTCGCATCTCCTAAGGAGCAGCCTCCTCTTTCCTCGACTCCCCTGCTGGCCTTGAGCGCCCCGAGCCTGCATGTTGTCCCTGGAGCAAGGTCGGTTGGAGAGGCGCCCTTGCCTCCACAGCGCTTTGAATCTGCGGTCTCGTCGTCCTTCCTTCACGACCTGGCTTGGAGCTTGGCGGGCGTGCCCAGGGCCCCTCCTCTGGTCATGGACAACAGCTGGTTGGCTTCGTTCTTCGGCTCCTCTTCAGGCAGCAGGCCCCGTCTAGTTCGGGCCCCTCGCGAGGTCCAGCTGGCGCCTGGGGCAGCGCCAACCCCCAGCCCCTGCTAAGAAGGGGCGCACCACTTCACGTCCCGCCTGCAGCCCCTGTGGCGGAGGACGAGGTGGACCGTGCACTTGAGTTCGAGCACGAACGAAGTGTCGTTTGCCACGATCTCTTATAGGAAGCAATGACTGCGATGAAACGGCTTGGTGAAGAACTTGCAGGTGTCGGCGCGCGCCTTGAGGCCGAGGGTCTTCGGTTTGGCGGAGGAGTGGCAGAAGTTGAAGGTGGCTATCAACCTCGGCCGTCGTCAGCGTGATCTTGACAATGCGAAGGCCGAGGCGTCCCTAAAGGTCTCTCGTGAGGCTTGCTCCAGAGCCTTGGAGGAAGCTCGCGAGGTCGACCGCCGTCGCGAGGCTGCGGAGAAGCGCACGTGGGAGTTCCAGGCCTGGAGTGTATCCCTAGAGCAGTAGGTGGAGGTGCGCAAAAAGCCCTTGCGTCACTGAGGGAGACGCCCGCCGAGGAAGAAGAGATCCGGAGGCGCGAGGAGGCATTGGCTCTGGAAGCCGTGGAACGCAGCCTCGAGCTTGAGCGGTTGGAGACGAGGGAGCGTCAGGTTGCCCAAGCGGAAGATGCCGTTGGTGCACGCGAGACCAAAGCTTGGGAGGAGGTCGATCGTCGGGTGGCCGAGGTTCACGCGGGTCTTGAGAGTTGGCATGGTCTGAAGCTGCAGCTTGCGAAGACGGAGGTTGCAGGTAGGGTCGCTGCCCTTAGGCCCAGGCTAGCTGAGGTAGAGAGGCGCGAGGAGGCCACAGCGGCCGCCCTGGTCACGACGCAGGCGGAGTTGGCCTCTGCCCGCGCCGAGCTGCTTTTTCTTCAGAAGCGGGTTGATGATGCCGAGGCTGTTGCGCGGCAAAACAGGGAAGAAGTGCTTCAGCAGCGGACATTGGAGCGCGAGCACGCCCCCATCCTCCAGGACCTCATGGTCAGGGCCAATGTGGCGCTAGGCCATGCCTGTGACGAGAATGCACCGCATCCCCACTCGGATGACTATGCCAGTCACCTACGCTTCTTTGCCGACATGGTGACGCGCCTCGAAGCCTGGTCTAATAGAGCTCATCAGCTCATGGAAGAGAGGAGCTGGGGCCTGCTCAGGCGCGTGTTCTCCCATGTCTTCAGCCATCTTTGGAATACCTTCCCCGACTTCGACTTCGACGCCGCCATTGCCCCCATTCCGCAGGCCATCCAGGGTGACCTGGCGCGGTGGGTGGAGGACAACGTGGATGCGCTGGTCAGGGCCTTCGCTTCCGAAGACGACGCGGTGGTGGTCGCGGCAGACGAAGGCGACATGGTGAACGACGGTGATGGAGGCACCGTCGAAGGCAACGACGATGCCGGCGAAGGTGACGACGACGCGAGCGACGCGTCCGAAGGCGATGTGGCGAGCAACATATCTGGCTAATCCCATGTTCCCCTTCTGTTTTATCCTGTATGCAAAAACTCAGGCATGGCCCTTAAAGATTGTAAGAGCATTTTGAGAGGGGGAGCCCCTCGTGTAAACAAACCACTGTCTTTATTCCTTTATGTCAAGCCGAGTATGCACCTTCGAGAATCCGTGGGTCCTGCGGCAACTCTGCCGTTGTGGCTTACCTTAGCCGGGTAAGCCCCCGTGCTGGATCATGAGACCGTGAGCTCCCGAGGAACTCCTAAAGAGTCTGCTGGCTCGCCTGAGAGGGCTTCGCGCGGATCTAGTGCCGACCGACGTGCGTGGTGCGTGTGCTGCGCCCAGCCTCGCTCGCGAGGGGCCCGCGAGGGGGAGGCAGCGAGCGCGAGCTTCAGAATAAGGCAAGAACCAGATAGCAAGAAATCGCTTGAACAAGAAAAGGCACCCCCCGCGCGCATCGATAAAAATTCAACTTCAGCTTAAATCCAAATCCAGAAGTCAAGGCTACAGAAAAGGGATCCAAAGCAAATGGCCGCGTCCGGCACCTAGTCTAGTCTTCTGGTCTTCGAGTCTTCTCACCAGCGCGGAGCTAAGTGCTGCCACTAGGACGTGGGAGGTAGCCCCCGAGGCCCGAGGGCTGCTCTCCGAAGACTCCGGGGCGTGTACAGCCCCACTAATTATTACGTGAGAGTGTCACGGGCGGCGATCTTCACAGGCGTGAGCCTTACTTCATATCGCCAGACGAGGGCACCGCCTTGCGCCTCCCTCGGCCATCGTTGGGGGCAACCAGAAACTAGGACGCCACCAAAGGGGCAAAGGGTACGCCAGTGGCGCCCTCGGCGACAACGGGTCCTCTGCTGGGGGTAGGCTTTTCAGCACCTCCCCAGCAGAAGGCCTACCTCCGGGGGGGCGCCTTGCTCCATGCGACGCGGGGAGGGATATGGCTCTCGACCCCTCTCCTGCAGCCCCTAGCGCGATCCCCCTGGTGGAAGGGAGGTCGCCGAGCTAGGGCCGCCAGCTGCTGTGGTGACCTGATCCCCCTGCGACTCATGGTTAGCGTAAGCTTGCTCCTGAGGGATTAGTGGTACCCTGTATCTGTTGTCGACGGCGCGGTTGGTGGGGCTCTCTGGCGGCTCCTGGAAGGCTTCAGCTCCTAACGCCTCCTCCTCCCAACCTGGCCTGAGGAACGTGCCAGGGTCGTCCTCTGGCGTGTACTCCTGGTCCATCATGTGGGGCACATAGGCCTCCGAGGCCGCTGCCTCGAAGACCTCGCCAAAGTGCCCCACGCTCCATGTTGCCCCGCCTGTCATGCCGTCCTGAGGATGGGAGGGTGGTGCTCCGTATGCGGCAACGCTTGCGCCCGCACCCATCTGGGGTGGTGCGGGCGCGGAAGGGCGCCCTCCACCGTGGGTCATGTTGATGTCGACGAGGCCCCGGGGTGCGCCCAGGAACACGCAGGCGCGGCGAGGCCCGCCGTGGGACCCGTCCGCCGCCTGAGGCATAAGCTGATAGCAGAAGGGCGACGCTCCCGTGGCCGCCGCGTCCAGCAGCTCGGTGGCGTGTTCGTGCAGCGCATCCCGGCCTCTCTCCATCAGTCGGCACCGCAGCAGCTCTTGTGCCACCGCGAGTGCTGCCCGCATGTTCGCCTGCTCGCGCCGGGTGTATGGCGCCATTGTTGCGGCGTGGCTTGCAGCCCTTGCAGCGGCTCGCGCTTGTCGTGGAGTGAGGGTGGATGGTGCCTGGCCGCGCCGCCCGTGCCCGGCATCGTTAGGTGGCGCCCGTGCTGTCCGGAGCGCGGGGTTGAGGTCTTCGTGGGCAGGCGGCGCCGCCCGAGCGGGCCAGGCTGCCCAGCGGTCGGCGTCAGCCCTTGGGTCGCCGGACATCGGAACCGCGGAGCGTCGGCGGATCGACTGGTGGGGAAGAGACTCCGGCGCACCCCTACCTGGCGCGCCAAATGTCGGATCACGGGTTCCGGCAAAACCCTTAAGGTTCGAACTCTGGGGTGCGCGTGAAGTTCTTTCCCCCTACCGATCCACGCCCTAGCTTGCTAAGATCTTACGGATGAACTCGACGAACTCGCAACACAAAGGACACAGGGTTTATACTGGTTCGGGCCACCGTTGTGGTGTAATACCCTACTCTAGTGTGGTGGTGGTGGATTGCCTCTTGGGCTGATGATGAATAGTACAAGGGGAAGAACAGCCTCCTGAGGTTGAGGTGTTCTTGTTCTTGGTGTGTGGCTAAGGATCAGATGAGATGCCTCTGAATGAGTTATCCCCTATGATGGTGGCTAGTTCTACTTATATAGGCGCTGGTCCTCTCCCCAAATATTGAGCGGGAAGGGAGCCAACAACGGCCAATTTGAAAGGGGCCAGCTAGTACAGCTTATCCTAACAAAAGCGATCTTCGCCTGCAAAAGGCTTTGGTGGTGACGCCGCCTTGGGCTCCATGGTGACCTCCGTCTTGCCGTCCTGCTGGTCTCGGTATCGTTGCAATGATATGGAAACCTTTGCTTGATGCCTCGGTACTCCGTGCCTGCGCTTGCCTCCTTAGCACCAAAGAGGAAGCAAGGACGCTGTGCGCACTGGCGCCAGCCTGGCGCCCGCCTGATCTTGATCGTCATGGCTCACGTCACGAGAACCTCACGAGGTTCGCCTTGCCTTGATCTCTCCGCCCCTCACGAGCCAACCTGGTGAGGCCGCTCCTGAGGAGGCCTTGTGTCGTCCGCCTCGCGAGGCTTGGCCCCTCGCGAGGGTCTTGGATGCCTTGTTGATGAAGATGGGCCGTACAGGCTTGCTAGCACATCCACGCCATGGGCCGCAGGCAGGCAAGTCTGGGGACCCCCGTTCCCAGAACGCCGACATACTTGCTACACATGGAGATGGGGAACCTCCTAAAACCCTCGATGCTCGTTATGTGAAAAACATTATGCACTACTTTGATAATCCTGAGAAAACACCATTCTACTTGATAACGCGAGTAGCGTTGGATCAACATGAATACTTTAGGGATTATCGCTTGACACGAAAAGAGAAACTTTTATGGGATCAAATTTATATGTTGCATTGGTATGCTTGGGATTTATGCTTGAGATATGATTATACTTGTTGCTCTAAGATTGAGGTTCCACACCTTCCCTTTTCATGTGAATTTAATGATAATAAAACCTTGACTTCTTATGCTAGAGGTATATATATGATTACTATGATGTGGAACGAATGGAAGAATTTGTTGCTTTTAAGGGTGCTTATGAAATTGAATCTTTGTTTGAAAAATATGAAGCTTTTGATGATGATGTTTATAGACCTGAAAATTTTGCCATCCTTAAATATTGCTATGATAATTATAAATACAATTCCGATATTGATGAATTTATTGAGAAAGTGTCCGCTGTCCAAGAAGAGACTAATATTTTGCAGGAGTCTATGGAAGAAGGAATTGATGAAACTGTGAGCTCATTGGATGAAAAAGATGATTTGGAGAGCGAAGAACAAAAGGAGGAAGATCGAATTAGCTACCCGTGCCCACCTTCTAATGAGAGTAACTCTTCGAATCATACATTATTTAATTTCCTTTCGTGCTTACCTAAGGATGATTGCCATGATAATTGATATGATCCCATTGATTCGTTTGAAATATCCCTTTTTTATGATGCTTGCTATGCTTATGGCCCTGATGCCAATATGAATGATGCTTATGGAGATGAACTTGCTATAGTTCCTTAAGGTTAAGAATGAAATTGTTGCTATTGCACCCACACATGATAGTCCTATTATATTTTTGAATTCTCCAAACTACACTATATCAGAGAAGTTTGCTCTTGTTAAGGATTATATTGATGGGTTGCATTCTACCAATGCACATGATGATTTTGATGAATATAATATGCATGTGCTTGCTGCTCCTACTTGCAATTATATGAGAGAGGAACTATATCTCCACCTCTTTATGTTTCCAACACGATAAGATTGCAAGAAACTGCTTATGCTAGGTATTGGCCTTTACTTGATGTGCATGAATTGTTCTTGTATGACATGCCGATGCATAGTAAGAGAGATAGACTTCGTCATTGCATGATATATGTTGCTTTGTGCTCACTACTAAATGCCAAATGATTGTTAATTAAAATTGGCTTTGATATACCTTGGGATCCGGGTGGATTCATTACTTGAGCACTTTATGCCTAGCTTAATAGCTTTAAAGAAAGCGCTGCCAGGGAGACAACCCGGAAGTTTTAGAGAGTCATTTATTTCTGTTGAGTGCTTTTATAAAGTTTAAAAACAAAATAATATAGAAGGGAACTTAAAACTTCACAAAAAGAAAAGTGAAAGTGAGATAGACGAGCATCGTGGAAGCGGGAGCTAGCCTTGAACTTTGTTCATGCCCATGGAAACTTTGTGAATCTTGAATTGCAGAAACTTTTAAACAAAAATAATTACCCCCTTGTACAATTCCATTGTATTATAAAAATAATGTGCCAAGATTTTCCTTTAGGATGTTTACATTGCTTGTTGGTTTGTGCGGTGCAAAACAAAAACTTTGGTTGTAGTGCGCGATTTTACATTTTTTACTTCGGGCGCAAGGAAGCTTATGTCTGGCAAAAAATTGTGTTAAAATCTCATCGCAATCGGAGTTACGGATCTCCCGGAATATAAGAGGACTTGGTACTTAATGCTATGGTTGGGTTTCATGACCTTAATGATCTTTAGTAGTTGCGGATGCTTGCTAGGGGTCCAATCATAAGTGCATATAATCCAAGTAGAGAAAGTATGTTAGCTCATGCCTCTCCCTCATATAAAATTACAAGAATGATTACCGGTACTTGTTATAGATTGCCTAGGGACAAATAACTTTCTTGTTGACAAAAGCTCTCTAATAAAACTAACTTAGTTGTGTCTTTATCTAAACAGACCCTAGATTTTATTTACGTGCTCTTTATTTTCTTGCAAACCTATCCTATCACACCTACGAAGTACTTCTAGTTTCATACTTGTTCTAGGTAAAGCGAACGTCAAGCGTGCTAGAGTTGTATCGGTGGTCGATAGAACTTGAGGGAACATTTGTTCTATCTTTAGCTCCTTGTTGGGTTCGACACTCTTACTTACCAAAAGAGGCTACAATTGATAACCTATACTTGTGGGTTATCAGGTGCCATGGTATGGCCTCACCATGCTCTGGTAAAAATTTGGAAAGGTTTGGCTTATGTCATCATGCATGCTCTACATGAATTGAACCATCACCGAGGAAGTTTCATGGTTTGGAGAGGGAAATCACCAAGATTTAAGGGCAATCCAAATTTCCTTCGTCCTTTGTCCTTGAGTTTTTTCTACGAAGAAAATACACCCTGGAAATCACCATGTTCAAATTTGGCACTCTTCCGGACTCATTTACCATATTTAGGTTATTATGTGCATTTTTCTAGGCATTAATGCACATAATTCAAATTCAAACAATCGGTGCATGAAAAAGTGCACAAAAACGGTCTGGAAAACCACGCTAGAGGTATTTAGTAAATTCTCATGTCTTTTACAAGGAATGGGCAGAGATTTAAAGGATATGATTGGCAAGAGTCAACCACAAACATGTCGTTTATTGGGGTTTGAACTATAGAAAAATGAAAGACATGCTTGAAAAACATGATGCCTGGCATGGTGCCATGGTATGGCCTCACCATGCCCTAGTAAAAAATTGAGAAGGTTTGACTTATGTCGCCATGCACGCTCTTCATGAATCGAACCATCACCGAGGAAGTTTCATGGTTTCGAGAAGGAAATCACCAAGATTGAAGGGGAATCCAAATTTCCTTCGTCCTTTGTCCTCGATTTCTTTTCTAAGATGAACATACACCCTGCAAATCATTGTCTTCAAATTTGGCACTTTTCTGGTCTCATTACCATATTTAGGTGATTATGTGCATTTTCTAGACATTTAGCGCAGATAAATCCAATACAGCTACACTTGCACGGGTGTGATGAGAGGAACGTGGATTATCGTTCGATCGCGGTGCACCCTACGGTGCACATGCGTGATTCGTGTGGCTAGGGTTATGGCCAATCAGAACACAACACACAATAGGGTGAGCGCACACGGTTTTCGTAGGCGACGAAGAAGAACCATGTGCGATAATGAATGACCAAGGTTGTAGGGGAAGCCAAATTTCCTTCGTCGTTTGTCCTTGAGCTCTTACAAACCACCACACTGTTACGGTTGTCCGCCCAGTCCGCCCTAGAGCTCTGTCCAAGCATCGTTCATGCCACCGCGCCGCACACTAACTGGTAAGGAAGCGATGGGCTCCCACCGTGCTGAGTTCCTCGCCGCCCGCGACCGCACACATGGTAAGGAAAGCGACACCATCCCGCCATGCCAAGGTCATCGCTCCCCATGGCCACACATGTACGTGGGAGGACTTTGAAGCTGCCATGGCCAAATGGGCGGTGGAGCAAGAGGCCGCCAAAGCCGCACAGAAGGAGTGGAAAAGGTAGGAAGGAGTCAAGAAAAGAGAGTCCCGCCGCCGTAAGAAAGAAGAGGCCGCACGCCCTTCTAAGGAGAGGTTGGAGGAGATCCAAGCACGGTGGGCTACCACCGACAAGGTCGGGAAGGAGAATGACAGTGTCTAGCCAGCATGCCTCGATGCCTCCACCTGCCAGGATCGCGGCGGTAGCTACCGGGACGCTGATGAGAGCTGTGCTGAGATCCAAGCACGGAGGGCTGCTGCCGACAAAGGCGGGAAGGAGAACGATTATGTCTGGCTAGCATGTGTGAAGTAGTTAGTGTGTGTGTCGCCCGTAAGTTTTTATAATTAATTATGAGCATCTACCAGTACTAGTTACTAGTTTTATAGCAAATTACTAGTATTTGGGAATTTAAATTGGTACCTGCTACTTCTTGAGCTTGCATTGATTTTTTCCTTAAAGAGGAAAGGGTGATGCGTCAAAGTAGAGGTAAGTATTTCCCTCAGTTAAGAACCAAGGTATCAATCCAGTAGGAGGCACAAGCAAGTCCCCAATAGATGCACCTGCACAAACTAACGAACACTTGCACACAACGCGAAAAAGGGGTTGTCAATCCCTTCACGGTCACTAGCAAAAGTGAGATCTGATAGAGATTAATATAAGAGATAAGTAAAAGTGCAGAATAAAGTAAATATAAATAAAGTGCAGCAAGGTATTTTTGGTTTTATAGATCTGAAAATATATGATGGTAAATAGACCCGGGGGGCATAGTTTTCACTAGAGGCTTCTCTCTTGATAGAACGCATACAGTGGGTGAACAAATTACTGTTGAGTAATTGATAGAAAAACGCATAGTTATGATGACATCTAAGGCAACGATCATGAATATAGGCATCATGTCCGTGACAAGTAGACCGAAACAATTCTACATCTACTACTATTACTCCACACATCGACCGCTATCTAGCATGCATCTAGTGTATTAAGTTAACAAGGACGGAGTAACGCCTTAAGCAAGATGGCATGATGTAGCGGGATAAACTCAAGAAATATGATATAAACCCCATCTTTTTATCCTTAATGGAAACAATACAAATACGTGCCTCACTACCCCTTCCGCCACTGGGTAAGGACACCGCAAGATTGAACCCATCCCAAAGCACCTCTCGCATTGCAAGATAGATCAATCTAGTTGGCCAAACCAAATCAATAGATCGGAGAGAAATACAAAGCTGTCTTAATCATGCATAAAAGAGTTCAGAGAAGACTCAAATAATATTCATAGATAATCATAAATCCACAATTCATCGGACCTCAACAAACGCACCGCAAAAGAAGATTACATCGAATAGAACTCCAAGAACATTGAGGAGAACATTGTATTGAAGATCAAAGAGAGAGAAGAAGTCATCTAGCTACTAGCTATGGACCCGTAGGTCAGTGGTAAACTACTCACACATCATCAGAAGGGCAGCAAGATTGATGTAAAGGCCCTCCATGATCGAATCCCCCTCCGGTAGAGTGCTGGAAAAGGCCCCATGATGGGATCTCACGAGAACAGAAGCTTGCGGCGGCGGAAAAGTATTTTTTTGTGCGCCCTCTGGTGTAGAGGGAATATTTGGGTATTTATGCAGCAAAGATTAGGGTTAGGGGAGTCCCAAGGGGCCCACAAGCCTGGGGGGTGCGCCCCCTAGGGCGCGCCCTCAGGGCTTGTGGCCCTCTCGTGGCTCCTCTGGCCTCCTCCCGAAGCTTCGTGGTTGTCTTGTGGTCTAAGAAAAATCATCGTAAAGTTTTATTCCATTTGGACTCCGTTTGGTATTGATTTATTGTAAAAGACAAAAACAAGGAAAAAACAGCAACTGGCACTAGGTTAATAGGTTAGTCCCACAAAATGATACAAAATAGCATATTAATGCATATAAAACATCCAAGATTGATAATATAATAGCATGGAACAATAAAAAATTATAGATACGTTGGAAACATATCAGTACTACTATCTATTATTAACATACAATTAATGTCGATAAGCGCATCCTTTTAGGTCTTTGAGCGTTGCTTAGCATGTGTTCACTGAAGCTTTTTAGCCGTACCCCGGCCTTAAATCCTCTCGAAATGTCTGCACGCAGCCAACCGAAGCCACCGAAAACGAGCTGGTCGTAGCTGGTCTTTAGTCCCACCTCCCCACCGAGTTGGCCACACAACGGCTTAAATAGCCGCGCTGGCGGATGTCAGCAAACTTCTCTTTTGTTGCATAGGATCAATTCTAGCTATGTGAGCGAGGCAGGCTGACACATGATTGCATTTCATAAACCGATGATTGTTCATCGAGTGTCCCTGATATCTACTACACAACTTGTTCTTGTAGACTCATGTTGGGCCTCCAAGCGCAGAGTTTCGTAGGATAGTAGCAAATTTCCCTCAAGTGTTTGACCTAAGGTTTATCAATCCGTGGGAGGCTTAGGATGAAGATGGTCTCTCTCAAACAACCCTGCAACCAAATAACAAAGAGTCTCTTGTGTCCCCAACAGACCAAATACAATGATAAATTGTATAGGTGCACTAGTTCGGTGAAAAGATGGTGATACAAGTGTAGTAATGATAGTAAATATTGATTTTTGTAATAGGAACAATAAAAAACAGCAAGGTAGCAAGTAACACAAGTGAGCACAAAACGGTATTGCAATGCTTGAAAATGAGGCCTAGGGTTCATACTTTAACTAGTGCAATCTCTCAACATTGCTAATATAATTGGATCATATAACCATCCCTAAACGTGCGATGAAGAAGCACTCCAAAGTTCTTATCTAGCGGAGAACATAATATGAAATTGTTTGTAGGGTACGAAACCACCTCAAAGTTATCCTTTCCGATCGATCTATAGAGCTATTCCTATAAGTGTCACAAACAACCCAAGAGTTTGTACTAAAATAACATCATATGATACACATAAACCAACTCTAATGTCACCTAGTTACTCTAATGTCACCACGAGTATCCGTGAGTTGATTATACGATATGAATCAAACAATATCATATTCATAATATTCAATCCAACACAAAGAACTTCAAAGAGAGCCCCAAGATTTATACCGGAGAAAGTAGGACAGAAACGTGCATCAATGCCTATGCATAGATTACCCCAATGTCACTTCAGGAATTCGCGAGTTGAGTGCCAAGACATACATCAAGTGCTCTCAAATCCATAAAAATATTCAATCCGATAATAATGAAATCTCAAAGGTAAAACTCAATTCATCACAACAAGATAGAGAGGGGAAAACACCATATGACCCAACTATATTGACAAAGCTCGCGATACATCAAGATCGTGCCAAATCAAGAACACGAGAGATAGATAGAGAGAGAGAGAGAGAGATCAAACACATAGCTACTAGTACAAATCCTCAGCCCCGAGGGTGGACTACTCCCTCGTCATCATGGTGGCCGCCGGGATGATGAAGATGGCTTACGGTGATGATTTCCCCCTCCGGCAGGGTGCCCGAAAAGGGTCTAGATTAGTTTTTTATGGCTACAGAGGCTTACGGTAGTGGAACTTCTCATTTAGGGTTATTTCTAGGGGTTTCTCTATATATAGGATTTTTTGGCGTCGGTCTCATGTCCAGATGGGCTTCGAGGGGCCCACTACCCACCAGGGTGCGCCACAAGGGGGTGGCGCGCCCTGGTGCCTAGTGGGCAGTGGGTCTTTGCTTCAATATTTCTCTTTTTTTTCCAAAAAAAATCATCCAAAAGTTTCACTACATTTGGAGAACTTTTATTTCTGCACAAAAAGAACCGGCATGGTAGTTCTGCTGAAAACATCGTCAGTACGGGTTAGTTCCATTCAAATCATACCAAAACCATATAGAATTGTTGTAAACATGGCATGAATACTTCATAAATTATAGATACGTTGGATACGTATCAGCATCCCCAAGCTTAATTCCAGCTCGTCCTCGAGTAGGTAAATTATAAAAGAAATAATTTATGAAGTGTGAATGCTAGGATAGTGCATAATTTTGATCAATGATAATTTCAATCACTTTTCCTATCATCATAATAGCAACTCTTTCTCATAAACTCATCATGATAAAGTAGCAATTGAAACTGAATTTACGATGTGGAATGCTACCTATCATATTCATCATATACTCTTTTCTTTTGTAGCATGGACATTTAGACTTGAATGATTCAAAGCAATAGTCTATAATTTGACATGAGGACAATAATACTCAAGCATACTAACAAGCAACCATGTCTTTCAAAATATCAACGCTAAAGAAAGCTATCCCTAGCCCATTATGCTCAATCAATGATCCATTCATGAAACACTGAATAATGCACCATAAGTAGGATATAAGTTCATTGCATAACTATTGAGTTTACGTGCCTGCATAGGGAATCACAAACCTTAACACCAACATTCCTACTAAAGCACAATTACTCACCAACATGACTCACATATTATTATCTCCATAACACAAAACTATTGCAAGGAATCAAACTTATCATATCCAATTATCTATATGAAAGCTTTTATTAATATCTTTCTTGGATATTCATCATATTAGGACCAATTTCACAACTTGTCCAAATTTTTATTACTATTATAAACTCTCAAAACGATATAAGTGAAGCATGAGAGTGTTCGACAAACTACTCCAAAAAGATATAAGTGAAGATCAAGCGAGTAGTTAAGTAAATGAGTAGCTATTTGAAGACTCTCTCTCATTTAAAAACTTTCAGATCTTAAGTACTTTATTCAAACATCAAGCAAAACAAAATAAATTGACATTGCAAGGATAGCACATGTCATGTGAAGAAGCAAAAACTTAGGCTCAACCAAAATTGGCCGATAGTTGTTGAGGAAGAAAGGTGGGATGCCTACCGGGGCATCCCCAAGCTTAAATGCTTGAGACTTCTTGGAATATTATCTTGGGATGCCTTGGGCATCCCCAAGCTTGAGATTTTGTGCCTCCTTAATTCCTTTTATATCACGGTTTTCCTAAATCTTAAAAACTTCATCCACAAAAAACTTAAGAACTCGTGAGATAAGTTAGTATAAACCAATGCAATAACCTTATCATTCTCTACTATAGCAAACCACTAAAATTATTATTTAACATTGCATACTAAATGCCTCTGCATATCTAATGCTCCTATCCTCAAGTAGAATCACTATACAAGCAAACATATGCAAACAACGCAAACATAACATCAATCTGTCTAAACAGGACAGTCTGTAAAGAATGCAAGAAGATTCATACTTATTTAACTCCAAAAATTCTGAAAAATTACCACACTCTAGAAAATTTATCATAGCATATTTTGTAAAAATTTCATGATTATATCATGTTCTAACTTTCCAGAAGAATTCAGACAATGATAGTAAACTTTTTGTTTTCAAACGGCAACATATGGACTTACAAAATAAGCATGGTAAAGGCTATACTTGACATTTTTATTGAAATAAAAGATGCAAAACATTATCTAAATAACAGCAAAAAATCCCAACAAAATAAAAGGACACTCCAAGCAAAACACATATCATGTGACGAATGAAAATATAGCTCCAAGTGAGGTCACCGATAATGTTGGAGACGAGAGAGGGGATGCCTTCCGGGGCATCCCCAAGCTTAGTTGCTTGGATATTCCTTGAATATTACCTTGGGGTGCCTTGGGTATCCCCTAGCTTTGGGTCTTGTCACTCCTTATTCTCCTCATATCGACATCTCACCCAAAACTTGAAAACTTCAATCACACAAAACTTAACGGAACTTCTTGAGATAGGTTAGTACGATAAAGAGCAAACC
The DNA here is from genome assembly GCA_021605145.1 of Aegilops bicornis. Lineage (NCBI taxonomy): Eukaryota > Viridiplantae > Streptophyta > Magnoliopsida > Poales > Poaceae > Aegilops > Aegilops bicornis. The sequence continues at coordinate 573,099,259 of CM038670.1, read as the reverse complement.
ATTCACTTTGGCTCTATCAAAGACAAGTGATACGTATCCAACGTATCTATAATTTTTTATCATTCCATGCTATTATATTATCTGTTTTGGATGTTTAAATGGGCTTTATTATACACTTTTATATTATTTTTGGGACTAACCTACTGACCCAAGGCCCAGTGCAAATTGCTGTTTTTTTTTGCCTATTTTAGTGTTTCGCAGAAAAGGAATATCAAGCGGAATCCAAACGGAATGAAACCTTCGGGAGAGTGATTTTTGGAACAAACGTGATCGAGGGAACTTGGAGTGGACGTCAAGAAAGAAGCAAGGAGGCCACAAGGCAGGGAGGCGCGCCTGCCCCCCTGGGCGCGCCCCCCACCCTCGTGGGCCCCTCGCAACTCCACCGACCTACTTCTTCCTCCTATATATACCCATGCACACCGAAAACATCCAGGAGCACCACGAAACCCTATTTCCACGACTGCAACCTTCTGTACCCATGAGATCCCATCTTGGGGCCTTTTCCGGTGCTCCACCGGAGGGGGAATCAATCACGGAGGGCTTCTACATAACCACCATAGCCTCTCTGATGATGTGTGTGTAGCTTACCTCAGACCTTCGAGTCCATAGTTATTAGCTAGATGTCTTCTTCTCTCTCTTTGGATCTCAATACAAAGTTCTCCTCGATCTTCTTGGAGATCTATTCGATGTAACTCTTTTTGCGGTGTGTTTGTCGAGATCCGATGAATTGTGGGTTTATGATCAAGATTATCTATGAACAATATTTGAATCTCCTCTGAATTCTTTTATGTATGATTTGTTATCTTTGCAAGTCTCTTCGAATTATCAGGTTGGTTTGGCCTACTAGATTGATCTTTCTTGCAATGGGAGAGGTGCTTAGCTTTGGGTTCAATCATGCGGTGCTCGATCCCAGTGATAGAAGGGGAAACGACACGTATTGTATTGTTGCCATCGAGGATAAAAAGATGGGGTTTATATCATATTGCTTGAGTTTATCCCTCTACATCATGTCATCTTTGCCTAATGTGTTACTCTGTTCTTATGAACTTAATACTCTAGATGCATGCTGGATAGCGGTCGATGTGTAGAGTGATAGTAGTAGATGCAGAATCATTTCGGTCTACTTGTCGCGGACGTGATGCCTATATACATGATCATGCCTAGATATTCTCATAACTATGCACTATTCTATCAATTGCTCGACAGTAATTTTTTTCACCCACCTTAATACTTATGCTATCTTGAGAGAAGCCACTAGTGAAATCTATGGCCCCCGGGTCTATTTTCCATCATATTAATCTCCCGTCAACTAGCTATTTCTGTCGCCGTTTATTTTGCAATCTTTACTTTCAATCTTTATTATAAAAATACCAAAAATATTATACTATCATCTCTATCAGATCTCACTTTTGCAAGTGGTCGTGAAGGGATTGACAACCCCTTTATCGCGTTGGTTGCAAGGTTCTTATTTGTTTGTGTAGGTACGAGGGACTTGCGTGTGTCCTCCTACTGGATTGATACCTTGGTTCTCAAAAACTAAGGGAAATACTTACGCTACTTTGATGCATTATCCTTTCCTCTTCAAGGGAAAACCAACGCATGCTCAAGAGGTAGCAAGAAGGTTTTCTTACGCCGTTGCTGGGGAGATTTACGCACAAGTCAAGACATACCAAGTACCCATCACAAACTCTTATCCCACGCATTACATTATTTGCCATTTGCCTCTTGTTTTCCTCTCCCCCACTTCACCTTTGCCTTTTCTTCGCCTTCCTCCCGTATGTCTTTTTGTTTGTGTTTCCACGTGCCTTCTATTTGCTTGCATATTTGCTTGCTAAAAATCTATTGATATGGATCCACTTAAAGTGTTCTACTTGGATCATCTTCGATCCTTATCTTTCGTCTTTGAAACCCCAACTAGCCTAGTTGATGGGAAATATTTAGATGAGCATGCTCATTTTGTGCGTCATCGCTTGTCTAAAAAAGGGAGATTCTTATGGGATCAAATAAACAGATTGCTGTGTTATGTTTGGAATCTTTGTGAAATTTATGATTTCACTTGTTTCTCTAAGAACCCTAAAAAACACCTTCCCTACCTATGTGAGTTTAATGAAAATGAAATCTTATCTTCTTATGCAAAGGGTGTTTATAGTTACTATGATATCAAACAAATTGAAGAATTTGTTGCTTTTAAGGGTGCTTATGAAGTTGCTTCTTTGATTGAAAAGTATGATATTACTCTCTACGAATCTGAAAATGTTGACATACTTAAATATTGCTATGAAAACTATGCTCATAATGTCTATGTCAAAGAATTTATTGAAAGAATGACCGTTGCTTCTAAAGAAAATAATGATATGCATGAATCTATAGATAATTATGATTCCGATGATTTGATTGAAATATCCCTTGATGAACATGATGCTTGCTATTCTTGTGGCCATGATGTCAATATTTATAAAGATGAATTTGCTATAGTTCCTTATGTTAAACATGAGATCGTTGCTATTGCACCCATACTTGATAGTTCCTTCGATGAAAAGCATGATTTCAATGATGTTATTATAGATTCTATTAATGTCAATTGTGCTAATAATATGCAAAACCCTAAGCTTGGGGATGCTAGTTTTGCTATGACTACTACTTATTGCAATGATCATGATTGGGGTGATTCTTCTTATGATCTTGAAAATTTATTTAAGCCCCATGATGAATATGAGATTGATAATAGTGTTTGCAATAATATTGAAAGTGGGTTTGGAAGAGTGTCAACTTTAGATACCACATATTTGGAGAATGTTCAATCTTATGGTATTTTTGATAAATGTGGGTTTGGAGAGGTCATGACTTTAGTTAATGTTAATCCCACTATTTTGGAAGAGTGTCAACTTTGCATACATGTGGATCGTGTTAAGAATATGTTTTGTGATAGCTATATTGTTGAATTTTATTATGATCCCACATGTAATTATTATGAGGGAAGAAAATATGGTTGTATAATTTTTTTATCTTACTAAATTACCTCTCGTCATGTTGAGATTGCTATCATCTCTTTCTTCTTCCTTGCATATGCTAATTTTTGCTTGCTATGATAATTTGTTTGCTTATAAAATGCCTATGCATAGGAAGTATGTTAGACTTAGATGTGTTTATAACATGTTTTATGATGCTCTCTTTGTGCTTCAATTCTTGTCTTTCATGTGAGCATCATTAAAATTATCAATGCCTAGCTAAAAAGGCTTTAAAGAAAAGCGCTTGTTGGGAGGCAACCCAATTTTATTTTTGTTTCTTGCTTTTTTTTATGTTTACTGATAAATAGTTGATCTAGCCTCTGGTTAGATGTGGTTTTATGTTTTATTTATTGTTTGTGCCAAGTGAAACCTATAGGATCTTCTTGGATGATAGTTATTTGATCTTGCTGAAAAAGTCAGAAACTTTCTGCTCATGAAAACAATTGTTAAAAATCACCAGAACGTGACAAAATACTGATTCCAATTGCAGTAGATCAATAAACAAATTATCTAGGTCGTCCTATTTTGGTAGATTTTTCTGAATTACGGAAGTTTGCTGATACAGATTACTACAGACTGTTCTGTTTTTTGACAGATTCTGTTTTTAGTGTGTTGTTTGCTTATTTTGATGAATCTATGGCTAGTATCGGAGGTTATGAACCATAGAGAAGTTGTAATACAGTAGGTTTAACACCAATACAAATAAAGAATGAGTTCATTACAGTACCTTAAAGTGGTTGTTTGTTTTCTTTCGCTAACGGAGCTCATGAGATTTTCTGTTGAGTTTTGTATTGTGAAGTTTTCAAGTTTTTGGGTAAAGATTTGATGGATTATGGAACAAGGAGTGGCAAGAGCCTAAGCTTGGGTATGCCCAAGGCACCCCAAGGTAAAATCCAAGGACAACCAAAAGCCTAAGCTTGGGGATGCCCCGGAAGGCATCCCCTCTTTTGTCTTCGTCCATCGGTAACTTTACTTGATGCTATATTTTTATTCACCACATGATATGTGTTCTGATTGGAGCATCTTGTATGATTTGAGTCTTTGCTTTTTAGTTCACCACAATCATCCTTTCTGTACACACCTTTTGGGAGAGACACACATGATTCGGAATTTATTAGAATACTCTATGTGCTTCACTTATATCTTTTGAGCTAAATAATTTTGCTCTAGTGCTTCACTTATATCTTTTAGAGCACGGTGGTGGTTTTATTTCATAGAAATTATTGATATCTCATGCTTCACTTATATTATTTTGAGAGTCCTTTAGAACATCATGGTAATTTGCTTTGGCTATAAAATTAGTCCTAATATGATAGGCATCCAAGATGGATATAATAAAAACTTTCATATAAGTGCATTGAATACTAAGAGAAGTTTGATACTTGATGATTGTTTTGAGATATGGAGATAGTGGTATTAAAGTTGTGCTAGTTGAGTAGATGTGAATTTGAGAAATACTTGTGTTGAAGTTTGCACGTCCCGTAGCATGCACGTATGGTAAACGTTGTGTAACAAATTTGAAACATGAGGTGTTCTTTGATTGTCATCCTTATGAGTGGCGGTCGGGGACGAGCGATGGTCTTTTCCTACCAATCCATCCCCCTAGGAACATGCGCATAGTGCTTGGTTTTTGATGACTTGTAGATTTTTGCAATAAGTATGTGAGTTCTTTATGACTAATGTTGAGTCCATGGATTATATGCACTCTCACCCTTCCATCATTGCTAGCCTCTTGATGCAGTTGCCCTTTCTCACCTTGAGAGTTGGTGCAAACCTCACGTGCATCCAAACCCCGTGATATGATACGCTCTATCACACATAAACCTCCTTATATCTTCCTCAAAACATCCACCATACCTACCTATTATGGCATTTCCATAGCCATTCCAAGATATATTGACATGCAACTTTCCACCGTTCTGTTTATTATGACGTGCTTCATCATTGTCATATTGCCTTGCATGATCATGTAGTTGACATCGTATTTGTGGCAAAGCCACCATGCATATTATTTCATACATGTCACTCTTGATTCATTGCCCATCCCGATTACACCGGAGGCAGTCATATAGAGTCATATTTTGTTCTAGTATCGAGTTGTAATCATTGAGTTGTAAATAAATAGAAGCGTGATTATCATCATTAATAGAGCATTGTACCAAAAAAAGAGAAAGGCCAAAAAAAGGAAAGGCCCAAAAGAAAGAAAGAAAAAAAGGGGGAAATAAAAAGGGACAATGCTACTATCATTTTCCACACTTGTGCTTCAAAGTAGCACCATGATCTTTATAATAGAGAGACTCTTGTTTTGTCACTTTCATATAGTAGTGGGAATTTTCATTATAGAACTTGGCTTGTATATTCCAACAATGGGCTTCCTCAAATGCCCTAGGTCTTCGTGAGCAAGCTAGTTGGATGCACACCCACTTAGTTTCCTTTGTTGAGCTTTCATACATTTATAGCTCTAGTGCATCAGTTGCATGGCAATCCCTACTCCTTGCATTGACATCAATTGATGGGCATCTCCCTAGCCCGTTGTTTAGCCGCGTACAAGTGAGACTGTCGGATTTCGGGTTCCAGCAGACCCTTGAGGTTCGAACACTGGAGTGGGCACGGAAATCTCGCCCTCTACCTACCTGCACCGCGCCGCCTCGCTAGGATCTAAACTATGAAAGGAACAGCACAAGAGACACAAGGTTTATACTAGTTCGGGCCACCATTGTGGTGTAATACCCTACTCTAGTTTGTGGTGTGGTGGATTGCCTCTTGGGCTGATGGTGATGAACAATACAAGGAAGAACAGCCTCGCGAGGGTCTGTTCTTGGCCGGGGCGATGAACTACTAGGGGAGTTCAGTCGCCTTCTCTCTCTCTCTCTCTCCAAGATTGCTTCTTGCTCTTCTCGATCAGGCCTCCGCTCAAGCTGCCCCTACCCTGTGGGAGGCTAGTCCTATTTATAGGCAAAGGCCCTGGGCCTCTTCCCAAATATTGAGCAGGAAGGGCGCCAACAATTGGCCATTTTTAAGGGGAACATCTGGTACACTTATCCTGACTAAAGTCGGTCCTCGCCTGTCAAAGGCTCTGGTGGTGACGCCGGCTTGGGCTCCACAATGACTTCCTTCCTGTCGTTGGGCTGGTCTTGGTCTTGTTGCACCAAAATGGACACCTTTGCTTGATGCTCTCGCCTGCGCTTGCTCCCTTTGCACCAAAGAGGAAAGGAGGACATCATGCTGGCTGGGCGCTACTGGCGCCCTTGATCGTTATGGCTTGCGTCATGGGCACCTCGTGAGGTACCCCGCCTTGATCTCTCCGCCTCCTCGCGAGCCAGCCTGATGAGGCCGTGCCTGAGGAAGCTCCCTGTCGTCCGCCCCACGAGGCTTGGCCCCTCGCGAGGGTCTTGAGTTTGTGTTGATGAAGATGGGCCGTGACGGGGCCCTCTTTGAGCCACGCCCTTGAGCCGCAGCGAGCAAGTCTGGGGACCCCGTTCCCTGAACGCCGACAAGAGCCCCCGGGCCCAAGGCGCGCCCGGGCTTGGCCGAGCAGAGAGGTGAAGGGGCAAATGCGAAGCGCTGCGGGCCCTAACAGCCTGCGGCCTTGGGCACCGCGTGGTGGTTGATTGGACGTGGGCGGCACTGTTCCCCCACGCCTCCTTATTTTGTGCCATGCTAGGCGGACTCGTAGTCGCACACAGCCGCTCCCCTTTTCGCTGCTCGACCGTCCCCCACGCTTCCTCCTCTCGAACTCCAGCTTCTGCTCCCAATCCAATCTCAAACCTCCCCCCCTTCCGTTGCCATGGCTCCGACGAAGAAGGGAAGAGGGAAGAAGCCCGTGCCTCCGCCTCGCTCACCGTCGGCGGCGACCTCCGCCGTCGATCGGTCGATCATACTCAATCGAGAGGGCCTGGGCAAGGTCAGCTCGGCTTTGGCCACCATCTTCAACGAATGCGGGCGGACGACGGCTGGCCGCGTCCACTTCTCGATTGACAGGATAATCACTGAGGTCCGGTATTTTGCGACGCCATACGTAGGCGGGCTGGTTCCCCCTTCTCTGATTTCTTCAATGCTGTGCTCTCCACTATCAGATCCATATGATGCACTTGGGTCCGTAATCCATCACTCTTCTCGCGGTCTTCGCCTTTGTTTGCGGCGATGATGGGCATCCTTCCCTCGATTGCCTTGCTGCGCCACTTCTTCTCTATCGCCTTGTTGACCCCACCCAATGTTTAGGGTGTGTGAGCTTCATTGCTGCATCTGAACAGCGGCTTGTGGATTGACTTCAGCCTTCCTCCGCCCGCGCCTGGGTTCCGCGAGCGGTGGCTGTATGTGGACGTGGGGGTGCCCAACCCCCTGCTGTCGGAGCCATCTTTGCCTGCCGTCCCCAATTCAGGCTGGGGCCAGGAGACGCTCACGAGTTCTCGGCTTGTCTTCGTCTGGCGCCGCTTTGCGTTCTTGAGGGAGCTCGGTGTGACGGCGCCCAAGGTGGTGAAGGAGTTCCTGCTATGCCGTGTCGCCCCTCTCCAACGTCACTCTCGCCAGATGTGGGCCTTCAGCGGGCGTGAAGACCGTATGAGGCTCCAGGAAGAGGACTGGCGCTGGCGCCGAGGAAGGTGCTCTTGGTCTTGATCGGGGACCCCACCCTGGCAGCATCTCGCACGGGGGCCTTGCTATACCTCTGCCCGGCGGGCGACTTTGTAATCAGATGCCCGTCTTCGACGAATGGGGCTGCGCCCCTTGGCCTCCGGGGCCTCTCGAGAACCCAGTGGTGGTGGCCGCCCTTCCAGTCGGCCACGGTGGCTCTTCCTCAAGTGGCAGAGCAGGGAGGCATGGGCCGCCGGAGGCCGAGGAGGCCTCCGCCGGGGTGAAGGCGCCGGATGGCGCTCTTGAGGGAGCAGCTCCTGAGGCCCAGGCTGCCGCTGGCCGGGGTGGAGAGCTGCTGCAAGTGCTCAAGGGCCGAGGCCCCTGGGCCCCAAGCACTTTTCTTGGCGAGGTGACCGGCGGCGCGCATCAGGTAGACGCCCCGACGCGGGTTGCCTTGTGCTCAACTCTTGGGTCGCTTCCGCGTGGACTTTGAGGCTCTCCAGAAGAGAAGGGAGGCCTTGGGTGACGATTACCCTTGTCGCCTGCTGAAGCGTAGGAAGTACTTCGCCACCGATGAGTAAGCCTTCTCCTTTTCTAGCTCCTGATCCTTCTATTGCTTTTACTGATCCTTGCTCCGCAGGGCCCTTCCCGCCGAGCTCACGGAGATGGCTTAGGAGCCATCCCCCTTGGCTTCGCCCTCTCCGCCATCTTCGAGCACTCCGAGCAGCAGAGCCCTCGTGGTGAGGCCGGTCAGAGAGACGAACCATCTTGAGGCGCATCGTGCCCCCGCGCGCCTCGTGACCCTCCTTCGCGAGCCTTCTCGTGGCATGGCCAACCTGTCATGGGCTTCTCGTCTGGTCGTCGACTGCGATTGGCTGAGGTATTCCCTGCGCTCTTTGTTAAGGGATGGGTTGGCTCCTGGCCGGGCTTCTGGCGAGGCGTGCCCGGCCGTGGCGAGGGCGCCAGCCCCCAGCCCCCCTGCCCGGAGGGGGAGTGCTGATTCGTGGTCCCCGGAGCTCGCTTGAGGCGGATGATGGTGTGGAGGACGTACTCGAGCGCGCTCGGGAGCATCGCGCTCTTCGCCAAGGGTTTCTTCGAAGGGCGGCTAACGCGGTGAGCCTGCTTGGTGAAGAGCACGCTGATGAAGACGCGCGCCTCGAGGCCGAGGGCCTGCGCCTGGCCGCGGAGAGACGCGAGCTGAAGGCGGCTGTCGCCCTTGCACGCCATCAACGTGATCTTGACAATGAGGAGGCCAAGGCGTCGCTGGCGGCCTCTCGGTAGGTCCATTCTCGGGCCGTTGAGGAGGCTCGGGAAGCTGACCGTGGCGGGCAGCAGCGGAGGCGGGCGCGGGAACTCCTGTCTGATGCCGCTCACTTTGGAGGAGGCAGGTGGAGCTGCGCGAGGCGGCCCTGCGTCGATGAAGGTGTCCTCAGGCGACCAGCAGAGCTCCGAAGCGTGAGGAGGCGCCACGCTGAAGCCGCCCGAGCTGCAGCAATCTGGCGCCTAGAAACAAGGGAGCGCTTGGTGACGAGGGCGGAGGATGATGTCGCTGCGCGGGAAGCCCGTGTCCTGGAGGAGGTTGGGCGTCGGGTGGCGACGGCGCGCTTGAACCTTGAGCGCGAGTTCGAGGAGAGGCTGGGGTTGATCCGGCCGAGGCGAAGGTAGGACCGCTGCCTGGAGGGCCAAGCAGGAGGAGGTGACGCGGCGGGCCGATGCTCCTCGGGCCGCCCTCGAGGTGGCGCGGGAGGGGTTAGCTGCCTCCCGTGCCGAGGTGCTTCTTCTTCGCCAACGGGTGGACGAGGCTGAGGCCATCGCGCGATAGAACGCAGACGAGATACGCCAGCGGCGGATCCTGGAGCATGAGCACGGCCCCATGCTCACCACGCTCCGGGAGAGAGCCAACACAGCCTTGGGTAACATCTGCGAGGCGGCTGTTGGCGAGCCGCCTGTGATTAATTCACGCCGACAACCTTCAGTTCTTCACCGACGTGGTGACTCGGCTAGAGGCGAGGTCGGTCAGAGCCAATAGGTTGGTGGAGGAGAGGAGCCGCACCCTGCTCGGGCACGCCTTTTCTCGCGTCTTCAGCCATCTCCGGAATATGGACCCTCACTTCGACTTCGACGCCGCCATCGCCCCAGTCCCCTAGGCCGTCCGGGGCGACCTGGTGCACTGGGTGGAGGACAACGTGGACGCCCTCGTCAGAGCCTTCGCTTCAGATAACGATGGCGTGATCGTGTCTGCTGATGAAGGTGGCGTGGTGGACGGCCCTGACGCCGCTGGTGACAACGCAGAGAGCGATGGCGAGGCCAGCGACGCCAGCAACAGTTCAGGAGGTGCCCCTGAGGATGCATTGGGGAATTTATCCGATCGACTGCGCATCGTTCTGTTTCCTTACCACCTGCACGAATAGACCTCGGGTTTTGCCACAGCGGTTGTGAGAGCATTTTGGGAGGAGCCTCATGTAAAACTTGTGTTTTGTGTATTAGTAGATGCTATATCGCCAGACGCTGCGCCGGTGGCTGGCTAGTTTACCTTTGTCCCGTCAAGGGCCTGAGATAGCCTATGGAGGGCTGTGGCGTCTCAAGTGCCTCCTGGTCGAACCCGTAGGATCTGCAGTAAAAACCTCCTGAGAGGATGCGGCGGCGGCAGTCTGGGCTGCGCGCAAGCTAGGCCCAACCCGGCTCACGAGGGGTTCGCGAGGGGAGGCAGCTGAGGCAAAGCGGTAACTAGAACGCGAGAGATTGCTCGAACGAGACTAAGCACCTCCTTCCCCAAACACACGCAAATCTCAAATTCGAATCCAACTTAAATCTAGCGGGGGAAAGTGACAACCAAAGGAAAAAGCAATGAAAGCAAAAAAGGCCGCGTCCGGCACCTAGTCTAGTCTTGGACGTCTTCTCACCAGCGTGGAGCTAAGTGCTGCCACTGGGCGTGGGAGGGAGCCCCAGGGCCTGAGGCCGGCACCCCTGAGACTCCAAGGCGTGTACAGGCCCACTCATTATTACGTGAGAGTGTCACGGGGCGGCGAGCTTCACAGGCACTGGGCCTTCTTCACAGGTACCGGCCTTGCTTCATATCGCTAGACGAGGGCCCCGCCTTGCGCCGCACTCTAGTGCCATCAACGACGACCGAAACCAGGGCGCGCCCGATGGGGTAGAGCGATGGCCAGCCGGTTCCCCGACGACCACGGGTCCTCCGCCGAAGCAGGCCCCGAGGCACCTCCCAGCCAGAGGGCCTACCTCCTGAGAACGCCTTGCTCCGAACGCCGCGGTGGTGATGTCGGATCTCGGCCCCCTCCTGCAGCCCCCGACGCCCTCCTCCTGAGGGGTAGGAGACTGCGGGAGTGGGGCAGCCGCTTGCTGCGGTGACCTGCACCTCCTGCGATTCATGATTAGCGTATGCCTGCTCCTGAGGAATTAGCGGTACCCGATAATCGTCGCTTCCGGCGTGGCCGGTGGGGCCTTCACGGGGCTCTTGGAAGAGCTCAGCGTCCGTCGCCTCGTCCCCCAATTTGGGCCGAGGCGAGCCTTGTTCGCCCTCGTGCTGGTGCCCTTGATCCATCATGTGGGGCACGTATTCTTCTGGGACCGTCATCCCGAAGGTCGCGCCATAGTGCTCCGCGTGCCATGTAGTTCTGCTTAAAGCGCCCACCTGGGGGTGGTAGCGAGGCGGCCCACTAGGGCCGTGGGTCGCGGCGACTCCTTCTTCGCTGGCCGGGAGCGGAGGCAGCGCTGCCGCTGGCCCGATCTTGGCAACCACGGGCGTTGAGTAGCCATGGGGCCCGCGGCGTGTGGAAACCCAGCGCGCCACTGACCCGAGGTGGGAGCTGGGTGCGAAGGGTGAGCCCGAGGCGGCAAAGCCTGGAGCTCTACCACCCGCTCTAGCGACATGTCGCGGCCGCCTTCCGGCCTTTGCACTGCTGCGGTAGCTCCGGGCCACCATGGCGCGGCCCTCGAGTTCGCTTTGCTCTCGGCGGTGTCTGGCGTCGCAGCCAGCGGCGTGGTTGGAGGCCCTGTTGCGGCGCCGCCGCCGCAGCGTGAGAGTTGACGGCTTGTCCGCATCGCCCGCATGACCCGCAGCTGCGGACCGCGAGCTGCTCGGGACATGGGGTCGCCGTGGCGAAGCGGCTCTCGTGGGCGGGCCAAGCCGCCCGAGGACCGGGGTTGCCCGCTGATCACGGACATGATGATGATGATGCGACGGGACACGAAGTGGCGAAGGTGGATCCGGCGCACCTACCGGGCGCGCCAAATGTCGGATTTCGGGTTCGGCGGACCCTTGAGGTTCGAACACGGTGCGCGTGGAAATCTCGCCCTCTACCTACACTGCACCCCGCCTCGCTAGGATCTAAACTCTGAAAGGAACATCACAAGAGACACAAGGTTTATACTAGTTCGGGCCACCATTGTGGTGTAATACCCTACTCTAGTTTGTGGTGTCGTGGATTGCCTCTTGGGGCTGATGGTGATGAACAATACAAGGAAGAACAGCCTCATGAGGGTCTGTTCTTGGCCGGGCGATGAACTGCTAGGGAGTTCACGCCTTCTCTCTCTCTCCAAGATTGCTTCTTGCTCTTCTTGATCGACCTCCGCTCAAGCTGCCCCTACCCTGTGGGAGGCTAGTCCTATTTATAGGCAAAGGCCCTGGGCCTCTTCCCAAATATTGAGCGGGAAGGGCGCCAACAATTGGCCATTTTGAAGGGGAACATCTGGTACACTTGTCCTGACTAAATTCGGTCCTCCCATGTCAAAGGATCTGGTGGTGACGCTGGCTTGGGCTCCACAATGACTTCCTTCCTGCCGTTGGGCTGGTCTTGGTCTTGTTGCACCGAAATGGACACCTTTGCTTGATGCTCTCGCCTGCGCTTGCTCCCTTTGCACCAAAGAGGAAAGGAGGACACTGCGCGGGCTGGCGCCCTTGGTCGTCATGGCTTGCGTCATGGGCCCCTCGTGAGGTACCCTTCCTTGCTCTCTCCGCCTCCTCGCGAGCCAGCCTGATGAGGCCGTGCCTGAGGAAGCTCCCTGTCGTCCGGCCCGCGAGGCTTGGCCCCTCGCGAGGGTCTTGAGCTTGTGTTGATGAAGATGGGCCGTGATGGGCCCCTCTTTGAGCCACGCCGCAGGCCGCAGGCAGGCAAGTCTGGGGACCCCCGTTCCCAGAACGTCGACAGAGACTTTCTCCTTTTTTGTCTTCTCCACATAACCCCCATCATTATATTCTATTCCTCCCATAGTGCTATATCCATGGCTCACGCTCATGTATTGCGTGAAAGTTGAAAAAGTTTGAGATTACTAAAGTATGAAACAATTGTTTGTCTTGTCATCGGGGTTGTGCATGATGAGAGCATTCTTGTGTGACGAAAATGGAGCATGACTAAACTATATATTTTGTAGGGATGAACTTTCTTTGGCCATGTTATTTTGAGAAGACATGATTTCTTAGTTAGTATGCTTGAAGTATTATTATTTTTATGTCAATATTAAACTTTTATCTTGAATCTTTCGGATCTGAACATTCATGCCACAATAAAGAAAAATTACATTGAAGAATATGCTAGGTAGCATTCCACATCAAAAATTTTGTTTTTATCATTTACCTACTCGAGGACAAGCAGGAATTAAGCTTGGGGATGCTTGATACGTCTCCAACGTATCTATAATTTTTTATTGTTCCATGCTATTATATTATCTGTTTTGGATGTTTAAATGGGCTTTATTATACACTTTTATATTATTTTACTAACCTACTAACCCAAGGCCCAGTGCAAATTGCTGTTTTTTTTTGCCTATTTCAGTGTTTTGCAGAAAAGGAATATCAAACAGAATCCAAACGGAATGAAACCTTCGGGAGAGTGATTTTTGGAACAAACATGATCCAAGGAACTTGGAGTGGACGTCAAGAAAGAAGCGAGGAGGCCATGAGGCAGGGAGGCGCGCCTGCCCCCCTGGGCGCGCCCCCCACCCTCGTGGGCCCCTCGCAGCTCCACCGACCTACTTCTTCCTCCTATATACCCATGTACCCGGAAAACATCCAGAAGCACCACGAAACCCTATTTCCACCGCAACCTTCTACATGCCCGTGAGATCCCATCTTGGGGCCTTTTCCGCGCTCATGGGGGGCATCGATCACGGAGGGCTTCTACATCAACACCATAGCCTCTCCGATGATGTGTGAGTAGTTTACCTCAGACCTTCGGGTCCATAGTTATTAGCTAGATGGCTTCTTCTCTCTCTTTGGATCTCAATACAAAGTTCTCCTCGGTCTTCTTGGAGATCTATTCGATGTAACTCTTTTTGCGGTGTGTTTGTCGAGATCCGATGAATTGTGGGTTTATGATCAAGATTATCTATGAACAATATTTGAATCTCCTCTGAATTCTTTTATGTATGATTTTTTTATCTTTGCAAGTCTCTTCGAATTATCAGTTTGGTTTGGTCTACTAGATTGATCTTTCTTGCAATGGGAGAAGTGCTTAGCTTTGGGTTTAATCACGCGGTGCTCGATCCCAGTGACAGAAGGGGAAACGACACGTATTGTATTGTTACCATCGAGGATAAAAAGATGGGGTTTATATCATATTGCTTGAGTTTATCCCTCTACATCATGTCATCTTGCCTAATGCGTTACTTTGTTCTTATGAACTTAATACTCTAGATGCATGCTTTGGATAGCGGTCGATGTGTGGAGTAATAGTAGTAGATGCAGAATCGTTTGGTCTACTTGTCGCAGACGTGATGCCTATATACATGATCATGCCTAGATATTCTCATAACTATGCACTATTCTATCAATTGCTCGACAGTAATTTGTTCACCCACCGTAATACTTATGCTATCTTGAGATAAGCCACTAGTGAAACCTATGGCCTCTGGGTCTATTTTCCATCATATTAATCTCCCATCAACTAGCTATTTCTGTTGTCGTTTATTTTGCAATCTTTACTTTCAATCTTTATCATAAAAGAACCAAAAATATTATCCGATCATCTCTATCAGATCTCACTTTTGCAAGTGGCCGTGAAGGGGTTGACAACCCCTTTATCGCGTTGGTTGCAAGGTTCTTATTTGTTTGTGTAGGTACGAGGGACTTGCGTGTGGCCTCCTACTGGATTGATACCTTGGTTCTCAAAAACCGAGGGAAATACTTACGCTACTTTGCTGCATCACCCTTTCCTCTTCAAGGGAAAACCAACGCATGTTCACGAGGTAGCAACAAGATTCATAATTGTTCACACACAATGCCTACTGTAACTTATCATTTCTACAATTTGTATTGAGTAATATAAGCCATTGAAACTAGAAAACAAGCAAACTATGCATTGAAAACATAATCTGTCAAAAACAGAACAGTCTGTAATGATCTGGACAATAACCATACTTCTGTAAATCCAAAAAATATGAAAAAAATAGGACAACGTAGAAATTTGTATATAAATCATCTGCAAAATATTCAGATCAAAAGCACATTCCAGTTAATTTTAAAAATTCATGGACCGAGGGTAAAAGTTTCTGTTTTTGCACAGAATCAGGTCAACTATCATCCACACCATCCCAAAGGCTTTACTTGGCACTTTATTGAACAAAAGCTATAAAACATGATTACTACAGTAGCTTAATCATGTGAACACACAAAAACAGTAGGTATAAATATTGGGTTGTCTCCCAACAAGCACTCTTCTTTAATGCCTTTATTAGCTAGGCATGATGATTTCAATGATGCTCACATAAAAGATAAGAATTGAAACACAAAGAGAGCATCATGAAGCATATGTCTAGCACATTTAAGCCTAACCCACTTCCTATGCATAGGGATTTTGTGAGCAAACAATTTATGGGAGCAAGAATCAACTAGCATAGGAAGGCAAAACAAACATAACTTCAAAACTTTCAACACATAGAGAGGGAACTTGATATTATTGAGATATGTAAAAGCATGTGTTCCTCTCTCAAAACAATTTTCAGTAGCATCATGAATGAATTCAACAATATAACTATCATATAAAGCATTCTTTTCATGATCCACTAGCATAGAAAATGTATTACTCTCCACCTAAGCAAATTTCTACTCATCAATAGTAGTGGGAGAAAATTCAACAAAATAACTATCATGTAATTGAAAATTAAAATCATGATGACAAGTTTCATGGTTATCTTTATTCAATATAGCATACATGTCATCACCATAATTATCATAGATAGAAACTTTGTTGTCATAATCAATTGAAACCTCTTCCGAAATAGTGGAATCATCATTAAATAAAGTCATGGTCTCTCCAAATCCACTTTCATAATTATTACAATAAGATTCAACACCCTCCAAAATAGTGGGATAATTATTATCTAAAGTTGAAACTCTTCGAAACCCACTTTCATAAATATAATCATCATAAATAGGAGGTATGCTATCATCATAATAAATTTTCTCATCAAAACTTGGGGAACTAAAAATAGCATCTTCATCAAACATAGCATCCCCATGCTTATGGCTTTGGATATCATTAGCATCATGGATATTCAGAAATTCGTACTAGCAACATTGCAATCATGCTCATCATTCAAAGATCTTATGCCAAACATTTTATTGTATTCTTCTTCTACCTATTGAGCACAATTTTCCGATCCACCATTTTCAAGAAACACATGATAAAGATGAATAATATGAGGCAACCTCGATTCCTTTTTTTATAGTTTTCTTTTATAAACCAAACTAGTGATAAAACAAGGAACTAAAAGATTCAATTGCAGGATCTAAAGATATACCTTCAAGCACTCACCTCCCCGACAACGGCGCCAGAAAAGAGCTTGATTTCTACTACACAACTTGTTCTTGTAGACTCATGTTGGGCCTCCAAGCACAGAGTCTTGCAAGACAGTAGCAATTTTCCCTCAAGTGGATGACCTAAGGTTTATCAATCCGTGGGAGGCGTAGGATGAAGATGGTCTCTCTCAAACAACCATGTAACCAAATAACAAAGTCTATGTTGTGTCCCCAACACACCAAATACAATGATAAATTGTATAGGTGCACTAGTTCGGCGAAGAGATGGTGATACAAGTGTAGTAATGATAGTAGATATTGATTTCTGTAATAGGAACAATAAAAAACAGCAAGGTAGAAAGTAACAAGAGTGAGCACAAACGGTATTGCAATGCTTGAAAATGAGGCCTAGGGTTCATACTTTAACTAGAGAAATCTCTCAACAATGCTAATATAACTGGATCATATAACCATCCCTCAACGTGCGATGAAGAATCACTCCAAAGTTCTTATCTAGCGGAGAACATAAGACGGAATTGTTCGTAGGGTACGAAACCACCTCAAATTATCCTTTCCGTTCGATCTATAGAGCTATTCCTATAAGTGTCACAAACAGCCCAAGAGTTCGTACTAAAATAACACCATATGATACACATCAACTAACTCTAATGTCACCTAGATACTCCAATGTCACCACGAGTATCCATGAGTTGATTATACGATATGCATCAAACAATTTAGATTCATAATATTCAATCCAACACAAAGAACTTCAAAGAGTGCCCCAAGATTTATACCGGAGAAAGTAGGACAAAAACGTGCATCAACCCTATGCATAGATTACCCCAATGTCACTTCGAGAATCCGCGAGTTGAGTGCCAAGACATACATTAAGTGCTCTCAAATCCATAAAAATATTCAATCCGATAATAATGAAATCT
The DNA here is from genome assembly GCA_021605145.1 of Aegilops bicornis. Taxonomy (NCBI): domain Eukaryota; kingdom Viridiplantae; phylum Streptophyta; class Magnoliopsida; order Poales; family Poaceae; genus Aegilops; species Aegilops bicornis. The sequence goes on along the minus strand of CM038670.1, from coordinate 573,081,983 downwards.
CAAAGGTAAAACTCAATTCAGCACAACAAGATAGAGAGGGGAAAACACCATATGATCCAACTATATTAACAAAGCTCGCGATACATCAAAATCGTGCCAAATCAAGAACACAAGAGAGAGAGAGAGAGAGAGAGAGAGAGAGATAGAGAGAGAGAGATCAAACACATAGCTACTAGTAAAAACTCTCAGCCCCGAGGGTGGACTACTCGCTCCTCATCATGGTGGCCGCCGGGATGATGAAGATGGCCTCCGGTGATGATTTCCCCCTCCGGCAGGGTGCCGGGACTGGGTCTATATTGGTTTATCGTGGCTACAAAGGCTTGCGGCGGCAGAATTTCTGATCTAGGGTTATTTATGGGGTTTTCTGTATTTATAGGATTTTTTGGCATCGGTCTCACGTCTAGATGGTCCTCGAGGGGCCCACTACCCACCAGGGCGTCAGAGGGGGTGGCCCGCCCTGGTGCCTAGTGGGCAGCAGGGCCCCCTCTCCAGTGGGTCTTTGCTTCAATATTTCTCTTTTTAAAAAAAATCATCAAAAAGTTTCGCTGCATTTGGAGAACTTTTATTTCCGCACAAAAAACAACACCACGATAGTTCTGCTGAAAACAGCGTCAGTCCGGGTTAGTTCCATTCAAATCATACCAAAACCATATAGAATTGTTGTAAACATGGCATGAATACTTCGTAAATTATAGATACGTTGGAGACGTATCAACATCCCCAAGTTTAATCCCTGCTCGTCCTTTAGTAGGTAAATGATAAAAAAGTTTTATGAAGTGTGAATGCTAGCATAGTGCATAAGTTTGATCAATGACAATTTCAATCACTTTTCCTAGCATCATAACAACAACTCTTTCTCATAAACTCATCATGATAAAGTAGCAATTGAAAATAGAATTTTTGATGTGGAATGCTACCTATCATATTCATCATATACTCTTTTATTTTGTAGCATGGACATTTGGACTTGAATGATTCAAAGAAATAGTCTATAATTTGACATGAAGACATCAATACACAAGCATACTAACAAGCAACCATGTCTTTCAAAATATCAACGCTAAAGAAAGCTATCCCTGGCCCATTATGCTCAATCATTGATCCATTCATGAAACACACACAATGGCTATGTTTTATATGGTTGATGTATTAAGCATGTTGTAGTAAACATGCCTAACCCGTCTTAGCTATTTCCCTACTTTTTTATAGACAAATGGGCCATTCTCTCCTCTAGCAGTACCTGCCTTGCGATGTTTAACTCTAACAATTGCATTTTTATCAGTACTACACACTGTGTCATGTTCAAGTATGAACTGTCCAGCTCAATTTCACCAATACCAACTACAAACTTACAATACATGACTTAGGATGTTGTTAAGTCTGTTGTAGTTAACAGTTGTATCCATTTTTTAATCTCTCTCTTTGCTACTGTGCTACTCTCCGCAATGAAGATATCACTAGAGATGCTGTCGTTTAATTTCCATTTGATATATTTGGTGGATGCTAACCCTGTTATAATTAACATGTCTTTCCATGTACTTACGCAGTGCCATAATGGGCGATGTTGTTGTTTGTCGTCGAGGTATTTTACATCATTTGTGCCATTGCAGTTTAGCATCTAACATTTACTTGCTTTTTGTAGGTACACATGTTAGCGACACTGATCCATACTTCGACTCGGAGGGACACATCGCCTCTGCCGCCGCCGACTTGGGGCAGGACCTGGCCCATATGAAGTGCCGCAACAACTACACCTCTGGACTTACCAAGTATGAACTGACCAGTTCAATCTCACCAATACCAGTTGCAATGGCTATGTTTTGTATGGTTGATGTATTAAGCATGTTGTAGTAAAACACGCATAATCCGCCTTAACTATTTTCCCTACCTTTTTATAGACAACTGGGTCATTCTCTCCTCTAGCAGCACCAGCCTTGTGATGTTTAAGTTTGTCACTTCCATTTTTATCAGTATCAGTTTCAATGGCTATACTAGCTTGTCTGTTGTTAAATGTGCCTTGTTTATATCAGTACTGCACACTATGTGATGTTCAAGTATGAATTGTCCAGCTCAATTTCACCAATACCAGCTACAAACTTACAATACTTGACATAGGTTGCAGTTACGCCTGTTGTAGTAAACAATTCTATCCATTTTTAATCCGTCCCTTTGCTACCGTACTACTCTTTTTGCAATGAAGATATCACTACAGATGTTGTCTTTTACCATGTGCTATTTTTGTTGGATGTTAACCCTGTTATAGTTAACATTGCTTTTCCATGTACTTGCGCGGGCCACAATGAGCGATGTTGTTATTTGCCATCGAGGTTAGCTGTATCCCATGTCTTATACTCCCTCTGTTCCTAAAAATAAGTATTTTTAGAGATTTCAATATAGAATACATACGGAGCAGAATGAGTGAATCTACATTCTAATCTAAACTATGTCTATATACATCATATGTAGTTCATATTGAAATTTCTAAAAGTACTTGTACTTAGGAACGGAGGGAGTAGTATTCTACATCATTTTTGCAATTGCAGTTTAGCTTCTAAAATATACTAGTTGCCTATATGTACGTATATCAACGGTACTAATCCACGCTTCGATTCCTTTTGTGTATGGGGCAATAAGATATTCATGAACAGGCGTCAAGTGAGGAAACTAAGAAAGGTTGTTAGGCGAAAGAGACGGGTGATGAAAATTAAACTCTTTATTTACACTTTGTCCAAGACAACAATGAACTTTAGGATGGTAAGTAATGTGTTGCCTTTCCCCCCTACACACAACAAGTTACCCTATTAGACATGAATATATAAAAGTTTTATCTTTTTAGTGGTTTCCGAAGCAATTTACTGATGATTACCTTGTAAACTACATGACCGGACTGGAGGCAACTAAGGTTAAAATATATAATTCATACTACCATGATAATGGTCTAGAAATCTTTCTGAAGGCGGTGAAGGATGGGTGGGCGATCGTCACAAGGGGTTGGACAAAAGTTGTTCGCGCCTTTGGAATGCAGGAGGGCACATTATGCGCATTCCGCTTCTTCAACACCCTCGGCAACTAAAATGATTTACAATTCTCTCTCCACCTTTACCGCCTCTAAATATTATGGCTCATCGTGGTTAATTGCTGCCTAATCCTGTAATTACTGAATATATTGTACTGGGAATTTTATTTATGAATTGGTTGTTGAACCATTGTGCCGAGAATTTGAATTCCACATTTCACAATTCAATATTCATGTTTTCCAATTTGAATAATAAATTGCAGGGAAAAATAAAATTAAACAGAAGCGAATAAAATCATGTACACACGGTTAGAAAAAAAACAACGTGTGATGGAAAATATAGAACAGACGGTTCTTTGACGGGAAACGTTTGCGATGCTCAATGGACACACACGGTTTCAACTTATATGCGTGTGTGATTCATGCTAATACAGCAAACGTTTCACACCTATATGCATGTGTAATATTGGACAAAAAGAAGACGATACATATATGGAGCCCGTGTGTGATAGGAATACATATCGCACATAGTTATGAAATGGCACGTTGGCGATAGTAGAGGCAGCACACACATTTTGCATTTTTCCACTGTGCGCGGTAACATACCTATTGCAAACACATCGGCAGATTAAATATTTGTGATATCCACCTTTTTCCACACGACTATAGCAGCGTAATCATTTTCAATGTCTCTCGGATCAGAAACGTAACGTCAAGGACTAATGCATGGGACAGGCCGCGACTTCTTATTCGTTTAGTCTATGGAAATCGTCAATAGCCGCTCGCCTATCCTCGACTGTTTTTGGGTCATGTGGGAAAGAACCGCCTATCGCACACACCGACAAGGCGACGGTTTAAACTCCGTCGCAGAAAGAAGGTAAAAACCGTTTGTATAGCACGTAACGGTATCAGTGTATTGTCTGTATGTGCACTAGCAAACACATTAGTCCTCACTGTTTTTGTCCAACAATTTTCAAAACTCTTGGGACACTCAGATGCACCAACAAGTAATCACAATATGAAGCTTAAGGAGGCAATAACCATAAGTATTGGAGACGAAAATGTATCCTGAGTTCACTATTTGGAGATGGTAATCTCCTTTGGGGAGGTGGGTGGGGGACAACAATCCCCTCAACGAACATGAATGTCTTACTCATGTCTTTGAGTGTCTTGTCCAACCAATGACCACCTACCCTTCACTGGTGGTAGTTCTTAGGGTAAACTCCAAACCCTCATGCACTTTACAGGAGCACAAATTCACAGCTTGGAAGCTTCAGAAAGTACACCACTCATTTGCAGGAATACATCTTGAATATGCCAATTATGTTATGGTTGGTGTAGAGTGTAGGCACTTTCCAGAGATAGAAAATTTACATAATGTTCACACACACAAAACATAGATAAACACAACTAAGAGCAACTCTAGCAAGTCGCCACATTGGTCCTTATTATGGCGATTTTGGCAAAAATAAAAGTCACTCCAGCAAAGTTGCATAATCATCATAATTTACAAAGCACACTCCATATCTGCATCAACTTCCCTCTCTCTCTCACCCGCTCAATTCCGTACATTGTCACCGTCTTTTCAAGCTCCCATTTTGCATTGGATCCATGCCGTTTGGGCTGGATTGGGGAGTTCGGTTGGATGATGATTTTGTGAGCGGGTTGTTCGTCCAGACGTTTATGGAGGGTTTGAGTGGCCTGCTTATAGATGCTCTTAACTCATCAGATCGTAAAAAGTCAAGCAAACTTTACATTTAGGAAAGAGGGTATTTTAGCCGTGTTTTGAAATTGTATTTAAAATATAAGAATTATGATTTTCACAAATTGTTCCTACATCCTTAGTTCTTTTAAAAATTTCCTAACACTTCAAAATAGGGTAACCAAGCTTCTCCAAATGCCGAGCCGTACTTGTAGCCCTGTCCTACCGTGTCATCGCCAGTAGAATTATGCTCACATTTGATTTCCCCCTCCCCGAAAAGCGCGATTTTTTTCAAGCTTTCCCAGGTACCCAACCCCTCAGAAATTAGCACACTGCAACAGCCCTGCTCGCTTTGCAGTATAAGAGAACAGAGCGAGGACCGCCGGGAGCAGGAGCAGGGGGAGGGGCTCTGGCGCTAACATTTCGGTGGGTTTAGATCCAATGCCACGGCGGTGAGGTGCTCTTGTGGTTGCGGAGCTCGCGGCGGAGAGAGATAGAGGAGTGATAATGGCGGAGGAGACAGGGAAGGCGGAGGCGTCGGCCGGGGCTGCGAGCTGCGGCGGCGGCGGCGGCGGCGGGTGCGAGGCGGTGAAGAAGAGGGCGGAGCAGAGCGTGGCGTTCCATGAGCTGTTCAGCTTCGCCGACCCGCTCGACTGGCTGCTCATGGCGGCGGGGAGCGCCGGCGCCGTCGTGCACGGCGCCGCCATGCCGGTGTTCTTCCTCCTATTCGGCGAGCTGGTCAACGGCTTCGGCAAGAACCAGCACCACCTCCGCCGCATGACCGACGAGGTGTCCAAGGCACGTATATGCGGGAAATCTCTCATCCTTCCTCTCTGCGGTTGCCATTTCTATGCTCGCTCTAGTTACTGACGCTCAATCTGACTGCTTCACTCTGCGCGCTGCAGTACTCGCTCTACTTCGTCTACCTCGGCCTCGTCGTCTGCGCATCCTCGTACCTGGGTGAGTTCATGCCCTGCTCCGCTCACGCCTCCGCGCTCATTCTTGCCGGCGTTGCGATATCGTGGTTCTAACTGCGCGCGCGCGCATGTCTGCTCTGTGTGTCCGTGCAGAGATCGCGTGCTGGATGTACACGGGCGAGCGCCAGGTGGGCGCGCTCCGGCGGCGGTACCTGGAGGCCGTGCTGCGGCAGGACGTGGGCTTCTTCGACACCGACGCGCGCACCGGCGACGTCGTCTTCAGCGTCTCCACGGACACGCTCCTCGTCCAGGACGCCATCGGCGAGAAGGTCTCTAGCGCACCGCCGGCATATAGCTCTGGCCTCCTCCTCCTCCTCCTGTGACTGACGGCGGACACATGTCTACGCAGGTCGGCAACTTCATCCACTACCTCGCGACGTTCCTGGCGGGGCTCGTCGTCGGGTTCGTCTCCGCCTGGCGGCTGGCGCTGCTCAGCATCGCCGTCATCCCGGGCATCGCGTTCGCCGGCGGGCTCTACGCGTACACCCTCACCGGGCTCACCTCCAAGAGCCGAGACTCGTACGCCAACGCCGGAATCATAGCCGAGCAGGTACTGTTTCTGCAGCGCCGTTATCATTTCACAGGGATACCAAAGCTGGCCGGGTGGGGAAGAAGAAAGCTGTGGGCTCTAGCTCGGACCGCTTGGTCAAAGAGTCAAATGCGGAGCGGCAGCCATGCACATGCCCTGAGAATGATTTCATTTTGGATTTCTGCCGGTTTCTTGGTAGATCCAATCGGCCTTTTTCCGATGGATGATTTCTCGTTTCATGTCCTTTTTTGCCCTTTTCTTGAGACATCTGCTGTCAAATGTCAATCATGCTGTACTTCTTTTTACCCGATTTTGATTGATGTAAATAAGCGAGTGTAATTCTGACGACCAAGTGTTCATCTTCTCTGCAGGCGATTGCCCAAGTGAGGACGGTCTACTCCTACGTGGGGGAGTCCAAGGCCCTGAATTCCTACTCGGAGGCGATTCAGAGCACCCTGAAGCTGGGGTACAAGGCCGGGATGGCCAAGGGGCTTGGCATTGGGTGCACTTATGGGATTGCCTGCATGTCATGGGCACTGGTGTTCTGGTACGCCGGCGTGTTCATCCGGAGCGGCCAGACAGACGGCGGGAAGGCGTTCACGGCCATCTTCTCCGCAATCGTCGGTGGCCTGTAAGTCATGACTTTGGACAATTCTCACAGTTCTGCAGCTTGCTTTCGGTGAGAAAACTCACCCAAATTCGTGAATTGCAGGAGCCTTGGACAGTCGTTCTCCAACCTTGGTGCATTCAGCAAAGGGAAGATAGCCGGTTACAAGTTGTTGGAGGTGATAAGGCAGAGGCCGACAATAGTCCAGGACTCAACTGATGGGAGGTGCCTGGATGAAGTCCATGGCAACATTGAGTTCAAGGAAGTGTCCTTCAGCTACCCGTCCCGCCCAGACGTCATGGTGTTCCGTGACTTCTCGCTCTTCTTTCCCGCGGGGAAAACGGCAGCCGTGGTCGGAGGCAGCGGTTCTGGGAAGAGCACGGTCGTGTCTCTGATAGAACGGTTTTACGATCCTAATCAGGGTAAGCACATGAATTGCACGCCGAAATGACTATGTAAGTCGACGTTGTTTAACTGGTGGTTGTGATTGTTGTTGCAGGACAAGTTTTGCTCGATAATGCGGACATCAAGTCGCTGCAGTTGAAATGGCTGAGAGATCAGATTGGTTTGGTGAATCAAGAACCCGCCCTCTTCGCGACCACCATCATTGATAATATTCTTTATGGCAAGCCTGATGCCACAATGGCTGAGGTTGAGGCCGCGGCGTCGGCTGCCAATGCCCATAGCTTCATTGCTCTTCTTCCTAATGGGTACAACACTCAGGTGGGTTGTACTTCTTGCTCAATTGCAATCTTACAGTTTATTTACAGCCTATATTTTGTGATTTGATATGACTAGAATGAAATCTTAGTTCATACTTCTGACCATGCTAATTGAGTTCTGAATCATGTACGTATAAATTTTATCATGTCTATGGTCTTTTTACTTCCAAAAACTTGTTGAATCCAATCATAAATCAACTTTATTGACAGGTGGGAGAACGAGGACTTCAGCTGTCCGGTGGCCAGAAGCAACGAATTGCCATTGCACGTGCAATGCTGAAGAACCCAAAGATCCTTCTCCTTGACGAGGCAACTAGTGCTCTTGATGCTGGTTCGGAGAGTATTGTTCAAGAGGCACTTGACCGCATAATGATCGGTAGGACAACTGTGGTGGTTGCCCACAGGCTCTCAACCATACGGAGTGTTGACATGATCGCCGTGATCCAGCAAGGGCAGGTTGTTGAGACCGGTACTCATGACGAGCTCCTTGCCAAAGGCAGCTCTGGTGCTTATGCAGCTCTCATCAGATTCCAAGAGATGGCAAGAAACCGTGACTTCCGTGGGGCATCCACCCACAAGAACCGGTCATCTCGCCTGAGTAATTCCCTGTCCACTCGGTCACTGAGCCTCAGGTCGGGAAGCTTGAGGAACCTGAGCTACTCATACAGCACCGGTGCGGATGGCCGCATTGAGATGGTCTCGAACGCCGACAATGACCGGAAGTACCCGGCGCCAAAAGGATACTTTTTCAAGCTCCTCAAGCTAAATGCTCCGGAATGGCCCTATACGGTGCTGGGGGCGATCGGATCCATCATGTCTGGCTTCATTGGCCCGACATTTGCCATCGTGATGAGCAACATGATTGAAGTGTTCTATTTCCGGGACCCCAACGCGATGGAGCGCAAGACTAGGGAGTATGTGTTCATCTACATTGGAACCGGGTTCTACGCGGTTGTCGCGTACCTTATCCAGCATTACTTCTTCAGCATCATGGGCGAAAACCTGACCACCAGGGTGCGGAGGATGATGCTTGCAGGTATGGCGAATTCACAGCCTTGTTCCTAGCAGTTGTATTATTTGCCATTATCTATGCAGAGAGAGAACTTGCATTGTTTGATCTGAGGCACCACCTACAACCATTGTATGCAGTTATCTTGAGGAATGATGTGGGGTGGTTCGACGAGGAGGAGAACAACTCGAGCCTGGTCGCGGCGCGGCTCAACACGGAGGCCGCAGACGTGAAGTCGGCGATAGCGGAGCGGATATCGGTCATCTTGCAGAACATGACATCGCTCTTGGTGTCCTTCATTGTGGGCTTCATCATCGAATGGCGGGTCGCCATCCTCATCCTCGTCACCTTCCCTCTCCTTGTCCTTGCCAACTTTGCTCAGGTAAAAACCCAATTGATACATAGTTTTTGGTTGCATATAAGCTTTTGAAAATCATTGGTGGACGAGGAGAGAACAGCTAGGTAGCCGAGTAGTTCTTCACGGTAAGCCAAGCTCCTTTGCACAATAACCTCGGCCTGCGCGGTGTCACGCCGTTTTGGGCGCAGGCAGCCGTTGCAGGCCCGGCAGCTCAGTTAGTTGGAGACGAGAGTACAATTGAATTCACCATCACCATTCACCAGCATGGTATGCGATGGTAGCTAGGATTCGTGGCCCATGCAGTCGCCACTGCCTCTGCCATAAATTACTGTGCAGGGCATGTGCCGGAGCTCGTTCTCCACTCTCTGATCCCTTGTTTAATTCCGGCCAGATGCTTCCCACTCCCTGGCCCGTGTCATCTACAGCACCCGCCGTAAACAACTCCCAGAAACCTCCGGGCCACGCTTAGGTTACTTTGTCGCACCAGCCGCTGCTTCTTCAGTTGTGGATGGGATGAGATGGTCGTGTTTGGGCACGGCCCTGTTGCTGTTGCTGCTCGTTGGGCGCCATGGTCCCGGTGGGTGCTCGCGACAGTGTCGGTTGCGAGCTTGCACGGCCGTCTCGTGCACGGGAATCTGGGGCCTTTGCTCGCAGTGGCGCACATGGCGATCATGCAGTGCAGGCCCTGACGCCGTGCTCTGGTGCCGCGAGGACAGTGCCGCCCCAGAGACCAGAGCGCCGTGCCGCGCCTTTTTGTTTTCGCGCCGCTGCGGAACTGCATCGCTCGCAATAATTTCGTACTGCGATTCGTAAAGATTGCATGATGCCATGCTGGTGCGTGCCTGCGCGTGCACGAAGCCTGTCAGCCACCATGTGCCCAGACGCAGCTCTTGCATGCAGAAACGGATATCGCCACGCATCATCACTCATTGCTCATCACTAGTAGTACGTAGTAGTAATAATATTATTATTCATTGTTGTTGTGATTTGCTACGTACGTACTGTTCAATTCAATGACGATGATGTGTGTGTTGGCACTTGGCAGCAACTGTCCATGAAGGGGTTCGCCGGCGACACGGCCAAGGCGCACGCCAAGACGAGCATGATCGCCGGGGAGGGCGTCAGCAACATCCGCACCGTAGCGGCCTTCAACGCGCAGGACAAGATCCTGTCCCTCTTCTGCAGCGAGCTGCGCGTGCCCCAGATGCACAGCCTGCGCCGGAGCCAGGTCGCCGGCGTGCTCTATGGCCTCTCGCAGCTCTCCCTCTACGCCTCCGAGGCGCTCATCCTCTGGTACGGCGCCCACCTCGTCCGCCACCACGTCTCCACCTTCTCCAGGGTCATCAAGGTCTTCGTCGTCCTCGTCATCACCGCCAACTCCGTGGCCGAGACCGTCAGCCTCGCTCCCGAGATCATCCGCGGCGGCGAGTCCGTCCGCTCCGTCTTCGCCGTCCTCAACAGCCGGACGCGCATCGACCCGGATGAGCCGGAGGTCGAGCAGGTGGAGAAGGTCCGCGGGGAGATCGAGCTCCGCCACGTCGACTTCGCCTACCCGTCGCGCCCGGACGTGATGGTCTTCAAGGAGTTCAGCCTGAGGATCCGAGCTGGCCAGAGCCAGGCGCTCGTGGGAGCCAGCGGGTCGGGGAAGAGCACTGTCATCGCTCTCATCGAGCGTTTCTACGATCCCATGGCCGGGAAGGTCATGATCGACGGCAAGGACATCCGTCGACTCAACCTGAAGTCTCTGCGTCTCAAGATCGGCCTGGTGCAGCAGGAGCCCGTCCTGTTCGCCACCAGCATCCTGGAGAACATCGCCTACGGCAAGGACGGCGTGACGGAGGAGGAGGTCGTCGAGGCGGCCAAGGTGGCCAACGTGCACGGCTTCGTCAGCGCGCTCCCCGACGGCTACAGGACGCCCGTGGGCGAGCGCGGCGTGCAGCTCTCCGGCGGCCAGAAGCAGCGCATCGCCATCGCGCGCGCGGTGCTCAAGGACCCGGCCATCCTCCTGCTGGACGAGGCGACGAGCGCCCTGGACGCGGAGTCCGAGTGCGTGCTCCAGGAGGCGCTGGGGCGCATCATGAAGGGCCGGACGACCGTGCTGGTCGCGCACCGGCTGTCCACCATCCGCTGCGTGGACTCCATCGCCGTGGTGCAGGACGGGCGCGTCGTGGAGCAGGGCGGCCACGGCGATCTCGTGTCGCGGCCGGACGGCGCCTACTCGAGGCTGCTGCAGCTGCAGCTGCACCATGGGTGATGATGGATTGGATTGGCGTCCTGCTCCGGCATGGCGGCTGTAGATACAGTGTAGACCGAGGCGAGCTTTGATCGACACTCCAATGAGCAACAGAGATTTGCTGTAGTGCGGCGGCGGCGGCCCAGATGGTGATAGGTGTTAGCCGGAACTAGTGTTCTCTTTTCTCTGTAACCGATCAGGATTATGATGAAGGCCATGTTCCATTTTGTTCCAACTTGCACTTATGTCCGGCTTCGACAGAATTTCTTTTTCATTGACGTATAATGTATTATCTAGTCTCTTCTATCAGATTGGCTTTTTGGTTGCATTGATTAGAGCATACACTTCTATATGGTATTAGAGTCAAGATGTCTTGAGTTCAAGATGCAGCTAACGTAATTAAATTACAGCCCACTTTCAGTCCACCTTTAGGGCCAAGTGAGCCACACATGAGGTGGAGTGTTGATGTATAAATGTATTGCCTAGTCTGTTCCATCAGATCAGTCTTTTGGTTGCATTGACTAGAGCATGAATTCAATACGGCACACACTTCTACATTTTCCCCAGCAGAAGAGGGCATGGATATGCGATGGCAGTGGTGGATTTTCTGATCGGGTCGGCAGTCTCTGGTGATGGGACGCCGATGGCCACGATCCCATCTAAAGGTACGCAGGCGGCAACGTCGACCTGCTACGTCCTGATATGGTGGTTTTCTGCTCAGGACACACAGTTGAAGGCGTGTTCCTGCTCTGCTAGTTGAGTGCCGAGAGAGGGTCGGGGATCTTGGATCTTCATATCCGATGGCAATGGCGAGTATGTTTTGCTGAGTGATTCTACTGCCATGAACGAGAAAGCTGAAGCGTGAGGGTGCGGAACTGCCAGAGTGTCCGGATTCATGACTCGGGATTTGGTGGTGCGATGTCCTTCCTTTAATCTCTGTTGGATTGGTGGTTGGGTGAATAGGAGGGGTTTCCGGAAGGAGAGCAAACGTGGATTTGACACTTTTGTAATTGTGGTGGCTTGGGCTTGTGAAAACAACGCAATGTGCGTGTCTTTAATAGGACCACGCAACAGAGATCGCCCCACCAACTGGTGGAGGTTATTCTGAGGGAGATTCGGGATTGGAGAGCGGCCGGAGCCCGGAGTAGGTGTAGGCAGGTTGCCATGTTTTGTGAGAGAGTAGACTTGTGTTCTGTGGCATGGGTTGTAATTGGGTGTGGCCGATGTCGGTGTCAAAACCGGCGGATCTCGGGTAGGGGGTCCCGAACTGTGCGTCTAGGCGGATGGTAACAGGAGACAAGGGACACGATGTTTCTACCCAGGTTCGGGCCCTCTCGATGGAGGTAAAACCCTACTCCTGCATGATTAATATTGATGATATGGGTAGTACAAGAGTAGATCTACCACGAGATCGTGAGAGGCTAAACCCTAGAAGCTAGCCTATGGTATGATTGTTGTTCGCCCCACGGATTCAAACCCTCCGGTTTATATAGACACCGGAGAGGGTTAGGGTTACATAGAGTCGGTTATAATGGGAGGAGATATACATATCCAGACGCCAAGCTTGCCTTCCACGCCAAGGAAAGTCCCATCCTGACACGAGACGAAGTCTTCAATCTTGTATCTTCATAGTCCAGAGTCCGCCAAAGGTTACATTCCGCCATCCGGACACCCCTAATCCAGACTCCTCAAGAGTCTCTGAACTAGGCTTCAATGATGACGAGTCCGGCGCGCAGATTGTCTTCGGCATTGCAAGGCGGGTTCCTCCTCCGAATACTTCATAGAAGATTTTGAACACAAGGATAGTGTCCGGCTCTGCAAAATAAGTTCCACATACCACCGTAGAGGGAATTATTTGCACAAACCCAATCTGCTGACGTATTCCGTAGTGTGACATCACACCACGGCCAAGCCTTTATTCGAATCGTTTTTACTGTCTCACCTCAGCGCGTTTAGCGAGGCAGTTTCCTTGGCACGTCTTGTCAAAGCAGAGATCGTGTCCCCTTATTCCGGATTCTCATTAATACGGGCGTAGTAACCCAATCGTGCCCGTTGGCACGCCTCTCCTCAAGGCGAGTCCCAAACGGTCACGGGAGAGCTCTTGGTATTCAACCTCTTTATAAAGAGACCAAGGCTCTACTCCTTTCTTTCAATCTCAATCGAATCCGCCCTCGCCTCGAGTTCCAACACCCAAAGCTCCAGATTCAGCGCCGGACCTTTGATGATGTCCGCTCCGACCTTCAAGGCGGTGGACGCCTTCGTCTGCTACGGAAGAAGACGTGCTAAAGCTAAGAGATGCTGTATTTAACCGCGAAATTTCGTGATAGGCTGCCCGCTCAAGGGCAGTTTATTCCCACTCCCAAGCCTGGTGAGAGCGTGGTGTTCACGCCCCACTTCCTTCGGGGCTAGGCTTCCCGGCTGCACTCTTCGTGAGGGGCTCATGTTTTATTATGGGTTGGAATTTCACGACTTGGATCCGGAGTCCATCCTCCACATCTCATCGCTCATTGTCGTGCGAAGCCTTCCTCCTCATTACCCCTCACTTCGGATTGTGGCTTAAGACCTTCAAAGTGGAGCCAAGATGATCAAGGGGCAAAGCAAGCGGAGGTCTGGAGGGGCTGTCATAAGCAAGAATGCCGACGCCCATGGCCCGAGGGCTCTTTTCAAGAGGAGTTCAGCTTATGGCAACGAGAGTGGTTTTATATCATAGCTCCTGTGGGCATCAAGTGGGTGGCGCCACCGACTTTCGCCGGGTCCTCCCCGCAGTGGCGTCATGGGTCAATAAAGGGCTCAACTGGGGGCCGTCCAAGGACGTGCCCTTGTTGCAGGGCCGCATTCAAGATCTCCTGGAAAGAGACATCAACCTAGCCGTAGTGACGCGGGTCATGTTGATTCGCCGCACTTTGCCCTGCAAACGCCGCCCCCTCCGCCTGTTGGAGTTTAATCCGGAGGGACCACGAGCTCTCCAACACTTTACGAGCGCGACGCCCATGGAGATGTAAAAATTGTTCTTCGGATCACAAGCAATGTGTCTGGACTCGACCGAGGACGCAGGTCTGAGCTGCAATCGCCCGGATACTCAAGTAAGTAGCCCCTGCACTCCGGACACGCCATCCGTATATTTATCATAAAATTGCCCTTAAAAGAGTTGTCCCTTAAACAGGAGTGAATAGCGAAAGCAAAGCTAATCAGTGTCCGCCCTCCCCGAGACCACGCCTGGATCCCGTGTTAACCAGATGTTGGAGGTTGCGCCTTTGGAAGAAGGCGAAGGGGGAACAAGGAAGCTACCGCCTCCCGAAGGAGGTTGTCAGAAAGGAGGGATCGAGAATCCCTCCATTCAGTGGGAAGAAGAGGACCGCCTCAAGACCCGGAGACCATGGTCTCAAAGCGGGGAAGAAATCTTCGCCGAGGGTCCTCAAGGCTGAGATGCCTCGGCCAAGACTGCGTGCCCCAAGGGATCAGCCCTCCACCGAGCCGTAAGTAGAGATGGGAGTTTTAAAATAAGAGACATCCCTGTTCTATTTGTGAGGAAGATAACCGATATTTTACCTTGTAGTTCGGATCTCAGCCCTTCTCAGCAGAGCTCATCTTCAGGGGATCTTCGTCCGGAGATGATGGAGAGCGGAACGCCTCCCCCTGTCGTACCGCCGTGCGAGGCGGACGACCCTGAGGTGTCGTCATGGAGGGTTTCTCCGAATCCAGCAGGGCCGGAAAGTAGTCATGTGGCCCCCCAAAGCCCTCCGTGTCCGGCCTTCGAAAAAGGCCATCGGGTGAGTCCGGCACCGTCCGGTGCACGGTCGAAGGAGCTGAAGAATCTGCTCGGGCGAAGCGCCTATCTCGTAAGAATACCGTGCGTTGATGGGTACGGTGATTGAAAGGATTTCATCCGCGGAGAGCGGGTTGTACGAGGCCGCCAGAGTTTATCGACGGGTTTTGAGGTACGCGAAATGATGTACCTTTTGACGGTTCCGCATATATAAGATGCGCCTGTAGATAGTAGCCCTCGAGACTCGGCGTTGTCAAAAATGACAAAGCGCCGAGGAGCATAATCCTGTATAATATGTTGCTCTTCCTATGTAGGTGGCGGCGTCCGTGGCTAGCCGGACTGATGAATTTGCCGAGCTAAAGCGGCAACTTGACGTGGCGGATGCCGACATCGCGCTTGTCAACAAGCGGCTTGACGAGTCACAAGGTATGCAATTTCTCCGCGGACACCTCGTAAGGGGGCTTGATGCCCGTTCCTTACAACATGTATGCTTGATGCAGATGGTGCCGCTGCCATGGAGAACCTTCGGGCGGAACTCGTCCGAGCCAAGGAGCAGGCCAGAAAAAGTGATGCGGCTGCCTTAAAGGCGGCCAAGAGCCGAAAGTTTAACAGACCGCTTCATCGCCGAAGCAGGAGGGAAATGGCCGAGATGGTTGTGAAGTTGAAGGATGCTGCCGACCGCTGCAAGCTTCTTGAAAAAGAATATCGGGCGGAGCAGAAGGACCTGGAGAAGGCTACTACCGAGGCCAAGGATGCTCGCTCTGCAATGAGAGCCATGAAGCAGGAGCTACGTCAGGCCGGATATATCGCGGCTGGAAAGCCCTTTATGCTGCGGATGAAGTTCGGGGATCCTAAATATGCTCGCTTGGATCGGCCGTGGAGTGCGGCGGATACTTATCTCGACTTGGCGGCAAGTGCCGCGGACGCGCTGAACACTTCCGAGATCAACAGGATCATGAAGTGGAAAAGCTTTTTTGGTTGCAGTTCCACAATCCAGAGCGCCCACTTCCATTAACCGAGCATTTGGCCGAATGGGCGGAGCTGAATAGGTTATCCGGACTCACCATGAAGGATGTCGTGAGTCATCTGTGGCCGGAAAGGCCCGAGCCAAGAGTTATTTTAGTTTGGTGCAGCGGTTCCTTGGTGCGGTGCCGCATATCAATGCAATGAAGAGGTCAAGATGCATAGAGGGTGCGCGGATGGCTCTTGCCCGTGTCAAGACATACCGGGCGGTGATGAAGGCCACCGACGTTGCATCCCAAGATTCGGACGGGAGCTGAGTACCGCCGAGCACTATTTTCGTGAAGTTCTCGCAGGCGCTGCTTAATAGAGACGCAGTGCTCGAAGGGTATCATGTTTGAATAACATGTATTATTGTAAAACAATGTTTCAATGGAATATAAAAGCTTTTTATACTTGTGCTTGCAAGAATTAAAATACCTCCTGTGCGGCCGTTAATGTATATGTGTATATAACCTGAAAGATGGCAGTCTTCAGCCCATTTCACGCATATAATGCGGGGTGTTCGCAGCGCATTTTCACACTTGATCCAACGCCTTGGTCCTATAAAGGAGGTGATAGCGCAGCGAACTAGGCAACCGAACTATAATGCTTTATCACTTTCACTTAGCCATAGGAGTTTGATAGTGGGGCTACTATATAGCCCTAGGGGGCGCCACGCCGCCTCAATTCCGGCGCTGTGTGCTCGGACCGAAACGACCCTTCGTTAATGCGAGGAATCCTAAAGATTCCGGCGGGTCATCGAGTGGTTGACCAGCCTCACGCTATATCATGACAAGCTTTCGGCTTTCATCGAGGTGCTCACCGCCGGACCGGGGCACAATCGTAGTAGTTCTCCTGGTGCCGCCTTAGCCGATAGAGCGGAACGTAAGGCAGCAAAACAATGAGCCGGGCAAACCCAATATTTGACCAAAGACATGATTCGGAGCTGATGCATATAAGGCCAAACTCGCGACACCAAACACTCCCTAAGGTGTTCGGTCTTTATGAAAACAGGATGAACAACGCCCTTGGTAATAAGCTCCTGGTGTCCAGGTACGCGCAGACTCCTGACGTGGCCACATGCCAAGACGCCAGCCTCCACCTCGGTTATAGCAAGAAACCGGGGGATGTGTATCAACAAGAGACAGTAAAAAAGGTTTACGCAGGGTCTTAATCTGAAAAGAATCCTTGAACGGGTCCCTACCGCACGCTCTGCTACTGTGGTTCCATTGTGCCATATCCTCGGACGGGTGTAGCACGGTGTTCATCTGTAAAAGAGAGGAACTTAGTTGAAAAAGATCGTATGTAAAATGTATGTTATATTAAATAAACAAAAGTACAATTCAAAAAATGAATAAAATTGAGCTTTATTGTCTCTTGTTGTATATGCGCCGAGCCCTTATGTACGGGGGTATGCGGCTAGTAAGCCCTTGTATGTTTACGCCGGACTCGTCTAGCCATGTCGGGGGTTTGAACGACCTGTTTAGGTGCTTTGATTAGTGAAGCCGGCTTAGTGTGTGGCTGTCAAGGCAGCCGCACAATCTTCCGCTACCGAGGAACACTCGATATTTCCCTTTAATGAGATGATGCCTCATGGACCGGTCATTTTAAGTATAAGAGATGCATAATGCGATATTGCGTTAAAGCGGACGAAAGCTTCAAGGCCCCAAAGAGTGCTTGATAGCTACTTGTAAATGGGGCGATGTGGAAGGTTGGCTTTTACGGCGGAAGTTATCGGGTGAGCCAACATAACTTCTAGCGTGAGAGAGCCCGCATAATGGGCATATGGGCCTCATGCTACCCTTGAAAGGAAGTGTTGCTATGGTGAATTGTTGTTGGGTCTATCCCCATTTTGCGGATTGTGTCCTGATATAGCAGGTTTAGATCACTGTCGCCGTCCATTATGACTTGTGTGAAGTGGAGTCCGTCAATTATCGGATCTAATACCAAGGCACTCCAGCCTGCGTTCCAGATACTTCTAGAGTAATCATGTTGGTCGAAGGTGATTGGTTGTAACAACCAAAGGCGGACTCCTCCGGGATAGGCCGTATGGTGCGATCTCTATAGGCGCCACTATGTTTTTCCCTTTGTCACGTGAAGTGAGTTTACTGTTTTGACTTCTTGTGGGAAATTCTTTTTGTTTTCCGTGCTCGCTTGTGGGTTCGTCGTCGTCCTCGCTTGGTGTGTCGAGCCCCTTGTGTTCGGCGTTGAGTTTGCCGGATTGCTTGAAGACCCAACAATCTCTGTGGGTATGGTTTGCATGCTTCCCGGGAGTACTGTGGATTTGACATATCTTGTCCAAGATGTTGTTTAGGTTAGATAGCTCATCCCTGTTATCCTTGAGGGGCAGTTTTTTCTGATTCTGCCGAGAGCTTTTGAATCCGGTGTTGACTGACGTGCTCTTCAGGCTGTTTCCCTTGGTCCGGTGCTGGTCCTTGCTGCGTCGCGGTTTCCCGTTTCCATCCCTAAGTTCAGATGTACTTGGGTCGCTGGTACTGCATCTTGCCAAACAGCTATCCTCTCCTGCGCAAAAGCGGGTCATGAGGCTTGTTAATGCGTCCATTGTTCTTGGCTTTTCTTGGCCGAGGTGTCTGGCGAGCCATTCGTCTCGGACGTTGTGTTTGAAAGCTGCTAAGGCTTCGGCGTCCGGACAATCGACTATTTGGTTCTTTTTAGTAAGGAACCTATTCCAGAATTTCCGGGCTGACTCTCCGGGTTGTTGAGTTATGTGACGTAGATCGTCTGCATCCGGAGGTCGGACATAGGTCCCTTGAAAATTTGCTCGAAAAGTTTCCTCGAGCTCTTCCCAACTTCCAATGGTGTTTTCGGGAAGGCTTTTAAGCCAATGCCAGGCTGGCCCTTTGAGCTTGAGGGGTAAGTATTTTATGGCGTGGAGGTCATCTCCTTTAGCCATGTGTATGTGGAGGATGTAATCCTCAATCCGCATCTCGTGGTTTGTTGTTCCGTCAGATGCC
Source organism: Aegilops bicornis (assembly GCA_021605145.1). Lineage (NCBI taxonomy): Eukaryota > Viridiplantae > Streptophyta > Magnoliopsida > Poales > Poaceae > Aegilops > Aegilops bicornis. Next base: position 573,063,087 of record CM038670.1, on the reverse strand, counting down.
TCTATGTTTACGGGCTTGAATCCTTTGAAATTCATGATCCAAAGCACCTCATCGGTGAAACATAGGGGGTGTGCGGCACCCCTATATCTGGGTGTACCGTGATGTTCGGATATTTGATGTGTTGTGTTGCTTACTAGAGCTTGCTTTCTTGGCCCATAGATAGATCTGGCTGGGCCATCTTTTTGATGTGAATCCTTGTGCGGATCGCGTGCCGGCTTGTGTGCGGCGTCCTTTGCCGCACTGTGTTGTCCATGGGGTCGTTTATCCGACCGGGTGGCTTCCTTATTTTTTGATTGCGGAGGCTCTAAGGCCTCATCATCAAATTCCGGCAGTAATTTTCGCTTCGGATAGCTCTTTGTGTGGCGATCGTCAGCCGTATTTGTTTGGCGTGTTGAGTACTTTGCTCCATCTAATTCGAGTGCATCTTCCGCTGTTTTGAGCTTCCGCTTCGCTTTTCAGCTACGCGCAGCTGGCGCATTTGAGCCTTTTTTTGAGGTTCTTCTGCCCAAAGAACTTGTCCGGGCGTGAGGTCGCCCGGATCGTTGTCTTCACCGGGACGGGTTGTTTATCCAAGTTGCCCTGTTTGGACGGTTGCTCGATGGCATGTTCATCGTCCGCCGGTTCGCCCTGCTCTATGGCTGGGTCAGATGGCTGCCGCCTCTGCCGAGGTGGGGTTTGAGCGCGCTTACGCCGCTGTTTTGATCGCTTTTCGAGGGAACGATCCTCGTTGCGCCTTTGTTCCTCGTCGTCGCTTCTTTTACGTGGTGTCCACCATGTATACATCATGGGATGAGGTGGTTGTCCAAAGGCCCTATAGGCGCCGATTCCTCGCCAGGTCCTACATCGTCGTCCATACCGTCGATGTCTTCGGAGTCGAAGTCGAGCATGTCGGTTAAATCATCGACAGTGGCTACGAAGTGGGTGGTGGGTGGGCTTTGAATTTCTTCGTCGTCCGCATGCCAACCTTGCTGACCATAGTCCGGCCAAGGCTCTCCGAATAAAGAGAGAGACTTTAGTGAATTCAGAATGCCGCCGATCGGCGCCCAATCGGATTCGATTGGCAGGGGCGCGGAAGGTTCGGAGTCCGAAGAGGAGTCCGGCACCTTGGAGTCACGAGCTTCGCAAAGGACATGTATGGTGTTCGGCTTGATCACCGTAGAGATTGCAGCCCCCGAGGCGGTGTCCAGCCACTCGTCCTCGACATGCAATGGCTCCGAACTAAGGGTCGGAGCGGACATCGGTGCGCTCTAGGGCACCGCTCGCGGCAGAGCTCGATCATGCCCATCGTGATGGCGGCGCCGCTTATGGTCAGGCTCGAACCCGTCGAAGATCAAGTCTCCGCGACGCCGCCATGTAGTTCAAACTTCCAAATCTGACCTGATGGCCAGGGGCGAAGCTTTTCGATCTGCTCTAGATGGCTGCGAATTGGCCCGCAGCAGCAAAGTCGCCGAATACGAAGATCTGTCCGGGAGAAAAGTTTACCGGACCGCATCGTTATTGATGATCGGAGGAGCCATCGGGCCTAAAGATGACGGCTACGTAGGAACTCTCAATGAAAGCACCAATGTCGGTGTCAAAATCGGCGGATCTCGGGTCGGGGTCCCGAATCGTATGCGTCTAGGCGGATGGTAACACGAGACAAGGGACACGATGTTTTTACCTGTGTTCGCCCTCTCGATGGAGGTAAAACCCTACTCCTGCTTGATTAATATTGATGATATGGGTAGTACAAGAGTAGATCTACCACGAGATCAGAGAGGCTAAACCCTAGAAGCTAGCCTATGGTATGATTGTTGTTTGTTCTACGGACTAATACCCTCCGGTTTATATAGACACTAGAGAGGGTTAGGGTTACATAGAGTCGGTTACAATGGGAGGAGATCTACATATCCGTATCGCCAAGCTTGCCTTCCACGCCAAGGAAAGTCCCATATGGACATGGTACGAAGTCTTCAATCTTGTATCTTCATATTCCAGGAGTCCGGCCAAAGGTTATAGTCCGGCCATCCGGACACCCCCTAATCCAGGACTCCCTCAGCCGAGGAGGGATGTTTGCATCTTTTTCAAGGCTTCTCTTGTAAATTTGTTGCTCTCTCTTCTATAAAGATATGGCACTTCATTGGCGTACTCTCAACAAAAAAAGTGTAACGACGACCTTCGCTGCTCAGACCCCTTGATGACGACCAGCCTTGTCGGTGCTCGACTACATGCTTATGCGAGTATGATTTTCACTTGCGTGGCATTTCACCTCTAATACCGTGTTATGGATATAGCTGCTGGACCGTGAAAAGTTATTGTGAATTGCATGTGAAATATTAATAAAATGGCTACATACATCGTTCAGATGCAGAGGCCGGGGGTATATCCTCCTTTTGTAAAAAACATGATGATCTTGGATTTGGTGGTGCTTCTCAAGCATTGATTTGGAGCTGAGGGGTGAAAAATCAGGTCTGACCCATTTTGGTTATATTTAGCAATGGTAATGTTTTTGTGTTGTTTCCCTGTTGAAGGCACTATTCGGATTTCCTTGGAATTGTTCTTCAGGGTGAAAATTCATGATCTGACCTTTGGTGGTTAGACCCGGCGACAACGACGCTTCAATGTTGTTCCCTTTTTGAAAGCTGCGTTGTTGAAGCATCATTCTCGTTGCACTGGTGATGTTAGAAGATGGTCGGTGCATATATGGTTGTTGATGTAGATTTTTTAATCATTGTTTTAAACACTCTTTATTTTTTTACTTTACCAAGGTATAACCTTGATCTTGTTTGATTTTATTAGTTGCCGGTGTGATTTTATGTGTGTGCGTTGATGTTGACTGTGTATATCTTAATTATGCAGAGGCCAAATTCGTGCTCATTGTGCTTGTAACTTCTTGATGTGCTTCATTTTAATCTAATAAAATTTACCCTTTATCATAAAATCTATTTCAAGTAGATGGAAAGCTTAGCCGAAGTTCTGATAACCGAAGAGAGAGAAACCATGAACTGTGTGAAAAAGAACCAAGAACTAGCAACATCCATGATTTTCCGCACTTGAGGAGATGACAAACATATCCACCAAGATTCAAGAAGGTGATCTTCACTTTCAGTATGTAGATACAAGATGGGTTTCGGTGTCAAAACCGGCGGATCTTGGGTAGGGGGTCCCGAACTGTGCGTCTAAGGTCGATGGTAACAGGAGACGGGGGGCACGATGTTTACCCAGGTTCGAGCCCTCTCTATGGAGGTAATACCCTACTTTCTACTTGATTGATTTTGATGAATATGAGTATTACAAGAGTTGATCTACCACGAGATCGTGATGGCTAAAACCCTAGAAGTCTAGCCTGTATGACTATGAGTACGATCGTCCTCTATGGACTAAGCCCTCCAGTTTATATAGACACCAGAGGGGACTAGGGTTGTACCAAGTCGGTTACACAGAAAGGAATCTTCACATCAGGACGCCAAGCTTGCCTTCCACGCCAAGGAGAGTCCCATCCGGACACGGGTAAGAGTGTTCGGTCTTGTGTCTTCACAGCCTACCAGTCCGGCCCACGTATCACAGTCCGGACGCCCGAGGACCCCCTAATCCAGGACTCCCTCAGTAGCCCCTGAACCAGACTTCAATGACGAGGTGTCCGGCGCGCAAATTTTCTTCGGCATTGCAAGGCGGGTTCCTTCTCCGTATACTCCAACACAGCCTTCGGACGCAACGAACGTGTCCGACCCTGCAAAACAAATCCCACACACAACCGCAGAGAGTACAATATTTCATGAGTCCAATCCGCTGACAACTTTTTCTAATGTGACACTACGTCATCACCCGGTCATTATTTCGTACCGTTTTTCGGCCTGCCGTTTTGAGATGCGGTCTCATTGGCACGTCTTGTCAAAGCAGAGATCGTGTCCCCTTATTGCGGGATTCTCATCAATGCGGGCGTGGGTAATCCAACCGTGCCGTTTGCACAACCCTTGGGAATAGGCGAGTTTTAAGGTGTAAGTGCATCTAGTGCCCCTTAGTGATTTTGGTGTATTGAAGACTTATAGGTTAAGGGACTAATGTGTTTATGAGTGTACACAGGTCTATAAGTCTATGAGGAGTTTGATATTTACGTAGAAAGTTGACCCCTAAAATGAAGTTCTTTGATCAAGACTTTGATATTCGAAGACTTTCTCAAGACCTTGAAAGTGAAGAAATTGGTGTGACCTTGAAGACTTGGTATTCATTTGAGGAACATGAAGCGTGAAGACTTTTGTTTTCGTAGTTTCGCTTTTTCTCTTTCTTGAGTCATAGGAAACACCGTGATCGTTAAAGGGGTCGAGGAAATACTAAGGAAAAATTTCCATGTGATGCTCAACTCAAAATCCTACACCTACCAATCCCTTCGAGTGAAGCCTTTGGAAATCTCATACAGCCTACCAATTTCTTCAAAGGAAAGAGACGAAGTTCTTCCGTCATTGAGGAATTTGTTCGACCGAGGAGTTAGGAATTCGCCAAGGCGGATTGCCTACATAAAGGAGGAACATGATAGCCCTGAGGAATCTAAGAGTCAAATTTCCGACCATTGTTGTGCTGCGCGCCAGCTGTCCCAAAATATCTTATCCACCTAACGGTCATATCATTGAAGGGCATTTATGTCTTATCATGTCGGGCTTCTCCCTAGGCTATAAATAGATGCCCCCTACAACCACTAGCTGGTTGGCTGCTCCGAGAGAACTTGATACTTGTCATTTGGGAGCAACCCATCCTCCGAGGACTTTGAGCGAAAATCATCGAGTGAGGAAAAACCCAAAAACCAAACCCCTACAAACCCAAAGTGATTGAGCATCATCAAGAGATTGATCCTGCATGGATCCGACGCTTGTTACCTTTGAAGACTGTGCTTCTTCCAGACGGTTAGGCGTCATGGTCTAGAGCATCCAAGAGGAATTGTGGATCGCCGAGTGACCAAGTCTGTGAAGGTTTGGAAGTCGCTCAAGACTTACCACGAGTGATTGGACGAGGTCTGTGTGACCTTAGTTCAAGGAGAATACGGTGAGGACTTGGTGTCCTGAGCTGCGTGTGCTCACGATCGGGTGTCCGGACTGTGTCCTCGAAGTTTAAATACTCACCGCTCCAACCAGACGCATAATCGAGAGACAACAGCTAGAACCGGTCTACCAAATCATTGTCTTCACCAACCTAATCGGGTTCTATTTCCTCAACTCTTTCATTTCCTCATTACGTGTTGAGTGTTCGTTCATATCTCGTGTTTGAAGACTTTGACTCAACACTTTCTCAATTTCCTCGCCCAATTTCTTCACCGCTTTGTCTTCATCTTGTGCTATCCTCGTGTTTATGCTTTCAGACTCTTTGACTGTCTTCATTTCATCATGATGACCATGTCCGCATTCTCTTATGCTTACTTATGAGTACTTATTCCGCAGTAAGTAGTTCTTCACTTAGGAATTTCCTCACCGCAAATTCCTCATTGAAGAATTCATAAAATCGCCTATTCACCCCTCCTCTAGTCGATATAACGACTTTCAATTGGTATCGAGCAAGGTACTCCCTTGTTCTGTTTGATTTTGGTTTAACCACCTGGAGTCTTAGTTATGTCGACCGCAGGTATGAAGAAAGTGACATGCCCTATCTTTGACGGTCATGATTATACCAAATGGAAGGCCATGATGAGGAAGCGCCTCATGGCAATGGACAAATGAAATGTGGATCACAACGAAATTGGTCTTACTGATCTATGCAAGACGGTGAACGCAGATGATATTCGCAAGTACACTCGCCTTGACATCATGGCGAAGGATATCATCTGTTCCTGCCTATCTAGAGATGAATTCAAGCGCATTATGCATCTCTGCAATGCGAAGCTTATCTGGGACTGAATCTCCGACGTCTATGAAGGTCATCGAACCCGTCATGATCCTTGGTTTGAGGACTTCAAGGAATCTCTCAAAACGATGACTTTCGAACCAGATTCATCATCTTATGCATCATGTCTCATGGGAAAGGGTGACGAGGTAACGGAATGTTCCTCATCTGAGTTTAGCGACTATGAATCTAATGATGATGGATCTGATGATGATATTGAACCTAGTTATACCAAACTTGTTTGCATTGCCACTAAACAACAAACGGCCTTGGAAAAGGTTCAAAACATGCTAGATAAAACTGATGATATGTTAGGTGAAGAAATGGATCGCACTAAAGCCCTTACTGAAAATCTTCAGAGACTTCAGTCTAGGTTTGACAGCCTTCAAGGTCATCATAACACTCTCTTGTCTGATCATGAGAAACTTTCTCATGAATTTCTTCAAAGAAAGCAAGATCTTGAGAAGCTAAGAGTGAGTTATGAAGATCTTCGTATGAGCACGATTCATTACTTGCTCAACAAATCAGCGCTTCTCGTGAAGAATTTGTTCCTCCATGCTTAAAGTGCATTGAACGTGAATCGCTAATTCTTCACCGAATGTTCAAATGCTTCAAATGTTACAAATTCTTCACCTGCCTTTGCTATCACTAATTCCTCATCCGAGGACATTGTTAGTATCACCGACGATGCAGTGGTCGAAGGAATTGTACATGACAGCATGTACAAAAGCCTCAAAGGGCATCGACTCTTTGTGATGTGCTTAAAAAGCAGATCCTCAACAGAACCCTAGGAAAGAGGGTATTGCCTTTGAGAGGAAACTCAATGTCGATGGAACATATTGGAAGCCCGAGCAGATCCCAAAACCTCATGGGTTGCTGCAAAGGGACCTCCAGCTCATCCATCTAACTTATCCGGCTTTACATGCGAATCTCCTCATTCTTCCGATGAGTCATTTGACTCCAACTATAAACTGCTCAAAAATCAGAATGGTTGAGTATTTGCTAGATATGTTGGCACTAATCGCAGAACGGTTCCCTATGAAGAAAATCTGGGTTCCCAAGAAGTGACTTGAAAGTCTTCAGTGAATGTCCTCATGACACCACCGTGAAGAATAGGAACCCCAGATCAAACTCTTCATATGGACCAAAATCTTCATATGGATCCAAGTCCTCATACGGACCAAATTCCTCACGTGGATCAAATTCCTCAAAAGGATCAAAGTCCTCACATGATTATCATCGTGCTAACAACTCTGTTTCGCAGGTAGAGCTAAGGGCTATGAATATGTGCATTATTCTTCAAACCAATATGTTCATATGTCCTCAAGAATTTCTCTGCTTATTCATATGCTTACCCTAACCCTCTTATGTGAAACGAAATGGATTGGCCTCTATGCCACCATTCTCATATGGTGCTCGCAGAGTGATGAACTCTTTGCCACCCCTTCAGATGTGGGTGGTGAAGAAAAGAACTAATCTCTTCTGCAGGGTCAGGTCTCCGCACGTGCTTTAAACGTCTCAAGAATTTGTCAGGGGCCCCGACAAAATGCCCGAAAGGACGCAGTTAATCATGAAGAAATGAACTTTCATTTCACACGCCCTCATATCGCTTATCTGTTATAATCGCTCGATGAAATTCATCTCGATGAACTTGATATCATATTCTTCATCGATGAAGTATATGAGATCGTAAGTTGCACTAATTCATCCGCAGGATGATCAACCCAAAGCCAATGAGTGGGTCCTCGATAGTGGATGTACAAATCACATGACCGGTGACAAGAATCTATTGATGGATACTACCTTATCACCGCTACATCTCAAGCATATCATCTTTGGCCGACAAAGGCAAAAGTCGTATTGGGTCTTGGTAAGGTTATGATCTCTAAGGACATACGCATGGACAAAGTCATGCTTGTTGAGTCCTTAGGATACAACCTCATGTCGATCTCAATGCTTTGTGATCTTGATATGGTTGTTGTCTTTGGCAAGTATCGCTGTGTTGTGATCATGGAAGCTGACAATTACAAAGTCTTCAAGGCTTTAGGAGAGGAGACTTGTATATTGTTGATTTCTCTACAGACCACAACCAGCCGTGTGTCTACTTGCAAAAGCTTCGTATATCGGCTATGGCATCGACGACTTGGTCACGCAGGCATGAGGAATTTGCACACGCTATGGAAGAAGAAGCATGTCATTGTCATTGAGAATGTCATATTACTCAAGGTTCACTTGTGTGGAGCCTGTGAATCTAGAAAATGACCAAGGCCAAGCATCCAAATAAGACTATCATGACCACTACTCGTCCATTCGAATTGCTTCACATGGACCTCTTTGGTCCTAATCATTACTCAAAATACTAATGATGCATCTCTATATGGCTTTGTTATTGTTGATGATTACTCGCTACACATGGGTACACATTGTTACTTACAAAAATGAAGTGCAGGAAGTCTTCAAACGATTTTCCTCGAAGGCTTCAACTAACTTTGGTGTGAAGATCAGACACATCAAGAGTGACAATGGAACTGAGTTCAAGAATTCCGGTCTTGATGCCTATCTTGATGAACTTGGTATTACTCATGAGTTATCTTCTCCCTATACTCCTCAGCAAAATTGCGTCATGGAGCGTAAGAACAAAACTCTTGTTGAGATGGCTCGCACTATGCTTGATGAATACAAAACGCCTAGTCGTTTTTGGATTGATGCAATTGATACCGCAGCCACATCATCAACAAGAGTATATCTTCACAAATTCTTCAAGAAGATCGCCTATGAACTCCTCAATCGACAAGAAACCCAATGTGAGTTATTTCAAAGTCTTTGGTGCTAAATGCTGGATTAGAGATCCTCATCACAATTCTAAATTTGCACCGAAAGCACATGAAGGTTTTATGCTTGGTTACGGAAAGGACTCGCACACCTACAGAGTCTTCAACATCGCTCTTCGCAAGATTGTTGATACTATAGATGTGCGGTTCGATGAAACTAATGGCTCGCAAAGAGAGCACCTACCAATTGTGTTAGACGAACCAGCTCCTGAGGAATCTATCAAGTTCAAGGCAACTGAGGATTTCATTCCTACTGAAGAATCTGCTGACGAATTCATTCCTCAGACGCCGAAGAACGTCGAGCCGATGCACCTCAAGATAATGTCAAGACAATGGTGCTGAAGAAAATGCTGACCAAATTCCTCGACGACATCCAGCTCATCCTCGCGTTGCAAAAGAAGTGCAAGTTGACAAGATCATCGATGACATTGAAGCGCCAGGTCCTCTCACCCGCTCAAAAGCTTCACATTTATCTAACTTTTGTGGGCACTATGCTTTTGTCTCTATCACAGAGCCTACTAAGGTAGATGAAGCATTTCGAGCCCGAGTGGATTCAGGCCATGCAAGAAGAATTACATCAGTTCGAGCTCAACAATGTCTCGAACCGTCAAACGTCCCGCATCCTCGCAAGCATAATATCATTGGCACAAAGTGGATCTACCGCAACAAGCAAGATGAAAATGGCCTTGTGGTAAGGAATAAGGCACGACTTGTAGCTCAAGGCTACACACAGTTGAAGGAATTGATTTCGATGAAACTTTTGCACTGTTGCTAGACTTGAGGCTATTCGCAGATACTACTTGCTTATGCTAACCATCATAATATCACTTTATATCAAATGGATGTGAAAAGTGCATTCCTCAATGGTAAGCTTGAGGAAGAAGTATATGTTGCTCAACCCCTGTGTTTTGAAGATCCAAAGAATCTCGACAAAGTCTTCGTGACTCAACAAGGCCCTCTATGGTCTTAAATAAAGCCCCAATCGGGCGTGGTATGATACATTGAAGGAATTCTTCATGAAGAATGGCTTCACACCGGTTCACTCGACCCTACTCTCTTTACTAAATCATATGATGGTGAACTGTTTGTGTGCCAAATATATGTTGATGATATTATCTTTGGTCAGATCGACCAACGTTATAGTGATGAATTTGCCTATATGATGAGTGAAGAATATCAAATGTCTATGATGGGAGAGTTGAAATTCTTCTTAGGTCTTCAAATTCGTCAACAACACAATGGCATATTCATATCTCAGAGAAATACCTCAAAGATGTCCTCAAGAAATTTGGCATGCAAGATTGCAAAGGCCAAAATTCATATGCCGGCAAATGGCCATCTATGCAATCGATGAAAATGGTATTAACTTCGATCACAAGGTATACCGCTCCATGATTGGTTCTCTATTGTACTTATGTGCATCTAGGCCAGATATAATGCTTAGTGTTTGCATGTGTGCCCGATTTCAAGCTACAATCAAGGAATCACACCATAAGGTCAGAAGCATATTCTTCGATATCTAGCTCACACACCAACACTAGGATTATGGTACCCCAAGGGCTCTACTTTTGATCTCATTGGATATTCTGACTCTAACTATGCCGGTGATCGTGTGGACCGCAAGTCAACATCTGGTACTTGTCATTTTCTCGGACGATCTTTTGGTCCGTTGGTCCTCGAAGAAACAGAATCACAGATCACCGCTTCATCATGCGAAGCTGAATACATTGCTGCCGGCTCTTGTTGTGCTCAATTGCTGTGGATGAAGCAAACTCAAGGATTACAGCATCAACGTGAAGAATGTGCCTCTCATCGTGACAATGAGAGTGCCATCAAGATTGCTCACAAACCAGTTCAAAGACTCAAGACAAAGCACATTCAGATTCGCTATCATTTTCTTCGTGATCATGTGTTGAAGGGCGACATCTCCATCGAGCATGTGAAGACTGAAGAACAGCTAGCTGATATCTTCATAAAGCCCTTGGATGAGAAGAGATTTAGCAAGTTGCGGTGTGAGCTAAATATCTTAGAATCTTCAAATCTTCTTTGAAAAGGACACACATCCTGACACTTATGCAAAATTGATGACTTAGATGTGCAACACATGAAGAAACATTTTTCTTCAATCAATGAAGAATAACACTCTAAGTGTGAAGAAATTAATGAAGAATTTGACTCTCAGAACACTACGACAATTGTACGCGGTGTATGAAATCATCATTCTTATACGGTGGGTCACGCCACCACCAAAGTTGAAAATCTTCAATTTGAGTTTTCCTCAGTTTTGAAATTCTTCAGTTTTTCAAATTCTTCAACTTTACAAAATCTTCACTGTTTCTGCCTTTTTTTTCATTGGCTATATATATATATATATATATATATGGGTTTATGTCCTCTGACATTCACTTATGGCTATTTCTTCAAGTCGCTTTTTCTGCTAAGTGAATGTGATCGGACCCTTGCCCCTCTATGCTATACTCAACCCAATCTATTCACAAATTCTTCATGTGCATTCTATTTGAAACTTGTTCAAAATCTTCACCGTGTCCTTGTCACCGAAGAAATTGCGAACGGAACTTTAAACTGATCTTATCCAAACTTTCGCTTTTGCCGCTCAAACCGCTCCGCATTCCATGATAGATTTATCTATTCACCCACGATCTAACACAATCTCCACTTCTCAAGACGTGGGTGACACATGTCAAGTTTAATGAGAAGGGTCAGGCACGCTCATTCCAAAATCCTCTGCAAACAGTTTTTCACCGTGGCTATATATACCCCTCTCCCTTCCTCACTTCCTTTACTCCGCCGACCGCACTCTCTCGCCGAGCTTCTCAAACCCTAGCGCCGCCGCTTCTCCATCGTCAGCCGTGAGGAAGAGCTTCACTGCCTCGACCTCGTCGCCATCGTACTCGCGCCGACCGCGGAAATCTTCCCTCCGCCGTCGCCGTAGCTGTCTTCCTCCGCCAAGTTAGGGCGTGGAAGATCTAACCTGATGAACTTCCCATCTGTTCTTCTCAGTTCGTCGTGTTCTTCACTTCGGGTAATTAAAAGTTACTTTTATTACTCGCTTTGATTCTCAAACCTCCCGAAAATCTTCAAAGGTGTTTATTCTTCAAATCTTCACACATATGAACACCTCAAACAAAATATGCTCTTGATTCGCTTTCTCTAAGCAATGATTTTCTTCAAGATTCCTCAATTGTGTGGATCCTCGATCTATACAACTCGAACCTAAGACAAAGATCGCTTAGTGAAATTCTTCAAGGCTCATCCGGTCAAATTCCTCAAACTAGTTCTTTTGAAAAACCTTCCGAGAACACATATGACCTCTCCAAATTCCTCGCAACTATACTCGCTCATTGTGTACTCATGTCCGCCGCTGAATCACTAGGTTCTCATCAACTTAACTCATTTGCGCTGCTCTCAAAGAAAAGTTGCATACTTCTTCAGAGAATTCAATTGTTCAAATTCCTCACCAAGAATATGGCGTAAGGAAAGAAGCCACGTAAAGGAGGAAAGAGGCTCGAGGTCTTGATCAAGGCTTGAGATTCCCGAGGAAATATATGGATTATTGCACACCGATGAAGCCGAAGTTCGCAAAGAGAACAAAATCAGCGCAAGGTGCGCATTCAAAGGATTGAACGGAGATGGGCAAGGGAATGGAGGAATACAGATATGTTACTCCAAAGTACATGAAGAAATTCGCTCTAAATCCTCCATGCCCAAGAGCTCCATTGGCACCGTCAAGAAGTCGACCCCACCAAAGATCAAGCGTGGTGAGGACTTTCTCAAGAATGGGCCAAGTGCCAAGCCAAATTGGCAAGACAAGCCAATGAGGCAAAGTGAGGAACTTTAATGAGGACTCACATCACTGCCGCCATCGAGGCCTCTGTCAAGCCAAGAAAATCTATGGCAAAGAAGCCCACACAAGCCTAGTGCTTCACCAACAAAGGCTCCTCACGGCCAAGTTCCTCAGCTGTGCCCTCACGGCCAATTCCTCATGCTGCTCCAGCTCCTCCCAAATCCTTAGCTCCTACACAGTCCTCAACAGTTCCGACAAAGTCCTCAAGACTGCAGGCATCCGCCACGTACAAAGGACTGCAGGCATCTCCATTGCCTCCGTGTTTCAAAGAAGTTCCTCACCGCACCAAATTCTTCATCCGCCCGACTGTGAAGACTAAGGCCACAAATTGACGAGGTCCTCAGCTAAGTCCTAAGAAGAAACAGTCGCCTTTCAAGAGCCAATTAAGATGATGAGGTCGATGATGATGAACTTATGGAAATCATCGAGACCGCCAAGAAAGGGTCATTAGAGCCAAAGGCACACTGTGTGTCATTGCTGGATCCAAGAGTGATCCTAGACTACATTGATCTCTGGCACAAGGACCCAAACACTCCTATGCCTGACTTCAAGTTGACACCTGGCCAAAGTCACATGCTGACTCATTTCATCCAAGAGGAGAAATGGAAATTTGATACGGCCAGAGAGATCAAGAAATCACAGTACAGAAAGGAGAAACTGCTGAAGAAAAACGTTGTCAAGATGACAACTGAAGAACTTATCAAGATGCAAGCTGACATCAAAGCCCTCAAATACAAATTTGACTCTATTATGCTGATTGGCAAGGAGCCAAAGTCGATTCGCTAACTCGACGAAGAAATTCTCAAATGTTGCAGCCCCAACGCAACAAGAAATTCCTCAGCCGAGCCTCACCAACCGATCGAAGAATATGCCAAAGACCACCGATGAAGTTCAGGCTCAAGACAATGCAAGTTCCAGGCTGATGATCCCATTCCAAATTACCGAAGAAATTGCTGTGGCATCCACTAGTGGTGCGCTCAAGAAATCGAATAAGTCAGTAATCAGACGGGCTTGCACCCGAGGAAAATCAACCAGATTCCTCAGCTCCTCCTGCGCCAACACCAACTCCAATTCTTCCATCCGCATCCGATGTGAAGAAGACCAAGGCTGCAGAATCGAGCCGCAGTGAAGAAACGGAAAGCATCACCAAGGCCAAATTCTTCAAATTGCCAAGAAAATGAAGCCATTGACCAGCTCTTTTGAAAATCCTATTGATGATGTTCCAATTTCCTCAATTCCATCAAAGGACCTTGTTCCTTTTGGTGAAGATTATGAGATCCCAAGCGAATCTGATGAAGAAAATCACCGCCGCTTCACGTGAGCAGATTGATGAAGAAATTGAAGTGGAAGCAATCCCTTCAACCCCAATCATTTCCTCTCCCATGCCTCAGTTCACACCGAAGAGGCCGGTGTTGAGGAAATTGAAGAAGATGTGGACATTGGAAGCACAACGCCAGTTGATGAACGATGACTTTTGGGAAAGTCAAGATCCAAATTCGCCACTCTTCACCCAAATTCAACAGATTCCTCACCCCCGCTTCCAACAGCTCAAATGGGCTCAAGAAACTCATCCCACTTCATCTCAGACATGAAGAAATTCCAGCCACTAGCGCCGATGAACTCCGTCACCGATCCTCGGGATCAAGACATGTAGAGGAACCAGAAATTCCTTAGCCTGAAGAACCTGAGATTGCGATTCCAGAGGTCGTGATGCAACTCACTGACACTCCACTGCCAAAGCCAAAGAATCCCTTCTCAATAAAGCAAAAGTTCAAGGCTGAAGATTTCTTCGGCGAGCACGTATTCTTCACTGATTACAACCCATATGACTCTGCTCGCATAAGGAAGAGGCATTTCTGGACTGCTAGTCAAGCCAACTTCTATTCCTCTCAGGTTTCTTCAACAAAGACAAAGTCTTCGATCATGCACATATTCCTCATGTGGACATGGAATCTCCGCTGTGTTTCGAGCCAGTCTTCGTTGTTCTTCACGATGCAGACTTCTGAATTTCAGACCGATATCTCGTGATTGGAATGAAGAACTCATTCTTCAATTCTATGCAATGCTGCACATCACCGGAGACGTCAAGATGTGAACTCATGGGTGTTAGACCGATGTCCGAAAACATTTCTACAAGGCACCAAAGAATCAATTTCTTCGTGCCCTACCACTCAGTCCTCCACTTGATGGTGCTCGTTGTATCTACAACGAACCTGAGCTTTCAAATCACTATATGCAAGTGCTGATGAAACCTTTGAAGCCAGGGCAGGCCCCAAGAACCAAATTCCTCGTCAAGGAATTATTGTATGGGCCTCGGACTGTCTATCGGATTCTGACGAAGACAATGAGTCCAATCAAAGGCCACGACTCAAATGATGGAGAAGTCGTTGGCATCATGAAGAATATGCTTTTCAATATCATTCATGGTGTTCCCGTCAACTTCCATGATTTCTTCATGAGGACTCTGGCAAACATTGCTATGTCACCTTTTGAGCTGAAGCCTTATGCACCTTGGATTATGAGATTCATAAGGACAAGGTGTTCACTCAATTACAAGGCTGATACTCTCAACCACTGCAGCTACTTGCCCCCAATTGAAGTCCTCAAACGGACATTTACCTCAGCTGATGACAAGGGCAAGGCTATCACAGGATCGATGAAGGCATTCATTCCATTGGATGGTCAATTTCGCAAAGCTGCATCCTACTCCACCAATGATGACTCGCCACACATGACTCGCCGCCAATACCTCACCAAGCAAAGTCCTCAAGCCACATCACCTGTGGTGATGACCGATCGTGAGTTACCGCTCACTTCATCGTAAGGTTGATCGCAATCATAAATGGGTCAAGCGTCAGTTTGGTTCAATTCTTCACAATATGACCTCTACACACAATGCTGTGAAGAAAAACCACTACTACCTCCATGAAATCTTCAAACGCACCTGGGCTGTTCTTTCTAATGTCTACAACGCGGAAGAACTGAAGACAATGGGTCTCAAGGAAGAATTTGACTGGTGTGCACCTCCTCCGAAGAAATACAAGAAGGTCAAAGTGTTAGGGAACGTTGCAGAAAATTAAAATTTTTCTACGGTTTCACCAAGATCCATCTATGAGTTCAGCTAAGCAACGAGTCATGGGAGAGAGATTGCATCTACATACCGCTTGTAGATCGAAAAGTGGAAGCGTTCAAGGATGGTGATGATGGAGTCGCACTGCCGTGATTCGGATCACCGATGACCAAGTATCGAACGGACAGCACCTTCGCTGCTCAACACACGTCGGAGCGGATGGCGCCTCCTCCTTCTTGATCCGCAAGGGGAAGGAGAGGTTGAGGAAGATTGCTCCAACGGCAGCACGACGGCGCAGGATGTTGGTGCAAAGAAGATCTCGGCTGTGGCTTCGCCAAGCACGCACGGAGGAGGAGAGGTGTTGGGAGGGAGGGCTGCGCCTTGGCTTGGGGTGTTCAGCCTCCCTCACCCCTCTATTTATAGGGAGAGGGCAGGGCCCCTCTAGATGGCATCTAGAGGGGGCGGCCAAGGGAGGGGTGGCTTGCCCCCAAGCAAGGGCGCCTTCTAGGGTTCCCCAAAACCCTAGGCGCATGGGCCAGGGGAGGCGCACCCAGCCCACTGTGGGCTGGCTGCTATCCCCACGCAGCCCATGTTGCCCCCCCGGGAGGGGTGCCCTCCCGGTGGACCTCCGAACCCTTCCGTGGCCCCTGCATAATACCGTATGCCCTCAAACTTTCCGTGTCCGCTTGACAACTTCCCATATTTAAATCTTTACCTCCGGACCCTTCCGAACTCCTCGTGACGTCCGGGATCTCATCTCGACTCAACAACATTCGTAATCACATACAAGTCTTCCTAATAACCCTAGCGCCACCGAACCTTATGTGTAGACCCTACGGGTTCGAGACATGCGCATACATGACCGAGACGCTCTCAGTCAATAACCAACAGCGGGATCTGGATACCCATGTTGGCTCCCACATGCTCCTCGATGATGTCATCGGATGAACCACGATGTCGAGGATTCAATCAACCTCGTATACTATTCCCTTTATCAATCGGTATGTTACATGCCCGAGACTCGATCGTCGGTATCCCAATACCTCGTTCAGTCTCACATCGCAAGTCACTTTACTCAGATCGTAATGTGATGATCCCGTGACCAAACACTTGGTCACTTTGAGATCATTATGATGATGCATTACCGAAAGTGGGCCCAGAGATACCTCTCCGCCATTACACGGAGTGACAAATCCCAGCCTCGATCCGTGTCAACCCAACAAACACTTTCGGAGATACCGTAGTGCACCTTTATAGTCACCCGCCACGCCAGGACGCTTGGTACACCCAAAGCACTCCTACGGTATCCGGAGTTACACGATCTCATGGTCTAAGGAAGAGATACTTGACATTGGAAAAGCTCTAGCAAAACGAACTACACGATCTTGTGCTATGCTTAGGATTGTCTTGTCCATCACGTCATTCTCCTAATGACGTGATCCCGCTGTCAACGACATCCGATGTCCATAGTCGAAACCATGACTATCTGTTGACCAACGAGCTAGTCAACTAGAGGCTCACTAGGACGTACAGGTCTATGTATTCACACATGTATTACGATTTCCGGATAATACAATTATAGCGTGAATAAAAGACAATTATCATGAACAAGGAAATATAATAATAATGCTTTTATTATTGCCTCTAGGGCATATTTCCAACAGTCTCCCACTTGCACTAGAGTCAATAATCTAGTTACATTGTGATGGATCGAACACCCATAGAGTTCTGGTGTTGATCATGTTTTGCCCGAAGAGAAAGTTTAGTCAATCGGATCTGCGACATTCAGATCCGTATGCACTTTATTTAATTTCTATGTCTCCATCTTGAACATTTTCACGGATGGAGTTGAAGCGACGCTTGATGTGCCTGGTCTTCTTGTGAAACCTGGGCTCCTTTGCTAGTGCAATAGCTCCAAGTGTTGTCACAGTAAGAGTTTGATCGGCCCCGACGCATTGGGTATGACTCCTAGGTCGGTGATGAACTCCTTCACCCAAATTGCTTCATGCGCTGCCCGAGGCTGCCATGTACTCTGCTTCACATGTAGATCCCGCCACGACACTCGCTTGGTACCGCACTACCATCGCTCCACCATTCAACATATACACGTATCCGGTTTGTGACTTTGAGTCATCCAGATCTGTGTCGAAGCTAGCGTCGACGTAACCCTTTACGACGAGCTCTTCGTCACCTCCATAAACGAGGAACATGTCCTTTGTCCTTTTCAGGTACTTCAGGATATTCTTGATCATTGTCCAAGTTGTTCCTTGCCGGGATTACTTTGGTACCTTCCTACCAAACTTACGGCAAGGTTTACATCAGGTCCGGTACACAGCATGGCATACATAATAGATCCTATGGTCGAGGCATAGGGATGACGCTCATCTCTTCTTTATCTTTTGTCCGTGGTCGGGCATTGAGCTGAGCTCAATCTCACACCTTGCAAAGACAGAAAGAACCCTTTCTTGGACTGATCCATTTTGAACTTTTTCAAAATCTTATCAAGGTATGTGCTTTGTGAAAGACCTATGAGGCGTCTTGATCTATCTCTATAGATCTTGATGCCTAATATATAAGCAACTTCTCCAAGGTCCTTCATTGGAAAAACACTTATTCAAGTAGGCCTTAATGCTGTCCAAGAATTCTATATCATTTCCCATCAAAAATATGTCATCTACATATAATATGAGAAATGCTATGAGCTCCCACTCACTTTCTTGTAAACGCAGGCTTCTCCATAAGTCTCAAGATGAACCCAAACGCTTTGATCATCTCATCAAAGCGAATGTTCCAACTCCAAGATGCTTGCACCAGCCCATAAATGGATCGCCGGAGCTTGCATACTTTGTTAGCATTCTTAGGATCGACAAAACCTTCCGCTGCATCATATACAGCTCTTCCTTAAGATGCCCGATTAAGGAATGCCGCTTGACGTCCATCTGCCATATCTCATAATCATAGTATGCGGCAATTGCTAACATGATTCGGACGGACTTAAGCTTCGCTACGGAGAGAAAGTCTCATCATAGTCAATCCCTTGAACTTGCCGATAACCCTTAGCGACAAGTCGAGCTTTATAGATGGTGACATTACCATCCGCGTCCGTCTTCTTCTTAAAGATCCATTTGTTTTCTATCGTCGCCGATCATCGGGCAAGTCACCAAAGTCCATACTTTGTTTTCATACATGGATTCTATCTCGGATTTCATGGCTTCTAGCCATTTGTTGGAATCTGGGCCCGCCATCGCTTCTTCATAGTTCAAGGTTCACCGTTGTCTAACAACATGATTTCCGGTGACAGGGTTGCCGCATTCACTGGGTGCGTAACGTGTCCTAGTGGACCTACAAAGTTCAAGAGCAACTTGATCCGAAGTACCTTGATCATCATCATTAATTTCCTCTCCAATTGGTGTAGGCACCACAGAACATTTTCCCGAGCTGCACTACTTTCCGGTTCAAGAGGTAGTACTTCATCGAGTTCTACTTTCCTCCCACTTACTCCTTTCGAGAGAAACTCTTTTTCCGTAGAAGGATCCGTTCTTGGCAACAAAGATCTTGCCTTCGGATCTAAGGTAGAAGGTATACCCAATGGTTTCCTTAGGGTATCCTATGAAGACGCATTTTTCCGACTTGGGTTTGAGCTTTTCAAAGTTGAATTTTCTTGACATAAGCATCGCATCCCCAAACTTTTAGAAACGACAGCTTAGGTTTCTTCCCAAACCATAATTCATACGGTGTCGTCTCAACGGATTTAGACGGTGCCTTATTTAAAGTGAATGTAGCTGTCTCTAGAGCGTATCCCCAAAATGATAGCGGTAAATCGGTAAGAGACATTATAGATCGCACCATATCCAATAGAGTGCGACACGACGCTCGGACACACCGTTACGCTACCGAGGTGTTCCAGCGGCGTGAGTTGTGAAACGATTCCACATTTTCTTAAGTGTGTACCAAATTCGTGACTTAAATATTCTCCTCCACGATCTGATCGTAAGAACTTTATTTTTCGGTCACGTTGATTCTCTACCTCATTCTGAAATTCCTTGAACTTTTCAAAGGTCTCAGACTTGTGTTTCATTAAGTAGACATACCCATATCTACTCAAGTCATCAGTGAGTGAGAACATAATGATATCCTCCGGAGCTTCAACACTCATTGGACCGCACACATCGGTATGTATGATTTCCAATAAGTTGGTTGCTCGCTCCATTGTTCCGAGAACGGAGTCTTGGTCATCTTGCCCATAAGGCATGGTTCGCATGTGTCAAATGATTCATAATCTAGAGACTCCAAAAGTCCATCAAGATGGAGCTTCTTCATGCGCTTGACACCAATGTGACCATATGGCAAAGGCCACAAGTATGTGGGACTATCGTTATCAACTTTACATCTTTTGGTATTCACGCCTGTGAATATGTGTAACATTACGCCGAGATTCATTAAGAACAAACCATTGACCATCTGAGCATGACCATAAAACATGTCTCTCATATAAATAGAACAACCATTATTCTCGGATTTAAATGAGTAGCCGCCTCGCATTAAACGAGATCCGGATACAATGTTCATGCTCAAACTTGGCACCAAATAACAATTATTAAGGTTCAAAACTAATCCCAGTAGGTAAATGAAGAGGTAGCGTGCCGACGGGCGATCGTGATCGACTGAACCATTCCCGACGCCAATCGTCACCTCGCCCTTCGCCAGCCTCCGCTTATTCCGCAGCTCCCGCCGTGTGAGTTACAAATATGAGCAACGGCACCGTATCAAATACCCGTGAGTTACTACGAGTATGGTAAGGTACACATCAATTACATGTATATCAAATATACCTTTGGTGTTGCCGGCCTTCTTATCCGCTTAAGTATTTGGGGCAGTTCCGCTTCCAAAGGACCCTTCCCTTGCAATAAAAGCACTCGGTCTCGTGCTTGGGTCCATTCTTTGACTTCTTCCCAGAATCGGGCTTATCGGGCGCTGCAACATCCTTGCCGTCTTTCTTGAAGTTCTTCTTGCCCTTGCCCTTCTTGAACTTAGTGGTCTTATTGACCATCAACACTTGATGTTCTTTCTTGATCTCAACCTCTCACGACTTCAAAGATTGAAAATACTTCAGGAATGGTCTTCACCATCCTCGCATATTGTAGTTCATCACAAAGCTCTTGTAGCTTGGTGGAGCGATCAAGGATTCTGTCAATGACCGCCTCATCGTGGAGGTTAATATTCAGCGGGTCATACGGTTGTGCAACCTGCATATCTTGAGTATGTGCTCACCGATAGAACTATTTTCCTCCATCTTACAACTATAGAACTTGTCGGAGATGTCATATCTCTCGACCCGGCGTGAGCTTGGAAAACTAGTTTCAGCTCCTCTAACATCTCATATGCTCCGTGATGCTCAAAACGCTTTTGGAGCCCCGGTTCTAAGTCAGAAAGCATGCCGCATCGAACGAGGGAGTAATCATCAAGACGAGATTGCCAAGCATTCATAATGTCTTGGTTCTCGGGACGGAAAAGGCCACCTAGCGGTCCTTCTAGGACATATTGTTTCTCGACAGCTATGAGGATTATCCTCGTGTTCCGGACCCAAATTCAGAGAAGTTGCTGCCATCATCTTTCAGCTTGGTTTTCTCTAGGAACGCGTTGAAGTTCAAGTTGACATGAGCGTTGGCCATTTGATCTACAAGACATATTATGCAAAAGTTTTTAGACTAAGTTCATGATAATTAAGTTCATCTAATCAAATTATCTTAATGAACTCCCACTTAGATTAGACATCCCTCTAGTCATCTAAGTGTTACCCGATCCGAGTCGACTAGGCCGTGTCCGATCATCACGTGAGACAGACTAGTCATCGTCGGTGAACATTCTCATGTTGATCGTATCTTCCATACGACTCGTGTTCGACCTTTCGGTCTCCGTGTTCCGAGGACAGTTCTGTACATGCTAGGCTCGTCAAGTTAACCCTAAGTGTTTTGCATGTGTAAAACTGTCTTACACCCGTTGTATGTGAACGTAAGGATCTATCACACCCGATCATCACGTGGTGCTTCGCAACGACGAACTTTAGCAACGGTGCATAGTTAGGGGAGAACACTTCTTGATATTTTGTAAGGGATCATCTTATTTACTACCGTCGTTCTAAGTAAACAAGATGCATAAACATAATAAACATCACATGCAATTATATAGTAGTGACATGATATGGCCAATATCATAAAGCTCCATTGATCTCCATCTTCAGGGCTCCATGATCATCTTGTCACCGGCATGACACCATGATCTCCATCATCATGATCTCCATCATCGTGTCTTCATGAAGTTGTCACGCCAATGACTACTTCTACTTCTATGGCTAACGCTTAGCAATAAAGTAAAGTAATTTACATGGCGTTTCTTCAATGACACGCAGTCATAAAAAATAATGACAACTCCTATGGCTCCTTCCGTTTGTCATACTCATCGACATGCAAGTCGTGATTCCTATTTCAATTACATGATCTCATACATCACAATATGTCATTCATCTTTCTTCACAACTTCGCCATATCACATCACATGACAATTGCTGCAAAACAAGTTAGACGCCCTCTAATTGTTGTTGCATCTTTTACGTGGCTGCAATTGGGTTCTAGCAAGAACGTTTTCTTACCTACGAATAACCACAACGTGATTTTGTCAACTTCTATTTACCCTTCATAAGGACCCTTTTCATCGAATCCGCTCCAACTAAAGTGGGAGAGACAGACACCGCCAGCACCTTATGCAACTAGTGCATGTTAGTCGGTGGAACTGGTCTCACGTAAGAGTACGTAAGGTTGGTCCGGCCGCTTCATCCCACAATACCGCTGAAGCAAGATAAGACTAGTAGCGGCAAGCAAGTTGACAAGATCTACGCCCACAACAAAATTGTGTTCTACTCGTGCAATAGAGAACTACGCACAGACCTAGCTCGATACCACTGCTAGGAACGCTGCGTAAAATTAAAATTTTTCTACGGTTTCACCAAGATCCATCTCTGAGTTCATCTAAGCAACGAGTCATGGGAGAGAGATTGCATCTACATACCGCTTGTAGATCGAGTGCGGAAGCGTTCAAGGGGATGGTGATGATGGGGTCGTACTCGCCGTGATTCGGATCACCGATGACCAAGTACTGAACAGACAGCATCTCCGCGTTCAACACACGTACGGAGCGGATGGCGTCTCATCCTTCTTGATCCAGCAAGGGGTAAGGAGAGGTTGAGGAAGATTGCTCCAACGGCAGCACGACGACGGCAGGATGTTGGTGCAAAGAAGATCTCGGCTGTGGCTTCGCCAAGCACGCACGGAGGAGGAGAGGTGTTGGGGAGGGAGGGCTGCGCCTTGGCTTGGGGTGTTCAGCCCTCCCTCACCCCTCTATTTATAGGGGACAGGGCAGGGGCCCTCTAGATGGCATCTAGAGGGGGTGGCGGCCAAGGGGAGGTGGCTTGCCCCCACGCAAGGGGGGCGCCCCCTTCTAGGGTTCCCCCAAAACCCTAGGCGCATGGGCCAAGGGGGGAGGCGCACCCAGCCCACCAGGGGCTGGCTGCTATCCCCACGCAGCCCATGTTGCCCCCCGGGAGGGGTGCCCCCTCCCGGTGGACCTCCGGAACCCTTCCGGTGGGCCCCGTCTGACTTCCAGTATGCCCCCGAACTTTCCGGTGTCCGCTTGACAACTTCCCATATATAAATCTTTACCTCCGGACCTTCCTAACTCCTCGTGACGTCCGGGATCTCATCCGGGACTCGAACAACATTCAGTAATCACATACAAGTTTTCCTAATAACCCTAGCGCCACCGAACCTGAAGTGTGTAGACCCTACGGTTCGGGAGACATGCGAACATGAACGAGACGCTCTCAGGTCAATAACCAACAGCGGGATCTGGATACCCATGTTGGCTCCCACATGCTCCTCGATGATGTCATCGGATGAACCACGATGTCGAGGATTCAATCAACCCCGTATACTATTCCCTTTATCAATCAGTATGTTACATGCCCGAGACTCGATCGTCGGTATCCCAATACCTCGCTCAGCCTCAAGCATCGCAAGTCACTTTACTCAGATCGTAATGTGATGATCCCGTGACCAAACACTTGGTCACTTTGAGCTCATTATGATGATGCATTACCGAGTGGGCCCAGAGATACCTCTCCGCTACACGGAGTGACAAATCCCAGCCTCGATCCGTGTCAACCCAATGTACACTTTCGGAGATACCAGTAGTGCACCTTTATAGTCACCCGCCACGCCAGGACGCTTTGGTACACCCAAAGCACTCCTACGGTATCCGGGAGTTACACGATCTCATGGTCTAAGGAAGAGATACTTGACATTGGAAAAGCTCTAGCAAAACGAACTACACGATCTTGTGCTATGCTTAGGATTGGGTCTTGTCCATCACGTCATTCTCCTAATGACGTGATCCCGTTGTCAACGACATCTGATGTCCATAGTCAGGAAACCATGACTATCTGTTGACCAACGAGCTAGTCAACTAGAGGCTCATTAGGGACGTATTGTGGTCTATGTATTCACACATGTACTACGATTTCCGGATAATACAATTATAGCGTGAATAAAAGACAATTATCATGAACAAGGAAATATAATAATAATGCTTTTATTATTGCCTCTAGGGCATATTTCCAACACAAAGTTCCTTCCTTGGTGGCCAGCTCCTATTCTTCATCGCGAGACACTGATGAAAATGAAGACTTGGACGACACTGCGGCAGGCCCTACTACGACAACCGACCCCAACAATGCTGGCGCTCCTTCATCAACTTGAGATTCTTCAGGGGCGTTAGTCCTCAGTTTCGATCCTTTTGGTCACTTGATGACAAAGGGGGAGAAATTTGAGTTAGTCTTCAAGCGGGTCTACTATATGGGCAATTTTTTTTGTTAAGTTACAACTCTCGTTCTTCTGAAACTTTTATTGGATCGAGTTGTAATCTTAAACCCGATGGTGCTCTGATACTTTTTTATGCACTGTGCTCTGATGCTCTTGATGCGTTATTTTGCATGCTTGTTTCTCATTAATGTTATTGCACGCATGCTGAATTTCATCAAGCACCATATTTCATCATGCATTTTCAAATTCTTCATATTATATGTCAAATGCGTGTATGAATTACAAGATATAGGGGGAGATCTCCGTGATTCAACTCTTCAAATGTGCATTGCCTCAAAAGCAAATTCCTCACTATGCACATCTTCAGGGGGAGTTCTTCTATATCTTGCAATCAAATTCCTCAATATCAGTATTTACACTTCATATATTTATCCCCGTTGAAAACTTAACCTATATTGTCATCAATCACCAAAAAGGGGTAGATTGTAAGTGCATCTAGTGCCCTTTAGTGATTTTGGTGTATTGAAGACTTATAGGTTAAGGGACTAATGTGTTTATGAGTGTACAAAGGTCTATAAGTCTATGAGGAGTTTGATATTTACAGAGAAAGTCGACCCCTAAAATGAAGTTCTTCGATCAAGACTTTGATATTCTGAGGACTTTCTCAAGACCTTGAAAGTGAAGAAATTGGTGTGACTCGGAAGACTTGGTATTCATTTGAGGAACATGAAGCGTGAAGACTTTTGTTTTCGTAGTTTCGCTTTCTTTCTTGAGTCATAGGAGACACCGTCATCGTTAAAGGGGTCGAGGAAATACTAAGGAAAAATTTCCATGTGATGCTCAACTCAAAATCCTACACCTACCAATCCCTTCGAGTGAAGCCTTTGGAAATCTCATACAGTTCACCAATTTCTTCAATGTGAGACGAAGTTCTTCCGTCACGAGGAATTTGTTCTCGACCGAGGAGTTAGGAATTCGCCAGCGGATTGCCTACACAAAGGAGGAACATGATAGCCCCGAGGAATTTGAGAGTCAAATTTCCGACTGCTTCGTGTCAAGGCCACCTGTCCCAAAATATCTTATCCACCTAACGGTCATATCATTGAAGGGCATTTATGTCTTATCATGTCGGGCTGCTCCCTAGGCTGTAAATAGCCGCCTCACAACCACTAGCTGGTTGGCTGCTCCGAGAGAACTTGACACTTGTCATTTGAGAGCAACCCATCCTCCGAGGACTTTGAGCGAAAATCATCGAGTGAGGAAAAACCCAAAAACCAAACCCCTACAAACCCAAAGTGATTGAGCATCACAGAAGAGATTGATCCTGCGTGGATCCGAAGCTTGTTACCTTTGAAGACTGTGCTTCTTCCAGACGGTTAGGCGTCATGGTCTAGAGCATCCAAGAGGAATTGTGGAACGCCGAGTGACCAAGTCTGTGAAGGTTTGGAAGTCGCTCAAGACTTACCACGGTGATTGGACGAGGTCCGTGTGACCTTAGTTCAAGGAGAATACGGTGAGGACTTGGTGTCTGAGCTGCGTGCTCGGGCCGATCGGGTGTCCGGACTGTGTCCTCGAGTTTAAATACTCACCGCTCCAACCAGACGCATAACCGAGACAGCAGTTGGAACTGGTCTACCAAATCATTGTCTTCACCAACCTAATCGGGTTCTATTTCCTCAACTCTTTCATTTCCTCATTAATGTGTTGAGTGTTCGTTCATATCTGTGTTTGAAGACTTTGACTGAAGACTTTCCCAATTTCCTCAGTTCAATTTCTTCAGTCTGTTTGTCTTCATCTTGTGCTATCCTGTGTTTACGCTTTCTGTACTCTTTGACGGTCTTCATGTCATCATGATGACCATGTCCGCATTCTCTTATGCTTACTTCTGAGTACTTATTCCGCTGCAAGTAGTTCTTCACTTAGGAATTTCCTCACCGGCAAATTCCTCATTGAAGAATTCATAAAAATCGCCTATTCACCCCCCCTCTCTAGTCGATATAACGCACTTTCATAAGGCGAGTGGGGAGGCGCTTGATATTCACTGCCTTTATAAGGAGATAAGGATTCCCTTTTCTTCACCCACGCCTTCTCTCTTTCTCTGCCCTTCCATTCTCGAGCTCCAGCGTCCAAGTCCTCATCTTTTCCGCCTTAAGAAAGCACTCAACCATGTCCGGATCAGAAGCGCAAGGCAAGTGGATGGCCTCCTCCGTCAAGGAGAGGAACATCACCGAGCTTCGGGAGGCCGGGTATTTGGCGAAAGAAATCGCCCACCGGCTTCCGGCCAAGGGGCAAGTCGTCACCACCCCGAAGCCCAATGAGAGGGTGGTGATCCCCCATTTCATCCGCTGGTTAGGGTTTCCTCTCCACCCTTTCGTCCATGGACTTATGTTCTATTATGGGCTAGATTTCCATGATCTATCCCCAAACTCCTTCCCCAACATCTCGGCATTCATTGTCGTGTGTGAGGCCTTCCTCCGCATTCCTCCCCACTTCGGATTGTGGCTTAAGATCTTCAACGTGAAGCCAAAGGTAGTGGATGGCCAACACGCGGAGTGCGGAGGCGCCATGGTGAGCAAGCTGCCCAATGTCACATGGCCCAAAGCTACTTTCGTGGAGACTGTCAAAGAGTGGCAGAAACTGTGGTTCTATATCCCAGAGCCCCGCGATGCCACTTGGGCCGCGGCTCCCGAGTTTAAGTCCGGCGCCTGAATGCGGCTCACCTCCTGGATAGAGAAGGGCCCAAATTGGTCTTCATCGGACGAGCTGATAGTGTTGCAAACGCGCATCCAAAGCATGGTGGACAAAAACATCAAGCTCGTCACCGTGATCCAGGTGATGCTAGTTCACCGGATCCTTCCATGCCAGAGCCGAGCCTGCCCATTATGGGAATTCGGTCCAGAGAAGCACCAGACCTTGGCAAGGCTCTTCGGCACCACGCACGAAGACATCTGGAAGTTGCTCTTTGAGGGCAATGAGACGCCGCCGGACACCACCGAGGACCGTGGGCATGATCTGGCTCATCCCGCCAGTGCGGTAAGTCTTTCGCGTTCCAAGGTGTATCCTTTACTTGCTTATTCGGGGCAGATATCTAAACTCCACTATATATTTTTTCAGGAAAGGACAGAGAGAGCGGAGCGGATTCGGTGTCCAGCTCCGCTGCCAGAGGAACCAGCAATTCCCCTTCTGACAAAGATGCTGGTTCCGGTGCCCTACAAGGCACCAGAGAAGAAGACCAAGAAGAAGGCCCAGGGGGTCTGGAGTGGCCCCCGCCGCAAAGGAACTTCGGACATTACGTCCGAAGACCACGAGACTCATTCCTCCGCCATCGAAGACGACGGGGAGGAGGAAGAGGAGAGTAGCTCTCCTCCTGAGGGGGAGGGAAGAAGAGGGCGGCCTCCACAAATCTAGAGGCGGAGGTGTCCAAGAGGGGGAAGGGTTCCCTCGCAAAAAACTCCATGTGGGATGTTGACAGCAGCCCAGAGCCGCACCCCCGACGCAAGCCCCTGGCCGCATCGTAAGTGTTAAGAACCCTGATGCGTCCATATATCCAGCACGTCTACTTCATAGCTTAATCATGTTTGAATTATGCAATTGCAGTCCGGCCCACGACAGCTCCCTGCGATCCTCTTCAGGGGGTTCGCTGGACTCGAAGGCGATGGCCAGCGAGTCACCACCAACGGCTCACTCTCCCCGGGCCAAGGGCGACGATGAGGTGCTGTCCCGAAGGACCTTCCCTGGCCAGGGAGAGATTCAGGAGGTCGTCAGGGCGGTGCCAGAGGATGACTCCTCGGCCACCGGACACCTCGGGGGGAAAGCCCCCATGGAGACTGGTGATGGGGGCCAGATTCAATTCGGCCCCCAGCCGGTTACAGTCCCGGAGACTTACACAGCTCCGGAGCCAAGCAAGCAACCTCCTCCGGAGGGAGGAGGTGTGCCTGTACCGCCGGTGACCTCTATCCATCCAAAGGCACCGGATAATCTGCTGGAAGCGCTACGAGGCGCTTCCATCGTGGAAGAACACCGTACCCTTATGGGTACGGTGATTGAGAGGGTTCGGTCCGTCAAGAGCATACTGACTGACGCAAAAAGGTCATAGTATAGACAGTAGCTCCTGAGACACTGTCCGGTGTTCGAAAAGAAAAGACGGACAGAGGATCAAGTAATTTTCGCAGGAAACTAACTAAATATGTCTTATGTGAATAAGTAGGCGTCATTGCTAGCTGCAACCTCACATGCTGCTGAGGTCTCTGGACTAAAGCAGAGTCTGAAGCGGGCCGAGGAAGAGCTCGGCCAAGCAAAGAAACAGCTCGAGAAGGAGCAAGGTATGTGATCGCTTGCTGTATCTTCAGAAAAGAATAAATGATGTGTACTGACCATTGTGCTATGATATTTGTAGGAGCGGCCACTGAGGTTGAAACCCTCAAGAAGGCGCTGGTTGAGGCCCAAGGAGAGGGAGGCGAAGGAACAAGTCTACCGGAAGAAGCACGAGGCCAGGGTTGAGGAGGCCAACAGGAGCTCCAGGACGCCTTAAAGAAGTACAACTCCTTGGAGAGCCAGTATGCGAGCCAGGAGTCCGAACTCGCGAAGGCCCGCCAAAGCGTGCAAGAGGCCTGTGCCGAAGCCCAAGGCGCCCTCCAGGAAATCCAAGAGGCCAAGAAGATCATGGCGGGTAAGGCTTTTATTATGCAAAGCAAGTATGTGAAGAAGAGATATCTCATCGATTCGGATTTGGAGTTCTCTGTATGCTTATGGATCTGGCGCTGGCGTGTTTGACGTCATGGAATTCTTCCGAGCCGAAGAAGGGAGCTCGACAGAAGCTGTTCGTCGCAATGCCTTGCGCCGTAACATCCGGTGCCTTTTTAGCGATCAATAAACAATGGTCGAATCGCAGGTGGCCGAACTGGCCATGAAGGACTTAATAATCCGGTTGTGGCCTGCCGAGGCCATACCCAGCGCTACTTTGGGCTCGTGAAGCGGCGAGTCGATTCCTACCCTCAGCTTGACGCCATCAAGCGGTCAGTCTGCATCGAAGGTGCGCGGATGGCCTTCGCCTGTGTTAAGATGCAATGGGCGAAGATGAATGCCGTCACGGTCGCGACTGAGGGACTGCCCACGGGCAAGGAGCACCGCACGCCCGAGCGATATTTCAGCGATGTCCTGGAGGGATCCCGCATTGTGGCGGAGCAATGTGCGAGAGATGTAATCTTTGAATGAATACATTCGCATTATCTCGCTCTGTATTATGAAACAAGTTCGGCTATGTAATATAATGCCTATTTACTATTTTACCTCCTGTGCAGCCGTGTTTATGAAATTTTGAGAGTTGGCCAGTCGTTGGCTTCAAATTTACGTAGGTAGTAATGCGGGGTGTTCGGATGAAATCTAAACACTCTTGATCCAATTGTTTGGTCCTTGAAGGAGGTGTTCAGCGCAACGAACCAGGCAATCAGACTATTTGGCTTTATCACCCTCACTTAGCCATAGGAGTTCGACAATGAAAATCTGGGCGCATAATGCGGAAAAAATCGCTAAAGATTTCAAACCTTCGAATTGCTGACCGGCTCTGGCCGCATCATGACAGTTAGTTTTCGGCTTTCTCTACTGAGGTGCTCATCTGGATAAACCGGGACACAATCGCAGTAGTTCTCCCTTTACTACCCTAGCCGATATAGCGGAACGTAAGGTAGTAAGCACGGGAGCCGGGCAACCCAACTATTGACCAAAGACATGATTTTCGGCCAATGCATATAATGCTAAATTCAGGGTGCCGAACAGTTCTATGAAGAGTGTTCGGACTTTGTTGCCGTATTATGGGTCACAATGAAGCCCCTGGTAGATTAAAGCATACAAGTGTACGAGCGCAACTTGAAAAGATTTTCAAGAAAAAAAAGGAAAAAGGGATAGTAAGCTAGTGCCACAGAAGTTGGGCCGCAAACTGTTTCCATTATAGTTTTAATACGTCAAAGCGTATTGGTACAAGTGGTGCGATAAGCATCCGGGCTATTTAACATGCCACAAAAAAGGGAGAGCTGCGTGCGGGTCCTGAAAGTAAGTAGAGCGATTGTTAAAGGGACCACCTAGGAATTCCCTTGTATGCCAGTGCTTCTCGCCATCTTGGTGTATCCATCCTGTCGAGAGGACCGATGATCAGGTCGCTAGAAGAAACCTGCGGAAAAGAGACCAAAAAGGATAAAAAATGAAAAATTGAAAGTATGTGTGTCCAAGAGCGGTCGAGCCGTATTATGGATCACAAGCTAGTTATGCCTCCGTCTACTCCCATGGTATTTTGAGTGTGTAATTATGTACACGCGGTACGAGTGCCGCCACTTGGTTAGGACTGGGACGAAGGTCAAATTGCTAGTCGAGCTCTTGACGAGCTGGGCTGTCCAGCTATGGAGTAGTCCGGACTCATTTGACAGTGTCCGGGAGCTCGGCCGACGAACTAAGGTTTTGTTTGAGAAGGCCGCTCTGTACTCTGCTGCTAACGCAGCGTGTGCTCCTCGGTACGGAGGGAGCGTTCCATTTCCATTGACTGTTATGACACCGCGTGGTCCGGGCATCTTGAGCTTAAGATAAGCATAGTGTGGCACCGCGTTGAAGCGCGCGAATGCCGTTCGTCCTAGCAGTGTGTGATAGCCGCTGCGAAAGGGAATGATATCGAAGATCAGTTCTTTGCTTCGGAAGTTGTCCGGGGATCCGAAGACAACCTCTAGTGTGATTGAGCCCGTGCAGCGGGCCTCTACACCTGGTATTACTCCTTTGAAGGTAGTCCTTGTGGGCTTAATTCTTGAGGGATTAATTCCCATTTTGCGCGTTGTATCTTGATAGAGCAGGTTCAGGTTGCTACCACCATCCATAAGGACTCGCGTGAGGTGGAATCCGTCAATGATTGGGTCAAGGACCAGTGCGGCTAAACTGCCATGACGGATACTGGTCGGATGATCCCTGCGATCAAAAGTGATCGGGCAGGAAGACCATGGGTTGAACTTTGGGGCGACTGGCTCCATCGCATAGACGTCCCTGAGCGCGTGATTGCGTTCCCTCTTGGGGATGTGGGTAGTGTATATCATGTTCACCGTTTTAACTTGGGGGGGGGGGGACTTCTTCTGCCCCCTGTGTTCGGTGGTCGGGGCTCCTCGTCATCGTCTTCGCTTTGCGACCCCTTATCCTTGTTCTCGGTATTTAACTTTCTGGCCTGTTTAAAAACCCAACAGTCTCTGTTGGTGTGATTGGCTGGTTTGTTGGGGTGCCATGTATCTGGCATGAGTGATCGAGTATGCGGTCCAAGCTGGATGGGCCCGAACTATTTCTTTTGGACGGCTTCTTCCGCTGGCCGGACTTGGAGCCGCTGAATCCGGCGATGACCGCCGTGTCGTCGGTATTACCACCGTTGTTTCAATGCTTGTGTCTGTTGCGTCGGGGCTTGCCGTTGCTATTTTTGGCTTCTGCAGTGCCATGTTCGCTTGCATTGTTATTGCTACGGGCTAGCCAGCTATCTTCGCCCGCGCGAAAGCAGGTCATAAGTGTCATAAGGGCTTCCATGGACTTCGGCTTTTCTTGGCCGAGGTGTCGGGCGAGCCATTCGTCTCGGATGATGTGTTTAAAGGTCGCCAGGGCTTCGGCGTCTGGGCAGTTGATGATCTGGTTCTTTTTAGTTAAGACCCTAGTCCAGAGTTTCCTGGCTGACTCTCCGAGCTGTTGGATTATGTGACTTAAGTCATCGGCATCCGGACGTCGAACGTATGTACCTTGGAAGTTGTCAAGGAAGACCTCTTCCAAGTCCTCCCAGCTGCCGATGGAGTTTTCAGGCAAACTGTTCAACCAATGCCGGGCTGGCCCTTTGAGTTTTAGTGGGAGGTATTTGATGGCATGGAGATCATTGCCGCGGGCCATATGAATGTGGAGAAGAAAGTCCTCGATCCATACCGCGGGGTCTGTTGTCCCATTGTATGACTCGATGTTTCGGGTTTAAACTCCTCTGGGAATGCGTGCTCCATTACCTCGTCAGTGAAGGAAAGGGGGTGCACGACACCTCTATATCGGGCCACGTCACGACGTAGTTCGGACGAAGTCCATCTATGATTCTCAGCCCGGGCGTGGGTGTGATTGTTGCGTCCGTCTAGGTAGCCGTTGTCGCGTGTCGGGGCATGTCCCCATGATCCATAGATTGATCTGTTCTGACCTGCTCTACTGTCCAAGTCTTGCCGCAGGTCGTATGTATGTCCCCGAGCTGTTTTATCTCTACCTTTACGGTGAGGTGGGGCAGGCTGGTGTTCTGCTTGAGTTGCCGCTTTATCCCGACCACGTGGTGGTCGGTCAGCCGCATTGCGCGATGATGGTACGGGCTCCAACGCCTCATCATCGAACTGAGGTAGCAATTTGCGCTTCGGGTAACTTTTGGCTGGGCGCTTGAGGCCGTATTCTTTGGCTGCCAGGACATTAGTCCATCTATCATTGAGCAGATCTTGATCAGCTTAGAGCTGATGTTGCTTCTTTTTCAGGCTCCTTGCAGTGGCTATTAGCTAGCGCTTAAAGCGCTCCTGCTCGAGAGATTCCTCAGGCACGATAAAATCCCGGTGCCGAGGCTCGCCTCATCCTCGGAGGGCAGAAGATAATTACTGTCCTCCGAGTCTTCGTGTGTGGCCTGCTCATCAGGGCTAACTTGCCCGTCTTCCCGTTCATCTTGTTCGAAAGTTGCCTCAACGAGGTCTTCATTGTGTTCGGCACTGTCCGGAGTATTATCTTCTCCTGTGCCGGTGTTACTATCTTTACTGCGGCGTGATTTAGAGCGGCGCCGCTGACGCCGACGCTTTGGTGGTATCTCAGGAGGTTTATCCTCAACTGGATCCTTCTTGTTGTCGCCCTTGTTCTCTTCAGGTGTGTCCACCATGTATACGTCATATGAGGAAGTGGTTGTCCAACGTCCTGTAAACGACGGGTTTTGGGCCTCCTCTTCTCCGGCATCGTCGTCCATACTGTCGATGTCTTCGGAGCCGTAATCGAGCATGTCAGTTAGGTCCTCGACAGTGGCTATGAAGTGGGCGGTGGGTGGGAAGCAAAGTTCTCTATCATTAGCCTCCAGTTCGAACCGGATATAATTCGGCTGTGATTCCCCTGCTAAGGAGAGTGTGCTTAATGAATTTAGTACGCCGCCTAAAGGCGAGTGCCGAAAGATGTCTGCGAAGCTGAATTCGATGATCGACGCCCGATCAAGCTCGTTGTGCGCGGATGCACATGTCTCGGAACTTGTAGCCGGAAACATGTCCGAGGTTCCGGTAACACAGATCTCTCTTGAGGTTGGATCTTTGTGCGGCTCCAACGCCGCTGAATCTGCAGTCTCCGAGGCGGGGTTGAGCCTCCCGTCCTCGGGTGGCGTGATCTGCTCCGGATCTAGGGCCAGAGCAGTTGCAGGCGCTATCTCCTGGATGTGGTCCGATGTCAGATTTAAGTCATGTTCATCGAGGTGACAGGGAGTGACCGCCGCGGTCTCGAACCCGTCCAAGATCAAGTCTCCACGGATGTCCGCAATGTAGTTCAAGCTTCCGAATCTGACCTGATGGCCAAGGGCGTGCTACCTCTTGAGCACTGCGTTGGTTTTCCCTTTAAGAGAAAAGGGTGATGCAGTAAAGTAGCGTAAGTATTTCCCTCAGTTTTGAGAACCAAGGTATCAATCCAGTAGGAGACCACGCTCAAGTCCCACGTACCTACACAAACAAATAAGAACCTTGCAACCAACGCGATAGAGGGGTTGTCAATCCCTTCACGGTCACTTGCAAAAGTGAGATCTGATAGATATGATAAGATAATATTTTTGGTATTTTTATGATAAAGAGAAATAAAGATGCAAAGTAAAATAAAAGGCAATAGAAATAACTAAGTATTGGAAGATTAATATGATGGAAAATAGACCCGGGGGCCATAGTTTTCACTAGTGGCTTCTCTCAAGAGCATAAGTATTACGGTGGGTAAGCGAATTACTGTCGAGCAATTGATAGAATTGAGCATAGTTATGAGAATAACTAGGTATGATCATGTATATAGGCATCACATCCGCAACAAGTAGACCGAAACGATTCTGCATCTACTACTATTACTCCACACATCGACCGCTATCTAGCATGCATCTAGAGTATTAAGTTCATAAGAACAGAGTAACGCTTTAAGCAAGATGACATGATGTAGAGGGATAAACTCATGCAATATGATATAAACCCCATATTTTTATCCTCGATGGCAACAATACAATACGTGTCGTTTCCCCTACTGTCACTGGGATCGAGCACCGCAAGATTGAACCCAAAGCTAAGCACTTCTCCCATTGCAAGAAAGATCAATCTAGTAGGCCACCAAACTGATAATTCGAAGAGACTTGCAAAGATAACCAATAATACATAAAAGAATTTAGAGGAGATTCAAATATTGTTCATAGATAATCTTGAGCATAAACCCACAATTCATCGGATCTCGACAAACACAACGCGAAAGAAGATTACATCGAATAGATCTCCAAGAAGATCGAGGAGAACTTTGTATTGAGATCCAAAGAGAGAGAAGAAGCCATCTAGCTAATAACTATGGACCCGAAGGTCTGAGGCAAACTACTCACACATCATCGGAGAGGCTATGGTGTTGATGTAGAAGCCCTCCGTGATTAATGCCCCCTCCGGCGGAGCGTCGGAAAAGGCCCCAAGATGGGATCTCACGGGTACAGAAGGTTGCGGCGGTGGAAATAGTGTTTTGGCTCCGTATCTGATAGTTTGGGGGTACGTAGGTATATATAGGAGGAAGAAGTACGTCAATGGAGCAACGTGGGCCCCACGAGGGTGGAGGGCGCGCCCAGGGGGGTAGGCGCGCCCCCCTACCTCGTGCCTTCCTTGTTGATTACTTTACGTAGACTCGAAGTCCTCTGGATCACGTTTGTTCTGAAAATCACGTTCCCGAAGGTTTCATTCCGTTTGGACTCCGTTTGATATCCTTTTCCTTCGAAACATTGAAATAGGCAAAAAACAACAATTTGGGCTGGGCCTCCGGTTAATAGGTTAGTCCCAAAAATAATATAAAAGTGTATAATAAAGCCCATTAAACATTTAAAATAGAATATAATATAGCATGTAACAATAAAAAATTATAGATACGTTGGAGACGTATCAAGCATCCCCAAGCTTAATTTCTGCTCGTCCTCGAGTAGGTAAATGATAAAAACATATTTTTTTATGTGGAATGCTGCTTAGCATAATTTTCAATGTAATTCTCTTATATGTGGTATGAATATTCAGATCCGAAAGATTCAAGATAAAAGTTTAATATTGACATAAAAATTATAATACTTCAAGCATACTAACTAAGCAGTTATGTCTTCTCAAAATAACATGGCCAAAGAAAGTTATCCCTACAAAATCATATAGTCTGGCTATGCTCTATCTTCATCACACAAAGTATTTAAATCATGCACAACCCGATGACAAGCCAAGCAATTGTTTCATACTTTTGATGTTCTCAAACTTTTTCAATCTTCACGCAATACATGAGCGTGAGCCATGGACATAACACTATATGTGGAATAAAATGGTGGTTGTGGGGAAGACGAAAAGGAGAAGATAGTCTCACATCAACTAGGCGTATCAAAGGGCTATGGAGATGCCCATCAATAGATATCAATGTGAGTGAGTAGGGATTGCCATGCAACGGATGCACTAGAGCTATAAGTATATGAAATCTCAACAAAAGAAACTAAGTGGGTGTGCATCCAACTCGGTTGCTCACGGAGACCTAGGGCATTTTGAGGAAGCCCATCAGTGGAATATACAAGCCAAGTTCTATAATGAAAAATTCCCACTAGTATATGAAAGTGATATCATAGGAGACTCTATATCATGAAGATCATGGTGCTACTTTGAAGCACAAGTGTGGAAAAAGGATAGTAGCATTGTCCCTTCTCTCTTTTTCTCTCATTTTTTTATTTGGGCCTTTTCTCTTTTTTATGGCCTCTTTTTTTTCTTTTTTTATTTAGTCCGGAGTCTCATCCCGACTTATGGGGGAATCATAGTCTCCATCATCCTTTCCTCACTTGGGACAATGCTCTAATAATGACGATCATCAAACTTTTATTTACTTACAACTCAACAATTACAACTCAGTACTTAGAACAAAATATGTCTCTATGTGAATGCCTCCGTGATGTAATGATATGCTATGAATCAAGAGTGACATGTATGAAAGAATTATGAACGGTGGCTTTGCCACAAATACGATGTCAACTACATGATCATGCAAAGCAATATGACAATGATGGAGTGTGTCATAGTAAACGGAACGGTGGTAAGTTGCATGGCAATATATCTCAGAATGGCTATGGAAATGCCATGATAGGTAGGTATGGTGGCTGTTTTGAGGAAGGTATATGGTGGGTGTATGATACTGGCAAAAAGTGCACGGTATTAGAGAGGCTAGCAATGGTGGAAGGATGAAAAGTGTGTATAATCCATGGACTCAACATTAGTCATAAATAACTCATATACTTATTGCAAAAAATCTACAAGTTATCAAAGCAAAGTATTACACGTATGCTCCTAGGGGGATAGATTGGTAGGAAAAGACCATCGCTCGTCCCCGACCGCCACTCATAAGGAAGACAATCAATAAATAGATCATGCTCCGACTTCATCACATAACGGTTCACCATACGTGCATGCTACAGGAATCACAAACTTTAACACAAGTATTCCTCAAATCCACAACTACTCAACTAGCATGACTCTAATATCACCATCTTCATATCTCAAAACAATTATCAAGCATCAAACTTCTCATAGTATTCAACACACTCATATTTTTTTTACTAATCTTGGATGCCTATCATAATTAAAGCAAATTACCATGTTGTTTTGTAGGACTCTCAAAACAATATAAGTGAAGCATGAGAGAACAATAGTTTCTATAAAACAAATCCACCACCATGCTCTAAAAGATATAAGTGAAGCACTAGAGCAAAAACTATATAGCTCAAAAGATATAAGTGAAGCACATACAATATTCTAATAAATTCCGAATCATGTGTGTCCCTTTCAAAAGGTGTGTACAGAAAGG
Source organism: Aegilops bicornis (assembly GCA_021605145.1). Classification (NCBI taxonomy): domain Eukaryota; kingdom Viridiplantae; phylum Streptophyta; class Magnoliopsida; order Poales; family Poaceae; genus Aegilops; species Aegilops bicornis. Next base: position 573,025,515 of record CM038670.1, on the reverse strand, counting down.
ATGATTGTGGTAAACTAAAAAGCAAAGAATCAAGTCATACAATACGCTCCAAGCAAAACACATATCATGTGGTGAATAAAAATATAGCTCCAAGTAAAGTTACCGATGGATTTAAGATTTAAAGAGGGGATGCCTTCCGGGGCATCCCCAAGCTTTGGCTTTTTGGTGTCCTTAGATTATCTTGGGGTGCCATGGGAATCCCCAAGCTTAGGCTCTTTCCACTCCTTGTTCCATAATCCATCAAATCTTTTACCCAAAACTTGACAACTTCACAACACAAAACTTAACAGAAAATCTCGTGAGCTCCGTTAGCGAAAGAAAACAAAACACCACTTCAAGGTACTGTAATGAACTCATTCTTTATTTATATTGGTGTTAAACCTACTGTATTCCAACTTCTATATGGTTTATAAACTATTTTATTAGCCATAGATTCATCAAAATAAGCAAACAACACACGAAAAACAGAATCTGTCAAAAACAGAACAGTCTGTAGTAATCTGTAACTAACGCAAACTTCTAGAAGTCAGAAAAATATTTAAAAATAGAACGACATAGAAAATTTGTTTATTGATCTACTGCAATTGGAATTAGTATTTTATCACGTTCTGATGATTTTTAAGAATTTTTTTCGTGAACAGAAAGTTTCTGGAATTTTCAGCAAGATCAAATAACTATCATCCAAGAAGATCCTATAGGTTTAACTTGGCACAACCACTAACTAAAACATAAAAACAAAGCTAACCAGAGGCTAGATCAAAGATTTATTTCTAAACATAAGCAAAAAGCAAAAAACTAAAATTAAATTGGGTTGCCTCCCAACAAGCGCTATTGTTTAACGCCCCTAGCTAAGCATAAAAGCAAGGATAGATCTAGGTATTGCCATAATAGTAGGATAGATCACGAAAACTCATTTCATATTCTCTACGTTGAGCAGCAGGTTTTCTTTGAGGCAAGCAAAAGTAATCAAAAGGGCTAAATTTAATGGGACAGAAGTCCCCAAGATCAACTTTGGGAGGTATAGGCTCCTCCTTCGGCCCTTCGTATTGCACAACCAATTCATCATTATAAGCATTTTTCTGACAGACCTTCGTGAGCCTAAACTCAAGAGAATATCCTAGCTCATTATTTCGAATAGCAAAATCATTATTAAGTTCAGAAATTCTATCAACTAGAACATTGGTAGGAACCCTTTTTCTAAGGTTTTCATTAAAAGCAACATAGTCTAGAGATTGAAAACACATTATTTCCTCTTGATCAAAGAGGGTAGCCTCTATGGGAAGACGGCCAACATCCACCCTATAGGGTGCAAAGATATATTTGGCCTCTTTTATTATAAGTCTGAACTCATGAGTCAAAAAGATAGTAGCGGCACACTTAACAGAAGAATGCTCAATATTAGGAAATTCTAGGAAAATCCTTTGTATGCAAGGATGCATGTGCATAAATTGCCTTTCAAGTTCAACTACAAGCATGGCGATAGCGTCCGGAATACTACTAGTTCTATGAAAAATAGAACTACACATAGAAGGCAAAGCACCGGCACAAGTAAAGAAATCTTGGATAACTCCTTTTCCAATAATATTACCACTACCGATTCGGAATTTTTTTGTATGTAAGATAGGGGGTTCTTCAGCAAGAGCATCAGAATTTTTCATGTTATTATTATTGCCCATATCGACAATAATTTCCCCAATTTCAGACATAATGGCAGAAAGTGCGAGGAGCAAAAGAAAAAGGGAGGCGAACAGAAAAGAGAGGGCGAATAAAACGGTAAGGGTGAAGTGGGGGAGAGGAAAATGAGAGGCAAATGGCAAATAATGTGATGCAAGGGATAAGAGTTTGTGATGGGTACTTGGTATGTCTTGACTTGACTTGACTTGGCGCGAATCTCCCCGGCAACGGCGCCAGAAATCCTTCTTGCTACGTCTTGAGCACTGCGTTAGTTTTCCCTTGAAGAGGAAAGGGTGATGCAGTAAAGTAGCGTAAGTATTTCCCTCAGTTTTTGAGAACCAAGGTATCAATCCAGTAGGAGACCACACTCAAGTCCCACGTACCTACACAAACAGATAAGAACCTTGCAACCAACGTGATAAAGGGGTTGTCAATCCCTTCACGGCCACTTGCAAAAGTGAGATCTGATAGATATGATAAGATAATATTTTTGGTATTTTTATGATAAAGAGAAATAAAGATGCAAAGTAAAATAAAAGTCAATAGAAATAACTAAGTATTGGAAGATTAATATGATGGAAAATAGACCCGGGGGCCATAGGTTTTACTAGTGGCTTCTCTCAAGAGCATAAGTATTACGGTGGATAAACGAATTACTGTCGAGCAATTGATAGAATTGAGCATAGTTATGAGAATATCTAGGTATGATCATGTATATAGGCATCACGTTCGCGACAAGTAGACTGAAACGATTCTGCATCTACTACTATTACTCCACACATCGACCGCTATCCAGCATGCATCTAGAGTTTTAAGTTCATAAGAACAGAGTAACGCTTTAAGCAAGATGACATGATGTAGAGGGATAAACTCATGCAATATGATATAAACCCCATCTTTTTATCCTCGATGGCAACAATACAATACATATCGTTTCCCCTACTGTCACTGGGATCGAGCACCGCAAGATTGAACCCAAAGCTAAGCACTTCTCCCATTGCAACAAAGATCAATCTAGGAGGCCAAACCAAACTGATAATTCGAAGAGACTTGCAAAGATAACCAATCATACATAAAAGAATTCAGAGGAGATTCAAATATTGTTCATAGATAATCTTGATCATAAACCCACAATTCATCGGATCTTGACAAACACACCGCAAAAGAAGATTACATCGAATAGATCTCCAAGAAGATCGAGGAGAACTTTGTATTGAGATCCAAAGAGAGAGAAGAAGCCATCTAGATAATAACCATGGACCCGAAGGTCTAAGGTAAACTACTCACACATCATCGGAGAGGCTATGGTGTTTATGTAGAAGCCCTCCGTGATCAATGTCCCCTCCGGCGGAGTGCCGGAAAAGGCCCCAAGATGGGATCTCACGGGTACAGAAGGTTGTGTGGTGGAAATAGTGTTTTGGCTCCGTATCTGATAGTTTGGGGGTACGTAGGTATATATAGGAGGAATAAGTACGTTGGTGGAGCAACATGGGCCCCACGAGGGTGGAGGGCGCGCCCAGGGGGGTAGGCGCGCCCCCTGCCTTGTGCCTTCCTTGTTGATTACTTTACGTAGACTCCAAGTCCTCCCTGGATCATGTTTGTTTCGAAAATCACGTTTCCGAAGGTTTCATTCCATTTGGACTCCGTTTGATATCCTTTTCCTTCGAAACACTAAAATAGGCAAAAAAAAACAGCAATTTGGGTTGGGCCTTCGGTTAATAGGTTAGTCCCAAAAATAACATAAAGTGTATAATAAAGCCCATTAAACATCTAAAACAGAATATAATATAGCATGGAACAATAAAAAATTATAGATACGTTGGAGACGTATCAGGGCGTAGCTGTCGATCTGCTCTAGATGGCAAAGCGAGTTGGCCCGCAGTGCGAAGCCGCCGAATATGAAGATCTATCCGGGGAGGAAGGTTTCTCCCTGGACAACGTTATTGTAGATGATTGACGGGGCCATCGAACCTTTTGACGACGACACAGCGGAACTCTCAATGAAAGCACCAATGTCGGTGTCAAAACCGGCGGATCTCGGGTAGGGGGTCCCGAACTGTGCGTCTAAGGTCGATGGTAACAGGAGACGGGGGACACGATGTTCACACACGCACCAGGGGCTCGGTATGGGAACAAAATGAGTTGCCAACAATTCCGAACAACTTTATAGCATACTTCGGCGTCGCGAGTTTGGCCTTATATGCATCAGCTCCGAATCATGTCTTGGGTCAATAGTTGGGTTGCCCGGCTCCTGTGGTTACTACCTTATGTTCCGCTCTATCAACTAGGGTAGTAAAGGAAGAACTACTGCGATTGTGTTTCCAGTTCATCTGGTCAAACACCTCAGTAGAGAAAGCCGAAAACTGACTGTCATGATGCGGCGAGAGCTGGTCAACCACTCGCTGACTTATCAGAATCTTTCGTGATTCCCTCCGTATTACACGAAGGACCTTTCTTCAGGTCATACATGTAACACACCGTGTTGGGATAACCGCGTACATACCACAGTCTATATCGTAGGCCCGCTGTAGAACTCCTATGGCTAAGTGAACGTGTTAACGCCCTATAGTCTGATTGCCTAGTTCGCCGCATTGACACCTCCTTCATGGACCAAGACATTGGGTTAAGAGTGATCAAGTGCTTTTCCGAACACCCCGTTTTTTCTACGAGGGGGCTGAAGCCGACAACTGGAAAACTTTCAGATTATACAAAAACGGCCGCACAGGAGGAACCAAAAGCTTTTAGGCGACACTAAAATGAAAAATAGCTTTATTATATCATAATATTGTCTTTTAAAATTTCAATACATTTCACTCAAATATCATGTCTTTCAAGTACTGACCCTCTAGCAAGCGGGCACCCTCTAAGACATACTCGAAATAATGCTCTGGTGCGTGGTGGTCCTTGCCCTTGGGTGGACTCTTCGCTGCAATGTTGGTGGCCTTCATCTTCGCCCAGTATGTCTTGACGCGGGCAAAGGCCATCCGTGCACCTTCAATGCACGTTGACCGCTTAACGGCGTCGATACGCGGCACTGCATCAACAAGTCGCCGCACCAAACTGAAATAACTATCCGAAATTGGCTCGGTCGGCCACAGCGGACCACGACGTCCTTCATGGCAGATCCGGATATCTTGTGGAGCTCTGCCCACCGGGCCATCTGTTCGTTCAGCAACAGCGGATGCTTCGGCATGCTAAACTGCGACCAGAGCAGCTTTTCTGTTGCACGTCCTTCTTGCGCTTGGAAAAACTGCGTCGCATCGGAGACACTCTTCGACAAGTCCATCAATGCGTTTGGAGAACTCCACACTTGATTAAGCGGGGCATAATTCGGATCACCGAACTTAGTTTGTAACAAAAAGGGCTTACCAGCCGCGATCTCCCCAGCTTGCCGGATCTCCTCCCGGGCCGCTCTAGACTCGGACCGCGCTTCTTTCGCCTCTCGTAAGGCCTTATCAAGATCAGCCATTCTGGCTTTATTATCCTTCTCGAGAAATTCGCAGCGGCTAGCGGCCTCCTTTAGCTCAAGCGCCATCATGGATATTCTCTCCTCGTATTGGCCTCGAGCAGCCTGTTTGGTCTTTAACTCGACAGATGCCTTTTCGGCAGCCTTATTACTAATCCGGGCCTGCTCCTTGGCCCGGGCTAGCTCAGCACGAAGGATCTCAACTGCGGCGGCACCATCTGCAGTCATGCATATCTCAGTGTACAATTCTTAGCGTCATGCTTATATTATAAGCACATGAATATAATGACCGCCCCAAAAACATACCTTGCACCTCGTCAAGCCGCCTGTTGATAAGCATGATGTCATCATCCACCTCATCAATCTTTCGTTGCAGATCTGCAACCTCTGTAGTTCGGGAAGTAGCCAGGGAGGTAACAACATGTGTTCCAATTAATCAGATTATTTCCTAGGCATATCTTTTTGATCCTCTGATTGCCTTCCTTGGGAAGCCAATCAGAGTCTCAGGGGCTACTATCTATACACAGGTGCATTTTGTGAACAAAACACAATCGAAAATATTACAGTACAAACCTCAAAGCCTCTTAGCAGGCTCGTGAAGGCTTCATTCAATCCGCTTTTCATGAATGAGAACCTTTTTCAACCACCGTACTCCATTAAGGTACGATGTTCCTCTAAGACGGACGCCGTCAGTAGCATGTTCGTCAATATATCCCAGCTCGGATCTCCGGAAGCTGCTGTAGGAGTACGACCTCCCTTCAAGGGGTCCGCTTATTCATCCCTAGAGTCGCCTCCCAGTAGCCGGACAGTCCGGCCTTTATTGTTGGCCCCCGGACCCTGGGCTACCGAAGTATCACCTTCGGGTAGTGTCTTCATCATCCCTCGCACCACTTGTTGATCAGGAGAGACCCTTCGGGACGACACCTCGAAGTCGTCCGCCCTATTGGGCGAGGAGGCCGGTGGAGGCGTCTCGCTTTCCATCATCTCCGAGAGAAGATCCCCCAAGGAAGAGGATTGTTGAAGAAGACTGTGTGCCGAGCTGCAAAAAAACATATATTCTAAGATGTTACCTTGGTAACAACAAAGGAACGGGATATGTTTAAAACACCCTTGTTCACTTACGATTTGGCTAAAGGCTTGTCCTCAATGTGGGACTGTGCGATAACGTCGTCCTCCAAGCCCGAGCCGCCCGACAGAGGCATCCTGCCTCGCTTAGGAGCTTTTTCCTCCCAACCTTCAGAGGCAACCCTTTTCTTACCATTGGGAGAAGGGATGTTGGCCTCTCCTTCACTTTTGTCTTCGGGCGATGGAATTTTGATCTCCCTGGACACAGTGTCTGATATACCTTCGGGATGGAGGCCACCTTTGGTCCTTCCGCTCTCCGCCTTGTCCTCCTTCAGAGGCATCTGGTACGGTGCCGGGGCCAGCATCCTTGTTAGTACGGGATCCACTGAGTCTTCGGGAAGGGGGCCCGAACACCTAATTCGCTCCGCTTTCTTTATCCAGCCCTGGAAGAAGATAGATTGCTCGGTATCGTATTATGGCATACATAGCTAAAAATTGTTCGGGAGTCGAGCGCTTACCGAGATATCCGGATGGTTGCAGTCGAGGCCAATGTCCTTGGTGGAGTCCGGCCACTGTTTTCGTTTTCCGGAAAACAACTTCCACATTCCTTTGTGTGTAGTGCCGAAGAAGTGTTGGAGGGTCTGTGGTCCTTCCGGATTAAACTCCCACATACAGAGAGGCCATTGCTGGCCCGGCAGGGCCCGGCAGACCAACATTACTTGAATCATGTTGATAAGATCGATGTCCTTCTCAAGGAGGCTCCGGATGCGGCTCAGAGAGTCTCGTGACTTCAATTGATCCCCAGTCCAGCCCCTTATTAATCCATGATGCAAGCTGTAACGGAGGGCCAGATCGGGACGCGGGTATAGCGGCCCACTTGGTACCGTGGGGTTCAGTGACATAAAACCAGTCCCGCTTCCATAGGTTGGGAGTTTCGGTGAAAAAGCCTTTTGGCCAGAGAGCATTGGTAAGCTTGCTCACTGTAGCACCGCCGCACTCCGCTTGTTCCCTGTCGACTACCTTCGGCTTCACACTAAAGGTCTTGATGTTGGGGAACGCAGTAATTTCAAAAAATTTCCTACGCACACGCAAGATCATGGTGATGGCATAGCAACGAGAGGGGAGAGTGTATGTCCACGTACCCTCGTAGACCATAAGCGGAAGCGTTATAACAACGCGGTTGATGTAGTCGTACGTCTTCACGATCCGACCGATCCAAGTACCGAACGCACGGCACCTCCGAGTTCAACACACGTTCAACTCGATGACGATCCCCGGACTCCGATCCAGCAAAGTGTCGGGGATGAGTTCCGTCAGCACGACGGCGTGGTGACGATGATGATGCTTCACCGGCGCAGGGCTTCGCCTAAGCTCCGCGACGATATGACCGAGGTGGAATATGGTGGAGGGGGCACCGCACACGGCTAAGGAACGATCACGTAGATCAACTTGTGTGTCATGGGGTGCCCCCGCCTCAGATATAAAGGAGGGAGGGGAGGTGCGGCCGGCCCTCCTAGGGTGCGCCGAGGAGTCCTACTCCCACCGGAGTAGGACTCCCCTCTTGCCTTGTTGGAGAAGGAAAGGGGAGAGGGAAGAGGGGCGCCGCCTCTCCTTGTCCTATTCGGACTAGGGGAGGGGCGCGCGCCTGCCCCGCCGCCCTCCTCTTTTCCCTTATGGCCCATTAAGGCCCAACATCCCCGGAGGGTTCCAGTAACCCGGTGTTAGGAAAATTCCGATTTCATCCTAACCATTCCGATATCCAAATATAGGCTTCCAATATATCAATATTTATGTCTCGACCATTTCGTGACTCCTCGTCATGTCCGTGATCACATCCGGGACTTGAACAAACTTCGTACATCAAAACTTATGTACTCATTATAAACTTTCATCGTAACGTTAAGCGTGCGGACCCTACGGGTTCGAGAAATATGTAGACATGACCTAGAACTATTCTCGGTCAATAACCAATAGCGGAACCTGGATGCCCATATTGGTTCCTACATATTCTTCAAGATCTTTATCGGTCAAACCGCATAACGACATACGTTGTTCCCTTTGTCATCGGTATGTTACTTACCCGAGATTCGATCGTCGGTATCCAATACCTAGTTCAATCTCGCTATCGGTAAGTCTCTTTACTCGCTCCGTAATACATCATCTCACAACTAACTTATTAGTTGCAATGCTTGCAAGGCTTATGTGATGTGTATTACCGAGAAGGCCTAGAGATACCTCTCCGAGCAATCGGAGTGACAAAACCTAATCTCAAATACGCCAACCCAACATGTACCTTTGGAGACACCTGTAGTACTCCTTTATAATCACCCAGATTCGTTGTGACGTTTGGTAGCACCCAAAGTGTTCCTCCCAGAACGGAGTTGCATAATCTCATAGTTACAGGAACATGTATAAGTCATGAAGAAAGCAATAGCAATATACTAAACGATCAAGTGCTAGGCTAACGGAATGGGTCATGTCAATCACATCATTCTCCTAATGATGTGATCCCATTAATCAAATGACAACACATGTCTATGGTTAGGAAACATAACCATCTTTGATTAATGAGCTAGTCAAGTAGAGGCATACTAGTGACTATATGTTTGTCTATGTATTCACATATGTATCATGTTTCCTGTTAATACAAATCAAGCATGAATAATAAACATATATCATGAAATAAGGAAATAAATAATAACTATAATAATGCATCTCGGGCAAATTTCCTACAGCCTCCCACTTGCACTAGAGACAATAATCTAGTTCACATCATCATGTGATTCAACACTTATATTCACATCTCGTATGTGATTAACACCCATAGTTCACATCGTCATGTGACCAACACCTAAAGGGTTTACTAGAGTCAATAATCTAGTTCACATCGCTATGTGATTAACACCCAAAGAGTACTAAGGTATTATCATGTTTTGCTCGTGAGAGAAGCTTAGTCAACGGGTCTGTCACATACAGAGCCATATGTATTTTGCAAATATTCTATGTCTAAAATGCTCTGCACGGAGCTACTCTAGCTAATTGCTCCCACTTTCAATATGTATCCAGATTGAGACTTAGAGTCATCTGGATCAGTGTAAAAAGCTTGCATCGATGTAACTCTTTACGACGGGCTCTTTTATCACCTCCATAATCGAGAAATATTTCCTTAGTCCTCACTAAGGATGTTCTTGACCAATGTCCAAAGTGATCTACTTCCTAGATCACTATTGTACTCCCTTGCCAAATTCAGAGCAAGTTATACAATAGGTCCGGTACATAGCATAGCATACTTTATAGAACCTATGATCGAGGCATAGGGAATGACTTTCATTCTCTTTTCTATTTTCTCAAGCGTGGTCGGGATTTGAGTCTTACTCAATTTCACACCTTTGCAACACAGGCAAGAACTTTTCTTTGACTGTTCTATTTTGAACTATTTCAAAAACTTGACAAGGTATGTACTCATTGAAAAATCTTATCAAGCGTTTTGATCTATCTATATAGATCTTGATGCTCAATGTGTAAGCAGCTTTACCGAGGTCCTTCTTTGAAAAACTCCTTTCAAATACTCCTTTATGCTTTGCAGAATAATTCTACATTATTTCCGATCAACAATATGTCATTCACATATACTTATCGTAAATGCTGTAGTGCTCCCACTCACTTTCTTGTAAATACAAAGGCTTCTCCGAAAGTCTCAGATAAAACCATATGCTTTGATCAACTTATCAAAGCGTATATTCCAACTCCGAGATGCTTGCACCAGTCCATTGATGGATCATTTGGAGCTTGCACATTTTGTTAGCTCCTTTTCGGATTGACAAAACCTTCCGTTGCATCATATACAACTCTTCTTTAATAAATCCATTAAAGAATGTAGTTTTGACATCCATTTGCCAGATTTCATAAAATGTGGCAATTGCTAACATGATTCGGACAGACTTAAGAATCGCTACAGTTGAGAAAATCTCATTGTAGTCAACACCTTGAACTTGTCGAAAACCTTTTTGTGACAAGTCGAGCTTTGTAGATAGTAACACTAGTACCAGTGTCCGTCTTCCTCTTGAAGATCCATTTATTTAACATGGCTTGCTGATCATTGAGCAAGTCAATCAAAGTCCATACTTTGTTCTCATACATGGATCATATCTCAGATTTTATGGCCTCAAGCCATTTCGTGGAATCTGGGCTCATCATCGCTTCCTCATAGTTCGTAGGTTCATCATGGTCTAGTAACATGACTTCCGAACATGATTACCGTACCACTCACAGTGCGGATCTTACTCTGGAAGACCTACGAGGTTTGGTAGCAACTTGATCTGAAGTTTCATGATCATCATCATTAACTTCCTCACTAATTGGTGTAGGAATCATCGAACTGATTTACGTGATGCACTACTTTCCAATTCGGGAGATGGTACAAATTACCTTATCAAGCTCTACTTTCCTCCCACTCACTTCTTTCGAGAGAAACTTCTTCTCTAGAAAGGATCCATCTTAGCAACGAATAACTTGCCTTCGGATCTGTGATAGAAGGTGTACCCAATAGTTACCTTTGGGTATTCTATGAAGACGCACTTCTCCGATTTGGGTTCGAGCTTATCGGGTTGAAAACCTTTTCATATAAGCATCGCAACTCCAAGCTTTAAGAAAGCGACAACTTAGGTTTCTTTGCTAAACCATAGTTCATACGGTGTCGTCTCAACGGATTTAGATGGTGCCCTATTTAAACGTGAATGCAGTTGTCTCTAATGCATAACCCCAAAACGATAATGGTAAATCAATAAGAGACATCATAGATCGCACCATATCCAATAAAGTGTGGTTACGACGTTCGGACACACCATTAAACTGTGGTGTTCCAGGTGGCGTGAGTTGCGAAACTATTTCACATTGTTTTATATGAAGGCCAAACTCGTAACTCAAATATTCTCTTCCACGATCAGATCGTAGAAACTTTATTTTCTTGTTACGATGATTCTCCACTTCACTTTGAAATTCTTTGAACCTTTCAATTATTTCAGACTTATGTTTCATCAAGTAGATATACCCATATCTGCTCAAATCATCTTGTGAAGGTCAGAAAATAACGATACTTGCCACGAGCATCAACACTCATTGGATCGCATACATCGGTATGTATTATTTCCAATAAGTCAGTAGCTTGTTCCATTGTTCCGAGAACGGAGTTTTAGTCATCTTGCCCAAAAGGCACGGTTCGCAAGCATCAAATGATTCATAACCAAGTGATTCCAAAATCCATCTTTATGGAGTTTCTTCATGCGCTTTACAATCGATATGACCCAAACGGCAAGGCCACAAATTAGTTGCACTATCATTATTAACTTTGCATCTTTTGGCATCAATACTATGAATCTGTGTATCACTACGATCGAGATCCAACAAACTATTTTCATTGGGTGTATGACCATTTGAAGGTTTTATTCATGTAAACAGAACAATAATTATTCTCTAACTTATATGAATAACCGTATTGCAATAAACATGATCAAATCATATTCATGCTCAACGCGAACGCCAAATAACATTTATTTAGGTTCAACACTAATCCCGAGAGTATAGGGAGTGTGCGATGATGATCATATCAATCTTGGAACTACTTCCAACACTCATCGTCACTTCCCCTTCAACTAGACTCTGATATTCTCAGAACTCCTGTTTGAGTCACTAATTTTAGCAACCGAACAAGTATCAAATACTCGGCTACTATAAACACTAGTAAGATACACATCAATAACCTGTATATCAAATATACCCTTGTTCACTTTGCCATCCTTCTTATCCACCAAATATTCGTGGTATTTCCGCTTCCAAAGGACAATTTCCTTTGTAGTGTAAGCACTCAGTTTCAGGCTTTGGTTTAGCTTTGGGCTTCTTCGTGGGAGTGACAACTTGCTTGTCATTATACTTGAAGTTCCCTTTCTTTCCCTTTGCCCTTTTCTTGAAACTAGTGATCTTGTCAACCATCAACACTTGATGCTCTTTCTTGATTTCTACCTTCACGATTTCAACATCACGAAGAGCTCGGAATCATTTTCGTCATCCCTTGCATACTATAGTTCATCACGAAGTTCTAGTAACTTAGTGATGGTGACTAGAGAATTACATCAATCACTATATTATCCGGAAGATTAACTCCCACTTGATTCAAGCGATTGAAGTACCTGCATAATCTGAGCACATGCTCACTAGTTGAGCGATTCTCCTCCATCTTTTAGCTATAGAACTTGTTGGAGACTTCATATCTCTCAACTCGGTATTTGCTTGAAATATTAACTTCAACTCTGGAACATCTCATATGGTCCATGACGTTCAAAACGCCTTTGAAGTCCCGATTCTAAGCCGTTAAGTATGGTGCACTAAACTATCAAGTAGTCATCATATTGAGCTAGCCAAACGTTCATAACGTCTGCATTTGCTCCTGCAATAGGTCTGTCACCTAGCGGTGCATTAAAGACGTAATTCTTCTGTGCAGCAATGAGGATAATCCTCAGGTTACGGACCCAGTCCGTGTAATTGCTACCATCATCTTCCAACTTTGCTTTCTCAAGGAACGCATTAAAATTCAACGGAACAACAGCACGAGCCATCTATCTACAGTAAACATAGACAAGCAAAATACTATCATGTACTAAGTTCATGATAAATTTAAGTTCATTTAATCATATTACTAAAGAACTCCCACTTAGATAGACATTTCTCTAGTTATCTAAGTGATTACGTGATCCAAATCAACCAAACCATGTCCGATCATCACGTGAGATGGAGTAGTTTCAATGGTGAACATCACTATGTTGATCATATCTACTATATGATTCACGTTCGACCTTTCGGTCTCCGTGCTCCGAGGCCATATCTCAGATATGCTAGGCTCGTCAAGTTTGACCTGAGTATTCCGCGTGTGCAACTGTTTTGCACCCGTTGTATTTGAACGTAGAGCCTATCACACCCGTTCATCACGTGGTGTCTCAAAGACGAAGAACTTTCACAACGGTGCATACTCAGGGAGAACACTTCTTGATATTTAGTGAGAGATCATCTTATAATGCTACCTTCAATCAAAGCAAAATAAGATGCATAAAGGATAAAGATCACATGCAATCAATATAAGTGATATGATATGGCCATCATCATCTTGTGCTTGTGATCTCCATCTCCGAAGCACCGTCGTGATCACCATCGTCACCGGGCGCGACACCTTGATCTCCATCGTAGCATCGTTGTCGCTTCGCCAACTATTGCTTCTATGACTATCGCTACCGCTTAGTGATAAAGTAAAGCAATTACATGGCGCTTGCATTTCATACAATAAAGCGACAACCATATGGCTCCTGCCGATTGCCGATAACTTGGTTACAAAACATGATCATCTCATACAATAAAATATAGCATCACGTCTTGACCATATCACATCACAACATGCCCTGCAAAAACAAGTTAGACGTCCTCTACTTTGTTGTTGCAAATTTTACGTGGCTGCTACGGGCTGAGCAAGAACCGTTCTTTACCTACGCATCAAAACCACAACGATAGTTTGTCAAGTTGGTGCTGTTTTAACCTTCGCAAGGACCGGGCGTAGCCACACTCGGTTCAACTAAAGTGAGAGAGATGTACACCCGCCGTCACCTTTAAGCAACGAGTGATCGAGCGGTGAAACTGGGCCTCGCGTAAGCGTCTGGCGTAATGTCGGTCCGGGCCGCTTCATCTCACAATACCGCCGAACCAAAGTATGACATGCTGGTAAGCAGTATGACTTATATCGCGCACAACTCACTTGTGTTCTACTCGTGCATATGACATCAACGCATAAAATCAGGCTCGGATGCCACTGTTGGGGAACGCAGTAATTTCAAAAAATTTCCTACGCACACGCAAGATCATGGTGATGGCATAGCAACGAGAGGGAGAGTGTATGTCCACGCACTCGTGAGACCGTAAGCGGAAGCGTTATAACAACGCTGGTTGATGTAGTCGTCGTCTTCACGATCCGACCGATCCAAGTACCGAACGCACGGCACCTCCGAGTTCAGCACACGCTCAGCTCGATGACGATCCCCGGACTCGATCCAAAGAAAGTGTCGGGGATGAGTTCCACAAGACGATGACGTGGTGACGATGATGATGCTTCACGGCGCAGGGCTTCGCCTAAGCTCCGCGACGATATGACCGAGGTGGAATATGGTGGAGGGGGCACCGCACGGCTAAGGAACGATCACGTAGATCAACTTATGTGTCATGGGGTGCCCCCGCCTCGTGATATAAAGGAGGGAGGGGAGGTGCGGCCGGCCCTCCTAGGGTGCGCTGGAGGAGTCCTACTCCCAGGAGTAGGACTCCCCCTCTGCCTTGTTGGAGAAGGAAAGGGAGAGGGGAAGAGGCGCCGCCCCCCTCTCCTTGTCCTATTCGGACTAGGGGAGGGGGCACGCGCCTGCCCCGGCCCTCCTCTTTTCCCTTATGGCCCATTAAGGCCCAACATCCCCGGAGGGTTCCGTAACCCCTGTTCCGAAAATTCCGATTTCATCCTAACCATTCCGATATCCAAATATAGGCTTCCAATATATCAATCTTTATGTCTCGACCATTTCGTGACTCCTCGTCATGTCCGTGATCACATCCGGGACTCCGAACAAACTTCGCACATCAAAACTTATGAACTCATAATAAACCGTCATCGTAACGTTAAGCGTGCGGACCCTACGGGTTCGAGAACTATGTAGACATGACCTAGAACTATTCTCGGTCAATAACCAATAGCGGAACCTGGATGCCCATATTGGTTCCTACATATTCTTCAAGATCTTTATCGGTCAAACCGCATAACGACATACGTTGTTCCCTTTGTCATCGGTATGTTACTTACCCGAGATTCGATCGTCGGTATCCAATACCTAGTTCAATCTAGATACCGGTAAGTCTCTTTACTCGTTCAGAATACATCATATCACAACTAACTTATTAGTTGCAATGCTTGCAAGGCTTATGTGATGTGTATTACCGAGAAGGCCTAGAGATACCTCTCCGAGCAATCGGAGTGACAAAACCTAATCTCGAAATACGCCAACCCAACATGTACCTTTGGAGACACCTGTAGTACTCCTTTATAATCACCCGATTACGTTGTGACGTTTGGTAGCACCAAAGTGTTCCTCCGTAAACGGGAGTTGCATAATCTCATAGTTACAGGAACATGTATAAGTCATGAAGAAAGCAATAGCAATATACTAAACGATCAAGTGCTAGGCTAACGAAATGGGTCATGTCAATCACATCATTCTCCTAATGATGTGATCCCGTTAATCAAATGACAACACATGTCTATGGTTAGGAAACATAACCATCTTTGATTAATGAGCTAGTCAAGTAGAGGCATACTAGTGACTATATGTTTGTCTATGTATTCACACATGTATCATGTTTCCGGTTAATACAATTCTAGCATGAATAATAAACATTTATCATGAAATAAGGAAATAAATAATAACTATATTATTGCCTCTAGGGCATATTTCCTTCACTTGAGCCATGAGCCGAAGTGTGGGGGAATACGGAGAAATGCCTCGCATGTGATAATGAACGCCGAGATGTGAAGGAAAGAATCTGGGGCTAGATCGTGAAAATCTAGTCCGTAATAAAACATGAGCCTCCGGACGAAGGGGTGAAGAGCGAATCCTAGCCCTCGGAGGAAGTGGGAGATGAAGACAACCCTTTCGCCAGATCTGGGAGTAGGAATAACCTGTCCTCGAGCAGGAAGCCCGTGGGGGATCTCCGCGGTCAGGTATCTGGACGCACGGAGCTTCGCAATGTCCTCCTTTGTAACAGAGGAAGCCACCCATCGGCCCTATGGGCTGGGTCCGGACATGATTGGGAAGCTTGAAACAACAAAGTCGAACCTTGGGTGCTAGAACTCGAAGTTGGAAGGGACGAGGAGAGGGCCTGCGTAAAAAGAGACGGCCCTTGGCTCCTTTATAAAGGAAAGGATATCGAACTCCTCCTCCTAAGCCTGAAAACTTGCCTATTCCTAATGAATCATCCCAATGGGGCGGTTGGGTTACCCACGCTCGTATTGATGAGAATCCCGCAATAAGGGGACACGATCTCTTCTTCGACAAGACGTGCCAACAAAAGTCGTGCCTCGAAACGTGGAACGGCAGGACAAGAAACGGTTTGGAATAATGACAGGGCAGACGTGATGTCACATTAAAAAAAGTTGTCAGCGGATTGGACTCGTGAAATATTATACTCTCTGCGGTTGTCCGTGGTACTTGTGTTGTAGATCCGGACACATTCGTTGCGTCCGAAGACTATCTTCGGAAAGGGGAACCCGCCTTGCAATGCCGAAGACAATTTGCGTGTCGGACACCTCGTCATTGAAGCCTGGTTCAGGGGCTACTGAGGGAGTCCTGGACTAAGGGGTCCTCGGGCGTCGGCCTGATAGCCATGGGACGAACTAATGGGCTGTGAAAATATAAGACCGAAGACTCTTACCCATGTCCGGATGGCACTCTCCTTGGCGTGGAAGACAAGCTCGGAATTATGATGTAAAGATTCCTTTCTCTATAACCGACTTTGTACAACCCTAGTCCCCTCCGGTGTCTATATAAATCGGAGGGCTTAGCCCGTAGAGGGACAATCACAATCATAGTCATACGGGCTAGACTTCTAGGGTCTTAGCCATCACGATCTCGTGGTAGATCAACTCTTGTAATACTCATATTCATCAAGATCAATCAAGCAGGAAGTAGGGTATTACCTCCATAGAGAGGGCCCGAACCTGGGTAAAACATTGTGTCCCCCGTCTCCTATTACCATCGACCTTAGACGCACAGTTCGGGACCCCCTACCCGAGATTCGCCGGTTTTGACACCGACATTGGTGCTTTCATTGAGAGTTTCACTGTGCCGTCCTCAAAAGGTTTGATGGCCCCTTCAATCATCTACAACAATGCTGTCCGAGGAGAAGTCTTCCTTCCCGAACAGATCTTTGTGTTCGGCGGCTTCGCACTGCGGGCCAACTCGCTTGGCCATCTGGAGCAGATCGATTGCTACGCCCCTGGCCGTGAGGTCAGATTCGGGAGCTTGAACTACGTCGCGGATATCCGCGGAGACTTGATCTTCGACGGATTCGAGACCATGGCAGCCGCTCCCCGTCACCACGATGAACAAGACTTAAATCTGTCATCGGACCATACCTACGAGATAGCACTCAGAATCGCCTCGGCCTTAGATCCGGAGCAGATCGCGCCATCCAAGTACGGGAAGCTCAACCCCGCCACGGATGCCGCAGTCCTAGCGGCGTTAGAGCCGCACACAAACCCAACCTCGAGTGGAATCTGTGTCACGGGAGCCTCGGACTCGTTTCCGGCTACAGGTTCGGAACCATGTGCGTCCATGAGCGTCGAGCTCGATCAGTCGTCGATCTTTGGATTCAGCTCCGCGGAAATTTTTCGGCACTCGCCTTTGGGCGACGTATTAAACTCGTTAAGAGCACTATCCTTAGCGGGGGGCTCACAGCCGAATTATATCCGGTTCGAACTGGAGGCTGATGACGGAGAATTTTGCTTCCCACCCACCGCCCACTTCATAGCCACTGTCGACGATTTAACCGACACGCTCGATTACGGCTCCGAAGACATCGACGGTATGGACGACAATGCCGATGAGGAGCAAGGCCAAAACCCGCCGTTTACCGGACGCTGGACGGCCACCTCTTCTTACGACGTGTACATGGTGGATCCCCCTACCCCTTATTGTAGATGATTGACGGGGCCATCGAACCTTTTGACGACGACACACTGGAACTCTCAATGGAAGTACCAATGTCGATGTCAAAACAGGTGGATCTCGGGTAGGGGGTCCCGAACTGTGCGTCTAAGGTCGATGGTAAGAGGAGACGGGGGACACAATGTTTACCCAGGTCCGGGCCCTCTCTATGGAGGTAATACCCTACTTCCTGCTTGATTGATCTTGATGAATATGAGTATTACAAGAGTTGATCTACCACGAGATCGTGATGGCTAAAACCCTAGAAGTCTAGCCTGTATGATATGAGTACGATCGTCCTCTACGGACTAAGCCCTCCAGTTTATATAGACACCCCATGGGATTAGGGTTGTACCAAGTCAGTTACAGAGAAAGGAATCTTCACATCAGGACGCCAAGCTTGCCTTCCACGCCAAGGAGAGTCCCATCCGGACACGGGGTAAGAGTGTTCGGTCTTGTGTCTTCACAGCCTACCAGTCCGGCCCACTTATCACAGTCCGGACGCCCGAGGACCCCCTAATCCAGGACTCCCTCAATGGGAGGGCCGGTGGTTACCAAGAATTCGGCGACGTCGAGCCACCGCCGACTCCCTATATGCGCGTCGATGATTCCCCTCAGCAATCCGGTGCCGCCGCCACGGTCGCCGTGGGCAAAGATAGTTCGAGTCGGCGTGTCTCACGTAGGCTGTGCGCCCGGGAATATCCTATTCACCGCTCTTTGCTTAAAGCTTACTGGTAACCATGTGCAAGCGATCGAAAGCAAGCGATGCTATGGGCGGCCCGCCAAGGCTTACAACCGCCACTAGCCAGCTGGTTTTGGGGACCTTCTATAAGGTTCCCCGAACCGATTTTTTTCGTCTTTTACTGGGTTTTTCTGTTTTCTTTTTTGTTTGTTTCTGTTTCTTTTTCTTTTCTTTTCATTTTTTCATTTTCTGTTTCTTTTTTCCCGTTCAAGGTTATTTTATCTTTTTTAAACTAAGTTCATGTTCGAAAATTGTTCAAAAATGTTTGAAATTTAAAAAATGGTCCTTTTGAAATATTGTTCACAAATTCAAAAAATGTTCACGATTTTCAGAAAATATTCTTCCTTTTCATAAGATGTTGCAAATGCTTTTGTTCAAAATTCTCAAAAAATGTTCGGGTGTTAAAATAATGATCGTGATTTTCCAAAAAGTTCATGCTTTCGAAAAATGCTTTTCTCGACATTTTGGAAAAATGTTCTTCCTTTAAAAATTTGTTCGAATTTTCAAAAAAAATTCATGCTTAAAAAAATCTTCAGGATTAAAAAACAATTAACATTTTCAAAATCTGTGAACACGAACATTTTTAAAAAAATAGTGTTTTCATAAAAATGTTCACGAATTTGGAAAAATGTACGTGTTTTTAAAAAATGTTCTCAAATTTAAATAAATATTCGTGTTTTCAAAATGTTGATAAAGTTGAAAAATTTTGGATTATAAAAAATGTTTGCATTTTAAAGGAATGTTCATAAATTAAAAAAATGTTCACGTTGTTCAATATAATGTTTGAAACTTGAAAAAGAAGTTCGTTTTGTTAAAAAAGGTTCGTGCTTTCAAAAAATGTTTAGGAATTGCAAAACAAATTTTCCGTTCCAAAATTTTGTAAAAATGTTCATGTTTACAGGAGAGTTCGAAATTTTGTAAAAATGTTCGCGCTTTCAGAAAATGTTTGTAAATATGAATATTTTTACGTCTTTGAAAGATCTTCGCACTTTCCAAAATGTTTGCAATTTTGAAAAAATATTTGTTTTTAGAAAAATTGTTCGTAACTTTGAAAAAGTGTTCATACAAATCAGATTTTTTAAATATTTTTTCGGAAAGTTTATATTTTTTCCAAAAAAGGTTCACATTTTTGGGAAAATGTTCACATTTTGCAAAAAGCATTCAATATTTGAAAAATATTTCGTATTTTAGAACATTTCTTGTTTTTAAAAAACATTTGAAAATATAAATAACATTCGCGTTTTCGAAAAAAGTTCTTTAAAAAATTAGCTAGAGTGTCCAGTGTCGGTTCGCTACAGTTCATCGGTTTGATTTGGTACAGCACGTCGTTCGGTTGTTTGTTCTTAAAAGTCAGCGCTATTTGTCTTTTACAAAAGCTTATTGGTTCTAGTGGTTAGCGCATTGCTTCAGAACGTCCTGGGTTCGAGTCGCAGCAAGCTCTTGATTTTTTTTTTTTTGCATTTTCGATACCGCGCTACAGGCACTCACTAATGGGCCGGCCCAGGGCGGAGTCCCCCTGTGCGTTTGGTCGGCAATTTGTCGCAGAACTCCCTACAGCGTGTTTGCCAAAGATAGAGTGTAACCGAACAAGCCCATCCTTTGGTAATCGGATTTAAGCCCAGTTCAAACGCACGGACCTTTCTTTGGGTGAGCAGATAAAATGTGCGAGAGCTTTTTTTTTAGATGTATGTGCCAGAGCTATATCTCGCTCTTTGCGAGACAGTAGCTCGTCTCGCATTTGGCACGAGTGCTAGCAGGCCAGCCCAAGTGCATTCCTGTGATTTTTCTGCGAGCCTAGAAAGCTTCTATAAACCGACTCTGTCCGGTTTGAGAAGCTTACGTGTGTGTTTTCCCCCATGTTCACTTGTGTATTTTCTATATCAGTTTTCATTGTTTTTCATTTTCATTTTTCTTTCTTCATTTTCTTTCTATTTTTTCTTCATTTTAAAAACACACACCAACTTTTCTAAATACAGTTTGAACTTTTGGTACACAGGTTGGACATTAATCAGATACATGTTCAACATTTTTCCAAAGTACATGTTGACCACTTTGTCAAATGCACATTAAACATTTTATTAATACACGGTAAAAAATTTCTTAACACAAATTTATTTTTTTCATAAATGTTATGAACATTGTTTTTAACGTGCAAAACATTTGCTAAGTGTTAGATTTTTTTAAATGTTAAGATTTTTTTGAATGGTCTGAAAAGTTTTCAAAAAAATTACATAAATATTATTCACATTGTATAAACATTTCTTTAAAATGTCATGAACATTTTTTTGAAACACGTGAATTATTTTAAGGACTCCACTACAATCTGACGTTAGACATGGCAAATTATGTTCTCTGATCATGGCAAGTTTAGAGCATCTACAATCGAACCCGCCATACCCGCCGGAATGCCTGGACGGGATGCCCAGTCAGTGTCCGGACGAAAAAACGCCACCCAATCAGGCGCCCCAAATCTGGCCCTAACGCCAAGGCTGACCGGCACTCCCCATACCCGACCCATATCTCGGGCGGATATGGGGACACCCGGGTGCCACGTTAGACTGACCGCTAGGGCCCGCGCCAATTCATCCATATCTGTCCCCCTCTTGCCCAACCAGCCCTCTCATCTTCTCTGTTGGCCCTTCTCCAGCCGCCACCGGAGTTCCACCGCCATCCTCAACCCACTTCGCCACAGGACGCCCCAACCCACACTGCCGCCTACCAGGCCGCCACTGGACAAGGTCGCCGCCACCGGACACTGCCCCGGTATGCCAAACTCCCCCATATTTTCATCTCGCGCTCTACGTGTTCCATGAAATGTCCGAGCCGGTTTTTTATCCTTTCAGTCATTACTTCTAGGTCACCAATGGATTCGTCGTGGAATGATGGCTATGTAAACGATGATCTTGATGAATTCATATTCAGCGAGTTCACTGCGTCGTCAGATTCGAACGATTAGGATCCTGAAATGATAATGATGATGAGCATCCAAGAGGAGTTCGAGAAGGCAGAGGAGCACGTCATAAACTTTGAGGGTTCCATCAAGGGCCAGAGAGTTATCCCCCTTGATTGGATTGCCGGTCCATGAATTCTGTACACGGACTACTTCACAGCGGTCCCAACATTCCATGAATCTTTCTTTCGTTGTCGCTACCGGATGAGCAGAAAAGTGTTCTTGTGGGTAGTGGACCGTGTTGAGAAGGCTGATGATAACTTCAAGCCAAGGAAGGATTGGTGCGAAAAACTTTCCTTATCTCCTCTACAGAAATGCGCGACTACTCTAAATATGCTTGCTTATGGTAAAGCAACAGATGCAATTGATGCAGAAATCCGGATGGGAGAGACCACCATGGTGCAATTTGCACGCACTGTGGTGAAGGTGTACGAACCAGAGTACTTGAGAGAGCCAACTGTGGAGGACACAAAAATATTGTTGGCACTTGGAGCAGCAAGAGGATTCCCAAGTATGTTAGGTTTAGTTGATTGATTGTAGGCACTGGCAATGAAAGAACTGTCCAAAAGGTCTGCGTGGGCAATACCAAGGTCACGTCAAAGAAGCCACCATCATACTCAAAGCAATGACATCTTAAGACTTGTGGATTTGGCATGCTTTGTTTGGCATGCCAGGTTCGTGCAAATGACATCAATGTGCTCCAACGATCTCCTTGCTTCAAGAGACTCTATGACGTGGAAGCTCCACCGTGCAACTATACCGTCAACGGACACAACTACACCATGGGATACTACCTTGCCGATGGTATCTATCCTTAGTGGATGATACGTGTCGAACGTACCTATAATTTATGAAGTATTCATGCCATGTTCACAACAATTTTATATGGTTTTGGTATGATTTGAATGGAACTAACCCGGACTGACGCTGTTTTCAGCAGAACTACCGTGGTGTTGTTTTTTATGCAGAAATAAAAAGTTCCCAGAATGGGTTGAATGAAGGAGTGAGGGAGTCCTGGATTAGGGGGTGTCCGGATAGCCGGACTATAACCTTTGGCCGGACTCCTGGACTATGAAGATACAAGATTGAAGACTTCGTCCCGTGTCCGGATGGGACTTTCCTTGGCGTGGAAGGCAAGCTTGGCAATACGGATATGTAGATCTCCTCCCATTGTAACCGACTCTATGTAACCCTAGCCCTCTCCGTGTCTATATAAATCGGAGGGTTTTAGTCCGTAGGATCTAACAACAATCATACCATAGGCTAGCTTCTAGGGTTTAGCCTCTCCGATCTCGTGGTAGATCTACTCTTGTACTACCCATATCATCAATATTAATCAAGCAGGAGTAGGGTTTTACCTCCATCGAGAGGGCCCGAACCTGGGTATAAACATCGTGTCCCTTGTCTCCTGTTACCATCCGCCTAGACGCACAGTTAGGGACCCCCTACCCGAGATCTGCCGGTTTTGACACCGATATTGGTGCTTTCATTGAGAGTTCCTCTGTGTCGTCATCTTTAGGCCCGATGGCTCCTCCGATCATCAATAACGATGCGGTCCACGGTGAGACTTTCCTCCCCGGACAGATCTTCGTATTCGGCGGCTTTGCATCATGGCCAATTCGCTTGGCCATCCGGAGCAGATCGAAAGCTACGCCCTAGCCATCAGGTCAGATTTGGAAGTTTGAACTACACGGCCGACGTCGCGGAGACTTGATCTTCGACGGGTTCGAGCCACCTGAGCGCGCCCGCCTTATCACGATGGGCATGATGTAGCTCGCCGCGAGCAAAGTGCCTTGAGGTCAAGACTGTGTCCGCTCCGACCCTTAGCTCGGAGCCGATTGGCGCCTAATCGAGGACGGGTGGCTGGACACCGCCGGGGCTGCAATCTCTATAGCGATCGAGCCGAACACCAGCCTTGTCCTCTCTGCGAAGCTCGTGACTCAAGGTTCCGGACTCCTCCGGACTCCAACCTTCCGCTACCGCCGATCGAATCTGATTGGGCGCCGATCATGGAGTTCGCCGCCACGGACATCTTTCAAAGACTCGCCCTTCGGCGACATTCTCAATTCACTAAAGTCTCTCTCTTTATCAGAGAGCCTGGCCGGACTATGGTCAAGAAGGTTGGGATGCGTCTGACGAAGAAATTCAAAGCCCACCCACCACCCACTTCAGAGCTAATCGCCGATGATTTAACCGACATGCTCGACTTCGACTCCGAAGACATCGACGGTATGGACGCCGATGCAGGAGACGACCAAGAACCAGCGCCTATAGGGCACTGGAAGGCCACCTCATCGTATGACATATACATGGTGGACACCCCAAAAGAAGGGAAGGGCGATGGAACAACGGAGGATGACCCCTCCAAGAAGCAGCCTAAGCGCCAAGCGTCAAGGCCATTTAAATCCCGCCAAAGCAAAAATGGCGATTTCGCACGGGAGATAATAACACCTGACAAGGTCAAGACAACCCCCTCTAGCAGGATTCAGCACAGGAGGATGGAGAAGCCAACCCTCATGAGAGAGCGGCAGACAGAGAGGTAGAGGACGATAATTACATGCGTCCCTCCGAAGATGAGACAAGCCTTGATGACGACGAATTTGTCGTGCCTGAGGATCCCGTCGAACAAGAGCGCTTCAAACGCATGCTTATGGCCACGACGAGCAGCCTCAAGAAAAAACAACAACATCTTAGAGCTGACCAAGACTTGCTAGCCGACAGATGGACTGAAGTCCTTGCGGCCGAAGAGTACGAACTCGAACGCCCCTCCAAGAGCTACCCAAAGCGCAGGCTGCTACCCCAATTAGAGGAGGAAGCACCTAAACCTACATCACCAGCGCATGACGCGGCCGACCGGCCACCTCGTGGCCGCGACAGATAGGCCTCTCGGACCTCCACTCAAGCCGCACCCCAGCGTCGCTCAAAAAATACCAAGGCACGGGGAAATGCGCCAAACCTGCGAGATATATTGGAGGACAAGGCAAGGCAAACAAGATCGATCTACGGATCGCGTGGGCGCCCCATGACACGTGACGATAACCTTCATGCCAGATATGGCAAATCCGGCCGGGCCGAACACAGTAGACAAAGCTCATTTGAGCTACGTCGTGATATAGCCCAGTACGGAGGCGCCGTGGACCCACTATGCTTCACAGATGAAGTAATGGAATCATACGATGGCACAACAGATCCTGCGGTATGGATCGAGGATTATCTCCTTCATATCCACATGGCCCGCGGTGATGATCTACATGCCATCAAATACCTCCCACTCAAGCTTAAAGGACCAGCTCGGCATTGGCTTAACAGCTTGCCGCCAGAGTCAATTGGTTGTTGGGAGGACACTGAAGCCGCATTCCTCGACAATTTCCAGGGCACCTATGTGTGACCACCAGACGCCGATGACCTAAGCCACATAATCCAGCAGCCAGAGGAATCGGCCAGACAATTCTGGACACGGTTCCTAACCAAGAAAAATCAAATAGTCGACTATCCGGACGCAGAGGCCCTCGCAGCCTTCAAACATAACATCCGTGACGAGTGGCTTGCCCGACACCTAGGACAGGAAAAGCCGAAATCCATGGCATCCTTCACAACACTCATGACCCGCTTTTGCGCGGGAGAAGACAGTTGACTAGCTCGTAGTAATAACATGACCAAGAGCCCTGGTAATTCGGATACCAAGGACAACAATGGCAGGTCGCGTCGCAACAAGCACAAGCGCCGCATTAACGGCGACAATGCTGAGGATCTGACAGTTAATGCCGGATTCAGAGGCTCTAAACCCGGTCACCGAAAAAGCCATTTAAAAGAAATACTCGGGCCCGTCCGGTTTGGACCAAATACTCGATCGCTCGTGCGGATACACGGCACTTCGAAAAACCAGCCAATCACACCAACAGGGATTGTTGGGTGTTCAAGCAGGCAGGCAAGTTAAATGCCGAAAACAAAGACAAGGGGCTGCATAGCGATGACGAGGAGGAGCCCCGGCCGCCGAACAATAGGGGACAGAAGGGCTTCCCCCCACAAGTGTGGACGGTGAACATGATATATGCAACCCACATACCCAAAAGGGAGTGGAAGCGTGCACTCAGGGACGTATATGTGTTGGATCCAGTCGCCCCAAAGTTCAACCCGTGGTCCTCCTGCCCGATCACTTTTGATCGAAGGGACCACCCCACTAGCATACGCCATGGAGGATTCGCCGCATTGGTTCTAGACCCAATCATTGACGGATTTCACCTCACTAGAGTCCTTATGGACGGCGGCAGCCTTTGAACTGCTTTATCGAGGATACTGTGTGAAAAAGGGCATAGATCCCTCAAGGATTAAACCCACAAAGACGACCTTTAAAGGCGCCATACCAGGTGTAGAGGCCAATATGCAGGCTCGATTACACTTGAGGTGGTCTTCGGATCCCGGATAATTTCCGAAGCGGCGATTAATCTTCGACATAGTCCCGTTCATGATGGCTATCACGCACTACTCGGACGAACCGCATTTGCAAAGTTCAATGCGGTGCCACACTACACATACCTCAAGCTCAAGATTCCAGGCCCTCGAGGAGTCATTACGGTCAATCGAAACACCGAACGCTCTCTCCGAACGGAGGAGCATACGGCGGCCCTCGCGGCGGAAGTACAAAGTAGCCTCTCAAGGCAATTCTCCAGTCCGGCTATTAAACGCCCGGACACCGTCAAGCGCGCCCGGAGTAACCTACAACAAGACCGCCTGGCACGTTCCGAGCAAGCGTAGCAATGCGGCCCCAACCCCAGCCCTCGCGAAATTGCGAAAACAGTACTACGCGTACATAATTACGCTCTGGAAATACCATGGGTATAGGGGGAGGGGCACGACCACGGCATGCCCAAAATGCGGCTCAACCGCACTAGGGGCTCCCGATTTTGTCATTCTTTTTTCTTACTTTCAGGACTCCACTCTCCGGAAGGCATGTCCGGCAGTATAATCGCCGAACACACGATGCAACAGCCAGGGAGGCAGAAAGCTACGTCGAATGTCCAGGCGGTCTCTATAACGAGCTAAATACCTGTCTTACATACCGTCTCGCAGCTTGCCCCTGGAGGGGGACATGTCAAATAGTCCCATCTCTTGCTTATCGCACTATTTGTATCGTTCTGCTTTCACAACAGCCTTTTAATAAACAATGCTCAGCTTGACTTATTATTGCATTTTCTATTTATTTCTTTTTCAATACATATGTTCGTTATGACATTTAGCACCCGTACACTTTGGTACGGCCAACACGCCAGGCTCAAGTACCCCATAATACGGCGTGAGAAGTCCTAACACTTTAACAAGTGCGGCACCCGAACTTATAGCATTATATGCATGAGCTCCGAATCATGTCTTGGGTCAATAGTTGGGTTTGCCCGGCTCCTATGTTTTGGTACCTTACGCCCGTTATATCGGCTAAGGTAGCACTAGGAGAACTACTGCGATTGTGCCCGGTTGAGCTAGGTTCAAGACCTCAAGAGAGAAAGCTAAACTGACCGTCATGATAGGGCGAGAGCTAGTCGCTGTTCGAGAGGTTTCGAATCCCTAAATACTTATGCCGCCTAGAGCGAGGAGTCGGCTTTGTCCGGCCTAGGCTTGGATAGCGCCCCGAACTCGGTCTTCCGAATACTAGGGGCTTCGCAGAAATTTAAAATTATAGAATTCTATGGCTAAGTGAGAGTGATAAAGCATTATAGTCCGATTGCCTTGTTCGTTGTGCTGAGCACCTCCCTCGAAGGACCCAAGAATGGGAACAAGAGCGCTCAGGTTTATCCCGAACACCCCAAAGACTCGTGGCATGGGGGCGTGTTTAATGACTCGCCATCTCTCGATTTAATAAACGGCCGCACATAAGGTAATATTTTAAATTCAAAAACGTTGCTTAGCGCATATGAACAAGTTTTCAAGCCGACAGATAACACGAGCGAGTTTACTCAAAATTACATCGTTGGAACGTTCATCCGCCATAAAGGCGGGCACCCTTCAGACGCCTCATAATACATCTCGGCCATGGCGCGCCTTGCCCTCGTGTGGCCCATCTGTCACCAGCTTCTCAAAGATCCATCTTGCCCCAGTGTACTTTAACACGGGCAAGGCCCTACGGGCGCCTTTCGATGCATACGGAGCGCTTTGATTACTTCAAGGCGTGGACAGCATCCGCCACCGCCTCACCAGCCCAAAGTAGCTCCTGTGTATGACCTCCCAGGCCATAGTCGGACTATAAGGCCCTTCATGGCCTGTTCGGCCACCTTATGGAGCTCGACCAGCTGCTTTGGTCGCTCAAAGGGCACCGGTGTCCGGCCTCGGCATAATGAGACCAGAACACCTTCTCCGCCGAGCTCCCTCCTCGGCCCAAGAGTATCTGACGGCAAATCGGACACATCAAGGCAGATCTGCCAATGCTCTGGAGAGCTCCGACTGGGTAAGTAACAAGTAATTCACTTTCACGTGCTTGATTTGCATAAAGAATGCCTTACCCGCCGCTATCTTCTTCATCGCCTCAATTTCTGGAGGGCTTTTTGGGCTTCGCCTTGGCAGATTTGGCGCTCTCAAGGGCCGAGGCAAGCTCGGACTCTCGAGTCTTTGAGTCAAGCTCCAAACTTTCGTGTTTTTTCACGAGAGCCTGGAGCTCTTGCTGCACCTCCGCCACCCGCGCCTCCTGCTTTTCTCGCTCGATGTGCTCCACGGTCGCATTGTCTTCGGCCTTGGACAACGCTTTCTTCAGGGTTGCCACCTGGGTTGTGGCCCCTGTAATACTCACGTTGGTCATGTCATTTTTTGCAACCGCATCTTTTTTATATACGTACATAAGGTATTACTTACCTTCCTTGTCCTCGAGCTGCTTCTTGGCAAGGCCGAGCTCGTTCTCGGACCGCTCGAGGCTCTGCTTCAATGCATCAACCTCCGCAACAAGGCGGCAGAGGTCGATAAGCGCACTGCATTCCCATATTGACATACTTATGTTAGACTCCTGCTTATATATTTTAGATCCTCGGTTCGGCTTTTCTTTCCGAACACCAAACCGAAAGCATCGGGGCTACTGTCTATGCGGTAATATTTTTACATATCTTAAATACATACCTCAAAGCCTGTTAGAAGGCTGGCACATGCTTTAGTCAGCCCGCTCTTGGTGGACTGAACCTTCTGGATCACCGCACTCATAATAGTGCGGTGCTCCTCGTCGATGGAGGTGCCGCTAAGCACCTCTAGCAAATTATCCAGTGCCTCCGGTTGGACGAAGGTCACCGGCGTCGCAGGCTTGCCCTTCTTACTAGGGGGTTGCCTGCCGGACTCCGGAACCATTGAAGGTTCCGATGCGGTGTCCGGCCCGGGGCCGGACTTGGATCCCTTGGGGGTTTTGTCCCCTTTGCGCCTGGAGTCCGAGAGGTCGCCTTGCGGTGCCTCCAGGACCACCTCCTCCTGGCTTGGACCCTTTTGGGACTCCACCTCGGCATCGTCCGTAGGGCGAGGGGAGGTAGCGGTCGGAAGCGAATTCACATCTGACGAATCCAGGGAGCCGCTCGACGAAGCGTCGAGCCGGGCCTTGGGCAGACTGCATGATTATATCCGGCGTCAGGGAAAGCTGTGCAATAAAAGAACACTATGAATCACTCTGGTGTCCGAACACTTACGACTTTGCCAGGGGCTTGGCCCTAGGCGGCAACTCCTACTCGCTGTCGGCGACGTTGGTGGAGTAATCCGGGGGAAGGGTTCTTCCCTTCTTGGACCCTCCGGCCTCCCCAGTTGGGGCGGCTTTCCTTTTCTTTTCTTCCCCTGCTGGAGAAGAAACCTCTCTTTCCTCCTCCTCGTTTTCGTGGGAGGAGTGCGCCTCGGAGTCATCGGACGACGAGTCCGGCTCCACCGGGCGCCGGGAGCTCTTCCGGGTTCCCGCGGCTTTTTTCTTGGCCTTCTTCTCCGGCACCACCTAAGGTGCCGGACCAGCTGGCTTAAGCGGGCATCTGCTTTGGGCCTTGAGCAAAGGAGCCGGACAGCCGATCTGTCCGGTCTTCTTCTGCCAGTCCCGTCAAAGGAACGAGAGCTTAGATCCCGCATAGAGTCAAACTATGAAAAACAGGTATCCCGTAAAGGGTAGAACAAGCTTACTACGCTGGCTTGGCGCTTCACGCAGAATCCGCGATCCTCGGTAATGGGAGGGGGAACCTCGGCGCCCTTGAATAGCACCTTCCAGGCATCCTCGTGCGTTGTGTCAAAGAGCCTGGTCAGAGTTTGGTGCTGGGCCGGGTCGAACTCCCACAAGTTAAAATCCCGTCGTTGACACGGGAGGATCCGGCGGATGAGCATGACCTGGACTACGTTGACAAGTTTAACCTTCTTGTCCACCCGGTTTTGGACGCAGGTTTGGAGTCCGGTCAGCTCTCCCGAATTACCCCACGACAGGCCCTTCTCTTGCCAGGAGGTGAGCCGTGTGGGGATGCCAGATCGAATTGGGGCCGCTGCCCATTCAGGGTCACGCGGCTCGGTGATGTAGAACCGCCCCGATTGCCACCCCTTGATGGTTTCCATGAAGGAGCCCTCGAGCCATATAACCTTGGGCATCTTTCCCACCATGGCGCCTCTGCACTCCGCTTGCTGGTTGTGCACTACCTTCGGTTTGACGTTGAAGGTCTTCAGCCATAAGCCAAAGTGGGGCTGGATGCAGAGGAAGGCCTCGCACACGACGATGAACGCCGAGATGTTGAGGATGAAGTTCGGGGCCAGATCATGGAAATCCAGGCCGTAGTAGAACATGAGCCCCCGGACAAATGGGTGGAGTGGGAAGCCTAGTCCGCGGAGGAAATGGGTGAGGAACACCACCCTCTCATGGGGCCTGGGGGTGGGGATGAGCTGCCCCTCTTCTGGGAGCCGGTGCGCGATGTCGTCAGACAAGTATCCGGCCTCCCTCAGCTTTTTGATCCGTCCCTCCATGATAGGAGGAGACCATCCACCTGCCTCCCGCTCCGGACATGGCTGGAGAAGGTTGAGGTGGGGTGTGTCAAGGCTGGAGCTCGAGTCTTGTGAAAATGGATAAGCAAAGGAGGAAGAAGGCGTAGATGAAAAAGGTGGATCCTTATCCCCTTATATGGGCGGATGAAACTGTGTGCCCCCACCAGCCTGGTAAAACTCACTTATCTCCCAAGCGTCGTAATTAATGGCACGGTTGGGTTACCCACGCCCGTATTGATGAGAATCCCGGAATAAGGGGACATGATCTCTGCTTCGACAAGACGTGCCAAGGAAACCGCCTCGCTAAGTCTTGTTGAGGTGGGGACAAGAAAAGCGATTTGAATAAAGGCTTGGCCGTGGTGTGATGTCACGCTGCGAATCACGAAGGCATTGGATTTGTGTAAATATTATTCTCTCTACGGTGGTATGTGGAACTTATTTTGCGAGACGAACACTATCCTTGTGTTCAAAATCTTCTATGAAGTATTCGGAGGAGGAACCCGCCTTGCAATGCCGAAGACACCCACGCCACCGGACTCGTCGTCATTGAAGCCTGGTTCAGGGGCTACTGAGGGAGTCCTGGATTAGGGGGTGTCCGGATAGCTGGACTATAACCTTTGGCCGGACTCCTGGACTATGAAGATACAAGATTGACGACTTTGTCCCGTGTCCGGATGGGACTTTCCTTGGCGTGGAAGGCAAGCTTGGCGATACGGATATGTAGATCTCCTCCCATTGTAACTGACTCTGTGTAACCCTAGCCCTCTCCGGTGTCTATATAAACCGGAGGGTTTTAGTCCGTAGGTCTAACAACAATCATACCATAGGCTAGCTTCTAGGGTTTAGCCTATCTGATCTCGTGGTAGATCTACTCTTGTACTACCCATATCATCAATATTAATCAAGTAGGAGTAGAGTTTTACCTCCATCGAGAGGGCCCGAACCTGGGTAAAAACATCGTGTCCCTTGTCTCCTGTTACCATCCGCCTAGGCGCACAGTTCGGGACCCCCTACCTGAGATCCGCCGGTTTTGACACCGACAAGGAGTTTGGATGAAGGAGTTCATATCCGATCTAGGTGTCATACCTAGTGCATCGGGTCCAATGAAAATCTTTTGTGACAATACTGGTGCAATTGCCTTGGCAAAGGAATCCAGATTTCACAAGAGAACCAAGCACATCAAGAGACGCCTTCAACTCCATCCGGATCAAGTCCAGGTGGGAGACATAGAAATTTGCAAGATACATACAGATCTGAATGTTGCAGACCCGTTGACTAAGCCTCTTCCACGAGCAAAACATGATCAACACCAAGGCTCCATGGGTGTTAGAATCATTACTGTGTAATCTAGATTATTGACTCTAGTGCAAGTGGGAGACTGAAGGAAATATGCCCTAGAGGCAATAAGAAATTTACTATTTATTTCCTTATATCATGATAAATGTTTATTATTCATGCTAGAAGTGTATTAACCGGAAACATAATACTTGTGTGAATACATAGACAAACAGAGTGTCACTAGTATGCCTCTTCTTGACTAGCTCGTTGATCAAAGATGGTTACGTTTCCTAGCCATAGACATGAGTTGTCATTTGATTAACGGGATCACATCATTAGCAGAATGATGTGATTGACTTGACCCATTCCGTTAGCTTAGCACTTGATCATTTAGTATTCTGCTATTGATTTCTTCATGGCTTGTACATGTTCCTATGACTATGAGATTATGCAACTCCCATTTACCAAGGAACACTTTGTGTGCTACCAAACGTCACAATGTAACTAGGCGATTATAAAGGTGCTCTACAGGTGTCTCCAAAGGTACTTGTTGGGTTGGCATATTTCGAGATTAGGATTTGTCACTCCGATTGTCGGAGAGGTATCTCTGGGCCCACTCGGTAATGCACATCACTATAAGCCTTGCAAGCATTGTAACTAATGAGTTAGTTGCGAGATGATGCGTTATGGAATGAGTAAAGAGACTTGTCGGTAACAAGATTGAACTAGGTATTGAGATACCGACGATCGAATCTCGGGCAAGTATTAATATCGATGACAAAGGGAACAACGTATGTTGTTATGCGGTTTGACCGATAAAGATCTTCGTAGAATATGTAGGAGCCAATATGAGCATCCAGGTTCCGCTATTGGTTATTGACCTGAGACGTGTCTCGGTCATGTCTACATAGTTCTCGAACCTGTAGGGTCCGCGCGCTTAAAGTTAGATGACGATCGGTATTATGAGTTTGGTTTTTTGATGTACCGAAGGTAGTTCGGAGTCCCGGATATGATCACGGACATGACGAGGAGTCTCGAAATGGTCGAGACATAAAGATCGATATATTGGACGACTATGTTTGGACACCGGAATGGTTTCAGGTAGTTTCGGACATATGCCGGAGTACCGGGGGGTTACCGGAACCCCCCGGGGAGTTTAATGGGCCAAGATGGGCCTTAGTGGAGAAGAGGAGGGGTGTCTAGGGCTGGCCGCGCGCCCCCTCCCCCTCTAGTCCGAATTGGACAAGGGGGGGGGGCTTTCCTTCCCCCACTCTCCTTCCCTTCCTTTCCCCCTCCTACTCCAACTAGGAAAAGTGGGAGTCCTAGTAGGACTCCTCCCTGGCGCGCCCTCCTCTTGGCTGCCGGCCTCCTCCCCCTGATCCTTTATATACGGGGGCAGGGGGCACCTCTAGACACACAAGTTGATCTGTTGAACAATTCCAGCCGTGTGCGGTGCCCCCTCCACCATATTCCACCTCGGTCATATCTTCGCGTTGCTTAGGCGAAGCCTGCGTCGTAGCAACATCATCACCGTCACTGCCCGTCGTGCTGATGGAACTCTCCGTGAAGCTCTGCTAGATCGGAGTTCGCGGGACGTCATCGAGCTGAACGTGTGCTGAACTCGGAGGTGCCGTACGTTCGGTACTTGGATCGGTCGGATCGTGAAGACGTACGACTACATCAACCGAGTTGTGCTAACGCTTCCGCTTTCGGTCTACGAGGGTACGTGGACACACTCTCCCCTCTAGTTGCTATGCATCACCATGATCCTATGTGTGCGTAGGATTTTTTTTGAAATTACTACTTTCCCCAACACTGAAAATTTACGGAGATTTTTTGTGGACCAAAAGAGACCCCCAAAGCTTCGAGGAAGGACCAGAAGCCTCATGAGGAAGTGACAAGCCTGGGGGCGCGCCCTTCCCCCCAGGGCACACCGGGCAGGCTTGTCGCTCCCTCGTGGGTCTCCTTGACGTGAGACCGACGCCAAAAAATTCTATAAATACCAAAACCCCCAGAAAGAAACCTAGAACTTCTGCTCCGCCGCCGCAAGTCTTTGTATCGAAGCGATCTCATCTGTAGTCCTCTTTCGGCTGTTGGGGAACGCAGTATTTCAAAAAAATTCCTACGATCACGCAAGATCTATCTAGGTGATGCATAACAACGAGAGGGGAGAGTGTCCACGCACTGTGAGACCGAAAGCGTAAGCGCTTAGTAATGCGGTTGATGTAGTTGAACGCCTTCGCGATCCAACCGATCCAAGTACCGAACGCACGGCGCTCCGTGTTCAAAGACACGCTCAAAGACGATGACGCCCTCGAGCTCTTGATCCAGCTTGAGGACGAGGAGAGTTCACAAGACGACGGTGTGGCAATGGTGATGATGAAGTTACCGGCGCAGGGCTTCGCCTAAGCACTACGGCGATGTGACCGAGGAGTGTAACTGTGGAGGGGGGCACCGCACACGACTAAGAGAAGACTTGGTGTGCCTTTGGGGTGCCCCCCTCCCATGTATATAAAGGAGGGAGGGAGAGAGGTCGCCCCCCTAGGGGCGCGCCAAGAGTACGGAGTCCTACTAGGACTTCCAAGTCCTAGTAGGAATCCCTTTCCCTTTTCGGAGTAGGAGAGAAGGAAAGAGGGAATGATAGATAGAGAGAGAGAGAGTAGGAAAAGGCAAGGGGGGTGCTACCTCTTGAGCACTGCGTTGGTTTTCCCTTGAAGAGGAAAGGGTGATGCAGTAAAGTAGCGTAAGTATTTCCCTCAGTTTTTGAGAACCAAGGTATCAATCCAGTAGGAGATCACGCACGAGTCCCTCGCACCTACACAAACAAATAAGAACCTCGCAACCAACGCGATAAAGGGGTTGTCAATCCCTCAATGATCACTTACGAGAGTGCGATCTGATAGATATGATAAGATAATATTTTTGGTATTTTGATGATAAAGACAAATAAAGATGCAAAGTAAAATAAAAGGAAAAATAAATAACTAAGTGTTGGAAGATGAATATGATGTAAAATAGACCCGGGGGCCATAGGTTTCAC
The DNA here is from genome assembly GCA_021605145.1 of Aegilops bicornis. Classification (NCBI taxonomy): domain Eukaryota; kingdom Viridiplantae; phylum Streptophyta; class Magnoliopsida; order Poales; family Poaceae; genus Aegilops; species Aegilops bicornis. Next base: position 572,990,565 of record CM038670.1, on the reverse strand, counting down.
TACTGGCTTCTCTCAAGAGCATAAGTATTACGGTAGGTGAACAAATTATTGTCGAGCAATTGATAGAATTGAGCATAGTTATGAGAATATCTAGGTATGATCATGTATATAGGCATCACGTCCGTGACAAGTAGACCGACTCCTACCTTTTGCATCTACTACTATTACTTCACACATTGACCGCTATCCAAAGATGCATCTAGAGTATTAAGTTCATAAGAACAGAGTAATGCTTTAAGTAAGATGACATGATGTAGAGGGATAAACTCATGCAATATGATATAAACCCCATCTTTTATCCTCGATGGCAACAACACAATACGTACCTTTGCTGCCCTACATCCTTTGAGGAAAGTACACGCAAGATTGAACCCAAAGCTAAGCACTTCTCCCATTGCAAGAAAGATCAATCTAGTAGGCCAAACCAAACTGATAATTCGAAGAGACTTGCAAAGATAACCAATCATACATAAAAGAATTCAGAGGAGATTCAAATATTGTTCATAGATAATCTTGATCATAAACCCACAATTAATCGGTCTCAACAAACACACTGCAAAATAAGATTACATCGAATAGGTCTCCACGAGAATCGTGGAGAACTTTGTATTGAGATCCAAAGAGAGAGAAGAAGCCATCTAGCTAATAACTATGGACCCGAAGGTCTGAGGTAAACTACTCACACATCATCGGAGAGGCTATGGTGTTGATGTAGAAGCCCTTCGTGATCAATGCCCCCTCCGGCGGAGCGCCGGAAAAGGCCCCAAGATGGGATCTGACGGGTACAGAAGGTTGCACCGGTGGAAATAGGTTTTTGGCTCCGTATATGATAGTTTGGGGTACGTAGGTATATATAGGAGGAAGAAGTACGTCGTTGGAGCAACGTGGGCCCCACGAGGGTGGAGGGCACGCCCAGGGAGGGTAGGCGCGCCCTCTGCCTTGTGCTCTCCTGGTTGATTTCTTGACGTAGACTCCAAGTCCTCTGGATCACGTTTGTTCCAAAAATCACGTTCCCGAAGGTTTCATTCCGTTTGGACTCCGTTTGATATTCTTTTTCTGTGAAACACTGAAATATGCAAAAAAAAAACAACAATTTGGGCTGGGCCTCCGGTTAATAGGTTAGTCCCAAAAATAATATAAAAGTGTATAATAAAGCCCATTAAACATCCAAAACAGAATATAATATAGCATGGAACAATAAAAAATTATCGATACGTTGGAGACGTATTAAGCATCCCCAAGCTTAATTCTAGCTCGTCCTCGAGTAGGTAAATGATAAAAACAGAATTTTTGATGTGGAATGCTACTTAGCATAATTTTCAATGCAATTCTCTTAATTGTGGTATGAATATTCAGATCCGAAAGATTCAAGACAAAAGTTTTAATATTGACATAAAAAAATAATACTTCAAGCATACTAACTAAGCAATTATGTCTTCTCAAAATAGCATGGCCAAAGAAAGTTATCCCTACAAAATTATATAGTCTGGCTATGCTCTATTGAGGGAGTCCTGGATTATGGGGTCTCCGGACAGCCGGGCTATATCCTTTGGCCGGGCTGTTGGACTATGAAGATACAAGATTGAAGCTTCGTCACGTGTCCGGATGGGACTCTCCTTGGCGTGGAAGGCAAGCTTGGCAATACAGATATGTAGATCTCCTCCCTTGTAACCGACTCTGTAACCCTAGCCCCTCCGGTGTCTATATAAACCGGAGGGTTTAGTCCAGAGGACAACAACAATCATACCATCAAGATCAATCAAGCAGAAGTAGGGTATTACCTCCATCGAGAGGGCCCGAACCTGGGTAAACATCGTGTCCCCTGCCTCCTGTTACCATCCACCTTAGACGCACAGTTCGGGACCCCCTACCCGAGATCCGCCGGTTTTGACACCGACATTGGTGCTTTCATTGAGAGTTCCACTATGCCGTCACCATAAGGCTTGATGGCCCCTTCGATCCTCGGTAACGATGCGGTCGAGGGTGAGGTTTCCCTCACCGGAAAGATCTTCGTATTCGGCGGCTTCGCACTGCGGGCTAACTCGCTTGGCCATCTGGAGCAGCTCGAGAGCTACGCCCCTGGCCACAAGGTCAGGTTCGGAAACTTGAGCTACACTGCTGATAACCGCGGAGATTTGATCTTTGACGGATTTGAGCCCATGTCAGGTGCGCCGCACGATCACGACAAGCATGATTTAGCACTGCTGCCGGACAGTGTTCGGGAGATCACACCTGCAACTACCCCGACCCTCAATCCGGAGCAAATTGTGCCATCCGAGGATGGGTGGATAGACCCCGCCATGGAGGCCGCATTCTCAGTGGCGATAGAGCCGAATACTGACTTCACCACTTGCGAGAGCCATGTTGCCGAACTATTGGATTCGTCCCCGGCCACAGGCTCCGAGCCGCCTGCGTCCGTGCCTATCGAATCCGATTGGTTGCCGATCATGGAGTTTACCTCCGCGGATATCTTTCAGCACTCGCCTTTCAGCGACGTGCTAAATTCATTAAGGTCTCTCTCCTTGTCAGGAGAACCTTGGCCGAACTATGTCCGGCTGATGCAGACAACGAAGAAATTCGCTGCCCACCCACCACCCACTTAGTAGCCACTGTTGACGATTTAACTGACATGCTCGACTTCGACTCCGAAGACATCGACGGTATGGACGATGATGCAGGAGACGAACAGGAACCACCGCCACGAGCGCTGGACCGCCACCTCATCATATGATATATATATGGTGGATACCCCCAAAGAAGGCAATGGCGACAAGACAGCGGAGGATGACCCCTCCAAGAAGCAACCCAAGTGTCGACGTCAGCGGCGCCGCTCTAAGTCCCGCCATAGTAAAGGTAGTTATACCGGCACAAGAGACAATAACACTCCGGATAGTGCCGAAAACGACAACAATCCCCTCCAACACGATTTAGAGCGGGAGGATGAACAAGCTAGCCCTCCAGAACAGGCAGCAGATGGAGAAACGGAGGATGACAATTACATGCCTCTCTCCGAAGACGAGGTGAGCCTCGGGGATGAAGAATTTATCGTGCCTGAGGATCCCATTGAGCAGGAGCACTTCAAGCGCCGACTTATAGCCACAGAAAATAGCCTGAAGAAAAAGCAACAATAGCTTCGAGCTGATCAAGATTTGCTAGCAGACAGATGGACCGAAGTCCTTGCGGCCGAGGAATACGAACTCGAACGCCCCTCCAAGAGTTACCCAAAGCGCAGGTCGCTACCCCGACTCGAGGAGGAAGCATTAAACCTACATCACCAGCGTACGATGCGGCTGACCGGCAACCTCGTGGCCGAGACGGAGAGGCGTTTCAGCCTGAAGTTTAGGCTGCACCCTGCCGCCACTCAAACAAAATTCCAAGGCCCGGGGCAACACGCGGGACTTGCGAGACGTATTGGAAAGCAGGGAAAAACATGCAAGATCGATATACGGGTCACGGGGGAGCACACCAACGCGGGACGATGACCGTCACGCCGGATACACTAAAAGTAAATTCGGTCGGGCCGAATACAGCAGACAAGGCTCATATGAAATCCGTCTTGATATAGCCCGGCACAGAGGCGCCGCACACCCCCTATGCTTCACCGATGAAGTTATGGATCACGAATTCCCGGAGGGTTTTAAACCCGTAAATATCGAATCGTATGATGGTACAACAGATCCCACGGTCTGGATTGAGGATTTCCTCCTCCACATCCACATGGCTCGCGGTGATGATCTACATGCCATCAAGTACCTCCCACTAAAACTCAAAGGACCAGCTCGGCATTGGCTGAATAACTTGCCAGCAGACTCCATCGGCAGTTGGGAGGATTTGGAAGATGCATTCCTTGACAACTTCCAGGGCACTTATGTGCGACCACCGGATGCTGATGACTTGAGCCATATAACTCAGCAGCCAGGGGAATCGGCCAGACAATTCTGGACACGGTTCCTAACTAAGAAAAACCAAATTGTCGACTGTCCGGATGAAGAGGCCTTAGCGGCATTCAAGCATAACATCCGTGACGATTGGCTCACCCGGCACCTCGGCCAGGAGAAGCTAAAGTCTATGGCAGCCCTCACAACACTCATGACCCGCTTTTGCGCGGGCGAGGATAGCTGGCTGGCTCGCAGCAACAACACATCAAGGAATCCGGGCACTTCAGATACTAAAGATGCTAACGGCAGACCACGTCGTAACAGACACAAGCGCCGCAACAACGGCGATAACGCCGAAGATACGACAGTCAATGCCGGATTCAGAGGCTCTAGATCCGGTCAGCGGAAAAGGCCATTCAAAAGAAGTACTCCGGGCCCCTCCAGTCTAGATCGCATACTTGATCGCTCGTGTCAAATCCACGCCACCCCCGATAAGCCATCCAATCACACCAAAAGAGAATGCTGGGTGTTCAAGCAGGTCGGCAAGTTGAATGCCGAAAACAAGGACAAGGGGCTGCATAGTGATGACGAGGAGGAGCCCCAGCCGCCAAACACGGGAGGACAGAAGAGGTGCCCCCCACAAGTGAAGACGGTGAACATGATATACGCAACCCACATTCCCAAGAGGGAACGGAAGCGTGCACTAAGGGACGTCTATGCGATGGAGCCTTGTTGCCCCAAAGTTCAATCCATGGTCCTCTTGTCCGATCACCTTCGATCGCAGGGACCACCCCACTAGTATCCGTCATGGCGGATCCGCCGCATTGGTCCTAGACCCCATCATTGATGGATTTCACCTCACTCGAGTCCTTATGGACGGCGGCAGCCTAAACCTGCTCTATCAGATACAAGGTCGCGAAATGGGTATAGATCCCTCGAGGATCAAACCCACCAAAATCACCTTTAAGGGTGTCATCCAGTGTAGAGGCCCATTGCACAAGGCTCAATCACACCGGAAGTGGTCTTCGGATCTCCGGACAACTTCCGGCGAGGAGTTAATCTTCGATATCGTCCGTTCAGATGGCTATCACGCCTTTGCTCGGGCGAACCGCATTGCAAAATTCAATGCGGTACCGCGACATGCATACCTCAAGCTCAAGATGCCAGGACCTAGGGGGGTCATAACAGTCAATGGAAACGCATAACGCTCGCTCCGCACGGAGGAGCACACTGCGGCCCTCGCAGCAGAAGCACAAAGCAGCCTTTTAAGGCAAACCGCCAATTCGGCGATACAGCCCCCGGACACCGTCAAGCGAGTCCGGAGTAACCTGCAGCAGGATCGCCTGGCACGTTCAGAGCTCGCCTAGCAATTTAGACCCCATCCTAGTCCCAGTCAAGCGACGAAATCTGTGTTGCGCGTACATAATTACGCACTGAAAATACCATGGGCATAGGCGGGGGCACGATCAGGGCACGTCCCGCAATGCGGCTCAACCGCCCTAGGGGCTGCATACCTTTCTCATTTTTTTCCTTTCAGGACCTTACTCTCTGGAAGCCCTTTCCGGCAGTATGATTGCCGGACACATTACGGGAAGGAACAATCACGGATGCAAAAAGCTAAGTCGTACAAGGGAACCCCCAGGTGGTCTCTAATAACAATCGACATACCCGTTTTTTAATACCCATACGCAGCCTGCCCTTGGATAGGACATGTCAAATAGTCCTATCTTTTGCTTATTGCACTATTTGTATCAGTACGCTTCGACGTGTTATCTAAATAACAATGCATATCATTAGTATATTATTGCATTATCCATCCTTTTTTCTTATATGTTTATTTATGACAATTTGCACCCATACATTATGGTACGACCATTGCGCCAGGGGCTTTCGTATACCCCACAATACGGCGTGAGAAGTCCGAACACTTTCGACAGTGCGGCACCTCGAACTTATAGCATTATATGCATCAGCTCCGAATCATGTCTTGGGTCAATAGTTGGGTTTGCCCGGCTCCCATGTTTTGGTCCCTTACGTTCCGCTATATCGGCTAAGGTAGCGCTGGGAGAACTACTGCGATTGTGTCCCGATTCTTCCGGACGAGCACCTCAGTAGAGAAAGCCGAAAACTGACTGTCATGATAAGGCGAGAGTTGGTCGCTGTTCGAGAGGTCTCAAGTCCTTAAATACTTCTTCCGCTTCGGGCGAGGAGTCGGCCTTGCCCGACTTAGGCGTATATAGCGCCCCAAATTCGGCCTTCCGAATACTAGGGGCTTTGCCAAAATTTAAAATTGTAGACTTTTATGGCTACGTGAGAGTGATAAAGCCTTATAGTCCGATTGCCTGGTTCGTTGTCTTTGAACACCTCCTCGAAGGACCCAAAATTGGGATAAAGAGTACTCAGGTTTATCCCGAACACCTCAAGATTAGTTACATGGGGGCGGCGACCGCCAACTCTCAGATTTTATAAACGGCCGCACAAAAGGTAATATTTTAAATTCAAAAAGCGTTGCATAGCGCAAATGAACTAGTTTCACATTACAGGATCACATGAGCATGTTCATTAAAAAATAACATCTTTAGCACATTCCTCTGCCACAAGGCGGGAACCCTTCAGGACACTGTCATAATACATCTCGGGGCGGCGATGCTCCTTGCCCTCCGGCGGCCCCTCCTTCACCAGCTTCATGGTGTCCAGCTTACCAGTGCACCTTCGCCCGCAAAAGCCCCTGCACGCACCCTCGGCGCAGACGGACCGCTTTATGACTTCAAGCCGTGGCGAGGCATCTACAAGCCGCCTCACCGCATCAAGTAGCTGTTAGGCGGGGATCGCCAGCCACATCCGGACTATAAGACCCTTCATGGCCTGTTCACCGCCTTGTGAAGCTCAACCAGTTGCTTCACCGGTCGCTCACGGGCATTGGGTGTTCGGTCCCAGTATACTGAGACCAGAACAACTTTTCCGTCGAGCTCCCCTCCTCAGCTCGGTAAAACTCCGCGCATCCAACACACTGCGGGGAAGATCTGCAAATGCTCCTGGAGAGCTCCGAACTCGGGTAAGTAAAAGGAAAGTTTCCTTTACGTGCTCGCTTTGCATAATGAATGCCTTACCCGTTGCCACCTTCTTCACCGCATCAATCTCCTGGAGGGCCTTGTGGGCTTCAGCCTTGGCGTTTTGTGCGCTTTCGAGGGCCTTCGCAAGCAAGGACTTTCACATCTTAGAGTCAAGCTCCAAGGACTCGTGTTTTTTGGTGAGAGCCTGGAGCTCTTGCTGCACCTCGCCCACTCGGGCTTCTTGTTTTTCTCGCTCGAGGTGCTCCTTGGCCGCTTTGTCTTTGGCCTCGGACAACGCCTTCTTCAGGGTCGCCACTTCGGTCGTGGCCCCTGGCAAATTCATGATGATCCTATTATTTTACAACCAAATTTCTTTTTAATATATAGACAAGGTATGTGCGGCAGCGGCCAGCAGTGAAGCCTGCATATGCACATAGACATATTCTAATTAGATTCCTGAGTCATTATTTGATCCTCTATTCGGCCTTTCTTCGCGAACGCCAAATGCAGCATCGTGGGCTACCGTCTATGCGGTAATATTTTCCTATATTTTGATTACTTGCCCGAAAGCCTGTTAGGAGGCTGGCACAAGCTTCGCTAGTCCGTTTTCGCGATCGAACCTTCTCGATCACCGCACTCATGATAGTGCGGTGCTCTTCGTCAATGGAAGCGCCATGGAGCGCCCAAAGAAGTTCTCTGGTGCCTCTGGATGGACAGGGCCAGCATCGGCGGCTTGCCCTCTTAATGAGGGGTCGCTGCCGAGTCCGAACCACCGGAGGTTCCGGCCAGATGTTCAGGCGATCTTGGAGCCCATGGGAGTCTTGCTCCATTTGCGCCCAGGGTCTAGAAGGTCACCTCGAGGTGCCTCCAGGACTACCTCCCCTCGGCTCGGTGCCCTTTGAGACAACACCTCGACGTTGTCTGTAGGGCGAGGGGTGGAGGTGGTCGGAAGTGAATCGCTATTCATATCCGATGGGTCCAAAGAACCATCCGACGAAGATACGTCGATATGGGCTCGGGACGGACTGCATAATCATGTTCGGCGTAAATAAAAGTAGTGCAATAAAACATACCATGAATTACTATGGTATCCAGATACTTACGACTTCGCCAGGGGCTTGTCCCTGGGTAACCATTCGTCGTAGCTATAGGCGACCGTCGTGGAGCAGTCCGGAAGGAGGGTCCTTCCCTTCTTGGACCCTTCGGCCTCCTCGGTTGGGGCGACCTTCCTTTTCTTGTCTCCCCCGGCAGGGGGGAGAACTTTCCTCTTCCTCCTCCTCGTTTTCGTGGGAGAAGTGCGCCTTGGAGTTATCGGACGATGAGTCCGATATAACCTTGCACCGGAGACCCTTTCGGGTCCCCGTGGCCTTCTTCTTGGCCTTCTTCACCGGCACCTCGTAAGGCGCCGGAACTAGCATCTCCGTTAGGAGAGCATCTGCAGGATCTTCAGGCAGGGGGGCTGGGCAATCTATATGCTCCGCTGTCTCTACCCAGTCCTGTTAGTGGCATGGAAGCTTAGATCCCGCACATGATTAAAACTGGGGTAAATAAACATCCTGTGAGATATAAAAACTTACCGGATTGGCATGGCGCTTTGCGCTGAGTCCACGATCCTCGGTAAGGGGAGGAGGTACCTCGGCGCCCTTGAACAGCACCTTCCAGACGTCCTTGTGCGTCGTGTCGATGAGCTCTCGCAGCGTCTGGTGCTCGGCCGGGTCGAACTCCCACAAATTGAATGCCCATCGTTGACACGGGAGGATCCGGCGGAAGAGCATGACCTGGACCACGTTGACAAGCTTGATTTTCTTGCTCATCATGTTTCGATGCATTTCGAGTCCGGTCAGCTCCACCGGTGAACCCTGTGGCATGTCCTTCTCTTTCCAGGAGGTGAGCCGCGTGGGGTTCCGGATCGAATTCGGGGGCCGCTACCCAGTTGGTGTCGCGCGGCTCGCTGATGTAGAACCACCCCGATTGCCACCCCTTTATGGTCTCCACATAGGAGCCTTCGAGCCAGGTGACGTTAGGCATTTTGCCCACCATGGCGCCTCCGCACTCCGCTTGTTGGCTGACCACCACCTTCGCTTTAACATTGAAGGTCTTCAGCCACAGGTTGAAGTGGGGCCTGATGCGGAGGAAGGCCTCGCACACGACGATAAACACCGAGATGTTGAGGATAAAACTGGGGGCCGGATCATGAAAATCCAGCCCGTAGTAGAACATGAGCCTGCGGACGAACGGGTGGAGGGAAATCCCGATCCATGACGAAGTGGGTAAGGAAAACCACCCTCTCATAGGGTTCGGGCGTGGGGATGATCTGCCCCGCATCTGGCAGCCGGTGTGTGATGTCCGCGGCCAGATATCCGGCTCCCCGTAGCTTTGTGACGTCCTCCTCCGTGATGGAGGAGACCATCCACTTGCCTCCCGCTCCAGACATGCTTGGAGTGGTTTGAGGGGAAAAGCGCAGACTTGGGTGCTGGAGCTCGAGTGCGCAAGAATGGATGAGCAAGGAGGAAGAAGGCGTGGGTAAAAAGAGGAATCCTAGTCCCTTTATAGGGGCATACGCCTCCCCACCTGCCTAGTAAAACTCGCTTATTCCCCAAGCGTCGTAATTGATGGCGCGGTTGGGTTACCCACATCCGTATTGATGAGAATCCCGTGATAAGGGGACACGATCTCTGCTTTGACAAGACGTGCCAAGAAAACCACCTCGCGATGCGTGCAGTAGCTAGTTGAGAAAAACGGTTCGAATAATGACCGGGCCGTGGTATGATGTCATGCTGTCAAACGTGTCAGCAGATTAGATGTGTGGAAATATTATTCTCTCTATGGTGGTATGTGGAACTTGTTTTGCAGAGCCGGACACTATCCTTGTGTTCAAGATCTTCTATGGAGTATTCAGAGGAAGAACCCGCCTTGCAAAGCCAAAAACAAATCTGCACGCCGGACTCATCGTCATTGAAGCCTGGTTCAGGGGCTACTAAGGGAGTCCTGGATTATGGGGTCTCCGGACAGCCGGACTATATCCTTTGGCCGGACTGTTGGACTATGAAGATACAAGATTGAAGACTTCGTCCCGTGTCCGGATGGGACTCTCCTTGGCGTGGAAGGCAAGCTTGGCAATACGGATATGTAGATCTCCTCCCATGTAACCAACTCTGTGTAACCCTAGCCCCCTCCGGTGTCTATATAAACCGGAGGGTTTAGTCCGTAGGACAACAACAATCATACCATAGGCTAGTTTCTAGGGTTTAGCCTCTACGATCTCGTGGTAGATCAACTCTTGTAATACTCATATCATCAAGATCAATCAAGAAGGAAGTAGGGTATTACCTCCATCGAGAGGGCCTGAACCTGGGTAAACATCGTGTCCCCCACCTCATGTTACCATCTGCCTTAGACGCATAGTTCGGGACCCCCTACCCGAGATCCGCCGGTTTTGACACCGACATCTATCTTCACCACACAAAGTATTCAAATCATGCACAACCCTGATGACAAGCCAAGCAATTGTTTCATACTTTTGGTGTTCTCAAACTTTTTCAATCTTCACGCAATACATGAGCGTGAGCCATGGACATAGCACTATATGTGGAATAGAATGGTGGTTGTGGAGAAGACAAAAAGGAGAAGATAGTCTCACATCAACTAGGCGTATCAACGGGCTATGGAGATGCCCATTAATAGATATCAATGTGAGTGAGTAGGGATTGCCATGCAATGGATGCAATAGAGCTATAAGTATATGAAAGCTCAACAAAAGAAACTAAGTGGGTGAGCATCCAACTTGCTTGCTCACGAAGACCTAGGGCATTTTGAGGAAGCCCATCATTGGAATATACAAGCCAAGTTCTATAATGAAAAATTCCCACTAGTATATGAAAGTGATATCATATGAGACTCTCTATCATGAAGATCATGGTGCTACTTTGAAGCACAAGTGTGGTAAAAGGATAGTAACATTATCCCTTCTCTCTTTTTCACCCATTTTTTTATTTGGGCCTTCCCTTTTTTATGGCCTCTTATTTTTCGTCCGGAGTCTCATCCCGACTTGTGGGGGAATCATAGTCTCCATCATCCTTTCCTCACTTGGGACAATGCTCTAAAAATGATGATCATCACACTTTTATTTACTTACAACTCAACAATTACAAATCAATACTTAGAACAAAATATGACTCTATGTGAATGCCTCCGGCGGCATACCGGGATATTGTAGCGACCCGACCTCAAATGGTCAAGTCTCTGTGCTTCAGTGTCATCCCTGGATTGGTAATGCTGACACACACAATACTCGAAGGATTTATAACAGAGTAGCAATCACACACTTATTACATCGAATGTCTCAAAAAAGAACGTATTACAATAAATATGGCTTAAGGCCATCTAATACGATAACAGCGCAAGGCTTGGAAGATAAGGTGAGTCCATCAACTCCAACGACATAGCTGAGCTGCACGGCAACGACCTAACATACCTTACTCCTCGTCTGAAAAGTCTGCAACATAATACGTTGCAGCCCGAAAACGGGTCAGCACATGGAATATGCTGGCAATATAACACAGTGGAGCAAGAACAGAATAATGCTATCACTACATGCATATTTAGCTGGTGGAAAGCTCTATGGTTATAGTTTTTGCGAAAAGCCAATTTTTTCCTACAACAAAGGAATAGATTTTATTTAACTATCATGGTAGTTGAAACATCATTGAGAAGGTTCCTCCAACTCAAGTAATTATCAACCCAACAATATTAATTTAGAGTGATGTGATACTTAGGATACTCCAAGTACTAGATACTCAAGATTGTCCATAACCGGGGACACGGCTAACCATGATTAGATTGTACACTCTGCAGAGGTTGGCGCACTTTTCCCCACAAGACTCGATCTCCTCCGTTGGATTTCTCGCACTACATGGTGTTTGAGAAATGGATGACCGAGACACAGTCTTTCAGAAACATTAACTCTTTACTCCGGCCAGACCATATCAAACCTACATCCCTCTACCTGCTGATCCACCTCTTCAAGAGCCCACGCAACTTACTCAACTATGCTAGATCCCATAATAGCATGTGGCTGCACACGGAAGTCTCTAGCATGAAAATATCTCAGTTCCCTTTGAGCCTGGGTGGCGGACCTTAGGATGATCACACGGGTACTCCAGGATATCCTAGGACAACACTGGATTCTCCAGGTGCCCGACAAGCAATCCACCCAGATGTGTATTTAAGTTGACACCTTAAGTTGAACCATTAATTAATAATCTCACATCTGTCATGGATTTCACTCACCCAATCCACGTCTACGAGCATAGCATAGCAATATAAGCAATACGTAGAAGTAACTCCCAAGGTTTGAATATAATAGGGCAATAGGTTCTACCTCTACAACTACTTCCCAACCCATATCTTAATCACATCCTAATCATGCAATGTTTGAGGATTGGAACTAATGCATAAAAACTGGGTATGAAAGGAGTATGATCAATGTGTTACTTGCCTTACTGACGATCCGCAAAACCTAGGGACCCGTAGTAGCACGCTTCGCACTCCGGGAATTCTATCGCAAACAAACAATAGCATACATAAGCAATAAAGCAAAGAAGCACGGGTAAAACTCAAATAAGAAGAACTAACCGGAAAGTTCAACTTAAGAACTCCGGTTTGCACAAAGAATCAAATCAAACGGAGCAGCGAAACTCAAATTGTGGAAGAAACAAGATCCGTTTACTAATCTGAACTAAAGTCAAATTTTACAGTACCAAAATCTTGTTCAAGTTGATTAAACAGTGTCGGTGTACTAGAGTAGGGGTACCCTAGTATCCCCTACTCGTGCACGGACAGTTGCAGCACCCCGCGGCAGGGTTTGCCTGGTCATCGCCAAGATCCTCCGTGGCTCCTTTGGAGCCATTCAAGAACAAAGTATTTGACTAAGAAGACAAGGCCCCGGCAAGAGGAGCTTGCCGGAAGGCCATTCAAGGCATGCAGAAGACAGGCCCCGGCAAGAGGAGCTTGCCGAAGGCTCGAGCGCCGACAAGCCTCCGGACGCGACAAGGATTCGTCGCGGCAAGGCGCTTGCCACGGCAAGCAACCTCTCTCCGTCTCCGCTCCAGCTCATCCGGCAACGTGTCGCCATGGGACCATTCCATGCGCGCTGCGTGTCAAGAGGTCAGCAGCCAGCGGAGAGCGACAATAAGCAATGACGACAAGCTTGCCATCGTGGCGGCGGTGGCGCACCGACGGTCTCTGTTAATCGTTTGGGCGACACGACGGGCATTTATTGCTTTTGTCCCTTGCCGTCGAGTTAGGTATTTTGCATCAGTACATCGCTCGAGTAGGTGTACCAACTCCTGTTTTTACATTTGTACCCTCGCCTATGTTGCCACCTGTCGGAGACCCCTTGAGCATATAAAAGGAGGCCCATGCGCAACGTAGAAAGGGTTCGGTTCATTCGACTCACTCGAGACCAGATACGCTCACGCTAGGTTTTGTAGCTCCCATCGCTCCCTAGCAAGAACACAATACATCAAACAAGCAGCAGAGGAGTTTTATCTCTCCGGAGAGCTCCGGCTGGGTAAACTGCTCGTGTGCCTCGCCTCGATCCGCTCTTCAGGCGATCTCCGCCCCCTCCGAACCACAAGGGCCTGGTCCGCCGCCCCATAGGTGTTCGTGGGTACGATCAGCCTCCCCAACATCTTTGGCGCGCCCGGTAGAAGCGTCGAGGCCGTGTGAATCTGATCCGACGTTCACACGAGCAGCGTCCTCAACATCTTCCTCAACATGCCACCGAAGAAGAAGGCTTCGGCGGCAGCAGAGCCGTCTGCGTCGTACCCACCCTCACCGCAACAAACGGGTGGTGGGGCAGACGCCGGCAGAGGAACGGGCGCCGACAAAGGTGTTCGCGACGTTGCCAAGTCCAAGGACAAGGCCCCGCAAACCTCGGCGTCCGCGCATCCCCCGCGCCCATCTCAGGAGACGCGGGACCAACAACGTCATGGCATTCACAATGCCATACGTTCGTTGGATCGAGACCCTCAAGACCAGCATGCGCGCCAACATGCTGGCACGAGTGAGATACGGTCGCTGGGCGGGTGCTGCTCCTTCTAACATAGTTAGAAGTCCGAGCATATCCGCTCCTCGCACCGCTCGCCAATGCCACCCACTACTCCAGCGAAGCTCGCGAGAGCTCACTGCTCTCGACTACCCTCCAACGGCCGACAAGGTCGACGAGTGGAGGGCCACTATCCAGAGCCTCATCGGCTTTGCCAACGGTGACGCTCCGCGGCAACCAACGCCATCATTGTCGTGGCAAGACGACAAGGCACGAGCCTGTGGCGACGAGACTGTCGGAGGTGCAACTACCATGCACTCTCCGCCCCGAAGGCCAAGATCGCCGACTCACCGGATCCACCTCGACAGCGACTCCACCACGTCATCGGATCCGCGAGCTCGCCGCAATCAGCGCCAAGTTCTTCATGAGCGACAACAAGAGGACGCTCGAACTCGCATCGGCGCCGGAGAGAAGCGCGACGTCGATCCGACAAGAGCGCCGGGCCTCTTGTTGACATGCGCGCCGGAGGAGCCAAGCGACTTGCCGTCAGACGCGGTAGGTTGCCCCGCGTTCACTTTCGTGAGCTGCGGCAAGTCCGATGGCCCAGCCGTAAAAACTTCAAACCAGATGTGCCGGAAAAGTATGATGGCAGGGCGCATCCGTCGAGTTCCTCAAGATCTACACCATCGCGGTGCAAGCTGCGGGGGACGGGACGACAAGATCCTCGCCAACTACTTGCCGCCGTGCTCAAGCCCAACGTCGGATCTTGGCTCATGCACTTGCCGGACAGCTCCATATCCTCTTGGGCACATCTGTGCCATAAGTTTGTTAGGCGCCTTCACGGTGGCCACAAGCCCCATGGCTAAGAGAGTGACCTTCATCTCGCTAGCCCTGGAAGGAAGGAGAGTCCTCGCGCAAGTTCATTCAGAGATTCAGGCTGTGCACTACAACATCCTAGATGTCCAACCTGCCCGGTGATCAGGTAGCGTTTCATCGAGAACATGCGGAACCGCAGGATGAGGGAGGAGATGGTGATGTGCAAAGTCAAGGACGTCGATGAGCTGTACGCCTTGGCGAAAAAGTGTGCACGCTACCGAGGAAGGGAGGAGACTCCTGTGAGAGAATGCGTAAGCAGGATCTCGACAGTTAGGAGACCGCCCGGCAAAGAAGAGCCGCGGTGAGGCAACAGGAAGAAGAAAGGTAGAGAAGTGCTAGCTGTTGAGCAGTCCCGCAACGGAGGTGGCGACAAGAACGCCAAGGTTGGTGGCTCCAACAAGGAGGTTGCCGCTGACGCCAACCACCAGTCGGTGGCGGCCGCCGACAAGCAGGACGGCTCCGGCAAGCAGTACTGCAAGATCCACCGCACCAAGGGCCACGACCTCCGTATCTGCAAGAAGGTCGAGCAGCTTGTCGTACAGCAGAGGGCTGAGTACGAGCGGCGCGACAAGGAGAAGGCCCAGGAAGGTGCCGGGGAGTAAGCAAGAAACGCCCCGCCGGGGAGGACACCGCGTCAAGGCCAAGCAGCGGCAAGGAGACAGACCTCCCCGCGGTCGCGACAAGGATGAAGATGATGACGACGACGAAGATATGGAAGACGACGACGCCGATGAGCAGGAGTTTCAGAAAGCCACGGAGGTCCTCTGCGTTGACGGAGGTGCTTCCCTGCATACCTCCCACCGCCAACTCAAGCAATGGATGCGGAGGTCAATGCAGCGGAACCATCCGTGAAGTCACGCAAGCCTCGGTGGTCCGGACGCCTATCGCCTTTGATATTGAGGATCACCCTGATCGCATAATCAGCGGTCGGGTGCTTGCCGATGTTGGTCTCACCAACCATCCGCAACCTCAAGGTCACCAAGATGCTAGTTGACGGCGGGCTGGCTTGAATCTGATCTCCTCCGCGGTGCTCCAAAAGCTTCAAATCCTCGACAAAGAAGCTCGAAGAGACCGGCACCTTCCAAGGAATCAATCCGGAAGGAGCAAGTCAAGGGGAAGATTACGCGTTCGTAACGTTTGGCAGCGAGCTGAACTTTAGGACCGAGAGGGTCACATTCGACGTTGCCGATTTCCCATTGCCTTACAATGGGATACTTGGCCGCCCAAAGACTCGCCAAGTTCATGGCAGCCTCTCACTACGCCTACAACTTACTCAAGATGCCAGCCCGATAAGCGTCATCTCCGTCCATGGCGACAAGAAGGATGCCCTTATTTGTGCCGACAAAATCTACCGATGCAGCAGCCACGACAGATTGCCAAACACTTGCCGCTGAAGCTCCCGGGGGGAAGAAGACAAAGTCCAAGTCCGGCAAGAGCTCTGATGCCCACTCCGGCAAGCGCACCTCTTCGGAGTGCTGCGCTACCATCGAGCTACATTGGCAAGTGCAAGAAGAAGATGGTAGCTCCGCCAAAGACCAAGAAGGTGCCCGCCAAGGAGGACGGCACTGGTGGTACCTTCACCATTAGTGCCTCTCTCGACCCTAAATAGGAAGGCGCGCTCGTTGCTTTCCTGTGGGCGAATGTCGACATGTTTGCATGGCAACCGTCTGACATCCCCGTGTTCCTGTGAAAGTGATTGAGCACCGCCTGGCCGCTTGTCCTCATGCGCCGCCTGTCAAGCAAAAAGTCGAAGCAAGCAAAGGAGCGCCAAGAATTCATAGCGAAGAGATCAAGAAACCGGAAGCAGCAGGCCTTGTCGAGGAGTGCTCCATCATACGTGGTTGGCCAATCACGTAGTCGTGCGCCAAAGCAAATGGAAAATGGAGACTTTGTATTGACTTCACGGATGTTAATAAAGCTTGTCCCAAAGATCCATTTCCTTACCGCGCATCGACCAGATTGTTGACTCCACGGCTGGATGTGATTTGCTTTTCGTTTCTTGATGCATACTCAGATACCATCGGATCTTCATGGCTGAAGAAGATGAGGAGAAGACCGCATTCATTACACCATGTGGCACATCTTTGTTTCGTCACGGATGCCTTTCGGTTTGAAGAATGTTGGATCAACATTTGCAAGGGTAATCCATGACGCTTTTGAGCCGCAAATGCACAGAAATGTAGAAGCCTACATGGATGACATAGTGGTCAAAAGCAAGGACAAAGCAACTCTGGTTCAAGATTTGGACGAGACATTTGCAAATCTGCGCAAGATCAACCTCAAGCTCAACCCCGAGAAGTGCGTGTTTGGAGTTCCTTCCGGCAAGCTTCTCGGGTTCTTCGTGTCTCAGCGAGGAATTGAAGCCAATCCTGACAAGATCAAGGCCGTTGAGCAGATTGAAGCACCAAAGCACGTCAAGGATGTACGAAGGCTTGCCGGTTGCGTAGCTGCTCTCAGCAGGTTTATTTCTAGGTCTGCTGAGCGCGCCCTACCATTTTTCAAGATTTTGAAAAAGGCAGGTCCAATGAAATGGACTCCCGAAGCGGAGGCTGCGCTGTAGGACTTAAAGAGATACCTGTCCTCCACTCCAACACTTGTCGCACCTAAACCACAAGAGAAGTTGCTGCTATATATAGCAGCAACCTACCAAGTGGCTAGTGCTGCGTTATTAGCGGAGAGGCAGGCGGATGACGAGCCAAAGAACCACGGCAAGCACATCCAATGACAAGCGGGGGCTTCGCCGACAAGCTCTGGTCCCGACAAGGGCGAATCCGCAGACGCATGAACAGATGCGAAAAGGATGGTGCAGCGCCCAGTTTACTTTGTCGGGCCTCTCCTGCAGGGGCTAGGTCAAGGTACTCGTGTGCAGAAATTGCTTCGGCCTCCTCATGGCCTCGAGAAAGCTGCGCCATTACTTCCAAGCACATGAGATCACAGCTTGTCACTCGCTTTCCGCTCAAGAGGATACTGCAGAATCCAGAGGCAACAGTGGATTGTCGAGTGGGCACTGGAACCGCTAAGCTTTGGTCTCAAGTTCGAAAGCACTTCAACTATCCAAAGAAGAGCATTGGCGTAATTCATAGCGTAATGGACGCCAACGCCAGATGAAGAGATTCCGGAGACGAGCATTCCCGTCAAGGAAGCAAGCGAGAGTGGCTAATGTACTTTGATGGTGCCTTCTCGCTGCAAAGGCGCCGGTGCCCGGCGTCGCTTATCGCACCCACCGGAGAGCACCTCAAGTACGTAGTCCGGATGCACTTTCCCAAGGAGCAAGCAACAAACAATACCGCAGAGTATGAAGGTTTGCTTGCCGGTCTCGAGATCGCAGGGACCTTGGGATCAAAAAGCTTATTGTCGAGGTGACTCGCAGCTTGTCGTCCGCCAAGTGAACAAAGATTATCGAGTCCGTTAATGGAAGCATACGTTGATGAAGTGAGGAAGCTAGAAGAGCACTTTGACGGCTCGCAAATGGAACATGTTCCAAGAGCTCGTAATGATATTCTTGACGGCCTGTCAAAGTCTGCGCTGCACTTAAGTTGCCTGTGGAACCAGGATTTTCGTGCTCAAGTGACTCAACCAACCGTAACACCATCAACTGGACAAAGCAAGAAGAGGAAGTTGATCTCTGGTGACTACTTTCCGGCAGAGCTTCCGAAGCCGCTGCTATGAAGGTCCCCAAGATCAACACCAACAAGGCTTGAGGGGCGATGCTGCTCCGACAAGCCCTGTGGTTTGTTTCGTTGAAGCGTACGCCCGACAAGTCTTGCTCCGGCAAGCTTGCCGGGAGCATCAAGCTCCGGCAGAGCCGCAGGTTCTTGCCGTAGAAGCTGATGTTCCGCAGCAAAGATATGTGCCTTTAGTCCTTGTTGTCGAGCCGCAAGCTCCAAAGATGGGCGCAGCCGATTGTCCTTTTCCTTCGACAGAGAACTTCCCAAGAACAAGAAGAAGCGGAAAGAGTAGCCCGGCAGTCAAGTATGTACTAGTTTGTCGACAGACATACATGCATGTAAGAAGACTCAACGGTGTTAAATTGAAGTGTATTCCCAGGGAAGATGGACAGAAGCTGTTAGCAGAGATACACGGAGGCATATGTGGTCACCACATTGGCGCAAGAGCACTTGCCGGCAAAGCTTTTCGGCAAGGTTTCTTCTGGCCGACAGCCCTCCAGGATGCAACTGCACAAGTAACCAAGTGTGAAGCGTGCGGTTCCATTCCAAACAGATACACCAGCCAGCTCAAGCTCTCCAGACGATCCCTTTATCCCGGCCCTTTCGGTCCGGGGGCTCGACATCCTCGGCCCTTTCCCCGAAGCCGTCGGGGCTTTGAGTACTTGTACGCCGCCATCGACAAGTTCACAAAGTGGCCGGAAGTGGAAGCGATGAGGAAGGTGACGGCACGGTCAGCAGTTCTTTCAGTCGATTGTTCCGCCGCTTCGAATCCCTAACAGGATCATCACCGACAACGGCACACAATTCTACGAAGTCGCACCTTCATGCAGTACGTCCAAGATCTTGGCGCCAAGGTCTGCTTTGCTTCTATCGCTCACCCGAGAAGCAACGGTCAAGCAGAAAGGGCAAATGCTGAAGTGCTGCGCGGGCTCAAGACCAGAACTTTCGACAGGCTGCACAAGTGCGGAAGAAACTGGATCGAGGAGCTGCCGATGGTTCTTTGGTCGATCAGAACGACGCCAAATCGAGCCACCGCCGGACACCTTTGCTCTAGTCTATGGAGCAGGCGCTTCTCCCACGGAACTCATATACGGATCGCCTCGAGTGCTCGCTTACGATGAGCTTGAGCAAGAGCAGCTGCGACAAGATGACGCGCTGCTCCTTGAGGAGGATCGTCTTCAGGTCATTTGCGAGCTGCTCACTACCGACAAGCTTTGCGTCGCTACCATAGCCGCAGTTAGTGCCGAAGTCTCGAGGAAGGCGACCTTGTTCTTTGGCGTGTTCAGTCCGCCAAGAATTCAAACAAGTTGACGCCAAAGTGGGAAGGCCCTTATCGGGTGAAACGAGTCACTAGGCCTGGCGCTGTCCGCCTTGAGACCGAAGATGGCATCCCGTGAGCAACTCCTGAACATCGAGCATCTTCGTAAGTTTTACCCATAGGCGCGGTTGCGGAACCTGTTCCGGCAACCACCTTTTGTACAAGTCTTGCCGCTGTTGCATGTAATCCTTTGTACAAAGCCGGGCGCAGACCCGATGCATCAAGAAAGCTCATGTGTTGCGCACAACTTGTCAAATTCATGCTTTCATCATTTTATTGCATGTTTTGGCTAACACTTTGTGCAGCAACCACACCGTAAGCAAAATCGAGCACTGGGCTCCATAACTTTATTTTCTTCTTTCTCTTTTCTCAAAGAAAGGAAGGCTCCCTCGCGCACAAGTTAACCAGTGGGGAAGGAGAAGATAATACTATGAACCAGGCACCGCCGAGGAACTTTCGCCTTATCGGGAAGCAAGAGACAGAAAAGCTAAGTTGCCAAAGTTTGAGCAATCAATTTTTAAACTTTTAAGTTATCTTCCTCGAACGATAGTACTTTGTATGGAAAACCTGTGCGCAGAGAAACCAACTCGCAGGCTAGTCGCGCCCTTACTTTGTTTCGAGTCCGCTCAACAACTTAAGTGAGCTGCGGCTAGTCGCGATAAGGTTGCTTGTCGGAGGCGGCACTGCCAGCAGGCTGCTGACGTTCCGCACTCAGCGCTCGCGTCAAAGGTGCCCGCACCGACAGGTCCCCCAAATGCGTAGGGCAGAAACGTACAAAGGAAGGAATCAAGTAGAGGAAATAACGTTGCATTGATCGCCTAAGATAGAGTATATTACAAAATAACTTGTCGCTGATCTAACAAAGTGTTCTAAACATGATCAGCAGCGACAAGGGAAAGATAAAATTGGCGGCCTTGTCCACGCGGTCGCCATCAATCCGCTTGATCTTGTTCACCTTGTCCACAATGGGTGCGACAAGGGCTTTGAGCTCCTCCACGTTGGCATCTGGCGGCAAGGATCTGAGGACGCCGTTAAGGTTGAGGCCCGGATTGCGGAAGGCCACCTTTATCAACACCTTCTCGAGGGCTCCTCGCAGATCTGGCGTGATTCTCGGCCAGCTGCTTTGGGACCTCTTCCCGAGTCGGCTGGAGGCCCGCCACCACGCCTTTTAAGAATAAACTGAGTTTGGCGCTGGGTTGGAGATGCTCACGGAGGAGTATGCAAGGTCCGCCATCCCCAGCTCCATCGACTTGTTGTGGATGTCGCCAGCGGTGTCCACAAGACCTTCATCAAAGGCTCCACACTCTCCCTCAAGGCGCTCTGGGTGGATACAACATTCGCTAGCAGCTCCTCCTTGGCCTTGATCGTCTCCAACAGGCCCACTTCCCGCTCTCTGGCGCCGTCCAACGTCTGCGTCAGAGTGGTCAGCTTCAGCTCAAGATCCGCCTTGGAATCTTTGGCGGTGTCGAGCTCCTTGCCCCTATCGGCGAGACGGCCCTGCAGCTCGCCAAGAGTGTAGGCGTCCTTCTCGCGTTCGTGCTTGAGCGCGGCAAGCTCCTCGCCACTCTTCTTGAGGCTGGCCTCCAGGCTGTGCCACCTTCGCCTTCAACTCTTCCTTGGCGGCCTCGGCGGCTGCGGCAAGATCCTTTGCTTCCTTAAGCGCCCCACCAGTGACTCCTCGCTGCAAGGTCTTCTTCGTGGCTGTCCAGGTTGACCTTCCGCTGCGCCAGCTCGCTTTCTGCTGGAGCTTCTCGGCAGCCAGCGCTGCTCCTCCTCACTGCGGCCTTCTCAAGGATGAAGGCCGTGCGCTCTTCTGCAAGTTGCCCCAGCGCTTCGCTACGTCGCGGAGAGTTTCTTGGTTGGCGCCCGAGCTCTTCTGCTTTCTCCATGTCCGCTCCTGCCCTCGCGACAAGTGCTTCCCGGGACTCCAACTTGGCTTGCCGGGCGGTAGAGCGACAATAGCCTCTTCAGTTGCTCCTCCTCAGACTTCGCCACGCTGCTGCTTGGCGCGTCCACCAGCGTCAGCCCAGCGGAGGCGAGTAGCTCGCCGTCGAAGGTCTCTCCTTCGACCGGCGCCCTGGAGCTCGGCTCCCAGGGGAGTTTGATGAAGACACCCTCGCCGGCCTTCAGGTAGGCGCCGGGCTGGGGCTCCTTGGAGCCTGACGCTGCAGCAGCGGCGGGGGAGTCGGCTGTCGGTGTAGCGCCTGGCGCTCCTGCGGCCTCAGGGCCGTCGGTCGTCGCCCGACCCTCGCCCGGCTTCTGCGTCGGCAGCCTCGGTGGCCTTCTCGCCAACAAAGCTCGTCGGCGGCGGCCTCTTCTTCCACAAAGAACGACCTCTTCTTCCACGACGGCGGCGGCCTCGTCGGTGTTGCCGCGCGCTTCCTCCTCGCCCGGCAGCCTCGACCTCCATCGGCTCAAGGCCGACGAAGAAAGAGCAGTCCAGCAAATGTTCAAAAAGAGAAACAAAAGAGAACAAGCCCAAGGGAGATTTTCGTGTAAGGAAATTACCTGCAACGGGATCCGCAGCCACGGCCTCGACCACTGGAGGGTCACTGGCGCTGTCCCGTGCCGGGGTAGCCTCCCTTGCCGGAGTGGCCTCCCTTGTCGGAGGGCGCTCCCTTGCCGGAGAATCCTCCCTTGGCGGCGTAGTGGCAGCAGACAGGATTTCGGGGGCGGCTTTCGGGCCCTCCTGATGAGGCTGCTCTGCTCCTACACAGGCAAACGATCGGTATCAACGAAGAAGGAGCACCCCGCACACCTAATAGTAAAAAACCGCACACTTACTTTGGGGGCTGTGCTGGGGCTGCTCGAGGAAGGGTTGCCGGTCCGGCAAGGGGTCTCAGACGCCTCCTCTGTTGCCACGGGTGGATCGTCCTCAACGACGACCGTCGGGATCTTGGCCCTCTTCGACGCTCTCTAGGCTAGCGTCCTGAAAAGGAAAGAGTTCAGAACGAAGCAAATCAGATTCAAGATGAGGCAATAAAATTGAAGAAATACAAGCACAATCTCAAAAGCTTACTCTTCATCTTCCTCCTCGGAGCTGAGCGTGGAGAAGTCAAACTCTGGCTCGCCTCCGGTGCGACGGGGCGGAGGAGTGGGCTCTCTTGGCCGCTTGGTGGAGGCGTCGGCGGTGGCCTGGGAAGATCCCGCCCCAGTTGTCGCAGCAGTGTGAGGCACTCCCGCGGCAACATCGCTTGCCCATGAGCGCTGTCAGCAGTCTTTGCTTCTTGTGGGCGATCTGCCGCCCGACTCGTCTCCGCCTTGCGGAGACACCTCTTCAGCGGAGCCGGGCTCACTGGCGGCAAGTCATTTGGGTGGTGGAGAAGAAGCGCCCTCGGCGGGTCCACTCGACCCGGCCTCGGGCTCGACAAGCTCGTCCTCGCCGGCAATCTCCCTTCGCTCGGCAAGGCTTGCCGCCTTCGTAGCGTCCGCCTCTTCCACGGTGTACCCGAAGGCTCCAGCGGCAGCGGCTGCTGCCGCCTCCTCCACCCTGGTGGCAATACGCGCCATCTCCTCGTCGGTGGTGTCGCGAGTGAGCCTTTTCTGCTCGTCGGAGCAGATCGGCACTTCTTCCAAGTCGTCGAAGAACTGCTGCACGACCTCGTCGGGGGGCTCCTGCCAGGTTGGAACGATCCCATGGGAATCGCACAATGGCATCATGGCGCGGATGCGGTCGAGCGCCGAGTTGTTGCACAATGGGACGACCCCCCCTCGGCAACCTAAACCACTCAGGGTGATCGGGGTCGTTCTTGAACAGCTCTAGCAAGATCGCATCCAGCTCCAAGACGATGAAATTCCATTCAGGCCCGAGCGCAACCTCATGATGTCGCCGCATTTTGGAACTCCCAAGCAGGCCTCCTCCTCTCCTGCAAGGGAAGCGTCTGGCGAAGGAAGTCTGCGCCAACCGCGCCTCTGGTTAGTCCGGCAAGCCCGAGGCGCAAAATCCGGTCACAACTATCTTCAACCTAGCATCCTCCGCGCCAAGTTACTCCAATCTCTGTCGCGCACTATTGGGGTTTGGCGCCGCGGCGATCGAAGGGCTGCGGGTTCTCCTCTCGACCCAACACCAATTGGCTCTCCACTCCTCCCACTTGTTGCGGAACTCTCCTTCCAGATAGGCTTCTTTCTTGCCGATCCTGGAGACCCAAAGCTATCCCTCGGCAAGTGGCTCTCCTCTCTCAACACGGGCACGAAGAAGTGGCGGAGAGTGCCACATTTGGGTGGATCTCGACAAAGTTTTCGCAAAGGTGTGCGAAACTGCCATGGTCAAGACGGCGTTGGGGGTGAAATCAAGGAGGCGGAGGCCATATGTGTTCATGATATCGCAGAAGAACTTCGGAAAAAGGCGGGCAAAGCCCGCAATAGAAGAAAAGGGCAAAGAAGGGTACCCAGTTGGGGCCAAATCAAGCGGAGGCGGGAGTACCTTCGATGCGCGGATGTGCACGCTGCGTCTCCGTCGACCAAAAGAGATAGAAGACATCCCGCAGCTCCTTTGGCGCCGAAATGAGGGAGAAGATGGCCCGCTCTTGCGCAACGCCGCTGAAGCCGCCTCGGCCGACTTGACGCCCTTCTCCTTGTTGGCTTTGAGCCATGGCGAGGGCGGCGGAGGAGGCCGACGGCGGTGAGTGCGCTTGTGGTGAAAGGGGCGGGCGCCGCTCTCTTCGTGACCGGAGAAGAAGGGGGGCGGCGGTGGTTTTCTTGACAAGACAACAATGGCGGAGTGGACGGCCTGCCCTGTTTCCCCGCTTATAAAGAGGGGAGGGGCGGACGTTCCGCTTTTCCTAATAAAGAAACCCCCCGACCACGCCCACGATCTTCGCCACGACGCCACGTTCGGTGCGTGCCGTTAGTGGGGGGTAAATGGTGGGTCCGGGCGAGTTGCGGCGTGATCGAGGCCGCGTGTGACCGTGCCTGTTTTGGGCCTGGCCCGGCAGGTCGGCACGATGTCTGACCCAGGCCGGGGGCTCCTGCCGGTGTACTAGAGTAGGGGTACCCTAGTATCCCGTGCTGATGCCTGCAGACAGATTCTGACACCAGCGGCGAGGGTTTACTGGTCATCGCCAAGATCCTCCGTGGCTCCTTTGGAGCCATTCGAGAACAAAGTATTTGACTAATATGACAAGGCCCGGGCAAGGCCATTCAAGGCATGCAGAAGACAGGGCCCCGGCAAGAGGAGCTTGCCGGGAAGGCTCGGAGCGCGACAAGCCTCCGGACGCGACAAGGATTCGGCCGCGGCAAGGCGCTTGCCGCGGCAAGCAACCTCTCTCCGTCTCCGCTCCAGCTCATCCAGCAACGTGTCGCCATGGGACCATTCCATGCGCGCGTGTCAAGAGGCTGTGCAGCCAGCGGAGAGCAGCGATAAGCGGCACTGACAAGCTTGCCATCGTGGCGAGCGGTGGCGCACCTGACGGTCTCTGTTGCACTGTTTGGGCGACACAGACGGGCATTTATTGCTTTTGTCCCTTGCCGTCAGAGTTAGGTATTTTGCATCTTTATCGCTCGAGTAGGTGTACCAACTCCTGTTTTTACATTTGTACCCTCGCCTATGTTGCCACCTGCGGAGACCCCTTGAGTATATAAAAGGAGGCCCATGCGCAACGTAGAAAGGGTTCGGTTCATTCGACTCACTCGAGACCAGATACGTCACGCTAGGTTTTGTAGCTCCCATTGCTCCCTAGCAAGAACACAATACATCAAACAAGCAGCAGTAGGAGTTTTATCTCTCCGGAGAGCTCCGAAGCTGGGTAAACTGCTCGTGTGCCTCGCCTCGATCCGCTCTTCGTGCGATCTCCGCCCCCCTCCGAACCACAAGGGGCCTGGTCCGCCAGCCCCATAGGTGTTCGTGGGTACGATCAGCCTCCCTGACAAACAGAAAAAGGGTTTCCAGACGAAGATCTAGGCGCTTGAATCGCCTGATTCCGATAAACGAGCGAAAAGATAAACTAAAACGAAAATCGAATCAGAAATGCGATAAAAAATAATCACGGAAAATCCGAGAAAAAGGAAAAAACTGACGAGCAGGCTAACGAACGAACGTTCGCTGTTTGCGGCTAACGAGTAAACACCGTTCGTTAAAACGAACATACGCTAAATAAACTAAACCGAGAAAACCGGCGAGCCGATCTAAAAAAACGAACTAGGGTTTTCAAAAAAACGGATCGGTTTTAGAATAAAACCGAAGGGTGGCGGCTGCGGCGTATATACCACCGGTGAGGCCCCGGCGAGGCGGGGCGGCTCCGGCGAGCTGGGGCTGCGCAAGCGGCAAGCGGGCGGCGTCTTGGCAAAGGGCGGCGGCGCTGGCGCTAAGGCGCCGACGCGGCGGGCGAAGGGGCGGGCGCGGCAGGCGGCGGGGTTCATGGTGGTGGGGGCTCCGGGGGCGGCGTATTTAAAGTAGGGGGTTGCTTGGGGGAGGGGGCAAGGCGGCGCGGGGAGGAGTCCCGGCCGGACTCGGGGTCGGGCGGCGGCGCTGGCGCGGTCTCCTGGAGGGAGACGAGGCGCGGGGCGGTGGACTGGCTCGGTTGGGCTTCGGCCTAGTCGGGTGCTGGAGTTTTTTTTTAAATAATTTCACCGGAACTTAAATAAATTGTAGAAAATAAAATAAAAATCTAAAAATGCCAAAACAAATTTTCACCGTCTAAATAAAATATTTAGAACAAGATGAACATTTTCTTGGCCCTAAAATGCAACTTTGAAAAACGTGCAATTTTTCTAATTCAAATAAAACAGCAATAAACTCTGAATAAAATCAAATATTTGATTTTAATATTTTTCCACCAATATTTCAATTATTTTGGAGAAGTCATATTATCTCCTCTCATATATTTTAATATGAAATATTTTCAGAGAGAAAAATAATTAAAACCAAAATCCTCGTTTCAATATTTGATAAAATTCAAATATGAAAACAATGTAATCCCCAACTCTCTCCGAGGGTCCTTGAGTTGCTTAGGATTTCAAGGATCGCGAAACGAAATGCAGTAAAATATGATATGCATGGATGATCTATGTATAACATTCCAAATTGAAAATTTGGGATGTTACAGATTTGCAATGAATCAAGAGTGACATGTATGAAAGAATTATGAATGGTGGCTTTGCCACAAATACGATGTCAACTACATGATCATGCGAAGCAATATGACACTGATGGAGCGTGCCATAGTAAACAGAATGGTGGTAAGTTGCATGGAAATATATCTCGGAATGGCTATGGAAATGCCATAATAGGTAGATATGGTGGCTGTTTTGAGGAAGGTATATGGTGGGTGTATGACACCGACGAAAAGTGTCTTGATGTCGTAGAGGCTAGCAATGGTGGAAGGAAGAGAGTGCGTATAATCCATGGACTCAACATTAGTCATAAAGAACACATATACTTATTGCAAAAATCTACAAGTTATCAAAGCAAAGTATTACGCGCATGCTCCTAGGGGGATAGATTGGTCGGAAAAGACCATCGTCATTCCCCGATCGCCACTCATAAGGAAGACAATAAATAAATAAATCATGCTCCGACTTCATCACATAACGGTTCACCATACGTGCATGCTACGGGAATCACAAACGTTAACACAAGTATTCCTCAAATCCACAAGTACTCAACTAGCATGACTCTAATATCACCATCTTTATATCTCAAAACAATTATCAAGCATCAAACTTCTCATAGTATTCAACACACTCATAAGATAATTTTTACTAATCTTGGATGCCTATTACTTTAGGACTAATTTCTCAATTTAAGCAAATTACCATGCTGTTTTGTAGGACTCTCAAAATAATATAAGTGAAGCATGAGAGAACAATAGTTTCTATAAAACAAATCCATCACTGTGCTCTAAAAAATATAAGTGAAGCACTAGAGCAAAAACTATATAGCTCAAAAGATATAAGTGAAGCACATAGAGTATTCTAATAAATTCCGAATCATGTGTGTCTCTCTCAAAAGGTGTGTACAGTAAGGATGATTGTGGTAAACTAAAAATCAAAGACTCAAATCATACAAGACGCTCCAAGCAAAACACATATCATGTGGTGAATAAAAATATAGCTCCAAGTAAAGTTACCGATGGAAGTAGATTTAAAGAAGGGATGCCTTCCGGGCATCCGCAAGCTTTGGCTTTTTGGTGTCCTTAGATTATCTTGGGGTGCCATGGGCATCCCCAAGCTTAGGCTCTTGCCACTCCTTGTTCCATAATCCATCAAATCTTTTACCCAAAACTTGAAAACTTCACAACACAAAACTTAACAGAAAATCTCGTGAGTCTGCTAGCTTAAAGAAAACAAAACACCACTTCACGGTACTGTAATGAACTCATTATTTATTTATATGGGTGTAAACCTACTGTATTCAAACTTCTCTATGGTTTATAAACTATTTTATTAGCCATAGATTCATCAAAATAAGCAAACGACACACGAAAAACAGAATCTGTCAAAAACAGAACAGTCTGTAGTAATCTGTGACTAAGTCAAACTTATGGAACTCCAAAAAATCTACAAAAATAGAAAGACCTAGAATTTTTTTTTATTGATCTGATGCAATTGGAATCAGTATTTTATCTCGTTCTGGTGATTTTCAACAATTGTTTTCGTGAACAGAATGTTTTTGGAAATTTCAGCAAGGTCAAATAACTATCATCCAAGAATATCCTATAGGTTTAACTTGGCACAAACACTAATTAAAACATAAAAACAAATCTAACCATAGGCTAGATAAAATATTTATTCCTAAACAGAAGCAAAAAGCAAAAAAAACTAAAATAAAATTGGGTTGCCTCCACAAGCGCTATCGTTTAACACCCCTAGCTAGGCATAAAAGCAAGGATAGATCTAGGTATTGCCATGTTTGGTTTTAGGGAAGAAAAGAGCAAACTTATTATCTATGAAATTCATATTTATATTTTGATAAAGCACGTGGCTATTAATGGTAGAAGAAAGATTAAGGATGTTATGGAAATTTGCATCTAAGCTAGCCTTCATCTCTTTGATAGATTCGTTTTGGTAGGAGAGAACAAGAGATGTAGATTCAAATTTCTCATTCATGGGGTGCCCAAATATGGTCTTCATCTTTTCATAATTATATACGGCATCCCCTTCAAGAAAACCTTCTTCAAAGATAGAATCTAAAACATGCTTAAACTAAGAAGGTAGGGCAACATAAAAGCTCTTTAAGTAAACTTCAATTTGGTATTGGGGCACATAGCTAGCCCAGATCCTTAATAGTCTATCCCAAGCATCTTTTAAAGATTCATCGAGTAAATAACGAAAAATTCCGGAATCATCTTCATCAAAATTATTAAGACTTTCATTGATAACTCCGGCAGATTTTTCCATAGTATCTTTATTTATGAGTTTAGATAGAATAACAGGATTGTCTAAAGTGCTAAAACTCGGGAGAGAAACCCCAACCATTTTTGATTCCGTCATGGCGAGAGGAAGGCGAGCGAAAAGAGAGGGCGAATAAAATGGCTAGGGTGAAATGGGGGAGAGGAAAATGAGAGGCAAATGGCAAATAATGTAATGCGAGGGATAAGAGTTTGTGATGGGTACTTGGTATGTCTTGACTAGACTTGACTTCGCGTAAGCCTCCCCGGCAACGGCGCCAGAAATGGCTCGTTGTCAGGAGTCAAATCTTGACTTGACTTCGCGTAAGCCTCCCCGGCAACGGCGCCAGAAATCCTTCTTGCTACCTCTTGAGCACTGCGTTGGTTTTCCCTTGTAGAGGAAAGGGTGATGCAATAAAGTAGCGTAAGTATTTCCCTTAGTTTTTGAGAACCAAGGTATCAATCCAGTAGGAGATCACGCACGAGTCCCTCGCACCTACACAAACAAATAAGAACCTCGCAACCAACGCGATAAAGGGGTTGTCAATCCCTCAACGGTCACTTACGAGAGTGAGATCTGATAGATATGATAAGATAATATTTTCGGTATCTTTATGATAAAGAGAAATAAAGATGCAAAATAAAATAAAAGGCAAAAGAAATAACTAAGTGTTGGAAGATTAATATGATGGAAAATAGACCCGGGGGCCATAGGTTTCACTAGTGGCTTCTCTCAAGAGCATAAGTATTACGATGGATGAACAAATTACTGTCGAGCAATTGATAGAATTGAGCATAGTTACGAGAATATCTAGGTATGATCATGTATATAGGCATCACGTCCGTGACAAGTAGACCGACTCCTGCCTGCATCTACTACTATTACTCCACACATCGACCGCTATCCAGCATGCATCTAGAGTATTAAGTTCATAAGAACAGAGTAATGCTTTAAGTAAGATGACATGATGTAGAGGGATAAACTCATGCAATATGATATAAACCCCATCTTTTTATCCTCGATGGCAACAATACAATACGTGCCTTGCTGCCCTAACATCCTTTGGGAAAGGACGCGCAAGATTGAACCCAAAGCTAAGCACTTCTCCCATTGCAAGAAAGATCAATCTAGTAGGCCAAACCAAACTGATAATTTGAAGAGACTTGCAAAGATAACCAATCATACATAAAAAGAATTCAGAGGAGATTCAAATATT
Organism: Aegilops bicornis; assembly: GCA_021605145.1. NCBI lineage: Eukaryota > Viridiplantae > Streptophyta > Magnoliopsida > Poales > Poaceae > Aegilops > Aegilops bicornis. The sequence continues at coordinate 572,960,181 of CM038670.1, read as the reverse complement.
GTTCATAGATAATCTTGATCATAAACCCACAATTCATCGGTCTCAACAAACACACCGCAAAAGAGGATTACATCGAATAGATCTCCACGAGAATCATGGAGAACTTTGTATTGAGATCCAAAGAGAGAGAAGAAGCCATCTAGCTAATAACTATGGACCCGAAGGTCTGAGGTAAACTACTCACACATCATCGGAGAGGCTATGGTGTTGATGTAGAAGCCCTCCATGATCAATGCCCCTCCGCAGAAAGGCGTCGGAAAAGGCCCCAAGATGGGATCTCACGGCATGTAAGGTTGCGGCGGTGGAAATAGGTTTTTGGCTCCGTATCTGATAGTTTGGGGGTACGTAGGTATATATAGGAGGAAGAAGTATGTCGGTGGAGCAACATGGGCCCCACGAGGGTGGAGGGCGTGCCTAGGGGGTAGGCGTGCCCCCCTGCCTCGTGCTCTCCTGGTAGATTTCTTTACGTAGCCTCCAAGTCCTCTGGATCACGTTTGTTCCGAAAATCATGTTCCCGAAGGTTTCATTCCGTTTGGACTCCGTTTGATATTCTTTTTCTGTGAAACATTGAAATAGGCAAAAAACAACAATTTGGGCTGGGCCTCCGGTTAATAGGTTAGTCCCAAAAATAATATAAAAGTGTATAATAAATCCCATTAAACATCCAAAACAGAATTGAATATAGCATGGAACAATCAAAAATTATAGATACGTTGGAGACGTATCAGGGGGCGCCGCCCCCTTCCCCTAGTCCAATTCGAACCCATGGGGGGGGGCACCTCCCCTTGGCGTGCCTCCTATTTTCCCGTATGGCCCAATAAGGCCCATTACTTCTCCCGGTGAATTCCCGTAACTCCCCGGTACTCCGAAAAACACCCGAATCACTTGGAACCTTTCCGATGTCCGAATATAGCCTTCCAATATATGAATCTTTACCTATCGATCATTTTGAGACTCCTCGTCATGTCTGTGATCTCATCCGGGATTCCGAACAAACTTCGGTCATCAAATCACATAACTCATAATACAAATCGTCATCGAACATTAAGCGTGTGGATAATTATGTCGGATGGCATTCATCATGCAACAGTCATAACACAGGGTGACATAGAACTAGCTCCAATTCATAAATATAATGTAGGCATGTATTCCGAATATAGTCATATATGCTTATGGAAAAGAACTTTCATGACATCTTTTGTCCTACCCTCCCCAGCAACGGCGCCAGAAAAAGGTCTTGATAACCCACAAGTATAGAGGATCGCAACAGTTTTGGAGGGTAGAGTATTCAACCCAAATTTATTGATTCGACACAAGGGGAGCCAAAGAATATTTTCAAGTATTAGCAGTTGAGTTGTCAATTCAACCACACCTGAAAGACTTAATATCTGCAGCAAAGTATTTAGTAGCAAAGTAGTATGGAAGTAACGGTAACAGTGGCAAAAGTAACAGTAGCAGTTTTGTAGCAATGGTAACAGTGGCAACGGAAAAGTAACTTAGCAAAGATCAATATGAAACGAGCTCGTAGACAATGGATCAATGATGGATAATTATGTCGGATGGCATTCATCATGCAACATGTATAACATAGGATGACACCGAACTAGCTCAAATTCATCAATATAATGTAGGCATGTATTCCGAATATAGTCATACGTGTTTATGGAAAAGAACTTGCATGACATATTTTGTCCTACCCTCCCGTGGCAGCGGGGTCCTATTGGAAACTATGGGATATTAAGGCCTCCTTTTAATAGAGTACCAAACCAAAGCATTAGCACTTAGTGAATACATGAAATCCTCAAACTACGGTCATCACCGGGAAGTGTCCCGACTATTATCACTCCGGGGTTGCCGGATCATAACACGTAGTTGGTGACTATAACTTGCAAGATAGGATCAAGAGCACAAGTATATTCATGAAAACATAATAGGTTCATATCTGAAATCATGGCACTCGGACCCTAGTGAGAAGCATTAGGCATAGCAAGGTCATAGCAACATCGATCTTAGAACATAGTGGATACTAGGGATCGAACCCTAACAAAACTAACTCGATTACATGGTAAATCTCATCCAACACGGTCCAGCAAGCCTACGATGGAATTACTCACGCATGGCGGTGAGCATCATGAAATTGGTGATGAAGGATGGTTGATGATGACAATGGCGACGGATTCCCCTCTTCGGAGCCCAAAACGGACTTCAGATCTGCCCTCTAGAGGAAGAATAGGGCTTGTCGGTGGCTCCATATAGTAAAACGTGATGAATCCTTCTCTCTGGGTTTTTTCTCCCCAAACGTGAATATATGGAGTTGGAGTTGAGGTTGGTGGATGTCCAGGGGGCCCACAAGGATAGAGGGCACACCCCAGGGGTGGGCGCGCCCCCACCCTTGTGGCCAGGGTGTGGCCCCCCTTCGGTTGATTCTTTTGCCAATATTTTTTTATTTATTCCAAAACTTATCTTCGTGAAGTTTCAGGTCATTCCGAGAACTTTTATTTCTGCACAAAAATAACACCATGGCAATTCTGTTGAAAACAGCGTCAGTCCGGGTTAGTTCCATTCAAATCATGCAAGTTAGAGTCCAAAACAAGGGCAAAAGAGTTTGGAAAAGTAGATACGATGAAGATGTATCATAGGATAGAAGCAAATTTCCCTCAAGTGGATGACCTAAGCTTTATCAATCCGTGGGAGGAATAGGATGAAGATGGTTTCTCTCAAACAACCCTGTAGTCAAATACAAGAAATCTCCTGTGTCCCCAACACACCCAATACAATGGTAAATTGTATAGCTGCACTAGTTCGACGAAGAGATGGTGATACAAGTGTAGTATGAATAGTAGATATAGGTTTTTGTAATCTGAAAATAAAAAAGCAAGGTAGCAAGTGATAAAATGGAGCATAAAAGATATTGCAATGCTTGAAAACAAGGCATAGGGTTCATACTTTCACTAGTACAATCTCTCAGCAGTGCTAACATAATTGAATCATATAACAATCCCTCAACGTGCGACAAAAAATCACTCCAAAGTTCTTATCTAGCGGAGAACATAAGATGAAATTGTTTGTAGGGTACGGAACCACCTAAAAGTTATCCTTTTCGATCAATCTATTGAGCTATTCTTATAAGTGCATGAACAACCCTAGAGTTCATACTAAAATAATACCATATGATACGCATCAACCAACTCTAATGTCACCTAGATACTCTGATGTCACCACAAGTATCCGTGAGTTAATTATACGATACACATCAAACAACTTCAGATTCATAATATTAAATCCAACACAAAGAACTTCAAAGAGTGCCCCAAGATTTCTACCGAAGAAAGTAGGACGAAAATGTGCGTCAACCCCTATGCATAGATTACCCCAATGTCACCTCAGGAATCCGCAAGTTGAGTGCCGAAACATACATCAAGTTAATCAATATAATACCCCATTTTCACCACGGGTATTCATATGCAAGACATACATCAAGTGTTCTCAAATCCAAAATATTGAATCCGATAATAGTGAAACCTCAAAGGTAAAAACTCAATTCATCACAACAAGATAGAGAGGGAGAAACACCATATGATCCAACTATATTAACAAAGCTAATGGTACATCAAGATCGTGCCAAATCAAGAACACGAGAGTGAGAGAGAGATCAAACACATAGCTACTAGTACATACCCTCAGCCCGAGGGTGAACTACTCCCTCCTCGTCATGGTGGCCGCCGGGATGATCAAGATGGCCTCCGGTGATGATTTCCCCCTTCAGTAGGGTGCCGGAACAGGGCTCCAGATGGTATTTGAAGGTACAGAGGCGTGCCGCGGCGGAGTCAAAGTTCTAGGGTTATTTCTGGTGGTTTCTCTGTTTACAGGATATTTTGGCATTGGTTTCACGCGAAGATGGGCCAGAGGGTGCCCACTACCCACGAGCCCACAGCAAAGGCCCCTGGTGCGCCCTGGTGGATATTGGCCACCTCCATCACCTTTGGGTCCACCCATGAAGCTTCTAGCGCCTCTTTTGTTCCAGAAAAATGGTCAAAAAGTTTTGCTGCATTTGGAGAACTTTTATTTCTGCACAAAAACAACACCACAGTATTTCTGCTGAAAACAACGTCCGTCCGGGTTATTTCCATTCAAATCATACCAAAAGCATATAGAATTGTTGTAAACATGGCACGAATACTTCATAAATTATAGATACGTTGGAGACTGATGACCCACAAGTATAGGGGATCTATCGTAGTCCTTTAGATAAGTAAGAGTGTCGAACCCAACGAGGAGCAGAAGGAAATGATAAGCGGTTTTCAGCAAGGCGTTTCAGCAAGCACTGAAATTATAGGTAACAGATAGTTTTGTGATAAGATAATTTGTAACGAGCAACAAGTAACAAAAGTAAATAAAGTGCAGCAAGATGGCCCAATCCTTTTTGTAGCAAAGGACAAGCCTGGAAAAACTCTTATATACAGAAAAGCGCTCCCGAGGACACATGGGAATTATTGTCAAGCTAGTTTTCATCACGTTCATATGATTCGCGTTCAGTATTTTGATAATTTGATATGTGGGTGGACCGGTGCTTGGGTGCTGTCCTTACTTGGACAAGCATCCTACTTATGATTAACCCCTATTGCAAGCATCCGCAACTACAAAAGAAGTCTTAAGGTAAACCTAACCATAGCATGAAACATATGGATCCAAATCAGCCCCTTACGGGCAACGCATAAACTAGGGTTTAAGCTTACATCACTCTAGCAACCCATCATCTACTTATTACTTCCCAATGCCTTCCTCTAGGCCCAAATAATGGTGAAGTGTCATGTAGTCGACGCGTTCACATAACACCACTAGAGGAGAGACAACATACATCTCATCAAAATATCGAAGCGAATACCAAATTCACATGACTACTAATAGCAAGACTTCTCCCATGTCCTCAGGAACAAACGTAACTACTCACAAAGCATATTCATGTTCATAATCAGAGGAGTATTAATATGCATAAAGGATCTGAACATATGATCTTCCACCAAATAAACCAACTAGCATCCACTACAAGGAGTAATCAACACTATTAGCAACCTACAGGTACCAATCTCAGACTTAGAGACAAGAGTTGGATACAAGAGATGAACTAGGGTTTGAGAGGAGATGGTGCTGGTGAAGATGTTGATGGAGATTGGCCCCCTCCCGATGAGAGGAGGCGTTGGTGATGACGATGGCGATGATTTCCCCTCCCGAGGGAAGTGTCCCGGCGAACAGCTCCGCCACAGACCCTAGATTGGTTCCGCCAAGGTTACGCCTCGTGGCGCGGAGTCTCGTCTGAAAGCCTGCTTATGATTTTTCTTGGACGAAAGACTTCATATAGCGTAAGATGGGCACCGGAGGGCCACCAGGGGCCCACGAGGCGCGCCTCACCCTCGTGCCTGTGGTGTGGGTCCCTCTGGTATTTTCTTCGCTCAAGATTTTTTATTATTTCTAAAAATAACTTCCGTGGAGTTTCAGGACTTTTGGAGTTGTGCGCAATAGGTCTCTAATATTTGCTCCTTTTCCAAATTTAATTCCATTTCAAGCATTCTCCTCCTTATGTAATCCTTGGAAAATAAGATAGAATATGCATAAGTATTGTGACATAATGCGTAATAACAACCCATAATGCAATAAATATCGATATAAAAGCATGATGCAAATTGGACGTATCAACTCCCCCAAGCTTAGACCTCGCTTGTCCTCAAGCGGAAGCCGATAGCGATAAATATGTCCACATGTTTAGAGGTAGAGGTGTCGATAAAATAAAATACAGACATGCGGGCATCATGATCATTCTTATAATAGGAACATATATGGCTATTGTCATATGATTTCTTATGCTCAAGTAATAATCTATTCACAATGTCAAGTATGAATCAGAAAAGTCTATGTCAGAGCTTTTCAGCAAGCCCACATACTCAACTATCATTTAGTCTTTCACAATTGCTAACACTCACGCAATACTTGTGGTTACGGAGTTTTAATCGGACACAGAGAAAGATAGAGGCTTATAATTTCGCCTCCCAACCTCTTACCTCACGGGTAATGTCAACAATAATAGCTCATGTTAACTTACATCCAATTAGATATATATATATATATATATATATATATATATATATATATATATATATATATATATATCAGGATTTTTCCAACACACTGTGCTTGCCAAAGGATAAAATGTAGAAAGAAAAGGTGAAGATCACCATGAATCTTGCATAAGGTAAGAGGTAAAAGTAAAAGATAGGCCCTTCGCAGAGGGAAGCAGTGGTTGTCATGCGCTTTCAGGGTTGGATGCACAAAATCTTAATGCGAAAGAACATCACTTTATATTGCCACTTGTGATATGAACCTTTATTATGCAGTCCGTCGCTTTTATTTCTTCCACATCACAAGATCGTATAAAGCTTATTTCCTCCACACTAATCAATCATACATATTTAGAGAGCAATTTTTATTGCTTGCACCGATGACAACTTACTTGAAGGATCTTACTCAATCCATAGGTAGATATGGTGGACTCTCGTGGCAAAACTGGGTTTAAGGATATTTGGAAGCACAAGTAGTATCTCTACTTGGTGCAAAGAATTTGGCTAGCATGAGGGGGAAAGGCAAGCTCAACATGTTGGATAATCCATGACAATATACTTTATTTCATATATAAGAAAACATAACCCATTACGTTGTCTTCCTTGTCCAACATCAACTCTTTAGCATGTCATATTTTAATGAGTGCTCACAATCATAAAAGATGTCTAAGATAGTATATTTATATGTGAAACCTCTCTTTCTTTATTACTTCCTATTAATTGCAACGATGACCAAAGCTATGTTTGTCAACTCTCAACAATTTTTAATCATCATACTCTTTCTATGTGAAATCATTACTCTCCATAAGATCAATATGATCTCTTTGTTTCTTTTTATTCTTTTTTATTTTCTTTTATTCCCTCAAGATCATGGCAAAATAATCAAGCCCTTGACTCAACACTAATGTTTACTATATAGCTCATGGACTCGATTACATAAAGGGATCATAAAGCAAAACTCAAAACTAGATCATACTAAAACTTTATTCTACTAGATCAAGATATTACTAAAAAGATCAAACTAAGAAAAAGGTAAAGATAGGAGTGTGATGGTGATACGATACCGGGGCACCTCCCCAAGCTTGGCAGTTGCCAAGGGGAGTGCCCATACCCATGTGATTATATCTCCTTTGCTGGTGAAGGGGTTGTTGATGATGTAGGCTTGTCGTTCATCTTCCAAGGCATAGGCTCACCATCATAGAAGGATGATCGAGTCTCCGGAGCCTTAAATCTGCAGCCAAACTCATTCTCTTGAATCTATATTCATACTCACAGTTTTGGTTTTGCAGGTCATAGATTTGGGCTTGGAGGTGCTCGATTTTCTCGTGGAGCTTGAAGATGGCCTCCCCAATGTCCTTGGCATCTAGCTTGTGGTTGTTGGTGAACTCCGTGATCATTATGAGATTGGAGTCAAGTCCACGCTCCACCATCTCCTGGCACTTGAAAACTTGTTGCTCCATTGCCTCGAGCCTTGTCTCCGCGCCTCCGGTCCTCCTTGGTCCCTCAACATCGCGGATGTGCAGCACCCCCTCATGCATCTCAATGGTTTGAGGGTGTTGCAGCACCTCCGCGAGGTAGGGGTTGATGACCTTCTCGAAGAACTTGTCCTTGGGGGCACTTGGAGACGTCATGATGATCTATATCTGTCAGAAAAACAGCTCGAAACAAGAACAGAGGGCAATTGTGTGATACGGTGGTCAAAACCTTCGGGAGATTATATAATGAATTTTTACCGACCGAAAGAAGTATCGTGCAAGAAAACGGAGTCCGGAGAGCGCACGAGGTGCCCACGAGGCAGGGGGCGTGCCCTCCACCCTCATGGAGGCCTCGTGTCCTTCCCAGGCGGCTTCTTATTTTTCTATTTTTCTAAATATTCTAACACAGAGAAAATTTGCCATTAGAACTGTTTTGGAGTCGGTTTACTTGCCGTACCACATACCTATTCCTTTTCGGAGTCTGAAATGTTCTGGAAAGTGTCTCTTATGTATTCCACCGGTGTTATGGTTTCGATGACATTAGTTTCAACATTTATAGGATTACCTGAGATCAGGGGCAGACCCAGGACAAAAATGACCCGGGGTCCCATGTATATCACATATATGTGGATATCAAGTCATAATATAGATAGAAGTAACACACTTAACAGTATGTACAATATACTTAGAATACGATACGACGATGAATATGATTGCCAAAGGTCCAAAATAAAGAGTTCGCTTGAAATATTAATTGATTGCTGGAAATTGAATAGTAAATGAGAATCAAAGTGTCCAAATTATGAATAAAGTATAACTGATGATGAGAAAATGCAACACTAGATCTTGATTGCGTGCAAATCAAAAAACAAAACCACTTAAAAAAATACAAAACCACTTAGCACATATTAATTACAGTTGTGTAATAAGTAAGTTAAAACTATTACCTTTCTAAAATGGTTTCCTGCGTTCTTTCATGGCCTCAAAGCGATCAATTACTGCATCATTTGTAACCTTCCTCATTTCGCTTTTCTCCACATAACAAATAAGGTTGTACTTCAAGGCGTCGTTGCCAAGACGATTGCGCAAATATGTCTTCACAATTCTCATAGCTGAAAAAGATCTCTCAACTGTAGCAGTGGCAACAGGCAATACTAGCGCTAGCTTCAAAAGTCGACAAACCAAGGGATATACAATATGTTTCCTTGTCTCCACCATTTTTTGAGAGAGTTCACAGATATTACTTAAACCAGAGAAGCGATCATCTGCTCGGACATCAGCAATGTAAAGATGAAGGTGATGTCTAAGGTCCCTGAGTTCTCCATCATCAAAATCTTTTGGATAAAGTTTGGCTAGACCCATCAAATGCTCTAAATTGAAATCACGAAATAATTCAATTGGACTCAAAGCCGCCGAGCAGACAAGTAGTTCAGAATTTTTCTCAATGAAGCGATTATCAAGTTCTTGAATAAGCCAATCAATGACATCATTAAAACAATCCACTTCATAATGATGCCTATTAGTGATACCTGTTTTTTGCCGTGGCTTCTTTGGATTCACATATTGGTCTTCCATTTCCAACTTGGAAATGTCATGCTTGTCACAAAAGACATATGCTTCATGTAGGACAGAATCCCATCCATCTCTCCTTAGATCATTCAAAGAGGCTTTGGTTGAATTCACACAATTAATGGCATTCACAATGTCTTGATTCTTCCGTCGTAGAGCCAATGATAATGTGTTTGTGATTATCAATATAGTGGACATAAGCTGTAAGTAGAACACAAAATCAAAAGACTGGAAATAAACAAGAAGACCACATGCTTGTCTTCTATTTGTATCATCCCTGTCTTCTTGTGGTGAGGGGACATCATTTTGTTCGACCGACAATGGCGGGATCGAGGCATCATTCTGATTATGTTCGTGTGACGGGCCTTCATCTTGCACTATGGTTCTCCTCTTTTTTAGAAACCTTTCCATAAACTGAGCTTCTCCTGCAATTTGTAATTATTTAGATAATTAATTTTTTCACAAAAGGAAAAAACTAAGAATCATGTATATACATACATAACATGAATTGCAATTGCATAGCTGTAAAATAAAACTTACTTGACATGTTGCTGCCTTGCCGGTGCTTCCAAATTCCTAATCTCCTACAATATTGCAGTATTCTTCTCCACTCATCCACTGACCACTACAATAGCCAAATAGTCCAATAGCTAATACAGCCAAAATTTCTAGTCTTACCGAATAGCCCTAATTTCCTAGGGTTAGACAAACAAATTAAGAATTAGAGCAGAATTTGGGAATTGAAATAGAGGCAGACACACTCTGCGAATTGGGGTCTGATGCAACATACCTTCACTGATTGGGTGAATTGGGGGATCTGGCGAAGTAGATGAACAAGCGAGGGGTCGAGGGCGACGAGGCGACATGCCACGAAGCGCATCGGCCGAGCGGCGAGTAGACGAACAGGCTAGGCGACGCTGGCCACGTCTTGACGTCACGATAGATGGATTGATGCCTGGGCCTGGGCTTTCACCGTATGCGTCTTGTCTTGCTAGTCGGCCGGGCCTTGTTGGCTAGTTGTGGCCGTTTGTCTGCATCTGGGGTGTCCCATTAGGAAATTTAGGGGTGTCCAGGCCTTTGTGGGCTTTATATGTATAAGGTAAGGTAGTTTTTTACCCGGTGTCATGGGCTACCTGCTGGGTCAACGTGGGCCCGCCCCTGCCTGAGATATAATGTTTGATTCTTTGACCATTCACCACCTTTGGATTTGTGCCTTCGAAGTTGTTGATTTTTATGGCACCCGAATGATAGACCTCCTCGATAAAGTAAGGACTTCCCCATTTAGAGAGAAGTTTCTCTGCAAAAAATCTTAAACGAGAGTTGTATAGCAATATGTAATCACCTACATTAAACTCACGCTTTTGTATTCTTTTGTCATGCCATCTTTTAAATTTTTCTTTAAACAACTTGGCATTTTCATAGGCTTGGGTTCTCCATTCATCAAGTGAGCTAATGTCAAATAACCTCTTCTCACCGGCAAGTTTGAAATCATAATTGAGCTCTTTAATGGCCCAATATGCCTTATGTTCTAGTTCGAGAGGTAAGTGACATGCTTTTGCATAAACAATTTTATACGGAGACATACCCATAGGATTTTTATATGCAGTTCTATAGGCCCATAATGCATCATCAAGTTTCTTGGACCAATTCTTTCTAGATCTATTAACAGTCTTTTGCAAAATTAATTTGAGTTCTCTGTTACTCAATTCTACTTGACCACCGGACTGTGGGTGCTATGGAGATGCAATTCTATGATTAACATCATACTTAGCAAGCATTTTACGAAAGGCACCATGAATAAAATGTGAACCACCATCAGTCATTAAATATCTAGGGACTCCAAACCTCGCAAAAATAACTTCTTTAAGCATCTTAATAGAAGTGTTATGATCAGCACTACTAGTTGGAATAGCTTCTACCCACTTAGTAACATAATCAACAACAACTAAAATATGAGTATACCCATTAGAGGCAGGAAACGGTCCCATATAATCAAAGCCCCAAATATCGAATGGTTCAATAACAAGTGAATAATTCATAGGCATTTCTTGACGTCTACTAATATTACCAATTCTTTGACATTCATCACAAGATAAGACAAACTTACGGGCATCCTTGAAGAGAGTAGGCCAATAAAAACCGGATTGCAATACCTTATGTGCAGTTCTCTCTCCAAAGGTGGTGTCCTCCATAAGCTTCGGAGTGACACTTGTGTAGGATCTGTTCCTGTTCATGCTCAGGTACACAACGCCTAATAACACCATATACTCCTTCTTTATAAAGATGTGGGTCATCCCAAAAGTAATGTCTCAAATCATAGAAAAACTTTTTCTTTTGCTGGTATGTGAAACTAGGTGGTATGAATTTAGCAACAATGTAATTAGCATAATCAGCATACCATGGAGCAGTACGAGAAGCATTTATGACATTTAATTGTTCATCAGGAAAGCTATCATCAATAGGTAGTGGGTCATCAAGAACATTTTCTAACCTAGACAAGTTATGTCCAGCAGGTTCTCATCTCCCTTTCTATCAATAATATGCAAATCAAATTCTTGTAGCAAGAGAACCCATCTAATAAGTCTAGGTTTAGCATCTTTCTTTTCCATAAGATATTTAATAGCAGCATGATCCGTGTGAATAGTTACTTTAGAATCAACAATATAAGGTCTGAACTTATCACAAGCAAATACAACTGCTAAGAATTCTTTTACAGTAGTAGCATAATTTCTCTGAGCACTGTCTAGAGTTTTACTAGCATATTGAATAACATTTAATTTCTTATCAACTCTTTGCCCTATAACAACACCTACAGCATAATCACTAGCATCACACATAATTTCAAAGGGTAAATTCCAATCAGGTGGCTGAACAATAGGTGCAGAAATTAATGCTTTCTTAAGTATTTCAAATGCTTCTACACAATCATCATCAAATACAAATGGTATATCTTTTTGTAAGAGATTAGTCAGAGGCCGAGAAATTTTTAAGAATTCCTTAATGAACCTCCTATAAAAACCGGCATGACCAAGAAAAATTCTTATACCTTTGATGTCCTTGGGACATGGCATCTTTTCAATAGCATCAACTTTAGCTTTATCAACTTCAATACCTCTTTCAGAAATTTTATACCCCAAGACAATTCCTTCATTAACAATAAAGTGGCACTTTTCCCAATTCAAGACAAGATTAGTTTCTTCACATCTCTGCAAAACTCGATCAAGGTTGCTCAAGCGATCATCAAAAGAGGATCCATAAACGGAGAAGTCGTCCATGAAAACCTCACAAATATTTTCACAAAAGTCAGAGAATATAGCCATCATGCATCTTTGAAAGGTAGCAGGTGCATTACATAAACCAAAAGGCATACGTCTATAAGCAAAAGTACCGAAAGGGCAAGTAAAAGTGGTCTTAGCTTGATCATCAGCTGACATAGGTATTTGAGAGAAAGCAGAATAACCATCTAGAAAGCAAAAATGTGTATGTTTGGATAATCTTTTTAGCATTTGATCAATAAAAGGTAAGGGGTAATGATCCTTTTTAGTAGCCTTATTTAATTTGCGGAAATCAATTACCATCCTATAACCTGTAATAATTCTTTGCGGAATCAATTCATCTTTATCATTAGGAACGACAGTAATACCTCCCTTCTTAGGAACACAATGGACAAGACTTACCCACTGACTATCAGCAACGAGATAAATTATACCTGCCTCAAGGAGCTTTAGTATTTCCTTTCTTACCACTTCCTTCATCTTAGGATTTAATCGTCGTTGATGATTAATAACTGGTTTGGCGTCTTTGTCCAAATTTATTTTGTGTTGACATAGAGTGGGACTAGTGCCCTTGAGATCATCAAGAGTATATCCAATAGCAGCACGGTGTTTCTTCAGAGTTTTCAATAATTTTTCTTCCTCCTTCTCTGAAAGGTTAGCACTAATAATAACAGGATATATCTTCTTTTCATCAAGATAAGCATATTTAAGAGTATTAGACAAAGGTTTAAGCTCAAACACGGGATCACCCTTGGGTGGAGGAGGATCCCCTAGGATTTCAACAGGCAAATTGTGTTTCAGAATAGGTCCCTATTTAAAGAACACTTCATCTATTTCCCTAAACATATCATTTTCATGGTCTAGCAAATATTGTTCTAAAGGATCACTAGGAGGTACGGCAATAGAAGCAAGACCAATAATTTCATCTTTACTAGGCAATTCCTCTTCACGGTGTTGTTTACGAAATTTAGAAAAGTTAAACTCATGAGACATATCACCTAGACCAATGGTAACAACATCATTTTCGCAGTCTATCTTAGCATTAACAGTGTTTAAGAAGGGTCTACCAAATATAATGGGACAAAAGCTATCTTGTGGGGAACCAAGAACAAGAAAATCAGCAGGATATTTAGTTTTCCCACACAAGACTTCAACATCTCTAACAATTCCAATTAGTGATATAGTATCTCTATTGGCAAGCTTAATGGTAACATCAATTTCTTCTAACTCAGTAGGTGCAATATCATGCATAATTTCTTTGTATAAGTCAATAGGTATTGCACTAGCACTAGCACCCATATCACACAAGCCATGATAACAATGATCTCCTATTTTGACAGAAATAACAGGCATGCCTACCACAGGTCTATGTCTATATTTAGCACTAGGTTTAGCAATTCTAGCAGTCTCATCACAAAAATAAATAACATGCCCATCAATATTATCAGCCAAGAGATCTTTAACAATAGCAATATTAGGTTCAACTTTAACTTGCTCAGGAGGTGTATAGGTTCTAATATTGCTTTTACGAACCATAGTTGAAGCTTTAGCATGATCTTTTATCCTAACAGGAAAAGGTGGTTTCTCAACATAAGAAGTAAGAACAATAGGATCATTATAAGTGATAGTCTTTTATTCAACTTTAATAGATGCAACTACTTTTACTTCTGTGGGAGGATTATATTTAAACTACTTCTCCTTAGGGAGATCAATGTGAGCAGCAAAAGATTCACAAAAAGAAGCTACTATCTCAGAGTCAAGTCCATATTTAGTGCTAAATTTACGGAAAATATCGGTATCCATAAAAGATTTAACACAATCAAACTTAGGTGTTATACCTGACTCCTTACCTTTGTCGAGGTCCCAATCTTCAGAGTTTCGTTTAATTCTTTCCAATAAATTCCATTTGAATTCAATAGTCTTCATCATAAAAGAACCAGTACAAGAAGTATCGAGCATGGTGCAATTGTTGTGAGAAAGCCGAGCATAATTTTTTTGAATAATCATCTCTCTTCAGATCTCATGATTGGGGCATGAATATAACATTGATTTAAGCCTCCCCCAAGCTTGAGCGATGCTTTCTCCTTCGCGAGGCAAAAAATTATATATATAATTACGATCACAATGAACAAGATGCATAGGATAAAACTTCTTATGAAATTCCAATTTCAATCGTTTGTAGTTCCATGATCCCATATCATCACATAGCATATACCATGTCAATGCATCTCCCTTCAAAGATAAAGGGAAGACCTTCTTCTTGATAACATCATCGGGCATACCTGCAAGCTTAAATAATCCACGAACTTCATCCACATAGATTAGGTGCTCATCAGGATGTAATGTTCCATCTCCTGCAAAAGGATTAGCTAGCAGTTTTTCTATCATACCCGAAGGAATTTCAAAGTAGACATTTTCATTTTCAGTAGGTTCAGTAGGTTGAGGAGCAACTCTTTGCTCTACTGGTCGGGGTGAAGATACCCCGAACAAGCCCCTCAGAGGATTACTTTCCATAGTAACAAGTGACAGTAAATTTCAGCACACTATAAATTTTTCCTTACCAAATTCCACCTACCAAAGGCGCTTCACTCCCCGGCAACGGCGCCTTAAAAAAGTCTTGATGACCCACAAGTATAGGGGATCTATCGTAGTCCTTTCGATAAGTAAGAGTGTCGAACCCAACAAGGAGCAGAAGGAAATGATAAGCGGTTTTCAGCAAGGTGTTCTCTGCAAGCACTGAAATTATAGGTAACATATAGTTTTGTGATAAGATAATTTGTAACGAGCAACAAGTAACAAAAGTAAATAAAGTGCAGCAAGATGGCCCAATCCTTTTTGTAACAAAGGACAAGCCTGGACAAACTCTTATATAGAGAAAAGCTCTCCCGAGGACACATGGGAATTATCGTCAAGCTAGTTTTCATCACGTTCATATGATTCGCGTTCGGTACTTTGATAATTTGATATGTGGGTGGACCGGTGCTTGGTTGTTGTCCTTACTTGGACAAGCATCCCACTTATGATTAACCCCTATTGCAAGCATCCGCAACTACAAAAGAAGTATTAAGGTAAACCTAACCATAGCATGAAACATATGGATCCAAATCAGCCCCTTACAAAGCAACGCATCAACTAGGGTTTAAGCTTCATCACTCTAGCAACCCATCATCTACTTATTACTTCCCAATGCCTTCCTCTAGGCCCAAATAATGGTGAAGTGTCATGTAGTCGACGTTCACATAACACCACTAGAGTAGAGACAACATACATCTCATCAAAATATCGAACGAATACCAAATTCACGTGACTACTAATAGAAAGACTTCTCCCATGTCCTCAGGAACAAACGTAACTACTCACAAAGCATATTCATGTTCATAATCAGAGGAGCATTAATATGCATAAAGGATATGAACATATGATCTTCCACCAAATAAACCAACTAGCATCAACTACAAGGAGTAATCAACACTATTAGCAACCTACAGGTACCAATCTCAGACTTAGAGACAAGAATTGGATACAAGAGATGAACTAGGGTTTGAGAGGAGATGGTGCTGGTGAAGATGTTGATGGAGATTGGCCCCCTCCCGATGAGAGGAGCGTTGGTGATGAGGATGGCGATGATTTCCCCCTCCCGGAGGGAAGTGTCCCCGGCAGAACAGCTCCGCCAGAGCCTTAGATTGGTTCCGCCATGGTTCCGCCTCGTGGCGGCGGAGTCTCGTCCCGTAAGCTTGCTTATGATTTTTCTTCGGACGAAAGACTTCATATAGCAGAAGATGGGCACCAGAGGGCCACCAGGGGGCCCACGAGGCACGAGGGCGCGCCCAGGGGGTAGGGCGCGCCCCCCACCCTCGTGCCCAGGGTGTGGGTCCCCTCTGGTATTTTCTTCGCTCAGTATTTTTTATTATTTCCAAAAATAACTTCCGTGGAGTTTCAGGACTTTTGGAGTTGTGCAGAATAGATCCCTAATATTTGCTCCTTTTCCAGCCCAGAATTCCAGTTGCCGGCATTCTCCCTCCTTATGTAAACCTTGTAAAATAAGAGAGAATAGGCATACGTATTGTGACATAATGCGTAATAACAGCCCATAATGCAATAAATATCGATATAAAAGCATGATGCAAAATGGACGTATCAGAGACGTATCACCGTCTGCCTCTCCCTCCCGGGCGACGGCGCCGTCCCTGCTTCTGGCTCTGGGACCAACACCAGATTCCTCTACTCCATCGGCCTGCGCGACAAGCTCATCGCCATGGCGCAGCTCGTAGCGCAGTGTGCGGCTGCAAGACTCACTAGGCCTACGATGGCGTCCACTACGTGCGTGACTCACAACAACATCGTCGAGAGAGGCGACTGCGGCACGACTACGCCATCGTGAGAAGCACGGTTCACATGTGGGTGTAGTATGCCACTGACCTCACAGCGGCGGACAATGGCTGATGCCTGCAGGACTCGGTGCAGGCCGTGGACTGGGACCTAGACGCTGCCCGTGGTGACTGTGGCACGGCAGTCATGGTGGTGGGCATCAACCGCCATGTTCGGTTGGAGGTATCCACCCCTACTGGTGTTGAAAATATGCCCTAGAGATAATAATATTATATTATTATATTTCTATATTTATAATTAAGAGTTTATATTATATGCTATAACTGGTATGATCCTGGAATATGCGATTTAGTGGAAAACTCATATGCACGTGTGAAATGATAAACGGTAAAACCTGATTCCTAGCCTCTCCTCTAAGACTAGTTCAAGTGTTATTAGTGATCATTTTTTCCGGATCATAGGATATCGTTAAGTGTAACAATAGTCTAGAACAACCTTGAGAATATGACGTTGAAAGAACGATCATATTGAATTGACCCAAACTTGTTTGTTATATTTTCAGATACTATTGTCACAAGTCAATTGTTATAATACGGAGAGTTAACATATGCTTCAGTTCCTTAGACCATCAGAGTATCATAGTCATTTCTTACCGTACGATGCTACTTTGGTTATTATTATTTTTTATTGCCTAAGCGTTTGAACAAGCACTCTTGCATTGGAGATGCCCTAAGGTTTACTCCTCTATTTTTTAGGGATCAGTTAGAGTCGTTCTTATATTGGTGCCTTTTTGAATAAAAAAGAAGTGCCTAGAACTCATCTAGATGAAATATAATTTGGTCTCATTCATCTGGAAAACAAAAATATATACAAAAAAGTATCAATCCATACACATGCATCTTATAGCACCACCCAATGGCTATAATAAATGTGAATGAGACATAACTAGAACTCAGCTAGATGAGTTCTAGCAAAACCGATAAAAAAGAAGATCGTCTGCTTAAACGGACTGCATGTCGCATTTTCTTTTTGAGAGACAAGCATGACCAATTTTAGAAAGCAGACAGACAATGACCAGTCAGCGGGGAAGAAACAGATAAGAACTATCCGCACAATGTCACCCCATTGACCAGGGCCAACGCGATCCCTAAATAGACACTGCTCTTCTGTACGTCAAAACCTAACGACCACCTGCGGGCAGGACATGCCGCAAACAGCGCTCGAATCAAGAATTCCTTTGCCACTGCCATGCATCATTCCCTTATAAATTGTGTTTTCCCTTCAATCCCTCAGCAACCTTTCTCGCCGGCCGAAATGGCAAATAACTTCCTCCTCGGAGGCCTGGGGGCCATCCTTGTCGTCGCGGTCGTGGTGGGCGTAGTCGCCACCGTGACCAGCTCCGGTAACAATAAGGCCGGCGACAACTTCAATGTCCCAGGTGAGGCCAACCTTGCCACCTCCGGCAAGTCGGTCAAGTCTCTGTGCGCCCCCACGCTGTACAAGGAGTCGTGCGAGAAGACCCTCACCTCGGCCTCCAATGGCACCGAGAACCCCAAAGAGGTGTTCGCCACCGTTGCCAAGTCGGCGATGGAGTCGATCAAGTCGGCGGTGGAGCGGTCAAAAAGTATCGGGGAGGCCAAGTCGAGCGACCCCTTGACGGAGGGCGCGCGCCAGGACTGCAAGGAGCTCCTGGAGGACTCCGTGGACGACCTCAAGGGCATGGTCGAGATGGCCGGCGGCGACATCAAGGTGCTCCTTGGCCGCACCGACGACCTCGAGCACTGGATCACCGGTGTGATGACCTTTATCGACACCTGCGCCGATGGCTTCGCCGACGAGAAGCTCAAGGCGGACATGCAGGGCATCCTGCGCAACGCCACGGAGCTCAGTAGCAACGCGCTCGCCATCACCAACAGCCTCGGCGCCATCTTCAAGAAACTCGACCTCGACGTGTTCAAGACCGACTCTCGCCGCCGCCTCTTGTCTGCGGAGGAGTCGAAGTACCCCGCGTGGATGAGGGCTCCAGAAAGGAAGCTACTGGCCTCAGGTGGCTTGCCACAGCCGAACGCGATTGTGGCCAAGGACGGCAGCGGCAAATTCAAGACCATCCAGGACGCCGTGAACTCCATGCCCAAGGATCACCCTGGCCGGTACGTCATCTACGTCAAGGCTGGGGTCTACGAGGAGATGGTCATGGTCCCCAAGGACAAGGTGAACATATTCATGTACGGCGACGGCCCCAAGCAAAGCCGCGTCACCGGCAGCAAGAGCTTCGCCGACGGCATCACCACCATGAAGACCGCCACCTTCTGTGAGCCCTAGCTATAGCTAGCTAGCATTTGGTGCAGCACGAGTAAGGTTAGGTTGCACAGGGCAATGCAGGTAGTAATTAACTCGTACGTATCTTGTCTGCTGCATGCTGCAGCCATTGAGGCGGCCGGGTTCATCTGCAAGAACATGGGGTTCCACAACACGGCCGGCGCGGAGAAGCACCAGGCGGTGGCGCTGCGGGTGCAGGGCGACCTCTCGGCCTTCTTCAACTGCCGGTTCGACGCATTCCAGGACACGCTGTACGTGCACGCCCGGCGCCAGTTCTTCCGCAACTGCGTCATCTCCGGCACCATCGACTTCATCTTCGGCAACTCGGCCGCCGTGTTTCAGAACTGCCTCATCATCACGCGCCGGCCCATGGACAACCAGCAGAACTCGGTGACCGCGCACGGCCGCACGGACCCCAACATGAAGTCCGGGCTGGTGATCCAGAACTGCCGCCTGGTGCCGGACCAGAAGCTCTTCGCGGACCGCCTCAAGATCCCGTCCTACCTGGGCCGCCCGTGGAAGGAGTTCTCGCGGCTGGTCATCATGGAGAGCATGATCGCCGACTTCATCAAGCCCGAGGGGTACATGCCGTGGAACGGCGACTTCGGGCTCAAGACGCTCTACTACGCCGAGTTCGGCAACCGCGGCCCCGGCGCCGGCACCAGCAAGAGGGTCACCTGGCCAGGGTTCCGCGTCATCGGGAACAAGGAGGCCGAGCAGTTCACCGCAGGGCCCTTCATCGACGGGGCGACATGGCTCAAGTTCACCGGCATGCCCAACTACCTCGGGTTCAAGGTCTAAATGCGCATGCATGCAACGCCCTGCGCCCTGTACATGAGATACCGATCGAGGTAAACGTAATGTGTGTACGGAACGTGTGATGACTGATGCTTGCAAGATCAGCTAAACCTTCGCTGCTCCGTTATCACCTTCTGTTCTTTTCTGTGGTTTGTTTCTGGAGCTCTCTTTTCCTTGGTAAATGATTAAGTGTATGTTGTGACATTGATTAACTCGAAAATGTATCATTCAGATGCCCATTAACTGCGTCTGCGTTGCTACTACTCCACTATTTTATGCTCATGTTTGCTGCACATCTGAACTTCTTATTTTGGACTACTACGTGGTATACGTGACAGCACCGAGACAGAAGGGACCGACCGACCGAACCTCTCAAAAAATAATCTCCACGTACGCATTAGCTTGTGTTTAACCCGGGTCAAAACAAACTTCCAAAGCAAGCTAGCATTTACGCCTCACCAAATTATCATGCATGCGCTCCGGCCTGGCATTCAACCATCCCCAAATACGTGACGTCCGGCCGGACGCGGCAGGGAGATTACAAACTGCAATGAACTGGAATTAATAGAGGATAGAGCTGCCGATCTGGCCCGATACGTGTCACTTCTCACTATGCACGTATGATCCCCTCCCCACCGTCTCACTCGCCTCCGGCCGCCTACAAAAGGATAATCCCCCCCCAGCCCACCCTCCCTGCATTGTGTGCTCGCAGTCACTAGCTATCCCCTTTCCATCTTCTCCCAAACTTCCCAAGTGATCCCAAGAGGATGGGCTCGATCAAGAGGCAGGAGTACTCCTACGACGCCGACGATGAGGACGATTTCTACATCCGGAACGATGATGACCTTCTAGAGGCCCCGACCCTCAGCAGCGAGCAAATGGCGCGCGCCAGGGTATACATGAACCTATGCTCAATTTTAGTACCCACTTATATATGGTTCTTGAATCGCATCGCCTTTCGCGCGCTTTTTTGAAATCACGGTTTCGCGCGCTTTTCTCCGTTTGAATCTTTTTATAGTAATTATCTGCATTTTTGTGTTATGATTGTAGTCATAGATCCATACAGTTCTAGCCGTAGGAAATCATGATGGTTACTTTTTTTTAGGCAGATTACAGTTGGTTTCATGGATTCAGACTTGGATCCCTTGCTAGATCTTGTGTATTTTGCTCGTATGTTCATAGATATTTGTTTGTGTTATCCAGTCTAGCACTAATACGTAGTATGCCTCATGTATGGGCAAAATAGATCGACAAGAAGTTGGATCTTGAGAAATTTAGATCCGAGATTCAAAGCTTCAATCTGAATATATTAATTGAATACTAACTAGAGGAGATACATTAATTGAAAATATTAGGAATCCATCATATATGGAGTAGATGCAAAAGCCAGATGATTTACCACTCAGATATTTGGGGAGCAACTTACTTACTACTAGCATAGTTTGCTGCCGCCGCCGCACCTGTATGAATTAACTCAGCGGTCTCAGTTTCCTGGTGCAATTACCATAGTTTGACTAACTCGTTTCACTGCATGCAGGAGGAAGCTCTGTACGTGCTGAAAACCAAGTCCCCTGAAGAGGCTTTCAAGATTTTCACCGAGGTAGTAGCATCACCCCTTTGACTGTTTTACCTTTGATTCCCTCATGTTATTTTTACCACCACTCTATCTAGAGTGCGAGTAAAAATCGTTCACAAATTAAGTTCGGAAAGTATATGTTCTAGAGTTCCTATTACAAAGTTGACGGTCCGCCATTTGGACCGGAGAAGAAGGACAAGGCCCCAACCACCGCAACACCTCCAGCAGCCCCCGCCAACATGAAGGAGCAGCCCCAGACCACCGTGCCGCCATCAGGGAAGTGAGCGAGAGCATGAGCGATCCGGCCGCTTCAAGAAGTTGTAGTAACTGCCCCCCGTCGTAGTAGCGTCCTGCCCATCTGGCCATGTTGAACCATGAATAATCGCGTGTTTGTTTGCTTGCTTGTATGTGAACCTAAGAGGGACCTGTATTCCTCCTCTCGTGATGATCCATCGAATGAACCATCCGTTTTGTTTAATGCTTTGGCGTTTATTTCGTTCGTTCCAATGCGTGTCAACAGCAAAACTATGCATCTCTCATGTTCCGATGTTGGCGCGGTTCTATTCATCGAATGCCTAGATATTTCACGAGAAAAATAGACAATTTGTTGAAGATTTCACATTTGGAAGCCTTGTATGAAAAATCCAATCTTCAAGCCACACTCTCTAGCAAAGAACTAGAAATCACGATAGCATTTCACTCACGTAGCACATAACTGAAAACACAGCACCATCTCCTATATCCATATCTTAATGCAAAATGCACACAACCCTCTTGCGTGTTCTTGCTTAAGTTCATGTTTAACAACGTGCACTGGTGACCAAGATTAACAAAAAATCCATAATTTGTTAAAGCGATCGACGTTATGTCCATATATGTCGCAAAAGCGGAAAGCGTTTCCGTTATGAGCAGTGCACGCAACCGATGTTGTAGCTATGGTGTCGCGCGTCATGCGTGTTGGGGTTTTGCCTTTGCCACCTGACCCTCCGGAAACGTACATGCACGTAGCGGGTCGTCGTGTCACCTGATGCGCGCGTGAGCCCCGTGGCCGAGGCTGTGGCGTGTGCCGCGTCACTACGGCTCCCCTTGCGCTTTCGGTTCTTGGCTGCTCGCGCATAATGCCTGCGCTGCTCACTCGTCGCATTCGGTGCACCGACACGACACCGGAGTGTAGCGTAGCGTGATCCTGAAAGTCAACTTTTTGCTTACACATGTTGGGCTCGTTGATTGCAGCATACGGGCCAACCAGCCCCGTTTGAAAATAAGATACCCGATGTCCTGGCCCAAACCCAACACATCATGATCGTACACGCCTAATTTTTATTTTTATTTTTCTCGATGGGAATGGAGCCAACCGACCGTGCTACTACAGAGTTAGAAGGAGAACTTGAGGAGCATGTCGTGCTTGTACACCTGGCCGGGCCTCATCGTCACCGACGGGAACTCTGGGTGGTTCACGGCGTCCGGGTACGCCTGCGTCTCAAGGCAGAACCCAGCGTATTGCCGGTACACGATGCCTCCCTTGCCCCTGGTGTTGTTCAGCCCGTTGCCGGTGTAGAGCTGCATGGCTGGCTGGTTGGCCCACAGCTGCAGCGCGCGCCCGGACGCGCTGTCCCGGACCGCCGCCACCTTCCGCATGCCGGCCCCGTCGATCACGTAGTTGATGTCGTACCCGCGGACGCCCTTGCCGCCCTTGACCTGCCGGATGCGCGCGCCGATGGGCGTCGGCGTCCGGAAGTCGTAGTTGGTGCCGGCCACGGGTCGACGCGGCCCGACGACGGGAGGAGCTCCTCGTCCATCGGGGTGTACCGGGACGCAGAGAGCTGGAGGGTGTGGCCCAGCACGTCGCCGCTGCCCTGCCCGCCCAGGTTGAAGTACACGTGCTGCAGGAAGTTCACCGGCGTCGCCTTATTCAGCGCCGTCGCGTTCGTGCGGATGCTCAGCAAGTACGGGCTCGACACCTGGTACGTCGCGTACACGTCCAAATCTCCGGGGAATCCTGATTCATAATGTTGGTTGCAAGCATGATTGATCAACATGACAGTGTTTTGTATGGCAATAAAGAATTGGGTCGTATCGTTTTTCCTACCTTGCTCCCCGTCGAAGCTGCGGTAGTACAGCGTGATGTATGGGGAGTCGCCGCCGGCGACGTACTCCTTCACCGTCCATATGACTTTGCTGAATCCCCTGTGGCCGCCTATAACAGTAGAAAATGAAGTAACGCATGTTATCGCAGGTAGCTCTTTGCCAGCGTCGAACAATGCATACCATGGATGGCGTTCCTGCCGTCGTTGATGTACGTGTGGTATACTTTGCCGTCGAGGACGAACCGGCCTCTGGCCATTCGTTGTGCTACGCGCCCGCTCAGCGGCCCGAAGTAGGCCGTATCGTTCTGGTCCGCAAGAGCAAATATTCAGAGGAAACAAATTGAAATTGTGATAACAATAATCCTAAGACGTTGGCCCATATGTAGATTAGTTGGAGAAGATGGGATTCGAAAATCTTACAACATATTCAGCGAGGGTGTCTTTACCCAGCACAACATCGGCCAAATTCCCTACAAAATCATTTCGGCATATCAACCCTCATACACAAAAACAAGCTCACAACAAATGAAGGAAGCTACCCGCAAAAAAATAAAAAAAATGGAGGAAGCTATTAAGCATGGCAATTTTACTCATGGGTTCTTTTTCTTTTGAGGAATACTCAGGAGTTCGGATACCCAAACCAAGATGTGTATAGGTGCGGTGTTTTAATTTGTGTATGGGGCAAAACTCAGGGTTGGTAATCTGATTATTTATAGGTCGACATGGAATACAATTCTTTACAAAGGGAATTAAAACCTTTCTGTTATGTAGGCTGTCAAAGATTTATCACACAACCCTTCCTTTTGTAAGTCGGCCGGCTGATCTTTTAAAAGATCCGCCGCCTCGCAGGCCATCAGATCTGAGACAATCTAGCGGTTGAAATACTTTGCAACAAAGACCTTGTTGCAGAAACATTTGCAACATATGTTGTGTTGCAGAATTTTCTTCGGAACATAGGTTGTGTTGCTATTTTCTTTGCAACATGGATTTTGTTGCGGGATATTTTATGCAACCTAAGCTGTGTTGCAGAATTTTTCTTGTCTTCATTTTTTTTCTGCAACAAGGATTATGTTGTGGCATAATTTTGCAACATAGGCAATGTTGCAGAAAAGATAGAGATGAAAGACTTGAGAGAAAGCGAGATGTTTGACGAAGAGGTAAGTCTCGTCTTTCCTTGTGTGAGGCCTTGAGAACACGTGGCGCTTAAACAAGATGGTGGACGCGCCGATTGTTTTCAGCCGGTTGACGTTGAACATTTCCCTTTCTAATATGTATATCCAAACCTTGTTAAGTTTTACTCATAAAGGGCACATGAAAGAGAGGTGCAAGAAATTTTTCTCCTAACACGGGCCTATGAAGTTATTGATAAAAATGCACATTAGAGATCGTGTTAGTGCCTAAAACATCATCTATATATGAATGGGAAATATATAATTGTGAAATCTAACTCCCCTATGTTCTTGTAAATAAATATTTTGGTTATTTTTCATTTATAATGTTATAATTTTGTTATGCCGATAAAACCCAATTGGCATGAATACTCATCGAATTTGCGCATGGAAATGGTTTTTTCGTTCATCTATGGATATATTCATGGACATCAACGCCGCAAATTTATTTTGATATCACTTAACCCATGAAAAAACCC
The DNA here is from genome assembly GCA_021605145.1 of Aegilops bicornis. Classification (NCBI taxonomy): domain Eukaryota; kingdom Viridiplantae; phylum Streptophyta; class Magnoliopsida; order Poales; family Poaceae; genus Aegilops; species Aegilops bicornis. The sequence goes on along the minus strand of CM038670.1, from coordinate 572,934,992 downwards.
AACATGTGTCATCCTAAGAGGCTGCATGATTTCTGGGTACCAACAAAAGAATAATGTCTGATTTTATATTGTATTGAAATGAAGGAACATCATCTGCTCATCATACCTTTGTTGTCGGGGATGATGATCGACATGATAGTGGCGCCCCAATTGGTGACCTTCACGGAGAAATCCCCTTTCTTGAGCATGTATATCCCAACCATCTTCCTCGCTTCGCCGACGCAAACCAGCGTAGAGGACACAAGGTACAAGAGCGCGAGAAACGCTAGAACCCTAGCCATTGGATTAGTACACAGGAAGAAGACGATGGCTTAGAAGGTGCGGGCACTAAATCGAGTGGATCACACGTAGTAGAACATATGGGCAGTTATTTCAACTAGGAGCACTCACTATCAAGGATGTGAGGAGATCTCGTCTAGTGGACTTTTTCTAGAGATCTGCATGCTTGATGACTAATGGCTCCAAGAACCGGTAGGAAAAAAGTCACGGTTGGTTGGCAGTTCAAGGACTCCAGTTCAAGCGTAAACAAGGTTTAAAAAAGGAGTGGATTAGGGAGAGGTGCCGCATGGTTACATGCATGCAACAATGACCCATATGCATGAAATTAGTCTTTAATTTAGATTTTTTTTAATTTTTATCTCTCAAACCATTATCCTGATTGACGGTCTGCTTTTATTGTTGGATTTTACATAGGGTTGCCTTCAAAGAAAAGACCACATGTGAGCTTGCTTCAACTACTTTTTTTGTCGGTACTTGCTAGGTTATTCTAACTTGCTAGAAAATAATGTGGTTGTCTGGTTGTTGAACAATTTTGGTACCAATACACTGCCAACTTCATATATCATGGGATGACAACTTAAAGGTTAATTTTATTGTCAAAACGTATACATATGGGATATGGTATCGAAGCTCTTATTGAGAAAAATCTACGCGAAATTGGATCATAAATCATATTTGTGATTCATGAATTAAAATATGTTTGGATTTTTAACTTGGAAGTGTGTTGTTCCTTCAATGGTATTTTGGTGTTGATGACAATGGGGTTTGTGAGGTCTAATGTCGTTCTCAGTAGTTGCCTACGGACATGGTTGACACCCTAATTCAAAAAGGGGAAAGGGCACCAGTTTTCTGAAGACTCAAAGATTTATTTTATTTTATTTGAGTCACAGGACAACCGCACTATTAGGAGGGGTCGAGGTATTCGAGGATGTTGGGGATCACGCTACTACTCCTATGAAGCCATCCAACACGGAAAAATGCATAAAGGGTAAAACCCTAGACCTAATGTGCCTCTATTGGAACCCACGTGTTCCCAAGGACCGGGTCCCTGAAGAGGGCAGAAACCTTCTGGACACCCCAGGTCCTCAGACTCCTGATGACCCACAAGTATAGGGGATCAATCCTAGTCCTTTCGATAAGTAAGAGTGTCGAGCCCAACGAGGAGCGGAAAGAAATGACAAGCGGTTTCCACCAAGGTATTATCTGCATGCACTGAAATTGTCGGTAACAGATAGTTTGATAGCAAGGTAATTTGTAACGTGCAAATAGTAGTAACGGTAACAAACTTGCATCAAGGTAGCTTATTCTTTTTAGCAAAGGATAGGCCGAAACTTTCTCTTATAGCAAGTAAAGCGCTCTTGAGGACACACATGGGAATTTCATCTACTCACTTTCATCATGTTTGTTTGATTCACGTTCGTTATTTTGATAATTTGGTATGTGGGTGGACCGATGTTTGGGTGCTGTTGAACAAGCCTTCCATTTATGACTAACCCCTCTCACAAGCATCCAGAACTACGAAAAAGGAATTAAGATAAATCTAACCATAGCATGAAACATAAGGGATCCAAATCAGCCCTTACGGAATAGCGCATAAACTAGGGTTTAAACTTCTGTCATGTTGGGGAACGTAGCATGCAATTTCAAAAAAAAAAATCCTACGATCACGTAAGTGAAGGAAATATGCCCTAGAGGCAATAATAAAGTTGTTATTTATATTTCCTTATATCATGATAAATGTTTATTATTCATGCTAGAATTGTATTAACTCGAAACTTAGTGCATGTGTGAATACATAGACAAAACAGAGTGTCCCTAGTATGCCTCTACTTGACTAGCTCGTTAATCAAAGATGATTAAGTTTCCTAACCGTAGACATGTGTTGTCATTTGATGAACTGGATCACATCATTAGAGAATGATGTGATGGACAAGACCCATCTGTTAGCTTAGCATTATGATCATTTAGTTTCATTGCTATTGCTTTCTTCATGACTTATACATATTCCTCTGACTATGAGATTATGCAACTCCCGAATACCGGAGGAACACCTTGTGTGCTATCAAACGTCACAGCGTAACTAGGTGATTATAAAGATGCTCTACAGGTGTCTCCAAAGGTGTTTGTTGAATTGGCATAGATCAAGATTAGGATCTGTCACTCTGTATATCGGAGAGGTATCTCTGGGCCCTTAGTGATGCACATCACTATAAGCCTTGCAAGCAATGTGACTAATGAGTTAGTTACGGGGTGATGCATTACAGAATGAGTAAAGAGACTTGCCGGTAACGAGATTGAACTAGGTATGATGATACCAACGATCGAATCTCGGGCAAGTAACATACCGATGACAAAGGGAATAACGTATGTTGTTATGCGGTTTGACCGATAAAGATCTTCTCAGAATATGTAGGAACCAATATGAGCATCTAGGTTCCGCTATTGGTTATTAACCAGAGATGTGTCCGTATCGAACCTTATTGGAACCATTCCGGTGTCCGTATATAACCTTCCAATATATCAATCTTTACCTCTCGACCATTTCGAGACTCCTCCTCATGTCCGTGATCTCATCCGGGACTCCGAACAAACTTCAGTCACCAAAACACATAACTCATAATACAAATCGTCATTGAATGTTAAGCGTGCGGACCCTACGGGTTCGAGAACTATTTAGACATGACCGAGACACATCTCCGGTCAATAACCAATAGCGGAACCTAGATGCTCATATTGGCTCCTACATATTCTACGAAGATCTTTATCGGTCAAACCGCATAACAACATAGGTCATTCCCTTTGTCATCGGTATGTTATTTGCCCGAGATTCGATCGTCGGTATCCTCATACCTAGTTCAATCTCGTTACCGGCAAGTCTCTTTACTCGTTCCGTAAGGCATCATCTCATAACTAACTCATTAGTTACATTGCTTGCAAGGCTTATAGTGATGTGCATTACCGAGAGGGCCTAGAGATACCTCTCCGGTACACGGAGTGACAAATCCTAATCTTGATCTATACCAACTCAACAAACACCTTCGGAGACACCTGTAGAGCATCTTTATAATCACCCAGTTATGTTGTGACGTTTGATAGCACACAAGGTGTTCCTCCAGTATCTGGGAGTTGCATAATCTCATAGTCAGAGGAATATGTATAAGTCATGAAGAAAGCAATAGCAATAAAACTAAACGATCATAATGCTAAGCTAATGGATGGGTCTCGTCCATCAGATCATTCTCTAATGATGTGATCCCGTTCATCAAATGACAAAGCATGTCTATGGTCAGGACACTTAACCATATTTGATTAACGAGTTAGTCAAGTAGAGGCATACTAGGGACACTGTTTGTCTATGTATTCACACATGTATTAAGTTTCCGGTTAATACAATTCTAGCATGAATAATAAACATTTATCATGATATAAGGAAATATAAATAACAACTTTATTATTACCTCTAGGGCATATTTCCTTCATGCCACTCTAGCAATCCATCATCTAATTACTACTCCACAATGCGTTCCCTTATGCCAAAATATGGTGAAGTGTCATGTAGTCGACGTTGACATAACACCACTAAGGAAAACAACAACATACATATCATGAAAATATCGAATGAATACCAAATTCACATGATTACCCATGACAAGACTTCTCCCATGTCCTCAAGAACAAAAGTAACTACTCACAAATCATATTCATGTTCAAGATCAGAGGGGTATTGAATAGCATCATGGATCTGAACATATAATCTTCCACCAAATAAACCAACTAGCATCAAGTACAAGATGTAATCAACACTACTAGCAACCCACGGGTACCAATATGAGGTTTTGAGACAAAGATTGAATACAAGAGGTGAACTAGGGTTTGAGGTGAGATGGTGTTGGTGAAGATGTTGATGAAGATTGGTCCTCCCATGATGAGAGGGTTGTTTGTGATGACGATGGCTTTGATTTTCTCCTCCTAGAGGGAAGTATCCTCGGCGGAATAGCTCCGCCAGATAGCAAAAGTGCTCCTGCCCAGATTTCGCCTCGAGATGGCGGCGTTCCATCCCGAAAGTCCTCTCCTTAATTTCTCTAGGGAAAATGGGATTATATACCATAAGGTGGGCCACCGAGGCTGGCCAGGGGCCCCACAAGCCACCAAGGCCCTTTCGGGGGGTGGGCACGCCCTGGTGCCTTGTGGGCACCTGGGTGGCCTCCTCTGGTATTTCTTTTCCTCAATATTTTTTATTTATTTCAAAATAATTCTCCGTGAAATTTCAGCTCATTTGTGGATGCAGAATAGGCATCTCTGACGTACTTTTTCAGCTCCAGAATTCCAGCTACCATCAATCTCCCTCTTCATGTAAATCTTGCAAATTAATTAAGAGAGAAAATGCATTAGAATTGCTCCACAAAGTGTTATATTAATCAAAAATATTATAAACGCGTCTCTCGTTTCCGATCAACCCCATCCAAGCTTTCACCTAGCAGCACTGGACTCACAACATAGTTCTCCTATGAGGACATCTATCGTGACAAAACCACGACCGCTGGTGTTGTATCGAAGATGACCATCGGTATTGGCGAAGCGTGCGCGCGCGCGCCCACACACACACACACACAGAGAGAGAGAGAGAGAGAGAGAGAGAGAGAGAGAGAGAGAGAGAGAGAGAGAGAGAGAGAGAGAGAGAGAGAGATTGAACTCGGTGCTCATAAGTGGAAACTTAATCATACCGCCTTTTCCCTCAGGAATGAGGTCCAACAGTCAGTGGTGGAGCTAGAGGGGAAGTTCACACAGGAAGGGGGGAGGGGGGAGAGGGGAAAAATGGTAAAACATGTGGACTTGAGGGGTCCAAATAATTTTTTTCTCATCTACGCTCTCTAAAAATAATTCCTTCACACATTTTTCTAAGGCCGGGCCAGCCCATAAGCACACATAGCTCCACCACTGCTAGCAGTGTGCGTCAATATGCTCAAGATCATAATCTTGCTAACAAAGCTTTGCACATAATACAGATGCAGACGCTTATATATATGCACATACACTCACCCATATGAACGCGCGCACACACACCGGTACCCTACCCCTATGAGCATTTTCGAGAGAGTGCGTTGACACATCATCTTGAGATTCATGAAGTTGCCACACACGCCTTCGTAGTTGATGGGGGCGTCTCTTTCCACTAAACGCACATCGACGGATTGTGTGGAATAAATGCAGAAAAATGAAAACATCAATGTCAAGTCTGAGAGTTAAACTCTGATGGGCAAGGGATACCGGCGTACTTCTAACCATCCAATCATAGGTTGGTTCGCTGTCGTGTTGAAGCGCTAAAGAGCTAACGTTTGCACATATATATTTTTTGAAAATCGTGCTGAAGTGCTAAAGGGCTAACATTTGCAATTTCTTTTTAACGTAAAGTTTGGACATTTTTGTTTGCACTGCACAAACGCATGATTTTATTTTTCAAGCACCCTAGCCTCTCTGGCCTCACGGCATAACAGTATCCAGCCCCACGAATCGCGCCACCTTCAGATCGAGAGCGAACATATCTACAATCCATTCACCAATGGTGGCACTACTACTACCGTAGCCCAGCCATAGTCCAGCCTTAGCTAGAAGGAGAACGTGAAGCGCATGTCGTGCTTGTACACCTGGCCGGGCCTCACCGTCACCGACGGGAACTCGGGGTGGTTCACGGCGTCCGGGTACGCCTGCGTCTCAAGGCAAAACCCGCCGTACTGCTCGTACAGCTTGCCGCTCTTCCCCTGGGTGTGGTTCAGAAAGTTGCCGGTGTAGAGCTGCATGGCCGGCTGGTTGGCCCACAGCTCCAGCGCGCGCCCGGACTTGCCGTCCCGCGCCACCGCCACCTTGCGCATGCCCTCCCCGTCGATCACGTAGTTGATGTCGTAGCCGTAGACTTTGCCGCCCATGACCTGCCGGATGCGCGCGCCGATTGGCATCGGCGTGCGGAAGTCGTAGCTCGTGCCGGCCACGGGGTCGACGCGGCCGGACGACGGAGCATCTCCACGTCCAGCGGGGTGTACCGGGACGCGGAGAGCTGGAGCGTGTGGCCCAGGATGTCGCCGCTGCCCTCCCCGCCCAGGTTCAGGTACACGTGCTGCAGGAAGTTCACCGGCGTCGCCTTGTTCAGCGCCGTCGCGTTCGTGCGGATGCTCAGCTCGTACGGGCCCGTCAGCTGGTACGTCGCGTACACGTCCAGGTCTCCGGGGAACCCTGCTCATTTGTCATTTTCAGCCATGGCTGTTGATCGCATTGCGCGATAATAAAAGCTTCTGAACGAAATGGACCACATCGATCGCTGCATTTTCGCACCTTGCTCTCCGTCGAAGCTGCGGTAGTACATGGTGATGTATGGGGAGTCCCCGCCGGCGACGTACTCCTTCACCGTCCATATGACCTTGCTGAACCCCCTTTTGCCACCTACAAACGTACAATTAATGGCAGGTTAATTAGTTCCTTTATATACGCCTCTCGCGCCACAACAAAGCTCTGATCAAAGCAAGCAGACAATATCATACCATGAATTGCGTTCTTTCCGTCGTTGATGTAGGTATGGTACACTTTGCCGTCGAGGACGAAGCGGCCCCTGGCCATTCTCTGCGCCACCCTCCCATTCAGCGGCCCAAAGTAAGAGGTATCATTCTGAATAGCCAGAGGGGACAGCAACTTGAAATTAACGCGGTGTCTCATGAGGACAGCAATAAAGTTGAGAGATCAGGCGAATAATCGGACAAATCTTTGCTAGGATAAGATATGATTTCACATGCTTGGCGCGTTGCTTATATATACGTATATGTACGGTGGCCTTTCAGATTTTGATGATAATATGGATCGGAGCAGCACGATGGAGTGATGGGGCCTGGTTGGGGAGTGTCGTCATTGTGTACCAGCTCAAAGATTGACGGCTCGCGCACAGGACTTTTCTGAAACTTTGTTAGTTGGTGTTGAGGTGTCATTTTCAACTAGTCTAGCATGGCGGCTCGCTGATAAGCTTCTCTGAAAATCTGTTTGATTGGAAGAAGACTTGGCTCGTGCATGGAAAATTCTGTTGCCGGGCTGTTCTGATCTCGTCATATATGCTTTGACCACTCAAATCAAACTAATGGGAAGAGACTACAGTAGCAAGGGACGTGTGTGTATCACGGGGGAGGGTGAGGATTAGTAGACAATGAACGGAAAATCTGCAGCGGGTACGGCAGACGAGGGCAATCCCACAGCCAGAATTATTTTAGAAAACAAAAACTCTCCCTTCATCATTCCACGACCACAAGTTTTTATAGTTTCTTTTAGAGAAGTTGTTTCACATGGTGGGCAATAAGTGCACTACTCAAAATCACAAGAAGGATTGGATCCACCTATAGCTGCTTGTCGGTTCATTTATTTATTCATGATCATGTACTCTTGTCTGCTTAATTTTCTCTTCTCTGTACTTTTGATCCTTACATGCAAGAGTTTTTCAGAAAAGGTACAAATGATGAGCTATTGACTATTGACAAAATGGTGGTGAATACAGGGTATTCGAAAGAGTATTCCGGCATTGATGCTAGCCTAAAGGTTGAGTGATATTCTCCTCCTGAGTCGTACTAACGAACTGTAATCAGGTGAGCCAATTGAACAGATTAGGAATTCAAGGGAACAGTCCTTACATATGCCCTGAACCGAAAAAGAAAGAAGCAAAACAAGAAGCGGCGCAATGTTCGTTCTATGAGCAATCTACATTTCGGACAGACGCTGAAGGAATGCAGCAGAAAAGATAATTTCGAGAAGGGTTCCGTGAACTTACAACATACTCAGCGAGGGTGTCCATGCCCAGCACAACATCAGCCAAATTCCCTGCAAAATAATTTGTTGCGAGGTAAGTGAGTCTCATACGCCACATGAAGGCAAGATCACACATAAGAGGAGATATGATTTTCTTGGTACGGGAGCAAGATCTATTTTGTTTTTCGGGTGGAAACAAGATCTTTTGTGTTTTCTTTCCGGGTAGAGAGAATAAGATGAATATACCTTTGGAATCAGGGACGAGGATCGACATGATGGTGGCGCCCCAGTTGGTCATCTTGACGGAGAAATCGCCTCTCTTGAGCTCGTACACGCCGACCATCTTTCTCGCGTCGGCGCAACCGGCCAGCGCGAGGACCGCGAGGCACAGGAGCGCCGGAAACACAGGAGCCCTCGCCATTGGAGGCCAACGCCCTCTCGCAGGTTACCAGTAGCAGGAAGGAAGAAGAGGACGGCTGAGAAGATGCAGGCACGCACTGAACCAGGCTATCTCATCCAGAAGGGGCGGGCCGAGCTGTGATATAGGCCGGCGGACAGTTGCAAGGCTGGGCCTGGGCTGCAAGCTTTCCTTTAGACCAGGGATCTCTTTTTAAAATACAGTATATCTTTCTGAGAAAGAAGGAAATCAAAGAGAAAAACGAGGTAAAAAATTTGGGTTGTCACGCGCTTGCGTGCCCACGTGTTGCTTATGGTGCGTCTTCTTATAGCCGTACCGCTGGCCGTCGGTTACTCGGTTGTGGATAGCGTCGGCTGCCCTCGTGCTCGCCGGGTCCCGGCGGTTGGACCAAAGTAAGCAGCGGCGTTTGATCGTCTGACGCAGCCAAACAGAACGCTAAGGCCCAAAAGCTTGACGAAGCAGGCTGTGTTCCGTGCGCTGCAGCTGCTGAGAAACAGCCAGAGCAGGTCAGCAGTGAGGAAGCAGCTGGTGGAAAGATATGTTTGGTATGCCCTGAATGCTGCAAATGTTCTATTGGTGATGATTAACATGGGTTAGCTTCTTTTTTTGAAATAAATTGCGTACTAGCTGTTTTTGACCCATTCTTTGCATAATTGTCGTGATTGAGACCCATTTAGCCCATTTTTACCTATTTTATTTAAATTGTTTGAAAGTGACTTCAGCCCGGTTGTAACAGTTTGGGAGTAGTCCGCACGTGTCATGTCTGGTTTTTTGTCAATTAACCGGGCAATTCTCTTCTGCTTATTTAATCAATGAGGCAAAACTTTTGCCTCTCCTTTTTGGGAAAACTGACTTAAGCATGTATTCTTTTACATGGAAAAGGATCCCGATCGATACCGGCTCGCGCCTGCTCGTGGTCCCTGTCACAGCTACCTCAGATCCTTATTCCTTTTTCTTCTTTGATTGATGAGAAGAAAGACACACACAACAAACAAATCCCCCACCATCGTCTTCCTCACTTGCGCTCCTCACGCAGAAGAGAAAAAACCGGTCAGTTTTTTAATACTGTTACAAAAATTTGAAATCAATTTTTTAGGGATTTTTAAAAAAGTATATCCATTTGAGAAAAGTTCACAAGAATCCTAACAAATTGAGAATTTGAAAATTTTCAAAAAATATGCAAACCGTTTGCAAAAAATCTCAAATTTGAGAAAAGTTCATGAATTTGAAAATAAGATAGTAATGATTTGAAAAAAGTTGTCAACTTTGAAAAAGTTCATGAAAAATGAAAAAGTTCATCTATCTTGAAAAAAGGTTTGCTGATTTTGAAAAAAAGTTGTAAAAATTATTAAGAGTTAGTGGATTTGCAAAAACATTCATGCATTTGAAAAAAAAGTTGACGATTTGGAAAAGGTTTACAAATTTAAGAAAAGTGTTCATGGATTTGCAAAAATGTTCATGAATTGGAAAGCTTCACGAAATTAAGAAAAATATGCGAATTTAGAAAAGAAAAAGAAAATGAAAAGGAAGAGAAAATTTGCCTAAGAAAAGAAGAAAATGAAAAAAAAACGGCCAACTAAAACTAGAAAAAATCAGAATGGGGAGACGGTGAAGCACATCAGGTAAGCTTCCTATTTGGTTACTGTTCATGGACTGGTCTATAACCGACGCTGAGGACGCCAAATAGAGTTTGGGATATATCAACGCCAGCACACGATGGGGGCGGATCCTATTTGGCGCTTCAGGCGCCCATTACTGTGTATTTTACAAACAGGTGCCTGAAGCCCTCCAGGCTGGGTCAGGCCGTTTAGCTATATTTTATTTTTATTTTTTGTTTTTCTATTTACTTAAAATTCGTGAACTTTTATCAAAGTCGACTATGTTTGTTTTAGAAATTATGAATTTTTCAATTTTGTGAACTTTTTGCAGAATTGATGAACTTTTTAAAAATCAATGATTTTTATAGAAAGTTCTATAAATCGATGAAGAATTTTCAAATTCAATGATTTTTTTCCAAAAATGATGAAGTTTTACAAATTCGATAAAATTGTAACCAAGGAATTAGTGAATTTGAAAAACATTCATGGATTTGAAAAAAGTTAACGATTTGGAAAAAGTTCACAAATTTAAGAAAAGTGTTCATGGGTTTGCAAAAATGTTAATTTTTTTTAAAATTTCATGAATTTAAGAAAAATTGTGAAATTAAGAAAGGAAAAGAAAATGAAAAATAAAGAGACAAGTTGCCTAAGAAAAGAAGAAAATGAAAACTCGATGGGACCGAAATAATTGCAAACGATTACACAGAGTTGGCAATGCCATCTCGGTGGGACCGAGAACCATATCGGTGGATCCGATTTGTTAGGGTTTGGTTTGGCAGTGGCAGTGTCTTGGTGAACTCGGTGGGTCCATATTGAAAAGTTTCGGTAGGACCGAGTTGGATATTAGGGTTTTCGACATATTTGGATACAGAAAGTGGATGAGGGTTTTGGAGCAATATCACTAAGAACTTGAGCCGAGTATCATCAAAGTCTCATCCCCTTTTAATAGTATTGGCTTTCCTATGGACTCAATGTGATCTTGGATCACTTAACCAAAAAAGAAGAGTCTTGAGTTTTTGCCAATCCATATCCTTAGCATTTTGAGGGGTCCACATATCTAATCCTTGTCATGCCAATCATTGAACTTCCTGAAATCTTTCACTTGAATGGATATTAGTTCAATGAAATATATGTTGTTATTAACTACCAAAACCACCCGGGGATTAGTTACACTTTCAAGTTCCTAGCGTCATCTCCGCAGAAAAGGTCTATGCGGAGGGACGAATCGGAGGGTTCTGAGGCAGAGGATAGACGAGAAGAAATATAGTGTGCGCGTCGTGACGGCATCAGTGCAATAGGGTGTAGGAGAGGAGGCTGAGGTGAACGACGGCGATGATGACGCCACTACGGCAAGACGCAGGGGAGGAGATCGAGCAGAACCACGCCGGCGATGGCGTCAGTGTAACAGGACACAGAATAAAAAGCCTAAAGGAATAATTAAGGAGTGTCTTAAATCAGACCACGCATATGCATATGTACACCCGCGAGGATGTTGTAGGTCTACTCTTCTACGATTGTCAAAACAAAAACGTGCAAAACGAAAGTCGTGTGGAATTGCGACATGAAGCTACTGGTCAAAGGAAATTTGAAACTATCGACTATGTGCTACGAATTTGACAAAATTTGTCCAGAATAGATTCAAATATGAGCACGAAATTAAACATTTACAATGGATGAAACTACGAACCAATCGCTTGATTGCAACATCAATGTGCTTCTTTTTTCGTAGACCTTATCTCAAACCGAAGCACCATTGTGTAGATTAGAAGGGACTAATAAGTAGACGAGATTATGAGTTAAACGAATAGACGAGGACCTCAGGTACACCACTTATGAGACCGAGCGAGGTTGTATTCCTGGACCCACCCAGGTGCACTCTCGTGCATCGCACGAGCTTGATTCGTCGGAACTACCAATTTGGACGTTTCTAGTGGGCCCGACTGGGAGGTGCTTTTAAGTACCGTGTGATACAACCCTAGGAGGTGTTTTTAATTTTCGTGTGATGTAGCCCAAACAGTGAATGCACGCAACTAAAGAGGCAAATTTCGCCCTGCACGGGCCTGATTGGGTTCTATGCGGGCAACCAAACATGCTCTACTGTTGCACGCTAAATCGCGGCCGCGCTAAAGGACTAATTTCCACACAATTTTTATTTCTTTTTTCTTACTATCAAATATGCCCGTGCGTTGCAACGGAAGAGAAAAACTCACATGTGCCCTTAACCCGAACAACCCAAGCACCTCATTTTTTGTACACGTCTTATATTTCAGCATGGTGTCGCACCGGTCTTGCCGCATATCCTTTTTTCCTCCCCTCGCTGGTGGTGGTCGTGGTCCCCACCTGATAACAACGCATTTGGACATGGTCAACTCTAAGGCGATGAGCTCGGCCACCACACGCACCTTTATTAAACCGCACAAGTGCAGGAGAATGTTTAGGACTATATAAACTAATCTCATTGAGTTGGATGTGTGGGCCACCTGCAGCTAGCCACTCCCTGCACCTTGTCAATACGTCACCCTTTATAACGATTGACTACAGCGAGAAACAAAAAAAAAACAGTACCAAACATTGCAATAGCATCATCTTCCATTAACCACTCCACACCTCTCAATAGCTTCATCTTCGGCTGGCCACTCCACACCTGCCACATTAGTCCATTTGTGCATCATATAGTGAGAGAAGACTGGGTTTAAATGAAGTGGGGATCTCACTTCGAATATCGCGTCGCCTCAGCCATGTCCACCTCACAATGTCAGTGCTTTGCTACGTACTAAATGGCGGTTGCCATAAACCCGGGCTTGTCGAGTCGAGTAAGTTCCATATGAACTAAATATCAGCTTGATTCAATGTGTATTGAATATACGTTGTGAAAACCGAAAGCATGTCTGAGAATTTAGTTTCAGTCTGAATCTTATAAGAAACAAATGTGATTAATCCCTCACTAATAAAATGGGCATAAGTTACACTAAGAACAACCCTGAGAATATACTGAAAATTGACACACTGATTAAACTATTGCTGCATTTGAAGTCCTAGAAAACTTAATTACCTTACATTCCTGCCTATGCAGTTGTCCTCCAACGACAAATGCCTTCATATTACTGCCATGTAAATTAAGGTTAGTGTAATCCACTCCCAGCCTGCGCAAACTGCAATAAATATCACAGAAGTAAAATATTTCTTTGAAACGGAGGCAAAAGCTTTGCGTCGTCTCATTAATAAAAAAGGGAAACCGAACAAAGCTTTACGAGGTCCTTTAAGCCTCCACAAATGGAAAAAGGAAGCCTACTCTCGCGTCACCAGAGAGCCCAAATGTTTTGCTCCCGCAAGTACCCAATTTTTAGCCTCCAAGTGAATGTTATTAGTTAGCAAAGAAGGCAGGGAGGACATGATTCTAAAAGCTCTAGTGTTCCTCTTATTCCAGATCTCCCAATAGATGAGCATGAGGAGCGAAGAGACTGCCATTCTCCGATGGCCACGCTGAAGGACAGTGGATGTCCACCAATGTTGAACCATGTGAAAACCTCCCCAGACCGCAAAGTTTAGTTCTGATACATCAAACCCCGTCCTTACGACCGCCCATACTCCGAGTGAGTACCGACATTGGAAAAGGATGTGCCGCAGATTCAGGCTCCCTCTTGCATAGCTGGCACAACCCGCAATTTGGCCAACCCCGCTTCTGAAGGCGGAAATGATTCTAGGAGGAACGTGTATTGTGTTCGTAAATCATTTGGAACAAAAAACGAATAACTAGTGAACTTAGTACAAATGATCATGTATCTACTGCTCAAACTTCTAAACAGAAGAACAAGCTGCATGTAGATGTTTGCCCGCTGATGGAGGCGTTTCATGAGTATAGTCTCATGTGTTTTTTTGTGGGTACAGTATAGTCCCATGTTGACCTTGTAGAACCGATGTGCACTTTGCACTGTCGGGCATTTCATTGTTTTCTTTCCTCCCTTATAGTCTTTTGTGGCATCTGAACCTCAAATCTTAGTACAACAGCAAAATAGCTTCTACTTTTCGTCAGAAAAAAATTAGAAAAACAACACCAATGTTCCGATTCAAAACATGATGTGTTAGTAATTGGCTCTGGTGATGGTCCTGTAGCCGAGAGCCGCCAGCCCACCATGGATTTGACCGAACACGCAACAAATTGCAGTTTAATTTAATCACTCACTAAAAAACTACGCATAAGTTACACTGACAATAACCCTGAGAATATACTGAAAATTGACACATTGATTAAACTATTGATGCAGAAGTCCTAGAAAACTTAATTACCTTGTGTTCGTGCCCATGCAGTTGGCCTCCAACAACAAATGCCTTCGTATTACTGCCATGTAAATTAAGTAAGGTTAGTGTAATCCACCCAGCGTGCGCAAACTGCAACAAATATCACAGAAGTAAAACCTTTTTTTAAACGGAGGCAAAAGCTTTGCCTCATCTCATTAATAAAGAAGGGAAACCGAACAAAGTTTTACGAGGTCCATTAAGCCTCCACAAATGGAAAAAGGAAGCCTACTCTCGTGGCATCAGAGAGCCCAAATGTTTTGCACCTGCAAGTACCCAATTTTTAGCTTCCAAGTGGATGCTGTTAATTAGCAAAGAAGGCAAGGAGTACTTGTTTCTAAAAACTCTAGCGTTCCTCTCTTTCCAGATCTCCCAACAGACAAGCATGAGGAGCGAAGAGACTGCCCTTCTCCGATGACCGCGACGAAGGACAGTGGATGTCCACCAATGTTGAACCATGCGGAAACCTCCCTAGACTGCAAAGTTTAATTCTGGTACATCAAACCCCGTCTTTACGGCCGCCCACTCTGAGTGGGTACCGGCATTGGAAAAGGATTTGTGTCGCAGATTCAGGCTCCCTCTTGCATAGCTGGCACAACCCGCAATTTGGCCAACCCCGCTTCTGAAAGCATAAACGATTCTAGGAGGAACGTTTATTGTGTTCGTAAATCATTAGGAACAAAAAATGAATTACTAATGAACTTAGTACAAATGATCAAGTATCTACTGCTCTAACTTCAAAACAGAAGAACAAGCTACATGTAGATGTTTGCCCGCTGATGGAGGTGTTTCATGAGTATAGTCTCATGTGTTTTTTTGTAGGTAGAGTATAGTCTCATGTTGACCTTGTAGAATCGACGTGCACTTTGCATTGTCGGACATTTCATTATTTTCTAGGCTCCCTTATAGTCTTTTGTGGCCTCTGAACCTCAAATGTTAGTACAACAGCAAAATAGCTTCTACTTTTCATCAGAATTTTTTTTAGAAAAACAACACCAATGTTTCGAATCAAAACATGATGTGTTAGTAATTGGCTGTCGTGATGGTCCTGTAGCCGAGAGCTGCCAGCCCACCACGGATTTGACCGAACATGCAACAAATTGCAGTTCAATTTATTGTTGGTAGTGAGCAACAACGCTATCTCCTGAGGGTCTGTCGGTCCTGCAGCCATCAGCCGACGAGCTCCTACTCACCGGAATGGCTTCTAAGCCACCGCGCTCCAGGATGCCTAGCCTAGGCCATATTCTATGCCTACAGCGATCGTCGCGCGCTGCTGATCCTCGTCGGGCACCGTTCCCTTCCGATGCACTGTAGATGCTCCTTTTTGAATTCCCATTTAATTCTCATTTTTCTTGCTCCCGACGGATCACGTCTACACTGTAGAGCACACTGGTTGCAAAGTTCAATTAGCTCCCGGGGATCTTGCCTTGTTTAGGTATAGAATCATGTCTCTCGTGGAGTCGTGGGTACATAGCAATCTTTCTACCTAAAACCTAAAAAGTGCAGTCGTGACTTACCCAGCACACACACGTCCACGTCGTCCGATCCGCATCGCGTGGACAGCGCGCCTCCCAGGCTAAGCGCGGTCCATTATCGATGCACGCACCAGGTATCGCCTTGCCGTGGCGTCTGGGCCGAGGCCTGTTGGGTGTTTAGGCGGTTGCGGGTCCCTCCACTTCTTCTCCCCTGCCCGCTTCCGTCTCCCCATTTCGAAACCTCCCCCATTATCGCTCCTACACGAACGCCCAGGGAGCAGATCCCATTCCAAATCCCCTAAATCCTGAGCAACGGCGGCCATGGCGGCGATTCGGCGGCCGTCTTTCTGTAGGAGTAGGAAGGGGGTAGCATGTGCTTCATGAAGGGAGGGTGTCGGATTGCGGGTTCTGGCAAAACCCTCGAGGTTCAAACACTGGGGTGCGGATGAAGATCTCTCCCCCTCTAGCTCACGCACTCACCGCGATCTCAAAGCTCAGCGCGTCGAACTCGCAGAACAAGGGACACAGGGTTTATACTGGTTCGGGCTACCGATGTGGTGTAATACCCTACTCCAGTGTGGTGTGCACTACAAAAAAATACACTTCCGTGATGATACGTGTTTGTCACAGTAGGTCGCGTTTTTTGTCATGCATGTACATCCATGACAAATTTATGACAGAATCAAGATAGTTATACATCTTTGTCGTAGAAGTGTTCCATGACATTACCAAAATTATCATCACGGAAGTGTCCACTTCCATGACGATAAATCACGCGTCACAGAAGTGCTTTCGTCAAGGGTTACCGACACGTGGCATCCACCGAAACGGAAGGCCGTTAAGCTATCGGGTCGGATTTTGGATCCGATAACCCGTTAACAGCCATGACCAATACCGATTTTCCACGTGCAAAATTCTCATTGGCCTTTAGCTGGGCCGGCCCATTATGGTCTGCAGAATCTTGTGGGCCTTTGGCTGGACCGGCCCAAAAGTGGCCCATAAAGTTTAAATGGGCCGGCCCAACCGAAGGCCCATAAGATTTAGAGGACCAAAATGGGCGACCCGACTAAAACCCACAAAATTTAGCGGACCATAATGGGCCGACCCAGCTAAAGACCCACAAGATTTTGCGGACCACAATGGGCCGGCCCAGCTAAAGGCCCACAAGATTCTGCAGACCATAATGGGCCGACCCAGCTAAAGGCCCAACATTCTCTGTCAAATCGGCCCGTCAACGGCCTGGTCTAAACTTGTCATCAATGCGGCCCATGGTCACTTCTAGCCCGTTTACAGTCTACTAAGTAATTGGGCGAATTACGACCGGTGTATTTCCGGCTGTTAAAGGTCCGGCTTCATTTGGGCCCATTCTGAGGCCATCAAAACTTCGGCCCATAAACGACCGTGAAGGATTTGGGTCATATTAAATACATGTCATCTATTTGGCACATTAGAGGCCCACTAAAGATTTGGGCCACTTTTGGCCTGTTGTCATTTTCGGCATGTTAACGCCGGACGTAAACCATGGGCCATATGTGGCCCAACGTCATATCGGGCCCATTAACGGCCCATATAAAAATGACGATATTCTAGCCCGACCGAAGTTCCGCTACTGTTACAGGCCCGTGTATTAGGTCGGCGCATTTACGGCCCGTCCGAATTTCGGCCTGTCAAATATCTGCATCGTAAATGGGCCACCATTTCGGCCGGCTAAGTCCAGTGGGTTATTTGGCACAACCAGGGCCAATCTCACTTTCGGTCTATTAAAGGCCCATGTTTTTTATGGGCTCGAGATATTTACACCAGTAAGCGGCCTATTTTCTTGAGGGCCCAAATTATGTTTAGGCACATTAAAGGCCCACTATGGGCACAGGCCTACCGTAAAAATTTGAAAGCTTATGCTAATTTAAGCCCGAGATATTTTTAGTGGGCTACATGCCAATTTCGACCCGTGTCGTTTTAGCCCAATTGGAATGGGCCCGACGAATGTTGGCATGTTGGGCTCCTCTGAAGCTTTCGGCCGAATACATTACTAAGATAAACCTACACTATACAAAAATAGCGTCATAATTCTGCGACTGTGGCATCATCATAAATGTTGTATCACAACAAAATAAATTCCAATCATACAACAAAAGGCCTGTTGGCATAAAGTTTACTGATCCTTCCGGATAAAAGCACCATCGGATGTATAGAAGCACAGATCATTTGACTGAGTGCTAATGTTTGGTTGTAGAATCGATAGAGCAAAGACGATCTCCACCTTTTTCCGCCATTGCTCTTCAACAACGGCGAATGTCCGATAGTGCGGTTTCAAAACCATTCATATCTTGATGACATTTCTCAACCACTATCCTTGTTTCGAAACAACATCCATTAGGGAATTTGGACTTGTGTCCGGAGCACGGATATATCACTCTGTCTAGCGGGAAGATTTTTGTTCGATGGCGATTTGGACGAGGTTACCTTGACAACCAACCCGAAATTACGCAGAAGGTGCTTTTTGCACTTTGTTAGTGGAGAGATCTTGGCCTTAACTGACAGAGGTGACATTGTGCTGTAGTAGCCTCGTCACCTTCGTGTGGTTGTGGCTGTTCAATAATTTGTTCCATAGCTTCACGAAAGTTTGAACTTGTAGATTAGTGTACCGGATAAGTTACTAATGAGACAAAAACAAACAAAAGTAGGTTAAACGTTTATACATAACTTATTTTGGTGAACTACGTAATACATTAGCATGTATTGTAGTGCCAACTACATAATAAAATCACTTTCGGAACATATGTCCATGTAGCATGCCTACTATATTGTCTATTTCCTCACATTCGTTGACATCTAAGGATAAAGAGACATGGTTTAAAGTAGGATGAACATAGTATGACATCATTCATATCATGGGCAAACAAATATAAAACAAACAAGCTATTTTATCATTGTGTGCGCACGTGAACATAACAACTAGATTACAGATCAAGACCAAAAGAATATCCTTCATCTCTTTTAAACCATGTAAGGTGAAATGATACGTTAAGACAATTGTGTATAAAAGTGAACAGAGTAACTGACATTGGCTGCAAACCAAGTAGTTAAATGAACACATCACAGTACCAATCAGTTCAAAGGCAGGAGGAGTAAGGACTTACAACAACGGCTTGAACTGGTGTGCTCATGCCCTTCATCTTGCTGGTGTGGCAATCCGTGAAGATTTACCTTTGCATTCGGTTCGAGTTCTTTTTTGGTCCGCACGGGCTTTCCTCTGTATTTGGAACAAGTCAATATAGATATGATAATATGGCACAAAAAAAGAAGGAAGTAGGAGCTATTCACATAAGCCTCGCGATTGTGCAATATAGCTACGAGATCCCATTGTCTGTTGGAATTTCACTTTAGAACGGTTGGTTTTGTTCTTCAAACAGTTAGCCTAGAAGAAGATACACTTGTAAGGCACATACATAAATACAAGTTCAATATGTGGTCTGATCAAATACATATAGCCTACCTGATACTTTGGATCAGACCAGTGTTTAACAAGGGTTGTCCAGTCTGCATCTCAGTAATATATTCCACTTTGGAGATGTTTGGGCGATTTCATTGTTAGCCTTGCCTTCAAAGTGAGATTTTCTAAGGTGGTACCAATCTGTCTCGAGCGGTGAAAAACATGAGTGCATGCTTGTTTAGTTGCATCATCTTTCAGATCCAACTTGAACCTCATCATTGAAAAAAGAATGTGAGTCTTATTAGGAGGAAGCTAGAAAGTAT
The DNA here is from genome assembly GCA_021605145.1 of Aegilops bicornis. Classification (NCBI taxonomy): domain Eukaryota; kingdom Viridiplantae; phylum Streptophyta; class Magnoliopsida; order Poales; family Poaceae; genus Aegilops; species Aegilops bicornis. The sequence goes on along the minus strand of CM038670.1, from coordinate 572,915,394 downwards.
GGGATGAGCAAGACAATATTACTAATTGCGATGAATAACATTACTTACGGATAAATGGTCAAGGAAGGTACTAAACTGGGTATTGTCTTTCTCATTCCTGTACTGGATCCACGTTGGGAGGATACACGCATGACACCTAACGGCAACGACTGCCTCTGATACTAATTTGGCTGACTCTGTAGCATCACGTGGCCTTTTTAAACCTGCCTCAAAATGGATCTCCATTCTTCCTCCTTTAGATTTTGTTAATCTTTCAAGAATTATCCCTGATGTCTGTTTCCGCTTGCGCCGTGGTGCTAGTTCAACAACGAATATGGAAAGTGTTAGTGTACGTCAAACTATGAGAGTACATATAAAGGAGCATGCAACTGCAACTTGACTCGGTCAGGTACCGTCTTGGTGTTGATGCTCATGAGGTTCATTTGATCTTGCCAAGTCCCGTTGTGTCGTGATTGCTTGAAGTAGTGTTAGGTGTGAAGGCAGCTTGGGGGCGGCGATTCGGAGCAAGCGAGCGAGTAAGCGGGTTGAGATCTTTGATGCAGTTTAAGCGAATGTTGCAGCTGGTGGAGCAGGTGATACTGTGTTTGTAGATTTAGCCAGTGGACTTGGACCTTCTACTGCACTATAAGTACCAGCAAAATCTTGACGGCAGAACCTTTTCCGTTTCACCCAACGAGTAACAGCACTCCCTACTATATTATTTTCCTTGCTCTTTTTTGACTTTGCCATGTCAAGCTGTACCCACAACACAAAAGAATAAAATCACTCTTCAGAACTCATTGATGCATGATCTGCACAAGCAATACTTTGATGTAAGACAACCGTATGAGGATGGAATATGTAAGAAAAAGCAGGCGGCACGACAGATTCACAGCTACGATGTGCAAACTAAGCAGAAGGATTTTCAAGAAAATAGAAGTAAGGCAAGCTAGACACCATATGAAAGATGCAACCAATATTACTCTGCCAAGTTAAAATGTCTTGTCATAAGTGGCAATTCAAAATTAGAAAGCAAGACAACGTAGAAATCAATGCAAGATGCAACCACTATCAAACCGCCATGTTAAAAGCGTCCAATCATGAGTTCTTGATGCGGGATACACAACAGCAGTACTTTGATGTAACAACATGGTATGATAGATAGATGCGATGTATTCTAGACACGAGAAAGCCATGTCATATGCACATGTATAACGTATAAACTCAAGCAGTGCAATTTAATCAAAATAGAAGAAATACAGGCTAGACAACATATGCAACATGAAACCACTTATCACACTGTCAACTTAGAGCAAGCACCTGCAATGGTGGAGTGCGGAGATGAACTCATCATGTAGACTTGGGACTTCAACTTCATTAGCGATGGCGATGGCAAATCTAGAGAGTCTCTGTTTGTGTCGGTGCGGAGTACCACCAACATCCCCTAACTTACTCTTTTCCTTCCTATTTTCTGATATTGCCTTATGAAGTCAAAACCACAAGAAGATGAATAAAATTAGCTCTGCATAACTGGTTGACGCATGATACAGACGAACACTACTTTGATGTAAGGCAAGCGCAAGATAGGAGGATGGAATATATACAAAAAAAGACAACGTTTCATATTCACACATATGATAGGAGGATGGAATATGTATGAAAAAACAGTAAACGGAAGGCATTTCAACAAAATTAGAAGAAATGAAAGCTAGGCACCATATGAACATGCAACCAATATCACTCTATCAGGTAAAAAGTGTCTCGTCAGAAGTGCAATTTCAAGAAATTAGAAGCAGTACAAGCTAGAAGAAAATGCAAGATGCAACCTACATCACAGTCCCAAGTTAAATGTGTCTTATGGGTAAGTGATCGTTGCAGGTATAAGTTGTAAGCTACGCAGATGCAATTCTACATAATCTGAAGCAATACAAACTAGACATCATACGGAAAAGCATAACCACGTATAATTTCCAAGTAAGAGCAAGCACCTGTGATGGTGGAGTAGGGAGATGTGCTCATCATGTACACGTATGTTCTAGAAAGCAGGAACACGTGTCATATTCACGGGCATTATGTGTAAAGTAAGCAGATGCAATTCAAGTTAGAAGCAATCCAAGCTAGACATCATACGCAACATGCAACCACATATAATAGTATCAAGTTAGAGCAAGCACCTGTGATGGTGGAGTAGGGAGATGTGCTCATCATCTACAGCTACATTGGTATCCGACCTTGTGTTGTCTTGCGAATCTTGTTGGGAGGATGGCGGAGTAGAATCTGTAGAGACCCCATGTTTGAGTTGCTCAGAAGGACCACCATCATCCATCTTGGGACTAATTTCCTTCAGCTGTAATGATTTTGCATTGTGAAGTCAAACTGATAAGAAAAAGGAATAAAATTCGCTCTTCGAACTCATTCATGCATGATACCGATTTAACACTACTCGGATGAAAGGCAAACACATGATGCGAGGATGGAATATGTATGAAAAACAGGATGGTGTGACATATTCACACCTATGATGTGGTAACTAAGCGAAGGCATTTCAACAAATTAGAAGCACCGCAAGCTAGACACCATATGAAAGATGCAACCAATATCACTCTTGCCAAGTTAAAAGCGTATGGCGTTTCAACAAATTAGAAGCGTTATGCTAGAAATCATATGCAAGACACAACCAATATCACAAAGGCGACTAAAAGGTGCCTTATCATAAGTGACTGATGCGGGATATGCAAGAATAGTAGTCTGATGTAGAAATAGGAACACATGTCATATTCACGGGCATTATGTGTAAAATGGCAGATGCAATTCAACATAATTAGAAGCAATACAAGCTAGACATCATACGCAACATGCAACCACATATAATAGTGCCAAGTTAGAGCAAGCACCTATGATGGTGGAGTAGGGGAGATGTGCTCATCATCTACACAGCTACGTTGACTGTCTAGCCTTGCGTTGTCTTGCGAATCTTGTTAGGAGGATGGCGGAATAGAATCATGAGAACCTCCGCTTCAGCTTGCTCTAAGGACCACCATCATCCAATGCCTTGCCAATTTTCTTCAACTTTATTGATTTTGCATTGTGAAGTCATACCGACAAGAAAAAGGAATATCATTCGCTCTTGAACTCATTCATGCATGATCTTGTGAACACTACTCTGATGAAAGGCAAAGTCATGATGAGGATGGAATATCTACGAAAAAATGGACGGCTTGACATATTCACACCTATGATGTGGTAACTAAGCAGAAGGCACTTCAACAAATTAGAAAAACTGCAAGACACCATATGGAAGGTGCAATCAATATCACTCTGCCAAGTTAAAGTTGTCTCGTCATAGGTAGCGTTCATCAAACTAGAAGCAATACATGCTAGAAATCATATTCAAGACGCAAACCAATATCACACTGCCAACTTAAAGGTGTCCAATCATAAGTGACTGATGCGGGATACACAAGAAGAGTAGTTTCATGTAAGAACATGGTGTGATAGACAGATATAGTATGTACCAAAAACAGGAAAGCGTGTCATATTCACATGTATCATGTGTAAGCTAAGCAGAATCTGATTTACACTAATTAGGAGCAATCTGAGCTAGACACCATATGAAACATGCAACCAGATATCACACTTTGCCAAGTTAGAGCAAGCACCTTAGATGGTGGAGTAGGGAGCGAGAGACTTGGACCATGTAATGCACTATCGGTACAAGGAGAATCGTCTGAGATGCTCCATTTACGTTCTTTGCAGAGGACCACCATCATCGCCTTCCTTACTCTTTTCCTTCCTCTTTCTTGATTTTGCCTTGTCAAGTCAAACCCACAAGAAAAAGGAATAAAATTTGCTCTTCGTAACTTATTGATGCATGATCTTGTGAACACTACTTTCATGTAAGGCAGCCGCATGATAGGAGGATGGAATATGTATGAAAAACAGGACATCGTGACATATTGACATGTATGATGTATAAAGTGTAAACTAAGCACAAGGTGCTTGAACTTGTTACAATCGATGCAAGCTAGAAACCATATGAAAGATGAAACCAATATCACTCTGCCAAATTAAAATGGTGCCCTAACAAATGTATTTAACCAAATTAGAAGCAATACATGGCAACATGCTAGAAATAATATGCAATATGCAATGAATAAAGGTGACTCATCATAAGTGATTGATGCAGGATCTGAGAAGAGAGGTAGTTTCATGTAAGAACAAGGTTAACACATAGATGTAGTGTGTACCAAAAATAGGAAGGCATGTCATATTCACAGGTATAGTGTCAAAACTAAGCAAATGCAATTTAACCTAATTAGAAGCATTACAAGCTAGACACCGTATGCAAAATGCAACCACATATCACACTTCTAAGTTGGAGCAAGCACCTGTGATTGTGGTGTAGGGAAGTGCTTTGTCTTACAGTGCGAGCAACGTTCAATATCTTCATTTAGGCTTGCTGTTTCTTGAGAATCATGTGGAGAGGATGAAATAGCATTCTTTATAAGAGTATTAAGTCTCATATTAACCTGTGGCGTATTTGTCTCATCATAAGCGATAGACGCAGGATACACAAGAACAATAGTTTGATGTAAGAACATGGTGTGATAGGAAGATGTAGTATGTACCAAAAACATGAAGGCGTGTCATATTCACATGTATAATGTGTAAGCTAAGGAGATGCAATTTAACAAATTAGGAGCATTGATGAGGGATACACAAGAAAAGTAGTTTGATGTAAGAACATGGTTAATAGAAAGACGTAGTATGTACCAAAAACAGGAAGGCATGTCATATTCACAGGTATAATGTGTTAATTAAGCAGATGCAATTTACCCTAATTAGAAGCATTACAAGGTAGACATCATATGCAACATGCAACCACATATCACACTGCCAAGTAAGAGCAAGCACCTGCGATGGTGGTGTGGGGAATTATGTGATCAACTAGAGAGCTACGTTGACTATCTTCATTTAGCCTTGCTGTTTCTTGAGAATCATGTGGGGAGGATGACACTTTGCACTCTTTAAGCAGTAGGGCGTCTCACAGTAACCCACTCGGGTGACTGTCTCATCATAAGTGATTGACAAGGGATACAAAAGAGCATTAGTTTGATGTATGAACATGGTTAATAGACATATGTAGTATGTATCAAAAACAGGAAGGCATGTCATTATCAAAGGTATAATGTGTAAAGTAAGTGATGCAATTTAACCAAATTGGAAGCAATACAAGCTAGACACCATATGCAACATGCAACCACATTTGACAGTAGCGAAGTTAAAGCAAGCACACAGGATGGTTGTGTGTGGCAATTGAGATCATCAATCGCAGAGCTACATTTACTATCTCCAGCTGCGACATCGCACCCTTTAGAGTCTTTGAAGCGCTTAGTGCTCATCTTGAATTACCTTTGGGCGACTTACATCTTTTCTTTTGTGCACTCATCAACACTGCGTCAGAGTCTGAAATACCCATGCATAAAAAAACAATAGTGTGAGTATGGGTGAAGAGTGTGCACAATTAGTACAGTGTAAAGGTAGCAGATAGCAGGTCGGTGAGAAATAAATGACGGGAGACATATGATAGCTCTACAACATGCATGGCACACTCAATTACTACAGGATTCTATGAAAATAATAGTCCACTGAAAGCAAATAGGTCAGTCCATTTTTTCTGCACCGTCCGATGTACAAAGAACGGGCATATCGCCTTCATCTACCTCCGGCCGATCGGTGTTGACGATCTTCCTCGAAATGCCAGCGACCACCGGCCCAAGATTCCTCCCCCTGCCTGCACCCTCCCTCGACCTCACCGCACCGCTGCAGCTTGGCACCGCCCCGCCATCCATTCAAGCCCCACCGACCTCCAGATCGGCGCAAGCAGCCTCCTGCGCCCACACCCCTATGATAGACACCGATGCGCCGCTTCCCGGGAACAGGCGGACTAGGTGCTCTCTGGCGCCTAAGCAGGTGCTGCTTCTTTTAATTGCGGTTCGATCGACCACGAATTGAAATCCAAAGCGTAGACTCTTGACCTCTAGCAAAGGTGAAATAGTAAAAGGAGGAAACCTTGTGCATTTAGTATGATGAAGAATATGCGTAAGAAGCGCTCAACTAGTTTCTTTCGTGGGATGAATACGGTGTGAGTGGAGACGTAAGATTTGCATGAATAAGGGAAGAGGAGTACCTCTTTCTGCTGGCAGTGCTGTGTCCCCCTTCTGTTTTTTTGACGATCTTGTTGTTTGCCGGAAACCAGAAGTTGTGGAGGACGGTGTAGCCTTGGACGAACCCATGGCCAAGTTGTTGAGTGTGGTGCGGTGGCCGTCTGTCGGCGGCGGAGAAGCAGATCCGAGGCGGCGAACGACGGCGTAGCGGGAACAGCTCCGGTGTGGTGGACGGTTGCGACAGTGGAGCTGCAGCAGTGAGGCGCAGGACATCGTGGTTGGAGTGGTTCTGGTACGGCGCACGTCGGCGTCGGTATCGTGGAGGCAGCTCTGCCTCGGCTTCAGCTGCTAAGTCCTTGAGGGCGTTGCGGTTGCGGTTGCGTTGGACGACGATGTCGGGGTACTGGCTCCGGCGTGATGGAGGAGGGCGGCGGTGGATTGGCCGCTTTGGGGTGGAGGACGGAGGAGGCTGGGGTTTCGCGGCTGGTGGAGAGGGCGTTTTTACGCCCACGGAGTATGAATGGGGAAACGGAGGGAGGCGGGGAACTAAGGGGAACAATGTTTGGTTTGAGGCGCTTGTTTGAAATTTGGGGAAAGTTACAAACTTTGCCCCATCTAAAATTTTGGACATGTTGCGGGTTGGGGTAGGACAATCATGTCAGTGTCCCAAATGTGGGCGGGATAGATTTGGCCGGCGCATGGGTGTTTAAGCGCCCACGGTATGAATGCTTCTCGAGGCGGTTGAGACTGGTGTCTTGGTGAAGTTACAAGCCTACCCGGTTTAGACCTTTGGACATCGGGCCGATAGGATAAACGTGCAAGAGTCGTGACAGTAATTTCCTACCACCCAACATTAGCCTCATGGCAGTTCCGGGTGACCAGAGGCCTATTTGGCACTTCGTTCAATATTTGGGAGCAGAAGCATTAACGTTTTTGGTTCTCTTGAATTGAACTTTCAGGATTTGTCGAACTTCACAAATCTTTACTCTTGAAAATCCTAAAGCTATGATTATTTTGGAATGGAGGGGGTACATTTTAATATACATTGTACATGAGTATATATTAAAAAATATGCAACTTACCTCAGTTCATGCATGGTTCCAGGTATAATCTCCTTGGTTGCAAGAAAAAGTTAGATATGCGTATGAATATATATAGCATGTTCAAACTCACAACAAAGATTGATGCCCCCTTTTACATCTGATTTACAAATGCCATAATCTCGGTTCAAATAGATGAATGCACTTCCTATGAATTCGAATCTTCGAAACCCCCTTTATGTTGAATTCGACATGTATTTTATTTCGTAGCTAGCAATTTGGAATGTATCCATGCAATTGACAAATGTATAAAGTGCTTCACAATAACAACATGGAGTGCACTAATTAATGTTTATATATGAATTGCAAAAGCATCCATTGCCTGTATTTCAAACCGCTCTCACTCTATGGATCGATAATATGAAATAAACACATGCACATGCTAGAATTCAATAGAGTATGGGTGTCTGATAGACCGTTTTTCGTCCATACGCAATTTTGCAAAATTCATGATATCATCCAAAAATAATAATGCCATTTATATTTTAATTTAATGCATAGAACCGCCTTTTACGTAGATGCACTATGCCTCGGCCCGTTCTCACAAACGCGTTATATATCTCTCTATCTAACGCATAAGTGCACACACTTTATATGCATCGGCATTTCTCTTTCACACATGCTCACAATCTCTCTCAGGGTGTCGGGGTGTCTCATGCACATGCTCTCTCTGTTTCTCTCTCTCTCTTTCTGACTACTATGTACCACTCTTTTCACTAATCTCAGTTGGAAAATACTGTTTCTCTCACTTGCATATATACACATGCACGGTCTCTACTAGCCCTCTATACGCACATATATGTGCCTACGTGTCTCCTGCACGCACATTATCTTTAGGCCTCTCTCGCACACATTGCCCCCCCGACACACCTCTCTAATAGTAGTTGGCAGATATGATTTCATCATATCATTCGGTAGGATATCCACGGCTGTTAGGCTGGATGGTATCTGAGGCAAAGTTTTACCCTAGTTCGGATCGGACCCTTGCAGCTTGAAGAAAGAGCCTACTCCTGATCAGTATATTAGTGATAGGGGTGTGTACAAAGTACACGTGAATACCGAGCATTGTGCGTGTGTGTATACTATCGACGAACTAGCCCCCAAGCTTGTATAACATACTAAGGGCCTAGGGTTACAAATCATATTTAGTCGGCTTATCACCAGTGGGGATAGAGTCCTCCGCGACTCTGGTAGCTTCGTGTTGTACGCCGAGTCCTCCACATGGGTCTCCGTATAACACGTCTCGGTCCAACCTATATGTGGCACAGGATGGAACCGACCCATGAGTCTTCATGTTGACCCACCACAACTAGAAATGATGTGCCCACCACACTACACACGCAATCGGCCACTAAGAAAATAAGCATATACAATAGTACAACGGTATCTAGCTCACGATACGTCTCCATATTTTGTTGATGACACTGACGGACTTTGCATTTGATGCCTGCTCCGTATTTTGTTGACGACACTTACAGTCATTGTATTGAAGCGAAAGCACGATATGGTCACTGGACTTCAGAATAAGCTCATCACGGTCACCACATACATTTTGTCGTGCTAACCAACATGTGGTTGGATGGTTAGAGGACAGTGGTTTCTCGAGCCCACCAAGGTTAAAGTCCGGTGCTCGCATTTATCTTGTGTTAATTTCAGTATTTTACGGTGATGTACGTTCGGTGGGAGGAGGCGTTCCACTCGACTACGAGGCACCTATGGTGACTTCAGTAAAATCTCAAGATCATGTAGATGAAAAAGTCGATCGACTAACGTGTAGCCTCACCCGCGCATTACACATGCGCACGCATACGCGAAGACACGCACGCATGTAGGCGTGCAACAACACTGCGATACACATAACGCATACACGCACACATGCCGCATGCAACACCGACACGCGTACACATGCACTCACGAACACACGCCGCGACGCACCCATGCATGCAACACTGAAATGCACCCTTGCACGCACGCAACACTTCCTTGCGCTGCATGCACACAGCACATGACGCAAGACACACGCTCAACCTATACGTGCATGCACCCTTTGTTAAGGACATGGATTATTACGTATTAATCAATCTTATCTTTGATAAGCAGAACATTGATGTTTGCATCGGTCTTTATGAATCACAATGTATCGAACGGGCTATCAACATAGTAGGCTTAACGACATGAAAAAGATGACGTCACACTCAATGAACAATCATCGGTTTATGAAATGCCCGCTTCTGATCGCCCTAGCCCACCAAAGGTTCCTATGTTGTGCGCTGCCTGCGTTGGGTCACTGACATGCATGCCATGCACCCAAAGAGCCCACACGTCAGTGGACGAACGATGTGGTGTCCTAGGTCAGAGTCGAGGGCGCCACTCGCGGCACGCCCGGCTGAACACGCCTTCATGCCGCATTCAAACGCCTCCATGAAACCCGCCCGTGTGGAAGCCGAGAAACCCACTCTGGACACACGTCCGTTCATGACCGGGCCGGCGTTAGGCTAGCCATAGTGGGGGTAACATAACCGGTAACATGCACTTGGGACTAGCAAACATGCTTATGTGGCACACAATTAAATAAGAGAGAGAGGGTTATAGTAACATAGGTAGATATCGTATCATGTTAAATGATACTCCCTCCTTTCCGGTTTATAGGGCTCAATTCAAAAATCTCACCAACCAAGGTAGATGGTGAGTGGTGAAATACTTTTTGAAATTTGCAAAAGCACCCAATTAATGCTCTTGTTTTCCTTAAAAATTTATGTTTACCAATGTATTAATTGCAATGCATGTATGCATAAAGTACATGCATTGGTCAATTTTCTCTTAGTACTTGCATGCAATTATTTAATGCATCTTGGAATCTGAAATTGTGATGGGGAACAACCAAATTGAGCCTTATAAAATGGAAAGACTAAGATTTTGAGATAAGCCCTATAAACCGGAAAGGAGGGAGTATACTACTTTGTGTCATGCATGCAATAAATATGGTAATCTATGATACTACTTTATGATACTATGCACTAAGGTAGTATCATATACTAGTATCATATGCATGATACTAGTATATGTTACTCCCCACTATGAGTAGCCTTAAACGCAACAACGGCCGAGCTCCTCCCGTCCGCCGTCTATTTAATCTCCTATTTAAACGAGGCCAAACGCCGGCCAAGAATCGCACACCTCCGCCGCTCCCCTATCTCCTCCACCATTTTGTCCACTCTTACAATGGCTTACGAAGAGTAGTTATTCCGCATCCAAGCCGGGCTGGGTAGCCCGCCGGATATGAGCTATGCAGCTCGCTGATCCACCTCCCTCCCTCGCCGACGTGGGCGATTTGCCGCCCGAGCGGCGTGGTTCAGCAACTTCGCCGCTCGAGCCAGCTCGACGAGGAGTGGCGCACGGGCGTTGTTTCTGCCGTCCACGCCGCCGCCTCGTACCGCGTCTCCCGTTTCTGTGGCCGAGACTCCCATGCCGGCGGCCGCGCCATGCAAGCAGTGACAGAAGCCGGGTGCGCGGAGAGCGATGAGTCGGTGGCCAGCGTCCGCCGCCATCATCGAGGAGAAGTAGAACACGGGAGGCCGTCACCGCTTGGGTCCCATGAAGGCCACCACGGAGGAGACGCCGGCGTACACAGCAAGTGTCTTGCCAGATCCTTTTGTTGCGAGGACCTTCGTCGACGCCGCATGGGCTCCACGGAAGAGGTCAACGTTAGGATGAACTCGAGCCGGTGCCGGCCATGGTGAAGTAGTGGTCGGTGATGAACTCGAATCGGTGCCGACCACCATCATCTTCGGCACCAGCCAATGATATCAGTTGGGCAGTGGGGAAGCGAGCCATCCTTTGCGCTGAAGCATATACCTCCGGGGCTCCCGGCAGTCCGGTGATCGTCTTTGCCGGACATGAGGAACACAAATCGATCGGCGGGTGACCATTTAGGCCAGGTATTATATACTGTCTGTCGAACTAACCTTCGCATAGTTCATTTGAATGTAATGAAATCCGTCATGTTTGTGTGAAAATCCGGTATTTTATATGATTTTCGTCGTTGTTTATATGAAATATCAGTTTGTCTACGTGTTTGCGTGAATTTCGTCCGGTTGGTTGAGTTGTTGTCATAATGTGTGCGGCTACGGTTGGATGGCGTAATTTGCGGGTCGCCGGTCAGTCTGCGGGCGGCTCGGGCGGCGTTATGGGACAAAAAAACACAGCTCGTGCGAGCTCGTCTCGGGGGAGCCATTCCTCGTTCATCGGTGGCAAAGGCACCGGTGGACAAAAGGGTCGCCAATATTTTGGCTACCCCGGGCAAGATCCAAACAACCCCTCCCAACAGATTCAGATCCCTCGTTTACCGTGGAATCTTGCCATGTGTTGTTTTCATGGATTAGCAAGATGCCCGTGCATCGCACGGAACATCAAGATGCATTTTTTTACAAACTCAAGCATGCATGCAAGGGATAATTAATGTCCTCCTTTGCTAGTACCACAAGGCAAACACCATTAATATTGCATCGATTAGTGTTAGTGGCCTTGTATATCTGCAAATTGTAATTTTGATAGTGGCCCCTTGTATATAAAAATGGAGGGAGAAATATGAGAGATAAGGTGAGGAGGTGGGGGCGTGGTGGTGGTGGTGGTCGGATCAAGCGGAGGCATGGGGATGGGCCAGGCGCAGTATGTCTAGGTTTGTATCTCTCTCACACACACCCACGTAGGTGGGGGACGTGCACGAAGAGAAGAGGTGCACGCACAGCGCACGTACTCCCGTCTCTTTCCCAACCACACCCGCGCGGGTACACGATGGAGCTCATTTCTGTACGAAAAAGGCAGCCCACGTGGTAATTTGGCACGTGTACTGGTTGTCCACTTGGTGGAGGGAGGATCGTCTACCACGGGTGAACAAACAAATTGCGACTTGACGCGTTATGTTAAATAAAAAAAGAGGCAAACCATGTGGGGCCTACCTTAGAGGCAAGGCTCTATACACTGGAGTACTTTTAATGTGTCCGTCAACTCGCAGAACAAGGAGAAACTTGCTTAGTATGCCATCTCCCCCGCCCACGGGTGCGGTGGCTCGCAGGATGAGGTGAAGCTTACTACTACTGTACGCCTTTACGCCCGCTCCCTCGCTCATGCGCGCGGTGGCTCGCAGCACGAGGAGAAAATTTTACTACTCCCTCCGTTTACTCCTCGTCCCTACTAATACTTTGGTTAGTACTCCCTCTATTTACTTATACAAGGACACTATAAAAAAATACATTTTGCATCTATACAAGGCCACAAATAGTAATCGAGACAGAAGTTACTACTCCCTCCTTTCCAGTTTATGGCTCAATTTCAAAATCTCTCCAACCAAGGTAGACGATGAGTGGTCGAATTAATTTCGTAGTTTGCACAAGTAATTAGTACGCTCGTTTTTCTCAAGAAGTTATGTTTACCGAGGCATTAATTAGAATGAATGCATGAATGACCACTACATTTCCATGAACTTGTACATGCATTGGTTAGTTTCCTCTTGACACTGCTTGCGTCGGGTGATCTAACGCACCTCAAAATCCAACATGTAATGGTACTACTACTAGGTATAGTAGAATTGAGACTTACCAAACGGAAAAATGAATGTTTTTTAGATGAGCCCTATAAACCCTAGTGGGTACATACTCCGTAAAAACAGAATTTTCCAAAACTAAGTCGCTCACTTTCATGAATTCTGTAGTATACTCCTCCGTCGACGCTCCTTTCATGAATTATGTACTTCCTGTCACCGACATGTGGGACATATAGCAACCGGTTCAACGTGTCAAGCACCAAATAACAGTGCAGAACAGCAGGGGGGACGCACCCCACTGCATCGCCCGATAGTAGTAATGAGCAATGAGACGTCAAAACACAATGCCGCACCTTCCCGACGGACGGAGCAACCATTATTTCACACTTGGTTCGCCATCATCTCAAACCACGTACTAGTATTGCTTCGCCTCCAAGAGGGACACGCGCATCGCCTTGGTACATCATGGCACGTGGGACCGCATGACAGGCCATGCTTCCCCGCCGATCGCTCGGTAAAATCACCTCATTTTTACTATACTTCCTCCGTATCGATTTACTACATGGCATGCACGTCGTTCTAGGTTGAGAATTTAGCGGCTATATATGTGATGATGAACAGTACTCTAGCCTTTTAAAAAATGTATACTTTTGTAGAGTAGTACTATCGATGGATTGCGCCATGGAGCAAAAATTGAAATTAAAAAAGGTGGTACATATAGAGAGCGCTAAATGCCAAATTATGCATATAGTACTATTAAAAAAGCTAGTACGTGCTTAATTGGGGTGCTAAATTATTAAAGAAATACTAGTAGTATGTACATCTTGAAGAGTTAAAAGTAACGAGAAGAAACACAACATAGTTACATTGGGGGCTCAAAGCACAACACACCCCTCAAATTAAACTAAGCACACCTGAAATTAAACTATGCAACTAATCCGGTAGAACCTTTGCATTAGAAGTTTAGAACCACCATGAGCAACGACACTGCCACCTTACTCGGAGTCCTCGTCCACGTCCTTGACTTCGTCCTTGTCCCTCTTCCTCTTGGCCGATACTTCTTTGCTTGAACCACACACTTGGCTGTTGCTCTTCATCCAACCCTTATAGATATTGAAACAAAGGTAGCCATCCATTGCAGCATAGTGGATGTGGTCTATATCTAGTACATTCCGCTGCCATGCATGACGATGAAACGTGTAATGAGGTTTCTCCAGTTTACGGTACGAAAGATGAACCATGGCTCCTGCCGAAGTCGGCGTGAAAGGCTGACGAGAGGGCACTAGCCGATTCTTACGGAGGTCGAAGGGGTTGCCTACAATGAGGCCTATCTCGACCCGGGACTTCTTCGTCGTTCTTAAAGTCTCTGATGTGAATTTCACTGTTTTGTCCTTGAGGAAGTTCTTAAAATCCTGGCACTCAACATCGGCATGGCATATGTGGTAGACCAAGCAAATGTTATGTACGCAAACATGGATCACGGCGGGCTTCTTCCTCTCTTCGTCCTTTAGATCCTTCTCTCGTCCCACGACTGTGGTGTACTCAACATCTAGCCCAGCGACCCACTCATCATGTGAGTTTTTGAACATGCGTCTGAAGCGAGAAAGGCATCCTTTCACCGTTGCGGAAGCATGGGTGTAGATGATGTCGAACTCATCGCCGATGATGGTTCTAACCTTGTACTCACCGCCGATCGGGGAGATTTGGGACGCCATGGATTTGGGAGGAGGGTTAGGATTAGTGGAACTGTGGTAATGTGAATGGACGGGATGACTAGGAGCGAACCGCCGTAGTATTAAAGGACGTGCCGGGACGAGTAGGAGCGATCTGCCAGCGTGCAAACGGCAGGGTAGTGGCTTTCCATTCTCCCATGATACGGGCTTTCGAGAGCCCTTGGATCTGAGATTGAACGGTTGCATGGCGTGATTCTAGACCTATGGGTGAATATCCTATCCTGGAGGGTTATTCTGCAAATTTTCAGCAACTTAGCATGCGACCGTTTGATCTCAGATCCAAGGGCTGCCAGCAGCCCGTATCATGGTCGCGCCTACCACGACCGTCGCATCGCTCACGCGGTCGCGCCCTTGGAGATTTAACACGGTGCGTTAGGCTATCTGATGTTGGCATGTCATACATAGTCATCACTTAGTCACTCATACTACAACAAGGTTGGCTATAAGGTTGGCTATAAGTGTATTTTTTGTACTCCTCTCTATCTCTTTCTTCGTACTCCCTCCGTCCCATAATATAAGAACGTTTTGACACTAGTGTAGTGTCAAAACGTTCTTATATAATGGGACACAGGGAGTACTAGTATTTATTGCATTTGCCAAGGAGTGACCTCTTCCAATGAAATGGTGTTGCTAAGTTTGCTTCATTTAATTAGCTATAGACTCAAAATTGTCTTTTCACCTAGGTACACGTGCTTAGCACCGTTTCTTCCTTGGGTCACCAAACTAGTCTCTCTCTTCTTGATTACCTTGCCACATCGGACTTTATGCCTATGTGGCAAGCTTAAGCACGATGTAGGAGCAAGTACAATAGTGCGCTTAACATGGCATTTTTGCATATGTGGAGGAAAGAGAGGCAAGGAAAAAGTGGAGAAGTGGGCTCTCATGCAAGAGCCAGCCTCTACTACTACATGGTGGAGCATTGGGAGAGGCACATGTACGGAGGTGGTCAGGAATCGGAAGACTCGCGCCGGTCGTAGCGCCGCAGTTAAAATGATAATGGCAAATCAAATCATGGGGCCCCACCTGTCCAGCAGTAACTCGCTGTCAAATCACACAACCCTACGTTTGCAGCAGCCTACTCCCTCGTCTTCTCGCATCTCTGTCGAACCGACTAGGCGGAACTGCCCCGCCTACCGCGCAGGAAAAGACCCGCCCTCGACTTTTAAATACAACTACTCCCTCCGTCTTGGTGAGTAAGCCATCTTACGAAAACCAAATAATCCCAAAATACTAAGGCGCGGTGCATTAACTTCTACCTCGTTTCTTGTTTCTTCACATATCAACCAATAAGAATCCAATGATGTACTTTTTGTGACATAGTAACTCATATTTAGTTAGTCAAATGGATGACCTAGAACTACGTGCAGGCCCTATAAACCGAGATGCCCACAAATAAAAAACCGAGACGGAGAGGGTAGTTCAGCACGTATCTTTTTAGATCAATATAGTCGGGATTCACCAAGGAGCAAAACCAAGTGGTAGGCTGCTCCTGTCGTGTTGGCGTAGCAACTCAAGCGGTCGATCCGCTGCGAAATGGCAACACACTTAACAGACCCCTTTGGCGGACATGTGGCTCATCCACCGTCTTGTTCCACGTGCGATGCACCAAATCACGATTCGAGCAGCGGTTGGAATTGGAGGCACCCGGTCGTGGCGCCCTTGATAGTAGAAAATGAGCGATGAGGGGTCAAATCACAAGCCCCACCTTTCCGCATTAAGGCGGGACGGACGAAGCAACCATCATTTCACTCTAGCACGCAAGAGCATAAAGAAAAGAGAAAACAATGATGCGTCGACAGCTACCTAGGGCACCCTAGGGTAGGGGTCTCCACTACTGCATCCTTTTTGAAAGCGCCTCCACTACAAATCGGCTTCTCCCTCGTCCTCTTGAAGAAAACCGATGATGAGTGCGGCGGTAGGGTTTGTAGGAGTACTACGATTAATGCGGGGCCACGTTGTAGTAAACGGGTTCGAGTCGGCGCCTTAAATATGTGTGGGCCGCTTGGTTTTACGGAACGAGGCAACATTTTGGGTTCGGGGACGGTGGAGATATAGCACGTACAAAAATTGTGGACGTGGGTTCGACCGAAAGGCAATGATGCATGGGCCCTGCATTTTGATATACCCGAGGCAGCGTGAAATTTGCTACTCTACTCAAAACTAGTAAAGGTACACATGTATTGAACGCATGAGATTTGAAACCAAATTATGAATAAATACACACTATAGCATGTAAAGCTTTGAGTCATATATGCATGATGTAGATGTTCGTTTAGTTCTTATAGTTCATCTCATTCAAAATCAATTAGTTTTATAAAAATGTTAAGATTCATGGGGTTGTGCATTGTAATCATAAAGTAAAAAACAAATAATGGCAATTCATTTAGAAAAAATAATCAATTATGATACAGAAGATTCTAGAACAAAGGAGAAGTGCTTGTGTTTTGAGGTTTGTGCATTATGCTTAAGTTCAACCATGGAGTCTTCTAAATTGTACATGTGGCAGATTTGGTGGAATGTTAATGATATCCAACGGCCGATGGTGCTCGGATTTGTCCATCTCTGCACTGTCGGGTTAGCTTCATCGCGACCATCTTTCAAAGTTACTGGCACACTATATAGTTCTTGTGCCATAGTTGCATGTTTTGGAAAAAAGCTACTAGTGGGTTGTACTATCTATTTAGGAATAGAAGATGTATACATGGAAGTTGTAGGGAAAGAGATGACATGGAGGATCTCAATTCCTATGAGTAGGGATTGGAAAAGAGATGTCATTTGGTTCACATCATAGGAACTTTTCTATTGAATCTAGAGATGACATGTATCTCAAGTCCTATGAGGAGGGATTAGTAAAGAGATGTAATTTGGTTCATATCATAGGAACTTTTCTTCCTATGAACCAATTGGCTCTAAAGGAAAAAAAATCCTATAAAAATCATATCATATAGAGTTCCTATGATATTCCTCGACACTAAAGGATGGTTGAAATTGATGCGGGTGATACGATGGTCTTTCTTTGTAGATTCCTCACCCATCTTTATAGTTACCTCTCGAAGATGAATGAAATGATATATACGAGGTATTCTACATGTGCAATTTGGTACACGAAAACTTCGGTAAAAGTTTGCGAGGTTCTAATTTTCAATAAAGCTATATGCACTTCATTTGGGAACGGAGGGAGCATCTGGCGATTGCTAACACTCACGTGGAAGATTTGTGTGTAGGAGGAGTGGCTGTTACATTAAATGACATGGCAAAACCGACATCGCCGGATGCCGATCTAACGGTTCTTCTGGCGTTAAATCGGGAAAAAGGCTTGTGGCGAACTTTTTTCGGATAATGATTTACGGACACATGCATTGCATTGATACGTGCCCCCTCTCTCTCACGTACACGCACCCTCACGAGTCACAACTCTCCCGAGTCCTCTCGCGGACTCGCACGTGGCACCCATCGTCTATCTGCAGGTAGACGTCACGCACATATGTGCTCTTCACACCCTACCCTCAAAACTTCTAAAAAACAAAAGACGGCGCACACATTTTATTTTAGCTCACACGTCACACACTTATATTATTACTCTTGCGGCGAATGTTCTTTGGGCATAGTATATATTGTACTCTCACGAAGAGAAGCGGTGCACGCACGTACTAGTTCTCTCACACCCACTCGCGGGTACACGTGGAGCGCATTTTTGAAGCGGTACAACAAAAACACTCCACTATATATAAAAGCAGGAGCCTTAGCACTTGCTTTACTAGGGTTCCTCTCGTTCACTCTCTCATGCTCTCCAGATCTAAGCAAGACATAGGTGGCCACACTCTCTCTCTCAGCTCACGGCTGGTCACAAATCCGGCCGGACAACCTCGACCGGGGCAGGGTGTGTAGGTGCATCGTTCACGCTGTCGTTGGCGGCGAGGGAGGAGACCAACGGCTGCCCGCGCGTCCCGACCGGCGGCCGTGCCATTCTCTCCGAGAGAGCGCCGGCTCGGGAGGGCCTCCGACCCCTTCTTCCTCCCTGTTGTATTGTGGCCAAGATGCGGCCTCCCGACGCCGTCTTTGCCACATGCCGACGACCCTCAGGTATATATTCCTTCGAAACCTGCCTTGCTCTACTGCCCCAGCTCTTCCCCCTTCGCGTGGATCCTTTTCTACTTTCGTCCGCTGTTCCAAAGCCACCTAGACTTCTACTATTATTAGAAGTAAAGCTAGTTCATACAGTCAACTCAAAACATTGGTTCAAACAGGGAACAAGGTGGGAAAGCTGTAGCATGAATCTAGGACTTGGTTCTAAGAGGAAACGGGGGAAAGTAGTAATATCTGTTACTGTTTAAATAACCGTATTTCATATTTGCGCAAACAGGGATGTCTGTCTCCATATAGTTTCGGCATGTCTGTCTCCATATCGTTTCTATCCGCGCAATCAAAAGCACACACCTCAGTTTTAGTACAACTGCGCAAAATGAGTTGGCTATCCCTCGTTGCCGTCGTCTAACCTCCCGTCTTCAAGGTATCCCTACATTGGTAGTAACTAAGGTAGAATGACCAACGCAATCTAAACGAAGCTGTTTCGTACGTTTTACTTCCTGATTGCAGTGTAGGAACGAGCGAAAACAACTGCATCCTAGTCCGGAATGCACTTTCTACCAGTTCATCCATGGACCGAGGACTAGCTGGCACGGCTGCAAGGCGGTTTTTTGGACAGGTCTTGTGGACAAGAGGCATTGTGGTCTGCTTATTTCTGCAAATAGTGGTGCTTAAATTTAGTGGAATGCACAAGAATTTCACCTGGTCAAGATTACCTTTGCATGGTTCAGTTCAGCATTCATTTGAGACCACAATTATAATTGGTTATTCGGAATGAGAGAACCTAACCCTGGATGGTGGCAACAAGAAAACCAGAGTGAACTCCAGGAAATTTAAGCCTGCCGGAGGCCTTTGCTCGTAGAAGCCTTGCTTGTTTTTTTCCTCATTTGTAAACCTTCTCACAACTTTGTCTTTTGATGTGAACTAGTATATGTTTGTTATGTTCTATGAATCATTGAGATGTATAAAACTGCTTAACTTATGCTTTTCAAGATTTTTATGAAGACGAAGTTTAATGTGAGTGTTCCACATGAGCGCTGGACTAGCGTTGAACGTTTGGAATTTATTACATTGTGGCCTCAATTAACTGCATGAACCATTGTAACAAGATACATAGTTGCTTATATGATTCACGGGCACACAAAAGTAGCAGCAGTTCCCATAGACGGATTCAAACAGAGTACTAGCCTAGAGGGGTCGATAACAGGCAAGGTTCGGATAATTAGACACAATCCAAACTACTATTAAACACTAGCTGGGGCAACTATTTCATGCCTCGATCTAATTTGGGCTGAACACAAGACGGACCTTGCCATGAACATCATCAAGGACGTCCCGCAGCAGTTCAATCCTGTGAACCTTCATGAAGACAACCTTGTGGCCTTGCCACTGATAAACTTGTTTGTGGAGGCATGCCACGTCACCTTCCTGCGTAAGCTTGACAAGAACAGTATGCCTCACAAACGAAGGAGTAGCTTTGAACTTCTTGTGCTTCAGTACACCCTGGACAACACGCCTGACAACAGTGAGGCTGGAATACACCTCTTCATTGGTATAACCGCAAATGGCTTCCAGGATCCAACAGCCTAAGAACTCTGTTTTCCCAAAGGCGTATATTCAGGTCGTCCGCCTCATAGCGAGTGACATGCACAACTACGTAATCCTTGTTTGCATCGTGGCTCTAATTGAAACAGAAACAAATTTTGAATTACTTTTCAAAGATAAGAAACACAAGTTATTTAAACCACTATGTATAGCATGGCATCAAAGATAATAAAATTTTGCATTATTAATCACCACATACTTCCTTTTCTAAAAAATCACCACATACTTAGATGAAAAACCACAATCGAGATCGGCAAAGAAGGAAATCACCTTGGGCAGCTCGGTGGGGCACATCCTTGAAGGGGAAGACTGCTCTGCAGTGCCACGGGGCTATAACCTCAAACGGGCGTTGACCATCTCAAGAGTGGCCGTGGCGTATCTGGGGTCGCCTCGGTGGTTGCCTCCATCTTCTTGGAGCTCTCTGCCTCGTGGGGATCAGCCTCCCGCGTCTGCTCCAATATCGGCAGATCTTTGCCTGGTTCTCCTTGGTCCATCATGAAACTGACAAATACTAGGAGACCACTGAAAGGTAAACACAATCGCAATGACAATGAAACAAAAAAGAGAGTGAGGATCGGTTACTGCTTTGCAAAAGTTCGTTTTTTTCTCTGAATGAAAATATACCAACATCACGGATCCGCTTACCTTCCCTTCATTGGGAGAGAAGAATAGTGGCAGATGCGAGTGTTGCCTTTCTTGAAGATGGTGTGGGAGAAGGGGATTCAGCAAAGAGTGAAATGCTGGTTGCTTCGTCCGTCAAACTTAGACTGCGGGGAGGTGGGGTTTTGTGATACGACGGCTCGTTACTGCCGCGCTACGACCGGGGTGACTCTCTGCCTGCATACTACCTTCTAATTTGGTGGATGGCATTTGGGCCCGCGCGTTGCATGGCCCGCATGTCGGTGAACAAAAGTATAACGACATTCAGTAGAGGGAAATGTTTCAATGACCTAGGAGGAGCCAGAAGCGGTAGTGTCTCCACTGTACTAGTAGTAATTGTTTTTCTGGGTAGCTGTAGAGTGTCTCCACTATACTAGTAGTAATTGTTTCTCTAGGCGCTGCCCACACCCAGCACACCGCCCCCCTCCCCCCCGAAAAAATCCTGGGTGCTCTTCTTCCTCCTCGCTCCCACCCACCTCATGTCAGCTCGCTCCACTCGTACCCCCAAATTCCTCACCTCACTCCTACAGAAAACCCCAGCTCCCCTTCTTCCTCACTCCTCTGAAACCCCAGCTCCCTTCTTCTTCGCTTTTCAAGACTACAACTAGGCTCGTCATTCGTTACTCTGCTCAAAACCGTGAGCGCGACGCGATGCCCTCGAGGAAAATGGAGTCGGCTGACCCCAGCACCAAGAAGATGAGGCTCCCTCCAGCGGCGACGCCTGTTGTAGATCCCCCACTCGGCAACGCAGGGAGAAGCGGCGACCCCGCCCCCACCGGATCCTAGGAACCCATAGAATCTCGGGTGGACCGCATCAACGATCTCCCGGACGCCATCCTTGGGGAGATGATCTCACTTCTCCCCACCAAGGATTGCTGCCGCACCCAAGTCCTCTCAATTCGGTGGCGCCCTCTATGGCGCGCCGTGCCCCTTAATCTCGACTATCGTCAGCTATCTCTCTTCAATGATTTTGAAATCCTAGAGCCATCATCTCTTCCCACCAGGGCTCCGTTTAAAGCCTCTGCATCCCGTCATGCTACCTGAGCAAGCATACCATGCCCAGCACGGTGGACGCCTGGCTGAAATCCCTCAATTCATAGAACTACAGCTGCTTGAGTTCTACTATTCCCTTGAAATCACATACCACATACCGAACGCCATGAACTTGTGCCTCAAAGACCGATGTCCATCTCGCGGTTTTCCTCCTCTCTCCACACCGCCACCTTTGCGCTATGCGACCTACCAGACAATCTGGTACTAAACCTTCGACTCCCATTTCTCAAGAAACTTTCACTTGTGCGGGTTCGTATATCGAAGGCCTCATTGCACAGCATCATCCACTCCAGTTGCCCTGCGCTGGAGTGCTTGGTGCTTGTTTTCATAGTTAGAATCGGTTGTCTCGAAATAAATTCGCCTAACCTTGTAAGAATTGGAATTTGTTTTGACGGAAGGCTGCTCATCATCCAAGATGCCCCTTCACTTCAAAGGTTGATCCTTGATTCTAGTTATTCACCGTTGCAAATAACCGTCCTCTCTGCGCCTAAACGGGAGACCTTGGGTGTAATACATGATCTCTGTGCTCATTTCAATATGGTGTTTGGCTCCACAGTTCTTCAGGTACTTTATATTATCATCTACACTTGTAACCATAAGCTGCATTTTAAATTTCTCACAAGATAATTTATAGATCATCTTGGAGTACACATTTTGTACTAATATTATGCTCTATGCTCAATGAAGAGTTTCTCCATGGATGGCCTATCAATGGTGTTGGATTCTGTCAAGATCTTATATATCCAAATGAATAGTTTTGATCTGAACAAGATTATTGGCTTGCTGCAATGCTTTCCATGTCTGGAGAAGTTGTATATAAAGGTGATAATTTCACGCACATTGGAAGCCCGCATATAGTGTACTAGAATTAACCGTTCAGCTGTTGCTCTTTCGACACTCTTCTTTTAGACCTTAACTGTTTTCAATCTTCATGTCTATTTAGGCAACAAGACGGGTAAGAAAGTTATAACCAATCGGTGGATTCGTAAGCATCGGGATTTTCTCACTTCTCATGAGATTCGATTGAAGACAATAACGCTAGAACGATATGTAGCCAGCCGTTGCAAACACAAGATTTGTCACATTCTTCCTTTGAATGCGAGGTTACTATTGTCCATCGGGCTTAAGTTTATCGGCAGCATGGTTTTGACGGATGGGTATGTCGAAGAGCAAAAAAGGAGTTTCGTGGGCAAAAGAGCTTACGAGCGTGCGGGCTTCTATTTACAACATATTGTGGTCATAATCTAGTAAATTTTACGACCCATGATGTTCATTCTATTGACTGACCGATCCATTTGATCGTGGATCGACGAAAACAAAGGCCGGAGTTAGATGATGTTGCCCTTTTCAACTGGGTCTTTTTGTAAACCTGATGAACAATCAACCCTCGTGCTTTTGTATGCTTTGTAAGCTGGAGTTAGATGTTCCTGCCCTTTTCAACTCGGCTGTGATCATCATATTTTCTTTTGAAACAAGGCAAATGGCTTGCCATTCGCTTAATTTAGAGTGAAATATTGTAACAAATCACAACCAAGGAAATAACATCACTCACGCCGGCTGCTTGAGCTCACTGCATTACTGAAGCCAAGTGATTAGCCCCCACCAGCACCCACAAACTTATTTCGAACTAGCACATCGATGGGCTGTAAATTTTCATAGGAAAGGCTGCATGACCGTGATGTGATTTGGATTACGACATTTGGGACCCATGAGGAAATAGCCTATCCAAGGTGGTGTCGACTTACTAGCCACCAACAAACAATTCTACCTACCAGCCGTTGGATTGACATCCAACATCCGTCAGGTATCTTCTATCTCTTGTCTTCTTCTTCCTCCAGCCGCCCAAACCAAACCAATTCTGCCGGCTCCGCCTGATCCCGCCTCCCATGGCTGGCTGCGCCTCCTCCACCCTACCGTACGTACGCTCCAATGTTGGCCAGTCCCTCCCTCTATTCCCCCACACGTCCTGTTATTCTCCGGCGATGTCAGCCCCGACACGCACCCGTGCCCGAACGGTCAACCTCGTACTCCCCTCCGCTGCGGACCGGACGGCGCATCTTCAACGACTCTGTTTGTTCCATCCGAGGCCTGCGCCGTCGTCCTCCGCCTTGCGGCCTTGGTTCGCTCACCGTCTTGGCGCCGCGCCCTCTTGCGTTGTCAACGCCGTCAACAACCGAGAGGAACAAGGAGATGACTGTATGTGGAGAGGATGATGAGGGACCCACCAGCGTCATGGCGATGCATTTAAAGCAAGTGCCTCTATAGTACAAGCCCAAAATTATGGTTCCTCCTAATGGTTGGACATTTGGGGCTCACGCCATTGTCAACGTAGTCAATAAACGAGAGAATTACACTATGAGCGGCTGACACCAGGGACCCAGCAAGTGGTGCAGTTTTTTTTTGAGGAACAAGCAGTTGTTATTTATACTCCCTCTGTTTTTATTTACTCTGCATATTAGAGTTGACTGAAGTCAAACTTCATAAACTTTGATTAAGTTTATAGAAAACAATATAGGCATTTATCATAATGAATCTATATGATGTGAAAGTACATTCATTAATAAATCTAATGTTGTTGATTTGTTATTATATATCTTAATATTTTTGTTTATAAATTTGGTCAAAGTTGGTAAAGCTTGACTTTGACCGAAGCTAATATGCGAAATAAATAAAAACGGAGGGAGTACCAGTTTTAGTGATGGATCAGGGTAACAACGGGGCTGTGCGGGGGTTGTGGCCCGTCTAGCCAGGGTTTTATTTATGTTTACCACATCATGAGCCCCGTTGTGTTTTTTTTCTTGCTGAAAATGGCTAGCCCAGTTCTACTTTTTTTAAAAGAAATACCCAAACAAGGCCTACTTGCTTTATCGGCCCTGCTGGGCTGCAAATCTTTCAAGACGATGAGAGTTTCATTCGGTTTGCCCGTAAATGGCCTCGTACTTTTTAAAACACATCAAACCGGGAATTAGTTTCAATTTTTTTTCATTACAAGATCTTAAATTCCATTGATTTTTATGCGTGGACAATTATTTGGATTTTATATTTATATAAATTATTTTTCAAAATAGTTTGAATGTGAATCGATATTTCTGGATTAAAAACAGTTGACCGCTTTTGAAATATGCAAAATTTCGTATACTTTTTAACTGTGGCCACAATATGGGGTGTAATGCTAACAAAAAGAAGATGGGCTCAAAAAAAAACCTTAAGAATTAGCAAATGGGATGTACATTATTAGAAATAACGGCAGATGGGCTGTATGCTGTTTTCCACAGATTTGAGGCTGACTTGTGCGCCTACTACAGGTTGACGCATATGCTTTCATAAAAAAGGTTGGACGACATGCAACGCCTCGTCAACTTAGTCAACACACGAGAGCAAAGGATCGTTGGATGTCCATCCAACGGCTGTCGTGCTTCTTCAATCTCTGCTCTTCATGCTCGGCCGCTCAAACAAGCGCCAAGGGACTGCTGCTTCCCTCCTCCCGCGGTCGGCTATGCTTCCGCGCAGGCCTCACGGCCCCACCATACTCCCATCGCTGGCCTAGCCATCCCTCTACTCACCCACACATGTTGTTATTCTCCGGCGACAACAGACGAACTAGTAAACCCTCGTACTCCTCCGCATGGGATACAACTACCGAGTATTCCCTGGCTCCGTGTCGTTCCCTTCCTAGGCTTCGCCGTCGTCCACCACCCTGGTGCTCTCGGCGCGGCCTGGTCAACGTGGTCAATGAACGACAACCATAGGAAGTGGACTGTACGTGGAGAGGCTGACAGCTGGGTCCACGGCTGCACGCAAGGAAATGCCTCCTTATTACGCGCAAAATAATGATTCCTCCACCTAACAGCTAGGACCCACAGGAAGGGCCTCTGTATTTCGCGAAAAAAACGTTCCCCCCGCTGACAGGTCGGACCCACCAGCTATATCTTCGCACGCAAGGAAGTGCCTCCTTATTACGCCCAAAAAAATGAATACCCCCCTGCTAGCTGGGACCCACCATATTGTTGGGCTGACTTGTGGGCCTACTAAGTTGGACGGGACGGAGGGCTTTGTCAACTTAGTCAATACTCCGATGACCGTATGATGTACATCCAACGGCCATAGTGCTTCTTCAACCTCTGGTCTTCTTGCTCCGGCCGCCCAAAGGCTTGGCCGGTCGTGCCTTTGTTCGCCTCCCGTGGCCGGCTGTGCTACCGCCTGCTCCTGCCTCACGTGGCCCGGCTCCGTGTCGTCCCCTTCCTAGGCCTCGCCGTCGTCCACCGTCGTGGTGCTCTCGGCGCGGCGTGGTCAATGTGGTCAATGACCGACTTCCATCGATGAGTCTTGTCGTGGAGAGGTGACAATTTGGGTCCACGGCAGCCGCAAGGAAGTGCCTCCTTATTACACGGAAAATAATTATTCCTCCACCTGACAGCGGGGACCCACCGGATGGGCCAATAGTATTTTGCAAAAAAATCGTTTCCCCCTGACTGCTGGGACCCACCGGACGGGCCACCGTATTTCGCAAAAAAAAAAAATGTTCCCGCCGCTGTCAGCTCGGACCCACCGGAAGTGCCTCCTTATTACGCACAAAAAATGAATACTCACCCGGCTAGCTGGGACCCACCTTGGTGGGAGGCTGTCTTGTGGGCCTACTAAGTTGACGGGGCAGAAGGGCTTTGTCAATTTAGTCAATATGAACGATTCTAGCTCCAGTGACCGTACGATGTCCATCCAACGGCTGTAGTGCTTCTTCAACCTCTGGTCTTCTCGCTCCAGCCGCCCAAAGCAGCGCCGGTCGTGCTGCCTGCTCCTGCCTCTCGTGGCCGGTCAGGCCGCAGAGGCCTCACCACCCCTACTATTCCCACTGGCCAGGCCTGCGGTGACGGCAACCTCACACCGCAATGAACCAGTGAACCCTCAGATTCTCCTGCTGGGCTTCCACCGCATCTTCCCGGCTCCGCTTCGTCCCATTCCTAGGCCTCGCTGCGTCCACCGCCATGGTGCTTCTCCATGGCGTGGTCAATGTGGTCAAGGAACGACTTCCATCGGAAGAGTATCAGACGTGGAGAGGCCGACAGTGGGTCCACGGCCACGCCCAGTTTTTTGTGATTTGCCAAGTAAGTCGCTTTGTCAGGCCTGTTGGCCTGCAAATCTTTCAAGACGAGGAGAGCTTTCATTCGGCTGGCCGAGAAAATGGCCCATCAGTAATGAGAAATGGGTTGTACATTTTTAAAACACATCAAACCGACAATTAGTTTCAAATATATTTTTTTCATTTCAAGATTTTAAATTACATTAATTTTTATGCGTGGAGAATTTGTTGGATTTTATATTGATATACATTTATTTTTAAAATTAGTTTTAATGTGAGTCGAAATTTCGGGATTAAAAACAGTTCGGACCGCTCCGTAATATGCAAAATTTCGTAATTTTTTAACCGTGGCCACAATATGGGATGTAATGCTAACAAAAAGAATATGGACTCCAAAAAAAACCTTAAGAATTAGCAAATGAGCGGTAAATTATTAGAAATAATGGCAGATGGGATGTATGCTGTTTTCCATAGATTTGAGGCTTTCCTAAAAAGGTTGACGACAAGCAAAGGTTGGATGTCCATCCAACGGCCGTCAGGCTTCTTCAATCTCTGCTCTTCCCGCTCACCGCTCAAACAAGCGCCGGCCAAGGGACTGCTCGCCCCTCCTCCTCACCGTCAGGTTGTCGCCGCCAGCCTCATCGCCCCACCATACTCCCATCGCTGGCCTAGCCATCCCTCTACTCACCCACACTTGTCTTATTCTCCGCAAGCGGCAGACGAACCAAGAACCCTCGTCTGATCGTACTCCCCTCCGCGTGGGAACAACTGCCGAGTCTTCCCTGCCTCCGTGTCGTCCCCTTCTTAGGCCTCGCCGTCATCCACCGCCGTGGTGCTCTCGGCGTGGCGTGGTCAACGTGGTCAACGACCGACTTCCATCGGAAGAGTACTGTGCGTGGAGAGGCCGATACCGGGTCCACGGCCGCAGCAAGGAAGTGCCTCCTTATTATGTGCAAAATAATTATTCCTCCACCTGACAGCGGGGACCCACCGGACGGGCCACCGTATTTCATGAAAAAAACGTTTCCCCCTTGACTGCTGGGACCCACCAGCTACACCTTCGCACACAAGGAAGTGCGTCCGAAAAAAAAACGATTCGCCCCCTGACTGTTGGGACCCACCAGCTACATCTTTGCACGCAAGGAAGTGCGTCCGGGCAAACAAAAAATGATTCGCCCCCTGACTACTGGGACCCACCAGCTACATCATCGCAGGCAAGGAAGTGCCAGACAGTCGGGACCCACCTGGTCGAAGCGTACGTAGCGTTGTCATTCTGGTCGCGAACGTGTACGCACATATATACTGGTGGATGTAGAGGCGCGCACGTAGCATGTACACGTACGTATAGCGGCCAGGGTGCAAGAAATAAAATACGGCCACATATGTGTACATACGGGCGGGGTCTCGAACGCCTACTCGCGCATACGTACGGCGAGGGCTCGTGTACATAGCTGGGTCGGAACGGAGAAACAGCGTCGTCGTCGTGTTCATGGGGAGGCAACGGAATGTGTCGTGTTCATGGGGAGGCAAGAGAATGCGTCGTGTTCATCGGGAGGCAACGAACGCGTGGGAGCCAACCGGCTGGGTCGGAACGGAATGCGTGGTCGTGTTCATCGGGTGGGCTTGGACGGAACAGGCGATGGAAACGAGGCCTGGCGTACCGCAAAACAGAGGAAACGGACCTCCTACCTTTGGAACGGGGTCCTGTTGATCGGGAGGGGTGTGGCGTACCGCAAAACGGAGGAAACTGGCCTCCTACGGTCGAAACGGGGGTCCTGTTGATCGGGAGGGGTGTGGCGTACCGCAAAACGGAGGAAACAGACCTCTTCACGGTCAAACGGGGTCCTGTTGATCGGGAGGGTGTGGCATACCGCAAAGCGGATTTAAACGGACCTCCTACGGTCAAAACGGGGTCCTGTTCATCGGGAGGGTGTGGCGTACCGCAAAACGGACTCCACGGATACTGTTCATCTCCACCGTAGTCCTCCTCCAGCCTCCTCGGGCTTCCGTCGACCTCCTCCAGCCTCCACGGGCTCCTGTTCATCCAGCCTCCACCGCCGCTACTCCACCGGCCATCGCTCAACCACCCTCCACGGGCACCCCTCCACCGCTCATCGCTCATCCAGCCCTCCACACCACGGGTCTTGTTCAACCACCCCTCCACGGCCACCCCTCCACCGCTCACTGCTCATCCAGCCCTCCACACCACGGGTCCTGTTCATCCAGAGGCAACACCACCGCTCACCGCTCATCCAACCCCCCCGCAACGCCATCGCTCATCCAATCGATCGGCTTCAGTTAGCGGCAGCGGGCGAATCGCTCCATCGGGTTCGATTAACAGCCATTGATCGATCGCTCGGGTTCGATGCTTAGCAGCTTTGTGGTCTGTCGCCGGGTTCGATTAGAGCCCAACGCCTCGCTCGGGTTCAGTTAGAGCCAACGCCTCGCACACACACGTGTACATACGAGAGAAACGCGCATCGCTCGGCGCCCGACCTCCCACCGTAACCGGCAACTCCCCGAAATTTTCCTCCCCCTCGCTTCTACCACGGTTTTTTCCGTCATGGACGGCCCAAAGAATGTCATGCAGCTGCGTCTCCGTCCGCCTGTGACTTAAAAGCCCATTTTTTGTCATGATTTTTTGTCATAGAAGTAGAAGCCCACCACATCTATGATGATACCGGGTTTTGTCACAATTATCGTCATAGAAGTGTCATATGTATGACAGAAAAAAAATTCGTTTGGCCCAAAATGTCACGGATGTGTCTTTTTTTGTAGTGGTGGTGGATTGCCTCTTGGGCTGAGGATGAACAGGTACATGGGAAGAACAGCCTCCTGAGGAGAGGTGTCCTTGAGCTCGGTGAGCTTGTGTGGTTTGGGATGATCTGAATGGCCCATCATGACCCATCAGGGCCCTGAGCCTCGGGAGGGATGCCAGGATAGCTAAGGATGCATGGCGAAGGGGTCGCCCCTCATGAGCCATCAGGGCCCTGAGCCTCGGGAGGCTCTGGGGGCTCAACCGGTTCTTTGAGGACCGTCTCCATCTCTGCGAGGACCGCGTGATGCCTAGCCTCCTGGGTCGCCAGGACGCTCCACAGGTTGCGCTAGAAGGCGACTGCCATGCTCGGCAGGCCAAACGGCATGCAGACATAGCTGTGGGGTGGACCCTCACACCGCCCAACGCGCGAAGGCCAGAAGCACTCCTGAGATGCGGCCATGATGAGCCCTGGGATGTCGATGCAGACGCGCAGCCCACCACCCTCCCCTGGACGGGGAGCTGCACCTGGTGGGCGGCGGTCGCCGCGCATGGTTATTGCATCCTGTAGCTCCCGAGTGGTCTTGGCGATGAATTCCTGAGCGCCGGGCACTCCTCGTCCGTTGTCCTCCTGAGGGAAACGTGCCGCAAAGCACGCCTCCCTCGTGATGTTGGCTAGGTCTGAGGCCCTCCAGAAGAGAGCCCCCGAGCCCTGCCCGAGGAGGGCACCGGGCGCTCCTTCCTATGTGAGGGAGGAGACACCCCAGCTGCGGGCACTGATCCTGAGGCGGTGCCGCTAGAGACGCCGCTCTCCTGGGGCCCTATGTGGAGTAGCTGCTTCTTCTTCTTGGGGATGGCCTTAGGAGGGTACTACGTGCCCTTGCTGTTAGGGTCTTCGATTGCTGTGGCTTGGAAAGCGCGCTCGAGGTAGCACACCGCATCTCTTTCTTCGCAGGGGACTGTGATGATTCCGCCGCTTCCGGGCATCTTGAGGACGTTGTAGCCGTGGTGGGTCACTGCCATGAACTTGGCTAATGCAGGATACCCGAGGATGGTGTTGTACGACAAACGGATGTGGGCGACGTGGAAGTCAATGAGCTCGGTGCAGTAGTTGTCACGCTGGCGGAAGGTGACAGGGAGGCGGACCTGCCCTATCGGGGTGGTGGAGCCGTCGGTCACTCCTGAGAAGGGCTTGGTAGGCTGTAGCTGATCGTATGGCACTTGGAGGCTGTCGAATGTCTCGACGAACATGACATTAAGCCCTGCGCCGCCGTCGATGAGGATCTTGGTGACTTGGTCGTTGCTGATGACGGGCGAGCACAACATCGGGAGGGCGACTGTGGTCGCCGCACACTTGAGCTGGTCCGCCGAGCTAAAGATCATGGCACACTTGGACCACCTGAGCGGGCGCGTGGCCTCGATTGTCGGAAGGGCGCTGCATTCAACTCGCAAGAGAACTTCTTGAAGATGGGCTAGGATGCTGGGGCCTAAGTTCCGCCCAAGATGCAGGTGATAGCGCGCGACTCCTGGAAGCCCCCAGCCCCTTCGCTTGATGGTGGTTGAGGGAGTCCTGGATTAGGGGGTGTCTGGATAGCCGAACTATCACCGTTGGCCTGACTCCTGGACTATGAAGATACAAGATTGAAGACTTCGTCCCTTGTCCGGATGGGACTTTCCTTGGCGTGGAAGGCAAGCTTGGCGATACGGATATGTAGATCTCCTACCATTGTAACCGACTGTGTAACCCTAACCCTATCCGGTGTCTATATAAACTGGAGGGTTTTAGTCCAGAGGGACGAACAACAATCATACCATAGGCTAGCTTCTAGGGTTTAGCCTCTCTGATCTCGTGGTAGATCCACTCTTGTACTACCCATATCATCAATATTAATCAAGCGAGAGTACGGTTTTACCTCCATCGAGAGGGCCCAACCTGGGTAAAAACATCGTGTCCCTTGTCTCCTGTTACCATCCGCCTAGACGCACAGTTCGGGACCCCCTACCGAGATCCGCCGGTTTTGACACCGACATTGATGCTTTCATTGAGAGTTCCTCTGCGCCGTCATTGTCGTGAAGGATGCCTCATCCCGTCTTTAAAGACGGCACCGTTGTTAAAGGAGCTTTGGCCACCGCCAAACTCTCCGGCTAAGCGGTTTTCTTATGACCGCCAGCCGTCAGCCGCTACCGATGATGACTTCTCGGGTCATCAAAAGCAATCTTCACGTTAACTCGGAACTCGCCGAGCAGTTAGATCCGATGGAGCTCTCTTCCTTGAACGAGCACTTGGATCGCATCGCCGCCCTGGGAGTCGCCATGCATCACGATCGATTGGGCCTAAACCGATCCGAGAGAGATCAACTCTCCCTGTGCTACCCACCACGTTGATGTGGTAGAGGAACAATACGGTGACTCTTCTCCTACCTTAAGGACTAGCTATGTCCGGATTCCTCGACCCTCCATGCCGGATTCCCGAGGAGGAGGACACCACTCAAGCCCCGAACTTAAAGTCAGCAATGGGCTAGATTCATTGGACAACCTCCAAGAACCCAAGCTTCCAAGTTCGGAAACTTCTTGGCCTCGAATCTTAGATCGGACGGGTTCGAATTTAATTCCACCCGCCCACCCAAACATAAGCGATCTATCCCAAATCCGCAAGAGCCGGTGAAACAAGACATCATTATCGGGCCAGATTCCTCCCGGTTATGGATGTGATAAAGGATTGCCGCGAGGAGGACGCAATCTCATTCTTCTGCAATAATTACATGGACAAGGGAATCCTAAACGCCATAAGTCATAGTGAAATTACACGCTTCGCTGACTTGGCATCCATAGTACAAAAGTACTGCGCGATGGAGGGCGCCTGGAAAACCGAAATCAAATTTTGGGATAATCCGGCCCCGAATACGACCCTAGTCCGAAATATAAGGGTGCATCATCACCAGGCACCTGGGTTACATACCAAAAAGCAAAAAACCAAAGGGCATGGAACCGTCTTGGAGGGATGGCTCAATGGCCCTCGCAAAATTCATAGCACAGAGGGCGCCACTCCAACTCATAGCCTTAGAGCATGTTGGATACTACGACAGGTGGCCAAAAGTGGCGAAGAGCTCTTAGCTCCAGAGCACCAGCCCAACAATACCAGTACGGTATTAACAGTCTTCGAGACTTTCGCATCAAATAATATGCGGAAACGAACACTCCGTAGCTTTGCCGAAGTCTACCAGATAGCAACAATAAATCCATGGAGGACACGGCTATTACCTTTAACGCCCGGATTTAACCTAAATTCCGAACAGCCCGAGCACCAGCCGCATTGGTCCCCAGTCCAATAGTGGACGGCTTTTGCCTTACCAAGGTACTCATGGACGGCGGCAGCAGATTAAACCTCATCTACGAAGAAACCCTTCGAAAAATGGAAATAGACTGGAGCCGCATTGAGCAAAGCAGCACAACCTTTAGAGGAATAATCCCCAGTCGGGAAGCATCTTTGTCTGAGGAAAGATCACACTAGATGTGGTGTTCGCACGCCGGACAATTATAGGTCCGAGGAGGTCACATTCCAAGTGGCCCCTGCTCAAGAACGGATACCATGCTCTATTAGGGCGAGAGGCATTCACAATTTTTCAAGCTATACCCCATTACGGGTACATGAAGCTCAAAATGCCCGGACTCAACGGAATTATCACTCTCGCTAGTGACCCGGACACAGCGCTCCGCGCTGAAAATAAGATAGCCGCACTTGCCCTTGAGGCACTATCCGAAGCCCTAGCGGCAGAGGAACTCACTGTGCTGCGCTCCACGGTGAACAGGGACGATGTGATACTCGATAAGAGATCCAAGTCCACCTCTTTTAAACCGGCAGACGAAATAGTCAAATTCCAAGTCCATCCAACGGACCCTACAAAAACAGCCTCCATCGGGGCACAATTAAACCCTGATGTGGACGCCAGACACGAGAATTCCCTACGCCGAAAATTGGGACATTTTTTCCTGGCACCCTTCGACATGCCAGAATCCCACGCCGGCCGCCGAAAGCACAGCCTAAATATCCTAAAAGGATTCAAGCGATCAAACATGCTCTTGGCGTTTCTTGAACCCAAGAGACATGCCATGGGAGAGGACCTAGCCAAACTATTGGAGGCCGGATTCATCGTAGACATTAAACATCCGGATGGCTAGCAAACCTGGTAATGGTACCAAAGAAGGACAAATCCTGGCGCCTATGTGTCGATTTTAAGGACCTTAACAAGGCTTGCCCAAAGGATCCCTTCCCCCTCCCCCGCATCGATCAAATTATCGATGCTACCGCATGACACGATTCATTGTGTTTCCTCGATGCATACTCCGGCTACCACCAAATTAAGATGGCAGAGCCAGATCAAGCCGCAACGGCATTCATCACTCCATACGGCCCATTCTGCTTCAACACAATGCCCTTTGGGCTCAAAAACATCGACGCAACATATCAGCGCATGATTCAGACATGTCTGGCAAACCAGATCGGCAAAACAGTGGAGGCATACGTAGACGATGTGGTCGTCAAATCCAAGCATGTCGAAACCCTAGTCGACGACTTGAGGCTCACATTCGATAATCTCCGAACATATGACATCAAGCTCAACCCGGAAAAATGCGTTTTCGGCATACCAGCCGGAAAGCTCTTGGGCTTCATTGTATCCGGTAGAGGAATTGAAGCAAACCCAGCCAAGATCCGAGCTCTATCACAATTGGTTATCCCCAAAGACCTCAAACAAATACAAAAAATGACTGGATGCGTGGCGGCCCTAAGCCGCTTTATCTCCCGCTTAGGAGAAAAGGCATTACCCCTTTATCGCCTCCTCCGGCGCACCGAACACTTCGAGTGGACGGATGCTGCCACGGCCGGACTCGAAGAAATCAAAGCCATATTGGCAAAAAATTCGGTCCTGGCCGCGCCCAACATGGGCGAACCAATGCTATTATACATCGCAGCAACCCATCAAGTTGTAAGCGCGGTGCTTGTTGTCGAACGAGAAATGGACGGACATAAGTTCCCTCTCCAAAAACTAGTTTACTATGTGTCCACTGTCCTAACTCCATGCAAGTCACGGTACCCGCATTATCAAAAGATAGCATACGCGGTGTTCATGGCATCCCGGAAGTTGCGACACTACTTCCAAGAGTGTTCGATAACAGTAGCCCCCGAAGTACCTCTTAACGACATTATAAACAACCACGATGCAACGGGCCGGATTGCTAAATGGGCCATTGAGCTCCTCCCGTTCGACATAACCTACAAGCCACGGCGAGCTATTAAGTCGCAAGTTTTGGCTGACTTCATCGCCGAATGGATCAAGCGAACTCCCTAAAGAGTACGGCGCATATTCCAACCGGATCATGCACTTCGACAGCTCAAAATGTTGGCGGCCTGGGCTGGCGCTGCTCGATGCCCCCAACCGGAGATACAGTCCAATACGTACTTCAAATAATGTACACGGACTCCAACAACGCAGCCGAATCACGAGGCCCTTCTAAATCGTCTCCGGATGGCAGTCACCATGGGAAATCAACTACTAGAAGAGCGAGGCGATACGAACCTCGCCATAACACAAATAAATTGGGACTTTGATGCCAAGAATACGAAAATGGCATCTTATCGCAATGCCGTCCTAAAAATGTCAGCTCGGTTTGAGGGGCTCGAATTTCACCATATCGCCCGGGATAACAACCAGGCAGCAGAAGTGTTGGCACGCATTGGCGCAAAGCGCGATGCAGCATCCCCCCCAACATCTTCCTAGAGAGGCTTTTCAAGCCATCCGTATTATGGGAGGGAGAGTCCGGAAATAACAACCCGGACCCAACCACACTGCCCCACACCGAACATTCCGACATAGTTGGTGGTCCCGCCAACGAAATAACACCGCCAGCCCACGAAATAATGGCAGTCATCGCCCCGTGGACAGAACCATTCCTAGCCTACCTAACTAGGCAGGAACTTCCCGAGGACCAAAACGAGGCTCGCTGCATAGTGTGGCGATCTAAAGCCTATAAGGTCCATGAGGGAGAGCTTTATAAGAAAAGCACAACCGGAGTCCTTCAAAGGTGTATCTCCGAAGAGGAAGGGCGGAATCTCCTGGCTGAAATTCATGCCGGACTCGGTGGGCACCATGCCGCAGCCCGGGCCCTTGTAGGCAAGGCCTTCTGTACAAGATTTTATTGGCCGACGGCTCGGGCAGATGCTTAGGACTTAGTCCAACGATCCGTCGGTTGCCAGCTCTTTGCTAACCAAAGCCACATGCCACCCACCGCCCTCAAAACTATACCCATCACCTGGCCCTTCATGGGTCCGGGGCTTGACATGGTTGGACCCCTTAAAGGAGGAACCCACAAGCAAAAATACCTATTGGTCATGGTGGATAAATTCACCAAATGGATAGAGGCCAAGCACAGCAGACGGCCGAACCCGGACCGGTGATAGACTTCATATCAGGGGTAGTACACCGCTACGGCGTCCCCCATAGCATCATCACTAATAACGGCACAAACTACACGGCCGACGAGGTCAAACTCTGGTGCAAAAACATGGGCATTAAGCTCGACTATGCTTCAGTCTATCACCCCCAAACTAACGGTCAAGTCGAGCGAGCAAACGGTCTAATCATGAGCGGCATTAAACCTAGGCTAGTGCGGTCCCTCAAGGAGTCTAACACGCACTGGGTAGAGGAGCTCGAATCCGTACTCTGGGGGCTGCGGACCACGCCGAATCGCACTACCGGATTCACACCATTTTTTATGGTATACGGCACAGAGGCAGTTTTGCCCTGCGACATAATTCATGACTCACCTCGCGTGCGCATGTACGAAGAAAGAGAAGCCGAGCTCGATCGGCAGGACAGCTTGGACGCCTTGGAGGAGGAGCGTGACGTGGCAAAAGCTCGTTCCGCATTCTATCAACAGCAGGCTCGAAGATATCAAAGCAGGGAAGTACGGGCCAAAGCTTACAATGTTGGCGAACTAGTTCTATGCCTGCCGGACAAGAAAAAGGACAAACTCAAGCCCAAATGGGAGGGTCCCTTCATCATCGACAAAGTCCTGACCAGTGGAGCGTACCATCTGCGAAACGCATCAGATAACCGACTCGAGCCGAACCCATGGAACGCAGCCCGTCTCCGAAGATTCTACGCCTAGCGCCGGATTCTGAGTTCGTCTCCTTCCTCCATCTATATTTAATACTTTAAGTTGTCTTTTATTTCTCTCCTTCTCCCTCCTTTTTTCTGAAGCCGTTAAAGGCTCGTTTGCGCATTGTTCGCACACACTTGACGTGCTATCCGTGCTCATTATACCTGGGGGCTTCTTTAATAGAAGCTTATTTATACGGGCTTTATGCCCAACACATGTGTCACACTTACGGATGTACCTTTTATTCACCATTATATGCATCGATATGACTTAAGTTTTGGCCAAGCTGGGTTGCCTGGCTCCTGTGCTTACCCCTACGTTCCCGATTGTTCAGCTAGGTGGTAAAGGGAGCACCTCTGCGATTGTTACCGCCGGGTCAGCCGGACGTGTACCTCAGACTGGGTGAAGCCGAAAGCTAGCGTTCTTAAGGGAATATTCGGTCGGTGAACTAAAAGACGATTTTTTTATTTTTCATTTATCTGCCCCCAGATGCTTTTCTGCTTTTTTCGCAGTCCGGACATGCACTTTAGGGCATGCCTCCCAGGGAAAGGAACCCCTAACGAAACTATTCTCCCTGGAAGATGTTTCTTACTAACCATGTAATATAACATAACTAGTTGGGCACTTGTCTGATAAAGCACTCATGACCCCTACGCCTGGTCTCCGCGCATGCCCCGGTTTTTACATAACCGCGAGGGTATTCGGACACACTCCGGACTATTGGGTCCCGAGGTTGAAGCGAAAAGGTCCGCTACGACAAACGATCTACAATCCGGCTAGAAGGCATTTTACATGTCATTTTAAATTACATAGTCAAATTAACTGATTGTATTCCTCTTCAATGCCATCTAATAGGCTGTCTAGTTTACAGTCCTGCTGGGAATACTTTGCGGCCAACTCTACTTGGCCGTACACTAAGCTCACAGGGATCTCCTTCCCGTCAGGCCCCACAGTTCTGACCTCGGCCATGTGGTTTGGGTCCGCCTTCGTGTACCACGTCTTCACCATGGCCCAGGCCTCCCTGGCGCCTTGACGACAGGCCGATATCTTCCATAGTCGGAAGCGCCGCCGTGCTCCCTGAAGCTTCTCTGCAAGCTCTCCAAGGCCTTCGGGCAGGGAGATAGATGGCCACAAGGCCTGGGCGACGCCTTTCATCACCTGCCGAACTCGTTCGTGCAGTTGCAATAGCTCGGGAAGAAGGTCACCCGTAGAACCGGGCATTTCCTCTGCAGGACGACCCGTGAGCATACCTACAGACATAACTCTGTTAATTGACTTCCTTGCCGAACTCTTTTTCAAAGTTCGCTCAAGCACTTACTATAAATGCCGCGACGAAGTCGCCGATTCTCCTTCACGGAGTCCGATAGCTGGGCACGAACATCCTTTAGTTCCTCACCCAGCTGGGTGTTGGCATCTTGGAGATCATTTTTCTCTTGCCTCACCCTTGTAAGCACATTCTCGCTGGCCTTCAACCGGCGCAAGAGTTGTTGCTTGTCCGGATCTAGTACGGCGCCATCTGCAATATTGGTGTCAGATTTACACACACGCCGCACTTCACACACTACTTATCTTTTGAAGCATATATTACCAGAGGGGGTCTCTGTGGCTCCCCAGAGCGGCTAGTGCTTGGCCTCAAGTTGGGCCTTGCATTCTTCAAGCTCCCGGGACAACCGGTATTCCTTTACAGAAGATCCTCGATAACAAATGATCCTTAAATCAGTTATTCTAACTATTTTAAGTCTCGGGGCTCTTGGCATATATAACCGTCAAATTTCCTCACCAGATGTCCTTTACATACCGCTCCGTGGCTCGCTAGACCATCTTGAGTGGCACGGAGGTGCGCATCTCCAATTGAAGGCATTCAATGCCTCTTGGGAGAAACATGCGTCCACGAAGAACTGTCCGGGCGCCGGTGATTCATG
The DNA here is from genome assembly GCA_021605145.1 of Aegilops bicornis. Classification (NCBI taxonomy): domain Eukaryota; kingdom Viridiplantae; phylum Streptophyta; class Magnoliopsida; order Poales; family Poaceae; genus Aegilops; species Aegilops bicornis. The sequence goes on along the minus strand of CM038670.1, from coordinate 572,876,557 downwards.
GAACTCTCCACCTCGGAGTTGGTGGCGGACAATCTGTCGGCATCCTCTCGCCGGAGGAGCATCCGACGACGCTGCGTGCTCGCCTCCGCTTCGACCCGGCTTTGGAGCCCTGGCTGGCGGAGGCTCGATTGGCAACCTCTCTCGACACAGTCCGGCGGCTCTTTTCCTGAAAAGAGCACCAGCGTTAATCGCCTTCCGTGAATCAATCCTGGGAATATGGTGACGCGCCATACCGTTGCGGCGGCGTTTCGATCCGGACCGCACTTCTTTTTAGCCTGCGGGGTCGTGCTGCCCCTTGTTGGCTAGCCGCCGCGGGCTCGGCCTCTTGCCTCGTAGGCACCTTCTGCGAAACACCATTGGTATACGGTGATCAAAAATAAGCACAGATGGGTCATTATCAGAGCATTGGGACCTCGGTCTCAGTTACCTGTGAGGATGGAAGTATTCAGGCGTAATCGGCCGTAATGGCAACCAAGGCATTATCGATGCTCAGTTGGTGAAATACCCCATCAATCAGCTCCACCAATATGTCCGGATCCTCTTGGGAGGCCGAATCGAGGAGCCGTTTCGGATCCTCGGGTTGTGGAGGCGGGCTGTTTATGTCTTTTACGGCCTGGCGCAGTTCCTGCGTCAAAATCACAAAATAAGATACCTAACCATGGGAATACAGATCGGATGTGCAAAAAAGAAATGTCCGCTTACCCAGCTTCGAGGATTGTTCATAGAAAATCCGTTCAATGGACCGACGCGAGAAAATCCTCCTCTTCTCCCTTGTACAAATATGGACAAGATCTTCACCAGATCGGTGACCGATCCCGCCTTACGGCCATGACGGGTGGCATCGTCCTCCTGTTGAAATCACACATGGGTGGCCCCTATCTTTGGAGCGGCTGCACCCCCGCATAATACATGTGGCCATGACACCGATCATGGTCACCCGTAATGAGCTAACAATCTTATTCGGCTCATCAGGTAAAGGACGTCCCTTTCGTCTTCCCTCTGGGAGCTCCGCGGGCGCCAACTCAGGCATTTCTTCGAAGGAGCATTGCTGAACTCCAGGATACCAATCCGAACAGGATCCGGCAGTGGGACGTCTTCTATATAAAACCATTCCGAAGGCCAGTCTTCGGACGCCTTCTTCGGGGTTCCGGATAGATATCCGGGCCCGGCGATGCGCCATAGCTCGGCTCCGCCCACTTGATATATTGACCCCTCAGGAGAACGGGGTACAAGGCAGAATAATCTCTTCCACAGCGCGAAATGAGCCTCGACGCCCAAGAACAGTTTGCAAAGGGCCACGAAGCCCGCGATGTGCAAAATGGAGGCAAAGCGTGGGTGGTGCAACTGGAGGTCAGAGAACTCCAAGAGCCCCCGGAGAAACGGATGAACTGGAAATCCGAGTCCTCTTACTAGATAAAAGATAAAGCATACCCGCTCTCCTTTGGAGGGATCGGGACACTCTCCATTTGCTTTCCGCCTTATAGGTGGCGAGTCCGCTCGAACCGGAACCATGAAGGCCGGGGAAGAAATCCCTTGGTTTGGAGTGTCACTAGCTCGCTATGCGGGACTGAGCATCTCTCCCAATTTCCAGCCGAGGGCTCGGAGGCGTGAGAGGAGGAGCCGCGTCGACCGGCCCATGATGGAATGGCTTTTTGTCAGAGGCGCTCCGATGAAAGCTCGCGGAGGGGGGATGGTGTGACTCAGATCTAGATCCTCGTCCCTTTTATAGGCGGCTCATTTGTGCAGCTAGGGGGATAAGTGTAAGAATACCCTGGCTTTTCGCATTCATTCAAACACGTGGAAGATGGCCATTATTGGGCGTGGAAGCCAAGGAGCGCATCATTTATCAGAAGCCGGACACTATTCGACAAGTATATAGAATTTGGAGAAGAACCCGCCTTGCAATGCTGAAGACAATCTACGCGCTGGACTCATCGCCATTGAAGCCTGGTTCGGGGGCTACTGAGGGAGTCCTAGATTAGGGGGTGTCCGGATAGCCGAACTATCACCGTCGGCCGGACTCCTAGACTATGAAGATACAAGATTGAAGACTTCGTCCCGTGTCCGGATGGGACTTTCCTTGGCGTGGAAGGCAAGCTTGGCGATACGGATATGTAGATCTCCTACCATTGTAACCGACTCTGTGTAACCCTAACCCTATCCAAAGGTGTCTATATAAACCGGAGGGTTTTAGTCCCTTGACGAACAACAATCATACCATAGGCTAGCTTCTAGGGTTTAGCCTCTCGATCTCGTGGTAGATCCACTCTTGTACTACCCATATCATCAATATTAATCAAGCAGGAGTAGGGTTTTACCTCCATCGAGAGGGCCCGAACCTGGGTAAAAACATCGTGTCCCTTGTCTCCTGTTACCATCCGCCTAGACGCACAGTTCGGGACCCCCTACCCGAGATCTGCCGGTTTTGACACCGACAGTGGTCGTCGTTCCTTCTTGGCGGTGGCGGTAATGGGGGGAGACCTGCATTGCCCTCAGGGCGGTCCTCACGAGGATGTTCCCTCTAGGCGCCCACACGAGGCTGGTCCTGCCAGCGGTCCTCACGAGGCCGGTCGCGCCACTCCTGGCGGGGGCCGCGATCGTCCCAGCGTCCTCCCCCTCGTCCTCCACCTCGGACATAACCCCGGTCATTGCGCTCGGGGCGTCGACCGAAGCGTCCATCTCGAATGGCTCTGAGCTCTTAACAGTCATTGGTGTTGTGGCTGTGTACGTTGTGGAAGGCAAAAAACGGTCGGCTGCTCTTGGACGACTCGGGATGGTCCCGGACGCGCTTCGTGTCACGCTCCACCGCGAGCACGGCCACCCCCTTGCACTTCACATCTTTGGCCTTGGCTTTCTTCTCCTCTTGGTCGGTAGCAGGGAGCCCGAGGAGGGAAAGGCGCCCTTCCTCAGCTCTTGTGCACTTGGTTGCCATGTTGAACTACTCCAGAGCCGTGCATAGCTCCTCATGGATGGCAAGATCCTCCTTCATCTTGACGTCACGAACACCATTGGAAAACGCGGAAATGATGGCCTCATCCGTCACCTTGGGGATCTTGAGACGAACGCTGTTGAAGCGCTGGATGTACTTCTGCAGGGTCTCTCCTGGCTGCTGCTTGATGCGGCGTAGGTCGCCCGCGGCCGTCCGGCGATCGCGAGTGCCCTGGAAGTTGGCGACCAGACGACGCTTCGCAGCTCCGGAGTGAAGGCGCGACAGCCTGCTGTGGCCACCGGGGCCCTTTGCTGATGCGGAGCCTGCCCCTGATGTCCGCGCGCCGCCACCGCAGGCGTCACGCGGTCTTGTCGCGGTGGCGCTGGGAGCGCGGGAGCGTTTTCCTGCGGTCGAGGAACCTCTTGGCAGCTTCATTCTTCTCGTGCAGGCGCCCGACACGGTGGGTCGCGCCGAGGGGCCGCACGCCTTGGCGCCAGGGCACCGTCTTGATGCGGAGGAGGTGGAGGTGCTCCGTGAGATATGTCGCCCGCGGTTGGCGGGGGGCGAAGCAGTGAGAGGGATGGTGCAGGGGAGCCCCCACCGGCGTTGACGAGCTCGGCCATGCGGTCCAGCCATTCCTCGTAGAGGTCGTCGACCGGGCGGTAGCGCAGGAGCTCGCGTGCCATGAGCAGCGCGGCTCGCGCGTCCGTGATACGTCTCCAACTTATCTATAATTTTTTATTGCTCCATGCTATATTATCTACTGTTTTGGACATTATTGGGCTTTATTATCCACTTTTATATTATTTTTGGGACTAACCTATTAACTGGAGGCCCAGCTAAGAATTGTTGTTTTTTGCCTATTTCAGAGTTTCGCAGAAAAGGAATATCAAACGGAGTCCATACGGAATGAAACCTTCAGGAACGTGATTTTCTCACCGAATATGATCCAGGAGACTTGGACCCTACGTCAAGAAAGAAAGGAGGAGGGCACGAGGTAGGGGGTGCGCCCACCCCTGTATGCCGCCTCCACCCTCGTGGGCCCCCTGTTGCTCCACCGACGTACTCCTTCCTCCTATATATACCTACGTATCCCCAAACGATCAGATACGGAACCAAAAACCTAATTCTGCCGCCGCAACCTTCTGTACCCACGAGATCCCATCTTGGGGCCTGTTCCGGAGCTCCGCCGGAGGGCGCATCCATCACGGAGGGCTTCTACATCATCACCATAGCCTCTCCGATGAAGTGTGAGTAGTTTACCTCAGACCTTCGGGTCCATAGTTAGTAGCTAGATGGCTTCTTCTCTCTCTTTTGGATCTCAATACAATGTTCTCCCCCTCTCGTGGAGATCTATTCGATGTAATCTTCTTTTGCGGTGTGTGTTTGTTGGGACCGATGAATTGTGGGTTTATGATCAAGATTATCTATGAAGAATATTTGAATCTTCTCTGAATTCTTTTATGTATGATTGGTTATCTTTGCAAGTCTCTTCGAATTATCAGTTTGGTTTGGCCTACTAGATTGGTTTTTCTTGCAATGGGAGAAGTGCTTAGCTTTGGGTTCAATCTTGCGGTGTCCTTTCCCAAAGGATGAGGGGCAGCAAGGCACGTATTGTATTGTTGCCATCGAGGATAACAAGATGGGGTTTTATCATATTGCATGAATTTATCCCTCTAAATCATGTCATCTTGCTTAAGGCGTTACTCTGTTTTGATGAACTTAATACTCTAGATGCATGCTGGATAGCGGTCGATGAGTGGAGTAATAGTAGTAGATGCAGTGTGAGTCGGTCTACTTGTCTCGGACGTGATGCCTATATACATGATCATACCTAGATACTCTCATAACTATGCTCAATTTCATCAATTGCTCAACAGTAATTCGTTCACCCACCGTAAAATACTTATGCTCTTGAGAGAAGCCACTAGTGAAACCTATGGCCCCCGGGTCTATCTTCATCATATTAATCTTCCAACACTTTGTTATTTTCTTTGCTTTTTACTTTGCTTTTATTTTACTTTGCATCTTTATCACAAAAATACCAAAAATATTATCCTATAATATTTATCAGATCTCACTCTCGTAAGTGATCGTGAAGGGATTGACAACCCCTTATCGCGTTGGTTGCGAGGAGTTATTTGTTTTGTGCAGGTACGAGAGACTCGTGCGTAGCCTCCTACTGGATTGATACCTTGGTTCTCAAAAACTGAGGGAAATACTTACGCTACTTTGCTGCATCATCCTTTCCTCTTCAAGGTAATCCAACGCAGTGCTCAAGAGGTAGCAAGAAGAATTTCTGGCACCGTTATCGGGGAGTCTACGCAAAAGTCAACATACCAAGTACCCATCACAATCCCTTATCTCCCGCATTACATTATTTGCCATTTGCCTCTCATTTTCCTCTCCCCCACTTCACCCTTGCCGTTTTATTTGCCCTCTCTTTTCGGTTTGTCTCTTTTCGCTCGCTCTTCCCTCGCCATGTCGGAACCAAAAAGAATTGGGGGTTCTCTCCCAAGTTCTAGTGCTTTAGACAATCCTGCTATCTTATCTGAACTCATAAATAAAAATACTATGGAAAAACCTGCCGGAATTTTCAATGAAAACCTTAGAAATTTTGATGAAGAAGATTCTGGTATATTTCGCTATTTACTTGATGAATCTTTGAAAGATGCTTGGATAGGCTATTAAGGATCCGTGCTAGCTATGTACCTCAATACCAAATTGAGGTTTACTTAAAAAGCTTTTATGTTGGGTTGCCCGGTTCGTTCAAACAAGTCTTGGATTCTGTTTTTGAAGAGGGTTTTCTTGAAGGGGACCCCTAGACACTTATGAAAATATGAAAACTATATTTGGGCACCCCATTAACGAGAAAGTTGAAATCACATCTCTTTTGCTTTCCTACCAAAACGAATCTATCAAAGAGATAAAAGCTAGCCTAGATGCCAATTTCCGCAGCATACTTAATCTTTCTTCTACTATTAATGGCCATGTACTTTGTCAAAACAGAAAGATTAATTCCATAGATAGCAAGTTTGCTCTCTTCTTCCCTAAAACCAAAGATGGCAATACCTAGATCTATTCTTGCTTTTATGCCTAGCTAGGGGCGTTAAACGATAGCACTTGTTGGGAGGCAACCCAATTTTATTTTTAGTTTTTTTTGCTTTTGCTTCTGTTTAGGAATAAATCTTTGATCTAGCCTCTGGTTAGATGTGTTTTTATGTTTTAATTAGTGTTTGTGCCAAGTTAAACCTATAGGATCTTCTTGGATGATAGTTATTTGATCTTGCTGTAATTTCCATAAACTTTCTGTTCACGAAAACAATTGTTAAAAATCACCGGAACGTGATAAAATAGTGATTATAATTGCTGCTGATCAATAAACAAATTGTCTAGGTCGTCCTATTTTGGCTGATGTTTTGGAGTTCCAGAAGTTTGCGTTAGTTACAGATTACTACAGACTGTTCTGTTTTTGACAGATTCTGTTTTTCGTGTGTTGTTTGCTTATTTTGATGAATCTATGGCTAGTAAAATAGTTTATAAACCATAGAGAAGTTGGAATACAGTAGGTTTAACACCAATATAAATAAATAATGAGTTCATTACAGTACCTTGAAGTGGTCTTTTGTTTTCTTTCACTAACGGAGCTCACGAGATTTCTGTTAAGTTTTGTGTTGTGAAGTTTTCAAGTTTTGGGTGAAATATTTTGATGGATTATGGAATAAGGAGTGGCAAGGGCCTAAGCTTGGGGATGCCCATGGCACCCCCAAGATAATCTAAGGACACCAAAAAGCCAAAGCTTGGGGATGCCCCTGAAGGCATCCCCTCTTTCGTCTGCTTCCATCGGTAACTTTACTTGGAGCTATATTTTTATTCACCACATGATATGTGTTTTTCTTGGAGCGTCTTGTATGATTTGAGTCTTTGCTTTTTAGTTTACCACAATCATCCTTGCTGTACACACCTTTTGAGGGAGCCATACATGATTTGAAATTTGTTAGAATACTCTATGTGCTTCACTTATATCTTTTGAGCTATATAGTTTTGCTCTAGTGCTTCACTTATATCTTTTAGAGCACGGTGGTGGATTTGTTTTATAGAAACTATTGATCTCTCATGGATTCACTTAGATTATTTTTAGAGTCTTAAATAGCATGGTAATTTTCTTAAATAATCCTAATATGCTTGGTATTCAAGAATAGTAAAAACTTTTTTATGAGTGTGTTGAATACTAAGAAAAGTTTGATGCTTGATAATTGTTTTGAGATATAAAGATGGTGATATTAGAGTCATGCTAGTTGAGTAGTTGTGAATTTGAGAAATACTTGTGTTAAGTTGGTGATTCACGTAGCATGCACGTATGGTGAACTGTTATGTGATGAAGTCGGAGCATGATTTATTTATTGATTGTCTTCCTTATGAGTGGCGGCCTGGGACGAGCGATGGTCTTTTCCTACCAATCTATCCCCCTAGGAGCATGCGCGTAATACTTTACTTTAATAACTTGTAGATATTTGCAATAAGTATATGAGTTCTTTATGACTAATGTTGAGTCCATGGATTATACGCACTCTTCCTCCTTCCACCATTGCTAGCCTCTCTAATACCACGCACTTTTCACCGGTATCATACACCCACCAAATACCTTCCTCAAAACAGCCACCATACCTACCTATCATGGTATTTCCATAGCCATTCTGAGATATATTGCCATGCAACTTTCCACCATTCCGTTTATTATGACACACTCCATCATTGTCATATTGCTTAGCATGATCATGTAGTTGACATCGTATTTGTGGCAAAGCCACCGTTCATAATTCTTTCATACATGTCACTCTTGATTCATTGCATATCCCTACACCACGGGAGGCATTCATATAGAGTCATATTTTGTTCTAAGTATCGAGTTGTAATTGTTGAGTTGTAAGAAAATAAAAGTGTGATGATCATCATTTTTAGAGCATTGTCCCAAGTGAGGAAAGGATGATGGAGACTATGGTTCCCCCACAAGTCGGGATGAGGCTCCGGACGAAAAAAAAGAGGCCATAAAAAAGAGAAAAGGCCCAAATAAAGAAAATGAGAGAAAAAGGGAGAAGGGACAATGTTACTATCCTTTTACCATACTTGTGCTTCAAAGTAGCACCATGATCTTCATGATAGAGAGTCTCTCATTTTGTCACTTTTATATACTAGTGGGAATTTTTCATTATAGAACTTGGCTTGTATATTCCAATGATGGGCTTCCTCAAAATGCCCTAGGTCTTCGTGAGCAAGCAAGTTGGATGCACACTCACTTAGTTTCTTTTGTTGAGCTTTCATATACTTATAGCTCTAGTGCATCCGTTGCATGGCAATCCCTACTCACTCACATTGATATCTATTGATGGGCATCTCCATAGCCCGTTGATACGCCTAGTTGATGTGAGACTATCTTCTCCTTTTTTGTCTTCTCCACAACCACCCTTCTATTCCACATATAGTGCTATATCCATGGCTCACAGTCATGTATTGCGTGAAGATTGAAAAAGTTTGAAAATGTCAAAAGTATGAAACAATTGCTTGGCTTGTCATCGGGGTTGTGCATGATTTAAATACTTTGTGTGGTGAAGATAGAGCATAGCCAGACTATATGATTTTGTAGGGATAACTTTCTTTGGCCATGTTATTTTGAGAAGTCATGATTGCTTTGTTAGTATGCTTGAAGTATTATTATTTTTATGTCAATATTAAACTTTTGTCTAGAATCTTTCGGATCTGAATATTCATACCACAATTAAGGAGAATTACATTAAAATTATGCAAGTAGCACTCCGCATGAAAAATTCTGTTTTTATCATTTACCTACTCGAGGACGAGCAAGAATTAAGCTTGGGGATGCCTGATACGTCTCCAACGTATCTATAATTTTTGATTGCTCCATGCTATATTATCTACTGTTTTGGACATTATTGGGCTTTATTATCCACTTTTATATTATTTTTGGGACTAACCTATTAACCGGAGGCCCAACCCGAAATTGCTTTTTTGCCTATTTCAGAGTTTCGCAGAAAAGGAATATCAAACGGAGTCTATACGGAATGAAACCTTCGGGAACGTGATTTTCTCACCGAATATGATCCAGGAGACTTGGACCCTACGTCAAGAAAGAAAGGAGGAGGGCACGAGGTAGGGGGGTGCGCCCACCCCCCAGGGCGCGCCCTCCACCCTCGTGGGCCCCCTGTTGCTCCACCGACGTACTCCTTCCTCCTATATATACCTACATATCCCCAAACGACCAGAGACGGAGCCAAAAATCTAATTCTGCCGCCGCAACCTTCTGTACCCACGAGATCCCATCTTGGGGCCTGTTCCGGAGCTCCACCGGAGGGGGCATCCATCACGGAGGGCTTCTACATCATCACCATAGCCTCTCCGATGAAGTGTGAGTAGTTTACCTCAGACCTTCGGGTCCATAGTTAGTAGCTAGATGGCTTCTTCTCTCTTTTGGATCTCAATACAATGTTCTCCCCTCTCTCGTGGAGATCTATTCGATGCAATCTTCTTTTTGCGGTGTGCTTGTTGAGACAGATGAATTGTGGGTTTATGATCAAGATTATCTATGAACAATATTTGAATCTTCTCTGAATTCTTTTATGTATGATTGGTTATCTTTGCAAGTCTCTTCGAATTATCAGTTTGGTTTGGCCTACTAGATTGGTTTTTCTTGCAATGGGAGAAGTGCTTAGATTTGGGTTCAATCTTGCGGTGTCCTTTCCCAGTGACAGTAGGGGCAGAAAGGCACGTATTGTATTGTTGCCATCGAGGATAACAAAATGGGGTTTTATCATATTGCATGAATTTATCCCTCTACATCATGTCATCTTGCTTAAGGCGTTACTCTGTTTTCGTGAACTTAATACTCTAGATGCATGCTGGATAGCGGTCGATGAGTGGAGTAATAGTAGTAGATGCAGGCAGGAGTCGGTCTACTTGTCTCGGACGTGATGCCTATACACATGATCATACCTAGATACTCTCATAACTATGCTCAATTCTGTCAATTGCTCAACAGTAATTCGTTCACCCACCGTAAAATACTTATGCTCTTGAGAGAAGCCACTAGTGAAACCTATGGCCCCCGGGTCTATCTTCATCATATTAATGTTCCAACACTTTGTTATTTTCTTTGCTTTTTTACTTTCTTTTATTTTACTTTGCATCTTTATCACAAAAATACCAAAAATATTATCATATCATATCTATCAGATCTCACTCTCGTAAGTGACCGTGAAGGGATTGACAACCCCTTATCGCGTTGGTTGCGAGGAGTTAGTTGTTTCGCAAGGTGCGAGGGACTCGCGCGTAGCCTCCTACTGGATTGATACCTTGGTTCTCAAAAACTGAGGGAAATACTTACGCTACTTTGCTGCATCATCCGTTCCTCTTCAAGGAAATCCAACGCAGTGCTCAAGAGGTAGCAGTCCGTGGGCGCGCGACGAGCGTGAGACGATGAGCCGGCTAGGGTTAGCAACGGAGCCGTCCCTTCGCACGGAGGGGTGAAGTGAGGACGCTTGCTGCTCGTTTCCCGCCGGGCCGGCGGTGGCGTTGGCGGCGGGCGACGGAGTACGACGGGGAGGCCCGCCGACAGGGGCCGTCGGAGCGACGCGGGCGGCGAGGGCGGCCCGGCGCTCGGTGCGGGCTCGACGCGCGTCTGCCATGGATGCGGTGGGACGATGGAACGCGGATCAGCGAAAGGAAAGCTTCAGGGCCCCCCTACCTGGCGTGCCAAATGTCGGATTGCGGGTTCTGGCAAAACCCTCGAGGTTTGAACACTAGTCTGCGCACGAAGATCTCTCCCCCTCTAGCTCACGCACTCACTACGATCTCAAAGCTCAATGGGTCGAACTCGCAGAACAAGGGACACAGGGTTTATACTGGTTCGAGCCACCGATGTGGTGTAATACCCTACTCCAGTGTGGTATGGTGGATTGCCTCTTGCGCTGAGGATGAACAGGTACAAGGGATGAACAACCTCCTTAGGAGAGGTGTCCTTGAGCTCGGTGAGCTTGTCTGGTTGGGGATGATCTGAATGGCCCAAGATCAGTTGCCTACTACTGTGGTGGCTAGTCCTATTCATAGAGTCCCTGGTTCTCTTCCCAAATGTAGGCGGGAAGGGATCCAACAACGGCCAAATTTGAAGGGAGACAACTAGTACAAGTTATCCTGACTAAAGGTGGTCTTCGCCTGCCAAAGGCTCTGGTGGTGACGCTGTCCTGGGCTCCACAGTGACCTCCGTCCTGCCGTCCTGCTGGTCTTGGTCTCGTTGCACCGATATGCAAACCTTTTGCCTGATGCCTTGGGACTACTCGCCTGCGCTTGCCTCTTTAGCACCAAAGAGGAAATGAGTACGCTGCGCGCTCTGGCGCCCGCCTGGCCTTGGTCGTCAAGGCTTGCGTCACAGGAACCTCGCGAGGTGCCCCTTGCCATGATCTCTCCGCTCCTCGTGAGCCAGCCTAATGAGGCCGCCCCCGAGGAGGTCTTGCGTCGTTTGCCTCGCGAGGCTTGGCCCCTCGCGAGGGTCTTGAGTGCTCGCTGATGAAGATGGGCCGTACAGGGCCGCTGGAGGAGCCACGCCATGGGCCGCAGGCAGGCAAGTCTGGGACTTGCGTTCCTAGGACGCCGGCAGTAGCCTCCGGGCCCAAGGCTCCCTCGGGCTTGGCTTCTAGGCAAAGCCAAGGGGCAAGTGCGGAGCAACGCGGGCCCCAACAGCCTGCGACCTCGGTTGACACGTGGCGATTGATGGGATGTGGGCTTCTACGCTTGCCCACGCTGCCACGGCAAGTGCCCGACTTCACGAGTCCCTGTTGCATGCAGAGAAAAATCATCATTACCTGTGATCGTGGGGGTCGCCGGTTGGCCTTCTCCTGCTTTAAATGAGGAGGGGGCGGAGCCCCCATCGCCCATCTCTTCCTTCTCCATTTGCTTCTCCTCCATTGCTCCATCGCCCACAGCGATTCCCATGGCCCCTATTCGGAGGTTCTCAGCTGCAGAAAAGGGAAAAGCCCCCCGCGACGAGCCGGGGCCGCTTCCGCCGAAGAAGAGGCTGACCAGCTGCCGCGATGTATTCGTGAGACCAGAGGTGTAGAGGCCTTGGTGTGAGTGGCCTCCCCCGGGTATTCGCTGCCCTTGTATGCCCAGGCCGGGGGCTCCGGAGGCAGAGGCAGCGACCAGCACCGTCCCCGTCGAGGCCGCGGCCGCTGCGCCGTGGTGGCATGCACCATTGCCCCAGGAATCCAAGCCGCGGGCTCCTCGTGCGAGCTCGTGATGTGGGCGATGATGCCTCCACGCACTTGGATTCGCTTCCCATGGTTCTTCTCTGCCGAGATGCCGCCGAGGGGACCCCTCGAGCTTTGGCTGTAGCACGCTGAGTGCGATGGCCCAGCGACAGGGGTGGAGGTCGAGGTCGTCTCCCCGGGCAAGATCTTCATGACCCACGGCTGGGGCGAGGTTGCCCAGGTTTGCCACGTGGAGGGCGCCCTCGCCATCCACTTCGAGTACAATGGCGCCTCCACGATGTTCTTCAAGGTCTTCGACGAGGAAGGCTGCTGCTTGGAGCGCTGCCCTGAAGGGGGCCATCGGGACGACGAGGCGGCAGGGGCAAGGCCCACCGCTGGCCTCACCTGTGTTTCCTCTGGCAGCAGCGGCGACGCTTGGGAGTCCAGCGACTCTCCCGAACCCTACGAGACTCCAGAGACGAGCGACGACAGCTACGTGCCTCCGAGCTCGCGCCGTGCCCGGAGTGCAGCCACAATGTCTGGCTGCCACCGTCGCTAATCTGGATGGGGTTGGCGCCGGCCTCCCGTGGCCCACTATTGATGATGGCGCCGGCGGCGCTGGCGTGTGTAGATAAGGCTCCTAGAAACTTCCTCCTTTTGTTCCCTGCGAGGAATCAAGATGGACCCCGTGGGGGCATGTAAAGGGCCTGTAATGTATTTTGTTGATATCATCCTTATTATGAAGATTTACGAAAGCATGTCCTGCTTCGGCTTAATCTCCCCTTTCCAACCCTGCGGTAGCTTGGCGCTCTACGCCGATAGGTCCCGATCCCCAGGCGGGTTGCGGTCGTCGCTGGTATGCCAGGTCGCGATGCCGTGGTCAAGGCCAGGAGGTGAGCGGCCCGAGATCCAGTAAGTGCTCCTGTGTCGCGATGCTCAAGAGGTCCCCTTTGGCGTGCAAGCAGCCACCTAAAGGTGGGAAAGGGAGGCGACGTTGCCGCTACAGGGATGCAAGAGATGGGGATCCCGTGCTGCGGCGCTAGGCTGACTTGGATGCGGAACTTATCTTGGTAGTTAGAGTCGATTCCTTGCGCAGCACCAGGCTCCTTGTGCGTTGGTGACTGCAGCGTAGCCAGGTTAGGCCCGTGCGGGACTCCCCCTCTTTCCCACGCCCTTCCGTGTGCTCTACGTCATTGGGTACCGACCCTCGAGCGAGCTCAGCCACCGCTGGTATGCCAGTCGCGATGCCGTGGTCAAGGCTAGGGGATGAGGGCTGGAGAGCCAGTAAGAGCTCCTGAGTCGTTATGCTCAGGAGCCCCCCTTTCGACGCACAAGCGAATTGCATGGGAAAGGAAGGAGCCCGCAGTGCCGCCGCTATTTCCCTCAGGTAGTTCCTGCAGGTTAGCATGATAAGGGGTACGAATTGCAACCACGCTTGCCGGTTTGCCACTGGTCGTTCCACAAGAAGATGAAGGCACTGAGGGTCTGGTGAGGTGACGCGCGCGGGTATGCGGCGAGCCAGAGCTCAACCGCTCAGATTTGTCAGTGTTGCAGGGATGGACCGGAGCAGAAGCGTCGTGCCACCATGAGTAGCCACCGTTGCGGGGTGAGCAAAGGGTCGATCGGCGATGCGGGCGGACACGGTGAGTGATGATCAAGCAGGGGATGACTATAAATAACTCATGCATGGGAAGCAAACTAGCTTAGATAGGTGCAAGAATGATACACGCCACGAGACGGACCCGAGCGGCTTGGGGATGATGCAACCCGAGGGGCGCCCCCAGTAGGGTAAGCTAAAGATGCAAAAAGATACATGCCGTGGGGACATGCCCATGCGACCTGGGAATGATGCGGCCCGGGGGCGCTCCCAGCTGAATAAACTTGGAAAATGTCACCTGGTTCCGTTGTCGAAGGGATGTCGGGGCAGCTGAAGATGCATGGCGAAGGGGTCGCCCCTCATGAGCCATCAGGGCCCTGAGCCTCGGGAGGCTCTGGGGCTCTGGCGGTTCCTTGAAGACCGTATCCATCTCTGCCACGACCGCGTGATGCCTGGCCTCCTGGGTCGCCAGGACGCTCCGCAGGTTGCACTGGAAGGCGGCTGCCATGCTCGGCAGGCCAAACGGCATGCAGACATAGCTGTGGGGTGGACCCTAATACCGCCCAACGCGCGAAGGCCAGAAGCGCTCCTGAGACGCGGCCCTGTTGAGCCCTGGGATGTCGATGCAGACGCGCAGCCCGCCACCGTCGCCTGGAAGGGGAGCTGCACCTGGTGGGCGGCGGTCACCGCGCATGGTTCTTGCATCCTGCAGCTCCTGAGTGGTCTTGGCGAGGAATTCCTATGCGTCGGGTGCTCCTCGCCCGTTGTCCTCCTGAGGGAAACGTGCCGCAAAGCACGCCTCCCTCGTGGTGTTGGCTAGGTCTGAGGCCCTCTAGAAGAGAGCCCCCGAGCCCTGCCCGAGGAGGGCACCTCGCGCGCCTTCCTATGCGAGGGAGGAAGACGCCCCAGCTGCGGGCGCTGATCCTGAGGCGGTGCCGCTAGAGACGCCGCCCCCCTGGGGCCCTGTGTGGAGTAGCTGCTTCTTCTTCTTGGGGATGGCCTTAGGAGGGTACTACGTGCCCTTGCTGTCAGGGTCTTCGATTGCTGCGGCTTGGAAAGCGCGCTCAAGGGAGCACACCGCATCTCTTTCTTCGCAGGGGACTGTGATGATTCCGCCGCTTCCGGGCATCTTGAGGATGTTGTAGCTGTGGTGGGTCACTGCCATGAACTTGGCTAATGCAGGATACCCGAGGATGGTGTTGTACGATAAATGGATTTGGGCGATGTCGAAGTCGATGAGCTCGGTGCGGTAGTTGTCGCGCTGGCCGAAGGTGACAGGGAGGCGGACCTGCCCTATCGGGGTGGTGGAGCCGTCGGTCACTCCTGAGAAGGGCTTGGTAGGCTGTAGCTGATCATATGGCACTTGGAGGCTGTCGAATGTCTCGACGGACAGGACATTAAGCCCTGCGCCGCCGTCGATGAGGGTCTTGGTGACTTGGACGTTGCTGATGACGGGCAAGCACAACATCGGGAGGGCGCCTGCGGTCGCAGCGCACTTGAGCTGGTCCGCCGAGCTGAAGGTGATGGCGCAGTTGGACCACCTGAGCGGGCGCATGGCCTCGAGCCTGTGAAGGGATGCATTCACCCCGCGAGAGAACTGCTTGAAGATGCGCTGGGATCTTTGGGGCTGAAGCTCCGCCTAATATGCAAAGCGAGAAGCGAACGGCTCTGAAGCCCCACCCTTCGGCCCCGATGGTGGTTGTCATTCCTTCTTGGCGGTGGCTCCAATGGGGGGAGACCAGCATTGCCCTCAGGGTAGTCCTCTTGAGGCTGATCCCTCCAGGCGCCCTCACAAGGCTGGTCCTGCCAGCGGTCCTCACGAGGCCGGTCGCGCCACTCCTGGCGGGGGCTGCGATCGTCCCAGCGTCCTCCGCCTCGTCCTCCTCCTCGGCCGTAACCCCGGTCGTTGCGCTCGGGGCGTCGACCGAAGCGTCCATCTCGAATAGCTCTCAGCTCTTGACAGTCATTGGTGTTGTGGTTGTGTACATTGTGGAAGGCGCAGAATGATCGGCTGCTCTTGGACGACTCGGGATGGTCCCGGCCGCGCTTTGTGTCAGGCTCCGCTGCGAGCACGGCCACCCCCTTGCGCTTCAGGTCTTTGGCCTTGGATTTCTTCTCCTCTAGGTCGATAGCAGGGAGCTCGAGGAGCGAAAGGCGCCCTTCCTCAGCTCTTGCGCACTTGGTTGCCATGTTGAACAACTCCAGAGTCGTGCATAGCTCCACATGGATGTCGAGCTCCTCCTTCATCTTGACGTCGCGGACGCCGTCGGAAAACGCGGAAATGATGGCCTCTTCCGTCACCTTGTGGACCTTGAGACGAACGTTGTTGAAGCGCTGGATGTACTTCTGCAGGGTCTCTCCTGGCTGCTGCTTGATGCGGCGTAGGTCGCCTGCGGCCGGCGGGCGCTCGCGAGTGCCCTGGAAGATGGCGACGAAGCGGTCTCGCATCTCATCCCAGGAGGAGATCGAGCCCGGGGGCAGGTTCAGGAGCCACGAGCGAGCTCCATCCTTGAGTGCCATGGGGAACCAGTTCGCCATGACTTTCTCGTCGCCGTTGGCTGCCTCGATGCTCAACTCGTAGAGCTACAAGAACTCCACAGGGTCCGGGGTGCCGTCATAGCAAGGAGGCAGGTCTGGCTTGAACTTGCCCGGCCAGACGACGCTACGCAGCTCCGGAGTGAAGGCGCGGCAGCCTGCTGTGGCCATCGGGGCCCTTTGTTGATGCGGAGCCTGCCCCTGATGTCCGTGCGCCGCCACCGCAGACGGAACAAGGTTATGTCGCGGTGGCGCTGGGAGCGCGGGAGCGTTTTCCTGCGGCCAAGGAACCTCTTGGCAGCTTCCATCTTCTCGCGCGGGCGCCCGACACGGTGGGTCGCACCGAGGGGCCGCGCGCCTTGGCGCCAGGGTACCCTCTTGATGCGGAGGTGGTGGAGGTGCTTCGTGAGCTACATCGCCCGCGGCTGGCGGGGGGCGAGGCAGTGAGAGGGATGGTGCAGGGAGCCCCAGCGGCGCGGACGAGCTCGACGATGCGGTCCAGCCATTCCTCGTAGAGGTCGTCGACCGGGCGGTAGCGCAGGAGCTCGCGTGCCATGAGCAGAACGGCCTGCGCGTCCGTGGGTGCGCGACGAGCGTGAGACAATGAGCCGGCTGGGGTTAGCAACGGAGTGGCGGTGAGGCCGTCCAGCCGCACGGAGGGGTGTAGCAAGGACGCTTGCTGCTTGTTTCCCGCCGGGCCGGTGGCGGCGTTGGCGGCGGGCGACGGAGAACGACGGGGAGGCCCGCCGACAGGGGCCGTCTGAGCGACGTGGGTGGCCCGGCGCTCGGCGCGGGCTTGACGCGCGTCTGCCATGGATGCGGTGGGACGGTGGAACGTGGATCAGCGGAAGGAAAGCTTTAGGGCCCCCTACTTGGCGCGCCAAATGTCGGATTGCGGGTTCCGGCAAAACCCTCGAGGTTCGAACACAGGGGTGCGCACGAAGATCTCTCCCCCTCTAGCTCACGCACTCACTGCGATCTCAAAGCCGAGCATGTCGAATTCGCATAACAAGGGACACAGGGTTTATACTGGTTCGGGCCACCAATGTGGTGTAATACCCTACTCCAGTGTGGTGTGGTCGATTGCCTCTTGGGCTGAGGATGAACAGGTACAAGGGAAGAACAACCTCCTGAGGAGAGGTGTCCTTGAGCTCGGTGAGCTTGTGTGGTTGGGGATGATCTGAATGGCCCAAGATCAGTTGTCTGCTACTATGGTGACTAGTCCTATTTATAGAGGCCATGGTCCTCTTCCCAAATGTAGCCGAGAAGGGATCCAACAACGGCCAAATTTGAAGGGAGACAACTAGTACAAGTTATCTTGACTAAAGGTGGTCTTCGCCTGCCAAAGGCTCTGGTGGTGACGCCGTCCTGGGCTCCACGGTGACCTCCGTCCTGCCGTCCTGCTGGTCTTGGTCTCATTGCACCGATATGGAAACCTTTGCCTGATGCCTCGGGACTCCTCGCCTGCACTTGCCTCTTTGGCACCAAAGAGGAAATGAGTACGCTGCGTGCTCTGGCGCCCGCCTGGCCTTGGTCGTCATGGCTTGCGTCACAGGAACATCGCGAGGTGCCCCTTGCCTTGATCTCTCCGCTCCTCGCGAGCCAGCCTAATGAGGCCGCCCCCGAGGACGTCTTGCGTCGTCCGCCTCGTGAGGCTTGGCCCCTCGTGAGGGTCTTGAGTGCTTGCTGATGAAGATGGGCCATACAGGGCCACTTGAGGAGCCACGTCGTGGGCCGCAGGCAGGCAAGTCTGGGGACCCCCGTTCCCAGGACGCCGATAGAGGGGTTAAGCGACCAGAGGCGCGTCGGTGCGGCGACCGGGGCCATACAACTACACCCACAGCACACCAGCGGCCTATGTGGTAGCAGCAGTCGAGGGCGGAAGGCGATGCAGTACCGGAGACACGACCGAGGTGAGTTCATCGATCCCATTTTGTAGGCTTGTCAGATCGACCGCGTTTTCGGCGAAATCGATGAGTCCTTGTAGAGATTAACTGATGCCTAATAGATAGGTTAACTGTTTAGGAATGGATTAAGCACTTGTTAGTTTTGGTTTGGGTACTGGTGAGATATGATTCGAAGGGGTTGCCAAATTAAAGATGCTCTGCAGGTGTCGTGGTGTGTGGAGTGAGAGGGAGGGAGATGTTATCGTGCAATTGGTTGTAGATCCGCTGAACCTACTTTTTTTTGCATCTTTTTGTGATTTGACTTGCCCAACAACTACTCATATGTTTCCTAGTACCTTATTTTACATTGCAACAAATGTATTTTTATGTTTGAACATGGCAATGTTTGGTGCTGTAGGCTTTTTTGAAGTGTGTGTATGAGGTTGGGTGCTGGGTTTATGATGCTCATGATTGTTGCAAATCTGTCTTTGCTTAAGTTTTGTGACTCAGTTGTTAGGCTTTGCTCAAGTTTTGTGAGTCAGTTGCCTGACATGCCTTCATTTGTTGCCTAGTGCATTTGTGCAATGTCAGGCTTGCTCAAGTCTTGCGAGCCAGTTGCCTGACATGCCCTCATCTGTTGCCTAGTAGTCACGATATTTGTTTTTTTCAGGTGCCTAATGTGTAACAGATTTTTTTCGCTCCTCGTAGTCATGTTACTTAAGTTTGTATTAATGTTGTAACATAGTGAATTTCAGATAGTTTACAACCCTTTCATTGTCTACTTTTTTAAATTGCTTTTTGCTTAGTTTAGTAGGAATTTAGTCACATGACTTTGGTGTATGATATATAGTTTTTTCAGAACCATTTTTTTATGATGATGCTCATCTTTGTCCTATATATACACGCAACAGAAAATAGATGGCTGGGACAAGTCAAAAGTCAAAACAGGATGGGCCTCCATGATCAAGTCACGATGACCTTGCATCTCATGGCAATGAAGAGCATCAAACATAGGTGTGCACATTTTTTTGAAGTTTAATGTTCTCTTTGTATAGAACAGATTTCTTTTTCATATTTTACTAATTTATGTGTTTTCCATCTTCCAGCCACGTGCACCAATAATTGGGTACAAGTGTCAGAGAACTAAAGCAGTTATTGCACGGGGGAAGCGTCCTGGTGATATTATTAGTAACGAGAATAGTAACGAGAGCCAAGCTGCAGATGCTGGGAATGCAAATGTGAAAGGTGCAGATGTGGACCAACCTCCAAAACCAAAACGCCAGAAGGCGGGAGGAATTGAGATATTTGCATAGTTGCCTCAGTTTTCCTAAAACAGTTGCCCAACAATTCTTCCTAAGTTTCCTATCCAGTAATGAACATTATTGCTAATTCCTTTTTTCTTTTTTTCTGTGCAATAGGGTCGTAGGAACAGGGCATCCCCTGCAAGGTTCTTGAAGTTGAACAAGGAGTTTGTTCCTAACCAAAAGGGTGTCATCATTGCAAAAGAATTTGGTGGCATTCTAGACCTTGCAGTGAGTAGCATGCGTGAAGATCTTAGCCAATGGATAATGAAGCATTATGACCCTAAGATTTCGTAGATAGTCATTCCAGAAAGGGGGAAGATTCCTGTAGATGCCGCAAGTGTCGGTAGGATATGGGGTTTGACAAATAGGGGGAGGAAGGTGTGCTTTGATAATCGGCCTGAAATCAAAAAGGCAATGTACAATATTTACAATATCACCTCCAAGAACTCCCCAACTCTCACAGCATGGTGCAAGATGATCAAATATATGGGAGGATCTTATGATAATAACTTTGTCTGCGCTTGGCTAGCTCTTGTTTTTTCGTGCTTCCTTGCCCCTTCAACTAGTTTAAGTATTTCCCCAAAAAGATTCCCGGTGGTCATGGATGTCAATGGAATAACGGAAACCAATATATGCCAGTTTGTTGTTGATCAACTAAAGCTTGCATTCACTTCGGGTCATGGCAACAAGAAGGTTGTTTGTTGCTGTGTTTTCCACCTCGCTGTAAGTGCTTTAAGTTGTTTTTCTTTTTTTAGCATCCATTGTTTTCTATTTTTCTATTTTTGCAATCATTAGCTAAATTAAACTTTGTGTTCTTTTTCTTGTCATGACGCAACTGTTGTATCTAGACTCATTGGATGTTGATGAGCCAATCCCCAACTTGGTACCAAGGGTTTCAATTTGGAATTCAGATTTAATTTCCAAAGTTATCAAGAAGGACATGAAGGCTCCGGGAGAATTCGACAATTTGCGGGTAAATTCATTTTCTATTTTAGGAGATATGTTTTTTAGGCAACACTACCATCCTAGAGTAGGCAATTCATTTTGAAAGACCAAGCAAGCTAATATAATTTTTTGGGCAACTTCTTTACATATATTTCAAGTAGTTTTCAGTCTTCTTTTAACCTTTTTTTTTATCATGCACACACTTGGATAATGTGACAGGAAGGATTTTTGGTACTAATGGTAGCTGTTGTAGTACATTTTTGAAATGAATAGTAGGCAAACATTGCATTTTAAACTCTTTTTGTGCAATTTACATGTTGAACAGTAGCAAGTTTCTCCAACAATAGAAGCAACTTATGTTCTGAAAACTAGCAAGTTACATACCCACTCCTGCATCTTTGCTACATACTAAATCTTAAGTATCCACTATATTAATAGTAGTCAACAGGAAAGTGGAATAGTGGATGAAGGCAAATTCAGACAATTAGCAATACCATTTTCTTCATTATCCAGTTCTTTGGTATGCAAGTGCCAGAATTGTTGTCACCAGCTTAAAACGGAGTTTTCCCGGTGTGAGGATGATAGCTTGTTTGGCAGTATGGACCACATCACCAAATTTGTTGCCACAAGATTGCTCGAGTCGTGTCACAAAATAGTAAGTTATCCAACAACTGTTTTTCCCTCTTACTGGTGTTTCCTTTTTCCATTTTTACATTTCCCATTTTTTTGACTCCTCAACAGAAGATTGTACTTGTCATGTTCTCTACCATCCACTTTTATATTTTCCAGAAGCAAAAGAAGCTCACAAGGTTGCTGCACGAAATGTGTTCCGCAATTTCACATGCAGTGGGGAAGCTCCTGACTAGGATTGGGAGGATTGATGATGATGAATGGGGGACAAGGGAGGCAGATCCTATTACTACAGAGACAAGCAAGCAACAGTATAAGAGAAGCCGTGATCGAGTACCAGCCGACAAAGATAGCTTACCAAGTGAGGAGGACTCGATAGTGAAAGTGAGGGAGATGGCAGGGAGAATGTAATAATGAAAGCGATAGCAACGATAGTTCAGACAACGATGGTGGTGACGATTTTGTAAACGAGGAGGAACAAAGTGGCGTTCAGGGGAAACCAATTAGTCAGGGAGCACGACAAGCGGTGGATCGCCACGAGGAGGCAAGTGTTGACATGGGGAGGAAAGACGGAACTGATGGAAACAAGGACGATGAAGATGATGAAGAGGAAGAGGATGATGAAAAAGAAGAGGATGAAGGAAAGGAAAACAATGATGACGAAGAAGGTGATGGGAACGATAAAGAGAAGGAAGATGATGGGCAGGGGAAGGAGAAGGAGGAGGATCATGATGATGATGACTGTGGAGGTGGCAACAGTGGCTCAGGCGGAAATGGTGGCTCCGGTGGGAATGTGGATGCCGCGGCTGAAAAAGTAGACAGCGATGATGATGAACAATGCACGCTGCAATTTCTAATTGAAAAGAAGAGAGATATGAAGCCAAAAGGACTGGATGAGGCAGATAGCATCTCTATCAGAGATCTTGTGATGACGGAGTTCAAAAATGCTGCTTCCCCAAAGCCACGTTTCCTTGTTTTTGAAGTGAAAGAAATGTTGAATATTGATGACAGATCCATTGCATCCGAAGCGAGGAGGATTTTCGAAGGGCTGTTGAGGGCAAAATACTTGGATATGGTCTTCACATTCAACCCTGAGGAAATATACCCAAAGCCAATTCACCAGAAAATAATGAGAGAAATTGGTGCTCTAAATGAAGTTACAGAACCAAAGAAAGTTGGTCAAAACCAACTACCACCACTACCGCCATCAAAGAAGACGAAGAAAACTTTTAGTTCCATATTAGAGCCATCTGTGATGAATGAAACAGCAATGCATCCGCAAGCATATCGTGCCAAAAATTCTGGATATGGCCAAGGGGGGAAGGAAAGGCAGTCAGCCATGAAAAAATCTGGGCCTTCTCAGCAGCAACACCAGGCAAATTCTGAAATAAAAGAGCCAACTCATGGGAATGACAAAACATAGGTAGTAAACAATATGACATCAAGCTCAGCAGTACCACCGTGCGGCAAAGATGGAGATGATGCAGTATCTACAAGGGCAACTCCAAAGCAGTCTGCTAAATTTTATTCCCAATGTCAAGCAAGTGGATCACATATTCTGGCAACTCAGTCCAAGAAGGAAGCAAGACCACCTGCTTTTGAGGCAAGTCTTGCAGAGGCAACATTTGACCCCACAAAAGTAAGACCAGTTCAACTTAAAAAGGGACCTACACTGGCAGTAAGCACAACAAACCCTAGTGGAACACAACCACTAGGTGACTTAAATGGCCAACTGCCTTTTTCGTCTCGAGGAAATGTATTGCAATCAGCCAATGTTATCCAGAGGGCCAAGGTGCAAGACTTCAAGGCATCACCAGAGGCTGCAACATTAAATTATGCAGGACAGGAAAAGGAGAAAGAGAACATCCCTCCGGTGTCATGTATGGAGATCAAAAGGATACAAGATGACATCACTGGAACCATGGGAAAAAGTGTGGAACAAAAGTTGCTAAAAGCCCTAGGAAAATTGCCCGACTGTTCAACTGTGGTTGCCCAATCTGAGGCCACAAGTGTTTCAGAAGTAATACAAGAAACTGGCCAGGGGAACACTTCCCATTTCTCTGATGTGGAGGAGCGGTACCATGAGTTCATGCGTGTTAGTGGGAAGCAACCAATGCACCAAAAATCAATGTTTTAGATGTTAGTGAGCTATTAGCAAGGTGTGTTAATCCAAACAGCAAGAATCCCCAAATCAAATACACAAATCACACTTCAGCAAAGACAGAACAACATCATTTTCAGCAAAGGAATATAGGAAGATCATCTGTTTTTACAGAGAGTACTGCCCAACACCAAGTTTTGATCTAGGCATAGATGATTTGCCCACAACATCTGTAGACAACAAAGCACATCAACATGTTGGGTCAAGCGCATTTGCTAAGCATGAGTTCAAGGAATTGTCAGTACGTACTCAACCAATCATCGAAATAATTGATGATGATTATGTGTTGGACCTTGAAGGCATAGATGAACCATGTGCAGAAGCAGAAGGAAAGGCAAGTTAGTTTGACACAAGCTGTTCAGTTGGCATCTCCTCACCAAATGCGTACCAAAGACCTAAAAAAAGTTCCAACCAAGGAGAAGTGGGATCGGGCAGCAAGATTTATAGCAGTAGTAGCTCAGGAGAGATCCCTCCACATCAATTCGAGAGAAGGATTATCAAGCCACCTCCTTGCAAGAGGTCCCCATCCATTGACTATAATGGGAAGAAAGTCTACATGTCCAAACCTGAAGCAAATAGATTGTATGCATCTGTTATCTTACATGGGAGAATTAATGAAGAAGCATCACCAGATCTAGATACCAGGTATGAAGATATATCATTGCATTTTTTGTTAGCCTTTCCTCAATGCACTTTTTTCCAAGCAAGATCTATTATGTTATCCAGGCAATTCTAACTGTTTTTACGAGCAATCCATTACTAGAATCAGGAAATTTGGCTTAGTGTGATAATAAATCTCGTAAAATTCTTACTGAAATACTTTTCTCCTTCATATTGACCATGCCCCCATGTGTTTCCTGAGCTGCATGGTGGTAGGCAAATTAGGGAAGGATTTCGTGATCTGAATGTCTTTTTCTTTTTCCTGCAGCCCAAGGGTAATTGGATATGGCAAATACTTTGTCACAGTTAGGGAGCTTGCAAACTCAATGAAGAAGGAAGGTTTTGTCTTGGGCCATGTAATGGAAGTTGGTATAGAATCTATAATGATGAACTTGCCACCAGACTCGAAGAAGCTCGTGATGCCCCTCAGGTTCTCGGTAAGAAAACGCGCAGTTAATACTGTAGTTTTGCAATTCTTTTCTTTTTCTTTTTTCATAACAGGTCATGGTCATGTCCGTATTCTTTTTTCACCAGGTTTAGATGCAAAATTTGGAATTGAACGATAAGGAGCTCATTTCCCAGTTCAAGAAATCGAATAGCTTGGACCGTAAAGACATGGTAAGTTAATGGATTCTTGATTTTTTACCACTGTATTTTTTCTTTTTTTATATATATCACTTTTTCTTCTCAAATCTTGCTCACACAAATGTAAATATTTTTAGGGGGCCAAGTTGCCTACACTCATGAAATGCTTTCTCTGACAGGTTGCTTTACATAAGTGCATAACTTGCCTCTGCATCTTTTGGCAAGTTGCTTACATAAGTGCATAACTTGCCTATGCATCTCTTTTTTTTGGCAAGTTGATTACATAAGTGCATAACTTGCATGTGCATCTTTGGTTTTTTAGTGAACATATTAATTTGCGAGAGCACACAGAAAAAGTTGCTTACATCCAGCCTCTAGCATGGTTTTATTTTTTGCGATACTACCTCTACGCGTGTATAAGTATTTGAAGTTGCCTGCTTTTTCACTAACCCCGGTTGTTTTTTCTAATAGATGATGTTCCCAGTTTTAGAGAACATTGACAAGACAAAGCTAGTTACAGGGAATCATTATTGTATTTTTAATGTGAACATTAGGGACCGACGTTTTGAGGTTCTTGATTCTTGGAGGACGCTCCAAAACAAGACTCTAGATGTCTGCGCAAGGAAAATGGCTGCAAGTTTTCGGGCTCTATGTAAAGAGCACTACGCCACGTCTCACATCTCATTGGATGACTTTGGGCTCACCAACATCGACGTTCCAAAACAAAAAAACTGAGTAAGCATCCATTTTCACACAAACTCTATGCAAATTTTTACAAGTGACACAATACTAATAGAGTAAACTAGCTAACTAGAAAAGATTTTTTGGAATATGTTTAGGTTCGACTATGGTGTTTTTGCTCTTACGATAGCAAACTATTGGGAGGCAAGGGCTGTTCCAAAATTCACAGCTGAGGATGTTCCAAACATCACGAAACAACTAACCAACATGTGGATTGACAACGGGCACAACAATGCTCCATGGAAAGCCATCCTCAAGCCAGCATAGGTCAGCCCCCCCCCCCTCACGCGTTCTGCATCATGTGAATTTTCTTGCATTGTGAATTTTGGACCACCGGGGGAGTTGCCTGTATAAGAACTTGGACCAGTTAACTCAAATGGCATAAACAGGCAATTTAAGGTTTAATGTGAGGCAAGTTACTTAGAAGAATCCATAAAAGATAAATATTATGATCATTACACAACCAGCTGATTATTGCATCTTCAGCATTACAGAATCTTCTGCGTGTAAGTTTTTGACCACTAGGGGGAATTGCTTGTATACATTTTTTTGCAAGGCAATACAAAGCATACAACAGGCAACTCAAATCTAATAACTAGGCAATTCAAATTACAATGTGAGGCAAGTTACACAGAAGAGACCATAAACCAGAAATAATAGTTTAGGATGTTCAAACATATCATCCACCAAAGACATAGTGGGATAGTAATTCAAATAATAGTTCAGACAAAGGACCATACAGAAAGTAGCAATTTGTCAGTGCCACTCAACATATCTTTCAACCATTTGGTCATTGTGTGAGCATCACGCCAATATGGTGGTGCACTGCGCACCATTGTGGTTAAAAGACCCACAATAGCTGCACTTGTTTTTCCTCTTCGGATGCAACTCAAGTGGTGATTGAATTCTTCTTGACTTTGACCTACCTTTTGTAGTTGATTTTGGAGGGTCTCTAGGAATTGCAGTGACAGGTGTGGTAGTAGGTCTTCCAAATTGTGGTTCAACCATCGAAGTACCTTCCGCGGCCGCAACAACTGCATGTAGCGATGCAATACTGAGTGGCTGGTGTGCATGTCCACCAGGAGCTTGCACAATAGGAGAAGAAAGTGCGTTGCCACTTTCTTCTTGCGTAGTTGAAGAACTGGGATGCTGTCCATACCCGCCATCAACTGTTGCTGATGCTCCAGGCGATGGTGCAAGGCCAGGACTAGTCACATACATTGTGTTTGTCGCGTTAGGCCACCACGATGGTTGTATAGCCCCAATAGGTTGCGGTGCAGGCCAGGTTGCTGGTCTAGGACCCATAGGAGGTGGCGCAGGCCCTCTTGCTAGTGTTGCATCCCCCAAAAGCTGTGGCGCAAACCCTCTTACTGTTTGCGCAGGCCCTGTCATCGTTGACCCCCCAAAAAGGTGCGGTGCAGCTCCACTTTTTAGTGGCACATATCCTGACACTTGTTGTACAGGCCAACAACTTTGTACTGGAGGGTCCCTGGGCAGTGGTACGGCCCACTGGGCATCGGTGCAGCCCTCGACGTTGTTTTTTGATGCCCACCTTGACTCATAGAGTTACCAGCTAGCGTTACTGCGTTTTTTCTTCGCGGTGCAGAAGTAGGTGGCTGCTGCCTAGGACCAAAAGGGGCTTGTGCAGGTCCTTCAGGACGCACCACAGGGCCACTAGTTGCCCGAGTATTACTCGGTGGTGGTGCAGAACCATGAGCTGATGGTGGAGGACCACCAGTGGGCCCACTTGTCGGTGTTTACGGCTTCTTCTTCCTTGACATGTTGAGATTTTTGATTTCATGACGTACACCACGCATATGTTTCTTTACAATATTTGTCGCAGCATCTGATGCACTAGAAACCCGAGCAAGACTACCAAAATCCATCATCAAATTTGCATGCCTGAGTTCTTTCTTCGACTGTGGTGGCATCTCATCGGGTTGATCTTTGACAGGAGGGGGTGCATTGGAAATTGCCAAAGGTGTCCATCTTCTAAGTATATACTGCGCTGGGATTTCATCAACACCAAGTTGGATGAAAACTTTCAAGATATGGCAGCAAAGCATGCCGTCCCTCTCAATCTTGCAGCAGTCACATCTGTAGTCTCCAGCACTAGCTTCGAACATGACAAAATAGCCCCTAGAACCATATTTAGCAACCCACTCTTGATTTGGGTAAACCTCATACAATTTTTCACCATGCGGTCGCATGTTGTACCTCGTAGTCAACTGAAACTCATCACGAAACTTCTCGTACAAGTCCCTAGTATATGATCCATACGCCTGCTTCTCTATTGGGTAAGATGACCACATTTCAGTCTGCAAATGTCCTGTCCTGTAATATTTTGAACCCTCTCGGACTAGTATGTGTGTTTGGATTTTCTGATATTGCTTCACGAAGTTCAAAATGGACTTGTGTGGGTTCACATATAGCTTAAGGATAGCGTTGAACCCCTCGCTGCGTTGAGTTGACTTCAAGAAAGGGAAGAATTGGTGCTTGAAGTAACAGGGTACCCATGTTTCTCTGTATTTGTATAGATTCTCGAAGTGGGAGTCAGTCACAACCTCATACTTCATCATCATCTCACACCACCCTGACTCAAATTCCTCTAGCGTCAAGCTAAAGTCAACACAATTGTTGAAATATTTGGACAAGCCAGGGTTTCGTCCCAACAATGCTCCAAGCTTCTCTTGTGCTTTTTTCATAATATGCCAGCGTCAACAGTGGTGCACACTTGTAGGGAAGATCTTTTTAATGGACTGTACCATTGCGATGTCTTGGTCGGTTATGATGTTGGTGGGTGCTACATTATGCATTGCGTCAAGGAAGGTCTGGAATAGCCAATCAAAGCTTGACGCCAACTCTTGCCTAACAAAACCACAGCCTAACATGAATGACTGCCCATGTCTGTTAATCCCAATGGATGGTGCAAAGGTCATGTTGTACATGTTAGTCATGTACATGGTGTCAAAAGAGATGCAATCATGATAAGATTCCATGTAGGCCTTCCTTGCCGCACCATCGACCCAGAAAATATTCTCAACCCTGTCCTCCTCATCATATTTTATCTTGTAAAAAAATCTGGATCCTATTTTTGCTGATCTTTAAGGTAAGCAACTGTCTCGATCATATCCCTTTCTTTTGTATCATCCTTGTTCAAGTCCGTCTTGAGGTTCGTAATGTGCTTAGTGGTATAAGGGACAATGAGTTCTGAGCCATAGAAATCTGACATGATGTGCATCATACGACCTGTTGACATGAAGTCACAATGGTGGTCAATACTTTTTTACACAAAAACAGTATAAAAAACAATTTCTCTTCTTTTTCAGCAAGACAACTCAAATGCAAAGGTTAGGCAATTCATGAAGCTATACAAGCAACTACGACAAAATGCGACAGACAACACATGAGAAAAATACACAAAACAAACCAGGGGGTAATCTTTTTTTAACTATGCATTATTGAGCAACAAAAATTTCAATTCATGGGCAAGTTGAGCTCATCCAGAGACAAGTACTATCGCACATTTTAGCTATAAAGAGACTAATCATAGGAAGTTTAGAATCAACATCAAATTTGTTCTACAGATAAAAAACAAGGCAAGTAAAAACTTTGCATTGAGCAACAATCAGGTAAACATTAGGCAAGTCCAGCAACCATAGTGTTAAACAATCCATGCATTACCTTTTGTAGAACTGTAAGCAACGTCTTGGCATTATCAAGCAATTAAGCCATATGTTTGAAGCAAAACAGTCACATGTTTCAAGCAAATCAGCCAGATGTTGATGGGGCAAGAAACATGTCCAGGGTGTTAAAGTTAGAAGTTAGGGCTGGGGGAGGGGGAGGGGTGTGGTTTAAAACCTGTAGTCAAATTGCAGTTATGAAGATGAGTAAGGAAGGCCCTTTCTTTTGGTGGGATCCCTTGGTGTGATCGCAAATACTTAGTCAAACATGGTTTGTCAACCAACGGATGGTTGTGCTCGCCAACAAAGTAGATCACCTCCCATCTGCCATCTATTAGCTTCACAATCATCTTAGCTTTGCAACCAGTTTGCACAGTTTTATCTCTTTTTCATTTCTTGCTCCTCGTTTTGGCTTTACTATCATCGTCAAGAAAGACAATATCCTCACCTTCATCATCATCTTTTGTTTGCTCAACAATGTCATCTAGCACAGGAATCTTTTCTGCCCCTCCGTCATCGACATCAGGATTTCAAAACTTGTTGCAAACAAACTGTTATTTTACCAACTCCCCAGTTTTCATATCCTTCCTTGAAGTATTCATTTTGACCGAAAAAACCCATCTGCAAGGAATATGCATTGTAGTGCTCCTTGGCTTCTTCGAAGGTGTCAAACCTCATGCCCACATAAGGCTCCTTGGGCTGTGACCAAACTTCATCATCATTTTAGCACCCAAACAATTACCAAAAGTCCCACCAGTATCACCCGCAACACCTGTGCCATCAAGGGTATGAGCATCACTCTCAGTTGCTACTGCTGCAAGTACTTGCGTATTGCCTGGGGCCCCTCTCCCACGACTTGATTGTACATATGTCTCCATTGCTTCTGCAACAGCAGCACTGTCTTTTTGCATGATAGGGGGATTAGGTGATTCCGCCAGAAATTCTGCATTTCCAGCAGCATGTTATGTACAATACGTAGGATCACCATTATTTTCATCTGGTTCCTCATTCAGGTCAATCATTGTCAACCTGTTTATTTTTCAACATGAAAAAGGTAAAGCAAGTCAGCTGAATGATGCAAGCAAGTAGCACAGTAAATACAGGCAAGCCAATAACACAGCTACCTAAGCACACAAGAATCAGAAGAATAGTATCCAGTTGTTTTTTAAGGAAACATTTTGAGCATAATTACATAGGATTTTTTTGTGTATCATAATTTTCTTCTCTATTTTAAATGCAGGCAAATATTTTTTCTATCTGCATGCCATCCAAGGTTTTCTGATGAAGCAAGTGTCCTTTCAGAGTCTTTAAGATCGAGCATGGAATTCACCAAAATCAAAGAGAGCAGCAGCATTTTTATGTTAGAACTTTAAAACAACAACAATTACGGGCAACAATGTTGTGCCTTTATCTGCAGTACTTGTGTTTCACCTATCTTCCGCACCATCAACAAAACTATTGTGCTTTTTTATGTTCAATGTGTTCCGTATCCGCGTATTCGTGTTTCAAGCGACATAGAAGCTGAGATAAAATAGTTGTCATGCGGGTTTTCTCTGTATAGGAAATTTTTCTTGTCCTTTATTTTTTGCAGGATCAAAATATCAAGTTTTTATCTATCTGCGCAAGCGTGGGAAGACAACACTTTTTGCAGAAGCACCAGTTTATAACTGAAGGTAATTAGAAACCCCATGATATCCTCTGCAGTCTCTCACTTATCACCATTGTTGAAACAACATACTTTTTAGCTTTTCTAAATGGTTTTGCTTTCACATTAGAATGTTATTTTTGCAACACAACTTGACATCATCAGCCATGTTTTAGCTAGAACAGAAACTTTTTGTTATTGTTGTCTACTAAGCATAAAGTTTCATAATTTTTGTAAGTTGCAAAAGGTTCAAGTTTTGTATGTTCCTTATTAGTGTCAGATATGTCATAGTTTTTGCTGTATCTTACATAAGCACCATTAGTTTCTCAACGACAACACTGTTTTTTCTTGAACATGGTGTACAAATTGCCAAGAATAGCTTCCCTTTTTTTCTACAAGAGTTGTTATGAGAGTATAGATTTTTTATGCAAGTTGCTTCCATCAGTCTAGTTTTTTGTCCCACAATAGCATCTTCTTGATTGTGTGTATCTTATATAACTACCTCAGATGCCTGATTACAAGACTGTTTTTGCCCAAATAGGATGAGCAAGTTGCCAACTTTAACTTGAGCAGAGAAACATCAGATCTACCCATCACCTTTTTAGGGTTTTTTATTTGATTTTAGGGTTTTTTACAATGTGTTCTTATGTTCTTATGCATTAGGGAAGCAGCAAACCAAAGACATGTTGGATGAACAAGAGTAATTCTGTACAGGAGGATAGCATAAGGGCAAAAATAAGGGAAAAAGTGAGCAATTTTTTGATCCTTTTGATAGATTAACTCTGTGTTTCTTCTCCAACAGCCATGCCTGCGTTTGTCTGGTTCTTCTCTGAATTTTTAGCTTTTTGTGGTCGCCATTGCAGGGCCATGAAGGTTTTTAGATCTGAGATGGTGGAACAGGCCCCTTTTCTTGCTTTCTTGCTTGGCGGAAAAGAAGTTGTGGTGGAGAGGGTCTGGCTACAGGCGCCTCAGGGCCGAGGGAAAGCGGGGGTGGGGGTTGGCGGGGTTCAGTAAATCACGTGAGAGGGTTGGCGGGGCTGGGGGCTGGCGGGGGACCAGGTTTTCCAGCGGGGGCATTCTCTTTCCTTTTTGCGTTGGGAGGGGGGGGGGGCATGGGCTCCTTTTCTGGGAGGCTGTCAGGGAACGCTAGGGAGCAGCCGGCTGCTCCCTAGACGCGTCCATCTTTCTATATCATTTCTCTCATCATCTAGGTGGTAATCATCCAGGAGCCAGCTTCTGGGTATGTTCAAGTTTTTCATGTATATAAACTGGTGGGGTTGAATATAAGAGGTCGAGATAGGACTATTTCATAAGTGGAAGAACATATTTTAATGCACAAACATGGGTTAGCTCAATTGGCCGCAGCCTTGTATTCTTGGCGGCTGAGAAGGGCCACAACGCAGGTTGGCACTGTGATTTCCGAACGACGGGCGGATGAATTCTTTTTCCGTTTTTTCTATTGATTGATTGACTTATGGGGTGGCAGCGGGGTAAATATTACTTCCTCCGTTCCTTGATATAAGGTGTATAGATTTTTGAGAAAAAAAGTTCGAAATATAAGGTGTATTGCATTGCACCACTCATTTGGATAATTTTTTTAGGGATTTCTTTACATTTCCTTATATCGGGCAAGCTCCTCTATTTCCTCATGTCAATTAGTCAGGTGTAATCTCGTTCAAAACTTGTGAAATTTTCCCTCCACGTGCGTTCTTTAATTTCCGTACCAAAAACTATACACCCTATATCTAGGAACGGAGGGAGTATTAATTTTTGGAACACTTTTAATGACGGTTAGCAGGCAGAAGCAATTCGTACTATATTATATTATAAGTACAAGGAAATAAAGATTGAGCGGATCGTTTGCACTGCACAAACGCATGATTTTATTTTTCAAGCACCGTAGCCGTTCTGGTCTCACCGCATGACACCATCCAGTCCTACGAATCGCGCCACCTCCAAATCCAGAGTGAACACATCTACGGTCCATTAACGGTGGTGGTACTACTACTAGTACTACCGTAGCCCAGCCATAGTCCAGACTTAGCTAGAAGGAGAACTTGTAGAGCATGTCGTGCTTGTACACCTGGCCGGGCCTCACCGTCACCGATGGGAACTCGGGGTGGTTGACGGCGTCCGGGTACGCCTGCGTCTCAAGGCAAAACCCGTCGTACTGCTCGTACAGCTTGCCGCCCTTCCCTTGGTGTGGTTCAGGAAGTTGCCGGTGTAGAGCTGCATGGCCGGCTGGTTGGCCCACAGCTCCAGCGCGCGCCCCGACTTGCCGTCCCGCGCCGCCGCCACCTTCCGCATCCCCTCCCCGTCGATGACGTAGTTGATGTCGTAGCCGTAGAATTTGCCGCCCTTGACCTGCCGGATGCGCGCGCCGATGGGGGTCGGCGTGCGGAAGTCGTAGCTGGTGCCAGCCACGGGGTCGACGCGGCCGGACGACGGGAGCAGCTCCTCGTCCATCGGGGTGTAGCGGGACGCGGAGAGCTGGAGCGTGTGGCCCAGGATGTCGCCGCTGCCCTCCCCGCCCAGGTTCAGGTACACGTGCTGCAGGAAGTTCACCGGCGTCGCCTTGTTCAGCGCCGTCGCGTTCGTGCGGATGCTCAGCTCGTACGGGCCCGTCAGCTGGTACGTCGCGTACACGTCCAGGTCTCCGGGCAATCCTGATTAATAATTGGTTGCAATCATGATTTGTCAAACGACATGACGGTTTCTTGAATGGTAAAGAATTTGGTCGTATCGTTTTTCCTACCTTGCTCCCCGTCGAAGCTCCGGTAGTACAGCGTGATATACGGGGAGTCGCCGCCGGCGACGTACTCCTTCACCGTCCATATGACTTTGCTGAATCCCCTGTGGCCACCTATAACAACAGAAAATTAATTACCGCGTGTTATCGCGGGTAGCTCTTTGACACAATCGAACAATGCATACCATGAATTGAGTTCCTGCCGTCGTTGATGTACGTGTGGTATACTTTGCCGTCGAGGACAAAGCGGCCCCTGGCCATTCTCTGCGCCACCCTCCCATTTAGCGGCCCAAAGGCAGAGTTATCATTCTGAATGACCAGAGGAAACAGCAACTTGAAATTAACGTGGTGTCTCATCATGGTGTCAAAAAAAAAAAAGTGGTGTCTCATCATGGTGTCAAAAAATAACGTGGTGTCTCATCAGGACAGCAATGAAGTTGAGAGATCAGGCGAATAATCGGGCCGATCTTTGCTACGAAAAGAAATAATTTCATATGAACCTAAAAAAGAAAGAAACAAAAGGAGGAGCGGAGCAATGTTCGTTCTATGACCAATCTACATTTTAGACGGACGCTGAAGGAATAATGCAGAAAAGATATTGTGAGAAGGGTTCGGTGAACTCACAACATACTCAGCGAGGGTGTCTTTGCCCAGCACAACATCGGCCAAATTCCCTGCAAAATAATTTGTGCGAGGTAAGTGAGTCTCACACGCCACAGGAACGCAAGATCACACATAATAGGCGATACGATTTTCTTGGCATGAGAAACAAGATCTTTTGTCCTTGTTTTTTTTCCAAGTAGAGAGAAGAAGATGAAGATACCTTCGGAATCAGGGACGAGGATCGACATGATGGTGGCGCCCCAGTTGGTCATCTTGACGGAGAAATCCCCTCTCTTGAGCTCGTAGATGCCGACCATCTTCCTCGCGTCGGTGCTGCCGGCCAGCGCGAGGACCGCGAGGCACAAGAGTGCGGGAAGCACCGGAGCCCTCGCCATTGGGGGCCAACAAGACGCTCGTAGGCACGAAGGAAGAAGAGGACAATTGTATGTCATCCAGAAGGGGTGGGCACAGCTGTAATATAGGTGAACAGTCGCAAGGCTGGGCCTGGGTGCAAGCTTCCTTTTAGAGCAAGATCTCATTTTTTAATAGTATCTAAATACAGTATCTTCTTAAATAGTATCTAAAATATCGTATCTCTTTTTAAAATAGTATCTAAATACAGTATCTAAAATCTCCTAAAAAAATCTAAAATTCAATATCTGCTTGAGAAAGGAAATAAAAAAGAAACGAGGTCAAAATTTTGCGTTGTCAGGCGCTTGCATCCCCACGTGTTGCTTATGGTGCCCACTGGGCGTACTGCTGGGCGTCGGTTACTCAGAGCATCTCCAGCCGTTCGCCCCCCAGGAGCTTGAAATAGCGTCGCCTGAGGGTGAACCGGCGATAAATTTGGCGTGGGGGCAGTTGGTTTTCCAGCCGCCGCGCCAAGATCGCCCGAGACGCCATTTTTTAATATCATACTTGGCCAAAATTCGGCCAAACACGACAAGTGGGTGAAATTTAGGCGTTCCATTGATTTTTGTACATATTTAAAACATAATTCGAAGAAAAAACAAAGACTACGCCGCCGCCGCCGCCCGTCGCGCCGCCTTGGGCCTACACGCCGAAGATCTTGCAGAAGGCGCTGTAGTCGCCGCGGTCCTCCTCCTCCTCGTCCTTCTTCACGCCGCCGCCATCCTTGCTACACCCCTGCCCTGGGTCGCCTTGGCGGACGGGTTTGGTTGGCGGCGGTGTCTCGTTGTCACTGTCCTCGAGGACAATGACACCGCCCTCGTCGCGACCGCGGCGTGATATGTCTCCGTCGTATCTATAATTTGTTATTGTTTCATGCCAATATTCTATAACTTTCATATACTTTTAGCAACTTTTTATATTATTTTTGGGACTAACATATTGATCCAGTGTCCAGTGTCAGTTCCTGTTTGTTGCATGTTTTTTGTTTTGCAGAATATCCATATCAAACGGAGTCCAAACGCGATAAAAACTTACGAAGATTTTTTTTGGAATATATGTGATTTTTGGGAAAAAGAATCAACGCGAGACGATGCCCGAGGGGCCCACAAGCCCTTGAGGCGCGCCCCCTACCTAGGGCACGACCAGGGGCTTGTGGCCACCCCGTCAGGCGGTTGGTGCCCTTCTTCGGCCTCAAGAAAGATAATATCCAGATAAAACTCGTGTTAAAATTTCATTCCAATCGAAGTTATGGATCTCCGGGATTTAAGAAACGGTGAAAGGCCAAAAAACACGAACGCGGAAACAGAAGGAAATAGAGAGAGATCCAATCACGGAGGGGCTCCCGCCCCTCCGCCGCCATGGAGGCCAAGGACCAGAGGGGAAACCCTCCTCCCATCTAGGGGGAGACCAAGGAAGAAGAAGAAGAAGGAGGGGGGCTCTCTCCCCCTCTCTCCCGGTGGTGCCGGAACGTCGTCGGGGCTATCATCGTGACGACGATCTACACCAACTACTTCGCCGCCGTCATCAACAACTCTCTCCCCCTCTATGCAGCGGTGTAACACCTCTCCTCCCCGCTGTAATCTCTACTTAAACATGGTGCTCAACGCTATATATTATTTCCCAATGATGTATGGCTATCCTATGATGTTTGAGTAGATCTGTTTTGTCCTAAGGGTTGATTAATGATCATGGTTGGTTTAAGTTGTATGTTTTATTATTGGTGTTGTCCTATGGTGCTCTCCGTGTCGCGTAACCGTGAGGGATGCCCGCTGTAGGGTATTCAATATGTTCATGATTTGCTTATGGTGGGTGGCGTGAGTGACAGAAGCACAGATCCGAGTAAGTAGGTTGTTTGCATATGGGAGGAAAGAGGACTTGATACCTTATAATGCTATGGTTGGGTTTTACCTTAATGATCTTTAGTAGTTGCGGATGCTTGCTAGAGTTCCAATCATAAGTGCACATGATCCAATTAAAGAAAGTATGTTAGCTTATGCGTCTCCCTCATATAAAATTGCAATAATGATTACCGGTCTAGTGTTCGATTGCCTAGGGAAAAATAACTTTCTTGTGACGAAAAGCTCTCTACTAAAACTAACTTAGTTGTTTCTTTATATAAACAGCCCCTATCTCTTATTTACGTGTTCTTTATTAGCTTGCAAACCTATCCCTTTACACCTACAAAGTACTTCTAGTTTCATACTTGTTCTAGGTAAAGCTAACATTATGCGTGCGTAGAGTTGTATCGGTGATCGATAGAACTTGAGGGAATATTTGTTCTACCTTTAGCTAATCATTGGGTTCGACACTCTTACTTATCGAGAAATGCTACAATTGATCCCCTATACTTGTGGGTTATCACGGCGCCGGGCGGCGATCTCCTCCAGGGTGCGGCGTTGGCACTCCAGTTCCAGTTGGATGTAGTCGTCCCATGCCCATTTGAGGGCGGCCTCCTCATCGAAGGCCATGTCGCCGTGCTCCTTCTTGACGGCGGCGAGTCCCGGCTTGACGAGGCGGGAGGGGGGAGGAGAGGGGCCACCACGGGTGCGCTGCCCGAGCGGCGTCTCCACGGGCTCGGCCTTGACCGAGGCGAGCGTTGGCGATCGGGAGGGGCAGGAGCGGGATGTAGAGGAGGAGCCGCCTGCCATGCGCCTCGGCAGACAAGAAGAGCTGCCTCTCCGGCAGGGGGCGGGGGCCGGGGCCGTTGGGTACTCGAGCGGCGGCTCGTTGCCGCCCTCGAGGTGCTTGAGGACGGCGTGGAGCGTGCGGCCGGAGACGCCCCACCACAGGCGGCGCCCGTCGGTGTTGTAGCGGCCCCTCAACTGCGCATTGTTGGTGGACGCGAGCTGCTGCTCGTGGCGGGCCGAAAATACGCCGTCCACCAGGCGTGGTTTCTTGGGGCGTACTCCGGTAGGCCCCGCACCTCCTCCGGTAGGGACGCCCGAACATGCGTGATCTCGGCGTCGTGTTGGTCGGTGGGGGGGGGGGACGTGTTGGGGAATGCAGTAATTTCAAAAAAATTCCTACGCACACGCAAGATCTATCTAGGTGATGCATAGCAACGAGAGGGGAGAGTGTTGTCCACGTACCCTCGTAGACCGAAAGCGGAAGCGTTATGACAACGCGGATGATGTAGTCGTACGTCTTCATGATCCAACCATCCTAGCACCAAAGATACGGCACCTCCATGGTCTGCACACATTCAGCTCGGTGACGTCCCACGAACTCTAGATCCAGCTGAGTGTCGAGGGAGAGCTTCGTCAGCATGACAGCGTGATGACGGTGATGATGAAGTTACTGACGCATGGCTTCGCCTAAGCACTGCAACGATATGACCGAGGTGGAAATCTGTGTTGGAGGGCACCGCACACGGTTAAGAGGTCAACTTGTGTGTCTATGGGGTGCCCCCTCCCCCGTATATAAAGGAGGGGAGGAGGAGGCCGGCCGGCCCTAGGGGGCACGCCAAGGGAGGAGGAATCCTCCTCCTAGTAGGAGTAGGATTCCTCCTTTCCTAGTCCTACTAGGAGGGGGAAGGAAGGAGAGGGAGAGGGAAAGAGGCGCCGTGCCCCCCCTCCCCTAGTCCAATTCGGACTCCCTTGGGGTGGGGGGGCGTTCCATCTCCTGGCTGATGCCCTCTCTCTCCCCTAAAGCCCACTAAGGGCCCAATAACTTCCCGGGGGGAGGGGGTTCCGGTAACCCTCCGGCACTCCGGTTTTATCCGAGATCACTCGAAACCCTTCCGGTGTCCGAACATAGCCGTCCAGTATATCAATCTTTATGTGTCGACCATTTCGAGACTCCTCATCATGTCCGTGATCATATTTGGGACTCTGAACTACCTTCGATACATCAAAACACGTAAACTCATAATACAAATGGTCACCGAACGTTAAGCATGCGGACCCTACGGGTTCGAGAACTATGTAGACATGAACGAGACTCATCTCCGGTCAATAACCAATAGCGGAACCTGGATGCTCATATTGGTTCCTACATATTCTACGAAGATCTTTATCGGTCAAACCTCATAACAACATACGTTGTTCCCTTTGTCATCGGTATGTTACTTGCCCGAGTTTGATCGTCGGTATCTCAATACCTAGTTCAATCTCGTTACCGGCAAGTCTCTTTACTCTTTCCGTAATGCATCATCCCGCAACTAACTTATTAGTGACATTGCTTGCAAGGCTTATAGTGATGTGCATTACCGAGAGGGCCCAGAGATACCTCTCCGACAATCGGAGTTACAAATCCTAATCTCGATCTATGCCAACTCAACAAACACCATCGGAGACACCTGTAGAGCATCTTTATAGTCACCCAGTTACGTTGTGACGTTTGATACTACACTAAGTGTTCCTTCGGTATTCGGGAGTTGCATAATCTCATAGTAATAGGAACATGTATAAGTTATGAAGAAAGCAATAGCAATAAACTAAACGATCATAGTGCTAAGCTAATGCATGGGTCAAGTCAATCACATCATTCTCTAATGATGTGATCCCGTTTATCAAATGATAACTCTTTGTCCATGGCTAGGAAAATTAACCATCTTTGATTAACGAGTAGTCAAGTAGAGGCATACTAGTGACACTCTGTTTGTCTATACATTCACACATGTACTAAGTTTCCGGTTAATACAATTCTAGCATGAATAATAAACATTTATCATGATATAAGGAAATATAAATAACACCTTTATTATTGCCTCTAGGGCATATTTCCTTCAGGACGAGGACGCCTCCGGCCCTGAGCTTCCACGAGCTTGGCACGCGCATATCAGGCGGCGCCGGGTACTTCGCCTCATGGAGGAGGTATGCCTCCCACTCGTGAAGGTGGCGGTGGCCGAAGCCGTTGGCCGCCGCCCCGTCGCCATGGAATTAGTGGGCCATTGGTGGTGGCTGCAGATGGGGAGATAGATGGGGCGTCAGTGGTGAGAGAGGGAGAGAGATGCGGCGAGGGAGTGTGTGGCAGAGTGGTACTTATAGCAGCGTGCGGGAGGCAAGCGGGCGGCAGCCTTGTGAACATGTGGCGGTGTGCCTTCACTGCGGCGCCCATGAGGAATCAATCGAAG
Source organism: Aegilops bicornis (assembly GCA_021605145.1). Lineage (NCBI taxonomy): Eukaryota > Viridiplantae > Streptophyta > Magnoliopsida > Poales > Poaceae > Aegilops > Aegilops bicornis. Next base: position 572,837,162 of record CM038670.1, on the reverse strand, counting down.
GCTGACTGGCAGCAGCCTTGGCATCGATTCCCCATGGGAAACCGAGGCGATGAGGACGACGGGCGCGCCTAGTCGCTAACTCGGTGGGCCCGCCAGACTTCCGCGCCAAAATTGTTTCCCGCGGTGCCCCGGGGCGACCCCAGCGCGTCGGGTTCGGCATGGGTTCTAACGGTTCGGGAATAGTACGAGGGTGATCATGTTGTAATGATTTTCATTCGATTTTTCATCAATTTAGTGGGAAATTATCTTCCGCTTAGTTAATCATTGAGGCAGATATTTTGTCTCTCCTTTTGAGAAAACCCTGGCATTTATCTTGGCTCGTAGTTATCTTAGAGCATCTCGGGAACCCTCGCCGCTGCCTCCTTCCCTGCTCGACCCGGCGGATCTCGTCGAAAGCAGGCCGGATCCGGGCTCTCCTTCGTCTGCTCTTCCCTTTCCTCCCCCGGATCCGCCCTCACACCGCCTCCCCAGGAGGCGGCCGGGGCGGCACGTGATGGAAATATGCCCTAGAGGAAATAATAAAATTATTATTATTATATTTCCTTAAACATGATACAGGTTTAGTATTCGTCGCAAGCTTGAGCATTGTATTGCAACATCTTCAATTCTTCATGATTAAGCTTCACGATTAGGTTCTCTCCCATCGAAGAATTCACCTTGCAAGCCAATACACACAATATCCCAAACGGCGGGGTTATGTCCAAGAATATGCATTTTCATCTTATGCTTCCAACTAGCAAAATTAGTACTATCAAAGTAAGGACCTCTACGGTGGTAATTTCCCTCGCTAGACGTCATACTCTCCTAGGTTGTGAAACCAAGGCTATGATCACCAAAGCTATGGAAATCAAAGAAAATGGAGACCAAGGCTCTGATACCACTTGTAGGATCGAAAGTATGTCTCGAGGGGGGTGATTAGACTACTTGACCAACTAAAATCTAGCCATTTCCCAATTTTAAGTCTTGGCAGATTTTAGCAACTTAGAACAAGTCAAGCAATCAACCTACACATGCAATTCTAAGAGTATAGCAGCAGAATGTAAATCATTGCATATGAAGGTAGAGTGGAGGAGTTTGGAGGGAGAAAACGCAATGTAGACATGGAGATTTTTGGCGTGGATCCGATAGGTGGTGCTATCGTACATCCATGTTGATGGAGACTTCAACCCACGAAGGGTAACGGTTGCGCGATTCCACGGAGGGCTCCACCCACGAAGAAGCAACCTTGTCTATCCCACCATGGCCATCGCCCACGAAGGACTTGCCTCACTTGGGTAGATCTTCACGAAGTAGGCGATCTCCTTGCCCTTACAAACTCCTTGGTTCAACTCCACAATCTTGACGGAGGCTCCCAAGTAACACCTAACCAATCTAGGAGACACCACTCTCCAAAAGGTAATAGATGGTGTGTTGATGATGAACTCCTTGCTCTTGTGCTTCAAATGATAGTCTCCCAAACACTCAAATCTCCCTCACAGATTTGGATATGGTGGAAAGATGATTTGAGTGGAAAGCAACTAGGGGAAGGCTAGAGATCAAGATTCTTGTGGTTGGACTGGAATATCTTGGTCTCAACACATGAGTAGGCGGTTCTCTCTTAGAAATGAATGCTGGAAGTGTACGCACGTTCTGATGGCTCTCCTCTTGAATAGAGGTAGGATAGAGGGGTATATATAGCCCCCACACAAAATCTAACCATTACACACAATTTACCAAACTCAGTGTGACCGAATAGTGAAACTCGGTCAGACCGATTCAGTTCAAAATGTGAACGTTAGGCTTTTTGGTGGGACCGACATGATCAACTCGCTGGGACTGATGTGCTAGGGTTAGGGCATAACTTGATCTCAGTGAGACCGATCAAATGAACTCGGTGAGACCGATTTCAGTAACAGGCAAACAGAGAGTTGGTCAGGCAAACTCGGTGGGACCGATCGCTCATTTCGGTGAGACCGAAACGTTACGAAGGGAAACAGAGAGTTTGCATTGTGAACACGGTGGGACCGATTGCTCATTTCGGTTAGACCAAAACGTTATGAAGGGAAACAGAGAGTTTGCAAGAATATCTCGGTGAGACCGAGATCCCTATCGGTGAGACCGAACTGATTAGGGTTTCTGTCTATGGCTATGTCAAATGAACTCAGTGGCGCCGGATAGATCAAATCGGTGGGGCCGAGTTTGACTTTAGGTTTAGGACATATGTGGAATTGAGAAAGTGGTTGAGGGCTTTTGGAGCATATCAGTAAGCATTTTGAGCAAGCAAGCCATTCAGCAACACCTCATCCCCTTTTAATAGTATTGGCTTTTCATATGGACTCAATGAGATCTTGTATCACTAAAATGAAAATGTAGAGTCTTGAGCTTTTGCCAATATGTGTCCTTAGCATTTTGAGGGGTCCACATCTCTAGTCCATGCCATGCCAATCACTGAACTTTCTGAAATGACCATCTTGAAAGAGTATTAGTTCAATGAGCTATATGTTGTTAAGAATTACCAAAACCACCGAGGATTAGTTGCACTTTCAATCTCCCCTTTTTGGTAATTGATGACAACATCTGAGATCAAAACTTCGACAAATGATAATAAGAATGAAATACATCGTCGCTTTGAGAAGTATGTGATAAGCAAGAGCTCCCCCTAAATTTGTGCATTATTTAAAATTTGCTTTTGAATGCAATGCATAATCGATTAGGAATATGGGTTACTCTTGCATGTCACATACATCTTGGTGGAGCGCTCAAAATGATAGCATATAAAATATACACTCATCACCAAGACAAAGTGAATGATCATACATGAGAGATAGATAAAATCAGCATTCAAGCACAAACATTAAAGTATGCTATGATCAAACACATGACCATACAAGTACCTCACACACATAACCATAGTGTCATCCAAGCAAGCAAACAAAAAAGTAGCAGCAAAAGAGGCAAAAAGAAGCAAAGCTCTCCCTCTCTCTCTCTCTCTCTCTCTCTCTCTCGGCCTATGATCTATACACTTTCTCCCCCTTTGGCAACAAGTTGCCAAAAAGCTTGAAAATGCATAGTGATATGCGGCTCTCTAAGATCGATCTTCGGGAGGTGGCGTGGAGAGGAGTCCTGCAACAAATGCATTTGAAGAGGTCGAAGGAGCTGGTGGAGTGGCAACTGGAGGGCAGCAGGTCGTGGGCTGCAGGAGCTGAGGTTGTAACTCTAGTATCATCCGCCACCGCACTGCCATGCACCTCTGCCTGGGAACCCTTTGATATGCATCAATAGTGGTATTGTCACTCTTGTCCTCAAGCTCTTCTTGGATCTTCTCCACAGAAGTCTGAATCTTTGTCACCTTGACATCCAAGTCATGAAGTTTGGTCTCAAAGATTCTCTCAAGACTCTCTTGATTCTGAGTCAGGGTGGCCACCCTTTCTCGACCCTCAAAGTAGCCTAAATAAGATAGCTAAGTTGGTCTTTCTTTAACTTTAGAAAAACTTGTGAAGCTTCTTCAACACTTGGCATCTTGGCTACCTTCTCTGCTTTTGCCTTATCTCTCTTTTCCCGAGCCTCTACTGAAGTAGGATATGTAGCATCCATGAAAACTATGTTGTCCTCAAACTTAGGCCTCAAGGGAAGATGCTCTTTGTCCAAGAGATATAAGCTTTTGCCCATCTTGGAGTTGATGAGCATCTAGATGTGTGGAGCATACCCACATGATCTCTTCTGATCAACAGCTGTCCTCTTGATTGTTTCTACTATCGGTGTCATTACCTTGAACTTTTCTGGCACATCAAACATATGCAACAAATTGATGGAATGTCCTCTTATCATCCTGTGATCTCTAGACTTGGGAAACAATGCGTGCCTCAGGATATTATTGATAGTGGGCAGTCCTGACAGGAGATAATAGACAGATCCAAACTGATGATGTTTCAAAGCTGCATTTGGAATCTCTTTGTACATATGTGCCATGGAGTCGCGTCCTTTCCTTGGCTTGGCATACACATCTGTGTCATTGTAACATCCCAAATTTTCAATTTGGAATTTTATACATAGGTCATTCATGCAGATCATATTTTATTGCATTTCGTTTTGCGATCCTCGAAATTCTAAGCAACTCAAGGACCCTCGGAGAGAGTTGGGGATTTCCTAGTTCTCATATCTGAATTTTTTCTCAAATATCGAAACAGGGATCACTTTGGTTTTAATTATTTTTCTCCCCGAAAATATTTCATACTAAAAATATGAGAGGAGATAATATGACTTCTCCAAAATAAAGGAAATATTGGAGGAAAAATATTAAAATCAATTATTATATTTTATTTGGTTTTTATCGCTATTTTATTTGAATTAGGAAAAATATGTGTTTTTCATAAGTGCAATAGAGGCCCAAATAAATGTTCACTTTGTTCGCTATATTTTTAGAGGATGGGGAAAATTTATTTCAGGATTTTTGGAGTCTGTTTAGTATTTCTTTTAATTGTTTTTCTGCGTGTCAGAATATTTTAAAAAATCCCAAACCTCTCTACGGGCCGTGTCACTTTGGGACACCGACCCGACCCTTTAAGAGGCGAGGCCGAGCCGCCCAAATCCTAGCCACTTGACCCCCCGTCGCCGCCCGTCCCTTGCATTGCCGCTTCTTGTCGCCGCTTCATTGCCGCCACCGTATCGCCCGTCGCTGCCGCAGCCCCGCGCTGCCGGAGTCGCCCGCCGCCGCCGGAGTAGCCGCCGTCACCATCACGAACGCCGAGGTAGCCGCCGGTTTTCGTTAGAAAGCCGCTCAGTTTTTTGAAAACCCTAAGATTCGGTTTTTCTTTTTTAGATCGGTTTTTGTTCGGGTTTCCACGGTTTAGCTAAATAGCGGACATTCGTCCGTAAGTTCGTTTTAACAAACGCCGTTCATCCGTTAGTCACAGACAGCGAACATTCGTTGGTTAGCCTGTTCGTCAGTTTTTCTTTTTCCAGGGTTTTCCGCGATTATTTTCGATCGCGATTTCTGCCCTGATTTTCGTTTTAGTTTATCTTTTCGCTCGTTTATCGGAATCAGGCGATGGAAGAGCCTAGATCTTCGTCTCGAAATTCTCTTTCTGTTTAAGCAACTTGAACAAGATTTTGATACAGTAAAAATTTGACTTTAGTCCAGATTAGTAATCAGATCTTGTTTCATTCGTAGTTTGAGTTTCGTTGCTCCGTTTGATTTGATTCTTTTTGCAAACCGAAGTTCTTCATCTGAACTTTCTGGTTATATCTTCTTATTTGAGTTTTACCCATGCTTCATTGCTTGATTTCTTATGTATGCTATTGTTTGTTTGCGATAGAATTCCCGGAGTGTGAAGCATGCTACTACGAGTCACTAGTTTTTCCGGATCGTCAGCAAGGCAAGTAACACATTGATCATACTTCTTTCATACCCAGTTTTTATGCATTAGTTCCTATCCTGAAACATTGCATGATTAGGAAGTGTTTAACTTGTGGGTATTGGGAAGTAGTTGATGAGGTAGAACCTATTGCCCTGTTTATTATCAAACCCTCGGGAGTTATTTTCAACGTGCGCTTATATTGCCATGCTATGCTCGTAGACGTGGTTTGGCTTGAGAGATCCATGACAGATGTGAGTTGTTAATTAATGGTTAACTTAAGGTGGAAACTTTAATACACATTTGGGTGGATTGCTTGTGGGCACCTAGAGAATCCAGTGTTGTCCTAGGATATCTCGGAGTACCCGTGTGATCATCCTAAGGTCCACCACCCAGGCTCAAAGGGATCATAAGATTATTCATGCTAGAAACTTCCGCGTATAGCCACAAGCTATTATGGGCTCTAGCATAGTTGAATATGTTGCATGACCTCTTCTAGTGGCGGGCTAGCAGATGTAGAGGGAAAGTAGGTGTAACTGTCCACCCGGGGTTAGAGTAAATGTTTCTGGAAGACTGTGTCTCGGTCATCCGTTTCTCAAACACCATGTAGTGCGAGAAATCCAACCGAGAAGATCGAGTCTTGTGGGGAAAAGTGCGCAAACCTCTGCAGAGTGTACAAACTAATCATGGTTAGCCGTGTCCCCGGTTATGGACATCTTGAGTATGTGGTTCTTGGATTACCATATGGATCTCATCACTCTAAATTAATTTTGTTGTGTTGATAATTACTTTTAATTGGGATTGAGTTGGAGGAACCTTCTCAATGATGTTTCAACTACCATGATAGTTAAATAAAATATATTCCTTTATTGTAGGAAAAAACTTGCTTTTCGCAAAACACATTAACCATACAGCCTCCACCAGCCATATATGCATGTAGTGATAGCATTTATCTGTTCATTACTCTACTGTGTTACATTGCCAGCATATTCCATGTGCTGACCCATTTTCGGGCTGCAATGTATCATGTAGCAGACTTTTCATACGAGGATTAAGGTTCGCTAGGCCGTTGTCGTGCACTCAGCTATGTCGTTGGAGTTGATGGACTCACTTTATCTTCCAAGCGTTCCGCTGTTATCGTATTAGATGGCCTTAAGCCATATTTATTGTAATAAGTTCTCTCTTGAGACATTCGATGTAATAAGTGTGTGATTGCTACTCATTATAAATCCTTGGAGTCTTGTGTGTCAAGCATTACCGATCCGAGGATGACATCAAATCTGAAGACTTGACCGTCTGAAGTCGGGTCGCTATAAGATGGTATCAGAGCACACGCTGAATGTAGGACACGACCACTAAGATAAGCCATAGGCCACTCTTCTCTACTCATTTCTGACTCCTTTCCATTTTCTACCCTTTAGGATGGCGGACTCGAGGAACAAGTTTGCACAACCGGATGAAGACACACCTTTTGGACGACACTTGAAGGGAGTTACTAGGTACCTGAACATTGGAATACCAAGCTTCACCGGGACCTACACCGCCACTTTACCAGAAGAGGAGCGCTGGATGATCCGAGTTCAAGTTCTAGGAAGGACATTCACACCAGTCACTCAGCCCATAGGGTTTTCCTTTGATGCACCAACCTGGAGTCTAGGCAAGAGTATGGCAGCCCACATTTCTATAGGACATATTGGAGAAGTCTATAAACAAGAGCTGAAGGACACCAGATATGTGGGCGCCGAGATGAGCAATGGGAGATGATCAGTACCAGGAAGGACATGCCTATTGCAGCTTTCATCCAGGAGTTAAACCGGCACATTCGACGCCAGGAGAACCAGATGTGTGCCAACATGATAGATTTGAAGAAGGCGATGACCAGGAACATGGAGCTAGAAGAGGAACTCAAGTCTACGCGCGACGGATATGAGGAGGAAATCACAATAATATTGGAGAAGAATGACGACCTGATAAAGAAGATTGGAGTGTTCATGGGAGACCCCGCACCAGGAAGAGATGACGACCAACCCAAGGAGATACGTTCTGAAGACTACATCATCATCGACGACACCGACTCCGACCCCGACAGTAGTGATGATGACTATGAAGATGAAGCTGGAGCAGATATTATGGAGTCTTCCACCGGTCAAAATTTCTAGAAGACTACCATATGATCAAGTAGTATTTCCCCCCATGTATATAGTATAGTCTGAGCACTGTACGATAGTTAGACCGATTGTATGCCCTTGCTTGATTGATTGAGTGATATGTTATGATTGTGTTTGTCTCATGTGCATATGGATAGTGTTTTCTCACTAGACCTCATTCTATTCTAATCTCTTCCCTCTAAACCCATCAAATGCCTCCGAGACGTGATACCGGATTTGTCTTCCCACCGGAGCTCACTTAGTTGATCCAGCAGCAGAATGCCTTGATGCAATTGTTAGTTCAGAACCAAGGCAACAAAAACAACAACAACAACAACAACAACAACAACAACAACAACAACAACAACAAACCGCCACCACCACCTCCAGTTGACAACTTAGCCCATTTTCTGAGGTTGCAGCCTCCGGTGTTTTCTAGCACCGAGCCAATAGTTGCGGATGACTGGCTGCGCAGGATTGGAAGGGAGTTGACCACCGCAGGTTGCACAGATGCTGAGAAAGGTGCGTTTTGCCGCACACCAATTGGATGGACGAGTAGCCTCATGGTGGGAGAATTACACAGCCACTTTTCCTATAGCCAATATCACATGGGATCAGTTTAAGCAAGCATTCCGCACAACCCACGTCTCAACTGGAGCTATGAGCATGAAGAAGCGTGAGTTTCACAACTTACGCCAAGGGGACCATACTGTGGGGCAGTACGTGGATGAGTTTAGAAAGTTATCCCGCTATGCCCCAGATGATGTGGCCACTGATGCCGCGAAGCAGGAAAAGTTTATGGAAGGGCTGAATGATGAGATGAGTATGTAGTTAATGGTGGCAACATTTAACAACTACCAGGAGTTGGTAGATAAAGCTCTCATGATTGAAGGGAAGCAGCAGTAGATAGAGAGCCGCAAGAGGAAATATGGACAAGGGAAGTACAATGCAGGAGCTCAGCATAAGCCTCGCTTTACCCCGAACTCGGGAGGGCTTAACCATAACCATGGAGGCCACACTCACAATGGAGGAAGTTCTCATAATCATAATGGCCCAAGGAATGGGAATGGGAATGGAGCAAGTAGCAATCAGAACCGCTCCAATCCAGCCACACCCGCCAAGAGGGACCTAAGTCACATTACTTGTTTCAAGTGCGGGAAGACTGGACACTATGCCACTGAGTGCCTTGAAGCGAAGAATGGAAATGGGAGCTCTGGGAAGAAGCCCAATCCTTTTAACAAAGGACAAGTGAACCACGTGAACGTGGAGGAGGTTGAAGAGCAACCAGATGCAGTTATCAGTAAGTTTTTAGTTAAGTCGTTTACTGCAATCGTTCTTTTTGATACTGGTGCATCGCATTCGTACATATCAAGGGGATTTGTGGATAAGTATAAGTTGCCCACTAAAGTTCTTAGGACATCTATGCTAGTAACCTCACCCGGAGCTGAGTATATGGCAAGCAGTGGATGCTTTCAGATGCCATTAACCATAGATAGTCATGTTTTACCCTCTGACTTGATAATTATGGAGTCGCAAGGATTGGATGTGATACTAGGAATGGATTAGCTGTCGATGTATGGAGGAAAAATCGATTGCGCCAGTAAGTCAATTCTGCTTACCACCCCGGAGGGAAAAAGGATCAAGTATGTATCCAGGCATGCGCCAAGGAGAACCCAAGTAAATTCTCTCACGGGAGTTGTTCAGGAGGAAGTACCTGTAGTGAAGGATTACCCGGATGTATTTCCAGAGGAATTACCAGGCATGCCGCCAGATCGAGACATCGAGTTTTTGATAGAGCTGTTGCCAGGCACCAGGCCTATATCAAAGAGACCATACCGGATGCCCGCAAATGATCTCGAGGAGATCAAGAAATAGATTAAGGAGTTATTGGAGAAAGGTTACATCCGACGGAGTTCATCACCATGGGGAGCCCTAGTACTCTTAGTTGAGAAGAAGGATGGATCATTGAGAATGGTTGTTGATTATCGTGCGTTGAATGAAGTGACGATCAAGAACAAGTACCCACTGCCGATGATCAATGATTTGTTTGACCAGTTACAAGGAGCTAAATTGTTCTCGAAGATCGACCTGCGATCAGGATATCACCAGCTGAAGATTCGAGAAAAGGATATACCTAAGACAACTTTCACCACAAGGTACGGGCTATATGAGTATACGGTTATGTCATTTGGATTGACTAATGCCCCTGCCTATTTCATGAGTATGATGAACAAGGTGTTCATGGAGTTCTTGGATAAGTTTGACGTGGTGTTCATTGATGATATTTTAGTATACTCGAAGAATGAAGAGGAACACAAGGAGCATTTGCGTTTAGTTATCGAAAAAAGGAACACAAGGAACACAAAGAGAACATCAGTTGTTTGCCAAGTTCAGCAAATGCGAGTTTTGGTTGAAGGAAGTTGGATTTCTGGGACATGTTATATCAGGAGAGGGTATAGCAGTGGATCCTACCAAGGTTCAGTCTGTCACGGAGTGGCTGGCACCCACTTTAGTTGGAGAGATCCGCAGTTTTCTTGGACTTGCGGGATACTATCGGATATTTATTGAGAATTTCTCTAAAATTGCGAAGCCCATGACGGAGTTGTTGAAGAAGGACACTAAGTTCAAATGGACAGAAGAATGTGAGGCCAGTTTCTAGGAGTTGAAGAAACGTCTGACTACAGCCCCAGTGCTGATTCTGTCGGATATACACAAGGATTTCCAAGTGTAGTGGGACGCATCTCGCTAAAGACTTGGAGGAGTACTTATGCAAGATGAAGAGTTGTTTCATATGCCTCACGACAGCTCCAACCGCATGAGTTGAATTATGCCATGCATGACTTGGAGTTAGCAGCAGTAGTGCATGCGCTTAAGACCTGGAGACATTTTCTTATTGGAAACTGTTGCGATGTGTACATGGATCATAAGAGTTTGAAGTACATATTCACCCAGAAGGAGCTGAACCTCAGACAGAGGAGATGGTTGGAGCTTATAAAGGATTATGACATGAAGCTACATTATCACCCAGGAAAGGCCAATATCGTAGCAGACGCTTTGAGCCGGAAAAGTTATGTCAATACTCTCTTAATGGGAGGGATGCCAAAGGAGTTAGCCGAGGATCTTAGGGAACTTCATTTGGAGATTGTTCCTAGATGTTTTGTTGCGGCGATGGAATTTCAGTCTACATTGTTGGGAAAGATTCGTGAAGCTTAGAAGGATGACAAGGAAATTGTTGAGATAAAGGAGAGAATGATCAAAGGAAAGGCCAAAGGTTTTCGTGAGGAAGAGCACGACACCTTGTGGTTTGAGGACCGCATTTATGTGCCCAATAACACAGAGATCAGGAAGTTGATACTACAGGAAGCTCATGACTCACCATACTCGATTCACCCCGGAAACACTAAGATGTATTTGGATTTGAAGGAGTGTTTCTGGTGGACTGGAATGAAGAAGGATATTGCCGAGTATGTAGCCATATGTGATGTATGTCAGAGAGTGAAGGCGAACATCGAAGCGGCAGGATTGCTGCAGCCTATGCCGATACCCGAATGGAAGTGGGATAAGCTTGGCATGGATTTTATTACCGGATTACCCAGGACCCGATCGGGATATGATTCTATCTGGGTAGTAGTGGATCGCTTGACCAAAGTAGCTCATGTTTATCCTAGTGAAAACCACATATACAAGTGCAAAGTTGGCCAAGATATACATGACCAGGATCATATGTCTGCATGGAGTTCCGAGGACCATCGTATTAGATAGAGGAACACAGTTTACTTCAAAGTTTTGGCATCAGTTGCACCAGACTTTGGGAACCAGGCTAGAGTTCAGTACAACTTTTCATCCACAGACAGATGGACAGACTGAGAGAGTCAATCAGATTATGGAGGACATGTTGAGAGCTTGCGTGTTGGATTATGGATCTAGTTGGGATGACAATTGACCCTACGCGGAGTTCTCATACAACAACAGCTACCAGGCCAGTTTGAAGATGGCACCTTTCGAAGCCCTGTATGTAAGGAGGTGCGTTGATGTGGGATGAAGTTGGAGGCCGTCAGTTGTTTGGACCGGATTTGATTAAAGAGTCAGAAGAGAAGGTTAAGCTAATTCGAGATATAGGTGAAGGTAGCTCGATCCGAGCGGAAGAGTTATGCCGACTCAAAACGCAAGGAGGTAGCCTATGAAATCGGAGATAGAGCATATCTACGAGTGTCACCTTTGCGAGGAGTTAAGCGTTTTGGAGTTAAGGAAAGTTAGCCCCAAGATTTGTACGACCATACCGAGTTTTGGAACGTATGGGAGAGGTTGCCTACAAGTTGGAGTTACCCGAAGGACTGTTGGGAGTTCATGATGTGTTTCACGTTTCTTAGTTGAAGAAGTGCCATGCGGAGATGGCCGATATTCCTCTAAGAGATACAGTGCCCCTGGAAGCAATTCAGTTAGAGAGTGATTTGACATATGAGGAGAAACCAGACAGGATTCTTGAATTTGCCAGCCGAGTTACTCGCAGCAAGGTTATCAAGTTTTGCAAAGTTCAGTGGAGCCACCATACCGAGGATGAAGCCACTTGGGAAAGAGGGGATGATCTACGCAAAGACCACCCACACCTATTTTCTAGCCAACCCGAATCTCGAGGGCGAGATTCATCTTAAGGGGGTAGGTTTGTAACATCCCAAATTTTCAATTTGGAATGTTATACATAGGTCATTCATGCATATAATATTTTATTGCATTTCATTTCGCGATCCTCGAAATTCTAAGTAACTCAAGGACCCTCGGAGAGAGTTGGGGATTTCCTAGTTCTCATATTTGAATTTTTTTCTCAAATATCGAAACAAGGATCACTTTGGTTTTAATTATTTTTCTCTCCGAAAATATTTCATACTAAAAATATGAGAGGAGATAATATGACATCTCCAAAATAAAGGAAATGTTGGAGGAAAAGTATTAAAATCAATTATTATATTTTATTTGGTTTTTATCGCTATTTTATTTGAATTAGGACAAATATGTGTTTTTCAAAATTGCATTAGAGGCCCAAATAAATGTTCACTTTGTCCGCTATATTTTTAGAGGACGGGGAAAATTTATTTTAGGATTTTTAGAGTCTTTTTAGTATTTCTTTTAATCGTTTTTCTGCGCGTCGGAATATTTTAAAAAAATCCCACCGATCTACCGGGCCGTGTCCGCCTGGGACACCGACCCGGCCGACGCTTTAAGAGGTGAGGGCCCGAGCCGCCCAAACCCTAATAGCCCAAACCGTAGCTGACCCACATGCACTTCAAGATGCCGTGCCAGACGCCGCCGCCCAGCAAATCCGCCGTCGCTTGCAGCCACCGCCGCCATCACCCGTCGCCGTCGGAGCCCCGTGCTGCCGGAGTCGCCTGCCGCCGCCGGAGTAGCCGTCGTCACCGTCACGAACGCCGAGGCAGCCGTCAGTTTGCGTTAGAAAGCCGCTCGTTTTTTTGAAAACCCTAAGATTCGATTTTTCTTTTTTAGATCGGTTTTTGTCCAGTTTTCCGCGGTTTAGCTAAATAGTGGACGGTTGTCCGTACGATCGTTTTAACGAACGCCGTTCATCCGTTAGTCACATACAGCAAACCTTTGTTCGTTAGCCTGTTCGTCAGTTTTTCTTTTTCCAGGGTTTTCCGCGATTATTTTCGACCATGATTTCTGCCCTGATTTTCGTTTTAGTTTATCTTTTCGCTCGTTTATCGGAATCAGGTGATTCAAGCGCCTAGATCTTCGTCTCGAAGTTTTCTTCTGTTTAACCAACTTGAACAAGATTTTGATACAGTAAAATTTGACTTTAGTCCAGATTAGTAATCAGATCTTGTTTCTTTCGTATTTTGAGTTACGTTGCCCCGTTTGATTTGATTCTTTTTGCAAACCGGAGTTCTTCATTTGAACTTTCTGGTTAAATCTTCTTATTTGAGTTTTACCCATGCTTCATTGCTTTATTGCTTATGTATCCTATTGTTTGTTTGCGAAAGAATTCCCGGAGTGCGAAGCGTGCTACTACGAGTCACTAGGCTTTGCGGATCGTCAACAAGGCAAGTAACACATTGATCATACTTCTTTCATACCCTGTTTTATTGCATTAGTTCCAATCCTCAAACATTGCATGATTAGGAAGTGTTTAACTTGTGGGTATTGGGAAGTAGTTGATGAGGTAGAACCTATTGCCTTGTTTCATATCAAAACCTTGGGAGTTATTTTCAACGTACGCTTATATTGCCATGATATGCTCGTAGATGTGGTTTGGTTTGAGAGATCCATGATAGATGTGAGTTGTTAATTAATGGTTAATTTAAGGTGGAAACTTTAATTCACATCTGGGTGGATTGCTTGTGGGCTCCTGGAGAATCCAGTGTTGTCCTAGGATATCCCGGAGTACCCGTGTGATCATCCTAAGGTCCGCCACCCAGGCTTAAAGGGATCATAAGATTATTCATGCTAGAAACTTCCGTGTGCAGCCACAAGCTATTATGGGCTCTATCATAGTTGAGTATGTTGCATGACCTCTTCTAGTGGTGGGCTAGCAGATGTGGAGGGAAAGTAGGTGTAACTGTCCACCCGGGGTTAGAGTAAATGTTTCTGAAAGAATGTGTCTCGGTCATTGTAACACCCCAAAAATTTAACCAGGTTTTAGTTATTAAAATTTTGCCTGCAAGAATATCTCTGTGGATTTCAAAACTTTTCTTTTAATATTAAGGAGTTTTTCCCAAGTGTGTCCTTCCAAAACATTTTGGACTTATATGCCCTCCCTTTAAAAACATCTCTCAATCAGTAGATTTATTTATTAAATTATTTCACCCTGAGCTTTATTCATTAAAATGACTTGTTTTATGTTTGGGAGCTCCTTTTTTTTGTACTACAACCAGTTGATAAACTTAACAAAAAATCCAACCAAAATTTGGAGATGTCATGTGATGTCTTTAAATCACTTTTGTGCAATAATATATTTCATTCATTTCATATTTTGAGTGCTACACATGTTTTTCTTCTCTGGTCCAGGGGACAATTTTACACTACAACCCTTTAAAATATTTCTTTCTAGCTTCCACCAAAATTATGGGATGTCAGTAGGAGCATATTATTCCTCTTTATGCAAAAATCCAGGGATGTTATTTGAAATTTTTGAGTGAATCAACTTCATCTCCATTCTGGTCCAACATGATGATTTGTACAGCAACCATAGCCTACTTGAAGTCCTCCATGCAAAATCCCTAAGTCCAGGAGCATGCACTAATTTGATCATTTTTGGTTCAAGTTATAATGCCATCCACCTCCTGTCCAGATTTGAAGTTCTGCAAAACTTACACTAGCAAGTTTGTGCTTTTCACAAACTAACCTCACCACCCTCTTGTGCATCCAAGGAGACACTGACACAGAAGTATTGGCCACTCCAAGAAATGCCTAGGTGCTGTGGCATTTTGTCAAACACTTGGAGGGCATGAACTGATTTGACATGAGTTGTTGTTGGCATTGTGAACTTGGCCACCGACCAAACCATCTTGTCCCTTGAGTTTCCCTCTATCTCTAACCTAGATTCTGTTGCTTGCCAACCTCACCTGTGACACTGTAGCATGCCATGGCATTGTATCGAACACCTCCGTGCACACTCTGGGCGGCGGCCAGTAGCGTTTTGCACGTCGCGTCGTCGCCCGGCCGCGTCGAGTTGACCCTCCCCCCTGAACTCGATCTGATCTGCTGGCATAGCCGTATCGCGCCCCACCCGTCCGCCCCTGGCTCGCTACAGCGGCGCTGCAGCAAGCTTCTTGGCGGCACGCTAGCGGCCGCATCCATGGACGGCGCCGCCCAAACCTCCTCCGCTCGCCAGCTGCCCCCTGAAGCATCTCCAGCTCAGCCAACCGTTCCCTAAGCGGCGTCGCCGCCGCCACGCGTCGCCATTGCTACGTAAAGATGGTTCACCGTCATCCTTATCGCCCGACCACCTCGGAACCGATCTCCACAGCGTATATAAGGGCCCGGAGACCAATCGAGTTCTCGGGCAACCTCTTCGATCCCCTAGAGCTACGCGGCCAGCGATCGAGGAAGGAAGGCCTTCTTCCCGAGTCCGGCGGTTCGGTCGCCGCCTCGTTCGGCCGATTCCGTCGCCACCAGTGCCCCTTCCTCTCCATTCTCTCCACCAAGAACTCCCCCTCCCTCTCATGAGTGCAACCCCGCGCTCAATTTTGGTCGGAGACCACCGTAGCCCCAAACCCACTATCCACCCGAACGCCTGCTCCGCCGCGAAGCTCGTCGCCGGCGACTCCGTCCACGTCGGCGACCATGGCGGGTACCCACAGACTCGTCTCGACCCCCTGAGCACACCCATGTCCTCAGATCACCAAGAGACGCCCTCGTTCGCCGGCAAATCCTCGCCGGAGCTCCGCCTCCGTTAAATTCGGAGGGGAACGACAGCAGCGTGGCTGGTCAAACTGACCGATGGGCGAGCGGGCCCACCGTCGATGACCCGGCCTTTGTCCACGCAGGAGTAAGTGGAAGCGCCTTTTCCGAATACGCCTTCGTCGTGTTTTTCTTTTAAAACGTTTTCTTTTCTGTTTTATTTTAAAAACAAATTTTTACCAAACTTTGACCTGCTGTATCTTTTAAAATACAACTCTAATTAAATTGGTTCCTTTTCCTACCTCTTTCAAATATTGTCTAGTTTATTTTAAGATTTATTTGAAAAAAATTTCAGAACAACTTTTGTGCTATTTTTATTTTTGTGTGTTAATTCTTTTATATTCTCAAAATATGATTTTTGAAGAGAGGAGAATTATTTCAAGAGTTTGAAATGCACCCTGCCTTCCCGTGACCTGAAGGCAAGCATTCTGAACCCCGGCATAATATTTTTGTGTATTCGTTGGCACGTTTATAACATCACCTCATTTCGGAGGACTCGTTATTTCATGTGATATGATCATGTGCATGGATGCATATTAATGATTTCCATGCTGTTGGGAATGAACACACTTGTGATGATAATCATCCTCATGTGCCTTGCATGCATCTTTGGAAGAAGTCAGGAAAAACCTCTGCCTTGGGTAGGCATGTGTTTGTCACCGGTCACCGTCCGGAGACGGTTATGTCCGGTATGGCATGGTAAGGTATAGTGAGCGGTGATTACATTGGTTGAATTATTTTCATCATACATGTCATGCAGGGAAATTTATAAACTTCCTGAGTCGACCCTAGCTCGAGTCTTGTTCCAGTAACCTCCATACTTGTTTTGTACTACCACTCGTCTCTACAACAAGTAGAAATGCAGTTCGATAAGTTGTCAACCTCTTTCTAGCACACACCGCATACAAAGAGGCCGAGGTGGAAGATACCGGTTGTAGGTGGTAGGCGAGCCACACAGTGCAGGGGCATGGGTGTTTCGGTTGAGACCGAGAGGAGAGGCCACCCCTTAGGCCGCAATATAAATTTGATCCCATGCTACGCGAGGTTGTAGCCTCCCCACTCGAGTTTGCTTGGCCGGTGTCGTGGGTGATTCCGGACACGTGTGATTTAAGCTGGTGTGTGCAAGTTAGGTGTGTTTTCAACAAAAAGACCGTAGACGGAATTAGTCCCAATGGACTAAAGGAATCCGTTACTCGTGGGTAAAGAGTACACCCTCTGCAGAGATTAAACCTATTTGAATAGCCGTGTCCATGATTAAGGAATTACAGTCTGGGATGGGTCAAGTGTCGGTCTTAGTGTCGGTCTTCGGAGGTGAAACTGTTAAATCAAAACTAATATTACGACTTGCGACATGTGGTAATGATGATTATTATTTTGTTGTGGACTAATCCATGATATTGGTATTGTCGAATATCCACAGGATGGTTCTACCTCCTGGATATTCACTATGATTGTTTTTCTTTTAAAGCCCTTTATGTGGTGTCGCCAGACGCCTTATCGTGGCATTTGTTTTAAAGCCCTTTATGTGGTGTCGCTCGAGACACCAGAATGTAACATTTCTTTTAAATCCCTTTATGTGGTGTCGCTCGGGCCTTTCATTGTGGCATTTCATTTAAAGCCCTTTATGTGGTGTCGCTCGGGCCTTTGGTATGTATTTCTTTTAAAGCCCTTTATGTGGTGTCGCTCGGGCCTTCCATTGTAACATTTCTTTTAAAGCCCTTTATGTGGTGTCGCTCGACGCCAGATTTCTTTTAAAGCCCTTTATGTGGTGTCGCTCGAGGCCTTAGTAACATTTCTTTTAAAGCCCTTTATGTGGTGTCGCTCGGGCCTTCTAACATTTCTTTTAAAGCCCTTTATGCGGTGTCGCTAAGGCCTTGTCGTAGCATTTCTTTTAAAGCCCTTTATGTGGTGTCGCTAAGACACCCATTGTAACATTTCTTTTAAAGCCCTTTCGTGGTGTCGCTCGGGGCCTTGATTATGGCATTTCTTTGAAGTCCTTTATGTTATTTATTTCATAATGTTTATACTACCATATCATTGCATATTTCGCAAATAACATGTTTGCACGCATCAGAATTCATTTACCTTTTGTGACTGACGTCATGGGCATAAATATTTTTTGGAACATTGTTGTTATATTATTCCCGTGTTCATAATGTTTGCGAGTACATTCAAAGTACTCACTGGCTTGTCCCTGGCTATTGTCTTGGCCAGATTTCTTCTTGTGGAAAGGAGGCGACCGTGTTGGCAGCCCCGGAACCTAAGCAACAGTGATAGCAGCCTCGCGAAGATAGGAGTTAACCTGGTCAATTTGTTCCCGTGGGAAATGGAGTCCCATAGACACCGGCGTTTTACAACCCGCTTCCGCCATCAATCGCTAGAAACCATTTGTCGTACTCGCACTGTAATGGTCTTGTATCACATATTTTTGTGGTTTTCTTGGAGTTTCAGATTCAAGTTGGTGCCTCATCATTACTTGATAATCCACAGGGCTGATGAGCACAAGGGCCATTTTCTGGGAATTTATAGCCGGAGAATCGGTCGCCACAGTCCGGGGCTGCCAACACGGTCGCTCCTTTCCGCGCAAGAAATCTGGCCAAGACAATAGCCAGGGACAAGCCAGTGAGTACTTTGAATGTACTCACAAACATTATGAACACGGGAATAATATAACGTTCCAAAAATATTTATGCCCATGACGTCAGTCACAAAAGGTAAATGAATTCTGATGCGTGCAAACATGTTATTTGCGAAATATGCAATGATATGGTAGTATAAAAATTATGAAATAAATAACATAAAGGACTTTAAAGAAATGCCACAATCGGGCGTCTGAGCGACACCACGTAAAGGGCTTTAAAAGAAATGCCATGTCAAGGCCCGAGCGACACCACATAAAGGGCTTTAAAAGAAATGTTACAGGCCCGAGCGACACCACATAAAGGGCTTTAAAAGAACGCCACATCGGCGTCTGAGCGACACCACATAAAGGGCTTTAAAAGAAATGCCATAATAAGGCTCGAGCGACAAAGACATAAAGGGCATTAAAAGAAATGCCATCGGACGTCTGGCGACACCACATAAAGGGCTTTAAAAGAAATGCTACGAAGGCTCGAGCGACACCACATAAAGGGCTTTAAAAGAAATGCCACGGCGTCGAGCGACACCACATAAAGGGCTTTAAAAGAAATGCCACAATAGGCCCGAGCGACACCACATAGAGGGCTTTAAAAGAAAAACAATCATAGTGAATATCCAGGAGGTAGAACCATCCCAGGGATATTCGACAATACCAATAATATCATGGATTAGTCCACAACAAAATAATAATCATCATTACCACATGTCGCAAGTCGTAATATCAGTTTTGATTTAACAGTTGCACCTCCGAAGACCGACACTAAGACCGACACTTGACCCATCCCAGACTGTAATTCCTTAACCATGGACGCCCTTTAAAATATTTCTTTCTAGCTTCCACCAAAATTATGTGATGTCAGTAGGAGCATATTATTCCTCTTTATGCAAAAATCCAGGGATGTTATTTGAAATTTTTGAGTGAATCAACTTCATCTCCATTCTGGTCCAACATGATGATTTGTACAGCAACCATGGCCTTTCTTGCTCTTTGGCCCTAGATTCTTTCTCCTACTTGTAGTCCTCCATGCAAAACCCCTAAGTCCGTGGAGCATGCACTCATTTGATCATTTTTGGTTCAAGTTATAATGCCATCCACCTCCTGTCCAGATTTGAAGTTCTGCAAAACTTACACTAGCAAGTTTGTGCTTTTCACAAACTAACCTCACCACCCTCTTATGCATCCAAGGAGACACTGACCTGGAAGTATTGGCCACTCCAAGAAATGCCTAGGTGCCTGTGGCATTTTGTCAAACACTTGGAGGGCATGAACTGATTTGACATGAGTTGTTGTTGGCATTGTGAACTTGGCCACCTGACCAAACCATCTTGTCCCTTGAGTTTCCCTCTATCTCTAACCTAGTTTTGTTGCTTGCCAACCTCACCTGTGACCTGTAGCATGCCACGGCATTGTATCGAACACCTCCCGTGCATGCTCTGGGCGCGGCCAGAGCGCGCGTTTTGCACGTGCGTGCGTGCGCCCGAGCTGCCGCGTCCCAGGTTGACCCCTTCCCCCCGAACTCGATCTGATCCGCTGGCATAGCCGTGTCGCGCCCCACCCGACCGCCCCTGGCTCGCTACAGCGGCGCCACAGCAAGCTTCTTGGCGGCACGATTGCGGCCGCATCCATGGACGGCGCCACCCAAACCTCCTCCGCTCGCCAGCTGCCCCCTGAAGCATCTCCAGCTCAGCCGCAGCTTCGTTCCCTAGCGCGTGTCGCCGCCCCATCGCCATTGCTACAGAAAGACGGTTCACCGTCATCCTTATCGCCGGCCACCTCGGAACCGACCTCCACCACGTATATAAGGGCCCCGGAGACCAATCGAGTTCTCGGGCAACCTCTTCTGATCCCCCTAGAGCTACCGCGGCCAGCAGTCGAGGAGGGGAAGGCCTTCTTCCCCGAGTCCGGCTGGTTCGGTCGCCGCCTCGTTCCGGCCGATTCCGTCGCCACCAGTGCCCCTTCCTCTCCATTCTCTCCACCAAGAACTCCCCTCCCTCTCATGAGTGCAACCCCGCGCTCAATTTTGGTCGGAGACCACCGTAGCCCCAAACCCACTATCCACCCGAACGCCTGCTCCGTCATGGCTTCGTCGCCGGCGACTCCGTCCACGTCGGCGACCATGGCGGGTACCCACAGACTCGTCTCGACCCCCTGAGCACACCCATGTCCTCAGATCACCAAGAGACGCCCTCGTTCGCCGGCAAATCCTCGCCGGAGCTCCGCCTCCGTTCGGTCAGAGGGGAACGACGCGCGCGTGGCTGGTCAAACCTGACCAGTGGGCCAGGCGGGCCCACCGTCAGTGACCCATCGCCTGTCCACGCAGGAGTAAGTGGAAGCGCCTTTTCCAAATACGCCTTCGTCGTGTTTTTCTTTTAAAACGTTTTCTTTTCTGTTTTATTTTAAAAACAGATTTTTACCAAACTTTGACCTGCTGTATCTTTTAAAATACAACTCCAATTAAATTGATTCCTTTTCCTACCTCTTTCAAATATTGTCTAGTTTATTTTAAGATTTATTTGAAAAAATTTCAAAACAACTTTTGTGCTGTTTTTATTTTTGTGTGTTAATTCTTTTATATTCTCAAAATAGGATTTTTGTAGAGAGGAGAATTATTTCAAGAGTTTGAAATGCACCCTGCCTTCCCGTGACCTGAAGGCAAGCATTCTGAACCCCGGCATAATATTTTTGTGTATTCGTTGGCATGTTTATAACATCACCTCATTTCGGAGGACTCGTTATTTCATGTGATATGATCATGTGCATGGATGCATATTAATGATTTCCATGCTGTTGGGAATGAACACACTTGTGATGATAATCATCCTCATGTGCCTTGCATGCATGCCGGAAGAAGTCCGGGAAAAACCTCTGCCTTGGGTAGGCATGAGTTTGTCACCGGTCACCGTCGGGACGGTTATGTCCGGTATGGCATGGTAAGGTATCGTGAGCGGTGATTCTGTTGGTTGAATTATTTTCATCATACATGTCATGCAGGGAAATTTATAAACCTCCTGAGTCGACCCTAGCTCGAGTCTTGTTCCAGTAACCCCCATACTTGTTTTGTACTACCACTGCCTCTCTCTGACAAGTAGAGTACAGGCTTCGATAAGTTGTCAACCTCTTTCTAGCACACACCGCATGAGAGGCCAGGGTGGAAGATACGGTTGTAGCTGGTAGGCGAGCCACACAGTCCGGGGCATGGGTGTTTCGGTTGAGACCGAGAGGAGGCCACCCCTTAGAGCGCGAATATAAATTTGATCCCATGCTACGCGAGGTTGTAGCCTCCCCACTCGAGTTTGCTTGGCCGGTGTCGTGGGTGATTCCGGACACGTGTGATTTAAGCTGGTGTGTGCATGTTTGGTGTGTTTTCAACAAATAGACCGTAGACGGAATTAGTCCCAATGGACTAAAGGAATCCGTTACTCGTGGGTAAAGAGTACACCCTCTGCAGAGATTAAACCTATTCGAATAGCCGTGTCCATGGTTAAGGAATTACAGTCTGGGATGGTGTCGGGGAGGCTGATCGTACCCACGAACACCTATGGGGCCGGCGGACCGGGCCCCTTTGTGGTTCGGAGGGGGGCGGAGATCGCACGAAGAGCGGATCGAGGCGAGGCACACGAGTAGTTTACCCAGCTTCGGAGCTCTCCGGAGAGATAAAACTCCTACTGCTGCTTGTTCGATGTATTGTGTTCTTGCTAGGGAGCGATGCGAGCTACAAAACCTAGCGTGAGCGTATCTGGTCTCTAGTGAGTCGAATGAACCGACCCCCTTCTACGTTGCGCATGCGCCTCCTTTTATATGCTCAAGGGGTCTCCGACAGGTGGCAACATAGGCGAGGGTACAAATGTAAAAACAGGAGTTGGTACACCTACTCGAGCGATTATGCGATTGCAAAATACCTAACTCGGCGGCAAGGGACAAAAGCAATAAATGCCCGTCAGTGTCGCCCAAACAGTGCAACAGAGATCGTCAGGTGCGCCACCGCTCGCCACGATGGCAAGCTTGTCAGCGCCGCTTATCGCTGCTCTCCGCTGGCTGCACAGCCTCTCGACACGCGCGCATGGAATGGTCTCATGGCGACACGTTGCTGGATGAGCTGGAGCGGAGATGGAGAGAGGTCGCTTGTCGCGTCCGGAGACTTGTCGCTCCGAGCCTTCCGGCAAGCTCCTCTTGCCGGGGCCTTGTCTTCTGCATGCCTTGAGTGGCCTTCCGACAAGCTCCTCTTGCCGGGCCTTGTCTTCTTAGTCAAATACTTTGTTCTTGAATGGCTCCAAAGGAGCCACGGAGGGTCTTGGCGGTGACGAGGCAAACCTGCCGCTGGTCTTGCAATCTGTCCGTGCACGAGTCACGGGATACTAGGGTACCCTACTCTAGTACACCGACAGAGCCCCGAACTGGGTTGCACAGTGCCGAAGCGCTGTCGGGCCAGGCCCAAAAGCACGGTCACACGCGGCCTTGATCACGTCGCAACTCACCTGGACCCACCACGACCCCCCACTAACGGCACGCGCACGAGCGTGGCGTCGTCACGAAGATCGTGGGCATGGTCGTGGGGGTTTCTTTATTAGGAAAAGCGGGACGTCCGCCCCCTCCCCCTCTTTATAAGCGGAGGAAACAGGGGCAGGCCGTCCACTCCGCCACTATTGTCTTGTCAAGAAAACCACCATCGCTCCCCCCTTCTTCTCCAGTGCGAAGAGAGCAGCGCCCCGCCCCCTTTCGCCACAAGCGCGCTCACCGTCGTCGGCCTCCTCTGCCGCCCTCGCCATGGCTCCGAAAGCCGACAAGGAGAAGGGCGTCAGGTCGGCCGAGGCGCAGCGGCTCGCGGTGTTGCGCAAGGAGCGGGCCATCTCCCCCCCCCCCAGCTTGGCGCAAGGGAGCTGCGGGATGTCTTCTATATCTTCTGGTCGACGGAGACGCGTGCGCATCCGCGCACGAAGGTACTCCCCGCCTCCGCTTCTGATTTGGCCCCAACTGGGTACCCCGTCTTTGCCCGTTCCTTCTCTTGCGGGCTTTGCCCGCCCTTTGCCGAGTTCTTCTGCGATATCATGAACACATATGGCCTCCGCCTCCTTGATTTCACCCCCAACGCCGTCTTGACCATGGCAGTTTTCGCGCACCTTTGCGAAAACTTTGTCGGAGTCCACCCAAATGTGGGACTCTTCCGCCACTTCTTCGTGCCCCGCGTCGAGAGAGGAGAGCCACTTGTCGGAGAGATAGCTTGGGTCTCCAGGATTGGCAAGAAAGAAGCCTATCTGGAAGGAGAGTTCCGCAACAAGTGGGAGGAGTGGAGAGCCAATTGGTGTTGGGTCGTAGAGGAGAACCCGCAGCCCTTCACTGCGTCGCCAAACCCCAATAGTGCGTGGCAGAGATTGGAGTAACTTGGCGCCGGAGGATGCTAGGTTGAAGATAGCCGTGACCCGGATTTTGCGCCTCAGGCTT
Organism: Aegilops bicornis; assembly: GCA_021605145.1. Classification (NCBI taxonomy): domain Eukaryota; kingdom Viridiplantae; phylum Streptophyta; class Magnoliopsida; order Poales; family Poaceae; genus Aegilops; species Aegilops bicornis. The sequence continues at coordinate 572,813,190 of CM038670.1, read as the reverse complement.
GCCGGACTAACCGTAGGCGCAGTTTTCGCAGACTTCCTTCGCTGCCGCATCGCTCCCTTGCAGGAGAGGAGGAGGCCTGCTTGGGAGTTCCAAAATGCGGCAGACATCATGAGGTTGCGCCCGGGCCTGAACTGGAATTTCACCGTCTTGGAGTTGGATGCGATGCTGCTAGAGCTGTTCAAGAACGACCCGATCACCTGAGTGGTTTAGGTTGCCGAGGGGGTCGTCCCATTGTGCAACAACTCGGCGCTCGACCGCATCCGGCGCCATGATGCCGTTGTGCGATTCCCATGGGATCGTTCCAACTGGCAGGAGCCCCAAGCGAGGTCGTGCGGCAGTTCTTTGACGACTTGGAAGAAGTGCCGATCCGCTCCGACGAAAGCGAAAAAGGCTCACTCGCGACACTACCGGCGAGGAGATGGCGCGTATTGCCACCGAGGTGGAGGAGGCGGCAGAGCTGCCGCTGGAGCCTTCGGGTATACCGTGGAGGAGGCGGACGCTGCGAAAGCGGCAAGCCTTGCCGAGCGAAGGAGATCGCCGGCGAGGCAGGCTTGTCGAGCCCGAGGCCGGGTCGAGTGGACCCACCGAGGGCGCTTCTTCTCCACCACCCAGCGACTTGCCGCCAGTGAGCCCCAGTTCCGCTGAAGAGGCGTCTCCGCAAGGCCGGAGACGAGTCGGGCGGCAGATCGCCCACAAGAATAGCGCCCATGACGCTTCTACAGCGGCAAGCAATGTTGCCAGGGGCGCCCTCACACTGCTTCTGCGACAACCGGGTGGGATCTTCTCAGGCCACCGCCGACGCATCCGCCAAGCGGCCAAGAGAGCCCACTCCCCTGCCTCGTTGCACCGGAGGCGAGCCGGAGTTTGACTTCTCCGCTGTCAGCTCCGAGGAGGAAGACGAAGAGTAAGCTCTTGAGATTGTGCTTGTATTTCTTCAATTTTATTGCTTCATCTTGAATCTGATTTGCTTACTCGACTCTTTCCTTTTCGTGACGCTGGCCCAGAGCGTCGAAGAGGGCGAGATCCCGGCAGTCGTCGTTGAGGACGATTCTCCCGTGGCAATAGGGGCCAGCGTCGAGACCCCTTGCGGACCCAACAATCCTTCCTCAGCAGCCCCAGCACAGCCCCCAAAGTAAGTGTGCGGTTTTCCCTTACTATTAGGCGTGCAGGGGTGCTCCTTCTTCGTTGATACCTGATTGTTTGCTTGTGTAGGAGCAGACCAGCCTCATCAGGAAGGCTCGGAAGCCGCCCCCGAAATCCTGTCTGCTGCCACTACGCTGCCAAGGGAGGATTCTCCGGCAAGGGAGCGCCCTCCAACAAGGGAGGCCACTCCGGCAAGGGAGGCTACCCGGCAAGGGACAGCGCCAAGGACCCTCCGGTGGTCGAGGCCATGGCTGCGGATCCCGTTGCAGGTAATTTCGACACGAAAATTTCCCTTGGGCTTGCTTTCTTTTGTTTCTCTTTTGAACATTTGCTTGACTGCTCTTTCTTCGTCGGCCTTGAGCCGATGGAGGTCGAGGCTGCCGGTAGCGGAGGAAGCGCTGTAACACCGACGAGGCCGCCGTCGTGGAAGAAGAGGTCGTTCTTTGTGGAAGAAGAGGCCGTCAGCCGACGAGCCCTGTTGCGAGAAGGCCACCGAGGTCGCCGGGCGCAGAAGCCGGGCGAGGGTCAAGCGATCGTGACCGACGGCCCCGAGGCCGCAGGAGCGCCAGCGCTACACCGACAGCCGACTTCCCGCCAGCTGGCAAGGCCAGTTCGAGGAGCCCCAGCCCGCGCCACCAAGGCCGGGCGAGGGTGTCTTCATCAAACTCCCACAGGGAACCGAGCTCCGGCGCCGGTCGAAGGAGAGACCTTCGACAGCGAGCTACTCGCCTTTCTTTGGCTGGCGCTGGTGGACGCCAAGCAGCAACAGCGGCGAGTCTGAGGAGGAGCAGCTGCTGAAGAAGCTGATGTCGCTCTACCGCGCCCGGCAAGCCAAGTTGGAGTCCCGGGAAGCACTTGTCGCGAGGGCAGGAGCGGACATGGAGAAGGCGCAGAAGAGCTCCATAGCACCAACCAAGAAACTCTCCGCGACGTAGCAGAAGCGCGGGGGCAACTTGCAGAAGAGCGCACGACCTTCATCCTTGAGAAGGCCGCAGCTAAGGAGGAGCAGCGGCTGGCTGCCGAGAAGCTCTCCGCGCAGAAAGCGAAAGTGGCGCAGCGGAAGGTCAACCTGGACAGCCACGAAGAAGACCTTGCCCCGCGCGAGGAGTCACTTGGCGGGGCGCTTAAGGAAGCGAAGGATGCTGCCGCAGCCGCCGAGGCCGCCAAGGAAGAGTTGAAGACGAAGGTGGCACAGCTGGAGGCCAGCCTCAAGAAGAGCGGCGAGGAGCTTGCCGCGCTCAAGCACGAGCGCGAGAAGGACGCCTACACTCTTGGCGAGCTGCGAGTCGTCTCGTGATAGGGGCAAGGAGCTCGACCCGCCAAGGATTCCAAGGCGGATCTTGAGCTGAAGCTGACCACTCTGGCGCAGACGTTGGGACGGCGCCCAGAGCGGGAGGTGGGCTTGTTGGAGACGATCAAGGCCAAGGAGGAGCTGCTAGCGAATGCTGCCTCCACCCAGAAAGCACCTTGAGGGAGAGGGTGGAGCACCGGATCAAGGTCTTGTGGACACCGCCGCCGACATCCACAACGAGCTGATGGAGCTGGGATAGCGGACCTTGCATACTCCTCCGACGAGCATCTCCAACCCAGCGCCAAACTCAGTTTATTCTTCAAAGGCGTGGTGGACGGGTCTCCAGCGACTCGGGAAGAGGTCCCAAAGCAGCTGGCCGAGGAATCACGCCCGGATCTGCAGGAGCCCTCGAGAAGGTGTTGATAAAGGTGGCCTTCGCAATCCGGGCCTCAACCTTAACGGCGTCCTCGGATCCTTGCCGCCCGAGATGCCAACGTGGAGGAGCTCAAAGCCCTTGTCGCACCCATTGTGGACAAGGTGAACAAGATCAAGCGGATTGATGGCGACCCGCGTAGACTAGGCCGCCCGATTTTATCTTTCCCTTGTCGCTGCTGATCATGTTTAGAACACTTTGTTAGATCAGCGACAAGTTATTTTGTAATATACTCTATCTTAGGCGATCAATGCAACGTTATTTCCTCTACTTGATTCCTTCCTTTATGCGTTTCTCGCCTTACGCATTTGGGGGACTTGTTGGTGCGGGCACCTTTGTCATGGCGAAGGCCGAGTGCGGGACGTCAAGAGTTCTTGGCAAGGTGCCGCCTCCGACAAAGCAACCTTGTCGCGACTAGCATGACTCACTTAAGTTGTTTAGCGGACTCGAAACAAAGTAAGGGCGCGACTAGCCTGCGAGTTGGTTCCTCTGCGCACAGGTTTTCCATACAAAGTACTATCGTTCGAGGAAGATGACTTAAAAATTTAAAAATTGATTGCTCAAACTTTGGCAACTTAGCTTTTACATCTCTTGCTTCCCGATGGTAGAAACTTCCTCGGCGGTGCACAGTCCATAGTATTATCTTCTCCTTCCCCCTGGTTAACTTGTGCGAGGGAGCCTTCCTTTCTTTGAGAAAAGAGAAAGAAGAGGAAATAAAGTTATGGAGCCCAATGACTCGATTTTGCTTACCGGGTGTGGTTGCCGCACAAAGTGTTAGCCAAAACATGCAATAAAATGATGAAAGCATGAATTTGACAAGTTGTGCGCAACTCATGAGCTTTTCTTGATGCACGGGTGCATGCCGGCTTTGTACAAAGGATTACATGCAACAGCGGCAAGACTTGTACAAAAGGTGGTTGCTTGAACAGGTTCCGCAACCGCCTATGGGTAAAACTTACGAAGATGCTCAATGTTCCAGAGTTGCTCACGGGATGCCATCTTCGGTCTCAAAGGCGGACGGCCAGGCCTAGTGACTCGTTTCACCCGATAAGGGCCTTCCCACTTCGGTGTCAACTTGTTTGAATTCTTGGCGGACTGAACACGCTGAAGAACAAGGTCGCCTTCCTCGAGACTTCTGGCACTAACTCTGCGGCTATGGTAGCAACGCAAAGCTTGCTGGTAGCGAGCAGCTCGCCTGCAATGACTTTGAAGACGATCCTCCTCAAGGAGCAGCGCGTCATCTTGTCGCAGCTGCTCTTGCTCAAGCTCATCATAAGCGAGCACTCGAGGCGACCCGTATACGAGTTCCGTGGGGAGAACTGCCTCTCCTCCATATACTAGAGCAAAAGGTGTCTGGCCGGTGGCTCGATTAGGCGTCGTCCTGATCGACCAAAGAACCACCGGCAGCTCCTCGATCCAGTTTCTTCCGCACTTGTGCAGCCTGTCGAAAGTTCTGGTCTTGAGTCCGCGCAGCACTTCAGCATTGCCCTCTCTCGCTTGACCGTTGCTTCTCGGGTGAGCAATGGAAGCAAAGCAGACCTTGGCGCCAAGATCTTGGACGTCTTTGCATGAAGGTGCGACTTCGTGGAATTGTGTGCCGTTGTCGGTGATGATCCTGTTAGGGATTCGAAGCGGCAAACAATCGACTGAAGAACTTGATCGCTTGTTGTCTGTCACCGTCCTCACTGCTTCCACTTCCGGCCACTTTGTGAACTTGTCGATGGCGACGTACAAGTATTCAAAGCCTCCGACAGCTCGGGGGAAGGGGCCGAGGATGTCGAGCCCCCAGACCGAAAATGGCCAGGATAAAGGGATCGTCTGGAGAGCCTGAGCTGGTTGGTGTATCTGTTTGGAATGGAACTGGCACGCTTCACACTTGGTTACTGCACTGCATCCTGGAGGGCTGTCGGCGGAAGAAACCTTCTTGGGAAAGCTTTGCCAACAAGTGCTCTCGGCGCCAATGTGGTGACCACATATGCCTCCGTGTATCTCTTGCCAAAAGCTTCATCCATCTTCCCGGGAATACACTTCAATTTCACACCGTTGAGTCTTCTTTTATGCAGATATCTTTGTCGACAAACTGGTACATACTCGACTGCCGGGCTACTCTTTCCACTTCTTCTCGCTCTTCAGGAAGTTCTCCTGTCTGAAGGAAATGGACAATCTGCTGTGCCCATGTTGGAGCTTGCGGCTCGACAACAAGGACCAAAGGCACATCTGCTGCTGCGGGAACATCAGCTTCTACGGCAAGAACCTGCGGCTCTGCCGGAGCTTGACGCTCCCCGGCAAGCTTGCCGGAGCAAAACTTGTCGAAAGCGTCTGCTTCAACGAAACAAACCCTAGGGCTTGGCGGAGCAGACTGCCCCTCAGCATTGTTGGTGTTGATCTTGGGGACCTTCGCAACGACGGCTTCGGGAAGCTTTGCCGGAAAGTAGTCACCAGAGATCAACTTCCTCTTCTTGCTTTGTGCAGTTGATGGTGTTACGGTTGGCTGAGTCAGCTTGAGCACGAAAATCCCTGGTTCCACAGGCAACTTAAGTGCAGCGCACTTTGACACGCTGTCAGCAATATCATTCTGAGTTCTTGGAACATGTTCCATTTGCAGGCCGTCAAAGTGTTCTTCTAGCTTCCTCACTTCATCAACGTAGGCTTCCATCAACGGACTCTGGTAATGTTTGTTCACTTGGCGGACGACAAGTTGCGAGTCACCCCTGACAATAAGCTTTTTGATCCCAAGGTCCACTGCGATCCACGAGACCGGCAAGCAAACCTTCATATTCTGCGGTATTGTTTGTTGCTTGCTCCTTGGGAAAGTGCATCTGGACTACGTGCTTGAGGTGCTCTCCGGTGGGTGCGATAAGCGACGCCGGCACCGGCACCTTGCAGCCGAGAAGGCACCATCAAAGTACATCAGCCATTCTTTGCTTGCTTCCTTGGCGGGAATGCTCGTCTCAATCTCTTCATCTGGTGTTGGCGTCCATTCTGCTATGAATTCTGCCAACGCTCAGCTTTGGATAGTTGATGTGCTTTCAAACTTGAGACCAAAGCTTGACAGTTCCAATGCCCACTCGACAATCCTGCCCGTTGCTTCTGGATTCTGCAGTATCCTCTTCAGCGGAAAGCGAGTGACAACTGTGATCTCATGTGCTTGGAAGTAATGGCGCAGCTTTCTCGAGGCCATGAGGAGGCTGAAAAGCAATTTCGCACACCGTAGTACCTTGACCTAGCCCCTGCAGGAGGGAATCGACAAAGTAGACTGGGCGCCGCACCATCCTTTTACGCATCTGGTCATGCGTCTGCTGCTGGATTCGTCCTTGTCGGGACCAGACTTGTCGTGAAGCCCCAGCTTGTCGCTGGATGTGATTGCCATGGTTCTTTGGCTCGTCATCCGCCTCCCTCTCCGCTACTAACGCAGCACTAACCACTTGATTGGTTGCTGCTATATATAGCAGCAACTTCTCTTGTGGTTTAGGTGCGACAAGTGTTGGAGTGGAGGACATGTATCTCTTGAAGTCCTGCAGCGCAGCCTCCACTTCGGGAGTCCATTTCACTGGACCTGCCTTTTTCAAAATCTTGAAAAACGGCAGGGCGCGCTCAGCAGACCTAGAAATAAACCTGCTGAGAGCAGCTACGCAACCGACAAGTCTTCGTACATCCTTGACGCGCTTTGGTGCTTCAATCTGCTCAATGGCCTTGATCTTGTCGGGATTAGCTTCAATCCCTCGTTGAGACACGAAGAACCCGAGAAGCTTGCGGAAGGGACTCCAAACACGCACTTCTCGGGGTTGAGCTTGAGGTTGATCTTCGCAGATTTGCAAAGGTCTCGTCCAAATCATGAATCGAGTTGCTTTGTCCTTACTTTTGACCACTATGTCATCCATGTAGGCTTCTACATTTACGTGTATTTGCGGCTCAAAAGCGTCATGGACTACCCTTGCAAATGTTGAACCAGCATTCTTCAAACCGAAAGGCATCCGTATGAAATAGTATGTGCCACATGGTGTAATGAATGCGGTCTTCTCCTCATCTTCTTCAGCCATGAAGATCTGATGGTATCCTGAGTATGCATCAAGAAACGAAAAGAAATCACATCCGGCCGTGGAGTCAACAATCTGGTCAATGCGCGGCAAGGGAAATGGATCTTTGGGACAAGCTTTATTAACATCCGTGAAGTCAATACAAAGTCTCCATTTTCCATTTGCCTTCTTGCGACTACTTTGGATTGGCCAACCACGTGGGATGGAGCACTCCTCGACAAGGCCTGCCGCTTCCGGTTTCTTGATCTCTTACGCTATGAATTCTTGGCGTTCCAACGCTTGCTTCCTGACTTTTTGCTTGACGGGCCGTGCATGAGGACAAAGCGGCCGCGGTGCTCAATCACTTTCACAGGAACACCGGGATGTCGACGGTTGCCATGCAAACACGCCGACATTCGCCCGCAGGAAAGCAACGAGCGCCTTCCTATTTAGGGTCGAGAGGCAGCGATGGTAAAGGTACCACCGGTCACCGTCCTCCTTGGCGGGCACCTTCTTGGTCTTTGGCGGAGCTACCATCTTCTTGCACTTGCCGGTGGAGCTCGATGGTGCGTCCTCGACGGTAGCGCAGCACTCGAAGAGGTGCGCTTGCGGAGTGAGCACCGTGAGCTCTTGCCGGACTTGGACTTTGTCTTCTTCCCCCCGGGAGCTTCAGCGGCAAGTGTTTGGCAATCTGTCGTGGCTGCTGCATCCCGGTAGATCTTGTCGGCACAGATAAGGGCATCCTTCTTGTCGCCATGGACAGAGATGACGCTTATCGGGCCTGGCATCTTGAGTAAGTTGTAGGCGTAGTGAGAGGCTGCCATGAACTTGGCGAGTCTTTGGACAGCCAAGTATCCCATTGTAAGGCAATGGGAAATCGGCAACGTCGAATGTGACCCTCTCGATCCTAAAGTTCAGCTCGGCGCCAAATGTTACCGGCAACGTAATCTTCCCCTTCGCTTGCTCCTTCCCGGATTGATTCCTTGGAATGTGCGGTCTCTTCGAGCTTCATTGTCGAGGATTTGAAGCTTCGGAGCACCGTGGAGGAGATCAGATTCAAGCCGGCCCGCCATCAACTAGCATTTTGGTGACCTTGAGGTTGCGGATGGTTGGTGAGACCAACATCGGCAAGCACCCGACCGCAGATTATCCGATCGTGGTGGTCCTCAATATCAAAGGCGATAGGCGTCTTTGGACCACTTCGGAGGCTTGCGTGACTCTACGGATGGTTCCACTGCATTGACCTCTCGCATCCATTGCTTGAGTTGGCGGTGGGAGGTATGCGGGAAGCACCTCCGTCAACGCAGAGGACCTCTCGTGGCTTTCTGAAACTCCTGCTCATCGGGCGCTGCTGCGTCTTCCATATCTTCGTCGTCGTCATCATCTTCATCCTTGTCGCGGCCGCGGGGAGGTCTGTCTCCTTGCCGTTGCTTGGCCTTGCCGCGGGGTCCTCCCCGGCTGGGACGTTTCTTGCTTGTTCCCCCAGCTCCTTCCTGGGCCTTCTCTTTGTCGCGCCGCTCGTACTCAACCCTCTGCTGTTCGACAAGCTGCTCGACCTTCTTGCAGCTTTGGAGGTCGTGGCCCTTGGTGCGGTGGATCTTGTAGTACTGCTTGCCGGAGTCGTCCTGCTTGTCGGCGGCCGCCACCGACTGGTGGTTGGCGTCGGTGACAACCTCCTTGCCGGAGCCACCAGCCTTGGCGTTCTTGTTGCCACCTCCGTTGCGGACTGCTCAACAGCTAGCACTTCTCTACCTTTCTTCTTCCTGTTGCCTGCTTCGCCCGGCCCTTCTTTGCCGGGCGGCCTCCTCACTGTCGAGATCTCGCTTCCGCATTCTCTCACAGGAGTCTCCTCCTTCCTCGGTAGCGTGCACACTTGTCGGCCAAGGCGTACAGCTCAGCGACGTCCTTGACTTTGCACATCGCCATCTCCTCCCTCATCCTGCGGTTCCGCACATTCGATGAAACGCATGCCCGATCACCTTGGCAGGGTGGACATCCGGGATGTTGTAGTGCACACGGTCTGAATCTCTGAATGAACTTGGCGGGGACTCTCCTTCCTTCCGGCGGCGGATGAAGGTCACTCTCTTGGCCATGAGGTTTGTGGCCACCGTGAAGGCGCCAACAAACCGATGGCAGATCTGCCAAGAGGATATGGAGCTGTCCGGCAAGTGCATGAGCCAAGATCGACGTTCGGCTTGAGCACGAGCGGGAAGTAGTTGGCGAGATCTTGTCGCCCCGTCCCCCCGCAGCCTGCACCGCGATGGTGTAGATGCTGAGGAACTCCGACGGATGCGTCCTGCCATCGTACTTCTCCGGCACGTCTGGTTTGAAGTTTTTCTGGTTGGGCCACTGGACTTGCCGCAGCTCACGAGTGAATGCAGGGCAACCTACCGCTTACGGCAAGTCGTCTGGCTCCTCCGGCGCGCGCACGTCAACAGAAGGCCCAGCGCGCTTGTCGGACTGACGTCGCGCTTCTCTCCGGCGCTCGATGCAAGTTCGAGCGTCCTCTTGTTGTCGCTCATGAAGAACTTGGCGCTGATCGCGGCGAGCTCGCGGATCTGACGACGCGGTGGAGTCGCTGTCGAGGTGGATCCGGTGAGTCGACGATCTTGGCCTTCGTGGCGGAGAGTGCATGGTGGTTGCACCTCCGACAGTCTCGTCGCCATCGGCTCGTGCCTTGTCGTCTTGCCGCGGCAATGATGGCGTTGGTTGCCGCGAGCGTCGCCGTTAGCAAAGCCGATGAGGCTCGATAGTGGCCCTCCACTCGTCGACCTTGTTGGCCGTTGGAGGGTAGTCGAGAGCAGCCGAGCTCTCGCCAGAGCTTCTGCTGGAGTAGTGGGTGGCATTGGCGAGCGGTGCGAGGAGCGGGATATGCTCGGACTTCTAACTACGTTAGAAGGAGCAGCACCGCCCAGCGACCGTATCTCACTCGTGCCAGCATGTTGGCGCGCATGCTGGTCTTGAGGGTCTCGATCCAACGAACGTATGGCATTGTGAACGCCATGACGTTGTTGGTCCCGCGTCTCCTGAGATGGGCGCGGGGGATGCGCGGACGCCGAGGTTTGCGGGGCCTTGTCCTTGGACTTGGCAACGTCGCGAACACCTTCGTCGGCGCCCGTTCCTCCGCCGGCGTCTGCCCCACCACCCGTTTGCTGCGGTGAGGGTGGGTACGACGCGGACGGCTCTGCTGCCGCCGAAGCCTTCTTCTTCGGTGGCATGTTGAGGAAGATGTTGAGGACGCTGCTCGTCTGAACGTCGGATCAGATTCACACGGCCTCGACTCCCCCTACCTGGCGCGCCAAAGATGTCGGGGAGGCTGATCGTACCCACGAACACCTATGGGGCCGGCGGACCGGGCCCCTTTGTGGTTCGGAGGGGGGCGGAGATCGCACGAAGAGCGGATCGAGGCGAGGCACACGAGCAGTTTACCCAGCTTCGGAGCTCTCCGGAGAGATAAAACTCCTACCTGCTGCTTGTTCGATGTATTGTGTTCTTGCTAGGGAGCGATGCGAGCTACAAAACCTAAGCGTGAGCGTATCTGGTCTCTAGTGAGTCGAATGAACCGACCCCTTCTACGCTATGCATGCGCCTCCTTTTATATGCTCAAGGGTCTCCGACAGGTGGCAACATAGGCGAGGGTACAAATGTAAAAGCAGGAGTTGGTACACCTACTCGAGCAAAGTGTCTGATGCAAAATACCTAACTCGATGGCAAGGGACAAAAGTAATAAATGCCCGTCGTTGTCGCCCAAACAAAGGCAACAGAGATCGTCAGTGCGCCACCGCCGCCACGATGGCAAGCTTGTCGGGCCGCTTATCGCTGCTCTCCGCCGGGCTGCACAGCCTCTCGACACGCCAGCGCATGGAATGGTCTCATGGCGACCACGTTCTTTGGATGAGCTGGGCGGAGATGGAGAGAGGTCGCTTGTCGCGTCCAGGAGACTTGTCGGCGCTCCGAGCCTTCCCGGCAAGCTCCTCTTGCCGGGCCTTGTCTTCTGCATGCCTTGAATGGCCTTCCCGGCAAGCTCCTCTTGCCGGGGCCTTGTCTTCTTAGTCAAATACTTTGTTCTTGAATGGCTCCAAAGGAGCCACGGAGGATCTTGGCGGTGACGAGGCAAACCCTGCCGCGGGGTGCTGCAACTGTCCGTGCACGAGTACGGGATACTAGGGTACCCCTAGTCTAGTACACCGACAGATGGGTCAAGTGTCGGTCTTAGTGTCGGTCTTCGGAGGTGAAACTGTTAAATCAAAACTGATATTACGACTTGCGACATGTGGTAATGATGATTATTATTTTGTTGTGGACTAATCCATGATATTGGTATTGTCGAATATCCCTGGGATGGTTCTACCTCCTGGATATTCACTATGATTGTTTTTCTTTTAAAGCCCTTTATGTGGTGTCGCTCAGACGCCCGACTGTGGCATTTCTTTTAAAGCCCTTTATGTGGTGTCGCTCAGACGCCCGACTGTGGCATTTCTTTTAAATCCCTTTATGTGGTGTCGCTCCAGACGCCTTGACCGTGGCATTTCTTTTAAATCCCTTTATGTGGTGTCGCTCGACGCCTTGATCGTGGCATTTCTTTTAAAGCCCTTTATGTGGTGTCACTCGGGCCTTGACTGTAGCATTTCTTTTAAAGCCCTTTATGTGGTGTCGCTCAGACGCCCGACCGTGGCATTTCTTTTAAAGCCCTTTATGTGGTGTCACTCGGACACCCGACCGTGGCATTTCTTTTAAAGCCCTTTATGTGGTGTCGCTCGGACACCGACCGTGGCATTTCTTTTAAAGCCCTTTATGTGGTGTCGCTCAGACGCTCGACCGTGGCATTTCTTTTAAATCCCTTTATGCGGTGTCGCTAAGGCCTTGATCGTGGCATTTCTTTTAAAGCCCTTTATGTGGTGTCGCTAAGACGCCCGGCTGTGGCATTTCTTTTAAAGCCCTTTACGTGGTGTCGCTCAGAAGCCCGATTGTGGCATTTCTTTGAAGTCTTTTATGTTATTTATTTCATAATTTTTATACTACCATATCATTGCATATTTCGCAAATAACATGTTTGCACGCATCAGAATTCATTTACCTTTTGTGACTAACGTCATGGGCATAAATATTTTATGGAACATCATTGTTATATTATTCCCGTGTTCATAATGTTTGCGAGTACATTCAAAGTACTCACTGGCTTGTCCCTGGCTATTGTCTTGGCCAGATTTCTTGCGCGGAAAGGAGCGACCGTGTTGGCAACCCCGGAACCTAAGCAACGGTGATAGCAGCCTCGCGGAGATAGGAGTTAACTTGGTCAGCTGTTCCCGTGGGAAATGGAGTCCCATAGACACTGACGTTTTACAACCCGCTTCTGCCATCCACCGCTAGAAACCATTTGTTGTACTCACAGACCAGAATGGTCTTGTATCACATATTTTTTGTGTTTTGCTTGGAGTTTTTGTATCAAGTTGGTGCCTCATCAGCTAACAATAATCATGGGGTTGATGAGCACAAGGGCCATTTTCTGGGAATTTATACCCGGAGAATCGGTCGCCACAGTCATCCGTTTCTCAAACACCATGTAGTGCGAGAAATCCAACGGAGGAGACCGAGTCTTGTGGGGAAAAGTGCGCAAACCTCTGCAGAGTGTAAAAATTAATCATGGTTAGCCGTGTCCCCGGTTATGGACATCTTGAGTATCTGGTTCTTGGATTATCATATGGATCTCATCACTCTAAATTAATTTTGTTGGGTTGATAATTACTTTTAATTGGGATTGAGTTGGAGGAACCTTCTCAATGATGTTTCAACTACCATGATAGTTAAATAAAATATATTCCTTTGTTCTAGGAAAAAAACTTTCTTTTCGCAAAACACATTAACCATACAGCCTCCACCAGCCATATATGCATGTAGTGATAGCATTTATCTGTTCATTACTCTACTGTGTTACATTGCCAGCATATTCCATGTGCTGACCCGTTTTCAGGCTGCAACGTATCCTGTTGCAGACTTTTTAGACGATGAGTAAGGTTCACTAGGTCGTTGTCGTGCACTCAGCTATGCCGTTGGAGTTGATGGACTCACTTTATCTTCCAAGCCTTCCGCTGTTATCGTATTAGATGTCCTTAAGACATATTTATTGTAATAAGTTCTCTCTTGAGACATTCGATGTAATAAGTGTGTGATTGCTACTCTATTATAAATCCTTCGAGTACTGTGTGTGTCAGCATTACCGATCCAGGGATGACACTGAAGCACAGAGACTTGACCGTCTGAGGTCGGGTCGCTACAGTCATCTTCATGCTCTTCACGGGCATTGATTAGCTTGGCCCACTCAGCAACAGTTGATTAATACCTTGTACCCTCAGACATCCAAACAATTCTGCCATCTGGGTAGAAGTGAGCTGTTGAATAGAATTGCATGATAAGCTCACCATTCCACTTGGTCAATTTCTGACCCACAAAGGCATCAACTCCATTCATTCTGAAGCTTTCATGAACTCCAGGGAAGTGATCTTCATTTTCATCAACATATGACCAATCAACCCATTTCATATCACTGACTATGGGCTTCTTATCTAGGAGCACAGTCTCATAGAAGTCCTGCTGTTCCTTAGTGTGGAACCTGTAATCTACATCAGTCCTTCTTCTTGCAGCATAGGGATCTGACTGTCTCCACAGTCTGAGACCTGCATCCTTCCTGATTTTCATGTTTTCAGCCACTGGATGTGTATCATCATGATTTGTGATCTTGGGCTTCAACTTTCTGAGCACTTGGGCTTCCTCTTCTTCTTCCACTTCAGGCACTAGGGCCTTGTTCTTCTCGGCAGCAGGTATATTTCTGGTGCTTCTCTTGGGGGCAGCCTTGGTGGCTGGAGTAGTAGCTTTGGGGGCAGTCTTGGGCTTTGAAGGAGCAGCCCTAGACTTGATGGCATCCCACATCAGCTTCTAAGCTTTAGGTGCTGGTGCAGCATCCTCCTCGTCATCTTCTTCCTCATCAGATGAGTTCTTCTCAAATTCAGTCATTGGATCAACTCTCTTGCACCATCTCCCTCTCTTCCTTTCCTTCTTTTTCTTGCCCTCACCAACAACCTCTCCAATAATTGATTTGGAGGCTTCAAGAGTTGAGGCTCTGGCTTTTGACATGGGCACTCTCTTGGCAGGAGCCTTCTTGTTCAGACCATGGTTTGTTGAAGCTACAGTGCCAAATTCCTTCTTGACAACTTTCTTCTTTGAGCTGACTTCTTCCTCAGCAGCAACATAGTCTTCATCCTCAGAGTCTGAATTTCTCTTTCTCCTTGTCCTTGTTGCTGCCTTGGGCAAATTGCTTGGGGTGCTTCTGCTACCCTCATCATAGCTGCTAGAGGGACTAGTGCCCTCACTCATGTTAACTTGCTCCTCAGACTTGTTCTGGCTATCATTTTGATCGGACATTGTTGACACTGCAAACTGGAAGCTGACCCTGTGAATAGATGTAATTGAGGTAGAGTGGACGAGCATCACAAAGTGCAGAGATTTTGCAAAACAATTGAGTCAAAAACTTAGTTTTAGTTTTCCATAGAAAGCATTTCGGAGCTACCGATTTGTTAAACTCGGTGACACCAAGGCAATATTAGAGTCTGAACTAGTAGACCGGTCAGACCGAGACACAGTTCGGTCACTCCGAGATTGCTAGGGTTTCACTGAGAGTTGAACTCGGTCACACCAATTTGCAAGCTTTGGTCAGACCAAACATTACAAGTGCAATGGCCTAAGCCAAATTGGTGAGACCAATTTCTACAACTCGGTCGGTCTGAGATGAGTTCGACGGAAAGCTAACCCTAAATTTTCGAATCAAAAACTAATCTAAAGGGAGTTTTGGCTGGATAGATTAATCTCATATGTGGTAAGAATCACGGCGTTGACTTTGTGCTAAGAATCGGAGGTAAAGATTGCACAAAGGATCGAACTCATACCCTAACTTGGCGATGAGCTCGCTACGGCGGCAATGGCGGTGAAGATTCCCATTGACGGCGGCGAAGACCAGCGACAGGAAGTCGCTGGCGATGAGAGGATGATCCGAAGACTCGAGTTGGCAGAGCAGGATACGCGCAGGCGAAGGGTTTCAAAGGAATTTCCAAAATTTGACCCATGGGTATTTATATCCTGACCTTGTCGGTGTGACCGAGTGGAACGACTCGGTGGCATCGAGATGCAGAATCGCAAGCGGTTACTGCAACTCGGTGTGACCAAACTGTTCTAACCGGTTGCACCGAGATTGAAAACCTAGATCAACTCAATGAACTCGGTATGGCCGAAAGGGATGAATCGTTCAGACCGATATACACAGAGAGGTTTTGGAAGTTTAAGTCTATGACGAATCGGTGACTACGAGTGCTCCTCACCCAGAGAGTTTGAATCTGACTTGATCAAACTTTGTGATGTAGCAAGAATAGAGTTTGAGACGAGAAAACCATAGATAGCTAGAGGAAGTTCTTAGGCATTCTTGTCCATCCATTTGGGAAAAGTAAAAAAGCCAAACAATCAAAGCAACAAATGGATGTCCTCGAATGGGAAAGAATATGCAATCGACATGCTCACACAATAAAATGGCAAATGAAATATGTGGCAAAGCATGCACAAACACTCTAGCATCTATCAAGCAATTGGCGATGACTAGGTCATCTATATATCAGTATATTGACTGAGGAGTCAAATGGGAACATTTGATCGTAGGTCATACTCATCGTTTAAATACAAGTGGGGTTACCACTTTTACATAAAGCATTATTGCGTTCACACCATTTAGAGTTGCTTTAGCTCAATTCTTAGAGTAAAGCTCCCCCTAGATGTGATATCCCCCCTAAGAGGGATGAACTAACCTTGGGTTTTGTCGATGATGACTTCATGTAGATGTTGAAGATGTGGATGCTCAATGTTGATGTAGATCATTTGGAGCAATCCATTGGAGTGAGTTGCACTTTCAATACCTACATGGGTTATCCCACAAGGAACGAACAAGGATATCCATAGACCTAGAGTGAAGTACACACAAGATGATGTCCATGAAAGCATTAGATTACCTTGTCCCTTGTCTTACCAACAAGAGAGTTTGTGACTCCTTGAACTAGTGCAAGATGTGGAAGTTGGTTGCACTTGTCCTTGCTAAATTGATATGAGTGAAGTATGTTGGTGGAGTCACCCTCAAGATCTCTCCAGTTCTTCTTATTGGGGATCCACATCAACTTGGTGGGAATCCTTGGAGTTGTAGTCGTACTTGATGAAGTATAACTTGATGTGGTCTTGGGAACCCAGTTGACCAAGGCCTTAAGAGCTTCTTCAAATGCATCTATATCCTCTTGAAGCTTGTCCTTGCCTTTTGGCTTGTGGTCTTGTGGTGGAAGATCATCTTGAGCTTGTGTCCCCTTGAAGGAAGTAGGATCATACTTCTCTTGTTGAGGAACAAACTTCGTCTTCGGGTATTGATCTTCTTCCCACTCAACTCCATTGGCATTGAACTTTCGTTCAAAACCAACACCTTGATTCCTCCGGTGCCTTCCTTGCTTGCGTTCAATTTCCTCAAATTGCTTACTCCCGGCAAGGCTCTTGTAAAACCTTTCTCTATAATTCCCTTCAATAAGCTATTTTCTTGCTCTAGTGTAACTTGGATAAGAGAATCATTAGTGGAATCAAGAAAACTACTAGAAGCAACAATATTGGATTTAGCATGATTATTGTTACTACTAGATGAAGAATATTTCTTACTCTTATTGCTAGATTTTACTTGTGGCATGTAAGTAGACAAGAGTAAACGCTTGGCAATGTAAGAACAACTTTTCTTATGAAGATCATCATTCATTGCTTTTAAGAACCCATGCTCTTGCTCTAGGTTGAGCTTTTCAAAGCGTAGCTTCTCCTGAGTCTTTAAAAGCTCTCGATGATATTCTAAGGTAGTTTCATGAGCTCACTTAAGAGTGTTTATTTCTTTAGTTAGATGCTCAATCTCCTTCTTATCATCGTCATTCATTTTATCTTTATTAGCATGATTAATAGCAAGTTCATCATAGTTTTCATCACTAGAGTTGTCAGAGTGATAACTTCTCTTGGAGTGGTGATCGAAGTTGGAGCCGGAAACCCATTCACCAACATGAGCTTGATGTCTTTGTTTTGTATAGCTCCTTGATGACTTGTCCTTCCTTTCCGAATCCTTGCTTCTGCAAGAGGTTCTTCGTTCATAACGATCATCTCTACTCCTTCCCTCCCTTGGAGGTGATTCTTCTCTTTTGGTTCTCCTTTTAGGTGATTTTTCTCTTCTTTTGTAGGGAGCCGTACACTCATTGGAATAGTGTCCGGGTCTTCCACAATTGTAGCAACTATGCTCACGACTAGAAGATCTTTTGTCGTTGTAGGACCTTGACTTGGAACTTCTTTCTTTGCTTCTACTCTTGTAGAACTCGTTGAAGTTCTTCACCATTAGGCTCAATTCTTCATTGAAGGCTTGTTTCTCATTTGATGATGTAGGAGCATCACATGAGGCTTTGTAAGCACCACTAGACTTGTTGTGAAGCTCTTCTTTATCCTTGAGTGACATCTCATGAGCAACAATTCTTCCAATGACTTCGGTTGGCTTGAGATCTTTGTAATTGGGCATCATTTGGATCAAAGTGCACACGGTATCATATTTTCCATCCAAGGCTCTTAGGATCTTCTTGATGATGAATCTGTCCGCCATCTCTTCACTTCCTAAGCGGGCAATCTCATTTGTGATGAGAGCAATCCTAGAGTACATTTCAGCGACACCTTCACCATCCTTCATTTTGAACTTGTCAAGCTGACTTTGAAGCACATCCAATTTGGATTCCTTGACAGAGTCGGTACCTTCATGCATATCAATCAAAGTATCCCAAATTTCCTTAGCATTCTCAAGAAGGCTGATTTTGTTGAATTCTTCAGGGCACAATCCGTTGAAGAGGATATCGCAAGCTTGAGCATTGTATTGCAGCATCTTCAATTCTTCCGCGGTCGCTTCATGATTAGGTTCTCTCCCATTGAAGAATTCACCTTGCAAGCCAATACACACAATAGCCCAAACGGCGGGGTTATGTCGAAGAATAGGAATTTTTATATTATGCTTCCAACTAGCAAAATTAGTACCATCAAAGTAACGACCTCTACGGTGGTAATTTCCCTTGCTAGATGCCATACTCTCCTAGGTTGTGAAACCAATGCTATGATCACCAAAGCTATGGAAATCAAAGCAAATGGAGACCAAGGCTCTGATACCACTTGTAGGATCGAGAGTATGTCTAGAGGGGGGGGGGGTGATTAGACTACTTGACCAAATAAAATCTAGCTTTTTCCCAATTTGAAGTCTTGGCAGATTTTAGCAACTTAGCACAAGTGTAGGACCTTGAAGTATGTCTAGAGGGGGGGGGGGGGGTTATTAGACTACTTGACCAATTTTAAACTTAACCTTTTCCCAATTTTAGGCTTTGGCAGATTTTAGTTATCTTTGAGCAAGTCAAGCAATCTTCACGCAATTCAAGCAAGCATGCAAAGAGTATATAGGCAGCGGAAAATAAAGCATGCAACTTGCAAGAATGTAAAGGGAAGGGTTTGGAGAATTCAAACGCAATTGAAGATACAGATGTTTTTGTCGTGGTTCCGATAGGTGGTGCTATCGTACATCCATGTTGATGGAGACTTCAACCCACGAAGGGTAACGGTTGCGCGAGTCCACGGAGGGCTCTACCCATGAAGGGTCCACGAAGAAGCAACCTTGTCTACCCCACCATGGCCGTCGCCCATGAAGGACTTGCCTCACTAGCGGTAGATCTTCACGAAGTAGGCGATCTCCTTGACCTTACAAACTCCTTGGTTCAACTCCACAATCTTGTCGGAGGCTCCTAAGTGACACCTAGCCAATCTAGGAGACACCACTCTCCAAGAAGTAAGAAATGGTGTGTTGATGATGAACTCCTTGCTCTTGTGCTTCGAATGATAGTCTCCCCAACACTCAACTCTCTCTCGTAGGATCTGGATTTGGTGGAAAGAATATTTGAGTGGAAAGCAACTTGGGGAAGGCTAGAGATCAAGATTCATATGGTTGGAATGGAATATCTTGGCCTCAACACATGAGTAGGTGGTTCTCTCTCAGAACTGGTAAGTTGGAAGTGTAGGTTTGTTACGATGGCTCTCTCCACGAATGAAGAGGAGGTGGAGGGGTATATATAGCCTCCACACAAAATCTAACCGTTACACACAATTTACCAAACTCGGTAGGACCGAATCATCAAACTCGGTCGGACCGATTTAGTAAACCTAGTGACCGTTAGGGTTTTTGGTGGGACCGATATGCAACTCGGTAGGACCGATATAGTTAGGGTTAGGGCATAACGTAATCTCTGTGAGACCTATTACACAAACTCGGTGAGACCAAATTTGGTAATTAGCTAACCAGAGAGTTGGTCAGGTAAACTCGGTGGGACCGATTCGCTCTTTCGGTGAGACTGAAAAGTTACGACAGGGAAACAGAGAGTTTACATTGTAATCTCGATGGGACCAATCGCTCACTTCGGTTAGACCGAAACATTACGAAGGGAAACAGAGAGATTACAATCCCATCTCGGTGAGACCGAGATCCCTATCGGTGAGACCGATTTGCCTAGGGTTTGTGGCAGTGGCTATGACATTTGAACTCGGTGGCGCCGGATAGAAAGAATAGGTAGGACCGAGTTTGACTTTAGGTTTAGGTCATATGTGGATGTGAGAAAGTAGTGGAGGGTTTTGGAGCATATCACTAAGCACATGAAGCAAGAGGCTCATTAAGCAACACCTCGTCCCTCCTTGATAGTATTGGCTTTTCCTATAGACTCAATGTGATCTTGGATCACTAAAATGTAAAATGTAGAGTCTTGAGCTTTTGAGCTTGAGCCAATCCTTTGTCCTTGATCTTTTGAGGGATCCACTTTCACCATCCATGCCATGCCATTCATTGAGCTTTCCTGAAATATTTGTCTTGGAATAGCATTAGCTCAATGAGCTATATGTTGTTATGAATTACCAAAACCACCTAGGGATAGTTGCACTTTCAATCTCCCCCTTTTTGGTAATTGATGACAACATATAGATCACAGCTTCGGCAAATGATAATGAAATTTGAAAAACATCGTCGCTTTGAGAAGTATGTGATAAGCAAGAGCTCCCCCTAAATTTGTGCATATTATGATTTGCTTTGGACTGCAAATGCACAAGGAATTAGGCTCATGGGTTACTCTTCCATGTCAAATACATCTTGGTGGAGCGCTCAAAATAACAGAGATTGAATACATGCACTCATCACCAAGCAAAGTGAATGACCATATAAGGATAAGTAAGATAATATCATAACGAGCATAAGTGTAGCTTATGATCAAACACATGATCATCAATGTCTCACAGGTAATTGCATATTATCTCAAGCAATCAAAAGCAAACGAAGTTCAACCAAGAAGACAAGAGAGAACAAAAGCAAATCTCTCTCTCTCTCTCTCAGCCTACGATCTATACATTTTTCTCCCCCTTTGGCAACAAGTTACCAAAAAGTTCCTAGAAAATGCATAGGACTATATCGTCTCTCAGGCTTGGTCTTCTGATGGTGGTGTCCGGAGAACTCCAAGAACGAAGGCTTCTGTCGGTGTTGAAGGAGCTGAAGGAGTTGGTCTTTGGAGATGGTGGTATTTGGAGCTGTAGCCGGAGCCGATGAAGTGACACGGTGTCTTGTCTTGGCTCTGCGGCTGATCTGTGAGCTCGTGGGACTCTGGCAAATGCATCGCTTGTTGTCCTGCCCTTCCTCTCACATATGTCATCCTGTAGCTGCTCCACAGTGGCCAGAATCTCGATTACTTTGACATCAAGATCATAGAATTTTTGTTCCATGATTCTTTCCGAGCTCTCCGATTTTGAATTAGGGTGGCCAACCCCTTCTCAATCCATGAGTTGATGCTATCAAGTAACCAAGCTGCTCCTTCTTGTTCTTGAGAAAGTAATCAGATGCCTCTGCTTGAGTTGGCATCTTGGCAGCCTTCTCTTTCCTTGCTTTCTCCTTCTTCTCTTGCGCTTGTACTGATGATGGTTCATTCTCAGTCATGACAACTTGATTGTCCTCAAAGTCGATAGAGAACCATGTGTTCCTTATCCAGAGATACTTTCCTGTGCCCATCTTTGAGTTAATCAACTCCACGAATCTGTGGGGCATATCCACAACTCCTCTTACAGTCTGCTGCTGTCCTCTTGATAGTTTCAACTATGAGGCTCATGACTTTGAATTTCTGAGGCACATCAAAAATGTGAAGCAAATTGATTGCATGCCCTCTGATCATGTTGTGGTCACCTGATTTGGGTAACAGAGTGTGCATTAGGATCCAGTTGATCGTAGGCAGTCCTGACAGGAGAAAATGAACTGATCCAAAATTGAAAGACTCAAGTGCATCATTAGGTATCTCCTTGCTCTGTGACATCGAGTTGTGACCCATCTTCTTCTTGGCATAAATGTCCAAGTCATCTTCATTTTCCTTTGGGGCATTGATCAGACTTGCCCATTCCTCTATGGTTGACTGGTATCTCGTTCCTTCTGACATCCAAACTATCCTGCCATCTGGATAGAAATGTGATGTGGAGTAGAATTGCATTATGAGCTCATCATTCTAATTTGTGAGCTTCTGCCCAACAAAATCTGCAACTCCACAAGCACTGAAGCTGTCATACACTCCAGGATAGTGTTCTACATTCTCCTGAATGTAGGTCCAGTGGACCCACCTCATATCACAAACTATGGGCTTCTTATCCGATAAGATGGTCTCATAGAAGTCCTGCTGCTCATTGGTGTGGAACCTATAATCTACATCAGTCCTTCTCCTGGTGGCATATGGATCTGACTCTCTCCATAGCCTCAACCCTTGATCTCTCCTGATCTTCATGTTCTCAGCCGCAGGATGAGCATCATTGTGGTCTGGAATCTTGGGCTTGAGCTTCCTTAGGACCTGCCCTTCTTCATCTTCCTCAGCATCAACCTCATGCATTGGGGCCTTGTTCTTCTTAGCTACCGGTATACTCCTGGTATTCCTCTTTGGTGCACTCTTGGGCTTGGGGGCAGCTTTGGGCTTTGAAGTTGCAGCCCCTGACTTTATGGCATCACCCATCAGCTTTTGTGCCTTGGGTGCTGGCTCAGCAACCTCTTCTTCTTCCTCTTCCTCAATCATAGAAGGCTTCCCAATCACTCTGGCCATGGTCTTCTTGACCCTTTCCTTTCATTTCTTTCCTTCAGCAGCAGCAGGTTCTTTGGGTTGGGATTACAAAGAAGCTTGAGTGGAGACTCTGGCTTTGGACATTGGTTGCTACCTGCTGGCCTTTTGATCTTCATTCCAGGCTTAACTTCTTTGTTGAGCTGTACTCCTTCTTGAGCACTTTCTTCTTTGAACTGGCCTCATCCTCACCGCCACATAATCCTCATCCTCGAATCTGAGGTCTTCTTCTTCCTTGTCCTTGTGGCAGCCTTGGGCAAGTTCTTTGGGAGTGCTTCTGCTCCCCTCATCTCGAGCTGCTAGAGGGACTAGTGCCCTCACTCATGTGAATCTGCTCTTGACACATTACAGGCTGTCACTTTGGTCTGACATTCTGCTCACACTGACTGCTGACCCTGTGAATAGTTATAGATGAGGTAGGGTGGATGAGCATCACAAAATGCAGATATTTTTGCAGAAGAATGATTCAAAAAACTTAGTTTTAGTTTTCCACAGAAAGTATTTCAGATCTGCCGATTTTTAAACTCGGTGATACCGAAGCAGTTTTGGAACCTAAACTAGTGACCTCGGTCAGACCGAGTCACAGTTCGGTGGCATCAAGACTGCTAGGGTTTCACAAAGTTCTAAATCGGTCACACCGATTTGTAATTCTCAGTCAGACCGAGACTTACTAGTGCAATGGCGTTAGCCAAATCGATGGGACCGAGTTTTTCAACTCGGTGGGTCCGAGATGGTTTCGACGGAAACCTAACCCTAAATTTTCGAATCACAAATGTTCTAAGGATTGTTTTCACTGGATAGAAGTGTTTCAATCGTGGCAAGATGCATTACGTACACAATGTGCTGAGAATCGGACGAGGATAGCACCGTGATCGAGTTCATACCCTAGTTCGGCGGTGAACTCGCTACGGCGGCAACGACGGAGAAGAATCCCGTTGACGGCGGCGGAGACCAGCGACAGGAGGCGGCTGGCGACGAAGTCGACGATCCGTAGACCTAGTAGGCAGAGCGAGCTATGCGTGGGCGAGGAGTTTCAGAGATATTTTTCCAAAAAATTTCCCGTGTGAATATATAGCCCGACACTGTCGGTGTGACCGAGTTGAACAACTCGGTGGCACCGAGATGCATAACTGCGATTCTGACAACTCGGTGTGACCGAAAAGTTCAAATCGGTTGCACCGAGATTGAAAACCTAGATCGACTTAGTAATCTCAGTATGACCAAAATGGAGGAATCGGTCAGACCGAAAATCACAAAGAAGTTTTTGAAGTTTAAGTCTATGACGAATCGGGGACTCCGAGTGCTCCTCACACAGAGTGGTTCAAATCTGACTTGATCAAATTTTGTGATGTAGCATGAATAGAGTTTGAGACGAGAAAAGCATAGATAGATAGAGAAGGTTCTTAGGCCTTCTTGTCCATCCACTTGGCCAAATAGAAAGAAACCAATCAATCAAAACAACAAGTGGATGTCCTTGAACGAGTAAAATATGCAACCAACATGCTCACTCAATAAAATGACAAATGAAATATGTGCCAAAGCATACACAACCAATTCTAGCATCTATCAAACAATAGGCGATGACTAGGTCATCTATATATGAGTATATTGACTTAGGAGTCAAATGAGAACATTTGATCATAGGTCATACTCATCGTTTAAGCTCAAGTGGGGTTTCCACTTTTACATAAAGCATTTATGTGTTCGCATCTTTAGAGTTGCTTTGACTCAATTCTTAGAGTTAAGCTCCCCCTAGATGTGAGATCCCCCCTTAGAGGGATAAACTAACCTTGGGTTTTGTCGATGATGACTTCATGTAGGTGTTGAGGATGCGGATGCTCAATGTTGATGTAGATCTTTTGGAGCAATCCTTTGGAGTGAGTTGCACTTTCAATACCTACACTAGTTAGTCCCACAAGGAACAAACAAGAATATCCATAGACATAGAGTGATGCACACACAAAATGATATCCATGAAAACATTAGGTTACCTTGTCCCTTGCCTTACCAACATGAGGGTTTGTGACTCCTTGAACTAGTGCAAGATATGGAAGTTGATTGCACTTGTCCTTGCCATAATGATATGAGTGAAAAATGTTGGCGGAGTCACCCTCAAGAACTCTCTAGTTCTTGTTCGGGATCCACATCATCTTGACGGGAATCCTTGGTGTAGTAGTTGTGATTGATGAAGTAGAACTTGACGTAGTCTTGGGAACCCACTTGACCAAGGCCTTAGGTGCTTCTTCAAATGCATCAATCTCTTCTTGAAGCTTGTCCTTGCCTTTGTTCTTGTGGTCTTGTGGTGGAAGATCATCTTGTGCTTGTGTTCCCTTGAAGGAAGTAGGATCATACTTCTCTTGTTGAGGAACAAACTTCGTCTTGGGGTATTGATCTTCTTCCCACTCAACTCCATTGGCATTGAACTTTCGTTCAAAATCAACACCTTGATTCTTCCGGTGCCTTCCTTGATGCGTACAATTTCCTCAAATTGCTTACTCCCGGCAAGGCTCTTGTATACACCTTTCTCTATAATTCCCTTCAGTAAGCTGTTTTCTTGCTCAAGTGTAACTTGGCTAAGAGAATCATTAGTGGAATCAAGAGAACTACTAGAAGCAACAGTATTGGGTTTAGCAATGTTATTGTTACTACTAGAAGAAGAATCTTTCTTGTTCTTTTTACTAGACTTGACTTGAGGCATGTAAGTAGATAAGAGTAAACGCTTGGCAATGTAAGAAGAACTTTTCTTACGAAGATCATCATTGATCGCTCTTAGGAACTCATGCTCTTGCTCACGATTGAGCTTTTCAAAGCGTAACTTCTCATGAACCCTTAAAAGTTCTCGATGATCTTCGAAGATAGTTTCATGAGCTAACTTAAGAGTGTTTAGTTCTTTAGTTAGACGCTCAATTTTCTCCTTATCATTGTCATTCGTTTCATCTTGATTAGCATGATTAATTGACGTTTCATCATAGTATTCATCACTAGAGTTGTCAACAAGTAAATCATCATCATCTAGCAAGTCATCTTCATCACTATTAAAATCAACATACTCGGGGTGTGTTACCTTAGGACCTTTGGCCATGAAGCATCTTCCAATTCCTTCATTTGGTGATTCAAATATGTCGTAGGAATTGGTTGACACAAGTGCTAAATCGGCACCACCTTCATCTTGAGTGTGTTCGGAGTCGGAGTGATAGCTTCTCTTGGAGTGATTGTCGGAATCGGAGCCGGATACCCATTCACCAACATAAGCTTGATGTCTTCGTTTTGTGTAGCTCTTTGATGACTTGTCCTTCCTTTCCGAGTCCTTGCATCTCCGTGAGGGTCTTCGTTCATAACAATCATCTCTACTCCTTCTCTCTCTTGGTGGTGATTCTTCTCTTCTACTTCTTCTCTTGGAAGATTCTTCTCTTCTTTTGTAGGGTGCCGTACACTCATTGGAATAGTGTCCGGGTCTCCCACAATTGTAGCAATTGCGCTCTCGACTGCAAGATCTTTTGTCATTGTAGGACCTTGACTTGGAGCTTCTTTCTTTGCTTCTACTCTTGTAGAATTTGTTGAAGTTTTCACCATTAAGCTCAATTCTTCATTGAAGGTTTGTTTCTCACATGATGATGTGGGGGCTTCACATGAGGCTTTGTAAGCACCACTTGACTTGTTGTGAAGTTTCTCCTTATCCTTGAGTGACATCTCATGAGCAACAATTATTCCAATGACTTCCGTTGGCTTGAGATCTTTGTAATTTGGCATCATTTGGATCAATGTGCGCACGGTATCATATTTTCCATCCAATGCTCTTAGGATCTTCTTGATGATGAATCTTTCGGTCATCTCTTCACTTCCTAAGCCGGCAATCTCATTTGTGATAAGAGCAAGCCTATAGTACATTTCAGCGACACCTTCACCATCCTTCATTTTGAACTTGTCAAGCTGACTTTGGAGCACATCCAACTTGGATTCCTTGAAAGAGTCGGTACCTTCATGCATATCAATCAAAGTATCCCAAATTTCCTTTGCATTCTCAAGACGGCTGATTTTGTTGAATTCTTGAGGCACAATCCGTTGAAGAGGATATCACAAGCCTGGCGTTGTATTGCAACATCTTCAACTCTTCCGCACTAGCTTCACGGTTCGGTTCTCTCCCATCAAAGAATTCACCTTGCAAGCCAATACACACAATAGCCCAAGCAGCGGGTTTATGTCCGAGAATATGCCATCAAAGTAAGGACCTCTACGGTGATAATTTCCCTCGCTAGACGCCATACTCTCCTAGGTTGTGAAACCAAGGCTATGACCACCAAAAGCTATGGAAATCAAAGCAAATAGATATCAAAGCTCTGATACCACTTGTAGGACCTTGAAGTATGTCTAGAGGGGGGGGGGGGTGATTAGACTACTTGGCCAATTAAAAACTTAACCATTTCCCAATTTTAGACTTTGGCAGATTTTAGTTATCTTTGAGCAAGTCAAGCAATCTTCACGCAATTCAAGCAAGCATGCAAAGAGTATATAGGCAGCGGAAAATAAAGCATGCAACTTGCAATAATGTAAAGGGAAGGGTTTGGAGAATTCAAACGCAATTGGAGACACATATGTTTTTGTCGTGGTTCCGATAGGTGGTGCTATCGTACATCCACGTTGATGGAGACTTCAACCCACGAAGGGTAGCAGTTCTTGCGAGTCCACGGAGGGCTCCACCCACGAAGGGTCCACGAAGAAGCAACCTTGTCTATCCCACCATGGCCGTCGCCCACGAAGGACTTGCCTCACTAGCGGTAGATCTTCACGAAGTAGGCTGTCGGTGTACTAAAGTAGGGGTACCTTAGTACCCCGAACTTGTCTGCACGGCGATCGCGGCGTCCAGCGGCAAGCCTTGCCGAGCGTCGCCAAGACCCTCCGCAGCCATTACGAAGGCAAGACCCGACAAGAGGAGCTTGTCGGGAAGGCCTCTCTAGGCGAGATAAGGTCCCGACAAGTGGAGCTTGTCGGAAAACCACTCGAACACGCGAAGACAAGGCCCGACAAGAGGAGCTTGCCGGGAAGGCCGGGCGCGACAAGTCTCCGGGCGCGACAAGGATCCGACGGCAAAAGGCGCTTGCCACGGCATGCATCTCCTCCGTCTCCGCTCCAGCTCACCCAGCGGCGTGTCGCCATGCAGGACCGTCCATGGGCGCGGGTCGAGCAGGCTGCAGCCAGCGGAGAGCAGCGATGGCGGCGCCGAGGATCGCCATCGTGGCGGCGGAGGCGCACTGACGGTCTCTGTTACCTTTGTTTGGGCGACAACGACAGGCATTTATTGCTTTTGTCCCTTGCCGTCGAGTTAGGTATTTTTGCACCGTACCTTTGTTCAAGTAGGTGTACCAACCCCTGTCTTTACGTTTGTACCCCCGCCTATGTTGCCACCTGTCGGAGACCCCTTGAGCATATAAAAGGAGGCCCGAGTGCAACGTAGAGGAGGTTCCGCAGGTTGGCCAGGGTTTAGTTCATTCGAGTGGCCATAGACTAGATACATTCACGCTAGGTTTTGTAGCTCGCATTGCTCCCTAGCAAGAACACAATAGATCAAACAGGCAGCAGTAGGAGTTTTATCTCTCCGGAGAGCTCCGAAGCTGGGAAAACCGCCCGCGTGCACCGCCTCGATCCACTCTTCGTGCGACCTCCGCCCCCCTCCGAACCACAAAGGGACCCGCTCCGCCGGGCCCCATAGGTGTCCGTGGGTACGATCAGCCGCCCGACATCTCTGGCGCGCGCTGGTAGGCGTCGAGGCCGTGAGAATCCGATTCCGGCGTTCACGCAGGCAGCGTCATCAACATCTTCCTCAACATGCCACCAAAGAAGAAGGCTTGGCGGCAGCGAGCCGTCGCGTCGTACCCACCCTCACCACAGCAAGCGGGTGGCGGTGCAGACGCCGGCGGAGGAACGGGCGTCGGCGAAGGTGCTCGCGACGTTGCCAAGTCCAAGGACAAGGCACCGCAAACCTCGGCGTCGCGCATCCCCAGCGCCCATCTCAAGAACGCGGGACCAACAACGTCATGGCGTTCACAACGCCATCGTTAGATTGGATCGAGACCCTCAAGACCAGCATACTGGCGCCAACATGCTGTACGAGTGAGATACGGCCGCCCGGACGGGCGCGCTCCTTCTAACGAGGTTAGAAGTCCGGCGCGTCCGCTCCTCGCGCCGTTCTCCAATGCCACCTACTACTCCAGCGAAGCTCTGGCGAGAGCTCAAATGCTCTCGACTACCCTCCAACGGCCGACAAAATTGACGAGTGGAGGGCCACTATCGAGCCTCATCGGCTTTGCCAGCAGCGGCGCTCGCGACAACTAACGCCATCGTTGCAGCGGTGAGGCGGCGAGGCACGAGCCGGTGGCGGCGACATCGCCGAAGGTGCAACCACCGTGCATTCTCCGCCAAGAAGGCCAAGATCGCCGACTCACCGGATCCACCTCGGCAGCGACTCCGCTGCGTCGTCGGATCCGCGAACCCCGCGATCAGCGCCAAGTTCTTCATGGCGACAACAAGAGGGCGCTCGAACTGCATCAAGCATCGAAGAGAAGCGCGGCGTCAATTCGACAAAGCGCCTTTGGGTCTTCTGTTGACATGCACGCGCCCGGAGGCGAGGCGACTTGCCGTCAGACGGTAGGTTGCCCTGCGTTCACTCGTGAGCTGCGGCAAGTCCGATGGCCCAGCCAGAAAAACTTCAAACCAGGCGTGCCGGAGAAATGCGATGGCGGGGCGCATCCGTCGGAGTTCCTCGGCATCTACACCATCACGGTGCGAGGCTGCGGGGGCGGGGCGACAAGATCCTCGCCAACTACTTCCGCTGCGTGTTCAAGCCCAACGTCGAGATCTGGCTCATGCACTTGCCGGACAGCTCCATATCCTCTTGGGCAGACCTGTGCCATCAGTTTGTTGGCGCCTTCACAGGTGGCCACAAACCTCACGGCCAAGAGAGTGACCTTCACTTGCTCGCCCAAAAGGAAGGAGAGTCCCTGCGCAAGTCATTCAGAGATTCAGCCGTGTGCACTACAACATCCCGAGCGTCCACCCTGCGCGGTGATCAGCGCATTTCATCGAATGTGCGGAACCGCGAGATGAGGAGGAGATGGCGATGAGCAAAGTCAAGGGCGTCGGTGATCTATGCGCCTTGGCCGACAAGTGTGCACGCTACCGAGGAAGGAGAGACTCGGGAGAGGATGCGAAGCAGGATCGGCGGTGATGACACCGCCCCGGCAAAGAAGGGCCGGCGGCGAGGCAACAGGAAGAAGAAAAGCAGAGAAGTGCTAGCTGTCGAGCAGTCCGGCAACGGAGGCGGCGACAAGAACGCCAAGGTTGTTGGCTCCGACAAGGAGGTTGCCGCTAACGCCAACCACCAGTCGGTGGCGGCCGCCGACAAGGAGGACAGCTCCGCCAAGCAGTACTGCAAGATCCACCGCACCAAGGGCCACGATCTCCAGAGCTGCAAGAAGGTCGAGCAGCTCGTCGAGCAGCAGAGAGCTGAGTACGAGCGACGCGACAAGGAGAAGGCCGAGGAAGGTGCTTTGGGGAGCAAGCAAGAAGCGTCCGGCGGGGAGGGCCGCGACAAAGTCAAGCGGCGACAAGGAGATCGACCTCCCGGCGCGACAAGGATGAAGATGATGACGGCAGCGAAGATATGGAAGGCGACAACGCCCGGCGAGCAGGAGTTTCAAAGCCACGGAGGTTCTCTGCGTTGACGGAGGTGCTTCCTGCATACCTCCCACCGCCAACTCAAGCAATGGATGCGGGAGGTCAATGCAGCGGAACCATCCATAGAGTCACGCAGGCCTCTGAAGTGGTCCAGCACGCCTATCATTTTTGATATTGAGGACCACCACGATCGCATAACTGCGGTCGGGTGCACCGATGTTGGTCTCTCCAACCATCCGCAACCTCAAGGTCACAAAATGTTAGTTGACGGCGGGGCGGCTTGAATCTGATCTCCTCCGCGGTGCTCCGGAAGCTTCAAATCCTGACAATGAGCTCGAAGAGACCAGAACCTTCCAAGGAATCAATCCGGGAAGGAGCAAGCGAAGGGAACATTACGTTGCGGTCACATTTGGCAGCGAGCTGAACTTCAGGGGTGAGAGGGTTACATTTGGCGTTGCCGATTTCCCATTGCCTTACAATGGGATACTTGGCCGTCCGGCACTCGCCAAGTTCATGGCGGCCTCTCACTCGCCTACAACCTTCTCAAGATGCGGGCCCGATAAAGCGTCATCTCTGTCCATGGCGACAAGAAGGATGCCCTTATCTGTGCCGACAAGATCTTCCGGACGCAGCAGCCGCAACAGATTGCCGAGACACTTGCCGCTGAAGCTCCCGGGGGGAAGAAGACCAAGTCCAAGTCCGGCAAGGGCTCTGATGCTCACTCCGGCAAGCGCACCTCTTCGGAGTGCTGCGCTACCGTCGAGGACGCACCATCGAGCTCCACCGACAAGTGCAAGAAGATAGCAGCTCCGCCGAAGACCAAGAAGGTGCCCGCTAAGGAGCACGGCACTGGTGGTACCTTCACCATCAGTGCCTCTCTCGACCCCAAATAGGAAGGCGCGCTCGTCGCTTTCCTGCGGGCGAATGTCGACGTGTTTGCATGGCAACCGTCTGATATCCTCGGTGTTCCCAGGAAAGTGATTGAGCACCGCCTGGCCATTTGTCCTCATGCGCGGCCCCTCAAGCAAAGAGTCAGGAGGCAAGCAGTGGAGCGCCAAGAATTCATAGCTGAAGAGATCAAGAAACTGGAAGGAGCAGGCCTTGTCAGAGGAGTACTCCATCCTACGTGGTTGGCCAATCCTGTAAATGCATAAAGCAAATGGGAAATGGAGGCTTTGTATTGACTTCACGGATGTTAATAAAGCTTGTCCCAAAGATCCATTTCCCTTGCCGCGCATTGACCAGATTGTTGACTCCACGGCCGGATGTGATTTGCTCTCGTTTCTTGATGCCTACTCAGGATACCATCAGATCTTCATGGCTGAAGAAGATGAGGAGAAGACCGCATTCATCACACCATGTGGCACATCTTTGTTTCATACGGATGCCTTTCGGTTTGAAGAATGCTGGTTCAACATTTGCAAGGGTAGTCCATGGCGCTTTTGAGCCGCATAAGCATACGAAATGTAGAAGCCTCTGAGGGATGACATAGTGGTCAAGAGCAGGGACAAAGCAACTCTGGTTCAAGATCTGGGCCGAGACCTTTGCAAATCTGCGCCAAGATAAACCTCAAGCTCAACCCCGAGAAGTGCGTGTTTGGAGTCCCTTCCGCAAGCTTCTCGGGTTCTTCGTGTCTCGGCGAGGATTGAGGCAAATCCCGACAAGATCAAGGCCATTGAGCGGATAGAAGCACCAAAAGCGCGTCAAGGATGTACGAAGACTTGCGGTTGCGTGGCTGCTCTCGGCAGGTTTATTTCTAGGTCTGCTTTGGCGCATACCGCCATTTTCAAGATTTTGAAAAAGGCAGGTCCGATAAAATGGACTCCGAAGCGGAGGCTGCGCTGCAGGACTTAAAGAGATACATCCTCTACTCCAACACTTGTCGCACCTAGGCCACAAGAGAAGTTGCTGCTATATATAGCGGCAACCAATCAAGTGGTTAGCGCTGCGTTAGTGGCGGAGAGGGAGGCGGATGACGAGCCAGCAACCATGGCAAGCACATTCAGCGACAAGCAGGGGGCTTCGCCGACGAGCTCTGGTCCCGACAAGGACGAGTCCGCGAAGACACAAGAACAGATACAGAAAAGGATGGTGCAGCGCCCAGTTTACTTTGTCAGTTCCCTCCTGCGAGGGGCTAGGTCAAAAGGTACTACGGTGTGCAAAAACTGCTTTCGGCCTCCTCATGGCCTCGAGAAAGCTGCGCCATTACTTCCAAGCACATGAGATCACAGTTGTCACTCACTTTCCCTGAAGAGGATCTGCGAGAATCCGAGCGGCAGGCGGGATTGTCGAGTTGGCCTTTGGGCTGTCAAGCTTTGGTCTTAAGTTTGAAAGCACATCA
Source organism: Aegilops bicornis (assembly GCA_021605145.1). NCBI lineage: Eukaryota > Viridiplantae > Streptophyta > Magnoliopsida > Poales > Poaceae > Aegilops > Aegilops bicornis. The sequence goes on along the minus strand of CM038670.1, from coordinate 572,781,050 downwards.
ACTATCCAAAGCGAGCCTTGGCGAGTTCATAGCAGAATGGACTCCAATGCCGGATGAAGAGATTAGGAGGCGAGCATTCCCGTCAAAGAAGCAAGCAAAGAGTGGCTGATGTACTTTGATGGTGCCTTCTCGCTGCAAAGGCGCCCGGTGCGGCGTGCTGCTTATCGCACCCACGGAGAGCACCTCAAATGCGTCGTCCGGATGCACTTTCCCAAGGAGCAAGTGACAAACAATCTTGTAGAGTATGAAGGTTTGCTTGCCGGTCTCGGAGATCGCCGTGGACCTTGGGATCAAGAAGCTTATTGTCGGGGTGACTCGCAACTCGTCGTCCGCCAAGTCAACAAAAGATTACGAGTCCATTGATGGAAGCCTCGTTGATGAAGTGAGGAAGCTAGAAGAGCACTTTGACGGCTGCAAATGGAACATGTTCCAAGAGCTCGAGAATGATATTGATGGCCATACTGTCAAAGTGCGCTGGCGCTTAAGCTACACAATGGAACCGAGGACTTTCGTGCTCAAGATGACTCGATAACCCGTAACACCATCGGCCGGACAAAGCAAGAAGAGGAAGTTGGCCTCTGGTGACTACTTTCCGACGAGCTTCCGTGGCCGTCGTTGCAAAGGTCCCCAAGATCAACACCAGCAGTCTTTGAGGCGATCTGCTCCGATAGACCCGAGGTTTGTTTCGTTGAAGCGGGCGCTCCCGACAAGTCTTGCTCCGGCAAGCAGCCGGGAACATCTAACTCGGCGAGCCACCGGCTCTTGCCGTAGAAGCTGATTTTCCCACAATGGCAGATGAGCCTTTAGTCCTTGTTGTCGAGCCACAAGCTCCGGCATGGGCGCAGCAGATTGTCCATTTCCTTGAGACAGGAGAACTTCCGAAGAAGCGGGAAGAAGCGGAAAGAGTAGCCCGGCGGTCAAGTATGTACCAGTTTGTCGACAAGACATCTTGCATGTAAGAAGACTCAACAGTGTGAAATTGAAGTGTATTCCCAGGGAAGATGGACAGAAGCTGTTGGCAGAGATACATGGAGGCATATGTGGTCACCACATCGGCGCAAGAGCACTTGCCGGCAAAGCTTTCCGGCAAGGTTTCTTCTGGCCGACAGCCCTCCAGGATGCAACTGCACAAGTAACCAAGTGTGAAGCGTGCTAGTTCCATTCCAAACAGATACACCTGCCAGCTCAAGCTCTCCAGACGATCCCTTTATCCTGGCCATTTTCGGTCTGGGGGCTCGACATCCTCGGCCCCTTCCCCCGAGCTGTCGGGGGCTTTGAGTACTTATACGTCGCCATCGACAAGTTCACAAAGTGGCCGGAAGTGGAAGCGATGAGGAAGGTCACAGCCACGGTCGGTGATCAAGTTCTTGGTCGATTGTTTGCCGTTTCGGAATCCCTAACAGGATCATCACCGACAACGGCACACAATTCCGCAATCGCACCTTCATGCGATGCGTCCAAGACCTTGGCGCCAAGGTCTGCCGCTTCCGTTGCTCACCCGAGAAGCAGCGGTCAAGCGAAAAGGCGAACGCTGAAGTGCTGCGCGGACTCAAGACCAGAACTTTCGACAGGCTGCACAAGTGCGGAAGAAACTGGATCGAGGAGCTGTCGGTGGTTCTTTGGTCGATCAGAACGACACCAAATCAAGCCACTGGCCAAGCACCCTTTGCTCTAGTCTATGGAGCAGAGGCAGTTCTCCCCACGGAACTCGTATACGGGTCGCCTCGAGTGCTCGCTTATGATGAGTTTGAGCAAGAGCAGCTGCGACAAGATGACGCTACCGCTCCTTGAGGAGGATCGTCTTGAGCTGCTTTGTCTGAGCCGCTCGCTACCAGAGCCTGCGTCGCTACCATGGCCGCAGGGTTAATGCGAAGTCTCGAGGAAAGGCGACCTTGTTCTTGGTAGCGTTCAATTTGCCAAGAATTCAAACAAGTTGACGCTGAAGTGGGAAGGCCCCTATCGGGTGAAACGAGTCACTAGGCCTGGCGCTGTCCGCCTTGAGACCGAAGATGGCATTCCGGTGAGCAACTCCTGGAACTTTGAGCATCTTCGTAAGTTTTACCCATAAAGAAGCGCGGTTGTCGGAACCGTTCGGCAACCACCTTTGTACAAGTCTTGCCGCTGTTGCATGTAATCCTTCATTACAAAGCCGGGCGAGACCCGTGCATCGATAAAGCCCATGTGTTGCGCACAACCCGTCAAGTTCATGCTTTCATCAAGTTATTGCATGTTTTGGCTAACACTTTGTGCAAAGCAACCACACCGATGGCAGAATCGAGCCACTGGGCTCTATAATGTTATTTCCTCTTCTTTCTCTTGTCGCAAAGAAAGGGAGGCTCCCTCGCCTAAGTTAACCGAGGGAGGAGGAGATAATACTATGGACCAGGAACCGCTCGAGGAAGTTTTGCCTCATCGGGAAGCAAGAAACAGAAAAGCTAAGTTGCCAAAGTTTGAGCAATCAATTTTTAAATTTTCGTTATCTTCCTCGAACGATAGTACTTTGTATGGAAAACACATGTGAGAGGAACCAAACCGTGACTGGTCGCGCCCTTACTTTGTTTCGAGTCCGCTCAACAACTTAAGTGAGCTGCGGCTAGTCCATGACAAGGTTGCTTGTCGGTGGCGACCCTTGACGAACTCTTTGAAGTTCCGCACTTGGCGCTCATGACAAGGGTGCTACTGCCGACAAGTTTCCCTAAATGCGCAGGCGTAAGCGATACAAAGGAAGAAATCAAGTAGAGGAAATAACATTGCATCGATCGATTCAGATCAGTAATAAATTTGTAAAGTTATCTTCCTTGAGCGACGGCGCTTTGTATGAGACACCCGTGCGGCGGAGGAACCAAATCGTGACTGGTCGGCGCCCTTACTTTGTTTGAGTCTGCTCAACAACTTAAGTGAGCTGCGACTAGTCCGCGACAAGGTTGCTTGTCGGTAGCGACCCGCCAGAGCTCTTTGAAGTCCCGCACTCGGCGCCATGACAAGGGTGCTCTTGGCAAACAAGTTTCCACTGAAAAGCGTGGGGTAATAACATACAAAGCCAAGGGTCGAGTAAAGGAAGTGACGTAGCAGATGTTGCCCGAGAATAAAGTTATGTTACAAAGATAACTTATTGCGGCCTTTGGCTAAATCGTCCTCGAACTGAAATAACAGCGAAGAGGAGAAGAAGGCGCGGCACCCAAGCCCGGCAAGCCAGAGTTGCCGGGGCTCGGCAAGCCCGAGGTTGTCGAAGGCTGCGGCAAGCCGAGTTGCCGGGAACTCTGACAAGCCGGGGTTGCGGGGCGCGACAAGCGAGTTGCCGAAGGCTGAGATATCGAGATAAGCCCTTCGCCCTTTTTCAAACATCCCTTTTTCATTAAAACATTCTACTCGGATACGATCCGTGGGGAATGAAAAACATGAAAGAGAGGATTACAAGCTTTAAATGCGGATAAGGCCCAAAGGCTTACAAATTAAAAAGATAAGATGCCCGTAATCCTTTTCCTGTCCCTCTTTCCGGGAGGTAGGTCAAGGAGGCGGGAAGGGCAAAAGAAACGCCTAGGCAGGCTACGGTGCCGAAGACACCAAGAGAACATCCAGGAGCTCCCGAGGGCTTGGCGGAGATGGCAGCGCCGAGGCGGGAGTTCGAAGGCAGGCGGCAGGACGTCAGCACGCTGTCGAGGGCACTACGCCCTCGTACTCCGACTTGACGGCCTTGTCGCCATCCCTCTTCCCCTTCCGCAGCCTCCCTATGCCAGCCGCCCAAGGAGACGACCCCGGGGAGTTCAGGGAGCCGGCGACACGGATGATGGGGTCGCCGGTGACATGCGAAGCGGCGCCCGACAACTAATCGGGCCCGCCAACCTCGTTGTCGCTGTCGCTCCCCTCCTCGTCACTCTCGCTCGAAGGGGAATCTTCGCTGTCGGAGGAGCTGTCCACGCAGCACTTGGCCGCAGTGCCAAGATCCCGAAGACCTTGGCGGAGAGGAGATCACCCTCCATTAACTTAAAATGGAGGGTAAACCCGCCCTCAGGCTGTGGATGCGGGTGAACGTCTTCCACCCACGATCGAGATACATCACATTAGGGGCTGGGAATACAACACGGACTCGCATGCCGCTGATCCCTGACCCCTCATGTGCAATCTCGGTGTCTCGGGCGGATCCGACTCCATTGCGCTGCATAAGCGGAGCTGGAAGCCGGAGGCGACGACGAGGCGCCCAGCGCTGACTGACGAATAACTCACAAGGGTCGTCCCGGTATGGACCGCCCGTGGGGAGGAACCGCCCGGAGGCGGAGGCGGCGCACCGCCCGTCCGCCTCTTCCTCGACCTCGTCCTCGACCTCGTCCTCGACCTCGCCCCTCCCTCTTCCTCTTGGGGCTGGCTCTGCCGCCCGGGCGTGGGGTTGGGAGGAGCGCCTGTCTAGCGGCGACCCTCCCGCCACCGATGAAGAACCAAGGCTCTTTTTCTCCATGGCGAATGAGAGAGAGGGAAGCGGCGAAGAAAGGAGGAGATGGGAGAGTGCGGCCTTCTGCGCTCCCCTTCCGCCCTTTTAAGGAAGCAAGGTGGGGGCTCAACCGCCCGCTCGGCCGAATCAGGGCATAGGAAGAGCAGGGAATCGGGGCCGACCTGCTGCCTCTGCCCAAGACGGCCCAGTTTCCCACTTCCACCGTCCGTGACCCCAAGAGCATGGGAACCACGTGGCGGGGAGGCAAGCGGGGGGCGACGGGTGGAGCGACCCCGCACGCCGCCCACTCCCCCCCAACGACGCCGCAATCGACGCGTCTGGTCTGAGGAGGCAGCGGATCTGGTGGGTTTGGTTTGGACCCAGGCAGCGTGCCGTGCCCTGTTTTGGGCTGGCCCAACAGCCTTTCGGCACCGTGTATGGCCCAGACCCGGGGCTCCTGTCGGTGTACTAAAGTAGGGGTACCTTAGTACCCGAACTTGTCTGCACGGCGATCGCGGCGTCCATGGCAAGCCTTGCAGGCGTCGCCAAGACCCTCCGCAGCCATTACGAAGGCAAGACCCGACAAGAGGAGCTTGTCGGGAAGGCCTCTCTAGGCAGATAAGGTCCCGACAAGAGGAGCTTGTCGGGAAAACCCTCGAACACGCGAAGACAAGGCCCGACAAGAGGAGCTTGCCGGGAAGGCCGGGCGCGACAAGTCTCCGGGCGCGACAAGATCCGGCAGCGGCAAGCGCTTGCCGCAACATGCAGCTCCTCTCCGTGTCCGCTCCAGCTCACCTGGCGACGTGTCGCCACGGGACCGTCCATGGGCGCGTGTCGAGCAGGCTGCAGCCGGCGGAGAGCAGCGATGAGCGGCGGCCGACAGGATCGCCATCGTGGCGGCGGAGGCGCACTGACGGTCTACATTATCTTGTTTGGGCGACAACGACAGGCATTTATTGCTTTTGTCCCTTGCCGTCGAGTTAGGTATTTTTGCACTATACATGTTCAAGTAGGTGTACCAACCCCTGTTTTTACGTTTGTACCCCGCCTATGTTGCCACAGCCGGAGACCCTTGAGCATATAAAAGGAGGCCCGAGTGCAGCGTGAAGGAGGTTCAGCAGTTGGCGAGTTCAGTTCATTCGGCCGCCATAGACTAGATACATTCACGCTAGGTTTTGTAGCTCGCATTGCTCCCTAGCAAGAACACAATAGATCAAACAGGCAGCAGTAGGAGTTTTATCTCTCCGGAGAGCTCCGAAGCTGGGTAAACCGCCCGCGTGCACCGCCTCGATCCGCTCTTCGTGCAACCTCCGCCCCCCTCCGAACCACAAAGGGACCCGCTCCACCGGGCCCCATAGGTGTCCGTGGGTACGATCAGCCGCCCCGACATAGGCTATCTCCTTGCCCTTACAAACTCCTTGGTTCAACTCCGCAATCTTGTCGGAGGCTCCCAAGTGACACCTAGCCAATCTAGGAGACACCACTCTCCAAGAAGTAACAAATGGTGTGTTGATGATGAAATCCTTGCTCTTGTGCTTCAAATGATAGTCTCCCCAACACTCAACTCTCTCTCACGGGATCTGGATTTGGTGGAAAGAAGATTTGAGTGGAAAGCAACAGGGAAGGCTAGAGATCAAGATTCATATGGTTGGAATGGAATATCTTGGCCTCAATACATGAGTAGGTGGTTCTCTCTCAGAACTAGTAAGTTGGAAGTGTAGGTTTGTTCTGATGGCTCTCTCCACGAATGAAGAGGAGGTGAAGGGGTATATATAGCCTCCACACAAAATCTAACTGAGGGAGTCCTGGATTAGGGGGTGTCCGGATAGCCGAACTATCACCGTTGGCCGGACTCCTAGACTATGAAGATACAAGATTGAAGACTTTGCCCCGTGTCCGGATGGGACTTTCCTTGGCGTGGAAGGCAAGCTTGGCGATACGGATATGTAGATCTCCTACCATTGTAACCGACTTTGTGTAACCCTAACCCTATTCGGTGTCTATATAAACCGTAGGGTTTTAGTCAGTAGTACGAACATCATTCATACCATAGGCTAGCTTCTAGGGTTTAGCATCTCTGATCTCGTGGTAGATCCACTCTTGTACTACCCATATCTTCAATATTAATCAAGCAGGAAGTAGGGTGTTACCTCCATAGAGAGGGACCGAACCTTGGTAAACATTGTGTCCCCTGTCTCCTGTTACCATCATCCGTAGACACACAGTTCGGGACCCCCTAACCGAGATCCGCCGATTTTGACACCAACATTGGTGCTTTCATTGAGAGTTCCTGCAATGTCGTCATCCTTAGGCCCGATGGCTCCTTCGATCATCAAAAGCAGCGCGGTCCGGTGAGACTTTTCTCCCGGACAGATCTTCAGATTCGACGGCTTTGCTGCGGGCCAATTCACTTGCCCCTACGGAGCAGATCGAAAGCTACGCCCCACAGCCATCGTGTCAGATTCGGGAGTTTGAACTACACGGCCGACATCCGTGGAGACTTGATCTTCGACGGATTCGAGCCACAGCCAAGCGCGCCGCACTGTCTCGATGGACACGATCTAGCTCTGCTGCCGAACAGTGCCCTGGAGGCCGCACCAGCGTCTGCTCCGACCCTTAGCTCGGAGCCGACTCCGCCGATCAAGCACGAGTGGTTGGACACCGCCTCGGGGGCTACAATCTCTACGGCGATTGAGCCGAACTCCATCCATGTCCTTTGCGAAGACCGTGACTCCAAGGTGTCGGACTCCTCTCCGGACTCCGAACCCTCCGCGCCCACCAATCGAATCCAATTGAGCGTCGGTTATGGAGTTCACTGCCGCGGACATCTTTCAGCACTCGCCCTTTGGCGACATCCTGAATTCACTAAAGTCTCTCTCTTTATCAGGAGAGCCCTGGCCGGACTATGGCCAGGAAGGTTGGGATGCGGACGACGAAGAAATTCAACGCCCACCCACCGCCCACTTTGTAGCCACTGTCGAAAGCTTGAACGACATGCTCGATTTCGACTCCGAAGACATCGACGGTATGGACGACGATGTAGGAGACACCCATGAACCACCACCTAGACGAGACTGGACAGCCACCTCCTCCCACGATGTATACATGGTGGATACACCTAAAGGAAGAGACGACGAGGAACAACGGGACACTACGAAGGACAAATCCCTCAAAAAGCAGTCAAAACGGCAACATAAACGCCGCACCAAGTCCCGCCTCGACAAAGACGGTAGCCACATAGACCAAGCCATAGAGCAGGGCGAACCGGTGGACGACGATTATGCTATTGAGCAACCGTCCGAACAGGACAACTTGGATAAACAACCCGTCCCCGACAAAGATAACAGTCCGGACGATCTCACGTCGGACAAATTGTGGGAGCAGAAGAACCTCCACAAAAGGCTCGTCGCCACTGCGCGTAGCCTGAAAAAGCAGAAGCGGAAGCTCAAAACAGCGGAAGATGCACTCAGAATCAGATGGAGCAAAGTACTCAACACCGCAGAGAAATACGGCGACAGTCGCCAAGCAAAGAGCTACTCGAAGCGCAAATTACTGCCCGAATTCGATGATGAGGCCGTAGAGCCCCCGCAATCAAAGAACAAAGAGGCCGCCCGGTCGGATAAATGACCACATGGCAAACATGGAGCGGCAAGCGGTGCCGCACACAAGCCGGCACGCGATCCGCATAAGGATTCGCATCAAAAGGATGGCCTAGTTAGGTACATCTACGGGCCCAGAAAGCAAGCTCTTCCAAGCAATGCAACACGCAAAATATCCGAACATCACGACACACCCAAATATAGGGGTGCCGCACACCCCCTGTGTTTCACCGATGAGGTGCTGGATCACGAATTCCCACCCGGATTCAAACCCCTAAAAAAAGAGGCATCTGACGGAACAACAGACCACAGAGTGCGGATTGAGGATTACATCCTCCACATACACATGGCTAGAGGAGATGATCTCCACTCCATAAAATATTTACCCCTCAAGATCAAAGGGCCAGCCCGGCATTGGCTCAAAAGCCTCCCTGAAAATACCATTTGAAGCTGGGAAGAGCTCGAGGATGCTTTTCGGGCAAATTTTCAAGGGACTTATGTCCGCCCTCCGGATCTGAACGATTTAAGTCACATAACTCAACAACTGGAGAGTCAGCCGCAAATTCTGGAACAAGTTCCTCATCAAAAGAACCAAATAGTCGATTGCCCGACGCAGAAGCCTTAGCAGCTTTCAAACACAACGTCCAGGGACGAATGGCTCGCCAGACACCTCGGCCGGGAGAAGCCGAGAACAATGGCTGCATTAACAAGCCTCATGACCCGCTTTTATGCGCGGGAGAGGATAGTTGGCTGGCAAGATGCGATCTGGCGACCCAAGTACATCCGAATTCAGGGATGGAAATGGAAAACCACGACGCAGCAAGGACCAGCACCGACAAAGGGAAACAGCCCGAAGAACCGCGGCGATCAATGCGGATTCGTAAGCTCGGCGAGAATCATAAAAACTGCCCTCAAGGACAACAGCGACGAGCTATTCAACCTAAACAAAATCTTGGACAAAATATGCCAAATCCACAGTACTCCGGGAAGCACGCAAACCATACCCACAGAGATTGTTGGGTCTTCAAGCGATCTGGCAAACTCAATGCCGAACACAAGGGCTCGACACACCAAGCGAGGACAATGACGAACCCCACAAGCAGAGCACCGGAAAACAAAAGAATTTCCCACAAAAGTCAAAAGCAGTGAACTCACTTCAAGTGACAAAAGGGAAAAATAGTGCGGCGCCCATAGAAACACGCGTCGCACGGTCTATCCCAGCAGAGTCCCAACGATGGTTGTCAAAACCAATCACCTTCGATCACCAGGACTATTTCGGAAGTATCCGGAACGCAGGATGGACTACCTTGATATTAGATCCTTTAATCGACGGACTCTAATTTACACAAGTCCTAATGGACGGAGGTAGCGATCTAAACCTGCTATATCAGGACACAATCCACAAAATGGGGATAGACCCAACCAAAATTTGCTATAGCAACACCTCCTTCAAAGGGGTAATGCCAGGCCTATATGCCCATTGTACGGGCTCCCTACTGCTAGAAGTTGTGTTCGGCTCATCCGACAACTTCCGCCATGAAAAGTTAACCTTCCACATCGCCCCATTCAAAGTAGCTATCAAGCACTACTAGGACGTGAAGCTTTCGCCCGCTTTAACGCAATACCGCATTATGCATCTCTTACACTTAAAATGCCCGGTCCACGCGGCATCATCTCATTAAAAGGGAGTATCAAGTGTTACTCAAGCACGGAAGAACGTGAGACTGCCTTGACAGCCCCACACTAATCCGGCTCTGCTAATCAAAGCACCTAAATAGGTCATTCAAACCCCGGACATGGCTAGACGAGTCCGGCGTAAACATATAAACGCCTACTAGCGGCATACCCCCGTACAAGGGGCTGCACGCATGTACAACAAGAGACAATAAAGCTCAATTTTATTCACTTTTCGAACCATACTATGTTTATTTAATATAAAGTACATTTTTCGCATGATCTTTTTTTTCTTTTCAACTAAGTTCTTCTCTTTTACAGATGAACACCGTGCTACACCCGTGCAGGATACGGCACAACGGAGACACAGGTGCAGACGTGCAGTTGGGACCCGTTGCAAGGATTCTTTTCAGATTAAGACCCTGCGTAAACCTTTTTTACTGTCTCTTATTGATACACATCCCCCGGTTTCTTGCTATAACCGAGGAGGAGGCTGGCGTTTTGGCATCGGCCGCACCAGAATTTTTATGCGTGCACACGGACACCAGGGGCTTAGGGCATTATTCTGCCCGTTTTCATAAAGACCGAATACCTTAGGGAGTGTTCAGCGTCTCGAGTTAGGCCTTATATGCATCAGCTCTGAATCATGTCTTTGGTCAAATGTTGGGTTTGCCTTGTTTGCATCTCGAGTTAGGCCTTATATGCATCCTCCTGTGTTTTGCTGCCTTATGTTCCGTTCTATCGGCTAACGCGGCACCAGGAGAACTACTGCGATTGTGCCTCGGTTCGGCCAGGTGAGCACCTCAGTAGAGAAAGCCGAAAACTGACTGTCATGATATAGCGTGAGACTGGTCAACCACTCGATGACCCACCGGAATGTTTAGAATTCCTCCGCATTAACGAAGGACCGTTTCCCGGTCAGGCACATACGCACCCCGAATTCGGGAGAGCGCGGTGCCCCTAGGGGCTATATAGTAGCCCCACCATCGAACTCCTATGGCTAAGTGAAAGTGATAAAGCATTATAGTCCGGTTGCCTAGTTTGCTACGCTTATCACCTCCTTTACAGGACCACGACGTTGGATTAAGTGTGAAAATGCGCCTTTTGCAAACACCCGCACTATGTGCGTGGGGCTGAAAGTCAAGACTGCCATCTTTCAGTTATATACACATATACATCAACGGCCGCAGAGGTGTTTTAATACTTGAACGCATAAGTATAAAAAAAAGCTCTTATATTATATTGAAACATTGTTTTCACAAATCATACATGTCATTAAAACATAATATCCTTCGAGCCTTTGCGTCTCTATTAAGCAGCGCCTGCGGAACTTCCTCAAAATAGTGCTCGGCGGTACTAAACTGTCCGAATCTTGGGATGCAACATCGGTGGCCTTCATCTCCGCCCGGTATGTCTTGACACGGGCAAGAGCCATCCGCGCACCCTCTATGCATCTTGACCGCTTCATTGCATCGATATGCGGCACCGCACCAAGGAACTGTTGCACCAAGCCAAAATAACTCTTTGGCTCGGGCCTTTTCGGCCACAAATGAGTCACGACAGCCTTCATGGCAAGTCCGGACAACCTATTCAGCTCAGCCCATTCGGCCAAACGATCGGTTAATGAAAGTGGACGCTCCGGACTATGGAACTGCGACCAAAAAAGCTCTTCCATTCCTTGATCCTTTTGACCTCGGAAGTGTTCGGCCGCGTCTGCGGCACTCGCCACCAAGTCCAGATAAGCATCCTCCGAACCCACAGCCGGTCCAATTGAGCGTACTTAGGATCCGTGAATTTCCTCCGCATCAGAAAGGGCTTTCCAGCCGCAATATCTCCGGCCTGACGTAGCTCCTCCTTCATAGCTCTCATTGCAGAGCGAGTATCCTTGGCCTCGGTGGCGGCCTTTTTCAGGTCCTCTTGTTTCACTCGATCTTATTTTTCAAGAAGCTCGCAACGGTCAGTAGCATTCTTCAATTTCACGGCCATCTCGGCCATTTCTTTCTTGCTTCGGCAGTGAGCAGGTTGTTCGGCTTTTAGCTCTGCGGCCGCCTTTAAGGCAGCCACATCACTTTTTCTGGCTTGCTCCTTGGCTCGGGCGAGCTCCGCCCGAAGGCTCTCCATAGCAGCGGCACCATCTGCATTAAGCATACATGTTGTAAGGCATGGGCTTCAAGCTCCCTTACCAGGTGTCCGCGGAGATGTTCCATACCTTGTGACTCGTCAAGCCGCTTATTAACAAGCGTGATGTCCGCATCCGCCACGTCAAGTTGTCGCTTCAGTTCGGCAAATTCATCAGCCCGGCTAGCCACCGGACACTTCGCCACCTACATAGGAAGAGCGCATGTTATACCTAGGGTTATGATCCTCGGCGCGCCATCATTTTTGACACCGCACCAAGTCTCAGGGGCTACTATCTATACAGGGCGCATTTTATATGCAAAACTGTCAGAAGGTACATCATTTTGCGTACCTCAAAACCCATCAGTAAACTTCTGACGGCTTCATGCAATCCGCTCTCAGCAGATGAAATCCTTTCAATCACCGTACCCATTAACGCACGGTGATCTTACGAATAAGCGCTTGCCGAGCAGATCCTTCAGCTCCTCCGACCGTACATCCGTTGGTGCCGGACACGTCCGGTGGCCTTTTTCGAAGGCCGGACACGGAGGGCTTTGAGGGACATACGGCTGTCTTCTGGCCCCGCCGGATTCGGAGAAGCCCTCCGCGACGACACCTCAGGGTCGTCCACCTTGCATAACGGTATGACAGGCGGAGGCGTTTCGCTCTCCATCATCTCTGGACCAAGATCCCCTGAAGACGAGCTCTGCTGTGAAGGGCTGAGATCCGAACTACAAGGTAAACTTTCGGTTACCTTCAGAAATAAAATGGGGATGTCTCTCTTTTAAAAAAACGCCCCCCTTTACTTACGGCTCGCTGGAGGGCTGATCTCCTTGGGGAAATAGTGCGGCCGGGGCATCTCCCGCCGCAGGACCCTCTGGTGAAGATTTCTTCCCCCGCTTCGAGGCTTTGGTCTCCGGATCTTCAGAAGCGGTCCTTTTCTCCCCTTGGAGGGAGGGATTCTTGATCCCCCCTTTCTTGATAGCCTCCTTCACGGAGGTAGTAGTTTCCTTGTTCCCCCCTTCGCCTTCCTCAAAAGGCACAGCCTCTAGCATCTTGGTTAATACAGGATCCGGCGTGGTCTCAGGGAGGGGGGCCGGACACCTAATCAGTTTTGCTTTTGCTATCCACTCCTGTTTAAAGGATAGCTCTTTTAAGGGAAAGTGTATGATAAATATGCGGATAGCATGTCCGGGTACAGGACTACTTACTTGAGTATCCGGGCGATTGCAGCTCAGACCCGCGTCCTCGGTTAAGTCCGGACACATTGCTTGTGATCCGAAGAATAGTTGGTACATCTCCACGGGCGTTGCGCCCATAAAATGTTGGAGAGCTCGTGGTCCCTCCGGATTAAACTCCCATAGGCGGAGGGGGCGACGTTTGCAGGGCAAGGTGCGACGAATCAGCATGACTTGCGCTACTACGACCAGATTGATCTCTCTCTCTCGGAGGTCTCGAATACGGCCACCTGCAATGAGGTGCGTTCTTGGGCGGTCCCTAGTCGAGCCCTTTATTGACCCATGACGCCCGCCGCAGTGGAGGACCTGAGCGGAAGGCAGGTGGCGCTGCCCATTTGGTGCCCCTGGGAGCGGTGATATAAAACCACTCATGTTGCCATAAATTTAGCTCCTCTTGAAAGGAGCCCTCGGGCCATGGAGCATCCACATTCTTGCTTATATCAGCCCCTCCGCACTCTGCCTGATGCCCCTTGATCATCTTCGGCTCCACTTTGAAGGTATTGAGCCACAATCCGAAGTGAGGGGTAATGCGGAGGAAGGCTTCACATACGACAATGAACGACGAGATATGGAGGATGGACTTCGGATCCAAGTCATGGAATTCTAGCCCATAATAAAACATGAGCCCCCTCACAAAGGGGTCCGTCGGGAAGCCTAAACCCCGAAGGAAGTGAGACACGAATACCACGCGCTCACCAGGCTCGGGAGTGGGAATAACCTGCCCTTGGGCAGGTAGCCTATGCGAAATTTCGCCGGTTAGATACCTGGCGTCTCTCAGCTTTAGCACATCTTCTTCTGTGACGGAGGAAGACATCCACCGGCCGTGCAGGTCGGAGCCGGACATCGTTGAAGGTCCGAAGCGCCTAAATCTGGAGCTTTGGGTGTTGGAACTCGAGGTGAGGGGCGGATTCGATTGAGATTGAAAGAAAGGAGCGGGCCTTGGTCTCGTTATAAAGAGGTTGAATACCAAGAGCCCTCCCCATGACCGTTCGGAACTCTCCTTCGATGGAGGAGGCGTGCCAACAGGCACGACTGGGTTACCCACGCCTGTATTGATGAGGATCCCGGAATAAAGGGGGCACGATCTCCGCTCTGATAAGACGTGCCTAAGAAACCGCCTCGCTAAACGCGTTGAGGTGGGACAGTAAAAACGAGTCGTATAAAGGCCTGGCCGTGGTGTGATGTCACGCCGCAGAATACGTCAGCAGATCTGTGCAAAGGTTATTCTCTCTACGGTGGTATGTGGGACTTGTTTTGCAGAGCCGGACACTATCCTTGTGTTCAAAATCTTCTATGAAGTATTAGGAGGAGGAACCCGCCTTGCATTGCCGAAGACAATATGCGCGCCGGATTCGTCGTCATTCAAGCCTGGTTCAGGGACTACTGAGGCAGTCCTGGATTAGGGGGTGTCCGGATAGCTGAACTATCACAGTTGGCCACACTCCTAGACTATCAAGATACAAGATTGAAGACTTCGTCCCGTGTCCGGATGGGACTTTCCTTGGCGTGGAAGGCAAGCTTGGCGATACGGATATGTAGATCTCCTACCATTGTAACCGACTACATGTAACCCTAACCCTATCTGGTGTCTATATAAACCGGAGGGTTTTAGTCCGTGAGGACGAACAACAATCATACCATAGGCTAGCTTCTAGGGTTTAGCCTCTCTGATCTCGTGGTAGATCCACTCTTGTACTACCCATATCATCAATATTAATCAAGCAGGAGTAGGGTTTTACCTCCATCGAGAGGGCCTGAACCTGGGTAAAACATCGTGTCCCTTGTCTCCTGTTACCATCCGCCTAGACGCACAGTTCGGGACCCCCTACCCGAGATCCGCCGGTTTTGACACCGACACTAACCGTTACACACAATTTACCAAACTCGGTGGGACCGAATCATCAAACTCGGTCGGACCGATTTAGTAAACCTAGTGACCGTTAGGGTTTTTGGTGTGACCGATATGCAACTCGGTAGGACCGATATGGTTAGGGTTAGGGAATAACGTAATCTCGGTGAGACCGATTACACAAACTCGGTGAGACCGAATTTGGTAATTAGCTAACCAGAGAGTTGGTCGGGTAAACCCGGTGGGACCGATTCGCTCTTTCAGTGAGACCGAAAAGTTACGGTAGGGAAACAGAGAGTTTACATTGTAATCTCAGTGGGACCAATCGCTCACTTCGGTTAGACCGAAACGTTACGAAGGGAAACAGAGAGATTACAATCCCATCTTGGTGAGACCGAGATCCCTATCGGTGAGACCGATTTGCCTAGGGTTTGTGGCAGTGGCTATGACATTTGAACCCGGTGGCGCCGGATAGAAAGAATCGGTAGGGCCGTGTTTGACTTTAGGTTTAGGTCATATGTGGATGTGAGAAAGTAGTGGAGGGTTTTGGAGCATATCACTAAGAACATGAAACAAGAGGCTCATTAAGAAACACCTCATCCCTCCTTGATAGTATTGGTTTTTTCCTATAGACTCAATGTGATCTTGGATCATTAAAATGTAAAATGTAGAGTCTTGAGCTTTTGAGCTTGAGCCAATCCTTTGTCCTTGATCTTTTGAGGAATCCACTTTCATCATCCATGCCAAGCCATTCATAGAGCTTTCCTGAAATATTTGTCTTGGAATAGCATTAGCTCAATGAGCTATATGTTGTTATGAATTACCAAAACCACCTAGTGATAGTTGCACTTTCAACAAGTCAAGCAATCAACCTACACAAGCAATTCTAAGAGTATAGCAGCGGAGCGTAAATCATTGCATATGAAGGTAGAGGGGAGGAGTTTGGAGGGAGCAAACCCAATGTAGACACAGAGATTTTTCGTGTGGTTCCGATAGGTGGTGCTATCGTACATCCACGTTGATGGAGACTTCAACCCACTAAGGGTAACGGTTGCGCGAGTCCGCAGAGGGCTCCACCCACGAAGGGTCCACAAAGAAGCAACCTTGTCTATCCCACCATGGCCATCGCCCATGAAGGACTTGCCTCATTTGGGTAGATCTTCACGAAGTAGGCGATCTCCTTGTCCTTACAAACTCCTTGGTTCAACTCCACAATCTTGTCGGAGGCTCCCAAGTAACAACTAACCAATCTAGGAGACACCACTCTCCAAAAGGTAATAGATGGTGTGTTGATGATGAACTCCTTGCTCTTTTGCTTCAAATGATAGTCTCCCCAACACTCAACTCTCTCTCACAGATTTGGATATGGTGGAAGGATGATTTGAGTGGAAAGCAACTTGGGGGAGGCTAGAGATCAAGATTCTTGTGGTTGGATTCGAATATCTTGGTCTCAACACATGAGTAGGTCGTTCTCTCTCAGAAAATGAATGCTGGAAGTGTAGGCACATTCTGATGGCTCTCCTCTTGAATGGAGGAAGGGTGGAGGACTATATATATCCTCCACACAAAATATAACTGTACACACAATTTACCAAACTCAGTGTGACCGAATAGTGAAACTCGGTCAGACCGATTCAGTTCAAAATGTGAACGTTAGGCTTTTCGGTGGGACCAACATGATCAACTCGGTGGGACCGATGTGCTAGGGTTAGGGCATAACTTGATCTCGGTGAAACCGATCATATGAACTTGGTGAGACTGATTTCAGTAATAGGCAAACAGAGAGTTGGTCAGGCAAACTCGGTGGGACCGATTGCTCATTTCAGTGAGAACAAAACGTTACGAAGGGAAACAGAGAGGTTGCATTGCGAACTCGGTGGGACCGATCGCTCATTTTGGTTAGACCAAAACGTTACAAAGGGAAACCGATACTTTTCAATCCCATCTCAGTGAGATCGAGATCCCTATTGGCGAGACCGAACTGATTAGGGTTTCTGGCTATGGCTATGTCAAATGAACTCGGTGGCGCCGAATAGGTCAAATTGGTGGGGCCGAGTTTGACTTCAGGTTTAGGATATATGTGGAATTGAGAAAGTGGTTGAGGGCTTTTGGAGCATATCACTAAGCATTTTGAGCAAGCAAGCCATTAAGCAACATCTCATCCCATTTTAATAGTATTGGCTTTTCCTATGGACTCAATGTGATCTTGGATCACTAAAATGAAAATATAGAGTCTTGAGCTTTTGTCAATATGTGTCCATAGCATTTTGAGGGGTCCACGTCTCTAGTCCATGCCATGCCAATTATTGAACTTTATGAAATGAACATCTTGAAAGAGTATTAGTTCAATGAGCTATATGTTGTTAAGAATTACCAAAACCACCCAGGGATTAGTTGCATTTTCAGCCACCCTCCCCTGCCTTCCTCCCACACTCCAAATAAGGAAGGGGGGCGCAGGGCAAGGCAGCAGCCCGCTCTTGGGGCACCCTAGGGGCTGCCTCATCCCCTCCCACCTATATATACATGGGGAGGGGGCGCCACACAAGGACCAGAACATTGTGTTAGCCATGTGCGGCGCCCACGTCCACCGTTTACTCCCTAGGTCATATTTTCGTAGTGCTTAGGTGAAGCCCTGCGGAGATTGCATCACCATGCTATCATGCTGCCGGAACTCGTCTACTACCTCGCCGTCTTGCTGGATCAAGAAGGCGGAGGACGTCACCGAATTGAACTTGTGCAGAACGGGGAGGTGTCGTGCGTTTGGTACTTGATCGGTTGGAGCATGAAAAAGTTCGACTACGTTAACCGTGTTGTTTAACGCCTCCTCTTACGGTCTACGAGGGTACGTAGACACACTCTACCCCTCTCGTTGCTATGCATCTCCATGGATAGATCGTGCATGTGCGAAGATTTTGTTTTGTTTTCCAAGCAATGTTTGCCAACAATGGCATCCAAGCCAGGTCTATGCGTAGATGATATGCACGAGTAGAACACAAAGAGTTGTGGGTTGTGATAGTCATACTGCTTACCACCAATGTCCTATTTTAATTCAGCGGTATTATGGGATGAAGCGGCCTGGACCAACCTTACATGTCCATGCACATGAGATCGGTTCCACAAACAGACTTGCAACTAGTTTTACATAAAGGTGGCTGGCGGGTGTCTGTTTCTCCTACTTTAGTTGAATCGAATTTGAATATGCTGGTCCTTGTAGAAGGTTAAAACACCAAACTTGAGGAAACACTGTTGTGTTTTTTGCGTAGGTAAGAACGATTCTTGCTAGAAGCCTGTAGCAGCCACATAAAACTTGCAACAGCAAAGTAGAGGACGTCTAACTTGCTTTTGCAGGGCATGTTGTGATGTGATATGGCCAAGTGATAACCCACAAGTATAGGGGATCGCAACAGTTTTCGAGGGTAGAGTATTCAACCCAAATTTATTGATTCAACACAAGGGGAGCCAAAGAATATTTTCAAGTATTTGCAGTTGATTTTTCAATCCAACCACACCTGAAAGACTTAATCTGAAGCAAAGTATTTAGTAGCAAAGTAATATGGAAGTAACGGTAACAGTGGAAAAAGTAACAATAATAGCTTTGTAGCAATCGTAACAGTGGCAATAGAAAAGTAATGGAGCAAAGATAAATATGAAACGAGCTCGTAGGCAATGGATATATGATGGATAATTATGTCGGATGGCATTCATCATGCAACAGTTATAACACAGGGTGACACAGAACTAGCTCCAATTCATCAATATAATGTAGGCATGTATTCTGAATATAGTCATACGTGCTTATGGAAAAGAACTTGCATGACATCTTTTGTCCTACCCTCCCGTGGAAGCGGGGTCCTATTGGAAACTAAGGGATATTAACGCCTCCTTTTAATAGAGTACCAGACCAAAGCATTAGCACTTAGTGAATACATGAACTCCTCAAACTGCAGTCATCACATGGAAGTGTCCCTACTATTGTCACTCTGGGGTTGCCGGATCATAACACGTAGTAGGTGACTATAAATTTCAAGATAGGATCAAGAACACAAATATATTCATTAAAACATAATAGGTTCAGATCTGAAATCATGGCACTCGGGCCCTAGTGACAAGCATTAAGCTTAGCAAAGTTATAGCAACATCAATCTTAGAACATAGTGGATACTAGGGATCAAACCCTAACAAAACTAACTTGGTTACATGGTAAACTCATCCAACCCATCACCATCTAGCAAGCCTATGATGGAATTACTCACGCTCGGTGGTAAGCATCATGAAATTGGTGATGGAGGATGGTTGATGATGACGATGGCGATGATTTCCCCACTACGGAGCCCAAAACGGACTCCAGATCTGCCCTCTCAAGGAAGAACAGGGCTTGGCGGCGGCTCCGTATCATAAAACGCGATGAATCATTTTCTCTGATTTTTTTCTCCCCGAACGTGAATATATGGAGTTGGAGTTGAGGTCAGTGGAGATCCAGGGGCCCCACAAAAACAGAGGGTGTGCCCCAGGGGGGTGGGCGCGCCCCCACCCTTGTGTCCAGGGTGTGTGTTGGTGTCAAAACCGGCCAATCTCGGGTAGGGGGTCCCGAACTGTGCGTCCGAGGATCGAGGGTAACAGAGACAAGGGGACACGATGTTTACCTGTGTTCGGCCCTCTAAATGGAGGTAAAAATCCTACGTCCTGCTTGATTGTATTTGATGAGTATAGGGGTTACAAGAGTTGATCTACCTCGAGATCGTAATGGCTAAATGATACGTCTTCGTTGTATCTATAAATTTTGATTGTTCCATGCCAATATTCTACAACTTTTACATACTTTTGGCAAATTTTTATACTATTTTTCGGACTAACATATTGATCCAGTGCCTAGTGCCAGTTCTTGTTTGTTGCATGTTTTTTTTTGTTTGCACAAAATCCATATCAAACGGAGTCCAAACGGGATAAAAACTTACGGAGATTTTTTTGGAATATAGTGGAATCAACGCGAGACGATGCCCGAGGGGCCAACAAGGGTGAGGGGCACGCCCTAGGGGGTAGGGCGCGCCCTGGGCCCTCGTGGCACTCTGTAAGGCGGTCGGTGCCCTTCTTTCGCCGCAAGAAAGCCAATATCCGGATAAAAATCGTGTCAAAATTTCAGCCCAATCGGAGTTACGGATCTCCGGGAATTCAAGAAATGGTGAAAGGGAAGAATCAGGGAGCGCAGAAATAGAAGGAAACAGAGAGAGAGAGATCCAATCTCGGAGGGGCTCTCGCCCCTCCGCCCCCATGGAGGCCATGGACCAAAGGGGAAACCCTTCTCCCATCTAGGGGGAAGGTCAAGGAAGAAGAAGAAGAAGAAGAAGGGAGGTTTCTCTCCCCCTCTCTCCCGATGGCGCCGGAACGCCGCCGGGGCCATCATCACGACAATGATCTACACCAACAACTTCACCGCTGCCATCACCAACTCTTCCCCCCTCTATGTAGCGGTGTAACCCCTCTTTTACCCTCTATAATCTCTACTTAAACATGGTGCTCAACGCTATATACTATTTCCCAATGATGTATGGCTATCCTATGATGTTTGAGTAGATCTGTTTTCTCCTATGGGTTAATTGATGATCGTGATTGGTTTGAGTTGCATGTTTTATTATTGGTGATGTCCTATGGTGCTCTTCGTGTCACGCAAGCATAAGGGATCGCCGCTGTAGGGTTTGCAATATGTTCATGATTTTCTTATGGTGGGTGGCGTGAGTGACAGAAGCGCAGACCCGAGTAAGTAGGTTGTTTGCGTATGGGAGTAAAGAGGACTTGATGCCTTATAATGCTATGGTTAGGTTTTACCTTAATGATATTTAGTAGTTGCGGATTCTTGCTAGAGTTCCAATCATAAGTGCATATGATCCAAGAAGAGAAAGTATGTTATCTTATGCATCTCCCTCAAATAAAATTGCGATAATGATTACCGGTCTAGTTATCGATTGCCTAGGGACAAATAACTTTCTTGTGTGACAAAAGCTCTCTACTAAAACTAACTTAGTTGTGTCTTCATCTAAACAGCCCCTACTTTTTATGTACGCGCTCTTTATTATCTTGCAAACCTATCCAACAACACCTACAAAGTACTTCTAGTTTCATACTTGTTCTAGGTAAAGCGAACGTTAAGCGTGTGTAGAGTTGTATCGGTGGTCGATAGAACTTGAGGGAATATTTGTTCTACCTTTAGCTCCTCGTTGGGTTTGACACTCTTACTTATCGAAAGAGGTTAAAACTGATCCCCTATACTTGTGGGTTATCAAGACCTTTTTCTGGCGCCGTTGCCGGGGAGAGATAGCGTGGGGTGAATATTCTTGTGTGTGCTTATTTCTTTATCATTAACTGGATTTTATTTGCTTTTCGAAGTTCTCCCTCAGTAGCCCCTGAACCTGGCTTCAATGACGAGGAGTCCGGCGTGCAGATTGTCTTCGGCATTGCAAGGTGGGTTCCCCCTTCCGAACTCCAAGATAGTCTTCAGGTGCGATGATAGAATCCGGACCTGTCACACACACCATACACAACCGCAGAGAGAATATATTTTTACACGAGTTCTATCCGCTGACAACTTTTTATAGCACGACATTACATCTAACCGGCCATAATTCCAAACCGCTTTCTTGTTCGACGCCCCACGTCCCGAGACGCGGTTGCCATTGGCACATCTTGTCAAAGCAGAGATCATGTCCCCTTATCACGGGATTCACATCAATGCGGGCATGGGTAACCCAACCGTACTGTTTATACAGCCCTTGGGAATAGGCGAATCTTAAGGCGAGTGAGGAGGCGTTTAATATTCGCTGCCTTTATAAGGGGATAAGGATTCCCTCTTCCTCTCTCACGCCCTCTCTCTGTCTCCGCCTTTCCAATCTCGAGCTCTAGCGCCCAAGTTCTCATCTCCTTTCCACTCAAGCAACCATGTCCGGATCCGGAGGTCAAGGCAAGTGGATGGTCTCCTCTGTCAAGGAGGAGGACATTACTGAGCTTTGGGCGGCTGGATATTTGGCGAAGGAGATCACTCACCGCCTCCGAGGGACAAGTCGTCCCCACGCCGAAGCCCACCGAGAGGGTAGTGTTCATCCCCCATTTCTTCCGCGGGCTAGGGTTTCCACTCCACCCTTTCGTCTGTGGGCTGATGTATTATTACATGATAGATTTCCATGATCTGTCCCTGATACGTCTCCAACGTATCTATAATTTTTTATTGCTCCATGCTACTTTATCTACTATTTTGGACTATATTGGGCTTTATTTTCCACTTTTATATTATTTTTGGGACTAACCTATTAACCGGAGGCCCAACCTGCATTGATGTTTTTGCCTATTTCAGTGTTTCAAAGAAACGAAATATCAAACGGAGTCCAAACGGAATGAAACCTTCGGGAACGTGATTTTCTCACGAAACGTGATCCAGGGGACTTGGACCCTACTCCAAGGAACAAAAGAGGCGGTCACAAGGGTGGGGGCGCGCCCACCTGCCTCGTGGGCCCCCTTTTGCTCCACCGACGTACTCCTTCCTCCTATATATACCTACGTACCCCCAAACGATCAGAACAGGAGCCAAAAACCTAATTCCACCGCCGCAACCTCCTGTATCCACGAGATCCCATCTTGGGGCTGTTAGGAGCTCACGGGAGGGCATCTACCATGGAGGGCTTCTACATCATCACCATAGCCCCTCCGATGAAGTGTGAGTAGTTTACTTCAGTCCTTCGGGTCCATAGCTAGTAGCTAGATGGCTTCTTCTCTCTTTTTGGATCTCAATACAATGTTCTCCCCCTCTCTCATGGAGATCTATTTGACGTAATCTTCTTTTTGCGGTGTGTTTGTTGAGACCGATGAATTGTGGGTTTATGATCCAGATTATCTATGAATAATATTTGAATCTTCTCTGAATTCTTTTATGTATGATTGGTTATCTTTGCAAGTCTCTTCGAATTATCCGTTTGGTTTGGCCAACTAGATTGGTAGTTCTTGTAATGGGAGAAGTGCTTAGCTTTGGGTTCAATCTTGCAGTGTCCTTACTCAGTGACAGAAAGGGTTGCAAGGCACGTATTGTATTTTTGCCATCGAGGATAACAATATGGGGTATTTATCATATTGCATGAATTTATTCCTCTACATCATGTCATCTTGCTTAAGGCGTTACTCTGTTTTTAACTTAATACTCTAGATGCATGCTGGATAGCGGTCGACGAGTGGAGTAATAGTAGTAGATGCAGAATCGTTTCGGTCTAGTTGTCTCGGACGTGATGCCTATATACATGATCATACCTAGATATACTCATAACTATGCTCAATTCTGTATATTGCTCAACAGTAATTTGTTCACCCACCATAGAATATTTATCCTCTTGAGAGAAGCCACTAGTGAAACCTATGGCCCCCGGGTCTATTCTCATCATAACAATCTCCATTACTTTAATACTTGCTTTGTTTTTACTTTGCCTTTTACTTTTTACTTTGCATCTCTATATCAAAAATACCAAAAATATTATTTATCATCTCTATCAGATCTCACTCTCGTAAGTGATCGTGAAGGGATTGACAACCCCTAATCATGTTGGTTGTGAGGAGCTATTGTTTTGTGCAGGTACGAGGGACTTGTGCGTGGCCTCCTACTGGATTGATACCTTGGTTCTCAAAAACTGAGGGAAATACTTACGCTACTTTGCTGCATCATCCTCTCCTCTTAGGGAAATCCAACGCAGTGCTCAAGAGGTAGCAGTCCCCAAATTTCTTCCTAAACACCTCGGCGTTTTTCGTCGTGTGTGAGGCCTTCCTCCGCATCCAACGCCACTTCGGGTTGTGGCTCAAAGTCTTCAACGTGAAGCCGAAGGTGGTGGATGGCCAGCACGCGGAGTGCGGAGGAGCCATGGTGAGCAAGCTGTCCAACGTCTCCTGGCCCAAAGGTACTTTTGTGGACACGGTAAAGGAGTAGCAGAAGCAGTGGTTCTACGTCACAGAACCTCGCGGCAGCACCTGGGCAGCAGCTGCTGAATTCCGCTCCAGCGCTCCCATGCGACTCACCTCCTGGGTCGAGAAGACTCCGGACTGGTGTTCACCTGACGAGATGATAGCGCTGCATATGCGCGTTCAAAGCATGGTAACCAAGAACGTCAAGCTCGTTGATGTGATCCAGGTGATGCTAGTTCACCGGATCCTTCCGTGCCAGCGCCGAAGCCGCCCTCTGTGGGAGTTCAATCCGAAGAAGCACCAGACCCTGGTGAGGCTCTTTGAGACTACTCACGAAGGTGCATGTAAGTTGCTCTTTAAGGGCAACGAGAAACCGCCGGCCGCAGATTCAGATCACGGCCACGACGCTAAACACCTCGCTAGCGAGGTATGTCATTTTTAATGCATTCTCCACTGTTTGTTTCAAGGATGATGCCTAAGCTTTTATTGTTGATTTTTCAGGACTGGATGGAGAGGGCGAAGCGGATCCAGTGTCCGGCTCCGCTGCCCGAAGAACCGATCATCCCGCGTCTGGCGAAGATGCTGGTGTCGGTGCCCTATAAGGCGCCGGAGAAGAAGGCCAAGAAGAAGGCCAAGGGGGCCAAGAGTGGCCCCCATCGCAAGGGCACTTCGGACGTGACGTACGAAGACGACGAAGCTCATTCCTCTGTCCCTGAGGACAATGACGAGGAAGAGGAGGAGAAGGAGGAGAACAACCCTCCCCCTGAGGAGAGAAAGAAGAAGAGGGTTGTGTCCTCGCATCTAGAGGCGGAAACGCCCAAGAAGGGGAAGGGCGTTCCAGCGGTCAACACCGCGTGGGACGTTGACAACAGTCCGGAACGACGCCCCCACACTAAGCCCCAGGCTGCATCGTAAGTGACATGGCTCGCACATGCGCACATCCGGCCCTTTCTCTTCATTATCTTGATATAGTTAACTGTACTATTGCAGCCCGACCCGCGACCACGTCCAGCGATCCTCATCTGGATGTTCGTTAGGTTCGGCGAAAATGGCCAGCATGTCGCCACCGCCTGCTTATTCCCCCGGGGCCAGGGACGACACTGAAGTGTTGTCCCGGAGGACCGCTCTGAATCAGGGAGGAGCCCAGGACGCTGTCCGGGAGGCGCCACAAGTCGAGACCTCCACTGCCGGACACATGGGGGAGCGGACCCCCATGGAGACTATCGAAGAGGGCCATATTCAGTTCAGCCCTTAGCCGAATATGATTCCGGAGACCCATATGGTTCCGGAGTTGGGCGAGCAGCCCCCTTCGAAGGAGGGGGTGCGCCGATTCCACCGGTGGCCCTTGTCCCTCTAGGGGCGCCGGATAACCTGATGGAGGCGCTACAAGGCGCCTCCGTTGTGGATGAGCATCGTGTCCTTATGGGTGCGGTGATCGAGAAGGTTCAGACCGCCAAGAGAGGACTGAACGAAGCCTGCAGCAACCTATTGACAGGTTTCGAGGTAAGTGACGTAGAAAGAGAAAAACCCCCTGTAGACAGTAGCCCCTGAGACACTATCCGGTGTTCGGCGAGAAGAACCGGACAGAGGATCAATCCTTTGTTATAGGAGACTAACTTAATATGTATCAATAAGCGAGCGTCCTTTGTTGGCATAACCGCATCTTTGCCAAGTCTCTGAACTGAAGCAGAGGCTGGAGCGGACCGAGAACGAGCTCGGCGAGGTTAAAATTTGGCTCCAGGAGAAGCAAGGTGAATGACGACTTGCTATGTGTTCGGAAATAATAAGCGTTCTATACTGACCGTAGTGGCGTAATATGTGCAGGAGCCGCGACCAAGGTCGAGGCCCTAAAAAAGGCCCTGGGTGAAGCCGAGGGGATGGCTGTCCAGCAGCAAGCCGCCCGAAAAAAGCTCAAGGCCCGGGTCAAGGAGGTCCAGCAGGAGCTCCAGAACGCGGTGAAGAAGTGCGAAGCTTTGGAGCGCGAGGCGTCGGTCTAAGAGACCGAACTCACCAAGGTTCACAAGGGTGAGGAGACCGCGTAGAATGAGGCTCGGGGCGCTCTCCAGGAGATCCAGGAGGCCAAGAAGATCGCAGCGGGTAAGGCATTTAACATGCAAAGCAAGTATGCGGAGAGGAAGTACCTTTTACTAACCAGGATTTGGAGTTGCCTAGGGGCATATTGCGGATCTGCCATGCAGCGTGTCCGATGCTGCAGAGTTCTTCTGAGCCGGAGAAGGGAGCTCCATGGAGAAGCTGTTCTGGTCGCAGTATGCTGCGCCAGAGCATCAGGTGCCCTTTACCGACCAGCTGAAACAGTTGGTGGAGCTGCATTGGGTGGCCAAATTGGCCATGAAGGATTTGATAATCCGGTTGTGGCCAGCCGAAGCTATTCCCGGCAGCTACTTCGGCCTCATGAAGCGGCTGGTGGAAGCCTGTCCGCATCTGGACACCGTCAAGCGTTCGGTCTGCATCGAGGGTGCCCGCATGGCCTTCACCCGTTGCAAGATGTGGTGGGCGAAGATGAACGCCGTTGAAGTGGCCAGAGGGCTGCCGGAGGGCAAGGTGCACCGCACACCCGAGCGTTATTTTGTGGATGTCATAGAAGGGTCTCGACTTGCAGCAGCGCAGTGCGGGCATAACATTATTTTCGA
Organism: Aegilops bicornis; assembly: GCA_021605145.1. NCBI lineage: Eukaryota > Viridiplantae > Streptophyta > Magnoliopsida > Poales > Poaceae > Aegilops > Aegilops bicornis. The sequence continues at coordinate 572,754,567 of CM038670.1, read as the reverse complement.
ATGAAAACATTCGTTTTGTCTTTGCTTTGTATGACTGAAACAAAGTTCGTTTGTAATATATTTTTTGTTATGTTTTGATTGTTTCCTCCTGTGCGGCCGTGGTGTATAAAATTTGAGGGTTGGCCAGTCATCGCCTTCTGCCCTCACGTAGGTAGTACGTAGGTGTTCGGGATGGAATCTAAACAATCTTGATCCAATTATATGGTCCTTGAAGGAGTTGTTTAGCGCGACGAACCAGGCAATCGGACTATGCGTCTTAAACGCCCTCACTTAGCCATAGGAGTTTTATAGTAAAACGTGGGCGCAGCCCCTGGTATGCGGTCCAGGGTGCTGTCAGCATTTGATCGGAAGGTACCGATCCTTCGCATAATGCGGAAAAAATCTCCAACGATTTGTAACCCTCGAATAGCTGACCGGCTCTCGCCGCATCAAGACAGTAAGTTTTCGGCTTTCTCTACTGAGGTGCTCGTCCGGTTTAGACCAGGGCACAATCGCAGCAATTCTCCCTTTACTACCCTAGCCGATGTAGCGGAACATAGGGTAGCAAACACAGGAGCCGGGCAACCCAACTATTGACCAAAGACATGATTCGGAGCCGATGCATATAATGCTAAATTCGGGGTGCCGAACTTCTCTATAAGAAGTGTTCAGACTTTGTTGCCGTGTTATGGGGCGATGAGGAACCCCTGGCAAATATGAAACGTACCAGAGTGTACGGTTGCTAGGAAGTAAGTAATTGAAAGGAAAACAGAAGGAGAACAGAGATGGTATCTGGGGCCCTTGAACTTGGACAATGAACTGTTTCCATTATAGTTGGATTAATGTGTCAAAGCGCATTGATACAAAATAATGCCATAAGCAACCGGCTATTTGACATGCCACAACTAAAGGCGAGTTGCGTGTGGGTCCTGAAAACAGATAGAGTAATCATTGGATTGGCCTCTAGGGCTGCCCCTGTACGCCTGTGCTCCATGTCGATCCGGTGTGTTTGTCCTTTGACATGACTATAAATCAGGCCGTCGAAAGAGGCCTGCATAAGAGAAACCTGCGAAAAAGGGAAAAATGAAATAGTAAAGTTATATGTGTGTCCGGGAACAGACTAGCCGAACTGTAGATCCCGGGCTAGCTTGTGCCTCCGTCGATGTCCATGGAATTTTGAGTGCGTAATTATGTACGCGTGGTACGAATGCCACTACTTAATCGGGACTGGGACGGAGGCCGAATTGCTAATCAAGCTCTTGACGAGCCGCGCTGTCCTGTTGCAGTGTAGTCCGGAACCTCTTAATGATGTCCAGGGGCTCGGCAGCCGTACTATGGTGCTGCTTGAGAAGGCCGCTCTGTACCTCTGCTGCTAGGGCGGCGGTGTGCTCCTCTGTTCGGAGGGAGCGTTCAGTATTGCCATTGACTGTTATGACGCCGCGTGGACCGGGCATATTGAGCTTGAGATAAGCATAGTGTGGCACCACGTTGAATCTAGCAAACGCGGTTTGTCCGAGCAGTGCGTGGTAGCCGCTGCAGAAGGGGACGATATCGAAGATTAACTCTTCGCTTCGGAAGTTGTCCGGAGAATCGAAGACCACCTCTAGCGTGATTGAGCCCGTGCAGCGGGCCTCAACGCCTGGTATGACTCCTTTAAAGGTAGTCTTTTTGGGTTTGATTCATGAGGGATTAATGCCCATCCTCCGCATTGTATCCTGATAGAGCAGGTTGAGGCTGCTACCACCGTCCATTAGGACTCGTGTTAGGTGAAATCCGTAGATGATTGGGTCGAGGACCAGTGTGGCTTAACTGCCATGCCGGATACTAGTTGAGTGATCTCGACGATTGAAGGTGATCGGCAATGGCGACCACGGATTGAATTTTGGGGCGACTGGCTCTACCGCGTAGACATCCCTAAGTGCTCGCTTACGTTCCCTTTTGGGGATGTGTGTAGCGTATATCATGTTCACCGTTTGACTTGAGGGGGAAATTTCTTCTGCCCCCAGGTGTTCAGCTGCCGGGGCTCTTCGTCCTCGTCCTCACTTTCTGATCCCTTTTCCTTGTTTTCGGCATTTAACTTGCCAGCCTGTTTTAAAACCCAACAACACTGTTGGTATGATTGGTTTGTTTGTCTGGGGTGCCGTGTATCTGGCACGGACGGTGGAGAATGCGGTCCAGGCTGGAAGGTCCTTCATTGCTTCTTTTGTAGGGCTTCTTCTGTTGGCCGGACTTGGAGCCGCTGAATCCGGCGTTAACTGTGGTGTCATCGGTGTTGTCGCCATTGCTTCGGCGTTTGTGTCTATTGCGCCGGAGCTTGCCGGTGATGTTCTTGGCCTCGATGGGGCCTACCTCGCCGGCTGTATTTTTACTTCGAGCCAGCCAGCTGTCCTCACCCACGCAAAAATGGGTCATGAGTGCCGTAAGTGCTGCCATAGACTTTGGCTTTTCTTGGTCGAGGTGGCGTGCTAGCCATTCGTCACGGATGCTGTGCTTGAAGGCCGCTAGGGCCTCGGTATCCGGACAGTCAACGATCTGGTTCTTTTTGGTTAGGAACCTAGTCCAGAATTTTCTGGCTGATTCTCTAGGTTGTTGAACTAGGTGGCTTAAGTCGTCGGCATCGGGTGGCCAGACATATGTACCTTGGAAGTTGTCAAGGAAGGCTTCTTCCAAGTCCTCCCAGCTGCTGATGGAATTTTCAGGCAGGCTATTTAGCCAGTGTCGAGCTGGCCCTTTGAGCTTTAGTGGGAGGTATTTGATGGCGTGGAGGTCGTCTCCACGGGCCATGTGGATGTGGAGAATAAAGTCCTCAATCCATACTGCGGGATCGGTTGTTCCGTCGTATGATTCAATATTGATGGGCTTGAACCCCTCGGGGAATTCGTGATCTAGCACCTCATCTGTGAAGCAGAGAGGGTGTGCGGCGCCTCTATATCGGGTCGCATCACGGCGCACCTCCGATGAAGTCCGTCTGCGGTTATCGGCCCGGGTGTGACTAGGTTTGTCACGTCCAAATAGGTAGCCGTCATCCCGAGACGGGAAGCATCCTCGTGATCCGTAGATTGATCTGGTGTGTCCTGCTCTATTGTCCAGATCCTGCCGAAGGTCGTATGTATGGTCCCGAGCTGTTCTGTCCCTGAATTTTGCGAGGCGGTGGGGCGGGCTGTTGTTCGGCCTGAGTTGCCGTTTTATCCCAACCGCGGGGTGGTCGGTCCGCCGCACTATCCCAACCACGTGGTGGTCGGTCCGCATTGCGTGAGGGAGGTATGGGATCGGGTGCCTCCTCATCGAACTGAGGTAGCAGTCTGCGCTTTCGGTAACTCTTGGCTGGGCGCTCGAGGCCGTATTCTTCGGCTGCCAGGACATCAATCCACCTGTCAATGAGCAGGTTTTGATCAGCTTGGAGCTACTGCTGCTTCTTCTTCAGGCTTCTTGCAGTGCCCATTAGCTGGCGCTTGAAGCGCTCCTGCTCGAGGGGTGCCTCAGGCACGATGAAGTCCTCATTGCCGAGGCTCTCATCATCCTCGGAGACTCGACGATAACTATCATCATCTGGGTCATTGGGCATGGCCTGTTTATCAGGGTTATCTTGCTCGTTGTCATGTTCCTCCTGTTCGGATGCAGCCTCGACAGGGTCTTCATTGTTTTCGGTGTCGCTTGGAGTACTATTTTCTCCGGTTCCAGTGTTGCCATCTTTTGAGCGACGAGGCTTAGAGCGGCGTTTAGGGCGCCGACGCTTGGACCGAGTCTCAGATGGTTTATTCACAACTGGATCTCCTTTCTCATTGTCGCTAGCTTTCTTAGGTGTGTCGACCATGTACACATCATACAAAGAGGTGGCCGTCCAACGTCCAGTAAATGGCGGGTCTTGGCCTTGCTCCTTGTCGGCATCATCGCCATACCGTCGATGTCTTTGGAGCCATAATCAAGCACGTCGGTTAAGTCATCGACAGTGGCTATGAAGTGGGTGGCGGGTGGGAAGCAAAATTTCCCGTCATCAGCCTCTGGCTCGAACCGAACATAGTTTGGCTGTGAGTCCTTCTCCAAGGACAAATTCTTTAAAGTGTTTAGCACATCACCCAAAGGTGAGTGCTGGAAGATGCCTGCGGCGCTAAATTCAAAAATCAATAAACGATCCAGCTCGGTGTCCGCAGGCGTACCCGGTCCGGAACTTATAGCCGGAGACGAGTCTGGAGTTCCATTGACGCAAATATTGCGGGGTGTCGAGTCCGTGTGCGGCTCCAACACCGCGGTCTCTGTGGCCTCGGATGGCACGATCTACTCCAGTTCTAAGGCCGTTGCAGCAATAGGAACCATCTCCTCGATGTGATCCGATGAAAGATTTAAATCATGTTCATCGGGCGAGGGGGAGCGATCGCTGCGGTCTCAAATCCATTGAAGATCAAGTCTCCACGAATATTCACGACGTAGTTCAAGCTTCCAAATCTGACCTGGTGGCCAGGGGCGTAGCTATCGATCAGCTCCAGATGGCCAAGCGAGTTGGCCCGCAGTACGAAGCCGCCAAACACGAAAATCTGTCCGGGGAGGAAGGTTTCTCCCTGGATAGCGTCACTATGGACGATCGAAGGGGCCATCAAACCTTTCGTCGACGGTACAGTGGAACTCTCAATGAAAGCACCAATGTCGGTGTCAAAACCGGCGGATCTCGGGTAGGGGGTCCCGAACTATGCGTCTAGGATCGATGGTAACAGGAGACAGGTGACACGATGTTTTACCCAGGTTCAGGACCTCTCTATGGAGGTAATACCCTACTTCCTGCTTGATTGATCTTGATGAATATGAGTATTACAAGAGTTGATCTACCACGAGATCGTAATGGCTAAACCCTAGAAGCCTAGCCTGTATGACTATGGTAATGAATATCCTTTCCAGACTACCCCCTCCGTTTTATATAGGCACCGGGGGGATCTAGGGTTTACAAAGAGTCGGTTACATAAGAAGGAATCTTCATAATCGGTCGCCAAGCTTGCCTTCCATGCCAAGGAGAGTCCAATCCGGACACGGGTACAGTCTTCGGCCTTCATGTCTTCATAGCACATCAGTCCGGCCCATGGATAACAGGCCGGACGCCCGACGACCCCTTAGTCCAGGACTCCCTGAGTGAGATTTCTGAATTGAGCCCTATAAACCGGAAAGGAGGGAGTATCTCTTAGTGCATCTGTTGCATGGCAACCCCTACTCCTCGCATTGACATCAATTGATGGGCATCTCCAAAGCCCGTTGATTAGTCGTGTCGATGTGAGACTTTCTTCCTTTTTGTCTTCTCCACTCAACCTCCACCTTCATATTCTATTCCTCCTATAGTGCTATATCCATGGCTCACGCTCATGTATTGCATGAAAGTTGAAAAGGTTTGAGAACATCAAAAGTATGAAACAATTGCTTCGCTTGTCATCGGGGTTGTGCGTGATTTGAATATTTTATGTGGTGAAGATGGAGCAAAGCCAGACTATATGAATTTGTAGGGATAACTCTCTTTAGCCATGTTATTTTGAAAAGACATGATTGCTTTATTAGTATGCTTGAAGTATTATTATTTTTATGTAAATGATAGACTATTGCTTTGAATCACTCGTGTCTTAATATTCATGTCATGATTAGATTGCATGATCAAGATTATGCTAGGTAGCATTACACATCAAAAATTGTCTTTTTAATCATTTACCTACTCGAGGACGAGCAAGAATTAAGCTTGGGGATGCTGATACGTCTCCGTCGTATCTATAATTTTTGATTGTTCCATGCCAATATTCTACAACTTTTTATACTTTTGGCAACTTTTTATACTATTTTTGGGACTAACATATTGATCCGAAAGGCTCAGTGCCGCCTCGCTTGTTGCATGTTTGTTTTGTTTCGCAGAAAATCCATATTAAACAGAGTCCAAACGGGATAAAAACTTATGGTGATTTTTTGGAATATATGTGAATTTTTGGAAGTGGAATCAACGCGAGGCGATGCCCGAGGGGCCCACGAGGGTGAGGGGGGGTGCCCCAGGGGGTAGGGAGCGCCTTGGGCCCTTGTAGCCACTCTGTAAGGCAGTTTGTGCCCTTCTTTCACCGCAATAAAGCCAATATCCGGATAAAAATCATGTCAAAATTTCAGCCTGATCGGAGTTACGGATCTCCGGGAATTTAAGAAACGGTGAAAGGGCAGAATCAGGGAGCGTAGAAACAGAAGGAAACCGAGAGAGAGATCCAATCTCGGAGGGGCTCTCGCCCCTCCGCTGCCATGGAGGCCATGGACCAATGGGGAAACCCTTCTCCCATCTAGGGGGAAGGTCAAGGAAGAAGAAGAAGAAGAAGAAGAAGAAGAAGGGGGGGATCTCTCCCCCTCTCTCCCGGTGGCGCCGGAATGCCGTGGGGGCCATCATCGCGACAACGATCTACACCAACAACTTCACCGCCGCCATCACCAACTCTTCCCCCCTCTATGCAGTGGTGTAACCCCTCTTTTACCCGCTGTAATCTCTACTCAAACATGGTGCTCAACGTTATATATTATTTCCCAATGATGTTTGAGTAGATACGTTTTGTCCGATGGGTTAATTGATGATCGTGATTGGTTTGAGTTGCATGTTTTATTATTGGTGTTGTCCTATGGTGCTCTCCGTGTCGCGCAAGCGTGAGGGATCCCCGCTGTAGGGTTTGCAATATGTTCATGATTTTCTTATGGTGGGTGGCGTGAGTGACAGAAGCACAGACCCGAGTAAGTAGGTTGTTTGCGTATGGGAGTAAAGAGGACTTGATGCCTTATAATGCTATGGTTAGGTTTTACCTTAATGATCTTTAGTAGTCGAGGATGCTTGCTAGAGTTCCAATCATAAGTGAATATGATCCAAGAAGAGAAAGTATGTTAGCTTATGCCTCTCCCTCAAATAAAATGGCAATAATGATTACCGGTCTAGTTATCGATTGCCTAGGGACAAATAACTTTCTTGTGTGACAAAAACCTCTCTACTAAAACTAACTTAGTTGTGTCTTCATCTAAACAGCCAGTAATTTTTATTTACACGATCTTTATTATCTTGCAAACCTATCCAACAACACCTACAAAGTACTTCTAGTTTCATACTTGTTCTAGGTAAAGCGAACATTAAGCATGCGTAGAGTTGTATCGGTGGTCGATAGAACTTGAGGGAATATTTGTTCTACCTTTAGATCCTCGTTGGGTTCGACACTCTTACTTATCGAAAGAGGCTACAACTAATCCCCTATACTTGTCGGTTATCACTAAACCCTATATGTCTAGCCTATATGATTTGTGTTAGCCTCTACGGACTAAACCCTCCGGTTTATATAGACACCAGAGGGGCCTAGGGTTGTACAGAGTCGGTTTACAGAGGAAGGAAACTGCACATCCGGGCATTAAGCTTGCCATCCACGCAAAGGAGAGTCCCACCCGGACATGGGGGAAGGTCTTCTATCTTGTATCTTCATGGCCCATCAGTCCGTCCCCTGCTGCACAGCTCGGATACCTAAGGACCCCATAATCCAGGACCCAGGAGAACATAGGGTGTGCCCCAGGGGGGTGGGCGTGCCCCCACCTTTGTGGCCAGGGTGTGGGCCCCCTTCGGTTGATTCTTTCGCCAATAATTTTATTTATTCCAAAATTGATCTCCGTGAAGTTTTGGGTCATTATAAGAACTTCTATTTCTGCACAAAAATAACACCATGGCAATTCTGCTAAAAACAGCGTCAGTCCGGGTTAGTTCCATACAAATCATGCAAGTTACAGTCCAAAACAAGGCAAAGGAGTTTAGAAAAGCAGATACGATGGAGACGTATCAACTCCCCCAAGCATAACCCATTGCTTGTCCTCAAGCAATTCAGTTGAAAAACTGAAAGTGATAAAGAAAAACTTTTACAAACTCTGTTTGATCTTGTTGTTGCAAATATGTAAAGCCAGCATTCAAGTTTTCATCATAGATTATGTACTAACCACATTCACAATAACATTTAGGTCTCACATTCACTCATATCAATGGTAGAATCAACTAGCAAGCAATAATAATAAATCTCGGAGGACAACACTTTTTCAAAGCAATCACGATATGATATAACAAGATGGTATCTCGCTAGCCCTTTCTAAGACCACAAAACATAAACGCAGAGCACCCCTGAAGATCAAGGACTGACTAGACATTGTAATTCATGGTAAAAGAGATCCAGTCATACTCAGTATCAATTAATAACAATGCATACAAATGACAGTGGTGCTCTCTAACTGGTGCTTTTTATAAGAGGATGATGACCCAAAAATAAAAGTAAATAGATAGGCCCTTCACAGAGGGAAGCAGGGAATTGCAGAGGTGACAGAGCTCGAATTTTTTAAATAGAGATAAATAATATTTTGAGCGGTATACTTTCATTGTCAACATAACAACCAAGAGATCTCGGTATCTTCCATGCTACATAAATTATAGGCGGTCCCCATACAGAATGGTGAAGTTTATACTCCCCCACCACCAACAAGCACACTCCACCGCTGGTCCGAAACAACGGGTACCGTCCAACTAACAACAGTCCTGGGGGAGTTTTGTTTGCAATTATATTTTGATTTGATTTGAGCATGGGACTGGGCATCCCGATTACCAGCCATTTTCTCGTGAATGATGAGCGGAGTCCACTCATCGTGAGAATAACCACCTAGCATGGAAGATATTGACAGTCCTAGTTGGTACATGAGCGATTCTAGTATACAAAAGATATTATCATTTGAAGGTTTAGAGTTTGGCACTTGCAAATTTACTTGGAACGGCAGGTAAATACCGCATATAGGTAGTTATGGTGGACTCATATGGAACAACTTTGGGTTTATGGAAGTGGATGTACAAGCAGTATTCCCGCTTAGTACAAGTGAAGGCCAGAAAAGACTGGGGAGCGACCAACTAGAGAGCGACAACAGTCATAAACATGCATCGAGAGTAACCAACATTGAGTGCAAGAATGAGTAGGATATAAATCACCATGAACATAAATATCGTGGAGGCTATGTTGATTTTGTTTCAACTTCATGCGTGAACATGTGCCACGTCAAGCCACTCGAGTCATTGAAAGGAGGATACCATCCTATCATACTACATCACAACCATTTTAAAAGCGTGTTGGCATGCAAGGTTGACCATTATAAACTCCTAGATGATTAAGCATGGCGTGAGTAACTATAATCTCTAATTGTCATTGCAAACATGTTTCATTCATAATAGGCTGAATCAGGAACAATGATCTAATCATATTTACAAAAACAAGATAGGTCGAGTTCATACCAGCTTCTCCTCATCTCAATCATTTTATCATATATCATCATTATTGCCTTTCACTTGCACTACCGAACGGTGTGGAAAATAATAATAGTGCACGTGCATTGGACTAAGCGGGAATCTGCAAATATTTATTCAAAGGAGAAGACAAGGTAATATGGGCTCTTTGTTAGATCAACAGTAATGTATATGAGAGCCACTCAACATTTTCATCGTGGTCTTCTCCTCTCGACCCCCAAAGTAAAGAAAAGAATTTCAAAGAAACACACTGAAATAGTTTTGGAGTTTTTGTTTTTCTGAAGAAGGTAAAACAAGAACGAGAAAAACTATTTACACGGGAAAGCTCCCAACAAGTAAAAGAAAAACGAGAAATCTTTTTGGGTTTTCTTTTTATAATACAACTAAGCATGCATAGAAAGTAAACTAACTACAACTAATTTTTTTTGTTTTTTCTTAAGGTTTTTCAAAACACACAAGAAGAAAGCGAGAAAAAGAAATAAACTAATAGGGATAATATAATGAAAAAGTATGAACACCGACAACTGAAATGAATGTGTGAACATGAATGTAATATCGGTGAGAAATACATAATCCCCCAAGCTTAGGCTTTTTTCCTAAGTCGGTCTACGCCCATGGATCAAAGTAGCCCTCTCCAGTGTACCGAGGAGGATCCTGGGGGTTCCACTGGTTAGCGAGCTCCTGTGGATCCCACTGATAAATAGACTCCTGATATGGATCCGGTGATGGCTCCGGCTTAGGAGTTGGGGATCGTGTCCCCTCCCAGTATGCATGAATGTCCGCGGGGAAAATGAAGTACCTGCTTGAATGAATATCAAACGAAGTAGGTGCAGGCAAGGTAATAATCTGAAAAGTATCCTCACTAAATATCAAGTTATAAATGAGTCTCTTTTCCTCATCATAGCGAATAAACTTATGTGCTACCATGCGTTCATAATCTAAGTATATAGTGGGTAGAAGTTTCTCCTCTTTTTCATGGTGCCTAATGGGTATATCAAAGCGTCTAGCAAGGTGGGAGGCGAAGATGCCTCCAAAAATAGGACCCTTTGTACGGTTGAGACTCAACCGTTTAGCAACCATAGTGCCTAAACTGAAAGTTTTATCACGAAGTAAAGCATGGCGCAAAATGGCAAGGTCAGGGGCACTAAGGCCTCCGCTCTCCCCACGACCAATTAAACATCTCCCAGCAAATAATGAGTAGTAGCACAAAACTGGAAAATGTAAACTAGCCACTCTCGCCTCCGACACCCTTCTCCTTTCCCCTACGGTGACTTCATCAATAAAATCCTCCACATCACTAGGACGTGGTTCCTCGACGCTACCATCATAAGGTAATTTACAAACCTCACAAAAGTCATAAAGCGTTATTTCCTTGTACTCATCATATAAGTAAAAGTCTACCATGGGTGGTGATCGCCTAGCATGAAAATGAAAATTTTGCACATAAGTATTTGTGAGTAGGAGATACTGATCACCGTGGTCGAGGAGTAAGTCGGTGATGCCTGCATTCTCGGCCAAATAATAGAAATCATCATAAATTCCGGCCGCCTATAAGAATGCATCAGATGGCCATTCACACGGACGAATCTCCGCGGCACGAGGAAGATTATACTTGGGTTTCTCTTTCTCCTCATTTTATTTTTCCTTCGAACCCCGGCTTTAGGAACCTCTCAAACAATCTCCTCGTCATTTTCTTCCTCTAAAAATTTTCTGAAATTTTTAGTGACTCAAAGTAAAAGTGAACCAAACTCAACAAAATTGATAGCAACTACTCCTACAAGTGTCTAGATGCTATATCATGCATCAAAACTACTTTGGACCATATAAATTTGACAAGCAAGCTCAAGAACAAGGTCACCACAGCAGCAAAAAATTGCAATAAACAAAGAACTAGAACAAAAACTGATTGGACCATTAGAGGAGTCACATACGGAAGAACGATCCCCCAAAGCAGTTTTTTGAATGGAGCTTTGAGCAAGGAGATCGAAAATGGCAACAAAATGAGCAAGAACATGAGTTTGAGCTATGGAGTGATTTTTTCTGGAGGAAGAAGAAGTGGATGGCTGGTGGAATAAGTGGAGGGGGCCCATGTGGGGCCCATAAGGTCGGGGGGCGCGCCCTCCACCCTTGTGGCAAGCTGGTGGGGCCCCCTGGTGTGTGTTCAGTGCCAGAAATTCTCAAATATTTTATAAAAAATCATACTAAATTTTCAGGGCATTTGGAGAACTTTTAGTTTTGGGACATTTTTTATTGCACAGATAATTCAGAAAACAAATATAACATACTTTTTTGTTTTATTTAATCTAAATAACAAAAAGTAAAAAGTGGGTACAGAAAGTTGTGCCTTCTAAATTCATCCATCTCATGCTCATCAAAAGGAATCCATTAACAAGGTTGATCAAGTCTTATTAACAAACTTCTTTCAAATAACATGAAACCGGAGAAGTTTCGAATAACACTAGGTTACCTCAACGGGGATATGCATGTCCCCAGCAATAAGAATATCATATTTCTTTTCGACAGTAGGAAGAGGGAATTCAAAACCTCCAATAGTAATAGTTGAAATTTTTCCAATAGAATTGACACTATGAACTTGAGGTTGTTTCTTCAGAAAGTGTACTGTATGCACATTACCATTAACATTAAAAGTGACATTGCCTTTGTTGCGATCAATATCAGCCCCTGCAGTATCCAAAAAGGATCTACCAAGGATGATCGACATACTGCCGTCCTCGGGAATTTCAAGAATAACAAAGTCCGTTAAGATAGTAACGTTTGTAACCACAACAGGCACATCCTCACAAATACCGATGGGTATAGCAGTTGATTTATCAGCCATTTGCAAAGAAATTTCAGTAGGTGTCAACTTATTCAATTCAAGTCTACGATATAAAGATAAAGGCATAAGACTAACACCGGCTCCAAGATCACATAAAGCAGTTTTAACATAGTTTCTTTTGATGGAGCATGGTATAGTTGGTACCCCTAGATCTCCAAGTTTCTTTGGTATTCCACCCTTAAAAGTATAATTAGAAAGCATGGTAGAAATTTCAGCTTCCGGTATCTTTCTTTTGTTTGTAACAATATCTTCCATATACTTTGCATAAGGAGGCATTTTAAGCATATCAGTAAAACGCATACGCAAAAAGATAGGTCTAATCATTTCAGCAAAGCGCTCAAAATCATCATCATCATTTTTCTTGGATGGCTTAGGAGGAAAGGTCATGGGTTTCCTGAACCCATGGTTCTCTTTCTTTACCATGGTTTCCAGCAACAAAGTCTCTCTTATCATAATGTTGATTCTTTGATTCTAGGTTATCAAGAACAACAACAGGTTCAATCTCAACATCATTATCATTACTAGGTTGAGCATCAACATGAACATCATTATTAACATTATCACTAGATTCATGTTCATCACCAGATTGTGTCTCAACATCAGAAATAGAAATATCATTGGGATTCTCGGGTCTGTGTGTAACAGGTTCACTAGAAGCATGCAAAGTCCTATCAGTTTCCTTTTCCTTTTTATTACTAGGACTAGGTGTATAAGTATTAATCTCTGAGAATCTTGCTCAACTCTCTTAGGATGACCCTTAGGATACAAAGGTTCCTGGGTCATTTTACCACCTCTAGTCATAACCCTAACAACATTATCATTGTTTTTACTATTCAACAAATTGAGCAAATCATCCTATGCCTTAAGTAATTATTCTACTTGAGTTGTGACCATGGAAGCATGTTTACTAATAAGCTGAAGATCATTAATAGTTCTACTCATATAATCACCCAAGTTGTCAAGCATGTAAGCATTACGTTTCAATTGTCTAGCAACATAAGCATTGAAGTTTTCTTGTTTAACAATAAAATTATCAACCTCATCCAAGCATTGACTAGCAGACTTATTATGAGGAGTATCACATTCATCAAATATATGGAGAGAGTTTACCTCTACTACCTGTGTCGGGTTATCAAGACCATGTATTTCTTCAATAGGCGGTAAATTTTTAACATCTCCAGCTTTAATATCTTTTTATTTCATAGATTTCTTTGCCTCTTGCATATCTTCAAGACTTAGAAATAGAAAATCCATTTTCTTTCGAGTTGGCTTAGGAGTTGGTTCAGGAAGTGTCTAATCATTATCATTACTCAATATATTATTCAATAGCAATTCAGCTTGCTCAACAGTTCTTTCCCTGAAAACACATCCAGCGCAACTATCTAGGTGGTCTCTGGAAGCATTGGTTAGTCCATTATAAAAGATGTCAAGTATTTCATGTTTCTTGAGAGCATGATCAGGCAAAGCATTAGGTAATTGGATAAGCCTCCCCCAAGCTTGTGGGAGACTCTCTTCTTCAATTTTTACAAAATTAAATTTTCCCGTAAGGCAACTTGTTTCTTATGAGCGGGGAAAGATTTTTCAAAGAAGTAGTAAATCATATCCCATGGACTACGCACACAACCAGGAGCAAGAGGATTAAACCATAACTTAGTGTCGCCCTTTAACGAGAAAGGAAACAACTTAAGAATATAGTAATAGCAAATTTTTCCTCATGAGCAAATAGGGTGGCTATATCATTCAATTTAGTAAGATGTGACACAACTACTTCAGATTCATAACCATAGAAAGGATCAGATTCAACCAAAGTAATTAACTCAGGATCGACAGAGAATTCATAATCCTTATCAGTAACAAAGATAGGTGAAGTAGCAAAATTAGGATCATATCTCATTCTAGCATTCAAAGATTTTTCTTTCAGCTTAGCTAACAGTCTCTTAAGATCCTCTCTATCATTGCAAGCAAAGAAGTCTCTAGCAGTTTCTTCATCCATAACATAACCCTTAGGTACAATAGGCAATTCATATCTAGGGGGAGAATCATAATCTCCAGTTTCAATAATATCATCAGTTTCAGTAATTTCATTCTCTCTAACCCTAGCAAGTTGTTCATCAAGAAATTCACCTAGTGGCACAATATTATCAAGCAGAGAAGTAGTTTCATCATAAGCATCATGCATAGTAGAAGTGGCATCATCAATAACATGCGACATATCGGAATCAGTAGCAGGTGTAGATGTCGCAAGTTTACTCAAAACAGAAGGGGAATCAAGTGCAGAGCTAGATGGCAGTTCCTTACCTCCCCTCATAGTTGAGGGAAAATCTTAGTTCTTTGATCTTTCAAATTCCTCATAGTGATCAACATATATAAATCTCAAGTGACTCAGAGAATAGAGTTATGCTCCCCGACAATGGTGCCAGAAAAATGTCTTGATAACCCACAAGTATAGGGGATCGCAACAGTTTAAGAGCGTAGAGTATTCAACCCAAATTTATTTATTTGACACAAGGGGCGCCAAAGAATATTCTCAAGTATTAGCAACTGAGTTGTCAATTCAACCACACCTGAAAGACTTAATATCTGCAGCAAAGCAATGTGGAAGTAACGGTAACAGTGGCAAAAGTAACAGTAGCAGTTTTGTAGCAATCGTAACAGTGGCAACGGAAAAGTAACGGAGCAAAGATCAATATGAAACGAGCTCATAGGCAATGGATCAATGATGGATAATTATGTTGGATGGCATTCATCATGCAAAAGTTATAACATAGGGTGACACAGAACTAGCTCCAATTCATCAATATATTGTAGGCATTTATTCCGAATACAGTCATACGTGCTTATGGAAAAGAACTTGCATCACATCTTTTGTCCCTCCCTCCCGTGGAAGCGGG
Source organism: Aegilops bicornis (assembly GCA_021605145.1). Taxonomy (NCBI): domain Eukaryota; kingdom Viridiplantae; phylum Streptophyta; class Magnoliopsida; order Poales; family Poaceae; genus Aegilops; species Aegilops bicornis. The sequence goes on along the minus strand of CM038670.1, from coordinate 572,739,560 downwards.
GTCCTATTGGAAACTAAGGGACATTAAGGCCTCCTTTTAATAGAGTACTGGACCAAAGCATTATCACTTAGTGAATACATGAACTCCTCAAACTACGGTCATCACCGGGAAGTGTCCCGACTATTGTCACTCCGGGGTTGCCGGATCATATCACGTAGTAGGTGACTATAACTTGCAAGATAGGATCAAGAACACAAATATATTCATGAAAACATAATAGGTTCAGATCTGAAATCATGGCACTCGGGCCCTAGTGACAAGCATTAAGCATAGCAACATCAATCTTAGAATATAGTGGATGATACGTCCATTTTGCATCATGTTTTCTTACTGTTATATATGATGTTTTTATGCATAATAATGCTTTTTGGAGTAATTCTAATGCATTTTCTCTGATAATATGCAAGGTATACACAAAGAGGGAGAATTCCAGCAGCTGGAAATCTAGACCTGGAAAAGCTACGTCAGGCTACCTATTCTGCACAACTCCAAACAAGCTCAAACTTCACAAAGAATTTTTATGGAATATATGAAGAATATTGGAGCAAATAAGTACCAGAGGGGGCTCACCAGGTGGGCACAACCCACCTGGGCGCGCCAGGGAGCCCAGGCTCGTCCTTATGGGTTGTGCTCACCCAGGCCCACCTCCGGTGCCCATCTTCTGGTATATAGGTCATTTTGACCTAAAAAACAAGAGGACTTTCGGGACGGAGCGCCGCTGTCTCGAGGCAGAACTTGGGCAGGAACACTTTTGCCCTCCGGTGGAATGATTCCGCTAGGGGAACTTCCCTCCCGGAGGTGGAAATCATCGTCATTATCATCACCAACAACTCTCCCATCTTGGGGAGGGTAAATCTCCATCAACATCTTCATCAACACCATCTCATCTCAAACCCTAGTTCATCTCTTGTCTTCATTCTTGTTAACGGAACTATAGATTAGTGCTTGCGGGTGACTAATAGTGTTGATTACATCTTGTAGTTGATTACTATATGGTTTATTTGGTGGAAGATTATATGTTCAGATCCAATATGCTATTTAATACCCCTTTGATCTTGAGCATGATTATTATTTGTGAGTAGTTACTTTTGTTCTTGAGGTCACGGGAGAAATCATGTTGCAAGTAATCATGTGATCTTGATATGTGTTCGACATTTTGATAGTATGTATGTTGTGATTCCCTTAGTGGTGTCATGTGAACGTCGACTACATGACACTTCGCCATATTTGGGCCTAAGGGAATGCATTGTGGAGTAGCAATTAGATGATGGGTTGCGAGAGTGGCAGAAGATTAAACCCCAGTTTATGCGCTATTCCGTAAGGGACTGATTGGATCAAAAAGTTTAATGCTATGGTTAGAATTTATTCTTAATACTGTTCTCGTAGTTGCGGATGCTTGTGGGAGGGTTAATCATAAGTAGGAAGCTTGTTCAAGTAAGAACAGAACCTAAGCCCAGGTGCACCCACATATCAAATTATCAAAGTAGCAAACACAAATCGAACCAACATGGTGAAAGTGACTAGATAAAAATCCCGTGTACCCTCAAGAACGCTTTGCTTGTCATAAGAGACTGTTTTGGCCTGTCCTTTGCCTCAAAAGGATTGGGCTACCTTGCTGCACTTTTGTTACTACTATTGTTACTTGCTCGTTACAAATTATCTTGCTATCAAACTACTCTGCGATTTACATTTTCAGCACTTGCAGACATTACCTTGTTGAAAACCACTTGTCATTTCCTTCTGCTCCTCGTTGGGTTCGATACTCTTACTTGTCGAAAAGAGCTACAGTTGATCCCCTTTACTTGTAGGTCATCAAGGCTATTTTCTGGCGCCGTTTCTGGGGAGTGAAGCGCCTTTGGTAAGTGGAATCTGGTAAGGAAACATTTATATAGTGTGCTGAAATTTACTGTCACTTGTAACTATGGAAAAAAAATCTTTTGAGGGTTTTGTTCGGGGTATCTTCACCTCGACCGGAACCATAATTAGCTACCCCTCAACCTACTGCACCTACTTAAAATATTGAATATGAAATTCCTTCGGGTATGATAGAACAACTGCTGGCTAATCCTTATGCAGGAGATGGAACCGAACATCCTGATATGCACTTGATATATGTGGAACAAATTTGTGGATTGTTTAAGCTTGCAGGTTTACCTGGAGATGAAGCTATGAAGAAGGTTTTCCCTTTATCTTTGAAGGGAAAATCATTGGCATGGTATAGGCTATGCGATGATATTGGATCAAGGAATTGGAATCGATTGAAAGTGGAGTTCCACCAAAAAAATTATCCCATGCATCTAGTTCATCATGATTGGAATTACATATATAATTTTTGGCCTCATGAAGGAGAAAGTATCGCTCTAGCTTGGGGGAGGCTTAAGTCAATGTTATATCCATGCCCCAATCATGAGCTCTCAAGAGAAATTATTATTCAGAATTTTTATGCTCGGCTTTCTCGTGATGATCAATCCATGCTAGATACTTCTTGTACTGGTTCTTTCATGAAGAATTCTATTGAATTCCGGTGGGATATTTTGGATAGAATTTAATGCAACTCCGAAGATTGGGAACTCGACAAAGGTAAAGAGTCAGGTATTAAGCTTGAGTATGGTTGTGTTAAATCTTTTATGGATACCGTTGCTTTTCAAAAGTTTAGCACTAAATATGAACTTGACTCTGAGATAGTAGCTTCCTTTTGTGAATCATTTGCTACTCATGTTGATCTCCCTAAAGAGAAGTGGCTTAAATACCACCCACCTATTAAAGAAGAATTAAAGAACCGGTACTGGATAAATAAGAAACTATACTTTATAATGTTGATCCAGATGTTCCTACTGCTTATATTGAGAAACCACCTTTCCCTGTTAGAATAAAGGAACATGCTAAAGTTTCAACTGTGGTTAACTAAAGTTATATTAGAACACCTAAACCAGATGAAAAAATTAAAGTAGAACCTAGTATTGCTATGGTTAAGGATCTCCTAGAAGAATATGTAGATGGGCATTTTATTTACTTCTGTGAAGAAGCTGCTAGAATTGCCAAACCTGATAAAAAGGATAAACATAGACCTGTTGTTGGCATGCCCGTTGTCTCAGTTAAAATAGGAGATCACTGTTATCATGGTTTATGTGACATAGGTGCTAGCGTGAGTGCTATTCCTTATTCCTTATATCAAGAAATTATGAATGACATAGCACCCACAGAGCTAGAAGACATAGATGTTACCATTAAAGTTGCTAATAGAGACACTATATCACCAATTGGGGTTGTTATGGATGTTGAAGTCTTGTGTGGGAAAATAAAATACCCTACTGGTTTTCTTATTCTTAGTTCCGACAAGATGAATTTTGTCCCATTATCTTTGGCAGACCTTTCTTGAACACCGTTAATGCTAAGATAGATTATGAGAAACAAACTGTCGGTGTTAGTTTTGGTGATGAGTCTCATGAGTTTAATTTTTCCAAGTTTAGTAGAAAGCTTCATGAAAAATAATTGCCTAGTGAGGATGAAATAATTGGTCTTGCTTCTATTGCTGTACCACCTACTGATCCTTTAGAACAATATTTGCTAGACCACGAAAACGATTTACATATGCATGAAAGAAATGAAATAGATAAGATTTTCTTTGAACAACGTCCTCTTGTTAAACACAGTTTTCCTATTGAAACTCTAGGAGGTCCTCCTCCACCTAAAGGTGATCCTGTGTTTGAATTAAAACAATTTCCAGACACTTTGAAATATGCTTATCTTGATGAAAAGAAGATATATCATGTTATTATTAGTGCTAACCTTTCAAAACATGAAGAAGAAAGATTATTGAAAGTTCCAAGGAAGCACCGAGATGCTATTAGATATACTTTTGATGATTTAAAGGGCATTAGTCCCACTCTATGTTAGCACAAAATTAATATGGAACCTGATGCTAAACCCGTTGTTGATCACCAAAGTAGGTTAAATCCAAAAATGAAGGAAGTGGTGTCAGGACCCCGATCCTAAGTCACACCGATCTAGCATGTAACACATCATATCACTTTGCGGCCTCACGCACGGTATTCCCACGGGTGTCGCCTCACCATGGCCTGGGACCGTTTGCGTCTTTTGGCTCACGTATATGATAGTGTCGCTAGCATCCATATGACAAAGAACCCGGGCCAACATGGCTAGCCGTGAACCCAAAGCGGCGCTAACCCATGGGGACAGGCATACATGAATCACATCGAACATGTCGGTCATCAACGTATATATTAGGGCTGTAACCTTTGGGCTATGAGGACTCCGGTATCCCGGGCTGTAGCAGGCTAGGCAGGACTCCGAATAACACCGCGTGACATTTCCCGAAGGGAACAGACATAGGAACGAAGTGAAACACATGCCGGCCGATCAAGTGTCCAAGCAGTAGTCTTTGGGCTAGGAGGACTCCGGTGAACCGGGCTGTAGCGGACTACTATCGCTCGTAAGCACGAGACTACATTTCCCCATATGAGAGGCTGCCAAGGATAAACAACTAGTTTGTCGGATCCCACACATACCAAGCATTTCAGACATACACACATTATGCTCGATATGCGTAGATACAACATGGCATCACAACATAACTCTACGACTCAAATATTTATCAATAGGCTCCGAGGAGCGAGATATTACAAACATGGGTCTCATGACCCAACACTCGAAACATACAAGTCAAAGCACAAGCGGAAGCTAATCATGTCTGAGTACGCATAACTATAAATGAAAAAGGCTGAGAAGCCTGACTATCTACCAGATCATGCCGAGGGCACAAGATCGTAGCTGAGGTAACAAGCTAAACGTCGAAGCCCACGTGGTACTACTAGCGAGACTGCTGTCTCTCTGCAAAACATAAAATAAGCAAACGTGAGTACAATTGTACTCAGCAAGACTTACATCAGATCTAACTACATATGCATCATTATCAAAAGGGGGTGGTGGAGTTTGACTGCAGCAAGCCAGCTTTGACTCGGTGGCTATCCCGAACTACGATCGCAAGTAACTCTTTTGAGGTGGCGCTACGAGTCCACATATTCACCATATCAATACACCACTATGGAACCGCTCCGTCTTCCTCTGAGAACGCCATCCATAGCACTCACGCTTATCTTGCGCATTTTAGGGTATCCACTTCCACTTGTCTATGAACTGATATAGGCAACCTGAAGTCCTTTTCCGTGGACACGGCTATTCGAATAGATCATATTAAACCCTGCAGGGGTGTACTTCTTCACACACGCTCTCACCACTTGCCGCCGTTTACACGACATGTACTCGGCAACCTTCAAGCGGAAGCCCAACGTGGGTGTCGGCCACGGCCTACCTAAACACTCAAGTCCCTAGTCCAGGTTTATCGCCTATTCGGGTTCCATCCGCAGGGAGTCCGACCGAGGTTTCCCATACAGCCCCGAACGATGTGTGCAGGGTTCCCGAGATACCAAACGGGCACTCGGTACACCGGGCCACGGTGCCTACCGCAACACAACCCACCCCTAAGGTCAGCGTTGCGTGCGGCCCCCAGCATGCTACAAACGCCAGAAACTACTTGCAACTCCCGGACTGAGGACAAGGGTGGTCAAGAAGCCGAGAGGGTCCATTGGTTTGGGCCCAATGCGTGGTAGTAACTGTTTCATGGATCACAAACACAGATCTCAGTTCACGAGGGCGGCTGCAATGAGACAACCCACCATGTACTCCTACATGGCCTCTCACCGCTACCTTTACCAAATCGTGTTCACACACTTAGCTTACACACGCATGAGGACATGTTCACACACCTCCGATTCATCCCCGATGAATCGCACCTGACTCAACTCTAAGCAGTAGCAGGCATGACAACAAGCATAAATGAGTAGGCACAACATGGCTCAAACAATTCCTACTCATGCTAGTGGGTTTCATCTAATTCTTGTGGAATGACAGGTCATCCAGAGGATAAAGGGGTTCAGCTATCGCAGCAAGTAACAGTTGAATCGATGTTGTCCTAATGCAATAAAAGAGAGCAGGAGCGAGAGAGTGGGATTGTATCGTAATGAACAAGGGGGTTTTGCTTGCCTAGCACTTCTGAAGATAATATAGTTCTTCATCGGTGTCATCGAACAATCGTCGGAACATCGCTCTAGGAGGGGACAATTACCGGCAAACAAGAGAGAACACAATCAATGCAATGCACATTCACATGAATGACATGTCATATTAAGGTACTGAATTCACCTAATGCAATAATAACCCAAGTTAGTTGAAGTGGAATTCAAACAAGGTTGAACTCCAACTCCAAATGCTATTTCATAAATTATCCTAATCATGATTCATCCTATTCAGTGAGGTTAACTGGTTCAAACATGCATGATCATGGCATAAACAGATTCTTCATATTTTTCTGATCATTTTTCATATATAAATTATTTCGATCCGAGTTACGGTTGAATTTCTATGATTTATTGAAGTTTAGAGTATTTTCTGGAATTTCCTGAATATAAACAAATCCAGAAAAAGGTTAATTGCGTCGACATGACATCGGGTGACGTCAGCAGGTCAAAGGCGCCAGGTCCAGGTCAAACCTGACGTGGGACCCGCACGCCGATGTAACAGTAAGGGACAGAGGCTGACTAGTGGGTCCGGGTCAACGATGACGTGGCAAAGTCAATGCTGAGAGGCGGGCCCCCTGAGATTAGTATTAATCTAACAGAGAAATTAAACTAGTTAATCCAGGCACTGGGGCCCACATGTAAAAGAGAGGGGGGGGTTAATTAGTGCTAACAAGGTGGCCACGTCGGCACTTGCCGGAATCTCGCCGGCGGTGACCTCAACCCGCGGCGGAGTTCACTCGGAACTCGCCAGAGTCGACGGATCGATGCGCCAGGGCACCAGCGGATAGCCCGTGCCCATGCGCACCTAGGGAGGCTAACGGGAGGTGCGGGGGTGGCCGGAGACAACGACGGCGAGCAGTGCAGCGGCGGCCGGAGTTCGGGCACCTACGGGTTTGGCGTTGTAGGAAACGGCAGGAGCCGCAGATGGTTGCGGTCGACTTCTAGGAACGTGCTGAGCACGGTGGCACGCTCAATTGCGAGCTTGCGCGGCTGTGGCCACGGCTACGCCACGGCCGGCGGCGAGATGTTTCGGTCAAGGTTGGGGATCGGGCTAGAGAACGAACGGCCGACGGGAGAGGGGCGAGGGGCGCAGGAGCTCACCGCGGTTCCGCAGGGTGGTCGCTGGCTCGAGGAGAGGCCGGAGCAAGCGGGCGCGGCGATGGAGATCTCCGGCGACCCAAGGGGATGAAGGGGTCGGGAGGTGCTTGAGGCGTCTGGCGGGCGCGGCTCGGTGGGGAGGAAGAGGAGGGCGCGGCGGAGCTGGTAGGCTAGTTGGGGGAGCGAGGGAGGCCCTGTGGCCGCGGTGGTGGCGAGCGGCGGCGTCGAGCTCCGCTCGGTCGCGTGAGGGAGAGGGCCAGAGAAGAGAGAAGAAGGCACGGGAGAGTGAGGGCGGTCCAGGGGGGGTGCGTGGCGGCGTTGGAGGTGTCTAGGCGTCGGGGACGCAGGCAGGCAGGGTGGAGGTGGCCGGGGCGCGTGCCGGCGCGCTGCGGCCACGCGCTCGTCCTCCTGGCTGCCAGGAGGAAGACGACAGGGGAGAGCCAGGTGGGCTGGGCCGCACAGGTGGGCTGCCAGCTGGGCCGGTAAGTTTTGGGCCAGGTAAGTTATTCTTCCTCCTCTCTGTTTTTATTAGTTTTAGTTTTCTAATTTTCTGCAGATGTTTGGCTTTATTAAAAATACTAATGCTACCCCAAAAATCATGAAACTTGCTCAGGCCTACTGTTTGGAAAATATCCAACAGCAAACATTTAAGTTCATGATTATTTGAGCATTTAAAATATTTTATAGTATTTAAATGCCCAAATGCAAATACCATATGAATTAATTCAAAAGTCCAAATGTCATGAAAAAATGTGCATCACCCCTGGTTATGTTTTAAAGCACTTTTCCAGATATGAGGAACATTTTTGAAAGCCATTTGGTTCATTGAAAAATATTTTCTTAATTGAACCTATTTGAATTGTTTTTGGTGCTAGGGCTTGGTCATCCCCATTTCAAATTTCCATGAAATTAAACATGATGCATGGATGCAATACCACCGTTACAAACAAGCTCTAGGGTTGTGACAACTCTCCCCACTAAACAAGAATCTCGCCGAGATTCAAGACGTGAGGTAAGAGGAAAAGGGAATTCAAAAACTAGCACAAACTTCATGATCCATTTGCCCTTCTCGAAGATGTTGATTTACTCCATCATCTTGGTCTTGACGTCTTTGCTTTCAAGATCTTCACTCGACACGACAACGAAAGAGGGGGGGGGGGAAACCCTACATGATTCGACCTTCACGAAGATCAAGTAAACATGATCGACTCCGGACTGAGACGGTGACACATCTCGAGTTGAGACACAAAACACATCGAGAGGGATGGAAGAACAAAGGACGGGGTTTGATTGGTGGCAACAATTCCACGCTTAGGGAGATGGTGGATGGTGTCAAGGTGGCGAGGGAATATTTATCATGATCCCGCAACGGGCACCTCGGAAAGGGTGACGCAAAGAACTATTCCCTCAAGTGGCAAAAAGAATTACTTTTGATCCATAGATCATTGGAACTCTTTATACCAGCCTAAGGCAATCGCAAGCGATCAAGTGGTGGAATGCAAAGGAATGGTACACCCGGACTAGAATGGATGATGTGGACTACCTAGTTGAAGACAACGCAATGGATGATTTCGCTTAACATCGGAGGTGGAGGGGACCCATGGTAAGTCCACTTTTGAAGATGAACCTGGACAAGAATTACTAAGAAGACAATCTATAGCGAGATAGCACAAGGACGGTGCAAGCTGGGAACGAAATGCATTTGTTGGAATGTTCCAACCATCATATCTGCCGAGATTCAGATCCGATTGGTGATGGGATACTTCGCACTCAGCATGTCTGAAAAGGAAAGGTTGCAACACAAATCGACGAGAAGACGTTGCGAGATTCTCAGGGAATGAACCAAGGTAGTAAGCTCCAAAGCATGAGCGGGTTCTGCTACAAACAGGTGAACATGTTGTCCCGGACAACATGGCCACGTAGTAGTCTTATAATAAAACACTACCGAGTTCAGGTGGGGAACCATAATCGAGGATATCGAAGTCTCTACGCAAGTCCATGGATTAGATCCCAAGCATAGACTTCTTTTCCTTGAGCAAATCAATCAGTGGCTTGGTGTGCTAGGAATACATATAGAATGAAGGTTGCAAGTCTCCAGGCTACAGAATACTTCGCACATATGCATGACTGACTTGGGATGATTCCAAGGGAAACAACCAAACCTTTCTCAAATTCATGGCGGCAACTTGCACCTAATGCACGTGAATTAGAGGAAGTCACTTCTTCCATCCAAGCATAAGCTTTATGAACGAAACACAAAGAAATGTTTACACAAGTTTCCAACACTAGGTTGATGTTCAACATGACTCATGGGGAAGACAAAATGCTACTGATGGGCTCAACAGCAACTCATCGAAATTTCCATATCACTGGACTTCCACCATCATGTGAACACGGTGATAGCATTGGTCAGACCAAAAGATATAATGGTGTATGCTCGAGGGATCAACCACGAGTAAGACAACATTACGAATATCGTTGGTTCTGATTTGACTTGACAATGGCCCATACTCAAATCAAAGAATTGGTAGGACAATAGATCCAACAACTGATCACGAGGACCAATCGATGAAGATATCATCTTTCTTCAACACACACTACACAAGAATATCCCTTTGGAACGAACTAAGTTGGACAGGCTTTTATCTTCCAACTCTCCAAGTTGTTGTCTAGCTTAACCAACTAGCTTAGGGATATCCAACACAGATTCTTGGAGAAAGGGTGGTCCACAGGGAACCAACTTGATCACGAGCTCAACATAACAGTCAGGAAGCAACCCGGTAACACTTCCAAGAAGATAATTGGAAAGTCACGGACCACCGGTATGTCACTAAGCTCGAGAACAATCTTGCTTTTCAAGGCAAGACGATATGATCAAATGAGTGAGGACTTGACAAGATCCTAACTCATCAATAGAAGTGTGCACCAGAAATAAGGATTAGGTAGCACGATCAATCTTAGAATGATGATTCAATAACCAACACGCTAAGAAGGAGGATATTGTCCATTAGCTACCAAGCAACGAGTTGCTCGGAGTACTGATGTCACACATCACAACTCACTTGTCGGTATTCCGGTTGCAACAACACGGAACCGAGGAATGAATAATGATGGCGAGAGTATCACTACATCAAGAATTCATAAGAGAAGGTGCAATTCTTATGACATTATTGACATAAAGATGGTAACACTCCAGGTGGAAATGTAATCAAAAGCTGAATTGGCATTTTGATCTGCGGGATACAACTACTTTGACCCAATCCTAGAAATGGACAAGGTATCGAGTTTGGTTCTCCTAGTCATTCCGAATAGAATGACTTGTCGGACCACAAGGACAATAGGCATTGATGACGAATGCACGACTACTCCTGGCTATCAATTGATAGGGGATGATCGGGATACAACTAAAGAGAGCAACTCAAAGGAACATATAATTTTCTGAGTTGGGGATGCGAGATTAGTATGTCGAGCAAGCTCAACATTTCTTCCGGATAATCCATGCAGAAAAGGTAGAATTGGCAGAGTCACAATATGAATGGAGTACTCCTCAAGAGCACTCTTATTGTGATGTTTTGGTTCAACAAGGAACTTCTGCCATAAGCGGTTCGTAGTATTTGGAAGAAGGAAATACCACGGACCTCGAGGACTAATGCAAAGTTACTAATATCCTAAAGGCACTAGCAAATACTAACAACATGAAGTAGGATGAATCTCGGGTTCAAGAACCTGTGAGTAGAATACCTACTACTAAATGGCATCACGGGATGCTTTCGAAAGTGATGGCTTAATCATCACATCGGGATACAAAAGCATTGCTAAATTGCTAGGTGACTTCCTAAACACCTAGGGTCATAATAATAGTTCCAACATATATGTCGAGGCAACAGAGTACCTCGACCGACTGGTTAGTGTGTTTATTCTGACCAAAAGGACATCGGAAACGGAAGGAAAGGATTTGCAAGTGCATCAGACTATTTAGAGACCTGGGATGACTCGGACAGCATAACGGCTGTAAATGCTCAAAATGATTTGAGACATCCTGCAAAATGGTGGCATAACCACTCAACAACATCATAACAAGATTCTGAGATCAACAGTTATCATACAAAAATAGTAGGAACTGAATCGGGATTAAAACCAACAATCTTAAAGGTCTATGGATTAGTAACACGTCATCCCGATAGATAGATGAGAAGCCTAGTTCTTAAACCCCGTAGAAGAGAAGAGGATGACTCGGATCAAGGCCATGAGGTATAAGGAGTAAAAGAGCCTTACGTTCCTTCCACAAACAATTCCTTATATAACTAAAGCATTTCTAGACACAACTTCGACCGGTTTGGCTTGGTAATCCTACAGAATCGGCTCGATACCAACGCTGTCGGGACCCGATCCTAAGTCACACCGATCTAGCATGTAACACATCATATCACTTTGCGGCCTCACGACGGTATTCCCACGGGTGTCGCCTTACCTTGGCCGGGGACCGTTTGCGTCTTTTGGCTCACGTATATGATAGTGTCGCTAGCATCCATATGACAAAGAACCCGGGCCGACATGGCTAGCCGTGAACCCAAAGCGACGCTAACCCATGGGGACAGGCATACATGAATCACATCGAACATGTCGGTCATCAACGTATATATTCGGGCTGTAGCACTGGGCTAACAGGACTCCGGTATCCCGGGCTGTAGCAGGCTAGGCAGGACTCCGAATAACACCGTGACATTTCCCGAAGGGATGGACATAGGAACGAAGTGAAACACATGCCGGCCGATCAAGTGTCCAAGCAGTAGTGCTGGGCTAGCAGGACTCCGGTGAACCGGCTGTAGCGGACTACTATCGCCGTAAGCACGAGACTACATTTCCACATATGAGAGTCTGACAAGGATAAACAACTAGTTTGTCGTATCCCACAAATACCAAGCATTTCAGACATACACACATTATTCTCGATATGCGTAGATACAACATGGCATCACAACATAACTCTCTACGACTCAAATATTTATCAATAGGCTCGAGGAGCGAGATATTACAAACATGGGTCTCATGACCCAACACTCGAAACATACAAGTCAAAGCACAAGCGGAAGCTAATCATGTCTGAGTACAGACAACTATAAATGAAAAAGGCTGAGAAGCCTGACTATCTACCAGATCCTGCCGAGGGCACAAGATCGTAGCTGAGGTAACAAGCTAAACGTCGAAGCCCACGTGGTACTACTAGCGAGACTGCTGTCTCTCTGCAAAACATAAAATAAGCAAACGTGAGTACAATTGTACTCAGCAAGACTTACATCAGATCTAACTACATATGCATCATTATCAAAAGGGGGTGGTGGAGTTTGACCGCAGCAAGCCAGCTTTGACTCGGTGGCTATCCTGAACTACATTTAATCGCAAGTAACTCTTTTGAGGTGGCGCACACGAGTCCACATATTCACCATATCAATACACCACTATGGAACCGCCTCCGTCTTCCCTACGAGAACGCCATCCATAGCACTCACGCTTATCTTATGCATTTTAGGGTATCCACTTCCACTTGTCTATGAACCGATATAGGCAACCCGTAAGTCCTTTTCCGTGGACACGGCTATTCGAATAGATCATATTAAACCCTGCAGGGGTGTACTTCTTCACACACGCTCTCACCACTTGCCGCCGTTTACACGACATGTACTCGGCAACCTTCAAGCGGAAGCCCAACGTGGGTGTCGGCCACGGCCTACCTAAACACTCAAGTCCCTAGTCCGGGTTTATCGCCTATTCGGGTTCCATCCGCAGGAGTCCGCCGAGGTTTCCCATACAGCCCCGAACGATGTGTGCAGGGTTCCCGAGATACCAAACGGGCACTTTCGGTACACGGGCCACGGTGCCTACCGCAACACAACCCACCCCTAAGGTCAGCGTTATGCGTGCCCCCAAAGACATGCTACAAACGCCATAAACTACTTGCAACTCCCGGACTGAGGACAAGGGTGGTCAAGAAGCCGAGAGGGTCCATTGGTTTCGGGCCCAATGCGTGGTAGTAACTGTTTCATGGATCACAAACACAGATCTCAGTTCCTGAGGACGGCTGCAATGAGACAACCCACCATGTACTCCTACATGGCCTCTCACCGCTACCTTTACCAAATCGTGTTCACACACTTAGCTTACACACGCAGATGGGACATGTTCACACACCTCCGATTCATCCCGATGAATCAGACCTGACTCAACTCTAAGCAGTAGCAGGCATGACAACAAGCATAAATGAGTAGGCACAACATGGCTCAAACAATTCCTACTCATGCTAGTGGGTTTCATCTAATTCGTGGAATGACAGGTCATGCAAAGGATCAAGGGGTTCAGCTACCGTAGCAAGTAACAGTTGAATCGATGTTGTCCTAATGCAATAAAATAGAGCAGGAGCGAGAGAGTGGGATTGTATCGGAATGAACAAGGGGGTTTTGCTTGCCTGGCACTTCAAGATAATATAGTTCTTCATCGGTGTCATCGAACAATCGTCGAACATCGCTCACCGGGAGGGACAATTACCGGCAAACAAGAGAGAACACAATCAATGCAATGCACATTCACATGAATGACATGTCATATTAAGGTACTGAATTCACCTAATGCAATAATAACCCAAGTTAGTTGAAGTGGAATTCAAACAAGGTTGAACTCCAACTCCAAATGCTATTTCATAAATTATCCTAATCATGATTCATCCTATTCAGTGAGGTTAACTGGTTCAAACATGCATGATCATGGCATAAACAGATTCTTCATATTTTTCTGATCATTTTTCATATATAAATTATTTCGATCCGAGTTACGGTTGAATTTCTATGATTTATTGAAGTTTAGAGTATTTTCTGGAATTTCCTGAATATAAACAAATCCAGAAAAAAGGTTAATTGCGTCAGCATGACATCGGGGTGACGTCAGCAGGTCAAAGGCGCCAGGTCCAGGTCAAACCTGACGCGTGGGACCCGCACGCCGTCGATGTAACAGGCGGGATGAGGCTGACTAGTGGGTCCGGGTCAACGATGACGTGGCAAAGTCAATGCCTTGAGGCGGGCCCCGAGATTAGTACTAATCTAACAGAGAAATTAAACTAGTTAATCCAGGCTTCGGGGCCCACATGTCAAAGAGAGGGGGTTAATTAGTGCTAACAAGGTGGCCACGTCGGCACTTGCCGGAATCTCGCCGGCGGTGACCTCAACCCACGGCGGAGTTCACTCGGAACTCGCCAGAGTCGACGGATCGATGCGCCAGGGGCACCAGCGGATAGCCCGTGCCCATGCGCACCTAGGGAGGCTAACGGGAGGTGCGGGGTGGCCGGAGACAACGACGGCGAAAGCAAAGGCAGCGGCCGGAGTTCGGGCACCTACGGGTTTGGCGTTGTAGGAAACGGCAGGAGCCGCGGATGGTCGCGGTCAACTTCTAGGAACGTGCTGAGCACGGTGGCACGCTCAATTGCGAGCTTGCGCGGCTGTGGCCACGGCTACGCCACGGCCGGCGGCGAGATGTTTCGGTCAAGGTTGGGGATCGGGCTAGAGAACGAACGCGTCGACGGGAGAGGGGCGAGGCGCAGGAGCTCACCGCGGTTCCGCAGGGTGGTCGCTGAGCTCGGGAGAGGCCGGAGCAAGCGGGCGGCGATGGAGATCTCCGGCGACCCGAGGGGATGAAGGGGTTGGGGAGGTGCTTGAGGCGTCTGGCGGGCGCGGCTCGGTGGGGAGGAAGAGGAGGGCGCATGGAGCTGGTAGGCTAGTTGGGGAGCGAGGAGGCCTGTGGCAGCAGGTGGTGGCGAGCGGCGGCGCTGAGCCCGCCTGGCCGCGTGAGGGAGAGGGCCGAGAAGAGAGAAGAAGGCACGGGAGAGTGAGGGCAGTCCAGGGGGTGCGTGGCGGCGTTGAGGTGTCTAGGCGCCGGGGACGCAGGCAGTGGTGGAGGTGGCCGGGCGCGTCGGGCCTGCGGCCAGCGCTGCCCTCCTGGCTTCCAGGAGGAAGACGACAGGGGAGAGCCAGGTGGGCTGGGCCGCACAGGTGGGCTGCCAGCTGGGCCGGTAAGTTTTGGGCCAGGTAAGTTATTCTTCCTCCTCTCTGTTTTTATTAGTTTTAGTTTTCTACTTTTCTGCAGATGTTTGGCTTTATTAAAAATACTAATGCTACCCCAAAAATCATGAAACTTGCTCAGGCCTACTGTTTGGAAAATATCCAACAGCAAACATTCAAGTTCATGATTATTTGAGCATTTAAAATATTTTATAGTATTTAAATGCCCAAATGCAAATACCATATGAATTAATTCAAAAGTCCAAATGTCATGAAAAAATGTGCATCACCCCTGGTTATGTTTTAAAGCATTTTTCCAGATATCAGGAACATTTTTGAAAGCCATTTGGTTCATTGAAAAATATTTTCTTAATTGAACCTATTTGAATTGTTTTTGGTGCTAGGGCTTGGTCATCCCCATTTCAAATTTCCATGAAATTAAACATGATGCATGGATGCAATACCACTGGTTACAAACAAGCTCTAGGGCTGTGACAAGTGGCAAGAACAGAAATCTTAAAACTTCTGGAAGCAGGTATACTCTATCCTATAGCTGATAGTAGATGGGTAAGCCCTCTTCATTGTGTTCCTAAGAAAGGAGGTAATATTGTTGTTCCTAATGATAAGAATGAACTTATTCCACAAAGAACTGTTACAGTTTATAGAATGGTAATTGATTTTAGAAAATTAAACAAAGCAACTAGAAAAGATCATTACCATCCGCCTTTTATTGATCAAATGCTAGAAAGATTATCTAAGCACACACATTTTTGCTTCCTTGATGTATATTCTGGCGTTTCACAAATACTTGTTTCTCAACCTGATCAAGAAAAGGCCACTTTTATTTGTTCCTTCGGAACTTATGCTTATAGACTTATGCCTTTCGGTTTATGCAATGCACCGACTACCTTTCAAAGATGTATGGATGCCATACTCTCTGACTTCTGTGAAAAGATTGTTGAGGTTTAAATGGACGATTTCTCTGTTTATGGGAAGTCTTTTGATGATTGTCTTAACCAAGTTTTGCAGAGATGTGAACAAAAAAATCTTGTCTTGAATTGGGAAAAGTGCCACTTTATGGTTAATTAAAGTATTGTCTTGGGCCATAAAATTTCTGAAAAGGGTATTGAAGTGGACAAAGCTAAGGTTGATGCAATTGAGAAAATGCCATGCCCTAAAGATATCAATGGTATTCGTAGTTTCCTAGGTCATGCTGGTTTTTATAGGAGATTTATCAAAGACTTTTCTAAAATTTCTAGGCCTCTCACAAATATTTGGCAAAAGGATGGTCCTTTTGTTTTTGATGATAATTGTTTAGAAGGCTTTGAAACACTCAGAAAGCCTTAATTTCTGCACCTATTGTTCAACCACCTGATTGGAACTTGTGTTTTGAAACTATGTGTGATGCTAGTGATTATGTTGTTTGTGTTGTTCTAGGATAAAGAGTTCATAAAAAACCGAACGTTATCCATTATGCTAGGAAAACTCTGGACAGTGCTCAACGAAACTATGCTACTACTGAAAAAGAATTCTTAGCAGTGGTGTTTGCTTGTGACAAATTTAGATCTTATATTGTTGATTCAAAAGTTATTGTTCACACCGACCATGCTGCTATTAAATATCTTATTGTGACGCCCGGATAGTTAAGCTACAGTAATTCCCTCCTAATGATGCCACATCATCATGATTACTGTTATTAAACTCGCGATGTTTCAAACCAACCCTTTATTCAAAACTGAAAATCAAGTCAAACTCAAAAGTTTTCAAATGTCTAAACTAAAATGTTCATCATGTGGCAAATTTTCATTTGTTAATACTCGTGGTGGACCAAATTTTTTTCAAAATGGGTCAATGCACTAATCTAATTGAACAGAAATATAAAAGTTTAAATAAAATAAAATGAAAAGACCCCCCCCCCCCCCACGTTGGACCAACCGGGCCAGCTAGCCAACCGGCCAGCCCAGCCCCCCTCTTTGGCATACAAGGTCACCCCCGGTGACCTAGCCCGCAAAATATCTCCCCACACCCCCACTCTCTCCCTTGTCTCTCCCTCCCCACTCACCTGGATCGGGGAGGAGCCCGATCCCGCGCCCCCCCCCCGCCGCTGGCGTCCATCCCCGGCGCTGCACTCCAGCCAAGACCGCCCGACGCCACCGGCCGCCTCTCCGTCTCCTCCCGCACGGCGCCCCGTTCCCCCTTGATCTCTTCTGGATCGGGATCGGGGGCAACGACCGCGCCCCCGCCACCCGTCGCCAACGCTGCCCCGACCCCGTCACCCTCGTCGCCAGACACGCCTTCCCGTCCTCCTCCCCAGCGCTCCATCGCGCCGTTGCCGGACTGCCTCGTCCCCGACCCTGACGCCCGCCGCCGCCCGAAGCCCTCCCTCATCGGACTGCCTCCTCGTCGGACCGCCCCTCCTCGAGCTCCGGCGCCTCCTCGAGCCTGCTTTAGCACCTCTACAGGGCTCCGAGAGCACGCTCCCCCCTCTCCCTCTCTCCGCTCGTTGTACGACACCGTTCCGCCATGTTTCGCCCGCTGCTGGCCGTGCACAGCCCCGCCTCCGGCGTGCGCCCGCGTCCGCCACGACCGCTCCCGGCCTCTGCTCCCCCCTTGGCGCTGCTCACCGCTGCCCATCGACCCACACGCCCCGCTGCTACATTCTGCCGCGCCTCCATGGCCCTGCCCGCCTCCGCCAAGTGTGTCCCGCCTTCGCCGCCCGCTGTTCCCCCCACTCACTCGCGGCCCTCCTCGCCGGCGGCCACCCGCCTGGGCCGCCATAAAGCCGTGGCCATGGCCTCGTCGCAGGCGAAGGCCGCCTCGGCTCGCGCGCCAACCCTGTGGGCTCCGCCTAACCCTGCTTTCGCCTGCCGTGGGCCCCATTGAGCCACTGACCGCTGGGCCCGGCCCCCTGTTAAAAAAAGGATTTAAAAAAATTAATAAATGTAAAAACAATTAATTAATTAGATAGTTAATTAATTAACTTAATTAACGTTGCTTAGTTAGCCTAATGAACTAGTTTAGTTAATTTAAATCTACTAATTAGTTAGGTCAATGACAGACGGGCCCCACTGCCCTGTTTGACCAGTCAACGGTCAGTGTTGACCGCTGATGTCATGATGACATCATGCTGATGCAATAACCCCATTTTCGAATTAATAAAAATTTCAGGAAATCTTTAAAACTTTGAAAAAATAATATAAAATAATCCGTAGCTCGGATCGAAAAACTTTGTACATCAAAGTTGCTCAGAACGACAAGACGAATCCGAATACGCGGCCCGTTCGTCCGCCACATGTCCCTAGCATAGAAAACGATGAACTTTCCCCTCCCGTTCATCTGTCTGACAGACGTCCGGAACCGGGAAAACTTTCCTGGATGTTTTCCCCCTTCGCCAGTATCGCGTAATGTTACGTTAGAACACGTCTAACTCTACTTGTTGTCCTGTTATGCTATTGCTTGCTATGTATTTACTGTTTCTCCCCCCCCCCTCTTCTCTCCGGTAGACCCCGAGATTGCCGCTGATGCCGCTGTGATCAACTACGTCGACGACGACCCCTTCTTCTTGTCTGAGCAACCAGGCAAGCCCCTCCTTTGATCATCCCGATATCGCCCATTCCATTTTCTCATGCTTGCATTAGATTTTGCTACTGTTATTGATTGCTCCTATTCTGATGCACAGCCTGCTTTTGTACTTGCTGTTGTACCTCACCTGCTTATCCTAAACTGCTTAGTATAGGTTGGATAGTGATCCATCAGTGACCTCCACCTTGTCCTCATTGACCCTGCTTCATCATCGACGACTCGAGCTACATGATCAACGACCAGAGCCTGACACCGCACATCACATCACGCCCCTTTAGTTGCTCGACTCTACAGAGCTATTATCGAGTACCAAGGGTGATCCCTCATAACGCACTCCTGATGATAATTCTGTAGTGTAGCTATTCGGTCGTGGTCATCAAGGGTGATTTCCTCCTTCACCATTCCCGATACGGCTCTGTCATGCAACCCCTCAAGTGTGAACCTCGAGGGTGGTTCATCTTATGTTCACCTTGATGATTACATCGAGTGGAATCCTCCGAGGGTGATTCCTTGGGTTTTCCCCTTGATGTTTGGACACACGGTTACCTTGACATTACTTGAGACCTTTGGGGAAGTCGGGCGGGCCCGGAGAGCACCCGCAAGATGATTACGAGGCACGACCGGGAAGTCAGGCAGCCCTCGTGTGGGTTGGGCTTGCCCTTGCCGTATTTCCTCGAGACAGGGCGACGGGGTCACATTATCATGAGTCTCTGCTCGTCTCCGCGAGCTAACAATACACTATGGTTTGGGTATTTATTCTGAATTGGCCTTTGGCCTTTTCACACTAACCACCACGCGAGAATAGCTATGGGCCTTGACGTTGCAGTATCAGCCAAAGCTTTGTCAGACGTCCAGTTCAGCAGTGCGGCACGGTCGGATCGTGCTGGCCATCCGAGGCAGTGCTGTTATCCACCCTGCTTGCAACGACCCGGAGTGCTGCGGGCGATGGGCCCAAGACCCCGGAGTACTTAGGATGTAGACCGGCGGGGACCTCTCTACTGAGCCTAGGTAGGGCTGCGACGTGTTGATCTTCCGAGGCCGGGCATTGACCCCAGAAAGGTGTGTCCGACCAGAGTGATCGAGCGTGTTGGAAAACGTGGTGCACCCCTGCAGGGAAGATCTTTATTCGAATACCGTGTCCACGGTAATGGACGTTCAGACTTATATCTTGATCTAATACAACTAGAAATGGATACTTAAGTTATGTGGCTCCGGGATCGCTTTCTCGCTGGGAGTCAAGGAAGGATCTCTGGGCATTAATGTTACAACATACTTGTTAAATATAAACTGCTATTCTTTACTCTTCTACATGCTGCAAGATGCTTGGAGTTGCATGAAGATGCTAGTCTTCGATAGGCTAGGCCTGCCCCCTCTATTCTGGCATTCTGCTGTTCAGTCCACATATACATCCCTTCCATTTGATACCA
The DNA here is from genome assembly GCA_021605145.1 of Aegilops bicornis. Taxonomy (NCBI): domain Eukaryota; kingdom Viridiplantae; phylum Streptophyta; class Magnoliopsida; order Poales; family Poaceae; genus Aegilops; species Aegilops bicornis. Next base: position 572,719,310 of record CM038670.1, on the reverse strand, counting down.
TTGCATACTTAGTGTAGATCTGATGCTTGCGAGTACTTTGGATGAGTACTCACGGTTGCTTTGCTACCCCTTTTCCCACTGTCGGGGCAGGCTGATCTGGCCCACGAACACCTATGGGACCGGCGGACCGAGCCCCTTTTGGTTCGGCGGGGGGCGGAGGTCGCACGAAGAGCAGATCGAGGCGAAGCACACGAGAGGTTTACCCAGCTTCGGAGCTCTCCGGAGAGATAACACTCCTACTGCTGCATGTCTGAGTGTATTGAGTTCTTGCTCAGGAGCGCTGAGTGCTACAAGAGCACAAGCTGCTAACGAGACCGAAGTGAGTGTCGAACCTTCGAACCCCTCTACGCTATGCGCATGGGCCTCCTTTTATATGCTTAAGGGGTCTCCGACAGGTGGCAATGTAGACAAGGGTACAAATGGAAAAGGAGTGGTTGGTACAGCTACTTGTACAGTGTACAATGTACAGTGTACAGTGTTTCATACCTAAACCCTGACGGCAGGGGACAATGGCATTAAATGCCCGTCTACGTCGCCCTAATAGTGCAAACAGGGACTGTCAGGGGCGCCACCGCTTGCCACGATGGCAATCTTGTCAGCGCCGCTTGCCACCTCGCACCGCTGGTGCCACAGCTCTCGCCACGCTGGGCGCTGGAAAGGTCCTGTATGCGACACGTTAGTGGATGTGCTGGAGCGTAGGTACAGAGTGGTGGTCTGCCGCGGCAAGCGCCTTGCCGCGGTTGTTGTCTTGTCGCGTCCGGAAGCTTGTTGCTCACCGGGCCTTCCCGGCAAGCACCTCTTGCCGGGGCCTTGTCTCCTAGGTGCCTTGGGTGGCCTTCCCAGCAAGCTCCTCTTGTCGGGGCCTTGTCTCCTTGGCTTAAATACTTTTTTCTTGGATGGCTCGAAAGGAGCCATGGAGGACCTTGGCGGTCACCCGGTAAGCCTTGCCGCGGAGTGCTGCAACTGACCGTGCACAAGTTCGGGATACTAGGGTACCCCTACTCTACTACACCGACAGGAGCCCCGCTCGGGCTACACGGTGCCGAAGCGCTGTTGGGCTGTGCCCAAAACAGGCACGGGCACGCGCCCGGGTCACGCCGTAACTCACCCCGGACCCACCACGCCCTCCACGAACGGCACGCGTCGAATGCGGCGTCGTGTGAGAGATCGTGGGCGAGATCGTGGGGGGTTTCTTTATTCGGAAAAGCGGAACGTCCGCCCCCTTCCCCTTTATAAGCAGGGGAAACAGGGGCAGTCCGCCCATCTTGCCAGTTGCTGTCCCATCTTGAAAAAACCTCCGCTGCTCCCCCCTTCTTCCCAAGGCCGAAAGGAGACCAGCGCTCCGCCCCCCCCCCATCGCCACCAGCATCACCAACGTCGTCGATCTCCTTCACCACCTCCGCCAGGGCTCCGAAAGCCGACAAGGGGAAGGCCGTGAAGTCGGCCGAGGCGCAGCGGCTTGCGGTCTTGAAGGAAGGAGCGGGCAATCTTTCCCCCAGCGCCGCGAGGGAGCCGAGGGAGAACTACTACCTCTTCTCGGTCGACGGAGACGCTGAGCGCATCCGCGCACGAAGGTACTCCCAGCTGCTGCTTCGAATTGGCCCCGACCGGGCATCCCTTCTTCGCTCTTCTTCTACGACGGGCTCGGCCCGCCTTTCTCTGAATTCTTCTGTGACATCATGAACACCTACGGGTTCCGCCTCCTTGATTTCACCCCCAATGCTATTCTGACCATGGCAGTTTTCGCACATCTCTGCAAAAACTTTGTCGGAGTCCATCCAAACGTAGCCCTTTTCCGCCACCTTCTTTATACCCCGAGTTGAGAGAGGAGAGACTCTTGCCGGAGGAATCGCTTGGATCTCGAGGATCGGCAAGAAGGAAGCCTATCTGGAGGGAGAGCTCCGCAGCAAGTGGGAGGAGTGGAGGGCAGATTGGTGCTGGATTGTTGAGGAGAACCCGCAGCCATTTACCGCCCAGCGCCAAACCCGAATAGTGTGCGGCAACGATTGGAGCAACGTGGCCCTGGAAGATGCTCGGCTGAAGATTGCAGTCACCCGAATCCTTCGCCTTAGACTTGTCGGGCTCACCGTAGGCACCGTTGGCGCAGACTTTCTTCGTTGCCGCATCGCCCCCTTGCAGGAGAGGAGGAGACCCGCCTGGGAGTTTCGTGAACGTGGCAGATATCATGAGGCTGCGTCCAGGCCTCAACTTTAACTTCACCGTCTTGGAACTTGACGCGATGCTCTTGGAGCTGTTCAAGCCCGATCCTGATCATCCAGAAATGTTTAGGTTGCCGAGGGGCGTCGTTCCGCTGTGCAACAATTCCTCGCTTGACCGCATCCGTGCAATGATGCCGTTGTGCGACTCGCATGGAATTGTCCCAACTTGGCAAGAGCCTGCAGATGACGTCGTGCGGCAGTTCTTTGACAATCTGGTAGAAATGCCGGTCCGCCCCGATGAACAGAGGGGCCTCACCCGCGACACCACCGATGATGAGATGCAACATCGCCACGAGTTGGAAGAAGCGGCAGCAGCCGCCATGCAGAAAGTAGCTTGGATTCACCGTGGAGGAGGCAGAGGCAGCAGAGGCGGCAAGCCTTGTCGAGCGAAAGGAGTTTGCGGCGAGGAAGAGCTTGCCGAGCCTGAAGCCGAGTCGAGCGAGCCCGCCGAGGGTGCATCCTCCCCACCTTCAAGGAGCTTGCCGCGAGCGGAGCCCCCAGCTCCACCAAGAAGGCGTCTTCGCAAGGCCGGAGACGAAGCGGGGCGGAAGACGGGCCAACAGCTGCAGCGCCGCGCGACGCGCTCCACCGCGGCAAGCATCAAGCCGCTGGAGCACCTCACGCCGCGGCAACCGGAGCGGGCCTCGCAGACCACCGGTTCCGCTCCCGCCAAGCGCCCAAGGGAACCACCTCCGCCTCGTTGTAATCGGAGGCGGGCCAGAATTTGATCTCTCCGTGCTCAGCTCGACGAGGAAGAAGAAGAGTAAGATTCTTTCTTTGTACTTGTAATTCTTCGATTTGTTGCTTTGTCTTGTATCTGATTTGCTTTACTCGAACCCATTCCTTTTCGTGACGCTGGCCCGGAGAGTGTCAAGAGAACCAAGACCCCGGTAATTGTCGCCGAGGACGAACCCATCGCGACAGGAGGCGCCGTCTGAGACCACCTTGCCGGATGCGGCAACTCTTCTTCAAAGCAGCCCCCAACGCAACCCCCAAAGATAAGTATATGGTCTACTTCTTGCTGTTCGTGCATGGGTGCTCTTTCTTTCTTGATATCGATCGTTGATTTGTGTAGGAGCAGCAGCCTCCTTCGCTTCGACTACACCGCCAAGGGAGGATTCCCGGCAAGGGAGCGTTCTCCGCAAGGGAGACTTCTCCGCAAGGGCAGCTCTCCGACAAGGGACAAGCACCAGCGATCCCTTGGCGGCGGAGACCATGACCGCAGACCCTGGCACAGGTAATCCTCTTGCCTGAAAACTTCCCTTGTGTTCTTCTTCTTCTGATTTTCTTTTTGAATATCTGCTTGACTTTTCTTCATTTTCGTCAAATCCATCCGCCACAGAGCCAATGGAGACCGAGGTCGCCGGCGAGGAGGACGCGCGCGGCAACATTGACGACGTCGCTGCCATCGAAGAAGAAGCTGGCGCTGACAAGCCCGCCGCGAAGAGGCCGCCAAAGCTGCCGCCGCAGAAGCCGGGCGAGGGTCCGCGATTGCACCGACGGCCCTAAGGCCGCAGGAGCGCCAGCGCCACGCCGACCGCCGATCCTCCGGCCACAGCGGCAGCTGGTCAGTTCAAGAGCCCCAGCCCGGCGCCTATTTGAAGGTCGGCGATGGCGTCTTCATCAAGCTCCCATGGGAGTCGAGCCCGGTGGTGCCGAAGGAGAAACTTTTGATGAAGAGCTGCTCGCCTCCGTTGGATCGACGCTGGTCGACGCGCTAAGCAGCAGCAGCGCGAGCCCGAGGAGGAGCAACTGCCGCGAAGCTGTTGTCGCTCTACCGTGCCCGACAAGCCAAGATGGAATCCAGGAAGCGCTTGTCGCGAAGGCGGGAGCAGACATCGAGAAGCGCGTGGAGGAGCTCCGGGGCCTCAACCAGGAAGCTCTCCGGTCCTTGGCAGAGGAGCGGGAGTGGCTTGCCGAGGAGCGCAAAGCCTTCCTCCTCGAGAAGGCTGAAGCTGAGGAGCAACAACGGCTTGCTACCGAGAAGTTGTCTGCGCAGGAAGGCGAGTTGGCGCAGCGGAAGGTTAATCTTGACAGCCACGAGGAGGATCTTGCCATGCGCGAGCAAACATTTGGCGGGGTTCTCAAGGAAGCAAAGGATGATGCCGCAGCTGCCGAGGCCGCCAAGAAGGAGCCGAGACGAAGGTGGCGCAGCTTGGAGGCAAATCTCAAAGAGAGCGGCGAGGAGCTTGCCGCACTCAAGCACGAGCGCCGAGAAGGACGCCTACACTCTTCGCGAGCTGCAGGCCGCCTCGCCGAGAGGAGCAAGGAGCTCAGCGCCGCCAAGGACTCCAATGCAGATCTTGAGTTGAAGCTGATCACCTTGACTCAAATGGACGGCGCCAGGGAGCAGGAGGTGGCCTTGAAGGAGAAGATCAAGGCCGACGAGGCGCTGGCGAAGCCGCTGCCGCCCAGAGTGCCTTGAGGGAGAATGTGGAGCACCGACCGAGGGTCTCGTGAATGTTGCCGCAGCCATCGACGAGGAGCCGGGCGCTGGGGATGGTGGATCTTGGATATTCCTTCGACGAGCACCTCCAACCCAGCGCCAAGCTTAGCTTGTTCTTCAAGGGCGTGGTGACGGCCTCCAATGACTCCGGGAACAAGTCCCAAAACAGCTGGCCGAGGAGTCGCGCCAGATCTGCGCGGGAGCTCTTCAAAAGGTGCTGGTGAAGGTGGCCTTCCGCAATCCAGGCCTCAACCTCACCAACATCCTCAAATCCTTGCAGCCGGATTCTGATGTGGAGGCGCTCAAGACCCTTGTCGCACCCATCGTGGACAGGGTGAGCGGGATCAAGAGGGTTGAGGGCGATCGCGTAGATTAGACCGCCCACTTTCTCTTTTTCTTGCCGCTGCTGGTCATGTTATGAGAACAACCTTTAGAGCTGCGACAAGCTATCTTGTAATATAACTCTATTTCGGGTAGCAATTGCTATGTTATTTCCTTTACTTGATTCCTTCCTTTGTATGTTTTTTCCCTACGCTTTTAGGGAACTTGTCCGTCAGCAGCACTGGCCGCGAAAGGCCGAAAAGTGGACGTCAAGAGTTCTTTGGCGGTGCTGCTACCGACAAGAAACCTTGTCGCGACCAGTCGCAGCTCACTTAAGTTGTTGAGCGGACTCGAAACAAAGTAAGGACGTGACTAGCTACGAGTTGGTTCCTCCGCGCACAGGTTTTCCATACGAAGTACGGTCGTTCGAGGAAGATAACTTCAAAATTTTAAAACTGATTGCTCAAACTTTAGCAACTTAGCTTAGTTTTTCTGTCGTTTGCTTCCCGGTAAGGCGAAACTTCCTTGAGCGACGCTTGGTCCACACCATTATCTTCTCCTTTCCCCCCGGCAAACTTGTGGGTGAGGGAACCTTCCTTTCTTTGAGAAAGAGAAAGAAGAGAAAATAAAGATATGGAGCCTTATGGCTCGTTATTGCTTACCGGGGGTAGGTGCTGCACAAAGTGTCAGATAACGCATGCAAAAATAGAAGTAGAAGGCATGAAATTGACAAGATGTGCGGTTAACGCTAGCTTTACTTATGCACGGGGTCTGCGCCCGGCTTTGTACAAAGGATTACATGCAACAGCGGCAAGACTTGTACAAAAGGTGGTTGCCGGAACAGGTCCCGGCAACCGCGCCCTACGGGTAAAACTTACGAAGATGCTCAATGTTCCAGGAGTTGCTCACCGGAATGCCATCTTCGGTCTCAAGGCGGACAGCGCCAGGCCTAGTGACTCGTTTCACCCGGTAAGGGCCTTCCCGCTTCGGCGTCAACTTGTTGGAATTCTTGGCAGACTGAACGCGCCGAAGAACAAGGTCTCCTTCCTCGAGACTTCTGGCATTAACTTTGCGGCTATGGTAGCGGCGCAAAGCTTGCTGGTATCGAGCAGCTCGTACAGCAGCTTGAAGACGATCCTCCTCAAGGAGCAGCGCGTCATCTTGTCGCAACTGCTCTTGCTCAAGCTCATCATAAGCGAGCACTCGAGGTGATCCGTATACGAGTTCCGTGGGGAGAACTGCCTCTGCTCCATAGACTAGAGAGAAAGGTGTCTGGCCAGTGGCTCGATTTGGCGTCGTCCTGATCGACCAAAGAACCACCGGCAGCTCCTCAATCCAGTTTCTTCCGCACTTGTGCAGCCTGTCGAAAGTTCTGGTCTTGAGCCCGCGCAACACTTCAGCATTTGCCCTCTCCGCTTGACCGTTACTTCTCGGATGAGCAACAGAAGCGAAGCAGACCTTGGCGCCAAGATCTTGGACGTACCGCATGAAGGTGCGGCTCGTGAATTGCGTGCCGTTGTCGGTGATGATCCTGTTAGGGATTCCGAAACGGCAAACAATCGACCTAAAGAACTTGATCACGACCGTGGTTGTCACCTTCCTCATCGCTTCCACTTCCGGCCACTTTGTGAACTTGTCGATTGCAACGCATAAGTACTCAAAGCCCTCGACAGCTTCGGGAAAGGGGCCGAGGATGTCGAGCCCCCGTAATCAAAAATGGCCAGGATAAAGGGATCGTCTGGAGAGCTTGAGCTGGCTGGTGTATCTGCTTGGAATGGGAACCGCACGCTTCACACTTGGTTACTTGTGCAGTTGCATCCTCAAGGGCTGTTGGCCAAAAGAAACCTTGCCGGAACGCTTTGCCTAAGAAGCGCTCCGCGCCAATGTGGTGACCACATATGCCCCCATGTATCTCTCGCCAACAGCTTTTGTCCGTCTTCCGGTGAATACACTTCAATTTCACACCGTTGAGTCTTCTTCATGCTGTGTTGTCGACAAACTGGTACATACTTGACCGTCGGGCTACTCTTTCCGCTTCTTCTTGCTCTTCGGGAAGTTCTCCCGTCTCAAGGAAATGGACAATCTCTTTGTGCCCATGCTGGAGCTTGCGGCTCGACAACAAGGACTAAAGGCACATTCGCTGCTGCGGAACATCCGCTTCTCTGGCGAGAACCTGCGGCTCACCGGAGCTTGATCGCGTTCCCGGCAAGCTTGCCGGAGCAAAACTTGTCGGGAGCGACTGCTTCAACGAAACAAACCCTAGGGCTTGTCGGAGCAGACTGCTCCTCAGCACTGTTGGTGTTGATCTTGGGGACCTTCTTGGCAGCGGCCTCGGGGAGCTCTGCCGGAAAATAGTCACCAGAAATCAACTTCCTCTTCTTGCTCTGTCCTGTTGATGGCGTTACAGACGGTTGAGTCAGCTTGAGCACAAAGATCCCTGGTTCCACAGGTAGCTTAAGTGCAGCGCACTTCGACAGGCCATCAGCAATGTCATTCTGAGCTCTTGGAATATATTCCATCTGTAGGCCGTCAAAGTGCTCTTCTAGCTTTCTCACTTCATCAACATAAGCTTCCATCAACGGACTCTGATAACTCTTGTTCACTTGGCGGATGACAAGCTGTGAGTCACCCACGACAATGAGCTTCTTGATCCCAAGGTCTCATCATGATCTCGAGACCGCAAGCAAACCTTCGTACTCTGCAGTATTGTTTGTTGCTTGCTCCTTGGGAAAGTGCATCTGGACTACGTGCTTGAGGTGCTCTCCGTGGTGCAACAAGTAGCACACCAAGACCGGCGCCTTGCAGCGAGAAGGCACCATCAAAGTACATCAGCCACTCTTTGCTTGCTTCCTTGACGGGATGCTCGTTTCGAATTTCTTCATCCGTGTTGGCGTCCATTCTGCTATGAACTCCGCCAATGCTCTGCTTTGGATAGTTGAAGTGCTCTCAAACTTGAGGGCAAAGCTTGACAGTTCCAGTGCCCACTCGACAATCCTGCCTGTTGCCTCTGGATTTTGCAGTATCCTATTCAGCGGAAAACGAGTGACGACTGTGATCTCATGTGCCTGGAAGTAATGGCGCAGCTTTCTCGAGGCCATGAGGAGGCCGAAAAGCAATTTCTGCACACCCAGAGTACCTTGACCTAGCCCCCTGCAGAAGGGAGCTAACAAAGTAAACTGGGCGCTGCACCATTCTTTTCTGCATCTTTTCATGCGTCTGCGCAGATCCATCCTTGTCGGGACTAGAGCTTGTCGGTGAAGCCCCCTGCTTGTCGCTGGATGCATCTGCCATGGTTGCTAGCTCATCATCCGCCTCCCTCTCCGCTACTAACGCAACACTAACCACTTGATTGGTTGCCGCTATATACAGCAGCAACTTCTCTTGTGGCCTAGGTGCGACAAGTGTTGGAGTGGAGGACAGGTATCTCTTCAAGTCTCATAGCGCAGCCTCCGCTTAGGAGTCCATTTCATCGGACCTGCCTTTTCAAAATTTTGAAAATGGCGGTATGCCAGCAGAACCTAGAGATAAACTCGCCGAGGGCAGCTACGCAACCGGCAAGTCTTCGTACATCCTTGACGCGCTTTGGTGCTTCAATCTGCTCAATGGCCTTGATCTTGTCGGGATTGGCTTCAATTCCCCGCTGAGACACGAAGAATCCGAGAAGCTTGCCGGAAGGGACTCCAAACACACACTTCTCAGGGTTGAGCTTAAGGTTGATCTTGCGCAGATTTGCAAAGGTTTCGTCTAAATCTTGAATCAGAGTCGCCTTTTCTTTGCTTTTGACCACTGTGTCATCCATGTAGGCTTCCACACTTCTGTGCATTTGCGGTTCAAAAGCGTCGTGAACTACTCTTGCAAATGTTGAACCAACATTCTTTAACCCGAAGGGCATCCGTACAAAACAGTATGTGCCACATGGGGTGATGAATGCGGTCTTCTCCTCATCCTCTTCTGCCATGAAGATCTGATGATATCCTGAGTATGCGGCCGTGGAGTCAACAATCTGGTCGATGCGCGGCAAGGGAAATGGGTCTTTGGGACAAGCTTTATTGACATCGGTAAAGTCGATACAAAGACTCCATTTCCCGTTAGCCTTGCGTACAACTACAGGATTGGCCAACCACGTAGGATGGAGCACTCCTCTGACAAGGCCTGCTGCTTCCAATTTCTTGATTTCTTCTGCGATGAACTCTTGGTGCTCCTTGCTTGCTTCCTCGACTTTACGCTTGACGGGCGCGCATGAGGACAAACGACAAGATGGTGCTCAATTACTTTCACAGGAACACCGGGATGTCGACGGTTGCCACGCAAACACGCCGACGTTACCGCCAGGAAAGCAACGAGCGGCGCTTTCCTATTTAGGGTCGAGAGTGGCACCGATGGTGAAGGTACCACCAGTGCCGTCCTCCTTGGCGGACACCTTCTTGGTCTCTGGTGGAGCTGCCATCGCCGTCTTCTTACACTTGCCGGTGGAGCTCGATGGTGCGTCCTCGACGGTAGCGCAGCACTCCGAGGAGGTGCGCTTGCCGGAGTGGGCATCAGAGCTCTTGCCGGACTTGGTCTTCTTCTTCCCCCCGGGAGCTTCAGCGGCAAGTGGCTTGCAATCTGCTGCAGCTGCTTCCCGGTAGATCTTGTCGGGCGCAGATAAGAGCATCCTTCTTGTCGCCAGGGATAGAGATGACACTTATCGGGCCTGGCATCTTCAGCATGTTGTATGCATAGTGAGAGGCTGCCATGAATTTAGCAAGTGCTGGACGGCCAAGTATCCCATTGTAAGGCAATGGAAAGTCAGCAACGTCAAAAGTGACCCTCTCAGTTCTGAAGTTCAACTCGCTGCCAAATGTCACCGGCAACGTGATCTTTCCCTTCGGCTTGCTCCTTCCCGGATTGATTCCTTGGAAAGTGCCGGTCTCTTCGAGCTCGCCATCAGGGATCTGGAGTTTCTGGAGCACCGCGGAGGAGATCAGGTTCAAGCCGGCCCCGCCGTCAACTAGCATCTTGGTGACCTTGAGGTTGCGGATAGTTGGCGAAACCAACATCGGCAAGCACCCGACCGCAGCGATTACGATCGTGGTGGTCCTTAATATCAAAGATGATAGGCGTGCTGGACCATTTCAGAGGCCTGCGTGACTCGACAGATGGTTCCGCCGCATTGACTTCCCGCATCCACTGCTTGAGCTGGCGGTGTGAAGTATGCAGAGAAGCACCGCCGTCAACGCACAGGACCTCTGTGGCTTTCTGGAACTCCTGCTCATCGGTCTCGTCATCATCCATGTCTTCATCATCGTCGTCGTCTTCATCCTTGTCGCGGCCGCGGGGAGGTCTGTCCCCTTGCCCCTTCTTGGCCTTGCCGCGGCGTCCTCCTCGGCCGGGACGTTTCTTGCTTGCTCCTCCAGCATCCTCCTGGGCCTTCTCCTTGTCGCGTCGTTCGTATTCAGCCTTCTGTTGCTCGACAAGCTGCTCGACCTTCTTGCAGCTCTGGAGGTCATGGCCCTTGGTGCGGTGGATCTTGCAGTACTGTCTGTTGGAGCCGTCCTGCTTGTCGACGACCGCCACAGCCTGGCAGTTGGTGCCAGCGGCAACCTCCTTGCCGGAGCTACGAACTTTGGCTTTCTTGGCGCCACCTCCGTTGCCGGACTGCTCAACAACTAGCACATCTTTGCCTTTCTTTTTTCTGTTGCTCCGCCGCGGTTCTTCTTTGCGGGCGGTCTCCTCACTATCAGATCCTCCCGCTTCAAAGATTCTCTCCGGAGTCTCCTCCCTTCCTCAAAGACGCGTGCACACTTGTCGGCCAGGCATATAGCTCACCGACGTCTCGATCTTGCACATCGCCATCTCCTCCGCATCCTCGCGGTTTCGCGACGCTCGATAGAACGCGCTGATTACCAGCAGTGGTGGACATCTGAGATGTTGTGTTGTACGCGGCTGAATCTCTGAATGTACTTGCGCAGGGCTCTCCTTCCTTCCGGGCGGCAGATGAAGGTCGCTTTCTTGGCCATGGGGCTTGTGGCGCTGTAAAGCGCCGGCAAACCGATGGCATAGATCTGCCCAAGAGGATATGGAGTTGTCCGGCAAGTGCATGAGCCAGGATCGACATTGGGCTTGAGCACCGGTGAAGTAGTTGGCCAGAATCTTGTCGTCTCGCCCCCCGGCAGCTTGCACCGCAATGGTGTAGATGCTGAGGAACTCCGACGGATGCGTCTTGCCGTCGTACTTCTCTGGTACATCTGGCTTGAAATTCTTCTTGCTGGGCCACTGGACTTGCCGCAGCTCACGAGTGAACGCAGGGCAACCTACAGCGTCTGACGGCAAGTCGCTCGGTTCCTCCGGGCGCATGCATGTCAACAGAGGGCCCAGCGCGCTTGTCGGATTGACGCCGCTTCTCTTGATTGCTCGATCGCGAGTTCGAGCGTCTTCTTCTTGTCGTTCGTGAAGAACTTGGCGCTGATCGCGACGAGCTCGTGGATCCGATGATGCGGTGGAGTCGCTGCCGAGGTGGATCCGGCGAAGTCGGCGATCTTGGCCTTCGGGCGGAGAGTGCATGGTGGTTGCACCCCACTGGTCTCGTCGCCACCGGCTCGTGTTTGGCAGTTACGCGCGGCGGCGATGCACTCGGTTGCCGCGGGCTGCCGCCGTTGGCGAAGCCGATGAGACTACGAATGGTGGCCCTCCACTCATCGACCTTGTCGGCCGTTGGAGGGTAATCCAGGAGCAGTTGTGCTCTCGCCAAAGCTTCTGCTGGAGTGGTGGGTGGCAGTGGTGAACGGCGCGAGGAGCGGGATATGCTCGGACTTCTAACTATGTTAGAAGGAGCAGTATCCCGTCCAGGCGACCGTGCCTCACTCGCGCCAGCATGTTGGCGTGCATGCTGGTCTTGAGCATCCCGAGATCCACCAGCTCGATCTTGGTCCAACGAGCGTATGGCATTGTGAATACCATGACGCTGTCGGTCCCGCGCCTCCTGAGATGGGCGCGGTGCATGTACGGACGCCGAGGTCTGCGCAGCCTTGTCCTTGGACTTGGCAGCACCGTGAGCTCCCCCGTCGCCGTCCATTCTTCCGCCAGCGTCTACCCCACCACCTGCTTGCTCCGGCGGTGGTGGGTTCGACGCGGGCGGAGCTTCTGCCGCTGAAGCCTTCTTCTTCGGTGGCATGTCGATGAAGATGATGAAGATCTAGCTCGCGTGGACGCCGGATCAGGTTCACACAATCTCGACGCACCCCCTACCTGGCGCGCCAAAGATGTCGGGGCAGGCTGATCTGGCCCACGAACACCTATGGGACCGGCGGACCGAGCCCCTTTCGGTTCGGCGGGGGGCGGAGGTTGCACGAAGAGCAGATCAAGGCGAAGCACACGAGAGGTTTACCCAGCTTCGGAGCTCTCCGGAGAGATAACACTCCTACTGCTGCATGTCTGAGTGTATTGAGTTCTTGCTCAGGAGCGCTGAGTGCTACAGTACACACAAGCTGCTAACGAGACCGAGCGTGAGTGTCGAACCTTTCAAACCCCCCTCTACGTTGCGCATGGGCCTCCTTTTATATGCTCAAGGGGTCTCCGACAGGTGGCAACGTAGACAAGGGTACAAATGGAAAAGGAGTGGTTGGTACAGCTACTTGTACAGTGTACAGTGTACAGTGTTTCATACCTAAACCCTGACGGCAGGGGACAAAGGCATTAAATGCCCGTCTACGTCGCCCTAACAGTGCAAACAGGGACCGTCAGGGGCGCCACCGCTTGCCACGATGGCAATCTTGTCAGCGCCGCTTGCCACCTCGCACCGCTGGCTGCATAGCCTCTCGCCACGCGCGCCTGGAAAGGTCCCAGGGCGACACGTTAGTGGATGTGCTGGAGCATAGGTACAGAGTGGTGGTCTGCCGCGGCAAGCGCCTTGCCGCGGTTGTTGTCTTGTCGCGCCCGGAAGCTTGTCGCTCATTGGGCCTTCCGGCAAGCTCCTCTTGCCGGGGCCTTGTCTTGTAGGTGCCTCGGGTGGCCTTCCCGGCAAGCTCCTCTTGCCGGGGCCTTGTCTCCTTGGCTTAAATACTTTGTTCTTGAATGGCTCCAAAGGAGCCACGGAGGACCTTGGCGGTCACCCGGTAAGCCTTGCCGCGGAGGGCTGCAACTGCCCGTGCACAAGTTCGGGATACTAGGGTACCCCTACTCTAGTACACCGACACCCACTTCCTTCTTCTTTCCGGTTGATGCAACCAGATGGTGGATCCTTGGAGCTAGATGCCACAACCGACGGATACTACTACATGGAGGCCACGGAAGACCAGCAGTAGTTAGGAGGTCCCAGGCAGGAGGCCTTGCCTCTTCGATCGTTGTTGTTTTTGTGCTTGCCTTCTTAAGGCATCCTTGTCTAACTTATGTCTCAGATTTCAGATATTGTTGCTTCACGACTCTCTTGTGTATCGAGCTATGTATTCGAGCCCTCGAAGCCCCTGGCTTGTAATATAAACCTTGTATTATTTTAATTTGTGTCTAGAGTTGTGTTGTGATATCTTCCCGTGAGTCACTGATCTTGGTCGTACACATTTGCGTGCATGATTAGTGTACGGTCGAGTCGCGGGCATCACCCTTATGGAAAAGAAAGATGCTAAACCTAGACTCATTCAATGGGTTCTCTTGCTACAAGAATTTGACTTACATATCACTGATAGTAAAGGAGGTGAGGACCCCATAGCTGATAACTTGTCTAGGCTTGAAAATGTGTTTGATGACCCACTACCTATTGATGATAGTTTTCCTGATCAGCAGTTAGATGTAATAAATGTTTCTCATAACACTCCTTGGTATGCTGACCGTGCTAATTATATTATTGCTAAATATTTACCACCTAGCTTTACATATCAGCAAAAGAAAAAAATTCTTCGATGATTTAAGACACTACTTTTGGGATGACCCACATCTTTATAAAGAAGGAGTAGATGGTATTATTAGACGTTGTGTACCTGAGCATGAACAGGGAAAAATCCTACGGAAATGTCACTCTGAAGCTTATGGAGGGCATCACGCTAGAGATAGAACTGCTCACAAGGTATTGCAATCTGGATTTTATTGGCCTGCTCTTTTCAAAGATGCATGTAAGTTCGTCTTATCTTGTGATGAATGCCAAAGAATAGGTAATATAGTTAAGCATCAAGAAATGCCTATGAATTATTCACTTGCTGTTGAACCATTTGATGTTTGGGGATTTGATTACATGGGACCTTTTCCTTCCTCTAATGGGTATGCACATATTTTGGTTGCTGTTGATTATGTTACTAAACGTGTAGAAGCTATTCCAACCAGTAGTGCTGATCACAACACATCTATTAAAATGCTTAAGGAAGTTATTTTCCCAAGGTTTGGAGTCCCTAGATATTTAATGACTGATGGTGGTTCACACTTTATTCATGGTGCTTTCCGCAAAACGCTTGCCATAGAATTGCATCACCTTATCATCGTCAGTCTAGTGGCCAAGTTGAACTTAGCAATAGAGAAATAAAATTAATTTTGCAAAAGACTGTCAATAGGTCCAGGAAGAATTGGTCTAATAAATTAGATGATGCACTTTGGGCTTATAGAACAACATACAAAAATCCTATGGGTATGTCTCCTTATAAAATGGTTTATGGAAAAGCTTGTCATTTGCCTCTTGAGTTAGAACATAAAGCATATTGGGAAATTAAAGAACTCAACTATGATTTCAAACTTGCCGATGAAAAGAGGTTATTTGCTATTAGTTCATTAGATGAATGGAGAACCCAAGCTTATGAAAATGCTAAGTTGTTTAAATAAAAAGTTAAAATATGGCATGGTAAAAGAATCCAAAAGCGTGAGTTCAAATTTGGAGAATATGTTCTTTTGTACAACTCTGCTTCAGATTCTTTGCAGGAAAACTCCTCTCAAAATGGGAAGGCCCATATGTCATCGAGGAGGTTTATCGTTCTGGAGCTATCAAAATAAATAATGCCGAAGGTACTAACCCGAAGGTTGTTAACGACCAACGAATAAAACATTATATCTCAGGTACGCCCATTAATATTGAAAGTAATATTATCCAAACCTTGACACCGGAAGAACACATAAAAGAGTCCTCCCGGAACACTACAGAATCATGAAAATAAGGAGGTACATGATACCATAAGTAAACGGACTCCCAAAAATCCGCAAAAATATTTTTTGCCAGTTTTGCAAAATTTAGATAAATAGGAAAATAAGAAACTTCCAAGAAGCATACCCTGGTGGGCACAAGACACCAGGGCGTGCCTGGCACCAGGCGCACCCAGGTGGGTTGTGCCCACCTGGGGTAACTTCCGGACTCCGTTTTTCTACAGCTTGCTTGTTTCCCAAGATAAAAAATCTTTATATACCCCCCGAACCTATTAACCACCATATCACAGAGAAATCTTCTGTTTTCTGTTCTTGCTATTTTCTTATCAGATGTGTTGAGCCAAACATCATGTCTTTCTCACCCTCCAATAACGGAGAAGAAGATCCATGGGTGTTGTAGGAGGATTTAAGGAGAGAGCAAGCTGAAGAAGTTGCTATGTAGGAAGAAGAGGAAAATCCTTTTGGGGTTCACTCTCCGGCTTCCGAGAGGGACATTGGCTTGCATCTCCACTCATCTGAATCCTCATTAAGCTATGATACCGTCAAATAATCAAGAGAGCCTCAAAGTGCAAGAAGAAACCCCACCAAGAAGGCCTTTACACAGGTTACATCGTAACAATTTTTGCAATTTGATTCATAACTATGGGTTCGAGAATACTCCTCGTAGACACATACCGTCCAATTGGGACATATCTCGCCCGAGAGAAAACAGTGCAGGAACAAATACCTGGGGCCCAGAAAATAAGCACATAATGGCTGAAGTGAAGAAAAACATTGAGTTACTTAATCAAGCCCTTCGGGAGATCCAAGATTTGAAAGATCTACTCATGGTTATATTGGATAATACCACACCACCATCATCTTCTTCATCACCAAAAGAAAATTGAGTATCGGGTATGGGCACTCCCCTTGGCTTCCGCCAAGCTTGGGGGAGGTGCCCGAGTATCGTATCATCCCCACTATCTTTTGCCTTTACTTATCTTAGTTTGATCATTTGCTTAGATGAATAAAAGTTTAGTTCGATCCTTTCTTTTCGAGAGTTTGCTTAGTGATCTATCCTTTTAATCGTGTGCGAGATACTCCCTCTGTCCCAAAATTCTTGTCTTAGATTTGTCTAAATACGGATGTACCAAGTCGCGTTTTAGTATTAGATACATCTGTATCTAAACAAATCTAAGACAAGAATTTTGGGACGGAGGGAATATATAATAAAGTTAGTTCAAGTTCTTGCTTTCTTTACTTTCATGTTGCAATAAAAAGAAAGGAAATAAATAAAAATAAATGAAATAAATAAATAAATCATATTCTAATCTTATGATAGGTGATGACACCACATAAGGTAAAGTATGAGTAGAAAATTTTATTAGAGAACATAGAATTGGTCAATGATGAAACTCATGAAAGAATTAATAAGGGAAGAGAAGATTCACATATAGATATACTATCCTAGAAATCTTTTGCGATTGTGAGCCCTCATCAAAATATTATATGCCAAAATTGTTGACGTTGGACAAGGAAGACAACTTAATGGTTTATGCCAATATACTATCCTAGAAGTCATATTGTCATAGATCCTGTAACATGTGGTTCTTGCCCCTTATCTTTGCTAGATAAAAGTTCCACACTAAGTAGAGATACTACTTGTGCATCCAAAAACCGTTGAACCCAAATCTTATTTTCAAGTGTCCACCATACCTACCTAGGGATTGAGCAAGATCCCTCAAGTAAGTTGTCATCGGTGCAAAAAGGCAATAAAATTGCTTCTAAAAGTGTGAGATCATTTAGTGTAAGAGAAAATTGAGTGTAGCACGAACTTGTGATGGTGAAGAATAAAAGCGACAAACTGCATAATAAAGGTCGCTATCACAAGGGGCAATGCAATGTGACATTCTTTTGCACTAAGGGGTTGATCATACAAACAAATAAGCGCATGGCAACCTCTGCTTCCCTCTGCGAAGGGCCTCTCTTTTAGTTTTATGTATTTACTTTTATGCAAAGAGTCAAAGTTTTCTCTCTATTCCTTTTTTTTATTTTCTCCTTTGGCAAGCATCATGTGGTGAGGAAAGATGTAGGCACATCTGTCCAGTTGAATATAGATAGCATGAGTTATTATTGTTGACATCACCCTTGAGGTGAATACGTTGGGAGGGAAACTACAAACCCTATCTTTCTATGTGTCCGGTTGAAATGTTATGCTCATGGGTATGCGTTGAGTGTTAGCAATCATAGAAGACTATATGATGGTTGAGTATGTGGACTTGCCTAAAGGCTCCGACACGTAACCCTTCCTGAAAAGATGATGAATTGTAGTTGCAAAGTTGAATGAGAACATAGTTTGTTGGTTTCTAATAGAGCTTTTGCTTTATACTTCAATTATGTGATGAATTGTCACTTATTCATGAGAAGTCTATGATAAAAGTTCTATGATAAAAGTCTTATGTTTAAATTTCTTGCTGTTATAATAATGAACATGATCCTTCTATGTCCATATTTTTTATCAACACCTCTCTCTCTCTCTCTAAGCATGTGGACATGTTTTTCGATTTCGGTTTTCTCTTGAGGACAAGCGAGGTCTAAGCTTGGGGGAGTTGATACGTCCATTTTGCATCATGTTTTCTTACTTTTATTTATGATGTTTTATGCATAATAATGCTTTTTGAGTAATTCTAATGCCTTTTCTCTCATAACATGCAAGGTATACACAAAGAGGGGGAATTTCGACATCTGGAAATCTCGACCTGGAAAAGCTACGTCGGGCTGCCTGTTCAGCACAACTCCAAACAAGATGAATTTTAACGGAGAATTTTTATGAAATATATGAAGAATATAGGAGCAAATAAGTACCAGAGGGGGCCCACTGCCAGTGTCAAAACTGGCGTATCTCGGGTATGGGGTCCCGAACTGTGCGTCTAAGGTCGATGGTTATAGGAAACAGGGGACACGATGTTTACCCAGGTTCGGGCCCTCTCTATGGAAGCAATACCCTACTTCCTGCTTGATTGATCTTGATGAATATGAGTATTACAAGAGTTGATCTACCACGAGATCGTAATGGCTAAACCCTAGAAGTCTAGCCTGTATGACTATGGTAATGAGTATATCCTTTTCGGACTACGCCCTCTGGTTTATATAGACACCGAGGGGATCTAGGGTTACATAGACTCGGTTACATAAGAAGGAATCTTCATAGTTGGTCGCCAAGCTTGCCTTCCATGCCAAGGAGGGTCCAATCCGGACACGGGTGCAGTCTTCGGCCTTCATGTCTTCACAGCCCATCAATCCGGCCCATGGATAACAGGTCGGACGCCCGAGGACCCCTTCGTCCAGGACTCCCGCAGTAGCCCCTGAACCTGGCTTCAATGACGAGGAGTCCGGCGCGCAGATTGTCTTCGGCATTGCAAGGTGGGTTCCCTTTTTTCCGAACTGCAAGATAGTCTTCGGACGCTATGATAGTATCCGGACCTGTCACACACACCATACACAACCACAGAGAGAATATAATTTTACACGAATTCGATCCGCTGACAAATTTTTGTAGCATGACATCACGTCCGACCGGTCATAATTCCGGACCATTTTGTATCCGACGCTCCACGTCCCGAGACGCGGTTGCTATTGGCACGTCTTGTCAAAGCAGAGATCATGTCCCCTTATCGTGGGATTCTCATCAATGCGGGCATGGGTAACCCAACCGCGCCGTTTATACAGCCCTTGGGAATAGGCGAGTTCTAAGGCGAGTGGGGAGGTGTTCACTATTCGCTGCCTTTATAAGGAGATAAGGATTCCCTATTCCTCTCCCACGCCTTCTCTCTATTTCTACCCCTCCAATCTCGAGCTCCAGCGCCCAAGTTCTCATCTCCTTTCCACTCGAGCTAGCACTCAACCATGTCTGGATCCGGAGGTCAGGGCAAGTGGATGGTCTCCTCCATCAAGGAGGAGGACATTACTGAGCTTCGGGCGGCCGGATACTTGGCGAAGGAAATTGCCCACCGTCTGCCGGCCGAGGGACAAGTCGTCCCTACGCTGAAGCCCAACGAGAGGGTGGTATTCATCCCTCATCTCTTCCGCGGACTAGGGTTCCCACTCCACCCTTTCGTCCGCGGGCTGATGTATTATTACGGGATAGATTTCCATAATCTGTCGCCGAACTCCTTCCTCAACATCTCGGCGTTTATCGTCATGTGTGAGGCCTTCCTCCGCATCCAACCCCACTTTGGGCTATGGCTCAAAGTCTTCAACGTGAAGCCGAAGGTGGTGGACGGCCAGCACGCAGAGTGCGGAGGAGCCATGGTGAGTAAGCTGTCCAACGTCTGCCTGCCGAAAGGCACTTTTGTGGAGACAGTAAAGGAGTGACAAAAACAATGGTTCTACATCGCAGAACCCCGCGGCACCACCTGGGCCGCAGCTGCTGAATTCTGCTCCGGTGGTCCTATGCGACTCACCTCCTGGGTCGAGAAGAGTACGAACTGGTGTTTGCCCGATGAGCTGATTGTGCTGCAGACGCGCGTTCAAAGTATGATAGCCAAGAACGTCAAGCTTGTCGATGTAATTCAGGTGATGCTGGTTCGCCGGATCCTCTCGTGCCAGCGCAGAAGTCGCCCTCTGCAGGAGTTTAATCCGAAGAAGCACCAAACCCTGGTGAGGCTCTTCGAAACCACTCACGAAGGTGCCTGGAAGTTGCTATTTAAGGGCAACAAGAAACCGCCGGCCACAGATTCAGACCGTGGGCACGACATTAAACACCTCACCAGCGAGGTATGTTATTTTTAACGTATCCCCTACTTGTTTGTTTCTAGGATGATGTCTGAGCTTTTATCATTGCTTTTTCAGGATTGGATGGAGAGGGCGAAGCGGATCCAGTGTCCGGCTCCGCTGCCTGAAGAACCGGTCATCCCGCGTCTGGCGAAGATGCTGGTGCCGGCACCATATAAGGCACCGGAGAAGAAGGCCAAGGGGGCCAAAAGTGGCCCCCGTCGCAAGGGCGCTTCGGACGTGACGTCCGAAGACGAAGAAGCCCATTCCTCCGTCCCCAAGGATGACGACGAGGAAGAGGAGGAGGAGGAGGAGAAGAACCCTTCCCTTGAGGAGGGAAAGAAGAAAAGGGGGGCTTCCACGAATCTGGAGGCGGGAACGCCGAAGAAGGGGAAGGGCTCCCTTGCGGTCAACACCGCATGGGACGTTGCTAGCAGTCCGGAGCGACGCCCCCGCACTAAACCTCGGGCCGCATTGTAAGTACTACGACTCCCGTATACCCACGTACCCAGCCTCTCCTTTTTATCGTCTTGACGTGGTTAATTGTGCTACTGCACCGGCCCGCGACAGCATCCAGCGATCCTCATCTGGAGGTTTGTTGGATCCGGCGGAAATGGCCAGCATGTCACCGCCGACCGCTTATTCCCCCGAGTCCAAGGACAACACCGAAGTGTTGTCCCGGAGGACCGCTCCGAGCCGGGGAGGGGCCCAGGACGCTGTCCAGGAGGCGCCGCAAGGCGAGACCTCTGCTGCCGGACGCATGGGGGAGCAGATCCCCATGGAGCCTGGTGAGGAGGGACGTATTCAGTTCGGCCCTCAGCCGAATGCGATTCTAGGGACCGGTACGTCCCCGGAATCTGGCGCGCACCTTCCTTTGAAGGAGGGGGGTGTGTCAATTCCACCGATGCCCCCTGTCCAACCAGGGGCACCGGATAACATGATGGAGGCGCTACGAGGCGCCTCCATTGTGGACGAGCACCGTATCCTTATGGGTACGGTGATCGAGAATGTTCAGTCCATCAAGAGCAGACTAAACTAGGCCTGCAACAATCTGTTGACAGGTTTTGAGGTAAGTCACATAGAAAGAGAACACCCCGTGCTGACAGTAGCCCCTGAGACACTGTCCGGTGTTTGTAAAGAAATGCCGGACAGAGGATCAATCCTTTGTAGGAGACTAATTTGATATGATGAATAAGCAGGCATCACTGTTGGCCGCGACCTCGCATGCTGCCGAAGTCTTTGAACTGAAGCAGAGCTTGGAGCGGACCGAGAACAAGCTTGGCAAAGTGAAGATTCAGCTCCCGAGAAGCAAGGTGAGTAACGACTTGTTGTGTATTCGGAAAGAGTAGGCGGTGAGTATTGACCGGAGTGTCATAATATGTATAGGGGCGGCGACTTAAGTCGAGGCCCTGAAAAATGCCCTGACCGAAGCCGAGGGGAAGGTTGTCCAGCAGCAAGCCGCCCGTAAGAAGCTCAAGGCCCGGGTCAACAAGGTCCAGCAGGAGCTCCAGGACGCGGTGAAGAAGTGTGAGGCCTTGGAGCGCGAGGCGTCGGTTCGAGAGAGCGAACTTACCAAGGCTCGCCAGAGCGCGGAGGCTGCATGGAATGAGGCCCGGGACGATCTCCAGGAGATCCAAGAGGCCAAGAAGACGCAGCGGGTAAGGC
Source organism: Aegilops bicornis (assembly GCA_021605145.1). Taxonomy (NCBI): domain Eukaryota; kingdom Viridiplantae; phylum Streptophyta; class Magnoliopsida; order Poales; family Poaceae; genus Aegilops; species Aegilops bicornis. The sequence continues at coordinate 572,697,812 of CM038670.1, read as the reverse complement.
TTTTAACATGCAAAGCAAGTGTGCGGAGAGGAAGTATCTTTTACAAACCCGGATTCGGAGTTTCCCAGGGGCTTTTGTGTATCTGCGACGCAGCATGTCCGATGCTGCGGAGTTCTTCCGAGCTAGAGAAGGGAATTCTATGAAGAAGTTGTTCTGGTCGCAGTATGCTATGCTAGAACATCCGGTGCCCTTTGCCGATCAACTGAAACAATTGGTCGAGCTGCACAGGGTGGCCGAACTGGCCATGAAGGATTTAATAATCCGGCTGTGGCCAGCCGAAGCTATACCTAGCAGTTATTTTGGCCTCGTGAAGCGGGTGGTGGAGGCTTGTCCGAGGTTTGACATCGTCAAGCGATCAGTCTGTATCGAAGGTGCCCGTATGGCCTTCACTTGTTGCAAGATGTGGTGGGCGAAGATGGACGCCGTCGAGGTGTCCAGGGGGCCGCCGGAGGGCAAGGAGCACCGCACACCCGAGTGATATTTTGCGGATGTCCTGGAGGGATCTCGACGTGCAGCAGCGCAGTGCGGGCAGGACATTATTTTTGAATGAATACATTCGTATTTTGTCTTTGCCTTGTATGATGAAAACAAATCCGGTTTGTAATATAATGTTTGTGATGTTTTGATTGTTTCCTCCTGTGCGGCCGTGTTGTATGGAATCTGAGGGTTGGCCAGTCATCGGCTTCTGCCCTCACGTAGGTAGTACGGAGGTGTTCGAGATGGAATCTAAGCAATCTTGATCCAATTATATGTTCCTTGAAGGAGTTGTTTAGTCCAACGAACCAGGCAATCAGACTATGCGGCTTAAACGCCCTAACTTAGCCATAGGAGTTTTATAATAAAACATGGGCGCAGCCCCTGGTATTCGAACAGAGTCTTTGTCGATTAATACGAGCGGAAGTACCGATCCTTCGCGGAATGCGGAAAAAATCACCAACGATTTGTGACCTCCGAACAGCTGACCGGCTCTCGCCGCATCATGACAGTCAGTTTTCGGCTTTCCCTAATGAGGTACTCGTCCGATTTAGACCAGGTCACAATCGCAGTAGTTCTACCTTTACTACCCTAGCCGATGTAGCGGAACGTAGGGTAGCAAGCACATGAGCCGGGCAACCCAACTATTGACCAAAGACATGATTCGGAGCCAATGCATATAATGCTAAATTCAGGGTGCCGAACTTATTGGTAAGAATTGTTCAGACTTTGTTGCCGCATTATGGGTTGATGGAGAGCCCCTGGGAAATATAAAATGTACCAAAGTGCACGGGTGCAAGAATGTAAGTAATTAATGGCAAAGGAAAACAGAAATAGAGCAGATGTAGTATCTGGGGCCCCTTGACTTGGGTCATGAACTGTTTCCATTACAGTTGGGTTAATGCGTCAAAGCGCATTTATACAAATAGTGTGATAAGCAACCGACTATTTAACATGCCATAACCAAAGGAGTGCTGCATTTGGGTACTAAAAAACAGGGAGAGTAATCGTTGGATTCTCCTCTAGGGCTTCCCCTGTATGCATGTGCTCTGTGCCAATCTGGTGTACTTGTCCTTTGATAGGACTAGTAACCAGGCCATCGAAGGAGGCCTGTATAAAAGAGACCTAGAAAACAAAAAAAAGGAAAATAGGAAATAGTAAAGATACAAGTGAGTCCAGGATCGGTGTAGCCGAACTGTGGACTACGAGCTAGATTTGCCTCCGTCGATGCCCATGGGATTTTAAGTGTGTAATTATGTACGCGTGGTGCGAATGCCGCTACCTCATCGGGACTGGGACTGAGGCCGAATTGCTAATTGAGCCCTTGACGAGCCGAGCTGTCCTGCTGCAGTGTGGTCCGGACCCTCTTGGTGATGTCCAGGGGCTCGGCAGCCGGATTATAGTTCTGCTTGAGAATGCCACTCTGTACCTCTGCTGCTAGGGCGACTATGTGCTCCTCTGTATGGAGGGAGCGTTTGGTGTTTCCATTGACTGTTATGACGCTGCATGGACCGGGCATCTTGAGCTTGAGATAAGCGTAGTGTGGCACCGCGTTGAATCTAGCAAACGTGGTTTGTCCGAGCAGTGCGTGGTAGCCGCTGTGGAAGGGGACGATATCGAAGAGCTGCTGCTCTGGCCCATCCTGGGTGTCCTGGGTGTCCTGGCCCATTCCCGATCACCAATGACGGATGCTAGTTGGGTGATCTCGACGATCATAGGTGATCGGGAATGACGACCATGGATTAAATTTTGGGGCGACTGGCTCTACCGCATAGACGTCCCTGAGTGCGCGCTTGCGCTCCCTTTTGGGGATGTGTGTAGCATATATCATGTTCACCGTTTTGACTTGAGGGGGAAATTTCTTCTACCCCCAGTGTTCGGCTGCCGGGGCTCTTCGTCATCGTCCTTGTTTTGTGATCCCTTTTCCTTGTTCTGGGCATTTCACTTGCCATCCTGTTTAAAAACCCAACAATCTCTGTTGGTATGATTGGCTTGTTTGTCTGGGGTGCCATGTATCTGATACGGACGGTCGAGTATGCGGTCCAAGCTGGATGGTCCCTCACTGTTCCTTTTGTAGGGCTTCTTTTGCTGGCCGGACTTGGAGCCGCTGAATCCGGCGTTAACTGTAGTGTCATCGGTGTTATCGTCATTGCTTCGACGTTTGTGTCTATTGCGCCGGAGCTTGCCGGAGCTGTTATTGGCCTCGGAGGGGCCAGCCTCGCTGGCTGTGTTTCTGCTATGAGCCAACCAGCTGTCCTCACCCGCGCAAAAGCGGGTCATGAGTGTCGTGAGGGCTGCCATGGGTTTCTTCTTTTCTTGGCCGAGGTGGCGGGCGAGCCATTCGTCATTGATAACTCACAAGTATAGGGGATCGCAACATTTTTCGAGGGTAGAGTATTCAACCCAAATTTATTGATTCGACACAAGGGGAGCCAAAGAATATTCTCAAGTATTGGCACTTGAGTTGTCAATTAAACCACACCTAGATAACTTAGTATCTGCAGCAAAGTATTTAGTAGCAAAGTAATATGGAAGTAACGGTAATGATAGCAAAAGTAATATTTTTGGGTTTTGTAGTGATTGTAACAGTAGCAACAGAAAAGTAAATAAGCTAAGAACAATATGCGAAAAGCTCGTAGGCATTGGATCGGTGATGGAGAATTATGCCGGATGCGGTTCATCATGTAACAGTCGTAACCTAGGGTGGCACAGAACTAGCTCCAATTCATCAATTTAATGTAGGCATGTATTCCGAATATAGTCATACGTGCTTATGGAAAAGAACTTGCATGACATCTTTTGTCCTATCGGAAACTAAGGGATATTAAGGCCTCCTTTTAATAGAGTACCGGACCAAAGCATTAACACATAGTGAATACATGAACTCCTCAAACTATGGTCATCACCGGGAGTGGTCCCGATTATTGTCACTGAGGTTGCCGGATCATAACACATAGTAGGTGACTATAGACTTGCAAGATAGGATCAATAACTCACATATATTCATGAAAACATAATAGGTTCAGATCTGAAATCATGGCACTCGGGCCCTAGTGACAAGCATTAATCATAGCAAAGTCATAGCAACATCAATCTCAGAACATAGTGGATACTAGGGATCAAACCCTAACAAAACTAACTCAATTACATGATAGATCTCATCCAACCCATCACCGTCCAGCAAGCCTACGATGGAATTACTCACGCACGGCGGTGAGCATCATGAAATTGGTGATGGAGGATGGTTGATGATGATGATGGTGACAGATTCCCCTCTCCGGAGCCCCGAACTCCAGATCAGCCCTCCCGAGAGGTTATAGGGCTTGGCGGCGGCTCCGTATCGTAAAATGTGATGAATCCTTCTCTCTGATTTTTTCTCCCTGAACACGAATATATGGAGTTGGAGTTGAGGTCGGTGGAGCGTCAGGGGGCCCACGAGGCAAGGGGGCGCGCCCGAGGCGGCGCGCCCCCACCTCGTGGGACAGGTGGAGGCCCCCCTGACGTGGATTCTTCTTCCAGTATTTTTAATATTTTCCAAAAATAAGTTCCATGGAGTTTCATGTCATTCCGAGACTTTGTTTCTGCACATAAATGACACCATGGAAAGTCTGCTGAAAACACCGTCAGTCCGGGTTAGTTCCATTCAAATCATGCAAGTTAGAGTCCAAAACAAGGGCAAAAATGTTTGGAAAAGTAGATACGACGGAGACGTATCAACTCCCCCAAGCTTAAACCTTTGCTTGTCCTCAAGCAATTCAGTTGATAAACTGAAAGTGATAAAGATAAACTTTTACAAACTCTGTTTTCTCTTGTTGTTGTAAATATGTAAAGCCATCATTCAAGTTTTCAGCAAAGATTATAACTAACCATATTCATAATAACATTTAGGTCTCATGTCTACTCATGTCAATGGCATAATCAACTAGCGAGCAATAATAATAAATCTCGGATGACAACACTTTCTCAAAACAATCATAATATGATATAACAGGATGGTATCTCGCTAGCCCTTTCTGACGCAAAACATAAATGCGGAGCACCTTTAAAGATCAAGGACTGACTAGACATTGTAATTCATGGTAAAAGAGATCCAGTCATAGTCATACCCAATATAAACTAATATTAATGGATGCAAAGGACAGCGGTGCTCTCCAGCCGGTGCTTTTTAATAAGAGGGTGATGACTCAACATGAAATTAAATAGATAGGCCCTTCGCAGAGGGAAGCAGCGATTTGTAGAGGTGCCAGAGCTCGATTTTAAAGCAGAGATAAATAATATTTTGAGCGGCATACTTTCATTGTCAACATAACAACCAAGAGATGGCGATATCTTCCATGCGACACACATTATAGGCGGTTCCCAAACAGAATGGTAAAGTTTATACTCCCCCTCCACCACAAGCATCAATCCATGGCTTGCTCGAAACAACGAGTGCCTCCAACTAACAACAGTCCCAGGGGGAGTTTTGTTTGCAATTATTTTTATTTAGTTTGCATAAAGCATGGGACTGGGCATCCCGGTGACTAGCCATTTTCTCGTGAGTGAGGAGCGGGGTCCACTCCTCTTGAGAATAACCCGCCTAGCATGGAAGATACGGACATCCCTAGTTGATACATGAGCTATTCGGGCATACAAAACAGAATTTCATTTGAAGGTTTAGAGTTTGGCACATACAAATTTACTTGGAACGGAAGGTAGATACCGCATATAGGAAATTATAGTGGACTCATGTGGAATAACTTTGGGGTTTAAAGGATTGGATGCACAAGAAGTATTCCCGCTTAGTACAAGTGAAGGCTAGCAAAAGACTGGGAAGCGACCAACAAGAGAGCGACAACAGTCTTGAACATGCATTAAAATTAATATACACTGAGTGCAAGCATGAGTAGGATATAATCCACCATGAACATAAATATCGTGAATGCTATGTTGATTTGTTTCAACTACATGTGTGAACATGTGCCAAGTCGAGTCACTTAAATCATTCAAAGGAAGATACCACCCCACTATACCGCATCACAACCATTTTAATAGCATGTTGGAATGCAAGGTAAACCATTATAACTCATAGCTAATCAAGCATGGCACGAGCAACTATGATCTCTAATTGTCATTGCAAACATGTTTATTCATAATAGGCTGAATTAGGAACGATGAACTAATCATATTTACAAAAACAAGAGAGGTCGAGTTCATACCAGCTTCTTTCATCTCAATCAATCCATCATATATCGTCATAATTGCCTTTCACTTGCATGACCGAACAGTGTGAGTAATAATAATAGTGCACGTGCATTGGACTAAGCTGGAATCTGCGAGCATTCAATAAACAGGAGAAGACAAGGTAATATGGGCTCTTGGTTAAATCAACAATTATGCATATAAGAGCCACTTCAACAATTTAATCATGGTCTTCTCCAATCGACCCCTAAAGAAAAGAAAAGAAATAAAACTATTTACACGGGAAAGCTCCCAACAAGCAAAAGAAGAACAGGAAATCTTTTTGGGTTTTCTTTTTAATTATTACCACTACAGCTAGAAACTAAATTAACTAAAAGCTACAACTAATTTTTTTTGGTTTTTCTTAAGGTTTATCAAACACACAAGAATAAAGCATAAAAAGAAAATAAACTAGCATGGATATTACAGTGAAAGAGTATGAGCTCCGACATCTAGCAATGAGTGTGTGAACATGAATGTAATGTCGGTGAGAAATACGTACTCCGCCAAGCTTAGGATTTTGGCCTAAGTTGGTTTATTGCCACGGATGGCCTGGCGGATATCCATAGTTGTAGCCGGGGTTGTACTGAGATGAAGAAGACTCTGACTGCCACAGGTTGGCAATCATCTCCTGTAACACCCAAAATTTTAGCCAAGTTTTAGATGTTAAATTTTTGCCAGGAGTTTCAAAATTTTTATTTCTGTTAACTACAGAACTCTTCTGTTAATATTAAGGTGTCTTTTCCATGTGGAGCTTTCCAAAACATGTTGGACTTCTATGCTCTCTGTATAACATTTTCTCAATCAGTAGATTTATTTAGTAAATTAATTCACCCTGAGCTTTCTTCATTAAAATGAATTGTTTCAAATTTTGGAGCTCCTTTTGAACTACAACCATTTAATATATTTAGCTAAAAATCCAACCAAAATTTGGAGATGTCATGAGATGTCTCTAAATCACTTGTGTGCAATAATATAATTACTTCATTGCATATTTTGAGCTTTACACCTGTTTTTCAAATCTGGTCCAGTGGACACTTTTGCACTATAGCCTGATTAAATATTTCCCTAAAGCCTTCACCAAAATTATGGGATGTCAGTGGTAGCATGCCATCCAACTTTATGCAAAAACCTAGTGTTGTTCTTTGGAAAAATTGAGTGAATCATCCTCATCTTCATTCTGGTGCCATTTGGTGATTTGTACTGCAACCATCTCCTAACTTGCTTCCTTATCCATAATTCCTCTTCCTACTTGTAGTCCTCCCTGCCAAACCCCTAAGTCGAGAAGCATGCACTCTTTGGAACAATTTTGGTCCATGTAGGGATGCCTTTTTATTTCTGTCCAGAATTGTAGTTTTTCAAAACTTGCCCTACCAAGTTTCTCCTTTTGGCAGACTAACTTAACCACCCTATCTCACATCCATGGAGACACTAATCTGGAGTTTTTGGCCACTCCAAGAAATGCCTAAGTACCATTGGCATTTTGTCAAACACCTTATGGGCATGATCTGTTTTGACATGATTTTTGTCATGCACTATGACCTTGCACCTCGGGGCAGTCTAGCATGTCTACTAAGCACCTAGACGATCCTAACCTATATCTACTAAGTGCCAGCCTCACCCAAGCCCTGTAGCATGCCATGACATTTCGTCGAGCACGTTAAAATGCGTGCTCGGCAGCGAGCACGCCAGACGTATTGCGGCTTGCGCCGACGCGTCGAGCCCCTGGCTTGCCACCACTCCGCAGAGCCGCGTCATTCACCTGGCCTCTCGCTACGTCGCGCCAAGAACCCCGACCGCCTCTGCAGCGTGGCCAGCAAGCCGCTTGGCGGCACGCCCGCGGCCGCAACCGCCACCTCCATGAGCAGCACCGACCAAGCCTCCAGCGCTCGCCACCTGCCCCCTGGAACAGCGCGAGCTCATCCGCAGCCATGTCCACTAGCGCTCGTCGCCGCCACGACACCCTAAGCTACAGAATGGCGGTCACCGGCGACCTTATCTCGGCCGCCGCTGAAACGAAAGTGCCTATTTAAGGAGCCCCGAGCTCGTCTCCGCACGCAGGCGATCTCAAACCCCTCCCTAGGACCCCATGGGAAGCCAATCGACCCGGGGAGATCTTCTTCCCCATCTCCGGCAACCGCAGCCGCCGCCTCCGCCCTGGCCATTCCGGCGTCATCAGAGCCTCCCCTTCTCCGTTCTCTTCACCAAGAGCTCTACCTTCCTTCCGTGAACACTTCCCCCTGCTCAATTTTTATCGGGAACCATCGCCGCCCCAAAACCCCTACGCCACCGAAAACCCCCTCCGCCGCAGAGCTCGTCGCCGATGACTCCCTCCATCCCCATCACTCCCTCGACCATCGGAAGAACCGCCTCAGCCTGGCGGATCCATCCCCACCCTCGGGGGCCCGCGAGGAGCCGCCTAGCGCCGACGACGATCGCCGGAGCCCCCGCCTCTGTTCGGCGGAGGAAGAAGAGGGAAGGGAGAATGGTCAAACCTGACCAGTGGGCCCCCTGGACCCACTGTCAGTGACCCCGCCCAGTCCACGTGGGTTAAGTGGAAGCGCATTTCCAGTTTACGCCTTCGACGTGTACGTATCTAATCGAAACGTTTTCTTTTCTATTTTATTTTTAATATCAGATTTTTAACCAAACTTTGACCGGCTGTATCTTTTTAAATACAGCTCCAAATAAATTAATTCTTTTTCCTACCTCTCTCAAATATGGTCTAGTTTATTTTAAGATTTATTTGAAAAAATTTCAAAACAACTTTTTGTGCTGTTTTGATTTTATGAAATAATTCATATATATTCTTTTAAATAGGATTTTTGAAGTTTCCAAGATGTGTTGGAATGCACCCTGCCTTCCCATGACCTGAAGGCAAGCATTCTGAACCCTGGTGTAATTTTTGTGTGTGTTGCTTGGCACAGTGACAACACCACCCCGACACGAGCATACGTCATTTTATGTGAGGATGTGTTCCTACTCATGAGGGCATGTTAATGAAGTTCATGCAAATGGAGTTGATATGATTGTGATAGGAATCACCGTCATATGCCTTTCATGCACACCGGGAGGAAAGCCGGGAAGGCCTCTGTCTTGGGTAGACATGGTCTTGTCCCTAGTCCTCCGTCGAGACGGACGTGTCCGGTATGGCATGAGGGGGTATGTCGCATGGTGTTTCTATCTGTTGTTTGAAGTATATGCATTGTTATACTAATCTTGCAGGGAACATTACAACCTCCTGAGTCGACCGTAGATCGAGTCTTGTGCCAGTAACCCCCATACTTGCTTCGTACTACCACTCGTCTCTACAACAAGTAGGGTGCAGTTCGATAAGTTGTCAACCCTTTCCTAGCACACACCGTCTGAGAGGCCATGGTGGAAGATCTTTGGAGGCATCCGGTAGTCATGCCACCGGTCCGGGAGCATGGGTGTTTCGGTTGTAGCCTGAAAGGGGTAGCTCCCCGCTTATGCCAAGCAGATAAATTTTGTGATCCCATGTTACGTCGAGGTTGTAGCCTCCCCACTTAGAGTTTTGCTTAACAGTGTCGTGGGTGATTCCGGACACATGTGGGTTAAGCTGGTGTGTTCAAGTTAGGTGTGTTTTCAACAAAAAGACCGTAGACGGAATTAGTCCCGATGGACTAAAGGAATCCGTTACTCGTGGGTAAAGAGTACACCCTATGCCGAGATTAAACCTATTCGAATAGTTGTGTCCACGGTTAAGGAATTACAGTCTGGGATGGGTCAAGTGTCGGTCTTAGTGTCAGTCTTCGGAGGTGAAACTGTTAAACCAGAACTGGAATCACAACTCGTGACTAGTGATAATTATGATTATAATTATTATTGTTGACTAACCCGTTATATTATTGGTATTATCGAATATCCCTGGGATGGTTCTACCTCCTGGATATTCACTGTATTTATTTATAAGCCCTTTATGTGGTATCGCCCAGTCGCCCGACCGCGCATTGTTTTTGCTTATTTAAAGCCCTTTATGTGGTGTCGCTAAGACGCCCGACTGTGGCATTTCTTTTAAAGCCCTTTATGTGGTTTCGCTAAGACGCCCGACTGTGGCATTTCTTTTAAAGCCCTTTATGTGGTGTCGCTAAGACGCCCGATTGTGGCATTTCTTTTAAAGCCCTTTATGTGGTGTCGCTAAGACGCCCGACTGTGGCATTTCTTTTAAAGCCCTTTATGTGGTGTCGCTAAGACGCCCGACTGTGGCATGCTTGTTATTTATTTCATAATTTTAATACTACTATGTGTTGCATATTCATAAATAACATGCTTGCACGTATCAGAATTTTTAATTTTCTTTGTGACTGACGTCATGAGCATGAAATATTTCCAGCACATCATTGTTTCGTTATGCCTGTGTTCATAATGTTTGCGAGTACATTCAAAGTACTCACTGGCTTGTCCCTGGCTATTGTCTTGGCCATATTTTCTTGCGCGGAGAGGAGCGACCGTGGCGACAGTCCCGGAACCTAAGCAACAGTGATAGCAGCCCCGCGAAGATAGGAGTTAACCTGGTCAGCTGTTCCTGTGGAAATTGGAGTCCCATAGACACTGATGACCCATAAACCGCTTCTGCCATCAACCACTAGAAACCATTTGTTGTACTCACAGACCAGAATGGTCTTGTACTACATATATTGTATTTTTGCTTGGAATTTTTGTGTCAAATTGGTGCCTTATCAGCTAACAGTTATCCTGGGGCTGGTGAGCACAAGGGCCATTTTCTGGAATTTAGCACCCGGAGAATCGGTCGCCACAGACTTGGTATCAGAGCCAGGCTGACCATTGGCTAATCCTATCTTAGCCAGGTCAATAAACTTAGGCTAACAACACACCAAGCCATAACCACGGGTCAATAAACTTAGCCTAACAACACACCAAGCCATAACCAAGACCTCAGCCAACCTTCTCGCACAAGATAGCCACACAGTGACCCGACGCTTTTGGTAGTCGGTGCCCAACCTATCAACCTAGCACGTCTATCATGCACCAGTGACCAGCACCCAAGGTGTCTCGTTCTGGCGTCACGAAGGAAGACTCCGTGCCCTTTTTCTATAAAAAAGGGCACGCTCGCCTCAACCCAGCCCAGCACAGCCGCTACCCCAAAACCGAGCCACAATGCCTGGTCCCGTAGTGCACCATGAGACTACATCAACCAACCTTGGAGGTTTTGTGACCATACTCACAAACCTCACCCGTCGTGCCTATGCGTTAGAAGAGCCACCCGAATATGTTGTGTACCAAGGACCCATAAGTGGTGAGAGCCGTCAATTCAGGCCCTTTGTACATATCTACGGTGAGGGGTCGGCACCCAGCGCCTTGCTGAGTTCACCGGAAGGACAACTTCCTTTGAGCCCCAAGCCATCTAACTAGCTGCTCGAGAGGCTATAGTTCATCTCAGGCACCTGTCGCCCAGAGTTAACTGTCGCTCGTTCCACTACTACCCCAGGCGTGAAGGGTATGGTAGACCACCCCAAGTAGCCAACGGTGATCACGAGACGGACCCTGCATTGCTGCACCTAGTGCGCTATGTAGGTGCGCTGGAGGATCTATTCGATCAAATCACCATTGATCTGATCGCAGCTCGTGGAGAGCTGGTTCGTCGAGCCCCAGCGAGAGAAGAGATCGAGCCCAACGCCGACAACCTAGTCGTGCTGTTTGGACACCCGATCGAGACCCTGAGGTCAGCCCCAGCCGTTAGCCAAGGTGCTTTGATGACCACAGAAGTGCTTCGTCGCCTCCTGGGAGCACATTCCAACGGGGTTGTAGTCAACAATCCCCGCGATGGTCATCATCACTACCCCGAGCCTGCAGCCCCTCAGCCCTCTCCAGCCAATTCCGACGGTGGGAACCGTGGAGAAGCCTCGACATCCACAAGGGACGCCCGCTTGGATGTAAACGGGCAGACTAAGTCACTTTCGAGTAGTGGCGAGTCCCCGTGTATCCTCGCTTTGTAATCCCGTGATCCCTTAAATTAACGCAGCCTGTCATCATGCATCTGCTTTATATAGTAGTCTTGCATGGATGTATTAGCATGCAGTGTGATTTCTCTATCCTTGGAGCAACCACCAAAAACCGCCCCGACAACCCCCACAGTGATACGTCATTTCAGTAAAATGTGTGTATCTGTGGTTGACCCCGAGCTGAGCCGGTCAATTCTTTACTTTTTACCACGATAAATGACCCAGCCCGGTGCTATAAAAAGGCCACCGAGTAACCCTGTCAAGCACCCCTCACCTTGTGCACCATTCTCACAACCATTTCTTGCCATGCCGAGCCCCAGTATCTATCTGAGAACTCCAGATGCAACCCCGGGTAGTTTTGTCAAGATATTGTGGGATTTTACCCTTGATACCATGGGCGCTACCCAGCCACCCGATGCAGCTGTTCAAATCGAGAATCACCCCTTCCACCTCAAGATATTGGGCAGCCGTGCCCATCCCTCCCGTAAACCCAAACCAAGATCCAACGTAGGTCTCCTTCGTAGGGAAATCTATGCCAACCCCGCATATGGCCGTAGAAGCTGGTGCGTATGAAGCGCTCGCTCGCCTTCGATTCGCGGTACCCTATGCCAGCGAACGAGGGTATTATTATTTTCGAGCAAATGCAGACCCGGAGGAGTAACATCTTTTCCAGGTGGACGTGTTGAGAGAGACCCAGTCTTGGCCAACCTCGTCCAATACGTCATCGCTCAAGAGCGTTTAACCCAACGCATGATGGGTTATCTACAAAGCCTCGTGGATTTAAACCCTCAGATCGCCATCGGCAGATCACTGAGGCCCGACCAGGAGAGACACATTCATCGACTGGTCAATCCACTTCCTCCGATAGAATAAGAGTGTATCCCAGTACTGGAAACGTTTTCTCAGGACCCCATCCAGCTGCCGTTTTCAATTTAGATGCACCGCTGTTTTTATTACCGCAACTTTTATTTATGTGTTGTAACTTACGCCTCATTAATGTGTGTAGCTCTGTCGCGGTTTGACACTAATGTATTACTGTTTTCTCTCACGAGAAATCCTAGAGTGAGATTTCTTTTCCCTGAGTTGCCGCATCGTGTATTTTCTCACGGCATAGATTATTTATTTCAAGCAGCACCAGGACAGCAGACTCACCACCACGATTACACGGACACATACATCGCTTGCAAATTTTTTTGCAAAGTGTGTCGCACCTAACTAAGCACCTCCGGACAACAGTCATCACCCGGCACACTCCACCTACTCATCGTGGTCACCGCCACCGCGGAGAGCCAGCAACCGAGCAGCGGCATCGCGACGATCGTCGAGGATCATCGCGCAAAGGAGCACGGAGAGCCCCATCACCACTGCCAGCCCTCCGCACAGCAGGATCACGTACCAGTCCGGCACCACCTCCGCCATTAGAACCTCGCCTCGAGCTCCGGCCAACGGAAACAGAGGAGAAGGAAGGAGAAAGAGGAACGAGGCCAGGTGTGAGGAAGAAGAGGAGAACGCCGCGGTCATTTTATAGCTCGAGCTCGGTGTACGGTGGGCGAGGTCCACCAGCACCGCTCGTCGCCCGACCACCAGTGTTCGGAGGCGAATCCGCGAGCAGTGCCGACAGCGCACTAGCCCGCGAGGTGAGTGCATGCTGCACCGGCAGCTAGCGCGCCGCGCACTACCATGGTACGGCCTAGGTGCCCTACGCGCTAGGCGTCGCCGGTGGAGAACCCGCGGGAAAGCGCACGGGAGAGAGGAAGAAGACAGAACCGGAGGAAGAAGAAGAGGCTGACCGTGGGCCCAGGTCCACCAGTCAGCCAGGGAGAGCACTGTGCTCTCGGGTGCGACCAGCGTATTTTAAGATTTAGAATTTATTCTAATTCTATATACGGTGTAGAAATCTCTCCTTTTGCTCCTAAACATAGATTTTTCCACGCAACGCCAGTATCCCACACTGAAGTTACTCACCACTTATTGCCCTCTCACTGCAGCCACTTTTTACCGCTTGAGTAAAATAATCATTTGAGCAGGTAAAAGTATTTTGTTTAAAACCCTTAGCAAATCTCAAGGACGAGATTTTTCTTAAGGGGGGTAGTAGTTGTAACACCCAAAATTTTACCCAAGTTTTAGATGTTAAATTTTTGCCAGGAGTTTCAAAATTTTTATTTACATTAACTACGTAACTCTTACATTAATATTAAGGTGTCTTTTCCATGTGGAGCTTTCCAAAACATGTTGGACTTCTATGCTCTCTGTATAACATTTTCTTAATCTGTAGATTCATTTAGTAAATTAATTCACCCTAAGCTTTCTTCATTAAAATGAATTGTTTTAAATTTTGGAGCTCCTTTTGAACTACAACCATTTAATATATTTAGCTAAAAATCCAACCAAAATTTGGAGATGTCATGAGATGTCTCTAAATCACTTGTGTGCAATAATATAATTACTTCATTCCATATTTTGAGCTTTACACCTATTTTTCAAATCTGGTCCAGTGGACACTTTTGCACTATAGCCTAATTAAATATTTCCCTAAAGCCTCCACCAAAATTATGGGATGTCAGTGGTAGCATGCCATCCAACTTTATGAAAAAACCTAGTGTTGTTCTTTGGAAAAATTGAGTGAATCATCCTCATCTTCATTCTGGTGCCATTTGGTGATTTGTACTGCAACCATCTCCTAACTTGCTTCCTTATCCATAATTCCTCTTCCTACTTGTAGTCCTCCTCCAAACCCCTAAGTCCAGGAGCATGCAATCTTTGGAACACTTTTGGTCCATGTAGGGATGCCTTTTTCTTTCTGTCCAGAATTGTAGTTTTTCAAAACTTGCACTACCAAGTTTCTCCTTTTGGCAGACTAACTTCACCACCCTATCTCACATCCATGGAGACACTGATCTGGAGTTTTTGGCCACTCCAAGAAATGCCTAAGTACCATTGGCATTTTGTCAAACACCTTATGGGCATGATCTGTTTTGACATGATTTTTGTCATGCACTGTGACCTTGCACCTCGGGGCAGTCTAGCATGTCTACTAAGCACCTAGACGATCCTAACCTAGATCTACCAAGTGCCAGCCTCACCCAAGCCCTGTAGCATGCCATGAAATTTCGTCGAGCACGTTCCGTGCGTGCTCTGGGCGCGAGCAGAGCAAGCGTATTGCACGTGTCGCGCCCGAGCCGACGCGTCGCGCCCCTGGCTTGCCACCACTCCATGAGCAGCGCCACTCACTGGCCTCTCGCTACGTCGCGCCAAGAACCCCGACCGCCTCTGCGGCGTGGCCAGCAAGCCGCTTAAGCACGCCCATGCCGCAACCGCCACCGCCATGAGCAGCACCGCCCAAGCCTCCAGCGCTCGCTACCTGCCCCCTGGAACAGCGCGAGCTCATCCGCAGCCATGTCCACTAGCGCTCGTCGCCGCCACGACACCCTAAGCTACAGAATGGCGGTCTTATCCCCGGCCGCCGCAGAACCGACCCCGAGCGCCTATTTAAGGAGCCCCCGAGCTCGTCTCCGCATGCAGGGCAGTCTCAAACCCCCTCCCTAGGACCCCATGGGCAGCCAATCGACCAGGGGAGATCTCCTTCCCCATCTCTGGCAACCGCAGCCGCCGCCTCCGCCCTGGCCATTCCGGCGTCATCAGAGCCTCCCCTGCTCCGTTCTCTTCACCAAGAGCTCTACCTTCCTTCCGTGAACACTTCCCCCTGCTCAATTTTTATCGGGAACCATCGCCGCCCCAAAACCACTACGCCACCGGAAACCCCCTCCGCCGCAGAGCTCGTCGCCGACGACTCCCTCCAACCCCATCACTCCCTCGACCACCGGAAGAACCGCCCCAGCCTGGCGGATCCATCCCCACCCTCGGGGGCCCGCGAGGAGCCGCCTAGCGCCGACGACGATCGCTGGAGCCCCCGCCTGCTCGCCAGAGGAAGAAGAGGGAAGGGAGAATGGTCAAACTGACCCGGTGGCCCCTGGACCCACTGTCAGTGACCCCGCCCAGTCCACGTGGGTTAAGTGGAAGTGTATTTCCAGTTTACGCCTTCGACGTGTACGTACCTAATCGAAACGTTTTCTTTTCTATTTTATTTTTAATATTAGATTTTTGACCAAACTTTGACCGGCTGTATCTTTTTAAATACAGCTCCAAATAAATTAATTCTTTTTCCTACCTCTCTCAAATATGGTCTAGTTTATTTTAAGATTTATTTGAAAAAATTTCAAAACAAATTTTTGTGCTGTTTTGATTTTATGAAATAATTCATATATATTCTTTTAAATAGGATTTTTGAAGATTCCAAGATGTGTTGGAATGCACCCTGCCTTCCCATGACCTGAAGGCAAGAATTCTGAACCCTGGTGTAATTTTTGTGTGTGTTGCTTGGCATAGTGACAACACCACCCCGACACGAGCATACGTCATTTTATGTGAGGATGTGTTCCTACTCATGAGGGCATGTTAATGAAGTTCATGCAAATGGAGTTGATTTGATTGTGATAGGAATCACCGTCATATGCCTTTCATGCATACCGGGAGGAAAGCCGGGAAGGCCTCTGTCTTGGGTAGACACGGTCTTGTCCCTAGTCCTTCGTCGAGACGGACGTGTCCAGTATGGCATAAGGGGGTATGTCGCGTGGTGTTTCTATCTGTTGTTTGAAGTATATGCATTGTTATACTAATCTTGCAGGGAACATTACAACCTCCTGAGTCGACCGTAGATCGAGTCTTGTGCCAGTAACCCCCCATACTTGCTTCGTACTACCACTCGTCTCTACAACAAGTAGGGTACAGTTCGATGAAGTTGTCAACCCTTTCCTAGCACACACCGCATGCAGAGGCCATGGTGGAAGATCTTGGAGGCATCCGGTAGTCATGCCACCGGGTCCGGAGCATGGGTGTTTCGGTTGTAGCCGAAGGGGTAGCTCCCAGTTATGCCATGTATAAATTTTGTGATCCCATGTTACGTCGAGGCTGTAGCCTCCCCACTTAGAGTTTTGCTTAACAGGTGTCGTGGGTGATTCCAGACACATGTGGGTTAAGCTGGTGTGTGCAAGTTAGGTGTGTTTTCAACAAAAAGACCGTAGATGGAATTAGTCCCGATGGACTAAAGGAATCCATTACTTGTGGGTAAAGAGTACACCCTCTGCAGAGATTAAAACTATTCGAATAGCCGTGTCCACGGTTAAGGAATTACAGTCTGGGATGGGTCAAGTGTCGGTCTTAGTGTCAGTCTTCGGAGGTGAAACTGTTAAACTAGAACTGGAATCACAACTCGTGACTAGTGATAATTATGATTATTATTATTGTTGTTGATTAACCCGTGATATTATTGGTATTATCGAATATCCCTGGGATGGTTCTACCTCCTGGATATTCACTGTATTTATTTATAAGCCCTTTATGTGGTATCGCTCAGTCGCCCGACTGCGGCATTGTTTTTGCTTATTTAAAGCCCTTTATGTGGTGTCGCTAAGACGCCCGACTGTGGCATTTCTTTTAAAGCCCTTTATGTGGTGTCGCTAAGACGCCCGACTGTGGCATTTCTTTTAAATCCCTTTATGTGGTGTCGATAAGACGCCCGACTGTGGCATTTGTTTTAAAGCCCTTTATGTGGTGTCGCTAAGACGCCCGACTGTGGCATGCTTGTTAATTATTTCATAATTTTAATACTACTATGTGTTGCATATTCATAAATAACATGCTTGCACGTATCAGAATTTTTAATTATCTTTGTGACTGACGTCATGAGCATGAAATATTTCCAGCACATCATTGTTTCATTATGCCTGTGTTCATAATGTTTGTGAGTACATTCAAAGTACTCACTGGCTTGTCCATGGCTATTGTCTTGGTCAGATTTTCTTGCGCGGAGAGGAGCGACCGTGGCGACAGTCCCGGAACCTAAGCAACAGTGATAGCAGCCCCGCGAAGATAGGAGTTAACCTGGTCAGCTGTTCCTGTGGAAATTGGAGTCCCATAGACACTGATGACCCATAAACCGCTTCCGCCATCAACCACTAGAAACCATTTGTTGTACTCACAGACCAGAATGGTCTTGTAGTACATATATTGTATTTTTTCTTGGAATTTCTGTATCAAGTTGGTGCCTTATCAGCTAACAGTTATCCTGGGGCTGGTGAGCACAAGGGCCATTTTCTGGAATTTAGCACCCGGAGAATCGGTCGCCACATCTCCGGATCCCACTGGTAATTAGATTGTCGTGGAGGTCCAAATTGTGGTTCCGGCTCCGGCTCTATGGCTGATGTAGGGTTCCGGTAGGCGTGAATGGCCGCCAGCAGAACAAGATACAGGCCTGCAGATAAATAAAACAAGGAAGGAGCAGCCAAGGTTATTGTCTCAGGGTGATGTTTATCAAAGAACAATTTGTATTTAAGCGCCCCTTCCCTATTCTTAATAATAAAGTCATGCGCTACCATACTCTTATAATCTAAATAAGCAGTGGGCAGCAATTTTTCTTCTTTTTCATAGTTCCTAATAGGTATGTTATAATGTGCAGCAAGGCGTGAAGCGTAAATACCTCCAAAGATGGGGCCCTTTGTACGGTTCAGACTTAACCGTTTAGCAATAATACCGCCCATACTAACAGAGTTGTCACAGAATAAACCATGGAACAAAATGAGAATATCAGGAACACTAAGGTTTCCACAGTTTCCACGACCAGTTAAGCAACGACTAGAAAATATTGCAAAGTAGCATAAAACAGGAAAATGTATGCTTGTGATTCTTGTATCGGAAACCTTCCTAGTTTCCCCTACAGTAATAGTGTCAATAAACCCGTCCACATCTTTACGATATGGTTCCTCTAAACTACCCTCGAAAGGTATTTTGCAAACCCTGCAAAATTCATATAGTGACATCTTCTTAACCACATCATATAAATGAAACTCTACTGAAGGAGGTGATTCCTTAGGGTAATAGTAGAAGTTTTGCACAAAAGCATTGGTTCGCGTTGGTCGCGGAGGAAGTCGGTGAGGCCTGCATTCTTAGCCAATTCATAAAAATCATCATAAATCCCGGCTGCTCTTAAGAAATCATCGGAAGGCCATTCACACGGCCGAACCTCTGCGGTACGAGGCAAATTATATTTGGGCCTCTCTGCTTCTTCACTTTGCTTTTCCTTCGAGCTTCAGCTCGATGAACCCACTACAAGAAATATATCAACTTGTGACCCTCACTGTTGGTCCCTGAAAGGTCATAGTTTTTCATCTGCGACCTTTTTGTGACCAAAAACAGAAGGTCAAAAGCTAGCGGTCGTAAACTGAAATTAACGACCTTCTTTGTGAGAAGGTCGTAGACGTTTTTGACCAAAACAGAAGGTCGTTGAACCCATGACCTTTTGTTTTGGTCACTGGCTGTCTGCCCAGGCCACGTCGGATCCGACGTGGCAATCTGACGTGGCAAAGTTACGACCAATTGAAAAGGTCAAAAATTAGAATCGGCCCGGTCCAATTGAGTGTTTATATGGGCCGAGCCCAATAATTCAGCCTTTTATATATATTTTTCTGTTAATTTCGGTCAGCCTCATGGGCCAAGCCCAATAATTTGGCCTTTCCATGTTTTGGGCCATGGCCTTTTTGATTCAACAAATTTAGTTTTTATTTTTCTGGGTAAACTAGTTAGATGGGTCCCAATTGTCAGGTTCTATTCAAGTGGGACACTTTTGACAGCATCATTTTCTTCAGATTTCAATTTGACAGAATAAATAACCATATTTAAATAAGAATAGACAGAAAACACAAGTAATACTTCACATAATAGCAGCAAGAATAAATATGTTATAGATACATTGACAGCAAAAATTATAAGCTCCACAAGTGTAATTACAAGCTTCAAATTACATACTGGGCTCCTTCTCTCATTTGACACGGTTACATGCTCTACTAATGTAATAACACATATACAAATACAATCACAGTCACACAGATATAGTCGACTAGGCCATGACCTTCGCTACACTGGGCTAACAGAACAGCAATAAAACTATCATCACGCCTTCGACCGTCGCCCTGCTACATGAGTCAGAAGAGAAGAATCAAAACACTAGAGCCAATATATTCTGAACAGACCATTCAAAAAAGGGCAATTTCTTTAGAATAATAACACAAATTTACATAGTACAATGATTTTTGTTCTCTAGTTAGTTAAAACGAGATACCCGTGCATACAAGAAATGTGATGCACGGAAATAGAGCATTTTACTAATAGCACACACAATATCAATATTATGTTTTTGTCGGCTTATTCTTATGCCAAAAGCAAGAAAGATAATCTGGCCAAATAAGCAACTACTCCGTGAAATAAAACATCAGGACTAATTAAGCAGACTAATCTTTTTGTGAAAAATGGACTAGATAATTGGTTTTCCATACACAATCCCTTGCAGTTAGCAAGAACATGACAAACAACGTGAACATGAACACATACCATACTGTCCCCTACATTTATAGCTAGGATCAGACCCCTCTCTTATCAGTATATTGACTAGTTATTAGTAAAGCAGCAACCAACAATAGTGATAATGCAAAAGTAGCTTTTGTGCTTACGCATATGTACGTACTATCAATATGCTTTGGGAAGCGAGAGGCGTATATTGAACATCCCTGAATAAAAGGTGCAGATTACAATGTTGTGGATATATAGTTACTTGGTATTTCAATATTTCGCTTAACACAATAGAATTACCCCAACCTTGTATGTTAAATTAAGAGATGCATTGCAAATGTCCAAGCAATGTTATGCGCTATATCCTTCTCATTATCTCAAAGCGAGGCAAACTAAGATTTCACCCGAGCTACAACAGATTCGTCTACAACCAAACTACAACAGTAGTAGCAACAGATGGAGGCAATTGGCTCACCTGCAGAGCTATCCAGAGCAAAGTTGAGGACGCACGGGGCAGGGGCAGCAAGATGCAGCTTGGGGACATGGTCGGGGAAAACAACCAGCAGCAGCAGCTTGGGGACTCGGTCGGGGAACACAACCAGCAGCAACAGCAGGTCCGGGGAACACAACCTGAAATCACATGGGAAGTTAATTATTCAATTTCACCAAAGACCCCATTATTTGTTAGAAACAACTTCCCCTAGACAATCAGCATAAATGAAACATGAATGCACCTAGATGTTGTCAGTTAGCATTTGGTCATATGCTCTGTAAAAAATGGGTGATTGCTACATGCCTGAAAGAAAGCTACTTCTAGAGTGTTGCGTACAGCTGACATGTTTGATGAGCTTCGATATGAAGAGAAGACCGGAGATAGGTAATTCACTGGGTTTGGGCTTGACAACAGGAAGCAGGAACACAGAAATTGACGAAAACAAGATGCCAAACTATATTTAGTAGTGTATATATATATTGTGGTACTATGTTCCTGTCAAGGGAAGCTTTCGTACCAGGGCCTAAAAACATTGTAAACAAGTAGAAATACTACTCCGTTGTTACCAGTCAGCCAAACCTAACTATAGCAGCAGCAAAATTTCTATTAGTCTATAGTAAGTATAACTATGCATCTACTAGTACTAGTAATTGTGCAATGTGACAGCAAACATTAAACAACACTTAAAACAAAGCAGCATCACAAGACAGATTTAATTCTCTGGGGCTACAGCAACAGCTCAACCGAACTGCCTTAAATGTCCCTTTGCAGCTCGACAATTGAAGAAAGTAATGCCTCCTGATTCCCCGATCAAGGCACCAATCAGATTTGCACTATATCCGAACAGGCATCCACACGATTCACCGAATATCTCGAGACAACTGCGATAGGCTACATCATGATGGGGGAAGGCAGCGGAGGGAGCAGGGAACAACCTTCTATGGCGCAAAAGCAGACCACTGCGATGAGGCTACATCATGCATTCAAAAAATAGATTAGAAAAGAGGCATGCATACGATCACATCATGCATTTGCACATTCATTCAAGAGCTAAAATCAACTGCAGCATAGTTGGTGAGGCCAACTTCAAGACCATAGCAACGCAACTCATGGGAGTAGGCGTGCCATCACGACATCACCAGCAATGGTAGCGTAAACAATTTGGGCAGTGACATTCTTGTTGGTCTAAAGTACTAATGTTAAGAGATACAACATGACTCCATGGTAATAATAAGCAACATAAGCAACATATAGATAATTGAGAAGTGCACAAACTATGATGAACAGATGAAGAATCTTTCAAGGATACAAATTGCACAACAAAACGGTACTTGGGGGTATTGTACTTCTTCTTGTCCTGGTTGGTCTCAGCCTGGCCCTGTAGTCGATCTCCCCCCTGAGAAAACAAGGGAGAAGGGAAAATCAGCCACTCAGAATCGCTGTCAAATGACAGAAGTAGCAGATTCATGGAGAGGCAGGTGTTAACACATACGACGCCTTCTCTTGAACTGGACTTGGAAACGCTTGGAGTACGCCCTTGTCTTCTGGTTCTTGATGTACACCTGAAAGACATATCCATGAGAAGCACATGAGTACACCTAGGTTTGGAACATCAGTGCTAACCAGGAAACACTAGTAACCAATCAGGAGGCACAAATAAAACATTTTAAGATAAGATTTCAAAGTGGTTCATAGTTCTATTCGATGGCGAGAAACATTGAATCTAACTACTAATCACAACTAATTCTAAATACAACAGAGTCTACTGTCCAGCGACTACAAGTAGCTTCTGTGCGTCTAGAGGACTTGGCAGAAAAATACAAGAAGCAGCACTCGTGGCTGGGAAATTGGATCGACAACGCAGAGGAACGTGCAGTTCCATCCATCGACTACAAGTACTAGTACCAGTAGTAGTATATCCCCAAGGCTTCAAGATGCCTACATGATCTTTGCTAAAGTTGCACAATCCCTAGAAATATCTCTATGTAACTGGTGTTGTAATGGATGCATGCATCCATCATTCTGTACTACTACCCCTGAATCTACGTAACTGGTGCTGTGATGGATGCTGTTCTGTACTACTACCTGAACGGAAGAGGAACGACAACGGGGGAGGTGCGTACCTCGGTGTGCGACGCTGTGCTCGGCGAGCGAGCGGGTGGAGAGGACGGCGCCGGAGAAGGCAGATGTGGCCGTGGTGCAGGCACGGTCCTGCGCGATCCGCGCTTCGCCGCCCGCGTCTTGCGCCGCCATGTCCCGATGTAGATCCGCGGCCACGGGCCCTCCCGCCCCTTCCATGGCCTCGGAGATGGAGGAGCGTGGCGGCGGTGGGGGCCTTACTCTATCCTCTTGAGAGGCAGGGGCGGCGTCGGTGCCCGGAGAATACGAGGAGGGGCTGTGGCGGGAGGCGAGGACGGATCCGGCGGTAATGGGGTAAGGGAGGTCGCCGGTGGGGGTGGGGTTGGGTGTCGGCGGCGGGTTGGAGATGAATCGAGGGTAGGGAGGGCGTGGATCCGGAAGCAATGCGGCGGATCTGGCTACCGCCTCCGCCTGACCTGCTGCTGCTCGACCGGGGAGTGAAGGTGAGGATGGGGTTTCACGGCGGCGGTGTGGGGGGAGGGCGTAAGCCGGCGGCAGCGGCGGTGATGTGGGTGGGAAGAAGGCATGGTGGAGGTGGGTGGCGCCTGCGCAAGGGGAGGGGAGGGGAGAGGTGGATCGCTAGGGTTAGCTGTGCGAGGGGTTTGCTGTGTGAGAGAGAGAGAGCGGAGGGGTGGATGGATGGATGAATGGATAGATGTTTGCCATGTCATTGATCCATGCCGTAGCTGGTTCCACCAATCAGAATTAAGCTTTTTTTGTTTTTTCTCTTATAGTTTGTACCCTCTTATTCAGGCAAACATTTAACCTCTTATAGTTAGTTCAAATAAACGAATATTTTGTACATGTGTGTATTTAGGGATGACAAACAATGTTGATTTGGGAGGTTTTCATTTTCTTTGCTCAAAAGAACCATTTTCCATTTTCTGAGTGACCAAAATGTGTTTTTTGTGAAGGAACTACCATACATTTGTTGCAAAATGGCACAAAAACATTTTTCTAAAATACTAGGTCATATTTAATGCACAATTGATAAAATGGTTGGGTGTCAAAAGCTTTGATCCAACTCTGGTGGAAAAGACAAATTCCCGTCGATTCAGCAGGAAGCGGGTCAAATTTGAACTGTAGCTACCTCATAGTTTGCTCTTTATTTTTTCCAAAAATCGTTTCTAGGTAAAGAAGTATCTATTTAACCAGAGAAACACCAAAAAAATTCCAAGATTCAACCACTAGCTAGGAATGGTCATGTCCGCCGTTTTGACCGCATTTTGAAACGGGCATAAAAAATTCAAAAAAATCAAAAAATTGGGAAACCTTCGCATTGTGTCATTATATGTGACCAAGTTTCCAGGAAAAACAATAAACTTGTAATACGGCAATTATTTTAAAAAAGTGTTTTCAGAAATGAGCTATCATGCATGAAGATTCATGGCTTTCAAGCCAAATGATCAATCTTATGGCCACATTCATGGCATAGTTTGTTAAAATGATCTCATATTGTGCACAAGGGTGCATCTTGGAATTCCAAACAATGTTGCCTAAGGGAGTTTTCATTTTTTTTGCACGGAAAATTCTTTTTCCATTTTTTGGGTGCCCGAAATGAGTTTTTTTTTGTGAAGGACCTACCATATATTTGTTGCAAAATTGGACCAAATCATATTTAAAAATACTAGGTCATATTTAATGCACAATTGATAAAATGGTTGGGTGTCAAAAGCTTTGATCCACCTCTGGTGAAAAAGACAAATTCCCGCCGATTCAGCAGGAAGCGGGTCAAATTTGAAGTGTAGCTACCTCATAGTTTGCTCTTTATTTTTTCCAAAAATCATTTCTAGGTAAAGAAGTATCTATTTAACCATAGAAACACCAAAAAAATTCCAAGATTCAACCACTAGCTAGGAAATGTCATGCCCATCGTTTTGAACGCATTTTGAAACGGGCATAAAAAATTCAAAAAAATCAAAAATTGGGAAACCTTCGCATTGAGTCATTATATGTGACCAAGTTTCCAGGAAAAATAATAAACTTGTAATACGGCAATTATTTTAAAAAAGTGTTCTCAGAAATGAGCTATCATGCGTGAAGATTCATGGCTTTCAAGCCAAATGATCAATCTTATGGCCACATTCATGGCATAGTTTGTTCAAATGATCTCATATTGTGCACAAAGGTGCATCTTGGAATTCCAAACAATATTTCCTAAGGGAGTTTTCAATTTCTTTGCATCGAAAATTCATTTTCCATTTTCCGAGTGCCCGAAATGAGTTTTTTTGTGTGAAGGACCTACCATATATTTGTTGCAAAATTGGACCGAATCATTTTTATAAAATACTAGGCCATATTAAATGCAGAATTGACCAAATGGTTGGGTGTAAAAAGTTTTGATCCACCTCTCGTGAAAAAGAGAAATTTCCGCCGATTCAGCTGGAAGTGGGTCAAATTTGAACTGTAGCTACCTTGTAGTTTGCTCTTTATTTTTACAAAAATCATTTCTAGCTACATAAGTATCTATTTAATCAGAGAAACACAAAAAAATTTCCAAGATTCAACCACTAGCTAGGAACGGTCATTCCCGCCGTTTTGACCGCATTTTGAAACGAGCATAAAAAATTCAAAAAAACTCAAAAAATTGGGAAACCTTCGCATTGTGTCATTATATGTGGCCAAGTTCCCAGGAAAAATAACAAACTTGCAATATGGCAATTATTTTAAAAAAGTGTTCTCAGAAACGAGCTATCACGTATGGAGATCAATGGCTTTCAAGCCAAATGATCAATCTTATGGCCACATTCATGGCATAGTTTGTTCAAATGATCTCATATTGTGCACAAGGGTGCATATTGGCATGGCAAACAATGTTACCTAAGGAAGTTTTCATTTTCTTTGGACAAAAAAGACATTTTCCATTTTTCGAGTGCCCAAAAGGAGGTTTTTTTGTGAAGGACCAAATAATTGTTGCAAAATTGTACCAAATAAATTTTCTAAAATACTAGGACATATTTAATGCACAATTTACAAAATGGTTGGGTGTAAAAAGTTTTGATCCACCTCTCGTGAAAAAGACAAATTTCCATGGAATTCGGTAGGAGCGGGTAAAATTTGAACTACAGCTGCCTCATAGTTTGCTATTTATTTTTTCCAAAAATCATTTCTAGTTACATAAGTACCTATTTAGTCATAAATACATGGTTTGGTGGCGATACGTCGAGGTTTGGGCGGTGGCTGAGGGCCGCAACTCTAGAGCGTGTAAACTCGCATGCCCGCCACGTGGTCACCGCGTGACCGTGGTGTTGCCATGTGTTCTAGGCAGCCTAGGCATGTCTAGTGGGTTGGCCACTCCCCAGGTACGTGCTAGGAAGAAAATTACAACATAAGATTCTCACGAGGAGACCGATCGATGCTCAAACATGAATTAGCAGCCAAGTGTTTGATTAGCAGTGCAGAAATGTACATGGCTAATGGGCGTGAGTTTTGGCTGAGGATGATCAGTTACTAAGAAGACCGTCTTCACAAATTTTTAGCTCAAAAGGAGGAGCCTAGGTGGTACTTGCTTTGCAAAGTACCACACTCGATATAAATACAAATGTTGAAGCTGGGCTCAAAATACTGAATGGATTGAGCTGGCATTTGGTGTAGGATGGTTATTTGGGCATAGGAAAGCACTGTAGAAAATGGATACTAGTTGGACGTGCCAAAATGGTACTTCCTTCACAAAGTGCTGCTCTGAACAGAATAGGAAAATGAATATTGTTAAATTATTTTTGAACTAGGCAAGGAAGGTTTTTGACATATTTGATTAAGATATGATCCAAACAATTTATGAGAATTTTTTGGGAATTTTTGGAATAACAGAAATATAGGTTGCTTCACAACTTAGGGCAAAAATTGACACATGGACATGACACATAGGCAAAACTGATGAGATGTCGCCTAGTCATCGCAACCCACCACAATTTACAAGGCTATGACCATTTCGTGTAAGGAAATTACGACCTTTCTGACCAAAATGGTCGCAATGGTTTAGGGTTTGGAGCTCCCGAACAGCTTTTGACCAATTAGTCTCAAATGGTCATAGATCTATGACCAATTCTTCCAGGGTCACTGACAGAAGGTCACTAGTTGACATATTTCTTGTAGGGACCCATTAAAAACCTCTTCATTATTTTCTGAAAAATTCTGAAATTTTTAGTAACTTCAAATAAAAATGAACCAAGCTCAATAAAATTGATAGCAACTACTCCTACAAGTTCCTGGAGACTATATCATGCATTAGAACTACTTGGAATCATATAAATTTGACATGCAAGCTCAAGAACATGGTCACCTAGGCAACACAAATTTGCAATGAATAAAGCACTAGAACAAAAACTAATTGGACCAATGGAGGAGTCACATACCAAGGAACAATCCGTCCAAGCAGTTTTGTGAGAGGTGCTTTGAGCAAGGACATCGAAAATCGCAGCAAAATGAGCTAGAACTCATGCTTGAGCTGGATGGTGATTTTTTTGGGAGGAAGAAGAAGTGTGTGGGTGCAGGAATAAGTGGAGGGGAGCCACCGTGGGCCCATGAGGCAGGGGGCGCACCCTGTACCCTCGTGGCCAGGTGCTTGCTCCCCCTGATGTGTTCTCAGTGCCAGATATTCTCAAATATTCCAGAAAAAAAATCATATTTCAATTTCAAGGCATTTGGAGAACTTTTATTTTTGGGGTATTTTTATATTGCACGGATAAGTCAGAAAACAGACAGAAAAATACTATTTTTACATTATTTCAACTAAATAACAGAAAGTATAAAGAAGGTACAGAAGGTTGTGCTTTCTAACTTCATCCATCTCATGCTCATCAAAAGGAATCCACTAATAAGGTTGATCAAGTCTTGTTAACAAACTCATTCCGAATAACATGGAACCGGAGAAATTTTGAATAACACTATGTTACCTCAACAGGGATATGCACATCCGCAATAATAAGAATATCATATTTCTTCTTAACAGTAAGAAGAGGAAATTCAAAACCTCCAAAAATAATCGATGGAATTTTTCCAATAGAGTTGATACTATGAACTTGAGGTTGTTTCCTCGGAAAGTGTACCGTATGATCATTACCATTAACATGAAAAGTGGCATTGCCTTTGTTGCAATCAATAACAGTCCCTGCAGTATTCAAAAAAGTTCTTCCAAGAATATTAGACATACTATCGTCCTCGGGAATATCAAGAATAACAAAGTCCGTTAAAATAGTAACATTTTCAACAACAACAGGCACATCCTCAAAAATACCGACAGGTATAGCAGTTGATTTATCAGCCATTTGCAAAGATATTTCAGTAGGTAAAAACTTATTCAAGTCAAGTCTACGATATAAAGAGAGAGGCATAACACTAACACCGGCTCCAAGATCACATAAAGCAGTTTTAACATAGTTTCTTTTAATGGAGCATGGTATACTTGGTACTCCTGGATCTCCAAGTTTCTTTGGTATTCCACCCTTAAAAGTATAATTAGCAAGCGTGATGGAAATTTCAGCTTCCGGTATCTTTCTTTTATTTGTGACAATTTCTTTCATGTACTTAGCATAAGGATTCATTTTAAGCATATCAGTTAATCGCATACGCAAAAAGATGGGTCTAATCATTTCAGCAAAGCGCTCAAAATCCTCATCATCCTTTTTCTTGGATGGTTTGGGAGGAAGAGACATGGGTTTCTGAACCCATGGTTCTCTTCCTTTACCGTGTTTCCTAGCAACAAAGTCTCTCTTATCATAGCGTTGATTCTTTGATTGTGGGTTATCAAGATCAACAGCAGGTTCAATTTCTACATCATTATTTTTGCCAGGTTGAGCATCAACATGAACATCATCATTAACATTATCTCTAGGTTCATGTTCATTACCAGATTGTGTTCCAGCATCAGAAATAAAAATATCATTTGGATTCTCAGGTGGTTCAGCAATAGGTTTACTAGAAGCATGAAAAGTCCTATCATTTTTCTTCTTCTTCTTTTTAGAAGGACTGGGTGCATCTATATTATTTCTCTGAGAATCTTGTTCAATTCTCTTAGGGTGGCCTTCAGGATACAAAGGTTCCTGAGTCATTCTACCAGTTCTAGTAGCCACTCTAACAACATAGTCATTTTTCTTACTATTCAATTCATTGAGAAAATCATTTTGAGCTTTAAGAACTTGTTCTACTTGAGTGGTAACCACAGAAGCATGTTTACTAATGTGTTTAAGTTCACCTTTAACATTAGCCATGTAATTACTCAAGTGTTCAATCATATAAGCATTTTGTTTTAGTTGTCTACCAAAATAAGCATTAAAATCTTCTTGCTTAACCATAAAGTTATCAAACTCATCCAGACCTTGGCTAGTAAACTTAGTAGGAGGGATTTCAGCTTTATTATATCTATAGAGAGAATTTACCTTTACTACCTGTGTCGGGTTATCAAGACCATGAGTTTCTTCAATAGGTGATGAATTAAGATCATATATTTCTTTAACACGCGGTAAATTAAGACCATGTATTTCTTCAATAGGAGGTAAATTCTTAACATCTTCAGCTTTAATACCTTTTTCTTTCATAGATTTCTTTGCCTCTTGCATATCTTCAGGACTGAGAAATAAAACACCTCTCTTCTTCGGAGTTGGTTTAGGAATAGGCTCGGGAGTTGGCTCAGGAAGTTTCCAATTATTTTCATTGGTCAACATATTATTCAATAGAATTTCAGCTTCATCCGGTGTTCTTTCCCTGAAAAAAGACCCAGCACAACTATCCAGGTGGTCTCTGGAAGTATCGGTTAGTCCATTATAAAAGATATCAAGCATTTCATTTTTCTTAAGAGGATGATCAGGCAAAGCATTAAGTAATTGGAGAAGCCTCACCCAAGCTTGTGGGAGACTCTCTTCTTCAATTTGCACAAAATTATATATATCCCTTAAAGCATCTTGTTTCTTATGAGCAGGGAAATATTTAGCAGAGAAGTAATAAATCATATCCTGGGGACTACGCACACAACCAGGATCAAGAGAATTAAACCATATCTTAGCATCACCCTTTAATGAGAACGGGAATATTTTAAGGATATAAAGGTGTCGGTGTGGAACGACACCTATGGGATCACAAAAATCCCTACTACGGTTGCCGGGGCGCAGGGTTGTAGTTCTTGAGCTCTCGAACTAGCTGTGGTCAGTGCGTGATTTGAAAGAGCCGAATCCTCCTCCAGTATGCCATGGGCCTCCTTTTATAGTTGAAAGGGGCCGCCACAGTGACACACAGGAGGTGGAAAGGCGAACAGTGCTCCGAGCTTATCGCTCGTATTATAGGACAAGATGCATTTAATGCGTAGATTAGGTGTCCCCTTGCTTTATCGGGGACGGGGGCGAGGCCCGTCCTGTCCGTCGCCGCTCCTCCTCGCCTTGACACGCGCCCTGGCCAGTGAGGTGCATGGTGCCATGTAGGCAGCCAGGCAGCTGAGGTGGAGCGGTGGTGGAGCCTTCACTAAGATCTGCATGCCGCCACGCAGGCGCTCGATGAGTTGGCCTGGGAGCTGCATGTTGCCACGCAGGTGCCCGCCCAGCTGGTTGGGCTGGCAACTGCATGTGAACAGTGGTGGAAGCTTGTTCGACGCGGGTTTGGCGGTGGCTCCGCCAGCGTCCTGGGCGAGGACCTTGCCGTGGGTCTGGTGGCATTCCTCGGCAGGGATCTTGCCGAGAATCGTCGTCTTCTAATCCTCATCTGATCTTGAATAGGTCTTCACAAAGATCTGCATACCACCACAGAGGTGCCTTCCCGAGCCCTGGACCCACGTTGATGATGGCGCTGGGTGGCCGTGGGCTCAAGGGTAGCTTGCTCTGTTGGTGAGGGGCGAGCTGTCAAGGGTCTTGCCGAGGCCGCTGAGGCCGCCTGGCAAGGGTCTTTCCCGGGGAACCTGCTTCGTCCCTCTGCTCTTCGTGGTCTTGGCCTTGGCGTTGTTTTGATTATCTTGGGCTTCGGTCTTACCTTGGCTTACCTCCCCTGCTCTGCTTGGTGCTACCGCGGGCGCGGCTTCGACTGCCCGTGCAAGGGTAAAGGGAGACAAAAGTGCGCCCCTCTTTTGGTACACCGACAGGAGCCCCCGGGCCTGGGCCACACATAAGCGCGACACGTTGTTGGACCAGGCCCAAAACGGTGCGCGGGCAGGCAGGGTGGTTTTTACCGTGGTAAGACTTTTCGCGCGCTCTGCTTCCCACTACCCGCGCGCACGGCGCAACGTGGAGGGGCGTGTGTGACATGGGTGGCATGCATGGGGCGCTTTCCACACGCATGCGTCATATCGCAGTAAAGAGGCGACTCGCGCCCTCCCCGTAAAAAGAGGGAGGCTTGGTGGCGCGGCTCATTTACTGAGCGGGGGCGGGGTGCGGTCTTCAAGGCGTCCACTCCCCATGATCACGGGGTGGGGAGAGGTCCCTTCACCCGTCCCCTTAGTTCTGCACGTCTGCCACGCGTCTTTCATGCGCCCGGGGTGGCAAATGGTGGAGCCGGGAAACCCCGCCATCGCTGGTTGGGGCAGCGGGTCGTTCCTGATTCCCTGCACCTTCGGTGTCTAGATTGGCCAAGCAGGGGGGCCGAGCCCCAACCCCATCCCTTTATAAAGATGGGGAAGGCGGGATGGCATCCCGCATTCTTCCATCTTCTATTTCCTCCTGCTTCTGCTTCTTGCTCTCACCCGCCATAGAGAAGGGGAATCCTGGTCCCTCGACGGTGGCGGCGAGGGTCGGCGCTCGATAACGCGTCCCTCCTCCTCCTGAGCCCGCGGTGGTGGAACCGGACACGAGGGGAAGGGGGAGGGGGCGAGGCCGTGGGCGAGGCTGGGTAGGAGGCCGTAGCGCTCGGGGAAGAGGAGGACGGGGCGGCATGCCGGCCTTTCCCCGACAATGATGCCCTTCCCGATGGAGGGCCACATTGAAGACCAGCCTTGCGAGTTATTCATCAAGCTGTGCCGGCCTCCGCATCGTCGTCTTCGTCTCGCCGCCCCGTTTTCTCGGGTGATGGAGCATGACCCGCTCCAGACCCTCAGATTGCACATGATGGTTTGTGGGAACAGGGGCACGCGGGTTGACGTTGACTTCCCGGCTCCTCGGGTTATGTACCTCCGCCGTGGATGGAAGACGTTCGCCTGCATCCACAGCTTGACGACGGGGCTCGTCCTCTATTTCAAATTAATGGAGGACGGCCTGCTCTCCGTTAAGGTCTTCCAAGAGTTTGGAACTCGCCTGAAATGCTGCGTGGAGAGCTCCTCTGATGGAGATTCCGACGATGGAAGCTCTTCCTCGAGCGAAAGTGACGAGGAGGACAGCGGGGACGAGTCCGACTAGGCGTCGGACGCCCCGCGCCTGGGCGGGTGCGGCAGCAGCAGCATCTGCACCTGGCCGCTCCTCCGGCAGGGTTTTGCCGGGGGTGGGGCCAGCTCCTTGAACTTCTCGGGGCCGTCTCCTTGGGCGGCTGGCGTCGGGAGGTTGCGGAAGAGGAAGAGGGCGGGCGGCAAGGCCGTCAACTCGGAGTACGGGGGCACCGATGCCTTCATCACGTATTGCCGGTCCTGCCGCCTCGTCTTCCAGCTCCTTCCCGGCACCATCATCACCGGCCCGCCCGTGGGCGGCCACCGAGGTGTTCTCTTGGTGCTTTCTGCAGCTCGTAGCTTGCCTATGCGCCCTTTTTGCCCTCTCGCCTCCTTGACCTGCCTCCTGAGGAGAGGGATAATAAAGGGATCACGGGCACCTTATCTCTTTTTTTAATCTGTAAG
The DNA here is from genome assembly GCA_021605145.1 of Aegilops bicornis. Lineage (NCBI taxonomy): Eukaryota > Viridiplantae > Streptophyta > Magnoliopsida > Poales > Poaceae > Aegilops > Aegilops bicornis. The sequence continues at coordinate 572,665,366 of CM038670.1, read as the reverse complement.
CCTGCGGGCCTTCGTCCAATTTAGAACTTGTAATCCCCTTGCTCATGTTTTTCATTCCGTAAGGACTATACCTGTATGGGATATTTTTAATGAAAAAGGGATGCTTGCCGGGTTTTTCTTTCGCGGGTAAATCCCGCGACAAGGAGCGAGTCCTTGTTATTGTTTTAAGATAAACATTTTTCGCCCGGCAACAGCCCTTGCCGCCCCCCACTCCACTCGACCGTTCTCGCGCTCTTGGCAGAGGCAGGGATGAAGTGGGCTTTAGGCTCCTCGTTCTACCTTCTTGCCGCCGCGGCTACAACCAAATCCGGACCCAGGAAATAATCCTTAGGTATAGGAAAAAGGGGAGCACGGAAGCCTAGAGATAAAAACGAGGTTTCACATGCCCCAGTCCTGTTTCGAAATGTATGACAGGGGATAAAAAGACTTATCTGGATCTGTAGCCCCCGGCAGTCTTATCTTGCCGCGGTTGGATCCTCGTGCTTGTAGCCCCTGGCAACTCTGATTTGCCGGGGTCGGGACGCCGGTCCGTTTCCTTTCTTCCAAGTAGCTTGGCAGAAGTGATCATGTGCCCTGCGAACCAAAACAGGACAGAAAAGGAACAGATAGACGCGCACTCGACCTCTAAGCTAGGGGTTAGTCGCTGCTGAGCACTATCAACCCTAACCGAGGAAGAGACTCGACCTAGCATGCATGCTATGACTTAGGGCACCAGCGCTTCATTTATTTATGCTCAGGGTCTGCGCCTGGCTTTGTACAAAGGGTCACATGCCTTGCTGGCAAAGCTTGTACAGAAGGTGGCTTGCAGGGAGGCCCGGCAAACCGCGCCTTACGGGTAAAACTTGCGAAGATGCTCGATGTTCCAGGAGTTGCTCACTGGGACGGCATCCTCGGTCTCCAGGCGGACTGCGCTAGGCCTGGTGACTCGCGTTACCCGATAAGGGCCTTCCCACTTTGGCGTTAACTTGTTGGAATTCTTGGCCGACTGAACGCGCCGAAGAACAAGGTCGCCTTCCTCAAAGCTTCGGGCATGAACCTTGCGGCTATGGTAGCGGCGCAAGGCTTGCTTGTAGCGTGCCGCTCTCACAGCCGCCCGAAGAAGATCTTCCTCAAGGAGCGTCGCGTCATCTTGGCACAACGGCTCTTTCTCAAGCTCATCATAAGCAAGCACTCGAGGTGACCCGTATATGAGTTCCGTGGGGAGAACTGCTTATGCCCTGTCTACCAGGGCAAAAGGTGTCTGGCCGGTGGCTCGATTTGGCGTCATCCTGATCGACCAAAGAACCGCCGGCAACTCATCAATCCAGCGCCTTCCACTCTTGTGCAGCTTGTCAAAGGTCTTCATTATCAAGCCTCGCAATATTTCAGCATTTGCCCTCTCCGCTTGGCCGTTGCTCCGTGGATGTGCCACGGAAGCAAAACAGGCCTTGCTGCAGAGGTCTTGGATGTACTGCATGAAGGTGTGGCTTCTGAATTGCGTGCCGTTGTCGGTGATGACTCTGTTTGGCGCACCAAAACGGCAGATTAGTCCTTTGAAGAACTGGACGGCTGACTGAGCAGTCACCTTCCTCACTGCTTCCACCTCCGGCCACTTTATGAACTTGTCGATTGCAACGTACAAGTACTCAAAGCCCCGACAACAGGGGAAAGGGCCCAGTATATCGAGCCCCAGACCGAGAATGGCCAGGAGAGAGGGATTGTTTGAAGGGCTTGGGCTTGTTGATTAAGCTTCTTTGAATGGAACCGGCATGCTTCACACTTGGTTACTAGTGCTGTCGCATCCTGGAGGGCGGTGGGCCAGAAGAAACCTTGCCGGAACGCCTTCCCGGCAAGGGCCCTCGACCCTATGTGGGAGCCACATATGCCTCCATGTATCTCCGCCAACAGCTCCAAATTCCTTCCTCCCGGGATGCACTTGAGTTTCACACCGTTCGGCCCTTCTCCGGTACAGGACGTCATCGATGAACTGGTACAGGGCGGACCGGCGGGCTACTTTCTCCGCTTCTTCCTGCTCCTTAGGAAGCTCCCCTGTTTGGAGGGATTGGAGGGTATGCTACGCCCATGCCAAAGCCTGGGGCTCGACGGCAAGGACCAAAGGCATCTCTTCCGCCATGGGAGCGGCTGTCTCTACGGCCAGGGCTTGACACCCTGCCGGAGCCAGTTGCTCTTGGGCAGGCTCAGCGTCCGTGGCAGCACCCTTGCCGGCAACCCCAGGGGGCTCGGTAGGAAAGTACTTGCCGGGACCTGATTTCCTCCGCTTGTTCTGCCCCGCTGACGGTTCGACGGATGGTTGAGTTAACCGGAGCAAAAAGGTACCTGGTTCCACAGGTAGCTTCAATGCGGCACGCTTTGACAGGTAATCGGCGATGTCGTTCTCCGCTCGGGGGACGTGCTCCCCCTGGATACCATCAAAGCGTTCCTCCAGCTTCCTCACCTCATATACGCATGAAAGCACAAGTGCTCTCTAGGTGGTTTTGGTAATTAATGTCAACATATCTCTTGTTGGACTAACACTTTCATCTAGTATGTTTCAGATAAGTTCAACAATGGATGGCATGGACTAAAGGATGTGGGAACTCCTTCAACATGCTAAGGACAAAGGATTGGCTCAAGCTTCAAGCTCAAGACTCTTCATTTTACATTTTAGTGATCCAAGATCACATTGAGTTTATAGGAAAAGCCAATACTATCAAGGAGGGATGAGGTGTTGCTTAATGAGCCTCTCGCTTCATGTGCTTAGTGATATGCTCCAAAACCCTCAACTACTTTCCCACTTCCACACATATGACCTAAACCTAAAGTCAAACTCGGCCCTACCGATTCTTTCTATCCGGCGCCACCGAGTTCAGATGTCATAGCCACTGCCACAAACCCTAGGCAAATCAGTTTCACCGATAGGGATCTCGGTCTCACCGAGATGGGATTGCAATATCTCTGTGTATGTCCATTACCAAAATCGGTCTCACCGAGTTTGTGTAATCGGTACTACCGAGATTACAATGCAAACTTTCTGGTTAACTTATTACCAAGATCGGTCCCACCGAGTTTGAGTAATCGGTCCCACCGAGTTTGCCTGACCATCTCTCTGGTTAGCTAATTACCAAAATCGGTCTCACCGAGTTTGTGTAATCAGTCTCACCGAGATTACGTTATCCCTAACCCTAACCATATCGGTCCTACTGAGTTGCATATCGGTCCCACCGAAAACCCTAACGGTCACTAGGTTTAATAAATCGGTCCGACCGAGTTTGATGATTCGGTCCCATCGAGATTGGTAAATTCTGTGTAACGGTTAGATTTTGTGTGGAGGATATATATACCTCTCCACCTCCTCTTCATTCGTGGAGAGAGCCATCAGAACAAACCTACACTTCCAACTTACCAGTTCTGACAGAGAGCTACCTACTCATGTGTTGAGGCCAAGATATTCCATTCCAACCATATGAATCTTGATCTCTAGCCTTCCCCAAGTTGCTTTCCACTCAAATCTTCTTTCCACCAAATCCAATTCCAAAATCCTGTGAGAGAGAGTTGAGTGTTGGGGAGACTATCATTTGAAGCACAAGAGCAAGGAGTTCATCATCAACACACCATTTGTTACTTCTTGGAGAGTGGTGTCTCCAAGATTGGCTAGGTGTCACTTGGGAGCCTCCGACAAGATTGTGGAGATGAACCAAGGAGTTTGTAAGGGCAAGGAGATCGCCTACTTCTTGAAGATCTACCGCTAGTGAGGCAAGTCCTTCGTGGGCGACGGCCATGGTGGGATAGACAAGGTTGCTTCTTTGTGGACCCTTCGTGGACTCACAAGGCAACTGCGTTACCCTTCGTGGGTTGAAGTCTCCATCAACGTGGATGTACGATAGCACCACCTATCGGAACCACGACAAAACATCCATGTCTCCAATTGCGTTTGAATTCTCCAAACCCTTCCCTTTACATTCTTGCAAATTGCATGCTTTACTTTCCGCTGCTCACATACTCTTTGCATGCTTGCTTGTTATGTATCGTGAATGTTAAACTTGTGCCTAAACTCCACTTAAACCTAAAGAAGTTAAAAACTGCAACTTTGGTACTTAGTGTCTAATCACCCCCCTCTAGACACCTCTTCTCAAGATCCTACAAGTGGTATCAGAGCTTTGGTCTCCATTGCCCTGGTTTAATCGCCATTGGAGGAAGATGGATGAGTCTACTTTGGGGAGTCTTAGACATAGAGTGCCTATTCTTGATGGAGAGTATTTTCATGAGTGAAAAAATGAGATGCTTGTAATTTTCAATCAATATCTTTTGAACAAGTACATTGCTAGCCCTTGTGCACCTCATGTTGATCCTATGCATCCTACCCTTGATGAATCCATTGACATGATTATGAATCTTAGAATTGTTAATCTTATCACTAGAGGCTTGCCTAGAAACTTAATTAGAATCTTTCCTACTCTTGAGTGTGCCTACACTATTTGGAAATTCTTGAGGAACGCTTTCCAAATTATTCCTTGAAAAATCTAGATGAAATTCTCTATAAGTCTATTGCCTTGAGTAAGATGAATACTAGTGATCCTATGTTTGGTGATCGTCTATTTAAACTTACCGAACTTATGCGTGCCAAAGGAGATGTTGGAATTATTGGTGATATTATTTCCGAAGCTATAAGAATTCATAAGCAAGATCATTGTCAAACTCACTCTAACGAATTACTCTCTCTAGGACTTGATCCACCACATGAAGATGTTGAACATGGATACTATGATGAGGATGATGATAGTGACTTCGATCTTGATGATGCAATGCGACATTTTGGTATTATGGCAAATCTTCGGGGATATGTGTCAGGAGGAAAGGAATGGGTTCTTAACAGTGGATGTACCGATCACATGACCGGAGATAAAGACATGTTTCATGAGCTTGCTGAAAATGATAGTCCTCGAAAGTATGTCACTTTCGGTGACAACTCAAAGGGTAAGGTGGTTGGCCTTGGTAAGGTGGCCATCTCACATGATAGCTCCATTCAGAATGTCATGCTCGTTGAATCTCTTGGCTACAACTTACTTTCAAAGATTCTAGACTTGTTGATTTCGGTTTCAATGTCCTATTTACTGAAGTAGATTGTCAAGTGTTTCGTCGAGACAATCATAAAATGGTATTTACATGTATACGTAGAGGTGATCTTTACATTGTTTATTTCTCTAAAAAGGCACAACCTAAAACTTGCTTCATTGCTAAATCCTCAAAAGGTTGGTTATGGCATAGACGACTAGGTCACGTTGGCATGAGAAATCTTGACAAGCTTATTAAAGGAAATCATATCCTTGGAGTTAACGATGTCATATTTGATAAGGATAGACTTTGCAGTGCTTGTCAGGCAGGTAAACAGGTTGGAGGAAGGCATCCCGTGAAGAACATCATGACCACAAGGAGGCCACTCGAGCTACTTCATATGGATCTCTTTGGTCCCAACGCTTACAAAAGTTTCGGTGGAAATTCTTTTGGTCTAGTTATAGTTGATGATTTTTCAAGATTTACGTGGGTGTTCTTTCTCGATGATAAATAGCAGGTCCAAAAGATCTTCAAAAACTTCGCCAGGAAGGCCCAAAATCAGTTTGAAGTGAAGATCAAGAAGGTTCGCAGCGACAACGGAACGGAGTTCAAGAACGCAAATGTGGACACCTTTCTTGAAGAAGAAGGGATTTCACACGAGTTCTCGGCTACGTACACACCTCAACAAAATGGAGTTGTTGAGAGGAAGAACCGGACGCTCATCGAAATGGCGAGAACGATGCTTGATGAGTACAAGACGTCAAGCACTTTTGGGCGAAGCGGTTGAGACAGCTGTCATGCAACAAATCGCTTGTATCTTCACAAGCTACTCGGCAAGACGGCATACGAGCTCCTCACTGGTAACAAACCCCAAGTTGGATACTTTCGAGTATTCGGCTCAAAGTGCTACATTCTTGATAAGCATCTTCGTTCAAAGTTTGCTCCTAAGTCTCATGAAGGTTTCCTACTAAGTTATGGCTCGAACTCTCACACTTACCGTGTCTACAACAATTTCACCCGAAAGGTTGAAGAGACGGTAGATGTGAAGTTTGATGAATCTAATGGCTCGCAAGTAGAGCAATTGCCAATTGATGTAGGAGACAAAGATCCTTCGGAAGCAATCCAAGACTTGTCTATTGGCAAGGTCCGTCCAACGGAGGTGAAGGAGAGTACCTCATCCGTCCAAGTGGAATCTTCTACTTCACGACAAGGTGAACCGAGAGTTGATACGGAAGCATCCACAAGTGGAACACACCAAGATGAAGAAAACGAGGAAGAACATCACGAACGTCAACAACCTCCTTCTCCACCTCGACAAAGAAAACGACAACGCCAACAATGAAGAAGATCAAGAAGAAGAAGAAGAACAAGATGAAGAAGATGTTCAACCGAGACCCAAGCAAAAGCTTTCACGAGTTCGAGCAAGAATTGCTAAAGACCATCCCACGAGCAAATCTACAATGATATTCAAACCGGGAGAATCACTCGCTCTAAAACTCGTTTAGCTAACTTTTGTGAAAACTATTCTTTCATCTCTAGCATTGAACCTATGAAGGTCGAAGAAGCGTTGGAAGATCCGGATTGGATAAATACTATGCATGAAGAGTTGCACAACTTTGAGAGAAACCAAGTTTGGACATTGGTTGAGAAGCCCGACAACAACCACAACATCATCGGTACCAAATGGGTGCTTCGCAACAAGCAAGATGAAGATGGACAAGTAGTTCGCAGCAAAGCATGTCTCGTCACCCAAGGCTACACACAAGTCGAAGGTATGGACTATGGGGAGACTTATGCTCCCGTTGCTATACTTGAGTCCATTCGCATCTTACTTGCCTATGCTAATCACCATAATATCACCTTGTACCAAATGGACATTAAAATTGCTTTTCTAAATGGTGAAATAGAGGAGGAAGTTTATGTTAAACAACCTCCCGGCTTTGTCAATCCTAAGAAACCAAATCATGTTTACAAACTTCACAAAGCCCTTTATGGTCTTAAACAAGCTCCTAGAGCATGGTATAAATGCTTGACCAAGTTTCTTCTTGAAAAAGGATTTGAAATTTGGGAAAATTGATTCCACACTTTTTACTAGAAGGGTTAATGGAGAATTATTTGTATGCCAAATTTATGTTGATGATATCATATTTGGATCAACTAACCCTCATTTTAGTGACAAGTTTGGAAAGCTAATGTCGGAGAAGTTCGAGATGTCAATGATGAGTGAACTCAAATTCTTTCTTGGGTTGCAAATCAAGCAAACTAAGGAAGGTACTTTTGTCTCTCAAACGAAGTACACTAAAGATTTATTCAAGAAGTTCAATATGCAAGAGTGCAAAGGTATGTCCACACCCATGCCTACTAGTGGACATCTTGATTTGACCAAAGATGGTAAACCGGATGATCAAAAGGTTTATCGCTCTATGATTGGATCATTGTTATACCTATGTGCTTCACGTCCCGATATTATGCTAAGTGTGTGCATGTGTGCAAGATATCAAGCTGCTCCTAAAGAATGTCATCTTAAGGCCGTGAAAAGGATAGTGAGATACTTAATTCATACACCAAATTTTGGCATTTGGTATCCTAAGAGGGCCTCTTTCGATCTTGTTGGCTACTCCGACTCGGACTATACCGGAGACAAGGTTGATAGAAAGTCCACTTCGGGTACGTGTCAATTTCTTGGTAGATCTCTTGTGTCTTGGTCCTCCAAGAAACATAACTTGGTATCCTTATCTACAGCCGAAGCGGAGTACATTGTCACCGGTTCATGTTGTGCTCAATTACTTTGGATGACCCAATCTCTTAAAGATTATGGGATATATGTGAAACATGTTCCATTGCTTTGTGACAATGAAAGTGCTATCAAAATTGGTCATAATCCCATACAACATTCTCGAACTAAGCATATTGAAGTTCGTCATCATTTCATTCGAGATCATGTTGCCAAGGTTGACATTAAACTTAAGCATGTTCGCACCGAAAAGCAATTAGCGGATATATTTACTAAACCTCTTGATGAGAAAGTGTTTTGCAGGTTGAGAGGAGAATTGAACATCATTGATGCTTCAAACCTGGAGTAGATACTCCATTGGATACATGCAAGACATGAGCTTATGACTAATCCATGATATCTCTCTTATGATGAAAATATTATATCTTCGATATATTTGCATCTTGCATGTTATCTAACCCATGTAGGTACTTGGTTGAATCAAATTACATGAGATTGTAATCTACTCACATCTTGAGCAATCTCTACATCACCAAGTCTCTACACTATGGTGGCTGAATACAAGGAAGCACGGAATCATTCAAACATATCCTTTGACGAACTCTTTGTTGAGCTTCATGATTATCATTTTGGATACACAAGTGCTCTTCCTTGCAAGAACTAACCCATGTAGGTAGATGGACTCAAATTCCAAGTGGTGCTCCCAACTCTTGATGAGCTACATCAACCTTGAGCAACCCACACAAGTTCAACTACATGGTCAACACCACCAACCAAGGTATGTTATTCCATCTTAGAGAAGCTTTACTCCGAGACATGAGCTAAAGCAACTCGACAAGATGTGAATACATCAAAATGCTTAAACGGAAAATGGTAACCCCATTTTGAGCTTAAACGATGAGAATGACCTATGATCAAGTGATATCACTTGACTCCTAAGTCAATATACTCTAACATAGGTGACTTTGTCGCCGACCATCTCTAGATGAAGTTCACGCGTGTTCTTTTCTGAGTTTCTGCATTTGACTCATGCATATTTGTTTCCCCTTTCAAAAAAAACTTCATCTAGATTTCTTTATTTTCTTTTCAGTTGTTCTGAAATTCCTGCATCCAATTCATTGCAAATTATTCAGTTAATTCCTTGCAAATCTTTGTGAGAACTTTCTAGTCTAGTGAGCTGAGGTGACAAGTGTTTTCTCTGTGATGAACTCGATTTCACCGATTTGTTGTTTTCGGTCCAACCGAATCATTTTGGTACAACCGAAGCATACCACTCGGTGCCACCGATTTCGCAACAGGAAAATCAGCTTGCCACTTATTCTGTGTTTCTTCTGATCCAGCTCCACTCAATGAATCTTGTCCTCTACAAGCATCACAAATTTTATCCAGTGCTTTGTGTTGTGACTCAAGGACCAAACCCATTCACAACAACTTCCAGAAGACCCTTCTTGGAAATTGATGTCAAAGGGGGAGAGAGAGAGATCACATCAAAGCTTATCACTTCCAAAAGGGAGAGAGTTTTAAGGGGGAGAAAGAGATCTCCAGGGGGAGAGAATACTCAAGTAGAAAGTGTTTCTCAAGGATCCTAGATGCTTGGTGTTCAAGAGGAGAGATGCCACATGTCTTTTTGGGGGGAAAGACATGTTCATGTGTGCTTATTTGCATTAAGCTCTGTTCATTTATATCTTTCAGCTCTGATTTTCTGTTCCCTATCTTCTCCAGTATCCCATGCTAGATTCAGGGGGAGCAAGACATCTAAGGGAAAGGAATCATTTAAATTCTTGCATATCTTTACTCTTGGGGACATGTCTAATCCAATGTGGTACTTAGTACTCACTCTCTACATGTCATCCCAGTCTTGGTATTCTTGTGGTTTCTTCTGTTTGCTCACGGCTAGTAGATGTACCTGTGTTATCTAACCTTGTTTGTGCAGGTTCATTTCACCCTAAGCCAACTCAAGACTACAAGGTAAGTATATGCATCACACTCATGTGTATGAGGAATTCTTGCTGATGTACATACTGTTTGCAAGAAGGACTCATGAGCATGAAGGTATTTTCTTGAATATTTGTTGCTCTGATGCATATGGCCAAGATACATGTAACACATTGCCTACTCTATCATGGTTATGCTCTCACATGCTTCTCTATTCCATATTCACATGATTGCATACATATAGGGGGAGCCTATGCTTGATACATGTCTTTTCGAAGCTTTACTTGCCATTCTTCATATCTTTATCTAAAGCTTTGATGTATGTTGCCATCAATTACCAAAAAGGGGTAGATTGAAAGCACAAGTGCTCCCTAGGTGGTTTTGGTAATTAATGTCAACATATCTCTTGTTGGACTAACACTTTCATCTAGTATGTTTCAGATAAGTTCAACAATGGAGTGGCATGGACTAAAGGATGTGGGAACTCCTTCAAGATGCTAAGGACAAAGGATTGGCTCAAGCTTCAAGCTCAAGACTCTTCATTTTACATTTTAGTGATCCAAGATCACATTGAGTCTATAGGAAAAGCCAATACTATCAAGGAGGGATGAGGTGTTGCTTAATGAGCCTCTCGCTTCATGTGCTTAGTGATATGCTCCAAAACCCTCAACTACTTTCCCACTTCCACACATATGACCAAAACCTAAAGTCAAACTCGGCCCTACCGATTCTTTCTATCCGGCGCCACCGAGTTCAGATGTCATAGCCACTGCCACAAACCCTAGGCAAATGGGTTTCACCAATAGGGATCTCGGTCTCACCGAGATGGGATTGCAATCTCTCTGTATGTCCATTACCAAAATCGGTCTCACCGAAGTTTGTATGTCAGTACTACCGAGATTACAATGCAAACTTTCTCTCGTTAACTTATTACCAAAATCGGTCCCACCGAGTTTGAGTAATCGGTCTCACCGAAGTTTTCCTGACCAACTCACTTTGGGTTAGCTAATTACCAAAATCGGTCTCACCGAGTTTGTATGTCGGTCTCACCGAGATTACGTTATGCCCTAACCCTAACCATATCGGTCCTACTGAGTTGCATATCTGTCCCACCAAAAACCCGAACGGTCACTAGGTTTACTAAATCGGTCCGACCGAGTTTGGTAAATTGTGTGTATATTTTGTGTGGAGGCTATATATACCCCTCCACCTCCTCTTCATTCGTGGAGAGAGCCATCAGAACAAACCTACACTTCCAACTTACCAGTTCTGAGAGAGAACCACCTACTCATGTGTTGAGGCCAAGATATTCCATTCCAACCATATGAATCTTGATCTCTAGCCTTCCCCAAGTTGCTTTCCACTCAAATCTTCTTTCCACCAAATCCAAATCCAAATCCTGTGAGAGAGAGTTGAGTGTTGGGAGACTATCATTTGAAGCACAAGAGCAAGGAGTTCATCATCAACACACCATTTGTTACTTCTTGGAGAGTGGTGTCTCCTAGATTGGCTAGGTGTCACTTGGGAGCCTCCGACAAGATTGTGGAGTTGAACCAAGGAGTTTCTAAGGGCAAGGAGATCGCCTACTTGTTGAAGATCTACGCTGGTGAGGCAAGTCCTTCGTGGGCGACGGCCATGTGGGATAGACAAGGTTGCTTCTTCGTGGACCCTTCGTGGGTGGAGCCCTCCGTGGACTCGCGCAACCGTTACCCTTCGTGGGTTGAAGTCTCCATCAACGTGGATGTACGATAGCACCACCTATCGGAACCACGACAAAAACATCCATGTCTCCAATTGCGTTTGAATTCTCCAAACCCTTCCCTTTACATTCTTGCAAATTGCATGCTTTACTTTCCGCTGCTCACATACTCTTTGCATGCTTGCTTGTTATGTATCGTGAATGTTAAACTTGTACCTAAACTCCACTTAAACCTAAGGAAGTTAAAAACTGCAACTTTGGTACTTAGTGTCTAATCACCCCCCCTCTAGACACCTGTTCTCAAGATCCTACAACGTAAGCTTCCATCAATGGGCTATGATAATCCTTGTTGACCTTCCTGACAACGAGCTGCGAGTCACCCCTGATGATGAGCTTCTTAACCCCGAGGTCTGCCACGATCCTGAGACCGGCAAGCAATCTCTCGTACTCAGCAGTGTTGTTGGTGGACATCTCCCTGGGGAAGTGCATCTGGATCACGTACTTGAGGTGTTCTCCGGTGGTAGCGACGAGCAGCACACCGGCACCGGCGCCTTGCAGCAATAAAGCCCCATCAAAGTACATAATCCAGTCGCGGTCTGCTTCCTCGCCGGGGAGAGTGGTCTCCTGGATTTCTTTGTCAGGCGTCGAGGTCCATTCTGCGATGAACTCTGCCAAGACTCTGCTCTGAATTGTCGAGGTACTTTCAAACTTTAAACCGAAGCTTGACAGCTCCAATGCCCATTCCACAATCCTTCCAGTTGCGTCCGGGTTGTACAGTATCCGTTGCAACGGGAGGCGGGTGACGACAGTGATCTCGTGGGCTTCGAAGTAGTGACGCAGCTTCCTCGAGGCCATAAGGAGGCCGAAGAGCAATTTTTGCATGCCGGAATACCTCGACCTAGCCCCCTGCAAGAGGGAGCTGACAAAGTAAACCGGGGGCTGCATCATCTTCTTCGTCGGCACCACCTCACTCGACTGCGTGGGCACTGCCTTGGTGGCACCAGACTCTGCCAGGGGCCGCGCCTTGTCGGCACGAGGCCTTGCCGGGGGAATCTCTGGCTCGCCGTCCACTAGTTCTGCCACCATTGCTGCCTCCTCGCCGACCTCCCTCTGTGCCACCAGTGCGGCGCTGGCCACTTGATTCGTCGCCGCCAGATACAGCAACAACGGCTCTTGTGGTTTAGGCGCAAACAGTATTGGTGTGGAGGAAAGGTATTTCTTCAGATCCTGCAGTGCTGCCTTGGCTTCTAGGGTCCACTCTATTGGGCATGCCTTCTTCAAGATTTTGAAGAAGGGAAGGGCTCGCTCGGCAGACTTGGAGATGAATCGGCTCATGGCGGCAACGCAGCCGGTGAGCCGACGCACATCCTTGATCCGCTTGGGCGCCTCGATATGCTCAATAGCCTTGATCTTGTCTAGGTTTTCCTCAATCCCGCGCAGTGACACAAAGAACCCGAGAAGCTTGCCGGATGGAACATCGAAGACACACTTCTCAGGGTTCAGCTTGATGTTGATCTTGCACAGGTTAGCAAATGTCTCTTCCAGATCTTGCACAAGAGTTCGCCAGTCCTTGGTTTTGACCACGATGTCATCCATGTAGGCCTCCATATTTCTATGGAGCTGAGGTTCAAAACCAATTTGGACTGCTCTTGCGAACGTTGAGCCAGCACTCTTCAACCCAAAAGGCATCCGTAAAAAGCAATACGTACCACATGGGGTGATGAATGCTGTCTTCTCTTCATCCTCTTTCATTATGAAGATCTGGTGGTAGCCTGAGTAGGCGTCGAGGAATGATAGCAAATTGCACCCGGCCGTGGAGTCAACAATCTGGTCAATACGTGGTAACGAGAAGGGGTCCTTAGGGCAAGCCTTGTTGATATCTGTGTAATCAATACACAGTCTCCACTTCCCATTCGCCTTGCGCACCACTACCGGATTGGCCAACCACGTCGGGTGGAGCACTCCTCTCACCAAACCCGCTGCTTCCAACTTCCTGATCTCCTCTGTGATGAAATCCTGCCTCTCCAGAGCCTGTTTTCTGACCTTCTGCTTGACGGGCCGCGCGTGGGGGCAAACAGCTAGGTGGTGCTCAATCACCTCCCTGGGAACACCGGGGATGTTGGATGCTTGCCATGCAAACACGTCGACATTCGCCAGTAAGAAGGTGATGAGCGCGCTTTCCTATTTGCTATCGAGGGTGGAGCCTATGGTGAAGGCCCCTCCCGTGCCATCCTTCTTGACGGGCACCTTCTTGGTCTGCGGCGGCTCGGCCTGGGTCTCTTGCTCTTGTCGGTAGATCTCTCTGGCACGTCCTCGACGGTAGCACAACACTCCGAGGAGGTGCGCTTGCCGGAGTGGGTGCGAGAGGTCTTGCCGGGCTTCTTCTTCCCTCCCAGGGCTTCAGCGGCAGGAGCAGGTGCCTTGGCGGCAGCCGCTGCAATTGCTTCCTGGTAGAGCTGGTCGGCGCAGATCAACGCATCCTTCTTGTCGGAGGGGACGGAGATGATGGTCAACGGCCCGGGCATCTTTAGCATGTTGTAGGCGTAGTGTGACGCCGCCATGAACTAGGCTTGTGTCGGGCGGCCGAGGATCCCCTTGTAGGGTAAGGGGATCTCTGCTACATCGAAGACGATCCTCTTCGTACTGTAGTTCAACTCTCCTCCAAACGTCACGGGCAGTGTGACCTTTCGCTTCGGCTGGCTCCTCCCCGGATTGACCCCTTGAAACGTGCCCGTTTCCTCGAGGTCTCCATCAGGGATTTGCAACTTTTTGATCACGACGGGCGAGATCAGGTTTAGGCCGGCCCCGCCGTCAACCAACATCTTGTTCACTCTGAGGTTGCGTATCGTTGGTGAGACCAACAATGGCAAACACCCGACCGCGGTAGTGCGGTCAGGGTGGTCCTCGGCATCAAAGATGAGGGGCGTGCTGGATCACTTCAGCGGCTTCTGAGCGTCGAATGACGGCTCTACTGCCGTAATCTCACGCGCCCACTGCTTGAGTTGGCGATGAGAGGTATGCAGCGAGGCTCCTCCATCGACGCACATCGCCTCCGTAGCCTTGTGGAACCCTTGCTCACCAGACACGTCGTCCCCGTCGTGATCATCGTCTTCTTGTTTCTTGTCGCGGCCATGGGCGGGCCTCTCTTGCCGGTTGTCCTTGCCGGGGTGGCCTCCTTGGCCGGCACGCTCCTTTCCGGACCCCTCCGCACCGTCTTGGTCCTTCTCCTTGTCCCGTCTCTCATACTCAGCCTTTTGCTTCTCAGCAAGCAGCTCGACTTGCCGGCAGTTCTGGAGGTCGTGGCCCTTAGTGCGGTGGATCTTGCAGTATTGCTTGCCAGAGCTTCTTGGCTTGTCGGTAGCCGCCAAGGCTCGGCAGGCGGCGCACCCGACAATCTCCTTGCCGGGGCATCTACTTTGAACTTCTTGCCGGCACTGGTGTCGTCAGATCCCTCAATGGCAAGCACGGTCTTGTCTTTGTGTTTCCTGTTGCGACGCCGGCCCTTCCTCGTCGGGGTAGCGGCGTCTTCATGGGTAGAGTCGGTTTCCGCGCCGGCGTCTTCGCCGGGGTACTTCCTTCCCTCTTCAGCCCGGGCGCACCTATCGGCCAGGACGTAGAGCTCGGCCACGTCCTTAACTTTGGTCATCGCCAGCTCCTCACGCATCTTGCGATTGTGCACGTTCTGTTGGAACACGCTAATCACAACGGTGGGATGAACGTCGGGGATGTTGTACTGCACCCGGCTGAATCTCTGGATGTACTTGCGCAGGGTCTCCCCTTCCTTCTGGGGAATGATGTGCAGATCACCGGCACAGCCATGAGCTTGGTGGCCTCCTGTAAAGGCGCCAACGAACTCATGGCACAGATCCGACCAAGAAGAAATGGAATCCACCGACAAGTGCATCAACCAAGACATCACATTGGGCTTGAGCGCCAACGGGAAATAGTTGGCAAGCACCTTGTCGTCGTGAGCCCCAGCAGCCTGCATCGCGATGGTGTAGATGCTGAGGAACTCGTACGGATGGGTTTTGCCAGTGTACTTCTCGCCGACGTCAGGCTTGAACGTGCGGTGGGATGGCCACTGGTAGGATCGAAAGTATGTCTAGAAGGGGGTGATTAGACTACTTGACCAAATAAAAATCTATCCTTTTCCCAATTTTAGTTCTTGGCAGATTTTAGCAACTTTGGACAAGTCAAGCAATCTTAACACAATTCAAGCAAGCATGCAAAGAGTATGTGAGCAGCGGAAAGTAAAGCATGCAACTTGCAAGAATGTAAAGGGAAGGGTTTGGAGGATTCAAACGCAATAGGAGATACGGATGTTTTTGTCGTGGTTCCAATAGGTGGTGCTATCGTACATCCACGTTGATGGAGACTTCAACCCACGAAGGGTAATGGTTGTGCGAGTCCACGGAGGGCTCCACCCACGAAGGGTCCACGAAGAAGCAACCTTGTCTATCCCACCATGGCCGTCGCCCACGAAGGACTTGCCTCACTAGCGGTAGATCTTCATCAAGTAGGCAATCTCCTTGCCCTTACAAAATCCTTGGTTCAACTCCACAATCTTGTCAGAGGCTCCCAAGTGACACCTAGCCAATCTAGGAGACACCACTCTCCAAGAAGTAACAAATGGTGTGTTGATGATGAACTCCTTGCTCTTGTGCTTCAAATGATAGTCTCCCCAACACTCAACTCTCTCTCGCAGGATATGGATTTGGTGGTAAGAAGATTTGAGTGGAAAGCAACTTGGGGAAGGCTAGAGATCAAGATTCATATGGTAGGAATGGAATATCTTGGCCTCAACACAAGTGTAGGTGGTTCTCTCTCAGAAAATGTAAGTTGGAAGTGTAGGTTCATTCTGATGGCCCTCTCTTCGAATGAAGAGGAGGTGGAGGGGTATATATAGCCTCCACACAAAATCTAACCGTTACACACAACTTGCCAAACTCGTTGGGACCGAATTGATAAACTCGGTCGGACCGATTCAGCAAATCTAGTGACCATTAGGATTTTCGGTGGGACCGACATGCAACTCGGTAGCACCGATATGGTTAGGGTTAGGGCATAACGTAATCTTGGTGAGACCGATTACACAAACTCGGTGAGACCGATTTTGGTAATAAGCTAACTAGAGAGTTGGTCAGGTAAACTCGGTGGGACCGATTCGCTCATTTCAGTGAGACCAAAATGTTACAAAAGGGAAACAGAGAGTTTACATTGCAATCTCGGTGGGACCGATCGCTTGTCTCGGTGGGACTGAAACATTACGAAGGGAAACAGAGAGATTACAATCCCATCTCGGTGAGACCGAGATCCCTATCGGTGAGACCGATTTGCCTAGGGTTTGTGGTAGTGGATATCACATCTGAACTCGGTGGCGCCGGATAGAAAGAATCGGTGCAGCCAAGTTTGACTTTTGGTTTAGGTCATATGTGGATGTGAGAAAGTAGTTGAGGTCTTTGGAGAATATCACTAAGCATTTTGAGCAAGAGCCTCATTAAGCAACACCTCATCCCTCCTTGATTGTATTGGCTTTTCCTATAGACTCAATGTGATCTTGGATCACTAAATTAGAAAATGTAGAGTCTTGAGCTTTGAGCTTGAGCCAATCCTTTTGTCCTTAGCATTTTGAGGGGTCCACTTTTCTCAACCATGCCATGCCAATCATTGAGCTTTCCTGAAATATTAATCTTGAAATAGCATTATCTCAATGAGCTATATGTTGTTAGGAATTACCAAAACCACCTAGGGATAGTTGCACTTTCAATCTCCCCCTTTTTGGTAACTGATGACAACATATAGATCAAAGCTTCAACAAATGACAATAAGAGTGAAAAACATTGTCGCTTTGAGAAGTATGTGAAAAGCAAGAGCTCCCCCTAAATTTGTGCATGGATTAAGATTTGCTTTGGACTGCAAATGCACAATGAGTTAGGATCATGGGTTACTCTTCCATGTCACATACATCTTGGTGGAGCGCTCAAAATGATAATAATTAAATACATGCACTCATCACCAAGCAAAGTGAATGATCATATGGGGATATAAAAGGATAATGTCATCCAACAAGCATTAAGATAGCATATGATCAAACACATGATCATCCAAGTATCACACAAAAGCATAAAGTATCTCAAACAAGCAAATAACAAAGTTCAACCACCAAAAAGCAAGAGAGAACAAAAAGCAACACTCTCTCTCGAAGCCTATGATCTATACATTTTCTCACCCTTTGGCAACAAGTTACCAAAAATTTCATAAAAATGCATAGAGCTAGATCGACTCTCAGGCTTGGTCTTCAGGTGGTGGTGTAGATAAGACTCCAAGGACGAAGGCATCAGTATGTAGCTGGAGCTGGTGGAGTGGGTGCTGGAGCTGGTGGCACTGAAGGCTATTCTTTGGTGCGAGATGAAGTTGCTCGTGTATGCAGAATCGCATTGCAGCAGATCTTTGTCCTCTGGGCACTCTAGCAAAAGCATCGGTGGTAGTCTTGCCCTTCTTCTCCTGCACTTCATCCTGAAGTTGCTCAACAACCGATCAGATCTCGGACCTTCACATCTAAATCATAGAAATTCTGCTCCATGATCCTCTCCAAGCTCTCCTGGTTTTGAGTCAGGGTGGCCAATCCCTTCTCAATCCTCAGAGTGGAGGCAATCAAGTAGCCAAGCTGATCTTGCTTGCTCTTCAGAAGATACTGAGATGCCTCATCCATGGTTGGCATCTTTGCAGCCTTTTCAGTCCTTGCCTTCTCCCTCTTTGCTTGTGCTTGCACAAAAGATGCTTCATTTTCATCCATTACCACAGTGTTGTCCTCAAGGTCTGGGTAGATGGGCATATGTTCCTTATCCAAGAGATATGTGCCAGTGAACATCTTGGAGTTGATCAGCTCCTGGATCTGTGGGGCATACCCACAACTTCTCTTCTGATCTGCAGCTGTTCTCTTTATGGTTTCCACAATTAGGCTCATGACTTTGAACTTTTGAGGAACATCAAATATATGCAACAAGTTGATGGAATGTCCTCTGATCATTCTATGATCTCCTGATTTTGGCAATAGAGTGTGCCTGAGGATCTAGTTGATTGTAGGCAGACCTGACAGCAAGTGTTTCACAGAACCAAATTGGTGAGTCTCAAGATCTGCATCAGGAATCTCCTTGTACATGCTAGCCATTGAGTTGTGATCCTTCTTCTTCTTGGCATAGACATCCAAGTCATCTTATTGTTCTTCTAGGTCATTGATCAACTGAGCCCATTCTTCAACTGTTGGACTGGTACCGGTACCTTGAGACATCCGCATAATCCTTCCATCTGGGTAGAAATGAGCTGTGGAGTAGAACTGCATAATAAGGTCATCATTCCACTTTGTGATCTTCTGAGCCACAAACTTATCAACTCCACATGCCTTGAAACTATCATAGACTCCAGGATAGTGTTCTTCATTTTCCTTGATGTACTCCCAGTCAACCCATCTCATGTCACACACTATGGGCTTCTTGTCAAGCAGAATTGTCGCATAGAAGTCCTGTTGTTCCTTAGTGTGAAATCTATAGTCCACAGCAGTCCTTCTCCTGGTAGCATATGGATCAGACTTTGTCTATAGTCTCAATCCTGAATCCTTCCTGATTTTCATGTTCTCAGCTACTGGATGAGCATCATTGTGATCTGGAATTTTGGGCTTCAACTTCCTCAAGACATGTGACTCATCATCATCTTCTTCTATAGCAGCTTCGGGCACTAGGGCCTTGTTCTTCTCTGCAGCTCGGATGTTCCTGGTACTCCTCTTGGGTGCAGCTTTGGGTTTTGGAGCAGCTACCTTGGGAGCTTCTTTGGGCTTAGATGGAGCAGCCCCTGATCTTATAGCATCTCCCATAAGCTTTTGAGCTTTAGGTGCTGGTGCAGCAACCTCTTCCTCTTCATCTTCCATCATTGTGGGCTTCCCAATAACTCTGACAATGGTCTTCTTGACCCTTTATTTCCTCTTCTTCTCTGCCACAACCTGTTCTTTGGGTGCAGATTCCAAAGTTTCTTGAGTGGATGTTCTGGCCTTTGACATAGGAACTCTCTTGGCAGGAACCTTTGTCTTCATTCCTGGCTTAGTGGCAGCAGTTGTTCCATATTCCTTTTTCAGAACTTTCTTCTTTGAGGTGGCCTCTTCCTCTACAGCCAGATAGTCCTCATCCTCGGAATCAGAAGTTCTCTTCTTTCTGGCCCTTTTGGCAGCCTTAGGCAAGTTCTTTGGGTGTGCTCCTGCTGCCTTCATCATAGCTGCTAGAGGGACTAGTGCCCTCACTCATGTGAACTTGCTCCTCAGACTTGTTCTGACTGTCACTCTGATCTGACATGATGCAAACACCGACAACAGACTTTGTGAATAGATATAGATGAGATAGATTGGATGACCATCACAAAGTGCAGAGGTTTTTGCAAAAGAATGAGTCAAAAACTTAGCGGGTCCTGCCCGCTTGTCCAACTGGCGGCGCGTTTCGCGTCGACGCTCGACGGTGGTTCGAGCGTCTTCGTGAGCTCATTCCCGAAGGACCTGGTGCTGGTCGCGGAGGGTCCATGGGTCAGACAATGCTATGGAGATGTTATCACAAGCGTCGTCATGACGAGCCGACGCCCGCGGCGGCTGGCGAGGAAGAGGAGAGTGCACCGTGGCCGCAGCTTCCTCGGTCATCCCAGCACCAGCATGTGGTGGCTCAGTGAGGCGCCGACCCGAGGGCCCTTGAGGGAGTCCTGGATTAGGGGGTGTCCGGATGGCCGGACTATAACCTTTGGCCGGACTCCTGGACTATGAAGATACAAGATTGAAGACTTCGTCCCGTGTCCGGATGGGATTTTCCTTGGTGTGTATGGCACGCTGGGCGATAGGGATGTATATCTCCTCCCATTTGTAATCGACTCTATGTAACCCTAACTCTCTCCGGTGTCTATATAAACCGGAGGGTTTTTAGTCCGTAGGACGAACAACAATCATACCATAGGCTAGCTTCTAGGGTTTAGCCTCTCCGATCTCGTGGTAGATCTACTCTTGTACTACCCATACCATCAATATTAATCAAGCAGGAGTAGGGTTTTACCTCCATCGAGAGGGCCCAACCTGGGTAAAACATCGTGTCCCTTGTCTCCTGTTACCATCCGCCTAGACGCACGATTCGGGACCCCCTACCCGAGATCCGCCGGTTTTGACACCAACATTGGTGCTTTCATTGAGACTTCCTATGTGTCGTCATCTTTAGGCCCGATGGCTCCTCCGATCATCAACAATGACGCGGTCCAGGGTGAGATTTTTCTCCCGGACAGATCTTCAGATTCGGGCGGCTTTGCTGCGGGCCAATTTGCTTGGCCATCTGGAGCAGATCGAAAGCTATTCCCCTGGCCATCAGGTCAGATTTGGAAGTTTGAACTACACGGCTGACGTCCGCGGAGACTTGATCTTCGACGGATTCGAGCCACAGCCAAGCGCGTCGCCCTGTCACGATGGGCATGATCTAGCTCTGCCGCCGAACAGTGCCCTGTAGGCCGCACTAGTGTCCGCTCTGACCCTCAACTCGGAGCCGACTACGCCAATCGAGGATGGGTGGCTGGACACCGCCTCGGGGGCTGCAATCTCTACGGTGATCGAGCCGAACACCAGCCTTGTCCTTTGCGAAGCTTGTGACTCCAAGGTGCCGGACTCCCCTCCGGACTCCGAACCTTCCGCGCCCCTGCCAATCGAATCCGATTGGGCGCCGATCATGGAGTTCACCGCCGCGGACATCTTTCAGCACTCGCCCTTCGACGACATTCTGAATTCACTAAAGTCTCTCTCTTTATCAGGAGAGCCCTGGCCGGACTATGGTCAGCAAGGTTGGGATGCGGACGACGAAGAAATTCAAATCCCACCCACCACCCACTTCGTAGCCATTGTCGATGATTTAACCGACATGCTCGACTTCGACTCCGAAGACATCGACGGTATGGACGACGATGTAGGAGAGGAACAGGAACCAGCGCCTATAGGGCACTGGACAACCACCTCATTCCATGATGTATACATGGTGGACACACCTAAAAGAAACGACGACGAGGAACAAAGGGATGCAACGAGGGATCGTTCCCTCGAAAATCAGTCAAAGCGGCGGCGTAAGCGCCGCTCCAAACCCCACCTCGACAGAGACAGCAGCCATACAGACCCAGCCATAGAGCAGGGTGAACCGGCGGACGCTGAACATGCCATCGAGCAACCGTTCGAACAGGGCAACTTGGATAAACAACCCGTCCCCAGCAAAGATAACCGTCCGGACGACCTCACGCCGGACAGATTGCTGGAGCCGAAGAACCTCCAAAAAAGGCTCATCGCCACTGCGCGTGCCTGAAAAGGCAGAAACGGAAGCTCAAAACAGCGGACAATGCACTCAGAATTAGATGGAGCAAAGTACTCAACACCGCAGACAAATACGACGACAGTCGCCGCACAAAGAGCTATCCGAAGCAAAAATTACTGCCGGAATTTGATGAAGAGGCCTTAGAGCCTCGCAATCAAAAATAAGGAAGCCACCCGGTCGGATAAACGACCCCATGGCCAACATAGTGCGGCAAATGGCGCCGCACACTAGCCGGCACGCGATCCGCACAAGGATTCACATCAAAAAGATGGCCCAGCCAGATCTATCTACGGGCTAAGAAAGCAAGCTCTAGTAAGCAATGCAACGCATCAAGTATCCGAACATCATGGTACACCCAAATATAGGGGTGCCGCACACCCCCTATGTTTCACCGATGAGGTGCTGGATCATGAATTTCAGCGGATTCAAGCCGTAAACATAGAGGCATACGACGTAACAAATGCACCACGAGTGCGGATTGAGGATTACATCCTCCACATACACATGGCTAGAGGAGATGATCTCCACGCCATAAAATACTTACCCCTCAAGCTCAAAGGGCCAGCCCGGCATTGGCTTAAAAGCCTTTCTGAAAACACCATTGGAAGTTGGGGAGAGCTCTAGGATGCTTTTCGGGCAAATTTTCAAGGGACCTACGTCCGACCTCCAGATGCAGACGATTTAAGTCATATAACTCAACAACCCGGAGAGTCAGCCCAGAAACTCTGGAACGGATTTCTTACTAAAAAGAACGAGATAGTCAACTGTCCGAACGCTGAAGCCTTAGCAGCTTTCAAACATAGCTTTCGAGACGAATGGCTCGCCAGACACCTCGACCAAGAAAAGCCAAGAACAATGGCCGCATTAACAAGCCTCATGACCCGCTTTTGCGCAGGAGAGGATAGCTGGTTGGCAAGATGCAGTACTAACGACCCAAGTACATCCGAAGTTAGGGATGGAAATGGGAAACCGCAACGCAGTAAGGACCAGCGCCGGACCAAGGGAAACAGCCCGAAGAGCACGGCAGTCAACGCCGGATTCAAAAGCTCTCGGCAGAATCAGAAAAAGCTGCCCCTCAAGGACAACAGGGACGAGCTATCTAACTTAAACAAAATCTTGGACAAGACATGCCAAATCCAGAGTACTCCCGGGAAGCCTGCAAACCATACCCACAGAGATTGTTGGGTCTTCAAGCAATCCAGCAAACTCAACGCCAAACACAAGGGGCTCGACACACCAAGCGAGGACGATGACGAACCCCACAAGCAGAGCACCGGAAAACAAAAGAATTTACCACAAGAAGTCAAAATAGTAAACTCACTTGACGTGACAAAAGGGACCATAGTGGCACCTATAGAGATACGCGCCATACGGCCTATCCCAGAGGAGTCCCGCCACTGGTTGTTAAAACCAATCACCTTCGACCAACATGATTACTCTAGAAGTATCTGGAACGCAGGCTGGACTGCCTTGGTATTAGATCCGATAATTTACGGACTCCACTTTACACAAGTCCTAATGGACGGTGGCAGTGATCTAAACCTGCTATATCAGGACACAATCCGTCAAATGGGGATAGACCCAAAAACAATTCGCCATAGCAACACTCCCTTTCAAGGGGTAACACTAGGCCAAGATGCCCATTGTACGGGCTCTCTCCTGCTAGAAGTTATGTTCGGCTCACCCGACAACTTTCTCCGCGAAAAGCTAACCTTCCACATCGCCCCATTTACAAGTAGGTATCAAGCACTACTGAGACGCGGAGCTTTCGCCCGCTTTAACACAGTACCGCATTATGCATCTCTTATACTTAAAATTCCCAGTCCGCGAGGCATCATCTCATTAAATGGAAATATCGAGTGTTCCTCGAGCGCGGAAGATTGTGCGGCTGCCTTGACAGCCACACACTAAACCGGCTTCGCTAATCAAAGCACCTAAACAGGTCGTTCAGACCCCGGACATGGCTAAACGAGTTCGGCGTAAACATACAAGGGCTTACTAGCCGCATACCCCCGTAGAAGGGGCTCCGCGCATGTACAACAAGAGACAATAAAGCTCAATTTTATTCATTTTTTGAATTGTACTTTGTTTATTTAATATAACGTACATTTTCGCATGATCTCTTTCAACTAAGTTCCTCTCTTTTACAGATGAACACCGCATACGCCTGGCCCGTGATACCTGCACAACGGAGACACAAAGCAGTATACATGCGAGGGACCCGCTCCAAGGATTCTTTTCAGATTAAGACCTGCGTAAACCTTTTTACTGTCTCTTGTTGATACACATCCCCGCTTTCTTGCCATAACCGAGGTGGAGGCTGGCGTCTTGGCATGTGGCCACGCCGAATTTTATGCGTGCACTGACAATTGTGGGCTTATTACTAAGGGCGTTCTTCAACCCGTTTTAATAAAGACCGAATAACTTAGGGAGTGTTTGGCGTCGTGAGTTTGGCCTTATATGCATCAGCTCCGAATCATGTCTTTGGTCAAATTATGGGTTTGCCCGGCTCCTGTGTTTTGCTGCCTTACGTTCCGCTCCATCGGCTAAGGCGGCACCAGGAGAACTACTACGATTGTGCCCCGGTTCGGCCAGGCGAGCACCTCAGTAGAGAAAGCCGAAAACTGATCGTCATGATATAGCGTGAGACTGGTCAACCACTGATGACCCTCCGAATCTTTTAGGATTCCTCCAAGATAACGAAGGGCCGTTTCTCGCCAAGCACACACGCCGCCAATTCGCCGAAGGCTGGTGCCCTGTGGGCTATATAGTAGCCCCACTATCAAACTCCTATGGCTAAGTGAAAGTGATAAAGCATTATAGTCTGGTTGCCTAGTTCGCTGCGCTATCACCTCCTTTATAGGACCAAGACGTTGGATCAAGTCTGAAAATGCGCTTTTCAAAACACCCCGCATTATATGCGTGGGGGCTGAAGCCGATTTAACGCCATCTTTCAAAGTTATATATACATATACATTAACGGCCGCACAAGAGGTATTTTAATTCTTGAAGGCACAAGTATAAAAAGCTTTTATATTCCCTTGAAACATTGTTTTACAATAATACATGTTATTCGAACATAATATCCTTCGAGCACTGCGTTTCTATTAAACGAGCGCTCTGCAGAACTTCCTGAAAATAGTGCTCGGCAGGTACTCGGCTCCCGTACGAATCTTGGGATGCAACATCGGTGGCCTTCATCTCCGCCCAGTATGTCTTGACACGGGCAAGAGCCATCCGCGCACCCTCTATGCACGCTGACCTCTTCATTGCATTGACATGCGGCACCACACCAAGGAATTGCTGCACCAAGCTAAAATAACTCTTCAGCTCGAGCCTTTCCGGCCCCAGATGACTCATGGCATACTTCATGGCGAGTTCGGATAACCTATTCAGCTCCGCCCATGCAGCCAAACGATCGGTTAATGGAAGTGGGCGCTCTAGATTGTGGAACTGCGACCAAAAAAGCTTTTCCACTTCGTGATCCTTTTGATCTCGGAAGTGTTCGGCGCGTCATTCATGCACTAGCCGCCAAGTCCGTAAGTATCCGCCAGACTCCACAACCGGTCCAATTGAGCATATTTAGGATCCCCGAACTTCATCCGCAACATAAAGGGCTTTCCAGCCGCGATATCTCCGGCCTGACTTAGCTCCTCCTTCATAGCTCTCACTGCAGAGAGAGCATCCTTGGCCTCGGTAGTAGCCTTCTCCAGGTCCATCTGTTCCACCCGATCTTCTTTTTCAAGAAGCTTGCAGCGGTCGGCAGCATTCTTAAACTTCACAGCCATCTCGGCCATTTCGTTCTTTCTTCGGCAGTGAGCAGCCTGTTCGGCTTTCAGCTCTTCGGCCGCCTTTAAGGCAGCCGCATCACTTTTCCTGGCCTGCTCCTTGGCTCGGGCGAGTTCCGTCGGAAGGTTCTCCATGGCAGCGGCACCATCTGCATCAAGCGTACATGTTGTAAGGCATGGGCATCAAGTCCCCTTACCAGGTGTCCGCGGAGAAATCGCATACCTTGTGCCTCGTCAAGCCGCTTGTTAACAAGCGCGATGTCGGCATCTGCCAAGTCAAGTTGCCGCTTTAGCTCGGCAAATTCATCAGTCCGGCTAGCCTCTGGACACTTCGCCACCTACATAGGAACAGCGACATGTTATACCTGGGATTATGATCCTCGGCGCACCGTCATTTTTGACAACGCACCGAGTCTCAGGGGCTACTATCTACACAGGACGCATCTTATATATGCGGAACTGTCAAGAGGTACATCATTTCGCGTACCTCAAAACCTATCAGTAAACTCCTGACGGCCTCGTGCAACCCGCTCTCCGCGGATGAAATCCTTTCAATCACCGTGCCCATCAATGCACGGTGTTCTTCTGAGATAGACGCTCACCCGAGCAGATCCTTCAGCTCCTCCGACCATGCACCGAACAATGCCGGACTCGTCCGATGGCCTTTTTCGAAGGCCGGACACGGAGTGCTTTGGGGAGCCATACGACTGCTTTCCGGCCCTGCCGGATTCGGAGAAACCCTTCGTGACGACACCTCAGGGTCGCCCGCCTCGCAAGGCGGTACGACAGGGGGAGGCGTTCCACTCTCCATCATCTCCGGACGAAGATCCCCTGAAGATGAGCTCACGAGAAGGGCTGAGATCCGAACTACAAGGTAAAAATTCGGTTATCTTCCTCAGAAATAGAACAGGGATGTCTGTTATTTTAAAAATCCCCTCTCCACTTACGGTTCGCTAGAGGGATGATCCCCTTGGGGGCACAGTGCGGCCGAGGCATCTCCCGGCGCAGGACCCTCCGGCGAAGATTTCTTCCCCCGCTTTGAGACTATGGTCTCCGGGTCTTCAGAGGCGGTCCTCTTCTTCCCCTGGATGGAGGGATTCTCGATTCCTCCTTTCCTGATAGCCTCCTTCGGGGAGTCGGTAGCTTCCTTGTTCCTCCCTTCGCCTTCTTCCAAAGGAGCAACCTCCAGCATCCTGGTTAACACGGGATCCGGCGTGGTCTCAGGGAGGGGGGCCGGACACCTGATTAGCTTTGCTTTCGCTATCCACTCCTGTTTAAGGGACAACTCTTTTAAGGGCAATTTTATGATAAATATACGGATGGCGTGTCCGGGTACAGGACTACTTACTTGAGTATCCGGGCGATTGCAGCTAAGACCTGCGTTATCGGTCGAGTCCGGACACATTGCTTGTGATCCGAAGAACAATTTGTACATCTCCATGGGCGTCGCGCCCGTAAAATGTTGGAGAGCTCATGGTCCCTCTGGATTAAAGTCCCACAGGCGGAGGGACCGACATTTGCAGGGCAAGGTGCGGCGAATCAACATGACCTGCGTCACCGCGACCAGATTGATGTCTCTCTCTAGGAGATCTCGAATGCGGCCCTAGAACAAGGGCACTTCCTTGGACGACCCCCAGTTAAACCCTTTATTTACCCATGACGCTAGCTGTGGCGGGGGACCCGAGCGAAAGGCAGGTGGTGCCACCCACTTGGTGCCCCTGGGAGCTGTGATATAAAACCACTCTCGTTGCCATAAGCTGAACTCCTCTTGAAAAGAGCCATCGGGCCATGGAGCGTCAAAGCATTCTTGCTTATGACAGCGCCTCCGCACTCCAGCGTGCTGCCCCTCGATCATCTTCGGCTCTACTTTGAAGGTCTTAAGCCACAATCCAAATGAGGAGTAATATGGAGGAAGGCTTCGCATACCACGATGAACGATGAGATGTGGAGGATGGACTCCGGAGTCAAGTCGTGAAATTCCAGCCCATAATAAAACATGAGCCCCCTCACGAAGGGGTCGGTCGGGAAGCCTAGCCCCCGAAGGAAGTGAGACGCGGACACCATGCTCTCACCAGGCTTGGGAGTGGAATAACCTGCCCTTGAGCAGGCAGCCTATGCGAGATTTCGCCGGTTAGATACCTGGCATCTCTCAGCTTTAGCACGTCTTCTTCCGTAACGGAGGAAGGCATCTACCGGCCTTGAAGGCCGGAGCCGGACATCATCGAAGGTCCGAAGCGCCTGAATCTGGAGCTTGGGGTGTTGGAACTCGAGGCAAGAGACGGATTCAATTGAGATTGAAAGAAAGGAGTAGAGCCTTGGTCTCTTTATAAAGAGGTTGAATCCCAAGAGCCCTCCCAGTGACCGTTTGGGACTCACCTTCGATTGAGGAAATATACCAACGGGCACGATTGGGTTACCCACGCCAGTATTGATGAGAATCCCGGAATAAGGGGACACGATCTCTACTTCGACAAGACGTGCCAGGAAACCGCCTCGCTAAACGCTACCGAGGTGGGACAAGAAAATGATTCAATAAAGGCTTGGCTGCAGTGTGATGTCACGCTGCGGAATACGTCGCCAGATTGGATTTGTGTAAATATTATTCTCTCTATGGTGGTATGTGGAACTTATTTTCCAGAGCCGGACACTATCCTTGTGTTCAAAATCTTCTATGAAGTATTCGGAGGAGGAACCCGCCTTGCAATGTCGAAGACAATCTGCGCACCGACTCATTGTCATTGAAGCCTGGTTCAGGGGCTACTGAGGGAGTCCTGGATTAGGGGGTGTCCGGATGGCCGGACTATAACCTTTGGCCGGACTCCTGGACTATGAAGATACAAGATTGAAGACTTCGTCCCGTGTCCGGATATGACTTTCCTTGGCGTGGAAGGCAAGCTTGGCAATACAGATGTAGATCTCCTCCCATTTGTAACCGACTCTATGTAACCCTAACCCTCTCCGGTGTCTATAAACCGGAGGGTTTTAGTCCGTAGGACGAACAACAATCATACCATAGGCTAGCTTCTAGGGTTTAGCCTCTCTGATCTCGTGGTAGATCTACTCTTGTACTACCCATATCATCAATATTAATCAAGCAGGAGTAGGGTTTTACCTCCATCGAGAGGGCCCGAACCTGGGTAAAAACATTGTGTCCCTTGTCTCCTGTTACCATCCGCCTAGACGCACAGTTCGGGACCCCCTACCCGAGATCCGCCGTTTTGACACCGATAGCCCTGCTGGTCGTGGATCGTCTTTGTTGGCGACGGCGATGAGGCTCTAGATGGTGGCCCTCCACTCGTCGAGCTTCTCAGCAGCAGGAGGGAAATCGAGGAGCAGCTGCACGCGCGCCAAAGCTTCCGCTGGTGTGGGCGGCGGCGACAGCTGCGTGGATCGCGGCGCGCTTTGACTTCTAACTATGTTAGAAGGAGCTCCGTCACGACCCAACGGTTGCGTGCCATTCACCAGCGCTTCGGCGAGCGTGCTGAACCCCTTCATCTTGCCGATGACGTACATGGCTCTTCCCATGGCGGTGCCCAGGGTCACCAACGTGGTGACGCTGCTCGGCACGCACACCATGGGAAGAACGTGCGGTGGTCACCGGTGTAGGCGTCCTGGAGGTCGCCGCGCCGCCCGGAGTCGGCACAACGACGCCCCTGGAGGGCCCCGCGCCACCTGTGGGGGGCCCAGCTCCGTCTTTGGATCCGGCGACGTGTAGCAGGTCGTCTGGCACGCGAATGACGCCGGTCGCCAGGCTCCGACTGCCTGGGCGATGCTGGTGCTCGCGGGCCGCGGCCTGGGTCCTGTCTGTGACCGGTCCGCTACTCGTTCGCACCGGAACGGGCCGTTCGGCTCCCAACGAGCCGACCTCCATGGTCGTCTTCTTCTTAGGGGCCATGGCAATGAAAAACTGCTAGGCTAACTACCAGACCAGATTCTCACAATTGCGCCCCCTACCTGGCGCGCCAAAGATGTCGGTGTGGAACGACACCTATGGGATCACAAGAATCCCTACTACGGTTGCCGGGGCACAGGGTTGTGAGGAGAGCAGGGCTAGTAGACAGCACAAGGATCATTTACCCAGGTTTGGGCCGCGAGGATGCGTAAAACCCTAGTCCTGCTTTGGTGGGTGTATTTCTGAGAGTTCTTGAGCTCTCGAACTAGCTGTGGTCGGTCGTGGTTCGAAGAGCCAAATCCTCCTCCAAGATGCCATGGGCCTCCTTTTATAGTTGAAAGGGCAGCCACAAAGTGACACACGGGGAGGTGGAAAGGCGTCTGATGCTCGAGCTTATCGTCAGACATAAGATAAGATGCATTTAATGCGTAGCTTAGGTGTCCCCTTGCTTTATCGGGGACGGGGGCGAGGCCCATCCCGTTCGTCGCTGCTCCTCCTCGCCTTGACATGCGCCCTGGCCAGTGAGGTGCGTGGTGCCATGTAGGCAGCCAGTCAGCTGAGGTGGAGCGGTGGTGGAGCCTTCACGAAGATTTGCATGCCGCCACGCAGGCGCTTGATGAGTTGTCCTGGGAGCTGCATGTTGCCACGTAGGTGCCCGCCCAGCTGGTTGGGCTGGCAGCTGCATGTGAACTGTGGTGGAAGCTTGTTCAGCGCAGGTTTGGCGGTGGCTACCAAGCGCCCTTGGCGAGGGCCTTGCCGGGTGGCCCGGTCTTCTTGCCGTGGCGTCTTTGTCGTCCCCGGCAAGGACCTTGCCGGGGGTTTGGTGGCCTTCCTCGGCAGGGATCTTGCCGAGAATCGTCGTCTTCTAATCCTCATCTGATCTTGAATATGTCTTCACAAAGATCTGCATTCCACCACAAAGGTGCCTTCCCGAGCCCTGGCCCCACGTTGATGATGGCGCTGGGGCCGTGGGATCAAGGGTGGCTCGCTCCGTTGGTGCGGGGCGAGCTGTCCGGGCAAGGGTCTTGCTGGGGCTGCTGAGGCCACCCGGCAAGGGTCTTGCCGGGGGAACCTGCTTCGTCCCTCTGCTCTTCGTGGTCTTCGCCTTGGCGTTGTTTTGATTATCTTGGGCTTTGGTCTTACCTTGGCTTATCTCCCCTGCTCTGCTTGGTGTGACCGCAGGCGGCGCTCCGACTGCCCGTGCACAGGTGAAGGGGTACAAAAGTGCGCCCCTCTTTTCGTACACCGACAAAAGGTAGCGAGATTTCTCATCATTAGTGAACAGGGTGGCTATATCATTTAATTTAGTAAGATGTGCCACAACAGTTTCAGATTCATAGGCATGAAAAGGATCAGATTCAGCGAAAGTAATTATCTTAGTATCAACAGAGAATTCATAATCCTTATCAGTAACACAGATAGGTGACGTAGCAAAAGCAGGGTCAGGTTTCATTCTAGCATTAAGAGATTGCTGCTTCCATTTAGCTAATAACTTCTTTAGATCATATCTATCATTGCAAGCTAAGATAGCTCTAGCAGCTTCTTCATTCATAACATAACCCTCAGGAACAACAAGTAATTCATATTTATTAGGGGGAGAGTCTTCATCATCACTATCTTCAATATTATCAGTTTCAATAATTTCATTCTCTCTAGCCCTAGCAAGTTGTTCATCAAGAAATTCACCAAGTGGCACAATCGTATCAAGCATAGAAGTAGTTTCATCATAAGTATCATGCATAGCAGAAGTGGCATCATCAATAACATGTGACATATCAGAATGAATAGCAGAAGCAGGTTTAGGTGTCGCAAGCTTACTCAAAACAAAAGGTGAATCAAGTGCAGAGCTAGATGGCAGTTCCTTACCTCCCCTCGTAGTTGAGGGATAAATTTTTGTTTTCTCGTCTTTCAAGTTACTCATAGTGACTAGCAGATATAAATCCCAAGTGACTCAAAGAATACAACTATGCTCCCCGACAACGGCGCCAGAAAATAGTCTTGATAACCCACAAGTATAGGGGATCGCAATAGTTTTCGAGGATAGAGTATTCAACCCAAATTTATTGATTCGACACAAGGGGAGCCAAGGAATATTCTCAAGTATTAGCAGTTGAGTTGTTAATTAAACCACACCTGGATAACTTAGTATCTGCAGCAAAGTATTTAGTAGCAAAGTAATATGGAAGTAACGGTAACGATAGCAAAAGTAATATTTTTGGGTTTTGTAGTGATTGTAATAAAGAGCAATGTAAAAGTAAATAAGCGAAGAACAATATGTGAAAATCTCGTAGGCATTGGATCGGTGATGGAGAATTATTCCGGACGCGGTTCATCATGTAACAGTCATAACCTAGGGTGACACAGAAATAGCTCCATTTCAACAATGTAATGTAGGCATGTATTCCGAATATAGTCATACATGCTTATGGAAAAGAACTTGCATGACATCTTTTGTCCTACCCTCCCGTGGCAGCGGGGTCCTAGCGGAAACTAAGGGATATTAAGGCCTCCTTTTAATAGAGTACCTGACCAAAGCATTAACACATAGTGAATACATGAACTCCTCAAACTATGGTCATCACCTGGAGTGGTCCCGATTATTGTCACTTCGGGGTTGCCGGATCATAACACATAGTAGGTGACTATAGACTTGCAAGATAGGATCAAGAACTCACATATATTCATGAAAACATAATAGGTTCATATCTGAAATCATGGCACTCGGGCCCTAGTGACAAGCATTAAGCATAGCAAAGTCATAGCAACATCAATCTCGTAACATAGTGGATACTAGGATCAAACCCTAACAAAACTAACTCGATTACATGATAAATCTCATCCAACCCATCAACATCCCAGCAAGCCTACGATCGAATTACTCACGCACGGCGGTGAGTATCATGAAATTGGTGATGGAGGATGGTTGATGATGACGACGGCGACGGATTCCCCTCTCCGGAGCCCCGAACGGACTCCAGATCAACCCTCCCGAGAGGTTTTAGGGCTGGCGGGGGCTCCGTATCGTAAAATGCGATGAATCCTTCTCTCTGGTTTTTCTCTCCCCGAACACGAATATATGGAGTTGGAGTTGAGGTCGGTGGAGCGTCAGGGGGCCCACGAGGTAGGGGGCGCGCCCAGGGGGGTAGGTGCGCCCCCCACCCTCGTGGACAGGTGGAGGCCCCCCTGACGTGGATTCTTCTTCCAGTATTTTTAATATTTTTCAAAAATAAGTTCCGTGGAGTTTCGCGTCATTCCGAGAACTTCTGTTTCTTCACATAAATAACACCATGGAAAGTATGCTGAAAACAGCGTCAGTCCGGGTTAGTTCCATTCAAATCATGCAAGTTAGAGTCCAAAATAAGGGCAAAAGTATTTGGAAAAGTAGATACGACTGAGACGTATCAGTCACAGATGCTGTGTTTGAAGGCCGCTAGGGCTTCGGCATCCGGACAGTCAACGATCTGGTTCTTTTTGGTTAGGAACCTAGTCCAGAATTTTCTGGCTGATTCTCCAGGTTGTTGAACTATATGACTTAAGTCATCGGCGTCTGGTGGCCGGACATAAGTACCTTGGAAGTTGTCAAGAAAAGCTTCTTCCAAGTCCTCCCAGCTGCCGATGGAATTTTCAGGTAGGCTATTGAACCAGTGTCTAGCTGGCCCTTTTAATTTTAGTGGGAGGTATTTGATGGCGTGGAGATCGTCACCTCGGGCCATATGGATGTGCAGAATAAAATCTTTGATCCATACTGCGGGATCGGTTGTTCTGTGGTATGATTCAATATTGGCGGGCTTGAACTCCTCGGGGAATTCATGATCCAGTACTTCATCTGTGAAGCAGAGAGGGTGTGCGGCGCCTCTATATCGAGCTGCGTCGCGGCGCACCTCCGATGAAGTCCGCCTGCGGTTATCGGCCCGGGTGTGACTTAGTTTGTCACGTCCGAATAGGTAGCCGTCATCCCGAGTCGAAAAGCGTCTTCGTGATCCGTAGATTGATCTGGTGTGTCCTTCTCTACTGTCCAAGTCCTGCCGAAGTTTGTATGTATAGTCCAGAGCTGTTTTGTCTCTGTTTTTACGAGGGGGTGGGGCGGGCTGCTGTTCGGCCTGAGTTGCCGTTTTATCTCGACCACGGGGTGGTCGGTCCGCCGCACTATCCTGACCACGCAGTGGTCGCTTCGCATTGCGCGAGGGAGGTATGGGCTCCGGCGCCTCCTCATCAAACTGAGGTAGCAGTCTGTGTTTCGGGTAACTCTTAGCTGGACGCTTGAGGCCGTATTCTTTGGCTGCCAGGACATCAGTCCATCTGTCAATGAGTAGGTCGTGATCAGCTTGAAGCTGCTGCTGCTTTTTCTTCAGGCTTCTTGCAGTAGCTATTAGCTGGTGCTTGAAGCATTCCTGCTCGAGGGGTGACTCCGGCATGATGAAATCCTTGTTCCCAAGGCTGTCCTCATCCTTGCAGAGTGGACGGTAACTATCGTCATCCGGGTCGTTGGGCATGGCCTGTTTATCAGGGTTAACTTGCCCGTTGTCTTGTTCCTCCTGTTCGGATGTTGCTCCAACAGGGTCTTCATTGTTTTCGGTGTCGTCCAGAGTACTATTTTCTCCGGTGCCAGTGTTGCCATCTTTTGAGCGACGTGACTTGGAATGGCGTTTAGGGAGCCGGCGCTTGGACTGTGTCTCAGAAGGTTTATTCGCAAGTGGGTCTTCTTTGTCATCGTCGCTGCTTTTTTAGGTGTGTCAACCATGTACACATCGTACGAAGAGGTGGCCGTCCAACATCCAGTGAATGGCGGGACTTGGCCTTGCTCCTTGTTGGCACCGTCGTCCATACCTTCGATGTCTTCGGAGCCATAATCAAGCACGTCGGTTAAGTCCTCGACAGTGGCTATGTAGTGGGTGGCGGGTGGGAAGCGAAATTCTCCATCATCAGCCTCTAGTTCGAACCGGACATAGTTCGGCTGTGAGTCCCCCACCAAGGACAGGTTTTTTGATGAATTTACAACATCGCCCAAGGGCGAGTGTTGGAAGACGTCTGCGGCGCTGAACTCGAAGATCGATGACCGATCCAGCTCGGTGTCCGCAGGCGTACGCGGTTCGGAACTCATAGCCGGAAATAATTGCGGAATTCCGTTGACGCAGATATTCCCAGGTGTTGAGTCTGTGTACGGCTCCAGCGCCGCGGACTTTGTGGCTTTGGATGGCGCGACCTGCTCCGAATCTAAGGCCTTTAGCAGTTACATGAACCATCTCCTGAATATGGCCCGGTGACAGATTTAAGTCATGTTCGTCGGAGCGAGGGGGAGCGATCACCGCGGTCTCAAATCCATTGAAGATCATGTCTCCGTGGATATCTGCAACTTAGTTCAAGCTTCCGAATCTGACCTGGTGGCCAGGGGCGTAGCTATCGATCTGCTCCAGATGGCCAAGCGAGTTGGCTTGCAGTACGAAGCCGCCGAATACGAAAATCTGTCCGGGAAGGAAGGTTTCTCCTTGGACAGCATCGCTATAGACGATCGAAGGGGCCATCGAACCTTTCGTCGACGGCACAGTGGAACTCTCAATGAAAGCACCAATGTCGGTGTCAAAACCGGCGGATCTCGGGTAGGGGGTACCGAACTGTGCGTCTAAGGTCGATGGTTACAGGAAACAGGGGACACGATGTTTACCCAGGTTCGGGCCCTCTCTATGGAGGTAATACCCTACTTCTTGCTTGATTGATCTTGATGAATGTGAGTATTACAAGAGTTGATCTACCACAAGATCATAGTGGCTAAACCCTAGAAGTCTAGCCTGTATGACTATGGTAATGAGTATATCCTTTCCGGACTACGCCCTCCGGTTTATATAGACACCGGGGGGATCTAGGGTTACATAGAGTCGGTTACATAAGAAGGAATCTTCATAGTTGATCGGCAAGCTTTCCTTTGACACCAAGGAGAGTCCAATCCGGACACGGGTATCGTCTTTGGCCTTCAGGTCTTTACAGCCCATCAGTCCGGCCCATGGATAACAGGCTGGACGCCCGAGGACCCCTTCGTCCAGGACTCCCTCACCCACCATGTGGGCACAACCCACCTGGCCGCGCCAGGGAGCCCAGGCGTGCCCTGGTGGGTTGTGCTCACCCAGGCCCACCTTCGGTGCCCATCTTCTGGTATATAGGTCATTTTGACCTAGAAAAAAATAAGCAGAGGACATTCGGAACGGAGCGCCGCTGTCTCGGGGCGGAACTTGGGAAAGAGCACTTTTGCCCTCCGGCAGAGTGATTCTGTCGGGGGAACTTCCCTCCCGGAGGAGGAAATTGTCGTCATCATCATCACCAACAACTCTCCCATCTTGGGGAGGACAATCTCCATCAACATCTTCAATAGCACCATCTCATCTCAAACCCTAGTTCATATCTTGTGTTCAATCTTGTTACCGGAACTATAGATTGGTGCTTGCGGGTGACTAGTAGTGTTGATTACATCTTGTAGTTGATTACTATATGGTTTACTTGGTGGAAGATTATATGTTCTGATCCAATGTGCTATTTGATACCCCTCTGATCTTGAGCATGATTATTATTTGTGAGTAGTTACTTTTGTTCTTGAGGTCACGGGAGAAATCATGTTGCAAGTAATCATGTGAACTTGATATGTGTTCGATATTCTGATAGTATGTATGTTGTGATTCCCTTAGTGGTGTCATGTGAACATCGACTACATGACACTTGACCATATTTGGGCCTAAGGGAATGCATTGTGGTGTAGCAATTAGATGATGGGTTGCGAGAGCGACATAAGCTTATGTTGGTGAACGTAGTAATTTCAAATTTTTCCTACGCACACGCAAGATCATGGTGATGCATAGCAACGAGAGGGGAGAGTGTTGTCCACGTACCCTCGTAGACCGAAAGCGGAAGCGTTATGACAACGCGGTTGATGTAGTCGTACGTCTTCACGATCGACCAATCCTAGTACCGAACGTACGGCACCTCCGCGATTTGCACACGTTCAGCTCGGTGACGTCCCACGAACTCACGATCCAGTAGAGTTTAGAGGGAGAGTTCCGTCAGCACGACGGCGTGATGACGGTAATGATGAAGCTGCCGACGCAGGGCTTTGCCTAAGCACCGCTACGATATGACCGAGGTGGATTATGGTGGAGTGGGCACCGCACACGGCTAAAAGATCAATAATAAACTTGTGTGCCTATGGGGTGCCCCTCACCCGTATATAAAGGAGTGGAGGAGGGGGAGGAGGCCGGCCTCCTAGGCGCGCCCCAAGGGGAGTCCTACTCCCACCGGGAGTAGGATTGCACCCCTTCCAAGAGTAGGATTAGGAAGGAAGGAAGGAGGAGAGAGGGGGGAGGAAAAGGGGGGGCGTCGCCCCCCTTCCTTGTCCAATTCGGACTAGAGGGGGAGGGGGGCGCGGCCTGCCCTGGCCGCCCCTTCCTCTCTCCACCAAGGCCCATGAGGCCCATTACACTCCCCGGGGGGTTCCGGTAAACCCCCGGTACTCCGGTATTCGTCCGAACTCACTCAGAACCCTTCTGAAGTCCAAACATAGGCATCCAATATATCGATCTTTATGTCTCGACCATTTCGAGACTCCTTGTCATGTCTGTGATCATATCCGGGACTCCGAACTACCTTTGGTACATCAAAACACATAAACTCATATTAACGATCGTCCCTGAACGTTAAGCGTGCGAACCTTACGTGTTCAAGAACTATGTAAACATGACCGAGACACGTCTCCGGTCGATAAGCAATAGCGGAACCTGGATGCTCATATTGGTTCCTACATATTCTACAAAGATCTTTATCGGTCAAACCGCATAACAACATACGTTGTTACCTTTATCATCCGTATGTTACTTGCCCGAGATTCGACCGTCGGTATCTCAATACCTAGTTCAATCTTGTTACCGGCAAGTCTCTTTACTCGTTTCGTAATGCATCATCCTGCAACTAACTCATTAGTTACATTGCTTGCAAGGCTTATAGTGATGTGCATTATCGAGAGGGCCCAGAGATACCTCTCCGACAATCGGAGTGACAAATCCTAATCTCGATCTATGCCAACTCAACAAGTACCATCGGAGACACACAGAGAGCACCTTTATAATCACCCAGTTATGTTGTGACGTTTGGTAGCACACAAAGTGTTCCTCCGGTATTCGGGATTGCATAATCTCGTAGTCATAGGAACATGTATAAGTCATGAAGAAAGCAATAGCAATATACTAAATGATCAAATGCTAAGCTAACGTAATGGGTCAGGTCAATCACGTCATTCTCTAATGATATGATCCCGTTAATCAAATGAAAACTCATGTCTATGGTTAGAAAACTTAACCATCTTTGATCCAACGAGCTAGTCAACTAGAGGCATACTAGTGACACTCTGTTTGTCTATGTATTCACACATGTACTAAGTTTACGGTTAATACAATTATAGCATGAATAATAAACATTTATCATGGTATAAGGAAATATAAATAACAACTTTATTATTGCCTCTAGGGCATATTTCCTTCAGTCTCCCACTTGCACTAGAGTTAATTATCTAGATTACACAGTAATGATTCTAACACCCATGGAGTCTTGGTGCTGATCATGTTTTGCTCGTGAGAGAGGCTTAGTCAACGGGTCTGCAACATATAGATCCGTATGTATCTTGCAAATCTCTATGACTCCCTCCTTAACTTGATCGCGGATGGAATTGAAGCATCTCTTGATGTGCTTGGTTCTCTTGTGAAATATAGATTCCTTTGCCAAGGCAATTCACTACAAAAAAAAGACACATCCGTGACATTTTGGGCCGAACGAGTTTTTTTTCTGTCATACATATGACACTTCTATGACGATAATTGTGAAAAAACTCGGTATCATCATAGATGTGGTGGGCTCCTACTTCTATGACAAAAAATCATGACAAAAAATGGGCTTTTCGTCTGGCGGGCCGGAGACGCAGCTGCATGACATTCTTTGGGCCGTCCATGATGCAAAAACCATGGTAGATGCGAGGGAGGAAAATTTCGGGAGTTCCGGTTACGGTGGGAGGTCGGGCCGAAGCGATGCAGTGTTTCTCTCGCTGCGACGCTGCGTGTGTGCGGCGTTGGCTCTAATCAACCCTAGTGAGGCATTGGGCTCTAATCGAACCCGGCGATTGCACCGCAGTTACGTGTCACCGAACCCGAGCGATCGATCGATGGTTGTTAATTGAACCCGATCGAGCGATTCCTTCGCTATCGCTACTAAATCAAGCCGATCGATGCTGCCTGCAGGATGAACCGTGGCGTTGCGGGGGGTTGGATGAGCGAGTGAGTGGTGGCGTTGCCTCTGGATGAAACAGGACCCGTGTGGTGTGGTGGAGGGCTGGATGAGCAGGTAGATGGTGGAGGGGTGCACATGGAGGGGTGAATGAACAGACCCCGTGGTGTGGAGGGCTGGATGAGCGATTGGATGGTGGAGGGGTGCCCGTGGAGGGGTGGTTGAACATGACCCCGTGGTGTGGAGGGCTGGATGAACAGTAGACGGTGGAGGGGTGGTTGAACAGTAGCCGGTGGAGTAGCCCGCGGTGGAGGCTGGATGAACAGGAGCCCATGGAGGCTGGAGGAGGTCGACGGTAGCCCGTGGAGGCTTGAGGAGGTCAACGGTGGAGATGAACAGTATCCCGTGGAGTCCACTTTTGCGGTACGCCACACCCCTCCCGATCAACATGACCCCCGTTTCGACCGTAGGAGGTCCGCTTCATCCGTTTTGTTGTACGCCACACCCCTCCCGATCAACAGGACCCCGTTTGTAGGAGGTCCGTTTCCTCCGTTCTGCGATCGCCACACCCCTCCCGATCAACAGGACCCGTTCGAGCGTGGGAAGGTCCGTTTCCTCCGCTGTGTGGATGCACGCCAGCCCCGTTCCATCGCTTTATTGTCCAAGCTCTCCCGATGAACACGACCACACATTCCGTTCTGATCCAGCCGGTTGTCTCCCACGCGTTCTGTTGCCTCCCGATGAACACAACGCGTTCTGTTGCCTCCCCATGAACACGACGCATTCCGTTGCCTCCCCATGAACACGATGACGATGTTGTTTCTCTGTTCCGACCCAGCCATGTACACGAGCCCTAGCCGTACGTATGCGCGAGTAGGCGTTCGAGACCCCGCTCGTATGTACACATACGTGGCCATATTTTCTTTCTTGCACCCTGGCCGCTGTACGTACGTGTACATGCTACGTGCGCGCCTCTACTACGACACGTGCGCACCTCTACATCCACCAGTATATATGTATGTACACGTTCGCGACCAGAATGACAACGCTACGTACGCTTCGACCAGGTGGGTCCCGACTGTCAGGCACTTCCTTGCGTGCGAAGATGTAGCTGGTGGGTCCCAGCAGTCAGGGGGGCGAATCGTTTTTTTGCCCGGACGCACTTCCTTGCGTGCGAAGGTGTAGCTGGTGGGTCCCAGCAGTTAGGGGGGAAACGTTTTTTTCGTGAAATACGGTGGGCCGTCCGGTGGGTCCCCGCTGTCAGGTGGAGGAAAAATTATTTTGCGCGTAATAAGGAGGCACTTCCTTGCTGCGACCGTGGACCCAGCTGTCAGTGTCTCCACACACAGTACTCTTCCGATGGAAGTCGGTCGTTGACCACATTGACCACGCCGCGCCGAGAGCACCACGGCGGTGGACGATGGCGAGGCCTAGGAAGGGGATGACACGGAGGCAGGGAAGACTCGCCGGTTGTTTCCCACGCGGAGGGGAGTACGACTGTACGAGGGTTTACTAGTTCGTCTGCCATCGCGGGAGAATAACAGCAGGTGTGGGTGAGTAGAGGGATGACTAGGCCAGCGATGGGAGTACGATGGGGCGGTGAGGCCTGCGCGGCAGCACAGCCGGCCGCGGGGCGGAGGGAGCAGGCATTCTCGTCGGCGCTTGTTTGAGAGGCTGGAGCAGGAAGAGCAGAGATTGAAGAAGCACGACGGCCGTTGGATGGACATCCAACAGTCAGTGGTTGTGCGTCAACCTTTTTTTTAGGAAAGCCTCAAATCTGTGGAAAACAGCATACAACCCATCTTCCATTATTTCTAATAATTTACAGCCCATTTGCTAATTCTTAAGGTTTTTTTGGAGCCCATATTCTTTTTGTTACATTATAGCCCATATTGTGGCCACCGTTAAAACATTATACGAATTTTTGCATATTTCGGTGCGGTCCGAACTGTTTTTAATCCCGAAATTTGGACTCACATTCAAACTGATTTTAAAAATAAATGTATACCAATATAAAATCCAACAAATTCTCCACGCATAAAAATTATTGTAATTTAAAATCTTGAAATGAAAAAAAGATATTTAAAACTAATTGCTTAGGTTTGATGTGTTTTAAAATATACAGCCCATTTCTCATTCTTGATGGGCCATTTTCTCGACCCAAATTAATGAAAGCTCTCCTCGTCTTGAAAGATTTGCAGCCCAACAGGCCTGACAAAGCGACTTACTTGGCAAATCACAAAAAAACTGGGCTGTGGCCGTGGACCCAGCTCTCAGCCTCTCCACGTAAAGTACTCTTCCGATGGAAGTCGTTCCTTGACCATGTTGACCACGCCGCACGGAGAGCACCACGGCGGTGGACGACGGCGAGGCCTAGGAAGGGGACGACGTGGCAGTGGAAGCCCGCGCGGAGAGGAGTATGAGGGTTCAATGGTTCGGCTCCGGTGTGAGGCTGCCGTCGCCGCAGGGCCTGGCCAGCGGTGGGAATAGTAGGGGGTGGTGAGGCCTCTGTGGCAGCACAGCCGGCCACGGGTGGCAGGAGCATGCGGCACGACCGGCGCTGCTTTGGGCGGCTAGAGCAAGAAGACCAGAGGTTGAAGAAGCACTGCGGCCGTTGGATGGACATCGTACGGTCACATGAGCTAGAATCATCCATATTGACTAAGTTGAGAAAGCCCTTCGTCCCCGTCTACTTAGTAGGCCCACAAGTCAGCTTCCCACCAAGGTGGGTCCCAGCTAGCCGGGGGAGTATTCATTTTTTTTGTGCGTAATAAGGAGGCACTTCCGGTGGGTCCGAGCTAACATGAGGGAACGTTTTTCGCAAAATCGGTGGCCCGTCCGGTGGGTCCCAGCGATCGGGGAAAGCGATTTCTTCACGAAATACTGGTGGCCCGTCCGGTGGGTCCCTGCTGTCAGGTGGAGGAATAATTATTTTCCGCGTAATAAGGAGGCACTTCCTTGCGGCTGTCGTGGACCCAGCTGTCAGCCTCTCCACGTACAGTACTCTTCCGATGGAAGTCGGTCGTTGACCACATTGACCACGCCGCGCCAAGAGCACCACGGCAGTGGACGACGGCGAGGCCTAGGAAGGGGACGACGCGGAGCCGGGCAAGAAGCGATAGTGGATGCCCACACGGAGACGAGTACGAGCGTTCACTGGTTCGGCTGCGGTGTGAGGCTGCTATCGCCACAGAATAACACGGGGTATGGGTGAGTGGAGGGATGGCCTGGCCAGTGGTGGGAGTAGTATGGGGGCGGTGAGGCCTCCGCGGTAGCACAGCCGACCACGGGAGGAAGGAGCAGGCGGCACGACCGGCGCTGCTTTGGGCGGCTGGAGCAAGAAGACCAGAGGTTGAAGAAGCACTATGGCCGTTGGATGGACATCATACGGTCACTGGAGTATTGACTAAGTTGACAAAGCCGTCCGTCCCTGTCAACTTAGTAGGCCCAGAAGTCAGCCCAACAATATGGTGGATCGCAGCTAGCAGGGGGGTATTCATTTTTTTGGGCGTAATAAGGAGGCACTTCCTTGCGTGCGAAGATATAGCTGATGGGTCTGACCTGTCAGCGGGGGGAACATTTTTATTTTTCACAATCTGAGAGGCCCTTCATGTGGGTCCTAGCTGCCAGTGGAGGAATCATTATTTTCGGCGTAATAAGGAGGCATTTCCTTGCGTGTGGGTGGACCCGGCTGTCGGCCTCTCCACGTCTGATCCACTTCCAATGGATGTCGTTCATTGACCATGTTGACCCGAGGCCGCGCCGAGAGCACGAGGCGGTGGACGACGGCGAGGCCTAGGAAGGGAACGACACGGAGCCAGGGAATACTCGGCAGTTGTTTCCCACGCAGAGGAGTACGAGGGTTTACTGGTTCGTCTGCCGTCGCCGGAGAATAACAACATGTGTGGGTGAGGAGAGGGATGGCTAGGCTAGCGATGGGAGTACGGTGGGGCGGTGAGGCTGCTTGGCGGCAAAGATAGCCGGCCAGCGGGAGGAGGGCGAGCAGTCCCACCGGTAGCTTATTTGAGCGGCTGGAGCATGAAGAGCAGATATTGAAGAAGCACGACAGCCGTTGGATGGACATCCAACAGTCACTGCTCTCGTGTGTTGACTAAGTTGACAGGGCGTTGCATGTGCTTCAACCTTTTTTTAATGAAAGCATATGCGTCAACCTGTAGTAGGCGCACAAGTCAGCCACAACTATGTGGAAAACAGCATACAACCCATCTGCCATTATTTCTAATAATGTACAGCCCATTTGCTAATTCTTAAGAATTTTTTTGGAGCCCATCTTCTTTTTGTTAGCATTACACCCCATATTGTGGCCACGGTTAAAAAATATACGAAATTTTGCAAATTTAGGTGCGGTCAACTGTTTTTAATCCAGAAATATCGATTCACATTAAAACTATTTTGAAAAATAATTTATATAAATATAAAATCCAAATAATTTTCCACGCATAAAAATCAATGGAATTTAAGATCTTGTAATGAAAAAAATTGAAACTAATTCCCGGTTTGCTGTGTTTTAAAAATGTACAGCCCATTTCTGGGCAAACCGAATGAAACTCTCCTCGTCTTGAAAGATATGCA
Organism: Aegilops bicornis; assembly: GCA_021605145.1. Lineage (NCBI taxonomy): Eukaryota > Viridiplantae > Streptophyta > Magnoliopsida > Poales > Poaceae > Aegilops > Aegilops bicornis. The sequence goes on along the minus strand of CM038670.1, from coordinate 572,622,075 downwards.
GCCCAGCAGGGCCGATAAAGCAAGTGGCCTTGTTTCGGTATTTCTTTAATAAAATAGAACTGGGCTAGCCATTTTCAGCAAGAAAAAACACAACTGGGCTCATGATGTGGTAAACATAAATAAAACCCTAGCTAGACGGGCAGACCCCCTTTAGACCTGTTGTTACCACGATCCGTCGCTAAAACTAGTATAAATAACAACCGCTTGTTCCTAAAAAAAAACCTGCTTGCGACTTCTTTGGGTCCCGGTGTCAGCCGCTCGTAGTGTAATTCTCTCGTTTATTGACTACGTTGACAATGGCATGAGCCCCAGATATCCAACCATTAGGAGGAACATATTTTTGGGCTTGTACTATAGAGGCACTTGCTTGCGTACTGCCATGACGCTGGTGGGTCCCTACTATCATCCTCTCCACGTACAGTCATCTCCTTGTTCCTCTCAGTTGTTGACTACGTTGACAACGCAAGAGGGCGGCGCACCGTGCACGGCGAGCGAACCAAGGCCGCAAGGCGGAGGAGGACGGTGAGGCCTTGGACGGAACAAACAGGAGCCATTGAAGATGCGCCGGTCCACACAACAAAAAAAGACACATCCGTGACATTTTGGGCCGAATTTTTTTTTTGTCATACATATGACACTTGTATGACGATAATTGTGACAGAACCCGGTAACATCATAGATGTGGTGCGCTCCTACTTCTATGACAAAAAATCATGACAGAAAATGGGCTTTTCGTCCTGGGCGGGCCGGAGACGCAGCTGCATGACATTCTTTGGGCCGTCCATGACACAAAAAACCGTGGTAGAAGCGAGGGGGAGGAAAATTTCGGGGAGTTGCCGGTTACGGTGGGAGGTCGGGGGCCGAGCGATGCGCGTTTCTCTCATACACGTATGCGCGTGTGTGCGAGGCGCTGGCTCTAATCAACCCGAAGCGAGGCGCTCTAATCAACCCGGAAGCGACAGTAATCGCAGTTACGCTACATCGAACCCGAGAGATCGATCGATGGCTGTTAACTGAACCCGATCGAGCGATTCCTTCGCTACTGCCGCTAACTGAAGCCGATCGATGCTGCCTCTGGGATGAACAGTGAGCGTTGTGGGTAGGGGGGGTTTGGATGAACAGCGAGCGGTGGCGTTTGCCTCTGGATGAACAACACCCCGTGGTGTGGAGGGCTTGATGAATAGTAGACGGTGGAGGGGTGCCCGTGGAGGTGTGGTTGAACAGGACCCCATGGTGTGGAGGGCTGGATGAACAGAAGACGGTGGAGGGGTGGTTGAACAAGAGCGGTGGAGTAGTGCACGGTGGAGGCTGGATGAACAGGAGCCCGTGGAGGCTGGAGGAGGTCGACGGTAGCCCGTGGAGGCTGGAGGAGGTCGACGGTGGAGATGAATAGTATCCCGTGGAGTCCCGTTTTGCGGTACGCCACACCCCTCCTGATGAACAGGACCCCCGTTTCGACCGTAGGAGGTCCATTTCGCCCGTTTTGCGGTACGCCATACCCCTCCCGATCAACAGGACCCCCATTTCGACCGTAGGAGGTCCGTTTCCTCCGTTTTGCGGTATGCCACACCCCTCCCAATCAACAGGACCCCCGTTTTGACCGTAGGAGGTCCGTTTCCTTCGTTTTGCGATACGCTAGACCCCTCCCGATCAACAGGACCCCGTTTCGAACGTGGCCGGTCGAACACAAGTCTGTTTCCTCCATTCTGCGGTACGCCAGGCCTCGTTTCCATCGCCTGTTCCGTCCAAGCCGGTTTGCTCCCACGCGTTCCGTTGCCTCCCGATAAACACGATGCATTCTGTTGCCTCCCCATGAACACGACGACAACGCTATTTCTCTGTTCCGACCCAGCCATGTACACGAGCCCTCGCCGTACATATGCGTGAGTAGGCGTTCGAGACCCTGCCCGTATGTACGTACGTGGCCATATTTTCTTTCTTGCACCCTGGCTGCTATACGTACGTGTACATGCTACATGCGCGCCTCTACTACGACACGTGCGCACCTCTACAACGACCAGTATGTACGTACACGTTCGCGACCAGAATGAAAACGCTGTGTACGCTTCGACCAGGTGGGTCCCGACTGTCAGGCACTTCCTTGCATGCGAAAATGTAGCTGGTGGGTCCCAGCAGTCAGAGGGGCGAATCATAATTTTTTTTGCGCGGACGCACTTCTTTGCATGCGAAGATGTAGCTGGTAGGTCCCAGCAGTCAGGGGGGCGAATCGTTTTTTTTGCCCGGACGCACTTCCTTGCGTGCGAAGATGTAGCTTGTGGGTCCCAGTAGTCAGGGGGAAATGTTTTTTCGCAAAATACGGTGGCCCGTCCGGTGGGTCCCCGCTATTAGGTGGAGGAATCATTATTTTGCGCGTAATAAGGAGGCACTTCCTTGCTGCGGCCTTGGACCCAGCTGTCAGCCTCTCCATGTACAGTCCACGTCCGATGGAAGTCGTTCCTTGACCACGTTGACCACACCCGCGGAGAGCACCACGGCGGTGGACGACGGCGAGGCCTAGGAAGGGGACGACTCGGAGCCGGGGAAGACGCAGCAGTGGATGCCCACGCGAAGAGGAGTACGAGGGTTCACTGGTTCGGCTGCAGTTTGAGGCTGCTGTCACCGTAGAATAACATGGGGTGTGGGTGAGTAGAGGGATGGCCTGGCCAGCGGTGGGAGTAGTAGGGGACGGTGAGGCCTCCGCGGCATCACAGCCGGCCACGGGAGGGAGGAGCACGCGGCACAATCGGTGCTGGTTTGGACCGCTGGCGCAAGAAGACCAGAGGTTGAAGAAGCACTACGTTCGTTGGATGAACATCGTACGGTAGCAGGAGCTAGAATCGTTCATATTGACTAAGTTGACAAAGCCCTCCATCCCCGTCAACTTGGTAGGCCCACAAGTCAGCCTCCCACTATGCTTTGGGTTCCACCGGTGGGGAGTATTCATTTTTTTGTGCGTAATAAGGAGGCACTTCCTTGCGTGCGAAGATAGCTGGTGGGTCCGACATGTCAGTGGGGGGCACGTTTTTTTCGTGAAATATAGAGGCCATTCCGGTGGGTCCCAGATGTCAGGTGGAGGAATCATTATTTTGCGTGTAATAAGGATGCATTTCCTTGTGTGCGGCCGTGGACCCAGCTGTCAGCCTCTCCACGCATAGTCCACTTCCGATGGTGTCGTTCGTTGACCACGTTGACCACGCCGCACCGAGCGCATCCAAGGTGGTGGACGACGGCGAGGCCCCGGACAGCAACGAGCCGGAGATGGGAAGACGCGGGAGTAGAGTTGCAGACGGAGAGGTGTACGAGGGTTAACTGGTTCTAGTGCGGTGTGGTTCGGCAGTCGGTGGAGAAGAACAAGAGGTGTGGAGGGGTGGAGGGATGGCCTGGCCAACGGTGGAGTAGCGCTTCATAGCGAAGCGTGCTAAGCAGAGCTGCTAGCAGCAGGAGGCGGGAGGTGGTCCCGGCAGCGCTGGAGGAAGAAGAGGAGAGATTGAAGATGGATGCCGGTCGTTAGATGTAAATCCAACGGCTACCATGTCAGAATCATTTGTTGACTAAATTGACAACGACTTATGCTGGCTTCGACCTATTGGCCCACATTTCAGCCTCCAAAAATGTGGCACGATTCAACCCATTTTTTAGAATTTACAGTCTTTTTTTTTTATGCGGTAGAATTTACAGTCAATTTGATCTTTTTTTTGAATTACAGCCATTAGCTGGGCTGGGTGAACAAATAATGTAGCGTCCATGGGGGCCATTTATTTTATTTCCTAAAAAATTACAGGCCATTTGCACTTTCTGGAAATACACGATTTTGCTGGGATGATTCTAATTATAATGTTGGGTTGGTCCAGCAATGTTATCAAAAAATAAAAATGGGCTGAACATTTTGTTATAAATATATTTAAATAATAAGTGATATTATTACATTCGTCCTTAAATCTTACCAAGCTTTTGTACACAATCACTGGGATTTTCGTGCCAAAACAATCCAGGATTTTATTTGTTAAGAAATTATTTTATAAGTTAATAAGATGTGGGATACTGTTTTCTTACATATGTAAGTATCTGTTAAATATATGATGACAATAAAAAATATATAATAACATATAAAATAATTTAAATATGTATAATATAGTTAGATGGGAAACATAAGTTGGACCTGGTGTTCCTATTCTTATATAGAAAAATAGAACAGACCTCTGTGTTTTCTTCAAAAAAATACATAAATTGGGCTGCCAAAATAAAACCTCGGATGGGAGGTCCATAGGCCGGTCGATACATGACGGCCCTAAGAAAATACAAACAGGCCAATGGACCTCCCATCCGAGGTCGTGGGCTGCGCATGTTAAAAATGAAAGCCTAGACGGGGCAGCCCAAAACCACATCCAACACTTGCCAAAACTTCGTCCCTTGTTTTCTCTGTGTTTCGCACACTCGACATTGTGTGGGCATTTTGACTATGCATCATATGAAGATGTGCTATGCAGAATGTTGATCAGCATGATGTTAAATGACTGGTAGTTCCATTTTCGACCATGAATAAAACTTCCAACATGATATTAACCCTGTTTGAAAAGGCCGTGTTAATATAAATGCTCTGCCTCTGAAAGTTGCAGTTTCTTATCTGAAACTGAAACTTACAGTTTCTTATCTGAAACTGAAACTTGCAGTTTCTTCTCTGAGAATCACATTGTCTGCACTTTTATATGAAACAACATTTTTTAAGTGCTAAAAATAGATCTCTAGAATTCATAAAATACTTCATATGCTCAATACTGCAAATCTGAAATTTAAAAGACATTCATATCTGAAAGTACTCTCAAAATACACAACACAAAACACAATTCACAACCTGCAAATACTGACAACCCTAAGCTCCTCCTGACAATTCACAACCTGCCCAACCATTGGGCTGGGGGGCAGCCCCCTCCTATTCCTCGGCGGCAGATAGTCACCCCGTGAGACGATGTGAACGGCGAGGGAGACGATGGCGGGGAAGCGTTTTCAGGCCAACTGCTTTTATCCTCTTGCAGTTGGGTGCGGTCGACGGAGACTCCACCGGCTCGCTCTGGCAGGACATCCTCACAAACGACACCCTGTAGATGCTCGATCCTTCAATCTTTGGTGGATGCTCCATCTGGGATTGATACTCCCACCATCGCTCCCTCACGATCAGATTCAGTGAATCTGTTTGCTCCATGGCCCAGAGGAGCAGCTCTATGTACTCCGGCGCGACTCCCTCCGGGAGTATCACTGCCTTTTCGCTCTGTTGCAGATATTTGGCCATGGATGTCACCGTCGCCGCTAGTTTGTCCTTGTTGTCAAACCAAGACTATATCTCCAACATCCTAGCTAGCTTCACAGGGTCGCCGTCTGCGATCCTCACGTATCGGTTGTACTCCTCCATCGATCTACTTCTCCAAAACACCATCACTCACCGGCGGTGGTTTTTGAATGGAAGAGGAGAGGAGCAGCGTTGGGTTTGGATTAGAACGGGAGAGGAGCGATGCTAGTTTTGGACTGGAACAGGAGAGGAGGGGCGGTGGTTTTGAAATGGACGAGGAGAGGAGCGGCGCTGGATTTAGACTGGAACATGAGAGGAGCGGCGGTGGTTTAAGAGGAGAAGAGCGGCGCTGGTCTTGGAAGTATTTTTTTATTGTTTTGTGTACTTTGGGTCAAAGTTTGACCACATACTGTATTTGACAAGCAAAATGTGAATGTATGTCACCAAAAATTGTATCGTTTGGTTCATATCTGAATGTACTTTCAAATTATATTATTTTTGCAACGTATAACATATATTTTATGTGCGAAAATCATGGTCAATTATGACCCAGAATAAAAGGGAGACTAGTTAATGTGGGCTCGCTTTCTTAATTGAAGGGTAAATTGATTTTGATTTTGATCCAGTCACAGGGCGCCGGCCCTCTCGCCCAATCCTAAATCACTGCCGCACGCTCCTCTCCCTCTTCTCCATTGCAAAACCACCTCCTCTCCTCTCCATCATCTCCATTCCAAAACCACAGTCTCGCCTCTCCCTCTTCTGATCTTCTCCATTGCAAAACCACCTCCTCTCCTCTCCATCATATCCATGCCAAAACCACCATCTCGCCTCTCCCTCTTCTCTATTGCAAGACCACCTTCTCTCCTCCCATCTTCCAAAGCTAGCACCGGACCACTCAGAAGGATATCTATGGAGAGGATGCAGCAGCGAATCAGCCAGATCGCCGGCGGCGACCAGGCAAAGTTAGCCAGGTTGAGGAAGATCCTTAGTTGGTTTGACAATGAGTGGGAGATTTCGAGGATGGTGCGGGCCATGTGGCAATGTATGCAAAAGAGCGAGACAGCGGTTATGAGGGCGGCGATGTACATGTACTCCTCGGCGGCAGTCACGCCGCAGTCCTCCGAGTTCATCAAGTATCTCCTCTGGGCGATGGAGCATACAGATTCGCCCGAGGCGACACTCAGGAGGAGGTGGTGGGCGTACAGGTCGAAGTGCGAGCACCTAGAGGATAACGAATCGATCGAGTATGGTGTGCCGTTCGTGAGGGTGCAAAGCCAGCCGGAGCCATAGGAGTATTCGTTCTCCCACCACAAGAGGAGGTCGGATGGCGCGACGTCGCTTCCCCGCCGTTCTCCATGGTTCCCTTGACGCTCGTCTCGTTTCAACGGCGGCGGTAGGGTTTAAGGTAAGCTTCGCACTAACCTAATCTTCCACCTACTCATGCTTACAATTAGTGTGACAGCTAATGTAAATGATGCTTACAATCAGTCTCCGAGTACTACGCCAATCACCCTAAAATAGCTCTGGACCTTTGGGTCAAAGTTGTGACACAGTGTACAAATAAAGAAAAATAGATTGGTGCTTCTTTCTGAAAAGAGTACTCCCTAGAAAACTGCCAATGTAAGCTACTAGTATTTGGTTAGAGGATTTGCTACCGAGAAAGATCCGTCCACAGAGAGCGCCACACATCCCACTGGTGGTGGTGGATGCCAATGTGTGCATGCAGCATGGTTGGTGTCGGTAATTTTTACTTGGCACACCTTGCACTCTGCATGTATGTCGGTTCCATATGTAGATTTGTGCAGTTCCACCAAAATGCAGCTGAATAACCCTGTTTGCAGAGATAATGAAAAAGTGTGATTACATTATAGCGGCACTAGTTGATGAAACACACAAAATAAATAGAAGAAAATATTGCGATAGTATCATAGTATGCCATGTCATGCGAGGCGTGATGGGCCCCGGACGCCTCATCTGATGCGCCTCATATCGACATCGTCCCAAGTCTCCCAGATACACCTTTTGCCAGTGATGAACATCAGTGTACAGCGGTAGTACAAGGAGGCGCCTTGAGACATTCAAATCTCTATTTTTGTACATATCAACTAAAATTAAGCACCCCAGTTTGCAGAAACGCTTAAACATTAACAATGGGACTAGTTGATGAAACATACTTTAACAAAGAGAAGCACTTTTTTATCTACATTGGAAATGAAATGATAGAGATGACACTCGCTCTATTTTAACTGTATTATTACTTCATTTTATCGGTGACACTAGGGTCGGCGGTGGCAAGCGAGGTGTACCGTGCGTCGCAAGGATGGAGGCCGGGGGTGCTTAGACTAGGATGCTAAAGCTGGCTATTTCAGTCCCCAACATGGATGATTCAATTCATGGGACCTTTTGGTGAAGTTCACCTAAATGAAGCAATGTCCCGTGAGCTAGCAGCTTCTTCTTCAAAAAATTTAAGAAAAGGGCTCCAGCCCCGGTCCCATTTCCATCAGAATACGGAACCCACAGAGCTTCTTCTTCATTAGTTGCAATAAAATTGAGCAACATCAAGGTTGGTTGTGAAGCTCCTGGAATGCTCAACTATAATTTGGATATCATTTGTGCAGTTCAACTAAGATCGAGCGTGAAATGTATATCTCTGTTTGCACAAAAAAGGTGGAAAGGAGGGTGACTAACAAGGGATGAAACATGCATCAAATGAAAAGAAGCATGTTCCTTATCTGAATGGCAATCCTACAAGGACAGTAGCAATTTCTAAAGAAGTGGCATTGCTAGATATTAGTGTGGGCATTAGGATTAACTATGACAACCGTTAAATACGACATTACTTTGGGCACGGGAGAGCAGGCGGACCAGGACCCATTTCTAACGAAAAGAACCAACTTATCTTAATGGGAAATTTTAGCAGGACATGTAAAGAAGTGCCATTGATTCATATTACTGGAGGCATTACATTGAAAACAACATTAGTTTAACGTGTCCTTACTTTTAACAGTGCGACTGCTACATTTTACCAGTGGCATTACATAAGAGTGGCTCGGGGCAATAAACATCGTAAGCAGGATATCCGGTTGGTCCATTTTTGTTCGATATAGCCACCTTATACTATGTGAGGCTAGCAAATCTAGTGTTGTACTTACTCTGTTGACTTGTCCCCCAATCCCCACTTTCTTTCCTTTTTCAACCAATAGATCGGTTTTATATTGAGTTTGTACTGCGTTTCCCTTTATTTCTCTATTAGACCTAGAGTCCAATTGGATAGCCAGTCTCTGCTACTTTTCGCCGCCATTATTTCGTCTTTCGACCAAGTCCTAGATTCAGTTAACAAATCCTCCCCCACCCCCACCCCCCTTCTTCCTTGTTTGAACCAAGTAGTACTAGATTCGACTGCATGAACTAGTTATACCTCTTAAACATAAAAAAATTAGGGGGTTTTTGAACAGTCGATCGATTCTATCTACGAGGGGGCCTGAGAAATAGAAAAATATACAAATGCAGCGACGTCAAGAGCTCGGGAAGTAGAGCAAGGCCGGTTCGAAGGAAGTTATACCTGATGGTCGCCGGGATGTCGCTAGGTGGGCGGCGGGAGGCCGGATCTGCCCACACTACGGCAACGAGGAAGAAGGGGTCGGAGGCCCTCCCTCGCCAGCGGTGCTTGGGAGAGAACGGCAAGGCAGGCTGATCGGGACGCGCCCAGCAGTGGGTAAGAGCCATTGCCGAGGATGACCGCGTGAACGTTGCACCTTCTCACCTTCCCCGGCGGAGAGGATCCGGCTGGATCTGTGACCAGCGGTGAGCAGAGAGAGAGTGTGTGGCCACCGCTGTCGTGTTTAGATCTGGAGAGGCCGAGACAGTGTGAAGAGAGCAACACTAGCAAGCAAGCGCGGAGGCTCCTGCCTATATAGTGGAGTAGTACTAGTTTTCTTTTGTCTACCGGAGCCGGCTTGACCTCGTCAATGACTGTCGAGTAGTCTTCATGCACGTGGCCCAGAGGCGCAGTTGTCGTCATTTTGATCTGAAGCACCGGATTATAACATATAACACGAAAAATGCCACATGACAAGAAATCATAACCTCACTGCCCAAAGGAGACAACATGAATCCCGACGGACAAACTAGACAAGGAACAAAGCTCAAATTAAAGATAAACTCGTAGAAAAGGGGTCTGTCGATAGATGTCCTAATTAACATAGCCGGCTTGACCTAGATGGCAGCCGAGTAGTCACTGTTCGTGGATGTGCCCCCAATGACTAGCCCAACTCAGTTGTCGCTGTTTAACCCTCGCAGTGATCCAAAGCACATGACACCTAATTGTGCGAGATGACAATAAACCTTTTTTTTTAGATTTCTCGCCACAACTACAGCCATGTACAACACAACCTACACGATATGTAGACGATAGCCAATCCAGGCGTGTCTGTTGGAGTCTGGTCACATGCATGGACGAACTGATTTTCCGTGTCTTACAGGGATCGTCCAGGCACCAACGTAGTACTACAACACTTCTCTAGTACTATCGCTCTCCATCTTCTATTAAGTCACCCGACTTGCGGGGCCGGGGAGTGTGCCTATGGTCGGTTCTCAATTGTCGTCCCACATGTGTGTGCGAACGCAATATGACGCGCGTTCCATTCGGAGAGCAGCGTGCCAGACCGACCGACCGTCTGGGGTGCGACTTAAACGCGACGGGTGTGTTGTATACTCCGTACATGTGTACTGCCGTTTTCTAGACGCTTTGCTCCATGGCATGGGAGCAATCCATGGATACAAAATTAGTACTCCCTCCGGTCCTTTTTACTCTGCACATTGGATTTGCCGAAAGTCAAACTTAGCTAAGTTTGACCAAATTTATATTAGAAATTATTAGCATCTATAATATCTAATAACTATAATATGGAAATATATCCCGAGATGAATCTAATGATATTGGTGTTGTTATGTAAATGTCAATAATTTTTTATATAAACCTGGTCAAAAATGGATGAGATTGACTTCGGGCAAACCTAATATGCAGAGTAAAAAGGACCGGATGGAGTATACTATATACTATTTAAAAGTCGAGGGCGGGGCTTTTCCTGCGTGGTAGGCGCGGGGCAGTTCCGCCTAGTCGGTTTAACAGAGACGCGAGAAGACGAGGGAGTAGGCTGCTGCAAACGTAGGGCTGTGTGATTTGACAATGAAGTTATCTTTGGACAGGTGGGCCCCGTGATTTGACTTGCCATTACCATTTTAACCGCGGCGCTACGACCGGCATGAGTCTCCCGATTCCTGACCACCTCCATACAGGTGCCTCTCCCAATGCTCCACCATGTAGTAGAGGCTGGATCTTGCATGAGAGCCCACTTCTCCACTTTTCCTTGCCTCTCTTTCCTCCACATATGCAAAAATGCCATGTAAAGCGCACTATTGTACTTACTTGCTCCTACAGGTGCTTAAGCTTGCCACATAGGCATAAAGTCTGATGTGGCAAGTTAATCAAGAAGAGAGAGACTAGTTTGGTGACCCAAGGAAGAAAGCGGTGCTAAGCGCGTGTACCTAGGTTAAAAGACAATTTTGAGTCTATAGCTAATTAAATGAAGCAAACTTAGCAACACCATTTCATTGGAAGAGGTCACTCCTTGGCAAATGCAATAAATACTAGTACTCCCTGTGTCCCATAACATAAGAACGTTTTTGGCACTACACTAGTGTCAAAAACGTTCTTATATTATGGGCTGGAGGGAGTACGAAGAAATAGATAGAGAGGAGTAAAAAAAATACACTTATAGCCAACCTTATAGCTAACCTTGTTGTACTATGAGTGACTAAGTGATGACAATGTATGACATGGCAACATCAGGTAGCCTAACGCACCATGTTAAATCTCCAAGGGCGCGACTGCGCGTGCGACGCGACGGTCATGGTAGGTGCAACCATGATACTGGGTGTTGGCAGCCCTTGGATCTGAGATCAAACGGTCTCATGCTAAGTTGCTGAAAATTTGCAGAATAACCCTCCCGCAGCAACCGGCAAATTTCCTCCCGCAGGCCGGAGTAGGTTTCTCGGTTTGCATGCGGGTTTAATGGAGGCGAGGAGGCGTGTTCAGCGGACGTGCAAAGTGGACGCAAGTACTATTCGATTTGACAACTACAACTAGTATATTATAAAAAACAAAGAAGAGTAGTAGAGATAGAGATAAGAATAGAGACTAGGGAGGAGCACCATCTACTGCTTCATGGGCTACTCCTGCGCTCCATTCGGCGGCCGCAACGTCCTCTACAGCCACTCCCTCCTGCGCTCCATTCTGCGGGCGCTGTTGACATTTGGGGAGCGCACTCTCGCAACTGCTAGCAGCCACGACTTCACCGACGACGACTTCTCTCAACGACATGGGCGACAACCTCAACGCCAATGGTGCTGCTCCCGTTGCACCGTATGTGTTTCTGTCATTCCTGTTCGAAATCGTGGTAGAACTCATGTTTCTACTCTGTGTCCTAGACTTGATCTCTTCATCTACTATGCTAGTCCGCATGATTAGTTTAATCTCTGTTATAGCCGTCATGATTTATTTTGTAGTAAATCTCGTAGTAACTTGCTCATATATTCAACTGGCGGAACGTCCCCTACAGCCACTCCCTGCTTCATGGACGGCTGGTCGATGCCTCCAAGGAGCCCTTCATCTATCGCTATGAGTGCCCGGTGCCGTTTTGGGGCTCGGGCGGACATCGTGCATCACCGACGCAGCGTGCGGCGATCACCATCGGCCCTTGGCGAAGAACATCAAGTACAAGACGTGCTACCCGTTCACCGTGCCGGAGTCGCTGGAGGATCAGCGCCGCCTGCTAGTCTCGAAGGAAGACGGCAGCGTCTTCCTCTTGATCGTGGCCACCAGCGAGGCCCGCGCAGGCTGCCGCCACATCTCTGTAGTGTGCATCAGGGGCGACGCCGCTGACGCTGACACTAACACGAGGCCGATGTATGGGTGCTGCTCACCATTACTACCCCTCGGAGGTCCGTGGGCGGCGACACTGGCTACGTCAAGCTAACTTGGACTCTACCGAGCTGGGACCTTCCCGCCGATGTGGACATGGAAGACGCATGGTATTATTTGACCACCAACAATGTGCATGGGGACTCCAAGGAGGTTCACCTAGACATATGCATTACTAAGTTAAATGTTGATCATTAGTTTTCACTCAATGTAATCCGCTATCTAAGCATGTGGAGACTTCCATGCATGATCTTTCTCTATTGGAGTATCGTGCATGAATAAAAGTGTATCCATTTATGGTTTAGTCTAGAATCTTCCATGTATGAATTTTTACTACAGTACCGGTGAAAGACTTATGATGAACCATTTCCTGCAAAGCACAATAAGAGTTATTTCTTCACAAGTTTTGGATGCAGGTTTAACAGTTGAACGCTTTTGTTTACAAAACATACTTTTTTATCTATTTCACCCGGATGTTTCTGAGCTCTAGAGATGAAATAATATCCGAAGAAACCTATCGATACCTGTTACACATGAGATGACCCCCACATCCTTTGTCAAAATAAACAACACCCCGATCAATGCATTTCACTCTTTCGTGCAACGGACGGGCACCTTACTTGCTCCTACAGGTGCTTAAGCTTGCCACATAGGCATACAGCCTGATGTGGCAAGTTAATCAAGAAGAAAGAGACTAGTTTGGTGACCCAAGGAAGAAACGGTGCTAAGCCCGTGTACCTAGGTGAAAAGACAATTTTGAGTCTATAGCTAATTAAATGAAGCAAACTTAGCAACACCATTTCATTGGAAGAGGTCACTCCTTGGCAAATGCACTAAATACTACACTCACTGTACCAAAATATAAGAACGTTTTTGGCACTACACTAGTGTCAAAAACGTTCTTATATTATGGGATGGAGGGAGTACGAAGAAAGAGATAGAGAGGAGTAAAAAAATACACTTATAGCCAACCTTATAGCCAACTTTGTTGTAGTATGAGTGACTAAGTGATGACTATGTATGACATGCCAACATCAGATAGCCTAACGCACCGTGTTAAATCTCCAAGGGCGCGAGCGACGCGACGGTCGTGGTAGGCGTGACCATGATATGGGCTCTGGCAGCCCCTGGATCTGAGATCAAACGGTCACATGCTAAGTTACTGAAAATTTGTAGAATAACCCTCCAGGATAGGATATTCACCCATAGGTCTAGAATCACGCCATGCAACCGTTCGATCTCAGATCGACGGGCTCTCGGAAGCCCGTATCATGGGAGAATGGAAAGCCACTACCCTGCCATTCGCACGCTGGCAGTTCGCTCCTACTCGTCCCCGCACGTCCTTTAATACTACGGCGGTTCGCTCCTAGTCGTCCCGTCCATTCACATTACGGCAGTTCCACTAATCCTAACCCTCCTCCCAAATCCATGGCGTCCCAAATCTCCCCGATCGGTGGTGAGTACAAGGTCAGAACCATCACCGGCAATGAGTTCGACGTCATCTACACCCGCTCTTCCGCGACGATGAAAGGATGCCTTTCTCGCTTCAGACGCATGTTCGAAGACTAAGATGATGAGTGGGTCGCTGGGCTAGATGTTGAGTACACCACAGTCTTGGGACGAGAGAAGGATCTAAAGGACGAAGAGAGGAAGAAGCCCGCCGTGATCTAGGTTTGCGTGCATGACTTATGCTTGGTCTACCACATATGCCATGCCGATGTTGAGTGCCAGGATTTTAAGGACTTCCTCCAGAGCAACCTAGTCAAATTCGTTACTGTAGACTTTGGTAACACCTTCGACCTCCAAAAAAGTCCTGCGTCGGGTAGGCCTCGTTGTAGGCAACACCTTCGACCTCCAAAAGAATTGGCTGGTGTCCTCTCGTCAGCCTTCAATGCTGACCCTAGCAGGAGCCATGGTTCATCCTTCGTACGGTAAACTGGAGAAACCTCCATACACGTTTCATCGTCACGCATGGCAGCGGAATGTACTAGATATAGACCACATCCACTACGCTGCAATGGATGGCTACCTTTATTTCAATATCTACAAGGGTTGGATGAAGAGCAACAGCCAAGTTGGCGGTTCAAGCAAAGAAGTATCGGCCAAGAGGAAGAGGGACAAGGACAAAGTCGAGGACGTGGACGAGGACTCCGAGTAAGGTGGCAGTGTCGTTGCTCCTGGTGGTTCTAATGCAGTGTCTACCGGGATAGTTGCAAAGTTTAATTTCAGGTGTTCTTAATTTAATTTGAGGGGTGTGTCGTGTTGAGCCCCCAGCAGAACTATGTTATGTTTCTTCTTGTTACTTTAACTCTTCAGTACGTACATACTAGTACTTCTTACATTTCATCTTTTATTTGGTATAGTACTACCACTGGTTTCTTCACATTATATACGTACAATATATATGGCCAACATCATATAGGCAGCAGTTTAGTTGTCAAAGAATTTTAGGGTGCTTAGTTTTGTCAAAGAATTCCATGTTGCTTAGTTTTATTTGAGGGGTGGGTTGTGTTGGACACCATTATTGTGACTAGCCTTTTTAATAGTACTATATGCATAATTCGGCGACCAGCGCTCTCTATGTGTACCACCTTTTTTTAATTTCAAGTTTTGCTCCATGGCGCAATCCATCGATACTACTTCTTTGTACAAAAGTATACATTTTTAAAAGGCTAGAGGGCGGGCAGTCTAGCTTGGTCGGTTTCACGAGAGGCGAGGGCCTTTGTGATTTGACGGCTCATTATCTTTGGAAGGCGGGGCCTTGTGATTTGACTGCTTGTATAAATGCGCCGACGACCTGATCGAAGAGGAGCAAAGAACCGTGCGGTATACTCAAGTTTTCCACTGGAGTAGTACTGGGACGGAGGAGCACGAAACACGGCAGCCCAGTGCCATATGGAGATAAAAATGATCTAATTTGCTATTCATCACATTGTTTGCATTGTTCTATTCATTCCCTCAAAAAAAACCATTGTACTATTCATGCCTCGCAGAGAACGTGACACGTGCGGCGAAACACCCGAAGCAAAAGATGAAACACAGCAGCAAAAGAAGAAGGAAGATTATCACCCCAAATGATCTAATTCGCCACGGAGTCGTAACTGCATCTTCATCGCCTCCACGACCTCCATCTCCTTGCGCGTCTCCTCCGCCATCTTCTTCATTCTGTCCATGACGCGGGATTTCTCGACGCGAGCCTTCATCATCTGTTCCATGGCTGCATTACATACCTTGACAGCAGCCGGGTGCTCGATGCGGAGCTTCGCCAACTCCTCCTTCTGTTCCATGACGAGGGCCTACAACATCTTCATCGAGGAACTACTATTCTCATGCAGCTTCTTCCAGCCGGTGTTATTCTCCTTCAACAGGTCGATCTCGTGGCAGAGCTTCGCCTTGTCCTCCTGAAGTCGCAGGATTTCGCCGGTCGCCTTCTTCTCCGAGCCAATGCTCTTCTTCAGCAGCATCACCAAGCCGGCGGTCAACTCCCCCTGCTGATTGAGCTCAGCGGGCATGTCGTCGAGGCTCTCCTTCAGCAACTCCATCAAGCCTTGGATGAACTCCTTCTTCTTATTGAGGTGCTTATTGAGCTGATCGGGCATGCCGTCGAGGGATAATGACTCCAGCTCCGCCGGCTCAGCATGTTCGCCTCCGCGGCTAGGGCGCTCCTGGGAGCCATCGCCTGCCCGTGAGAAATCTTTCGAGGTTTCTGCGTGGAGGCGAGCCCTCTTTTTTTTTTCCGCAGCCTTGGTTGCTGCTCCCTTGTTACGAGTAGTTCTCGACCTAGAGCTCTGCTCACCGGCCATGGCAACGATGGACGAAGAGGAAGCACTTATGAGGAGGAAAGGTAGAGTAATTTTCGGTTAGGTAGTTCCCCTTTTTATAACCGAAGTACTAGCACTAGTACTAATACCTGCATAGTGGGGACATGTTCAGGTTTGGTACGTACTAGTAGGTGTGAGCAGGCTTTCGAATGTGATGGGAACAAGGTAAAGATTAATTGATGGTTTTGGTTTCGAGGCCCGAAACGGCTCCTGATGAGTTTAGCGGAACATAAATTTCAAGTACTACACTGCTCAAATGCGTAAATATTATGTTACTATCAAAAATTGGCACAAAATATGAAGGAGACCAATGGAAGTACTACTTAGCAACCCATGATTTAACTACTCGCATGCGTGCAATGGAGTAATAATGTCTTTGTTCCGCCCTCACGTCCACTCAATTTGCATGCCCTGTATTAATTGACCATCAATGAAGTGAACGACTTTACATGCGTCAAATTATCACATGGGGTGGATCTTGGTACAAAATTGCGTCCGCCGCTGCATTCGCGTGCAGCGTGCGAGGGAATGAGTGCGTGCGTGGCGTGCGTGCACATCTTCGCTTCGTGCATGTACTGCCAGTATGGCTCAGGGAGGACGAGTACATTCTTCTGGAACCAGCAGCACATCACTGTGATCAATCCACGCAAGGAGGTTGCGACAACGCCTCCACATGTGCCACGTGGCTTCATGAACTATAAGAGAGACACTGTGTAGCGTGCCATTGGTATTCTAATTTACGTGTTTTGCACATACTCAAAGTACTAGTAAGGTACACGTGCATTGCGCGCATCAGATTTTGCAACCAAATTATGAATAAATACCACACTATAGCATGTAATCTCTGAGTCATATATGCCTGATGTAGCCCTTCGTTTAATTCTTATATTTCATCTCATTCAAAATCAATTAGAGGGTGCTTGGATACGTTTTAGTCCCATGACTAAAAGTAGTGAGACTAAAACATGCTAGCCTCATCCATGCTTGGATCCAAATACTAAGGAGATTAAAATCAAGTTAATGAGCATTTATTATCCTCCAAACCCTGCAATCCAGAACTCGCCTATGTTAAAGGAGAGGAGTTAAATGAGGAGAGAGAGGACTAATCCACATTTTAGTAGGGGTACCCCTGACTAAAAAATTTTAGTCTCAAGACTAGTTTTAGCCCCTCTTTAGTCAGGGGTGCTTGGAACTTTAGTCTCTTAAAGAGACTATTTTTAGTGAGACTAAAATAAGTCCCTTGGATCCAAGCACCCTCTTAGTTTTTATAAAAAAGGTAAAAACCCGGGAATAGGAAAAACATGGGATTATAGTGGAATGTCGTCTTGAATCCTACATGATTGTATGAGTGTTTGATTGTGCATGGAAAAAACGCAGAATTCTTTCAAAGAGGTTTGAGTGGATGGGATGTTTCCTATGAAATCTAGTGCAAATGAATCATATGGAAAAATTCCTATGGTTTACAATCCTACGAATCAAACAACCAAGATAGGAAAAATTCCTAATGATTAGAATCCTCCAAAATTCCTTTTTAGAATCCTTTGAATCAAAGAAGCCCTTAATCTATTTTATGATTCATGGAATTGTGTGTTGTAAAGCATAAAGTAAAAACAAATAATGGCAATTCAACTAGAAAAAAGTTTGGACAGTTATGATACGGAAGATTCTAGAACAAAAGAGAACCACTGTTGTTTTGAGGTTTGTGCATTATGCTTAAGTTCAACCATGGAGTCTGCTAGATTGTACATGTGGCAAAATCTGGTGGGGGGCTAGAAGATGGAGGGAGACTATGAAGGAATGCACAAGTGCGAGATCAATATTTAGAGAGAGGGGATAACACGCGCTTATTGTAACGCAGTGGGCGGAGCCATGAAAAATAAATGAGCTAGGGGGCAAGCATTGCTAATCCTTTACGAGGAGGGTCAATTCATGAAATTAAACCTTTTTAGCAGTATTTGTCTAATGACCACATTCATATTAGCCTCGATAGTGATGTTAGGGGGGGCCTTACTGCCCCTGTCTTCGCCATTGTGCACGCGTCTGAGTGATGAAGCGGAAGGCATGGATGATGAGAGGGGGACGTTGGATATATAATTATTGTGAGTGTATTATCTATATATGTTAATCCTATATAGAGAGGTATAGATTGATCGATGTGGACATGGGAAAGAGGGTGAGACTTCAATGGATATATCGATTGATCGGTTTGTGTGGAAAATTATGAAAGACCTAGCTATATACACACATACATAGAGGAACATCGATCGTTGTGCATGCACGCGTGAGAGATAAAGAATGCCCGATATGATGGAGAGGGGGATGTGTGTGGCTGTGTGCCTTCATGGGAGACCGACCTGAAGAAAAAGATTGCATGCGTCATGATGGATAATGTCGACTGGTAGTGTGTGTGCATGCATGCACGAGAGAAAGTTAGTGGTACAATTATAAAGAGAAGACTACTGTGTGAGTGTAAAAGAATAGGTGAGGTCATAATCAATGTATAGTTGAATTCAAATATTTGAATAAGAGATCCTGATGTTTGAAACCCATGCATGCGTGAATATAACGGAGATCTGCGCGGTGTGGTTTGGAAACGAGCATGTTGTAATGTATACACATTGAACAAGGTCAGACTGATTTGAATTTGAGATACCGATGGCAGACATCATTTAGCCATGTCGCATCCGTGCATGGACACACTATTCTAATTGGAGATGATGGGCGGCTTCGCATCACATATCTATATCTATACCCCTATATATATATATTATATTTTATATTTTTTATATTGTGTGCGGGTAACTTTAACTTTGAAAGATGGTAGTTGGATGAGGCGAATCCGATGGTCCAAAGATGGCAAATTTGAGCACTATTGGCCGTTGGATATCATCTAGATTCCACCATATTTCTCCACATGTATAATCTAGAAGACACCATGGTTGAACTTCAGCATAATGCACAAACATCAAAACACAAGCACTTCTTATTTGTTCTAGAATCTTCCGTATCAGAATTGCCCAAATGTTTTTCTACATGATTTGCCATTATTTGTTTTTACTTTATGTCTTACAACGCACAATTCGATGAATCTTAAAATATATTAGCTTTCTTATAAAAACTAGATGATTTTGAATGAAATGAACTATACGAATTAAACGAACATCTACATCATGCATATATGACTCAAAGCTTGCATACTATAATGTGGTATTTATTCATAATTTGGTTGCCAAATCTCTTGCGTGCAATGCACGTGTACCTTACTCTAGTCTAAATGGTGTTTGTGTGTGTGTTGTGCGTGTTGAGGTGCAAATTGTCTTTTTTGGTACACGTTAAGCTTGTTCTTCCGAAATTTCAAGCCGCGCCTTCTTATGCCGAAAATTCAAGCTAGCGTCTCTGACTATCGAGCTGCGAAACTCCGCCTCTTCAACCCGCCTTGTTAGCCCGAAATATTTAAGATATATCTTTGTCTCGTTGTGCTCCGGCAACTCCCTCCATCTCAACCTGCGCCTTGCTATTCCGAAATTACAACGCGTGCGAAAACTCCCACCTCCTGTGAAATCCCGACACGCGAAATGCCCGTGGTACCCCTGAACCGAAAGAACCGCCTCAAATCGGTGGGGGGTACTTTCGTAACTTACCCCACATTTCGGACAAGCGCATCTCTAAGCCATGGTTCCCCATTGCCATCCCTTCCTCCCACCCATTCATACACCGAGGCCACGAAAACCCGCGACGAAACCCCACACCCTGCTCCGTCCGCCACCCAGCCGGAGCCTCTTCCCCGACGACGTCGTCCACAGCAACACCTCGACGTCCCTCATCCACCGTATCGGATGAGGATCCGTCGTCGATCTCATCGTCCCGCCGATTCAGCCACCCCGTCCTCCACCTCCAAGGAGCTGCCCCGATGTTCCCCTCGTCTTTCGCGCCACCTCCATTCCCACACCACCGTCTTCACCGCACCATCGGAAGAGCATCATCATCACCGCTTCCTCGGATGAAGCTGCGCCTAATCGACGCCACCAAAGAGGTTGTACACTAATCGCCACATTTTCTTCTTGATTCGATCTCACGGTGCTTGGTGCTCGGTCCCGAGCCGACACGGCGCCTTTGCATCCACGGCGGCGTGCCGCCACTTCCTCCACGTCGCTCCCTCGGCGGCGGCGTCCACATCGATGGGAGCTGCTGCTGCTTTAGCTCTCGCTCGCGCTGCTGCTCTGCTCTTGCTCTCGGTCCCCTGCCTGGTCTGCTCTTGCTATTGCTCTTGCTCGCGCTGCTGCTCTCGATCTTGCTCTTGCTCTTGTTTGCGATGCTGCTCTGATTTAGCTACACTTCAGTCGACTGAATCGACTTTTGGGTCCGTCAATTTTCCGGGGGTGGGGGGGCTCATTGGGTGAAGGAAGAACCACCAGCGGGAGGGGGGCTCACGGAGAGGTAACCCACTATCTATCTTAGGGTTCAAGATGGGGTGGTGGTCGCCATGGTGGCGGGCGTTGGCGGGCGGTGGCGTGGGGATCACGGAGATAAAGCTCGGCACGTGGGGCCTAGAGGGATGGCCGGAGCGGCGGCGGACCGGCGGTGGGGAGTGTTTTCGGGGCGGGCGGGGCGGCGCACTGCCGGCCGCGGGCGGCGGGGGGCTGCTGTTTGGCCGGTGGTGGCTGGCGGCTCAAGGGGGGTGGAGGTTGAAGATGAACCGCATGCCCTTGATTTCATATCCAACGGCTGCAAAATCGACTGACCAGAGATGAAAAAGTCAGTCGACCGATGCGTAGCCTCACCTTGCTAGTGCGTTCGGGCCGACAAAGAAAATTCAGTTTTGACAAAGAAAATTCAGTTTCGGCGCTTAAGTTCAGTTTCGGCGCTTAAGTTCAGCCGGCGCTTAAGTTCAGAGATGAGCGGCTGATGTATTTTACATCTAGCACTTTGTGGTTATGTATTTTACGTCATGTATTGGAGATGCTATTAGAATTCCACTCAGGTTAACGTTGTTCATTGTCTCTCTTGTCTCTGCTTGACCTCGGCGTCGTCCAACTCATCGAGCTGCTCCAACGATGGAACCCTCCATCACAGCGAGCAAGACCTGGCTCCATCTCCGCACGCCTAAGATCTTCTTCCTCCTCGGGACAAAGCAAAGTCAGCCGGAGCATCCTCACCGGCCAACCCAATCGCGCTGAGATCGACATGGCTTCGCCAAAGAGGTTGTACACTTGTTGCATCTCTTTTTTACTCTACATGTTATATATATTGTCCACTGAGCACTCGTAATAACGGGAAATACAATTATTTTATCCTACTATATGACAAGCAGTGAGGTACCAGGCAACTTAGCTATCCGTGATGGACTCTCTTGAACGCCATCATTATTTATCTCTGCGCGTTTGAGCTATGCATTTCTCGATGGGCCTAGGAGTTGAGCTAGTATGGCAATGGCCTAGGTCCAAAGTAATAGAAGTAGCACAAACACATTTTTTTAGTGTAGGATTTTCCTTGCTCAAGCCTGCCTACTAGAAAAGCCAATGCTTGAAAGGAAAAGTGAATGAAAATCATAGGAATTGGAAAGTTTCCTATGGTACTACTTTTCATGAATTTGGTGCAAAGGAATGGAGCAAAGGAAAATTGTAGGATTTGTTCCTTTAGTGTCTCCTTGAAACAAAAACCGTAGGAATTCTAATTTCCACTTCTCCTCCTTTTCATATTCCTATTCATCAAGCACAAGACTAAGAGATAGTAGCATAATAGCATTATAACCATACATTTTCTTGTGGTTTGACTTAATCTCACCATGCTTTTTGGCATCCTGTGATCTTCCAATTGTTGTGAATCAAACACCCAGATTGGCGTAAATCCTGTGTTTTTAAATTCTCTGTTTTGCACGTGCATTCCTATCCGATTCTGTCTATTTCCTATCCCTGCATTGTTAGAATCCTCAAATTCAAACAAGCCCTTACTCAATTACTTCATTACAGATATGTGTCAAAGAAAACCTTGTGTGGTTTGTCCTGCTCCTGTGGCGTTGTGTTCCACCCCAGCTCAGCTGCTCCAACGACGGAAGGGCTCACCACAGCAGGGATCCGCTCTCTAGACTGTCTTTCGCCGCCTCAGAACTTCTTTCCCGTCGCCGGCAGCCACGACAACTGCATTACCATCATCAAGTGAGCAGATGACCTTGAGGACTACACGGGTCCGCAAGAGAGGTCGCACTCTTCCGTGTCTGCTTACGTTATGTGTCGCTTAATATGATGACATGCTACATTATCATCGTGTTCACCTATTAGACTCCGAGTCAGGTCCAAACTAATGCTGAAACTTGAGTATTTAAATGGTTGTGGGGTACATATTGGGGCAGCAATCAGTACTATCTGTCTATTATCTGGTTAATCTCCGGTGTCTACTATGAGTTTCATTTTGGGTGCAAACAAACATTAAAGGAGCCATTATCTGTATTTTTAACTAAAGCTATTATCCGCTCGCTATCATTGGTTTTGGGTCTATCCACAGTTTGCTACCATCACTCTTGCATTTGTGCATGCACTCCTTACATAATCTCACTATGTTTTATTCCTATGCATGCCGCTTATTGTACACAATGGAACTGATCATGTAGAGCAAAACAGACGAGCCTTATGCGTGGCAATAAAATTTCATGCGTACGCTGCTCCATTGTGGGCTAAAGGCAGCCCCCTCCACCCATTTCTAATCGTAATCAAGAGGAAGATAACTGCTACGAGGGGGATTCAAGGAGAAGACCACTCCTATTTACCCCATGAGGTCTTCGCTCTAACTTGGCATGTCGATGTTGGTAATATCATGCATATGGTGCCTTGCATTGCTTATCAGATACATTAAAGATGTCATCCGCCTAGTTTAGACATGCTTTGTGTCAATGCCATCTGCTTAGTTTCTTTATCGTATATGTGAATCATGCAATGCCATCTTGTCTAGCCAGGCATCATATATGTGAATTTTGCAATGCCACCCTGGTTAGCTAGTCATCTTATATGTGAATTATATCATGCCATCATTTTTTATTACGTGTTAAATTTGTCAACAATTTTAGTACATTCAATTACTCTTCACTGCATCAGCCATTCGCACGGTCATGGAAACATCCGGAGTGGAAACAAGGTCTTGAGCAAACAATGCTATCTCGACGGGCGCATGTCTTGCTGGTTACCGATAGCTCCTCGGAGGAGGATTCAGAGATGATGACCACCATATCCCCCGAGGTGCATGCCCTAACTTGGCGAGGTTATGTTGCTCATATCATGCGTATGGTATCTTGCATTGCTATGTCATTTGCTTAGTTTAGACATGCTTTGTGTGAATGCCACCTATTTAGTGTCTAATTACCATATATGTGAATTATGCAATGCCATCTTGTTGCAAGACATTATATATGTGAATTATGCAATGTTATCTTGTTGCAAGGCATTATGTATGTGAATTATGCAATGCCATACTGTTTAGGCAAGCGTCATATATGTGAATTATATCATGCCGTCCTTTTTTTGTATTTCTCATTGCTTTTGTCGACAATGTTTGTATATTCAACTGCTCTTCCTGTGCATCAGCCATTTGAATTGGTGATGGAGAAATCTGGAGTGAAAACAAGGTCTTCAGAGCAGACAATGCTACCTGCCGAAGCAGATATCTTGCTGGTTACAGATAGCTCTTCAGAGGAGGATTCAGAGGCAGATGACCAGTCCTATTATCCCCCTGAGGTGTATGCTCAAACTTGGTAGGGTTATATTACTCATATAATGCATATGTTGTATTGCAATGCTTAGTTTTTACATCATATACACAATGTTGAATGCCATCTCCTTAGTTGACACATCATATATGCGATTGCCCTCTGCTCACTTCCTTAGTATAAAAATCATATATTTGAATTATGTCATGCCATGATGTTTACATAGACAACAAGTATCTGAATTATGGCATGCCAACCCATTTTCTAAAGACATAATATAGTTATATCATCTCATCCTGTTTACATAGTCATCATATTTTAAATTATGTCATTCTATCCGTGAATTATATCATGTCACCATGTTTCCATCTACGGCATGTTTGTGATGTATGGCATGCCAACCACTTTAATAGACACATCGTATAGTTATATCATGTCATCTTGTTTACATAGTCATCATATTTTGAAGTATGTCATTCTATCCTGTTTAGTTAGCCATCATACATGTGAAATTGTGTCATGCTGTCCTGTTTAATTAGCCATCATATATGTGAAATTATGTCCTGCTATTCTGTTTGCTTAGACAACATAAATGTGAATTATTCCATGCCCTATTTTCTTCCCTACTATCCATTGCACCTGCTATCTTACAATGTCTGTACATTCAATTACTTTTCTTGTATATCAGCCATTTCAATTGGAGGGAGTGATGGCAGTATCTGTGGGAGTAAAAGCACGATCTTCAGAAAAGATCGTGCTACCTGTCGATGCAGATAGAACCACGGTTGTACTTGCCCAAGAACCAGCCCCACCACTCATAACCCACACTCATGCAGATTGTACCCCTACCTAGTTGGACAGAGAACTAGCTACACCCCTTCTAACCCCAAACCCAGCAGATAGACACCCAGTTCCCGTTGACACAGCACCGTCTCCACCATAGAGCACCTAAACACGAGCAGTTAGTAAGGCAACTGCAGTGCCCAAATCATGAGGACCACCACTCCGAACCCGAAGTCAACGCTTAAAGCAGAAGAAGAATTGTTCTCGTGTCGGGTTCCGTAGCTATGGTTCATACTACTTTGCTCTTGCATCATCAGTATTCATTGATACCAACCAATTTCAAATTTGAAGGATGCAATTGAAACTCCAATGGCGCAATGTGTATGTTTTAAACATGTTTCTTCAACGTGTTTGGCTGTTTGCTGTTGTAACTTGCTCTATGTTGATTTCAGTTTCAATTGAATAAAAAGTTATGTTCTCATGCCATGCACATTACAAGTGTTATTATTGTTGTGTAGTGTCCCACACTTATACTCTGTCTATGCTGCTTTGTCTTAAATAGATATGATTCGAACTGTATCTATCTTGATTTGGCAACATAAACTAGAATGATATAGACCATACAGTGACCATACTACATAGATATATGTTTGTTTCATGCTATTATCCTGACCACCTTACTACTGAACTGGTTTACCAAAATGAGTTTCATATCCTACATTGTAAACCTGAGATGTGTTTGTTTATTTCTCTTTTAGAACGCAGATAAAATATTGGAGAAGAGTACCCTATTATGCAATGGTAAAGGAAGTAACGCAGATAAGGTTCAAGATAGTGAGACATCCCTGTTGGTCTCCAAGAAAGCTGATAAAAACTATATTGAAGACAGGTTTTTGGGGGGGGGGGGGGGGTGGGGGGCGGTGTGTTGGGTGTGGGTAGCGCCTCTCATTCAGTAAATATATGGGCTTTTGAATTGATTTTACTATTTACTAGTGTGGATGGGCTGTTTTGTCTTGGGCCCAGAGAAACAACTACTACTAGTACAAAGTGGAGACACTCTGAGCCTACCCGGAAAAACAATTACTACTAGTACAGTGGAGACACTCTACCGCTTGGGCTCCTCCTAGGTCATTGAAAGCGTCTCCCTCTCTTTGAATGCCGTTATACTTTTGTTCACCGACATGCGGGCCATGCAGTGCGCGGGCCCAAATGCCATCCACCAAATTAGAAGGTAGTATGCAGGCGGAGAGTCACCCCGGTCATAGTGCGGCAGTAACGAGCCGTCGTATCACAAAACCCCACCTCCCCGCAGTCTAAGTTTGACGGATGAAGCAACCAACATTTCACTCTTCGCCGAATCCCCTTATCCTCACCGTCTTCAAGAAAGGCAACACTCGCATCTGCCACTGTTCTTCTCTCCGAACGAAGGGAAGATAAGCAGATCCGTGATGTTGGTATATTTTTGTTCAAAGAAAAAAACAGAACTTCTGCGAAGCAGTAACCGATCCTCACTCTCTTTTTTGTTTCATTGTCATTGCAATTGTGTTTTCCTTTCAGTGGTCTCCTAGTATTCGTCAGTTTCATGATGGACCAAGGAGAACCAGGCAAAAATCTGCCGATATTGGCGCAGATGCGGGAGGCTGATCCCCATGAGACAGAGAGCTCCAAGAAGATGGAGGCAACCACCAAGTTGACCACAGATACGCTCACGGCCACTACTGAGATGGTCAACGCCCCGTTTGAGGTTACAGCCCCCGTGGCACTGCAGGAGCAGTTTTCCCCCTTCGAGGATGTGTCCCCCCCCCCCCTGAGCTGCCCAAGGTGATTTCCTTCTTTGCCGATCTCGATTGTGGTTTTTCATCTGAGTATGTGGTGATTTTTGAGATAAGGAAGTATGTGGTGATTAATAATGCAAAATTTTATTAGCTTCGATGCCATGCTATACATAGTGGTTTAAATAACTTGTGTTTCTTATCTTTGAAAAGTAATTCAGAATTTGTTTCTGTTTCAATTAGAGCCCTGATGCAGACAAGGATTGTGTGGTTGTACATGTCACTCGCTGTGAGGCGGACGACCTGAATATACACACTGGGAAAACAGAGTTCTTAGGTTGTTGGATCCTGGAAGCCATTTGCGGTTATACCAATGAACAGTTGTATTCCAGCCTCACTGTTGTCAGGCGTGTTGTCCAGGCTGTACTGAAGCACAAGAAGTTCAAAGCTACTCCTTCATTTGTGAGGCATACTGTTCTTGTCAAGCTTACGCAGGAAGATGACGTGGCATGCCTCCACAAACAAGTTTATCAGTGGCAAGGCCACAAGGTCGTCTTCATGAAGGTTCACAGGATTGAGCTGCTACGGGACGTCCTCGATGATGTTCATGGCAAGGTCCGTCTTGTGTCCAGCCCAAATTAGATCGAGGCATGAAATCGTTGCCCCAGCTAGTGTTTAATAGTAGTTTGGATTGTGTCTAATTATCCGAACCTTGCCTGTTATCGACCCCTTTGGGGCTAGTACTCTGTTTGAATCCGTCTATGGGAACTGCTGATGCTTTTGTGTGCCCGTGAATCATGTGAGAACCATCGTAATTGTTGCCGAAACAGATGTGTCCTCACTAGTTTTTTCATGAATATGGCATGGTAAGACATAAGTTGTCACGGTTTATCATACGAGCAGTGTGTGTTTTGATGAAATAGAGCACTCGTTCGAGAACCGTGCGCCGACGTCTACATAAGTACTTGTAAACACTGTTGGTGCTACCCCACTTGTAAGCAATTGTGCAAAACACGGCACATTGGCTCAGCTCGCTTCAACACTAGGCTATCGACCAGCTAACAATCAACAATCTGATGTCTGACATATAAGCAACTATGTATCTTGTTACAGTGGTTCATGAAGTTAATTGAGGCCATAGTGTAATAAATTCCAAACATTCACACGCTAGTCCAGCGCTCATGTGGAACACTCACATTAAACTCGTCTTCATTAAAAACTTGAAAAGCATAAGTTAAGCAATTTTATACATCTCAATGATTCATAGAACATAACAAACATATACTAGTTCACAGCAAAAGACAAAGTTGTGAGAAGGTTTACAAATCAGGAAAAAACAAGCAAGGCTTCTCTGGGCAAAGGGCCTCCCGGCAGGCTTAAATTTCCGGGAGTTCACTCTGGTTTTTTCTCGTTGCCATCATCCAGGGTTAGGTTCTCTCATTCCAGAATAACCAATTATAACTGTGGTCTTAGCTGGAATGCTGAATCAACCATGCAATTATCTTGACCAGCTGAAATGCTTGTGCATTCCACTAAATTTAAGCACCGCTATTTGCAGAAATAAGGCACCACAATGCCTCTTGTCCACGCACCTGTCCAAAAACCGCCGAGCAGCCATGCCGGCTAGTCCTCGGTCCATGGATGAACTGGTAGAAAGTGCATTCCGAACTAGGATGCGATTGTTTTCGCTCGTCCACCTGCCGCAATCGTGAAGTAAAACGTATGAATCAACTTCTTTTAGAGTGCGTTGGTCATTCTACCTTAGTTACTACCAATGTAGGGATACCTTGAAGACGGGAGGTTAGATGACGACAACGAGGGATAGCCATCTCATTTTGCGCAGTTGTACTAAAACTGAGGTGTGTGCTTTTGATTGCGCGGATAGAAACGATACGGAGTTAGACATCCCGAAACGATATGGAGACAGACATCCCTGTTTGCGCAAATACGAAATACAGTTATTTAAACAGTGGCAGATATTACTACTTTCCCCTATTTCCTCTTAGAACCAAGTCCTAGATTCATGCTACAGCTTTCCCACTTTCTTCCCTGTTTGAACCAACGCTTGGAGTCGACTGTATGAACTAGCTTTACTTCTAATAATAGTAGAAGTCTAGGTGGCTTTGGAATAGCGGACGGAAGTAGAAAAGGATCCACACGAAGGGAGTTGGGGCAGTAGAGCAAGGCAGGTTTCGAAGGAATATATACCTGAGGGTTGTCGGCATGTGGAAAAGACAGCGTCGAGAGGCCGCATCTTGGCCACAATACCGCAGGGAGAAAAGAAGGGGTCGAAGGCCCTCCCAAGCCGGCGCTCTCTCGGAGAGAACGACACGGCCGCCGATTGGACGCGTGGGCAGCCGTTGGTCTCCTCCCTCGCCGGCCGACGATAGCGTGAACGATGCACCTACACCCCTGCCCCGGTCGAGGTTGTCCGGCCGGATTTGTGACCAGCCGTGAGCTGAGAGAGAGTGTGGCCACCTATGTATTGCTTAGATCTGGAGAGCATGAGAGAGTGAACGAGAGGAACCCTAGTAAAGCAAGCGATAAGGCTCCTGCTTTTATATATAGTGGAGTGATTTTGTTGTACCAGCTTCAAAAAAAATGCGCTCCTACATGTACCCGCGAGTGGGTGTGAGAGAACTATTGCGTGCGTGCACCGCTTCTCTTCACGAGAGTAAAATATACTATGCCCAAAGAATGCTCGCCGCAAGAGTAATAGTATAAGTGTGTGACGTGTGAGCTAAAATAAAATGTGCGCGCCGTCTTTTGTTTTTTAGAAGTTCTGAGGGTAGGGTGTGAAGAGCACATATGTGCGTGACGTCTACCTGCAGATAGACGGTGGGTGCGACGTGCGAGTCTGCGAGAGGACTCGGGAGAGTCGTGACTCGTGAGGGTGCGTGTGCGTGAGAGAGAGGGGGCACGTATCAATGCAATGCATGTGTCCGTAAATCATTATACGACAAACGTTCGCCACAAGCCTTTTCCTGACGAACACCGTAAGAACCGTTAGATCGGCATCCGACAGTGTCAGTTTTGCCATGTCATTTAACAGAACAGCCACTCCTCCTACACACAAATCTTCCACGTGAGTGTTAGCAACTGCCGTATGCTCCCTCTGTTCCGAAATGCAGTGCATATAACTTTATTGAAAATTCGAACCTCGCAAACTTTTACCGAGTTTTCGTGTACCAAATTGCACATGTTGAATACCATGTATATATCATTTCATTCATCTTCGAGAGGGTAATCAGAAGATGGGTGAGGAGTCTACAAAGAAAGACCATCGTATCACCCGCAACAATTTCAAGCATCCTTTAGTGTCGAGGAATATCATAAGAACTCTATATGATATGATTTTTATAGGATTTTTCCTTTAGAGCCAATTGGTTCATAGGAATAGATTCATATACTCCACATTTCAAAGGAAATAAACATGATATCATTTATATAGCTTTAGAGCCACTTGGTTCATATGAATGGATTCCTATACTCCCTTAGTTTCAAAGGAAAATAAACATTAGCGTATATTCAATAGAAAAGTTCCTATGATATGAACCAAATTACATCTCTTTTCTAATCCCTTCTCATAGGAATTGAGATACATGTCATCTCTAGATTCAATAGAAAAGTTCCTATGATGTGAACCAAATGACATCTCTTTTCCAATCCCTACTCATAGGAATTGAGATGCTCCATGTCATCTCTTTCCCTACAACTTCCATGTATACATGTTCTATTCCTAAATAGATAGTACAACCCACTAGTACCTTTTTTCCAAAACATGCAACTATGGCACACGAACTATATAGTGTGCCAATAACTTTGAAAGATGGTCATTTGGATGAAGCTAACCCGACAAAGGTCAGTAGATAGGCAAATCTGAGCACTCTTGGCGTTGGATATCATCAACATTCCACCAGATCTGCCACATGTACAATTTAAAAGACTCCATGGTTGAACTTAAGCATAATGCACAAACCTCGTAACACAAGCACTTCTCCTTTGTTCTAGAATCTTACAGATCATAATTGATTACTTTTTCTAAATGAATTGCCATTATTTGTTTTTTACTTTATGATTTACAATGCACAACCCCATGAATCTTAACATTTTTATAAAACTAATTGATTTTGAATGAGATGAACTATAAGAACGAAACGAACATCTACATCATGCATATATGACTAAAAGCTTTACATGCTATAGTGTGTATTTATTCATAATTTGGATTCGAAATCTCATGCATTCAATACATGTGTACCTTACTAGTTTTGAGTAGAGTAGCAAATTTCACGCGGCCCCGGGTATATCAAAATGCAGGGCCCATGCATCATTGCCTTTCGGTCGAACCTACGTCCACAATTTTTTGTACGTACTATATCTGCACTGGTCCTCGAACCCAAAATGCTGCCTCGTTCCCATAAAACCAAGCGGCCCACACATATTTAAGACGTCGACTCGAACACGTTTACTACAACGTGTCCCCGCACGCCGTAGTACTCCTACAAACCCTACCGCCGCACTCATCATCGGTTTTCTTCAAGAGGACGAGGGAGAAGCCGATTTGTAGTGGAGGCGCTTTCAAAAAAAGGATCTCAGAGTGGAGACCCCTACCTAGGGTGCCCTAGGTAATCGCCGCCGCATCATTGTTTTCTCTTTTATTTATGCTCTTGCGCCCTAGAGTGAAATGATGGTTGCTTCGTCTGCAGCTTAATGCGGAAAGGTGGGGCTTTGTGATTTGACCCCTCATCGCTCATTTTCTACTCTTGTGGCGCTTCTGACCGGGGTGCCTCCAATTCCAACCGCTGCTCGAACTGTAATTTGGTGCATCGCACGTGGAACAAGACGGTGGATGAGCCACATGTCCGCCAAAGGGGTCTGTTAAGTGTGTCGCCATTTCGTGTGTGGATCGACCACTTGAGTTGCTACGCCAACACGACGGCAGAGCAGCCTACCACTTGGTTTTGCTCCTTGGTGAATCCCGACTATATTGATCAAAAAGATACGTCTTTGAACTACCCTCTCCGTCTTGGTTTTTTTGTTTTTAGGCGTCTCGGTTTATAGGGCCTGCACGTAGTTCTAGGTCATCCATTTGACTAACTAAATATGAGTTACTATGTCACAAAAAGTATATCATTGGATTCTGAAGCGGATGTAGTTGTATTTAAAAGTCGAGGGCGGGGCTTTTCCTGCGCGGTAGGCGGGGCAGTTACGCCTAGTTGGTTCGACAGAGATGCGAGAAGACGAGGGTGTAGGCTGCTGCAAACATAGGGTCGTGTGATTTGACAGTGAGTTACTGCTGGACAGGTGGGGCCCCGTGATTTGAATTGCCATTATCATTTTAACTGCGGAGCTACGACCGGCGTGAGTCTCCCGATTCCTGACCACCTCCATACAGGTGCCTCTCCCAATGCTCCACCATGCAGTAGAGGATGGCTCTTGCATGAGAGCCCACTTCTCCACTTTTTCCTTGCCTCTCTTTCCTCCACATATGAAAAAATGCCATGTAAAGCGCACTATTGTACTACTTTTACTTGCTCCTACAGGTGCTTAAGCTTGCCACATAGGCATAAAGTCTGATGTGGCAAGTTAATAAAGAAGAGAGAGACTAGTTTGGTGACCCAAGGAAGAAACACTGTTAAGCACGTGTACCTAGGTGAAAAGACAATTTTGAGTCTATAGCTAATTAAATGAAGCAAACTTAGCAACACCATTTCATTGGAAGAGGTCACTCCTTGGCAAATGCAATAAACACTAGTACTACACATGTCCCATAATATAAGAACGTTTTGGCACTACACTAGTGTAAAACGTTCTTATATTATGGGACGGAAAATCTGAAAGAAAGAGATAGAGAGGAGTAAATAAATAAATACACTTATAGCCAACCTTATAGCCAAAACCTTGTTGTAGTATGAGTGACTAAGTGATGACTATGTATGACATGCCAACATCAGATAGCCTAACGCACCGATCTCAGATCCAAGGGCTCTCGGAAGCCCGTATCATCGGAGAATGGAAAGCCACTACCCTGCCGTTCGCACACTGGTAGTTCGCTCCTACTCGTCCCCGCACGTCCTTCAATACTATGGCGGCTCGCTCCTAGTCGTCCCGTCCATTCACATTACGGCAGTTCCACTAATCCTAACCCTCCTCCCAAATCCAGGGCGTCCCAAATCTCCACGATCGGCAGTGAGTACAAGGTTAGAACCATCACCGGCGATGAGTTCGACGTCATCTACACCCGTTCTTCCGCGACAGTGAAAGGATGCCTTTCTCGCTTCAGACGCATGTTCGAAAACTGAGATGATGAGTGGGTCGCTGGGCTAGATGTTGAGTACACCACAGTCCTGGGACGAGAGAAGGATCTAAAGGACGAAGAGAGGAATAAGCCCGCTGTGATGTAGGTTTGCATACATAACGTTTGCTTGGTCTACCACATATGCCATGCCGAGGTTGAGTGCCAGGATTTTAAGAACTTCCTCAAGGACAAAACAGTGAAATTCGTTACTGTAGACTTTAAGAACGACGAAGAAGTCACAGGTCGGATAGGCCTCGTTGTAGGCAACCCTTCGACCTCCGGAAGAATCACCGTGCCCTCTCGCCACCTTCAATGCGACCACTGGCAGGAGCCATGGTTCATCCTTCGTACGGTAAACTGGAACCTCATTACACGTTTCATTGTCATGCATGGCAGCAGAATGTACTAGATATAGACCACATCCACTATGCTTCAATGGATGGCTACCTTTGTTTCCATATCTACAAGGGTTGGATGAAGAGCAACAGCCAAGTGTGCGGTTCAAGCAAAGAAGTATCGGCCAAGAGGAAGAGGGACAAGGACGCAGTCGAGGACATGGACGAGGACTCCGAGTAAGGTGGCAATGTCGTTGCTCATGGTGGTTATAAACGTCTAATGCAGTGTCTACCGGATTAGTTGCATAGTTTAATTTCAGGTGTGCTTAGTTTGATTTGAGGGGTGTGTTGTGCTGAGCCCCAGCAGAACTACTTTATGTTTCTTCTTGTTACTTTAACTCTTCAGTATGTACATACTACTAGTATTTATTTAATAGAATTTAGCACCCCAATTAAGCACGTACTAGCTTTTTTAATAGTACTATATGCATAATTTGGCGACGAGCGCTCTATATGTACCACCTTTTTTAATTTCAATGTTTGCTCCATGGCGCAATCCATCGATAGCACTACTGTACAAAAGTATACATTTTTTAAAAGGCTAGAGTACCGTTCATCACATATATAGCCAGTTAAATTCTCAACCTAGAACGACGTGCATGCCATGTAGTAAACCGATACGGAGGAAGTATAGTAAAAATGAGGTGATTTTACCGAGCGATCAATGGGGAGCATGGCACATCATGCAAGACCACGTGTCATGATGTACCAAGGCGATGCGTGTCCCTCTTGAGGCGAAGCAATACTACGTGGTTTGAGATGATGGTGAACCGAAGTGTGAAATAATGGTTGCTTCGTCTGTCTAGGAAGGTGCGGCATTGTGATTTGACGCCTCATTGCTCATTACTACTCTTCGGCCAAGACGAGTGGGGTCGTCCCCCTACTATTCTGCCTTTGTTATTTGGTGCTGACACGTCGACCCGGTTGCTATATGTCCCACATGTCGGCGACAGGAAGTACAAAATTCATGAAAGGGAGCGTCGATGGAGGAGTATACTACATAATTCATGAAAGGGAGCGACTTAGTTTTGGAAAAATATGTTTTTACGGAGTACGTACCCACTAGGGTTTATAGGACTCATCTAAAAAACATTCGTTCTTCCATTTGATAAGTCTCAATTCTACTATACTAGTAGTAGTACCATTACATGTTGGATTTCGAGGTGCGTTAGATCACCCGACGCAAGCAGTGTCAAGAGGAAACTAACCAATGCATGTACAATTTAAGGGAAATTTAGTGGTCATTCATGCATTCGTTCTAATTAATGCATCGGTAAACATAACTTCTTGAGAAAAACGAGCGTACTAATTACTTGTGCAAACTACAAAATTAATTCGACCACTCACCGTCTACCTTGGTTGGAGAGATTTTGAAACTGAGCCATAAACTGGAAAGGAGGAGTAGTAACTTTTGTCTCGATTACTATTTGTGGCCTTGTATAGATGCAAAATGTACTTTTTATAGTGGCCTTGTATAAGTAAATGGAGGAGTACTAACCAAAGTACGTGAAATGCAGACAAGGAGTAAACGGAGGGAGTAGTAAAATTTTCTCCTCGTCCTGCGAGCCACCGCGCGCGTGGGCGAGGGAGCGGGCGTAAGGCGTAGTAAGCAAGCTTCACCTCATCCTGCGAGCCACCGTGCCCGTGGGCGGGGGAGACGGCGTACTAAGCAAGCTTCTCCTCGTTCTGCGAGTTGACGGGACACATCAAAAGTACTCCAAAGGTATAGAGCCTTGCCTCTAAGGTAGGCCCCACAAGGTTTGCCTCTTTTTTTAATTTAACATAACGCGTCAAGTCGCAATTTGTTTGTTCACCCGTGGTAGACGATCCTCCCTCCACCAATGTAGCGACCCGACCCGAATGGATCAAGTCTCTGTGCTTAAGTGTCCTCCCTGGATCGGTATGCTGACACACACAGTACTAGAGGATTTATAACAGAGGTAAATCACATGTATAAAGTAACGTAAATACTATTACCTCAATCCAAAATTGCGGAAATAACAACGTTGTCAATTCCCATCAAACACCAACGGCAAAGTTGAGTGTAGAAATCGTAACCCTAACGTATCACTTACTCGTCGTAAGATCCTGCAACATGAGATGTTACAGCCACAAAGGGTCGGTACATTGAATGTACTGGCAAATTCACACTGTAGAGCAATGCTGAAATATGGCTATCACTACATGCATATATGGCTGGTAGAAAAGCTCTATGGTTATAAGGTTTTGCGTAAAGCCAATTTTTCCCTACTGCAAAGGAATATATTTTATTTAACTATCATGGTGGTTGTTAAACATTGAGAATGGTTGACAGCATTCTCAATCCCAATTAAGCATCATCATTAAAACCCAACAAATTATTTAAGTAACGTGATGAGATTCACATGATATCCAAGTACTAGATCCTCAAAACGTCCATAACCGGGGACACGGCTAATCATGATTAGTTTGTACACTCTGCAGAGGTTTGGCACTTTTCCCCACAAGACTCGATCGCCTCCATTGGATTTCTCGCACTACATGATGTTTGAGAAACGGATGACCGAGACATAGTCTTTCAGAAGCGCTAGCACCTTACGATGGATAGACCGGTACACCTACTTTCCCCTACATCTGCTAGTCTACCCTGTAAGAGTTCGCACGACTTAATCAACTATGCCAGAGCCCATAATGGCTTGTGGCTGCACACGGAAGTTTCTAGTATGAATAATCTTATGATCCCTTTGAGCCTGGGTGGCGGTCCAAAAGAAACAGGCAAGTCCTGGAATAACTAGGTACCTCAATCCACCCAGATTGTATTAATGTTGCCACCTTAAATAAACCATTAATTAACAATCTCACATCTGTGATGGAAAATCACTCACCCAATCCACGTCTACTTGCATAGAATGGCAAAATAAGCAAACGTAGAAGTAACTCCCAAGGGTTTGATAATAAAACAGGTAATAGGTACTACCTCAATCTACTTCCCATCCCACAATTTAATTAGATCCTAATCATGCAAATGTTTGAGGATTGATCTAATGCACAAAACTGGGTAGTAAAGAGGTATGATCAAAGTGTGAACTTGCCTGCAATGTTGATGAAGATGATTTGAACTCAAAACTCTTGATAGTTCTACTCGTCACACTCCGGTCAATCTATCATAAGCAAGCAATAGTAACCACACATAAGCAATCACTCAAAAGATTAGAAAGAACGAAGAAGACGATTCAGAAAACATCAAAACCAAGAAAATAACTCTTGCAACATAGAACAATTTCTAACAATACCAAAATTATGTGAATTTGGCCTTATCAGAAAGTTTGGGTCAAGAGCTTTGATTTGCAAAAATATTCAATTAAATCGGAGTTACGAAACTCAAGTTATGATCAAACGAAGTTCAAATTCAAATCTGATCTAATTTAAATTTTAAACTTTCAAAAACATGTTTGAGTTGGATTACTGGATAGAGGAGATCGTAACGAAGAAGTGGGCGTTGGTTTCATCTAATTTGGATGAACGAGTAAAAAGTTATGGCTATTTGAAAAATCAGGGCCAAGCTGTTTTACGAATGAAAAAATAGCTATGGCTAAGGTCTAATGTATAAATACGTAGGCTAATTGATAATCTAATTATTCTATCGTATTAGTCTAAAAATAATAAACTACGGAAGTATAAGAAGAAAAAAAACAAAGAAAGATACCTTTATAAGGCAGAGAAAAGACGACTTTGGAGAGAAGAGACAATTTCCAGAAGTCGCGCTGGAGAGGAGAAATATATTTTCTTAAATGAATCTAGTCAAACCAAAATATTGATTTAACCCGAATCAGATGATTTTTGGAGGCTCTATGGGTCTATATTTATAGGTGGAAAAGAGGTTTAGGGGTCAAAATCTAGGCAATGTGGGACTAAACATAGACGAAAATATACGAAACAGAGATGGGAGGTGCGCCATGGGCCAAAAAGGCCTTTAGGCGGTTCGGCCGGCTGCGCACACTGTAAATTTTTTTTTTAGCAATAGAAAAGAAAAAGAAAAACTATGGAAAAAAATATGGGGAAGGAATATGGGCCGCTGGGCCTGGCCCATATATTATATAGAAAAAGAAAAGATGGGGCGCCCGCTGGTACTATGATGCGCACGTCGGCGATAGTTAGTTTCAGGCGCGCATGCAGTTTTTGTTATTTGTTTTTTTAAACAGAAAGTGATAAACTAAAAAACGAAAATGAAACTAAAATTTTATATAGGCATATTATATATCAAACTTTTAAGAAAAAAATTTCCTACAAGCTGAACATTTTTATGGAGTCGAATAAAATACACACAAATTCAAATAAAGCAAAGAGTGCTTGTGCCCTAGTAAAATCCAGTAAAAATCATTTTAAAAATACCAAAATTAATTCAAATTTATTTCTATCCAATTTTCTGATGTAGGGAATTATGTTACCCTATTTTCCATATATTTTATTTTTGGAGAAAAATAATTTGAATAAAACTCAAATAACTCCAAATTGAAAAATAAATTCAAAAGAACTTTGAATTTAATTCTTTGAAACTCCCAACTCATATTTCATATGTTTTGAAGAAGTCATTTTATCTTCGCTCATGAAAATCATTGAGTTGCATAAAGTTCCTGGGTTGGAAATATTTTACAAATGAAATTCAAATATTTTCAACACCCCTTGTCATTTAAATAAATGGAAGAAGTCATGTCATCTTCTCTCCAGGGTTTTGTGGTGAAAAGAATTTGAATTCACGGAGATCACGAATGCAAAATGAAGGTTCCCTCTCATTTAACTTTCAAAAAAAAATTCAAATGTCACTCAACTTCACACAATCAATCAAACAATCAATCATAACTATCTATTTGTTTATAACATTCCAAAATTTAGAATTTTGGGATGTTACAAACCTACCACTTTAAGATGAATCTCGTCCTCGAGATTCGGAGAGGCTAGCAAGAAATAGGTTAGGGTAGGGGTCTTCAAAATCCATCGATCGTCTCCGGGGTCTCGGGTGCTACCACCCTTAGAAGCATTGTTAAGGTTCCATCAATAACTCATATACTCCATCCTTATTGTTGACAGCTTCGGTCTTCCCAGATCTCGGGAAATTCCATCTCTGGACTCTTCCGGTAGCGGCATAACCTTTTCCTCAATTCTTTTGTCCTTTTTCCTCTTGGTACGGTTATTCTGAGACTGGGTCTTCTTAGCTGACGGGTCTGGCGCCAATACTAATCAGCTATCGATATCTCATGGTGGTCAACAATTTATGGTTTCTCCTGCAGAAAACAGGTCTGGGTTGAACCTCACCGTATATCCTACGATTGGCAACAGTTGATGTGTACAAGGGAAAATACTTATACCATTCTAAGGTTCAAACAAAGTTTTGATTGTCGTCTCTCTACTATAGGTAAGTCACTCAGATTTATCATCCCATATAGCAAGGCGAATAATAAGACTAAGTCGGTATGGTGATCAATCCATCCCGCACCCAAATCATTACCTTGTACATGGTTTAGCGAATCTCGCATTCTAACACTCGGTCATCCTCACAAGCATTGCAGAATTTCTCTTGTCGATGAACCAAGGTTGGATAAATCCATTGATTCTGCAAGCCAAACAAACATCTATCGTTCCCTTCACAACTCTCAGGTTTTGCGTTACTCCTATAAAATCGTCGGTTGACAAAGGCATATCCTCTTCTTCCAGGATTTCTCCTTCAACAAGAGTGTGCTTGCTTCTCGGCAGGT
This sequence comes from Aegilops bicornis, assembly GCA_021605145.1. Lineage (NCBI taxonomy): Eukaryota > Viridiplantae > Streptophyta > Magnoliopsida > Poales > Poaceae > Aegilops > Aegilops bicornis. The sequence goes on along the minus strand of CM038670.1, from coordinate 572,583,309 downwards.
CCTGGGGCCTGTGGGTTATGGCCCATCTCTTCACTTGTAGTCCTTGAACTTATCATCGGGCCACTGATCATTATTCCAACTTCCAACTTCCTAGTGTTCTTAAATCCATCCAATTGTATTGTCTCCCTTCCTTCTATTGGCACCAAACTAGGACATGATTTCTCAGACTCATCATGGAATTTCCATTGATCCATATTTCCAACCTCATACCTCCTTTATATCCAATAGCAATTCATCTCTTCATCCTCGTGGGATATCCCACATACCGAGATAAAACTTATACTTATGAAGTACATACTACACTTCGTGGAACATCATTATCCTTTCCAGGGTCAAGCGTCCTTACAGGGGAATATTGGCCATCTCTGTATGGCACTTCTTCAACTGGGAAACGTGAAACACATCATGAACTCCTGACAGTCCTTCGGGTGACTCCAACTTGTTGGCCACTTCTCCCATACGCTCCAAAACTCGGTATGGTCCTACTAATATCGGGGCTAACTTTCCCTTAACTCCAAATTGTTTAACTCCTCACAGAGGGGACACATGAAGACATGCTCTGTCTTCAATTTCATAGACTTCCTCCTTGCGTTTTTGAGTCTGCATAACTCTTCTGCGTGGACTGAGCTACCTTCAGTTTATCTCGAATCAACTTAACATTCTCTTCTGACTCCTTGATCATATTTAGTCCAAACAACTGACGGTCTCCAACTTCATCCCACATCAACGGTGTCTGGCTCCTTCTCCCATACAAAGCTTCAAAAGGGGCCATCTTCAAACTGACTTGGTAGCTGTTGTTGAATGAGAACTCCGCGTAAGGTAGATTATCATCCTTACTAGTTCCATAATCTAGCACACAAGTTCTCAACATGTCCTCCAGAATCTGATTGACTCTCTCGGTCTATCCATCTGTCTATGGATGAAAGGCTGTACTGAACTCTAGCCTAGTACCCAAAGTGCCGTGCAGTGATTCCAAAACTTTGAGGTAAATTGTGTTCCTCTATCCGACACGATGGTCCTCGGAACTCCATGCGCATATACAATCCTGGTCAAATATATCTTGGCCAACTTCGCACTTGTATAGGTGGTTTTCACCGATAAAGCGAGCCACTTTGGTCAAGCGAATCAACTACTACCCAGATAGAATCATATCCCGTTTGGGTTCTGGGAAATCCGGTAATGAAATCCATGCCAAGCTTATCCTACTTCCATTCGTTTATCGGCATCGGCTGTAGTAATCCTGCTGACTTCTGAAGCTCTGCTCTTACTCTCTCTGGCATACATCACCTACGACTACATACTCCGCAATATCCTTCTTCATACCAGTCCACCAGAAATGCTGCTTCAAATCCAAATACATCTTGGTGTTTCCAGGGCGAATCGCGAGTATGGTGAGTCATGAGCCTCCTGAAGTATTAACTTCCTGATCTTTGCATTATTGGGCACATTTACATGGTCCTCTAATCATAAGGTGTCGTGCTCATCCTTACGAAAACCTTTGGCCTTTCCTTTGCTCATCCTCTCTTTTACCTCAGCAATCTCTTTGTCATCCTTCTGAGCTTCACGGATCTTTCTCAACAATGTATACTGAACTTTCATTACTGCAACAAAACCTTTGGGAACAATCTCCAACCGAAGTTCCCTGAGATCCTCGGCTAACTCCTTGGTAATCCTCTGATTATGAGGGTATTCGTCCTTGTTTTCTTTATGGTTGTGTCCAACAAAGATTGTATGCACAAGGTTTCTTCATATCCTTTCCATAAGGCCTCAATTTCTAGGACACAAGCCAAGACTTTAACAAAGTCCACTTAAATTCCTTCCAAGTGGTTACTCCCTGCCATCCATTGATGGTTTGTTACATCCTCCACCAGGTAGCAGCACCTCTTTCAAAGAACGGAAGAGCATGCTGGGCCATATCCTTTCTGACTATAGGGTTATTCTTCATGTGATCCTCCATGTTCTGAATCCATTGGTCTGTCTCCAATTGACTCATTGGTCCAGACAAATACAAGCTCATCCCCATTCATCCTCTATGGGGTCCATGGGTTTTGGGGTGGGATAAGAGAGATAGAGAAGGATACACACAATACAAACAAGTGTTTTGAAAAGACAGATTTTATTTGTGGCTGTCAGAAAAAAAACAAACAAATGACAGCTCACAAACGTCGCATCTAACGCGGGTATATAGTAGGGGTTTGGGCTTCTAATGGTCAATAAATCTTCAAAGTCATCAAACTCTTCGATTCTTGTTCATGTCTCCGATGGCTTTTTCCGATCATGCTTGTCCTTCTCAAGTTCTTTTGCCAGATCATCTCTGTTGACATGACGTCTCTCGTGACGTCTTTTAATATTTCTAGAGTTGCGTTCCAAACTTCTGGGTTTCAACATCGTTGGCATGATCCATGGTCCTACTGTCCTTCAGTTCCTGACGAATCTTTGATGTCTCAAGGTTTTGCTCCTCTAGCTTGGCTACTTTCAGCTTCTGGGTCCTGAGTTCTTCACGAAACGCTTCCTTATCAAATACTGCTTCTGCAGGTCCATCTTAAACTTCCTGATGTAATATTCCAGATCCTGGTGAATACACCAGCTAAGGTTAACACTTCATCTTGCTGATAGATGTTCCGTAAGCCTTCTTGTAATCCAATCCTTCCAAAGAAATGCATGCTTAACTCAGCACGGCGACAATAGCATAAGTGGGAGATAACATCATGGATAGTGGTGTTTCTGCTCTTTTCATTTCCATGAGTTATCATTCCATAGTTGATATCTCCTGCTTTAGGCTTTCTTGACAAAACTTTGAGTTCTATGCTCCATGTTCCGGTCTTTCTCCGATACACCTGGATCTCGGGTATTGACAGCTTCCATAGTCTGCCCGGTTCCATAAGGGTAGCCTTCCTAGGTCATACTAAATCTGGAAATTATTCATATCCCTCAAATTCTCCTAGTCTTCAGAGTCTTCAACAGTTGTAGTTTCCATTATCATAATGTATGGTAAAATCCTCTTCATTCCAAAGTAGTCTTAGTTGTCCGATATCTAGTACTTCTTGGAGTGGTCTCATCAGCCGAATATTCACGTGGTCAAAAGGGGAAAGGGATATGGTCTCACTAAAAGGGAATATTTGAATAAACTCAGAAGAGAAGAGAGATAAAAGATCTTTTTGAAAAGAAAGTTGTAAAGGAAATCTTTCCTATGGGCTTGCCAGTTTCTAGGGTCACGTCCTACAGTCAACATGTGATCTGATACCATCTTGTAGCGACCCGACCCGAATGGATCAAGTCTCTGTGCTTAAGTGTCACCCCTGGATCGGTATCTTTGACACAGTACTCGAGGATTTATAACAGAGGTAAATCACATGTATAAAGTAAGGTAAATACTATTACCTCAATCCAAAATAGCGCAAGTAACAAGGTTGTGGATTCCCATCAAACACCAACGGCAAAGTTGAGTGTAGAAATCGTAACCCTAACGTATCACTTACTGTCAGAAGATCCTCGCAACATGAGATGTTGCAGCCACAAAAAGGGTCAAGACATTGAATGTCTTGGCAAATTCACAATCAGAGAGCAATGCTGAAATATGGCTATCACTACATGCATATATGGCTGGTGGAAAAGCTCTATGGTTATAAGGTTTTGCATAAAGCCAATTTTTCCCTACTGCAAAGGAATATATTTTATTTAACTATCATGGTGGTTGTTAAACATTGAGAATGATTTACAGCATTCTCAATCCCAATTAAGCATCATCATTAAAACCCAACAAATTATTTAAGTAACGTGATGAGATTCACATGATATCCAAGTACTAGATACTCAAAACGTCCATAACCGGGGACACGGCTAATCATGATTAGTTTGTACACTCTGCAGAGGTTTGCGCACTTTTCCCCACAAGACTCGATCGCCTCCGTTGGATTTCTTGCACTACATGATGTTTGAGAAACGGATGACCGAGACATAGTCTTTCAGAAGCGCTAGCACCTTACGATGGATAGACCGGTACACCTACTTTCCCCTACATCTGCTAGTCTACCCTGTAAAAGTTCGCACGACTTAATCAACTATGCCAGAGCCCATAATGGCTTGTGGCTGCACACGGAAGTTTCTAGTATGAATAATCTTATGATCCCTTTGAGCCTGGGTGGCGGTCCAAAAAAACAGGCAAGTCCTGGAATAACAAGGTACCTCAATCCACCCAGATGTGTATTAATGTTGCCACCTTAAATAAACCATTAATTAACAATCTCACGTCTGTCATGGAAAATCACTCACCCAATCCACATCTACTTGCATAGCATGGCAAAATAAGCAAACGTAGAAGTAACTCCCAAGGGTTTGATAATAAAACAGGTAATAGGTACTACCTCAATCTACTTCCCATCCCACAATTTAATTAGATCCTAATCATGAAAATGTTTGAAGATTGATCTAATGCAACAAAACTGGGTAGTAAAGAGGTATGATCAAAGTGTGAACTTGCCTGCAATGTTGATGAAGATGATTCGCACTCAAAACTCATGATAGTTCTACTCGTCACACTCCGGTCAATCTATCGTAAGCAGGCAATAGTAACCACACATAAGCAATTACTCAAAAGATCAGAAAGAACGAAGAAGACGATTCAGAAAACATCAAAACCAAGCAAATAAATCTTGCAACATAGAACAATTTCTAACAGAACCAAAATTATGTGAATTTGGCCTTATCAGAAAGTTTAGGCCAAGAGCTTTGATTTGCAAAAAGGTTCAATTAAATTGGAGTTACGAAACTCAAGTTATGATCAAACGAAGTTCAAATCCAAATCTGATCTAATTCAAATTTTAAACTTTCAAAAACATGTTTGAGTTAGATTATTGGATAGAGGAGATCGTAACGAAGAAGTGGGCGTTGGTTTCATCTAATTTGGATGAACGAGTAAAAAGTTATGTCTATTTGAAAAATCAGGGCCAAGCTGTTTTACGAAAGAAAAAATAGCTACGGCTAAGGTCTAATGTATAAATACGAAAGACTAATTGCTAATCTAATTATTCTATAGTATTAATCTAAAAATAATAAACTACAGAAGTATAAGAAGAAAAAAAACAAAGAAAGATACCTTTATAAGGCAGAGAAAAGACGACTTTGGAGAGAAGAGACAATTTCCAGAATTCACCGAGAGGAGAAATATATTTTTCTTAAATGAATCTAGTCAAACCAAAATATTGATTTAACCCGAATCAGATGATTTTTGGAGGCTCTATGGGTCTATATTTATAGGTGGAAAAGAGGTTTAGGGGTCAAAAGCTAGGCAATGTGGGACTAAACATAGACGAAAATATGCAAACCAGAGATGGGAGATGCGCCATGGGCCAAAAAGGCCTTTAGGCGGTTCGGCCAGCCGCGCACACTGTAAATTTTTTTTTGAGCAATAGAAAAGAAAAATAAAAACTATGGAAAAAATATGGGGAAGGAATATGGCCCGCTGGGCCTGGCCCATATATTATATAGAAAAAGAAAAGATGGGGCGCCCGCAGGTACTATGATGCGCACGTCGGTGACAGTTAGTTTCAGGCGCGCGTGCAGTTTTTGTTATTTGTTTTTTAAACAAAAAAGCGATAAACTAAAAAACGAAAATGAAACTAAAATTTTATATAGGCATATTATATATCAAACTTTTCAGAAAAAAATTTCCTACAAGCTGAACATTTTTATAGAGTCGAATAGAATACACACAAATTCAAATAAAGCAAAGAGTGCTTCTGCCCTAGTAAAATCCAGTAAAAATCATTTTAAAAATACCAAAATTAATTCAAATTTATTTCTCTTCAATTTTCTGATGTAGGGAATCATGTTACCCTATTTTCCCTATATTTTATTTTTGGAGAAAAATAATTTGAATAAAACTCAAATAACTCCAAATTGAAAAATAAATTCAAAAGAACTTTGAATTTAATTCTTTGAAACTCCCAACTCATATTTCATATGTTTTGAAGAAGTCATTTTATCTTCGCTCGTGAAAATCATTGAGTTGCATAAAGTTCCTGGGTTGGAAATATTTTCCAAATGAAATTCAAATATTTTCAACACCCCTTGTCATTTAAATAAATGGAAGAAGTCATGACATCTTCTCTCCAGGGTTTTGTGGTGAAAAGAATTTGAATTCACGGAGATCACGAATGCAAAATGAAAGTCTGGGAAAGTCCTTTTATTCCCTCTCATTTAACTTTCAAATTTTTTTCAAATGTCACTCAACTTCGCACAATCAATCAAACAATCAATCATAACTATCTATTTGTTTATAACATTCCAAAATTTAGAATTTTGGGATGTTACAACCAAGTGCACAACCAGTACACGTGCCAAATTACCACGTGGGCTGCCTTTTTCGTACAGAAATGAGCTCCATCGTGTACCCGCGCGAGTGTGGTTGGGAAAGAGACGGGAGTACGTGCGCTGTGCGTGCACCTATTCTCTTCGTGCACGTCCCCCACCTACGTGGGTGTGTGTGCACTAGTGCAGAACCGGCCTTTAGTGCCGGTTCGTAACGGCCTTTAGTGCCGGTTCCATAACCGGCATTAAAGAGTGGGGACTAAAGGTCCCCCCCTTTAGTATCGGTTCGTCACGAACCGGCGCTAAAGTGAGAACACGTGGCACGAGCCAGGCCCGGGTGCGCGTAGGGCTTTAGTACCGGTTGGTAACACCAATGGTACTAAATGTTTGGGTGTTTTTTTTATTTTCCATTACATTTTTTTGTTTGCTGGTATTTCCCGATACTACAAATTGTACACGTTATGCATATATATAAATAGATTTTCTCGTACGTATAGAACCGCATATATATATATATATATATATATCATCGAATGTCTCACAATTAACCAACACCATTATTCACACATACACATGTATATACATATACAATTTCTCCTACATATGTTGGTGCCTCCGGGGCACGATGACAAGTGGTTCATGGGGGCGGTAGCGGGTAATAGTATTCTCCTTTGGGATTTATGACCTGGTCGAGCAAAAATCCGGCTATTTCCTCTTGAAGTGCTAGTATGCGTTCCGATGGTAGGAGCTTATCCGGCACCTCTCTGGGCTGTTAAGAAGGAGATCAATATGCATGTGTGTTAGTTGTGTGACTAGATATCGATAATGGTGTGAATAGTGTTCTGACAAACGCATTCCAGTCCTGTCTATCAGATCTGCTCCTTTCAGACGTCATCATGCGAATGTTCTCGCAAATGTAGAATGCACACAGATTATTCCCTGGCGCCTGCTTCAGGGCCTTTACGAGAATGGAATTGAATCAAATAATGATTAATCAAGCATGATAATTAATTAATGATACTGAAACAAGAATTAAAGAGATGGTAGCTAGCTAGTACTACTTAATTACTTACCTTTGGCCGATGCCAAAACAACTTTTGTTTCCATTCGCCTGGAGTCACCGCGATGAACTTTGCCCATGCCCTGCCTGCCGGCAAAGAAAATTAATAAAAGGGTTATTAAATAGTTCATATCAGGAAATGACGAACTAATAATAGGCCGAGATATATATAGTTAATAATGATTGAAATTACACGCTGACTATCCCCTTCACGATGATGAAGTCACTTTCTTCTTTAGTTAGTGAGTCCAAGAATTCAACTTTTCCTTCCTCAACTTTAATGTCTATCAAGACCCGATTACAATCGCATGCGCTGCGTTTGCATGTCTTAAATAAGCGGGCATGTGCATAAAATTAATCAACTATCGTAAACCGTATACACTTAATTATTAACATCTAGCTAGCTAGTAAGCAAAAACAAAATTTGTAGTACAAGACAGTGTGACTCACGGGAAGTTGTAAGGAAGTAGTATATCTTCATTGCTGTTGAGGCGCTTCAAGAACTCTACCATGCTAGCCTCTACACCTGCTTGATAAAATGGAAACTTCCATATGTCCTCATTAACGGTATTTGGGTCAATGAACCCAATGCCATAGCGTCCAGATTTTTTCATTTCATACATCTTCATCTTGCATATAATACCACAGAAGAGAATATAGTGAGGATAATTACATGTAATGATTGATCAAAATTATCACTACATAATTAGCTTGAGACTTAAATTACAGAAAGAAATCACTTACGCATAATAGCAACCCATTTATAGACTTGTCGAAAAGGCCTTGATTGTATAACTGAAAAAGTTACGTATACTCAATGGATGAGCTTTCTCATGGTAATAATGATCCTTCTTGACATTCACCATGAGGGACACTCGATTGGAAATCTTGGTCATGTTCATGTACCATTGATGCAATTCATACATTCTCGTTGGGAGGTCCTTGACCTTGTCTGGATGGACCAAAGGTTGGCCCCAGGCATATTTCCATTTTATTTCCGATTCTTTAAGCGAAGACATGGGCTCGATTTCGAGGAGTTGTCCAACAGAGATCTTGAGCATTTCAGCCTACATGATATGCTCCTCCGTTATTACCACATCGCCCTGCTGGGGAACGCTAATGGTTTGCCCACAATAATATTTGGCGCGCGTACTCCTCTCATGTGTTGTTGGCACAATAAGCGGGGGATCGCTTATACTACTGCTTTTCCCAAATTGGGAACGATTTTCCCTCATTTTTGCCACCGCTTGTTGGCTCGAGCTCGAGCTCGCTTCCTTCTGTAGCCGTGCTCGATGTAGCTTCCTGATTTGACGCTCATAGTCCGAGTCAACAGGCTTGGGAGCTGGTGCTCTAGCCATATGAATGAAGTGGTCAATCGTTTTCTCAGGCACTTTCTCCTTTTGGCGACGGTGCCGGTTTTGGTCCAAAATGGGCGTCCACTTGGGCCTGCACTATGGCTGCGTTTTCCTCCTCGGTCATGTCATAAGGCCTCACGAGGAAGAGGAGCGAGGCTTGGACCATATTTATATCGCTTGTCTCCTTTGTATTTCTGAACTACCTCGACTCGTGCCGCTCGCACCAAAGCTGCGGCATGTCTCTTCTGCGATTCTTTGAGGCAGGCGGAGACGGCTGACGTGGAGTTGGACCAGGAGAAGAGGCCTGCCGATGTGCCGGACTTGAAGCAGGAGGTGTGGCCTGACACGGTGCCGGACTTGAAACCGGTGGAGGAGGTGGCGGACTTCGAGGAGGAGTCATCTCACGCCTTCGTGGACTTGGAGGAGCGAGAGTCTGCTGACTCGGTGGCGGACTTCGAGGAGTCGGCAGACGACGCGGTGTCAGTGGACTTCGAAATATGACGCAATCCTTTCTCCATAGGATGATACGATGTATGGCCTCTCCCAGTGTGTGCTCGTCTTCACCTCCAGGAATGTCAAGCGTTAGCCCCGAATATGGGTCCACCACTTCATCAACCATGACACGAGCATAGCCCTCTGTAATCGGGATGCAATGGTCGGTTGCTTCGGGGGTCACTGGAAAAGCAACGCCGTCCGCCACCTTCATGGATATGTTCTTCATTTTGGAGTGTAGCTCACAGTTAGTGTTCTCTATGATGTCATCCACAGGGTATGTATCCAGCGATTGTGTCGCCTGGGCAGAACCAACGCTGCTTCTCGGCATGGATGGGACGGTGCTATCCAATGCCGGATGATCATCCGCTTCTTCTTTGCCATTCCGAGACCCCCTTTCCTGGCTAAGTGAGTCGATCTGCTGCTGGAATTTGAGTGCCAGGTCCGCGTGCCTTGCTTCTAGGCCTTGAAGGCGTTCTGCGTCCTGCTTCCTCTGCTCCTCATCGAGCTTCCTCTTCTTCTCCTCCTCCATCTTCTTTCTTGCACGGGACCTGTAGTCGTCATTCCAGTCCGAAAATCCCTCATACCAGGGAATAACGCCCATGCCTCGTGTTCTTCCCGGGTGTTCAGGATTTCCCGAGTATGCGTAAGCTCGTCGTTCTCTCTGTTGGGCGTGAACACCCCCGTTCGAGCTTCTTCTATTGCGTCAAGTATCTTTTGTTTGGCTCCTTTTAGACTTGCCTTGTTCGAAACCAGACCTGTCTTCGGGTCCAACGCCCCCCCATGCGCATAGAACCAAGTTCTGCACCTGGGTGGGCAGCTCCTAGTAATTGGAGTGACCCCTGCACCCTCCATCTCTTGCTCAGACTTATCCCACTTAGGCAATCCCACCGCGTAGCCACCTGGACCCAGCCTATGGAACTGCGTCTTTCTTGCGGCATTTGCCTTGTTTTTCATCGACCGTTCCTTAGATAATTCTGAATCCTTGAAGGTCACGAAATTGTCCTAGTGTTCTCTTTTCTTCTCCAGTGTTCCCTTCAAATCTGGAGCCTTCCTTTCATTAGCGAGGTAGTTGGCCCATACAGTTTTCTTGTGGGTGTTGAATGCAATTGCCATCTTCTTAAGAGCAGCGGCCTTGACTTTCTCCACATCTGCTTTAGTGAAATGATCTGGTAGGGTGAAATGTTCCATCGTAGATTTCACTGTGTCTTTTTGGCTCATCATCGACCCAAGTAACACTTGGACGTTTAGTCTTTGGCTCTTTCCATTCTTGAATGGAGATCGGGAGTTTGTCCTTCACAAGAACTCCGCACTGATGAGTCCACTTGTCCGCAACGTTCTTAGGCATGAGGGGTTCGCCACTAAGTTTGGTGGATTCGATGTGGTACTTTACACCATCCTTCAACAATCTTCCCGGGCCTCGCTTTGTCTTGCTGTCCGTAGAAGCAGGTTTGCTCGATCCGGAGGGCTGAAAGAAGAAAGATCGATTCGTTAATATATCTTCAATAAAAAACATGTGATGATCACCAGGATGCATGCTTATATAAATATATACCTCGCCGCAAATCTTTGTTATTTGAAGATCAGCATTGTCTGTGTCATCACTAACATTGTCCGTGTCATCATAATCATAGTTCATGACTTCATCAGCTCGGTCGTCGAGATCGAATATCTTTTCATCACCCTCTCCGGTATTGTTCAGATATTGGGAGCCGTCATCTTCATTCAGATCATCTACCCTATGAGGGATGCGTATGATGTCGAACAATTCCTCTTCTCTCTCTGCCGGTATTGTCCGCCATAGCTTTTACTTTACTAATTAATACGTAAGAAATATAAAACAATTTAGTATTCAAATTACAATGCATGGATGCAATTAATCAATAAGGAAAAACTGAATCTCGAAGACATCGTCTCGAATATATAATCTCGAATACATCATCGTCTTAATATATATAATCTCGAATACATCGTCTCGAATATTATATATCGAATACATCACTGGCTAGGTACCTAATAAAGATCGAGTACTACAGAAGAATCTAGGGCGCCACTCGCGGTTCTCGGGCGGGTGGTGCACACCCAAAGAGAAGGAACCATCACAGGATCATATCTCCGGTCATCTGCCCAAAGAACCCGCCAAGTAGTGGAGAACGGCGTCGTCCATAGCAGCCATGTAGCGATGGACGTGCTCATCTTCCTCCCCGACACGACGACGCACCACCTCTGGCGGGCCGGCTGCCTCTGCACCGAATGTGGCCCAAAGTAACGCCACCAAAGAAGATCGGGGTCGACGACGGGACCGAGGTCGGGTTCCTCACCAAGCCAGCGCCCTCGAGTAGCACCTCCCGGTGCCGGCCAGCGTGAGCCAGTCCCGGACATGGGTCCTCTCTGAAGCGGGACGTCATCGCGAGGGGGTCGACGGCGAGGATGCGGGCCGGGCATATCATCGAGAACAAATACTATATGCCCGCAAAAAGTAACATTTTTTTAATGATTGGATTGTGATAACTAAAATTCTATATATATGCAAATTCTAACAATTTGACATTAATCTAATTCATCTAACTAAAACTAATTCTAAAATTTCCTGATTATATAACTAACATTTTTCTATAACAATTCTAATATTTATATAACTAAAAAACAAAAAAATTGCTAATATTTCTATAAATATTTCTATAACTAAAAACAGAAAACATTTATAACATTTCTATATAACTAACATTTCTAATATTTATATAACTAAAAAACAGAATAATTTCTAACATTTCTATAACTAAAAAACAGAAAAATTTATAACAAACAAACTAATAATGTGTGTGTGTGTAGTGTGTGTGTGTGTGTGGACATGGCGGCCGGGGCGAGCTCACCGGCGAGGCGACGACGGGGCGGCGACGACGGGGAGACGGGACGGGGCGGCGACAGCGGGCGACGGACGGGCGGCGACGACGACGGGCGGGCGGTTGGGCGGCGACGTCAAGGCGGGCGGGCGCGGGCGACGGGACGACGGGACGACGGGACGGGACGGCCAGGGCGCCAAGCGGTGATGAGGGCGGGACGGCGGTCGGCGACAGTGGCGGCGTCGGCGACATGACGGGACGGCGTCGATCGGGCAAAGGCGCGACGGAGGAGAGGAAACCGAGGGAAACTGAATTTTTTAAGTGTTGTATATATAGGATGGACCTTTAGTACTGGTTGGAGCCACCAACCGGTACTAAAGGTCTGTTTTAACCAAGCGGCGGAAGCACACCCCTTTAGTATTGGTCGTGGCTCCAACCGGTACTAAAGGGGGGTCTTTAGTACCGGTTGGAGCCACGATCCGGTACTAAAAAGGGGTGCGCTAGCTCTAGGCGGTGCGCAAGTTTAGTCCCACCTCGCTACCCGAGGGGCTACCGCACTGGTTTATAAGCCCCAGTGCGGTAGCTCTCTCGATCTCCTCTCCTAAGCAGGCCTACTGGGCCTACCTGTCCTCTTCGCCTGTGGGCCTACTGGCCTTTGTGGGCTGCATCCTCATGGCCCAGAAGGTTGTGGTCCCAACAGATGCAGGCCGCTTTGGCCCGAGGGCGGGCTTTTTATTTTGTTAATTTTTTTCGCTTTATTTATTTTTATTTTATTTATTTTTGAGTTGTTTTTTTGCTGTATTTAGAGTTTCTTTGTGAATATTTTTGCTTTAGGTACAAAAATTACAAACTTTCTCTGTTAGTGCCGTAGTTTTCAAATTTGAATAGTTTAACTTTTGAATTATTTGAAATTTGTGTGAATCACTAGTTTGTGAATAACTTAACTTTGAAAAAAGTTTTTCCAGTGATTCTTTTTTTTATGTTTAATATTAGTGTGTTTTATCATTATATTCAATTTGGTACTGCTTAGGTTATTTAAAAAATGAAATGCCTTTGTAACATTTCAGTTTTTAAATGGAAACCCGATACTTGAAGAGATTGTCCATTTTGTACACGAAGTGTATCCAGTTTTTGCCGTAACCCTCTCTACTTTTTTGCACATGCTATTTGTATGAAATTATGATACCATGCCAACTTTCAACCTTTTCTCGAAGTTCATTTCAAATGCTTTTCAATTTCAGGGTCATTTAATTTGGAAAAAAATCAGTAAATGCATGAAAAGAATTTGTTTGCACATAAAATTTCTTCGCTTCAAATGCCAAAACACATAATTAACTACCCTAACTATTACAGACATTCCCTCCTGGGTGTGAAACACGTAAGAAAGTGATGATAGTGAAGCCGATCACATCCCGGATCTTTGAGTGTGAAACTTTTTCTTCTCGTGTGTCCCTTTGCGCGTAGCCATGGAAAATCTTCATCATTTAACTGGATGCTCGGGTCAATATTCACCGTGAATGGAGCAATTTCATCAAACTATTCATAATCTTCGACATGTCCATCTTGTCATCCACTCCCACGATGTTTCTTTTTCCTGAAAGAACTATGTGGCGCTTTGGCTCGTCGTATGATCCATTCGCTTCCTTATCTTTTCATTTTCTCTGCCTGGTAGACATGTCTTTCACATAAAAAAACCTGCGCCACATCATTGGCTAGGACGAATGGTTCGTCTACATACGCAAGATTGTTGAGATCCACTGTTGTCATTCCGTACTGCGGGTCTTCCGTTACCCCGCCTCGTGTCATATTGATCCATTTGCACCGAAACAAAGGGACCTTCAAATCACCTGATCCATAGTTAAGTTCCCATATGTCCTCTATGTAACCATAATATGTTTCCTTTCCCGTGTTGGTTGTTGCATCAAAGCGGACACCACTGTTTTGGTTGGTGCTCTTCTTATCTTTGGCGATCGTGTAAAATGTATTCCCATTTATCTGGTACCCTTTGAAAGTCATTATATTCGAAGATGGTAATTGGGACAGCGAGTACATGTCATTTTGAATATCGCCATCATTCAGAACATCGTTTACGCAACCAACCGCGAAAGTCCTCGTTTGTTCGCGTGTAATCCAGTCGTCAGACTTCTCCGGGTGTTTGGACTGTAGAAAATTCTTGTGTTCCTCCATATACGGAGCCACCAAGGCGGAATTCTATAGAACTGTGTAGTGTGCTTCAAAGGAGAGAATGCTCGTCCATACATATTATTTGATGCCCTCCTAGCGTGCCTTTTCCTTCCGATCTGCCCGTATGCCGCGATTCGGGAACACCAATAGGCTTAAGGTCGAATAAAGTCAATACAAAACTCAATGACCTCCTCATTTCATGGCCCTTGAGATGCTTCCTTCCGCCTAGCACGGTTATGAACATATTTCTTCAAGACTCCCATGGACCTTTCAAAGGGGAACATATTGTGTAGAAATACAGGACCCAAAACGTTAATCTCTTCGCAAAGGTGAACTAGGACGTGTGTCATGATGTTGAAGAAGGATGGTGGGAAAACCAACTCGAAACTGACAAGACATTGCACCAAATCATTCTATAACCTTCGTATGATATCAGGATCGATTAACTTCTGATAGATATCATTGAGGAATGAACAAAGCTTCACAATGGCTAATCGAGCGTTTTCCGATAGAAGCCCCTCAATGCAACCGGAAGGAGTTGCGTCATAATCACGTGGCGTATATGAGACTTTAGGTTACTGGAACTTTTCTCTCGCCATATTTATTATTCCCTTTATATTCGACGGGAAGCCGACGGTACCTTCATGTGCCGAAAGGCATTCAAGAAGATTTCCTTCTCTTCTTTGGTAAGAGCGTAGCTGGCCGACCACGATGTATGCCGTCTTTTTCCGTGCATACGTTGCTGGTCCTCCCGTGCCTCTGGTGTATCTTTTGTCTTCCCATACACGCCCAAAAAGCCAAGCAGGGTCACGCAAAGATTCTTCGTCACGTGCATCACGTCGATTGCGGAGCGGACCTCTAGGTGTTTCCAATATGGCAGGTTCCAAAATATAGATTTGTTCTTCCACATGGGTGTGCGTCCGTCAGCGTCCTTCGGAACAGGTTGTCCGCCAGGACCCTTTCCAAATATTACCTTCAAATCATTGACCATATCATGTACATCAGCACCAGTACGGTGGCGAGGCTTCGTCCGGTGATCCGCCTCACCTTTGAAATGCTTGCCTTTCTTTCTTACGGGATGCCTGCTCGGAAGAAATCGACGATCTCCTAGGTACACATTCTTCTTACAACTATTCAAATATATATCGTCGGTATCATCCAAACAAGTCGTGCATCCGCGGTATCCCTTGTTTGTCCGTCACGAAAGGTTACCGAGAGCAGGCCAATCATTGATGGTCACGAACAGCAACGCCTTTAGGTCAAATTCTTCCCCATGTGCTCATCCCACGCACGCATACCTGTTCCATTGCGCAGGTGTAAGAGTTCTTCAACTAATGGCCTTAGGTACACATCAATGTCGTTGCCGGGTTGCTTAGGGCCTTGGATGAGCACTGGCATCATAATGAACTTCCGCTTCATGCACAACCAAGGAGGAAGGTTATACAAACATAGAGTCACAGGCCACGTGCTATGGTTGTTGCTCTGCTCCCCAAAAGGATTAATGCCATCTGCGCTTAGACCAAACCATACGTTACTTGGGTCACCTGCAAACTCCTCCCAGTACTTTCTCTCGATTTTTCTCCACTGCGAATCGTCGTGGTACTCTCAATTTCCGTCTTTCTTACGGTCTTCTGCGTGCCACCGCGCCGCCTTCGCATGCTCTTTGTTTTGGAACAAACGTTTCAACCGTAGTATTATAGGAGCATACCACATCACCTTGGCAGGAATCTTCTTCCGGGCGCTCACCCTCGACATCACCGGGGTCATCGCGATCGATCTTATAACGCAATGCACCGCATACCGGGCAAGCGTTCAAATTCTCGTACTCACCGCGGTAGAGGATGCAGTCATTAGGGCATGCATGTATCTTTTGCACCTCTAACCCTAGAGGGCAGACATCCTTCTTTGCTTCATACGTACTCTCTGGCAATTCGTTGTCCTTTGGAAGCATATTCTTTATCATTACCAGCAACTTTCCAAATCCCTTGTCAGATACACCATTATCTGCCTTCCATTGCAGTAATTCAAGTGTGGTGCCCAACTTTTTTTTGTCACCTTCACAATTCGGGTACAACAATTTCTTGTGATCCTCTAACATGCGCTGCAACTTCGTCCTCTCCAGATCACTTGCGCAGTTTCTCTTTGCATCGGCAATGGCCCGACCTAGATCATCAGCGGGCTCATCTGATGCCTCTTCTTCAGCTTCTTCCTGCATTGCCGGCTCAGCTTCTTCCCCCATTGTTGTATCATCGTATTCAGGGAACCCATGGCCAGGATAGCCGTCGTCGTCCTCTTCTTCTTCATTGTATTCCATCATAACCCCTATTTCTCCGTGCTTGGTCCAAACATTATAGTGGGGCATGAAACCGGACTCAAATAGGTGGACGTGAATGGTTCTTGACGTAGAATAACTGTGACCATTCTTACAGCCAGCACATGGACAAGGCATAAAACCATCCGCCCGCTTGTTTGCCTCGGTGACAAGCGAAAAAGTATGCACGCCATTAATGAACTCGGAGAGCATCTGTCATCATACATCCATTGTCGGCTCATCTTCATTACACAACACCGAATAGACCAAACTAATACAAGTTCATACATAAAGTTCATACATAAAGTTCATATACAACACTTAATTAAATGCAACATACAAATAACTCTCTAGGTAAAGAATTTAAATGCAACAACAAATGCGATGAAGATCACAACTAAGGTAACAATTGATCCAACATCATAATGATACCAAGCCACACTATCAATGGCATATTTTCTAATCTTTCTAATCTTCAACCTCATTTTCTCCATCTTGATCTTGTGATCATCGATTTACATCGGCAACATGCAACTCCAATTCCATCTTCTCCCCTCAATTCTTTTCAATTATTCTTTCAAATACTCGTTTTCTCTTTCAACTAAATTTAACCTCTCGACAATAGGGTCGGTTGGAATTTCCGTTCACATACCTCCTAGATAAAAATAACTATGTCAACTAGATGGGCATAATTTTTCATAAACACGAAATGCAACAACTAGTTTTAAAAGAGAATATACCACATCCGAATCATAACAAGGACGAGGGCCGACGGGGACGGATATCAAAACCATGGCACTATGTATAACAAACAACATACGGGTAAGATAATTATACGAGTAACTATATATCCAAATCACACAAACATCAATTTGGTAATGTAAAACATTCATGAACAAGAGCCTCACCACAAGGTGGTGCCAGATTTAGACGGCAAGGGCGATCGACGGTGGTTACGACGGAGATTTAGGAGGCACTAAGTAAACCACACCTACATATGCAAACTAAGTGTTATTTTTGACCTCAAATTGCATATAAATCAGAAACTAGCAAATATAATTCCTCCCAAATTAATCACTATACAAAGCATTGCCAGAGCTAATCTAGCAATGAGAGTTGAAAGGAAAAAGTTGCTAACCTTTGTGATCATTTGAATGGATGGGGCCTTCAAATCTTGACAAATTTTGGGCAAAATTTGTGAGGAGCTCGAGGAAGAGAGGGGAAGAACAAAGGAAGTGAGGGGAAAGGGGAAGAACAGAGTGGCTCGGGTGGACGAAGGGTTTATGTAGGTAGACCTTTAGTACCGGTTCGTGCCACGAACCAGTACTAAAGGTGTTGGAGGGGCCCCAAACTGACAACACCCTGCCACCACTCTCTTTAGTACCGGTTCGTGGCACGAACCGGTGCTAAAGGTTCGCCACGAACCGGTACTAATGAGAACGGCCGGCTAGCCGTTGGAACCGGCACTAATGGACACATTAGTGCCGGCTCAAAATCAAACTGGCACTAATGTGTCTCATATTAGGTCCTTTTTCTACTAGTGGTGAGAGAGATACAAACCTAGACACAATGTGTCGCCCATCCCCATGCCTCCGCCCAGTCCAACCACCAGTCACCACCACGCCCCACTCCTCCTCACCTTATCTCTCATATTTCTCCCTCCATTTTTATATACAAGGGACAACTATCAAAATTACGATTTGCAGATATACAAGGCCACTAACACTAATCGATGCAATATTAATGGTGTTTGCCTCGTGGTACTAGCAAAGGAGGACATTAATTATCCCTTGCATGCATGCGGGAGTTTGTAAAAAATGCATCTTGATGTTCCGTGCAATGCACGGGCATCTTGCTAGTCCATGAAAACAACACATGGCAAAATTCCACAGCGAACGAGGGATTTGAATATGTTGGGAGGGGCTGTTTGGATCTTGCCCGGGATAGCCAAAATATTGGCGACCCTTTTGTCCACCGGTGCCTTTGCCACCGACGAACGAGGAATGGCTCGGGTGCTCATGCTGTCATGCATCCTCCAAATACAAGACGTTGGAGACGAGCTCACACGAGCTGTGTTTTTTGTCCCATTAACGCCGCCGAGCCGCCCGCATGAGACCGACCGCGAACCGCAAATTACGCCATCCAACCGTAGCCGCACACATTATGACAAAGAACTCAACCAAGGCATTTAAATTCACGCAAACACGTAGACAAACTCATATTTCATATAAACAACGACGGAAATCATATAAAATACCGGATTTTCATACAAACATGACGGATTTCATTACATTCAAATGAACTACGCGGTGCTAGTTCTGGACAACACAGGTATATAATACCTGGCCTAAATGGTCGCCCGCCGATCAATTTGTGTTCCTCATGTCCGGCAGCACGATCACCGGACTGCCGGGAACCCCGGAGTCATATGCTTCAGCACAAAGGACGGCTCGCTTCCCCACTGCCCAACTGATATCATTGGCTGGTGCCGAAGATGATGGTGGCCGACACCGGTTCGAGTTCATTACCGGCCACTACTTCGCCATGGCCGGCACCGGCTCGAGTTCATCCTAACATTCCCCTCTTCTGTGGAGCCCATGCAGGGTCGACGAAGGTCCTCTATCACGCCCAAGATGCGACCCTATCCAAAAGGAACTCGAAGGTCCCACCAAGGATAGTTTAACGCCCCCGATGCGGCTATATCTCCCACGTGTCGAGGCACGACTTAGAGGCATAAACGCATTGAAAGCAATGTCGCAAGTGAGGTAATCTTCACACAACCCCTGTAATAAATAAGGGAAAGAGATACATAGTTGGCTTACAGTCGCCACTTCACACAATACATAAATAAACATCCATCATTCAGAGTACACTCAAGGTCCGACTACGGAGCCAAAATAAAAGAAGATACCCCAAATGCTACATGATCCCCGATCGTCCCAACTGAGCACCACTACTGATCATCGTGAAAAGACACATAGTAACGACCACGTTCCTTGTCGAACTCCCACTTGAGCTCGGTTGAGTCACCCAGACCGCATCGTCGGAACACGCAACTGTTTTGGAAGTATCTGTGAGTCACGGGACTCGGCAATCTCACACCATGCGAGATCAAGACTATTTAAGCTTATAGGAAGGACAGAGTAGTAAAGTGGAGCTGCAGCAAGCGACTAGCATATATGGTAGCTAAATCGCAAAAGAGAGCGAGAAGAGGAGCAAAGCACGGTCGTGAAGCTAGTGGCGATCAAGAAGTGATCCTGAACTACTTACGTCAGACATAACTCCAACACCGTGTTCACTTCCCGGACTCCACGAGAAGAGACCATCACGGTTACACACGCCGTTGATGTGTATTTTATTTGAGGTCAACTTCGGGTTTTCTACAACCGACATTAACAAATTCCCATCTGCCTCATAACCGCGGCACGGCTTTGAAAGATATTACCTGCAGGGTGTCCCAACTTAGCCCATTATAAGCTCTCACGGTCAACGAAGGATATTCCTTCTACCGGGAAGACCCGATCAATCTTGGAATCCCGGACTACAAGACATTTCGACAGCAATAAAACAAGACCAGCAAGCCGCCCGAATGTGCCGACAAATCCCGATAGGAGCTGCACATATCTCGTTCTCAGGGCACACCGGATTGTCCAAACTTCCGATAGGCCATCTCAGAGTTGCCCATGATGGCCACCGCGGTCGACAGGTTTGGACCAGCACTCGTGAGGAGAACTGGCCCGGGGTTAAAATAAAGATGACCCTCGGGCTCGCGAAAACCCGGGGAAAAAGGCTTAGGCGGCAAATGGTAAAACCAAAGTTGGGCCTTCTTGGGACGAGTCTTATTCAAAGTGAATTGTCAAGGGGTCCCATAAATCACCCAACCGTGTAAGGAACGCGAAATCAAGGAACATAACACCAAGATGACGGAAACTAGGGCGGCAAGAGTGGAACAAAACACCGAGCATAAGGCCGAGTCTTCCACCCTTTACCAAGTATATAGATGTATTAATTATAGCAGATATATATTGTGATATCCCCAACAAGTAAACATGTTTCGATCAGAACAACATCTCCATGTTCCAACAAGGAACAAACTTCAACTTCACCGCAACTAACAACGCTATAAGAGGGCCGAGCAAAGCGGTAACATAGCCAATCAACGGTTTGCTAGGACAGGATGGTTAGAATGACATGGCAATATGGGTGGCATGATATAGCAAGTGGTAGGCATCGCAGCATAGGCATAGCAAAAGAGCGAGCATCTAGCATAGCAAAGATAGAAGTGATTTCGAGGGTATGGTCATCTTGCTGAAATCCCGCAAGGAAGAAGAACGAGTCCATGAAGAAGACAAACGGACGTGGTCGAACAAATCCTCACAACTCCGGAACGAACCGAAGCTAACGAGAGAAGCACCCGAAACAAACAAACAACATAGTAAAACAACCATCACATAAACATGGCATGATGCACAAGCGAGTATGATGCATGTCCGGTTTAAATAGCATGGCATGGCAAAGTGCAACAAACAACACTACAAATTAAGTGGAGCTCAATATGCAACGAGTTGCATATTGACGAAACAAAGATGCAATTATTTATTTCTCTCTCGGTTATGTACCCATCAATATTAAATGTTGTTAAACATGGCAAGAGATGAAGCATAACAAAACTACCTACTTAGTTTAAATGAGGCCGGAAACAACGAACAACAAGTCCGGAAAATCCCCATGTGCCTATTTATGGATTAGGTACTGTTCTGCCCTAAACACAATTTTAGAGTTGTTAAACATGCAAAGTAAGTACACCATGTTAAACTAGGCATTTTTCTACCCCATTTACATATATAATTTATTTAAAACCGAGCTAAGGTTATTTAGTTATGAAATAAATCATTTTAACATATTATTTGAGCAAAATTAAACAAACAACATTTTAAGCATTTTAACATGGGATGAAAGTAGCATATTATGAAACTAGACAAAATTCTAAGCATTTTACATGTATAAATTATTTACATATGATGCTCAGTTCTGGAGTTATTAACTGCATGATCATCAGGGTTTTTCTGAAAACTGCCAACTCTGGATAATGCTAAAATCGCAGAACTGAAAAAAAAAACCTACACGGGCCGAAACTGAACTGGAGCAGACCCAACAGTAAAAAAACAAGAGGCGCAGGGGGTGGCCTCACCATGGGCCAAGGCCCGGGTCGGTGGAGAGGCCAAGGCAGGGGAGGTTGGCGCTACTGGCCTTGGCGCCGAGGCAGGCCAGTGCACGACGGGAGGGCGTGGTCAACGCCGGAACGAGCAGGCCGCTTCTCGCTTCAAGAACACAAGCAGAGCAGCAGGACCATGGCCATGGAGAGGAAGACGCAGGGGGTCCTGGCGACCGAATCGGCGGGAACCGCCGGAACGGAGCTGGGAGGCGCCGGGTCCAAATCCGGCAAGGGAGGCGCGGATCGGGGCTCGGTCTGGCGGCTCCGGCGAGGCAAGGGACTTGGCGACGCGAATCGAGGGGGCCGAGGCGCCATGGCGGTGGAACGATAGAGGCGGCGGAGCTTGGGGCACCGGAGGAAGGAGGTCTGGCGGGAGTCGCGGGCTCAGGCGTCGGGGTGGCCGGAACCCGGTCGCGGGAGGTCGCCGGGGTCACGTTCCCAGCCGGATCGAAGCAGAGGCGGGCCGGCGGACTTGGAGGTCCATGGCGCGGGGATGCTGCTGCAACGCAGAGAGAGAGAGAGATGTGAGGAACAGAGGGAAGCACGGGGAGGAAGGGAGAGACAGGGGAGGAGAGGAGCGGGACGAGGCCGGTCCTTGCCGTGGTCGCCGGCAGCGAGGCCGGTCACGGGACGACGAGGCGAGGTGAAGGAGCACGGGGAGACTCGGGGCTCCGAGGAACGGGAGGAGATGCGCAACCGCGGCCTGGTGACGATGTCGGCGCGCTGCCGCTCTGGACGGTCGGGCGTGAGGAGGCAGGGATCCAGCGCTGGTGCCAAGCGAGAGAGATGGTTAGAGGAGGAGCACCAGAGAAAAGGGAGACGGGCGCGAGGAGACGACGACCTGCTGGTGGTGCCCGACGGCGAAGGGAGCTCCGGTGGTGCTGCTGGTGGTGGCGGGGAAGCACCGGCGAGGAGGAGGTGCTCGGACGGACGGGTGGATCGAGGAGGGGATGGATTTGGTTGGCTGGTGTGTGAAATCAAGGAGGGGATGGATCCCGAGAGAGATTCGGTGGAGTGGCGGCGGCGTGGGATGGATGGGACATGATCCCTAGATCCTAGGGTTGGGGTCTATTTATATAGCAAGTAAGTAAATAGGAGGGGCATTTGGATCATCGGATTAAAATCGAACGGTTGAGATAAATGGCTTAGGGGAGACCAACAACTAAACGCAGATATTTTATAGATGTTTGGGGATGATTTGAATGCAACGGTGATGACTGAGCGATTCGGGTTCGGGCAGGTTTTGGACGCACGCGAAGGGTCTGCGAAATGGCAATAGAGGTTATGTGGTTTGACAAAATGGAAACAAAAACAAACACAATGGAGTCTGAAGAAAGGCCATGGGGACACTGGGGTTTAGTTGGTCTCGGAGAAAGAGAGAAAAGAGGGCTCCAATTGTTCTGTGAGAAGTTCAACAAGGACAAGCGGTCGACAAAGTGCCAACGGAGGCAAAGAGAGAAAAAGCAACTATGAGCGGCTACGAGTTTCATGAAAACATAAGGATGCGATGCACATGATGCTATGAGATGAGATGCACGCCATAAACAAAATGCAAAAACAAAAGACAAAAACCCAACCACGAAGGAAATAATAATATCGCATCTCCGGAAAAGGCAAAAGTTGGAGTTACGAATATGGAAAGTTGCATCCGGGGTGTTACAACACTCGACCACTACAAGAGGATCTCGTCCCGAGATCTAGGATGACACCGGAGGGAAAAGGAAGAGGAAGATGAGAGGTAAACTAAGTTGCTTCTTTGACGAGCGAAAGTGAAACCACGAACCTTGAGAGGTTGAGCAATTTAAAAGAAAGAGTACAACAGAGATGAACGAGATTGCAAACAATCCGTAGAAAATAGGAACAATGAGTATTACGAGACCTTGATGGTTGAAAGTCATTGAAATATGAATTTAATGTACAATATAGAATTCGTAACCACTCCGGTTAATACAAGATGAGAGAGGAAGAATGATATAATTTGGGCAGCACTCCATGTAAATGGAAGGAGTTGAACATGAACTTGACAAATGAGAGGATACTTGATGAAATCAACAACACAATCGCAATGGGTAAGAGGGATTTCAGACAGCACTCAAAGTTGAAAAGAGAGGCAAAACTTGATACGATGAAAGAACTTGAATGAGAACACAACACTCCGGCTAAACGGATAAGCAAGGAAAATAACATGATCTTGAGAAAAGAAGATAATTGGTAGAAGAGAGCAACATCACAAAGCCTCCGGAACGAAAGAATAGAAGCAAGACCGTTGGGATAAAGGGACGGAGAAGAAAATGACAACTTCTACCACAATTGAATTTGGAAGGCATCCTTGCAAGAAGGTTAGAATAGAGTTGTTGGAAGACCAACAACGAAAAGAATAAGTTTGTAGTGGGCTTATGGAAACATCTCAACATTATGAGGTGACAACCGACCACTAAAGAAAACAAATAATATAATTGATAACACCGACGAGATGAAAAAATTTCTTCCACCAAGATGATAGAGAGATAACTTGGATCATTGATAAGCACCACAAAAGCAACATTCCTTAGGGAAGGCTTTAGGTGAAATGTGACACAAGATAACTCCAACAACGAGGTTGATGGTTGAAAAGATCTCTTGAACAAAGAGAAAATGATGGATTTAAATATCTCATTCTTAACAACTTGCGAATCATGAAACACGAAGTGAAATTGTCAAGAATGACATAAGATCACCTCAAAAGGTAGAAAGAATTGCACTTCGGGATGCATGATTAAGAATGCTTGAACTCCTCAAAACAAAACATGTGTTGAGCACCATGTTTAATTTTTGAGTATAGCTTGGCGGGTCATTAATATGAGAGAAAACTTGTAGAACAATTGAAGAATGAAAAGAATCCTTGACGAACCATCATGTAGAGCCTCCATGAAGAACTCCGTTAAACAAAAGGGTGATAGAAAGAAAGAGAAGTTGAAAACACAAGGTGAAGCCTTGCAATGATTTAGATGGATCTTCGTGATGATGAGAGCTTGGAACTCTGGGAAAAGAAAAGATGAAACAATTGAAACCGAGAATTTATTCATCATGAACAAACTCCGAAAGAAGGAATTAATCGCTTGGATGAAACAAGAACAAGAATTATGTTATGCGTATCTTTCACCAATTTAAATTGATGACAAGCAACGGATTAGGCATACTACTTATTCTCGTTGAAAAGGATTGAAGAGAGATATTGCTCAACTTGGGAAGGTCTTCAACGATCCGCCGGTAGGATTTGGGAAGAACGAATGAATCTATATAATAACGAAGGAAGAGAACTCTTGAACGAACCACCGTAAGAATTGAAAATGAACGTAGCAAAGGCACAATTCACCGTGAAGAATTAGAAACGAATAAAGATGCTTGACAGAATTTAGATACATTAGAACGAAGAGATCATGAGCTGATTAGATGATATTTCGATGATGCACCGGTGAGATTTGGAAAACAAGAGTTGAACGCTTGAATGAATAATTCTGAGATGATGGGCTCCGGAGAATCGAACTGAAAAGACTCCTGAAATGCTCCGGGTGGGTTAAAAGAATTCTCACAATCAAAAATAATTATGAGAGGATGGCATCAAGCTAGAACCATGAATCTTGAAGAGAATGGAGCAAGATTAAAGAGAAACTCTTCTTCGGTCTTCAAAATTCAAGAATGACGATGAGAAACACCACCATGAATTGTTGAGGCACTCCGGAATGAAAATTAGAAAGGTTGAACCAACGATGAAAAGAATTTGAAAGATCTTGGAGAAAGCCATGATTGATGATAAATCATTCTTACGTCAAACTTCGAAAAGAATTTGGGAATAGCTCCGGGAAAATTAGAATAGTCAGGTAAGATCCTGGGAAAAGACCTGTGGGTTAGGGCCCACTCACAAGAAACACCGTTGAACGATTGCTTGAAATAACGATTGCATCGGTAGAATTAAATGGGTTGAATGAGATAGCATCCTCAAAAGAACTTGAGTAAATTGAGAATGGAAACTTGAATCTTCTGAGATATCTTCATCACTCCCAACCAAATGAATAGCGAGAAGTGAATGATTACGAGATACACCGCATGAGAAAGCATTATGAAAAGAGGAAAAGGGATAAGATCAACACGAAATCTTGAACTAAATCCACCGGAGAAGAAAATTAGAATGGAACAATGATAAGCTTGAAACTTCCTTAGCGTCTTCATGAGAAATCACCGGATAAAACATTAAAGGAAAAAAAATGAAGAAACTTCACAGCAGTAAAATGGATGCTTGATTAAGAAATCTGAGTCCTTGAAGAAAAAGGGGTGGGAGGGTGGGAAAACAAAAACAACTTGGGTCGGATGAAACAAACACCGTTGAGAAAAAAGCTTAGAATTGATCTTGCGAATGTTGCAATGATCGGATTTACTTGAAGAGAAGCACGGTTGAGAAAAGAATTGACATGACAAGCTCAAGGATCAAGAAGTATTAGTATTCACATAGCAATATGATAACACCGTTTAGGAAAGGTATGGAATCAACACTTGGCTTCAAGCAACTCGAATACCACAACCGAAAACAAAAGATTGGCTTCTAGAATGAGCGGAACAAACACATGATAGAGATTTACGCCCAAAGTGTTCGTGGTGGGGCCCACACGGACCTGACGACGATAGCGGCAAATCACGAATGACAAACAAGACGTCCCCGAATCAGCATAGCCAAGGATTCTTTAAGACGTCTCACGACCATCAGAATCGACCGTGAATGGGCGGACCACTAGACGTTGAACCCCAATCTCAAATCATACATCCGCCGGAAAGAAATCCTGTAGCTACTAGAATTCCCACCTATAAACTCCGAAACTTTCTGGTTATGCAATCTGGTGTTGGGGATACAGGACGCAAAATATATCACCCAAACTAACAATACCTAGATCCAGCTGTATCCATCCACAACACATAACCAAGAAATCCTCGGAAATCGTGGTACCTCGACCTTGAAAAACATCCGTTATACAAGTCATGGCAATACTCCCTTTTCGCCTCGATCTTTGGGCTATCGTGGTTATCTCACCAACAATCGCACAAAAGAGATTTCGATGTCGGCAAAACTCCAAAGATTCCGTAACTGCAACGATAAAATTGTGACGACAACACCTCGGAGCTCAACTCCCCGGGACACCGCCACAACCCCTAAATGTCGGGGAGGCACCAAGAACAATGTTCTCGTCACAAAACCATCGGAACGATTCCAAGATACCCACGTGATCCTAAAAAATTTTTTAGTGAAATTTGAGAAGAGAAGAGTCAAAACTCTACGTCAGGATACCTCACCAGAGCGACGAAGGGACTGGGAAGTAAAAAGAATCCTACTCTCCGATATATATAATCCTAAGACTCAAAACATTTTTCCATTCTAGACTGAACAACGCCAGCAAACAATCATGTAGGGGGCTCCTAAGTCGGGGAAGGCTCTGATTACCAACTTTTAACGCCCCCGATGTGTCTATATCTCCCACGTGTCGAGGCACGACTTAGAGGCATAACCGCATTGAAAGCAATGTCGCAAGTGAGGTAATCTTCACACAACCCCTGTAATAAATAAGGGAAAGAGATACATAGTTGGCTTACATTCTCCACTTCACACAATACATAAATAAACATCCATCATTCAGAGTACACTCAAGGTCCAACTACGGAGCCAAAATAAAAGAAGATACCCCAAATGCTACACAGATCCCCGATCGTCCCAACTGGGCACCACTACTGATCATCAGGAAAAGACACATAGTAACGACCACGTTCCTCGTCGAACTCCCACTTGAGCTCGGTTGAGTCACCTGCACCGCATCGCCGGAACTCGCAACTGTTTTGGAAGTATTTGTGAGTCACGGGACTCAGCAATCTCACACCATGAGATCAAGACTA
The DNA here is from genome assembly GCA_021605145.1 of Aegilops bicornis. Classification (NCBI taxonomy): domain Eukaryota; kingdom Viridiplantae; phylum Streptophyta; class Magnoliopsida; order Poales; family Poaceae; genus Aegilops; species Aegilops bicornis. The sequence goes on along the minus strand of CM038670.1, from coordinate 572,555,624 downwards.
TTTAATCTTATAGGAAGGTCATAGTGGTAAAGTGTAGCTGCAGCAAGCGACTAGCATATATGGTAGCTACATCGCAAAAGAGAGCGAGAAGAGGAGCAAGGCACGGTCGTGAAGCTAGTTGCGATCAAGAAGTGATCCTGAACTACTTACGTCAGACATAACTCCAACACCGTGTTCACTTCCCGGACTCCACCAAGAAGAGACCATCACGGTTACACACGCGGTTGATGTGTATTTTATTTGAGGTCAACTTCGGTTTTTCTACAACCGGACATTAACAAATTCCCATCTGCCTCATAACCGCGGGCACGGCTTTCGAAAGATATTACCCTGCAGGGGTGTCCCAACTTAGCCCATTATAAGCTCTCACGGTCAACGAAGGATATTCCTTCTACCGGAAGACCCGATCAATCTCGAATCCCGGACTACAAGACATTTCGACAGAATAAAACAAGACCAGCAAAGCCGCCCGAATGTGCCGACAAATCCCGATAGGAGCTGCACATATCTCGCTCTCGTGGCACACCGGATTGTTCAAACTTCCGGTAGGCCATCTCAAGTTGCCCTCGATGGCCACCGGCGGTCGACAGGTTTGGACCAGCACTCGAGAGGAGAACTGGCCCGGGGTTAAAATAAAGATGACCCTCGGGCTCGCGAAACCCGGGGAAAAAGGCTTAGGCGGCAAATGGTAAAACCAAAGTTGGGCCTTTGGCCGGACGAGTCTTATTCAAAGCGAATTGTCAAGGGGTCCCATAAATCACCCAACCGTGTAACGAACGCGAAATCAAGGAACATAACACCGGTATGACGGAAACTAGGGCGGCAAGAGTGGAACAAAACACCAGGCATAATGCCGAGTCTTCCACCCTTTACCAAGTATATAGATGTATTAATTATAGCAGATATATATTGTGATATCCCCAACAAGTAAACATGTTCCGATCAGGAACAACATCTCCATGTTCCAACAAGGAACAAACTTCAACTTCACCTGCAACTAACAACGTTATAAGAGGGGCTGAGCAAAGCGGTAACATAGCCAATCAACGGTTTGCTAGGACAGGATGGTTAGGGCTGACATGGCAATATGGGTGGCATGATATAGCAAGTGGTAGGCATCGCATCATAGGCATAGCAAAAGAGCGAGCATCTAGCATAGCAAAGATAGAAGTGATTTCGAGGGTATGGTCATCTTGCCTGAAATCCCGCAAGGAAGAAGAACGAGTCCATGAAGAAGACAAACGGACGTAGTCGAACAAATCCTCACAACTCCGGAACGAAACCGAAGCTAACGAGAGAAGCACCGGAAACAAACAAACAACATAGTAAAACAACCATCACATAAACATGGCATGATGCACAAGCGAGTATGATGCATGTCCGGTTTAAATAGCATGGCATGGCAAAGTGCAACAAACAACACTACAAATTAAGTGGAGCTCAATATGCAACGAGTTGCATATTGACGAAACACCACAGATTATTTATTTCTCTCTTAGTTATGTACCCATCAATATTAAATGTTGTTAAACATGGCAAGAGATGAAGCATAACAAAACTACCTACTTAGTTTAAATGAGGCCGAAACAACGAACAACAAGTCCGAAATCCCCATGTGCCTATTTATGGATTAGGTACTGTTCTGCCCTAAACACAATTTTAGAGTTGTTAAACATGCAAAGTAAGTACACCATGTTAAACTAGGCATTTTTCTACCCCATTTACATATATAATTTAAATAAAACCGAGCTACGATTATTTAGTTATGAAATAAATCATTTTAACATATTATTTGAGCAAAATTAAACAAACAGCATTTTAAGCATTTTAACATGGGATGAAAGTAGCATATTATGAAACTAGACAAAATTCTAAGCATTTTACATGTATAAATTATTTACATATGATGCTCAGTTACGGAGTTATTAATCGCATGATCATCGTGGTTTTTCTGAAAACTGCCAACTCGATAATGCTAAAATCGCAGAACTGAAAAAACCTACACGGGCCGAAACTGAACCGGAGTGCACTCCAACAAAAAAAAACAAGAGGCGCAGGTGGCCTCACCATGGGCCAAGGCCCGGTCGGTGGAGAGGCCAAGGCAGGGAGGTTGGCTACTGGCCTTGGCGCCGAGGCGTGCCAGTGCACGACGGGAGGGCGTGGTCAACGCCGGAACGAGCAAGCTGCTGCTCTCGCTTCAAGAACACAAGCAGAGCAGCAGGACCATGGCCATGGAGAGGAAGACGCAGGGGAATCGGCGGAACCGGCCGGAACGGAGCGCTGGAGGCGCCGGGGTCCAAATCCGGCAAGGGAGGCGCGGATCGGGCTCAGTCTTGGCGGTTCCCGAGGCAAGGGACTTGGCGACGCTGGAATCGAGAGGGGCCGAGGCGCCATGACAAGGAACGATAGAGGCGGCGGAGCTTGGGGCACCGGAGGAAGGAGGTTCTGCAGGAGTCGCGGGCTCTGTGGCGTCCGGGTGGCCGGAACCCGGTCGCTGGAGGTCGCCGGGTCACGCTCCAGCCGGATCGGCAGAGGCGGGCCGGGCGGACTTGGAGGTCCATGCCGCTGGGATGCTGCTGCAACGCAGAGAGAGAGAGATGTGAGGAACAGAGGGAAGCACGGGAGGAAGGGAGAGACAGGGGAGGAGAGGAGCGGACGAGGCCGGTCCTTGCCGTGGTCGCCGGGCAATGAGGCCGGTCACGGGACGACGAGGCGAGGTGAAGGAGCACGGGAGACTCGGGCTCCGAGGAACGGAGGAGATGCGCAACTGCTGCCCTGGTGACGATGTCGAGCGGCGCTGCCGCTTCTCGGACGGTCGGGCGTGAGGAGGCGGGGATCCAGCGCTGGTGTCAAGCAGAGAGATGGTTAGAGGAGGAGCACCAGAGAAAAGGGAGACGGGCGCGAGGAGACGATTTACCTGCTGGTGGTGCCCGACGACGAAGGGAGCTCCGGTGGTGCTGGTGGTGGTGGCGGGGAAGCACCGGCGAGGAGGAGGTGCTCGGACGGACGGGTGGATCGAGGAGGGGATGGATTTGGTTGGCTGGTGTGTGAAATCAAGGAGGGGATGGATCCCGAGAGAGATTCGGTGGAGTGGCGGCGGCGTGGGATGGATGGGACATGATCCCTAGATCTAGGGTTGGGGTCTATTTATATAGCAAGTAAGTAAATAGGAGGGCATTTGGATCATCGGATTAAAATCGAACGGTTGAGATAAATGGCTTAGGGGAGACCAACAACTAAACGCAGATATTTTATAGATGTTTGGGGATGATTTGAATGCAACGGTGATGACTGAGCGATTCGGGTTCGGGGCAGGTTTCGGACGCACGCGAAGGGTCTCATGAAATGGGCAAGAGAGGTTAGGTGGTTTGACAAAAGGGAAACAAAAACAAAGACAATGGAGTCTCGACGAAGGCCATGGGGACAAGGGGTTTTGTTGGTCTCGGAGAAAGAGAGAAAAGAGGGGTCCAATTGGTCTGAGAGAAGGTCAACAAGGACAAGCGGTCTGACAAAGTGCCAACGGAGGCAAAGAGAGAAAAAGCAATATGAGCGGCTACGAGTTTCATGAAAACATAAGGATGCGATGCACATGATGCTATGAGATGAGATGCACGCCATAAACTAAATGCAAAAAACAAAAGACAAAAACCCAACCACGGAGGAAATAATAATATCGCATCTCCGGAAAAGGCAAAAGTTGGAGTTACGAATATGGAAAGTTGCATCCGGGGTGTTACAGATAGACCCGCATATTGAAATGCTTTTGCAAGGTGGATATCATTACATCAACATTACATAATAGATGGGGATACATACAAAAGGCATACAATGCCACACGAATACAACATCATCTTACAAAAGAGCAACATCCGACTACGGATGAAACACAAACAGGAACTCAACGACATCCACCCTGCTAGCCCAGGCTGCCGACCTGGAACCTATCCCCTGATCGAAGAAGAAGCGGAAGAAGAACTCCAAACAAGCAAACATCGCTCTCGCGTCATGATCATCGCAAAACCTGCTCCTGCAACTGGTGGTGTAGTAATCTGTAAGCCACGAGGACTCAGCAATCCCATTACCATGGGTATCAAGACTAGCAAAGCTTAAAGGGAAAGGAAGGGGTAAAGTGGTGAGGTTGCAGCAGCGACTAAGCATATATGGTGGCTAACATACGCAAATGAGAGCGAGAAGAGAAACAAAGGAACGGTCGTCAACTAGTAATGATCAAGAAGTGATCCTGAACTCCTACTTATGTCGACATAACCCGTAAACCGTGTTCTCCTCTCGATCAACCCCGAAAAGAGACACTCACGGTTACGCACACGGTTGGTGTATTTTAGAAGAGTTTACTTCAAGTTTACTACAACCGGATATTAACAAATTCCAATCTGCCACATAACCGCGGGCACGGCTTTCGAAAGTTCAAACCCTGCAGGGGTGTCCCAACTTAGCCCATGATAAGCTCTCGCGATCAACGAAGGATATTCCTTCTCCTGTGAAGACCCGATCAGTCTCTAATCCTGCTACAAGACATTTTGACAGCAATAAAACAAGACCAAGAAGACCGCCTGATGCTACCGACAATCCCGATAGGAGCTGCACATATCTCGTTCTCAGGGCAACACCGGATGAGACATCCCACGAGTAAAACCAACCCTCAAGTTTCCCCAAGGTGGCCCCCATGATCTACTCGTTTAGGGCCAACACTTAGAGAAGCATTGGCCCGGGGGGGCTAAAATAAAGATGACCCTCGAGAGAGCGACTCCCAAGGGAAAAGAAGGTCGTGAGGAGGAAAATGGTAAAACCAAGCTTGTGCCTTCCTGGAGGAGTTTTATTCAAAGCGAACTGTCAAGGGGTCCCATAAATCACCCGACTGCGTTAGGGACGCAAAATCCGGGAACATAATACCGATATGACGGAAACTAGGGCGGCAAGAGTGGAACAAAACACCGTGCATAAGGCCAAGCCTTCCACCCTTTACCAAGTATATAGATGCATTAATAATATAAGAGATATTGTGATATCACAACCAATATCCTGTCCACCATGGAGCAATCTTCAACTTCACCATCAACTAGCAAAGCTATAAGATGTCTTATCAAAGCTGTAACATAGCCAAAAAAACGTTTTGCATAGGATAGGTGTCAAAGGTTAGAGGCTGACATGGCAATTTGGGATGGCTTGATAAACAGTAATAGGTCGCAAGAAGATAGTGATAGAACGAAGCAACTAGCATAGCAATGATAGTAGTGAGATCCAGTAGCGGTCATCTTGCCTGAAATCCCGCAAGGAAGAAGAACGAGTCCATGAAGAAGACGAAGCCACGAAGACGAACCAAGCGTAGACGAACGAATCCTCACGATCGCACGAAACGGGAACTATCGAGAAAAGCACACAACATGGTAAACACACCACACATGAGCAAGGCATGATGCACAACAAGCATGATGCATGACAAGGTTACATGAAGCTACTCATGGCAAGACATGATGCAAACAAGAGCAACACATCAAGGCAAGTTTAAATGAGGCCGGAAACAACATATAACAATCCCGGTAAGTCCTCATACGCAAATTTTGAAATTGGTCCAGATCTGAATAAATTTATGTTCAAGTTGGTAAACAGAAATTTAAAATGCACCAAGATGATCTACACGAAATTCTAGTCAAGTTACATATAAAGTTCATTAAATTCGGAGCTACGACCTAGAAGATATGAGCAAAACAAGTGAAACATGGCATTGATGCAAAATACATGCAAACATCAAGCAAACACCTCAAAGCATGGATGCAACATGATAATATGAAGGTACATGCAAAATCAAGCAAGTTTCATATAGAGCACACTCAAAACGGAGCAACGGCTCAACACATACACCCTATACAAGTTTAAAGGACAAGTCATCCAACACAAAGAATTCAGGCATATTGCAAGCATCAAAACAACAAGCTACACATCCCAACGTAATAACAAAAGGCATGGCATGAAGTACAGTTAAAGCATTACAAAACATGAACACTGAGCTATCTCCAGAAATCAATAGAACATGCTCAAAAGGACATGGCAAAATTGCAAATAATAACAGTTTCAGTCATTAGCAGAAATAACATCAGATTGCAATGTTTAGAGCTATCAAACAACATGCTACAGGAACGTAACATGGCAAAAAAAGGCATGGAATGAATCTACTAATTGCATAGAACAAAAGTTCTTTAGTGACCAGGAGGCAAAAAGGATCAGAAGATATGATGGCACCCACCACAGATTTATACATGGCAGGAACAACAATAAGTAGGCAGTTTGGTGAGCTTGAACCACTCACCACAGAGCAATAAATGGCATGGCAAGGCAACTCACAGTAAGAAGACATTTTTATGAAGCTAAGCATGGCAAGATCAAGTTCATAGGGTGCATGTATCACTAGCAAAGCTCATGGCAAAACTGAACTTAATGTTAACAGGCTGACAGCAACATTATTTAGCAAGTTTCAGAGCAACATAACAACAAGCTACAGCACGCTACAAATGCAACCAGGGGCATGAATGGATAGAGCATGATATGTAGAACAAAACATCCTTAGTGAACAGCTCCAGAGTATGCATAGAATGACTTGTAGAAGCAGGTTAACATAGTATCATGATATAGCAGATTTAGACATGCAAAACCGCAACAGCAGGTACCCTACTTAACAAGCTTGATGCACTCACTACAGGAATCACAAAAATACATGGATAGCACCCCTGTAAAGATGGCATGACATAGATCAAAACTCATTTAGAGCTAATGCTCATAAGATGCACACATCAAATGCAACAAAAATGACAAATCATCAAGTTATAACAGTTTCAGCAGATTAACATTATATAGCACTCCTGCAACAATGATTCAGGCATCCAGATGAACTCAAATGAACATGGTGCAATGAAATAAAATGAAGTACTCGTTGCGACGAACAATTTGACATATTACACGCACAAAACGGAGCAGTATGCATGGAGTTATGATGCGATGAACAAGGCAACATTATGCAAAATATCTCGGGGACAGCAGATTTATACCACCTCAGAAAAGTCAACGGCGGCGCGGGATTCGAGGATGGACAGAGAAGGGGCCGGGGACGGGCGCGCGCGGCGGATCCGGGCCGGATCTCGCCGGATCCGGCCGGATCCCGGCGAGGGGAGGCGGAGAAGGTGACGGGAGGCGACGGGCGGCGGGGCGGCGCAGCCTGGCGAGGCGAGGCCGGCAGGGCGGCGCGCCACCGGCGGCCGGAGGTCAGCGCTGGGGAGACCCGGCCGGAAGGCCAAGATGGCGACGGCGCAGCACCACGGCGGCGGGTGCGGGCTGCTCGGAGGACGAAGCGGGCGGCCGGGCGGCAGTCGCCGGCGGAGGCGAGAGGCGGCACCTTGAGGTTCCGGCGGCGCGATGCTGTGGGCAGGCGGCGGCGAGGTTCGCTGGCCCGCGATGGCTCCGGGCAAGCGCGGCGGCGGAACGGCGGCGGGCCACGGCGGCTGGTTCGACAAAGGGAAGCAGGGCGTGTCCGGCCGTCCGCAGACGTGTCCGGTGGCGGCGGGAGGAAGAGGACTAGGGTTTCGTCCGCGAATTTGGACGGGGAGGGCATATTTATAGATAGAGGGAGCTAGGAGAGTCCAAATGAGGCACGGTTTTCGCCCACACGATCATGAGCGAACGACCGAGAGCATGGAGGAGACTTAGATGGGTTTTGGACCAGTTTGAAAGGGGTGTTGGGCTGCAAAGAGAAGGAGGCTTTACGGTTACCCGGTTAACCGTTGGAGTATCAAACGACCTCCAAATGGCACGAAACTTGACAAGTGGTCTACCGGTGCTATACCAAGGCCGCTTGGCAAGACTCGGTCCATTCCGAGAACGTTTAACACCCACTCACGACAGGAGACAAAAGGGGAACGCCGGAGGGCATAGGAGCGCCGGATGCAAAACGGACAACGGGGAAAATGCTCGGATGCATGAGACGAACACGTATGCAAAATGAGATGCACATGATGACATGGAAAAATGCAACACGCAGGCAAATGACATGGCAAAAATGACGAATAACTGGCGGACACCTGGCGCATCGAATCCGGGGCGTTACATCCTTGCAACAAAAGGATCCGGCAAGACACCTGTTGTGTACGCCGGCGTCGCCTCCACGGTGGCCTTCATGGGACCCAAGCGGCGGCGGCCTCCCATGTTCTACTTCTCCTCGATGATGGCGGCGGACGCGGAGGCGCTGGCCACCGACTCGTCGCTCTCCGCGCACCCGGCTTCTGTCGCTGCTTGCATGGCGCGGCCGCCGGCATGGGAGTCTCGGCCATAGAAATGGGAGACGCGGTACGAGGCGGCGGCGTGGACGGCAGCAACGACGCCCGTGCGCTGCTCCTCATCGAGCTGGCCTGGAGCGGCGAGTTGCTGAACCGCGCGCCGGCTTGGGGCGGCAACCGCTCCGTCCGGGCGAGGAGGGAGGTGGATCAGCGAGCTGCATAGCTCGTATCCGGCGGGCTACCCAGCCGGCTTGGATGCGGAATAACTACTCTTCGTAAGCCATTGTAAGAGTGGACAAAATGGTGGAGGAGATAGGGGACCGGCAGAGGTGTGCGATTCTTGGCCGGCGTTTGGCCTCGTTTAAAATGAGATAAAATAGACGGCAGACGGGAGGAGCTCGGCTGGCGTTGCGTTTAACGCCGGCCCGGTCATCAACGGACGTGTGTCCAGAGTGGGTTTCTCGGCTTCCACACGGGCGGGTTTCACGGAGGCGTTTGAATGCGGCACGGAGGCGTGGTCAGCCGGGCGTGCCGCGAGTGGCGCCCTCGACTCTGACCTAGGACACCGTGCCGTTCTTCCACTGACGTGTGGGCTCTTTGGGTTCATGGCCTGGATGTCAGTGACCCAACGCAGGCAGCGCACAGCAGAGGAACCTTTGGTGGGCCAGGGCGGTCAGAAGCGGGCATTTCATAAACCGATGATTGTTCATTAAGTGTGACGTCATCTTTTTCATGTAGATAAGCCTACTATGTTGATAGCCCGCTCGATATGTTGTGATTCATAAAGACCGCTGCAAACATCAATGTTACGCTTATCACGAGATAAGATTGATTAATACCCGTAACAATCCATGTCCTTAACAAAGGGTGTATGCACGTATAGGTTGAGCGTGTGTCTTCCGTCGTGTCTTTGTGTGCGTCTTGAGCGTGCGAGTGTTGCGTGCGTGCAAAGGGTACGTTTGATGTTGCATGCATGGGTGCGACGCGCGTGTGTTCGTGAGTGGATGTACGCAGCCGTTGTTGCACGCCAAGCATGCGCGGCGTGTATGCGTGTCAGTGTTGCACACCTACATGCGTGCGTGTCTTGCGTGCATGCATGTGTACGTGCGGGGTGAGGATACATGTCAGTTGACTGACTTTTTCATCTCTGGTCATTAGATTTTCCAGCCGTTGGATACGAAATCAAGGGCCTCCAGTTTATCATCAAACTCCACCCCCCTTGAGCCGCCAGCCACCACCAGCCGAACCGCCAGCCCCCGCCGCCCGCGGCCGGCTCGCCCTCCCTGAAACCACTCCCCACCGCCGGTCCGCCACCGCACCGTCCATCCCTCTAGCCCCCCCCCCCGAGCTTTTTCTCCAGGGATCCCCACCCCACCGCCCAATGAACGCCCCCCCAACCGCCGGTGACTGCCAACCAGAGGTCTCACAACTTCGAATGCCGACCAACAACTAATTTATTACCATTTCTGTCCTTCATATACGCGCTGACGGGTGGGCCCTATGGTAATGTGCGTTGCTGAATGTGGACCGTTTGACTGGTCAATTGATCGTGTTATCAACAAATTACGGATCTGTATGGTGAGCTAGTGACCGTTTGATCACCCTAAAATGTACTCCTATTTTATTAACACAGTACAGACTCAAACTACCATTTCTTTCTTTCATATACGGGCTGACAGGTGGGCCCCATGGTTACCCGCCCCGATGGTGCAACACTAGTTGCGCCGCGTGGATCATTTGACTGGTCAATTGATTGTGTCATCAACAAAATACGGAGTTGTACGGGTGAGCCAGTGACCGTATAATCATGATATGTATTTGTTTAACACGGTACAAACGCAAGGGCTCATATATACGCGCAAGCACTCACCGCTATAAGCGCACACACGCGAACCCTACCCCTATGAGCACCTTCGAGAGAGTGGGCCAACATATATGATCTTGAGATTTTACGAAGTCACCATAGGTGCCTCAGAGTCGAAAGTGGAACGTCTCCTCCCACTAAACGTACATCGCCGGAAAATACTGTAATTAACACAAGATAAATGCGAGCACCGGGACTTTAACCTTGGTGGGCTCGAGAAACCACTGTCCTCTAACCATCCAACCACATGTTGGTTAGCACGACAAAATGTATGTGGTCACCATGATGAGCTTATTCTGAGTCCAGTGACCATATCGTGCTTTCGCTTCAAATACAATGACCATAGTGTCGTCAACAAAATACGGAGCACGCATCAAATGCAAAGTCCGTCAGTGTCATCAACAAAATATGGAGACGTATCGTGAGCTAGATACTATTGTACTATTGTATATGCTTATTTTCTTAGTGGCCGATTGCGTGTGTGGTGTGGTGGGCACATCATTTCTAGTAGTGGTGGGTCAACATGAAGACTCATGGGTCGGTTCCATCCTGCACCACATATAGGTTGGACCGAGACGTGTTATACGAAGACCCATGTGGAGGACACGGCGTACAACACGAAGCTACCAGAGTCGCGGAGGACTCTATCCCCACTGGTGATAAGCCGACTATATATGATTTGTAACCCTAGGCCCTTAGCATGTTATACAAGCTTGGGGGCTAGTTCGTCGATAGTATACACACACGCACAATGCCTGGTATTCACGTGTACTTTGAACACACCCCTATCACTAATATACAGTACCAAGAGTAGGCTCTTTCTTCAACTGCAAGGGTCCGATCCGAACTAGGGTAAAACTTTGCCTCAGATACCATCCAGCCTAACAGCCAGGATATCTCTACCGAATGATATGATGAAATCATATCTGCCAACTATTAAGAGAGAGGTGTGTGTCGAGGCGGGGGAACGCGATGTAGAGAGGCCTAAAGATAATGTGCGTAAGGGAGACACGTAGGCACATATATGTGCGTATAGAGGGCTAGTAGAGACCGTGCATGTGTATATATGCATGTGAGAGAAATCATGTTTTCCAACTGAGATTAGTGAAAAGAGTGGTACATAGTAGTCAGAAAGAGAGAGAGAGAGAGAAACAGAGAGAGCATGTGCGTGAGACACCCCGACACCCTGAGAGAGATTGTGAGCATGTGTGGAAGAGAAATGCCGATGCATATAAAGTGTGTGCACTTATGCGTTAGATAGAGAGATATATAACGCGTTTGTGAGAAACGGGCGAGGCATAGTGCATCTACGTGTAAAAGGCGGTTCTACGCATTAAATTAAAATATAAATGGCATTATTATTTTTGGATGAGATCATGAATTTTGCAAGTTGCATATGGACGAAAATCGGTCTATCAGACACCCATACTCTATTGAATTCTAGCATGTGCATGTGTTTATTTCATATTATCGATCCATAGAGTGAGAGCGGTTTGAAACACAGGCAATGGATGCTTTTGCAATTCATATATAAACATTAATTAGTGCACTCCATGTTGTTAGTGTGAAGCACTTTATACATTTGTCACTTGCATGGATACATTCCAAATTGCTAGCTACAAAATAGAATACATGTCGAATTCAACATAAAGGGGTTTCAAGATTCCAATTCATAGGAAGTGCATTCATCTATTTGAACCCGAGATAATGGCATTTGTAAATCAGATGTAAAAGGGGGCATCAATCTTTGCTGTGAGTTTGAACATGCTATATATATTCATACGCATATCTAACTTTTTTTTGCAACCAAGGAGATTATATCTGGAACCATGCATGAACTTAGGTAAGATGCATATTTTTTAATATATATACTCATGTACAATGTATATTCAAATGTATCCCCTCCATTCCAAAATAATTTTAGCTTTAGGATTTTAAAGAGTAAAGATTTGTGAAGTTTGACAAATCCTGAAAGTTCAATTCAAGAGAACCGAAAACGTTAATGCTTCTGCTCCCAAATATTGAACGAAGCGCCAAATAGGCCTCTGGTCACCCGAAACCGCGCGAGACTAATGTTTTGGTGGTAGGAAATTAATGTCCTGACTCTGGCGAGTGTAGCCTATCGGCCCGATGTCCAAAGGTCTAAACCGGGGTAGGTTTGTAACTTCACCAAGACGCCAGTCTCAACCACCTCCGAGAAGCATTCATACGCAGTGGGCGCCTACCCATGCGCTCGGCCAAAATCTATCCCGCCCACATTTGGGACACATGACTGTCCTACCCCCAACCCGCAATATGTCCGAAATTTTAGATGGGGGCAAAGTTTGTAACTTTCCCCAAATTTCAAACAAGCGCGTCTCAAACCGAAACATTGTTCCCCCTTAGTTCCCCGCCTCCCTTCGTTTCCCCATTCATACTCCGTGGGCGCGAAAACGCCCTCTCCACCAGCCGCGAAACCCCAGCCTCCTCCGTCCTCCTCCCCATAGCGGCCAATCCACCGCTGCTCTCCTCCATCACGCCGGAGCCGGTACCCCGACGTCGTCGTCCAACGCAACAGCAACCGCAATGCCCTCAAGGACTTAGCAGTTGAAGCCGAGGCAGAGCTGCCTCCATGATGCCGACACCGACGTGCGCCATACCAAAACCACTCCGACCACGTCGTCTTGCGCCTCACTGCTGCGGCTCCACTTTCGCAACCGTCCACCGCACCGGAGCTGTTCCCGCTACGCCATCGTTCACCGCCTCGGATCTGCCTCCCCGCTGCCGACAGACGGCCACCGCACCACACTCAACAACTTGGCCATGGGTTCGTCCAAGGCTGCACCGTCCTCCACAACTTCTGGTTTCCGGCGAACAACAAGAAGATCGTCGGACAAAACAGAAGGAGGACACAGCACTGCCAGCAGAAAGAGGTACTCATCTTCCCTTATTCGTGCAAATCTTACGTCTCCCCTCACACCGTATTCATCCCATGAAAGAAACTAGTTGAGTGCTTCTTACTTCATCTTCTTCGTGATACTAAATGCACAAGGTTTCCTCCCTTTTACTATTTCACCTTTGCTAGAGGTCAGTAGCCCGCCTGGATTTCAATTTAGGGTCAGTCGAACCGCAATTAAAAGAAGCAGCACCCGCTTAGGCGCGCGGAGCACCTAGTCCGCCTGTTCCCCGGGGAAGCGGTGCATTGGTGTCTATCATAGGGGTGTGGGCCGCAGGAGCTGCTTGCGCCCGATCCGGAGGTCGGCGGGGCTTGAATGGATGGCCGGGGGGCGGTGCCAAGCACAGTGGTGCGGTGAGGTCGAGGGGAGGGCGCAGGCAGGGGAGGAATACTGGGTCGGTGGTCGCTGGTGTTTCGAGGAAGATTGTCAACACTGACTGGCTGGAAGTAGATGAAGGCCATCTGCATGTTCTTTGTACATCAGACGGTGCAGACAAAATGGACTGACCTATTTGCTTTCAGTCGACTGTTATTTTCATAGAATCCTGTAGTAATTTAGTGTGCCATGCATGTTCTAGAGCTATCATATGTCTCCGATCATTTATTTCTCACCGAGCTGCTATCTGCTACCTTTACACTGTACTAATTATGCACACACTTCACCCATACTCACACTATTGTTCTTTTATGCATGGGTATTTCAGACTCTGACGCAGTGTTGATGAATGCAGAAAAGAAGAGACAGAAGTCTCTCCAGTGTAATTTGAAGATAAGCACTAAGCGTTTCAACGGTCTAAAGGATGCAAAGGTCGCAGCTGGAGACGATAACGTAGCTCTGCGATTGATGATCTCAATTGCCACACACAACCATCCTAGGTGCTTGCTTTAACTTCACTGTCAAATGTGGTTGCATGTTGCATATGGTGTCTAGCTTGTATTGCTTCCAATTTGGTTAAATTGCATCTGCTTACTTTACACACTATACCTTTTATAATGACATGCCTTCCTGTTTTTGATACATACTACATATGTCTATTAACCATGTTGATACATCAAACTAATGCTCTTTTGTATCCCTCGTCAATCACTTATGATGAGACAGTCACCCGGGTGGGTTACTGTGAGATGCCATACTCGTTTAAAGAGTGCGGTCATCCTCCCCACATGATTCTCGTGAAACAACAAGGCTAAATGAAGATAGTCAACGTAGCTCTCTAGTTGATCACCGGAATTCCCCACACCGCCATCGCAGGTGCTTGCTCTTACTTGGCAAAGTGTGATATGTGGTTGCATGTTGCATATGGTGTCTACCTTGTAATGCTTCTAATTAGGTAAATTGCATCTGCTTAGTTTACACAATATACCTGTGAATATGACATGCCTTCCTATTTTTGGTACACACTACATCTATGTGTTAACCTTGTTCTTACATGAAACTACCTCTCTTTTGTATCCTGCATCAATCACTTATGATGAGTCACCTTTATTCGCTGCATATTGCATATTATTTCTAGCTTTGTTGCCATGTATTGCTTCTAATTTGGTCAAATACATTTGTTAGGGCACCCTTTTAATTTGGCGAGTGATATTGGTTTCATCTTTCATATGGTTTCTAGCTTGCATCGATTCTAACAAGTTCAAGCACCTTGTGCTTAATTTACACTTAATACATCATACATCTCAATATGTCACGCCGTCCTCTTATTCATACATATTCAATCCTCCTATCATGCGGCCGCCTTACATGAAAGTAGTGTTCGTCAGTATCATGCACCAATGCGTTCTGAAGAGCAAACTTTATTCCTTTTTCTTGTTTTGTTTGACTTGACAAGGCAAAATCAAGAAAGAGGAAGGAAAAGAGTAAGGAAGGCGATGATGGTGGTCCTCCGCAGCAACGTAAACGGAGCATCAGACTGATTCTCCTTGTCTTGATAGTGCATTACAAGGTCCAAGTCTCCGCTCCCCTACTCCACCATCCAAGGTGCTTGCTCTAACTTGGCAGTGTGATATCTGGTTGCATGTTGCATATGGTGTCTAGCTCGTATTGCTCCTAATTAGTGTAAACTGCATCTGCTTAGCTTACACATATGACACGCTTTCCTGTTTTTGGTACATACTATATCTGTCTATCACACCATGTTCTTACATGAAACAACTCTTGTTGTGTATCCTGCATCCGTCACTTATGATGGGACACCTTTAAGTTGGCAGTGTGATATTGGTTTGCGTCTTGAATACAATTTCTAGCATGTATTGCTTCTAGTTTGATGAATGCCACCTATGACGAGACAGTTTTAACTTGGCAGAGTGATATTGATTGCACCTTCCATATTGTGTCTTGTAGTGTTTCTAATTTGTTGAAGTGCCTTCTGCTTAGTTCCCACATCATAGGTGTGAATATGTCAAGCCGTCCATTTTTTCGTACATATTCCATCCTCGTATCTTGACTTTGCATCAGAGTAGTGTTCGTCAGTATCATGCATGAATGAGTTCTGAAGAGCGAATGATATTCCTTTTTCTTATCGGTATGACCTCACAATGCAAAATCAATAAAGTGAAAGGAAATTAGAAAGGCATTGGATGATGGTGGTCCTTCCGAGCAACTGAAACGGAGGTTCTCTACAGATTCTACTCCGCCATCCTCCCAACAAGATTCGCAAGACAACGCAAGGCTAGACAGCCAACGTAGCTGTGTAGATTATGAGCACAACTCCCCTACTCCACCATCACATGTGCTTGCTCTAACTTGGCACTATTATATGTGGTTGCATGTTGCGTATGATGTCTAGCTTGTATTGCTTCTAACTTTGTTGAATTGCATCTGCTTACTTTACACATAATGCCTATGAATATGACATGTGTTCCTGTTTCTACATCAGACTACTATTCTTGCATATCTCGCATCAGTCACTTATGATAAGGCACCTTTAAGTCGCCACTGTGATATTGGTTGTGTCTTGCATATGATTTCTAGCAAGTAATCGCTTCTAATTTGTTGAAACGCCATACGCTTTGAACTTGGCAGTGGTATTGGTTGCATCTTTCATATGGTGTCTAGCTTGCGAAGCTTCTAATTTGTTGAAATGCCTTCTGCTTAGTTACCACATCACAGGTGTGAATATGTCACACCATCCTGTTTTTCATACATATTCCATCCTCGCATCATGTGTTTGCCTTTCATCCGAGTAGTGTTCATCAGTATCATGCATGAATGAGTTCTGAAGAGAGAATTTTATTCCTTTTTCTTATCGGTTTGACTTCACAATGCAAAATCATTACAACTGAAGGAAATTAGTCCCGCAATGGATGATGGTGGTCCTTCGGAGCAACTCAAACAGGGGGTCTCTACAGATTCTACTCCGCCATCCTCCCAACAAGATTCGCAAGAGAACACAAGGCTGGACAGTCAACGTAGCTGTGTAGATGATGAGCACATCTCCCCTACTCCACCATCACAAGTGCTTTCTCTAACTTGACACTATTATATGTGGTTGCATGTTGCGTATGATGTCTAGCTTGTATTGCTTCTAACTTGAATTGCATCTGCTTACTTTGCACATAATGCCTGTGAATATGACACGTGTTCCTGTTTCTAGAACATACGTGTACATGGTCAGCACATCTCCCCTACTCGACCATCATAGGTGCTTGCTCTTACTTGGAACTGTTATACGTGGTTGCGTTTTCCGTATGATGTCTAGTTTGTATTGCTTCTTATTATGTTGAATTGCATCTGCGTAGCTTACAACTTATACCTGCAACGATCACTTACCCATAAGACACATTTAACTTGGGACTGTGATGTAGGTTGCATCTTGCATTGTCTTCTAGCTTGAACTGCTTCTAATTTCTTGAAATGGCACTTACGACGAGACACTTTTTACCTGATAGACTGATATTGGTTGCATGTTCATATGGTGCCTAGCTTTCCAATTTTGTTGAAATGCCTTCCGCTTACTATTTTTTCATACATATTCCATCCTCCTATCGTACGTGTGAATATGAAACGCTGTCTTTTTTTGTATATATTCCATCCTCCTATCTTGCGCTTGCCTTACATCAAAGTAGTGTTCGTCTGTATCATGCATCAACCAGTTATGCAGAGCTAATTTTTATTCATCTTCTTGTGGTTTTGACTTCATAAGGCAATATCAGAAAATAGGAAGGAAAAGAGTAGGTTAGGGGATGTTGGTGGTTTTCCGCACCGACGCAAATAGACTAGATTTGCCACTGCTACTGCTAATGAAGTTAAAATCCCAAGTCTACATGATGAGTTCATCACCCGTACTCCACCATCGCAGGTGCTTGCTCTAAGTTGGCAGTCTGATAATTGGTTTCATGTTGCATATGTTGTCTAGCCTGTATTTCTTCTATTTTGATTAAATTGCACATGCTGAGTTTATACGTTATACATGTGCATATGACATGGCTATCTGTGTCTAGAATACACTGCATCTATCTATCATACCATGTTCTTACATCAAAGTACTGCTATTGTGTATCCTGCATCAGTCACTCATGATTCGACGCTTTTAACATGGCAGTTTGATAGTGGGTTGTGGGTACAGCTTGAGTTCTGAAGAGTTATTTTATTCTTTTGTGTTGTGGGTACAGCTTGACATGGCAAAGTAAAAAAAGAGCAAGGAAAATAATATAGTAGGGAGTGCTGTTACTTGTCGGGTGAAATGGAAAAGGTTCTGACGTCGAGATTCTACTGGTACTTATAGTGCAGTAGAAGGTCCAAGTCCACCGGCTAAATCTACAAACACAGTATCACCTGCTCCACTAGCTGCAGCATCCGCTTCAACAGACATCTCAACCAGTTACTCGTTCGCTTGCTCGAACCGCCGGTTCCCAAGCTACCTTCACACCTACCACTACTTCCGAAGCACTGCTGACACAACAGGACTTGGCAAGATCAGATGAACCTCATGAGCATCAACACCAAGACGGTACCGGACCGAGTCAAGTTGCAGTTGCTTGCTCCTTTATATGTACTCTCATAGTTTGATCTACACTAACACTTTCCATATTCGTTGTTGAACTAGCACCACGGCGAAAGCGGAAACAAACATCAGGGATAATGCTTGACAGATTAACAAAATCTAAAGGAGGAAGAATAAAGATCCATTTTGAGGCAGGTTTAAAAAGGCCACGTGATGCTACAGAGTCAGCCAAGTTAGTATCAGAGGCAGCCGTTGCCGTTAGGTGTCATGCACGTATCCTCCCAACGTGGATCCAAAGACAGAATGATAAAGAGAATACCCGCTTAACACCTTCCTTGACCATTTATCCGTAAGTAATGTTATTCATCACAATTAGTAATATTGTCTTGCTCATCCCCATACTTTCTAGCTTCCTCCTAATAAGACTCAGATTCTTTTTTCAACAGATGAGGTTCAAGTTGGATCCGAAAGATGATGCAACTAAAGAAGCATGCACTCATGTTTTCGATGCGCTCATGCGATGATCGGTACCACCTTAGAAAATCTCACTTTGAAGGCAAGGCTAACAATGAAATCGCCCAAACATCTCCAAAGTGGAATATATTACAGATGAAGACTAGACAGCCCTCGTTAAACACCGGGTCTGATCCAAAGTATCAGGTAGGCTATATGTATTTGATCAGACCACATATTGAACTTGTATTTATGTATGTGCCTTACAAGTGTATCCTCTTCAAGGCTAACTGTTTGAAGAACAAAACCAACCGTTGTAAAGTGAAATTCCAAAGACAACAGGATCTCGTAGCTATATTGCACACTGCGAGCTTGTTGCAAATAGCTGCTACTTCCTTCTTTTTTTGTGCCATATTATCATATCTATATTGACTTGTTCCAAATACAGAGGAAAGCCCGTGCGGACAAAAAAGAACCTGAACCGAATGCAGTGAAAATCTTCAAGCATTACCACACCAGCAAGATGAAGGGCATGAGCACACCAGTTCAAGCCGCTGTTGTAAGTCCTTACTCCTCCTTCCTTGAACTAATTGGTACTGTGATGTGTTCATTTAACTACTTGGTTTGCAGCCAATGTCAGTTACTCTGTTCACTTTTATTCACAGTTGTCTTAACGTATCATTTCACCTTACATGGTTTAAAAGAGATGAAGGATATTCATTTGGTCTTGATCTGTAATCTAGTTGTTATGTTCACATGTGCACACAATGATAAAATAGCCTGTTTGTTTTATATCTTTTTGCCCATGATATGAATGATGTCATACTATGTTCATCCTACTTTAAACCATGTCTCTTTATCCTTAGATGTCAACGAATGTGAGGAAATAGACAATACAAGATGGGCATGCTACATGGACATATGTTCCGAAAGTGATTTTATTATGTAGTTGGCACTACAATACATGCTAATGTATTACAGTAGTTCACCAAAATAAGTTATGTATAAACGTTTAACCTACTTTGTTTGTTTTTGTCTCATACTTATCTGGTACACTAATCTACAAGTTCAAACTTTTAGGAAGCTATGGAACAAATGATTGAACAGCCACAACCACCTGAAGGTGACGAGGCTACTACAGGCACAATGTCACCTCTTGCTGCAGTGCGTTAGTATCTCTCCACTAACAGTGCAAAAAGCACCTTCCTGCGTAATTCTGGATTGGTTGCCAAGATAACCTTGTCCAAATCACCTACTGAACAAAATCTTCCTGCTAGACAGAGTGATATATCTATGCTCCAGACACAAGTCCAATCCCTAATGGACGTTGTTTCGTAAACAAGAATAGTGGTTGAGAAATGTCGTCAAGATATGAATGGTTTTGAAACCAGACTATCAGAAATTCGCTTCGTTGTTCAAGAGCAATGGCGGAAAAAAGGTGGAGATCGTGCTACTCCATCAGATTCTACAGCCTGAAACATTCACACTCAGGTCAAATGATATGTGCTTCTATACATCTGATGGTGCTTTTATCTTCAAGGACTGTAAACTTTATGCCAACAGGCCTTTTGTTGTATGGTTGGAATTTATTTTGTTGTGATACAAAATTTATGATCTTTGCCTCAGTCGCAGTAATTACGACGCTATTTTTGTATAGTGTAGGTTTATCTTAGTAATGTATTCGGCCGAAAGCTTTGTACGAGCCCAACATGCCAACATTCGCCGGGCCCATTCCAATTGGGCTAAAACGACACGGGCCGAATTGGCATGTAGCCCACAAAAAATATCTGGGCCTAAATCAGCATAAGCTTTCATATTTTTCTGGTAGGCCTGTGCCCATAGTGGGCCTTTAATGGGCCTGAACATAATTTGGGCCCTCAGTAAAAATAGGCCATTTACAGGTGTAAATATCTCGAGCCCATAAAAACATGGGCCTTTAATAGACCGAAAGTGAGATTGGGCCCTGATTGTGCCAAATAACCAACTGGACTTAGCAGGCCGAAATGGTGGCCCATTTATGTTGCGGATCTTTGACAGGCCAAAATTCGGACGGGCCGTAAATGCGCCGACCTAATACACGGGCCTTTAACAGGCCGGAACTTCGATCGGGCTAGATTATCGTCATTTCTATATGGGCCATTAAAGGGCCCGATATGACGTTGGGCCACATATGGCCCATGGTTTACGTCCGGCGTTAACAGGCCGAAAATGACAACAGGCCAAAAGTGGCCCAAAGCTATAGCGGGCCTCTAACAGGCCGAATGTCAGACATGGCCGAATATGACCCAAATCGTTCTCGGTCGTTTATGGGCTGAAAGTTTTGATGGCCTGTAAATGGGCCCAAATGAAGTCGGACCTTTAATAGGCCGGAAATACACCGGGCCGTAAATATGACCCCCATCGTTCACGGTCGTTCACTTAGCGGACTGTTAACGGGCTAGAAGTGACCATGGGCCGCATTGATGACAAGTTTAGGACAGGCCGTTGGCGGGCCGATTTGACAAAGAATGTCGGGCCTTTAGCTGGGCCGGCCCATTATGGTCTGCAGAATCTTGTGGGCCTTTAGGTGGGCCGGCCCATTGTGGTCCGCAAAATCTTGTGGGCCTTTAGTTGGGCCAGCCCATTATGGTCTGCAAAATCGTGTGGGCCTTTAGCTGGGCCGACCCATTATGGTCTGCTAAATTTTGTGGGCCTTTAGCTGGGCCGGACCATTATGGTCCGCTAAATCTTATGGGCCTTCGATTGGCCGGCCCATTTAAACTTTGTGGGCCACTTTTGGGCTGGTCCACGTGTCAACATATCATAGGCCCATCTCGTCCATGGATCCGTCAGCCAATGAGAATTTTACACATGGAAAATAGGCATTGATCGTGGCTGTTAACGGGTTATCGGATCCAAAATCCGACCCGATAGCTTAACGGCGTTCCGTTATGGTGGATGCCACGTGTCGGTCACCCTTGTCGAAAGCACTTCTGTGGCGCGCGATTTATCATCATGGAAGTGGACACTTCCGTGATGATAATTTTGGCAATGTCATGGAACACTTCTACAACAGCACAGGTATGACTATCTTGATTATGTCATAAATTTGTCATAGATGTACATGCATGACAGAAAATACGACCTACTGTGACAAACACGTATCATCACGGAAGTGTATTTTTTTGTAGTGATTGCATTAGTATTGTCACAAAAGATTTTCATTGGACCCGATGCACTAGGTATGACACCTAGATCGGATATGAACTCCTTCATCCCGAATCCTTCATTTGCTGCTTCTGAAGCAGCTATGTACTCCGCTTCGCACGTAGATCCCGCCACGACGCTTTGCTTAGAACTGCACCAACTGATTGCTCCATCCTTCAATATAAACACGTATCCGGTTTGTGACTTAGAGTCATCCAGATCAGTGTCAAAGCTTGCATCGACGTAACCATTTACGACGAGCTCTTTGTCACCTCCATAAACGAGAAACATATCCTTAGTCCTTTTCGTGTATTTCAGGATGTTCTTGACCGTTGTCCGATGATCCACTCCAGTGATTACTTTGGTACCTCCCGCTAAACTAATAGCAAGGCACACATCAGTCCGGTACACATTGCATACATGATAGAGCCTATGGTCAAGCATAGGGAACACCTTTCATTTTCTCTCTATCTTCTGCAGTTGGTCCGCATTGAGTCTGACTCAACTTCACACCTTGTAACATAGGCAAGAACCCTTTCTTGGCTTGATCCATTTTGAACTTCTTCAAAACTTTATCAAGGTATGTGCTTTGTGAAAATCCAATTAAGCGTCTTGATCTATCTCTATAGATCTTTGTAACATCCCAAATTTTCAATTTGGAATGTTATACATAGATCATCATGTGCATATCATATTTTATTGCATTTTGGCTCGATCCTAGGAATTCTACGCAACTCAAGGACCCTCGGAGAAAGTTGGGAATTTCGTTATTTTCATATTTGAGTTTTCTCAAATTTTGAAAATAGGATCATTTGATTTTATTTATTTTATCTTCAATTATTTCTACTATGAAAATATGAGAGAGGGAATAAAATGACTTTCTCAAAAATAAATAAATATTGAGGATTTGATAATAAAATCAAATAAGATTTATTTTGGAGTTTATTGCTATTTTATTTGAATTTAGGAAAAATGCGTGTTTTTCAAAATTGCATTTAGGCCCCAAATAAATGTTCATCTTGACCGCCTTGATTTTAGAAGTCGGGGAAAATTTATTTCGGGATTTTTGGAGTCTGTTTAGTATTTCTTTTATTTGTTTTTCTGCGCGAAAGTATTTAAAAAAACGAAACCGACTTTGGGCCGTGTTCGGCCAGGACTCCGCCTGGCCGGGCCTTTATAAGGCGCCGCCCCGAGCCCACCCGAGCCTCAGCCCGCCCCGCGCCAAACCCTAACCCTACCGCCGCCGCCGCCGCCGACCCCGTCGAACCCGTCGCCGCCCGCCGACCCTGCCGGACCCTGCCGCCCCGTCGCCGGCGGTTTTCCTCGAGAAAACCGTTCGGTTTTTCCGCCGGTTTTTCGTTCGGTTTTTTTAAAAAAAACCCTAGATCTATTTTTTTCGGTTTAGTTTATTTAGCGGACGTTCGTCCGTACGTTCGTTTTAACGAACGGTTTTTGTCGTTTAGCCGCAGACAGCGAACGTTCGTTCGTTAGCCAGTTCGTCCATTTTTTCTTTTTCTCGGATTTTCCGCGATTATTTCTGATCACGATTTCTCATCCAATTTTCGTTCTAGTATAACTTTTCGCTCGTTTATCGGAATCAGGCGATTCAAGCGCCTAGAGTTTCGTATCGAAACCCTCTTTCCAAGTAATCAACTCAAACAAGTTTTTGCCTCTGTAAAATTTGACTTAGGTCCAAATTAGTAAACGAAGCTTGTTTCGTTCGCCGTTTGACTTTCGTTGCTTCCTTTGCTTTGATTCTTTTTGCAAACCAGAGTTCTTAAGTTGAACTTTCTGGTTAGATCTTTTATTTGAGTTTTACCTGTGCATTAGATGAGTACTTATAGTATGCTTGTTTGTTTGCGATAGAGTACCCGGAGTGCGCCGCTTGCTTCTTCGAATCTCTAGGTTTCACGGATCATCAGCAAGGCAAGTAACACTTCGATCATATCCTTTCCATACCCAGTTTTTTTATGCATTAGATCAATCCTCAAACATTGCATGATTAGGATCTAATTAAATTGTGGGTTTTGGTAAGTAGATGAGGTAGTACCTATTACCTGTTTTATTATCAAACCCTTGGGAGTTACTTCTATGTTTGCTTATATTACCATGCTATGCTAGTAGACGTGGATTGGGTGAGTGTATCCATGACAGATGTGAGATTGTTAATTAATGGTTTATTTAAGGTGGCAACTTAAACACACATCTGGGTGGATTGAGGTACCTGGGTATTCCAGGATTGCCTGTTTTTCTTTATGGACCGCCATCCAGGCTCAAAGGGATCATAAGATTATTCATGCTAGAAACTTCCATGTGCAGCCACGAGGTACTATGGGCTCTAGCATAGTTGACTAAGTCATGTGAACTCTTACAGTGGTAGACTAGTAGATGTAGGGGAAAGTAGGTGTAACTGTCTACCCGATCGTAAGGTGCTAGCGGTTCTGAAAGACTATGTCTCGGTCATCCGTTTCTCAAACACCATGTAGTGCGAGAATCCCAACGGAGGAGATCGAGTCTTGTGGGGAAAAGTGCACAAACCTCTGCAGAGTGTATGAAACTAATCATGGTTAGCCATGTCACCGGTTATGGACATCTTGAGTATCTAGTACTTGGATTATCATGTTCGACCGAGGCCGCAGGATTTTGGGGCTCGCGGTGCTCCGAACTTGACCCTTGGTTTGCCGCGAAGCCAAGCCCGAGCGCACCTTGGGCCCAGGGGCTACTGTCGGCGTTCTGGGAATGGGGGTCCCCAGACTTGCCTGCCTGCGGCTCATGGCATGGCTAAGCAGCAGGCCGTACGACCCATCTTCATCAACAAGGCATCCAAGACCCTCGCGAGGTTCCAAGCCTCGCAAGGCGGACGACGCAAGACCTCCTCTGGAGTGGTCTAGCTAGGCAGGCTCACGAGGAGCGGAGATATCAAGGCGGAGCAAACCTAACGAGGCTCTCGTGACGTGAGCCATGATTTAACGGTGCCAAAGTAGTGCAGTGGGCGGCAAGGCGCTGACATCCTCATTTCCTCTTTGGTGCTACGGAGGCAAGCGCAGACGAAGAGTACCAAGGCATCAGGCAAAGGTTGCCATATTGGTGAAACGAGACCAAGACCAGGAGGACGGCAAGGCGGAGGTCATCATGGAGCCCAAGACAGCGTCACCCCAGGGCTTTTCACAGGCGAAGACTGCTTTTGTCAGGATAGCTTGTACTAGATGTCCCCCTTCAAATATGCCCGCCGTTGTTGACTCCCTTCCCGCTCGATATTTGGGAAGAGGACCAGGGCCTATACAAGTAGAACCAGCCACCACAGTAGAGGCAGGTTGAACTACCATTGAACCCACACACCACAGGTTCATATGCACAAGAACACCTCAACCTCAGGAGGCTGTTCTTCCCTTGTACTGTTCATCATCACCCCGAGAGGCAATCCACCACCACCACACTGGAGTAGGGTATTACACCACATCGCTGGGTCTGAACCAAGATAAACCCCGTGTCTTTCTCGTGGTTGCGAGTTCGTTGAGTTCATCCGCAAGATCTTAGCGAGCTAGAGCATAGATCAGTAGGAGGGAAAGACTCCGCGCGCACCCGAGTGTTCGAACCTTAAGGGTTTGCCGGAACCCCACATCCGACACCTACCCCCCTGGGCACGCCCTCCACCCTCGTGGGCCCCTCGTGGCTCCACCGACCTACTTCTTCCTCCTATATATACCTACGTACCCTAAAACCATCCAGGAGCACCACGAAACCCTATTTCCACCGCCGCAACCTTTTCTACCCGTGAGATCCCATCTTGGGGCCTTTTCCGGTGATCCAAGAGGGGGAATCGATCACGGAGGGCTTCTACATCAACACCATAGCCTCTCCGATGATGTGTGAGTAGTTTACCACAGACCTTCGGGTCCATAGTTATTAGCTAGATGGTTTCTTCTCTGTGACACCCTCGATTCAATCGTACACTAATCATACACGCGTATGTGTACGATCAAGATCAAGGACTCACAGGAAGATATCACAACACAACTCTAGACACAAATTAAAATAATACAAGCTTTATATTACAAGCCAGGGGCCTCGAGGGCTCGAATACATAAGCTCGAAAACACAAGAGTCGGAAGCAACAATATCTCGAGAATGTACATGAGTTAGACAAGTTCGCCTTATGAAGGCTAGCACAAAAGCAACATCAATCGAAAAGGCAAGGCCTCCGCCTCGAGCCTCCTAACTACTCCTCGGTCGCTGGCGGCCTCCACGTAGTAGTAAGCATCGCCGGTGGCATCCGCTCCCTGGAGCCGACGTCTGGTTGCATCAACCAGAAAGAAGAAGAAAGGGGAAAAGGGGGAGCAAAGCAACCGTGAGTACTCATCCAAAGTACTCGCAAGCAAGGATCTACACTACATATGCAACATTATCAAAGGAAGGCTATATATATGGATTGGGTTGCAGAAATGCCAGAATAGAGGGGAGAACCTAGTCCTATCGAAGACTAGCATCTTCTAGAAACCACCATCTTGCAGAAACAGGAGGGAGTAGAGTAGCATAAAGTAAAGTAGTAGTAGTGTTATCAACCTCGGCCAGAGATCCTTTCTCGACTCCCTGCGAGAAAGCAATTCCAGAGCCATACTATCCAAGTGTCATCACAATCCAATTCTCATCACCATCCAGTTCTCATCACAAGTAACCAGTTCTAGTTGTATCAATCGGGATACAACTCCAAGTGTCCGTTACCGTAGGACAGGCTATCGATAGATGTTTTCTTCCCTGCAGGGGTGCACCAACTTACCCACCATGCTCGATTAACTCCGGCCGGACACACTTTCCTAGGTCATGCCCGGCCTCGTCCAAACAATACAGCACAACTCGACCTAGGCTTAATAGAGAGGTCAGCACGCCGGACTAAACCTATGCCCCTAGGGGTCATGGGCCATCGCCCCAGGAACTCCTCCACGTTGCGTACGCGGCCGGTGAGCAGACCTAGCTACCTCCCTAAAATGGCAGGAGCTTACCAGTCCAACCGGGCACGCACCGCTCAGTCGCTGACGTCTATTAAGCTTCGGCTGATGTATACGACGCAGAACGCCCATACTATGCCCACGTGATGGTTAGTGCTATCAGGCCAGAGGCCCCTTGGATCAAATATCCAAATCGTAGTGGATTAGGAGCACGCGGTAACAAGCAGAGACTCACGAAAGATGTGACCCCGTTGCCCCGTCTCGAGGACTTGCGGCAAGGGCTAGGAATGCCCGGCAAGGGCTAGGAATGCCCGGCCACGCCTCATAATTATCTCGCAGGCACCCTCCAGGTCAACCCGACTCCTCATCACTCGCAAATATGCTCGCGCGGGTACCCCTCAGGGTTGACCCATCTTCAGTAACAGGGTTCAGTGTAAGTCATAGTAACCATAGTAACTGTGTGTCTAACACCAAGGGGAAAACCTGAGGAATCACCGTTGACGGATTCCACTCGATGTAATCATCAAGGTGAACGTAAGAGGAACCACCCTCAAAGTTCACACTTGACGGGTTGCACGACAGAGTCGTATCGGAAGTGGTTAAGGCGGAATCACCCTCGATGACCTTGACCGAATAGCTACACTACAGGGTTACATCAAAAGTGCTGATGAGGTCTCACCCCCGGCACTCGATAGTAACCCAGTAGTGTCGAGCAACTAAGGGGAAAGTGATGTGCGGTGTCGGGGCCTGGTCTTCGATCCCGTTGAGCGGGTCTTCGATGATGAAGCAGGGGAAACAAGGACAAGGTGGGGGTCACTGGTGGATCACTAACCAACCTATACTAAGCAGTTTAGGACAAGCAGGTAGGTAACAATAAGTAGGTTACAAAAGCAGGCTATGCATCAGAATAGGAGCAATCAATTACATTAGCAAAATCGTGGTCTACCAGAGAAAAGAGGGGCAGCATCGGTCTCGGGGTCTACCAGAGGAAAGAGGGGGAAGAAACAATAAATATAAAGCAAACATAGCATCACAAAGCATAACATGGCAATAAGCTGTGCCGAATGTGACCTAACGTATGGTTACACGATAAAGGTGAAGGGGGAATTCAACCAGGAATGTAATCCCGGTTCCGGACCTGTGTCAGACAGATGACCGGAGGGGGAAAGTTCCATGTTCAGCATGCTAGGGGCATGTGACAGATGAACGGACCGTGTAATCAGATTCGTTGGATTTTTCTGAGCAACTTTCATATAGAAAACATTTTCATCAGAGTTACGGTTTATTTTCTATGAATTTTCAAAGATTAAACCATATTCTAGATTTATTTAAAATAACAGAAAAGATAAAATGACGTCAGCATGACGTGCTGATGACGTCAGCAGTCAACAGAACGGCTGACCAGGTCAAACTGACCAGTGGGGCCACTGGGACCCACATGTCAGCCTCTGTTGGCTTAACAGTGGATTAACTAATCTAGCAGGATCAATTAGGGGTGTGGGCCCCGGGTGTCAGTGAGTGTTTTAGGTTAAACTAATTACTTTTATTTATAAAACGTTATTAGACTAAAATAATAGAGGGGGCCCACATGTCAGAGGCTGGGGGCTGCCCAGTCAGCATGGTTGACTGGTCAAACCAGTCAACAGGGGTCAGCGGGTCCACTTGGGGCCACGGGTCAGTGACCTAGGTGGTGGCCCGGGGTGGCCCACACGGCACCAGCTCAGCGGAGCTGCCAGAGTGGCTCCGACGAGCTCGTGCGCGGCGGCCGAACGCCGACGAGGTCGGAAATCGCCTACGGTTCACCATTTCGCGTGCCACGACTTGCGTTCGAAAGCTAGGAGGGAGTCGCGTCGAGTGGTGCTGCTAGACTACGTCGGGGAGGTCGGAAACATCACCGGCGTCGAGCTTGGTGGCGGTGGCTTTTGGGCGAGCCCGCGCTCGTCGCTGTAGGGCTGGGAAAGGACCGTGGAAGGTGGCGTTGGACTGCTGGGAGCGTGCTGAGCACGGTGCCGTGCTCGACAGAGCTAGACGGCAAGCAAGGCCACGGCGGCTATAGAGCGGGGCGGCGGCGAGCTACGACAGTAGCTGCGAGCAAGCTCGAGAGGGAGGAGGCCTACGCGAGAGAGGGGAGAGGACGACGACTGCTCACCGGGCCTAGTAGGTGTGCTCAAATGGGCTCGGGGAGGGCTCGGTGTGGCGGATTCGGCGACGGCGTGCGGTGGCCATGGTTGAAGACGGTGACGTAGGGGACGATGCAGGGGCGCTCCTGCTCGTGTGATTCGTCGGGAAGGAAGAGGAGGTCGAGGCGGTCCTTCTTGGTGCGGAGGCGAGGCGAGGCAGTGGCGGGGGCCGCGTGCATTACGGCGGTGGTGCCATGGCGGCGCTCGGGCGAGGGGAAAGTAGAGAGGGAGCGAGGGGAGAGTGAGCGAGGTGGAGAGGGGGATCTGGGGGCGCTAGGGTTAAGGTTAGTGCAAGGGAGGGGGTCGCCGGCGACTTGAGGGCGCCGGGAAGCGGCGGATGGACGTCGCGTGTCCACCGGCAGCGTGTGCGGGCGTGCTGTGGCCAGCGCATGAGGTGAACAGGGAGAGGTAGGGGGACAGGGAAGTGGGCTGGGCTGTGTACTGTAGCAATGGGCTGCAAGTGCACAGTAGTAGCTAGGCGCTTTTCTATTTCTTCTTTTCTGTTTTAGCTTTTATTTATTAACAGAGAGAGAAATGGAATTATTTGGTCAACTATTTCACTGAGGGAAAATTTGGGAGGCATCCCATTAAATTCCTGGTGACCTTAGACAGTGCCACAAATATTTTGGAGACCAAAAGAATTCATTTGGTATTTTTCATAAATAGGAAAGCAGTTAAAATGTTGTATTGGTGTTCTTATAATTGCTAATGCTCATCTTTGCACAAAAGAGATGTTGTGTTCCTGTCAGGACCCCGATTCCAGGTCACATCGATCTAGCCGGTAACACCTCATATCACTTTGCGGCCTTACCCACGGTATTCCCACGGGTGTCACCTTACCATGGCCCGGACCGTTTATGCCTTTTTGGCTCACGATATGATAGTGTCGCTAGCATCCATATGACAGAGAACCCGGGCCGACATGGCTAGTCGTGAACCCAAAGCGGCGCTAACCCATGGGGACAGGCATACATGAATCACATCGAGCATGTCGGTCATCAACGTATGAATTCGGGCTGTAGCACTAGGCTAACAGGACTCCGGTATCCCGGCTGTAGCAGGCTAGGCAGGACTCGAATATCACCGCGTGACATTTCCGAAGGGACGTATATAGGAACGAAGTGAAACACATGCCCGGCCAGTCAAGTGTCCAAGCAGTAGTCTTTGGGCTAGCAGGACTCCGGTGAACCGGGCTGTAGCGGACTACTATCGCCAGAAGCACTAGACTACATTTCCCCATATGAGAGGCTGCCAAGGATAAACAACTAGATTGTCGGATCCCACACATACCAAGCATTTCAAACATACACACAATATGCTCAATATGTGTAAATACAACATGGCATCACAACATAACTCTACGACTCAAATATTTATTCATTAGGCTCCGAGGAGCGAGATATTACAAACATGGGTCTCATGACCCAACACTCAGAACATACAAGTCAAAGCACAAGCGGAAGCTAAACATGTCTGAGTACGCATAACTATAAATGAAAAAGGCTGAGAAGCCCGACTATCTACCGAGATCTCGCCGAGGGCACAAGATCGTAGCTGAGGTAACAAGCTAAACGTCAAGTCCAAGCGGAACTACTAGGGAGACCGGAGTCTCTCTCGCAAAACATAAAATAAGCAAACGTGAGTACAAACGCATTTCAAGAAGACTTACATCGTAACTAACTACATATGCATCATTATCAACAAGGGGTGGTGGAGTTTGACCGCAGCAAGCCAGCTTTGACTCGGTGGCTATCCTCAACTACGATCGCAAGTAACTCTTTTGAGGTGGCGCACGAGTCCACATATTCACCATATCAATACACCACTATGGACCCGCCTCCGTCTCCCTCACGAGAACGCCATCCATAGCACTCACGCTTATCTTGCGCATTTTAGGGTATCCACTTTCACTTGTCTATGAACTGTTATAGGCAACCCGTAAGTCCTTTTCCTCGGACACACGCCTATTCGAATAGATCATATTAACCCTGCAGGGTGTACTTCTTCACACACGCTCACCACTTACCGCCGTTTACCACGACATGTACTCGGCAACCTTCAAGCGGAAGCCCAACGTGGGTGTCGGCCACGGCCTACCTAAACACTCAAGTCCCTAGTCCAGGTTTATCGCCTATTCGGTTCCATCCGCAGGGAGTCCAAACGAGGTTTCCACTAACGGCCCCGAACGATGTGTGCAGGGTTCCCGAGACACCAAAGCAGGCGAATCGGTACATTGGGCCACGTGCCTACCGCAACACAACCCACCCCTAAGGTCAGCGTATGCGGCGGCCCCAAAGATGCTACAAACACCGTAAACTACTTGCAACTCCCGGATCGAGGACAAGGGTGGTTAAGAAGCCGAGAGTCAATTAAGGATCCCAATGTGTGGTAGTAACTGTTTCATGGATCACAAACACGTAACTCGGTTCTGAGGGCGGCTTCAATGAGACAACCCACCATGTACTCCTACATGGCCTCTCACCGCTACCTTTACCAAATCGTGTTCACACACTTAGCTCACACACAAGAGGACGTGTTCACACACCTCCGATTCATCCTCGATGAATCGGACTGACTCAACTCTAAGCAAAGAGTGTGCATGACAAACAAGCATGTATGAGTAGGCACAACAGGCTCAAACAACTCCTACTCATGCTAGTGGGTTTCATCTAATTCTTGTGGAATGACAGTCATGCAAAGGATAAAGGGGTTCAGCTACCGCAGCAAGTAACACATGAATCGTTGTTGTCCTAATGCAGTAAAATAGAGCAGGAGCGAGAGAGTGGGATTATATCGGAATGAACAAGGGGGTTTTGCTTGCCTGGCACTTCCGAGTTGTCATCAGTGTCATCGATCTCATCGTCGAAACCACGTCTATCGAGAGGGGACAATTACCGGCAAACAAGAAAGAACACAATCAATGCGATGCAACAATATGATGCATGATAATGACATGGCAATATGCTGGTGTTTTGAGCTAATGCAGCAGAAGCCAAGTTAATTGAAGTGGAATTCAAACAAGGTTAAACTCCAACTCCAAATGCTAGTTCATAAGTTGCCCTAATCATAATTCATCCTATTCAGTGAGGTTAACTTGTTCAAACATGCATGATTATGGCATAAACAGATTCTTCATATTTTTCTGATCATTTTTCATATATAAATTATTTAATTTGGAGTTACGGTTGAATTTCTATGAATTTTAGAAGTTTGGGGTATTTTCTGAAATTTCCTGAATTAGATTTAATCCAGAAAAGGTATTATCAAGATCAGCCTAACGCCGCAGTGACGTCAGTCAACGGGACACGGTCCGGTCGAACTCGATAAAGGTCCCGCGTGTCGCTGTAATTAGCTTAACTAAATTCAATTAGTACTAATCCTAATTAACTAGCAGGGCTGGGCCCCACCTGTCATTGAGTCAGGGGGAGTCAAACTGGGGTCAAACCCGGGTCAAACTCGCCGGAGTTGACCCGAGGCTCGTCGCCGGCGATGCCAGAGACGGCGGAGGGCGTCGGAAACGCACCTCCGGCGACCAAATCGATGGCTGAGAGGTTCTACGCGATGCTGGAGCTCGTCCGCGTCTCGTGGTGCACGCAACAGCAGCTCAGGTGACCTAAATCGACGGCGGCGGCAACTTGCACGGGCGGCCGAGCTCGGGCGAAGCTCGGGCTCGAGGCCACAGCCGCCTTGGCGATGCGGGTTAACACCTACGGCGCCTTACGCTGCGCGGCGAGGACGTTGGGCGCATGCCCGGGACCAAATGGTCACCGGAGCATCATCGCCAGCGAAGCTTAGGCGTGGCGCTGCTCGTCACAAAGCGAGAAAGCGGCGCTTCTGGCACGGAAGCGAGCAAAAGGGGAGAGGGAGATGCTCAGGGGCTCACCGCGGGTCAGTTGGGTAGATTGGTTGGCTCGAGGACGCACTGGAGCCCGTGAATCGACGACGGCGATCTCCGGGCACCGGAGATGGGGACGACGACGCTCCGGTCGATTGGGGCCTCCTCTGGTCGCGTGCGTCGGGTCGGTAGCTCCACGGGGTCAAGGCGGAGCTCAGGGATGCATAGAGGGGGCGAGGGGGTGGCTGTGGCCGTGGTGTTTGCGGCGGCGCGCTCCGGTCGTTCGGCCGACCGTGGAAGAAGGCAGAGGAGGAAAGAGCGCTCGAGGGAGAGGGAGGAGAGGTGCAGGGGGTCCAGGGGGAGTATGTGGCGCTCACAGCCGCGTCGGGGAAGCGGCAGAAGCAGGAGGTGGCGAGGCACGCGGCGACCACGCGCCCCTGCTCCTACTGGCAGGAGGTAGACGACGCGGGAGGGGGCGGTGGTGGACTGGGCCGGGCCACCGGAGGAGTTGGGCAGTGGGTCGAGAGGTGAGCGCCAGGTAGGGTTTCTCTCCTCTCTGCTTTTCCTATTTCTGTTTTTCTATTTTGTTCTGTTTTGTTTTAGTTTAGTAAAATACTAAAGCATTTTATAAAATCCTGAAAATAGTTATGTGGCTAGAACTAAAATATACCAAACCACATAAAATGTTCCAATTATTGGACATATATTATTTATATATCAAATATATATCCAATGCAAATAGTTATTGAATTAATTCAAAGGCCCAAAATAAATGTTCCAGTCACTCCAAAAATATTGGTTTGCATTTTACCTCATGCCAATATTTTTACAGAATGACAGGAACATTTTCTTGGACTCATTTGATGAGATTTAAATGTTGGTTATTTTTAGAGGTTTTCTGAGGCTTTTGGAAACTCCTCAATCCAAGTTTCATTTGAAATTAAACATGATGCATGGATGCAATGCCACTAGTTACAAGCAAGCTCTAGGGCTGTGACAGTTCCTTAACAAATATTTGTTATGGAATTTTTGACAAATGATGAGCATTTTTCCAGCAACTTTTGAGCAACTTCAAACTTTGCTTGAATTTGAATTGACTGGAATTTCAAATGGGATATTTGATCAAGGGTGATCAAGCACTGTTCGGAAAATGATTAGCTTAATCACAGAGGGTTACTGTAGCATGACACTAGGGGTGTTACAAATCTCCTCCACTACAAGAAATCTCATTCCGAGATTTAAGTGGGGAAGTAAAGTGTAACTTCAGGAGAACTGGCCCTTATAGTGTTAATTATCTGGTGATAACTCAGGGAATGAGACAGAAGTATCTCTCGAGTTGAAACTTAATAAAACATCGAGAGCAAAGTATGAAGGTACAATAGGAAGTTTCAAGCGAATGGACAAACGATCGATACTTGAACAGAGCGTGAGAAAGGGGTTCAGAGCATCGGGAAAAGATCATCTCTCGGACGGTGGCTCGTGACAACACACAAGGCCAAGAGCAAATGATACTTCGGAATAAAGGATAAACAGGAGAGTCAGGTTTCGATCATGTGGAACTGTGGTTTATGGGCCCACCATGTGGGTAAAAAGCAGGAAGGGTGCTAGCATTTTGCACGGTCATGAAAGCATGGTAGGTCAGAGCATAGACTATCAATTATGTTGGCAACAACGTTGGTACCAAGGGCGAGGGACGAAGAGAACCATTCTCCTGCTCGCAAGACGAGGCGGACCAATAGGCAAGTTCTCGTCCATCGGTGGTTACTAGAATGTCATCAACAATAGTAACAGGGTCTGACTGACAGAGTTTGTACACCGAGGTGTTTACATAAGGATGGAATTATCACTGCTCAGACAATTTAGAATACAAGAAAGGAGAAACAAAACAATGGAAAGGAAAAAGTGATTATTATGATAATCAGACCAATGGAAAGGAAAGGTGTTTATACCCAAGTATTAGGGTATAACTTTCTCAAGGAAAGGAAGAGCATGATAGGGCTCCAAGTATTAAACCATTTAGACAAAGGGGCAAGGAATTTATGAGGTTTACCCATACAACAGTGTTTGGATAATTGATCAAGAACAGTTAGCATTGCACTCCCAATGTTCTTGTGGAGGAGTACCACACACATGCTTCGGGATAGTGTTGACATGGTCATCAGGGAAAGGTCAGACTTCGGATACACAAAGGATCCATCGGAAACAACTTAGAAAATAAGTCATACAATTTCAGCAAGGAAAAGATGAGGCTGTGGTCGACGGGCTTAGCAACAATCCATCGGCATGTCAAAAAGGATGTATTTCCAAAATTATATGAACAAGTTTGTGTTGTGGAAGGCAAGAATGTTGTCGATGATAACACAAATCATCAAGGGGCAAGGATTGTATTTCTCATCATGAATTCGATTCATAACCTATAAGAGCTCAGAATGTTGATGATGATCATGACACATTTGTGGAGAGATTCAATGAAGATGTAATCGATCGGCGATGACATCACGTCAAAGGAATGATGAAGCGAAAGCTTATTGGAACCACGGGTATGACACATACTCAAAATCAAGCTTGTTGTTCAAGGTGAAATGATATGAGGAGGAAGATCAACGTAGGCTTAGCTCATTGTTGGAAGATGTGTTCCGGGAAGAAGGACCAGGTAGCACACATAAAAAAATTAGTACGATAATGATATAGCTGATCAAGCTAGGAATGATGTGATGGAGTATCATTCCAATGAGAATTCACAAGAGGTAGTGCAATGACGCAATATCCTCGAGATAACAGGGGGCAATACTCGAGGTAGATCAAAATAGAGGTTGGACAGATGAAATGATCTGCAGAAGACAAGTATTTTAACTTGTCTAGGAAATGGAATCAAGGAGAAAATATGGTCGGAACCACAATTGCAAAGAATCAATTTAACGATGCAAGATGAGCTTATACCAAGGGAACATTTGATTATAAGGGAAGCTTCCATGATAAGATCTACATTGTGTCTATGGGCATGAACACAAAGTTCAAGGTCGATTCCCACTTCTTCAGTGCATAACCTCTCATTTACTTCTCGCTTTTGACAAAGTTGTAGTGTAGAAATTTTTATCCGGCGTAACACCAGTAGACTATGACCCATAGAAATTTCAGGGTTACCACAAATTAGGGAAAGCATTAGTTCAACCCGTCGGGGCATCTTAGGAACATTTGCAAAAACTTAAGAGGTAATTAACTCAAGCTCGAAAGCAGAGCATGGTTGACAAAGCAGATAATACAATTTATCGAAGGCAACATGTATCAGGGGAAGAGCGCACAAAATTTTGAACATGAAGGAAACTGCCGGATAATAATCCAACAAAGGATTCAACGGTCCTCAATAGATCTGATTTGAGTATCAGTACTCAATCAGAAGAAGGAAAGAATGCAAAGGCATTGGATTATAGAAACATCTGAATAATTCGATGCTTAATGCAAAGAAATTATGATTTCCAAATTAGAAGATCAGAAGCAGACACTCTGATCAAAAGGCAAGTTGAATAGATATAGATTGACAATCAATTAAGGTTTGTTTTACCAAGAACCAGCTCATGTACGGAGTGACGTCTGAACCGGAAAGATCATTTAAAAGGATCAACTGATGATTGCGCGCATTCGCTCACATATTGAATCAATAGGAACAAAATGACGGTGTCAAATGATACTAATGAATATTGCTAGACATATGAGAAGCGTCCATAGTGTAAGCAGACAAGTAATTGTCGAACAATAGTTTGAATAGGATTCTCGGAAGATCAAATAGTATTTTAGAGAATCTTATGAAGCATATGAACAACTGGGAATGAATGGATACTCGATAAGTGCGAGGAATTATCCGTAAGGGTATTCATGTGGTAAAGAACCGCAAGGCAGTAAGCTCAAAGGATTCTCGGGCAACGGAGAGTATTTTAGGGCATCTTGAAATAACAAGAGCAACAAGGAATGATTGTATGAATGACAAGTGTATGTAGTTATCCATAAGGATATATCGGTTGTAGGGAATTACAAAAGCGACAGGCACAAAGTCTCAAGAGAACATCATCGAGTATCTTCGGAATCTTCTGGTGCAGCAGGCGATCATCTGTAATAAGGGGCTCTCCGGGAGGAAGTAATTACGAGGTCCTAGTGTTAGAGTTAGTAAATTCGTTTAACCCGAATGGAAGAGAGATTAGAGTCCCAGAGTACAGACAAGGAGTAAAAGATCCTAATACCACCCAATTGGCAACGTGGGCCCGTAAGCCACACAGCCAAGTTAGTAAAACGGTTTTCGGTTTCTAGACTCAACTTCGGCCAAGGAGTTGGAAAGGGATCTACCTACAGGCTGTCGGCTCTGATACCAACTTGTGACGCCCTTGATTCAATCGTACACTAATCATACACGCGAATGTGTACGATCAAGATCAAGGACTCACGGGAAGATATCACAACACATCTCTAGACACAAATTAAAATAATACAAGCTTTATATTACAAGCCAGGGGCCTCGAGGGCTCGAATACATAAGCTCGAAAACACAAGAGTCAGCGGAAGCAACAATATCTCAGAACAGACATGAGTTAGACAAGTTCGCCTTAAGAAGGCTAGCACAAAAGGAACATCAATCGAAAAGGCAAGGCCTCCTGCCTGGGAGCCTTCTAACTACTCCTGATCATCGGCGGCCTCCACGTAGTAGTAAGCATCGGCAGTGGCATCTAGCTCCTTGGCTCCAACGTCTGGTTGCATCAACCGGAAAGAAGAAGAAAGAGGGAAAAGGGGGAGCAAAGCAACTGTGAGTACTCATCCAAAGTACTCGCAAGCAAGGATCTACACTACATATGCAACATTATCAAAGGAAGGCTATATATGTGGACTGGGTTGCAGAAATGCCAGAATAGAGGGGAGAACCTAGTCCTATCGAAGACTAGCATCTTCTAGAAACCACCATCTTGCAGCAACAGGAGGGAGTAGAGTAGCATAAAGTAAACTAGTAGTAGTGTTATCAACCTCGGCTAGAGATCCTTTCTTGACTCCCTGCGAGAAAGCAATCCCAGAGACATACTATCCAAGTGTCATCACAATCCAATTCTCATCACCATCCAGTTCTCATCACAAGTATCCAGTTCTAGTTGTATCGATCAGGAAACAACTCCAAGTGTCCGTTACCGTAGGATAGGCTATCGATAGATGTTTTCTTCCCTGCAGGGGTGCACCAACTTACCCACCACGCTCGATTAACTCCGGCCGGACACACTTTCCTGGGTCATGCCCGGCCTCCGCCAATAAATACGCCGCACCCGACCTAGGCTTAATAGAGAGGTCAGCACGCCGGACTAAACCTATGCCCCCAGGGGTCATGGGCCATCGCCCCAGGAACTCCTGCATGTTGCGTACGCGGCCGGTGAGCAGACCTAGCTACCTCCCTAAAAAGGCAGGTTCTTACCAGTTCAACCTGGCGCACGCCGCTCAGTCACTGACGTCTATTAAGCTTCGGCTGATGTATACGATGCAGAACGCCCATACTATGCCCACGTGATGGTTAGTGCTATCAGGCCAGAGGCCCCTCGGATCAAATATCCAAATCGTAGTGGATTAGGAGCACACGACAACAAGTAGAGACTCATGAAAGATATGACCCCGTTGCCCCGTCTCGAGGACTTGTGGCAAGGGCTAGGAATGCCCGGCCACGCCTCGTAAATATCTCGCGGGCACCCTCCAGGTCAACCCGACTCCTCATCACTCGCAAATATGCTCGCGCGGGTACCCGTCAGGGTCGACCGGTCTTGATGTGGTTCATGTAAGTCATAGTAACCATAGTAACTGTGTGTCTAACACCAAGGGAAAACCTGAGGAATCACCCTTGACAGATTCCACTCGATGTAATCATCAGGGTGAACGTAAGAGGAACCACCCTCGAAGTTCACACTTGAGGGGTTACCTGACAGTCGTGTCGAAGTGGTTAAGGCGGAATCACCCTCGATGACCACGACCGAATAGCTACACTACAGGGTAACATCAGAAGTGCTGATGAGGTCTCACCCCCAGCACTCGATAGTAACCCAGTAGTGTCGAGCAACTAAGGGGAATGTGATGTGCGGTGTCGGGGCCCGGTCTTCGATCCCGTTGAGCGGGTCTGTAACGCCCCGGATTCGATGCGCCAGGTGTCCGTCAGTTATTTGCCGTCCTTGCCATGTCATGTGCTTGCGTGTTGCATTTTTCCATGTCATCATCTGCATTTCATATCATGTCATCATGTGCATCTCATTGTGCATACGGGTTCGTTTCATGCATCCGAGCTTTTTCCCTGTTGTCCGTTTTGCAATCCGGCACTCCTATGTCCCCCGGCGCCCCCTTTTGCCTCTTTTCGTGTGCGAGTGTTAAACTTTCTCGGAATGGCCCGAGGTTTGCCAAGCGGCCTTGGTATACCACCGGTAGACCGTCTGTCAAGTTTCGTGCCATTTGGAGGTCGTTTGATACTCCAACGGTTAACCGGGTAACTGTAAAGCCTCTTTTGTTTGCAGCCCAACACCCCCTCCAAAGTGGCCCAATAACCCATCCAAAACCCCTCCATGCTCTCGGTCGTTCGATCACGATCGTGTGGGCGAAAACCGCTCCTCATTTGGACTCTCCTAGCTCCCTCTACCTATAGAAACATCCCTCCCCCGACATTCGCGGATCAATTCCACCCCTAACCCTAGCCCCGCTCCTCTCCGCGCCGCCGGACACGTCCGGTCTGGCCGGACAACGTCCGCGCCCGCGTGAATCGGCCAGCGCGTGGCACCCAGCCACCGCCCGGCCACGAGCCCGCGACCCCAGCAGCCCAGTTCCGCGCCGGGCTCATGACCGCGCCCTCCCGCGTCGCCCGACCCGTCGGCGCTCGCGCCACCCGTCAGCCGGACCGCGCCGCCGCCCGTCGCGCTGTTTGCCGCGTCCTCCGCCGCCCGGCCTCGTTCGCGCCTCCATCCCGCCCTGCCCCGCCGGCCTCGTCCCGCCTCGGCCGAGAGCTCCGCCGCCGGGCTCCCGTCGACCCACGCCCGGCGCGCCCTCGCCGGCCGCCGCCCGCGCTGTCCCGCCGTAGCTCCCTCCTCCGCCTCCCCGCGCCCAGATCCGGTCGGATCCGACGAGATCCGGCCCGGATCCGCCATCTCCGGCCCTCCCCGACGTCTTCCTCCATCTCCGGCGAACTACTCCGGCGAGCATCTCCAGCCCGCCTCGAAATCCGTGCGGACCCGAGGTTGACCCCGAAATTCCCAAGTCCCTGATATTTGCATTATCATGTCATGTTCAACGCATCATAACTTGCTGCATGCTGCTCCGTTTCGTGCGTGTAATATGTCAAATTGTTCGCTGTGAGATGATCTACATTTCATTCCATTGCACCATGTTCATTTGAGTACATCTTGATTCCTGAATCATCGTTGCAAGAGTGCTATGTGATGTTAACCTGCTGAAACTGTTATAACATGCTCTTTTGTCATTTTTGCCATGATTGATGTGTGCATCCTATGAGGTTGATGCCTACATGAGTTTTGATCTATGTCATTCCGTATTTACAGGGG
The DNA here is from genome assembly GCA_021605145.1 of Aegilops bicornis. Taxonomy (NCBI): domain Eukaryota; kingdom Viridiplantae; phylum Streptophyta; class Magnoliopsida; order Poales; family Poaceae; genus Aegilops; species Aegilops bicornis. The sequence goes on along the minus strand of CM038670.1, from coordinate 572,515,438 downwards.
TGCTATCTATGTATTTTTGTGATTCCTGTAGTGAGTGCATCAAGCTTGTTAAGTAGGGTACTTGCTGTTGCTGTTTTGCATGTCTGAATCTGCTATATCATGATGCTATGTTAACCTGCTTCTACAAGTAATTCTATGCAGAATATGGAGATGTTCACTAAGGATGTTTTCTTACACATGTCATGCTCTATCCATCCATGCCCCTGGTTGCATTTATAGCCTGTTGTAGCTAGTTGTAATCTTGCTCCAAATTTGCTAAATAATGTTGCTGTCAGCCTGTTAACATTAAGTTCAGTTTTGCCATGAGCTTTGCTAGTGATCCATGCACCCTATGAACTTGATATTTCCATTTTTAGCTTCATATGCATGTCTTATTACTGTTGGCTGCCTTTCCATGCCATGTATTTCTCTGTGGTGAGTGTTGCAAGCTTACCAACATGCCTACTTATTGTTGTTCCTGCCATGTATGAATCTGTCATATAACTTGCCATTTTATATGGGTGCCATCATATCTTCTGATCCTTTTGGCTCATGGTCAGCAAAGTACTTTTGATCTATGCAATTAGTAGATTAATTCCATGCCTTTGTTTGCCATGATAAGTTCCTGTAACATGTTGTTGATGGCTCTAAACATTGCAACCTGATGTTATTTCTTGATAAGTCTGAAACTGTTAGTATTTGCAATCTTGCCATGTCATTTTGAGCATGTTCTAGTGATTTCTGGAGATAGCTCAGTGTTCATGTTTTGTCATGTTTTACCTGTACTTCATGCCCATCCTTTTATTTTCACGTTGAGATGTTGTAGCATAGTGTTTTGATGCTTGCAATATGCCTATTTGCTGTTTTGGACAGATTGTTGTCATGACTTGTATAGGGTGTATGTGTTGAACCGTTGCTCCGTTTTGAGTGTGCTCTATATGAAACTTTCTTGATTTTGCATGTAGTTTCATATTATCATGTTGCATCCTTGTTTTGAGGTGTTTGCGTGATGTTTGGATGCATTTTGTATCAATGCCATGCTTATCTTGTTTTGCTCATATCTTCTAGGCCGTAGCTCTAAATTTAATGAACTTTATATGTAACTTGACTAGAATTTCGTGTAGATCATCGTGGTGCATATTAACTTGCTGTTTAACAACTTGAACATAAGGTTTATTCAGATCTGGACCAATTTCTAAATTTGCATATGAGGACTTACCTAATTGTTCTATGTTGTTTCCTACTCATTTAAACTTGCTTTGATGTGCTGCTCTTGTTTGCATCATCTCTTGCCATAAGTAGTTTCAAGTAGCATTGCCATGCATCATACTTGTTTGAGTATCATGCCTTGTTCATGTGTGGTGTGTTTAATATGTTGTGTGCTTCTTCTTGCTAGTTCCTGTTTCGTTGCGATCGTGAGGATTCGTTCGTCTACGCTTGGTTCGGCTTCATCCGTTCGTCTTCTTCATGGACTCGTTCTTCTTCCTAGCGGGATTTCAGGCAAGATGACCGCTACCCTGGATCTCACTACTATCATTACTATGCTAGTTGCTTCGTTCTATCGCTATGCCGCGCTACCTATCTCTTGTTGATCAAGCCTCCCAAATTGCCATGTCAGCCTCTAACCGTTGTGACCCTTCCTAGCAAACCGTTGTCTGGCTATGTTACCGCTTTTGCTCAGCTCCTCTTATAGCGTTGCTAGTTGCAGGTGAAGTTGAAGATTACTCCATGGTGGACAGGATTTTTGTTGGGATATCACAATATCTCTCATATTACTAATGCATCTATATACTTGGTAAAGGGTGGAAGGCTCGGCCTTATACCTGGTGTTTTGTTCCACTCTTGCCGCCCTAGTTTCCGTCATATCGGTATTATGTTCCCGGATTTTGCGTTCCTAACACGGTTGGGTGATTTATGGGACCCCCTCGACAGTTCGCTTTGAATAAAACTCCTCCAGCAAGGCCCAACATTGGTTTTACCATTTGCCACACCACCACCTATATTTCCCTTGGGAGTAATTAATCCAAGGGTGATCTTTATTACAGCCCCCCCGGGCCAATGCTTGTCCAAGTGTTGGTCCAAACTAGAGCACCGTGCGGGACCATCCCTTGGCAACTTGGGTTACGTCGGTACCTGTACGCTTAGCTTATCCGGTGTTGCCCTGAGAACAAGATATGTGCAGCTCCTATCGGGATTGTCGGCGCATCGGGCGGTCTTGCTGGTCTTGCTTTACCATTGTTGAAATGTCTTGTAAACCGGGATTCCGAGTCTAATCGGGTCTTCCTGGGAGAAGGTATATCCTTCATTGATCGCGAGAGCTTATCATGGGCTAAGTTGGGACACCCCTGCAGGGTATAATATTTTGAAAGTCATGCCCGCGGTTATGTGGCAGATGGGAATTTGTTAATATCCGGTTGTAGTAAACTTGAAGTAAACTCTTCTAAAATACACCAACCGTGTGCATAACTGTGAGTATCTCTTTTCGGGGTTGATCGAGAGGAGAACATGGTTTCTGGGTTATGTCTGACGTAAGTAGGAGTTCAAGATCACTTCTTGATCATTACTAGTTGACGACCGCTCCTTTGTTTCTCTTCTCGCTCTCATTTGCGTATGTTAGCCACCATATATGCTTAGTCGCTGCTGCAATCTCACCACTTTACCCCTTCCTTTCCCATTTAGCTTTGCTAGTCTTGATACCCATGGTAATGGGATTGCTAAGTCCTCGTGGCTCACAGATTACTACAACAACAGTTGCAGGTACAGGTTTGCGATGATCTTGACGCGAGAGCGATGTTTACTTGTTTTGGAGTTCTTCTTACGCTTCTTCTTGATCGGGGATAGGTTCCAGGTCGGCAGCCTGGGCTAGCAGGGTGGATGTCGTTTGAGTTTTTGTTTATGTTTCATCCGTAGTCGGATGTTGATCTGATGTAAGATGATGTTGTATTCTTGCGGCATTTGTATGCCTTGTATGTATCCCCATCTATTATGTAATGTTGATGTAATGATATCCACCTTGCAAAAGCATCTTCAAGATGCGCTTCCATCCTTGGTGGGACCTTCGAGTTCCTTTAGGATAGGGTCGCATCTTGGGCGTGACAGGGTCTTCGATGGTGAAGCAGGGGCAACAAGGACAAGGTGGGGGTCACTGGTGGATCACTAACCAACCTATACTAAGCAGTTTAGGACAAGCAGGTAGGTAACAATAAGTAGGTTACAAAAGCAGGCTATGCATCAGAATAGGAGAATCAATTATAGTAGCAAAATCTAATGCAAGCATGATAGAATAGAATGACCGATATCGGGATGATCAAAGGGGGGGGGGGGGCTTGCCTGGTTGCTCTGGCAAGGAGGGGTCGTCGTCGACGTAGTCGATCACAGGCGAATCATCGATCACGGGGTCTACCGGAGAGAAGAGGGGGAAGAAACAATAAATATAAAGCAAGCATAGCATCACAAAGCATAACATGGCAATAAGCTGTGTCGGGTGTGACCTAACGTATGGCTACAAGATAAAGGTGAAAGGTGAATTCAACCGGGAATGTAATCTTGGTTCCGGACCTGTGTCAGACATGATGACTGGAGGGGGAAAGTTCCATGTTCAGCTTGCTAGGGGCATGTGACAGATGAACGGACCACGTAGTCGGATTCGTTGGATTTTTCTGAGCAACTTTCGTATGGAAAACATTTTCATCGGAGTTACGGTTTATTTTCTATGAATTTTCAAAGATTAAACAATATTCTAGATTTATTTAAAGGGACAAATGCATTTTTGCCCCTAGTTGGAACCTACCCACGGGTTTTGCCCTTACTTTTTGACTCTGCTCAGTTTTGCCCTTAGATTTTCCTCCGAAGTCGCGCGAATACCCTTTGACCGTTTGACTAATACTTGGAAAATTCAAAACAAATTGATATGAACTCAAAAAAATGCAAATAAGATATCAAAATGTTGAGATAAGCATTACCTTTATGTGTATGTCATTTGCATCCAGGAAAAAAGTACCATTTAAACTACCTAAGTTTGTTAATGTTTTTAACATTATGAAAAATAAAAAGATATAAATAATACTTTTTTCAAGAATAAAAATTACATGCAAATGTAGGTGACATTTTCTAAACATCCTGATATCTTATTTGCATTTTTCCGAGTTCATATCAACTTGTTATGAAGTTTCAAAATAATGGTCAAAGTTGTTTGAACATTCATAAAAAGTTGACATGAACTCAGAAAAATGCAAACAAGATATCAGGATGTTTAGAAAACATCACCTACATTTGCATGTAATTTTTATTCTTGAAAAAAAATATTTTTATACCCTTTTTATTTTTAATAATTCTAATAACATTAATAACCTTTGGTAGTTTAAACGATATTTTTGTCCTTAATGCAAATGATATGCACATAAAGGTAATGTTTGTCTGAACATTTTGATATCTTATTTGCATTTTTCTGAGTTCATATGAATTTGTTATGAATTTTCAAAGTATTGGTCAAACAGTCAAAGGGCATTCGGGTGACCTCGGGGGAAAATCTAAGGGCAAAACTGAGCAGAGTCAAAAAGTAAGGGCAAAACCCGTGGGTAGGTTCCAACTAGGGGCAAAAATGCAATTGTCCCTTATTTAAAATAACAGAAAAGATAAAATGACATCAGCATGACGTCTTTGATGGCGTCGGCGATCAAGCAGGCAGGCTGACCAGGTCAAACTGACCAGTGGGGCCACTGGGACCCACATGTCAGCCTCTGTTGGGTTAAAAGTGGATTAACTAATCTAGCAAGATCAGTTAGGGCTGTGGGCCCCGGGTGTCAGTGAGTGTTTTAGGTTAAACTAATTACTTTTATTTCTAAAACATTATTAGACTAAAATAACAGAGGGGCCCCACATGTCAGAGGCTGGGGGCTGCCCAGTCAGCACGGTTGACTGGTCAAACCAGTCAACAGGGGTTAGCGGGTCCACTGTGGGCCACGAGTCAGTGACCTAGGTGGTGGCCCGGGGGTGGCCCTGCAGCGCCCGGCTCGGAGTCAGCCGGAGTGGCTCCGGCAAGCTCATGGCTGAAGCAGCCCGACGAGGTCGGAAATCGCCTACGGTTCACCATTTCACGTGCCATGACTTCCGTTCAAAAGCTAGGAGGGAGCCGCGTCGAGTGGTGCTGCTAGACTACACCGGGGAGGCCGGAAACATCGCCGGCGTCGAGCTTGGTAGCGGCGGCTTTCGGGCGAGCCCGCGCTCGTTGCTACAGGGCACGGCAAGGACCGTGGAAGGTGTCGTTGGACTGCTGGGAGCGTGCTGAGCACGGTGCCGTGCTCGACAGAGCTCAACGACAAGCATGGCCACGGCGGCTATGGAGCGGGGCGGCGGCGAGCTACGACGGTAGCGGCGAGCAAGCTAGAGAGGGAGGCGGTCTATGCGAGAGAGGGGAGAGGACGGCGACTGCTCACCAGGCCCTGTAGGTGTGCTCAAATGGGCTCGGGGAGGGCTCGGTGTGGCGGATTCGGCGACGGCGTGCGGTGGTCGTGGTTGAAGACGACGACGTAGGGGACGATGCAGAGGCGCTCCTTCTCGTGTGATTCGTCGGGGAGGAAAAGGAGGTCGAGGCGGTTCTTCTTGGTGCGGAGTTGAGGCAAGGCGGTGGCGGGGGCCGCGTGCGTTATGGTGGCGGTGCCATAGCGGCGCTCGGGTGAGGGGAAAGCACAGAGGGAGCGAGGGGAGAGTGAGCGAGGTGGAGAGGGGATCTGGGGGCGCTAGGGTTAGGGTTAATGCCAGGGGGGTCGCCGGTGACTTGAGGGCGCCGGGAAGCGGCGGATGGACGCCGCGTGTCCATCGGCGGCATGTGCGGGCGCGCTGCGGCCAGCGCATGAGGTGAACAGGGAGAGGAAGGGGGACAGGGAAGTGGGCTGGGCTGTGCACTGTAGCAATGGGCTGCAAGTGCACAGTAGTAGCTAGGCCCTTTTCTATTTCTACTTTTCTGTTTTAGCTTTTATTTATTAACAGAGAGAGAAAGGGAATTATTTGGTCAACTATTTCACTTAGGGAAAATTTGGGAGGCATCCCATTAAATTCCTGGTGACCTTAGACAGTGCTACAAATATTTTGGAGACCAAAAGAATTCATTTGGTATTTTTCATAAATAGGAAAGCAGTTAAAAATGCTGTATTGGTGTTGTTATAATTGCTAATGCTCATCTTTGCACAAAAGAGATGTTGTGTTCCTTAACAAATAATTGTTATGGAATTTTTGACAAATGATGAACATTTTTCCAGCAACTTTTGAGCAACTTCAAACTTCGCTTGAATTTGAATTGACTGGAATTTCAAATGGGATATTTGATCAAGGGTTATCAAGCACTGTTCGGAAAAATGATTATCTCAATCACAGAGGGTTATTGTAGCATGACACTGGGGGTGTTACATTCTCTCTCTTTGGATCTCAATACAAAGTTCTCCTCATCTTCTTGGAGATCTATTCGATGTAACTCTTTTTGCAGTGTGTTTGTCGAGATCCAATGAATTGTGGGTTTATGATCAAGATTATCTATGAATAATATTTCAATCTTCTCTGAATTCTTTTATGTATGATTGGTTATCTTTGCAAGTCTCTTTGAATTATCAGTTTGGTTTGGCCTACTAGATTGATCTTTCTTGCAATGGGAGAAGTGCTTAGCTTTGGGTTCAATCTTGCGTTTCTCAATCGCAGTGACAGAAAGGGGAACGGCACGTATTGTATTGTTGCCATCGAGGATAAAAAGATGGGGTTTATATCATATTGCTTGAGTTTATCCCTCTGCATCATGTCATCTTACCTAATGCGTTACTCTGTTCTAATGAACTTAATACTCTAGATGCATGCTGAATAGCGGTCGATGTGTGGAGTAATAGTAGTAGATGCGTGAGTCGGTCTACTTGTCACGGACGTGATGCCTATATACATGATCATGCCTAGATATTCTCATAATTATGCACTTTTATATCAATTGCTCGACAGTAATTTGTTCACCCACCGTAATACTTATGCTATCTTGAGAGAAGCCACTAGTGAAACCTATGGCCCCCGGGTCTATTTTCCATCATATTAATCTAGCATCAACTAGCTATTTCTGGCGCTGTTTATTTTGCAATCTTTAATTTTAATCTTTATCATAAAAATACCAAAAATATTATCTTACACTACAAAAAAAAGACACATCCCTGGCATTTTGGGCCAAACAAAAAAAAATTGTCATACTTGTGACACTTCTATGACGATAATTGGGACAAAACCCGGTATCATCATAGATGTGGTGGGATCCTACTTCTGTGACAAAAAATCATGACAAGAAATGGGCTTTTCATCCATGGCGGGCCGGAGACGCAGCTGCATGACATTCTTTGGGCCGTCCATGACAGAAAAAACCATGGTAGAAGCGAGGGCGAGGAAAATATTCGGGTGTTCTCGGTTACGGTGGGTGGTCGGGCCCGAGCGATGCGTGTTTCTCTCGTACATGCATGCGCGTGGGTGCGAGGCGTTGGGCTCTAACTGAACCCGAGCGAGGCATTGGGATCTAACTGAACCCGAGCGATTGCACTACAGCTACGCTGCATCGAACCCGAGCGATCGATCGATGGTCGTTAATCAACCCGATCGGCGATTCCTTTGCTACCGCCGCTAATCAAATCGATCGATGCCGCCTTTGGATGAACAAAGGAGCGTTCTGGGGTTTGGATGAGCAGTTGCGGTGGGAGTGGATGAACAGGACCCCGTGGTGTTGCCTCTGGATGAACAGGACCCCGATCGATCGAGCCGGTTGGGGCTGGATGAACAGGACCCCGTGGAGGGCTGGATGAACAGGACCACCCCGTGGAGGGCTGGATGAATAGTAGACGGTGGAGGGATGGATGAACAGTAGCCCGTGGAGGGGTGGTTGAACAGGAGCCCGTGGAAAGGGCTGGTTGAACAGTAGCCGGTGGAGTAGCGCGTGGTGGAGGCTGAATGAACAGGAGCCCGTGGATGAACAGTCGCAGGTGGAGGCTGGAGGAGGTCGACGGTGGATGAACAGTAGCCCGTGAAGACTGGAGGGGTCGACGGTGGAGATGAACAGTATCCCGTGGAGTCCCGTTGTGCGGTATGCCACACCCCTCCAGATGAACAGGACCCCAGTTTCGACCGTAGCGCTACAACACAAGTCCATTTCCTCAGTTTTGCGGTACGCCACACCCCTCCCGATCAACAGGACCCCCGTTTCGACCGTAGGAGGTACGTTTCCTCCATTTTGCGGTATGCTAGACCCCTCCCGATGAACAGGATCCCGTTTCGACCGTGGCCGGTCGGACACAAGGCCGTTTCCTCCATTATGCGGTACGCCAGGCCTCGTTTCCATCGGCTGTTCCGTCCAAGCCCTCCCGATGAACACGACGCCGCATTCTGTTCCGACCCAGCCGGTTGGCTCCCCATGATCACGACGACGACGTTATTTCTCCGTTCTGACAGTACGCGCGAGTAGGCGTTCGAGACCCCGCTCGTATGTACGTACGTGGCCGTACTTACTTTCTTGCACCCTGGTCGATGTACGTACGTGTACATGCTACGTGCGCGCCTCTACTCTGACACATGCGCGCCTCTACATCGACCAATATGTACGTACACGTTCGCGACCAGAATGACAACGCTACGTACGCTTCGACTAGGTGGGTCCCGACTGTCAGGCACTTCCTTGCGTGCGAAGATGTAGCTGGTGGGTCCCAGTAATCAGGGAGAAAACAGTTTTTTTGCGAAATACGGTGGCCCGTGCGGTGGGTCCCTGCTGTCATGTGGAGGAGTAATTATTTTGCACGTAATAAGGAGGCACTTCCATGCGGCCACCGTGGACCCAGCTGTCAGTCTCTCCACGTACAGTACTCTTCCGATGGAAGTCGTTCCTTGACCACGTTGACCACGCCGCGTCGAGAGCACTAGGGCGGTGGACGACGGCGAGGCCTAGGAAAGGGACGACGCGGAGCCGGGGGAGACGCGACAGCAGAAGCCTGCGCTGAGAGGAGTACGAGGGTTCACTGGTTCGGCTGCGGTGTGAGGCTCCCGTCCCCACAGAATAACAGGGGGTGCGGGTGAGTAGAGGGATGGCCTGGCCAGCAGTGGGAGTAGTAGGGGGCGGTGAGGCCTCCGCGGCATCACAGCCGGCCATGGGAGGCAGGAGCACGCGGCACGACTGGCGCTGGTTTGGGCGGCTGGAGCAAGAAGACCAGAGGTTGAAGAAGCACTACGGCCGTTGGATGGACATCGTACAGTCACTGGAGCTAGAATCGTTCATATTGACTAAGTTGACAAAGCCCTCCATCCCCGTCAACTTAGTAGGCCCACAAGTCAGCCTCCCACCAAGGTGGGTCCCAGCTAGCAGGGGCGGTTTTCATATTTTTCTGCGTAATAAGGAGGCACTTCCGGTGGGTCCGAGCTGACAGCGGGGGGAACCTTTTTTTCTTGAAATACGGTGACCCGTCCGGTGGGTCCTAGCATTAGGGGGGAAACGTTTTTTCGCAAAATACGGTGGCCCGTCCGGTGGTCCCTGCTGTTAGGTGGAGGAATCATTATTTTCCGCGTAATAAGGAGGCACTTCCTTGCTGCGACCATGGACCCAACTGTCAGCCTCTCCACGTATAGTACACTTCCGATGGAAGTCGTTCCTTGACCATGTTGACCACGCCGCGTTCCATTGCATGCATGCGTCCATGGGCATGATGCGTCCCCACCGTCAGCCTCTCACGTACAGTCATCTTCCGATGACTCTCAACTGTTGACCGTGTTGACCACACCGTGCCGAGCACACCAAAGGCCAGTGGACGACGGCGAGGCCCCAGACTGGAACGACCCGGAGATGGGGAAGACGGGGCAGTGGAGTCGCAGATGGAGAGGAGTGGGAAACTTGACTGGTTCGGGTCTTGTGATAGCACAAGCCGCGCAGTGCCGCCAAGGGAGACAGGAGCAAGAACAGAGGTTGAAGAAGGAGCACGGCTGTTGGATTAACATCCAACGGTCCAGCTGCTAGAATTATTTGTTGATTAAGTTGACAAAGCCCTGTGTACACGTCCGCTTAGTAGGCCCACAAGTGAGCCACCAAATCTGATGGGTCCCGGTATGTCAGCAGGAGGAATAATTTTTTTCGCATAACAAGGAGGCACTTCCTTCCGTGCGAAGATACAGCCGGTGGGTCCCAGCTGTCAGGTAGAGGAAACATTTTTTCAGCTTAATAAGTTGGAACTTTCCTTGCGTGCGACCATGGACCTCATGGGTCCCAGTCGTCAGGCTCTCCACGTATAGTCCTCTTCCGATGACTCGCGTTTGTTGACCACGCTGCACCGAGCACAGCGAGGCGGTGGACGGCGACGAGGCCTCGGACGGGAACGACTCGGAGATGGGAAGATGCTGCAGTGGATTCGCAGATTGAGTGGAGGAGAAGGGTTATAACTGGTTCTGGTGCGGCGTGGGGCTGCAGTCAGTGGAGAATAACAGGAGGTGTGGAGGGGTGGAGGGATAGCCTGGCCGGCGGTGGGGTAGCGCTTCACAGCGATGCGTGCTAAGCAGAGCCGCTTAGTCACGGAGGCGGACCAAGCGGTCCGGCGACGCTGGAGGAAGAAGACAAGAGATCAAGGTGCCACGACCAAGTTGACAACGCCTCGCATAGGCTTTGACCTATTGGCCCACATGTCACTTGCAAAAATGTGGCATATATTTAACCCATGTTTTCTAGAATGTATAGTCCATTTCTTTGGGCTGGGCGAACAAATAATTTCGCGTCAATGCGGCCCATTTATATTATCTAAGAAATCCCAGCCCATTTGCACTTCCTTCAAATATACAAATTAGCTGGGCTCGTTATATATATATATATATATATATATATATATATATATATATATATATATATAATGTTATCTTAGAAGGAGCAATTAATATCAAAAATAAACCGGAGAGGCACAATTTTTATATACATAATTAACAAATTAGCGAGTTATTGCTCAAAGTAAAAATGAGCGCGTTATTATTACATTGGTCCTTAAAATCATCGCAAGCTTTTGTACGCAATCACCAGGATTTTCCTTGCCTGTGAGTAAAAAACAACCAGGATTTTCCTTGCCAACTTATGTTAAACATTTACTTTTGTAAGTTAATAACATGTGAGATGTTTTTATAATGTATATATAAGTACCTATAAAATATACTATAATAGTAATAATATAAATATATATAATGTGGTTAAAAAAATACATTGGGCTGCCGATCTTTAAGAAAAAGCGCATAGGCCGGTATGGACCTCAAAAAATAAGTTGAAACCACTGTCACCGTATGTCGTGGGCTACGCATGTTAAAATACAAAACCTAGGCCTAGCTGATACTTGTTCGCCCTCTGGAAAAAATGATACCATATCCCGAAGCTTAACTGGATTAAAGAGGGGCAGCAACACGACTGAAGAAGCACATCAGGAGTGATTTTTTTTTCTTCAGTAGATGGCTCTCGATGGGGTTTTTTTACTTGCCTCTGCACCATACAACTTGTATTTTTAGCCTCCCAGTCCATGGTGGACTAGCAACCCATTTGCTGGGTGGGCCAACCTACAGAAACCAGCACTCAATTTTTCATCCGGCCCCAAAAACAACGCAGTACTATGTTTGTTTTGAGGCCGAAAACATTACGGCAGGGGTTGAGGGGGGGAGGGGGCAAGACAGAGCAGAAAGATTAAAAAGAGCTGATGCGCCATGCTACCCTAACAAAGCAGGTGCAATTCTTCTCGGGGAGAAGGTGTGCCGTTGACACCCACACGTCACATACCGCACAGTAGGCATACTAACAAGTTCACACACAAGCACAACAGAAAAGGGAAACATTCCTATCAAACTTAGGTTCACAGGACACGTTCATATTCATAGCCAACATTCACTATCAACAACTCAAAAGGTTCATAATATACACAAGTTCAACATGTCTATGGATCCAAATGATTGATAGAACACACAACAATATTCATAGATAATTCACAAAAAGATTCAGATATACACATGTTCAGTATGTTTATGCATCCAAATGATTGAGATCACAACCAATATGATACATGGACAAACTTTAATTACCTAGGGTACAGACTGGTAAATGGTGTTCAGTCGGAGGTACTTCTTGCTAAAATTAATGCTTGTACGAGTAAACTTTCGAGTACATAAGAGGCAGCACAGACAATCTGAAATTTGCTTGTAGGTTTATCCTCAAATAGTGGCCTCGTGCCGAGGGAGGTTTGAGCAACTTGGCCACTACTTTCATCCAACTAGTTTACTAGCTCATCTTGGTCCTGTAGCTCGCCAAAATTCTACATTGCAGACTGGTAAATGGTGTTCAGTCGGAGGTACTTCTTGCTAAAATTAATGCTTGTATGAGTAAACTTTCAAGTACATAAGAGGCAGCACAGACAATCTGAACTTTGCTTGTAGGTTTATCCTCAAATAGTGGCCTCGTGCCGAGGGAGGTTCGAGCAACTTGGCCACTACTTTCATCCAACTAATTTACTGGCTCATCTTGGCCCTGTAGCTTGCCAAAATTCAACATTGTAGACGAGAAAGGAGGCGGTTGAGAAAATGAACCACCCAAATTTTTTGTGCAGTTCAACTGAATGGAGCATCCCTGGCGTGCAGACTGATTAAGTGCCAGATGAATATACGCGTCAACCAACTTGTTTGGAATATTTAGACTCCATGCCATACAGTTCGCTACAATATGTGCCGATAACCAAAAGGCACAAGTTGGGACCAAAGACAGGACTGCGTTTTTCTGGGCTATGCGCCAAGCAATAATTTTGGCGTTCACTCTCCTAATACTTGGAGTTTGACAATTGGTTGACGCTGGTTGATACTCGAGTGAATATAGGTACTTCTTCTTGTCAACATCGATGCTTGTCTGAGTGAACTTTGGAGTACATAGCAGCAGCATAAGTACCTGGCCATCTGATCTTTTGTGCAGTTCTACTGAAATCACCCGATGTAATGATTTGCCTGCGAGTTCAGGCTCCAAGTTACTCCTTTATGAAATCGGCAAATAGTAGCACAATACCAAATTACCAATACATATGACATGCACAATAATCAGGATAAAGACCAGAACCAACATGTGTGAGGTAGCATATCAATTACTATTTCATTTGACTGGAAACCGAGATAAGCCAAGGGACTAACGGTAAAGGAAGAATGCAAGCCGAGATTAGCGACTAACAGGAAAGGAAGGAAGTTGTCGAGGCAATGAAGCACCCAAAGTTTTTGTGCAGTTCCACCGAAATCGAGCATCCCTGTTGGCACATATATTGACAGAGTGAGGTTACTGTAATAGTGGGACTTGAAACATACACTAACAAATAGAAGCACCCTCATTATCTTAATGGGTAAAGTTAGCATTCCCTCCCTGCTCCACCACATGATTGACCTCCATAGACAAACATACACACGTACATGATTCAAAGATAGGGTGCTACTAAAGATTTGTTTAACTCCGACAGGAAAATTAGGCAGGAATAAATTAGTGGTACTTAAGTACTCCTAATTAATTAAGTAAAGACAGCAGAAGTGGAACGGCTCCCTGGAGGATCGTCTCACATGTAAGGTAGTCGTTGCCAGAGCCCTTGAATGGCCTCGACCGAGGCCTTTGGCTTTAGCAAGATTGCGTTGGCACTGTTTACTCTTCTTCTTCTTCCTCTTCATGCTCTGTTTCTCATTCTCCTCACCAGTTGGTGAAACCAAGTACATGATTGGCCTTCTATTTCAGAATTGGTTTTGTCAGTGAGGGAGTACAAGTGTACTAGTAAAAATAACATTATTTTCTCATGGCAGTGTAAAATAGAGATGAACACATGCATTAAATATCATTCTTACCTAAAGGAAGGTTATGGTGCCAATATGGATGATGAGGATTGGAACACAGATCTCCCTTTGTGCAGTTCCAATCTAAATGAACCAACTGTTCCATTCTGACATTCCAGTTAAACAATACAAAAGTCACTTCTTTTAAGAAGAGTTTTGTGCAGTGCACCAAAAGGTCACAACAGCAACCAGGTGAAATGGTGTTTGCACAAAAAGCTATAGAGGAAATAGTCAGAGTCTCAAACAATTACAGGAAAAAACATTTGGATAAACTTGTCATGGCTTATAACATTCGCATGGCTTCATTTTTACCAGGGGTATTAGATTAAGAACAGCTAAATATTTGGTATAAGGGTATGGGACAGTGTGTGCACCAGCAGTCCAGCACCATGTACCTAAACAGGGGCATAAAGTGGTGATTCATAGTTTGTTGCCCCGAGAAACAAACATCCAAGAAACATATCTGGGTTGGTCCCATTTTTGTTCACTCTAGCTACCTACTCCTATGTGTGGATAGCAAATCTATTCCTGATCAGACTACTGTGTACAGCGTTACCCCTATATTTCCCTTTTTGACCAAGAGACCGGTTGGATGACCAGCCTGTACTACTTTCACCCCCTTTCCTTCCTATTTGTACCAAGTCCGATTTACTACATACTAAATTCCCCCACCCCCACTTTATTTCTTGTTTGAACCAAGTACAAGATTCGACTCCATGAAGTAGCTTTACCTCTAACAATAGAAAAAAATAGGTGACATTGGACCATCCGATCGAGAGGGGCTGAGAGGTAGAAAATGATGCACATGCAGTGACGTAGCGAGCTGGGGAAGTAGAGCTAAGGCGGTTTCGAAGGAAGATATACCTGAAGGTCGTCGGGATGTGGATAGGTGGGCGGCGGGAGGCCGGATCCGCCCACACTAGGGCAACGACGAAGGGATCGGAGGACCTCCCACGCCGGCGCTCGGCCAGAGATAACGGTGTGGCCGGCAGTGGGTCTCCTCCCTCGCTGTCGACGAAGGCCTAAACGCTGCCTCTCCTCCCCTTCACCGGCTGAGGGGGATACGTCTGGATCTGTAACCAGAAGTGAGGATAGAAAGACAGTGTTTGTTTGAAGGGAGAAAGACAGTGTTACCACCCCTATCTTGTTTAGATATGGAGAGGATGAGAGTGTGTGAATAGAGCAACCCTAGTAAGCAAGCGCGGAGGCTCCAGCCTATATATACGTAGTGGGGTAGTTTTCCTTTTTCACTCCATCAAAACAATCGTTTAAAATTGTGTACTACGTGCCAGGTCGCTGTTTTTTTAGTTGTTGATTGTTTTTTGAGATAGCTACCCGCTTGTTCCAAGTGGTGTTACGGTGTGCCAGGTCGCACTTTGTATCGTTCAAGTCTGGTACAAGTCCCTCCATTAAATGAACAACCACCCCCTCGTAAAAATTGTGAACAGGCCCACGACTAAAATTATCGGAAACGTGGGTTCCCCCAACATGCATTATTATTTATATTTTCTACTCCCTCCATTCCTAAAAATAAGTCTTTTTTATTAGCCACACCTAAGACAAGATTTTTTTATTAGCAGTGAACCCCACATGTAATAGACACAAAAAGTGTGGCAAGATTCCCTTAGGCAAGCCAAAGTGTGTCTAACAATTTGAGCAACTCAAGTTAGGCAAATGTGGCAAGTGTGGGAAAAATAATGTGGCAACATAAGACAAACATAGTCACTATCCAAACAGCCCCGTAATTTTTTGTGACATCCATGAAAATTTGGTTAGTTAAATTTATAGTTAAAATTTGGCAAGGTGCATCAAACCAACACATGCAAGTATCAAAAGGGAAGTCACGGCATGCATGCATGCATGCATTGTACTCCCTCTGTTTCCAAATATAAGTCTTTTTAGAGATTGCAACAAGTGACTACATATGAAGCAAAATATTTTTACATACATATGTATGTAGTAGTCCATTTGAAATGTGTAAAAAGACTTATATCGAGTTCAGTGCTTTGATGTGTCGCGTCAACTTGTACAAGAAAGAGATATTTGATTACTACAACGCCCTCTCCCTCACGGACTGAGCTCCGGTGCCTTAACTGCACCTGACTTTGGCTGCATGACAGGTGGGCCAACCACCTAATGGGCCCACCTGTCATAGACGCAAAGGCAGGAGCAGTAAGTCAATGAAGCTGCGTCCCTCCCTCGCGCATGAGCATGGTGGCTAGCAGGACTAGTAGGAGCTTTCACTACATGCTTCTTGACGGCGGTGAACTTGCAGATGGAGTTGACCATCATGTCGTCCATGCGAGAGGCGAAGTCGGCGTCGGCGAGGGCTATGACGCCGGCGGTTGCCAGCACCGCCTGGAACGCCACGCCAGGCCGGGCAGCCGGGCGCCTTGATGATTTGGCACACCGATCGCCGCCGCGACCGTCGCCTCCATACGTGCTTCTGGCTTCTGGTCACTTGGTCTTGGATTGGAGTGAGCAGTGTTGCGCAGAGACTAAGGAGTAGATGGATTGGAGTGGTGGGGCGCCTTTATATGAGAATCCAAACTCTGTTGCATTCACATCATGTTGGCTCTATTCTGCTTCTCCAATTAATTCCCTCTACATGTAGAGTAATTTGAGGATGCATCATTGACCATTCAACGTCTCGGGAACCGCTACCCTCTCCCTCCTTGGCATTCAAGCACCTATGGAGGCGACTGCCACTCGCGTCTATCGCGTGTCAGGAGACGTTCCCGTCGACGACGAGGTGCCTATGGTGACTTCGTAAATTTCAAGTTGATAGTACTAGCATACTCAATATTGTGCACCGCGACCAAGGCCGAGAGGAAAACGAGAGAACTACGTATTTATTTACGGTGTAGATTCACTCATTTTTGCTCCATATGTACTCCGTCTCGGTGTAGTCTAGTCACTTGTTGAAATATCTAGAAAGGCAAATACTCCTTTCTGGTTTCTGTATTATACTAGCAAGTACTCCCTCGTCCGAAAATACTTGTCATCAAAATGGATAAAAAAGATGTATCTAGAACTAATATACATCTAGATACATCCCCTTTATTCATTTTGATGACAAGTATTTCCGGACGGAGGGAGTACTACAATAGTGGGCTCACATAGCAATTTTGTATCATGCAAGAGCCTGGCTATATGCGTGCTCCAAGGTTCGTAACTGCTACGTTCGGGTTGCACTTGGCTCTTCGCCTCTTCGAGAAGACGAACAATGATCTTACTACTATTGCTTCTACAGTATCAAATCCAGTGCTGCATGTCCGTCCCTCGCGAGCGGGAGGGATAGCTTGTTGTAGTACTATAAGCAAAAGCATGTCCTCGTCTGCGAGCCACCGAGCGCATGGGCGAGGGAGAAGGCGTGTAGTAGTAAAATCAAGCTTCCCCTCATTGTACGAGTTGACGCGACACATCGTAGCACTGGCCCCACATGGTTGCCTCTAGACTTGGCTGAAAGACCCGTAGTGTACAATACTCCATTTGCTGCAACCTCTAACATTTACCCTACCACAAATTAAAATATATATTCCTGTCTTGACCAGATGAGCGTGCAAACTAGAATCACCAGGATGACAGGTAGGGGCAGAAGATTATTTTAATCAAAAAAATATAGCATGGAGCCGACCCCAACGATTTTAAGCTTACATTCATGGTACATGCTATCCTAGACTACTCTATACATGAAACTGCCACACGAGCGTCCGGGCTGCGCTTGGCTCTTCGCCTCTTTGGGAAGTCAAACAATGGCCCTGTTTGGATACTCTAACTAAGTTAGAGGTTAGAGTTAGATTCTAACCCTGAACTAACTCTAACCAAAAAGGTGTTTGGATAGCAGGGTTAGATGGAGCGCGGATACGGCGAGGCGCCTTCACGGGCGGTGCGAGAGGGAGGGAGGGAGAGGACAAGAAGCTTCGAGGAAGTGAGGAGGGATCTGCCTCGGGAAGAGCGAGAGAAAAAGATGTCTTTTTATTGGTCCTGAGAAGAACTAACCCAAATAAGCACCTCTTGGGTGGGTTAGATTTTTTTGGATGAGTTAGATGCATCTAACCCAAACTAACCCTCCTGTTTGGATATTTTTGGGTTAGTTGAGTCCAAACTAACCCAAACTAACTCTAACCCGTGGATTCAAACAGGGCCAATGATGGAGTACTACTGCAGTGGAGGATTACTACAGTATCCTTCTGACCATCTGACACCGATTGTACTGTTGCTTGTCCATCGCGTATGGGAGGGAGAGCGGGTAGCTAACGAAAGCTTCTCCTAGTCCTGCCAGCCACCACGCTCATGGGCGGGGGAGGGACGCATCTTCATTGACTTACTGCTCCTGCCTTTGCGTCCATGATAGGTGGCCCCAACAGGTCGATGGCCCACCTGTCATGCAGCCAAAGGCAGGTGCGGTTAAGGCGAGAGGGCGTTGTAGTAATCAAACTTCTCGGTTTTGTGCGAGTTGATGCGACACATCAAAGCACTGCACTCGATATATTTCAATAATTTGCGTTTACCGATGCATTAGTTACAACGCATGCATGCATGCTGTGACTCTCCTTTTGATACTTGCATGTGTTGATTTAATGCACCTTGAAGTAGTATGAATATGTGATGGTAAAGCTTTGTAATGCCCCGGCCCTATAAAAGCAAGAGATGGTTGTGCACGAGGAGGGCGAGATCATGCAGACGGGACAGGACCCGACGATGGAGCTCTCTATGGTCTGATGGACCTCACCTTGCTCCACTGCCCCTTGTGCCTCCGCCCCTTGAATCCTCCAGTGTATGAGGTTCGAATACACCTCGTCCGTTCGGCTGATCGAGAAAGGTGCAGGTTTCTTGATTGATGTGTTGTTCGATTGATTTGTGCGGTGCAAGGGAGGGCACCTGGTTTGCGCGGACTGCCGCGTCGAGCGCCCCGGGAACCAGCGGCAGTGCCAGAAGTGCGAGCGCGGCGGTGGCTTCGACGTGCGGAACACGACGGTGGACATCGTCCTCTCCTCGGTGAGGGTGGAGTGCCCGCATGAAGTCTGTGGGCTCTACGGCACTTACCACAAGCTCGTCGATCACCAGAGCGTGTGTCCGCTCACGCCCTGCAAATGCCCCGTGCCCGTCTGCGACTACGAAGGCCCGCCGCCGGTGCTCTCCCACCACATCAGCACCGTGCATCCCATGCCCGTGCACATGATCCAGTACGGCAAGGCGCTCCAGCTGCAAGGGCCACTGTCGGAGCCACGGCTCTTGCTGTTCGCGGAGGAGGAGGACCGCGCGTTTTTCTTGGTCGGCGGCGTGCTCGACATCGGCGCGCCTATCGCCGTGTCGGTTGTCTGCATCAGAGCGGGGGCATCCCCACTACCGCACTATGTGGCCAAAGGCGTGGGCGTCTGACCCGGGGAGAGCAAAAGGCAGGACCGACGCCGTCAAGGTGGAAATGGAGGTGACAAGCAGCAAGGATCCCGGTGACGTCGCCGTGCAGGAGCTGACCTTCTTCACAGCTCTGCCCAAGCTGCTGGCCGGGGCTAAGATGGTGTCCCTCCACATTCAGATTGACAAGCTCATGTCCTAAATGATTCAACATTGCCTTCTATTTATCTTAGTAATATGCTAATATAGGGGTTTGCTCGGTCTATTTAGCTTAAGAGATGGTGGGTTTTGGTGGCGATGCAGCAATTACCTCGACATCAGATCAGCAGTGAAAGTAATTTCGAACAGTCCAATGGATATTTAGTGTCTGTTGGATATAAAGATCCTTTGGGTAAGAAGTAACAGCTTATATGCTTTTTTTTCGAAACGGAACAGCGATACTAGTATAATTTTTGTTGACATGCACTAATATTTTCGAAACGGACGTCGGGCTGTAGCTAGAAGGGCAGTTGGGACGTGGTATCGGCCCATACCGCGGTGACCCCCGATTGGGATGCACCGACTGTAGATTTGCTCCCTCGCCGATGTCGACCGCGTCTACGCAGAACATTGTTCCCTTCCCCCAGCTGCGGGATCAGGCCGGATATTTAACCAGCGGTCTGGCCACCATCGTTCTATGCTTGTGAAGAGAGCAACCCAAGCAAGCAGGCTTGTAGCTTAGGCTCCTGCTAGTGTATATATAGTGGTTTTCTTTTTCTCTCCATATACCATTTTATATTGCGTACGTGTCATTGAAGAGTGAAATGATGGTTGCTTCTTCCGACTAACTTCTTTGTGTGATTTGACTGCTCCTTTAGTGGCCCCTACACGTACTCCCCCTACGTGTATGCAACAGTCACACGTACACATGGACGCAAAAATGCGTGCGACGCCCTAATGCATGCATGTCCGAGCACACGACAGAAAACACACGGTCACGCTCAAGTGCTCAACCTACACGTGCATGCACACACATACTCAGCCAGGGTGAGCTAGTGACTGTATAAACACCGGAAAATGTATATATTGAGCGCAATGAACGTATTATGAAGTCCACTGACCGTATTTTTACAAATATACAGTGACAGACAGTGTATTTATCTCGTTTGAAATTAAGCCATATTAACCGAAGAGGAGGAACTATGGACTAGCATTACTTTGTTGTGTCCCGTCAACTTGCCGAACGAGGAGAAGCTTGTAGGACGGGAGAAGCTTGCGCACGGTGGCTCGCAGGACAAGGAGAAACTTTTGACTAATGCAAGCTCTCCTTCACTCAGGCGGTGGACGTGCAACAGTTAATTTGGTGTCAGATTGCCAGAAGCATACACTATACTAGTACTATTATTTTTGCACTTCCCGAAGAGGCAAACAACCAAGCGCAATGTTTACTAGTACTAGTACTACTACAATAGTCTATAGAGGTATGTACTATACTAGTACTAGGAACCGGATGGAGGAGCGTCTGCACTCTTATTATATTTTTAAAATGTGATAAAACAATCTTCAACACATCTGGTTCTCTTCGAGGGTTCTCGCATGTGATAATGGAAGTTAATTGCATGGAACACTAGCCACAATTGTCGCTTAATTCTGGCTCATATCCTGTTACAAATAAGAGCGCTCGGTAATATTTCCTCTTTTTTTGTTATTCAGCATGTAAACAGGTCAGCAAACCTTGCGGCGCATCTTTGTGTGAACCATGCTTACTGCACTTTGAATGTGGCTGAGAGCTGGCTTGATGAAACACCTCGCTTCCTACTTCTTTTTTGTGGGGTACCTCGCTTCCTAGTGACCAGTGTCTTGGCTGATCATCCTAAGAATGCATATATATGAATAAAGCTCTCTCATTTACCCGCAAAAAAGATTAAGCCATATTAACCGAAAAGGAGGGAGTATGGACTAGCACTACTTGTTGATGTGTCCCGCCAACTCGCGGAACGAGGAGAAGCTTGTAGGACAAGGTGAAGCTCGCTTACGCCTTTTGACTAATACAACGTACCCTCGCCCAGGCGGTGGACATGCATCAGTTCATTTGGTGTCAGATTGCCAGAGGCATACACTATAGTACCGAACATGCGGAGTACCATCATTGTTCGACTTCACGAAGAGGCAAAGAGCTAAGCACAAGGTTTAGTAGTACGAGTAGTACTACTACTAGAACCGCATGGTGGAGCCTCTGTACTCTTGTTTTTTTAATCTCTGATAAAGTGCACATTTATTCTGGAGAAGGGCGGAAAACGGCAGCCCAACATGTAATGATGATATCGATCAACCATGCTCGAATATATGTCCTCCGTGCGAGCCCGTCTATGTGTTCTCGCTCCTCGTCTCTCTCAAGGAACGGCGGGTTGGCCATTTTGTCGTCAATTGAGATCGGTTTGATCACACTCCGATCCCACATGTCAGTGATATGCCAAGAGGAGGTGCGTTGCCGAGTCGCCATACACGTACTTGGTTTTGCACCTTCATACTACTCCTCCCTCCGTCACAGTTTACAGGGTGCGCTTCATTATGATGCATTTCTCTCAATGCATTTCCACCACCAGAGAGACTTTAGACGCATTTGGTTTAATGCTCAATTAATTAGGGCATGGTAAACGCAATCAAGTCCACAATTTTCTCTCAATGTAGTACTACAGAGTGGAGTAAGTGCATGCATGTGTGTACCCAGGGTGGAAGCACCGCATGCATGTGTGCACGCATTATTTCCTCTAGTAATAGACGCCGTGCTATAACTACCAATGCTATTTTTTAGGCCGATCGCTAGTCGCCTTGGTCCCAGAGATTTTCTTTTTTCTGAAGCGCGCTCTATAAACAGTGACGGATGGAGTAGTATGAGCGGATTCAAAGAAGAGCGTATTGATGGTTGCTTCTTCTGAGCAACTTATAGTGGGAAAGGTGGGACTTATGGTTTGACTGCTCATTACTCACTATTAATGCGGCACAACGACCGGTCTGAGTCTCCCGTGCGACCGTGCACTACCCCATCGGTTCTTAATATACTCCGGAGTATTTTTCTTTCTAGAGATTTCAACGAGTGACTACTCAAATATTTGTCTTTTTAGAGATTCAAATGTGTCGGCGTTCTAGGAATGGGAGTACCCAGACTTGCCTACCTGCGGCCTGCGGCGTGGCTCAAGGGGTGGCCCAGCACGACCCATCCTCTTCGGCATGAGCTCAAGACCCTCGCGAGGGGCCAAGCCTCGCGAGGCGGACGACAGGAAGTTTCCTCAGGCACGGCCTCGTCAGGCTGGCACGTGAGGAGGTGGAGAGATCAAGGTGGGGTACCTCACGAGGCGCCCATGACGCAAGCCATGACGACCAAGGGCGCCGGTGGCGCCCGCCAGCGATGTCCTCATTTCCTCTTTGGTGCAAAGGGGGCAAGCGCAGGCGAGAGCATCAAGCAAAGGCATCCGTTTCGGTGCAACAAGACCAAGACCGTCGCAATGGCAGGAAGGAAGTCATCGTGGAGCCCAAGCCGGCGTCACCGCTAGAGCCTTTGACATGCGAGGACCAACTTTAGTCAGGATAAGTGTACTAGATGTTCCCCTTCAAAATGGCCAATTGTTGGCGCCCTTCCCGCTCAATATTTGGGAAGAGGCCCAGGGCCTCTGCCTATAAATAGGACTAGCCACCCACAGGGTAGAGGCAGCTTGATCACATCAAGAGATCAATCGCAGAGAGAGAGAAGCGACTGAACTCCCCCTAGCAGTTCATCGCACTAGCCAAGAACAGACCCTCGCGAGGTTGTTCTTCCTTGTATTGTTCATCATCAGCCCAAGAGGCAATCCACCACACCACACACTGGAGTAGGGTGTTACACCACAATGGTGGCCCGAACCAGTATAAACCCTATGTCTCTTGTGTTGTTCCTTTCATAATTTAGATCCTAGCGAGGCGACGAGGTGCAGGTAGGTAGAGGGCGAGATCTCCGTGCGCACCCCAGAGTTCGAACCTAGAGGGTCTGCCGGAACCCGAAATCCGACGTTTGGCGCGCCAGGTAGTGGTGCCCCGGAACTCGTCTTCCGTCGCCCTGTTCTTCACCGACCATCGCATCCATGTCAGACGCTCGTCGGGCCCGCGTCGAGCGCCAAGCCGCTCTCGCTACCCATGTTGCCCAGACGGCCCTCGTCGGCGGCCGCCCCCGCCGTTCCCCGTCGCCTGCCGTCAACGCCGCCATCGGCCCGGCGGGGAACGAGCAGCAAGCATCGTCCCAGCATTCGTCCGTGAGGCGAGACAGCCGTACTGCTTCTCCTTCACTCGCCCCAGCTGGTTCTTCATCTCGCGGCGCTCCAGCATCCATGGAAACTCGAGCTGCGCTTATCGCGGCAAACGAGCTTCTGCGCTACCGCCCTGTCGACGACGTCTACAAAGAGTTGCTCGACCGCGTCGCCGAGCTCGTCCGCGCCGCAGGGGGCTCCCCAGCGCCGTCCTTCTCGCTGCACCGCGCCCCGCCCTGCTCGGGCGATGAAGCTCTGGGGGCACCTCAGCCGCCTCCCCCTCAAGAAGGCGCCCTGGCCCCAAGGCGCGTGGCCCATGGGCGGAACCCACTCCGTCCGGTGCCAGCGCAGCAAGAGCAGAGCTGCCAAGAGGTCCCTCGCCCCCAAGAAGCTCCCTGAGTGCTCCCTGCACCGGCTCGTCTCGACCGCGCTCCTGCTCCAGCATGCCAAGACCCCGCGCTGCTCCCAGCGGCAGCACATGGGGACCCGCAAGACCAGGCTCTTCTACACCAAAGGCCTCCCGTGGCCACAGGCTGCAGCGCCTTCACCACCACCAGTGCGCAGGCGTCGCGTGGCCCGACAAGTTCAAGCAGACCTACCTCCTCGCTATGGCCGGCACGGCCGACCTGCGGAGTTCCTTCAGCTCTGAGATGGGCATCGAAGCCGCCAGCGGGGCGAGAAGGTCATGGCGAACTGGTTTCCCATGGCACTCAAGGGCCGGAGCCCGCACTGCTCCCTGAACACGGCTCGCACGATCTCCTCCACAGGGAGATGCGCACCCGCTTCATCGCCAACTTCCAAGGTACTCGTGACCGGCCTCCTACCGTGGCGACATCGCCGCATCAAGCGACAAAGCGGGGAGACCTGCAGAAGTACATCCAGCGCTTCAACAACGCACGTCTCAAGATTCCCAAGGTAACCAAGGAAGCCATCATCTCAGCCTTCTCTGACGGTGTGCGTGACGTCAAGATGAAGGAGGAGCTGGCGATGCATGAAGATCTGTGCACTTCCTTGGAGCTGTTCAACTTGGCGACACAGTGCGCCAGGGCTGAGGAAGGACACCTTTCCCTCCTCGAGCTGCCAGCCGCAGACCCAGAAGATAAGAAGTCCAAGGCCAAGGACGTGAAGCGCAAGGGGGCTGCCGTGCTCGCGGCAGAACCAGACACCAAGAGAGGCAGAGATCAGCCCGAGTCTTCCAAAGGCAGCCAGTACTGTGTGTAGCACGACCTCCACACCCACAACACCAACGAATGTCAAGAGCTCCGAGCCGTGCGAGAAGGGAGGATCGGTCGACGCCCCGACCGCAACGATCGAGGCTACGACCGAGGAGGAGGAAGAAATGCAGGACACTGGGAAGACCGCGGCCCTCGCCAAGGGTGGCGTGACCGACCTCGCGAGGATCGCTGACAGGATCAACCTCGCGAGGGAGGCTGGAGGGATCAGCCTCGCGAGGATCGCCCGCAAGGAAACGCAGGCCTCCCTCCTCTGTCACCGCAGCCAAGGAGAAACGAGGACCATCATCAGGACGAGGGGCTGGGGCTTCCGGGAGCAGCTGCCATGATCGCTTGCATCCTGGGCGGAGCTCAAGCCCCAGCCTCTCAACGCATCTTCAAGCAGTTCACCCGCGAAGTGAATGCAGTCCTCCCCAAGCTCTAGGCCACACGCCCCCTCAGGTGGTCAGCGTGCACCATCACGTTCAGCTCAGCGGATCAGCTCAAGTGCGCGGCCACATCCGGAGTCCTCCCGATGCTTTGTTCCCCAATCATCAGCAACGTGCAAGTCACCAGGACCCTCATCGACGGCGGAGCAGGGCTCAATGTCCTGTCCGTAGAGACATTCAACAATCTGCAAGTGCCTTACAATCAGCTTCAGCCAACCAAGCCTTTCTCCGGAGTCACCGATGGCTCCACGGTTTCGATTGGGCAGGTCCACCTCCCTGTCACCTTGAGCGGCGACAACTACCGCACCGAGCTCATCGACTTTGATGTCGCCCACATTCGCTTGCTATACAATGCCATCCTTGGGTACCCAGCTCTGGCCAAGTTCATGGCCGTGACTCATCACGGCTACAACGTCCTCAAGATGCTAGGAAGTGGCGGAGTCATCACAGTGCCTTGTGAAGAAAGGGACGCGGTGTGCTCCCTAGAGCGAGTTTTTCAAGCCGCGTCACTTGAAGACCCAGATCGCAGGAGCGGGAGGCTCCCTGAGACCGCTCCCAAGAAGAAGAAGACATCGCCAGGCCCGACCCCTCAGGAGGCAGGCCCCTCAGGGTCCGCGCCTGTTCAGGGGGCACCTCCTTCTGTCACATAGGAAGGCGCGCCCGACGCCCTCCTCAAGAAAGGCTCGGGGGCTCTCTCCTGGAGGGCCACCGACCTTGCTAAGGTCACGAGGGAGGCGCTTGGGCACCACTTGGAGGCGTATTTCAAAGCACGTTTCCTTCAGGAAGGAGTGAGGCAAGGAGGGCCAAACCCTTAGGAGTTCGTCAGCCAGATCATTCAGGAGCTGCAGGAGTCAAGAGTCATGAGTGGCAGCCGCCGCTTACCCGCCGTAGCTCCCCATCCAGGCGAGGATGGTGGGCTGTGCGTCTGCATCGACATACCAGGGCTCAACCGAGCCGCCTCTCAGGAGCGCTTCTCGCCCTCACGCACGGGGCGCTGCGAAGGTCCACCCCACAGCTACGTTCGCATGCCCTACGGCGTGCCGAATGCGGCTGCCCCGCGCTAGCGCCTCATGGGGAGCATCCTGGAGGCTCAAAAGGCCAGGCGTTCCGCAGTCCTGACGGAGATGGAGATGGTCCGCGAGGAGCCACCAGCGCCTCCGGAGCCTCCCGAGGCTCCTGGACCTGGGGGCTCGTGAAGATCTGCTTCCACTGCTGCAACATCTGCCCCCGAACTCTTGAGGTAGGGGACCTCGTGCTCAGGCGGGTTCTCTCCAGGGAGGAACTGCATAAGCTCTCTCCCATGTGGGAGGGCCCGTTCAAGGTTGTTCATGTTTCTAGGCCCGGCTCCGCGCGCTTGGAGACTCAGGAGGGGGTGCCCATCCAGAATGCGTGGAACATCCAGCACCTAAGGAGGTTTTACCCCTAAAAAGGCCCAGAGCCTGTGAAGAAGGCGAACGCCTGTGAAGCGTTCCGTTTTGGAAAAGGCCCAGAGCCTGTGAAGAAGGCGAACGCCTGTGAAGCTGTTGCGTTTTGGAAAAGGCCCGGTGCCTGTGAAGAAGGCGAACGCCTGTGGCGTTGCGTTTTGGGAAAGGCCCAGCACATGAAGAAGGCGACGCAGCACGTGAAGCGTTGCGTTTTGGAAAGGCCCAGAGCCTCGAAGAAGGCGACGCAGCAGAAGGCTGCGTTTTGGAAAAGGCCGGTGCATGAAGAAGGCGACGCTGTGAAGCTTTGCGTTTTGGAAAAGGCCCAGAGCCTGTGAAGAAGGCGAATGCCTGTGAAGCTGTTGCGTTTTGGAAAAGGCCCGGTGCCTGTGAAGAAGGCAAGCGCCTGTGAAGTTCATCTTTCTGGGAAAGGCCCAGAGCCTGTGAAGAAGGTGAATGCCTGTGAAGTTCATCTTTCTGAGAAAGGCCCGGAGCCTGTGAAGAAGGCCAATGCCTATGAAGCTCGCCGCCCGTGACACTCTCACGTAATAATGAGTTGGGGTTGTACACGCCCCGGAGTCTCAGGAGTGCCGACCTCAGGCCCTGGGGCTCCCTCCCATGCCTAGTGGCAGCACTTAGCTCTGCGCTGGTGAGAAGACGTCGAAGACTAGATTAGGTGCCGGACGCGGCTTTTCTCATTTGCTTTCTGCAGTTGGCTTGTTCATCCCCATTTGAAGTTTTATTGAAGTTGTTTCCGTCTTTGGCTTATGACTCCTTGCCTTTTCGCTCTCCTGCCTCGATTTCTCTTGTGCAAGTCTCGCGAGGGAGCAGCGCGGGCACCCTTGCGAGTGTTTTCTGCCCTTATCGTTTGAGGTTTCCCAACCCGGGTCCGCTACAGGAGCATCCCTCCAGTCCGTGCCCCACGGGCACCGCGACACGAACACAGGACCTGGGTCGGTCGCCTCCACAGCTGAAGCCGGGAGCCACCTCTCCAGACTAACCTTTGCAGGAAATGAAGCGTTCGACGAGGCCTCAGCCTCGGGAAGCAAAGGCCACGACATGCCCCCCGAGCTAAGTAATTTCTATGCGCACGCATGTGGCACAAAGGCATAATACCGGAATGGCGGAAACAGTACGATAATTAACAGCAATAGTCCAAGCACGCCCCCGCGGGGCCCTACACTACTGTCTCCTTGCGCAGGAAAAGGAAAAGAACAAAACAGCGCGACTACTTTGACACCAACTCATGGGGGAGACTCGAATCGCCTCCCGGAGCTCGGCGGACTCCTCTCGCGCTTCACCGAGGCGGCGACGGCGGAACCCGCTACCTCCCTCCAGCGCGCCGCGCAGAGGCTGGTCGCGGCCGCTTCTTTGGAGGAGCCGCTGCACGAAGAAGAGTCGTCAGCTCGATGAACCCGGCGCCGCCAACCACGCGTGCAGACCGTCTTCATCGCCATCGGGCTGGGCCCACGGCCGCGGTCGTCGTTCTCGTGGCAGCACCCAGCCGCGACCGTCTTCCCGAACAACCTCACGTAGAGGTGGCATCGCCGTCGAACTTGAAGTGCAGGGTGCACCGCGGCTCGAGACCACGCAGCAGGCAAAGCGTTTGCCGGCCCGGGTCGTGGCCACGCTCGGCTGCGGAGACCTCCAGCGAAGCCCAGGAGGCCCGGCTGCAGCAACCATCCGCCTGAAGCCAGAGGCCACCCGGGGCACCGACCGGAAGCTCACCTAGGAGGAAGCGAGGAAGCTGGAGCCGGGTGCTGGTCGGCTCCGCCGACCACACAACGAACTCCGGCAGCACCTCTACCGAGTGGAAGCACGGCCTAGGGGGTCGTGCGGCTGTAGCGTGCCCCCCAGCAACGGCCTGCCTGACGTCACCGCGCGGGAGATCACCTCCACAGCCGCGAGGAGCCATTATGGGAGCCACAGGGTGCTTGCGAGGACGGCCTCGACCGCGCTTGGGCGGGGGAGAGTCAGGCTCCACCTAGCGGGCCTTTCCCTTCTCCGCGGCCGAGAACCTCTTTGGCGGAGCCATGAAGAAGAAGGAGAAGCAAGAGGGGATGGACTGGAAGGGCAGGCGCCGTCCCGTACTTATAGCCGGGGAAGGCCAACCGCCGGCCTCCACGATCACAGGTAATCATGACCCGCTTTGCATGCAGGGACTTGTCAATTCATGCAGTTGCCGAGGCGTCGTGGGGGAGCGAAGCCGCCCACGTCCAATCAACCGCCATGTGGCGCCCGAGGCCGCAGGCTGTTAGGGCCCGCGGAGCTTCACACTT
This sequence comes from Aegilops bicornis, assembly GCA_021605145.1. Classification (NCBI taxonomy): domain Eukaryota; kingdom Viridiplantae; phylum Streptophyta; class Magnoliopsida; order Poales; family Poaceae; genus Aegilops; species Aegilops bicornis. The sequence continues at coordinate 572,486,622 of CM038670.1, read as the reverse complement.
GCCCCTTCGCTTCTCTGCTCAACCAAGTCCGGGTACGCCTTGGGCCCGGGGGCTACTGTCGGCGTTCTGGGAACGGGGGTACCCAGACTTGCCTACCTGCGGCATGCGGCGTGGCTCAAGGGGTGGCCCAGCACGGCCCATCCTCATCGGCACGAGCTCAAGACCCTCACGAGGGGCCAAGCCTCGCGGGGCGGACGACAGGAAACTTCCTCAGGCACGGCCTCGTCAGGCTGGCTCGTGAGGAGGCGGAGATATCAAGGCGGGGTACCTCACGAGGCGCCCATGACACAAGCCATGACGACCAAGGGCGCCAGGCGGGCGCCAGGCGGGCGTTGCCCGCGCAGTGTCCTCATTTCCTCTTTGGTGCAAAGGGGGCAAGCGCAGGCGAGAGCATCAAGAAAATGCATCCGTTTCGGTGCAACAAGACCAAGACCGTCGCAACGGCAGGAAGGAAGTCATCGTGGAGCCCAAGCCGGCGTCACCGCTAGAGCCTTTGACACGCGAGGACCAACGTTAGTCAGGATAAGTGTACTAGATGTTCCCCTTCAAAATGGCCAATTGTTGGCGCCCTTCCCGCTCAATATTTAGGAAGAGGTCCAGGCCTCTGCCTATAAATAGGACTAGCCACCCACAGGGTAGAGGCAGCTTGATCACATCAAGAGATCAATCGCAGAGAGAGAGAGAAGCGACTGAACTCCCCCTAGCAGTTCATCGCACCAGCCAAGAACAGACCCTCATGAGGCTGTTCTTCCTCGTATTGTTCATCATCAGCCCAAGAGGCAATCCACCACACCACACCTTTGGAGTAGGGTGTTACACCACAATGGTGGCCCGAACCAGTATAAACCCTGTGTCTCTTGTGTTATTCCTTTCAGAGTTTAGATCCTAGCAAGGCGGCGAGGTGCAGGTAGGTAGAGGGCGAGATCTCCGCGCGCACCCCAGAGTTCGAACCTAGAGGGTCTGCCGGAACCCGAAATCCGACAAAATGGACTACTACATACGGATGTATATAGACATATTGTAGAGTGTAGATTCACTCATTTTGCTTCGTATGTAGTCACTTGTTGAAATCTCTAGAAAGACAAATATTTAGGAATGGAGGGAGTACACATATGAAGCAAAATGAGTGAATCTACACTCTAAAATATGCCCATTTGAAATTTGTAAAAGACAAATATTGTTGATGATGATTCTTGACGACAAAAAAGAAGCATATTCCTTGTCCTAAGGGAAGATAACAACACGGTTGTGTTTGTCTAAAACGGTGTAAGGATGAGATTGCGATAAGGAAAGTACGCCGGACGAGCTACGTTTTATCAAAGAACTATGGAAGATCCATATGCAGCGACGTGGGAAGACGGGCAGTGGAGCAACGCCGGAGGGGATACCTGGAGGTCGTCGGGATGTAACTAGGTTAGCGGCGGCGGGTGGAATCTTCCCATATTGCAGCAGCGACCAGGTGGCGTAGGCCCTATCACGCCGGAGCTTGGTCAGAGAGAACGGCGTGTACCGCAGATCGGGACGTGCTGCCTCGGTGCTGTCGAATAGAGAAACAATGCACGTCCTCCCTTTCCGCCGGCGGACGGGATGCGGCCGGATCAGTGACCAACAGTGAGAGAGAGAGGCCACTGCAGCCTTGTGTGAGATACTCTGAAGAGAGACAAACCAGGCAGGCAGACTCCATTGTATATAGTGGAGCGGACTACCTTTTTCTCCATAAAAATCGTTTTATATTATGTGTACATGCCATTGAGCGATATGACTTTATTTAAAAATAGCGCGCCAACGCATCAAGTCGAACTTTGTTTCGTGCACGCGTGGTACACGACCTCCGTAGGTAAACAACCGCTACACGCGTTCAAATTAGCACGTGGGCTGCCATTTCGTATAGAAATGAGCTCCACCGTGTGGCTGGGCACGAAGCGTGAGTACGTGCACGGTGCACCTATTCTCTTCTTGTATACGTACACCACCTACATGGGGTTGTGTGAGAGAGATACAAATGTAGAGAGATATAGTGTCTGGGCTCGTGAGAGTTTTTTTAGGGCGGGGGGGGGGGGGTCAATCAAAAAATGTAACATATGCAATGTGTGTGAAATAGAGTCCTGGATATATCATATATATAGAGGGGGCGATCCACGAGAAGAGAGTGGAGGTATCATCGACTTGAGGTGTCCATAGAATCAAAGAGAGGGATGATGTGTGTGTGTGTGTGTGCGTGCACGGTCGATAAAGAGTGCCATTGAATTTGTGTGTGCCCACGTCAAAGATATAGAGTGGCTTGCCTAGTAGAACGAGAGAGGGGACAGGTGCAGTTTGTCTCTATGGCATGGATACCTACCTACAGCGCTCGACTATCGGTGTGTGGTGGGGGGGGGGGGAGGGAGGCCTAATTAACTATAGAGGTACAATGGTTGGTATATGTGTGGAGGAGGAGAGAGGCCTACCTCATGTATTAAGGGAGATCGATAGATCGATCGGCATCCATGCATATGTGTAGGAGAGGAATAAGGTTGGGAGAGAGACAGAGCTAGAGTGTTGGAGGGGGTGGTAGTGGAGTTGCTTCTAACAAATGGTGGGATATGCTTGCTAGACAACCGGAGGGCACTCCTGCAATAACAATAAGAGAGGGATGGCTGCACAATCTCTGCGGCACGTGCGTGTGAGAGACGGGTCAGGAGGCATGCACGAATGATGAGGGGGGACAATATGGCTATGGTAAGTAGACATAACTACATAAGAAGATCAATCGTCCTTTGTCAGAGAAAGGAGAGACATAACTTGTGAGGTACGTCGATCGATGGGGGGGGGAATAGTTAAAGTTGACCTAGGTATATGTTGGGAGATCGATCGGTATACAAGCATGTGTGTGTTAGAAGCAAATGAGGCATAGGGAGAAGGATAGAGATAGAGGGATGCATCTAGGAGGTGGTGCGAGAGTCATACTATATCGAGGGGGAAGGAGTGTGCGAGTACGAGATCAATGGAAATAGTGGTGGGAGTGAGGCATGGACGATGATAAGAGAAGAGGGGAAGCTTGTGTTTGTGCTAGGCACACCTGGCTAGAGATGCATATCGATCGATGTGTGCCGTAAAGAAGGAGCTGGGGGCCTACACACACCATGGGTGAACGAGCTAAAGTGAAAAGACAAATTTGCGCGATGGAGCTAGAGAATGCTGAGGGAGGGTGAGAGGGATGCGGGTGTGTGCATGCACGAGGGAAAGTTAGCGCTAGCTAGCTACAAAGATAAGAGGATTGTGTGGGTGTAAAATACGAATAGAGATCATACTTCATTATAAAAAGCGAATTCGGATATTTGAAGAATTTATCATAGTGTTTTAAACCGACGCATGTGTGAATATATATAATGGTGATACACATGGTGTGGTTATGAACATGTTATACTACATATAACATATTTTATCTCTACTCTTATAAAAAACGGAGTTGTTGATTATGGTGTGCCTGCCATCCTGCAATATAGGTCGTCCGATTTATATCTGACGGATAGGAAGGAAACTATGGCAATTTTGAAAAAAATTACCCACACCCCTCTCCATATTTGCAAATTAGGCCTCCCCTTGATCATGTTGATGTTCTGTGGAACACATGGGCATCTTGCTAGTACTACGTATAATATATAGAACATTGATCATAATTTGGGCTAATGTGTGGCTTTTGCAGCTCATTTCTAAATACTTGTCATAATGTAGGGGCGGGGCACTATACTATGTGTGATAAACATGGTCTACACGTATGGAACATGGTTTAGATTATGAATATATAGTTAGTACATCAAATGTACTATTATTTGGAATCAACATCAAGTGTATTCAAAAATAGAATTCGAGTTCATGTAGTGCACATAGTTCATATCTATCTCTATAGTAATCATGTGTTGTGTTATTAAGGTAATACACGAATGATGGTTTAAGTTGGCAACAATCATGATTCTCTATTCTTATTAAAATAGAGAAACGAATTCAAATTCAGTTCGAATTGCAGCGGTAGAATAGACATTTGGAATGCACTAAAATGTTGGTATGAGTAGGTTACATGCATTATACAGCAAGCGAAAATATTTAATTGGACATAACATGGATTCATACTACCTCCTTCCATGCATCTATATAGGGCGTAATGCGTTTTTTAAGACCGCCTTTGACTATTGACAAGATTAATAGTACATGACATGCACACATTGAAAGAACCTTTCACAAGTGAATTTAACGATGTGCTTTGTGTAAGTTGCATGTCATATATTATTGCTCTAATATTTGGTCAAAGTTATCATCGAAAAATGCATTAGGCCCTATATAGATGGAAGGAGGGAGTAACTTTGAATAGCATTTTTATAGTAAAACGGGGCAAGACTCTCTCTCTGTGTGGTGTGAATAGTTTTATTTTTTTTGTTTTTTGTTTTTGGTTGAGGGAAGTGCGAAACGATTTGGTACGTACAAGTACAATCTTACACGTTAGGCTTGTCCCTAAAATTTAACCCGCGCCTTGTTATATCCCGAAAATTCAGATATCGTGCTCCCAAAACCGGCGCCTTCACAACCCGTGCCTTGCTATCCCGAAATTACAACACGCGCGAAAACTCCCTCCAGCTGCCAAATCCCGACACGTGAAATCCCCCTTGTAACCCTGAGCCGAAAGGGCAGCTAGTTCAAATCGGTGGGGGTACTTTTGTAACACACCCTACATTTTGGACAAGCGTGTCCCTAAGTCATGGTTCACCCCCTCCCATCGCCTCCTTTTTGCCATTCGACATTCGAAATCCCAGGCCGCCATAACCTCTCCGCTCCACGCACGAAACCCCACCCTCCTCCGTCCGCCACCTCACCGCTGCCCAGCCGGAGCCTCTTCCCCGACGATGTCATCCACCGCACAGCTCGACGTCCCTCATCCACCTCCCCGGATGAGGATATGTCGTCCATCTCGTTGTCCCGCCGGTTCAGCCGCCCCGTACTCCACCTCCAAGGAGCTGCTTCGATGATCGCCTCGTCTATCACGGCTGCTCCATCCCCACAGCGCCGCCTTAACCTGCTCCACCGGAACCGCAACATCCTCACCGACTCCTCGGACGAAGCCGAGGCCTACTCGGCGCCACCAAAGAGGTTGTACACTCATCGCATCGCACCTTCTCCTTAGCTCGACCTCCCGGCACCGACGGTGCTCCATCCCGCACCCCCATGGAGCGGCTACCTTGAAGCCGGCGCCGCGGGCGACATCTCCACGGTGGCTCTCCCCCAGTGCGAGGCCCCTTCGGCGGCAATGTCCACACCAGCCGGATCTGCTGCTGCTGCTCCGGCTCTCGCTCGCTCATGATGCTGCTGCTCCAGCTCTCGCTTCGCTTCGCTGCTCTTTGCTCTTGCTGCTCTCCCCTCGCTTCGTCTTCTTTGCTTTCTGCTCTGATTTAGCTATACTTCAGTCGACTGAATCATGGAAGCCAAATGAGCCCTAACATAATTACTTCAGTTACAGGTAGGTGTCGAAGGGAACTTTGTGTGGTTTGTCCTGCTCCTGCCGCGACATCGTCCACCTCGACTGAGCTGCTCCATCGACAGAAACATCCACCAAACCAGACATCACGACTCCTGACCGTCTTTCGCCGCCTCAGATCTCCTTCCCTGCCACTGGCACCCACCGCAACGGCATCACCATCATCGACTCAGCAGATGAACCTGAGGAGTACACGGGTCCACAAGAGAGGTCGCACTCTTTTGCTTCTGCTTATGTTATGCATTGCCTAAAATTACCTCCTACTTTATCGTCCTATTCACCTCTTGGACTCCAATTCAGGTCCAAATTAATATTCAAACTTGAGTTCTAAATTAGTTGTGGGGCACATATCAAGGAAGCAATGAATAGTATCTCTGTTTAATATCTGGTTCACCTAGGGTATGCCTATGTTGTTCATCTTGGGTGGGAAACAAATAGTAAAGCAATCATCATCTATCTTTTTATTAAATTATATCAATCATCAGCCTGCTATCATTATTTTTGGATCCATCCACTGGTTGTTACCATGACTCTAAATTTCTGCATGCTCTCCTTACATAATCTCACCATATTTTTTTCGTATGCATGTCAGATATTGTACACTGTCATGCTGAACACGTAGAGAAAAAGAGAAGAGTTTTGTGCGGCAATACAATGTCATGCAGAGATCACTCCATGGTGGGTTCAATGGCAAACCCTCCCCACCCCTTTCCAGATTGTAATCGAGAGGAAGATATCTATTCTGAGGCGGATTCAGACGTTGTTGACCACTCCTATTTACCCCCAAGGTGTTTGCTCTACCTTAGCATGATGATGTTACTCATATCATGCATATGTTGCCTTGCAGTCCCTACTTTTGACATCATATATGTCATCTGCTTAGTTTAGACATGTTCTGTAATGCCACCTGTTTAGTTTCTATATCATATATGGGAATTATCCAGTCGCATGTCTTTTAGCCAGCCATAATATACGTGAAATGTGCAATGCCATCCTGTTTAACCAAGCATCATATATTTGAATGATATCTTGCCCATCCTTTTCTTCATTACATTTCCATTTGTCGACAATGTTTGTACATTAAACTACTCTTCCTGTGAATCAGCCATTTGGGTCAGAGATTGAAAAATCTGGAGTGACAACAAGGCCTTCAGAGTAGATAGTGCTACCTGTCGAAGCAGATCTCTTGTTGGGTCCCGATAGCTCCTCAGAGATGGATTCAGAGACAGATGACCAGTCCTATTCCCCCACCGAGGTGTATGCTCTAACTTGGCACGGTTATACTGCTCATATCATGCATACGGTGTCTTGCATTGCATAGTTTAGACATCATATACACAATATTCAACACCATGTTCTTAGTTCAGACATCATATCTAATGCCCTCTGTTTAGCATATAAATCACATATGTGAATTAATTGATAGGATCCTGATTACTTAGATAACATGTAGGTGAATTATGTCATGTGATCATGTTTAGTTACTCATCATATCTTCGGATTATGTTATGCAATGCTATCCAGTTTAGATAGACATCATATATGTGAAATTATGTCATGCTATCCATTTTGGTTAAACAATATACATGTCAACTATTTCATGCCCTCTTTTTTCCACACTATCTATTGCATCTGTCTCTCATACAATATCTGTACATTCAACTATGTTTCCTGTTTATCAGCCATTTGAATTGGAGCGGGTGATGCCAGTATCTAGCGGACTAAAAACATGGTCTTCAAATAAAACGGTGCTACCTCTTGGTGGAGATAGCACCGGTTGTACATGCACGAGAACCAGCCCTACCACACATAACCCAAACTCTACAGATTGTACCCAGTCTTTGCGATGGACGGATAACCAGCTTCACCCAATCTAACCCCAACCCCAAAGCAGATAGTAACCTAGTTCCTGTTGACACAGCACCATCTCCACCACGGAGCTCCCAAACAAGAAGCGATTAGTAAGGCAGCTCCAGTGCCCAAAGGGCCAGTACTACCACGGCGAACCCCAACTCCACCAGTTAGTACACCTATTCCTGTGGAGGAAGCACAACCAGCTAGTCACAGTTTAGCATCTATCACATTTGATGTTGTTAAATCGTATGTGTGTATCTTCCCATCTAGGAAATATTATACTGAAGATGAAGTAAAATGCCAGTCGCAGGTGTTTGTCCAGGAGTTATGTGTACGTAACGTTATAATACAGCCTACCTCCATGAAGAAAACGTACCTCACCGCTTTGGCCCATACATCCTACCTCCATGAAGGTTATAATACAGCAAATTTTCCCATTTTTCTCTATAGAGAAGGACCGATTTGGAAACTCGGGATGAGGTAACCTGTGCTAATACCTCTGCTATCTTCAAGAATGCTTGGTGGCAGTATCGGAATTACGTGAAGAAAACGTACTTCACCGGCAAAGAAACTCATCAAATTCCCTTACGTTCTCCCGAGACACATTCTTTAGCGATGGTGAGGAACGCGTTGTTCTGTACTGGTCCCGAACCAAGAATGTTGTAAGGTCTATGAGCTCATTTTCTATTTGTAAGTACTATATTCTTGCGTCTTACTGTACTCTGTTAATGTAGAACAAGTGCCTAAACCTGAAGAACAACTATTCTAATTTAAGATTCCATTGCTATCATAGTTCAAAAAAGCGCTAGGCGTTAATTGTGCGTTTTGCCACCGCCTTGCGCTTTACTGACCAAAGCGCATGCTTATGCTTGTGATTATGCATGTATTAAGTGTAGTTATGCGCAATGCGTTTCGCCAACGCCTAGAGCCTGGGCGCGCTTAAGTGCTCGCTTAGGCGCACCTTTTTTAACTATGATTGCTATCGTGCATACTGCTTTGCTCTTGTATCACTATATTTACTCATACAAACTTATTGTTAAATTGAAGGATCCAATCGAAACTCCAATGGCACAGCAGGTATGTTCACGCGTGTTTCCTTAACAGGCTTGCTCTTATCGATAGCTCTGTTGATTTCAATTTCAATTGTGTATACAATTGACTTCTCATATCATGCACATTACTAGCATCACAACAGAGCCAATAGTGTTGTTGTACATGTAGACCCGTGGTACCCATCTGAAATCTTATTGTGCCATGTAGTTTCCCACGCTTTGTATTCTTTCACTGCTGCTTTGTCTTGAACTGATATGATTTGAACCGTGTCTCTATTTTGATTTGGCAAGACAATGAGTGACCATGGGACATAGATATATGTTTGTTTGATGCTTTTATTATGTACTAGTACTTGGCATTAGAAGACTTGGTAGTTTAATCCTGTCCGCCTTACTAATGAACTGGTTCACCGAAATGAGTTTCATATACTAGTACATGCTAAACCTGTTATGTGTCTGCTTGTTTCTTCTTTTAGAATGCTGACAGAATATTGGGGGAAGAGTGCCTTATTAAGCAATGGTAAAGGAAGTAATGCAGATAAGGTTCAGGATAGTGACACATCCTTGTTGGTCTCCAACAAAGCTGATAAAACAGCTAAGGAAGACTATCTCGAAGACAGTGAGACAACCCCAAAGTCATGTGTTGGTTTAGTGTTTGATTTACTGGCCACTACCGCTTGCACAAGGTATTTAAACTCACTGTCTGAATCAGTTCGGTTTCTTGAGTCTCAACTACAAGCTGAAAGACATCGATCAGTTGTGCTGCAACAAGAAGCCGAATGACTGCGGAAGTCCCTGGAGCATTCATATGCATACTTTCCGTGCAACAAGATGGCGTTGGAGGATTTTAGCGCCAAACAGGACAAAGCTAATAAGCTTGCTAAGCTTATTGCCAGCATGGTGGATACCATGTTTCTTGAGCTCTTCTGAAGTTGTTTGAGTTATGCTCTTGTTTTTCTGTCGCGTTTATTTGCACTGGTGGCCAATTTTGATGGCCAGTGTATGTAATATGCTGCTTTGTTCCCTATATTTGTACTGGTGGCGAACTTTGATGCCCAGTGGATGTAATATGTCTAATAGTGGTAATAGGCTAGCGTTAATTGCTTGCTTATTTATTTCCTTATTGTCTTATTTCGTTGTTTGCTTGTAGTCACTGCAGTTCTTTTTCTGTGTTTTTCTAGTGGCCACAATAACCTATTTTTGGAAACTAGGCCAAAATAATCATGGCAACACACGGACTGTTGTAACCATGGGCCTCCTGCGGGCCGTATGATCCATGGGCCTTCTACGGGCCGTAGGACCCATTGGCCTTCTATACGGGCCGTAGGATCCATGGGCCTTCTATGCGCCGTACGATCCATGGGCCTTTTATGGGTCATACGATCCATGGGCCTTCTACGGGGCATATCATTTCGCCAATCATGGGTCGTACTATTCGTGGACAATAACGGACCGTTAATGGGCCGTATTTGATAACTCAATGAAAATAGCCCAACAGGTTTTTTTCGACATGAAAACGGCCAAACGTATTAACGAGCCACAAACGGGCCAACTGTAACAACGGGCTAAAGTTGGCCCTGGCGAAAAAATGACAAGAACGGGCCGTAAGTAAACGAATGCTGGAAATGAGCCCAAGAATAAATGGGCCCTGAGAAGGCCGAAAGATAACATGGGCTGGAAACGGCCCAACGGAATAATGGGCCGTTAATGGGTATAAGGTGATACATTGTTCATTACGGGCCTGTTTTACCACGGGCCGTTAAGGGGCCGAGGGTTACTAAGGGCCTCAAATGGGACGAAAGACGTCATGGGACATACATGGGCCAAAAGTTAAAATGGGCTGGAATTATATTGGATGGCCCAGATGACGCTACTGGGCCTAATTCGGATAGGCCGTAAACGGGCCCTGGGATAGCGGGCTATAAATGAGCTATATGCGAACATGCCATTAACAGGCTTGCCGTGGGCAGGCCCGCCATCTTTTGATAAAGTCAAACGGGCCGGCCTTTTCACAGGAATGGGCCTCTATTGGGCCGTGACACGTGTCGACGTATCATAGGCGCTTTGGTTCCAATGAGTGGATGACATCTGTCCCAATGGTGAGCCTACACGTGTTTCCTCCAGCCAATGATGATTTTACACATGGAAAATCCCCATTTGTCGGGGCTGTTAATGGGTTATCGGATCCAAAACCGGACCTGATAGCTTAACGGCGTTCCGTTACGGTGGATGCCACGTGTCGGTCACCCTTGACGAAAGCACTTCTGTGACGCGCGATTTATTGTCATGGAAGTGGAGACTTCCTTGATGATAATTTTGGTAATGTCATGGAACACTTCTACGATAGCACAGGTATGACTATCTTGATTCTGTCAGAAATTTTTCATGGATGTACATGCATGACAGAAAACGTGACCTACTGTGACAAACATGTATCATCACGGAAGTGTATTTTTTTGTAGTGTTATCATCTCTATCAGATATCACTTTTGCAAGTGGCCGTGAAGGGATTGACAACCCCCTTATCGCGTTGGTTGCAAGGTTCTTATTTGTTTGTGTAGGTACGAGGGACTTGCGTGTGGCCTCCTACTGTATTGATACCTTGGTTCTCAAAAACTGAGGGAAATACTTACGCTACTTTGCTGCATCACCCTTTCCTCTTCAAGGGAAAACCAACGCATGCTCAAGAGGTAGCAAGAAGGATTTCTCGCACCGTTACCGGGGAGTCTACACACAAGTCAAGACATACCAAGTACACATCACAAACTCTTATCCCTCGCGTTACATTATTTGCCATTTGCCTCTCGTTTTCCTCTCCCCACTTCACCTTTGCCGTTTTATTCGCCCCCTCTTTCTGTTCGCCTCTTTTTCGCTTGCTTCTTGTGTGCTTGTGTGTTGGATTGCTTGTTTGTCACGATGGCTCAAGATAATACTAAATTTTGTGACTTTGCCAATACCAACAACAATGATTTTCATAGCACTCCGATTGCTCCTCTTACCGATGCTGAATCTTGTGAAATTAATCTTTGCTTTTCTTGAATCTTGTCATGAAAGATCAATTCGCCGGCCTTCCTAGTGAAGATGCCGCCACCCATCTAAATAGCTTTGTTGATTTGTGTGATATGCAAAAGAAGAAATATGTGGACAATGATATTGTTAAACTGAAGCTATTTTCGTTTTCACTTAGATATCGTGCTAAAACTTGGTTTTCGTTCTTGCCTAAAAATAGTATTGATTCTTGGGATAAGTGCAAAGATGCTTTAACTCTAAGTATTCTCCTCCCGCTAAGATCATCTCTCTTAGAAATGATATTATGAATTTTAAGCAACCTGATCATGAACATGTTGCAGAAGCTTGGCAGAGGATGAAATTAAAGTTACGTAATTGCCTTACACATGGTTTGAACTTATGGATGAGTATACAGTATTTTTATGCCGGATTGAATTTTGCTTCTAGAAACCTTTTAGATTCGTCCGCGGGAGGCACTTTTATGGAAATCACTTTAGGAGAAGCTACTAAACTCCTAGATAATATTATGGTTAATTATTCTCAATGGCACCTTGAAAGATCTACTAGTAAAAGGTGCATGCAATTGAAGAGATTAATGTTTTGAGTGGAAAGATGGATGAACTTATGAAATTGTTTGCTAATAAGAGTGTTTCTTCTGATCCCAGTGATATGCCTTTGTCTACTTTTATTGAGAATAATAATGAATATATGGATGTGAATTTTATTGGTAGGAACAACTTTGGTAACAACGCTTATAGAGGAAACTTTAATCCTAGGCCGTATCCTAGTAATTCCTCTAATAATTAAGGTAATTCCTACAACAACTCTTATGGAAATTTTAATAAGATGCCCTGTGATTTTGAGACTAGTGTTAAAGAATTTATGATTTCTCAAAATAATTTATATGCTTTGCTTGAAGAAAAGTTGCCTAAGATTGATGAATTGGCTATGAACATGGATAGAATTTCTCTTGATGTTAATTCTTTGAATCTTAGATCTATTCCACCTAAGCATGATACCAATGAGTCTCTCAAGGCTATGAGAATTTCCATTGATGAGTGCAAAGAAACAACCGCTAGAATGTGTGCTAAAAAAGATTGCTTTGTGAAAGCGTGTTCTTCTAGTTTCATTGATAATAATGATGAAGATCTAAAAGTTATTGATGTGTTTCGTATTAAATCTTTGTGTTGCAATATGAATCTTGATAATGATGGGACTGGAGATGAGTCAACTTTAGTTAAAAGGTGTCCCAATGATTCGAAGTTTTTAGATCTTGATGCAAAAATTGGTAGAAGTGAGATTGAAGAGGTCAAAACTTTAGATAGCAATGAACCCAATATCTTGGATTTCAAGGAATTTAATTATGATAATTTTTCTTTAATAGATTGTATTTCCTTCTTGCAATCCGTGTTAAATTCTCCGCATGCTTATAGTCAAAATAAAGCTTTTACCAAACATATCGTTGATGCTTTAATGCAATCTTATGAGGAAAAGCTTGAAATAGAAGTTTCTATCCCTAGAAAACTTTATGATGAGTGGGAACCTACTATCAGATTTAAAATTAAAGATCATGAATGCTATGCTTTGTGTGATTTGGGTGCTAGTGTTTCCACGATTCCAGAAACTTTGTGTGATTTGCTAGGTTTCCGTGAACTTGATGATTGTTCTTTAAACTTGCACCTTGCGGATTCCACCATTAAGAAACCTATGGGAAGAATTAATGATTTTCTTATTGTTGCAAATATGAATTATGTGCCCGTATATTTCATTGTACTTGATATAGATTGCAATCCTTCATGTCCTATTATTCTTGTTAGACCTTTCCTTAGAACGATTGGTGCAATTATTGATATGAAAGAAGGGAATATTAAATTCCAATTTACGTTAAGGAAAGGCATGGAACACTTTCCTAGAAATAAAACTAATTACCTTATGAATCTATTATGAGAGCCACTTATGGATTGCATGCCAAAGATGACAATACCTAGATCTATTCTTGCCTTTATGCCTAGCTAGGGGCGTTAAACGATAGCGCTTGTTGGGAGGCAACCCAATTTTATTTTTGTTTCTTGCTTTTTGGTTCTGTTTAGTAATACATATTCCATCTAGATTCTGTTTATATGTGGTTTTATGTTTTAATTAGTGTTTGTGCCAAGTAGAACCTTTGGGAAGACTTGGGTGAAGTCTTTTTTATCTTGCTGTAAAAAACAGAAACTTTAGCGCTCACGAGATTAGCTACAACTTTTTACTGGAGAGTGCTATTTAGTTGATTCTTTTTGAAGATGATTAATAGATAAATTCCTCACGTCCAAAAATTTAGTTTAGAATTTTTACAGTTCCATAAGTATGCGTTTGATACAGATCACTACAGACTGTTCTATTTTTGACAGATTCTGTTTTTCGTGTGTTGTTTGCTTATTTTGATGAATCTATGGCTAGTAATGGAGTTTATGAACCATAGAGAAGTTGTAATACAGTAGGTTTAAAACCAATATAAATAAATAATGAGTTCATTACAGTACCTTAAAGTGGTGTTTTGTTTTCTTTCGCTAACGGAGCTCACGAGATTTTCTGTTAAGTTTTGTGTTGTGAAGTTTTCAAGTTTTGGGTAAAGATTTGATGGATTATGGAACAAGGAGTGGCAAGAGCCTAAGCTTGGGGATTCCCACGGCATCCCAAGGTAAAATCCAAGGACAACCAAAAAGCCTAATCTTGGGGATGCCCTGGAAGGCATCCCCTCTTTTGTCTTCGTCTATCGGTAACTTTACTTGGAGCTATATTTTTATTCACCACATGATATGTGTTTTGCTTGGAGCGTCTTGTATGGTTTGATTCTTTGCTTTTTAGTTCACCACAGTCATCCTTTCTGTACACACCTTTTGGGAGAGACACACATTAATCGGAACTTATTAGAATACTCTATGTGCTTCACTTATATCTTTTGAGCTAGATAATTTTGCTCTAGTGCTTCACTTATATCTTTTAGAGCACGGTGGTGGTTTTATTTTATAGAAATTATTGATCTCTCATGCTTCACTAATATTATTTTGAGAGTCTTTTAGAACAGCATGGTAGTTTGCTTTGGCTATAAAATTAGTCCTAATATGATAGGCATCCAAGATAGGTATAATAAAAACTTCCATGTAAGTGCATTGAATACTAGGAGAAGTTTGATACTTGATGATTGTTTTGAGATATGGAGACAGTGATATTAAAGTTTTGCTAGTTGAGTAGTTGTGAATTTGAGAAATACTTGTGTTGAAGTTTGCAAGTCCCGTAGCATGCACGTATGGTAAACGTTGTGTAACAAATTTGAAACATGATGTGTTTTTTGATTGTCATACTTATGAGTGGCGGTCGGGGATGAGCGATGGTCTTTTCCTACCAATCTATCCCCCTAGGAGCATGCGCGTAGTGCTTGGTTTTTGATGACTTATAGATTTTTGCAATAAGTATGTGAGTTCTTTATGACTAATGTTGAGTCCATGGATTATACGCACTCTCAACCTTCCATCATTGCTAGCCTCTTCGGTGATGTGCATTGCCCTTTCTCACCTTGAGAGTTGGTGCAAACTTCGCCGATGCATCCAAACCCCGTGATAAGATACGCTCTATCACACATAAACCTCCTTATATCTTCCTCAAAACAGCCACCATACCTACCTATTATGCAATTTCCATAGCCATTCCGAGATATATTGCCATGCAACTTTCCACCGTTCCTTTTTTTATGACACGCTTCATCATTGACATATTGCCTTGCATGATCATGTAGTTGACATCGTATGTGTGGCAAAGCCACCATGCATATTATTTCATACATGTCACTTTTGATTCGTTGCCCATCCCGGTACACCGCCGGAGGCATTCATATAGAGTCATATTTTGTTCTAAGTACAGAGTTGTAATCATTGAGTTGTAAATGAATAGAAGTGTGATGATCATCATTAATAGATCATTGCCCCCCAAAAAAGAGAAAGGCCAAAAAAAGAGAAGGCTGAAAAAAAGAAGGGAAATAAAAAGGGACAATGCTACTATCCTTTTTTCCACATTTGTGCTTCAAAGTAGCACCATGATCTTTATGATAGAGAGTCTCTTGTTTTGTCACTTTCATATACTAGTGCGAATTTTTCATTATAGAACTTGGCTTGGATATTCCAACCATGGGCTTCCTCAAATGCCCTTGGTCTTCGTGAGCAAGCAAGTTGGATGCACACCCACTTAGTTTATTTCGTTGAGATTTCATACATTTATAGCTCTAGTGCATCCGTTGCATGGCAATCCCTACTCCTTGCATTGACATCAATTGATGGGCATCTCCCTAGCCCGTTGATTAGTTGCGTCAATGTGAGTCTTCCTCATTTTCTGTCTTCTGCACACAACCCTCATATTATATTCTATTCCACCCATAGTGCTATATCCATGGCTCACGCTCATGTATTGCGTGAAAGTTGAAAAGAGTTTGAGATTACTAAAGTATGAAACAATTTCTTGGCTTGTCATTGGGGTTGTGCAAGATGAGAGCATTCTTGTGTTCCGAAAATGAAGCATGGCCAAGATATATGGTTTTGTAGGGATGAGCTTTCTTTGTCAATGTTATTTTGAGAAGACATAATTGCTTGGTTAGTATGCTTGAAGTATTATTATTTTTATGTCAATATTAAACTTTTATCTTGAATCTTTCGTATCTGAACATTCATGCGACAATAAAGAAAACTACATTGAAGAATATGCCAAGTAGCATTCGACATCAAAAATTCTATTTTTATCATTTACCTACTCAAGGACGAGCAGGAATTAAGCCTGGGGATGCTTGATACATCTCCAACGTATCTATATTTTTTGATTGCTCCGTGCTATTATATATTCTGTTTTGGATGTTTAATGGGCTTTGATATACACTTTTATATTATTTTTTGGACTAACCTATTAACCCAAGGCCCAGTGCAAATTGTTGTTTTTTTTGCCTATTTCAGTGTTTCGCGGAAAAGGAATATCAAACGGAGTCCAAACGGAATGAAACCTTCGGGAGCGTGATTTTTGGAACAAACGTGATCCAGTGGACTTGGAGTAGACGTCAAGAAAAGAACGAGGAGGCCACGAGGCAGGGGGGCGCGCCCTCCACCCTCGTGGGCCCCTCGTGGCTCCATCGACCTACTTCTTCCTCCGATGTATACCTACGTACCTCGAAACCATCCAGGAGCACCACGAAACCCTATTTTCACCACCGCAACCTTCTGTACCCGTGAGATCCCATCTTGGGCCTTTTCCGGCGCTCCGCCAGAGGGGGAATCGATCATGGAGGGCTTCTACATCAACACCATAGCTTCTCCGATGATGTGTGAGTAGTTTACCACAGACCTTCAGGTCCATAGTTATTAGCTATATGGCTTCTTCTCTCTCTTTGGATCTCAATACAAATTTCTCCTGGACTTCTTGGAGATCTATTCGATGTAACTCTTTTTGCGGTGTGTTTGCAAGATCCTATGAATTGTGGGCTTATGATCAAGATTATCTGTGAACAATATTTGAATCTTCTCTGAATTTTTTTATGTATGATTGGTTTTCTTTGCAAGTCTCTTCAAATTATCAGTTTGGTTAGGCCTACTAGACTGATCTTTCTTGCAATATGAGCGATGGTCTTTTCCTACCAATCTATCCCCCTAGGAGCATGCGTGTAGTGCTTGGTTTTTTGTGACTTGTAGATTTTTGCAATAAGTATGTGAGTTCTTTATGACTAATGTTGAGTCCATGGATTATACGCACTCTCAACCTTCCATCATTTCTAGCCTCTTTGGCACCGTGCATTGCCCTTTCTCACCTTGAGAGTTGGTGCAAACTTTGCCGGTGCATCCAAACCCCGTGATAAGATACGCTCTATCACACATAATCCTCCTTATATCTTCCTCAAAACAGCCACCATACCTACCTATTATGGCATTTCCATAGCCATTCCGAGATATATTGCCATGCAACTTTCCACCGTTCCATTTTTTTATGACACGCTTCATCATTCTCATATTGCCTTGCATGATCATGTAGTTGACATCGTATTTGTGGCAAAGCCACCATGCATATTATTTCATACATGTCACTCTTGATTCGTTGCCCATCCTGGTACACCGCCAGAGGCATTCATATAGAGTCATATTTTGTTCTAAGTATCGAGTTGTAAATGAATAGAAGTGTGATGATCATCATTAATAGAGCATTGTCCCCAAAAAAGAGAAAGGCCAAAAAAAAGAAAAGGCCCAAGAAAAGAAGGGAAATAAAAAGGGACAATGGTACTATCCTTTTTTCCACATTTGTGCTTCAAAGTAGCACCATGATCTTTATGATAGAGAGTCTCTTGTTTTGTCACTTTCATATACTAGTGGGAATTTTTCATTATAGAACTTGGCTTGTATATTCCAACAATGGGCTTCCTCAAATGCCCTAGGTCTTCGTGAGCAAGCAAGTTGGATGCACACCCACTTAGTTTATTTTTTTGAGCTTTCATACATTTATAGCTCTAGTGCATCTGTTGCATGGCAATCCCTACTCCTTGCAATGACATCAATTGATGGGCATCTCCCTAGCCCGTTGATTAGCTGCGTCAATGTGAGACTTTCTCCTTTTTTGTCTTCTCCACACAACCCTCATCATTATATTCTATTCCACCCATAGTGCTATATACATGGCTCCTGCTCATGTATTGCGTGAAAGTTGAAAAAAGTTTGAGATTACTAAAGTATGAAACAATTGCTTGGCTTGTCATTGGGGTTGTGCAAGATGAGAGCATTCTTGTGAGACGAAAATGAAGCATGGCCAAACTATACGATTTTGTAGGGATGAGCTTACTTTGGCTATGTTATTTTGAGAAGACATAATTGCTTGGTTAGTATGCTTGAAGTATTATTATTTTTATGTCAATATTGAACTTTTATCTTGAATCTTTCAGATCTGAACGTTCATGCCACAATAAATAAAATGACATTGAAGAATATGCTAAGTAGCATTCCACATCAAAAATTATGTTTTTATCATTTACCTACTCGAGGACGAGCAGGAATTAAGCTTGGGGATGCTTGATATGTCTCCAACGTATCTATAATTTTTGATTGCTCCATGCTATTATATATTCTGTTTTGGATGTT
Source organism: Aegilops bicornis (assembly GCA_021605145.1). NCBI lineage: Eukaryota > Viridiplantae > Streptophyta > Magnoliopsida > Poales > Poaceae > Aegilops > Aegilops bicornis. The sequence goes on along the minus strand of CM038670.1, from coordinate 572,468,065 downwards.
TAATCGGCTTTATTATACAATTTTATATTATTTTTGGGACTAACCTATTAACCCAAGGTCCAGTGCATATTGTTGTTTTTTTTGCCTATTTAAGTGTTTCGCAGAAAACTAATATCAAACGGAGTCCAAACGGAATGAAACCTTCGGGAGCGTGATTTTTGGAACAAACGTGATCCATAGGACATGGAGTGGACGTCAAGAAACGAACGAGGAGACCACGAGGCCGGGGGCGCGCCTACCCCCCTGGGCGCGCCCTCCACCCTCGTGGGCCCCTCAGGCTCCACCGACCTACTTCTTCCTCCTATATATACCTACGTACCCCGAAACCATCCAGGAGCGCCACGCCTATTTCCACCGCCACAACCTTCTGTACCCATGAGATCCCATCTTGGGGCCTTTTCCGGCGCTCCACCGGAGGGGGAATCGATCATGGAGGGCTTCTACATCAACACCATAGCCTCTCCGATGATGTGTGAGTAGTTTACCAAAGACCTTCGGGTCCATAGTTATTAGCTAGATGGCTTCTTCTCTCTCTCTTTGGATCTCAATACAAAGTTCTCCTCGATTCTCTTGGAAATCTATTTGATGTAACTCTTCTTTTTGCGGTGTGTTTGTCGAGATCCGATGAATTGTGGGTTTATGATCAAGATTATCTATGAACAATATTTGAATCTTCTCTGAATTCTTTTATGCATGATTGGTTATCTTTGCATGTCTCTTTGAATTATCAGTTTGGTTTGGCCTACTAGATTGATCTTTCTTGCAATGGGAGAAGTGCTTAGCTTTGGGTTCAATCTTGCGTTGCTCAATCCCAGTGACTGAAAGGGAAACGACACGTATTGTATTGTTGCCATCGAGGATAAAAAGATGGGGTTTATATCATATTGCTTGATTTTATCCCTCTACATCATGTCGTCTTACCTAATGTGTTACTCTGTTCTTATGAACTTAATACTCTAGATGCATGCTGGATAGCGGTCGATGTGTGGAGTAATAGTAGTAGATGCAGGCAGGAGTCGGTCTACTTGTCACGGACGTGATGCCTATATTCATGATCATGCCTAGATATTCTTATAATTATGCACTTTTCTATCAATTGCTCGACAGTAATTTATTCACCCACCGTAATACTTATGCTATCTTGAGAGAAGCCACTAGTGAAACCTATGACCTATTTTCCATCATATTAATCTCCCGTCAACTAGCTATTTCAGGCGTCGTTTATTTTGCAACCTTTACTTTTAATCTTTATCATAAAAATACAAAAAATATTATCTTATCATCTCTATCAGATCTCACTTTTGTATGTGGCCATGAAGGGATTGACAACCCCTTTATCGCGTTGGTTGCAAGGTTCTTATTTGTTTGTGTAGGTATGAGGGACTTGCGTGTGACCTCCTACTGGATTGATACCTTGGTTCTCAAAAACTGAGGGAAATACTTACGCTACTTTGCTGCATCACCCTTTCCTCTTCAAGGGAAAACTAACGCATCCTCAAGAGGTAGTAGCGTACCCAGCGCCAGCATCCGTGGCCCTCGCTGCAGAAAAGCGCGGATGACCACACACTGGTCTATGAGCACCACCACGAGGGCACCTTTCTTTCAGAGCGTGTCGGCCACGAGCTGGAAGATCTCGACCAGCGTCAGCGACTTGCCAAGGTGCCAAGGGAGTAGTGCTCGTCAAAGGGTCGGATGGACGCTAGTCGTCGCATTCAAGGTGGCGGCGCAGCCCACTATGGCGTTCAGCTGCACATCTGAACGAATCTGTTGCACAAACAATTAGTATGGCAGCACCGCAGTAGTGCACCGGTCTTCGACAGCGAGGACCCTTGAAGGCTTGGCCGGTGGCAACTCAGTATGGAGAAAGATATAGAGATAGAGGGAAGATGAGAAGACTCGGTGGGGACCTGAATCGACCAAGATTTATTCGTTGATGAGAGAGATGAAGGATCCCCACGTCTTAATTCCCATAGTAAATTGTGATCCTATATTTATGGCCAGCGGACAGGATATTTGCACGTAGAGTCTATCGATAGCTATTTTTTTGCTAATTCTTTGTTGCCCACAGGAGGCTATCGAGTCTTTTTAAAGTCTGCATGTATCACGGATGGGTTGGGGGGGAATATGACGTGTCAGCTTGCTAATGTGGATAGGTTGCATGTGGAGAGAAATCAAGTAGTGGGGAGCTCCAATTTAGATATAGTAGATGATGTGATGGACAAGACCCATCCGTTAGCTTAGCATTTTGATCGTTTAGTTTATTCCTATTGATTTCTTAATGTCAAATACATATTCCTTCGACTATGAGATTATGCAACTCCCGGATACCGGAGGAATACCTTGTGTGCTATCAAACATCACAATGTAACTGGGTGATCATAAATATGCTCTAAAGGTATTTCTGAAGGTGTTTGTTGAGTTAGCATAGATCGAGATTAGGATTTGTCACTCCGAGTATCCAAGAGGTATCTTTGGGCCCTCTAGCTAATACATATCATAAGAAGCCTTGCAAGCAAAGTGACTAATGAGTTAGTTGCAATATGATGTATTACAAAATGAGTAAAGAGACTTGCCGACAATGAGATTGAACTAGGTATGAACATACCAATGATCGAATCTCGGGCCAGTAACATACCGATAGATAAAGGGAATTACGTATGTTGTCATAACGGTTCGACTGATAAAGATCTTCATACAATATGTAGGAGCCAATATGGGCATCCAGGTTCCGCTATTAGTTATTGACCGAAGAGGTGTCTCGGTCATGTCTACATAGTTCTCGAACACGTAGGGTCCGCACGCTTAAACTTTTGTTGACAATATAGTGTTATATGAGTTATATGTTTTGGTGCCCGAATGTTGTACGGAGTCCCGCATGATATCACGGAAATGATGAGGAGTCTCGAAATGGTCGGAAGGTAAAGATTGATATATAGGACGATGGTATCCGGACATCGTAATAGTTTCAGAGTGTAGTGGGTACTCATCGGGTCACCGGAAGGGGTTCCGGGCACCCCCAACAAGTGTATGGGCCTTATGGGCCAAAGGGGGAGGACAGACCAGCCCACAAGGGGGCTGATGCGCCCCTTCCCTTGGCTGGCCAGCCCTAGGGGAAGGAAAGGGGAGGGATGGCCCCTCCTGCCTTTCCCTCCTCAGGAGAGAAAAGAAAGGGGGGCACCTCCTCCTTCTTCCGCCCGCACTCCAACTAATGAAGTGTGCGCCACTTTGGGGAAGACCCCAAGTTGGATTCAGCCTACACTACAAAAAAAAGACACATCCGTGACATTTTGGGCCGAACGAATTTTTTTTCTATCATACATATGACACTTCAATGACGATAATTGTGACAAAACCCGGTATCATCATAGATGTGGTGGGCTCCTACTTCTATGACAAAAAATCATGACAGAAAATGGGCTTTTCGTCCTGGGCGGGCCGGAGACGCAGCTGCATGACATTCTTTGGGCAGTCCATGACGGAAAAACCGTGGTAGAAGCGAGGGGGAGGAAAATTTCGGGGAGTTGCCGGTTACGGTGGGAGGTCGGGGGCCGAGCGATGCGCGTTTCTCTCGTACGTACGCGCGTGTGTGCGAGGCGTTGGCTCTAACTGAACCCGAGCGAGGCGTTGGGCTCTAACTGAACCCGAGCGATTGCACTGCAGGCTACGCGTTACTGAACCCGAGCGATCGATCGATGGCTGTTAACTGAACCCGATGGAGCGATTCCTTCGCTGCTGCTGCTAACTGAAGCCGATCGATTGGATGAACAGTGAGCATTGCGGGGGGGTTTGGATGAACAATGAGCGGTGGCGTTGCCTCTGGATGAACAGGACCCCGTGGTGTGGAGGACTGGATGAACAGTAGACGGTGGAGGGGTGGCCGTGGAGGGGTGGTTGAACAGGACCCCGTGGTTTGGAGGGCTGGATGAACGATGAAGCGGTGGAGGGGTGCCCGGAGGGGTGGTTGAGCGATGGCGGTGGAGTAGCGCGCGGTGGATCTTTGGATGAACAGGAGCCCGTGGAGGCTGGAGGAGGTCGACGGTAGCCCGTGGAGGCTAGAGGAGGTCGACGGTGGAGATGAACAGTATCCCGTGGAGTCCCGTTTTGTGGTACGCCACACCCCTCCCGATGAACAGGACCCCCGTTTCGACCGTAGCGCTCCAACACAGGTCTGTTTCGTCCGTTCTACGGTACGCCACACCCCTCCCGATCAACAGGACCCCGTTTCGACCGTAGGAGGTCTGTTTCCTCCATTTTGCGGTACGCCACACCCCTCCCAATCAACAGGACCCTGTTCCGAACGTGGCCGGTCGAACACAAGGCCGTTTCCTCCGTTGTCCGGTACGCCAGGCCTCGTTTCCATCACCTGTTCCGTCCAAGCCCTCACGATGAACACGACCACACATTCTGTTCCGACCCAGCCGGTTGGTTCCCATGCGTTCCGTTGCCTCCCGATGAACACAACGCATTCCGTTGCCTGCCCATGAACACGAGCATTCCGTTGCCTCCCCATGAACACGACGACGACACTGTTTCTCCGTTCCGACCCAGCCATGTACGTATGCACGAGTAGGCGTTCGAGACCCTGCCTGTATGTATGTACGTGGCCGTATTTTATTTCTTGCACCCTCGCCACAGTGCGTGCGTGTACATGCTACGTCGGCGCCTCTACTACGACACGTGGGCACCTCTACAACGACCGGTATATGCATTACCGTTCGCGACCAGAATGACAACGCCACGTACGCTCCGACCAGGTGGGTCCCGACTATCGTGCACTTCGCTTACTGCGAAGATGTAGCTGGTGGGTCCCAGCGATCCACGGGGAGAATCGTTTGCCGGACGCACTTCTTTGCGTGCGAAGGTGTAGCTGGTGGGTCCCAGCGGTCGAAGCGTTTTTTCGCAAAATACGGTGGCCCGTCCGGTGGGTCCCTGCTATCAGGTGGAGGAATAATTATTTTCCGCGTAATAAGGAGGCACTTCCTTGCTACGGCCGTGGACCCAGCTGTCAGCCTCTCCACATACAGTCCACGTCCGATGGAAGTCGTTCCTTGACCACGTTGACCACGCCGTGCCGAGAGCACCAGGGCGGTGGACGACGGCGAGGCCTAGGAAGGGGACGACAGGGAGCCAGGGAAGACGCAGCGATGGAAGCCAGCGCGAGAGAATCTGAAGGTTATTTGGTTCGGCTGCGGTGTGAGGCTGCCGTCGCCCGCGAAGGCTGGCAGCCGGTGGGAATAGTAGGGGCGATGAGGCCTCAGCGGCAAAGACATCCGGCCATGGGAGGCAGGAGCATGCGGCACGACCGGCGCTGCTTTGGGCGGCTAGAGCAAGAAGACCAGAGGTTGAAGAAGCACTACGGCCGTTGGATGGACATCGTACGGTCACTGGAGCTAGAATCGTTTATATTGACTAAGTTGACAAAGCCCTCCATCCCCGTCAACTTAGTAAGCCCACAAGTCAGCCTTCCACCAAGGTGGGTCCCAGCTAGCAGGGGGTATTCATTTATTTGTGCGTAATAAGGAGGCACTTTCGGTGGGTCCGGGCTGACAGCAGGGGGAACATTTTTTTCGTGAAATACGGTGGCCCGTCGGGTGGGTCCCAGCAGTCAGGGGCATACGTTTTTTCGTGAAATGCTGGTGGCTCGTCCGGTGGGTCCCTGCTGTCAGGTGGAGGAATAATTATTTTCCGCATAATAAGGAGGCACTTCCTTGAGGCTGCCGTGGACCTAGTTGTCAGCCTCTCCACGTACAGTATTCTTCCGATGGAATTCGGTCGATGACCACATTGACCAAGCCGCGCCGAGAGCACCACGGTGGTGGACGACGACGAGGCCTAGGAAGGGGATGACGTGGAACCGAGGAAGACGCGGCAGTGGATGCCCATGCGGAGAGGAGTACGAGGGTTCACTGGTTTGGCTGCGCTGCCGTCGCCACAGAATAACAGGGGGTGTGGGTGAGTGGAGTGGAGGGATGGCCTGGCCAGCAGTGGTAGTAGTATGGGGGCGGTGAGGCCTCCGCGGCAGCACAGCCGCCCACGAGAGGCAGGAGCAGGCGGCACGACCGGTGCTGCTTTGGGCGGCTGGAGCAAGAAGACCAGAGGTTGAAGAAGCACTACGGCCGTTGGATGGACATCGTACGGTCAGTCGAGCTAGAATCGTGCATATTGACTAAGTTGACAAAGGCCTTCGTCCCCGTCAATTTAGTAGGCTCACTATACTGGGTCCCAGCTAGCAGGGGGAGTATTCATTTTTTTGTGCGTAATAAGGACACACTTTCTTGCGTGCGAAGATATAGCTGGTGGGTCCGAGCTGTCAGCGGCGGTAACGTTTTTTTTGTGAAATACAAAGGCCCTTTTGGTGGGTCCCAGATGTCAGGTGGAGGAATCATTATTTTACGCGTAATAAGGAGGCATTTCCTTGCGTGCGGCCGTGGACCCAGCTGTCAGCCTCTCCACGTCTGATCCACTTCCGATGGATGTCGTTCATTGACCACGTTGACCAGGCCGCGCCGAGAGCACTGTGGCGATGGACGACAGCGAGGCCTAGGAAGGGAACGACACGGAGCCAGGGAATACTCGGCAGTTGTTTCCCACGATGAGGAGTACGAGGGTTTACTGGTTCATCTGCCGTCGCCGGAGAATAACAGCATGTGTGTGTGAGTAGAGGGATGGCTAGGCCAGCGATGGGAGTACGGTGGGGCGATGAGGCTCACAAGGCAAAGACAGCCGGGAGGAGGGAGCAGGCAGTCCCGCCAACGCTTGTTTGAGCGGCTGGAGCAGGAAGAGCAGAGATTGAAGAAGTACGACGGCCGTTGGATGGACATCCAACATTATACATGCCATCTGTGGAAAGCCTCAAATCTGTGGAAAATAGCATACAACCCATCTGCCATTATTTCAAATAGTTTACAGCCCATTTGCTAATTCTTACGGGTTTTTTTGGAGCTCATATTCTTTTCGTTAGCATTACAGCCCATATTGTGGCCACGGTTAAAAAATTATACGAAATTTTGCATATGTCGGTGCGGTCTGAATTGTTTTTAATCCCGAAATTTTGAGTCACATTCAGACTGATTTTAAAAATAAATGTGTATCAATATAAAATCCAATAAATTGTCCACACATAAAAATCAATGCAATTTAAAATCTCGAAATGAAAAAAGATATTTGAAACTAATTTCCGGTTTGATGTGTTTTAAAAATGTACAACCCATTTCTCATTACTGATAGGCCATTTTCTCGGCCAGCCGAATGAAGCTCTCCTCGTCTTGAAAGATTTGCAGCCCAACAGGCCTAATAAAGTGACTTACTTGACAAATCACAAAAAAACTGGGCTAGCCATTTTCAAAAAGAAAAAAAACTACTGGGCTGGTCTGTGGTAAACATAAAAGAAAAGGTTGTCTAGACAGGCTTGGGTGTCACGCACAGCCCAGTTGACACCCTGCTTCTGTCTCAAAAACAAATTAGATAAATGCCACTCCAATTATGGCGATTCATAAAAATGCCACTGCAATTTCCAAACTTTGAAAAATGCCAGTGCAATATTTGCAAACTTTGAGAAACACCACTGCAGTTTGCAAACTTTGAAAAACGCCACTCCAAACTTCAAACAATGCCACTAGAAATCGCATGAAATGGCATTTTTCAAAGTCTGGAAATTGCAGTGGCATTTCTCGGAGGCATTTATCAAATTAACCCAAAACAAAAATAACAGGCGAGCTCTTTGGGTCCACGGTGTCGGCCGCTCGTTGTGCAATTCTCTCGTTTATTGACTACATTGATAATGGCATGGGACCCAGATGTCGAAATCCACTAGGAGGAGCCATTTTTATTGGCTTGAAATAAGGAGGCACTTGCTTGCGTACTGCCATGACCTTGGCGGGTCCCTGCTGTCATCCTCTCCACATACAATCATCTCCTGATTGTGTACGCATCAACTTGCTAGGCCAACAAGTCCGCCTCTAAACCCGTGGAGGACAAATACAACCCATTTAAAAAAAATAACAGCCCATTCCATACGTTCAAACGGAAAGTTCAACATTCAGAGCAAAGTAACAGGTCTGATCCACATATAGAGTACTGAACTTCCAACCATCATAGCCAAGTTAACTATCTACTCTCACTAGACAAGTACTAACTTACTCTTAGCTAACTAGATGATGCCGGCGGTACATGCTAAACGCCGGCACCGGCGTCCTGCGCCTCGCCTCGGACTTGCCAGAGGTGCGATAGGGCGCGTTGCTCACACGCGTTGGCCCTTTCCATGCCGGCATGGTCCACCGAAGCTTCGGCTTCCAAGCGGGAAACCCACTTGACGAGCTGGTAGTATAAATCGGCGTCGCGAATGCGTGCGTGCCAGACAGCCTCCAGGGCTATTTGCCGGGCGCCGGCCTCCACGTAGTCGGCCCAGTTGCGGGCCCTCTGCTCGCGACTCAGACCATCGGTACGCTGCTGCTCCATGTCCTGGCGGTGCAAATCGGCGATACGCTGCTCCTCCGCCAGGCGGTCGCGCTCCAAGAACCCCTGCTCCTCCGCCATGCGGTCGTGCTCCAACAACTCCTCGATCTGCGCATTGCCATCTAAAGACAGATAGAATGCCTCCTCCCTCCGTCTACCTTCTAGTGAAAAACCGAACACTAGTTCCGGCGGTGACCGCCTCCGGCGTCGCCTACCGCGGACGGGCGGGGGCATGGCGGAAGTGGAGAGCGACGTCGGGCCAGTGGGGGCTTATGAGGATATGGCGAGTTGGGTCACGGTGGCACTGGAGAAGGCCGGGAAAAAGTACTTATAGGGGGAAGGTAGCATGACGGTCATCGGAATTCAATGCATAATGGCTTAGCGCTTGACTGCCGTGGAAAACTAGGGAAACTGAAATTATGATCGTGTCATCCCGTCCCGTCTGGGTCGGACGCCGCATGGCGGTCAAACGAGTGCACTCGAATCATCTCCTCCTTGTCAATAATGATTTCACGGATTTAAAAAGCCCGCAACAATTAAAGCGTATCTTTTTCGCATCGATTAGCTGCCTTAATTATGGCCGGCTGCATGCGAGCACTCGAGAATCGCTCATGAGCGATGCTGGCGAAGCATGCAACGAGTCGCAGCCGAGGGCATGCATGCAGCCACTTAAATCGCTGGAATTAATTAGGCTTAAACTTCTGCATGCCATTAATTATTGCCATGCCTTGGTCTTGCTGCTTTGCTCATGGGACTAATAAACCCGGACGGAGGGAGTACCTTGGTTGGTGAGAGGTTTGAATTAAGCCCTGCAAACCGGAAAGGAGGTACTAGTACGTGCGTGATCCGCTATTTATTCGTGTAGGATCGAGTAGGTCGCTTTCTTGAATTGAGCCCTGCAAACCGGAAAGGAGGTAGTATGCGGCGTGATCCGCTATTTATCCGTGTAGGACCGATAGTGTAGCTTGTCGGGCTTCTTCGTAGGTAGGCATTTTTATCCGTGTAGGATCGATAGTGTAGCTTGTCTGTTTCTTCAGAGGTAGGCATTTTTATTCAAAAAACTGCCACTCCGCATCTTGCGTCGCAAATAAAACTGCCAGGAGTGCATTTGTAGCCTAGCTAGTGATCGATCAGTAACTTGTAAACACTGAGCGGACAGAAATAAGTAACTGTAATGCATCTCAATGATTCACAGATCATATACAAATATGTTGCTCCAAAAGCAAAGATCAGCCACTTCGGATCTTGCATCGCAACTAAAACTAACTAGTACGATTCCCATACATAAGATCAACATGTTAATGCATCTCAATGATTCACAGATCATATACAAATATGTAGCTCCAAAAGCAAAAATCTAGAATAAACATTTGTTCTTCCTACTAACATGGATGCTTCTCTTGGCCAACATTCAAGATGCATCGAAAGACAAATTTGTTTGTGAAGTCTACAATTCCTCTTGCAAACGTAAGTGGTTTCACCAACAATTTGGAACCATGAGAATGAACCACACATGATGGAGGAACATCCACTGCAATATGATTTGGTCTTCTCTCGATCACACCGCGAGACTATTTTCGGAATACAAACTTTAACTTAGGGAAAATGATGCCCATTGTATAATCAGACCAAAACAATGAAGCACCTAGTGTTGGCCAGTAAATAGTACAGTACTATTTTTCTGCAGTCCATGAAGTGACTATCCAATCTTTGTGTCTATTTTCAAATGGCATTGCATGCAGTGACTATACTATTCTCTTGTGCAGTTCAACCAAAATTGCGGACACTTTGTTTGTTTGCCAAATAGCAACGGGCAGACATCTCTGTCTGCACAAATATCAAGCACCTAGTAAACATATACCACACCATGTTCGCAGTGATGGAAGAGGTGAAATCGAGACAACCGAAATTGAGCATCCAATCATTGAATCCTGTCCTGCACCTCCAATGTAGGTCCACCCTGCCAATAAATTCACATGCAAACCACTAGTATTACTATCTAATGACAGTACAAAAACAGTAGCAAGATAGTAGCAAACCATGTATCTTCGTAATGAACAGCTCATAGTGCCACCAATTGGATATAAAGGTTTGGAAAAAGACATGCTCCTAATGTTGAACCAGTTGGACTTTTGTGCAGCTCCACTAAAATCGAGCATCCCTGTTTGCATAGATATTGAAAGTGTGATTACTATAAAAGTGGCACTAGTTGAAGCATAGACTGACAAATATAAGCATTCCAATTTCTTAATGGGAAAAGGTAGCAAGACTGTTTCTAACCACCTGTTTGAAGGAATAAATAAAGCAACCGTGGCTGATGTCAGGAAGGCATACATAGTTTTTTTCTGAAAAACTGAGCCATTCCTGACGTTTCCTCTTCTTTTAAGCAAATTTTGTGCAATTCTACTAAAATAAAATGCCATCACCGCCTTGACAATTTAGTGACACTGTACAAAAGGAAATGACTTAACATTACATCATGATGTCGGGTATGTAGTAGACAGGCATTAGAGAAAAACATACAGACCTCCTCCGATAACATAATGAACATTAATTTTAACAAAGGTGTGACTAGCTTTACCGGGATAATTTGAGTGAACTCTAGACCCTCTGTTCCTTAATATAAGACGTTTTCACAGTTCAATTTAAAGTACCCAAAAGTCTAGTATTTAGAAAAACAGGTAGTAGTTTTCTTGAGCACATATCTGGGAAAGCTTGCCACACTTTATTTATGTCCATACGCTAATGCAACACCATTCGAATACTACAAATATACACTAATCCAAAGGGCTAGTGCAACAAGAGAGTAGTTAGTTTATTACAGTGGTACAAGTACAATGGTTTTCTTGAACAGATTTCAATAAACTCTAGCTCGAAGGTTTCTATAAGAATTAACAATACAAAATGTAAAGGTAACAAGTTTCAAAGCATTGGTATACTAGCTGTGCATGAGCATTAAACCAAATACAGTAGTATGAAGGTAACTAGCATTACTAACTAATGACAGATATAAAAATTGCAAACCATGTACCTCCAAGGTAAATATCATTTCGAACTCGGGGACCTTAAAATTGCTATCCCTCTTGATAATCGATCAAACATAAAAACTTGATCGAGCGAAGCAAGAGAACGATCGGAGGAGGTGCCCACTCTTGACCTTTCCTCTTGTCTTCATAATTGTCTATGCAGTTTAACCAAAATAAAATGACATCGGTAGCTTAGGCATTTTGGTGACACCGTACAAAAAATTAACTTATCTCATGAAAGTGAGGTATGTAATCTATAAGCATTAAAGTGCAAAAATCTGAAGGTAGTAACAAGTTTAATCGTTGGTATATCGTCGGGCGCTCGGGGAATGGGGTCCCAGTGACTTGCTCGCTCTGCGGCCTGCGGCGTGGCTCAAAGGAGGCCCAGGACGGCCCATCTTCATCAACGCAAGCTCAAGACCCTCGCGAGGGGCCAAGCCTTGCGGGGCGGACGACAAGGAGCTTCCTCAGGCACGGCCTCGTCAGGCTGACTCACAAGGAGGCGGAGAGTTCAAGGCAGGGTACCTCGCAAGGTGCCCGTGATGCAAGCCATGACGACCAAGGGCGCCAGTCGGGCGCCAGTCGGGCGCCAGCCCGCGCAGCGTCCTCCTTTCCTCTTTGGTGCAAAGGGAGCAAGCGCAGGCGAGAGCATCAAGCAAAGGCACCCATTTCAGTTCAACAAGACCAAGACCAGCCCCAACGGCTGGAATGCAGTCATCGTGGAGCCCAAGCAGGCGTCATCACCAGAGCCTTTGGCAGGCGAGGACCAACTTTAGTCAGGATAAGTGTACCCGTTGTTCCCCTTCAAAATGGCCAATTGTTGGCGCCCTTCCCGCTCAATATTTGGGAAGAGGCCCAGGGCCTTCGCCTATATAAGTAGAGCTAGCCACCATAGGAGTAGACACACTGAGGGACGACGAAGGATCCGCCATTCGGAGTCCAGAGAGAGAGAGAGATAGAGACCCGATCCTCAGGCCAGAGCGACGGGATACCACTTAGCAGTTCATCACACCCACCAAGAACAGACCCTCGCGAGGCTGTTCTTCCTATCTTATTCCTCATCAGCCCAAGAGGCAATCCACACACCACACACCGGAGTAGGGTATTACACCACGATGGTGGCCTCAACCAAAGATAAATCTCGTGTCTCTTGTGCTGTTCTTCTTAGTAGTTTAGGTCCTCGTGATTCGGGCGAGGTACGAGACGGTGGAGGGTTGGATCTCCGCGCACCCGTAGTTCGAACCTTAAGGGTCTGCCGAGCCCGAAATCGACATTTGGCGCGCCCGGTAGGGTGCGCGGAATCTGCTTTCGTCGCCTCGTTCTTCCCCGACCACCGCAACCACGCTCGACGCTGCCGGGCTCAGCCGAAGCGCCGAGCCGCTTCGCCCCATGTCGCCGACGTCTCTGCCGGGCGCGCCTCGCTGTTCTCGTCACTCGCCGTCAACGCCGCCACCGCCCGGCGGGAATGAGCAGAAGCGCCGCCCCAAAGACTCCGCCCATGAGGCGGACGGCCGACCGCCACGCTTTCGCCACCTCGCTGGTTCTTTGTCGCGCGCTTCGAAAGCGCCATGGAGGCCTGAGCTGCACTCATCGCGGCCAACGAGGTCTTGCGCTACCGCCCCGTCGACGACGTCTATGAAGAATGGCTCGACCGCGTCGCCGAGCTCGTCCGCGCTGCGGGAGGCGAACCCACGCCGCCCATCTCGCTGCACCGCACCCCGACCCGCGCGGGTGATGAAGCTCCCGGTGCGCCTTAGCAGCCTCCTCCTCAAGACGGGCGGCTGGCACTAAGGCGCGTCTTCGGCGGAACTCAGACCGCTGGGTACCGCGCTGCAAGAGCAGAGCTGCTAAGAAATTCCTCGCCGCAAGAAGCTGCCCGGCGCCTCGCTCCAAAGACGTGAAGACCCTGCGCTGCCCCAGCCGCGCGCTGGAGGCCCACAAGACCAAGCTCTCTGCCGTCCGAGGCCCCCCGCGGCCACGGCGGGCTGCCGCGCCTTCACCACCGAGCTGCGCAGTGTCGCGTGGCCCGCCAAGTTCAAGCCAGACTTGCCTCCACGCTACGACGGCACGGCTGACCCAACGGAGTTCCTCCAGCTCTACGAGCTGGGCATCGAGGCTGCCAACGGGGATGAAAAGGTCATGGCGAACTGGTTTCCCATGGCGCTCAAGCGACGGAGCCCGCACCTGGCTCCTCGACCGCCCCGAGCACGATCTCTTCCTGGGCCGAGATGCGCACCCGCTTCATCGCCAACTTCCAAGGTACTCGCGTCCGGCCACCCACCGTGAGCGACATGCGCCGGATCAAGCAGCAGCCAGGGGAAACCCTGCAAAAGTACATCCAGCGCTTCAACAACGCGCGCCTCAAGATCCCCAGGGTAACGGAGGAGGCCATCATCTCTGCCTTCTCTGACGGCGTGCGCGACGTCAAGATGAAGGAGGAGCTGGCGATGCATGAAGATCTGTGCACCTCCTGGAGCTGTTCAACTTGGCGACCAAGTGCGCCAGGGCTGAGGAGGGGCGCCTCTCCCTCCTCGAGCTGCCTGTCGCGGATCCCGAAGAGAAGAAGTCCAAGGCCAAGGACGTGAAGCGCAAGGGGGCTGCCGTGCTCGCGGCCGAACCAGACACCAAGCGAGGCAGAGATCAGCCTGAGTCCTCTAAGGGCAGCCGGTACTGCGTGTACCACGACCTCCACACGCACAACACCAATGAATGTCAAGAGCTCCGAGCCGTGCGCGAAGGAAGGGTCGGCAGACGCCCCGAGCGCAGCGGCCGGGGCTACGGCCGAGGAGGAGGAAGGAATGCAGGACGCTGGGAAGACCGTGGCCCGCGCCAAGGGTGGCGCGACCAACCTCGCGAGGACCGCTGGCAAGACCCACCTCGCGAGGGGGGCTGGAGGGATCAGCCTCGTGAGGACCGTCCGCAGGGGAACGCAAGCCTCCCTCCGCTGCCGCCGCCACCAAGGAGAGTCGAAGACCGTCATCAGGACGAGGGGCTGGGGCTTCCGAGAAGCGCGCGTCGATCGTCGCATCCCTGGGCGGAGCTCAAGCCCCAGCCTCTCGCCGCATCTTCAAGCAGTTCGCCCATGAAGTGAATGCAGTCCTTCCCAAGCTCGAGTCCACGCGCCCTCTCAGGTGGTCGGCGTGCGCCATCACGTTCAGCTCAGCGGATCAGCTCAAGTGCGCAGCCACAGCCGGAGTTCTTCTGATGCTTTGCTCCCCAATCATCAGCAATGTGCTAGTCACCAAGACCCTCATCGGCGGCGGAGCAGGGCTCAATGTCCTGTCCGTGGAGACATTCAACAATCTTCAAGTGCCTTACAGTCAGCTTCAGCCAACCAAACCCTTCTCCGGAGTCACCGACGGCTCCCACGGTCCCGATCGGGCAGGTCCGCCTTCCTGTCACCTTCGGGGCCCGCGACAACTACCACATCGAGCTCATCGACTTCGACGTCGCCTACATTTGCCTGCCGTACAACGCCATCCTCGGGTACCCAGTGTTGGCCAAGTTCATGGCCGTAACTCACCATGGCTACAACATCCTCAAGATGCCAGGAAGCGGCAGGGTCATCACGGTGCCCTGTGAGGAGAGAGATGCGATGTGCTCCACAGGCGAGCTTTTCAGGCCGCATCACCGGAAGACCTGCACCACAGCAGCAGGATGCCTCCCGAGGCAGCACCCAAGAAGAAGAAGACATTGACCGCCCGGCTCTTCAAGAGACAGGCCCCTGTGGCCCGCACCGGGCAGGGGCCTCCTTCCATCACATAGGAAGCGCGCCCGGCGCCTCCTCGAGCAGGGCTCGGGGCTCTCCCCTGGAGGCCGACCTCGCCAAGGTCTCGAGGGAGGCGCTTGGGCACCACGTGGAGGCGTGCTTCAAGCACGCTTCCATAGCAAGGTGAGCAAGACCAGGAAGACAGGACCCTCAAGAGTTCATCAGCCAAGGCCATTCAGAGTTACAGGAGTCAAGGGTCATGAGGGCAGCCGCCGCCACTCCGCCTGTGGGCCCCCATCCAGCGAGGATGGTGGTCTCTGCGTCTGCATCGACATACCGAGGGCTCGACCGAGCCGCATCTCAAGAGCGCCTCGGCCCTCGCGAGTGGGGCGTTGCGAGGTCCGCCCCACGCCTACGCACGCATGCCTTATGGCTCTGCCAACGCGGGCTCTTCTGCCAAGCACCAGCGTCTCATGAGGACCATCCTGGAGGCTCAAGAGGTCAGGCACGCCGCAGCCCTCGTGAAGATGGAGATGGCCCATGAGGAGCCGTCGGCGCCTCCGGATCCTCCCGAGGCCCCCGGGCCTGGGGGCTCGTGAGGATCGGCTCCCGCAGCCCACCGAGTCTGCTACATCAACAACCCTTCATCCCCAACATCACCAGGTGACATCTTTAAGTTTTATTTCCGGTAGGGCGCCTTGAGGCCGCATTATTCCCAGGCCGCTTGGGTCCGTCCCTGCGGCATGTATCCCTTTTATTTCATGTCTTTAGCTTATCCTGTTGGGGGCGCCCCTCGGGCTGCATCATCCCCAAGCCGCTCGGACCAGTCCCAGCGGCGTGTATCCTTCATGCGTTTTCCTTAGGATTATGCTCTCGTGCCACCATGCTTGTTATTTCGTGCCTTCTCCTGGGTGGCGAAATCTTGCACGTTAAAGGGGGGGTGCCTGAGCATCGCGACTCTGGGCTCCTACCGGCTCTCCGGCCCTCACCCTCTGGTCTTGTCCATGCCATCGCGACCTGGCTTGCCAGACGGGTGAGACCAGCCCGAGAGCCGGGACCCGAGGACGTGAAGTTGCGTCATCTAACCTAGCTTCTTGCGCGTTAAAGGGGGGGGTGCCTGAGCATCGCGACTCAGGACTCCTACCGGCTCTCCGGCCCTCACCCTCTGGTCTTGTCCATGGCATCGCGACCTGGCTTGCCAGCGACGGTAGAGACCAGCCCGAGAGCCGGGACCCAAGACGAGAGCACCGCATCCGCCAAATTTGCAGGAACAGACTCGAAGATAAGGCCCAGAGCCAGGCGCAACCCGCCTTGAGGTAGGGCCTCGTGAGTCCCATGCTGGCTCACGGGCGCCCCAGCACACCTCGCGAGGCCTCTCGCGCCTCTCCAAAGCAACTAACAGCAGGACTAACAATCGCCGCGGCAAGCTCTTGTTCCTTTTGTGGTGAACCTGCAGGGTCCCTCCAAGGAGCACGGAACGACCTCGCCACGCAATCTCTCGCCGCCCAGGACACGGACCTGGCGCCGCGCCAGGAAGCATCATCCTAACCCTCGAGATAAGTCACCCTCCGGACACACTAGTCATCGCAACACCATCCCCACACTCAATGCAACTCCGTGTTAGCAATGTCGCTCTCCTTTCTCACCAAATGATGGCTTCTTGAGCGCCAAGGGGGACCCCCTGAGCATCGCAACTCAGAGGCTCTTACCGGACCTCGGGCCGCTCACCTCCTGGCCTTGACCACGGCATCGTGACACAGCATACCAGCGGCGCTCAAGCCGCCTTGGGGATCGGGACCTGTCGGCCTTGAGGCGCCAAGCCCTCACGAGGTCTGAAAGGAAGAAACTGAGCTATAAAGGAATGAGCTTCCCGCCTTGCCTCATAATAAGGGTTATATTCACAAACGGCTACAAATATCTTACAAACCCCTTGAGGTACATTCCTGGCTCCTCGCAGGAACAAAAAGCCTTGAATCCTAAGGAGTCCTATCTACAGGGACCACCACGACAGACGCCATCATCAACAGTGGGCCACCCAGTCCGAGCCAACCCCATCCGGATCGAGGCGGCGGACGACTGTGGCTCGCCTTCTGCTCCGGGGCCAGCCGCAGGCTCGAGGTCTCGTACTGTCGTCGCCGTCTCCGCGCCGCGAAAGAGCTCGGCCCGTCGCTGGATCCTCCGGCGCCTTCGTCGCCTGAGAAGCTGCCAAGGAAGTGGTCGGTCGGCCTCCGTCTCACCGCAGCAGGGCCCCGACCGCCTCTCCTGGGGCAGCACTCCAGCCGACGACCCTCAGCGTCGAAGAGCTTGAAGGACATCACCGAAGCACCGTCGTACTCCAGGTGGATCGTGAGGGCGCCTCGTCTGCTGCAGACACAGGCGACCTCGTCCCGACCTCGAGTCATGAAGACCTCGCCGGGCAACTTCCGCAACCTCTCGCCCAGCATGGAGGGTGCCGCAGCCGACATGCTATAGCCAGAGTCCCAGGGGCTCCCCCTGCCGGACGACGGAAGCGAAGAAAGAAGGTAGACGAATCCAAGACACGGGGAGGCGGCGGCGTGAAGCACGAACTCGACAGAGCCCTCGGCGTGAACTCCGGGGAAGACGCACACCTTCGTGACCCGCAGCGTCGGCCGGGCGCCGCTTCGTGGTGCCCGCATCACCTCCTTCAGGCCACCAATTGGCAGCGTACAAGGAAGAGGAAACCACAGTGGTGGCCGCACACACGAGGGCACGGCGCCTCCTCGCGTGCTCCTGCCACAGCACCAGAGAGCAAGCCGCTTCTTTGGGGAGCGGGTCGTGGTCCTCTTGAGAGGCCTTTCCCTTCTCTTCCACGGAGAACCGGCGGATCGGAGCCATGGCAGCCGATGAGACAAGGAAGAGGAGAAGCGAAGGATAGATCGAAGGGCGCACGCCGTTCCGTACTTATAGCCGGCGGAGGCCAACCGTCGGCCTCCACGATCACCAGTCATCATGCCCGACGCTGCATGCAGGGACCTGTCGAATCCGGGCGGTTACCAAGGCGTCGTGAGGACGCAGGCTGTTAGGGCCCACGACGCTTCGCACTTGCCCTTTCGCCTCTCTCCACGGCCAAGGTCGGGCGCGCCGTGGGCCCGGGGGCTACTGTCGGCGTTCTGCGAACGGGGTCCCTGGAACTTGCACACTGCGGCCTGCGGCGTGGCTCAAAGGAGGCCAGGGGCGGCCCATCGTCATCAACGCATAAGCTCAAGACCCTCGCGAGGGCAAAAAGCCACGCAGCAGGCGGGCGACAAGGAGCTTCTCGAGCACGGCCTCGTCGGGCCGACTCACGAGGAGGCGGAGAGTTCAAGGCAGGGTACCTCGCAAGGTGCCCGTGGCATAGCTCGCATGACGACCAAGGGCGCCCGATCGGCGCCAGCCAGCGCCAGCCCTCCTTTCCTCTTTGGTGCAAAAGGGAGCAAGCGCGGCGAGAGCATCAAGCAAAGGCACCCGTTTTGGTGCAACAAGACCAAGACCAGCCCCAACGGCTGGAATGCGATCATCGTGGAGCCCAAGCAAAGGCCATCACCAGAGCCTTTGGCGTGCAAGGACCAACTTTAGTCAGGATAAGTGTACCCGCTGTTCCCCTTCAAAATGGCCAATTGTTGGCGCCCTTCCCGCTCAATATTTGGGAAGAGGCCCAGGGCTTTCGCCTATATAAGTAGAGCTAGCCACCATAGGAGTAGACACACTGAGGGACGACGAAGGATCCGCCATTCGGAGTCCAGAGAGAGAGATAGAGACCCGATCCTCAGGCCAGAGCGACGGGATACCACTTAGCGATTCATCACACCCACCAAGAACAGACCCTGCGAGGCTGTTCTTCCCCTATCAGTTCCTCATCAGCCCAAGAGGCAATCCACACACCACACACTGGAGTAGGGTATTACACCACGATGGTGGCCTGAACTAGTATAAATCTCGTGTCTCTTGTGCTGTTCTTCTTAGTAGTTTAGGTCCCTGCGATTCGGCGAGGTACGACGGTGGAGGGTTGGATCTCCGCGCGCACCCCAGAGTTCGAACCTTAAGGGTCTGCCGGAGCCCGAAATCCGACATATACTGGCTGTGCAACAGCATTAGAATGCCTTAGCTGAAAAATCTTTAATACATCCACAATCAACAGCCAACCCTGAAATGATCCAGTGGCATTAAATGGCGCTGCTTAAATTTATCTGTGGCATTAGACTGAGAGCGGCATTAGTTAAATATGGCATCACTTTAGTAGTAGCATTGCTTGACTTGACTGCTGGCGTTATACTAACAGCAAAAAAACGTGGCAATAAGAGCATGGGAGGCCCATTCGGACAGTGGGTGCACCAGTACGATGTACCTCCACTGACGCAGAGTTGTGAGGGAGGTATGGTTGCCCAGAGCAACAAATATCCAGGCAGCATATGTGGATTACGTCCCATTTTGTTCTCTTTAGCCACCTTTTTCCTATGTGAGGACAACAAACCGATCGACCTGTCATTCTCTATTGCGTTGTCATGCCTTTCTACCCTTCTTCAACCAAGAGACACGAGACTCGTTCCTTAGATACTGATTTTCCCTTTTCAACCTAGATGCGGGTTCGATGCCTACTCTCTTGGGCAAGATCAGTCTCCCTTCCTTTCCTTATTCAACCCTGCATGCATTAGTCTGCATGAAGTAGGGTTTCCTTTAATAGTGCAAATTATGGTTTTCGTCTGCGTGGCTAGCAGAGGAGAGGATAGCAAATTGGGAAGATGGTGGAGTGGAAAAAGATCCATATGCAACAACGTGCCAGATGGGGCAATAGAACAAGGGTACGGTTCGAAAAGAGGTAGCATACCTGAGGGTCGGCGGGAAGTGGCTTCACTCGTGGTCGTCGTCCTCCATTACACACTCTGACGCCGAGCTTGGGGACGGAGGCCATCCCGCGCGGGCGCTAGGTCTGAGAGCACGGCCTTGTCGTCAGTGCGTGACCTCGCTCGCTGATGACAAGTGCATCAACGCTGCACGTCCTTTTCTTCTCCAGTGGATCTATGACCACCGGTGAGGAGGGAGAGAGGGGCCGTCCTTTTTAGATTTGGAGAGAGGGTGGTAGTGTGAGAAGCAAGTGGGCAGCCCTTGGAAAGAAAGCGCTGAAGCTCCAGCCTATATATCTTCTTTATACTACTAGTACTAGAGGTGGAGTAGTGGTAGAGTAGTTTATATTTTCTCTGCGTACAGTACCAGTTAGTCGTGTTTCAAAACTGAACGGCACACCATTAAAAAAATAAAGGTCGATAACTAATGCGGCACCTCGGGCCAACGCGGCCAGATCGCATTTTGCACGAGAAATTACACACCATGTTTCGTTGACATGTGGTCCCGTTCCACATATCAGTGAGACGACGGCGAGTAGTAGGAGTATTTCCGAACTGACGTGTAGGCCGGGGCGCCCCTTCGTGAACCGTGGCAAACTGGCAACCATCCACCGACTCTTCGCCTTTCCCTCTCGATTTGGAACTGCTGTCGCACGCTCTTCCTCTCCCTCCTCCATTTTCCTTCAGCCCTTCACCCTTTCTTCTACCATTGTTCGGTCATCTTCTCCATGGAGGGAACAGGACGGAAATGACCCTGTTATTCTTGCCCCGATGTGAAAGATGACGTGGTGGAGGAACTCATTGATCGGTGCGACGTCATCACCTCGGCTAGCATGGCAGGTTCGTTCAAGCCCATTCTCGACTCAACTAATAACATCATTACAAGGAACCCAAGAGTCAAGGAGCGGTTTGATCTCCCCTATCTTCTTCGTCGTGACCCTGATGACTGGCGCCGTCACGACGGAGGCCTCGCCCTGTGCAAGTTGATGCCGCTTGATAATGATACGTATGATGTTAAGATGCCATCGCTTGAGGGCAAGGCTTGGCAGGCGCAAATGGAGATTGGGTTGTTTACATTGGGTCCAATCATGCAGTGGGAACTTGTGAATGTGTACACTCGTGACCGGTTTCACTTCCAAAAATCTCGATGATTGCCCGGAGGTTGAGCACACCGGTATTGTACGCACGTTCAAATACAATCATGGTGACTGTCTTCTACGGAAGATAGCAATTTCGAGTCCCCAACTGCTCTTGGAATTACAACAACTATGAAGTTGTTGCTATCTTCGACAAGCTTGTTGCCGTCCTCGGTGGTTTACTGGATGGATATTGCTCAAAATCAGTTTATGTACACGGATGAGTACTGTGATGCAATTCAATACGAGGGCCTTGTGTTTGCTGCCACCACTCAGGGCACTATTTTTGCATGGCATCCTCGTTGTTTCGGTACGTTTGTCTTCCACCGTAATTATAATTGTTTCATCCACATGCATGCGGCTTAGCAAGTTTCTCTTTAGTGCATAGTATCTTAGATTAGTATCATAGGTGGTCTCATTTATTGCCATGCATGACACATAGTAGCATCACATTTATTATGTTACGGTATCTACCTATGTTACTATAACCATCTCTCTCTTCCTTAATTGCATGCCACATAAGCATGTTTGCGAGTCCCGAGTGCATGATACTACTTATGTTACCCCCACTATGGCCAGCCTTACTAATTAACCTTCTTCTTGTGTTTCCAAGGTCCTGTGAACATTCCACCACCTATACTTGAAGATTTTTATAACCAAGGGAGATGATGATGGTGATGATCACGAGCATGAGGACGAGCAGCGCCCATATACTATTTGGCGCTGGCAACTAATTCCGATGGATCACCTCTTCTCGTGTGTATACAGCCCACTGATGATGTTACTGCTAAGGAAGCAGGTGTAGTCTCCCATGATCGCACTCTCCGGACCTATTCCAACACCCGTTGCATGGTATTCGGGATGGATACTAGTGTGCTAGCGCCAACTCCTTCTCCTGATGCAGAATTGATAGTCTTGGAGAAAACTTCGCTCTTCCTTGGACAAAACTATCCAATGATGGTGAAAGGCGATCCAAGCATTGTTGACACAACGTTACTACCATTTATGAGAAGCAAGCGTGTCTATACCTCGGACATTTGGGTGGTTCCCTACCACGAATATGCGATATAGTAGGCCGCTTGACTGGATGATCATTCCTGCGTTGGTCTCCAGATCGACAATGGATGGCCCGTCCCAGAGAATCACTTGTGGTTCAAAGAAAGCGTTTCCAACGCCGAGGAATGGTTGAGTTGAAGTTCATTTCATTGCTTGTTATTTGTTGTGTGGCGAAAACTTTAGTATTTGTAATGTATCCTTGTTGTCAATGTGGGTTGATGATCTGTTGTATATAATAAAATGATATGCCTGTGATAAACTTACTAAATTTATGAACGGCTTTCGAGTTGCTTCTATGAGTGAGTGGTGCGACGAGGCAAAAAAATATTTTCCGAATACATAATTGTGCGTGCATTGCAACAAGTTATCGGATTAGGCCAATCAACAATAGTAGCACACTATTTGTACTAGCTTCACATGCTTCGCGTGTCGTGCGGGTGTTTTTACTGTAGCCATATTGTACTCCCTCCTTTCCGGTTTATAAGGCTTATCTTAAAATTTTAGTTTTCCCATTTTATAAGGCTCAATTTGGTTGTTCCCCATCACATGTTCAGATTTCAAGGTGCATTAAATCATTGCATGCAAGTATTAAGTGAAAATTGACCAATGCATGTACTTTATACATGCATGCATTGCAATTAATGCATTGGTAAACATAATTTTTTGAGAAAAATAAGAGCATTAATTGGGTGCTTTTGCCAACTACAAAAAGTATTCCACCACTCACCATCTACCTTGATTGGTGAGATTTTTGAACTGAGCCCTATAAACCGGAAAGGAGGGAGTACTACATAACCAGCACCTCGAATCCTCGATACTAGTAGTACTATATAGTAAGTAGTAGGAGTAGTAGGGTGGCATGGGTCAGAACAAGCATTCACGTCCAGGAGTATGGCACACGCCACCAGCACAACTTCCATCTGACACCATATTTCTTGGAGTCCCTGCTAGAGCAATCTCTTCAACCTCATCGTTTCTCTAACTCAGCCATCGCGCGGCGGTCGAGGTGGGGGTTTGCCGATAGTTGATTTCCTTAACTGCGGTCCCACTTGTAAGGCCAACTGCAACGCACGACCCCAAACAGACCTCTGTTTTGCACGAACTCCAACGATAATTTTGACTAGAAAAGCAAGACCAAAGAAAACAAGAACCACAAGAATAGATTTTACTACTCCTGTAAGTTGGATTAGTGCCTTCTTGATGCGTTCATTATTGATCTGCGAAGGCTCGATCTTGCGTGCTTCTTTCTTCTTCGAGTGTAAAGAAGTAGATGTTGCTTCCTCGCATCTAGTCTCATGTCTAGCCTCTATTCTAGTACTCCCTCCGGTCCGCCTTTCTCTGCGTCTAAGCAGCAACACGCATACCAAGTAGGAGTATCAACAAGTGCACTAATCTCATCTATAGCCTCTGTGCTAGCTAAAAGTTATAGAACATCTACTAAATTGCGCTCTATCAATATATGGATGTACTCTTCTTCCCAATACAAAAACTTGCATCCATTCTACTCCCTCCGTTGCACAATACATGCCTTCTATTTGTCAAAATATATATGTATCTAGACATGTTTTAGTATATAGGTACATCCATTTTTGGACAAATGGAAGTCAATATTTTGGAACGTGAGAATCTACTAATTTTTTAAGTTAGCACAACTAGTCTAATCCGAGGAAACTGCAACCGAAGATTTGGTGGGTTCTTCCTCCTTTTGAGACCGTGGGACATCCGACATCCGAGGTCGTGTCATGAAAGAAAATAGAGTGGTACTAGTAGTTGATAAGGTGAAGCCACGAGATGTGCATCTTGGGTTAAACTGTAAATAGAATCTTACTACTCTTGAGTAACTCCAAAAGCGGACACCGAAGATCTTTCTTGGATTTGTTTTCATCACTAGCATGTCGAGGTGAAAGATGTGCGAGTTCGATTAGGTCGCTTATGCTTTCAGCGACATGTGGGACCGCATGTGAGCAAACAGACGATGGGATCCATGCGTCCACTGGCTGGCTGAGAAGAGAGAGATCTGAAGTCTTGAGCACGGACTGCAGGAAATTTGTTCTACGTACCTCGATATAGGCTCGATACAATGGGTGGCATGGGCCATAACTAGCATTCACGTCTAGCAGTACGTCACACGCCACCCACACGAGTCCCATCCGACACCAATTTTCTTGGAGTCCGTGCTACAACCATCTCTTCTCCCTCCTGTTTTCTCAGCCATCGCGCAGTGGGCGGGGTGTGGGTTTGCCGGTAGTCGGTTTGCTCAACTTCGGTCCCACTTGTAAGTGAAAATGCAACACTACACGCATTCCCGCTTGAGCGGCGTGTCGACCAACCATGAAGTGGGGCAATGACGCGAACACGGCGGGCTTTTCCTTTTGAACTCGTAACTTGTAAAATTTGGTTTTGCTCCATGGCGCGATCGATAGAGTAATGAGAAGTTTGGTTCTGGCGCCGTTCATGCATGGAGTACGTATGAAAATTATGAAGTTGATGCGAAAGGTAAGATAATTACTGTAGTATCATATACTACTACATGGATTTGACGGAAAGATAAAAATACATACGGATCCATCAACGATATCCTCACGCCCTAGTGCCGGGTCACCAACCGGCGTGTGAGGAGCAGCGGCGTTGGCGGCGAGCTCAACGTGCTTACGAATAGTGCCGTCCAAGGTTGCCTATGCAGTCCAAGAAGGCCGGTGCCCTATCGTCCTCTTCTTGCATGCGGCGTGAAGCGTGGGTGATTATGTCGATGGTGTCTTCTTTGCGCCGAGCGCGCGCAAGCGCGACCTTGAGGTGGACATTCTCCAGCGGCGGCGGTGGGCAGTCTCGGGGAGCCACCGGTCGTCGAAGAGGTTGTCACCATAGTGGCCGTTGAGGTGGCGGGCATCGCGAGCACAGGTCGCGTTGGCTGGAGTCTTACGTCAAAGTCGTCCATGAGCTTCTTGTGACGGTGAACTTGTCGAGGAAACAGAAGTGGACATCGTCGAACAAGGTGACGAAGCTGTCGTCCAAGCTGCCCCTCGACCTGGCGGACTCAAGAAATACTACCTAGAGACATTCCTCGTTCTGGGCAGTGGCGTCAAGGACTCATCTGGCACAGCCGTGATGCTCGCTCCATCGCCTCCATGGGTCTAAGCTTAGCTTCTACTACCTCCGTCTTTGGTTTATTGGTCCCCATTGTAATCCGTGTCAAATTTTGACCCACAGATTTAACTAACAAAATGTTTACGCATGTTACTAAAAATTATATCACCGAAAACTATGTTCAAATACTGAATCCAAAATATAATTTTTGTTGGCATGCATCAACATTTTGTTAGTTAAATCTTTGGTCAAAATTTAGCACAAATTACAAAGGAGACTAATAAACCAGGGGCCAGTAATAGTCAATCGATCTTGCGATTTGGTGATCACTCTTGCCCTTGGTTAGCGTGCATAGGTGCGTGGGATTTCGTACTACTCCTCGGCCCTCTAGTGCACCTGCCTTTGGCTGTATGATAGGTGGGCCAACCATCCCCACAGGCCCACGTGTCATTCACCCAAAAGCTGATTCTTAGTAAGTCAATGAAGCTCGCCCCCCTCAGGTGCGGTCTTGATATAGTCATCTCACCGGACCTCTAGTTGGGGCCAAGCGAGAGAAGTTTGATGTTTAGTGGTTTATTGGTCCCCTTTGCATTTTGCACCAAGTTTTGACCTTTGATTTAACTAATAAAATGTTAATGTATGTAAAACAAAAATGTTGTGTAAGTCACATTACGAAAACCAAATAATCCCAAAACACTTAGGCACGGTGCATTAACTCTCTCCTTGTTTCTTATTTCGTGAGATATCAACCAATGAGAGATGTGGGCCGTGCATGCTTTCAATGACTTGAGACTACCAAACATGACATGCAGTGTTTAGTAAATTGCATGTAATCCTATTAGTACTCTAGTTAGCAAAAAAACATTAAGTTCTCTCGTCGATAGGAATAAAACACCATGTATTTATTTATAGAGGGAGTAGTACATTTTTTGTGACATGCATTACTAGATATTGCTAGTAAAATACTAAAATCCAGATGGACGTGGTAGTACTCCTAAATCCAGACGGTGGTGCTACTAGTACTAGTAGTAGTACTACCAATGTAGTACTCCTAGGAGTACTAGCACTTTGCACCAGATTAGTCGAATTATTACGTCTTTGCTCCTCACGGTGAAGTGACAAGACCACCTGCCACGAAGATGACACATGAGTATAGGCGCCGTGTTCGGCATACCATAGTCAGCCTCACCGTCTGCCGTCACTATCATCATGGTTGTAGAGCTAGCCTGCTTACAACTAGCCCTGATTAGACATAATTTCCGTGCGTAGATGTTCGCAGGCATTGCACGGAACACCAAGATTGGGGGTGGACGGCTCCGGCTTCGGCCATCGCGCCAGATTTTTCCACGGCCTTCTAGATGGGGTGGGGAGGAGATAAGGCTGATTGTGAGAGACAAGGAGTTGTTTGTAAATAGGGAACAAGTGTGGGCATCTTTCTGCAAAAATGGAGAAGCTTGGTTTGTATCGTCAGATCTAGATCCGACGGCTATTGGTGAAAGATGGGAGGCACAACATCATCACCAACTCGGGACCTGTTTGATTCGCGAGGATTTTGAAAACGTAGGAATAGGACACAATATTACAAGTTTCAAACCGATATTACAAATGTTAGGAGTAATGCTGCACCTAGGAAGAGGGAATTACTAGGAAGTTTATCTAAGAACTTTCGTTACTTTAGGTGGATGAAGCGTTACCGTACAAACTAAAATCCACCATACGACAAGTCACTAATGGGCAAATAAGTTTTGAGTCTCTGGCCACTTGATGTTTCAAAAACAAATTCAGCTTCTGCGGAGACTTTGTCATTTAGGCTTAGGCGCTTATGTGATCAGCACACCATTCATTGTTGCGCCAGAACGCCAAACCTCATTACCTTGAGCACACTTGCCTCGGAACAAAGAACCTAGCCAATTTAATCTCGGATGTGCTTTGCCTCGGTAGTCGATCAAATCAATTTACGTAAGATGGAGATCAAAGGCATTCGATGAGATTGTTATAGTGCAGCACATTTTTCACTTTCGGGTCTTTTTTATATGCAAAGAAGAGAACATATTAGAGCAACTGGCTGCATAAGATTGCCGTGTCATCAAGAGCTACCAATGTCATTCGCTCATACGATAGGGTTGGTACGGCTAGTGATATTTTTCACTCTCTCTCTCTCTCTCTCTCTCTCTCTCTATCTTCTGTTTCCTCTCATTTAACTAGGAGAACGTGAAGAGCTTGGGCATTTGTTGCCTTCCACTATGTGGCCGATGCCATATTTCACAAAAGTATGCCACATAATACGCATCGATGTCAAATCAAAAGATTTTGGCACCGCTCTCGTGATGTGAGAGAGTTGGCACCGCTGTGCACACAGACCCACATGTATAAACAAATCAATCAAACCAACTACACCAGCCTCTCACTCTCCCAAACAAGTGTTTTTTATTGCCTCGGTCCTCTCTCTCTCCCATGTAGTGTTTTTTTCATTGCGTGAGTTAATTTGGCATCGGAGCAAAGTAGGTGATCCAGTTGGGGCACCGGAGTTAGCAATAGAGGGCATCGATGCCAAATGCATCACAAGTGAATTTGGCACGTGTTTTTGGCCTACATAGCCCACTTTTGTACTCCCTACGTGGCATGTGACTGACCCAAAATCGGTCAAATCTACGTATCTGTACCATCCCAAGATCATGCTTTGGTACTCACGATTACATCGATAAAGTAATCAAAGTTCAATCACACCTGAATTTTATTACACGATTCTCATATAGAGTCTTTATTACAAGGGAATAAATTAGGCTCAAGGCCAACTCATGAGAAATAAACTACTAATGCTTTAGCGGAGCGTCGAAGGTAAAGCGAGTCCATCCGACTCCAAAGAGGCAATAAGCCAAGCGCGGCGTAGCCTCACTCTGATCGGAATATACCTGCGCAACTTAAGGCGTTGCAGCCATGTAAATCGACTTTTGGAATAAGGCGGCAAGTCATGAAGAACAACAATAATAAACTTACTAACACTATATGCATTTTTGGTACGTGGAGCTCTAAGTTTCATCATTTTGCGAAAAGCCAATTTTATCCTACTACGGTGGACTTGTTTGCAATTTACTACAAATTGTTGGTAGTTATTGAGATGGTTCAGCCAACCAATATCTAGATTCCCAAATTATTAAGTCATAATCCTCAAATTAATTCATTAGTTTTAGGTGTTGAGATATCAGAATACTTCCAAGTTCGGAGGCTCAAATGTAAAAGTAGCAAGGGGACACGGCTAATCGATTAGATCTTTAACTCTATGCAGAGGTTTATGCACTTTTCCCATAAGAATCATTCCCTCCTTTTTAAAGTCTTAGCACTTCATGGTGTTTGAAGGCGGGACCAGATAAACAGGGTCTTCAAAGAGTTCTTCACAAGCTTTCTTAGAATACCCATCCAATCCTACCGTTTCTTCTACATCTCGTAGTACCGTCCGGCCAGCGTCACTACTAGGGTCAACCCAGCCCGGAGCCCATAATGGCTTTGCGGCTGCCTGAATGCTTCGGTCATGGGGCATCCATCCTTCTCTTCGTGGCTGGGTGAAGCTTTCCTTGAGGATGTCATGGCGCTTCTCCATGCATCCCGGCCACCACAGGTGCTCAGGTGCCCGTCGGCAAATCCTCCACCCGATGATGATTTTCGAAGTCCATCTTGATCATTGTAGTTCATGGGGTTGTCATCATCATTGACTCTCACATCTTGCTTATGAATATCACTCATACCCAAAACCCGTCTCTGAGCATAGCAAAGTAACTACTACGTCCCGAGGGTCATGCAAGGGATTGGTTCATCCTACCACATGATACTACTCAAGTTTAATGACTTCAAGATTTCACTACTGCATGCATGGTAGTGTGGTGACAACTACTAATGCACAAAAACATAGGTATAGAAATAACATGATCAAGACTTGCCTTGCTGACGATCTTCGAAAGCTAGGGACTAAATGTGGTAACAAGCTTAGCACTCAGGAAACTCTACCGAGACAAACAATAACACAATAAGCACAAAAGTAATAGGATCACACAACATAACAAAAGTAACATAACACAACAAAACAATCAAAACCAAATCCAAAAGAAAATCTCAAAGAAAATCCGCTCAAAGTTTTTCCTACTCCAAACCATAACTAAAATAGTTTTTATATAACAAAAATTTTCTAACACAACCTAGTCATGGTTTTAGGTTAACTTAACAGAAAAGGATTTACTAAGCAACTAGGAGCAAAAAGAATTAATTTAAAAGCTATTATAAAACTCATTTTAGGCCTAATCCAATTTCTATTAAGAAAATAATTTAAAAACTTTTATTAATTATAAATAAAAGTTCATCTACTAGAATGACAGAAACTAAACTAGAATAACTAATCACAAGTTAAAAATAAATTAATTTAATAATAAATTTAATAGGAAAACAGGAACTAGTTAATTAATAAGGATTAATAGGATACTGCTTAAAACTAAATATTTATTAATCCAAAAAAACCCAAGTTAATTTCTATGTTTTGGCAATGTCAAAATAAAGTTGGGACAAAAAAGAATCATGCAAAAATAATTTTTCTAACTCAAATTATAGCAGATTTACTATTCTGACTAAAACTAAAATAAAGCGATTTTAAATAATTTTAACATGACTAATTATATTTTCTGCAGAAACTACAATAAATTTGCAAACCAACAAAAAAAGAATCAACTAAAAATATTAAGTAACCTAAAAGATATGGATTTTACAAAAGCTGAAACTATTACATTAAAAGCGAAACGAAAAATAACTAAAAAAGAAAACTAGCGCTAAGCGGGCCTATCTAAGCATTCGAGGCGTCAAATAACTAAAAAGCAGCGCGAGGAAATAAACCGATCGGGCCGGTCTAACTAAACCTAAATAAAACCGAAACTAAACTTGGGTTTTATTTAAAATAAACCTACCCCTTAGCTAGTCTAATCTAGACCCTAGATCCTAGATCGGACGGTGGAGGCGTTCGGCTGACTTACTGGCAGTGGCGGCAATGACGGTCGTGACAGCCAGCTCGAGCGGCAACAGTCTGGCCCGGCTCCGGTGGTCAGGGGTGACGGCCGGAGGCGTCCGTGAGTGCAGCGAGCGAGAGGAAAGTCGGGGTGGTGTTGGTGGAGCTCGAAGTCGGAGGTGGCGGAACAAGGAGCAATGGTAGCGCTAATGGCGTCAGGTTCCAACGAGAATTCATGGCGAGGCGAGGGTAGGCGGAAGTGGGGAGCAGGCGGGGTTTATATAGGGGCGTCGACTTGTTGGAGGCGGATCGGGGAGGGATCTGTGGCGGATCCGGATCCTGCGGGATTCGTGACGTGAGGTTCTTGCGTGGGCGAGGGGAAGAAGAAGAGGCGGGACCCACGGGTCGAGAGAGAGAGAGGGCGAGGCGGCCGGGTGGCGAGGCCAAGCGTTTTTGGTGGGCGAGGCGGTCAGGTATTGGGCTGGCCTGTTGGCCAAGTGGGCGGTGGCTTAGGGCGGTGGCAGCGGGGCTGCTGTTGCAGGCTGGGGTGGCCTAGTCTGGCGCTTAGGGGGTTTTTCTTTATTTTTTAAATAAAACAAAAACAAAAATAAAATAATATCTATAAATATTTTATATAGGGTATATATATACCAAAAATGATCGGGGAATATTCCCTTTCATTTGAACATTTTCCAAAGGCAAAATCCAAACTTTATAAAAATCCATTTTTTCAAATTCAAATAAAATTCAGATTTGAATCCAAATCTTTTTGGCAATGTTTTCCTCTGATATTTTTTGGAGTGTCATGTTTGCTCCTCTCATACTTTTGATCAAGTATTTATCGAGGCATAGTTTTTGAAATGTTTCCCACATGCCAAAGTTTGAATTCAAATTCAAATCTCAACGTGCTCTGAAACTTAAAATGGCAATCAAATTCTTCCTGGATGCATAGGATGCTTAGCTATAAGTGTAAATCATTCCAAATAGTATATTTGGGTTGTTACAAACCTATCCACCTTAAGATGAATCTAGCCCTCGAGATTGGGTTAGCTAACAAATAGGTGCGGGTGATCTCGAAGAAGGTCTTCTTGGCGCTCCCAGTGGCTTCTTCCTCGGTGTGGTGACTCCACGGCACCTTGCAAAATTGATGACCTTGCTTTGCGGGTGACTACTGCTTGCAGTCTCGAAATTCTGACGGGTTTCTCCTTGTAAGTCAGATCAACATCCTTTGTCAAAGGCTGTATGGCCTCTAGGGGCCTTTGTGTCTCTCAGCGGAACATCGGCCATGTCGGCATGACACTTCTTCATTTGAGAAACATGGAAGACATCATGAACTCGAGACAATCCTTCCGGCAATTCCAACTTGTATGCAACTTCTCCACGGCGTTCGAGGATTTTGTAGGGCCAATGAATCGGGTGCTAACTTTCCCTTGACACCAAACCTCTTGATTCCACGAAGTGGAGACACACTGGTATGCTCGGTCTCCCGCCCGTAAGTCACTTCCTTGCGCTTCTTGTCGGCATAACTCTTACATCTCGTGTGCTATCTTGAGCACATCTCGAATCAGCTTGAATTTCTCTTCGGTATCCTTGATATGATCGGATCCGATATGTGATCGATCTCAATCACTCTCCCACAGCAATGGTGTTATGCTCCTCCTTCCGTATAGTGCCTCGAAAGGGGACATCTTCAATCTGGACTGATAAGCTGTTGTTGTCACGAGAACTCTGCGTATAGCAAATTGTCATCCCAGCTAGACCCATAGTCTAGCACACAAGCTCTCAACATGTCCTCCGAGAATCTGATTGACTCTCTCGGTGCATCCCATCATGCTGCGGATGAAAAACATCTTGAATTCCAGCCTCGTACCCAAAGTTTCATGCAACCGCTTCCAAAACTTTGAGGTAAACTGCGTTCCTCTATCGACACGATTTTCCTCGGAACTCCATGCGGACATACGATCCACAGTCATGTATATCTTGTGCCAACTTAGCCTTTGGTATAGGTAGTCTTCACGGGAATGAAGTGAGCTACCTTGGTCAAGCGATCAACCACTACCCGGATAGAATCATAACTTTGAGCAGGTCTGGGCAATCACTGTGATGAAATCCATTCCCGGTTTTCCCATTTCCAATCGGAATCGGCAAAAGGTTGAAGTAACCCTGCTGGCCACGATGTTCTGCCTTTACTCGTTGACAAACATCGCATCTTGCTATGTATTCGGCAATATCCCTCTTCATACATCCACCAGAAATTTTCCTTCAAATCCGGTACATCTTGGTGTTACGGGGTGAATCAATCTGATGAATCATGAGCCTCTGAAGAATTAGCTTCACGAGTTGGGATCATTGGGCACATAAATACGATCCTCAAACCATATAGTTCCATGTTCATCCTTACGGAATCCTTTAGCTTTTCCTTCATTCATCTTTTGCTTAATCTCATCAATTTCCTTGTCGACTTACGGGCTTCCACGAATCCTTTTAGCCAAAGTGGGTATGCTTCGGAAGTTGCAACAAATCCTCTTGGAACTATCTCGATCGGAGATCTACGAGGTCATCGACTAACTCCTGGGTAATCCTCCTGCCGTAAGAGTATTCACATAACTCTTACGACTCAAAGCTTATCTGCTACAACATTAGCCTTACGAGGTGGTAATGCAATCTCATGTCATAGTCCTTTATCAATTCTAGCCATCTCCTCTTTGAGGTTCAATTTCATACTGGCGTGAAAATATACTTCAAGCTCTTATGATGCTGTGTAAACATCACAATGGTTTAGATAAGGAAATGTCTCAGTCTTGAGTGCATGCACTCTGACTGCTAACTCCAAATCATGTGTGGCATAATTCAGCTCGTGTGGTGCGTGGCTATGCGGAGGTATAAGCTACAACTTTTCCTTCCTGCATGAGTACTCCTCCGAGTCCACTGACGAGAAGCGTCACAATATACTGGTAATCCTTGTGTATGTCCGGCAAAATCGATCTTGGGGCTGTAACCAAGCGCTTCTTCAATTCCTGAAAACTGGCTTCCACAAGCCTCGGTCCAAACATACTTGGCTTCCTTCTTCAACAGCTCGGTCATGGGCTTGGCAATCTTCGAGAAATTCTCAATAAACCTCGATAATATCCCCTCTGAGTCCAAGAAAAGCTGCGGATCTCCTTGAGGTAATGGTGGGTGGCGCCAATCGGTGGTGATACAACCTTGGTGGGGTCATTTGCTATTCCTTCTCCTGAAATAACATGTCCGAGGAATCCGACTTCCTTCGACCAGAATTCACATTTCTTGAACTTGGCATACAAGCTGATGTTCTCGAGTTTCTCGAACTAGGCGCAAATGTTCCTTATGCTCTTCCTCGCTCTTGGAAAATCAATATATCATCGATGAACACCACGACAAACTTGTCCAAATATTCCATGAATACCTTGTTCATCAAATTCATGAAGTATGCAGGAGCATTAGTCAATCCAAATGACATGACGGTATACTCATATAAACCATACACAGTAGTGAATGCTGTTTTGGGTATATCCTTTTCCACGAATCTTCAAGCGATGATACCACGATCGAAGATCGATCTTAGAGAATACCTTGGCTCCAACAAGCTGATCAAACAAGTCATTGATCATCGGCGAGGTACTTGTTCTTGATGGTCACGTCGTTCAGCGAGCGATAATCAACAACCATTCTCAAGGTTCCATCCTTCTTCTCTACCAAAAGAACCGGGCTCCCCAAGGTGATGAGCTTGGCGAATATATCCCTTCTCCAATAGCTCATTAATTTGGTTCTTGATCTCCTTCAAATCGTTCGGTGGCATCCGATAAGGTCTCTTGGATATTGGGGCTGTGCTTAAGGCGACAACTCAATCGAAATTCAATGTCCTGTCCGTTGGCATTCTGGTAATTCCTCGGGAAAAACATCGGGAAAGTCTTGCACTCTGGCACTTCCTCCTGAACAACTCCCGTGAGGAAATGCACTGATTCTTCATCTGGTGTGCTGGCTACATACTTGATCCTCTTACGCTCCGGGGTGGTGGCGAGAATAGACTTCTATGAACGCGATCTATGTTCCCTTCAAACTTCGTCAACCAATCCATGCCTAGGATTACATCCAAGGTGCAGGTTTCCAACACTATGAGGTGCATGTGGGAAATTTATGGTTCCCGATGTTGAGGTTGCATGACAATGACAAACCTGCCATCATTTCTCCTCCTGCAGGCGACGCGAAGGGGGCTTCTAAGGGTTCTAGTGGGCAATCCGTGCTTTTCCACAACTACCCTTGATATGAATGAATCGTTGCACCGAATCAAAGAGAACCAAAACTGAGCGTGAATTCAATAAAAACTTACCAACCACGATTATACGGCTGATCATAGAGCGTCCTCCACGTCGATGTGGTTCCACTGAGCACGAGGGAGCGGATTAGGCTTCTTATTTGAGCCTCCATTGCCATTTCCATTCCCTCCTTGGCCTCCGGGCGGTCGGTGGCATAGTGCCACTGTCTTGGCACTTGAAGCGGGTGATGTGGCTCAGATCCTTGGGGCCAAGGCGAGCAGTCTTTGGCTGCCATTACCGTTGCCATTGCCATTGCCATGGCCTGACTTGTTGTCTGGCTGCGGTTGTTCCCATTTCCTCCATGGTTATGACCTCCATGGTTATGATGGGTGTGCCCTCTGAGTATGGTGCATAAGCGGGGCTTCTGCTTTGAGCTCCCGAGTTATGCTTCCCTGGCTGTACTTCGCTTGCGGCTTTCTATCTGCTGCTGCTTGCCTTCAAGAATGGTGGCCTTGTCTACCAGCTCCACAGTAGTTGTTGAAGGTAGCCACAATGAGCTGCATGCTCGATTCATCATTGAGTCCCTCAAGGAAGTTCTCTGCTTGGCGGCATCTGTGGCCACATCATCGAGGGCATAACGAGCTAGCTTGCTGAACTCATCCACGTCTTTGCGCCACACGATGCGGTTCCCTGGCGTAAGTTGCGGAACTCCACGCTTCT
Organism: Aegilops bicornis; assembly: GCA_021605145.1. NCBI lineage: Eukaryota > Viridiplantae > Streptophyta > Magnoliopsida > Poales > Poaceae > Aegilops > Aegilops bicornis. The sequence goes on along the minus strand of CM038670.1, from coordinate 572,432,781 downwards.
TGAGACTCATGGCTCCGGTGAGACATGAAAGCGGTGCAGAGAAAACTGCTGGAATTGATCCCAAGTGATGGCACCAATGGGAAAAGTGGCGGTGTAATTCTCCCACCAAGAAGCTGCGGAGTCCATCCGGTTGATGCTTGGCAAAGCGCACCTTCTCGACATCGGTGCATCCAGCGGTGACTAGCTCTCTTCCGACTTTGCGGAGCCAATCGCCAGCCCTGTCGGCTCGGTGCTGCTAGAGAACCTTTGGGATTCAGCCTCGAAAATCGAGTCAAGTTGTCAAACGGGGTGAGTGGCGGTGGATTGTTGTTGTTGTTACGATTACGAATGAGTATCTGCATGAGGGCATTCTGCTGCTTTGGAATGGCTTGGGTGAGCTCCGGCGGAAAACCCGATGTCACGTCTCGGAGGCATCTGGTGTTTTTGGAGTGGATGAGAAATTTAGAATAGAACAATGGTCTAATGAGAAATAACACTACCCATATGAATGCACAAACATAAACACACCAATCATTTATTCATTCCACTCAAACATGGTTCAATCTAGATTACAAAAGCTCATGACTAATCGAAAATATCGGCCTAGCGATCTGACGAAAAAGTAAAATAATCATGGTGGTCGACTAAATGTCTTCATCAATAATCGCTTGCGTCCTGCAGTGCGATGTCCTCGGTGTGGTGTCCTCTGTTGCGGCGTCTCCTCTTGCGGCTTCCTCCGGTGGAACTCCCTTCATAATCCTGATCATTTGCTCCACGAGAGGTCCATCATCTCCACTCGGAAAAAGGTCCTCTCCCAAGTCCATCTTTTCCTCTATTGCGGCAAGTTTCATCTTGGTCGTCGACTCTCTCCATGAAGTCCGCGACTTCTTCCTCATGATTAAGGAAATCTGCGTGTGTACCTTCTCCTCGGTTCCGATTCTGGAACAATAGCCTCCGGTGTGTCTTGAGGAGTTACTGGCTGATGCGAATCTCTCGTTTCTGAGAAGACACTCCAAGTCCTCGATGTCTGAGAGAGTGGAGATAAATCCTCAATGGTGCGGATGATATCTCCATTCCTTGCCTACGAGAAACCATGGCGAAGCTGAGTGATCGAGCTACGACCTGTACTCCTCTCGGAGATGTCCAAGTGCTCGATAGATCGCCACGTCCCTTAGATGATCCGATTGAACTCGGTGAACTCAAAGTCAATAGGCTCCGTGTATGTCCTCCGAAGGTTCTCCACAGGATATGCACCTCAATCCACATGGCGGGTGTCCGTCGGAAGTGCATTGGTTGGCTTCCGGTGATCGAGGGCGAGCTATCTTCGACTTCTTCACCATCTGGACCAGCTTCCTGCCGAAGGGCATCGTCTCATCGAGTGGCAAAACTCGGTAGCAAAAGCTGGGGTGAACTTCGTGACCATCTAGAATGTTGAAAATAGGAGAAGAGTCGAGAATTGAGCAGGGAGAATTACGGAATGAAAAGGATTTAAAGTAAATGGTCTCTGCTAATGGCTTTCCGATCCTAGGGGTTCACGATCTCTACGGTCAGCGTGTGCTCTGATACAATCTACATGGCGACCTGACCCAAAATCGGTCAAATCTACGTATGCATGCCATCCCAAGATCATCTTTGGTACTCACGGTACATCGATAAAGTAATCAAAGTTCAATCACACCTGAATTTTATTACACGATTCTCATATAGAGTCTTTATTACAAGGGAATAAATTGACTCAAGGCCAACTCATGAGAAATAAACTACTAATCTTTGCGAGCGTCGAAGGTAAGCGAGTCCATCCGACTCCAAAGGGCAATCGCCAAGCGGAGCGTAGCCTCACTCTGATCGGAATATACCTGCGCAACTTAGGCGTTGCAGCCATGTAGTCGACTTTTGGAATAAGCTGGCAAGTCATGAAGAACAACAATAATAAACTTACTAACACTATATGCATTTTGGCTGTGGAGCTCTAAGTTTCATCATTTTGCGAAAAGCCAATTTTATCCTACTACAGTGGACTTGTTTGCAATTTACTACAAACTGTTGGTAGTTATTGAGATGGTTCCGCCAACCAATATCTCGTTCCCAAATTATTAAGTCATAATCCCCTCAAATTAATTCATTAGTTTCAGTGTTGAGATATCCGAATACTTCCAAGTTCCGAGAGGCTCAAATGTCCGTGAACGGGGACACGGCTAATCGATTAGATCTTTAACTCTGCGAGAGGTTTAGCACTTTCCCAAAGAATCATTCCCTCCTTTTAAAGTCTTACGCACTTCATGGTGTTTGAAGGCGGAGACAGATGAAACAGGGTCTTCCAAAGAGTTCTTGCAGCTCTGCCGGTACCCATCCAATCCTACCGTTCTTCTACATCTCGTAGTACCGTCCAATGACGTCACTACTAAGGTCAACCCAGCCAGAGCCCATAATGGCTTGCGGCTGCCTGAGTAACTTCGGTCATGGGGCATCCATCCTTCTCTTCGTGGCTGGGTGAAGCTTTCCTTGAGGATGTCATGGCGCTTCTCCATGCATCCCGGCCACCCTTTGGGTGCTCAGGTGCCGTCGGCAAATCCTCCACCCAGTGATGATTTTCGAAGTCCATCTTGATCATTGTAGTTCATGGGGTTGTCATCATCATTGACTCTCACATCTTGCTTATGAATATCACTCATACCCAAAACCCGTCTCTGAGCATAGCAAAGTAACTACTACATCCGAGGTCATGCAAAGGATTGGTTCATCCTACCACATGATACTACTCAAGTTTAATGACTTCAAGATTTCACTCTTGCATGCATGGTGGGGTGGTGACAACTACTAATGCACAAAAACATAGGTATAGAAATAACATGATCAAGACTTGCCCTTCTTTGACGATCTTGAAAGCTAGGGACTCGTGGTAGCAAGCTTAGCACTCAGGAAACTCTCACTGAGACAAACAATAACACAATAAGCACAAAGTAATAGGATCACACAACATAACAAAAGTAACATAACACAACAAAACAATCAAAACCAAATCCAAAAAGAAAATCTCAAAGAAAATCCACTCAAAGTTTTCCTACTCCAAACCATAACTAAAATAGTTTTTATATAACAAAATTTTCTAACACAACCTAGTCATGGTTTTAGGTTAACTTAACAGAAAAGGATTCACTAAGCAACTAGGAGCAAAAAAGAATTAATTTAAAAGCTATTATAAAACTCATTTTAGGCCTAATCCAATTTCTATTAAGAAAATAATTTAAAACTTTTATTAATTATAAATAAAAGTTCATCTACTAGAATGACAGAAACTAACCTAGAATAACTAATCACAAGTTAAAAATAAATTAATTTACTAATTAATTTAATAGGAAAACAGGAACTAGTTAATTAATTAGGATTAATAGGATTCTGCTTAAAACTAATTATTTATTAATCCTAAAATACCCAAGTTAATTTCTATGGTTTGGCAATGTCAAAATAAAGTTGGGACAAAAGAATCATGCAAAATAATTTTTCTAACTCAAATTATAGCAGATTTACTATTCTGACTAAAACTAAAATAAAGCGATTTTAAATAATTTTAACATGACTAATTATATTTTCTGCAGAAACTACAGTAAATTTGCAAACCAACAAAAAAGAATCAACTAAAATATTAAGTAACCTAAAAGATATGGATTTTACAAAAGCTGAAACTATTCTGTTAAAAGCAGAAACGAAAAAATAACTAAAAAGAAAACTAAGCGCTAAGCAGGCCTATCTAGCATTCGAGGCGTCAAATAACTAAACGCTGAGGAAATAAAACCGATCGGGCGGTCTAACTAAACCTAAATAAAAGCAAAACTAAACCGGGTTTTATTTAAATAAATACCTACTTATACTAGTCTAATCTAGACCCTAGATCCTAGATCCCGGAGACGGTGGGGGCGTTCGGCTTCTGCGGTGGGGCTGACAGCTGACAGTCGGCAATGACTCTCGGCGACAGTGCGGTCAGCGGCTCGGTGGTCCGAGTGGCCAATGAGGCGTCCAGTAGTGCAGAGCGAGAAAGTCGAGGTGGTGTTGGTGGAGCTCGGGGGGGTCGGAGGTGGCCGGAACAAGGGCAATGATAACGTGGCTGCGTCAGGTTCGGCGAGGTTTTCGGCGAGGCGAGGGTAGGCGAGGGAAGTGGGGAACAGGTCGAGGCGGGGTTTATATAGGCGTCGACTTGGAGGAGGCGGATCGGGAGGGATACGCGGCGGATCCCGGATCCTGTGAGGATTCCGTGACGGCGGGGTTCGCGTGGGCGAGGGAAGAAGAAGAGGCGGGACCCACGGGTGGAGAGAGAGGGAGGCGGCCCGAGGCGGGTGGCCGAGGCTGCGTTTTCGGTGGCAGGCCGGGCAGTTCTGGCTGGCAATTGGCCAAGTGGGCATTTGGGCGGCTTGGGGCCGAGAGCGAGGTTGACTGTTGTTGGGCACAGGGTGGCCTAGGCTAAATGGCGTAGGGGTTTTTCTTTATTTTTAAATAAAACAAAAACAAAATAAAACAATATCTATAAATATTTTTATATAGGGTATATATATACCAAAATGATCAGGGAATATTCCCTTTCATTTGAACATTTTTCCAAAGGCAAAATCCAAACTTTATAAAAATCCATTTTTCAAATTCAAATAAAATTCAGATTTGAATCCAAATCTTTTAGGGAATGTTTTCCTCGATATTTTTGGAGTGTCATGTTTGCTCCTCTCATACTTTTGATCAAGTATTTATCGAGGCATAGTTTTTGAAATGTTTCCCACATGCCAAAGTTTGAATTCAAATTCAAAACTCCAATTGCTCTGAAACTTCAAATGGCATTCAAATTCAAACAGGATGCATAGGATGCTTAGCTATAATTGTAAAACATTCCAAATAGGAAATTTGGGATGTTACACTCTGTCCCAAAATTCTTGTCTTAAATTTGTCTAAATATGGATGTATCTAGTTACATTTTAGTGTTAGAATCATACGTATCTAATCAAATGTAAGACAAGAATTTTAGAAGACGGAAAATACTACCTCATATTTAGTATAAAATTTTCACCATAGATTTACCTAAGAAAATGCCAATGCGTGTCACTAAAAATTACACCATTTGAAATTATGTTCAAATACTGAACCCAGCGATATAGTTCTTAGTGACATGCATTAACATTTTGTCGATTAAATCTATGGTCAAATTTTGATAGTACAAAATTGGAAGAGTAAACCGGAGACGGAGGTAGTACTTGCCCTTAGGGTAACCATAGAAATTCTTTGGAGTAGTCTAAGTTACTTTCCACTATGACTAGCCTAGGCTACTATAGTAGTACAACAAAAAATGATGCAGGTGATCACGTGAGAAAAATACTAAAAACATTTCTTTCGGTGCAGTGCGTAGATGCAGTTTTGAACACTACACTTGTCATCGTAATTTGGGAAAATTACGAAAAAATTGAGCTACGTTGTGATTACCGTTTACTAATAGGAAAGAAGTTTCACCTCGATGAGTAGCTTCTCCGTGCATGGAAAGCATGTCTGGAATCCAACAACTTTATCCAGATTGGGGCCGATAGATTTTAGTGCTAAGATCTTCACTTTGTCATGGTGGGTCAAGCTTGTGGGAATCATTTTACGGAAGGCAGTAAGTAAATACATCAAGAAGAAATTTAAAAATCTGAATTTCAAGAAGACGGAGAAGAAGATGAGTGCTGTACTGAGCGATTACGGATCCAATAAAGAGTTTGGAGAATTTGGCGGATGAGTACACCATATTTGTCAATTTCGGTAGCGTCAATAATACTGATTTTTTCTTGGACCTTCTAGATCCGATACAAGCAATCTCTCTCAAGGAAAGGCGCATTCTCAATGACCATAACGTGGAACAGCTGGAGTGATCTCTTCCAATTGATGTCTTGTTGCGGGGCCAGCAAGACACATAAATCCATCGGAGATTAAATCGGCGATGTGGAGGCTAATGAACCCATGGATCTGCTCAAGGCGAAGGTACTCGAAACGCGATGCTTGCTTTCACGGAAGCAGGTGCTCCATAGCCTTCTTCAAAGATGACAACGTCGAAGAGGTCGAGAGCTGCTTGAGTTGAGGAGAGAAGAAAAGGCGAGCGGCATTAATCTGGGGAAGATAGTAGAGCTGAAGCTGGCACGGTAGCATTAGGCGTGAAAGCGGGCCGGACGGCGAGAGGCGACATCGTCCGGGTTCAAAGCTGAGCTCCTCGAGCTGATCTAGAAGGCGAGGATAAGAACCACTCGTCGAACTTGGGTTGGACCTTGCGAGTTGGTGCTGAACATCTGCGGATGTCAAGGCGTCACAAGCTGGCGAAGTGCGATGAAAGGATCTTGGAGCTGCGGCCATGCATTTGCAATCCCGTCGCAGAGGCATTTGTCGGCGGTGAGGTTGAGGGGCCAGCGATTGCCGGGAAGGCGCCAACTTGCCGGGAAGCGAAGGCGGTCGTCCGCACGGAATTTTGTCGGCGTTCGGTGTCCTCCTTTCCTCTTTGGTGCAAAGGAGCAAGCCATGGCGGAAAGCATCAACCAAAGGCATCCACTTGATTGCAACAAGACCAAGACCGTCATAGCGGCAGGAAGGAAGTCATTATGGAGCCCAAGCGGCGTCACCCACGAGCCTTTGGCGGGCGAGGACCAACTTTAGTCGGGATAAGTGTACGGATGTTCCCTTCAAAATGGCCAATTGTTGGCGCCCTTCCTCTCAATATTTGGGAGAGGCCGGGGCCTTTGCCTATATATAGGACTAGCCACCCACAGTAGGGGGGATCGAGATCCGGAGCATCATCCGAGAGAGAGAAGCGGTGAATGCCCACTAGCGATTCATCGCACCAGCCAAGGGCGAGACCCTCACGAGGCTGTTCTTCCTTGTATTATTCATCACCATCAGCCCGAGAGGCAATCCACCACACCACAAACTAGAGTAAGGGTATTACACCACAATGGTGGCCCGAACTAAGTATAAACCACAATGTCTCTTGTGTTGTTCTTTCCATAGCTTAGATCCTAGCGAGGTGGCGAAGGTGCGAGGTGGCGGCGAAATCTCCGTCGCGCACCCAGTGTTCGAACCTAGAGGGTCTGCCGGAACCCGAAATCCGGCAGATTTGGTGGGGAGGAGAGGCGATGATGACGAGCAGCATGTCATCGGGGAAGCTCTTGATGAAGTCGAGCTTCGCCGGATGCGGTTTTGGCTCGGCGGCCTCGCTTGTTGGCTGCCGCCGTCCATCTCAGCCGTGGCCCAGCTGGTGTACACGATGTCTTTGGTGTGTTGTGTCTTTGGGTGTGCGAGTCGTCATACATGCATGCCGCCCAGCGGTGGTGAATTGTCTTGTAGTCGTCCTTCATAGCATAAAGTTTGCCCTCTAGCTTACTTATTTTCACCCACTGCCACATGGGCCAGCACACCAAGATATAGAACACGAGCTGACAACGCATCATGTGGATTGGTTGCCCGGTCAACTAAACAATATACGGAGCTATACGCTGACACAATGAGCGTATAATCCGTCGGTATAGAGAGTTCGAGTGAGAGGGGAGGCCCGTGAGGAGATAGTAGAGAGAGAGAGAGAGAGAGAGAAAGAGCTACTCCTCCGTTCGATAATGTAGTTACAACATTTTTTTAAGTCAAACTTTTGAAACTTTGACCAAGTTTATAAAGAAATTACTTATATCTACAATACCAAAGATAAATGATAGTATGAAATAAGTACATGTTGTGATGAATCTAATGATCGTTCGGATGTAAATGTTTTTTCTCCACATATACCTGGTCAAACTTTTCTGAGGTTTGACTTTTCAAAACATCCATATGCTTATGGACATGACAGAGTCCCTAAAGAGAGAGAGAGAGAGAGAGAGAGAGAGCGAAAAAAGTGTATGTGCGTGTGTGAAAGAGATATGGACAACACCCGATGAAAGTGGAGAAAAGGCGTGCGTGTCTTATGCAAACATATCACACATGCATCTTCGACAACGGAGGCAAGGTGAGGACATAGTGTGTGGTTGTTTGGAGCAGAGAGAGAGGAAGACCCCTAGCACGCGTGGCCAAGAGAATTACGACAAACAAGGGGAGAGAGGTCGAGAGAGGCGTGACGGAGAAAATGCAGACATGGGGAGGAGAGAGTGTATGTTTGTCATAGAGAGATCCCCTGGAGATCGTGGTGGGACTACATGGGTGGGGAGATCGAGTGACAAGGTGTGTGCTGGCGATAGAAGATGCCCAGAGAGATATCGAGATAGGCGTATGGATGGAAGGAGACAATCGTGTGTTCACGATGGCTAGTAAGAGATAATCATACTTAGGAGGGAGTGCTTGCGCCTATGACCCTGTTTGGATACTCTAACTCAGTTAGAGGTTAGAGTTAGATTCTAACCTGAACTAACCCCTGAACTAACTCTAAGTAAAGAGGTGTTTGGATGGCGGGGTTAGATGGAGGCGGATCTTGTGAGGCACCTTCACAGGCGGTCTTGCGAGAGGGAGGGAGGGAGAGGGCGAGAAGCTCGAGGAAGTGGGGAGGGATCTGCTGCGGGGAGGCGAGAGAGAAAAAAGTGTTTATTAGTGGTCCCGAGAAGAACTAACCCAAATAAGCACCTCTTGGATGGGTTAGATGCATCTAACCTAAACTAACCCTCCTGTTTGGATCTTTTGGGTTAGTTGACTCCAAATTAACCCAAACTAACTCTAACCCATGGATCCAAGCAGTCGATGATGGAGTGAGGGATTATGGTACTTAGCGGGGTGCGTGTCACATGGAGAGAGAGAACAAGGCGGAGAGTGTTGGATGGGTCTATATGTATAAGCCTTGACCCGAGACATGTGTATGTGTGAATCGAGGAGATATAAGGCCGGTTTGGCTTGCGTCGTGAGCATCTTTTTGCGTGGCACAGGGTTGTGGCTGGATTTCATGCACGCTTGTTTGGTTGCTACTGTGAAAAAAGAAAGCCACTTTGGGCTGGGTTCCCTGCACTTTAATTAGCTTTGGCTGAACTCCGGACACTGCAAGAAGCAGCCCCAGCGGCCGATTTCAAGCGCTTTGGCCGTGCACAGTCGATGCTGACCCGCGAGGCTAACAACAACATGGATGGATATTAGCATTAAATAATTGATGCGGATTGATTGATGGGACATTGATGCTTTGCACTGGCCCGAGGCATGAACCAAGCAGCTTGACACCACACAAGCTGGCGGCGAAATATTTTACATCTCACGTCCACACGGCGATCACAAGCCATCAAGGCATGAGGGTCAGTCCACGAACCAAAGCCCGACCAATAAAGTTTGAGAGATTGAGGAGCCCGATAAGGCTGAGTGGTGCGTCGAGGATAAATGAGAGGGGAAAGAGATATTCCATCCAGCTCGATAATGCAAAGGTGCATGTAAATTTTTAGAAGTCAAACTTTGGAAACTTTGATCAGGTTTACGCAGATGTTATTTATATCTATAATACCAAAGATACAACATACAAAACTACATCTCATGGTGAATCTAATGGTATATGTTTGCCATATTAGATGTAATTCTTTTTCTCCACGTACATGGTCAAACTTTGTGATGTTTGACTTTTCAATAAATCTATGTGCTATGGATGGAGGAGAGTGCCTCAGTCGAGATAGATCAAGTGCGTGTGAAGGAGAATGAGTAAGTGTGCAAAAAGAGTATGTGTGTGAAAGAGAAAGTGACAACAAAGCGATAAATTAGAGAGAGTGTGTGTTTTCGTTTCTTATGCGAACATATCACGCATGCATCTCCGAGATGGAAAAGCGAGGCGAGGAGATACGAAGATAGCTAGTGTGTGATTGTTTGCAGCGGAGAGAGACACCTCACAGCACATGTCCAATAGAGGTGCGGCCAACAAGGAAAAAAGGTCGAGAGGGACACATGGATGGCATGGGCGCATGGGGAGGGAGAGAGGGTGTGTTTGTGATAGAGATCCCCTCGAGATCGTGAGGGGACTATATGGGTGGGAGATTGAGGGAGTGCGTCAGCGATAGAAAGATGCCCCGAGAGAAATCGAGATAGACCATGCACATGTTTGTGATGGAGACTAAGATTAGCTAGTCATATACATATAGGGGGGACTGCGTGTGCCTACAATTGAGTGAGAGACCATCATACTTGGCTAGTTGGGCATGAGATTGTGTGTGTGTGCGTGTGAGTTGGAGAGAGAGAGCGAGGAGAGAGATAGAGTTTTAGATGGAGCTGTCGAGTGCAGTGAGATATGCATGTGTATCTGTGACCCAGGTGGATGGAGAGTTTGAGAGAGGGGGGGGGGGTGGGAAGAGCTCCAAGACGACATAGTGGTGCGTGAGAGAGTTACGGGCAAAGAGCCAAGGAATTTTTGTGCGTACAATGATTGCACCCAAGATATCTAGCTTGGACTAGCTAGAGTATCATACATAGTGTGCGAGAGAGACCTATAGATGGTGTGTATATATGCATGCGAACTAGAAAGACCCCCCCACACACACACAAAGAGAGAGAGAGAGAGAGAGAGAGAGAGAGATAAAGGGAGAGGGACCAACAAGGTTTTTGTGTCGGATGCGTGCGACAGAATTGAAGATTGTCGGCGAGAGAGTGAGAGAGAGAGAGAACAGTAGTCCGGGAGAGGGGGAGGTCGCGTTTTATGCATCAAAGACTGATATAAACCATGTTTTGATGTAAACTTGCATTCAAATATTTAAATTGGAGAACATGTTGTCTGCAATCCACACATGAACGGATATATAAATTATATCAAACAAGTTCATTAATTTGACTTTCAACATGTTCATGGAGTACTATAACACTTTACAACATGCTACTCGATTAAGGTGTTCAATTTTGGATTTAGTTCACTATTTTGACCTACTGAATGAGCTAGTTCATTGAATCAAGATATTTCATTTTGGGTTTGATTAGCGTTTTTGAGTGGGTCAACTATTTGTCATATAGTAAATCGCTAGCAACGAGCATGTAAAAACACATTACTCCCGAGCATCATCCCTCCATCTAAAAAAGAAGTGGCAAGCTAATATTTCAAAATTTGATTCGAATCGACTTGGTAAGGTAGAGCGTGGATGCTCGTTCTCCCAAAATTTGAGCGAACGAATTAAACATCCTCTCTGCTCGGTGGAATTGCACGAGCAAATAAATGGGAGGCGCGAAATTACCGTCCTATGTGGGACACGCATCAATTGGCCCGTTGTACATCGAGGGTAGGTTAAGTAACTTCATCCAAGCGCGCCTTCTCCTCGGCGAAATGAGCATGTGCCGAATAATTTATAAACCATGGTCGCAAAATCGCTCTCCTGCTTGAAATAGCTCGCGCCCACTATTTCAAAACAAGCTCTCCTGCTTGGAAATCGCTCGCGCCCACTATAGTTCAACACGCCCTCCTACCCGAATCGCTCCGCCCACTATTTGGGGAGAAGCAAAGTTACACTACCAACCCCGACCCTCGGTACAGACCCAGGCCGAGAAGCCTATAGGCAAGGGTAGAAATCAGAATTCCCACTCACATTTCGGACAAATGCGTCCGTAAGACATGGTTCCACTCCCTCCCAATTCCCCGCATACGCCCCCATTCATACCTCGTGGCTCAAATCACCTTCTCCCGGAAGCTCCTTCTCTGAGCATGAAACCTCAGCCCCACCTCCATGGTACCCCCACCGCACCAATTTCACGGCCGCCCTCCTCCCTAATGCGAGACATTTGTCCAATTGCCGTCGTGCCTTTGGGCCGTGTGCCTCTTACTCCGTGATGCTTTGGTGCTGCCTCGGCGGCGGCAGCGTGAACGTCTGCGAGGCGATTCACCCCGCCGTTGTTCACGGCGCGGGCGGCTCCAACCGGATCCGTCCGAGTCTGGCGCGCTTCAGCGTGGCCGTCGGCCAAATGGCGACATCGCTCTTCCTCGCCGTCGGTCGCCACACCGCAACCGTGCCGGCCTCACCGACTTCGGCAATGGACCTGCCTACTTCACCATGCCGCCGGATAGGTCGCACCCTCATCTGAAATCACTTTATTTAGGCGTCGGTTGTCTGAATTTTATTACAGGCAAATCGATTCCCAATTTGAAGCAGCACCCTCGGAGGCGGAGCTCCTAGGCTGCGGTTGGGTGGTGTCTAACGTAAGGTGCGGGGCTGCAAGTTCACCCATGGCAAGCAAAGCGCTTAGATGGCTATCTTTTAGAGTTAAATGGGTTGAAGGAATGCTTGCCGGCGGATCTGGATAATGAGGGAGTCTTTGTGGATTGGCCGGGGCGAGGCGCAACCAGCGGTCTTGATTAGAGGCGGGGAGGCGGTGTTTTGGCGGGGCAGCATGGAGGCGGAGGCTGCTTTCTGTCGTTGGTCGGCTGGCTCTTGGGAAGATTCGAACAATGTCGGTAGGAGGCACAAGACAGCCATCAAGCCATCCGGCGTGGTCAGACGATACCAAAATAAAAGCGAATCGTGTGACCCCAATTTAGTCTTGATCAGCCAGACGTGTGACCACTCTCGTACCTTCTTTGTTGATCTCTTAGTGTATTTCTTGGTTCAAAGAGATATGTTGTTCTTAACATTATCGTTATCTGCATCTTGAACACACCGTCTTCCAACTCACATAGCTGCTCCAACAAGGGAAGCATACACGGAAGAGCCTACAGTCCCCACTCAGCAGTTCCACACAGTCGAATGGCGTGCCGACATGGACCAGCCACAACAACTGCGAGGGCCATCGACAAGTCAAAGACATGATGCTCACTCCTATGGATGGCAGCGGATAGGTTGTACCCTCATCTTACTTGTGTGCAACATTTATGTCTTTGTTATTCATTTAAGCACGGAAAATAGATCATCACATTTCACTTTGTATGTTCATCTTTGATCTCTTACGGGTCTTGTTCGAGGAGTTCACTGTTCCATAGTTCAGCTAAGATACTTGTTCTTTAGGTAACGTTGTTCCATAGTTATCATCCATCGACCAATGCTATCCCACAGGCTAGTGATTATAGTATTATACCACTTCTAGTATTACCTATGTTGTTCTTTAATACTTTTGTGTGCCATCTAGTTAATCTCGAGAACAAATGATACATATTTTGTAGCTTTCATACATGTTCTCCCTTTAGTTTATGAGACACATTGCTGCTAGTTAACCCCAGTCCTACTATTTATGTCGTCTCCTGAGGCACTCATTTACATAAATCTAACTACTAGTTGTCTTCCATGCATATCGGATATAATTGCACACAGCGATATATCCACAAGAACCTCATGGAGCAATGTAAAGGCCAATAAACTTGATGTCAATGATTCCCAATATGATGGAACATGTAAAGGCAGTTCTTCAGAAGACTTGTAGAAAGATGATGAAACCTCTTCACCCCACAAGGTCCTTGCTCTAACTTGGCCTGTGATATGGGTACAACATGCATATAATGTCTGAGTGTATCTACTCTGTTGTAATGCCATGTGCTTAGCATGTTGATCATGCATGTAAATATATCATGCCTTCCTGTTTTTCAAGTACCTATTCCATTCATGATAACATGTTTTCAAATTCAAATCATCATTCTACTCTATCGCAATGCCATCTGCTTAATTTGGACATCATGCTTCTGAATATCTTATGCATTGTTATTCATCAGTATGTACTTCATCTGTCTGCCATACCATGTTTTTTTTTACATTGAAGTGATGTTCTAGTGCTCTGTTGCAATGCCATCTTATTTTCCCAATCATACACGTGTATGTTGCCTTAGTTATTTCTGTACGTATTCCGCTAGCATATAGTTTTACATTCAACTAGTGTTTTTTTTTCTTTGTGTTGTCCTGTCAGTATCCATAGCTCTTACACCACACTCCCTCCATCCAGTTACATGTTGCGAAATGGATAAAAAGGATGTATCTAGAACTGAAATACGCCTAGACCCATCCATTTTTTTTCCGGATGGAGGAATACATGTCAATATGTCATGCCTTTCTATTCTTGATTACCTATTCCATCTCTCTTCATGCATGTTTTATAATTAAAGCACCATTCTTCTATACAAGGCATGCAAGGGAAAGCGACTATGTTAGAATCTAAAGGGTTACAAAGAAGGCCTTTGCAAAAGATCCAAGCGCCAGGAGATAATAAACCAACTCCGGTTTTTATAGATCTTTTGCTCGGCCTGACAAGAGAAACCCAACTCCCTCTTGATAATAAGCGATTCCGGTGGCCAAAGAACTAGTCCGCTCGATCGAGCAAAAAATATGTCAACTCAATTCTAAGAAGCGTGTGCGTATCCTTGCATCATGAAATTTTATAGCATGCTGATCATATTTTCTACATGTTTCTTACCCATCGCTCTTTTAGAAAATAAGCTTAACAGATAGAAGAATTTATGCAATGGTATCGTTTATGCGGAAAGATTCTTGCAGGAATTCTCTGCGTGCTCCAATGTAGATGTAAGTACCTGTTGTATATCACTATATTTTTACATCAGCATGTATTTTGTTAATCGGCGTGAATCCAACCTTTATCTGTTCTAAATTTAGTTGTAGCAAAATGTATGATTAAAGGCCGCAATGTTGATTTTTGTAAGGAAAACTGCTGGTAGTTTTGCATCCCGAAATTGCATGAGTGTACTATCTCATATCGGTGGGTTTGAATACTTTGGTTCTGCAGTGGGTTTTTCGGTGTTTTTACTGTGTTGTCCTGTCGTATCCCTAGCTCTTACATCATACTCCCTCCATCCAGATTAAATGTCACAGAAATGGATAAAACTGGATGTATCTAGAACTGAAATACGCCTAGACCCGTCCATTTATTTCCGGATGGAGGGAATACATGTCAATATGTCATGCCTTTCTATTCTTCAGTACCTATTCCATCTCTGATGTAGCATGTTTTATAACTGAATCACCATTCTTCTATATAAGGCATGCTAGGGAAAACGGCTATGTTAGAATCAAGGGTTACAAACCAGGTCTTTGCAAAAGATCCAAACGCCGAGGAGATAATAAACCAACTCCATTTTTCATAGATATCTTGCTCCGTACGTAGAGAAACCCAAGTCCCACCGATAATAAGCGATTCCGGTGGCCAAAAGAACTAGTCCGCTCCAGTCCAGCAAAAGAATGTCAACTCCATTCTAAGAAGCGTGTACGTATCCTCGCATCATGAAATTTTATAGCATTCTGATCATATTTTCTACATGTTTCTTACCCATCTCTCTTTTCGAAAATAAGGTTAAATGATAGAAGACTTCCTCCATTGGGATCGTATTAGAGGAAAATATCTTGCGGGAATTCTACGTGCTCCAATGCTGATGTAAGTACCATTGTATATCACTATATTTTTACATCAACATGTATTTTGTTAATCGGCGTGAATCTAACCTTTATCTGATCTAAAATTAGTTGTAGCAAAATGTTAAAAGCGCGTAATGTTGATTTACTGTAAGGAAACTGCACAGTAGTTTTGCATCTTGAAATTTACATGAATGTACTATCTCATATCATGCACATTCTTGAATTGTAGTGCTTCTCTGGTTGCCCATTCATTCATTGTGTCAATGTTGCTTTCGTACTACCTTACCCGGGCTGATGATAGTTGTGCCATATTGTGTTAATTTGGTGTAGGCTAGTTGCCCAAACGTTCGTTGTGTCAATGTTGCTTTCCTATTATCGACTTGGCCAATGATAGCAATGCTAGTGTGTTAATTTTATGTGAGAGCTGCTGAAGATAAGAAGGCAAACTCTGAAAACAGCAAGGCAACCCCATTGTTTCTTTCTAGTAAATCTAGGCCAGGTAATATGGCAATAACTCTTGATTAATCTGTTTGGCTCCCGTCCTAATTTATGTTATGATGCAGTGGTCGAGACACTCTCCACTATCAATAATACAAGCCTGCCAAAATCGCCATCTGAATACATTCGGTATCCTCATCTCGAATGCAACGGAATAAATGTATGTTTCTGAACCAATTAATGGCTAAAGCAATGATGGAAATGGTGGATGAATCAGAGGTGCGAGTAAATGCGACACAACAAGCGATCAATGTTTTCGTGAGAAAGTGTAGCAAAGCGTAAAGAACTTGCAACATGCTTATAGGCGTCATCTGTGTTGAGGTTGCAGATTGTGACGTTGTAGATGGTTAGGTTCTGCTCATTTATTTGCACCGCATCAATCTTTGATTGCCCGGTGGATGTAATTTCTGTAGTATATGCCGGATGTGCAACGTTATTCCACTGTATGTCGTACCTTTGCGTGATCGGTTTTGGTCACATGCATAATTGCTCGTCGTAATGGGCTCAAATTATCTAATTTGGCCTAAAGACATGTAATGAACTTTAGTGGGCCCATTAAGTTAATGGGCGTTACTAGGCCGAAAGTTAATGGTCGGCCCTCTTACCTCCCGGGTCGTTAACAGGCCGACATCGAAGCGGGCAACAGGTGGCCCCAGTTTATTTCACGGGCCGTTAACGTGGCCCCAGTTTATTTCACGGGCCGTTAACAGGCCATTACTAAGTTTGGGCTACATATGGCCCCAACTATCTTTATGAGCCTTTAGCAGCCGAAGAGACAAAGCCGAACTTATCTTTGGACCATGAAGACCATGGGCGCTTAAGAGGCCGAAAGTCGTCGTATTGTAAATGGCCCAAGCTGTGTTGTGGGCCTTTAGCATGCCGAAAGAGAAATCGGGCTAGTATTGGACCATGAAGGGCATGGGCCGTTAAAAGGCCAAAACTAAGGTCCGACTACTAATGGCCCAACTCATTTATGGTCCGTTAACAGGCCGAAAGGCACACAGGGCAGGGAATTGGCCCAACACTTAAATGGGTCGCTAGAAGGCCAAAACTCAGGTCTGACTACAAATGGCCCAACTGATTTATGGGCCGTCAATAGGCTGAAAGTGACACCGGGCCAGAAAATTGGCCCAACACTTAAATGGGCCGCTAAAATGCCGAAACTCAGGTCCGACAACAAATGGCCCATCAGATTTATGGGCCGACAACAGGCTGAAAGACACACCGGGCCGTAAACTAGCCCAACATTTAAATGGGTCGCTAAAAGGCCGAAAGATGTACATCCTAAAAATTGGCCCATCCATTAAATGGGCCGTTAACAAGCCAAATCTCATCGGGCGATATTGAGCCCAAATATATAGCGGTACATTAATGTGCTCGAGTGACGACGGACTGCAATGGTGTCAAATCTTTAACGGGCGTTGACGGGTCGAATTGGCACATCTCGTATGGGCTGTGGGCTTAAATGGACTGACACAAAGTAGGCCTTATATGGGCGGCTGGCTCGCTAATTTTCTTGGGCGGCCTTTTCACAGGGAATGGGCCTCTGTTGGGCTGCCACGTGTTGACGTATCATAAGCGCCTTCCGTCCAATGAGTGGATGACATCTGTCCCAACGATGAGCCGACATGTGTTTCCTCCGACCAATGATGATTTTACACGTGGAAAATCCCCATTGGTCGGGCTGTTTAACGGGTTATCGGATCCAAAACCCGACCCGATAAGCTTAACCGCGTTCACATTCACGGTGGATGCCACGTGTCGGTCACCCTTAATGGCGAAAAGCACTTCTGTGGACGCTGATTTATCGTCATGGAAGTGGACACTTCCGTGAGGATAATTTTGGTAATGTCATAGAACACTTCTCTGACGGCCGCAGTATGACTATCTTGATTCTGTCATAAATTTGTCATGGATGTACATGCATGACAAAAAACGTGACCTACTGTGACAAACACGTATCATCATAGAAGTGTCTTTTTTTGTAGTGCTTGCTATTAGTAGTCATGTGAATTTGGTATTAGATTCGATATTTTGATGAGATGTATGTTGTCTATCCTTTAGTGGTGTTATGTGAGCGTTGACTACATAAAACTTCACCATTATTTGGGCCTAGAGGAAGGCATTGGGAAGTAATAAGTAGATGATGGGTTGCTAGAGTGATGTAAGCTTAACCCCTAGTTTATCGTTGCTTCGTAAGGGGCTGATTTGGATCCATATGTTTCATGCTATGGTTAGGTTTACCTTAATACTTTTGTTGTAGTTATGATGCTTGCAATAGAGGTTAATAATAAGTGGGATGCTTGTCCAAGTAAGGACAGCACCCAAGCACCGATCCACCCACATATCAAATTATCAAAGTACCGAAACGCGAATCATATGAGCGTGATGAAAACTAGCTTGACGATAATTCCCATGTGTCCCCGGGAGCGCTTTTATCCATATAAGAGTTTGTCCAGGCTTGTCCTTTGCTACAAAAAGGATTGGTCCACCTTGCTGCACTCTATTTACTTTTGTTACTTGTTGCTCGTTACCAATTATCTTATCACAGAACTATCTGTTACCTATAATTTCAGTGCTTGCAGAGAATACCTTGCTGAAAACCGCTTATCATTTCCTTCTGCTCCTTGTTGGGTTCGACACTCTTACTTATCGAAAGGACAACGATAGATCCCCTATACTTGTGGGCCATCACTGAGGTTTCACGGCTCGGGAGAAGGGAGCTTCCGGGGAGAAGGTGATTTGGCGCCCACGAGGTATGAATGGGGAATTGGGAGGGGGAACCATGTCTTACGGACACATTTATGCGAAATGTGTGGGGAGGAATTCTGATTCTACCCCTGCCTTTGGGCTTCTCGGCTTGTGCGTCATGTACTAAGGGTCGGGGTAGTAGAGTAACTACTTCTTCCAAATAGTGGGCGGCGATTTAGTAGGAGGCGTGTTTTGAAATATAGTGGGCGCTGACGATTTTGGGCGCAGGAGAGCGTGTTTTGAAATGGTGGTCATGAGCTATTTCGGGCGAGGAGAGGGTGTTTTGCCGACCATGGTTTATGAATTATTTGGCACATGTTATTTCGGCCAAGGAGAAGGCGCGCTTGGATGAAGTTACGAACCTACACTCGATGTACAATAGGCCAATTGATGCGTGTCCCACATAGGCCAGTAATTTCGCGTCTCCCATTTATTTGCTCGGGCGAATTCCACCGAGCAGAGGGTGTTTAACGGTTCGTTCAAATTCTGGGAGAACGAGCATCCACGTCTACCTTACCAAGTCGATTCGAATCAAATTTTGAAATATTAGCTTGCCACTTCTTTTTTAGATGGAGAGATGATGCTCGGGAGTAATGTGATTTTACATGCTCGTTGCTAGCGATTTACTATATGACAAATAGTTGACCCATTCAAAAACATGAATCAAACCCAAAATGAAATATCTTGATTCAATGAAACAGCTCGTTCACCAGGTTAAAATAGTGAACTAAATCCAAAATTGAACTCCTCAATCGAGTAGCATGTTGTACAGTATTATAGTACTCCATGAACATGTTGAAAGTAAAATTAATGAACTTGTTTGATATACGCATATCTCTGTTCATGTGTGGATTGCAGACAACATGTTCTCCAATTTAAGTATTTGAATGCAAGTTTATATCGAAACATGGTTTATAAGTCTTTGATGCATAAAACGTGACCTCCCCCTCTCCCGGACTCCTGCTCTCTCTCTCTCTCCGACAATCTTCAATTCTGTCGCACGCATCCAACACACAAACCTTTTTGGTCCCTCTCCCTCTCTCTCCGTCTCTCTCTCTCTTTGTGTGTGTCTGGGGGGTCTTTCTAGTTCGCATGCATATATACTCCATCTATAGGTCTCTCTCACAAACTATGTATGATTCTGTAGTCCAAGCTAAATATCTTGGGCGCACTCATCGTACGCACACAAATTCCTTGGCTCGTTGCCTGTAACTCTCTCACGCACCACTGGCTGCCCTCGTGAGCTCTTCCCTCTCTCTATCAAACTCTCCATCTATCCGGTCACACATACACATGCATATCTCACTTTCACTTTCGATAGACCCATCTAAAACTCTATCTCTCTCCCTCGTTCTCTCTCCATCTCACACGCACACACACAATCCCATGCCTATCCAAGTATGATGGTCTCTCACTCAAATGTAGGCACACGCAGTCCCCCCCCCCTATATTTGTATGACTAGCTAATCTTAGTCTCCATCACAAACATGTGCATGGTCTCTCGATTTCTCTCGGGGCATCTTTCTATCGCGCACGCACCTCCCTCGATCTGCCACCCATATAGTCCCCTCACGATCTCGAGGGGATCTCTCTATCACAAACACACCCTCTCTCCCTCCCCATGCATCCATGTTCTCCATGTGTCCCTCTTGACCTTTGTTCCTTGTTGGCCAGACCTCTATTCGACATGTACTATAGGGGTGTCTCTCTCCGTTGTAAACAAGCACACACTAGCTATCTTCGTGTATCTCCTCACCTCGCTTTTCTATCTCGGAGATGCATGCGTGATATGTTTGCCTCCTAAGAAATGAAAAAATACACTCTCTCTCTAATTTATCATTTTTTGTCCCTTTCTCTTCCACACACATACTCTTTTTGCACACTCACTCATTCTCCTTCACACGCACTTGATCTCTCTCGACTTAGGCACTCTCTTCGTCCATAGCATATAGATTTATTGAAAAGTCAAACATCACAAAGTTTGACCATGTACGTGGAGAAAAACATTTACATCTAGAACGGCAAACATATACCATTAGATTCATCATGAGATGTAGTTTCGTATGATGTATCTTTGGTATTGTAGATATAAATAACATTTGCATAAACCTGATCAAAGTTTCCAAAGTTCGACTTCTAAAAAATTTACATGCACTGCATTATCGAGCAGATAGAATATCTCTTTCCCCCTCTCAGCTATCTGACGCACCACTCAGCCTTATCGGGGCTCCTCAATCTCTCTCAAACTTTATTGGGTTGTTTGGTTTGTGACTAACTTTGCCAAAGATTGCCACACCTAAGGTTAGGCAAGTTTGACTAACTTAGGTGAGTGTTTTGTTCAAGCCACACTTGGGCCCCACATGGCATACACAACAAGATTCCTTTAGGATTGCCAACTTGTGGCTCTCATTTTGATGAACTAAGCTTAGGCAAGGTTGGTAAAAATGTATGGCAAAGTGTGGCAATGCTAGGACTAGAACCAAACAGCCCCTATATCTCCCTGGTTCACACATACACATCTCTCACTCGCGCTACATATAGACCCATCAAACACTCTCCGCCCTTGTTCTCTCTCTATGTGACACACCCCCCCTAAGTACCATAATCTCTCACTCCATCATAGGCGCACACACTCCCCCTAAGTATGATTATCTCTCACTAGCCATCAGGAACACACGTATTGTCTCCTTCCATCCATACGTCTATCTCGATATCTCTCAGGGTATCTTATAACGCGCACACACCTTGTCACTCGATCTCTCACCCATGTAGTCCCATCACGATCTCCAGGGGATCTCTCTATGACAAACATACACTCTCCCCTCCCCATGTCTGCATTTTCTCCATACGTCTCTCTCGACCTCTCTCCCTTGTTTGTCAGACCCCTCTTGGCCACGTGCTAGGGGTCTTTCTCTCTCGGTTGCAAACAACCACACACTACACTACAAAAAAATACACTTCCGTGATGATACGTGTTTGTCACAGCAGGTCACGTTTTCTGTCATGCATGTACATCCATGACAAATTTATGACAGAATCAAGATAGTCATACCTGTGCTGTCGTAGAAGTGTTCCATGACATTACCAAAATTATCGTCACGGAAGTGTCCACTTCCATGACGATAAATCGCGCGTCACAGAAGTGCTTTCGTCAAGGGTGACCGACACGTGGCATCCACCGTAACGGAACGCTATTAAACTATCGGGTCCGGTTTTTGGATCCGATAACTCGTTAACAGCCCTGACCAATGGGAATTTTCCATGTGTAAAATCATCATTGGCTGGAGGAAACACGTGCCGGCACACCGTTGGGACAGATGTCATCCACTCATTGGACCCAAAGCGCCTATGATACGTCGACACGTGGCATGGCCCAACAGAGGCCCATTCCTGTGAACAGGTCGGTCCTTTTTACTTGGTAAAAAGGTGGCGGGCCGGCCCACGGCAAGCCTGTTAACGGCCTGTTCGCATATAGCCCATTTACAGCCCGCTAACCCAGTGCGCATTTACGGCCTATCCGAATTAGGCCCGATAACGCCATCCGGCCGTCCAATATAATTCCGGCCGTTTAATTTTCGCGACCCCTTCGCCCATGTATGGCCCATGACGTCTTTCGGCCCATATGAGGCCCTTGGTAACTTCGGCCCATTAACGACCCGTGGTAAAACTGGCCCGTAATGAACAGTGTATCACTTTATACCCATTAACGGCCCGTGGTAAAACTGGCCCGTAATGAACAGTGTATCACTTTATACCCATTAACGGCCCATTATTCAGTTGGGCTGTTTCCAGCCCACGTTATCTTTCGTCTTCTCAGGGCCCATTTATTCTTGGGCTCATTTCCAGCATTCCTTTACTTACGGCCTGTTACCGTCATTTTCTGCTTGTGGGCCAAATTTAGCCCGTGATTACAGTCGGCCCGTTTGTGGCCTATTAATACGTTGGGCCGTTTTCATAGCGTCATCAAATACGGTCGATTAACGACGGCCCATTATGGTCGGCCCATGAAAAGACGATTTCAACTCTAGCCCATTTAGGGCCATAATGTGGTTTGTTATTGGCCCATGTTTGGCCAACCGATCATACGGCCCGTAGAAGGCCCATTGATGATACAGCCCGTAGAAGGTCCATTGTGTCTACGGCCCGTATAAGGCCCATTGTTTCTACGCCCCGTAGAAGGCCCATTGTTTC
The DNA here is from genome assembly GCA_021605145.1 of Aegilops bicornis. Lineage (NCBI taxonomy): Eukaryota > Viridiplantae > Streptophyta > Magnoliopsida > Poales > Poaceae > Aegilops > Aegilops bicornis. The sequence continues at coordinate 572,410,102 of CM038670.1, read as the reverse complement.
TACGGCCCGTAGGAGGCCCATGTTAACTATAGTAAATATGTAGCCCATGGTTAATGTGGCCTAGTTTAAAAAAATAGGTTATTGCGGCCACTAGCAAACCGCGGAAGAACTGCAGTGACTACAAGAAAACAAATAAACAAGACAATAAGGAAATAAATAAGCAAGCAACTTACGCTAGGCTATCACGGCTATTACACATATTACATCCATTGGGCATCAAAGTTCGCCACCAGTGCAAATATAGGGAACACCCTACACTATACAAAAGGATGGTTAGCATACAAGTTAACAGTCTAGCACATAAGTGCGCCACCAGAAGTTCAGAAGCTCAGTTAATTTGACCTGACTGTCACGTTTTCATGTTGAATTGTCTGATGGAGCACCATAACCTTCGCCTTCAGTTCTCCTAGGCTCCTAGACAACATAGCAAATGTCTGATAGTCTGGTTTCAAAACCATACATATCTTGACAACATCGAACAATGTCTCTCCTTGTTTCACAAAGGGTCTCTGTTAGGGAATGGACTTGTGTCTGGAGCGCAGATACAACATTGTTTTGAGCTTGCATATTTTGATCATGAGGCGATTTGACGAGATTGCCTTAACAACCAAGCCAAGATACGTAGGAACGTGCTTTTAGCCTTTGTTAGTGAGCCAGTCTTACCCACCGTAGCAAGAGCTGACATTGCGGTTATAGTTGCCTCGCCACCTTCGTAAGGTGGTGGTTCCACCATTTTTCCATAGCTTGCTGAAAAGTTGAGGTTTTACATTAGTAGTACCGAGCAATGTAAGATATTAAGGAGGCAAGAAAACCAAACAAAATAGCTTTGGTCTATATCTGAACTTATTCTGGTGAACCCATGTAAAATAATAGTTGTATTTTATTGCAAAGTACATAATAAAACCATGTTCCAAACATATGAACATGTACCATCGCTAATGTATTGTCTGTTTCTTCACATTGTATTGAGGGCTATGGATAAAGAGACGAAGTTTATAATACTGATGGCATAGTATGACATCATTCATATCACAAAACAACTAAGAACGGAACAAACATGCAATTGTAACATTGTGTGGGCAAGTCCAAGACGGAACTAGATTACAGGTCAAGATCAAAGGAACATCACTCCTCTCTTTAAAACCTTGTAAGGTGCAATGATACGCTAAGCCAATTGTGTATAAAATTGAAAAGAGTAATAGACATTGGCTGCAAACCATGCAGTTCAAGGCACAAGTCAGAGTAAGTAGTAGTTAAAAGGCATGAGGATTAAGGACTTACTACAGCGGCTTTGATTGGTGTAGTCATGCCCTTCTTCTTGCTGGTGTGACAGTTCTTGAAGATTTCCACAACATTTGGTTCAGGTACTTTTTGGTCCTTGCGGGCTTTCCTCTGCATTTGGAACAAGTCAATATAGATCTGATAATATGGTAAAGCGAAAAGAGTGAAATAGCAGCTAATTACAAGAGCCTCGCAGTGCAATATAGCTACGAGATCACGTCTGCATTGGAATTTCACTTTCGTCAGTTGGCCTTGTTCTTTGAGCAGTTCACCTACAAGAAGATAGATTTGTGTGGCACATGCGTAAATAGGACTTCAACATGTGATCTGATCACATATATATAATGTACCTGATACTTCGGATCGGACCAGTGTTGAACGAGGCCTCTCCAGTCTTCATCAGATATATTTTCCACTGGAGATGTTTGGGCAAGTTCACCGTTAGCCTTGCCTTCAAAGTGAGTTTTCCTCAAGTTATACCGACATCGTCAGCAGAGAGCAGATTTGGAAGCATGGGTGCAAGCTTGTCCGGTTGTATCATCTTGGCTATCCAACTTGAACCTCATCTGTTGAAAATTATGGCGCCTCATTATCAAAGAACCTAGAAAGTATTGGACAGATGAGCAAGACGATATTACTATTTTCCATACATAACCATACTTACAGATAAATGGTCGAGGAAGGTGTTGAAGCTGGTTTCGTCTTTGTCATTCTGCATTAAATCCATGTTGGGAGGATACGTACATGACACCTAATAGCAACCGCTGCCTCGATACTAACTTGGCCGACTCAGCATCACGTGGCCTTTTTAAACCTGCCTCAAAATGGATCTCCATTCTTCCTCCTCTAGATTTAGTTAACCTATCGAGCATTATCCACGATGTTTGTTTCCTCTTACGCCTAGGTGCTAGTCCAACAACAAACATAGGAAGTGTTAGTGTACATCAAACTGCGTGAGACTACATAAAAAGAAGCATGCAATCGTAATTTGACTCCAAAGCAACTACCTTCTCTTGCCATTGAAGCTCACAAAGTTCATCTCGATCTTGCCAACTCATCTTGTGTCAAGAGTGCTTCTAAGTAGTGTCGGTGGCAAGGGAGCTTGGGAACGTGCTTTGCTAGTGAGTTGACCAACGAGTAAATTGTGCACTGGTGGTACTGTGGAAGGTGTTGCAACAACTAGGGTTGTCTCTCGCTTGTTTGGTGGCAGCTATTTGTTTCGCTTGGCTTGTTCTCGCTCGTTTAGCACGGGATACCACAACCGGTACAATTTTCCTTTGGACTTTGTCCTTCTATTGCACCATCGCATTGCAGCAGAATCTACAGATTCTTCCGCTTCCCTTTCCTCGCTGCTTTTGTCTTGCTTCCTCTTTCTACATGCCATGTTAAGTCAAGCCGACAAGAAAAACAAATAACAATTTAATTCTTGAGAAAAATTGATGCGTCATACTGAATTTAACTGAACTTTGATGTTAGACAACCACATGATAGGAGGATGTAATATGTAAGAAAACCAGGATGGCATGAGATAACCAGAACTATGATGTGTAAACTAAGCAGAAGACATTTCACTAAATTAGAAGCAATGCAATGGAAGGTATACACCATATGAAAGATGCTACAAATATCGCTCCGCCAAGTTAATGATGTCTCATCATAAATACCGTTTAAACAAATGTGAAGCAGTACAAGAAATAAATCATATGCAAGATGCAAACAACATCACACTATCAAGTTAAAGGTCTCTCGTCATTAGTGCCATTGCATATTCACAGCTTATGATGTGTAAACTAAGGAGAAGGCATTTCAACAAATTAGAATCACTGAAAGCTAGACACCATATGAAAGATGCAATGAATATCACTCTACCAAGTTAAAACTGTCTCGTCATAAGTGCCATTTCAACAAATTAGTAGTACAAGCTAGAAAAGAATGCGAGATGTAACCTATATCACACTCCGAAGTCAAACGTGTCTTACGATAAGTGATTGTTGCAGGTTACACAACAGTAGTTATTTGATGTAAGAACATGGTGTGATAAGCAGAGATCTTGTATGTTCTAGAAAGCAGGAACACGTGTCTTATTCAAGTATAATGTGTAAAGTAAGCAGATGGAATTCAACAAAATTAGAAGCAATACAAGCTAGACATCACACATAACATGCAACCACATATAATAAAGGTTAAGTTAGAGGGAGCACCGGTGATGGTGCACTAGGGGAGACGTGTTCATCATAAACACGGCTACGTTGAGTGTCTATGCATGTGTTGTCTTGGAAATCATCTTGGGGGGATGGAGGAGTAGAAACTGTAGAGGCCCTCCGTTTCGAAGGAGCACCTTTATCCGCTACCTTGCTAACTTCCTTCCGCTTTATTGATTTTGAATTGTCAAGTAAAAGCAGGACAAGAAAAAAGCAATAAAATTTCTCTTCGTAACTCATTCATGCATGATAATCGACAATCACTACTTTGATGTAAAGGCAAACACATGATACCGAGGATGGAATGTGTATGAAAAACAGACAGACATGGCATGTTCACAACCTGCTTGTGTAAACTAATTTGAAACCATTCCAACAAATAAGAAGCAATGCAAGCTAGACACCACATGAAAGATGCAACCAATATGACTCTTGCCAAGTTAAAAGCGTCCCATCATAAATGGAATTTCAACAAATTAGAAGCGGCGCATGCTATAAATCATATGAAAGATGCAACTAATATCGCACTTCATATACTAAAGGCGTATCGTCATATTGATTGATGCGGAATACAAAAACACAATAGTTTTATGTAAGGACATGCTTAATAGACAAATGTACTATGTACTAAATACAGGAAGGCATGCCACATTAACACGTATAATGTATAAGCTAAGCGAATAGCACATGCAGTTTAACCATATTGGAAGAATTACAATCTAGACACCATATGCAACATGCAACCACATATCACGCTGCCAAGTTAGAGCAAGCACTGCGATGCTAGTGTAGAAATGCGGTAATCAACTACGAGCTACGTTCACTATCTTCATCTAGCCTTGCTGTTTCTTGAGAATCATGTCGGGAGGCCGACGCTGCATTCTTTAAATGAGGAGTAATCCACTTTGTTCGACCGCCTCATCATAAGTGATTGATGAGGGATACACAAGAACATTAGTTTGATGTAAGAACATGGTTAATACACAGATGTACTAGTATGTACCAAAAATAGAAAGGCATGTCATATTCAAAGGTATAATGTGTAAGCTAAGCGGATGCAATTTAACCAAATTGGAAGCAATACAAGCTAGACATCCGGCTAGAGTGGTGAGCATGATCATCTAGGACACGAGAGCACGGTGGGGAGGCGGGCTGCTTCGCCACCATCGCAGCTTTTTAGTTGGCTTCGGTGATGCCTCTCTTTCTTTGGGCTTGTCCTTTGGCTCGGCCAGTGCCCTGACTAGCTATTTGTCTTCTGGTGCTCACAGGATGGTGGTTCATGCAAAAAATATCTTTCCTTATCTTAATAAAGACCGACTTTCGGCCTTTCGAATACAAGCTAGACACCATATGGAACATGCAACCACATATGACACCGCGAAGTTAAAGCAAGCACCTGGGATGGTGGTTCATTGCGAGCGAGGTCATCAACTCTAGAGCTACGTTTACCGTCTCCATCTGCTGACACTGCACCTATTATAAGGCTGAAACGTGTTTGGCCTATCCGCGTACGACGCTGGAGCGACTTCTCTCTTCTTTTTTGCTTCTCTCATAGCAGCAGATTCTGAAATACCCTTGCATAAAAACACAACAGTGAGAGTATGGGTGAAGTGTGTGCAGAACTAGTACACTATAAAAGTAGCAGATAGCAGGTGGCAGAAAAATAAATGACAGGAGACATATGATAGCTCTACAACATTGCATGGCAAACAAAATTAGATTCTACTGCGTATGATTTTGTAATATATGAGCATAGGAAATGCAGGTACTCCTCTAGCACACCACCACATGTGGTCATATCAAGATAACAGTCGACTGAAAAATAAATAGGTCAGTCGATTTTTCTAATGAACCATCCGACCTATAAGGAGCAGGCGAGATGGCCTTCGTCTACCTCCTTGATCCTTTGTTGACGATCTTTCTCGAACCGCCTTGACCACACCCTGGGACCCACGCCTCCGCCGCCCTGCCCTCCCCTCGACCTCACGCCACCACCGTGCTTGGCAGCGCCCCCAGGCCATCCCTTTAATCCCGGTCGACCTCTAGATCGGGCGCCAGTAGCTCTAGGCCCCACACGCCCCTAAGATAAACACCGAGGCGCTGCTTCCTGCTACCTCTTGAGCTCTGCGTTGGTTTTCCCTTGAAGAGGAAAGGGTGATGCAGCAAAGTAGCGTAAGTATTTCCCTCAGTTTTTGAGAACCAAGGTATCAATCCAGTAGGAGGCTACGCGCGAGTGCCTCGCACCTACACAAAATTAATAAATCCTCGCAACCAACGCGATAAGGGGTTGTCAATCCCTACAAGGCCACTTACGAGAGTGAGATCTGATAGATATGATAGGATAATACTTTTGGTATTTTTGTGTTAAAGATGCAAAGTAAAATAAAAGCAAAGTAAAAAAGCAAAGGAAATAACTAAGTGTTGGAAGATTAATATGATGAAGATAGACCCGGGGGCCATAGGTTTCACTAGTGGCTTCTCTCAAGAGCATAAGTATTCTACGGTGGGTGAACAAATTACTGTTGAGCAATTGACAGAATTGAGCATAGTTATGAGAATATCTAGGTATGATCATGTATATAGGCATCACGTCCGAGACAAGTAGACCGACTCATGCCTGCATCTACTACTATTACTCCACTCATCGACCGCTCTCCAGCATGCATCTAGAGTATTAAGTTCATAAAAACGGAGTAACACCTTAAGCAAGATGACATGATGTAGAGGGATAAATTCATGCAATATGATAAAAACCCCATCTTGTTATCCTCGATGGCAACAATACAATACGTGCCTTGCTGCCCCTATTGTCACTGGGAAAGGACACCGCAAGATTGAACCCAAAGCTAAGCACTTCTCCCATTGCAAGAAAGATCAATCTAGTAGGCCAAACCAAACTGATAATTCGAAGAGACTTGCAAAGATAACCAATCATACATAAAAGAATTCAGAGAAGATTCAAATATTGTTCATAGATAATCTTGATCATAAACCCACAATTAATCGGTCTCAACAAACACACCGCAAAAAGAAGATTACATCAAATATATCTGCATGAGAGAGGGAAGAACATTGTATTGAGATCCAAAAGAGAGAACAAGCCATCTAGCTAATAACTATGGACCGAAGGTGCAGGAGTAAACTACTCACACTTCGCCGGAGAGGCTATGGTGTTGATGTAGAAGCCCTCCATGATCGATTCCCCTTCCATGAACTCGAATAGGCCCCAAGATGGGATCTCATGGGTGCGAAGGTTGCGATGGTGGAATTAGGTTTTTGGCTCCATATCTGATCATTTGAAGTGCGTAGGTATATATAGGAGGAAGGAGTGCGTCGGTGGAGCAGCGAGGGGCCCACGAGGGTGGAGGGCGCGCCCCTACCTCGTGGCCTCCTCTTTGTTTCTTGACGTGAGGTCCAAGTCTCCTGGATCATATTCGCTTACGAAAATCACGTTCGAAGGTTTCATTCCGTTTGGACTCCGTTTGATATTCCTTTTCACGAAACTCGAAATAGGCAAAAACAACAATTACGAAATTTGGGCCTCCAGGTTAATAGGTTAGTCCCAAAAGTAATATAAAACTGAATAATAAAGCCCAATAATGTCCAAAACTGTAGATAATATAGCATGGAGCAATCAAAAATTATAGATACGTTGGAGACGTATCAAGCATCCCCAAGCTTAATTCACCTTTCGTACTCGAGTAGGTAAATGATAAAACAGAATTTTTGATGCGGAGTGCTACTTGGCATAATTTCAATGTAATTCTTCTTAATTGTGGTATGAATATTCAGATTCGAAGATTCAAGACAAAAGTTTAAGATTGACATAAAAATAATAATACTTCAAGCATACTAACAAAACAATCATGTCTTCTCAAAATAACATGGCCAAAGAAAGTTATCCCTACAAAATCATATAGTTTGGCTATGCTCTATCTTCACCACACAAAGTATTTAAATCATGCACAACCCCTATGACAAGCCAAGCAATTGTTTCATACTTTTGACATTCTCAAACTTTTCAATCTTCACGCAATACATGAGCGTGAGCCATGGACATAGCACTATATGTGGAATATAATGGTGGTTGTGGAGAAGACAAAATGGGAGAAGATAGTCTCACGTCAACTAGGTGTATCAACGGGCTATGGAGATGCCCATCAATAGATATCAATGTGAGTGAGTAGGGATTGCCATGCAACGGATGCACTAGAGCTATAAGTATATGAAAGCTCAACAAAAGAAACTAAGTGGGTGTGCATCCAACTCGCTTTCTCCACGAAGACCTAGGGCATTTTGAGGAAGCCCATCATTGGAATATACAAGCCAAGTTCTATAATGAAAAATTCCCACTAGTATATGAAAGTGACAAAATGAGAGACTCTCTATCATGAAGACCATGGTGCTACTTTGAAGCACAAGTGTGGTAAAAGGATAGTAACATTGTCCCTTCTCTCTTTTTCTCTCATTTTTTTATTTGGGCCTTTTCTCTTTTTTATGGCCTCTTTTCTTTTCTTTTTTTTTATTTTTCGTCCGGAGTCTCATCCCGACTTGTGGGGGAATCATAGTCTCCATCATACTTTCCTCACTTGGGACAATGCTCTAAAAATGATGATCATCACACTGTTATTTTCTTACAACTCAACAATTACAACTCGATACTTAGAACAAAATACGACTCTATATGAATGCCTCCAGCGGTGTACTGGGATATGCAATGAATCAAGAGTGACATGTAACAAAGAATTATGAACGGTGGCTTTGCCACAAATACGATGTCAACTACATGATCATGCAAAGCAATATGACAATGATGGAGCGTGTCATAATAAACTGAGCAGTGGAAAGTTGCATGGCAATATTCTCGGAATGGCTATGGAAATGCCATGATAGGTAGGTATGGTGGCTGTTTTGAGGAAGGTTTATGGTGGGTGTATAATCTTAGAAAAAGTCTTGGCGATATTAGAGAGGCTAGCAATGGTGGAAGGAAGAAGAGTGCGTATAATCCATGGACTCAACATTAGTCATAAAGAACTCATATACTTATTGCAAAAATCTACAAGTTATCAAAGCAATTTTTAAGGCAATATTTCTCGGTTTTGGAATATTTAGAAAAATAGAAAAATAAGTGGCAGTCCGGGAAGGACACGAGGGCCCCACGAGGGTGGTGGGCGTGCCCTACCCCCCGGGCGCGCCCCCCTACCTCGTGTGCCCTCCGGACTCCGTTTTCTTGCACGATACGTATTTTGGTCGGTAAAAATTCATTATATATTCTCCCGAAGGTTTTGACTCCCGTATCACACAATTATCCTCTGTTCTTGTTTCGAGCTGTTTTCTTTCAGAGTTGTCAAGGACAGGCATCATGTCGTCCCCCTCCTCCGACAATGGTGACAAAGATGCTTGGCTAATGAAGATAGAGCTGAAGAGGGAAGAACACATGGAGATCAACGAGGATGAAGGGATCAAGAAGGCCACGGAGGACCAAGCTCCAGCGGAAGACACCCTCCAACTTGATCACAACTTTCTCACCCCAATTGAAATCAAGCTTTCAAGATGATTGAGTTAGTTCGTATTCAAAACAAGTATCTCACAAGTGAAAATATTTTGTTGAAGGAGCATATTGTTGCACTCAAGGGCATTATCCGCAAGTTGGAGGACCTCTTACGCTCAATGTGCGACTATCCATGACCTCCACCTTCTTCACCAGCAAAGGAGACATAATCACATGGGTATGGGCACTCCCCTTGGCAACTGCTAAGCTTGGGGGAGGTGCCCCGGTATCGTATCACCATCACAACTCCTATCTTTACCATTTTTCTTAGTTCGATCCTTTTCGTAGTATCTTGATCTAGTAGAATAAAGTTTATGGCATGATCTAGTTTTGAGTTTTGCTTTATGATCCCTCTATGTAATCGAGTCCCTGAGCTATATAATAAAGATTAGTGTTGAGTCAAGGGCTTGATTATTTTGCCATGATCTTGGGTGAATAAAAGAAAAAGAATAACAAGAATCATGTTGGGGAATGTAGCATAAATTCAAAATTTTCCTACGTGTCACCAAGATCTATCTATGGAGAAACCAGCAACGAGGGGAAGGAGAGTGCATCTACATACCCTTGTAGATCGCTAAGCGGAAGCGTTCAAGTGAGCAGGGGTTGATGGAGTCGTACTTTCGTCGTGATTCAAATCACCGATGATCCTAGTGCGAGCGGATGGCACCTCCGCGTTCAACACACGTACAGCCCGGTGACGTCTCCCATGCCTTGATCCAGCAAGGAGAGAGGAGAGTTTGAGGAAGACTCCATCCAGCAGCAGCACGACGGCGTGGTGGTGGTGGAGGAGCGTGGCAATCCTGTGAGGGCCGCCAAGCACCTGCGGGAGAGGAGGAGGTGTCACGGGAGGGAGGGAGGTGCCAGGGACTCAGGTGTCGCTTCCCCTCCCTCCCCTCCACTATATATAGGTGCAAGAGAGGGGGGGGAGGGCGCAGCCTTGCCCCTGAAAGTGCAATCATGCCCTTAATCATATTTTGATGTTGATGACAACACATATGCTCGGGACTAATCATGTTTATCAAGTATATCTCAGGATTATGTTCCAAAGACCGTGTGCATGGATCATGACTAGGGACAAAAGCATATAACTCAAGAATGGAGATACAAGATGTTAACTTCATTTATGGTTTGTTCTTGAGTAGAGGGATCCCGCACTATTAAGAGGGATCGATGGATCTGTGAAAAACTTGCTCAAAGTTGCTATCTATATACCTCACCTTGGACGTCCGGCACTCTCTGGACGTCCGGTCCTTCTCGATGGCGGACGTCCGGACACTTCCGGACGTCCGACACTTCCTAGCGAAACATGTTTGCGGACGTCCAAACCTCCGGACGTCCGACACTTTCACATCGAAGCATTCTTACGGATGTCCGCCCGCCGGACGACCGTATCTATCGTACATTGGTTTGTGGGTCACACTTTTCCACGGTGACGGTCGTCCAGATGGTATCGCCGGACGTCCGGACCCATTTGGGCCTCCGGACGTCCGACGCGTTCTCCGGACGTCCGGCCATCCTATACCCCAAACGGCCACCTTTTCTACCACCTATATATACTCCTTTCCCTTCCACGAGTAGGGTTGACCATTCACTTTGAACAAGCTCTAGAACACTTCTCACTCTCTCTCTCATTTCTTCACACCAAATCTTAGATCCCCAAGTGATTTGAGAGCTTTGAAAGAAGTTGTCCGATCAAGTGATAGATCCACTTCTCCTCCTTCTTTGCACCCAAGGAATTCGTGATTTGAGCAAGTCTTGAGCAAATCCCCATCGATCTTGTTACTCTTGGAGGTTGGAGACTCCTAGGCGGTAGGAGTCTTTCAGAGAGGAATCGACTTTTGTGATTACCCCCGGATAAGTTTGTGAGGGTTTGGAGACCACCCCAAGGTCTACCACTAGTGGTTGAGAAACACCTTCGTGGTGTTGTCTCAAAGGGAGAATAGGGTGAGCCTTCGTGGCGTTGGTGTGCCTTCGTGGTAACATCCACCTCTCTAACGGTGACTAGCTTCCCTCCAAGGAAGTGAACATCGGCATACATCCTCGTCTCCGGAGTTGCGGTTATTCCTAACCCTAACTCTATACTAAATGGTTACTTGTTTTGGTTTGCACTTACTTACATCATATTGTGCTTGCTCACTTATATTCTTGTGTTACTTGCCTAGTACTTCAGACTTACTAGCAATTGTTAGGCTCACTTTCATATTCCGCACTATTGCCTAAAATTGCTAAGTAATAATTAAAATTTGTCCTTGTGCCTATTCACCCCCTCTAGGTCCATCTCGATCCTTTCAATTGGTATCGAGCCTCGTGCTCTATTCTTGTGGCTTAACACGCCCTAGAGCGAGATGAACCCGGATGGGACTCCACAGTTGTAGATCCTAAGGATAAAGGCGGAGCTTCTTCTGAAGTCAAGTCCTTTACGTCGGAGGATCTAGAACGAACCCTGCTAAGCAAAAATAGGAGCATGATGCTTCTCTTGAGGCCTTGGTCCAAATGAGATTAGCCACGTTGTCCTCGGTGCTTGCACCACTCTCGAGTGGTCTTTGCCTCAAGGCCAACTGTACCTACTCCATCACTTGGTCAACAACCTCCTAACAATGAACACGCCCGGTGTTCCTTGGCTATGCAAGACCTCAGGTTGAGAAACCAAGATATAATCCTCAAGGCAGTCCTCCTTTGCTTAGTGCCACTTCCGATTTTTCTTTGTGGAGAGTTGCTATGCACGGGACCATCTTCGACATGGAAACGATGAGATGTTGGAGATCTTGGAGTATGGCTATCATGTGGTTGACCCAAAGAACCCCACTCCAAGAGAAATATGACAAGAACCTCAATGACACTGCAATCATGTGGATAAGGAGAGGTTTGGATGAAAAGCAAAGGAGACCGTTCATACACATCACAAGTGCCAAGGAACTATGGGAAACTGTTATGCGATCCAAAGCGGCACTTCTACCCTCGGAGTGCTCAATATGAAATTGCCAAGGGCAATTGCAAAACTTTTGTATGGAGAAAGGTGAAACCCCAATCAACTCCATGAGCGTCTCATGACACTCACTTTGCCGATATTGAGTCATGTGAGTGTGACAAGACACAAGATGGATTCAACATGACTAAGAGGTTCCTTGTGGATAAGTTACTTCATGCTCTTGCTCCATTTCACCATCAAATGGTGTGGGACATAAGACAACACCATACCTTCAAGGAAATGACTACAGATGACATTGTATCCACCTTTCAACTATTTGAAGAGTCAAAGACTAATGCCACAAAACATCTTGCCATGCATGGTTCACCATCATCAAAGATCAATCTTGCATTGAAGGCCAAGCATGTATGTGAAGATGAACAAAGTGAAGAAGAAGAAGAGGATGACGAAGATGGTGATGAGATTGACTCCGGCCGAGGGCCCTACATATGAAGACATGGCTCTTTTTTGTCAAGAAGTTTAGCGGAGTAAATTCAAGGGAAGATTTCAAAAGAAGAAAGTAAGAAAATGCTACAACTGTGAAGAAACCAATCACTTCTCCAATGAGTGCCCTTATGAGAAGAGAAGATAAACCAAGGTTTTCCAAGACCTTTCCCAAGAAGAAGTTGCCAAATCCTTTGAACTCCAAGCTCAAGAAGAGAGATGGAAAGGCAATGGTTGCTCAAGAAGAATCTGATCCGGATGATGTTAGTGGTGTTGCGGAGTTGCTCAAGACTCTCAAAACACCTTGAGGTTAGTAAACAAGAGTGGTGACGTGGTCACCTACAACTACATGAAAGATTACAAGGCAACGCTCACAAATGCCTAATGGCAAAGGCCATGGTTGAAGAAGAAGAGGACCAAAGCTCTTGACAAGGTCAAGAGTAACTCCACGATCAAATCCTCCTCTTTTCACTCCCTCTACTCCTAGTGATGAGTATCTTGATCACGGAGGATAGTTATGAGGATGATGATCTAACTGATCCTATGCTTGCTAAACTTAATAAGTTCATGTGCTCCCTCAAAGGAAAGAAGCTCACTATGTTTCGTATGCTTATGGAGATGGTGAGTAAGCACACCATCTCCATTAAGGAACTCGAAACCCTTGTCATCGAGGAAAAGGAAAATGTGAAATCCTTGAGCGGAAAGTCAAATATGAGGAAGCACGAAATGATGAACTATGCTTAAAAATTGGTGCTAATATTGATGTTCATACTAAAGATCTTGCCTCCTTGAAAAAGGCTATTGGCTCCTGTGAAGATTTGATGAATGATAAAAGTAAGCTTGCAAAGTCTCATGCTTCTCTCACTAAGGATTGTGAGCTTCTATCCGTGTCTCTCAAGACTAAGGAAGAAGAGCTCACCCTTCTTACAAAGAGTTTTGAGACACTCAAACTTACTTATCTTGAAACTCTAGCTAAGGCTTACTCATCTCCTATTATCAATGTTGATGCATGTTCTACTAACTCTAGTAGTGATCTAGCATCCATTCTTGAGGAGAATCGGTTTCTCAAAGCTCAAATCGAGAAAGGGCTCATGACATGTGCTCAAGCGCAAAAGAACCTTAATGAGGTGTTGAGCCAACACAATGAAGCGTTCTCCAAAGAGGGACTCGGGTTTGACCCAAGCACAAGCAAGAAGAAGGCGCCCTCCAAAGTGCACCACCCCTTTAAAAGAAACCTTTATGTGAGAAGGACACAAGGAGAAAGGTAAGGTTGTTAGTGGGAAGGCCACAAGGGGCATGCCCACTCTCAACAAGCCAAAGAGTTCATGCCTCCATCCTATGTCTTTGCGTAAGACTAAGGATGGAGAAGTTTATCTAAAGTTTGTTGGTCCCCAAAAGGCATTTCGTTTTTATGCTATTTGGGTCCCTAAGACCCTTGTGACTAACTTGAGAGGTCCCATTGTAAAATGGGTGCCTCTAACCAAGTAAAAATTGTGTGTAGGTAGCTTTCTCCGATTGGAGTAAAATGGGTGATTGATAGTGGATGTACCAATCATATGACCGGAGATAGCAAATTGCACTACGATTTCATGGAATCTATTCAACCATTTATGAGCATTATGTTTGGTGGAGGATCAAAAGGACAGGTACTTGGGTTGGGTAAGGTGGCTATCACAAATGACATGTCTCTCGCAAATGTCATGCTTGTCCAATCCTTAAATATCATTTGCTTTCATCCGCCAATTGGCTTACATTGGTTATGATACACTATTTGGACTAACCGATGTGAAAGTCTTTAAGAGATACTCTCGAAGTGCCCTTTGTTGGAGAGTTGGATGGCAACCTTTACGGTTGATTTCTCGAAGAGAGCACATTCCATGCAACTTGTCTAATGGCCAAGGCTGACAAGGGGTGGCTATGGCATCGCCGGCTAGCCCATGTCGGCATGAGGAATCTTCAAGATCTATTAAAGGGTAATCACATCCTTGGACTAACAAATGTCTCTTTTGAGAAAGATCGTGTGTGTAGTGCATGCATAGCCGGGAAGCAACATCAATCAAACCATCCACGCAAGAATATTGTGTCTACTTCAAGGCCTTTGGAGCTCCTTCATGTGGATCTCTTTGGGCCTCCTTCATGGGATAGTCTTGGTGGGAAAAAGTATGGACTTGTCATTGTTGATGATTACTCAAGATATACATGGGTGTTTTTCCTCAAGTCCAAGGACGAGACGAAGATCACTTTCATTGACTTTGCCAAGCAAGCACAACGCAAGTTTGACAAAGAAATCTTGGCAATAAGAAGTGACAATGGATTTGAGTTCAAGAACTATACCTTGGAAGAATTCCTTAGTGATGAAGGGATTGAGCATCAACATTCAGCTCCATACACTCCTCAGCAAAACGGTGTAGCCGAAAGAAAGAACCGCACCCTTGTGGAGATGGCAAGGTCCATGTTGGATGAATACAAGTCACCACATAGTTTTACAGCTGAAAATTTGTCAACACCGCATGTCATGCATCAAACCGACTTTTCCTCCGCACTATATTGGAAAAGACTCCATATGAGCTTCTAACCGGTAACAAACCAAATGTCAAGTACTTTCGAGTATTTGGGTGCAAATGTTTCATACTCAACAAAAAGAGAGAGCAGTTAGGAAAATTTCAATCCAAAACAATTGAGGTATATTTGTTGGCTATGGATCAAACTCTCACGCCTATAGGGTCTACAACAAATCAATGGATGTGTTGTAGAAACTTGTGACGTGATGTTTGATGAATTTAATGGCTCCCATGGGGAGCAAGTTGATCTAAGTGATGCGTATGAAGAAGATTCCTCTCAAGACATTTTGACCATGGGTGTTGGTGCACTTCTTCCTATGGAACAAAAACCTCATGATGATGATGAAGAAGATGGAAGTCTCACACAACATCAAACTACCTCAACACCCATACCATCACAAGCTCCTAGTGTTCAACCAATGCCTTTAGCCCGAATAGAAGAAGATGATCAAGTTCCTCTTCATGAAAATCTTCAAGAACAGAGATCCTCATCAAGTGCAAGAACAAGAAAGTCCAATCATTGATGATGAACCTCAACAAATGCAATATGAACAAGAAGATCTTCCTCCACACATTAATGATCCATATGTTGAGGACGTGGATGATGGACATGAAGTTGAACCTCGTGAAACCCTTACCTCCATCATGCCTCGAGTGGCGGCCGTGTTGATGTTGACAAAATTCTCACCGGCATATCGGAAGGTAGAGTTACTCGTAAACATTTGACAAACTTTTGTGCTCACTTCTCGTTTGTGTCTAGTGTTGAGCCCCTCAAGGTACAAAGATGCATTGATGGATAACTATTGGCTCGTTGCTATGCAAGAAGAGTTGAACAGTTTTGAACGCATGACCAAGTGTGGTCATTAGTCAAGAGGCCATCTACCGAGCACAACGTCATTGGAACAAAATGGATTTTCAAGAACAAACAAGATGAGAATGGTGTAATCATTACGCAACAAAGCAAGGTTAGTGGCACAAGGGTACTCACTAGTTGAAGGTTTGGACTTTGGTGAGACCTTTGCCCCAGTTGCCCGTCTTGAATCCATTCGCATCTTACTTGCTTATGCCGCCTTCAATGGTTTTACATTACATCAAATGGATGTGAAAAGTGCTTTCCTTAACGGTCCTCTACAAGAAGAAGTATATGCGTCACAACCACACAGGTTCGTTGATCCCGATCACAAAGACTATGTGTACAAACTTCATAAGGCTTTGTATGGCCTCAAACAAGCACCTCGTGCTTGGTATGATCATTAAAGAAGTTTCTACTCGATGATGGTTTTTGTGAGAGGGGTGATCGATCCCACTCTTTTTACTAAGAGGGATAAGGGTGATTTGATCTTATGCCAAATCTATGTAGATGATATCATTTTGGTTCTCCTAACATTCATTTGTGCAAGAAGTTTATGGATTCAATGACCAAGAATTTTGAAATGTCACTCAATGCGGATTTGAAGTTCTTCCTCGGATTTCAAATTCAACAATTTCAAGAAGGAATTTTCTTGTCTCAAGCAAAATACCTCAAAGATATTCTAGAGAAGTTTGGTATGTCTGATGCTAGCCCATGCAAGACACCAATGCCAACCAAAATAACACTCACCGAAGACACCAACGGTATTCCTTTCGACCCATCTAAATACCGCTCTATGATTGGTTCGTTGCTTTATCTTTGTGCATCTAGACCGGACATTATGTTTAGTGTATGCATGTGTGCTAGATTTCAAGCTTTCCCTAAGGAAAGTCATCATAAAGCGGTTAAGCATATTCTTAGATACCTTGTTCACACCTCAAAGTTGGGTCTATGGTACCCCAAGGATGCTAAGTTTGATCTCATTGGGTACCACGGATGCGGATTGGGCTGGAGACAAAGTGGATCGTAAGTCCACATCCGGTGCATGTCGATTTCTTGGGCGCTCCTTGGTGAGTTGGTCCTCGAAGAAACAAAATTGTATTGCTCTCTCTACCGCATGGTAAGCTGAATACATTGCTGCCGCTTAGTTGTGCAACTTAGTTGTTATGGATGAGGCAAACTTTGAAGGATTACGGTATCACCTATAGAAATGTGCCTCTTCTGTGTGATAATGAAAGTGCCATCAATATTGCTGAGAACCCCAAAGATCATCTCCGCACCAAACACATTGATATTAGGTATCATTTCTTGAGAGATCATGTTGAAAAGGGAGATATTCACATTGATCACATTGGTACAGATTTTCAACTAGCAGATATCTTCACCAAACCTCTAGATGAAGCAAGGTTCTCACGACTTAGGCGTGAACTTGGTATCTTGGAGCTTGACAACATTATGTGAAATTTAGTACCCAAATCATGCATGAATCTAATATCTTGTCATGATGTAGGCATGTACTTAGGGGAGACATTCAATTCATGAATGTTCTCACCCTACTCAATGCATAAAAAGAACCAACACTCTCAAAGTATCCATGGTGGCATTAGCCACCACTTGTAGTCTATGGGTATGATTAAGTAAGGTGGGATCTGAGTTACTACATAAAATAGTTTTTACTATGAGAAAATGCCTTTCTCATCATCATGATCAGCCCTCCTGTCCAAACTTCTGGCTCCGGACGTCCGTAGGTTCCGGACGTCCGTGTGGTATTTCACTGTCGGACGTCCGTAATAATCCAGACGTCCGTAATAATCCGGACGTCCGTATATTCTGCTCTGGTTACCTTCGACCGGTCGTCCGGCTGCGCCGGACGTCCGTAAAATCCGCTTTGGTTCACTTAAGTTGGCCTAGCAAATAAAGCTTCGGACGTCCGGAAGACTCCGGTTGTCCGTATAAACCGTTCTGTTATAGTATGCCCGGTCGTCCGATCTTGGTCGGACGTCCCTAAAATCCTCTCGGTTATCCTCTCCTCGCTGATGGTCCAGACTCGGCCGTCCGGCTGTTCCGGATGTCCGGACGCATATATGACTCCGGTCGTCCGTAGGCTTCGGACGTCCGTACGTTTTTACTAGGGACTATATATACTGCGCCGTAGGGTTTTGGTCAACCAACCTCATCCTCTCCACTGAGTTCGCTTCCGCCGTTTCTCTCGTGCGTCCTCTCCCCGCAGCCGCCCGCCGCCGTACCCCTCGCCGGGGTTCCTCCCCGCCGCGGATCTGGGACTTGCCGTCCGGCCCGTCCAGCCGTTCTGCTCGGAGTTCCCGTCCGTCGACCCCCTGCTCCGGCACGTCGCTCGGCTCCTCCGTGCTCTTCCTCGCCTGGTAGGGCACCCCTCCCCCTCTCCACTTGTCACCCCGGTCTATGGAGGGGTGTTGACATGTGCTTTCCTTTTTCTCCCCTAGGTCATGATGCCTCGGTCCAAGCACTCCGCACGCAAGCAAGTCGCCGGAGGGCCGGCGCGTCCGTCTCGTCGTGGTGGCTCCAACGACTCCCAGGAGGAAGATCGCCCTCGGAAACGTGCCGCTCGTCCTCCCAGCTCGTCCAGTGATTCCTCTTCGGAGGGGTCAGATTTTGAGGATGAACTCGAAGAGGTGGATCCGTCCCCGATGATTGGCGTCCGCGTCGCTGCCCCCAAGCCCGGCACTCGTCGTCCAACATTTCAACCTCCTCCTCCTCCGGTGCAACCCCACGGTGATGCCCGTCACATCTCCATTGAGCCTCCACTATCACTAGGCCGTCATGTTAAGCGTTTCAATGAAGTCCCCAAATCTTCATATCTCAAATTGCGTCGTGATGTAGATCAATTTCTTGTTGTTAGGGATTCTCGGGATAGTCGCTTTCGCACCAATGTCCAAGCCGACATCTTCACCCGATTGTCATCCCTAAAGGCTTGTCACTTCATGTTTGCATTGATCTTGATCACATTCGCACTAATCCGAGAAATATCCGGAACCATTGAGCTCATTGAGTCGTCAAACCTAGCTGCTCCATTACGCCTTTCAACACGATTTTAACCACGCTGCCATCCATCGGTTTTATGCCACATGTTACTTTGCTCACGATAACAACTTTGTCACATGGATGACCTCCGACATCGCCCTCACAAAGCATCTTATGCTGAGTTTGTCACCGCACTTGGATTTCCCGACCAGGTTCAAAATCCACAAGGATGACCCCAATCATAAGCCCAAAGGCATTGCGGTGCGTGAGGATCTCCTTAGACCCATATCATCTTTGTCTAGTCTTGAAAAACAAAAGGGTCTAAATCAAGTCTCCATTTGGCGTTTTCCATTCAACATCATTTATCGGTGTGTCATCCGCACCATTTATCCCAAGATGGGTGACAAGGGCTCCTGCAGCAGCCATCTTGCATTGATCTCATGCATCGCCTCTACACACCTCCAAAGGGAATATAAATGTTCCACACTTTCTATGGCATGAGATTCGCCTTGCTAGCTTCCGGCCAAGCGGGCTTTTCCTCATGCACCTTTTCTTCGTGCATTTATCGAGAGGAAGCTCCCTTTCCCATTGCACGCACTCATATACATGAGAGATGGGTCATCCCACCTCACATGGCGGCTGACCATGTTCCTCCTCCTCCCGCTACTGCTAGTCACACCGCCGCTAGCTTTCCCTCTCACGCTAACCATCCTCATTCAAATGATGTCCCCTTTGGGCGTATTGCTCGCTTTCTTGGGAAGGCTCATTCAGCCATGATGAAGTTGTTCACCTTCCATTGCTCCCAACACCACGATGTGGTCACTCGCATGGTCACTTCCAAGAACGCTCACGAAGGCTCGTCTGCGAGACTCAGGCGTATATGATGTGAGTGACGATGAGCGTCTTCCTGCAGACCCCCCTTTTGATTTTGGTTTTCCCTCCGGTCCTGAGTGGGCTAATTTCTTTGACGAGACTGGTGGCAGTGGTGTTCATGATGATGATGAGGATGAACTTTAATACTTTCATGTCATTTCCCCTTTTGTTTTTGGATACTTGATGCCAAAGGGGGAGTAGGCTCCATATGCATTACTCTAGCTTATTATGTAATCGAACCTATGTTAGGAGTAGTTTGTTGAACTATGTTATAAGTTGTTCAACTATGTTATGAGTTTGTTGGTTATGAGTTTGGTGAATCTATATGAAGTGATCCAACTATTGTGGCATCAGTTTGAGGGGGAGCCCTCATCATTTTTGTTTTTAGTAGTATCTGTGGTATCACTTTGAGGGGAGCTCGCTGCTACTTATTCTTATTATGGTTATTGAGCTCCACAACAAATACTTCCGATTACTATTATGAGTATGCATATGTGTTGTCATCAACTACCAAAAGGGGAGATTGAAAGTGCAATCATGCCCTTAATCATATTTTGATGTTGATGACAACACATATGCTCTGAGACTAATCATGTTTATCAAGTATATCTCAGGATTATGTTCCAAAGACCGTGTGCATGGATCATGACTAGGGACAAAAGCATATAACTCAAGAATGGAGATACAAGATGTTAACTTCATTTTATGGTTTGTTCTTGACTATAGGGATCCCGCACTATTAAGAGGGGATCGATGGATCTGTGAAAAACTTGCTCAAAGTTGCTATCTATATACCTCACCTTGGACGTCCGGCACTCTCACGGACGTCCGGTCCTTCTGATATTCGGACGTCCGGACACTTCCGGACGTCCGACACTTCCACAACAGAAACATGTTTGCGGACGTCCAGAAACCTCCGGACGTCCGACACTTTCACATCAGAAGCATTCTTATGGATGTCCGGCCCCGCTCGGACGACCGTATCCTGTACATTGGTTTGTGGGTCACACTTTTCACAGCGGCCGGTCGTCCGATGACTGTCGGACGTCCGGACCCATTTGGGCCTCCGGACGTCCGACGTTCTCCGGACGTCCGCCATCCTGCACTCCCCAAACGGCCACCTTTTCTACCACCTATATATACTCCTTTCCCTTCCACGGGTAGGGTTGACCATTCACTTTGAACAAACTCTAGAACACTTCTCACACTCTCTCTCATTTCTTCACACCAAATCTTAGATCCCCAAGTGATTTGAGAGCTTTGAAAAGAAGTTGTCCGATCAAGTGATAGATCCACTTCTCCTCCTTCTTTGCACCCAAGGAATTCGTGATTTGAGCAAGTCTTGAGCAAATCCCCATCGATCTTGTTACTCTTGGAGGTTGGAGACTCCTAGGCGGTAGGAGTCTTTCGGAGAGGAATCGACTTTTGTGATTACCCCCGGATAAGTTTGTGAGGGTTTGGAGACCACCCCAAGGTCTACCACTAGTGGTTTAGAAACACCGTCGTGGTGTTGTCTCAAAGGGAGAATAGGGTGAGCCTTCGTGGCGTTGGTGTGCCTTCGTGGTAACATCCACCTCTTTAACGGTGACTAGCTTCCCTCCAAGGAAGTGAACATTGGCATACATCCTTGTCTCCCGGAGTTGCAGTTATTCCTAACCCTAACTCTATAATTGTGGTTACTTGTTTTGGTTTGCACTTACTTATATCATATTGTGCTTGCTCACTTATATGCTTGTGTTACTTGCCTAGTACTTCGTACTTACTAGCAATTGTTAGGCTCACTTTCATATTCCGCACTATTGCCTAAAATTGCTAAGTAATAATTAAAATTTGTCATTGTACCTATTCACCCCCCCTCTAGGTCCATCTCGATCCTTTCAGCCCCTTCCTCCAAGGAAGGGGTGCGGCCAAGAGGGGGGGAGGAGTCCATCCTTGCCCAAGGCACCTCGGAGGTGCCTTCCCCCCTTTGGACTCTTCCCTCCCCAAGTCTCCTTGGCACATGGGCCTCTTGGGGCTGGTGCCCTTGGCCCATATGGGCCAAGGCGCACTTCTACAGCCCATGTGCCCCCAGGCAGGTGGACCCCGGTGGACCCCGGACCCCTTTCGGCACTCCGGTACAATACCGATAATGTCTGTGAAACTTTTCCTGACCAAAATAAGACTTCCTATATATAAATCTTTACCTCCGGACCATTCCGGAACTCCTCGTGACGTCAGGAATCTCATCAAGGGACTCGAGACAACATTCGGTAACCACATACAAACTTCCTTTATAACCCTAGCGCCATCGAACCTTAAGTGTGTAGACCCTACGGGTTCGGGAACCATCTTGGCATACATGGCCGAGGCGTTCTCCGGTCAATAACCAACAGCGGGATCTGGATACCCATGTTGGCTCCCACATGTTCCACGATGATCTCATCGGATGAACCCACGATGTCAAGGACTCAATCGCCCGTATACAATTCCCTTTGTCTAGCGGCATTGTACTTGCCCGAGATTCGATCGTCGGTATCCCGATACCTTGTTCAATCTCGTTAAGCAAGTCTCTTTACTCGTTCCGTATCCACATCATCCCGTGATCAACCCCTTGGTCACATTGTGCACATTATGATGATGTCCTACCGAGTGGGCCCAGAGATACCTCTCCGTTTACACGGAGTGACAAATCCAGTCTCGATTCGTGCCAACCCAATGTACACTTTCGGACATACACCGTAATGCACCTTTATAGCAACCCGATTACGTTGTGGCGTTTGGTACACCCAAAGCATTCCCTACGGTGTCCGGGAGTTGCACAATCTCATGGTCTAAGGAAATGATACTTGACATTTAGAAAAGCTTTAGCATACGAACTACGATCCGTGCTAGGCTTAGGATTGGGTCTTGTCCATCACATCATTCTCCTAATGATGTGATCCCGTTATCAATGACATCCAATGTCCATGGTCGTGAAACCGTAACCATCTATTGATTAACGAGCTAGTCAACTAGAGGCTTACTAGGGACATGGTGTTGTCTATGTACCCACACATGTATCTGAGTTTCCTATCAATACAATTATAGCATGGATAATAAGCGATTATCATGAACAAGGAAATATAATAATAACTAATTTATTATTGCCTCTAGGGCATATTTCCAACAGTCTCCCACTTGCACTAGAGTCAATAATCTAGTTCACGTAAGCCATGTGATTAACACTCACAGGTCACATCGCCATGTGACCAACATCCAAAGAGTTTACTAGTGTCATTAAACTAGTTCACATCATCATGTGATTAAGACTCAATGAGTTACGGGGTTTGATCATGTTTTGCTTGTGAGAGAGGTTTTAGTCAACGGATCTGAACCTTTCGAGATCCGTGTGTGCTTTGCAAATTTCTAGGTCATATTATAAATGCTTTGCTTCCACGCTCCATTGAAACTATTCCAAATGGTTGCTCCACTATACGTATCCGGTTTGCTATTCGAGTCATTCGGATAGGTGTCAAAGCTTGCATCAACGTAACCCTTTACGCCGAACTCTTTATCACCTCCATAATCGAGAAACATGTCCTTATTTACTCCAAGGACAATTTTGACCGCTGTCCAATGATCCCCATTCCTGGATCATTCTTGTACCCCTTAGTGACTCATGGCAAGGCACACTTCCGGTCTTGATTACACGGCCATAGCATACTATAGAGCCTACGTCTAAAGCATAGGGGACGACCTTCGTCCTTTCTCTCTTTTCTGCCGTGGTCGAGCTTTAAGTCTTAACTTCATACCTTACATCTCGGGCAAGAACTCCTTCTTTGGTGATCCATCTTGAACACCTTCAAGATCATGTCAAGGTATGTGCTCATTTGAAAGTATCATTTAGCGTTTTCGATCTGTTCTCATAGATCTTGATGCTCAATGTTTAAGAAGCTTAATCCAGGTTTTCACTTGAAAAACACTTTTCAAATAACCCTATATGCTTTACGAAAATTCTTCATCATTTTGATCATCACTCGTCAACGAGATATACTCATCGGAAATTCTATAGTGCTCCACTCACTTCTTTGGAAATACAAGTTTCTCACAAACTTTGTATAAACCCAAAATCTTTGATCATTTTATCAAAGCGTATATTCCAACTCGAGATGCTTACTCTAGTCCTTAGAAGGATCATTGGAGCCAAAGATACCTTTAGCATCCTTAGGATCGACAAAAACTTTCTGATTGTATCACATACAACCTTTCCTTACAAAACTAGTAAGGAAACTCGTTTTGACATCCATCTGCTAGATTTCATAAATGCAGCTAATGCTAACATGATTCCGGCGGACTTAAGCATCGCTACGGATGAGAAAATCTCATCGTAGTCAACTCTTTGAACTTGTGAAAAACTCTTCGCCACAAGTCGAGCTTCATAGACGGTGACATTACCGTCCCACGTCCGTCTTCTTCTTAAAGATCCATTTATCTCAATGGCTTGCCGATCAACGGGCAAGTCCACCAAAGTCCATGCTTTGTTACGATACATGGATCCTATCTCGGATTTCATGGCTTCTAACCATTTGTTGGAATATGGGCCCACCATTGCTTCTCCATAGCTCATGAGGTTCATTATTGTCTAGCAACATGACATTCAAGGCAGGATCACCGTACCACTCCGAGCAAAGATGCGCATCCTTGTCGTCCCACGAGGTTCGGTAGTGACTTGATCTGAAGCTTCATGATCACTATCATAAGCTTCTACTTCAATTGATGTAGGTGCCACAGAACTTCACGTGCCCTGCTACCTGCTTTAGTTGAAGTGATGGTTCAATAATCTCATCAAGTCTCCACCATCCTCCCACTCAATTCTTTCGAGAGAAACTTTTCCTCGAGAAAGGACCCGTTCTAGAAACAATCCCTATTGCTTTCGGGTCTGAATTAGGAGGTATACCCAACCGTTTTGGGTGTCCTATGAAGATGCATTTTATCCGCTTTGGGTTCGAGCTTATCAACCTGAAACTTTTTCACATAAGCGTCGCAGCCCCAAACCTTCAAGAAAGCGACAACTTAGGTTTCTCCAAACCATAGTTCAAGCGGTGTCGTCTCAGCGGAATTACGTGGTGCCCTATTAAAGTGAGTGCGGTTGTCTCTAATGCCTAACCCATGAGCGATAGTGGTAATTCGATAAGAGACATCATGGTACGCACCATATCCAATAGAGTGCAACTATGATGTTCGGACACACCATCACACTATGGTGTTCAGTGCGGTATTAATTGTGAAACAATTTCCACGATGTTTTAATTGCGTGCCAAAGCTCGTAACTTTCAGATACTCATCTCTATGATCATATCATAGACATTTTATCCTCTTGTCACAATGATCTTTAACTTCACTCTGAAATTACTTGAACCATTCAATAATTAGGACTTTGTGTTTCATCAAGTAAATATACTCAACATCTACTCGAATCATCTGTGAAGTCGAACATAACGATATTCACTTTGCATGCCTCGGCACTCATTAGGCTGCACACATCAAAATGTGATGCTTCCAACAGGTTGCTACCTTGTTCCATCTTCTTTGAAACCGAGGCTTTTCAGGTCATCTTGCCCATGTGGTATGATTTGCATATCTCAAGTGATTCAAAATCAAGTGAGTCCAAACGATCCATCTGCATGGAGTTTCTTCATGCGTATACACCAATAGACATGGTTTGCATGTCTCAAACCTTTCAAAAGCGAGTGAGTCCAAAGATCCATCAACATGGAGCTTCTTCATGCGTTTTATACCAATATGACTTACATGGCGATTGCCACAAGTGCGTGGTACTATCATTTACTATCTTATATCTTTTGGCATGAAAATGTGTATCACTACGATCGAGATTCAATAAACCATTCCTTTTAGGTGCTAGACCATTGAAGGTATTATTCAAATTAACGAGTAACCATTATTCTCCTTAAATGAATAACCGTATTGCGGCAGACATAATCCAATCATGTCTATGCTCAACGCAAACACCAAATAACAATTATTTAGGTTTAACACCAATCTCGATGGTAGAGGGCGTGCGATGCTTGATCATATCAACCTTGGAAACACTTCCAACACGTATCGTCACTCACCTTTAGTTAGTCTCCGTATATTACGTAGCTTTTGTTTCGATTTACTAACACTTAGCAACAGAAACGGTATCTAATAAACAGTTGATACTAGGATAACTAGTAAAGTACAAATTAACATAAATTATATCCAATATAATTCTATCGAACTTGCCAGCATTCTTATCTACCAAGTACATAGGGTATTTCTGATCCAGTGGCTGTTCCACTTATTACAGAAGCAATTAGTCTAGTGTTTGGGTTAAACCTTGGGTTTCTTCTTTGGAGCATCAACTGATTTGCCGTTTCATGAAGTGTCCCTTCTTGCCCTTGCCCTTCTTGAAACTAGTGGTTTCACCAACCATCAACAATTGATGCTCATACGGATTTCTACTTTCGCGGTGTCAAACATCGTGAATACCTCAAGGATCATCATATCTATCCACGACATGTTATAGTTCATCACGAAGCTCTAGCGACTTGGTGGCAATGACTTTGGAGAAACAACACTATCTCATCCGGAAGATCAACTCCCACTCGATTCAAGTGATTGTTGCACTCAGACAATCGAGCACAAGCTCAATGATTGAGCTTTTCTCCCTTAGTTTGCAGGCTAAGAAAATCGTCGGAGGTCTTATACCTCTTGGCGTGGGCACGAGCCTGAAATCCCAATTTCAGCCCTCGAAACATCTCATATGTTCCATGACGTTTGAAAAACGTCTTTGGTGCCTCAACTCTAAACCGTTTAAGCGAACTATCACGTAGTTATAAAAGCGTGTATGTCCGATGTTCGTAACATCCACAAGCGGCGTTTGGGGTTCAGCACCTTGGCGGTGCATTAAGGACATAAGCTTTCTACTGTCCGCATAGTCGCTCTGTCAACTTTCAACTATATTTTTCTAGGAACATATCTAAGCAAGTGGAACCAAAGCGCGAGCTTCTGACATAATTTGCAAAGATCTTTTGACTATGTTTAGGATAATTAAGTTCATCTCATGAACTCCCACTCGAATAGACATCCCTCTAGTCATCTAAGTGATTACATGATCCGAGTCAACTAGGCCGTGTCCGATCATCACGTGAGACGGACTAGTCATCATCGGTGAACATCTTCATGTTGATCGTATCTACTATCGACTCATGCTCGACCTTCGGTCTCTTGTGTTAGAGGCCATGTCTATACATGCTAGGCTCGTCAAGCTAACCTAAGTGTTACTGCGTGTGTAAATCTGGCTTACACCCGTTGTATGTGAGCGTAAGAATCTATCACACCCGATCATCACGTGGTGCTTGAAGCAACGAACTTTACGCAGCGGTGCACAGTTAGGGGGAACACTTTCTTGAAATTTTAATGAGGGATCATCTTATTAACTACCGTCGTTCTAAGCAAATAAGATGCATAAACATGATAAACATCACATGCAATCAAATAGTGACATGATATGGCCAATATCATTTTGCTCCTTTTGATCTCCATCTTCGGGGCTCCATGATCATCATCGTCATCGGCATGACACCATGATCTCCATCATCATGATCTCCATCATCGTGTCTTCATGAAGTTGTCTGCGCCAACTATTACTTCTACTACTATGGCTACGGTTAGCAATAAAGTAAAGTAATTACATGGCGTTAATATAATGACACGCAGGTCATACAATAAATAAAGACAACTCCTATGGCTCCTGCCGGTTGTCATACTCATCGACATGCAAGTCGTGATTCCTATTACAAGAACATGATCAATCTCATACATCACATATCATTCATCACATTCTTCTTGGCCATATCACATCACATAGCATACCACTGCAAAAACAAGTTAGGCGTCCTCTAATTGTTGTTTGCATGTTTTACGTGGCTGCTATGGGTTTCTAGCAAGAATGTTTCTTACCTCACGCAAAACCACAACGTGATATGTCAATTGCTATTTACCCTTCATAAGGACCCTTTTCATCGCATCCGATCCGACTAAAGTGGGAGAGGCGGCACCCGCTAGCCACCTTATGCACCAAGTGCATGTCGATCGGTGGAACTTTGTCTCACGTAAGAGTATGTGTAAGGTCGGTCCGGGCCGCTTCATCCCACAATACCGTTTAAACAAGATTTGACTAGTAACGGAAAGCATATTGAACAAAATCGACGCCCACAACTACTTTGTGTTCTAGTCGTGCAAAGAATCAACGCAATAGACCTAGCTCGATACCCTTTGTTGGGGAATGTAGCAGAAATTGAAAATTTTCCTACGTGTCACCAAGATCTATCTACGGAGAAACCAGCAACGAGGGGAAGGAGAGTGCATCTACATACCCTTGTAGATCACTAAGCGGAAGCGTTCAAGTGAGCAGGGGTTGATGGAGTCGCATTGCTCGTCGTGATTCAAATCACCGATGATCCTAGTGCGAGCAGACGGCACCTCCGCGTTCAACACACGTACAGCCCGATGGCGTCTCCCATGCCTTGATCCAGCAAGGAGAGAGGGAGAGGTTGAGGAAGACTCCATCCGGCAGCAGCACAACGTGGCGTGGTGGTGGTGGAGGCGTGGCAATCTGCGAGGCTTCGCCCAAGCACTGCGGGAGAGGAGGAGGTGTCACGGGAGGGAGGGAGGTGCCGAGGACTCGGTGTCGCTTCCCCTCCCTCCCCTCCACTATATATAGGTGCAAGAGAGGGGGGGAGGGCGCAGCCTAGCCCCTTCCTCCAAGGAAGGGTGCGGCCAAGAGGGCGGAGGAGTCCATCCTCCCCAAGGCACCTCGGAGGTGCCTTCCCCTTGGACTCTTCCCTCCCCAAGTCTCCTTGGCGCATGGGCCTCTTGGGGCTGGTGCCCTTGGCCCATATGGGCCAAGGCGCACCTACAGCCCATGTGCCCCCCGGAAGGTGGACCCCGGTGGACCCCGGACCCCTTTCGGCCTCCCTTTACAATACCGATAATGCGAGAAACTTTTCCGTGACCAAAATAAGACTTCCTATATATAAATCTTTACCTCCGGACCATTCCGGAACTCCTCATGACGTCCAGGGATCTCATCAGGACTCAGAACAACATTCGGTAACCACATACAAACTTCCTTTATAACCCTAAGCGTCGCCAGACCTTAAGTGTGTAGACCCTACGGGTTCGGGAACCATCTTGGAGACATGACCCGAGGCGTTCTCCGTCAATAACCAACAGCGGATCTGGATACCCATGTTGGCTCCCACATGTTCCACGATGATCTCATCGGATGAACCCACGATGTCAAGGACTCAATCGATCCCGTATACAATTCCCTTTGTCTAAGCGGCATTGTACTTGCCGAGATTCGATCGTCGGTATCCCGATACCTTGTTCAATCTCGTTACGGCAGAATCTCTTTACGCCGTTCCGTAACACATCATCCCATGATCAACCCCTTGGTCACATTGTGCACATTATGATGATGTCCCTACCGAGTGGGCCCAGAGATACCTCTCCGTTTACACGGAGTGACAAATCCAGTCTCGATTCGTGCCAACCTTGAGACACTTTCGGACATACGTAATGCAGCTTTATAGCCACCCGATTCGTTGTGGACGTTTGGTACACCCAAAGCATTCCCTACGGTATCCGGAGTTGCACAATCTCATGGTCTAAGGAAATGATACTTGACATTTAGAAAAGCTTTAGCATACCTGAACTACGATCTGTGCTAGGCTTAGGATTGGGTCTTGTCCATCACATCATTCTCCTAATGATGTGATCCCGTTATCAATGACATCCAATGTCCATGGTCAGGAAACCGTAACCATCTATTGATTAACGAGATAGTCAACTAGAGGCTTACTAGGGACATGGTGTTGTCTATGTACCCACACATGTATCTGAGTTTCCTATCAATACAATTATAGCATGGATAATAAACGATTATCATGAACAAGGAAATATAATAATAACTAATTTATTATTGCCTCTAGGGCATATTTCCAACAAATCAAAGAGGTCATATTGGTCCTGTTGAGAGTAATGACTTCACATAGGAAGAGTATGATGATTAAAAGTTGTTGGGAGTTGGCAAATATAGCTTTGGTCATCGTTGCAATTAATAGGAAGTAATAAGGAAAGAGAGGTTTCACATATCGTTGCAATTAATAGATATATTATCATTGACATCTTTTATGATTGGGAGCACTCATTAAAATATGACATGCTAAAGAGTTGATGTTGGACAAAGAAGACAACATAATGAGTTATGTTTTCTTATATCTGAGATAAAGTATGTTGTCATGGATCCTCTAACATGTTGAGCTTGCCTTTCCCCCTCATGCTAGCCAAATTCTCAGCACCAAGTCGAGATACTACTTGTGCTTCCAAATACCCTTAAACCAGTTTAGCCATGAGAGTCCACCATACCTACCTATGGATTGAGTAAGATCCTTCAAGTAAGTTGTCATCGGTGCAAGCAATAAAAATTGCTCTCTAAATATGCATGACTTACTAGTGCAGAAAATTAAGCTTTGTATGAACTTGTTGTGGAAGTAATAAAAGCGGCCAATTTGACTGCATAATAAAGGTCCACATGCAAGGGGCAATATAAAGTGACGTTCTTTTGCATTAAGATTTTGTGCATCAACCCTAAACATGCATGACAACATCTTTTATTATTATCTTCTACCTTATGCAAGAGTCACGGTGATCTTCACCTTTCCTTTTTCATTTTATCCTTTGGAAAGCCCAACATGTTGGAAAGAACATGATATATATATATATATATATATATATATATATATATATATATATATATATATATATAAAAGTGGATGTAGGGGAGCGTGAATTGTTAGTTTTGACATAACCCTTGAGTGAAGATGTTGTGGGGCAAAACTATAGGCCCTATCTTTCTCGTGTCCGATTAAAACTCCATAACCACAAGTATTGCGTGAGTGTTAGCAATTATGAAGGACTAAATGATAGTTGAGTATGTGGACTTGCTTTTAAGCTCTGACATAGACTCTTTCCGATGTTATGATAAATTGCAATTGCTTCAATGGTTGAGGTTATAATTTGTTGGTGCTCAATAAGGTTTCTGATTCATACCTTTGCATTGTGAAAAGATCATCACTTGAACATAAGTAATCATATGACAAAATCTATATATCTTGCTGTTATGAGAATAATCATGATGCCTTCATGTACGTATTTTATTTTTATCGACGCCTCTACCTCTAAACATGAGGACATATTTATTGTTATAGGCTTTTCCCTTGAGGACAAGCGAAGTCTAAGCTTGGGGAGTTGATCGTCCATTTTGCATCATGCTTTTTATATCGATATTTATCGCATTATGGGCTGTTATTTCACGTTATGTCACAATACTTATGGCTATTCTCTCTTATTTTACAAGGTTTACATGAAGAGAGAGAATCTGGCAAATTTGGAATTACGAAATTTGGAAAAGGAGCAAATATTGGAGACCTATTACATGCAACTCCAAATGTCCCGAAACTCCACGGAATGTCTTAAAATAAATAAAGAAAATCGTCACCAAAGATGAAAGCCAGGGGCCCACACCACACTCACGAGGTGGGGGCCCCCACAGGCGCGCCTACCTCGTGGGCCCCCTGGTGGCTCTCCGACGTCCATCTTCTCCTATATGAAGTCTTTTGATGAGAAAAGAAACATGAAGCAACCTTTCGGGACGAGACTCCGATGCCACGAGGCGGAACCTTGGCGGAACCAATCTAGGGCTCCAGTGAGGCTGTTACATCGAGGGACACTTCCCCTCCGGAGGGGGAAATCATCACCATCATCATCACCAACGCTCCTCTCATCGGAGAGGGAAATCTCCATCAACATCTTCACCAGCACCATCTCATCTCCAAGCCCTAGTTCATCTCTTGTATCCAATTCTTGTCTCCAAGTCGGGATTGGTGCTAGTAGGTTGCTAGTAGTGTTAATTACTCCTTGTAGTTGATGCTAGTTGGTTTATTTGGTGGAAGATCATATGTTCAGATCCTTTATGCATATTATTACCCCTCGATTATGAACATGAATATGCTTTGTGAGTAGTTACGTTTGTTCCTAAGGACAAGGGAGAAGTCTTGCTATTACTAGTCATGTGAATTTGGTATTCGATTGATATTTTGATAAGATGTATGTTGTCTAGCCTCTAGTGGTGTTATGTGAACGTTGACTACATAAAACTTCACCATTATTTGGTCCTAGAGGAAGGCATTGGGAAGTAATAAGTAGATGATGGGTTGCTAGAGTGATGTAAGCTTAACCCCTAGTTTATGCGTTGCTTCGTAAGGGGCTGATTTGGATCCATATGTTTCATGCTATGGTTAGGTTTACCTTAATACTTTTGTTGTAGTTGCGGATGCTTGCAATAGAGGTTAATCATAAGTGGGATGCTTGTTCAAGTAAGAACAGCACCCAAGCACCGATCCACCCACATATCAAATTATTAAAGTACGAACGCGAATCATATGAGCGTGATGAAAACTAACTTGAGGGTATTCCCATGTGTCCTCGGAGCGCTTTTCCTATTATAAGAGTTTGTCCAGGCTTGTCCTTTGCTACAAAAAGGATTGGGCCACCTTTACGCACTTTATTTACTTTTTGTTACTTGTTTCTTGTTACAATTTATCTTATCACAAAACTATCTCTGTTACCACTTATTTCAAGATTACTTGCGAGAATACCTTCTTTGAAAACCGCTTATCATTTCCTTCAGCTCCTCGTTGGGTTAAACAATCTTACTTATTGAAAGGACTACGATAGATCCCCTATACTTGTGGGTCATCCAGTGCAGGCGGCTCAGCCTCGGCTTCAACTACTAGCCGTGGAGGCGTTCTTTGTTGAGGTTCTTGATGGACGGCGGTGTCGGGGTATCGGCTCGGCGTGATGGAGGAGGGCGGTGAATGATGGGTGGAATTGGGTGGCGGACGGAGGGCCAGCAGGGTTTCATGACTGGTGGAGAGGTAGTTTTGCGCCCACGAATACTGAATGGGGAATCGGAACGGTGGGTGGGGCAGGCGGGAGAACCATGTTTCGATCTGGGACGCGCTTGTTTTGGCTTGTTTGAATAGAATATGGGATGCGCTTGTTTGAAATTTGAGGAAAGTACAAACTTTGCCCCGCTCTTAAATTTTAGACCTACTGCGGGTCGAGGGTAGGATGGTAATCCCAGGTGTCCCAAATAGTGGGCGGAGGCGATTTCGGCCACAGCATGTGTGCTTAAGCGGCCATTGTGTATGAAAGTTTTTGAGGCGGTTGCGTGGCGTCTAGATGAAGCTAAAAACCTACCCAGGTTTAGACCTTTGGACGTCGGGCGGTAGGTTTCACGCAATTGAGTTATTAGAAAAGTAATTTCCTTGTACTACCAAACATTGGTCTCTGCGGTTTCAAGCAGTAGAGGCTCTTTTGGCGCTTTGTTCAAATTTTGAAACACAAGCATTCACGTTTAGAGTACTCTTCAACTTTGAGGATTGACCTAAATAGACAACGTTAAATTTGACCTTGTATGTTTGAAAACCTCATTAAATTATCCGCTTCTTTTGAAATTTTGACACTTGAAAATCCTATAACTACGATTATTTTGGAATGGAGGAGCTAAATTTGAATCTATTTTGTACACAACTACATATGCTATTATGTACAAAATCGAGCAAAGATTGGTGCCCCATATTTTAGGTATGATTTACAAATGCCATGATATCAAATTCAAATAATTGAATGGACTTCATGTTGAATTCGATTTTTTAAACCACCTTAAGTTGAATTCAAATGTATGCTAGTTCATAGGTAGCTATTTATAATGTTCATTGTGTAACTTTCGTATGTATAATGTGCTTTACACACACGACATGAACTATACTCACGTTTATATTCGATTGCTAAAGCGATGCATTGTCTGGAGTTCAAAATACTAACTATGTGGATCAATTGTGTCGAATAATAACATAGACATGCTCAAATTCGATAGAATCTAGATGTCTGATGGATCAATGACCGTTCCTTACGTGAATTGCAAATATCATGATCCCATCCTAATATTTGGATACAATTTATATATTTAATCAATGTGTACAGCAGTCTTGTACATGTAGTTTCACTCTCCATTGGTGGTCTCTCACACATGCTCACACACTCTCTCCCGAGGTATCTTTCTCGCACACATGCTCTCGATATAACCCTCCTCCCTCTAAGTAACCATTTACGACTGTTTTCACTAACCTTTATCACAAGCACTCTTCCTCTACTTAAGCATACACATGCACAATCCCCATCGACCCTTTCTATATACATAGACCTGCCTACGTGTCTCATGTACGCACATTATCTTTAGGCCTGCTTTCTCACGCATTGTCTCACACCTCTCTTCCTAATCGATTTAGTATGATTCTAGCGAGCATTACATGCGATGCCCCTTAAAGTTAGGTTGGATGAATAGTAATATCGAGAGATAAAGGGTTACCTTAGTCCGAGAACCTAGGGTTACAAATCCTATCCCGGCTTTGTCAGTGGACATAGAGTCCTTCACAATTATGCTATCTTTGTCTTGTACGACTAGTCATCCATGGGTCTCCCTAAATGCGTCACGGGCCGACCAATGTGGCACAGGACGGAACCGAACGAAGGGCCTCACCTTGACCCACCGGACCTCGCGCGGTGACACACCCTCTGCCCCCACGTCTCGTTATCTTCTCACACCCACACATACCAACACAGACACCACACACACAAAAATATTCTCCTGGTGCCTCTATTATCACATCCCTAGCTTCTGGCAATGCACTAGTGCTAGCCTTTGGTGGTGCATCATGTTTAAGTTTCAAATGAACTTGAAATGGGGGCCGATAAACCCTAGCAGCAAATGAAACTCAACTAGGGTCCAAATAAAAATCATTTTCACTGAACCCAAAATGCCTTCTAAAATGTTCATCATCCCTGCCTTGGTCCAGGACCTCTGGCAAAAATGGTGCACACTTTTCTAGGACATCAGAGGGTCACTGAATTAAATCATACTCTATTTGCATTTGGGCATTTAAATACTATAAAATATTATAAATGCTCAAATAATCATAAACTAAAATGTTTACTGTTGGATATATTCTAAACAGTAGCCATGATTAGTTTCATGATTTTTGAATCTGTTTAAGTATTTTAAATAAAGCCCTAAAGACTACAGAAGAATAGAAAAACATAAATAATTAATAAAAGAGAGATAGAGAGAGAGAGTTTTTTTACGGGCCACTTACCTGGCAGGCCAAAGGTGGCCACCACCTGCGGCCCAGCCCAAAGAGCCCTCCCTCGTCTTCCTCCTGCCGGGAGGATAGGCAGTCTTGCGTCAAGCCCGGCGACGACGCCGTGCCACCTCCTGCTTCAGCCGCGCAGCCTCGACCCCCCCCCCCGCCGGCGTGCCACCGAGACGCCCCGAAGCCCCTGCTCCCTCTCCACCACTCGCTGCTCCCTCTCCTCCTCTGTAGCTCCTTCCCGAGCCCCATCCGAGCACTGCCGTTGCTGCCACTCACCGTAGCCACGCCCACAGGCCCTCCCTCGCCTCGCCGACGTGTTCATGGCCTCCGCCTCGATGCCCTCGTCCTCCACGTCGACTCGCTCGACGCCAGACGCCCCAAAATATCGTCCCCGACCTCGTCTTCGTCGTTCGGCTGCCGAGATCGCCGGCGACCTCCCGTCTCCATCAACCCCTCCCCGAGCTCGCCGACCCGCTCTTCGTGCTCATTTGTGAGACATCGACCGTCCCCACCCTCTTCGTTCTCTCTCGCCACTCGCTGTAGCCGCCCGCCTTTGCACCCATACGCGCCGTCATCTCTGTAGGCCGGCCGTCGTAGCCATAGCCGAACAAGCTTCGAACCCGAAGTCACGTCACGCGTTCGCCACACCCCCAGGAGCACGTAGCACTCTTCGGCTTCTCCTCTAGTGCACCGTAGAATCGCCACCGTCTGCACCCGAACTCCGGCGCCGCGGAAGCGGACACCACCGTCGATATAGGTCGTCTTCAGCGACCCCACTAGCACCAGCCGACGCGGACGAGGCTCCGGGTTCCAACTGTGCCATCCGTGCCTCGAACCGTGGCTTGTGCTGCGATTCCGCGCGTCGCCGCCATCTTGGACCTCGCCGGCGTCGAGTCGCCGGCAGGTTTGACCCGAGTTGGCCAGGGTTTGACTCCCCTGGGTCAACAAAAGTGGGCCCAGAGCCCTGCTAATTTTAGCTTAGCGCTACTTAACTTTTAGTTAACCCACTAATTCACTCACATGCGGGCCCAGGCACCACTGACAGTTTAGTTAGTATTAACTTAACCCTGTTAATTCTCAAAAAAAAAACTTAACCCTGTTAATTAGTTGTTTCACTGACGTGTGGGTCCCAGCCGACAGGTTTGACCTGGCCGACCCAGTTGACCTACTGACGTCACAACTATGTCATGCTGACACAGTAAAGCATTTTCTGGATTTAAGTTTATCCAGGAAATTCCAGAAAATGGTCAAAACTTCTAAAATTCATATAAATTCAACCGTATCTCCAAATGAGATAAATTATATATGAAAAATGATCTGAAAAATTCAACCGTAACTCCAAAAAATGATCGATCTGTACCATTTTCATGCATGTCAAACTAAGTTATACCTGCTGTATAGGTGAAACCTGATAATGACATTTTAAATGCTAAATATGGAGTTTGCATATGAACCCTTAGTTCATATGGACTTCATTTAAACTGTTGCTAGATGCATTAGTGTAAATCATAACATTCTTGACATGTCATGACCATGCATCATATTGTCGCATTGCATTGATTGTGTCCTTCTTTGTTTGCCGGTAACCGTCCCTCTCAGTAGACGATGTTCCGACGACGTGATCGATGACACCGATGAAGAACTATAATATCTTCAGAAGTGCCAGGCAAGCAAAACCCCCTTGTTCATTTCGATACAATCCTACTCTCTCGCTCCTGCTCTCTTTTATTGCATTAGGACAACAACGATTCATCTGCTACTTGCCGCGGTAGCTGAACCCCTTTATCCTTTGCATGACCTGTCATTGCCACGATAAATAGATGAAACCCATTAGCATGAGTAGGAGTTGTTTGAGCCACTGTTGTGCCTACTCATTCATGCTTGTTGTCATGCACTCTTGCTTAGAGTTGAGTCAGGTCTGATTCATCGGGGATGAATCAGAGGTGTGTGAACATGTCCTACTGTGTGTGAGCTAAGTGTGTGAACATGATTTGGTAAAGGTATCGGTGAGAGGCCATGTAGGAGTACATGGTGGGTTGTCTCATTGAAGCCGTCCTCAGGAACTGAGTTCTGTGTTTATGATCCATGAAACAGCTACTACCATGCTTTGGGCCCTGAAATATGACCCCGCTCGACTTATTAATCACCCTTGTCCTCTGTCCAGGACTTGCAAGTAGTTTCTGGTGTTTGTAGTATCTTTGGAGACCGTGGGCAGCGCTGACCAGGGGTGGGCTGTGATCACGGTAGGCACGCGTGGCCGGGTATCTTGAGGCGCCCAGATTAGGTGTCGCGGAAGCTTTGTACACATCGGTTGGGGCCGTATGTGCAAACCTCGGCCGGACTCCCTGCGGATGGAACCTGAATAGGCGATAAACCTGGACTAGAGACTTAGGTGTTTAGGTAGGTCGTGGTCTACACCCACGTCGGCATTCGCTTGAAGTCTGCCGAGCACATGTCGTGTGCGACGCTAAGTGGTGGAAACATGTATGAAGAAGTACACCCCTGCAGGGTTAACATCATCTATTGAATAGCCGTGTCCGCGGTAAAGGACTTCTGGGTTGCCTATAACAGTTCATAGACAAGTGAAAGTGGATACTTTAAAATGCGCAAGATAAGTGTGACTGCTATGGATGGCGTTCTCGTAGGAGGCAGGGGGCGGAACCATAGTAGTGTATTGATACGGTGAATATGTGGACTCGTGTGCGCCACCTCAAAAGAGTTACTTACAGTCGTAGTTTAGGATAGCCACCGAGTCAAAGCTGGCTTGCTGCAGTCAAACTCCACCACCCCCCTTTGTTGATAATGATGCATATGTAGTTAGTTCTTATGTAAGTCTTGCTGGGTATATTTGTACTCACGTTTGCCTATTTTATGTTTTGTAGAGAGACGTCAGTCTCGCTAGTAGTTCCGCGTGGACTTCGACGTTTAGCTTGATACCTCAGCTGCGATCTTGTGCCATCGGCAGGATCTAGTAGATAGTCAGGCTTCTAAGCCTTTTTCATTTGTAGATGTCTGTACTCAGACATGTTAAGCCTCCGCTTGTGCTTTGACTTGTATGCTCTGAGTGTTGGGTCATGAGACCCATGTTTGTATTATCTCGCTCCTCGGAGCCTAATGAGTAAATACTTGAGTCGTAGAGTTATGTTGTGATGCCATGTTGTATTTACACATATCGAGCATATTGTGTGTATGATTGAAATGCTTGGTATGTGTGGGATCCGAGCAACCTAGTTGTTTATCCTTGGTAGCCTATCTTATGGGGAAATGTAGTCTTGTGCTTCCATGAGCCATAGTAGTCCGCCTACAGCCCGGTTCACCGGAGTCCTGGGCTAGCCCAGACTACCGCTGGAACACTTGATCTGGCGGCATGTGATTCACTTGCTTCTGTGTCTGCCCTTCGGGAAATATCACTTGGTGACATTCGAGTCCTGCCTAGCCTGCTTCTGGCCGGGTTCCCGGAGTCCTGTTAGCCCGATTACAGCCCGGATTCGCAGCTGGCGACCGACATGCTCGATGTTGATTCATGTATGCCTGTCCCTATAAGTTAGTGCCACTTTGGGTTCACGACTAGTCATGTCGGCCCGGGTTCTCTGTCATATGGATGCTAGTGACACTATCATATACGTGAGCCAAAAGGCGCAAACGGCCCAGGGCCATGGTAAGGCGACACCCGTGGGAATACCGTGCGTGAGGCCGCAAAGTGATATGAGGTGTTACCGGCTAGATCGTGTGACTTGGAATCGGGGTCCTGACATCTATCCACTCCCCCTTGCATATACACACTCAAGGGAATCTCTGGTCGTGATGTCATATTCGTCTCTCTCTCTCTCTCTCTCTCTCTCTCTCTCTCTAGACCACTATCAGTTCTCGTGATCTCTCTCCCCCGCCCCCCAGACGCCCCTCTATCAAAGCCTCTCTCGAATACGTAATACACACATACCTCTCTAGGCCCCCTGAAATGCATCAACTACACATTCACACATGTTACATCACGTACCCCATTGATCTAAAAGACCTCTCTTCATGTTTATTTCGCATACAACATTCCTTCCCGAATAAAGTGTGGCCAAAAAATATTTTAGAATTTCTACATATATACAACATTACAAAGTTATATGGAGGAGTATGAGCGCTTGCATTGCATGGTGCCCACAATGATATTTATTCCACACTGTGAATTTGTATATTTTTATACTATATATAAAGTTAGTCATAATAAAGAGAAACGAAGAGCATCTCTCTCTCCATCGCATACACCCCCTCTATGCCCCTTTCACATACGCACACAAACTATCTCCAGGTCCTCTAAAAGTAAGCCCCCCAGCACATTCACGCATGTTTCATCTCTCTCGCGCGATATACAGTGACGATCATTGTATTTGAAGCGAACGCACGATACATACATTGGACTTCGTAATCCACTCATTACGGTCACCATTTACGTTTTGTGGTTATTATACAGTCACGAGCTCACCGTACAACTATGTATTTGCTCAAGACACGACTAGTTGACCAGTTAAACGCTCCACGTGGCACCTCTAGTGTTGCATCACATTATCTCACTACCATCGGGCCCACCGGTCGGCTTGTATCTACTCTACATCTACACTCTTATAAAATACTAGCAAGATGCCCATGCGTTGCACGGAACATCAAGCTGCATTTGTATGAGTAGTTTATCTTGTGGGAGAAAAGGGTGAACAAGGGAAGGCCTTATTTGCAAGTGTGGAGAGGGGTGTGGGTATCTTTTTGTAAAAATTGCCATAGTTTCCTTCCTATCCGTCAGATATAGATCGGACGGCCTATATTGCAGGATGGCAGTCACACGATCATCACCGACTATGCTTTTTGTAAGAGTAGGGATAAAATACACTCTTATAAAAATAGAGTTGGTGATGATGGTGTGCCTACCATCCTGCAATATAGGCTATCCGATTATATCTCACGGATAGGAAAGAAAACTATGACAATTTTGCAAAAGGTACCCACACACCTCTCCACATTTGCAAATAAGTCCTTCCCTCGTTCATCCTTTTCTCTCACAAGATAAACTAGTCATACAAATGCATCTTGATGTTACGTGCAATGCACGGGCATCTTGCTAGTAAGAATGAAAACAAACGACAAAAAAATATTGGACGGTGGTTCGAAGTCATGACCGCGGGCACAGCGGACAAGGTGGCCTTGTATTGGTATGGTGAACCATGTGTTTTAACACACAAGAGCTGGTGTGGTGATTATACACACATGCACGCATGCACACGAACTGCATGCACGCAACACTCTTACGAACACATGCACCCACGCACGCATGCAACACTCACACATACACACACAGCCACGCACACACGCAACACTCACACACACGCACACACGCATGCATGCACACACCAATACACCACATGACCAACACACACTCTCACGCTCAAGTGCTCAACCTACACGTGCATGCGCACACATCGTGCCCCTGATGCATACATACACACAACCAGTGATTCCAGCGCACGGGTGGAGTCTTGTCGGCGCTGCGTAAATTTGTGTTTATCTCGACCTTTTCCCTATGCGAATCGACGAATTGGGACCCACAAGGAACGTCGAAAATTTAACTAGTCAACATGGTGCCACGCAGACTATTTGGCCGGTCAGCAAGTGCAATCCGATCTTTGAACCGTGAGCAAGTGACCGATAATCACCGCAAAATGTATATAGTGACCGTAATCAGCTTATTCTCAAGTTCGGTGAACGACACGCTTTTTCTCTAGGTAGGCCCTCCAAAACTACATCTCTACACGTTCTCGCATGTTACATCTAACAACTATGCAATACAAAGACTACTACTACACTCTAACATAATAAATCATATGTGTTTTTAGTTTTACTAGATATCATATTGTTACTTAATTATTCAGTTTGCATACATTAAAATTGCCTTTGAAATGTATGGCCAATATCATATACCGCGCGGGAAAATCCCGCCCTTTCCTGTTTAATCGGGTTTGTATCGATGGATCGTGCGAAACAACAAAACTATAGTACTATATACAGTACAAGTGACAGTTCACTGGGCCGTCGTGTCGTGTACTCCTCCGTCGTAAGAGTGGAGCGCTCGCTTTCATAAATCTTCTAGTCCCTTTCGCCGACATGTGGGACATCAAGCTACCGTCGACGTGCCATACCGTATACAGGCAGAGCAGCCGGGGTGAAGCACCCAGTCATGGCGCCGGTGTAGTAATGAGCAATGAGGCGTCAAATCACAAAGCTGCACCTTTCCCGCAGTTAAGTTGGAGTGACGAAGTAATAATGCTAAAAAAAGAAGTTAGAGGGATGAAGCAACCATCATTTCACTCATTGTTGAATCC
Organism: Aegilops bicornis; assembly: GCA_021605145.1. Lineage (NCBI taxonomy): Eukaryota > Viridiplantae > Streptophyta > Magnoliopsida > Poales > Poaceae > Aegilops > Aegilops bicornis. The sequence continues at coordinate 572,368,733 of CM038670.1, read as the reverse complement.
GCTTCTCCCTCATCTTCTTCAAGTTAACCACGTGTTGCTTCTGCCGTTGTTCTGCCTCATGTGGGAAGCGGATCAGCTTGGTAAAGCACTGACACGTGGGACCGCATGTTAGCAAACAGCCAGGACAATGTCCTCTAAAAATAAGAAATCTCCCCCACCATCCGCGCGGCAAAATCACCTCCTTTTTACTAATCTTGATTCTATAAATTTTTAGATCAATATAATTGAGATTTGTATAGATAGCACACATGAGCAAAACCAAGTGGTACGGTTAAGGGCATCCATAATGTGTAGCCAAATGTGAAAATAGCTTTTGGCATCCTGGGAACCATTGTGGACGGTGTTGCCAAAGCCAAAAGGATGGAACCGAAGCTCCCTGATTGATTGATTGATTGAAGGAATAGAAAAATGCAACGTCTCTCCTCTTTCTTCCGTGCTTGGACGCATATGCGATTATAGAGGACATAGTCTACTCCCTGTCCCTTCTATCACAAATCACAAAGCAGGAGGCGCCAAATCACAAAGCACGGACGAAGCAACCATCATTTCAGTCTTCGCTGACTCCGCTTCTCCATCGTCTTCTTCGAGGAACCATCTCACCGCACTAAGCTGGATGGACAACGCTATTCTGTATGAGTAGTACTAGTACATTTACACGTCCTTTGGTTCAACGGACTTCCTGGATGCAAATAAGGCTGTTGTCTTGGCTTGCAGGCGGCACTTGCGAATGACTTACCGTGGTCTCCCTCAATGGTGTTCTCCGTCGAACGCACTTCGCCAAACCACAACGTTCGAGATATCGTCGACGTCACCGGAATGGGGAAGGAAGTCAAATATAGTTACTACCTCCATTTTTTGTACACAAGGTCAGTATATGAAAATTACAATTTGCAAAAGGCCACTAACACTAATCAAGGCAAAATTGATGGGGTTTGCCTCGTACTAGCAACCAAGGACATTAATATCCCCTGCATGCATGCGGAAGTGAGAAGGTTGGTTTGCATGGCGCTGCACTAATCAAGCGATGAGGAGTGTGATGGTTAGCTCTTTGGGCTTTGGAGAAAAAATACGCATTAATTGACACGTGAAATGAGGATATGTATCGATTAATCCCATGAAGGAAAACCTCGCCTTTGTTTTTTAACACTAGTACTCCTAGTACGTAGTAGTACGTACTTATCTTGTTTGGGTCTAGGCCTTGCATTGCCATACTTCGCCACATTTTTGCCAAGCTTGCCTAAAGTTTTCAAAATGAAAATGAGGTACACTTGCACACGGCTGTCGCGGTCGCACCGCACCCTCAAACGGTCGCTCCTTCACGCCGCGGTCGCACCGCACCCTCACATGCACAGTCGCTCCTGCACGCCACAAACCCAACCAAGGGAATGCACCCTCACTGACACGTGCTGTCGCATGTGAATAAACCAAACTCAGCCATCCTACCACTGACACATAATTTTCACTCATAGAGTATGTTTATCCAACCGCAGGTTGGGGAGTATCCGTACGGCCCGTGCGGTGGTCTGTTGAGGAAGAAGAGGTGAGGAAGAAGGGTTAGGAGACATAGGATATTCATCCAACCGCTGAAATGGTAGACCGACCCAAGTCAGGCAACTTGCATATCAATATATGTTTTTACACAGCAAAAGATCCATAAAAACAACAACATAAAGAAAAACTATCACTGCTCATGGAACGAGACGGCCTCGTCGTCTTTGGTTGTCGGTGCGAACCAGCAGTAGCTGCCGACGTGTGTCTCCACACCGTGGTTGTCCTCGGCCTCCAGCTACTCATTCACGCGGAGCATGCGGGTGCTCTGCACGAACGAGAGCACCGCCCGGTTCAAGTCGAGGACGTCCGGTTCCGCCTGCAGGAGGGCCTCGATGGCAGCGGCATCCGCGCGCTCCGCATCGAGTCGAGCCTCCGCCGCCCGGTTCAAGTCCAGGACGTCCGGTTCCGCCTGCAGGAGGGCCTCGATGAGAGCGGCATCCGCGTGCTCCGCGTCGAGTTGAGCCTCTGCCGCTCGGTTCAAGTCCATGACGTCCAGTTTCGCCTGCAGGAGGGCCTCGATGGCAGCGGCATCCGCACGCTCCACCTCAAGTTGAGCCTCCGCCACCCGGTTCACATCCACGACATCCAGTTTCGCCTGCAGGAGAGCCTCGATGGCAGTGGCATGCGCGCGCTCCGCGTCGAGTTGAGCCTCTGCCAACCGGTCCTCGTTTAGTATCGCCAGGTTGAACCACTAGTCCGCCTGCACCATGGGGGACGCGGATGCCGGCACGAAGTCGATGTCCATCGTCTCATACCCATCGGAGGCCTTCTGCACTGCGATCTCCGCCATGAACATTGGATCGAGTTCCTCCTCCTCATAGCTTGGCTCCAAAGAACTCGGGGATTGGCCCGCCGCAAAGCGAGCATGGGAACGGAGGTCTCTGGCGCCAACCGCCGCCGCGATTTCTGCACGGCGCTCCGGTGTCAGCATCTTGTAGTACGTGATCTTGCGACGCACCATGGCTTTCCGGCGAACTAGGGGACACTTGGTGCGGGCAAGGGGATCGAAAAGTGGGGGAAGGGGCTGGAGATTAGGTGTGGTTTTAGGGCAGTGGCTGGCGCAGGCCGAGCAGCGAAGGTTCTGGTGTGAATAGTGGTTCCGTGACGACCGGTCAATCGGTTTTGATCAGTACATCGCTTCTTGTCGCGTTAGCGTTGCAGCCCGCACGCTGGACCCTCCACGTCGCTCACCGAATGGAACAGCGCCTCGTCTTGCGTTTTAAGCCGCTTGTGGGACCGCAGTTGAGAGCAAACCGACGTCCCTCCCCTCCCGCCAGCGTCATTTTATGCGGAGTAAATAAAAAGCAGAGGGAGTATACTATGGATGAGGATCCCTGACGTGGCGAACCCATTGAGTAATCGACATGCGGGCCTAGCAAGCATGGGGTCCTCCAAAGAAGTGACCGAAAGGGAGGGTAAGGCAGGGATACGTATGTGAAAGGAGCTTCCAATGATATAATTTTCACATTATACATCTCATGTACTATTAATCTTGTCAATAGTCAAATGCGGTTTTGAAAAAACGCATTAGAGAATGGTTAATAATATAGCCAGTCGATGGCTATAAGGAACTGCCATGTCATCTATATCCATCATCTATTATATGCACTCATACAGTGAGTGTGGGCTATAAGGTTGGCTATTTCCATAAAAAAATTATAAGGTTGGCTATTGTATTAGTACTTTTTTCCATCTCCTCTCCATCTCTTTCTTCATATTTATTGTAATGATTTAACTAGGGAATGCGTATATAGCTAGGCTCTTGCATGAGAGCTCACTCCCCTTACTTTTTCACATCTCTCTCCTCCACTTAGGCCCTATATAAATGGAAGGGGGGAGTACAACTTGTCGGATTTCGGGTTCCGGCTAACCCTTGAGGTTCGAACACCTTTGGGTGCAAGGAGATCTTTCCCCTACCAGCTCAAGCGTGAACAGATTGCAGGGATCTAAACTATGAACGATGAACAACACAAGGAACACGAGGTTTATATCGGGTTCGGGCCACCGTGTGGTGTAATACCCTACTCCAAAGGTGTGGTGTGGTGGATTGCCTCGTGGGGCTGAAGATGAACAAGATAAAGGAAGAACAGCCTCGTGAGGGGCTGTTCTTGAGCTGGTGCGATGAACTAATTGGGTGAGTCCAGTCGCTTCTCTCTCTCTCCGCTAGGGCTGTATCAGATGCCTCTACTCTGTGGTGGCTAGCTCTATTTATAGAGGGTGGCCATGGACCTCTTCCCAAATAATGAGCGGGAAGGGCGCCAACAATTGGCCATTTTGAAGGGGAACATCTAGTACACTTATCCTGACTAAAGTTGGTCTTCGGCTGCCAAAGGCTCTGACGGTGACGCCACCTTGGGCTCCACGATGACCTCCTTCCTGCGGCTCTGCTGGTCTTGGTCTTGTTGCACCGAAGTGGTAACCTTTTCCTGATGCCTTGGCCTGTTCTTGCCTCCTTTGCACCAAAGGGCAAACGAGGACACTGTGCGGGCTGGCGCCCGCCTGGCGCCTGCCTGGTCTTGATCGTCACGGGGCACCCTCGTGAGGTGCCTGCCTTGATCTCTCCGCCTCCTCGTGAGCCTGCCTGACGAGGCTGTTCCTGAGGAATGTTCCTGTCGTCCGCCTGCTGGGCTTGGGCCTCATGAGTGTCTTGAGCTTGAGCCGATGAAGCTGGGCCACTGGGCCCCACTTGAGCCACACCGCGGGCCGCAGTGTGCAAGTCTGGGGACCCCTGCTCCTGCAGCCGACAAGAGCTCCCCGGCCCAAGGCGCACCGGACTTGGCTTAGCAGAGAAGCGAAGGGGCAGTCTGAGCGCCCATGAGCTCCCAACAGCTCAAGGCCTTGGGCGCCAGCGTGGCGATTGACTGGTCGTGGGCGCCTCCGCTTCCTCACGATGCCTCGGCAATCGCCCTTCGACAAAAAGGAGGCCCGGGCCAGACTTGGTGCCCGCTTGCTCGCTTTGCTCCAGATCCCCTTTCGCCCTTCTCCTCCTTGCTTCCGAAATCCTCCAGATCTGTCTCAATCCTTCTATCCTGCAAGCTATGGCGCCTCGCAAGACCGCGCCTGAGGCCTGGTACTTCCCGGCTCTGGATCCTCCAACTGTGTCGGGGAAGAAGCTAGTCCTCGTGCGCCAGAGGACGGTGGCGTAGGGCAACAAGGGAGCGACTGTGCTCAAGGCCGGCTCCGACAAGCTGCTTCCTTTCTTGGTCCGAGCGCTTGAAGATGTCGCGGACGGCCTTGGCCCCACGGCCGAGGCCGAGGCGCACGCCTGCCTTTCGCAGCCGACGCTGCTGGCCCTCGTGCACGTTTACTCTTCGCTACCCAACATCGACCTTTGACGGCCTGTTGGAGCCTGTGAGCTGGGCGAATTTGTTGCTGTCCGCTGCCGAGGCCGTGAAAGGCCGAGCCGAGGCGCTGCCGGGAAGTTCCAGCGCCTTTCGACCTTGCTCTGGGCGTGGTGCCGCCAGCTCCGCTGCCCTCGGAAGGTGGAGGCGCCACAGAAAGTGATCCTTCATGCTTCCGCTCTGCTTTAATTCCTGCAACATGCACCATGCCTCGTGGAGGCGTTTAAACTTGTGTTTGGCGCTTGTGAAACGACTTATGGCTTGTAATATCTGCTTTGAATTGCATTCTTCCCTCCTACTTGCTGCGTGTTCTACGTCGGTGGCCCGACCTCGCATACCTCAGTGGGCCGTTAGCCCGGCCGGAAACCAGGACGGGACCAAGGAGTGAGGGCTACGTGGCAAGTTAGGCTCTGAGTCGCGATGCTTAGGAGTCCCCTTGACGCATGAACAACAAGTAGGGACAGGAGGCATAGGAGTGGATTGGTCGTTCTCGTCGGCGGTAGGCCCGGCCTCACATACCTCAGCAGCCGCCATTAGCCCCGACCGGGGACCTAGGACGGGACCAAGGAGTGAGAGGCTACGTGACTAGTTAGGCTCCTGAGTCGCGATGCTCAGGAGTCCCCCTTGACATTCAAACGAATTTTCATACCTTGGCTCCGCTCGGGGAGGCGCGCAACGACCAGGTCCGAAGGACCTGGCTGGGTGGCGTATGTTCGGGCGTGACCTGGGCACAGCCCACGTGTCCAGCCCCCTCGCGCGGCACTCCCAAGGGGAGGCGCTATGATGGCGCCTGCACACGAGCTCTGGCCCCCGAGGTTGATACAGGTTGTGAGCCGCCCTCTGTTGTTTATCACCGGTCATGGAGCATAGCGCTCAGATGTGTACGGGCATAGCCGCTCCTCGGCAATGTCGTCAGCCAACATGGAGCATGGTGCTTCCACTAGTTCGTGGGAGGGGGCCCCCCTCCGGGAGGAGCCCCCGGGGCGTGTACAGCCCCGCCCTGACACGTGGCCGGCACGGTAGGGCTAGGAGAGGTGTATCTGGGCACCCGTGAGCCAAGCTGGGCTCACGAGGCCCTACCTCGAGGCGGGTTGCGCCTGGCTCGGGCCTTTATCATTGGTGTGTTCCTGCAGGGTTAGAATGCGAATGCTCTACGCCCTCAGTCCCTGCCTCGAGCGAGCTCAGCCCCCTTAGTATGACAGTCGCGATGCCGTGGGTCAAGGCCAGGGGGTGAGGGTTGGAGAGCCAGTAAGGGTCCATGAGTCGCGATGCTCAGGTACCCCCTTTTAACGTGCAAGTGCTTTGAATTAGGGCGGAGAGGCCCGCAACAGGTAGTAGGCAATAATTGCGCGAATCAGGTTAAGCGCGAAGGAGCAAATCCATCTAGATAGGTGCGGAGAAAGCACATGCCACTGGGTCCAGGCCCGAGTAGCTTGGGGATAATGCAGCCCGAGGGGCGCCCCCAACAAGGTAAGTAAAGAACATAAGAAAAAAGGATACATGCCGCAGGGACGGACCCACGCGGCCTGGGAATGATGCAGCCCGAGGGGCGCTCCCAGCTGAAAACGGAACTTGGAAAGGTGTCACCTGATATGGTTGGAGATGGCGGGATGTGGAGGTAGCGGATGACGCGTGATGAGGAAGCCGACCCTCACGAGCCCTCCTGCACTGAGCCTCGGGAGGCTCACGGGTACGGGGTTCCTCGAGAGCCATCTCCATCTCTGCCAGATCGCGCCGCTTGACCTCCTGAGCCTTGAGAGCGCACCTCGAGGGCGCCGGCGATGGGCGGCAACCGCGTTCGGCAGGCCGAAGGGCATGCGAACATAGCGTTGAGGCAGACCCTCGCAACGCCCCACGCGTGAGGGCCAGAGGCGCTCTTGAGACACGGCCTGGTTGAGCCCCGGTATGTAGATGCAGATCCAGAGCCCAGATCCTCGCCGGATGTGGGGCCACGGCAGCGGCAAGCGGCAGTACCAGCATGATTCTTGACTCCTGTAGCTCCTGAATGCTCCTCGCGATGAACTCTTGAGGGTTTGGCCCTCCTTGCCTCACACCTTCCTAAGGGAAACGTGCCTCGAAGCACGCCTCCAAGTGGTGCCCGAGCGCCTCCCTCGTATCCCCGGCTAGGTCGGTGGCTCGCCATGAAAGAGCCCCCGAGCCTCGCCTGAGGAGGGCGCCCGGCGCGCCTCCCTATGCGCCAGAGGGTGGCGCCCCTTGAACGGGCGCGGGTCCTGTTGCCACGCCTCTGGAGGTACCTACCCCATGAGGGCTTGGACCAGGCAAAGCCTTCTTCTTCTTAGGGATTACCTCGGGAAGTCTCTCGCTCCTGCGATCTGGGTCTTCAATTGGTGCGGCTTGTAAGGCACGCTCAAGAGAGCACACTGCATCCCTTTCCTCGCAAGGCACTGTGATAACTCCTCCGCTTCCCGGCATCTTGAGGACATTGTAGCCATGGTGAGTCACTGCCATGAATTTGGCCAAAGCTAGGTACCCGAGGATGGCATTGTATGGCAGGCAAATGTGGGCGACGTCGAAGTCGATGAGCTCGGTGCGGTAGTTGTCGCGTCGCCCGAAGGTGACGGGAAGGCGAACTTGCCCTATCGGGACGGTGGAGCCATCGGTGACTCCTGAGAAAGGCTTGGTCGGCTGAAGCTGTTCTTATGGCACTTGGAGATCGTTGAACGTCTCGGACAGATAAGACGTTGAGTCCAGCTCCATTGTCGATGAGGGTCCCGTGACTTGCATGTTGCCGATGGTAGTGAGAAAAGCATGGGTAGGACTCCGGCCGCTGTGCCAAGACTTGAGCTGATCCGCTGAGCTGAACGTGATAATGCACGACGACCACCTGAGAGGGCGTGTGGCTTTAGGCTTGGGGAGGACTGCATTCACCTCGCGAGCAAACTGCTTGAAGATGCGCTGAGAGGTTGGGGCCTGAGCGCCACCCAGGATGCAAGCGATCGCGCGCGGCTCCTGGAAGCCCCCAGCCCCCTTGTCCTGATGATTGTCTTCGTACCTCCTTGGCGGCTGTGGCAAAGGTGGGAGCGCTGCGTTGCCTTGAGGGCCATCCTCACGAGGCTGGTCCTGCCAGCGGTCCTCACGAGGTCTGTCACGCCATCCTTGGCGAGGGCCACGGTCTTACCAGCGTCCTACACCTCTTCCTCCTCCTCGGCCGTAGCCCCAATCATTGCGCTTGGGACGTCGGCCATTACGCCCTTCTCGCACGGCCCTGAGCTCCTGGCATTCATTGGTGTTGTGGGTGTGGAGGTCGTGGTACACGCAGTACCTGCTGCCTTTGGATGACTCGGGCTGATCCCTGCCTAGCTTGGTGTCCGTTCTGCCATGAGCACGGCAGCCCCCTTTGCGCCAAGGCCCTTGGCCTTGGGCTTCTTCTCTTCGGATCGGCAGCCGGAAGCTCGAGGAGGAGAGGCGCCCTTCCTCAGCCCCCGGCGCGCATTTGGTCGCCAAGTTGAACAGCTCCAGAGATGTGCACAAGTCTTCATGCATTGCTAACTCCTCCTTCATCTTGATGTCACTCACGCCATCGGAGAAGGCTGAGATGATGGCTTCCTCAGTCACCTTGGGGATTTTGAGGCGGGCGTTGTTGAAGCGCTGGATGTACTTCCGCAGGTCTCTCCGGCTGCCGCTTGATGCGGCGCATGTCGCTCACGGCCGGAGGCCGATCGCGAGTGCCTTGGAAGTTGGCGATGAGGCGGGTGTGCATCTCGTCCCAGGAGGAGATCGTGCTGGGGGCCAGGTTCAGGAGCTAGGTTCGGGCCCCGTCCTTGAGCGCCATGGGGAACCAATTCGCCATGACCTTTAAGCCCCCGTTGGCGGCTTCGATGCCCAGCTCGTAGAGCTGAAGGAACTCTGCGGGGTCGGCGGTGCCGTCGTAGTGAGGAGGCAGGTCTGGCTTGAACTTGCCGGGCCATGTGATGCTGCGTAGTTCGGCGGTGAAGGCGCGGCAGTCTGTAGTGGCCACCGAGGCTCTCTGCTGATGCATAGCTTGTTCTTGTGGATCCCCGCGCACCGCTGCTTGGAGCAGCGCGGGGTCTTGACGCGGTGTCGGGAGCGTGGCATGGCGCCTGGGTGCAGGGGAGCACGGTGCACCTCCTTGTGGACGAGGGACCTCCTGGCAGCTCCTTTCTTGTTCTTGGCGGCCGGACGGAGGGTCTCGCCCGGGGCCACACGCCTTGGAGCCAGGCGCCTTCTTGGGAAGGAGGTGGCGGGGCACCTCCGGCTCCCGGCCTCCCAGCGTGGGTGAAGGGCGAGGCAATGAGAGGGACGGCGGGAGCCCCTGCGGCGCTGCAGACGAGCTCGGGCGACGTCGAGCCACTCGAGACGCTGCCGATAGGGCGGTAGCGCAGGAGCTCGTTTTCACGCAATGAGCGCGGCTCGAGCCTCCATGGAGCGCGCTGTGCCAAGGGACGGCGAACCAGCAGGGCGAGCGAAGGAGTGGCGGTGCGGCCTTCTCGCCTCACCGATGGATGCAGGGATGAGGCCTGCTGCTCATTCCCCGCCGGGCCGGTGGCGGCGTTGGCGGCACGCGACGGGGAACGATGGGGGTGTCCGCCGAAGGGAGCCGTCATGACTGAAGCGGGCGCGAAAGCCCGGCGCGGCTGGCTCGGCGAAAGGCCACCATGGAAACGACGGAAGATCACACGCGACCAACAGAAGAGAGATTCCGGCGCACCCCTACCTGGCGTGCCAAATGTCGGATTTCGGGTTCCGTCTAACCCTTGAGGTTCGAACACTGAGGTGCGCGCGGAGATCTTTCCCCTACCAGCTCGCGCGTGAACGGATTACGAGGGATCTAAACTATGAATGATGAACAACATAAGGAACACGAGGTTTATACTGGTTCGGGCCACCGGTGTGGTGTAATACCCTACTCCAGTGTGTTGTGTGGTGGATTGCCTCAGGGGCTGAAGATGAACAGTACAAAGGAAGAACATCCTCGCGAGGGGCTGTTCTTGAGCTGGTGCGATGAACTGCTTGGGTGAGTCTAGTCGCTTCTCTCTCTCTCTCCGCTATGGCTCTATCAGATGCCTCTACTCTGTGGTGGCTAGCTCTATTTATAGAGGGTGGCCATGGACCTCTTCCCAAATAATGAGCAGGAAGGGCACCAACAATTGGCCATTTTGAAGGGGAACATCTAGTACACTTATCCTGACTAAAGTTGGTCTTCGGCTGCCAAAGGCTCTGACGGTGACACCGCCTTGGGCTCCACGATGACCTCCTTCCTGCCGCTCACTGGTCTTGTTCTTGTTGCAATCAAGTGGTAACCTTTGCTCGATGCCTTGGCTTGTGCTTGCCTCCTTTGCACCAAAGGGGAAATGAGGATGACCTGCATGGTGGCGCCCACCGGGTCTTGATCGTCATGGCTTGCATCACGGGGCACCCTCGTGAGGTACCCTCGCCTTGATCTCTCCGCCTCCTTGTGAGCCTCTGCCTCGACGAGGCTGCTCCGAGGAAGGTTCCTGTCGTCCCCCACGAGGCTTGGCCTCGCGAGGTCTTGAGCTTGAGCTGATGAAATCGGCCGCTACTGGGCCCCACTTGAGCCACACCTGCAGTGCAAGTCCTGGGACCCCTGCCCGTAACGCCGACACAACTATGAGCACCGCATACTCTAGTACAGATGTTGTCGATTACTCCACTAGTACTATTGGACAGGAGCTTAAAAAAAGTTACTATTGGACTGGCTATACATGGCGAAATCCTAGTAGGAAGAGCATGCATGAGAACAAGCACATTCACGTGGTTGAAAACAAATTGGAAACCATCTCGAGTACAAATCTAGGAGTATGTACGAATCTAACAATATTGATTGGGCGTTGTTGAATGTTGATACTTTATTTATCAAAGTAGAGATACTTTGACTACACATAAAACTTACATGTAAACTATAAAGGATAGGAGGGAGTATATTGTACGTTAAAAAACGAAACAAACATTAAATACCCTTTATATATGATTTGCGGAAGCTATGATCACCGGTTCAAAATTTTGAATCCGCCTTAGGTATCACACATGCCCCCACTCGCTCTCTCTCGATTTCATCTCGGGGTCCGGAGATTGATTGAAAGAGGACTAGGGTGGGTACAATACGTTCATTTCGCTTATGAACGTACAATATAATCCCTCTGATCCCCACAGACCCCCCCGGCGGGTCATTTCTATCATAGAAACATACCAAACCTTTATATCCTTGCATGTCTCGCAATTGATCTCTGAACATCAATCGATCTCGTCAACATGTGTCGGGGCATGAACCGAATGGAATGTCAAAACTAAGACATGAAGAGGCACGTAGTGGAGGCAAAGTGAAACTTTAAACGAACCGTTTGTTTGTATGCATGTCGGACAAATTACAAATAAACATTGGAAATACAAGCATGGTCTAGGCCCACAAGCGAATGAAACTCGACGGAATGTTCAAATGAGGCATGCGGGAGGATGGAATCGACCGGAGGGCGACATGATCGATGGAGAAGAGGGTTGGAGAGGAATGAGAAATAAGAAAACGCCACATGATTATACTTGAACGACTCAAATAAACAATAAGTTGTCTCACTTGGCCTACATACCGAAAAGGCCTAATGCGCAACGCTTAGCACCGACGCCGAATATGGCCGAAAAATGGGAAACCGACATGTGGGGGCACACCTGTCGGGACGACGTAGCACAAACTAGTCCAATGGAGGAGGCGGCCCACCACCACCTTCGCCAAGCAAGCGTTCATGTGGGTCGTGGGGCCAACAACATGGTGCAGCTCCAAAGCCTTTGCCTCTCGACACGGCGATCATGGGTGAGTGACACGCTCATCGTCGCTAGACACAGTCGGTTTTAGTGTGCCAAGGGTGGTGTTAGTGTCGTGGCACGACCAACAGTATGTTTGGTTTGTGCCCAAGGTTGCCCCATCAAAGCATTGGGTAGCCAAAATTTTGGTTGAGGTTTTGGTTGCCCATGATTTGGCCGACATCGGCAAGAAAAATGAACTAGAGTTGGGTAGAGTTCATTGGCATGCCAAAAAAATGGCAACCATCCAAACAAAGACCAATCTTTGGGTCATGACCAAAATTTTGGAAAGGTGCACTTTGGCCACAATCCAAAACACCCCAACACCCGGCCTGCCGAGGATGCATGGGGCACCGGACGCGTCCCACGGAGTGGTGTAGCGCTAATCGTGATCCTCACGACCGAGACCATGCCGGTCAGCCTTGTTTTTTCAATGACATGCGCCGATCGATGTGAGCAAAGGGCATCTCCAACGCTTGCCACGATCAGAATGACTACCCCGGACAATTAAAACCTTGTCCCTCGCGGCTGTCGCTACAGGCGCGTTTCAGCCGGGCGCCACCTGCCCGCATTCATGCCGTCCGTCCAGAGCGTTGTCAGTGAGGCTCGCGTTCGAGGAACCAACTCGGGCGACTTAATGACGACTAGGACGCTTGGCCTCACCGAATGCGCTTAATTAAAGCGGCAACGCCCAGCTAACCTCCACACCATAGCGCATCATCCTCCCACCGACACCACATCCGCCATGACCGCATAGCGCCGAACGCTCACGGCAGAGCTTGTCTTCGGGATGAAGCTCGAGGTCGCCGCCTCGCTCAAATCGCCAAGACAAGCGGTGGCCACGCTCAAGGCCGATGACGGGAGCACCGCCAGCCACCACGCATCCTACTTGCTACCGTCCAACGTCTGCATCGCTGAGGTCGTGGACTCCTCCGAGGATGAGTAGGGCATGGGAGGCGGCAGGGCATGGTGTGCCAACCGGCCGTCCATCTCCCGTGTTCTACTTTTTCCTCACGGAGACCAAGACCTTCACTTCACGGGCTTCAACCCCGCCTGCATATGGAGATCGTAGATGGAGGACGTCGGTCGCCGCCGTAGAATAGGTTTAGGGTCGGTTTCTTTTATTTTTCTGTCCTATAAAAGTTCGTAATGTAATGAAAATCTGCCATGTTTGCATTAATCTCGGCTGGTGTATATGAACTTTCACAATAATATAGTATATTGTAGGAGTATTTAGTAAGATGCCCGTGCATTGCACGGAAGATCAAGATCTTGTGGGAGAAAAGGATGAACAAGGGAAGGCCTTATCTGCAATTGCACATTCACGCATTTCACATCTTTCTACATCTACGGAACCTATGAAAGGGTTAACGTAAATTGTCTCTCTCTCTCTCCCTCCCGATTTTCATGGTGGTGGGCCCTCCTCCCCAATCTACAATCAACAGCTCACACGTTTCACATTATGTTAGTTACGAATCGGGACTATGTAGGTGTAGCATTACTCGTCCTAAATATCCCAACTAAGCCAACCTCCCAAAGATATCGCTGAAAAGACCCGCCGCTACCGCTTTTAGTCGGGATTACCGGATTACTAGTAGTAGTATCGATGGATCGCGCTAGCAACAAGTTTTTTGAGGGGCAAAGCACCTAGTTTAAAAGGAAAAAGACGGTACACTCACAGCACTTCGTCATGGGTCGCATTGCACCCCACACACGTTCGGTCCTGCACACGGCTCACGCAAACGGAACGCGCTTCGGCTTGCCTCTACAATGACATGTGGACTGCACTTGGAGAAACCGACCATGCGCCAAACTCCCCCCGCCCACCGCGCGAAAATCCTCCTCCCATCCAAAAATTCCCCAAATCCGAGATTCAACCGCCTCTTCGCCAACTAGCCAATAATATTCCCCAAACCCCCTCCCCACCGTCCCCTCCACTCCATTTGCTCGCCAAAGCCGCCTCCCCACCACGCCGACATCGGTGTCTTGTTCGTCGAGGGGACGCATGGCGATCCTCTCGCTCCCACAAGACGCCTCGTAGATCGCCGTCCTCTAGCTGCGGTACCACCACCGGGCGACGTTTTGTGGAGGCGCATATGGCGGTCGGCCGCCGCCACCGGGCGACGTTCGTGTGGAGACGCATGACAGCTTCTCCCACGGTATGCGATTCTAGACCGAGGCCCAAAGTGCATGTCGTGTAGCAATCAATGTTAGCCGATAGACGCCGTTAATCTCAATTTGCTTGCGAAGTAGTTTACAGTCAATATGCTCTGCTTAAGAAGCTTCCTTGTCCTTTTCTCCACTCAATCTGCTTAGCTGAGATGGCATGCCAAGGCCGATTAGTTGCTAAAATATCCTGCCATACATTTATTGTGACGTAGATTGCCATGGTCTAGTAGCCAATCTGTTAGGTGAAATAGCTCTACACCGTTTTATACTCGATCTTTGTTGCTGCGAGGGCCTTTGATAGTTTGATGGCTCTCATGCTTGGCCTCATTGATCATTGAAACAGCTCGCCATAATTTAGCACTCAAATATGTTTGCTAAATTAGCTCTACATATATTTCGTTACTTAGACCTGCCATAGCTTTAGACCTCGACCTAGGTATTTTCTTCTGGACTTCATAAAAAAGCATATATGTTTTTCCTGTAATATCTAGTAGAAGAACTAATTTGTATGTCTAACAAATGGACAGGACTTGGATAACTTCTTTCAAGATTCTCTCACGCATATGTCGAGGGGTTGAAAACTCATGAACTTTATCAGAGCTGAGTACGGTGGTCCGAAATCAGATGTGCTCTGCCCGTGTAGCAGTTGTATGAATTCAGTTACAAGACCCCAGTCAACTGTGCAAAATCATCTACACTTGTATGGGATGTTGTAGGACCTTGAAGTATGTCTAGAGGGGGGGTGATTAGACTACTTGACCAATAAAAACTTAACCTTTTCCCAATTTTATAGTTTGGCAGATTTTAGCTATTTTAGGACAAGTCAAGCAATCATCACACAATTCAAGCAAGCATGCAAAGAGTGTATAGGCAGCGGAAATTAAAGCATGCAACTTGCAAGAAAGTAAAGGGAAGGGTTTGGAGGATTCAAACGCAATTGAAGACATGGATGTTTTTGGCGTGGTTCCGATAGGTGGTGCTATCGTACATCCACGTTGATGGAGACTTCAACCCATTTAAGGGTAACGGCCATGAGTCCACGGAGGGCTCCACCCCACTAAGGGTCCAATGGGAAGCAACCTTGTCTATCCCACTATGGCCGCCGCCACGAAGGACTTGCCTCACTAGCGGTAGATCTTCACTAAGCAGGCGATCTCCTTGCCCTTAAAAACTCCTTAGTTCAACTCCACAATCTTGTCTGAGGCTCCCAAGTGACACCTAGCCAATCTAGGAGACACCACTCTCCAAGAAGTAACAAATGGTGCGCTGATGATGAACTCCTTGCTCTTGTGCTTCAAATGATAGTCTCCCCAACACTCAACTCTCTCTCATAGGATTTGGATCTGGTGGAAAGAGGGTTTGAGTGGAAAGCAACTTCAGGAAGGCTAGAGATCAAGATTCATATGGTAGGAATGGAATATCTTGGCCTCAACACATGAGTAGGTGGTTCTCTCTCTAAATGGTAAGTTGGAAGTGTAGGTTCGTTCGATGGCTCTCTCTCCACGAATGAAGAGGAGGTGGAGGGGTATATAGCCTCCACACAAAATCTAACCATTACACACAATTTACCAAACGCGGTGGGACCGAATCGTTAAACTCGGTCGGACCGATTTAGTAAACCTAGTGACCGTTAGTGATTTTTGGTGGGACTGACATGCATCTCGGTGAGACCGATTCGGTTAGGGTTAGGGCATAACGTAATCTCGGTGAGACCGATTACACAAACTTGGTGAGACCGGTTTGGTAATAAGCTTTCCAGAGAGTTGGTCAGGTAAACTCGATGGGACCAATTTGCTCTTTTCGGTGAGACCGAAATGTTACAAAAAGGAAACAGAGAGTTTACATTGCAATCTCGGTGGGACCGATCGCTCACTTGCTAGACCGAAACGTTACGAAGGGAAACAGAGAGATTGTAACCCCATCTCGGTGAGACCGAGATCCCTATCAAGAAGACCGATTTGCTTAGGGTTTGTGGCGTTGGCTATGACTTTTGGAATCGGTGGCGCCGGATAGAAAGAATCGGTGAGACCGATTTTGGCTTTAGGTTTAGGTCATTTGTGGATGTGGGAAAGTAGTTGAGGGTTTTGGAGCATATCACTAAGCACATGAAGAAAGAGGCTCATTAAGCAACACCTCATCCCTTCTTGATAGTATTGGCTTTTCCTATAGACTCAATGTGATCTTGGATCACTAAAATGTAAAATGAAGAGTCTTGAGCATTTGAGCTTGAGTCAATCCTTTGTCCTTAGTATTTCGAGGGATCCACTTTCATCATACATGCCATGCCATTCATTGAGCTTTCCTGAAACAATAGTCTTGGAATAGCATTAGCTCAATGAGCTATATGTTGTTATGAATTACCAAAACCACCTAGGGATAGTTGCACTTTCAGATGTCGGTCACATATACTAGGTGGGTTCATCATGGTGAAGCTGTGAATGTCAATGTTATTGACTACGTGGAAGCAGCAGATCACCATCTTGATCTGCCTGATGCTCGTGTGGAAGAGGAGGAGGAGGAGGTGGTGGCGTGAGCGGTGAGTTTGACCAACATTGAAACAATGCTACGAAATGCTCATGCATTCCGTGAACTTTCACCTGCAGAAGAAAAACGGTGGGCCCGCATGTTGGAACAATGCAACGTGGCTGTCACCCCAGGAAATAAGCTGTTTTTATTCTCAACTATGGTCACCTTTCTTCACGTGAAGACATCTGAGCAGATGACCAACAAATCATTCGATGCGATGTTGGCTGCTTCCGCAGCTTTCCCCAGATCAAGGCCTCGAGCTGCCACACACCTACAAAGAAATGAAGAATTTCCTTCGTGCGATTTGGAATTGGATATGATATGATCCATGTTTGTAAGAATAATTGTGTTCTGTTCCGAAAAGATTATGCCAACTTAAGTGAATGCCCGAAATGCAAATCATCAAGATGGAAACATGGCGATGCTGTGAAGAGGATTCCTCATAATGTTCTGAGACATTTTCCAATTACACCAAGATTGCAGAGGTTGTTTCATGATGCTGAAACAAGAGAGGATGTACTGTGGCATTCTAGGAACCAGGAGTACAGAGATTAGAATGTAATGAGCCATCCATCACATGGTAGTGAGTGGAAAAGCCTCAATCAGAAACATGAAAAGTTTGCTGCTGACCTGAGAAACATTAGACTTGGCTTAGCTTCAGATGGATTTAACCCATTTGGCCACCAGAGCGCCACATATAGCATGTGGCCAGTGCTTGTTATCCCTTACAACATGCATCCAAATGTCTGCACCAAAGAATCAAACTACATGATGGCCTTGCTCATCCCAGGTCCAAAAAGTCATGGAAAGGATTTTGATTTGTTCATGGAGCCTCTTGTGGAGGAACTTCAAACGCTTTGGAGGGGTGTTCTCACTCAAGACCTATATAACAGCCCGCCAACTGATTTCTTTCTGCGTGCTATTATAATTTGGTGCATCCATGATTATCCGGCTTTGGGCACTATGTCGTATGAACGACACATGGTTACAATGCATGTGTTCATTGTGACAGAATCATTACCGTCATCGCAATACTTAGCAAGATCTGTTACATTGGACACTGCCGTTTCCTTGCCAAGGACAAGCCGCATCCTAGAAAATACCGAAGACATGTGTTCAATGGAAAGCATGAAAACTGTGATGCGCCAAAGAGGCTCACCGCCGATGAGTTGCAAGTGGAATTAGAGACGGTCAGGCATATTACACCAGGAAACCATCCTAATAATGGTAGCGGGAAAAGGAAGCGTGGCAGGGCAGAAGAGAGATTATTGTTTACCCGCAGGTCCACTTTGTGGGACTTGGAATATTGGAAAGATTTGGATCATGGGCATAATCTTGATGTGATGCACATCGAGAAAAATATATGTGACAAAGATTATCGGCACACTTCTTAATATTGAAGGCAAGACGAAAGATACCTTAAAATCTAGTATTGATTTGACATACCTGGGTATCAGACATGATTTGCAGGTGCAAGATGAAGGTAAACCACGGGATATGGCACCAGCTATGTACACCTTGGACAAGGTAAAAAGAAAAGAATTCTGCGAGGTCCTGTCACGTGTGAGATTCCCACATGGATTTGCTTCCAACCCTGAAAGGAGAGTCAGTGCAGATGGAAACAAGGTACAAGGATTGAAAACTCATGACTGCCACGTCCTACTTCAAAGGGTTTTACCTGTTATCCTTAGAGGATTGGGCTGCCCTAACTTACACAGAGGAGTTGCAGAGTTGGGACAATTCTTCAGGGAACTCTGCGAGAGAAATATCAGATAGATGCTTTGGAGCGCCTTAGAGACATGATACCAACTATCCTATGCGACCTTGAGAAGATATATCCTCCAAATTCTCTTTGATGTGATGGTGCATTTGGTTGTTCATCTACGATGAGGCACTACTTAGAGGTCCAAGACAAGATGGCTAGATGTACCCTATTGAAAGGCGGCTAGGCACTTTCAAGGGCTATGTTAGGAACAGAGCTAGACACGAGGGTTCCATTGCAGAGGCCTACATTGCTACGTGAGCGTTGACATTCTGCTCAAAATACATTGAAACAAATTGATCAGCTTAGCAAAGAGGTGGATGAAGACAATCCGGGCTCAATGTTTTCGATTATTCTATTCGAAAGTTACGTGGAAGAGTCGACAAGAGGACAAACCTAAAGATTTGGACAAAATGGTTTGGTTTGTGTTGAATAACTGTCCTGAGATACTACCTTATATCAAGTAAGTGCTAAGTATTGCAGCTTATACATCGTAATCTACTAAACTTGCAGCACATTCTTATATATTTAGATGTTTGACGCGATCACTATGTTGAGCAGCATCTACAAAAAGGACATACTGCCGCAAAATCCAAGAAACATTGACAAACTGGTTATGGCAGGACTTGCGAAATGGTTCAAGAGCCATGTAAGCTTTTGAATTGCACTGCCAGTTTTTTTTAATATATTGAGTACATAAGATGACCAGCTTGTCTATTTTCTAACCACAGGTTAAGAAGACGCGCGAGGATGGGTAGGCAGTTGATGATGCCCTTTAGTCACTAGCAATGGGTCCTGATACTCGGGTAACACATTATGAATCTTGCATTGTTGGAGATGTGCGCTACAACACCCTTGCACGAGACGAAGGCAGGAAGACACAAACAAGGCCATCATGAGCACGGATATGTATGACAAAGAGATAATCAAAATGTATGCTAACATAACAAACATTGTTTAGTTGCAGTATATCTCTAGTTTCGAGGATCATCGGTGTGTGTGGTTCACAGTCATGCCATTGGTATAACCTGTTTTCCAGATCGCAAAACCCAGCTGATGATTATTTCAAATCCATCAATGTCAAGGCGGCGTACTGCACTAACGAGCCTTTTATTTTGGCAAATCAAGCAACACATATTTTTTTTCTTGGAAGACACATTTGCACGTGTAGCGATGACCGGAGAGTATTGCAAAGGTTTGAGCAGAGGAATTCGCTTAATGAAGTTGCACAACAAGATGATGCTTACACTACTCCTGATGTACAAGATAAGACAGATGTTCCTAATATCTTTGAGAACCATCACGTCAATGACGCCGGTGAAAAGATTGCCTGTCGTGCTGTGGACATACAAGAGTTGATCAAGAAGAAGCCAACGTTCGAGGTCGTTGAGGACGAAGAAGAAGATGACACCATGGGGAATTCCGATTCAAACTGATACACATGGCGAAGATGTTGACGCTGCTGCTGCGGATGATGATTACATTGCTTTTGTCGTATTTGCTTGTCAGAAGATGTTTTTATCTACTATGTGAAATTGTGTTTGCCATGACAACTCGAAACCCGATGAACATGTTGTTTAGTATTTTCCGTGAGAACATCACTTGTTATGTATGCTGATTTGTGTTTGGTGATTGTATGACTAATTTGAAACATGATGACATTGTTGTTTAGTTGTACTCATATTTGGCTGTGAAACTTGAATTTGATGACATAGTTTGTTGTTGGACTGCAATTTTCTCGACGTCTTCGAATGAGAACAAAGTTGACCCGACAGGGCCTCTACTAATTTATTTATTTATTACCAAAAGGGCCTCTGCTATTTATTTATTTATGAGAAAAAGGGGATACCCCCTGATTTCCGTTTATAGAAATCATTAAATGTTCACAACACTACGCCCAACCTGCTACACAGGTTTCATTCATTACTAGTTTCAAAGAAAGATCTCATGTCATAGCCAATTGAATACATCACGAAAAGCTACATACATCGCAAATAAAGAGACAATCATCCTACCGAGCACATCGATTTTGCCCATTATCTTCACAAGCTCTTTCATCTCCTCATTCTTTGTCAAGGCCGTTCAAATTTCTTGTTGCTTGGCCAAGATCGAGGAATCTGCATCTTTAACCTTCTCGCTCGTGATCTTCCTCTCTTCTACCGCTCCTTCGCCATTTGTCCAACACCCCAACTCTGCTGGTATTGGGATTCCTCGGCTAACCAAATAATCAGCGAAGTTGCACTCCCCACATCAGCAACTTTCCGAAAATACAAATCACACGAATCTTCCCTTTTACGCATTTAATCAAATTGGAAGATCATCAACCAAACTATTAAAAAATCAGCAACTGAAAGCAGCAGTAACAACACTTAAACATATTATTACCCCATGATTCGGGAATTTGTAGAAGACTTGGCCAGGTTGAGGATTGTGGTTGAGACGTGATGGATGACTCTGCGTGCGTTATGCAAAGAAGGGCACCTATTAACGAGCAGCGTGAGTTGCGATGAGCAAACCGGTCATGCAGCGTCCCGGCGGGGTGTGATGAGACCCATAGGCGATGGTACGGATGGAGACTTGGCGCGATATTTGGTTGTTACTGTCAAGAGCAGTGGACGAGCAGCCAATGGACATGGTTGTCTGCCGGAAGATTCTGATGCTAGGCAGAGTAAGTAGAGAAGAGGAGAAGCGAACGTTGGATATGTCAGTTTCATTACTTGCAGAGTAACATAGCACCATATATAGTCATAGTCTAGGTTTGGATTCGAACCAGCTACAGGAGCATGTCTCTCTTTTTCTAAAACTCAGCAACGTCTCTTTACTGGTACACTAGCTTGTTCTCAGACGCCTTCTCAAGTCTTTGATTCCTCCACCGACATCCGGGACCTACCGTATGGGCCTCAGATTTTGCAAAAAACGTGCTCTACCGGCAGGTGGACCCACCAACTATCTTCGCACGCAAGGAAGTGCCTCCTTATTATGCATAAAATGAATACTCCCCGCCAAATTGAACCCAAAGATAGTGGGAGGCTGACTTGTGGGCCTACCAAATTGACGGGGATGGAGGGCTTTGTCAACTTAGTCAATATGAACGATACTAGCTCTAGTTACCATACGATGTTCATCCAACGGCAGTAGTGCTTCTTCAACCTCTAGTCTTC
Source organism: Aegilops bicornis (assembly GCA_021605145.1). Lineage (NCBI taxonomy): Eukaryota > Viridiplantae > Streptophyta > Magnoliopsida > Poales > Poaceae > Aegilops > Aegilops bicornis. The sequence goes on along the minus strand of CM038670.1, from coordinate 572,347,428 downwards.
TTGCTCCAGCTGCCCAAACCAATACCGGTCGTGTTGCTGCGTGCTCCCGCCTCCCGTGGGTCGGGCTATGATGTCGCTGGAGGCCTCACCGCCTCTACTACTCCCACCACTGGCCGTGTCATCCCTCTACTCACCCACACCCCTATTATTCTCATGCGACGGTAGCCTCACACCATAGCCAAACCAGTGAACCCTCAGATTCTCTTGGCGTGGGCATCCACCGTCGCGTTTTCCCCGACCGCGTCGTCCCTTCCTAGGCCTCGCCATTGCCCACCGCCTTTGGTGCTCTCTTGCGGCATGGTCTATGTGGTCAACGACCGACTTCCATCGGAAGAGTATCAGACGATGGAGAGGCCGATACCGGGTCCATGGCCGCAATGGGTCCATAGCCACGTACCCCGCTTTTTTTTTGTGATTTGCCAAGTAAGTCCCATTGGCATGCCTGTTGGGCTGCAAATCTTTCAAGACAAGGAGAGCTTCATTCGGCTGGCCGAGAGAATGGCCTACCAGTAATGAGAGATGGGTTGTACATTTTTAAAACACGTCAAACCGGCAATTAGTTTCAAATTTCTTTTTTTCATTTCAAGATTTAAAATTGCATTGATTTTTATGCGTGGACAATTTGTTGGATTTCATATTGATATACATTTATTTTTAAAATCAATTTGAATGTGACTCGAAATTTTGGGATTAAAAACGTTCGGATCAAGACCGAAATATGCAAAATTTCGTATAATTTTTAACCGTGGCCACAATATGGATTGTAATGCTAACAAAAGAATATGTGCTCCAAAAATCCTTAAGAATTAGCAAATGGGCTGTAAATTATTAGAAATAATGGCAGATGGGATGTATGCTGTTTTCCATGATTTGAGGCTTTCCTAAAAAAGGTTCACGACAGCAAAGGATCATGGATTTCCATCCAACGGCCGTCGTGCTTCTTCAATCTCTGCTCTTCCTGCTCCACCGCTCAAACAAGCTTCTCGCGGGACTACCTGCTTCCCTCCTCCCCATGGCCGGTTGTGCTACCGCTTGGCCGCCTCACCGCCCCACCGCATCTCCATCGCTGGCCTAGCAATCCCTCTACTCTCCCACACCTCGCCGCTTTTTCTTCGGGCGACGGCAGACAAACCAAGTAAACCCTCAGACAGTCATACTCCCCTCCGCTGTGGGAAACAACTGCCGAGTCTTCCCTCGGCTCCTGTCGCTCCCTTCCTAGGCCTCGCCGTCCACCGCCCACCGCCTGGTGCTTCTCGGGCGCTTGGTCAATATGGTCAACGACCGACATGCATCTGGCGGATCAGACGTGGAGAGGCTGACAGCTGGGTCCACGGCCGCACGCAAGGAAATGCATCCTTATTACGCGCAAAATAATGAATCCTCCACCTGACATCTAGGACCCACTGGAAGGGCCTCCGTATTTTGTGAAAAAAACTTTACCGCCGCTGATAGCTCGAACCCACCAGCTATATCTTCGCACGCAAGGAAGTGCCTCCTTATTACGCACAAAAAAATGAATACCCCCCTGCTAGCTGGGACCCAGTATAGTGGCAGGCTGACTTGTGGGCCTACTAAGTTGACGGGGACGGAGGGCTTTGTCAACTTAGTCAATATGCACGATTCTAGCTCCAAAGGACTACATCGATGTCCATCCAACAGCCGCAGCTAGGCTTCTTCAACCTCTCGTCTTCTTGCTCCAAATTACCAAACCAGTGGCGGTCGTGCCTCGTGCTCGCCTCCCGTGGCAGCTGCGATGCGGCGGAGGCCTCACCGCCCCTACTACTCCCACCATCGGCCAAAGCCATCCCTCTACTCACCCACATCCCCTCATATTCTCGGGACGACGGCAGCCTCACACCGCAGTCAACCAATGAACCCTCATACTCCTCTCACGCATGGGCATCCACCGCCGCTGCCTTCCCCGGCTCCGCGTCATCTTCTTCTAGGCTCCTCGCCGCCCATCACGTTGGTGCTCTCGGCGCGGCGTGGTCAATGTGGTCAACGACCGACTTCCATCGGAAGAGTAATGTACGTGGAGAGGCTGATAGCTGGGTCCACGGCAGCCGCAAGGAAGTGCCTCCTTATTACGCGCAAAATAATTATTCCTGCACCTGACAGCGGGGAACCATCGGACGGGCCACCGTATTTCGAGAAACAAACGTTTCCCTCCTGACAGCTGGGACCCACCAGATACATCTTCGCACGCAAGGAAGTGCGTCCGGGCAAAAAAAAAAGATTCGCCCCCCTGACTGCTGGGACCCACCAGCTATATCTTCGCACGCAAGGAAGTGCCTGACATTCGGGACCCACTCTGGTCAAGCGCGACGAAGCGTCAGCTATTCTCGGGTCACGATTTAACGTACGTACATCTTGGGTCAATGTAGAGCGCCGACGCGTCGTAGTAGAGGCGCCGCATGTACCATGTACACGTACGCATAACGGCCAGCAGTAAGAAAGAAAATCGGCCACGCACGCATACGCGGGCGGGGTCTCGAACGCCATCACAGCATACCGCACGGCCGTGGCTCGTACATGGCTGGGTAGGAACGGAGAAACTGCGTCGTCATCGTGTTCATGGGGAGGCAACGGAATGCGTCGTGTTCATCGGGAGGCAACGGAACGCGTGGGAGCCAACCGGCTTGGACGGAACAGCCGATGGAAATGAGGCCTGGCGTACCGCAGAACGGAGGAAACAGCCTTGTGTTCGACCGGCCACGTTCGAAACGGGATCCTGTTCATCGGGAGGGGTCTGGTGTACCGCAAAACGGAGGAAACGGACCTCCTACGGTCGAAACGGGGGTCCTGTTGATCGGGAGGGGTGTGGCGTACCGCAAAACGGAGGAAACAGACTTGTGTTGGAGTGCTACGGTCGAAACGGGGGTCCTGTTCATCGGGAGGGGTGTGGCGTACCGCAAAACGGGACTCCACGGGATACTGTTCATCTCCACCGTCGACCCCCTCCAGCCTCCACGGCCTCATCGCTCATCCATCCATCGTCGACCTCCTCCAGCCTCCACCGCGATCGCTCATCCACGGGCTCCTGTTCATCCAGCCTCCACCGCTGGCTTACTCCACCGGCCATCGCTCAACCAGCCCTCTCCATGGGTCCTGTTCAACGACCCCTCCACGGGCTACCTGTTCATCCACCCCTCCACCGCCCACTGCTCATCCAGCCTCCACGGGTCCCTGTTCATCCAGCCCCAACCGGCTCGACCGATCGGGGTCCTGTTTCATCCAGAGGCAACACCACGGGTCCCTGTTCATCCACCCCCACCGAGAACTGCTCATCTAAACCCCCCAAAGAACGCCAATCGCTCATCCAGAGGCAACACCACGGGTCCTGTTCATCCACCCCCACCGAATTGTTCATCCAAACCCCCCCAAAGAACACTCACCGCTCATCCAGAGGCAGATCGATCGGTTTCAGTTAGCGCAGAGCGAAGCGAATCTCTCGATCAGTTCGCCATTAACAGCCATCGATCGATCGCCGGGTTCAAGAACGCATAGTTCGCAGTGCAATCGCTTGGGTTCAGCTAGAGCCCAACGCCGCCTGGTTCGCTTAGAGCCCAACGCCTCGCCGGGTTCAAGTAGAGCCCAACGCCACACCCATGCGCTGCGGCGTGTACGAGAGAAACGCGCATCGCTTCGCCCCGACGACGACCCACCGTAACCGGGAACACCCTGATATTTTCCTCGCCCTCGCTTCTACCATGGTTTTTTTCCGTCATAGACGGCCCAAAGAATGTCATGCAGCTGCATCTCCGGCCCGCCCAGGACGAAAATCCCATTTTCTGTCATGATTTTTTTTGTCATAGAAGTAGGACCCCACCACATCTATGATGATACCGGGTTTTGTAACAATTATCATCATAGAACTGTCATAAGTATGACAGAAAAAATTTCGTTCGGCCCAAAATGTCACGGATGTGTCTTTTTTTAGTGCTATCTCCTCACCTTGCTTCCCTTGTCGAAGATGCATGTGTGATATGTTTGCATAAGACACACACGCCTTTTCTCTACTTTTATCATGTGTTGTCCATGTCTCTTTCACACACGCACGCACACCTTTTTCACTCACTCTTTATATTTCACTCTCTCTCTCTCTCTCTCTCTCTAGTTAGGGACTCTCTCACGTCCATAAGCATATGGATGTTTTGAAAAGTTAATCCTCAGAAAAGTTTGACCAGGTATATGTGGAGAAAAACATTTACATCTGGAATGATCATTAGATTCATCACAACATGTACTTACTTCATACTATCATTTATCTTTGGTATTATAGATATAAGTAATTTCATTATAAACTTGGTCAAAGTTTCAAAAGTTTGACTTTAAAAAAAATGTTGGCACTACATTATCGAACAGAGGGAGTAGCTCTTTCTCTCTCTCTGGTATCTCTCACGGGCCTCCCCTCTCACTCAAACTCTCTATACCGACGGATTATATGCTCACTGTATCAGTGTATAGCTCCATATATTGTTTAGTTGATCGGTCAACTAGTCCACATGCTGCCTTGTCAGCTCGTGTTCTCTATCTTCGTGTGCTGGCCCATGTGGCAGTGGGTGAAAATAAGTAAACTAGAGGCCCATCTCGACACGCCATGAAGTAAACAAAGTTGAAACCACTGAGGTAGCACCCGCACGCTAGTAAATTGAGGGCGATTGAGGACACACTTCTTCCGTGTGAAGGACGACTACAAGACAATTCACCATCACAAGGGCGGTTGAGAAGGACGACTTAAGCACACCCAAAGAAAGCCAGACACAACACACACCAGACACGTGTACACCAGCCTCACCGGTTGAGATGGACGGCGAGGCAGCCAACAAGCAGAGGCGGCTCGAGCCAAAACCGCATCCATGAGCCCTGGACTTCATCAGCAGCCTCCCCGACGACATGCTGCTCGTCATCATCGGGCCTCCTCCCACCAAATTTGCCGTGCGGACCGCCTTCTACTCTCCCAAGAAGGCACCTCCGGGCGCGTCCCCTCAACCTCATCAGGAACAGCTGCCCCTGCGATGGGGATTGCAAACGCATGGCCGCAGTCTCAAAGATCCTTTCATCGCACCCTGGGCCAGCAAGACGCCTTGACATCCGCATGTTCAGTACCAACTGCAAGGTCCAAGCCAAGTTCGACGAGTGGTACTTATCCCCTGCCCTAGATCAGCTCGAGGAGCTCAGCTTTGAAGCTGGACGATGTCGCTCTCTGCCGCTGTCCGCGCTACGCCTCACGCCAATGCTGCGCCGCGCCAACTTCAGCTCCTGCTATCTTCCCTAGATTAATGCCGGGCCCGCCCTTCTTCTGCCTCAACTCAAGCAGCTCGACCTCTTCGACGTTGGCATCTCGAAGCAGGCTATGGAGCACCTGCTCCACAGGTGCATCTTGCGCTCGAAAGTACCTTCTGCCTTGAGTAGATCCACGGGTTCATTAGCCTTCACATCGCCTTGACAAATCTCCGATGGATATATGTGTCTTGCTGCCCCGCAACAAGACATCAATTGGGAAGAGATCACTCCACTTGTTCCACGTTATGGTCATTGAGAATGCGCCTTTCCTTGAGAGATTGATTGTATCTGATCTAGAAGGTCCAACAATAATCAGGGTCATTGATGCGCCAAAATTGACAGCGTTGGTGTCTTCGTCTGCCAAATTCTCCGAACTCTTTATTGGATCCATAATCGTTCGGGTACAACACTCATATTCTTCTCCATCTTCTTGAAATTCACATTTGTAAATTTCTTCTTGATGTATTTACGACCGTCTTCCGTAAAAATGATTCCCACAAGCTTGACCCATTTATGCAATACGGAAGATCTTGGCAATAAAATCTATCGGCCCCAATCTGGATCAAGTTGTTGGATTCCTGACATGCTTTTCGTGCACAGAGAAGCTACTCATCATGGTGAAACTTCTTTCCTATTAGTAAACGGTAATCACAACGTAGCTCAATTTTTTTGTAATTTTCATACGATGACAAGTGTAGTGTTCAAAACTGCATCTACGCACTGCAACGAAAGAAATGTTTTTAGTATTTTTTCTCTCGTGATCACCTACATCATTTTTTTGTTATACTACTATAGTAGCCTAGGCTAGTCATAGTGGAAAGTAACTTAGACTAGTATCTCTATGGTTACCCTAAGAGCAAGTACTACCTCCTCGTCTGGTTTACTCTTCCTATTTTATAGTATCAAGAATTTGACCATAGATTTAACTAACAAAATGTTAATGCATGTCACTAAAAATTATATCGTTGGATTCAGTATTTGAACATAATTTCAAATGGTATAATTTTGGTGACATGCATTGGCATTTTCTTAGGTAAATCTATGGTCAAAAATTTTACACTAAATACGAGGTAGTACAAAAGTGGGCTATAACGGCCTCCACTATGTAGGCCAAAACACGTACAAATTCACTTGTGATGCATTTGGCATCGATGCCCTCCATTGCTCACCGGTGCCCCAACTGGATCACCTACTTTGCTCGGTGCCAAATTAATCACAAGAATGAAAAACACTTATGGGAAAGAGAGAGAGAGAACCGAGGCAATAAAAAACACTTGTTTGGGAGAGTGAGAGGCTGGTGTAGTTGGTTTGATTGATTTGTTTATACATGTGGGTCCGTAGTGCAGCTGGTGCCAACTCTCTCACATCGCGAGAGCGTATTAAAATCTTTTGATTTGACATCGATGCATATTATGTGGCATACTTTTGAGAAATATGGCATCGGCCAAATAGTGGAAGGCAACAAATGCCCAAGCTCTTCACGTGCTTCTAGGTAAATGAGATGAGAGAGAGAGAGAGAGAGAGAGAGAGAGTGAAAATATATCCCTAGCCAACCAACCCTATGTATGAGCGAATGATATTGGTACCTCTTGATGACACGGCAATCTTATACATCCAATCGCTCTAATATGTTCTCTTCTTTGCGTATAAAAAAGACCCAAAGTGAAAAAATGTTGCACTATAACAATCTCATCGAATGCCTTGATCTCCATCTTACGTAAATTGATTTGATCGACTACCGACGCGGCACATCTGAGATTAAATTGGCTGTGTTCTTTGTTCTGGAGGCAAGTGTGCTCAAGGTAATGAGGTTTGGCGTTCTTTGGCACAACAATGAATGGCGTGCTGATCACCGCAAGCGTCTAAGCCTAAATGACAAAGTCTCCGCATAAGCTGAATTTGTTTTTGAAACATCAAGCGGCCAGAGACTCGAAATTTATTTGCCCATTAGTGACTTGTCAGGGTGGTGGATTTTAGTTTGTACGATAATGTTGCATCCACCTAAAGTAAAGAAAGTTCTTACGTAAACTTCCTAGATTCCCTCTTCGTAGGTGCAAAGATTACTCCTAACATTAGTAATATCGGTTTGAAACTTGTAATATTGCCATGTCCTATTCCCCGCTTTCAAAATCCTACAAATCAAAGAAGAGGTCCTGAGTTGGTGATGATGTTGTGCCCGCCATCTTTCACCAATAGCCGTCGGATCTAGATCCATTAACATACAAAACCAAACTTCTCCAGTTTTGCAAAAAGATGCCCGCACTTGTTCCCTATTTACAAACAACTCCTTGTCTCTCACAATCAGCCTTATTTTCTCGCCACCACATCTAGAAGGCCATGGAAAAATCTGGCGCGATGTCCGCTGCCGGCGCCGTCCACCCCCAATCTTGGTGTTCCGTGAAATGAACGGGCATCTACGCACGGGAAATTATGTCGAACACTATTAGTTGTAAGGTGCTAGCTTTTATAGCCATGATGATAGTGACTACGACGGTGAGGCCGACTATGTTATGTCGAACATAAAGCACCTATACTCAGGTGTCATCTCCAAATAGCGGGTCTTGTCACTTCACCGCGTATTTAGCAAAGACATAATAATTTGACAAACGGGTAGTAAAGTGCTACTACATTGGTAGTACTACTACTAGTACTAGCACCACCGTCTGGATTTAGTAGTACTACCATGTCCATCTCAGATTTAGTATTTGACTAGCAATATCTAGTAATGCATGTCACAAAAACAAAAATGTACTACTCCTCTCAGAATAAATACATGGTGTATTGTTTTATTCCTTCCCAGATGGCTCAAATCTGAAGTCTCATCAATCAGACTACTATTGTACTCCACTCGAGCGCTTCAACTTTGTAAGCTACCAACAAAAAATTGCAATCAAAAACTACTATTGTACTCCCTCCATCGGGTGCATTAGTCACGTTATGAAAACCAAATAGTAATCCCCAAAACTTTTAGGCGCGGTGCATTAACTACCCACCTCGCTCCCCTGTTTTTGCCACGAAAAAGAAATCACCCAATCTGAGACATGGGGTGCGAGTGCATCCAATGACTTGAGACTACTCCCTCCGTCTAGGTGTATGACTAGCCACAATGAAGAGTAACATACACTAGTAACATACACATATCCCTAAACTATGTTACTACCTTTCATAGTGTGTAGTAGTAACATAAGTATGGTAACATGCAAAGCCTCATTTATTAGGATATAGACTCATATTGCATTGGGACATGTGATGTTATAGTAACTAGCTAAGTTACTCAAACTACCTCTCTCCTCATTAACTCATTGCCACATAAGCAAATTTGTTGAGTTGGGCTCGATGTTAGGGCATCTCCAATAGATTGTATGTTAACTTGTTGGTAAAATATGCCATGTCATCAACCAACACCTTAACATACAACAACTCCAATGGATTGTATCTAGTTTGCCCAATAGATTGTGAGATAATAAATAAGGTGCTCTCTCATTCTACATTGGAGCTTGTGCAAGGGGTGTTGGTTCATGTACATACAACCTTTCTCTCTTCCCTCATTTATTGTATGACACATCATCAAAAAATCCTATGTGGCAAAGTCTACCAACAACTATCTTACAACCATTGGATATGCCCTTACTGCTGAAGTTACTCCCACTGTGGCTAGTCTAAGTCATCTTAGAGAAAGTAAAAAAGAGGAGTGGGCTCTCATGCAAGAGCCTCTATATGTGGATTCCTAGGCCGATATACAATAAATATGAAGAAAGAGAGAGAAGATGAGAAAAAGTAGTACTCTTATAGCCAGCCTTATAGCTAACCTTATTGTATGAGTGGCTACAAGTGATGGCTCTATATGACATAGCAACATCATATAGCCACCAGCTGGCTATACTATTAGAGCATGGTTAATAGTATAGCCAACTGCTGGCTATATGGTCTTGCCACATCATTTATAGCCAACCTTATAGCCAACAAGTACAATAGTTACATATAAATATGTACTACTTTTTTGATACATGTCCCACCTCCCTCTGTCACAACATGCCTAGGAGCACGCGTGTTGCAGCTCTTTGCCGCTAATCAGAGCTTCCAGCTTCCTCTTCTCTCCTCCTCTCTCTCCTCCAACTCATCCAAAATATAATATTTAAAGGCTTACAGCCCGCCTACGTCATCCTATTGTACTTGCTCTAACCATGCTCTTTTTGCTAATTAATAGGATTATATGCAGTGAACTAACCACTGCATGTCATGTTTGGTAGTCTCAAGTCATTGAAAGCATGCATGGCCCACATCTCTCATAGGTTGATATGTCACGAAATAAGAAATGAGGAGGGAGTTAATGTACCATGCCTAAGTGTTTTGGGACGGAGGGGGACGCAGCTTCATTGACTTACTGCACGACGCCGGCCTGCGGCCCGGCACCAAGGAACGTCTCCAGGTCCTGCTTGAGGCCGCCAGGGCGAGAGGCCGCTTAGACGATAGCTTCGTCTCCTTGTTCGACAAGGTCCTCGTCGGCTTCCTCGACAAGTTCACCATCATCAAGAAGCTCGCGGACGACCTTGATGTATGCCTCCAGCCCACAGGCCCAGGCTCTGTGATGCCCGCCACCCTCAACGGCCTCTATGGTGACAACCTGTTCGACACACTGGTGGCCCTGCGAATGCCCGCCGTTGTGCTGGAGAATGTCCACCTCGAGGTCGCGCTCACCGCGCAGCGCCTAGCGCAGCAAGACACCGTCGACATAATCACCCACATCTACGGGCAACTTGTCCACAAGGACTACTACGTGCCAGAGGAGGATTATAGGTCGCTGGCCTTCTTGACCCGTAGGGCAACCTTGGACGGCATTGTTTAGAAGCACGTTGAGCTCGCCGCCAACGCCGCTGCTCCTCACACGTCGGTTGGTGACCCGGCGCACTAGGGCGTGAAGATGTCGTTGATTGATCCGTATGTATCTTTATCTTTCCACAAATCCATGTAGTAGTATATGGCACTACTAGTAATTATCTTACCTTTCGCGTCAACTTCATAATTTTGTAATGCATACTCCATGCATGAACCGTGCCAAACCAAACTTCTCATTACTCTAGGGAAAATCGTTATTTCTATCTATCGGTCGCGCCATGGAGCAGAACCAAATTTTATGAGTTACAAGTTCAAAAGGAAAAGCCTGCCCTATTCGCGTCGCACCCCCACACGGTTAGTACGGCACGCCTCTCAAGGGGGAATGCGTGTTGTGTTGCATTTTCACTTACAAGTGGGACCGCAGTTGAGCAAACCGACTATCGACAAACCCCCACCCCTCCCACCCCGCGATGGCTGAGAAAACAGGAGGTAGAAGAGATGGTTGTAGCACGGACTCCAAGAAAATTGGTGTCGGATGGGACTCGTGTGGGTAGCGTGTGCCGTACTGCTAGACGTGAATGCTAGTTATGGCCCATGCCACCCCACTATATCGAGCCTATATCAAGGTGTTGGTTACGTCGAACAAATTTCCCCGAGTCTTTGCTCAGCCCTCCTCTATCTCTCTCTTCTCACCGGCCAGCGTATGCATGGAGCCCATCGTTCTGCTTGCTCACGTCGCAGTCCAAAATGTTAGTGAAACGCAAGAGGACCCAAAGTGAACTCGCATCTTTCACCTCGACGTGCTGTTGATGAAAAACAAATCCAATAAAGATCTTTGGTGGCCGCTTTTGAAGTTACTCAAGAGTAGTAAGATTCTATTTACAGTTTAACCCAAGATGCACATCATGTGGCTTCAGCTACCACTCCATTTTCTTGCATGACACGACACTGGATGTCGGATGCCCCACTTGTCGGCAAAGGAGGAAGAACTTCGACCAAATATTCTCCACATTTAGACCGGAGGAGTAGGATACACGGCAAGCCTGGTCACGTACATCATAGTACGCATAAGCCCACCTCTCACGCAATCACACTATCTCCATATTTCTCGCCTCTTTATGCGACACCTAGCTCTAGTTGATCTAACTAGAACTAACTATTGGTTGGCTCTATGTGATGTGGCAACTTCATACTACTACGGATGCTGGCTATACTACTACGGCACTAACACTCCAAGAAGTGAGTCGGAAACCATTTATAAATTGAGTTTATGACATGCATATGCAAATGTACCATTCATTACATACAACAAGTCATCAACACACAACGACAACGAGGATACATGTTGGATTATAGATTAGTTCCAACAAAACATTGTAGTAAATACTAATGTTTTCATCACACAACAAATAACAAGCAATGAAATGAACTTCAGCTCAACCACTCCTCGGCGTTGGAAACACTTGCTTTGACCCAGAAGAGTTTGTCTCGGAAGGGCCAGCTACTGTCAATCTCGAGACCAATGCAGGACTAATCATCCAGGTTAAAGCGGCCTATTTCATGACCCATATTGTGATAGCCACGGTAGGGAAGCATAGCAATTACCAAGGTATAGATACAATTGCTTCTCATAAATGGTAGTACCAGGTCAACAAAGAAATTGATCACCTTTCACCATGATTGGATAGTTTTGTCCAAGGAAGAGCGAGTTTCCTCCAAGAGTATCAATACTAAACCGTGGAGAAGGTGTTACGCTTAGCAATGAGTATCCATCCCGAATACCTAGCAAATGTATGTTGGAATAGGTCCGGAGAGTGCAACCATGGGAGACAACACCGCTTCCTTAGTCACATCAGCGATTAGCAGCGTTCTGATACCAAGAAGAGGTGATCCATCGGAATAAGTTGCCAGGCGCCACTAAGTATATGGGTCCTCATGCTCGTGATCATCATCGCCGTCATCTCCCCCTTGGTTATAAAGAATTTCAAGTATAGGTGGTGGAATGTTCACAGGACCTTGGAAATACAAGAAGGTTAATTAGTAAAGGGGAACTAGCTAACCCGCATGCATGTGGATGAAACAATTATAATTACGGTGGAAGACAAACGTCTTAGAAAGCATAAGGATTCCATGTAAAAACAAAGTGCTACCATGGTGGTAGCTAACACAAGACCCTTGTATTGAATTGCATCACAAGATCATCCTTGTATAAAACTGATTTTGAGCAATACCCATCCTTCTCGAACTATGAAGGAAGGCAAAGCTTGTCGAAGATAGCAAGCAACTACATATTCCATTAAATCCCAAGAGCGTCGGAACTTGACAAATTGCTATCTTACTCAGAGATGATACCACCATGACCGTAGTTGAAAGTATTGTCATAACCGTGCTCAACCTCTAAGCGATCCGAGATTTTTGGAAGTGGAACCCGTGGACGAAAGTGTACACATTCACAACTTCCCACCTCACGATTGGACCCAATATAAACAACCCAATCTCCATTAGCGCCTGCCCAAGCCTTACCCTCAAGCGATGGCATCTTAACATCACATCGTATCATTATCAAAGCACTAACTTGCACAATGCAAGGCCTCCGTCCCGTCAGCCTTGAAGCGAGTGTCGCGGTGAAGAAGATAGGGAGATCAAACCGCTCCTGGACCCTTGGGTTATTTGTAATGATGTTATTAGTTGAGTCGAGAATGGTCTTGAACGAACCTGCCATGCTAGCCGAGGTGATGACGTCGCACCGATATATGAGTTCCTCCACCATGTCATCTTTCGATCGGGCAAGAATAATGGGTCGCTTCCGCCTGTTCCCTCCATGCGTAAGATGATCGAACAAGGGCAGAAGGAAGGGTGAAGGCAAATGGAGGAGGGAGGAAGAGTGTGCGATAGCAGTTCCAAATCGAGAGGGAAAAGCGAAGAGTTAGTGGACGTTTGCCACGGTACACGAAGAGGTGCCCTGGCCTACATAGACGTCCGTTCAGAAATTGTACAAAAGGACTCGCCGTCGTCTCACTGACATGTGGGAGCGGGACCACATGTCAACGAAGAGGCTATTGGGGAGCGGACGGTTGCCACAGAGGTCACACACTGATGACAAGGCCGTCCTGTCAGACCTAGCGTCCGCGTGGGATGGCTTCCGTCCCCCACACAAGCGAAGCCACTTCGCACCCCCACACGGTTGGTCCGCCACGCCACTAGGCCAACTCCAGCGCATGCAGCTCAGACGCGTGCTCACTCAGCCCCCTTTCCCTCGACGCCCCAGAGCTACCCAACCACGGCTACGTGTTTTGCGCACCCGGCGGCCGGATTTGGTGCGGATCCGGTCGGGCTTGAGCTCACCCGATAGTGGGAGGCGCGCCCACGCTGCCATGGGCCGTGGCATCGCCCTGAAGACCCAGCAAGGCCGCAAGGCCGCATGCGTGTATCGACTCCTCCTCTAGCCGCTCGAGATCTACACACCGTCGCCATCGTCCGCCAAAGAGATACATGAATGGCGGTCGGTACGGGCTTCGGTGCTGGCCCAAAACTTCGTTAGTGCACCGTTGCCACTCATTACGTGCAACGACTGCCCAAAGAAGGTCTTGCGCCACATGTCTACAACGCCGGAACATCCCGGATGGGTGCTCATCAAGTGCTCAACCGATGGGGTATGTGCTACTTTAGCTTCGGTTGTGCTCTCGGATTAGACTAGTTGTGCTAACTTAAAATTTTATTGTGTAGAATGGATGCAAGTTTTGGTATTGGGAAGAAGAGTACATCGATATATTGATAGAGTGCAATTTAGTAGATGTTCTAGCACTTTTAGCTAGCATAGAGGCTAGAGATGAGACTAGTGCACTTGTTGATAGAATAGAGGCTAGACATGATACTAGATGCGAGGAAGCTAACGCTCACTTCTTTTACACTCGAAGAAGAAGAAAGAAGCACGCACGATCGAGCCTCCACAGATCAACAATGAATGCATCGAGAAGGCACTAATCCAACTTACAGGGAGCGATTATGGAAGTTGGATATCTTCTAAAATGTATTCTTGTGGTTCTTGTTTTCTTTGGTCTTGCTTTTCTAGTCAAATTTTGGTGATGTATTTCCATGTACCAAAAATCAATATGAAAAAGATATGTGTTTGCAAAAGAAAAATGTACGCTGGCCGGGATGTGTGCGCTGCGTTGAGCTTATACGACCGCATCCGAGAAATGGCCCGAACACGACTCCCATTGCCCTACCCAAGCAGGACAGAATCCGGGCAAAACAGAGGTCCGTTTGGGGTCATGCGTTGGAGTTGGCCTTACAAGAGGGACCACAGTTGAGGAAACCGACTATCGGCAAACCCCCACCTCGCCCGGCGCGCGATGGATGAGTTAGAGAAACGAGGAGGTTGAAGAGATAGTTGTAGCACGGAATCCAATAAATATGGTGTCAGATGGAAGTCGTGCTGGTGGCATGTGCCGTACTCCTAGACGTGAATGCTTGTTCGGGCCCATGCCACCCTACTATATATCGAGGATTCGAGGTGCTGCTATGTACAGCGAACACATTAACATATGGCCCACCTCACACTATGGCCAAATTTCCGGAGTCTCGTAAGTAGGTTAAGAAGTGTTCTTTGTGAGGGTGGCTGGCTGGTCTCAAGTTTAAAACTTGTTGTATTACGTATACGTAGACAAAGAGATAGTGCAGCAGTTTTGAAAGTTTGAACCCAAACATCATAATGAAATTTCTACTAGACTCATCCGAGAACCTAGGATGATGGGATTCGCAGCTACATTAAAAACACCCGCCCAACGCACGAAGCATGTGAAGCTAGTACAAATAGTAGTACTATTGTTGATTGTACTCATCCGATAACCTATTGCAATGCATGTACAATTATGTATTCGAAAAATATTTTTGTGCCTCATTGCAGCACCCACTCGGAGAAGCGACTCGAAAGCCATTCATAAATTTACTAAGTTTATCACATACATATCATTTTATTACATACAACAGATCATCAACCCACAACGACAACGTGGATACATTATAAATACTAAAGTTTTCATCACACAACAAATAACAAGCAATGAAATGAACTTCAGGTCAACCACTCGTCGGTGTTGGAAACACTTGCTTTGAACCAGAAGTGATTCTTTGGGAAGGGGCAGCTACTATCAATCTCGAAACCAATGCATGACTGATCATCCAGGCTGAAGCGACCTATGTCAGGACGCATATTGTGATAGCCACGGTAGGGAACCATAGCAATGTCAGAGGTATATATACAGTTGCTTCTCATAAATGGTAGTAACATTGTGTGAACAGCAGCTGGATCACCTTTCACCATCATTGTCGGGAGGTTGATCTCGACTCCATTTAACACCTATGGGACCAAGTGACTGAAAGCCCCTTTCAGCTCAAGCGGGGGCGGAGGTCGACGAAGAGCGTAGACGAGGCGATGCACACGAGCAGTTTACCCAGCTTCGGAGCTCTCCGGAGAGATAACACTCCTACTGCTGCATGTATGGGTGTATTGAGTTCTTGCTTGAGAGAGCTAAGTGTTTTCTGGCTTCGAGCCTTTCGAACCCCTCTCCCTCCAACCCCCCTCTACGTTGCGCATGGGCCTCCTTTTATATGCTCAAGGGGTCATCGACAGGTGGCAACGTAGACAAGGGTAGAAATGGAAAAAGAGTGCGGTTGGTACAGTTACATTCGCATGATTGTATCATACCTAACTTTCGGCGGTAGGGGACAAAGGCATTAAATGCCCGTCTAAGTCGCCCAAACAAAGGCAAAAAGGGACCGTCCGTGGACGCCACCGTTCGCCATGATGGCAATCTTGTCGTGCCGCTTACCACTGCTTCACGTCAAGACAGCTTTCTGCCACAACGCTACCGAAAGGTCCCATGGCGACACGTTGGTGGATGTCCGAGCCGGAGGAAAAGAGTAGTCTCGCCGCTGCAAGCGCCTTTGCCGCGGTTGTTGCCTTTGTCGCATCCAGGAATCTTGTCGCCACCGGGCCTTCCGGTGAGCTCCTCTTGCCGGGCCTTGTCTCCTTGGTTTAAATACTTTGTTCTTGAATGGCTCCAAAGGAACCACGGAGGACCTTGGCGGTCACTCCGGCAAGCCTTGCCGCTGGTGCTGCAATCGCCCGCACGAAGTTCGGGATACTAGGGTACCCTACTCTAGTACACCGGCAGAGCCCTGCCCGCCACACGGTGCCGAAGGCCGTTAGGCTGGAGCCAGCCAAAACAAGGTAACCGCACACGCGACCTGGGTTACGCTTGCACTCACCCGGACCCACCACGCCCTCCACGAACGGCACGCGTCGAATGCGGCGTCGTGGGAGAGATCGTGGGTGAGATCGTGGGTGGTTTCTTTATTCGGAGAGGCGGAACGTCCGTCCCCTCCCTCTTTATAAGCAGGGGAAACAGGGGCAGTCCGCCCACCTCGCCAGTTGCTGTCCAATCTCGAAAAACCTCCGATGCTCCCCCTTCTCCCCAAGGCTGAAAAGAGAGCAAGGCGGCATTTCATCGCCACTCAGCTCCACCAACGCCGTCGACCTCCACCACCACCTCCGCCATGGCTCCGAAAGCCGACAAAGGGAAGGCCGTGAAAGTCGGCCGAGGCGCAGCTGACTTCTTGGCCATGAAAGGAGCAGACCATCTTCCCCCAGCTCACCATGAGGGAGCCGAGGGAGTACTACTACCTCTTCTTACGGTCGACGGAGACGCGCCATCCAGCGCAGAAGGTACTCCCAGCTTGCCGCCTGAATCGGGCTCCAAATGGGTGCCCTTCTTGGCGCTCTTCTTCTCTGCGGGCTCTGCCCGCCTTTCTCTGAATTTTTTCGCGATATCATGAACACCTCGGTTCCGCCTCCTTGACTTCACCCCCAATGTCGTCTCGACCATGGCAGTTTTCGCACATCTCTGCGAAAACTTTTGTCTGAGTCCACCCCAACGTAGCTCTTTTCCGTCACTTCTTTATGCCCCGGGTTGAGAGAGGGAGCCTCTTGCCGGAGGAATCGCTTGGATCTCTAGGATCGGCAAGAGGGAAGCCTATCCGAGGGAGAGCTTCAGAGCAAGTGGGGAGGAATGGAGGGCAGATTGGTGTTGGATTGTTGAGGAGAACCCGCAGCCCTTTACCGCCCAAATACCAAACCCCAATAGTGCTTGGCAACGATTGGAGCAACGTGGCCCGGAAGACGCTAGGTTGAAGATAGCCGTCACCGGATCTTGCGCCTCGAACTTGCCGGGCTCACTTGTAAACCTTTGTTGGCGCAGACTTTCTTCGCCAGACGCCATTTGCGAGGAGAGGAGGAGGCCCGCCTGGGAGATTCAGAATGCGGCAGATATCATGAGGCTGCGCACAGGCCTCAACTTCAACTTCACCGTCTTGGAACTTGACGCGATGCTCTTGGAGCTGTTCAAGCCTGATCCTGATCATCCCGAGAAGTTCAGGTTGCCGAGAGGCGTCGTTCGGCAACAATTCCTCGCTTGACCGCATCCGCGCAATGATGACGCGGTATGCGACTCGCATGGAATTGTCCCAACCGCAAGAGCCTGCAGATGACGTCGTGCGGCAGTTCTTTGACAGCTTGGAAGAAGTGCCGATCCGCCCCGACGAACAGAAGAGCCTCACCCGCGACACCACCGATGATGAGATGCAGCGCATCGCCACCAGGCTGGAAGAGGCGGCGGCGTACGCCGCGACGGCAGTTCGGATTCACCGTGGAGGAGGCAGAGGCAGCAGAGGCGGCAAGCCTTGTCGAGCGAAGGGGAGTTTGCGGCGAGGAGGAGCTTGTCGAGCTCGAAGCCGAGTCGAAGCGAACCGCCGAGGGCGCCTCCTCCCCACCTTCAAATAGCTTGCCGCGAAGTGAGCCCCGAGCTCCATCAAGAAGGCGTCTTCGCAAGGCCGGGATGTAGCGGGCGGCAGACGACCAACAAGGCCCGGCGCGCGCGATCGCTCCACCGCGGCAAACCTTTGTTGCAGGGAGCACCTCACGCCTTCTGCGGCCGGAGCGGGTCCTCCTGCATCACCGCTTACGCACCCGCCAAGCGTGCCAAGGGAACCCACTCCTCCGCCTCGTCGCACCCGGGAGGCGAGCCAGACTTGATCTCTCGCGCTCAGCTCGGCGAGGAAGAAGAAGAGTAAGATTCCCTGTTGTACTTGTAGTTCTTCGATTTTGTTGCTTTGTCTTGTATCTGATTTGCTTCATTTCTCAACCCATTCCTTTTCGTGACGCCGCCCGTAGAGCGGCGAAGAGAGCCAAGGCCCCGGTGATTGTCATCAAGGCGATCCCACCGCGACAAATAGGGTGCGCCGAGACCACCTTGCTTGGGACCGTGCAACCATTCTTCAAAGCAGCCCCAGCGCAGCCCCATCGTGAAGCGCATGGTTTACTTCCTCATTAGGCGTGCTTGGGTGCTTCTTCTTTGTTGATATCTGACTTATGGTTTTGTGTAGGAGCAGCAGCCTCACCAGAGTGCCCGGAGCCGCTGGCATCATGCCGTCTGCTTGACCACTCCGCCAAGGGAGGATCCTGGCAAGGAGCGTTCTCGGCAAGGGGAGACTTCTCCGGCAAGGGCGGCACTAGCGATCCCCGGTGGCGGAGACCATGACCGCAGAACCCTAACTTACTGAGTAATCCTTTTCGCCAAAACTTCCCTTGTGTTCTTCTTCTTCTGATTTTTCTTTTTGAATATTTGCTTGACTGTTCTTTCTTTTTCGGTCGTCAGATCCATCTGCCGCAGAGCCAATGGAGACCGAGGTCGCCGGCGAGGAGGACGCGCGCGGCAATACTGACGACACCGCCGCTACCGAAGAGGAAGCCGGCGCCGACGAGCCTGCCGGCGAAGAGGTCACGAAAGCCGCCGCGCCAGAGGTCAAGGCGAGGAGCCCACAATCGTCTTGATGGCCCCGAGGTCGCAGGAGCGCCAGCGCTACACCGACCGCCGATCCCTCCGCCGCTACCGCAGCGTCGAGTTCGAAGAGCCCCAGCCAGCACCTACTTGAAGGCCGGCGGCGGCGTCTCATCATCAAGCTTTCCCCTGGCGCGTCTAGCTCCGTGGCTCCGGGCCAAGGAGAGACTTTTGACGAAGAGCTGCTCGCCTCACGACGCCGGGTCAACGCGCCAAGCAGCAAAGCAGGGCGAAGTTCGAGGAGGAGGCGCCGCTAAGCTATTGTCGCTCTACCGCGCCCGGCAAGCCAAGCCGAATCCGAGGCGCTTCGTCACAAGGCGGAGCAAACATAGAGAAGCGTCGGAGGAGCTCCGGCATCAATCAGAAGCTCTCCGGTCTTTGGCGGAGGAGCGGGAGCGACTTCGCCGAGGAGCGCAAAGCCTTCCTCCTCGAGAAAGGAAGGCTGAAAGAGTAACAAAAGGCTTGCCGTAGAAGCCGCCCGCAGGAAGGCGGTAGTGCAGCATGAAGGTCAATCTTGACAGCCACGAGGAGGAGCTTGCAGCAGGCAGACATTTGGCGGGACTCTCAAGGAAGGGCGCTAAGCCGGCTGAATGCCGAGGCCGCCAAGAAGGAGTTGGAGATGAAAGTGGCGCAGTGGAGGCCGATCTCAAAGCGGCGGCGAGGATCTTGCCGCGCTCAAGCGTGGCGTGAAGGACGCCTACACCCTTGGCGAGCTGCGAGGTCGTCTACGCCGATAAGGGGCAAGAGCTTAGCACCGCCAAGGACTCCAATGCGGATCTTGAGTTGAAGCTCCCTACTTTGACCAAGACGCCTGGGCGGCGCCGAGGAGCAGATCAAGGCCGGCAATGCTGGCGGCGAAAGTGCTGCCGTCACCGAGAATACTTTCGAGGGATACTGCGTGGAGCGATGGACCGAGGGTCTCGTGGATATTGCCGCCACCATCGGCGAGGAGCTGGCAGAGCTGAGGATGGTGGATCTTGAATATTCCACCGATGAGCACCTCCAACCCAGCGCCAAGCTCGGCTTGTTCTTCAAAGAAACGTGGTGACGGCCCTCCAATGACTCGGGAAGAGATCCCAAAGCAGCTGGCGAAGAGTCGCGCGGTCTGCTGCTGGAGCTCTCCAAAAGGTCTTGATGAAGGTGGCCTTCCGCAATCCAGGCCTCAACCTCACCAACGTCCTCGAGTCCTTGCCACGGATCTTTGATGTGGGCGCTCAAGACCTTGTCGCACTCCATCGTGGGATGTAGGGTGAGCGGGATCAAGAGGGTTGATGGCGACCCGGCGTAGAATTAGGCCGCCTATTTTTATCTTTTCCATGTCATTGCTTTGGTCATGTTAGGGAGAACAATCTATTAGAGCTGCGACAAGTCTGTCTTGTAATATAACTCTATCTCTAAACGGTGATTGCTATGTTATTTCCTTTAATTGATTCCTTCCTTTGTATGTTTTTGCCACGCTTTTAGGGAACTTGCCCGTGCAGGCACCTTAGCCTTCTGAGTGCGAAAAGTCGGACGTCAAGACGCTATTTGGCGGTCACCTTCTCGCAAGCAACCTTCTCACAACTAGTCCACACTCACTTAAATTGTTGAGCGGACTCAAACAAAGTAAAGGCGCCAACTAGCTACGAGTTGGTTCTTCCACGGAGTTTTCCATACAAAGTACGATTGCTCGAGGAGAATAACTTAAAAAATTTAAAAGTGATTGCTCAAATTTTAGTAACTTAGCTTTTCTGGCCGTTTGCTTCCTAAGTAAGGCTAAATTTCCTTGAGCGACGCCTGGTCCACACTCATTATCTTCTCCTTCCCCTCGGCAAACTTGTGTGCGAGGGAAATTTCCTTTCTTTGAGAAAGAGAAAGAAGAGAAAATAAAGATATGGAGCTTTACGGCTCGTTATCGGTTACCGGGGTAGGTGCTGCACAAAGTGTCAGATAATGCATGCGATAAAATGTAGAAAGCACGAAATTGTCAAGGTGTGCGTAGCACATGAGCTTTACTTATGCACGGGATCTGCGCCCGGCTTTGTACAAAGGATTACATGCAACATCGGCAAGACTTGTACAAAAGGTGGTTGCCGGAACAGGTTCCGGCAATCGCGCTCTCTGAGTCAAACTTACGAAGATGCTCAATGTTCCGGTGAGTTGCTCACGGAATGCCATCTCTCGGTCTCAAAGTGACACGGCCTTGTGCCTAGTGGACTTCGTTTCACCGGTAAGGGCCTTCCCACTTGGCGTCAACTTGTTGGAATTCTTGGCGGACTGAACGCAGCGAAGAACAAGGTCGCCTTCTCGAGACTTGGCATTAACTGCGGCTATGGTAGCGGCGCAAAGCTTGCTGGTATCGAGCAGCTTCGCATGACTTCAAGACGGTCCTCCTCAAGGAAGCGGTCGTCATCTTGTCACATCTACTCTTGCTCAAGCTCATCATAAGCGAGCACTGAGGTGACCCGTATCACGAAGTTCCGTGGGAGAACTGCCTCTGCTCCATAGACTAGAAGCGAAAGGTGTACATCCGGTGGCTCGATTTGGCGTCTCGATCGACCAAGAGAACCACCGGCAGCTCCTCAATCCAGTTCTTTCCGCACTTGTGCAGCCTTTGTCAAAAGTCCTGGTCTTGAGTCCGTCGCGCAGCACTTGACGTTAGCCCTCTCCGCTTGACCGTTGCTTCTCGGATAAACAATGAAGCGAAGCTGAACCTTGGCCAATATCTTGGACGTCTTTGCATGAAGGTGCGGCTCAGAATTCGCGTCTGCCGTTGTCGGTGATGATCCTGTTAGGGATTCCAAAGCGGCAAGCAGTTGACTGAAGAACTTGGCTGCTTGTTGTCTTTGTCACCTTCCTCACTTCTTCCACTTCCGGCCACTTTGTGAACTTGTCGATTGCAACGCATAAGTACTCAAAGCCCCGGCTACCGGGAAAGGGGCCGAGGATGTCGAGCCCAGACCGAAAATGGCCAGGATAAAGGGATCGTCGGAGAGCTTGAGCTGGCTGGTGTATCTGCTGAATGGAACCGCACGCTTCACACTTGGTTACTTGTGCGATTTGCATCCTCGAGGGCTGTCGACCAAAAGAAACCTTCTTAGGAGCAACTGCTGTGCCAAGTGCTCTTGCGCCAATGTGGTGACCACATATGCCTCCATGTATTTACGCCAACAGCTTTTGTCCGTCTTCGGTGAATACACTTCAATTTCCGTCGTTGAGCCTTCTTCTGTGCATGTGTTGTCGACAACCGGGTGTACATACTTGACTGCCAGCTACTCTTTCCGCTTCTTCTTGCTCTTCGTGAAGTTCTCCTGTCAAGGGAAATGGACAATCTGCTGCGCCCATGTCTTTGGAGCTATGGCTCGACAACAAGGACTAAAAGGCACATCTGCTTTGCTGGGGAACATCCGCTTCTCACGGCAAGAACACATGTGGTTCAGCCAGAGCTTGATCGCTCCCAGCAAGCTTGCCGGAGCAAAACTTGCCTGGGGCGTCTGCAAGCGAAACAAACCCTAGGGCTTGTCGGAGACAGCATCGCTCCTCAGCTCTTGGTGTTGACTTTGGAGACCTTCTTGGCGGTGGCTTCGGGGAGCTCGGCCGGAAAATAGTCACCAGAAATCAACTTTCTCTTCTTGTTCTGTCCAGTTGATGGCGTTACAGACGGTTGAGTCAGCTTGAGCACAAAATTCCCTGGTTCCACAGGTAACTTAAGTGCCGCGACTTGACGAATGACCATCGCCAATATCGTTCGAGCTCTTGGAACATGTTCCATCCGTAGAGGCAATCAAAGTGCTCTTCTAGCTTTCTCACTTCATCAACATAAGCTTCCATCAGCGGACTCGATAACTCTTGTTCACTTGGCGGATAACAAGCTGTGAGTCACCCACGACAATGAGCTTCTTGATCCCAAGGTCGATTGCGATCTGAGACCGGCAAGCAAACCTTCATACTCTGCTGCATTGTTTGTTGCTTGCTCCTTGGGAAAGTGCATCTGGACTACGCATTTGAGGTGCTCTCCGGTGGGGCAACGAACAAGACGCTCAAGACCGGCGTAACTTTGCAGAGAAGGCACCATCAAAGCACATCAGCCACTCTTTGTTTGCTTCCTTGATGGGGATGTAAATCTGCGGAATTTCTTCATCTTGTGTTGGCGTCCATTCTGCTATGAACTCCGCCAACGCTCGCTTTGGATAGTTGAAGTGCTCTCAAACTTGAGGCCAAAGCTTGATAGTTCCAAAGGCTCACTCGACAATCCTGCCTGCTTCCGGATTTTGCGGTATCCTCTTGATGGAAAGCGAGTAGCGGTGTGATCTCGTGTGCTTGGAAGTAATGGCGCAGCTTTCGAGGCCATGAGAAGGCTGAAAAGCAATTTACACCGTGCACAGTACCTTGACCTAGCCCCTGTAGAAGGGAACTCCAAAAAAGTAAATCGGGCGCACCATTCTTTTCTGCACCTTCTCATGCACCTGTGGATCCATCCTTGTCGGGACCAGTAGCTTGTCGGTGAAGTGCCTTGCTTGTCGCCGGATGCATCTGCCGTGGTTGGTTTGGCTTATCATCCGCCTCCCTCTCCGCTACTAACGCAGCACTAACCATTTCTGATTGGTTGCCGCTATATACAGCAGCAACTTCTCTTGTGGCTTAGGTGCGACAAGTGTTGGAGTGGAGGCGATATCTCTTTAAGTCCTGCAGCGCAGCCTCCGCTTCCGGAGTCCATTTCATTGGACCTGCCTTTTTCAATATTTTGAAAAATGGCAGGGCGCGCTCAGCAGACCTAGAGATAAACCTGCTGAGGGCAGCTACGCAACCGGCAAGTCTTCGTACATCCTTGACGCGCTTTGGTGCTTCAATCTGCTCAATGGCCTTGATCTTGCACATCGCCATCTCCTCCCTCATCCTGCGGTTTCGCATGTTCTGATGGAACGCGCTGATTACCAAGGGCAGGGATGACATACGGGGCGTTGTAGTGTACACGGCTGAATCTCTACAGATATGTACTTGCGCAGGGCTCTCCTTCTTTTCCGGGCGGCGGATGAAGGTCGCTCTCTTGGCCATGAGGCTTGTGGTCACGCTGTAAAGGCGCCCGACAAACCGATGGCATAGATCCGCCAGAGGAGATGGAGTTGTCCCATAAGTGCATGAGCCAGATCGACATTGGGCTTGAGTACCAGCGGAAGTAGTTGGCGAGATCTTGTCGTCTCGTCCCGGCAGCTTGCACCACGATGGTATAGATGCTTTGAGGAACTCTGATGGATGCGTCCGCCCGCCGTACTTCTACATCGCACGTCTGGCTTGAAATTCTTCTTCTTTGGGCCTTTGGATTTCTGCCGCAGCTCACGGGTGAACGCAGGGCAACCTACCGCTGACACCAAGTCGCCGGGTTTCCCCCCTGGCGCATGCATGTCGATAGAGGGCTCAGCGCTGTCTGGATTATTGACGCCGCTTCTTCTTTGGCCGCCGATGCGAAATTCGAAGCGTCTTTCTTGCTGCTCGCTCGTGAAGAACTTGGCGCCGATCGCGGCGAGCTCGTGGGATCCGGCGACGCGTGGAGTCGCCGTCGAGGTGGATCCGCGGTCGGCGATCTTGGCCTTCGGGGTGGAGAGTGCACGGTGGTTGCACCCCCACCGGCTTCGTCGCCACTGGCTCGTGCTTGGCGGTCCTGCCGCGGCAGCGATGTACTTGGCTGCCGTGGAGTGTCACCGTTGGCAAAGCCGATGAGACTCTGGATGGTGGCCCTCCATTCGTCGACCTTGTCGGCTGTTGGAGGGTAGTCTACGAGCATTTGAGCTCTCGCCAAAGCTTCTGCTGGAGTGGTGGGTGGCAGTGGCGAACGTGCGAGGCGGATATGCGGACTTCTAACTACGTTAGAAGGAAGCAGTATCCCGTCCAGCCTCGCTTTCGCCGCGCCCGGCGTAAAGGCGTCGTCTGCTGGTCTTGAGGACCACGAGATCCACCAGCTCGATCTTGATCCAACGGCGTATGGTATTATGAATACCATGACGCTGTCGGTCCCAAGGCCTCCCGAGATGGACACGGTGCATGTAACGGACGCCCGATAGTCTGCGCAGCCTTGTCCTTGGACTTGGCGGCGTTATGGGCTCCTAAATCGGCCTTCGTTCTTCAGCGGCGTCTACCCCACCACCCATTTGCTCGGTGGTGAGTGGGTTCGACAGCATGACGGAACATCTGCCGCTTGAAGCCTTCTTCTTAGGTGGCATGTCGATGAAGATGATGAAGATGCAGCTCGTGTGAACGCCGGATCAGGTTCACACAACCTCAGCGCTTCTCTACGGCGCCCCAAAGATGTCGGGAGGCTAATCTGACCCATTTAACACCTATGGGACGGCGTGGACCGAGCCCCTTTCGGTTCGGCCCGGGGCGGAGGTCACATCGAAAGAAGCGGTCGAGGCGATGCACACGAGCGGTTTACCCGGCTTGAGCTCTCGGAGATAACACTCCCTCTTTTGCTGCATGTATGGGTGTATTGAGTTCTTGCTTGAGAGAGCTAAGTGTTTTCCGCTTCGAGCCTTTGAACCCCTCTCCCTCCAACCCCCTCTACATTCATGGGCCTCCTTTTATATGCTCAAGGGTCATCGGCGGTGTAGCGTAGACAAGGGTAGAAATGGAAAAAGAGTGCGGTTGGTACAGCTACCAGCCCAAGGTATCATACCCTAACTCGACGGCGGGGGACAAAGGCATTAAATGCCCGTCTAAAGTCGCCCAAGCAAGGCAAAAGGGACCGTCGGGGGACGCCACCGTTCGCCACGATGGCAATCTTGTCGG
The DNA here is from genome assembly GCA_021605145.1 of Aegilops bicornis. Classification (NCBI taxonomy): domain Eukaryota; kingdom Viridiplantae; phylum Streptophyta; class Magnoliopsida; order Poales; family Poaceae; genus Aegilops; species Aegilops bicornis. Next base: position 572,321,644 of record CM038670.1, on the reverse strand, counting down.
CGCCGCTTACCACACGCGCTCCGGCAGCGACCTCTTGCCACACGCTACCGAAAGGTCCCATGGCGACACGTTGGTGGATGTGCTGGAGCGGAGGAAAAGAGTGGTAGTCTGCCGCGGCAAGCGCCTTGCCGCGGTTGTTGCCTTGTTGCATCCGGAAGCTTGTCGCTCACCGGGCCTTCCCGGCGAGCTCCTCTTGCCGGGGCCTTGTCTCCTTGGTTTAAATACTTTGTTCTTGAATGGCTCCAAAGGAACCACGGAGGACCTTGGCGGTCACCTGGCAAGCCTTGCCGCGGGGTGCTGCAACTGCCCGTGCACGAGTTCGGGATACTAGGGTACCCCTACTCTAGTACACCGACAATCATTGGATAGTTTTGTCCAAGGAAGAGCGAGTTTCCTCCAAGAGTATCAATACTAAACCAGGGAGAAGGTGTTGGCGCTAGCACAGTCGTATCCATCCCGAATACCCTGCAACGGATGTTGGAATAAGTCTGGAGAGTGCGACCATGGGGCACAACACCTACTTCGTTAGTAACATCAGCAGTGCCCTGTATACAGACAAGAAGAGGTGACCCATCGGAATAAGTGGCTAGGCGCCATTGAGTATATGGGTCCTCATGCTCGTGATCATCATCATCATCATCTCCCCCTTGGTTAAATTTTTTCAAGTATAGGTGGTGGAATGGTCACAGGACCTTGGAAACACAAGAAGGTTAATTAGTAAAGGGAAACTACCTAGCCTACATGCATGTGGATGAAACAATTATAATTACGGTGGAAGACAAACATACCGAAAGCATAAGGATTCCATGCAAAAATAGTGCCACGAGTGGTGGCAGCAAACACAAGACCCTTGTATTGAATTGCATCACAGTACTGATCATCTGTGTATACAAACTGATTTTTGAGTAATATCCATCGAGTCAAACTATGAAGGAAGGCAACAAGCTTGTCGAAGATAGCAACAACTTCATAGTTCGTGTAATCCCAAGAGCGGTCGGGAACTCGAGAAATTGCTATCTTCCGTAGAAGACAGTCACCATGATTGTAGTTGAACGTACGTAGAATACCGGTGTCCTCAACCTCTGGGCAGTTTGAGATTTTTGGAAGTGGAACCCGGTGACGAGTGTACACATTCACAAGTCCCCACTCGCAGTTGTACCCAATATAAACAACCCAATCTCTATTTGCGCCTACCCAAGCCTTACCCTCAAGCGATGGCATCTTAACATCACATGTATCATTATCAAGTGGCATCAACTTGCACAAGGCGAGGCCAGCATCGTACGTGCGGCAGTGACCAGGGTCACGGTGAAGACGATAGGGGAGATCAAACCGCTCCTGGACCCTTGGGTTCCTTGTAATGATGTTATTAGTTGAGTCGAGAATGCTCTTGAATGAAACTGCCATGCTAGCCGAGGTGATGACATCACACCGATCAATGAGTTCCTCCACCACGTCATCTTTCAGATCGGGGCAAGAATAACGGGGTTGTTTACGGCATGTTCCCTCCGTGGAGAAGACGATCGAACAATGGCAGAAGGAAGGGTGAAGGCAAATGGAGGAGGGAGGAAGTGCGTGTGACAATAGTTCCAAATCGAGAGGGAAAGGCGAAGAGTCAGTGGACGGTTGCCACGGTACACGAAGAGGCACCCCGGCCCTACTCAAATGGACAGAATCCGGGAAAAACGGAGGTCCGTTTGGGTCGTGCATTGGAGTTGGCCTTACAAGTGAGACCGCATTTGAGGAAACTGACTATCGGCAAACCCCCACCTCGCCCGCCGCGCGATGGCTGAGTTAGAGAAACGAGGATGCTGCTTTGGTGCCTTAAGGCACCTGCCTTTGGGCCCATGACAGGTGGGCCTAACAGGTGGCTGGCCCACCTGTCATAGACCCAAAGGTAGGTGCCTTTAAGGCACTGAAGCACAGTCCAAGGAATGAGGAGGTTGAAGAGATAGTTGTAGCACGGACTCCAAGAAATATGGTGTCGATGGAAGTCGTGGCCGGTATGCAGTCGCACTCACGGGCGTGAATGCTTGTTCTGGCCCATGCCACCCTACTCCGCCTCTAGTACTAGTAGTATAAAAAAGATATATAGGCTGGAGCTTCAGCGCTTTCTTGATAAGGGCTGCCCACTTGCTTCTCACACTATCAGCCTCTCTCCAGATCTAAAAAAGACGGCCTCTCTCTCCCTCCTCACCGGTGGTCACAGATCTGCCGGGGAAGAAAAGGACGTGCAGCGTTGACAAGACTCGTCGTTGGCGGCCGAGTCACGACCTTGTGACAATGCCGTCCTCTCAAAACCTAGCGCCAGCAGGATGGCCTCCGTCCCCAAGCTCATTGCCGTGTAGGTGTGTGCGGAGGGCGGCGACCACGTAGTGAAGCCACTTCCTCACGACCCTCGTGTATGCTACCTCTTTTGAACTATACCTTTTTCTATTGCCCCATCCGCCACGCCGCAACATGTGGATCTTTTTCCACTCCACCATCTTCCCAATTTGCTATCCTCTGCTTCCGCCGGTCACGCATGAGGCAAAACCTTAATTTGCACTATTAAATGAAACCCTACTTCATGCATTCTAATCCATATGCGGGTCGAATAAGGAAAGGAAGGGAGACTGTACTATCCAGGAGACTAGGCATGGAACCCACATCTAGGTTGAAAAGGGGAAAATCAGTAGCTAAGGAACGAGTCTCGTGTCTCTTGGTTGAAAAAGGGTGAAAAAGGGTAGAAAGGCATGACAACGCAATAGAGAATGGCCTGGTCGATCGGTTTGTTGTCCTCACATAGGAAAAAGGTGGCTAAAGAGAACAAAAATGGGACGTAATCCACATATGCTGCCTGGATATTTGTTGCTCTGGGCAACCGTACCTACCTCACCACTCTATGCATCCGTGGAGGTACATCGTATTGGTGCGCCCACTGTTCGAATGGGCCTCCCATTCTCTTATTTCCACTTTTTTGCTGTTAGTATAACGCCAACGGTCAAGTCAAGCAATGCTACTCCTAAAGTGATGCCACATTTAACTAATGCCGCACTCAGTCTAATGCCACCGATAAATTTAAGCAATGCCATTTAATGTCACAGGATTATTTCAGGGTTAGTTTGTGTCACATCCATAGCTTCTGGTACTGCTTAGTGCTAGCATCTGGTGTTGCATCATGTTTAAATTTCTCAGAATTTGAATTGGGGATGTTCAAGCCCTAGCACCTAATGAATTCAACTAGGTTCAACTAAAAATATTTTCAATAAACCCAAAATGCTCCTTAGAAAAGTTCATGATTTTTGTTAAAGGTGGAAACCTCTGCCAAAAATGATGCACATATTTCTATGCCATTACGGATTTTTGAATTAAATCTTATTGTATTTGACTTTGGGCATTTAAATACTATAAATAATTTAAATGTTCAAATAATGTTGGAACTATTTTTGGGCCTTGAAATAATTCAGCAAGTGTCCATGAATATTTTCAGGATTTTAGGAAATGCCTTGGTATTTTCCCAAGCTCAAAAGCAGAGGCAAATAATTAGAAAACAAAACAAATTAGAAAATGTAAGAGAGGGAGAGCTCACTTTGGCCTCCTCGAGCAGCCCACATACCTGTCTGTTGACACCATAAGCCGGCCAATGGCCCAAATTAACCGCCCAGCCACCACCACCGCAGCTCCTCCTGTCTGCCTTCCTTGCCGGACAGAAGGGACGAGGCGTGCCGGAGCCTCCTGCGCCCACGCCTTGCCACCTCCTCCCTCCCTGCCTCGCTTGGTTCCTCTTGGACGGTTCTAGACGAAGCGCCCACGCAGCCCTCGGACCCTCTCTCACTCTCCTGGATCCCTCCGTCTCCTCTGCTCTCTCCTGCGGCAGCACCAAACCACGGCACCATTCATCGCCGCCGCGCCGATTGCCGCAGCCACCGTCTCCCCTCGCCTCACCGACGTGCCAAGAAGCCCGTCTCGTCCCCCTCTTTCCTCCTCACTAAGATGTAAGGTGCCGGAAGCCACGATGCCGCCAGCTCCCCGTTCCTCCTCGCCACCGAGGATCGCTACCAGACGCCGCCGACCGGCCTTCTCACGAGCCAGCGGCCGACGCCCTCTGCGCTCACCGGAGCTCCAGCGTGAAAACCCCTCTCCCCGAAAGCTCGTTCATACCGTAGTCGCCCCCTTGCCGACCAAATCCCGCCGCCGCCTGAGCTCCTCACCGCCGTGGCCACGCCCACTAGAGCTCGAAACTGAGCACATCACGGCGCTCAGCGCGTCACCACGAGACCGGAGCAACCATCCGTCGCTCCTTTCGTGCCCTGCGACGTCGGGCAGTCGGCGTCTGAACTCCGGCCGCGGCGGGCGTGCTTGTCGCCGTCGTCTCCGGCCACCCCGATGGCTGTTACCACCACCGTTGGACGCGCCACCTCGCCAGCGTTCAACGAGCCCAACTCGCTCTTCTTCGTCACGGAATCGCCAGACGAGCGACGCCAACTGTTTCATGTCCCACCGGCGGTTAGCCGCCGACGTAGGCATCATAAGTGGCTAATGACCCACTAACTAACCCCTCTGTGACAATTCTTAGCCTGGGCGCCGTACTAATTAACTCCGGTTTATTTTCTGTTTAGATTAGTTTAATAACGTGTGGGCCCACCAAATGAGTCGATCGTGGCCGATGTTTGGCCGGTCAATTGACCCACCTGGTCGGATATTCAAATAACCTTTGGAGTCATTGACCAGTTGGACCCCACTGGTCAGGTTTGACCCGGCCGCGTGCCGATTGACCTCTTGACGTCATGGTGATGTCGGTCGACGATAATCCTTTTCGGAATTTAAATAAATCTTAACTGATTTGTTTAATTCAGAAAATATCCCAAACTTCTAAAATTCATAGAAATTCAACCGTAACTCCAAATGAAATAATTTATACATGAAAAATGATCAGAAAAATCCAATCTACCCATCTGCACTAATTTCATGCATGTTAGAACAACTTATGACTACTTTTTGGTACAAATCATATGAATGGCATTTAAATAACCACATGTGGAGTTTGAATTTGAATCTTGGATTCAAACCAACTTCATTTAATTTGTTTGTAGTTGCATTAGCCCAACACACTCATTTTGCTATGTCATGATCATGCATCATATTGTGCATTGCACTGATTGTGTTTCTTCTTTGTTTGTCGGTGCATGTCCCCTCTCAGTAGACGTGTACCGACGATGTGATCGATGACACCGATGAAGAAACTATACTATCTTGAAGTGCGTGCAAGCAAAACCCCTTGTTCATTCCGATACAATCCCACTCTCGCCTCGCTCTCTTTTTACCGCATTAGGACAACAACGATTCAACTGCTACATGCTGCGGTAGTTGAACCCCTTTCTCTGCATGACCTGTCATTGCCACAAGTAAATAGATGAAACCCGCTAGCATGAGTAGGAGTTGTTTGAGCCTGATGTGCCTACTCATTCATGCTTGTTTGTCATGCCCGCTCGCTTAGAGTTGAGTTAGGTTTGATTCATTGGGGATGAATCGGAGGTGTGTGAACATGTCCCACTCTGTTGAGAGCTAAGTGTGTGAACACGATTTGGTAAAAGGTAGCGGTGAGAGGCCATGTAGGAGTACATGGTGGGTTGTCTCATTGCACTGGCCCTCGTGAACTGAAGTTCTGTTTGTGATCCATGAACAATTACTACCACACATTGGGCTCCGGCACTCCAAGCTCTCTCGACTTATTAATCAACTCGATCTACATCCGTGAGTTGCAACTAGTTTCGTGTTTGTAGGTTGTGTTAGTAGTCTACCAAGTGGCACCCTGCATGGTGGGCTTGGGATGATTAGGCACCGTGGCACGGTGTACCAGCGTAGATCCACCCGTCGAGGTGGGCTTGGGAACCCCGCTCACATCGCTTGGGGCCGTGGAACGACACCGGCCGGATCTCCTTGCAGATGGAACCCGAATAGGCGATAAACACAGACGAGAGACTTGTGTGGTTAGTCGTGTTGTGGCCGACTCCCTCACCAAAGCTTAAGCTTGAAGGTTGCCGAGATACACGACGTGTACATGGTGGTAAGTGGCGAGAGCGTGTGAAGAAGCACACTCCTGCAGGTTAATATGATCTATTCGGATAGTCGTGTCCGCGTAAAGGACTTCGGGTTGCCTGTACAGTTCATAGACAAGTGAAAGTGGATACTCTAAAATGCGCAAGATAAGCGTGAGTGCTATGGATGGCGTTCTCGTGAGGGAGGCAGGAGCGGATCCATAGTGGTGTATTAATTATTGTGAATATGTGGACTCGTGCGCCCACCTCAAATGAGTTACTTGCGATGTAGTTTAGGATAGCCACCGAGTCAAAGCTGGCTTGCTGCAGCTTAAAATCCACCACCCCTTTGTTGATCTTGATGCATATGTAGATAGTTACGATGTAAGTCTTGCTGGGTACATTTGTACTCACGTTTGCTTAATTTATGTTTTTGCAGAGAGACTTCCGTCTCGCTAGTAGTTCCGCGTGGACTTCGACGTTTAGCTTGTTACCTCAGCTACGATCTTGTACCCTTGGGAGGGTCTTGTAGATAGTCAGGCTTCTCAGGCTTCTTCATTTGTAGTTGTATGTACTCAGACAAGTTAAGCTTCCGCATGTGCTTTTTGCTTGTATGCTCTGTATGTTGGGTCATGAGACCCATGTTTGTAATACTTGGCTCCTCGGGCCTATTGAGATGAAATACTTGAGTTGTAGAGTCATGTTGTGATGCCATGTTGTATTTGCACATATCGAGCATATTGTGTGTATGTTATTGAAATGCTTGGTATGTGTGGGATCCGACTATCTAGTTGTTTATCCTTGGTAGCCTCTCTTACGGAAATGTCTCCTAGTGCTTCCACTTTGAGCCTTGGTAGCTTGCTATCGCTCCGGAACACTTAAGCTGGCCGGCATGTGTCCTTCTTCGCTCCTGCCTCTCTGCTGCCGGGGAAATGTCACGCGGTGTTCTAGGAGTCCTCATTAGCCCGCCACAGCCCAGCTTTACCGGAGTCCTGCTAGCTCAGCTTGTTACAGCCCGTGATTCACTCGTGATGACCGATAATCACGTTCGTTCTTTGGGTCATGTATGCCTGTCCCTGTAAGTTAGTGCCACTTTGGGTTCACGACTAGCCATGTCAGCCCAGGCTCCCTGTCATATGGATGCTAGCGACACTATCATATACGTGTGCCAACAGGCGCAAACGGTCCCGGGCCTAGTAAGGCGTCACCCATGGGAATACTGTGCGTGAGGCTGCAAAGTGATATGAGGTGTTACATACTAGATCGGTGTGGCATCGAGTCAGGGTCCTGATAGCTTTGGTATCAGAGCCTGACTGCCTGTAGGATTACCAAGCCAAACCGGTCGAAGTTGTGTCTAGAAATGCTTTAGTTATGTAAGGGAATTGATTGTGGAAGGGAACGTAAGGCTCTTTTTACTTCTTATACCTTATGCCCTTCTGATCTGAGTCACCCTCTTTTTTTCTACGGGGATTAAGAACTAGGCTTTCTCATCTTTCCATCAGGATCACGTGTTGCTAATCCGTAGACTTATAGGATTGTTGGTTTCAAGCCTCAGTTAAGTTCCTACTACTTCCGTATGTTCATAGCTGGTCTCGTAACCTCGATATTGTGATGTTGAGTGGTTATGCCACCATTTTGTAGGATGTCTCAAAATCTTTTCAAGCATTTACAACAAGTTATCTTGTCCGAGTCATCCTGTGTTTCTAAATAGTCGATGCATTTGCAAATCCTTCCTCCCAGTTCTCGATGTCCTATTGGGCCGGATTAATCACACTAAATAGTGTGTTGAGGTACTCCATTGCCTCGACATATATGTTGGAGTTATTTTTATGACCCTAGGTGTCTTAGGGAGTCACCTAGTAATATAATCTAGCCATGTTTTGTGTTCCCAGTGTGATGATTCTGGCCATCGTTCTCAAAAGCATCCCGTGATGCCATTTAGTTAGTAGGTATTCTAGTCCTGGGTTTTCAACCCGAGATTCACCCTACTTCATGCTGTTAGTATTTGTTAGTTCCCTTAAGATATTAGTAACCTTTGCGATAGTCCTCGAGGTCCGTGTTATCTCCCTCCAAATACCATGAACTACTTATGGCAGAAGTTCTCTTGAACCAAAAGATCACAATCAGAGTGCTCTTGCCGAGTTCTCCATTCAAATTGTGAATCTGCCAGTCCTTCCTTTTCAGCATGGGTTATCCAGAAGAAATATGTTGGACTTGTTCGACATACTAACCTATGCATCCACAACTCAGAAAGATATATGTTCCTTTGAGTTGTTCCCATTGTAGTTGTATTCCGATCCCCGTCTATCAGTTGGTAGTTAGGAGTAGTTGTGCATTCATGTTATCGATGCCTATTATTCTTGTGTTCCGTCAAGCCATTCTATTTCGGAATGACTAGGAGAAACAAACTCGAACCTCATCCATATCCGTGATTGGGTCCAAGTAGTTGTAATCCGCCAAATCAAAATGCTGATCCATTTTTTGATTCTCGCTTCTACCTCGAGTATTACCTCCTTCATGTTAGGATTATCATGGGAATTGCACACCCTCCTATGAACTCTTGATATAGTGATGCTTCTTGCCCTCATTATTCATTTCTTGGCTCTCGTGTTGTTGTAACCGAATGCCAATCGATGAACTATGATGTGTGAAATCAATACTCCTAGCAACTCTGTTGCTTGGTAGTTAAAGGACAATAATTTCATTCTTAGCTTGTTGGTTCTTGAATCATCATTCTAAGATAGATTGTGCTACCTAGTCCTTATTTCTGGTGCACTCGTCGATCAACGAGTTAGGATTGTGTCAATCTCTCGCTCCCTTGATCATATCATCTTGCCCTGAAAAGCAAGGTTGATCTCGAGCTTAGTAACATATCGGTGGTTCGTGATTTTCCGAATATCTTCTAAGTATTACGGGTTGTCCCCTCGACCGTTATGTTGAGCTCATGATCAAGTTGGTTTTCCTCTAAACCACCCCTTCTCCAAGAATCCGTGTTGGATACCCCCTGAGCTAGTTGGTTAAGCTAAACGACAACTTGGAGAGTTGGAAGATAAAAGCTTACCTAACTTAGTTCAGATCAAAGGGATATCCCGGTGTTGGTGTGTTAGTTGAAGAAAGATGATATCTTCATCGATTGGTCCTCGTGATCAGTTGTTGGACCTATTGTCTTATAAAAACTTTGATTTGAGTAAGGGCTATCACCAAATCAAATCAAGATTATCGCTGTTCGTAATGTTGTCTTACCGTGGTTGATCCCTCGAGCATACACCATTACATATTTTGGTCTCGACAAATGCTATCACCGTGTTCACGTGATGGTGGAAGTCCAAAGGATATGGAAATTCCGATGAGTTGTCATTGGGCCCATCAGCAGATTTTGTCTCCCCATGATTCATGTTCAACATCAACCTAGTGTTGAAAATTTTGTAAGCAATGCCTTCGTGTTCCATTCATGAAGCTTATGCTTGGATGGAAGAAGTGACTTCCTTGAATTCACGTGCATTTGATGTAAGTTGCTGCCATGAATTTGAGACAGATTGTTTTTGTTTTCTCTAGAACCATCCCAAGTCAGTCATGCATGTGCGAAGTATGCTATGGTTTGACAGGCTCGCTACCTCCATTCCATATGTGTCCCTAGCACACCAAGCCACTTATTGAGTTGTTCAAAGAGAAGAAGTTCCTTCTTAAGACCCCGGCTTATACAAGGACTTCGATATCCTCGATGATGGTTCCCCACCTGAACTCGGTAGTGTTTCATTATAAGACTACTACGTGGGCTTGATTGTCCCGACATCGTGTTCACATGTTTGTAGCGTAACCAGCTCATGTTTTGGAGCTTGCTATCGTAGTTCATTCCCGAGAATCTCGCAACGCCTTTCTCGCCGATTTGTGTTGCAAACTTTAATTTTTTCTTTCTAGACTTGATGAGTCCGGAATACCTGACACCAACCAGATCTGGAATCTCGTGCAGATATGATGGTTGGAACTTCTTCCAAGAACTATGATATAGGTTCTAGTGAAGTGGACGCACCTAGCTGGAAGCACTATTATTATAGTATCTTGATTAATTCGTTTGGACACTACCCATGAGGATTTCGCATGACTTATTCTAGAAGTTGTTCCTTATGAATTTTGCGCTCATGAAGTCCGACCTTTACTTGATGGCCATGTTGATGTTTTTTTAAGCATGACCGTGGTAGCTAGAACATCAAGGAGAACATTGGAAGCGAACCGCTAAATGTCTCTCGGTCGATCATCCAGATTTTGTGCCCTTGGCCTCGCTAAGATGAAATCTGAGAAGGTGTTATCTCCTTTTGCATCTGCATCATCCATCACCATTCATCATGGTAGTATGTTGTGTTTCCAGGATCCTTGACCCGGATATTGGTAAAACTTTGATGAATATGGAGATACTCAAGTTCTTGAGAGCACGTACAAGCGCTAGGTGTTATCATCGGCACTAACTGGGCTTGCTCTCAGTTTTCTCGTTTATGCTATAACTTTTCAAACAGTGGACTCACTCCCTACTGTTGAGCTTCTCCCCAGCTACTAAAATCACCCCTGTGTTGTTTTCAACAAGGTAATCCACATCATCCATTCTAGTCCGGGTATGCCATCTTTTTGTCCCCCGCCAAATAATCGATTGTGATTTGCCTTGGGCTGGTATAAAGAGTTTCAATGATCTTTGTATCAAAGTAAATCTTTTTGCCACTTCAAGGATAAAACTACGAGGCACCTCTCCCAACGTGCCCCGTTATGGGATCATGGTAATTTCTCCTCGCTAGTTGAAAACCCTTGTCAAACTGTTTCCTCCGTCGTTCCCGATGCATGTTTGCCTCTCAGCTCCAGAGATGTTTCCATGTCTCCCTCCGAGAGTTGATCCTGAGTCGATTCGATCTCCGAGAAGATCGACCCTTCTAGAGTTTTTCCTTTCCTCTCGTTGTCATGTGGGTTGGAGTTCTCAGAGCAAGACGACGAGACAAAGATGGTGATTGAATCAACATTCATTTGAAGTGCAACCTGGATCGTGAAGATTGCGTTAGTTGCGTTCCCCCATCATCTTACCTCACGCTTGAATCTCGGACGAGATTCTTGTTTAGTAGGGGTGAGCTGTCACATCCCTAGCTTCCACAGTGCTTAGTGCTAGCATCTGGTGTTGCATCATGTTTAAATTTCTCAGAATTTTAATTGGGGATGTTCAAGCACTAGCACCTAATGAATTCAACTAGGTTCAACTAAAAATATTTTCAATAAACCCAAAATGCTCCTTAGAAAAGTTCATCATTTTTGTTAAAGGTGAAAACCTCTGCCAAAAATGATGTACATATATTTCTAGGACATTACGGATTTTTGAATTAAATCTTATTGTATTTGACTTTGGGCATTTAAATACTATAAATAATTTAAATGTTCAAATAATGTTGGAACTATTTTTGGACCACTGAAATAATTCAGCAAGTGTCCATGAATATTTTCAGATTTTAGGAAATGCCTTGGTATTTTTCCCAAGCTCAAAAATGAGGCAAATAATTAGAAACAAAAACAAATTAGAAAATGTAAGAGAGGGAGAGCTTACCTGGCCTCACCCGAGCAGCCCACATACCGCATGCGGCCCAGCATCAGACTGGCCGGGCCCAGCCTAACCTGCCCAAATTCCCCACCACCGCAGCTCCTCCTATCGCCTTCCTCGTCGGGATAGAAGGACGGCCAGCGTGCGTCTGACGCCTGGGCAGCCCACGCCTGTGCCACCTCCTCCCTCCATGCCTGCTGGTTCCTCTTGGAGCCGGTTCTAGACGAGCGCCACGCAGCCCTCGACCTCTCTCACTTCCCCTGGATCCCTCCATCTCCTCTCGATCTCCGCAGCACCACCGACACGCCACCATCGCCGCCGGCGCCGATTGCCGCAGCCACCGTGCTCCCTCGCCTGGGACGCCGCCAAGAAGCCCTGCCTGCCCCCCTCTTTCCTCCTCACCAAGACAGAAGGTGCTGAAGCCCCTGATGCCGCCAGCCTCCGTTCCCCTCCTCGCCACGAGGATCGCCGCCGCCCATCGTCGCCGACCGGGCCTTCTCCGAAAGCTGCGTCGACACCCTCTGCGCAACCACCGTGAGCTCCGCCGAAAACCCTCTCCCCAGAGCTCGTTAAGCATACATGGCCGTCGCCACCTAGCCGACCAAATCGGCCACGCTGCTGAGCTCCTCACCGCCGTGGCCGCATCGGAGTTTTGGGAATCAGTTTGCCACGGCGCTTAAGCGGCGTCACCACGGGACCGGAGCAACCATCCGCCTCCTTTCGTGCCCTGCGACGTCGGAACGGTCGACGTTCAGAACTCCGCCACCATGCAGACGTGCTTGCAGCCGTCGTCTCCGCCACCCAGCACTGCCACCACCACGGTGGATGCGCCACCTGGCGGCGTTCCAACGAGCCCAACCGCCTCTTCTCGTCGCCCGGAATCGCCGGACGAACGGCGACGCCAGCCAGTTCGTCATGTGCCACCGGGCGGTTAGCCGCTGATGTGGGCATCATTAGTGGCTAATGACCAACTAACTAACCCCTCACCGTGACATCGACAGTCTGGGCCCCGCGCCTAATTAACTCCGGGTTTATTTTCGCTTAGATTAGTTTAATAACGCGGGGCCCACTCGAGTTGATCGTGGTTGACGTAAGGTTTGGCCGACCACCCCACCTGCCGCTGATATTAAACAACATCGGGTCATCGACCGTGGACCCCACTGTCAGGTTTGACCCGGCCATGCCCGTTGACCTGCCGACGTCATGGTGATGTCAGTCGACGTTAGTAATCCTTTTCGGAATTTAAATAAATCTTAAATGATTTGTTTAATTCAGAAAATATCCCAAACTTCTAAAATTCATAGAAATTCAACCGTAACTCCAAATGAAATAATTTATACATGAAAAATGATCAGAAAAATCCAATCTATCCATCTGTACAAATTTCATGCATGATAGAACAACTTATGACTACTGTTTAGTACAAATCATATGAATGGCATTTAAATAACCACATGTGGAGTTTTAATTTGAATCTTGGATTCAAACCAACTTCATTTAATTTGTTTGTAGTTGCATTAGACCAACACACTCATTTTGCCATGTCATGATCATGCATCATATTGTGCATTGCATTGATTGTGTTTCTTCTTTGTTTGTCGGTGCTTGTCCCCTCTCAGTAGACGTGTACGGACGATGTGATCGATGACACCGATGAAGAACTATACTATCTTCAAGTGCTGTGAAAGCAAAACCCCTTGTTCATTCCGACACAATCCCACTCTCTCGCCCTGCTTCTCTTTTTACCGTGCATTAGGACAACAATGATTCAACTCCTACATGCCAAGCGGTAGTTGAACCCCTTTCCTCTGCATGACCTCACACAAGCCAAGAATAGATGAACCCCACTAGCATGAGTAGGAGTTGTTTGAGCCCCGATGTGCCTACTCATTCATGCTTGTTTGTCATGCCCTGCTCTTTGCTTAGAGTTGAGTCAGTCCATTCATCTGGGGATGAATCTGAGGTGTGTGAACATATCCCATCGTTGAGAGCTAAGTGTGTGAACACGATTTGGTAAAGGTAGCGGTGAGAGGCCGTGGTAGGAGTACATGTTGGGTTGTCTCATTGCAAAACCATTCTTAGGAACTGAGTTCTGTGTTTGTGATCCATGAACAATTACTACCACACATTGGGCTCCGCACTCCAAGCTCTCTCGACTTATTAATCAACTCGATCTCTATCCGTGAGTTGCAACTAGTTTCCGTGTTTGTAGGTTGTGTTAGTAGTCTACCAAGTGGCACCCGTGCAATTGGGCTTAGGATGACTAAACCGCGTGGCACGTGTACCAGCGTGAGATCCACCCGTCGAGGTGGGCTTGGGAACCCTGCTCACATCGTTTGGGGGCCGTGAGCTTACACCCCCGGCCGGATCTCCTTGCAGATGGAACCTGAATAAGCGATAAACCTGGACGAGAGACTTGTGTGGTTAGTCAGGTTGTGGCGGACTCCCTCATCAGGCTTCTGCTTTAAGGTTGCCGAGATACACGACGTGTACATGGTGGTAAGTGGCGAGAGCGTGTGTGAAGAAGTACACCCCTACAGGGTTAATATGATCTATTCGAATAGCCGTGTCCGCGGTAAAGGACTTCGGGTTGCTCGCATAGTTCATAGACAAGTGAAAGTGGATACTCTAAAATGTGCAAGATAAGCGTGGAGTGCTATGGATGGCGTTCTCGAAGGGAGACGGAGCGGATCCATAGTGGTGTATTGGTATGGTGAATATGTGGACTCGTAAAGCGCCACCTCAAAAGAGTTACTTGCAATGAGTTTAGGATAGCTAACCGAAGTCAAAGCTGGCTTTGCTGGTTAAACTCCACCACCCCCTTTGTTGATACTTGATGCATATGTGGATAGTTCTCATGTAAGTCTTGGCTGGGTACATTTGTACTCACGCTTGCTTAATTTATAGCTTTTTGCAGAGACTTCCGTCTCTAGTAGTTCCGCTGGACTTTGACGTTTAGCTTGTTACCTCAGCCACGATCTTGTACCCTTTGGGAGGGTCTTGTAGATAGTCGTGCTTCTCGATCTTCTTCATTTGTAGTTGTCTATACTGACAAGTTAAGCTTCCGCATGTTCTTGTTGCTTGTATGTTTCAGATGTTGGGTCATGAGACCCATGTTTGTAATACTTGGCTCCTGAGCCTATTGAATGAAATACTTGAGTTGTAGAGTCATGTTGTGATGCCATGTTGTATTTGCACATATCGAGCATATTGTGTGTATGTTATTGAAATGCTTGGTATGTGGGATATGACTATCTAGTTGTTTATCGTTGGTAGCCTCTCTTACTGGAAATGTCTCCTAGTGCTTCCAATCGAGCCTTGGTAGCTTGCTACCGCTCCTAACACTTAGGCTGGCCAAAGATGTGTCCTTCTTCGCTCCTCGTGGTCTCGTTCTTCTGGGAAATGTCACGCTGTGTTTACCGGAGTCCTGTTAGCCCGCCATGACTCCGGTTTATCGGAGTCCCGCTAGCCCAAAGTGTTACAGCCCGGATTCACTCATTAGCCCGACCGACATCGCTCGCTTTCGGGTCATGTATGCCCGTCTCTGTAAGTTAGCGCCACTTTGGGTTCACGATTAGCCATGTCACTCGCCTCGCTCACATATGGATGCTAGCGACACTATCATATATGTGTGCCAACAGGCACAAACGGTCCCGGGCCTGGTAAGGCGTCACCCGTGGGAATACCGTGCGTGAGGCCGCAAAGTGATATGAGGTGTTACATGCTAGATCGGTGTGTCATCGAGTCGGGGTCCTGACAGCTTGATTGTGGATGTATTAAAGATTTTTCAGCTAAGGCATTCTAATGCTGTTGCACAGCCAGTATACCAACGATGAAACTTGTTACTACCTTCAGATTTTGCACTATTAATGCTTATAGATTACATACCTCACTTTCATGAGATAAGTCAATTTTTCTCGCATAAAGGTCACCAAAATCCCAAGGAGTCGATGTCATTTTATTTTGGTTAAACCGCACAAAAATTATGAAGACAAGAGGGAAGGTCAAGAGTGGGCACCTCCTCCTCCGGCTGTTCTCTTGATTCGTTCGATCAAGTTTTTATGTTTGATCGGTTATCAAGATTGGGATAGCAATTTTTAGGTCCCCTCGAGTTCGAAATGATATTTACCTTGAACGTACATGGTTTGCATATTTTATACCGTCATTAGTTAATAATTCTAGTTACCTTCACACTTTTGTATTTGGTTTAATGCTCTTGCACAGCTAGTATACCAATGTTGAGACTTATTACCTTTACATTTTGTATTGTTAATTCTTATAGAAATATTCCAGTCCTAGAGCTTATGGAAATCTGTTCAGTAAAACCATTGTACTGTACCCTGTAAGAAAATAACTACTCTATCAAGCTGCACTAGCCACTTTGGATTAGTGTATATTTGTACTATTCAATGGTGTTGCATTAGCGCATTTTATTATATATGAAGTGTGGCAACCTTTCCCAGATATGTGCTCAAGAAAACTACTACCTGGTTTTCCAAATGCTAGACGTTTGGCTACTTTAAATTGAACTGCGAAAACGTCTTATATTAAGGAACAGAAGGTGTAGAGTTCACCCAAATTATCCCGGTAAAGCTAGTCACACCTTTGTTAAAATTAGTGTTCATTATGTTATCGGAGGAGGTCTATATGTTTGTCTCTAATGACTGTCAACTACATACCTGACATCATGATGTAATGTTAAGTCATTTCCTTTTGTACAGTGTCACTGAATTTTCAAAGCGGTGATGGCATTTTTATTTTGTTAAATCGCACAAAATATGCTTAAAGAAGAGGAAATGTCGTGAATGGCTCAATTTTTCGTAAGAAACTATGTATGCCTTCCTCGACATCACCGGCCGTTGCCTTATTTATTCCTTCAAACAAGTGGTTAGAAACAGTCTTGCTACCTTTTCCCATTAAGAAATTGGAATGCTTATATTTGTGAGTCTGCTTCAACTAGTGCCACTTTTATAGTAATCACACTTTCAATATCTATGCAAACAGGGATGCTCAATTTTAGTGGAACTGCACAAAAAGTCCAAATGGTTCAACATTAGGAGCATGTTTTCTTCCAAACCTTTATATCCAATTGGTGGCACTATGAGCTGTTCATAACGAAGGTACATGGTTTGCTACTATCTTGCTACTCTTTTTGTACCGTCATTAGATAGTAATACTAGTGGTTTGCATGTGAATTTATTAAGGTGGTGGACCTACATTGGAGGTGCAGGATGTGATTCAATGATTGGATGCTCAATTTTGGTTGTATCGATTTCACCTCTTCCATCACTGCGAACATGGATATCCTTGGTCTGATGAAGAGTAGGCGCTATATTTCAGCTCTGAACCAGCAAATCAATTCACTATGAAATTGTCCAGGGCAAAACATGACTGTATCAAATTGTCTTGTGCAAAACATGACAGATGCTAAGCGGAAGAGACGTGTTTAAACCGAAAATACAAGGTGCGTATATGTTTACTAGCTGCTTGATATTTGTGCATAAGAGAGATGTCCGCCTGCTGTTATTTGGCAAACAAACAAAGTGACCCCAATTTTGCTTTGAACTGCATAAGTGAATAGTATAATCACTGCATGTAGTGCCATTTGAAAATAGACACAGAAAGATTGGATAGTCACTTCATGGACTGCAGAAAAGTAGTACTGCACTATATTGGCCAACGCTAGGTGCTTCATTGCCTTGGTCTGATTATACAATGGGCATCATTTTGCCTAAGTTAAAGTTTGTATTCCGAAAATAGTCTCGCCGGGTGATCGAGAGAAGACCAAATCATATTGCAGTGGATGTTCCTCCATCATGTGTGGTTCATTCTCATGGTTCCAGCTATTGGTGAAACTAGTTACGTTTGCAAGAAGAATTGTAGACTTCACAAACAAATTTATCTTTCACTTTGTACTGAATGTTGGCCAAGATAAGCATCCATGTTAGTAGGAAGAACATATGTTCTTTCTAGATCTTTGCTTTTGGAGCTACATATTTGTATATGATCTGTGAATCATTGAGATGCATTAACATGTTGATCTTATGTATGGGAATCGTACTAGTTGGTTTTGAATTTGGGCTACTAATGTGAACATATTACAATGCACGGCATGTGAGTCTCGTGTGAACATTTCGAACGGATCGGCTCTTCTTTGCTGTGCACATGATCCTTATTTCTGTGTTCTCGGTGTTTACAAGTTACTAATAGCTTCCTTATTTCTGTTCGCTCGGTGTTTACAAGTTACCGATCGATCACTAGCTAGCCTACTAATGCGCTCTCGCAGATTTAGTTGCGACGCCAAGATCCGAAGTGGCGATGTTTTGAATAAAATGCCTACCTGCGAAGAAACTAACAAGCTGCTTTCAAGAAAATGCCATGCGAATCTAAAAAACTGAAAAGCAAAAACATTCGCAAATGCCCTATCTCCTGCAGAGAACGCTCATCGCCCTAATGCGATCGTATTATCGCACACCATCCGACCTACTCGATCCTACATGTACACTATCCGACCTACTCGATCCTACACGGATAAATAGCGGATCACGCACGTACTGCCTCCTTTCCGGTTTGCAGGGCTCAATTAAAAAAACGACCTACTCGATCCTACACGAATAAATAGCGGATCATGCACGTACTATCTTCTTTTCGGTTTGCAGGGCTTAATTCAAAAATCTCACCAACCAAGGTAGATGATGAGTGGGGAATCATTTTTGACAAGGAGGGAGTACCTCATTTGGATGATTCGAGTGAATTCATTTGATCATTATGCCGTCTGCGCGACCCAAAGACGCATTTGGACGATCATCATTGACGGGACGGGGACTACATATCATAATTTCAGTTTTTCTAGTTTTCCACGGCAAGTCACGCAAGGTTAAGCCATGCTCGCTTATGCATTGAATTCGATGACCGCAATCAACACGCCGGTTCGCCACCTTCCGCCTATAATTATCGTTTCCCGGCTTCTCCGATGGCACCATCACCCAACTCGCCTATCCTCATAAGCCCCCATCGCCCGATGCCGCCGCCACTTATCTCGCTCTCTCGCCACGTCCGCCATGCCCCCGCTGTCCGCGATAGGGCGACGCTGGAGGCGGTCACCGCGAAAGTGTTTGGTTTCTCTCCAAGGCGACGGAGGGAGGAGGCATTCTATCGGTCTTTAGATGGCAATGCGGAGGCGAGGAGTTGTTGGAGCAGCATCGCCTTTATGAGGAGCAGCGACGCTGATTTGCGCCGCCGATGGGACATGGAGCAGCGCGGCACCGACGCTCTAAGTCACGAGGAGAGCGCCCGCAACTGGGCCGACCATGTGGAGGCCAGCGCCCGGCAAACTACCCTGGAGGCTGTCGGGCACGCACGCATTCGCGATGCCGAATTTTACTACAAGCTCGTCAAGTGGGTTTCCCGGTTAGAAGCCGAAGCTTCGGTGGACCACGCCGGCATGCAAAGGGCCACAGCGAAAGCAACGCTGCTTCCATCGCACCTCTGCAAGTCCGTGGCGGCGGAGGACGCCGTGCCGGGCGTTTAGCGTGTAATCAAGATGGCGGCCGCATCGCCTAGTTAGCTAAGAGTAAGTTAGTACTTGTACACTACTAGAGTATTAGTGGGAGTAGATAGTTAACTTGGCTATGATGGTTGTCAACGGGAGTTCAAGACTCTATATCCGGATCACATTGCATTTTGCTCTGAATGTTGAACTTTCCGTTTGAACGTATGGAATGGGTTGTTATTTTCTAAAATGGGTTGTATTTGTCCGCCACGGGTTTAGAGGCTGACTTCTGGGCCTACCAGGGTGATGGTACACAATCAGGAGATGATTGT
This sequence comes from Aegilops bicornis, assembly GCA_021605145.1. Lineage (NCBI taxonomy): Eukaryota > Viridiplantae > Streptophyta > Magnoliopsida > Poales > Poaceae > Aegilops > Aegilops bicornis. The sequence goes on along the minus strand of CM038670.1, from coordinate 572,302,231 downwards.
ACGTGGAAAGGATGATGGCAGGGACCCACCAAGGTCATGGCAGTACGCAAATAAGTGCCTCCTTATTTCAAGCCAATAAAAAAATGGCTCCTCCTAATGGATTTCTGACATCTGGGCCCCATGCCATTGTCAACGTAGTCAATAAATGAGAGAATTGCACAACAAGCGGGGTGACACGAGGGACCCAGCAGCTCGCCCAATTATTTTTGTTTTGGGTTAATTTGATAAATGCCACTCCAAATCTGGTGATTCCAAGAAATGCCACTGCAATTTCCAAACTTTGAAAAATGCCATTTCATGCCATTTCCAGTGGCATTTTTCGAAGTCTGGAGTGATGTTTTTGAAAGTTTGCAAAAATTGCAGTGGGTTTTTTCAAAGTTTGCCAAAAATGCAGTGGCATTTTTCAATGTTTGGAAATTGCAGTGGCATTTTTATGAATCGCCATAATTGGAGTGGCATTTATCTAATTTGTTTTTGAGACGGAAGGCGAGGTGTCAACTGGCTGTATGCGGGGCACTCTGGCCTGTCTAGACAACCTTTTCTTTTATGTTTACCACAGACCAGCCCAGTAGTTATTTTCTTTCTTTCTAAAAATGGCTAGCCCAGTTTTTTTGTGATTTGTCAAGTAAGTCGCTTTGTCAGGCCTATTGGGCTGCAAATCTTTCAAGACGAGGAGAGCTTCATTCTACTGGTCAAAAATGGCCTATCAAAGAATGAGAAATGGGTTGTACATTTTAAAACACATCAAACCGCAATTAGTTTTAAATATCTTTTTTTTCATTTCGAGATTTTAACTTGCATTGATTTTTATGCGTGGACAATTTGTTGGATTTTATATTGATATACATTTATTTTTAAAATCATTTTAAATGTGACTCGAAATTTCGGGATTAAAAACAGTTCGGACCGCACCGAAATATGCAAAATTTAGTATAATTTTTAACCGTGGCCACAATATGGGTTGTAATGCTAACAAAATAATATGGGCTCCAAAAACCTTAAGAATTAGCAAATGGGCTATAAATTATTAGAAATAATGGCAGATGTGTCAGATGTCGCTTTTCCATGATTTGAGGCTTTCCTAAAAAAGGTTGATGCACAAGCGGTGATTGTTCGATGTCCATCCAACGGCTGGGCCGTGCTTCTTCAATCTCTGCTTCTTCCGCTAAGCCGCTCAAACAAGCGCCCGTGGACTGCTCGCTTCCTCCTCCCGTGGCCGGGTGTTGCCAGAGGGCCTCACCGCCTCACCAGACTCCCATCGCTGGCCTAGCCATCCCTCTACTCACCCTCACCTGCTGTTATTCTCCGGCGATGGCAGATGAACCAGTAAACCCTCGTACTCCCCTCCACGTGGGAAACAACTGCCGAGTCTTCCCTGGCTCGTGTCGTTCCCTTCCTAGGCCTCGTCGTTGTCCACCGCCTTGGTTAGGGGTGGGCATATAAACTGATGACCGGCATCAATGCGACCAATTAACCGAGACCGAACCCGAACGCACCGAAACCGAATCCTTCGGTTGTATGTTCGGTCAGCCAATCTAGGAAACCCAAATTTCGTCGATCAATTTGGGTGTACGTATCGAGTAACCGAACACACCGAAGTAGCGAAGAAATGGTGCACTCCCGAGAAATCTACGTAGCCCACGACCCACGGCCCACAGCCCAACTACTTAACCTGGATAGCACAATGAAATAATTCTCCTAATCTCTACCGCACTCGCAGCACCTGGAGTCTTCGACCCACGACCACACCTAGCCGCCACCCACTAGTCTCTCAACCCCTGCCCCCTGCCTTTGACTTCTCTCCATCCCCACGGTCGGCAGTGGCGACGCTCCCCTTCCAAGTCTCATCCCTGGTCCTCTTCTCCTATCAATCCCGGGGTGACGATGGTAGTGCTGCTGCTCGTGGACCGTCCGAGCGCAGATCCAAGCTGCAAATCTTGGTATGTGACGGGAGAGAAAGGGGAGTTGGAAGTTTCACGGATCCGAGGATCTGATTTGAGTTCGGGGGTAGAAAGAGATGAGGTGGTGGGCGTGGCTAATGAATTACCACTCGTAATTAACTTGTATTTTTTCCACAATTGATCTTCGTCGTTGTCATATATCCTGGATCTTCCTTGCCATAGATTTTTTTTCTTCAGTTGTTCGGTCTCAACCGAGACCCGAACCGAAGCATCGGTGCCCTGATCTCTCGGTTAGTGCTTTTATAGGTAACCGAACGGTCAGGAAAATCTAGAAACCGAAATTCTTTAAAACCCGGCACCAAAACTGCTCGTTCGGTGGAACCCAACGCCTAGCCCTAGCCCCCGGTGCTCTCGGCTCAAGGCGTGGTCAATATGGTTAACGACCGACATCCTCAAGTGAATCAGATGTGGAGAGGCCGACAATTGGTCCACTACCGCATCGCAAGGAAATACCTCCTTATTACGCCAAGAAATGATGATTCCTCCACCGACATCCGGGACCCACCGAAGGACCTCTCAGATTTCGCGAAAAACATTCCCGCCACCGACATTTCGGACCCACCACCTATATCTTCGCACGCAAGGAAGTGCCTCCTTATTATGCATTAAAAAATGAATACTCCCACGCTAGCCGACCCAAAGATAGTGGGAGGCTGACCAGGCCTACTAAGTCGACGGGACGGAGGGCTTTGTCAACTTATCAATATGAACGACTCTAGCTCCAAAGGACTATACGATGTCCATCCAACGGCCGTAGTGCTTCTTCAACCTCCGGTCTTTCTTGCTCCAATCCGCCCAAAGCAGCGCCGTCGTGTACCGCTTCCTCGCTTTCCTGCGGGTCGGGTCAGGTTGCCGCCATGGAGGCCTCACCGCCTTTACTACTCCTACCACCTGCCAGTTCGTGGCGACGGCAGAATCCTCACACCGCAGTCGAACTAGTGAACCTCGTGATTTTCTCTCCGCTGTGGCATCCATCGTCGCGTTTTTCTCGGCCTGCTGTCGCCCCCTTCCTAGGCATCGCGGTTGTCCATCGCCTTGGTGCTCTCGGCGCGGCGTGGTCAATGTGGTCAACGCTCGACTTCCATCGGAAGAGTACTGTACGTGGAGAGGCTAACAGCTGGGTCCACGGTGGCAGCAAGGAAGTGCCTCCTTATTACGCGGAAAATAATGATTCCTCCACTTGACAGCAGGGACCCACCGGACAGGCCACCGTATTTCGTGAAAAAAAACGTTTCCCCCCTGACTACTGCGACCCACCAGCTATATCTTCACACGGAAGGAAGTGCCTGACAGTTAGGACCCACCGTCGAGCGCGCGCACTGCGTTGTCATTCTGGGTCACGTAACATGTACGCATAGTGGTCGATGTAGAGGCACGCAGCGGTCGTAGTAGAGGCGCACATTAACGGTCGAGTAGAGGCATGCACGTAGCATGTAACATCGCATCGTCTGGCGCCAAGTGCAAGAAAGTAACACGGCCACGTCGTACATACGGTGGGGTCTCAACGCCTACTCGGCGCGCTCACATTGGCATGGCCACGGCTCATGTACATGGCTGGGTCGGAATGGAGAAGCTGCACCATCGTCGTGTTCATGAGGAGGCAACGGAATGCGTCGTGTTCATCGGGAGGCAACGGAACGCGTGCTGTTCATCGGGAGCCAACCCGCTTGGACGGAGCAGCCGATGGAAACGAGGCCTGGCATACCGCAGAATGGAGGAAACAACCTTATGTTCGACCGGCCACGGTCGAAATGGGATCATGTTCATCGGAGGGGTCCGGCGCATCGCAAAATGGAGGAAACGGACCTCCTACGGTCAAACGGGGTCCCCGCTGATCGGGAGGGGTCTCATGGCGTACCACAAAACGGAGGAAACACACTTGTGTTGGAGCGCCACGGTCGAAACGGGGTCCCGTTCATCGGGAGGGTGTGGCGATCGCAAAACAGGACTCCACGGATACTGCTCATCTCCACCGTCGACCTCCTCCAGCCTCCACTGCCATCGCTCATCCACCATCGACCTCCTCCAGCCTCCACTGCGATCGCTCATCCACGAGCCCTCGCTCATCCAGCCTCCACCGCTCCTCCACCCTCCACCGCCATCGCTCAACTAGCCCTCTCCACGGGTCCTATTCAACCACCCCTCCACAAAGCATCGCTCATCCAGCCATCCAAAGGATAATCGCTCAACCAGCCCTCCACGGGTCGTCCCTGCTCATCCAGCCCTCCATGGGGTCCCTGTTCATCCAAAGGGCTCGATCGATCGGGGTCCTGTTTCATCCAGCCGCTACGGCCTCTACTACCACGGGTCCTCGCTTCATCCAACCCCACACCAAGAACTGTTCATCCAACCCCCACCCCACCAACAACGCTCACTGTTCATCAAGGGAAGGAGGTAGAAATGTTCGATCGGCTTCAGTTAGCAGCAATAGCGGGCGAATCACTCGGTTTCGCTATCAAAGCAAGGGATCGATCGATCGCTCGAGTTCAAGAACGCCAGAATTCCGCCAGGTAATCGCCGGGTTCGATTGAGACCTCAATGCCCCGCACTCCACGCGTGCTATGTACGAGAGAAACGCACATCGCCGCCCCCGACCACCCACCATAACCGGAACTCCCCGATATTTTCCTCGTCTCGCTTCTACCACGGTTTTTCCACATGCACGGCCCAAAGAATGTCATGCAGCCGCTCCTCCGCCCGTGACTTAAAAAGCCCATTTTCTCGTCATGATTTTTTGTCATAGAAGTAGGAGCCCACCACATCTATGATGATACCCGGTTTTGTCACAATTATCGTCAGAGAAGTGTCATAAGCATGACAGGAAAAAAATTCGTTCGGCCCAAAATGTCACGGATGTGTGTTTTTTTGTAGTGCTCCCATGTTGGATCTTCATATTCTTGTCCTTCCATTCGCTGAAGTCTGCGACCGCATCCAACGAGGGCGCGAGGAAGTGTTGTGTCGGTCTGTCCAGCGGCGGCTAGGTTAGGAGCAAACCAGACTGGAGGCTGGAGCGAACAAATTGGGGATTTTCCCTACTGTCGATCGATATGGGAGGAGCTCGTTTGGGCCGCGAGCCTGCTATAGGGCCTGCCTTGCCATTACGTTATTGGCCCATCCAATTGAAACGTTTTTATTCATTTTTCACATTGTCTGCTCATGCACTGGGATGAACAAAACTAGCCTGGGCCAACCTGGATGACTCAAACTAGGTGCGCACTTTCCAGCCACCCGAGGTGGCCGCCCATACCAGCCCCTACGGTGGCGTCGCCCCTTTTTGCATGTATGTTTGGGGTAGTGAAAAATATTCCAAAGGGCGCTTTTGATTTACCCATGTAATGGTTGAATTGCTTTTTCTATGAACCGAAGTTCGCCAATAATGTGAAGGATGCCATTCTTTTCATCCTATTATATATTGCTTAGATCTTGATATGCCAAATGTAATCGCATGAAATATACAGTAAAAGACAGTGTGATGTGTGTTGCTACGACTAGTCTGACAACCCGTCCTCATATAACATATCCAGGACGCACCATCTTATCGATTAACCATTCGACTTACCAAAGCAAAGGTGGGAAGAAAGAAGTATTATGCACCGCAGATCCAAGCAATTGATGCCATGGAGTCCTTCATAGAACCTTGTAAGTGAAAAAGAAGTTGTAGTGTGCCTGTAGAAAGAGCTAGCGTAAGTTCAGTGACCTAATTTCTAATGTCATGCGCTAAGGCCTCTCCGCCCTGTGACTTAAAAAGCCCATTTTCCGTCATGATTATTTGTCATAGAAGTAGGAGCCCACCACATCTATGATGATACCGGGTTTTGTCACAATTATCGTCAGAGAAGTGTCATAAGCATGACAGAAAAAAAATTCGTTCGGCCCAATATGTCACGGATGTGTTTTTTTTGTGGTGGTCCCACGTTGGATCTTCATCTTCTTGTCCTTCCATTCGCTTGAAGCCCGGCGACCGGCGTCCAACGAGGGCGCGAGGAAGTGTTGTGTTGGTCTGTCCAGCGGCGACTAGGTTAGGAGCGAACCAGACTGGAGGCTGGAGCGAACGAATTGGGGATTTTTCCTACCGTCGATCGATATGGGAGGAGCTCGTTTGGGCCGCGAGCCTGCTATAGGGCCTGCCTTGCAATTACATTACTGGCCCATCCAATTGAAACGTTTTTCTTCATTTTTCACATTGCTCGCTTCGTATACCGGGACGAAACTAGCTCAGGCCAACCTCGATGACTCAAACTAGGTGCACACTTTCCAGCCACCCGAGGTGGCCGCCATACCAGCCCCTACGATGGCGCCACCCCTTTTATGCAGTATGTTTGGGGTAGTGAAAATATTCCAAAGGGCGCTTTTGATTTACCCACAGAATGGTTGAATTGCATTTTTCTATGAACTGAGTTCGCCAATAATGTGAAGGATGCCATTCTTTTCATCCTATTATATATTGCTTAGATCTTGATATGCCAAATGTAATCGCATGAAATATACAAAGAAAAGACAAGCAGGATGTGTGTTGCTACGATTAGTCCGACAACCCGTCCTCATATAACATATCCAGACGCACCATCTTATCGCATTAACCATTCGACTTACCAATGCAAAGTGTGGGAAGAAAGAAGTATTGGGACCGCATATCCAAGCAATTGATGCCATGGAGTCCTTCATAGAACCTTGTGTTTAAAAAAGAAGTTGTAGTGTGCCTGTACAAAGAGCTAGCGTAAGTTCAGTGACCCGCTTCTCGGAATTTTTGTTAGCCACTGATTGCAAAATTATTCAATTATGTTGCTTGGCTTAATTTAGTTTGCTACCAATTACATAATGCCATAGCATGTTAATCGTATTATAGATTGCGCCTATCTATGTCTTTGATACTTACTGTTAAGAATTACCTATTTTCTTGAACTTAAATAGCTACTTAAGCACGATATAGCTGGTCATATGTACTTCTAGGGTGCAACAAAATTCATGTGTAATTTACGCTCGATACCCTGCTTGTTTAAATGGTTTGTCGTTATCACTTGTAGCACCAAGAATGCTTGCATGTTCATAGATAGACAACCCATGTGTTTATATGAGGGACAATGTCTTTTTAACTTTTATATATATATATATATATATATATATATATATATGTGTGTGTGTGTGTGTGTGTGTGTGTGTGTGTGTGTGTGTGTGTGTGTGTGTGTGTGTGTGTGTGTTTGCGTGTGTGTGTGTGTGTGTCGTAATCATTTTGCTTACATCAAAGAAATTTACAGATGTCCGTGTTGTCGGTAAACTGCACGCACCGACTTGTTACTTTAATACAGTGCCAAGAACTTTTAGTTTTACTAGTTCATGTGTAATTAAATACATTGCCAAAACTGGTTAGTTTTACTAGTTTGATGTTAGTTTCTCATGGCTCTTGCAACACTTTATTTATGATTGCTAACATTCAAGTTTTGGCACTACAGGTATGTTTTCAGAAACTACCTTGTTTACCTGGTTTGCTGCTGTAACTTGTTGTTGTAATCATCTTACCAACTTCAAGTTTTCAGGATCCAATTGGAAGTCCAATTGCACAGCAGGTACATTTTCAAAAATATATTTGCATAACAGGTTTGTTGTTGTACCTTGTTGGTCTAATCAAGTTACTAACTACTCAACTTTTCAATATCCAAGAGAAACTCCAATGCCACAACAGGTTCCTTTTGCAAAACTTGTTTGTTTAACTGCTTTGCTGCTGCAGCCGGTTGCTCTAATCAGATTATCGCTACCCAACTTTTCGTGATCCAAGAGAAACTTCAATGCCACAATAGGTACCTGTTGCAAAACTTGTTTGTTTAACTACTTTGCGGCTGCAACCGGTTACAATGATGTTAATAACTACTTTTCAGCATCCAATCGAAACTCCCATTTGGCACTACTGGTTGGTTGTTCTAACTCCCAGTTGAGATGTTTTGCTAACTTCTACTTTCGGAATCCAACCGGAACTTTAGTGGCAAAACAGGTTAGCCCAAGATCAAAGAGCGAGGTCCCCATGGACGTTGTATCATCCCACAACAGTGGCACCGGCCCAATCGTGCATCATGAATTGCCAACTATTGATGCTCTAGAGGCTAAACTATTGGTAGAAAGAGATTCTGCTTCTGCACTTAGAGATAAAGCTGACATGTTGAGGAAGCAAACAACACAAACACAAGTACTACTCAAGACAACCATTAAATATTTGGTGGATTTCAAAACGAAGCAAGCTGAGACTCACCGCGTTGTTAAGGTCCTCAAGGAAAAAAGGAATTAAATTCCCACTTGGTAAATGTAACATCCCAATTTTCAATTTGGGTGTTATTATTTAGATCATTCATATTAATTCATAATTTGTCCATTTTTGAATTTTGTTTTGTTGGAAATTGATCCGAGGGGCTTTAAGCAACTCAAGGACCAATTGAGAGAGTTGGAAGTTTTCCAAAAGACCCATGTTTTATTTTCCAAAGTGGGGTTTGGATCAAATTTGATTTTCTTCTGGAGGACATGTTCAGAGCTTGTGCGCTAGATTATGGATCTAGTTGGGATGATAATTTACCTTACGCAGAGTTCTCATATAACAACAGCTATCAAGCCAGTTTGAAGATGGCCCCTTTCGAAGCTTTGTACGGAAGGAGGTGCAGGACACCATTGATGTGGGATGAAGTTGGAGATCGTAAATCGTTCGGACCGGATTTAATCAGAGATTCTGAGGCGAAGGTCAAGTTGATCCGTGATAGACTCAAGATAGCCCAGTCCAGGCAAAAAAGTTATGCTGATACTAAACGCAAGGAAGTAACCTATGAAGTCGGAGACACAGCATATCTTCGTGTGTCGCCACTTCGAGGAGTTAAATGATTTGGAGTCAAAGGAAAGTTAGCACCATGATTTGTGGGGCCATACAGAGTCTTGGAACGTATGGGTGAAGTTGCCTACAAGCTGGAATTACCCAAAGGTTTGTCAGGAGTTCATGATGTGTTTCACGTTTCCCAATTGAAGAAGTGCCATGCAGAGATGGCCGATATTCCCCTGAGAGATACAGTGTCCCTGGAGGCAATTCAGTTGGAGAGTGACCTGACTATGAGTAGAAGCCCGTCAAGATTCTCGAGTTCGCCAACCAAGTTACTTGCAGCAAGGTCATCAAGTTTTGCAAGGTTTAGTGGAGCCACCATACCGAGGAGGAAGCCACCTGGGAACGAGAAGAAAACCTCTGAAAGGACATTTTTGAATTTTGTTTTGTTGGAAATTGATCCAAGGGGCTTTAAGCAACTCAAGGACCAATTGAGAGAGTTGGAAGTTTTCCAAAAGACCCATGTTTTATTTTCCAAAGTGGGGTTTCGATCAAATTTGTTTTTCTTCAATTTTCAATTCCAATATTTTAAAATAAATCAAAATAAGGAGAGAAAATTAAAGGACTTCTTCAAAAACAGAAAAGAAATATTGGAAATTGAATTTTGAATAAAATATATTTATTTGGCTTTATTTGCAAAAATATTTATTTTAAGCAAGTTATATTAGTACTAAAAAGTTTGTTTTTAAAATAGGCATTTAGGACCAGAAAAATGTTCACAAGGTCAATAATAAGGCACAAGTATATGTGAATTTTTCTGTTATTTTCAGATTTATATTTATTATAGTTTTTGTATTTCTTATTCTGGAAAATGTTTTTCGAAAAAAAAATCTAAACCACTGAGCTGGGCTGCCCACCAACTGGCTGCATCAAATGATTTCAAATTTTCAACGCCAGGTTGCCTCGACCCGACTCAGCGGGAGTGCGCCCACCAGACGCCTCCCCTCATTGCGGCTAAGTCGGTCTCCGCCACCGCTTTGGCCCTCCTCCAAGCAGCCGCCCATCCGTCCTATATCTAGCCCCGACCACGGTCCGTCTTTCCTCCTGCTAAAACAGCAACAGCCGCCACCACATCTCAAGTTGCCACGCTGCTCTGCCGCTTCGCTCGCCGCTCCACCGTCGCCCTCGACCGACGCTGATGTCGCCGTTGGTTTCGCCCGAGCCGCACTCTCCCTAATCAAGCCTCGCGGTTGCCGACCACGGAGCTGCCCCTCGCCAAGCCGACGCCGCTGCCACCGGTTTTCTTGCCGCCGCCGCGATAAACCCCCCTCTCTCTCGTTCGTTCGATCTCAGATCGACGGTCCCGATTAGATCGCATGTTTTTTTATTTTGAACCGGTATTTGTTAGTTAGCGATCGTTCGCTAGTTTAGCCTCTGTAGCGAATGTTTTCATTTCTTAAGCTTCTGTAGCGGACGTTTGTCCTTTAGTTTCTTTGTCTCGTAACCAGGGACCCAGTAGCAAGTATTTTCTTATAGATCAGTCCCTGTTTTTCAATCTAGCACAAATATTTAACCGTTTGTCCAAATTCAGTGAAACCAACGCCAAATTCTTAATCATGATCTCATCTATCCATAAAACCAATCCAAAAATGTTTTTGAAAGTTTTAAAATTTTGAATTTGACAGATCAGATTGAAACTTTTTTTGGCAATAATTTGAGTTTCGTAACTCCGATTTGAGTGATTCTTTTTGCAAATTGAAGCTCTTGACATGTGCTTTCTGTTAAGATCAAAATAACATAATTTTGCTGCTGTTAAAAATATGTTTGTGTCCATGAGTTTTTTTTTGAAGTTTTCTGAAGTAATTGTGTGGTTCTAATTGCTTTCTTATGATGGATTGATCGGAGTGTGACGAGTAGAACTATCAGAAATTACGAGTGTAAAGAAACTTCATCAATAGTACAAGGCAAGTTCACACCTTGATCACACTTTTCTATTCCCAGTTTTTATTATGCATTTGTTCACCTCTACAAATTTGCATGAGTAGGAGTGGGAATTGGGGCATTTCTATGTAGTTCATGAGGTAGGAACCTATTACCTTTTATCACCCCGAGAAAATTTTGTTATGCTTAGATATTGCTTAGCCATGCTCGTAGACGGGGATTGGTATGTGAGATTCATGCAAGTTATGAGAGAAATAATGATTAAGGGTTAACTTAAGGTGGCAACATTAACACACATCTGGGTGGAATGGTTTGGGCACCCTGGAGAAACCAGTGGCTTGCCTGGGCACCTAGAGAAACTAGTGCTTGCCCAAGGGGATCCTGGAGGACCCGTGAGATCACCCTATGGATTGCCACCCAGGCTCAAAGGGATCATACGATATTTCATGCCTAGAAACTTTCGTGTGCAGCCACAAGCCATTATGGGCTCTGGCATAGTTGAGTAAGTTGTGGGAAACCTTTCCATGACAGGCTAGCAGATGTAGGGGAATTTTAGGTGTACCGGCCTATCTATCGATTAAGGGGACCTTGATACGTCTCCAACGTATCTATAATTTTTTATTGTTCCATGCTATATTATATTCTGTTTTGGACATTATTGGGCTTTATTATACACTTTTATATTATTTTTGGCACTAACCTATTAACCGGAGGCCCAAATTTCTAGAATTGCTGTTTTTTGCATACTTCAGAGTTTCGCAGAAAAGAATATCAAACGGAGTCCAAACGGAATGAAACCTTCGGGAACGTGATTTTTGAACGAACGTGATCTGTGAGGACTTGGACCCCACGCCAAGACATCAACCAGGAAGGCACGAGGTAGGGGCGCGCCTACCCCGGGCGCGCCCTCCACCCTCTTGGGCCCCATGTTGCTCCACCGACGATTTCGGCCCTCCTATATATACCCACGCACTTCAAACTACCAGACACGGAGCCAAAACCTAATTCCACCGCCAACCTTCTGCATCTGTGAGATCCCATCTTGGGGCCTTTTCCTAGGTTCACGAGGGGGCATCGATCATGGAGGGCTTCTACATCAACACCATAGCCTTTCCGATGATGTGAGTAGTTTACCCTCGAGACCTTCGGGTCCATAGTTATTAGCTAGATGTCTTCTTCTCTTTTGGATCTCAATACAATGTTCTCCCTCTCTTGTGGAGATCTATTCGATGTAATATTCTTTTTGCGGTGTGTTTGTTGAGACCGATGAATTGTGGGTTTATGATCAAGTTTATCTATGAACAATATTTGAATCTTCTCTCAATTCTTTTATGTATGATTGGTTATCTTTGGAAGTCTCTTCAATTATCAGTTTGGTTTGGCCTACTAGATTGATCTTTCTTGCATTGGGAGAAGTGCTTAGCTTTGGGTTCAATCTTATGTGTCCTTTCCCAAAGGAGAGTAGGGGCAGCAAGGCACGTATTGTATTGTTGCCATCGAGGATAACAAGATGTGGTTTATATCATATTGCATGAGTTTATCCCTCTACATCATGTCATCTTACTTAAAGCGTTACTTCGCTCTTTTGAACTTAATACTCTAGATGCATGCCGGATAGCGGTCGATGTGTGGAGTAATAGTAGTAGATGCGGTGAGTCGGTCTACTTGTCGCGACGTGATGCCTATATACATGATCATACCTAGATATTCTCATAACTATGTGCTCAATTCTGTCAATTGCTCAACAGTAATTTGTTCACCCACCGTAATACTTATGCTCTCGAGAGAAGCCACTAGTGAAACCTATGGCCCCCGAATCTATTTTCTATCATATTAATCTTCGAACACTTAGTTATTTTTATTGCCTTTTATTTTACTTTTCATCTTTATTATAAAAATACCGAAAATATTATCTTCTCATATCTATCAGCTCTCACTCTCGTAAGTGTCCGTGAAGGGATTGACAACCCCTTTATTTGGTTGCGAGGATTTATTTGTTTGTGTAGGTGCGAGGGACTCGTGCGTGGCCTCCTACTGGATTGATACCTTGGTTCTCAAAAACTGAGGGAAACACTTACGCTGCTTTTCTTGCATCACCCTTTCCTCTTCAAGGGAAAACCAACGCGGGCTCAAGAGGTAGCAAGAAGGATTTCGTGCCGTTCTTTGGGAGTCTACGCAAAAGTCAACATACCAAGTACCCATCACAAACCCTTATCCTCGTGATTACATTATTTGCCATTTGCCTCTCGCTTTCCTCTACCCCACTTCACCCTTGCCGCTTTATTCGCCTCTCTTTTCCATCCGCCTTCCTCTCTCTTTTGCCCCTTGCTCTTCTCTCGTTATGTCTCGAATTGGGGAAATTATTGTCGATATGGACAATAATAATATCATGGAAAATTCGATGCTCCTGCTAAAGAACCCCTATCTTACATACAAAAAAGTTTCGAATTGGTAGTGGTAATATTATTGGAAAAGGAGTTATCCAAGATTTCTTTACTTGTGCCGGTGCTTTGCCTTCTATGGGTAGTTCTATTCTTCATAGAACTAGTAGTCTTGCGGATGCTATCGCCATGCTTGTAGTTGAACTTGAAAGACAATTTATGCACTTGCATCCTTGCATACAAAGGATTTTCCTAGAATTTTCTAATATTGAGTATTCTTCTGTTAAGCGTGCCGCTACTATCTTTTTGGCTCATGAGTTTGGATTTATAATAAAAGAGGCCAAAGAAATCTTTATGCATTATAGGGTGGACGCCGGCCATCCTCCCATAGAGGCTATCGCCTTTTGATTAAGAAGAAATAATGCTTTCAATCTCTAGACTATGTTGCTTTCAATGAAAATCTTAGAAAAAGGGTTCCTACCAATGTTCTAGTTGATAGAATTTCTGAACTTAATAATGATTTGGCTATTCAAAATAATGAGCTAGGATATTCTCTCGAGCATAGGCTCACAAAGTTCTGTCAAAAGAATGCTTATAATGATGAATTGGTTGTGCAATACGAAGGGCCGAAGGAGGAACCTATACCTCCTAAAGTTGATCTTGGGGACTTTTGTCCCATTAAATTTAGCCCTTTTGATTACTTTTGCTTGCCCCAAATGAAACTTGCTGCTGAACGTAGAGAATATGAAATGAGTTTTAATGATCTATCCTATTATTATGGCAATACCTAGATCTATCCATGCTTTTATGCCTAGCTAGGGGCGTTAAACGATAGCGCTTGTTGGGAGGCAACCCAATTTTATTTTTAGTTTTCTGCATTTTGCTTATTTTTAGGAATAAATATTTGATCTAGCCTCTGGTTAGATGTGTTTTTATGTTTTAATTAGTGTTTGTGCCAAGTTAAACCTATAGGATCTTCTTGGATGATAGTTACTTGATCTTGCTGAAAATTCCAGAAACTTTCTGTTCACGAAAATAATTGTTAAAAATCACCAGAACGTGATAAAATATTGATTCCAATTTCTGATGATCAATAAACAAATTGTCTAGGCCTTACTATTTTTTCCGAATTTTTGGGGTTCCATAAGTTTGCGTTAGTTACAGATTACTACAGACTGTTCTGTTTTTGACAGATTCTGTTTTTCGTGTGTTGTTTGCTTATTTTGATGAATCTATGGCTAGTAAAATAGTTTATAAACCATAGAGAAGTTGGAATACAGTAGGTTTAACACCAATATAAATAAAGAATGAGTTCATTACAGTACCTTGAATTGGTGTTTTGTTTTCTTTCGCTAACGGAGCTCACGAGATTTTCTGTTAAGTTTTGTGTTGTGAAGTTTTCAAGTTTTTGGTAAAAGATTTGATGGATTATGGTACAAGGAGTGGCAAGAGCCTAAGCTTGGGGATGCCCATGGAACCCCAAGATAATATAAGGACACCAAAAGTTAAAGCTTGGGGATGCCCTCAAGGCATCCCCTCTTTCGTACTTCCACTCCAGAACTTTACTTGGAGCTATATTTTTATTCACCACATGATATGTGTTTTGCTTGGAGTGTCTTGAATTATTTGAGTATTTGTTTGTTAGTTTGCCACAATCATCCTTGCTGTACACACCTTTTGAGTGAGACACACGTGATTCGGAAATTGTTAGAATACTCTATGTGCTTCACTTGTTATATAGTTTTTGCTCTAGTACTTCACTTATATCTTTTAGAGCACGATGGTGGATTTGTTTTATAGAAACTATTGTTCTCTCACACTTCACTTAGATTATTTTGAGAGTCTACAAAACAGCATGGTAATTTGCTTTAATTATGATAGGCATTCAAGATTAGTAAAAAAATTCTTATGAGTGTGTTGAATACTATGAGAAGTTTGATACTTAATAATTGTTTTGAGATATGAAGATGATGATATTAGAGTCATGATAGTTGAGTAGTTGTGAATTTGAGAAATACTTGTGTTAAAGTTTGTGATTCCCGTAGCATGCACGTATGGTGAATTGTTATGTGATGAAGTCGGAGCATGCTTTATTTATTGATTGTCTTCCTTATGAGTGGCGGTCGGGGATGAGCGATGGTCTTTTCCTACAAATCTATCCCCCTAGGAGCATGCGCGTAATACTTTGCTTTGATAACTTGTAGATTTTGCAATAAGTATATGAGTTCTTTATGACTAATGTTGAGTCCATGGATTAGACGCACTTTTATTCCTTCCACCATTGCTAGCCTCTCTAATACCACACACTTTTTGCCGGTATCATACACCCACCATATAACTTCCTCAAAACAGCCACCATACCTACCTATCATGGCATTTCCATAGCCATTCCGAGATATAATTCCATGCAACTTTTCACCGTTCCGTTTACTATGACACGCTCCATCATTGTCATGTTGCTTTGCATGATCATGTAGTTGACATCGTATTTGTGGCAAAGCCACCGTTCATAATTCTTTCATACATGTCACTCTTGATTCATTGCATATCCCGGTACATCACGGAGGCATTCACATAGAGTCATATTTCGCTCTAAGTATTGAGTTGTAATTGTTGAGTTGTAAGTAAATAAAAGTGTGGTGATCATCATTTTTAGAGCATTGTCCCAAGTGAGGAAAGGATGATGGAGACTATGATTCCCCCACAAGTCGGGATGAGACTCCGTACTAAAAAAAGAGGCCATAAAAAAGGCCCAAATAAAATGAGAGAAAAAGAGAGAAGGGACAATGTAACTATCCTTTTACCACACTTGTGCTTCAAAGTAGCACCATGATCTTCATGATAGAGAGTCTCCTATGATATCACTTTCATATACTAGTGGGAAATTTTCATTATAGAACTTGGCTTGTATATTCCAATGACGGGCTTCCTCAAAATGCCCTAGGTCTTCGTGGAGCAAGCGAGTTGGATGCACACCCACTTAGTTTCTTTTTGTTGAGCTTTCATATACTCATAGCTCTAGTGCATCCGTTGCATGGCAATCCCTACTCACTCACATTGATATCTATTAATGGGCATCTCCATAGCCTGCTGATACGCCTAGTTGATGTGAGACTATCTTCTCCTTTTTTGTCTTCTCCACAACCACCATTCTATTCCACATATAGTGCTATGTCCATGGCTCACGCTCATGTATTGCGTGAAGATTGAAAAAGTTTGAGAATGTCAAAAGTATGAAACAATTGCTTGGCTTGTCATCGGGGTTGTGCATGATTTAAATACTTTGTGTGGTGTAGATAGAGCATAGCCGCACTATATGATTTTGTAGGGATAACTTTCTGTGGCCATGTTATTTTGAGAAGACATAATTGCTTTGTTAGTATGCTTGAAGTATTATTATTTTTATGTCAATATTAAACTTTTGTCTTGAATCTTTCGGATCTGAATATTCATACCACAATTAAGAAGAATTACATTGAAATTATGCCAAGTAGCACCGCATCAAAAATTCTGTTTTATCATTTACCTACTCGAGGACTATGCAGGAATTAAGCTTAGATGCTTGATACGTCTCCAACGTATCTATAATTTTTGATTGCTCCATGCTATATTATCTACAGCTTTTGGACATTATTGGGATTTATTATTCACTTTTATATTATTTTGGGACTAACCTATTAACCGGAGGCCCAGCCCAAAATTGCTGTTTTTGCCTATTTCGTAGTTTCAGAGAAAAGGAATAACAAACGAGTCCAAGCGGAATGAAACCTTCAAGAACGTGATTTTCGTAATCTAATATGATCCAAATAGACTTGGACCCTACGTCAAGAAACAAAAGAGGAGGCCACGAGGTAGGGGGCACACCTACCCCCCCAGGGCGCGCCCTCCACCCTCGTGGGCCCCATGTTGCTCCATCGACGTACTCATTCCTCCTATATATACCTACATACCCCCAAACGATCAGATACGGAGCCAAAAACCTAATTCCACCAAGCAACTTTCTCTGCACTCCATGAGATCCAATCTTGGGGCCTGTTCCGGAGTTCTGGGAAGGGGAATCGATCACGGAGGGCTTTACATCAACACCATAGCCCCTCCGATGAAGTGTGAGTAGTTTACTTCAGACCTTCGGTCCATAGTTATTAGCTAGATGGCTTCTTCTCTCTTTTTGGATCTCAATACAATTTTCTCCCCTCTCTCGTGGAGATCTATTCGATGTAATCTTCTTTTGCGGTGTGTTTGTTGAGACCGATGAATTGTGGGTTTATGATCAAGATTATCTATGAACAATATTTGAATCTTCTCTAAATTCTTTTATGTATGATTGGTTATCTTTGCAAGTCTCTTCGAATTATCAGTTTGGTTTGGCCTACTAGATTGATCTTTCTTGCAATGGGAGAAGTGCTTAGCTTTGGGTTCAATCTTGCGGTGTCCTTTCCCAGTGACAGTAGGGGCAGCTAGGCACGTATTGTATTGTTGCCATCGAGGATAACAAGATGGGGTTTTTATCATATTGCATGAATTTATCCCTCTACATCATGTCATCTTGCTTACATGCTACTCCGTTTTATGAACTTAATACTCTAGATGCATGCTGGATAGCGGTCGATCAGTGGAGTAATAGTAGTAGATGCAGGCAGGAGTCGGTCTAATTGTCTCGGACGTGATGCCTATATTCATGATCATACCTAGATATTCTCATAACTATGCTCAATTCTGTCAATTGCTCAACAGTAATAATTTGTTCACCCACCGTAGAATACTTATGCTCTTGAGAGAAGCCACTAGTGAAACCTATGGTCCCCGGGTCTATCTTCATCATATTAATCTTCCAACACTTAGTTATTTCCTTTGCTTTTTACTTTGCTTTTATTTTACTTCGCATCTTTATCACAAAAATACCAAAAATATTATCCTATCATATCTATCAGATCTCACTCTCGAAAGTGGCCGTGTAGGGATTGACAACCCCTTATCGCATTGGTTGCAAGGATTTATTTTGTTTGTGTAGGTGCGAGGGACTCGCGCGTAGCCTCCTACTGGATTGATACCATGGTTCTCAGAAACTGAGGAAAAAACTTAAGCTACTTTGCTGCATCACCCTTTCCTCTTCAAGGGAAAACCAACGTAGTGCTCAAGAGGTAGCAAAGAATCTGACTCCTTTCAACTGGGAGGCGCCATCCTCCCCATTGTAGTGCCACATGGGAAGCCCTCTGTATTGGAGTGGCTGAACCCCCCGTACTATGGAAGTCGCCATTACCTCAACTATTGATAATCCGGACTGGGCGAGCGTCTTTATCTTGCTCATGAGTTGACGAACTTCCGCATTATCTTCCTCCCCGAGGCTTCGAGGGCGCCAACTGTGGCGTTTCTTCAAATGAGCGCTTCTGAACTTGGGAAGACCCCTCCGAACTGGGCCAGGAAGTGCGACATCCTCGATATAGAACCGTTCGGATGGCCATTCTTCGGATGCTTCCTTCGGTGTGCCCGACAGGTACCCGGTCTCAGCGATGCACCATACCTCGGCTCCACCCACTTCAAATATGGATCCCTCGTAGTTACGCGGGACGAGACAGAAGAGCTTTCTCCACAATTCAAAATGGGCCTCACAACCCAGGAACAGCTCACAAAGGGACACATAACCCGCGATGTGCAGGATGGAGGCGGGAGTGAAGTTGTGCAGATGGAGGCCATAATACTCCAGAAGCCCTCGGAGGAACAGATGAATTGGAAATCCAACACCTCTTAGCAGATAAGGGAGGAAGCACACTCGCTCCCCCCTAGATGGGTTGGGAAAATTCTTTGCCTGGGCCTCATCATTGAAGGAGGTCAACCCTGCCCGAACAGGGACCAGACCGCAGGGGGAAGAAATCCCTGTGTTTGCAGCCTTCGAATGACCATGGGATACTAACATTTCTCCCAACGCCTTTTTTCTCGGGATGCAGACGGAGGAAGAGCTGGAGCGCTAGCCATGTGGGAGTGGCCTTTCCTAGCAAGCTCTGAGGATTTTTCCACGTGGTGCTGAATGGATCTGAGATCCAATCTCTTTAAATAGACATTCCTCCTTGCATGGCCGAGGTGTTATGTGTAAAAACACCCTCACCTCTCGCATTCACTCGACACGTGGAAGCTGAAATTGTTGATGCACAGAAGCCGAGGGGTACGACATTAAATGGAAGGCTGAATACATCACTTTGAAGTCATCAAAGGGAGAACACGCCTTGCAATGCCGAAGACAATCTGTGTGCTGGACACCTCGTCATTGAAGCCTAGTCGGGGGCTACTGAGGGAGTCCTGGATTAAGGGGTCCTCGGGCGTCCGACCTGTTATACATGGGCCGGACTGATGGGCCGTGAAGATGCGAATACCGAAGACTCTCTCCCGTGTCCGGATGGGACTCTCCTTGGCGTGGAAGGCAAGCTTGGCGACCAAATATGAAGATTCCTTTCTCTGTAACCGACCTGATGTAACCCTAGATCCCTCTGGTGTCTTATATAAACCGGAGGTCTTAGTCCGTAGAGGATATATACAATCATCATAACCATAGTCATACAGGCTAGACTTCTAGGGTTTTAGCCATTATGATCTTGTGGTAGATCAACTCTTGTAACACTCATATTCATCAAGATCAATCAAGCAGGAAGTAGGGTATTACCTCCATAGAGAGGGCCCAAACCTGGGTAAACATTGTGTCCCCCGTCTCCTGTTACTCTCAACCTTAGACACACAGTTCGGGACCCCCTACCCGAGATCTGCCGGTTTTGACACCGACACTCATCCACTACGATGAACCAGGAGCCTTGCATCATGTCCTCTCGCTTCATCGGTGCCGTCGTCCTCCTTGCCCGGGCCGCTCCCATGCCATTCTCGTCCACCGCAACGGGACATATCCCTGGTTGTACCCGTCTACCGACACAGATCTGCTTCAACGCCACCGACAGCCATCGCACCCCTGATGCCTACACGGTGCCGCAAGAGAGGTGGTACTACTTCATATCTGCTCAACTTTTTTATCTCAACCAGAGAATAGATCGTAACTTGGTTACTGTACTTTCTTTTCAGCTCTTAGAATTTAGTTCTTAGTTCGAAGCAAACAATGGTTGCTAAATAGCATTTCTGCGGTTTGCAGCTTCAAATCTGCCATGGCACAGTCATAATAGGGTTTAATTCATCATGCTTAGGGTTTCCCCCCTTTTATGATCACTATAAGATCAACATACGTGCTTTGTGTCATAATAGCACTGCCCACCCATCAAGCTAAACAAGCTTAGTTGTTCAAATACGAATAAGATATTATTAAAACAGAGTCATTTAATTGGTAAACTAAATGTTCCTAATTTAGTTACGAAAATGCATGTACGCCGATGTGGTGTGGATCTACAGGCTGCCCACGGTGTTGCCAACGGGTGGGCCGCCCACCTCGGGATTTTGGGTCGCCCTGCACCCTAATTCCCTCTCGCTCTGCTATGCCTCCGATCTCTACTGCCTCGCCACCGCCGCTCGCCAATGACTTGCCGTCCCCGGACGGCATGACTCTAGGAGGAGACGCCAGACTAACAGGAGGTCAGGAGCCGCTCGCCAAACAGCGTCACCGCTGCCCGGGTGCGTCGCCGTTCCTACCTTCCCAGTCCATTCAGGGCTCAGGCATCCAACAGCCACTAACCCAACCCAATTTATCCTGAGATACGTCCTCAACACTCAGCAGCCACTCCTCATCACCCATTTTCTAATTGATTCATTACTCATTAGGCAGAACTATCATTATGGTTTGTTGTGTATTGAGTGCTACCTACACTTAGTGGTTTAGATATTTTAGTAATCTTTAGTACTGTTAAGTTCATGTGGTTTCAAAATTATGGCCATAGGAATGTACACTAGTCATGTTGGATTGTTGGTCATAGTGACAAGAACCTGCATTACTACCGCAGTGGTGTTTGTTGACAATTTTACTTGTCTTTCTTACTCATTCGATATGATATCCAATTATTCACGTCGGTTAGTTGCAAACAACAAGTGCTAGACCAACTTCTTGATTCAGTTTTTGGATGGTCTCTTACTGTAGTTACAATTCTGCATACTTGTCTAAGTAAGCTCACAAGTAATGATTGATTCAGTACCTCTATGCTTCCCTTCTCATATTTGTTGTCAATATTCTTTTAGGGTGGACCACCCTGTTTCAACATACTGGAACCACAGACATGAGTGAATAGTATTTCTCTGTGTGATGTCTTCCATCATGTGTGGGCAACCAGCACTGCATTGTTTAGAAAGAAAGTGTCATATCCACCTTTTACATAGACTACGATCTTTTACATGGAATACAATCTGCCTACTTGCTTTGTGTCGCACTACCAGCACTCCACCCTTGAAGCTAAACATTATGTCACTCATAATTACTTAGTTTATTTGTTCAAATATGAATTTGATATGATTCTAATGTTCCTACTTCAGTTTTGAAATGTGTGTCTGCCTATTATAGAGACATAAGAGGTTTGTGTTTCTGTGTGTGGTCTTGTCAGCACGGTTGGGAGTGAACTTTGTATACACAGGGGTTTGTAGGGAGACACTCTTCGAGTTGAATCCGCAATGCATTCCATAGATAATCTGACTACTTTTTATGTTTTCATGAATCTCAGATACTGAAAAGCATAATAATGATTATGACCTTGCGCGCATGAAAAGAATAAAGTAGAATAATGCCAGGTCTGTCAAACTTGGCATTAAGGGACTGAAATCAAGTCTTGATGCAATGTAATGCAAACGCTCTCCACCTACAGATCCATGCTCAGAATATGATCCTAACAATGATTCTGAGCTAGAGGGAGACCTAAGTCATTGTAGCTCCCTAGTGGAGGAGTCAGAGGCAGATGCCCTATCTTATTCACCCATCTAGGTGCTTGCTCTAACTTTCCAAGGTTATATTGGTATGCAACTGATGTTTTGCACTGCTTCTACTTTCATGCACTACCATTAGCTTAGTTTACACACCGTGTATGTGAATACGCCCTGCCTATCCAATTTCAATATATATTCCATCTGTCATCATACCATATTTATCCATTCAAATGATGTTCTTGTGTATCAGACGTTCAAAAGGAAGAAGGTGATTGCTGATCGCGGAGGAGCACGAACAATGTATTTGGAAAAGGTAGTGACACATGATAAATCAAATAGCCCATTAGGTGTAGTTGCAGTATCACTAGACCTAGAAAACACGACCAAAACTCTAGCAGACTCTAACCCTACTACACTAGCCATCTCTGATGCCCCAACTCAGCAGACCCCAATTGCAGCAAACAGTATGATGATGCCAGTTGACATAGCACCACCTCTACGACGCAAAACCCCCATTCCAGCAAAGAGTACATCAAATCCAGTTGCCAAATCCCTTTTCGAACGAGAGAGAGCCCCGATTGCAGCAAATAGGACCCCTGTTCCACTTCTTCCCAGTTTAGGAGACGAAGCTTATATTGTTGTCAGGAACTTTGTGAGCATCTTTTCTTCATGGAAAGATTATACCACATACAAAGAACAATTTCCAATCTTCCTCCACAACTTACGTGTAAGTAAAGTACTATTGTTATTCATGGTAATTACTGCATATGTTTCTGCCGACAGAAGACACAAGATTTCATTCTTTTAAATAGGCGAGAACCAAACTGGATAGTCAAGACGAGCAAGGGTTGGTTGCACTTTTCAAGCACTCATTGATGAAGTATCGTTCCTACGAGGCAAGCGCACTTCGATGGCAAGCCTCTAAATGAAATTTCAGAAAGTCTCCGTGCTACATTCATAAGACAATGACTGGAATAATCTTGTTACACATTGGTCTCTGCTCAAAGATAAGGTATTGTCTATGATATCACATCACAATTTGAACTACATTTCTGCATGTGCCTTAACGTCTGACTGATGTGTACTATGCAACTCTATGCTTGTAGACGTTGTTGTCCTCCAAGTGCAGAGTTTTGTAGGACAGGAGCAAATTTCCCTCAAGTGGATGACCCAAGGTTTATCAATCCGTGGGAGGCGTAGGTTGAAGATGGTCTCTCTCAAGCAACCCTGCAACCAAATAACAAAGAGTCTCTTGTGTCCCCAACACACCCAATATAATGGTAAATTGTATAGGTGCACTAGTTCAGCAAAGAGATGGTGATACAAGTGCAATATGGATGGTAGATATAGGTTTCTCGTAATCTGAAAATATATAAAAACAGCAAGGTAACTAATAGTAAAAGTGAGCGAAAATGATATTGCAATGCTTAGAAACAAGGCCTAGGGTTCATACTTTCACTAGTGCAAGTTCTCTCAACAATGATAACATAATTAGATCATATAACAACCCCTCAACATGCAACAAAGAGTCACTCGAAAGTCACTAATAGCAGAGAACAAACGAAGATATTATTGTAGGGTACGAAACCACCTCAAAGTTATTCTTTCTGATCGATCTATTGGGCTATTCCTATAAGTGTCACAAACAGCCCTAGAGGTCGTACAAAAATAACACCATAAGATACACATCAACAAAAACCCTAATGTCACCTACATACTCCAATGTCACCACAAGAATCCATGGGTTTGATTATACGATATGCATCACACAATCTCAGATTCATCTTTCAGACCAACACAAAGAACTTCAAAGAGTGCCCCAAAGTTTCTACTGGAGAGTCAAGGCGAAAACGTGTGCCAACCCCTATGCATAGATTACCCCAATGTCACCACGAGAATCCGCAAGTTGATCACCAAAACATACATCAAGTGGTTCACGTGAATATCCCATTGTCACCACAGATAAGCACATGCAAGACATACATCAAGTGTTCTCAAATCCTTAAGACTCAATCCGATAAGATAACTTCAAAGGGAAAACTCAATCCATTACAATAAGGTAGAGGGGGAGAAACATCATAAGATCCAACTATAATAGCAAAGCTCGTGGTACATCAACATCGTGCCAAATCAAGAACACGAGCGAGAGAGAGATCAAACACATAGCTACTGGTACATACCCTCAGCCCCGAGGGTGAACTACTCCCTCCTCGTCATGGAGAGCGCCAGGATGATGAAGATGGCCACCGGTGATGATTCCCCTCCGGCAGGTGCCGTAATAGGGCCCGATTGGTTTTTGGTGGCTACAGAGGTTTGCTATGTGGAACTCCCGATCTAGGTTTCTTTTTAGGGGTTTCTGTATTTATAGGAATTTTTGGCGTCGGTTTCATGTCAGGGGGGTCCACGAGTCAACCACAAGGTCGGAGGGCGCTCCCAGGGGGGTAAGGCGTGCCCTCCACTCTTGTTGTGGCCTCGTGGCTCTTCTGGCCCAACTCTTTTGCTTTGGGGGCTTCTTTTGGTCTATAAAAAATCACCGTAAATTTTCAGCTCAATTGGACTCCGTTTGATATTCCTTTTCTGCAAAAATCAAAAACATGGAAAAAAAAATAGAAACTGGCACTAGCTCTAGGTTAATAGGTTAGTCCCAAAAATCATATAAAATAGCATACAAATGCATATAAAACATCCAAGATAGATAATATAATAGCATGGAACAATCAAAAATTATAGATACGTTGGAGACGTATCACTCACTTGTACGTAAATTGTTTTGCGTAAGAACATTCATTCTCAAGGGACCACGTAATCTCGAAACTATACTGCACACTGCATTGCTCTTGTGAGTACCTCTTGCTCTGTATGACCATACTTACTTTCATAGCTGGTTGATTCTGTAGCATCACTGCACATGCTAGCCTCGTTATCCTCCATTTGGTGGACATTATAAGATCATCAACTCTTACATAAATTTAGAATCAACCCAATGCTTTTGAAGAGGTTTAGCTCATAGACCTCTTGTAAGGACTCTAACATCGTCTATCATTGTACTTACATTAACAACTACTCCCTCTGTCCCATAATATAAGAGTGTTTTGTACAGTACACCAGCGTACAAAACACTCTTATATTATGGGAAGGAGGGATTGGTTCATTGTGTAGCACTCTGCATCTTATCTTCCTCGCCCACCATTTACTAAAAAATATCAGATCTATATTTAATCTTACCAAAAGTTGAATACATGCATAATGCCAAAGGGAGAAGTGTAGCCCATTGCTCTTGTCAGTACATTTTGTCCTCTAACTCTTCTACTTACAGGGATTGGTAGTTGATTATGTAGCATCAATCTACATCTTATCTTCACTATCCTCTATCCCTTCCAGTATTATCATATCTATAATTACTCTCTACAAAATGTAGAGTACAGGCAATGCTTATGAAGAAGATTATGTGCTGAAATTCTTGAGTTATCCTTCCCCTGACATGGAAAAGGGCATTATAAAGCCGATGTTAACCGTTAATGTAAGTCAGTCCTTCTAAAGCCTTTATCCTCAATTGCTGTTTAATTTTCTCATACTCCCTATTGCCAATTGTTGTTTAGTTTGTTGTTTCTATCAAAAATGCATATGTTCGCAACAACTGTAAGTTCCAAATTTTAGTTGTAAAACCAAATTCCTTATTCATACCATGCACATTACTCAATACTCCCTATATGTATGCTTGTTTTTGTGGATCTATAATCCAGTGTAGTTTGATGTTTCTATCAAAATGCATGTTCGCAACAACTGTAAGTTCCAAGTTCTAGTTGTAAAACCATATTCCTTATTCATACCATGCACATTACTCAATACTCCATATATGTATCCTTGTTTTGTGGATCTATAATCCAGTGTGTGGTGAAGCAGCCCACGTTTGCACCTTGTCATCTGCTGTTTTATCTTACTGATGTGGCCGACCATATGAACAACATGCCATGCACATTAATGAAAATAGATACAATGGTTGTCTTTGCCCTTCATCTATGCTTGTTTTGTTGACATGGTACTCCAGTAGTGTGGTGAAGCTCCCCGCATTATAAACAATGCCAAATTATGCTATTGATATTTTAAACTGACTCTTTATTTTCTAATTTGAAATTGGATGGAATTGATAGCACAGTTACCATCTTGGTTTATACACGTGCAAAACCTTCCATCTCTTTCAGGGTGATATGCCTGATGGCATGCACAAGTCTGATGAAGGCTTTGAGACAAACCCAACCTATATTGCAGCAAAGGAGGCAAAACATCTTGAAGATAGTGAGACAACCCCAAAGCCATGTCTTGATGAGTGTTCAAGTTTCTTGAGACTAGCAGTTAGACAAGCTCACATAATTCGCTGTCTGAATCAGTTCGACTTCTTTAGTCCCAAGTTCAAGCAGAAAGGCATTCTGCAACTCAACTTTGACTTGAAGTCCTATCTCTAAGGAAGATCGCAGAGAACACCAATGAGAACCTCATTGCTAAACAGCTACACCCGGAAGCTATGACCAACATGCTAGGTCGGTCTCACAGCCTTGCTCACCAACTTGCGCAGCAGCTCCCGCGCAAGGCTAACCTTTCTTGAACTGTCGTGGAAGTAGTCTTGGTTCAGTATTATTTTGTTACGCTACAGTTGCGCCCAATTTTTGTAATCTGCTTCTTCGTTGCGCTTTATGATCACTGGTGGCGAACTTCGATGCCCAGTAGATGTAATATACCATAAATCCTTTATTGTATAGTGTAGGTTTATTCAAGTTACTATGCCGTAATTTCTTTATTGTATAGAGTAGGTTTGTTCTTAATTCCTACTAGTTACCATATATCCCATCATTTGCTATCTAAAAAAATGGCGAAAATCTGATGTAGTCGATCAGGCCGAAACATTCGCCTTAACGGGCCTGCATTTTAGCGGCCACAATTGGGCTGGCCCACAACTTTCTTGGGCCTGAAAGGCCATTGGGGCCTTCACACTTTGCGTCAGGCCCACAACTTACACGAGCCTACAGTCGGCCCAAGTTTAGTTGGGCCTTTAGTGGACCCAACGCTTAGTTGGGCCCATGTAGCTTTGGGCCATTAACAGCCTAAATATTCTGGTGGCCTGTTACGGCCCAGAAGATACCATGGGCCTTTAGCAGGCCGAAATGCATGTTGGGCCTCAATTTTCAATAGTCGTCCACGGGCCTTTAGCAGGCTGAAATGTAGACCAGGCCATTATTGGCCCAGTTATATGACGGGCCATTACCAGGCTGAAACATATCTCGGGCCTTAGTTGGCCCACTGATATCATGGGCCTTTAAGATGCCAAAATCTTAGTAGAGGTATCTACGGGCCAAATTATACGACATGCCTTTAACAGGCCCAAAGTCACGTTGGGCTGAACTGTTGCCACCTTGATCACAAGCCGTTAGTGGGCTACATGTCGCTTCATACCATATATGGCCCATGGGCATCACGGGCCATTCCCATGCCGAAAGGCACACCGGGCTGAAATGGGCCCATACCTACATCGGGTCTCAAATAGGTGGAAATGTCACTAGACCGTAATTGGGCCAAAATACGCGGCGAATAATTAACGGGCTAGATCTAGCTTTGGGCCGTAAATGGGCCATGTTTAAGCAGGCTGTTAGTGGGGACAAGACTTGCCTGCTCCCCGCGCGTGCGCCCATCCGTGCTCCCGCGTACGTGGCTTGATTTGATTGGAACAAAATAAGGCCCGACCCCACCCTCTTAAAATCAGGGGGAGATGACTAGATTGGAAAGGAAAAAAGGAAAAAAGACAGCCGTAGGATGAAGTGGGAGCACGGATGGGAGCATGGGGAGGGAGTAGGCAAGCCGGATCCCGTTAGTGGGCTTGCCTACTAGTACCTGAGTAAATACGACGGGCCTTTGACTGGGCCAACCATTTTAACCTATATGGGCCTCTATTGGGCCCTGACACATGTTGATGTATCATAGGCACGTCTCCTCCATTGGATGGATGACACCTGGCCCACCGAGGAGCCAACACGTGTTTCCTCCGGCCGATGATGATTTTACACATGGAAAATCCACATTGGTTCGGGATGTTAACGGGTTATCGGATCCAAACTGGAACCCGATAGCTTAACGACGACCCATTACGGTGGATGTCGCGTGTCGGTTACCCTTGACAAAAGCACTTCCATGACGCGCCATTTATCGTCATGGAAGTGGACACTTCCGTGATGATAATTTTTGTATTGTCATGGAACACTTCTCTGACAAAGACATGTATGACTATCTTGATTCTATCATAAAATCGTCATGGATGTACATGCATGACAGAAAATGTGACCTACTGTGACAAACACGTATCATCACGGAAGTGTGTGTTTTTTGTAATGCAAGAGGGCCGGCTCCGGACGAGCGGGCGCTGTCGGTGTCAAAACCGACGGATCTCGGGTAGGGGGTCCTGAACTGTGCGTCTAAGGTTGATGGTAACAGGAGACAGGGGACACAATGTTTACCCAGGTTTGGGCCCTCTCTATGGAGGTAATACACTACTTCCTGCTTGATTGATCTTGATGAATATGAGTATTACAAGAGTTGATCTACCACGAGATCGTAATGGCTAAAACCCTAGAAGTCTAGCCTGTATGACTATGGTTATGATGATTGTATATATCCTCTACGGACTAAGCCCTCCGGTTTATATAGACACCAGAGGGATCTAGGTTACATCAGGTCGGTTACAGAGAAAGGAATCTTCATATTTGTTCGCCAGGCTTGCCTTCCACGCCAAGGAGAGTCCCACCCGGACACGGGAGAAAGTCTGCGGTCTTCGTATCTTCACGGCCCATTAGTCCGGCCCATGCATAATCGGGTTTGGACGCCTTGAGACCCCTTTAGTCCAGGACTCCCTTAGTAGCCCCTGAACCAGGCTTCAATGACGAGGTGTCCGGCGTGCAGATTGTCTTCGGCATTGCAAGGCGGGTTCCCTTTCCCGAATACTCCAAGATAGTCTTTGGACGCAACGAACGTGTCCGGATCTTCAATGTGGCCGGGTATCTAGCAAAAGAAATCGCCCACCGGCTTCCAGCCAAGGGGCAAATCGTCCCCACCCCGAAGCCCAACGAGAGGGTGGTGTTCATCCCCCACTTCGTCCGTGGGTTAGGGTTTCCTCTCCACCCTTTCGTCGCGGACTTGTGTTTTATTACGGGCTAGATTTCCATGACCTAGCCCCGAATTCTTTCCTCAACATCTCGGCATTCATTGTCGTGTGTGAGGCCTTCCTCCGCATCGCACCCCACTCCGGACTATGGCTCAAGATCTTCAATGTGAAGCCGAAGGTGGTGGATGGCCAGCACACGGAGTGCAGGGGCGCCATGGTGAGCAAGCTGCCCAATGTCACATGGCCCAAAGCTACTTTGGTGGAGACCGTCAAGGAGTGGTAGAAACTGTGGTTCTATATCACAAAGCCCCACGACGCCACCTGGGCAGCGGCTCCCGAATTCAAGTCTGGAGCTCCAATGCGGCTCACCTCCTGGATAGAGAAGAGCCCAAATTTGTCTTTGTCGGATGAACTGATAGCGCTGCAAACGTGCATCCAGAGCATGGTGGATAAAAACATCAAGCTTGTCGACATGATCCGGGTGATGCTGGTTCGCCGGATCCTCCCATGCCAAACCCGAACCTGCCCTTTATGGGAATTCGATCCGGAGAAGCACCAAACCTTGGAAAGGCTCTTCGGAACTACTCACGAAGATGCCTGGAAGTTGCTCTTCAAGGGTAATGAGACGCCGCCGGCCATAGACTCGGACCGCGGGCACGATCTTGCCCATCTTGCCAGTGCGGTAAGTATTTCACGTCTCAAGGCGCATCCTCTACTTGCTTGTTCAAGGAGGATATCTAAACTTTACTATTTTATTTTTCCAGGCATGGATAGAGAAAGCGGAGCGGATTCGATGTTCGGGTCCGCTGCCTGAGGAACCACAGTCATCTCGCTCCTGGCGAAGATGCTGCTCCTGGCGACCTATCAGGCACCGGAGAAGAAAGACCAAAAAGAAGGCCAAGGGGGTCCGAAGTGGCCCCCGACGCATGGGAGCTTCGGACGTGTCGTCCAAAGACAAGACTCACTCCTCCGCCGCCGAAGACGACGACGAGGAGGAAGAAAGCAACTCCCCCCCCTGACGGGGGAAGGAAGAAGAGGGCAGCCTCCACAAATTTGGAGGCGGAGGCGCCCAAGAGGGGGAAGGGCCCTGACGGTGTCCTAGACTAGGGGGTACTCACCACGTCGTCTCCCGATCAGTTGGATTGGGCCGAGGATCCCCATGGCCGTATACTCATGGGCGATGCGGGCCACGACAGCTTGCCGCATACAAGGAAGATTCCACAAGACTTGGCGATCAAGACAAGGACTCCTCCCCACCGCGTGTCCGGCTAGGACTCTTGTTATCCTAGGCCTCTGGTGCATTTTATAAACCGAGGCGGGCTAGTCGACGATATCTGAACAACAACAATCATACCATAGGCTAGCTTCTAGGGTTTAGCCTCTCTCGATCTCGTGGTAGATCTACTCTTGTACTACCCATATCATCAATATTAATCAAGCGAGTAGGGTTTTACCTCCATCGAGAGGGCCCGAACCTGGGTAAAACATCGTGTCCCTTGTCTCCTGTTACCATCCGCCTAGACGCCAGTAGTTCGGGACCCCCTACTCGAGATCCGCCGGTTTGACACCGACATTGGTGCTTTCATTGAGAGTTCCACAGTGTGTTCGGCAAAGGTCGATGGCTCGCTGCGGATCAACTGCGACTTCTAAGCATCTTCGTCACCAAAGCTCAACCGGGTCACCTTGGTTCGATCAAGGGTTGCGCCCTACCTCCAATCGGCATGTTCGGATGAGGGCCTTCATCAACATCAACTCCGATCTTTATCAAGATCATGGAGGAATCATCTAGGGAGCCCGGGCTCAACGTCAACATTGCCCTCGAGCGGCCATCAGACTTTGTTTTTACGGACAACGGACTTGTGTCCGCCGCCACCGCCTCGTCAAGTGTCGTTTTAACGATTGCTTTGGTGGAATTGTGCGGAATTGAGTCTACAACAACCCTGGAAAATTTCGTCGAGTTCCGATGGAGGAATCTCTGGCAATCTCCGATATACCGGAGCCGCATTGAATCTGGACGACAATCCGGACGAGCTTAGGGCGTGGTGTCCAGCTTCTAGCTCGGACTTCCTTTGGAAGATCCAACCGTTGATCGGCTGCGGAATTCCCATATCTACCACCCCCCAAAATTTCAGCTCGATCCGACCGTCAAACTCCGGGAACCTTCCGACCCGATTGCATCACTTTTCGGATCTGTTTTCTTGCGCCAAAACGAATCCAACCCGAGTTCGTCTTTTTTATGAACGGATTTTGACATCCTTTTTGAAGGAAGTTTTGTATGGGGTGTTGTGTTTTGTTTCGAACACATCCCACTAACTTTAAAATCTTTTGAATATGATCTTCAACATCATGCTGGTGTCAAACCAGTCCGGCAATATTGCTCCACGGCCGCCGACCTGCGCTAAACACGTCGTCACTTTGTTGAGCCGAGCTCAACTTCTTCGGATCATCATCTCGGCAAGCCGAACAAGAGTTCGGCATCTCTTTATGATAAACAGATCCATTTTGCAAGTTCGTTATTACGGGTAGTTCCTACAAAGAATTGGACTAATGACGTATACAATGCTCCGACATTGACCACGTCACGACCTGCATCGGCAGGGCCGCACCTTTGCTCCTTCGAGCCGGTGTCCATCACGCCGACCTACTTCGACTCATCGGCTGACATTGAGGCTCCGACATCTCGGCTGGACCGGGGGCTTCGCCATCTCTTCGTCAACCTACTCCGGTGACTTCGGCGTCACTAACCCGACCCGGTTCAAATCACGTTAGGCTGGACCGAGGGCTTTTCCTCGGCGAGCCAACCTTTGCCAAGATTGCCATGTCGTTGTTTTATCGCCCATCGTGCAATGGGTCCCATGGATCAAGTCCCAATTTTGGGAATCACCTTCCTTCGGATTGCTACAACAAATAAACCAGGTGCTATTAATCCCAGTATTTTTTGCTTGTTTGGGTTCATTTTTCCCAAGGAATTATTACTCTGGTTTGTCCATCATATGAACACAGGTCTATCAAATGGTGGCCGCATTAACGACAATCGCATGGTGGTTCGGCCGGGTTCAGTACATAGTCCGTGACGCCGCATCCCGAGCTCGGACCGACTGTGAATTCAGGCTTTGCCACGCCTTTACCGCATCACGCCCGACGCCTCAAGGTGGGAACATTGACTTCGGCGCCAGGCCACATTTCTTTTATTACTCACTTTGCATAAATTATTTATTATGCAACGATTTTTTAATTATCATTATTACTATTATCTCCGGTTTTCACCATTTTTGTGCACAAAGAAATGATCCGGGGACTTCGGCGTCACTCACGGGTCTGCATTAACCGTGCTATGTCACCACTTGACGTGTCGAGCTCTCGCCTCCGCCACCTTGGGACCGGCTTGGGGATGGAACCTTGTCCCGTATCAAGCTCGGACGCGTCATCAATACCGAACACATTAACCAGCTAAGTCGCTTTCATGCTCAAAGCTTTAATTTCTAACTTGTGCTCGGTTCGACCAAGCATTATACTTTTTGAAAAAATGTTGCTTGTAAAAATTTTCTTGTCCAAACTTTGTTTGTGACGCATAAATTCAAATACCCAATTCATTTGGGGGCTTCCTTCCTGAAGCTTTTCCTCTTGCATATGATTATACTTGTACGGCTTCGTTCCTTGTTCGTGTATTACGCCACAATATGCACCGTATTGACTTAAGGGATTTGCAAGCTGGGTTGCCTCGCTCCTGTGTTTACCCCTACGTCCCCGATTATTCGGCTAGGGAGTAAAGGGAGCACCTCTGCGATTGTCACGATCGGGTCATCCGAGCCGGACCTCAGACTGGTGAAGCGAAGCTAAGCGCTCTTATAGTTTTCAATGATGGTCGGCACACAACGGAACTCATGAGTACAAAAAATCTATTGCACAAGTCTCATAATAACAATGAGCACCGAAGAAAGGTATCGGTGTTGGTACTATTTTCTTTGAAGATGCTTCTTACACTTCGAAGTAATATAGCATAAGTTCCCTGAGCGCGCTTTGTCTGTTACAGCCTTATGGCATGATTGCCTGGTTATTGGAAACACCGTCGATATTCTCGGCGGATGGAGTACATAACACTTTTCGGTCCTTGACCAAATAGGGAGAAGCCGATCCGGTTAAGACGCGTTTAAAGTTTGGTTGAACATAGATATGATATAAGTACTTCGGTACATGCAATCATTCTTTTACCCAAGTCACTTGGGGGCTCTTAAATTATATGAGCCGTTTTATGATAAGTGTTCTTCTTCTTAGTCGTTGCAAAGTTTTTTTTTTTATTATTATCTATCACTCCGTTTTTCGACACGAGCGTGTGGTCACTAGCCGGGGAGCCTAATTTCTCTCTCAAAGCCGCTAGAGTTTAGTTTGCTAAACTGGCCTAATGATAAGTACTCCGCCCTCGGGTTAGGAGGTTGAAGCCGTAGGCTGGCCCGCTTGAAGTCTTCAGATAGGAAGTATCATGTTAAAGCATGACAGAAGCACTTCTTTTGCTAAGGCCAATTTCCGGATTGGCACCGAACACTTGATCTCGTTCGGACGTCAAGTTTTTACTGACATTTTTCGGTTTTCCAAACTTATGGCACTTTTTAAACTATTTGTGTGTTTTCAACACAAGTCTCATGATCTGGCAACGCCCGGACACCTTTAGAGATTCGGTAAAAACATTCTCGGATATTGCTATATATGCATCGGTTTTGAATTGTGTCTTTGGTCAATAGTTGGGTTGCCCGGCTCCTGCGCTTGCCTCCTACGTTCCGCTTTGTTCGGCTAGGTATGAAAAGGAGAACCATCAAGCGATTGTGCTTCCAGCTCATGGTTAAGCACCTCGGTGGAGAAAGCCGAAAACTGATCGTCACAATAAGCGTAAACTGGTCAGCGATCCGATGACGGTGTTAAACGACGGGCCATTCAGAACAATGGTCAAGTGTTTACGGCTTGACCTCGATCGTCGCTTGAACACTACCGGGGCTATTAACTGGCCTCCCAAACTAAATCCTCGATATTTTGCTCTTACATTGGAGCTGAGGTTTCATGATCATGCTTAGCATGACAACCCAAAGAAAGGAACCGATAAGCGGGACTATTTTCTTTGGAAGACATTTCTTACATTAAACAAGTAATATAACATATCCCTCTGCGTATCTTTGATCATACACCCGTCTGGCCAGACTGCCTTGTTGGATGTAACTCTTGGCCCTCATAAAGGCTTTATAAAGTAGGACAAACACTCCTCGGCTATTGGCCGAGGAGGTGGAAGCCGATGGTCGGTCAACAAAGTTTTGTACAATGCGGATCCGAGCATCAATGACGTAAAGTACTTGGATACATAGACTCATTACACATAATTTGTGATTTTACTATGGATATCAATCCTTAATTCGGCCACCCGTGCCCGCATTAAGGCTCGGGGCTACCGGGCTTCGGGCTTATTATTTACAAATATTAAAGGGCACATCGATCCCCTGATTTGGTGTTGCCACCGACCCGGTGTCTCGGGGCTACTGCAATGCCTGTCCAATGCGAAAATTTTAAGTGTAATACGCTACGAGGAGATTTTGATCCTCGGGTTGGTCGGCCGCACCCAACCCGAGTCTTCGTGGATCGAGCACGCCGCTTTTGTGTCCGATGTATTCTGCCGAGCTAGGACTTGATCCTCGGACCGATTTTGCAAATCAACCTGAGTCTCAGCTGACTCTGGGGATCAGCCGGTCTTATGTCATCCTTCATGTGCATCTCGGTTTTAGACCGATACCCACCTTGAGGGCTACTGGCTATGTATCTCGGCAGAGAATAAATTGCACCAATCAAAAATATTGACAAAAATTGGCCCACATTCGGGGTGGTGCACCACCTCGGAAGCAGTCCGGCATAAAGCTCGGGCGCTAGTGGCTGGCTCCATAGAGGGCATTTCCGGCATTAAGCTCGGCTAAACTCCTTCAAACTTCTTTGAACCAAAGGTGATTTACGACACCTCGGATACAGATCCGGCGTTGGAGCTCGGATACATAGTCCGGCGTTGGAGCTCGAATACAGTCCGGCGTTGGAGCTCGGATACATAGTCCGGCGTTAGAGCTGGAAGCGATCTGGCGTTGGTGCTCGGCTGCAAAGATATCTCGAATGCAGTCCGGCGTTGGAGCTTGGACGCAAGAGGACGCTGCCGCCCGGGAACAACTTCAAACCCGAGGTGTGGCATAAAAATAACAAGGCATTGATAAAGGCCGGAAACTTAAAGGGGCTCCTCGGATACCTGACGTGTAAACTCGTCGAATGCATTTCGGCGATCCTCAAGATCGAAGATGAGAAGATTTGTTGAACCAGTTTTCAAGACCGACGGCCGAAGATGAAGAACAGTTCGGAAGAATCGAGGAGCGTCCCCAACTTGAAGACCGGTTCAGGGGCTCACCGACGGTGTCTGGACTGGGGGTACTCACCACGCCGTCTCCCGATCGGTGGTGTCGGTGTTCGGGAACGGGTACCCAGACTTGCACTGCCCGCTGCGGCGCGTGGCTCAAGGGGTGGCCAGACGACCCATCTTCATCAAGACAAGCTCAAGACCCTCGCGAGGCCAAGCCTCATGAGGCGGACGACAGAAGCTTCCTCGAGCACGGCCTCGTCGAGCTGGCTCGCGAGGAGGCGGAGAGATCAAGGCGGGGTACCTCACGAGGTGCCCATGACGCATAGCCATGATGACCAAAGGCGCCAGGCGGGCGCCCACCAAGATGTCCTCATTTCCTCTTTGGTGCAAAGGGGCAAGCACAAAGTAGAGCATCAAGCAAAGGCACCCGTTTGGTGCAACAAGACCAAGACTGTCATAACGGCGGGAAGGAAGTCATCATGGAGCCCAAGCCAGCGTCACCGGCCAGAGCCTTTGGCAAAGCGAGGACCAACTTTAGTCGGGATAAGTGTACCAGATGTTCCCTTCAAAATGGCCAATTGTTGGCGCCCTTCCTGCTCAATATTTGGGAAGAGGCCGGGGCCTCCGCCTATAAATTGGACTAGCCACCCACAGGGTAGAGGCATCGAGAGATCAACCGCAGAGAGAGAGAGAGAGAAGCGGCCCGAACTCCCCTAGCAGTTCATCGCACTGACCAGCCAAGAACAGACCCTCGCGAAGCTGTTCTTCCTTCTACTGTTCATCATCAGCCCCAGAGGCAATCCACCACACCACAAACTAGAGTAGGGTATTACACCACAATGGTGGCCCGAACTAGTATAAACCTTGTGTCTCTTGCGTTGTTCCTTTGATAGTTTAGATCCTAGCGAGGCGACGAGGTGCACGTAGGTAGGGGGCGAGATGTCCGCCCGCACCCCAGAGTTCGAACCTAGAGGGTCTGCCGGAACCCGAAATCCGACAAGTTGGATTGGGCCGTGGATCCCCATGGCCGTATACTCATGGGCCAGTCCGGACAGTTGCCACATACAAGGAAGATTCCACAAGACTTGGCGATCAAGACAAGGACTCCTCCCCACCGGCGTATTCGGCTAGGACTCTTGTTATCCTAGGCCTCTGGTGCATTATATAAACCGAGGCCAGGCTAGTCGACGTATACGAACAATAATCATACCATAAGCTAGCTTCTAGGGTTTAGCCTCTCTGATCTCGTGGTAGATCTACTCTTGTACTACCCATATCATCAATATTAATCAAGCAGGAGTAGGGTTTTACCTCCATCGAGAGGGCCCAAACCTGGGTAAAAACATCGTGTCCCTTGTCTCCTGTTACCATCCGCCTAGACGCATAGTTCGGGACCCCCTACCCGAGATCCGCCGGTTTTGACACCGACAGGCCCCCTCACGGATAACTTCCCGTGGGACGTCGACAGCAGCCCAGAACGACCCCCCCAAAGCAAGCCCCTGGCCGCATCGTAAGTACTAAAAGACCCATATATGTCCATGTATCCGGCCTCTCATCTTCATGTTATTAACATGTTAAATTATGCTATTGCAAATCGACCCACGACAGCCCCCAATGATCCTCATCGGGAGGTTCGTTGGATTCAAAAAGCGATGGCCCGGCCGAGTCACCGCTTGACCGCTCACTCTCCCAAGGCCAAGGGCGACGATGAGGTGCTGTCCCAAAGGACCTTCCCAGGCCAGAGAGAGGTTCAGGAGGCTGTCAGGGTGGTGCCAGAGGGCGAAACCTCGGCCGCCGGACACATGGGGGAGCAAATCCCCATGGAGACTGGCGATGGGGGCCATGTTCAGTTTGGCCCCCAGCCGAAGACGGTTCCGGAGACCTATACGGCTCCGGAATCCGGTGAGCAGCCTCCTTTGAGAGAAGGAGGTGTTCCTATCCCGCCGGTGACCTCTGTCCAACCAGAGGCACAGAATAATCTGCTGGAGGGGCTACGAGGCGCTTCCATTGTGGAGGAACACCGTGTCCGTATTTGTACGGTGGTTGAGAGGGTTCAGTCTATCAAAAGCGGACTGACCGAAGCCTGCACCAGTCTGCTGACATGCTTTGAGGTAAGCGACAAAAAGGAATAAGTCATGATATAGACAGTAGCCCCTGAGAGACTGTCCGGTGTTCGGAAAGAAAAGCCAGACAGAGGATCAATTTATTTTCGCAGGAAACTAACTAAAAGATGTCTTATATGAGTAAGCAGGCGTCGTTGCTGGCCGCAACCTCTCATGCTGCGGAGGTCTTTTGTCTAAAGCAAAGTCTGGAGCGGGCCGAGGAAGAGCTCGGCCTTGTAAAGAGGCAGCTGGAGGACAAGCAAGGTATGTGGTGGCTCGCTGCATATTTGGTGTGTGCTGACCGAAGTGCCATGATATTTGTAGGAGCGGCGACCGAGGTCGAGGTCCTTAAGAAGGCGCTCGCCGAGGCCAAGGAGAAAGCTGCCAAGGAACAAGCCGCCCGAGAGAAGCATGAGGCCTGGCTTGATGAGCTCCAGCAAGAGCTCCAGGATGCCGTGAAGAAGTGCGAGTCCTTGGAACGCAATGTGTCAGCTCAAGAGATCGAACTCACCAAGGCTCGCTAAAGCGCACAAGAGGCTTAGGCCAAAGCGCAAAGCGCCCTCCAGGGGATCCAACAGGCAAAGAAGATTGTAGCGGGTAAGGCGTTTAGTATGCAAAGAAAGTATGTGAAGAAGAAGTATTTCTTACTAACCCGGATTTGGAGTTCTCTGGGCGTTTATGGATCTGCCAAGCAGTTGTTTACGACATCGCGGAATTCTTCCGAGTCAAGAGGGGAGCTCAATGGAGAAGCTGTTCTAGTCGCAATACCTTGCGCCAGAACATCCGGTGCCCTTTAGCGACCAGCTAAAACAGCTGGTCGAGCTGCATAGGCTGGCCGAACTAGCCATGAAGGATTTAATAATCCGGCTGTGGCCTGCCAAAGCTATACCCAGCGGCTACTTCGGGCTCGTGAAGCGGCTGGTGAATGCCTGCCCTTGGCTAGACGTCGTCAAGCGGTCGGTCTGCATCGAGGGCGCGTGCATGGCCTTCGCCCGCGTCAAGGTGTGGTGGGCGAAGATGGACGCCGTCAAGCTTGTGACCGAGGGACCGCCTGAGGGCAAGGAGCACCACACACCCGAGCGATATTTTGAAGACGTCCTGGAGGGGTCTCGTATTGTGGCGACGCAATGTGCGCAAGACATTATTTTCGAATGAATACATTCATGTTGTCTCTCCCTTGTATGATGAAACAAAGTCATTATGTAATATTAAAAAAATCACCTCCTGTGCGGCCATTTTGTGTGAAATCGGAGAGTTGGCCAGTCGTCGGCTTCTGCCCCCACGTAGGTAGTACGGTGGTGTTCGGGATGTAATCTAAACACTCTTTATCCAATTGTTTGGTCCTTGAAGGAGGTGTTTAGCGCAACGAACCAGGCAATCGGACTATGCGGCTTTAGCACACTCACTTAGCCATAGAAGTTTGACAATAAAAATGTAGGCGCAGCCCCTAGTATCCGAACTAGGGTGCTGTAAACACCTGATCGGGTAAGTACCGATCCCTCGCGTAATGCGGAAAAAATCTCTAACGATTTGAAACCTCCGAAGAGCTGACCGGCTCTCGCCGTATCATGATGATCGGTTTCGGCTTTCTCTCGAGCTGCTCATCCGGATAAACCAGGACACAATCGCAGTAGTTCTCCCTTTACTACCCTAGCCGATATAAGCGGAACGTAAGGTAGTAAGCACAGGAGCCAGGCAACCCAACTATTGACCAAAGACATGATTCGGAGCCAATGCATATAGTGCTAACTTCGGGGTGCCGAACTATACTATAGAAAGTGTTCGGACTTTGTTGCCGCATTGCGGGGCCCTATGAAGCCCGTGGCAAATTGAAACGTACCAAAGTGTACGGGTGATAAAGTTATCAAAAAGGAAAAGAATAAAGGGTAGTAAGCTAGAGCCATAGAATTTGGGCCGCAAACTGTTTCCATTATAATTTGGTAATACGTCAAAGTGCATTCATACAAATAGTGCAATAAGAAAAAGGCTATTTAACATGCCACAACCAGGGGAAAGCTGCGTATGGGTCCTGAAAACAGGTAGAGTGATTTTTAAAGAGATCACCTAGAAATTCCCCTATACGTCCATGCTTACTGTCATCTTGGTGCATTTATCCTTCGAAAGGACCTGTGATCACGCCATCAAGGGAGGCCTGTGAAAAAGAAACTTGAAATAGAGAAAAAGGAAACAATGAAAGTATGTGTGTCCGGGGGCGGTCGAGCCGTATTGTGGATCACAAGCTAGTTATGCCTCCGTCTATGCCCATGGTATTTTAAGTGCGTAGTTATGTACGCGCGGCACGAATGCCGCCACTTGATCGGGGCTGGGACGGAGGCCGAATTTCTAGTCGAGCTCTTGACGAGCCGAGGTGTCCTGCCGCACTGCACTCTCTTGATGATGTCCGGAGCTTGGCCGAATTAAGTCTGCTTGAAAAGGCCGCTCTGTACTTCTGCTGCTAAGTCAGCGGTGTGCTCCTCGGTGCGGAGGGAGCACTCCGTGCTTCCATTAATTGTTATGACGCTGCATGGTCCGGACATCTTGAGCTTAAGATAAGTGTAGTGTGGCACCACACAGAAGCGCGCAAATGCAGTTCGTCCCAACAGTGCATGATAACCACTGCAAAAGGGGACGATATCAAAGATCAACTCTTCGCTTCGGAAGTTGTCCGGAGATCCGAAGACAATCTCTAGTGTGATTGAGCCCGTACAACGAGCCTCTACACCTGGTATGACTCCTTTAAAGGTAGTTTTGGTGGGCTTGATCCTTGAGGGATTAATGCCCATTTTGCGCGCTATGTCCTGATAAAGCAGGTTCAGGCTGCTACCTTCGTCCATTAGGACCCACGTGAGGTGGAATCCATCGATGATTGGGTCGAGGACCAGTGCGGCTGACCCGCCATGACTGATACTGGTCGGATGGTCTCTGCGATCGAAGGTGATCGGACAGGAAGACCATGGATTAAATTTTGGGGCGACTGGCTCCATCGCATAGATGTCCCTGAGTGCACGCTTGCGTTCCCTCTTAGGGATGTGGGTAGCGTATATCATGTTCACCGTTTTGACCTGAGGGGGAAACTTCTTCTGTCCCCCTGTGTTCGGTGGCCGAGGCTCCTCGTCATCGTCCTTGCTTTGCGACCCCTTCTCCTAGTTCTCGGCGTTTAACTTGCTGGCCTGTTTGAAAACCCAACAATCTCTGTTGGTGTGGTTGGCTGGTTTTTCTGGGGTGCCATGTATCCGCAGACGATC
Organism: Aegilops bicornis; assembly: GCA_021605145.1. Lineage (NCBI taxonomy): Eukaryota > Viridiplantae > Streptophyta > Magnoliopsida > Poales > Poaceae > Aegilops > Aegilops bicornis. The sequence goes on along the minus strand of CM038670.1, from coordinate 572,261,453 downwards.
GAGTATGCGGTCCAGGCTGGATGAGCCCGAATTGTTCTTATTGCATGGCTTCGTCCGCTGACCGGACTTGGAGCCACTGAACCCGACGTTGACCGCCGTGTCATCGGTATGGTTGCCATTGTTTTGATGCTTATGTCTGTTGCATCGGGGCTTGCCATTGCTATCCTTGGCTTCAGAGGTGCCAGGTTCGCTTGCATTATTATTGTAACGGGCTAGCCAACTATCTTTGCCCGTGCAAAAGCGGGTCATAAGTGTCGTAAGGGCTGCCATGGACTTCGTCTTTTCTTGCCTGAGATGTCGGGCAGGCCATTCGTCGCGGATGCTATGCTTAAAGGCCGCTAGGGCTTCGGCATCCGGACAGTCGATGATCTAGTTCTTTTTAGTTAAGAACCTAGTCCAGAATTTCCTGGCTGACTCTCCGGCTGTTGGACTATATGACTTAAGTCATCTGCATCCGGAGGTCGGACATATGTTCCTTGGAAGTTGTCAAGGAAGCCTTCTTCCAAGTCTTCCCAGCTGCCAATGGAGTTTTCGGGAAGACTGTTCAACCAGTACCGAGCTGGTCCTTTGAGTTTTAGTGGGAGGTATTTGATGGCATGGAGATCATCACCACGGGCCATATGGATATGGAGAAGAAAATCCTCGATCCATACCGCGGGGTCTGTTGTCCCATCATATGATTCAATGTTTACGGGTTTAAACCTTTCCGGGAATTCATGGTCCATTACTTCGTCAGTGAAGCAAAGAGAGTGTGCGGCGCCTCTATATCGGGCCACATCACGACGTAGCTCCGATGGAGTCCGTGTGTGGTTTTCGGCCCAGGCGTGACTAGGCTTGTCACATCCGAATAGGTAGTCGTCGTCACGTGTCGGGGCACGGCCTCGCGATCCATAGATCGATCTAATATGTCCTTCTCTATTGTCCAGTTTCTACCACAGGTCGTAGGTATGTCCCCGAGCTGTTGTATCTCTGCCTTTACGGTGAGGTGGAGCGGGCTGGTGTTCGGCTTGAGTTGCCGCTTTGTCCCGACCACTTGGTGGTCGGTCAGCCGCATTGCGCGATGATGGTACGGGCTCCAGTGCCTCATCATCGAACTGAGGTAGCAATTTACGCTTCGGGTAGCTTTTGGCTGGGCACTTGAGGCCGTATTCCTCGGCTGCGAGGACATCAGTCCATCTATCGTTTAGCAGATCTTGATTAGCTTGAAGCTGCTGTTGCTTCTTTTTCAGGCTCCTTGCAGTGGCTATTAGCTGCCGCTTAAAGCGCTCCTGCTCGAGAGGTTCCTCAGGCACGATAAAATCCTCGTTGTCGAGGCTCACCTCCTCCTCGGAGAGCGGAATATAATTATTGTCCTTCGAGTCTTCATTTATGGCCTGTTCATCAGGGCTAACTTGCCCATCCTCCCGATCGTCCTGTTCGGCAGTTTGTTCATCGGGATCTACTCTGTCTTCGCCACCGTCCGGAGTGTTACTGTCTCCTGTGCCGGTGTTGTTGTCTTTGCTGCGGCGTGATTTAGAGCGGCGCCACTGATGTCGGTGCTTCGGTTGTATCTTAGGAGGGTCATCCTCGACTGGATTTTGCTTGTCATCGCCGCTATTATCTTTTGGTGCATCCACCATGTATACGTCATACGAGGAAGTGGCCATCCAACGTCCGGTAAACGGCGGATTTTGGGCCTCTTCTTCTCCGGCATCGTCGTCCATATCGTCGATGTCTTCGAAGCCGTAATCGAGCGTGTCGGTTAAGTCCTCGATAGTGGCTATGAAATGGGCGGTGGGTGGGAAGCGAAATTTTCCGTCATCAGCCTCCAGTTCGAACCGGATATAATTCGGCTGTGAGTCCCCCGCTAAGGATAGATTTTTTAATGAGCTTAGCACGTCGCCCAAGGGCTAGTGCCGGAATATATCCATGGAGCTGAATTCAACGATCGATGACCGATCAAGCTCGACGTACACGGACGCACAATGTTCGAAACCTGTAGCCGGAGACAAGTCCATGGTTCCGGTGACACAGATGTCACTTGAAGTTAGGTCTGTGTGCGGCTCCAACGCCGCTGAGTCTGCGGCTTCCATGGCGGGGTTGAGCTTCCCGTCCTCGGATGGCACGATCTGCTCCAGATCTAAGGCCAAAGCAGTTACAGGTGCTATCTCCTGGGTATGGTTCCATGACAGATTTACGTCATGTTCATCGCGGTGGCTGGGAGCGGCTGCCATGGTCTCGAATCCATCGAAGATCAAGGCTCCGCGGATATCCGCGACGTAGTTCAAGCTTCCAAATCTGACCTGATGGCCAGGGGCATAGCTTTCGATCTGCTCCAGATGGCCAAGTGAGTTGGCCTGCAGTGCGAAGCCGCCGAATACGAAGATTTGTCCGGGGAGGAAGATCTCCCCTTGGACATCATCGTTATAGATGATCGAAGGAGCCATCAAAACCTTTTGACGGCGGCATCGTGGAACTCTCAATGAAAGCACCAATGTCGGTGTCAAAACCGGCGGATCTCGGGTAGGGGGTCCCGAACTGTGCGTCTAAGGTTGATGGTAATAGGAGACAGGGGACACAATGTTTACCCAGGTTCGGGCCCTCTCTATGGAGGTAATACCCTACTTCCTGCTTGATTGATCTTGATGAATATGAGTATTACAAGAGTTGATCTAGCACGAGATCGTAATCGCTAAAACCCTAGAAGTCTAGCCTGTATGACTATGGTTATGATGATTGGACTCTACGGACCTAGCCCTCCAGTTTATATAGACATCGGAGGGATCTAGGGTTGCACAAAGTCGGTTACAGAGAAAGGAATCTTCATATTTGGTTGCCAACCTTGCCTTCCACGCCAAGGAGAGTCCCATCCGGACACGGGAGAAAGTCTTCGGTCTTCGTATCTTCACGACCCATCAGTCCGGCCCATGCATAACAGGTCGGACGCCCGAGGACCCCTTAGTCCAGGACTCCCTCAGCCGCTCGCCGGCAAAAAAGCCAAGTACAGCCACCTTACGTTGCGCCACTGCCGATCAAGGCGCCTCCCCCATGACCTTCGCGAGGCATGCATTTCTTTTTCACGCATGTCACTTGCACGTAGGGGAACCCTAGAGCATCGCGCCTCAGGAGTTCTTTCTGGCTCACGGGCCCTCACCCCTGGCCTTGTCCCAAGGCATCGCGACCTGACATACCAGCGGTGGCTGAGCCTTGCTCGAGGGCCGGGTCCCGATGATGTAGAGCACCTTGGCGAGCGAGGAAAGAAGAGGCAGACCATGTGAGGAGATATGGCGAGAGGGCCGCAGCTTTGCTAAGTTTACTTTAGTTAAAACACAAAGGATGTCGATGCTTTACGCACCCTTCGCAGGACTTGTGTTGACCCATCGCAGGAAAGTGGAGCACAGGGAACTAGAGCCCCAAGGAAGCGCACCCTCATGCTGCGAAGATCGCACGCATGCCGCGAACACCTCGCGCTACCCCACAAGCTAAGTCATCCTCTTCGCGTCAAGCGCGAGCCTCTTAAGAACAACTCGCATTAACTTCGTGATCTCATCTGAATAAGGACTCTCTCTCTTGAAAGCCGCTTGCGCGTCAAGGGGGACCTCTTGAGCATCGCGCCTCAGGAGCTCTTATCGGACCTCGGGCTGCTCACCTCCCGACATTGCACAAGGCATCGCAACCTGGCATACCAGCGACGATAGAAGCTTGCCTGGGGACTGGGTCCCGGCGATGCAGAGCACTAAGCTATCGTAAAGAAAAAGAGCTCAAGCCCAAACGAGAGATGCCATCATGACTTAAAACATGAGTTGAAAGCATTAAAGTAAAGGTGCAAGCGCCACAGCTTCTTACTGCTACCTCTTGAGCATGCGTTGGTTTTCCCTTGAAGAGGAAAGGGTGATGCAGCAAAGTAGTGTAAGTATTTCCCTCAGTTTTTGAGAACCAAGGTATCAATCCAGTAGGAGGTTACATGCAAGTCGCCTTGTACCTGCACAAACAAATAAGAACCTTGCAACCAACGCGATAAAGGGGTAGTCAATCCCTTCACGGCCACTTGCAAAAGTTAGATCTGATAGAGATAATAAGATAAATATTTTTGGTATTTTTATGATATAGATTGGAAACTAAAAATTGCAAAATAAACGCCGCCTGAAATAGCAAATTGATAGGAAAATAATATGATGGAAGATAGACTCGGGGGGCATAGGTTTCACTAGTGGTTTCTCTCAAGATAGCATAATATACGGTGGGTGAACAAATTACTATCGAGCAATTGATAGAAAAGTGCATAGTTATGAGAATATCTAGGCATGATCATGTATATAGGCATCACGTCCAGCGACAAGTAGACCGAAGCGATTACGCATCTACTACTATTACTCCACATATCGACCGCTATCCAGCATGCATCTAGAGCATTAAGTTCATAAGAACAGAGTAACGCATTAGGCAAGATGACATGATTTAGAGGGATAAACTCAAGCAATATGATATAAACCCCATCTTTTATCTTGGATGGCAACAATAGAATACGTGCCTTGATCATAAACCCACAATTTATCAGATCTCGACAAACACACCACAGAAAGAATTACGTCGAATAGATCTCCAAGAGAATCGAGGAGAACTTTGTATTGAGATCCAAAGAGAGAGAATAAGCCATCTAGCTAATAACTATGGACCCGAAGTTCTGTGGTAAACTACTCACACATCATCGGAGAGGCTATGGTGTTGATGTAGAAGCCCTCCATGATCGATTCCCCCTCCGGCGGAGCGCCAGAAAAGGCCCCAAGATGGGATCTCACGGGTACAGAAGGCTGCGGCGGTGGAAATAGGGTTTCGTGGTGCTCTCGGATGTTTTCAGGGTATATGAGTATATATAGGCGAAAGAAGTAGGTCGGTGGAGCCACGAGGGGGCCAAGAGGGTGGGCGGTGCGCCTACCCCACCTGGGCGCACCTCCCTACCTCGTGGCCGCCTTGTTGCTTCCTTGACGTCCACTCCAAGTCTCCTGGATTGCGTTTGTTCCAAAAATAACTCTCGCGAAGGTTTCATTCCGTTTGGATTCCGTTTGATATTCCTTTTCTGCGAAACACTGAAATAGGCAAAAGAGACATCAATTTGCACTAGGCCTTTGGTTAGTAGGTTAGTCCCAAAAATAATATAAAAGTGCATAATAAAGCCCATTAAACATCCAAAACAGATAATATAATAGCATGGAACAATCAAAATTATAGATACGTTGGAGACGTATCAAGCATCCCCAAGCTTAATTCCTGCTCGTCCTCGAGTAGGTAAATGATAAAAACAGAATTTTTGATGTGGAATGCTACCTAGCATAATTCTCAATGTAATTTTCTTTATTATGGCATGAATGTTCAGATCCGAAAGATTGAAGATAAAAGTTTAATATTGACATAAAAATAATAATACTTCAAGCATACTAACAAATCAATCATGTCTTCTCAAAATAACATGGCCAAAGAAAGTTATCCCTATAAAATCATATAGTCTGGCTATGCTCTATCTTCATCACACAAAATGTTTAAATCATGCACAACCCCGATGACAAGCCAAGCAATTGTTTAATACTTTTGATGTTCTCAAACTTTTTCAATCTTCACGCAATACATGAGCGTGAGCGATGGACATAGCACTATATGTGGAATAGAAGGGTGGTTGTGGAGAAGACAAAAAGGAGAAGATAGTCTCACATCAACTAGGCGTATCAACGGGCTATGGGGATGCCCATCAATAGATATGAATGTTAGTGAGTAGGGATTGCCATGCAACGCATGCACTAGAGCTATAAGTGTATGAAAGCTCAACAAAAGAAACTAAGTGGGTGTGCATCCAACTTGCTTGCTCACGAAGACCTAGGGCATTTTGAGGAAGCCCATCATTGGAATATACAAGCCAAGTTCTATAATGTAAAATTCCCACTAGTATATGAAAGTGACAACATAGGAGACTCTCTATCATGAAGATCATGGTGCTACATTAAAGCACAAGTGTGGTAAAAGGATAGTAACATTGTCCCTTCTCTCATTTTCTCTCATTTTTTTATTTGGGCCTTTTTCTCTTTTATTATGGCCTCTTTTTTTATTTTTTTTCTTTTCGTCCAGAGTCTCATCCCGACTTGTGGGGGAATCACATTCTCCATCATCCTTTCCTCACTTGGGACAATGCTCTAATAATGATGATCATCACACTTTTATTTACTTACAACTCAAAAATTACAACTCAATACTTAGAACAAAATATGACTCTATGTGAATGCCTCCGGTGGTGTACCGGGATATGCAATGAATCAAGAGTGACATGTATTAAAGAATTATAAAGGTGGCTTTGCCACAAATACGATGTCAACTACATGATCATGCAAAGCAATATAACAATGATGAAACGTGTCATAACAAACGGAACGGTGGAAAGTTGCATGGCAATATATCTCGGAATGGCTATGGAAATGCCATAATAGGTAGGTACGGTGGCTGTTTTGAGGAAAGTATATGGTGGGTGTATGATACCGGCGAAAGGTGCTCGATATTAGAGATGATAGCAATGGTGGAAGGGTTAGAGTGCGTATAATCCATGGACTCAACATTAGTCATAAAGAACTCACATACTTATTACAAAAATCTATTAGTTATCGAAACGAAGTACTACACGCATGCTCCTAGGGGATAGATTGGTAGGAAAAGACCATAGCTCGCCCCGGCCGCCACTCATAAGGAAGACAATCAATAAATAAATCATGCTCCGACTTCATCACATAACGGTTCACCATAATGCATGCTACGGAATCACAAACTTTAGAACAAGTATTTCTCAAATTCACAACTACTCAACTAGCATGACTCTAATATCACCATCTCCATATCTCAAAACAATTATCAACTATCAAACTTCTCATAGTATTCGATACACTTTATATGATAGTTTTTATTATACCCATCTTGGATGTTCATTATATTAGGACTAATTTTATAGTCAAAGCAAATTACCATGCTGTTCTATAAGACTCTCAAAATAATATAATGAAGCATGAGAGATCAATAATTTCTATAAAATAAAACCACCACCGTGCTCTAAAAGATATAAGTGAAGCACTAGAGCAAAATTATTTAGCTCAAAAGATATAAGTGAAGCACAAAGAGTATTCTAATAAATTCCAATTCATGTGTGTCTCTCCCAAAAGGTGTGTACAGCAAGGATGATTGTGGTAAACTAAAAAGCAAAGACTCAAATCACACAAGACGCTCCAAGCAAAACGCATATCATGTGGTGAATAAAAATATAGCCTCAAGTAAAGTTACCGATAGACAAAGACGAAAGAGGGGATCCCTTCTGGGGCATACCCAAGCATAGGCTTTTGGTTGTCCTTGAATTTTACCTTGGGGTGCCTTGGGCATCCCCAAGCTTAGGCTCTTGCCACTCCTTTTTCCATAATCCATCAAATCTTTACCCAAAACTTGAAAACTTCACAACACAAAACTCAACAGAAAATCTCATGAGCTCCATTAGCATAAGAAAACAAATCACCAATTTAAGGTACTGTAATGAAGTACTTCCTCTGTCCCAGAATATAAGAACGTTTTTCACACTACACTAGTGTCAAAAACGTTCTTATATTTTGAGACGGAGCGAGTAATTCTTTATTTATATTGGTATTAAACCTACTGTATTCCAACTTCTCTATGGTTCATACCCCCCGATACTAGCCATAGATTCATCAAAATAAGCAAACAACACACGAAAAACAGAATCTGTCAAAAACAGAACAGTCTTTAGTAATCTGTATCAAACGTATACTTCTCTAACTCCAAAAATTCTGAAATAAAATGGTGGACGTGAGGAATTTTTCTATTAATCATCTACAAAAAGAATCAACCTAAAAGTACTCTCCAGTAAAAAAATGGCAGCTAATCTCGTGAGCGCAAAAGTTTCTGTTTTTTACAGCAAGACCATAAAGACTTCACCCAAGTCTTCCCAAAGGTTGTACTTGGCACAAATACTAATTAAAACATAAAACCACATCTAAACAGAGGCTATATGAATTATTTATTACTAAACAGAAACAAAAATAAAATTGGGTTGCCTCCCAACAAGCGCTATCGTTTAACGCCCCTAGCTAGGCATAAAGGCAAGAATAGATCTAGGTATTGTCATCTTTGGTATGCAATCCATAAGTGGCTATCATAATAGATTCATAAGGTAATCTAATTTTCTTTCTAGGAAAGTGTTCCATGCCTTTCCTTAATGGAAATTGGAATATAATATTTCCTTCTTTCATATCAATAATTGCACTAATCGTTCTAAGGAAAGGTCTATCAAGAATAATAGGACATGTAGGATTGCAACAAGGAAATAAAATCTATTAAAGAAAAATTATCATAATTAAATTCCTTGAAATCCAAAATAGTGGGTTCATTGCTATGTAAAGTTTTGACCTCTTCAATCCCACTTTTGCCAATTTTTGCATCAAGATCTAAAAACTCCGAATCATTGGGATGCCTTTTAACTAAAGTTGACTCATCTCCAAGTCCCATCATTATCAAGATTCATATTGCAAAACAAAGATTTAATAGGAGACACATCAATCACTTTTAGATCTTCATCCTCATTATCATGAAAACTAGAAGAACACGCTTTCATAAAGCAATCTTTTTTAGCACGCATCCTAGCGGTTCTTTCTTTGCACTCATCAATGGAAATTATCATAGCGTTGAGAGACTCATTGATATCATGCTTAGGTGGAATAGATATATGTTTCTAAGAATCGACATCAAGAGGAATTCTATCCACGTTCCTAGCCAACTCATCAACTTAGGCAATTTTTCTTCAAGCAAAGCATTGAAATTCTTTTGCGAAATCATAAATTCTTTAACACTAGTCTCAAAATCAGAGGGCATCTTATTAAAATTTCCATAAGAGTTGTTCTTGGAATTACCATAATTATTAGAGGAATTACTAGGAAACGGCCTAGGATTAAAGTTTCCTCTATACGCGTTGTTACCAACATTTTTCCTACCAACAAAATTCACATCCATAGATTCATTATTATTCTCAATCAAAGTAGACAAAGGCATATCATTAGGATCGGAAGAAACACTCTTATTAGCAAACAACTTCATAAGTTCATCCATCTTTCCACTCAAGACATTAATCTCTTCTATCGCGTGAACCTTTTTACTAGTAGATCTTTCGGTGTGCCATTGAGAATAGTTAACCATAATATTATGTAGGAGTTTAGTAGCTTTTCCTAAAGTGATTTCCATAAAAGTGCCTCCCGCGGCCGAATCTAAAAGATTTCTAGAAGCAAAATTCAATCCAGCATAAAAAAATTGTATAATCATCCATAAATTCAAAGCGTGTGTAGGGCAATTACGTATCATTAATTTCATCCTCTCCCAAGCTTGTGCAACATGTTCATGATCAAGTTGCTTAAAATTCATAATATCGTTTCTAAGAGAGATGATATTAGCGGGAGGAAAGTACTTAGAGATAAAAGCATCTTTGCACTTATTCCATGAATCAATACTATTTTTAGGCAAAGACGAAAACCAAGTTTTAGCACGATTCTAAGCGAAAACGGAAATAGCTTCAATTTAACAATATCATTATCCACGTCTTTTTTATTTTGCATATCACACAAATCAACAAAGTTGTTTAGATGGGTAGCGACATCTTCACTAGGAAGGCCATAGAATTGATCTTTCATGACAAGATTCAGCAAAGCAACATCAATTTCACAAGATTCAGCATCGGTAATAGGAGCAATCTGAGTGCTAAGAAAATCATTGTTGTTGGTATTGGAAATGTCACAAAATTTAGTATTGTCTTGAGCCATCGTGACAAACAATCCAACACACAAGCACACAAGAAGCAAGCGAAAAGAGACGAAAGGAAAAAGAGGGCGAATAAAACGGCAAAGGTGAAGTGGGGGAGAGGAAAACGAGAGGCAAATGGCAAATAATGTAATGCGAGGGATAAGAGTTTGTGATGGGTACTTGGTATGTCCTGACTTGTGCGTAGATCTCCCCGCCAACGGCGCCAGAAATGGCTAATTACAAGGAGATCAAATCTTGACTTGACTTGGCGTAAACCTCCCCGGCAATGGCACCAGAAATCCTTCTTGCTACCTCTTGAGCATGCGTTGGTTTTCCCTTGAAGAGGAAAGGGTGATGCAGCAAAGTAGCATAAGTATTTCCCTCGATTTTTGAGAACCAAGCTATCAATCCAATAGGAAGTTACACGCAAGTCGCCTTGTACCTCCACAACCAACGCGATAAAGGGGTTGTCAATCCCTTCAGGCCACTTGCAAAAGTGAGATCTGATAGAGATAATAAGATAAATATTTTTGGTATTTTTATGATATAGATTGGAAAGTAAAGATTGCAAAATAAACGGCGGCTGAAATAGCAAATTGATAGGAAAATAATATGATGGAAGATAGACCCGGGGGCCATAGGTTTCACTAGTGGCTTCTCTCAAGATAGCATAATCTATGGTGGGTGAACATATTACTGTCGAGCAATTCATAGAAAAGCGCATAGTTATGAGAATATCTAGGCATGATCATGTATATAGGCATCACGTCCGCGACAAGTAGACCAAAACAATTCTGCATCTACTACTATTACTCCACACATCAAACGCTATCCAGCATGCATCTAGAGTATTAAGTTCATAAGAACAGAGTAACGCATTAGGCAAGATGACATGATGTAGAGGGATAAACTCAAGCAATATGATATAAACCCCATCTTTTTATCCTCGATGGCAACAATACGAACGTGCCTTGCTGCCCCTGATGTCACTCGGAAAGGACACCGCAAGATTGAACCCAAAGCTAAGCACTTCTCCCATTGCAAGAAAGATCAATCTAGTAGGCCAAACCAAACTGATAATTCAAAGAGACTTGCAAAGATATCAAATCATACATATAAGAATTCAGAGAAGAACCAAATATTGTTCATAGATAATCTTGATCATAAACCCACAATTCATCGGATCTCGACAAACACACCGCAAAAAGAATTACATCGAATAGATCAACAAGAGAATCGAGGAGAACTTTGTATTGAGATCCAAAGAGAGAGAAGAAGCCATGTAGCTAATAACTATGGACCCGAAGGTCTGTGGTAAACTCCTCACACATCATCGGAGAGGCTACGGTGTTGATGTAGAAGCCCACCGTGATCGATTCCCCCTCCGACGGAGCACCCGAAAAGGCCCCAAGATGGGATCTCACGGGTACAGAAGGTTGCGACGGTGGAAATAGGGTTTTGTGGTGCTCTCGGATGTTTTTAGGGTATATGAGTATATATAGGCGAAAGAAGTAGGTCGGCGGAGCCACGAGGGGCCCACGAGGGTGGGGAGCGCGCCTACCCCCTGGGCCCGCCTCCCTACCTCGTGGCCGCCTCGTTGCTTCCTTGACGTCCACTCCAAGTCTTGTGGATTGCGTTTGTTCCAAAATAACTCTCGCAAAGGTTTCATTCCGTTTGGATTCCGTTTGGTATTCCTTTTCTGCGAAACACTGAAATAGGCAAAAAACAACAATTTGCACTGGGCCTTTGGTTAGTAGGTTAGTCCCAAAAATAATATAAAAGTGCATAATAAAGCCCATTAAACATCCAAAACAGATAATATAATAGCATGGAACAATAAAAAATTATAGATACGTTGGAGACGTATCACTAACACGCCTTACAGGGCCCTTGATGATTCCGATGCAGGAAATAAAAAGAAGCAAAAGAAACCGCCTCCCGGAGGCCGCCGCTCCTGAGGCTCCAATGGCACCGGCGCCTAGTCGGAGTCGTCCTCCACCTTGACATGCCTGCGTGACGGCTCGTCGTAGTCGTTGTTGCTCTCGGTCCCCCTGGAGGAAGAGCCTTCGCTGCTGGAAGCATCGTGCCCGTCGCCGGCGGCAAGTTCACCGCCAAGGACATCATCGCCATGCATGGCCAAGCGTCGTCGAAGGATCACGGTGGTCATCGCCCGCTGCCGTCTCTCTCCGGGCAGCATCCTAGGCATCCGCCGGCCTCCCCGAAGATCTTGAAGAAGAGCGTCATTGCCCCGTCAAACTTGAAGTGGAGGGTGTGCCTCCCCTTCAGGCCACGGGCGCGGGAAAATGACTGCCACCCACGAGTCAGGTAAACATAGCTAGAGGGAGTGACCTCGACCTCCGCCCATGCGGACCTATTGCAAAGAGCTTATCGGGTCTGCAAAGCCATAGCCCCGAGAGGCCTGGCCCACCGATAGCTCCACCGCGAAGGAGCGCGGGAGTTGGAGCCAGGTGTGGGGCAGACTCTCCATCCACACGACGAACTCGCAAGCCATGTCGGCGGAGTGGGACCGCGGTCGGGGAGGACGGGTGGCCGCCCCGCTCCCCCCTCGGCCACGACCACCTCGGCCCCTATGGCTGCTTCCGCGGGCGGGGTTCTTGCCTCGGCCGCCCGGGGCGGCTCGGGCCGCCAAGGAGGGCGTCCATGCCCCGAGGCAGCGCCATGGGCGTGGCAGCCCGGACTTCTTGGCGGCCGCGCCCCCTCTTGAGCTCTTGGCGGCGCGCCGGCCCTCGTCAGCGCCTTTCCCTTCTTGACGGTGGCAAACCTCCTCACGTGTGCCATGGTTGCTGCGACAAGAGTTGGGAACAAAGAGACGAGGAGACAGAGATGGCCGGGGGCTCCTCCCCTTCGCCCTATTATAAGAAATCGGAGAAGGCTAACCGGCATCCCTTCGCCTTAGGGCAATGATGGACCACGACGTGCGCCAGGCTTTTGTCAGCCGGGTGGTTGCCGAGGTGACATGGGGAAATGGGGGCGTCCGCGTCCCGTCGTGCGCCACGCGTCAAGCCTGGTCCGCAAGCGGTTAGGGCCCCCGTCGCTTCGCCTTCCCTTCTTCGCCTTCGCCTCGAAGCTAGGCCAAGCGCGCCATGGGCCCGGGGGCTACTGTTGGAGTCCTGGGACCGGGCATATCCAGACTCGTCTGCCTATGGCCCAGTGCGCGCATCATCGAAGGCCCAGTATGGCCCAACCCCAAGGCTTCACGAGCAAGACCCTCACCAGGGCCCCTGATACGTCTCCAACGTATCTATAATTTATGAAGTATTCATGCCATGTTTATAATAATTTTATATGGTTTTGGTATGATTTGATTAGAACTAACCTGGTCTGACGCTGTTTTCAGTAGAACTACCGTGGTGTCATTTTTTGTGCAGAAATAAAAGTTCTCGGACTGGGATGAAAATTTATGGTGATTTTTGATGGACCAAAAGAGACCCCCGGAGCATCGGAGTTGGGCCAGAAGAATGCCGAGGCAATCACAAGGGTAGAGGGCGCGCCCCCTACCTTGCTGATACGTCTCCATCGTATCTACTTTTCCAAACTCTTTTGCCCTTGTTTTGGACTCTAATTTGCTTGATTTGAATGGAACTAACCTGGACTGGCGTTGTTTTTAGCAGAATTGCCATGGTGTTATTTTTGTGCAGAAATAAAAGTTCTTGGAATGACCAGAAACTTCACGGAGAATATTTTTTGAATAAATAAAAAATATTGGCAAAAGAATCAAGCAGACGGGACCCACCACCTGTCCACAAGGGTGGGGGCACGCCCTACCCCCCTGGGTGCGCCCCCTGTCTTGTGGGTCCCATGGACCTCCACCGTCCTCAACTCCAACTCCGTATATTCACGTTCGGAAAGGAAAAAATTAGAGAGAAGGACTCATCGCGTTTTACTATACGGAGCCGCCGCCACTGATACATCCATTTTGCATCATGCTTTTATATCGATATTTATTGCATTATGGGCTGTTATCACACGTTATGTCACAATACTTATGCCTATTCTCTCTTATTTTACAAGGTTTACATAAGGAGGGAGAATGCCCAAGTAATTTGAATTCTCAATTTGGAAAAGGAGCAAATATTAGAGACCTATTCTGCACAACTCCAAAAGTCCTGAAACTCCACGAAGGTTATTTTTGGAAATAATAAAAATATCGAGCGGAAAAAATATCGTCGGGGGCCACCACCTGCCCATTTAGGGTGGGGCGCGCCTACCCCCAGTGCGCCCCCGCCTCTTGGGCCCCTGTTGGCTCTCTGGTGGCCATCTTACGCTATATGAAGTCTTTCGTCGAGGAAAAATCATAGGAAACCATTCAGATGAGACTCCGCCGCCACGAGGCGGAACTCATGGAACTAATCTAGGGCTCCGCGGAGCTGTTCTGAGGGACACTTCCCTCGGAGGGGGAATCATCGCCATCGTCATCACCAATGCTCCCTCATCGGGAGAGGGAAATCTCCATCAACATCTTCACCAGCACCATCTCCTCTCAAAACCCTAGTTCATCTCTTGTATCCAATTCTTGTCTCCAAGTCCGGATTGGTACTTGTGGGTTGCTAGTAGTGTTGATTACTCCTTGTAGTTGATGCTAGTTGGTTTATTTGGTGGAAGATCATATGTTCAGATCCTATATGCATATTAATACCCCTCCGATTATGAACATGAATATGCTTTTGAGTAGTTACATTTGTTCCACGAGGACATGGGAGAAGTCTTGCTATTAGTAGTCATGTGAATTTGGTATTCGTCGATATTTTGATGAGATGTATGTTGTCTAGCCTCTAGTGGTGTTATGTGAACGTCGACTACATAACACTTCACCATTATTTGGGCCTAGAGGAAGGCATTGGGAAGTAATAAGTAGATGATGGGTTGCTAGAGTGATGTGCTTAAACCCTTGTTTATGCATTGGTTAAATGGGGCTGATTTGGATCCATATGTTTCATGCTATGGTTAGGTTTACCTTAATACTTTTGTTGTAGTTGGATGCTTGCAATAGAGGTTAATCATAAGTGGGATGCTTGTTCAAGTAAGAACAGCACCCAAGCACCGGTCCACCCACATATCAAATTATCAAAGTACCGAATGCGAATCATATGAAGTGATGAAAACTAGCTTGACGATAATTCCGATGTGTCCTCGGGAGCGCTTTTCTCTATAAGAGTTTGTCCAGGCTTGTCCTTTGCTACAAAAAGGATTGGGCCACCTTGCTGCACTTTATTTACTTTTATTACTTATTGCTCGTTACAAATTATCCTATCATTTAAACTATCTGTTACCACTTATTTCAAAGACTGCAGAGAATACCTTGCTGAAAACCGCTTATCATTTCATACGCTCCTCGTTGGGTTCGACACTCTTACTTATCGAAAGGACTACGATAGATCCCCTATACTTGTGGGTCATCAAGACTAATTTCTGGCGCCATTGCCGGGGATTGAAGCGCCTTTGGTAGGTGGAATTTGGTAAGGAAAATTTTATATAGTGTGCTGAAATTTACTGTCACTTTTTACTATGGAAAGTAATCCTCTAAGGGGCTTGTTCGGGGTATCTTCACCCCGACCAAGAAACAAAGAGTTGCTCCTCAACCCTACTGAACCTATTGCAAATGAAAATGAAAATGAAAATGTTCCCTTTGAAGTTCCTCATGGTATGTTAGAAAAACTGCTAGCTAATCCTTTTGCAGGAGATGGAACAAAGCATTCGATGAGCACCTAATATATGTGGATGAAGTTTGTGGATTATTTAAGCTTGCGGTATACCCGATGATGTTGTTAAGAAGAAGGTCTTCCCTTTATCTTTGAAGGGAGATGCATCGACATGGTATAGGCTATGTGATGATACGGGATCATGGAACTACAAACAATTGAAATTGGAATTTCATCGGAAATTTTATCCTATGCATCTTGTTCATCGTGATCGCAATTATATATATAATTTTTGGCCTCGCGAAGGAGAAAGCATCGCTCAAGCTTGGGGGAGGCTTAAATCAATGTTATATTCATGCCCCAATCATGAGCTCCCAAGTTTTGATGCTCGGCTTTCTCGTAATAATCAGTCCATGCTCGATACTTCTTGTGCTGGCTCTTTTATGATGAAGACTATTGAATTCAAATGGAATTTATTGGATAGAATTAAATGCAACTCTGAAGATGGGGATCTCGATTTAAGGTAAGGATTCAGGTATGACACCTAAGTTTGATTGTGTTAAATCTTTTATGGATACCTATATTTTTCGTGAAGTTTAGCACTAAATATGGACTTGACTCAAGATAGTAGCTTCTTTCTCGTGAATATTTTGCTACTTATGTTGATCTCCCCAAGGAGAAGTGGTTTAAATATCATCCTCCCATAGAAGTAAAAGTAGCTACACCTATTAAAGTTGAAGAAAATACTATCACTTATAATAATCCTATTGTTCCTACTTCTTATGTTGAGAAACCACCTTTCCCTGTTAGGATAAAGGATCATGCTAAAGCTTCAAGTGTGGTTCGTAAGAGCAATATTAGAACTTATACACCTCCTGAGCAAGTTAAAGTTGAACCTAATATTGCTATTGTTAAATCTCTTGGCTGATAATATTGATGGGCATGTTATTTATTTCTGCGGTGAAACTGCTAGAATTGCCAAACCTTGTGCTAAAAATAAACATAGACCTATGGTAGGCGTGCCTGTTATTTCTGTTAAAATAGGAGAACATTGTTATCATGGCTTGTGTGATATGGGTGCTAGTGTTAGTGCAATACCTTACGACTTATACAAATAAATTATGCATGATATTACACCTGCTGAGATAGAAGATATTGATGTCACAATTAAACTTGCCAATAGAGATACTATTTCACCAATGGGAATTGTTAGACATGTTGAAGTCTTGTGTGGGAAAACTAAATATCCTGCTGATTTTCTTGTTCTTGGTTCCCCAGAAGATAGCTTTTGTCCCATTATATTTGGTAGACCCTTCTTGAACACAGTTAATGCTAGGATAGACTGCGAAAAGAATGTTGTTACTATTGGCTTGGGTGATATGTCTCATGAGTTTAATTTCTCTAAATTTAGTAGACAACACCGTGAAGAGGAATTACCTAGTAAGGATGAAATTATTTGTCTTGCTTCTATTGCCGTGCCTCCTAGTGACCCTTTAGAACAATATTTGCTAGACCATGAAAATGATATGTTTATGAATGAAAGAAGGAAATAGATGAAGTATTCTTTAAGCGAGGGAACCTATAATGAAACACAATTTGCTGTTGAAATCCTAGGATCCTCCTCCACCCAAGGGTGATCCCGTGTTTGAGCTTAAACCGTTGCCTGATACTCTTAAATATGCTTATCTTGATGAAAACAAGATATATCCTATTATTATTAGTGCTAACCTTTCAGAGCATGAAGAAGAGAGATTATTGAAAACTCTGAGGAAGCACCGTCTTTGCTATTGGATATACTCTTGATGATCTTAAGGGCATTAGTCCCACTCTATGTCAACATAAAATAAATTTGGAGGAAAATGCAAAATCAGTTCGTGATCATCAACGCACTATTTGAATCCTAAGATGAAAGAAGTGGTAAGAAAGGAAATACTAAAGCTCCTTGAGGCAGGTATAATTTATCGCGTTGCTAATAGTCAGTGGGTAAGTCCTGTCCATTGCGTCCCTAAGAAAGTAGGTATTACCGTCGTTCCTAATGATAAAGATGAATTGATCCCGCAAAGAATTATTACAGGTTATAGGATGGTAATTGATTTCCGCAAATTAAACAAAGCTACTAAAAAGGATCATTACCCCTTACCTTCTATCGATCAAATGCTAGAAAGATTATGCAAACATACACATTTTTGCTTTCTAGATGGTTATTCTGGTTTCTCTCAAATACATGTCGACCAATGATCAATCAAAGACTACTTTTACTTGCCCTTTTGGTACTTTTGCTTATAGGCGTATGCCTTTTGGTTTATGTAATGCACCTGCCACGCTTTCAAAGATGCATGATGGCTATATTCTCTGACTTTTGTGAAAAGATTTGTGAGGTTTTCATGGACGATTTCTCCGTCTATGGATCCTCTTTTGATCATTGCTTGAGCAACCTTGATCGAGTTTTGCAGAGATGTGAAGAAACTAGTCTCGTCTTGAATTGGGAAAAGTGCCACTTTATGGTTAATGAAGGTATTGTCTTGGGGCATAAAGTTTCTGAAAGAGGTATTGAAGTTGATAAAGCCAAGGTTGATGCTATTGAAAAGATGCCATGTCCCAAGGACATCAAAGGTATAAGAAGCTTCCTTGGTCACGCCGGTTTTTATAGGAGGTTCATTAAGGACTTCTCCAAAATTTATCGACCTCTGACTAATTTATTACAAAAAGATATACCATTTGTCTTTGATGATGATTGCGTAGAAGCATTGGAAATACTTAAGAAAGCATTGATCTCTGCACCTATTGTTCAGCCACCTAATTGGAATTTACCCTTTGAAATTATGTGTGATGCTAGTGATTATGCTGTAGGTGCTGTTCTAGGGCAAAGAGTTGATAAGAAATTAAATGTTATTCAATATGCTAGTAAAACTCTAGATAATGCTCAAAGAAATTATGCTACTACTGAAAAAGAATTCTTAGCACTTGTATTTGCTTGTGATAAGTTCAGACCTTATATTGTTGATTCTAAAGTAACTATTCACACAGATCATGCTGCTATTAAATATCTTATGGAAAAGAAAGATGCTAAACCTAGACTTATTAGATGGGTTCTGCTACAAGAATTTGATTTACATATTATTGATAGAAAGGGAGCTGAGAACCCCGTTGCAGACAACTTGTCTAGGTTAGAAAATGTTCTTGACGACCCACTACCTATTGATGATAGCTTTCCTGATGAGCAATTAAATGTCATACATGCCTCTCGTAGTACCCCGTGGTATGCTGATTTTGCTAATTACATCGTTGCTAAATTTATACCACCTAGATTCACATACCAGCAAAAGAAAAAGTTCTATAATTTGAGACATTACTTTTGGGATGACCCACTTCTTTATAAAGAAGGAGTAGATGGTGTTATTAGACGTTGTGTACCTCAGCATGTACAGGAACATATCCTACGCAAGTGCCACTCCAAGGCTTATGGAGGACACCATGCTGGAGATAGAATTGCACATAAGGTATTGCAATCCGGTTTTTATTGGCCTACTCTCTTCAAGGATGCCCGTAAGTTTGTCCTATCTTGTGATGAATGTCAAAGAATTGGTAATATTAGTAGGCGTCAAGAAATGCCTATGAATTATTCACTTGTTATTGAACCATTTGATGTTTGGGGCTTTGATTACATGGGACCTTTTCACGCATCTAATGGATACACACACATTTTAGTTCTTTGTTGATTACGTTACTAAGTGGGTAAAAGCTATTCCAACTAGTAGTGCTGATCATAACACTTCTATTAAGATGCTTAAAGAAGCTATTTTTCCGAGGTTTGGAGTCCCTAGATATTTAATGACTGATGGTGGTTCACATTTTATTCATGGTGCTTTCCGAAAAATGCTTGCCAAGTATGATGTTAATCATAGAATTGCATCTCCTTATCACCCTTGATCTAGTGGTCAAGTAGAATTGAGTAATAGGGAACTCAAATTAATTTTGCAAAAGATCATTAATGAGATCTAGAAAGAATTGGTCCAAGAAACTTGATGATGCATTATGGGCCTATAGAACTGCATATAAAAATCCTATGGGTATGTCTCCGTATAAAATGGTTTATGGTAAAGCATGTCACTTACCTCTCGAACTAGAACATAAGGCATATTGGGCTATTAAAGAGCTCAATTATGATTTCAAACTTCTTGCTTGAAGAAGAGGTTATTTGATATTAGCTCACTTGATGAATGCAGAACCCAAGCTTATGAAAATGCTAAGTTGTTTAAAGAAAAAGTTAAAAGATGGCATGACAAAAGGATACAAAAGCGTGAGTTTAATGTAGGTGATTATGTATTGCTATACAACTCTCGTTTAAGATTTTTTTTGGGAAAACTTCTCTCTAAATGGGAAGGTCCTTACTTTATCGAGGAGGTCTATCGTTCCAGTGCCATAAAAATCAACAACTTGGAAGGCACAAATCCGAAGGAGGTAAACGGTCAAAGAATCAAACACTATATCTCAGGTAATCCTATAAATGTTGAAACCAATTTTATTGAAACCGTAACCCCAGAGGAATACATAAGGGACACTTTCCGGAACATTTCAGACTCCGAAAAGGAATAGTTATGTGGTACGGTAAGTAAACCGACTCCAAAACAGTTTTTATGGAAATATTTCTCTGTTTTGGATTATTTAGAAAAATAGAAAAATAAGAAGCAGTCCGGGAAGGACACGAGGGCTCCACGAGGGTGGAGGGCGCGCCCTACCCTACTGGGCGTGCCGCCCTACCTCGTGGGCACATCATGTGCTCTCCGGACTTCGTTTTCTTGCACGATACGTATTTTGGTCGGTAAAAATTCATTATATATTCTCCCGAAGGTTTTGACTCCTGTATCACACAAATATCCTCTGTTCTTGTTTCGAGCTGTTGCTGCTGCAGATTAGAGCAAGATGTCTTCTCAAGGTCAGTCGGGGAGAGCCGGGTGTCTCACCCGGCATCGAGACCAAGGACAAACAGCGATGCTGACCACTTTGGGCTAGCAACGGAGGAAGAGATGGAGGCTGATTTGATGAGGATAGATGCCATGGATGATCAAGAAGTCACTTCTCGCTTCCAAGCTGGGTTAACGATGGGGGAACTACAGAGCTCAGCCATTCCAAACTCTGTTATCCCTTCCAATGTTAGATTTCTTTCTTATGAAAATATGAAGAAGAGTGTCACTTGTTCTCCTGCAGCTATGCAACACCCTTGGGTGCAAGGAGCTTTGGCCGTTACAGGAAAGCTTCATAAGGAGATAATGGATCTCGAGCGGCAACTCAATAAGCTCGAGGAAGGGAATCGTATCCTGAGGGGCATTATCGCCAAGAATATCACATCACCATCACCAAAGAAGGAGACATAATCACATGGGTATGGGCACTCCCCTTGGCAACTGCCAAGCTTGGGGGAGATGCCCCGGTATCGCATCACCATCACACTCCTATCTTTACTGTTTTTCTTAGTTCAATCCTATTTGTAGTATCTTGATCTAGTAGAATAAAATTTATGGCATGATCTAGTTTAGAGTTTTTCTTTATGATCTCTCTATGTAATCGAGTCCGTGAGCTATATAATAAAGATTAGTGTTGAGTCAAGGGCTTGATTATTTTGCCATGATCTTGAGTGAATAAAAGAAAGAGAAAAAGAATAAAAAGAAACAAAGAGATCATATTGATCTTATTGAGAGTAATGACTTCACATAGAAAGAGTATGATGATTAAAAGTTGTTGGGAGCTGGCAAACATAGCTTTGGTCATCGTTGCAATTAATAGGAAGTAATAAAGAAAGAGAGGTCTCACATATAAATATACTATCTTGGACATCTTTTATGATTGGGAGCACTCATTAAAATATGACATGCTAAAGAGTTGATGTTGGACAAGGAAGACAACGTAATGGGTTATGTTTTCTTATATCTGAGATAAAAGTATATTGTCATGGATCATCCAACATGTTGAGCTTGCCTTCCCCCTCATGCTAGCCAAATTCTTAGCACCAAGTAGAGATACTACTTGTGCTTCCAAAAACCCTTAAACAAGTTTTTCCATGAGAGTCCACCATATCTACCTATGGATTGAGTAAGATCCTTCAAGTAAGTTATCATCGGTGCAAGCAATGAAAATTGCTCTCAAAATATGTATGATTGATTGGTGTGGAGGAAATAAGCTTTGTACGATCTTGTGATGTGGAAGAAATAAAAGCGACATACTGCATAATAAAGGTTCATATCACAAGTGCCAATATAAAGTGACGTTCTTTCGCATTAAGATTTTGTGCATCCAACCCTGAAAGTGCATGGCAACCTCTGCTTCCACTGTCAAGAAGGGCCTATCTTTTATTACTATCTTCTACCTTATGCAAGAGTCATGGTGATCTTCAACTTTCCTTTTTATATTTTATCCTTTGGCAAGCACAGGGTGTTGGAAAGATGCTGACTTATATCTAATTGGATGTAAGTCAGCATGAGTTATTATTGTTGACATTACCCTTGAGGTAAAAGGTTGGGAGGCGAAACTATAAGCCCCTATCTTTCTCATGTCCGATTAAAACTCCGTAACCACAAGTATTGCGTGAGTGTTAGCAATTATGAAAGACTAAATGATAGTTGAGTATGTGGACTTGATAGAAAGCTCTGACATAGACTCTTTCTGATGTTATGATAAATTGCAATTGCTTCAATGACTGAAATTATAGTTTGTTAGTTCTCAATAAAGTTTCGGATTCATACTTTGCATTGTGAATAGATTATTACTTGAGCATAAGAAATCATATGACAATATCCATATATGTTGCTGTTATAAGAATAATCATGATGCCCTCATGTCCGTATTTTATTTTATCGACACCTCTACCTCTAAACATGTGGACATATTTATCGTTATCGGCTTCCGCTTGAGGACAAGCGAGGTCTAAGCTTGGGGGAGTTGATACGTCCATTTTGCATCATGCTTTTATATCGATTTATTGCATTATGGGCTGTTATCACACGTTATGTCACAATACTTATGCCTATTCTCTCCTATTTTACAAGGTTTACATAAGGAGGAGAATGCGGACCTTTGGAATTCTAAGTGGAAAAGGAGCAAATATTAGAGACCTATTCTCGCACAACTCCAAAAGTCACGAAACTCCACGAAAGTTATTTTTGGAAATAATAAAAAATATTGGCGGAAAAAATATGTCGTGGGGCCACCACCTGCCCACGAGGTGGGGGCGCGCCCTACCCCTAGGCGCGCCCCCTACCTCGTGGGCCCCCTATTAACTCTCCGGTGGCCATCTTACGCTATATGAAGTCTTTTGTCGAGGAAAAAAATCATAAGAAACCTTTTCGGAATGAGACTCACTTGCCACGAGGCGGAACATTGGCGAAACCAATCTAGGGCTCGGCAGAGGCTGTCAGGGGACACCCACTTTCCCTCGGGAGGAAATCATCGCCATCGTCATCGCTAACGCTCCTCTCATCCGGAGAGGGCAATCTCCATCAACATCTTCACCAGCACCATCTCCTCTCAAAACCCTAGTTCATCTCTTGTATCCAATTCTTGTCTCCAAGTCTGGGATTGGTACTTGTGGGTTGCTGGTAGTGTTGATTACTCCTTGTAGTTGATGCTAGTTGGTTTATTTGGTGGAAGGTCATATGTTCAGATCCTATATGCATATTAATACCATTCTGATTATGAACATGAATATGCTTTGTGAGTAGTTACGTTTATTCCCGAGGACATGGGAGAAGTCTTGCTATTAGTAGTCATGTGAATTTTTTATTCGTTCGATATTTTGATGAGATGTATGTTGTCTAGCCTCTAGTGGTGTTATGTGAACGTCGACTACATAACACTTCACCATTAATTGGGCCTAGAGGAAGGCATTGGGAAGTTATAAGTAGATGATGGGTTGCTAGAGTAATGAAGCTTAAACCCTAGTTTATGCATTGCTTCGTGAAGGGGCTGATTTGGATCCATATGTTTCATGCTATGGTTAGGTTTACCTTAATACTTTTTGTTGTAGTTGCGGATGCTTGCAATAGAGGTTAATCATAAGTGGGATGCTTGTTCAAGTAAGAACAACACCCAAGCACCGAATCCACCCACATATCAAATTATCAAAGTACCCGAGCAGCGAATCATATGAGCGTGATGATAACTAAGCAGCGATAATTCCCATGTGTCCTCGGGAGCGCTTTTCTCTATATAAGAGTTTGTCCAGGCTTGCCCTTTGCTACAAAAAGGATTGGGCCACCTTGCTGCACTTTATTTACTTTTATTACTTGTTGCTCGTTACAAATTATCCTATCACAAAACTATCTGTTACCACTTATTTCAGACTTACGAGAGAATACCTTCTTGAAAACCGCTTATAATTTCCATCTGCTCCGCGTTGGGTTCGACAATCATATATATCGAAAGGACTACGATAGATCCCCTATACTTGTGGGTCATCAAGACTCTTTTAAAAGCGCCGTTGCGAGGATTGAAGCGCCTTTGGTAGGTGGAATTTGGTAAGGAAAAATTTATATAGTGTGCTAAAATTTACTGTCACTTGTTACTATGGAAAGTAATCCTCTGAGGGGCTTGTTTGGGGTATCTTAACCTAGGGCCCGAGTGCCTCGGGAGGGCAGATCTGGAATCTGTTTTGGGCTCCAGAGAGGGGAAATCGTCGCCATCATCATCATCAACCATCCTCCATCACCAATTTCATGATGCTCACCGCCGTGTGTGAGTAATCCCATCGTGAGGCTTGCTGGGCGGTGATGAGTTGGATGAGATTTACCATGTAATCGAGTTAGCTTTGTTAGGGTTTGATCCCTAGTATCCACTATGTTCTAAGATTGATGTTGCTATGACTTTGCCATGCTTAATGCTTGTCACTAGGGCCCGAGTGCCATGATTTCAGATCTGAACCTATTATGTTTTCATGAATATATTTGTGTTCTTGGTCATATCTTGCAAGTTATAGTCACCTACTACGTGTTATGATCCGGCAACCCCGGAGTGACAATAGTCGGGACACTTCGCGGTGATGACCGTAGTTTGAGGAGTTCATGTATTCACTAAGTGCTAATGCGTTGGTCCGGTTCTCTATCAAAAGGTGACCTTAATATCCCTTAGTTTCCAATAGGACCCCGCTGCCACGGGAGGGTAGGACAAAAGATGTCATGCAAGTTCTTTTCCATAACCACGTATGACTATATACGGAATACATGCCTACATTATTGATGAATTGGAGCTAGTTCTGTGTCACCCTAGGTTATAACCGTTGCATGATGAATGCCATCCGACATAATTATCCATCATTGATCCATTGCCTATGAGCTTTTCACATATGGATCTTTACTACTTACTTTGTCATTGCCACTGTTATGATTGCTACGAAACTACTACTGTTACTTTTGACACCATTACCGTTACTTCCATACTACTTTGCTACGGATATTAAGTCTTCCATGTGTGGTTGAATTGACAACTCAGTTGCTAATACTTGAGAATATTCTTTGGCTCCCCTTGTGTCGAATCAATAAATTTGGGTTGAATACTCTACCCTCGAAAACTATTGCGATCCCCTATACTTGTGGGTTATCAAGACCTTTTTCTGGCGCCATTGCCGGGGAGCATATCTCTCTTCTCTGAGTCACTTAGGATTCATATCTGTTGATCACTATGAAGAATCTGAAAGATCAAAGAACCAAGATTTTTCCCTCGACTACGAGGGAAGGTAAGGAACTGCCATCTAGTTATGCGACATATCGGAATCAATAGTAGATGATGCCACTTCTGCTATGAATGATGCTTATGATGATACTACTTCTCTACTTTATAATACTATGCCACTAGGTGAATTTCTTGATGAACAACTTGCTAGGGTTAGAGAGAATGAAATTACTGAAACTGATGATATGATTGAAACTGAAGATTATGATTCTCCCCCTACATATGAATTGCTAGAGACATTTTTGCTTGTAATGATAGATATGATCTTAAGAAACTGTTAGCTAAGATGAAAGAAAAGTCTTTGAATGCTAGAATGCAATATGATCCTATGTTTGCTACTTCACCTACCTTTGTTACTAATAAGGATTATGAATTCTCTATCGATCCTGAGTTAATTACTTTGGTTGAATCTGATCCTTTTTATGGTTATGAATCTCAATCTATTGTGGCGCATCTTACTAAATAAAATGATATAGCCACCCTATTTGCTCAGGAGGAAAAAATTCGCTATTACTATATTCTTAAATTGTTTCCTTTCTCGTAAAAGGGTGATGCTAAGTTATGGTTTAATTCTCTTGCTCCTGGTTGTGTGCGTAGTGTCGGTGTACAAAAGTAGGGATCCCTTTTTGCACCCCTTTACTTGTGCGCGGGTAGTTGCAGCCCCACGCCCCTAGCCACACTTGGCGGGGCAGAGGAAGCAAAGGCACAAGACAACTAGACCAACGCCAAGCTGGAAACACAAAGAGCAGGAGGGCGAGGTGGACTCCCCCAGCAAGGCCCTTGCCGTGGCGGCCTCCGCAGCCCCGACAAGAGCCTTGCCGGGGTAACTTGCCCAACGCCAGCAAGGCTGCCACCCTTGAGCCTGAGAGTTCCGACGCCCTCAACCACATCGGAACCAAAGCTCGGGAGGCGCCTCCGTGGTGGCATGCAGATCTTTGTGAAGACCAAGAATGTGCAAGAACAAGATAAGAATCAGAAGACGGAGATCCTCGGCGAGACCCTTGCCAAGGATACCCACGAGCCCCCGGCAAGATCCTTTCCGGGACACCACGACAGCAGCAAGACCCTTTGCCGGGGCCCGCAAGACTCTTCTTAGAATACATCCAAGGGCCGCAACCAGGCCCACATCTGTCCAAGATTCCACCGCCCTTCCCATGCATTTGCCCAGCCCACCAACTAGGCGAGCACTGCGTGGCGATGTCTTGACCTCTAGACCAACTCAGCAAGCACCTGCGTGGTGGCATGAAAGATCTTCGTGAAGGCTCACGCCACCGCACCAACTCAGCAGCCAGCCAGCCGGTGTGGCACTACCCCCCTCATCATTTTAGACGCGCGTCGAAGCCAGGGGAGGCAGCGACAGCTGGGACGAGCTTCCTTGCCATCCCCGATAATGCAAGAGGGTCACGTCGGCAGCGCATTAAATGCGTTTGTCCTACAGTGCCAGAGGATAGACTCCACCACTGGATAGCTTTCCACTTCCTGTGTGCCACTGTGGCAGCCCCTTTGTCTATAAAAGGAGGCCCGCAGCGTACTGGGAGAGGATTCAGACTTTTTGGACCCTACACACCTTGTAGCTAGTCCAAGAACACCAGATAAACTGAAACCAGCTGGAGTAGGGTATTACGCATGACTTGCGGCCCGAACCTGGATAATTCCTCCCCCACGTTGTTCTCTCAACCCTGCTCTTTCCACAACCCCGCGCCCGCCAACCGTAGCAAAAGAGATTCCTCATGACCCCGTAGGTGTCGGTTCCCCCGACATCTTTGGCGCACCAGGTAGGGGGCGCAGGCTGTGAAAATCCATTTTGAAGGTTAGCACACCGACTTCATCATCACCATTGCCCCCAAGAGAAAGGGGATCACAGTGATCGACTCGTCCGGGAGCCCACCACATCGGCGTTCCGAGAATGGGGTCCCAGACTTGCTCGCCTGCGGCCCACGACGTGGCTATGCTAGCGGGCATGTACGGCACATGTTCATCAACAATGCATTCAAGACCCTAGCGAGGGGCCAAGCCTCGCGAGGCGGATGACGCAAGACCTCCTCAGGAGTGGCCTCTCCAGGCAGGCTCATGAGGAGCGGAGATATCAAGGCGGGGCAAACCTCGCGAGGCTCTCATGACGTGAGCCATGACGATCGACACCAGGGCCAGGCGCCCGAGTGACAGGTGTGGCCCAGCTGGCTTTCCCCTTTGGTGCCAAGGGGCAAGCGCTTAGCCTTGGTCTGAGGCATCGTGCAAAGGTTTCCATATCAGTCTCAGCAGACCAAGACCAGCAGGCTAGCAGGACGGAGGTCACCATGGAGCCCAAGACGGCGTCATCACCAGAGCCCTTTCGCAGGCGAAGACCGCTTTTGTCAGGATAGCTTATACTAGCTGCCCCCTTTCAAATTGGCCGCCATTGTTGGCTCCCTTCCCGCTCAATATTTGTGAAGAGGACCAAGGCTTCTATAAATATGACTAGCCACCACCAGAGGAACTTAACTTGATCTCATCTCATTGAGATCCAACCCTTAGCCACACCGAACACAAGAACACCTCAACCTCAGGAGGCTGTTCTTCCACTTGTAATGTTCTTCATCAGCCCAAGAGGCAATCCACCACCACACACCTGAGTAGGGTATTACACCTGGCAGTGGCCCGAACGATATAAAATCTTGTGTCTTTGTGTTGCTAGTTAAAAAAGTTAAATGCTGCAAGATCTTAGCGACCTAGAGGCGTGGAATCGGTAGGAGGAAAGAACATCGCAGCGCACCCCGTAGTTCGAACCTTAAGGTTTTGCGGAACCCCGATCCGACATTTGGCGCGCCCGGGTAGGGGTCTTGCAGCTCCCTGCACCAGCCTATGCTCCAGCGCCACGCGCCGCCCCCATGGCAGGCACCCGCCACCTGCTCCGCGGTCTTGATGGCCAGGGGCAGTGGGCTCGAGCCACAGCCCCCCGCTCTGGCGGGTCACGATGGCCACCAGTGTTTAGGCGAAGGTGCCGCCACACTACGACGGCGGGGCAGACCCGTCAGCTTTCCTGTTGGCATACGAGGAGGCCATCCTCGAGGCTTGGGGTGACAACAAGGTCATGGCCAACTGGCTCCCCATGGCCCTGGCCGGCGAGCCACGCTGTCGGATATCGGGTTCTGGCAGACCCTCTAGGTTCAAACACTGGGGTGCGCGCGGAGATCTCGCCCTCTACCTACCCACACGTCGCCGCCTCGCTAGGATCTAAGCTTTGAAAGGAACAACGCAAGAGACACAGGGTTTATACTAGTTCGGGCCACCATTGTGGTGTAATACCCTACTCTAGTTTGTGGTGTGGTGGATTGCCTCTTGGGCTGATGATGATGAACAATACAAGGAAGAACAGCTTAGAGGTGCAGTTCTTGGCTGGTGAGATGAACGCTAGGGGAGTTCAGTCTCTCTCTCTGCTGATCCCAGATCTTTGGATCCTCTCTCTAGATTTCTAGATGATGCCTCTACCACATGGGTGGCTAGTCCTATTTATAGGCAAAGGCCCGGGCCTCTCCCCAAATATTGAGAGGGAAGGCGCCAACAATTGGCCATTTTGAAGGGGAACATCTGGTACACTTATCCTGACTAAAGTTGGTCCTCGCACAGTCAAAGGCTCTGGTGAGTGGCCTTGGCTTGGGTTCCTAATGCCTTCCTTCCTGCTGTTGCGACGGTCTTGGTCTTGTTGCACCGAAACGGATGCCTTTGCTTGATGCTCTCGCCTGCGCTTGCCCCCTTTGCACCAAAGAGGAAAGGAGGACACTGCGCGGACTGGCGCCCGCCTGGCGCCCTTGGTCGTCATGGCTTGTGTCATGGGCACCTCGTGAGGTACCCCGCCTTGATCTCTCCGCCTCCTCGCGAGCCAGCCTGACGAGGCCGTGCCTGAGGAAGCTCCCTGTCGTCCGCCCCGCGAGGGTCTTGAGCTTGTGCTGATGAAGATGGGCCGTGCTGGGCCTCCCCTTGAGCCACGCCGCAGGCCGCAGGCAGGCAAGTCTGGGGACCCCCGTTCCCAGAACGCCGACAGTAGCCCCCGGGCCCAAGGCGATCCCGGACTTGGCTGAGCAGAGAAGCGAAGGGTCAAGTGCGAAGCACCGCGGGCCCTAACAGCCCGCGGCCTTGGGCGCCGCGTGGCAGTTGATTGGACGTGGGCGGCTCCGCTCCCCCACGACGCCTCCGCTGCTGCACGGACTGACTAGTCCCTGCATGTAAGCGGGTCATGATTACCTGTGATCGTGGAGGCCGGCGGTTGGCCTCCTCTGGCTATAAGTACAGGACGGCGCCTGCCCTTCCGGTCTATCCCCTCTTGCTTCTCCTTCTTCTTCATGGCTCCGTCAAAGAAGTTCTCGGCCGCGGAGAAGGGAAAGGCCCGCCAGGTTGAGCCTGACTCTCCCCCGCCCAAGCGCGGCCGAGGCCGTCCTCGCAAATACCCTGTGGCTCCCATGGTGGCTCCCCGCGGCCGTGGAGGTGATCTCCCGCACGACGTGGCCCGTGAGGCCGTTCTTAGGGGCGCTTCTGACGCCAGCGACCCCTAGGCCGCTGGCTTCCACGCCGCCGAGGTGCTGCCGGAGTTCATTGTGTGGTCGAGGAGCGACCAGCACCGGCTCCGGCTTCCTCGCTTCCTCCTAGGTGAGCTTCCGGCCGGTGCCTCGGCGGCCTCTGGTTTCGAGCGGATGGTTGCTGCGGCCGGGCTTCTGGCTTCATTGGAGGTCTCTGCAAGCTGGGAGCACAGCCAGACGCTGTGGCTGGCAAGCGTTTGCCGTAGCTGGCGTGAGTGCAGCCGGGCGGTGCACCCTGCACTCCAAGTTCGACGGCGATGCCACCCTCTACGTGAGGGTGTTCAGGGAAGATGGTCACCGCGCTGGGTGCTACCCTGAGAACGACGACCGCGGCCGTGGGTCCAGCCCCAGTGATGATGAAGACGACGGTCTTGGCGTGGTCGGTGGCGCTCGGGGTTCATCGAGCCTCGGCGGCTCTTCTTGAACAGCGGCTCCTCCAATGCGGTGGCCGCGATCAGCCTCGCCGCCATTGCGCCTGCTTGGAGGGAGGTGGCGGGTCCGCCCCACCGTCTCGCCTCCCTTGGTGAAGCGCGAGATGGAGTCCGCCTGAAGCTCGGAGGCGATTCGAGTCTCCCCGCAAGCTGGTGTCGAGGCGAGTCGCGCCTATTTTGTTCTTTTTCCTTTTCTGCATAAAGAGACAGTGAGTGTAAGGGCCCATGGGGTGTGCTTGGACTATTGCTGTTAATTATCGTACTGCTTCCGCTATTTCGGTACTGTGCCTTTGGGCTGCACGCCTACGCATAGAAATTACTTAGCTCAGGGGGGGCCTGTCATGACCTTCGCTTCCCGAGGCCGAGGCCTCGTCGAACGCTTCAAGTCCTGCGAGGGTTAGTCCGGAGAGGTAGTTCCTGGCCTCGGTATGGTGGCGACCGACCCAGGTCACATCTGTGTTAGATGTCAGCGGTGCCGTGGGGCACGGCAGTGGAGGTACTCTGTGAGTGGACCCGGTAGGGAAGCCTCAAGCGATAAGGGCAGAAAACACTTTCGCGAGGGTGCTTTCGCGTTGCTCCTCTCGAGACTTTCTTGAGAGAAATTGAGGCGGGAGAGCAAAAAAGGTAAAGAGTCACAAGCCAAAAGGCGGCAACAACTTCAATAAAACCTCGAATGGGGATGAACAAGCCAACTGCGAGAAGCAAATGAGAAAAGCGCGTCCAGGCACCTAGTCTAGTCTTCGGCGTCTTCTCACCAAATATGAGCTAAGTGCTGCCCTTTGGGCGTGGGAGGGAGCCCAGGGCTGGCCGGCGCTCGAGACTCCGAGCATGTACAGCCCCAACTCATTATTACGTGAGAGTGTCACGGGCGTGAGCTTCACGGGCATTGGCCTTCTTCCACGAGCTCCGGGCCTTTCTCAGAAAGATAAACTTCACAGGCGTTTGTCTTCCTCACAGGCTCCGGGCCTTTATCAGAAAGATAAACTTCACCGGCGTTTGCCTTCTTCACACGCACCGGGCCTTTTCCAAAAGCAGCGGCTTCACGGCGTTTGCCTTCTTCCACCGGAGCACGGGCCTTTTCCAAAACGCAGCAGCTTGACTTCACAGGCGTTCGCCTTCTTCACGAGCTCTGGGCCTTTTCCAAAATCTGGCAGCTTCCACAGGCGTTCGCCTTCTTCACGAGCTGGGCTTTTTCCAAAAGCCGCAGCGGCTTCACAGCGTTCGCCTTCTTCACGTGCCTGGCCTTTTCCAAAAGCGGCGACTTCACGGGTGTTCTCCTTCTTCACCGGGCTCACAGGCCTTTTAGGGAGGTAAAACCTCACGGAGGTGCTGGATGTTCCACAGCGTTACGGGCGGGCACCCCCTCTGGTCTCCAAGTGCGCAGGCGGGCCTAGAAACATGAACAACCTTGAGCAGGCCTCCCACATGGGAGAAAGGCTTATCTGATCCCTCCCTCGAGAGAACACTTTGAGTCTGCAGGTCCCCTACCTCGAGAGTCACAGGGGCGGATGTTGCGACGATGGTATGCGCCATCGGATTTACTGTTGGTATCTCGCCCGCTCATAGCGCGGCTTCCCGACGGCGTTCCTCCCCGGCACAAGGTCCGTCCCCATGGCGTCACCCTGCTGCGGCTTCGTCGACGCGCCCGGGGACCCGTGCGGAACGGCGGCCCCGACCTCGTGAGGAGGGGCCTTCAGCCCCATAAACCAGGAAGGACAGGGTCTCGCCAGTTGGCTTGGTCGCGGTCGTGCGGATGGACCACAACACGGACTGAAGCTTGTCGTGCCAACCTCGGCCGCAAGCCTCCACCTTCTGCTTGAACGTCCTGGTCTTGAGGCCTTTCAGGACCTTCGCGTTGGCCCGCTCGGCCTGACCATTGCTCCGTGGGTGCGCCACTGAAGCGTAGCATATCTGCTGCGTTCAAGGTTGCTGAGTATGTTTTGAAGAGGTTCTTGGTGAAGCTGCGAACCGTTAGTCGGTGATGATGCGGTTCGGCACCCGAACCGCTCACGATGCCCTTGATGAACTTAACCGCGAGAACTCT
Source organism: Aegilops bicornis (assembly GCA_021605145.1). Taxonomy (NCBI): domain Eukaryota; kingdom Viridiplantae; phylum Streptophyta; class Magnoliopsida; order Poales; family Poaceae; genus Aegilops; species Aegilops bicornis. The sequence goes on along the minus strand of CM038670.1, from coordinate 572,229,241 downwards.
TGGGGATGGTGCAGACGGGTTCCACTTCAGCCACTTGGTGAACTTGTCCACGCGGCGTATTTAGAGGTAGCGATAGCCCTGGCGCCCAGGAAATGGGCTCAGGATATCCAGCCCCCGGCTGCAAGCGGCCAAGAGAGGGTATAGTTTGCGAGATCTCCCGGTGATGGACTGCTTGGCATGGAATTGGTAGGCCTCGCAAGCCTTCACCGGTTCGACAAGGCGTCATTGGCGCGATGGGCCAATAAAACCGCTTCATGAACGCCTGCCAACGAGGGTCGCGATGAGGAATGATGCCCACAGTGCTCCAGGCGTGTATATCTGCCAAAGAGCTCCTTCCCTTGCTCCCTAGAGATGCGGTGTAAGGGACACATCATTTGGTCGCTTCGGTAGAGCTCTCCATCCACGATGCGGTATGTGGTGGCTTGCCATGCCACACGCTCCGCTTCCTCCTCCTTCTCCGCAAGATCCCTTGCGTCAAGTAGCTCCGAGCTCTATGATCCAAGACCCCTCCCGAGGCTCCAGCGTCAAGAGCGAGGCCTCCCGAGGCCGGACCATGCACCGGAGGCTCCCGAGGTCTGGCCATTGGGAGCTCCTCCCGAGGTCTGCACCGCGCTTGACAAATGATGGCATGGCCGAGGGCTTGAAGAGCAGCTCCTCGAAGGCGCCCAGGAGCTCCTGAGGTAGCCACTTTGGATGCTCGTTTGGCGATGTCGTCGACCTCCTAGTTGGTGCCACGGGGCACATTCTGCAACTCCAGCCCCCAGAGTTGCTTCTCCATCCTGCGGACCTCCGCGAGGTAGGCTTCCATGTGCTCATCCCTCGGCTCATATACCTTGTTGGAGAAGTTGACGAGGAGTTGTGAATCACCCGTGATGGTAAGGCGCTTCACTCCTAGGGCAGCTGCGGCCTTGGGCCTGCTATTGAGCCTTCATACTACTGCTATGTTGTTGGAGACCTTTTCTCCGTCTTTGGAAAGCAGAGCTGCAGTAGTAGAGCTTGTCTTGGGTAGGAGATATAAGCACCGCTCCAGCCCCCGCGCCGTGCCTGGAGAATGCCCCGTCGAAGTACATGACCCAACCGTCCGGCGCCTCGCTTCTCGGGGAGAGGGATCGATCCTCATCAGCCTTGAGGCCCGGCGCTTCCGTCCATTCTGCCATGAAATCCGCCAAAGGCCCCTTGATGACTCTGGTTGTCTTTGAATTCGGCTGAAACACTTGCAGTTCAATGTTCCACTCAGCGACTCTTCCGGCTGAGTTAGGGCTCCTGAGCACCCTTTCCAAAGTGCTGTTGAGACAACCTTGATGGTGTGGCCTGAAAATAATGCCGCAGCCTTGCGCGAGGCCACCAATACGCGAGGAGGAGTTTACGAGGAATGGGGTACGCGCCCTCGCGTCCCGCAACACCGTCTTGGCAAGTACAGGGTGCTCAACGAGGTTGGGAGTCTTTGGTGTCGATGGTGCCCTCAGGAGACCATGGCGCCTCCAGACAGTGGAGCCTCCAGTGGCTGAGTCGCTAGGGGAGGGTCTCTCTGTCCCGGCGCGTTCCCCATGACTGATCCTTCTTGGCTGTGGTAGTGGTCTCTGTGGGTCTTCCTTGATCACTGCTTTGCCTCGACTCCGGCAGCTGCCGTGGCTTTGTCCGGCGCTCCTCCCTAACCGCCACTAGGGCTCTTGTTGGCGGAGTAGGGAGTGGTACGCAGAGTAGAGCACCGAGGGGTTCTGAGGCGGCAGGGGCCACCATTACTTGGAGGCTGGTTAGGTACCTCTTGAGATCTTGGAGCATGTCAGCCTCTTGAGTCCATTCAAAGGGTCCCTTTTTCTTCATCACTGGAAGAAAGGCAGCGCTCGCTCCCCTAACTTGGAGATGGGCGCCCTAGTGCATCCACGCGCCCAGTGAGCTTCTGCATCTCTCTGAGGGTTTTAGGCGGGCTCATGTCTCGTACCGCCTTGACCTTTCTACAGGTTAGCCGATGCCTTGGTGGGACACGAGGAAGCCCAAGAGCTTGCTGAGGGGACCCCAAACACACACTTCTCTGGGTTGAGCCACAGATTCACTGTGTTGAGGCTCGCAAAGGTTTCCTCCAGGTCTTGTATCAGGGTCTTGGCCTCGCGAGACTTCACCATGATGTCATCCACGTAAGCCTCAACATTCTTCCCGAGCTGTGGGCCCAAGGCGATGTGCATCATCCGCTGGAAGGTCGCCCCTGCGTTGCGTAGCCCGAACGGCATGCATGTGTAGCAGTACACCCCACACGGGGTCAGAAAAGCCGTTTTTTCCACATCTTCTACCGCCATCTTGATCTGGTGATACCCAGAGAAGGCATCCAAGAACATAACAGGTCGCACTCGGTGGCGGAATCGACAATCTGATCGATGCGAGGGAGCGGAAACGGGTCTTGCGGGCAGGCTTTGTTCAGGTTTGTGAAGTCGACGCACATACGTTCCTTCCCCCATTTCTTTAGCGGCACGCATTTAATGGGTTGGCCAACCAATCCGGCATCGGACCTCGCGAATGACCCCTGCAGCTTCCAACTTGCGGGTCTCTTGGATGATGAAGGCCTGCTTTTCAGTGGACTGTCGTCTTGCCTTCTGCTTCACGGGGCGGACATTGGGGCACACGTTGAGGTGGTGCTCGATTATGCCTCTAGGGATCCCCGCTAGCTGATCAGGCTCCCATGCGAATACCATCTTGTTCAAGGCAGGGAACTTGACCGGGGCCTCCTCACCTTTCGGGCTCGAGGTTGGCGCCTATGGTGAAGGTGGCGTTAGAGGATCCGTCCCTCGTCGACCCGATGCTCTGTAGTTTACGCCTTGTCTTGGGTGAACAACTGCTTCTTCTTCCGCAGGCGTCTCGAAGTCGGCAGGCTGCGCCAGCGCGCCTTTGAAGGCGAGCTTGAGCACTTACACGTATCCCGGTGTCTCGGGACCACGGTGAGGACGCCGCCGTTGCTCCGGGCATCTTCATGAGGTTGTACGCTGGGTGGTCGCGGCCATGAATCGGGCGATCTGGGATAGCCGAGGATGGCGTTGTATGGGGAGGCCGATGGGGGCGATGTCGAAGTCGATTAGCTCCGTCGCGAAGTTGTCGTAGGTGCGAAGGTTACCGGAGATGGATCTGCCCCGAGGAGCTGGATGACCTGCCCCGACAGCCCAGAAGGGCCGGAAGGCGTAAGCCGTTATGTGAAGTGAAGGAGGCTGAAAAGGCTTCAACCGAGAGCAGCGAGGCCCGCGCCGCCATCGATGAAGTCTGGTGTGACGGCCACCTGGCAGATGGTGGGGTGCACAAGATTGGGAGCGCTACCGAGCGAGGCTGAGTTCGAGGGGTGGTCCTCCATTTGAAGGCCGAACCGGCCTTGAGCTCCGACCGAGAGCCCCTGCCGCATGGAGGCCGGCGCCGACCGGCGGACAAATGGCTTGACGTGGCGGTTTGAAGGTGGCGCTCATGAGCCGCCCAGAGGCTGGCGATGACCGGGGCGCGGTGCGGCGTCTTTGGGCGAGGAAGAGGCTGCGCAGCTCTTCCCAAGAGGGCCATAGCCGCCGGCCGAATGGAGCAGCCATATCTTGTGGCGTCGGTGAGGGCCATGGGAAGCCAATTGGCCATGGCCTGTTGCCGCCTGCTTCGAGGCAACCTCCTAAATACGCCAGCATAGGAAGGCCACCGGATGGTCAGTTGTGCCGTTGTAGGCTTGGCGTCGCCGCTTGAACTTGTCCGGCCATATCACCTGTTGCAAAATTTGGGGCCCGGGCTCGGAGCCCCCAGCCCCATGTTGGCCATTTGGCGAGCCGGGCGGGCGGTGAGCTGCTCATCGAGGGCGAGTCGCGGTGTCGGCGGAGGCGGGTCGTCGGAAGGGAAAACTCCAGTAGCACCCTACAGCGCGCCAAATGTCGGATATCGGGTTCGGCCGGACCCTCTAGGTTCGAACACTGGGGTGCGCGCGGAGATCTCGCCCTCTACCTACCTGCACCTCGCCGCCTCGCTAGGATCTAAGCTATGAAAGGAACAACGCAAGAGACACAAGGTTTATACTAGTTCGGGCCACCATTGTGGCGTAATACCCTACTCTAGTTTGTGGTGTGGTGGATTGCCTCTTGGGCTGATGATGATGAACAATACAAGGAAGAACAGCCTCGCGAGGATCAGTTCTTGGCTGTTGCGATGAACTGCTAGGGGGAGTTCAGTATCTCTCTCTTCTGATCCCAGATTCTTGATCATCTCTCTCTAGATTTCTTGATGATGGCTCTACCCCTGTGGGTGGCTAGTCCTATTTATAGGCAAAGGCCACAGGCCTCTCCCCCAAATATTGAGGCGGGAAGAGGCGCCAACAATTGGCCACTTTGAAGAGAACATCTGGTACACTTATCCTGACTAAAGTTGGTCATCGCCTTTGTCAAAGGCTCTGGTGGTGGCCTTGGCTTGGGCTCCCACAATGACTTCCTTCCTGCCGTTGACGGTCTTGGTCTTGTTGCACCAAAGCGGATGCCTTTGCTTGATGCTCTCGCTTGCGCTTTGCTCCCTTTGCACCAAAGAGGAAAGGAGGAGGACACATGTGGTGGCGCCGGTCTGGGCGCCCTTGGTCGTCATGGCTTGCGTCATAGGCACCTCGTGAGGTACCCGCCTTGATCTCTCCGCCTCCTCGCGAGCTAGCCCGGGACGAGGTGCAGGCTCAGGAAGCCTCCCAGCCGTCTGGCCTCATGAGGCTTGGCCCCTCGCGAGGGTCTTGAGCTTGTGCTGATGAAGATGGGCCGTGCTGGGCCTCCCCTTGAGCCACGCCGTAGGCCGCAGGCAGGCAAGTACGGGGACCCCCGTTCCCAGAACGCCGACACACGCGCCTGGCTGCTCAACCTCCCTGGATCCACAGTGGCATCCTGAGGGGAACTCCGCGACCTCTCTTCACTGCTCGCTAAGTGGTACCGGCGCACCATGCAGTCGCGGCCCTGCTGGGCGGCTCTCAAGCACCGCCTTCAGATCGCCACGTCAAGCCGTTCCTCCGCCAGATTGGTGCCGCTTCCAAGCGCCCGAGGGCTCCGCCGGGTTGGGCTGCGCCAGAGGCCGACCTCACCTTCGGCTCAGAGGACCACCCCGACTCCACCGCCGGCTCGGGCATGCTCCCAATGCTCTGCGTGCCCACCATTTGTAATGTGGTTGTTACCAAGACCCTCATTGACGGCGGTGCTGGCCTCAACTTGCTCTCCATGGAGGCCTTCAGCCTCCTTCACGTGCCACTCGAGCGGCTCAGCCTCAGCAAGCCTTTCTCAGGAGTTGGTGGTGGCACTGCCCGCTCTCTGGGACAGATCCGCCTACGCGTCACCTTCAGCACACGCGACAACTACCGCACCGAGCTGGTCGACTTTGACATCGCCTGCCTCGGCCTCCTGTACAACGCCATCCTTGGGTACCCGGCTCTGGCCCAGTTCATGGCAGGGACTCATCCAGCCTACAACCTCATGAAGATGCCTGGGAGCAAGGGCGTCCTCACTATCAAAGGGGATGCCAAGGAGGCCCTGGCGGCACTCAAGCTCGCCCTCAAAACCATGCAGTGGCCTTGACCCTCTTGGCCAGGCACCTCCGAGCCCAAAGGGAGTCAGACCTACCAAGAAGAAGCGGTTTTTCACACAAGACAAAGGCGGAAACCAAGCAGGTGCCGGTCGGCGAGCGGGCCTCGAGGAGCCACCTTTACCATAGGTGCCAGCCTCGACCAAGGTCAAGAGGAAGCGTTGGTGAAGTTCTTGCGCGCAAACAAGGGATATATTCGCGTGGGAGCCCAATCAGCTGGTAGGAGTCCCGAGGGAGGTGATTCAGCATCATTTAAGGGTATGCCCCAATGTACGCCCCATGAAGCAGTGGGCGAGACGGCAGTCCACTGAGAAGCAGGCCTTCATTGTCCAAGAGCCCCGCAAGCTGGAGGCAGCGGGTGCCATTCGCGAGGTTCGATATCCCGAATGGCTGGCGAACCCCGTCATAGTGCCGACGAAAGGCGGGAAGGAACGGATGTGTGTCGACTTCACCAACCTTAACAAAGCCTGCCCCCAAGATCCGTTCCCGCTCCCACGCATCGATCAGATCGTCGACTCCACCGAAAAGTGCGACCTCAGGCTTCTGTACGCGTTCTCAGCATATCACCAGATCAAGATGGCGGTCGAAGATGTGGAGAAGACAGCCTTCCTGACCCCATGTGGGGTGTACTGCTACACATGCATGCCCTTTGGATTGCGCAACACGGGCGCAACCTTTCAGCGACTGACGCACATCGCCTTGGGGCGGCAGCTCGGGAGAAACATAGAGGCCTAGGTCAACGACATTGTGGTGAAGTCTCGGGAGGCAAGGACCTTGATTTAAGACCTGGAGGAGACTTTCGCGAACCTGCGCCAAGTGAACTTGCGGCTTAACCCGGAGAAGTGCGTGTTCTGGCGTCCCCTTTCGGCAAGCTCTTGGGCTTCCTCGTGTCCCACGGAGGGATCGAGGCGAATCTAGAGAAGATCAAGGCCATCAAGGACATGAGCCACGCCCAAAACCCTTAGGGAGATGCACGTAAGCTGGCTGGCCGGAGTAACTGCGTTAGGCGCTTCATCTCAAGCTAGGGGCAGCGCCCTACCCATCTTCAAGCTGATGATGAAGATGGGCCCATTCGAGTGGACCCAGGAGGCCGACCGAGCTTTTTAAGACCTCAAGAGATAACTGACCAGCCCTCCGGTGATGGTAGCGCCACGACCCCTCGAGCCCCTAGTACTCTACCTCACTGCTATCCCGTACTCCGCCAGCGCAGCACTTGTGGCGGTTCGGGAGGAGCACCATGCCAAGGGCGCGCTTTGCTAGGCTACAACTGAAGCAATGCAAGATCAGGAAGGCGCCGCAAGAGCCGTGGCAGCACCGACAGAAGACCAAGCTCAACGGGACGATGCCGCCAAAATTCCCGCAAACAATCAGGCGTCAGGAGCCCCATCACCTCACTAGGCGCCTCAACTTCCGCAAGACACGAGCCCAGACACCGCGCAAGCCCTCGTCGAACACCCGGTGTATTTCATCGACTGCCGTGTTGCGAGGCCGAGGCGCGATATCCCATGCCTCAGAAGCTTCTGCTCACACTCTTGGTGGCCTCGCGCAAGCTGCGGCACTACTTCCAGGGGCACCCCATCAAGGTTGTCTCAGCCTACCCATTAGAGAGGGTGCTCAGGAGCCCCAATTCTGTTGGAAGGGTCGCCGAGTGGAACATCGAGCTGCAAGCATTCGATTAGAGTTCAGACACTACCGTGGTCATCAAGGGAGCCACGCTGATTTTGTGGCGAGAATGGACAGACGTCCGGCGGCTTGAAGTAGGCAAAGACCGGTCCACCTCGCCCAGAAGTGAAGCACCGAACCGGTTGGGTCATGTACTTGATGGCGCCTTCGCGCACCGGTAGCGAGGCTGGAAGCGATACTCATCTCGCCCACTCAGGATAAGCTCTACTACGTCGTGCAGCTCTGCTTTCAGCAGGGCGACAAGGTCTCCAACAACATCGCGGAATACGAAGGCCTCATCTAGCCTGAAGGCCGCAACAGCTCTAGGGGTGAAGCGCCTTACCGTTAGAGGCAACTCGCAGCTCCTCGTCAACTTCTCCAACAAAGTATACGAGCCAAAGGACGAGCATATGGGGTGCGCACGATGGAGAAGCAGTTCTTGGGCCTGGAGTTGCAGCACGTGCCCTAGGGCACCAACAAGGAAGCCGATGACATCGCCAGGAGAGCATCCAAGGGGCAGCCATAAGATCCCGGTGTCTTTGAGGAACGGCTCTTCAAGCCATCGGCGACACCACCACTTTCAAGCACAGCTCAGCCTCGGGAGGAGCTCCCACAACCTCCTGCCACAGGAGCCCCGGCCTGTAGCCTGACCTCAGGAGCTCGCTTGCTCATGGCGCTCGAACCTCAGGAGGGATGCTGGACCAAGGAATTCAAGGAATATCTGATGCAAGGGGCGCTGCCAGAAAAGGAGGAGGATGCAGAGCGTGTGGTTCGGCGAGCCACAGCGTACTACGTCCAGGATGGTGAGTTGTACAGGAAGTGGCCAAACGACGTTTCCCTGCGCTGCATTTCCAGGGAACAGGGGAAGGAGCTGCTAAGCCCGACATACATACGGTGGGGGTATGGGCACCACTGCGTCATCACGGACCCTCGTCGGCAAAGTATTCTGCAGTGGGTTCTACTGGCCCGCTGCGCTCAACGACGCAGCTGAGCTGGTGAAGTCCTGCGAAGCCTACCAGTTCCACGCCAAGCAAATTCATCAGCCGACTCAGGGCCTCCAAACCATCCCGCTCACGTGGCCGTTCATGGTCTGGGGGGTGGATATCTTGGGCTCGTTCCCTCGAGCGCCTGGGGGCTACCGCTACCTCTACGTCGCCATCGACAAGTTCACCAAGTGGGCGGAAGTGGAAGCCGTCCGAACCATCCCAGCTGGCTTTGCTGTCAAGTTCATCAAGGGCCTCGTGAGCCGCTTCGGGGTTCCCAACCACATCATCACAGATAACGGCTCGCAGTTCACTACTAACCTCTTCAAAACCTATTGTGCTAACCTTGGAATGCAGATCTGCTACGCTTCGGTGGCGCACCCCAGGAGCAATGGCCAGGCCGAACGCGCCAACGCGGAGGTCCTGAGGGGCCTCAAGACCAGGACCTTCAATAAGAAGCTCAAGGCCTGTGGCAGGGGCTGGCATGACGAGCTCTTGTCCGTGTTGTGGTCTATCCGCACCACCGCCACCAAACCAACGGGCGGGACCCCATTCTTCCTTGTCTACAGAGCTGAAGCATTCCTCCCTCACGAAGTTAAGTATCACTCCGCACGGGTCCTGGCGTTCGATGAAACGCAGCAGGACGCCACGCAGGGGATGGACCTCGTGCTGGGGTAGGAGCATCATCGTGAAGCTGCATTGACGGCAGCAAGGTACCCGGCAATGACGGCCAAGGGCGATACCACTTCCGCGAACATCCGCTCCGGGGCGCTCGAGGGCGACCTCGTCCTAAAGAGTACTCTCCGGGGAAGGGTTGCACAAGCTTTCACCCATGTGGGAGGGCCCGTTCGAGGGTCGTCCATGTCTCCTGTGCTGGCGCGCAACCTTGAGACAGGACGGATACCTATCTAGAACGCATGGAACATCCAAAGCACCTCCAAAGTTCTACCCATGAAGCAAGGCCCGAGCCTATGAAGAAAGGCCCAGAGCCTGTAAAGAAGGCCGGTGCACATGAAGAATCACCGCCCGTGACACTCTCACGTAATAATGAGTGGGGTTGTACACGTCCGAGTCTCGGGGAGCACGGCCTCAGCCAGGGGCTCCCTCCCACGCCTAGTGGCAGCACTTAGCTCCGCTCTGGTGAGAAGACTTGAAAACTAGATTAGGTGCCGGACGCGGCTTTTCATTTGCTTTCCGTAGTTGGCTCGCTTTTTCTTAATCGAAGTTTTCTTTTGGTGTTCCTCGCTGATTCGATTCCCTCACCTCTTACCGCATTTTCCGGCTGTGGTTCGCTCGTGTTCTCTCTCTCGCATACCTCGCGAGTGGGGCTAGGCAGGTGCCCTCGTGAGCGTTTTTCTTCTCTCTTCCTTCTCGCGAGCCACCCTCGTTCGAGCCCGAAAGCTGGCGCATCTCTCCTAATCCGTGCCCCACGGGTACCGCGATACAAAGCGCCGGGTCAAGGCTTGGGTGAACGAAAAATCTCCTGGCAAACTCCCTAACGAATTTTTTGCAGTTCCTGAGCAACCGCAGACCACAAGTTCAAGATGGACACGAGGAAATAAACGCCTCATAAGAAGGAGGGCGCCCCGAATGCACCAAAGAGATTATCTTTGCGCAAAATAGCCACACGCAACCTTTGAAACAACATGCGTAGCATAATGGTTAATAAGTTATGGTTCGATACACGCCCTCACGGGCCCATGTTGGTTTTCATTTCGATCACGAGGAAGGAAGGGGAACATAACAAAAGCGGCGCTCGCCCTACTGACCAGGCGGACGGGGCAGGCTTCTGGCGACGTCCGGTCTAGTCGGACCTCCTCGCGCTTCACCGATCTTGGCGGCGGCAAACGACCGCTACCACCTTGGCGAATGCGGGCGCGGCGGCTGATCGAGGCCGCCCGCTGCTGGAAGCTGTCGCCAAGGGAGGAGCCACCATAGCGACGAAAGGCGCAGCGGCTGGTTCGTCCTCCTCCTCATCCCGGAAGTCGCCAAGGCCGAGCACCTCCTCGCCGCGTCGTTCACCTCGGGCAGCATCCGTGTGGCGGCCGTCTTACCCGAACACCCTCACGAAGAGAATTGGCGTCATTGTCGAACTTGAAGTGGAGGGTGCACCGCTTTGCCCAGGCAGCAGCAGCGTGAGCAACGTCTCGCCAACCGCGGGCGAGCAATGTTGCCGCCAACGGAGACCTCGGCCGTGACCCAAGAAGCTCGCCGGCAAATACCGTCTGCAGCAGCAGAGCCCACCCAGACCGGAGGCCGGCAGCTCGTCGGCAAAGAAGCAAGGGAGCTGGAGCCAGCTGCTGGCCGGATCCTCCGACCAGACAACGAACTCCGGCAGCACCTCTGATGCATGGAACCGCGGTCGGGAGCTCGCACAACCACGGCACGTCTCCTCTCGTTGACAGGACTGCCGCGACCAGAGCGACTCTTGACGCACACTGCGGCGCCACGCCGAGAGCCGGGGGCCACGACGGGGGTCGCGACATGCTTGCGGGGACGGCCACGTCCTCACTTGGGAGCCGGGGAGCCGGGTCCCTCCCAAGGGGCCTTGCCCTTCTCCGCGGCGGAGAACCGAGAAGCGAGTGAACCGAGAAGATATGGGCGACGGGGGCTCTGCCCCCTTCCCCATTTATAGCGGAAGAAGGCCAACCGGCGCATCCCACAATCACAGGTAATGATGATTTTCCTTGCATGTCGCAGGGACTTGTCAAATCGAGCTGTTGTCAAGGCACCATGGGGAAGTGGAGACGCCCACGTCCAATCAACCGCCACGCAGTTTCGACTCAAGGTCAAGAGGGCTTTTGGGGCCAGCACTCCTGCCGCTGACCTTTTGGCTTGGCCGTGAAGCCAAGCCCGAGCGCACTTTGTGGGCCCGGGCTATTGTCGGTGTTCTCGGGAGTGGGGTCCCTGTACTGCCTGCTATGCGCCCAAGGCATGGCTGTGCTAGCAGGCATGTACGATCCATCTTCATCAGCAAGGCATACAAGACCCTCGCGAGATTCCAAGCCTCACGACCTCCTCAGGAGTAGCCTCTCCAGGCAGGCTCACGAGGAGCGGAGATATCAAGGCGGGGCAAACCTCACAAGGCTCTTGTGATGTGAGCCATGACGATCAACACGGCGAGCCCGTAGCCAGCATGACGTCCTTGTTTCCCCTTTGATGCCAAGGGGCAAGCGCAGCGCCTTGGAGTACCGAGGCATCGTGCAAAGGTTTCCATATCGCAACGAGACCAAGACCAGCAGGCCAGCAGGACGGAGGTCACCGTGGAGCCCAAGACGGCGTCATCACCAGAGCACTTTCGCAGGCGAAGACCGCTTTTGTCAGGATAGCTTGTACTAGCTGTCCTCTTTCAAATTGGCCACCATTATTGGCTCCCTTCCCGCTCAATATTTGGGAATAGGACCAGGGCATCTATAAATAGGACTAGCCACCACCAGAGGAACTTAACTTGATCTCATCTGATTGAGAGCCAACCCTTAGCCACACCGAACACACGAACACCCCAACCTCGGAGGCTGTTCTTCCCCTTATCTTGTTCTTCAGCCCAAGAGGCAATCCACCACCACACACCTTGGAGTAGGGTATTATTACACCTGGCAGTGGCCCGAACCGATATAAATATTGTGTCTTTGTGTTGCTAGTTAAATCGAAGTTCGTCCGCAAGATCTTAGCGAGCTAGGCGTGGGTGGTAGGAGGGAAAGAACTTGGCGCACCCAGAGTTCGAATCCTTAAGGGTTTTGCGGAACCCCAGATCCGGACAGGCCCGTCCGCGCCAAGACGTAAGCGGCGGTACTCCACGAATGGGGCTGTAGACGTGGGCTCATGAAAGCATCCATGACATTCTGGCGATCGAAGCCAGGCGAGCGACACCGTCCGAATCCGAGACGACGAGCCACGCGCCGCTGGGTTCGGGCGGGGCAGAGCCGCGGGTGGCGCAGAAACCTCGGCACTTTCACCGGGCGCCCCACGCCGCACCCTTCCCAAGCCGCGCGCGATGAGCAACACCGTGATGCTGGAGCCCCTGGGCACCGCCGCGGAAAGAGCCCAGTGCGCCACTCAAAGGACGAACCAGGCCGGCGTAAGCGCTCAGACGCCGGTGCAGACGGCGTGCAACCGCGAGACCGCGACATAGCCCTTTCTAACCCGGTTAGAAGTCAGAGCGCGTCATGGTCTACCCAGATCTCGCCGCTGCCTATGCCAGCGAAATGACGCTTCGCGCAATCGCTTCCTCGACTTCCCACTGCGGAGACGCCTTCGGCAGTGGAGAGCCACCATCCAAAGCCTTATCGGCTTTGCTAACAAATACAAGCCACTCCCAATGGGACCCTCGCAGGCGTCTGACGAGCAGTGCACGCCGGCAGATGGGGGGACCAGAGCGCCGCTACCATGGTGCACTCCCCACGCAGCCACGACAAGCCACCGGCCCGTCAACCCGACATCGCTGACAACATTTCCACAGCGTCGTCCGACCCGCGAACACGCCGCGACCAACGTCAAGTCCTTCACGAACAGGCTCAGGAAGATGCTCGAACTACCATCAAACGACGACGGGAGACGCGCCATCAGTCAGATCGGCGTGCGGGGCCTACTATGGACCACCCGGTCTTGGGGCCCCGACCTACCTTACGGTGGGTTGTCCAGCCTTTACCCGAGAGCTGCGCGGCAGTTCGAAGTGGCCCTCCCGCCGGGTGTCAAAATCATGGATCTCGGGTAGGGGTCCCGAATCGTCGTCTAAGAAGGACGGTAACAAGAGGCGGGGGACACAATGTTTACCCATGTTCGAGCCCTCTCGATGGAGGTAATACCCTACTTCCTGCTTGATTGATATTGATGATATGAGTATTACAAGAGTTGATCTACCACGAGATCGTAGAGGCTAAACCCTAGAAGCTAGCCTATGATTATGATTATCATTGTTGTTGTCCGACGGACTAAACCCTCCGGTTTATATAGACACCTTGAGGAGGGCTAGGGTTACCTACAGTCGGTTACAAGGGAGGAGATCTACATATCCGAATTGCCAAGCTTGCCTTCCACGCCAAAGAGAGTCCCATCCGGACACGGGACGAAGTCTTCAATCTTGTATCTTCATAGGCCAACAGTCTGGCCAAAGTATATAGTACGGCTGTCCGAGGACCCCCTAATCTAGGACTTCCTCAGTAGCCCCTGAACCAGGCTTCAATGACGATGAGTCCGGCACGCAGATTGTTTTCGGCATTGCAAGGCGGGTTCTTCCTCCGAATACTCCATAGAAGATTTTGAACACAAGGATCGTGTCCGGCTCTGCAAAAAAAATTACACATACCACCGTAGAGAGTACAATATTTCCACAAATCTAATTTGCTGACAACTTTTAAATGGCGTGACGTCCTGTGAGCCAGAGTCCGGTCATTACGAACCGTTTTTCCCAGCCTGCCACTGCACGTGTTGCGAGGCGGTTTTATTGGCACATCTTGTCGAAGCAGAGATCGTGTTCCCCTTATCATGGGATTCTCATGAATACGGGTGTGGGTAACCCAATCGTGCCTGCTGGTATGACTCCTTGATTTTAGGCAAGTTCCAAACGGCCACGCGGGGGACGCTTGATATTCACCCTCTCTATAAAGGGGCCATGGCCTGTCCTTTTCTTCTCGCGCTCGATCCTTCCCTTCCCCCACCTCGAATTCCAACACCCAAGGCTCAGGCTAAGCGCTTCGGACCTTCAATAATGTCCGGATCCAACTTTCGGGGGGCGATCGATGGCCTCCTCTACATCCTGAGCGAGGACATCAAGATGCTAAGAAGAAGCCAGGCATCTGTTGCGAAATCTTGCATGTGCTGCCTGCTCAAGGGCAGGAGTCATCCCTACTCCCGAACCCAACGAGAGTGTCGTATTTGTTTCCCACTTCCTCCGAGGGCTAGGTTTTAGTCTTGATCCCTTTGTTAGAGGGCTTATGTTCTATTACAGGCTTGATTTTCATGATATGGCTCCGGATTCCATCCTTCACATCTCGTCGTTCATCGTAAACGTGGTGTCAGCCTTCCTCCGTCACCCCACACTTGACATGGCTCAAGACCTTAAATGGAAGCCGAAGATGATCGATGGGTGACACGCAGAATGCGGAGGTGCCATAATAAGCAAAGGCGTCGATGCTCCGTGGCCAAATAGTTCCTTCCCGGAGATGTCCAACTTATGGCAGTGGGAGTGGTTTTACATCATGGCTCCCCGAAGTACTAAGTGGGCAACTGCCCCCACCTTCTGTTCGGGCCCCCCGCCACAACTGGCGTCATGGAGTCAACAAGGGGCTGGGTAGGGGCGGTTAATGATGTCTTGACATTGCAGAGTCGCATCCAAGATCTCCTCAAGTGAGATGTCAGCCTCGTCAAGGTAATGCAAGTCATGCTAGTTCGTCGGGTCCTGCCATGCCAACGTCGTCCTCTCCCTATGTGGGAGTTCAACCCAGAAGGACCGCGAACTATTCAGCAATTCTTCGGCATGACACTCGAAGGGATGTACGGATTGTTCTTCGGATCACGAATAAAGTGTCCGGACACCATCGAGGATGGGGGTCTGAACTGCAATCGTCCAGATACCCATGTAAGTAATTCCGCAGCCGAACACGCTATTTTTTTATTTATCACAATATCATTCTGAAAAGTCGCTCTTTGACCAGGACTGTATAAAAAAGGCAAAGATGATCAGGTGTTCTGCCCCCCTTCCCGAAGGCTCACTGGATCCTGTACTAGCCAGGATGCTTGAGCATGCCCCTTATCAAGTGCCGTCGGAGGAAGATAAAGGGAGGAATAAAGAAGCCGAGAGCGGGCCTCACACATTACTCATCCAAACCGGGGGAATTTGTGTCTCCGCGAAGGAGGATAACCGGGGAGAAGAATCTAAAATTCCCTCTCCCCAAGGAAGGAAGATGACCGCCTCTGAAGATTTGGAAATGAGGGTTTCCAAACAAGGGAAGAAACCTTCGCCAAGGGGCCCTGCCCTGGAGGGCATCCTTACCGCGCAGTGCCCGCAAAGGGATCAGCCCTCCACCGAGCCGTAAGTGAACAAGAGTACTTATAGTTCGAGGACAATAACCGAGACGTATGTCTTGTAGTTCGGATCATAGCCCTTCTCGATAGAGTTCGTCTTCGGGGGATCTTCTTCCGAAGATGATGGAGAGCGAAACGCCTCCCCCTGTCTCCCCGCCTCATGAGAGGCGGACCTGACCAGGTATCGTCATGGAGGATTTCTCCTGATCCGCTAAGGCTAGAAGGTAACCCTTCGGCCACCCGAAGTCCGGAGTATTCGGCTCCTAAGGAGAGCAACAGAAAGAGTTCGGGACTGTCCGATGCACAACCGGATGCACTGATGGGTCTTCTGGAGCAAGCGGCTATCTCAGAGGCGCATCGTACTTTGATGGTTGCGGTGGTTGAGAGGATTTCATCCGCCAAAAATGGGTTGCATGAAGCTTTTATGAGCCTGCTAAAAGGCTTTGAGGTACGCGAAGTATATACATATTTTGATTTGCACCGCTGCGCTTAGGTGTGCCCTATATGAGATAGTAGCCCCTGAGATTACAGTTCTTTGTCCAAAGGCGGCAAGCAGAGGATCATAGTCCCAGGTAATGATCATGCTGCTTTTATGTGCAGGCGGCTGAGGGTCCGGTGGCTGGCCGGACTGGTGAGTTTGCCGAACTGAGGCGGCAACTTGATGCGGCAGATGCCGACATCGTGCTTGTAAACAAGCGGCTTGACGAGGCACAGGGTATGTATTCTCCGGTGGTCAACAGATATTAAGAGGAGCATGATGCTAGTATTTGTAATATGCTGTGACTGCAGATGGAGCTGCCGCCGTGGAGACCCTTCGGGCGGAGCTTGCCCAAGCCAAGGAACAAGCCAGGAGAAGCGATGCGGCCGCCCTAAAGGCGGCCGAAGAGTTAAGGGCCGAACAGGCTGCTCATCGCCAGAGATAAAATAGCCAAGATGGCTTTTGAGCTAAAGGATGCCGCCGACCGGTATGAGCTTCTTGAAAAGGAAAGCCAAGCGAAAGCGGCGGACCTGAAGAAAGCCATGGTAGCAGCCAAGGAAACCCGCTCTAAAATCAGAATGGCGAAGGAGGAGCTTCGTCAAGCCGGAGATATCACAGCTGGGAAGCCCTTTTTGTTGCGGACGAAGTTCGGAGATCCGAAGTATGCCCCTCTGGATCAATTATGGAGTGCTGCAGACGCGTACTTGGACTTGGCAACGAGTGCTGCTGATGCGACTGAGTTT
The DNA here is from genome assembly GCA_021605145.1 of Aegilops bicornis. NCBI lineage: Eukaryota > Viridiplantae > Streptophyta > Magnoliopsida > Poales > Poaceae > Aegilops > Aegilops bicornis. The sequence continues at coordinate 572,212,799 of CM038670.1, read as the reverse complement.
TTCAAAGATCAAAAAGATCACGAAGTGGAAAAGTTGTTCTGGTCGCAGTTCAGTGCTCCAACGTGTCCGCTGCTATTAAAAGAGCAATGGCCAAGTGGGCTGAGCTCCACAGGTTGTCCGGGCTTGCCATGAGGTCTATCGTGGATCATCTTTGGCCAGAAGGACCAAGGCCAAATAGTTATTTTGGTTTAGTGCAGCGATTCCTTGGTGCCAGGCCGCATATCGACAATATTTGTAAAGAGGTCGGCGTGCATAGAGGGTGCACGGATGGCTCTTGCCGATGTTAAGACATACTGGGCGTAGATGGAGGCCACCGCTATTGCAACTTTGGGGTCCGGGCGTAGGCCAGGTATCGGCCGAGCACTATTTTGAAGAAGTCCTAGAAGGTGCTCGTTTAATAGAGGCTCAGTGCTCGAAGAGTATCATGTTCGAGTGACATGTATCCCAATTGTAAAAACAATGCTATTTGGATTATAAAGGCTATGTTTATACTTTTGCCTGAAAGTATTATGATGCCTCCTGCGCGGTCGTTTATGTATATATATAACATGAAAGTTTACAGCCGTCGGCTTCAGCCCCCACGCATATAGTGCGGGGGTGTTCGGAAAAATGCGTATTCACACTTGATCCAACGTCTTGGTCCATTAAGGAGGTGATGGTGCAGCGAACAAGGCAATCAGACTATATAGCTTTAACACTTTCACTTAGCCATAGGAGTTTGACGGTGGGGCTACTATATAGCCCACAGTACTTCCGCTCATCCGAATATGGGGCGCGTACATACATGACCGGGAAACCGGCCCTTCGTTAATGCGGAGGAATCGCGAAGATTCTGCTGAGTCATCGAGTGGTTGACTAGTCTCACGCTTTATCATGATAGTCAGTTTTCGTCTTTCTCTACTGAGGTGCTCGTCCAGATGAACCAGGGCACAATCGCAGTACTTCTCCCGGTGCCACCTTAGCCGATAGAACGGAACGTAAGGTAGCAACACACGGGAGCGGGGCAAACCCAACTATTGACCAAAGACATGATTCGGAGCTGATGCATATAAGGCCAAACTCACGACGCCAAACACTCCCTAAGGTATTCGGACTTTACAACATATGTTGGGCTAAGTAGCGCCCTCGATAATAAACCCTGAATTTCCAGGTACGTGCATTAGTCTGACGTGATGAAATGTCAATAACGCCATCATCCCTCTCGGTTGTGTTGAGTATCCGGAGGGTGTGAAGCAACAAGAGACAGTAAAAAAGGTTTACACAGGTCTTAATCTAAAAGAAACCTTTGAGCGGGCTCTGCTGCACGCGTCTGCGCTGTGTCTCCATTGTGCCGTATCACGAAGGGTGTAGTATACGATGATCATCTGCAAAAGAGAAAAACCCAAGTGAAAGTCTTCGTGCGAAAAATTGGTTATTCTTAATGAACCATTAAAATTCAACCTAAATAAGGTCAAGCCGAACTGTAGTTCTTTTTACATGCGGGAAGCCCCTAGCACCACCTATGGGGGTATATCCATTTACCCAATCTCTGGTTTATCTAAGCTATTCTGACCCAGGTGGTGCGCGGACTCGTCTAAGCCCGTGTCCGCGGTCTTGACGACCGATCATTTTATTCTGGTTGGAGAGGCCGTTCAGTGTTCGGCTGCTAATGCCGCCACACATTCTTCCGCACGTAAGGAACGCTCTGTGTTTCCGCTAACTATGATGATGCCACATGGACCGGGCATCTTTAGCTTAAGATAAGCGTAATGCGGTACTGCATTAAAACGAGTGAAGGCCGTTCTTTCGAGTAGTGCTTGATAGCCGCTTTAGAATGGAGCGATGTCGAAGGTTAACTTTTCACTTTGGAAGTTGTCGGGAGAACCGAATACAACCTCTAGTACTAGAGAGCCCGTACAGCGGGCCTCTGGGCCTGGTATTACTCCTTTAAAGGTAATATTGCTTTGGTTGATTCTTGTCGGGTATATCCCCATTTTGCGGACTGTGTCCTGATATATCAGATTAAGACTACCGCCGCCGTCCATAAGGACTCGGGTGAGATGGTATCCGTCAATTATTGGGTCTAGCACCAAGGCGGCCGATCCTCCGTGCCGGATACTAGTCGGGTGATCCCTGCGATCGAAAGTGATTGGGCGGGCCGACCAAGGGTTGAACTTGGGGGCGACGGGCTCCATGGCGCATACGTCTCGGGGTGCGCATTTGCTCCTCCTTTTTGTTACGTGAATCATGTTCACTGTTTTGACCTCTGGTGGGAATTTTTTCTGTCCCCCAGTGTTTTGCTGGCGAGGCTCATCCTCGTCTTCACTTGGTGTCTCCCTCCCCTTGTGTTCGGCATTTTAGCTTGCGGCCTGCTTGAAGACCCAAAGCATTCTCTGTTGGTGTGATTTGCAGGTTTGTCGGAGGTGCCATGAATCTGACATAATCTGTCTAGAATCTTGTTTAGGCTGGACGGTCCATCTCTGCTGCCTTTGAATGGCTTTTTCCACTGACCGGGTCAAGAGCCCCTGAATCCGCCGTTTACCGCCGTGTTGTCTGGGCTGTCTTCATTGTTTCGACGCTTGCTTTTATAGTGTCGTGGTTTTCCATTGCCATCCCTGGCTTCGGATGTGCCTGGGTCGCTGGTGCCGCTACGGGCCAGCCAACTATCTTCGCCCGCGCAAAAGCGGGTCATGAGGCTTGTTAGGCCTGCCATTGTCCTTGGTTTTTCCCTGGCCGATGTGTCTCAAGCGAGCCATTAAATCCTGGACACTGTGTTTGAAAGCCGCTAAGGCTTCGGCGTCCGGGCAGTCGACAATTTGATTCTTCTTAGTGAGGACTCTGTTCCAAAGCTTTCGGGCCGACTCTCCGGGCTGTTGAGTTATATGACTTAAATCGTCTGCATCCGGAGGTCGGACATAGGTCCCTTGAAAATTAGCCACAAGCATCCTCAAGCTCTTCCCAACGTCCAATTGAGTTTTCGGGGAGGCTCTTCACCGATCTTAAAGCTGGTCCTTTCAACTTGAGGGGCAAGTATTTGATGGCGTGGAGATCATCTCCATGAGCCATATGGATATGAAGGATAAAGTCCTCAATCCGGACCCTAAGGGTCTGGCTGCTTCGTCAGATGCCTCTATGTTCACGGATTTGAATCCCTCCGGAAATTGTGATCCAGCACCTCATCGGTGAAGCATAGGGGTGCGTAGCACCACTGTATTTGGATGTGTCATGGCATTACGGCGATTGTAGTGTTCGGTTTTGATTACGTGCTGTGGCGCTTCCTAGATCCATAGATGGACCTGGTCATACCGGCTTTTTGGTGCAAGTCCTCACGTAAATCGTGTGCTGACTTATGTGCGACATGGTTAGCTGCCCTATCGCGGCCGCGGGGTGGTCGATCCGGCTGATCGGTTGTTTTATTTTTCGGCTGCATAGGCTCTAAAGCCTCGTCATCGAATTCAGGCAGCAGCTTGCACTTTGGATAGCTCTTTGTGTGGCGACTGCCACCGTACTTTTCTTCAGTGTCGAGCACTTTGTTCCATCTACTGTTGAGTGTATTTTGCGCGGCCTTAAGCCTTTGCTTCTGCTTCTTTAGACTCCTCGCGGTGGCAATAAGCCTTCTATGGAGGTTCTCTTGCTCCAAGTGCCTTTTCGGGATGATGTGTGCATTGTCGTCCGGACTGTTCTCCTCTCCGGAGACAGGTTGATTAGCTTTACCCTCGGCATCAACGTGATAGGACAGCGGCTCCGTACTATGTTCACCTTCCGCTGGTTCATCCTGCTCTGTCGTTGGGTCCATGTGGTCGTCGTTTCCTTTGGAGTCGCCCGGGGTATTATTCTTTCTTGCGCTGTTATCGCTGTTTTTGCCGAGGCGGGATTTGGAGCGGCGCCTACATCGTCGCTTTGGTTGCTTCTCGAGGGAACTATCCTTTTCTGCATCCTTCCGTTCCTCGTCATTGTTTTCTTTGGGTGTATCCACCATGTATATATCGTGTGATGAGGTGGCTGTCCAGCGCCCTGTGGGTGGTGGTTCTAGTTCCTCCCCCATATTGTCGTCCATACCGTCGATGTCTTCGGAGTCGAAATCGAGCATGTCGGTTAAGTCATCGACAATGGCTATTAAGTGGGTGGTTGGTGGGGAACGAATTTCTTCGTCGTCCACTTCCCACTTGAGCCGGACATAGTTCGGCCAAGGGCCTCCTGACAAGGAGAGAGACCTTAATGAATTTAGCACATTGCCCAAGGGCGAGTGCTGAAAGATATCGGCGGAGGAAAACTCCATGATCGGCGCCCAATCAGGTTCGATAGACATGGACGCATGAGGTTCGGAGCCCGTGGTCGGGGACGAATCCAAGGATCCGGCAACACAGGTATTGTAGGACGTTAAATCAGTATTCGGCTCTATCGCTGCTGAATGTGCGGCCTCCGTGGCGAGGTCCATCCACCCGTCCTCGGGCGCGCCAATCTGCTTTCCGGATTGAGGGCGGAGTAGCCACAGTGTGATCTCCCGAACACCGTCGGCGCAGAGCTAAGTCATGCTAAATGCGTGCACATGTGCGGCGCTTTTGACATAGGCTTTCGAATCCGTCGAAGATCAAGTCTCCGCGGATGTCGGCGGTATAGTTTAGTTTCCAAACCCGACCCGACGGCCAGGGGTGTAGATCTCGATCTGCTCCGGATAGCCAGCGAGTTCAGCTCATGATCTTGAAAGCCGCCCGAATCTGAAGATTTGTCCAGGGAGAAAAACCTCACCACTGGATCGCATACGTTGCCCGATGAGCGAAGGAGCTATCAAGCCTTATGGTGGTGACGCATACGTTGGAACTCTCAATGAAAGCACCAATGTCGATTGTCAAAACCGGCGGATCTCGGTATGTGGTCCCGAATCATGCATCTAACGCGGATGGTAACAGGAGGCCGGGACACAATGTTTACCCAGGTTTGGGCCCTCTCGATGGAGGTAATACCCTACTTCACTGCTTGATTGATCTTGATGATATGAGTATTACAAGAGTTGATCTACCACGAGATCGTAGAGGCTAAACCCTAGAAGCTAGCCTATGATTATAAATGTTGTTGCCCTATGGACTAAACCCTCCGGTTTATATAGACACCGGAGGGGCTAGGGTTACACAGTGTCGGTTACAAGGGAGGAGATCTACATATCCGAACTGCCAAGCTTGCCTTCCACGCCAAGGAGAGTCCCATCCGGACACGGGACGAAGTCTTCAATCTTGTATCTTCATAGTCCAACAGTCCGGCCAAAGTATATAGTCTGGCTGTCCGAGGACCCCCTAATCCAGGACTCCGCACTCCCTCCGCACGTTCAAGCTCGATGTTAGCGAGAAGTACAATGGCAAGACCCACCCGTCGGAGTTCCTCAACATCTACACCATCGCGATGCAAGATGCTGGAGCTAGCGATGACAAGGTGCTTGCCAATTACTTCCCATTGGCACTCAAACCCAACGTCATGTCATGCTTGATGCACTTGCCAGTGGATTCCATTTCTTCTTGGTCGGATTTGTGTCATGAGTTTGTTGGCGCCTTCACTGGAGGCCACCAAGCTCATGGCCAGGCAAGCGATTTGCATATCATCCCCCAGAAAGAAGGTGAAAACCTGCACAAGTACATACAGAGGTTCAGCCAGGTGCAGTACAACATCCCAGATCTTCATGCCGCCGCTGTTATCAGCGCATTCCATCAGAATGTGTGCAACCGCAAGATGTGTGAAGAGTTGGTGATGAACAAGGTCAAAGATGTGGCGAACTTTATGTTACGGCCAATAGATGCGCTTCGAGCTGAAGAGGGAGGAAGTACCCGGCGAGGACGCCGCGGTCTGAAACCGACTCCACAGAGCGAAGACACCGCCGCCTACGACAAAGAAGGGCTGGTGCCGCATAACAGAAGCGCAAGGGCAAGACTGTCCTTGCCGTTGAGGGATCCGACGAGCTCGGCACCGCCAAAAAGGCCAAGGCTGACGCCCCAACAAGGAGGTTGCCGGGTGTGCCACCTGCTTGGCCTTGGCGGCCGCCGGCAAGCCAGGAGGCTCAGACAAGAAGTACTGCAAGATCCACCGCACCAAAGGCCATGACCTCCAGAACTGCTGACAAGTTGAGCTGCTTGCAGAAAAGCAAAAGGCTGAATATGAAAGGCGAGACAAGGAAAAGGGTCAGGATGGTACTGAGGGATCCGGCAAGAAGCGTGGTGCCCAAGGGGGACGCCGCGCAAAGATAGGCAACAAGAGAGGCCCGCTCGGGGCCGCGACAAGAAAGAGGAGGATGATGATCACGATGAGGACGACGAGTCCGGCGAGCACGAGTTCCAGAAGGCTACAGAGGCTATGTGCGTCGATGGTGGCGCCTCGTTGCACACCTCACACCGCCAGCTGAAGCAGTGGGCCCGTGAGGTCATGCGCCAGGCCGTCGTTCGATGCCCGAAGCCATCAAGTGGTCCCGCACGCCCATTGTTTTTGACTCCGAGGATCACCCTGACCGCACAACTACGGTCGGGTGTTTGCCGTTCCTGGTTTCACCAACAATACGCAATCTCAAGGTGACCAAAGTGCTGGTTGACGGTGGGGCCGGTCTAAATTTGATCTCGCCCGCTGTGATCAAGAAGCTGCAGAATTTTGATGGAGACCTTGAATAGATGGGCACGTTTCAAGGGGTCAACCCGGGAAGGAGCCAGCCTAAAGGTAAAATCACGCTGCCAGTTATGTTTGGGGCCGAGCTAAACTATAGGATGGAGAATATTGTCTTTGATGTCACCGAGATCCCCTTGCCATACAATGGGATCCTTGGCCGCCCAGCGCTGGCCAAGTTCATGGCGGCGTCCCACTACGCCAACAACACGTTGAAGATGCCGGGGCCGCAGACCATCATCACCGTCCCCTCTGACAAGAAAGACGCGCTCATCTGCACCGACCAACTCTACCGAGAGGCAGTTGCAGCAATTGCCGCCAGTGAGCACTTGCTCCTGCCCGGTTGAAGCTCCAGGGAGGAAGAAGGCCGGCAAGACTCCTTCCGGCAAGACCTCTGGCACCCACTCCGGCAAGCGCACCTCTTCGGAGTGTTGTGCTCTCATTGAGGACGTGCCAGAGAGCTCCACCAGCAAGAGCAAGAAGTCCAAGGCTGCACCACCAGAAGCCAAGAAGGTGTCTGTCAAGGAGGATGGCACGGGCGGGGCTTTCACTATAAGCTCCACCCTCGATAGCAAATAGGAAAACACGCTCGTCACCTTCCTGCGGGCGAATGTCGATGTATTTGCATGGAAAGCATCTGACATATCCGGCGTTCCCAGGGAAGTGATTGAGCACCATCTTGCTGTCTTTCCTCACGCGCGACCCGTCAAGCAGAAGGCCAGGAAGCAAGCTTTGGAGCGACAAGAGTTCATCATTGAAGAGATCAGGAAGTTGGAGGCGGCATGCCTAGTAAGAGGAGTACTCCACCCCACGTGGTTGGCCAATCCAGTGGTGGTGCATAAGGCAAATGGGAAGTGGAGGCTGTGTATTGACTACACGGACATCAATAAAGCCTGTCCAAAGGATCCTTTCCCTCTGCCACGCATCGACCAGATTGTAGACTCCACTCCTGGGTGTGACCTGATGTCATTCCTCGATGCCTATTCGGGGTACCACCAGATCTTCATGATGAAGGAAGACGAGGAGAAGACCGCGTTCATCACCCCATGTGGTACGTACTGTTTTGTACGAATACCTTTTGGGTTGAAGAGCGCTGGTTCGACTTTTGCCCGAGCAGTTCAGATTGGTTTTGAGCCCTAGCTGCATAGAAATATGGAAGCTTATATGGATGACATAGTGGTCAAAACCAAGGACAGGGCCACACTCGTGCAAGATTTAGAAGAAACATTCGCAAACCTGCGCAAGATCAACCTCAAGCTCAACCCCGAGAAGTGCGTGTTTGGTGTCCCCTCCGGCAAACTTCTCGGGTTCTTTCTGTCTTGTAGGACCTTGAAGTACGTCTAGAGGGGGGGTGATTAGACTACTTGACCAATTAAAAACTTAACCTTTTCCCAATTTTAGAGTTTTGCAGATTTTAGCTTTCTTAGGACAAATCAAGCAATCATCACACAATTCAAGCAAGCATGCAAAGAGTATATGAGCAGCGGAAATTAAAGCATGCAACTTGCAAGAAAGTAAAGGGAAGGGTTTGGAGGATTCAAACGCAATTGGAGACACGGATGTTCTTGGCGTGGTCCCGATAGGTGGTGCTATCGTACCTCCACGTTGATGGAGACTTCAACCCACGAAGAGGGTAGCAGTTCTTGTGAGTCCACGGAGGGCTCCACCCACGAAGGGTCCACGAAGAAGCAACCTTGTCTATCCCACCATGGCCGTCGCCCACGAAGGACTTGCCTCACTAGCAGTAGATCTTCACGAAGTAGGCGATCTCCTTGCCCTTACAAACTCCTTGGTTCAACTCCACAATCTTGTCGGAGGCTCCCAAGTGACACCTAGCCAATCTAGGAGACACCACTCTCCAAGAAGTAACAAATGGTGCGTTGATGATGAACTCCTTGCTCTTGTGCTTCAAATGATAGTCTCCCCAACACTCAACTCTCTCTCATGGGATTTGGATCTGGTAGAAAGAGGATTTGAGTGGAAAGCAACTTGGGAAGGCTAGAGATCAAGATTCATATGGTAGGAATGGAATATCTTGGCCTCAACACATGAGTAGGTGGTTCTCTCTCAGAAATGGTAAGTTGGAAGTGTAGGTTTGTTCTGATGGCTCTCTCCACGAATGAAGAGGAGGTGGAGGGGTATATATAGCCTCCACACAAAATCTAACCATTACACACAATTTACCAAACTCGGTGGGACCGATTCAACAGACTCGGTCGGACCGATTTAGTAAACCTAGTGACCATTAGGGTTTTCGGTGGGACTGACTTGCATCTCGGTAGGACCGATATGATTAGGGTTAGGGCATAACATAATCTCGGTGAGACCGATTACACAAACTCGGTGAGACCGATTTTGGTAATTAGCTAACCGGAGAGTTGGTCGGAGTAAACTTCGGTGGGACCGATTCGCTCTTCGGTGAGACCAAAAAGCGTTACGAAAGGGAAAGCAGAGAGTTTACATTGCAATCTCGGTGGGACCGATCCGCTCTTTCGGTGAGACCGAAAAGTTACGAAAAGGAAAGCGAGAGATTACAATCCCATCACGGTGAAACCGAGATCCCTATCGGTAGAACCGATTTGCCTAGGGTTTGTGGCGGTGGCTATGACATTTTATGTCGGTGGCGCCGGATAGGAAGAATCGGTGTGACCGATTTTGGCTATGGGTTTAGGTCATTTGTGGATCTGAGAAAGTAGTTGAGGGTTTTGGAGCATATCACTAAGCACATGAAGCAAGAGGCTCATTAAGCAACACCTGATCCCTCCTTGATAGTATTGGCTTTTCCTATAGACTCAGTGTGATCTTGGATCACTAAAATATAAAATGAAGAGTCTTGAGCTTTTGAGCTTGAGCCAATCCTTTGTCATTAGCATTTTGAGGGTTCCACTTTCATCATCCATGCCATGCCATTCATTGAGCTTTCCTGAAATGTTCATCTTGGAATAGCATTAGCTCAATGAGCTATATGTTGTTATGAATTACCAAAACCACCTAGGATAGTTGCACTTTCAATCTCCCCTTTTGGTAATTGATGACAACATATAGATCAAAGCTTCGACAAATGATAATAAAATTGAAAAACATCGTCGCTTTGAGAAGTATGTGATAAGCAAGAGCTCCCCCTAAATTTGTGCATATATTAAGATGTGCTTTGGACTGCAAATGCACAAGGAATTAGGCTCATGGGTTACTCTTCCATGTCACATACATCTTGGTGGAGCGCTCAAAATAATAAAGATTGAATACATGCACTCATCACCAAGCACAGTGAATGATCACATAGGATAGATAAGATAATATCATCAAACATGCATAAGTGTAGCTTATGATCAAACACATGATCATCAATGTCTCACAAGCATAGTATCTCAACCAATCAAAAAGCAAACAAGTTTAAACCAACAAAGCAAGAGAGAACAAAAGCAACACTCTCTCTCTCGAAGCCTATGATCTATACATTTTTCTCCCCCTTTGGCAACAAGTTACCAAAAAGTTCATAGAATCTTCAGTTGGTGGTGTAGAGATGGCTCCTTGGACGAAGACTTCAGTTGATGTAGAGGGTGCTGGAGTTGATGTTGAAGCTGGTTGCAGTGGAGCTAAAGGGGCAGTAGCTGGTGCTGAAGATGTTGCTCTAGTGTCTGGCACTGGCACAACAGCTGACCTCTGAGCTCTAGGCACTCTGGCAAAGACATTTGTGGTTGTCTTGCCCTTCCTCTCCTGCATGTCATCCTGCAGTTGCTCCACAACCTGAATCTCGCCATTACTTTGACATCTAGATCATAGAATTTTTGTTCCATGATTCTTTCCTGTGCTCTCCGATTCTGAGTTAAGGTGGCCAACCCCTTCTCAATCCTCAGTGATGATGCTATCAAAACCAAGCTGCTCCTTCTTGTTCTTCAAGAAATACTCAGGTGCCTCCTATTGAGTTGGCATCCTGGCAGCCTTCTCCTTCCTTGCCTTCTCCTTCTTCTCTTGTGCTTGAACTGACGATGGATCATTCTCATTCATGACAACCTCATTGTTCTCAAAGTCTGGATAAAGTGGAAAATATTCCTTATCCAATAGATATTTGCCTGTGCCTATCTTTGAGTTAATCAACACCTGGATCTGAGGGGCATATCCACAGCTTCTCTTCTGGTCTGCTGTAGTCCTCTTAATGGTTTCAACCATAAGGCTCATGACTTTGAATTTCTGTGGCACATCAAACAAATGCAACATGTTGATTGCGTGCCCTCTAATCATGTTGTGGTCACCAGACTTAGGTAATAGAGTATGCCTTAAGATGCACGCTTGATAGTTGGCAGCCAGCGGAAGGAAGTGGACTGAGCCAAACTTGAATGACTCAAGGGCTGTGTCTGGATCTCCTTGTACATGTGTGCCATGGAATTGTGGTCCATTTTCTTCTTGGCATATACATCCAAGTCATCTTCATTCTCCTCTGGGGCATTTATCAGCTTTGCCCACTCCTCAACAGCTTATCTGGTACCTTGTACCTTGAGACATCCACACTATCCTGCCATCTGGATAAAAGTGTGTTTGGAGTAGAACTGCATGATAAGTTCATCGTTCTAGTTGGTGAGCTTTTGCCCAACGAAGTCTGCAACTCCACAAGCAACAAAACTGTCTTGCACTCCAGGATAGTGCTCTTCATTTTCTTTCATGTAGGTCCGGTCGACCCACCTCATATCACACACTATGGGCTTCTTGTCCAAGAAAATGGTCTCATAAAAGTCCTGTTGTTCCTTGGTGTGGAACACAGTAATCCACAAAGCAGTTCTTCTCCTTGTGGCATATGGATCTGTCATCCTCCATAGCCTCAACCCATTGTCTCTTCTGATCTTCATGTCCTCAGCCACATGATGGGCATCATTGTGGTCTGGTATCTTGGGCTTGAGCTTCCTGAGAGCTTGTCCTTCTTCATCTTCTTCATCAGTAACCTCAGGCACTGGGGCCTTGTTCTTCTCAGCAGCTGGAATACTCCTGGTATTCCTCTTTGGTCTGAACTTGGCCTTGGGGGCAGCTTTGGGTGCTTCCTTGGGCTTAGATGTGGCAGCCCACGATCTTATAGCATCACCCATAAGCTTTGGTGCCTTGGAGTGCTGGTGCAGCAATCTCTTCTTCCTCTTCCATCATGGAAGGCTTCCCAATAACTTTCTGTTGTGGTCTTCTTGACCCTTTCCTTTCTTTTCTTTCCCTCTGCGCAGCAGGCTCTTTGGGTTGAGATTCCAAAGGAACTTGAGTAGACACTCGGCTTTGGACATTGGTTGTCTACCTGCTGGCCTTTTGATTTTCAAACCAGGCTTTGTGCTATGTCTTTGAGCCATACTCCTTTTGAGCACACCCTTCTTGGAGCCTCATCCTCTTACGCCCTATAGTCCTCATCTTGAGAATCTGAGGTTTTCTTTCTCCTTTGCCTGGTAGCAGCCTTAGGCAAATTGCTTGGGGTGCTCCTGCTGCCTTCATCTGAAGTGCTGGAGGGACTTGTGCCATCACTCATGTTCACATGTTCCTCTGACCTGTTCTGACTGTCACTCTGGTCTGACATGCTGCAAATACTGACTGCTGACCCTGTGAAGAGTTATAGATGAGATAGAGTGGATGAGCATCACAAAATGCAGAGATTTTTCAAAAGAATGATCCAAAAGTCAAGTTTTAGTTTTCCCACGAGAAAGCATTTGGATCAACCGATTTTCAAACTCGGTGATACCGAAGCAGTTTTGGAACCTAAACCGATGAACTTTCGGTCAGACCAAGGAGTCACCCGATTCGGTGGCAAAGAGGCTGCTAGGGTTTCACAAAGTCCTAAAATCGGTCTCACCGATTAGCAATTCTCGGTCGGACCAAGTCTCACTAGTGCAATGGCATAAGCCAAATCGGTGGGACCGAGTTTTTCAACTCGGTGGATCCGAGATGGTTTCGGCGGAAACCTAACCCTAAATTTTCGAATCAAAACTAATCTAAGGATTGCATTGACTGGATAGGAGTGTTTCAATCGTGGCAAGAATCAATAAGAACACAATGTGCTGAGAATCAGATGAGGAAAGCACAGTGATCGAGTCCATACCCTAGTTCGGCGGAGACTCGCTTCTGGCGGCAACGTCGAGTTGAATTCCGTTGACAGCGGCGGATACCAGCGACAGGGGGCGGCTGGCGACGAGGAGACGATCCGGAGACCATGGAGGCAGAGCGAGCTATTGCGCATGCGAAGAGGTTCGGAGAAATTTCCAAATTTTTGCCCGTGACTATATAGAGCCCGACCACAGCCGGTGTGACCGAGTGGAACAACTTCGGTGGCACCGAGATGCATAACTGTGTTCGATTCTGACAACTCGGTGTGACCAAAAGTTCAAATGGGTTGCACCGAGATTGAAAAACTCGAGATCAACTTAATGATCTCGGTAGGACCGAAATGGAGGAATCGGTCGGACCAAGAATCACAAAGAGGTTTTGGAAGTTTAAGTCTATGACGAATCGGGACTCCGAAAGTGCTCCTCACACTGAGTGGTTCGAATCGACTTGATCAAATTTTGTGATGTAGCATGAATAGAGTTTGAGACGAGAAAAGCATAGATAGCTAGAGAAGGTTCTTAGGCATTCTTGTCCATCCACTTGGCCAAAGAAAAATAAGCCAATCAATCAAAACAACAAGTGGATGTCCTCGAATGAGTAAAGTATGCAACCAACATGCTCACACAATAAGATGGCAAATGAAATATGTGGCAAAGCATGCACAACCAATTGCATCCATCAAGCAATTGGCGATGACTAGGTCATCTATATATGAGTATATTGACTTAGGAGTCAAATGATAAACACTTGATCATAGGTCATACTCATCGTTTAAGCTCAAGTGGGGTTACCACTTTTACATAAAGCATGTATGTGTTCACATCATTAGAGTTGCTGTGACTCAATTCTGAGAGTTAAGCTCCCCCAAGATGTGAGATCCCCTTAAGAGGATGAACTAACCTTGGGTTTTGTCGATGATGACTTCATGTAGGTGTTGAAGATGTGGATGCTCAAGGTTGATGTAGATATTTTTGGAGCAATCCTTTGGAGTGAGTTGCACTTTCAATACCTACATGGGTTAGTCCCACAAGGAACAAACAAGTATATCCATAGACATAGAGTAATGCACACACAAGATGATGTCCATGAAACCATTAGGTTACCTTGTCCCTTGCCTTACCAACATGAGGGTTTGTGCCTCCTTGAACTAGTGCAAGATGTGGAAGTTTATTGCACTTGTCCTTGCCATAAAGATATGAGTGAAGAATGTTGGCGGAGTCACCCTCAAGAACTCTCTAGTTCTTCTTCTTCGGGATCCACATCATCTTGATGGGAATCCTTGGAGTTGTAGTTGTACTTGATGAAGTAGAACTTGACGTAGTCTTGTGAATCCACTTGACCGAGATCTTTGGTGCTTCATCAAATGCATCAATTTCTTCTTGAAGCTTGTCCTTGCCTTTGTTCTTGTGGTCTTGTGGTGGAAGATCATCTTGTGCTTGTGTTCCCTTGAAGGAAGTAGGATCATACTTCTCTTGTTGAGGAACAAACTTTGTCTTGGGGTATTGATCTTCTTCCCACTCAACTCCATTGGCATTGAACTTTCGTTCAAAACCAACACCTTGATTCTTCCTAGGTGTTTTCCTTGCTTGCGTACAATTTCCTCGAATTGTTTACTCCGCAAGGCTCTTGTAAACACCTTTCTCTATAATTCCCTTCAATAAGCTATTTTCTTGCTCAAGTGTAACTTGGCTAAGAGAATCATTAGTGGAATCAAGAGAACTACTAGAAGCAACAATATTTGATTTGACTTTATTATTGTTACTACTAGAGGAAGAATCTTTCTTGTTCTTGTTACTAGACTTGACTTGAGGCATGTAAGTAGATAAGAGTAAACGCTTGGCAATGTAAGAAGAACTTTTCTTACGGAGATCATCATTGATTGCTTTTAAGAACTCATGCTCTTGCTCAAGATTGAGCTTTTCAAAGCGTAACTTCTCATGAGCCCTTAAAAGTTCTCGATGATCTTCGAAGATAGTTTCATGAGCTAACTTAAGAGTGTTTAGTTCTTTAGTTAGAAGCTCAATCTTCTCCTTATCATTGTTATTCGTTTTATCTTCATTAGCATGATTAATTGACATTTCATCATAGTATTCATCACTAGAGTTGTCAACAAGTAAATCATCATCCACAAGCAAGTCATCTTCATCACTATTGAAATCAACATACTCAGGATGTGTTACCTTTGGACCTTTGGCCATAAAGCATCTTCCAATTCCTTCATTTGGTGATTCAAATATGTCGTAGGAGTCGGTTGACACAAGTGCTAGACCGGCAACACCTTCATCTTGAGTATATTCGGAGTCGGAGTGATAGCTTCTCTCGGAGTGATTGTCGGAGTCGGAGCTGGATACCCATTCACCAACATGAGCTTGATGTCTTCGTTTTGTGTAGCTCTTTGATGACTTGTCCTTCCTTTCTGAATCTTTGCTTCTCCGTGAGGGTCTTCGTTCATAACGATCATCTCTACTCCTCCTCTCTCTTGGTGGTGATTCTTCTCTTCTACTTCTTCTTTTTGGAGAGTCTTCTCTTCTTTTGTAGGGTGTCGTACACTCATTGGAGTAGTGTCCGGTCTCCCACAATTGTAGCAATTTCGCTCTCGACTAGAAGATCTCTTGTCATTGTAAGACCTTGACTTGGAGCTTCTTTCTTTGCTTCTACTCTTGTAGAATTTGTTGAAGTTCTTCACCATTAAGCTCAATTCTTCATTGAAGGTGTGTTTCTCACTTGATGATGTGGGGGCTTCACTTGAGGCTTTGTAAGCACCACTTGACTTGTTGTGAAGTTCCTCCTTATCCTTAAGTGACATCTCATGAGCAACAATTCTTCCAATGACTTCCGTTGGCTTGAGATCTTTGTAGTTTGGCATCATTTGAATCAATGTGCACACGGTATCATACTTTCCATCCAACGCTCTTAAGATCTTCTTGATGATGAATCATGGGTCATCTCTTCACTCCCTAAGCCGCAATCTCATTTGTGATAAGTGCAAGCCTAGAGTACATTTCAGCGACACCTTCACCATCCTTCATTCTGAACTTGTCAAGCTGAATTTGGAGCACATCCAATTTGGATTCCTTGACGTATTCGGTACCTTCATGCATATCAAACAAAGTATCCCATATTTCCTTTGCATTCTCAAGACGGCTGATTTTGTTGAATTCTTCGGGGCACAATCCGTTGAAGATGATATCACAAGCTTGAGCGTTGTATTGCAACATCTTCAATTCTTCCACATTAGCTTCACGGTTCGGCTCTCTCCCATCAAAGAATTCACCTTGCAAGCCAATACGAATAATTGCCCAAGCAGGCGGGGTTATGTCCGAGAATATGCATTTTCATCTTATGCTTCCAACTAGCAAAATTAGTACCATCAAAGTAAGGACCTCTACGGTGATAATTTCCTCGCTAGACGCCATACTCTCCTAGGTTGTGAAACCAAGGCTATGACCACCAAAAGCTATGGAAATCAAAGCAAATGGAGACCAAGCTCTGATACCACTTCTAGGACCTTGAAGTATGTCTATAGGGGGGGTGATTAAACTACTTGACCAATTAAAAACTTAACCTTTTCCCAATTTTAGAGTTTTGCAGATTTTAGCTATCTTAGGACAAGTCAAGCAATCATCACACAATTCAAGCAAGCATGCAAAGAGTATATGAGCAGCGGAAATTAAAGCATGCAACTTGCAAGAAAGTAAAGGGAAGGGTTTGGAGGATCCAAATGCAATTGGAGACACAGATGTTTTTGGCGTGGTTCCGATAGGTTGTGCTATCGTACCTCCACGTTGATGGAGACTTCAACCCACATAGGGTAACGGTTGCGCGAGTCCACGGAGGGCTCCACCCACGAAGGGTCCACGAAGAAGCAACCTTGTCTATCCCACCATGGCCGTCGCCCACGAAGGACTTGCCTCACTAGCGGTAGATCTTCACGAAGTAGGCGATCTCCTTGCCCTTACAAACTCGTTGGTTCAACTCCACAATCTTGTGGAGGCTCCCAAGTGACACCTAGCCAATCTAGGAGACACCACTCTCCAAGAAGTAACAAATGGTGCGTTGATGATGAACTCCTTGCTCTTGTGGTTCAAATGATAGTCTCCCCAACACTCAACTCTCTCTCATGGGATTTGGATCTGGTAGAAAGAGGATTTGAGTGGAAAGAAACTTGAGAAGGCTAGAGATCAAGATTCATATGGTAGGAATGGAATATCTTGGCCTCAACACATGAGTAGGTGGTTCTCTCTCAGAAAAGGTAAGTTGGAAGTGTAGGTTTGTTCTGATGGCTCTCTCCACGAATGAAGAGGAGGTGGAGGGGTATATATAGCCTCCACACAAAATCTAACTGTTACACACAATTTACCAAACTCGGTGGGACCGATTCAACAGACTCGGTCGGACCGATTTTAGTAAACCAAGTGACCGTTAGGGTTTGATTGGGGATCGACTTGCATCTCGGTAGGACCCGATATGATTAGGGTTAGGGCATAACGTAATCTCGGTGAGACCGATTACACAAACTTCGGTGAGACCGATTTTGGTAATTAGCTAACCGGAGAGTTGGTCATATAAATTCGGTGGGACCGATTCGCTCTTTCGGTGAGACCGAAACGTTACGAAAGGGAAACAGAGAGTTTACATTGCAATCTCGGTGGGACCGATCCGCTCTTTCGGTGAGACCGAAAAGTTACGTAAAGGAAATAGAGAGATTACAATCCCATCTTGGTGAAACCGAGATCCCTATCGGTAGAACCGATTTGCCTAGGGTTTGTGGCAGTGGCTATGACATTTGAAATCGGTGGCGCCGAATAGGAAGAATCGGTGTGACCGATTTTGGCTATGGGTTTAGGTCATTTGTGGATGTGAGAAAGTAGCTGAGGGTTTTGGAGCATATCACTATTCACATGAAGCAAGAGGCTCATTAAGCAACACCTCATCCCTCCTTGATAGTATTGGCTTTTCCTATAGACTCAATGTGATCTTGGATCACTAAAATATAAAATGAAGAGTATTGAGTTTTTGAGCTTGAGCCAATCCTTTGTCATTAGCATTTTGAGGGATCCGCTTTCATCATCTACGCCATGACATTCATTGAGCTTTCCTGAAATGTTCATCTTGGAATAGCATTAGCTCAATGAGCTATATGTTGTTATGAATTACCAAAACCACCTAGGGATAGTTGCACTTTCATGTCTCTATGCAGAATCGAAGCAAATCCCGACAAGATCAAAGCAATCGAGCAGATTGAGGCACCGAAACGGGTCAAAGACGTCCGAAGGCTCGCCGGCTGCATTGCTGCCCTGAGTAGGTTCATCTCCAAATCTGCGGGTCCAGTAAAATGGACTCCAGAGGCAGAGGCAGCACTACAAGATTTGAAGAGGTACCTCTCCTCCAAGCCAATACTAGTCGCGCCTAAACCACGGGAGCCGCTGCTGCTGTACTTAGGAGCAACGAATCAAGTGGTCAGTGCTGCACTTGTGGTGCAGAGGGAACTTGAGGGAGAAGCAGCAGTTGCAGCAGAGCCATCGGATGGCGAGCCGGGGTCTTCCCCGATAGAGCCTGGCGCCGGCAAATCAGAACTCCCGGCAAGGCTCGGACCTGCCGAGGCAGAACCTGAGCGGATGGGCGAAGTGGGACAGAAGAAGAAGATGGTGCAGCACCCAGTGTATTTTGTCAGTTCCCTCTTGCAGGGGGCTAGGTCAAGATATTCTGGAATGCAGAAGCTGCTTTTTGGCCTTCTCATGGCCTCGAGAAAGCTGCGCCACTATTTCCAAGCACACGAGATCATCGTCGTCACTCGCCTCCCTTTGCTACGGATTTTGCACACTCCAGATCGCCAGGAGGATTGTGGAGTGAACCTTTGGAGCTGCCGAGCTTTGGCCTCAGGTTTGAAAGTACTTCAACGATCAATAGCCGAGCTTTGGCAGAGTTCATAGCGAAGTGGACCGCAACGCCCAACGAGGAGATCCAAGAGACCACCCTCCCCGGCAAGGAGACGAGCAGTGAGTGGATTATGTACTTTGACGGAGCTTTCTCACTCCAAGTTGCTGGTGCTGGCATGCTACTCGTCGCACCCACCGGAGAGCACCTCAAGTATGTAATCCAAATGCACTTCCCCCGGGAAAAATCAACAAACAATACAGCGGAGTACGAGGGATTGCTTGCCGGTCTCAGGATCGTGGCAGACCTCAGAATCAAGAAGCTCATCATTAGAGGTGATTCGCAACTCATTGTCAAGCAAGTCAACAAGGATTACCAGAGCCCGTTGATGGAGGCCTACGTGAATGAAGTGAGGAAGCTGGAAGAACGTTTCGACGGCCTATAGGCAGAACATGTTCCCCGAGCGGAGAACAACATTGCCGACAACCTGTCGAAACGCGCTGCCCTCAAGTTGCCTGTGGAACCAGGTACCTTTGTACTTCAGTTAATACAACCATCCGTAGAGCCACCAACAGGGCAGAACAAGCGAAGGAAGACAAGCCCCGGCAAGTACCTTCCCACTGAGCTCCCAGGAGCGGCCGACAAGGAGGTTGGCGGGTACCCCAAGCTTGCCGAGGGGCAACTACCTCCAACGGGGCCCCAGGCCCTGATCGTAGAGGTAGCTGCCCCTATGGCCGAAGATATGCCTTTGGTCCTTGCCGTCGAGCCCCAGGCTCTGGCATGGGCGCAGCCCACCATCCGTTTCCTACAAGCAGGAGAGCTCCCCGAGGAGCAGGAAGAAGCAGAGAAAGTAGCCCGTCGGTCCAACATGTACCAGTTTGTGGATGATAGCTCAGATGTATGAGGCCAAACGGAGTCGGGGCAAGTGCATTCCTCGAGAGGATGGACTAGATCTGTTGGCGTAGATACATGGAGGTATATGTGGCTCCCACATAGGGTCAAGGGCCCTTCTTAAGCAAGGCATTCCGGAAAGGTTTCTTCTAGCCCATAGCCCTCCAGGATGCAGCTGTGCCAGTAACCAAGTGTGAAGCGTGTCAGTTCCATTCGAAGAAGCTTCATCAACCAGCTTAAGCACTTCAAACAATCCCCCTCTCCTGGCCATTTTCGATCTGGGGGATCGACATACTGGGCCCCTTCCCCCGTGCTGTCAGGGGCTTTGAGTACTTGTACATCGCAATCGACAAGTTCACAAAGTGGCCCGAAGTGGAAGCAGTAAGGAAGGTGCTAGCACAGTCAGTCGTCAAGTTCTTCAAGGGGCTAGTTTGCCGCTTTGGTGTGCCGAACAGAGTCATCACCGACAACAACACACAGTTCACAAGCCGCACCTTCATGCAATACATCCAGGACCTCGGTAGCAAGGTCTGTTTTTCTTCAGTGGCACACCCACGGAGCAACGGCCAGGCGGAGAGGGCAAATGCTGAATCATCTGCGAGGCACGAGGACAAAGACTTTTGACGGGCTGCACAAGTGTGGAAGGCACTAGATTGATGAGTTGCCGGCAGTTCTTTGGTCAATCAGAACGACGCCAAATCGAGCCACCAGCCAGACACACTTTGCCCTGGTATATGGGGCAGAAGCAGTTCTCCCTACGGAACTCACATACGGGTCACCTCGAGTGCTCGCTTACGACAAGCTTGAGCAAGAGCAGTTGCAGTAAGATGACGTGACGCTCCTTGAGGAAGATCGTCTTCGAGCGGCTGTGCGAGCTGCATGCTACCAGCAGGCCTTGCGCCGCTACCATAGCCACAAGGTTCATGCCTGGAGTCTTGAGGAAGGCGACCTTGTTCTTCGGTGCGTTCAGTCGGCCAAGAATTCCAACAAGTTGACGCCTTGAAGCGGAAGGCCCTTATCGGGTTATACGAGTCACTGAACTGGCGCAGTCCGCTGGAGACCGAAGATGGTATCCCGGTGAGAAACTCCGAACATCGAACATCTTCATAAGTTTTACCCATGAGGCGAAGTTGCCGGGCCTCCCGGCAAGCCACCTTTTGTACAAGCCTTGCCGACCAGGCATGTAACCCTTTGTACAAAGCCAGGTGCAGACCCTGAGCATAAATAAATGAAGCATTGGCGCCCTAAGTTTTAGCATGCATGCTAGGTTAAGTCTCTCTTTGGTAGGGTTGATAGTGCCCGGCGGCAACTAACCCCTAGCATAGAGGTCGGGTGTGTGTCCTTCCATCCTTTCCAGTCTTTTCTTTGGTTCGTAGGCTGCACAGGCGTTTCTGTTAAGCCTTTTAAGGGCAGAGAGATGGATCGACATCCCCGACCCCGGCAAGCCATTGCCGGGGGGCTAAAGATTCAAGCACCCAACCACGGCAAGCCAAGGTTGCCGGGGGCTGCAGATCCAGATAAGTCCCTTATCCCCTGTTATGCATTCCCGTATGGAATTGGAACGTATGAAGCCTCGTTTATTCCTGGGCCACCATGCTCCCCATTTCCTATGCCCAAGAACTATTCCCTGGGCCGGAACTTGGTTGTAGTTGCGGTGATAAGGAAGCAAACGAAGGGCCTAACCCTACTTTGCCCCTGCCCCCGCCGAGAGCGTGAGTATGGTCGTGAATGAAGTGAGGGGACGGCAAGGCCTGTTGCCGGGCGACAATGTTTATTTTAAAAATAACAAGGATACATTCCTTGGCATGGGCCTCGCTCACGCACAAAGAACCCGACAAGCACCCTTTTTCATTAATACGATCCAAACAGGTACAGTTCGTACGGAATGCAAACATGAACAAGTGCATTACAAGGTTTAAATCTAACAAGATCCCGCAGGCTTAAAAAATAAAAAAAGATAAGTGCCCCGTGATCCCCGTTCTTGCCCCTTTCCTCCCAGGTGCGGCAGGTGAAGGCAAAAAGGAGGCGACGGGGAACGCGCCGATGGAGAGCTTGACGAGGAAGACCCTCGGCAGGGCGCGTGGCCGAGGGAGGAGGGCGGCGCGGTCAGTCGGTGTCCTCCCGCTTGACGCCCTCGTCGTCGCTGTCGCTGTCCTCCTCGTCACTCCCGCTTAAGGAGGAGTCTTCATCATCGGAGGAGCTCTCCACGCAACACCTTAGGCGAGTTCCCAAGTGCCCAAAGACCTTGACGGAGAGCAGGCCGTTCTCCATTAATTTGAAGTGGAGAACGAGCCCCTCCGACAGGCTGTGGGCACGAGTGAAGGTCTTCCATCCACGACGAAGATACATGACGTGAGGGGCGGGGAAGTTGACATCGACCCGCATGCTGCCATTCCCGCAGCCCCTCATATGGAACCTCGAAGCCTGTGGCGGGTCAAGCTAAATCTCCCGAGCGAACGGAGTAGGGAGATGAAGTTGACGGTGCACTGGCCGGTGCAGCCTGATGACGAACTCACGAGGCTGGTCTCCGACGTGGCCCTCCATTGGGGGAGATGCCGCTGGCGGAGGCGAGGCCTGTGCACCGACCCGTCCTCCTCCTCCCCGAGCGCCACGGCGGCCTCGGCCTCGCCCCTCCCCCTTCCTCTCACGGCCAGCTCTGCCGCCATGAGCTCTTGGGAAGGAGGGGCGCGCTGTCGAGCAGGGGCCCTCGTCGCCGCCATCGGAGTGCCGGCACGCCTCTCGCCATAACAGAAGAAGGGAAGGAGCCAAGGTGGAAGGAGATGAATGATGAAAGATTGAGGGGCGCCATCCCCCTCCCCTTCTTATAAAGGGGCAGGGCCGGGGCTCGGCCGCCCCACTTAACAAATCCAGCCACCGGGGGCGCAGGGAATCGAGACCGACCCGCTGCTCCAATCAGCGACGACCCGATTCCCCGCCTCGTCATTTAAGGCACGTGCCCCCGGCGTCCACCGCCTACCATCTTCGAGGCATGGGGACACGTGGCGAGCAAGCTGAAATCGAGGAGACAAGTGAGGCGACCGTTTTCCACCCCGTGATCATGGGGCACGGGCACCTTGAAGGCCACGACTTGAGTCCACTTAGTAAATGAGTCGCGCCCCTGCGATTTCCTCTTTTTATGGGGAAGGCGCGAGCCGCCTCGTTACTATGATGTGACGCATGAGGGCAGCAACCGCCCCACGCATGACCCCCACGTCGCGCATTCAATGCGGGTCGTGGGAAAGCGCAGCCGAGCCGTGGAGTTATCGCGGTAAAACTACGCAGCATGCGCACCAGCACCGCTCTGAGCTCGCCCAATAACGCCCACGCTTATATGTGGCCCAGGCCGGGGCTCTCGGTGCACAAAAGTAGGGGTCCCTTTGCACCCCTTTACTTGTGCACGGGCAACAGAGTCAAGAAGCCCCAGCCACGCTTGGCGGGCAGAGGAAGCAAAGACACAAGACGACTAGACAAACGCCAAGCCGGGAACACAAAGAGCGGGAGGGTGAGGTGGACTCCCCCGGCGAGGCCCTTGCCGGGATGGCCTCCGCAGCCCTGGCAAGAGCCTTGCTGGGGCAACTTGCCCAACGCCAGCAAGGCTGCCACCCTTGATCCTGAGGGTTCCGACGCCCTCAACCACATTGGAACCAAAGCTCGGGAGGCGCCTCCGTGGTGGCATTCAGATCTTTGTGAAGACCAAGAACGTCTTGAGATCAAGATAAGAATCAAGATCGGAGATCCTTGGTGAGATCCTTGTCGAGGATACCCACGAAGCCCCAGAAGACCCTTGCCGGGACGCCCACGATGCATGGCAAGACCCTTCTTTGAGGCCCCGGCAAGACTCTTGCCAAATACATCCGCGGGGCCGCAGCCAGGCCCACATCTGCCAAGATTCCACCACAGTTCCCATGCAGCTGCCAGCCCACCAACTAGGCGAGCACCTGTGTGGCGATGCGGCCTCTAGACCAACTCAGCAAGCACCTGCGTGGTGTCATGCAGATCTTCGTGAAGGCTCTGCCACCGCACCAGCTCAGCAGGTAGCCAGCCGGCGTGGCACTACCCGCCTCGCCAGTTCGGACTCGCGTCGAAGCCAGGCGAGGCAGCGACATCTGGGACGAGCTTCCTTGCCGTCCCCGATAAAGCAAGAGGGGCACGTCGGCAGCGCATTAAATGCATTTGTCCTACGGTGCCAGAGGTTAGACTCGACCACTATATAGCTTTCCACCTCCTGTGGTGCCTTGTGGCAGCCTTTGTCTATAAAAAGGAGGCCCATGCGTCTTGGGAGAGGATTCAGACTTTTTGGACCCAGCACACCTTGTAGCTAGTCCAAGAACACCAGATAAACAGAAACCAGCAGGAGTAGGGTATTATGCATGACTTGAAGCCCAAACCTGGATAATTCCTCCCCCGCGTTGATCTCTCAATCCCGCTCTTTCCACAGCCCCGCGCCCGCCAACCGTAGCAAAAGGGATTCCTCGTGATCCCGTAGGTGTCGTTTCCCCCGACACGTAGTCCCCAGGATATAATTTACTACTTCTCTGAAAAATATTTCCTTGTTCATAAGAAACAAGCTACTTTAAAGGAAATATTTAGCTTTGTGCACATTGAAGAAGAGAGTCTCCCACAAGCTTCGGGGAGGCTTCTCCAATTACTTAATGCTTTGCATGATCACCCTCTCAAGAAAAATGAAATACTTGATATCTTTTATAATGGACTAACCAATGCTTCTAGAGACGACCTAGATAGTTGTGCTAGTTGTGTTTTCAAGGAAAGAGCTGTTGAGCAATCTAAATTTCTATTGAATAATATATTGATTAATGATAATGATTGGACACTTCCTGAACCAACTCCTAAGCCAGCTCCGAACAAAAGGGGTATTCTATTTCTCAGTCCTGAAGATATGCAAGAGGCAAAGAAATCTATGAAAGAAAAAGGAATTAAAGCTGAAGATGTTAATAATTTACCGCCTATTGAAGAAATGCATGGTCTTGATAACCCGACACAGGTAGTAGAGGTAAATTCTCTCTATAGATTTGATGAAGGTGATATTCCTCATAATAAGTCTGCTAGTCAATGATGTCTACTACGCAACTTTATTCTTGTAGACTCGTGTTGGGCCTCCAAGCACAGAGTTTTGTAGGACAAAGAGCAATTTTCCCTCAAGTGGATGACCTAAGGTTTATCAATCCGTGGGAGGTGTAGGATGAAGATGGTCTCTCTCAAACAACCTCGCAACCAAATACAAGAAATCTCTTGTGTCCCCAACACACCCAATACAATGGCAAATTGTATAGGTGCACTAGTTCACGAAGAGATGGTGATAAAAGTGTAATATGGATGGTACAAATATATTTTTATAATCTAAATAAATAAAAAGAGCAAGGTAGCAAATAGTAAATCCAAGAGAAAAGCGGTATTGCAATGCTTAAAAATGAGGCCTAGAGTCCATACTTTCGCTTAGTGCAACCTCTCAACAATGCTAACATAGTTGGATCATATGATTATCCCTCAAAGTGCAATAAAGAATCACTCCCGAGTTCCTATTAGCGGAGAACAAAAGATAGGAATTGTTTGTAGGGCACGAAACTACCTCAAAGCTATTCTTTTCGTTTGATCTATTCAAGAGTTCATACTAAAATAACACAAAGCTATTTTTTCCGTTCGATCTATCCTAGAGTTCATACTAGAATAACACCAAAGCAAATTCATATTCATAATACTCAATCCACACAAAGAACTATAAAGAGACCCCAAAGTTTCCGTCGGAGAAAAACATGCATCAACCCCTATGCATAGAGTACCCCAATATCACCGCGGGAATCCGTGAGTTGAATGCTATAACACATATCAAGTGAATCAATAGGATACCTCATTGTCACCTCAAGTATTCATATTAAGACATATATCATGTGCTCTCATCGCTGAATATTCAATCCGACAAGACAAAACTTTGAAGGGTAAAGATTCAATTCATCATAACAAGAATATAGAGGGGAGAAACATCATATGATCCGACTATATTAACAAAGCCCAAGATGTAGATCACGAGAGAGAGAGAGAGAGATCAAACACATAGCTACTGGTACAAACCCTCAACCTCGAGGGTGGACTACTCCCTCCTCATTGTGGTGCCCGTGGGGATGATGAAGATGGCCACCGGTGATGATTCCCCCTCCGGCAAGGTGCCGGAATGGGGTCTAGATTGGTTTTCGGTGGCTACAGAGCCTTGCGGCGACGGAACTTCTGATCTATGGTAACCCCGATGGGTTTCAGAATATTTGGGAATTTATAGTGCAAAGAGGGGGTGCGGGAGGCCACCGAGGTGGGCACAACCCAGCTGGGTGTGCCTGGGGGGGCCTGGGGCGCCCTGGTGGGTTGTGCCCCCCTTGGGGCACCCCCAGGTGCAGCTCTGGCCCATTGGGTTCCTTCTGGTCCATAAAAAATCTCCGTGGAGTTTCGTTGCGTTTGGACTCCGTTTGGTATTGATTTCCTACGATGTAAAAAAACAAGCGAAAAACAACAACTGGTACTGGGCACTGGGTCAATAGGTTAGTCCCAAAAAATGATATAAAGTTGCTATAAAATAATTGTAAAACATCCAAGAAAGATAAAATAACAGCATGAATACTTCATAAATTATAGATACGTTGGAGACGTATCAACATCCCCAAGCTTAATTCCTTCTCGTCCTCAAGTAGGTAAATGATAAAAGAAATAATTTATGAAGTGTGAATGCTAGAAAAGTGCACAAGTTTGATCAATGACAATTTCAATCACTATTCCTAGGATCATAATAGCAATTCTTTCTTATGAAACTTCTCATGTCATAATGGCAACCAATTCACATGTTAAGGTTCAAACAATGAACTCTCTTGAAACTCAACGTACCTATGTTCTTAGTCGCCAAGCAATTGCAATTCAATTTATTCAACAGAGTCTAAGTAAGAGCTCCACATACTCAACCATCATATAGTCTTCTATGATTGCTAACACTCACCACATACACATGAGCAAAACGTTTCAACCGGACACATAGAAAGATAGGGGCTTATTGTTTTGCCACCCAACATATTCACCTCAAGGGTGATGTCAACAATAATAACTCATGCTACCCATATTCAACCGGACATATGTGCCTAGATCTTTCCTCACCACATGATGCTCGCCAAAAGGGAAAAATAAAAAGGAATAGAGAGAATAACTTTGACTCTTGCATGAAAGTAAATACATAAAAGTAAAAGATAGGCCCTTCGCAGAGGGAAGTAGGGATGTGTAGAGGTGCTAGAGCTCAAAGCAAAAATTGAGAGATATAAACATTTTGAGAGGTATACTTTTCCCACCAACAAAACGACTTAGAGCTCCCAACACTTTCCATGCTAGATATATCATAGGCGGTTCCCAAACAAAAAATAAAGTTTATTCCTTTTTCCACCATACTTTCACTTTCCATGGCTAGCTGTATCCACGGGTGCCCTCCATACCAACACTTCCCAAGGAATTTATTATTTGACAACATAAAGTAAATTCATTTTTGCATTTCGGGACTGGGCATCCCTAAAATCTTTGCCTTACTCTCGTGCAATGACAAGTGAATAAACACTCATCGTGAGAATAACACATCTAGCATGGAAAATATTAGCCACCCCTCACCGCCTCATGCTGAAGCATTTAGCACACAAAAGAGAAATTTATTTTTGAAAATTAGAGATGGCACATACAAATTTTCTTAGAACAGCATGGAAATACCGCATATAGGTAGGTATGATGGACTCTTGGAAATAAGATTTGGGTTTAAGGGTTTTTGGATGCACAAGTAGTATCTCTACTTGGTGCGGAATTTTTGGATAGCAAAGATGGGGGGCAAGCACCACATGTTAAAGGATCTATGACAATATGACTTCTATGTGAATATGAGCAAACATAAATCATTATGTTGTCTTCCTTTTCCAACGTCAACAATTTTGGCATATAATATTTTGATGGGGGCTCACAATCACAAAAGATTTCCTAGATAGTGTATTTGCCTATGAAAGTTCTCTTCCTTATACTAATTGTTGGTGAATTGCTTGTATGACCAATATTGTGATTGTCAAGCCTCAAAATATTTCACTTTCTAAACCCAATGTGAAGCTACCACTAGGCATGATATGATTTCAACTTTATGACATTCAATTTATTCAACAATTTACTCATAGGATAAAAGTGAAGCACAAGAGTAAATGACATACTACTCCAAAAAGATATAAGTGAAGATCAAACGAGTAGTTAAGTAAATAGGTGGCTATTTGAGGACTCTCACTTTTTATTTAAAAACTTTTAGATCTAAGTATTTTATTAAAACAACAAGCAAAATAAAATAAAATGACATTTCAAGAATAGCACACATCATGTGAAGAAGCAAAAACTTAGGCTCAACCGATACTAACCAATAATTGTTGAAGAGGAAAGGTGGGATGCCAACCGGGGCATCCCCAAGCTTAGATGCTTGAGACTTCTTGAAATATTATCTTGGGGTTCCTTGGGCATCCCCAAGCTTGAGATTTTTTGTCTCCTTAATTCCTCTCATATCACGGTTTCCTAAATCTCAAAAGCATCATTCACACAAAACTCAACAAGAACTCGTGAGATAAGTTAGTATAAACTAATGCAAAAACCTTATCAAACTCTACTGTAGCAAATCACTAAAATTATTATTCAGCATTGCATACTAAATGCCTCTGCATATTTAATACTCCTATCCTCAAATAGAATCATTAAACAAGCAAACATATGCAAACAATGCAAACATAACAACAATCTGCCAAAAAGCGATGCAAATCTGTAAAGAATGCAAGAGTATCAATACTTATTCAACTCCAAACATTATGAAATTCTACCACACTGTATAAAATTTATCAGAGCTTAATTTGCAATAAGTTTCAACATTTTATCACATTCTGACTTTTCTAGGGAATTTTTGCAACATTGATAAACTTTACGCTTTGAAACAAAGAACATGTAGACTTGTAAAATAAGCATGGCAAAGGCTATCAATGCCACTTTTATTGAAATAAAAGCTGCAAAACTTTATTCTAAATAACAGCAATAAAATCCTAACAAAATAAATTGACGCTCCAAGAAAAACACATATCATGTGACGAACAAAAACATGGCTCCAAGTGAGGTTACCGATAATGTTGAAGACGAAAGAGGGGATGCCTTCTAGGGCATCCCCAAGCTTAGTCGCTTGGATATTCCTTCAATATTTCCTTGGGGATTCCTTAGGCATCCCCAAACTTAGGTTCTTGTCACTCCTTATTCTCCTCATATCGATATCTCACCCAGAACTTGAAAACTTCAATCACACAAAACTTAACAAAACTTCATGAGATAGGTTAGTATGATAAAGAGCAAACCATTTCACTTTGGTACTGTCAAAGACAAGATTCATAATTGTTTCCACACAATGCCTACTGTAGCATATAATTTCTACAATTTATATTGAGCAATATAAGCCATAGAAACTGGAAAACAAGCAAACTATGCATTGAAACAGAATCTGTCAAAAACAGAACAGTCTATAGTAATCTGTACTCAAACCATACTTCTGCTACTCCAAAAATTATGAAAAAAATTGGACCACGTGAGCAATTTGTATATTAAACTCTGCAAAAAGAATCAACTCAAAAGTACTCTTCTGTTAAACATGAGACTTGTTTTCGTGAGTGCAAAAGTTTCTATTTTTCAGCAGGGTCAACTCAACTATCACCCAACATGATCCCAAAGGCTTTACTTGGCACTTTATTGAAACAAAAGCAATAAAACATGATTACTACAGTAGCTTAATCATGTTAACACATAAAAACAGCAGGTACAAGTGTTGGGTTGTCTCCCAACAAGTGCTTTTCTTTAATGCCTTTTAGCTAGGCATGATGATTCAATGATGCTCACATAAAAGATAAGAATTGAAACACAAAGAGAACATCATGCATCATAAGTTCATCTCTCATAATAATTTTCAGTAGCATCATGAATAGATTCATGAATATAACCATTACATAAAGCATTCTTTTCATGATCCCCAAGCATAGAAAATTTATTACTCTCCACATAAGCAATTTTATTCTCATTCACAATAGTATGAGTATC
Organism: Aegilops bicornis; assembly: GCA_021605145.1. Lineage (NCBI taxonomy): Eukaryota > Viridiplantae > Streptophyta > Magnoliopsida > Poales > Poaceae > Aegilops > Aegilops bicornis. Next base: position 572,183,219 of record CM038670.1, on the reverse strand, counting down.
ATACGGAACTTGAATACTAAAAATTGTTCCCACATTAAGAGAGTAATGTTCAGTAAAAGGATATTCAAAATTATGACAATAATTATCACTACTTTTTATAACATAAGTATCATCACCATAATCATCATAAGTAGGAGGCATGCAATCATCATAGCAAATTTGATCATTCAAAGTAAGGGGACTAAAAAGATCATCTTCATTAAGCATATCCTCCCCAAGCTTGGGATAATCATTAATTGCATCAAATAAATTATCAAACATGTCATATTCATCAAACATAGCATCTCCAAGCTTGTGGCTTGGCATATCATAAGCATAATCACTCTCATCATTAATAGTATGAATAGCACCAATGGTATAAAAATTGCTATCATCATAATTTCCCAAGTTGGTGCAAAAATATTTCCAAGATTATAAGAAGTATCATTCTCTTCCCAATCATAATCATCACAACAAGCAATGGGCAAAACAAAATCATCATCAATAGTGCCCTCGAACATTGTGCCATAAGGCATAGAAGCAATATCATCATCAAGTGCATCATCCTCCACAATTATTTTTGATTCATTTTCATGAGCCACAACAATAATAGGAGCAACACTATTTGGGAGAGATACCTTTTTACCTCTATTCTTTCTTCTTATTTTCTTCTTCACCACACCATGTGTGGGTTTAATTAATTTCTTCAAGATTCTTGTTGAAGAGATTGATTGGATAGGAAGCTCCTCCTTGTTACCTGATTGATACTAGGAGGGTATTGGGAAATATTTTCCCTTTCATTAGTACTCTCTTCATATTCCATTTGTTCTCTTGTCTTTAGGTAGTTGGCAGTATAAGGATTGTCAATGCAATTTATCGCACAAAACATATAAATTTCCTCTAGATCAAAATCAAGAAATCTCTTGAGATTAATTTTTGGAATATCCTTAGTTATACGTTTCATTTCTTCATACCCCAAGAGAAGAATAAGCTCTTTATGATGCTCAAGGGTAATCAAGTTATCACAATTTTTGGACACTATTTGATCATGAAAGAATCTGCATTGAAGATTTAAATGACCATGTTCATTGCAAAGTTCACAAGGATGACAGAAAAAATTAAATCTTTCAGCACAATCATCTACCCTCTCTTGCAAACTTTTCTTTTCTAAATATTTATGCTTCTTACAAAATCTATCTTCCCTTTCAGGTGTGCAAAGGCACTCCCAATTCATTCCGCAAAAAGTGACATGCTTATAAGAAACATTTTTGTCATGACTAGTGCAATCATCATTAGCATTTTGGATATTCAAAGAATTCATACTAACAACATTGAAATCATGCTCATCATTTGAATATTTTGTGCCAAGCATTTTATTGACTTCTTCTTCTAACAATTGAGCACAATTTTCCGCTGCATCATTTTCAAGAAAGATATTATAAAGATGATCAATAATATGATGCAACCTCAATTCCATTTTTTTGTAGTTTTCTTTTATAAACCAAACTAGTGATAAAAAAGAAACTAAAAGATTCAATTGCAAGATCTAAAGATATACCTTCAAGCACTCACCTCCCCGCAATGGCGCCTAAAAGAGCCGGATGTCTACTAAGCATATTTATTCTTGTAGACTCGTGTTGGGCCTCCAAGCGTAGATTTTTGTAGGACAATAGCAATTTTCCCTCAAGTGGATGACCTAAGGTTTATCAATGCATGGGAGGCGTAGGATGAAGATGGTCTCTCTCAAACAACCCTGCAACCAAATACAAGAAATCTCTTGTGTCCCCAACACACCCAATACAATGGAAAATTGTATAGGAGCACTAGTTCGGCGAAGAGATGGTGATAAAAGTGTAATATGGATGGTAGAAACATATTTTTATAATGTGAACAAATAAAACCAGCAAGGTAGCAAATAGTAAACGGGCACAAAAATGGTATTGCAATGCTTAAAAATGAGGCCTAGGGTCCGTACTTTCGCTAGTGCAACCTCTCAACAATGCTAACATAGTTGGATCATATGATTATCCCTCAAAGTGCAATAAAGAATCACTCCCGAGTTCCTATTAGCAGAGAACAAAAGATAGGAATTGTTTGTAGGGCACGAAACTACCTCAAAGCTATTCTTTCCATTCGATCTATTCAAGAGTTTGTACTAAAATAACATAAAGCTATTTTTCCGTTCGATCTATCCTAGAGTTCGTACTAGAATAACACCAAAGCAAATTCATATTCATAATACTCAATCCACACAAAGAACTATAAAGAGACCCCAAAGTTTCCGGTGGAGAAAAACGTGCATCAACCCCTATGCATAGATTACCCCAATATCACCGCGGGAATCCGCGAGTTGAATGCCATAACACATATCAAGTGAATCAATAGGATACCTTATTGTCACCTCAAGTATTCATATTGCAAGACATATATCATGTGTTCTCATCTCTGAATATTCAATCCAACAAGAAAAAACTTTGAAGGGTAAAGATTCAATTCATCATAACAAGAATATAGATGGGAGAAACATCATATGATCCGACTATATTAACAAAGCCTATGATGTAGATCACGAGAGAGAGAGAGAGATCAAACACATAGCTACTGGTACAAACCCTCAACCTCGAGGGTGGACTACTCCCTCCTCATTGTGGTGGCCGCCGGGATGATGAAGATGGCCACCAGTGATGATTCCCCCTCCGGCAGGGTGCCGGAACGGGGTCTAGATTGGTTTTCGGTGGCTACAGAGCCTTGCGGTGGTGGAACTTCTGATCTAGGGTAACCCCGATGGGTTTCAGAATATTTGAGAATTTATAGTGCAAAGAGGGGGTGCGGGAGGCCACCAAGGTGGGCACAACCCACCAAGGCGGCTTGGGGGCCTCGGCACGCCTGGTGGGTTGTGCCTCTCGAGCACCCCAGTGCAGCTCGGCCCATTGGGTTCCTTCTGGTACATAAAAATCTCCTTGGAGTTTCGTTTGCGTTTGGACTCCGTTTGGTATTGATTTCCTGCGACATAAAAAACAAGAAAAAAACAACAACTGGCACTGGGCACTGGGTCAATAGGTTAGTCCCAAAAATGATATAAAGTTGCTATAAAATAATTGTAAAACATTCAAGAATGATAAAATAACAGGATGAATACTTCATAAATTATAGATACGTTGGAGATGTATCAGTCAATGCTTGGATGAGTTTGATAATTTCATTGTTAAACAAGAGAACTTCAATGCTTATGTTATTAGACAATTGAAACGTAATGCTCACATGCTTGACTGCTTGGGTGATTATATGAGTAGAACTGTTAATGATCTTGATCTTATTAGTGAACACGCTTCCATGGTTACAACGAAACTAGAACAAGTACTTAAGGTACATGATGATTTGCTTAATGAGTTGAATAGTAAGAACAATGATAATGTTGTTAGGGTTATGACTAGAGGTGGTAAGATGACCCAGGAACCTTTGTATCTTGAGGGCCACCCTAAGACAGTTGAGCAAGATTCTCAGAGAACTAATACTGATGCACATAGTCCTTCTAATAAAAAGCAAAAGAAAACTGATAGGACTTTGCATGCTTTTAGTGAACCTGTTATAGACACACCTGAGAGTCCCAATGATATTTCTATTTCTGATGCTGAGACACAATCTAGTGATGAACATGAACCTAGTGATAATGTTCATAATGATGTTCATGTTGATGCTCAACCTAGTAATGATAATGATGTAGAGATTGAACCTGTTGTTGATCTTGATAACCCACAATGAAAGAATCAAAGTTATGATAAGAGACTTTGTTGCTAGGAAACATGGTAAAGAAAGAGAACCATGCATCATAAACCTATTCCCTTTCCTCCTAAACCATCCAAGAAAAAGGATAATGAGGATTTTGAGCGCTTTGCTGAAATGATTAGACCTATCTTTTTGCGTATGCGTTTGACTGATGTGCTGAAAATGTCTCCTTACGCTAAGTATATGAAAGATATTGTTACAAATAAAAGAAAGACACCGGAGGCTGAAATTTCCACCATGCTTGCTAATTATACTTTTAAGGGTGGAATACCAAAGAAACTTGGAGATCCAAGAGTAACAACTATACCATGCTCCATTAAAAGAAACTATGTTAAAACTGCTTTATGTGATCTTGGAGCTTGTGTTAGTGTTATGCCTTTCTCTTTATATCATAGACTTGAATTGAATAAGTTGACACGTACTGAAATCTATTTGCAGTTGGCTGATAAATCAACTACTATACCCATCGGTATTTGTGAGGATGTGCCTGTTGTGGTTGCAAACGTTACTATCTTAATGGACTTTGTTATTCTTGATATTCGAGGGATGACAGTATGTCGATCATCCTTGGTAGACCCTTTTTGAACTGCAGGGGCTGTTATTGATTGCAACAAAGGCAATATCACTTTTCATGTTAATGGTAATGAGCATATGGTACACTTTCCGAAGAAACAACCTCAAGTTCATAGTATCAATTCTATTGGAAAAATTTCAACTATTACTATTGGAGGTTTTGAATTCCCTCTTCCCACTATCAAAAAGAAATATGATATTCTTATTGTTTAGGACATGAATATCCCCGTTGAGGTAACCTAGTGTTATTCGAAAGTTCTCTGGTTTCATGTCATTCAGAAGAAGTTTGTTAATAAGACTTGATCAACCTTGTTAATGGATTCCTTTTGATGAGCATGAGATGGATGAATTTAGAAAGCACAACTCTTTGTACCTACTTTTTAATTTATGTTATTTAGATTAAATAAAGCAAAAATAGTTTTTTGTCTGTTTTTTGAATTATCTGTGCAATAAAAAATGACCCGAAAATAAAAGTTCTCCAAATGCCTTGAAAATTCAGTATGATTTTTTCTGGCACTGAACATGCACCAGGGGATGCACCAGTGAACCACAAGGGTGGAGGGCGCGCCCAACCCCCCTGGGCGCGCCCCCTGGCTTGTGGGTCCCATGTAGGTCCCCCTCACCTATTCTAGCACCCATCCACTTTGTCTTCCTCCAGAAAAAATCATCGCATTGCTGAAACCCGTGTTCTAGCTCATCTTGCTGCCATTTTCAATCTCCGTATGCAAAGCTCCATTTGCAAAACCGTTTTGGAGAATTGTTCTTCAGTATGTGACTCCTCCAATGGTCCAATTAGTTTTATTCCAGTGCTTTATTTATTGCAAATTTTTGCTTCTGTGGTGACCTTGTTCTTGAGCTTGCATGTCAAATTTATATGGTCCAAAGTAGTTTTGATAAATGATATAGCCTCTAGACACTTGTAGGAGTAGTTGCTATTAATTTTGTTGAGTTTGGTCACTTTTATTTTGAGTCACTAAAAATTTCAGAAATTTTTCAGAGGAAGAAAAATTTTCAGGAAAATATACCAAGGTGGCTCCTCGAGGAAGCAAGTACCTCATCATGCCCGCGGACATTTATGCATACTGGGAGCGGACGCGATCCCCAGTTCACGAGCCAGAACCATCACCCGATCCGTATCAGGACCCATTTATCAGTGGGAGCTGCAGGATCTCGCTAACCAGTGGAACCCCCAGGATCCTCCTCAGTACACCGGAGAGGTCTACTTTGACCCATGGGCTTAGACCAACTTAGGCCAAAAGCCTAAGCTTGGTGGAGTACCTATTTCTCACCGACATTACATTCATGTTCACACACTTATTCCAGCTGTCGGTGTTCATACATTTTCATTGTATTATCCATGCTAGTTTATTTTCTTTTTCCCGCTTTCTTCTTGTTGTTTGAAAAACTTTGAAGTAAATCCAAAAAAATAGTTGTAGCGTCTGTTTAGTTTAATTTCCATGTTTATTTAGTACTAGTATTAAAGAAAATCCAAAAAGATTTCTCGTTCTTCTTTCGCTTGTTGGGAGCTTTCCCGTGTAAATAGTTTTTCTCGTTCTTGTTTTACGTTCTATAGAAAAACAAAAACTCCAAAAACATTTCATTGTGTTTCTTCGAAATTATTTTCTTTTATTTGGGGGTCGAGAGGAGAAGACCATGCTGAAAATGTTGAGTGGCTCTCAAATGAATTATTGTTGAGCTAACAAGAGAACCCATATTACCTTGTCTTCTCCTTTGAAATAAATGTGTGCAGATTCCAGCTTAGTCCAATGCACGTGCACTATTATTATTATTCATATCGTTTGGTCATGCAAGTGAAGGGAAATAATGACAATATATGATCAAATGATTGAGATGAGGAAATCTGGTATGAACTCGACCTATCTTGTTTTTGTAAATATGATTAGTTCATCGTTCTTGATTCAACCATTATGAATGAAACATGTTTTCAATGACAATTAGACATTATAGTTACTCATGCCATGCTTAATTAGCTAGGAGTTTATACTGGTTTACCTTGCGTGCCAACATGTTTTTAAAATGGTTGTGATGTAGTATGATAGGATGGTATCCTCCTTTAAATGATTCGAGTGGCTTGACTTGGCACATGTTCACGCATGTAGTTGAAACAAAATCAACATAGCCTCTACGATATTTATGTTCATGGTGATTTATATCCTACTCATGCTTGCACTCAATGTTGGTTAATCTCAATGCATGTTTATGACTGTTGTCGCTCTCTAGTTGGTCACTCCTCAATCTTTTGCTAGCGGGAATACTGCTTGTGCATCCATTTCCATAAACCCAAAGTTGTTCCATATGAGTCCACCATACCTACCTATATGCGGTATTTACCTGCCGTTCCAAGTAAATTTGCATGTGCCAAACTCTAAACCTTCAAATAATAATCTGTTTTGTATGCTCGAATTGCTCATGTGGTGACTGGGGGCTGTCATTATCTTCCATGCTAGGTGGGTTATTCTTACGATGAGTGGACTCAGCTCATCATTCACGAGAAAATGGATGGTAACCGGGATGCCCAGTTCCATGTTCAAATCAAATTAAAATGTAATTGCAAATGAAACTCCCCCAGGATTGTTGTTAGTTGGACGATACCCGTTGTTTCGGGCCAGCCGTGGATTGTGCTTGTTGGTGGTGGGGGAGTATAAACTTTACCATTCTGTTTGGGAACCGCCTATAATGTATCTAGTATGGAAGATACCAAGATCTCTTGTTGTTATGTTGACAATGAAAGCATACCGCTCAAAATATTATTCATATCTGTTTCAAAATCTCGAGCTCTGGCAACTCTGCAAATCCCTGCTTCCTTCTGTCAAGGGCCTATCTATTTACTTTTATTGCTGAGTCATCATCCTCTTGTAAAAAGCACCAGTTAGAGAGCACCACTGTCATTTGTATGCATTGCTATTAATTTATATTGAGTATGACTGTGACTAGATCTCTTTTACCATGAATTACAATGTCTAGTCAGTCCTTGATCTTCAGGGTGCTCTGCATTTATGTTTTGCGGTCTCAGAAAGGGCTAGCGACATACCATCTTGTTATATAATATCATGATTGTTTTGAAAAAGTGTTGCCATCCAAGATTTATTATTATTGCTCGCTAGTTGACTATGCCATTGATATGAGTAAATGTGAAACCTAAATGTTATTGTAAATATGGCTAGTTCATAATCTTTGCTGAAAACCTGAATGCTGGCTTTACATATTTGCAACAACAAGATCAAACAGAGTTTGTAAAAGTTTTTCTTTATCACTTTCAGTTTGTCAGCTGAATTGCTTGAGGACAAGCAATGGGTTAAGCTTGGGGGAGTTGATACATCTCCATCGTATCTACTTTTCCAAACTCTTTTGCCCTTGTTTTGGACTCTAATTTGCATGATTTGAATGGAACTAACCCGGACTGACGCTGTTTTCAGCAGAATTGCCATGGTGTTATTTTTGTGCAGAAATAGAAGTTCTCGGAATGACCTGAAACTTCACGGAGAATATTTTTGGAATAAATAAAAAATATTGGCGAAAGAATCAACCAGAGGGGACCCACCACCTGTCCACAAGGGTGGGGGCGCACCCTACCCCCTGGGCGCGCTCCCTGTCTTGTGGGTCCCCTGGACCTCCACGACCTTAACTCTGACTCCATATATTCATGTTCGGGGAGGAAAAAATCAGAGAGAAGGATTCATCATGTTTTACGATACGGAGCCGCCACCACCTTGCTACCTCTTGAGCTTGCGTTGGATTTCCTTGAAGAGGAAAGGTGATGCATCATAGTAGCGTAAGTATTTCCCTCAGCTTTTGAGAACCAAGGTATCAATCCAGTAGGAGGCTACGCGCGAGTCCCTCGTACCTACACAAAGCAAATAACTCCTCGCAACCAACGCGAATAGGGGTTGTCAATCCCTTCACGATCACTTACGAGAGTGAGATCTGATAGATATGATAGATAATATTTTTGGTATTTTTGGTATAAAGATGCAAAGTAAAATAAAAGGCAAAGTAAAAAAGAAAACCAATAATAAAGTGATGGAAGATTAATATGATGGAGATAGACCCGGGGGCCATAGGTTTCACTAGTGGCTTCTCTCAAGAGCATAAGTATTTTACGGTGGGTGAACAAATTATCGTTGAGCAATTGATGAATTGAGCATAGTTATGAGAATATCTAGGTATGATCATGTATATAGGCATCACGTCTGAGACAAGTAGACCGACTCCTGCCTACATCTACTACTATTACTCCACTCATCGACCGCTATCCAGCATGCATCTAGAGTATTAAGTTCAAGAAAACAGAGTAACGCCTTAAGCAAGATGACATGATGTAGAGGGATAAATTCATGCAATATGATAAAAACCCCATCTTGTTATCCTCGATGGAAACAATACAATACGTGCCTTGCTGCCCCTTATATCACTGGGAAAGTACACAGCAAGATTGAACACAAATCTAAGCACTTCTCCCATTGCAAGAAAAACCAATCTAGTAGGCCAAACCAAACCGATAATTCAAGAGACTTGCAAAGATAACCAATCATACATAAAAGTTCAGAGAAGATTCAAATATTGTTCATAGATAATCTTGATCATAAACCCACAATTCATTGGTCTCAACAAACACACCGCAAAAAGAAGATTACATCGAATAGATCTCCACGAGAGGGGGACAACATTGTATTGAGATCCAAAAGAGAGAAGAAGCCATCTAGCTACTAACTATGGACCAAGGTCTGAGCTAAACTACTCACACTTCATCGGAGAGGCTATGATGATGATGTAGAAGCCCTCCATGGTGGATTCCCCTTAAGTGAGCTCCTAACAGGCCCCAAGATGGGATCTCGTGGATCTGAGAAAGTTGTGGCGGTGGAATTAGGTTTTTGGCTCGTGTCTGATTGTTTGGGGCAATGCGTGAGGTATATATAGGAGGAAGAAGTATGTCGGTGGAGCTTTGTGGGGCCCACGAGGGTGGGGGGCGCCCTAGGGGGTGGGCGCGCCCCCTACCTCGTGCCCACCTCGTGGCTTTCTTGACGTAGGGTCCAAGTCTCCTGGATCATATCTGTTGAGAAAATCACGTTCCCGAAGGTTTCATTCCGTTTGGACTCCCTTTGATATTCCGTTTCTTCGAAACACTGAAATAGGCACACAAAAAAACAGCAATTCTGGGCTGGGCCTCTGGTTAATAGGTTAGTCCCAAAAATAATATAAAAGTGGAAAATAAAGCCCAATATGGTCCAAAACAGTAGATAACATAGCATGGAGCAATCAAAAATTATAGATACGTTGGAGACGTATCGTGCATCCCAAGCTTAATTCCTGCTCGTCCTTGAGTAGGTAAATGATAAAAGGAGAATTTTTGATGCGGAGTGCTACTTGGCATAATTTCAATGTAATTCTTCTTAATTGTGGTATGAATATTCAGATCCGAAAGATTCAATACAAAAGTTCATATTGACATAAAAATAATAATACTTCAAGCATACTAACTAAGCAATTATGTCCTCTCAAAATAACATGGCCAAAGAAAGTTCATCCCTACAAAATCATATAGTTTAGCCATGCTCCATTTTTGTCACACAAGAATGCTCTCATCATGAACAACCCCGATGACAAGCCAAGCAATTGTTTCATACTTTAGTAATCTCAAACTTTATAAACCTTCATGCAATACATGAGCGTGAGCCATGGATATAGCACTATGGGTGGAACAGAATATGATGATGGGGATTATGTGGAGAAGACAAAAAAAGAGAAGATATCACATCAACAAGGCTAATCAACGGGCTATGGAGATGCCCATCGATTGATGTTAATGCAAGGAGTAGGGATTGCCATGCAACGGATGCACTAGAGCTATAAATGTATGAAAGATCAACAAAAGAAACTAAGTGGGTGTGCATCCAACTTGCTTGCTCACGAAGACCTAGGGCAGTTGAGGAGGCCCATTGTTGGAATATACAAGCCAAGTTCTATAATGAAAAATTCCCACTAGTATATGAAAGTGACAAAACAAGATACTCTCTATCATGAAGATTATGGTGCTACTTTGAAGCACAAGTTTTGCAAAGGATAGTAGCATTGTCCCTTCTCTCTTTTTCTCTCTTTTTTTTGGGCCTTCTCTTTTTTTATGGCCTTTCTCCCCCCCTTTTTATATTCCTCACATGGGACAATGCTCTAGAAAATGATGATCATCACACTTCTATTTATTTACAACTCAATGATTACAACTCGATACTAGAACAAAGTATGACTCTATATGAATGCCTCCGGCGATGTACCGGGATATGCAATGAATCAAGAGTGACATGTATGAAAGAATTATGAACGGTGGATTTGCCACAAATACTATGTCAACTACATGATCATCCTAAGCAGTATGACAATGATGAATGTGTCATGATAAAATTAATGGTGTAAAGTTGCATGGCAATATATCTCGGAATGGCTTTGGAAATGCCATAATAGGTAGGTATGGTGTCTGTTTTTAGGAAGATATAAGGAGGTTTATGTGTGAAAGAGCCGTACCATATCACGGGGTTTGGATGCACCGCAAATTTTTGCACCAACTCTCAATGTGAGAAAGGGCAATGCACGGCAATCAAGAGGCTAGCAATGATGGAAGGGTGAGAGTGTGTATAATCCATGGACTCAACATTAGTCATAAAGAACTCATATACTTATTGCAAAAATCTACAAGCCATCAAAAACCAAAGCACTACGCGCATGCTCCTAGGGGGATATATTGGTAGGAAAAGACCATCGCTTGTCCCCGACCGCCACTCATAAGGAAGACAATCAAAGAACACCTCATGTTTCAAATTTGTTACATAACGTTTACCATACGTGCATGCTATGGGACTTGCAAACTTCAACACAAGAATTTCTGAAATTCACAACAACTCAAGTAGCACGACTTTGATATTATCATCTCCATATCTCAAAACAATTATCAAGCATCAAACTTTTCTTAGTATTCAACGCACTCAAAAGAAAGTTTTACAAATCTTGAATACCAAGTATATTATTATTATTAAGCAAATTACCATGCTATTTAAGACTCTCAAAATAATCTAAGTGAAGCATGAGAGATCAATAGTTTCTTTAAAACAAATCCACCACCGTGCTCTAAAAGATATAAGTGAAGCACTAGAGCAAAACTATATAGCTCAAAAGATATAAGTGAAGCACATAGAGTATTCTATCAAATTCCAATTCATGTATGGCTCTCCCAAAAGGTGTGTACAGCAAGGATGATTGTGGTAAACTAAAAAGCAAAGACTCAAATCATACAAGACGCTCCAAGCAAAACACATATCATGTGGTGAATAAAAACATAGCTCCAAGTAAAGTTTCCGATGGAAGTGGACGAAAGAGGGGATGCCTTCCGGGGCATCGCCAAGCTTTGACTTTTTGGTGTACTTAGATTATCTTGGGGGTGCCATGGGCATCCCCAAGCTTAGGCTCTTGCCACTCCTTGTTCCATAGTCCATCAAAAGATTCCACCCAAAACTTGAAAACTTCACAACACAAATCTCAACAGAAATCTCGTGAGCTCCGTTAGCGAAAGAAAACAAAAGACCACTTCAAGGTACTGTAATGAACTCATTCTTTATTTATATTGGTGTTAAACCTACTGCATTCCAAGTTCTCTATGGTTTATAAACTATTTTACTAGCCTTAGATTCATCAAAATAAGCAAACAACACACGAAAAACAGAATCTATCAAAAACAGAACCGTCTGTAGTAATCTGAAACTAACGCAAACTTCTCGAAGTCCAAAAATTCAGCCAAGGCAATTTGTTTATTGATCAGCAAAATTGGAATCACTATTTTATCACGTTCTGGTGATTTTTAACAATTGTTTTCGTGAACGGAAAGTTTCTGGAAATTACAGCAAGATCAAATAACTATCATCCAAGAAGATCCTATGTGTTTAACTTGGCACAAACACTAATTAAAACATAAAACCACATGTAAACAGAAGGTAGATGGATTATTTATTCCTAAACAGAAGCAAAATCAAAAAAACTAAAATAAAATTGGGTTGCCTCCCAACAAGCGTTATCGTTTAACGCCCCTAGCTAGGCATAAAAGCAAGGATAGATCTAGGTATTGCCATCTTTGGTAGGCAATCCATAAGTGGCTCTCATGATAGATTCATATGGTAATTTTATTTTCTTCCTAGGGAAGTGTTCCATGCCTTTCTTTAATGGAAATTGGAATCTAATATTCCCTTCCTTCATATCAATAATTGCACCAATCGTTCTAAGGAAAAGTCTACCAGGAATAATAGGACAAGACGGATTGCAATCTATATCAAAAACGATAAAATCTACGGGCACATAGTTCCTATTTGCAACAATAAGAACATCACTAATTCTTCCCATAGGTTTCTTAATATTGGAATCCGCAAGATGCAAGTTTAGAGAGCAATCATCAAAATCACGGAAATCTAGCAAGTCGCACAAAGTTTTGGGAATAGTGGAAACACTAGCACCCAAATCACATAAAGCATAAAATTCATGATCCTTAATCTTAATTTTAATAGTTGGTTCCCACTCATCATAATGTTTTCTAGGAATAGAAACTTCCAACTCAAGTTTTTCTTCATAAGATTGCATTAAGGCATCAACGATATGTTTGGTAAAGGTTTTATTTTGACTATAAGCATGAGGAGAATTTAGCACGGATTGCAACAAGGAAATACAATCAATTAAAGAGCAACTTTCATAATTAAATTCCTTGAAGTCCAAAATAGTGGGTTTAGCAACATCTAGGGTTTTGCTTTCAATCCCACTTTTATCAATTTTAGCATCAAGATCTAAAAACTCCGAATTCTTGGAACGCCTTGTAGGTAAAGGTGGATCATATTCAGTCCCATCATTATCAAGATTCATATTACAAAACAAAGATTTAATAGGGGACACATCAATAACTTTTAGATCTTCATCTTTATTTTCATGGAAATTGGAAGAACACGCTTTAATAAAGGCATCTTTTGTAGCACGCGTCCTAGCGGTTATTTCCTTGCACTCATAAATGGAAATTCCCATGGCTTTGAGAGACTCATTGATATCATGCTTAGGAGGAATAGATCTAAGTTTTAGAGAATCAACATCAAGAGAAATTCTATCAACGTTCCTAGCCAATTCATCAACTTTAAGCAATTTCTCTTCAAGCAAAGCATTAAAATTCTTTTGCGAATTCATAAACTCTTTAACACTAGTCTCAAATTCAGAGGGCATCTTATTAAATTTCCATAAGAGTTGTTGTAGGAATTTCCATAATTATTAGAAGGATTACTAGGTAAGGCCTAGGATTAAAGTTTCCTCTATACGCGTTATTACCAAAATTATTCCTACCAACAAAATTCACATCCATAGATTCATTATTATTATCAATCAAAGTAGACAAAGGCATATCATTAGGATCAGAAGAAACACTCTTAGTAGCAAATAATTTCATAAGTTCATCCATCTTTCCACTCAAAACATTAATTTCTTCTATCGCATGCACTTTTTTATTAGTAGATCTTTCGATTGTGCCATTGAGAATAATTAACCATAATATTATCTAGGAGTTTAGTAGCATCTCCTAAAGTGATTTCCATAAAAGTGCCTCCCGCGGCCGAATCCAAAAGATTTCTAAGCAAAATTCAATCCGGCATAATTTTTTTGTATAATCTTCTACAAGTTCAAACCATGAGTAGGGCAATTACGTATCATTAATTTCATTCTCTCCCAAGCTTGTGCAACATGTTCATGATCAAGTTGCTTAAATTCATAATATCGTTTCTAAGAGAGATGATCTTAGTGGGAGGAAAATACTTAGAGATAAAAGCATCTTTACACTTGTTCCAAGAATCAATACTATTTTTAGGCAAAGACGAAAACCAAGCTCTAGCACGATCTCTAAGCGAAAACGGAAATAGCTTCAATTTAAGAATATCATTATCAACATCTTTCTTGTTTTGCATATCCCACAAATCCACGAAGCTATTTAGATGAGTAGCGGCATCTTCACTAGGAAGGCCGACAAATTGATCTTTCATAACAAGATCCAACAAAGCAGTATTGATTTCACAAGATTCAGTGTTGGTAAGAGGAGCAATCGGAGTGCTAAGGAAATCATTATTGTTTGTATTGGTAAAGTCACACAATTTGGTATAATCTTGAGCCATCGTGACAAGCAAGCAATTCAACACACGAGCAAATAAAAAGCAAGTGAGAAAAAGTCAAACGGAAAAAGAGAGGGCGAATAAAACGGCAAGGGTGAAGTGGGGGAGAGGAAAACGAGAGACAAATGACAAATAATGTAATGCGGGAGATAATGGATTGTGATGGGTACTTGGTATGTTGACTTTTGCATAGACTCCCCGGCAACGGCGCTAGAAATTCTTCTTGCCACCTCTTGAGCTCGCGTTGGATTTCCTAGAAGAGGAAAGGTGACGCAGCACAGTAGCGTAAGTATTGCCCTCAGTTTTTGAGAACCAAGGTATCAATCCAAAGAGGAGGCTACGCCATGAGTCCCTCGTACCTACACAAAGCAAATAACTTCTCACAACCAACGCCAATAGGGGTTGTCAATCCCTTCACGGTCACTTACTTAGAGTGAGATCGATAGATATTATTTTTGGTACTTTTGGTATAAAGATGCAAAGTAAAATAAAAGGCAAAGTAAAAAGCAAAGCAATAATAAAGTGATGGAAGATTAATATGATGGAGATAGACACAGGGGCCATAGGTTTCACTAGTGGCTTCTCTCAAGAGCATAAGTATTTTATGGTGGGTGAACAAAATACTTTGTTGAGCAATTGACGTAATTGAGCATAGTTATGAGAATATCTAGGTATGATCATGTATATAGGCATCACGTCCGAGACAAGTAGACCGACTCACCTTTGCATCTACTACTATTACTCCACTCATCGACCACTATCCAGCATGCATCTAGAGTATTAAGTTCAAGAAAACCGAGTAACGCCTTAAGCAAGATGACATGATGTAGAGGGATAAATTCATGCAATATGATAAAAAGCCCCCATCTTGTTATCCTCGATGGCAACAATACAATACGTGCCTTTGCTGCCCCTCATCACACCGGGAAAGGACATCGCAAGATTGAACCCAAAGCTAAGCACTTCTCCCATTGCAAGAAAAACCAATCTAATAGGCCAAACCAAACCGATAATTCGGAGAGACTTGCAAAGATAACCAATCATACATAAAAGAATTCAGAGAAGATTCAAATATTGTTCATAGATAATCTTGATCATAAACCCACAATTCATTGGTCTCAACAAACACACCGCAAAAAGAAGATTACATCGAATAGATCTCCACGAGAGGGGAGAACATTGTATTGAGATCCAAAAGGAGAGAAGAAGCCATCTAGCTACTAACTATGGACCCGAAGGTCTGAGCTAAACTACTCACACTTCATCGGAGAGGCTATGATGATGATGTAGAAGCCCTCCATGGTGGATTACCCTTCCAGCGGAGCTTCGGAACAGGCCCCAAGATCGGATCTCGTGGATCTGAGAAAGTTGCGGCAGTGGAATTAGGTTTTTGTCTCCGTATCTGATCGTTAGGGGGAATGTAGGTATATATAGGAGGAAGAAGTACGTCGGTGGAGCTTCGTGGGGCCCACGAGGGTGGGGGGCGCGCCCTAGGGGGTGGGCGCGCCCTGATGTCTACTACACAACCTTCTTCTTGTAGACGTTGTTGGGCCTGCAAGTGCACATGTTTGTAGGACAATAGCAAATTTCCCTCAAGTGGATGACCTAAGGTTTATCAATCCGTAGGAGGCGTAGGATGAAGATGGTCTCTCTCAAACAACCCTGCAACCAAATAACAAAGAGTCTCTTGTGTCCCCAACACACCCAATACAATGTTAAATTGTATAGGTGCACTAGTTCGGCGAAGAGATGGTGATACAAATGCAATATGGATGGTAGATAAAGGTTTTTGTAATCTGAAAATATAAAAACAGCAAGGTAACTAATGATAAAAGTGAGCGTAAACGGTATTGCAATGATAGGAAACAAGGCCTAGGGTTCATACTTTCGCTAGTGCATGTTCTCTCAACAATAATAACATAGATAGATCATATTAAAATCCCTCAACATGCAACAAAGAGTCACTCCAAAGCCAGTAATAGCGGAGAACAAATGTAGAGATTATGGTAGGGTACGAAACCACCTCAAAGTTATTCTTTCAGATCAATCTATTCAAGAGTTCGTACTAGAATAACACCTTAAGACACAAATCAAACAAAACCCTAATGTCACCTAGATACTCAATTGTCACCTCAAGTATCCATGGGCATGATTATACGATATGCATCACACAATCTCAGATTCATCCAACCAACATAAAAGTACTTCAAAGAGTGCCCCAAAGTTTCTACCGGAGTGTCAAGAAAACGTGTGCCAACCCCTATGCATAGGTTCATGGGCGGAACCCGCAAGTTGGTCACCAAAACATACATCAAGTGGCACGTGATATCCCATTGTCACCACAGATAAACACGGCAAGACATACATCAAGTGTTCTCAAATAAAGACTCAATCTGATAAGATAACTTCAAGATGGAAACTCAATTCATCACAAGAGAGTAGAGGGGGAGAAACATCATAAGATCCAACTATAATAACAAAGCTCGCGATACATCAAGATCGTGCCATAGAGAGAACACGAGAGAGAGATCAAACACATAGCTATTGGTACATACCCTCAGCCGAGGGTGAACTACTCCCTCCTCGTCATGGATAGCGTCGGGATGATGAAGATGGCCACCGGTGATGGGTTCCCCCTCCGGCGGTGTCTAATGGGCTCCGAGAGGTTTTTGGTGGCTACGAGAGGCTTGCGGCGGAACTCCAGATCTATCTTGATATTCGATGTTTTTAGGGTACGTAGGCTTATATAGGCGAAAGAAGTCGGTCGGGAGGTGCTTGAGGGGCCCACGAGACAGGGGGCGTAGAAGCGCCCAGGGGGGGCGCGCCCGATGAGGGGGCGCGCGCCTTGGGGCGCGCCTCCTATCTCGTGGAGTCCTCGGGATCTTCGACGTGAACTCCAAGTCTCCGTGATCATATTCTTCCCAAAAATAACGCTGCCGAAGGTTTCATTCCGTTTGGACTCTGTTTGATATTCCTTTTCTTCGAAATACTAAACCAGGCAATAAAACAGCAATATGGGCTGGGCCTCCGGTTAATAGGTTGGTCCCAAAAGTAATATAAAAGTGTATAATAAAGCCCATAATCATTCAAAACAGATAATAAAATAGCATGGATGCTTCATAAATTATAGATACGTTGGAGACGTATCGGCATCTAAGCTTAATTCCTACTCATCCTCGAGTAGGTAAATGATAAAAGAAAGAATTTATGGAGTGTGAATGCTAGAAGGTGCACAAGTTTGATCAATGATAATTTCAATCACCTTTTCTAGCATGATAATATGTCATAAGAGTAGTCCATCTCATAAAACTTCTCACGATAAAGTAACAAGCAATTCACATGTCAAAGCATAGACCATAAACTTCCTTGAAAACTAGCAAACTTCATTCTCAGTCATTCAAACAATTGCAATTCATTTTATTTTCAGGAATATCAAACTCCACATACTCAACTATCATATAGTCTTCTACAATTGCTAACACTAACGCAATACTAATGGTTCTGGAGTTTCAATCGGACACTGAGAAAGATAGGGCTTATAGTGTTGCCTCCCAACGTATTCACCTTTGGGTGATGTCAACAATAATAGTTCATGCTAACTTACATCCAATTGGATATATATATCAGGATCGCCCCAACACGAGGAGCTTGCCAAAGGATAAAATGAAAAAGGGAAAGGTGAAGATCACCTTGACTCTTGCATAAAGTAAAAGACATAAAGTAAAAGATAGGCCCTTCGCAAAGGGAAGCAGAGGTTGTCATGCACTTTTAGGGTTGGATGCACAAAATCTTAATGCGAAAGAACGTTACTTTATATTGCCCCTTGTATATGGACCTTTATTATGCAGTCCGTCGCTTTTATTGCTTCCATAACAAGATCGTACAAAGCTTATTTTCTCCGCACTAATAAGTCATGCATATTTAGAGAGCAATTTTTATTGCTTGCACCGATGACAACTTACTTGAAGGATCTTACTCAATTCATAGGTAGGTATGGTGGACTCTCATGGCAAAACTAGGTTTAAGGATATTTGGAAGCACAAGTAGTATCTCTACTTGGTGCAAGGAATTTTGGCTAGCATGAGGGGGAAAGGCAAGCTCAACATGTTTGAATGATCCATGACAATATACTTTAACTGAGATGTCGGAAAACATAACCCATTACGTTGTCTTCCTTGTCCAACATTAACTCTTTAGCATGTCATACTTAATGAGTGCTCCCAACTATAAAAGATATCTAGGATAGTATATTTACATGTGAAATCTCTCTTCCTTCAATATTCTTTCATGAATTGTTCAAATGACCAATACAACGCTTGCTAACCTTCAATAAATTTAAAACTTCCACTTCTTAGATGTGAAGTCATTACTCCCCATGGGATAAGAAAATGAGGCATATATAATTTCAGATTTATGACAATCAACTCATTCAACCATTTACTCATAGGATATAAGTGAAGCATACGACTAAATGACAAACTACTCCAAAAAGATATAAGTGAAGATCAATGAGTAACTAAATAATTATGTAACTATGCGAAGACTCTCTCTCATTTAAGAATTTCAGATATTAGTATTGTATTCAAACAGCAAGCAAAAAAAATGACATTGCAAGGATAGCACAACTCATGTGAAGAAGCAAAAACTTAGGTTCAACCGATACTAACCGATAGTTGTTGAAGAAGAAAGGTGGGATGCCTACCGGGGCATCCCCAAGCTTAGATGCTTGAGACTTCTTGAAATATTATCTTGGGGTGCCTTGGGAATCCCCAAGCTTGAACTTTGTGTCTCCTTAATTCCTCTCATATCATGGTTTCTCTTTTATCAAAAGCTTCATCCACAACAAACTCAACAAGATCTCGTGAGATAGGTTAGTATAAACCATTGAAAAAACTTATTATTTTCTACTGTAACAAATCACTAAGATTTTTATTCAACATTTCTTACTAAATGCCTCTGTATATTTAATACTCCTATCCTCAAATAGAACCATTAAATAAGCAAACATATGCAAACAATGCAAACATAACAGCAATCTGCCAAAACAGTACAGTCTGTGAAGAATGCAAGAGTATCAATACTTCCCTAACTCCAAAATTATGAAATAAAATTCCCACTGTAGTAAATTTATCAGAGCTCATTATGAAAAAAGTTTCAACATTATAAAATTCTCTGACTTTTTTAGGTAATTTTTGCAACAGAGGTAAACTTTCTGTTTTCAAACAGCAACATGTATACTAGCAAAAAAAGCATGGCAAAGGCTATCCTTGACTTTTTATTGAAACTAAAGATGCAAAACATTATTCTAAATAACAGCAAGCAAAAACTAACAAAATAAAATGACGCATCAAGCAAAACACATATCATGTGGCGAATAAATATATAGCTCCAAGTAAAGTTACCGATGAACGAAGACGAAGGAGGGGATGCCATCCGGGGCATCCCCAAGCATAGGCTCTTGGTTATCCTTGAATATTACCATGGGGTGCCTTGGGCATCCCCAAGCTTAGGCTCTTGCCACTCCTTATTCCATAGTCCATTGAATCTTTACCCAAAACTTGAAAACTTCACAACACAAAACTTAACAGAAAACTCGTAAGCTCCGTTAGCGAAAGAAAACAAAACACCACTTCAAGGTACTGTAATGAACTCATTCTTTATTTATATTGGTGTTAAAAATACTGTATTCCAACTTATATATGGTTCATACCCTCTGATACTACTCATAGATTGATCAAAATAAGCAAAGAACACAAAGAAAACAGAATCTGTCAAAAACAGAACAGTCTGTAGTAATCTGTAACTAACGCAAACTTCTGGAACTCAAAAAATTCTAAAATAAATTGGTGGACCTGAGTAATTTGTCTAGTAATCATCTGCAAAAATAATAAACTAAATAGCACTCTCCAGTAAAAATTTGAAGCTAATCTCGTGAGCGCTAAAGTTTCTGTTTTTTACAGCATGATTATAAAGGCTTCACCCAAGTCTTCCCAAAGGTTCTACTTGGCACAAACACTAATTAAAACATGAAAACACATCTAACCAGAAGCTAGATGGATTATTTATTACTAAAAGAACCAAAAATCAAGAAACTAAAATAAAATTGGGTTGCCTCCCAACAAGCGCTAACGTTTAACGCCCCTAGCTAGGCATAGTGATTTCAATGATGCTCACATAAAAGATAAGAATTGAAACATAAAAAGAGCATCATGAAGAATATGACTAGCACATTTAAGTCTAACCCACTTCCTATGCATAGGGATTTTGTGAGCAAACAACTTATGGGAACAACAATCAACTAGCATAGGAAGGCAAAACAAGCATAACTTCAAAACTTTAAGCATATAAAGAGGAAACCTGATATTATTGCAATTCCAAGCATATATTCCTCGCTCATAATAATTTTCAGTAACATCATGAATGAATTCAACAATATAACCAGCACCTAAAGCATTCTTTTCATGATCTACTTGCATAGAAATTTTACTACTCTCCACATAAGCAAATTTCTTCTCATGAATAATAGTGGGAGCAAACTCAACAAAATAACTATCATGTGATTGAGAATTAAGATCAAGATGACAAGTTCCATGGTTATCATTATTCTTTAAAGCATACGTGTCATCACAATAATCATCATAGGTATGAGCATGCTTTCATCATAGTAAATTTGCTCATCAACGCTTGGGGGACAAAAAATATCATTTTCATCAAACATAGCTTCGCCAAGCTTGTGGCTTTGCATATCATTAGCATCATGGATATTCAAGGAATTCATACTAACAACATTGAAATCATGCTCATCATTCACATATTTAGTGCCAAACATTCTAATACATTCTTCTTCTAATACTTTGGCACAATTTTCCTTTCCATCATTATCACGAAAGATATTAAAAAGATGAAGCGTATGAGACAAACTCAATTCCATTTTTTGGTAGTTTTCTTTTATAAACTAAACTAGTGATAAAACAAGAAACAAAAAGATTCAATTGCAAGATCTAAAGATATACCTTCAAGCACTAACCTCCCCGGCAATGGCACCAGAAAAGAGCTTGATGTCTACTACACAACCTTCTTCTTGTAGACGTTGTTGGGCCTGCAAGTGCACAGGTTTGTAGGAAAGTAGTAAATTTCCCTCAAGTGGATGACCTAGGTTTATCAATCCGTAGGAGGCGTAGGATGAAGATGGTCTCTCTCAAACAACCCTGCAACCAAATAACAAAGAGTCTCTTGGATCCCCAACACACCCAATACAATGGTAAATTGTATAGGTGCACTAGTTCGGCGAAGAGATGGTGATACAAGTGCAATATGGATGGTAGATAAAGGTTTTTGTAATCTGAAAATATAAAAACAGCAAGGTAACTAATGATAAAAGTGAGCGTAAACGGTATTGCAATGATAGGAAACAAGGCCTATGGTTCATACTTTCACTAGTACAAGTTCTCTCAACAATAATAACATAGATAGATCATATAAAAATCCCTCAACATGCAACAAAGAGTCACTCCAAAGCCACTAATAGCGGAGAACAAATGTAGAGATTATGGTAGGGTACGAAACCACCTCAAAGTTATTCTTCGGATCAATCTATTCAAGAGTTCATACTAGAATAACACCTTAAGACACAAATCAACCAAAACCCTAATGTCACCTAGATACTCCATTGTCACCTCAAGTATCCGTGGGCATGATTATACGATATGCATCACACAATCTCAGATTCATCCAACCAACATAAAAGTACTTCAAAGAGTGCCCCAAAGTTTCTACCGGAGAGTCAAGAAAACGTGTGCCAACCCCTATGCATAGGCTCATGGGCGGAACCCGCAAGTTGGTCACCAAAACATTCATCAAGTGGCAGGTGATATCCCATTGTCACCACAGATAAACACGGCAAGACATACATCAAGTGTTCTCAAATAAAGACTCAATCCGATAAGATAACTTCAAGAGGGAAACTCAATTCATCACAAGATAGTAGAGGGGGAGAAACATCATAAGATCCAACTATAATAACAAAGCTCGCAATACATCAAGATCGTGCCATAGAGAGAAAACGAGAGAGAGAGAGATCAAACACATAGCTACTGGTACATACCCTCAGCCCCGAGGGTGAACTACTCCCCTCCTCATCATGGATAGCGCCGGATGATGAAGATGGCCACGGTGATGGGTTCCCCCTCCCGTGGTGCTTGAACAGGCTCGAGAGGTTTTTGGTGGCTACAGAGGCTTGCGGAAGCGGAACTCCCGATCTATCTTGATATTCGATGTTTTTAGGGTGCGTGAAACATATAAGTGAAAGAAGTCGGTCGGGAGGTGCTCGCGGGGCCCATGAGATAGGGGGCGCCCCCCGTCGGGGGGGGGGGGCGCCCTCCTATCTCGTGGAGTCCTCAAGTCTCCAGGATCATATTCTTCCCAAAAATAACGCTGCCGAAGGTTTCATTCCATTTGGACTCCGTTTGATATTCCTTTTCTTGAAATCTTTGAAACAAGCAATAAAACAGCAATATGGGCTGGGCCTCTGGTTAATATGTTAGTCCCAAAAGTAATATAAAAGTGTATACTAAAGCCCATAATCATTCAAAACAGATAATAAAATAGCATGAATGCTTCATAAATTATAGATACGTTGGAGATGTATCACGCCCCCCTACCTCGTGCCCTCCTCATGGCTTTCTTGACGTAGGGTCCAAGTCTCCTAGATCATATCTGGTGAGAAAATCACGTTCCCAAAGGTTTCATTCCGTTTGGACTCCGTTTGATATTCCGTTTCTTCGAAACACTAAAATAGGCAAAAAAACAGCAATTCTGGGCTGGGCCTCCGGTTAATAGGTTAGTCCCAAAAATAATATAAAAGTGAAAAAAAGCCCAATATGGTCCAAAACAGTAGATGATATAGCATGGAGCAATCAAAAATTATAGATACGTTGGAGACGTATCAGACCTCCTGTTCTTCCTCGGGAGGGCGGATCTGGAGTCTGGTTTGGGCTCCGAAGAGGGGAAATCATCGCCATCGTCATCATAAACCATCCTCCATCACTAATTTCATGATGCTTACCGCCGTGCGTAAGTAATCCCATCATAGACTTGCTGGACGGTGATGGGTTGGATGAGATTTACCATGTAATCGAGTTAGTTTTTTTAGGGTTTGATCCCTAGTATCCACTATGTTCTAAGATTGATGTTGCTATGACTTTGCCATGCTTAATGCTTGTCACTAGGTCCCGAGTGCCATGATTTCAGATCTGAACCTATTATGTTTTCATGAATATATTTGTGTTCTTGATCATATCTTGCAAGTTATAGTCACCTACTACGTGTTATGATCCGGCAACCCCGGAGTGACAATAGTCGGGACACTTCGCGGTGATGACCGTAGTTTGAGGAGTTCATGTATTCATTAAGTGCTAATGCTTTGGTCCGGTTCTCTATCAAAAGGAGACCTTAATATCCCTTAGTTTCCAATAGGACCCCGCTGCCACAGGAGGGTAGGACAAAAGATGTCATGCAAGTTCTTTTCCATAACCACGTATGACTATATACGAAATACATGCACGCATTATATTGATGAATTGGAGCTAGTTCTATGTCACCCTAGGTTATAAGCATTGCATGATGAATGCCATCCCACATAATTATCCATCATTGATCCATTGCCTACGATCTTTTCAAATATTGATATTTACTACGTTACTGTGCCGTTGTGACTATTACGATTGCTACGAAACTGCTACTGATACTTTTCCCACCGTTTCTGGTACGTCCATACTACTTTTCTACAGATATTAAGTCTTTCAGGTGTGGCTGAATTGACAACTCAACTGCTAATACTTGAGAATATTCTTTGGCTCCCCTTGTGTCGAATCAATAAATTTGGGTTGAATACTCTACCCTCGAAAACTGTTGCGATCCCCTATACTTGTGGGTTATCACTTGCAGCTGCCTCGTGGACCCCTCCTGACGTGAAACTGACGCCAACAATTCCTATAAATCCCAGAACCCCAGAAGGAAACCTAGATCTGGAGTTCCGCCGCCGCAAGCCTCTGTAGCCACGAAAAACCAATCGGGAGCCCATTCTGGCACCCTGTCGGAGGGGGATACCATCACCGGTGGGCATCTTCATCGTCCCAGTGGTCTCCATGACGAGGAGGGAGTAGTTCACCCTCGGGGCTGAGGGTATATACCAGTAGCTATGTGTTTGATCTCTCTCTCTCTCGTGTTCTTGATTCGGCACGATCTTGACGTACCGTGAGCTTTGTTATTATAGTTGGATCATATGGTGTTTCTCCCTCTCTACCTTCTTGTGATGAATGGAGTCTTGCTCTTTGAGGTTTCGTTATGTTAGATTGAGTATTTTATTTGAGAACACTTGATCTGTGTCTTGTGATGGGATATCTATGGTGACAATGGGATGTTCTATTGATTCAGTTGATGATGTTCTGGCACTCAACTAGCGGATTCCCGAGGTGACATTGGGGTAATCTATGCATAGGGGTTGATGCACATTTTCATCCTATGTTCTCCGATAGAAACTTTGGAGTGATTCTTTGTTGCATGTTGAGGGATTGTTATATGATCCAATTATGTTATCATTGTTGAGAGACTTTGCGCTGGTGAAACTATGTACCCTAGGCCTTGTTTTCAAGCATTGCAATACCGCTTTTGCTCACTTTTGTTACTATCTACCTTGTTGTTTTTATATTTTTCATATTATAAAAACCTATATCTACTATCCATATTACACTTGTATCACCATCTCTTTACCGAACTAGTGCACCTATACAATTTACCATTGTATTGGGTGTGTTGGGGACACAAGAGACTCTTTGTTATTTGGTTGCAGGGTTGTTTGAGAGAGACAATCTTCATCCTACGCCTCCCACGGATTGATAAACCTTAGGTCATCCACTTGAGGGAAATTTGGTACTGTCCTACAATACTCTGCGCTTGGAGGCCCAACACGAGTCTACAAGAAAAAGGTTGCGTAGTAGACATCAAGCTCTTTTCTGGCGCCGTTGCTGGGGATGTTAGTGCTTGAAGATATATCTTCAGATCTTGCAATTTAATCTTCTAGTTTCTTGTTTTATCACTAGTTTACTCTATAAAAGAAAACTACAAAAAATGGAACTGAGGTTGCCTCATATGATTCATCTTTGTAATGTCTTTCTTGAAAACGATGGACCAGACAATTGTGACAAAGTGTTATAAGAAGTAATCAATAGAATGTTTGGCACAAAAACTTTGAATGGTGAGCATGATTGCAATGTTGTTAGTATGAATTCTTTGACTATCCATGATGCTAATGATATTCAAAGCCATAAGCTTGGGGATGCTATGTTTGATGAAGATGATATTTTTAGTAACCCAAGTTTTGCTGAGCAAATTTCCTATGATGAAAGCATGCCTCCTATTTATGATGATTATATTGATGAAAATAGATTTGTAGATGTCATGACTTTATTTAGTGATGAATCCACTATTTTGGAAGAGGTTCCAATAGATTATGAGAATAAAGTTGCTATCTATGATTATTATTGTGATGACATGTATGCTATAAATAATAAAGATAACCATGAAACTTGTCATCATGTTTTTAATTTTCAATTGGATTATGTAACTCATGATATTTATATTGTTGAATTCATTCGTGATGCTACTGAAGTTACTATGAGGGAGAAATATATGCTTGTAGGAATTGCAATAATATCAAGTTTCCTCTCTATGTGTTGAAAGTTTTGAAGTTTTGCTTGTTTTACCTTCCTATGCTAGTTGATTCTTGCTCCCATAAATTGCTTGCTCACAAAATCACTATGTATAGGAAGTGGGTTAGACTTAAATGTGCTAGTCATATGCTTCATGATGCTCTCTTGTGTTTCAATTCTTATCTTTTATATGAGCATCATTGAAATCATCATGCCTAGCTAGAAAGGCATTAAAGAAAAGTGCTCGTTGGGAGACAACCCAACACTATTACCTACTCTTTTTGTGTGTTCACATGATTAAGCTACTGTAGTAATCATGTTTTATAGATTTTGTTTCAGTAAAGTGCCAAGTAAGACCTTTGGGATGATCTATGGTGATAGTTGATTTGATCTTCTTTGAAAAACGAAACTTTTGCACCCAGTAAAATAATTTAAGAAATTCACAGATACGTGATTTTGATCTGATTCTTTTTGCAAAAGATTAATATACAAATTGCCTAGGTTATCCTAAGTTTTCAGAATTTGTGGAATTACAGAAGTATGGAAAGTTTCCAGATTACTACAGACTATTCTGTTTTTGACAGATTCTGTTTTCTATGTGTTGTTTGATTATTTTGATGAATCTATGAGTAGTATCGGAGGGTATGAACCATGGAGAAGTTGGTATAAAGTAGATAAAACGCCAACATAAATTTAGAATGAGTTCACAAAAGTACCTAAGTGGTGATTTGATTTATTATACTAACGGAGCTTATGAGTTTTCTGTTGAGTTTTGTGTTGAAGTTTTCAAGTTTTGGGTGCAGTTTCGATGGACTACGGAATAAGGAGTGGCAAGAGCCTAAGCTTGGGGATTCCCATGGCACCCCAAGATAATATTCAAGGACAGCCAAGCATCTAAGCTTGGGGATGTCCCGGAAGGCATCCCCTCTTTCGTCTTCAACATTATCGGTAACTGTTGGTGTCAAAACCGGCAGATCTCGGGTAGGGGGTCCCGATCTGTACGTCTTAGGCTGATGGTAACAGAAAGCAAGGGACTCAATGTTTACCCAGGTTCGGGCCCTCTCGATGAAGGTAAAACCCTACTTCCTGCTTGATTAATATTGATGATATGAGTAGTACAAGAGTAGATCTACCACAAGATCGTAGAGGCTAAACCCTAGAAGCTAGCCTATGATGATTATGATTGTGATCGTGATCGGCCTTCTAAGGACCATCCTCTCCGGTTTATATAGACACCGGAGAGGGCTAGGGTTTACATGGAGTCGGTTACAAGGAAGGAAATATATTATCCGAATCGCCAAGCTTGTCTTCCACGCATGAGAGTCCCATCCGGACACGGACTGAGTCTTGAGTCTCGTGATCTTCACGCTCCAATAGTCCTGGACAAAGTATATAGTCCGCTATCCGGATACCCCTAATCCAGACTCCTCAATAGCCCCTGAACCAAAGCTTCAATGACGATGAGTCTGGCGCGTAGTCTTGTCTTGACATTGCAAAGGCGGGTTCCATCTCCGAATACTCCAAAGTACATTACGACTGAATAGTGTCCAGCTTCCCATCAATGTTGTACTCCTCGACCGTGCCTTAATAATGGCCATCCCCATGTGTCGAGCGAACGCGAGGGGCCAAGGCATTTTTGCATTTGCCACCCCCGATCTAGCAGGTTGACCGTCTATTTGAGGAGACGGGGATTCTCAGATCCCAACCTCATCCTCTTCCCTCGAGCAAGCATTCAACAGAGCGCTCCGGAAAAAACCATTCCAACATGGCCGGTCGTCGCAGCCCTTCTTCTCGCCCTCCTCGCTCTAAGCCCGGGGAATGGGAAGAGTGTTCAGTTCCTCATAGCCGTTTGATAGAGTTACAAACCCAGGGGTTTCTTCCA
Source organism: Aegilops bicornis (assembly GCA_021605145.1). Classification (NCBI taxonomy): domain Eukaryota; kingdom Viridiplantae; phylum Streptophyta; class Magnoliopsida; order Poales; family Poaceae; genus Aegilops; species Aegilops bicornis. Next base: position 572,155,101 of record CM038670.1, on the reverse strand, counting down.
CCGGCGTTCATGGTCCCCGTCCGAGCCGGAATAGCCACCTATAATGGCGGGGAGCAAGCGAAGGGATTTCCTAATCCATCTCCAGAGGAGCGAATATGCCTCATCCCGCATCTGCTAAGGGGCGTCGGGTTTCCTATCCACCTGTTTCTTCGCGGGCTCCTGGAGCTCTACGGCCTCCAGTTGCACAACTTCACCCCTACCTCCATGCTACATATAGCAGGATATGTTGCCCTTTGCGAGCTGTTTCTAGGCTGCGAGGCTCACCTCGGGTTATGGAAGAGGCTGTTCTGCCTCGTCCCTCGCAACCAGGAGAATCCCTATGTCAAGTGGGCGGAGCAGTATGGCGCATTGCCGAGACCGGATACCTATCCGCACTCCCAAGAAGGCACCAGAACCGACCTTCGGAATGGTTTTATGTTGATGATGTTCCCCTTAGGACCTGTCGGACAGGTCTCCCAAGTTCAAGAACACCCCATCGAGGGCACGCGTCAAGCCGGGCGCCCTCGGGGCCCCCAAGAGGAGGATAGTAGGAAATACACTTCACGACGAAAGCGTGATCAAATTATCGGCCAAATCCGGATCGACGATAGTCGAGGTTATGGCAATATGCATAATCTGCGGGTGCAACCGCTTCAATATCGGGGGAACCCATGTGGCACTTCAACGGGGAAGATGATGCCACCCGCTGCGGCTGTAAGGGTCCGGACTCCGCCACTGCCCTGGTGAGGATATTATCCGACCTGTATAAAGGATAAGAAGAAGAATTCCTTCACATTAAACCGCGGGATGGGTTTTCTATGTACAACCCCCCAAGCTGGGTAAGTCGTTATACTTTTCCCCACTTCACTTATTGTATGCGTTCTTCGCTAAGATTATCTGCCTCGATATTTTCGGCGAGGGAACTAAGGAGGGCCGTAGAAGGGATCTCCAGCCCTTCCCGCAGCCGAGGACCCGGAAGGGCCCTCGATCCGGGACTCAAGAAGATTCGGATATTTTTGTGGAGCTTGTGAACGGGATATTTTATCAGGCGAGCTGCGATGGTGCCTCAGTGGCTATTATTGCCGACTATCCCGGACTACTACCTACGTCGCGTGTAAGCCAAGCCAAAAACTCTATCCTCCGAAGAGGACTCCCTTCTGATGTCATGCCTCACCCCTGAAGTGTCGTGCTTTTGCAGAGATGACGGTCAGAGCGCGGGGCCGAGCCCCTAGGGATCCGTCGGCAACAGGCATCCGGATCGGGCAGGTTTAAGAGGAAGGCGGTTAGGGTCGAAACGCCGCTACATAGGTAAGGTAAAAACCTGCTCTGCGATTATTGATTGCGAAGTGTAACAGCGCCCTTTGTGTCCTGGCAGGAAGAGGAGTAGACAGACTATATCCGGGGACCCTGCCAATCATGTCTCCACCAGCCGGATTCCAGAACCGGCTTGGAGAGAGGAGGCGGACGTGGGGCCGATGCCGCATAGTCCTCCGGACGGAGGGCGTGGATATGCTCTCTCGCCACGAATTCCGAGTAGAGAGTGCCATGAATCACCGGGCGCCGACGGGCCAGAGATGCCATAACAACAACTTTTCCGAAGAGGCATTTAACGCTTTCAATTCGGGAGACACATACATCCGAAGCTGCTCAAGGCTGGCTTGCCCGAGCGCGGCATCAAAGATACCAAAGATGTAATGGGTAAGAAAATTGGATAAGCATGTATAGCAAGAGCCCACGAGACTTGAAACGGTTGGAACAACTGTTTTAAGGATCAATACATGCACAGGTCCTTGTAGATAAGAATGAGCAATTGTCTCGGGAGCTGGAGCAGTGCAAGGCCCAGCTGAGGGCCACGGTTGCCAAGCTAGAGGAATCCCAGAAGGCCTCATCTCGTAACATTTATCTCAATTGTACGAAGATGCACCAGTTAGTAAGTGGCTTGGTATTACAAGTCTAATGTAAAATTCTGCGTACAATCCTGTGGTGAATCCGGAGGGCGTAAGAGATGACGAGTCGCATCTCAAAAGGCGGCTAAAGGCTGGCGGCGCGTTCTTACGCAGTTAGGCGGAGAAGAACAATCTTCAAGATGCCAATGTTTGGACGTGGAACTAAAAGACGTCCACGCTCAGCTGGCGGACTCCGTGAAGGAGAACAAAAGGCTTTGTCTCAGCATTTATTGTAAGTGCCCAGATGAACTGTAGTACAGCTCGGCGAGGAAGCATATTGAAAGAATTTTTATTTGCAGGTATGTTAACGGGCCGCCCTGAAGAGGAGGTGACCACGTCTCGCAGCGATTTATCGCAAGACCTCTCACAACCGCACGAGCAAGCTCGACAGTGATGCAGGCGTTACTCAGGCCTTGTGGCCATCAAGCTTCCTGCCGAAGGGCATGGGGGAGCTTGTGGATATGCTTCAAGGAGCACGACGGCGCTTCCGGTTGTGGAAGATGTCAGCCTGCCGACAAGGTGCAAGAGAAGCCTGGGCTATGGTGAAGACGCGCTACACCAAGCTGGACCCAAACCATATGGCCGAAGTCGGACCGGCGGGACCAGATGGGCAAGAAATTCCTGTGAGTCTGGTGTATGACCAGGTAGCGTTAAGAAAGTATTCTCAACAGGATTGTAAGCTAGATAGCCTGTTGGATGGTATAGAGGAGGAATATAGTCAGTCCAAGTGACTGTGTAATTCAATGGACATAAGTAGCCCCTAGCCGGATTAAAATCATTTGTCTTGGTGGAGCTTTTCGCTTCATCCCCCGGATCCGATAGTCCGGGGTGTATCCGAATACCCGCTTAGTTATGCAGAACCGGGGTATGCATGGAAACCAGGCGTAGGGGTCATAAGTGCTTGAATAGACAAGTACCCAACTAGTTATGTTATATTACATGGATAGTAAGAAACATCTTCCAGGGAGAATAGTTCCGTTAGGGGTTCCTTTCCCTGGGTACGCATGCGATGATGCACATGTCCGGACTGCCAACAAGGACGCATGATACAAAACTTCTGGGGATTTACGTTGTAATAAACAAATACATCTTTTGTTCACCGACCGAATATTCCCTTAAGGACGCTAGCTTTCGGCTTCACCCAGTCTGAGGTACACATCCGGCTAAACCGGCAGTAACAATCGTAGAGGTGCTCCCCTTATGCCCTAACCGAATTAACGGGAACGTAGGGCATAAACACAAGAGCCAGGCAACCCAGCTTGGCCACATCTTAAGTCATATCGATGCATATAATGGTGAAGAAAAGGCACATATGGAAAAAAAACGCATATGTGATGGGCAAAAAGCCATTAAAGTAATTATGTTTTGCTTTCGTATGGGAATCCCCCAGGTATTGCTTACACAAATAGTGCGGCCGGAGTTAGCCGGGCGTCCGTACTGTATTAAGTACTTTATGCAAAGAGGAAAAAAAGGTCGAGAAAGGAAAAGGGAGGGAGCATAATTAAAAGAGGAGGGGGTAAGGAGACGAACATCGAAGTTCGGGCGCTAGGCGAGAATCTTGGAGTCCGGCCGCATTCCATGGGTTCGCACGAGTCTGTTATCGGATGCATTACGTAAGCGGCACGCCTCCGGTGAGAACTTTATCAATGACAAAGGGCCTTCCCACTTAGGTTTGAGCTTGTCCTTCTTCTTCTCCAGCGAGAACGAGTTCGCCAATATTATAAGTTTTGGCCCGCACTTCTTCGCTTTGGTACCGCCGAGCCTGTCACGATAGAATGAGGAGCAGGCTTTTGCGATGTCGCGCTCCTCCTCCAAGGCATCCAAGTTATCCTGCCGATCTAACTCGACTTCCTTCTCTTCGTACATGCGTACGCGAGGCGAATCATGTATTGTGTCATAGGGTAGTACTGCTTCCGAGCCGTACACCATAAAAAACGGTGTATATCCGGTGGTGCAATTCGGCGTGGTCCGCAGCCCCCAGAGTACGGAGTCGACCTCTTCGACCCAGTGCGTGTCCGACTCTGTCAAGGATCGCACTAGTATGGGTTTGATGCCGCTCATGATGAGACCGTTTGCCCGTTCGACCTGGCCGTTTGTTTGGGGATGGTAGACGGAAGCGCAGTCGAGCTTAATGCCCATTTTGCCGCACCAGGTTTTCACTTCATCGGATGTGAAGTTTGAGCCGTTATCAGTGATGATGCTATAGGGGACGCCGTATCGGCGTACGACCCTGGATATGAAGTCTATTACCGGTCCGGATTCGGCCGTTTTGACTTGTTTGGCTTCTATCCATTTGGTGAACTTGTCCACCATGACCAATAAGTATTTTTTCTTATGACTTCCCCCTTTAAGAGGTCCGACCATATCCAGCCCCCAGACTGCGAAGGGCCAAGTTATGGGGATTGTCCGGAGAGCGGTAGGGGCATATGACTCGATTGGCAAAGAGCTGGCAACCGACGCAATGTTGGACAAGGTCCTGTAAGGCGCTCGGGCCGTCGGGCCAATAGAAGCCTCAGACGGAAGGCCTTGGCGACTAGTGCTCGAGCCAAGGCGTGGTGCCCGCCTAGTCCGGCATGGATTTCAGCCAAGAGTTGCCGCCCTTCCTCTTCGGAGATGCACCTTTGGAGCACTTCGGTCGCACTTTTCTTATAGAGTTCCCCTTCATGGACTTTGTAAGCTTTAGAATGCCGAACGATGCAACGTGCTTCATTTTGGTCTTCGGGGAGCTCCTGCCTATTGAGGTAGGCCAAGAAAGGCTCAGTCCACGGGGCGATTACAGCCATGATTTCGTGGGCTGAAGATGTTATTTCGGTGGTGGAGCCTCCGATTATGTCTGATAGTTCGAATCTGGGGTGTATTCGATCCGTGCTCAGATTGCCGGACCCCCTTCCCATACTACGGATGGCTTGAACAGCCTTTCCAAGAATATGTTAGGTGGGACAGGGTGCATTTAAGCGCCCGATGCGGCGAGGACATCCGCCGCTTGATTGTTTTCTCGAGCCACATGGTGGAATTCGAGCCCTCGAACCGAGCTGATATTTTGAGGACGACATTACGGTAGGCCGCCATTTTCGGATCCTTGGCATCAAAGTCTATGTTTATTTGTGATATTGCGAGGTTTGAATCCCCGCGCACTTCTAGGCGTTGAGTGCTCATAGAGACTGCCATCCGAAGACCGTGCAACAGAGCCTCATATTCGCTGCATTGTTGGAGTCTGTGTATAATATTTGGAGGACGTCTTGGACCGTGTCTCCGGTGGGAGACGCCAGGACTACACCTGCTCCCAATCCGCCAGCATTTTTAGAGCCGTCAAGTGCATGATCCAGTTAGAGTACGCTGCATTACTCTTTAGGGAGTTCGGCTTCATTCATTTGGCGACAAAGGTCAGCCAAGATTATGCGACTTGATGGCCCGCCGTGGTTTGTATGCTATATCAAACGGAAGGAGCTCGATGGCCCATTTAGCAATCCGGCCCGTAGCATTGCGGTTATTTATTATGTCATTGAGTGGTACTTCGGAGGCCACCGTAATCGAACACTTTGAAAGTAGTGTCGCAGCTTCCGGGATGCCATGAAGACTGCGTATGCTATTTTTTGATAGTGTGGGTATCGGGATTTGCATGGGGTGAGGACCGTGGATACGTAATAAACCGGCTTCTGGAGCGGGAATTTGTATCCGCTAACCTCTCATTCGATGACGAGCATCGCGCTTACAACTTGATGCGTTGCGCCTATGTACAAGAAGATAGGTTCGCCATTATTTGGCGCTGTTAGAACTGGATTACTAGCCAATAAGGTCTTTATTTCGTCCGGCCCGGCCATGCTGCATCCGTCCACACGAAGTTTTCTTTTGCATACCAAGAAGGCGGTAAAGAGGTAGTGCCTTTTCTCCTAACACGGAGATAAAGCGGCTTAAGGCAGCCACGCATCCAGCTAGTTTCGGATCGTGCTTGAGGTCTGCTGGTATAGCCAATCAGCGATGTAGCTCGGATTTTTGCCGGATTCGCTTCAATTCCTCTATTAGAAACAATGAAGCCCAGCAGTTTCCCAGAGGGGACGCCGAAAACACATTTTTTCGGGTACAGCTTGATGTCGTATGTTCGGAGGTTATCGAACGTAAGCCTCAAGTCGTCTATTAGGGTTTCGACGTGTCTTGTTTTTATGACCACGTCGTCCACATATGCCTCCACTGTTTTGCCGATTTGCTTTTCCAGGCATGTTTGAATCATGCGTTGATAGGTTGCGCCGGCATTTTTAAGCCCGAAAGGCATAGTGTTGATGCAGGAAGGACCATATGGCGTTATGAAAGCTGTTGCAGCTTGGTCGGACTCTGCCATATTTATTTGATGGTATCCGGAGTATGCGTCAAGGAAACACAGCGAGTCGTGTCCTGCTGTGGCATCGATGATTTGGTCGATGCGAGGGAGGGGGAAGGGATCCTTGGGGCAAGCCTTATTGAGGTCTTTGAAGTCGACACATAGGCGCCAGGATTTGTCCTTCTTTGCTACCATTACCAGATTTGCCAGCCAATCCGAATGCTTGATATCTCTGATGAATCCGGCCTCGAGTAGCTTGGCTAGCTCCTCCCCCATGGCTTGCCATTTGGGCTCTGAAAACCGCCTCAGGGTCTGCTTGACAGGTTTGTATCCTTTCAGTATATTGAGGCTGTGTTCGGCCAATCTGCGTGGGATGCCCGGCATGTCCGATGGGTGCCAGGCGAAAATGTCCCAATTCTCGCATAAGAAGTCTCGCAGTGCGGCGTCCATTGCGGGGCTCAACTGTGTCCCGATGGAAGCTGTCTTCGTGGGGTCCATTGGATGGACTTGGAATTTGACTATCTCGTCTGCGGGTTTGAATGAGGTGGACTTGAGTCGCTTGTCGAGTATCACATCGTCCCTGTCCATGGCGGCACGCAGCGTTGTTAGTTCTTCGGCTGCTAAGGCTGCGGATAATGCTTCCAGGGCTAGTGCTGCGGTTTTGTTTTCAGCGCGAAGTGCAACGTCCGGATCAGTGGCTAGAGTGATGATTCCATTGGGTCCGGGCATTTTAAGCTTCATGTACCCGTAATGGGGTATAGCTTGAAAGCTTGTAAACGCGTCCCGTCCTAAAAGGGCGTGGAATCCGCTACTGAAAGGAGCCACTTGGAATGTAATTTGTTCGGACCTGTAATTCTCCGGGGCGCCGAATACCACATCGAGTGTGATTTTTCCCGCACACCGCACTTCCCGACTAGGGATAATTCCCCTGAAGGTTCTGCCACTTTGTTCAATGCGGCTTTTATCAATTTCCATCTTGTTGAGTGTTTCTTCGTAGATCAAGTTTAATCCGCTTCCGTCGTCCATGAGTACTTTAGTGAGCCGAAAGCCGTCCACGATTGGGCTAAGGACCAGAGCGGCTGGTGCCCGGATAGTCTAGAATCGAGGTTCATCACTGGCATTGAAAGTTATAGCAGTGTCGTTCCACGGGTTTATTTTTGCCACATGGCAGATGTCAGCGGAGCTTCGATGAGCTCGCTTACGCCTATTGTTTGAGGCGAAAGTCTCAAAGACTGTTAGTAAAGTATTGTGTTCGTTGGCGGGATGTTGTTCTGCTTTATGGCTTACAAGAAGATGCTCGCCACTTTTTGCAACCTGCCAGAGTATCCAACATGCCCTAAGGCTATGAGTTGGATTTGTGTCCGGCGTACTGTGGAGTTTGCATGGCCCATTGAGCCATTCTTCCAATACGGTTCCACGCCCTGGGGTGGGCTTTGTTTTCTTGGGGATTGGATCGGCCGACTTACGAGAGTTCGCCTGTTTAGCTCGGACAAAGGTTTTGGCGAGAGCCGGACTATCCCAAAATTCTGTTTGGGTTTTCGAGCGCTTTCCATCGCAAGTGATGCTTACAGACTATGGTTGCCAAGTCAGCAAAGTGTACTATGTCACGGCTACTTATAGCATTAAGCATTCCTTTGTTCATGCAGTTTTTGCAGAAAAGTGAGACTATGTCCTCCTCACGACAGTCCATGACCTTATTTAGCACAAGGAGGAATATGGCCCAAAGAGTGATGTCTTGTCTCCGGGCTCTTATGCGATATGGGAGAGACGGTTTAAGTCCGGGTAGGTGGGCGTAGCTGAATCCGGATTCTGATCCGATCTAGCGCCCAGTGGCATGGGAGCTTCCGAGTTTGACTGGTCGGGATCCGGGGTGCTGCCCAATTTTTCCGGCCCAATACCCGATTCTAAGTCTGGGACCTGTGCCATATCTTCCCTTGAGCGGGTATCCGGCTCAGGGAGCTCAGTGATCCGGACATAATTCGTCCTCAAAATAGAGGGGTAATCCATGTGTGGTTCCTCCACTACCGCTATCTCATGGGTGGCCGGCGGGGATTTAATGTCCCTTTGGTCGGGTTTAAGCCCGATCTGGTCATAGTCTGTAGCGACTACCAAAGCGGCGATGCGATCCAAGAGCTCATTAAGGGAGGAGAGTTCCATCGGATCCATCTGTTCGGCGAGTTCTGAATTGACGTGGAGGTTATGCGTGATGACCCTAGAGGTCATCGTGGCCTTGACGACCGGACGGGCAGTATCGACGTTCGGGAACGGGGTCCCCAGACTTGCCTGCCCGCAGCCTCGCGTGGCTCAAGTGGGGGCCCAGTGTGGCCCAGCTTCATCACTCAAGCTCAAGACCCTCACGAGAGCCTCGATTGCAAGCGGACGGGGAGCCTCTTCAGCAGCCTCCTCAGGCAGGCTCATGAGGAGGCGGAGAGATCAAGGCAGGGTACCTCACGAGGGTGCCCGTGGCGCAAGCCATGACGATCGAGGACCGAGGCGGGCGCCCTGTGGGCGCCGCCCGCCAAGAAGGTCCTTGTTTCCCTTTCGGTGCAAAGGGGGCAAGCATGAGCCAAGGCACTGCACAAAGGTTACCGCTTGGTGCAACAAGACCAAGACCAGCAGAACGGCAGGATGGAGGTCATCGTGGAGCCCAAGACGGCGTCACCACCAGAGCCTTTGGCAGTCGAAGACCAACTTTAGTCTGGATAAGTGTACTAGATGTTCCCCTGCAAAATGGCCAAGTGTTGGCGCCCTTCCTGCTCATTTTTGGGAAGAGGCCCATGACCTCCCTCTATAAATAGGACTAGCCACCCACAGGATAGAAAAGAGGTCGAAAGGTCGACGAATCAACCAAAGAGAGAGGGTCGACGAATCAACCAGAGAGAGAGAGAGAGGTGACTGAACTCACCCAGGCAGTTCATCGCACCAGCTCAAGAACAGCCCCTCGCGAGGCTGTTCTCCCTTTGTACTGTTCATCATCAGACCCGAGGCAATCCACCACACCACACACTCGAGTAGGGTATTACACCACCACGGTGGCCCGAACCAGTATAAACCTTGTGTCTCTTGTTGTTCATCGTTCTAGGTTAGATCCCTCGCAAACCATCAACGCTGCGGAGCTGGTAGGGGAAAGATCTCCGCCGCACCCCAGTGTTCGAACCTCAAGGGTCCGCTGAATCCGAAATCCGACATTTGGCGTGCTGTAGGGGTGCGCCGAGTCTCTTCCGCCGGTCGCGTGTGATCTTCCGTCGTGCCCCATGGCCGACGCCGCCGAAGCTTCGCGCCCGAGTGCTTTGGGCCGCTCTCGCCACCCACGTCGCCCAGACGGCGCCCGTCGGGGGACGCCCCCGTCGTTCCCCGTCGCCTGCGGGGAACGAGCAGCAGGCCTCGTCCCTGCATCCTTCGGTGCGGCGCGATTGCCTCACCGCCACCCCGTCTTTGACCCCTGCTGGTTCTTCGTCCCGCACACCACGCTCCCATGGAGGCTCGAGCCGCGCTCATCGCGGCGAACGAGCTGTTGCGCTACCGCCCTGTCGACGACATCTACGAGGAGTGGCTCGAACGCATTGCCGATCTTGTCCGCGCCGTAGGGGGCTCCCCCACGCCATCCCTCTCGCTGCCTCGCCCTTCACCCCATGCGGGAGACAGGGAGCCGGAGGTGCCCCCACAACCTCCTCCCCAAGAAGGCTCCCTGGCTCCAAGGCGCGCGGCCCCGGGCCGAGACCCTCCGTCCGCGCCCGCTACAAGAAAGAAAGGAGCTGCCAGGAGATCCCTCGTCCTCAAGAAGGTGCTCGCATGCTCCCAGCACCAGAGCTCCGCGACCACGCTCCAGCGCCGCCGCTCAAGACCCCGCACTGCTCCAGGCAGCGGTGCTCGGGAATCCGCAAGAACAAGCCCCGCGCCAGCAGAGGATTCCGGTGGCCATTGCAGGCTGCCGCGCCTTCACCACCGAGCTACGTAGCGTTGCATGGCCCGGCAAGTTCAAGCCAGACCTGCCCCCTCGTTACGACGGCATTGCCGACCCCGCAGAGTTCCTTCAGCTCTACGAGCTGGGCATCGAAGCCGCCAACGAGGACGAAAAGGTCATGGCAAATTGGTTCCCCATGGCGCTCAAGGACGGAACCCGAAGCTGGCTCCTGAACCTGGCTCCCGGCACGACCTCCTTGTGGGATGAGATGCGGGCCCGCTTTGTCGCCAACTTCCAAGGCACTCGCGACCGGCCTCCGGCCGTGAGCGACATGCGCCGCATCAAGCAGCAGCCAGGAGAGACCCTGCAGAAGTACATCCAGCGCTTCAACAACGTCCGCCTCAAGATTCCCAAGGTGATCGAGGAAGCCATCATCTCAGCCTTCTCCGATGGCGGCGTGGACGCCAAGATGAAGGAGGAGCTAGCAATGCATGAAGACCTGTGCACATCCTCGAGCTGTTCAACTAGGCAACCAAGTGCGCGCCAGGCTAGGAAGGGCGCCTCTCCTCCTCGGGCTTCCGGCCGATCCGTAGAGAAGAAGCCCAAGGCCAAGGACGTGATGTGCAAGGGGGCTGTCGTGCTAGCGGCGAAACCAGACACCAAGCGAGGCAGGGATCAGCCTGAGTCATCCAAGGGCAGCCGGTACTGCGTGTACCATGACCTCCACACCCACAACACCAATGAATGCCAAGAGCTCAAGGCCGTGCGAGAAGGGCGCGTTGGCCGGCGCCTCGAGCACAACGATCGGGGTTACGGCCGAGGAGGAGGAAGAGGCGCAGGATGCTGGGAAGACCGTGGCCCTCGCCAGGGATGGCGCAACAGACCTCGCGAGGACCGCTGGCAGGACCAGCCTCGCGAGGGAGGTTGGAGGGACCAGCCTCGTGAGGATCGCAATCAGGGTAACGCGGGGCTCCCACCCTTACCATAGCCGCCAAGGAGGTACGAAGACAATCATCAGGACGAGGGGCTGGGCTTCAGAGCTGCCGATAAATCGCAGATCTGGGTGGCGCTCAGGCCCCAGCCTCTCAGCGCATCTTCAAGCAGTTTTCTCGCGAGGTGAATGCAGTCCTCCCCAGGCCTGAGGCCACACGCCCTCTCAGGTGGTCATCGTGCGTCATCACGTTTAGCTCAGCGGATCAGCTCAAGTGCGCAGCAACGGCCGGAGTCCTCCCCATGCTTTGCTCACCAGTCATCAGCAACATGCAAGTCACCAGGACCCTCATCGACGGCGGAGCAGGGCTCAACGTCCTGTCTGTTGAGACATTCAACGATCTCCAAGTGCCATACGATCAGCTTCAGCCAACCAAGCCTTTCTCAGGAGTCACTGATGGTTCAACTGTTCCGATAGGGCAAGTTCGTCTTCCCGTCACCTTCGGACGGCGCGACAACTACCGCACCGAGCTCATCGACTTCGACGTCGCCCACATTCGCCTGCCATACAATGCCATCCTCGGGTACCCAGCCTTGGCCAAGTTCATGGCAGTGACTCACCATGGCTACAACGTCCTTAAGATGCCAGGAAGCGGGGGAGTTATCACAGTGCCTTGTGAGGAAAGTGATGCGGTGTGCTCTCTTGAGTGCGCCTTCCAAGCCGCAGCAATCGAAGACCCAGATCACGGGAGGGGGAGGCTTCCCGAGGCGATCCCTAAGAAGAAAAAGGCTTCGCCTGGTCCAGGCCCTCGCGTGGGAGGCACCTCCGAGGCGTGGCATCGGGACCCGCTTTGTTCAAGGCGCCACCCTCCGTCAGATAGGAAGGCGCGCCGGTGCCCTCCTCAAAGGGGCTTGGGGGCTCTTTCATGGCGAGCCACCGACCTAGCCGAGGTCACGAGGGAGGCGCTCGGGCACCACTTGGAGGCGTGCTTCAAGGCACGTTTCCCTCAGGAGAGTATGCGACAAGGAGGGCCAAACCCTCAGGAGTTCATCACGAGGAACACCCAGGAGTTGCAAGAGTCAAGAGTCATGCGCGGCTGTCGCCGCCTGCCCGCTCTGGCCCCACATCCAGGAGAGGATGCCGGGCTACGGATCTGCGTCGACATACCGGGGCTCAACCGGGCCGCGTCTCAGGAGCGTTTCTGGCCCTCGCGCATGGGGCGTTGTGAGGGGCCTCCTCACAGCTATGTTCGCATGCCTTTCGGCCTGTCGAATGCGGTCGCCGCCCATCAGCGCCTGCTGAGGGGTACCATGGAAGCTCAGGAGGTCAAGCAGCGTGTGGTCCTGACAGAGATGGAGGTGTCTTTCGACGAACCCCCCGAGCCCTCGGAGCCTCCCAAGGCTCCAGGTCCGGAGGGCTCGTGAGGGCCGGCTTCCTCATCACGCGTCACCCGCTACCTCAACATCCCGCCATCCCCAACCATATCAGGTGATACCTTTCCAAGTTCCGTTTTCAGCTGGGAGTTCCCCTCGGGCTGCATCATTCCCAGGCCGCGTGGGTCCGTCCCTGCGGCATGTATCTGTTTTGCTTATGTTCTTTACTTACCCTGTTGGGGGCGCCCCTCGGGCTGCATTATCCCCAAGCTGCTCGGGCCAGACCCAGTGGCGTGAGTTTTTCTCCGCACTTATCTAGATGGATTTGCTCCTCTGCGCTTAGCCTGATTCGTGTAATTATTGCCTACTACCTGTCGCGGGCCTCTCTGCCCAAATGCAAAGCGCTTGCATGTTAAAAGGGGGGGGGTACCTGAGCATTGCGACTCATGGACTCTTACTGGCTCTCCAGCCCTCACCCCCTGGCCTTGACCCACGGCATCGCGGCCTGTCATACTAGCGGCGGCTGAGCTCGCTCGAGGGCCGGGACACGAGGACGTGAGCATTTGCATCCTAACCCCTGAGGACACACCATTGATAAAGGCCCAGAGACAGGCGCAACCCGCCTCGAGGTAGGGCCTCGTGAGTCCCGCGCTGGCTCACGGGTGCCCAGATACACCTCTCCTAGCCCTACCGTGCCGGCCACGTGTTAGGGCAGGGTTGTACACGCCCCGGGGGCTCCTCCCGGAGGGGAGCCCCTCCACGCACTGATGGAAGCACCATGCTCCATGCTGGCTGGCGACACCGCCGAGGAGCTGACTATGCCCGTACACATACGGAAGCGCTTATGCTCTGCTGGTGATAAACAACCGAGGCGGCTCACAACCGTGTCAACCTCGGGAGCCCAGGCTCGATTATGCAGGCGCCATCGCAACGCCTCCCCTCGGGAGTGCCGCGAGGGGCTGGACACGAGGCTCTTGCCGCCACGCCCGAACGTACGCCACCCAACGAGGTCCCTCGGACCTGGTCGTCACGCGCCTCCCAAAGCGGAGCCAAGGTATGAAAATTCGTTTGAACGTCAAGGGGGACTCCTGAGCATCGCGACACAGGAGCCTAACTGGTGACGTAGCCCCTCACTCCTTGGTCCCGTCCTGGTTTCCGGTCGGGGCTAACGGCGGCTGAGGTATGCGCGGGGCCGGGCCCTGCCGACGTAGAACGACAAGTCTACTCCTACACCTCCCTTCCCTACTTGTTGTTCGCGCGTCAAGGGGGACTCCTGAGCATCGCGACTCAGGAGCCTAACTTTCCACATAGCCCCTCACTCGTTGGTCCCGTCCCGGTTTCCGGTCGGGGCTAAGGGCGGCTGAGGTATGCGTGGGGCCGGGCCCTGCCGACGTAGAACACAGGCAAATAGGAGGGCAATTGCAAATACTAAGGAATTCAAAAGCAAATATTACAAACCATAGAGTGTTCTCACAACACCAAACACAAGTTTAAACGCCTCCACGAGGCATGGTGCATGTTGCAGGAATTAAAACAGGACAAAGGACGCAAGGGGGTCACTTTCCGGTGGCGCTGCCGCCTGCGGTGGAGCCGCGCTGGGCGGCTCCGCCCCCTGAAGCCGCGGAACTGGTGGCGCCGCGTCCAGGCAAGACGCTGAAGGCACGGAACTTCCCCAGCAAAGCCTCGGCTCGGCCCTTCACGGCCTCAGCAGCAGCGGCGGCGAGGTCGCCGCTCACGGGCTCCATCAGGCTGTCGAGGTTGACGTTGGGGTCGCGAAGGTAGATGTGGTTGAAGACGCGCGTCAGCGCTGCAGATGACAGGGCGCGTGCCTCGGCCTCGGCCGTGGGGCCAAGGCCTGCCGCAGCATCTTCAAGCGCACGGACCAGGAAGGGAAGCAGCTCGGCAGGGCCGTCTTCTTCGCCAGCCAACGGGTCCTCTAAGCCGCTCTCATAGAGCGTCTTCAGCGCGTCGCGAGCCTTCTTCTCCAGCTCGGCGAAGGCCACCCGGTCCTCGGCTAGGACCTTCGCCTTGCGGTCTAGCTTGGCCCTCTCCGCCTTCAGCGCCTGCTCCAGTGTCTCCAATCGTCCACGACGGTTGACAAGCTCGGCGTCCCGGTCTTTGACAGCGGCCTCCCGAGCCTTCATCCCCTCCTCCTTCTCCTGGCGGATGCGGACCTCCTTCGCGAGTTCCTCGCGCAGGTCTTGCAGCTCGGCCTCCAACGCCTTGCAGCGGCCCTGGGCATCCGCAACTTCACCTTGAGCAGCATCGCGAGCAGCTTTAGCCTGGCGGGCGGCTTGCTTCTCCTCGTCGGAGGCGGACGCAGCCTGCCTCAGCGCCACTCGGACAGAGGCAGCGGAGCGGGCCCAGCCGGAGGCCAACTCCAGGCGCCCGACCACCAGGCGGGGGTCCGCGCTCTGAAGGTCCTCCCGAAGCCGGCTCAGTTCGTCGGCGGCCTGGCCCAAGACAGTGGAGGGGTCAGAAGAGACTAGGGCTGGTGGAACAGGCGGAGAAGACGACAGCATGACCACGGCTTGGGAGGAAGGAGCCTTTCGGGCCACAGGCATCTCGGGAGCAGCACCAAGCCTAGGCCCCTCCAAGTTCAGCGGGACCACGGGGGCTGATACCTCGCCAGAATGTCCCTGAGGGGCTCGCGAGGATAACCGGGCAGGGGAAGCGCGAGCCTCAGTGCCTTCTTTCCCTGCAGACGGAGGCACTGCCTCGGCAGGCGAGCTTGCCTCGAGCAGGGCCACAGGAGCCCTCCTCAACCTCTTCGCCTCAGGAGCCAGCCTGGTCAAGGAGCGCAGGCGTCAAGTCTCGGCGACAGAAACAAAGCAGAGCATGGATCGAGTACTTACGAGGCATCACGCATGGGTTCGAGCAGCCTCCGGCCAAACTTGAAGCCCGAAAAGCTCAGAATCGGGTCAGCCTTGGGAGGCATGGAAGCAGAGGACGCGTCGGGAAGGTCGGAGCTGGCCTCAGACCTCCCCGGAGCCATAGCGGATCCTGGGGGCACCACCCCTGACCCGTCTTCCCTCGGGGCCGGGGGAGAGTCCACTCCTCCTTGCCCGGCGCTGTCCTCATCGTCATCCGACATGGAGCGAAGGGTGTGAGACCTGCGCCGAGGGAAGGGCTCCTCCGACTCCTCGCCAGTCGCCTCGGAGTTGAAGTCTTCTTCCTCCCCATCCTCCTCTTCCTCCTCCTCACTCCCGCTGGAGTTGCTGGTGGACACATGCACCATGGGCAACGCCGTTAGATCCCCGGGAGCCACTGCGGGCACCAGCCCCTCACCATTAAAGGTGGGCATGGCACCCACCGCCTGTTCCCAGTCATCACGAAGAAACAGGGGGGCGGGAGCGCCGACCAGCCTCGCCATGTCTCCCCCGACCAAAGAGTGGAGGGCCGCGGCCAGATATTCGTTGGCCAGGGCTGCAGAGCTCAAGCGAATGGCAGCATCTGCTTCCCCGAGCCTCCACAGCGGAAGCGAGTGCTTCCGGAGTGGAGCCACCCGTGCTCCAGAACTCCTCAGAGTGTGGCCCCGGTCACTTCGCCAACCCCAGGTTGCTCGGCCTCAGATCCGCTGGCCCATCCTTCTCCAAAGACCGCCTCATGGAGGTCGATGAGCTCCGCGTGAGACCACGCGTCAACAGCCTTGGGCTGCCCCGTGGGCAGCGCAAGTCGGGGGTGGATGCGCCCGGCGTCTACCATGACCCACCTGCTCCGGAAGCCTTCAATCCTCTTCCCAGGTTTCGAGATGGCGTTGGAGCCGGAATACGCAACAAAACTCACGCATGCGGAGATAGGACCACGAGAAACTCGGAGATAAAAGTAATGGCGCAGCAAGGCCACCGAAGGCTTTATCCCAACGTGAGCCTCGCAATAGTAGGCGAAGATTGCCAGCAGAAGAACGGAGTTGGGGTGGAAGGCAGAGCTTGCAAGTTGTACAGGTGAAGAACAGCGAGGAAGAACTCGGAAAAAGGGGGCACCAGACCAGTGACAATGGTGCTCACGAAGAGCGGATAAAAGGTGCTCCCCCTGCCTTACGGCTGGCCGGAGCCAGCCTTGAACACGGTCGCTCCCGCGCTGCCCTGCGCCACCGTCCTCAGGCGCAAGAGGGCAAGATTCCTCTCCGACACGCTCGGGGGATCCAGAGCAGGGGAGTACCAGGCCTCAGTCGGAGTCTTGCGGGGCGCCATAACTCGCCGGGCGAGAAGGATTGAGGCAGATCTGGAGGATTTCAGAAGCAGGAAGGAGAAGGGCGAGAAAGGGGATCTGGAGCAAGGCAAGCGAGAGCAAAGCAGGTCAGTCTGGCCCGGGCACCCCTTTTTGTCAATTCGTGCGGTTGCCGAGGCATCGTGGGAAGCGGAGACGCCCACGACCAATCAACCGCCACGCGGCGCCCAAGGCCGCAGGCTGTTGGGGCCCGCGGCGCTTCGCACTTGCCCCTTCGTTTCTCTGCTAAGCCAAGTCCGGGCGCGCCTTGGGCCCGGGGGCTACTGTCGGCGTTCTGGGACCGGGGTCCCCAGACTTGCCTGCCTGCGGCCTGCAGCGTGGCTCGAGTGGGGGCCTAGTGTGGCCAGCTTCATCATCAAGCTCAAGACCCTCGCGAGGGGCCGAGCCTCATGAGGCGGACGACAGGAGCCTCTTCAGAGCAGCCTCCTCAAGCAGGCTCGAGGAGGCGGAGAGATCAAGGCAGGGTACCTCACGAGGGTGCCCCGTGGCGCAAGCCATGACGATCGGGACTGGTGGGTGCTGGTGGCGCCAAAGACACGCAGTTGTCCGTGTTTCCCTTCGTGCAAAGGGGAAAGCACAGGCCAAGGCACCAGGCAAAGGTTACCGCTTCGGTGCAACAAGACCAAGACCAGCAGAACGGCAGGATGGAGGTGATCGTGGAGCCCAAGACGGCGTCACCACGAGAGCCTTTGGCAGTCGAATACCAACTTTAGTCAGGATAAGTGTACTAGATGTTCCCCTTCAAAATGGCCAAGTGTTGGCGCCCTTCCCGCTCATTTTTGGGAAGAGGCCCAGGGCCTCCCTCTATAAATAGGACTAGCCACCCACAGGATAGAAAAGAGGTCGAAAGGTCAACGAATCAACCAAAGAGAGAGGGTCGACGAATCAACCAGAGAGAGAGAGAGAGAGAGAGAGAGAGAGAGAGAGGCGACTGAACTCACCCAAGCAGTTCATCGCACCAGCTCAAGAACAGCCCCTCGCGAGGTTGTTCTCCCTTTGTACTGTTCATCATCAGCCCCTGAGGCAATCCACCACACCACACACTGGAGTAGGGTATTACACCACCACGGTCGCCCGAACCAGTATAAACCTTGTGTCTCTTGTGTTGTTCATCGTTCCTAGGTTAGATCCCTCGCAAACCATCAACGCGTGAGCTGGTAGGGAAAAGATCTCCGCGCGCACCCCAGTGTTCGAACCTCAAGGGTCTGCCGGAACCCGAAATCCGACAGCAGCCATGATGAAGCCGCCTAGCCGGAGAGTTTGGCCTACAGCCAGCGCCCCCCCAGAGGTGATGTTGTCCTTGACAGCGAGATGGGCCATCGAGCCTTGCAGCGGCTGACGACGGAGGAACTCTCGGTGAAAGCACCAATGTCGGTGTCAAACCGCGGATCTTGGGTAGGGGGTCCCGATCTGTGCGTCTTAGGCTGATGGTAACAGAAAGCAAGGGACTCAATGTTTACCCAGGTTCGGGCCCTCTTGATGGAGGTAAAACCCTACTTCCTGCTTGATTAATATTGATGGTATGAGTAGTACAAGAGTAGATCTACCACGAGATCGTAGAGGCTAAACCCTAGAAGCTAGCCTATGATGATTATGATTGTGATCGTGATCGGCCTTCTAGGACCATCCTCTCCGGTTTATATAGACACCGGAGAGGGCTAGGGTTTACATGGAGTAGGTTACAAGGAAGGAAATATATTATCCGGATCGCCAAGCTTGTCTTCCACGCAAAGGAGAGTCCCATCCGTACACGGGACGGAGTCTTGAGTCTTGTATCTTCACGCTCCAATAGTCCGGACAAAGTATATAGTCCGGCTGTCCGAATACCCCCTAATCGAGGACTCCCTTAGTAACCTCACTTGGAGCTATATTTTTATTCATCACATGATATGAGTTTTGCTTGGAATGTCCTTTTATTTTATTAGGATTTATTTCTGTTATTTAGAATAAAGTTTTTCATCTTTTAGTTCAATAAAAACGTCAAGTATAGCCTTTACCATGCTTATTTTGCAAGTCAATATGTTGTTGTTTTGAAAACAGAAAGTTTTCTATCATTGTTTGAATATTTGTGAATAGTCAGAACATGATAAAATCTTGAAATTTTTACACAATGAGTAACAACAAGTTTCTACAGTGTGGTACTTTTCAGAATTTTTGGATTTAGGGAAGTATGATTCCTCTTGCATTCTTTACAGACTGTTCTGTTTAGACAGATTGCTGTTATGTTAGCATTGTTTGCATATGCTTGCTTGTTTTATGATTCTATTTGAGAATAGGAGTATTAAATTAATATGCAGAGGCATTTAGTATGCAATGTTAAATAATAATTTTAGTGATTTCCCATAGTAGAGAATGATAAGGTTTATGCATTGATTTATACTAACTTATCAGTTCTTGTTGAGTTTTTTGTGGATGAAGTTTTTAAGATTTAGGGAAACAACAATATGAAAGGAGTTAAGGAGACACAAAAGCTCCAGCTTGGGGATGGCCAAGGCATCCCTAGTTAATATTTAAAGAAGTCTCAAGCATCTAAGCTGGGGGATGCCCCGGTTGGCATCCCACCTTTCTTCTTCAACAACTATCGGTCAGTTTTGGTTGAACCTAAGTTTTTGCTTCTTCACATGATAGGTGCTATCCTTGGAATGTCATTTTATTTTGTTTTGCTTGTTGTTTGAATAAAATACTTAAGATCAAAATTTTCTTTATGAGAGAGAGTCTTCACATAGCTACTTAATTATTTGACTTCTCATTGATCTTCAGTTCTTCACTTATATCTTTTTGGAGTAGTTTGCCATTTACTCTTGTGCTTCACTTATATCCTATAAATAAATGGTTGAATGAATTGAATATCATAAATCTGAAATTATATATGTTTCATATGCTTATCCCACGGGGAGTAATGACTTAACATATAAGAAGTGTAGGTGGTAAATTTATTGAAAGTTAGCAGACATAGTATTGGTCACTTGAACAATTCATGAAAGAATATTGAAGGAAGAGAGGTTTCACATATAAATATACTATCTTGGACATCTTCTATGACTGTGAGCCCCATTAATTATTTTCAAACTTGAGCAAATTAGTTGAAGTTGGACAAGGAAGACAACGTAATGAGTTATGCTTGGGTATATTTGTATAGAAGTTATATTGTTATGGATCCTCCAACATGTGGTGCTTGCTTTTTAGAATCTTTTGCTAGCCAAAATTTCTCTACTAAGCGGGAATACTGCTTGTGCATCCAAAATCCTTGAACCAAGTTTCTTCCATGAGTGTCCACCATATCTACATATATGCGGTATTTACCTGTCGTTCCAAGTAAATTTTCATGTGCCAAACTCTAAACCTTCAAATAATAATCTGTTTTGTATGCCCGAATCGCTCATGTAGCGACTAGGGGCTGCAGTATCTTCCATGCTAGGTGGGTTATTCTCATGATGAGTGTTTATTCACTTGTCAATCACGAGAGATGTGATAACCCACAAGTATAGGGGATCAGTTGTAGCCTCTTTCGATAAGTAAGAGTGTCGAACCCAACGAGGAGCTAAAGGTAGAACAAATATTCCCTCAAGTTCTATCGACCACCGATACAACTCTACGACGCTTGACGCTTGCTTTACCTAGAGCAAGTATGAAACTAGAAGTACTTTGTAGGTGTGATAGGATAGGTTTGCAAGATAATAAAGAGCACATAAATAAAATCTAGGGGCTGTTTAGATAAAGACACAACTAAGTTAGTTTTAATGTAGAGCTTTTGTCAACAAAAAAGTTATTTGTCCCTAGGCAATCGATAACACGTACCGATAATCATTCTTGTAATTTTATATGAGGGAGAGGCATGAGCTAACATACTTTCTCTACTTGGATCATATGCACTTATGATTGGAACTCTAGCAAGCATCCGCAACTACTACAGATCATTAATGTCGTGAAACCCAACCATAGCATTAAGTATCAAGTCCTCTTTACTCCCATTCATGATACCCCACTTACTTGGATTTAACCTTCTGTCACTCTCGTAACCCACCATAAGCGAACCATGAACATATTGCAACACCCTACAATGGGAACCCCTCACGTTTGCGCGAGAACAGAGGGCACCGTAGGATAGCACCATAAATAAAATATACAATCATACCAACCAAGATCACGATTAACCCACAGGACAAAACGGATCTACTCAAACATCATAGGATAACCATAGATCATTGGAAAATAATATATGGAGTTGAGCACATGTTGAAGTAGAGATTACAGTGGGGAGGAGAGGTGTTACACTTCTGCATAGCGGGGGAGAGAGTTGGTGTTGACGGTAGCAAGATTGTTGATGTAGATCGCCGTCCCGATCGTTGCCCGGCCAAGACTCAGCCACCGGAAGAGAGGGGGGAGCCCCTCTCCTTCTTCTTCTTCCTTGGCCTCCCCCCTAGATGGGAGGAGGGTTTACCCTCTGGTCCATGGTCTCCATGGCGGCGGAGGGGCGGGAGCCCCTCCGAGATTGGATCTCCCTCTATGTTCTCTTTTGTTTCGCATTCCCCTGATCTGGCCGAAAACTGTTTCTTATATTCCGGGAGATCCGTAACTCCGATTGCGTTGAGATTTTAACATGACATTTTTTTCGGATATAAGCTTTCTTGCACCCGAAGTAGAGCTCCAACCGACGTTCAAGGAGGGCACAACCCACCATCAAGCGCCAGGGGCCTCTGGCGCGCCCTAGTGTCTTGTGGGATTTGTGGGCCTCTGTTTGCGGTGATTCCAACTTCCAAAAATCACATATATTCCAAAATAATTCTCCGTGAATTTTTTTTGCATTTGGACTTCATTTGATATGGATTTTCTGCAATACAAAAACATGCGAAAAGCGAGGAACTGCACCGAACCTTTGGAACAATAGGCTAGTCCAATAAATCATATAAAAAGTTGCCAAAAATATGTGAAAGTTGTATAATATTGGAACAAAAGAATAAAAAATTAGAAATACGACGGAGACGTATCAGCATCCCCAAGCTTAATTTCTGCTCGTCCTCGAGCAGGTAAATGATAAAAAAGATAATTTTTGATGTGGAATGCTACCTAGCATAGACTTGATCATATATCTAATCATGGCATGAATATTAAGACATAAGTGATTCAAAGCAATAGTGTATAATTTGACATAAAGACATCAATACTCAAGCATCCCAACAAACAATCATCTGTTTCAAAATATCAATGCTAAAGAAAGTTATCCCTACAAAATCATATAGTCTTGTCATGCTCTGTCTTCTTAACACAAAGCATTTATCATGCACAACCCCGATGACAAGCCGGGCAATTGGTTCATACATTTAACGCGCTTCAGCTTTTTCAACCCTCATGCAATACATGAGCGCGAGCCATGGATATAGCACTACGGGTGGAATAGAGTATGATGATAGGGGTAAATATAAAGAAGACAAAAAAGTAAGAAAGTCTCACATCGATGCGGCTAACCAACGGGCTATGGAGATGCCCATCAATTGATATCAATGTGAGGAGTAGGGATTGCCATGCAATGAATGCACTAAGAGCTATAAGTGTATGAAAGCTCAATACCAAAACTAAGTGGGTGTGCATCTAATCCTATAATGAAAAATTCCCACTAGTATATGAAAGTGACAACATAGGAGACTCTCCATATGAAAAACATGGTGCTACTTTGAAGCACAAGTGTGGTAAAGGATACTAACAATGCCCCTTCTCTCCTTGTTTATTTTTTCTTTTTCTTTTTTTATTTCTTTTTCCTTTCTTATTTTTCTTTCTTTTTTCGCTTTTTATTTTTTTATTTTTTTAATATTTTCTCTCTCATTGTCCGGACTCTCATCCCGACCTCTGGGCGAATCATAGTCTCCATCATCCTTTCCTCACTAGGGCACTGCTCTTAAAATGAATAATGATGATCGTCACACTTCTATTTACTTATAACTCAAAAGAAATAAAAATTACAATTCGATACCTATGACAAAGTATGACTCTATATGAATGCCTCTGGAAATGTACCAGGATATGCAATGATCTAGCGTAACATGTATGAAAAATGATGAACGGTGGCTGAGCCACAACTACTATGTCAGCTATATGATCATTCAAAGCAATATGACAATGAATGCTAAAGTCATCAAAGCAGGCGGTGGAAGTTGCATGGCAATATATCTCGGAATGGCCATGGAAAAGCCATAATAGGTAGGTATGGTGGCTGTTTTGAGGAAGATATAAGAAGGCTTATGTGTGATAGAGCATATCATATCACGGGGTTTGGATGCACCAGCGAAGTTTGCACCGACTCTCGAGGTGAGAAAGGGCAATGCACCTGCAAGTAGAGGCTAGCAAATTGCGGAAAGGTAAGAGTGCGTATAATCCATGGACTCACATTAGTCATAAAGAACTCATATACTTATTGCAAAAGTTCATTAGCCCTCAAAGAAAATTACTACTACGCATGCACCTAGGGGGATAGATTGGTAGGAAAAGACCATTGCTCGTCCCTGACCGCCAATCATAAGGAAGATAATTAATAATAAATCATGCTCCAACTTCATAGCATAACGACACTCTATACGTGCATGCTTCGGGAATCACAAACCTTAACACCAATATTCTTACTAACCACAATCGTTTACTAGTACCTCCCACATATTCCACCTCTATATCGCAAAACTATTGCAAGGAATCGAACATATCATATTCAGTGATCCATAAGTTTTATGGAGGATTTTATGGCTAACCATGCAATTGACCAATTCCTTTTGACACTCTAAATAGATCTAAGGGAAGCATGAGAGTTTAATTCTTTCTACAAAATATCACGCTCTAACAAATATAAGTGAAGCAAAAGAGCATTCTTCAAACAACAGTTTTCTATGTGAAGAGAAACAAGGAATCCAAACTTCAAAAGATATAAGTGAAGCACATGAAGCATTCTATAAAGCCATACTCAAAAGATATAAGTGAAGTGCAATGAGCATTCTATAAATCAACTATGGACTATCTCATACCAGCATGGTGCATAAAAGAAAAGTGAAAAATAAACACAAAAGACGCTACAAAATTTGCACATATCACATTAAGGAAACGAATCCGAAAACATACCGATACTTGTTGAAGAAAGATGGGATGCCTTCCAGGGCATCCCCAAGCTTAGACGCTTGAGTCTCCTTGAATATTTACTTGGGGTTCCTTGGGAATCCCCAAGATTGAGCTCTTGCCTCTCCTCCTTCTCCTCACATCAAGACCTCCCCGATCTTCGAACACTTCATCCACACAAAACTTAACCGAACTTTTAGTGGCGGGGTTAGTGAATATGGCAATGAAATCCCATCATGTACCGATGTAACATTATTGTATAATTATAAAAAAACATTACCCATTGTATGCTATCACAATTCTATGGCCCCAAGTCAAGGAGGCTTCAACAAGAATTCAAACATACGCAAATAATGAAGCTATAGCAACAATCTATGAAAACAGGACAGCCTGTAAAGATTCGAACAACCACCATACTTTTGTAACTCTAAAAATTCTGAAACAATTAGGAAAAATAAACAATTTGTATAGAAAGAAAGTGCAAAAAGTTGCAGAACCGTTTGACGTTCCAGTAAAAAAATGTAAAATCGCGCACTATAGCCAAAGTTTCTGTTTTGCACCGCACAAACCAACAAGCAATTTAAACATCCTAAAGGAAAATCTTGGCACATTATTTTTATAATACAATGGAATTGTACAAGGGGATAATTATTTTTGTTGAAAAGTTTCTGCAATTTTCACAAAGTTTCCATGAGCATGAACAAAGTTCAAGGACGTCCTCCACTTTCACAATGCTTGTTTCTCTCACTTTCACTTTTCTTTTTGTGAAGTTTTAAGGTTCCCCTCTATATTTTTTTTGTTTTTGAACTATATAAAAGCACTCAATAGAAATAAATGACTCTCTAAAACTTCCGGGTTGTCTCCTTGGTAGCACTTTCTTTAAAGCCATTAAGCTAGGCATAAAGTGCTCAAGTAATGGATCCACCCGGATCCCAAGGTGTATCAAAGCCAATTTGAATTACCAATGATTTGGAATTTAGTAGTGAGCACAAAGTGATGTGTGTCATGTAACAACGAAGTCTAACTCTCTTCCTATGCATAGGCATGTCATACAAGAACAATTCATAGACATCAAGTAAAGGCCAATGCATAGTATAAACAGTTTCTTGCAATTATTTCGTGTTGGAAACATAGAGAGGCAGAGATGTAGTTCCTCTCTCATAATAATTGCAAGTAGGAGCAGCAAGCACATGCATATTATACTCATCAAAATCATCATGTGCAAAGGTAAAAGGCAACCCATCAACGTAATCCTTAATAAGTGCAAACTTCTCCGGTATAGTGTAGTCGGGAGAATTCAAAAAGATAATAGGACTATCATGTGTGGGTGCAATAGAAACAATTTCATGTTTAACATAAGGAACAACAGCAAGTTCATCTCCCTAAGCATCATTCATATTGCATCTTGGCCACAAGCATAGCAAGCATCATCAAAAAGGGTTATTTCAAACGAATCAACGGGATCATAGAAATTATCGTGGCATTCATCCTTCGGTAAGCATGAACGGAAATTAAATAATGTATAAGTTGAAGAGTTACTATCATTAGAAGGTGGGCACGGGTAGCTAGTCCGCTCTTCCTCCTTTTGTTCTTCACTCTCCTCCTCATCTTTTTCATCCAATGAGCTCACAGTTTCATCAATTTCTTCTTCCATAGACTCCTGCAAAATATTAGTCTCTTCTCGGACAAAGAAGATTTTATCAATAAATTCATCAATATCGGAATTATATTTATAATTGTCATAGCAATATTTAAGGATGGCAAAATTTTCAGGTCTATAAACATCATCATCAAAAGCTTCATACTTTTCAAACAAAGATTCAATTTCATAAGCACCCTTAAAAGCAACAAATCATATATACCATTAGCATAAGAAGCCAAGGTTTCATTATCATTAAATTTTCATGAAAAGGGAAGGGTGGAGCGTTCATCCTAGAGCACCAAGTATAATCATATCTCAATCATAAATCCCGAGCATACCAATGCAACATATAAATTTGATCCCATAACAACTTCCCTTTATGAGTCAAGCGATAATCCCTAAAGTATTCACGTTGATCCAACGTTACTCCCATTATATAGTTGAATGTGGTTTTCTTAGGATTATCAAAGTAGCGCATAATATCTTTCACATAACAGGCATCGAGGGTTTTACGAGGTTCCCCATCTCCATGAGTAGCAAGTACAACTAATTTTTTTGGTGTTTCGTGTCCATATCCATAACTAAAGATAGAGAACAACTTAGAACAAAAAAAAACTACTTAGTGATAAAGCAAACAAGCACACACGAGAATATTCACCCCACGCTATTGCTCCCCGGCAACGGCGCCAGAAAAAGGTCTTGATAACCCACAAGTATAGGGGATAAAATTGTAGCCTTTTTGGATAAGTAAGAGTGTCGAACCCAACGAGGAGCTAAAGTTAGAACAAATATTCCCTCAACTTCTATCGACCACCGATACAACTCTACGCACGCTTGACGTTCGCTTTACCAAGAACAAGTATGAAACTAGAAGTACTTTGTAGGTGTGATAGGATAGGTTTGCAAGATAATAAAGAGCGAGTAAATAAAATCTAGGGGCTGTTTAGATAAAGACAAAACTAAGTTAGTTTTAGTACAGAGCTTTTGTCAACAAGAAAGTGATTTGTCCCTAGGCAATCGATAACATGTACCTATAATCATGCTTGTAATTTTATATGAGGGAGAGGCATGAGCTAACATACTTTCTCTACTTGGATCATATACACTTATGATTAGAACTCTAGCAAGAATCCGCAACTACTAAAGATCATTAAGGTCATGAAACCCAACCATAGCATTAAGTATCAAGTCCTCTTTACTCCCATACGTCATACCCCACTTACTCGGGTTTAAGCTTACATCACTCTAGCAACCCACCATAAGCGAACCATGAACATATTACAACACCCTAGAGCGGGGGCCCTCACGCTTATGCTGAGAACGGAGGGCACTGTAGGACAGCACCATAAATAAAATATACAATCATACCAACCAAGATCACGATTAACCCATAGGACAAAATGGATCTACTCAAACATCATAGGATAACCATAGATCATTGGAAAATAATATATGGAGTTGAGCACCATGTTTAAGTAGAGATTTCAGCGGGGAGAAGAGGTGTTACACCGCTGCATAGAGGGGGAGAGAGTTGGTGTCGACGTTAGCAAGATTGTTGATGTAGATCGTCGTCCCGATCATTGCCCCGGCGGCACTCCGGCACCACCGGAAGCGGGGGGGGGGGGGGAGAGAGCCCCCCCCTCCTTCTTCTTCTTACTTGGCCTCCCCCTAGATGGGAGGAGTGTTTCCCCTCTGGTCCATGTTCTCCATGGCGGCGGAGGGGCGGGAGCCTCTCCGAGATTGGATCTCCCTCTCTGTTCTCTTCTGTTTCGCGTTCCCGTAATCTGGCCGAAAACCGTTTATTATATTCCGGGAGATTCGTAACTCCGATTGCACTGAGATTTTGACATGATTTTTTCCAGATAGAAGCTTCCTTGCGCCCGAAGTAGAGCTCCAACCGACGTTCGAGGAGGGCACAACCCACCACCACGCGCCAGGGGTCTCTGGTGCACCCTGGTGTCTTGTGGGCTATGTGGGCCTCCGTTTGCGGTGATTCCAACTCCCAAAAATCACATATATTCCAAAATAATTCTTCGTGAAATTTTATTGCATTTGGACTTCATTTGATATGAATTTTTTGTGATACAAAAAACATGCAGAAAACAGGAACTGGCACTGGGCACTGGATCAATAGGTTAGTCCAATAAATCATGTAAAAAGTTGCCAAAATATGTGAAAGTTGTATAATATTGGCATGAAACAATAAAAAATTATAGATACGACGGAGACGTATCAGAATGGCTGGTAATTGGGATGCCCAGTCCTATGATCAAAAGATCAAAAACAAAATTTGAAATAATCAAACAAAACTCTCCCATGACTGTTGTTGGTATGGACTGTACCCGTTGTTTCGGATCAACCGTGGAGTGTGATTGTTGGTGGAGGGGGAGTAAAAACTTTACCATTCTGTTTGGGAAACGCCTATAATGTGTCTAGCATGGAATATAGTGAGAACTCTTATTTGTTATGTTGACAATGGAAGCATACCTCTCAAAATTATGTTCATCTCTGTTTTAAAAGCTTCGAGCTCTGGACCTCTACAAATCCCTCCTTCCCTGTGCGAAGGGCCTATCTTTTACTTATATACAAGAGTCAGTAGTATTCCTTCTCATTCCAACCTACTCTTTAGTTGGCAAGCATCATGTGATGGGGAAAGATCTAAGCATATATGGCCATTCAAATATACTTGATCATGATTTATTATTGTTGACAATTATTTATATGATAAATAAGTTGGGAGGCAAAACACTAAGCCCCTATCTTTCTCTATGTTCAGTGGATGCTATTTTGTTCTAAAAATATGCTTTGAGTGGTAGCAATCATGGAAGACTATATGATAGTTGAGTATGTGGAATTTGCTAAATCAAAGCTCTTACATAGACCCTTCTTGAAAATAAGATGAATTGCAATTGTTTGATGACTGAGAACATAGTTTGTTAGTTTTCAAGAAAGTTTATGGTCTATGATTTAACATGTGAATAGCTTGTTACTTGATCATGAGAAGTTTTATGAGATGAGCTACTGTTTATGATATATGCTGATGCTAGAAAAAGAGATTCAAATTATCATTGATCAAACTTGTGCACTTGCTAGCATTCACACTTCATAAATTATTTCTTTTATCATTTACCTACTCGAGGACGAGCAGGAATTAGGCTTGGGGGTGCTGATACATCTCCCACGTATCTATAATTTATGAATATTGATGCCATGTTTATAACAATTTTATAGTTTTGGTATGATTTATTTAGAACTAACCCGGACTGACGCTGTTTTCAGAAGAATTACCGTGGTGTCATTTTTTGTGCAGAAATATAAGTTCTCGGAATGGGCTGAAAATTTACGGAGATTTTTTATGGACCAAAAGAGACCCCTGAAGCATCAGAGTTGCGCCAGAAGAGTCCCGAGGCAACCACAAGGGTGGGGGGCATGCCCACCCCCTTAGGGCGCGCTCCCCTATCTTGCCGCTGCCTTGTGGACCCCCTTGACGTGAAACCGATGCCAAAAATTCCTATAAATCCCAAAACCCCCAGAAAGAAACCTAGATCGGGAGTTTCGTCGCCGCAAGCCTCTGTAGCCATGAAAAACCAATTGGGAGCACGTCCCGGCACCCTGCCGGAGGGGGAAACCATCACCGGTGGCCATCTTCATCATCCTAGTGGTCTCCATGACGAGGAGGGAGTAGTTCACCCTCGGGGCTGAGGTACGTACCAGTAGTTATGTGTTTGATCTCTCTCTCTCTCTCGTGTTCTTGATTCGGCACGATCTTGATGTACCGCAAGCCACATTATTATAGTTGGGTAATATGGCGTTTCTCCCTCTCTACCTTCTTGTGATGAATTGAGTCTTGCTCTTTGAGGTTTCATTATGTTGGATTGAGTATTGGATTTGAGAACACTTGATGTATGTCTTGCGATGGGATATCTGTGTTGACAATGGGATGTTCTATTGATTCACTTGATGTATGTTTTGGCACTCAACTCACGGATTCCCAAGGTGACATTGGGGTAATCTATGCATAGGGATTGATGCATGCTTTCGTCCTACGTTCTCCGAAAGAAACTTTGGAGTGATTCTTTGTTGCATGTTGAGGGATTGTTATATGATCCAATTATGTTATCATTGTTGAGATACTTTGCACTGGTGAAAGTATGAACCCTAGGCCTTGTTCTCAAGCATTGCAATACCGTTTTTGCTCACTTTTGTTTCTTGCTACCTTGCTGTTTTTATATTTTCAGATTATAAAAACCTATATCTACTATCCATATTACACATGTATCACCATATCTTCGTCGAACTAGTGCACCTACACAATTTACCATTGTATTGTGTGTGTTGGGGACACAAGAGACTCTTTGTTATTTGGTTGTAGGGTTGTTTGAGAGAGACCATCTTCATCCTATTCCTCTCACGGATTGATAAACCTTAGGTCAACCACTTGAGGGAAATTTGCTACTGTCTTACAAAACTCTGCACTTGGAGGCCCAACACGAGTCTACAAGAAGAATGTTGCGTAGTAGACATCACCCCCCCCCCTCGCCCCACGTGGCAAACGAAATCAATTCCTCCTGAGGAGTGGCCTCCCGAGGCTGCCTCCCGAGGAGCGGATATCTCTAGGCAAGCACCCCACCTTGCGAGATGCGCGCTGACATGAGCCATAACGACCAAGGCTAGCATGGCGCCAGCGGGTGCAGTCCAGGACAGTTTCATGTTTGGTGGTGAGGAGGCAAGGACGCACGTGAGTTCCCTAGGAATCCCCCAAAGGTTTCCATTCCGGTGCAACAAGACCAAGACCACACACTCAACAGGACATATGTCATCGCCGAGCCCACCACTGCGTCACGGCTAGAAGCTTTGCAGGCGCAGACCACCTTTAGTCAGGATAGGGTGTACTCCTGCCCCCCTTCAAAATTGGCCACTTTGGTATCCCTTCTCGTCTAAGCCAAGAGGGAAGAGGACCAAGGCCACTATAAATATAAGTTAGTCTCCACCATAGAGAGGAGTCGAGCCTTGATCCCACACGAGGCAGTTCATCCCTTGTACCAGTTCATACTAATCCTCCCCGCGAGGCAATCCACCACAAAGCAGGAGTAGGGTTTTACACCGCAAGGTGGCCCAAACCAGGGTAAATCTCCGTGTCCACTTCCTCTTCCCGCTCGCTCGAACTTGAATACTCAAGAGGAAGATGGACGCTGATGGTAATATCACTGTCTACAGAGCTTGACTTGTCGCAAAAGGTTTCCGAAAAGTTCAAGGGGTTGACTATAATGAGACTTTCTCACACGTAGCGATGCTTAAGTCTGTCAGAATGATATTAGCAATTGCTACATTTTATGATTATGAAATTTAGCAAATGGACGTCAAAACTGCATTCCTTAACGGGGCTTTTAAAGAAGAGTTGTATATGATGCAACCAGAAGGTTTTGTCGATCCTAAAGGTGCTAACAAAGTGTGCAAGCTCCAGCGATCCATCTATGGACTGGTGCAAGCATCTCGGA
This sequence comes from Aegilops bicornis, assembly GCA_021605145.1. Taxonomy (NCBI): domain Eukaryota; kingdom Viridiplantae; phylum Streptophyta; class Magnoliopsida; order Poales; family Poaceae; genus Aegilops; species Aegilops bicornis. The sequence goes on along the minus strand of CM038670.1, from coordinate 572,124,188 downwards.
GTTGGAATATACACTTTGATGAGGTGATCAAAGCATATGGTTTTATATAGACTTATGGTGAAGCTTGTATTTACAAGAAAGTGAGTGGGAGCTCTGTAGCATTTTTGATATTATATGTGGATGACATATTGCTGATTGGAAATGATAAAGAATTTCTGGATAGCATAAAAGGATATTTGAATAAGAATTTTTCAATGAAAGACCTCGTGAAGCTACTTACATATTTGGCATCAAGAACTATAGGGATAGATCGAGACACTTAATAGGACTTTCACAAAGCACATACCTTGAAAAAGTTCTGAAGAAGTTCAAAATGGACCAGTCAAAGAAAGAGTTCTTGCCTGTGTTGCAAGGAGTGAAATTGAGTCAGACTCAAAGTCCGACCATGGTAGAAGATATAGAGAGAATAAAAGTCATTCCCTATGCCTTAGTGCTACTTCTTGAGCTTGCTTTGATTTTTCCCTTGAAGAGGAAAGGGTGATGCAGCAAAGTAGAGATAAGTATTTCCCTCAGTTAAAAACCAAGGTATCAATCCAGTAGGAGACAATGCACAAATCACCAATACCTGGACAAACTATCAAAGAACTTCCACACAATGTGATAAAGGGGTTGTCAATCCCTTCATGGTTATCTGCAAAAGTGAGATCTAATAGAGATAGATGAAACTAAATGAACAATAAAGTAAATAATTTTGGGTTTTTCGGTTTATAGATCGGAAAGTAAAAGATTGCAAAATAGTAGATCGAAAACTTATGTGATAGAAAATAGACCTGGGGGCCATAGGTTTCACTAGAGGTTTCTCTCAAGATAGAAAATAATATGGTGGGTGAACAAATTACTGTTGAACAATTGATAGAAAAGCGCAAAGTTATGACGATATCTAAGGCAATGCTTATGAAATATAGGCATCACGTCCGTGTCAAGGTGACCGAAATTATTCTGCATGTACTACTATAACTCCACACATCGACCGACTCCTGTCAGCATCTAGAGTATTAAGTTCATGAAGAACAGAGTAACGCATTAAGTAAGATGACATGATGTACAGGAATAAACTCAAGCAATATGATGTAAACCCCATATTTTTATCCTCGATGGCAACAATACAATACGTGCTTTGCTGCCCCTACTGTCACTGGGAAAGGACACCGCAAGATTGAATCAAAAGCTAAGCACTTCTCCCATTGCAAGAAAAGCCAATCTAGTTGGCCAAACCAAACCGATAGTACGAAGAGAATTACAAAGATATCAAATCATGCATAAAAGAATTCAGAGAAGATTCAAATAATACTCATAGATAAGCTGATCATAAATCCATAATTCATCGGATCTCGACAAACACACTGCAAAAGAAGATTACATCGGATAGATCTCCAAGAACCTCGAGGAGAACATGGCATTGAGAATCAAAGAGAGAGAAGAAGCCATCTAGCTACTAGCTATGGATCCATAGATCTGTGGTAAACTACTCACGCTTCATCGGAAGGGCAATAGAGTTGATGGAGAAGCCCTCCGTGATCGAATCCCCCTCCGGCGGGATGCCGGAAAAGGCCCCAAGATGGGATCTCACGGGAACAGAAGGTTGCGGCGGTGGGAAAGTGTTTTCGTGGATACTTCTCGTGGTTTGAAAATATATGTGAATATATAGGAGGAAGATCTAGGTCAAGGGGTCACCGAGGGGCCCACAAGGTAGAAGCGCCCTCCACCCTTGTGGCCGCCCCGTGGCTCTTCTGACTTGCACTCCAAGTCGCCTGGGAGTCTTCTGGTCCAAGAAAAATCATAATGAAGGTTTTATTCCGTTTGGACTCCGTTTGGTATTCCTTTTTTGCAAAACCCAAAAACAAGGAAAAACAGAAACTGACATTAGGCTCTAGGTTAATAAGTTAGTCCCAAAAATAATATAAAATAGCATATTAATGCCTATAAAACATCCAAAACAGATAATATAATAGCATGGAATAATAAAAAATTATAGATACGTTGGAGACGTATCAAGCATCCCCAAGCTTAATTCCTGCTCGTCCTCGAGTAGGTAAATGATAAAAATAGAATTTTTGATGTGGAATGCTACCTAACATATTTATCCATGTATTTTTTCTTTATTGTGGCATGAATGTTCATATGTAGAAGATTCAGAACAAAAGTTTAATATTGACATAAAAACAATAATACTTCAAGCATATTAACAAGGCAATTATGTCTTCTCAAAATAACATGGCCAAAGAAATCTTATCCCTAAAAATCATATAGTCTGGCTATGCTCCATCTTCATCACACAAAATATTCAAATCATGCACAACCCCGATGACAAACCAATCAACTGTTTCATACTTTTGATGTTCTCAAACTGTTTCAACTTTCACGCAATACATGAGCTAGAATATGGTGGTTGTGGAGAAGACAAAGAAAGGAGATAGTCTCACATCAACTAGGCATATCAACAGGCTATGGAGATGCCCATTGAGGGAGTCCCGGATTAGAGGGTGTCCGGATAGCCGAACTATCACCGTTGGCCGGACTCCTGGACTATGAAGATACAAGATTGAAGACTTCGTCCCCAGTCCGGATGGGACTTTCCTTGGCGTGGAAGGCAAGCTTGGCGATACGGATATGTAGATCTCCTACCATTGTAATCGACTGTGGTAACCCTAACCCTATTCGGTGTCTATATAAACCGAAGGGTTTTAGTCCGTGGGACGAACAACAATCACACCATAGGCTAGCTTCTAGGGTTTAGCCTCTCTACATTCTCGTGGTAGATCTACTCTTGTACTACCCATATCATCAATATTAATCAAGCAGGAGTAGGGTTTTACCTCCATCGAGAGGGCCCGAACCTGGGTAAAAACATCACGTCCCTTGTCTCCTGTTACCATCCGCCTAGAGTCAGTTACAATGGTAGGAGATCTACATATCCGTATCACTAAGCTTGCCTTCCACGCCAAGGAAAGTCCCATCCGGACACGGGACGAAGTCTTTAATCTTGTATCTTCATAGTCTTGGAGTCCGTCGTGGCGATAGTCCGCTATCCGGACACCCCTAGTCCAGACTCCTCGGTAGCCCCTGAACCAGGCTTCAATGACGAGTCCGGCGCGCATATTGTCTTCGGCATTGCAAGGCGGGTTCCTCCTCCGAATACTTCATAGAAGGTTTTGAACACAAGGATAGTGTCCGCTCTTGCAAAACAAGTTCCACATAACACCATAGAGAGAATAATTTTTGCACAGATCTGCTGACGTATTCCGCGGTGTGACATCACACCACGGCCAGGCCTTTATATGAATCGTTTTTACTGTTCCACCTCAGCGTGTTTAGCGAGGCAGTTTCCTTGGCACGTCCTATCAAAAGTATAGATCGTGCCCCCTTATTCCGGGATTCTCATCAATACGGACATGGGTAACCCAACCGGGCTCGTTAGCCTGCCTCCTCTATCAAAGGCGAGTCCTAATCGACCACGGGGTGGGCTCTTGGTATTCAACCTCTTTATAATGAGACCAAGGCCCTCTTCTTTTTTACACCCTCCATCGAATTCGCCTCGCGCTTCGAGTTCCAACACCCAAAGCTTGATTCAGCGCTTCGGACTTTCGGCGATGTCCGGATCCGACCAACACGGCCGATGGATGTCTTCTTCTATCACAGAAGAAGATGTGCTAAAGCTGCACAACGCCAGGTACCTAACCGGTGAGATCTCGCATAGGCTGCCTGCTCCAGGGCAGGTCATTCCCACTCCTGAGCCCGGCGAGAACGTGGTGTTCATGTCCCACTTCCTTGAGGTTTAGGCTTCCAGCCGGATCCCTTTGTGCGGGGGCTCATGTTTTATTATGGGCTTGATTTCCATGACTTGAATCCGGAGTCCATCCTCCATATCTCGTCATTCATTGTTGTATGTGAGGCCTTCCTCCATATTACCCCCCACTTTGGGTTGTGGCTTAAGACCTTCAAGGTGGAGCCAAAGATGATCGGGGCAACAAGTAGAGTGCGAAGGCGGTTATAAGCAAATGTCTTTGATGCTCAAGTGGCCGAGGGCTCTTTTCAAGAGGAGCTTAGTTTGTGGCAACGGGAGTGGTTTTATATCACCGCTCCCAGGGGCACCAAATGGGTGGCGCTCCCTGCCTTCCGCTCAGGTCCACCACAGCGGCTCGCATCACGGGTCACCAAGGGGCTCGACTGGGGCCGTCCAAGGACGTTACCTTCTTTGTAGGGCCGTGTCGAGACCTCCAGGAAATAGGAATCAACCTGGTTGCGATGGCGCGAGTTATGGTGATCCGGCGCCTTGACCTGGCAACGCCGCCCCCTCACTGTGGAATTCAATCCGAGGGACCACGATCTCTCCAAAATTTTATGGGCACGACGCCCATGGAGATGTATAAACTGTTCTTGGATCGCAAGAAAAGTGTCCGGACTTGACCAAGGACGCAGGACTAAGCTGCAATCGCCCAGATACTCAAGTAAGTAGTCACAGAACCGGACAAGCTGTTCATTTATTTATTTTGTATACATGCCCTTTAAAGGAGCTGTTTTTGAACAGAATGGATAGCCAAGGCAAAGTTAATAAGGTGTTGGCTCCCCTCCCGGAGACCACGCCCGGATCCCATGTGACCAAGATGTTGAAGGTCGCGCCTTTTGAAGAAGGCGAAGGGGGGAGCGGGGAAGCAACTCCCTCTTCGAAGGAGGCCATCGAGGAAGGAGGGATTAAGAGTCCCACCTTCCGAGGAGAGAAGAGGACCGCTTTGGAAGATCTGGAGGTCAAGGCCTCAAAGAGGGGAAAGGGATCTTGACAAAGAGTCCGGCGCCGAAGTAACTCCAGCCGCATTATTTCCCCAAGGGGTCAGCCCTCCAAATGAGCCGTAAGTTAAAAAGAAGAGGTCTTGTAAATAAGGAACATCCCTATATTTATTCATGAAGATAACCGAAATTGTACCTTGTAGTTCGGACCTCAGCCCTTCTCAGCAGAGCTCGTCTTCGGGAGATGATGGAGAGCGAAACGCCTCCACCGTCGTACCCTCGTGTGAAGCGGACGACCCGTGAGGTATCGTCGCGGAGGTTCCCTAAGTCCGTGAAATTTGGAAGGTCCAGCGCCAAGTGGTGTGCGGTCGAGGAGCTGAAGGATCTGCTCGGGCGAGCGGCTATTTCAGAGGATCACCGTGCTCTAATGGGTACGGTGATTGAAAGAATTGCATCCGCGGAGAGCGGATTGCATGAAGCCATCAGAAGCTTACTGACGGGGTTTGAGGTACGTAAAAATGATGTACCTTCTGACAGTTATGCATATAAAATGCGCCCTGTATAGATAGTAGCCCCTGAGACTCGGTATGTTGTCAAAATTGACAACGTGCGATGTTCAAATTCTCGATTATAACATATCGCCGCTCCTCAACAGGTGGCGGGCATCCGGAGGCCAGCGGATCGATGAATATGCCGAACTAATGCGGTGACTTGACGAGGCGGATGCGGACATCACGCTGGTCAATAAACGCTTCGACGAGTCACAAGGTATGCGACTTCTATAAGGACACACTGGTAAGGGGCTGGCCCATGTCTTACTATTCGTATGCTTAATGCAGATGGTGCCGCGGCCGTGGAGGAGCTGAGGCGGAACTCGGTCGAGCAAAAGAGCAAGCCGAATTCGATGTCTGCGGTTGCTTTAAAGGCAGCGAAGAGCTAGAAGCCGAACGGGCTGCTCACTTGCCCGAAGAAGAGGAAATGCCCGATATGGCCAAAAAGTTAAGGGATACTACCGATCGCTGCGAGGTTCTTGAAAAAGAACGTCAAGCGGAACAAGAGGGCCTGAAAAAGGCCGCCGCCGAATCCAAGAGTGCCCAAGCGGCGTTGAGAGCTGCCAAGGAGGAGCTGAGTCAGGCCGGGGCAATTGCGGCTGGAAAACCGCTTCTCTCGCCGGAGAAAATACAGACCCAAAGTATGCTCAATTGGATAAGTTGTGGAGTTCGGAGGATGCTTATCTGGACTTGGCGGCGAAGGCCGCGGACGCGGTTGAGCACTTCCCGAGGGCGGAAAGGGCCTGAAGGGAAGAGCTATATTGGTCTCAATTCCATAGTCCGGATCGTCCTCTGTCGCTGATGGATCAGTTGGCCGAATGGGCCGAACTGAATCGGTTGTCCGGCTTTGCCATGAAGCATGTCCTGACCCACTTGTGGCCGGGCGGACCCCAGCCGAAGAGCTATTTTGGTTTAATGCAGCAGTTCCTTGGTGCGGTACCGCATATCGACGAGATGAGGCGGTCGGCGTGTATTGAGGGAGCGCGGATGGCTCTTGCCCATGTCAAGACATACTGGGCAGAGATGAAGGCCACCGATGTTGCATCCCAAGATTCGGACGGAAGCCGAGTACCTGCCGAGCACTACTTTGGAGAAGTCCTACCGGTCGCTCGTTTAATAGAGACGCAGTGCTCGAAGGATATTATGTTTTAGATGACATGTATGATTTGTGAAAAACAATGTTTCAATATAATATAAGAGCTTTTTATACTTGTGCGTTCAAGTAGTAAACTACTCCCTATGCGGCCGTTTATGTATATGTGTATATAACCTGAAAGATGGCAGTCCTTGGCTTCAGCCCCCACGCACATAGTGCGGGGGTGTTTGCAAAGAAAGCGCTTTTTCACACTTAATCCAACATCTTGGTCCTGTAAAGGAGATGATAGCGTAGCAAACCGTGCAACCGGACTATAATGCTTTATCACTTTCACTTAGCCATAGGAGTTCGAGGGTGGGGCTACGATATAGCCCCTGGGGGCACCGCACTCTCCCGAATTCGGGGTGCGTATGTGCCTGACCGAAAACCGGTCCTTCGTTAATGCGGAGGAATCCTAAACATTCATGTAAGTCATCGAGTGGTTGACCAGTCTCTCGCTATATCATGACAGTCAGTTTTCGGCTTTCTCCACTGAGGTGCTCGCCCGGCCGAACCGGGGCACAATCGATGGTTCTCCACAGTGCCGTGTTAGCCGTGAAAAGCGGAATGTAAGGCAGCAAAACACGAAGTCGGGCAACCCAACATTTGACCAAAGACATGATTCGAGCTGATGCATATAAGTCCTAACTCGAGGCGCCGAATACTCCCTAAGGTATTTGGTCTTTATGAAAATGGGCGAATAATGCCCTAAGCCCCTGATGTCCGTGCACGCATAAAAATTCTGGTGCGGTCAATGCCAAAACGCCACCCTCCTCCTCGGTTATAGTAAGGAACCGGGGATGTATATCAACAAGAGACAGTAAAAAAGGTTTACGCAGGTCTTAATCTGAAAAGAATCCTTGCAACGGGTCCCTCTGCACGCTCTGCGCTGTGTCTCCGTTGTGCAGTATATCACCGACGGGTGTAGCACGTTGTTCATCTGTAAAAGAGAGGAACTTAGTTTCAAAAGAAAAAGGATCGTGCAAAATATGTACTTAATAGTAAATAAACAAAGTATGGTTTGAAGAAGTGAATGAAGTTGAGCTTTATTGTCTCTTGTTATACATTCATGCAGCCCCTCGTATGGGGGTGTGCCGCTAGTAGGAGCCGGACTCGTCTAGCCGTGTCCGGAGAGTGAATCACCAATTCAGGTTCTTCGTCTGGTAGAGCCGGATAGGCGTAGAGGCTGTCAAAGGCAGTCTCCCATTTTTCCGTGCTCGAGTAACACTTAATACTTCCTTTTAACGAGATGATGCAGCGTGGACCGGCATTTTAAGTGTTAGAGATGCATAATGCGGTATTATGCGTAAAGCGCGAAAGCTTCGTCCCAATAGTGCTTGATGGCTACTTTTAAGCGGGGCGATATGGAAGAGTAACCTTTCGCGACGGAAGTTGCCGAACGAACCGAACACAACTTCTAACGATGATGGAGCCCATTACAATGGGCATATGGGCACAGCATTACTCCTTTAAAGGAGGTGTTGCTACGGCCGAATTTTGGTTGGGTTTATCCCCATCCTGCGGATTGTGTCACGATATATCAGGTTTATGTCACCGCCGCCATCCATGAGGACTTCGTGTAAATTGGAATCCGTTGATTATAGGATCCAATATCGAGGCGATCCATCCTGCGTTCGGATATTTTCGGAATAGTCACGATGGTCGAAGGTGATTGGTTTTGACAACCCGGTGTGCGGCGTGCTTTTAGTGGGCGCCGCTCTGTTTTCCCTTTGATCACGCCAAGTGAGTTTACTATTTTAACCTCTTGTGGGAAAGTCTTTTTGTTTTCGGGGCTACGCTTGTGGCGCTCGTCGTCATCTTCACTTGGTGTGTCGAGCCCCTTGTGTTCGGCGTTCGATCTGCCGGACTGTTTGAAGACCCAACAGTTTGGTGGGTATGGTTAGCGAGCCTCCCGAAGTCTTGTGTATTTGACATATCTTGTCCGAGTTTTGTTGAAGTTGGATAGCTCATCGCTATTGTCCTTAAGGGCAGTTTTTTGTTGATCTGCCGTGAGCTTTTGAATCCGGCGTTGGCGCTGTGCTCTTTGGAATGTTCCTTTTAATCGGCGCTGATCCTTGTTGCGCCGTGGTTTCTATTTCCATCCCTGATTTGGATGTACTTGGGTCATTGGTGCTGCATCTTGCTAGCTAGCTATCCTCTCCCGCGCAATAGCGTGTAATGAGGCTTGTTAATGCGGCCATTGTTCTTGGCTTTTCTTGGCCGAGGTGTCTGTCGAGCCATTCGTCTCGGACGTTGTGTTTGAAAGCTGCTAAGGCTTCGGCGTCCGGACAGTCGACTATTTGGTTCTTTTTAGTAAGGAACCTTTTCCAGAATTTCTGGGCTGACTCTCCGGGTTGTTGAGTTATGTGACTTAGATAAATCGTGCATCCGGAGGCGGACATAAGTCCCCAAAATTTGCCGAAATGCATCCTCGATCTCTTCCCAGCTTCGAATGGTATTTTCGGGGAGGCTCTTAAGCCAATGCCGAGCTGGCCCTTTGAGTTTAAGGGGTAAGTATTTTATGGCGTGGAGATCGTCTCCTCTAGCCATGTGTATGTGGAGGACGTAATCCTCAATCCGAACTCGAGTGCATTGTTCCGTCATATGCCTCTACGTTTACGGGTTTGAATCCCGCTTGAAATTCATGATCCAAAGCACCTCATCGGTGAAACATAGGGGTGTCGGCTCCCCTATATTTGGGTGTGCCATGATCGTCGGAATTCTGGCGTGTTGCATTGCTTTGACGAGCATGCTTTCTTGGCCCATAGATGGACCTAACTGGGCCATCCTTTTGATGTGAATCCTCATGCGGATCGCATATTGGCTTGTGTGCGGCACCATTCGCCGCTCTCTTTTTGCCGTAAGGTCGTCCATCCGACCGGGCGGCCTTCTTGTTTTTTAATTGTGGGGGCTCTAAGGCCTCCTCGTCGAATTCGGGCAGTAGCTTTCTTTTCGGTAGCTCTTTGTTCGTTGTCGCCGTATTTGTCTGCGGTACTGAATACTTTGCTCCATCTGATCCTGAGTGCATCTTCCGCTGTTTTGACCTTCCGCTTCTGCTTTTTCAGGCTACGCGCAGTGGCGACAAGCCTTTTCTGGAGGTCCTTTTGCTCCAATAGTTTGTCCGGCGTCAGATCGTCCGGACTGTTGTCTTCGCCGGGGACAGATTGTTTATCCAAGTTGTCTTGTTCGGACGATTGCTCAATAGCGTGTTCGTTGTCCACCGGTTCGCCCTGCTTTATGGCTGGGTCTTTGTTGAGGCGGGACTTTGTTCGGCGTTTACGTTGCCGTTTTGACTGCTTTTCGAGGGATTTATCCTTCGTAGCGTCCCGTTGTTCCTCGTCTTCATTTCCTTTAGGTGTGTCCACCATGTATACATCGTGAGATGAGGTGGCTGTCTAGCATCCTAGAGGTGCTGGCTCATTGTTGTCTTCTACATTGTCGTCCATACCGTCGATGTCTCCGCAGTCGAAGTCGAGCACGTCGTGTAAACTTTTGACAGTGGCTATGAAGTGGGTGGTGGGTGGGCGTTGAATTTCTTCGTCGTCCGCATCCCAACCTTCCTGACCGTAGTCCGGCCAGGGCTCTCCGGATAAAGAGAGGGACTTTAGTGATTTCAGGATGTCGCCCAAGAAGGCGAAAGTGCGGAAAGATGTCCGCGTAGTGAACTCCATGACCGGCGCCCAATCGGGTTCGATTAGGCGGCGCGGAGGGTTGAGTCCGGAGAGGAGTCCGGCACCCTGGAGTCAAGGTCTTCGCAAAGGGCGAGGATGGAGTTCGCTCGATCGCCGTGAGATTGTAGCCCCGAGGCGGTGTCCAACCACCCGTCCTCGATCGAGGAATCCGGCTCCGGATTAAGGGTCGGAGCGGATACTGGTGCGGCCTCCAGGGCACTGTTCGGCTGCAGAGCGAGATAATGCCCATCGAGACAGTGAGGCTCGCTTGGCTGCGGCTCGAGTCCGTCGAAGATCCAGTCTCCGCAGATATCGACCGTATAGTTCAAACTTCCAAACCTGACCTGATGGCCAGGGGCGTAGCTTTCGATCTGCTCCAGATAGCCAAGCGAATTGGCCCGCAGCAAAACCGCCCGAACACGAAGATCTGTCCAGGGAGAAAAGTCTCACCACTGGACCGCGTCGTTATTGATGATCGAAGGAGCCATCAGGCCTATCGGTGACGGCATACGTAGGAACTCTCAATGAAAGCACCAATGTCGGTGTCAAAACCGGCGGATCTCGGGTAGGGGGTCCCGAACTGTGCGTCTAAGCGGATGGTAACAGGAGACAAGGGACACAATGTTTTTACCCAGGTTCGGGCCCTCTCGATGGAGGTAATACCCTACTCCTGCTTGATTAATATTGATGATATGGGTAGTACAAGAGTAGATCTACCACGAGATCAAGGAGGCTAAACCCTAGAATCTAGCCTATGGTATGATTGTTGTTGTTGTCCTACGGACTAAAACCCTCCGGTTTATATAGACACCGGATAGGTTAGGGTTACACAGAGTCGGTTACACTGGTAGGAGATCTACATATCCGTATCGCCAAGCTTGCCTTCCACGCCAAGGAAAGTCCCATCCGCACACGGAACGAAGTCTTCAATCTTGTATCTTCATAGTCTTGGAGTCCGGCCGTGACGATAGTCCGGCTATCCGGACACCCCCTAGTCCGGGACTCCCTCATCTACCAAGTAGCAACAATAAATCCATGGAGTGACACGGCTATTACCTTTAATGCCAGTGATGAACCCAAATTCCGAACAGCCCGAGCACCAGCCGCATTGGTCCTCAGTCCAATAGTGGACGGCTTTCGCCTTACTAAGGTACTCATGGCTGGCAGCAGCGGATTAAACCTCATCTATGAGGAAACCCTCCGAAAAATGGAAATAGACTGGAGCCGCATTGAGCGGGCAAAGACAACCTTCAGAGGAATAATCCCTAGCCGGGAAGCATGCTGCAGGAAAAATCACATTGGACGTAGTGTTCGGCTCACGGACAATTACAGGTCCGAGGAGGTCACATTTCAAGTGGCCCCGTTCAGCAGCGGATATCACGCTCTATTAGGGCGAGAGGCATTCACAATTTTTCAAGCTATACCCCATTATGGGTACATGAAGCTTAAAATGCCCGGACCTAACGGAATCATCACTCTCGCTAGTGATCCGAACATAGCACTCCGCACCGAAAACAAGACAGCCGCACTAGCCCTCGAGGCACTATCCGAAGCCCTAGTGGCCGAAGAACTCACTGCGATGCGCTCCACGGTGAATAGGGACGATGTGATACTTGATAAAAGATCCAAGTCCACCTCTTTTAAACCAGCGAATGAAATAGTCAAATTCCAAGTCCACCCAACGGACCCTACAAAGACGGCTTCCATTGGGGCACAATTAAACCCTGATGTAGACGCCGCACTACGAGAATTTCTCTACGAAAAGCTGGGACATTTTTGCTGGCACCCTTGAGACATGCTAGGAATCCCACGTCGGTGGCGAGCACAGCCTAAATATCCTAAAAGGATTTAAGCCAGTCAAGGTGCTCTTGGCGTTTTCCGAACCCAAGAGACAGGCCATGGGAGAGGAGCTAGCCAAACTTCCGGAAGCCGGATTCATCGTGAGATATAAAACATCCGGACTGGCTAGCAAATCTGGTGATGTTACCAAAGAAGGACAAATCCTGGCTCCTATGTGTTGATTTCAAAGACCTTAATAAGGCTTGCCCAAAGGATCCCTTCCCCCTCCCTCGCATTGATCAAATTATTGACGCCATAGCAGGACACGATTCATTGTGCTTCCTCGACGCATACTCCGGCTACCACCAAATTAAGATGGCGTGGCAGACCAAAGCGGAACGGCATTCATCACTCCATACGCCCATTCTTAGCTTCAACACAATGCCCTTTGGGCTCAAAAGCGCCGGCGCAACATATCGGCGCGCCATGATTCAGACATGTCTGGCAAACCAGATCGGCAAAACAGTGGAGGCATATGTAGATGACGTGGTCGTCAAGTCCAAGCATGTCGAAACTCTAGTAGACGACTTGAGACTCATATTCGACAATCTCCGAAAATATGACATTAAGCTCAATCCGGAAAAATGCGTCTTCGGCGTTCCAGCCGGAAAGCTCTTGGGCTTCATTGTGTCTGGTAGAGGAATTGAAGCAAACCCAGCCAAGATCCGAGCTCTGTCACAATTGGATATTCCATAAGACCTCACACAAATACAAAAATTATTTGGATGCGTGGCGGCTCTAAGCCGCTTCATTTCCCGTTGGGAGAAAAGGCGTTACCCTTTACCGCCTCCTCCGCAAGACCGAACACTTCGAGTGGACGGATGCCGCCACGGACGAAATCGAAGAAATAAAGGCCATATTGGCAACAAATCCGGTCCTGGCCGCGCCCACCATGGGCGAACCAATGCTATTATATATCGCCACAACACATCAAGTTGTTTGCGCGGTGCTTTCGTCGTCGAGCGAGAAGCAGACGGACACGAGTTCCCTCTTCAAAAACCAGTTTACTATGTGTCCACCGTCCTAACTCCATGCAAGTCCGGTACCCACATTATCGAAGATAGCATACGCGGTGTTCATGGCATCCGGAAGCTGCGACACTACTTTCAAGAGTGTTCGATTCTGATTAGCCTCCGAAGTACCTCTTAACGACATTATAAACAACCGCGACGCGACGGGCGGATTGCCAAATGGGCCATCGAGCTCCTCCCATTCGACATAACCTATAAGCCACGACGAGCTATTAAGTCACAAGTGTTGGCCGATTTCATTGCCGAATGGACCGAGGCCGAACTCCCTAAAGAGTACGGCGCATATTCCAATTGGATCATGCACTTCGATGGCTCCAAAATGTTGGCCGGCCTGGGGCGGCGTCGTCTGGCGTCCCCAACCGGGGACACAGTCCAATACGTCCTTGAGACAATGTACACGGACTCCAACAACGCAGCCGAATACGAGGCCCTTACGCACGGCCTCCGGATGGCGATCTCCATGGGCATTAAACGCCTAGAGGTGCGGCGAGATTCAAACCTCGCGATATCTCAAATAAATGGAGACTTTGATGCCAAAGATCCAAAATGGCAGCGTGCGCAACGCCGGGTCCCTAAAAATGTCAGCGCAGTTCGAAGGGCTCGAATTTCATCATATAGCCGGGATAACAAACCAGCGGGCGGACGTATTGGCACGCATCGGGCGCAAAAACGCGATGCCGCCCCACCCAACATCTTCCTAGAACGGCTGTTCAAGCCATCCGTACTATGGGAAGGGAGTCCGGAAATAACAATCTGGACCCAACCGCCTTTGCTGGCACGAACACTCGACACAATCGGAGGCTCGCCAGCGAGATAACACCCTCCGCCCCACGAAATAATGGCGGTTATTGCCCCATGGACGGAGCCATTCCTAGCCTACCTAACTAGGCAGGAACTCCCCGAAGACCAAAATGAGGCTCGCTGCATAGTACGGCGGTCCAAAGCCTATAAAGTCCATGAGGGAGAGCTCTATAAGAAAAGCACAACAGGAGATCTTCAAAGGTGTATCTCCGAAGAGGAAGGGCGAAACCTTCTGACTGAAATTCATGCCGGACTGGGTGGGCACCACGCCGCAGCCCGGGCCCTTGTAGGAAAGGCCTTCCGTACAGGATTTGATTGGCCGATGGCCGGGCAGATGCACAGGATTTAGTCCAACGATGCGTCGGTTGCCAGCTTTTTGCTAACCAAAGCCACATGCCACCCACCGCCCTCAAAACTATACCCATCAGCTGGCCGTTCGTGGTCTGGGGGCTTGACATGGTTGGACCCCTTAAGGGAGGAACCCACAAGCAAAAATACCTATTGGTCATGGTGGATAAATTCACCAAATGGATAGAGGCCAAGCCTGTTAAAGCGGCGAATCCGGACTGGTGATAGACTTCATATCGGGGTAGTGCACCGTTACTGGCGTCCCCACAAAGATTATCATCGATAACGGCACCAACTTCACAGCCGATGAGGTCAAACTATGGTGCAAAAACATGGGCATCAAGCTCGATTATGCCTCGATCTATCACCCTCAAACTAACGGTCAAGTCGGCGGGCAAACGATCTAATCATGAGCAGCATTAAACCCGGACTAGTGCGGTCCCTTAAGGAATCTAACACGCCTTTGGGTAGAGGAGCTTCGACTCCGTACTGCAGGGGGCTGCGGACCACGCCGAATCGCACTACCGTATTCACACCATCTTTTATGGTGTATGCGCAGAGGATCTTGCCTGCGACATAATTCATGACTCACCTCGCGTGTGCATGTATGAAGAAAGAAGAAGCCGAACTTCGATCGGCGAGGATAGTCTGGGCGCCTTGGAGGAGGAGCATAGCGTGGCAAAAGCTCGTTCCGCATTTTATCAACAGCGAGCTCGAAGATATCAAAGCAGAAGTACGGGCCAAAACTTACAACGTTGGCGAACTAGTTCTACGCTCGCCGAACAAGAAAAAGGACAAACTCAAGCCCAAATGGGAAGGTCCCTTCATCATCGACCAGGTCCTGACCGGCGGAGCATACCATCTGCGAAACGCATCGGATAACCGACTCGAGCCAAACCCATGGAACGCAGCCCGTCTACGAAGATTCTACGCCTAGCGCCGGACTCTGGGTTCGTCTCCTTCCTCCGTCCAGAATTTATATTTAAGCTGTCTTTTATTTCTCTCCTTCCTCCTCCTTCTTCTTGAAGCCTTTAGAGGCTCGCTTGCGCTTTGTTCGCACATACTTGACGCGCCACCCACGCTCATTATACAGGGGCTTCTTTAATGAAGCTTATTTATCTGGGCTTTATGCCCAACACATGTGTCAAACTTCCGCATGTACCTTTTATTCACCATTATATGCATCGATATGACTTAGGTTTTGGCCAAGCTAGGTTGCCTGGCTCCTGTTCTTACCCCTACGTTCCCGATTGTTCGGCTAGGCGGTAAAGGGAGCACCTCTACGATTATTCTTGCCGGGTCACCGGATGTGTACCTCGGTAGGTGAAGCCGAAAGCTAGCGTTCTTAAGGGAATATTCGGTCGATGAACTGAAAGATGATTTTTAAACTATTTATCCATCTGCCCCGGATGATTTTCTGCTTTATTAGCAGTTTGGACATGCACTTTAGGGCATGCCTCCCGAGAAAGGAACCCATAACGGAACTATTCTCCTGGAAGATGTTTCTTACTACCCATGTAATATAACATAACTAGTTGGGCACTTATGCGATACAGCAATAATGACCCCTACGCCTTGTCTCCATGCATGCCCCGGTTCTTACATAACCGTGAGGGTATTCGGACACACTCCGGACTATTGGGTCCCGAGGTCGAAGCGAAAAGGTCCGCCATGACAAACGATCTCCGGCTAGAAGACATTTTTCATGTCATATTAAATTACATAGTCAACTCGACTGATTGTATTCCTCCTCAATGCCATCTAATAGGCTATCTAATTTACAATATTGCTAGGAATACTTGGCGGCCAATTCTACCTGGCCGTACACTAAGCTTACAGGGATCTCCTTCCCGTCAGGCCCCACCGGTCCGACCTCGGCCATGTGGTTTGGGTCAGCCTTACTGTCAGCGTCTTTACCATGGCCCGAGCCTCCACTGGCGCCTTTGACGGCAGGCCAATATCTTCCATAGTCGGAGCGCCGCCCGTGCTCCTTGATGCCGCTCTGCCAGCTCCCCAATGCCTTGAGGCGGGGAGATAGATGGCCATAAGGCACAGGCGACGCCTTTCATCACCAGCCGAACTTCGTTAATGCGGTATGTGATTCGGGAAGAAGATCACCCGAAGAACTGGGCATCTCCTCCTCAGGACGACCTGTGAGCAAACCTACATACATGTTTATGTTAGTCGCCTTCCTCGCCGAACTCTTTTAAAGTTTGTTTAAGCACTTACTGAAAATGCCGCGACGAAGCCGTCGATTCTCCTTTACGGAGTCAGACAATAGTGCACGAACATCCTTTAGTTCCTCACCCAGTTGGGTGTTGGCATCTTGGAGGTTATTTTTCTCCTGCCGCACCCTCGTAAGCACGCTCTCGCCGGCCTTTAGCTGGCGCAGGAGCTGTTGCTTGTCCAGATCCATCCCGGCGCTATCTGCACTGCTAATGTCAGATTTATGCACACGCCACACTTTGCAAAACTAGTTCTACTTTGAAGGGCATATATTACCAGAGGGAGTCTTCATGGCTTCCCCGGTCGTGGCCAGTGCGGCCTCAAGTTGGGCCTTGCACTCTTTAAGCTCCTCAGACAAACGGGTATTCTTTTCCGTAAGATCCTGCATAACAAATGATCCTTAAATCAGTTCTTCTAACTATTTTAAGTCTCGAGACTCTTGGCATATACAATCATCAAATTTCCTCACCCGTATGTCCTTTACATACTGCTCGTGGCTATGGCTAGACCATCTTGAGTGGCACGGAGGTGCGCATCTCCGAATTGAAGGCATTCAATGCCTCCCGGAGAAACATCGCCACGAAGAACTGTCCGTGGCGCCTGTGATTCATGGCACTCTCCACCTCGAGTTGGTGGCGGACAATCCGTCGGCATCCTCTGTCGGAGGAGCATCCGGCCTTGCGCCTCGTGTTTACCTCCGCTTCCGGACCGGCGTTGGAGCCTGGTGGCGGAGGCTCGATTAACAATCTCCCGGACCTGATCCGTGAGCGCTCTTTATCCTGAAAAGAGCACCGGGTGTTGTCGCCTTCAGGAATCAATCACAGGGATATGGTGGCACGCCTTACCGTTCTTGGCGTTTCAATCCGAACCGCACTTCTTTTTAGCTCTGCGTGGCAGCTGCCCTTGTTGGTTCGCCGCCGCGGCTCGGCCTCCTGCCTCGAAGGCACCCCCTGCAAAACACCATTGGTATACGGTGATTAGAAGTAAAGCACGGGTGGGTCGTGGTATCCGGACTTCGGTCACGGTTACCTGGGAGGCCGGAAATAGTCCGGGGTAGTCGGCCGTAATGGCAACCAAAGCATTGTCGATGCTAAATTGATGGAACACCCCGTCGATCAGCTCCACCTTTATATCCGAGTCCTCTTCGGAGGCCGGATCGAGGGACCGCTCTGGAGAGGCGGGCTGTGTATCTTCTCCGCGGCCCGGCGCGATTCTGCGAAACCATGAAATGAGATATTTAACCACGGGAACATGGATCGGACAGGCCACAAAGATATTCGCTTACCCAACTTCGGCGATTATTGAAGAAAACCCGTTCGATGGATTGGCGCGAGAAAATCCTCCTCTTCCCCTTTGTACATGGCGAGACAAGGTCTTCACCAGCTCGGTGACCGATCCACGGCCCTTTGCGGCCGAGGCGGGTGGCATCATCCTCCCGTTGAAATCCCACATGGGGTGGCCCCTATATTGGGCGGCTGAACTCCCCTCATAATATAGATTGCCATGACTCCAATCATGGTCAATCCGGCATGAGCCGACAATCTTATTCGGCTCATCAAGTAAAGGACGTCGGTCATTTTCCCTCTGGGGGCTCCATGAGCGCCCGGCTTAAGCGCTTCTTGAGGAGCGTTGCTAAACTCTGGAAGGCCGATCCGAATAGGATCCGGCAGCGGACGTCCTCCATGTAAAACCATTCCGAGGCCGGTCTTGAGCGCCTTCTTTGGGGTTCCGGATAGGTATCCGGGTCCGGCGATGCGCCATAATTCGGCTCCGCCCACTTGATATATTGACCCTTCGTGAGAACGAGGCACAAAGCAGAACAATCTCTTCCACAGAGCGAAATGGGCCTCAACGCCCAGAAACAGCTCGCAAAGGGCCACAAAGCCCGCTATATGCAAGATGGAGGCAGGCGTGGGTTGTGCGGTGGAGGCCGTAGAACTCCGAAGCCCGGAGAAAGCGGATGGATTGGAAATCCGAGTCCTCTCATTAAGTAAGAGGCAAAGCATACCCGCTCTCCCTTAGAGGATCGGGGCGCTCTCCGCCTTCTTCCCGCCCTTATAAGTGGCGAGTCCGAGCACGCACTGTAACCCGGGAAGGCCGGGAAGGAATCCCTTGGTTTGGAGCACCACCAATTCGTTGTGCGGGACTCGAGCATCTCCCCAATCTCCGGGCTAAGGGCTGGGAGCCTTGAGAGGAGGAGCCAGCCGGTCATCCCATGGTGGAGTGGATTTTTTGTCAAAGGCGCTGATGAAGGCTCGCGAAGGGAGGATGGTGCGATCCGGATCTGGATCCCCGTCTCTTTTATAGACGGCTCATTTGCACAACAAGGGGGGTAAATGTAAAGATACCCTGACTTTTCACATTCATTCTACATGTGGAAGATGGCCATTATTGGGCGTAGAAGCCAAGGGGCGCAACATTTATCAGAAGTCGGACACTATTCAACAAGTATATGGAATTTGGAGAAGAACCCGCCTCGCAATGCCGAAGACAATCTCTGTACGGACTCATCGTCATTGAAGCCTGGTTAAAGGGGACTCTTGAGGGAGTCGGATTAGGGGGTGTCCGGATAGCGAACTATCACCGTTGGCGGACTCGACTATGAATATACAATATTGAAGACTTCGTCCCGTGTCCGGATGGGACTTTCCTTGGCGTGGAAGGCAAGCTTGGCGATACGGATATGTAGATCTCCTACCATTGTAACCGACTCTGTGTAACCCTAACCCTATTAGGTGTCTACATATACCGAAGAGTTTTAGTCCGTAGGACGAACAACAATCATACCATAGGCTAGCTTCTAGGGTTTAGCCTCTCTGATCTCGTGGTAGATCTACTCTTGTACTACCCATATCATCAATATTAATCAAGCGGGGAGTAGGGTTTTACCTCCATCGAGAGGGCCCGAACCTGGGTAAAAACATCGTGTCCCTTGTCTCCTGTTACCATCCACCTAGACGCACAGTTCGGGACCCCCTACCCGAGATCCGCCGGTTTTGACACCGACACCCATCAATAGATATCAATGTGAGTGAGTACGGAATGCCATGCAACGGATGCACTACAGCTATAAGTTTATGAAAGCTCAAAACGAAATTAAGTGGGTGTGCATCCAACTCACTTGCTCACGAAGACCTAGGGCAATTTGAGGAAGCCCATCATTGGAATATACAAGCCAAGTTCTATAATGAAAAATTCCCACTAGTATATGAAAGTGACAACATAGGAGACTCTATATCATGAAGATCATGGTGCTACTTTGAAGCACAAGTGTGTTGAAAGGATAGTAACATTGCCCGTTCTCTCTTTTCTTTCATTTTTTTTAATTTGGGCCTTCTCTCTTTTTTCTTTTTTTTTGAAGATTAAATGCAGAGTCTCATCCCGACTTGTGGGGGGATCATAGTCTCCATCATCCTTTCCTCACATGGGACAATGCTCTAATAATGAAGAACATCACACTTTTATTTACTTACAACTCAAGAATTACAACTCGATACTTAAAACGAAATATGACTTTCTATGAATGCCTCTGGCGGTGTACCGGGATGTGCAATGAATCAAGAGTGACATGTATGAAAGAATTATGAACGGTGGCTTTGCCACAAATACGATGTCAACTACATGATCATGCAAAGCAATATGAAAATGATGAAGCATGTCATAATAAACAGAACGGTGGAAAGTTGCATGGCAATATATCTTGGAATGGCTATGGAAATGCCATAATAGGTAGGTATGGTGGCTATTTTGAGGAAGGTATATGGTGGGTGTATGGTACCAGCGAAAGTTGCGCGGTACTAGAGAGGCTAGCAATGGTGGAAGGGTGATAGTGCGTATAATCCATGGACTCAACATTAGTCATAAAGAACTCACATACTTTTTGCAAAAATCTATTAGTTATCGAAACGAAGTACTACGCGCATGCTCCTAGGGGGATAGATTGGTAGGAAAAGACCATCGCTCTTCTCCGACCGCCACTCATAAGGAAGACAATCAATAAATAAATCATGCTCCGACTTCATCACATAATGGTTCGCCATACGTGCATGGTACGGGAATCACAAACTTTAACACAAGTATTTCTACAATCCACAATTACTCACTAGCATGACTCTAATATCACCATCTTTATATCTCAAAACAATCAAAAGGAATCAAACTTCTCATAGTATTCAATGCACTTTATATGAAAGTTTTTATTATACCCCTCTTAGATGTCTATCTTATTAGGACTAAATTTATAACCAAAGCAAATTACCATGCTGTTTAAAGACTCTCAAAATAATATAAATGAAGCACGAGAGTTCAATAATTTCTACAAAATAAAGCCATCGTCGTGCTCTAAAAAGATATAAGTGAAGCACTAGAGCAAAATTGCCTAGCTCAAAAGATATAAGTGAAGCACAAGAGTATTCTAATAAATCACGATTCATGTGTGTCCCTCTCAAAGGTGTGTACAGCAAGGATGATTGTGGCAAACTAAAAAGCAAAGACTAATCATACAAGACGCTCCAAGCAAAACACATATCATGTCGTGAATAAAAATATAGCCTCAAGTAAAGTTATCGATAGACAAAGACGAAAGAGGGGATGCCTTCCAGGGCATCCCCAAGCTTAGGCTCTTGGTTGTCCTTGAATATTACCTTGGGGTGCCTTGGGAATCCCAAAGCTTAGGATCTTGCCACTCCTTATTCCATAGTCCGTCAAATCCTTACCCAAAACCTGAAAACTTCACAACACAAAACTCAACAGAAAATCTCATAGGCTCCGTTACTATAAGAAAATAAACCACCACTTTTGTTACTGTTGTGAACTCATTATTTATTTATATTGGTGTAATATCTACTGTATTCCAACTTTTCCATGGTTCATACCCCCAGATACTACCCATAGAGACATCAAAATAAGCAAACAACACATAGAAAACATAATCTATCAAAAACAGAACAGTTTGTAGTTATCTGGATAGTTCGAATACTTCTGTAACTCCAAAAATTCTGAAAAATTAGGACAACGGAGGCAATTTGTATATCTATCTTGTGTAAGAAATTCAGAATTTTATCACGCTTCTGTGATGTTTAAAAATTCTGGGACTGGGTGCAAAAGTTCTGTTTTTCAGCAAGATCAAATCAACTATCACCGTAATCCATCCCAAAGGTCTTACTTGGCACAAACACTAATTAAAACACAAAAACACATCTAACCAAAGGCTATATGAATTATTTATTGAAAAACGGCAAGGAAAAATATTGGGTTGTCTCCCAACAGGTGCTTTTCTTTAGAGCTATTAAGCTAGGCATCGATAATTTTGATGATGCTCACATGAAAGATATCAATTGAAACACAAAGAGAACATCATGTAGTATATGAAAATCACATCTAAGTCTAACATACTTCCTATGCATTTTATAGGAAAACAAATTAGCAAGACAAGCATGATCTAGCATATGCAAGGAAGAAGAAAGAAACAATAGCAATCTCAACATAACGAGAGGAAAGTTAGTAACATGAAAATTTCTAGAACCATATTTTCCTCATAATAATTACATGTAGGATCATAATAAAATTAAACAATATAACTATCACATAAAATATTCTATTCATGATCCACATGCATGCAAAGTTGACACTCTTCCAAAATAGTGGGATTATCATCAAATAAAGTCATGACCTCTCCAAACCCACTTTTATCAAAAATTACATAAGACTTGTCAATCTCCAAAGTAGTGGGATAATTATTTCCTAAAGTTGACACTCTTCCAAACCCACTTTCAATATTATCGCAAAAATATTCATCATGAGGCTTAAATAAATTTTCAAGATCATAAGAAGAATCACCCCAATCATGATCATTGCAATGAGTAGCGGACATAGCAAAACTAGCATCCCCAAGCTTAGGGTTTTGCATATTATTAGCACAATTCACATTAATAGAATTTATAATAACATCATTGCAATCATGCTTTTCATTCAAGGATCTATGGTCAATTACTTCATAAATTTCTTCTTTTAGTACTTCATCACAATTTTTAGATTCACGAATTTCAAGCAAAACTTCATAAGGATAATCTAGTGCACACAACTCACTAGCAATAGGTTCATCATAATTGGATCTCTTAAAAAGATTAGCAAGTGGATGAGGATCCATAAACTCTTTGCTTCTGATTTTTAATAAACACACAATTATACCAAGCAAACAAACCAAGTAAGACATAAGGGCAAACGAAAAGACGAAGGAAAAAAGGGCGAGAAAAAAGGCAAATATTTTTTGAAAATCGTTTTTGAAGTGGGGCAGAGGAAAACGAGAGGCAAATGGCGAATAATGTAATGCAAGAGATGTGAGTTTTATGATGGGTACTTGGTATGTCTTGACTTGACGTAGATTTCCCCGGCAACGGCA
Organism: Aegilops bicornis; assembly: GCA_021605145.1. Taxonomy (NCBI): domain Eukaryota; kingdom Viridiplantae; phylum Streptophyta; class Magnoliopsida; order Poales; family Poaceae; genus Aegilops; species Aegilops bicornis. Next base: position 572,101,461 of record CM038670.1, on the reverse strand, counting down.
CCAGAAATTCTTCCTGCTACTTCTTGAGCTTGCGTTGGGTTTTCCCTTGAAGAGGAAAGGGTGATGCAGCAAAGTAGAGATAAGTATTTCCCCCAGTTAAGAACCAAGGTATCAATCCAGTAGGAGACAACGCACAAATCACCAATACCTTCCTAAACAATCAAACAACTTGCACCCAATGCGATAAAGGGGTTGTCAATCCCTTCACAGTTACTTGCAAAAGTGAGATCTAATAGAGATAGATGAAACTAAACAAACCATAAAGTAAATATTTTTGGGTTTTTTGGTTTATAGATTGGAAAGTAAAAGACTGCAAAATAGTAGATCAGAAACTTATATGATAGAAAATAGACCCTGGGTTCATAGTTTTCACTAGAGGCTTCTCTCAAGATAGCAAATAATACGGTGGGTGAACAAATTCATCGAGCAATTGATAAAATAGCGCAAAGTTATGACGATATATAACGCAATGATTATGAAATATAGGAATCACGTCCGTGTCAAGTAGACCGAAATGATTCTACATCTACTACTATTACTCCACACGTCGACCGACTCCTGCCTGCATCTAGAGTATTAAATTCATGAAGAACAGAGTAACGCATTAAGTAAGATGACATGATGTAGAGGAATAAACTCAAGCAATATGATGTAAACCCCATCTTTTTATCCTCGATGGCAACAATACAATATGTGCCTTGCTGCCCCTACTGTCACTGGGAAAGGACACCACAAGATTGAACCCAAAGCTAAGCACTTCTCTCATTGCAAGAAAAAACCAATCTAGTTGGCCAAACCAAACCGATAGTTCGAAGAGATTACAAAGATATCAAATCATGCATAAAAGAATTCAGAGAAGATTCAAATAATATTCATAGATAAGCTGATCGTAAGTCAACAATTCATCGGATCTTGACAAACGCACCGCAAAAGAAGATTACATCGGATATATCTCCAAGAACATCGAGGAGAACATGGTATTGAGAATCAAAGAGAGAGAAGAAGCCATCTAGCTACTAGCTATGGACCCGTAGGTCTGTGGTAAACTACTCACGCTTCATCGGAAGGGCAATAGAGTTGATGTAGAAGCCCTCCGTGATTGAATCCCCCTCCGGCAAGATGCCGGAAAAGGCCCCAAGATGGGATCTCATGGGAACAGAAGGTCGCGACGGTGGAAAAGTGTTTTCGTGGATATTTTTGGTGGTTTTGGGAATATATGTGAATAAAGAGGAGGAAGATCTAGGTCAGGGGGTCACTGAGGGGCCCACAAGGTAGGGGGCGCGCCCTCCACCCTTGTGGCCGCCTCGTGGCTCTTCTGACTTGCACTCCAAGTCTCCAGGGTGTCTCCTGGTCCAAGAAAAATCATCGTGAAGGTTTTATTCCGTTTGGACTCCATTTGGTATCCCTTTTCTGCGAAACTCAAAAACAAGGAAAAAATAGAAAGTGGCACTGGGCTCTAGGTTAAAAACTTAGTCCCAAAAATAATATAAAATAGCATATTAATGCATATAAAACATCCAAAACAGATAATATAATAGCATGGAACAATAAAAAATTATAGATACGTTGGAAGCCATGGGCTACGTCTCATCAGCCCGTGGGAGGCCATGGGCTTCTCCGAATTCCAGTTCTTTCCCAGGGAGGGCGTCGCTGGCCGCGATCCTCGTCGCTTCCCAACCCACCACGAGGTGTACTGCTACCTTCGGGGGTTCTGCCACGCGTTCGGGCTTGCTGACGTCGTCATGCTCAACACCAGGGTCACGTGCGTCACGGCCGTGCCCACGTCGCCGATGCATCAATGGGCTGTGAGAACCGTGCACCTCGGTGGCACGGCCACGGACGAGGAGGAGAAGGTGGAGGTGTTCGATGTCGTCGTCGTGGCCAGCGGCCACTACTCACAGCCGAAGCTCCCGAGCATCAACGGCATGGAGGACTGGCGGCGGAGGCAACTACACAACCACTCGTACCGGACGCGAGAGTCGTTATGCGGCGAGGTGGTGGTGATGGTCGGGTGCGGGGACAGCAGCAAGGACATCGCGCTGGACCTTCGCCACGTCGCCAAGGAGGTGCACCTCACCACCAAGTCCATGGAGGAGGCCATGACGCCGGCAATGTCCAAGATGGTGGCGAACAACGCCAACCTGCACCTCCACCCGCAGATAGACCGTCTGTACGCTGACGGCCACATGGTGTTCGCCAACGGCTCCTCCGTCACCGCCGACACTGTCATGTACTACACGGGGTACACCTACTCGTTCACGTTCCTGGACACGGTTGGCGCGGTCAAAGCCGACAACAACCGCATGGGGCCGTTGTTCGAGCACGTGTTCCCGCTGTCCCTGGCACCGTCGCTCTCCTTCGTCGGCATACCGAGGAAGGTCCTGGTGCCGTGGTTCTTCGAGGCGCGGGGAAGTGGGTCGCGCAGGTGCTGTCAGGCTGGCGGGCACTGCCGCAGGAGGAGGAGATGCTGTGGTCTGTGGAGGAGCATTACCGGGCCAGGGAGGCAGCCGACATGCCGAAGAAGTACACCCACGACATCGCCGACGTGGATCCTTGGAAAATGTATGAGTTCGGGGAGAAGTAATGTGATTTCGCGCGTATCAAGGATTGGAAGAGGGAGCTGCTCGTGTCCATCATCGCCAACATGAACAACGACATGCAGACCTTCCTTGACCGCGCGGATGACGGCGAGAACGTCTGGAAGGGCCTGTAGAGATGGCACGCCAAAGCTGCTCAAGCCCAATATCAAACTATGGTTGCTGCGGTTGAAGCTGACCTTGATGCATATGCCATAGCTAAGCTTCGCCCAACTGAAGATCGTACCATCCGTACCTAAGCTTAGCTCGCTCAGTCGCTCTGACCTGGTGACTAGGCCTAGTTCGCTCTAAACTGAACTGCGTCAGAGGTTCACTGCGAGATTTTATTTCATTTTATTCGAGTTCACAAGAATGTAACTACTCCCCTAGTTCAAAATTGCGACATATATTTTGGATAGGTGGAAGTGGTTAATTTCTCTACAAATAAAATGGTTTGGTTGTGACAAAAAAAAAGTTGATAAAAAAGAGGTGCTCAAAGTACTGGGAATGAGGGATGGGATGCGCATAAAACGAGAACTCCACAATTGGTTTTGAACATAAACACTATTCTGATCACGGGATCAGAATATTATTCTGATCACAACCTGAACTTCCTGAGTTACACAACCTGAACTTCTCTTTGTACGAACCCGACCTTCGGGCTATCTTCGCAACTGTGTCTCCCCGCACGAATTATCTGGTCAGTCATGTTCTGTGTGAAGTAAGTGTAATCTGCAAACGGTTTTTAGCAACTAAATGCCCATTTTAAATAGGAATCTCGCTCATTGGCGCATTTTACTCTCGAGTCATGATGAACATGCGTATGTTGCAATTTTACTGCCTGAGTTGTTCGACCTGAACTTCCCCCAGTGCTAGGTTGAACTTCTACAAACATTGCCCAAATAGGGCTTGCGATATACCATTGGAAAGCTATGGACACGAGTATCATGACCCAAGTTAAATTTTTTGGCAAAATGTAAGCGGTTTAAGAGCAGTTTTGAAAATCATTTTTTCTTCATACAAAAAACATGAATCATATTTTCGATCGCATTTCTAAACCGTTTATCGGAATGAGGCAAACAATATGGCGTTGGAAAGCTGCTGCAAAACTACTCCTTCCACATGTTGAAAGTTTTCTATAATTCCCCATGGCTAAAGAGTAATTTGAAAAATCAAAGAATTTCGCAAACCGAACAACCGAGTTCGTATTTTCAATGCCATTTCTAAATGGCTAATCCAATTGAGGCAAATGATATGGTGTTGGAAAGCTTATGCAAATGCGCTACTTTTTCATGTTGAAAGTTTTTTCTAATTTTGAACATTTTAAAAGTAATTTAGAAAACAGGACAAGTTTCATCGAGTTCGTATTTTCAAGCTAATTTTTTAACCATACGTCTGAATGCAGCAAATGATATGGTGTTGGAAAGCTTGAGGAAATGCGAAACATTTTGGTATATATTGTTTTGCCCAATTCCTTACGGTTTTAAGTCAACTGAAAAATGGCTAAAATGGTTTTTTGGTCAAATTTTACAAACTTTATCAGAATGAGGCAAATAATATACCATTGAAAAGCTACGGAAAATGCAAAACTTTTTCATGTAGATGGTTTTCTCTGATTCCTAGCCGTTTTCAAGTAATTTTCAAAATGGCGAGATCATGCGTTCTGCCTTTATGGCGAAACAAATTCTTCAAAAATGCACCACTTGAAGACCTTGAACTTCTCGACATGTCTACTTGAACTTCACTCTGTTTTCACGTGCTTTTTTTGCTCGTACCTCTCCATCCACTCACCGGAATTGAGCAAGTCATATACCGATGGAAAGCTGCTGTAAACACGCAACTTTCCTGTGTTGATCATTCTTTCATACTCGCGACGGTTTTAAAAGTTTTTCATCTGAAATTCATTCAGTCTAGTAGTTGAACTTCCTGTTGTTTTCACGTTGGACTTCTGTGACGTATTTTTTGTTTGTAATTTCCTCATCCATTCATCAGTGTTCCACAAATGATATTCTTTTTGTACAAACCTCCCTCACAATAATTTTTTTAACTTTCTCCGACCGAGATCTTGAACTTATAACAACAAAACTTTTAGTCTTTGCTTTTTTATTCTTTTTTTAATACAAAATGCACACCGTGTAGTACGTGAACTTTTGGCAGTTATCTATCTGAACTTCTCTCGGTTACGTGAAAATACTTGATTTTCTATGAATATTAATCTGAATTTCTTAATCATTTTTTTATGAATACTGAAGCACTCTTTTTTTAAGTTGAACTTCTTTTTATTTTATTTTTGAACTTCTTGTTTCCATTCTTTAATAACAAGGGAAATCTGAGTTTTCTATAATCATAGAACTTCTCCATCTTTGTAATATGGACTTCCTTGGTTTTTTCTTAATATTTTTTATGAAATTTTGAAGCGCTCTATTTTTAAAAGTTGAACTTCTTGTTATTCAATTTTGGAACTTCTTGTTTCCATTCTTTAATGACAAGGAAAATCTGAGTTTTCTATAATCATCGAACTTCTCCATCTTTTCAATTTGGACTTCCTGGTTTTATTTCTTTTAGTAACGGAAAAAATCCTACTTATTGATAGACATCCAGCCGCTTCATTTTTAAATTTGAACTTCAAGGGTTATTTTAACAGAGAACATCTTATTTATAAAATTGTTTGAGATGCTTTTTTTAATGACCTTCTTTGGTTTGTCACAAGCATTCAACCAGTTGCGTTGCACCAATGACAGTAAAACTCAGATTTTACTGACGATTTTAAAAGTTTTTCATTTGAAATTCATTCAGTGTAGTAGTTGAACTTCCTTCTGTTTTCACGTTTGACTTCTGTGACGTATTTTCATTTGTAATTTTCTCATCCTTTCGTCAGTGTTACACAAATGATATTACTTTTGTACAGACATCTCTCACAATAAATATTTAACTTTCTCCGACCGAGGACTTGAACTTGTAACAAAAAAATTGGACCTTGCCTTTAATTCATTTTTCTCATATTAAACACACACCATGTAGTACATGAACTTTTTCCATTTTTATAATTTGAATCTTTTATTTTCTTTTTGAAATCAAATTGCTTCCAAATAATAACTAGACTTCTTTGTGGATTGAGAAAATTATTTTAAAACACACAAAAAACAATTTCTATTTTGTGTTTTCGAACATGGAAATACAAGGTGAACCTCTCTCGCAAGAATTTTTGAACCTTGAACTTCTTTCAACAAACCTTTTAAGCTTTTATTTTTCTATACTTTTATTCTCACCTGAAATGCATTCCTTGCAGTACTTGAACTTCTTGTTGTTTTCACTATGAACTTCTGTCGCATTTTTGTGTATACGTCAAATTACACGAAATTGAAGGTCGGACGTCATTTTTTGCCATTTTAAAACATGTAATTGGAGGTCGGACGTCCCACAATATAAATTCTGAACCGTGCATAGAGGTGCACGTGAACTTCTTGCAACAAATATGAGTTTTTTATATACTTCAAACTTCTCTGTTATTTTAATTTGAACTTCTTAGCCTTATTCTTAGAAAGAAAATATGTTTTTAAATAAGCATCAAACTCTTTTTAATTGAACTTCATGCTTTTATTTTCCATAAAGAACAGAAAGAATTTGAGTTTTTCATATACATCAAACTACTCCTTTATTTTAACTTGAACTTCATCATTTTGTTCTTTAGTAATAAGGAAAATCTATGTTTTCTACAAAAATTGAACTGCACTATTTTTTAAATTTGACCTTCTTGGTTTATTTCTAATAGTAACGAGAAAATCCTAGTTTTGTAATATACTTGACCTTCCCAAACATAACATTTGACCCTTTGCATAACGAAAAAATTTAGAAGTCAAGTTTTTTCACAGTAATACAATACTTTTATATATCCATTTTCTGGGAGATGATATCTTCATTCACTTTTTGCTGTTGCCACTGAAGAACACAACAAACAGAGAGTAGGATGGCAGAGATGGAGCTCGAGACTTGTGGTCTACCTGAACTTGTTTTTTTGTTCTATCTGAACTTCTAAAGATTTTTTCGAACTCATTTGATGTTCCTAACAAAATTCATTCTGTTTTTGTTTTTTTTACGAGACTGGGCTGCAGAATATATGCCCAAAACAAGCACAAATATGTGTTCAGTTTTTTTGTTCGGTTACAGACACGAACACGTGAAGAGCAAGATTACAAAAAACAAAAAATAAAGTCCATGCATTTTTACTTTTCTATTCGGGATTGCACCATGCAAAGTACATGTGTCTGCTATGAACAAACCACCTCATCAAATCAACAAGGTTCATAGAAATGTTTGAGAGAGTAGAGAGAGAGAGATGCAATGGACGGCTGCTGAATTTATATGTGAAGTCGTTAGGAAGCGCACAGGAGCAGTCCACGGTGACGGTTGGGCGCAGTCCGTGGCGACCACAACGCCCGTGGAGGTCATCCCTAGCCCAGTCTGACCTGGATCTGTTGCTAATTGACCGCCCCCATAGCCTGGATATGATGCGAGCGAGCTGAAATTTACGAAAACATAATTCTCAAGTGTCGTTGAAAGTTACGAACTCATTTTTGTTCCCTTCATGTATTACTTCCAGTTCAGACCAAAGATATATAATATTACTCTCTACTACAAAAAATCTAAACCAATGCAAGACTGGTATAAGGACGTCATTTTTCTACAAATTGATCATTCCATCCATCATTATATATTTTAACATATGACTAAGTACTAGAGTATATTTATGTGTACTTATTCTGGATTCATTTTTCAGTGCTATTTACTAGTCATTTTATGTGTACTTCACAAAATGGTGTACGTGTTCAGGGTGAGAGGAGCCAAGCAGCCAAGGTCACGGCCTCTCTGAAGTAAGTATGTGCGTAGCCAAAATTTACAAGAAGGAAGAAAGCAACTTCTCTAAATGTACTAAAAAAATGCTCCCCGAACATTAATCCCCAGCAACTTCGAACTTCAGCCACGTCCAGCACCCTAGAGAGACGCACGCAACACTGAGATGTCTCTGTCGTATTTATAATTTTTTATTGTTCCATGCCAATATTCTACAACTTTTACAAACCTTTGACAACAATTTATATGATTTTCTTGGACTAACATATTGATCCAGTGCCAAGTGTCAGTTCTTGTTTGTTGCAAGTTTTTTGTTTCATAGAAAATCCATATCAAACGGAGTCCAAATGGGATAATAACTTATGGAGATTTTTTTGGAATATATGTGAATTTTGGGAAGTGGAATCAACGCGAGACGATACTCGAGGGGGGCACAAGACAGGGGTGTGCCCCAGGGGGTAGGGCGCGCCCTGGGCCCTTGTGGCCACCCCGTAAGGCGGTTAGTGCCCTTCTTCTGCCACAAGAAAGCTAATATCCGGATAAAAATCGTGTTAAAATTTCAGCCCAATCGGAGTTACGGATCTCCGGGAATTTAAGAAACGGTGAAAGGCCGTAATCTAGGAGCATAGAAATGTATGAAACCGAGAGAGACACAGAGAGAGAGAGAGAGAGAGAGATCCAATCTTGGAGGGGCTCCCACCCCTCCGCCGCCATGGAGGCCATGGACCAAAGGGGAAACCCTTCTCCCATCTAGGGGGGAAGGTCAAGGAAGAAGAAGAAGGTGGGGGGCTCTCTCCCCCTCTCTCCCGGTGGCACCGGAACGCCATCGGGGCCATCATCGTGACGGCAATCTACACCAACAACTTTGCCGCCGTCATCACCAACTCTCTCCCCCTCTATGCAGCGGTGTAACACCCCTTCTCCCCGCTGTAATCTCTACTTAAACATGGTGCTCAACGCTATATATTATTTCATAATGATGTATGGCTATCCTATGAATTTTGAGTAGATCCATTTTGTCCTATGGGTGGATTGATGATCGTGATTGGTTTCAGTCGCATGTTTTATTATTGGTGTTGTCCTATGGTGCTCTCCATGTTGCGCAAGCGTGAGGGATCCCCGCAGTAGGGTTTGCAATATGTTCATGATTCGCTTATGGTGGGTGGCGTGAGTGACAGAAGCACAGACCCGAGCAAGTAGGTTGTTTGTGTATGGGAGTAAAGAGGACTTGATACTTTAATGCTATGGTTGGGTTTTACCTTAATGATCTTTAGTAGTTACAGATGTTTGCTAGAGTTCCAATCATAAGTGCATATGATCCAAGAAGAGAAATTATGCTAGCTTATGGCTCTCCCTCATATAAAATTTCAATAATGATTACCGGTCTAGTTATCGATTGCCTAGGGACAAATAACTTTCTTGTGACAAAAAGCTCTCTACTAAAACTAACTTAGTTGTGTCTTTATCTAAACAGCCCCTAGGTTTTATTTACGTGCTCTTTATTATCTTGCAAACCTATCCTATCACACATACAAAGTACTTCTAGTTTCATACTTGTTCTAGGTAAAGCGAACGTTAAGTGCGCATAGAGTTGTATCGGTGGTTGATAGAACTTGAAGGAATACAAATCCTACCTTTAGCTCCTCGTTGGGTTCGAAACTCTTATTTATCAAGAAAGGCTACAACTAATCCCCTATACTTGTGGGTTATCACACACCCAGCCATCGTCGGCCGTCGCATGCCCGTTGGCGTGACGCCACTACATGGCGCACTCCATCTGTAGCTTCAACGGCTAAAAAGGAAGGGGGGGGTGGAAAAGAAGCACCATGAGCTAGCTAAAACAGAGGTGAAGAAGTAGCAACAAATGCAGCAGACGAGAGGCCCAAAGAGCTTTGCGTGGAGGCGGTGTATGGACATGTAGGGCGGGAATGGATGCCAGCCACGCCGGCGAAGAATGAACATGAAGATGGTTGGTGCTTCATACGAGGTGTGGACTATCAAGTTCGTCCCCATCTCTCATTTTCTCTCCACACTCTGAACATAAAATGGTAGAAAAGGATGGTTGATGCTCCCTCCAGCTTGGGGAAATTACTACAGAGAAGAAAAACTGAAGATTTTGTTGCTGGTGCTCCATACGACTGAAACCACCTATTCCTTGAATTACTTCACTAGCAGGGGAACACAGCGGACATCGATTGCATCTGTGCTAATCCTTTTTTTCTATATTTTGGTGAAGTTCGACTTTTTCCTGCATATTTGTAGTAGCCTAGCAGGTCAAGCATTCAACAACCATCTTGTTGAAATAAAATGGGTGAAAAAAGACAAAACTGAGCAAAATCAAATGTACATTGTGGAGGCGATGAACTCTGCAGTAATTTCCCCAAGTTGCGGATGCGGTACCTCCGGGGGTTGCGTACCTGAACAGCCGGAGGTAGCGGCAATGAACGCCCTTGGTGCTATGGTTGTGGAGCCCCACCGGGAGGAGGTTGCAAGGAGGAGATGGAGCCTGGGCAGGGCCAACCTAGTCAGCACCAGGGGTGGTTGGTGTGGGCGGGCCGCAGCCGCGCCGGTGCGCAGGCGGCAGCGCGGGAAGGTGGTAGTGGTGAGTGGGAGGTTAGGGACGATGATTTGGAGGTGGTGGTCTTTGGCGGCGCGCGGAGATCCACGGCTCGGCGGCGGCTGATAACCCACAAGTATAGGGGATCGCAACAGTTTTCGAGGGTGGAGTATTCAACCCAAATGTATAGATTCGACACAAGGGGAGCCAAAGAATATTTGAAGGTATTAGCAGCTGAGTTGCCAATTCAACCACAACTGGAGATTAATTATCTGCAGCAACGTGATCAGTAGCAAAGTAATATGATAGTTTTGATAGTAGTAACAACAACAATAGTAACAGTAACAGTGATAGCAGTATTTTGTAGCAAGTGTAACAATGATGATAGTAGTAACTTGTTGGATGATATTCATCATGAGACAGTTATAACGTAGAGCGATACGACACTAGCTCTAGTTCATCAATATAATGTAGGCATGTATTCCGTAAATAGTCATACATGCTTATGGAAAGAACTTGCATGACATCTTTTGTCCTACCCTCCCGTGGCAGTGGGGTCCATATTGGAAACTAAGGGACATTAAGGCCTCCTTTTAATAGAGAACCGGAACAAAGCGTTAACACATAGTGAATACATGAACTCCTCAAACTACGGTCATCATCGGGAGTGGTCCCGACTATTGTCACTCCGAGGGTGCCGGATCATAACACGTGGTAGGTGACTATAACTTGCAAGATCGGATCTAGAACATGGATATAATGGTGATAACATAAACGGTTCAGATCTGAAATCATGGCACCCGGGCCCAAAGTGACAATTATTAAGCATGGCAAAGTCATAGCAACATCAATCTTAGAACATAGTGGATACTAGGGATCAAGCCCTAACAAAACTAACTCGATTACATGATGAATCTCATCCAACTCCTCACCGACCAGCAAGCCTACGAAGGAATTACTCACTCTCGGTGGGGAGCATCATGGAATTGGCGATGGAGAAGGGTTGGTGATGATGAAGAACGAAGACCCCCGTCTCCGGAGCCCCAAACGGACTCCAGATCTGGCCTCCCAATGAAGAACAGGAGGTGACGGCGGCTCCATCTCGTGGATCACGATAATTCTTTCTCCCTGATTCTTTTCTGGAAAAATAGGATTTTATAGCGTCGGATTCAGGGTCTGCGGGGCCACCAGGTGGGGACAACCCTCCTGGGCGCGCCAGGAGAGGGGGGAGCGCTCTGGTGGGTTGTGCCCACCCAAGGGCCCCTCTCCGGTTGGTCTTGGCTCCAGAAATTCTCATTTATTATGTAAAAATTCCTTACAAAGTTTTGTTCCATTCCGAGAACTTTTATTTCTGCACAAAAACAACACCATGGTAGTTCTGCTGAAAATAGCATCGGTCAAGGTTAGTTTCATTCAAATCATGCAAATTAGAGTCCAAAACAAGAGGAAAAGCGCTAGGAAAAGTAGATACGTTGGAGACGTATCAACTCCCCCAAGCTTAAACCTTTGCTTGTCCTCAAGCAATTCAGTTGATAAACTGAAAGTGAAAAATAAAAATGTTTACGAACTCTTTTGCTCTTGTTTGCATAAATAAGCTTAAACAACACCCAGGTTTTCAGCCAACATTATAACTAACCATGCCGACAATAACTCTTAAAGATTATATTAACTCATATCAATGACATAATCAGCTAGCCAGCAATAATAAGATATCTCAGACAGCAACACGTTGTCAAAACAACCATGATATAATATGACAACAGTGGTATCTCGCTAGCCCTTTCTGATATCGCAAAGCATAAATGCAGAGCACCTCCAAAGTTCAAGCAGCGGCTAGACATTGTAATTCATGGTAGAAAAGATCCAGTCATGGTACACCCAACATTAGCTACACACAATGCATAAATCATGACAATTTGTGCTCTCAGGTTCTAGCGCTTGTTTTAGAAGGTGATGACACAACATAAAGGTAAATAGATAGTCCCTTCGCAAAGGGAAGCAGTGATTTGTAGAGGTGTCAGAGCTCAAGTTTTTAAAATAGAGGTAAATGATATTTTGAGACATGCACCCTTCTCATTTACTTCACGACCATCAATTATCAATATCTTCCATGCTAAGCACGCTAGTGGTGGTTCCCAAGCGATAAAAGTAAAGGTTTTCACTCCATTGGGAGTTTTTGTTTGATTATTTGAGAGATCATTTCTTTTGCAGTTTGGAACTGGGCATCCCTATTACCACCCTTTTCTCATGCAATAGCGAGTGAATAAACACTCGACCTGAGAATAACCCGCTTAGCATGGAAGATACCTACCACCTCCTGTCGTTCCATGAACGATCCAGGTACACAAAAAGGATATTTATTTGAAGTTTTTAGAGGTGGCACATGCAAATTTACTTAGGACGGCAGGGTAATACCGCATATAGGTAGGTATGGAGGACTCATCTGGAATAACTTTGGGTTCAAAGTTTTTGATGTACAAGCAGAATTCCCGATTAGTACAGTGAAAGGCTAGCAATTAGATTGAGAAGCGGCCACTAGAGAGCAACAACGGTCATAAAATGCATTATGCATAAGTAACATTGGATACTAGCATGAGTAGGATATGAACACCATGAACATAAATATCATAGAGGCTATGTTGGTTTTGATTCAACTACATGCATGAACATGTGCCAAGTCAACCCGCTCGAATATTCAGAGGAGGATACCATATCATCATACTACATCACAATCATTTTAACACAATGTTGATTTCTAAGATAAATCATTATCCACTCCCAGCTACTTATGCATGGCATGAGAAACTATAATATCTAATTGTCATTGCAAACATGTTTAATCATAATGGGTTGAATCGCGGATACTAGGTTAAACATATTTACACAAACAGAACAAGTCGAGTCCATACCAGTTTCTCTTTGCCACAGCCAGTTCATCGAATATCGTCATTATTGCCTTTCACTTGCACGACCGAATGATGTGAAAATAATAATAGTGCAAGAATGTCGTGGACTAAGCTGGAATCTGCAAACATTTTATTCAACGGGAGAAGAAAGGTAAAATGGGCTCTTTATTAGATCAACAATTATTCATATGAGAGCCACTCAACATTTTCATCGTGGTCTTCTCCTTGGTATGACTCAAAATAAAAAGAAAAGAAATTCAGAGAAACACACTGAAATATTTTTGGAGTTTTTGGTTTTCTTGAACGAGCAAATTAAAGGGAAAAGCAAAAATGAGAAACACTATTTACACGGGAAAGCTCCCAACAAGCAAAAGAAAAACAAGGAAATCTTTTTGGGTTTTCTTTTTAGTGTTAGTACTAAGCATGCAAAGAAAGCAAACTACTACAACTAATTTTTTTAGTTTTTTTCTAAAGATTTTCAAACACACAAGAAGAAAGCAAGAAAATAAATCTAAGCATGGATGATACAATGAAAAAGTGTGAACATCGACTAATAGAAATAAGTGGACATGAATGTAATGTCGGTGAGAAACACGTACTCCCCCAAGCTTAGGCTTTTGGCCTAAATTGGTAGTCGATCAGTAGCCTGGATAGTAGTTGGGGCATTAAGGAGCGGGCATCCACTCATCCCACTGTTGAGGTTCCTCTGCTGCTTCCACAGCAGCCTGAGCGTTCCGGTAGGCGATGATGTCCGCAGGGATAATCCTATATCTGCCCCTGGCAATAGAATCAAACAAAGAAGCAACATGCAATGGAATAATATCTCGAGTCTTCGCACTAAAAACCAGGTTATATGGAAAAAAGGAATGTCAGGAGATTCAATATCAGTAAAATGATGGTGATCCATGGCTGCACGATCTAGGTAAACTCTGGTAATAGGGTGATCATGAAGGCGTCTCAACCTCGAAGTGAGCTGCCAAACGAGTAGCAAAAATCCCACCATGTATTTTACCCTTGGACTTATTAATGTGGAGGCGACGAGCCACAATAGCTCCCAATCTATAAGTGTTGCCACCCTCTAGTGCACGGCGTAAAACAACAAAGTCTGGTGCGCTGAGCGCACCCACTTTTTCCCTAGCAAGCAAACACTTAGCGATAAATAAAGTAAAATAATGAACGACAGGAAAGTGTATGCTAGTGGCAGTGACGGCCGACACCCCTCTCTCATCTCCCACCGTCAAGGTACGATAAAAGGCCTCAAATTCCGCCGGCCTAGGCTCGGCTAAGCTCCCATCAGAAGGGATCATGCATATGTTACAAAACTCAGTAAGTGGTATCTGTTGGGTTTCAGCATATAAATCAAACCGTACTTCAGGAGGATTGTTCCCAGCAAGGAAGGTAAAACATTGAACAAAGATGTTTGTCAGGAGATGATACTGTTCACACTCATCTGCGATGAAGTCGGTGAGGCCGGCATTAGCAGCATATTGTGTAAACTCCTGAAGGATTCTAGCCTCTTCCACGAATTGGGTGTGCAGCCATTCGCACGGCCGTACCTCCGCCAACCTCCGAGGGTGGAGATCACTGTCAGAAGACTCCCCAATAACTGATACGTCTCCAACGTATCTATAATTTTTTATTGTTCCATGCTATATTATATTCTGTTTTGTACATTAATGGGCTTTATTATACACTTTTATATTATTTTGGGACTAACCTATTAACAGGAGGCCCGGCCTAGAATTACAGTTTTTTTTTGCCTATTTCAGAGTTTCGCAGAAAAAGAATATCAAACGGAGTCCAAACTGAATGAAACCTTCGGGAACGTGATTTTTGGAACAAACGTGATCCAGAGTACTTGGACCCTACGCCAAGACATCAATCAGAAGGCACGAGGTAGGGGCGCGCCTACCCCCCGGGCGCGCCTCCACCCTCGTGGGCCCCACGCTGTTTCATCGACGATTTCTTCCTCCTATATATACCTACGCACCCCAAACTACCAGACACGGAGCCAAAACCTAATTCCACCGCCGCAACCTTCTCACTCCATGAGATCCCATCTTGGGGCCTTTTCCGAGCTTCGCCAGAGAGGGCATCGATCACGGAGGGCTTCTACATCAACACCATAGCCTCTCCGATGATGTGTGAGTAGTTTACCTCGCACCTTCGGTCCATAGTTATTAGCTAGATGGCTTCTTCTCTCTTTTGGATCTCAATACAATGTTCTCCCCCTCTCCGTGGAGATCTATTCGATGTAATCTTCTTTTGCGGTGTGTTTGTTGAGACCGATGAATTGTGGATTTATGATCAAGTTTATCTATGAACAATAGTTGAATCTTCTCTGAATTCTTTTATGTATGATTGGTTATCTTTGCAAGTCTCTTCAATTATCAGTTTGGTTTGGCCTACTAGATTGATCTTTTCTTGCAATGGGAGAAGTGCTTAGCTTTGGGTTCAATCTTGCGGTGTCCTTTCCCAGTGATGAGGGGGCAGCAATGCACGTATTGTATTGTTGCCATCGAGGATAACAATATGGGGTTTATATCATATTGCATGAGTTTATCCCTCTAAATCATGTCATCTTACTTAAAGCATTACTCTGTTCTTTTGAACTTAATACTATAGGTGCATGCTGGATAGCGGTCGATGTGTGGAGTAATAGTAGTAGATGCAGGCAGGAGTCGGTCTACTTGTCTCGGACGTGATGCCTATATACATGATCATACCTAGATATTCTCATAACTATGCTCAAATCTTCCAATTTCTCAACATAATTTGTTCACCCACCGTAAAACTTATGCTCTCGAGAGAAGCCACTAGTGAAACCTATGGCCCCCGGGTCTATTTTCCATTATATTAATCTTCCAACACTTAGCTATTTTCATTGCCTTTTATTTTACTTTGCATCTTTATCATAAAAATACCAAAAATATTATCTTATCATATCTATCAGATCTCACTCTCGTAAGTGTAAGTGAAGGGATTGACAACCCCTTTATTGTGTTGGTTGCGAGGATTTATTTGTTTGTGTAGGTGTGAGGGACTCGTATGGCCTCCCTCGGATTGATACCTTGGTTCTCAAAAACTGAGGGAAATACTTACGCTACTTTACTGCATCACCCTTTCCTCTTTAAGGGAAAACCAACGCAGTGCTCAAGAGGTAGCAATAACACCCTTGGAGTTCTTCTTAGTGGCAAACTTCCTAAAGATATTCATCCTTTTCCTATGAACAAAAATTCTGAAATTTTTAGTCCACAATTTTTCTCAACAAAACTTCACAAAACTGATAGCAACTACCCATAAGGATACATAGAAGCCATAGCAAGCATTCAAACTACTTAGAACTCTAAGAATTTAACATGCAAGCTCAACTACAGCAGCACCAAGAGTAGCTAATTATTCAAAATATAAACCACTCAACAAAAACTAATTGGACAAACGATAGAGTCACATACCAAGAAACAATCCCCCGAAAAAGTTTTGAAAACAGAGTTTCGAGCAAAGAGACTTAAATCCGCGGGTTTGAGAGCAAGAACACGGGAGAGAGAGCAATGGAGATTTTTTTCTGGAGGTAAGTGATGATGTGGGATGAAGAGGTAAGTGAGGGGGCCCACGTGGGGACCACAACCCACCAGGGCGCGCTTGGGGTTCCTGGCGCGCCCAAGTGGGTTGTGCCCACCTGGTGCACCTCCCTCTGATATTATTTGCACCATAAATTCAGAAATATTAAGAAAAAAGTCGTATTAAATTCTCAGAGCATTCTGAGAACTTCTATTTTTGGGTCATTTTTTATTGCACGGAAAATTCAGAAAACAGACATAACATGGCATTTTATTTTATTTAACTAATAAACACAGAGAATAAAAAGCAAGGACAGAAGGTAGTGCTTACTAAATTCATCAACTTCATACCGCTAAAAATGATCCATTAATAAGGTTGATCAAGTCTTATTAACAACCACTTTCGATTAGCATGAAACCGAAGAACTTTTCAGAATCACTAAGTTACCTCAACGGGATATGAATGTCCCCAACAATAAGCATTTCATATTTCTTTTTTGACAAGAGGGTAGAGGTATTTGAAAACTTCCAACGGTGATTGTCGGAGATTTTTCAATAACATTAATACCATTCACTTGGAATTGTTTCTTCAAAAAGTGCACCGTATGCTCATTACCATTGATATGAAAAGTGACCTTGCTTTTATTGCAATCAATAACAGCCCTCAAGGGTATTCAAGAATGGTCTACCAAGGATAATCGACATGTTGTCGCCTCGGACATCTGAAGTATAACAAAGTCAATCAAAATAGTAACATTAGCAACAAATAACCGGGCACATCCTCGTAGATACCGATAGGTATGGCGCTTGATTTGTCAGCCATTTGCAAAAATATTTTAGTAGGTGTGAGTTTATTCAAATCAAGTCTTTTATATAAAGAGAAAGGCATAACACTAACACCTGGTCCTAAATCACACAAAACAGTTTTCACATAATTATTTTTGATGGAGCAAGGTATAGTTGGTATTCTCGGATCTCCAAGTTTTTTAGGTACTCCATCCTTAAAAGTATAATTAGCAAGCATAGTGGAGATTTCTGCTTTCGGTATTTTTCTCATATTAGTGATGATGTCTTTCATATACTTTGCATAAGGAGGCATTTTCAAGATATCAGTGAAGCAAGTACGCAAAAGACTAGCCTCAGCATTTCAGCAAAGCGTTCGAATTCTTCATCATCTTTCTTTTTAGTTGACTTGGGTGGAAAAGGCATAGGTTTTTTGAACCCACGGTTCTCTTTCTTTACCGTGTTTTCTAGCAATAAAGTCTCTTTTATCATACCTTTTATTCTTAGGTTGTGGGTTATCAAGATCAACAAGTGGTTCTATCTCAACATCATTATCTAGTTCTTTTTCATTGTTTGGTTGAGCATCTTCATGAACATCAACATTATCTTTTTCATTATCACTAGGTGGATGTTCAGTACCAGATTGAGTTTCAGCATCAGAGATAGAAGGTTCATTATCATTGTCTCTACTTCAGGTTCACTAGAAGCATGCAAAGTCCTATCATTTTTCTTCTTCTTCTTCTTTTTAGACGGACTAGGTGCACTAGTGTTATTTCTTTGTGAGTCTTGTTCAATTCTTTTTGGGTGTCCCTTAGGATAAAGTGGTTCCTGAGTCATTTTACCTCCTCTAGTTGCAACTCTAACAACAAAATCATGTATATTATTATTCATTTCATCAAGCAACTCTCTTTGAGATTTAGCAACTTGTTCTAATTGGGTTTGAACCATAGAAGCATGTTTTCCAACACCTCTAACATCATTTGAGATTCTAAATAACATGTCACTTAAGCGAGCAATCATATCAGAATTATATTTCAATTGTTTCATAACATTTGCATTGAAGTGATCTTGTTTTCTAATGTAGTTTTCAAACTCATAAAGGCATTGGCTAGGGTGCATATTGTGAGGATTGCCATTATCATTGAACTTCATTAGAGAATTTACCTCTACCACCTTAGGTAGTGGTGGTGTATTAAGCCCATGTATTTCTTCAATAGGAGGTAAATTTTTTAACATTCTCAGCTTTAATACATTTTTCCTTCATAGATTTCTTTGCCTCTTGCATATCTTCAGGACTGAGATATAATATACCCCTATTCTTCAGAGTGGGTTTAGCCGGTGGTTCAGGAAGAGTCCAACATAATTGTTTTTCAATATATTATTCAATAATTCTTCAGCTTGCCCAACAGTTCGTTCCCTGAAAACACAACCAACACAACTATCTAGGAAGTCCCTAGAAGCATCGGTTAGTCCATTATAGAAGATATCAAGTATTTCATTTTTCTTTAGATGATGATTAGGCAAAGCATTAAATCGCAAAGCCTCCCCAAGCTTGTGGGAGACTCTCTTCTTTAGTTTGCACAAAGTTAAATATTTCCTATAAGGTAGCTTGTTTCTTATGAGCAGGAAAATATTTTTCAGAGAAGTAATAAATCATATCCTGGGGACTACGCACACAACTAGGAGCAAGAGTATTGTACTAAGCTTTAGCATCACCCTTTAATGAGAATGTAAATAGTTTGAGAATAAAGTAATAGCGATTCTTCTCATCATGAGTAAAAAGGGTTTCTATGTCATTCAATTTAGTAAGATGTGCCACAACAGTTTCAATTTCATAACCATGGAAAGGATCAGATTCAACCAAAGTAATTAACTCTGGGTCGACAGAGAATTAATAATCCTTATCATCAATAAAGATCGGTGAAGTAGCAAACTTAGGATCATACTGCATTCTAGCATTCAGAGATTTTTCTTTATACTTGCATAATAATTTCTCTAGATTACATCTATCCTTACAAGCAAGAATATCTCTAGTTGTTTCCTCATTCATAACATAACCTTCCAGTACCTTAGGCAATTCATATCTAGGAAGGCTAGTTCTAGTAGGTGTTTCAGGAGTTTCAGTTTCAAGCTCATCATCAGATTCAACAACATCATGTTGTATTACTCTAGCAATTTGTTCATCAAGAAATTCACCAAGTGGCACATCATCATTATCAAGCATGGTACTAGCATCATCATATGCATCATTCAGAGTAGAAGTAGCATCATCAATAACTTGCAACAAATTAGAATTGATAGCATGTGGTGGTGTTGCAAGTTTACTTATAACAGAAGGTGAAATTAAAGCAGAACTGGATGGCAGTTCCTTACCTCCCCTCGTCTTAGAGGGAAATATCTTGGTCTTAGCATCCTTTAGATTCCTCATAGTGATAATATGATAATAATCCCAAGTGACTCAACAAATATAGCTATGCTCCCCGGCAACAGCGCCAGAAAAAGGTCTTGATAACCCACAAGTATAGGGGATCACAACAGTTTTTGAGGGTAGAGTATTCAACCCAAATATATAGAAACGACACAAGGGAAGCCAAAGAATACTTGAAGGTATTAGCAGCTGAGTTGTCAATTCAACCACACCTGGAGATTAATTATCTGCAGCAACGTGATCAGTAGCAAAGTAATATGATAGTTTCGATAGTAGTAACAACAGCAATAGTAACAATAACAGTGATAGTAGTATTTTGTAGCAAGTGTAACAGTGATGATAGCTGTAGTAACTTAGCAAGAACAATATAAGGTAAATTCGTAGGCGTTGGATCGGTGACTTGTTGGATGATATTCATCATGAGACAGTTATAACGTTGGGCGATACTGCACTAGCTCTAGTTCATCAATATAATGTAGACATGTATTCCGTAAATAGTCATACGTGCTTATGGAAAGAACTTGCATGACATCTTTTGTCCTACCCTCCCGTGGCAGCGGGGTCCATATTGGAAACTAAGGGATATTAAAGCCTCCTTTTAATAGAGAACCGGAACAAAGCATTAACACATAGTGAATACATGAACTCCTCAAACTACGGTCATCATCGGGAGTGGTCCCGACTATTGTCAATCCGGGGTTGCCGGATCATAACACGTAGTAGGTGACTATAACTTGCAAGATCGGATCTAGAACATGGATATAATTTTAATAACATAAACGGTTCAGATCTGAAATCATGGCACCCGGGCCCAAAGTGACAAGCATTAAGCATGGCAAAGTCATAGCAACATCAATATCAGAACATAGTGGATACTAGGGATCAAGCCCTGACAAAACTAACTCGATTACATGATGAATCTCATCCAACTCCTCAGCGACCAGCGAGCCTACTGGAATTGGCGATGGAGAAGGGTTGGTGATGATGAAGAACGAAGATCCCCCTCTCCGGAGCCCCAAACGGACTCCAGACCTGGCCTCCCGATGAAAAACAGGAGGTGACGCCGGCTCCGTCTTGTGGACCGTGATAATTCTTTCTCCCTGATTTTTTCTCGAAAAATAGGATTTTATAGCGTCGGTTTCAGGGTCTGCGGGGCCACCAGGTGGGGACAACCCACAGGCGCGCCAGAGAGGGCGCGCCACGGTGGTTTGTGCCCACCCAGGGCCCCTCTCCTAGAGGTCATGGCTCCGAAATTCTCATTTATTATATAAAAATTCCTCGCAAAGTTGCGTTCCATTCCGAGAACTTCTATTTCCGCACAAAAACAACACCATGGTAGTTCTGCTGAAAACAAGCGTCAGTCCGGGGTTAGTTTCATTCGAATCATGCAAATTAGAGTCCAAAATGAGAGGAAAAACGTTAGGAAAAGTAGATACGTTGGAGACGTATCAGCGGTGCGATGGGATCCACGGCTGGCGGCGACGCGATGGGATCCAGGGCCGGCGATGGCGGGCGGTGGCGCCACGGGATCCAGGTCCGGTGATGGTGGGCAGCGGCACGATGGGATCCAGGGTGGCACCGGCGCGTGGGGATCGAGCGTGAATCGAGGCCGTTGGTGCGGGAGTGGATCGTGGGCGTAGCGTCGGGTTGGTGGTTGGCTTTTTTTTCATCGGGGCGCACCGGTTCCGGAACATCCCGTCGGCTCTTGTAGGGTGCGTCGTGATCCAAATAACTATTATGATCCTAGGATCATAATAGTGTTACTATATATATATATATATATATGTGTGTGTGTGTGTGTGTGTGTGTGTGTGTGTGTGTGTGTGTTTCCCTACATAGGACAAGTTTTATCTACCACCAGTGGTAGTTACCACCACTTGAGTTGTGTATGTTGTATGTAGTATCTATCAAATCGTAGAGTATGTACGTGTAGTGTGTAGTATATAAGAATGTTTAGGTAGTATATATACTACTTTTTGTAGTATGTATCGTATATATATAATAAAGCAGTGATTGCTCCTGATCGTCCATTGTGTACATTTTGCAAAAAAGTCCCTACACTTTCGTGAAATCAACCCGCGGTCCCAACTTAATTGAGAGCAGAAAAATGTTTCGTATTTTGCATAAAACCTCTTGAGGTTTCCATTAATTAACCCGCGGTCCTATTTTAGGTGGGAACATACAACTCTTTGATTTATTCAGAAAACCTTCCGTACGTCTAGAAAAATAACCTTTTTTATATATTCAAATGTTTTTTTTACTATTCATATCTTTTAAACCGTTACTCCAATTTTAGAATGTTATGTATGAAAATTGATTAGAAAAATGTGTACAACATGAATATGATGTTATTTTTACTCGTTGAACATTTTTAAATGTTGTTTCGGGACAGATTCAAATGTTGTAAAATATTCATATCTTTTAAACCCTAACTCCAATTTTAACATGTTATATATGAAAATTGTTTAGAAAAATATATGTAGAATCTGAATATGATGTTGTTTCACATGTCAATAATTATTTAAATGTTGTTTAGGATGTAATGTTAATCAGTAGTGGATGATCCGCCTTTTTGTGTCGGTGTCGATTCAAATTGAAAATGAACACCTTAACAAAAACAAATTGGAGACGAAAGAAACCATCTATAACCATGCATGTCCATCGGCGAGAGTGGGAAGAAGGATAAACGGCAAGACTAGTAAGATGCCATGTTGAAATAAATAAAGAATGGACCTATTGGGGTCTTGAGTCATGGTTACTGTGTTAGGGTCGTGTGGTATTTTTTTTCTCCCGTTGCAATGCACGAGCTTTTTTGCTAGTAACATTCTATGCAACATAGATAATCCTCCATTTCATTAAACTCGGTCCTCAGAAACCATCATGACCCAGTCTCGCACTTCGGTCGGGTGACCCGAGGCGGGGGAAACACATCTGACGCCACCGGGTCGTCCTCACCAACCACCGCTACCGCCGGCCGTTGCCGCGGTGGCGGCGGGCCTCTTACTGCCGAAGGTGCCAGGAGGGCATGTCGTGGGGTCGGATCCAATATGGGACTGGTGATCCCTTGATGGTAGTAGCGTTTAACATCTTTGGTATTGGAGCACTCAATCATCTACGCCACCTCAGCCTACGACATTGGACTCTCTCCAGATTGTTGTAGCCACCTAATGGTCTTCACGAGGTTCCTTCCTCTATATTTGGAGGTGGACTTCGGACTAGAGTTGTAAACTATGGACAATTATTTGACTGTGACACCCCCATTTATAATCGTGCACTAATTATACACGCATAATGTACAATCACAAACGGTGACTCACATCAATATCACAACACAACTCTAAGACACAAAGGAAAAACACAAGACGTTATACTACAAGACTGGGTCACAACGACCCATAATACATAAGTCATTAAAACAAATATCATCTGAATACAGACATAGTTAGACAAGTTTTTCCTTAAGAAGGCTGAACAAAACAACGACACTAGATCAAAAGGCGAGGCCTCCTGCCTAGGACCTCCAGATTACTCCTGGTCGTAGATCTCCACATAGTAGCCACGCTCGGGATCATATGGCTCCAAGGCTCCATCATAGGATCGCAACATCCAGGAAGAAGAAAAGAGGTAGCAAAGCAACCATGAGTACTCACAAGAATTACATTAGATCTACACTAGATATGCATCGGTATCAAAGGAATGGGGTAGTATCTGTGGATTAAACTGCAAAAAATGTCGAAATAAGGGGGAGAAGCTCATCCTATCGAAGACTACATCATCTGCAGCCATCATCTTACAACAGTAGAAGAGAGGAGCATATAATAATATATAGTAACAAGTTTATATCAACAATGCTCTGAGATCCTTCCTCGTCTATCCTGCAAGAAAGCGATCTCGGAGCAGAACATCATCTAAGTTTCAACATAGTATACAGTTCTAGTTGTAGTAGATCAGGATACAACTCCAAGCGTCCTGTTACCATGGACACGGCTATTCGAATAGATTACTTCCCTGCAGGGGTGCATTACGTTACCCAACACGCTCGATTAACTCTGTTCGGACACATTTTTCTGGGTAATGCCCGGCCTCGGCTGATCAACACGCCGTAGACCAACCTAGACTCTCCAGAGAGATCAACACGTCGGTCTAAATCCTAAGTATGAATGGGTCATGGGCCCATCACCCTAAGTACTCCTGCATGTTGTGAGACTGGCTGGGCCCAGGTGCGCCTCTGTATACACAAACAGGCGTAACCAGCCCTCCCCAACAATCAGTCCACATCTCTTAAATGTGACATCTGGATCGCTTTCGAAAGGAAGGTACGATGCTGAGGGTCCTATATACCATTATCCTGCATGGTGGTTAGTGCGTAAAGGCACGTAGCCCAACTCAGACCAAATACCCAAGTCCATTAGTGTATTATTAGCATCTGGCGGAGACGACCAGGGCCGTCGCTCCGACTAGGTAACTCGTGGACCACGACCAAGGACCATACCCTTGATGACCCACACAAGTATAGGGGATCAATCGTAGTCCTTTCAATAGGTAAGAGTGTCGAACCCAACGAGGAGCAAAAGGAAATGACAAGCGGTTTTCAGCAAGGTATTTTCTGCAGGCACTGAAATTATCAGTAACAGATAGTTCTGTGATAAGATAATTCGTAATGGGTAACAAGTAACAAGTGTAACAAAGGTGCAGCAAGGTGGCCCAATCCTCTTTATAGCAAAGGATAAGCCTGGACAAACTCTTATATGAAGCAAAGTGCTCCCGAGGACACATGGGAATTATCGTCAAGTTAGTTTTCATCATGCTCATATGATTCACGTTTGTTACTTTGATAATTTCATATGTGGTTGGGCCGGTGCTTGGGTGCTATCCTTACTTGGACAAGCCTCCCACTTATGATTAACCCCTCTCGCAAGCATCCGCAACTACGAAAGAAGAATTAAGATAAATCTAACCATAGCATGAAACATGTGGATCCAAATCAGCCCCTTATGAAGCAACGCATAACTAGGGTGTAAGCTTCTGTCACTCTAGCAACCCATCATCTACTCCCTCCGTCCGTGAATAAGTATACTTCTACCATTTGTCTTAAGTCAAAGTTTTATAATTTTGACCAACTTTGTAGAAACGAGTAGTAGGATATATGACATCAAATTGGTATATTATGAAAATACATTTCAAAACAAATTTAGTGATACTAATTTAGTGTCATAAATGCTACTGCTTTTTCCTATAAAGTTGGCCAAAGTTTCAAAACTTTGACTTAGGACAAAATCTAGGTGTACACTTATTCGCGGACGGAGGGAGTACTTATTATTTCCCAGTGCCTTCCCCTAGGCCCAAATCATGGTGAAGTGTCATGTAGTCGACGTTCACATAACACCACTAGAGGAAAGACAACATACATCTCATCAAAATATCGAATGAATACCAAATTCACATGATTACTTATAACAAGACTTCTCCCATGTCCTCAGGAACAAACATAACTACTCACAAATCATGTTCATGTTCAAGATCAGGGGGGTAATAAATATCATTAAGGATTTGAACATATGATCTTTCCCCTTCTGTGGTTTCTTCGCCCAATATTTTTTTATTCCAAAACAATTCTCCGTAAAGTTTCAGGACATTTGGAGTTGTGCAGAATAGTATCTCAGATTTGCTCCTTTCCGGTCCAGAATTCCAGCTGTCGGCATTCTCCCACTTCATGTAAACCTTGTAAAATAAGAGAGAAAAGGCATAAGTATTTTCCCATAATGTGAAATAACAACCCATAATGCAATAAATATCAACATAAAAACATGATACAAAATGGACGTATCAGCCCACCTCTCCTAGGTGGTCTCCACCTACCCTGTCGTTCCGCCACATTATCTCTCGCGGGTACCCTTGGGGCTGACCCGTCTTATCATTGGAATTACCGGGGGTTCAAGTCCATACCATCAAGGTGAAACCGGAGGAATCACCCTCGATAGGTTTACCTTCATATACTGCATGGCAGAGTCATCACCTAAAGTGGAATACGAGGAATCACCCCCCATAGATCATACTAGGTGTGCTACACTACAAAGTCATCATCGAGAGTGAAATACAAGGAATCAACCTCGGTAGATCACACTTGATATGACTCGGTAGAGTCGTACAATTGTAAGGGACTTTCGGGGGTGTTCGGGTCTCGGACAACCCAGATAGAATGGCATGGCGACATGGACAAGGGTGAAGGGCCACTGACGAGACTCTAGCAAACCTATACTAAGAATGTAAGATAATAGGTAAAGTATCAATAGCAGGTTATGAAAATCAGGCTATGCATTAGAATAGGAGCTCTCGGAACAACAATAGTAGCAAAAATCTAATGCAAACATAAGAGATAAGGAACGGGTGATATCTAGATGATCAATTGGTTTTGCTTGCCTGGAAGCTCTATAGAAGGAAGCTGATCGTTGGCGACATAGTCGATCACAGGGGCATCGGCAGTGGTCTCGGGGTCTACCGGAAGAATAGTGGAGAGGGGGAAACAGATAAATAACAGAATAATCAAATGCAAACACAATGCATGCCATGGCAAAATATGGTGATGATGTGCTCTAATGCATTCCTAGGAAATTTAAAAGAAGAGGGAAAACATCTGGCAATGTTTTCCCAGCTCCAGGTGTTTATGGGTATATTGAACCAGGGGCAAAATTTCGATGTTCACTATGCTAGAGGGGTGTGGCAGGTATGTGGGCATAATCGGATTCATTATATTTTTCTGAGCCACTTTCATATATAATTTTTTTCATCCGAGTTATGGTTTATTTTATATGATTTTCCAAAGTTTAATTGAATTTCTGGATTTTCTGAAATTATTTGGATAATTGCTATGTGCACCCAGAAGTGCACACAGCAGAAGGTGTGTGAGGCTGACAATGGGGCCACTGAGCTGAGTCAGTAGCCAAGTCAGCAGTCAATAGCTAACCAGTGGACTCGTCAACTAGGTTAAGGGGGGCCATCTGTCATTGACTCGGGTAGCCCAGTCAGTCGTCAACTGGGCCCAGTGAGACCTAGTAGTCAATGATAGTGGTTATTAAACAATGTTTAATTAATTTAACTAAGATTAATTAGCTAGTGGGGCCTACGGTCAGTGACTACACTAATTAACAGAATTAGTTTAAAAACTAATCTAATTAGCTACAATGGAGGGGGTCCACACGTCAGTGGTGGTTAGGGGTTAGGCTTAGCGCTAACCCGGTGGTTAATGACCTGGGCCCACACATCACTGGTCCAGGCCGGTGTTTATACGGCGCCGGCGACGAGCCAGACGCGGCAGAGTAGGCAGATCTCGCCGGAAATCGCACACAAGACGATGTTTGAAGCGTGTTTGGGCTCTTATGAAGGCCCATGAAGCGTCCAATGGTCGCAGCGGCTAAAGGGGGTGGGCCATAGCGGCGACGGCAGCGACCAATACGGCGGCCGGAGCTCGGGTCAGCACGGGCATGAGGCCGCGGCTCAAAATCGAGCATGCGAAGTTGCTAGAAGTGACCTACGGGTCCTAGCAAAGCTGGTGGACACGCCCGTGTGACCAAAAGGTCACCAGAGCGCTGTCGGCGATGAGGTCGGGAGGCGGCGGCTTTGGCCATGGCGATACTATGGCCTAGAGGACGCGTGAGGGAGTCCTGGATTAGGGGGTATCCGGACAGCCGGACTATATCCTTTGGCCGGACTGTCGGACTATGAAGATACAAGATTGAAGACTTCGTCTCGTGTCCGGATGGGACTCTCCTTGGCGTGGAAAGCAAGCTTGGCGATACGGATATGTAGATCTCCTCCCATTGTAACCGACTCTGTGTAACCCTAGCCCCCTCCGGTGTCTATATAAACCGAAGGGTTTAGTCCGTAGGACCAACAACAATCATACCATAGGCTAGCTTCTAGGGTTTTAGCCTCTACGATCTCGTGGTAGATCAACTCTTGTAATACTCATATCATCAAGATCAATCAAGAAGGAAGTAGGGTATTACCTCCATCGAGAGGGCCCGAACCTAGGTAAGCATTGTGTCCCCCGCCTCCTGTTACCATTCGCCTTAGACGCACAGTTTGGGACCCCCTACCCGAGATCCGCCTGTTTTGACACTGACATTGGTGCTTTCATTGAGAGTTCCACTGTGCCGTCACCGTAAGGCTTGATGGCTCCTTCGATCATCGGTAAAGATGCGGTCTGGGATGAGGTATTCCTCCCCGGACAGATCTTCGTATTCGGCGGCTTCGCACTGCGGGCCAACTCGCTTGGCCATCTGGAGCAGATCGAGAGCTACGCCCCTGGCCATCAGTCAGGTTCGGATACTTGAATTACACTGTCGACATCCGCGGAGACTTGATCTTCAACGGATTCGAGCCCATGCCAGGTGTGCCACACAATCATGACGAGCACGATATAGCTCTGCTGTCGGATAGTGTTCGGGAGATCACACCGGCAACTACTCTGGCCTTCAATCCGGAGAAAATTCCGCCATCCGAGGACGGGCGGATAGACCCCGCCATGGAGGCCGCACTCTCAGTGGCAATAGAGCCGGATACTGACTATACCCCTCACGAGAGCCGTGACACCGAACCACTGGATTCATCTCCGGCCACGGGCTCCGAGCCGCCCGCGCCCATGCTTGTCGAATCCGATTGG
Source organism: Aegilops bicornis (assembly GCA_021605145.1). Lineage (NCBI taxonomy): Eukaryota > Viridiplantae > Streptophyta > Magnoliopsida > Poales > Poaceae > Aegilops > Aegilops bicornis. The sequence continues at coordinate 572,073,138 of CM038670.1, read as the reverse complement.
GCGCCGATCATGGAGTTTACCTCCACGGATATCTTCCAGCACTCGCCTTTCGGCGATGTGATAAACTCGTTAAGGTCTCTCTCCTTGTCAGGAGAACCTTGGCCGAACTATGTCCGGATAGAATGGGATGCGGATGACGAGGAAATTCACTCCCCACCCACCACCCACTTAGTAGCCACTGTCGACGATTTAACCGACATGCTCGACTTGACTCGAAGACATCGATGGTATGGACAACGATGCGGAGATGAACAGAACCATCTGCTTACGAGGCCTTTGGACCGCCACCTCATCATATGATATATACATGGTGGATACACCCAAAGAAGGCAATGACGACAAGACAACGGAGGATGACCCCTCCAAGAAGCAACCCAAGCACCGACGTCAGCGGCGCCGCTCTAAGTCTCGCCACAACAAAAGCGATGATACTGGCACAGGAGATAATAGCACTCCGGACAGTGCCGAAGACGACGACAATCCCCTCCAGCAAGATTTAGGGCCGGAGGATGAACAAGCCAACCCTCCCGAGCAAGCGGCAGAGGAAGAAGCGGAGGATGACAATTACATGCCTCTCTCTGAAGACGAGGTGAGCCTCAGCGACGAAGAATTTGTCGTGCCTGAGGATCCCGTCGAGCAGGAGCGCTTTATGCGCCGGCTTATAGCCACAGCAAATAGCCTGAAGAAAAAGCAACAACAGCTTCGAGCTGATCAGGATTTGCTAGCAGACAGATGGACTGAAGTCCTTGCGGCCGAGGAATATGAACTCGAACGCCCTTCCAAGGGTTACCCAAAGCGCAGGTTGCTACCCCGACTTGAGGAGGAAGCATTGAAACCTACATCACCAGCGTATGATGCGGCTGATCGGCCACCGCGTGGCCGAGACAGAGAGGCATTCCACCGAAGCTCAGCCGCACCCGCCGCCACTCAAACAAAAATACCAAGGCACGGGGCAACACGCGAGACCTGCGAGATGTATTGGAAGACGGGGCAAAACAAGCAAGGTCGATCTATGGACCATGAGGGCACGCACCTCCGCGCGATGATGATCATCACGCCGGATACACTAAATGTAAATCCAGCCGAGCCGAACACGGCAGACAAGACTCATATGAACTGCGTCGTGATATAGCCCGGCACAGAGGCGCCGCTGTTGAAGTTATGGATCACGAATTCCCAGAGGGTTTTAAACCCGTAAATTTCGAATCATATGATGGTACAACAGACCCCGCGGTATGGATCGAGGATTTCCTCCTCCACATCCACATGGCTCGCGGTGATGATCTACTTGCCATTAAGTACCTCCCACTAAAACTCAAAGGACCAGCTCTGCATTGGCTGAATAGCTTGCCAGCAGACTCCGTCGGCAGTTGGGAGGATTTGGAAGATGCATTCCTTGACAACTTCCAGGGCACTTATGTGCGACCACCGGATGCTTACGATCTAAGTCATATAACCCAGCAGCCAGCGGAATCGGCCAGGAAATTCTGGACCCGGTTCCTAACCAAGAAGAACCAAATAGTAGACTGTCCGGATGCAGAGGCCTTAGAGGCATTTAAACATAATATCCGTGACGAATGGCTCGCCCGGCACCTCGGCCAAAAGAAGCCAAAATCCATGGCAGCCCTCACGACACTTATGACCCGCTTTTGTGCGGGCGAAGATAGCTGGTTGGCTCGTAGTACCAATATAGCAAGCAAACCTGGCAAATCAGAAGCCAGGGATAGCAACGGCAAACCACGACGCAACAAACATAAGCGCTGCAAATATGGTGAAAACGCCAAAGACACGGCAGTTAATGCCGAGTTCAGGGGCTCAAAGTCCGGTCAGCGGAATGGGCCACCCAAAATTAAAAATCCGGGTCCTTCCAGTCTGGACCGCATACTCGATCGCCAATGCCAAATTCATGGCACCCCAGAAACGCCAGCCACCCATACCAATAGAGAATGCTGGGTCTTCAAATAAGCCGGTAGGGCGGTGCGCCGAAGACAAAGGGGGGTCTCAAAGCGACGATAGCAACAAAGAGCCTGCACCACCGAACACGTGGAGGGCAAAAGAAATTCCCCCCGCATATTCAATCGGTAAACATGGTACATACCACCTAAATTACCAACTCGGGCCGGATATCCATCCTTAGGGATGGTGACTCAATGGAACTTGCCATCCCATAATATAAACTGGGGCCAGTCACCTTCAACCGCACGGATCGTCTGGTCAACGCCAATCAGGGCAATTCAGCGGCACTAGTCCTGGACCCAATAATATACGGGTTCCACCTCACTCGAGTCCTTATGGACGGCGGTAGCAGTTTAAAACTGCTTTACCAAGACACAGCGCGCCAGATGGCCATCGATCGTTCGGCGATCAAACCCACTAAAGCCACTTTCATAGGCATTATACCAGGTGAGGAGGCTCGCTGTACAGGCTCCATTACCCTTGAGGTAGTCTTCGGTTCACCAGAAAATTACCGTATCGAAGAGTTAAACTTTGAAATCGCCCCTTTTCGCAGTGACTATCAAGCACTGCTCGGACGAACCACATTCACTCGATTCAACGCGGTACCACATTATGCCTACCATAAGCTCAAGATGCCCGGTCCACACGGCGTCATCACGGTTAATGGCAAGGCCGAACCTACCCTCGGCACCAGCATGTACACCACTGCCTTAGCAGCAGAGACAACGAGCAGCACCTTGCAGCCGAACCTCGAGCAGACGTCCGGGCCTCCGGATACCGTCAAGAGACTCCGAACTACTTCACGGAAGGATAGTCCAGCCCGCCCAGGGCTCAACTAAAACACTCGGGCGAAGGCCAAGACAGGCCATACTCAGCGGCTCAACCGCCCTCCGGCACATAAATATTTCTTACAATTTCTTCGCAGGTTCACCTTTGCGCCGACCAGGACGGGCTACATAGACGCAGCTTGAACGCGTAAGGGAATCCGTAGACATCTCCAGCAGTGACCGCCCAGCTATATTGCGGATCAGCACTCAGCCTCTTCCCCCTGGTCTCAGCAGGTTCCGCAATCATATTCCTTTTTTATCACATTACTTGTACCCATACGCATAGAAGTAATATTCAAATACAACATGTGGATTTTTATGATGCTTACCTGCTGTTATTTCTTATTGAAATCATTCTATCAAGTGGCATCCGTACACAGCGATATGCCCTAAAATATGCCAGGGGCTTCATTTTACCCATAACACGGCAGTAAAGTCCGAACACCTTCATGGAAGTTCGGCACCCGAACTTATAGCATTATATGCATCAGCTCCGAATCATGTCTTGGGTCAATAGTTGGGTTTGCCCGGCTCCCATGTTTTGGTACCTTACGTTCCGCTATATCGGCTAAGGTAGCACTGGGAGAACTACTGCGGTTGTGTCCCGGTTCTTCCGGACGAGCACCTTAGTAGAGAAAGCCAAAATTAACTGTCATGATACGGCGAGAGCTGGCCAGCTGTTCGAGAGGTTGCAAAATCTTTAAGGATTTCTTCCGCACAATGCCATAACCAATGCAGTGTGCGATGGATCGGTTTTTCTTCCGATCAGGCGCCTATAGAGCCCCTCGTGTGGTCTTCCGAACACCGGGGGCTGCGCCCACCATACTAAAGCTCCTATGGCTAAGCGAGAGTGATAAAGCCCTATAGTCCGATTGCCTAGTTCGTTGTGCTGAGCACCTCCTTCGAATGACCCATAATTGGGATAAAGAGTGCTCAGGTTTATACCGAACACCCCCATATTTTTACGTGGGGGCAGGTTTAATGACCGCCAACTCTCAGGATTACCATATAAAACGGCCGCACAGGAGGGTAAACTTTTATACAACAGGCAAATAAATAAATGACCTCGTTCCAACTTTACAAAGCACAAGATGATTGACATTCATGGAAATATAATGTCCTTGGCACATTGCTCTGCCACAAGGTAGGCTCCTTTCAGGACTCCTTCATAATACAATTTGGGCTTGCGGTGCTCCTTCCCCTCCGGCGGTCCTTCGGTCATTAGCTTTTCAGCATCCATCTTCCCCCAGTGCACTTTTGCGTGGGTGAAGGCCATTCTCGCACCCTCAATACAGACCGACCGTATGATGACGTCAATTCGAGGGCAGGCATTTACAAGCCGCTTCACGAGCCCAAAGTAGTTGTTCGGAATTGGCTCGGCAGGCCATAGCCGGATAATCAAATCCTTCATGGCTAGCTCCGCCGTACGCAGTTCGACCAGCTGTTTGATTGATCGGCAAAGGCACCGAGATAATTCGGTGCCAAATCTGCGACCGGAAAAAGCTTATCCATGATGTTCCTTTCTTGACTCGGTAGAAATAGGCAGCATCTGATATGCTGCGGGGCAGCTCCGCAAATACCCCTGAGAATTCCAAGTTTAAAACTAGAAAGATAATTCCCTCCCCAAATACTTACTTTACGGGAAAAAGCCTTACCAGCCGCGATCTTTCTCGCCTCTTTGATCTCCTGCAGGGCGCCTCGGGTTTCCCCCCGGGCATCGCTCGTGGCCTGATGAGCCTTGGTAAGTTCGGACTCTTTCTCCGTTAAACTCTGCTCCAAGGTCTCGCATTTCCCTACGGCCTCTTGTAGCTCCTGTTCAGGTTTAATAACCCTAGCCTCGTGTTTCTCACGAAGAGCCTGCTCAGTGGCTGCCCTTTTCTCAGCCTTGGCCACAGCCTTCTTGAGGGCTTCGACTTCGGTCACAATTCCTAGCTCAATGTCATAAAACTCAGTTCATACTGAAAATTCATTCGCAATAAAAGCAAACAAGACTTGTGCATACCCTGTTTATCCCTCAACTGCATTTTCAACTGGTCAAGTTCTTCCTTGGCCCGCTCCAGACTTTGATTCAGTCCGGAGATTTCCGCAGTATGGGAGGCAGCAGCCGCTACAGACGCCTGCTTATAACAGAAGAGAAATAACTGTCATTCAATGAGTCTTCCTGCGAATATATATTTGATCCTCTGTCCGGTTTCTTCACCGAACAGTGTATCAGGGGCTACTATCTATACCATGACACTCTTCGACAACACATAAACATACCTCAAAGCCTTTTATAAAGGCTGATCTGACTTCGTTCAGTCCACTCTCAGTTGACTGAATTTTCTCATTCACCGCACTCATAAGGGCACGGTGTTCATCAACGATGGAGGCGTCTTTCAACGCCACTAACAAAGCATCCGACACTTCTGGATAGACAGAGGTCGCTGATGGAACAGGCACTCCCCTCCGTACCAAAGGAGGCTGCACCTTGATCCTAGAGCCGTATAGGTCTCTGGAATCGCATCCGGCTGGGAGCCAAACTCAATATCGCTCCCGCCATCAGCCCCCATGAGAATCTTTCCCCCCATGTGTCCGGCCCCTGAGGTTTGACCTCCAGCGCCCGCCTATATGATTCTTTCCTTTCCTCCTTGGCCGGGGTCCTTCTAGGACGAAGCCTCGGTGTTGTGCACCTATTTGGAGGAAGGGGCCTTTGGGGGCGTCCCGCTCTCCATAGGATTTTAGCTCAATAAGTCCTCTGATGAGGATTGTTTGGCACGAGACCCCGCCGGACTACAAAAAATATGGGTTGGGTTAAAATACTAAGCCACGATGAGTCCCGATGCCTAAAATGTACTCGGATTTCATACACTTACGAGTTTACCAGGGGCTGGGCCCCGGGATCCCGTGCCGGGCCACTGTCGGCGGCGGCAGTGGAGTCCTCCGGAAGAGGAGCCTTTCCGCTTTTGGGTAGCTCTGCCTCCAAGTATACAGAGGCCGTCCTCTTCTTTCTTCCCTCCGCAGGGGATTCATCTTCCTCCTCCTCCTCGCCCTCTTCGGAGGCGAATGGGCATTGGAGCCTTCGGATATTGTGTCCTAAGTGACGCGGCGATGAAGGCCGCCTCGGGTCTTTTTGGCCTCCTTCTCGGCCGTCTTCTTCGGCACCTTGTAAGGTGCCGGGACCAACATCTTCGTCAGAAGTGGGATGGCCGGTTCTTCGGGCAGCGGGGCCGGACAATGGATCCGCTCCGCCTTCTTCATCCATCCCTGGGAGAGTTGTGTAAAACACATTAATTGTTTCTTTTACGCGGTTAAGAAAGTTTGATAACTCACCGAACTTGCCGGGCGGGACAGTTGGTACCCACGGTCTTCGACGGAGTCCGGCCATGATTTGCTGGACTTGAAAAGCACCTTCCAGATGTCCTTGTGCGCGGAGCCGAAAAGCTCCCACAAGGTTTGGTGCCGGGCCGGGTCGAATTCCCACAAATTGCAAGTCCGGTGCTGATAAGGCAGGATCCGGCGAATCAACATCACCTGGACCACATTGACAAGCCCAATGTTCTTATCTCCCATATCTTCAACGCGCGTCTGGAGCGTCGATAGTTCATCGGACGAGGACCAGTCCAGGCCTTTCTTGACGCAGGATGTAAACCGCAGGGGGGCACCGGATCGGAACTCGGGAGAGGCGGCCCACTCTGTGTCGCGCGGCTCAGTTACATAAAACCACTGCTGTTGCCACTCCTTGACAGAATCATTAAAGGTTCCCGTTGGCCATATGACGTTGGGCATCTTGCTCACCATGGCGCCCCCACACTCGGCGTGCTCGCCGCCCACCACCTTGGGCTTCACATTAAAGATCTTCAGCCATAAGCCGAAGTGCGGTGAAATGCGGAGAAAAGCCTCGCACACGACAATGAATGTTGAGATGTTGAGGAAGGAATTAGGGGACAGATCGTGAAGATCGATCCCATAATAATACATGATGCCGCGAACAAACGGGTGTAGGGGAAGCCCCAGCCCACAGACGAAATGAGGGAGGAATACAACCCTCTCGTGGGGTTCCGGAGTAGGGACGATTTGTCCCGCCGTCGGAAGACGGTGGCTGATTTTCTTGGCCAGATACCCGGCCTTCCGAAGCTTTTTAATATCCTTCTCTTGGACGGTAGAGGCCATCCATTTGCCTCCCGCTCCGGATCTGGACATCTTCGGAGGACCTCTTGTGGACAGAGAAAAGGAATGCTTGAGCGTTGGAGCTTGAGCAGAAGGGAATGAGCTGGGAGGAAGGCGTGGGTGAAAAGAATAAATCCTTGTCCCCTTATAAGGACGGAAGAGGCGATGCGCCTCCCCACTTGCCAGGTAAAACCTCTTACTCCCCAAACGCCGTAATTGATGGCGCGGCTGGGTTACCCGCGTCCGTATTGATGAGAATCCCGTGATAAGGGGACACGATCTCTGCTTCGACAAGACGTGCCAAGGAAACCGCCTCGCGATATGCGCTGAGGCTGGTTGAGAGAAACGGTTCGAATAATGACTGAGCCGTGGTGATGTCACGCTTCGAGATGCGTCAGCAGATTAGATTTGTGGAAATATCATTCTTTCTATGATGGTATGTGGAATTTATTTTGCAGAGCCGGACACTATCCTTACGTTGAAAATCTTCTATGGAGTATTCGGAGGAGGAACCCGCCTTGCAATGCCAAAGACAATCTGCGCGCCGGACTCATCGTCATTGAAAGCCTGGTTCGAGGGCTCTTGAGGAGTCTGGATTAGGGGTATCCGGACAGCCGGACTATATCCTTTGGCCGGACTGTCGGACTATGAAGATACAAGATTGAAGACTTCTTCTCGTGTCCGGATGGGACTCTCCTTGGCGTGGAAAGCAAGCTTGGCGATACGGATATGTAGATCTCCTACCATTGTAACCGACTCTGTGTAACCCTAGCCCCCTCCGGTGTCTATATAAACCAGAGGGTTTAGTCCATAGGACCAACAACAATCATACCATAGGCTAGCTTCTAGAGTTTATCCTCTACGATCACGTGGTAGAACAACACTAGTAATACTCATATCATCAAGATCAATCAAGCGAAGTAGGGTATTACCTCCATCGAGAGGGCGAACACAGGTAAACGTTGTGTCCCCCGCTTCCTGTTACCATTCGCCTTAGACGCACAGTTCGGGACCCCCTACCCGAGATCCACCGGTTTTGACACTGACAACGCGCGCGAGGTAGAGAAGAGAGGGGGAAGGAAGAGGAGCTCACATAGGTCTCGTAGGGGTGCACAGCAGGCTCGGGGGACGCTCAGAGCTGGCAGATTCTGGCGATGGCGTGCGGTGGTGGTCGGAGGAAGAAGATGGAGTCGATCCGGCTCTGAAGGGGGTCCCGGCTTGGTCCGGTGGGCGAGGAAGATGAAGAAGACATCAGCGGTGCTCGTGGACAACGTTTCGGAGCTCGGGAAGGACAGTGGCCATGCCGTCAAGCTTGGCCATGGCGACAGTGGCTCGGTTCAGCGATGGGAAGAGACGAGCTGAGCGGGCGGATGGGAGAAGTGGGGCTAGGGGTTGGCTGGGTGGACGTGGTGGCCTACTTGTCCACGTGTGGCTCCTGCAGCGTCGTGGCGGCGTCCAGCCCTCGACGGCATCGCGCGCGGACGGCTGATGTCTACTACGCAACCTTCTTCTTGTAGACTCGTGTTGGGCCTCATAAGCCTTGAGAGTTTTGTAGAACAACGAGCAATTTTCACTCAAGTGGATGACCTAAGGTTTATCAATGCATGGGAGGCCTTGAGGATAAAGATGGTCTCTCTCAAACAACCATGCAAGCAAATAACAAAGAGTCTCTTGTGTCCCCAACACACCCAATACAATGGTAAATTGTATAGGTGCACTAGTTCGGCGAAGAGATGGTGATACAAGTGTAATATGGATGGTAGAAATATGTTTTTATAATCTGAATAAATAAAAATAGCAAGGTAACTAGTACTAAACGTGAGCAAAACGGTATCGCAATGCTTGAAAACAAGGCCTAGGGTTCATACTTTCACTAGTGCAAGTTCTCTCAACAATGATAACATAATTAAATCATATGGCAATCCCTCAAGGTGCGAAAAAAGTCACTCCAAAGTTCCTATTACGGAGAACATAAGATGAAATTGCTTGTAGGGTACGAAACCACCTCAAAGTTATTCTTTCCGATCAATCCATTGAGCTATTCCTATAAGTGTCACAAATAGCCATAGAGTTCGTATTAAAATAACACCATATGACACACATCAATCGACCCTAATGTCACCTAGATACACTAATGTCACCACAAGTATTCGTGGGTTAATTATACGATATGCATCAAACAACTTCAGATTCATAATATTCAATCCAACACAAAGAACCTCAAAGAGTGCCCCAAGATACCTACCGTAGAAACAAGTACGAAAACATGAATTACACATAAGCATAGATTACCCCAAGGTCACCTCGGGAATACACAAGTTGAGTGACAAAACATACATCAAGAGAATCAATAGAACACCCCATTGTCACCACGGGTATCCCACGCAAGACATACATGAAGTGTTCTCAAATCCATAATAGTATTCAATCCGATAATAATGAAACCTCAAAGGTAAAACTCAACTCATCACAAGAAGGTAGAGAGGGAGAAACACCGTATGATCCAACTGTAGTAACAAAGCTCGCGATACATCAAGATCGTACCAAACCAAGAACACGAGAGAGAGAGAGAGAGAGAGAGAGAGAGATCAAACACATAGCTACTGGTACATACCCTCAGCCCCGAGGGTGCACTACTCCCTCCTCGTCATGGAGACTGTCGGGATGATGAAGATGGCCACCGGTGATGGTTTCCCCCTCCGGCAGGGTGCCGGAACAGGCTCCCTATTGGTTTTTCGTGGCTACACAGGCTTGCGGTGGCGAGACTCCCGATCTAGGTTTCTTTCTGGGGGTTTGGGTATTTATAGGAATTTTTGCGTCAAAACCAAGTCAGGGGGGTCCACGAGGCAGTGGCAAGCCAGGGGGCATGTCCTAGGGGGGCGTGCCCTCCACCATTGCCGCTTCCTCGTGAAGCTTCTGGTCCAACTCCGATGCTCCGTGGGCTTCTTCTGGTCCATAAAAAATCACCGTGAATTTTTTAGCTCGTTTGAACTCCATTTGATATTTCTTTTCTGTAGAACTCAAAAACAGGAAAAACAGAAACTGGCACAGGGCTCTGGGTTAATAAGTTAGTCCCAAAAATAATATGAAATAGCATATTAATGAATATAAAACATCCAAAACAGATAATATAATAGCATGGAACAATAAAAAAATAATAGATACGTTGGAGACGTATCAAGCATCCCCAAGCTTAATTCCCGCTCGTCCTCGAGTAGGTAAATGATAAAAACAGAATTTTTGATGTGGAATGCTACCTAACATATTTATCCATATAATATTCTTTATTATGGGATGGATATTTAGGTCCATAAGATTCAAAACAAAAGTTTAATATTGACAGAAAAACAATAATACTTCAAGCATACTAATAAAGCAATCATGTCTTCTCAAAATAACATGGCCAAAGAAAGTTATCCCTACAAAATCATAAAGTCTGACTATGCTCCATCTTCACCACACGAAGTATTAAATAATGCACAACCCCGATGACAAGCCAAGCAATTATTTCATACTTTTAATGTTCTCAAACTTTTTCAACTTTCACGCAATACATGAGAGTGAGCCATGGATATAGCACTATAGGTGGAATAGAATATAGTGGTTATGGAGAAGACAAAAAGAAGGAGATAGTCTCACATCGACTAGGCATATAAATGGGCTATGGAGATGCCCATCAACAGATATCAATGTGAGTGAGTAGGGATTGCCATGCAACGGATGCACTAGAGCTATAAGTGTATGAAAGCTCAAAAAGAAACTAAGTGGGTGTTCATCCAAATAGCTTGCTCACGAAGACCTAGGGAAGTTTGAGGAAGCCCATAGTTGGAATATACAAGCCAAGTTCTATAATGAAAAATTCCCACTAGTATATGAAAGTGACAACATAGGAGACTCTCTATCATGAAGAACATGGTGCTACTTTGAAGCACAAGTGTGGTAAAAGGATAGTAGCATTGCCCCTTCTCTCTTTTTCTCTCATTTTTTTTTGTTTGCGCTCTTTTTTTCTTTCTCTTTTTTTGTTTGGGCTCTTTGGCCTCTTTCTCTTTTTTATCTTTCATCCAGAGTCTCATCCCGACTTGTGGGGGGATCATAGTCTCCATCATCCTTTCCTCACATGGGACAATGCTCTAACAATGATGATCATCACACTTTTATTTACTTACAACTCAAGAATTACAACTCGATACTTAGAACAAAATATTGTTGGAAATATTCCCTAGAGGCAATAATAAATTAGTTATTATTATATTTCCTTGTTCATGATAATCGTTTATTATCCGTGCTATAATTGTATTGATAGGAAACTCAGATACATGTGTGGGTACATAGACAACACCATGTCCCTAGTAAGCCTCTAGTTAACTAGCTCGTTGATCCATAGATGGTTACGGTTTCCTGACCATGGACATTGGATGTTGTTGATAACGGGATCACATCATTGGCAGAATGATGTGATGGACAAGACCCAATCCTAAGCCTAGCACAAAGATCGTGTAGTTAGGTATGCTAAAGCTTTTCTAAATGTCAAGTATCATTTCCTTAGACCATGAGATTGTGCAACTCCGGATATCGTAGGAATGCTTTGGGTGTACCAAAGCGTCACAACATAAGCTGGGTGGCTGTAAAGGTGCATTACAGGTATCTCCGAAAGTGTACATTGGGTTGGCACGAATCGAGGCTGGATTTGTCACTCGATGTAAGCGGAGAGGTATCTCTGGGCCCACTCGGTAGGACATCATCATAATGTGCACAATGTGACCAAGGGGTTGATCACAGGATGATGTGTTACGGAACGAGTAAAGAGACTTGCCGGTAACGAGATAGAACAAGGTATCGGGATACCGCCGATCGAATCTCGAGCAAGTACAATGCCGCTAGACAAAGGGAATTGTATACGGGATCGATTGAGTCCTTGAAATCGTGGTTCATCCGATGAGATCATCGTGGAACATGTGGGAGCCAACATGGGTATCCAGATCCGCTGTTGGTTATTGACCGGAGAACGTCTCGATCATATGTCGCATGGTTCCCGAACCCGTAGGGTCTACACACTTAAGGTTCGATGGCGCTAGGGTTATAAAGGAAGTTTGTATGTGGTTGCGAATGTTGTTTGGAGTCTGGATGAGATCCGGGACGTCACGAGGAGTTCCGAATGGTCCGGAGGTAAAGATTTATATATAGGAAGTCTTATTTTGGTCGCCGGAAAAGTTTCACGCATTATCGGTATTGTAGGGAGTGCCGAAGGGGTCCGAGGTCCACCGGGGTCCACCTGCCCCGAGGGGCACATGGGCTGTAGGGGGTGCTCCTTGGCCCATATGGGCCAAGGGCACCAGCCCCAAGAGGCCCATGCGCCAAGGAGACTTGGGGAGGGAAGAGTCCAACGGGGGGAAGGCACCTCCGAGGTGCCTTGGGGAGGATGGACTCCTCCCCCCCTCTTGGTCGCACCCCTTCCTTGGAGGAAGGGGCAAGGCTGCGCCCTCCCCCCTCTCTTGCACCTATATAAAGGGAGGGGAGGGAGGGGAAGCCACACCTGAGTCCCTGGCACCTCCCTCCCTCCCGTGACACCTCCTCCTCTCCCTTGAGGTGCTTGGCGAAGCCTGCAGGATGCCACGCTCCTCCACCACCACCACGCCGTTGTCTTCTGCTGGATGGAGTCTTCCTCAACCTCTCCCTCTCTCCTTGCTGGATCAAGGCATGGGAGGCGTCACCGGTTGTACGTGTGTTGAGCAGCGGAGGTGCCGTCCGTTCGGCACTAGGATCATCGGTGATTTGAATCACGGCAATCTGACTCCATCAACCCCGTTCACTTGAACGCTTCCGCTTAGCGATCTACAAGGGTATGTAGATGCACTCTCCTTCCCCTCGTTGCTAGTCTCTCCATGGATAGATCTTGGTGACACGTAGGAAAATTTTGAATTTCTCGCTACGCTCCCCAACCGTGGCATCATGAGCGAGGTCTATGCATAGTTCTCTATTGCACGAGTAGAACACAATTTGTTGTGGGTGTAGATGTTGTCAACTTTCTTGCCGCTACTAGTCTTATCTTGCTTCAGCGGTATTGTGGGATGAAGCGGCCCGGACCGACCTTACACGTACGCTTACGTGAGACTGGTTCCACCGATCGACATGCACTAGTTGCATAAGGTGGCTAGCGGGTGTCCTGTCTCTCACACTTTAGTTGGAGCGGATTCGATGAAAAGTGTCCTTATGAAGGGTAAATAGAAGTTGAAAAATCACGTTGTGGCTTTCACGTAGGTAAGAAAACGTTCTTGCTAGAACCCTATTGCAGCCACGTAAAACTTGCAACAACAATTAGAGGACGCCTAACTTGTTTTTGCAGCAAGTGTTTTGTGATATGATATGGCCAAAGTTGTGATGAATGATGAATGATATATGTGCTGTATGAGATCATGTTCTTGTAATAGGAATCACGACTTGCATGTCGATGAGTATGACAACCGGCAGGAGCCATAGGAGTTGTCTTTATTTTTTGTATGACCTGCGTGTCATTGAAGAACGCCATGTAAATTACTTTACTTTATTGCTAAACGCGTTAGCCATAGAAGTAGAAGTAGTCGTTGGCGTGACAACTTCATGAAGACACGATGATGGAGATCATGATGATGGAGATCATGGTGTCATGCCGGTGACAAGATGATCATGGAGCCTCAAGATGGAGATCAACGGAGCTATATGATATTGGCCATATCATGTCACTACTATATAATTGCATGTGATGTTTATTATGTTTATGCATCTTGTTTACTTAGAACGACGGTAGTAAATAAGATGATCCCTCATAACAATTTCAAGAAAGTGTTCTCCCTAACTGTGCACCGTTGCTAAAGTTCGCCGTTTCGAAGCACCACGTGATGATCGGGTGTGATAGATTCTTACGTTCACATACAACGGGTGTAAGCCAGATTTACACACGCAGAACACTTAGGTTAACTTGACGAGCCTAGCATGTACAGACATGGCCTCGGAACACAAGAGACCGAAAGGTCGAGCATGAGTCGTATAGTAGATACAATCAACATGAAGATGTTCACCGATGATGACTAGTCCGTCTCACGTGATGATCGGACACAACCTAGTTGACTCGGATCATGTAATCACTTAGATGACTAGAGGGATGTCTATCTAAGTGGGAGTTCATGAGATGAACTTAATTATCCTGAACATAGTCAAAAGATCTTTGCAAAATATGTCGTAAGCTCGCGCTTTAGTTCTACTGTTTAGATATGTTCCTAGAGAAAATATATTTGAAAGTTGACAGATGTAATTATGCGGTCGAGAAAGCTTATGTCCTTAATGCACCGCTCGGTGTCTTGAACCCCAAATGTCGTTTGTGGATGTTACGAACATCGGACATACACGCTTTTGATAAGTACGTGATAGTTCGCTTAAACGGTTTAGAGTTGAGGCACCAAAGACGCTTTTTCAAAGCGTCATGAACATATGAGATGTTTCGAGGGCTGAAATTGGGATTTCAGGCTCGTGCCCACGTCAAGAGGTATAAGACCTCCGACGATTTTCTTAGCCTGCAAACTAAGGGAGAAAAGCTCAATCGTTGAGCTTGTGCTCAGATTGTCTGAGTGCAATAATCACTTGAATCGAGTGGGAGTTGATCTTCCAGATGAGATAGTGATGTTTCTCCAAAGTCATTGCCACCAAGCTGCTAGAGCTTCTGATGAACTATAACATGTCGTGGATAGATATGATGATCCTTGAGGTATTCACGATGTTTGACACCGCGAAAAGTAGAAATCAAGAAGGAGCATCAATTGTTGATGGTTGGTGAAACCACTAGTTTCAAGAAGGGCAAGGGCAAGAAGGGACACTTCATGAAACGGCAAATCGATTGTTGCTCCGGTGAAGAAACCCAAGGTTGAACCCAAACCCGAGACTAAGTGCTTACAGAATAAGGGGAACAGCCATTGGAGCAGAATTACCCTAGATACTTGGTAGATAAGAAGGCTGGCAAGGTCGATAGAAGTATTTTGGATATACATTATGTTAATGTGTACTTTACTAGTACTCCTTGTAGCAATTGTGGTATTAGATACCGGTTCGGTTGCTAAGTGTTAGTAACTTGAAATAAAAGCTACGGAATAAACGGAGACTAGCTAAAGGTGAGCCGACGATACGTGTTGGAAGTGTTTCCAAGGTTGATATGATCAAGCATCGCACGCTCCCTCTACCATCGAGATTGGTGTTAAACCTAAATAATTGCTATTTGGTGTTTGCGTTGAGCATAGACATGATTGGATTATGTCTCTCGCAATACGGTTATTCATTTAAGGAGAATAATGGTTACTCTGTTAATTTGAATAATACCTTCAATGGTCTAGCACCTAAAAGGAATGGTTTATTGAATCTCGATCGTAGTGATACACATTTTCATGCCAAAAAGATATAAGATAGTAATACCACGTACTTGTGGCACTGCCATGTAAGTCATATTGGTATAAAACGCATGAAGAAGCTCCATGTTGATGGATCTTTGGACTCACTCGTTTTTGAAAAGTTTGAGACATGCAAACCATGTCTATTGGTGTATACGAATGAAGAAACTCCATGCAGATGGATCGTTTGGACTCACTTGATTTTGAACCACTTGAGATATGAAAATCATACCACATGGGCAAGATGACCTAAAAGCCTCGGTTTCAAAGAAGATGGAACAAGGTAGCAACCTGTTGGAAGTAACACATTTTGATGTGTGCAGTCCAATGAGTGCTGAGACATGCAGTGAATATCGTTATGTTCTGACTTCACAGATGATTCGAGTAGATGTTGAGTATATTTACTTGATGAACACAAAGTCTGAATTATTGAATGGTTCAAGTAATTTCAGAGTGAAGTTAAAGATCATTGTGACAAGAGGATAAAATGTCTATGATATGATCATAGAGATGAGTATCTGAGTTACGAGCTTTGGCACGCAATTAAGACACTGTGGAAATTGTTTCACAATTAATACCGACAGGAACACCATAGTGTGATGGTGTGACTGAACATCATAGTTGCACCCAATTGGATATGGTGCGTACCATGATGTCTCTTATCAATTACCACTATCATTCATGGGTTAGGCATTAGAGACAACCGCACTCACTTTAATAGGGCACCACGTAATTCCGTTGAGACGACACTGTTTGAACTATGGTTTGGAGAAACCTAAGTTGTCGTTTCTTAAAAGTTTGGGGCTGACGCTTATGTGAAAAAGTTTCATCGTGATAAGCTCGAACCCAAAACGGATAAATACATCTTCATAGGATACCCAAAACGGTTGGGTATACCTGCTAATTCAGATCCGAAAGCAATAGGGATTGTTTCTAGAAACGGGTCCTTTCTCGAGGAAAAGTTTCTCTCGAAAGAATTGAGTGGGAGGATGGTGGAGACTTGATGAGGTTATTGAACCATCACTTCAACTAGTGTGTAGCAGGGCACATGAAGTTGTTCCTGTGGCACCTACACCAATTGAAGTAGAAGCTTATGATAGTGATCATGAAACTTCGGATCAAGTCACTACCGAACCTCGTAGGACGACAAGGACGCCAGACCGCTTGAGAGTGGTATGGTGATCCTGTCTTGAATGTCATGTTGCTAGACAACAATGAACATACGAGCTATGGAGAAGCAATGGTGGGCCCATATTCCAACAAATGGTTAGAAGCCATGAAATCTGAGATAGAATCCATGTATAAGAACAAAGCATGGACTTTGGTGGACTTGCCCGTTGATCGGCAAGCCATTGAGATAAATGGATCTTTAAGAAGAAGACGGACGTGGACGGTAATGTCACCGTCTATGAAGCTCGACTTGTGGCAAAGAGTTTTTCACAAGTTCAAGGAGTTGACTACGATGAGATTTTCTCATCCGTAGCGATGCTTAAGTCCGTCGGAATCATGTTAGCATTAGCTGCATTTATGAAATCAGGCGGATGGATGTCAAAACGAGTTTCCTTACAAGTTTTGTAAGGAAAGGTTGTATGTGATACAATCAGAAAGTTTTTGTCGGTCCTAAGGATGCTAAAAGGTATCTTTGGCTCCAATGATCCTTCTAAGGACCGGAGTAAGCATCTCGGAGTTGGAATATACGCTTTGATAAAATGATCAAAGATTTTGGGTTTATACAAAGTTTGTGAGAAACTTGTATTTCCAAAGAAGTGAGTGGGAGCACTATAGAATTTCGATGAGTATATGTCGTTGACATATTGATTATCGAATTGATGAAGAATTTTCTGTAAAGCATATAGGGTTATTTGAAAAGTGTTTTTCAAGTGAAAACCTGGATTAAGCTGCTTAAACATTGAGCATCAAGATCTATGAGAACAGATCGAAAACGCTAAATGATACTTTCAAATGAGCACATACCTTGACATGATCTTGAAGGTGTTCAAGATGGATCGATCAAAGAAGGAATTCTTGCCTGAGATGTAAGGTATGAAGTTAAGACTTAAAGCTCGACCAAGGCAGAAGAGAGAAAGGACGAAGGTCGCCCCTATGCTTTAGACGTAGGCTCTATAGTATGCTATCACGTGTACCGCACCGAAGTGTGCCTTGCCATGAGTCACTAAGGGTACAAGAATGATCCAGAATGGGGATCATTGGACAGCGGTCAAAATTGTCCTTGGAGTAAATAAGGACATGTTTCTCGATTATGGAGGTGATAAAGAGTTCACGTAAAGGGTTACGTCGATGCAAGCTTTGACACCTATCCAAATGACTCTGAATAGAAAACCGGATACGTATAGTGGAGCAAACCATTTGGAATAGTTTCAAATGGAGGCGTGGAAGCGACAATTATAATATGACCTAGAAATTTTAAAAGCACACACGGATCTGAAAGGTTCAGATCCGTTGACTAAAACCTCTCTCACAAGCAAAACATGATCAAACCCCAGAACTCATTGAGTCTTAATCACATGATGATGTGAACTAGTAAACTCTTTGGATGTTGGTCACATGGCGATGTGACCTGTGAGTGTTAATCACATGGCGATGTGAACTGGATTATTGACTCTAGTGCAAGTGGGAGACTGTTGGAAATATGCCCTAGAGGCAATAATAAATTAGTTATTATTATATTTCCTTGTTCATGATAATCGTTTATTATCCATGCTATAATTGTATTGATAGGAAACTCGAGATACATGTGTGAGTACATAGACAACACCATGTCCCTAGTAAGCCTCTAGTTAACTAGCTCGTTGATCAATAGATGGTTACGGTTTCCTGACCATGGACATTGGATGTCGTTTATAACGGGATCACATCATTGGCAGAATGATGTGATGGACAAGACCCAATCCTAAGCCTAGCACAAAGATCGTGTAGTTCGTATGCTAAAGCTTTTCTAAATGTCAAGTATCATTTCTTAGACCATGAGATTGTGCAACTCCCGGATACCGTAGGAATGCTTTGGGTGTACCAAACGCCACAACGAATCGGGTGGCTATAAAGGTGCACTACAGGTATCTCCGAAGTGTCTGTTGGGTTGGCACGAATCGAGATCGGATTTGTCACTCCGTAAACGGAGAGGTATCTCTGGGCCCACTCGGTAGGACATCATCATAATGTGCACAATGTGACCAAGGGGTTGATCAGATGATGTGTTACGGAACGAGTAAAGAGACTTGCCGGTAACGAGATAGAACAAGGTATCGAGGATACCGCCGATCGAATCTCGGGCAAGTACAATGCCGCTAGACAAAGGGAATTGTATACGGGATCGATTGAGTCCTTGACATCGTGGTTCATCCGATGAGATCATCGTGGACATGTGGGAGCCAACATGGGTATCCAGATCCCGCTGTTGGTTATTGACCGGAGAACGTCTCGGCCATGTCTGCATGGTTCCCGAACCCGTAGGGTCTACACACTTAAGGTTCGATGACGCTAGGGTTATAAAGGAAGTTTGTATGTGGTTACCGAATGTTGTTTGGAGTCCCGGATGAGATCCAGGACGTCACGAGGAGTTCCGGAATGGTCCGGAGGTAAAGATTTATATATAGGAAGTCTTATTTTGGTCGCTTAAAAGTTTCACAGACATTATCGGTATTGTACCGGAGTGCCGAAGGGGTCCGGGGTGCACCGGGGTCCACCTGCCCGAGGGCCACATGGGCTGTAGGGGTGCGCCTTGGCCCATATGGGCCAAGGGCACCAGCCCCAAGAGGCCCATGCGCCAAGGAGACTTGGGGAGGAAGAGTCTAAAGGGGAAGGCACCTCAGGGGTGCCTTGGGGAGGATGGACTCCTCCCCCTCTTGGGCGCACCCCTTCCTTGGAGGAAGGGGCAAGGCTGCGCCTCCCCCTCTCTTGCACCTATATAAAGGGAGGGAGGGAGGGAAGCCACACCGAGTCCCCGCACCTCCCTCCTCCGTGACACCTCCTCCTCTCCCGCAGTGCTTGGCGGCCTGCAGGATTGCCACGCCTCCACCACCACCACGCCCGTTGTGCTGCTGGATGGAGTCTTCCTCAACCTCTCCCTCTCTCCTTGCTGGATCAAGGAATGGGAGACGCCACCGGGCTGTACGTGTGTTGAACGCGGAGGTGCCGTCTGCTCGGCACTAGGATCATCGGTGATTTGAATCACGGCCAGTACGACTCCATCAACCCGTTCACTTGAACGCTTCCGCTTAGCGATCTACAAGGGTATGTAGATGCACTCTCCTTCCCCTCGTTGCTAGTCTCTCCATGGATAGATCTTGGTGACACGTAGGAAAATTTTGAATTTCTGCTACGTTCCCCATCAAATATGACTCTATATGAATGCCTCTTGCGGTGTACCGGGATGTGCAATGACTCTAGAGTGACATGTATAAAAAATATTAATGGTGGCTTTGCCACAAACACGATGTCAACTACATGATCATGCAAAGCAATATTACAATGATGAAGCGTGTCATAATAAACGGAACGGTGGAAGTTGCATGGCAATATATCTCGGAATGGCTATGGAAATGCCATGATAGGTAGGTATGGTGGCTGTTTTGAGGAAGGTGATGGTGGGTTTAATGCACCGGCGAAAGTTGTGTTGTACTAGAGAGGTTAGCAATGGTGGAAGGGTGAGAGTGCGTATAATCCATGGACTCAACATTAGTCATAAAGAACTCACATACTTATTGCAAAATTTTATTAGCTATCAAAACAAAGTACTACATGCATGCTCCTAGGGGGATAGATTGGCAGGAAAAGACCATCGCTCATCCCCGACCGCCACTCATAAGGAAGACAATCAATAAATAAATCATGCTCCGACTTCATCACATAACGGTTCACCATAGGTGCATGCTACGGGAATCACAAACTTCAACACATGTATTTCTACCAATCCACGATTATTCACTAGCATGACTTTAATATCACCATCTTTATATCTCAAAACAATCATAAGGAATCAAACTTCTCATAGTATTCAATGCTCTTATATGAAAGTTTTTATTATATCCCTCTTGGATGCCCATCATATTAGGACTAAATTCATAACCAAAGAAAATTACCATACTATTTTTAAAACTCTCAAAATAATATAAGTGAAGCATGAGTGTTCTTCAATTTCTTCAAAATAAAACCACCGCCGTGCTCTAAAAAGATATAAGTGAAGCACTAGAGCAACTACCCAGCTCAAAAGGTATAAGTGAAGCACATAGGGTATTCTAATAAATTCACGATCAATGTGTGTCCCTCTCATAAGGTGTGTACAGCAAGGATGATTGTGTCAAACTAAAGCAAAGACTCATACCATACAAGACGCTCCAAGCAAAACACATATCATGTAGTGAATAAAAATATAGCCTCAAGTAAATTTACCGATGGATTGAAGACAAAAGAGGGGATGCCACCCGGGGCGTCCCTGAGCTTAGTTTCTTGGGAATTCTTGAATATTAACTTGGGGTGCCTTGGACATCCCCAAGCTTAACCTCTTGCCACTCCTTATTCCATAGTCCATCAAATATTTACCCAAAACTTTAAAACTTAACAACACAAAACTCAACAGAAAACTCATGAGATCCGTTAGTATAAGAAAATAAGTCACCACTTTTTGATACTGTTGTGAACTCAATCTTTATTTGTATTGGTGTAATATATACTGTATTCCAACTTCTCCATGGTTCATACCCTCGGATACTACCCATAGATTCATCAAAATAAGCAAACAACACAATGAAAACAGAACAGTTTGTAGTAATCTGAAAACTTCATATACTTCTATAACTCCAAAAATTCTGAAAAATTAGGACTACCTGGGAAATTTGTATATCAATCGTGCGTTAAAAATTCAGATCGAAAGCACATTTCTATGAATTTCTAAAATTCTTGGAATGAGCGCAAAAGTTTTTATTTTTCAGCAAGATCAAATCAACTATCACCATATACCATCCCAAAGGTCTTACTTGGCACTTTATTGAAACAAAAGCTATAAAACATGATTACTACAGTAGCATAATCATGTGAACACACAAAAATAATAGGGGTAAATGGTGGGTTGTCTCCCAGAAAGCACTTTATTTAATGCCTTTTTAGCGAGGCATGATGATGTCAATGATGCTCACATAAAAGATAAGAATTGAAACATAATGGGAGCATCATGAAGCATATGACTAGAACATTTAAGCCTAACCCACTTCCTATGCATAGGTACTTTGTGAGCAAACAATTTGTGGCAGCAAGAATAAACTAGCATAGGAAGGCAGAACAAGCATAACTTCAAAATTTTCAACACATAGAGAGGAAACTTGATATTATTGCAATATGTAGAAGCATACGTTCCTCTCTCATAATAATTTTCAGTAGCATCATGAATGAATTCAACAATATAACCATCACATAAAGCATTACTTTCGTGATGCACAAGCATAAAAATTTTACTACTCTCCACATAAGCAAATTCCTTCTCGTTCATAATAGTGGGAGCAAACTCAACAAAATAACTATCATGGGATTGAAAATTTAAATCAAGATGACAAGTTTCATGGTTATCATTATTCTTTATAGAATACATGTCATCACAGTAATCATCATAGATAGGAGGCATGTTTCATCATAATAAATTTGCTCATCAAAACTTGGGGGACAACAAATATCATCTTCATCAAACATAGCATCCCCAAGCTTATGGCTTTGCATATCATTAGCATCATGGATATTCAAGGAATTCATACTAACAACATTGCAATCATGATCATCATTCAAAAATTTTATGGCAAATATTTTATTGAGTTCTTCTTCTAACACTTGAGCACAATTTTCCTTTCCACATTTTCACCAAAGACATTAAAAAGATGAAGCAAATGAGGCAACCTCAATTCCATTTTTTGTATTTTTCTTTTATATACTAAACTAGTGATAAAACAAGAAACTAAAAGATTCAATTGCAAGATCTAAAGATATACCTTCAAGCACTAACCTCCTCGGCAACGGCGCTGCTACTTCTTGAGCTTGCGTTGGTTTTTCCCTTGAAGAGGAAAGGGTGATGTAGCAAAGTAGAGATAAGTATTTCCCTCAGTTTGAGAACCAAGGTATGAATCAAGTAGGAGACAATGCAAAAATAACCGAATAACTGCACAAACAATCAAACAACTTGCACCAAACACGATAAAGGGGTTGTAAATCCCTTCACCACTTGCAAAAGTGAGATCGAGATAGTGTCGGGGAAATCGATCTCTGAACACCTATGGGACCGGCGGACCGAGCCCCTTTCGGTTCGGCGGGGCGGAGATCGCACGAAGAGCGAGATCGAGGCGGCTAATACGAGCAATTTACCCAGCTCGAGCTCTCCGGAGAGATAACACTCCAACCGCTACATGTCCGAAAGTGTATTGAGTTCTTGCTCGGGAGCGCTGAGTGCTACAAAGACACACTAGCTGCTAACGAGACCGAGCGTGAGTGTTTTTCTACCTTCGAACCCCCTCTACGCTATGCATGGGCCTCCTTTATATGCTAAGGGGTCTCCAACAGGTGGCAACGTAGGCAAGGGTAAAATGGAAAAGGAATTGCGGTTGGTACAACTACACCGCACAAAGGTATCATACCTAACCCCGACGGCAGGGGACAAAGGCATTAAATGCCCGCTCACGCCGCCTAAACAAAGGCAAAAGGGACTGTCAGTGGACGCCACCGCTGCCACGATGGCAATCTTGTCAGCTGCCGCTTGCCACCGCAGACTCGGCCGCTGACCTCTTGCCACGCCGCTACCGGAAAGGTCCTGTGGCGACACGCTGGTGGAGGTGCCGGAGCGCTGCACAGAGTGGTAGTTTGCCGCGGCAAGCTCCTTGCCGCCGATCGCCGCCTTTGTTGCGTCCGAAGCTTGTCACTCATCGGGCCTCGCCGGACGCGCGTATGCGCGTCAGCGGCAAGTTTCTTGAGATGCCTTGGTTGGCCTTCCCGCAAGCTCCTCTTGCCGGGCCTTGTCTCCTTGGCTTGAATACCTCGTTCTTGAATGGCTCCAAAGGAACCACGGAGGACCTTGGCGGTCACATCGGCAAGCCTTGCCGCTTGGTGCTGCAATCGCCTGCGTGCACGAAGTTCGGGATACTAGGGTACCCCTACTCTAGTACACCGGCAGAGCCCCGGGCTCTGGCCACACGGTGCCGAAGCGCTGTTGGGCCGTGCCCAAAACAGGCACGGGCACACGCGGCCCTGGGTTACGCCAGATCTCACTCCGTATCCACCGCGCTTCTCCTCGAACGGCACCGCGTCCGAATGCGCGTCGTGGGAGAGATCGTGGTGGTTTCTTTATTCGAAAGACGGAACGCCGCCTCCCTCTTTATAAGCGAGGGGAAACAGGGCAGTTCGCCCATCTTGCCGATCGCTATTCCAATCTCAAAAACCTCCGCCTCCCCCTTCTTCCCAAAGCTGAAAGAGAGCAGCGCCCGCCTCATCGCCACCGGCACCACCAACGCTGTCGATCTTTCTCACCACCTCCGCCATGGCTCGAAGCCGGGAAGGTTGTGAAGTCGGGCCGAGGCGCAGCTGCTCGCTGGCGCCGCGAAAGGAGCGGCAACCTTCCCCCTCAGCTCGCGCCAAGACGAAGGAGCTGAAGGAGTACTACTACCTCTTCTCGTCGACGGAGACGCGAGCGCATCCACAAGACGAAGGTACTCCTACCGCCGCTGAACTCGGCTCGAATGGATTTCCCTTCTTCGCGTTGTTCTTCTTCTGCGGGCTCTGCCCGCCTTTCTCTGAGTTTTTCTGTGACATCATGAACACATACGGGTTCCGCCTCCTTGACTTCAACCCCAACGCCGTTCTGACCATGGCAGTTTTTGCACATCTCTGCGAAAACTTTGTCGGAGTCTATCCAAATGTAGCTCTTTTTCGCCACTTCTTTATGCCCAGAGTTGAGAGAGGGAGCCCTTATTCGGCGGCATCGCCTGGATCTCGAGAACTGGCAAGAAGGAAGCTTATCTGGAGGGAGAGCTCCGCAGCAAGTGGGATGAGTGGAGAGCAGACTGGTGCTGGACTGTCGAGGAGAACCCGCAGCCATTTACCGCCCAGCGGCAAGCGCCAGTAGCGCGCGGCAACGATTGGAGCAACGTGGCCCCAGAAGACGATAGGCTGAAGATTGCCGTCACCCGGATCCTATGCCTCGTGCTTGCTGGCTCCACCGTGGCGCCCGTTGGCGCAGATTTTCTTCACCGCAGCATCGCCGCCCCCCTGGGAGAGGAGGAGACCCGCTCGAGTTCCAGAATGCGGCGGATATCATGAGGCTGCGCCGGGCCTCAACTTCAACTTCACCGTCTCGAACTGGGACGCTGATGCTCCTGGAATTGTTCAAGCACGATCCTGAACATCCCGGGCGTTCAGTTGCCAAGGTGTCGTTCGCTCACTGCAACAACTCCTCACTCGACCGCATCCGTGCAATGATGCCGCTGTGCGATTCGCATGGAATTGTCCCAACTTGGCAAGAGCCTACAGACGACGTCGTGCAGAAGTTCGATGACGGCTTGGTAGAATTGCAGGTCCGCTCAGATGAAATGTAAGAGCCTTACTCACGACACCACCAAGCGGAGATGCAACGACGCCACTAGGGCTGGAAGAGGCGGCGTAGGGCCGCCATGGGCGAAGTTTGGATTCACCGTGGAGGAGGCAGAGGTAGCATAGGCGGCAAGCCTTGCTGAGCAAGAGGAGCTTGCTGGCGAGGGAGAGCTTGTCAGCCTGAAGCTGAGTCGAGCGAGCCCGCCCGAGGGCGCTGAGCGACTCGTTGAAGATCGACTCCTCTTTCTCACCCTCGACAGCTGGGCCCTTGAAGCGGAGCCCCCCAGCTCCACCAAGAAGGCGTCTCCGCTGGGCCGGGACGAGCGGGCGGCAGACGGGTCAACAGTCAGGCCCGCGCGGCGGACGCCGCTTCCACCGTGGCAAGCATCGCTGTTGGGAGCACCTCACGCCTGCTGCGGCAAGCCCAGGAGCGGGCCTCCCGGGACCACCGCTTCGCTTCGCCAAGCGGCTAAGGGAAACTACCTCCGCCTTTGTCGCTACCAAGGTGGGCCGGATTCGACCTCTCCGCGCCAGTCTCGATGAGGAAGAGGAAGAGTAAGATTCTTTGTTGTACTTGTAGTTCTTCAATTCTTGCCGTTTTGTCTTGTATCTGATTTGCTTTACTCGAACCCATTCCTTTTCGTGACTCGCCCGCAGAGCGGTGAAGAGAGCCAAGGTCCCGGTGATTGTCATCGAGGACGAACCCACCGCGACAGCAGGGGGTGTGTCCGAGACCACCTTGCCGGACCCGGCAACTATTCCCCAAAGCAGCCCCTAGCGCAGCCCCCAGCGTAAGTATATGGTTTACTTCCTGCCGCTAGGCGCGCATGGGTGCTCTTTTTTTTGCTGACATCTGACTATTGGTTTGCATAGGAGCAGAAGCGAGCGCTCACCCGGTGCCCGGAAGCCGCTCCCGACATGTCATCTGCTTCGACTACACCGCCAATGGAGGATCCCCCGGCAAGGGAGAATTCTCCGGCAAGGGACAGCACCAGCGACCCCCTGGTGGCGGAGACCGTGACTGTAGATCCTAGTACAGGTAATCCTCTTGCTTGAAAACTTCCCTTGGGTTCTTCTTCTTCTGATTTTCTTTTTGAATATTTGCTTGACTTTTCTTCCTTTTCCGGTCGTCAGGTCCATCTGCCACGGAGCCGATGGAAACCGAGGTCGCCGGCGAGGAGAACGCGCGCGGCAATACCGACGATGCCGCTGTCACCGAAGAAGAAGCCGGCGCTGATGATCCCGCCGGCGGAGAGGCTGCCAAAGCTGCTGCCGCAGAAGCTGGCGAGGGGTCCGGCGATCGCACTGACGGCCCCGAGGCCGTAGGAGCGCCAGGCGCTACGCCGACCGCCGATCCCTCCGCCGCTGCTGCAGCTGTCGAGTTCAAGAGCCCCAGCCCGGCGCCTATTTGAAGGTCGGCGATGGCGTCTTCATCAAGCTCCTTTGGGCGTCGAGCTCGAGCGCCCGATCGAAGGAGAGATATTTGATGAAGAGTTGCTCGCCTCCATTTGGCTGACGCTATCGACGCGCCGAGCAGCCTGCGCGTAGCCCGAGGAGGAGCAATTGAAGCTGTTGTCGCTTCTACCGCGCCCGACAGTGCCAAGCCTGGCATCCCGAGAAGCGCTTGTCGCTAAGGCGGAGTGGACATCGAGAAGCGCCATGGAGGAGCTCGGGGCCTCAACCAGAAGCTCTCCGGTCCTCGGTAGAGGAGCGGGAGCAACTTCGCCGAGAAGCGTAAAGCTTTCCTCCTCGAGAAGGCTGAAGTTGAAGAGCAACCGCTTGACTTCTTTGCCGAGAAGCCGCTCAAGGCAGAAGGCGAAGTTGGTGTAGCGGAAGGTTAACCTTGACAGCCACGAGGAGGAGCTTGCTGCTGAAAGCAAACATTCGGGCGGGCTCTCAAGGAAGCAAAGGATGCTGCCGCAGCCTGCCGAGGCCGCCAAGAAGGAGTTGGAGGCGAAGGTGGCGCAGGCCGAGGCCGATCTCAAGGCGAGCAGCGAGGATCTTGCTGCGCTCAAGCGTGAGCGCCGAGAAGGACGCCTACACCCTTTGGCGAGCTGCAGGGTCGCCTCGCCGAGAGGAGCAAGGAGCTTAAGCGCCGCCAAGGACTCCAACGCAGATCTTGAGTTGAAGCTGACTACTTTGACCGAGACGCCGGACGGGCGCCAGGGAGAAGATCAAGGCCGACGAGGCGCTGGCCGAAATCTTGCCGCTGCCTTGAACACTTTTAGGGAGAATGTGGAGCACCGGACCGAGGGTCTCGTGGATGTTGCCGCAGCCATCGGCTGTGGAGTCTGGCGCAGCTTGGGGATGGAGGATCTCGGGTATCCCTCCGATGAGCACCTCCAACCCAGGCGCCAAGCTCAGCTTGTTCTTCAAAGGCGTGGCGGCGGCCCTCCAGCCGACTCGGGAGAAGATCCCAAAGCAGCTGGCCGACGAGTCGTGCAAGATCTGCGCTGGAGCTCTTCAAAAGGTGTGCCGTGAAGGTGGCCTTCCGCAACCTGTGCCTCAACCTCACCAACGTCCTCAGGACCTTGCCGCCGAATGCTGATCTGGAAGCGCTCAAGACCCTTGTTGCACCCATTGTGGACAAGGTGAGCGGGATCAAGAGGGTTGAGGGCGATCGCATCGATTAGGCCGCCCGTTTTCTCTTTTTCTTGTTGCTGCTGGTCATGTTATGAGAACAATCTGTTAGAGCTGCGACAAGCTATCTTGTAATATGACTCTATTTCGGGTAGCGATTGCTATATTATTTCCTTTACTTGATTCCTTCCTTTGTATGTTTTTGCCCTGCGCTTTTAGGGAACTTGTCGGCGCAGGCACCTTAGCCGCGAGCGCTGAGTGCGGGACGTCAAAGAGTTCTGTCAAGCGGTGCCGCTACCGACAAGAAACCTTGTCGCAACTAGTCGCAGCTCACTTACGTTGTTGAGCGGACTCGAAACAAAGTAAGGGCGCAACCAGCTACGAGTTGGTTCCTCCGCGCACAGGTTTTCCATACAAAGCAAGGTCGTTCGAGGAAGATAACTTAAAAATTTTAAAACTGATTGCTCAAACTTTAGCAACTTAGCTTTTTCCGTCGCTTGCTTCCGGTAAGGCTAAACTTCCTCGAACGGCGCTTGGTCCACACCATTATCTTCTCCTTTCCCCGGCAAACCGGTGGGCGAGGAATCTTCCTTTCTAAAACTAAGAGAAAGAAGAGAAAATAAAGATATGGAGCCCACGGCTCGTTATTGCTTACGGGGTAGGCGCTGCAGTAAAGTGTCGATAATGCATGCAAGAAAAAGTAGAAAGCATGAAATTGACAAGATGTGCGGAGCACATGAGCTTTACTTATGCATCGTCTCTGCGCCTTTCGCATAAAGGATTACATGCAACATCCAAGACTTGTATTAAAGGTGGTTGCTTTAACAGGTTCGCAAGAACCGCGCTTTACGGGTAAAACTTACGAAGATGTTCAATGTTCCAGAGTTGCTCACCGTAATGCCATCTTCGGTCTCAAGGCGGACAGCGCCAGCCTAGTGACTCGCTTTCACCCGTAAGGGCCTTCCCACTTCAAGGCCAACTTGTTGGAATTCTTGGCGGATCAACGCGCCCGAAGAACAAGGTCACCTTCTTCGAGACTTCTGGCATTAACTTTGCGGCTATGGTAGCGGCGCAAAGCTTGCTAGTATCGAGCAGCTCGTACAGCGGCCTGAAGACGGTCTTCCTCAAGGAGCAGCGCGTCATCTTGTCGCAACTGCTCTTGCTCAAGCTCATCATAAGCGAGCACTCGAGGTGACCCGTGATAATGAGTTCCGTGGGGAGAACTGCCTCTGCTCCATAGACTAGAGCGAAAGGTGTCTGGCCAAAGGGTTCGATTTGGCGTCGCCCCGATCGACCAAAGAACCACCGGCAGCTCCTCAATCCAGTTCTTTCCGCGACTTGCGTAGCCTCGTCGAAGTCCCGGTTCTTGAGCCCGCCGCAGCACTTCAAGATTCGCCCTCCGCTTGACCGCTATTTCTTGATGAGCAATGTTTAAGGCACCTTGGCGCCAAGAACTTGGACGAACTGCATGAAGGTGCGGCTCGAAAAATGGCTGCCGTTGTCGGTGATGATCCTGTTAGGGAACCAGAAGCCGCAAACAATCGACCAAGAACTTGATCGCCGATCTTGTCACCTTCCTCACTGCTTCCAGTTCCGGCCACTTTGTGAACTTGTCGATTGCGACGTACAAGTACTCAAAGCCCCCGACAGCTCGGGGAAAGGGGCTGAGGATATCGAGCCCCGCATCAAAAATGGCCGTGGATAAAGGGATCGTCTGGAGAGCTTGAGCTGGCTGGTGTATCTGCTTGGAATGGAACCGCACGCTTCACACTTGGTTACTTGTGCGCTTGCATCCTCGGAGGGTCAGTCGGCCAAAGGAAACCTTGCCGGAACGCTTTGCCGGCAAGTGCCCTTGCGCCAATGTGGTGACCACATATGCCTCCATGTATCTCTGCCAACAGCTTTTGTCCGAGTTCCCGGTGAATACACTTCAATTTGACGCTGTTGAGTCTTCTTCTGTACAGTGTGTTGTCGACAAACTGGTACATACTTGACCGCCGGCTACTTTCCGCTTTCTTCTTGCTCTTCGAAGTTCTCCGTCTCAAGGAAATGGACAATCTGCTCTGCCATGCCGGAGCTTGCTCGGCTCGACAACAAGGACTAAAGGCACATCTCGCTGCGGGAACATCCGCTTCTATGGCGAGAACTCGCGGCTCGGTAGGAGCTTGACGTTCCCGGCAAGCTTGCCAGAGCAAAACTTGTCGGGAGCGTTTGCTTCAACGGAACAAACCCTAGGGCTTGCCGGAGCAGATCGCTTCCTCAAAGACCCTTTGGTGTTGATCTTGTGGACCTTCTTGGCGGCGGCTTCGGGAGCTCACGGAAAATAGTCACCGAGAAAACAACTTCCTCTTCTTGCTCTGTCCGGTTGATGGCGTTACAGACGGTTGAGTCGGTTTGAGCACAAAGATCCTCGGTTCCATGGTAACTTAAGTGCGGCGCGACTTCGACAGCCATCGGCAATGTCGCTCTGAGCTCTTGGAACATGTTCCATCCAGTAGGCCGTCAAAGTGCTCTTCTAGCTTTCTCACTTCATCAACGTAAGCTTCCATCAACGGACTCGATAATTCTTGTTCACTTGGCGAGCGACAAGCCGTGAGTCACCCCCGACAATGAGCTTCTTGATCCCAAGGTCTGCTGCGATCTCGAGACCGGCAAGCAAACCTTCATACTACTGCGGTATTGTTCGTTGCTTGCTCCTTGGGAAAGTGCATCCGACTACGACTTGAGGTGCTCTCCGGTGGGTGCAACAAGTAGCACGCCAAGACCGGGCGCTTTGCAGCGAGAAGGCACCATCAAAGTACATCAGCCACTCTTTGCTTGCTTCCTTGGCCAGGGATGCTCGTTTCTGGAATTTCTTCATCTTGTGTTACGCCCATTCTGCTATGAACTCCGCCAATGCTCGCTTTGGATAGTTGAAGTGCTCTCAAACTTGAGGCCAAAGCTTGACAGGTTCCAAAGGCCCACTCGACAATCCCGCCTGTTGCTTCGGATTTTGGCAAGATCCTCTTTAGCGGAAAAACGAGTGACGACTGTGGATCTCATGTGCTTGGAAGTAATGGCGCAGCTTTCTCGAGGCCATGAGAAGGCCGAAAAGCAATTTCGCACACCGTAGTACCTTGACCTAGCCCCTCTGTAAGGGAACCGACAGTAAACTGGGCGCTGCACCATTCTTTTTTCTGCATCTTCTCACGCTACCGCAGATCCATCTTTTGTCGGGACCAGAGCTTGCCGGTGAAGTCCCCTGCTTGTCGCCGGATGCGTCTTGCCCGTGGTTCTTTGGCTCATCATCCGCCTCCCTCTCCGCTACTAACGCAGCACTAACCACTTGATTGGTTGCCGCTATATATAGCAGCAACTTCTCTTGTGGCTTAGGTGCGACAAGTGTTGGAGTGGAGGACATGTATCTCTTTAAGTCTGCGCAGTGCAGCCTCCGCTCCTCGAGTCCATTTCATTGGACCTGCCTTTTTCAATATTTTGAAAAATGGCAGGGCGCTCAGCAGACTCTAGAGATAAACTCGCCGAGAGCAGCTACGCGAACCGCAAGTCTTCGTACATCCTTGACGCGCTTTGGTGCTTCAATCTGCTCAATGGCCTTGATCTTGTCGGGATTGGCTTCAATTCCCCACTGAGACACGAAGAACCCGAGAAGCTTGCCGGAGGGGACTCCAAACACACACTTCTCGGGGTTGAGCTTGAGGTTGATCTTGCGCAGATTTGCAAAGGTTTCGTCTAAATCTTGAATCAGAGTCGCCTTGTCCTTGCTCTTGACCACTATGTCATCCATGTAGGCTTCCACATTTCTGTGTATCTGCGGCTCAAAAGCGTCATGGACTACCCTTGCAAATGTTGAACCAGCATTCTTTAAACCGAAAGGCATCCGTATGAAACAATATGTGCCACGTGGGGTGATGAATGCGGTCTTCTCCTCATCCTCTTTGCCATGAAGATCTCGATGGTATCTGAGTATGCATCAAGAAATGAAAGCAAGTCACATCCGCCGTGGAGTCAACAATCTGTCGATGCGCGGCAAGGGAAATGGGTCTTTGGGACAAGCTTTATTGACATCGGTAAAGTCGATACAAAGCCTCCATTTCCCGCTTGCCTTATGCGCATCGACTACAGTGGTTGGCCAACCACGTGGGATGGAGCACTCCTCCGACAAGGCCTGCCGCTTCCAATTTCTTGATTTCTTCTGCGATGAATTCTTGGCGCCCACCGCTCAGCTTCGACTTTCGCTTGACGGGCGCGCGCATGAGGACGGACGGCAAGATGGTGCTCGACATTTTCCTGAACACCGGGATGTCGACGGTTGCCACGCAAATACGCCGACGTTCGCCCTTGAAAGCAACGAGCGCTTCCTATTTAGGGTCGAGAGTGGCACCGATGGTAAAGGTACCACCAAGCCATCCTCCTTGGCGTACACCTTCTTGGTCTCCTGGTGGAGCTGCCATTGTCTTCTTACACTTGCCGGTGGAGCTCGATGGTGCGCCCTCGGCGGTGGCGCGGCACTCCGAGGAGGTGCGCTTGCCGGAGTGGGCATCGTAACTCTTGCCGGACTTGGCCTTCTTCTTCGCCCGGAGCTTCAACGGCAAGTGACTTGCGATCTGTTGCGGCTGCCGCTTCCGGTAGATCTTGTCGGCGCAGATAAGAGCATCTTTCTTGTCGCCAGGACAGAGATGACACTTATCGGGCCTGGCATCTTCAAAGATGTTGTATTCATAGTGAGAGGCTGCCATGAATTTGGCGAAAGTCTTTGGACGGCCGAGTATCCCATTGTAAGGTAATGGAAAGTCAAAGAACGCCAAAAGTGACCCTCTCAGTCCTGAAGTTCAACTTCACGCCAAATGTGACCGGCAACGTGATCTTTCCCTTTGGCTTGCTCCTTCCCGGATTGATTCCTTGGAATGTGCCGGTCTCTTCGAGCTCGCCATCAGGGATCTGGAGCTTCTGG
Source organism: Aegilops bicornis (assembly GCA_021605145.1). Lineage (NCBI taxonomy): Eukaryota > Viridiplantae > Streptophyta > Magnoliopsida > Poales > Poaceae > Aegilops > Aegilops bicornis. The sequence continues at coordinate 572,040,688 of CM038670.1, read as the reverse complement.
AGTACCGCGGAGGAGATCAGATTCAAGCCGGCCCCGCCGTCGACTAGCATCTTAGTGACCTTGAGGTTGCGGATAGTTGGTGAAACCAACATCGGCAAGCACCCGACCGCAGTTATGCGATCAGGGTGGTCCTCAATATCAAAGATGATAGGCGTGCTGGACCATTTCAGAGGCTTGCGTGACTCGACGGGTGGTTCTGCCGCATTGACTTCCCGCACCCACTGCTTGAACTGGCGGTGTGAAGTATGCAGAGAAGCACCGCCACAACGCATTGTGACCTCTGTGGCTTTCTCGAACTCCCCGCCATCGGTCTCGTCATCATCCATATCTTCATCGTCGCCTTCATCTTCGTCCTTGTCGCGTCGCTGGGAGGTCTGTTCCTTACCGCTGCTTGGCCTTCTTTGTGGCGTCCTCCTCGGCGGGCGCTTTCTTGCCGGCTCCTCCAAAGACCTTCCCTGGGCCTTCTCCTTGTCGCTAGCGTCAGCTTCGTATTCAGCCTTTTGCTGCTCGACAAGTTGCTCGACCTTCTTGCAGCTCTGGAGGTCATGGCCCTTGGTGCGGTGGATCTTGCAGTACTGCTTGTTGGTGCCGTCCTGCTTGTCGGCGGCTGCCACGGCCTGGTAGTTGGTGCCTGCGGCAATCTTCTCGCCGGAGCTACCAGCTTTGGCTTTCTTGGCGCCACCTCCGTTGCCGGACTGCTCAACGACTAGCACATCTTTGCCTTTCTTCTTCCTGTTGTTCCGCCGCCGGTTTTTCTTTGTCGGGGCGGCCTCCTCACTATCAGATCCTCCCGCTTCAGATTCTCTCCGAGGAGTTTCCTCCCTTCCTCAAGACGTGCACACTTGTCGGCCAGGGCATATAGCTCATCGACGCGTCTGATCTTGCACATCGCCATCTCCTCCCGCATCTCGCGGTTTCGCACGCTCGATGGAACGCGCTGATTTCCGCGGCGTGGTGGACATCTGGGATGTTGTCAGACGCTGTTGAATCTTCTGAATGTACTTGCGCAGGGGCTCTCCTTCCTTCCGGGCGAAAGCAGATGAAGGTCGCTCATGTTGGCCATGAGGCTTGTGGCCGCTGTAAAGGCGCCGACAAACCGATGGCATAGGTCTGCCCAGGAGGATATGGAGTTGTCCGCAAGTGCATGAGCCAGATCTCGACATTGGGCTTGAGCACCGGTGGGAAGTAGTTGGCGAGGATCTTGTCGTCCCCGCCGCAGCTTGCACCGCGATGGTGTAGATGCCGAGGAACTCCGACGGATGCGACTTGCCGTCGTACTTCTCTCAATGCGTCGCTTGAAATTCTTCGTCTTTGGGCCTTTGGACTTGCCGCAGCTCACGAGTGAACGTAGGGCAACCCTACAGCGTCTGACGGCAAGTCGCCTCGCTTCCCCGGTGCATGCATGTCGACAGAGGGCCCAGCGCGCTGGTCCGATTGACGCCGCTTCTCTTCGGCGCCGATGCGAAGTTCGGCGTCTTCTTCTTTGTCGTTCGTGAAGAACTTGGCGCTGATCGCGACAAGCTCGTGGATCTGATGATGCGGTGGAGTCGCTGTCGAGGTGGATCCGGCGAGTCGGCGATCTTGGCCTTCGGGGTGGAGAGTGCATGGTGGTTGCACCCCCACCGGTTTCGTCGCCTTCGGCTCGTGCCTGGCAGTCCTGCCGCGGCAGCGATGTACTCGGCTGCCGCGGAGTGTCGCCGTTGGCGAAGCCGATGAGACTCTGAATGGTAGCCCTCCATTCATCGATCTTGTCTGCCGTTGGAGGGTAATCGAGGAGCAGTTGAGCTCGCGCCAAACTTCTGCTGGAGTGGCGGGCGGCGATGGCGGACGGCGCGAGGAGCGAGATATGCTCGGACTTCTAACTATGTTAGAAGGAGCAAGATCCCGCCCAGCGACTGCAGTCCGCTTCGTGCCAGCATGTTGGCGTGCATGCTGGTCTCGAGCACCCCGAGATCCACCAGCTCGATCTTGGTCCAACGAGCGTATGGCACTGTGAATACCATGACGCTGTTGGTCCTGCGCCTCCTGAGATGGGCGCGGTGCATGTACGGACGCCGAGGTCTGCGCAGCCTTGTCCTTGGACCTGGCAGCACCGTGGGCTCCCTCGTCGATGTCCGTTCTTTCGCTGGCGTCTACCCCACCACCCGCTTGCTCGGTGGTGGTGGGATCGGCGATGGGCGGATCAGCTGCCACCGAAGCCTTCTTCTTCGGTGGCATGTCGATGAAGAAGATGAAGATCTAGCTCGTGTGAACGCCGGATCAGGTTCACACAACCTCGACGCCCCCTACCTGGCGCGCCAAAGATGTCGGGGAAACTGATCCACGAACACCTATGGGACCGGCGGACCGAGCCCCTTTCGGTTCGGCGGGGGGCGGAGATCGCACGAAGAGCAGATCGAGGCGAAGCACACGAGCAGTTTACCCAGCTTCGGAGCTCTCCGGAGAGATAACACTCCTACTGCTGCATGTCTGAGTGTATTGAGTTCTTGCTCGGGAGCGCTGAGTGCTACAGTACACACTAGCTGCTAACGAGACCGAGCGTGAGTGTTTTTCTACCTTCGAACCCCCCTCTACGTTGCGCATGGGCCTCCTTTTATATGCTAAGGGGTCTCCAACAGGTGGCAACGTAGGCAAGGGTAAAAATGGAAAAGGAATTGCGGTTGGTACAACTACCTGTACAGTGTATCATACCTAACTTTGACGGCAGGGGACAAAGGCATTAAATGCCCGCTCACGTCGCCTAAACAAAGGCAAAAAGGGACCGTCGGGACGCCACCGCTTGCCACGATGGCAATCTTGTCGTCGCTTGCCATCACAAGACCGCCGGGTCAAGACAAATTTCTACACGCTACCGAAAGGTCCTGTAGCGACACATTGGTGGAGATGCCGAGCGCTGCACAGAGTGGTAGTTTGCCGCTGACAAGCTCCTTGTCGCTGATTGTCGTCTTGTCGCGTCCGGAAGCTTGTCGCTCATCGGGCCTCGCCGGACGCGTGGCGTCGTCATGGCAAGTTTCTTGAGATGCCTTTGGTTGGCCTTCCGGCAAGCTCCTCTTGCCGGGCCTTGTCTCCTTGGCTTGAATACCTCGTTCTTGAATGGCTCCAAAGGAACCACGGAGGACCTTACGGTCACCCGCAAGCCTTGCCGCATGGTGTCAGCAATCGCCTGCCGCACGAAGTTCGGGATACTAGGGTACCCCTACTCTAGTACACCGACAGATAGAGATAGATAAAGGATAAATTAAGTATTTTTGGTATTTTTGGTTTATAGATCAGAAAGTAAAAGATTGCAAAATAGTAAATCGGAAACTTATATGTTGGAAAATAGACCCGGGGGCCATAGGTTTCACTAGGGGCCTCTCTCCAGATAGCAAATAATACGGTGGGTGAACAAATTACTGCCGAGCAATTGATAGAAAAGCGCAAAGTTATGACGGTATCTAAGGCAATGATCATGAATATAGGCATCACGTCCGTGTCAAGTAGACCGAAACAATTCTGCATCTACTACTATTACTCCACACATCGACCGCTATCCAGCATACATCTAGAGTATTAATTTCATAAATAACGGAGTAACGCATTAAGTAAGATGACATTATGTAGAGGAATTAACTCAAGCAATATGATGAAAACCCCATCTTTTTATCCTCGATGGCAACAATACAATACGTGCCTTGCTGCCCCTACTGTCATTGGGAAAGGACACCACAAGATTGAACCCAAAGCTAAGCACTTCTCCCATTCCAAGAAAAACCAATCTAGTTGGCCATACCAAACCAATAGTTCGAAGAGAATTACAAAGATATCAAATCATGCATAAAATAATTCAGAGAAGATTCAGATAATATTCATAGATAAGCTGATCATAAATCCATAATTCATCGGATCTCGGCAAACACACCGCAAAAAAGTATTACGTCGAATAGATCTCCAAGAACATCGACGAGAACATGGTATTGAGAATCAAAGAGAGAGAAGAAGCCATCTAGCTACTAGCTATGGACCGGTAGGTCTGTGGTAAACTACTCATGCTTCATCGGAAGGGCAATAGAGTTGATGTAGAAGCCCTTCATGATCGAATCCCCATCCGGCAGGGTGCCGGAAAAGATCCCTAGATGGGATTTCACGGGTACAGAAGGTTGCGGCGGTGGAAAAGTGTTTTTGTGGCTCCCCCTGGTGGTTTGGGGATATTTGGGAATATATAGGCGAAATAATTAGGTCAGGATGGTCATGGGGGCCCCACAAGAGTCAGCGTGCGCCCTCCATCCTTGTGGCCGCCTCGTGGCTCCTCCGACTTCATCTCCAAGTATATTGATTTTCTTCTGGTCCAAGAAAAATTATATACGTTTGGACTCCGTTTGGTATTCCTTTTCTGCGAAACTCAAAAACAAGGAAAAAACAGGAACTGGCACTGGGCTCTAGGTTAATAGGTTAGTCCTAAAAATAATATAAATAGCATATTAATGCATATAAAACATCCAAAATAGATAATATAATAGCATGGAACAATAAAAAATTATAGATACGTTGGAGACGTATCAAGCATCCCCAAGTTTAATTCCTGCTCGTCCTCGAGTAGGTAAATGATAAGAACAGAATTTTTGATGTGGAATGCTACCTAACATACTTATCCATGTAATTTTATTTATTGTGGCATGAATGTTCAGATCCATAAGATTCAAAATGTTGCGGGATATCCGCGGCCACCTATGGGACCGGGCGGCCCCTTGCTGGTTCGGCGGGGGACGTCGCGTTGCACAAAGAGCAGATCAGCGCACGGCAGCACGGCAGAGAGCACACAAGCAATTTACCCAGGTTCGGGCCGCCGCGAGGCGTAAGACCCTACTCCTTCTTTGGTGGATTGATGGTGGAATGAGTGTGGTGGCGCGTAGTATACTTGCTTGGCAAGGTTTGCCTCGGGGCCGTAGCAACTACGCGTGTATGGTGGCTTGGGTTCATCAACTTTCCAACCTTCTAACCCCTCCTACGAGTGCCATGGGCCTTCTTTTATAGATTAAGGGGTCACCACAATAGCAAAGTGGTCATAATCCACTGATATGATAGCAAACAGTGCTATCATACCTAACTTTGCGGGATGACATGGTGAATTAAATGCACCGCTTAGTGTCACATCACTGGTTGCCCGGCAAGGCCTGCCGGGCTCTCTTTTCAGCTCCACGCATGTTCCCTTGACACGTCGCAGGATGGGTGTCATCTGTGGGTTTCTTCTATAGGAAATGGCCGCCATGTGGCGAATGGCTGCCACTTAAACACCTTGCGGCTTGACACCGCACTGATTGACGAAAGGGGTCATGTTTGAGTGGTTGGCGGGGTGATTCAACCCCCGCGAGCCCTGGCAGGCTCTGCTGGGGAGTCTTGGTTGTTTGCTTCAGAGCGACTGCACCTCAAATAATGAGATCTCTCGTGCATCGGTGTCATCCCCTGGATCGATGTCTTGACACGCACAGCATTTTGAAGGATTTATAACGCAGTAGCAATCACACACTTATTACATCGAATGTCTCACAAGAGAACTTATTACAATAAATATGGCTTAAGGCCATCTAATAACGATAATAAATGAAGGCTTGGAAGATAAGCGAGTCCATCAACTCCAACGGCATCATTGAGTATAGAACCACGACCTAAAGGCACCTTACTCTTCGTCTGAAAAGTCTGCAACATGAACGTTGCAGCCCAAAAATGGGTCAGCACATGGAATATCTTTGGCAATGTAACACATAAAGAGTACTGAACAGAAATAGGCTATACTACATGCATATATGGCTGGTGGAAAGCTCTATGGTTACAGTTTTGCGTAAAGCCAATTCTTCCCTACTACAAAGGAATAAATTTTATTTAACTATCATGGTGGTTGTTAAACATTGGGAATGGTTGACAGCATTCTCAATCCCAATTTAGCATCATCATTAAAACCCAACAATAATAATTAAAGCAACATGATGAGATTCACATGATAATCCAGGTACTAGATACTCAAGATGTCCATAACCGGGGACACGGCTAACCATGATTAGTTTATACACTCTGCGAAGGTTTGTGCACTTTTCCCCACAAGACTCGATCTCCTCCGTTGGAATTCTTGCACTACATGGTGTTTGAGAAACAGATGACCGAGACATAGTCTTTTAGAATCGCTAGCACCTTACGATCGGGTAGACCGTTACACCTACTTTCCCCTACATCTGATAGTATACCATTGTAAGAGTTTTCACGACTTAATCAACTATGCTAGAGCCCATAGTAGCTTGTGGCTGCACACAGAAGTTTCTAGCATGAATAATCTCATGATCCCTTTGAGCCTGGGTGGCGGTCCGTAAAGAAAACAGTAATCATTGGAATACCTAGGTGCCTCAATCCACCCAGATGTGTATTAAATTTGCCACCTTAAATAAACCATTAAATTACAATCTCACATCTCTCATGGATACACTCACCCAATCCACATCTACTAGCATAGCATGGCAATATAAGAAAACGTAAAAGTAACTCCCAAGGGTTTGATAATAAAACAGGTAATAGGTACTACCTCATCTACTTCCCCAAAACCCACAATTTAATTAGATCCTAATCATGCAATTGTTTCAGGATTGATCTAATGCAATAAAACTTTGTATGAAAGGGATATGATCAAAGTGTTACTTGCCTTGCTGATGATCCGTGAAACCTAGAGATTCGAAGTAGCAAGCGGCACACTCCGGGTACTCTATCACAAACAAACAAGCATCCAATAAGTACTCATCTAATGCACAGGTAAAACTCAAATAAGATATCTAACTAGAAAGTTCAACTTAAGAACTTTGGTCTGCAAAAAGAATCAAATCAAACGAAGCAACGAAAAACAAACGGCGAAAGAAACAAGCTTCGTTTACTAATCTGGATCTAAGTCAAATTTTTCAGAAGCAAAAACTTGTTTGAGTTGGTTAAACGGAAAGAGGGTTTCGAGACGAAACTCTAGGCGCTTGAATCGCCTGATTCCGATAAACAAGCGAGAAGTTATACTAAAAGGAAAATCGGATCACAAATCGCGATCAGAAATAATCGCGGAAAATCTGAGAAAAAGAAAAATGACGAACACGCTAACGAACGAACGTTCGCTATCTGCGGCTAAATGACGAAAACCGTTCGTTAAAACTAACGTACGGACGAACGTCCGCCAAATAAACTAAACCGAAAAAAACCAAAAAACCGATCTAGGGTTTCAAAAAAAACCTAGCGGTTCTTTAAAAAAAACGGCGGCTATCTCGGGTTGGGGTCCAGCAAGGTCGGTAGCCCGAGTTCGGCGGGCGGCATCGACAGCGAGGGGTCGCGGCGGGCGGCAGATCGGGATGGCTCGGCGGGCGGCTCGGGCGGCGGCGGCATGCGGGAGGCGATTTAACGGCAATGGCGGCGGCGGCGATAAGCGGCGGTGCCTGGCGGAGAAGTGAGGCTCGGGCGGCGGCGGTGAGGTTCAGCGGTGGGGCGGCTGGCTGACCTCCCGGCTTATAAGGCCGGCCGGGCCAGGAGTCCCAAGCGGACACGGCCCTAGAGGGTCTGCTGTGACGTTTTTCAAATAATTACGCTGCATAAAAAACAAACAAAAGAAATACTAAACGGACTCCAAAAATCCCGAAATAAATTTTCCCCGACTTCTAAAATCAAGCCGGACAAGATGAACATTTATTTGGGGCCTAAATGCAATTTTGAAAAACGCACATTTTTCCTAAATTCAAATAAAATAGCAATAAAACTCCAAAAATAAACCTTATTTGATTTTTTTTATTAAATCCTGAATATTCCTTTATTTTGGGAAAGTCATTTTATTCCCTCTCTCTTATTTTTATAATTGGAATAATTGAAGATAAAATAAATAAAATCAAATGATCCTATTTTCAAAATTTGAGAAAACTCAAATATGAAAATAACGAAATCCCCAACTCTCTCCGTGGGTCCTTGAGTTGCGTGAAATTTCTAGGATCAAGCCAAAATGCAATAAACTATGATATGCAATGATGATCTAATGTATAACATTCCAAATTGAAACTTTGGGATGTTACAAACCTACCCCCCTTAAGATGAATCTCGCCCTCGAGATTCGGGTTGGCTAGAAAATAGGTGAGGGTGGTCCTTCAGCAGATCTTCCTCCCGCTCCCAGGTGGCTTCATCCTCGGTGTGGTGGCTCCACTGAACTTTACAAAACTTGTTAACCTTGTTGCGGGTGACTCGGCTGTCATATTCAAGAATCTTGACTGGTTTCTCCTCGTAGGTCAAATCACTATCCAACTGAATCGCTTCCAGCGGCACTGTATCTCATAGTGGTATATCAGCCATCTCTGCGTGGCACTTTTTCAACTGGGAAACGTGGAACACATCGTGAACTCCTGACAATCCTTCGGGCAACTCCAACTTGTAAGCAACTTCTTCCATACGCTCCAAAACTTTGTATGGTCCCACAAAACATGGCGCTAATTTTCCCTTAACTCCAAAGCGCTTAACTCCTCGAAGCGGGGATACACGAAGATAAACTCTGTCTCCGACTTCAGAAATCGTCTCCTCATGCTTAGAATCCGTGACAGCTCTTACACTGGATTGGGCTACCTTGAGCCTATCGCGAATCAACTTCACCTTCGCTCGCACTCCTTAATCAAATCTGGTCCAAACAACTGGTGGTCTCCAACCTCATCCCACAACAGCGGGGTTCTGCACCTCCTTCCGTACAAGGCTTCGAAAGGGGCCATCTTCAAACTGGATGGATAACTATTGTTGTAAGAGAAGTCTGCATACAGCAAATTGTCGTCCCAGCTAGATCCATAATCTAGCGCACAAGATCTCAACATATCCTCCAAAATCTGATTGACTCACTCATGCATCCATCCGTCTGCAGGATGAAAAGTCAGATCAACTCTAGTCCGTTCCCAAAGTTTCGTGCAACTGATTCCAGAACTTTGAGGTAAACTGGGTTCCTCTATCTGATACAATGCTCCTCGGAACTCCATGCAGACATACGATCCTGGTCATGTATATCTTAGCCAACTTGGCACTGCTGTAAGTATTCTTCACTGGGATGAAATGAGCTACCTTCGTCAAACGATTGACTACAACCCAAATCGAGTCATAGCTTGAACGAGTCTTGGGCAATCCTGTGATAAAGTCCATGCCTAACTTATCCCATTTCCATTCGGGTATCAGCAATGGCTGTAACAATCCGGCTGGCTTCTGATGCTCTGCCTTCACTCGACATACATCACAAATCGCTACATACTCAAGCAATATCCTTCTTCATTCCGGTCCACCAAAAAGTACCTTTCAAATCCAAATACATCTTGGTATTTCTGGGTGAATCGAATACGGTGAATCATGGGCCTCCCGTAGAATCAACTTCCCGATCTCCGGGTCATTAGGCACATAAATGCGTCCTCAAACCATAGGGTATCGTGTTCATCCTCACGAAATCCTTTAGCTTTTCCCTTGCTCATTTTCTCCTTAATAGAGGCAATCTCCTTGTCGGTTTTCTGAGCTTCTCTGATCTTATCCATCAAAGTAGACTGAATCTCCAATGCTGCTACATAGCCTCTCGGAACTATTTCCAAAGATAGCTCGCCAAGATCCTCGGCTAACTCCTTTGGTAAATCTCCCAGGTCATGAGTGTGTTGACATGGCTCTTGCGGCTCAACGCGCCGGCTACTACGTTAGCCTTTCCGGGTGATAATGCAATCTCATGTCATAATCCTTGATGAGCTCCAACCATCTCCTTGTCTGAGATTCAACTCCTTCTGCGTGAAAATGTACTTCAAACTCTTGTGATCCGTGTACACCTCACAATGGTTTCCAATGAGAAAATGTCTCCAAGTCTTCAATGCATGCACTATGGCTGCTAACTCCAAATCGTGTGTAGCATAATTCAACTGATGGGGCTTAAGCTGTCGTGAAGCATATGAAACAACTCTTCCCTCCTGCATAAGCACTGCTCCAAGTCGTCGACGTGAAGCATCACAATACACCTCATAGTCCTTACGCTGATCTGGCAGAATCAACACGGGCGATGTAACCAAACGCTTTCTTCAACTCTTGGAAACCGGGCCTCACATTCCTCATTCAATTGAACTTAGTGTCCTTCTTCAACAACTCGTCATAGGCTTCGCAATCTTCGGGAAATTCTCAATGAATCTTCGGTAGTATCCTGCCAGTCCAAGAAAACTCCGGATCTCTCCAACTTTGGTGCCGCCCCGTGACACTCTCACGTAATAATGAGTGGGGCTGTACACGCTCCGGAGTCTCAGGGGTGCCGGCCTCAGGCCCTGGGGCTCCCTCCCACGCCCAGTGGCAGCACTTAGCTCCGCGCTGGTGAGAAGACGTCCAAGACTAGACTAGGTGCCGGACGCGGCCTTTTTCTGCTTTCGTTGCTTTTTTCATTGGCTGTTGTTTTCCCCCGTTCGATTTAAGTTGGATTCGAGCTTGAGATTTGTGTGCGTTCGGGGAAGGGGTGCTTAGTCTCATTCGAGCAATCTCTCGTGTTCTGGTTATTACTTGGCCTCAGCTGCCTCCCCTCGTGAGCCCCTCGCGAGCTGGGTCAGGCCTAGCTTGCGTGCAGCCCAGACTGCCATCGCCGCCCTCTCGGAGGTTTTTATTAACAACTCCTACGGGCTCGATCAGAGACACTCGAGACACCACAGCCCTCCGCAGCTATCTCAGCCCACGCAGGTCGGAAGGTAAACTAGCCAACCAGCTCGTCGCCAAGCCAGCCACTTGGCGCAGGCGTACGGGTGATATAACATCTACTAATACGCTGAACACAAGTTTTACATGAGGGGCTCCCCCTCCCAAAATGCTCTTACAACCATCAGGGCAAAGCCTGAACTTTACTTGCGCAGGATAAGGAAACAGGAACGGCGCGCGATCAGTCATATAAATCCCCCAATGCATCCTCAGGGGCACCTCCCGAATTGTCGCTGGCGTCGCTGGCCTCGCCATCGCTCTCTGCGTCGCCATCAGCGGCGTCAGGGCCGTTCACCATGCCGCCTTCATCAGCAGCCACGATCACGCCGTCGTTATCTGGCGAAGGCCCCGACGAGGGCATCCACGTTGTCTTCCACCGGTCGCCAGGTCGTCCGGACGGCCCGAGGTCTTCAGGCGATAACGGCGTCGAAATCGGGTTGGGGTCCATGTTCGGAGATGGTGAAGACACGAGAAAGGCGCGCCAAGCGGTGGCGCTCCTCTCCTCCACCAGCCTGTTGGCTCTGACCGACCGCGCCTCCAACTGCGTCACCACGTCGGTGAAGAACTGAAGGTTGCCGGCGTAGTTGACTGCGTGGGCCTCGCCAACGGCCGCCTCGCAGATGTTACCCAAGGCCGTGTTGGCTCTCTTCCGGAGCGTGGTGAGCATGGGGCCGTGCTCATGCTCCAGGACCCGCCGCTGGCGTATCTCGTCTTTGTTCTGCCGCGCAACAGCCTCAGCCTTGTCCAGCCGTTGGCGGAGAAGAAGCGCCTCAGCGCGGGAGGTAGTTAGCTCCTCCTGCGCCACCTCAAGGGCGGCCCAGGAAGCATCGGCCCGCCGTGTCACTTCCTCCAGCCTGGCACTCAAGGCAGCGGTCCTACCTTCAGCCTCGGCTCGGATCAACCCCAGCCTCTCCTCGAACTCGCGCTCAAGGTTCAAGCGCGCCGTCGCCACCCGACGTCCAACCTCCTCCAGGACGCGAGCCTCCCGCGCAGCGACATCATCCTCCGCCTGCGTCACCAAGCGCTCCCTCGTCTCCAGACGCTCGTGATCGCGTGCGCGCTCGGCGGCCTCCAGCGTCAGCACCTCCTCACGCCTCTGGAGCTCTGCCTGGTCGACCGAAGCCACCTTCATCGACGCAAGGGCCGTCTCGCGCAGCTCCACCTGCTGCTCCAGTGAATGGCACCGGGCCTGAAGTTCCCGCGCTCGCTCCTCCGCCGCCTCTCGCCGCCGGTCTGCCTCTCGGGCCTCCTCGACGACCCAAGAGCGGACCTCCCTAGAGGCCGCCAGCGACACCTCGGCTTCCTCATTGTCGAGGTCGCGCTGGTGGCGCGCAAGGGCAACATCCGCCTTTAGCTCGCGCCTCTCTCCAGCCAAGCGCAGGCCCTCGGCCTCGAGGCGCGCGTCTTCATCTTCGAGCTCTTCATCAAGCAGGCTCACCGCATCAGCCGCCCTCCAGAGAAACCCTTGGCAAAGAGCGCGACGCTCCTGGGCGTGCTCAAGCACATTTTCTACACCATCGTCCGCCCCTGGTAAGCGTGGAGGGCCACGAACCAGCACTCCCCTCGGGCAGGGGCTGGGGCGCGCCTCGTGACGGCCGGGCAAACTTCGCCAGAGGCCCGGCACGGAGCCAGCCCGTCCCCAAATGAAGAGCGCAGGGAAGGCCTCAAATCGCAATCCACGACCAGCCGAGAAGCCCACGGCAGTTGGCTATGCCACTGAGAAGGCTCATGAAAAGAGGGTCGCTAAGGCGCTGGGCAGAGCCGCGGTGCACCTCAGATGGCCTGCCTCCGGCCGGCCTCACCGCAAGGGCTCTGCTGCTCGGAGAGCTCGGAGATGGTGGAGAGGGCGGAGCCAGGCGGCTCAGCCATCTCCGCGAGCTCGTCGGGAAGGGCCTTGCAGAGCAAGGATCAGTAAAAGCGACAGAAGGATCAGGAGCTAGCGAAGGGGAAGACTTACTCATCAATGGCGAAATACTTTCTGCGCTTCAGCAGGTGACAGGGGTAATCGTCACCCAAGGCCTCGCTTCTCTTCCGGAGAGCCTTGAAGTCCACACGGAAGCGGCCCAAGAGTTAAGCGCAGGGGTCAGCCTGCGATGAGGAAGAAGCTTCAAGGTGACCAGCGTCGGGGGTGTCGACCTGACGCTCGCCGCCGATCGCCTCACCAAGAAGGATAGCTGGGGCCCCAGGGGCCTCAACCACGGGCGCCGCGGGCTGCGGCTCAGCACCTTCAGCCGCAACAGTACGAGCCTCAGGAGCTGCCCCCTCAGGAGTGCTGCCTGGCGCCGTCACCCTGGCAGGGACCCTCGACCTCCAACGGTCCGTGCCTCCCTGCTCCGCCACTCGAGGAAGGGCCGCCGTGGCCGACTGAAAGAGCAGCCACCACCACTGGGTTCTCGCGAGGCCCCCGGAGGCCAGCGAGGCGCAGCCCCATTAAATAAATGGCTGGGCATCCGATTCACAAAAGTCGCCCTGCTCGAGCAGAGGTACAGAAGGCCCCACCTTGCCGGATGTTGCCAGGAGTGGGGTCACCAGTCAAGATCAAGAGCACCGTCTCAGGTCCTCTTCCTGGAGCCTCATACGATCCTCACGCCCGCTGAAGGTCCACATCCGGCGGGAGTGACGCTGGAGAGGGGCAATGCGGCATAGCAAGAACTCCTTCACCACCTTGGGCGCCGTCACGCCGAGCGCCCTCAAGAACGCGAAGCGGCGCCAGACGAAAACAAGCCGGGGGCTCGTGAGCGTCTCCTGGCCCCAGCCAGAATTGGGGACAGCGGGCGACGATGGCTCCGACAGCAGGGGGCTGGGCATCCCTACATCCACGTACAACCATTGCTCACGGAACCCAGGCGCGCAAGCGGAGGAAGGCTGAAATCAATCCTCGAGGCCGCTGTCTGCAGTGCAAGCAATGAAGCTCACGCACCACGAGCATTGGGAGGGGTCAACGAGGCACGAGAGAAGAAGTGGCGCAGCAAGGCAATCAAGGAGGGATGCCCATCATTGCCTCGCAAACAAAGGCGAAGACGGCAAGAAGAGTGATCGATTCGGGACCCAAATGCATCATATGGATCTGGTAGTGGGAGAGCACAACGTTGAAGAAATCAGAAAAAGGGGGAACCAGTCCATACAGGCGTCGGCCAAAATACCGGACCTCAGTGATTATCCTGTCGATGGAGAAGTGAGACGCGGGCCAGGCCGTCGTCCTCCCGCACTCGTTGAAGATGGTGGCCAAAGCAGAGCTGACCTTGCCCAAGCCTTCTCGATTGAGTATGATCGACCGATCGACGGCAGGAGCCGCCGACGACAGCGAGCGAGGCGGAGGCATGGGTTTCTTCCCTCTTCCCTTCTTCGTCGGAGCCATGGCGACGGGGAGGGAGAAGGTTCGAGATTGGATTGGAAGCAGAAACTGGAGCTCGAGAGGAGGAAGAGCAGGGGGTGGTCGAGCAGCGGAAAGGGGAACGACCGCGTGCAACCACGGGTCCGCTTAGCAGGGCGCAAAATAAGGAGGCGTGGGGGAACAGTGCCGCCCACGTCCAATCAACCGCCACACGGCGCCCAAGGCTTCGCACTTGCCCCTTCGCTTCTCTGCTCAGCCAAGTCCGGGCGCGCCTTGGGCCCTGGGGCTACTGTCGGCGTTCTGGGAACGGGGGTCCCCAGACTTGCCTGTCTGCGGCCTGCAGTGTGGCTCGAGGGAAGGCCCAGCACGGCCCATCTTCATCAACACAAGCTCAAGACCCTCACGAGGGGCCAAGCCTGCTGGGCGGACGGACAGAAGCTTCCTCGAGCCGCGACCTCGTCAGTGGCCCGCGAGGAGGCGGAGAAGATCAAGGCGGGGTACCTCACGAGGTGCCCATGACGCAAGCCATGACGACCAAGGGCGCCAAGGCGGGTGCCGGCCAGCTGTGTCCTCCCTTTCCTCTTTGGTGCAAAGGGGCAAGCGCAGCGAGAGCATCAAGCAAAGGCATCCGCCTTGATTGCAACACGACCAAGACCGTCGCAGCGGCGGGAGGGAAGTCATTGTGGACCCCAAGCAAAGGCGTCACCACTGTGAGCCTTTGACAAAGCGAGGACCAACTTTAGTCAGGATAAGTTTACCAGATGTTCCCCTTCAAAATGGCCAATTGTTGGCGCCCTTCCCACTCAATATTTGGGGAGAGGCCCAGGGCCTTTTCCTATATATAGGACTGGCCACCCACAGGGTAAGGACACGTTGAGGTTGATCCTGAACCCGGGTAGAGGCATCTAGAAAGAGAGCGACTGAACTCCCCCTAGCAGTTCATCGCGCCAGCCAAGAACAGACCCTCGCGAGGCTGTTCTTCCTATTATTGTTCATCACCAACAGCCCAAGAGGCAATCCACCACACCACAAACTAGAGTAGGGTATTACACCACAATGGTGGCCCAAACTAGTATAAACCCTGTGTCTCTTGTGTTGTTCTTTTCATAGCTTAGATCCTAGCGAGGCGGCGAGGTGCAGGTAGGTAGAGGGCGAAATCTCCGCGCGCACCCCAGTGTTCGAACCTAGAGGGTCTGCCGGAACCTGAAATCCGACACTATGCGCATGCGTCGTGTAGCTCACGCTTCCTTCTCTACTAGTAGGTTTCCATTCAAAACAGGCTACCGTTTCTCGCCACTCCTCTCATCGGTTTCCCGCCTCTTCTCCCAGATATGCATGATGTAGATGTTCGTTTAATTCTTATAGTTCATCTCATCCAAAATCAATTAGTTTTGTAAAAAAAACTATTTTAAGATTCATGGAATTGTGCATTGTAAAGGTAAAAACAAAAAGTGACAATTCATTTAGAAAAAAAGGTTTGGGCAATTAAGATATGAAAGATTCTAGAGAACAAAGGAGAAGTGCTTGTGTTTTGAGGTTTGTGCATTATGCTTAAGTTCAAACATGGAGTCTTCTAGATTGTACATGTGGCAGAATCTGGTGGAATGTAGATGATATCCAATGGCCGATGAGTGCTCGGATTTGCCATCTACTGGGTCGGATTGGCTTCAACCAATGAGCAACTTTCATAGCTATTCGCGCACTATATATGTGTATAGATGTATAGATATATATAGATGTGTCCCATGCTAGACAAAATAAAGTTTGAGCGCATGCATGGGACCCCCCCCCCCCCCGCTACCGCCTCGAAGTTGGGAAACTGACATCATAGGTATTGAACCAGGCTTGGAGTCGGGTACGGTGTTCGGTTTGTAATGTACTTGGCGTGGCCCATCGAAGTTGTGCATTTGGGATTTAAACACATCATACACCATCGTACCCATAAATATTTTTGGGCCGCATGCAGTGTATACGGGGTCTTCGGATCGACCACGTCTCCCTTGTGCGGTTTTTTGTGACGACACTGATATTTGTGGGCTCCCTGAGTGTATATATATCATCCCTTTGACCGATAATGAGGGGTATGTGTTGGCCATGAATGGATTCCTCCTAGTTCATGTTAGGGCCGGTCACCATCAAATGTCGGTCAACCAAAGCTCGAGCCCATGCATTGTCAGGATTCCCTCCCAGATGCTCGGATTGCTAGGTTCGACCTACATCAATCCCTTCGTACGTATCTCGTCCTTAACTACATTGCCTTCATGGTTGTTGTCTGTATCGAGAGGTAGGCACCACATCAAAATTGTACATTATTCTATATTGAAAACACACATCACCCCTTCCCAACGTACATCATTTTGGGCCGCATGCAAGAGGTGCTGGTTTTGTGGTCCCTCTCGTGCGATGTTGATGATGGTTAAATCTATTGGCCCAAGCGGTTTATCGACAACAACAACTATCATTTGACCAAACGAAAGATTCATTGGTCCGTCTTATGGTAGGTCATGGCTACATGCATGTATGACCAAAGTATCGATCATTACGTGCATCCGCCCGGCCCGACACGAAGTGGGAGGTGGTGGGCCAAGCATCCTAGCTAGGTGCGACATTATGTCATTATATATATCCTAGCTAGGTGGTTGTTAGGGTGCTTTCGGGTTTCTTGAGGCAGGTGCCACCAAAATTATGCATTGTGTATTTAAAGTTTTAAACATACCGAATATTCGTACATATATTTGGCCACTTCCAGGTGGTTCTTGACTTCTGGCCCCTCTCATGGATCTTCAATGACGAGCCCAACCGTGGGCCCGCGGTGTCAAAGTTGTGCATTGGAATTTTGAACATCACATACCACCCTTTTCACTCATATATATTTGGGCCACATGCTGGTGTGGCTGTCTTTTGACACTCCCTAACATTATCTTTTGGTGCAAAGACTCTGATGATCCTCAGCGGACACGGGGTATAATATCTTAACCGTGTGCGATACAAGTGCGATGTGAATCACCACGACCGCACAAGCGCGAGAAAATTAAGGTGGAGGTACTGGCTCAACTGTGTGCAAAGCAAGTGCGCTAAAATCACCACGACCGCGCAAGCGCGAGCAAAGGGTGGAGGTACTGGCTCAACCGTGTGCGATGCAAGTCTTGTTGAAATCACCATGACGGCATAGCGCGAGCAAAGGGTGGAGGTACTGGCTCAACCGTGTGCGATGCAAGTGCACTGTAAAACCACCACCCGTGGAAGCTAAAGGCGGGTAAGTTTATTTAGAAATTAGGACTAACCGTGTGCGATAGACCAGCTAGCTAGAAATATAAAAAATAAACTACCCGCCTTGAGCGTTGCAAAAATCGGCGGATCCGCGCCACTTTTCCTTATTATCATACACGCATATTGTTATTGGACCGTGCGCGATCTAGGGCACTGCTGCCCCGCATCAATTCCTTTACCCAAATTTTAGTAGCCATCGTACATCAACCGTCGCCCACACTCCTCCAGCACCGACCTTATAGTAAAATTGCAGTAGCCGAGGCATTTGTACCGTCGCCCTCCCTCGTCCACCACCATCTCCACCCACCATTACTAAAAACTTTAGTAGCCGCGGCGTATCCTCAAACACCCCCTCCACAGGTCCCCCACCTGCCCCTCCCCCTTGAACCCTATCTACGCAGCCGCCCGTGGTGCCACCGCCAACCCCCGCCGGGTCTGCCCGTTCCTCCTAGCTTAGATGATAAAGTTTAGGTTATCCAGCGATTCCCATACTGTCGCCCCACTCCCTTGAGTTTTTAGATGAGGCCTGCGGTATCCCTCTGTCGGTGTCAAAACCGGCGGATCTCGGGTAGGGGGTCCCGAACTGTGCGTCTAGGCGGATGGTAACAGGAGACAAGGGACACGATATTTTTACTCAGGTTCGGGCCTCTCAATGGAGGTAAAACCCTACTCCTGGTTGATTAATATTGATGATATGGGTAGTACAAGAGTAGATCTACCACGAGATCAGAGAGGCTAAACCCTAGAAGCTAGCCTATGGTATGATTGTTTTATATATCTATTGACTAGCCTGGCCTCGATTTATATAATTCACCGCAGGCCTAGGATAACAAGAGTCCTAGCCGAATCACGCGGTGGGGGAGGAGTCCTTGTCTTGATCGCCAAGTCTTGCGGAATCTTCCTTGTATCTGGCGGTATCCGGACCAGCCCATGAGTATACAGCCATGGGGGTCCTCGGCCCAATTTAACAGATCGGGAGATGACGTGGTGAGTACCCCCTAGTCCAGGACACCGTCACCCTCCCCGCCAGATCCACATCCCCTGCTCCAGAATGCCGCAGCCTAAGCTCGACCACGTATCCCGGGGAGCCCGACGATCGTTCGGCCAAGAAGAGGTTTAGCATGGCCTCTCCGGCGGACGTTGGCGAGGTGGCCGCCGTTCGCCCCGACCTGTCGATCCTGGAGCAACACGTCGCCGTGGAAGACGGCGAAGATGTTCACTATGTTGCAATGCCGAAGGCTTCATGTCGTGAAGGCTGGCGTATTCAGATCTCGAAAGCTGGCTACGACATCAAGCTCGTCCACACCGACGGCTTCACGCAGCCATGTCACAGGTTAAGTGGTCCGTCCCCAACCGCTCTGGTTCAACCGCCGTCGATCTCTTCGACGTCCCTGCCACTGATCTCCTCCGCCGAGCGGTCAAGGATTTGCGAGCTTTATACACCATCGAGCCCATTTTATCACTTCTGAAGGACACGTTCTATGGCGGCGGCTTGGGATCCTCAATTGCCAAGTCAGATCTCATCGACCACGACCACGACTAGGAGGAGGGCACCCACGAAGGTTCTTCCAAGGTGAAACATCCCATCTGTGACATCAGAGAGCGCACCATGGGTCTGTGCTCTTCCAACTGGAAGGATCCTGTCCATGAAATGTGAGGCAATATTCGATCAGCAATATATTACCTTCTCTAGCTTGCCAACCCATACCCTTTGTTGTAGTAGCATTTGCCGTGCGGTGCTTTAACTGTGTCATGTTTAATTATTTCAGTTATGCAAAAATGTATTGTTCAATAGGTCTATGTGATGTTTAAGTATGAATTGTCCACTTTAGTTTCACGAATGGCTATATTTTGTTGTTTATAGTGACTAGATGCCTTGTTTATCTGTATATTTGGTTGTTAGGTTGGTTGGAGTGAGCATTTTTTTAGTTATCGAGCAGATGCCTTGTTTATCTGTATGTGGTTCTTAGTTTGGTTGCAGTGAGTATTTGTCCGGTTAACAAGCTGCATGCCTTGTTTATCTGTATTTGGTTGTTAGGTTGCTTTTTTAGCATTTGTCTAGTTATCAGCGAGATGCCTTGTTTATCTGTATTTGGTTGTTAGGTTTCTTTTTTAGCATTTCTCCGGTTATCAAGCGGATGCTTTGTTTATCTCATGTCTGCTTGTTAGGTTGGCTGCAGTGAGCATTTATCCGGTTTTCAAGCATATGCCCTGTTTATCTGTATTTGCTTGTTAGGTTGGTTGCAGTGAGACTCTGTCCAGTTTTCAATGGCTATATTTGGTTGTTATACTGGTCATTTATGCCTTGTTTATTTCAGTCATTCACAATGTGTGGTTCATTATGTGCAAGTCGAAACTGTGCCGCTCGACTACATCAATACCAGTTTGAACGGCTATATTTGGTTCTAGTTATTCCTGGTGTAGTAAACACATGCCCTTTATTTCAGTTTTACACATTTATCCGATTGTGATGTTTAAGCATTAGCTACGTTCTATTCATTTTCAACAATACCAGTTTGAATTGCAATATTTGATGGTATTAAGCTTCTTTGTCGGTAACATTGCCTTCCATTTTATATCTGCTTTAACAGCATGCTGAACCAACACATTCAAGCTATCATTTGGAGATGATGTTGCTTACCTTTGCTATATTTGTTTGATGTTAAAATTGTTGTACTTATCATGCCTTTCCACTACTTATGCAGGACAACAACGGGAGTGGACACCATTTTCCGCCGAGGTTAGCTTCATCCCTCGGCTTGTACTCCCCCCGTTGTTCCATAATGTAGTGCATATAGATACATGCCTAGACACTAGTTAGCTTCAAATATTGACTTGTTGCTTGTAGGTACATACGCCCTTGGCAAGGATCCATGCATCGACCCTTTTTTGCGCATGCGCAATGAGATATTGATGAACAAGCATCAAGTGAGGAAACTGATAAGGATTATTAGCAAAAAGATACGAATGGTGGCAAGCAAATTATTTGTGTATGCTCTATCCAACACAACAGTGAGCTGTAGGATGGTAACTACAAACTCTGCACCTTCTCTTTTTACTGCCCATAATGAGTTGTTAGACAACAATGTCTGAATCTTTTTCGTTCCCGGTGGTTCCTGAAGCAGTTCACTCAAGATTACCTCGCAAAGTACATGATTAGTGGACACGCAATGAAGGTTAAAGTATTTCATCCAGACTAGAATGAGCTTCGAGAAGTCCTAATGAAGACAGTGAAGGATGGATGGGCAGCCATCACAAGGGGTTGACCTAGAGTCGTATGCCGCCTTTACGCATGGAGGAGGGCACAATATGGGCATTCCGCTTCACCTTCTCCGAGAACTAGAATGTCTTTTCGCCTCTCTCTTCTGATCTTTAGTACAACTGTGGTTCATCATTCTTTACTTGGTGCTTCATGGTTCTTCAAGATATGTACCTATATTTGTAATAAACATGGTTGGATATGAAATAAGTGATTGCCTACTTTCAAATTCATAACATGTGATTTTTAAATTAGGGATTAATTGGATTAATTATGGATTAAATAGGGATTACACTACACACGGTTTGCGAAAGCGAAAGCGTCTGCGATATCGTGGAGATCGAAGCGTTTCTAGGATCCACTACGTGTGCGATCAATCTCCACTGCACACACGACTTTCTCTTGAAAACTGTTTGCATTAGGCCACCTTGCGCAAACGTTTATCACACAAAAAGTGTGTGTGATGGACAGCCTTTGCCACACAGTTTGTTTCTACGCATCATGTGTGATGCATTCAATAACGCAAACGATAAAATTATTAATATCGTGTGCAATGGCAATGCTATCACAAACGATTTAAAGGGAAAAATTGTGTGTGATGTAACTGTGAAAGGAAACGTTTTCCTTGGAGCGACTGTGTGGGATGTGCATACGAACGGAAACATTTAGCGCGGACTGACTGTGTGGGATGTACTTGCGACCAGAAACAATTTCGTCGTATGATTGTATTTTCTTATCTGTACTGTACGTATTTCCGTATTTGAGCGCTCACCGGTCGCACACGACCTCATTTTGCCGAACGTGTGTGCTAGGAGGGCATATCCCCGACGGTTTCTGGGTCATGTCGGAAGGACCCTCCCCCTATCGGCCACACTCACTTGGAGACGATTCCAGATGCCATCACGGAAAGGGGTTTTAAACCGTTTGTTTAGGACTGACGCGCACCATTGAACCCCTTTATCACGTTGGTTGCAAGGTTCTTGATTGTTTGTGCAGGTACTACGCGATTGCGTGTAGTCTCCTACTGGATTGATACCTTGGTTCTCAAAAACTGAGGGAAATACTTACGCTACTTTGCTGCATCGTCCTTTCCTCTTCAAGGGAAAACTAACGCATGCTCAAGAGGTAGAAAGAAGGATTTCTGACGTCGTTGCCGGGGAGATATACGCACAAGTCAAGACTTACCAAGTACCCATCACAAACTCTTATCCCTCGCATTACATTATTTGCCATTTGCCTCTCATTTTCCTCTCCCCCACTTCACCTTTGCCATTTTATTCGCCTTTTCTCCGTTCGTCTCTTTTTTCTTCTTGTTTGTCCGTGTGTTAGATCGTTTGTTTTGCCGTTATGGCTAGTCCTTCTATCATTGTTAGTACTCCCGATCATGAAGTTCTTAAATTTAAACAAAGGGAGGGAGAAAATCTAAAAGATGCTTGGTACAAAATTTGCAATGCTCAGAATAGATCCACTAGGAAGCAATCTACTTCCGTTCTTCTTTGCAATTTTTATGTAGGCATCACGCCTTGGAACGGATATATTCTTGACACCATCACCGGAGGGAATTTCTTGGGTAGCCATACTTTCGATTCTTATGACGCTATGATAGACCTGTTACATTTTTGATGATTCTGTTTTTGTCCTGTTGATTTCTTATATTGATGAATCGATGGCTAGTATTGGGGGTATGAACCATAGAGAAGTTGGAATACAGTAGGTTTAACACCAATATAAATAAATAATGATTTCATTACAGTACCTTAAAGTGGTGGTTTGTTTTCTTACACTAGCAGACTCATGAGATTTTCTGTTGAGTTTTGTGTTGTGAAGTTTTCATGTTTTTGTGTAAATATTTGATGGATTTTGGAATAAGGAGTGGCAAGAGCCTAAGCTTGGGGATGCCCAAGGCACCCCAAGGTAAAATACAAGGACAACCAAAGCCTAAGCTTGGGGATGCCCGGAAGGCATCCCCTCTTTAAATCTTCGCTTCTATCGGTAACTTTACTCGATGCTATATTTTTATTCACCACATGATATGTGTTTTGCTTGGAGCGTCTTGTATGTTTTGAGTCTTTGCTTTTTAGTTTACCACAATCATCCTTGCTGTACACACCTTTTGGAGAGACACACATGAATCGGAATTTATTAGAATAATCTATGTGCTTCACTTATATCTTTTGGGCTAGATAATTTTGCTCTAGTGCTTCACTTATACCTTTTTAGAGCACGGTGGTGGTTTTATTTTGTAGAAATTATTGATCGCTCATGCTTCACTTATATTATTTTGAGAGTCTTTTAGAACAGCATGGTAATTTTCTTTGGCTATAAAATTAGTCCTAATATGATAGGCATCCAAGATTGGAATAATAAAAACTTTCATATAGAGTGCATTAAATACCAGGATAAATTTGATACTTGATAGTTGTTTTGAGATATAAAGGTGGTAATGTTAGAGTCATGCTAGTTGGGTAATTGTGAAATTGAGAAATACTTGTCTTTGAGGTTGGCAAGTCCGTAGCATGCACATATGGTAAACGTTGTGTGACAAATTTGAAGCATGGGGTGTTCTTTGATTGCTTTCCTTATGAGTGGCGGTCGGGGACGGCGATGGTATTTTCCTACCAATCTATCCCCTAGGGGCATGCGTAGTAGTACTTTGCTTCGAGGGCTAATAAACTTGTGCAATAAGTATATGAGTTATTTATGACTAATGTGAGTCCATGGATTATACACACTCTTACCTTTTCGCAATTTGCTAGCCTCTATGGTACCGTGCATTGCCCTTTCTCACCTTGAGAGTTGGTGCAAACTTCGCGGGTGCATCCAAACCCCGTGATATGATACACTCTATCACACATAAGCCTCCATATATCTTCCTCAAAACAGCCACCATACCTACCTATTATGGCATATCCATAGCCATTCCGAGATATTATTGCCATGCAACTTTCCACCGTTCCGTTTATTATGACACGCTCCATCATTGTCATATTACTTTGCATGATCATGTAGTTGACATCGTATTTGTGGCAAAGCCACCTACATAATTATTTCATACATGTTACTCTTGATTCATTGCATATCCTGGTACACCGCCGGACGCATTCACATCGAGTCATATTTTGTTCTAAGTATCAAGTTGTAATTCTTGAGTTGTAAGTAAATAGAAGTGTGATGATTTTCATTATTAGAGCATTGTCCCATGTGAGGAAAGGATGATGGAGACGATGATTCCCCCACAAGTCGGGATGATAAAAAAATGAGAGAAAAAGAGAGAAGGGACAATGTTACTATCCTTTTTCCACACTTGTGCTTCAAAATAGCACCATGATCTTTATGATAGAGAGTTTTTTACTTTGTCACTTCCATATACTAGTGGGAATTTTTTACTATAGAACTTCGCTTGTATATTCCAATGATGGGCTTCCTCAAAATGCCCTAGGTCTTCGTGAGCAAGCAAGTTGCATGCACACCCACTTAGTTTCTTTTTTATGAGCTTTCATACATCTATAGCTCTAGTGCATCCGTTGCATGGCAATCTCTACTCCTCGCATTGACATCAATTGATGGGCATCTCCATAGCCCATTGAATAGCCGCATCAATGTGAGACTTTCTCCTTTTTTTGTCTTCTCACATAACCCCTATCATCATACTCTATTCCACCCATAGTGCTATGTCCATGGCTTGCGCTCATGTATTGCGTGAGGGTTGAAAAGGCTGAAGCGCGTTAAAAAGTATGAACCAATTGCTCGGCTTGTCATCGGGGTTGTGCATGATGGGAGCACTTTCTGTGACAAAAATGAAGCATGGCCAAACTATATGATTTTGTAGGGATAAGCTTTCTTTGGCTATGTTATTTTGATAAGGCATAATTGCTTGGTTAGCATGCTTGAAGTATTACTATTTTTATGTCAATAATATAACTTTGTCTAGAATCTTTTGGATCTAAACATTCATGCCACAATAAAGAGAATTACGTTGAAAATTATGTTAGGTAGCATTCCACATCAAAAATTCTGTTTTTATCATTTACCTACTCGAGGACGAGCATGAATTAATCTTGGGGATGCTTGATACGTCTCCAACGTATCTATAATTTTTTATTCTTCCATGCTATTATATTATCTGTTCTGGATGTTTAATGGGCTTTAATATGATTTTTATATTATTTTTGGGACTAACCTATTAACCGAAGGCCAAGTGCAAATTGCTGTTTTTTTCCTATTTCAGTGTTTCGCAGAAAAGGAATATCAAACGGAATCCAAACGGAATGAAACCTTCGCGAGGATCGTTTTTGGAACAAAAGCGCAATCCAGGAGACTTGGCGTGGAAGTCAAGGAAGCAGCGAGGAAGCCACGAGGCAGGAGGGCGCGCCCCCACCCTCATGGGCCCCTCGCAGCTCCACCGACCTACTTCTTTCGCCTATATATACTCTTATACCCTGAAAACATCCAGGGGATCCACGAAACACTTTTTCCACCGCCGCAACCTTCTGTACCCGTGAGATCCCATCTTGGGGCCTTTTCTGGCGCTCCGCCGGAGGGGGAATCGATCACGGAGGGCTTCTACATCAACACCATAGCCTCTCCGATGATGTGTGAGTAGTTTATCATAGACCTTCGGGGCCATAGTTATTAGGTAGATGGCTTCTTCTCTCTCTCTGGATCTCAATACAAAGTTCTCCTCGATCTTCTTGGAGATCTATTCGATATAACTCTTTTTCGGTGTGTTTGCCGAGATCCGATGAATTGTGGGTTTATGAACTTGATTATCTATGAACAATATTTGATTCTTCTCTGAATTCTTATATGCATGATTTGATATCTTTGCAAGTCTCTTCGAATTATTGGTTTAGTTTGGCCTACTAGATTGATCTTTCTTGCAATGGGAGAAGTGCTTAGCTTTGGGTTCAATCTTGCGGTGCTCGATCCTAGTGACAGAAAGGGAAACGACACGTATTGTATTGTTGCCATCGAGGATAAAAAGATGGGGTTTATATCGTATTTCTTGAGTTTATCCCTCTACATCATGTCATCTTGCCTAATGTGTTACTCTGTTCTTATGAACTTAATACTCTAGATGCATGCTGGATAGCGGTCGATGTGTGGAGTAATAGTAGTAGATGCAGAATCGTTTCGGTCTACTTGACACGGACGTGATGCTTATATTCATGATCATTGCCTTATGTATCATCATAACTATGCGCTTTTCTATCAATTGCTCGGCAGTAATTTGTTCACCCATCGTAATATATGCTATCTTGGGAGAAGCCACTTGTGAAACCTATGGCCCTATATTAGTTTCCCGTCAACTAGCTATTTCTATCGCCGTTTATTTTGCAATCTTTATTTTCCAATCTATACAACAAAAATACCAAAAATATTTATCTTATTATCTTTATCAGATCTCACTTTTTCAAGTGGCCGTGAAGGGATTGACAAGCCCTTTATCACGTTGGTTGCAAGGTTCTTGATTGTTTGTGCAGGTACTAGGCGATTTGCATGTAGTCTCCTACCGGATTGATACCTTGGTTTTCAAAACTGAGGGAAATACTTACGCAACTTTGCTGCATCACCCTTTCCTCTTCAAGGGAAAACCAATGCATGCTCAACAGGTAGCAGTGTCCGGCGTGGTGGTCGCGCCGAGGTCTTTTGGTGGTAGTGATGCGGATGGCAGCAGCAACCCACGACGCGCGAAGAACGGGGATGACCATTCCGACTAGTCGTGTTTGCCGGTGACTCCGTGCCTCCCATCTGGTCCTCTGGCAGCGTCACCATCCATGCTCGCCCTCCGGTTTCTTCCTCCTTGCTGGGGAGAGGTGTCGTCCTGATCTTGGGGAGGTGCCGAATCCCAGCTGTGCCCGCCTCCGGCTCCTTTGACCTTTTTCTGCAGGGGATGGACAGGGGCAAAGGCGTAATGGGGCACTTATCTTTTTTCAATCTTAAACTTGTAGGCAATCACCAAATTTTAATTCAAATAATGTAATCTCTCAAGTCCATCTTTGTGTTCTTGTAATGCTTCTACTTTAGCATATGAATGAAAAAGATGAACCTTGTCGAGAACCCGTGCATGTATACATCCATGCAGAGGCAAAGTGCCTCTTTAATAAAAATAAATGAATTTTGCCTGGCAAGATATCCTGCCGGCACCCTGTTTGTCTGCCAAAGAGCTCCGCCTGCCGGGGAACAGACAGAGGGGCCAACCCCCCGCCAACTCCTTTTTACCGAAGATTACTACGACCATCCTGACCGAAGCAGCGTTCGGGTCATGGATGGGAGCACCTAAGTTTCAAAAGGAGAGGCGAGGTTTTCTCATGCAAAGTTATAGCTTTATAGAACACTAATGGACAAGAGGTAAACTTATCTGTTTGGCTTTGCCGGGGATCACTGTGTCATGCAATCTTCTCATCCTTTGTCAAAGTCAAGTTCACGGTAGGAACCTGCAACTCCATGTAGGTGAGAATAAATGTAGGATGCAATCCTATCTATATGCACATGCAAATGCTCATGAAATGCATATGCAGTGATCTGGGTGTGCTCGTGCATGCATGCAATCTTAGTTGGGGCCCCCCTACAGCGCTTCTTTATTTTCTCTTGCACGGGGTCATCGCCCCGGCTTTGTACAAGGGGTTACATGCAGCTGAGGCAAGGCCTGTACAAAAGGGTGGCTGCCGGGCAGTGCCCGGCAGCCTCGCGCCTTACGGGTAGTACTTACGGAGATGCTCAATATTCCATGAGTTTTGCAGATGAGTGCCATCTCCGGTCTCCAGACAGACTGTGCCGGGTCTGGTGACTCATACCACCCGGTAAGGGCCTTCCCACTTTGGTGATAGCTTGTTTGTACCCTTGGCGGACTGAACGCGCCTGAGGACAAGGTCATCTTCCTCAAAACACCAGGCATGAACCCTGCGGCTGTGATAGCGGCCAGGCTTGTCAGTAGCATGCAAAGACGCCAGTAGCAAGCCCGGAGATGGTTCTCCTCGAGTAGCACAACGTCGTCACGTCGGTGCTAATATTGTGCTACTTCATCATAGGCAAGCACTCGAGGGGACCCGTAAATGAGTTCCGTGGGGATAACTGCTTCTGCCCCGTAGACCAGGGAGAAGGGAGTCTGCCCGGTAGCTCGGTTAGGTGTCATTCTGAGGGACCAGAGAACTACCGACAGCTCCTCGATCCACCGCCTGCCATGCTTCTGCAGCGTATCGAAAGTTCTTGTCTTGAGTCGATGAAGCATTTCAGCCTTTGCCCTCTCAGCTTGTCCATTGCTCCGGGTGTGTGCCACAGAAGCGAATGAGATCTTGCATCCGAGGGCATGAACGTATTGCATGAAGGCGTGGCTCGTGAACTGGGTGTCATTGTCAATGATGATCCTTACCGGAACTCCAAAATGACGCACCAATTCTTTGAAGAATTTGATAGCTGACTGAGCAGTCACATTTATCACGGTAGTCACTTCCGGCCACTTTGTAAACTTGTCGATGGCAACGAACAAGAATTCAAAGCCCCCGATCGCTCAGGGAAGGGGCCGAGGATATCGAGCCCCCAGACCGAAAATGGCCATGATAGAGGGATTGTCTGAAGGGCTTGGGCAGGCAGGTGTTTTCTCTTGGAATGGGCAGCAGGCTTCACATGTCGTAAATCGAGCTCAACTGCATCTTGGAGGCTGTGGGCCAATAGAATTCTTGTTGGAATGCTTTCTCGACTAATTCCCTTGATCCAATGTGTGAGCCGCACATTCCTCTGTGAATCTCAGCCAGCAGTTCCTTTCCATCCTCCTGGCAGACACACTTAATTTACACACCATTGGGCCTTCTTACATGCAGTGTCTTCGACAAATCGATACATACCTGCCCTCCTGCTACTTTCTCAGCTTCATCTTGGTCGCCGGGAAGGTCTCCGGTTTGGAGGAAGCGGACGATGTGCCTTGCCCAAGTTGGAGCCTGGGGCTCGGCAACGAGGACTAACGGCACCTCCTCTGTTGCGGGAGCACCAGCCTCGTTTGCGGGGTCCATAGGCCCGGCTAGAGTGGGTGGTCCAAGCAGGCTGTGAGGAGTTGTTTTCGGCAGGTCTCTGCCGGGGGCGGATGGCTCGACCGGGAGAGGCTTACCATAGTCCAACTTTCTCCTTTTTCGGGCCATTGCGGCTCGTGATACGGAGGGTGAGAGAGATGGAGAACAAAAGTTCCTGGTTCCACAGGAAGCTTCTGCGCATCACACTTTGACAGGTGATCAGCTATGCTGTTTTCCGCAAGAGGTATGTGCTCTGTTTGCAACCCATCAAAGTGCTCCAACAATCTCCTCACTTCCTTGACGTATGCTTCCATCAATGGACTTTGATAATCTTTGTTGACTTGTCTCACCACAAGTTGTGAATCTCCTCGAATAATCAACTTCTTAATTCCCAATTCTGCTGCAATCCTGAGCCCGACAAGGAGCCCTTCATACTCAGCTGTATTGCTGGTGGCTTCTTCCTGGGAAAAGTGCATTTGGACGACGTAATTCAAGTGCTCCCCGGAAGGGGCAACAAGAAGCATGCCAGCCCCTGCACCTTGTAGGGAAAAAGCACCATCGAAATACAAAATCCATTCTTGGGGTGATTCCTTGCCGGGGAGAGTTGTTTCTGTCACTTCCTCATCAGGGGTTGGCATCCATTCTGCAATACACTCTGCTAGTGGCCTGCTTTGAATAGTTGACGTGCTCTCAAACTTCAAATCAAAGTTGGATAACTCCAAAGCCCACTCCACTATTCTGCCGGTGTCCTCAGGGTTTCGGAGTATCCTTTGCAACGGAAAACGAGCGACAACCGTGATCTCATGGGCTTGGAAGTAGTGGCGCAGTTTCCTTAAGGCCATGATGAGGCCAAAGATCAACTTTTGCACGCCAGAGTACCTCGATCTAGCCCCTTGCAACAAGGAGCTAACGAAGTACACTGGGTGCTGCACAACTTTCTTCCTTGCCGCATCCTTGGGGTTCCTCTCGTTGCCGTGCTCACTGCTGTTCTGACTCTGCCGCGACCTGGCCACTTTCTGCCTCATCCACCTCTCGATGTGCTACTAAGGCCGCACTGACCACTTGGTTGGTTGCCGCCAAGTAAAGCAACAACGACTCTTGGGGTTTGGGTGCAACCAAGGTTGGCACAGACGATAGGTAGGCCTTCAATTCTTGCAGAGCTGCTTCTGCTTTCGGGGTCCACTTCACGGCCCCTGCTTTCTTCAAAATCTTGAAGAACGGCAGGGCACGCTCAGCAGACATGGAAATGAATCTGCTTAGCGCGGCAATGCATCCCGTCAGG
Organism: Aegilops bicornis; assembly: GCA_021605145.1. Taxonomy (NCBI): domain Eukaryota; kingdom Viridiplantae; phylum Streptophyta; class Magnoliopsida; order Poales; family Poaceae; genus Aegilops; species Aegilops bicornis. The sequence goes on along the minus strand of CM038670.1, from coordinate 572,010,821 downwards.
CGCCTTACATCCTTAACTGTCCTTGGCGCTTGGATCTGCTCAATGGCCTTGATCTTGTCGGGGTTGGCTTGAATCCCCTGATGGGATACGAAGAATCCAAGTAGCTTGCCGGAGGGAACACCGAATACACACTTCTCTGGATTAAGCTTCTAGTTAATCTTGCGCAGATTAGCAAATGTCTCTTCCAAATCCTGGATAAGGGTGGTCTTATCCTTGGTTTTGACCATGATGTCATCCATATAGGCTTCTATATCTTTGTGTAACCGTGGCTCAAAACCAATCTGAATTGCCCTTGAAAAAGTGGAGCCGACACTCTTTAATCCGAAAGGCATGCGGACAAAGCAGTACATACCACATGGAGTGGTGAACGATGTCTTCTCCTCATATTCTTTGGACATAAAGATCTGGTGATATCCGGCGTATACATCCAGAAAGTAGAGCAAATCACAGCCTGAAGTGGAATCCATAATCTGGTCGATGCGCGGCAAGGGAAATGGGTCCTTCGGGCAAGCCTTGTTGAGATCTGTGAAATCAATGTAGAGCCTACTTTTCCCATTCACCTTCTGGACCACCACTGGGTTTGCCAACCACGTAGGGTGCAGTACTCCTCTGACCAAACAAGCTACCTCTAGCTTCTTGATTTCCTCGGCAATGAACTGCTGCCGCTCCAAGGCCTGTGAGGGAGTCCCGGATTAGGGGTGTCCGGATGGCCGGACTATAACCTTTGGCCGGACTCTTGGACTATGAAGATACAAGATTGAAGACTTCGTCCCGTGTCCGGATGGGACTTTCCTTGGCGTGGAAGGCAAGCTTGGCGAGACGGATATGTAGATCTCCTCCCATTGTAACCGACTCTGTGTAACCCTAGCCCTCTCCGGTGTCAATATAAACCGGAGGGTTTTAGTCCGTGAGGGCGAACAACAATCATACCATAGGCTAGCTTCTAGGGTTTAGCCTCTCTCGATCTCGGGGTGGTAGATCTACTCTTGTACTACCCATATCATCAATATTAATCAAGCAGAGTAGGGTTTTACCTCCATCGAGAGGGCTCGAACCTGGGTAAAAACATCGTGTCCCTTGTCTCCTGTTACCATCCACCTAGACGCACAGTTCGGGACCCCCTACCCGAGATTCGCCGGTTTTGACACCGACAGCCTGCTTCCGGACTTTCTGCTTGACAGGTCGGGCGTGTGGGCAGACAGCAAGGTGGTGCTCGATTACCTCCCTGGGAACACTGTAGGATTATGGGTTCCGGCAAAACCCTTGAGGTTCGAACATTGGGGTGCACACGAAGATCGCTCTCCCCCTAGCTCACACTCTCGCAACAATCTCAAGGCCAAGCACGCCGAACCAAAAGAACAATGGACACAAGAGTTTATACTGGTTCGGGCCACCGATGTGGTGTAATACCCTACTCAAGTGTGGTGTGGTGGATTGCCTTGTAGGCTGAGGATGAACAAGTACAAGGGAAGAACAGCCTCCTGAGGAGGGGTGTTCTTGAGCTCGAGGAGCTTGTGAGTTGGCCTTGGCGGAATGAGTCCAATCCAAGATCCGGTCCTCCCCATGGTGGTGGCTAGTCCTATTTATAGAGGCCCCGGTCCTCTGCCCAAATATCAGGCGGGAAGGGATCCCACATCGGCCAATTTGAAGGGGGACAGCTAGTACAAGCTATCCTGACAAAAGGTGGTCTTCGCCTGCCAAAGGCTCTGGTGGTGACACCGTCGTGGGCTCCGCGATGATCTCCGTCCTGCCGTCATGCTGGTTTTGGTCTTGTTGCACCGATATGGAAACCTTTGCCTGATGCCTCGGGACTCCTCGCCTGCGCCTGCCCCTTTAGCACCAAAGAGGAAACCAGTACTCTGTGCCCGCCTGGCGCCCGCCTGGCCTTGGTCGTCATGGCTCACGTCACGGGAACCTCATGAGGTGCCCTTCGCCTTGATCTCTCTGCTCCTCGCGAGTCAGCCTAGTGAGGCTGCCCCTAAGGAGGTCTTGTGTCGTCTGCCTCGCGAGGGTCTTGTGCATTTGCTGATGAAGATGGGTCGTACCAGGCCGTTAGAGGAGCCACGCCCTGGGCCGCAGGCAGGCAAGTCTGTGTACCCCCGTTCCCAGGACACCGACAGTAGCCCCCAGGCCCAAGGCGCGCTCGGACTTGGCTTCAAGGCAAAGCCAAAGGTCAAGTGCCGAGCGCCGCGGGCCCCAACCGCCTGCGGCCTTGATTGACGCGTGGCGATTGACGAGACGTGGGCACCTCCGCTTCCCACGCTGCCTCGGCAACTGCCCATCTTGATGATTCCCTGGTGCATGCAGAAAAGCCATCATTACCTGCGATCGTGGGGGTCGCCGGTTGGCCTTCTCCTGGCTATAAATGGGAAGGGGGCGGTGTCGGTGTCAAAACCGGCGGATCTCGGGTAGGGGGTCCCGAACTGTGCGTCTAGAATCGATGGTAACAGGAGACAGGGGACACGATGTTTACCCGTGTTGGGCCCTCTCTATGGAGGTAATACTCTACTTCTGCTGATTGATCTTGATGAATACGAAAGTGTTACAAGAGTTTATCTACCACGAGATTGTAATGGCTAAACCCTAGAAGTCTAGCCTATGAGTATATGGTCATGAATCTACCCTATCCGGACTATGCTCTCCGGTTTATATCGACACCGGAGAATTCTAGGGTTACATGAGGTCAGTTACATAAGAGGGAATCTTCATAATCAATCGCCAAGCTTGCCTTCCACGCCAAGTAGAGTCCAATCCGGACACGGGTATAGTCTTTGGTCTTCGTGTCTTCATAGCCCATCAGTCCGGCCCAATGAGTAACAGGCCGGACGCCGAGACCCCTTAGTCCAGACTCCTCGGTAGCCCTGAACACTGGCTTCAATGACGAGGAGTCCGGCGCGCAAATTGTCTTCGGCATTGCAAGGTGGGTTCCCCTTCTTCCGAACTCCAAGATAGTCTTCGGATGTGATGATTGTATCCAAACTCGCAACGCATTCTACACACAACCACAGAGAGAATATAATATTTGCACGAGTCCAATCTGCTGACAGTTTTTATGACGCTACGCCTGTCCGGTTATAATTTTGAACCGTTTTCATCTGCCACCCCACGTTGTGAGACGCGGTTGCTATTGGCACGTCTTGTCGAAGCAAAGATCGCCCCTTATTGTGGGATTCTCATCAATGTGGGCATGGGTAACCCAACTGCGCCATTTGCACGGCCATTGGGAACAGGCGAGTTTAAGGCGAGTGGGAAGGCGCTTGACATTCGCAGCCTCTATAAAAGGGGGTAAGGTTTCCCTTCTTTCACCCACGCCCTTTCTCTTCCTCGGCCCTTCCGTCCTTGAGCTCCAACGCCCAAGCTTCAGTTTTTTCCCTCACTCAAGAAAGTACTTCGAGGATGTCCGAATCCGGAGCTGGGGGTAAGTGGATGGCCTCTTCTGTCAAGAAGAAGGATATCAAGGAGCTCTAGGAGGCCGGATATCTGGCCAAAGAGATCGCCCATCGACTCGTAGCCAAGGGACAGATTGTCCCTACTCCCGTGCCCCACGAGAGGGTTGTGTTTCTTACGCACTTCGTCTGCGGGCTTGGGTTCCCTCTTCACCCATTCGTCCGCGGGTTGATGTTTTACTACGGGCTGGATTTTCACGACCTAGACCCCAACTTCATCGTCAATATTTCGGCGTTTATCATCGTTTGTGAGGCTTTTCTCCGCATCCTGCCTCACTTCGGCATGTGGTTGAAGACCTTCAATGTGAGGCCGAAGGTAGTGCGCGGTCAACAAGCAGAGTGTGGAGGCGCCATGGTAGGCAAGATGCCCAACGTCACCTGGCCCGAAGGCTCGTTCGCGGAGACGATGAAGGGATGGCAATCAGGGTGGTTTTATATCACCGAGCCGCGCGACGCCAACTGGGTGGCGGCCCCGATTCGATCTGGATTCCCGGATCGCGCTCACTTCTTGGCAAGAAGCGGGGCCGAACACAGGGTGCCTTGGCCGGTAGACAGGCTCCAGGACATGCATCCAGGACATGATAGAGAATAAGATCAAGCTTGTCACTGTAGTACAGGTTATCCTTGTTCGTCGGGTCCTTCCGTGCCAGCGCCGAACTTATAGTTTGTGGGAGTTCGAGCCGGCCAAGCACGAGGCCGCTCTTGGAGCTCTTGACTGCATACGAAGAAATCTGGAAGGGGCTCTTCAAGGCCGGCGAGACGCCACCGCCTACGACCGAAGACCGCGGGCTTAGCTTAAAGCGTCAGCCCAATCCGGTCAGTTTCTTTAATGTTTTCAAGGAGTACCCCCTACTAGCATATTTTGAGGGAAAACTTAAGCTTCCTTTCTCCAATTTCAGGCCTGGATTAAGTTGGCCGAGAAGATCAACTGTCCTGCTCCGCTACCCGAGGACCAGGTATTTCCATTATTGGAGAAGATGCAGTTCCCCGCACCTTACGAGGTGCCGGAGAAGACAGCTAAGAAGGCGGCCCAATGGGCCAAGAAGAACCTTCATCGGAGAAGCACTCCGGATGAGACGTCCAAAAGTGAGACTTCCTCTTTGTCAACTGACAACAGCAATGAAGAGGAAGAAGAAAAAGACTCCCCACCTGAAGCGGGGAGGAAGAAGAGAGCAGCCCCCACAAGCCCAGAGGCGGAAGCGCCTAAAAGCATTAAAGGCTCGCTCATGGATAACTCAGTATGGGACGTCGATAGCAGTCCGGAACGACCTCGCCGGACCAAGCCTCGGGCCACTTCGTAAGACCAGAATTCGCAAAAGTCTGGCCTTCCTGGTATGTAATATTGACATATGGTAAACTTTTGTCATTGCAGCCCGGTAGCCTTGTGTGACTCCCGCGATACTCGACGGAGGATTCACTTTGAACCTGAAGGAGATGGCTAGCATATCTCCGCCACCTGCTCATTCCGTCTCACCCAGGGGTGATGACGAGGTGGTGTCCAAAAAGGCCTTCCCGGGCCAGGGGAGGTTCCGGAGATCATCGAGGTGACGCCTCAGGACGACTCCTCGCACGCCGGACACATGGGGGAAAAAGCCCCCATGGAGGCTAGTGAAGGGGTCCGAGTTCCCTTCGGACCTCAGCCGGATACCATCCCGGAAATCTATACGGCCCCGGGGTTCAACGAACGGCATTCCCCCCAAGGAGGGAGCGTGCTTGTTCCACCGGTGACCTCTGTCCAACCAGAGGCACCGGATACTCTGCTGCAGGCACTGCGAGGTGCCTCTATCGTGGATGAACATCGTGTCCTCATGGACACGGTAGTAGAGAAGGTTCAGTTTGCTAAAAGCGGACTGACTAAAGCCTGCACTAGCCTTTTAGGAGGCTTTGGGGTAAGTAATGTGATTATAAGAAAAGTATCACAGTATAGACAATAGCCCCTGATACTCTGTTTGGTGTTCGGTAAGAAAAGCCTGACAAAGGATCAAAAAATCGCAGGAGTCTAACATGAGTTGTCTATGTGAATAAGCAGGTATCACTGGAGGCTGCCACTGCTCATGCCGCGGAGGTCTCCGGACTGAAGCAGAAATTGGAGTGGGTCGAGGAGGAGCTCGGCCGTGTGAAGAAGCAGTTGGAAGATAGCCAAGGTATGCAGTAACCCATGGGTACATTTAAAAAAAATGAATGGTCCGACCGGACTGAAAGTGTCATAAACTTTATTAGGGGCCACAACCAAGGTGGCAACCCTTAAGAAGGCGCTAGCCAAGGCTGAGGACAAAGCGGCCAAGGAACGGACTTTGCGCGAGAAGCAGGAGGTCCGGGTTGGCGAGGCGCAGCAATAGCTCTAGGGCGCGATAGAGAAATTTGAGTCCCTGGAGCGTGATTTTAAGTCGCAGGAGTCTGAATTGGCGAAGGCTCGCCAGAGCACGCAGGATGCACGAGCCGAGTCCCAGAGCGCCCTCCAAGAGATTCAAGTAGCCCAAAAAATTGTGGCGGGTTAGTCTATCACCATGCCGAGAAAATATGTAGAGAAAATGTCCCTTGTACTTGTCCTGAATTTTGGTTTTCCAGGGGCATTTGTAGGTCTGCCGCACAGTGTGTCGGACGCTGTCGAGCATTATAGAACCGAAGAAGGTATGTCAACGGAGAAGCTATTCTGGTCCCAATATCTGGGATCCGAAGATCCGGTGACTTTCAGCGACCAGCTAAAGCAGTTGGTCGAGCTGCATAGGTTGGCCGAACAGGCCATGAAGGACCTGATAGTCCGGCTGTGGCCTGCCGATCGTACACCTGGCAGTTATTTCGGACTTGTGAAGCGGCTTGTGAGTGCCTGTCCGTGGCTCGAAGCCGTGAAGCGGTCAGTCTGCATTGAAGGTGTGCGTTTGGCTTTTGCTCGCGTCAAGACGCATTGGGCAAAGCTAGATGCCAAGAAGCTGATGACCGAGGGACCGCCGGAGGGCAAGGAGCATCGTCGACCCGAGCATTATTTTCAAGGTGTCCTCGAGGGATCCCGCCTTGCGGCGGCGCAATGTTCAAAGAATATTATATTCCCATAAGAACATGTGTATTATCTTGCCCTGTAATATGGAACAAAGATGTTATGTAGTATAATGTTTATGATTTTAAATTTTACCTCCTGTGCGGCCGTTTATTTAATCTGAGGGATGACCAGTCGTCGGCTTCTGCCCCCACGTAGATAGTACGGGGGTGTTCGGGATAAACCTAAACACTCTTTACTCCACATTCTGGTCCTTAAAGGAGGTGTTTAGCACGATGAACAAGGCAATCAGACTATGCGGCCTTTACCGCCCCCACTTAGCCATAAGAGTTTGACAATTGATAAAATTGGCGAAGCCCTGGTATTCGGAAGGCCGAATTAGGGGCGCTATACACGCCTAATCGGGTAAACCGATTCTTCGCGAGAAGCGGGAAAAATCTCTAATGATTTGGAACCTCTCGAATAGCTGACCGGCTCTCGCCGCATCATAATGATCAGTTTCGGCTTTCTCTCGAGGTGCTCGTCCTAAGAACCGGGACACAATCGCGATGATTCTCCCTTTACTACCCTAGCCGATATAGCGGAACGTAAGGTAGTAAGCACAGGAGCCGGGCAACCCGACTATTGACCAAAGACATGATTCGGAGCCGATGCATATAATGCTATAAGTTCGGGGTGCGGAACTGAACTATAAAAGTGTTCAGACTTTTATTGCCGTGATGCGGGTTGTAATTAATCCCCTGGCGGATTAGTACGTATCATGATGTACGTGTGCAAGGAATAATAGATACCGAGGTGAGGAAACAGGGAAAAAATGAAGTAGTGGGCTGACGCCATCGTTTATTCACCGTTGTGATGTAATCAGTTCGTCAAGACGTACTTTGTACAAGTAATGCGATAAGCAAGCAAGGCTATTGAAAAATGCCGTAACCAAGGGCGAGCTGCATACGGGTATGTAAAACAAGTATGGCAATCGTTTATTAGAAACAACCTGGGGGTCCCTTGTACGCCAGAGCTCATTGCCTCCTTGATGTGTTTTGCAAGCGGGTCGTCCATATAGACCTTGAAAAAGAGAAGAAAAACACGTAAAAAAGAAAAAGCAGAAGCGTGCGAATCCCAGGGTCTATCAATCCGTACTGTGGATCGCGAGCGAGTTGTGCCTCCGTCCGTACCCATCGGTGCGTAGTGTATGTGCTCGCGGTACGAATACCATTGCCTCGTATGGGCTTGGGCGGAGGCCGAATTTTGCTAGTTTGACCCATGACGAGCCAAGCTGTCCTGCTGCAGTATAGTTCGGACCTTCTTAGTGGTGTCCAGGGGCTCGGCAGCCGGAATATAGTGCTGCTTGAGAAGGCCAGTCTGTACTTTTGCTGCTAGGGCGGTGTTGTGCTCCTCTGTACGGAGGGAGCGCTCCGTATTTCCATTTACCGTAATGACGCCACGTGGACCGGGCATCTTCAGCTTAAGATAAGCATAATGCGGCGCCGCATTGAATCTAGCGAATGCGGTTCGTCCGAGCAGAGTGTGATAGCCGCTGCGGAATGGGACGATATCGAATATTAGTTCTTTGCTTCGGAAGTTATCCGGAGAGCCGAATATTACTTCCAGCGTTATTGAGCCTGTACAGCGGGCCTCTACGCCTGGAATGACTCCTTTGAAGGTGGTCTTTGTTGATTTGATTCGCGAGGGGTCAATTCCCATCTTCCGCACTGTGTCTTGATAGAGCAGGTTGAGGCTGCTACCACCGTCCATCAGGACTCGAGTTAGGTGGAACCCGTCAATAATTTGGTCAAGAACTAGTGCGGCTGAACCGCCATGGCGAACACTAGTTGACTGGTGTCGTCGATCGAAGGTGATCGGGGATGACGACTGTCGGTGTCAAAACCGGCGGATCTCGGGTAGGGGGTCCCGAAGTGCGCGTCTAGGCGGATGGTAACAGGAGACAAGGGACACGAGGTTTTTACCCAGGTTTGGGCCCTCTCGATGGAGGTAAAACCCTACTCCTGCTTGATTAATATTGATGATATGGGTAGTACAAGAGTGGATCTACCACGAGATCAGAGAGGCTAAACCCTAAAAGCTAGACTATGGTATGATTGTTGTTCGTCCTACGGACTAAAACCATCCAGTTTATATAGACACCGGAGAGAGCTAGGGTTACATAGAGTCGGTTACAATGGGAGGAGATCTACATATACGCATCGCCAAGCTTGCCTTCCACGCCAAGGAAAGTCCCATCCGGACACGGGACGAAGTCTTCAATCTAGTATCTTCATAGTCCAGAGTCCGCCAAAGGTTATAGTCCGCCATCCGGACACCCCTAATCAGGACTCCCTCAATGACCACGGATTGAATTTTGGGCGGCCCGGCTCTACCAGCGTGGGCGTCCACGAGTCTTGGCGCTTGCGCTCCCTTTTGGGGATATGTGTAATGTATATCATGTTCACCATTTTGACTTGGGGGGGGGGGGGGATTTCTTTTGCCCCCCGTTGTTTGGCTGTCGGGGCTCTTCGTCGCTCTGTGATTTCCCTTCTTTGCCTCTGACATTTGCTTTGCTGGTTTGTTTGAAGACCCGGCAATCTCTGTTGGTATGGTTGGCCGGTTTGTGCAGGGTGCCATGAATTTGGCAAGGGCGATCAAGTATCTGCGGTCCAAGCTGGATTGTTTTCGTTGCTCCTTTTATGGGGCTTCTTTTCGCTAGCCGGACTTGGAGCCACTGAATCCGACATGAACTGGTGTGTCATCGGTGTTATCGCAGTTGCTTCGGCGTTTGTTTCTATTGCGCTGGAGCTTGCCGGTGCTGATTTTGGCCTCGGAGGGGCTTGTTTCGTTGTCCGTATTGTTACTACGGGCCAGCCAACTCTCCTCTCCCGCACAAAAGCGGGTCATGAGTGCTGTTAGGGCTGCCATGGACTTCGGCTTTTCTTGGCTGAGGTAGCGTGCTAGCCATTCGTCACGGATGCTGTGTTTGGAGGCTGCTAAGGCCTCGACGTCCGGACAGTCAACGATCTGGTTATTTTTGGTTAGGAACCTAGTCCAGAATTTTTTGGCTGATTCTCCAGGTTGTTGAACTATGTGGCTTAAGTCATCGGTGTCTGGTGGCCGGACATAATTTCCTTGGAAGTTGTCTAGGAAAGCTTCTTCCAAGTCCTCCCAGCTGCCGATGGAATTTTCGGGCGAAATTTGTTAAGCCGATGTGAGCTGGCCCTTTGAGCTTGAGTAGGAGGTATTTAATGGCGTGGAGATCATCTGCTCGGGCCATGTGGATGTGGAGGATGAAATCCTCGATCCACACTGTGGGATCGGTTGTGCCGTCGTATGATTTGATGTTGACGGGCTTGAACCCCTCGGGGAATTCATGGTCCAGTACTTCATCTGTGAAGCAGAGAGGGTGTGCGGCGTCTCTATATCGGGCCGAGCCGTGGCGTAGCTCTGATGGAGTCCGTCTGCGGTCTTCGGCCCGGGCGTGGTTAGATTTATCACGTCCGAATAGGTAGCCTTCTTCGTGCCTGGAGGCACGCCCTCTCGATCCGTAGATCGATCTTGTGTGTCTTGTTCTATCGTCCAGGATTTGCCGAAGGTCGTATGTGTGACCCCGAACTCTTCCATCTCTATTTTTATGAGGTGGTGGGGCAGGCTGCTGTTCTGCCTGAGTTGCCGCTTTTTCTCGGCCGCAGGGTGGCCGGTCCGCATTACACGAGGGAGATGTGTGCTCCGGTGCCTCCTCATCGAATTGAGGTAGCAGTCTGCGTTTTGGGTAGCTCGTCGCTGGGCCTTGAGGCCGTATTCTTCCGCTGTCAGGACGTCAGTCCGTCTGTCGACGAGCAGGTCTTGTTCAGCTTGAAGCTACTGCTGTTTCTTTTTTAGGCTCCTTGCGGTGGCTATGAGTTGAAGCTTAAAGCGCTCCTGTTCCAGAGGGTCCTCGGGCACGATGAAATCTTCATTGTCGAGGCTTGTTTCCTCTTCGGAGGGTGGACGGTAACTATCGTCCCCCGAGTCATCTTCTATGGCCTGCTCATCAGGGTTGTCTTGCCTGTTGACATGTTCCTCCTGTTCGGATGTATCACCGACAGGGTCTTCGTTGGTGTCGCCCGGAGTGCTATTTTCTCTAGTGCCAGTGTTGCCATCCTTTGAGCCACGAGGCTTAGAACGGCGCTTGGGGCGCCGGCGCTTGGACTGCGTCTCCGAGGGTTTGCTCTTATCTGGCTCTTCTTTATCGTCGCCAGATCCTTTATGTGTATCCACCATGTACACATTGTACGAAGAGGTGGTCGTCCAACGTCCAGTGAATGTCGGGTCTTGGCCTTGCTCCCTGTCGGCATCGTCGTCCATACCGTCGATATCTTCGGAGCCATAGTCAAGCACGTCGGTTAAATCATCGACGGTGGCTATGAAGTGGGTGGCGGGTGGGAAGCAAAATTCCTCGTCGTCCGCCTCTAGCTCGAACCGAACATAGTTTGGTTGTGAGTCTTCTTCCAAGGACAAGTTCTTCAGAGAATTTAGTACATAACCCAAAGGCGAATGCTGGAAGATGTCTGGGGCGCTAAATTCGAAAATCGATAACCGATCCAGCTCGGTGTGCGAGCGCATTTAATCCGGGCGATGTGGCCAGGAGACAAGTTAAATGGTTCCTTGACGCAAGCATCGCGAGGAGAATTGAGTCCGTGTACGGCTCCATCGCCGCGGACTTTGTGACCTCGAAGGGGATGATCTGCGTCGGTACTGGGGCTGTTGCAGCAACAGGATCCATCTCCTGGGTGTGCTCCGATGACAGATTTAAGTCATGTTCATCGGAGAGAAGGGGAGAGATCGCCGCGGTCTCAAATCCATCGAAGATCGAGTCTCCACGGATATCCACGGCGTAGTTCAAGCTTCCCAATCTGACACGATGGCGAGGCGTGGCTGTCGTCCTGCTCGGATGGCCAAGAGAGTTGCCCTTGATGCAAAGCCGCCGAACACAAAGATTTGTCCGGGGGAAAAAGTTTCTCCCTGGACGGCGTCATTACTAACAATAGAAGGGGCCATTGAATCCTTTCGTCGACGGCACAGTGGAACTCTCAATGAAAGAACCAATGTCGATGTCAAAACCGACGGATCTTGGGTAGGGGATCCCGAACTGTGCGTCTAGAATCGATGGTAACAGGAGACGGGGGACAAGATGTTTACCCAGGTTTGGGCCCTCTCTATGAGGTAATACCCTACTTCCTGCTTGATTGATCTTGATGAATATGAGTGTTACAAGATTTGATCTACCACGAGATCGTAATGGCTAAACCCTAGCAGCTTGTTTGGTTGGGGGAGTTGTTGATTGGGAATGGGAGTTTAAGGTAAGTGAGACTTAAAATCCTTTGATTGACTCAGGGACATGGGAATTAAGAAAGGAGGGGGAAGGGGAATTAAGAGCGCCAACTCCCTCATATCTCTTCCCTAGGGGACCCCTGGTAATTGAACTGGGGAATGGGAATTAGCAAAAAGGAAAAACGTTTCGCTGATTGTGCACGTTCGTGAGGGACCTTGTCACGACCGGTTTTCCAATAAAAATATTTATCGAGAAACCGATCTTTTAGTTTCCAGTGTGAGGAAAATCCTCCTCACTGGTAGACAAATCTTTGATACAATAAGCCAAGAGCATTAATATATTACAGGGTTAGCTGAGGTTGCTCAACAAATAATTACAAGCGTGCCAATAATTATACATAATGGCGGATATGACACAAAGGTGTGGGGGTGGCATTTCTACTGACTCGAAATAAAAGTGATTGGTGGAATAACACAGTGGGGTGGATAGTGTGACTACTGACTGGTGACTCATCGAGCGTCGAGGTGAGGCTCGATGAATTTATTTGGGTAGCAGGCGAATATAATCTGATGACCAAATCCGAGGTGCATACGAGACTGGCAGGACTCCTCTAGGCGTCGGACTCGCTATCGAACTCTTCATCCATGAGATCGCCTTCGTCGACATCAGCCCACATCAACAAGCCCGGTGAGTACTTTGAAAGTACTACGCAAGACAGTTCGGACAATAGATATAACAAATGCATGCATGAATGCGTCAAGAGTACTTTTAACAATGCACATTTAATTCATAAAAACAAGGTAAGTAAAAAGGAGTCGGCGGTAGTCCGCTCGAAAACCCAACAAAATAAAGCGCAAACCCGATCAGATTATGCGAGGCGGCGCCTCGAAAGGAAAATTAAATAAATAAAATATGCACGCATCGGGCGTCTAGCGACACCACATAAAGGGCTTGTACGAAAGTAAAAGACATGAGTGCCTTGATCAGACGTCGAGGCGACATCCTGAAAGGGCTCATATCAAAAGTAAATGATAACAATGCCACGATCGGATGTCCGGCGGCGTCACGAAAGGGCTTATATCAAAAGTAAATAATGACAATGCGCGATGGACGTCGGCGGCGTCACGCGAAAGGGCTTATATCAAAAGTAAATAATAACAATGCATGATCGGACGTCGAGCGGCGCCACGAAAGGGCTTATATCAAAAGTAAAAAATAATAATGCCGCAGTCGGACGTCGGGGCGACATCACAGAAAGGGCTTATGTCAAAAAGTAAATAATAATAATGCCACAGTCGGACGTCGGGGCGACATCACAGAAAGGGCTTATATCAAAAATTAAATAATAATAATAATGCCGCAGTCGGACGTCGGGGCGACATCACAGAAAGGGCTTATATCAAAAAGTAAATAATAATAATGCCGCAGTCGGACGTCTGAGCGACGTCACAGAAAGGGCTTAAGTTCATTATTCTGGCGATACAAGGGTTAATGCTCACGGGAAAAATATTCAATACGTGAAATGCGGCGGGTTAGTCCATCACAAGAATCAACATTAACGGACTTAACACTCATATGGCTTACGGGGTCTTTAACATAAAAGGCCGACAATTGACAAGATAATAAGGACACGAACTTGGACATAGATAAGATGATGCAATGGAATTTTTGACTCTGCGAGTTTGTACTAAAATGCCCACGACCAAGCGGATTTTCGTGAATTCTGAAGGACTAGTTCCGTTCTGGTATTTCGGAAGAAAACACAACAATCCGGTACACACCCATTCCACCTCACGTTACCGGGGATCACCCTAGACAACGATCAATAAAAACTTTGAGGCGGGGAGATCACGATCTCGAATAGCATGGGATCAAATTTATATCTGGCAGCGCTCTAAGGGGTGCCCCCTCTCGGTCCCAACCGGAAACACCCATGCCCCTGACGGATGATAGGCTTTAATCCAGGGCCATGGAACCCTCATCCGGCCTCTCGATTTGGTGTGTACCCGGGAAAGTGGTTTTGCAACTTACTAAGCCATATCCCTTGCGGAAAACATGTGGTAGTACGGAAAAAGGAAATGGGCGGGAGTGAATCTTTGGAGTCAATTAATCTGGCATAGGGGCGGCATGCTACAACACTGCCATCTTACCCATTTCATGCCATCACGTGGCCATGCAACCTCATTTCCATTAACTCATGGATTTCCGAAACTCACTTGTCTCGACTTTTCACGTGACAAAGTTTTTATCAAGATGCTCATGAACATGCCATGAAACTACAAAATGCAAACATGCCAAGACACTCATCATATCAAGAGTTCAAACATGCTTGCCTGGTTAGAGTAGTCGGGTCTAGCTTCGATGAAGTTCGCGGTTCAAATCACCTCCTTCGGTATCTACGGTACACAAAACACACGCGCTAACATAAATACCATGGAGTACAGAAAAGTAATCCAAATATTTTTCAAGTAAATATGATAAAAAACTAGACAAAATTTGGAAGAGGGTAGAAAAAGAATCACTCAAAAACCTCTTTCTGTTAAAAATTTATAAGGGTTTTGGTCCAAGGACCCATCTGTAATGAAACAGAAAACTCTCAGGCGCCTAAGCAGAAAAGTGCAGAAAACAATTCAGTTGGGGAAAGCGTATTTTGCGAATACGCTTTGAAAAGCAGTTCAAACAGAACAACGAGAGGCGGCAGGTGGGTCCCACCGTCAGGTTTGAATATTCAAGCGAAGACGGCCGAGGCTCGTCCGGTGCCGAGAGCCTTGGTGGTGCCGGGCCCGGCGATCCACGGCGAGGCAGGGAGATCGGAAGGTACCTCAAGTTCGATTGCACCCTTCGCGTCGGTGGGTGGTGGTAGAGGTCGCCCGGCCCGAGCACATAGTCGATGGCGGCCCTTGCTCCCGGCAGACGGTGGTTGGTGATCGTGGGCCTCGTCGAAGAGTGCTTTGCGGAGGTCAAATTGAGGAGGGTTAGACTTCTATAGGTGCCATGAGGCTACGGGCAAGTCGAGGCGGTGGAGAAGCTCTCACCAGCCGAGAACGTTGCGGAGCCAAGCGGACGGAGTTGGCGGAGTCGAGGAAGAAGGGCTCCTCGAGGCTCTTCCGGTGGCTGGGCGAAGTGCAGGTGAGGTGGTGGAGGTGTGCGAAGGCGAGTGAGCTTGGGCGCTATAAATAGCGGCCCGAGGCGGTTGCCGTGAAGCAGGATAAGTCCGTGAGTGATTACGGCGGCGATGTGGCTGGGCAGTTGGTTTAGGGGTTTGAGCATTGACTAGGCGTAATCTTGAGCCCGTCCGGTGCCCAACTCTGCAAGGTGGGGAGGTTCTGGCCTGATCTCAACGAGCGGCCGTGCGACACGTGTCGGCGGCGAGGGCGTGCCACTGTGCGTGCAGGCCAGCGGCAGTGCTGCATGCATGCAGGAGACAGCCACGCGAGCTCCAATTGGCTTAGGCGGCGCCCGACGGCGTTGTGCCGTAAAGGTGCCTTCGTCGGCCTCCACGGGAGGTCCCGCGCCTTGAAAACGCCCGGCGAGGCGGGCGAGGTGCCACCGGCGCCCGAGAACCGGCCAATAGCGTCGTCTGGCGCTCTGGACAGGGATAAGGGAGAAAATGCGCCCATGAGCGCCTTGTCGACGTGTTGAACTCTGACGAAGGAAAGCGACACTTTGAACTCTGAAACTCTGAACATTTCTGAAAATGCAAAGAAAGCAGTCTTGCGGCCAGGTGTTCGACATAATGATTTTGGTATGAGGGAGTTTCTCCTTGAGCTGATTTTTGGTGGAGTGGCCTCTCATTGCATCTGGGGGCTGCCTGAATTTTGGTGGAATTTTTGGAGAAGAGGAGATATGAATTTCACCAAATTTGACAAATCTGGTCCAAACTTGCAGAGACTGAAATTTGAAATTTTTAAAGAAGAAGAGTGGATCTTGATAGTTCTAGGCTGTGGGTACCAAGGACTATCCAGGGAGTTGGTTTGAGGTCCAAACTCAAATGGATTATGGTACTTGCTTTGCAAATCACCAAGGCTCAAAATAATTGTGAGAAAAGATTTGGGAGAAGAAATAAATGAAATAAAATCCAGAAATGAGTTGGACTTGTTGGGACAGAATATTTGGATTGCCCAAGAGTGGAAGGAGGGTTTTTGGGAGGTTTTACCAAGTGGGGCATGGTAGAATCATGAGGCACGAGACTCCTAGGGTTTTTCTTTTTAAAAGACAAATAAAACTCAAAAATTTTGAATTTGAGAAGAGGGCAAACAGAAGAAAGCTTTTAATAACCAAACACCAGAGTTGAAGAAGATGCCAAAATAAAATCCTTGCCAAGAGAAAAGTCTTTGAGAGAAGGATTTTTGGAAGGGTTTAAATGACCTTCTTCAAATCCAACAAAGTTTCGAAGAAAACCAACTAAAATTTTTTGGAGTGTCACAACACCTACCCCCTTAGGAAAAATCTCGTCCCCGAGATTTCAGCTGATTCTCAAATAAGTGTGGATGCTCTGCTCGAAGGAAATTCTCTCTTTCCCAAGTGGCTTCACTCTCGGTGTGATTGTTCCTTTGAACTACGAAAAACTTGATGGTTTTACATCGGGTCCTCCTTTCAGACTCCTCTAATATTTTTCTTGGCTGCTCTCGATAGGTGAGAGGTCTGGTTGCTGCGTCAATGTTTTCATGGGATACTTGCTTCTCTACGGGTTGCTTACGCACTTCCTTAATTGGGAGACATGAAACACGTCGTGGATATCGGATAATTCTTGAGTAAGTCTGCTAGGCGGTAGGCTACCGTGCCTCTTCGTGCCACTATGCGAGAATGGTCCAATGAATCTTGGGGCTAGCTTCCCCTTAATCTTGAATCGTTGCAGGCCTCTCGTAGGAGATACTCGTAGGTATACAAACTCACCGGGTTCGAAACTGATCCCACGGTGTTTCTGATCATAATAACTCTTCTGTTGGCTTTGAGCTGTTTTGAGTCGGTCCCTGATTAGCTTGACCTTTTCCTCGGCTTCTTTGAGCATGTCTGGGCCGAAGAATCTGGTGTCACCGGTCTTTGACCAATTTAGCGAAGTGCGACATATCCGCCCGTACAAGGCTTCAAAGGGTGCCATCGTAGGCGGCTTTGTGCTTGTTGTTGTATGCAAACTCTGCGTGTGGCAAGCTTTCCTCCCAAGCTGGTTCCATAAGTGAGGACACATGCTCTCGGCATGTCTTCTAAAATTTGGTTCTGCGCTTCGGTTTGTCCCGTCGGTCTGGGGGTGGTATGCTTTATCTTGAAGGCTAGTTGAGTTCCCGAGCACTGTGCAGGTGATCCCAAAATCTGGAGATGAATTGTGTGCCTATGGGATATTATAGTCTTTGGGACTCCATGTAAGCGAGACGATACGGGAGAGATAAAGCTGGCAAGCTTAAAGTGGTGTGAGTTGTCTTCAGGGATGAAGTGTGCTACTTTAGTCGATCTATCGGTGATGACCCATATGGCATCATGTCCGTGTCGTGACCGAGGTAGCCCAACAATGAAATCCATTCCAATCTCGTCCCATTTCCATTCGGGTATCTTATTTGGTTGCAATAGTCCGGCGGTTTACGGTGCTTTCGGCCTTGATGCGTTGACATGAGTCACAACACGCATAATAAGCGTGGCTATGTCCCTTTTATACCGTGCCACCAAAATGTTTCACGAAGATCCTTGTACATTTTGTTCCTCCGGGATGGATTGAATACTGGCGGTGTGGCCTTCAGCTAAGATTTGCTGTTTAAGGTCATTAATATTTGATACATAAAGTCTATGTCCAGTACCACAATATTCCTGCTCATCGATAACGAATTACGAGGCCTTGCCCAAGCTTACTTTCCGTTTTATGCCTTCAATCTTTGGGATGCCCATCTTTGCGCTTATTTAACTCTCTCTATTAGGGTAGGCTGTATTTCCAAATTCGACACACGCCTTCGGTGACCATCACCAAGTTGAGTTTAGCAAATTCCTCTTTGGAAGTCGGGTTTCGAGGTTTGGTAGGCTGTCGTTGTTGGATGGGGTTCCGACTTAGTGCATCTGCTACAACATTTGCCTTGCACGGATGGTAGTGGATTCCGACATCATAATCCTTCACTAATTCTAACCAGGCGTCATTGCCGTAGATTCAGTTACGGTTGTGTGAAAATATACTTGAGGATTTTATGGTGCGTGTATATTTCTAGCGATTTCCAAGTAAAAAGTGTCTCCATTGCTTGAGTGCATGAATAACTTCTTTGCTAATTCCAGGTCATGAGTAGGATAATTTTCCTCATGCTTGCGAAGTTGTCACGGAGACATATCTGAGTACCTTGCCTTCTTGCATCAATACGCTTTTGAGGCCCTTTCGAGATCGTCACAATATACCTCAAAATTCTTGTGTATATACGGCACAATTAATCTTTGGTCTTGTTGTTAGTTTCCTTTTCAGTTCTTGGAAACTTTTCTGTAAGCTTCCGTCCATTCAAACTTCTTGTCTTTCTTGAGTAGCTGCGTCATTGGCTTTGCTATAGTGGAAAATCCTTCAATAAATCTTGGAAGTAACCTGCCATTCCCGAGAAAACTTTGTATGCGTCCGTTCTGTTTGGCTGGTGGTTTCCAGCCAATTCTGACCTTGACTTTTTTCGGGTCTCTGACAATACCTTCTTGGAGTCGATCGTGGCCTAGAAAACCTACTGTCTTAGCCAAAATTCACACTTGCTGAACTTGGCGTATAATTGATGTTTCTGAGTTCTCCTAGTACAATTCGGAGATGTTCAGCGTGCTCTTACGGTGTCTTGGGTATATCAGAATATCGTTGATGAATACCACAACAAACTTGTCCATAAATTTCATAAATACTTTGTTCATGAGGTGAACAAAATATGCGAAGTGTTAAATGGGTCCAAATGGCATTCTTGTGAACTCCATACAATCCGTGTCTGGAGGTGAAGGCTGTCTTGGGAATATCTTACATGCGTACTTTTAATTGATGGTATCCCGACCTTAAGTCAATTTTTGAGAGTACCTTGGCTTGAGCGAGCTGATCAAACAAATCATTTATTCGCGGCAGTGGATATTTGTTCTTGATTGTGACCATGTTTAGTGCTCGATAGTCGATGCACAGTCTCAGTGTTCCATCCTTCTTTTTGGCAAATAAAATTGGTGAACCCCAAGGTGAGGAGCTGGCTCGTATATATCCTTTGTCCAATAATTCTTTTATTTGCTTCTTCAATTCTACCACTTCGGATGGTGCCATTACATATGGTTTCTTGTATATAGAGGCGGTTCGGTGCTAGCTCAATGCTGAATTCTATCTCTCGGTGCAGTGGCATGCCTGGTAGTTCTTGGGAAATACGTGCGGAAATTCACACACACTCTTTGGAACCTTGCTTAATTCAGAAATATCCACCTTGTTCAATCTTGGTTGCTTGGGGATATTTTTCTTTCCTTGGCTGAAACTTTTATGGTCTTCCCGTGGTGGTGGGTGAGAATCACGGTCCGGTTGAAGCAGTCAATGAAACCTTTGTTGGTGGTTAACCAATCCATTCCCAAGATGACATGCAGTCCTTTATTTTCCAAAACAATAAGGTTGGCGTGAAACTTCAATCCTTCAAACTCAATAATCACACCTTGGCAGTAACTACGGGTAACTTGCTTAATCCCGGGGGACTTGGCGATCATAGATTTTTCAAAGGGAGCATCGAAAAATTATTTTGCAAGGCAAAACTTTTTGAAGCGAATGAGTGAGAAGCTCGAGAATCAAACAAAACCATGGCGGTCTTGTGTTGTGACGGAAAGCGTGCGAGTCTACGATATCCGGGGCATTACGTGCTTCCTCTTTAAATCACGTGGTTCAGATGACCCTTCCTGTGGTTGTTATTGGGGTTGAAATTGTTTCGCTTGGGTGTTGAATTATTGCCACCGTTGTTCGGCTTTGGGGTAGAGTTCCTTGGTTTGGGACACTGTTTGGCGTAGTGCCCTTCTCCTCCACAGCGTAGCAAATGCGCTTTGAAGCGATCGTGAACTCCTTGTCCCTCGCATGGAAATTCTTGACTGGTAGCGGAGGCGTTTGTTGTGGGTTTGTGTGTCCCACCTTTCCGAAAATCCGTCTTGCTTGATGGTTGCGGGCAAGATTAGTCTGGTCCCTTTTAAGCTTGTGGAAATCTTCCGAACTCGTCTCTCATTTTCCAAAGTAATGGCCTTATCCACCGGTGTCTTGAAATGCGGAAAGGTGTGCACAACTAGTTGGCATTTAAGTGCAGGCGCCCAGGGCCGTCTAGGAATTTCTCCATCTTCTTGTTTTTTCAGACATCGCTCTTCGTTGGCGTGGCGAGATAATAGAGTAAACTAGTGTTGTATTCTCGACACTGTCATGGTCCTTTGTTTGAGGTCATGAAATTCTCTCTTCTTGATCTTCATAAGACTTTTTAGGAATATCGCCCCACGAAAACCTTCTTTGAAATCCTCCCAAGTTATATTATTTTTTGTTGGGGTGCATGTGTAGGAAATTTTCCCACCACGATGCAGTCTGCTCCGGGTGAGATAGTGCGGTGCATATAGCACTTTTTAGAGGTCTGAACACTGCGTGCAATAATTAATTTCCTTTCCATGTCCCGAAGCTTGATCTTGACCTCAAGAGGATTTGTCGGTATGGGAAAATGTTTGGGGCCCGTCTTACGTAGCTCAGATAACTTGGATTGTTCTTGATACTGTCACGTGATTTCCATATTGATGAATTGGTTCATTATTTCCTGATGTTGTTGCTTGACTTTGCTCATAAAGCGGCACATTTAGAAAGAATGCTGTTTCACGTTCATGTTGATTCGATTGTCCACTGTGACATTGCTGCTTGGTTGTGTGCCATAATTTTCCTCTGGCGGAGTTGGCATGGAAGCGCGTCAAGAGGCGAGACATTTTTCACTCTGGGGATACATTTTGTGAAACTCATAAGAAAAGAAATTGAGTCACAAAAGTCAATAAATTCATGAAGACAGAAGAGTTTCAAATGCTCCAAGATTTTTCAAGAGAATAAACGTTTGCGCACGGAGAAGGACTGCTCATTACATATATTACACGCAAGCAGTAATTATACAATACATCACTTTCGAGGATATGCGTACTTAATCCTGACATGTTATTTAGGCTAGTGCACTTCTCCAGATCCTACATGATGCGCAAACAACTACTTCTCACAGCCTATTTACATATAAACATATCATACAGAGCAGTACATCGCATGGCGGCTAAAGCGTGCTTAGTCGGAGGAGATGGTGAGGATCTCCTTTGCCTGCCCGGTGAGGCGCAGAGGCTGGGGACTCAACCTCCTCCTCGCTAATAGGCTCCAGGCGTGAGCGCTTTGCTGAGTAGATGGGCGGGTGCCCTATGTGGAACAACACGGACAGGAGTGGGTGCCATGGGTGGTGCAGAAGCGGACTGGTGTTGGCGCAATAACTTGGCTGAATTCTTTAGTGGATGGCGGGCCTGACGGCGATGGCGGGAGTGGTAGGTGCATAAGATCTTGAGGGCGAGGCAGACGAAAGTCGTTAGGCGGTGCCATGTGCGGGAGTTCCCTCCTGTTGGCGGTACAGCCATGGACTGAGTCCATGCGGGCAGCCACGAAGTAATCCACCAGGTTGTCGAAGGCTGCCTCGAGGCTCGGAGATACCCGGCGAGAATCTCAAAGCCTCGTCTCGCTCTCCTGCAGGGCAAGAGTATGAGTAGTGGCGGGCGTGCGGCACGTGGCATGGAAGGTGGCGGTAACAGCAGTCTGCGCATCGGCGGCAGGCCTTCCACGAGACGAGCTATCGCCTCACGGGCTGCCATACGCATCGCATGCTTCTCCGTGAGCATGGCTCTTCCCAAGAACCGGGCGGCGTAACTCAACACGCCCTCCCTTGAATTGCACCGCTGACTTTGGTGCATGGTCGACGGTCGTTGATCTTGTCGCGATAGAGTGTGAAGATCGGGTGCATGGATGGCCCCATTGCGACCTGGACGATGAAGGAGAGAAGCTTGACAAACCCATCGGGCTCGTTGGCAAACTTGCTACCCGAGACTACATGATTGTTGCGGCCATCTACAAAAGTAAGGCAGAAATTCTGAATGGTCGAGATAATAAATCTATCTTGTTGTCGAGAAAATGACTACTGATTGCAAAAATATGAATTAGTTCTATTATGCTAATAACCAATTAGCAATCGCGACTAGTGGTTTCCTCTGATCAGCACAGCTCTGGTACCAAGCTTGTCACGACGGTTTCCAATAAAAATATTTATCGAGAAACCGACCTTTTAGTTTCGGTGTGAGGAAAATCCTCCTCACTTTGGTAGACAAATCTTTGATACAATAAGCCGGTAGCATTAATATATTACGAGGGGCGAGCTGAGGTTGCTCAACAAATTATTACAAAGCGGCGCCAATAATTATACATAATGGCGGATATGACACAAAGGTGTGGGGTGGCATTTCTCTGAGACTTCGAAATAAAAGTGATTGGTGGAATAACACGATTAGGGTGGGTAGCGTGACTACTAATCGGTGACTCATCGGCGTCGGTGAGGCTCGATGAATTTATTTGGGTAGCGAAGCGAATATAATACTGATGACCAAATCCAGGGTGCATACGAGATCGACTGGGACTCCTCTAGGCGTCCGGACTCGCTATCGAACTCTTCATCCATGAGATCGCCTTAAATGATCTGGCCCACATCAACAAGCCGGTGAATACTTTGAAAGTACTACAAGACAGTTCGGACAATAGATATAACAAATGCATGCATGAATGCGTCAAGAGTACTTTAACAATGCACATTTAATTCATAAAAACAAGGTAAGTAAAAGGGAGTCGGCGGTAGTCCGCTCGAAAACCAACAAAATAGCAAAACCGATCAGATTATGCGAGCGGCCTCGAAAGGAAAATTAAATAAATAAAATATGCCATGATCGAGGCGTCTAGCGACACCACATAAAGGGCTTGTACTAAAAGTAAAAGACATGAGTGCAGCGATCGGACGTCGAAGGCGACATCACTGAAAACTCATATCAAAAAGTAAATGATAACAATGCCACGATCGGACGTCTGGCGAAGTCACGAAAAGGGCTTATATCAAAAAGTAAATAATGATAATGCCGCTTTTCGGACGTCGGCGGCGTCACGAGAAGAGCTTATATCAAAAGTAAATAATAACAATGCCATGATCGGACGTCTGAGCGACGTCACAGAAAGGGCTTATATCAAAAAGTAAATAATAATAATGCCGCAGTCGGACGTCGGGGCAACATCACAGAAAGGGCTTATATCAAAAAGGAAATAATAATAATGCCGCAGTCGGATGTTGGGGCGACATCACAGAAAGGGCTTATATCAAAAAGTAAATAATAATAATGCAGCGATCCGGACGTCGGAGCGACATCACGAAAGGGCTTATATCAAAAAGTAAATAATAATAATGCATGATCGGACGTGTGAAGCGGCGTCCACGAGAAAGGAGCTTAAGTTCATTATTCACAACGTGCAAGGTTAATGCTCATAGGAAAAATATTCAATCGTGGTAATGCTTGTGGGTTAGTCCATCACAGAATCAACATTAACGGACTTAACACTCCTTATGGCTTACCGGGGTCTTTGACATCAAGGTGACAATTGACAAGATAATAAGGACACCGAACTTGGACATAGATAAGATGATGCAATGGAATTTTTGACTCTGCGAGTTTGTACTAAAATGCCCACAGCCAGCGGATTTCCGTGAGTCACGAAGGACTAGTTCCGTTTACGGTATTTCGAAGAAAACACAACAATCCGAGTACACACCCATTCCACCTCACGTTACCGGGGATCACCCTAGACAACGACCAATAAAATCTTTGAGGCAGGAGATCACGATCTCGAATAGCATGGGATCAAATTTATATCTGTGGCGCTCTAAGGGGTGCCCCCTCTCGGTCCCAACGGAAACACCCATGCCCCTGACGGATGATAGGCTTTAATCCAGGGCCATGGAACCCTCATCCGGCCTCTCGATTTGGTGTGTACCAGGAAAGTGGTTTGCAACTTACTAAGCCATATCCCTTGCGGAAAACATGTGGTAGTACGGAAAAAGGAAATGGGCCAGGAGTGAATCTTTGGAGTCAATTAATGCTGGCATAGGACTGGCATGCTACAACACTGCCATCTTACCCATTTCATGCCATCACGTGGCCATACAACCTCATTTCCATTAACTCATGGATTTAAAACTCACTTGTCCTCGACTTTTCACGTGACAAAGTTTTTATCGAGATGCTCATGAACATGCCATGAAACTAAAAAATGCAAACATGCCAAGACACTCATCATATCAAGAGTTCAAACATGCTTACCTGGTTCGGAGTAGTCGGGGTCTAGTTCGGTGAAGTTCGCGGTTCCGTCACCTCCTTCGGTATCTACGGTACACAAAACACACTGCTAGCAGTAAATACCGTTGAGTACAGAAAAAGTACTCCAAATATTTTTCAAATACATATGATAAAAAACTAGACAAAATTTTGAAGAGGGCAGAAAAGAATCACTCAAAACCTCTTTACATTAAAAATTTATAAGGGTTTTTGGTCCAAGGACCCATCTGTAATGAAACGAAAACTCTCGAGACGGGCCAGGTTGGCGGTCGAGGAAAAAGGGCTCCTCGAGGCTCTTCCCGATTGGCTGGGCGGGAGTGCAGTGAGGTGGTGGAGGTGTGCGGGGGCGAGTGAGCTTGGGCGCTATAAATAGCCGGCCGAGGCGGTTGGCGTGAGCAGGATAAGTCGGCGAGGTGAATCTGGCGGCTGTTGTGGCTGGGCAGTTGGTTTGGGGTTTGAGCATTGACTAGGCGTAAATGTGAGCCCGTCCGGTGCCCAACTCAGCAAGGTGGGGAGGTTACGGCACGATCTCAGCGAAGCGGCCGTGCGGCACGCGTCGGCGGCGAGGCGTGCCATGCGTGCGAGGCCACGGCAACTTCTACATGCGTCTTGCGCTGGCAAGGAGGCGACCCACGCGGAGCTCCCAGTGGCTTAGCGGCGGCCGACAGCGTTGTGCCATAGGGTGCCTTACATCGGCCGCCACAGGAGGTCAGCCTTAGCCGTGAAAGCGCGCCCGGCGGCGGGCGAGTGCCACCGGCGCCATGAACCGGCCAAGCATCGTCTGGCGCTCTGGGCGAGGAGAAGGGGCTGTCTTGCCAGCAGCATGAGCGCCTTGTCGGCTTATGTTGAACTCTGACGAAGGGAAAGCGACCTTTGAACTCTGAAACTCTGAACATTTCTGAAAATGCAAAAGCGAGTCTTGGGCGGTGTTCGACAGAATGATTTTGGTATGAGGGAGTTTCTCCTTGAGCTAATTTTTTGGTGGAGTGGCCTCTCATTGCATCACAGGGGCTGCCTGAATTTGGGTGGAATTTTTTGGAGAAGAGGAGATATGAATTTCACCAAATTTGACAAATCTGGTCCAAACTTGCGAGAGGCCCAGAAATTTGAAATTTTTTAAAAGAAGAAGAGTGGATCTTGATAGTTCTAGAAATTTGTGGGTACCCAGGACTATCCAGGGGAGTTGGTTTGAGGTCCAAACTCAAATGCATTATGGTACTTGCTTTGCAAATCACCAAGGCTCAAAATAATTGACATAAAAGATTTGGGAGAAGAAATAAATGAAATAAAATCCAGAAATGAGTTGGACTTGTTGGGGCAGAATATTTGGATTGCCCAAGAGTGGAAGGAGGGTTTTTGGGAGGTTTTACCAAGTGTGGCATGGTAGAATCATGAGGGATTTCAATATTGGAGAAGGCACAAGACTCCTAGGGTTTTTCTTTTGAAAAGACAAATAAAACTCAAAAATTTTGAATTTGAGAAGAGGGCAATGACAGAAGAAAGTTTTCAATGACCAAACACCGGAGTTGAAGAAGATGCCAAAATAAAATCCTTGCCAAGAGAAAAGTCTTTGAGAGAAGGATTTTTGGAAGGGTTTAAATGACCTTCTTCAAATCCAACAAAGTTTCGAAGAAAACCAACTAAAAATATTTGGAGTGTCACAGACCTTTGGTTAGCTGAGTACTTACGTGAGGAAGGAATTCTCCTGCCTAATCCCACCAATCAAACACGGGCAGTTAACTCCCTCTTAAAATCCCACTTCTAATTGCCTTCACATGCCAAACAGAGGAATGGGACTTAAAATCAATTTCCCATGTCTAATCCCTTGGCAAACTCCCATCTCTAAACTCCCATTCCCTCTCCCTGTTATTACCAAACACGTTGTAGAAGTCTAGCCTATGAGTATATGGTCATGAATTTGCCCTATCTGGACTATGCTCTCCAGTTTATATAGACACCGGAGAGATCTAGGGTTACATGAGGTCGGTTACATAAGAGGGAATCTTCATAATCAATCGGCTAGCTTGCCTTCCACGCCAAGTAGAGTCCAATCCGGACACGGGTATAGTCTTCGGTCTTTGTGTCTTCATAGCCCATCGGTCCGGCCCAATGAGTAGCAATTGGTCGGACGTGAGGACTATAGTCCGAGACTCCCTCGGTGCGGAGGTTGAGATCATCTCCCGGGGCAAGATCTTCATGACCCGTGGATGGGGCGAGGTCGCCCGAGTTTGCCGTGCGGAGGGCGCCCTTGCCATCCACTTCGAATATGACGGCGCCTCCATGATGTTCTTCAAGGTCTTTGACGAGGGAGGCCGCCGCCTGGAGTGCTACCTTGGAGGGGGACGTCGGGACGGCATTACAGCAGGAGCCGGTCCCACTGCTGGCCTCGCCAGCAATTCCACCGACAGCAGTGATGGTGCTTGGGAGTCCAGCGACTCTCCCGAGCCCTATGAGACTCCGGAGACGAGGGATGACAGCTCGATGCCCGAGCTCTCGCCCGTGCCAGGCCTTGGCGGCGTCCGCCCGTCGCCGCCGTTGATCTGGATGGGGTTGAAGTCGGCCTCCTATGGCCCACTGTTGATGATGGCGTCAGTGACAACGCTCACGAATAGGGCTCCTAGAAACTTTCTCCTTTTGTTCCATGCGAGGAATCAAGACGAGCCCCATGGGGGCGTGTAAAGGATCAGTAGTGCCTTTTGTTAATAATATCCTTGTTATGAAGGTCCACGACTGCGTGTCTTGCTTTGGCTCAGTCCCCCCTTTCCCAACCTCGCGGTAGCTTGGTGCTCTACGCTGATAGGTCCTGGTCCCCAGGCAGGCTGCAGCCGTCGCTGGTATGCCAGGTCGCGATGCCGTGGTCAAGGCCAGGAGGTAAGCGGCCCGAGGTCCTGTAAGAGCTCCCAAGGTGCGATGCTCGAGAGGTCCCCTTTAGCGCGCAAGTGACTACCCGAGGGCAGGAAAGGAAGGCGGCGTCGCCGTAGCAAGGCTGCAGGTGATGGGAATCCTGTGCCGCAGATCTTGGCTGATCCAGTGTGAGACTTATCTTAAGCGTTCGAGTCAATCCCTTGTGCAGCGCTTTGATTCGTCGTCGATGGTCATAGATGTAGCGGGTTAGGCCCGTGCGAGCATCTCTCTCTTTTTCACGCTCTTACATGTGCTCTCGTCCTCGGGTCCCGGCCCTCGGCGAGCTCGGCCGCTTGTTGGTATGCCGAATCGCGATGCGTGGTCAAGGCCAGGGGGTGAGGCTGGAGAGCCGATGGAAGCTCTGAGTCCGCGATGCTCGGGACCCCCCCTGTAGCGCCAGCGGAAGTGCATGGGAAAAGAAGGGGCCCGCGGTGCTGCCCGCTGTCATCTTCGGGAGGTTCCTGCAGGTTGTGCAAGGAGGGATACAGTGCAAGCGCGCTTGCAGGCCTGCCACTAGTCGTTCCGCTAGAAGATGAAGGCACTGAGGGCCTGGTGAGGTGACGTCTTGTGGGACATCTTTGCGAGCGAGCTTCGACTGCTTAGATTTGTCAGCGTTGCAGGGACGGACCCGAGCACAAGCGTCGTGCCAGCATGAGTAGCCCCTGTTGCGGAATGAGCGAGGGGCCGATCGGCAATGGGGGCGGCCGCGATGGGTGACAATCAAGCAGGCGATTACCATAGAATGACTCAAGCATGGAGACCGGTTAGCTTAGGTAGGCGCAAGAACGATACATGCCACCGGGACGGACCCGAGCGGCCTGGGGAGGATGCAGCCCGAGGGGCGCCCCCAGTAGAGTAAATTAATGATGTAGAAAGATACATGCCGCAGGGACAGGCCCGTGCGGCCTGGGAATGATGCAGCCCGAGAGGCGCTCCCAGCTGAGTAAACCAGAAAATGTCACCCGGTACCATTGTCGAAGGGGTGTTGGAGTAGCCGAAGGTGCGCACTGATGGAGTCGTTCCTCACGAGCTGCCAGGGCCCTGGGCCTTAGGAGGCTCCAGGGGCTTAGGTGGTTCCTTGAGGACCATCGCCATCTCCGCCAGGACTGCGTGCTGCCTGGCCTCCTAAGCCGCCAGGATGCTCCGTAAGCGACGCTGGAAGGTGACAGATGTCGGTGTCAAAACCGGCGGATCTCGGGTAGGGGGTCCCGAACTGTGCATCTAAGGCAGATGGTAACAGGAGGCGGGGGGCACAATGTTCACCCAGGTTCGGGCCCTCTCGACGGAGGTAGTACCCTACTTCACAGCTTGATTGATCTTGATGATATGAGTATTACAAGTTGATCTACCACGAGATCATGAGGCTAAACCTTAGAAGCCAGCCTATGGTATGATTGTTGTTGTCCTCTGGACTAAACCCTCTACGGTTTATATAGACACCGGAGGGCTAGGGTTACACAGAGTCGGTTACAAGGGAGGAGATCTACATGTCCGTATTGCCAAGCTTGCCTTCCACGCCAAGGAGAGTCCCATCCGGACACGGGGCGAAGTCTTGAATCTTGTATCTTCATAGTCCAACAGTCCGTCCAAAGGATATAGTCAGGCTGTTCGAGGACCCCCCAATCCAGGACTCCCTCAACAGCCACGTTCGGCAGGCCAAATGGCATGCGAATGTAGCTATGAGGTGGACCCTCGCACCGACCAGCAGCGAAGGCGGAAGCTCTTGGGATCGCGGCCTGTTAAGCCCGGGATGTCGATCTGAGCCAGCGTAGCCCGCCGTCCCTTGCCGGGATGGGGAGCTACGCCCGGGTGGTGGCCAGTCGCCACATATGGTCCTTGCCTCTTGAAGCTCTGGGTCGCCTTGTCGATGAACTCCACGAGCACCGGGCACACCTGCCCAATGCCCCCCTTAGGCTGAAGCATGCAAGCTCACGACTCCCACATGGTGCCCGGCGCCTCCCTCATGATCTTGGCTAGGTCCGAGGCCCTCGAAGAGCCCTTGGGCCTTTCTCGAGGAGGGCCGCAGGCGTGCCTTCCCTATGCGAGAGGAAGGGCGCGCTAGCTGGCCTTGGCGCAGATCTGAGGTGGTGCTTTGCCCGCTCTCTGAGGCCACAGGTGGAGTAGCTGCTTCTTCTTCACAGGGGATGGCCTCGGGAGGATCTGAGGTGCCTTCGTTGTCGGGGTCTTCGCTCGCTGCGGCTTGGATGGCGCGCTCAAGGGAGCACACCGCATCTCTTTCTTCGCAGGGGACTGTGATGACTCCGCCGCTCCCTGGCATCTTGAGGGTGTTGTAGCCATGGTGAGTCACCGCCATAAACTTGGCCAATGTTGGATACCCGAGGATGGTGTTGTACGGCAGGCGGATGTGGGCGACGTCGAAGTCAATGAGCTCAGTGCGATAGTTGTTGCATTGGCCGAAGGTGACAGGGAGATGGACCTGCCCTATCAGAGTGGTGGAGCCATCGGTCACTCCTGAGAAGGGCTTGGTAGGCTGCAGCTGATCGTATGGTACTTGGAGGCTATCGAATGTCTTGACGGACAGGACATTGAGCCCTGCGCCACCGTCGATGAGGGTCTTGGTGACTTGGACATTGCTGATGACGGGCGAGCAAAGCATCGGGAGGGCGCAGGAAGTTGCAGCGCACTTGAGCTGGTCCAATGAGCTGAAGGCGATGGCGCACTTGGACCACCTGAGCGGGCGCGCGGCCTCGAGCCTGGGAAGGGCCGTCTTCACCTCACGAGCAAACTGCTTGAAGATGCGCTGAGAAGCTGGGGCCTGAACACCGCCCGAGATGCAGGCGATAGTGCGCGGCTCCTGGAAGCCCCAAGCCCCCTCGTCCTGATGATGGTCATCGTTCCTTCTTAGCGGTGGCGGTGGCGGAGGGAGGCCAGAATTGCCCTAAGGACGGTCCTCACGAGGCTGGTCCCTCCAAGCGCCCTCACGAGGCTGGTCCCTCCAAGCGCCCTCGCGAGGCTGGTCCTGCCAATGGTCCTCGCGGGGCTGGTTGCGCCACTCCTGACGGGTGCCGCGGTCGTCCCAGCATCCTCCACTTCATCCTACTCCTCGCCAATAGCCCCGGTCGCTGCGCTCGGGGCGTCGACCGAAGCGTCCATCTCGAGCAGCCACGAAGCTCTTGGCGATCCGGCGATCTTTGTGGCTGTACCCCACGTTGTGGAAAGCGCGAGCAGGCGGCTGCTCTTGGACGACTCGGGGTGGTCGGCCAGCGCTTCATGTATAGCTCTGCCAGCAGTATGGCTACTCCCTTGCACTTCACGTCCTTGGCCTTGGCTTTCTTCTCTTACAGGTGGCGGCTGGGAGCTCGAGGAGGAGGCGCCCCTCCTCGTCTCTTGCGCACTTGGTCGCTATGTTGAACATCTCCAGAGCCGTGCATAACTCCTCACAGATGGCGAGCTCCTCATTCATCTTGACATCGCGGACGCCATCAGAGAACGCTGAAATGATGGCCTCCTCCGTCTCCTTGGGGATCTTGAGGCGAACGGTGTTGAAGCGCTGGATGTACTTTTGCAGGGTCTCTCCTAGCTGCTGCTTTATGCGGCGTAGGTCACCCGTGGCGGAGGCGATTGTGCGAGTGCCCTGGAAGTTGGCGACGAAGCGGTCGCGCATCTCACCCCAGGAGGAGATCGACCCCGGGGGCAAGTTTAGGAGCCACGAGCGAGCACCATCCTTGAGAGCCATGGGAAACTAGTTCGCCATGACTCTCTCGTTGCCGTTGGCCACCTCGATGCTTAGCTCGTAGAGCTGCAAGAACTCCGCAGGTTCGGGGGTGCCGTCGTAGTGCGGGGGCAGGTCCGGCTTGAACTTGCCTGGCCAGACGATGTTACGTAGCTCCGGAGTAAAGGCCTGGCAGCCTGCTATGGCCACCGGGGCCCGTCGCAGGGGCGGAGCCTGATCTTAATGCCCACGCACCGCCGCCGCAGGTAGCACACGATCTTGACGTGGCGGTGCCGGGAGTGCAGGAGCATTTTCTCGTGGTCGAGGGACTTCTTGGCAACTTCCTTCTTCGCGCGTAGGCACCCGGTGCGGTAGGTCGCGTCGAGGGGCCGCACGTCTTGGGGCTAGGGCGCCGTCTTGGTGCGGAGGTGGCGGAGTCTCCCCATGAGCTACGTCGCCCGCGGCTGTAGGAGGGCGAGGCAGCAAGAGATGATGCAGGGAGCCCGGCAGCGGCCAGCGAAGCTCGGGCGATGCGGTCCAGCCAGATCCTCGTAGAGATCGTCGACCCGGGCGGTGGCGCGGAGCTCACGTGCCATGAGCGGCGTGGCACTGCAGCGTCCGTGTAAGCGTAGCGATGGCGATGGGGCGATGATGAGCCCGGCGAGGGTGCAGCGATGATGCTTGCTTTGCTCGTTTCCCGCCGTGCGGTGGTAACATTGGCGGCGGGGATGGAGAACAGCAAGGAGGCCCGCGGGCGAACCGTCTGAGGACCACAGCGGTAGCACGGCCTTCGGCTCGGGCTTAGCGTCGTCGGCCATGGGCAGCGGTGGAGCAATGGGCTGGATTGATGGAAGAAAAGCTGGCGCACCTACAACGCGCCAAATGGCGGATTCTGAGTTCAGCAAAACCCTTGAGGATTCGAACACTTTGGGAGTGCTTGCAGATCTCTCTCCCCTAGCTCACACTCCTTGACGATCTCAAGGCCAAGCACGCCAAACCCAAAGAACAAGGAACACAAGAGTGTATACTAGTCCAGGCCACCGATGTGGTGTAATACCCTACTCCAGTGTGGTGTGGTGGATTGCCTTGTAGGCTGAGGATGAAAAAATACAAGGGAAGAACAGCCTCCTGAGGAGGGGTGTTCTTGAGCTCGAGGAGCTTGTGAGTTGGCCTTGGCGAAATGTGTCCAATCCAAGATCCGGACCTCCCCATGGTGGTGGCTAGTCCTATTTATAGAGGCCCCGGTCCTCTTCCCAAATATCGGTAGTGGAAGGGATCCCTACTGCTACCAAATTTGAAGGGGGACAGCTAGTACAAGCTATCCCGACAAAAGGTGGTCTTCGCCTGTGATACGTCTCCAACGTATCTATTATTTTTTATTGTTCCATGCCATATTATATTCTGTTTTGGACATTAATGGGCTTTATTATACACTTTTATATTATTTTTGGGACTAACCTATTAACCGGAGGCCCAGCCAAATTATTTGTTTTTGCCTATTTGAGTTTACTTAAAAAAAGAATATCAAACGGAGTCCAAACGGAATGAAACCTTCGAGAACGTGATTTTTGGAACGAGCGTGATCCAGAGGGGGCATCGATCACGGAGGGCTTCTACATCAAAACCATAGCCTCTCCGATGATGTGTGAGTAGTTTACCTCAGACCTTCGGGTCCATAGTTATTAGCTAGATGGCTTCTTCTCTCTTTTTGGATCTCAATACAGTGTTGTCCCCCTCTCTTGTGGAGATCTATTCGATGTAATATTCTTTTGCGGTGTGTTTGTTGAGACCTATGAATTGTGGGTTTATGATCAAGTTTATCTATGAACAATATTTGAATATTCTATGAATTCTTTTATGCATGATTTCTTATCTTTGCAAGTCTCTTCGAATTATCAGTTTGGTTTGGCCTACTAGATTGATCTTTCTTGCAATGGGAGAAGTGCTTAGCTTTGGGTTCAATCTTGCGGTGTCCTTTCCCGGTGTGATGGGGCAGCAAGGCACGTATTGTATTGTTGCCGTCGAGGATAACAAGATGGGGTTTATATCATATTGCATGAGTTTATCCCTCTACATCATGTCATCTTACTTAAAAGCGTTACTCTGTTCTTATGAACTTAATACTCTAGATGCATCTTGGATAGCGATCGATATGTGGAGTAATAGTAGTAGATGCGAGGTGGAGTCGGTATACTTGTCTCGGACGTGGTGCCTATATACATGATCATACCTAGATATTCTCATAACTATGCTCAATTCTGTCAATTGCTCAACTGTAATTTGTTCACCCACCGTAATACTTATGCTCTTGAGAGAAGCCACTAGTGAAACCTATGGCCCCCGGGTCTATTTTCCATCATATTAATCTTCCAACACTTAGGTATTTTTATTGCCTTTTATTTTACTTTGCATCTTTATCATAAAAAATACCAAAAATATCATCTTATCATATCTATCGGATCTCATTCTAATGTAAGTGACCATGAAGGGATTGACAACCCCTTTATTATGCGTTGATTTACGAGGATTTATTTCTTTAATGTAGGTGCGAGGGACTGCGTGCGTGGCCTCCTACTGGATTGATACCTTGGTTCTCAAACACCGAGGGAAATACTTACACTACTTTGCTGCATCACCCTTTCCTCTTCAAGGGAAAACCAACGCAGTGCTCAAGAGGTAGCAGCCTGCCAAAGGCTCTGGTGGTGACGCCGTCGTGGGCTCCGCGATGACCTCCATCCTACCGTCCTGCTGGTCTTGGTCTCGTTGCACCGATATGGAAACCTTTGCCTGATGCCTCGGGACTCCTCGCTTGCGCCTGCCCCTTTAGCACTAAAGAGGAAACCAGTACTCTGCACCCGCTGGCGCCTGCCTGGCCTTGGTCGTCATGGCTCACGTCACGGGAAACTCATGAGGTGCCCTTCGCCTTGATCTCTCTGCTCCTCGCAAGTCAGCCTAGTGATGCTGCCCTTGAGGAGGTCTTGTGTCGTCTGTCTCACGAGGCTTGCCCCCTCGCGAGGGTCTTGTGCGTTTGCTGATGAAGATGGGCCATACCAGGCCATTAGAGGAGCCACGCCCTGGGCTGCAGGCAGGCAAGTCTCGGTACCCCCGTTCACAGGATGCTGACAAACACGGAGGATATTAGATGGTTGCTAGGCAAACACATCGGTATTCGCCCGCAGGAAGGCAACGAGCGCGCTTTCCTATTTGGCATCAAGGGTGGCGCTGATAGTGAAAGTACCATCAATGCCAGCCAGCCCTGCCGGGACCTTCTTCACTTGGGGTGCAGCAACCTTGGATCTCTTGCTGTTGGAACACTCCGGCATGTCGTCAACGGGTGCCATGCACACAGAGGGGGCACGCTTCCCGGACTCCTTGCCGGAGGCCCTACAATCCTTCTTCTTTCCTTTGCTTCCCTTAGCGGGAGCTGCTGCTGCCGCAGCCTCTGCCACGACTGCATCTCGGTACATCTTGTCCACGCAGATAATTGCATCCTTCTCATCCGATGGGATAGTGATGACTCCCAGTGCCCAGGCATCTTCAAAGTGTTATAAGAATAGTGGGATGCTGCCACGAACTTAGCCATGGCCGGGCGTCCCAAAATCCCATTGTACGGCAGGGGGAGATCGAGCACATCAAACACAATCTTCTTAGTCCGATAATTCAGTTCTCCCCCAAATGTCACCGGCAACGTAATCTTCCCCTTGGGATGGCTCCTGCCGGGATTGACTCCTTGAAACATGCCGGTAACTTCTAGCTCTTCTTCTCCTATCTAAAGCCTGTTGATGACTGCAGGGGAAATCAGATTCAACCCGGCCCCACCATCCACTAACGTCTTTGTGACCTTGAGGTCGCGAATTGTTGGGGAGACCAACAATGGCAAACACCCTACCGTAGTGGTGCGGCCAGGGTGGTCCTCTTCATCAAACATGCTGGGCGTGCGGGACCACTTGAGCGGCTTCCGGGCCTCTGGTGCTAGTTCCACAGCATTGACCTCTCATGCCCATCGCTTGAGTTGGCGATGAGAGGTGTGCAAAGATGCACCTCCATCAATGCATAGGGCGTCAGTGGCCTTCTGAAATTCCTGCTCTCTGGTTTGCTCTTCATTCCCTTCATCACTCACATCATCACATATTTCCTTCTCTCGGCCCCTGGAGGGTTTTCCTTCGTTCCGAAAGGGTTTGCCGGGGCGATTTGCTTCACCGCCTCGGCCCTTACCGCCAGCAGTGTTCTGACCTTTCTCCTTATCACGCTTACCATACTCTGCCCTCTGTTTCTTGACAAGCTGTTCAACTTGGTAACACTCCTAAAGGTCATCTCCTTCGGTCCGGTGGATCTTGCAGTACGGGCCATCACCTTTCCCAACTTTTTCAGCGGCAGCGGCTTCCCGGCAGGCGGCGCTGCGGCTTCCTTGCACAGGGCCTCACTTTGGCCTTCTTGCTGGTACTAGGCCTGCCCGAACCTTCTACAGTCATCACTGCCTTATCTCTTGGCTTCTTATTGTGCTTCTTGCCATTTCTCTGACTCGCTGATTCATCCTCATCCTCTGAATCAACATTGATGCAATCCTCCTCTCCGGGCAACTTCCTTCCTTCCTCCATCCGAGCACACTTATCCACGAGTGTATACAACTCCTTCACAGTCTTGGGCAACCGTGTTGGAGATATGCCCTAGAGGCAATCATGTATGATGATATTTCCTATGAGTTTATGAATAAAGATAGTCCTTGGACATTATCAATGATGTGTATCAGCAAGTATGTGACTTGGTGGTGGGACTATGCATTGTATGATGACTGTCCTAAAAGGTCCTTAGTCGGAAGGGCTGTGTGGATGCGCAACCGACTAGACTAGCATATGACATGGTCGATGGCTCGGTCTCACTAGCCATGGAGCATTGGATGCTAACCGGATAATATGGACTTGGAAAGGTCTGGTCAGATTGACGTGTTAGGATCTGTAGTCGAGATAAGGTCCGAGTCGAGCAGACCCAACTATGAGGACGCAGACGATATGTCATCTATGAGTCTCTAGTACAACATGCGTTCTATGTCCTAAGACCCTAAGCTGCGCATGTACTCGGGATGGTGTGAGACACCTTTGGGCCGACCAAACGCTACTCCATGACTGGGTAGTTACAAAGGTAGGTTTCAGACTTGTCTAGACCCATGTTGCGAGACATGGTCGAGCAAGATGGGATTTGCCCCTCCGATCAGGAGAGATATAATCTGGACCCCTCGTGTGATCCGACCAGGATAAGCATGGCCATGCGACAAGGATTATGAGATAATCCGCATTATGCTCGGCATCACTGGAACGAGAAAGAGGTCGGGCTAGCACAAGGGTGGCAGACTCGCCTTGAGCCCGACAACATATATCGTGTGCCAAAAGGAATGGAAGTATGATGTACGAGGTTACGCCCTAACCAGACTTCATAGTCTTCTTGGTGTTCGGCATGCCTTGCTAGGGGCCGCTACCAACTGTCTTGATTCGGAGGTGATCAGAACTGCGATAAGCCGGCTTGAACCTAAGGGGTCGCGCTTAAGGGAAGGAACCTACGAGGTCGGATCCGAGGACACTGGTCGGATATGATCCGAGCTACATTCGGATTGTGGCCGAGTAGACTTATGGGCTTTAGGGTCCGTGCGACGCCCAAGTGTTGAGCCCGCGACCGACGCCTACATAAAGTGGAGGTGCGGCACACTCATTTGATTGATCGCTTTGGCGCTGTCACTAGGGTTTGCATGTGTTGCGAATAGCCATCTCCACTCGCCACCGACTGTGTGATCGGACCTAGCTATCCGCCACACGGTGTTCCTCCTACACGCGCGGATACCATTAGAGGTGGTGCACCTGTGCTGCTCCGTGAACTTGCACGGAGGATCTGACGGTGGCTGTTCGAGGGAGATCGGACGAGGAGGAGGCGATCCTGCAGGCGCCGCTTCCTAATCCTCTTCTTCCATTGCACTGACGCTTGGCGTCTAGTGGTACCGATCTATGATCCATCTCCTGTAGCATGTTCTTGGTTGCTTTGCGCGTAGGAAAATTTTGATTTGCAGTCGACGCACCCTACCGTAGAACCCAACAGTGGTATTAGAGCCTCTTCTATAGGATTGGGATTCAAATATATGCATATTAGATATGTGGAGGCGGTAGATGAGATCTGTCGTCGTTTATGAGATCGGCTGTGTGCACGGTTGATGAGATCAACTGCACATGGGGATCGATGAGGCTATGTTTTCTGTCGATTGGGATCGA
The DNA here is from genome assembly GCA_021605145.1 of Aegilops bicornis. Classification (NCBI taxonomy): domain Eukaryota; kingdom Viridiplantae; phylum Streptophyta; class Magnoliopsida; order Poales; family Poaceae; genus Aegilops; species Aegilops bicornis. The sequence goes on along the minus strand of CM038670.1, from coordinate 571,973,890 downwards.
TGAGGTCGTGACACAATCTACCCCTACCGGTCGGTATCCGCCATCGGGGTTAACAGTGAAACGTAAATCCGAATGTGTGCGTAGCGCCTTGAATTTCGTACACGGTCACTCAAACCGGTAGAATGTGATTCTATGTGTAACCTTGTTTTGCAGGTTTGATGTGAATAGTATGGCTCATGTGTATGTGATGCATGTGTGTAAATTATACATGGCATGCGTGTCATGTTTGTCAGCCGGCAGGAGCCAAAGTGTTGTCACTATATTGTATAATGACCTGCGTGTCGACTTGTGACTCTATGTAAAATTCATTACTAGTAGTAGTAGTTGGATAATAGAGATCAGGTTGGTGGCTTGGTGTTCCAGCATGACAAACAAGATGGAGTTCCTAGTTGGTCATCGGAGTCAGAGCCGACCTAGAAGAACATCCATGAAGGAGCCATACTATTTCACAATATATGTTTATTTGTGATTGTTATGCTTCTTGTTTTCTATGCATGTTAGAATGGTAGAAAGATCCCTCGTTAATATCAAGCAATTTGCCATTCCCGATGTTGCACCTTCGCACGTCAAGTACGTCTAGTAGTGGGCTCATAAAATTGCGGTGCTGCTAAGTGTCCTTGAACTGAAGGGTTCGTGCCGGACACGGACATGCACTACATCAGGTTAACTTGACAAGGCTATCAAAATGGTTTTGGGCCTTGTGGCAAACAAGGTTGGGGGCCGGGGTATGAGATACCTTCGCGACCGATAGGAGTCGTATAGAGATACGATTAGCAAGGAGTTGCTTACCAGATAGGCATGTTGTCTAGCAGTGATGCTAAAGCTCACTAGTCACATGTGCTAGTCGGATCCTGAATCACTGAGAGTTTGCGGAGGGATGCCAACTTCAGTGGAGTATTTATATTTAAGGCTTTAATTACTCTACATAAACACATTGCTTAGTGATTGCATATTTTTTGTTGTAGATCAATGGCACCACCTGCTCAACCCAACTTTGAATTGAAATCAATTGTGGAAAAGGATAAATTGAATGGAACAAACTTTACCACCTGGTATAGAAATTTGAGAATTGTTCTCAAGCATGATAAAAAGGAACATGTTCTAGAGGATCCACTTCCAGAGGAACCTGCTGATAATGCTAATGCCACAACTAAGAATGCCTACCAGAAACTCATTGCTGAATCAACGGAGATCAGCTATCTGATGCTGGCTTGTATGGAGCCCGATTTGCAACAGCATTTCAAAAATGTTGAGGCTTACGATATGATCGAGAGTCTCAAGAGCATGTTTTGCAACCACGAGGCTAGGACCGAAAGGTTCAACATCTGGCGATCCTTGATGGATTGCAAGCTGAAGGAAAGGTGATCCAATCGAGCCCACATGTGATCAAGATGATGGGATATGTGCAAGCTTTGGATCGGTTGGGCTTCCGCTCTTGGATGAGCTGGCTCTTGATGCGATTCTGGGTTCTCTTCCATGACTATGGGGCGTTCATCTCGAACTATGATATTCATGGCATGGATAGGAAGCTCATCGAATTGCATGGGATGCTCAAAGTGGCGAGAGCAGGATATTGAAGGCACGCATCAAGTGTTGATGGTGCGAAATAAGCTAAGTTCAAGAAGAGTTTGTCCAAGAAGAAGGCTAAGGCAAAGGGCACGAAGACGGTAACCTCCGTTGCAGCGCCAAAGTCTGGACCGGACTCAAAGACCATTTGCTATCATTGCAAGGAGACCAGTCACTGGAAGAGGAACTATACCAAGTGGCTTGCAGAGCATGGCAAGAAGGACGGAAATGCTTCTTCAGGCAAAGGAACTGTCGGATGTGGGGTTCCGGCAAACCCTTAAGGTTCGAACACTGGGGTGCGCGTGAAGTCTTTCCCTCCTACCGATCTACGCTCTAGCTCGCTAAGATCTTGCGGATGAACCCGACTAACTCACAACACAGAAAGAGACATGGGGTTTATACTGGTTCGGGCCACCGTTGTGGTGTAATACCCTACTCCAGCGTGGTGGTGGTGGATTGCCTCTTGGGCTGATGATGAACAGTACAAGGGAAGAACAGCCTCCTGAGGTTGAGGTGTTCTTATGCGAGTGAACTTTTGGTGTGAGGAGTCGATGAACTACTCTCCCCCCACTACTGTGGTGGCTAGTCCTATATATATAGGCCCTGGTCCTCTTCCCAAATGTTAAGCGGGAAGGGAGCCAACAACGGCGGGCAAATTTGAAGGGGGACAACTAGTACAAGCTATCCTGACACAAGCGGTCTTACGCTGCTGAAAAGCCACAGGATGGCCTTCTTGGGCTCCACGACGACCTCCGCCTTGCCGTCCTCCTAGTCTTGGTCTTGGTGCACCAATATTGCAACATTTGCCTGATGCCTCGGTACTCTTCGTCTGCGCTTGCCTCCTTAGCACCAAAGAGGAAATGTGGACGCTGCATGCACTGGCGCCCGCCTGGCACCCACCTGGCGCCGTTCGTCATGGCTTACGTCACGAGTGCCTCGTGAGGTTTGCCCCGCCTTGATATCTCCGCTCCTCGAGAGCCCGCCTAGCTAGGCCCACTCGAGAGAAGTCTTTGCGTCGTCCGCCTCATGAAACTTGGACCCTCATGAAGGTCTTGGATGCCTTGTTGATGAAGATGGGCTGTCGGCCCGCTTAGCCACCACGATGGGCATGAGCGAAATCTGAGGGACCCCGTTCCCGAGCCCGGCAGTAGCAGACCCAAGGTGCGATCCGGCTTGGCTTGGCCGAAGCCAAGGGTCAGAGTTCGAGCGCCCGGGACCAAAAGCATCTTGACCTCGATCGGCGTGGCGGTTGATGGGACGTGGGTGTCTCCGCCTCCCCACGTTGCCTCGGCAACCGCCCTACTTGACAAGTCCCTGCGACATGCAAGGAAAACCATTATTACCTGCGATCGTGGGGGACGCCGGTTGGCCTTCTCTTGCTATACATGGGGAGGGGGGCGGAGCCCCCATTGCCCATCTCTTCCTCGCTCGCTTGCTTCGTCCTCCTTGCTTCACTGCTGACAGTGCCATCGATGGCGCCGCAAAAGAAGTTCTCTGCCACCGAGAAAGGGAAGGACCCTCGCGAGGCCTCGGCTCCCAGCGCCGCGGCCGTGGCCGCCAGCAAGCAACGCCGCGACCCGCCGTGGCCCACCGTCGAGGTGGCGCGGTGACACGCGGTGGGGATCGCCCCATCCATGGTGGTCCGGCCGGCGAGGGAAGGCGCACGATGGTGGCGCGGCCTCCCCGCCCGCGCTTCCATTCTGCTGAGGTGTCGCCGGAGTTCGTTGTCTGGTCGGAGAGCGCGGCCGGCAACTGGCTCCAACTTCCGCGCTTCTTCGCCGGCGAACTGTCGGCCTCTCGTCCGTGCGGGCTCTGGCTACAGCGGGCCGGCTGCTGCAGCAGGGCCTCTTGGAGTCGCGGTCAGAGACTTCCACCACGGGCAACATAGCCACGACCCGTGGGTCGGCGGCAGACGTTCGCCCGGCACGCGTGGCCTGGGCAGAAGCACCCTTCATTTCAGAATACGATGGTGAGTCGACCCTCTATGAGGGTGTTCGGGAGGATGGTCAGCTGCGCCGGGTGCTGCCCGAGGCTAACGACGGCGAGGAGGTGCTTGGCCTTGGTGAAGGTCGCGATGAGGAGGCGAAGCCTACCTTGGCCGACATCGCGTCTCCTCCAGCTACTGGCGGCTCTTCCTCCGGAGACGGCTCCAACAGCGGTGGCTATTGATCCCAGCCGCCACGCGTCGCGCGCCCCAAGGAGGCGAGAGGTTCATCTCGCCGTCGGGCCTCCGTGAAGCACGAGGAGGGGTCCGGCTAGGCTTGGGGCGTCGCCAAGGGCCTGCCTCTGTGGACTGCTGCAACGTTGCTTTGCTTAGCCTTTTCTTTCTTTCCTGCATCGAAACGAAACCGGTATGGGCCCGGGGCGTGTATCGAATCGTGGTTCTTTGGTTAATGCATTGTGCAAGTCGTTTCCCATGCCGTACTGCTATTTTGTGCAGAGATAACTTAGCCTGGCGCGTTTAGGAACCCTTTCCCTCGTGTGGTGTCCGCGTTTGCTCGGAAACTGCAAAAAATCCGTTAGGGGGGTGTACCAAAGACTTGTCGTCCACCCACGCCTTTGATTTGGGACGCTTTGTATCCACGGGTACCGAGGGGCACGGATTTGGGAGAGGTGTGCAGCTTCGGAGTTCAACGAGGGTGGCTCGCGAAAAAGGCAACGAGAAGAGAAACACTCGCGAGGGCACCTGCCTAGCCCCCTCGCGAGACATGCGAGAGAGAGGATAAGAGCAAACCGGAGCCGAAACGCAAAGAAGCGGTAAAAAGCTGGGGAACCAAATCAGCAACAAACGCCAAGAGCGACTCTGATTAAGGAAAAACGAGCCAACTTTGGAAAGCAAATGAAAAACCACGTCCGGCACCTAATCTAGTCTTCAAGTCTTCTCACCAGCGCGGAGCTAAGTGATGTCCACTAGGCATGGGAGGGAGCCCCAGGGCCTGAGGCCGGCGCTCCTGAGACTCAGGCGATGTACAGCCCCAACTCATTATTACGTGAGAGTGTCACGGGCGGCGATTCTTCACAGGCACCGGGCCTTGTTCACAGGCTCTGAGCCTTGCTTCTCAGGCTCTGGGCCTTGCTTCATGGATAAAACTTCCGGAGGTGTTGGATGTTCCAGGCATTCTCGATGGGTGTCCCATCCTACATCTCCAGGCGCGCTGCACCCGGCCTGGAGACATGAACGACCATGAACGGGCCCTCCCACATGGGCGAAAGCTTGTGCAGCCCTTCCCTGGAGAGGACCCGCCTCAGGACGAGGTCGCCTACCTCGAGCGTTCTGGAGCGGATGTTGCGGCAATGGTATCGCCGCAAAGCTTGTTGGTACCTTGCCGCCCTCAATGCGGCTTCGCGACGGCGCTCCTCCCCCAGCACGAGACCATCCCCCGTGTGGCTCCTGCTGCGCTTCGTCGAACGCCAGGACCCGCGCAGAGTGATGCCTGACCTCGTGAGGGAGGACTTCTTCAGCTCCATAGATGAGGAAGAATGGACTCTCGCCCGATTGGTTTTGGTGGCGGTGGAAATGCAGATGGACCACGGCCGCAGATTGGAGTTCGTCGTGCCAGCCCCTGCCGCAGGCTTCCAGCTCCTTCTTGAAGGTCCTGGTCTTGAGGCCCCTTAGGACCTCAGCGTTGGCGCATTCGGCTTGACCATTGCTCCTGGGGTGGGCCACCGGAGCATAGCAGACTCATGCGTTCAAAGGTTATGCCTGATAGGTTTTGAAGAGGTTACTAGTAAACTACGAGCCGTTATCTGTGATGATGCGGTTAGGAACCACCATGGCGGCTCACGAGGCCCTTGATGAACTTGGCAATGAGCGGATGGAATGGTATGGACGGCTTCCACTTTCGCCCAGTTGGTGAACTTGTCGATGGCGACGTAGAGGTAGCGGTAGCCCCCTGGCGCTCGTGGGAACGGGCCCAAGATGTCCAGCCCCCAGACCACGAATGGCCACGTGAGCGGACTGGATTGGAGGCCTGCGCGCAAGCAGTGATGGATCACAACGGCGTGGAATTGGCAAGCTTCACAAGACTTCACCATTTCGGCACATCGTTGAGCGCTGTGGGCCAATAGAATCCGCTGCGGAACACCTTGCCGACGAGGGTCCGTGACGATGAGTGATGTCCGCAGTCCCCGCCGTGTATGTCAATCAGCAGCTCCCTTCCTTGATCGCTAGAGATGCAGTGCATCGTGAAGTCGTTCGGTCGTTTCCTGTACAACTTGCCGTCTTGAATGAAGTATGCCATGGCCTGCCAGGCCACGCGTTCCGTGTCTTCTTCCTTCTCCGGCAACGTCCCGTGCATCAGGTACTCCTTGAATTCCTTGGTCCAGCACTCCTCCTGGGGCTCGAGCGCCAGGAGTAGCCGAGCTCCTGAGGTTGGGCCACAAGCCGGGGCTCCCGTGGCCGGGGGTAGTGGGAGCTCCTCCCGAGGCTGAGTTGTGCTTGAAAGAGGAGGCGTGGTTGATGGCTTGAAGAGACGCTCTTCGAAGACGCTGGGTTCTTGTGGTTGCCGCTTGGAGGCTCTCTTGGCGATGTCGTCGGCTTTCTTGTTGGTGCCCCGGGGCACGTGCTACAGCTCCAGGCCCGAGAACTGCTTTTCCATCTTGCGCACCTCCGCAAGGTAGGCCTCCATCTGCTCGTCCTTCGGCTCGTACACTTTGTTGGAGAAGTTGACGAGGAGCTGCGAGTCGCCCTTGACGGTAAGGCGCCGCACCTACAAAGCCGCCGCGGCCTTCAGGCCAGATATGAGGCCCTCGTATTCTGTGATATTGTTGGAGACCTTCTCGCCGTGCTGGAAGCAGAGTTGCACGACATAGTAAAGCTTGTCCTGAGTGGGCGAGATGAGCCTTTCACTCCAGCCCGTGCCACAGTGTGCGTAAAGGCGCCATCGAAATGAATGACCCAACCGTCTGGTGCCTCGCTCCCTGGGGAGGTGGACCGGTCTTCTCCTTCCTCATGTGCCAGGGCATCCGTCCATTCTGCCACAAAATCGGCGAGCGCGGCTCCCTTGATGACCCTGGTAGTGCTGAACTCCAGCTGGAATGCTTGCAGCTCGATGTTCCATTCAGCGACCCTTCCGCTGAGTTCGCTCCCGAGTACCCTCTCCAATGGGTAAGATGAGACGACCTTAATGGGATGGCCACAGAAGTAGTGTAGCAGCAGCCTTGGCGCGAGGCCACCAAGAGCGCAAGCAGAGCTTTTATGCATGGGGTAGAGAGTGCCCTTGCGTCCTTGATCACGGTCTTGGCAGTACACGGGTGCTCGATGAGGGCTGGCACACTCATCGAGGCTCGGGTCTTCTTGCGGAGATTGTGGCGTATCCTGAGGCGGAGGGCTTCCTGAGACTTGGCCGTCCTCAGGAGCTTTCGTGATGTTGCCCTGCCGAGCTTGATCTTCCGCCGCTGATGGCTCTGGTGTGCCCTCTTGGTCCTGCGCTGCATCAACTCTGGCTTGGCGCGGGACTCCCTGGTCATGGCGCTCCTCCCGGACTGCCACCAGCCACAGTGGCCGAGGATGCACGGGTGTGACAGGTAGAGTACCGGAGGCTCGAGAGGTTGTGGGCGCCACCATCACCGGGGCTGGTGAGGTATTTCTTGAGTTCTTGGAAGGCCAGTCGGCCTCGGGGTCCACTTTCGAAGGGCCCTTCTTCTTCATGAGCTTAAAGAAGGGTAAGGCACGCTCGCCTAGCTTGGAGATGAAACGCCCTAATGCGGTCACCCGCCCTGCTAGCTTCTGCATCTCCTTGAGGGTCTGCGGTGGGATCATGTCTTCGATGGCCTTAATTTTCTCCGGGTTTGCCTCGATCCCTCTATGGGATATGAGGAACCCTAGCAGCTTGCCGGAGGGGACACCGAACACGCACTTCTCCGGGTTAAGCCTCAGGTTCACCCGGCGCAAGCTTTCAAAGGTCTCCTCCAAGTCTTGAATCAATGTCCTCGCCTCGCGAGATTTGATCGATGCGCGGAAGGGGGAACGGAGGCCTCTGTGTTCCTCCCGAGCTGCCACCCCAAGGCGATGTGCATCAGCTGCTGAAAGGTTGCACCCGCGTTGCGGAGGCCGAAGGGCATGCAGGTGTAGGAATACACCCCACATGGTGTCAAGAAGGCCGTCTTCTCCACATCCTCCACCGCCATCTTGATCTGATGGTATCCAGAGAACGCATCCAGGAAACATAGCAAATCGCTTTTCGGCGGTGGAATCGGCGATTTGATCGATGCGCCGGAAGGGGAACGGATCTTGGGGCAGGCTTTGTTGAGGTTGGTGAAGTCGGCGACATCCTTTCCTTCCACCTTTCTTCGCACTAATGACGGGTTCGCCACCAATCGTGGTATCGAACTTCTCGAATGGTGCCACCGCCTCTAACTGCGTGTCTCTTGGACGATGAAGGCCTGTTTCTCGGTGCCCGCCTCTTGCTTCATCGGGCGCATGTTGGGGCACACCCTTAGATGATGCTTGGATCACCTCTCTGGGACCCCTACCAGCTGATTGGGCTCCCATCTGAATATCTCCTTGTTTCGGCAAAAACCTCACCAAAGCTTCTTCTTGTCCTGGGTCAAGGCTGGTTCCTATAGTAAAGGTGGCTCCTGCAGACACATCCTCGTCAACCGGCACCTGCTTGGTTTCCGCCTTGTCTTGGGTGAACAACTGCTTCTTCTTGGTGGGCGCGGTCTCCTTGGCCCCGGGCGTACCGGCGCCGGCTGGCTGCACGGCTACCTCGGCCTTGAAGGCGAGCCTGAGCACCGTCACTGCCTCCTTAGTGTCCCCCATGATGGTGAGGACGCCCTTGCTCCCTGGCATCTTCATGAGGTTGTATGCCGGGTGACGCCGCCATGAACTAAGCAAGAGCTGGGTACCTAAGTATGGCATTTTACGGGTGATAGATGCGGGCGATGTCGAAGTCCACCAGCTCAGTGCGGTACTTGTCGCGCGTTCCAAAGGTTACGGGGAGGCGGATCTGTCCCAGAGAGTGGGCAACTTTGCCGCCTACTCCCGAAAAAGGCTTGCTGAGGTTGAGCCTCTTGGGCGGCACGTGGAGGAGGCTGAAGGCTTCCACGGAGAGAAAGTTGAGGCCAGCAGGCCATCGATGAGGGTCTTGGTGACGGCCATGTTGCATATGGTAGGTGTACAGAGCATTGGGAGTATGCCGGAACCGGCGGTGGAGCCAGGGTGGTCTTCCGAGTCGAAGGTGAGGTCGGCTTTGCCAAGCCCACCCCAAGTGAGCCTCGGGCGCTTGAGGCTGCTCCAATCTGACGGAGGAAAGGCTTGACATGGCGATCTGAAGGCGGTGCTTGGGAGCCACCCAACAGCGCCGCATAGCGCGCAGCGAAGAGGTTGCGGAGTTCTTCCCAGGATGCCACCGTGGATCCTGGGAGGTTGAACAGCCAGACACGTGGCTCACCGGCGAGGGCCATGGGGAACCAGTTGGCCATGATCTTATCGTCGCCTCCGGCTTCAAGGACGGCCTCCTCGTATGCCAGCAGGAATAGCACCGATCTCGCCGCGCCCGTAATGTATGGCGGCATCTCACAACTTGAACTTGGTCGTACGCACTCGCCGCCGCAGGCAGGAGCCAGGCTCGGTACCAGCACTCCCCAAGCCGGGCGCTTGCCGCAGAGGGCGGATGGCGGCGCCCCGCCATGGGAGCGAAGTCGGCTGACAGGGCACAGACAGGAGAGGAGCTCCGGCGCACCCCTACCTGGCGCGCCAAATGTCGAATGTGGGGTTCTGGCAAACCCTTAAGGTTTCAACACTAGGGTGCGCGCGAAGTCTTTCCCTCCTACCGATCTACGCTCTAGCTCGCTAAGATCTTGTGGACGAACCCGACGAACTGACAACACAGAAAGACACGGGGTTTATGTCGGATTTCGGGTTCCGGCAGACCCTCTAGATTCGAACTCTGGGGTGCGCGCGGAGATCTCACCCCCTACCAACCTGCACCTCGTCGCCTCGCAAGGATCTAAACTACTCAAAGAGCAACATAAGGGACACAATGTTAATCTTTGGTTCAAGGCCACCATTGTGGTGTAATACCCTACTCCGGTGGTGTGGTGTGGTGGATTGCCTCAGGCTGATGATGAAGCAGTACAAAGAAGAACAGCCTCGTGAGGGTCTGTTCTTGGCCAGTGCGATGAACTGCTAGGAGGAGTTCGGTCGCTCCCTCTCTCTCTGGATCCAAGATGCCTCTACGTGTACGTCAACGTGTCCCTACCATGTGGGTGGCTAGTCCTATTTATAGGCGGAGGCCCTGGGCCTCTTCCCAAATATTGAGCGGGAAGGGCGCCAACAGTTGGCCATTTTGAAGGGGAACATCTAGTACACTTATCCTGACTAAAGTTGGTCCTCGCTTGCCAAAGGCTCTGACGATGACGCCGGCTTGGGCTCCACGATGACCTCCTTCCTGCCGTTGTGTTGGTCTTGGTCTTTGAGGGAGTCCCGGATTAGGGGGTGTCCGGATAGCCGAACTATCACCGGTGGCCGGACTCCTGGACTATAAAGATACATGACCGAAGACTTCGTCCCATGTCCGGATGGGACTTTCCTTGGCGTGGAAGGCAAGCTTGGCAATACGGATATGTAGATCTCCTACCATGGTAACCGACTCTGTGTAACCCTAACCCTATCCGGTGTCTATATAAACCGGAGGGTTTTAGTCCATAGGACGATCAACAATCATACCATAGGCTAGCTTCTAGGGTTTAGCCTCTCCGATCTCGTGGTAGATTTACTCTTGTACTACCCATATCATCAATATTAATCAAGCAGGAGTAGGGTTTTAATTACCTCCATCGAGAGGGCCCGAACCTGGGTAAAAACATCGTGTCCCTTGTCTCATGTTACCATCCGCCTAGACGCATACGCAGTTTGGGACCCCTACCCGAGATCCGCCGGTTTTGGACACGCATATTGGTGCTTTCATTGAGAGTTCCTCTCGCGTGCCGCCACCGCCGGGAAGGATGCCTCATTCCGCCTTTTTTAAAGACGACATTATCACCAAAGAAGCCTTTGGCCGCCGGCCAGACTCTTCGCCAGGTGGTTTCCTTATGACCACCGGTTAAAGCCGTTGCTACCGACGATGACTTCTCGGGTCATCGAAACCAATCTTCATGTTACCTCGAACTTGCCGAAAGCAGCTAGATCCGATCGAGCTCTCCTCCGTGAACGAGCTCTTGGATCGCAGACGCCGCCACGAGATCGCCATCGACTATGATCGAGATCGGGCCTAAAACCGATCGAGAGAGATTAACTCTCCCGAGGCTACCCACCATGTTACTGTGGTAGAGGAACAATACGGGCGATTCTTCTTCTCGTCTTAAGGACTAGCTACGTCGATTCCCCGACCCCTCCATGCCGGATTCCCGCTGAGGGACGGATGTCGATCAAATCCTGAACTTAAAGTCGCTGCTGCTGGTTGGATTCATTGGATAACATCCGTAAACCCAAACTTCCAAGTTGGGAAACTTCTCGGCTCGAGTCTTAGATTGGACGGGTTCGGATCTAATTCCACCCGCCCACCCAAACATTAGCGATCTATCCCGAATTCGCAAGAGCCCGCTGAAACAAGAGACATCATTATCGGGCGATTCCTCCACAGTTATGGGCTGGGATAAAGGACTGCCGAGAGGAGGATTTAATCTCACTCTTTTCTGCAATAATTGTACGGACGAGGGAATCCTAAACGCCATAAGTCATCGTGAAATTACACGCTATTGACTTGGTGACCATAGTACAAAAGTACTCGTGATGGAGAGTGCTTGGAAAACCGAAAGTAAATTTTGGGATAATCCCGCCCCAAACACAGCCCTAGTCCGAAATAAAAGGGTGCATCATCACCAACCACACAGGTTAAATACCAAAAAACAAAACCCTAAAGGGCATGGAACCGTCTTGGAGGGATGGCTCAACGGACCACCGCAAAATTCATAGCGCAGGACGCCACTCCAACTCATAGCCTTCGAGCATGTTGGATACTACGGCAGGTGGCCAAAAGTGGCGTAAGAGCTTCTAGCTTCGAATCCCACCCAACAATACCAGACGCAGGTATTAACAGTCTTGAGACTTTCGCATCAAATAACATGCGGAAGCGAACACTCCGCAACATTGCCGAAGTCTACCAAGTAGCAACAATAAATCCATGGAGTGACACGGCTATTACCTTTAATGCCAGTGACGAACCCAAATTCCGAACAGCCCAAGCACCATCCGCATTGGTCCTCAATCCAATAGTGGACGGCTTTCACCTTACTAAGGTACTCATCGATGGCGGGAGCGGATTAAACCTCATCTATGAGGAAACCCTTCGAAAAATGGAAATAGACTAGAGCCGCATTGAGCGAAGCAGCACAACCTTTAGAGGAATAATCCCTAGCCGGGAAGCATGCTGCACAGGAAAATCACACCGGGCGTAGTGTTCGCTCACCGGACAATTACAGGTCCGAGAGGTCACATTTCAAGTGGCCCTGCTCAGCAATGGACGGATATCATGCTCTATTAGGGCGAGAGGCATTCACAATTTTTTCAAGCTATACCCCATTATGGGTACATGAACCTTAAAATGCCCGGACCTAACGGAATCATCACTCTCGCTAGTGATCCGAACATAGCACTCACGCTACCGAAAACAAGATAGCCGCACTAGCCCTCGAGGCACTATCCGGTTCTAGCGGCCGAGGAACTCACTGCGATGCGCTCCACGGTGAATAGGGACGATGTGATACTTGATAAAAGATATAAGTCCACCTCTTCTAAACCAGCAAATCAAATTGTCAAATTCCAAGTCCACTCAACGGACCCTGCAAAAACGGCTTCCATCGGGGCACAATTAAACCCTGATGTAGACGCCGCACTACGAGAATTTCTACGAGAAAACTGGGACATTTTTGCCTGGCACCCTTCGCACATGCCAGGAATCCCACGTCGGTCGGCTGAAAGCACAGCCTAAATATCCTAAAAGGATTTAAACCAACAAGCAGGCTCTTGGTGTTTTCCAACCCAAGAGACAGAATGGGAGAGAGCTAGCCAAACTTCCGGAAGCCGGATTCATCGTAGATATAAAACATCCGGATGGCTAGCAAATCTGGTGATGGTACTAAAGAAGGACAAATCCTGGCGCCTATGTGTTGATTTCAAAGACCTTAATAAGGCTTGCCCAAAGGATCCCTTCCTCCCTCGCATTGATCAAATTATTGACGCCACAGCAGACACGATTCATTGTGCTTCCTCGACGCATACTCCGCTACCACCAAATTAAGATGGCGGAGCGTACCAAGTCAAGCGGCATTCATCACTCCATACGGCCCATTCGCTTCAACACAATGCCCTTTGGGCTCAAAAACGTCAGAGCAACATATCAGCGCATGATTCAGACATGTCTGGCAAACCAGATCGGCAAAACAGTGGAGGCATATGTAGATGACGTGGTCGTCAAATCCAAGCATGTCGAAACTCTAGTACACGACTTGAGACTCACATTCGACAATCTCCGAAAATATGACATTAAGCTCAATCCGGAAAAAGGCGCTCTTCAAGGCTTCAGCCGGAAAGCTCTTGGGCTTCATTGCGTCCGGTAGAGGAATTGAAGCAAACCCAGTCAAGATCCGAGCTCTGTCACAATTGGATATTCCAAAAGACCTCAAACAAATACAAAAATTGACTGGATGCGTAGTGGCTCTATGTCGCTATATTTCCCGTTTGGGAGAAAAGGCGTTACCCCTTTACCGCCTCCTCCGGCGCACCGAACACTTCGAGTGGATTTGATGCCGCCATGCCGACTTCGAAGAAATAAAAGCCATATTGGCAAAAAATCCGGTCCTGGCCGGGCCCAATATGGGCGAACCAATGCTATTATATATCGCCGCAACACATCAAGTTGTTAGCGCGGTGCTCGTCGTCGAACGAGAAACGGACGGTCACAGGTTCCCTCTTCAAAAACCAGTTTATTATGTGTCCACTGTCCTAACTCCATGCAAGTCCCGGTACCCACATTATCAAAAGATAGCATACACGGTGTTCATGGCATCCCAAAGCTGCGACACTACTTTCAAGAGTGTTCACATTACAGTAGCCTCCAAGTACCTCTTAACGACATTATAAACAACCGCTGACGCGACGGGTCGGATTGCCAAATGGGCCATCGAGCTCCTCCCATTCGACATAACCTATAAGCCACGACGAGCTATTAAGTCACAAGTGTTGGCGATTTCATTGCGAATGGACCAAGGCGAACTCCCTAAAGAGCACGGCGCATATTCCAATTGGATCATCCACTTCGACGGCTCCAAAATGTGGGCCGGCACCGGGTCTGGCGTCGTCTGACGTCCCCAACCGGGACACAGTCCAATACGCCCTTCGGATAATGTACACGGACTCCAAACAACGCAGCCGAATACGAGGCCCTTCTGCACGGCCTCCGGATGGCAGTCTCCATGGGCATTAAACGCCTAGAGGTGCGCGGGGATTCAAACCTCGCGATATCTAAAATAAACGGAGACTTTGATGCCAAAGATCCGAAAATGGCAGCGTACCATAACGCCGTCCTAAAAATGTCAGCGGGTTCGAAGGGCTCGAATTTCATCATATAGCCCGGATAACAACCAGCGGCGACGTATTAGACGCATCGGCGCCAAAACGCGATGCCGTCCTGCCCAACATCTTTTCCTCGAACGGCTGTTCAAGCCATCCGCATTATGGGAAGGAGTCCGGAAATAACAATCCGGACCCAACCGCACTGCCTGACACCGAACACTCTGACACAATCGGAGGCTCCGCCCACGAAATAATGGCGGTTATTGCCCCGTGGATGGAGCCATTCCTAGCCTACCTAACTAGGCAGGAACTCCCCGAAGACCAAAATGAGGCTCGCTGCATAGTACGGCGATCCAAAGCCTATAAAGTCCATGAGGGAGAGCTCTACAAGCAAAGCACAACAGGAGTCCTTCAAAGGTGTATTTCCGAAGAGGAAGGGTGAAACCTCCTGGCTGAAATTCATGCCGACCCAGGTGGGCACCACGCCGCAGCCCGGCCCTTGTAGGCAAGGCCTTCCGTGACAGAGATTTTATTGGCCGACGGCCGGGCAGAATGCAGGATTTAGTCCAACGATGCGTCGGTTGCCAGCTTTTTGCTAACTAAAGCCACATGCCACCCACCGCCCTCAAAACTATACCCATCACACGGCGTTGCCATGTCCGGGGCTTGACATGGTTGGACTCCTTAAGGGAGGAACCCACAAGAAAAAATACCTATTGGTCATGGTGGATAAATTCACCAAATGGATAGAGGCCAAGCTCGTTAAAGCGGCGAATCCGGACCGGTGATAGACTTCATATCAGGGGTAGTGCACCGTTACGGGCGTCCCACAGTATCATCACGATAACGGCACCAACTTCACAGCCGATGAGGTCAAACTATGGTGCAAAAACATAAGCATCAAGCTCGATTACGCCTCAGTCTATCACCCTCAAACTAATGGTCAAGTCGGCGGAAAATGGTCTCATCATGAGCGGCATTAAACCCAGACTAGTGCGGTCCCTCACGGAATCAAACACGCACCGGTAGAGGAGCTCGACTCAGACTGGGGCTGCGGGCCATGCCGAATCGCACTACCGGATTCACACCATTTTTTATGGTCTACGGCGCAGAGGCAGTCTTGCCTTGCAACATAATTCATGACTCACCTCACATGCGCATGTATGAAGAAAGAAAAGCCGAACTCGATCGGCAGGACAATCTGGACGCCTTGGAGGAGGAGCGCGACATGGCAAAAAGCTCGTTGTGCATTTTATCAACAGCAGGCTCGAAGATACCAAAGCAGTAGAAGTACGGGCCAAAGCTTACAACATTGGCGAACTAGTTCTGCGCCTCACTGGACAAGAAAAAGGACACACTCAAGCCCAAATGGGAAGGTCCTTCATCATCGACCAGGTCCCGACCAAGGGCATATACCGTCTGTGAAAGGCATCGGATAACCGACTCGAGCCAAACCCATGAAACGCAGCCCGCCTCACGAAGATTCTACGCCTAGCGCGGACTCGAAGTTCGTCTCCTTCCTCCGCCCAAAATTTATATTTAAGCTGTCTTTTATTTCTCTCCTTCCTCCCTTCTTCTTGAAGCCTTTAGAGGCTCTCTTAGCGCTTTTGTTCAAGCACATACTTGACGCGCCACCAGCGCTCATTATACCTGGGGCTTCTTTAATGTGCTTATTTATACGGCTTTATGCCCAATACATGTGTCAAACTTCTGCATGTACCTTTTATTCACCATTATATGCATCGATATGACTTAAGTTTTGGCCAAGCTGGGTTGCTGGCTCACAATGCTTACCCCTACGTTCCCGATTGTTCGGCTAGGCGGTAAAGGGAGCACCTCTACGATTGTTACTGCCGGGTCAGCCGGATGTGTACCTCAGACTGGGTGAAGCCGAAAGCTAGCGTTCTTAAGGGAATATTCGGTCGGTGAACTGAAAGATGATTTTTAACTATTTATCCATCTGCCCCTAGAATATTTTTCTGCTTTCTTAGCAGTTTGGACATGCACTTTAGGGCATGCCTCCCAGCGAAAGGAACCCTTAATGGAACTATTCTCCCTGGAAGATGTTTCTTACTATCCATGTAATATAACATAACTAGTTGGGCACTTGTCTGATACAGCAATAATGACCCCTACGCCTTTGTCTCGTGCATGCCCGGTTCTTACATAACCGCTGAGGGTATTCGGACACACTCCGGAACTATTGGGTCCCGAGGTTGAAGCGAAAAGGTCCGCTACTTAAAACGATCTACAATCCGGCTAGAAGGCATTTTACATGTCATTTTAAATTACATAGTCAACTTGACTGATTGTATTCCTCTTCAATACCATCTAATAGGCTGTCTAGTTTACAATCCTCACTGAATACTTTGCGGCCAACTCTACTTGGCCGTATACTAAGCTCACAGGATCTCCTTCCCATCGAGCCCCACAGGTCCGACCTCGGCCATGTGGTTTGGGTCATTAACCGTGTCTGGCTTCACCATGGCCCGAGCCTCCCACTGGCGCCTTGGCCAGTAGGTGGCTGATATCTTCCATAGCCGGAAGCGTCATGCCGTGCTCCACAGAAGCTTCTCGCAAGCTCTCCAAGGCCTTCGGGTAGGGAGATGGATGGCCACAAGGCACAGGCGGCGCTGTCATCACCGGCCGAACTCGTTCGTGCAGCTTGCCGCAGTTCGAAGTAGGTCACCCGTTGAACTGGCATTTCCTCTGCTCAGGACGACACAGTGAGCACACCTACGTATATAATTTTGTTAGTCGACTTCCTCGCCAAACTCTTTTTTTCAACAGTTCGCCAAGCACTTACTATAAATGCCGCTGACGGTTACCGATTCTCCTTAATCTGAAATGCAGCTGAGCTCAACATCTTTTAGTTCCTCACCCGGCTGGGTGTTGGCATCTTGGAGATTATTTTTCTCTTGCCTCACCATTGTAAGACATTCTACCGGCTTTTAACGGCGTGAGGCTGTTGCTTGTCCGGATCTAGTCCGGCGCCATCTGCAATATTATTGTCAGACTTATACACACGCCGCACTTCACAAACTACTTATTTTTCGAAGTATATATTACCGGAGGGGGTCTCTGTGGCTCCCCCGGTGGCGGCTAGTGCGGCCTCAAGTTGGGCCTTGCACTCTTCCAGCTCCTGGGACAAACGGGTATTCTTTTCTGTAAGAACCTGCATTCCAAATGATCCTTAAATCAGTTATCCTAACTATTTTAAGTCTCGGGGGCTACTGGCATATATAATCATCCAAAATTCCTTACCGTATGTCTTTCACATACTGCTCCGCGGCTCGCTAGGCCATCTTGAGCGGCACGGAGGTGCGCTTTCTCCCGAATTAAAGGCGTCCAACGCCTCTTGGGAGAAACATGCGCCACGTAGAATAGTCCGGGCCGCCTATGATTCATGGCGCTCTCCACCTCCGACTTGATGGGGACGATGCTGTAGCCGGCATCCTCCGTTGGAGGAGCATCCGACGACGCCTCGTGTTTGTACCCCTTCCGACTCGGCTTTTGAGCCTGGCCGGGCGGAGGTCCGATTGGCAACTTCTCCGGACTCTGTCCGCGAAGCGCTCTTTTTCTGAAAAACCACGGCGTCCGGGGTGCCTCCCAGAACCTCTCCTTAAAACACGATGGCACATCATCATACCGTTCGCGGCACGCCTCGAGTCGTGCCGCACTTCTTTTCCTTTCTTTGGACCGAGCTGCCTTGTTGGACGCCGGCCGCCGGCGAGGCTCGGCTTCCGTTATGAAGGCACCCCCTGAAAACACCATCAAATACGCCGTGATTAGAAATAAAACACGGTGGATCAATGTATCCGGACTTCGTCACGCATTTACAGGAGGCCGGAAATAGTCCGGGGTAGTCGGCCGTAATGGCAACCAAAGCATTGTCGATGCTAAGTTGATGGAACGCCCTGTCGATCAGCTCCACCTTTATATCCGAGTCCTCTTCGGTGGCCGGATCGAGGGACCGTTCGAGATCCTCTCGTTGTGGAGGCGGGCTGTGTATCTTCTCTGACGGCGGCGAGTTCCTGTAGCGAAACCACGAAATGAGATATTTAACCACGGAAACATGGATCGGATAGGCCACAAGGATATTCGCTACCCAACTTCGAGGATTATTCAACAAAACCCGCTCGATGGATTGACGCGAGAAAATCCTCCTCTTCCCCTTGTACATGGCGGACAAGGTCTTCACCGATTCGGTGACCGATCCGACCCTTCTGCGGCCATGACGGGTGGCATCATCCTCCCGTTGAAATCCCACATGGGTGGCCCCTATATTGGAGCGGCTGAACTCACCTCATAATGCAGATTGCCATGACTGGATCATGGTCAATCCGGCATGAGCCATCAATCTTATTCGCTCATCAAGTAAAGGGACGTCCGGTCAGTTTCCCTCACAGGGGCTCATGGCGCCCGGCTTAGGGCGCTTCTTCGGAGGCGTTGCTAAACTTCAGGAAGGCCGATCCGAACAGGATCCGCAGCGGACGCCTCCATGTAAAACCATTCCGAGGCCAGTCCTCCGGACGCGTTCTTTGGGGTTCCGATAAGTATCCAGTCCGGCGATGCGCCATAATTCGGCTCCGCCCACTTGATATATTGACCCCTCGTGAGAAGCGAGGCACAAGGCGAACAATCTCTTCCACAGTGAAATGGGCCTCAACGCCCGAAACAGCTCGCAAAGGGCCACGAAGCCCGCTTATATGCAAGATGGAGGCGTGAAGGTTGTGCGGCCCGGAAGGCCGTAGAAATCCAGAAGCCCGGAGAAAGCGGATGGATTAGAAATCCGAGTCCTCTCATTAGGTAAGAGGCAGAAGCACACCCTCTCCCTTAGAGGGATCGGGGACGCTCTCCGCTGCTTCCGCCCTTATAAGTGGCGAGTCCAGAGCGCACCGGAACCAAGAAGGCCAGGGGAAGGAATCCCTTGGTTTGGAGCACCACCAATTCGCTGTGCGGGACTGAGCATCTCCCCCAATCTCCAGGCTGAGAGCTGGGAGCATGAGAGGAGGAGCCGCGTCGACTGTCCATGATGGAGTGGATTTTTTGTCAAAGGCGCTCTGATGAAGGCTCGCGCAGGGAAGATGGTGCGATCCGGCTCTGGATCCCCGTCTCTTTTATAGACGGCTCATTTGCACAGCAAGGGGGGTTGTCGGTGTCAAAACCGGTGGATCTCGGGTAGGGGGTCCTGAACTGTGCGTCTAGGCGGATGGTAACAGGAGACAAGCGATTAATGATGTTTTTTACCTGAGTTCGGGCCCTCTCGATGGAGGTAATTAAAACCCTACTCCTGCTTGATTAATATTGATGATATGGGTAGTACAAGAGTAGATCTACCACGAGATCGTGAGAGGCTAAACCCTAGAAGCTAGCCTATGGTATGATTGTTGTTAGATCCCTCACGGACTAAAACCCTCCATTTATATAGGCACGGATAGGGTTAGGGTTACACAGAGTCGGTTACATCGGTAGGAGATCTACATATCCGTATCGCTAAGCTTGCCTTCCACGCCAAGGAAAGTCCCATCCGGACACGGACAAAGTCTTCAATCTTGTACCTTCATAGTCCGTGAGTCCGCCAAAGATGATAGTTCGCTATCCGGACACCCCTAGTCCGGGACTACCTCAGTAGCCCTGAACCAGGACTTCAATGACGACGAGTCCGGGCGCATATTGTCTTCGGCATTGCAAGGCGGGTTCCTCCTCGAATACTTCATAGAAGATCTTGAACACAAGGACAAAGTGTCCGCTCTGCAAAATAATTTCCACATAACAATCGTAGAGAGAATAATATTCACAAAATCAATCTGGCTGGCGTATTCAGCGGCGTGCCATCACGCCACGGCCAAGTCTTTATTTGAATTGTTTTACCATACCACCTCGGTAGCGTTTAGCGAGGCGGTTTCATTGGCACGTCTTGTCAAAGCGAAGATCGTGTCCCCCTTATTCAAGATTCTCATCAATACGAGATGTGGGTAACCCAACCCGTGCTCATGGCACGCCTCCTCTATCGAAGGCGAGTCCCAATCGGCCCACGGGAGGGCTCTTGGTATTCAACCTCTTTATAATGAGACCAAGGCCCACTCCTTTCTTTCAATCTCAATCGAATCTGCCCCTCGCTTCGAGTTCCAACACCCAAAGCTCCAGATTTAGGCGCTTCGGACCTCCAAGGATGTCCGGCTCCGACCTGCAAGGCCGGTGGATGCCTTCCTCCGTTCTGGAAGAATACGTGCTAAAGGCCGAGACGCCAGTATCTAACCGGCCGAAATTTCAGATATAGGCTGCCTCGCTCGGGGCAGGTCATTCCCTCCCCAGAGCCCGGCGAGAGCGTGGTGTTCGTGTCTCACTTTTCTTGAGGTTTAGGTTTCCCGATGGACCCCTTTGTGCGGGGGCTCCTGTTTTATTATGGGCTGGAATTCCATGACTTGAATCTGGAAGCCTTCCTCCATATTACCCCTCACTTTGGATTGTGGCTCAAGACCTTCAAGGTGGAGCCGAAGATGATCGAGGGGCAACAGAGTCTTGGGGCGGTTATAAGCAAGTGTGCTTTGAGGCTCCGTGGCCGAGGGCTCTTTTCAGGAGGAGCTTGGTTTGTAGGCAGCGGGAGTGGTTCTATATCACCGCTCCCTGTGGGCACCAAATGGGTGGCGCTACCGCGCCTTCCTTTCGGCCAGGTCCACCACAGCGGTACGGCATCATGGGTTAACCAGGCTCGGGACTAGGGGCCGTCAAGGGCGTTCCCTCACATTGCGAGGCCGTATTCGAGATCTCGAGGGAAAGAGAGATCAATCTGGTCGCGTGGCGGCGCGAGTTATGCTAATTCGGCATATACATACCCTGCAAACGCCGCCTCCGTTTGTGGGAGTTTAATCCGGAGGGACCACGAGCTCTCCAACATTTTATGGGCGCTGACGCCTGATGGGATGTATAAACTGTTCTTTGGATCACAAGAGAAGCGCCCCGGACTTGACTAAGGACGCAGGACTAAGCCTGTCGCCCAAATACTCAAGTAAGTAGTCACAGAACCGGACAGCTGTTCATTCAATTATCATATATATGCCCTTTAAAGGAGCCGTTTCTTGAACAGGAGTGGATAGCCAAGGCAAAGTTGATAAGGTGTCCGCTCCCCTCCCGAAGACCACGCCTGGACCCTATGCCGACTCAAGATGTTGAAGGTCGCGCCTTTTGAAGAAGGCGAAGGGGGGGAGCCGGGAAACAACTGCCTCCACGAAGGAGGTTTTCAAGGAAGGAGGAATCGAGGATCCTACCTTCCGAGGGGAGAAGAGGACCGCCTCCGAAGACCCGGAAGCCAAGGACTCAAAGCGGGGAAAGAAATCTTCGGCGGATAGTCCAACGCTGAGGAATACCCCGGCCGCACTATTTCCCCAAGGGGATCAGCCCTCCAGCGAGCCGTAAGTAAAAAGAAGGGGCCTTGTGAATAAAGGATATCCCTGTATTTATTTCTTAAGATAACCGAAATTGTACCTTATAGTTCGGATCTCAGCCCTTCTCGTGAGCTCGCTCTTGAGGGATCTTTCATCCGGAAATGATGGAGAGCGCAAACGCCTCCACCTATCGCGCCTTCATGTGAGGCGGGGACTCTGAGGTGTAAATCGCCGGAGGATTTCCCCAAGTCCGCGGGCCGAAGGTCCGGCGCATAACCGGCTGTGTGATCGGAGGAGTGAAGGACACCTTTCAAAGCGGTGTCTATCTCGAAGATCACCGCGGCGCTAATGGCTACGGTGGTTGAAAGAATTGCATCCGCCGAGAGCGGATTGCATGAAGCCGCCAAGTTTACCGACGGGGTTTGAGGTAACGAGAAAAAGATAATGTACCGTCGGCAGTTATGCATATAGAATGCGCCTGTATAGATAATAGCCCACGAGACTTCGATTGCGTTGTCAAAAATGACAGCGCCAAGGATCATAATCCCGTGTAATATGCGCTCTTCCTTTGTAGGTGGCGAAGCGTCCGGTGCAAGCCGGACCGATGAATTTGCTGAACTAGAGCTGCGTCTTGACCAGCGAGATCTGCGTACATCGCTGGTCAATAAAGCAGTTTGACGAGTCACAAGGCGCGACTCCTCCACGGGCACTGGTAAGGGAGCTTGACGCCTATGCCTTACTATTTGTATGCGTTGATGCGATGGCGCTGCTGCGTGGAGAAGCTGCGGGCGGAACTTCGCCCGAAGCTAAAGAGCAAGCCCAAAGAGTACGCGGTTGCTTTAAAGGCGGCCGGAAGAGCCGAAAAGTCGACGGGCTGCTCCTTTGCCGGAAAGTAAAGAGGAAATGGCCGAGATGGCCGTAAAGTTGAAGGATGCTACCCGACCGCTGCGGGGTTCTTGAAAAAGAACATCAAGCGGAACAAGAGGCCCGGACAAAGGCCACCGCCGAAGCCAAGGATGCCTGCTCACTGCGAGAGCTGCCAAGAGAGGAGCTGAGTCGGGCCGATAATTGCGGCTGGAAAACCGCTTTCTCGCTGTGGAGGAGATATACGGATCCGGTATGCTCGATTGGATAAGCTGTGGAGTTCGGAGGATGCTTATCTGGACTTAGCGCGAAGCGCTAACGGACGCTGATTGAGCACTTCCAGAGGCCGGCAAGGCGCGAAGGAAGGGCTATTTTGGTCGCATAATTCCATAGTCCGAGCGTCCTCTTCCGCTGGCCCGATCGGTTGGCAGGGCCGAACTGAATCGATTATCCGGACTTGCCATGAAGCATGTCGTGACTCATTTGTGGCGAAGCGGACTCCTCAGCCAAGAGTTATTTTGGTTTTAGTGCAGCGGTTCCTTGGTGCGGTATCTGCCAGACGACGCAATGAAGCGGTCGGGCGTGCATTGAGGGAAAAAGCTGGATGGCTCTTGCCCGCGATGTCAAGACATACTTGGCGGAGATGAAGGCCACCGATGTTGCATCCCGTGATTCGGACCCGAAGCCGTTTAGTACTGCCGAGCACTATTTTGAGGAAGTCCTGCAGGCGCTCGTTTAATAGAGACGCAAAGGCTCAAAGGATGTTATGTTTGAATGACATGTGTAATTTTATGAAACATCGCTTTGATTTAATGTAAGAGCTTTTTATACTTGTGCCTTCAAGTAGCAAACTACCTCTGTTAAGCGGCCAGTTAATGTATATGTGTATATAACCAAAGATGGTAGTCCTTGGCTATTTAGCCCCCACGCTTTTATAGTGCGGGGGTGTCTGCAAAAGGTGCATTTTCACACTTAATCCAACGCTCTTGGTCCTGTAAAGGAGGTGATAGCGTAGCAAACTAGGCAACCGGACTATAATGCTTTATCACTTTCACTTAGCCATAGGGGTTCAAGGTGGGGCTACGATCTAGCCCTGGGCACCGTGACTCTCCCAAATCACGGGGTGCATATGTGCACGGATCGAAAAAGCGGTCCTTCGTCTATCTTGGAGGAATTCCTAAACATTCCTGTGGGTCATCGAAAGTGGTTGACCAGTCTCACGCTACATCATGACGGTTTTCGGCTTTCTCTCGAGGTGCGGGCGAACCGGGCACTGTCGCAGAGTTCTCCACAGTGTCACGTTAAGAATGATAAAATGGAACGTAAGGCAGCAAAAACACGTGGAGCCGGGCAAACCCAACATTTGACCAAAGACATGATTTGGAGCTGATGCATATAAGGCCCTAACTCGAGACGCCGAACACTCCCTAAGGTATTCGGTCTTTATGAAAATGGGCAGAACAATGCCCTAAGCCCCTGTGTCCAGTGCATCGCAAAAATTCCGACGCGCCGATGCCAAAACGCCAGCCTCCTCCTCGGTTATAGCAAGAAACCGGGATGTATCAACAAGAGGCGGTAAAAAGGTTTACGCAGGTCTTAATCTGAAAAAGAATCCTTACAACGGGTCCTCTACTGCACGCTCTGCGGCTGTGTCTCCGTTGTGCCGTGCATCCTCGACGGGTGTAGCCACGGTGTTCACCGTAAAAAAGAAGAACTTAGTTTGAGAAAAAGATCGTGCGGAAATGTAAGTGGAAATAATCATAGTATGATTCAAAAATGAATAAAATTGAGCTTTATTGTCTCTTTGTTGCACATGCGGAGCCCTTGTAAGGGGAAGTGCGCGGCTAGTAAGCATCATGTTTATTTATGCCGACTCGCCTAATGTGTCCGGGGTCTAAACGACCTGCTTTAGACGCTTTTGGCCAAGAAGGCCGTTTTATTGTGAGGCTGTTGAGGCGGGTCTCACATTTCTTTCCTTAAGGGATGCGCCAGCTTCCCTTAATGAAATGATGCCTCGTGGACGGGCATTTTAAGTTTAAGAGATGCATAATGCGGTATTATGCGTTAAAGCGGCGTAGCGAAAAGCTTCAAGGCCCCAAGAGTGCTTGATGGCTACTTGAATGGGGCGATGTGGAAGACCAGCTTTTGATGGAAGTTGTCGGGTGAGCCGAACATAACTTCCGATAGTAGGGAGCCCGTCACGGTGGCGTAAGTGCAGCATGATTCCTTGGAAGGAAGTGTTGCTATGGCTAATCCTGTTTGGGTCTATCCCCATATTGCGGATTGTGTCCTCGATATAGCAGGTTTAAATCATCGCCACTGCCCATTAGGGACTTGCGTGAATTGGAAGACCGCCGATTATAGGTTCTAGTATCAAGGCAGTCCCTCCTCACGCTCGATACTTTGAGTAGTCCTGATGGTCGAAGGTGATTGATTTTGACAACCCGGTGTTGGGACTCTGCTGGGTAGATCAGGCGGGCGTAATTCAATGGGCGCGCTCTATTTTCCCTCCTTTGTTACTTGAAGTAAGTTTACTGCTCGACCTCTTGTGGGAAATTCTTTTGTTTTTCCGGTGCCTTGCCTTGTGGGGTTCGTCGTCGTGCTCGCTTGGTGCTGCCGAGCCCCTTGTGTTCGGCGTTGAGTCTGCCGGATTTGCTTGAAGACCCAACAATCTCCTGTGGGTATGGTTTGCGTGCTTCCCGGGAGTACTCGTGGATTTGGCATATCCTGTCCGTGATTTTGTTTAAGTTGGATATCTCATCATTTGTTATCCTTAAAGGGGCAGTTTTTGTTGTTCTGTCACGTGAGCTTTTGAATCCGGCGTTATTTGCCGCATTCTTTTGGACTGTTCCCTTAACTTTGGCGCTTTGGTCCTTGCTGCGTCGTGGTTTCCCGCTTCCATCTCTAACTTCGATGTACTTGGGTCATTGGCATCGCATCTTGCTAGCCAGTTATCCTCTCCGCTAAAAGCGGTCATGAGGCTTGTTAGTGCGGCCATTGTTCTTGGCTTTTCACAGCCAAGGTGTTCTCGGCGAGCCATTTGTCTCGGACGTTGTGTTTAAAAGCTGCTAAGGCTTCAAGCGTCCGGACAATCGACTATTTGGTTCTTTTGGTGAGGAACCTGTTCTGCACTTTTCGGGCTGACTCACCGGCTGTTGGGTTATGTGACTTAAATCGGTCTGCGTCAGGAGGTCGGACATAGGTGCCTGGAAATTGGGTCTTAAAGCATCCTCAAGCTCTTCCCAACTACCAATGGTGTTTTCGGGGAGGCTTTTAAGCCAGTGCCGGGCTGGCCCTTTGAGCTTGAGGGGTAGGTATTTTATGGCGTGGAGATCATCTCCTCTGGCCATGTGTATGTGGAGGATATAATCCTCAATCCAGACTCCAGGGTCTGTTGTTCCGTCTTATGCCTCTATGTTTACGGGTTTGAATCCCGCTGGAAATTCATGATCCAGCACCTCATCGATGAAACATAGAGGGTGCGCGGCGCCCCTATATTTGGGTATGCCGCGATGTTCGGACACTTGACGTGTTGTACTGATTGCTAGAGCTTGCTCTCTTGGCCCGTAGATAGACCTAACTGGGCCATCCTTTTGATGCGAATCCTTATGCGGATCGCGTGCCGGATTGTGTGCGGCGCCTCTTGCCGCTCTATGCTTGTTATGTGGTCGTTTATCCGACCAAGGCGGCCTCTTTGTTTTTTTGATTGCGGGGCTCTAGGGCCTCCTCATCGGTCGCCGATGAGTTTGCGCTTTGGGTAGCTCTTTGTTTGGCGACCTTCGCCAGATTTATCTATGATGTCGGTACCTTTGCTCCATCTGATTTACAGTGCATCTTCCGCTGTTTTGAGCTTCCGCTTCGCTTTTTTAGGCTACGCCGCAGCGGCAACAAGCCTTTTGTGGAGGTTCTTCTGCTTCCAAAGACTTGTCCGGTGTGAGATCGTCTCGATCGTTATCTTCGCCGGGGCTGGTTGTTTATCCAAGTTGTCTGTTCGGATGGCTGTTCAAAGGCATGTTAGTCGCTCCACCGGTTCGACTCCTTGATGGCTGGGTCTGCGTCGCCGCCGCTTTTGTCGAGGCGGGACTTGATACGGCGTTTACGCTGCCGCTTTGACTACTTTTCGAGGGATTTATCCTTCATAGCGTCCGTTGTTCCTCGTTGCCACTTCCTTTAGGAGTATCCACCATATATACATAGTGAGATGAGGTGGTTGTCCAAAGATCCTATAGGTGCTGGTTCGTGGTTATCTCCTACATCGCCGCCCATGCCGCTGAGATGTCTTCGGAGCTCTAAATTGAGCACGTCGTTTAAACTTTCGATAGTGGCTACAAAGTGGGTGGTGGTGGCGGCCAATTTCTTCGCTCTTCCGCAGATCCCAACCTTCCTCGACCATAGTCCGCCAGGCTCTCTCGACAAAGAGAGACTTTAATGAATTCGTGGATGTCGCCAAGGGGCGAGTGCTGAAAAATGTCCGCGCGGTGAACTCCATAACCGGGCGCCCAATCGGATTCGACCGGTAGCGGGTGGTTCGAGTCCGGAGAGGAGTCCGGCACCTCGGAGTCACGGGCTCGCAAAGCGACAGGGAGGGTGTTCTGCTCAATCGCCATAGAGATCGTGAGTCTCCCGAGGCGGTGTCCAGCCACTCGTCCTCGATCGCGTAAATCGGCTCGAACTAAGGGTCGGAGCGACTCGTGCGGCCTCCGTGACACCTTTGTTCGGCGTGAGCTAGATCATACCCATCGAGACAAGGTATTGCAGCGCGCTTGGGCTGTGGCTCGAATCCGTCGAAGATCAAATCTCCGCGGATGTCGCCGTAGTCCAAACTCACAAATCTGACTGATGGCCAAAGGGCGTAGCTTTCGATTCGCTCCAGACGGCCAAGTGAATTGGCCCGCAGCGTAAAGCCGCTGAATCATTTAAGATCCGTCCGGGAGAAAAGTCTCACCCTGGACCGCGTCGTTGTTGATGATCGAAGGAGCCATCGGGCCTAAAGGTGACGACAGAGGAACTCTCAATGAAAGCACCAATGTCGGTGTCAAAACCGGCGGATCTCGGTAGGGGGTCCCGAATCTGCATGCCTAGGCGGATGGTAACAGGAGACAAGGGACATGATGTTTTTACCTGTGTTGGGCCCTCTCGATGGAGGTAAACCCTACTCCCGCTTGATTAATATTGATGATATGGGTAGTACAAGAGTAGATCTACCACGAGATCAGAGAGGCTAAACCCTAGAAGCTAGCCTATGGTATGATTGTTGTTCGTCCACGGACTAAAACTCTCCGGGTTTATATAGGCCTTGGATAGGGTTAGGGTTACATGTAGTCGGTTACATCGGTAGGAGATCTACATATCCGTATCGCCAAGCTTGCCTTCCACGCCAAGGAAAGTCCCATCCGGACACGGGACGAAGTCTTCAATCTTGTATCTTCATAGTCCCGGAGTCCGGCCAAAGATGATAGTTCGGCTATCCGGACACCCCCTTGTCCAGAACTCCCTCAGGGGTAAATGTAAAGATACCCTGACTCTTCACATTCATTCAACACGTGGAAGATGGCCATTGTTGGCGTAGAAGCCAAGGAGCGCTTGACATTTATCGCCGGACACTACTCGACAAGTATATGGAATTTGGAGAAGAACCCACGCCGCAATGCGAAGACAATCTGCGCGCCGGACTCATCGCTCATTGAAGCCTGGTTCGGGGCTACTAAAGGGATTCCCAGATTAGGGGGGTGTCCTGGATAGTCAACTATCACCGTGGCGGACTCTGGACTATAAAGATACAAGATTGAAGACTTCGTCCGTGTCCTGGATGGGACTTTCCTTGGCGTGGAAGGCAAGCTTGGCAACACGGATATGTAGATCTCCTACCATTGTAACCGACATGTAACACTAACCCTATCCGTGTCTATGTAAACCGGAGGGTTTTAGTCCGTGAGGGACTTAACAACAATCATACCATAGGCTAGCTTCTAGGGTTTAGCCTCTCCGATCTCGTGGTAGATCTACTCTGTACTACCCATATCATCAATATTAATCAAGCAGAGTAGGGTTTTACCTCCATCGAGAGGGCCCAACACCTGGGTAAAAAACATCGTGTCCCTTGTCTCCCCGCTACCATCCGCCTAGACGCACAGTTCGGGACCCCTACCCGAGATCCGCCGGTTTGACACCGACAGTTCCTTTGTTGCACCAAAATGGCTGCCTTTGCTTGATGCTCTCGGCCAGCTTTGCCTCCTCTGCACCAAAGAGGAAACGAGGACAATGCGCTGGCTGGCGCCCGCCCGCGCCCCTTGGTCGCCATGGCTTGCGTCATGGGCACCTCGTGAGGTACCCCGCTTGATCTCTCCGCCTCATCATGCCAGCGGGACGAGGCCGTGCACGAGGAGGCTTCAGAGTCCGCCTCACAGGCATGGCCTCGCGAGGGTCTTGAGCTTGTGTTGATGAAGATGGGCCGTGCTTGGGCCACCCCTTGAGCCACGCCGCAGCAAGTCTGGTACCGATCCCGTGAACGCCCAATAGTAGCCCCCGCCCAAGGCGCGCACAGACTTGGCTTAGCGGAGAAGCGAAGGGCAAGTCACGAGCGCCGCTTGGGCCCTAACAGCTGCGGCCTGGGCGCCGTGGTGGCGGTTGATTGGACGTGGCGCCTGCTTCCCACGACGCCTCGGTGGATCGCGAATTGACAAGTCCCCTGCGCATGCAAAGCGGGTCATGATTACTCAGGATCGTGGGGGTCGGGCGGTTGGCCTCCCGGCTATAAGTACGGGATGGCGCGTGCCTTCGATCCATCTCTTCTTGCTTTTCCATCCCTTGCTCCACATTGTGGCAATGGCTCCGATCCGCCGGTTCTCCGTGGAAGAGAAAGGAAAGGCTCCCGAGAGGGTCCCGATCCACCGCCGCCAAGAAACGGCCACCTCCGCCGCCGAGATGAGGGCGCTGCAGAAGGTGTCGAGGTCTCGGTACGAAGCGGGCGCCGCCAGGTTCCGCTCACGCATTTGTACGCCCGCATTGAGGGTCCCAAGGAGTTGACGCCGGCGCCATGGACGACGCCACCGGCCGGGCGCCAGCGGGTCACGACGGCAGGCGTTATTCCCCACAGATTCCACGCCGAGGGCTCCTCCCGGAGTTTGTGCTCCATGCCGCCATGCCTTCTCGGCCTTTGATTCGCCTTTCCTTCCTCCTTCGCCGCGATTCCGCAGAGGATATTCTGGAGCTCTGGCTGTGCACGCCGGCTGCAAGCACCCTTGGCGACCGGGCGGAGGTCGCGGTCGTCCCAAAGGCAAGGTCTTCATGACTCGAGGTGGCGAGATCCCCGGTTCTGCAGGACGAGGGGCGCCTCATAATCCATCTAGAGTACGACGGCGCCCGTGATGTTCTTCAAGGTCTTCGACACGGAAGGACGCCGCTGGAGTGCTGCCACGAGAGAGGTGGTCGGGCCCGCCGCCAAGCGAGGACTAGGCTCGCCGACCGCCTCCCCGGCAGCTCCTCAGCGGAGGATCCAGCGACTCCACCGAGCTCTTCGCGACTCTGGAGACGAGCGACGACAGCTACGAGCCCCCGAGCTTGCGTCGCTCTCCCGGGCAGGGCGGGCTCATCAGGCCGCCGCCGTCTCTGATCTGGATGGGGTTGGCGCCGGTGCCAGGCGGCCCACTGTTGATGATGGCGTCTCTTGCGGAGGCGCATGTAGTTAGCATTCTTTAGGATCTGCTCCCTCTGTTCCCTGCGAGGAATCGAAAAACGCGCCCCGTGGGTGCTTGTAAGGTGCCTGTGATTTTGTTTGTTAATATGATCCTTGGCCTGAAGTAGTACGAGATGCTCATCCCATCTTAGCTTAGTTCCTCCTTTCGAACCTCACGAGGGCTTGATGCTCTGCGCCCGATAGGTCCCGTCCCAAGGCAGGCTTCGGGCGTCAGCCGGTATGCAGTGTCGCGATGCCGTGGTCAAGGCCAGGAGGTGAGCAGCCCGGGGTCCAGTAAGAGCCCCTGAGTCGCGATGCTCAGGAGGTCCCCTTTAGCGCTCAAGCAGCCATCGTTCGGTGAGAAAGGAGCGCGACGTTGCTAACACGGGATTGCCTTAGGTGCGAGGTCGGTTCTGCGATAGCTAGTGTTTCCGGAGGATGACTTATCTCGGGAGTCAGGAACCGCTTCTTGGTGCGGCGTTAGGGTCCGCTGCATCGGCAGATGAGGAGTTGCTGGCGAGGTCCCCGCTGCCTCTTCCCTCTCGCCCTTACTCCCTTTCGCTCTCGTCCCGGGTCCGGCCCTCGAAGGATCTCGCCTGCCATCCTTGGTATGCCCGGTCGCGATGCCGTGGGACAAGGCCAGAGGGTGAGGGCTGGAGAGCCGATAAGAGCCCATGAGTCGCGATGCTCAGTGCACGCCCCTTTAACGCGTGCAAGCGGTTCGTGCGGACGAGAGTGAAAGAGAGCGCCATGAGGGCCTCGCCCGACGCTGTTCCTTGAAGAGATCCTGCGAGGCTCATCACAAAAGAACAAGGGTTCGCCATGACAATCGACAACAGCCGTTGGTTGCCTCGAGGGGTGACGAGGCAATCGGCTTGGCGAGGTGGCGCTTATCGCGGGCTGCCGCGCGCGAAAGCTCAGCCATTCAAGTTTGTCGGCGTTGCGAGGGCGGACCCATGCGCAAGCGCCGTGTCGTTAGGGAGCAGCTCCATCAGCTTGGTGTCAATCGAGCGGGCGACTAGGCCAAGTACGTTAATCACGGAGGAGCAAGTCTATTTAGATAGGTGCGAGAGAAGGCGTACATATTTGGGACGGGCCCAGCGACTTGGGGATGATGCAGCCCGGCGCCCCAATAAAGTAAGCTAGCAACATGAAGCAAAAGGATACATGCCGCAGGGCGGACCCACGCGGCTGGGAATGATGCAGCCACAGGCGCCCAGCTGAACATGAAACTCAAGGATGTCACCGATAACGTTGAAGACGAAGGGATGCCGAATAGCGGGACGTCAGGCGCTGGCAGGCGATCCTCACGAGCCTCCCTGTGCCCAGGAGCCTCGGGAGGCTCCGGAGGCGCTGGTGGCTCCTCGTGGACCATCTCCATCTCCGCCAGGACTGCGGAACGCCTGGCCTCTTGAGCCTCCAGGATGCTCCTCATGAGGCGCTGGCGCGCGGCAGCCGCGTTCAGCAAACCGTAAGGCATGCGAACGTAGCTGTGGGGTGGACCTTCACAACGCCGCACGCGCGAGGGCCAGAGGCGCTCCTGAGAGGCGGCTCGGTTGAGCCCTGGTATGTCGATGCAGACGCGCAGCCCACCATCTTCGCCTGGATGGGGAGCTACGGCGGGTAAGCGGCGGCTGCCACTCATGACTCTTGACTCCTGCAGCTCTCAATGATCTGGTGGCCGAACTCCGAGGGTTTGGCCTCCTTGCCTCGCTTCCTTCCTGAAGGAAACGTGCTTTGAAACACGCCTCCAAGTGGTGCCCAAGCGCCTCCCTCGTGATCTTAGCAAAGTCGGTGGCCCTCCAGGAGAGAGAGCCTCCAAGCCTTGCTCGAGGAGGGCGCCGGGCGCGCCTTCCTATGCTGCGACACAGGCGCCCCACAGGCAGCGCGACCTTAGGGGCCCTGCCTCCCGAGGGATCGGGCCAGGCGATGTCTTCTTCTTCTTGGGAGGCGGCCTCGGGAGCCTCCCGCTCCCTGTGATCTGGGTCTTCAAGTGATGCGGCTTGAAAAGCACGCCCTCCGTGGAACACACTATGACTCTCTCTTCACAAGGCACCGTGATGACTCCACCACTTCCACGGCATCTTGAGGACATTGTAGCCGTGATGGGTCACGGCCATGAATTTGGCCAGAGCTGGATACCCGAGGAGATGGCATTGTATGGCGGCGAATGTGGGCGACGTCGAAGTCGATGAGCTCGGTGTGGTAGTTGTCGCTACGCCTCAAGGTGACAGAAGGCGGACCTGCCCAATCGGAACTGTGGAGCCATCGGTGACCTCAGGAGAAAGGCTTGGTTGGCTGAAGCTAATTATGCAGCACTTGGAGATTGTTGAATGTCTCGGCTGCATGTAACATTGAGCCCTGCTCCGCCATCGATGAGGGTCCTGGTGACTTGCACGTTGCTGTTGATTGGGGAGCAAATCATCGGGAGGACTCCGGCTGTGGCTGCGCACTTGAGCTGATCTGCTGAGCTGACCGTGATGGCGCACGCTGACCACCTCGAGAGGGCGTGGCTTCGAGCTTGGGGAGGACTGCATTCACTTCACGGCAAACTGCTTGAAGATGCTGTTGAGAGGCTGGGGCTTGAGCTCCGCCCAGATGCAAGCGATCACACAGCTCCCCGGAAGCCCCGGCCCCTGCCCCTGATGATGGTCTTCATTTCTCCTTGGGCTGCGTGTAGCAGTGGAGGGGGCCTGCGTTGCCTTGCAGGCGATCCTCGCGAGGCTCATCCTCCAGCCTCCCTCGCGACGCAGGTCCCTCCAACCTCCCTCATGAGGCTGATCTCGCTGATCCGGTCCTCGCGAGGTCAGTCACGCCACCCTTGGCGAGGGCCACGATCTTCCCAGCTGGCCCCGTGTTTCTTTTTCCCTCACCTCCTACCGTCGTAGCCTCGTCGTTGCGGTCAAGGCGTCGACCGATTCGCCCTTCTCGTGCACGGCTCTAGCTCTTAACATTCGTTGGTGTTGTGGGTGTGGAGGTCGTGGTACACAAGCATCTGCTGCCCTTGAAGGACTCGGGCTGATCCTGCCTCACTTGGTATCTGGTTCGCAGCGAGCACGGCAGCCCCCTTGCGCTTTCACGTCCTTGACCTTGGGTTTCTTCTCTTGTGGGTCGCCAGTAGTGCAGCTCGAGGAGGGAAAGGCGTCCTTCCTCCTCGCCTGGCGCACTTGGTCGCCAAGTTGAACAACTCTGTGGATGTGCATAAAAGTCATCATGCATCACCAGCTCCTCCTTCATCCTGACGTCACGCTCACCGTCGAAGTAGGCTGAGATGATGGCCTCCTCGGTCACCTTGTGAATCTTGAGGTGTGCGTTGTTGAAGCGCTGGATGTACTTCGGGGGTTTTCCGGCAGCCTGCTTGATGCGGCGCGATGTCGCCACTGGCGGCAGGAGGCCGGTCGTGAGTGCCTTGGAAGTTGGCGATGAAGCTGGTGCGCATCTCGCCCCAGAGGAGATCATGCCAGAGCTGTGTTCAGGAGCCAGGTCCGGCACCGTCCTTGAGCGCCATGGGAAACCAGTTCGCTATGACCTTCTCGTCCCGTTGGCGGCTTCGATGCCCAGCTCATAAAGCTGGAGGAACTCCGCGAGGTCGGTCGTGCTGCCGTTGAAGCAGGAGGCCGGTCAGCTTGAACTTGCCGGCCACGCACGCTGCGTAACTTGGCGGTGAAAGCTGCGGCCCTGCGATGGGCCACGAGAGGCCTTTGGTGACGAAGGGCCTGATCTTGCGGAGTCCCCGTCGCGCTTCTTGCCGGGAGCAGCGCTGGGTCTTGGCGTGGCCGGAGCAGGAGCGGCTGCGGACGGGCTGGTGCAGGGAGCACTCGGGCAGCTTCTTGGGGCGAGGAACCTCTTGGCAGCTCTGCTCCGCTGCTTCTTGGTGCCGGACGGAGTGGGTTCCGCCAGGCCACGCACCTTGGGGGCCAAGGCACCTTCTTGAGGGGAGGCGGCCGAGGCGCCGAAGCTCGTCACTGCGCAAGGCGGGCGCGGTGCAGCGAGAAGGACGGCGTGGGGAGCCTATGCAGCGATTTGTGCTCGGCGACGCTGGTCGAGCTACTCCCTCGTAGACGCTGCCGATGGGCGTGAAGCAGGGAGCTCGTTGTGCTGGCGAGCGCGGCTCGAGTTACCATGGGCGCATGGAGCACGGCAAGACGAGAACCAGCTGGGCGAAGCGAAGGAGTAGCGGTGCGGCCGCCTCGCCTCACGGATGGATGCTGGGACGACGCTTGCTGCTCGTTCCCCGCCGGGCCGGTGACGGCGTTGACGGCAGGCGACGGGGAACGGCGGGGGAGGCCACCGACGAGGGCCGTCTGGCGACGCGAGTAGCAGAGCGGCCAGCGCCGGGCGCGGCCCGGCAAAGCGCCTCGACATGGATGCGGCGGGCGGCGAAGAACAGGGCGGCGGAAGGCGGATTCCGCGCACCTTTACCGGCGCGCCAAATGTCGATTTCGGGTTCCGCAGACCCTCTAGATTCGAACTCTAGGGTGCGCCAAGGAGATCTCACCCCTACCAACCTGCACCTCGTCAGCCTCGCAAGGATCTAAACTACTCAAAGAGAAACACAAGGGACACAATGTTTATCTTGGTTCGGGCCACCATTGTGGTGTAATACCCTACTCCAAAGGTGTGTGTGGTGTGGTGGATTGCCTCAGGGGCTGATGATGAACAGTACAAGGAAGAACAGCCTCGCGAGGGTCTGTTCTTGGCCGGTGCGACGAACTGCTAGGGGGAGTTCGGTCGCTCTCTCTCTCTCTCTCTCTCTCTCTCTCTCTGGATCCAAGATGCCTCAACGTGTCCCTACCCTGTGGGTGGCTAGTCCTATTTATAGGCGGAGGCCCTGGGCCTCTTCCCAAATATTGAGTGGGAAGGCGCCCAGCAGTTGGCCATTTTGAAGGGGAAACATCTAGTACACTTATCCTGACTAAAGTTGGTCCTCGCTGCCAAAGGCTCTGACGATGACGCCGGCTTGGGCTCCACGATGACCTCCTTCCTGCCGTTGTGTTGGTCTTGGTCTTGTTGCACCGAAATGGCTGCCTTTGCTTGATGCTCTCGCCTGCGCTTGCCTCCTCTGCACCAAAGAGGAAACAAGGACACTATGCGGGCTGGCGCCCAGCCCCGCGCCCTTGGTCGTCATGGTTTGGCGTCTTGGGCACCTCGTGAGGTACCCGCCTTGATCTCTCCGCTTAATCGCGAGCCAGCCCGACGAGGCTGCAGGCTCGAGGAGGCTTCTGTCGTCTCGCCTCATGAGGCTTGCCTCATGAGGGTCTTGAGATTGTGTGATGAAGATGGGCCGTCTTTGGGCCACCCCTTGAGCCACGCTGAGGCCGCAGGCGAGCAAGTCTGTGTACCCCGTTCCCCTGCAACACCGGACAGCTTATAATCTTGGTTCGGGCCACCTTTGTGGTGTAATACCCTACTCCAGTGTGGTGGTGGTGGATTGCCTCTTGGGCTGATGATGAATAGTACAAGGGAAGAACAGCCTCCTGAGGTTGAGGTGTTCTTGTGTGAGTGAACTTGTGGTGTGAGGAGTCGATGAACTACTCTCCCCCCACTACTGTGGTGGCTAGTCCTATATATAGAGGCCCTGGTCCTCTTCCCAAATGTTGAGCGGGAAGGGAGCCAACAACGGCGGGCAAATTTGAAGTGGGACAGCTAGTACAAGCTATCCGACAAAAGCGGTCTTCGCTGCGAAAAGCCACAGGATGACGCTGTCTTGGGCTCCACGATGACCTCCGCCTTTGCTGTCCTCCTGGTCTTGGTCTTGTTGCACCAATATGGCAACCTTTGCCTAATGCCTCGGTACTCTTTGGCTCAAGGCTTGCCTCCCTTAGCACCAAAGAGGAAATGTGGGACGCTACAGCATCGGGCGCCCGCACTGCACCCGCTGGCGCTGCGTTAAATCATGGCTTACATCACGAGTGCCTCGTGAGGTTTGCCCCGCCTTGATATCTCCGCTCCTCGTGAGCCCGCCTGGCTAGGCCTCTCCAGAGGAAGTCTTGCACCGTCCACCTCGCGAGGCTTGGACCCTCGCGAAGGTCTCAGATGCCTTGTTGATGAAGATGGGCCGTGCGGCCCGCTGCCTAGCCATGCGATGGGCCGCACGCAGGCAAGTCTGGGGACCCCCGTTCCTAGAACGCCAACAGGTACACTTGTTGCATATGTTATAGACATTTACCTTGCTGACATACCTAGTAGCTCTTGGGTATTTGATACCGGATCAGTTGTTCATATTTGCAACTCGATGCAGGGGCTGGTAAGAACTAGGCGTGTGGCACAAGGGGAGATTCACATCAGGGTCGGCAACAAAGCAAGAGTTGCTGCATTGGAGGTCGGCATGATGCAACTCCAGCTTCCTTCTGGATTTATTTTGAAATTGAATAACTGTTATTACATTCCTGCACTTAGTCGGAACATTATTTCTGCCTCATGCTTGATGAGTCAGGGTTATGAATTCAATTTAAAGGACAATGGTTGTTCG
Source organism: Aegilops bicornis (assembly GCA_021605145.1). Lineage (NCBI taxonomy): Eukaryota > Viridiplantae > Streptophyta > Magnoliopsida > Poales > Poaceae > Aegilops > Aegilops bicornis. The sequence goes on along the minus strand of CM038670.1, from coordinate 571,937,408 downwards.
TTTTATTTGAATGGAATGTTCCACGGCTATGCACCCATTGTTGATGGGCTATTTGTATTGAATCTAGAACAGGAACCGGTCTATAACATGAATGTCAAGAGGCATAAGCCTAATGAGATAAATCCAACATACTTCCGGCATTGCCGGCTTGGACACATTAGTCTAAAACGCCTAAAGAAGTTCCATGATGATGGGCTCCTAACTTCGTCCGACTTCGGGTCGTTCGAGACATGCGAATCATGCTTGCTCGGCAAGATGACTAAGACTCCTTTCACAAAGAGTTGCGAGAGGGCGTCTGAGCTGTTGGAACTGATACACAGTGATGTGTGTGGACCAATGAGCACAACTACCAGAGGTGGCTATCAGTACTTCGTGTCTTTTACCGATGACTTGAGTAGATATGGATATATCTATTTGATGAGGCACAAGTCGGAAACTTTTGAAAAGTTCAAAGAGTTTCAGAACGAGGTTGAGAATCATCTCGGCAAGACTATAAAGCTTCTACGATCTGATCGTGGAGGTAAGTACATGAGCCAGGAGTTTGATGATCATCTGAAAAGCCGAGGTATAGTACCTCGGCTCACACCTCCGGGTACGCCATAGAGAAACGGCGTGTCGGAACAGAGGAATAGGACCTTGTTTGACATGGTCTGGTCTATGATGAGCAAATCCGATTTACCCTTGTCATTCTGGGGATACGCTCTAGAAACTACAGCTTTCACACTTAACAGGGTACCATCAAAATCCGTAGGCAAGACACCACATGAGATGTGGACCGGGAAGAGTCCCAGTTTGTCTTTTCTAAAGATTTGGGGTTGTGAAGCATTTGTCAAGCGACTTATGTCAGACAAGCTTACACCCAAGTCGGACAAATGCATATTCATGGGATATCCGAGGGAAACCTTGGGATGTACCTTCTACAACCGGGAAGAGAACAAAGTGTTTGTTTCACGGAACGGGGTTTTCCTTGAGAGAGAGTTTCTCAGTCGGGAGGCCAGTGGGAGGACGGTCCGACTTGAAGAAATTCGAGGACCACTCGGGGATGACTCGGCTGGTGATGAGATCATACCGGAGTCAGTCAGGTAACCCGTAGTGGAAGGGGCACCGGAACCACGGAGGTCGGAAAGATTACGCAAAGTGTGTGATGTATTGTTGCTAGAAAGCGACGAGATGACCATGTATGCGGAAGCGATGGTGAGCCCAGATTCCAAGGCATGGCTGGAGGCCATGAGATTCGAGTTAAGTCCATGGATGCGAATCAAGTCTGGGACTTGGTTGATCCGCCGCCTAGCGTAACAGCTATTGGCTGCAAATGGGTCTTTAAGAAGAAAACCGATGTGGATGGAAATGTTCAGATCCACAAAGCTCGGCTTGTCGCTAAGGGTTATGGACAAGTTCAAGGAATTGACTATGATGAGACTTACTCGCCGGTAGCGATGCTAAAGTCCGTGAGGATCGTACTAGCTATAGCTGCATATTTCGATTACGAGATATGGCAGATGGATGTCAAGACGGCTTTCCTTCACAGAAATTTAACCGAGGACGTGTATATGATACAGCCCAAGGGTTTTGTCGATCCGACTAGCGCTACTAAGGTATGAAAGCTCAAGAGATCCATTTATGGGTTGAGGCAAGCATCTCGGAGCTGGAATATTCATTTTGATGAGGTCATCACGGGTCTCGGTTTCATCAAAAGCGAAGAGGACGCTTGTTTATACAAGAAATTAAGTGGGAGCTCGATAGTGTTTTTGATCTTGTATGTGGATGACATATTGTTGATCGGAAATGATGTTTCGATGCTGAACTCGGTCAAGGAGTCATCGAATGGCAAGTTTTCGATGAAGGACCTTGGTGAGGCAGTGTATATTTTTGGCATTAAGATCTATAGAGATAGATCGAGGAGGCTGCTTTCGGCTTAAGCGGAAGCACATACATAGATAAAGTGTTGAAGCGGTTCAACATGAGTGAGGCGAAGAAAGGGTTCTTGCCACTCTCACATGTTATAAGGCTAAGCGAGACTCGGAGTCCTTTGACATCTGAGGAGCGAAGCAGGATGAGTCAGATTCCGTATGCCTCGGCAATTGGATCCATCATGTATGCCATGATATGTACAAGGCCTGATGTTGCTTTTGCAATAAGCCTAACAAGCAGATAACAAGCCAACCCAGGTGAGAGTCACTGGGCAGTGGTAAAGACTATTTTGAAGTGCCTGAAAAGGACTAAAGAGATGTTCCTAGTTTATGGAGGTGAGGAAGAGCTCGTCGTAAAGGGTTACGCCGATGCTAGTTTCCAAACCGACAGAGATGATTGTCAATCACATTCCGGATTCGTGTATGTCATGAACGGAGGAGCAGTGAGCTGGATGAGTTCCAAGCAAGATACGGTGGCCGGTTCTATCACACAAGCCGAATACATTGCGGCTTGTGAAGCTGCAAAGGAAGGTATTTGGATGCGGCATTTTCTGGATGATCTTGGTATTTTCCCAACTTCGGTAAAATCGTTGGACCTTTATTGTGAGAATTCTGGTGCCATTGCACAAGATAAGGAGCCGAGGAATCACCACAAGGTCAGACACATAGATCGGAAATATCACCTGATACGAAAGATCGTAAAGAATGGTGATGTAGAGTTATGCAAAAATTCACACAGATGCAAATATTGCAGATTCGTTGACTAAGCTGCATCCACAACCCAAGCATGAGGGGCACGTTAGAGCTATGGGCATTCGTTGTCTATTTGATTGACTCTAGTGTGATGTCTACTACACAGCCTTCTTCTTGTAGACGTCGTTGGGCCTGCAAGTGCACAGGTTTGTAGGACAGTAGCAAATTTCCCTCAAGTGGATGACCTAAGGTTTATCAATCCGTGGAAGGCGTAGGATGAAGATGGTCTCTCTAAAACAACCATGCAACCAAATAACAAAGAGTCTCTTGTGTCCCCAACACACCCAATACAATGGTAAATTGTATAGGTGCACTAGTTCGGCGAAGAGATGGTGATACAAGTGCAATATGGATAGTAGATATAGGTTTTTGTAATCTTAAAATATAAAAACAGCAAGGTAACTAATGATAAAAGTGAGTGTAAACGGTATTGCAATGATAGGAAACAAGGCCTAGGGTTCATACTTTCACTAGTGCAAGTTCTCCCAACAATAATAACATAGATAGATCATATAAAAATCCCTCAACATGCAAAAAGAGTCACTCCAAAGCCATTAATAGCGGAGAACAAATGTAGAGATTATGGTAGGGTACGAAACCACCTCAAAGTTATTCTTTCGGATCAATCTATTCAAGAGTTCGTACTAGAATAACACCTTAAGACACAAATCAACCAAAACCCTAATGTCACCTAGATACTCCATTGTCACCTCAAGTATCTGTGGGCATGATTATACGATATGCATCACAAAATCTCAGATTCATCCAACCAACATAAAAGTACTTCAAAGAGTGCCCCAAAGTTTCTATCGGAGAGTCAAGAAAACGTGTGCCAACCCCTATGCATAGGTTCATGGGCGGAACCCGCAAGTTGGTCACCAAAACATACATCAAGTGGCACGTGAAATCCCATTGTCACCACAGATAAGCACGACAAGACATACATCAAGTGTTCTCAAATCAAAGACTCAATCTAATAAGATAACTTCAAGGGGGAAACTCAATTCATCACAAGAGAGTAGAGGGGGAGAAACGTCATAAGATCCAACTATAATAGCAAAGCTCGCGCTACATCAAGATCGTGCCATAGAGGGAACACGAGAGAGAACCCGAGAGAGAGAGATCAAACACATAGCCTCTTGGTACATACCCTCAGCCCCGAGGGTGAACTACTCCCTCCTCGTCATGGAGAGCGCCGGGATGATGAAGATGGCCACCCGGTGATGGATTGCCCTCCGAAGGGTCTTGAACCGGGCCTCGAGAGGTTTTGGTGGCTCACAGAGGCTTGCGGCGGCGGAACTCCCGATCTATCTTCTCCGTGGATGTTTTTAGGGTACGTGGGACTATATAGGCGAAAGAAGTCGGTCGGGGGGTGCTCGAGGGGTCCACGAGACAGGGGCAGCGCCCCCTATCTCCTGGGCTCCTCGAGGGTCTTTTGACTTGATCTCCAAGCCTCCAAGATGATATTCTTCCAAAAAATCACGATGCCGAAGGTTTCATTCCGTTTGGACTCCGTTTGATATTCCTTTTCTTCGAAATCTTTGAAAGCAGGCAATAGAAACTGACAATATGTGGGCCTCCGGTTAATAGGTTAGTCCAAAAGTAATATAAAAGTGTATAATAAAGCCCATAATCATTCAAAACACATAGTAATATAGCATGAATGCTTCATAAATTATAGATACGTTGGAGGCGTATAAGATCGGCATCTAAGCTTAATTCCTACTAGTCCTCGAGTAGGTAAATGATAAAAAAGAATTTATGAAGTGTGAATGCTAGAAGGTGCACAAGTTTGATCAATGATAATTTCAATCACATTTTCTAGAATGATAATATGTCATAACAGTAGTTCATCTCATAAAAATATTGATAATCAAGTATATAGCAATTCACATGTTAAAGCATAGACCATAAACTTTCTTGAATACTAGCAAACTTCATTCTTAGTCATCAAACAATTGCAATTCATCCTATTTCCAGGAGGGGTCTATGTCAGAGCTGTCGGCGTTCTGGGAACGGGGTACCAGACTTGCACTGCTGACTGCCCTCAAGGCGTGGCTCAAGGGGAGGCCCAAAGACGGCCCATCTTCATCGCCACAAGCTCAAGACCCTCGCGAGGGCCAAGCCTCATGGGCGGACGGCGAAGCTTCCTCGAGCCACGGCCTCGTCAGGCTGGCTCGCGAGGAGGCGGAGAGATCAAGGCAGGTACCTCCACGAGGTGCCCGTGGCGTAAGCCATGATGACCAAGAGGCGCCAGTGGCGCGCCAGCCGCATGATGTCCTCCTTTCCTCTTTGGTGCAAAGGGAGCAAGTGCAGGCGAGAGCATCAAGCACAGGCATCCATTTCGGTGCAACAAGACCAGGACCGTCGCAACGGCAGGAAGGAAGTCATTGTGGATCCCAAGCAGGCGTCACCACCAGAGCCTTCGACAGGCGAGGACCAACTTTAGTCAGGATAAGTGTACCAGATGTTCCCCTTCAAAATGGCCAATTGTTGGCGCCCTTCCCGCTCAAATATTTGGGGAGAGGCCCAGGGACTTTGCCTATAAATAGGACTAGCCACCCACAGGGTAGAGGGGGGATCATCATCAGCATCATCTAGAAATCCAGAGAGAGAGAGTGACTGAACTCCCCCAAGCAGTTCATTGCACCGGCCAAGAACAGACCCTCGCGGGGTTGTCCTTCCTTGTATTGTTCATCATCATCAGCTCAAGAGGCAATCCACCACACCACAAACTAGAGTAGGGTATTACACCACAATGGTGGCCCGAACTAGTATAAACCCTGTGTCTCTTGCGTTGTTCTTTTCATAGCTTAGATCCTAGCGTGGCGGCGAGGTGCGGTGTAGGTAGAGGGCGATATCTCCGCGCACCCGGTGTTGAACCTAGAGGGTGTGCCGTAACCCGAAATCCAACATTTGGCGCGCCCGGGTAGGGGTGCGGAGAATTAATCTTCCGCCGCTTCTGTTTCTCCGCCGACCGTCGCATCCATGTCGAGCGCTCGTCGAACTGCGCCAGCGCCAAAGCCGCTCGCTTCCCACGTCGCCCAGATGGCCCCCATCGGCGGCCGCCCTCGTCGTTCCCCGTCGCCTGCCGTCAACGCCGCCACCGGCCCGGCGGGGAACGAGCAACAAGCATCGTCCCCAAAGATCCGTCTGTGAGGCGAGACGGCCGTGACCTGCCTACTCCCTCACTCGCCCCTACCGGTTCTTTGTCTCGCGCCTCCAAGGCGCTTCATGGAAGGCTCGAAGCTGCACTCATCGCGCAAGCGAGCTCCCTGCGCTACCGCCTACGACGACGTCACGAAGAGTGACTCGACCGCCGCCGAGATCGTCGTGCCGCAGGGGCTCCCCGCCCGTCCGCACAGACTGCTACCGCCTCGCTGGGCGATGAAGTTCGGGCGCCTCAGCGGCCTCCCCCTCAAGAAGGCGCCCTGGCCCCAAGGCGTGTGGCCCCTGGGCGGAACCCACTCCGTCCAGCGCCAGCGCAGCAAGAGCAAAGCTGCCAAGAGGTCCCTCGCCCACAAGGAGCTGCCCGAGTGCTCCCTGCTCCGGCCCGTCACGACCACGCTCCTGCTCCAGCACGCCAAGACCCCGCGCTGCTCCCAGCTGCAGCGCATGGGGACCCGCAAGACCGAGCTCTTCGTCACCAAAGGCCTCCCGTGGCCACAGCGGGCTGCCGTGCCTTCACCACCGAGCTGCGCAGCGTCGCGTGGCCCGGCAAGTTCAAGCCAGACCTGCCTCCTCGCTACGACGGTACGGCCGACCCTGCAGAGTTCCTCCAGCTCTACGAGTTGGGCATCGAAGCCGCCAACGGGGACGAGAAGGTCATGGCGAACTGGTTTCCCATGGCACTCAAGGACGGGGCCCGCACCTGGCTCCTGAACGTGGCTCCTGGCACGATCTCCTCCTGGGACGAGATGCGCACCCGCTTCATCGCCAACTTCCAAGGTACTCGCGACCGGCCACCTGCCGTGAGCGACATGCGCCGCATCAAGCAGCAACCAGGGGAGACCATGCAGAAGTACATCTAGCGCTTCAATAACGCACGCCTCAAGATTCCCAAGGTGACCGAGAGGCCATCATCTCAGCCTTCTCCGGACGGTGTCTTGCGGACGTCAAGATGAAGGAGGAGCTGGCGATGCATGAAGACCTGTGAACTTCCTTCGAGCTGTTCAACTTGGCGACCAAGTGCGCCAGGGCTGAGGAAGGGCGTCTTTCCCTCCTTGAGCTGCCAGCCGCAGACCCAGAAGAGAAGAAACCCAAGGCCAAGGATGTGAAGCGCAAGGGGGCTGCCGTGCTCGCGGCAGAACTAGACACCAAGCGGGGCAGAGATCAGCCCAAGTCTTCCAAGGGCAGCCGGTATTGTGTATACAACGACCTCCACACCCATAACACCAACAAATATCAAGAGCTCCGAGCCGTGCGAGAAGGGAGGACCGGCCGACGCCCCGACCGCAACGACCGAGGCTACGGCCGAGGAGGAGGAAGGAACGCAGGACGCTGGGAGGACCGCGGCCCTCGCCAAGGGTGGCGCGACCGACCTCGCGAGGATTGCTTGCAGGATCAGCCTCGCGAGGGAGACCGAGGGATCAGCCTCGCGAGGATCGTCTGCAAGGAAGCATGAGGCCTCCCTCCTCTCTACTGTCGCAGCCAAGGAGAAAGCGAGGACCATCATCAGGACAAGAGGCTGGGGCTTCAGAGCCGCGCGCGATCGCTTCTCAGATCCCGGGCGGAGCTCAAGCCCGACCTCTCAACGCATCTTCAAGCAGTTCGCCCTTGAAGTGAATGCTGTCCTCCCAATCTCGAAGCCACACGCCCTCTCAGGTGGTCGGCGTGCGCCGTCACGTTCAGCTCAGTGGATCAGCTCAAGTGCGCGGCCACAGCCGGAGTCCTCCCGATGCTTTGTTCCCCAATCATCAGCAACGTGCAAGTCACCAGGACCCTCATCGATGGTGGGGCAGGGCTCAACGTCCTGTCCGTAGAGACGTTCAACAACCTCCAAGTGCCTTACAATCAGCTTCAGCCAACCAAGCCTTTCTCCGGAGTCACCGATGGCTCCACGGTTCCGATTGGGCAGGTCCGCCTCCCTGTCACCTTCGGGGCACGCGACAACTACCACACCGAGCTCATCGACTTCGACGTCGCCCACATTTGCTCGCCGCCATACAACGCCATCCTCGGGTACCCAGCGCTGGCCAAGTTCATGGCCGTGACTCATCACGGCTACAACGTCCTCAAGATGCCAGGAAGCGGCGGAGTCATCACGGTGCCCTGCGAAGAGAGAGACGCAGTGTGCTCCCTGGAGCGAGCTTTTCAGGCCGCATCACTGGAAGACCCGGATCGCGGGAGCAAGAGGCCTCCGAGACCGCCTCTAAGAAGAAGAAGACATCGCCGGGACTGCCCCTCAGAGGCAGGCCCCTCGTGGTCCGCACCTGCTCAGGGGCACCTCCTTCGTCGCATAGGAAGGCGCGCCCGGCGCCCTCCTCGAGCAAAGGCTCGGGGCTCCCTCACAGGGAGTCCCACCGACCTTGCTAATGTCACGAGGGAGGCGCTTGGGTACCACTTGAGGCGTGTTTCAAAGCACGCTTCCCTCAGGAAGGAGCAAGGCAAGGAGGGACAAACCCTCGTGGAGTTCAATCGGTCGAGATCACGCAGGAGTTGCAAGAGTCAAGAGTCATGAGTGGCGGTGCGCGCTTACCTGGCTGTAGCTCCCCATCCAGGCGAGGATGGTGGGCTGCGCGTGCCGACATCCCAGGGCTCAACCGAGCCGCCTCTCGAGCACTTATGGCCCTCACGCTGCGGCGCCAAGGCCTGAAAACCGCCCAACAGCTACGTTCGCATGCCCTGCGGCTTGCCAAACAGCTGCTGCCACGCATCAGCGCCTCATGGGGGCATCCTGAGGCTCAAGAGGCCAGGCGTTCGCAGCCCTCGGGCGGAGAGGGAGATGGTCCACGAGGAGCCACCAGCGCCTCCGGAGCCTCCCGAGGCTCCTGGGCCTGGGGACTCGTAAGGATTGGCTTCCGCAGCCCACGAAGTCTGCTACTCCAACACCCCTTCGTCTTCAACATTATCAGGTGACATCCTTTGAGTTTCATTTCCAGCTGGGAGCGCCCCCCAGGGCTGCATTATTCCCAGGCCGCGTGGGTCCGTCCCTGCGGCGTGTATCCCTTTTACTTCATGTTCCTAGCTTACTTTGTTGGGGGCGCCCCTCGGGCTGCATCAATCCCAAGCCGCTCGGGCGAGACCCAGCGATGTTTGCCTACCTGCATCTATCTAAATGAACTAGCTTCTTCGTGATTAACATGCTTGACCTAGTTGCCCGCTCAACTGACACCAACTGACGGAGCTACTCATCAACGGCACAATGCTTGCGCATGGGTCCATCCCTGCAACGCCGACAAACCAGAATGCCTGAGCTCTGGTCGTGGCAGCCCCGCACAGCGCCACCTCGTCAGGCCTTCAGTGCCTCGTCACCCCTCCAAAGCAACCAACGGCTGACCGTCGCTTGTCATAGCGGACTCTTGTTCTTCTTATGGTGGGCCTGCAGGATCCCTTCAAGGAGCAGCGCCAGGCGAGGCCCTCGCGGCGTCTTCTTCACTCTCGCCCGCGCGAACCGCTTGCATGTTAAAGGGGGGGTACCTGAGCATCGTGACTCATGGGCTCCTCATCGCCTTCCAGCCCTCACCTCCGCCTTGACCATGGCATCGCGACACGCATACCAGCGACGGCTGAGACTCGCTCGAGGGCCAGGACCCGAGGACGTAGAGCAGAAAGGGGAGCAAAGACGAGAGGGGAGAGGCACGCGGGGACCTCGCCAGGCAACCCCTCGCCTGCCGATGCGCGGACCTAGCGTCGCACCAGGAAGCGGTTCCTGATTCTCGAGATAAGTCACCCTCCGGAAACACTAGCTACCGCAGCACCGCCCCTCAAGACCCAATGCAATCCCGTGTTAGCAACCTCGCTCTCCTTTCTCACCGAACGATGGCTGCTTGAGCGCTAAAGGGGACCTTCTGAGCATCGCGACTCAGGGGCTCTTACCGGACCCCGAGCCGCTCACCTCCTGGCCTTGACCACGGCATCGCGACTGGCATACCAAATGACGGCTGAAGCCTGCCTTTGGGACTGGACTGCCGCAGAGCGCCATGCCCTCGCGAGGTTGAAAGGAGAACTAAGCTAAGGCGGAATGAGCATCTCGCGCACTACTCCATGGCAAGGATTATATTAACAAACAGGACCACAGGCACCTTACAAGCCCCCACGGGGCGCATTTTCGATTCCTCTCAGGAACAGATCCTAGAAAATGCTAACTACACATGCCTCCGCAAGAGATGCCATCATCAACAGTGGGCCATCAAGCACCGCGCCAACCTCATCCAGATCGAGGCGGTGGCGGCTCGACGAGCCCGCCTCGCCCGAGAACGGCGCAGGCTCGGGGCTCAGAGTCGCTGCCGCCGTCTCCGGGTCGGGAAGAGCTCGCGGAGTCACCGGATCCTCCGATGCCTCCGCCACCGAGGAGCTGCCAGGGGAGCGGTCGGCGAGCCTAGTCTCGCCGTGGCAAGGTGGCCCCCACCACCTCTCCTAGGGCAGCACTTCTAGCCGGCATCCTTCCGCGTCAAGACTTTTGAAGAACATCACGGCGGCGCCGCTGTAGTCCGGATGGATCGCGAGGGCGCCCTCTCGGCAGACTGGGGGCGATCTCGCCTGTACTGAGTCATGAAGACCTCGCCGGGAGCGACGCGACCTCTGCCTCTGGCCGCAAGGGTGCCTGCAGCCAGAGCTCCGTGAGATCCTCTTCGGAATCGCCAAGGCGAAGGAGGGAGGAAGGCGAATCCAAGATCGAGGAGGCATGGCGGCGTGAGCACAAACTCGGAGGAGCCTCGGCGTGGACTCCGGGGAACAACGCACACCTTCGTGACTCCGGCCGACACCGACGGGCGGCGCCGCCATGGCGCCGTGTCAACTCCTTCAGTGGCCCTCAATGCGGCGCATAAGGGAAGCGGGAACCTGGCGGTGGCCACTGCATTGTGGCCTCGACGCCTCCTACCGGGCGCCCTCATCTCGGCGGCAGAGGGCTAGCCGTTTCTTCGGCGGAAGCGGGTCGGGACCCTCTCGGGGAGCCTTTCCCTTCTCTTCCACGGAGAACCGGCGGATCGGAGCCATTGCAGCAAGGTGGAGCAAGGGCAAGGATGGAGAAGAAGGAGAAACACGAAGAGATGGACTGGAAGGGCACGCGCCGTTCCGTACTTATAGCCAGAGGAGGCAAACCGTCGACCTCCATGATTACAGGTAATCATGACCCGCTTTGCATGCAGGGAATTGTCAATTCGTGCAATTGCTGAGGCATCGTGGGGAAGCAGGGCACCCACGTCCAATCAACCGCCACGCGGCGCCCAAGGCCACAGGCTGTTAGGGGCTCGGGCGCCAGACTTGCCCTTCGCTTCTCCTCGCTCAGCCAAGTCCGGCACGCCTTGAGCCCGGGGCTACTGCTTGTCGGCGTTCGGGAATGGGGACCCCAGACTTGCTCGCCTGCGGCTCAAGGCGTGGCTCAAGGGGAGGCCCAGACGGCCCATCTTCATCAAGACAAGCTCAAGACCCTCGCGAGGGGCTGAGCCTCATGGGCAGAGGCGATGAAGCTTCCTCGTGCACGGCCTCGACCGGGACTGCTCGCGAGGAGGCGGAGAGATCAAGGCGGGTACCTCACGAGGTGCCCGTGATGTAAGCCATGACGACCAAGGGCGCCAAGCGGGCGCCAGCCCACGCAAAGGTCCTCCTTTCCTCTTTGGTGCAAAGGGAGCAAGCGCAGCGAGCATCAAGCAAAGGCATCCATTTCGGTGCAACAAGACCAGGACTGTCGCAACGGCAGGAAGGAAGTCATTGTGGAGCCCAAGCAAAGGCCACCACCAGAGCCTTTGACAAAGTAGGACCAACTTTAGTCGTGATAAGTGTACCAGATGTTCCCTTCAAAATGGCCAATTGTTGGCGCCCTTCCCGCTCAAATATTTGGGGAGAGGCTCAGGCCTTTGCCTATAAATAGGACTAGCCACCCACAGTGGTAGAGGGGATCATCATCAAGATCATCTAGAAATCCAGAGAGAGAGCGATCGAACTCCCCAAGCAGTTCATCGCACCAGCCAAGAATGCATCATGAGGCTGTTCTTCCTTGTATTGTTCATCATCATCAGCCCAAGAGGCAATCCACCACACCACAAACTAGAGTAGGGTATTACACCACAATGGTGGCTCGAACTAGTATAAACCCTGTGTCTCTTGCGTTGTTCTTTTCATAGCCTAGATCCTACCATGGCGGCGAGGTGCAGGTAGGTAGAGGGCGAGATCTCCGCGCGCACTCCAGTGTTTGAACCTAGAGGGTCTGCCGGAACCCGAAATCCGACACCCATCTTCGTCAACACAAGCTCAAGACCCTCGCGAGGGGCCAAGCCTCGCGGGGCGGACGATAGGAAGCCTCCTCAGGCACGGCCTCTTCAGGCTGGCTCGCGAGGAGGCAGAGAGATAAAGGCGGGGTACCTCACGAGGTGTCCATGATGCAAGCCATGATTTACCGAGGCCGAGGCGGGCGCCAGTGGACGCCCGGCCAGCCTGAGTCCTTGTTTCCCCTTTGGTGCAAAGGGAGCAAGCGCTTGGCAAGAGTATCAAGCAAAGGCAACTGCTTTGGTGCAACAAGACCAGGACCAGTGAGCAGTGGGAAGGAGGTCATCGTGGAGCCCAAGCCCGGCGTCACTGCCAGAGCCTTTGGCAAAGCGAGGACCGACTTTTAGTCAGGATAAGTGTACTAGATGTTCCCTTCAAATGGCTAATTGTTGGCGCCCTTCCCGCTCAATATTTGGGAAGAGGACCAGGGCCTTGCTCTATAAATAGGACTAGCCACCACAGAGTAGAGGCATCTGGAAAGGATAGGGAGAAAGGTGAGAGAACACAGAGACAGAGAGAGAGAGGTGACTGAACTCACCCAAGCAGTCCGTCGCACCACCCCAAGAACTCCTCCCCTCGCGAGGTAGTTCTTCCCTGTATTGTTCATCATCAGCCCCTGAGGCAATCCACCACACCACAAACTGGAGTAGGGTATTACACCACAATGGTGGCCTGAACCAGCATAAACATTGTGTCCCTTGAGTTGTTCTTTGCGTAGTTTAGATCCTTGCGAGGCGACGAGACGTAGGTAGGTTGGAGGTGTGATTTCCGCATGCACCCCAGAGTTCGAACCTAGAGGGTCTGCTGAACCCGAAATCGGACATTTGGCACGCCTGTAGAAGTCGCGCTGAATCCGCCTTCCGCCCTGCACCGCCGCCCTCGCATCCATGTCAGACGCTCGTCGAGCCCGCGCCGAGCGACGTGCCGCTCTTGCTGCTTGCGTCGCCCAGACGGCCCCCGTCGGCGGGTGCCGCCGCCGTTCCCCATCGCCTGCCGTCAACGCCACCACCGGCCCGGCGGGAACGAGCAAGAAGCGTCGCCTCGCATCCTTCGTGCAGCGGGAAGGCCGTGACCGCCACCCCGTCATCGACTCCAGCCGGTTCTCGTCTCCCACGCCCGTCAGCCGCTTCCTGCGTCAGACGCTGCGCAGCGCTGCTGTTTGCACGGAACTCCTGCACTATCGTCTCCGTCGGCGACCTCTACGACGAGTGGCTCGCCCGCATCACCGAAGCTCGTCAAGAACGCTGGGCTCTCAAGCGCCATCCCTTCACTGCACCGCGCCCGCCTTTGCGCTGGCGATGAAGCTCCGGGCGCCACCGCCTCCCCTCAAGAAGGCGCTTGGCCCCAAGGCGCGTGGCCTGGGCGGAACCCACTCCGTCCAAAGACCAAAGACAAAGAAGAGAAGAGCTGCCAAGAGGTCCCTCGTCCCCAAGAAGCTGCCCGAGTGCTCCCTGCACCGCCCGGCCACGACCGCTCCTGCTCCAATAAGGCCGGGACCCGCTTGCTGCTCCAGGCGGCACCGCATGGAGACCTGCAAGATGAAGCCCTCCGTCATCAAAGGCCTCCCGTGGCCACTGCAGGCTGCCGCGCCTTCACCGCCGAGCTGCGCAGCATGGCCTGGCCGGGCAAGTTCAAGCCGGACCTGCCCCCACGCTATGATGGCATGGCCGACCCGGCGGAGTTCCTCCAGCTCTATGAGCTGCGCATCGAAGCCGCCAACGGGGATGAGAAGGTCATGGCGAATTGGTTCCCCATGGCGCTCAAGGACGGCGCGCCGCACTCGCTCCTGAACTCGCTCTCGCACGATTTCCTCCCGAACAAGATGCGCACCGATTCATCGCCAACTTCCAAGGCACCCGCGATCGGCCCCCGGCCATGAGTGACTTGCGCAGCATCAAGCAGCAGCTAGGGAAGACCCTGCAGAAGTTCATCCGATGTTTCAACAACGCTCGCCTTAAGATCTCCCGGGTGTCTGAGGAAGCCATCATCTCAGCCTTCTCCGACGGTGTGCGTGACGTCAAGATGAAAGAAGAGATCGCGATCCATGAAGAACTGTGTACATCCCTGGAGCTGTTCAACTTGGCGACCAAGTGCGCCAGGGCTGAAGAAGGACGCCTTTCCCTCCTCGAGCTGCCGGCTGCCGACCCAGAAGAGAAGAAGCCCAAGGTCAAGGACGTGAAGCGCAAGTGGGCTGCCGCGCTTGCAGCAGAGCCGGACACCAAGCGCGGATGGGATCAGCTCGAGTCATCCAAGGGCAGCCTGCTGCAGGTACCACGACCTCCACACCCACAACACCAACGTAATGCCAAGAGCTCGGGGCCGGGACGTAGGTGCCGGGCCGACGCCCGAAAGCGCAACGACTGGGGCTATGGCCGAGGAGGAGGAAGAGGTGGAGGACGATGGGAAGACTGTGGCCCTCGCCAAGGGTGGCGTGACCGACCTCGCGAGGACCGCTGGCAAGATCAGCCTCGCGAGGGAGGTTGGAGGGACCTGCCTCACGAGGAAGGCTGGAGGGATCAGCCTCGCGAGGACCGCCCGCAAGGCAGCGCAGGCCTTCCTCCTCTGCCACCGCAGCCAAGGAGAAATGAAGACCATCATCGGGCCGAAGGGGTCAGGGGCTTCAGAGCCGCTGCAATCGCTTGCATCCCGGGTGGAGCTCAAGCCCCACCTCTCAGCGCATCTTCAAGCAGTTCGCCTGCCAAGTGAATGCAGTCCTCCCTGTGCTCGGGCCACACGCCCCCTCAGGTGGTCAGCATGCGCCATCACGTTCAGCTCAACGGATCAGTTCAAGTGCGCGGCCGTGGCCGGAGTCCTCCTGATGCTTTGTTCCCCGATCATCAGCAATGTGCAAGTCACCAGGACCCTCATCGACAGTGGAGCAGGGCTCAATGTCATGTCCGTCGAGACATTCAACAATCTCCAAGTGCCATACGATCAGCTTCAGCCAACCAAGCCTTTATATCCGAGTCACCGATGGTTCCACAGCCTGATAGGGCAGGTCCGCCTTCCGTCACCTTTCGGGCGCTGCGACAACTACCGTGACCGAGCTCATTGACTTCGACGTCGCAAGACATTCGCTCGCCAGACATAATGCCATCCTCGAGTACCCAGCTCGGCCAAATTCATGGCCGTGACTCATCATGGCTACAATGTCCTCAAGATGCCAGGAAGCGGTGGAGTCATCACGGTGCCTTGTGAACAGAGAGACGCAGTGTGTTCCTTGGAGCGTGCTTTTCAAGCCGCCTCAATTGAAGACCCAGATCGCAGGAGCGGAGGGCTTCCCGAGGTGGCCCCTATGAAGAAGAAGACATCCCCTGGTCATAACCCTCGGGAGGCAGGCCCCTCAGAGTTCGCGCCCGTTAAGGCGCCTCCTGTCGCATAGGAAGGCGCCTCGGTGCCCTCCTCGAGCAAGGCTCGGGGCTCTCCCGAGGGCCATCGGCTTTGCTAAGCTCACGAGGGAGGCGCCGGGCACCATTTGGAGGCGTGTTTCAAAGCATGTTTCCCTCAGCAAGAGCCAGCAAGGAGGACCAAACCCTCGAGTTCGTCGGCGAAGATCATTCAGAGCTGCAGGAGTCTAGAGTCATGAGTGGCAGCCGCTTACGCTGGTGGCCCCCCATCCGGGCGAGGATGGAGGGCTCAGCGTCACATCGACATACCGAGGCTCAACCGAGCCGCCTCAGAACGCTCGCC
This sequence comes from Aegilops bicornis, assembly GCA_021605145.1. Classification (NCBI taxonomy): domain Eukaryota; kingdom Viridiplantae; phylum Streptophyta; class Magnoliopsida; order Poales; family Poaceae; genus Aegilops; species Aegilops bicornis. Next base: position 571,921,626 of record CM038670.1, on the reverse strand, counting down.
CTCGCGCGTGGGACGCTGCGAGGGTCCACCCCATAGCTATGTTCGCATGCCTTACGGCCTGCTGAACGCGGCTGTTGTGCGCCAGCGCCTCATGAGGAGCATCATGGAGGCTCAGGCGGCCAGGCATTCCACGGTCCTGGCAGAGATGGAGATGGTCCGCGAGGAGCCACCAGCGCCGCACATCGCCACAGCGCATTTACGCATTTCATCGCTACCTCAAAGATCCCTTCATCTTCAACATCATCAGTGACATCCTTCGAGTTTCGCTGGGAGCGCCTTAGGCTGCATCGTTCCTGTGCCACGTGGGTCCGTCCCTGCGGCATGTATCCCTTTCGATTCATGTTTTAGCTTGCTTTATTGGGGACGCCCCTCGGGCTGCGTCACCCCCAAGCCCTCGGGCCCGACCCAGCGGTGTTCACCTTTTCCTGCACCTATCTAAATGAATTCGCTCCTTCATGGTTAACACGCTTGACTTAATCGCCCGCTCGATTGACGCCAACTGATGGAGCTGCTCCCTAACGGCACGACGCTTGCGCATGGGTCCGTCCCTGCAACGTCGACAAATCTAGATGGCTGAGCTCTGGCCGCGGCAACCCCGCAGGGCGCCACCTCACCAAGCCTTCAGTGCCTCGTCACCCTCCCAGAGCAACCAGCAGCTGGCCGGCAATTGTAACGGCAAACTTTCGCTTTCCTTGTGATGAACTCGCAGGATCACTATAAGGGGCAACGCCGGGTGAGGCCTTCGCAGCATCTCCTTCGCTCTCGTCCACACGAACCGCTTGCACGTTAAAAGGGGGTACCTGAGCATCGCGACTCATGGGCTCTTACTAGCTCTCCAGCCCTCACCTCCTAGCCTTGCCCACGGCATCGCGACCTGGCATACCAGCGACGGCTGAGCTCGCTCGAGGGCCGGGACCTGAGGACGTAGGGCACGAAGGGGAGCAGAGGCGAGAGGGAACAGGCACGTGGGGACCTCGCCCGACAAATCCTCCGCGCCGAGGAATGGCTCCTGACCCCCGAGATAAGTCATCCTCCGGAAATACTAGCTATCGCAGCACCGACCTCGCACCCAATGCAGTCCCGTTTTGGCAACGTCGCGCTCCTTTCTCACCAAACGATGGCTGCTTGAGCGCTAAAGGGGACCTCCTGAGCATCGCGACTCAGGGGCTCTTATCGACCCCGGGCCGCTCACCTCTGGCCTTGACCACGGCATCCACGACCTGGCATACCAAATACGGCCGAGACTTGCCTTTGGGACCGGGACACAACGGTAGCGAGCGTCAAGCCCTCACGAGGTTCGAAAGGAGGAACTAAGCTAAGACAGGACGAGCATTTCGCACCACTTCACAATAAGGGTTATATTAACAAATGGAACTGCGGGCACCTTACAAACCCCCACGGGGCGTGTTCTTCGATTCCTCGCAGGGAAAAAAAGGAGCAAATCCTAAAGAGCGCTAACTACGCGCGTCTCTGCAAGAGATGCCATCAACAACAGCGGGCCGTCAGGCACTGGCGTCAACTCCATCCAGATCATCGGCGCTGGGAGCCTGACGCGCCCGCCCGGCTCCAAGCGCGGCTCGAGCTCGGGGGCTCGTAGCTGTCATCGCTCGTCTCCGGAGTCGCTAGAAGCTCGGCAGAGGCGCTGGACCCTTTGTCCCCTTCGCTGCTACTCGAGGAGCTGCCGAGGGGGCGACCGGCGGGCCTAGTCCTCGCAACGACGACGCCACGACCGCCCTTCTCGGGGCAGCATTCCAGCCGGCGTCCTTCCGCGTCGAAGACCTTGAAGAACATCAAGAAGGCACCATCGTACTCCAGGTGGATCGCAAGGGTGCCCCTCGTCCGGCAGACCCGGGCGATCTCGCCCCAGCCTCGGGTCATGAAGACCCTGCCCGGAGCGACGACCGCAACCTCCGCTCCGGTCGCAGGGGTGCTGCAGCCAGAGCTCCAGAGAGCCCCCCTGCGGGATCTCGAAGGCGAAGGAGGGAGGAAGGCGAATCCAAGACTGAGGAGGCATGGCGGCGTGGAGCACAAGCTCTCGGGAGGAGCAGTCGGCGTGGACTCCGGGAGGGACAACGCGCACCTCGTGACCCGCCGACGCCGACGGCAGCGTCGTCCGTGGCGCTCGGCGCCAACTCCTTTAGGGCCCTCAATGCGGGCGTACAAGGGCAGCGGGAACCCTGGCGGTGGCCGCTCGTACCAGGGCCTCGACACCTCCTGTCGGGCGCCCTCATCTCGGCGGCAGAGGGCTAGCCGTTTCTTCGACGGAAGCGGATCGGGACCCTCTCGGGGGGGCTTTCCTTTCTCTTTCGCAGAGAACCGGCGGATCGGAGCCATTATCGCAATGTGGAGCAAGGGCAAGGATGGAGAAGAAGGAGAAACAAGAAGAGATGGACTGGAAAGGCCCGCGCCGTTCCGTACATATAGCCGAAGGAGGCCAACCGTCGGCCTCCACGATCTCAGGTAATCATAACCCGTTTTGCATGCAGGGACTTGTCAATTCGTGTAGTTGCCGAGGCGTCGTGGGGAAGCAGGGACGCCCACGTCCAATCAACCGCCACGCGGCGCCCAAGGCCGCAGGCTGTTAGCCCGCAGCGCCGCGACTTGCCCATTCACTTCTCTCGCTAGGCCAAGTCCGGCGCCGCTTGGGCCCGGGGCTCTGTCGGCATTCTCGAACGGGGTACCTGGACTTGCTGCTGCAGCCTGTGGCGTGGCTCAAGGAGTGGCCCAGTACGGCCCATCTTCGTCAATACAAGCTCAAGACCCTCGCCACGGGCCAAGCCTGCTGAGGCGGATTTACGTGAAGCCTCCTCAGGCACGGCCTCTTTAGGCTGGCTCGCGAGGAGGCGGAGAGATCAAGGCGGGGTACCTCACAAGGTGTCCATGACACAAGCCATGACGACCGAGGCCGGGTGGGCGCCAGGAGGACGCCGGCCCGTGCAGAGTCCTTGTTTCCCCTTTGGTGCAAAGGGAGCAAGCGCAGGAAAGAGTATCAAGCAAAGGCAACCATTTTGGTGCAACAAGACCAAGACCAGCAGAACGACCGGAAGGAGGTCATCGTGGAGCCCAAGCCGACGTCACCGTCAGAGCCTTTGGCAGGCAAGGACCGACTTTAGTCAGGATAAGTGTACTAGATGTTCCCCTTCAAAATGGCCAATTGTTGGCGCCCTTCCCGCTCAATATTTGGGAAGAGGACCAGGGCCTTGCTCTATAAATAGGACTAGACACCACAGAGTAGAAGCATCTGGAAAGGATAGGGAGAAAGGAGAGAGAACACAGAGACAGAGAGAGAGGCGACTGAACTCACCCAAGCAGTCCGTCAGACCACCCCAAGAACTCCTCCTCGCGAGGTAGTTCTTCCCTCAGATTGTTCATCATCGACCCTCGAGGCAATCCACCACACCACAAACCTGAGTAGGGTATTACACCACAATGGTGGCCTGAACCAAAGTATAAACCTTGTGTCCCTTGAGTTGTTCTTTGCGTAGTTTAGATCCTTGCGAGGCTGACGAGGGCGTAGGTAGGTTGGAGGTGTGATCTCCGTGCACCCCTGTAGTTCGAACCTAGAGGGTCTGCCTGGAACCCGAAATCCGACAAGAGCTTTGATTTAGCAAACTTCACATACTCAACCATCATATAGTCTTCTACAATTGCTAACACTCACGCCAATACTTGTGGTTATGAAGTTTTAATCGAGACAGAGATAGATTGGGGCTTATAATGTTGCCTCCAAACTTATTCACCTTTGTGTGATGTCAACAATAATAGTTCATGATAACTTACATCCAATTGGATATATATATATATATATATATATATATATATATATATATATTAGGATCACCCCAACACAAAGTGCTTGCCAAAGGATAAAATGAAAAAGGGAAAGGTGAAGATCACCTTGACTCTTGCATAAAGTAAAAGACATAAAGTAAAAGATAGGCCCTTCACAGAGGGAAGCAGAGGTTGTCATGCACTTTTAGGATTGGATACACGAAATCTTAATGCGAAAGAACATCACTTTATATTGCCCCTTGTATATGGACCTTTATTATGCAGTCCGTCGCTTTTATTGCTTCCATAACAAGTTCGTACAAAGCTTATTTTCTCCGCATTAATAAGTCATGCATATTTAGAGAGCAATTTTATTGCTTGCACCGATCATGTCAACTTACATGAAGGATCTTACTCAATCCATAGGTAGGTATGGTGGACTCTCATGGCAAAAACTGGGTTTAAGGATATTTGGAAGCACAAGTAGTATCTCTACTTGGTGCTAGGAATTTTGGCTAGCATGAGAGGGAAAGGCAAGCTCAACATGTTTGAATGATCCATGACAATATAATTTAACTGAGATGTCGGAAAACATAAACCATTACGTTGTCTTCCTTGTCCAACATCAACTCTTTAGCATGTCATACTTAATGAGTGCTCCCAATCATAAAATATGTCTACGATAGTATATTTATATGCGAAATCTCTCTTCCTTCAATATTCTTTCATGAATTGTTCAAATGACCAATACAATGCTTGCTAACCTTCAATAAATTTACAACCTCTACTTCTTAGACGTGAAGTCATTACTCCCCATGGGATAAGAAAATGAGGCATATATAATTTCATATTTATGACAATCAACTCATTCAACCATTTACTCATAAGATATAAGTGAAGCACACGAGTAAATGACAAACTACTCCAAAAAGATATAAGTGAAGATCAATAAGTAGCTAAATAATTATGTAGCTAATGTGAAGACTCTCTCTCATTAAATAATTTCAGATCTCGGTATTGTATTCAAGCAGAAAGCAAAATAAAATAAAATGACATTGCAAGGATAGCACAACTCATGTGAAGAAGCAAAAACTTAGGCTCAACCGATACTTACCGATAGTTGTTGAAGAAGAAAGGTGGGATGCCTACTGGGCATCCCCAAGCTTAGATGCTTGAGACTTCTTGAAATATTATCTTGGGGTGCCTAGGGCATCCCCAAGCTTGAACTTTTGTGTCTCCTTAATTCCTCTCATATCATGGTTTCTCTTTTTATCAAAAGCTTCATTCACAACAAACTCAACAAGAACTCGTGAGATAGGTTAGTATAAAACAATGCAAAACCTTATCATTTTCTACTGTAACGAATCACTAACATTATTATTCAACATTGCATACTAAATGCCTCTGCATATTTAATACTCCTATCCTCGAATAGAATCATTAAACAAGCAAACATATGCAAACAATGCAACCATAACAGCAATCTGCCAAAACAGTACAGTCTGTAAAGAATGCAAGGGTATCAATACTTCCCTAACTCCAAAAATTATGAAATAAAATTCCCACTGTAATAAATTTATCAGAGCTCAATATGAAAAAAGATTCAACATTATACCACTCACTAACGTTTCTAGGGAATTTTTGCAACAGCGGTAAACTTTCTGTTTTCAAACAGCAACATCTATACTAGCAAAATAAGCATGGCAAAGGCTATCCTTGATATTTTTATTGGAACTAAAGAGGCAAAAAATTATTCTAAATAACAGAAAGAAAAAACTAACAAGAGAAAATGACGCTCCAAGCAAAACACATATCATGTGGTGAATAAAAATATAGCTCCAAGTAAATTTACCGATGAACGAAGACAAAAGAGGGGATGCCTTCCGGGGCATCCCCAAGCTTGGGCTTTTGGCTAATCTTGAATATTACCTTGGGGTGCCTTGGGCATCCCCAAGCTTAGACTCTTGCCACTCCTTATTCCATAGTCCATCGAATCTTTACACAAAACTTGAAAACTCCACAACACAAAACTCAACAGAAATCTCGTAAGCTCCGTTAGCGAAAGAAAACAAAACACCACTTCAAGGTACTGTAATGAACTCATTCTTTATTTATATTGGTGTAACTTATACTGTATTCCAACTTCTCTATGGTTTATAAACTATTTTACTAGCCATAGAGTCATCAAAATAAGCAAACAACACACAAAAACAGAATCTGTCAAAAACAGAACAGTCTGTAGTAATATGTAACTAACGCATAAACTTCTGGAACTCCAAAAATTCTAAAATAAATTTTTTGGACCTGAGGAATTTGTCTAGTAATCATCTGAAAAATAATCAACTAAATAGCACTCTCCAGTAAAAAGTTGAAGCTAATCTCGTGAGCGCTAAAGTTTCTGTTTTTTACAGCATGATCATAAAGACTTCACCCAAGTCTTCCCAAAGGTTCTACTTGGCACAAGCACTAATCAAAACATGAAAACACATCTAACCAGAAGCTAATGTATTATTTATTCCTGAACAGAACCAAAAATCAAGAAACTAAAATAAAATTGGGTTGCCTCCCAACAAGCGCTAACGTTTAAAGCCCCTAGCTAGGCATGATGATTTCAATGATGCTCACATAAGAGATAGGAGTTGAAACATAAAGAGAGCATCATGAAGAATATGACTAGCACATTTAAGTCTAACCCACTTCCTATGCATAGGGTTTTTGTGAGCAAACAACTTATGGGAACAACAATCAACTAGCATGGGAAGGTAAAACAAGCATAGCTTCAAGATTTTAAGCACATAGAGAGGAAACTTGACATTGTTGCAATTCCTACAAGCATATGTTCCTCCCTCATAATAATTTTCAGTAGCACCATGAATGAATTCAACAATATAACCAGAACCTAAAGCATTCTTTTCATGATCTACAAGCATAGAAAATTTACTACTCTCCACATAAGCAAATTTCTTCTCATGAATAGTAGTGGGAGCAAACTCAACAAAATAATTATCATGTGAGGCATAATCCAATTGAAAACTAAAATCATGATGACAAGTTTCATGGTTATCATTATTCCTAATAGCATACAAGTCATCACAATAATCATCATAGATAGCAACTTTGTTCTCATAATCAATTGGAACCTCTTCCGAAATAGTGGAATCACTAAATAAAGTTGACACTCTTCCAAATCCACTTTCATATTCATCACAATAAAATTCAACATCCTCCAAAATAGTGGGATCACTACTTCCTAAAGTTGACACTCTTCCGAACCCACTTTCATCAATATAATCATCATAGGTAGGAGGCATGCTATCATCATAACAACTTTGCATATCAAAACATGGGATGCTAAAAATACCATCTTCACTAAACGTAGCATCCCCAAGCTTGTGACAAACATTAATTTCAGCAAATATATTCTCAAATATGTCATTCTCATCAAACATAGCTTCCCCAAGCTTGGGCCTTTTCATATCATAAGCGTAATCACTCTCATCATTAATAGTATGGATAGCACCAATAGTATAGCAATTATCATCATCACAATGAGTAGTAAGAGCAACATCATTTGGAAGGGATACCTTTTTACCTTTGTTGCCCCTTCTTTTCCTTTTCTTCTTCACATTATGTGTGGGTTCAACCTTCCTTTTTGAGCTCCTTATTGACGAGATTGGTTGAATAGAAAGCTCCTCCTCCTTACCTGATTCATCATAAGAAATAATAGGAGGATATTGGGAAGTCTCTTCCCTTTCATTAGTATTCTCATCATCTTCTATTTGCTTTCTTTTCTTTATGTAATTGGCAATATAAGGATTTTCAATGCAATTCTTCGCACAAAACATATAAATCTTTTCTAGATCAATATCAAGAAAATGCTTAAGATTAAATTCTGGAATAGGCTTAGTTAAACGATTCAACTCTTCACAACCCAAAAGCAATCTAAGTTCATTGCAATGAGAAAGGGAGATCAAATCATCACAATTTTTGGACACGATCCGATCATGAAACAATTTCCATTGGAGATGTAAATGATCTTGTTTATTGCAAAATTCACAACGGGAAAGATATCTTAAATTCTCTGCACTCTTATCTAGCCTTTCTTGCAACTTCTTAGTTTCTAAATACTTATGCCTCTTGCAATATATATCTTCTTTATTTGGTGTTTTCATGCAAACATGCACTCCACAAAAGTTGACATGCTCATAAGATATATTTTCATCATGACTAGAGCAATGATCATTAGTACTATGGATATTCAAGGAGTTTATACTAACAACATTGCAATCATGCTCATCATTCAAAGATTTAGTACCAAGCATTTTAAAGCATTCTTCTTCTAGCACTTGAGCACAATTTTCCTTTCCATCAAACTCACGAAAGATATTAAAAAGACAAAGCGTATGAGACAAACTTAACTCCCTTTTTTGTGGTTTTCTTTTATAAACTAAACTAGTGATAAAACAAGAAACAAAAAGATTCGATTGCAAGATCTAAAGATATACCTTCAAGCACTCACCTCACCGGCAACGGCAGCAGAAAAGAGCTTGATGTCTACTACACAACCTTCTTCTTGTAGACGTTGTTGGGCCTGCAAGTGCACAGGTTTGTAGGACAGTAGCAAATTTCCCTCAAGTGGATGACCTAAGGTTTATCAATCCGTGGAAGGCGTAGGATGAAGATGGTCTCTCTCAAACAACCCTGCAACCAAATAACAAAGAGTCTCTTGTGTCCCCAACACACCCAATACAATGGTAAATTGTATAGGTGCACTAGTTCGCGAAGAGATGGTGATACAAGTGCAATATGGATAGTAGATATAGGTTTTTGTAATCTGAAAATATAAAAACAGCAAGGTAACTAATGATAAAAGTGAGCGTAAACGGTATTGCAATGATAGGAAACAAGGCCTAGGGTTCATACTTTCACTAGTGCAAGTTCTCCCAACAATAATAACATAGATAGATCATATAACAATCCCTCAACATGCAACAAAGAGTCACTCCAAAGCCATTAATAGCGGAGAACAAACGTAGAGATTATGGTAGGGTAAGAAACCACCTCAAAGTTATTCTTTCGGATCAATCTATTCAAGAGTTCGTACTAGAATAACACCTTAAGACACAAATCAACCAAAACCCTAATGTCACCTAGATACTCCATTGTCACCTCAAGTATCCGTGGGCATGATTATATGATATGCATCACACAATCTCAGATTCATCCAACCAACATAAAACTACTTCAAAGAGTGCCCCAAAGTTTCTACCGGAGAGTCAAGAAAACGTGTGCCAACCCCTATGCATAGGTTCATGGGCGGAACCCGCAAGTTGGTCACCAAAACATACATCAAGTGGCATGTGAAATCCCATTGTCACCACAGATAAGCACGGCAAGACATACATCAAGTGTTCTCAAATCAAAGACTCAATCTGATAAGTTAACTTCAAAGGGGAAACTCAATTCATCACAAGAGAGTAGAGGGGGAGAAACATCATAAGATCCAACTATAATAGCAAAGCTCGCGATACATCAAGATCGAGCCATAGAGGGAACACAAGAGAGAGAGAGAGATCAAACACATAGCTACTTGGTACATACCCTCAGCCCCGAGGGTGAACTACTCCTCCCTCGTCATGGAGAGCGTCGGGATGATGAAGATGGCCACCGGTGATGGATTCCCCCTCCGTGAGGCGGAAGCGAACGGGCTCCCCGAGAGGTTTTGGTGGCTCTGAGAGGCTTGCGGCGGCGGAACTCCACGATCTATCTTCGCTGGATGTTTTTAGGGCATTGGGACTATATAGGCGAAAGAAGTCGGTCGGGGGGTGCTCGAGGGGTCCAAGAGACAGGGGTCACGCCCTTTAGGGGGCGCCCCCCTATCTCCTGGGCTCCTCGAGGGTCTTCTGACTTGATCTCCAAGCCTCCCGGATGATATTCTTCCGGTAAAATCACGATGCCGAAGGTTTCATTCCGTTTGGACTCCGTTTGATATTCCTTTTCTTGAAATCTTTGAAACGAGCAATAAAACAAAGAATATGGGCTGGGCCTCCGGTTAATAGGTTAGTCCAAAAAGTAATATAAAAGTGTATAACAAAGCCCATAATCATTCATAACACATAGTAATATAGCATGAATGCTTCATAAATTATAGATACATTGGAGACGTATCAGCATCCCCAAGCTTAATTCCTACTCGTCCTCGTCCGCACCTCATGGAGCGTGACCATCGAGACGCTGTTGATGTTGTTCTCCTCCGACATCTCCAGCCCCCATGCCGGCCGCGGGGGGGGGGGGGGTGGCGATGGTGCCACCTGTTCCAGCCATGCCCCCAGCAGCACTCACGTCCTTTCTCGTCTCCTTATCCCCCTCGGCATTAGAGGCTGCGGGTGGCGGAGCCTTCGAGGTGGATGGATGGGCCAAAGAGCTGGACTTCTTCTTCTTAGGCGCCATGGTCGATGGCGTCGTCGAAGATGAAGATGACGCGCTGCGTACGCTTTCAGGTTCACGCAAGCAAGCCCCCTACCTGGCGCGCCAAAGATGTCGCGGGATATCTGCGGCCACCTATGGGACCGGGTGGCCCCTTGCTGGTTCGGCGGGGGGACGTTGCGTTGCACAAAGAGCAGATCACCGGACGGCAGCACGACAAAGAGCACACAAGCAATTTACCCAGGTTCGGGCCGCCGCGAGGCGTAAGACCCAACTCCTGCTTTGGTGGATTGATGGTGGAATGAGTGTGGTGGCGTGTAGTAAACTTGCCCGGCAAGGTTTGCCTCGGGGCCGTAGCGACTACGTGCGTATGATGGCTTGGGTTCATCAACTTTCCAACCTTCTAACCCCTCCTACGAGTGCCATGGGCCTCCTTTTATAGATTAAGGGGTCACCACAGTGGCAAAGTGGTCATTATCCACTGATATGACAGAGAGCTATCATACCTAACTCTGCAGGCTGATAGGGTGCATTAAATGCACCACTTAGTGTGACATCACTGGTTGCCCGGCAAGGCCTGCCGAGCTCTCACCTTGCGGCTTGACACCGCACTGATTGACGACGGGGGTCGTGTTTGTGTGGTTGGTGGCGTGGTTCAACCCCCGCGAGCCCCAGCAGGATCTGCCGGGGAGTCTTGGTTGTTTGCTCCTGGTGGTGGCCTCGCCCCTTGCCGGGCTCGCCTGCCCGGCAAGGGAGGCCCTTTTCTTGCTGATATCTTGCTCTCCTGGCTTGATCTTGACCCCTCTGAGCTGCACGTTGGGTCTTCAAATATCTTGGTTCTTTTAACCTCTGGCTTGAGCTGGTGCTTCAATCTTGATCTTGTGCCCGTGCACAATTGGGAAACAGACCCAGGGTTTGTTGCACCGACACAAAACAAAAGTTTAATATTGACATAAAAACAATAATACTTCAAGCATACTAACAAGGCAATTGTGTCTTCTCAAAATAACATGGCCAAAGAAAGCTTATCCCTACAAAATCATATAGTCAAAGCTATGCTCCATCTTCATCACACAAAATATTCAAATCATGCACAACCCCGATGACAAGCCAAGCAATTGTTTCATACTTTTGACATTGTCAAACTTTTTCAACTTTCACGCAATAGATGAGCGTGAGCCATGGACATAGCACTATAGGTGGAATAGAATATGGTGGTTGTGGAGAGGACAAAAGGAAGGATATAATCTCACATCAACTAGGCATATCAACGGGCTATGGAGATGCCCATCAATAGATATCAATGTGAGTGAGTAGGGATTGCCATGCAACGGATGCACTAGAGCTATAAGTTTATGAAAGCTCAAAAAAAAACTAAGTGGGTGTGCATCCAACTTGCTTGCTCATTGTCGGTGTCAAAACCGGCGGATCTCGGGTAGGGGGTCCCGAACTGTGCGTCTAGGCGGATGGTAACAGGAGACAAGGGACACGATGTTTTTACCCGAGTTCGGGCCTCTCGATGGAGGTAAAACCCTACTCCTGCTTGATTAATATTGATGATATGGGTAGTACAAGAGGAGATCTACCACGAGATCGGGAGAGGCTAAACCCTAGAAGCTAGCCTATGGTATGATTGTTGTATATATCTATCGACTAGCCTGGCCTCGGTTTATATAATGCACCGAGGCCTAGGATAACAAGAGTCCTAGCCGAATCGCCCGGTGGGGAGGAGTCCTTGTCTTGATCGCCAAGTTCTTGCGAAATCTTCCTTGTATGCGGCAACTGTCCGGATCGCCCATGAGTATACAGCCATAGGGGTCCTCGCCCAACTTAACAGATCGGGAGATGACGTGGTGAGTACCCCTAGTCCAGACACCGTCGAGAGCCCCTGAACCGGTCTTCAAGTTAGGGACGCTCCTCGATTCTTCCGAACCGTTCTTCATCTTCACCGTCGGTCTTGAAAACTGGTTCAACAAATCTTCTCATCTTCGATCTTGAGGATCGCCAAATGCATTTGACGAGTTTACACGTCGGGTATCCGAGGAGCCCTTTAAGTTTCCGGCCTTTATAAATGCATTGTTATTTTTATGCCACACCTCGGGTTTGAAGTTGTTCCCGGCAAGCGTCCCTTCTTGCGTCCGAAGCTCCAACGCCGGATCGTGCATTCGAGGTATCTTTTGCAGCCGAGCACCAATGCCGAACTGCTCCCAGCTCTAACGCTGGACTATGTATCCGAGCTCCAACGCCGGACTGTATCCGAGCTCCAACGCCGGACTGTATCCGAGGTGTCGTAAATCACCTTGGGTTAAAGAAGTTTGAAGGAGTTTAGCCGAGCTTAATGCCAGAAATGCCCTCTATGGAGCCTTCCACTTAGCGCCCGAGCTTTATGCCGGACTGCTTCCGAGGTGGTGCACCATCGTGAATGTGGGCCGATTTTTGTCAATATATTTGATTGGTGCAATTTATTCTGTGCCGAGATACATAGCCAGTAGCCCTCAAGGTGGGTATCGGTCTAAAACCCGAGATTCACATGAAGGATGACATAAGACCGGCCGATCCTCAGAGTCAGCCGAGACTCAAGTTGATTTGCAAAATCGGTCCGAGGATCAAGTCCTAGCTCGGCAGAATACTTGAGGACACAAAAGCGGCGTGCTCAGTCCTCAAGACTCGTGTTGGGTGCGGCCGACCAACACGAGGATCAAAATCTCCTCGGAGATCAGATTACATAAAATTTTACGCATTGGACAGGCAATGCAAGAGCCCCGAGACACTGGTCGGGTGGCAACACCAGATCGGGGATCGATGTGCCCCTTTAATATTTGTAAATAATAAGCCCGAAGCCCAAGAGTCCCGAGCCTTAATGCGGCACGGGTGGTCAATTAAGGATTGATATCCATAGTAAAATCACAAATTATGTGTAATGACTCTATGTATCCAAGTACTTTTACGTCAATAATGCTCGGATCCGCATTGTACAAAACTTTGTTGACCGACCATCTGCTTCACCTCCTCGGCCAGTAGCCGAGGAGTGTTTGTCCTACTTTATAAAGCCTTTATGAGGGCAAAGATTTACGACAAACAAGGCAATCTGTCCATACGGTTTTATAAACAAAGGTACGCAGAGAGATATGTTATATTACTGTTTAACAGAAGAAATGTCTTCCAAAGAAAATAGTCCCGCTATCGTTCCTTTCTTTGGGTTGTCATGCTAAGCATGATCATGAAACCTCAGCTCCAATGTAAGAGCAAAATATCGAGGATTTAGTTTGAGAGGCCGCTAATAGCCCCCCGGTAGTGTTCGGGCGACAATCGAGGTCAAGCCGTAAACACTTCGGCCCATTGTTATGAATGGCCCATCGTTTAACACCGCCATCGGATCGCTGACCAGTTTACGCTTATTGTGACAAATCAGTTTCGGCTTTCTCCATCGAGGTGATTAACCATGTGAACTGGAAGCACAATCGCAGTTGGTTCTCCTTTGCACACCTAGCCGAACAAAGCGGGACGTAGGAGGCAAGCGCAGGAGCCTGGCAACCCAACTATTAACCGAAGACACATTTCGAAACCGATGCATATATAGCAATATCCGAGAATGTTTTTGCTGGATCTCTAAAGGTGTCCGTCAGACCTTTGCGAGACTTGTGCTGAAAAACACACAAATAGTTTAAAAAGTGCCATAAGCTTGGAAACCCAAAAAACGTCAGTAAAAACTTGACGTCTGAATGAGATCAAGTGTTCGGTGCCAATCCGAAAATTGGCCTTAGCAAAAGAAACGCTTCTGTCGTGCGTTAACATGATACATCCTATCTCAAGACTTCAAGCGGTCACCCTCGGCTTCAACCTCCTATCCCGAGGGAGGAGTACTTCTCATTAGGCCAGTTTAGCAAACTAAACTCTAGCGGCTTTGAGAGAGAAATTAGGCTCCCTGGCTAGTGACCACACGCTCGTGTCGAAAAAAGGAGTGATAGATAATAATAATAATAATGATAATAATAATAATAATAATAATAATAATAATAATAATAATAAACTTTGCAACGACTAAGAAGAAGAACACTTATCATAAAACGGCTCATATAAATTTAAGAGCCCCCAAGTGACTTGGGTAAAAGAATGATTGCATGTACCGAAGTACTTATATCATATCTATGTTCAACCGAACTTTAAACGCTGCCTTAACCGATCGTCGACTTCTCCCTCTTCGGTCAAGGACCGGTAAAAGTGTTATATACTCCATCACGTCGATAATATCGACGGTGTTTCCAATAACTGTGAAATCAGGCCATAAGGTCAGAGTGAGCATAAAGTGCGCCTAGGGAACTTATGCTATATTACTGTGAAGTGTAAGAAGCATCTTCGAAGAAAATAGTACCCCCACCGATACCTTTCTTCGGTGCTCATTGTTATTATGAGACTTGTGCAATAGATTTTTTGTACTCATGAGTTCCGTTGTGTGCCGACCATCATTGAAAACTATAAGAGCACTAGCTTTCGGCTTCACTCACCGAGGTCCGCTCGGATGACCCGATCATGACACTGCAGAGGTGCTCCCTTTACTCCCTAGCCGAACAATCGGGAACGAGGGGTAAACACAGAGCGAGGCAACCCAGCTTTCAAATCGCTTAAGTCAATATGGTGCATATTGTATGCGTAATACACGAACAAGGAACGGCCGCATAAGTATAATCATATGCAAGAGGAAAAGCTTCATGAAGGAAGCCCCAAATGAATTGGGTATTTGAATTTATGCGTCACAAACAAAGTTTGGACAAGAAAATTTTACAAGCAACATTTTTCCAAAAAAGTATAATGCTTGGTCGAACCGAACACAAGTTAGAAATTAAAGCTTTGAGCATGAAAGCGACTTAGCTGGTTAATGTGTTCGGTATTGATGACGCTGATCCGAGCTTGATACGGGACAAGGTTTCATCCCCAAGCCGGGTCCCGAGGTGGCGGAGCGGAGAGCTCGGACGCTACCGAAGTGGTGACATAGCACGATCAATGCAGACCGGCAGAGTGACGCCGAAGTCCCCGGATCATTTTCCCGTGCACAAAAAATGGTGCAAACCGGAGATAATAGTAATAATCATAATTAAAAAAATCGTTGCATAATAAATAATTTATGCAAAGTGAGTAATAAAAGAAATATGGCCTGGCGCCGAAGTCAATGTCGGTGCAGGGCGTCGGCGTGATGCGGTAAAGGCGTGGCAAAGCCTGAATTCACGTGTCGGTCCGAAGCTCGGATGCGGCGTCACGGACTATGTACGGAACCGGCCGAACCACCATGCGACCCGTCGTTAATCACGGACACCATTTGATAGACCTATGTACATATGATGGACAAACCGTAGTAATAATTCCTTGGGAAAAATGAACCCAAACAAGCAAAAATACCGGGATTAATAGCACCTGTTTTATTTGTTGTATCAATCCGAAGGAAGGTGATACCCAAAATTTGTACTCGATCTGTGCACCCATTGCCTGATGGGCGATAAAACGACGGCATGGCAATGCTGGCAAAGGTTGGCTCGCCGAGGCAAAGCCCTCGGTCCAGCTAACGTGACGGAGCTGGTCGGCTAGTGACGCCAAAGTGTCCGGAGTAGGTTGATGAAGAGATGGCGAAGCCCCCGGTCCAGCCGAGATGTCGAAGTAGGTCGGCGTGATGGACACCGGCTCGAAGGAGCAACGGTGCGGCCCTGCCGATGCAGGTCGTGACTTGGTCAATGCCGGCTTGATGAATGACCGTCGCGGCGATGCCGGTGTGCTCGCCTGTAATCCATGGGGCGGCGATGTTGGTGATGATTTATCCCTTCGAATGCCGGACTCTTGTTCGGCTTGCCGAGATGATGATCCGAAGAAGTTGAGCTCGGCTCATCAAAGTGACGACGTGTCTAGCACAGATCGGCAGCCGTGGAGCAATATTGCGGACTGGTTTGACACCAAAGATGATGTTGAAGATCATGTCCAAAAGATTTTAAAGTTAGTGGGATGTGTTCGAATAAAACACAATACCCCATACAAAACTTCCTTCATAAAGGATATCCGAAATCCCGTTCAGAAAAGGATTTAACTCGGTCGGATTTGTTTTCGCTGAGAAAACAGATCCAAAAAGTGATGCACCACCTCGGAAGGTTCCCGGAGTTTGACGGTCGGATCGAGCTGAAATTTTGAGGGGTCGAGATATAGGAATTCAAGCTTGATCAACGGTTGGATCTTCCAAAGGAGGTCCGAGCTAGAAGCTGGACACCATGCCCTAAACTCGTCCGGATTCTCGTCCAGATTCAATGCGGCTCCAGATATCGGAGATTGCCGAGATTCCTCCATCGGAACTCGACGAAATTTTCCAGGGTTGTTGTAGACTCAATTTCGCACAATTCCATCGAAGCAATCATTAAAACGACACTTGAGGAGGCGGTGGTGGCGGACACAAGTTCGCTGTCCGGAAAAATAGCACGGTCGCCCGAGGGCAATGTTGACGTTGAGCCCCCTGGTTCCCTGGATGATTCCTCCATGATCTTGATAGAGATCGGAGCTGATGTTGATGAAGGCCCTCATCCGAACATGACGGTCGGAGGTAGGGCGCAGTCCTTGGTCGAACCAAGGTGACCAATGAGCTGGTGACGAAGATGCCAAGTCGCAGCTGATCTGCAGCGAGCCATCGCCTTTTGCCAAACACACAGCCGGAACTCTCAATGAAAGCACCAATGTCGGTGTCAAAACCGGCGGATCTCGGTAGGGGGTCCCGAATCGCGTCTAGGCGGATGGTAACAGGAGACAAGGGACACAATGTTTTTACCTGTGTTCGGCCCTCTCGATGGAGGTAAAACCCTACTCTGCTTGATTAATATTGATGATATGCGTGAGTACAAGAGTAGATCTACCACGAGATCGTAGAGGCGAAACCCTAGAAGCTAGCCTATGGTATGATTGTTGTATATATCTATCGACTAGCCCGGCCTCGGTTTATATAATGCACCGCAGGCCTAGGATAACAAGAGTCCTAGCCGAATCGCCGGTGGGGAGGAGTCCTTGTCTTGATCGCCATGTCTTGGAATCTTCCTTGTATGCGGCAGCCTGTCCGGGCTGGCCCATGAGTATACAGCCATGGGGGTCCTCGGCCCAATTTAACAGATCGGGAGATGACGTGGTGAGTACCCCCTAGTCCAGGACACCGTCACTCATAAAGACCTAGGGCAATTTGACGAAGCCCTTCGTTGGAATATACAAGCCAAGTTCTATAATCAAAAATTCCCACTAGTATATGAAAGTGACATCATAGGAGACTCTCTATCATGGAGATCATGGTGCTACTTTGAAGCACAAGTGTGGGAAAAGGATAGTAACATTGCCCCTTCTCTATTTTACTCTCATTCTCTTTTTTTGGGGCCTTCTCTTTTTTATTTTGGCCTTTTCTCACTCTTTTTTTATTTCCCCAGATGGGACAATGCTCTAATAATGAAGATCGTCACACTTTAATTTACTTACAACTCAAAATTACAACTCGATACTAGAACAAAATATGACTCTATATGAATGCCCCCGGCGGTGTACCGAGATGTGTAATGAATCAAGAGTGACATGTATGAAAGAATTATGAACGGTGGCTTTGCCACATATACAATGTCAACTACATGATTATGCAAAGCAATATGACAATGATGGAATGTGTCATAATAAACGGAATGGTGGAAAGTTGCATGGTATGTCGGAATGGCTATGGAAATGCCATGATGGGTAGGTATGGTGGCTGTTTTGAGGAAGGTATATGGTGGGTGTATGGTACTGGCGAAAGTTGTGCGGCACTAGAGAGGCTAGCAATGGTGGAAGGGTGAGAGTGCGTATAATCCATGGACTCAACATTAGTCATAAAGAACTCACATACTTATTGCAAAAATCTATTAGTCATCGAAACAAAGTACTACGCGCATGCTCCTAGGGGGATAGATTGGTAGGAAAAGACCATCGCTCGTCCCCGACCGCCACTCATAAGGAAGACAATCAAAAAATATCTCATGCTCCAACTTCGTTACATAACGGTACACCATACGTGCATGCTACGGGACTCACAAACCTTAACACAAGCATTTCTCAAATTCACAATTACTCACTAGCATGACTCTAATATCACCATGTTTATATGTCAAAACAATCATAAGGAATCAAACTTCTCATAGTATTCAATGCACTTTATATGAAAGTTTTTATTACATCCCTCTTGGATGCCTATCATATTAGGACTAAAATTATAACCAAAGCAAATTACCATGATCTTTAAAGACTCAAAATAATATAAGTGAAGCATGAGAGTTCATTAATTTCTATAAACTAAATCCACTGCCATGCTCTAAAAAGATATAAGTGAATCACTAGAGCAAAATTGCCTAGCTCAAAAGATATAAGTGAAGCACATAGAGTAATCTAATAAATCACGATTCATGTGTGTCCCTCTCAAAAGGTGTGTACAGCGAGGATGATTGTGGCAAAGTAAAAAGCAAAGGCTCAAATCATACAAGATGCTCCAAGCAAAACACATATCATGTGGTCAATAAAAATATAGCCTCAGTAAAGTTACCGATAGATGAAGACGAAAGAGGGGATGCCTTCCGGGGCCTCCCCAAGCTTAGGCTCTTGCTTGTCCTTGAATATTACCTTGGTGTGCCTTGGGCATCCCCAAGCTTAGTGTAACGCCACGGATACAACTTTCCATATTCGTAACTCCAACTCTTGCCTTTTCCGGAGATGTCATATGATATTTCCTTCATGGTTGGACTTTTGTCGTTTGTTTTGCATTTTGTTCATGTCATGCATCTCATCTCATAGCATCATGCGCATTGCATCTGCATGTTTTCATAAAACTTGTATCCGTCAGAGTGACCGCTTCTCTCTTTGTCTTCGTTGACCTGTTGTCAGACCGCTTGCCCTTGTTGACCTTCTCCCAGACCACTTGGACCCCTTTCTTCTCTATTTCTCTGAGACCAACAAAACCTCCCTTGTCCTTGTTGACCTCTCTCAGACCCCTCCAGCAGCGTCCCTGAAACTTCCCCGAACCCGAACAAGACGGTCATGACCGGTGGAGTCCGGAACAATCCCGAGTTATCCTAAACATCATCCGTTCTTTGGTTAGACCACCCGAAGCCGTCCGATCAAAATCAAGGGGCTCAAATCCCCTCTCATATTAGCCACCTACTATATATAGTGGGCAGCCCTAACCAAATCAAACCAAACCCTAAATTTTAGGGAGATGTCCCATCCATCCTTTCTCTGCCGCCGCCACCCCGTGTCTCATCTTCCACATCAGATCCCCTCATTCAATCTCCCTCGATCCCCTCACAGCCACCCGAGGACGCACCTCCTCGTCCCACTTGCTAGCGCGCACCGGCCTCCTCAGCTCCTCCGGCCCTGCAGCAACCTCGCCGGAGCACCGAATCAGGCCGTGCCTTCTCCCTTCCCTCTTGTTCTCCTATCTCCTCCCGTAGCTCTACTCATGCCGTCTCTCTATCCCTTTTCTTTTCACTGCAGGAAGCTCCCGCTCCATGCCTCCCGATGCAGCGCTAGGAGGATGCCAAGTTGCCGGCGCACCTCCCCAACCCTCTGCCTTGCGCAGTCCGGCCATCCCCGCTGTTCCCGCGCCTGCCGGCCCTCTCGCCAAGTCCCTCTGCTGGCGCCGCGCCTGTCCGTTGCTGCTCCTCTTCTTGAGCCGAGTCTCACGCTTACGCCAGCTGTTCGTCTGCTGCTTCCAGTTCTGCAGCTCCATCACAGCCGAGCCCTTGCGCGCCGCCTTCCTCGAGCCGGAGCACGACCTGCTGCAGCGACCATTACCAGGGACCAGGACCAGGCCTTTCCTCTCTCCCCATCTTCCTCCCTTCGTTGCTCTCCCTCCGTCTCATGATCTCCCTCTCTCTTTCTCTGTTTCTCTTACAGGACGTCGTTGCCATGGCCTCAAGCCGAGCCGCCCTCGAGCTCCTCCGTCCAGATCCGTTTCGGTCGCACCGCACGCCCGCGCCGTGCGTTGACCTCACCAGCGCCATCGCAGTCCCGCGCCTCTGCTTCCCCTTCGTCCCCTGCTTCAGGTCGAGCAGCGCACGCTGCCTCGCTCGTCGACCACAGCCCCGCGTTGACCAAGGCCCAGCGCGCCCCAACCGGCCTCCTCCAGCCTCGCGCCCTCTTGGGCCTCCTACACCGACTGGGCCGAGCCGCTGGGTGAGCCTCCAGCGCCCACGCTCCTATCGGGCCAGCCAGATTCGGCCCGCATCGTTTTTTTTCTAGTTCTGAACGTTTTAGCATTTTATCGAGAGACTTCAAGTTTTACAGAAAAACCCTCCATATTCATGCATATAATAACTCCACAACCGTGCATCGGATTAAAATGTTTTATATATGTAAGATGCTTAGAATTACATCTAGTTTCACAATATGCTGCTTTCATCCATGTTTAAAAATGTTTAAACTTGTTGTTTATTTAATTTTGCATAAATGTCATGTTAAAATGATTTATTTCATAACTAATTAACCATAGCTCCGAATTCAATAAACTTTATTTGTAAATGGGATGGAAAAATGCCTAGTTTAACTTGGTGCACTTACTTTGCATGTTTAACAACATTAAAATATGATTTAGGGCAGAACAGTACCAAATTCGAATATTGCTCGTGAGGATTTTCCGGAATTGCTGTTTGTTACTTCCGGCCTCATTTAAACTTGCCTAGATAGGTAGTTTTCATATGCTTCACCCCTTGCCATGTTTAATAACATTCAATACTGTTGGGTACAAAACCGAGAGAGAACGAAATAATTGATGTGGTGTTTCGTCAATATGCAACTCGTTGCATATTGAGCTCCACTTAATTTGTAGTATTGTTTGTTGCACTTTGCCATGCCATGCCTTATTAAACCAGACATGCATCATACTTGTTTGTGCATCATGCCATGTTTATGCTTGTGCGTTTAGCATGTTGTTTGTTTCTTTCCGGTGTTGCTTCTTAGTTCCGGTAATGTTGCGATTGTGAGGATTCGTTTGACTACTCCCGTTCGTCTTCTTCATTGACTCGTTCTTCTTCCTTGCGGGATTTCGGGCAAGATGACCGTCTACCTGGATCTCATTACTATCATTGCTATGCTAGTTGCTTCGTTCTATCGCTTTCTTGCGCTACCTATCACCTGCTCTTCAAGCCTCCCAAATTGCCATATCAGCCTCTAACCTTTTCACCCTTCCTAGCAAACCGTTGCTAGGCTATGTTACCGCTTTTGCTCAGCCCATCTTATAGCGTTGTTAGTTGCAGGTGAAGTTGAAGATTGCTCCATGGTGGACAGGATTATGTTCGGATATCACAATATCTCTTATTTAATTAATGCATCTATATACTTGGTAAAGGGTGGAAGACTGACCTTATGCCCGTGTTTTGTTCCACTCTTGCCGCCCTAGTTTCCGTCATACCGGTGTTATGTTCCTTGATTTTATGCGTTTCTTCTGGCGGTTGGGTGATTTATGGGACCCCCTTGACAGTTCGCTTTGAATAAAAATTCTCCAGCAAGGCCCAACCTTGGTTTTACCATTTGCCTCACCACCACCTTTTACCTTTCCCTTGGGTCGGCCAACCCGAGGGTCATCTTTATTTTAGCCCCCGCCCCCCGCCAAGGTCGCTTCTAAGTAATCGGTCGGAACCGAGCTGAGATATGCATGGGCCCCCTCGGGAAACTTCGAGGTCTGGTTTTACTCAGAGCTAGTCTCATCCGTGTTGCCACGAGAACGAGATATGTGTAGCTCCTATCGGGATTGTTTCGGCACATCGGCTTCTTGCTGGTCTTGTTTTACCATTGTCGAAATGTCTTGTAAACCGGGATTCCGAGACTGATTGGGTCTTCCTAGGAGAAGGAATATCCTTCGTTGACCGTGAGAGCTTGTAATGGGCTAAGTTGGGACACCCGTGCAGGGTATAAACTTTCGAGAGCCGTGCCCGCGGTTATGTGCCAGATGGGAATTTGTTAACGTCCGGTTGTAGATAACTTGACACTTGACTTAATTAAAACGCATCAACCGCGTGTGTAGCCGTGATGGTCTCTTTTCGGCGGAGTCCGGGAAGTGAACACGGTTTTGGGTTATGTTTGACGTAAGTAGGAGTTCAGGATCACTTCTTGATCACTTCTAACTTCATGACCATTCCGTTGCTTCTCTTCTCGCTCTTATTTGCGTATGTTAGCCACCATACATGCTTAGTCGCTGCTGCAGTTGTTGGTGAGATAACCTTGACGCCACCCAGTACTGGGGAGTTCGGGAGTATTGCCATAGCTCGTATAACGGATGCTTTTCGAAGGTTGAGGTACATGATTTCCGGAGTTTTCTTGGTTATGCGTTGACGGATGGATACAGCTTGGATGTAGGTATTGTTAGTTTGGGTGAGATATATTGCTTCCCCTATATCCCCAACACCAGATTGCATAACCAGAAAGTTTTGGGAGTTTATAGGTGGGTATTCAAGTAGCTCCTAGAATATCTTTCCGACAGATGCATGATATGAGATTGGGTAAATCTCTATCATATGTATTTGTTCCGGCTTATTCTGCAAGCAAAATCCTTTGTTTTGTTTTGTTTTGTTTTGAGTTGTGGTATTCGAGTTGCTTCAATGTCAAGTGTTGATTCCATACCTTTTCTAAACGGTGTTGTCGGCTTTCTGGGAACGGGGATCCCCAGACTTGCCTGCCTGCGGCGTGGCTCAAGGGGAGGCCCAGCACGGCCCATCTTCATCAGCACAAGCTCAAGACCCTCGCGAGGGGCCAAGCCTCGTGGGGCGGACGACAGGGAGCTTCCTCAGGCACGGCCTCGTCAGGCTGGCTCGCGAGGAGGCGGAGAGATCAAGGCGGGGTACCTCACGAGGTGCCCGTGAGGTAAGCCATGACGACCAAGGGCGCTAGGCGGGCGCCAGCCCACGCAGTGTCCTCCTTTCCTCTTTGGTGCAAAGGGAGCAAGCGCAGGTGACAACATCAAGCAAAGGCATCCATTTCGGTGCAACAAGACCAGGACCGTCGCAACGGCAGGAAGGAAGTCATTGTGGAGCCCAAGCAGGCGTCACCACCAGAGCCTTTGACAAGCGAGGACCAACTTTAGTCAGGATAAGTGTACCAGATGTTCCCCTTCAAAATGGCCAATTTTTGGCGCCCTTTCCACTCAATATTTGGGGAGAGGCCCAGGGCCTTTGCCTATAAATAGGACTAGCCACCCACAGAGTAGAGGGAGGAGGATCATCATCAGCAGCATCATCTAGAAATCCAGAGAAAGAGCAACTGAACTCCCCCTAGCAGTTACACGCATCTGCCAAGAACAGACCCTCGCGAGGCTGTTCTTCCTTGTATTGTTCATCATCATGAGCCCAAGAGGCAATCCACCACACCACAAACTAGAGTACGGTATTACACCACAATGGTGGCCCGAACTAGTATAAACCCAGTGTCTCTTGCGTTGTTCTTTTCATAGCCTAGATCCTAGCATGGCGGCGAGGTGCAGGTAGGTAGAGGGTGAGATCTCCACGCGCACCCAAGTGTTCGAACCTAGAGGGTCTGCTGAACCCGAATCCAACATTTGGCACGCCCGGTAGGTGCGCTGAATTCGCCTTCCGCCGCCTGTTCTCCGCCGACCATCGCATCCATGTTCGACGCTGTCGCCGGGCTGCGCGCCGGGCCGCTCTCGCTTCCGCATCGCCCGAGACGGGCCCCGGGCGGCCGCCCTCATCGTTCCTCGTCGCTGCCAATAACACCGCCACACTGCCCGGTGGGGAACGAGCAACAAGCATCATCCCAAGATCCGTCCGTGAGGCGAGACGGCCAAGACTGATACTCCCTCACTCGCCCCAGCTGGTTCTTCGTCCCGCGCACTCCGCGCCCCCATGGAGGTTCGAGCTGCGCTCATTGCGACAAACGAGCTCCTGCGCTACCACCCAATCGACGACATCTATGAAGAGTGGCTCGTCCGCGCCAAGTAGGCTACCTCAAGGCCGTCCGTCTTGCCAGACCGCGCCCGCCTGCGCTGGGCGATGAAGCTCGGCGCCTCGGCCGCCTCCCTCAAGAAGGCGCCTGGCCCCTGCGCGTGGGCCCTGGGCGTAACCCGCCTCCGTCCAGCGGCCAACGCAGCAAGAGCAGAGCTGCCAAGAGGTCCTCGCCCACAAGGAGCTGCCCGAGTGCTCCTCGCCCGGCTCAAATCACGACCACGCCTCCTGCTTCCAAAGACGCGCCAAGACCGCCACGCTGCTCCCAAATACGCAGCGCATGGGGACCCGCAAGATCGAGCTCTTCGTCACCAAAGGCCTCCCATGGCCCCAAAGAAGCTGCCGCGCTTTTCACCACCGAGCTGCCTTGTTGTCAGCGTGGCCGATGTGGGGACCCCGACTCATAAGTCGTGATCACCGAATGCACTGCGTACAAAGTGATCCCGCAGATCAATGCTCACCGAACACCACGTAAGCTGAATAACAAGAGTCTTACATCCATACATACCGTCTTACACAAATTATGACCATTATGGTCAAGTCTTACATTGATAAAGCCTTAAGGGCTGAATAACAAATGAAACACAAGCAGCGGAAATCTTCGTCTATAAGTAGAACCCATGCCATCTGCCTTAACCCTACAGGCATTACATTTGACTGGAAACGTCCTAGTTCGACATGTTCGTCTCCAAAGAACTCTTCTTGAATTCCGGTTCTTCCATGCCCGCCAATTAAATAACCGTTGGCAAGCCAATGAGTACTTTGAATGTACTACTTAAGCAACCCATGTTTTGGTTCAAGATACAACGATGCATGATATAGGTTAATTTTTGCAGAAAGCTAGTTTTAAGTGCAATGACATGTTCAACAACTTGTAAGACATGCATCAGGAGAATTCAAGTAACCATGAGGACATGTTATAGATATCAACGTAAATAGAGTGGGCACCAACCCATCTCAATCACGTCAAGTCCTTTGACTTGACCCAAGTAGTTATCCAACACACACACTGGTCTGTAAAAACGTGGATGTAGCCCAAGAGCGGTTACCCAACTGTCCTTGACCGTGGACACGGCTATTCGAATAGTTTTACACTATGCAAAGGTTGCACACTTTACCCACAAGATCCGGGGAACTTCTGTGTCATCCACGACCCGCGATACCTCAAGTACCCGGTAAGCACCCGATCACTACCTTTCCCTAGACGACACTAACATGGAGTCCACTCGTTGTTCAGATCCTCACGATGTACATCATAATGAGACTCACTCGAGATCGTGAATATCCGAGAGGGGACACAACGGTGTATCCGGTGCCCTCGTGAAAACAGTCATGGCCGCCCTACTCGGCACGACCCGTCCAGAGAGCGCACCAACAACTCTCCGTCACTAGTAATGCGGGCCCCAAGCTAGTATCGGTCTAGGTAATCAATAATGCCCGTTCCCATATAAGGGTAGAGTGGTTGCGCATGTAAGGTTGGAATAACGGTGCAACTTAAACCAATCCGCTTTGAAAACAACACACACTTGCCTCGGTACACCACTTAGGTCATCAAGTGGTTACCCATCTCATCATCTCCCTCGGGCATAAGTGGCACCACTGTGGGTTTTCAAAAGTCTTTGAAAATACTTTGTCTCCATCACCATGCATATCCCCGTCCCTTTTTGCGTAGCACTACTTAGCATCCTATCTACTCCCACCGGCATAACCCTCATAAGAAGGTAGGGTCATGCACAATGCAAGTATCAACGAGGAAGTACGATGGCAACCCATCAAAGTGGTTACCACCTCATCATGATTCCGTTGCAACAACAATATGGTGCTATATGACATGCATAAAAAGGGTTTCATAGACATGGTCAAAGGGCTGCTTGCCTGGCTCAACAAAGTCTTCTGGGTCTTCAAAGTCTTCTGGTCCAACTCCTTCGTCAACAACGCAATCTATCATCGCAAAATAATAATGAGAAAATTAAGGCAATAATAAGACAAAAAAACCAAAGTGCTCAGAAAAATGTCATCTCATTTTTGTTAAATACTAGGGTGAAAACTAAGAAGGGGAAAATTTCTAGTTTGGGATTTGGAGTAGCAGAATAGGAGAAATGGATTTACAAAGGCATATTTAAATTCTTAAAATCACATTTAAATATTTACAGTGAAGATATGGTTGTTGGACTTGAATGAAAGTTGCACCACTTAATAGGTTGCAATATTTTAGGAATTTAGGAATTGGAATTAATTCATTTGGACATATATTTTATCCTGTGGAATATTTGGAAAAATGATGTAAAAGAAAAGGAAAAGGGCCACCTGTGGCTGCTGGGCCGTAACATCCATGAGGCGTGAGGCCCAGCCAGAGGCTGACCCAAAGACATCGGGTGCACGCCAGCCGCCAGTGCAAACTCGACGAGCGGGGCCTGTGCGTCGAGCGTGAGGGTCGACGGACGGGCCCCACGGCCATCGTCGTCAACCACAGGTCGAGAGGCGGCGAGCTCACCGCTGACGGATCTGGGCACTGGCGAGCTTGGGCAAGGGCAGGGACGGACTCAGCGTCGTGTCGCCGTTCGGGTGGAGGTGGTGGACGTCACCGGAGTTGCCTGGTTCGCCGGCGATGAGGTCTCGCGGCGGAGAAGCTTCGGGCGTTGGCGGTTCCGGCCGTTTCCGGCAGCTGCAGAGAGGGGAAACAAGGGGGAAAGGATCAGAGGGCTGCGGGGGTTCTAGATCAAGGCAGAGGAGGAGCGGGGGAGGCCTATACCTCGCAAACTCCGGCGAGCCGAAGCGGCGGAGCTCGAGCTCGATCTTGAGCTCGGGCGGCTCTAGAGAGGAACTGGGGGTGCAGGGGGAGGGTTTGGTGGTGCAGAGAGCGAGTGGTGAGGAGAGGAGGGCTCGGGGAGGCCTTCAAATAGGCGAACGGCGAGGTCCCAGAGACCCGTCCTGGCCAAGCGAAGCTCACGCCGTCAGCTGCAGGCTCGGGAAGCAGCGTGGTGTCCTGGGTGTTCTCGGACGTCGACTACGTCGGGTGAGGTAGAGAGAGGGAGTGGGGAGAGGTCGAGGCGCCAGCGTGTCACCCGCGCCATTAAGCGCTCGGGCGGCCTCTGTTTGCTAGCGCGGAGGCGCGGGGAGGAGGAGAGAGGAGGGGGCCGACCGCGTAGCGTGCTGCGGACGCCGAGGCGCATCGGCAGGCGCGCGGGGGAGGCCCGAGGTGGCCGGAGGTGGTTGGGAGGGGGTGGCTACAGTGCGGGAGCGCACTGTAGCGCGCTCCAGAGCGCCCAAATGGCTGGCATGGCCATTCTTTATGCATGGTGAGCGCGTCCTTTGGTGTCCAGCAGGTCTAGGAGGGAGTAAAGAAATGGGGTGGTGCATTGGATGCCATGGATGGCCCTTTGGAGTGAGGAGGGAGGTGAGGAAGAGGGAGAAATGGGCTGTCCAGAGAGAGAAAGTGGGGTTTGACCCATCCAATAGTTGAGCTGTGGACTTGCCATTGTTACGGGAGGTGAAAGGGGTCTAGGAGGAGCTGTGGTAAAAAGTTGAGCTCAAGGAGAATAGTTTTAGTGGTCAAAATGGTGATTTTTGAATAGTGGCAGAAGGTGTTTGGTAAAGGTTTTGGCAAGCAAATGATTTACAAATGCCATGAGACTCCACAGGGTGAAATGACACATATAATTAGGGCCTTCCACCAATTTGGAGCTTATTTGGGCAAAGTTGCCAATGCAACTTTTGTAAACCCTAGAAATGAGCATAAATAGACTTGTGTAGATCTAGTTGAGCATAACACTTCTCCTTGATGCACTACTTGGTGTAGTGGCCTCATTTGGTCATGTGAATATGCTCACAAAAGTTGGGGTTAAGGGGATAAAGTTGGTAGTACAAACTTGTTCAAATATGATTCTGGTCAGAGAGGGTTTTGGGGCATTTTGGTGGACCAAAATGACCTTGATTGAAGTGAGGCTTTGCAAGATCATCACAATATGCATTTGTGACTTGCTGGATTTTGTCTTGGATTTTTATGAAAATATTTCCTGTAGAAATATTTCAAATCCTTGAAATGGGCAGAAATGGTTTTGGGAGGTTTTGTCCAATATTTTGATCATGACCATATGTTGAAACTCTTATATATGGAAAATATATGCCCACTGAGTTTCCCTGATTTTTTTCAAATATTTTTGAAACAATAAAATATTTTTCCCTATTAAAGACCATTTCTGGCCTTAAGAAAAAGCTTTTAAATAAAATAGGAAAATAGCTTTTAAAATTATATTTTTGTGGTTTATGGGAGTCCTACATCTAATAGGATTCAAATATACCTTTTGAAAGATTTTTCACACCCCAAATCAAGCACATGCAGTGTAATTCTCAATTCAGGGGTTTTTGGAAAACTAGTTTTTGAAAATACTATTTGGCCAAATTATTTTTTAAGAAAATACTATATTGCTCTATACACATGGCATGATCATTGGACGTAAGTTTGGGGCAAGGAGATGAAGTATAGAAGGTGAAGCTATGATGACTTTTAAGAGCACTTAAAAGAATCACAGAGAGAAAACCAACTCCAAAATAAAAAGCCAAATAATGCAAAAAGTTTTTGTTGGTCCAAATTTTCATGCTTTATTAATGCAAATGAAGTGTTACGAAATGCAGGGTGTGACAGACCTACCCCCCTTACAAGAATCTCGTCCCCGAGATTCCTAAACTAGGCTTTTAGAGAGATACGGAAACTCGGATCTAAGGTAGTCTTCACGTTCCCAGGTGGCTTCTGCTTCAGTGTGGTTGCTCCACTGGACCTTGAAGTACTTGATGGTGCGGCTTGAGTGTCGCTTCGGCCTCATCCGAATGCAGATGGGCCTCTCCACGGTAGGTCAAATCAAAATTTGAAGGTCAATGGCTTGGTGATCGGCGTCCTTGTAAAGATCAGGCTTATGCGGGACTTGGAGGCACTTAGGAGTTGTGACACGTGGAATACGTTATGCACATCGGATAGTTCAGGTGGCAGTTCCAACTGGTAAGCCACTTCTCCTCGTCGGTCAGTGATCTTGAAGGGGCCGATGTATCTTGGGGCGAGCTTTCCTTTGACATGGAAGCACTAGGTTCCCTTGAGAGGTGTGACCCGGAGATAGACATGGTCCCCAACTCGGAAGGTCATGTCTCTCCGACGTGAGTCAACGTAGCTCTTCTGCCTCGACTTGGCAGTTTTCAAACGTTCCCTGACAAGCTGGACTTGCTCTTCTGCTTCACGGAGGATATCGGGCCCAAAGACTAGACCTTCTCCGGTCTCTGACCAATTGAGGGGTGTGCGGCACTTCCGTCCGTATAACACCTCAAATGGTGCCATCTGAAAGGCTTGACCGATAAGCTGTTATTATAGGAGAACTCCGCAAAGGGAGGCAATCTTCCCACTTAGCTCCATATGCTAAGACACAAAGCTCAGAGCATGTCTTCGAGTATCTGATTTACTCGTTCTGTCTGACCTCCGGTCTGTGGGTGGAAAGCAGTGCTGAAGGACAACTTGGTCCCCATGGCTTCTTGGAACTTCTTCCAGAACCTTGAGGTAAACTGGGTTCCTCGATCTGACACAATCTCCTTGGGAACACCATGAAGGCTTACGATTCTGCTGATGTAGAGGCTGGCTAGCTGGTTTCCCTTGTAAGTCGTTTTGACAGGAATGAAATGGGCTACTTTGGTCAAATGGTCGACTATGACCCAGATGGAGTCATGTCCCTTGTTTGACCTAGGTAGTCCAGTGATGAAATCCATTCCGACTTTATCCCATTTCCACTCGGGAACCTTGAGTGGTTGGAGCAATCCAGCAGGTCGCTGATATTCAGCTTTGACCCTTTGGCATATGTCACACTTAGCGACGAAAGTGGCTATCTCTCTCTTCATGCCATGCCACCAGAATCTTTCCTTTAGGTCTTGATACATCTTGGTTCCTCCGGGGTGGATGGAATATGGGGTGTCATGAGCTTCTTGCAAGATCAAATTCTTGAGCTCAATCTTGTTGGGTACGCAAATGCGATTCCCAAACCACACAATTCCTTGCTCATCCTCTGAGAATCCTGGGGCCTTGCCAGCCTTGGTCTTCCTCTTGATGCCTTCAATACTTTCATGTCCCTTCTGGGCTTCCTTAACCTCATCCATCAAGGTAGGCCTAACTTCGAGGTTGGCCAAAAGTCCTGATGCAACCAGTTCCAACCCGAAGCTTTCAAGTTCTCCATACAAGGCGGGTAGCTTGTCCTTAAGCATAGCATTCAAGGAACAAGCCTTTCTACTTAATGCATCTGCTACCACATTAGCCTTCCCAGGGTGGTACTGAACACTGAGGTCATAATCCTTGATCAACTCTAGCCACCTTCTCTGCCTCATGTTCAATTCCTTCTGAGTGAAAATATACTTCAGACTTTTGTGATCCGTGTATATCTCACACCGCTTCCCTAGGAGGTAATGTCGCCATGTTTTCAGGGCATGAACTACAGCTGCCAACTCGAGGTCATGAGTAGCATAGTTCTCTTCATGAGGCCGTAGTTGCCTTGAAAGGTAAGCTACGACTCGCCCTCTTGCATCGTAACACCTCCCATCCGGTCCTTGGCGCATCACAATATATCACAAACTCCTTGTGTATATCACAGTGTACAAGCTGGGGCCAGTGGTCAATCTCTTCTTCAGCTCCGGAAGCTCTCTTCGCCTTCTGGCGTCCATTCAAACTTCTTGTCCTTCTTCAAGAGCTGAGTCATGGGTCGGGCAATGCTTGAGAATCCTTCAACGAACTTGCGGTAATATCCTGCGAGTCCGAGGAAGCTTCTTACTTCCTTCAGATTGCTTGGGGATTACCATTCAGTCACGGCTTCAATCTTAGCGGGATCGACCGACAATCCTTCTTCGGTCAAAACATGACCCAAGAATCCAACTTCACGCAGCCAAAATTCGCACTTGCTGAACTTGGCGTATAGTTGGTGCTCTCGAAGCTTGTCTAGGACCATCCTCAAGTGTTGCTCGTGCTCTTCTTCCGTCTTCGAGAAGACAAGAATGTCATCAATGAAGACAACGACAAACTTGTCCAAATATTCCATGAAGACCTTATTCATGAGATACATGAAGTAAGCTGGGGCATTGGTCAATCCAAAGGACATGACCGTGCACTCATACAGGCCATATCTGGTTACAAATGCCGTCTTCGGATTATCTTGGGGTCTTATTTTCAGCTTTTATTACCCAGTTCTGAGGTCGATCTTGGAGAACACCTTGGCCCCATTGAGTTGATCAAAGCGGATCTTCAATCTTGGGAAGTGGATACTTGTTCTTGATTGTAACTTCATTGAGGGAGCGGTAGTCAATGCACAAGCCGGATGGTACCGTCCTTCTTTGCCACAAATGTAACAGGTGATCCCCAAGGGGAGGCACTAGGCGGATAAATCCCTTCCTCAACTGCTCTTCTAGTTGTTTCTTCAATTCTGCTAACTCTTCCGATCCCATTCTATAAGGCTTCTTATAGATGGGTCCTGCTCCGGGCATGAGCTCAATGATGAACTCAATGTCTCGGTCAGGAGGCATTCCCGGTAGCTCATCAGGGAAGACATCGGGGTATTCGCATACTACCGGCACTTGCTCCAATTCGACTTGATCAATGACAGTTGACTTGGTTGGCTTGAGCGAGAGGAGGGTTGGAGGCAAATTTAACTTCAACTCCTTGGTCATTGGTCACAAGGATGATCCGGTTGGCACAATCTAACAAGCCTTGGTGATTGATGAGCCAATCCATTCCTAAGATCACATCCAATCCTTGTGATCTTAAGATGATAAGGTCTGCTAGGAAGTATAACCAATTAATGACAATCCCGACTACTTTACATCCTATCTTGGCTCTCATCTCTGCTCCAGGGGTTTGTACCACCGTAGGGTTATTCAGGGGTGTAGGGGTCATGCCACTTTTTAATGGAAACTTTTGGGTGACAAATGAATGCGTGGCTCCAGAATCAAACAAGACAGTTGCAGGTGCAGAATTGACAAGGAACGCATTACCAAGACGACGTCCGGGTCTTCCCGGGCTTCTTCTGCAGATGACATGATTCACACGACCCTTGCCGTTGTTGGGCGAGATTCACGGGAGCTTGGTTCCTTGGTGGCATTCCCGGCCTTGTCCCGGGTTCTGCGCATTGGGGCGCAGGCGTCGGAGCTTCTTGTTGGGGCAATACTTGGAGTAGTGTCCTGGTGACCACATCCAAAGCAAGTGACTTGGTTGGGGTTGCTGCTCTTGCCGACATTGTTATTGGGGTTGTTGTAAGCTGGCACGAGGTTGGCGTCTTCGCTGAGGTGGATAGTTGGTGAGGGTGCAGGAGCTCTTGGCTGCTGATAGGCTGGCTTGACCGGGGCTGGCTGCCACGGGCGAGGCTTCTGGTTGCTGGAGCTACCCTTGCTGATCATCTTGCGCTTACGGGTATCATCCAAAGCACGTCGCTTGTCCTCAAGCATGAGTGCCTTGTTCACCAGATCAGGAAAGGTTGGGCAGTCACACACAACAAGCGAGCATCGCAGAAGTCTGGTTAAGGCCTTCCAGAAGCGCTCCTTCTTGGCAAGATCAGTCTTGACATCCTCGGGAGCATACCTTGAGAGAACACCTTGAACT
This sequence comes from Aegilops bicornis, assembly GCA_021605145.1. Lineage (NCBI taxonomy): Eukaryota > Viridiplantae > Streptophyta > Magnoliopsida > Poales > Poaceae > Aegilops > Aegilops bicornis. The sequence continues at coordinate 571,888,839 of CM038670.1, read as the reverse complement.
TCAGATCTACTCCTTGATGGTGCTACTTCCTTGCTTCGTGGCTCGGAACTCACGCTTCTTGATGGCCATGATTCCGGAAGGAATGTGGGCCTTGCAGAAATTCTGCCTTGAAGTCATTCAAGTGATGTTTTGCTCAAGCATGCATGGCCTTAAATCCATCCCACCAAGCTCTGGCGGTTCCCGAGGCGGTGGGCAGCATAAGCCACCCTCTCACGGTCTTCAGTGCAGCCGACTAGTTCCAACAGGTCCTCAATGGTGCTGACCCAGTCGTCTGCATCCAGGGGTTCAGCAGTCTCGATGAAGGTGGGCGGTGCATGCTTCTTGAACTCCACCAACGTGGAATGTCCATTGCCGTGTCCCGCCGGCTGGCGATTGATAGCTTGAGCAATCACCTGGAGGGCTGCAGTGTTGGCTTGGCGTTCCTCTCGGAAGGCTTGGAGAAGCTGAGCCATGTCCATGCTTGGAGGAGGTGGTGAGGGTGGAGTCTGTCCTCCCGGGCTTGGTCTGGTGACCCACAATGTGAACCTCGGCTTCTTCTTCTTTGGGTAGAGGTACCAGTACGTGTTACAACAGGCATCCTGTTGGAGTGGTCAAGGTCTCATGACTGGGGAAAGATGGGAAAGGCAATATAGATGGTACGCCTAGTAAGGGGGTTGGTATGACACTAATTGTTTTCATGCAAGGGCCAAAAGGCCAAACACATTCATTAAAATCCAAAAGGGGTGATGTAGTCGCTTACAAGTTCCCGTAGGAAAGCACGACGTCCATCAAACACATCAAAAGCAAACACAACACTACATGGTTTCATATAAACCATTACAAGGACTCGACTTCGCATAGGGGTACACGACCTATCCTACCGTAGGGGTTATTAACGGGCATATCCGGACTGCGAATGATGCCTAGGTGGTGGAATACTCGGTCGCGTAGTCTGGCTCTTCTGGGTCTTCCTCCTCGTCATCGGTGGCCTGACTTTCCTCTTCACTTGAAGGGGTGGGGGAGTGGAGGAGCTCAACACGGCGTTGCTTTGCTTGGGGTGGTGCAAAAGAGCTTGCGGTATTCCTTTGTGCTCATGCGGTGTTGCGATGGTGGTTCTCCATCTTACGGGGTCTTCCGCCTCTGTGTCTGCGATTGCGGGTTGTCGAGGGGAGCACCTTCCTTCTTGATCCTATCCGTCTTCCCTTGTGCTTGAAGAAGAAGTGCCTTGGTCTCATGAAGTTCCTTTCGGTTCCATTGATTCCGAGGCCAAGTGTTGTGCCAAACTATCGGCACAAAGGCTGAAGTAGGTCCGGAATCGGAGTGGAAGTCCTTCTTCTAATGGTGGAGCTGGTGCATCGCTCTCATCCTCACCTTCCTTCCGATAAGGCAAGAAGCGGGTTGCCAACCTGCACGCCATCTCTGCGGAAGAAAGGTCTCGGAGGCGGGTGAGTGCCTTGAGGGTTGCCGTCTCGACGGCAAGAACTAGTGTTGCCATCTGGGGTCCCTCGAAGAACCAGCTTGTTGGAGGGTCATTGGCTTTCACGATCACTTCCACATGATACTCCGTCTCGATGTCATTGAATCAATGCTCATGGTAGGTGAAAATGGGGGCTCGGTGGAACTGGCACTTCTTGAGGCTATCCTCGAGAAGCACGGGAAATCCGGTGGTCAGGAAGTCTTCGCACGACATGACCATCTACAAAGGTTGAATGGGAGAGGTCAATAAGGGAAATATACCTTGGGTGGGGTAAGCTTTAGAAAAAAAAGAGAAGTTTAGATGGTCTCAAGCTAACTAACGTCCATGCTAACTAAGGCTTCCTACAGTCAGGATGGCTCGATACCAGCTACTGGGGACCCCGACTCATAAGTCGTGATCACCGAATGCACGTGTCTGAGTGATCCCGGAGGATCAATGCTCACCGAACACACGAAGCTGAATAACAAGAGTCTTACATCCATACATACCGTCTTACACAAATTATGACCATTATGGTCAAGTCTTACATTGATAAAGCCTTAAGGGATGAACATCAAATGAAACACAAGCAACGGAAATCTTCGTCGATAATTAGAACCCATGCCATTTGCCTTAACCCTACAGGCATTCTGACTGGGAAACGTCCTAGTTCGCATGTTCGTCTCCAAAGAACTCTTCTTGAATTCGATTCTTCCATGCACGGCCAATTAAATAACCGTTGGCAAGCCAATGAGTACTTTGAATGTACTGCAAGCAACCCATCTTTGGTTCAAGATACAACGATGCATGATATAGGTAAATTTTGCAGAAAGCTAGTTTTAAGTGCAATGACATGTTCAACAACTTGTAAGACATGCATCAGAGAATTCAAGTAACCATGAGGACATATTACGAGATATCAAGCGTAAATAGAGTGGGCACCAACCCATCTCAATCACGTCAAGTCCTTTGACTTGACCCAAGTAGTTATCCAACACACACCTTTGATGCTGTAAAAAGCGTGGGCGTAGCCCAAGAGCGGTTACCCAAGCTGTCCTTGGACCTTGGACACGGCTATTCGAATAGTTTTACACTCTGCAGAGGTTGCACACTTTACCCACAAGATCCGGGGAACTTCCGTGTCATCCACGACCCGCGATACCTCAAGTACCCGGGGTAAGCACCCGATCACTACCTTTCCCTAGACGACACTAACATGGAGTCCACTCGTTGCTCCGTATCCTCACGATGTACATCATACGAGACTCACTCGAGATCATAACATCCGAGAGGGGACACAACGGTGTATCCGTGCCACCTGTGAAAGCAGTCATGGCCGCCCTACCGGCACGACCCGTCAGGAGAGCGCACCAACAACTCTCCGTCACTAGTAATGCGGGCCCCAAGCTAGTATCGGTCTAGGTAATCAATAATGCCCTTTCCCATATAAGGGTAGAGTGGTTGCGCATGTAAGGTTGGAATAACGGTGCGAACTTAAAACCAATCCGTTTTGAAAACAACACACACTTGCCTCGGTTCACCACTTCGTCATCAAGTGGTTACCCATCTCATCATCTCCCTCGGGCATAAGTGGCACCCGATGGGGTTTTCGAAAAGTCTTTTGAAAATACTTTGTCTCCATCACCATGCATATCCCCGTCCCTTTTTGCGTAGCACTACTTAGCATCCTATCTACTCCCACCGGCATAACCCTTATAAGAAGGTAGGGTCATGCAAAATGCAAGTATCAACGAGGAAGTACGATGGCAACCCATCAAAGTGGTTACCACCTCATCATGATTCCGTTGCAACAACAATATGGTGCTATATGACATGCATAAAAAGGGTTTCATAGACATGGTCAAAGGGCTGCTTGCTGGCTCAACAAAGTCTTCAGGTCTTCAAAGTCTTACATTCCAACTCCTTCACAAGAACGCAATCTATAAATCGCCAAAAATAATACTTGAGAAAAAATAAGGCAATAATAAGGCAGAGAAAAACCAAAGTGCTCGGAAAAAATGTCATCTCATTTTTGTTAAATACTAGGGTGAAAACTAAGACGGGGAAAATTTCTAGTTTGGGATTTGGAGTAGCAGAATAGGAGAAATGGATTTACAAAGTGTCATGGTTTTGTCACGGCAGATGTCCTCATGAATGGACTTAGTCGTGGAGCCATCGCTACGGTTTAACTTGAAGGGGTTAAGCGGACGCAAAGACACAAGAGTTATACTAGTTCACCCTTGGATGAAGGTAAAAGCCTACATCTAGTTGTGATGGGATTGATGCGTCTCAATGACTAGGGAGCAAATAAAGCTTCGCCCTAGGCCTCGAGTTTGTTGTTCTTGAACCGTCGGTGCGTCCCCTTATATACAGGTGGCGCCATTGGTTGAAGAGTCCCAATCTCCGGTTCATACTTTCATTATCCGGGTTGGTCTCTCTCTATTCCTAACTTACAATACAAGTTTACATACCAGTCGGTTTACGGCTCTGAGTTCTAAACCGACTCATCGCCTTGGGCCCTTATTTTCATGCCTCTTGGGCTTTTACACCATAGAACTATCGGTAAGTTAACCCGGCCCGGATAGGCGGTTTCGCCAGTAGTAATATCCCCAACATTAGGCCCCAGATTGATTTGAACAGGTTCATATCAATCCTTTGATAAAAAACCTTCATCATCAATGCCTTCTTGAAATCGTTGAACCGCCATGATGTCACCTTCTCTGGTTGCTGTAAACCGGCATGACGTACTCATAAAGATAATATTCATGATATCTTCTTTTAACAGATCCGCAATAATCGAGGCGACAAATCTGCTTCCTAGATTTGTGGTTCCTTGATTCACGCGCCTGACACAGGTATCTGGCCTTATAAATAGGACCGAAGGGTCATTTGTTTTCTCCCCTCCGACCCCTTTCTCTTCGTCTTCCTCGTGTCGCTAGCCTCGGAGCTCCGCCACCGTCATCGACCTCTGCACCGTCTTGAGCCGCTGCATCAACCTGAACGCACCAGAGAGAACGCAGCACTCTTCGGCATCTCCTCGACTCAGGTAAGTCCTTGGTTCCCCTCGATCTAGATCCGTTCTAGGGTTTCTCATTCTTGTCGTGCTCCATGAACTGTTCATGCTCATGCAGGACTCTGGATGAATCATGACACCTTGCTCTAATTAGTAGTAAGTTTTAGCATCCGCCTGTAGTCTCGTGCTCACGTTCATAGATATCGCGTATCATCTCCTGCTCATTATATCAATACTGCTCTGCTTTATTCTTTCTTTTCTGATCTGGCTTCAAATCCTTCATTGAAGAGAGATCTTGTGAAACCTGTTTCTGCACACTTAACCGTTCGCAACCTCAATTGCTTTTCGTATTTAGACCAAAGCGGTTTAACTTAACATAGAAAAAATCAAATAAACCGTATACACCATTAGTCCCCTTGTTGAACCGCGAGAACTCCTTAACCAGATCTTGCAACCGTAGAACTCCGGTTTAGATGCATTTTGTTCCGATTTAGCATTGTACACGGTTCTCTCTTTGTCCCAACACATTCCTTGAACCGGATTCATATTTTTTGTAGATGGCCAAACAAGTGTATGAATGCAATCCAGAGGCGCCTTCCCGTGTCACCAAACTCGGTTAAACAATCTTGTCTGTTGGCGCTTTAAGCGACAAAAATACTATCCCTTTGGAGGGTTCTGACAGCGAATGTCCACCCACACCTCAAGAGGGAGAGATTGTAGTTTTAGCAGATCACTTAGCCAGGGTTTTAATCACTTGGGTTCAAAATTTTACGGGATGTGTTAGCCAATCTTCAACTCCGTCCATGAATCTGAGGCCCCAATTACATTACCAATATTTGTCACTTCCAAGTGCTATGTGAGGCATACTTTCAAGAAGAACCCGCAGTTGAACTGTTTAGAGATCGCTTCCATCTAAACCGCCCTTACCGAATTCACCGGCGGGCCCAACACGAATTGGGTGGTGTGGCGATTCAAAAAAGAAAGGAGGTCACTTATCCTCATGTCAAATCTGCATGACCACCCCAAGGAATGGAATCAAACATGGTTTTATTGCAGAGACACCTCTCCTGCCAATGAGAATCCTCTGCCCGGTTTTTGTCCGGAGCGACTCAGTAATACACATCCCTTTCCGCAAAGATTGACCGCCAATGAGAGAAGTAAATATGCTCCTCAACTCTCCAAACTCAGAGCCTTCATGGCCAATGGTTTAACCGGAATTGATCTCCTGCGCTGTTGGATATCATGGAGCACATCTGGCCCCTCTCCTAGCGCTCCGGTTTAATGTGTGAATACTACGGTAGTGTTGGCGACCCCTCAGAGCACATTAATATCTAGCTCACCGATGATGAAGTCAGCAAGCGGTGAAGAAAATGTTGAATGAACCGGAACACCTCTCGCGTCTGAACCGTGCTCCCCTTCTGTGCTATCAACAAACCACCATCTGTAAGACTTCTGACTATTTTTTTTTACTGAAGATATTACTGTTATCCCTGACATCATTTTTAACATCAACTTCTGCTTAATCAGGGTGATGATCCATTCTGGAGCAAGAAACGTCCACAAGAGAAACCGGAGAAACCAGACAAACCGGAAAAACCAATCCGGCAAAAGACCAAGGCTGTCAAGAAGACTGCCCATAAGAGAAAAACCACTGCATCTTCTGATCCGGCTGTGGATGATGATGTGGGTAATCCGGACCTTGAGGTAGAACTTGGTTCACTTGGCTTACTTTTCACACGCCTAATTAATGATGATATTTGTCGAGGATGATCTTTGAAGCGATATCTTGATGATGTAGAGGTAATTATTCTCTCCTCTGACTCAAGTCCTTTGCCTTCATTAAAAACCCGTCGGGCAAACCGGAAAATTACGTTTTCTCATCCCCTTGCTTACTTGGATCCCAAATTTCTTATGAAGTCTTAACAACATGAAGTTCGTCGCACAACTCGGCACAGCGGCCAGGTAGTTACCTCCGCCGGTTTACCGAATAGTCCGGTTCGGAAACGTCGTTCAGAGGTCTCTAATTTGCTTGTCAGTGCTTACCCTAAAGCTGGCTGGTTTAAATCGACCTCTTAATCCATCTGACTCCGATTATCAGGTCACATCCCACTCCTCATCTGGCGAGTCATCAGCTACTCAGCTGCCACCGCTGAAAACGGTGCTTGGGTAAGTTATACATTTCATATTGTTTCTACTACATCAGTGCGTAGTATATGCCGTATTGTTGGTTATTACCTTTTTGAGGGCCAAGCCTAGGCCAAGCAAAAATGCTAAATGGGATAAAAGCGGCCGACGAAGAGAGCGCCACAAGCAGACGGCGCCCCAAATCACAGCGGCTATCTGTGAAGATACGCCCAATGATCCGCCACTGCAAGATGACGATTTTGTTGCTGAAGACAGGCGTATTGACACCTCCCTTCCTGCTGACCAGCCCAGAAGCCCGACCCGGATTGAAAAATCCACCAGTCCAATCCGGCCTGCCGACAAAACGACCATTCCTGGTCAAACCGGTGACAGCAAAGACGATGATGTTGTGATTACTGGCTTTGGCCGCGATGGAACCGGGTAATCCGGTTGCTTTAGCCAAACGATACGCCAAGGAAGAATCTGCCACCATGAACAAGGGCAAGTGGGATGTTGATCGGCAACTTACGCCGCTCACGAACCCTCAAGACCTTCATTACGGTTACTTGAACGGTGTATACCAGCCGTGATTATGAAGCTGGCACAGTGAAGATGATGAAAGAAAAATTCGAGGTAACCTCCATATTCTTTTCCGCTAGGATTTTTCAATGTTGATTAACTCTCCTAGCCCCCAAGGGCCGGTTCAACTTTAGTATAGTTAAACCGGGACTTAGCATAAACTCCATGCTTCAGAATCCACTGATGTAGCCCTCAAGGGTTGGTTCAACTTTAGCGTAGGTAAACCGGGACTGTAATTCATATCGCCGCATCAGAACATGTTCGAACAAATAGCCATTAGCCCCCAAGTGCCAGGTTGAATACCTGTATTGAGCTTGGGACTTTGTGATTCCGTTGGTAGATCAAATATGCATTAGCCCCCAAGTACCAAGTGTATGACTGGTTATGCACTTGGGACTTGTAATGAAGATACTTAACATGCTCCCTTTTTGTTGCAGAGTGACATACGCCAACAAGCCACACAAATCAATGATCTTCAAGAAAATCTAAAAACTCAACAAGCAGAAACCTCCAAGGCCAAAGATGAGCCGAAAACCGCCTTGACTACCATGGAGCAGCTCAAGGAGTGGTTCAAGTCTGAGCGGGCCGGCTGGGATACCGAAAAGGCCGCTTTAACCAAAAAAGGTTGAAAATGAAGCTGCCCTTAAACCGGTGGTGGATGGTGACCAGCGTGAAGCGGCAAGTGCATGCCATGACCGCTGCTATCTTTGGTAAGCTTCCTTTGACTTCTGTGATAACTTGGCCTTTCTTATGATAAGTCCGGTTTGTGATTTCTCTTGTAATGCCGTAGGCACACGCATTGGTCACTTGGGGTCAGACGTTCGGATGAAGTTGAAAGCTGCCTACACTTTAATAGAGCAGCTGTACACTGGAGCGCAACGGATCATCTCCACTGCATCACATAACAATCCAGCACCCTCCTTAATTCAAGATACTCTAAGAAGGTTGTCAATGCTTCCCGCCCGGATTGAAGAGCTGAAGAAATCTGCTGCTCGAACCGGCGCCATTAATGTGTAATCAAATCCGGGCCAAAGCGTGGGTGCGATTCGATCCTGTTGAAGCAGCTCAGGGCTATCCCAGTTTGAAGGAAGATGGTTCAGAGTTCACCGAGGATGATCTGAGAGCGATAAACCGGGTGGTGCGCCCTTTGGCTTGCCAATTGGTCGAAGAGGCAAACTTGTCACATTACCAAGCTCAATATGACAACGAGAACAAGCGATGGCACTGTTCTGAAGCGAAGAACACGATCCCCCCAATCCGTAAGCACACTTACGCTCGATATTGAACCATCTTCCACGATCCATGAGGAGGTTGTCTTTCAAGCTTTAATGGAATCATTGGACCACTTTGTTGACTTCGGCCGGTAGAGTAGAGATGAAGAAGCTGAAGCGGCGCCAAGGCGACTCCACAACCATCAAACCGGAAGCGGCGAGCAAGCATGAACCGGAAGCCGGTTTAAGTAGCTGCTTCATTATATTCTGCCAAAAAACAATGATCTTATTTGGGCACCATGTTGCCTTGTAATAGGATAGCCAATACTCTTGCTTTGAATATGCCTTCGTGCATAAGTGCCGATACCTTTGCTTGAATGATCGAAATTTTCAATCTATATTGCCTCACAGTCCACCAAAGTCTTAAAGCGCCCACGGCGGTTTGTGCACATGACGGCTTGTGATGTCCATATATGTATGAAGCGAAATATTGAGGTATCCAATCAAAATTTGTGATACAAAATACCTGCCATTGTTGGGCATAAGGTTGGCTTAGCCAATCTTGAGCGGAGGTTATATAAACCCTTACCGTCAAAGGAAAAAAGCTCCTACATTTATAATGCGGTTTCTGATTAAGTAAACTGCAGAATCATAAGTAGCCCCATGTTACTCCATAATGGGATGTTAACGAAAAAAGTCAAACCGGTGAAAGTATCTCCAGATTAAAAAATGGATCGAATTTCGTCAATTGACAACTTGAACCGGTTTAAAAATGTTGTCGGTTTAAGAAACACAACAAAAATCAAATAACAATTATGAAAAGACATGAAAGCAAAGGTAATGATAAACCGTTTGCAAAAAAGGAAGGCTTTCTTGAGCCCGATCGAGATGGTGTTACTATGGTGGACGGGATCAAGCTCCCTATAAGGTGTAGCCATGATTCAAGTCAGCGGGTCCCCAAGCTGAAACCGTGGCATTATGTCGATCAAGTGGGCGTGGCAATGGTTCGGGTTCGACCAAGCCCCAAGTGACTCTATGGCCTTAGGCCGATCAAAGAGTGTGGTGGTTGAGACTTGACCATGTCCCCAAGTGATCTGGTGGCTTTCGCCTATCAAAAGGTGTTGCATTGGTTCGGACCGACCAAGCCCCCAAGTGATATCCTGGCAGCTTTTTGAAAATCAAACTCGGGGGTAAGCGGAGGCCGTTTAAAAGCAGAACAACTCCATGTAACCACACATGATGTATGCAAACAGATACCCGCTTTAAGCAGAGGCTCCGGTTTATTACTTTATTCATAATATAAAAGGCTGTCATAATATGTACATAAGTAGAGCCGATGGCTCGGTATAATAATAAGGCGAAGATGAGCTATGTTCCCGCGGCTGTTGGTCTCCTCCTACGGCGTCGTGAGTCTTTATGCTCTCGAATATCGATCGAGATAGTACGACCCGTTGTGCAGATTCTTAGCGACCATGAAAGGTCCTTCCCAAAGGTGGGGATAACTTGTGCATATCGATGCGGTCTTGGATGAGCGAAGCACCAAATCTCCTTCTTGAAAAGTTACGGTTACGACCCGGCGACTATGGTAGCAGCGAAGATCCTGTTGGTAAATGCGCCGAAGCGGGCAGCTGCTTTGTCACGCTCTTCATCCAACCAATCCAAAGCGTCCTGCCGTGTCGTCTTGTTGTCCGCTTCAACATAAGCTGCCACGAGGTGAATCATAGCCGGATGTCGCGGGAGAACCGCCTCCGCTCCATAGACCATAAAGAACGGTGTGTATCCCGTGGATATGTTAGGCGTAGTGTTGATACTCCATAACACCGACGGTAGCTCTTCTACCCAACAACCCGGCGTCCTCTACAAAGGGACCATAAGCCGGGGCTTGATGCCTCTCAATATCTCTTGATTAGCCCTTTCCGCCTGACCATTGGTCTGTGGGTGGGCCTCTTTGAAGAAAGCGTCAAGCGGATGTGCTCACGTTCGCGAGAACTCTTTCATAGCACCTTTGGACAAATTGGTACCATTACCTGTGATAATACTGTGTGGAAAGCCATAACCGGAAAATCACCCTTTTGATGGCCGAACGCCGTAGCAGCGTCACACTTGCTAACGGGTTCGCCTCCACCCATTTTGTAAATTTGTCAACCGCCACCGGGGAGGTGGGTCTTTTTAATCCTTGGACCTTTTAAAAGGTCAACCATATCAACCCCAAGTGCATAAGCGGCCAAGTAATTGGAATCATCCTCAATTCACAGGCTGGTACATGAGCACGTCTGGAAAACTTTTGGCAACCATCACATCGTCTGACCGGATCTTCCGCATCGGCATGGGCGGTCAACCAATAGAAGCCGTGGCGGGCAGCTTTAGCCACCAAGGATTTTGAACCGGTGTGGTGGCCACAATCTCGCTTCGTGGATCTCACGCAATATTTCATAGCCTTCCTCGGGGGACACCACAGCGTTGAAAGCAGCCCTTGATACGCTGCAATGATGTAATTCACCATTAATAATGGTCATAGACTTAGATCCACTGGACTATCTGCCGAATAGCGTCTCATCTTACGGTAACTTCGCCCGGTTCATGTACGCCAAGATAAAGGAGGCGTCAATCCGGAATTGGCGTGAAGAGTTGCCACCAATTGAGCCTCCGGATCAGGAATAGCCAAATCCGCTTCACCGGGGAGCTTGGCCGCCGGGTTGTGCGGCACGTCGAGAAAAACATTAGGCGGGACGGTTTTGCGTTGAGAGCCCAACCGGCTTAAAGCGTCTGCCGCTTCATTCTTCCGGCGGTCCACGTGGTCCACTGATAGCCCTTGAAATGACTGCGACGATATCCACCTCCGACGATATGCAGCCATGAGTGGGTCCTTGGAATCCCAAGTGCCGGACACTGTTGAGCCACTAGGTCCGAGTCACCGAAGCACTTAACCCGGCTTAGATTCATCTCCTTAGCCATCCAGGAGACCATGGAGCAAGGCTTCATACTCAGCTGCATTGTTAGTACAAAGGGAACATTAAGCGAAGAACATAACAAAACTTGTCACCCTAGTGGGAAGTTAGTAATGCGACTCCGACCCCGAGCCCTCAATTTCTGGATCCGTCAAAATGGATGGTCCAATATGTGTGATCCGGCTTTTCTTCGGTGCTTGCAATTACGTCCAATCATTAATAGAAATCCTGGCGCTTGAGATTTTACCGCCATCCGAGCCGCGTACTTGAGCACGTGCGGCCCAAGCTCTATAGCCCACTTAGCAATCCGGCGATCGCTTCCCGATTACGTATGATATCGCCTAAAGGCGAAGCCGACCACCGTGATGGGGTGCCCTTGGAAATCTTGCTTCAGCTTCGACGCCATAAAAACTCCATATACCACCTTACGCCAATGCGGATACCTTTGCTTAGATTCAATAAGTACCTCGCGATATAGTAAACGGACGTTGAACCGGATGCTCCTTCCACCTCCTTCCGTTCCACCACAATGGCCACGCTAACCGCCACAGCATTAGCGGCAACATATAGCGAAGCAGCTCCTTGTCAATGGGGCGGCCAACCGCAGGCGGGTTGGCCAATTGCCGCTTTAAGTCCTCCAACGCTTCGCCGGCAGCGGACTACGAGACAAAGCGATCTGTCTTTTTGACATATGGTACAAAGGATGGCCTTCTCTCGGGCGGTGATAAGCGGCTCGGTCGCGGCAATCCGTTACGCCAAGCAGCTGAACATCGTTAATGCGCCTTGATTTAGCCAGGAAGTAATAGCCGTAATCTTCTCCGGATTAGCTTCATTTCCCTGTTGGACACGAGAAAACACAATAACACTGCCGGAACACCAAAACACATTTGGCGGGTTGAGCATCATCTTGTAAACCCATGAGGTTGTCAAAGGTTTCCTTCAAATCGTCAATCGGTGTCTCCTTCTCCCTTGACTTGACCACAATATCATCCACATAGGCGTGCACATTCTGGCCGATCTGTTTATCACGAGCAATTACGTACCTGCAGCGTTGATAAGTTGCTTGGGCGCTCTTGAGCCCAAAAGGCATAGACACATAGCGAGAAGGCTCCAAAGGGAGTGATGCGCCGTCTTCTCCTGGTCCTTAGCTGCCATCTTGATGCGATGATACCAGAATATGCATCCAAAAGCTCAAGCGCTCACAACCCTTGCGATGGAAGCAATAATACATTGATGCGGGGAGGGCAAAAGGATCTCTTTGGACAAGCCTTGTTAAGATCTGTGTAATCCACACACATCGCGCCAAGTGCCGTTTTCTTAAGAACAGCACCGGATTAGCAACCACTCTGGATGAAAGACTTCAACGATAAAACCAGCTGCTAGAGCACAGCCACCTCCTCTCCAATGGCCTTGCGCCTTTCTTCGTTAAACCGGCGGAGGCGCTTCACGGTTTGTACTTGGGATCAACATTAAGAGTGTGCTCGTGAGTTCCCTCGGTACACAGCATGTCGGAAAGGCTTCCATGCAAAATATCCCGATTCTCACGGATGAACTTCGATGGCGCGCTTTCCTATTTCGGATCGAGGTTGGCGCGATGCTGAATCGCTTGGGCCGAATCGCCCAGAGCCTGAAGTCAACAAGTTTAGTATCATTTGCCGATTTGAATTTCGAGGCGGATCATGCTCTGTAGTTGGCTTCTTCAATGGAGTCATGTCCGTCGGATCAACATTGTCCTTATAATATTTCAGCTCCTCGGTGGCACAAACCGACTCTGCGTAAACGCATCACCTTCCTCACATTCCAAAGCAATCTTGCGGCTCCCATGAACCATTATCGTCCCCTTGTGACCCGGCATCTTGAGCTGCAATTAGATATAACAAGGCCGTGCCATGAACTTGGCATAAAGCCGGCCGCCCGAATAAGGCGTGATATGGACTTTAGTTTTACCACTTCAAGCGTCAACGTTTCGATCTGGAATCATATTCATCTCCGAAAGCCACTTCGGGCTATCTTACCAACGGATATGCTTTGACTTGCGGTACCACACCATGGAACCTTTGTATTGGGCCGGTTTGAGATGTTTATCTATTAGCCCCATACGACGGAAAAGTCTCATAGTACGGGATGTTAATGCTGCTCCCTCCGTCCATGAGTACCTTGGTGAACTTATAACCTCCCACAGGGTGCCACCACCAGGGCTAGCTGACCGGATTGTCGGCCGGGGAGGATGATCCTCTCTACTCCATACAATGGGCTGCTTTCGACCAGCGTAGGTAATGAGACACGGCGGTTCAACAGATGTTGATTTGCCGCTTGAAGCTTCGGTCTCGCTTGTCTAAAGCGGTGGTGAAGACATGGTACTGCCCACTATTCAAGCTGCTTTTCGGTGGCTCACGATAACAGGATTTGTTCTTCTTCTTGGTTGTAACCACCTTGGTTATTCTGATTGTTACGATTGCTATGTTAGCGGAGTACCATTAAATCCTGAACCAGAATTTCCTCCACGAAACCTAGCCCCGGATCACGAACCGCCGCGGAACCTTGATCATACCGGAAAGCATTGGAATTCTTAAACTCCTACATAAAGTAGCAGTCTTTCCGAGAGGTGGTTTGCTTTGGCGTCTCCGTCGTCCGATGCTTGAAGACGGGGTTGATTCAATAGATAGTTCAAGCGGTCCGGATTGGGATTAGGCGCTCCGCTTCGATTCGGCCGTTTACCCTTGCGCGCTGGCCTTGTCCTCTGGCGGTGTTGGCTACAAAGTCCACATTTCCATTAAACTACGCTTGCCCCCACCATTACTTGCCGAGTGATGTTGCTGGCCCTTGGAGCTGCTGTTCTTCTTTCCCTTCCCTGTCTCGTCGTCATCGATGGGACTCGGGATCCTTGGTACTATCGAGAATCAGCATACTTCACTAAAGCGTCCATGAGAGTGCCCATGTCATTACAAAAACGCTTCATGCCCCAACTTCAACTTTAAAAATTTGGAAACCGGCAATTACCCTCGGGGTTATGATCGCATGAGTCGGCGTTGATCCGTCCGATGAATGCAAGATTTCGAAACACGGCGTACCCAATGGGTTGTTGACTCTCCTTCCCCCACGGACACAAGCATGGCCAAGTCTACTACGGACATGGGCTGCTTACAGGTATCTTTGAAATTACGGATAAACCGGGCCCATAGCTGGGCCCATGAATTGATAGAATTGGGTGGCAAGCTTTTTAACCAGAAATGCAGGCCGTGCCTTCGAGCATCATGGTGAAATATTTTGCACACGCAGCCTCGTCTACGTCCAGCATCTCCATGGCCATCTCATAACTTTCTATCCATGCTTCTGGAGCTAAATCGGCAGTGTAATTTGGCACCTTGCGCGGACCCTTGAAGTCTTTGGGCAGCGCACATTCATGCGTAAGCGGGGGCGAGGCAAGGTACCCCCAAAGAACTAGAGGTAACCCGAGCTTTCGGCCGAGATGGTCGAGACGAACCGGCGTAAGTGATAAGCGATCTTTGTCTTTGCTAACTCGGCCTCCTACTGCCTTTCGGGCCGGTCCACCACCTCACAGGCGTTATCGACACCACACAGCCGAGTTGTTGCCACGCAGGCGCACCACGCCGTGCATTACTTGATCTGGCGGTTCATCCGTGCTGCTATAGCTTCCGGCTTGGGCGGGGTAGAAGTGGATTCGATGCAGCGGCTGCGAATATGCTTCTGTTGGACTAAAAGCTGTCCTAAGGAGCTCCTTGACCCGGCGCATCTCTCACTGTGGTGAATCACCTTCAATTGGAATGGCTTCCGGCCGTGCCTTTTACAACAAGGTTATCCATCGGATTTGGAGTGGTGACGGGAGGTGTTTACCTGACTGGCGCCTTGGCGTTATAGCGAGGTATATCTATTAAGCAGGGCTGAACAGTGCGCCCGTCGAGTGCTTCCGCCTGGTTTACTGCCGGCGGATTACTGGTTCCGCTCAAGGGGTGTTGAAGGTCTCTTCCTCCGAAACTGAAAACCAGCAGGATCTGTATTTCCTCTTCATGACTTCATATGATGTGTTACGATCCAACATGAGCCTATAAGCTGCGCATCTAAAGCGGCCGCTCTGCCGTCATCTGGCGTCTGCGGCCGCTAGATCCGCTTTAACTGGTGATTTGTTCCTTCACCTTCGCAATCTACGCATTATGAGCGTCTGATCCGCGGGTTAACCTCGACATGGCGCGCCAACGCGTCGAACAGATCTGATAAAACTTGAGCCGGTGGGCGCACGGGGCCTCCTGCCCCGGTAGCCGTCGCCGCTGTTGAACCGGCAATCATTGCCGCAGCAATCGAAGAGTGAGGCATTGCTTGTGTACCGGCCATGAATATTCCAACCCGGTTGGGTAGATCGGAGGGGTCCGGAATACTGTCACCATCAGAACAGCCTCCAATCCGGCCATCTTGTAGCTGATATAGAGATTCAGTTTCTCCGGTTGAGGACTCGCCGTCGGGAAGCGGAATGACAGTTTTGGCGCTTGATTCGATCCGCCTTCATAACTTCCTCCGTGGATGACTCCACAAAAGGCACACTTCACGGCTGGTTTAGCCTGGGTAGATCTCGTCACGGTGAGCCGTCGGCGAGGTCGGTGCGAGATGTTCGGCTCGAGCCACAGCTCACCGATCTTGCCGATGAAAACGTGTATGCCACCAAAGGGGAGTCGGTATCCGTACTCAATTGAGCCGGTCTCGGAGCCCCATCCTGCGTCATCGATGTAGAGCTTGCCGCGACGACTCTTGGTCATCCGGCCCACAGCATAGCCTTCGAGTCATCTCATTTTTGTTAAATACTAGGGTGAAAACTAAGAAGGGGAAAATTTCTAGTTTGGGATTTGGAGTAGCAGAATAGGAGAAATGGATTTACAAAGGCATATTTAAATGCTTAAAATCACATTTAAATATTCTGATGAAGAAAAGGTTGTTGGATTTGAATGAAAGTTGCACCACTAAATAGGTTGCAATATTTTAGGAATTTAGGAATTGGAATTAATTCATTTGGACATATATTTTATCCTGTGGAATATTTGGAAAAATGACAGAAAAAGAAAAGGAAAAGGGCCTTTTGTGCTGCTGGGCCGTAATTTATCCGCAGGCAGCAGGCCCAGCCGAGGCTGACCCAGCGCCTTATTTGGTGCACGTAGCAGCCTTGAGTTCAAACCTGACGAAGAGGCCCAGCGTCCGAAGGCGTGAAATTTGACAGACGGGCCCACGGCCATCATCGTCAACCACAGGTCGAGAGGCGGCGAGCTCACCAGCGGACGATGCAGAACTGCAGCGAGCTTAGGCAAGGGCGAGGGGACGGACTCGGCGTCGTGTCGCCGTTCGGGTGGAGGTGGTGGGCGTCACCGGAGTTGCACGGGTTCGCCCGGCGATGAGGTCTTCTTGGCGGAGAAGCTTGAGCGTTAAGCGGTTCCGGCCGTTCCGGCAGCTGCGAGAGAGAAACAAGGGGAAAGGATCGAGGCTGCGGGGTTCTAGATCGAGGCGGAGGAGGCGGGGAGGCCTATACCTCGCGAACTCCAGTGAGCCGGCCAGCGGAGCTCGAGCTTGGTCTCGAGCTCGAGGCGGCTCTGGAGGAAGGCCCTGGGGTGCTGGGGGAGGGTTTGGTGGTGCTGAGAGCGAGTGGTGAGGAGAGGAGGGCTCGGGGAGGCCTTTAAATAGGCGAACGGCGAGGTCCCGTAGACCCGTGCGCCGGCGAGCTCACGCTCGTCATTTGCGAGGCTTCGGGGAAGCGTGGTGTCTGGGGTGTTCACAGGCGTCGACTACGTCGGGTGAGGAGTAGAGAGAGGGAGTGGGGGGAGAGGTCGAGGCGCGGCGTGTGAGCCAGCGCCATTGGCGCTTCAGGCGGCCTCTGTTTGCTAAGCGGGCCCTTGAGAAGGAAGGAGAGAGGAGGGGCCGACCGCATAGCGTGTTCTTGCAGACCAGCCTTGTCAGCATCAGCGGCCCAGGGGAGGCCCAAGGTGGCGGAGGTGGTTGGGAGGGGTAGCTACAGTCTTGGGAGGCGCCTTTGTGGCCTCGAAGCGCCCAAATGGCTAACATTGCCATTCTTTATGCATGGTGGTAGCGTCCTTTGGTGTCCAAGAGGTCTAGGAGGGAGTAAAGAAATGGGGTGGTGCATTGGATGCCATGGATAGCCCTTTGGAGTGAGGAGGAGGTGAGGAAGAGGGAGAAATGGGCTGTCGGAGAGAGAAAGTGGGGTTTTACCCATCCAATAATTGAGTTGTGGACTTGCCATTGTTCTTTGGAGGTGAAAGGGTCTAGGAGGAGCTGTGGTAAAAGTTGAGCTCAAGGAGAATAGTTTTAGTGGTCAAAATGGTGATTTTTGAATAGTGGCGAGAAGGTGTTTGGTAAAGGTTTTGGCAAGCAAATGATTTACAAATGCCATGAGACTCCACAGGGTGAAATGACACATATAATTAGGGCCTTCCACCAATTTGGAGCTTATTTGGGCAAAGTTGCCAATGCAACTTTTGTAAACCCTAGAAATGAGCAGAAATAGACTTGTGTAGATCTAGTTGAGCATAACACTTCTCCTTGATGCACTACTTGGTGTAGTGGCCTCATTTGGTCATGTGAATATGCTCACAAAAGTTGGGAGTTAAGGGGATAAAGTTGGTAGTACAAACTTGTTCAAATATGATTACAGTCGAGAGAGGGTTTTGGGGCATTTTGGTGGACCAAAATGACCTTTATGGAAGTGAGGCTTTGCAAGATCATCACAATATGCATTTGTGACTTGCTGGATTTTTCTTGGATTTTTATGAAAATATTTCCTGTAGAAATATTTCAAATCCTTGAACTGGGGCAGAAATGGTTTTGGGAGGTTTGGTCCAATATTTTGATCATGACCATATGTTCAAACTCTTATATATGGAAAATATATGCCCACTGAGTTTCCCTGATTTTTGTCAAATATTTTTGAAACAATAAAATAATTTTTCCCTATTAAAGACCATTTCTGGCCTTAAGAAAAGCTTTTAAATAAAAAAAGGAAAATAGCTTTTAAAATTATATTTTGTGGTTTATGGGAGTCCTACATCTAATAGGATTCAAATATACCTTTTGAAAGATTTTCACACCCCAAATCAAGCACATGCAGTGTAATTCTCAATTCGGGGTTTTTTTGGAAAACTAGTTTTTGAAAATACTATTTGGCCAAATTATTTTTGTAAGAAAATACTATATTGCTCTATACACATGGCATGATCATTGGACAGAAGTTTGGGGCAAGGAGATGAAGTATAGAAGGTGAAGCTATGATGACTTTTAAGAGCACTTAAAAAGAATCACAGAGAGAAAACCAACTCCAAAATAAAAAGCCAAATAATGCAAAAAGTTTTTGTTGGTCCAAATTTTCATGCTTTATTAATGCAAATGAAGTGTTACAAAATGCGGTGTGACAGCAAAGCAAGTTCAAGCAGACACCTGCCTCCTCGCTTCTGACGGTGCAGCCGACCCTGCTGAGTTCCTCCAGCTCTCTGACGAAGCTGAGCATCGGCCAGCCAATCGGGACGAGAAGATCATGGCGAACTGGTTTCCCATGGCACTCAAGGGCGGGGCCCTTTTGGCTCCCGAACACAGCTCTGGCATGATCTCCTCCTGGGGCAGGTTGTGCACCCGCTTCATCGCCAACTTCCAAGGTACTCATGACCGGCCACTGCCGTGAGCGACATGCGCCGCATCAAGTAGCAACCGAGGAGACCTGCGAAGTACACATCCGCTTCACCAGCGCCGCCTCAAGATTCCCCAAAGGTGACCGAGGAGGCCATCATCTCAGCCTTCTCCAGGCCAGTGTGTTGCAACGTCAAGATGAAGGAGGCTGGCGATGCATGAAGACCTATGCACTTCCTTGAGCTGTTCAACCTTGGCGACCAAGTGCGCCGGCTGAGGAAGGCGTCTTTCCTCCTTAAGCTGCCGCAGACCAGAAGAGAGAAGAAACCTAAGGCCAAGGATGTGAAGCGCCAAAGGGGTTGTCGTGCTCATGGCGTAACCGGACACCAAGCGGGGGCGTAGATCAGCCCGAGTCTTCCAAAGAGGGCAGCCGGTCTTTGTGTGTACCACGACCTCCACACCCATAACACCAACGAATGTCAAGAGCTCCGAGCCGTGCGAGAAGGGAGGATCGGCCGGCGCCCGACCGCAACAACCCAAACTTCTGACCCGAGGAGGAGGAAGAGCATGGCAGCTGGGAGGACGCGGCCCTCTCCAAGGGTGGCGCGACCGACCTCGCGAGGATCGGCTGGCGGGGATCAGCCTCGCGAGGGAGGCTGGAGGGATCAGCCTCGCAAGGATGCGTCTGCAAGGAGCCGAGGCCTCCCTCCTCTTGCCGCGCAGCCAAGGAGAAAGCGAGGACCATCATCGGGGCGAGGGGGGGCAGGGGCTTCCGAGCAGCAGCGATCACACGCATCCTGGGCGGAGCTCAAGCCCCAACCTCTCCGCGCATCTTCAAGCGGTTCGCTGCGAAGTGAATGCAGATCCTCCCCAAGCTCGAAGCCACGCCCTCTCGGGTGGTCGGCGTGCGCCATCACGTTCAACTCAGCGGATCAGCTCAGGTCGCGGCCACAGCCGGAGTCCTCCCGATGCTTTGTTCCCCAATCATCAGCAACGTGCAAGTCACCAGGACCCTCATCGATGGCGGGGCAGGGCTCAACATCCTGTCCGTAGAGACGTTCAACAACCTCCAAGTGCCTTACAATCAGCTTCAGCCAACCAAGCCTTTCTCCGGAGTCACCGATGGGTCCACGTTTTCGATTGGGCAGGTCCGCCTCCCTGTCACCTTGAGGGCGCGACAACTACCGCGCACGAGCTCATCGACTTCGGCGTCGCCCACATTACGCCGCCATACAACGCCATCCTCGGGTACCCAGTAGCTGGCCAAGTTCATGGCCGTGACTCATCACGGCCTGCGCGTCCCAAGATGCCGGGGAAGTGGCGGAGTCATCCACGGTGCCCTGCGAAGAGAGAGGCACAGTGTGCTCCCAGAGCGAAGCTTTTCAGGCCGCATCAACTGGAAGACCGGGATCGCGGGAGCGGAGAGGCTCCACAGACCGCCCCAAGAAGAAGAAGACATCGCCCGGGCCCGACCCCTGGAGGCGGGCCCCTCGTGGTCGCGCACTGCTCGAGGGGCACCTCCTTCATCGCATAGGAAGGCGCACCGCGCCCTCCTCGAGCAAGGCTCGGGGCTCCCTCACGGAGGGCCACCGACCTTGCTAAGGTCATGAGGGAGGCGCTTGAGCACCACTTGAGGCGTGTTTCAAGCACGTTTCCCTCGGGGAAGGAGCAAGGCAAGGAGGGCCAAACCCTTAGGAGTTAAATCGGTCCGAGATCCTTGCAGAGTTGCAAGAGTCAAGAGTCATGAGTGGCAGCCGCCCAGCTTACCGCTGTAGCTCCCCATCCCGAGGCGAGGATGGTGGGCTGCTTGCGTCTGCATCGACATCCAGGGCTCAGCAAGGCCGCCTCTCGAGCGCTTGGCCCTCACGCGTGGGGCGCTCGAGGCCCGCCTGACCACGTTCGCATGCCCTACGGCTTGCAACAGCCGCCACGTACCCGGCGCCTCATGGGGGCATCTGGAGGCTCAAGAGGCTGGCGTTCGCGATCTGGCGAAGATGGAGATGGTCCACGAGGAGCCACCAGCGCCTCCGGAGCCTCCCGAGGCTCCACAGGCACGGGGACTCGTGAGGATCGGCTTCGCAGCCCACTTGCCTTACTCCAACACCCCCTTCGTCTTCAACGTTGTCAGCAGCCCTCCCTCACGAGGTGGGCGTCGTTCCCTTGCAGATCTGGCGTTCGGCGAAGCGCGGCAGAAGACGCCATGCGGGGAGCGGACCTACGTCTTTGGGGAGGAACATCGTCGAGAAGCAGCGCTTCTGGCGGCGAGATACCAACGAGCCTGCGGCGATACCACTCCATAACATCCGCCCCGGACTCTCGAGGTAGGGGACCTTGTACCTGGCGGGTTCTCTCGGGGAGGGGCTGCGCAAGCTCTCCCATGTGGGAGGGGCCCGTTCAAGGTTGTTCATGTTTCAGGCCCGGCTCCGTGCACTTGGAGACTCGGGGAGGAGTGCCTGTCCGTAGCAGCGTGGAACATCCAACACCTTCAAGGTTTTACCCCTAAAAGGCCCGGCAGTCATGAAGAAGGCGAATCGCACTCGTGAAGCCGCTTTCGCGTTTTGGAAAAGGCCCTGAGTCACTGTGAAGAAGGCAAACGCTCGCGAAGCTATCGGGTTTGGAAAAGGCCAGGCACATGAAGAAGGCGAACGCTGAAGCTATCGCGTTTGGAAACGGCCTAGAGCACATGTGAAGAAAGCGACGCTGTGAAGCTATCGCGTTTTGGAAAAGGCCCGAGCACGTGGCGAAGCGACGCTGTGAAGGCTGTCGCGTTTTGGAAAAGGCCCGAGGCACTGTGGAAGAAGGTGAGCGCTGTGAAGCTGCAGCGTTTTGGAAAAGGCCCTGACTGTGAAGAGGGCTAATGCATGTGAAGCTGCATCGCGTTTGGAAAGGCCGGTGCACATGAAGAAGGCAATACGCCTGTGAAGTTTATCTTTCTAAGAAAGGCCCGAGCACTGTGAAGAAGGCCAATGCTGTGAAGCTCTTCGCCGCCCGTGACACTCTCACGTAATAATGAGTTGGGGCTGTACCGCCCGGAGTCTCGGAGTGCCGGCCTTAGGCCCCTGGGGCTCCCTCCACGCCGATGGCAGCACTGAGCTCCGCGCTGGTGAGTAGTCGTCGAAGACTAGACTAGGTGCCGGACGCGGCTTTTCTCGTTTGCTTTCTGCAGTTGGCTTGTTCATCCCCATTCGAGGTTTTATTGAAGCTGTTGCCGTCTTTGACTTGTGACTCTTTGCCTTTTCGCTCTCCTGCCTCGATTTCTCTCGCGCAAAGTCTCATGCGAGAACATATGAGCACCCTCACGAGTGTTTTACGCCCTTATCGTTCGAGGCTTCCCTACAGGTCCACTACGGAGCACCCCTCCAGTCCGTGCCCCACAGGCACCGCGACTGCAATCTGGGACACTGGGTGGGTCGCCTCCACAGTGAGGCGGGAACTACCTACGCGCAGGCGTGCGGCCCGAAGGCACAATACCGAAATAGCGGAAACAGTACGATAATTAACGGCAATAGTCCAAGCACGCCCCCACGGGGCCCTACACTACTGTCTCTTTACGCAGGAAAAGGAAAAAAAGAACAAAATAGGCGCGACTCGCCCGACACCAGCCCGCAGGGGAGACTCGAGCTGCCTCCGGAGCTCAGGCGGACTTCCTCTCGCGCTTCACCGAGGCGGCGGGCGGGCGGACCCACTACCTCCCTCCAAGCGGGCGCGGTGGCGCGGAGGCTGATCACGGCCACTGCTGGAAGAGCCGCTGCCCGAAGAAGAACCGACGAAGCTCGAGGAACCCCGAGCGCCGCCGACCACGCGCGCGCTGTCATCTTCACCATCGCCGGGGCTGGACCCACGGCATGCGTCGTCGTCCTCGAGGCCAGCACCGGTAGCGGCGACCATCTTCCCGAACACCCTCACGTAGAGGTGGCATCGCCGTCGAACTTGAAGTGCAGGGTGCACCACCGGCTCGAGACCACCTTGGCGGAGCAAAGCGGTTGCCGACCACGGTCAGGCCGAGGGCTCCAGCTGCAGAGACCTCGGTGAAGCCCAGGAGGCCCGGCTGCGGCTACCATCCGCTTAAGCGAGGCCGCCCGGGGCATCAGCCGGAAGCTCACCTAGGAGGAAGCGAGGAAGCTGGAGCCGGGTGCTGGTCATCACGCCGACCACCTGGCGAACTCCGGCAGCACCTCTCGGCGTGGAAGCGCAGCCTAGGGGGTCAGCAGCGGCCGTGCGCGCCCAGACAGCGACACCGCCCATCACCAGCGCGGAGATCACCTCACGTGACGGCGGGAGCCACCATAGAGACCACAGAATTATTTGCGAGGGCGACCTCGGCCCGCTTTCCAGGAGAGTCAGGCTCAACCTGGTGGGCCTTCCCTTTCTCCAAGGGCCGAGAACTTCTTTGAAGGAGCCATGAAGAAGAAGGAGAAGCAGAGAGGATAGGCTGGAAGGGCATGCGCCGTTCCGCACTTAAAGCCGGAGGAGGCCAACCGTCGACCTCCACGATCCACGGTAATCATGACCCGCTTTGCATGCGAGGACTTGTCAATTCACGCTGTTGCGGCGTCGTGGGGAAGCGAGGGGCACCCACGTCAATCAAGCGCCACTGACGCCCAAGGCCACATGGTATTGTTAGGGGAACCCATGGCGCTTACAAGCCACTTGCCCCTTAACTCGCTTCTCTGCTCAGCTGTCCGGGCGCGCAGTCTTGGGCCGGGGCTTGCCTGTCGGCGATGCAGGAGCGGGGGTCCCCAGACTTGCACACTGCGGCTGGCGTGGCTCAAGGGAGGCCAGCCAGGGGCCCATCTTCATCGGCCTAAGCTCAAGACCCTCGCGAGGCCAAGCCTCATGAGGCGGATGGCGAGGGGGCTTCCTCGAGCCGCAGCCTCGTCGGTGGCTGGCTCATGGGAGGCGGAGAGATCAAGCGGGTACCTCACGAGGTGCCCGTGACATAAGCCATGACGACCAAGGCGCCCGGTGAGCGCCAGCCAGCAGTGTCCTCCTTTCCTCTTTGGTGCAAAGGGAGCAAGCGCAGCGAGAGCATCAAGCAAAGGCATCCATTTGGTGCAACAAGACCAGGACCGTCATAGCGGCAGGAAGGAAGTCATTGTGGAGCCCAAGCAGGCGTCACCACGAGCCTTTGACATCTGAGGACCAACTTTAGTCGGGATAAGTGTACCGGATGTTTCCCCTTCAAAATGGCCAATTGTTGGCGCCCTTCCCGCTCAATATTTGGGGAGAGGCCCAGGGCCTTTGCCTATAAATAGGACTAGCCACCCACAGAGTAGAGGGAGGAGGATCATCATCATCAGCATCATCTAGAAATCCAGAGAAAGAGCGACTGAACTCCCCCTAGAAGTTCATCTTTTTTGACCGCCAGAATAGACCCTCATGAGGCTGTTCTTCCTTGTATTGTTCATCATCATCGACCCTAAGAGGCAATCCACCACACCACAAACTAGAGGAGGGTATTACACCACAATGGTGGCCCGAACTAGTATAAACCCCTGTGTCTCTTGCGTTGTTCTTTTCATAGCCTAGATCCTAGCATGGCGTGAGGTGCGGTAGGTAGAGGAGAGATCTCCGCCAAGCACCCCAGTGTTCGAACCTAGAGGGTCTGCCGGAACCCGAAATCTGACAGGTGTTCTCATATTTCTATGGGAGTACTAATTCTTCTTGATCACTGAGGTTGTCATGTCAACTCTTTTCCAACCGGTGTGCTTCTCTTCAAGTGGATCCGATCATTTTCAACATCCGCAAGATCAATTCTAAATTTTCTCAACGGTGTTTGTTCCATCTTCCCCAAGTTGCCTTTTTTTTCTCGCCCTCCCACCCTTTTTCTTCAAGGACTCATATTTCTTAATCAAGTATCCTTTTATTGATGGAAAGTCTCTTCATTCTTTTCTTTCAATGTTCTTATCCGGTGATTTCCCATGAAGGTGCTCAACAGTTTCAAGTTCATCATCCTTCATTGTTGTTTCTTCTCCGGTGGATCCAATTCAAGCTTTTGATATTCATCATATTCCTTTCCTCGTTTCTAATGCTTTCTCATGTTCAAATATCCTCTAATCAGTTCATGTTCTCTTCGTTCTCATGTATCTAAATCCCTTCAAGTATCTTCATTCGTTTTCAAATTCTTTCCGGTGAATTGTGCCTTTGCTACTTTCATTTTCAATTCTTTTCGGTGATTCGTTCAAGATTTCACTTCCTTCGTTATCATATCAATTCATTCGTTGTTTCCAATCCCACCGGTGGTCCATCAATACATTCTCAAGTTCACGCTATATCCCTCTTAATCCTTTTTACGAGAATAAGTAGTATGCCAAATCCGTTGCTTGCCATCAATTTAAATTGGTGAAGGATACGCATAACGTAATTCTTATTATTGTTTCATCCAAGTGATCTAGTTTCTTCTTTCCATCGTTGTTCATCATGTCACATTTCTCGGTTCGAGATGCTTCATCTTTTCTTTTCCGGAGTTCCAAGTTTTCCGCATTATCGTCGCAAAGCTCCATCTAAATCATCGCAAGGCTTCACCTTTTGTTCTCAACTTCTCTTTCTTTGTTATCATCTTTTGATTTTATTACCGGAGTTCTCACGAAGGCTCAACATGGTGGTTCGTCAAGGATTCTTTTCATCCTTCAATTGTTCTTCAAGATTTCTCTTGAAGTTATGACCCGCCAAGATATACTCTAAAATAAACATGGTGCCCAACACATGTTTTGTTATGAGAAGTTCAAGTATTCTTCTTTTGCATTTCGAAGTGCAATTCTTCCTACCTTATCTTTTGAGGTGGTGTTATGCCATTCTTGACAATTCCCTTCGTGTTTTATGATTCACAACTTTTCAAGAATGACATATTTTAAACCCATCACTTTCTTCCTTGGAGTTATCTTGGTTTAGGTTACACCTAAAGCCTTCCCTAAGGAATGTTGCTAATTGTGGTGCCTATCGATAATCCAAGTTTCCTCCTATTCTCTCATTAAAAGGAGTTTTCATCTCCTTGCTGATCTCAATCAATTAACTATTTCCATCGGTGGCGGTTGTCACCTCATCATTTTGAGATGTTTGCCATAAGCCCACAACAAGCTTGTTCTTTTCGTTGTTGATTTTGCAACAACTTCGTTCAATTCTTCTTTGCAAGGATGCTTTCCAAGATCATTTTGTGGCAGAAGTTGGCATTTTCTTCTCCATTCTTTTATTCCAATGATCTATCTTCTATTCTTTCTTAGGAGGCATGGTGATGTTGCTCTCTTCACTCATCATCTCGAATTGTGAGGATCGTGTTCTTTTCATGCTTATCCATTTAACCGAGTGTTGTGTCATCTCTTCAAGTTCTTTTCATCTTATCAAGTTTTCCTTCTTCTTTTCGGTCGAAGTGCTGCCCAAATTATATCAATCTTATTCCTTCTCTATCTAGTTTTTAACGAATTGGTTTCAATATCTATCTTATCACTAAACCTCTTGGTTCTCGTCGTACTCCTTGTTCCTCTTTTCTAACGGATTGTTTGCAATCTCGTTCATCTTTGTTGTACTCTTTCTTTTAAATTGCTCAACCTCTCAAGATTCATGGTTTCACTCGTTTGTCGAAGAAGCAACTTAGTTTAGCTCTTCCTCTTCCTTTTCCCTCCGGTGCCATCCTAGATCTCGGGACGAGATCCTCTCGTAGTGGTGGAGTGTTGTAACGCCCTGGATACAACTTTCCATATTCGTAACTCCAACTCTTGCCTTTTCCGGAGATGCGATATGATATTTCCTTCGTGGTTGGATTTTTGTTGTTTGTTTTGCATTTTGTTCATGTCATGCATCTCATCTCATAGCATCATGCACATTGCATCTGCATGTTTTCATAAAACTTGTATCCGTTCGTAGTGACCGCTTCTCTCTTTGTCTTTGTTGACCTGTTGTCAGACCGCTTGCCCTTGTTGACCTTCTCTCAGAGCAATTGGACCCCTTTCTTCTCTATTTCTCTGAGACCAACAAAACCTCCCTTGTCCTTGTTGACCTCTCTCAGACCCCTCCCGCGCGTCTGAAACTTCCCCGAACCCGAACAGCACGGTCATGACCAGTGGGTCTGGAACAATCCCGAGTTATCCTAAACATCATCCGTTCTTTGGTTAGACCACCCGAAGCCATCCGATCAAAATCAAGGGGCTCAAATCCCCTCTCATATTAACCACCTACTATATATAGTGGGCAGCCCTAACCAAATCAGACCAAACCCTAAATTTTAGGGAGATGTCCCATCCATCCTTTCTCTGCCGCCGCCACCCCGTGTCTCATCTTCCACATTGGGATCCCCTCATTCAATATCCCTCAATCCCCTCGCGCCCAGCCCGGTAGAGGGCAACGCCTCCTACGTCCCATGACCAGCCAGTGAAAGCAGCCTCCTCAGCTCCTCCGGCATTGCAGCAACCTCGCCGGAGCACCGAATCAGGCCGTGCCTTCTCCCTTCCTTCTTGTTCTCTTGTCTCCTCCCGTAGCTCCCACTCATGCCGTCTCTCTATCCCTTTTCTTTTCACTGCAGGAAGCTCCCACTCCATGCCTCCTGATGCAGCACTAGGAGGACGCCAAGTTGCCGGCGCACCTCCCAACCCCTCTGCCTTCTTGTGATCCGCCATCCCAGCTGTTCCTGCGCTGCCGGCCCTCTCGCCAAGTCCCTCTCTGGTCATGGCACTTTGTCCGCTGCTGCTCCTCTTCATCGAGCACGCCAAGTCCCATGGTCGCGCCCCTGTTCGTCTGTTGCTTCCGGATTCTGCAGCTCCATCATACCTGTAAGCCCTTGCGCCCGCCTTCCTCGAGCCGGAGCTCGACCTTTCTGCAGCGACCACTACCGGTGACCAGGACCAGGCCGTTCCTCTCTCCCCATCTTCCTCCCTTCGTTGCTCTCCCTCCGTCTCATGATCTCCCTCTCTCTTTCTCTGTTTCTCTTACAGGACGTCGTTGCCATGGCCTCATGCCGAGCCGCCCTCGGGCTCCTCCGTCCAGATCCGTTTTGGTCGCACCGCACGCCCGCGCCGTGCGTTGACCTCACCAGCGCCATCGTAGTCCTGCGCATCTGCTTCCCCTTCGTCCCTCGCTTTCAGGTCAGAAGTAACAGACGCTGCCTCAAGCCGTCGACCACGACCCGCTGACCAAGGCCCAGTAGCTAACTGCCTCCTGCTCGCCTCGCGCCCTCTTGGGCCTCCTACCTGAGGCCCAGGCCGAGCATTGGGTGAGCCTCCAGCGCCACGCTCTGCTCAGACCAGCTAGATTCGGCCCGCATCGTTTTTTCAGTTACGAGCGTTTTAGCATTTTATCGAGAAGACTGCCGGTTTCTGAAAAACCCTCCATATTCATGCATATAATAACTCCACTGGCCGTGCATCGGATTAAAATGTTTTATATATGTAAGATGCTTAGAATTTCATCTAGTTTCACAATATGCTGCTTTCATCCATGTTTAAAAATGTTTAAACTTGTTGTTTATTTAATTTTGCATAAATGCCATGTTAAAATGATTTATTTCATAACTAATTAACCATAGCTCCGAATTTAATAAACTTTATATGTAAATGGGATGGAAAAATGCCTAGTTTAACTTGGTGCGCTTACTTTGCATGTTTAACAACATTAAAATATGATTTAGGGAAGAACAGTACCAAATTCGAATATTGCTCATGAGGATTTTCTGAAATTGTTGTTTGTTACTTCCGGCCTCATTTAAACTTGCCTAGATAGGTAGTTTTCATATGCTTCACCCCTTTCCATGTTTAATAACATTTAATACTGTTGGGTACAAAACCGAGAGAGAACTAAATAATTGATGTGGTGTTTTCGTCAATATGCAACTTCGTTGCATATTGAGCTCCACTAATTTGTAGTATTGTTTGTTGCACTTTGCCATGCCATGCCTTATTAAACCGGACATGCATCATACTTGTTTGTGCATCATGCCATGTTTATGCTTGTGCGTTTACCATGTTGTTTGTTTCTTTCGGTGTTGCTTCTTAGTTCGGTAATGTTGCGATTGTGAGGATTCGTTCGACTACTCCCGTTCGTCTTCTTCATGGACTCGTTCTTCTTCCTTGCGGGATTTCAGGCAAGATGACCGTCACCTTGGATCTCATTACTATCATTTCTATGCTAGTTGCTTCGTACTATCGCTTTGCTGCGCTACCTATCATCTGTTCTTCAAGCCCCCCAAATTGCCATGTCAGCCTCTAACCTTTTCACCCTTCCTAGCAAACCGTTGCTTGGCTATGTTACCGTTTTTGCTTAGCCTCTCTTATAGCGTTGTTAGTTGCAAGTGAAGTTGAAGATTGCTCCATGGTGGACAGGATTATGTTGGGATATCACAATATCTCTTATTTAATTAATGCATCTATATACTTGGTAAAGGGTGGAAGGCTAGGCCTTATGCCTGGTGTTTTGTTCCACTCTTGCCGCCCTAGTTTCCGTCATACCGGTGTTATGTTCCTTGATTTTGCGTTCCTTGCGCGGTTGGGTGATTTATGGCACCCCCTTGATAGTTCGCTTTGAATAAAACTTCTCCAGCAAGGCCCAACCTTGGTTTTACCATTTGCCTCACCACCACCTTTTACCTTTCCCTTGGGTCAGCCAACCCGAGGGTCATCTTTATTTTAGCCCCCCCTCCCGGGGCAGGTGCTTCTCTAAGTCTTTGGCTTTGAACTGAAAGCTGCTCAGGGGCCCCTCGGGAAACTTCGAGGTCTGGTTTTACTCGTAGCTCGTCTCATCCGGTGTTACCACGAGCGAGATATGTGCAGCTCCTATCGGGATTGTCGGCACATTAGGCGGCTTCTTTGGTCTTGTTTTACCATTGTCGAAATGTCTTGTAAACCGGGATTAGGGGCTGATCGGGTCTTCTGGAGAAGGAATATCCTTAGATTGACCGTGAGAGCTTGTAATGGGCTAAGTTGGGACACCCTGCGGTATAAACTTCGAGCCGTGTCTGCGGTTATGTGGCAGATGGGAATTTGTTAACGTCCGGTTGTAGATAACTTGACACTTGACTTAATTAAAAGCGGATCAACCAGCGTGTGTAGCCGTGATGGTCTTTTTTGGTGAGTCGAGGAAGTGAACACGGTTTTGGGTTATGTTTGGCGTAAGTAGGAGTTCAGGATCACTTCTTGATCACTTCTAACTTCACGACTGTTCCGTTGCTTCTCTTCTCGCTCTTATTTGTGTATGTTAGCCACCATACATGCTTAGTCGCTGCTGCAAGCTCACCACTTTACCCCTTCCTTTCCCTTTAAGCTTTGCTAGTCTTGATACCCATGGTAAATGGGATTGCTGAGTCCTCGTGGCTCCTGATTACTACAACAACAGTTGGAGGTACAGGTTATCGATGATCATGGCGTGAGAAGCGATGTTTACTTGTTTTGGAGTTCTTCTTACGCTTCTTCTTGATCGGGGATAGGTTCCAGGTCGGCACAGGCTAGCGAAGTGGATGTCGTTTGAGTTTCTGTTTGTGTTCCATCCGTAGTCGGATGTTGATCTCTTGTATTGCGATGTTGTATTCGTGTGGCATTGTATGCCTTTCGTATGTATCCCTATCTATTATGTAATGTTGATGTAATGATATCCACCTTGCAAAAGCGTCTTCAAGATGCGCTTCTATCCTTAGTGGGACCATCGAGTTCCTTTAGGATAGGGTCGCATCTTGGGCGTGACGAGTTGGTATCAAAGCCTCGACCGACCATAGGAGCCCCCTTGATTGTTGGCCATTGTTGAGTCTAGAAGAAAACTATTTTTAGTCTTAGGATTATATATATCGAGAAGTAGGATTCTTTTACTCCTCGGCCTCCTTAAATGCGCTCTGGTGAGGCCTCTGGCGTAGATGTTTTGTCTTTCCTCTCCTCAAATTTCACGAAATTTTTTTAGGATCAGCGGGTATCTTGGGATCGTTCCGATAGTCTTGTGACAAGAACATTGTTCTTGGTGCCTCGACATTTAGGGGTTGTGGCGGTGTCAGGAGTTGAGCTCAGGTGTTGTCGTCACAATTTTATCGTTCTGATTCTGGAATACTGAGTTTTGCCGACATCGAAAATCTCTTTTATCCGGTTGTTGGTGAGATAACCTCGGCGCCACCCGATCTTGGGGAGTTCGGGAGTATTGCCATAGCTTCATTATAACGGATGCTTTTGAAGGTTGAGGTACCACGATTTCGGAGTTTTTCTTGGTTATGTGTTGACGGATGGATACTGACTTGGATGTAGGTATTGTTAGTTTGGGTGAGATATATTGCTTCCCTGTATCCCCAACACCAGTTGCATAACCGAAAGTTTGAGGAATTTATAGGTGGGTATTCAAGTAGCTCCTAGAATATCTTTCCGACAGATGCATGATATGAGATTGGGTAAATCTCTATCATATGTATTTGTTCCGGCTTATTCTGCAAGCCAAATCCTTTGTTTTGTTTTGTTTTGAGTTGTGGTATTCGAGTTGCTTCAATGTCAAGTGTTGATTCCATACCTTTTCTAAACGGTGTTCTCATATTTCTATGGGAGTAGTAATTCTTCTTGATCACTGAGGTTGTCATGTCAACTCTTTTCCAACCGGTGTGCTTCTCTTCAAGTGGATCCGAACATTTTCAACATCCGCAAGATCAATTCTAAGTTTTCTCAACGGTGTTTGTTCCATCTTCCCCAAGTTGCCTTTGTTTTCCCGCCCTCCCACCCTTTTTCTTCAAGGACTCATATTTCTTAATCAAGTATCCTTTTATTGATGGGAAGTCTCTTCATTCTTTTCTTTCAATGTTCTTATCCGGTGATTTCCCATGAAGGTGCTCAACAGTTTCAAGTTCATCATCCTTCATTGTTGTTTCTTCTCCGGTGGATCCAATTCAAGCTTTTGATATTCATCATATTCCTTTCCTCGTTTCTAATGCTTTCTCATGTTCAAATATCCTCTACTCAGTTCATGTTCTCTTCGTTCTCATGTATCTAAATCCCTTCAAGTATCTTCATTCGTTTTCAAATTCTTTCCGGTGAATTGTGCCTTTGCTACTTTCATTTTCAATTCTTTCGGTGATTCGTTCAAGATTTCACTTCCTTCGTTATCATATCAATTCATTCGTTGTTTCCAATCCCACCGCTGGTCCATCAATACCTTATCAAGTTCACGCTATATCCCTCTTAATCCTTTTTACGAGAATAAGTAGTATGCCAAATCCGTTGCTTGCCATCAATTTAAATTGGTGAAGGATACGCATAACGTAATTCTTATTATTGTTTCATCCAAGTGATCTAGTTTCTTCTTTCCATCGTAGTTCATCATGTCACATTTCCCGGTTCGAGATGCTTCATCTTTTCTTTTCCGGAGTTCCAAGTTTTCCGCATTATCGCCGCGAAGCTCCATCTAAATCATCGCAAGGCTTCACCTTGTGTTCTCAACTTCTCTTTCTTTGTTATCATCCTTTGATTTTATTACCGGAGTTCTCACGAAGGCTCAACATGGTGGTTCGTCAAGGATTCTTTTCATCCTTCAATTGTTCTTCAAGATTTCTCTTGAAGTTATGACCCGCCAAGCTATACTCTAAAATAAACATGGTGCCCAACACATGTTTTGTTTTGAGAAGTTCAAGTATTCTTCCTTTGCATTTCGAAGTCAATTCTTCCTACCTTATCTTTTGAGGTGGTGTTATGCCATTCTTGACAATTCCCTTCGTGTTTTATGATTCACAAGTTTTCAAGAATGACATATTTTAAACCCATCACTTTCTTCCTTGGAATTATCTTGGTTTAGGTTATACCTAAAGCCTTCCCTAAGGAATGTTGCTAATTGTGGTGCCTATCGATAATCCAAGTTTCCTCCTATTCTCTCAATTAAAGAAGTTTTCATCTCCTTGCTGATCTCAATCCAATTAATTGTTTCCATCGGTGGCCGGTTGTCACCTCATCATTTTGAGATGTTTGCCATAAGCCCACAACAAGCTTATTCTTTTCGTTGTTGATTTTGCAACAACTCCGTTCAATTCTTCTTTGCAAGGATGCTTTCCAAGATCATTTGTGGCGAAGTTGGCATTTTCTTCTCCATTCTTTTATTCCAATGATCTATCTTCTATTCTTTCTTCCTGAGGCATGGTGATGTTGCTCTCTTCACTCATCATCTCAATTGTGAGGATCGTGTTCTTTTCATGCTTATCCATTTAACCGGAGTGTTGTGTCATCTCTTCAAGTTCTTTTCATCTTATCAAGTTCTCCTTCTTCTTTCGATTCAGTGCTGCCCAAATTATATCAATCTTATTCCCTTCTCTCTCTAGTTTTAACCGGAGTGGTTTCGGTATCTATCTTATCACTAAACCTCTTGGTTCTACGTCATTGGCTCCTTTTGTTCCTCTTTTCTAGCAGTTGTTTGCAATCTCGTTCATCTCTGTTATACTCTTTCTTTTAAATTGCTCCAACCTCTCAAGATTCGTGGTTTCACTTTCGTTTGTCGAAGAAGCAACTTAGTTTAGCTCTTCCTCTTCCTTTTCCCTCGGTGCCATCCTAGATCTCGGGGACGAGATCCTCTAAATAGTGGTGGAGTGTTGTAGCATACTGGATACAACTTTCCATATTCGTAACTCCAACTCTTGCCTTTTCCGGAGGTGCGATATGATATTTCCTTCGTGGTTGGATTTTTGTCGTTTGTTTTGCATTTTATTCATGTCATGCATCTCATCTCATAGCATCATGCACATTGCATCTGCATGTTTTCGTAAAACTTGTATCCGTTCGTAGTGACCGCTTCTCTCTTTGTCTTCGTTGACCTGTTGTCAGACCGCTTGCCCTTGTTGACCTTCTCTCAGAGCAATTGGACCCCTTTCTTCTCTCTTTCTCCGAGACCAACAAAACCTCCCTTGTCCTTGTTGACCTCTCTCAGACCCCTCCCGCGCGTCTGAAACTTCCCCAAACCCAAACAACACGGTCATGACTAGTGAGTCCGGAACAATCCCGAGTTATCCTAAACATCATCCCTTCTTTGGTTAGACCACCCGAAGCCGTCTGATCAAAATCAAGGGGCTCAAATCCCCTCTCATATTAGCCACCTACTATATATAGTGGGAAGCCCTAACCGTCGGACCAAACCCTAAATTTTGGAGATGTCCCATCCATCCTTTCTCTGCCGCCGCCACCCCGTGTCTCATCTTCCACATCGGGATCCCCTCATTCAATCTCCCTCAATCCTCGCGCAGCCACCCGAGGACAGCGCCTCCTCGTCCCCCTTGACCAATGGCCTTGCGCCAAGACTCCTCTCGGCTCCTCCGGCCCTGCAACAACCTCGCCGGAGCACCGAATCAGGCCGTGCCTTCTCCCTTCCCTCTTGTTCTGCTATCTCCTCCCGTAGCTCTCACTCATGCCGTCTCTCTATCCCTTTTCTTTTCACTGCAGGAAGCTACCGCTCCATGCCTCCCGATGCAGCGCTAGGAGGACGCCAAGTTGCCGGCGCACCTCCCAACCCTTCACTTCTTGCGCTTGATCCGGCCATCCCCGCTGTTCCCGCGCCTGCCGGCCCTCTCGCCAAGTCCCTCTGCTGGCGTCGCGCCTGTCCGCTGCTGCTCCTCTTCTTCGAGCCGCCAAGTCCCGCCGCCGCGCCCCTGTTCGTCTGCTGCTTCCAGTTCTGCAGCTCCATCACAGCCGAGCCCTTGCGCGCCGCCTTCCTCGAGCCGGAGCTCGACCTGCTGCAGCGACCACTACCGGTGACCAGGACCAGGCCGTTCCTCTCTCCCCATCTTCCTCCCTTCGTTGCTCTCCCTCCGTCTCATGATCTCCCTCTCTCTTTCTCTGTTTCTCTTACAGGACGGCGTTGCCATGGCCTCAAGACAAGCCGCCCTCGAGCTCCTCCGTCCAGATCCGTTTCGGTCGCCCCGCACCCCCGCGTCGTGCGTTGACCTCACCAGCGCCATCGCAGTCCCGCGCCTCCGCTTCCCCGCCGTCCCCTAGCCCGGGTCGGCGGCGCCGCTGCCTCGCTTCGTCGACCACGACCCAGCGTTGACCAAGGCCAGCCCAGCGCCCTAACCGGCCTCCTCCGGCCTCGCGCCCTCTTGGGCCTCCTACACCAAGCCCAGGCGAGCATTGGTGAGCCTCCAGTGCCACGCTCTATCGGGCCACCAGATTCGCCCGCATCATTTTTTTCGATTCTGAACGTTTTAGCATTTTATCGAGAGACTGCCAGTTTTACAGAAAAACCCTCCATATTCATGCATATAATAACTCCACAACCGTGCATCGGATTAAAATGTTTTATATATGTAAGATGCTTAGAATTTCATCTAGTTTCACAATATGCTGCTTTCATCCA
Source organism: Aegilops bicornis (assembly GCA_021605145.1). NCBI lineage: Eukaryota > Viridiplantae > Streptophyta > Magnoliopsida > Poales > Poaceae > Aegilops > Aegilops bicornis. Next base: position 571,853,625 of record CM038670.1, on the reverse strand, counting down.
TGTTTAAAAATGTTTAAACTTGCTGTTTATTTAATTTTGCATAAATGCCATGTTAAAATGATTTATTTCATAACTAATTAACCATAGCTCCGAATTTAATAAACTTTATATGTAAATGGGATGGAAAAATGCCTAGTTTAACTTGATGCACTTACTTTGCATGTTTAACAACATTAAAATATGATTTAGGGCAGAACAGTACCAAATTCGAATATTGCTCATGAGGATTTTCCAGAATTGTTGTTTGTTACTTCCGGCCTCATTTAAACTTGCCTAGATAGTTAGTTTTCATATGCTTTACCCCTTTCCACGTTTAATAACATTTAATACTGTTGGGTACAAAACCAAGAGAGAACTAAATAATTGATGTGGTGTTTCGTCAATATGCAACTCGTTGCATATTGAGCTCCACTTAATTTGTAGTATTGTTTGTTGCACTTTGCCATGCCATGCCTTATTAAACCGGACATGCATCATACTTGTTTGTGCATCATGCCATGTTTATGCTTGTGCGTTTACCATGTTGTTTGTTTCTTTCCGGTGTTGCTTCTTAGTTCCGGTAATGTTGCGATTGTGAGGATTCGTTCGACTACTCCGTTAAGTCTTCTTCATGGACTCGTTCTTCTTCCTTGCGGGATTTCAGGCAAGATGACCGTCACCTTGGATCTCATTACTATCATTGCTATGCTAGTTGCTTCGTTCTATCGCTTTGCTGCACTACCTATCATCTGTTCTTCAAGCCTCCCAAATTGCCATGTCAGCCTCTAACCTTTTCACCCTTCCTAGCAAACCGTTGCTTGGCTATGTTACCGCTTTTGCTCAACCCCTCTTATAGCGTTGTTATTTGCAGGTGAAGTTGAAGATTGCTCCATGGTGGACAGGATTATGTTGGGATATCACAATATCTCTTATTTAATTAATGCATCTATATACTTGGTAAAGGGTGGAAGACTCAGCCTTATGCACAGTGTTTTGTTCCACTCTTGCCGCCCTAGTTTCCATCATACCGGTGTTATGTTCCTTGATTTTGCGTTCCTTATGCTTGGGTTGGGTGATTTATGGGACCCCCTTGACAGTTCTCTTTGAATAAAACTTCTCCAGCAAGGCCCAACCTTGGTTGTACCATTTGCCTCACCACCACCTTTTACCTTTCCCTTGGGTCGGCCAACCCGAGGGTCATCTTTATTTAGCCCCCCTCCCGGCGATTGCTTCTCTAAGTCTTTGGCTTTGAATCAGCTACTGCTGGCCCTCGGGGAAACTCGAGGTCTGGTTTTACTCGTAGCTAGTCTCATCCGGTGTTGCCCTGAGAACGAGATATAACGAGATATGTGCAGCTCCTATCGGGATTGTCGGCACATCGGGCGGCTTTGCTGGTCTTGTTTCACCATTGTCGAAATGTCTTGTAAACCGGGATTCCGAGACTAATCGGGTCTTCCTGGGAGAAGGAATATCCTTCGTTGACCGTGAGAGCTTGTAATGGGCTAAGTTGGGACACCCCTGCAGGGTATAAACTTTCGAGAGCCGTGCCCGCGGTTATGTGGCAGATGGGAATTTGTTAACGTCCGATTGTAGATAACTTGACACTTGACTTAATTAAAACGCATCAACCACGTGTGTAGCCGTGATGGTCTCTTTTCGGCGGAGTCCGGGAAGTGAACACGGTTTTGGGTTATGTTTGACGTAAGTAGGAGTTCAGGATCACTTCTAACTTCACGACCGTTCCGTTGCTTCTCTTCTCGCTCTTATTTGCGTATGTTAGCCACCATACATGCTTAGTCGCTGCTGCAACCTCACCACTTTACCCCTTCCTTTCCCTTTAAGCTTGTCTAGTCTTGATACCCATGGTAAATGGGATTGCTGAGTCCTCGTGGCTCACAGATTACTACAACAACAGTTGCAGGTGCAGGTTATGCGATGATCATGACGCGAGAGCGATGTTTACTTGTTTTGGAGTTCTTCTTCTGCTTTTTCTTCGATCGGGCGATAGGTTCCGTGTCGGCCTTTGGGCTAGCGGTGGTGGATGTCGTTTGAGTTTCTGTTTGTGTTCCATCCGTAGTCGGATGTTGATCTCTTGTATTGTGATGTTGTATTAGGTGTGGCATTGTATGCCTTTCGTATGTATCCCTATCTATTATGTAATGTTGATGTAATGATACCCACCTTGCAAAAGCGTCTTCAAGATGCGCTTCTACCCTTGGTGGGACCTTCGAGTTCCTTTAGGATAGGGTCGCATCTTGGGCGTGATACTTAGGCTCTTGCCACTCCTTATTCCATAGTCCATCAAATCCTTACCCAAAACTTGAAAACTTCACAACACAAAACTCAACAGAAAATCTCATAAGCTCCGTTAGTATAAGAAAATAAATCACCACTATTGGTACTATTGTGAACTCATTCTTTATTTATATTGGTGTAATATCTACTGTATTCCAACTTTTCCATGGTTTATACCCCCCGATACTACCCATAGATTCATCAAAATAAGCAAACATTACATAGAAAACGAAATCTGTCAAAAACAGAACAGTCTGTAGCAATCTGGATAGTTCGAATACTTCTGTGACTCCAATTTTTTTGAGAAATTAGGACAACCTAAGAAATATGTTTATTAAACCTCTACAAAAAGAATCAGTATTTTATCACGCTTGTGGTAGAAATGAGAATTGTTTTCCTGAGCGCAAAAGTTTCTGTTATTCAGCAAGTTCAAATCAACTATCACCGTAAGCCATCCCAAAGGTCTTACTTCGCACAAACACTAATTAAAACACAAAAACCACATCTAACCAGAGGCTAGATGAATTATTTAATGCAAAAAAGCAAGGAAAAATATTGGGTTGCCTCCCAACAAGCGCTATTGTTTAACGCCCTTAGCTAGGCATTGAGATTTCAATGATGCTCACATGAAAGACGAGAATTGAAGCGAAAGAGAGCATCATAAAACACATGAAAAACACATCTAAGTCTCACATACTTCCTATGCATAGGCATTTTATAAGAAAACAAATTATCAAGGCAAGCAAAAACTAGCATATGCAAAGAAGAAGAAAGGAAAAATAGCAATGTCAACATAACGAGAGGTAATTTAGTAGCATGAACAGTTCTACAACCATATTTTCCTCTCTCATAATAATTACATGTAGGATCATAATTAAATTCAACAATATAAATATCACATAAAATATTCTCAACATGATCCACACGCATGCAAAGTTGACACTCTTCCAAAATAGTGGGATTATCATCAAATAAAGTCATGACCTCTCCAAACCCACTTTTATCAAAAACTTCATAAGATTGAACATTGTACAAATATGTGGGATCTAAAGTTGACACTCTTCCGAACCCACTTTCAGTATTATTGCAAACATTATTATCAATCTCATATTCAGCATGGGGCTTAAATTAATTTTCAAGATCATAAGAAGAATAACCCCAATCATGATCATTGCAACAAGTAGTGGACATAGCAAACTAGCATCTCCAAGCTTGGGGTTTTGAATATTACTGGCACAATTGACAATAATAGAATTTATAATAACATCATTGCAATCATGCTTTTTTCAAGGAGCTATCGTGAATCTCTTCAAAAATTTCTTCGTCACAATTTTGAGATTCATGAATTTCAAGCAAAACTTCATAAAGATAATCTAGTGCACACAACTCACTAGAAATTGGTTCATCATAATTGGATCACTTAAAAAGATTAGCAAGTTGATGAGTATCCATAAATTTTTAGCAAGCGAAGATGCAAGCAAAAAGAAGGGCACATGGTAACACAAGCAAACAAAAGATCGAACAGAAGAGGGGCGAAGAAAAGGCAAATCTTTTCGAAAATCGTTTTAGAAGTGGGGGAGAGGAAAACGAGAGGCGAATGGCGAATAATGTAATGCAAGAGATGAGATTTTATGATGGGTACTTGGTATGTCTTGACTTGGCGTAGATTTCCCCGGCAACGGCGCCAGAAATTCTTTTTGCTACTTCTTGAGCTTGCGTTGGTCTTCCCCATGAAGAGGACAGGGTGATGCAGCAAAGTAGAGATAAGTATTTCCCTCGGTTTGAGAACCAAGGTATCAATCCAGCATGATACAACGCACAAATCACCGAATACCTCCACAAACAATCGAACAACTTGCACCCAATGCGATAAAGGGGTTGTCAATCCCTTCACGGTTACTTGCAAAAGTGAGATCTGATAGAGATACATAAAGGATAAAGTAAATATTTTTGGTATTTTTGGTTTATAGATAGGAAAGTAAAAGATTGCAAAATAGTAGATCGGAAACTTATATGATGGAAAATAGACCCGTGGGCCATAGGTTTCACTAGAGGCTTCTCTCCAGATAGCAAATAATATGGTGGGCGAACAAATTACTGCCGAGCAACTGATACAAAAGCGCAAAGTTATGACAATATCTAAGGCAATGATCATGAATATAGGCATCACGTCGGGTGTCAAGTAGGAAAGCGATTACGCATCTACTTCTATTACTCTACACATCGACCACTATCCAGCATGCATCTAGAGTATTAAGTTCATAAAGAATGGAGTAATGCATTAAGTAAGATGACATGATGTAGAGGAATTAACTCAAGTAATATGATGAAAACCCCATCTTTTCATCCTCGATGGCAACAATACAATATGTTCCTTGCTGCCCCTACTGTCATTGGGAAAGGACACCGCAAGATTGAACCCAAAGCTAAGCACTTCTCCCATTGCAAGAAAATCCAATCTAGTTGGCCAAACCAAACCGATAGTTCGAAGAGAATTACAAAGATATCAAATCATGCATAAAAGAATTCGGATAAGATTCAAATAATATTCATAGTTAAGCTGATCATAAATCCACAATTCATCGGATCTCAGCAAACACATCGCAAAAAAGTATTACATCGGATAGATCTCCAAGAACATCAAGGAGAACATGGTATTGAGAATCAAAGAGAGAGAAGAAACCATCTAGCTACTAGCTATGGACCCGTAGGTCTGTGGTAAACTATTCACGCTTCATTAGAAGGGCAGTAGAGTTGATGTAGAAGCCCTCCGTGATCGAATCCCCCTCCGGCAGGGTGCTGGAAAAGGTCCCTAGATGGGACCTCACGTGTACAGAAGGTTGCGGCTGTCGAAAAGTGTTTTCGTGGCTCCCCCTGGTGGTTTGGGGATATTTGGGTAGGCGAAAGAATTAGGTCAGGAGGGTCATGAGGGGCCCACAAGGGTGGGGGCGTGCCCTCCGTCCTTGTGGCCGCCTCGTGGCTCCTCCGACTTCATCTCCAAGTCTCCTGGTTGTCTTCTGGTCCAGAAAAATCATCGGACTCCGTTTGGTATTTCTTTTATGCTAAACTCAAAAACAAGGTAAAAACAGGAACTGGCACTGGGCTCTAGGTTAATATGTTAGTCCCAAAAGTAATATAAAATAGCATATTAATGCATATAAAACATCCAAAACAGATAATATAATAGCCTGGAACAATAAAAAATTATAGATACATTGGAGACGCATCAGGTGCCAGAAAAGAGCTTGATGTCTACTACGCAACCTTCTTCTTGTAGACTCGTGTTGGGCCTCCAAGCGCGGAGTTTTGTAGGATAGTAGCAATTTTCCCTCTAGTGGATGACCTAAGGTTTATCAATCCGTGGGAGGCATAGGATGAAGATGGTCTCTCTCAAACAACCCTGCAGCCAAATAACATAGAGTCCCTTGTGTCCCCAACACACCCAATGTCGTGGGAACGGATTTGATAGAAGAGATGGGGGTACGTAGGAGGAGGCAGTGCCTATCTACGGCGAGGTTTTACACTCAGTTCTGAGTTCGAGGCCCCTCGAGGAGGAGGTACTTGACCCCTACGTGCGATGGTGCGGAGGCTCTGTTGATTGGAGTGTGGTGTTACAGGGGGGTGTGACCCTTGTGCAAGAGGGGAGGGTAGCTTATATAGAGTACGCCGCCCCCTCGCGGTCCTCCATTACACAGGGGTTCAATGAGAGAATAAAGCCATGTACGTTCTTTGAAGCAGCTTGGTGTTTAATGATCTTTAAGGTGACAGAGTGAATGTCCGACCGTTGCCATCCAGGGGTGGCTCTAAGTCTTCCGTCCTTCGAGTGGATTCTTGTCTCCCGAGTGAACGAGTGGAATTGGGATATCCGAGTGGATCTTCCATCGAGTGGGTCGCACTTCATGAGGATTCCAGTTGGTAGCTTCTTTCTATCTTTGTAGGCTTTGGCCTCTTGCGCGGTATCCTTGGGTAGGGCATACAGGTCAGGCCCACGACCCTACCCTAGGTACATGTCATTGTCATTAGCCCCCGAATGGATCGAGGACCGAGTGAACAAGGATTGAAGTTGACCTCGACCCGACTAAATGTCTCTGAGACACCTTCTTGGAGGTTCGGTAGTTGATACGTCTCCAACGTATCTATAATTTTTGATTGCTCCATGCTATATTATCTATTTTTTTGACATTATTGGGCTTTATTTTCCACTTTTATATTATTTTCGGGACTAACCTATTAACCGGAGGCCCACCCAATTGCTTTGTTTTTAGCCTATTTGAGTTTAGAAGAAAGCGGAATATCAAGCAGAGTCAAAGCGGAATGAAACCTTCAGAACGAGTTTCCTCACCGAATATGACGGGAGACTTGGACCCTACGTCAAGAAAGAAATGAGGTGGGCACGAGGTGGCGCCCCCCCAGTGGCGCCCTCCACCTCGTGGGCCCCGCAAGCTCCACCCGGCGTACTCCTTCCTCCTATATATACCTATGTACCCCCAAGCGATCGAGATCTCACGGAGCCAAAACCTAATTCCACCGCGCAACTTTTGTATCCACGAGATCCCATCTTTGGGGCTTGTTAGGAGCTCCATTGGAAGGGAATCCACCACGGAGGGTTTCTACATCATCATAGCCTCTCCAGATGAAGTGCTTGAGTAGTTTACTTGAGACCTTGGTCCATAAATAGTAGCTAGATGGCTTCTTCTCTCTTTTTGGATCTCAATACAATGTTCTCCCCTCTCTCGTGGAGATCTATTCGATGTAATCTTCTTTTTTGCGGTGTGTTTGTTGGAGACCGATGAATTGTGGGTTTATGATCAAGATTATCTATGAACAATATTTGAATCTTCTCTGAATTCTTTTATGTATGATTGGTTATCTTTGCAAGTCTCTTCAATTATCGGTTTGGTTTGGCCTACTAGATTGGTTTTTCTTGCAATGGGAGAAGTGCTTAGCTTTGGGTTTAATCTTGCGGTGTCCTTTCCCGGTGTGACGATGGGGCAGCAAGGCACGTATTGTATTGTTGCCATCGAGGATAACAAGATGGGGTTTTTATCCATATTGCATGAATTTATCCTCTACATCATGTCATCTTTGCTTAAAGGCGTTACTCACATGTTTTCTTGAACTTAATACTCTAGATGCATCTTTGGATAGCGGTCGATGAGTGGAGTAATAGTAGTAGATGCACGGCAGAGTCGGTCTACTTGTCTCGGACGTGATGCCTATATACATGATCATACCTAGATATTCTCATAACTATGCTCAATTACATCGATTGCTCAAAAGTAATTCGTTCACCCACCGTAAAATACTTATGCTCTTGAGAGAAGCCACTAGTGAAATCTATGGCCCCCGGGTCTATCTCCATCATATTAATCTTCATCACTTTATTATTGCTTTGATTTTTTACTTTTCCTTTTATTTTACTTTGCATCTGTATACCAAGAATACCAAAAATATTATCTATCATCTCTATCAGATCTCACTCTCGTAAGTGACCGTGAAGGGATTGACAACCCCTATTCGCGTTGGTTGCGAGGAGCTATTTGCTTTGTGTAGAGTACGAGGGACTTCATGGCGTAGCCTCCTGCTGGATTGATACCTTGGTTCTCAAAAAAGCGGAGGGAAATACTTACGCCATCTTGTCTTTGCATCACCTTTCCTCTTCAAGGAAATCCAGCATAAGCTCAAGAGGTAGCAATAGTATGTCGATAGTTTAACCCTTCGTTAGTCGTATTGATCGATTCTGGCAACTTGAATATCAGAGTGAAATAAGTAGCATAGCATCGAGCAGATTGGATTTGGATATCCTTGACGCGATTGACTAATTTGCTGGCCCGGATTTTGCGGGATTCGAAATTTGGAGAAGCGCGTGGGCCGGACATAGCGCGGTAAGTGGAGCAAGTGGGAAGGGACTCCTCGATCCTCGCGCCACCTTTTTCGACACGTATTGGGCTAGCGCCGGTTGCGAGATGTGCTGAGATTGCACGGGCCCATGAGTCAATCACTCGGACGCGCGGATAAATATGGCGACCGCAGACGATGTAATACCGCGGTGCCCACCATTTCCCCCCCTTCTCCCTCACCTTTCTGCCTCGCCCCCTCCAGTGCAGCGCCACTCGGCTCGTCCCCGTCGACCACTATAGCAATGGCGAAGGACAAGACGAAGGCCCTGGAGCGCACGAAGAAGAAGACCAAGGGCAAGAAGATGGTGAAGGGGTCGACCTCGCGATCTGCTCTGCCGCCGCGCTGGATCCAAGGGGATTGGAACCCCTTTTCGGTCTCTGAGGAGGATCTGGAGGGACTCGCCGTCGACGATCTGATAGCGCCTGGATCCTGGAGGCTAGCGGAAGGAGAGTCCGAGCCCGCACCGTGCGACGGCGAGCGGGTTCTCCTCACGACTCACGTGGAAAGAGGTTTGTCTCATCCTCCGCATCCATTCTTTCCTGGATTCTTGAATTTCTTTGGTGCTCAAATCCATCACTTTCCCCCAAACACCATCTCGTACCTTGTCGTATTTGTTTCGATGTGTGAGAACTTCCTAGGATGTCACCCACATTGGGGTTTGTTCAAACATATCTTCACTTGCCGATCTCAGTCGGTTAAGAAAGCCAATTCGACTGATGAGAGGAACACGTGATCCAAATGTGTGGAGGTTTGGGAGTCCAAATGAGGGGTAGGAGCTCTTTCCCTCCCATGACTTTTCCCGAGTCGGTTAGGGGGTGGCAGTCGACCTGGTTTTACTGCAAAGATGTCCCGACCCTGGGTGCATCGACTGGCCTTCCTCCTTTCTCTCTGGAGAGACTCCGCACTCCTTGTTCATTGACTGTATAAGAGGAGGAGAAGGGTGAGGTGGCCATCCTGGTTGTGTGATGCGTTGCCACAGTCCGGGCAGGTGACAGCATGGATTTCTTTGGAAGTGTTTCTCAGTCGACGCATTCAGCCCTTGCAAGCTCGCGACCACCCCATGTGGCTGTACTCAGGTACAGAAGACACCACTCGGACCCACCCAGAGGAGGTTAAAGAGGAGACAGTGGCGCAGTGGCTTCGGAGCATCACTGCAAACAAGGACAACCCGCGTGGAGCAAAGCGGATCTTGCCATTCAACGCTGAGCACCCTCCAGGAGAGGTCTGACATAACTTGTTGAGTGTTTTATCTTTTATTCTTCAATATGCAACTGTATTAGAATCCGACTGGTCTTTATAATCTATGTTTCACAGGTATTCGTGAAGATGTACTCGCCCGTACCGAACAGGGAACAACCCATCGGAGGAGCAAAAAGCGAGGGCGGGAGCGCCGATATTGAGTACGCCGACGACAGTGAAGACGATAGTGATGACTCTGAGGATAGCGAGGAAGTCGAGTCGCCTCCATGTTCCAAGCGCCAATCCAAGCAGACCCAGGATCCAGCAGCTGGCCAGAGCAAGGCTGCGACGTTGAGTGTCAGGACCCAGAAGCTCATTCGGACGCCAACTCCCGACCCGACTGAGAAAACTGCCAAGCAAGCCAAGGTTGCTCCGCCCAAGCCGCGGAAGGCCCTGCCCAGGATAAAGGTCACCGTGCCTATTACTTCAACGTGAGTGCTCCGAGTGTCTCTCTTTCTTTTCCTCCATTGCTATTGCAGACCTTATTGTTTTATTTGACTGAGTGGAATTTTGAATCTCAGGGCTGCTACTTCCGGGACATCGCATATGGAGATCGACGACGAGCAGGCTGACACGGAGACTACGGATGGAGCCACGTCTCGGGCAGGTATGATCGACTCTCGCCTTGCTAATTATTCCGACGGTCAACTGAACTCTGACTGTCGAATGACTGTAGTGCCAACGGACATCATCCAGCTTCCAGATGATGACGAGGAGGAACCTCTGAGAAGCTTAGGAGGACGGGGCAGGACTTCTACGACTTCGTGAAGCCTCGCCAAGAGAGTGCCCTCAGGTCAGGCGTCTCATATGCTGCCTGAATTTGTTCCTCAAGGGTCGGGTGTCGGTGTGGAAAGACACCTATAGGATCACAAGAATCCCTACTACGGTTGTCATGCGCGCAGGTCGCCCAAGGAGAGCAGGATCGATGAGTCGGCCACAAGGATCGTTTACCCGAGTTCGGGACGCGAGGATGCGTAAACCTAGTCCTGCTTTGGTGGGTGTATTTCAGAGAGTTCTTGAGCTCTCGAACTAGCTATAGTGAGTCGTGGTTCAAAGCCGAATCCCTCTCCGGTATGCCATGGGCCTCCTTTTATAAGGCGAAAGGGGCTGCCACAATGGCATACGAGAGGTGAAAAGCGTCTGATATTCTTGAGCTTATCGCTCGTATTAAAGGACAAATCGCATTTAATGCGCCCGAGGTGTCCCCTAGCTTTATCGGGACGGGGGCGAGGCATGTCCCGTCCGTCGCTGCTCCTCCTCGCCGACCACGCGCCACAGCTAACGTGATGCGTCTTGGCGCCATGTAAGCAGGCGAGCAGCTGAGGTGGCCTTGGTGGTAGGGTCTTCATGAAGATCTGCATGCCGCCATGCAGCGCTTCTTGAGTTGGCTGGAAGCTGCATGCTGCCACGCAGTGCCTGCCTAGCTGGTTTGGGTTAGCAGCTGCATCTGAGCAAGCGGTGGAGACTTGGCTAGTCTTAAAGTGTCTGGCAGCGGTGGCCTTGCTCGCGTCTTCGGCGAGAGCCTTGCTGGGGGGCCCGGCAAGGGTCTTGCCGTGGTGCGCTGTCGTCCCCGGCAAGAATCTTGCCGGGGGTCTCGTGGCTCTCCTCGGCAAGGATCTTGTCAAGGATCGTTGTCTTCTAATCCTCATCTGATCTTGAATGTGTCTTCACAAAGATCTGCATGACACCACGGAGGTGCCTCCCGAGCCCTAGCCCCACGTGGCTGATGGTGTTGGGGACGTGGGCTCAAGGGTGGCTCGCCTCTGTTGGTGTTTAGGCGCTGCCCGGCAAAGGGTCTTGCCGGGGAAAACTGCCTCCGCCCTCTGCTTCTTTCGTTCTTAAATCTGGTGTTGCCACGGCTGTCTTGGGCCGGTTTTGCCTTGGTTCACCTCCCTCACCTTTCTGCTTGGTGTGGCCATGGTAGCGGCTCCGGCCTGCGTGCACAGGAAAAAGGGGTACAAAGGTCGCCCTTCTTTTTACACCGGCAGAGCCCACGGGCTGGATCACACATAAAGCGCGACCGTTGTTGGGCGGGCCCAAAAGCAGTCTTGTGAGCGGTGGGGCGGTTTTACCAGCGGTAAAAATTTCATACTGCGCTTCCCCGACCCACGTTGAATGCCTGCACGTGGAGGGTGCGCGTGACTTAGGCGGCATGCGTGGGCGGTTCTGCTGCGCATCGTCATATCGCGATAAATGGGCAGCTCGTGCCTTCTCCATGAAAGGAGGGGCGTGGAGGTGCGACTTATTCTGCTTGGCGGGGCAAGTTGCGGTCTTCAAGGCATTCACACCCCACGATCACGGGGTGGGGAGAAGGTCGCTTCACCCGTCCCTCGATTCTGCCGTTAATACGCGTCCTCCATGCGCTTGGGGTGGCGGCGGTGGGCGGGAAACCGGTCGTCGTTGGTTGGGGCAGCGGGTCGGTCTCGATTCCTGCGCCTCTGGTGGCTGGATTGGCGGCGGGGGTGGCGAGCCCGGCCTGCCCCTTTATAAGGAGGGGGAAGGGGGAATGGCATCCGCACTCTTCTATCATCTATCCCCTCACCTTCCTTCTTCCTTTCACTCGCCATGGAGAAAGGGAATCCCTGGTCCCTAAATCGGTGGCGGCGAGGGTCGCCGCCGACAGCGCGTCCCTCCCCTCCTGAGCCCGCGGTGATGGAGCCGACCTTGAGGAAGGGGAGGCGAGGCCGTGAGGCGAGGCAGGCAGAGGTCGTAGTGCTCGGGAAGAAGGAGGGGCCAGGCGCACGCCGGCCGGGCCCGCCAGCCAATGATGCCTTTTCCGATGGAAGGCCATGTCGGAGACCAGCCCCGCGAATTCTTCATCAGGCTGTACCGGCCTCCGTGTCGCCGTCTTCGTCTTCCTGCCCCGTTTTCTTGGGAGATGGAGCGTGACCCGCCCCAATCCCTCAGATTGCACATGAGGGGCTGTGGGAATGGGGGCACGCGGGTCAACGTCGACTTCCCGGCTCCTCGGGTCATGTACCTCCATCGTGGATGGAAGACGTTCGCTCGCATCCACGGCCCCGGCCGGGGCTCGTCCTCTACTTCAAATTAATGGAGGGCGGCCTGCTCTCCGTCAAGGTCTTGGAGACTTGAGGACTGCGCCCGAAGTGCTGCGTGGAGAGCTCCTCAAGCGGAGATTCCGACGATGGAAGCTCTTCCTCGGCGAAAGTGATGAGGGAGGGCAGCGGGGCAGATGACGGGGACGAGTCCTTCTAGGCGTTTGACGCCCCGCGCCTGGGCGGGTGCGGCAGCAGTAGCATCTGCACCTGGCCGCTCCTCCAGCAGAATTTTGCCGGGGGTGGGACCAGCTCCTTGAACTTCTCGGGGCCGTCTCCTTGGGCAGCTGGCGTCGGGAGGCTGCGGAAGAGGAAGGGGGCAGGTGGCAAGGCCCGTCAACTTCGAATGCAGCACGCAAGCGCCTTCGCCAGCGTATTGTCGGTCCTCGCGCCTCGTCTTCCAGCTCCTTTCCGGCACCGTCATCACCGGCCCACCCGTGGGTAGCCACCGAGTGTTCTCTTGGTGCTACTGCTGCTCGTAGCTTCGCCTAGGCACCCCTTTTGCCCTTCGCCTCCTTGACCTGCCTCTGAGGAGAGGGACAAGAAAGGGATTCTGGGCGTCTCAACTCTTTTTAATCTGTAAGCCTTGAGGGCCTTATTAAATTTAAAGCCACAGAATCCCCTTGTTCATGTTTTTCATTCCGTATGGACTGTGACTGTGGGATGTTTTTTAATGAAAAAGGATGTTTGCGCGTTTTTTAGATTTATTGGGTAGACCCAGCGACAAGGCGAATCCTTGTTACAATTTAAGATAAGCGTTTTTAAGCCCGACAGCAGGCCTTGCCGTCCCCACTTTGCTCGACCATTCTCGCGCTCTGGCGAGCCGAGGAATGAATCGGGCTTAGGCTCCTCGTTCTACTTCCTTGCCACCAGCGACTACAACCAAATCGGGGCCGGAAATAATCCTTGGGTATAGAAAAAGCGAACACGGTGGCCTAGAAATAAAACAAGGTTTCACATATCGATTCCGTTCCGAAATGCATGATAGAGGATGAAAGACTTATCTGGATCTGCAGCCCCGGCAACCTTGTCTTGCAGCGGTTGGATCCTTTAACGCTTGCGACCCCGGCAATTACGGTTTCTTAGGAATTGGGAACCTCAGATCCGTTCCCTTTCTTCCAAGTAGCTCAGCAGAAGTGCTGATGTGCCCTGCGAACCAAAGGAGGACAGAAAAGAACCAGATAGTTGCGCACTCGACCTCTAGGCTAGGGGTTAGTCGCCGCTAAGCACTCTCAACCCTAACCAAGGTAGAGACTCGACCTCGCATGCTGGCTATAACTTAGAGGCGTAGCGCTTCATTTACTTATGCTTAGAGTCTGCGCTGGCTTTGTACAAAGGGTTACATGCCTTAAGCCAAAGCTTGTACAAAAGGTGGCTTGCACAGGAGGCCGGCAAGCAGCGCCTATAGGTAAAACTTGCGAAGATGCTCAATGTTCGGGAGTTGCTCCTTTGGGACAGCATCTTGATCTCCAGCCAGAATGCGTCGGGCACAGTGACTCGTGATACTTGATAAGGGCCTTCCCACTTTGGCATCAACTTGTTGGAATTCTTGGCCGGTGAACACGCCCGAAGAACAAAGTCGCCTTCCTCAAAGCTTGGGCATGAAACTTGCGGCTATGGTAGCGGCGCGCAAGGCTTCTTTGGTAGCATGCTTTGCTCTCCTGACCGCCCAAAGACAATCTTCCTCCAAGGAGCATTGCGTCATCTTGCATAGCTGCTCTTGCTCAAACTCATCATAAGCGAGCACTTTCGAGGTGACCCGTATATGAGTTCCGTGGGGAGAACTACCTCCGCCCCCATATACTAGGGCAAAGGGTGTGCGACCGGTGGCTCGATTTGGCGTCGTCCTGATCGACCAAAGAACCGCCGACAACTCATCAATCCGATTGCCTTCCACTCTTGTGCAGCTTGTCAAGGTCTTCGTTCTCGAGGCCTCGCAACACTTGACATTTGCCCTCTCCGGCAGCCGTTGCTCCGTGGGTGTGCCACAGAAGCAAAACAGACCTTGCTACCGAGGTCTTGAATGTATTGCATGAAGGTGTGGCTTGTGAACTGCGTGCCGTTGTCGGTGATGACTTTGTTTGGCACACAAAAATGGCAGACCAGTCCCTTGAAGAACTTGACGGCTGACTGAGCAGTCACCTTTCTCACTGATTCCACTTCCGGCCACTTTGTGAACTTGTCGATTGCAACGTACAAGTCTTGAAAGCCCCGACAAGACGGGGAAAGGGCCTAGTATGCTCGAGCCCCGGCCGAGAAATGGCCAGGAGAGAGGATTGTTTGAAGGGCTTGAGCTGCTTGATGAAGCTTCTTTGAATGGGCCGACACGCTTCACACTTGGTTACTAGTGGCCGTCGCATCTGGAGGCGGTGGGCCAAAAGGGACCTTCTTGGGAGCCTTGCGGCAAGGGTCCTTGACCCTATGTGGGAGCCACATATGCCTCCATGTATGTCCATGCCAACAGCTCAGACCTTCCTCCGGGGATGCACTTCAATTTCACCTGCTGTTCGGCCTCCTCACATGCAGGGCGTCATTGTGGCCCGAACTGAATGCAGAGGCGGGCCGACAGGCTACTTTCTCCGCTTCTTCCTGCTCCTTAGGAAGCTTTCCTATTTGGTGGGAATTGGGCCGGTATCTTTGCGCCCATCACGGAGCACAGGGGCTCGGCAGCAGGACCAAAGGCATCTCTTCCGCCATGGGAGCGGTTGTCTCTACAGCCAGGGCTTGACGCCCCGCCGGAGCCAGTTGCTCTTGGGCAGGCTCAGTGTGCATGGCAACATCCTTGTCGGCCGTCCTAGGGGGCTCGGCAGGAAGGCATTTGCCGGGGCCTGATTTCCTCCGCTTGCTCTGCTCTGTTGATGGTTCGACGGATGGCTGAGTTAAACGAAGCAAAAAGGTACCCGGATCCACAGGTAGCTTGAATGCAGCACGCTTTGGCAGTGTCGGCGATGTCGTTCTCCGCTCGGGGGCGTGCTCCGCTTGGATGCCGTCAAAAGCGCTCCTCGGCTTTCTCACCTCATCTACGTAGGCCTCCATCAATGGGCTCTGGTAATCCTTGTTGACCTGCATAACAACAAGCTGCGAGTCACCCCTGACGATGAGCTTCTTAACCCCGAGTGCGCGATCCACGAGACCGCGAGCAATCCCTCGTACTCGGCGGTGTTGTTGGTGGACATCTCCACAGGAAAATGCACACGGATCACGTGCTTGAGGTGCTCTCTCCGGTGGAGTGCGACGAGCAGCACATCGACACGGCGCCTGCTGCGAAAAGCCCATCAAAGTACATGATCCGATCCGCGGTCTGCTTCCTTGCCGGGGAGAGTGGTCTCCTGGATTTCTTCGTCAGGCTTGAGGTCCATTCTGCAATGAACTCCGCCAAGACTCTGTTCTGGATTGTTGAGGCTCAAACTTCAAACGAAACTTGATAACTCCAAGGCCCATTCCACAATCCTTCCGGTTGCATCTGGGTTATGCACGATGTCAAGGTTACAGCAGGCGGAAGGTAACAACAGTGATCTCGTGGGCTTGGAAGTAATGGCCTTGACTTCCTCGAGGCCATAAGGAGGCCGAAGAGCAATTTCTGCACACCGGAGTACCTCGACCTAACTCCCTGCAAGAGGGAGCTGACAAAGTAAACTGGGTGCTACATCTTCTTCTTCTTCTGCACCACCTCACTTTCGGCTTGTGGCCTTTGCCTTGGTGGCATCCCGAGACTCTGCCGGGGCCTAGCCTTCTTGGCTTTGGCCCTGCCGAGAATCTTTGGCTTGCCATCCATGGATTACTGCCTCCGTCCTTTGCCTCCTCGTCGACCTCCCTACTGTGCCACCACCGGTCTTGTGACCACTTGATTCATCGCCCGCCAGAATCTGGCCGTACTTGGCTCTTGTGGTTTAGGCGTAACCAGTATTAGCATGGAGGAAAGGTATTTCTTCAGATCCTGCAATGCTACCTCGGCTTCTGGGGTCCTCTCCATTGGGCCTGCCTTCTTCAAGATTTGAAGAAAGGAAGGGCGTGCTCGGCGGACTTGGAGATGAATCAGCTCATGGCGGCGACGCAGTCGGTGAGTCGACGCACATCCTTGATCCGCTTGGGCGTCTCAATCTGCTCAATAGCCTTGATTTTGTCTAGGTTTTCCTCGATCCCGCGCTGCGACACAAAGAACCCGAGAAGCTTGCCGGACGGAACACCGAAGACACACTTCTCGGGGTTCAACGAGGTTGATCTTGCTTGAGTTGGCAAATGTCTCTTCCGGATCTTGCACAAGAGTTGCCCGATCTTTGGTTTTGACCACTATGTCATCCATGTATGCTTCCATATTTCTATGGAGCTGGGGTTGAAACCAATTTGGACTGCTCTAGCAAGCGTCGAGCCACACTCTTCAACTCGAAAGGCATCCGTAAAAAGCAATCACGTACCACATGGGGTGATGAATGTTGTCTTCTCTTCATCTTCTCTTGTCATGAAGATTTGGTGGTAGCAGGAAGTGAAGGCGTCGAGGAATGACAACAGATCACACCGGCCGTGGAGTCGACAATCACAGTCGATCTTGTGGCAAAGGGAAAAGGGGTCCTTAGGACAAGCCTTATTGATATCGTGTAGTCAATACACAGCCTCCACTTCCCATTTGCCTTGCGCACCACTACGGATTGGCCAACCACGTTGGGTGGAGCACTCCTTTCACCAAACACTGCCGCTTCCAACTTCACGATCTCCTCATGATGAACTCCTGCCTCTCCGAGCACGCTTTCGACCTTACAGCGAAGGGCGCGCGCATGACGACAGACAGCTAGGTGGTGCTCAATCACCTCCACAGGAACACCGGGGATGTCGGATGCTTGCCACGCAAACACGTCGACATTCGCTGCAGGAAAGGTGGCGGCGCCTTCCTATTCTTTGTCCGAGGTGGAGCCTATGGTGAAAGGCCCCTCTCGTGCCATCCTCCACGGCGGACACCTTCTTGGTCTGCGGCGGCTCAGCTCTGGATTTCTTGCTCTTGCCGGTAGAGCTCTCTGGCACGTCATCGATGGTAGCACAACACTCCGAGGAGGTGCGCTTGCTGGAGTGGGTGCGAGAGGTCTTGCCGGGCTTCTTCTTCCCACCCGGCCCTTCAGCGGCAGGAGCAGGTGCCTTGACGGCAACTGCTGCAATTGCTTCCCGGTAGAGTTGGTCGGCGCAAATTAGCATGTCCTTCTTATCGGAGGGGACGGAGATGATGGTCAACGGCCCGGGCATCTTTAGCATGTTGTAGGCGTAGTGTGATGCTGCCATGAACTTAGCTAGTGCCGGGCGGCCGAGGATCCCGTTGTAGGGCAAGGGGATCTCAGCCACGTCGAAGATGATCCGCTCCGTCCTGTAGTTCAACTCCCCTCCAAACGTCACGGCGATTGTGACCTTTCCCTTGACTGGCTCCTCCCCGGATTGACCCCTTGAAACGTGCCCGTTTCCTCGAGGTCTTCATCAGGAATTTGCAGCCTGTTGATCACGACGGGCGAGATCAAGTTCAGGCCGGCGCTACCGTCAACCAACATCTTGTTCACCTCTAGGTTGCGTATCATTGGTGAGACCAAAATTGGCAAACATCCGACCGCGGTCGTGCGGTTAGGGTGATCCTCGGCATCAAAGATGAGGGGCGTGCTGGACGACTTCAGCGGCTTCTGAGCGTCGAACGACGGCTCCGCCATTGTAATCTCACGCGCCCACTACTTGAGCTGGCGGTGAGAACTATGCAGCGAGGCGCTACCATCGATACACATGGCCTCCGTAGCCTTCTGGAATTCTTGCTCACCGGACTCATCGTCCTCGTCGTGATCATCGTCTTCTTGTTTCTTGTCACGGCCCCGGGCCTCTCTTGCTGCTTGTCCTTGCGGGGCAGCTTCGCCCAGCATACGCTTCTTGCGGATCCCTCGGCACCATCGACCTTTCTCCTTGTCCCGCCTTTCATACTCGGCCTTTTGCTTTTCAGCAAGCAGCTTCGACTTGTCGGCAGTTCTGGAGGTCGTGGCCTTGGTGCGGTGGATTTTGCGATCTTGCTTCTTCTGAAGCCCCACGGCTTGTCGGCGTGCCAAGGCTGGCGGCGCGCCTTTCGGCAATCTCCTTGCGGGGCGTCTGCCTTGACCTTCTTAGCGATCTTTGGTGTCGGAGACCCCTCGATGGCAAAGTCTGGCCTTGCCCTTGCGTTTCTGTTGCGATGCGGCCCTTCTTCGTCGGGGTGGCGGCATCTTCGTCGGTGGGTCGATTTCCGCCTTGGCGTCTTTGCGGGGTACTTCCTTCCCTCTTCAGCCCGGGCGCATTTATCGGCCAGAACGTAGAGCTCGGCCACATCCATAACCTTGGTCGTCGCCAGCTCTTCGCGCATCTTGCGATTGCGCGCGTTACGGTGGAACGCTGATCACGCAGCGGCCGGGATGAGCGTCGAGGATGTTGTATCGCACCGGTGAACCTCTGGATGTACTTGCGGGGTTTCCCTTCCTTCGGGGAATGATATGCAGATCAACGGCACGGCCATGAGCTTGGTGGCCTCGTGAAGGCGCCAGCGAACTCATAGCGCAGATCCGACCAAGAAGAAAGCGGAATCCGCGGCAAGTGCATCAGCGAAGACATAACAACTGGGCTTCGGCGCGATTAGAAATAATTAGCAAGCACCTTGTCGTCGCAGCTCCGGCCGCTTTGCATCGCGATGGTGTAGATCTTTGAGAACTTCGGACGGATGGGTCTTGCCGGTGTACTTCTCAACGGCGTCGAGCTTGAACATGCGGTGGGGCGGCCCCTTTGGGCTGCCGCAGCTCACGGGTAAAGGCCGGGCAGCCCACCTCGCCAAGGTAGGCCGCCCAGAGCCTCCGGTCTTCAGGTGGTCCATAGCGGGTCCCACCCGCTTGTCCGACTAGTGGCACGTATCACGCCGGCGCTCAATAGTGGTCCAAGCATCTTCGTGAGCTCGTTCTCGAAGAACTTGGCACTTGTGAGTAAGTGGTGGGTTCTTGGTCGGACGGCGCTATAGAGATGTTATCACTGGCGTCATCATGACGAGCGACGCCTGGCGGTAGCGAGAGGAAGAGTGCATCGTGGCGCAGCTCCCGGTCCTCCCAGCGCCCGGCATGTGGTGGCTTCGGTGGGCGCCGACCGAGGCCCTACGATCGTGGATGCGTCTTTGTTGGCGGCGGCGGCGAGGCTCCGGATGGTGGCCCTCCACTGCCGTCGAGCTTCCCTACGGCGGGAGGAAGTCGAGGAAGCTTGCCTGTGGCGTAAAGCTTCGGCTGGCGTGGGTGGCGGCGATAGGCTATGCGGGCCGTGGCGTGCCGACTTCTAACCATGTTAGAGGAGCTCCACCACAGCCAATGACTTGGCGCCATTTTGCCGACGCCGGCGGGCATGCTAAACTCCTTCATCCAGCGGATGGCCTTGCAGAGCTCTTCCGCAGCGGTGCCGAAGTGCGCCCGGCGTGGTGACTTTGTTCGTCGAGCACACCATGGGAAGATCGCGCAGTGGTCGCCAGCGTGGGTGTCTTGGAGGTCGCTGCGCCGCCCGGAGGTAACTGCTTGACACCACTGGAGGGCCCAGCGCCGCTGCGGGGCCCAGCTCCGTCTTTGGATCTGGCGGCGTCGCGGCGGTCGTCGAGCGTGTGAACGGCGCGCTCGCGAGCTCGACTACCCGAGGTGATCTTGGTGCTCGCTGACCATAGCCGGGTCTGTTCACGACCAAGGCGCTGCTCGCCCGTGGCAGATGCGGTAGATTCGACCCCGACGAGCCGATCGCCGTGGCCGTCTTCTTCTTAGGAGCCATGGCGATGAAGAAAGCGCTAGGCTAGCTACTAGACCAGATTCTCACAATTGCGCCCCTTACTGGCGGCGCCAAAGATGTCGATGTGGAGCGACACCTATGGGATCACGAGAATCCCTACTACGGTTGCCGGCGCGGGGTTGCAAGAAGAGCGAGATCGATGAGTCGGCACAAGGATCGTTTACCCGGAGTTGGGCCGCGAGGATGCGTAAAACCCTAGTCCTGCTTTGGTGGGTGTATTTCAGAGAGTTCTTTAGCTCTCGAACTAGCTATGGTGAGCGCGTGGTTTGAAAAGCCGAATCCCTCTCCAATATGCCATGGGCCTCCTTTTATAGGCGAAAGGGGCTGCCACGATTGGCATACGAGAGGTGGAAAAGCGTCTGATATTCTTGAGCTTATCACTCGTATTACAGGACAAAGTCGCATTTAATGCACCGCTGAGGTGTCCCCTAAGCTTTATCGGGGGCGGGGGCAAGGCCCGTCCCATCCGTCAGCTTCTCCTCCTCGCTTGACCGCGGCATACAGCCAGCAGTGCGTGCGGCGCCATGTAAGCAGGCCAGGCAGGCTGAGGTGGCGAGTGGTAGGGTCTTCATGAAGATACGCATGTCGCATCTTGAGCACCTCTTTGAGTTGGCCTATAAGCTGCATGTTGCCACGCAGTGCCCACCTTGACTGGTTTGGGCTGGCAGCTGCATCTGGCTGTGGTGGAGACTTAGGCTGGTCTTGGTGCAGCGTTAG
This sequence comes from Aegilops bicornis, assembly GCA_021605145.1. NCBI lineage: Eukaryota > Viridiplantae > Streptophyta > Magnoliopsida > Poales > Poaceae > Aegilops > Aegilops bicornis. Next base: position 571,832,641 of record CM038670.1, on the reverse strand, counting down.
CCTGGCGGCGTCTTCGGCGAGAGCCTTGCTTGGGGGCCCGGCAAAGGTCTTCTTGGTGGTCATCATCGTCCCGGCAAGAATCTTTAGGGGTCTCGTGGCTCTTCTCGGCAAGGATCTTGTCGAGGATCATTGTCTTCTAATCCTCATCGATCTTGAATGTGTCTTCACAAAGATCTGCATGCCACCACGGAGGTGCCTCCAGCCTGCCCCACGTGGTGATGGTGTTGGGGGCGTGGGCTCAGGGTGGCTCGCCCTATTGGTGTTTAGGCGCTGCCCGGCAAAGTCTTGCCGGGGCTCTTGGCGATCCACAGCAAGGGTCTTGCCGGAAGCTGCTCGCCCTACTGCTTCTTTGCGTTCTTGGTCTTGGCGTTGCCACTGGCTGTCTTGAGCTTCGGTTTTGCCTTGGTTCACCTCCCCTACTGCTTGGTGTGGCCGTGGCGCGTGGCTCCATTGCCGATGCACGGGAAAAAGGGGTACAAAGGTGCGCCCCTTCTTTTGTACACCGACACCGGGTGGTTCGTCTAGGACTGGTGTTTCTTTCTCTGTCCCACTATCGACTGTTCAGCCTCCTCCGTCGAATGTTCAAGCCTCGGGTACAACTGGGCAACCGCAAGTGCAAATCCCTCCAGCTGCATCACCAAGTCCGACGTCAAAGTGCATTCACTTTGCATCACGTCCTAGAGGACCAAAAAGGAGCTGCCAAGGAAGCTATGATCCAGGCTGGCCTGATGATGCAGCGACTGAAGGAGGTGTATGACTCCAGCAAGTTAGCTTATGACGCTAGCACAACTCTTCAAGCCAATGTCCGAGTAAGTGCGATAGTAAGTTGATTTACGATTGGATTTTCTTTGTCTTGATTCTGCTGAATCTGTATACCCACTAGCTGTTTTCTTTTTGCTCTGCATTACATCCACTCGAAGCGGTCAAGCCGCACCGAGTGGGGAATCGATCTAATGGGGGCACGCTGAGTGCACCCACTTGGTGTAGTCCCTGAGACCGTCGTCGAATGTTTGATTCGGCGGGGGTCTTAGAATTTTTTTTGGCTCCTCCACTCGGGCCGGACAGGCCGTACCAAGTGGGAAGTTGATCTAGTGGGGGCATGCTGAGTGCACCCACTGGGTGTAGTCCCCGAGACCACCGTCGAATGTTTGATTCGGCGGTGGTCTTAGAACACTTTTGATAATAGCAATTTGGATTTGCTCTTCTCCACTCGGAAGTAGAGGAAAAACTTTTGAGATTCTTTCTCTTTGTCGACAGAATTGTCTTTTTGTTGATCTCAGAAATCTTGTGAACTGGGAACCCAGCATGTTGCCTTGGAGAAGGAGAAGATCCAACTCCAATTGGACTTAGAGCTGGCCAAGAAGAACTTGAAGCGGGCTCAGGAGGAGGTGAACACCATGGGAGGTAACACTTCATTGACTGTATGCTTTGTCATTTCTTCTTTTCTATCCTTTGAACCGAGTGATCCCACTCGAACAGATGTGCCTAGTGAAAATCGTCAACTCCAAGCACGACTGAAGAATGTTATTTCTTTAGACACCATGAATAAAGCTTTGGAGAGGAAGTATGAGGAACTCGCGGGCACCCAGAAGGTGGCCAAGGAGAAGACTGAAGCAGCTGAGAAAAAGTTGGCTTCAGTCGGCAAGCTTGAAGAGGAGAATGCGACCCTTAAGACCGTCATCAAGGAAGTGAAGAAGGAAGCTGCTCAGCTTAAGGAGGAAAAAATCATTCTGACTGACAAGGTGGACCAGCTCACCCGGAAGAGGGATGAGCTGGAGGAATACTTGGGGAGCCTCGTGAAGAATATGTATATCATGCTCGAAGCTATCCTTTTTCACCCGAGTGAATTCTCAAGAGTTTCGAAGACAATGTTGTTGTTGACTCACTTTTTTACTCTTTGTGCAGAGTTCTGTCAGAACTTCGAGCAAGAAATAGAACGGATAGAAAAAGGTCGAGATCCCACCAAATCACTCGTCAAGGATGATGCCACTATGAATGTGCTGCGACTTGAAGCTCGCCTGGACAGCATCGTGGGGTATATCGCTCGACTGAAGGTTGCACTAACTAGGATAGACAAAGAGCTGTGGCTAGAGGACACTCTTCAGAACGACCTCGAGTCACTGATGACTCGGCTCAATGCCATCCCTGGTCGAGTGCAAGCATGGAAGAAATTAGCTGCCCGCCGCGGAGCCGATGTGGCATTATCACTTGTTCGTGTCCACTGCAAGGAAGCTAGGGAGGACAAGCTGAAGGCTCTTCAGGTGGCGAACAAGAAGAAGCTTCAGTTCGAAGATTTTATGGAGACCTTCATTGACGCAGCCACTCGGATCGCAGATGGCAATTATTTGGACACCTTCGTCGAGCCTGCGAGTCCCCCTGCCGAGTGAGAAAAGACTTTAAGATCCAAACTTTATTTGCCTCGGAATGCTGAGTGATCCTGTAACTGTTAAACTCGTTCAGGCCTGACGCCTGAGTACTTTTGCTTGCGTTTCTGAACTTGATGGATTTATCCAAATATTTGCTTTCCTGTTTCTCACATGCTTCGAGCAAATGATTTTTCACCTTAGGTGAAACTGGTTCACGGCTAACCTTCCGAGTGGGAGGGATGCTCTCCACTAGGAATAGTTTTTAACTTAGGCGAAACTGGTTCGCGGCTAAGCCCCCGAGTGGGAGGGATGCTCTCCACTCGGAGTAGTTTTTAACTTAGGCAATACTGGTTCGCGGCTAAGCACCCGAGTGGGAGGGATGCTCTCCACTCGAAGTAGTTTTCAACTTAGGCGGCGGTTGTGGCTAAGCCCAGTGGGAGGATGCTCTCCACTCAGTGGTTTTAACTTAGGCAAAACTGGTTGTGGCTAAGCCCGAGTGGGAGGATGCTCCCCACTCGGAGTAGTTTTTAACTTAGGTGGCCGGTTCGGCTAAGCCCACGAGTGGGAGGATGCTCTCCACTCGGAGTAGTTTTTTAACTTAGGCGAAACTGGATTGCGGCTAAGCCCCCGAGTGGGAGGGATGCTCTCCACTCAGAGTAGTTTTTTAACTTAGCCAAAATTGGTTCGCGACTAAGCCCCGAGTGGGAGGGATGCTCTCCAGTCGGAGTATTTTTATCTTAGGCGAAACTGGTTCGCGGCTAAGCTCCCGAGTGGGAGGGATGCTCTCCACTCGGAGTAGTTTTTCTTCCGAGTGGGAGGGATGCTCTCCACTCGGAATAGTTTTTAACTTAGGCGAAACTAGTTCACGGCTAAGCCCCTGAGTGAGGGATCCTCTCCACTCGGAGTAGTTTTTAACTTAGGCGAAACTGGTTCGTGGCCAAGCCCCCGAGTGGGAGGGATGTGATGGTGTCTTGGGCTAGGGAGTACTCACCACGTTGTCTCCCGATCAGTTGGATTGGGCCGAGGACCCCCGTGGCCGTTTACTCATGGGCCAGTTCGGACAGTCGATGCATACACGAGGAAGATTCCACAAGACTTGGTGATCAAGACAAGGACTCCTCTCCACCGACATATTCGACCGGGACTCTTGTTATCCTAGGCCTACGGTACATTATATAAGCCGAGGGGCGGGCTGGTCGATAAGGGATATGCTTTGGATCATTATGATATTATTCATCATACCCTTAGGTTTTAGACCACAACATATGATCTCGAGGTAGATCAACTCTTGTAATCTCTACATTCATCAAGATCAATCAAGCGAGGAAGTAGGTATTACCTCCATTAAGAGGCTTTGAACACAGGTAAACATCGCGTCCTTGTCTCCTATTACCCATCGATCCATGATCCACAGCTTGGGACCCCCTACCCAAGATCTGCCGGTTTTGACACCGACAATGGTGCTTTCATTGAGAATTCCGCTGTGAGATCAACGAAGGATCAATGGCTCGTCTGCAGATTAACTGCGACGTCGGCATCTTCGTCACTAGCTCGACTGGTCACCTTGGCTCGACCGAGGACTGCACTCCGCGTCAGATCGTCATGTTCGGACGATGACCTTCATCAACATCAACTCCAATCTCTCTCAAGATCATGGAGGAATCATTCATGGAGCCCGTGGGCTCAACGTAAACATTGCCCTTGAGCGTCCGTGCTGTTTTTCTGGACAACGAACTTGTATCTGCCGCCACCACCTCCTCGAATATCATTTTAACGATTTCTGGACAACAACCATGCAAAATTTTGTCGAGTTCCAATGGAGAAATCTCCGGCAATCTCACGATATCTGGGAATACATCAAATCTGGATGGGGAATACGGGACGAGCTTAGGGCGTGGTCTCCGGATCCCAGCTCGGAGGTCCTTTGGAAGATCCAACCATTCATATGCTTTGAGGAATTCCCATATCTACCACCCTCCAAATTTCAGCTCGATCCGCGGCTCAAACTCCGGGAACCTTCCGATGAGTGGACCAATTTTTACGATATGTTTCTGCTTGGCGAATACGGATCCGACCCGAATTCATGTTTCTTTATGAACGTGATATTGGACAACCTTTTTAAAGGAATTTTCTTCTAGGGTATTGTGCGTTGTTCTTAACACGTGCCCATAAAATTTTAAGCCTTCTCCGAGGTACTCTTCACCATCATGCTGGTGTCAAACCAGTCCGGTGACATTGCTCCACGTCTGCCGACCTGCGCTAGACACGTCGTCGCTTTGTTGAGCCGAGCTCAACTTATTCGGATCATCATCTCGGCGAGTCAAACAAGAGTTCGGCATCGCGAAGGATAAATCATCACCAACATCGCCGCCCCACGGATTACGCAGAGCGGGCACACCGGCATCGCCGCATGGTCACTTCATCGAGCCGGCATTGACCACGTCACGAGTTATGACCTGCATCAGCATGGCCGCACGGTTACTTCTTCAAGCCGATGTCCATCACGCTGACCTACTTCGACTCATCGGCTGACATGGAGGCTTCGACACCTCGGCTGGACCAGGGGCTCCGCTATTCCTTCATCAACATGCTCCGGTGACTTCGGCGTCACCAGCCGACCAGCTTCGACACATCGGCTGGCATGGTGGCTGCAACATCACCTTACCGACCTGCTCCGTCATCTCGACATTCAGGACATATTTCTTTAATTATTTACTTCACTTAAATTAATTAAGTAGAAGAATTTTTTAAAGCATAGTATTGTTATTATTTCTGGCTTTGCAGTATTTTATGTGTGCAGGCGATTGGTTCAGACCGGGCCGCGCTGTTACCTCGGCGTACCGACGAACCACAGCACCTCGGCTGGACCAGGGGCTTCGTCATCACTACAAACCCACACTGGGGACTTTGGTGTCGTACTGCGGGCCTGCTCCGTCGCCTCGGTCGGCCTGGGGGTTCCACCTCGCCACATTGGTCGTGCTATGTCGCCACTTCGGAGTGCCGAGCTCTTCTCTCCGCCACCTCGGGACCGGCTTGGGGCTGGGACCTCGTCCCGCCGTAAGCTCGGGCAGTGCATTGACACCGAGCACATTAACCAGCTAAGTCGCTTTCATACTCAAAGTTTTAAATTTTTAATTTGTGTTCGGTTCGACCGTGCTCACATACGTTGTTTGTTAAAAGAAACTCCCTTTGCCCATGTTAACTGGGGGGCTCTTAAAATTTATATGAGCTGTTCTATAATCATTGTTTTCTTCCTAGTTGTTGCAAAGTCTTTTTCTATAACTCCTTTTTCGACGCGAGTGTGTGGTCAATAGCCGGGGAGCCTGGTTTCTCTCTCAAAGCCGCTCGAGTTTAGTTCGCTAAACTGGCCTAACGAGCAGTACTCTGCCTTCGGGATAGGAGGTTGCAGCCGTAGCTTGACCCGCTTGAAGTGTTGAGATCGGATGTGTCATATTAATGCATGACAGAAGCACAAATATTTTAAGACCAATTTTCGGATTGGCACCAAATGACTTGATTTAGTTCGGACGTCAAGCTTTTACATCAGTTTTTTGGCTTTTCGAGCTTATGGCATTCTTAACCTATTTGTGTGTCTCCAGCATAAGTCTTGCAGTACAACGCCAGACACCTTTAAAGCTTCGGCAATATCAAAGAGGGGCCGCAGCTAGAGCCGAACCCACCAAAAGCCAAGGTATTCCATGGACTCCTCGGCAAAACATTCTCGGATACTGCTTTATATGCATCGGTTTCGAATTGTGTCTTCGTTCGATAAATGGGTTGCCCGGCTCCTCTGCTTGCCTCCTACGTTCTGCTTTGTTCGGCTAGGTGTGCAAAGGGAGAACCACTGCGATTGTGCTTCCAGCTCACATGGTTAAAGCGCCTCAGTGGAGAAAGCCAGCTATTTGTCACAATAAGCATAAACTGGTCGGCGATCCGATGGTGTGTTAAACTATAAGATCGATAGAGGTCACCACATGTTAAATGGCCGGGCCATTCATAACATTGGCGAAGTGTTTACGGTTTGACCCGGCTGTCCACGAACACTAGCGGGGCTAATGTAACCTCCCAACTTTAAGCTCCTATGACTAAGTTAAAGTTATAAAGCCCGCATATCGATTGCCTCGTTTCCGCTAACACAACCGCCGAGACGCAAGGCGTCGGCTAAGGGTTGTTTTGTTATTGCGGAAACACCTCGCGTAACATCTACAAAGGGGTGGAAGCCGGCGATGGGCCACTTTCAAGCGATAAGCAGTCGCTACTGAGTCAAAATAAACATATCATCGGTGTTTGTATTTAATATCGAGGGCTGCCTTAGTAATCATCGTTATAAAGCGATAAATATGCATCAATTTGACTTAAGATTTTGGCCAAGCTGGGTTGCCTGGCTCCTGTGCTTACCCCTACGTTCCCGATTGTTCGGCTAGGTGGTAAAGGGATCACCTCTGTGATTGTTACTACCGGGTCATCCGAGTTAGTACCTCAGATGGGTGAAGCCGAAAGCTAGCGATCTTAAAGGATATAATTGGTCGGTAACGACGGAAGTGAAAATTTAGGTTCGCTATAGACCACTGATACGTCTCCAATGTATCTATAATTTTTTATTGTTCCATGTTATTATATTATCCATCTTGTATGTTTTATATGCTATTTTAAATGATTTTTGGGACTAACATATTAACCTAAGCCCGGTGTGATTTCTGTTTTTCCTTGTTTTGAGTTTCTGAGAAAAAGGAATACCAAGCGGAGTCAATTGACGTGCCAATTTTGCTGATTTTTATGGACCAAAAAGAAGCCCCGGAGTAAAATAGTTGGGCGGAAAGAGTCCCGAGCCGTCCCACGAGGTGGAGGCGCGCCCTACCTGGGCTCGCCCCCCCTATCTCGTGGACGACTCAAAGACCCCCCCTGACGTGAGACCGACACCAAAAATTCCTATAAATACAAAACCCCCCAAAGAGAAACCTAGATCGGGAGTTCCACCGCCGCAAGCCTCTGTAGCCACCAAAAACCAATCGGGACCCTATTCTGGCACCCTACCAGAGGGGGGATCCCTCACCGGTGGCCATCTTCATCATCCCGGTGCTCTCCATGGCCCGAGGAGGAGTAGTTCACCCTCGGGGCTGAGGTATGTACCCGATAGCTATGTGTTTGATCTCTCTCTCGTGTTCTTGATTTGGCACGATCTTGATGTACCGCGAGCTTTGCTACTATAGTTGGATATTATGATGTTTCTGTTGGGGAACGCGGTAATTTCAAAATCTTCCTGCGCACACGCAAGATCATGGTGATGCATAGCAACGAGTGGGGAGAGTGTAGTCCACGTACCCTCGTAGAACGTAAGTGGGCGTTATGACAACACGATTGATGTAGTCAAATGCGTCTTCACGATCCGACCGATCCTAGTACCGAAATGCGGCACCTCCGCCAATCTGCACATGTTCGGCTCGGTGGCGTCCCACGAACTCTTGATCCAGAATTAAGTGTCGAGGAGAGTTTCATCGACGCGATGGTGTGATGACGATGATGATGAAGCTACCGGTCTGAGGGCTTCGCCTAAGCTTTTGCAGCGATATGACCGAGGTGGATTATGGTGGAGGGGGGCACACTTGCGGCTAAGAGATCAATGATCAACTTGTGTGTCTATGGAGTGCCCCCCGGCCACGTATATAAAGGATGGAGCGAGGAGGAGGCCGGCCCTCATAGGGGCCAGCGCCCAAAGTGTGAGTCCTACTAGGACTCCCTAGTCCTAGTAGGATTCCACCTCCCACATGGAATAGGAAAAGGGAAGGGAGAAGGAGAAGGAAGGAAGGGGCGGCCCCTTCCCTAGTCCAATTCGTACCCGATCCATGGGGAAGGCGTGGCCACCCTTGAGGCCTTTCTCTCCCTTTCCCATTATGGCCCATTAAGGCCCATCACAATTCCGTAACTCTCCGGTACTCCAAAAAATACCCGAATCACTCGGAACCTTTCCGATTTCCGAATATAGCCTTCCAATATATCGATCTTCACATCTCGACCATTTCGAGACTCCTCGTCATGTCCATGACCTCATCCGGGACTCCGAACAATCTTCGGTCATCAAATCACATAACTCTTTAATACAAATCGTCATCGAACGTTAAGCGTGCGGACCCTACAGGTTCGAGAACTATGTAGACATGACCGAGACACATCTCGAGTCAATAACCAATAGCGGAAACTGGATGCTCATATTGGCTCCTACATATTCTACGAAGATCTTTATCGGTCGAAACCGCGCATAACAACATCGTTGTTCCCTTTGTCATCGATATGTTACTTCCCCGAGATTCGATCGTCGGTATCATCATACCTAGTTCAATCTTGTTATCGGCAAGTCTCTTTACTCGTTCTGTAATACATCATCCCGCAACTAACTCATTAGTCACATTGCTTGCAAGGCTTATAGTGATTTGCATTACCGAGAGGGCCCAAAGACACCTCTTTGACAATCGGAGTGACAAATCCTAATCTCGATCTATGCCGACTCAACAAGTACCATCGGAGACACCTGTAGAGCACCTTTATAATCACCCAGTTACGTTGTGACATTTGGTAGCACACAAAGTGTTCCTCCGGTATTCGGGAGTTGCATAATCTCATAGTCATATGAACATGTATAAGTCATGAAGAAAGCAATAGCAACATACTAAATGATCAAGTGCTAAGCTAACGGAATGGGTCAAGTCAATCACATCATTCTCTAATGATGTGATCCCGTTAATCAAATGACAACTCATGTCTATGGCTAGGAAACTTAACCATCTTTGATTCAACGGGCTAGTCAAGTAGAGGCATTCTAGTGACACTCTGTTTGTCTATGTATTCACACATGTACTAAGTTTCCGGTTAATACAATTCTAGCATGAATAATAAACATTTATCATGATATAAGGAAATATAAATAACAACTTTATGATTGCCTCTAGGGCATATTTCCTTGGATCTCCCACTTGCACTAGAGTCAATAATCTAGTTCACATCGCCATGTGATTTAACATCAATAGTTCACATCTTTATGTGATTAACACCCATAGTTCACATAGCCATGTTGACCAACACTCAAAAGGTTTACAAGAGTCAATAATCTAGTTCACATCGCTATGTGGTTAACACCCAAGAGTAATAAGGTATGATCATGTTTTGCCTGTGAGAGAAATTTTTAGTCTACGGGTCTGCAATATTCAGATCCGTGTGTATTTTGCAAATTTCTATGTCTACAATACTCCTTTCAAAGTGTATATTCCAACTCTGAGATGCTTGCACCAGTCCATAGATGGATCGTTGGAGCTTGCACATTTTGGTAGCATCTTTTAGGATTGACAAAACCTTCTGGTTGCATCATATACAACTCTTCTTTAATAAGTCCATTAAGGAATGCAGTTTTGTTATCCATTTGCCAGATTTCATAAAATGCGGCAATTGCTAACATGATTCGGACAGACTTTTAAGCATCGATACAAGTGAGAAAATCTCATTGTAGTCAGCACTTTGAACTTGTTGAAAACATTTTAACGACAATTCGAGCTTTATAGATAGTAACACTATTATCAGCGTCCGTCTTCCTCTTGAAGATCCATTTTATTCTCTATGGCTTGCCGATCATCGGGCAAGTCAACCAAAGTCTACACTTTGTTCTCATACATGGATCACATCTTAGATTTCATGGCCTCAAGCCATTTCGTGGAATCTGGGCTCATCATCGCTTCCTCATAGTTAAATGAGGTTCGTCATGGTCAAGTAACATCACCTCGAGAACAGGATTACCGTACCACTCACAGTGCGAATCTTACTCTGGTTGACCTACGAGGTTCGGTAGTAACTTGATCTAAAGTTACATGATCATCATCATTAGCTTCCACTCTAATTGGTGTAGGAGTCACGAGGAACAGATTTACGTGATGAACTACTTTCCAATAAGGGAGCAGTCTGATTACCTCATCAAGTTCTACTTTCCTCCCACTCACTTCTTTAGAGAGAAACTCCTTCTCTAGAAAGGATCCATTCTTAGCAACGAATATCTTGCCTTCGGATCTGTGATAGAAGGTGTACCAATAGTCTCCTTTGGGTATCCTATGAAGACACATTTCTCCGATTTGGGTTCGAGCTTATCAGGTTGAAACCTTTTCACATAAGCATCACCACCCCAAACTTTAAGAAACGACAGCTTAGGTTTCTTGCCAAACCACAGTTCATATGGTGTCATCTCAACGGATTTAGATGGTGCCCTATTTAACATGAATGCAGCTGTCTCAAATGCATAACAAATGATAGTGGTAAATCGGTAAGAGACATCATAGATTGCACCATATCTAATAAAATGCAGTTCTGATGTTCGGACACACCACTACATGTGGTGTTCGAATTGGCGTGAGTTGCGAAACTATTCCACATTGTTACAAATGAAGGCCAAACTTGTAACTCAAATATTCACCTCCACGATCAGATCGTAGAAACTTTATTTTCTTGTTACAATGATTTTCCACTTCACTCTGAAATTCTTTGAACTTTTCAAATGTTTCAGACTTATGTTTCATCAAGTAGATATACTCATATCTATTCAAATCATCTGTGAAGGTCAGAAAATAACGATACCTGCCGCGAGCCTTAACACTCAACAGACCGCATACATCGGTATGTATTATTTCCAATAAGTCGATGGCTTCGCTCCATTGTTACGGAGAAGCGGAGTTTTAGTCATCTTGCCCATGAGGCATGGTTACTAAGTATCAAGCGATTCATAATCAAGTGATTCCAAAAGCCCATCAGCATGGAGTTTCTTCATGCGCTTTACACCAATATGACCTAAACGGCAGTGCCACAAATAAGTTGCACTGTCATTATTAACTTTGCATCTTTTGGCTTCAATATTATGAATATGTGTATCACTACGATCGAGATCCAACAAACTATTTTCATTGGGTGTATGACCATCAAAGTTTTTATTCATGTAAATAGAACAACAATTATTCTCTGACTTTAAATGAATAAACGTATTGCAATAAACATGATCAAATCATATTCATGCTCAACGCAAACACCAAATAACATTTATTTAGGTTCAACACTAATCCCGAAAGTATATGGAGTGTGCGATGATGATCATATCAATCTTGGAACCACTTCCAACACACACCATCACTTCACCCTTAACTAGTCTCTGTTCATTCTACAACTCCCGTTTTGAGTTACTACTCTTAGCAACTGAACCAGTATCAAATGCCGAGAGGTTGCTATAAACACTAGTAAAGTACACATAAATAACATGTATATCAAATATACCTTTGTTCACTTTGCCATCCTTCTTATCCGCCAAGTATCTAGGGCAGTTCCACATCCAGTGACCATTTCCATTGCAGTAGAAGCACTCAGTCTCAGGCTTAGGTCCAGACTTGGGCTTCTTCACTTGAGAAGCAACTTGCTTGCCGTTCTTCTTGAAGTTCCCCTTCTATCCCTTTGCCCCCTTTGTTTGAAACTAGTGGTCTTGTAAACCATCAATACTTGTTGCTCTTTCTTGATTTCTACCTTCGTCGATTTCAGCATTGCGAAGAGCTCGGGAATTACTTTCGTCATCCCTTGCATATTATAGTTCATCACGAAGTTCTAGTAGCTTGGTGATAGTGACTAGAGAACACTATCAACAACTATCTTATCTGGAAGATTAACTCCCACTTGATTCAAGCGATTGTAGTACCCAGACAATCTGAGCACATGCTCACTGGTTGAGCTATTCTCCTCCATCTTGTAGGCAAAGTACTGTCAGAGTTCTCATACCTCTCGACACGGGCATGAGTCTGAAATACTAATTTCAACTCTTGGAACATCTTATATGCTCCATGACGTTCAAAACGTTTTTGAAGTCCTGGTTCTAAGCCGTAAAGCATGGTGCACTAAACTATCAAGTAGTCATCATACGGAGCTTTGCCAAACATTCATAACGTCTACATCTGCTCCTGGAATAGGTCCGTCACCTAGCGGTGCATCAAGGACATAATTCTTCTGTGCAGCAATGAGGAAAAACCTCATAGTACAGACCAAGTCCGCATCATTGCTACTATCATCTTTCAACTTATATTTCTCTAGGAACATAAAATAAACGGGCAGCTACATCGCGAGCTATTGATCTACAACATAGATAAGCTAATACTACCAAGACTAAGTTCATGATAAATTAAAGTTCAATTAATCAAATTACTTAAGAACTCCCACTTAGATAGACATCCCTCTAATCATCTAAGTGATCATGTGATCCATATCAACTAAACCATGTCCGATCATCACGTGAGATGGAGTAGTTTTCAATGGTGAACATCACTATGTTGATCATATCTACTATATGATTCACGCTCGACCTTCGGTCTTAGTGTTCCGAGGCCATATCTGCATATGCTAGGCTCGTCAAGTTTAACTTAGAGTATTCTGCGTGTGCAAAACTGGCTTGCACCCGTTGTATGTGAACGTAGAGCTTATCACACCCGATCATCACGCGTGGTGTCTCTAAAGCACGACAATGAACTACAGCAGTGCATACTCGGGGAGAACACTTGTACCTTAAAATTTAGTGAGAGATCGTCTTATAATGCTACCGCCATTACTAAGCAAAATAAGATGCATAAAGGATAAACATCACATGCAATCAATACAAGTGATATGATATGGCCATCATCATCTTGTGCCTTTGATCTCCATCTCCAAAGCACCGTCATGATCACCATCGCGCGACACCTTGATCTCCATCGAAGCATCGTTGTCATCTCGCCAACTATTGCTTCTACGACTATTGCTACCGCTTAGTGATAAAGTAAAGCAATTACATGGCAATTGCATTTCATACAATAAAGCGACAACCATATGGCTCCTACCAGTTGCCGATAACTCTGTTACAAAACATGATCATCTCATACAATAAAATTTAGCAACATGTCTTGACCATATCACATCACAACATGCCCTGCAAAAACAAGTTAGATGTCCTCTACTTTGTTGTTGCAAGTTTTACGTGGCTACTACGTAATGAGCAAGAACCGTTCTTACCTACGCATCAAAACCACAACGATTTTTCGTCAAGTATGTGCTATTTTAACCTTCAACAAGGACCGGGTATAGCCACACTTGATTCAACTAAAGTTGGAGAAACTGACACCCGCCAGCCACCTATGTGCGAAGCACGTCAGTAGAACCAGTCTCACGTAAGCGTACACGTAATGTCGGTCCGGGCCGCTTCATCCAACAATACCAACGAATCAAAGTATGACATCTTTGGTAAGCGATATGACTATTATCGCCCACAACTCACTTGTGTTCTACTCGTGCATATAACATCTACGCATAAACTGGCTCGAGATGCCCCTTTGTTGGGGAAACCTTGATAATTTCAAAAATTCCCTACGGACATGCAAGATCATGGTGATGCGTAGCAACGAGAGGGGAGAGTGTAGTCCACGTACCCTCGTAGACCGTAAGCGGAAGCGTTATGACAACGCAGTTGATGCAGTCGTACGTCTTCACGATACGACCGATCCTAGTACCGAAAGTACGGCACCTCCGTGATCTGCACACGTCCGGCTCGGTGACGTCCCACGAACTCTTGATCCAGCTAAGTGTCGAGGGAGAGTTTCGTCAGCACGACGGCGTGATGACGGTGATGATGAAGCTACCGGTGCAGGGCTTCGCCTAAGCACTGCAACGATATGACCGAGGGGGCACCGCACACGGCTAAGAGATCAATGATCAACTTGTGTGCCTATGGGGTGCCCCCTGGCCACGTATATAAAGGATTGAGGGAGGAGGAGGCCGGCCTTCATAGGGCACGCCCAAAGTGTGGAGTCCTACTAGGACTCCCTAGTCCTAGTAGGATTCCACCTCCCACATGGAATAGGAAAAGGGGAAGGGAGAAGGAGCAGGAAGGAAGGGGGCGACCCCCTTCCCTAGTCCAATTCGGACCAGTCCATGGGGAAGGGGTGCGGCCACCCTTGAGGCCTTTCTCTCCTTTCCCGTATGGCCCATTAAGGCCCAATACGAATTGCCGTAACTCTCCGGTACTCTGAAAAATACCCGAATCACTCGGAACCTTTCCAATGTCTGAATATAGCCTTCCAATATGTCGATCTTTACGTCTCGACCATTTTGAGACTCCTCATAATGTACATGATCTCATCCGGGACTCCGAACAATCTTCGGTCATCAAATAACATAACTCTTTAATACAAATCATCATCGAACGTTAAGCGTGCGGACCCTACGGGTTCGAGAACTATGTAGACATGACCGAGACACATCTCGAGTCACTAATCAATAGCGGAACCTGGATGCTCATATTGGCTCCTACATATTCTACGAAGATCTTTATCGGTCAAACCACATAACAACATACGTTGTTCCCTTTGTCATCGGTATGTTACTTGCGCGAGATTCGATCGTCGGTATCATTATACCTAGTTCAATCTTGTTACCGGCAAGTCTCTTTACTTGTTCCGTAATACATCATCCTGCAACTAACTCATTAGTCACATTGCTTGCAAGGCTTATAGTGATGTGCATTACCGAGAGGGCCCAGAGATACCTCTTCGACAATCGGAGTGACAAATCCTAATCTCGATCTATGCCAACTCAACAAGTACCATCGGAGACACCTGTAGAGCACCTTTATAATCACCCAGTTATATTGTGTCGTTTGGTAGCACACGAAGTGTTCCTCCGGTATTCGGGAGTTGCATAATCTCATAGTCATAGGAACATGTATAAGTCATGAAGAAAGCAATAGCAACATACTAAACGATCAAGTGCTAAGCTAACGGAATGGGTCAAGTCAATCACTTCATTCTCTAATGATGTGATCACTGATAATCAAATGACAACTCATGTCTATGGCTAGGAAACTTAACCATCTTTGATGCAACGAGCTAGTCAAGTAGAGGCATACTAGTGACACTCTGTTTGTCTATGTATTCACACATGTACTAAGTTTCCGGTTAATACAATTCTAGCAAGAATAATAAACATTTATCATGATATAAGGAAATATAGATAACAACTTTATTATTGCCTCTAGGGCATATTTCCTCCAGTTTCTCCCCCTCTACTCTCTTGTAATGGATTGAGTTTTCCCTTTGAAGTTATCTTATCGGATTGAGTCTTTAAGGATTTGAGAACACTTGATGTATGTCTTGCATGTGCTTATCTATGGTGACAATGGGATATTCACATGATCTACTTGATGTATGTTTTGGTGATCAATTTATGGGTTCAAGTGACCTTGTGAACTTATGCATAGGGGTTGTACAGGTTTTCGTCTTGACTCTCCGGTAGAAACTTTGGGGCACTCTTTGAAGTTCTTTGTGTTGGTCGAATAGATGAACCTGAGATTGTGTGATGCATATCGTATAATCATACCCATGGATACTTGAGGTGACATTGGAGTATCTAGGTGACGTTAGGGTTTTGGTTGATTTGTGTCTTAAGGTGTTATTCTAGTATGAACTCTAGGATAGATCGAACGGAAACAATAGCTTCGTGTTATTTTACAACGGACTCTTGAATAGATCGTCGAGAAAGGATAACTTTGAGGTGGTTTCGTGCCCTACAATAATCTCTTCGTTTGTTCTTCGCTATTAGTGACTTTGGAGTGACTCTTTGTTGCATGTTGAGGGATTGTTATATGATCTAATTATGTTATTATTGTTGAGAGAACTTGCACTAGTGAAAGTATATACCAAGGCCTTGTTTCGAAGCATTGCAATACCGTCTGTGCTCACTTTTATCATTAGTTACCTTGCTGTTTTTATATTTTCATATTACAAAAACCAATATCTACCATCCATATTGCACTTGTATCACCATCTCTTCGCCGAACTAGCGCACCTATACAATTTACCATTGTATTGGGTGTGTTGGGGACACAAGAGACTCTTTGTTATTTGGTTGCGGGGTTGTTTGAGAGAGACCATCTTCATCCTACGCCTCCCATGGATTGATAAACCTTAGGTCATCCACTTGAGGGAAATTTGCTACTGTCCTACAAACCTGTGTACTTGGAGGCCCAACAACGTCTACAAGCAGAAGGTTGTGTAGTAGACATCAACCACATAGTTCGGGAACTTTCCACTAACTAAATCCTCAATATTTTCCTCCCACATTGATCGGAGGTGAGGTTTCATGATCATGATCAGCATGACAACCCAAAGAAAGGAACCAATAGCGGGACTATTTTCTTTGGAAGACGTTTTTTACATTTAATAGCAATATAGCATATCTCTCTGCATGCCTTTGTTTAAGAAACCATATGGCTGGATTGCCTTGTTTTGTAAAACTTTGCCCTTGTAAAGGCTTTATAAAGTCGGACAAACACTCCCCAGCTACTGGCCGAGGAGGTTGAAGCCGATGGTCGGTCAACAAAGGTTTGTACAATGCGGATCCGAGTATTAATGATGTAAAATACTTGGGATACATAGAATCATTACACATAAAAATTGCGAGTAAAATCCATTTCATCGCAACCCATCTTTTAAACCCCTTGGGGCCTACCTTGGCGAGCTTCAGTTTGACCAGCTCTAAGCTCCTTTAAGAGATCTTATTCTCTTTTTGAGAAGTTTGTGTTAAACACAACAAATTTTCCTGTCAAACGGATATCGATCCTTAATTCGGCCACCCATGCCCACATTAAGGCTTGGGAGTACTGGGCTTCGCGCTCATTTATTTATAAATATTAAAGGGGCACATTGATCCCCTGATCTGGTTTTGCCACCCGACCAGTGGCTCGGGGGCTACTACATTGCCTATTCAATGCAGAAATTTTAAAGTGTTGAGTGTTCGGCATGACCGAATTGTGGATAAGCGCGTCTTCGGACAACAATAAGTACCATCTGCGACTTATCCGACATCAAGCTAATATATGACGGTGACTTCTCATGACCCTCTCTCAGAGGCCCGTCCGCCGACCACTATTACCTCTAATATATTACAATGTGTTTCTATTCCTACGTATGCTACCGAGCTAGGAGTTGATCCTCAGGCCGATTTGGTGAATCGGCTGAGTCTCGAAACTACTAGGATCAGCGGTTTCATGTTTTCCTTCAGGTGCATCTCAGGTTTTAGACCGACACACACCTTGAGGGCTACTAGTTATACATATTGAAAACAAATAAATTTACACGCATCGGGAATAAAATCCGCAAACAATCAGCCCATGACCGAGGTGCTGAACCACCTTGAAAGAATTTTGGGATATAGCTCGGATGCAAGTAGTTGGCTCCATAGAGGGCATTTCCGGCATTAATCTCGGCTGAACTCCTTCAACTTTTTTGAACCAAGGTGATCTATGACACCTCGGATATAGTCCGTTGGGCTCGGATCTGATCCAGTATGGCTGGAGCTCGGATCTGATCGGCATTGGAGCTCGGCTGTAACAAGACTCTTCAGATACAGTCCGGCATTGGAGCTCGGATACATTCCGGCGTTAGAGCTTGGAAGCGGTCCGGTGGTGCTTCTCGGATGCAAAAAGATACCTTGAATGCAGTCCGACATTGGAGCTCGGAGGCAAGAGGACACTGCCGCACGACAAACACTTCAAACCCTAGGTGTGGCATAAAAATAACAAGGCATTGATAAAAGTCGAAGACTTAAAGGGCTCCTCGGATACCCGATGCTTGAGATCTTCATATTTAGCTCGATAATCCTCAAGATAGAAGATGGGAAGATTTGTTGAACCAGTTTTCAAGACCGACGACCGAAGACGAAGAACAGTTCGAAAGAACCGAGGAGCGTCCCCAACGAAGACCGGTTCGAGACTCTTGGCGGTGTCCTGGACTAGGGGTTACTCACCACGTCGTCCCGATCAGTTGGATTGGGCCGAGGACCCCCATGGTCGTTTACTCATGGGGCAGTTCGGACAGTCGATGCATACACGAGGAAGATTCCACAAGACTTGATGATCAAGGCAAGGACTCCTCTCCACCGACGTATTCAACTAGGACTCTTGTTATCCTAGGCCTCTGGTACATTATATAAGCCGAGGCCGGGCTAGTCGATAGGGATATGCTAGATCATTATGATATTATTCATCATACCCTTAGGTTTTAGACCACAACATATGATCTCGAGGTAGATCAAATCTTGTAATCTCTATATTCATCAAGATCAATCAAGCAGGAAGTAGGGTATTACCTCCATTAAGAGGGCCCGAACCTGGGTAAACATCGTGTCCCTTGTCTCCTGTTATCCATCGATCCATGATCCACAGCTCGGGACCCCCTACCCGAGATCTGCCAGTTTTGACACCGACAGGATGCTCTCCACTGGGAGTAGTTTTGTTTTTTAACTTAGGCAAAAATGGGTTCTGCAGCTAAGTCACCCACTGGGAGATTTGAATACATGCTTATGCGAGAATCAATCATTAGGAGACTGCAGGAGTCATGTCTTGATAAAAATCTAAAAAGTATTCTTATTACATCCTGACAATCTAACTGTCAAGTATAAAAACGACAAAGAATATCGGAGCGCGGCTCGTCTTTCTTTTGCTTCAGGTTGTAAAGATGGTAAGCCCCATTGTGAAGCACCTTGGTGATGATGAAAGGTCCCCATGCAGGGCGAGCTTATCATGTCGTTGTTAGTCCACCGAAGTACTAGGTCTCCTTCCTGAAATGCTCGACCCTTGACATTCCTTGCATGGAATTGACGAAGATCTTGTTGATAAACAGTCGACCGAATCAAGGCCATCTCTCGCTCTTCCTCCAAAAGGTAAACAGCGTCTTGGCATGCTTGCTTGGCCTCAGCCCCTGAATAAAGCTCTACTCGGGGTGCATTGTGGAAGAGATCACTCGGCAACACGGCTTCGGCTCCATGCACCAAGAAGAAAGGGGTTCGGTCAGTGGACCCGTTAGGAGTTGTCCTCAACCCCCATAGAACAGACGACAGGTCAGTCACCCAAGCCCCAGCTGCATGTTCAAGGTCGCGCATGAGTCGTGGCTTCAACCCTCGGAGGATCAGACAATTTGCTCTTTCAGCTTGACCATTCGACTGCGGGTGCGCAACAGATGTGTAATCTACCCGAGTGTCTTGGGAAGCACAGAATGCTCTAAATTCTTCTGAATCAAAGTTTGAGCCGTTGTATGTGATAATGTTGTGTGGAACTCCATATCAGAATATCAGCTCCTTTATGTCGGTGTACAAATGTAGGGGCTCTCCTTTTGACCCCTTTACTTGTGCACGGGCAGTCAGAGCCACGCGTCGCGGCCACACCTAGCTAGCAGGGCAGAAGAGGGAAGCCGGAGAGAAGCCGAAGCGCAAGGCAACCGAGGCAACGCTAAGACCAGAAACACGGGAGAGCAAAAGGGCAAGGTGGAGTCCCCCGGCAAGACCCTTGCCGGGGCGGCCTCCACGGCCCGACAGAGCCTTGCGGGGCAACTTGCCCGATGCCGTGAGTAGGCCACCCTTGAGCTGTGGGTTCCAGCACCAGCCAACCAACTACATTGGAACCGAGGGCTCGGGAGGCGCCTGCAATGGTGGCATGCGATCTTCCTCAAGATCACAAACACACAAGATCAGTTGAGGACGGAAGGCAGCGACCCTCGGTGGGATCCTAGCCGAGGATCTGCAAGGCCCCGGCAAGCGCCTTTGCCGGGGCAGCCTAGCATACGCCAGTGAGACCCTTGTCGGGCCCCGGCAAGACCCTTGCCGAGGGCATCGGCACGAGCCCTTGCACAGCCCGCACCAGCCAGACTCCACCGCCCGTCCCCAAACAACCTGCTAGCTCAACCAGTGGGCGGGCACCTGCGTGGCGGCAGGCGGCCTCCACACCAACCCAGCAAGCACCTGCGTGGTGGCATCTGGAGACAACCGTGAAGGCTCCACCACCAGCGCCACCTCAGCACACCGCTTCGCTTACATGGCACCGCACGCATCATCGGGCGGCGTGTCGGGCGAAGGCGGGCGGCGGCGACAGACGGGGCGGGCCTCGTTCCCGTCCCCGATAAAGCTAATGGACACCTAAGTAGCGCATTTAATGTGCTTTGTCCCGTAACGCCGGGCGATAAGCTCGCGCGCTGTACACCTTTCCACCTTCTGTGTGCCACTGTGGTGACCCCTTTGCCTATAAAAGGAGGCCCGAGACGACCAGGGGAGGGATTCGGCTTTTTTGGGCAAGTTACACCATGTAGCTAGCTCAAGAACACAAGAACACTCAATACATCCACCAAAGCAGGACTAGGGTATTACGCATCCTTGCGGCCCGAACCTGGGTAAACGATCCATGTGCTTCCTGTTAGACCTGCTCTTCTCACAACCCCGCGCCCGCCAACCGTAGAAGGGATTCCAGTGATCCCATAGGTGTCGTTTCCACCAACATCTTTGGCGCGCCAGGTAGGGGGCGCAGTTGTGAGAATCTGGTTTAGCAACCAGCTTAGCAGTTCCTCGTGGCCATGGTTTCTAAGGAAGAAGACGGCCAAGAGAAACGGCGTCGCTTACCTGTGCGAAGAAGGCGCCCGGCAATGACGGCAGAAAGCTAAGTCATGCCGAATTTTAAACATTCCTTCTTTTATAAGGTTATTCCCCTCGGAGATCTCGTCCTTTGTATGGAAAACCTGCATGCAGTGGGGCCATTCCGCTATTGGCAACGCCCTTACTCTGTTTCGAGTCCGCTCAACAGCTTAAGCGGCCGCGTCGAAAGCAACCGCGGTAGCCTTCCGCCAATTGTAGCGCTCTCGATTCTGACTCGAGTCAAGCTCGACAGTTCGACCGGCCGCATTGAGAGTGGTAAGGTGGTTCGCCTGGCTGCAAGCACACCCGGCAGGCCATTGGGGATCCGTCCCCGAGGCGCCGCCTGGGTTTACGCACCGGCAAGCCTACCCGATTAACGTAGGGTGAACATACAAAGGAGAAATTGAACAGGAAAATAACATGCGCTGATTCAAAAGAAATCTTATGAGTTATATTACATCACTTGTTGCGCAGTTCTAACTAAAGATAAAAATTGTCTTGGTTGTGAACCTGCAGCAATGAAAAGAAGCGAGTGCCTAGTCCGGTGGCCCTCTACCCTCTGGATTCTATCGATGCCACGATGATGGGCTCGTCGCTCCTTAATGCGCGAGGTCCACACCTCCAACAAGCTCTCCAGTAGCGACATCGAAGTCGAGGTTGGGATTCGGTATGCCACCTTGGTGAGAACCTTGGTCATGGCACCCGGCAAAGCCTCCGGGCCTCATTAGCCGAGAAAGTCGCATACAGTGGAGCGGAAATGCTCCAGGGCTCCAAGAACACCCTCGAAGAATAGGGTCAGCCTGGCGTTGGAGGTCGTGCTGCGGTCCTGGGCGCACCTCACATTTGGCATACCCATGGTGGCCAGCTGCATGGTGATCCTGCCGGTGACGTCCTCGAGGCGGCTGATCCAGCCATTCTCGCTCTCCACAAAGTCCTTGTGGTTGGCGGCTTCGTTCTTCTGCTGTAGCTTCTCGGCCTCCAGATCCTTGACCAGGGTTTCCTCCCGAGCCTTGGCCTCTAAGAGCGTCTCCTCAAGGCCCTCCAGCTTCAGCTTCAGGTCGTTGATGGAGTCCTTGGACTTGGAGAGCTGCTCAGCCTTGCCGAGGAATGCACCCTATGCCTCTGCCAGGGCACCGTTGAGCGTGTCCTTCTCCTTGGCCAGCTTCTGGGTAGGGTCCTTCAGCCCGTCCCGCTCCACCTCTAGCTCCTTCACCTTGTCAGTGTGAGCCAGAGCCTGGGCATCGAGTGCCTCCTTGTGCCTCTGCTCCAGCTCTTGGGTCTGCTGCACGACAAGCTTCTCCACCTCCTCATCCATGATGCGGAGCGTTGCGGCAAGCTTCTCCTCACACGCGGCAAGATCCTCCTCCTGGGAGTTCAGCACGGCCTCGTGCTGGGTTCGAGCGGCCTCGGCTGCGGCGGCCAAGTTCTCCGCCGTCTCCTGGGCCTTCTTGATGTCCACCCGCTTCGTGGTGAGCTCCACGTCGTGCTTGGCCAGCTCACCCTGGGTGACCTTCAGCTCCTCGCAAGCTTGGCGGAACCAAGTCTGCGTCTCGGCAACGCGCACCTTGAGGTCCGCCTCCGCCTTGTCCACCGCTGCCATCCTAGACTTGGCCTTGTCCAAGCGGGCGCGGTGGAGCGCCTGGAGCTTCCGAAAATTGGCGCCCATGGCCTGGAGAAGCCGCTCCGCCTGAGAACCGTCGCCACCGGTGCTCGGTTCATCAACAACCTCGATCCCGACGGCGGCAAGCTCCTCTTCGTCGAACACCTCTCCCTCGATGGGCGCCCTGGAGCTCGACGACCCTGGGAGGTGGACGAAAAGGTCGTCGGTCACCCTCAGATACCTGCCGGAGCCAGAGGCAGCGGAGGAGGAAGGCTGGTCATCAACCACCTCCTCCTCGGCAGCGGCCTTGCCGGCCTCCCCGGCAGGCCCCTTGCCGGCCTCCTCGGCAGCAGCCTTGCCGGACTCCCCGGCAGGCCCCTTGGCGGCATCCTCAGCAGTGCCCTTGGCGGTTTCCTCAGCGGTGATCTTCTCGGCCTCCGCCTCGGCGGCCTTGGCGACATCCTCGATGACGGTGTCTATGTCCTCCTGGTCCGCCGACGGGGGATCTGGATACCAAGGAGGGGGATGAGGCGAAGCCAAGACCAAGATTCGGAAAGAACGGAAAAAGAATAGGGACGGAAGGTGAGCAGCTTACCCGTGCCAGGCTGGGAAGCAGAGGTCCCCTCCCCGCCAACATTTGGCGCTGAGGCGAAGCCACCAGTGCCAAGGTTCCTCCTCCTCCGTGTGCATGGGCTCGGTGCTTGGCGACCTTGCCATGGACGCCCCTCGGGGCGGCGTGGTTGATGGGGGCGGCGTGTTGGGGGTAGCCCTCTATGGCTCCTGCTGCTGCTGTCCTCCTCCTGCAACCACGGTAAGGTCGGCACCAAGAGATCGTGCCCCCAACACACGTCGATGAGGGGTGAGTGGTGAACTTACGCTGGGGGCTGTGCCGGGGGCTGCTATCCGGGCTGCTCAACACCACCAGCGGTGTACCGGAAATCCCTGCCGGGGGCTGGCCGCTCGCCGAAGCCCTGGCCCTCTTCACCCTCTGGGCCAGTGTCTCCGCATCCCTGCAAAGATGAAGACGAATCAAGGTAAGTGGCATGATCCGAGGAGACGGAGGTGACAGAAAGAGACAAGGTACTTACTCGTCCTCCACCTCCTCCTCTGCTGCTTTCCTCTTCCTCCTTGCGCTGAGGGACACAAAGTCAAAGGTGACCTCCGCGTCGATGTCTGCCAGAGGAGGGTAGGAGGGCGGAGTCTGGGTGCGCTTGGATGAAGAGGAGGCAGGTGCTTTCTCCTTCGCCACCGCGGCCTTCACCGATTTCTTAGCAGCCCTGCCATTCTTCCCACCTCTCCTTCTAGGCACCCTCCGGGTACGTCCCTTGGGACCTTGGGATCCAGTGGCCTTGGCGAAAGCAGCGCCTCCCTTACGGATGCGGGGTAAAAATAATGGCGAAAGAGCGCCGTGTTGGGAAGAACTCCGGCGAAGCCCTCACAGAGGTGGGCGAACAGAGCCATCCATGCCACAGCGTTTGGAGTAAAATCCAGAAGGTGGAAGCCAAATGTGTGCATGATATTGTTGAAGAAATCGGAGAAAGGGGGCAAAGGCCACAAGAAAAGTAATCGACGAAGAACGGGTACCGATTCGGGGCGGCCTCGGCGTAATTGGCGAAGATGACACGCGTGGCTGGATGCCCCTCGTCTCCCCGATCTTGCACCCCATAGGGGCTTGAAGCGATCCGCGAGCTCGAACACGTCGACCGTCGAGGGGAAGTAGGCGAGCTACGTCCGCCGCGCTGCCAACTTGCTCTCCGGCGGCTCGCTCGTCCCGGTGTCCTTGGCCACTCCCTTACCTCTACTGGTCTTGGGTGCCCTGGTGGCTAAGGGAGCGAACGAAGACAGCGAAAACACTGGCGGCGAGCAAAGGCGTAAAGCTTGGGAAGGAAGGAGAAGGGGCGGTGGTTCGAGATTGAAGAAGATGCAGGGGTAAATGAGCAGCGCGCCCGCAGTTATTCCTTTTTACGGGGAAGGCGCGGGCCGCCTCTTTTCCCATTAAGTACGATGTGACGCATGCGTGCGGGAACTGCCCCACGCATGACCCCCACGTCACGCGTTCAATGCGGGTCGTGGGGCAGCGCAGCGGACGAAACAGTTACTGCGGTAAAATCCACCCCACCTGCCCGCGCACGGTTCTGGGCCTGGCCCAACAACACGTCGCGCTTATGTATGGCCCAGGCCCGGGGGCTCCTGTCGGTGTACAAAAGTAGGGGCTATCCTTTTCACCCCTTTACTTGTGCACGGGCAGTCAGAGCCACGCGCCGCGGCCACACCTAGCAGGGCAGAAGAGTGAAGCCGGAGAGAAGCCGAAGTGCAAGGCAACCGAGGCAACGCTAAGACCAGAAACACAGGAGAGAAAAAGGGCGAGGTGGACTCCCCCAGCAAGACCCTTGCCGGGGCGGCCTCCGTGGCCCCAGCAAGAGCCTTGCCGGGGCAACTTGCCCGATGCCAGCAGAGCATGCCACCCTTGAGCCCGTGGGTTCCAACACCAGCCAACCAACTACATTGGAACCAGGGCTCGGGAGGCGCCTCTGTGGTGGCATGCAGATCTTCCTCAAGATCACGAACACACAAGATCAGATGAGGACCAGAAGACGACGACCCTCGGCGGGATCCTTGCCGGGGACGATTGCAACGCCACGGCGAGACCCTTCCCGGCCCCCGGCAAGACCCTTGTCGAGGGCATCGTGAACCCTTGCCGAACCGCACTACCAAGACTCCACCGCCCGTCCCGATACGTCCATTTTGCATCATGCTTTTATGTCAATATTTATTGCATTATGGGCTGTTATTTCACGTTATTTCACAATACTTATGGCTATTCTCTCTTATTTTACAAGGTTTACATGAAGAGGGAGAATGCGGCTGGAGATGCAGAATTTGGAAAAGGAGCAAATATTGAAGAACTATTCTGCGCAACTCCAAAAGTCCTGAAACTCCACGGAATACCTTAAAGTAAATAAAGAAAAATCGTCGCCAAAGATGAAGACCGGGGCCCACACCCGGCTCACGAGGGTGGGGCGCCCTCCCACAGCGCGCCCCCTACCTCGTGGGCCCCCTGGTGGCTCTCCGGCGTCCATCTTCTCCCATATGAAGTCTTTCGATGAGAAAAAAATAGAAGAGAACCTTTCGGGACGAGACTCCGCCTCCACGAGGCGGAACCAATCTAGGGCTCCGGTAGAGCTTTTCTGCCGGGGACACTTCCCTCCGGGAGGGGGAAATCATCACCATCGTCATCACCAACGCTCCTCTCATCGGGAGAGGGCAATCTCCATCAACATCTTCATCAGCACCATCTCATCTCCAAACCCTAGTTCATCTCTTGTATCTAATTCCTATCTCCAAGTCCGGGATTGGTGCTAGTAGGTTGCTAGTAGTGTTGATTACTCCTTGTAGTTGATGCTAGTTGGTTTATTTGGTGGAAGATCATATGTTCAGATCCTTAATGCATATTATTACCCCTCGATTATGAACATGAATATGCTTTGTGAGTAGTTACGTTTGTTCACGAGGACAAGGGAGAAGTCTTGCTATTAGTAGTCATGTGAATTTGGTATTAGATTCGATATTTTGATAAGATGTATGTTGTCTAACCTCTAGTGGTGTTATGTGAGCGTCGACTACATAACACTTCACCATTATTTGGGCCTAGAGGAAGGCATTGGGAAGTAATAAGTAGATGATGGGTTGCTAGAGTGACGAAGCTTAAACCCTAGTTTATGTGTTGCTTCGTAAGGGGCTGATTTGGATCCATATGTTTCATGCTATGGTCAGGTTTACCTTAATACTTTTGTTGTAGTTGCGGATGCTTGCAATAGAGGTTAATCATAAGTGGATGTTTGTTCAAGTAAGAACAACACCCAAGCACCGGTCCACCCACATATCAAATTATCAAAGTACCGAACGCGAATCATATGAGCGTGATGAAAACTAGCTTGACGATATTCCCATGTGTCCTCGGAGCGCTTTTTCCTATTATAAGAGTTTGTCCAGGCTTGTCCTTTGCTACAAGAAGGATTGGGCCACCTTGCTGCACCTTATTTACTTTTGTTACTTGTTGCTCATTACAATTTACCTTATCACAAAACTATCTGTTACCACTTAATTCAAGATTTGCAGAGAATACCTTGCTGAAAACCGCTTATCATTTCATACGCTCCTCATTGGGTTCGACACTCTTACTTATCGAAAGGACTACGATAGATCCCCTATACTTGTGGGTCATCAAGACTCTTTTCCGCGCCCGTCGGGAGTGAAGCGCCTTTGCTAGGTGGAATTTGGTAAGGAAAAATTTATTTAGTGTGCTGAAATTTTACGTCACTTGTTACTATGGAAAGTAATTGTTTGAGGGGCTTGTTAGGGTATCTTCACCCCGTCCGGTTGAGCCAAGGGTTGCTCCTCAACCTACTGAACCCTACTGAACCTATTGAAAATGAAACTCCTTTTGGAATTCCTTCGGGTATGATGGAAAAATTGCTAGCTAACACCTTCACAGGAGATGGAACAAAGCATCCTGACGAACATCTACGCTTTGTGGATGATATTTGTGGACTACTTAAGCTTGCAGGTATACCCGATGATGTTGTTAAGAAGAAGGCTCTCCCTTTATCTTTGGAGGGAGACGCATTGACATGGTATAGGCTATGTGATGATACGAGATCATGGAACTATAAAAGAGTGAAATTGGAATTTCATCAGAAGTATTACCCTATGCATCTTGCTCATCGTGATCGCAATTATATATATAATTTTTGGCCTCGCGAAGGAGAAAGCATCGCTCAAGCTTGGGGGAGGCTTAAATCAATGTTATATTCATGCCCCAATCATGAGCTCTCAAAATTGACAATTCTCCAGAATTTTTATGCTCGGCTTCGATAACAATCGCACCATGCTCGATACTTCTTGTCTTTGGCTCTTTTATGATGAAGCCTATTGAATTTGGATGGAATTTATTGGATAGAATTAAAGCGCAACTCACGAAGATTGGGACCTCGGCGAAGGTAAGGAGTCGTATGACACCTAAGTTTGATTGTGTTAAATCTTTTATGGATACCGATATTTTCCGTAAGTTTAGCACTAAATATGGACTTGACTACGATATAGTAGCTTCTTTACGTGAATCTTTGCTACTTATGTTGATCTCCCCAAGGAGAAGTGGTTTAAATATCATCCTTCCATAGAAGTAAAAGTAGCTGCACCTATCAAAGTTGAAGAAAATATTGTCACTTATAATGATCCTATTGTTCCTACTTCTTATGTTGAGAAACCCCCTTTCCCTATTAGAAAGAAGGATCATGCTAAAGCTTCAACTGTTGTTTGTAAAAGCAATATTAGGACTTATACACCTCCTGAACAAGTCAAAGTATAACCTAATATTGCCATTGTTAAAGATCTCTTGTCTGACAATATCGATGGGCATGTTATTCAATTCTAGGGTGAAACTGCTAGAATTGCTAAACCTTGTGTTAAAGATAAACATAGACCTGTGGTAGGCGTGCCTATTATTTACATTAAAATAGGAGATCATTGTTATCATGGCTTATGTGATATGGGTGCTAGTGCTAGTGTTATACCCATTGACTTATATAAAGAAATTATGCATGATATCGCTTTCTTTGAGTTAGAAGATATTGATGTTACAATTAAACTTGCCAATAGAGATACTATATACGCAATGGGAATTGTTAGAGATGTTGAAGTCTTGTGTGGGAAAACCAAATATCCCGCTGATTTCCTTGTTCTTGGTTCTCCACAAGATAGCTTTTGTCCCATTATTTTTGGTAGACCCTTCTTGAATACGTTAATGCTAAGATAGACCGCAAAAGAATGTTGTTACTGTTGGCTTGGATGATATGGTTCATGAGTTTAATTTCTCTAAATTTAGTAAACAACATCGTGAGGAAGAATTGCCTAGTAAGGATGAAATTATTGGTCTTGCTTCTATTATGCGTACCTCCTAGTGATCCTTTGGAACACTATTTGCTAGACCATGAAAATGAGATGTTCATGAATGAAAGAAGGAAATAGATGAAGTATTCTTTAAACAGGAACCCATTCTGCAACATAATTTGCCTGTTGAAATGCTAGGGGATCCTCCTCCACCCAAGGGTGATCCTATGTTTGAGCTTAAACCGTTGCCTGATAATCTTAAATATGCTTATCTTGATGAAAAGAAAATATATCCTGTTATTATTAGTGCTAACCTTTCACAGCATGAAGAAGAAAGATTATTGAAAACTCTGAAGAAGCACCGTGCCGCTATTGGATATACTCTTGATGATCTTAAGGGCATTAGTCCCACTCTATGTCAACATAAAATAAATTTGGAAGCGAATGCCAAACCAGTTCGTGATCCTCAACGACGGTTGAATCCTAAAATGAAAGAAGTTGTAAGAAAAGAAATACTCAAGCTCACGGAGGCAGGTATAATTTATCCCGTTCTTGATAGTCGATTGGGTAAGTCACATCCATTGTGTCCCTAAGAAGGGAGGTATTACTGTTGTCCCTAATGATAAAGATGAATTGATTCTACAAAGAATTATCACAGGTTATAGGATGGTAATTGATTTCCGCAAATTAAATAAAGCTACTAAGAAAGATCATTACCCTTTACCCTTTATTGATCAAATGCTAGAAAGACTATGCAAACATACACATTATTGCTTTCTAGATGGTTATTCTGGTTTCTCTCAAATACCTGTGTTGGCTAAAGATCAATCAAAGACTACTTTTACATGCCCTTTTGGTACTTCTGCTTATAGACGTATGCCTTTTGGTTTATGTAATGCACATGCTACCTTTCAAAGATGCATGATGGCTATATTCTCGACTTTTTGCGAAAAGATTTGTGAGGTTTTCATGGATGACTTTTTAGTCTATGGTTCCTCTTTTGATGATTGCTTAAGCAATCTTGATCGAAGTTTTGAGAGTTGTGAAGAAACTAATCTTGTCTTGAATTGGGAAAAGTGCCACTTTATGGTTAATGAAGGTATTGTCTTGGGGCACAAAGTTTACGAAAAGAAGTATTGAAGTGGATAAAGCCAAGGTTGATGCTATTGAAAAGATGCCATGTCCAAAGGACATCAAAGGTATAAGAAGTTTCCTTGGTCACGCCGGATTTTATAGGAGGTTCATTAAGGACTTCTCAAAAATCTCTCGACCTCTGACTAATTTATTACGAAAAGATGTATCGTTTGTCTTTGATGTTGATTGTGTAGAAGCATTTGAAATACTTAAGAACGCACTAGTCTCTGCACCCGTTGTTCAGCCACCTGATTGGAATTTACCCTTTGAAATTATGTGTGATGCTAGTGATTATGCTTAGGTGCTGTTCTAGAGGCGGAGAGTTGATAAGAAATTAAATGTTATCCATTATGCTAGTAAGACTCTAGATAGTGCTCAAAGAAATTATGCTACTACCGAAAAGGAATTTTTAGCGGTGGTGTTTGCTTGTGATAAGTTTAGACCTTATATTGTTGATTCCAAAGTTACTATTCACACCGATCATGCTGCTATTAAATATCTTATGGAAAAGAAGGATGCAAAACCTAGACTTATTAGATGGGTTCTCCTGCTTCAAGAATTTGATTTACATATTGTTGATAGAAAGGGAGCTGAGAACCCCGTTGCAGACAACTTGTCTAGGCTAGAGAATGTTCTTGATGACCCACTACCTATTGATGATAGCTTTCCTGATGAGCAATTAAATGTCATAAGTACTTCTCATAGCATTCCTTGGTATGCTGATTATGCTAATTATATTGTTGCTAAATTTATACCACCTAGCTTCACATACCAGCAAAAGAAAAAGTTTTTCTATGACTTGCGACATTACTTTTGGGATGACCCACATCTTTATAAAGAAGGAGTAGATGGTGTCATTAGGCGTTGTGTACTGAGCATGAACAGGAGCAGATCCTACGCAAGTGTCACTCCGAAGCTTATGGAGGACATCACTGGAGATAGAAGCGCACATAAAGTATTGCAATCCGGTTTTTATTGGCCTACTCTCTTCAAGGATGCCCGTAAGTTTGTTTTGTCTTGCGATGAATGTCATAGAATTGGTAATATCGATGAGCGTCAAGAAATGCCTATGAATTATTCACTTGTTATTGAGCCATTTGATGTTTGGGGCTTTGATTATATGGGACCTTTTCACGCCTCTAATGGTTACACTCATATTCTAGTTCTTTGTTGATTATGTTACTAAGTGGGTGGAAGCTATTCCAACTAGTAGTGCTGATCATAACACTTCTATTAAAATGCTTAAGGAAGTTATTTTTCCGAGGTTTGGAGTCCCTAGATACTTAATGACCGATGGTGGTTCACACTTTATTCATGGTGCTTTCCGTAAGATGCTTGCTAAATCTGACGTTAATCATAGAATTGCATCTCCTTATCACCCGCAGTCTAGTGGTCAAGTAGAATTGAGCAATAGGGAGCTCAAATTAATTTTACAAAAGGCGTCAATAGGTCTAGAAAGAATTGGTCCAAGAAACTTGATGATGCATTATGGGCCTATAGAACTGCTTATAAAAATCCTATGGGTATGTCTCCTTACAAAATGGTCTATGGAAAGGCTTGTCACTTACCTCTCGAACTAGAACATAAGGCTTATTGGGCTATTAAAGAGCTCAACTATGATTTCAAACTTGCTGGTGAGAAGAGGTTATTTGATATTAGCTCACTTGATGAATGGAGAGCCCAAGCTCATGAAAATGCCAAGTTTTTTAAAGAAAAAGTTAAAAGATGGCATGACAAAAGGATACAAAAGCGTGAGTTTAATGTCGGTGATTATGTATTGCTATACAACTCTCGTTTAAGATTTTTTGCAGGAAAACTTCTCTCTAAATGGGAAGGTCCCTACGTTATCAAGGAGGTCTATCGTTAGGTGCCATAAAATTAACAACTTGAGCAGCACAAATCCGAAGGTGGTAAGCGGTCAAAAGATCAAACACTATATCTCGGGTAATCCTATAAATGTTGAAACTAATATTATTGAAACCGTGACCCGAAGGAGTACATAAGGACACTTTCGAGCGTTCCGGACTCGAAAAGGAATAGGTATGTGGTGCAGTAAGTAAACCGACTCCAAAACAATTTTTAAGGCAATATTTCTCCGTTTTGGAATATTTTGAAAATTATAAAAATAAGTAGCAGGCCGGGGAGGACACGAGGCCTCCACGTGGGTGTAGGGCGTGCCCTACCCCCTGGGCGCCCCCCCCCCCCCACCTCGTGAGCACCTCGTGTGCCCTCCGGACTCCTTTTTCTTGCACGACACGTATTTTGGTCGGTAAAAATTCATTATATATTCTCCCGAAGGTTTTGACTCCCGTATCACGCAAATATCTTTTGTTTTCGTTTCGAGCTGTTGTTGTTGCAGATTAAAGCAAGATGTCTTCTCAAGAGTCAATCGGGAGAGTCGGGTATCTAACCCGGCTTACCGGAACCAGAAATGACAATGACGGCCGACCACTTTGGGCCAAGAACGGAGGAAGAGATGGAGGCTGACCTGATGAGAGTAGATGCCATGGAAGATCAAGAAGTTACCTCTCGTCTCCGAGCTGGGTTTACGATGGGGGAACTACAGAGCTCGGCTATTCCAAACTCGGTTATCCCTTCCAATGTTAAATTTCTTTCCTATGAAAATATGAGGAGGAGTGTCTCTTGTTCTCCGACAGCTATGCAACACCCTTGGGTGCAAGGAGCTTTAGCAGATTACAGGAAGCTCATGAAGGAAATAATGGACCTCAAGCGACAAGTCAACAAGCTCGAGGAGGAGAATCGTATTACGAGGGGAATTATATCGCCAAGAATATTACGCCAACGACAAAGAAGGAGATATAATCACATGGGTATGGGCACTCCCTTGGCAACCCGCCAAGCTTGGGGAGGTGCCACAGTATCGTATCACCATCACAACTCCTATCTTCTGAGTTTTTCTTAGTTCGATCCTATTAGTAGTATCTTGATTTAGTAGAATAAAAGTCGTGGCATGATCTAGTTTTTGAGTTTTTGCTTTTATGATCTTTCTTTGTAATTGAGTCCGTGAGCTATATAATAAAGATTAGTGTTGAGTCAAGGGCTTGATTGTTTTGCCATGATCTTGGGTAAGTAGAAGAAAAGAATAAAAAGAATCAAGAGTTCATATTGATCTTAGTGAAAGTAATGACTTCACATAGAAAGAGTATGATGATTAAAAATTGTTGGGAGTTGGCAATTATAGCTTTGGTCATCGTTGCAATTAATAGGAAGTAATAAGGAAAGAGAGGTTTCACATATAGATATATTATCATTGACATCTTTTATGATTGGGAGCACTCATTAAAATATGACATGCTAAAGAGTTGATGTTTGACAAGGAAGACAACGTAATGAGTTATGTTTTCTTGTATCTGAGATAAAGTCTGTTGTCATGGATCCTCTATCATGTTGAGCTTGCCTTTCCCCCTCATGCTAGCCAAATTCTCAGCACCAAGTAGAGATACTACTTGTGCTTCCAAATACCCTTAAACCAGTTTAGCCATGAGAGTCCACCATATCTACCTATGGATTGAGTAAGATCCTTCAAGTAAGTTGTCATCGGTGCAAGCAATAAAAATTGCTCTCTAAATATGCATGACTTATTAGTGCGGAGAAATAAGCTTTATGCGAACTTGTTGTGGGCCTTAATAAAAGCGGCGGACTGCATAATAAAGGTTCACATACAAGGGGCAATATAAAGTGACGTTCTTTGGCATTAAGATTTTGTGCATCCAACCATAAAAGCGCATGACAACCTCTGCTTCCCTCTACGAAGGGCCTATCTTTTATTATTATCCTCTACCTATTGCAAGAGTCACGGTGATCTTCACCCTTCCTTTTCATTTTATCCTTTGGCAAGCTCAGCATGTTGGAAAGAGTATGATATACATATCTAATTGGATGTGGGGGAGCATCAATTGTTATTATTGACATTACCCTTGAGGTAAAGGTTGAGGGCAAAACTATAGGCCCCTATCTTTCTCGTGTCCGATTAAAACTTCGTAACCACAAGTATCGCGTGAGTGCTAGCAATTATGAAGGACTAAATGATAGTTGAGTATGTGGACTTGCTTTTAGGCTCTGACATAGACTCTTTCCGATGTTATGACAAATTGCAATTGCTTCAATGACTGAGATTATAATTGTTAGTGCCCAATAATGTTTCGATTCATGCTTTGGCTTTGTGAAAAGATCATCACTTGAACATGAGTAAACATATGACAAAATCTATTTATGTTGCTGATATGAAATAATCATGATGCCTTCATGTTCCTATTTTGATTTTATAGACGCATCTATGTCAGTACCCCGATTCTATGCCACACCGATCTAGAATCTAACACCTCATATCACTTTTGCGGCCTCACGCACGGTATTCCCACAGGTGTCGCCTTACCATGCCCGGGACCGTTTAAGCCTTTTTGGCACACGTATATGATAGTGTCGCTAGCATCCATATGACAAAGAACCGGTGACATGGCTAATCGTGAACCCAAAGTGGCACTAACTTACAGGGACAGGCATACATGACCCCGACAGCGAGCGTGCGGTCATCGGCCAGTGAATCCGGGCTGTAGCAAGCTGGGCTAGCTAGACTCCGATAAACGGGCTGTAGCGAGCTAACGAGGACTCAGTAGACACCAGCGTGACATTTCCCCGAAGAACGGAGACAGAGGAGCGAAGAAGGACACATGTAGGCCAGCCTAAGTGTTAGGAGCGGTAGCAAGCTACCGGGGCTCGATTGGAAGCACTAGGAGACATTTTCCGTAAGAGAGGCTACTAAGGATAAACAACTAGATAGTCGGATCCCACACATAGCAATACACATTACACGTCGCATAACATGCAAGTATGTGTTGTACAACATGGCATCACAACATAACGCAAACTCATATAGATAAAGGCTCAGAAGAGCCACATAGCATTATTACAAACAGAGGTCACATGACCCAACATTCAGAGTAGACAAGCAACAAGCGGAAGCATTACATGTCTGAGTACAGACATCTACAAATGAAAAAGGCTGAAGAGCCTGACTATCTACAACATCCGATCAAGATCGTAGCTGAGGTACAAGCTACTCGTCGAAGCCCACGGGAACCTTTGGTAAGACCGAAGTCTTCGCTGCAAAAACATAAATAAAACAGCGTGAGTACAAAGGTACTCAGCAAGACTTACATCGAGACCCTATTATACATGCATTAGTATCAAGAAGGTAATGTGGGGTTTAGTTGCAGCAAGCCAGCTTTGACTCGATGGCTATCCTGTTCTACGACTACAAGAACTTCTTTGAGGTGATATGGGCGCACATGAGTCCACTAGTCACCACACAATACACTACTATGGATTCATCCCGTCTCCCCTACTGAGAAGGCCATCCATAGCAGTCACACTTGTCTTGAGCATTTTAGAGTATCCACTTCAAGTTGTCTATGTACCACGTAAGCATCCAAGAAGTCCATAACCGCGGACCCGGCTATTCGAATAGATCATGTTAACCCCGCAGGGGTGTACTTGTTCACACACACTCTCGCCACTTACCGCCATGTACACATCATGTATCTTGGCAACCTTCAAGCGGAAGCTTTGGTGAGGGTGTCGGCCACGACCGACTAACCACACGAGACTCTAGTCCGGGTTTATCGCCTATTCGGGTTCCATCCGCAAGGAAATCCGGCGAGGTGTCGCTCACGGCCCCCCAAGCGATGTGAGCAGGGTTCCCAAGCCCACCAACCGGTGCCACTTGGTACACCGTACACTGTGCCTAGTCTGTCCCAAGCCCACTGGCGGGTGTCACTTGGTAGACTACTAACACTACCTACAAACACCGAAACTAGTTGCAACTCACAGGCCGGAGGTCAAGTTGGTTAATAAGCCGAGAGGGGCCGAGTTCTGGAACCCAATGTGTGGCGATGTCGAGTCATTGGACAACATACATATAACTCGATTAACTTAAGGAGCGGTTCCGGTGAGACAACCCACCATGTACTCCTACATGGCCTCTCACCGCTACCTTTACCAAATCGTGTTCACACGTTCACTCTCAGCATCAGAACATAGAGCACTGTACTCCAATTCATTCCCAATGAATCAGACCTGACACAACTCTAAGCAATAGCAGGCATGGCATGGTAGGAACACAACAATGGCTTCAATCAACTCCTACACATGCTAGTGGGTTTCAACTATTTACTGTGGCAATGACAGGTCATGCAGAGGAATGGGTTCAACTACCGCAGCACAAAGTAGCGAGATGAATCGTTGTTGTCCTAATGCAATAACCGAGAGCAGGAGCGAGAGAGTTGGATTGTATCGGAATGAACAAGGGGTTTGCTTGCACGGTAGATCAACACGGGGGCCTTTGCTCCTCGAGGCAGTGTACTGGAACACTCTCGGGCAGGACCTATCGAGAAGGAGCAGTGTCGACAATCAAAACACAATCATATGCAACAACATGATGCATGAACATGGCATGTAGATGTGATGTTGTTTGAGATAATGCAGCTAGCATTCTATTTGGAAGAGATCCATTTGAACCAAAGGTTCAAATGCAACTCTAAATTAAGTCTCTTAAATGCCATAATGTGTTTTCTCATATACAGCATGTATAAGTTGGTTTTTCATGCATGAAACTAGTACAGATGGAAAGATTGCATTTTTCTGATAATTTTTCATATATAAATTATTTCAATCTGAGCTACGGTTGAATTTATATGAATTTTTGAAGTTTTGGCTATTTTTACGGAATTTCACGATTTATTTTAATTCCGAGAAATCATTTATTGCGTCGGCATGAGGTCAAAACCTATGTCAGTCAACTTTGGAGTCAAACTTGGCGTGTGGGGCCACACGTCGGTGTCATAGTTAGTTAACGAGTTAATTAGTTGCTAAACTAATCCTAAACTAAAATTAGCAGCGGGCCCCACATGTCGATGTCACGGGGGTTTAGTTAGCGGGGTTGACCAGTTTGGCCGTGATTAGTCGCCGGGCGAGGCTGAGCAGCGGAGGGGCTCAGGTCCGTTGCTCCGGCGACCATTTGAACGGCGGAGACCCTTGGCGAGAGCCGGCGCTCGTCAAATCATCTGGAGCAAGTGGGAGGCGGGGGCAGCGGAGCTCGCCGGGCCGGAGCTTCGAGCGGCGGTCGGGCTCGGCTCGAGCAGCGAACAGCGAAGGGGCTAGAGGCGCAGGAGGGCAGTAGTAGGGGAACGGCGGGGCTCACAGCGGTGTCGTGGGGTACTCTTCGGCTCGGGAGGCGCCCGGAGAAAATGACGATCGCCCGTGATCTCGGGCGGCCGGCAGTGAAGGTGATGGCGATGGCGGCTCCTCGGGCGCTCCGACTGCGTGGCTCGGCGGAGATCTTGAACGAGGAGGCGGAGCTCCCACGTGTGTCTGGAGGCGAGGGAGGTGGCTCTGGCAGCGGTGGCGGTGGCGGCAGTGGCGCTTCGGCCGTGAGAGAGCGAGGAAGAGGAGAGGAGAGGCTGGGAGAGTGAGCGGGTCCGGGGTGGGCCGCGTGGCGTCGTCCCGGGACGCCAGCGGAGAAGACGTATTGTGCAGGAAGGGAGGAGGCCGGCGCGGCGCGGTGCACTCGTCGAACGCGCCCGTCCTCTGGCCAGGAGGAAGACGAGGAGGGGAGACGGGTGGGTGGGCTGGCCGGTGGGCCGCCACAATGCTAGGCCTCGGTGAGCACAGTAAGCATTTTTCCATTTTTTGTTTTCTTTTCTATTTTTACGACATTTGTTTTGATTTAGTAATAATACTAAATCATTTTATTTACTTCTATCAATTTTGGTAGGAACTAGTTGGATTGCTCCAAAACTCCTCACCAACTAACAGAATTTTTGGACATATATTATATATATAACAAATATATATCCAAAGCAATTAATTACTGGATTAATTCCAAATGCCCAAAATAAATACTTATGAGCTTCTAAAATATTGGTTTTATTTTTATCTACGCCCAATATTTTGAGAAAGCAACATGAACATTTTCTTGGACCTTTTGGAGCAATTTTTTATACGGGTCATTTCGAGAAATGATTACGAGGGTTTCACAATTCCCATTTCATATTTAAATGGAATTTAAACATGATGCACACATGACTAGCTAGTCTAGGTCATACGAACTAGGGATGTGACAACTCGCCTCACTTGAAAGAATCTCGTCTAGAGATTAGAAATTAAACAGGAAAGAAAGTGGGGTACTCCGGTCGAAGGCGATCTTCTCGCTCCCAAGTAGCTTCTCGCTCGGAATGATGAGACCACCAAACCTTGAGAAACTTGATGTTCGGCGTCGAGTAACACGCTTCTGCTTGATCAAGAATGCGAGCAGGGTACTCTCGATATGTGAGGTTATCTTGGAGATCAAAGCGTTTCGTGGTCCACTTTCCGTGGATGGGATCCGAGAAGCAACGCTGAAGTTGAGAGCCGCGTGGAAGACATCATGGACTCGAGAAAGATGTGAGGGTAGTTCCAAGCGGTAGGCAACCTCTCCTCGTTTAGCGAGAATGCGAAAAGGACCAATGTAACGAGGCCAACTTGGCCTTGATACTGAAGCGATGGGTACCCTTCAAAGGAGTAACCCGAAGGTAAGCTTTGTCACCAACTTCATAAGTCATATCCTTATGATGGCGATCATACTTTGGCTCTTTTGGCGAGGCCTGGGCTGTTTTCAAGTTCTCGCGAATGATGCGAACTTGCTCTTACGCCTCCTGGATCATGTCCGGTCCAAGAATTGTCTTTCACCGGTTCTGACCGGTTCAAGGGTGTTCGACATCTTCGTCCATAGAGAATCTCAAAAGGAGCTTTCTTGAGGTTGGATTGATAGCTATTGTTATAAAGCAAACTCGGCAAAGGAAGACATTTCTCCCAATCCATACCGAATGAGATAGCATAAGCTCTAAGCATGTCTTCGAGAATTTGGTTGACCCTTTCCACGACCACTCGACCGAGGGTGGAAAGCGGTCTTGAAAGGAAAGATGGGTTCCCATGGCAGTTTGGAAACTCTCCCGAAATGAGAAGTGAAAAAGACTACCACGATGCGAATTGATCTCTAGTGGAACACCATGAAGTGATACTATTCGAGAAATATATAAGTCGTAGGCTGACTAGCGATGATACTATCTCGAGCAGGTAGGAAGTGCGCCACTTTGGAAAGGCGATCGTGACTACGAAGATAGCATTATTCCCTCTCTTGGTCCCAGGAAAGCCGGTGATGAAGTCCATACCAACTTTATCCCATTTCCATTCGTGAATAGCTAAAGGCTGAGCAGTTGCCCGGCCAGAAGCCTTTGATGCTCTGCCTTAACACGACGACAAACGTCACAATTAGCAACGAAGTCGGCGATTTCTCTCTTCATCCTAGTCCACCAGAACCTCTGGCGTAGGTCCTGATACATCTTAGTACTACTGGGATGAATCGTGAGAGGAGATTCATGCGCCTCCTTAAGAATCAGTAGCTACATCTGCTGACTCTTGGGAACCACCAAGCGGTTCCCAAAGTAAACAACACCTCGGTCATCCATAGAGAAACAACCAGCTACTCACTAGGAGATATTTTTCTTGATTCGGGAGATTCCCGTATCATATACAGACTTCTATGATACGATCCACAATAGTAGGTTTCGCCACCAAGGTAGAAAGGAATCCGTGAGGAGCAATGTGAAGGTTAAGCTTACAAAATTCCTCATGGAGAAGTGGTTGGCCCTGCTGCAACATGAGGTTGTTGCAATAGGATTTACGACTTAGCGCATCGACCATGTCATTAGCTTTGCACAGGAGTGTAAGTAATCCTAGATCATAATCCGAGATCAACTCCAACCAACGTCTTTGCCTAAGGTTCCAAATCTGGTTGGGTGAAGATATACTTGAGACTACGGTGATCGGTGTAGATCTATAGCGTTTACCAAGAAGGTAATATACTTGGTCTTGAGTGCATAGACTACGACTGCAAGCTCTAGATCATGTGTAGGATAATTCTCCTCATGTGGATGCAACTGTCGAGATGCATAGGCAATCACATGACGATCATGCATAAGAATGCAACCTAGTCCCTGTCGTGAGGCGTCACAGTAGATAACAAAGTCCTTCGTGAAATCCGGTGGCACAAGTATGGGAGCAGAAGTCAGGCGTCTTTTCAGTTCTTGAAAACTGTATTCACATTGTGGGGACCACTCGAACTTTTTATCTTTCTTGAGAAGTTCTGTGAGGGGTTTAGCTACTTCGGAGAAGTTTTCAACAAAGCGGCGACAATAGCTGGCTAGACCAAGGAAACTCCTAACTTGTTTAACCGTTTCGGTGGAGTCCGATCGAAACGGCCTTAACTCTCTCGGGGTTGACAGCAATGCCCTTACCGGATATCACGTGGCCCGGATAGGTCACTTCTGGCAACCAAAATTCGCACTTGGAGAACTTGGCATAAAGGCGGTGCTCTCTGAGTTTTTCTAGCACAAGTCTAAGATGTTCGGCATGCTCTTCCTCGTTCTTCGAGTAAATAAGGATATCATCGAGGTAAACCACGACGTACTTATCTAAGTACTCCATGAAGATCGAGTTCATCAAGCGGGAGAAAGTGGCTGGGGCATTGGTTAGACCGAAGGACATGACGGTGTACTCGTACTGACCATAACGAGTGACAAAGGCCGTCTTAGGAATGTCCCCATTTCTGATCTTGATTTGGTGGTAGCCTAACCTCAAATCCCGAGATCTTGATTTCTGATCATACAGGTCGTTGATCCTGGGGAGCGGATATTTGTTCTTTATCGTGACCAAATTAACGGGACGATAATCTACAACCATCCGATCCGTACCATCCTTCTTCTTGACAAAGAGGACGGGGCAAGCCCAAGGAGAAGAACTAGGACGGATGAAACCCTTTTGCAAGGACTCATCAAGTTGTTTCTTAAGCTCGGCTAGTTCTAAAGGGGCCATCTTGTAAGGTCTCCTAGAAATTGGGGCGGTTCCTGGGATTAGATCTATGACGAACTCTACATCTCCTGCCGGTGGAACACTGGCAGTTCTCTGAAAGACATCCAGGAAAGTCACGGACTACGGGGATATCTTCAAGGTGCGGAAGAGGGCTGGCATTAAGAGAATAGAGTGACGCTTTGCACTCTAGTGGAGATAGTGACTATCTTGCAGGATGGGTGTGTAAGCTGAGCAGGACACTGGTGTAACAATCAATCTTGGCATGATGGGCTGTCATCCAGTCCATACCCAATATGATGTTAATATCTGTAGACTTGAGGGCTACAAGTGAGGCAAGGAATACAAGTCTGTCTACAAGGATTTCGTTACCATGGCTTACACTAGAAGTTTGCCATTTGGATCCAGGGGTTTGAATGACTAGTGGAGGGCATATCACAAAATGACATGTTGTGCAAGTTAGCATAGCTTTCGAGGAAATGAAAGAATGAGATGCTCCGATGTCGAGCAGTAACCGTGCTTTGGATGACAATTGACAAGGAGTGTACCAAGAGCGACATCCGGATCATCATGAGCGTCTTTAGGCGAGGCGTGATGCACACGTCCATGTTGATTGGGAGCCGACTTGACACCGATCATCTTGCATGGTGGCTTACCACGATAGCCAGACTTCTCGGGTTGTGGTGGATCATAACTAGTCCGAGCGATCCGTGCATAGTGTCCCCTGGCTTCCCGCATGTGAAGCAAGTCCACGAAGTTGGATGTGGACCCATGGCGATAAGCGGTCTACCAGTAGGCCTGGGTGGAGCATACTGCTGATCTGGGTGAGGCGCCACATAAGATGGCGTCGGTGTGTAGCCAGGTGGAAGAGCAGAGAGCAGAGTTCGGAACCCAAATCCGGCTCTTCTGATGACCAGAACCGGAAGAAGATCACAAATCACGGGTGTTCTTACGAGACTCCTCGTAAGTGAGCTGAGCTGTCTCTGAATTAATGTCCTTGTTCACAAGAGCTTGGAATGTATCACAATGATGCGGTGGAGATCAAGAGCGCAACTTGGGGTTGAGACCCTTAGGAACCTAGCACGCTTCTTGGCGTCCGTGGACACCTCTTCTGCTGACATAGCGGGCGAGGTTCTCAAACTCTCTCTTGTAAGCATCAACAGCCATCTTACCTGGGTGAAACTACGTAACTCTTCTCTCTTGCGATCGATGAGGGCCTCGTGTATGTGATGCTCGCGAAAAGCCTCGATGAAATCCCTCGGGTAGAAATCTGGCGGTGGAAGCATAGCCTCATAGTTACGCCACCAAAGACTAGCAGGACCTTCCGGTGATATGCGGCATAGGTGACCTTGTCACTTTCGGCTACGTTCGCAGAGCGGAGCTTGTGTGTGATGCTTCTGAAGCCGGTCATCTGCATCGAGTGGCTCGATGGAATGATGAAAGGTAGGTGGGTGCAAGTGAATGAAGTCATGAATGGTTCTGGACCCTTTGAACTGTTGTGCGGTGTTCTCCTCGATGCGTGCCAACAAGCGGTTAGACTCACGCTTGTTCCTCTCCATCTCCAACATGAACTCTGTCAATGAAGGCTGGTGGGAGGATCCTCATCCCTACCATCTCCGTGGTTACGGCTACGAGCAATGTAACTTTGCTTAACCGATGACATCCACGAGAAGCGAAACCAAGGACGTAAATCAACATCAACTATAGATCAGAATGTAGGACAAGGAAAATAGTAACTCTCAAACTCCTAGGGCAATTCCGGCATAACGACAAATAAAATGCTTAGAATGAGACATCCACATAACAATGGGGTAGTACAACAACTCAACATCACCACTCAAGGTTCGGGATAGAACTAAGCAGGCTACAGGAAGCACTTTTCGAAGCTGAGGTATGACTGATCAACCAATCCTATGGGACTACGGCGTAGTAACACGTGA
The DNA here is from genome assembly GCA_021605145.1 of Aegilops bicornis. Lineage (NCBI taxonomy): Eukaryota > Viridiplantae > Streptophyta > Magnoliopsida > Poales > Poaceae > Aegilops > Aegilops bicornis. The sequence goes on along the minus strand of CM038670.1, from coordinate 571,790,303 downwards.
TCCTGATAGACGGAAGAAAGCCTAGTTCCTTAACCCCGTAGGAAAGATAGGACGCCTCAGATCAGCGGGCCATGAGGTATAAGGAGTAAACAGAGCCTTACGTTCCGTCCCACCATCAATTCCCTTACATAACTAAAGAATTTCTAGACTCAACTTGACCCGGTTTGGCTTGGTAATCCTACAGGCAATCGGGGCTCACGATACCAAAGCTGTCAGATCCCGATTCTATGCCACACCGATCTAGCATGTAACACCTCATATCACTTTGCGGCCTCACGCACGGTATTCCCACAAATTGTCGCCTTACCATCCCAGGACCGTTTGCGCCTTTTGGCACACGTATATGATAGTGTCGCTAGCATCCATATGACAAGAACCGGGCTGACATGGCTGATCGTGAACCCAAAGTGGCACTAACTTACGAGGAGACGAGCATACATGACCCGACCTTGAGCGATGTCGGTCATCGGCGAGTGAATCCGGGCTGTAGCAACTAGGCTAGCAGACTCCGATAAACCGGGAACATGTAGCGAGGCTATGAGGACTCCAGTAGACACCGCGTGACATTTCCCGAAGGAACGGAACCTGAGGAATGAAGAAGGACACATGCCGGCCAGCCTAAGTGTTGGGAAGCGGTAGCAAGCTACCAGGGCTCAGTGGAAGCACTAGGAGACATTTCCCGGTAAGAGAGGCTACTAAGGATAAACAACTAGATAGTCAGATCCCACAAATAGCAATACACATTACACGTCCGCATAACATGCAAGTATGTGTTGTACAACATGGCATCACAACATAACGCAAACTCATATAGATAAAGGCTCAGAAGAGCCATATAGCATTATTACAAACAGAGGTCACATGACCCAGCATTCAGAGTAGACAAGCAACAAGCGGAAGCATTACATGTCTGAGTACAGACATCTACAAATGAAAAAGGTGAAGAGCACGACTATCTACAACATCCGATCAAGATCGTGGTGAGGTACAAGCTACTCGTCAAGCTCCCAAGGAACACCGGGTAAGACCGAAGTCTTATTTGCAAAAACATAAATAAAACAACGTGAGTACAAAGGTACTCAGCCGGGACTTACATCGAGATCCTATTATACATGCATTAGTATCAAGAAGGTAATGTGGGGTTCGATTCAAGACAAAGCCAGCTTTGACTCGATGGCTATCACATTCTCTGACTACAAGAACTTCTTTGAGGTGATATAGGCGCTACGAGTCCACTAGTCACTACACAATACACTACTATGGATTCATCCCCGTCTCCCCTCACGAGAAGGCCATCCATAGCACTCACACTTGTCTTGAGCATTTTAGAGTATCCACTTCAAGTTGTCTATGTACCACGTAAGCATCCAAGAAGTCCATACCCGCGGACCCGGCTATTCGAATAGATCATGTTAACCCTGCAGGGGTGTACTTCTTCACACACGCTCTCGCCACTTACCGCCATGTACACGTCATGTATCTCGGCAACCTTCAAGCGGAAGCCTGGCGAGGGTGTCGGCCACGACTTGACTAACCACACGAGACTCTAGTCCAGGTTTATCGCCTATTCGGGTTCCATCCACAAGGAGATCCGGCCGGGGTGTCGCTCACGGCCCCAAACAATGTGAAACGCAGTTCCCAAAGCCCACCAACCGGTGCCACTTGGTACACCGTGCCACTTGTGCCTAGTCTGTCCCAAGCCCACACGGCGGGTGTCACTTGGTAGACTACTAACACTACCTACAAACACGAAACTAGTTGCAACTCACAGACAGAGGTCAAGTTGGTTAATAAGCCGAGAGGGGCCGAAAGTTACGGAACCCAATGTGTGGTAGTATCGAGTCATTGGACAACATACATATAACTTCGATTGCTTAAGGGCCGGTTCGGTGAGACAACCCACCATGTACTCCTACATGGCCTCTCACCGCTACCTTTACCAAATCGTGTTCACATCGTTCACTCTCAAAGATCGTAACATAGAGCATCATACTCCAATTCATTTCCCAATGAATCGGACTGACACAACTCTAAGCAATAGCAGCATGGCATGGTAGGAACACAACAATGGCTTCAATCAACTCCTACACATGCTAGTGGGTTTCAACTATTTCTTGTGGCAATGACAAAGTCATGCAGAGGAATGGGTTCAACTACCGCATGACACAAAGTAGCGAGATGAATCGTTGTTGTCCTAATGCAATAGCGAGAAGCGGGAGGCGAGAGAGTAGGATTGTATCGGAATGAACAAGGGGGTTTGCTTGCACGGTAGATCAACCACGAGGGCCACTTGCTCCTCGGGACAGTACTGGAACACTCTCCGGGCAGGACCTATCGAGAAGGAGCAGTGTCGACAATCAAAACACAATCATATGCAACAACATGATGCATGAAAATGGCATGTAGATGTGATGTTGTTTGAGATAATGCAGCTAGCATTCTATTTGGAAGAGATCCATTTGAACCAAAGGTTCAAATGCAACTCTAAATTAAGTCTCTTAAAATGCCATAATGTGTTTTCTCATATACAACATGTATAAGTTGGTTTTTCATGCATGAAACTAGTACAGATGGAAAGATTGCATTTTCTGATAATTTTTCATATATAAATTATTTCAATACGTACTACGGTTGAATTTATATGAATTTTTTAAGTTTTGGCTATTTTTGGAATTTCTGATTTATTTTAATTCCAGAAATCATTTATTCTTGACGGCATGAGGTCAATTGACCTGCGTCGGCAGTCAACCTAGAGTCAAACCTGGCGTGTGGGACCACACGTCGGTGTCCTCAGATAGTTAACAGAGTTAATTAGTTGCTAAACTAATCCTAAACTAAAAATTAGCAGGCGGGCCCCACATGTCGATGTCACGGGGGGGTTTAGTTAGCGGGTTGACCGGTTTGACCAAGCGATTAGTCGCCAGCGAGGCGAACTTCGGCGGAGGCTCGGGTCCGTTGCTCGGCGACCATTTGACGGCGGAGACCATCGGCGAGGAGCCGCCGTCGTCCGCGTCATCTGGAGCATGTGGGAGAGGCGGGGCGGCCGGAGCTCACGGAGGCCCAGCTTCGGGCGGGCCGAGCTTCGGCTCGGCAGAAAAAGGGGCTAGAGGCGCAGGCGGGCAGGGAGTAGGGGGGAACGACGGCGGGGCTCACAGCGGTGTCGTGGGGTACTCTTCGGCTCGGGGGAGGCGCCGGAGAAGACGGGCGATCGCCGGCGATCTCGGGCGGCTGACGATGAAGGTTATGGCGATGGCGGCTCCTCGGGGCGCTCCGGCTTGCGTGGCTCAGCGTAGATCTTTAGAATGAGGAGGCGGAGCTCCTACGTGTGTCGGAGAGGCGAGGGGGAGGGGGTGGCTACGGCAACGGTGGCCGGTGGCGACGGTGGCGCTCGGCCGTGAGAGAGAGAGAGCGAGGAAGAGGAGAGGAGAGGACTGGGGAGAGTGAGCGGGTCCGGGGGGCGCGTGGCGTCGTCCAGACGCATCGGCGGAGAGACAGGCAGGCAGGGAGGGAGGAGGTGGCCTTGTGGCGCGGTCTGTAGCGTTGAGCCTGCCCGATCCTCTGGCGGGAGGAAGGCAACGAGGGGAGGGGGAGTGGGGGCTGGCCGGTTGGGCGGCCCGGTGGGCACGCCAAATGCCGAGCCTCGGTGAGCACTGAGTAAGCATTATTTCCATTTTTGTTTTTTTTATTTTCTGATATTTGTTTTGATTTAGTAATGATACTAAATCATTTTATTTACTTCTGTCAATTTTTGTAGGAACTAGTTGGATTGCTCCAAAACTCCTCACCAACTAACAGAAATTTTGGACATATATTATATATATAACAAATATATATCCAAAGCAATTAATTACTGGAATAATTCCAAATGCCCAAAATAAATACTTATGAGCTTATAAAAATATTGGTTTTATTTTTATCTCTGCCCAATATTTTCACAGAGCAACATGAACATTTTCTTGGACCTTTTTGGAGCAATTTTTATCTGGGTCATTTCCAGAAATGATTCTAAGGGTTTCACAATTCCCCATTTCATATTTAAATGGAATTTAAACATGATGCACACATGACTAGCTAGTCTAGGTCATACCAGAACTAGGGATGTGACACTCTACCTCTAAACATGAGGACATATTTATTGTTATCGGCTTTTCGCTTGAGGACAAGCGAGGTCTAAGCTTGGGGGAGTTGATACGTCCATTTTGCATCATGCTTTTATGTCAATATTTATTGCATTATGGGCTGTTATTTCACGTTATTTCACAATACTTATGGCTATTCTCTCTTATTTTACAAGGTTTACATGAAGAGGAGAATGTCGGCTAGAATTGCGAAATTTTGGAAAAGGAGCAAATATTGAAGGACTATTCTGCGCAACTCCAAAAGTCCTGAAACTCCACGGAATACCTTAAAATAAATAAAGAAAAATCGTCGCCAAAGATGAAGACCAGGGGGCCCACACCCTGCTCACGAGGGTGGGGGGCGCGCCCTCCCCCCTGGGCGCGCCCCCCTACCTCGTGGGCCCCCTGGTGGCTCTCCGACGTCCATCTTCTCCCATATGAAGTCTTTCGATGAGAAAAAAATAGAAGAGAACCTTTGGGTCGAGACTCCGCCACGAGGCGGAACCAATCTAGGGCTCCCGGCAGAGCTTTTCTGGGGACACTTCCCTCCGGGAGGGGGGAAATCATCACCATCATCATCACCAACGCTCCTCTCATCGCCGGGAGGGCAATCTCCATCAACATCTTCATCGGCACCATCTCATCTCCAAACCCTAGTTCATCTCTTGTATCTAATTCACATCTCCAAGTCCGGATTGGTGCTAGTAGGTTGCTAGTAGTGTTGATTACTCCTTGTAGTTGATGCTAGTTGGTTTTATTTGGTGGAAGATCATATGTTCAGATCCTTAATGCATATTATTACCCCTCGATTATGAACATGAATATGCTTTGTGGGTGAGTTACGTTTGTTCACGAGGACAAGGGATAAGTCTTGCTATTAGTAGTCATGTGAATTTGGTATTCGTGCGATATTTTGATAAGATGTATGTTGTCTAACCTCTAATGGTGTTATGTGAACGTCGACTACATAACACTTCACCATTATTTGGGCCTAGAGGAAGGCATTGGGAAGTAATAAGTAGATGATGGGTTGCTAGAGTAATGAAGCTTAAACCCTAGTTTATGCATTGCTTAAGTGAGGGCTGATTTGGATCCATATGTTTCATGCTATGGTTAGGTTTACCTTAATACTTTTGTTGTAGTTGCGGATGCTTGCAATAGAGGTTAATCATAAGTGGGATGTTTGTTCAAGTAAGAACAGCACCCAAGCACGGTCCACCCACATATAATATTATCAAAGTACCGAACGCGAATCATATGAGCGTGATGAAAACTAGCTTGGACGATATTCCCATGTGTCTCGGGAGCGCTTTTCCTATTATAAGAGTTTGTCGGGCTTGTCCTTTGCTACAAAAAGGATTGGGCCACCTTGCTGCACCTTATTTACTTTTGTTACTTGTTGCTCATTACAATTTACCTTATCACAAAACTATCTGTTACCACTTATTTCAATGCTTACGAGAATACCTTGCTAAAAACCGCTTATCATTTCCTTCTGCTCCTCGTTGGTTTCGACACTCTTACTTATCAAAAGGACTACGATAGATCCCCTATACTTGTGGGTCATCACCGTCCCCAAACAACTGCTAGCTCAACCAGCTGGGCAGGCACCTGCGTCGCAATGGGCGGCCTCCACACCAACCCAGCAAGCACCTACGTGGTGGCATGCAGACCTTCATGAAGGCTCCACCTGAGCAGCCTGCCTGCCTACATGGCACCGCATGCATCACTGGCCTGGGCGCATGTCGAAGCGAGGCGGAGCGGCGACGGACGGGACGGGCCTCGTTCCCGTCCCTGATAAAGCTAATGGACACCTAAGTAGCGCATTTAATGCGCTTTGTCCTGCTCTTATTTGGGTGATAAGCTCGCGCGCTGTACACCTTTCCAGCTCCTGTGTGCTACTGTGGCGACCCCTTTGCCTATAAAAGGAGGCCTGAGGCGACCAGAGGAGGGATTCGGCTTCTTTGGGCAAGTTACACCCCGTAGCTAGCTCAAGAGCACAAGAACACTCAATACATCCACCAAACCAGGACTAGGGTATTACGCATCCTCGCGGCCCGAACCTAGGTAAACGATCTGTGTGCTTCCTATTAGACCTGCTCTTCTCACAACTCCTAGCACGCCAACCGTAGAAAGGGATTCGGTGATCCCATAGGTGCCGTTCTCCGGCACTTTATAAACCCGGATGGGCGTGCTTGAATCTAGCTTCTTAATTGGCTTAGCCTCAATCCACTTGGTAAATTTGTCGATTGCTACAAGTAGATGAGTGAAACCGCTCCTGCCTGTCCTGATGGGTCCAATCATGTCCAATCCCCACACGGCAAACGGCCAAACGAGAGGAATGGTTTTCAAGGCAGATGCGGGCTTGTGGGACATGTTCGCATAAAACTAACATCCTTCAAATTCTTGAACAATCTCCTTTGCGACTTCATTGGCGGTGACTAGTAAAACCCAGCTCGGTATGCTTTGGCCACGATTGTTCGAGAGGACGCATGGTGACCATAGGTCTCCGAGTGGATCTAATCCAACATCAGTCGACCCTCTTCTGGAGAAATGCATCATTGAGCTACGCCAGTAACACTTTCTCTATAGAGCTGTCCATTTATCACTGTGAAAGCCTTGGACCTGCGGACAATATGTCATGCTTCAACCTCATCCTCCGGAAGTTCTGCTGACCCGGATATGCAATGTACTGGCCTTTGTCCGGTCGAGAGTGATTACTAGGATCTCCATAACCAGGTCAATGGCTGTTGGGACCTCGATCTCGGTCGGATCGATGGGACATATCGCTTGGGAGGTCCTTCGATTGAAAGGATCTTCTAGCAACCGACGGGAATGGAGATGCTCAAGAAACACATTGTTGGGAATAGGCTTCCGACTGGAACCGATTTTTGCCAGGTCATCAGCTGCTTGATTTTTGATTCGGGGAATGTGGTGAAGCTCCAAACCCTCGAACTTTTTCTCCAACTTCCTCACTGCATTGCAGTATCCAGTCATGGCGGTGGTTTACGGCGTCCCACTCCTTCATCACCTGATTGACCACCGAATCTGAGTCACCGTGGACCATCAGGCGACGGACGCCGAGTGAGATAGCCATACGCAACCCGTAGAGGAGTGCTTCATACTCAGCTTCGTTATTGGAGGAATCGAAGTGAATCTGGAGGATATAACTGAGTTTATCACCTCTTGGGGACACCAAGACCACTCCAGCACCAGAACCATTCAACATTTTATACCCATCGAAGAACATGGTCCAGTGTTTCGAGTGAACTTGAGTCATTGTTCTTTGTTCTATCCACTTTACGGCCAAGAAATCTATGAGCGCTTGAGATTTGATTGCCTTCTTTGCTTTGAACTTGATATCCAAAGGAAGAAGTTCGATTGCCCACTTAGCCACTCGGCCAGTTGCATCTCTATTGTTCATGATCTCGGAAAATGGAGGCGTCAGCGGCGACTAAAACCGAGTGGTCTTGGAAATAATGTGCAACTTTCTTCGCAGTCAAGTAAATTCCATAAACAACCTTCTAATAATGTGGATACCTCTGCATGGATGGAGTCAAGACTTCAGAGGTATAGTACACTGGTCATTGAACTTTGTAGGCCTTGCCTTCTTCTTCTCGTTCCACTATGAGCACCTTTGTCTTGACAACGACCGGATGGCTGCAATGTACAAGAGTAGAGGCTCTTTGCTGTTCAGAGCAGCAAGCACCGACTGGGTGGAAAGCAGGACTCCAAGCTCCACAAACGTTGCTTCGGCTTCCGGAGTCCACTCGAACGTATTGGACTTCTTCATCAGTCGGTAAAGAGGCAGTGCCTTTTCACCAAGCCGAGAAATGAACCGACTCAGTGCAGCAAGACAACTTGTGAGCTTTAGAACATCATGCACACGCACGGGGCGTTTCATTCGGAAAATTGCACCGATCTTCTCGGGATTGGCATCTATCCCTCGTTCGGAAACGAGGAAACCGAGCAACTTGCCTCCAGGTACTCCGAATGTGCACTTGGACGGATTCAGTCGACTACTTGATCGATGCGAGGGAGTGGAAAATGATCTTTCAGGCAGGCCTGATTGATATGCTTGAAGTCAATGCACATGCGGAGTGAATTATCCTTCTTGGTGAGCATAACAATGTTGGAGAGCCACTCGGAGTGGTATATCCCGCGTATGAACTCAGCTACCAGAAGCCGAGCCACTTCCTTGCTGATTGCCTTCCTCTTCTCCACGGCGGAGCGATGGAGATGCTCTTTGACAGGTTTGGCTTTGGAGTCGACATGCAAACGGTGCTTAGCCAGCCCCCTGGGTGCACCTGGCATGTCTGATGGTTTCCATGCAAAGATGTGCTAGTTCTCACGGAGGAACTGGATGAGCGCGGCTTCCTATTTACTGTCGAGTGTCATTGAGATGTGGGTCGGATCGGTTGTGGGGTCTTCCAGGTGGATATGAACTGGCTTTGTCTCGCCAACCGACTGAAATGTAGACTCAGAAGCAGGCTTCTTAGAACGGAGCAAATCACTCGGATCAGCATTCTTCTTGTATTCTTCCAACTCCACAACAACCATCTCATTCATCGCCAATCTTTGATCCCTTCTGAAGACATTCTTTGGCTCTCTGCCTATTCCCAGTGATGGTGATCACGCCCTTGGGTCCGGGCATCTTCAGCTTAAGGTACACGTAACATGGACGGTCCATGAAACGAGCATATGTTGGTCGGCCCAGAATAGCATGATAGGTGCTGTGAAAATCTACCACCTCAAGCGTCAACTTCTCCTTGCGGAAATTCTTTGAGTCACCAAAAACCACATCTAAAGCAATTTGTCTGAGTGACTTCATCTTCTTCCCAGGGATGACTCCATGGAACTGCATGTTGCTCTCACCGAGTCGGGACATCGGAATACCCATCCCCTGGAGGGTCTCAGGATACGTAATGTTCAAACCAACGCCACCATCCATGAGAACTTTACGTGAAAGTGCCTCCAATGACCGGGTCGACCACCAAAACTGCCGCCCGGGGGTAGCAATGTGTGCTGGGTGATCCCACTGGTCAAAGGTGATGGGAGTCTTTGACCACTTGAGGTACGTCGTAGTTGCTGGAGTAACCATGTTCACCTCTCGGTTGATGACTTTCAGTCGACTTTTGCTCTCAACATCAGCAAAAATCACCAAAGTAGCATTGACCTTTGGGTAATCATATGCCTTTTCCTCATCCTAGTCCTTGTCAAATCCTTCTCGCTCTGCTGACCCTCGCAGAACTGTTGAATAAGGAATCTACACTACCGAGTGGTGTGCTTGGGCAAAATCAAGTTACCTTCTTCATCTTTCTTCGTGTGGATGGCACACGGTAAATCCAGGACGTCCTGGCCTGATTGGTCTTTCATCTTCTTGGGTATCCATGGCCCCTTAGGCTTTCCCTTGAACTTTCCTTCAGATTCACTCATCGCGGCTTCAGCCCGACATGTGGCTTCGACTTTGGCGCTTTTTGCTTCCGACTAGGATTTCCGCCCCTAGTATCAGGTTCTGTAGCCTTTCCTTTACCATTACGGAGTCGATCCTCCTCTTCAGCATTTGCATACCGAGTGGCTATCTCCATCATCCGGTTCAGAGTCATGGCCCCAGAGCGACCAAACTTCAGAGTGAGCTCTCTGTACTAAACCCAGTAAACGTCGGGCCGGGCCGGGTTTTGGGCCGGGCTTGTAAAAGCTCGACCTTCATTTCTCAAGCCCGAGCCCGGCCCGAAGCCCGAAATACTCCACGCTTTTCAAGCCCGAGCTGGCGAAATCAAGCCCGAAGCCGGCCCAAATGTTGTTTTTAGCACGCCGCACGCAAGCCCGCCCTGAAATCTGAGAAAAATTGAAGCTCGAGCCCGCCCGAACTATCTTCGGGCTGCAAAACAAAGCCCGAGCCCGGCCTGAATGTCAAGCCTGACATGGCCCGGCCCGGGTTTTTCGGGCCGGGCTCGGGCCAGGCCATCGGGTCGGGCTGCCCATGCTCGGGTTTACTCTGTACCATATGCCTTCCTTGAAAGCGCAGACTGCTTGGTGCTCTGAAACATTCTCCACCAAATGGTGAAGTGTAGTCCAACGCTAGATGTAATCTCTCAAAGTTTCATTCGGTTTTTGGACACAATGTTGCAACTTGGACAGCCCAGCGGGTCGCTTGCAAGTGCCTTCAAATGTCTTGATAAACAAGTCTTCCCAATAGTACATGCTAGCAGGAGCCAACTGATTCAACGAGGCCCTGGCCGAGCCTTCAAGCATCAAGGGCAGATGTTTCATGGCAACTTCGTCATGCCTCCACCAATCTGCACTGCCACTCAGTAGTCCTCCAACCATGTGTCTGGCTTTGACTCACCAGTAAACTTGCTCACTCTTGCAGCCAATCTGAAGTTGGGAGGAATCTCAGCAGCTCGAATGGCTCTTCTGAAACACTCGGGCCCAGAGATGAATGCTCTGCTCCCACTTGGGTGATCTCTATCTAGACCTTCTCTGTTAGCTCTGCCTCTGTCAACCAGGCCCTGTACAAGGACTGACCTTGCATCAAACCCAAGCTCTCGGGGGTCAACTAGAATCCTCCACTCGTCGCCGTACGGGTGCCTGTCATCATACCGCCGAGGCGCGTACGAACCACCTCTCGGAGAGGGCGTGGGCACTCAACGGCGGTCATCACGATGGTATCGAGGATCAAACTGCCCGTGGCCTCGACCCAGGTACTGGTCCTGGCAATAACCACGATCTTCACGCCGCGGAGACGATCTTGGGTTGTGTGCTGACTGGACTGTGTCCGCCATGACAGACCTATTGTGAATCCTATTGCGCGACTGGGAAACAGCCGAGTTCTATTCTCTGACTGCCCGATTACTGAATCTCTTGTAGGCCTCTACCGGCCTCGAGCAGGGATCTAGGACTGAATCTCTGCAATAGGCCCAGCCGCTGCAACATTTTGGATCAGTGTACAATATACCTGACAGTCTTCCCGAGGTCCAGTCGGGAACAATTGCCACTGCCGTCGACTGGAACTTGGGAGTTGCCTATGGGCGCGGTCGTCGAGTGCCTGCTGAAGATTCTCCACGCGCGCATGCTCAGCCAGAGTGGCTACACGCGCAGCCTCCAAGGCCTGAGCCTCAGGGGTCTCCCCAACGATGGGGTTCTCGAGAGCTTGATCATTTCTGCGTTGCGACTCTTCCCTCTACTCCGCAGTGAGGGCTTGAGGATAGTACTCATCGTTGTCGCGCGACGGACCACCATTGTCGCCCCCGCCATGGGGAAATCCGGGTGGGATGCATTGGGGGCCAACCATGAGGACTTCCACCACGGGGTCGTTGTTGTCGCACTCGCAGAGAGTATCCGAGTGGCCAGTCGACATATCAGACAATCCATAAAGAGGTTCATCAGGCTCGATTGCCGCGATCTGGGGAGTGGCCGACTGACGGGCCACCGCGTGCTTCACCCACCGCTGGAGCCACGAACGACCGGATCGCTTGCGACAGCGAGCCATGGGAGGGAAGACGCCACCGGAGCCGACCGACATCTTGAGTCGACGGCCGCAAGAAGAGGACGCCGCAGTGCACTTTCGCTGAAAGTGCGCCAAGGCCATGGATGGGGGAGCGCCTCGACATCGAGGGGAGCTTCCTGGAGCCAGGCTGAATCATCGGCGATGAAGATGAGCACGCCGAGGTGGATCTCGTGGCCCAGAGACAATCCACCGCCGGAAACCATGTCGATGGAGATCGAAGATCGCAACCTCATCGAAAGTCGCTTAGACGCCTGCCCCATGGTGGGCGCCAACTGTCGTGGGAACGGATCTGACAATAGAGGTGGGGGATACGTAGGAGGAGGCAGTGCCTAGCTACGACGAGGTTGTACACTCGGATTTACGAGTTCAGACCCCTCTCGGAGGAGGTAGCAGCCCTACGTCTCGGTGCCGCGGAGGCTCTGTTGATTGGAGTGTTCTGTTATAGGGGGTGCGAACCCTTGTGCAAGAGGGGAGGGGTAGCTTATATAGAGTACGCCGACCCCTCACAGTCCTCCATTACACATGGGTTCAATGAGAGAATAAAGCCACGTACATTACTGGTAATGCCCGTGTTTAATGATCTTTAAGGTGACGGAGTGAATGTCCGACCGTTGCCATCCAGGGGTGGCTCTAAGTCTTTTGTCCTTCAAGTGGATTCTTGTCTCTCGAGTGAATAACGACGGTCGAGTGGAATTAGGATATCTGAGTGGATCTTCCGTCGAGTGGATCGCACTCCATGAGGATTCGAGTCGGTATCTTCTTTCTATCTTTGTAGGCTTTGGCCTCTTGCGCGGTGTCCTTGGGTAGGGCATACAGGTCAGCCCCATGACCCTACCCTAGGTACATGTCATCGTCACCCAATACAATGGTAAATTGTATAGGTGCACTAGTTCGGCGAAGAGATGGTGATACAAGTGTAATTTGGATGGTAGAAATATATTTGTATAATCTGAATAAATAAAAACAGCAAGGTAACTAGTAATAAACGTGATAAAAAAGGTATTGCAATGCTTGAAAATAAGGCCTAGGGTTCATACTTTCACTAGTGCAAGTTCTTTCAACAATGATAACATAATTAAATCATATGGCAATCCCTCAACGTCGACAAAAAGTCACTCCAAAGTTCCTATCGCGGAGAACATAAGATGAAATTGCTTGTAGGGTACGAAACCATCGCAAAGTTATTCTTTCCGATCGATCCATTGAGCTATTCCTATAAGTGTCACAAACAGCCCTAGAGTTCGTAGTAAAATAACACCATATGACACACATCAATCAACCCTAATGTCACCTAGATACTCCAATGTCACCACAAGTATCCGTGGGTCAATTATATGATATGCATCAAACAACTTCAGATTCATAATATTTAATCCAACACAAAGAACCTCAAAGAGTGCCCCAAGATTCCTACCGGAGAAACAAGGACGAAAACTTGCATTACCCCTATGCATAGATTACCCCAATGTCACCTCGGGAATCCACAAGTTGAGTGCCAAAACATACATCAAGAGAATCAATAGAACACCCCATTCTCACCACGGTTATCCCACGCAAGACATACATCAAGTGTTTTCAAATCCATAATAGTAGTCAATCCGATAATAATGAAACCTCAAAGGTAAAACTCAATTCATCACAAGAAGGTAGAGGGGGAGAAACAATATATGATCCAACTATAGTAACAAAGCTCGCGGTACATCAAGATCGTGCCAAATCAAGAACACGAGAGAGAGAGAGAGAGAGAGAGAGAGAGAGATCAAACACAGAGCTACTAGTACATACCCTCAGCCCCGAGGGTGAACTACTCCCTCCTCGTCATGAAGACCGCCAGGATGATGAAGATGGCCACTGGTGATGGTTTCCCCCTCCGGCAGGGTGCCAGAACGGGCTCCCGATTGGTTTTTCATGGCTACATAGGCTTGCAGCGGCGGAATGATTGCTCCCTGACTATAGCGCCAGAAAGCTCCTGTCTGCTAGGACTACGTCGGTATTTCCCCAAAGAGGAAGGGATAATGTAGCACAGCGAAGGTAGGTATTTCCTCGTTGATGAAACCAAGGTTATCGAACCAGTGGGAGAACCAAGCAACACAATGTAAGCACACCGCACACAAATAACAACACCTCGCTTTTAGAAAGCGTGTTAAAGAGGTTGTCAATCCCTTTTCGGTAACGATGCCGTAAATTTGTAATAGATTGAAATAATAGATCACAAATAAAATAAAGTGCAGCAAAGTATTTTTGTATTTTGGTTTAATAGATCTGAATAAAAATGCAAAGGAAAAGTAGATGTAAGCAAATATATGAGAAAGAAGACCCGGGGGCGTAGGTTTCACTAGTGGCTTCTCTCGAGAAAAATAGCAAATAGTGGGTAAACAAATTCTTGTTGGGCAATTGATAGAACTTCAAATAATTATGGCGATATCCGGGCAATGATCATTACATAGGCATCACGTCCAAGATTAGTAGACCGACTCACTTTTGCATCTATACTATTACTCCACACATCGACCGCTATCCACCATGCATCTAGTGTATTAAGTTCATGGAAAAATGTAGTAATGCAATAAGAACGATGACATGATGTAGACAAGATCCGTTTATCTATTGGGTAGATATAGATCTCATCTTTTATCCATAGTAGCAACGATACATATGTGTTGTTTCCTTTACATCATCGGGATCAAGCACCGTAAGATCGAACCCACTACCGGGCACCTCTTCCCATTGCAAGATAAATAGATCAAGTTGGCCAAACAAAACCCAAATATCTGAGAAGAAATACGAGGCTATAAGAGATCAAAGAAACTCAAATAACTTTCATGGATATAAAAGATATAACTGATCATAAACTCGAAGTTCATCAGATCCCAACAAACACACCGCAAGAGTTACATCATATGGATCTCCAAGAGACCATTGTATTGAGAATTCAGCAAGAGAGAAGAAGCCATCTAGCTACTAACTACGGACCTGAAGGTCTACAAAGAACTACTCACGCATCATCGGAGAGGCACCAATGGAGGTGGTGAACCCCATCCGATATGGTGTCTAGATTGGATCTGGTGGTTCTGGACTCTACGGCGGCTGGATGAATATTTCGTCGTCTCCCCTAGGGTTCTGTGATTTTTGGGGTATTTATAGAGCAAAGAGGTGGTCAGGGGGGCACCCAAGGTGGGCACAACCCACCAGGGCGCGCCTGGGCCTCCTGGCGCGCCCTGGTGGGTTGTCCCCTCCTCGGGACTCCCCCCATGTGCAACCAGGGCCCGTTGTGTTCCTTCTGGCCCATAAAAAATCATCATGGAGTTTCGGCATTTGGACTCCGTCTGATATTGATTTCCTGCGATGTAAAAAACATGGGGAAAACATCAACTGGCACTTGGCACTATGTCAATAGGTTAGTACCAAAAAATGATATAAAATGACTATAAAATGATTATAAAACATCCAAGATTGATAATAAAACAGCATGGAACAATCAAAAATTATAGATACGTTGGAGACGTATCAGCATCCCCAAGCTTAACTCCTGCTCGTCCTCGAGTAGGCAAGTGATAAAAAACAGAATTTTTGATGTGGAGTGCTTTTTATCATGTCATATCATATTCTTTTCCTTGTAGCATGGACATTCAAACTTTTATGTGATTCAAATCAATAGTCTAGTTTTGACATAATAATTTAGATACTCAAGCATATCAACAAGCAATAATGTCTTTCAAAATATCAACGCTAAAACAAGTTATCCCTAGCCCATCATGCTCAAAGATTGGTCCATTCATGAAACACACTCGAATATTAGCTACACCCAATACTTAAGCATGATCATATTGCCTCTTAGTTCGTGCTTTTATAAGAGAAGATGGAGACTCAAATTCAAAATAAAAATTGCATAAAATAAAAGAAAGGCCCTTCGCGAGAGGGAAGTAGGGATTTGTAGAGTGTGCGAGCTCAAAAGCGAAAAAATTAGAGATAAAAACATTTTGGGAGGTGTATCCATCCCACCAACAAAAACGACGAAAGCTACGAACACTTTCCATGCTAGATATGCCATAGGCGGTTCCCAAAGCGGAAAATAAAGTTTATTCCTTTTCCACCATACTTTCACTTTCCATGGCTAACCGTATCCACGGGTGCCTTCCATACCAACATTTTCCACGAAATTTATTATTTGACAACATAAAGTAAATTCATTTTTGCATTTCGGGATTGGAATCCCAAAAACCTTTGCCTTACTCTCGTGCAATGACAAGTGAATAAACACTCATCGTGAGAATAACACATCATGGAAAATATCAGCCACCCGTTACTGCTCATGACGAAACAAACACACAAAAGAGAAGTTTATTTTGAAAATTAGAGATGGCACATGCAAATTTGCTTAGAATGGCAAAAGAATACCACATATAGGTAGATATAGTGGACTCATGTGGCAAAACTGGTTTAAAGGATTTTGGATTCACAAGTAGAGATCATATTTGGTGCAAAATGAAGGCTAGCAAAAATATTGAGAAGCGACCAACCAAGAAACGAATAATCTCATAAGCAAGCATTAACCATAATTAACACCAAATAATGCACCACAAGTATGATATAATTTTCGTTGCATGATTATTGACTTTCGTGCATGTATAGGGAATCACAAACCTTAACACCAATATTCTTACTAGAGCACAATTACTCATCAACATAACTCACATATCACATCATCATATCTCAAAACTATTACTAAGAATCAAGTTTATTTTTTCCAATGATCTTCATGACATTTTTTACTTTATCCTTCTTGGATATCTATCACTTTGGGACTAATTTTCATGTGTTGCTTTTCATAAACTCAAACAAATATAAGTGAAGATCATGAGCATAAAAATTTTCTTTCTTCCTCTCAAAATAATTTAAGTGAAGCAAGAGAGAATTTCTTCAAATTTTTTACTAACTCTCAAACAAATCTAAGTGGAGCATGTCGGTGTCAAAACCGGCGGATCTCGAGTAGGGGGTCCCAGGCGTATGCGTCTAGGATTTATGGTAGCAGAGGCAGGGGACACGATGTTTACCCAGGTTCGCCCTCTCTATAGAGGTAATACCCTACTTCACCTTGATTGATCTTGATGAATATGAGTGTTACAAGAGTTGATCTACCACGAGATCGTAATGGCCAAACCCTAGAAGTCTAGCCTATGAGTATATGGTAATGAATCTGTCCTATCCGGACTATGCTCTCTGGTTTATATAGGCACCGGAGAGATCTAGGGTTACACGGGGTCGGTTACATAAGAGGGAATCTTCATAGTTGGTCGCCTAGCTTGCCTTCCACGCCAAGGAGAGTCCAATCCGGACACGGGCATAATCTTCGGTCTTCATGTCTTCACAGCCCATCAGTCCGGCCCAATGAGTAACAGTTCGAACTGGCCTCGAGACCCCTAGTCCGGGACTCCCTCAAGAGCCCCTGAACCTGGCTTCAATGACGAGGAGTCCGTGTAGATTGTCTTCGGCATTGCAAGGCGGGTTCCCTTCTTCCGAACTCCAAGATAGTCTTGGACGCTGACGATTGTATCTGGACCTGTTACACACCATGCACAACCGCAGAGAGAATATATATTTTTTACACGAGTTCCATCCGCTGACAGCTTTCTGCAATGTGACATTACGTCTGTTCGGTCATAATTTCAAACCGTTTGTCCCACATTTCAAGACGCGGTTGTTATTGGCACGTCTTGTTGAAGCAGAGATCGTGTCCCCTTATCGCGGGATTCTCATCAATGCGGGCATGGGTAACCCAACCGTGTCGTTTACACAACCCTTGGGAATAGGCGAATCTCAAGGCAAGTGAGGAGGCGTTTAATATTTGCTGCCTTTATAAGGAGATAAGGATCCCCCCTTCCTCTTCTCATGCTTTCTCTCTGTCTCTGCCTTCCCAACCTCGAGCTCCAGCGCCCAAGTTCCAATCTCCTTTCCACTCCAGCAACCATGTCCGAATCCGGTGGTCAGGGTAAGTGGATGGTCTCCTCCGTCACGGAGGAGGACATTACTGAGCTCTGGGCGGCCGGATATTTGGCGAAGGAGATCGCCCACCGTCAGCCGGCCGAGGGACAGATCATCCCCACGCCGGAGCCCACAGAGAGGGTGGTATTCATCCCCCATTTCTTCCGCGGGCTAGGGTTTCCACTCCACCCCTTTGTCCGTGGGTTAATGTATTATTACGGGGTAGATTTTCATGATCTGTCCCCGAATTCCTTCCTCAATATCTCAGTGTTTATCGTCGTATGCGAGGCCTTCCTCCACATCCAACCCCACTTTGGGTCGTGGCTCAAAGTCTTCAACGTGAAACCGAAGGTGGTGGATGACCAGCACGCGGAGTGCGGAGGGGCAATGGTGAGTAAATTGTCCATCATCTCTTGGCCCAAAGGCACCTTTGTGGATACTGATGAAAGGAGTGGCGTAGCGGTGGTTCTACATCACATAACCACGCGGCACCACCTGGGCCGCAGCTGCAGAATTTCGCTGCGGCGCTCCTATGCGACTCACCTCCTGGGTCGAGAAGAGTCCGGACTGGTGTTCTCTTGACGAGATGATAGTGCATGAGCCAGCGTGTTGAGCATATGGTAACCAAGAGCGTCAAGCTTCGTTGATGTGATCCGGTGATGTTAGTTTGCGGATCCTTCCATGCGGCGCCAAAGCCACCAGCGTGGGAGTTCAATCCAAAGAAGCACCGGACCTTGGTGAGGCTCTTGAGACTACGCCTGAAAAGGCGCATGGAAATTGCTCTTCAAGGGCAATGAAAACCATCGACCCTGATTCGGACCATGGTCATGATTGTACACACCCACCCGACCAAGGTATGTTGTTTGACGTTTCCTCAACCTAATTGTTTCGAGGATGATGTCTGAGCTTTTGTTATTGCTCTTTCAGGACAGGATGGAGAGGGCGAAGCGGATCCGATGTCCGCTCTGCTCGAGGAACTACCATCTCATCTCGCATCTAGCGAAGATGCTGGTATCGGCGCCATATAAGGCACCGGAGAAGAAGGCCAATAAGAAGGCAAAGCGGGCCAAGAGTGGCCCCCGTCATAAGGGTACTTCGGACGTGGCGTCCGAAGACGACGAAACTCATTCCTCTGTCCCTGAGGACAATGACGGGGAAGAGGAGGAGGAAGAAGAAAACAATCCTCCCCCTAAGGAGAGGAAGAAGAAGAGGACGGCTCCGACGCATGCATCTGAGGCGGGCGCCCAAAAAAGGGGAAGAGGCGTTCGGTAGTCAACACCGCGTGGGGCGTTGGCGATAGTCCGAACAGCGCCCCGTGCTAAGCCCCAGGACGCATCGTAAGTGACATGGCTTATTTATGCGCACATCCAGCCCTTTCTCTCCATTATCTTGATGTAGTTAACTGTACTATTGCAGTTCGGCCCGCGACCTAATCTAGCGATCCTCGTCTGGAAGTTCATTGGCTCCGTCGGAGATGGCGAGCCAGTCGCCACTGCCTGCTTACTCCCCTGGGGCCGGGGACGACATCGAAGTGTTGTCTCTGAGGGCCGATCCAAACCGGGGAGGAACCCAGGACGCTGTCCGGGAGGCGCCACGAGGTGAAACCTCCACTGCCGGACACATGGAGGAGACGATCCCCATGGAGACTGGCGAAGAGGGCCACATCCAGCTTGGCCCTCAGCCGAATACGATTCCGGAGACCCATATGGCTCCAGAGTCGGGCGGGCAGCCCCCTTTGAAGGAGGGGGGTGCACCGCTTCCGCCGGTGGTCCCTGTCCACCCAGGGGCGCCGGATGACCTGATGGAGGCGCTTCTGGCGCCTCCGTTATGGACGAGCACCATGCTCTTATGGGTGCAGTGATCGAGAAGGTTCAATCTGCCAAGAGTGGACTGAACAAAGCCTGCAGCAACCTGTTGATAGGTTTCGAGGTAAGTGACGGAGAAAAAACCCCATGTAGTCAGTAGCCCCTGAGACACTGTCCGGTGTTCGTTAAGAAGAACCGGACAGAGGATCAATCTTTTAGTGTAGGAGACTAACGTGGTATGTGTGCATAAGCAGGCGTTGCTGTTGGCCGCAACCTCGCATGCTACCGAAGTCTCTGAACTGAAGCAGAGGCTACTGCGGACCGAGAACGAGCTCGGCGAGGTGACGATTCGGCTTCAGGAGAAGCAAGGTAAATGACGTCGTGTTGTGTGTTCGAAAAGAACAAGCGTTGTATACTGACCGTAGTGCCGTAACTTGTGTAGGAGCCACAACCGAGGTGGAGGCCCTAAAAGAGGCTCTAGCTGAAGCCGAGGGGAAGGCCGACGACCAGCAAGCCGCCCGGAAAAAGCTTGAGGCCCGAGTCAAGGAGGTCCAGCAGGAGCTCCAAGATGCGGTGGAAAAATGTGAGACCTTGGAGCATGATACATCGGCTCGAGGGGCCGAACTTACCAAGTCTCGTCAGAGCACGGAGACCGCACGGAATGTGGCCCGGGGCGCTCTCCAGGAGATCCAGGAGGCCAAGAAGATCACGGTGGGTAAGGCTTTTAAGATGCAAAGCAAGTATGCGGAGAGGCAATACCTTTTACTAACCCGGGTTCGGAGTTCCCCGGGGGCTTTTGCGGATCTACCACGCAGCATATCAGACGCTGCAGCGTTCTACCAAGCTGAAGGAGGAGGTTCTACGGACAAGATATTCTGGTCGCAGATGTCGGCAGAGCATCCCGTGTCCTTCACCGATCAGCTGAAACAGCTGGTGGAGCTGCACAAGGTGGCCGAACTAGCCATGAAGGATTTGACAATCCGGCTATGGCCAGCCGAAGCTATGCCTGGCAGATACTTCGGACTTGTGAGGCGGCTAGTGGAAGCCTGTCCACAGCTGGACGTCGTCAAGCGCTCTGCCTGTATTGAAGGTGCCGGTATGGCCTTCGCTCGCTTCAAGATGTGGTGGGCGAAGATGAACGTTGTTGAAGTTGCCAACGTGCCGCCGGAGGGCAAGGAGCACCGCACACCCGAGAAATATTTTGCGGATGTCATAGAAGGGTCTCGACTTGCGGCAGCTCAATGTTTGCAGGACATTATTTTCGAATGAATACATTCTGTTGTCCTTTGCCTTGTATTATAAAGACAAAGCTTGTTTTGTAATGTAATTTCGTTATGCTTTAAATTGTTTCCTCTGTGCGGTCGTGTTATATGCAATGCGAGGGTTGGCCGGTCATCGACACGCCCTCACGTAATTAATCTGGAGGTGTTAGGGATGGGATCTAAACAATCTTGATCCAATTATATGGTCCTTGAAGGAGTTGTTTAGCATAGCGAACAAGGCAATCAGACTATCACGGCTTAAACGCCCTCACTTAGCCATAGGAGCTTTATAATTAAGCAAGTGCGCAGCCTGGTCCAAGCCGTGGTCGTTAACATCCGATCGGAAGTGTCGATCCTTCGTGCGTGGACGCGGAAAATCTCCAACGGTTTTGTAACCCTCGAGCAAGTGATCGGCTCTCGCCCGTATCATGACAGATCAGTTTTCGGTTTTCTCTCTTGAGGTGCTCATCCGGTCGAGGCCAAGGCACAATGCAGTAGTTCTCCTTTACTACCCTAGCCGATAGAGCGGAGCGTAGGGTAGCAAGCAGAGCCGGGCAACCCAACTATTGACCAAAGACATGATTCGTGAGCCAATGCATATAATGCTAAATTCGGGTCTTGAACTTATATATAAGAAGTGTCCGACTTTGTTGCCGTGTTATGGGGCGATAAGCAGCCCCACAGCAAATATGGGACGTACAAAGAGTACCGATGTAGCTGGTAAGCAGATCGAAATGAAATGGAGTAAGGAGCGAAAACCACAAAAACTGGGCTGCAAATCATTTTCATTATAACTGGGTGGATACGTCAAGGCGTATCTTGTACAAATAATGCGGGAAGCCTCCGTGCTATTTGACATGCCGGAGTCAAGAGGGCGCAACATGCGGGTCCTGAGAAATAAATATAAATACCGTCAAGAAGACGTATAGAGGTTACTCTAAGCACCTATGTTGCTTGCATCCTTTATATGTCGATCCTTCGAAGGGGCTGGTGATCAGGCTCGCAGGGAAAGGAACACGAAGCGAGAAAAGAAAAAAGGTGTGTCAGAATTCGGTCTAGCCGAGCCCATATATCTCGGGTTAGCTTGTGCCTCCGTCGATGTCCATGGAATTTCGAGTGCGTAATTATGTACGCGTGGTACGGATGCCACTACTTCATCGGGACTAGGACGGAGGCCGAATTGCTAATAGAGCTCTTGACGAACCGTGTTGTCCTGTTGCAGTGTAGTTCGGAACCTCTTGATGGTGTCCAGGGGCTCGGCAGCCGCACTGCAGTGCTGCTTGAGAAGGCCGCTCTGTACCTCTGCTGCTAGGGTGGCGGTGTGCTCCTCTGTTCGGAGGGAGCGTTCCGTGTTGCCATTGATTGTTATGACGCCGTGTGGACCGGGCATCTTGAGCTTGAGGTAAGCGTAGTGTGGCACTACGTTGAATCTAGCAAACGTTGTTTGTCCGAGCAATGCGTGGTAGCCGCTACGGAAGGGGACGATGTCGAAGATTAGCTCCTCGCTTAGGAAATTGTCCGGGGAGCCGAAGACCGCTTCCAGCATGATTGAGCCTGTACAGCGGGCCTCGACACCTGGTATGACTCCTTTGAAGGTAGTCTTTGTTGGTTTGATTTGTGAGGGGTCAATGCCCATCTTCCGCACTGTGTCTTGATAGAGCAGGTTGAGGCTGCTACCACCGTCCATCAGAACTCATGTTAGGTGAAACCTGTCAATAATTGGGTCGAGGACCAATGCGGCTGAACCGCCATGACGGATACTAGTTGGATGATCTCAACGATCAAAGGTGATCGAGAACGACGACCACGGATTGAATTTTGGGGCGACTGGCTCTACCGCGTAGACGTCCCTCAGTGCTCGCTTACGCTCCCTTTTGGGGATGTGTGTAGCATATATCATGTTCACCGTTTTGACTTGAGGGGGAAATTTCTTCCGCCCCCTAGTGTTCGCCCGCCGGGGCTCTTCGTCCTCGTCCTCACTTTGTGATCCCTTTTCCTTGTTTTCGACATTTAACTTGCCAGCCTGCTTGAAAACCCAACAATCCCTGTTGGCATGATTGGCTTGCTTATCCGGGGTGCCGTGTATCTGGCACGGACGGTCGAGTATGCGGTCCAGGCTGGAAGGTCCTTCATTGTTTCTTTTGTAGGGCTTCTTCCGTTGGCCGGACTTGGAGCCAGTGAATCCGGCGTTGACTGTGGTGTCATCGGTGTTGGTGTCACTGCTTCGGCGTTTGTGTCTATTGCGCCAGAGTTTGCCAGTGCTATTCTTGGCCTCGGAGGGGCCTGTCTCGCTGGCTGTGTTGTTACTACGGGCCAAACTAGCTGTCCTCTCCTCAAGCATAAGCGGGTCATGAGTGCCGTGAGGGATGCCATGGACTTCGGCTTTTCTTGGCCGAGGTGGCGTGCCAGCCATTCATCACGGATGCTGTGTTTGAAGGCTGCTAAGGCCTCGGCATCCGGAAAGTCAATGATCTGGTTCTTTTTGGTTAGGAATCTAGTCCCGAATTTTCGGGCTGATTCTCCAGGTTGTTGAACTATGTGGCTTAAGTCATCGGCGTCTGGTGGCCGGACATAGGTTCCTTGGAAGTTGTCCAGGAAAGCTTCTTCCAAGTTCTCCCAAATGCCGATAGAATTTTCAGGCGGTGTTAAGCCGATGCCGAGCTGGCCCTTTGAGCTTTAGTGGGAGGTATTTAATGGCGTGGAGGTCATCTCCTCGAGCCATATGGATGTGAAGAATGAAATCCTCGATCCATACTGCGGGATCGGTTGTGCCGTCGTATGATTCGATATTGACGGGCTTGAACCCCTCTGGGAATTCATGATCCAGTACTTCATCTGTGAAGCAAAGAGGGTGTGCGGCACCTCTGTACCGGGCCGCATCGCGACGTAGCTCTGATGGAGTCCGCCTACGGTATTCGGCCCGGGCATGGTTAGGTTTGTCACGTCCGAACAGGTAGCCGTCGTCGTGCCTCGAGGCACATCCTCGCGATCCGTAGATCGATCTTGTATGTCCTGCCTTGCTGTCCAGGGTCTTCCGAAGGTCGTACGTGTGACCCGAACTCTTCCGTCTTTATTTTTACGGGGCGGTGGGGCAGGTTGCTGTTCGGCCTGAGTTGCCGCTTTATCCCGACCGCGGGGTGGCTGGTCGGCCACCCTGTCTCGACCACGCGGTGGTCGTTCCGCATTACGCGAGGGAGATGTGTGCTTCGGTGCCTCCTCATCGAATTGAGGTAGCAGTCTGCGCTTCGGGTAGATCTTGGCTGGGCGCTTGAGGCCGTGTTCTCCGGCAGTCAGGACATCAGTCCATCTGTCGACAAGCAGATCTTGTTCGGCTTGAAGCTGCTGCTGCTTCTTGTTCAGGCTCCTTGCAGTGGCTATGAGCTGAAGCTTAAAGCACTCCGGCTCCAGAGGGTCCTCCGGCACGATGAAGTCTTCGTTGCCGAGGCTTATCTCCTCGGAGGGTGGATGGTATCTATCGTCCTCCGAGTTATCTTCTATGGCATGTTCATCAGGATTGTCTTGCTTGTCGTCGTGTTCCTCCTGTTCGGATGTAGCTCCGAAGGGTCTTCGTTGTTTTCGGCGTCGCCCGGAGTGTTATTTTCTCCGGTGCCAGTGTTGCTATTTTTCGAACGACGAGGCTTAGAGCGGCGTTTGGGGCGCCGGTGCTTGGAGTGCGTCCCGGAGGGTTTATTCGCATCTGGCTCTTCTTTGTCGTCGCCAGATCCTTTGGGTGTATCAACCATGTACACGTCGTACGAAGAAGTGGCCATCCAGTATCCAGTGAATGGCGGGTCTTGGCCTTGCTCCTTGTCGGCATCGTCGTCCATACCGGTGATGTCTTCGGAGCCATAGCCAAGCATGTCGGTTAAGTCGTCGACGGTGGCTATGAAGTGGGTGGCGAGTGGGAAGCAAAATTCCTCGTCGTCTGCCTCTAGCTCGAACCGAACATAGTTCGACTGTGAGTCTTCCTCCAAGGACAAGTGTCGGTGTCAAAACCGGCGGATCTCGGGTAGGGGGTCCCGAACTGTGCGTCTAGGCGGATGGTAACAGGAGACAAGGGACACGATGTTTTTACCTGTGTTCGGGCCCTCTCGATGGAGGTAAAACCCTACTCCTGCTTGATTAATATTGATGATATGGGTAGTACAAGAGTAGATCTACCACGAGATCAAAGAGGCTAAAACCCTAGAAGCTAGCCTATGGTATGATTGTTGTATATATATCTCTATCGACTAGCCTGGCCTCGGTTTAATAATGCACCAGAGGCCTAGGATAACAAGAGTCCTAGCCGAATACGCCGGTGGGGGAGGAGTCCTTGCCTTGATCGCCAAGTCTTGCGGAATCTTCCTTGTATGCGGCAACTGTCCGGACTGGCCCATAAGTATCTGACCATGGGGATCCTCGGCCCAATCAACTGATCGGGAGACGACGTGGTGAACACCCCCTAGTCCGGGACACCGTCGATAGCCCCTGAACCGGTCTTCAAGTTGGGGGCGCTCCTCGATTCTTCCGAACTGTTCTTCATCTTCGGTTGCCGGGTCTTGAAAACTGGTTCAACAAATCTTCTCATCTTCTATCTTGAGGATCGCCGAAATGCATTCGACGAGTTTACCGTCGGGTATCAGGAGCCTTTAAGTTTCCGCCTTTATCAATGCCTTGTTATTTTTATGGCATACCTCGGGTTTGAAGTTATTCTCGGCGACGGCGTCCTCTTGCGTCCGAGCTCCAGGTACCGGACTACATTCGAGGTATCTTTTGCGGCCGAGCACCAATGTCGGATCGCTTCCGGCTCTAACGCCGGACTATGTATCCGAGCTCCAACGTCGGATCAGTATCCGAGCTCCAACCTTGGATCAGCATCCGAGGTGTAAGTAAATCACCTTGGGTCAAAGAAGTTTGAAGGAGTTTAGCCAAGCTTAATGCCGGAAATGCCCTCTATGGAGCCAGCCACTAAGCGCCGAGCTTTATGTCGGATCGCTTCGGTGGTGCACCACCCCGAATGTGGGTCAATTTTTGTCAATATTTTTGATTGGTGCGATTTATTCTCTGCCGAGATACATAGCCAGTAGCCCTCAAGGTGTGTATCGGTCTAAAACCCGAGATGCACATGAAGGATGACATAAGACCGTTGATCCCCGTGAGTCACCGAGACTCGGGTTGATTTGCAAAATCGGTCCGAGGATCAAGTCCTAGCTTCGTGAGAATACTTGGGACACAAAAAGCGGCGTGCTCGATCCACGAAGACTCGTGTTGGGTGCGGCCGACCAACCCGAGGATCAAAATCTCCTCGAAAACTATTGCACTTAAAATTTTCTCGCATAGAACAGTAATGCATTAGCCCCGAGACACCGGGTCGGGTGGCAACACGCATCGAGGATTGATGTTCCCCTTTAATATTTGTAAATAATAAGCCCGAAGCCCAAGAGCCCCGAGCCTTAATGCGGGCACGGGTGGCCGAATTAAGGATTGATATCCATAGTAAAATCACAAATTATGTGTAATGACTCTATGTATCCAAGTACTTTACGTCATTAATGCTCGTATCCGCATTGTACAAAACTTTGTTGACCGACCATCGGCTTCAACCTCCTTGGCCAGTAGCCGAGGAGTGTTTGTCCTACTTTATAAATCCTTGACAAGGGCAAAGATTTACGACAAACAAGGCAATCTGGCCATACGGTTTTATAAACAAAGGTACGCAGAGAGATATGTTATATTGTTGTTTAACATAGGAAATGTCTTCCAAAGAGAATAGTCCCGCTATCGGTTCCTTTCTTTGGGTTGTCATGCTAAGCATGATCAGGAAACCTCAGCTCTAATGTAAGAGCAAAATATTGAGGATTTAGTTTGGGAGGCTAGTTACTAGCCCCCGGTAGTGTTCCGGCGGCAGTTGAGGTCAAGCTGGAAACACTTGACCAATGTTATGAATGGCGTCATTTAATATAGTCATCGGATCGTTGACGGTTTACACCTATTGTGACGGTCGATTTTCGGCTTTCTCACTGAGGTGCTTGACCATGCGAGCCGGAAGCACAATCGCAGATGGTTCTCCCTTTGCACACCTAAGCGAACAAAGCGGAACATAGGAGGCAAGCGCAGGAGCCGCAACCCAACTATTGACCGAAGACAAAATTCAAACCGATGCATATATAGCAATATCCGAGAATGTTTTTGCCGAATCTCTAAAGGTGTCCGGCGTTGCCTTTGCGAGACTTGTGCTGAAAACACACAAATAGTTTAAAAGTGCCATAAGCTTGGAAAACCAAAAAACGTTAGTAAACTTGACGTCCGAACGAGATCAAGTGTTCGGTGCCAATCCGAAAATTGGCCTTAGCAGAAGAAGTGCTTCTGTCGTGCTTTAACATGATACATCCTATCTCAAGACTTCAAGCGGGTCAGCCTACGTCTTCAACCTCCTATCCCGAGGGCGGAGTACTTCTCATCAGGCCAGTTTAGCAAACTAAACTCTAGCGGCTTTGAGAGAGAAATTAGGCTCCCCGGCTAGTTACCACACGCCGTTAATAGAAAAAAGGAGTGATAGATAATAATAATAATAATAACACTTTGCAACGACTAAGAAGAAGAACACTTATCATAAAACGGCTCATATAAATTTAAGAGCCCCCAAGTGACTTGGGTAAAAGAATGATTTCATGTACCGAAGAACTTATATCATATCTATGTTCAGACGAACTTTAAACGCATCTTAACTGACCGTCGGCTTCTCCCTCTTGATCGAGACCAAAAGAGTTATGTACTCCACATCGAGAATATCGGCGGTGTTTTAATAACGAGCAATCGGATCATAAAGGCATAACGAGACAAAAGCACGCTCGAGGGAACTTATGCTATATTCTTGATAAAGTGTAAGAAGCATCTTTGAAGAAAATAGTACCCCCACCGATACCTTTCTTCGGTGCTCATTGTTAATATGAGACTTGTGCAATAGATTTTTTGTACTCATGAGTTCCGTTGTGTGCCAACCATCATTGAAAACAATAAGAGCGCTAGCTTTCGGCTTCACCCAGTCTGAGGTCAGAGCTCGGAGGACCCGGTCGTGACAATCGCAGAGGTGCTCCCTTTACTCCCTAGCCGAACAATCGGGAACGTGGGGGTAAGCACAGAGCCAGCAACCCAGCTTGCAAATCACTTAAGTCAATATGGTGCATATTGTGGCGTAATACCACGAACAAGGAACGAAGCCGCTACAAGTGTAATCATATGCAAGGGAAAAGCTTCATGAAGGAAGCCCCCAAATGAATTGGGTATTTGAATTTATGCGTCACAAACAAAGTTTGGACAAGGAAATTTTACAACCAACATTTTTCCAAAAAGTATAATGCTTGGTCGAACCGAACACAAGTTAGAAATTAAAGCTTTGAGCATGAAAGCGACTTAGCTGGTTAATGTGTTCGGTATTGATGACGCTGGTCCGAGCTTGATCACGGGACAAGGTTCCATCCCCAAGCACATCCCGAGGTGGCGGAGCGGAGAGCTCGACACTTGAAGTGGTGACATAGCACGGTCAATGCAGACCGTGAGTGGCCTTGAAGTCCCCGGATCATTTTCCTGTGCACAAAAAATAGTGCAAACCGGGGGTAATAGTAATAATAATAATTAATTTAAAAAAATGTTGCATAATAAATAATTTATGCAAAGTGAGTAATAAAAGAAATATGGCCTGGCCCGAAGTCAATGTCGAGGCAAGGCGTCGGTGTGATGCAGTAAAGGCGTGGCAAAAGCACAGATTCACCAGTCGGTCCGAGTTCAGGATCTGTGCGTTCACGGACTATGTCTGAGCCCGGCCGAACCACCATGCGACCGTCGATAATCGCGCCACCATTTGATAGACCTGTGTGCATATGATGGACACACCAGTAATAATTCCTTGGGAAAAATGAACCCAAACAAGCAAAAAATACTAGGATTAATAGCACTGGTTTATTTGTTGTAGCAATCTGAAGAAAGGTGATTCCCAAAATTGGGACTCGATCCGCACACCCATTGCTGACGGGTGATAAAGCGGCGGCATGGCGATCTTTGACAAGGGTTGGCTCGCCGAGGCAAAGCCCTCGGTCCGACTAACGTGATGAAGGTGGTTGGCTAGTGACGCCAAGTCTCCGGAGTAGGTTGATGAAGAGATGATGAAGCCCCGGTCCAGCTAACGTGATGAAGCCTCGGTGTCGGCCGATGAGTCGAAATGTCGGCGTGATGGACACCAGCTTGAAAAAGCAACAGTTACGCCCTGCCGATGCAGGTCATGACGTGGTCGATCTGCGGCTTGATGAAGTGACCGTCTGCGATGCGGGTGTGCCCGCTCCGGGTAATCCGTGGGGCGCCATGTTGGTGATGATTTATCCTCCGCGATGCGGACTCTTGTTACGGCTTGCCGAGATGATGATCCAGAAGAAGTTGAGCGTGGCTCAACAAAGTGACGATAATGTCTAGCATGCGTTGGTGGCCAGAGTGGAGCAATATTGCCGGACTGGTTTGACACCAGCATGATGTTGAATATCATGTTCAAAGGATTTTAAGTTAGTGGGATGTGTTCGGGAACAAAACACAATACCCCATACAAAACTTCCTTCAAAAAGGATGTCCGAAATCCCGTTCATAAAAAAGACAAACTCGGGTCGGATTCGTTTTCGCGCAGAAAACAGATCCGAAAAGTGATGCACTAATCGGAAGATTCCCGGAGTTCGGACAGTCGGATCGAGCTGAATTTTTTAAAGGTGGTAGATATAGGAATTCCGCTGCCGATCAACGGTTGGATCTTCCAAAGGATGTCCGAGCTAGATGCTAGACACCACGCTCCAAACTCGTCCGGATTCTCGCCCAGATTCAATACGGCTCCGGTATATCGGAGATTGCCGGAGATTCCTCCATCGGAACTCGACGAAATTTTCCAGGGTCGTTGTAGACTCAACTCTGCACAATCCTGCCAAAGCGATCATTAAAACGACACTCGAGGAGGCGGTGGCGGCGGATACGAGTTCGCTGTCGAGAAAAACAGCACGATGCCCGAGGCAATGTTGGCGTTGAGCCCGGGGCTCCACGGATGATTCCTCCATGATCTTGATAGAGATCGGAGTTGATGTTTGATGAAGGCCCTCATCCGAACATGACGATCGGAGGTAGAAGCGCAGATCCTTGGTCGAACCAAAGGTGACGGTCATTTGGTGACGAAGATGTCAAGTCGAAATCATGATTGATCTGCAGCGACCAATCGACCTTTTGCCGAACACCTGCAGCGGAACTCTCAATGAAAGCACCAATGTCCGTGTCAAAACCGGCAGATCTCGGGTAGGGGGGTCCCAACTGCAGGCGCCTAGGCGGATGGTAACAGGAGACAAGGGACACGATGTTTTTACCAGGTTCGGGCCCTCTCGATGGAGGTAAAACCCTACTCTGCTTGATTAATATTGATGATATGGGTAGTACAAGAGTAGATCTACCACGAGATCAAAGAGGCTAAAACCCTAGAAGCTAGCCTATGGTATGATTGTTGTATATATATCTCTATCGACTAGCCTGGCCTCGGTTTAATAATGCACCGAGGCCTAGGATAACAAGAGTCCTAGCCGAATCGCCCGGTGGGGAGGAGTCCTTGCCTTGATCGCCAAGTCTTGCGGAATCTTCCTTGTATCTGCGACAGCTGTCGGGACTGGCCCATAAGTATCTGACCATGGGGATCCTCGGCCCAATCAGCCCGATTGGGAGACGGCGTGGTGAATACCCCTAGTCCGGGACACCGTCAACAAGTTCTTCAAAGAATTTAGTATGTCACCCAAAGGCGAATCTTTGGAAGATGTCTGCGCGCTGAATTGAAAATCGATAACCGATCCGGCTCGGTGTCCATAAGCGCATTTGATCCGGGCGTGTAGCGGAGACGAAGTTCGAGTTACATTGACGCAAGCATTGCGGGATGTCGAGTCCGTGTCTTGGCTCCAACGCCGGACTTTATGGCCTCGGAGGATGATCTGCCTTGATCTTGAGGCGTTCTGCAACAGGATCCATCTCACAGGTATGCACCGGATGGCGATTTAAGTCATGTTCGCCGGAGAGAAGGGGAGCGATTGCTGCGGTCTCAAATCCATCGAAGATCAAGTCTCCACGGATATCCGCGACGTAGTTCAAGCTTCCAAATCTGACCTGATGGCCAGGGGCGTAGCTATCGACCTGCTCCAGATGACCAAGCGAGTTGGCCCGCAGTACGAAGCCGCCGAACACAAAGATTTCTCCGGGGAGAAAGGTTTTTCCCTGAACGGCGCCATTACCGATGATTGAAGGGGCCATCGAGCCTTATGTCGACGGCACAGTGGAACTCTCAATGAAAGCAGCAATGTCGGTGTCAAAACCGGCGGATCTCGGGTAGGGGGTCCCGAACTGTGCGTCTAGGATCGATGGTAACAGGAGACGGGGGACACGATGTTTACCCAGTTGGGGCCCTCTCTATGGAGGTAATACCCTACTTCACCTTGATTGATCTTGATGAATATGAGTGTTACAAGAGTTGATCTACCATGAGATCCTAATGGCCAAACCATAGAAGTCTAGCCTATGAGTATATGGTAATGAATCTGTCCTATCCGGACTATGCTCTCTGGTTTATATAGGCACCAGAGAGATCTAGGGTTACACGGGGTCGGTTACATAAGAGGGAATCTTCATAGTTGGTCGCCTAGCTTGCCTTCCACGCCAAGGAGAGTCTAATCCGGACACATGCATAATCTTCGGTCTTCATGTCTTCACAGCCCATCAGTCCGGCCCAATGAGTAATAGGTCGGACGCCCGAGGACCCCCTAGTCCAGGACTCCCTCAGAGCAAGAGAGCATTCCTTCAAAAATACTAGGCACACCGTGCTCAAAAAGATATAAGTGAAGCACTAGATCAAGTCCTAGCTCATAAAAGGTTTAAGTGAAGCACATAGAGCAATTCTAACAAGTCATGATATAATTTTGGCTCTCTCAAATAGGTGTGTCCAGCAAGGATTGATGACTTAAAAACAAAATAAAACAAGCAAAGACACATATCATACAAGACGCTCCAAGCAAAACACATATCATGTGATGAATAAAAATATAGCTTCAAGTAAAATATCGATAGTTGTTAGAAGAAAGAGGGGATGCCACTCGGGGGCATCCCCAAGCTTAGTTCGTTGCTCATTCTTGGATAATAGCTTGGGATGCGGGCATCCCCAAGCAAACTCTTCTATCCTTCTTTCATCCATCATAAGATAACCCAAAACTTGAAAACTTCAATCACACAAAACTCAACAAAACCTTCGTGAGGTTCGTTAGTGTGAGAAAAATAAATCACTACTATAAGTGTTGTATCAAACCAATTCCTATTTTGTTTTTGTGTTATATCTATTATATTCCAACTTTTCTATGGCAAAAACTCATCAAAGAAAACCATAGAGCCATCAAAATAAGCACACAACACAAAGAAAACAGAATCTGTCAAAACAGAACAGTCTGTAGAAATCTGATTTGTTCGAATACTTCTGGAACTCCAAAAATTCTACCAAATTAGGACGACCAGGGTAATTTGTATATTAATCTTCTGAAAAAGAATCAGGGCAAAATCTCTTTTTTGTAATTTATGAAAAAACATTTTGTGAGCACAAATTTCTGTCTTTTTCAGCAAGATCAAACAACTATCACCCAAGAAGATCCTAAAGGCTTTACTTGGCACAAACACTAATTAGAACACAAAAACACAATCATACTAGTAGCATAATTCTGCACACACACAAAAACAGAAAGCAAAAACCAAAAATAAATTTTATTCGTTGGGTTGCCTCCCAACAAGCGCTATAGTTTTACGCCCTTGGCTAGGCATAAGATTTCAACAATGCTCACACGAAAGATAATAATTGAAACACAAAGAGAGCATCATGAAACATGTGGCAAACACATTTAATTCTAACATACTTCCTATGCATAGGAATTTTATAGGAAAACAAAATGTCAAGACAACAAATATCTAGCATATGCAAAGGAGAGGAATAAAACATTGAAAATCTCAACATAACGAGAGGTAATTCAGTAACATGAAAATTTCTACCACAATATTTCCCTCTCTCATAATAATTACATGTGGGATCATATTCAAATTCAACAATATAACTATCACATAAAATATTCTCTTCATGATCCACATGCATGCAAAGTTGACACTCTTCCAAAATAGTGGGATTAACATGAACTAAAGTCATGACCTCTCCAAACCCACTTTTATCAAAAAAAATCATAAGATTGAACACTCTCCAAATATGTGGGATTATTTTTAGCTGAACTTGAAACTCTTCCAAACCCACTTTTAATATTATAGCAAGCATAATCATCATGAGGTTTAAATAAATTTTCGAGATCATAAGAATCATCACCCCAATCATGATCATTGCAACAAGTAGTGGACATAGCAAAATTAGCATCCCCAAGCTTGGGGTTTTACATATTATTAGCACAATTGACATTAATAGAATTTATAATAACATCATTGCAATCATGCTTTTCATCTAAGGAGCTATCATGAATCACTTTATAAATTGCTTCTTTTAACACTTCATCACAATTGTCAGATTCATGAATCTCAAGCAAAACTTCATAAAGATAATCTAGTGAACTCAATTCACTAGCAATGGGTTCATCATAATTAGATCTCTTGAAAACATTAGCAAGTGGATGAGGATCCATATCAATCGATTTTTAGCAAGCGAAGATGCAAGCAAATAGAAGACACATGGCAACACAAGCAAACATGAGATCAGACGAGAAAATGACAAACGAAAAAGAGAGGCGAATAAAACGGCAAATTTTTATGAAGTGGGGGAGAGGAAAACGAGAGGCAAATGGAAAATAATGTAAATTGCGAGGAGATGAGATTTGTGACTAGGAACCTGGTATATGTTGAAGATTATCCCCGGCAACAGCGCCAGAAATTCCATTTGATTGCTCCCTGACTATAGCGCCAGAAAGCTCCTATCTGCTAGGACTACGTCGGAATTTTCCCAAAGAGGAAGGGATGATGTAGCACAGCGAAGGTAGGTATTTCCCTCGATGATGAAACCAAAGGTTATCGAACCGATGGGAGAACCAAGCAACAGAGCGTAAACAACACACGCACACAAATAACAACACCTCGCAATCCGAAGCGTGTTAAAGGGTTGTAAATCCCTTTCGAATAGCGATGCGAGAAATTTGTGATAGATTGAAATAATAGATCGCAAATAAAATAAAGTGCAACAAAAGTATTTTTATATTTTTGGTTTAATAGATCTGAATAAAATGCAAAGGAAAAGTAGATCGTAAGCAAATATATGAGAAAGAAGACCAAATGGGCCGTAGGTTTCACTAGTGGCTTCTCTCGAGAAAAATAACAAGCGGTGGGTAAAGAAATTACTGTTGGGAAATTGATAGAACTTCAAATAATTATGATGATATCCGTGCAATGATCATTACATAGGCATCACGTCCAAGATTAGTAGACCGACTCTCACCGCATCTACTACTATTACTCCACACATCAACCGCTATCCAGCATGCATCTAGCGTATTAAGTTCATAGAAAAACGGAGTAATGCAATAAGAATGATGACATGATGTAGACAAGATCCGTTTATCTATTGCATAGATATAGATCCCATCTTTTTATCCTTAGTAGCAACAATACATACGTGTTGTTTCCCTTTCTGTCACTGGGATCAAGCACCGTAAGATCGAACCCACTACCGGGCACCTCTTTCCCATTGCAAGATAAATAGATCAAGTTGGCCAAACAAAACCCAAATATCGGAGAAGAAATACGAGGCTATAAGAGATCATGCATATAAGAGATCAAAGAAACTCAAATAACTTTCATGGATATAAAAAGATATAACTGATCATAAACTCGAAGTTCATCAGATCCCAACAAACACATCGCAAAAGATTTACATCATATGGATCTCCAAGAGACCATTGTATTGAGAATTCAGCGAGAGACAGGAAGCCATCTAGCTACTACTACGGACCCGAAGGTCTACAAAGAACTAGTCACACATCATTGGAGAGGCACCAATGGAGGTGGTGAACCCCATCCGAGATGGTGTCTAAATTGGATCTGGTGATTCTGGACTCTGCGGCCAATTTGGATGAATATTTAAATTCGACTCCCCTAGGGTTCCGGGATTTTGGGGTATTTATACAGCAAAGAGGTGGTCGGGGGCACGAGGTGGGCACAACCCACCGGCGCTTTGGGCCTCTGGCGCCCGGGTGGGTTGTCCCCTCCTCGGGACCCCCCCCCCCAGTACAACCAGGGCCCGTTGTGTTCCTTCTAGCCCATAAAAAATCATCGTGGAGTTTCGTGGCATTTGGACTCCGTCTGATATTGATTTCCTGCGATGTAAAAAACTTGGAAAAAACAGCAACTAGCACTTGGCACTATGTCAATAGGTTAGTACCAAAAAATGATTGTAAAACATCCAAGATTGATAATAAAACAACATGGAACAATAAAAAATTATAGTACGTTGGAGATGTATCACGAAACTCCCGATCTAGGTTTCTTTCTGGGGGTTTGGGTATTTGTAGGAATTTTTTGAAGGAAATATGCCCTAGATGCAATAATAAAGTTGTTATTTTATATTTCCTTATTCACGATAAAGGTTTATTATTCATGCTAGAATTGTATTGATCGGAAACTTAAATACATGTGTGAATACATAAACAATACCGACTCCCTAGTGAGCCTCTACTAGACTAGCTCATTGATCAAAGATGGTTAAGGTTTCCTAACCATAGACATGAGTTGTCATTTGATAATGGGATCACATCATGAGGAGAATGATGTGATGGACAAGACCCATCCGCTAGCTTAGCATTATGATCGTTCAGTTTATTGCTATTGCTTTCTTCATGTCAAATACATATCCCTTCGACTATGAGATTATGCAACTCCCGGATACCGGAGGAATACCTTGTGTGCTATCAAACGTCACAACATAACTGGGTGATCATAAAGATGCTCTACAGGTATCTCCAAAGGTGTTTGTTAGGTTGGCATAGATCGAGATTAGGATTTGTCACTCCGAGTATCGGAGAGGTATCTCTGGGCCCTCTCGGTAATACACATCATAAGCTTGCAAGCAAATGACTAAGGAGTTGGTCACTAGGTGATGTATTATGGAACGAGTAAACATACTTGTCGGTAGCGAGATTGAACTAGGTATGAAGATACCGACGATCGAATCTCGGGCAAGTAACATACCGATGGACAAAGGGAATTACGTATGTTGTCATAACAGTTCGACCGATAAAGATCTTCATAGAATATGTAGGAGCCAATATGGGCATCCAGGTTCCGCTATTGGTTATTGACCGAAGAGGTGTCTCGGTCATGTGTACATAGTTCTCAAACCTATAGGGTCCGCACGTTTAACGTTCGATGACGATATAGTATTATATGAGTTATGTGATTTGGTGACCGAATGTTGTTCGATATCCCGGATGAGGTCACGGACATGACGAGAGTCTCGAAATGGTTGAGAGGTTAATATTGATATGTAGGACGATGGCATTCGGACACCGGAAGTGTTTTGAAGTGCCGGGTACTGCTATCGGGTCCTGGGAAGGGTTCAGGGCACCCGACAAAGATATGGGCCTTATGGGCCAAGAGAAATGCACCAGCCACAAAGGGGCGCGCGCTATATGGGCGACCTAAGGAGGGGAAGGAAAGGGGAGAAGGGAAAGGAAAGTGTGGATTAGGATTCCCACTTCCTTCACTCTCCTCCCCTCTTTCCTTCTCCCCCGGTTAAATGTGGCAGGGGGCGCTACTTGGGGAGGACCCCAAGTAGGATTTGGCCTACTTGGGGCGCCTCCTGGCAGCCTCCCCTCTCCCTCCCACCTATATATATGTGGGGGGGGGGCGAGCACACCCCAGACAATTGCCTAGCCGTGTGCGGCGCCGCCCTCCACCGTTTACACCCCCGGTCATATTTTCGTAGTGCTTAGGCGAAGCCCTACAGAGATCACTTCACCATCACCGTCACCACTGCATAGTCATCTTTGATGGAACTCATCTACTACCTTGACGTCTTGCTTTGGATCAAGAAAGGCGAGGGCGTCGTGGCTGAGCGTGTGCGAGCAGCGGAGGTGTCGTGCGTTCGGTACTTAGGTTGAAGCGGCGGAGAAGTTCGACTACATCAACTGCTGTGAAACGCTTCGCTTACGGTCTCAGTGGTGCGTGACACACTTCGTTGCTTTGCATCTCCATGGATAGATCGTTGATTCCTTTTGAATTGTCACTTTGTCCATCATGATTCTTGGGAAGAGACATTGGCAATAATTCACCTTGGACAATTTATTTGTGAAAATGTATGTATATTTAAATCGCATATAAAAAAATCTGGTCAAATTTTCATTGTAAACCTGAATTCCTTTGTTATAAGAGCAGCTAAACCTTATTTGGCCACTCTACGAGAACAGCATTAATGGTTATTATGGAGAAATCCTTTACAAGGGAGATATGTTAGTTAGGTTTATATATGAAAAATTGAGATATAGTGTAACAAGTCTTCTGGTCACGCGGATAGAAAGACTTCGGTGATGCGTAACACTCTTTGGCTCTGGATGTTTTGGGCTTTGTCCTCGCAAGGATCTCTCTCTCAAAGGCTTCGGAGGTGGGTTGCTCTCAAACGACAAAAGTCGTGCACTAACTCTAAGCAGCCACCAATTTATGGTGTAGGGGTGGGCTATTTATAGCTAGGAGGCAACCCGATCACGATATGTCCGAAATGACCACAGGTCAGCGAGGAACCAACACGTGTCCAGCAGTCGGATTTCAAACACACTTGTGACAGCTTGGCTTGAGCTACAAGAAAAGCTAACTCATCCAACTCTGGATAAGATTTGCTCTCATTGTCTTCGCTCGAAGACATAGGATTTTGGTTGAGCATCACATCAGTCATCTGACTTTGTTCACTTGGACCCCACTTAATAGTACGGTGGTTCCTATGACTCAATAAAGAAGAAAAAGGAAACTACGAAACAACTATGTCTTTGTACTCCATAGTCTTCAAGTGAATGTCTTCACGAACCACCATTGTCTTCAATGTCTTCATACATTTAGGGGTCATCTCTGGTAGGTAAACCGAATCAATGAGGGGATACTACCTGTGTTATCCTGAAATTCTCACAAACACATTAGTCCCTCAACCAAGTTTGTCGTCAATACTCCAAAACCAACTAGGGGTGCCACTAGATGCACTTACATGATGCTTTAGAGATGGAGATCAAAAGCACAAGATGATGATGGCCATATCATGTCACATATTTTGATTGCATGTGATGTTTATCTTATATGCATCTTATTTTGCTTAGAATGACGGTAGCATTATAAGATGATCCCTTCACTAAATTTCAAGGTAAAAGTGTTCTCCCTGAGTATGCATTGTTGCGAAAGTTAAATGGTTTGAGACACCACGTGATGATCGGTGTGATAGACTCACGTTCACATACAACGGGTGTAAGCCAGATTTACACCTTGGAATACTTAGGTTAAACTTGACGAGCCTAGCATGTCTGGACATGGCCTCGGAACCTTTGGAGACCGAAAGGTCGAGCATCGTCATCTGATGAATATGATCAACATAGAGATGTTCACCATTGATGACTACCCCATCTCACGTGGTGATCGGACATGGGTTAGTTGATATGGATCATGTATCACTTAGACAACTCGAGGATGTTGATTTAAGTGGGAGATCATTAGTAATTTGATTAACTGAACTTAATTTATCATGAACTTAGTCCTGATAGTATTTGCAAATCTATGATGTAGATCAATAGCTCGTGATATAGCTCCCTTATTTTTGATATGTTCTTAGAGAAAAATAAGTTGAAAGATGATAGTAGTAATGATGCGGACTAGGTCCGTGATCTGAGGATTATCCTCATTGCTGCATAGAAGAATTATGTCCTTAATGCACCGCTAGGTAGATGGACCTAATGCGGGAGCGGTCACGAGATGTTATGAACGTTTCGCAAGCTCGATATGATGACTACTTAATAGTTTAGTGTGTCATGCTTTACGGCTTAGAATCGAGACTTCAAAAACGTTTTGAACGCCATGGAGCATATGAGATGTTCTAAGAGCTAAAATTGGTATTTCAGACTCATGCCCGTGTCGAGAGGGATGAGACCTCTGACAAGTACTTTGCCTACAAGATGGAGGAGAATAGCTCAGCCAGTGAGCATGTGCTCAGAATAATGTCAAAAGGTACTACAAGCGCTTGAATCAAGTGGGAGTTAATCTTCCAAATAAGATAGTGATTGACAGAGTTCTCTAGTCACTATCACCAAGTTACTAGAACTTCATGATGAACTATAATATGCAAGGGATAACAAAAACGATTCCCGAGCTCTTCGCGATGCTGAAATCTGCAAAGGTAGAAATCAAGAAAGAGCATCAAGTGTTGATGGTTAACAAGACCACTAGTTTCAATAAAAAGGGAAAGGTAAAGAAATGGAACTTCAAGAAGAATGGCAAGCAAGTTGCCACTCCCGTGAAGAAACCCAAAGTTGGACCTATGAAACTGAGTGCTTCTACTTCGAAGGAAACGGTCACTAGAAGTGGAACTGCCTTGAAAACTTGGCAGATAAGAAGGATGGCAAAGTGAACAAAGGTATATTTGATACACATGTTATTGATGTGTATTTTACTAGTGTTCGAAGTAACCACTGGGTATTTGATACCGGATCAGTTGCTAAGATTAGTAACTCGAAACAGGAGTTGCATAGACTAGTTAAAAGTGAGGTGACGATGTGTGTTGGAAATGATTCCAAGGTTGATATGATCACCATCGCACACTCCCTCTACCTTCGGGATTAGTGTTGAACCTAAATAAATGTCATTTGGTGTTTGCGTTGACCATGAATATGATTAGATCATGTTTATTCATTTAAGTCAGAGAATAATTGTTGTTCTGTTTACATGAATAAAACCTTCTATGGTCATACACCAATGTGAATGGTTTATTGAATCTCGATTGTAGTGATACACATATTCATAATATTGATGCCAAAAGATGCAAAGTTGATAATGATAGTGCAGCATACTTGTGGCGCTGCCGTTTAGGTCATATTGGTGTAAAGCGCATGAAGAAACTCCATGCGGATGGACTTTTGGAATCACTTGATTATGAATCATTTGATACTTGCGAACCATGCCTCATGGGCAAGATGACTAAAACTCCGTTCTCCGGAACAATGGAGCGAGCTAATGACTTATTGGAAATAATACATACCGATGTATGTGGTCCGATGAGTGTTGAAGCACATGGCGGGTATCGTTATTTTCTGACCTTAATAGATGATTTGAGTAGATATGGGTATATTTACTTGATGAAACACAAGTCTGAGACATTTGAAAAGTTCAAAGCATTTCATAGTGAAGTGGAGAATCATCATAACAAGAAAATAAAGTTTCTATGATCTGATCGCGGAGGCGAATATTTGAGTTACGAGTTTGGCCTTCATTTAAAACGATGTTGAATTGTTTCACAACTCACGCCACCTAGAACACCACAACGCAATGGTGTATCCGAACGTCATAACCATACTTTATTGGATATGGTGCGTTCTATGATGTCTCTTACCGATTTACCACTATGGTTTTGGGGTTATGCATTAGAGACAGCCGCATTCACGTTAAACAGGGCACCATCTAAATCCGTTGAGACGACACCGTATGAACTATGGTTTGGCAAGAAACCTAAGTTGTCGTTTCTTAAAGTTTGGGATTGCGACACTTATGTCAAAAGGCTTCAGCCTGATAAGCTCGAACCCAAATCGGAGAAGTGCATATTCATAGGATACCCTAGGGAAATAATTGGGTACACCTTCTACCACAGATCCGAAGGCAAGATCTTTGTTGCCAAGAATGG
This sequence comes from Aegilops bicornis, assembly GCA_021605145.1. Classification (NCBI taxonomy): domain Eukaryota; kingdom Viridiplantae; phylum Streptophyta; class Magnoliopsida; order Poales; family Poaceae; genus Aegilops; species Aegilops bicornis. Next base: position 571,749,699 of record CM038670.1, on the reverse strand, counting down.
AACATTTCTAGAGAAGGAGTTTCTCTCGAAAGAAGTGAGTGGGAGGAAAGTAGAACTTGATGAGATAATTATACCTTCTCTCAATTTGGAAAGTAGCACATCAGAGAAATCTAGTCCCGTGATGCCTACACCAACTAGAGAGGAAGCTAATGATGATGATCATGAAACTTCAGATCAAGTTACTACTGGACCTTGTAGGTCGAACAAAGCACGTTCCGCACCAGAGTGGTACGGTAATCCTGTCCTGGAGGTCATGTTACTAGACCATGACGAAACTACAAACAATGAATAAGCTATGATGAGCCCAGATTCTGACAAATGGCTTGAGGCCGTGAAATCTGAGATAGGATCCATGTATGAGAACAAAGTGTGGACTTTGGTGGACTTGCCCAATGATCGGCAAGCCATTGAGAATAAATGGATCTTCAAGAAGAAGGTTCACGCTGATGGTAATGTTACTGTTTACAAAGCTCGACTTGTCGCGAAAGGTTTTCGACAAGTTCAAGGAGTTGACTACATTGAGACTTTCTCACCCGTAGTGATGCTTAAGTCTGTTTGAACCATGTTAGCAATTGCTGCATTTTATAATTATGAAATCTAGAAAATGGACGCCAAAACTGCTTTCCTTAATGGATTTCTTAAAAAAGAGTTGTATATGATGCAACCAGAAGGTTTTGTCGATCCTAAAGGTGCTAACAAAGTGTGCAAACTCCAGCGATCCATCTATGGACTGGTGCAAGCATCTCGGAGTTGGAATATATGCTTTGATGAGGTGATCAAAGCATATGGTTTTATACAGACTTTCGGTGAATCATGTATTTACAAGAAAGTGAGCGGGAGCTCTGTAGCATTTCTAATATTATATGTGGATGACATATTGCTGATTGGAAATGATATATAATTTCTGGATAGCATAAAAGGATACTTAAATAAGAAATTTTCAATGAAAGACCTCGGTGAAGCTGCTTATATATTGGGCATCAAGATCTATAGAGATAGATCGAGACGCTTGATAGGACTTTCACAAAGCACATACCTTGATAAAGTTTTGAAGAAGTTCAAAATGGATCAGTCAAAGAAAGGGTTCTTGCCTATGTTATAAGGTGTGAAGTTGAGTAAGACTCAAAGCCAGACCACGACAGAAGATAGAATGAAAGCCATTCCCTATGCCTCAGCCATAGGTTCTATAAAGTGTGCCATGCTGTGTACCAGACCTGTTATGTGCCTTGCCATGAGTTTGGCAAGGGGGTACAATAGTGATCCAGGAGTGGATCCTTTGGGCGATCAGTCAAAATTATCCTTAGTTACCTAAGAGGACTAAGGAAATATTTCTCGGTTATGGAGGTGATAAAGAGTTTGTCGTAAAGAGTTACGTTGATGCAAGCTTTGACACCGATTCAAATGACTCTGAGTCTCAATCTGGATACATATTGAAAGTGAGAGCAATTAGCTAAAGTAGCTCCATGCAGAGCACTGTGGACATAGAAATTTGCAAAATACATACGGATCTGAATATGAAAGACCCGTTGACTAAACTTCTCTCACAAGCAAAACATGATCACACCTTAGTACGCTTTGGGTGTTAATCACATGGAAATGTGAACTAGATTATTGACTCTAGTAAACTCTTTGGGTGTTGGTCACGTAACGATGTGAACTATGGGTGTTAATCACATGGCGATGTGAACTAGATTATTGACTCTAGTGCAAGTGGGAGACTGAAGGAAATATGCCCTAGAGGCAATAATAAAGTTGTTATTTTATATTTCCTTATTCATGATAAAGGTTTATTATTCATGGTAGAATTGTATTGATCGGAAACTTAAATACATGTGTGAATACATAAACAAATCCCAAGTCCCTAGTGAGCCTCTACTAGACTAGCTCGTTGATCAAAGATGGTTAAGGTTTCCTAACCATAGACATGAGTTGTCATTTGATAATGGGATCACATCATTAGTAGAATGATGTGATGGACAAGACCCATCCGTTAGCTTAGCATTATGATCGTTCAGTTTATTGCTATTGCTTTCTTCATGTCAAATACATATTCCTTCGACTATGAGATTATGCAACTCCGGATCTGGGAGGAATACCTTGTGTGCTATCAAACGTCACAACATAACTGGGTGATCATAAAGATGCTCTCTCAAGGTGTATCTCAGAAGGTGTTTGTTGGGTTGGCATAGATCAAGATTAGGATTTGTCACTCCGAGTATCGGGGAGGTATCTTTGGGCCCTCTCGGTAATACACATCATAAACTTGCAAGCAAATGACTAAGGAGTTGGTCACTAGGTGATGTATTATGGAATGACTAAATAGACTTGCCGGTAATGAGATTGAACTAGGTATGAAGATACCGACGATTGAATCTCGGGCAAGTAACATACCGATGGACAAAGGGAATTATGTATGTTGTCATAACGGTTCGACCGATAAAGATCTTAAGTAGAATATGTAGGAGCCAATATGGGAATCCGTGTTTTATTTGTTGTTTATTGGGAGAGGTGTCTCGGTCATGTCTACATAGTTCTCGAACCCATAGGGTCCGCACGCTTAACTTTCGATGACGATATAGTATTATATAAGTTATGTGATTTGGTGACCAAATGTTGTTCGGAATCCTGGATGTGATCACGGACCTGACGAGGAGTCTCGAAATGGTCGAGAGGTAAATATTGATATATAGGACAATGGTATTCGGACAGGAAGTGTTTCGAGGGTACTAGGGTACTTATCAGATCACCGGAAGGGGTTCCCACTCTAAAAAGATATGGGCCTTATGGTGAAGAGGGAAACACACCAGCCACAAGGGGCTGGTCTTCCCATATGGGCGGCCTAAGGAGGGAAGGAAAGGGGAGAAGGGAAAGGAAAGTGTGGATTAGGATTCCCACTTCCTTCCCTCTCCCCCCTCTTTTCTTCCGCCTCGGTTAAATATGGCAGGGGACGCCAACTGGGGAGGACCCCAAGGGCCAGTTCTTTTGGCGGCTTCAAAAATAAGCCACCCCCTCCCCAGCTTTCTCCATAAGTCGTCTCCCTCATTCATTGGGGCTTTTGAACTAATTATGAAATAACTAATTTAGAAGTCTCAACGAATTTAGGGAGCAACTTATTTTTTTAAGCTGAGGAGAGGCAGCTTATTTTTTAAGCCACCCAAAAGAACTGGCCCCAAGTAGGATTCAACCTACTTGGGGCGCCTCCTGGCAGCCTCCCCTCTCCCTCCCACCTATATATATGTGGGGGGGGGGCGAGCATACCCGAGACAATTGCCTACCCGTGTGCGGTGCCCCCTCCACCTTTTACACCCCCGGCATATTTTTGTAGTGCTTAGGCGAAGCACCATGCCGTCGTGTTGACGGAACTCATCTACTACCTCGATGTCTTGCTGGATCAAGAAGGCGGTGGACATCACCGAGTTGAACATGTGCAGAACGCGGAGGTGTCGTGCGTTTGATACTTGATCGGTTGAAGCGCGAAGAAGTTCGACTACATCAACCGCGTTGTGAAACGCTTCCGCTTACGGTCTATGAGGGTACGTAGACACACTCTCCCCCTCGTTGCTATGCATCTCCATGGATAGATCATTGTGTGTGCGTAGAATTATTTTTGTTTTCCATGCAACGATTCCCAACATTTTTGGCGTCGGAAACAAGTTAGAGGGGGTCCACGAGGCAGCGGCAAGCCAGGGGCGCGCCTTAGGGGGGCGCCCTCCACCCTTGTCGCTTCCTCGTGAAGCTTTTGGTCCAACTCCGATGCTCTATGGGCTTCTTCTGGTCCATAAAAGATCACCGTAAATTTTCAGCTCGTTTGGACTCCGTTTGATATTCCTTTTATGTAAAACTCAAAAACAAGGAAAAAAAAAGCAAGCACTTTGGGCTGCAGGTTAATAAGTTAGTCCAAAAAAATAATATAAAATAGTATATTAATGCATATAAAACATCCAAAACAGATAATATAATAGCATGGAACAATAAAAATATAGATACGTCGGAGACGTATTAACGGCTTGATGCATACCACGGCCCCCACAGTGAATAGGAGGAAGGAGATGTGGGGCTTCGCGGGCTGGGCCATGCACTATCGCTGTGCTGGCCCAAGTGCACAGTGGCACTGTGCTCTTTTCATTTTTATTTTATGCTTTGTTTATTTCTTTTCTACTTTGCATTTTATTTACATTTCAAATGAATTTTTTACACATGGAAATTGGCAAAAAAAATAGTAGGCTATGTTTTGAGTTAGTCCAACAAGTTTCCATTTATTTTGAATAGTTTACATATTTGTTTAAATCGAAAAGCTCCAAATAAATGTTGCTTTGGTCTAGTTTTAAGTAGGTTAAGGACATTTTAAATATCCAAATAATGTGGAGTTTTACATGACAATTTGTTAGTGAATATTTGCAAACCAACATACATTTTTATTTTACAGTTTGAAAATTTAATAATTTGACTTGCATTTGAATTTGAATTAGACTTAGGTTTTTTTATCCAGGAGCAATTAAGCTTAGTAAAGCATGATGACATGGCATAATTAGCATAGGTTCACTGTAGCTAATCACAGGGGTGTTACATTGACATAGAGGGATGGTTGTGTAGCGGCGACGATCACACATCACATGTAGCTATTGGACCGTGGAAACGCGTGGTGACAACACATAAGTGACGTCCACGGTGGTGCTACTCAAGCACCCGGTCTCAAGCTCCGGGGTGAAATCCTAGGTTTGACATGTGTTTGTTATACCTGACAATGGCGATGTTCTACGTCGTTACCTTATTGAAGACATTGCTCGGATATGCTCAGACTAGTTCTTCAGGGTGAAATCCCAGATTATAATATTGGATCCAGTGACGGCGGCGATTGAGCACCGCTTCCTCTCTGAAGGCATTGTTGTTGAAGTAACTCGTCGTCCGTGTGGTGACTTAATCCTTTCTATATTTAATTCGGTAACCTAGATTCAAATCATGGACAAGTGGGAACTCTTTTTGTTTGTATTGCTTTTATCATTTTAACAAAAAAGGTACTTGGAATGGCTATTAAAAGTGAGGTATTTAATGTGTTGTTGTCTGTCAATGAATGTTATTTCATGACAACACACGGATATTAAGCTAGTACAGTTGAAAAGCACCTATGAGGCATTCGGTAGACCGTATCTACCTTAGCTAGGCATGTTGGATATCGTTTTGGGTTGTTTTGGATGCTTGGCCTGCATGAAAATCTTGGCCCGGACGGAACTTAGCCCCAGATCTTTTGGCCGATTCTCCCAAAATCTTGGGAATCGGGGCTCATCCCAGCTTCTCCCAGAATCTTGAACTCATAATTTTTTTACAATCCTGGCTAGTTGGGATGTAAACAATTAGGATTGTCAAAGAAAATAAGAGTTCAAGATTTTGGGAGAAGCTGGGTGGAGGGTCCGATTCTCAAGATTCTAGGAGAATCGGCCAAAAGAACTGGGCCTTAAAGCGCCTCTAGGTCTGCCTGCGAAGGAATGCTCGAATGGGCCATTTCTATCAAGTCAGACCCGAGCGAATACAACACAGGGCACGTGGGTGGAGGCGTCTGCATGCGCGGGGCATGCCTGAGACGCCGCGTTATTTCCCGAAGCCACGCCGTAAACCTGTGACGCCCCCGATTCAATCGTACACTAATCATGCACGCAAATGTGTACGATCAAGATCAGGGACTCACGGGAAGATATCACAACACAACTCTAAAACATAAATAGGTCATACAAGCATCATAATACAAGCCATGGGCCTCGAGGGCTCGAATATAAGTGCTCGATCATAGACGAGTCAGCGGAAGCAACAATAGCTGAGTACATACATAAGTTAAGCAAGTTTGCCTTAAGAAGGCTAGCACAAACTGGGATACAGATCGAAAGAGGCGCAGGCCTCCTGCCTGGGATCCTCCTAACTACTCCTGGTTGTGGTCAGCGGGCAGCAAGTAGTAGTAGGCACCTCCGGGGTAGTAGTCGTCATCGACGGTGGCGTCGCTCTGGGCTCCATCGTGCAGTTGTAGCAATCGGGTAAAGAAAGGGGAAAAGGGGAACAAGGCAACCGTGAGTACTCATCCAAAGTACTACTTAAACAAGGAGCTACACTACATATGCATGGATATATGTGTAAAGGGCCATATCAAGGACCAATCAGAATGCCGAGAATAAGAGGGGATAGCTAATCCTGTGTCAAGACTAAACGCTTGGCGACCTTCGTCTTGCAAAGATGTAGAAGAGAGTAGATCAAGTCCTCCAAGTAGCATCGTATAGCATAATCCTACTGGCGATCCCTCCTCGTCAGCCTGTTAGAGAGCGATCACGGGTTGTATCTGTACTTGGAAGGGTGTGTTTTATTAAGTATCCGGTTCTAGTTGTCATAAGGTCAAGGTACAACTCAAGTCGTCTTGTTACCGAAGATCACGGCTATTCGAATAGATTAACTTCCACTGCGGTGCACCACATTACCCGACACGCCGATCCCATTTGGCGGACACACTTTTTCGGGTCATGCCCGTAGCGGAAGATCAACACGTCGCAGCCCCCACCTAGGCATAACAGAGGTCGACCGCCGGTCTAAACCTAAGCGCGCACAGTGCAGGCCCATCGCCCTTAGCACACCTGCATGTTGCGAGGGCGACGAAAGGAGAACTAGCCCCTTAATACAAGAGCATGCTTACGTTCCAATCCGGGCCACAACGCTTCGGGCCACGACGTCACGAAATGCTTCTACCGATACCACGACGCCGATTGCCCATATCTTGTCCCACGTGGCGGTTAGTGCGTATAAGGTCAACGACCCAACTCATATCAAATACCAAGATCTCGTTAAAGCGTGTTAAGTATCCGCCATGAACGCCGAGCAGGGGCAGCCCACCTCTCTCCTAGGCGGTCTCAACTCTGCCTGTCGCTCCGCCACAAAGATCCACTCATGGGTGCTCCTACGAGCCGACCCGTCTTTAGTCACCACATGTATCATGTATAGTATATAGGTATATACCCGTGATCACCTCCCGAGTGATCACGGCCCAATAGTATAGCTCAACAGACGGACAAGAATGTAGGGCCACAGATGGAAATACTAGCATCCTATACTAAGCAAGTAGGATTGCAGGTAAGGTATCAACAGTGGTAGCAAGGACAGGCTATGCATCATGATAGGAATAACGAAAAGCAGTAACATGCTACACTACTCTAATGCAAGCAGTATAGAGGAGAGTAGGCGATATCTGGTGATCAAGGGGGCTTGCACTGGTTGCTCACTGCAAGAGAGAGGGATCGTCAACTCCGTGAGTCGCATTTAGGTAGCAGCGAAGGCTCGGTCTCGTAGTCTATCGTAGAGAAGAGGGGAAGAAAAGCGATAAATACCATGCAAACATAAGCATGACGATGCATGACATGACAATGAGCGGGGTTAGGTTTGCCCTAACGCAGTAGGAGGTGATACCGGTGAAGGGGGGAAACATCCGGGAAAGTATCCCCGGTGTTTCACGTTTTCAGACAGATGAACCGGAGGGGAAAAGTTGCGTGTTTGCTATGCTAGGGATGTGTGGCGATTTAAGCAAGGCTGCGTGTCCCGGATTCATCTCGTCGTTCTGAGCAACTTTCATGTAGAAAGTATTTTCATCTGAGCTACGGTTTATTTAATAATAATTTTTAAAGTTTTAAAATCATTTTCTAATTTATTATCATTAAATTAATTCAAATTAGTATTATTGCATCGACATGACGTCACCATGACGCCGGTCAACAGAGGTGTTGACTAGTCAAAAGCAGAGCAGCGTGGGTCCCATTGTCATTGGTGATTAGTTAACTAATAGTTAATTAGGTTAATTAGTGATTAGATTAATCTAATTATGATTAATTAAACTAATTAATTAGTTAATTAGTTAATTACATTTATTTTTATTTTTATTCTTTTTTATCTCTTTTTTTATATATAAAATCGTTGTAGGGGCTAGGCCCCACATGTCATAAACCCCTAAGGGCCATAGCGGTTCGGCGCATTGCAGGCGCGGTTGCGGCAACGGGCACCTGCAAGGGCATGGTGGCCCAACAGGCGCCCGAGGCGCCGACGAGGCGCAGAGCGGGCGAGGTCGGCGGGCGCCACGGCCACCGCCAGCGGCGGCGGCCTTGAGGGCCCAGTGCCGCCCGTGGGCGCTGATTCGGGAGGTAGGGCGTGGCGACCTCGGGACAAAGCGCAGGGAGCACCTGAGGCAAGGCAGGCAACGGCTTGAGGGGCGACGCCGTCCGAGGCGAGACGAGGCCGCGGGCGTGTCTCTGGCCGGTCAGCAAGGCGACGGAGAGAGAGGGAGGTCGAGGGCGCTGGCGCGCCAGTGTCGCGACCAAGGGCAAAGGGGAGCGGAGCAAGACGGGCATGGCCACGCCGAGGCGCGGCGCAGCCACGCGCCGGCGGCGCGCCTGACAAAGAAGGTGGAGAGGAAGGAGGGGGTGGCGGCTCACAGGGGGCCGTAGGGAACAAGGCAGCATGATCGGGGAGGAGGTCGAAGACGACGGCGACGTGATGATTTGGCGCAATGCAGCATCGACAGCGTCAGCGACGTTAGGGTCGTGAGGAGTAGGGAAGTCGAGGTGAAGGAGCTCGTGAGGCTCCTCCGGTGAACGGCGACGGCGATGGCGGTCTGGCGGCGTCGCGAGACGGGCGGCATCGAGCGTGGCGGTGGCGGTTCCCCCGATCCCGATCCAATCGGGAGAGGGGGGATATTTTCGTGGGGAAGTGGGTGCGGTGGCGGTTGGTCCTGAGGGAGTGGATAAGGGGGAGCTGGGGGAGTGGCCATTTGGGCCTGGTTTGGGCTGCTTGATTGGACCTATTTCTTTGGGTTTTCTCCTTTTTTTGTTAGCTTGTTTTCTCTTTTGTATTTCCTTTCTTTTATTTATTTTCTATTCTGTTTTATTTCATATTTAAATCATTTAGGAAATTTCTAAAAATGAGTTTGCTGCACTATAATTACCTATGCCATTTTTGGCACAGCCCGAACATTTTAGTTTTAATATTTGAAAACTTTCACCGTTTGACTTTAATGCAAATTTGGTTTGAATCGATTTTAAACTAATGCGAGTTTATCGACAGTAACCGAGGTGACGTGGCATCATTAGCAGAGGTTCACTGAAGCTTGATTATCCGGGCGTCACAATTCTCCTCCACTACAAGAAATCTCGTCCGAGATTTAAGAGGTAGAGAAGGGGAAGGTCTAGTTCACGTAAATTCTAACGGATCTTCTCGGCCTTGGTTGCTCTTCTCGAGGAGGTCGATCCATTACATTGATGTCGCATTTCTCGCTTGTGTCATCATGGTGAAGTCGTCCTTTTCTTTGGGAACTCCAACAGCATTTCTACGAATCGGTAAGGGCATTTCAGCTACGGCAATGCTTATGAGGGAAACAATCTGGGGTTAACCCATGAATGAGCATAATAGTATCTCTCGAGTTGAACATATAAAATACATCGAGAGTAAGGTATGAAGGTACAATAAGAGGTTCCAAGCGGATAGATAGTTGCTCGAATTACGAGCGAGAGTGGGAAAGGGTTCAGAGCAGCGAGAGTAAGTATTAAGGCCCGACACGAGAATAGAGCACTAGGAAGGTGGCCCATGAATTAAATCTGAAGCCAAGTGTGAGGAATAACCATTAGAAACGAGGGTTGTACAAGAGAGTCGAGTTTCGATCCACGTGGGAACTGTGGGTTATGGGCACACCATGTGGGTTAAAAGTAGGAAGGGCGGAGACGTCTTGTGTGATCATGTAAGCAAGGCATGTCAGAGGATAGCCTGTCATTTATGTCGGCAACAACATCGGTACCAAGGGCGAGGGACGAAGAGAACCATTTTTCCGCTTTCGTTGAACGAGGCGGACCAATAGGCAAAGTTCTCGTCCATCGGTGGCAACCTAATGTCATCAACAATGGTAACAGGGTCTTGTCGATGAATTGTACACCGAGGTGTTTACATAAGCAGGAGAATATTACCGCTTAGATCATATAGATCACAAGAAAGCGTTAAACCAACCAATGGAAATGAAAATATGATTATCATATTAAATGGGAACAATGGAAAGGAAAATGTGTTTAAACACATATTTCAAGGGTATATCCTTCCCAAGGACAAGCGTAGCATGATATCCATGACAAGATATAATGTAGAAAACCCTTTAGGTAAGGGGAGAGAAATTTCATGACATTACCCATACAACGGTGTTTGGATAATGGATAAAGAGAATTTAGCATTGTGCTTCAAATGCTCTTATTCATGATCGGAGTAGCACAGACATGCTTCGAGATAGCATTGACATGGACATCAAGTAAGGGTCAGACTTTAGATACACAAGGATCCATCAGGAACAACTTATAGAATAAGTCTTACAATTTCCTCATGGAAGAATGGATAACCTTGCTAATAAGGAAACTATAACAATAGGTCCTCCGGCCAGGTGTGCTGGACATGCCATCACCTTACCGGGTCATAAAAGATCAATGTTATAACTCTTGGAAATGTCCCAACCATCATATCGGCCGAGGTTCGAGATCCGATTGGTGTCGTGGATACCTCCGACTTAGGAGGCCGTGAGAAGAAAAGGTGCAACACAAATGACGAGATGTCATTGTAAAATTCTCGGGAAATGAACTATGGAAGCGAGTTCCGAAACAAGAGTTCATCATTTAACCAAGGACAGGACGAGGAGGTGTTGATGGCTCAGCGACCATTCCTCCAGATCTCTAAAACGATGGGTTTCCACAATCATGTGAACAAGGGATAACATTTGTCAGATCAAATGATATAAAGATGTATGCTGGAGGAAAACATACACAACTAGACATTGGTTGAAAGGTGTACCCGAAATATGGGCTCGGGTAGCATGATCAACGTTAGAATGGTGATGGTGAGAAGTATCATCATACCCAGAATTTCTCAGGTGGAGCAATTCTCACAACATTGATGACATAAGAGATGGTAATGTTCGAGTAAAGAAGAACAATTCTTTGGATGGCGGTGGAACTCAAGGTATAACACCAAACATGAACAAGTTTGTGTTGAACGGAAGGCAATAAAGTGGTCGATGATAGCACCAATCATCGAGGGCAAGGATGTTATTTCTCATCATGAATTCAATTGATATCTTGGAAGACCTCAGAATGTTGATGATGATCACGACACATTTGTTGAGAGGTTTCAAGAAGATGTAACCGATCGGTGATGACATCAAGTCAAACGAATGATGAAGCGAATAGTTATTGAGACCATGGGTATGACATCAACTCGGAATCAAGCTCGCTGTTTTGAAGTGAACGACAAGACGAGGAAGATCGACGTAAGCTTAGCTCATCGTCGAAAATTGTGATTCGGAAAGAAGGACCAGATAGCACATCTAAAAAGTTGCACGATAATGATATAGCCAATCAGACTAGGAATGACTTGAAGGGTTACTAAACTCGTAAGCAAACGAAATTACTTAAGAGTTATTGATTCGGCGAAATGAATCGATTTACTTATCGGTGTTCTCAGTCGACAAACAACCCAGAACCCATGAAGTGACAAGGACAAGGTACGGTAGTACTTCATCAAGGTTTATAAGATGTAGTGCAATTGAAAGATATCCTCGAGATACCAGGGGTAATACTCAAAGGTAGATCATAATAGAGGTTGGGAAGGCGTATTGACCTGCAGAAGACAAGTGATTTAACTTGTCCAAGTAATGGAATCAAGGAGAAAATATGGTCGGAACAACGTTTGCAAAGGATCAATTCACAGATACCAAATGATATTATATCAAGGAAATAGTTATTATTACAAGAAGCTTCCATGATAGGATCCACATTGGATCCATGGGCATGAACACAAAGTTCAAGGTCGACTCCCACTTCTTCAATGCCTAACCTATCATTTACTTCTCGTTTTCGACGAAGTTGTAGAGCAGAAAATTATCTGGTAAAAACACCAGAATGGTATGGTTCGTGAAAACTTTCGGGTTCACACGGTTTAGAGAAGGCATATGTTCAACCCATAAGGGCTTCTTAGAATCATATACCACAAGTTTCAAGAGTAAATATCACAAGCTCGAAAGCAGAGCATGGTTGGCCAAGCAGATGATACAATTTACCAAAGGCACTATGTATCAGGGGAAGAACTCACAAGGTGATTGAATATGAAGGACACTGTCGGATAACAATCCAACAATGGATCGGGTGATCCTAGATAACGAGCTGATGTGAGTATCAGTACTCCATCAGAGGAAGAAAGAATGCACGAGCATCATATTATAAAACATCGGAATAATTCGATGCTTAGATAACAAAGGAATTATGATTTCCAAAACCAAGGATCAGAATAAACGCTCTGATTAAGGATGGATAAGCTGAATAGACTTAGGGGTACAACCGACGGCAATTGATTGGTTGAGAACCAGCTCATGTTCAAAAATGACGTCTGAGCCAGAAGGATGAATTCTAATTGCGACAGACGATTGCGAACATCCACATCATAATGAATCAACGGTCTCAAAATGATAGTGCAAAGGATGTCAATGAATAATGCTAGGCATTTGGATTTATCCATAATGCAGGCAGACAAGAATTTCTAGAGCCATAGGCTACAGAGGATTCTCGAAAAATCGGATAATATTTCGAAGAATTTTGTGAAACGCATGAACAACTAGGGAGCAACAAATCCTCGGTAAGTGTGAGGATTAATTTGTAGGTGTATTCAGCGACAAGGAACTGCAAGGCAAGAAGGCACAAAGTATTCTCGGAACAACAGAGAAAACTTCGGGGTATCTTGTAGTAACAAGATCAACGGGGGATGATTGTATGAATGGCAAGTGTAAGTAGTTTTCCATAAGGATTTATCGGTGGTCGGGAATAGCAAAAGTGGTGGGCACAAAGTCTCGAGAGAATATCGAAGAGTATCTTCGGAATCTTCTGGTGAAGCAGGCCATCATCTCGAATGAAGGGGCTCTCCGGAGAGAGTATTTCTACGAGAACCTAGAGTTAGAGTTAGCAAAACCATTTAACCCGAATAGAAGAGAGATCGAGTCCCGAGTAAAGGTCGAGAAGTAAAAGATCCTAATACCAACCAATGGCGGCGTGGGCCGTAAGGCACACAACCAAGTTAGTAAAAGTTTTATAATGACTAGACTCGACTTCGGCCAAGGAGTGTGGAAGGGGGATTCCTACAGGCAGTCAACTCTAATACCAACCTGTGACGCCCCCGATTCAATCGTACACTAATCATGCACGCAAATGTGTACGATCAAGATCAGGGACTCACGGGAAGATATCACAACACAACTCTAAAACATAAATAGGCCATACAAGCATCATAATACAAGCCAGGGGCCTCGAGGGCTCAAATATAAGTGCTCGATCATAGACGAAGTCGTGGAAGCAACAATATCTCGAGTACGGACATAAGTTAAACAAGTTTGCCTTAAGAAGGCTAGCACAAATCGATACAGATCGAAGAGGCGCAGGCCTCACTGCTGAGATCCTCCTAACTACTCCCGGTCGCCGCCAACAGTAGCACGTAGTAGTAGGCACCTCCGGTAGTAGTCGCCATCGACGGTGGCGTCTGGCTCCCCTGGCTCCATCGTGCAGTTGCAGCAATCGGGTAAAGAAAGGGGAAAAGGGGAACAAGGCAACCGTGAGTACTCATCCAAAGTACTGCAAGCAAGGAGCTACACTACATATGCATGGATATATGTTTAAAGGGCCATATCGGTGGGTGAATCGCGAGAATGCCGTAATAAGAGGGGATAGCTAATCCGTCAAGACTACGCTTCCGGCAACTGCGTCTTGCAAAGCATGTAGAAGAGAGTAGATCAAGTCCTCCAAGTAGCATCGTATAGCATAATCCTGCGGCGATCCCTCCTCGTCAGCCTCTGTTAGAGAGCGATCACCGGGTTGTATCCGCACTTGGAAGGGTGTGTTTTAATAAGTATCCGGTTCTAGTTGTCATAAGGTCAAGGTACAACTCCAAGTCGCCCCTGCATCAAGATCACGGCTATTCAATAGATTAACTTCACTGTAGGGTGCACCACATTACCCGACACGCCGATCCCATTTGGCGGGACACACTTTTCTGGTCATGCCCGCCGCGGAAGATCAACACGTCGCAGCCCACCTAGGCATAATAGAGAGGTCAAGACGCCGGTCTAAACCTAAGCGCATGTGGGTCTGGGCCCATCGCCTAGCACACCTGCACGCTGCGAGGGCTACCGAAGGAGAACTAGCCCCTTAATACAAGAGCAGGCTTACGTTCCAATCGTGGCGCTACTGCCGATCACCGACGTCGCGAAATGCTTCGGCTGATACCACGACGCCGGTTGCCCATATCTTGCCCCACGTGGCGGTTAGTGCGTATAAGGTCAACGACCCAACTCAGATCAAATACCAAGATCTCGTTAAGCGTGTTAAGTATCCGCGAACGCCGTAACAGGCTGTGCCCACCTCTCTCCTAGGCGGTCTCAACTCTGCCCTGTCAGCTCCGCCACAAAGATCCACTCATGGGTGCTCCCACGAGCCGACCCTCTTTAGTCACCACATGTATCATGTATAGTATATAGATATACCCGTGATCACCTCCCGAGTGATCACGGCCCAATAGTATAGCTCGTGAGACGGACAAGAATGTAGGGCCACAGATGGAAATACTAGCATCCTATACTAAGCAAGTAGGATTGCGGTAAGGTATCAACAAAGTGGTAGCAAGGATGTGCTATGCATCGAGGATAGGAATAACGAAAAGCGGTAACATGCTACACTACTCTAATGCAAGCGGTATAGAGGAGAGTAGGCGATATCTGGTGATCAAGGGGGGCTTGCCTGGTTGCTCGGGCAAGAGAGAGGGATCGTCGACTCCGTGATCGTCTGGTAGCAATGACGTCGGTCTCGTAGTCTAACGGAGAGAAGAGGGGAAAAGCGATAAATACCATGCAAACATAAGCATGGCGATGCATGACATGACAATGAGCGGGGTTAGGTGTGCCCTAACGCAGTAGGAGGTGATACCGGTGAAGGGGGGAAACATCTGGGAAAGTATCCCCGGTGTTTCACGTTTTTAGACAGATGAACCGGAGGGGAAAAGTTGCGTGTTTGCTATGCTAGGGATGTGTGGCGGACGAACGGGCTGCGTATCCGGATTCGTCTCGTCGTTCTGAGCAACTTTCATGTAGAAAGTATTTTCATCTGAGCTACGGTTTATTTAATATTAATTTTTAAAGTTTTAAAATCATTTTCTAATTTATTATCATTAAATTAATTCGAAATTAGTATTATTGCATCAGCATGACGTCACCATGACGTCGGCCGATCAACAGAGGTGTTGACTAGTCAAATGCATACACGTGGGTCCTACTGTCATTGGTGATTAGTTAACTAATAGTTAATTAGGTTAATTAGTGATTAGATTAATCTAATTATGATTAATTAAACTAATTAATTAATTAATTAGTTAATTACATTTATTTTTATTTTTATTCTTGTTTTATCTCTTTTTTATATATAAAATCATTCTGGGGGCTAGGCCCCACATGTCATAGGCCCTAAGGGCCATAAGCGGTTCGGGCGCAAGGCGCGCTGCCAAGGGCAACGGCACCCCGTGCGGCATGGTGACCGCCCCAATAGGGCGCCGAGGAGGCGTGGCGACCTCGGGACAAAGCGCAGGGAGCACGGGCGAGGCAAGGCAGGTGGCAACGGCTCGGGCGAGGGGCTTACGCCATCCGAGGCAGACGAGGCCGCGCGTGGCATTTCAGCGTCACATGAGGCGCGGGACGGAGAGAGAGGAGGGCTGGAGGGCTGGCCTGGGCGCCACTGTGGGGAGGCGGGGAGGAGCAAGACGGCATGGCTACATGCTGCCAGGCGCGGCGCAGCAATGACGCGGCCGGGGTGGCGCCGCATGCAAGCAAGGTGAGAGGAAGGAGGGGTGGCGGCTCACTGTGGGGCCGTAGGGAACAAGGCACAGGTTTCGGGAGGAGGTCAAGACGACGGCGACGTGATGACGAGGCGCAGCTCAGGCCGAGGCGCCGGGCGACGTTAGGGTCGGAGGACTAGGGAAGTCGAGGCGAAGGAGCTCCGGCGAGGCTCCTCCGGTGAACGGCGACAGCGATGGCGGCAAGGCCGCTGGCCGAGACGGCATCGGGCGGCGGCGGTGGATGGTTCCTCGATCCCGATCCAATCGGGGAGAGGGGATATTTTCGTGGGAAGTGGGGTGTCGGTGGCGGTTGGGTCCTGGGGAGTGGATAAGGAGTGGGGGAGTGGCCCATTTGGGCTGGTTTGGGCTCACTTGCCAGTTGGACCGTGCTTTCTTTGGGTTTTCTCCTTTTTTGTTAGCTTGTTTTCTCTTTTGTATTTCCTTTCTTTTATTTATTTTCTATTCTGCTTATTTCATATTTAAATCATTTAGGAAATTTCTAAAATGAGTTTGTCAGCACTATAATTACCTATGCCATTTTTTTACACAAATTAACATTTTAGTTTTAATATTTAAAAACTTTCACCGTTTGACTTTAATTCAAATTTGATTTGAATCGATTTTAAACTAATGCGAGTTTATCGACAGTAACCGAGGTGACGTGGCATCATTAGCAGAGGTTCACTGAAGCTTGATTATCCGGGCGTCACAAAACCCCCTCACCCTTCTCTCACCGCTCACTCTTCCCTCTCTCCACTCTCTCATCGGCGGCGGCGAGCACAAGATCTGGACGGCAGTAATGGCGGCTAGCATCGTGAGACAAGATCCGGACGACGAGCACCGCTTCATCACCCCTCGCACGCTGTTCATCAATGGCGGCAAGGCCTTAGTCCTCGATGGTATCGATATGCGCATTGATTACAATTCTCGCAATGATTTACACAATGATTATACCATTCACACATTCAATTTAGTCACCGAAAGTGGAGTTCTAGGCTTTGATTTGGGACCAACAAAGCATATTGAGTTAGGATTCAAGGGGTTTGAATGGGATTGCATAGGATTTTCACTAAATGGGGGTGTTTAATTGATCACAATCACTTATCTATTCAAATCCAATGCAACCAAACAAGCGGTGGAGTCTAGGCTGCTTGGCCCGAAACTGAAACGCGCTTGGAACGGCGGTAGCCTTGAGGCTTTGTAATCATCAACCTCCATGGGCATTGTAGATCGACCAGGATCAGGAGCCATAACCACAATTTGGACCGCTTCGACATTGCCATCATCCACCGTCTCAACCTGGCCGTCGTCCACCAGAACGATGGTGGTCGGCGCATACTCAAAAGAACAAGGACTACATGTGCAAGAAAATTGAATGCACCCCACTCGGCTCATAGGAGATTTCACATATTCATAGCTTTATCCTAGTTGCATGACGATCATCACTCCTTGCATTATCATCGATCATATTCAGGAACCAAGGAAGTAAAAAGAAAGGAAAGGGCGGCCTTTTATAAGAAGGCGTGGCCCATCATCAAGCATGAGATCATGGCGGTGTTTCTTAAGCTCTATGTTGGAGATGGCCGTGGTTTCGGTAAGCTTAACCGAGCCCACATTGTCCTTATACCGAAGAAGCTGACGCCGGAGGAGGTTGGAGACTTTCGCCAATTAGCCTCCCCGCACAAGTGTGGCTAAGATTTTCGCTAAGTTACTCGTGGCGAGAGCGTAGAAGAATGAAAGAAATCGTCACGCCAACGATCGACTTTCATCTGTGGGAGGCATCTACACGACAATTTCCTCCTTGTTAGGCAAGTGGCCAGGAAGTTACACGCTCGCAAGGCGGACATCGCTTTTTTGAAGCTTGACATCACTAGGGCTTTTGATTCGCTCAATTGGTCGTTCCTGATGGATGTGATGAGGAGCAAAGGATTCGGCCAAAAGTGATGCGGTTGAATCTCTATTCTCCTACGGACCGCCACCACCAAAGTGATTGTCAATGGAGTTCCCGGCCGAAGCTTCACTCATGTCAAGGGCCTTAGGCGGGGGATCCAATCTCTCCCCTACTCTTCGTCATCGCCATGGATGTGTTGTCACGCATCATGATCAAGGCTGCCAACTTAGGTGTTATCGGAAATTTTCCGGGCATCGATGCTCACCAGTCGGTGTCGATCTACGCAGACGACGTGGTCTTATTTGTTAAACCAAAGGAGCTGGACCTCATGTTTGTCAGATCGGTGTTACATGTGTTTGGGGAGGCCTCTGGGCTTAAAATCAACTATCATAAGTCGATGGCCATCTTGATCCATGGGGATATCAGCGACCGAGACCAGGTGCAGTCCATCTTGCATTGTCGTTTGGGCAACTTTCCGTTCAAATACCTTGGTCTCCAACTTGCCATCCGACAGCTTTCGAGGGCCGATTGGCAGCCCATGATCGACCAAGCCGAGCGCTTCGCCCCGGCCTGGCAAAGAGGGCTTATTCATCGCTCAGGACGTTTGGTGCTCGTTAAGTCGGTCATCGCGGCCAAACCCATACATCACTTCATGATCGCGGAGGCTCCAGCTTGGGTTTTTGAAGAGATCGATCAATGGATGCGCTCGTTTTTATGGGCTGGTAAGGAGAAGGTGAATGGCGGTCAATGCCTCGTGGCATGGAACTCGGTTTGCAAACCGACTTGGCGAGGTGGTTTGGGCGTTCTTAATCTACAATTGCAAGGGTTGGCCTTGAGAGTGCGATGTGAGTGGCTCAGAAGAACGGATCCTGACAGGCCTTGGCAAGGCTTGCCCATGGCGGTCGATAGAGAGGCTCGGGAGGTTTTTGACAGCATGGTGCACATCATTGTGGGGAAGGGCAGTAAGGTCTTGTTCTGGAGAGACCGATGGATCCATGGCTTTGCGGTCAAGGACATCGCGCCGCTCATCCACGCTCTAGTGGACACGCGTACGATCAATCGCCGCCGCGGTCAAGGATGGGCTTTTGGAGGCAATGGCCGCATGACATCGATGGAGAGGTTAACTTTGTTGGCCACATGCAGCTTTACACCTTAATCTCAAGGATCAAGACGATCAATCGCGACCCACTAGGGACGATACTTTCTCGTGGCCACCGAATTCGGCCCGGATCCTATACTGCAAAGTCCACCTACAATCGTCTTTGCCAAGACGCTGAAAGAGCACCCTTTGCCACTTGCATTTGGAGAAGTTGGGCTCTCCTGAAGTGCAAACTCTTTGTCTAGTTGGCGCTCAAAGACCGGATTTGGACTTCTGACAGGAGATTCAGACATGGACTCCAGGATGCTCCGTTCGCCTGCTTCACGTGTCTTCAAGATGAGGACAATGCGGAGCACATCCTCACTCAGTGCATATACGCTAGGGAAGTGTGGCACTACATTTTTAAGACTTTGAGCTTGAGGTAGCGTCCTAGACCGGAGGATACTCTTCCCGACCGGTGGTCAGCCACGAGGACTAACTTCGGAAAAAAACATTGAAGCGCCGGCTTTGACACGGTCATCATCGCGACCACATGGGCTCTTTGGAAGCAACACAATGCCGTAGTTTTCACCGGATCAACCAGCAGAAGACCGCATCCGAGCTGGCCCTTGCCATCATCGCGGAGCTAAAAGAATGGAGACTGGCGGGCTTGGGTGGAGGAGGTTATGGCTCGTTTTGTGAGTGTTGGAATAGGCTAGCTAGTTGGGTGCCCTAGTGTGTGCGCTTCCTTTCGGAAGCTCTTTTTCTTTCTTGTAACTCTTGTAAATAACGCTTGCTCTCTTCTTCTATAAATGTGTGGTACGCCTTTGGCGTACTTAAAAAAAAAGAAGTGAGAATGTTTATTTTCTTCTTATTTTCCGAAGATCCCCAAACGCCCAGCATCCTGTGCACTGCACGGCCGCGAATTGGCAACAGCATCTCCCAGCAAGTTCGGCGCTAGTCGGTGTGGTCTATATAAAGCGGCCTCCCCCCTGCGCTCCTCCTTCCCCACCCTTTCGCCTAGTGCCCCTAGGCCGGCCTCCGGGCTCGAACCCACTGCTCTAACAAATAATAAATCCGCGTACAAATCTACCCCCACTGACCCAGATCATCCTCATCCCCATCCGCCCCCGCCGCCGATCCGCGCCACAATTCACATCTGACTTCCCCCAATTTATCTTGCTTCGATTCGATTCTCTTGGTTCGTTCGTAGGGGCTAGGGTTGGGAGCCGATCGCGCGCCGCCGGAGCCGATCGATAGGGTTAGGGTTAGAGGGGGAAGGGGCTGAGATGGAGAAGAAGAAGGCGGCGGTGCCGCTGGTCTGCCACGGCCACTCGCGGCCGGTCGTCGACCTGTTCTACAGCCCCGTCACGCCCGACGGCTACTTCCTCATCAGCGCCAGCAAGGGTAAGCCATCCGCCCTCTCGCCCGCTCTAGCCGTGGCTTGCGATGCGAGGGCAGCAGTTAGTTGTGGATTCTATTGCGCAGTGGAATGGATGATACGCTCGCTCCTGTGCTTGTGATGAGACGAATTCTGTTTTGGCGGATGAGTAATGGCCAGTGCCGTGGGTTCTATCGGGATTTAATGTCTCATTTAGTAATCTCATCAGTGCGATCGATTGCCCAGTTTAAAGGTGGTCTGTACCAATTTGAATGATGAGGTTATCCAATGTATCCAATGTATTGATATTCTATAGTTTGTAATTAGGGTGATAAGTAGGACGGCTACTGCTTTACTTGATCATGTGAACTTGAAATGTTTAAGGTAGGAAGGGTGGAAGCTAGTAGGGATTATGATTACCTAATGTGTTGATATTTTGTAATTTTGGTAAGTAGGATGACTACTGCATCCCACAATCATGTGAACTTTTAGATATTTGAGGTAGGAAGGGTGGAATGGTCACGAGGTATCTCAAGAGTTTATTACCCCGATGGTGATGCTATATTTATTGTTTTCATTTAGTGTATCTTGTGTTTGTTTGTTGTCACGTAGTGCAGTTTTTACCATGTAGGTCAGATTTGGAGGACTAAGCGTCTCAATGTACTCTTCATGTCACTCTTGTTCTAGTTGTGGCCTGGCCTCTTAGTTTGTCACTCATCTCAAATTATTTGTATGTTTTTAAGTCTACTGCTATTCAAGATATCTATGAAGCAACAAATCCCCGCCCCACCAACCACACACAAGCTCACATGTGTAGTCGTAGTCTCCGAGGCTAGATGCCAGATTTAAAGAATTAGTTTGGATCGCCTACTTATTGATGGTTATTACATTGGACATAATTATTCTGTCCCTGAATTGTCTGGACTCCAGGTATTTGCAGAAAGTAGTAATTTCAAGTCTGTTCAAACGAGGGTTTGTAATTGTGTGTTATACTCACTATTCATTTTTCGTACACGCCATTAAGCTTTCACAGTTGTGATGGAGTTAAACCATACTAGTATGAAAGTCATGTTTGTGTCCATAGTTAAACCATACTAATATAAAAACACTAATATAGGCACACACTAAAATGAACATGGACCTATGAGGACAGGTAAAAATACTAAGTTATGGATAACTGTACATAGATTATTAAACATCTATTTTGTGCATTGATCTGGTTGTGTATTTTGATGTCTCAAACTTGTACTGCTGCAAAATCTATATACACTGTACAGTGTTGGATTCAAAACAAATATTCCCATATTTGACAAAAGAGGGCCCGGATCTGCATCTATTTGCATCTCTAGCAGATGTCATCCCATTTGTTTTTATGTAAATGCATGTATCTTCTAGATTTACACGAGTTATTTTATTTTGAATTAATAAGTGAATGATTAAAAGATGTTTTTGTCTTTGAGTTGAAAAATAACCAATACATGTATTTTTTTTGTTATAAGTATTAGGATATTGTAACATGGCTGATAGAGGATGTTTTGTCTCTTAATTTTTGCTTGATATTAATATTACAAATACTGGAAAAGAGAGAAACGTAAACTTTAAAGCATATCACTTGAGATTCTACCCTGTAGTAAACTTAAATATGTGTTGGAGAAATGTATTGTCTTGTTTGATTGCTGGCTATCAAATATAGCTAATATTGTGTACGTCCCTTTGCAGACTCAAATCCAATGCTTCGTAATGGTGAGACTGGAGATTGGATTGGGACTTTTGAAGGTCATAAAGGTGCTGTTTGGAGCTGTTGCCTTGACACAAATGCTCTGCGTGCTGCCTCTGGTTCTGCAGACTTTTCAGCGTATGATTTTCTTATGCATTGTTTGGTTCCAGTTACTGTATCAATTGATGCTTATCCTATGTATTGTGTCCTTTTTTTTCTGTGTGTAATGCTTCTGTGCTGGTGGTAGTATGTTCGCTCAGTCGTTTTGCCACCTCTCCGCTCCTTATCTTCTCCCGCAATGGCAGTGTTCTTCTTAGACAAAGGTGGCTGCTGGTGGCAGGGTTAGGATTAAGGTCCAGTTTGTTAGGGCTGGTTCACCCAGGATTCTTGAGGCCTGGACTGTAGAATTACTAAATTAGGGTGGGGGTGTTGATGGTGCTATCAGGCGGGATTGGAGGGGTAGTGTGCGGTGGTGGTGGAGTCGCATGTGTGCCAGTTAGGTTGAGTGGAGGCGGGGTGGGAAAAGAGGCTACGTCCGTGGACGGAACGCATGGATAACCACGACACTGGTTGGCCCAGTCAGCATGGCAGTGAAAGTAGGGGCATGATGAGGAAAATGTTGATGGCTAGTAGTGGTGCACTAATGTGTGTCTGGTACCGCAATAACTGCATGTTTTCTTGCATCTTGATTTGGAATATTGCAAAGTTATTTAACCAAATTCCACTTATAGCCATTAAACTGCACATGCTTTGCTAATTTGGTAGTCTTGTCCACTGTTGACTGCATTTATGGTAAGAAGGCCCAAAGAATCAAACAGCATAGTAAAATATTGTACTAAAGTCTACTTAGGAATTAATGGGCATTCATAAGTAGGTCAATGTGCATATACATAAATCACAGACTGTTCTCTCAAATTTCTTCCGTTGTAAATATATATTCTAGATGCAAAACCAGGGCTTTGTACAAAATGGATTCAATGAAAGATCTGTTGCAAGTGTGTGCAGGACAATAAGAACGAGCATGTTTGCAAGAAATAATGCTAATCAGCAAGCATCATAGTTCTCTAATGTTAATACTCATAGATGGCCCCATCTTCATATTCCTGAGTTTAGCTTGCTGTTTTCATTGACATATCCATTGACACCTTCTCCATTTTCTTTTCTTCTCAGTAAAGTATGGGATGCACTAACAGGTGATGAACTACATTCATTTGAACACAAGCATATAGTCCGTGCATGTGCCTTTTCTAAGGTATTGCTTATTCAAACTGATGCCCTGCGGCATCCCTTTTTGTTCCTAATGTTGGTTGTTACCTTTATGGTCTACTAAATTAGAGCATGATTTAATCTATTTTTTTATTCCTGCCTAAAATATATTAGCTATCAAAGGCGAACATTGGTTTCTGAAATCTGGACCATTTTACATGCTTTAGCCGATTGTTGTTGTCTTTCATGAGCAGTTTTTAACCTAATTAAATTGCAAATGTCACTGCAGGACACCCACCTGTTGCTTACTGGAGGTATGGAAAAGATTTTGCGTGTATACGATTTGAACAAACCAGATGTTGCTCCGAAAGAACTTGACAAATCACCTGGTTCTGTCCGAACTGTTGCTTGGCTTCATAATGACCAAACTATACTGAGTTCCTGCACTGATACGGGTGGAGTAAGGTGTGTTTGTGTGTCTGGAGGAAACGCCTCTATTTTGGTATCCTAAACATGTACTGGTTGGCTATATAGCATTCTCCGTCTCGAATAACTAGTATGGGTTTTGACAGGTTATGGGATGTGAGGAGTGAAAAAATTGTGCAAACTCTTGAAACCAAGGGACCTGTTACCAGTGCAGAAGTAAGCCAGGACGGCAGGTTCATCACCACAGCTGATGGCTCAAGTGTAAAATTTTGGGATGCTAATCAGTAAGTCCTTTTCTGTTGACACTTTTCTGCATCATATGAATAGATCAATTCCTTACGTACAAACCTTTTGGTGGTTACCCTGCAGCTTTGGGCTTGTTAAAAGCTATGATATGTCGTTTATTGTGGAGTCAGCTTCACTTGAACCGAAGTCCGGGAGCAAATTCATTGCTGGAGGAGAAGATATGTGGGTTCATGTATTTGATTTCCTCACCGGTGAAGAAATAAGTAAGTCAATCTATTTGAACATTTAATCATCCATTCTTCTGTTCAATCAGCGTGGTTCGCAACTTTGCATTATCCAAACAGAAAGACCAGCACCACATGTTATTTTGGTTTCATCTTATTTGTAGCTTCTGCACATGAAATCTGCTGTTAGTTACAATTAAGACCATGAAACTAAAATTCTGCGTTCAGAAGCTAATCTCCTTGAATGGCGAGCTTTTATTCTACATTTATCTGGTCATTCTTGTTGCACTTGTCATTAACTCTGAAAAGGAATTCATGCAATACAATTCGTTGCACCTTGTAGTCATTACTGCCAAATCTGTATTATATTATCTACTACTCTTATAAAAAACCGAGTTGGTGATGATGGTGTGCCTGCCATCTTGTAATATAGACCGTCCGATCTATATCTGACGGATAGAAAGCAAACTATGACAATTTTACAAAAGATACCCGCACCTCTCTCCACATTTACAGATAAGGCCTTGCCTCGTTCATCCTTATCTCCCACAAGATAAACTACTCATACATATGCATCTTGACGTTCCGTGCAACGCATGGGCATTTTGCTAGTATTATATTATAAAGCAGTTGGAAAGGAACATTGGAAATGGATCAATATGTTGTTCTATATTTCAATGATGAGATTCATCAATGTAATCTTAAGCAAGAGTTCCACCGGCACCGAGACTAGTTTATTAGTACTATTTTCACTCATCGTTATTTCATGTGTTTTTTAATATTCTGCGTTGACTATTTGATTGTATTTATGTCGCAGTATTGTCATGTTACTGGTTTGATTGTGCTTCAATTGTATACTTTTCAGAAGTTATTATTGGTTCCTTTTCCTCTCAATTACACTTTGCCATGCTGACATAACCGAGTATTGTTGTATTGTGCAGCCTGTAACAAAGGGCATCATGGTCCAGTTCACTGCGTCCGGTTTGCACCTGGTGGCGAATCATACGCCTCAGGGTCGGAAGATGGTACTATTCGGATCTGGCAGCTGAGCCCACCTAACGTGGATGCTGAGGAGGCGGTCGATACAAATGGTAAACCCAAGGCTGGAGCAGAGGAGATTGCGTGTAAGATCGAAGGCTTCCACATTGCCAAGGAGGAGAAGGCCGGGGAGTAGGATTACATCGTTGGATGAGATGATGTTGTGTTATCCTCAAAGCTGCTCTTTCCGCCTTGCCTTGCGTCTGTTCATCAAAGCCGGTGTCCGACGCAAGTGTGGCTGGCTTGTATGAGTAGTTAACTGCGCCGTGGGAAAAATCTTGCCCTTCATCGAGCAACTGCTAGGGATTTTTTGGTACACCGAGAATAAGCCAAGAGTAGAACATTTTGTGGATGAGGTGTTGATCAGGATTAGATTGAGATGCCATTGTGTATTTTGTGTTGACACATTTTTGTCCCACCCTTTTATGTTGACGTTGATAGACGAAATGGTGTTGTTTTGGTTGATATTCGCTGGAGAACATGGCAGAAAGACAAAATGATATTTCCAGCGGCACTGCCTCGTGTTGTTGGCAGTTTAGTAAACTGCATTACAGTGGTAACATCGCCTGTTTGTCGCATTACTTTGTTGCCGACCGTTTAGGTGCCCTAGAAATGCGCATATCAATGCCTTAGTGCAGCAGGTGGATTAAACAACGGTTACATTCTTACCGAGCTCGCCATCACACGAGTTTCAAGTAGTAGTACCAACTGCTCCCTCCTTCCAGGTTAACTAGGCCCCTCAACACATGGGTAGTTGAAGTCAGTCAGCAGAGAAATTAGTCGGAGGCTACCGTAACTAGGTCTTCCATATTCCAATGTGAGGGTGGTGCCCGGAGATACTGTGTGACGGCACCGCTCACCCCATCCCGTGAGGGGTAAAACCGGGAGATCCGTGGACAAGCACGCGCGCACTGGACCAGACTCCAGGCAGGCGGGCAGTCAGTCAGGCCCGTCGGCGTCGTGGACACGAAAGACGGACAGGCACTGGGGCGGGGGGTCCGCCCTGCTCGCAACTTGCAGCTTTGCAGAGCCGGTACACGCCGCGCTGATAATTTCATTTCATCATAGGCCCCGCCTCCCCCTTCCTTTCCTCCCCCCTCACCACACTCCCCCTCTCTCTCTCTCTCTCTCTCTCCAAAAACAAATCAACCCGGAGCCAAATCAAAGCAGCTCCTCCCGGAACACCGGCCGGGAACACCTCCCCCCCCGAACCGCCCCGCCCCTCCCCGCCTCCGCCCGCGGTTCGATCCGGCGCGGCCGCCTCCGGGCCTGCATTCGAGGGCTCCGGTCACCGGCGCCGAGTCGTCCCCTCTTCGGTCCGTTCTCTTCCCTTCCCCCCTGCCTTCAGTGCTGCTCTTCTCCGCGCCGTGTTCCAGTTGTAGGCATTCCTGGGGCGCTCCTTGCTTGGTTCGCGCTGGGGGCGAGAGCGCGGGGCTGGCGAGGTAGGGTTTGGGCTCCGGAAGTCGCGTCCCCTCTCCCCGGGGGTCTCGGTCCTTGGTGATGAGCGGGGAGGCGACGCAATGCTGCTGTTTCACTGGGGTTTAGTGTGCCAATTTTGTTGTATTTTTTTTCTTGTCATGGTGGTTCCATGTTGTTTCCCTGCTGTGAGATTCCAACGGTACCTAGGTCCTCGCATCTAGTGCGTTCTGTACCCTTTTGGAAGATTCCGGGGTAGCTCTATGGCAGGTATAACAGGGATGTTGCGTTATTAGGTTTAGATAGACGAGCCCCAGAAGATGGTTTGCATTATCAGCAGGTTTAATTTACTCACTACTTGGACGTCCCTGTCAGTTTACTATACATTTCTCTGTACATTTCTCTCGTTAGATGGAATTTTGCTAGGGATTATAGGAAGTAGGCTATGTAGCTATCACCCATGTTTGAACCAAATGCAACTTCCCCGAGTCCTCTTTGCTAGAGTTTGCAAATAAATAGAACATGTCCTATATAATATCAACAAGTTTGGGTGAAATCTCACTTTCCTTTGGTGTTTTTGCCACTAATGTGTTGTGTTGGTAATTTTTGCCCCTTTTTTAGTGGATAATTTTTTGCCTGTCAACTTCACATAGTTATAACTTATTCAATCACCATACTTAAGCAGTGACAGAAGGGAAAATAAAAGATAAGCTATCAAGCATGCTATATTAATTTGCTACTTCAAACTTCAAAGTGTTTTTATATGCTGACCATGGATTAAATGATATGTTGGACTATGCTTTGTTCCTTAAGAGATTTTTTTCTTTCGTTTTGCTGATAATATGATTGCATGATGCAGTTTGAAGTATAATTTTGGAGGATCTGACTAAGGAAGCACATAAGATCGACCTGTTCTTAATGGATAAAATACCTGCTGATTGCCCTTATCCTGGATGTTTCTTCTGTGTTATGAAGGAAGCAAACCCTAGCAAAAGAAGAGCAAGTGTGCTGAAATTCTTTAGAGAACTTCCTTCCCAAGATGATGACGGCCAAGTTCTCCCTATCAGTGGCCTTTGGAACACTGCCATGGCACACCCAAATGACCCTGAATTCATCAACTTGGGTATATTTGAGTGCATGGCAGCTCTAATATGGAAGGGCCTGAAAAACAGGCGTTGGCTTTCACATGATCAGAATATCTACATCCCATATTATGCAGCACATGTTATTGGATCCTATACGATGAATATGGAGGAGTTTGCAGAACGCGCTGTTCGTGCCGGAGTAATACCTCCATTAGTTGAACTCTTAAGAGGTAGGCTGACCTGGGTGGAGCAAAGAGTTGCTGTCAGAGCTTTGGGGCATTTGGCTACATACCCTAGTACATTTCCTGCTGTTGCTGATCATGGAGAAGTGCTTGAACTTGCAATTCAACTTGCCTCAAGCTCTCTAGAAATTGTGTACTCTCATTTTTACCAATTAAGTAGATCGGAGACTTGGCTACCACTGTGATCTTCTTACACGTGGTATGGGTGGTGCTGAAATGGAATCTCGTAAAGCTGAGGAATGGGCTAGCCAACTGCAGTGCTGGTCTTTGCAGCTCATAAACTGCTTTGCATTTAAGCCTGAGTTCCTCCATGATATCTGCAAGCCTGAATTTCTAGCTAAGTTACCTGGTATGTGGGGTGGACTTGTGAATGAGAACTCACCTGCTGGTGTTGGTTTACTAAGAACAATCTGCCAGAGCAAGCTTGGACGAGGTCATGTTGCTAATATTTCTGGTGTCATTGAAGCTTTATGTAATATTGCTCGTTCTTCAGATGACTGGCAATACATGGCCATTGATTGTCTACTCTGGTTAGTGCAGGATCCTAGTACATATCATAAGGTAAGACATTCAAATTTTTTACACAATGCTCGAAGGGATGCTTAAACATGATCAAGAATTCTAATTTAGTGTCTTGTCACATGATGCCCATTCCCATGCCCTAATTGAAATTGCCTGGATTATATTTGTTGAATTGCTTGAGCTTTAAAGATATCGACAAGTATCTGTTGTTCCTTGGAAATGATAACAAGAAAATTTGTACAGTTTAAATGTAAATTACATAATTTCTGATAAACATTAGGAAATAAAGTGTTGTACTAGTATTTTGAGCTGACAATTTTTGAGAAATGATATTAAATTTCACTTTCTATATTGGATTTGTAACATTAAATTTCGTTGGAGATAACTGCAAATTACATAACTCTTTGTAAATCTTTGGAAATGAAGAGCTGAGTATTTTGAGCTACCAATTTCTGATTATTTTATTATCTTAAAATACTATTGTTAAGCTTAGGGTGCTGCATCTATTGTCTGTTTAAGCGGTATAATGATTTCAACTGTTAAGCATTTCAGATATTGTTTGGTGCGAGCTTGTCTGCTTTCTTTTTGTTAATGCTAGTTCAGAATGGTTACTGTTGCTGGTTATTAGCTAAAAAAGCCTTTATCATTGCTGTAGTCCTGTCTGGATGCAACATATAATTGTTTGTTTGG
Source organism: Aegilops bicornis (assembly GCA_021605145.1). Lineage (NCBI taxonomy): Eukaryota > Viridiplantae > Streptophyta > Magnoliopsida > Poales > Poaceae > Aegilops > Aegilops bicornis. The sequence continues at coordinate 571,720,628 of CM038670.1, read as the reverse complement.
CTTTGGTTTTTATAACTTTAGTTGCTTTTCCCATGTGTACAGGTTATAGATAAAATCGCCCCGACACTGATAGATTTAGCAGATATTTCCACACTTGGTGATTACAAAAGGCTGGGTGACACTATTGTCACAGTCCTCCAAGAGTGTATGCAACAAAATGGGAATTCACGGAATTCAATTAGTAGTCACACCAAAGAAGAAATTGATGAGCTCTTGAGTTTCAAGCAGAAACTGAAATCGGAAAAGAATATGCCGAAGGAGGATCTTCATATAAAACAAGCTGCAGCATTGGTTGTAAAATTGGAAGGAAATTCTCTGTTCTCTTCAGGAAATATAGAAGGAGCTGCAGCTAAGTACTCTGAAGCACTCGCATTGTGTCCAATGAAGTCCAAGAAAGAAAAGAGTGGTGCTTCATAGCAACCGAGCTCAGTGTTATCTTCTCCTGCAGCAACCTTTGGCTGCCATCAGTGGCGCTACCGTGCGTTGTGCCTTCATAGTCCGTTGAATCGACATGCCAAAAGTTTGTGGAGAAGAGCTCAAGCATATGATATGCTTGGTTTAGCCAAAGAGAGCCTGCTGGATGCAATTCTGTTTATAAATGAATGCTCTCAGTCCAGTGATCCTGATCTATCCTTGAGGCAAAACAAGGTTCCTGATTACGCTGAGCGATTGGTAAAGAAGCAGATGCGTGCTGCTTGGTTATTCAGGGAATCATCCCTAAAACATGGTGGAATCCATTGTGAGGGAGATGCTAGTGATGCATTTGGTCAAGAGGCCGATGACTCTGAGTGGGAGACAGTGAGTGAAAGCGATGGTGAAGATGATGAAAGGAGAGAAGCAGATGATGAAACTGAATGGAAGAGTGGTGGTCACAGGGAAGATGCGTACGAGAAAAGCTGAGAAACAGGTTTGCAGACAAAAAGTGCTGTCCCTTTATTTATCTATTTTAACTGTGGTTTCCTTCTAATAAGTGTAGTGTAATGCATGTAAGAACATTTGATTTTTTTTGAAGAATAACTATGATGTGAAAATTAAACAACTTTTCTCACCATTCCCTAATTATCCTACAAACAGGAGTGGTGTAGTGGGCAAACAGTGACAGGAATTGTAACTAAAAGTTGTATGTACCGTAGCCACCCCAAGATACTCCCTCCGTCCGGAAATACTTGTCATCAAAATGAATAAAAGGGGATGTATCTAGATGTATTTTAGTTCTAGATACACCCCTTTTTGTCCATTTTGATGACAAGTTTTTCCGGACGGAGGGAGTATTTTATTAAGAAAAGAAATTAGAAAATTTCCTGCCTCAGTGCTCAATCTATATGCCGTACACACATAATCAGTAGCAATCTGCGATTTGTTTACCTTTTCCTGACTTTAGAAAGGTGATGTTTCATTATGGCTAGTACAAACAACTCGCAACTATGGTGCCTTCCTAATCCAAGCATCTGTTGTCTTTCAGGTTTTGGTGCTATCTATTGTTATCTGGTAAGATTGCTCTCATTGTGCTTGTCGTGGGCTTGCAGCAACAACAGAAGCAGCCGCTTGCCTGCTGCCCTGCAAAAGCTAAATTAAGTTGTGGAAACTATATGAGTCTGCTACTGAAAGCTCATAAAAATGTAGCTTTCAAAAGTATGTCTGGTGTCACCGTATTGTCCGCATGGAGAGCAAGGCCAAAATTTAGCCGTTGCCCTCGCCGTGTTCTTTGGTCTGTGTGAGTTGCTATGACAGACTATTGAGAATGTTGTCTTGCTCTTGATTGGTGTTGTAAATTGAACAGAACAGTACCTTAGTTCTATCTTAAACATCATCAATTTGTGAATGAGCTTTACCTTGAAGACGCAATGCAAGTGATATACTCCCTCCGTTCGGAATTACTTGTCGCAGAAATGGATGTATCTAACGTATTTTAGTTATAGATACATCCATTTCCGAGACAAGTAATTACGAACGGAGGGAGTACTTCTGTGCGTCTTGAAATTTCCATTTGTGTGGCACAGATGATCGAGTGCTCGATCACAACAGGAAACCTTTTTTCCAATTTACTCTAGATATCTTTGCGCTATTTGCAGTGCAGTGGAATAGTTGACGAACGTGCATGAACAGGTGATACAGGGCAAAAACCATGATATGAAGAACAGAAAAATAATCACTCACCGTATCATGGTTTTGGTTACTGTCGGAAGACACTCTTTCTATGGAATTTGATCTGTATATGAGTAATCTTTGCATCATGGTTTTGGTTACTGTCGGAAGACATGCTTTTCTACCTTTTTATGGAATTTGATCTGTATATACGTAATTTTTGCATCACAGTTTTGGTAATTGTCAGTGCTTTTCTACCTTTTTATGGAATTTGATCTGTATATGCGTAATCTTTGCATCCTACGCGGTTGTCTGGTCTTAGACGTTTCAACCTCCAAATTCATGCATAAACTTCAGCCCTATATTATCCTCAAAAAAAAAAAAACTTTCAGCCCTATATTTTTCAACTTGAAAAGTCGCATAAAAGCATTTCAACATCCTAGCCTAGCCGTCTCAGTCCACTATTTTGAAAATAAGGTGTAAGTGAGAAGTCTTTTTTTAGGGGAAATTGTTGCTCTTTTATTCATAGTTCATCTCTTCTGTAACCTCGGAGCGGACACACTTCAGGGCACATGAAGCCAAGTTTTACAAAGCGACTTACATCAACCCTTCCTAGCTAGGACATGTGCTACTTTATTTGCACTCCTACGCCGAACAACACGGTGCTCCTGAACCGCTCCAAGCAAGGTTTTGATTTCATGTACCAGATGCCCAGTGTGAGAGAAATCTTTGTTGACATCTAGCAGCTTCCTGACCGCTTCCTTAGAGTCCGTCTCGAGGATGAGCTTCTGCACATTGAGCTCTTGAGCAAGCAGTATGGCTCGGCGACACGCTTGCAGCTCCGCCACTTCAGGATCCACGACGGCCGGAAAAAAATGGCATGCTCCTGCTAAGAATTCACCATGACAGTTGTAAGGGCATATTTATCCCTTAGGTGTTTTGGTGATTGATGACAATGCTTTTGCGGACTAATCGTGTGCCTTGAGTTTCTCAGATGCTTCATCACTAGGCACGAGACGATTCGGTGCCCCTCGGAAACTATTGAAGACGGCGTTGTTCTACGTTTCTCTTTGGTGGATTTGAGTCGTAGGAGAGCCGTACTATTAAGAGGGGATCCGCGTCGGAAATGTTTGGGTGGAATCAACACGTACACATGTCCTTCCTTTCCTTGCACTTTGGAGCATCTTCCCGTTGTCATAATTGTGCTTAAATCCGACGGCTACTTACATTTCTTGCGGTGTAGTCTTTGCTCTAGGGAGCGGTAGTACCGCTAAACACCAATAGTATCATGGCGGGGTCACGGTAATACCGCTCCCTGAAGCGATAGTACCGCAACTCCCGGAACCTTGTGCTACTCCTGATGCAGTAGTAGCGCGGATGTAATTTTTACATCCGCCAACACGGTAATACCGCACATCTTCTTGGCGGTAGTACCGCAAGTGGTCACGCAGTAGTACCGCTCTCTTGGAGCCATAGTACCGTGGCCCTCTTGTCGATACCGTTCGTCACGGTAGTAGGAGCGGATGTAATTTTTACATCCGCGCCTTCACGGTAATCGCCTCGGTAGCGGTAGTACCGCGTCGGGTTTCGCCTTTGTTTCTTTTTCGGTGAGTAGGCACGGATGTAATTTATTTCATCCGGCGCTCTTCGTGAAAGGCGTAAGCTTACTGCATTGCGGTAGTACCGCCAAGGGTGCTTGTGATAATACCTTGTGAAAGCGGTATCTTGCCTCGATCGAGGCCGATCGCGGATCTCTGCTTCTTGCCCATGCGGTAGTAGCGTGGCCTTCCACAATTGGTATCAGAGCCTCGTCTCTTTTTAAGGACTTTATCGTTCGAAGAGTATGGTTGACGTCGTAGATGATGTGGGGGAGCACTCCGGTGCAAATCCGATATCATCTACGGGAGATGGGGGTACCTCGATCTCACGTGAGGAATTCAATGTGGCGTTGGACACATTGAAAACCTCCATGACGACTGAGGTCAAGGACATGTTTAAGGAATTCCTAGAATGGATTAAACTTTCCACCGCACCGTGAAAGTGGGTGATCCCGCCAACACGGAGGCGGATGTTAACTCCGATAAGGGGAAGCTACTAGTGAGAAAGCCCTTCGTCTAGTGGTAAGAATGGCACCACATCTTTGCCCATGTGCAACCTCCTCCCGTTTATGGTGGACCGATTCCTTCCACTCATTTGAATCATGCCGGTCCACCACCTAAGATTGATAAAAAGGAGGATTTTGATTCTTGGGTTTATCGTTTTAAGCGTCATTTAAATCATGTGAACACTAACCTTTGGAGAATCATTGAAGAAGGTTTCTATCCGCATGATCCGAGCAACTTTTCTCCAAGAGAAGTCGTGGACCATCAATTCAATGAGAATGCTCTCTTCATCATCCAAGAAGCAATCCTTCCCGAAGACCTCCCTCATCTCCGCCCTACTCCCTTGCCAAAGATGCTTGGCTCAAGGTGGTTTCCCTATATCTAGGAAGCGCAAGCATTCAACGTTCCAATTATGAAGTAGTGCAAGATGAAGCCGATGAGTTTGCAATGAAAGAAGAAGAAGAACCTCGTGAGCTCTATCAAAGAGTAACCAAGCTTGCAGTCTCCCTCCAGGATCATGGAAGTAAGGACACGGATGACAACTGGATCAAGCGCAAATTCCTCAAGGCAATGATGCCCTACCACAAAGCCATGTCCTCCGTCATCCGTCAATCGGCGGACTTCCACACCTGTCCTCAAGTGATGTGTTGGATGAGTTTGTGGCTATGAGCATATTGGACAAGACCGCCGACAATGCCGTGCTTAAGCTCCCAAAGAGCAAAGAAGCCCAACCTCGCTTTGAAGGCCAAGATTTGTGTCGAAGAAGATGGAGAGGAGGAGGAAGAAGAGAGCAACCTCGAAGATACGAAGTATGACTATCATGAACACATGGCCCTTGCTTCAAGGCAATTTTGGAGCAAGAAGAACTCAAGGCCCAACTTCAACAAGAGCAACTCAAGTGGCGCAAAGGGCAAGCAACGAGTGAGGACTTGCTTCAATTGTGGCAATGTGAGTCACTTTGTTGCGGAGTGCCCATATGAGAAGAGGGAAGACAATGGTGGCAAGCTCATCCGTAAGGACAAGGCCAAGTCCTTCCCAAACAAGAGCAACTTCACCAAGAAGGCTCCTCACAAAGCTTTGGTGGTTCAAGAAGAGTACAATGAGGATGATGATGATGATGAAGATGGTGAGTCGGTTGCCATGGCCTCCGTTGCCATTGCAACGACTCCTCGGGTGTCTCTCTTGATTCACCCAATGAAAGCATCACCGCTAAGTGCCTCATGGCTAAAGCCACCAACAAGGTAACCCCAACATCAAAACTACCATCATCAATCATTCTTCTTTGACGGATTGCATTGATGAACATGAGGACTAATGTGGAGGAGAATGAGTTTGAGTCCTTTATGAGTAAGCTCAAGGGCAAATCCAAGAAGCACTTCGTTGCTCTCTTGGAACAACTTGGTGAAGCCAATGACATGATCGAGGCTCACGAAGAAACCATCTCTAAGATGGAAGGTCATAGTCGTGACTATGCCGATGAGATATCGGATCTCTCTAATGCTCTAGAGGAAAAGCGTGGGCATCATTTGGCTCTTGATGAGTCATACAACGATGACCATGCCAAATTAAAGAAAGATCTTGATCATGCTCTTGTTGTGTCTCGTGTACTAACTTCCGAGAAGGCTAAACTTGGGGTTGATCATGATAGACTCAAGGAGGAGTTTGATGTACTTGACAAGGCCCACAAGGCCTTGAAAGGTGCTCATGCAAACCTCAAGGAGTCTCATGCTCAACTCCAAGTTAAGCTAACCAAGGAAAAGGCCACATTTCCTCACATGGTCTTAATTGATAATGCAAATGCTACTAACCCGTGTTGTGAGCATGTGCATCTTGTGGAGGAGAATGCCAAGTTGAAGTAACAACTCGAGAAAGGTCTTGTGTCATGCATACAAGGTGAGAAGAACCTAAATGACCTTTTGAGCAATCAAAAGGAAGTTGTGGGCAAGACGGAGTTGGGTTCTCACCCAAGTCCAAGAACAAGAAGAAGAACGAGAAGAAGAACAACAAGACCAAACAACCTCCCCCGCTTAAGCAAACTTTTGTGAAGGAGGGAGAGGGTGCTCCTAAGGAGAAGAAGAACAATGCAAAGAGTGGTGATGCCAAAAGGGCAAAGCCATCTCTCCCAACAAAGCCGGCGACTTTAACCCCTCTTATGTGTTGTGCCGTGCTAGTGATGGGCATGTCTATGCTAAATTTGTTGGTTCTTCTTATGAGTACATTGAATGGTCTATTTGGGTTCCTAAGACCCTCGTTACTAACATCAAAGGACCCATTACTAAATGGGTACCTAAAACCAAGCATTGATCTCTTGTAGGTGTTTGCTTGGGTGGGGATCATGGTTGCTCGATAGTGGAGCAACAAATCATATGACCGGAGCAAGGACTTGGTGGTGGACGTGCAAAGGATCCCATCTATGCCCACCAATGTCGAGTGGGGTGATGCCTCACATTCTAAGGTATTGGGTCTCGGCAAGGTTGTTATTTCTCATGATCTAACAATCGAGAAAGTCATGCTTGTTGAGTCCCTTGCATACAATTTGCTTTCCGTTAAATCAACTTGCACTCATGGGCTTTGCCACTTTCTTTGACATTGATACCGTGGCCCTCTTGTGGAGCAAGACTCTTAAAGTAGCCTTTGTTGGGCATGTCGAGAACGGTCTCTATGTGATAAACTTTTTGGAGCGACCCACTAAGACCGCGACATGCCTAATGGCTAAAGTTGACGTGGGATGGCTTTGGCATCGCCGTTTAGCCCACGTCAATATGAGATCTTTGCAAAGTCTTCTCAAGGGGGACCATGTCCGTGTTGGGGAACGTTGCAGAAAATTAAAAAATTTTCTACGGTTTCACCAAGATCCATCTATGAGTTCATCTAAGCAACGAGTCATGGGAGAGTGATTGCATCTACATACCACTTGTAGATCGCGTGCGGAAGCGTTCAATGGAACGAGGATGATGGAGTCGTACTCGCCGTGATCCAAATCACCGATGACAAGTGCTGAACGGACAGCACCTCCGCGTTCAACACACGTACGGAGCGGATGACGTCTCCTCCTTCTTGATCCAGCAAGGGGAAGGAGAGGTTGAGGAAGAAGGCTCCAGCCAGCACGACGGGCGTGGTGTTGGTGGAGAGGCAGTACTCCGACAGGGCTTCGCCAAGCACTCAACGGAGGAGGAGAGGTGTTGGGGAGGGGAGGGGCTGCGCCTTGGATCAGGTATTCAGCCCTCCCCTCACCCCTCTATTTATAGGGGAAGGGGGAAGGGGGCCGGCCCCCTCTAGATGAGATCTAGAGGGGGGGGCGGCGGCCAGGGAGGGGGCTTGCCCCCCAAGCAAGGCGCCCCACTGGGTTCCCCCAACCCTAGGCGCATGGGCCCAGGGGCGCCCAGCCCTCCAGGCTGGTTCCCTGTCCCTTGCGGCCCATGAGGCCCTCCAAGAGGGGTGGCTCCTCCCGGTGGACCTCGGAACCCCTCCCGGCCCCAGTACAATACCGATATGCCCCTAAACTTTCCGGTGTCCAGATGACAACTTCCCATATATAAATCTTCACCTTCTGACCATTCCGAACTCCTCGTGACGTCCAGGATCTCATCCGACTCAACAACATTCGGTAATCACATACAAGTCTTCCTAATAACCCTAGCGTCACCGAACCTTAAGTGTAGACCCCTACGGGTTCGGGAGACATGCGCTTTGACCGAGACGGCTCTCCGGTCAATAACCAGCAGCGGGATCTGGATACCCATGTTGGCTCCCACATGCTCCTCGATGATATCATCGGATGAACCACGATGTCGAGGATTCAATCAACCCCGTATACTATTCCCTTTGTCAGACGGTATGTTACTTGCCCGAGATTCGATCGTCGGTATCCCAATACCTCGTTCAATCTCGTTGCCGGCAAGTCACTTTACTCGCATCAGTAATGCATGATCCCGTGACCAAACACTTGGTCACTTTGAGCTCATTATGATGATGCACTACCGAGTGGGCCCAGTGATACCTCTCCGTCATACGGAGTGACAAATTCCGATCTCGATCCGTGTCAACCCAACAGACACTTTCGGAGATACCTGTAGTGCACCTTTATAGTCACCCGATTCGTTGTGGCGTTTGGTACACCAAAGCACTCCTACGGTATCCCGGAGTTACACGATCTCATGGTCTAAGGAAGAGATACTTGACATTGGAAAAGCTTTAGCAAAACGAACTACACGATCTTGTGCTATGCTTAGGATTGGGTCTTGTCCATCACATCATTCTCCTAATGATGTGATCCCGTTATCAACGACATCCAATGTCCATAGTCAGGAAACCATGACTATCTGTTGATCAACGAGCTAGTCAACTAGAGGCTCACTAGGGACATATTGTGGTCTATGTATTCACACGTGTATTACGATTTCCTGATAATACAATTATAGCATGAATAAAAGACAATTATCATGAACCAGAAATATAATAATAATACTTTTATTATTGCCTCTAGGGCATATTTCCAACAGCCTCCCACTTGCACTAGAGTCAATAATCTAGTTACATTGTGATGAATCGAACACCCATAGAGTTCTCGTGCTGATCATGTTTTGCTCATGAAGAGAAAGGTTTAGTCAACGGATCTGCGACATTCAGATCCGTATGCACTTTGCAAATTTCTATGTCTCCATCTTGAACATTTTCACGAATGGAGTTGAAGCGGCAACTTGATGTGCTCGGGTCTTCTTGTGAAACCTGGGCTCCTTGGCAAGTGCAATAGCTCCGGTGTTGTCACGTAAGAGTTTGATCGGCTCGACGCATTGGGTATGACTCCTAGGTCGGTGATGAACTCCTTCATCCAAATGGCTTCATGCGCTGCCTCCCGAGGCTGCCATGTACTCCGCTTCACATGTAGATCCCGCCACCACGCTTCTCGCTTGGGTACCGCACTACCATCGCTTCCACCATTCAACATATACACGTATCCGGTTTGTGACTTTGAGTCATCCAGATGCATGTCGAAGCTAAGCGTCGACGTAACCCTTTACGACAAGCTCTTCGTCACCTCCATAAACGAGAAACATGTCCTTTGTTCTTTTCGTGTACTTCAGATATTCTTGACCGCTGTCCGGTGTTCCTTGCGGGATTACTTTGGTACCTTCCTACCAAACTTACGGCAAGGTTTACATCAGTGTCCTGTACACAAGATGGCATACATAATAGATCCTATGGCTGAGGCATAGGGATGACACTCATCTCTTCTTTATCTTTTGCCGTGGTGGGGCATTGAGCCGAGCTCAATTTCACACCTTGCAAAACAGGCAAGAACCCTTTCTTGGACTGATCCATTTTGAACTTCTTCAAAATCTTATCAAGGTATGTGCTTTGTGAAAGACCTATGAGGTGTCTCGATCTATCCCTATAGATTTTGATGCCTAATATGTAAGCAGCTTCTCCAAGGTCCTTCATTGAAAAACTCTTATTCAAGTAGGCCTTAATGCTGTCCAAAAGTTCTATATCATTTCCCATCAAAAGTATGTCATCTACATATAATATGAGAAATGCTACAGAGCTCCCACTCACTTTCTTGTAAACGCAGGCTTCTCCATAAGTCTGCATAAACCCAAACGCTTTGATCATCTCATCAAAGCGAATGTTCCAACTCCGAGATGCTTGCACCAGCCCATAAATGGATCGGTGGAGCTTGCATACCTTGTTAGCATTCTTAGGATCGACAAAACCTTCCGGCTGCATCATATACGCTTCTTCCTTAAGGTAGCCGTTAAGGAATGCCGCTCGATGTCCATTTGCCATATCTCATAATCATAGTATGCGGCAATTGCTAACATGATTCGAACGGACTTTGGCTTCGCTCACGGAGAGAAAGTCTCATCGTAGTCAACCCCTTGAACTTGCCGATAACCCTTAGCGACAAGTCGAGCTTTATAGATGGTAACATTACCATCTCAAGGTCGCTTTCTTCTTAAAGATCCATTTGTTTTCTATCGCCGCCGATCATTCGCAAGTCTGTCAAAGTCCATACTTTGTTTTCATACATGGATCCTATCTCGGATTGCATGGCTTCAAGCCATTTGTTGGAATCTGGGCCCGCCATCGCTTTTTCATAGTTCAAGGTTCACCGTTGTCTAACAACATGATTTCCAAGACAGGGTTGCCGTACCACTGCAGTGCGGAACGTGTCCTTGTGGACCTACGGGTTCAAGAGCAACTTGATCCGAAGTACCTTGATCATTATCATTAATTTCCTCTCCAATCGGTGTAGGCACCACAGAACATTTTCCTGAGCCGCACTACTTTCCAGTTCAAGAGGTAGTACTTCATCGAAGTTCTACTTTCCTCCCACTTACTCCTTTCGAGAGAAACTCTTTTCCGTAAAGGATCCGTTCTTGGCAACAAAGATCTTGCCTTCGGATCTAAGGTAGAAGGTATACCCAATGGTTTCCTTAGGGTATCCTATGAAGACGCATTTTTCCAACTTGGGTTCGAGCTTTTCGGGTTGAAGTTTCTTGACATAAGCATCGCATCCCCAAACTTTTAGAAACGACAGCCTTAGGTTTCTTCCCAAACCATAATTCATACGATGTCGCCTCAACGGATTTAGACGGTGCCCTATTTAAAGTGAATGTAGTTGTCTCTAGAGCGTATCCCCAAAAGATAGCGGTAAATCAAGAAGAGACATCATAGATCGCACCATATCTAATAGAGTGCGATTACGACGTTCGGACACACCGTTACGCTTAAGGTGTTCCAGCGGCGTGAGTTGTGAAACGATTCCACATTTCCTTAAGTGTGTACCAAATTCGTGACTTAAATATTCTCCTCCACGATCGATCGCAAGAACTTTATTTTTTCGGTCACGTTGATTCTCTACCTCACTCTGAAATTCCTTGAACTTTTCAAAGGTCTCAGACTTGTGTTTCATCAAGTAGACATACCCATATCTACTTAAGTCGCCTGCATGAGAGTGAGAACATAACGATATCCTCCATGAGCCTCAACGCTCATTGGACCGCACACATCGGTATGTATGATTTCCAATAAGGTGGTTGCTCGCTCCATTGTTCCGAGAACGGAGTCTTGGTCATTTTGCCCATAAGGCATGGTTCGCATGTGTCAAATGATTCATAATCGAGAGACTCTAAAAGTCCATCGACATGGAGCTTCTTCATGCGCTTGACACCAATGTGACCAAGGCGGCGATTGCCACAAGTATGTGGGACTATCGTTATCAACTTTACATCTTTTGGTATTCACACTATGAATATGTGTAACATTGCGTTCGAGATTCATTAAGAATAAACCATTGACCATCTGAGCATGACCATAAAACATTTCTCTCATATAAATAGAACAACCATTATTCTCGGATTTAAATGAGTAGCCATCTCGTATTAAACGAGATCCCGATACAATGTTCATGCTCAAACTTGGCACTAAATAACAATTATTGAGGTTTAAGACTAATCCCGTAGGTAAATGTAGAGGTAAGCGCATCGACGGCGATCACATCGACCTTGGAACCATTCCCGACGCGCATCGTCACCTCGTCCTTCGCCAGTCTCCGCTTATTCCGCAACTCCTGCTGTGAGTTACATATATGAGCAACGGCACCGGTATCAAATACCCATCAGTTACTATGAGTACTGGTAAGGTACACATCAATTACATGTATATCAAGTATACCTTTAGTGTTGCCGGCCTTCTTGTCTGCTAAGTATTTGGGGCAGTTCCGCTTCCGAGGACCCTTCCCTTTGCAATAAAAACACTCGGTCTCGTGCTTGGGTCCATTGCTCGACTTCTTCCCAACAGCTGGCTTACCGGTAGCGGCAACATCCTTGCCGTCCTTCTTGAAGTTCTTCTTACCCTTGCCCTTCTTGAACTTAGTGGTTTTATTGACCATCAACACTTGATGTTCCTTCTTGATTTCTACCTCTGCGACTTCAAGCATTGAAAATACTTCAGGAATAGTTTTCACCATCCCCTGCATATTGTAGTTCATCACAAAGCTCTTGTAGCTCGGTGGGGCGATCAAGGATTCTGTCAATGACCGCCTCGTCCAGGAGGTTAATGTCCAAATTGGGACAAAGTGTTGTGCAACCTGCACACCTTGAGTATGTGCTCATGACAGAACTATTCTCCTCCATCTTACAAGCTATAGAACTTGTCGGAGACTTCATATCTCTCGACCCGGGCATGAGCTTGGAAAACTAGTTTCAGCTCCTCGAACATCTCATATGCTCCGTGTTGCTCAAAACGCTTTTGGAGCCCCGGTTCTAAGTCAGTAAAGCATGCCGCCTTTGAACGAGGGAGTAATCATCAAGACGAGACTGCCAAGCGTTCATAACGTCTTGGTTCTCTCGATGGGTGCTTCACCTAGCGGTGCTTCTAGGACATATTGTTTCTTGGCAGCTATGAGGATGATCCTCGGGTTAGGACCCGATCCGAATAGTTGCTGCCATCATCTTTCAACTTGGTTTTCTCTAGGAACGTTGAAGTTCATGGTGACATGAGCGTTGGCCATTTGATCTACAAGACATTTTGCAAAGATTTTAGACTATTGTTCATGGTAATAAAGTTCATCTAATCAAATTATGTAATGAACTCCCACTCAGATTTGACATCCCTCTAGTCATCTAAGTGTTACATGATCCGAGTTGACTAGGCCGTGTCCGATCATCACGTGAGACGGACTAGTCATCGTCGGTGAACATCTCCATGTTGATCGTATCTTCCATACGACTCATGTTCGACCTTTCGATCTCTTGTGTTCCGAGGCCATGTATGTACATGCTAGGCTCGTCAAGTTGACCTAAGTGTTTTGCATATGTAAAACTGTCTTACACCCGTTGTATGTGAACATAAGGATCTATCACACCCGATCATCACGTGGTGCTTCGAAATGACGAACTTTAGCAACGGTGCAGTTAGGAGAACACTTTCTTGAAATTATTATGAGGGATCATCTTATTTACTACCGTCGTTCTAAGTAAACAAGATGCATAAACATAATAAACATCACATGCAATTATATAGTAGTGACATGATATGGCCAATATCATATAGCTCCTTTGATCTCCATCTTCGGGGCTCCATGATCATCTTGTCACCGGCATGACACCATGATCTCCATCGTCGTGTCTTCATGAAGTTGTCGCGCCAACGACTACTTCTACTTCTATGGCTAACGCGTTTAGCAATAAAGTAAAGTACTTTACATGGCGTTCTTCAATGACACGCAGGTCATACAAAAAATAAAGACAACTCCTATGGCTCCTGCGGTTGTCATACTCATCGACATGCAAGTCGTGATTCCTATTACAAGAACATGATCTCATACATCACATATATCATTCATCATTCATCACAACTTTGGCCATATCACATCACAAAACACTTGCTGCAAAAACAAGTTAGACGTCCTCTAATTGTTGTTGCAAGTTTTATGTGGCTGCAATAGGGTTCTAGCAAGAATGTTTTCTTACCTACGTGAAAGCCACAACGTGATTTGTCAACTTCTATTTACCCTTCATAAGGACCCTTTTCATCGAATCCGCTCCAACTAAAGTGGGAGAGACAGACACCCGCTAGCCACCTTATGCAACTAGTGTATGTCGATTCGGTGGAACGGTCTCACGTAGCGTACGTGTAAGGTCGGTCCGGGCCGCTTCATCCCACAATACCGCTGAAGCAAGATAAGACTAGTAGCGGCAAGAGAGTTGACAACATCTACGCCCACAACAGATTGTGTTCTACTCGTGCAATAGAGAACTACGCATAGACCTAGCTCTGATACCACTTTGTTGGGGAACGTTGCGAGAAAATTAAATTTTTTCTACGGTTTCACCAAGATCCATCTATGAGTTCATCTAAGCAACGAGTCATTGGAGAGAGATTGCATCTACATACCACTTGTAGATCGCGTGCGGAAGCGTTCAATGGAACGGGGATGATGGAGTCGTACTCGCCGTGATCCAAATCACCGATGACAAGTGCTGAACGGACAGCACCTCCGCGTTCAACACACGTACGGAGTGGATGACGTCTCCTCCTTCTTGATCCAAAGAACGGGAAGGAGAGGTTGAGGAAGAAGGCTCCGGCAGCAGACGACGACGGCGTGGTGTTGGTGGAGAAGGCGATACTCGGCAGAGCTTCGCCAAGCACTTAATGGAGGAGGAGAGGTGTTGGGAGGGAGGGCTGCGCCTTGGATCAGTATTCAGCCCTCCCTCACCCCTCTATTTATAGGGGAAGGGGAAGGCTGGCCCTCTAGATGAGATCTAGAGGGGGGCAGGGAGGGGCTTGCCCCAAGCAAGGGGGCGCCCCACTAGGGTTCCCCCAACCCTAGGCGCATGGGCCCAAGGGAGGCGCGCCCAGCCCTCCGAGGCTGGTTACCTGTCCCTTGCGGCCCATGAGGCCCTCCAAGAGGTGGCCCCTCCGGTGGACCCCGGAACCCCTCCGCTGGCCCCTTCACAATACCGATATGCCCCGAAACTTTCCGGTGTCCGTATGACAACTTCCCATATATAAATCTTCACCTTCGACCATTCCGAACTCCTCGTGACGTCCGGGATCTCATCCGGACTCAACAACATTCGATAATCACATACAAGTCTTCCTAATAACCCTAAGCGTCACCGAACCTTATGTGTGTAGACCCTACGGGTTCGGGAGACATGCAAACATGACCGAGACGGCTCTCCGGTCAATAACCAGCAGCGGGATCTGGATACCCATGTTGGCTCCCACATGCTCCTCGATGATATCATCGGATGAACCATGATGTCGAGGATTCAATCAACCCCGTATACTATTCCCTTTGTCGACGGTATGTTACTTGCCCGAGATTCGATCGTCGGTATCCCAATACCTCGTTCAATCTCGTTGTCGGCAAGTCACTTTACTCGCATCAGTAATGCATGATCCTGTGACCAAACACTTGGTCACTTTGAGCTCATTATGATGATGCACTACCGAGTGGGCCCAAGTGATACCTCTCCGTCATCTTTGGTGACAAATCCCGATCTCGATCCGTGTCAACCCAATGACACTTTCGGAGATACCAGTAGTGCACCTTTATAGTCACCCGATTCGTTGTGACGCTTTGGTACACCCAAAGCACTCCTACGGTATCCTCGGAGTTACACGATCTCATGGTCTAAGGAAGAGATACTTGACATTGGAAAAGCTTTGGCAAAAGCGAACTACACGATCTTGTGCTATGCTTAGGATTGGGTCTTGTCCATCACATCATTCTCCTAATGATGTGATCCCGTTATCAATGACATCCAATGTCCATAGTCAGAAACCATGACTATCTGTTGATCAACGAGCTAGTTAACTAGAGGCTCACTAGGGACATATTGTGGTCTATGTATTCACACGTGTATTACGATTTCCGGATAATACAATTATAGCATGAATAAAAGACAATTATCATGAACTAGGAAATATAATAATAATACTTTTATTATTGCCTCTAGGGCATATTTCCAACAGTCCGTGGACTAACAAATGTTAGTTTTGCCAAAGATCGTGCTTGCAGTGCTTGTATCGAAGGAAAGCTTCATGAAACGGCTCACCCTCCCACGACTATCATCTACTCGAAGAGACCCTTGGAGCTCCGCACATGGACCTCTTTGGACCTCCATCCTTTGATAGTCTTGGGGTAGAAAGTATTGCTTGGTGATTGTGGATGATTATTCAAGATACACTTGGGTATACTTCTTCAAGAGGAAGAGTGAGACTCAACAAAGCTGTTATCGACTTTGCAAATGAAGCTCAACGTCAACATAATGCAAAGATCTTGACAATAAGAAGTGACAACGGCACCGAAGTTCAAGAACTACACCTTGGATGAGTTTCTTAGTGATGAGGGATCAAGCATCAATATTCTGCACCATATACCCCTCAACAAAATGGTGTTGCGGAAAGGAAGAACCGGACGTTGATGGATGCGGCAAGGACCATGATGGCGGAGTTCAAGTCTCCATACAACTTTTGGGCGAAGCCATCAACACCGCATGTCATGCATCCAATCGGCTCTATCTCCGCAAAGGCTTGAACAAGACTCCATATGAGATACTCACCGGAAACAAGCCCAATCTCAAGTACTTTCGGGTGTTCGGGTGTAAGTGTTTCATTCTCAAGAAAGTTGTTCGTTTGTCTAAATTTGAGGCTAGAGCTTATGAGGGCATATTTGTTGGTTATGCTACAAATCTCATGCTTACCGTGTTCTCAACAAGTCCACCGGTCTCATTGGAGACGTGTAACGTGGAGTTTGACGAAAATAACGGCTCCCAAGTGGAGCAAAGTGGCACTTGTGATGTAGGTGATGAAATTCCTCCCCAAGCCATAAGAAGAATGGGTATTGGTCATATTCTACCCATTGAGGAACCCCTTGTGGCGAAGGAGAAGGACAATGCTCCACTCAAGTGGAGCCATCACCTACTCAAGACCCACACGCTTCCTCAAGAACAAAGTGAAGGCCCTCAACCTCGTGAACAAGATCAAGGGCAAGATCAATCTCAAGATGGTGGTGAACCTCCAAATGATGCCCAAGGTCAAGTTCTTCCCCTCGAGCAAGTTCAAGTTCATGAGCAAGCTCAAGATCAAGAACAAGCTCAAGGCGGCGCTCAAGATATTCAAGTCAACCCTCCTCCTCCTACATCCGAGGAAGAATTAGAGCGTCGTGCCGCGAAGATTGCTTCCAAACTCACCACCAAAGGCCATCTCATGGAGAATGTGGTTGGAAGCCTAAGAAAGGGGTAAGCACTTTCGTAGACAATTGGCAAACTATTGTGAACATCACACGCTTGTCTCTTGTGTTGAACCCCAAAAGGTCTATGAGGCGCTCGAAGACTCGGATTGGCTCAATGCCATGCATGAAGAACTCAACAACTTCGAGTACAACAAGGTGTGGAGATTGGTGCCAAGGCCATCGGGGAACCACAACGTCATTGGAACCAAGTGGATCTTCAAGAACAAGCAAGATGCTCATGGGAACATCATTCACAGCAAGGCAAGATTGGTAGCACAAGGCTACTCCCAAGTCGAGGGTATCGACTACGGTGAAACCTTTGCTCCCGTTGCTGCCTTGAATCCATTCGCTTGTTGATTGCTTATGCTTCCCATCACAACTTTAAGTTGCAACAAATGGATGTGAAAAGTGCTTTTCTTAATGGTCCTATTAATGAGTTGGTCTATGTCAAGCAACCCCCCGGGTTCGAGGACCCCTACTTCCCGGATCATGTGTATCAACTCGATAAGGCACTCTATGGCCTTAAACAAGCCCCACGTGCATGGTATGACCACCTTACCGAGTTGTTACAAGATCGTGGATTTGAGGTGGGGCAAATCGATCCCACTCTTTTTACTAAGAAGGTCAAAGGAGTTGTTTGTATGCCAACTATATGTTAATGATATTATCTTTGGTTCCCCTAACAAAGCTTTCAATGAGGAATTTGCCGCTCTCATGACCTCCAAGTTCAAGATGTCTTCGATGGGAGAGTTGAAGTTCTTCCTTGGTTTCGATATCAAACAAAGAAGAGAAGGAACCTTCATCAACCAAGCCAAATACACTCAAGACATGCTCAAAAGATTCAAGCTAAGTGATGTCAAGCCGGCTACTACACCAATGCCTACCAAGTGCCAACTTGACATTGATCCCAATGGTAAAGCGGTGGATCAAAAGGTATATCGCTCCATGATTGGCTCCTTACTTTACCTTTGTGCATCTAGACCGGATATCATGTTGAGTGTGGGAATGTGTGCACGGTTTCAAGCCGCATCAAGGAAAGCCACTATGTGGCGGTCAAGCGAATCTTTCGATATTTGGCTCATACCCCAAACTTTGGCTTATGGTACCCAAGAGGGCAAACTTCAAGCTTGAAGGATTTACGGATTCCGATTGGGCGGGAGACAAAGTGGATAGGAAGTCCACTTCCGGAGGGTGCCAATTTCTTGGTTGCTCTTTGGTAAGTTGGTCTTCCAAGAAGCAAAGTTGTGTGTCTCTCTCGTCCACCTAAGCGGAATATGTGGCGGCCGATAGTTGCTGTGCTCAACTCCTATGGATGAAGCAAACTTTAAAGGAGTACGGTGTCATTTGTGACAAAGTGCCTCTTTGGTGTGATAATGAAAGTGCCATCAAGATTTCTCTCAACCCGGTGTAACACTTCAAGACGAAGCACATTGAGATTCGGTATCATTTCATCCGGGATCACATTAGGCGAGGGGATATCGAGCTCAAGTATGTCAACACTCATGATAACCTTGCGGATATTTTCACGAAGCCCTTGGATGAAGCAAGATTTCATGAGTTAAGGCATGAGCTAAATATCATTGATTTGAGCAATGTGACTTGAACTGCGTGCACCCCACCACACTCAACTTGTTGTCTAGGTTAGGTGTAGGCATGGACATAGGGGGAGTGTTGTTCTCTCAATGAACTCTCCCTCCCCCCTATCATGCATAAATAGATCAACTCTTTCACATTAGCCATTTTTGATGGTACTTGTGCTTCAAAGACGAGTTTTGGTCATGGGCCCAAGGATAATTCTTCGCGGTGCCATACCATCTAACTCAAACATAGGTGGCTTCGGCCACCGCCTCTCTCCTTTGAGAGGTTGTGTCGCTTGGTGCTCGCTTGTTGTCTTTCTGCCTCTGGTTTGTGCGTGTGCTTGTGGCTTCTTTTGTGTGAAAAGTTTCCGTGCAAAGACTTCTCTCTTGTGTTGAAACCGGCGGTGTCTTGAGCTCACGGTACTACCGCGGACGGCTACGGTACTACCGCGGCCAACCACGGTACTACCGCGTATGGGAGCATCGGTATTATCGCTTCACGCCGCAGTAATTTTTATCGCCGCTGGGTGAGCGGTACTACCGCTTGATGCTTCCTTCGAGCGGTACTACCGCGATGACTTGCGGTACTACCGCTACCGACTTGGGCGTGGGGATAAGGATCAGGCGGGGAGTTCTAACTCCCCATACCCATTCGCAGTTCCTCCCACGCCGCCTCTCTCTCTCTCGCTCAAGATCGGAGCGGCGTTCGTCACGGATCTCCTCCTCGGCTGCCCTCCCGTGATTCCGTCCGGTGGGATCCTTCCCACCACGTGCTCTTGCTATGGACCCAGGTTTTTCCCCAATCTTTCCTCGTTTTATTGAGTTCTTTGCCTCTAGGTTGTTGGGGGAGACTTGTGTGTTCTAGAGTTTTGTAGGCTTTCTCTTTGCAAGACTAGGATGAAGGAGGGTAGCTTTATGAGGAATTATACTTGTTTTGTTGTCTTGCGCTAGGTTTGATCACCGTAGCACTACCATTGTTTCGCTGGTCTTTTTCAGATTCGAATCGCTGCTCGGATTCGACGCGATGCAAGATTACTACCGCCTGTGGGGCGCAGTACTGGCTTGCATGGTACTGCCCGGGCGCTGGTACTACCACAGATCAAGGGCACTAAAATCTTAGTATCGCTCCAACCACGGTACTACTGGTTCCTCGCATGGTACTACCGCCGCTTGGAGCAAGATCAATATTTTAGTACCGCAGTAATCGGCAAGACTACCGTGGCTCACATCTATCACCGCCAACCTTCACGTATATTTCCTATGTGTTTCTTGTGCTTTGCTGTGGTCTTTGCATTGATCCTCTTCGCGTTCGTTGGTGTTTTGCGTGTGTGTCTCAGGTGGTGGCTCTCGCCGGTCCAATCCCAGTCGTGACACAGGCTCCAAGCGTTTGCGCAATCCAGGTGAAGCACCAGAGGGCTCTGCTGCCCCCAAGCGCCATGTCAAGACAACAGCTAGCAAGAACAAGGAGCCCGCTAAGGGCATGGACGAGATACCCCAATCTGAGTATATCCGTCTCAGGCAACTCCACCCGTATGTGCACCCTCGTTCCTCTGTCAGAGGCTGTGAGCTGTTTTGGAACAAGCAACAGACTAACATCTATCCGGATGTCATCAAAACAAGCGAGAATACCTACGTGGATGTGAAATGGATTGATATGCATCACATGAGGAAGGACCAGTTCCGTAATTACTCCGGAGAGGCTCTGGACTTGATAGAGCAATTTGGTATTGAGCATGTGATATCCTTTCACCTTGACTATGACCACGAGATTATCATCAGTTCTTTGCCTCCAGATACTTTCACTCCAATGAGGAGCGGAGGATGTCCTGGATGTCCAATGGCCGTATCTTTGTTGCTACCGGAAGGAGTTCATGGATTTGCTTCACGTTCACGATGACGGGCTCGACTCTCCAGTGGGTGTTCGCCCCATGCTAATCCTGACTGCTAACAAGGACAAGCTTCAGCCATACTATGTTGAGAAGGCGCTTCCCAATGGCAAGACGGGTTTGTGCTCAACTCTTTTACGGATATCATGTATCGCATCTTCCGCAACTCCTTAGTCCCTCGCATTGGTGACAAGGACAAGGTTCATGCCTATATGGTGGATATGATGCTCATTTGCGAGGAGGCTCGTGTGTCTCAGACTTAGCCACTTGATGTCTCACACATCATGTGGTGTGAGCTTCGGTTTGTGGTGTTCAACCGCAAGGTACCTATCTATGGGCCCTATCTGTTTCTGCTGATCTCGCAGACTTGGGAGAAGATGTTCCACAGTGAGGAGTTCCTTGCTCCAGACCGGATTCGCCATGATCCCATCATCTCGTGTCAAGTCCAACTGGGCCAACACTACTACTCGTCTTTGAGGCGTCTGCTGCTAGGGCTGCTGTTGATGAGGAGGATCTTTGGTGCTAGGGATGATGCTTTGAGGGCCGTCTTGCTAGGCCTTCCCAGTTCCTCTATGCCTTCGTGGGCCAAGAAAATTTGAAGGACAAGATGAAGACTCTTTTACGCATGCAAGCCAAGGGGTAGTACAGGACTCACGTGGCGTCAAGGAGAGTCGTCATGGGACAGGAAGATCTTGCAGCTCTATGGTGAGGATGTGTCTGGCGGGTGCGAGGCGCATCACTCTAGAGGCCGAGTGGATGGAGAAGCAAGGCTACAGGTGGACTGATTCTGAGGAGGACGTCGAGGAGCCCATCCCTGCTGCCGAGGAGTCCGATGGAGAGGGTTGGGATGAGTTCCCTGCTGCTTGAGCCATCGCCTGTGTGTAGGTGTCCTCTCTGCCTTTTTGGCGTCTCGATGCCAAAGGGGGAGAGTGTAGATTCTTGAGTCGTGTGTCGTCTTCGTGTTTGGTGTGTTTATTGCTTTCTCGGTTGAACTTCGTTTGAACCACCTTGTTTTAGTTGCTTTTCCTTCATATGGTGTAAGACATATGCACTCTATCTATCTTAGCGAGCTTGTGTTATATTGTGCCTTGCTTAGATATTAATTTTCGTGCCTTTGTCTCTAAAATATAGGGGGAGTGGTGATCCTAGTATGTGTGCTATGCAGTCCAAAGCATTCATCCAGGGTGCACACATCTAGGGGGATCCCGTCTATATTTTGGAGAGGAGGGTTTGCCTTTGCTCAAAATTATCTTATCTATGTGCAAATCCGTATTGTCATCAATCCACCAAAAGGGGAGATTGTAAGGGCATATTTATCCCTTAGGTGTTTTGGTGATTGATGACAATGCTTTTGCGGACTAATCGTGTGCCTTGAGTTTCTCGGATGCTTCATCACTAGGCACGAGGCGATTCGGTGCCCCTCGGAGACTATTGAAGACGGCGTTGTTCTCGTTTCTCTTTGGTGGATTTGAGTCGTGGGAGAGCCGTGTACTATTAAGAGGGTCCGCGCCGGAAAGGTTTGGGTGGAATCAACACGCATACATGTCCTTCCTTTCCTTGCACTTTGGAGCATCTTCCCGTTGTCATAATTGTGCTTAAATCCGACGGATACTTACATTCTTCTTGGTAATCTTTGCTCTAGGGAGCGGTAATGCCATAAGCACCAACAATAGTACGGCATTGGGGTCACGCAATGTACCGCTCCCCAGGCGGTAGTACCGCAACTCCCAGACCTTGTGCTGCTCCGATGCAGTAGTAGGCGCGGATGTAATTTTACATCCGCGCCAACCTGATAATACCGCACATCTTCTGCGGTAGTACCGCGAGTGGTCACTGATAGTACCGCTCTCTTGGAGCCGTAGTACCGTGGCCCTCTTGTCCAATCGATCACGTTGCGTCACGGTAGTAGGAGCGGATGTAATTTTCTACATCCGCCTTCACGGTAGTAATCAAGATTCTCGCGCCGGTAGTACCGCCGTCGGGTTCGCACTATTTCTTTTTCGGTGAGTAGGCACGGATGTAATTTATTTCATCCTGCGCTCTTCGTAGGTCGTGGCTTACCTGCCTTGTGGTAGTACCGCAAGGGTCTGATAATGCCGGCGGTAATCTTCTTTCGGTCGAGCAGTCGCGATCTCTGCTGCTGCCCAGATACCGTGGCCTTCCACGGTAGTAATGCAGCGCTTTCGGAGGCGGTAGTACCGGCGTGTCGCATGAGGCTGAACTAGAGGATAACGGTTGGATCTTTTCCACGAGTATAAAAGGGTGTCTCCTACCTCTAGTTGACTATCTCTTCCATCTCTAAGCTCCATTGTTGCTCTAAGCTCCATTTTGGCCGATCTCTCTCTAGCCAATCAAACTTGTTGATTTGCTCGGGATTGAGTGACAAGGGCCCGATCTACACTTCCACCAAGAGACATTTGATTCCCCCACTTATCCCTTGCGGATCTTGTTACTCTTGGGTGTTTGAGCACCCTAGGCGGTTGAGGTCACCGTGGAGCCATATTCCATTGTGGTGAAGCTTCGTGGTGTTGTTGGGAGCCTCCAATTAAGTTGTGGAGATTGCCCCAACCTTGTTTGTAAAGGTTGGTTGCCGCCTTCAAGGGCACCAATAGTGGAATCACGGCTCTTGCATTGTGCGAGGCGTGAGGAGATTACGGTGGCCCTAGTGGCTTCTTGGGAGCATTGTGCCTCCACACCGCTCTAACGGAGACGTACTTCCCCTCAAAAGGAAGGAACTTGGTAACACATCCTCGTCTCCACCGCTCCACTCTTGGTTATCTTATCCCTTTACTTGTGCAAGCTTATTTGTGTTTCTATCTTTTCTTGCTCTTGTGCTTGTGTTGTTTGCATCATATAGGTTGTTCACCTAGTTGCACATCTAGACAACCTTTATTATTGCAAAGTTTAAATTGGTAAAGAAAAGCTTAAAAATTGTTAGTTGCCTATTCACCCCCTCTAGTCAACCTTATCGATCCTTTCAACAGTCCCTAAGGACTACACCTCCCGCTCCCGACCCTTTGCTCTTCGCCATTGCTCCATCAGCATTTGCTTTCACCCATCCTATGTCTAGTTTCCTCCAAGTTTGCAGAACTCGCTGTTCCGGTTGTTTCAGTTCCTATGCCCACACTTCCCCTCTTCACCTATGCCATGCCGCTAGGATTGCGTCTTCATGGTAGTGCGGACCCGGTGGAAAGGGGAAGGTAGGAGTCAACTATGCTGGAGTTTGTGACACCGGTGGTGATGCCAGATCTAACAGTGGTTGGCGGCCATTCTGCGTAGCATCCATGCAGATGACTCATGGAGTTTGTGACATTAACGGTTATGCCGGGTCTGGTAGTGGCTCGTGACCATCAACGACGCTCTAACATCGTGCACATGCATACGATGACAACTATGCAAGTGTCCTGGATCAACTGCAGCTGAGAGAGGGGGGGGGGGGAGATAGAGGTCTCAAATTTTGTGTGGATCCAATGACGTGGTACATATATGGAATTGTCTGCTTATGCGAGCAACCGTAGATTATTTTGAATTAGGTATTGATTCTCTATCAAGCAATTACTTTGATCATGCGATTTTCATCATTGAAATATACAACCACAGCCTAACCTAAAGTTGCACATAGTTCCCCGACCACAGGAATATAGAAATAGTAAATTGGTTCAATTTGTAAAGCATCTTTCCTCTTATAAAATTTGACATTGCACAATATTAGGGCAAATAGGAGCATGGGGTATACATTATTAAGAACACTCTCGATTTATAACTAGATGTCTTTTGACAGAGAGTAGTTTCTAAGATGCAATTTTGTACATTGGTTTTCTACGTCTCCATTAAAAAAGACATAAAACAACTACAAACTAATTCTTTTTAATGACAAATCTATAATATTATTTTCATATAATTCAATCACGATGTATTGTTGCGTATTGCAAGTTAAAATTAGAGAATTTTGACTGCATGGTTCATAATGTTAAGTATTAGGAATTCACAAAAAAAGTTACCTATTAGGAATGAGTTAGTTAACAACGGAACTACTCACCAACCGATACCCTAGAAATCAAGGGTTCTCTAAGCACCGACTTTATCTTTTGGAACAATACAAAGTTTGTGACGGGTGGTGGAAAGTCCACTATAATGTTGCTAGGCATGTCTTTTGATGATGTGTTATGGTCATAGCAAAAATGCAATGTAAGAAAAGGACTAAACAAGTAAGATTTTAGAGGCAAATACGATAATATGTAAGGTGGAAATAGAAGGTTTCTAGGAATCTAAATGCATGGCGGTAGGTTTTTGATGCCACTTTCATAAATATTGGAAGTCGATATATAGGGTGGTAGCAACCTCCCAAAAGCTTCAACAACTGAGTAGTCTAGCTCCTCTTCAAGTCTAGAGACAAAGTTGTTTGCGTAGATTTTTCTCGCCTTACGGTTTTCTGCCTCCACAATTGTGCATTCGATTCCATGTCTATCCAACCGAGATGTTCCGAAGATGCGCTTTCATTTTGTCCCTAGATGCGCTTTCATTTTGTCCCTATAACCAAAATTGACGTAGACCTACAATCAGTGACAAGTAATATTTTTATTGCCAGAAAAAGTTTTTTTGGTTAGTATTAAATAATCCTGAAGCTACACACGTATACCTCCAAAAAAATAATGAGGAGAATAACGACGCTTCGCCTCCCGGGTTCATTACCGCCTTTGTCTTATATTTCTTGGGCGGCAGGTAAGAACAATAATGTGTGCCGGTATGGTATAACATAATTTTTTACACGGGCTGATTTCCGAATAGGGAAAAAGAGCCTTGAGAGAAGGTGATGAAAAATGACAAGTTAGAAGGAATACACTAGATCATTGGTAGCGCGCGTTGCTGCGCCCGTCCATTTTTACAATATAATGATAGGAATTATGTAAATATGTGAGGACGGAAAGCATGAAAGTAATATTTACATGAACATACATGGTTGAGTGTAGTTTGTGTTGGTTCAAAACTAAAGAGTAGTGAAACCATATTGGAGCTCGACATCATCATTTCCCAATATTTGAGGCAAAAGCGATTGCACCACTGAAACTACATATGCCTACAACATGAAGGCACTTGAAGAAATAGTAGTATAAACATCGTGACATGTTATGTCTCAAACCCACTTTATCATCCACAAATATTTTCGATAGAGCTAAAATTCACGGATCATATTCTTCCCTAAGAAAGCCTAGTAGTAAGAATTTAAGCCCAGCTAATATTTGAAAAGAAAGGTAGGACACAGTCAAATATAATAGTTTCAATCATTACGAATCACATGGGAGAAACAAAGATACAATGGTACTTGTT
Source organism: Aegilops bicornis (assembly GCA_021605145.1). Taxonomy (NCBI): domain Eukaryota; kingdom Viridiplantae; phylum Streptophyta; class Magnoliopsida; order Poales; family Poaceae; genus Aegilops; species Aegilops bicornis. Next base: position 571,694,902 of record CM038670.1, on the reverse strand, counting down.
TCAATCATCCCGAATCGCATGGAAATTGATTAATTAAGTTTCATTTCATTGTCTATGAATAGTTTGAGAAAACTTTCAGGGAGAGCACACAATATTCCAGGTATGCGATTTATTTCCATAAGGTGAAGCCATGCCCTAAAATTATTATACCGACTATCTAGAAGTGACATAAACAAAGAGCATAGAAAAGGGGAGAAAGGCAAAGTAAAAGAATTGGCAATCAACCTTTTTATACCTTTTTGTTTGTGTTGCAGATTATCAACACACATGTGGTGAAAACACGTTCATATTTTCCACAAGATGCACGTGTAAGATTATATCTTGATGAGATGACACCATGTCCGAGTCTAAATCTGAATGGGACTATTTAACTATGTTATCTGCGACTTCTCTTCATTCGGTGAGGCACGTCAACTGCATCGACAAAGCTCTGAACTGGAGATAATATGGCGGACCACAAATCAACTACTCCATAATGTTAATTGTCCTGGGAAATTAAAATTAATATAGGGAATCAAGTAGTGAAGGTACCCACGAATCAATTGGAGATATTATGGACATAATTTTAATTTCCATGGAAGAAATCACAAACACAACTAAAATTACCTATGTCATCATTGTTTGGAGAATCAAGAGATCTGAGTATGAACGCACAAAACAGATACTCATGCAGTTCTTAAGAGTATGCAAGTCTGAACAGGAATATGAAACACCGACAGTGTGATTAGAATGATAGGCTAATTGGACACAAAAAGAAAAAAATGACAGTACAATTATTGTATTACTTGACATTGATCAGGGTAATGTAAGTACCTACTAAAGTGGGATCCATGTCCATGCTTTCAACCGAGAAGATCATGTTTTATTGTTTTGAAGTGCTAGTTGTCAAAATAAATACTACAAACAACTACCCAAGCCAGAAAATCACATCCCAAACTTGTCAAATCAATTGTTAGATCAGAAATCCTGAATTCTTGAACAATATAAGGATCAATGGAGTCTATTGATGAACCATCTGGCATTAATTGGACAGGTCTTGTGTTCCCTATGTCAGATCCAAATGCTGAATATAGGGCATATTAGTACTGATATAAATATATATGGCCTGATGGGCATCCCTGGCATCCCTAGCCGATATGTTTGGTGACTTATGCGGATGATGTGAGACCCAAATAATGTCTTTGGATGACCTTTTACCGACATGTGCGACATCGAGAACCTTTGTTGCCGACAACCATGCTTCGTGAAACATCGAGTAGTAAAAATTATGGATATATAGCCCGCAAGAATCCTCCAAACCAATGTATCGTAACCAGTCCGTGGCATTTGTAGTCCTCGTCAATTTGGATCGGCTCCCATCACGCCTCGGTGATGCGCGCGTCACCGGATTCCCCACGTGCACCTGCCCTCTGGATCATTTCTCAGCACCTCAACTCCCCTTGCTCGTCTCGGAGGTGCTTTCCTACCACAGTGGCCGGCTCCCTCGCTATCACCGGTGAGTGCGTGAGGCCTTTGCAATTGACCTGTCCCCTTAGGTAGTACTACCTGAACAACTGGTGTGGGATTCATCGCGGCAACCTCATGCGGGCGTCATCCCTCGGTGCAGCGGGTGTGCCTCTGGCGAGATTAAGAAGCGGCCAGAGAGACCGTCGTTGCTAGGGTTTCTGCCGTGGCGCCGGGGTGGGTGCAGAGGATCGTGAGTAGAGACATCGGATGACGTAGTTATGAAAGGATTAAATGCGGCGATCGGAGATTGAGAAACAAAGGGAGAGGTCGCTTGGTTTCGTTCGTACCTTGAGTAAAGAAGTTGAGTCCTCCGCCCCAACCCTGCTAGCTCGCTGCCAAGTCATCTGTTGAGTACCGCCGCCGCCGCCGCCACCGCAAATCCTTTGTCGCCGCTAGCCCTCCGGCCCGTTACTCCTCCTTCCATCACCGCCATCAGATCAGGAGAGACGATGCCGACTCCCTCGGTATTTGGATCCTCGCGGTCGGCGTCTGCCTAGATCCTCGATGGCCGGTTCCCTCGCTAAGCGGATCGAACATCACTAACCCCGCCGCCACGCAGGAGTGGTGGTTGCGGTTGCGGAAGGAGCAACGATGGGAAGAGGAGACGTCTCGCACATCCGCTCCTTTTCCGAGATAGGCCGTGCTTGCCCCGGAGTCCAGTCTTTGCGCGACGCGAGGATGATTCGAACTGGTAGGCCCAATTTAATCCCAGAAGCCGAAAAAAGCCACCAGAGCAGCGGCCCAAAACGGGTTAGCGCTCGTTAGGATCGAACGAGACGACTCGCGATGCGATTAAGAGACAATCGGATGGCAGAAAATGACCGCAAGTGACATCCAACGGTCACGAATGCTAATAGCCTGAGAGGGTAGGAAAAGTGCTCAGTTATAATATATTTAAATTAGTGGCCACTTTCATTAGCGATTTACTTACCATTCATCTTATTTTTCTGAACTACATCAAAGACACTTAAGATCGTTGATAGGCGATGGTGCAAAGATGACAACTCATTGCATTCGCTATGTAGTGAATACGATAAAGTTAGGATCGTCAACAATGATGTCAAAACAAGAAAATGGAGACTATAACACATGAGATGATTGATACTCCCTCCGTTCATTTTTGTAAGTCATCTCAGACAACTCAAAATGGATTGTTTTGTACATTGTCTGAAATGTCTTCGAGATCTTATAAAAGTGAACAGAGGGACTAAGACAAATTTAGATCTGAGGCGCCGAGACCAGGAAGTCAGTCGCATTTTTATTTTGAGCACAATGGTGAACATATTGTAGTACCAGGCCTCTCGAACAGGATTGTGCCAAAGCCCTAAAAACCCATAGATAACCCAGGGGCAGGGCCCCACGAAGCCCAGAAGCAAAGCCATTCCCCTTCGTTGTTTCCTCTTCCGTTACCACTCCACCCCAGACCCGGTCACCATTTAGGCACACCCATCGACGTGGTATCCGGCTATCCGCGCCGCCCATCCACCCTAACTCCGATCCCATCGCCGATCGCCTCCGCCCACCCTAAAACCTCCGGCCGCCGTCGCCCTCCGATGGCCGGCCAGCCCGCGAACGCGGATCCCGCGCCGCGCGCAAGGGCCGCCCCGTCCGCACGCCAGCGACCCTGCTCGCCCTTAACCCCACCCCCGATCCCGATCTGTCCGCGCAGGCCTCTGACGACGTCTCTCCGTGGGGCCGCTCGACGGCGGACGAGCTGGAGGACCGCCTCCTCAAGAGGCTGGAGGAGGCCTACGCGGCGGCGCTGGCCGGCCTCGCTGAGCTCGGCTACGCCGAGGACGCCGCGCTCCGGGCCGTCCTCCGCGCGGGCCACTGCTACGGCAAGCTTGACGACCCTGTCGATAACATCGTCGCCAACGCCCGCTCCTTCCTCAACGATCCAGACGCCCCCGGCGGAGCCGGTGGGTTCGCCGACCTCCGCCGCCTCGAGGAGTACTCCCTAGCGGGCCTCGTCTGCCTCCTTCAGAGCAGCCGCCCCACCATCTCTCGTGTCGAGGCCATGTGGTGCCTCCTCGCCAACGACCTCCGCCTCGAGCAGGCCATCAACATGGGAGCCTCCTTCACCGATAAGTCGCCCCACTCTGGCTTCTCCACCGCCGAGAGTGATGCGCCTTCCCGGCCGCCCCTGCCCCAGGGCAGCGTGGCTACTGCCACTTCCATGCGACCACGGCCACAGAGAACCACATGTTTGACCCTGAAACATTCATGCGTCTTGCGATGCGCGCCCACACTGACAGCACGCGCCCGCACACCGAGAGCACTGCTGGCGTGGTCTCCTGCGTCAAGAACACATGGTCACGGTCCGGCGGCAGCGCTGCCCCGGCCCCTGCTGCCCCAGATGGGCAGGGGCAGCCCAAGCAGTCATTTGCTATGAAGGTGTCCACCGATGATCTCATCGAGTCTGTGGTGATGGAGCTTGAGTCGCTGGACATTGACAAGAAGGACCCTTCTGCGGAGAAGCCTGATCCCAAGAATGAGATGGTGCGTGACCTCATTAAACAGACGCGGGAGATGGAGGGAGCAGCTCAAGGAGCGCAAGGAGTGGGCCCAGAAGAAGGCGGTACAGGCTGCTCGTAAACTTGGCAATGATCTCACTGAGTTGCGCATGCTGCGGATGGAGCATGATGATAACCAGCGGCGGAAGAATGATAAGCAGTCACTTGAGGATGAAACAATGAAGCGCCTCACTCGTCTGGAGTATGAGCTGAAGAAGAAGAGTGGGCAGCTTGACCGGAGTAATGCTAGTGTGCAGAAACTGGAAATGGAGAATGCGGAAATACGTGCTGAGATGGAAGCCGCGAAGCTGAGTGCATCGGAGACTGAACGGCAATGCCAGATACTGCTAAAGAAAGAGAAGAAAGACAGCAAAAAGCTTGAGCTGTGGGAGCGGCAAAAGGCCAAGCTGCAGGAGGAGATCGCTGAATGCAAGACGAAGATCGCACAGGCAGATAAGGAGCTGGCTGGGGTCAACAAGTCAATAAGAAATATGGAGGTGAGATTAATTTTGCACAGTCTATCATGATTGTTGCTTTAGTGTCTATAAGCTTTATGTGCTTCTACTCCCTCCGTCCGGAAATACTTGTCATCAAAATGGATAAAAGGAGATGTATCTAGACGTATTTTAGTTCTAGATACATCCTTTTTTATCCATTTTGACGACAAGTATTTTCGGACGGAGGGAGTACTTTTTATTAGCTAGCAGTTACAAACAGGTCACAAGCACATCCTTCCTACTAGGAGAGGTTGCTGGGTTTATATCATTTGTAGCTGCATTGGAGCTAACCACTACGCTTCATGCTCAGCTGGTCATCTTATAAAGTAGTAATGATCCTGATGGGCTATGGTGCCCTCTTATAGGAGTACAACTGGTGGTAAAAGCCTAATAATTTGATAAGAAGTAAACTATTTAGGCATACAAATTGTTATGCGTCTTCTCATGGTTGTTGTTCCAGAGTTAGCACAAGATGGTCAGGCTTAATAGTGAACAAGCACAGTCAGTGATTATGTACTCGTCTGTTGGTGCTAGATGGTAGTTACTGGGGGACCCTGCCACTTGTTGATCGGCATTGGTGTAGCTATCATTCATCACTGTTCTTGTTAAAAAATTTGTGTCATGCAGCTACCAGCATCAGCGTTCATCCTTAACTGTAAGCTATTGCTTAGTAACTGCAACTTTCTTGCTTTGCTGTGAGGGCCAGTATTGTTACATGCTTTACTAATGATTCGTCTTGTTTTTATCTTGTTAGTCAAAATCATAATGTCAAAACTCGTCATCCTGAAAAATAGCGTGAACAACACATAGAACAAGCCTATGCCCTCCCATGTTTTTTCTGCTTGTGGCGTGCTATGCATTTTGATCTTCTGCGCTAGCCTGGTTATACTATAGTCCCAGATTGCCAGGTAACCATGAGAAATTGGGAATCATGTTAGAGCGCCTCCCTCAGTTCCTGTTCTGAATATAATTGCTTGTTTAAAGTAGCAAATCAGTATATAACTATTTGATGTATATAACCATTGGATGGTTGAAAAAGAATATAAAATAGAATTGTATGCTAGCTTTTCGGTAAATTCATTACATGGACAAAAGTATACCTTTGTGGTGTGTTCTGTTAAAACATTGCGCATGCTTTCTCAAATTTTGGCTGTGCTTTGGAACTTTAGCATTTGTTTTTAACTCAGAGGTTATGGGCCTTATTTGTCAACTGTAGATTGTTGCTTCTTTCTACTCCCTCCGTCCCATAATATAGACGTTATTACATCCAATATGTGAGTATATTTGATCTTACATTATGGGACAGAGGGAGTACGTTATAACCTTGGCTGCTTTGCTGGCCTTGCTGTTTGAATCTACTATATCTAAATAGAAGCCCCCTCACTACCTGATTTTCCTGCGTTCTTGTGCGTCCATTTCATCATAAATTCTTTCAGCCGCTTGATTTATCACAGAAATAAAAATGTGCCACCATCTTTTATTTATTATGATAGTGTAGCGAGAATGTAGTTAATGCTAATTGCCTGTTAATGCCTGTAAGAACTAAAATATTGATTGCACCAGTTATTCCATTGTAATCTTAGGTTAGAAGTACAGTTGTTAAGTTTTCTTTCAAAGCGGTAGGTACTAAACAGGGTTATTTGATATCTGTAATTCTGTTTTATTTGTTTCCTTTCATGCTTCTTAACTTCATGTTAATTTGGTCAGTTATCACAAACCTTCTTCCTCTATTTCCACTAGAGTTTATTATTGGTTTGTGCACATTACAATATTGTTATTGCACCGTTAACTAGTTTACGTGTCTCAGAAATCCCTATTGGGGATTTAAAACTGTTATTCTTGTTTTCTGGTTTATAATATAATTATTTCTCCGATCCATATTAGTGATCAGCGACAACTAATATGGATCGGAGGGAGTAATAAATTCATTATCTACACAACTACTACATTTTACCATAACTTCATTTTTGAAACTGTTGATATCACACTTCTATGCTTTCAATGTGTCTCGCACATTTTGGGTACTTATTTGTCTGACAGATTGATTTGTAACATGTGTTTGGTATGTAGGTTAAAATAAGAGAAGACACAAAGGCCACAGAAGACAACTTGGCACTTGCAGAACAGGAACGTGGGAAGCGGGAGTCTGCGAAAGCTGATGCTGATCGCCGACTTGAAGAAATTCGCCGGAAGACAGAAGTAGAGTCCCAGTGCTACAAAGATGACCTCCGGAGGCTCCAGGATCAGTTATCCCGTCTGCAGAAGTCCATGGGTGCAAATGCGCCGACAGTTCCATCAGCCTATCCTCCGGCTATGACTGACCGCAATGCAGCGGGCACCCAAGCAGCCCAACCAGAAGGCACCGCCCGCATCCAACAGGCAGCAGGAGCCTATCCAGAATACAGGCCGCCAGAGGCTGCATTATCTGCAAGAGGGAGGAGGCTTGCGTGATGCTGCTGCAGTGTGCTCACCAGGTGCTCTGTGTCGGCTGCAACAAGCAGCATGAGGAGAAAGGCGCAGTTCGCTGCCCCAGCTGCAACGCCAAGATCGAGGAGAGGATCAGGGTTTTCGGTGCCTCCTCCAACTGAGGCACCTGGTGGTGATGCTGCCGCAGACTTGGTTTCGCTTGGGGCAAAGAAAAACTGAACTCGTGGTCATCTTTGCCTTTTCTTTTTTTACCTTTGTGAAGAAAGAGTCAGCTCCGTCTCATAAGTTTTACCTGGTTCAGCTGTTCATGGATATATGCTGAATGCTGCAGTTCTGTCGGGGTATATGGGTACATTCAAACCTTTTTTGGTCGAAAAGTTGAACAGGAGCAGAGGAACCCTTTGGGATATATGAGTCAGTTGAACTTAAACTGATGTGTGTTCTCTAGTTTATTGCTTGATTTTTGTAGATGTGCTTGATGTTCTTGCTGGTGGGGAAACTTTGGTCGAGATATCTCGCGCAGGCCTCTCCTTGCTGTCAATGGTGACCGTAAAGCAGGTATTCTTGTTTTAAGCATCTGCACGCTTCGCGTTTTGCCTGGCCATGGCCATGGGGGCGTCCACCAGATGAAGGCTACATAAAGATCAATGCAGATGGTAGCATTGCAGTGGACGCAAGAAGAGGAGGGGCGGGGGAGTGGCGAGAACTGTCTCCACTCTTGGTGTAAACACTACCTAGGGATTACTACCGACCCTCTTATTTCTGAAGCTTTGGCTCTTCGCAATGGTATATTTTTGCCAAGCTCCGGGGCTATGGAAAGATCATTATGCAGACTGATTGCACGGAGATAGTCAATCTCTGGAACTCGCGCCTTGATTCAAGAAGTTTAGTGGCGCCTATCTTACATGAAACCGGGGATCGTTTATTTCCTTTTATGTTCAACATGTACTGAGACCAGCTGATACTGTTGCCCACCTTTGTGCCAAACAAGCAAACACACTAGAGGTCACAGACGCCTACTTTCCTTGTAACTTGCCTCCTAGCAGATGATGCCGGGGTGGTTTCCGTTGAATAAAGATTTCCGAATTCCCTCAAAATGCGAAGTTTGCCGACGTGTCCGGTCGCGTTCGTAGACAACGCCTGATCACCTCTTATATTTCACACATCACAACCACGCTCACAGCATCTTCAACCGGACTTGGCAAATCCAACCCCTCAAACGCCCGCGGACGCGCCCGGACGTGTCCGCGAACATTGACCGGTCAAGTCTCAAATTTGCCTTCTCACAATCGGACACCTCAATTATCATATAAACTCATGCAACTACGTCGATGGTAGACACATCGTCCGGCTACTACATCATTAAACAATGCCATTGGAGTACCAAAATTTGGCATGTTTGGCTATGATGGAGAAGAACATCCACGCGCCTTGCCCTTGCCGTCCTTGTCACGGAAGTACCGGGTCGAAGACATGTGAGGATCGAGCGGATCTGCTAGTGCCGGAGCTGTCCTCCTCCTCCTTCGGTGGCAGTCCGGCCATGGCACGGACCGCCCGATTATGCTCTCGGGCGAGGGCGCGCGTGTTCCTCCACTATCACTTCTTCACAATGCATGCGCAAATGGCTTCCTCCTCTGCGGCCGCCCGCGCCACTGCATCAGCCGCCTTCGCCGCGCCATGTTCAGAATGACTTCCGGGCCTCGGCGGCCCTTATCCTCTCCTTCCCATGGTGGGCACTCCGGTCCCGGTGGCACTCATACTACGCCTGACCGAAGATGGGGAAGGAGAGATTTGAGGGCTCCCAGGACCGTGATGATCCAGCCCCAGAGGATCCGAGCGCCTATTGAGCCGGCGCTATGGAGACGCGCTGGACAGATCCTGTCGTCGACCGGGTACTGTCCTCCCGGGAGCGGTGGAGTGCAATGCGGACGATCATTGCCTCTTCCAACCCGCACGGGATGACACCCCAGTTGACGGATCCGGATTGGTCAGAGTCAGATCTGCTGCCCGCCATGCCGGAGATCGCTGGAGGTGAGCTTGGGTGGCGGAAGGGAGTGGAGTGAAGTGGCTTGGTTCTGGTCCGGTGAGCAGATGGGGAGGAATATATGTGGGGTCGGGTGGGCCAGTGCGGCCGACGTGGCGGACACACCCGGGCGTCCCCATATCCGTCCCATATTTGGGCTGAATATGAGGGGTGCCGGACAGCCTGGGCGTTTGAGACGCTCGTTTGGGTCAAAATTTCATGTCCGGACAGTGATCGGGCCGTACGCCCGGACGTTTGAGGTGGCTTTAGGGTGCCCGGCTGCAGATGCTCTCACTTCCCTTATATTTTACACATCACAAGCACACTCATAATTTGACTATTTCCATTTTGATACAAAGGCATGCAACATCCATGATCTACGTACATAGAACATAGTAGAAACTAGCAAACTACCACCTCGAATATTCAATTCGGTGCCAGGTTCATCTGCACCTGATGAACAGTAATTTCAAAAAAAAACTAAAAAAATTCAAAAAAATTTAAATTTTTTTTAGGTGGAAGATGTTCCAATGCGTGTTGTTCTTACAAAATTTCAGCTTGTTTGGACATATGAGGAGCTCATGGGTGGCAAAAAAGACAAAATTGATCAAAATAGTACGGGACAGTAAACTTTCTTACACCCTAAAATCTGTCTCTTTTTCATGAGAGCTATTGAAATGTCTAAACTCGACGAAATTTGGCACATGCTTCACGCTCGTTAGCATCTATCATCATAAAAAAAAGTTCGGAATTTTTTGTTCTTTTACTATTTTAAACAAATTTACTGTTCACCTCGGGTGCAGATGCAGCCGAGAGCCAAACGCCGCCATTCACTACCACCTACACTACTAGTTATCAGATATGTAGATGACATTCGTGCTGGAGCCACTGGCCTTGTGGTCATTGGCGGCCGGGCGAAACGGCGGTGTCTCCTCGTCGTCCTCCTCAGATGCGAAGGCCTCCTCAAGCTCCATGTCTGCCTCGTGGAGGATACGGCGGTTCGCCTCGACCTTCGTCTTGGACTGGATGGAGTCGAGGATGACCTGTTGTTCTGTCACCTCCTTCGCTTGGGCGAGCTCGAACTCCGCAAGTGCGTCCTCCGTCCCGAATTCGGCCTACTCCGGCATCGATGCCTCATCCTCCTTCTCCTACTTCGGGCCCACCATCTCCGCCCCACCTCCTTCTGCTCCGCCCACACCTTCTCGTGCTCCGGTGCCTCCACCTTCTCGTGCTCCGACACCTCCTCGTTCAGACTATCCGGAGGTAGGCCGACCGCAATGTGTGTGACGCAACGCGTGGCACGGGCCTCCTCCGTGGCGCGGATCTCCAGCTGGATTTCCGCCCGACGATCCGGCGTCGGGAGCTTGTGGTAGATGGTCTTGCTGCGGACCATGACGGCGTCGACATTGGTGGACCTCAGATTCAAAGTGGAATAGAGAGAGTAGGGGGCAACGGCAGCGCATACATGAGGGATGAGAATGAGACGGTGCTAGGGTTGCGTCACCGTTTGACTTAAATGGCTGGACTTATCCCTCGGGCGGGGCGCCGAAGTGGTGACATGTATGCGTCCTCAACTAGCTGGAGGAGGCGCCCGTCAGACCGAGGGGTTTCAGCATGGGCCCATCCCTCAGTCCTAATGTGGCGGACGCGTCCAAGAGTTTCAGCATATTCTCCCTACATATGGATCCGGTACGGGGATACCCGTCAACCAAACATTTAGGCTGCTTGGGTGGCAATATTCTTTCATATAGTGACCGGGCACGCTGACTGGACATTTGGGGGGATGTAGGCTCCGGTTGTTGATTCTCTTATGTACCCATTTGAAACCAGGAGAGTTCTTTACAATCAGTTTGGTGCGTTTCAAACAAGTGCCAGAAGCACTGTTGTCTCAGTCGCACGGTGGGTGGTGATACGTCTCCAACGTATCTATAATTTTTGATAGTTCCATGCTATTATATATTCTGTTTTGGATGTTTAATGGGCGTATTTAGACACTTTGATATGATTTTTGGGACTAACCTATTAACCGGAGGCCCAAATTTAAATTGCTGTTTTTTTGCCTATTTCAGTGTTTCACAGAAAAAAGATATCAAACGGAGTCCAAACGGAATGAAACCTTCGGGAACGTGATTTTCTGAACAAACGTGATCCAGAGGACTTGGAGTGGACGTCAAGCAACCAACGAGGCGGCCACGAGGCAGGGGGTGCGCCTACCCTCCAGGCGCGCCCTCCACCCTCGTGGGCCCCTCGTGGCTCCACTGACCTACTTCTTCATCCTATATATACTCACGCACTTCAAACCATCGAGGAGCACCACGAAACCTAATTCCACCGCCAAGCAACCTTCTCGCATGCGTGAGATCCCATCTTGGGGCCATTTTCAAGCGTCTGTCGAGGGGGGCATCGATCACGGAGGGCTTCTACATCAACACCATAGCCTCTCCGATGATGTGTGAGTAGTTTACCTCAGACCTTCAGGTCCATAGTTATTAGCTAGATGGCTTCTTCTCTCTCTTTGGATCTCAATACAAAGTTCTCCTTGATTCTCTTGGAGATCTATTTGATGTAATCTTCTTATGCGGTGTGTTTGTCGAGATCCGATGAATTGTGGGTTTATGATCAAGATTATCTATGAACAATATTTGAATCTTCTCTGAATTCTTTTATGTATGATTGGTTATCTTTGCAAGTCTCTTCGAATTATCAGTTTGGTTTGGCCTACTAGATTGATCTTTCTTGCAATGGGAGAAGTGCTTAGTTTTGGGTTCAATCTTGCGGTGCTCGATCCCACGGACAGTAGGGGAAACGAGATGTATTGTATTGTTGCCATCGAGGATAAAAAGATGGGGTTTATATCATATTGCATGAGTTTATCCCTCTACATCATGTCATCTTGCTTAAAGCGTTACTTCGTTCTTATGAACGTAATACTCTAGATGCATGCTGGATAGCGGTCGATGTGTGGAGTAATAGAAATAGATGCAGGCAGGAGTCGGTCTACTTGTCAGGGACGTGATGCCTATATACATGATCATACCTAGATATTCTCATAACTATGCTCAACTCTATCAATTGCTCGACAGTAATTCGTTCACCCACCGTAATACTTATGCTATCTTGAGAGAAGCCACTAGTGAAACCTATGGCCCCCGGGTCTATTTTCCATCATATTAATCTCCTGTTATTTCCATTACTGTTTACTTTTGCTTTCTTTACTTTTACTCTTTATCATAAAAATACCAAAAATATTATCTTATCATCTCTATCATATCTCACTCTCATAAGTGACCGTGAAGGGATTGACAACCCCTTTATCGCGTTGGTTGCGAGGTTCTTATTTGTTTGTGTAGGTGCAAGGGACTTGAGCGTGACCTCCCTCTTTGGATTGATACCTTGGTTCTCAAAACCGAGGGAAATACTTACACTACTTTACTGCATCACCCTTTCCTCTTCAAGGAAAAACCAATGCAGTGCTCAAGAGGTAGCAAGAAGGATTTCTAGCGCCGTTGCCGGGGAGGTGTGCGCCAAGTCAAGTCAAGATTTGACTCCCAACAACAAGCCATTTTTGGCGCCGTTGTCGAGTCTACACAAGTCAAGACATACCAAGTACCCATCACAAACTCTTATCCCTCGCATTACATTATTTGCCATTTGCCTCTTGTTTTCCTCTCCCCCACTTCACCCTTGCCGTTTTATTCGCCCTCCCTTTTCCGTTCTCTTCTTTTCCGCACGCCTTTCTTCCACCATGTCTGAATCTAGGGAGGTTATCGCTAATGAAGGCAATAATAATAACATAGGAAACTTTGATGCCTTCGAGGATCCTCTTGAGGAACCTACTATCTTGCATAATAAAAGGTTTCGAGTCGGTAGTGGTAATATTATTGGGAAAGGAGTTATTCAAGATTTCTTTACTTGTGGCGGTGCTTTGCCCATCATGGGTAGCTCTATTCTTCACAGAACTAGTAGCCTTGCGGATGCGATATCTTTGCTCGTAGTTGAACTTGAAAGGCAATTTCTTCATATGCATCCTTGCATACAAAGAATTTTCCTAGAATTTTCTAATATTGAGTACTCTTACATTAAGCGTGCCGCTACTATCTTTTTTGGCCCATGAGTTTAGATTTATAATGAAAGAGGCTAAAGAAATTTTCACAAGATTATAGGGTGGATGTCGCCATCCTCCCATAGAAGCTATCCTTTTTAATCAAGAAGACATAATGCGTTTACAATCTTTGGATCGTGTTGCCTATAATGAAAACCTTAGAAAAAAGGTTCCTACCAATGTTTTAGTTGATAGAATTTCTAAGCTTAATGACGACTTTGCAGTTTGCTATTCAGAATAATGGGTTAGGATTTTCTCTTGAGCAAAGACTTGTGACTTTTTGTCAAAAGAACGCTGGTAATGATGAATTGGTTGTGCAATATAAGGGGCCAAGGGAGGAACCCATACCTCCCGAGCTTGATCTTGGGGACTTTTGTCCTATTAAATTTAACCCCTTTGATTACTTTTGCTTGCCACAAAGGAAACTTGCTGCTGAACATAGAGAATACGAAAGGAGTTATCATGATTTACCTTACCATTATTATGGCAATACCTAGATCTATCCTTGTTTTTATGCCTAGCTAGGAGCGTTAAACGATAGCGCTTGTTGGGAGGCAACCCAATTTTATTTTAGTTTTTGCTTTTTGGTTCTGTTTGGGAATAAATATTTGATCTAGCCTCTGTTTAGATTTGTTTTTATGATTTAATTAGTGTTTGTGCCAAGTTAAACCTATAGGATCTTCTTGGATGATAGTTATTTGATCTTGCTGAAAATTCCAGAAACTTTCTGTTCAGGAAAACAATTGTTAAAAATCACCAGAACGTGATAAAATACTGATTCCAATTGCAGTAGATCAATAAACAAATTATCTAGGTCTTCCTGTTTTGGTAGAATTTTTGGAGTTCCAGAATTTTGCGTTAGTTACAGATTACTACAGACTGTTCTGTTTTTTGTGTGTTGTTTGCTTATTTTGATGAATCTATGGCTAGTAAAAGAGTTTATAAACCATAGAGAAGTTGGAGTACAGTAGATTTAACACCAATAAAAATAAAGAATGAGTTAATTACAGTACCTTGAAGTGGTGTTTTGTTTTCTTTCGCAAACGGAGCTCACGAGATTTTCTGTTAAGTTTTGTGTTGTGAAGTTTTCAAGTTTTGGATAAAGATTTGATGGACTATGGAACAAGGAGTGGTAAAAGCATAAGCTTGGGGATGCCCAAGGCACCTCAAGGTAAATCCAAGGACACCAAAAAGCCAAAGCTTGGGGATGCCCGGAAGGCATCCCTCTTTCAATCCTCACCCATCGGTAACTTTACTTGGAGCTATATTTTTATTCACCACATGATATGTGTTTTGCTTGGAGCGTCTTGTATGATTTGAGTATTTGTTTATTAGTTTGCCACAATCATCCTTGCTGTACACACCTTTTGAGAGAGACACACATGATTCGGAATTTGTTAGAATACTCTATGTGCTTCACTTATATCTTTTGAGCTATATAGTTTTTGCTCTAGTGCTTCACTTATATCTTTTAGAGCACGGCGGTGGTTGTATTTTATAGAAATTATTGATATCTCATGCTTCACTTATACTATTTTGAGAGTCTTAAACAGCATGATAATTTGCTTTAATTGTGAAATTAATCTTCCATATTGAGTTCATTGAATATCATGAGAAGTTAGATACTTGATAAGTGTTTTGAGATATAAAGGTGGTAATATTAGAGTGTGCTAGTTGAGTAATTGTGAATTTGAGAAATACTTGTGTTAAGGTTGGCAAGTCCCGTAGCATGCACGTATGGTAAAAGTTGTGTGACAATTTTGACACATAGGTGTTCTTTTATTGCTTTCCTTATGAGTGGCGGTCGGGGATGAGCGATGGTCTTTTCCTACCAATCTATCCCTCTAGGGTCATGCGTAGTAGTACTTTGCTTTGAGGGCTAATAAACTTTTGCAATAAGTATATGAGTTCTTTATGACTAATGTGAGTCCATGGATTATACGCACTCTCAACCTTCCACAATTTTCTAGCACAGACGGCATTGCAGCGCATTGCCCTTTCTCACCTTGAGAGTTGGTCCAAACTTCACGATGCATCCAAACCCCGTGATATGATACGCTCTATCACACATAAGCCTCCTTATATCTTCCTCAAAACAGCCACCATACCTACCTATCATGGCATTTCCATAGCCATTCCGAGATATATTGCCATGCAACTTTCCACCGTTCCGTTTATTATGACACGCTTCATCATTGTCATATTGCCTTGCATGATCATGTAGTTGACATCGTATTTTGTGGCAAAGCCACCATTCATAATTTTTTCATACATGTCACTCTTTATTCATCGCATATCCAGGTACACCGCCGGAGGCATTCACATAGAGTCATATTTTGTTCTAAGTATTGAGTTGTAATTGTTGAGTTGTAAATAATAAAAGTGTGATGATCATCATTATTAGAGCATTGTCCCATGTGAGGAAAGGATGATGGAGACTATGATTCCCCCACAAGTCGGGATGAGATTCCGGACTAAAAAAAAGAGGCCAAAGAAAAAAGAAAGAAAGAGAAGGCCCAAGAAAAAAAAGAAAAAAAGAAAAAAGAAAAAAAAGAGAGAAAAAGAGAGAAGGGACAATGTTACTATCGTTTTTTCCACACTTGTGCTTCAAAGTAGCACCATGATCTTCATGATAGAGAGTCTCCTATGTTGTCACTTTCATATACTAGTGGGAATTTTTCATTATAGAACTTGGCTTGTATATTCCAATGATGGGCTTCCTCAAAATGCCCTAGGTCTTCGTGAGCAAGCAAGTTGGATGCACACCCACTTAGTTTCTTTTGTTGAGCTTTCATATATTTATAGCTCTAGTGCATCCGTTGCATGGCAATCCCTACTCCTCTCATTGACATCAATTTTTTTGATGGGCATCTCCATAGCCTATTG
Source organism: Aegilops bicornis (assembly GCA_021605145.1). NCBI lineage: Eukaryota > Viridiplantae > Streptophyta > Magnoliopsida > Poales > Poaceae > Aegilops > Aegilops bicornis. The sequence goes on along the minus strand of CM038670.1, from coordinate 571,678,948 downwards.
ATTTTCCGCGTCAATGTGAGACTTTCTACCTTTTTTGTCTTCTCTCATAACCCCCCATCATTATACTTTACTCCACCCATAGTGCTATATCCATGGCTTGCGCTCATGTATTGCGTAAGAGTTGAAAAGGCTAAAGCGCATTAAAAAGTATGAACCAATTTCTCGGCTTGTCATCGGGGTTATGCATGATGAGAACGTTTGTGTGACAATATTGAAACATGGCCTAACTATATGATTTTGTAGGGATAAGCTTTCTTTGGCTATGTTATTTTGATAAGACATAATTGCTTGGTTAGCATGTTTAAAGTATTATTGTTTTTATGTCAACATCAAACTTTTATCTTGAATCTTTCGGATCTGAATATTCATGCCACAGTAAAAAGATTTACATTGAGAATTATGCTAAGAAGCATTCCACATCAAAAATTCTGTTTTTTATCATTTACCTACTCGAGGACGAACAGGAATTAAGCTTGGGGATGCTTGATACGTATCCAACGTATCTATAATTTTTGATTGTTCCATGCTATTATATATTCTGTTTTGGATGTTTAATGGGCTTATTTATACACTTTTATATTATTTTTGGGACTAACCTATTAACCGGAGGCCTGTGCCAAATTGTCGTTTTTTTGCCTATTTCAGTGTTTCACAGAAAAAAGATATCAAACGGAGTCCAAGCGGAATGAAACCTTCGAACGTGATTTTCCGAACAAACATGATCCAGAGGACTTGAGTGGGACGTCAAGCAACCAACAAAGGCGGCCACGAGGCAGGCGTGTTTACCCCCAGCGCGCCCTCCACCCTCGTGGGCCCCTCGTGGCTCCAACCGACCTACTTCTTCCTCCTATATATACCTACGCATTACCCCAAACCATCGAGGAGCACCACGAAACCTAATTCCACCGCCGCAACCTTCTGTACCCGTGAGATCCCATCTTGGGGCCTTTTCCAGCGTCCTGTCGGAGGGGGCATCGATCACGGAGGGCTTCTACATCAATACCATACACTACAAAAAAAATACACTTCCGTGATGATACGTGTTTGTCACAGTAGGTCACGTTTTCTATCATGCATGTACATCCATGACAAATTTATGACAGAATCAAGATAGACATACCTGTGCTATCGTAGAAGTGTTCCATGACATTACCAAAATTATCATCATGGAAGTGTCCACTTCCATGACGATAAATCGCGCGTCACATAACTGCTTTCGTCAAGGGTGACCGACACGTGGCATCCACCGTAACGGAACGCTGTTAAGCTATCGGGTCCGGTTTTGGATCCAATAACCCGTTAACAGCCCGGACCAATGGGGATTTTCCACATGTAAAATCATCATTGGCTGTAGGAAACACGCATCAGCTCTGTGTTGGCACAGGTGTCACTCATCCAATGGGCGAAATGCGCCTATGATATGTTGACACGTGGACCGGCCCAAAAGTGGCCCATTAAGTTTAAATGGGCCGGCCCAACTAAAGGCCCACAAGATTTTGCGGACCATAATGGGCCGGCCCAGCTAAAGGCCCACAAGATTTTGCGGGCCATAATGGGTCGGCCCAGGTAAAGGCCCACAAGATTTTTGCGGACCATAATGGGCCGCCCAAATAAAGGCCCACGAGATTTCGCCAACATTAATGGGCGGCCCAAATTGTGAGGCCCACAAGATTTTGAGGACCCTAGTAGGCCGGCCCATTAACTAGTCGCCATGTTTTGGGCCAAATCTGCCCATATTTGATCCGGTCCATTAATGGCCTACCACGTTCGGGCCTAATAATGGCCCATATGAGATCCGCCCGTTAAAGCCTACCACGTTACGGGCCAAATTACGGCCCGGATCAGGTCCGACCTTTAAGAGGCTTTGGGCTAAATTATGGCCCATATCGATTCGCCGTCAATTGGACACTATGCTTTTGGGCCCACTTGCTAAAGGCCCATTTAGTAATTCGCCCGATATTAGTTTTGGCATGTTAAGGGCCCGTTTAACATTTCAGCCTTATATTAATTTCGGCTGTTAAAGCCCGTCATATAGTTGGGCTAACTACGGCCCAGATATGCATCCCGCTTTCGCCGCAGCCGATAATCTGATTGGGCCAAACAAGGACCGAGACAATTTTGGCCTGTTATAAGCCCATGATTTGATTGGCACATTCTTGGGCCGAGGTCTATTTCAGCCTCCTACCTGCCCGTGAGCTGTTCGGCACGTTTCAGGCCCAACCTACTTTTCAGCCTCCTAAAGGCCCATTGAGTTTTCTTGGGAAAATAGGGCCGACGGTTTACTCGGCCTATTAAAGGCCCGAATCTACTAGTGGGACATTTTACATTTAGTCTTGTTAACGGACCAAGATGATGGGGCCCATGATGCGGATCATACATGGTGATTTGCATGACGGCCCGATTATGTACCGTAATTTTACGGTTTGGCGATTCTTGCGAAGACAGGATATATATACAGATAAAATAACTGCAGCATCGTGAATAAGAAAAACCTAGACTATACAATAAAGAAATTACGGCATATTACATCCACTCGGGTATCAAAGTTCGCCACTATGATAATAAAGCACAAGCGGACAATGATTACATACACTGGCATCAAAGATCGCCACCAATTGCAACTAAACACGCCGACAAAATAATATACAAAACCGACAAAGACTTCAATAGAGTTCAAGAAAGGTTAGCCCTGCTCGATCTGCTGCAAAGACAAGCAAATGAGCAAGCTGGTGAGACTACACTTGTTTGACACTTATATCCTCCTCACTCTGAAGATAAACAAGCGCATAGATGACATGTTTTGCACATATAAGTATCAAGGTCTTGACAATTCATCACATTTCTTACTAACGAATAAAGTGACACAGCTTTAAAATAGCATTAACATAATATGGTATTGTTCAGGTCAAGACATGGCAGAAATGACATTGTGAAGGAGTTGGCAGCTTCACGACACCACCGGATTACGTATCAAGAACTCATAAGTATCAATGGCTAGTGTCTTTGTCAATTTATCCCATTTCAGATTGGCAAAATAAGATCACTTGCTCAGTATAGTTTAATTTACATGGTATGAAGAAGGAACTTGGTTGTACAACTGAAAACTTAAATTGAGAAGGACAAACTTTTGTTTATGAACTTGAGTACATAATAAACTTTAAACATGCAATTTGATGCAAACACCAAAATAAACAATTTATTGCATTCATGCCTAAACAAATATACCCAACAAAGTTTTAAGGCTTTAGAAGGACAAACTTACATTATTTTTGAAGGCAGGCTATATAAAGCCCTTGTCCGTGCTGTTGGGGGGGGGGGGGAATTCAAGAAGTTTACCACGTAATCTTCTTCATAAGCATTGCCTTTATTCTACATTTTGTTAAGAGTAAATATCGCTGTGACAATGTAAGAAAAATGGAGAATATTTAAGATAAAATGAAGAGTGATGCTACATAACCAAGTAGCTATAAATGTAAGTACAGCGATACAGGCAAAAGGTACAGCCAAGAGCAATGCAGAGCTAAACTTCTTCAGTACCATCGGTATTATCCAACCTTATGGTAAGAGTAAATATAGATCTTATGTGTAGAAAATGGAGGGCAAAGGAAAATAAGCTGCATAGTGAGGGTACATGAACAACTACCTGTCAATATAAGTACACTGATAAAGGACAACAGGTACTTACAAGAACAATGCAGAGCTAAAAAATTTCATTGGCACTGGATATATTCTACACTAATGTAACCATTCATACAAATCAGATAATTTGGAGTGAACAATTGATAAACAAGCTATCTTGCATACTGCGTCACATAATGAACTGTATGTATGCAAGCATGTTGATACAGACAACATGTACTAACAAGAGCGAAGCGGCCAAGATATTTGCGATATCCTCGTCGTTCTTTTCAAACCGAATTCTTTTTCGAGCGGTTCTCCTGCAAAAAGATCCATAAGGCACATGCGGAAAAGTAGAAGTTCAAATTGTCATGCGATATCATAGACAGCGACTCATCCCCGGAACAAGACCAAAGGCATAACAAGGTTTTTCCATTCAATGTCTTCTAAATTTAGCATAGGAGACTTCACCGTAAATTAGTTTATAGACTTGCCATCAAAGTGTGATTTCCTCGAGTTACACCAAGATCTTCTTTAATGCTTCCTTGAAAAGCGCATAAGCAAGCTTTGCTCGTCTCCGACTATCCAGATTGACCCTCGCCTACTTACAACAATGTAATGTAAATCATTGATGTGTTCAATCAGCGTAAAACAGGAAAATAATCACCATGAATAATAGCACTTACACGTAAATGGGACAGGAAGATGTGAAAATGGTGTTTGTCTTCACTATAATCTTCCAATGATGGGAATATATGCACGTAGTCCCTAACAACATCGAAAGCATTGTCTTTTAAACTGGGAATAACTGGAATGAGGTTCCAATCTGTAGGAATTGGCCATCTCTGCCGGTTGGGATAGGTCTTCGCCGATGGACTTGCTGTACTTTTTCTTTGGAGTGGGATTTTTCTGTGGTACTACCGGTGCTATGGCAACTGAAATCGGCATAACTTTTGCTGGAGTGTAGGTGCTGTGTGGTGGGGCTAGTGGTGTGGCCAGTGAAGTATGGGTACAGTCTGCTGGAGTCAGTCCTACGTTTTGTGTCACTTGTTGTACAACCAATATAAGTGGGGTGCTGTCTGATTTCTCTGGCACAATGATACGTCTTCAACGTATCTATAATTTATGAAGCATTCATGCTATTTTATTATCTGTTTTGAATGATTACGGGCTTTATTATACACTTTTATATTACTTTTGGTACTAACCTATTAACCGGAGGCCCAGCCCATATTGTCGCTTTTATTGCTGTTTGATTATTTCAAAGAAAAGGAATATCAAGCGGAGTCCAAATGGAATGAAACCTTCGGGAGCGTGATTTTTGGGAAGAATATGATCCGGAGACTTGGAGTTCACGTCGAGAAGATCCTCGAGGAGGCCACGAGATAGGGCGCGCCCACCCCCACAGGCGCGCCCTACCCTCTCGTGGGCCCTCGAGGCTCCCCGACCAAACTTCTTTCGCCTATATAAGCCTCATTACCCTAAAAACATCAAATATCATGATAGATCGGGAGTTCCGCCGCAAGCCTCTGTAGCCACCAAAAACCTCTCGAGCCTGTTGCTCCAAAGACTCCTGGGAGGGGGAACTCATCACCGGTGGCCATCTTCATAATCCCGGCGCTCTCCATGACGAGTAGGGAGTAGTTCACCCTCGAGGCTGAGGGTATGTACTAGTAGCTATGTGTTTGATCTCTCTCTCTCTCTCGTGTTCTCTCTCGTGTTCCCTCTATGGCACAATCTTGATGTATCGCGAGCTTTGCTATTGTAGTTGGATCTTATGATGTTTCTCCCCCTCTACTCTCTTGTGATGAATAGAGTTTCCCTCTTGAAGTTATCTTATTGGATTGAGTCTTTATGATGAGAACACTTGATGTATGTCTTGCCGTGTTTATCTATGCTGACAATGGGATATCACGTGCCACTTGATGTATGTTTTGGTGACCAACTTGCGGGTTCCTCCCATGAACCTATGCATAGGGGTTGGCACACGTTTCTTGACTCTCCGTAGAAACTTTGGGGCACTCTTTGAAGTACTTTGTGTTGGTTGGATGAATCTGAGATTGTGTGATGCATATCATATAATCATGCCCACGGATACTTGAGGTGACAATGGAATATCTAGGTGACATTAGGGTTTTGGTTGATTTTTGTCTTAAGGTGTTATTCTAGTATGAACTCTATGAAGTATAGAGAGGAAAGAAAAGCTTTATTTTATATTACAACGAAATCTTGAATAGATAGAAACGAAAGGATAACTTTGAGGTAGTTTCGCATCTACCATAATCTCTTCGTTTGTTCTCCGCTATTAGTGGCTTTGGAGTGACTCTTTGTTGCATGTTAAGGGATTGTTATATGATCTATCTATGTTATTAATGTTTAGAGAACTTGCACTAGTGAAAGTATGAACCCTAGGCCTTGTTTCGTATAATTGCAATACCGTTTACGCTCACTTTTATCATTAGTTACCTTGCTGTTTTTATTATTTCAGATTACAAAAACCTTTATCTACCATCCAGATTGCACTTGTATCACCATCTCTTCGCCAAACTAGTGCACCTATACAATTTACCATTGTATTGGGTGTGTTGGGGACACAAGAGCTTTGCTATTTGGTTGCAGGGTTGCTTGAGAGAGACCATCTTCATCCTACGCCTCCCATGGATTGATAAACCTTAGGTCATCCACTTGAGGGAAATTTGCTACTGTCCTACAAACCTGTGCACTTGCAGGCCCAACAACGTCTACAAGAAGAAGGTTGTGTAGTAGACATCACACAACCACGTTTTTCAAGGACTTTGCTGGTGCTCCTTTAGGTTCGGCAATCACCCTCTTCCTTTTTAATGTCTGATGCACAAGAACATCATTTGAGTGGAAAAACATGGTATGATGACAGATGGAATATGTATTGATAATGGATGGGCATGGCATCTCGACATATATGATGAGTAAACTAAGCAGATGGCGGTGCAACAAAGTAGAAGAGATGAAAGACAACATATGCAAGATACGCGCAATCAATAAAACCTTGCCAAATTAGAGCAGGCACCTTGATGGGTGAACATGACAGGCCATCTGCCTTCATCTCGAGGTTAGAATAGTCATTAGGATCATATTCTGAACAAGAATCTACAGGTGGGGAGCGTATGAGTTTCATTGCATCCAGAATGGCACTCAATGCCTTGGTGCCAATTTTGTAAGTCATTGTAGTGTTCCACAATATTCTTCTGATGCACGGATTCTGATATTCACTGTAATTACGTATAATATCTGAGAACCATGAAAACATAAATAGTTGTGAGATTATCTTTGTAATGCAGAGGATATTCTAATATAGGGGCGCCCCACAGCAAACACTTGTGTGCTATCACTTTGGATTTTGATGAGAGAGCTCATGTGTCTGTAATATGGTGCGTGCATTTATATAATCTGGCACAAGTACACAAAAAATAGGCTCCAAGTAAGGATAGTTGGCGGATGATAGGTTCAAAATATCTTGTATAGAGTTTATTGCCAAACCATGATAACAAGAGCACACAAGAACTAGGTAGATCATAGTGTACATAAAAGGGGTACACCATAACCACGATATATAAATCGGGAAAGTGGAACTGGCTTGAAAATACGGTGTTGTATTGCCGCTAGTAATTGGAAGCCTATCGATCAAATACATGCCAGCTCTATCAGCTGTTGACTGCAGATGTCCCTGCTCCCCTTCCTGACAAGGAACATACTGTACGTACTAAATACATAATAACAAAAGAGGAACATGTTAAAGAATAGAAGAGGAAGCATATTCTTTATGTTCCGCGTAATTACATACAATGTTGTTTGCCCACTCATGATGAATCACAAAGCCCAAAGAAATGCAATTCCATGCTATCTCTCTATATGTGGCAATTTTGAACAATAGTCATTAGGATCATATTCTGAACAAAAGTCAACAGGTGGGGAGCGTATGAGTTTCATTGCATCCAGAATGGCACTCAATGCCTTGGTGCCAATTTTGTAAGTCATTGCGGTGTTTAGCTTCAAGAGTGGACTGTTGCTAGTGCGACACAAAGCAGCTACACAGATCATAGTGTAGATATAACGGGAAAACCGTAAGCATCAGACTAAAATCAGCAAAGTGGAACTTGCTGGAATATATGTGCTAGTATTGCCGGTACGACTAGAAAGGCTTCGGATACCAGCTCTCTTCAACTGAAGGTGCGGTACTGTTAATATCAGTGTAACTCTCAAAGGCGACACAGCTCCCCGCATTTCCTTGCTATTCTTATAGGATTCAAGTGGGCGTGCAACTACAAATCCTATTCCCATGTTTACAAAATCCTCTTAATCAAAAGAGGCCCAAGAGTTCAAAGTGTCCATACCAACCGACCGTGATATACCTCTACATCGCAAATGTCCCTGCTCATCTTCACTACAAGGAACATATCAGATTACTATCACACTCCCTCCGTTTCCAAAATATAAGTCTTGGTACAGATTTCCACTATGGATCACATACAGATGTATCCAGTTACATTTTAGAGTGTAGATTCACTCATTTTGCTCCATATGTAGTCCATTGTGGAATCTATACAAAGACTTGTATTTAAAACGGAGAGAGTACTTATTAAAGAAGAATGGAAGAGGAACATGGTAAAGAAGAGCAAGCAAATTTTGGATAATAAAATGTTAGATTCTTGATTGCCCACACATGATGAACCGAGCGCATTAAGAAAGCAACTCCCTGCTGTCTCTCTATATGTGGTGCACGTACTTTTTGAAAGTAAAGTAGGAACATTAGTGACCAATTAAATGTTATCTGTTTTAGTAATATCCGCATCATATCGATTCAGACTTCAAAGAACAAGTTTGGAATTATGAGTGGCACGTTGTTTAGCTTGATGGATTCAGGAGCGATTGCTAAGCGAATGCGATGATGGTACTGAATATAAAGGCATGTCTGCATTTGGGTCAGTCGACCATTTCAGGCGGTTGGATGAAGATCCTACGTCTCCTAACCCTTCTTCTTCCTCGTCTCTGATTCTTCCCATACAGAACACCGCACCGGCCGCCGGCCGGACCATCGACCCTCACCGCCTGTGTTCCTCCGCCACCCACACCCCCGCCCCCACCCGCTTCGAGTTCTCTTTGTTCGGCGAGGCCCCACCACCGTCCCCCAACCAAAGTCCCCACCCGAGCTCCTTCATTCGCACCGGCGAACTCCGGCGAGCTCTGAAAAATCGACTGACCTAATTTTGAAATTTAGTCTACTGTGATTTAACTAGTGTGGAATATAAAAGGGGAAAACCATAAGCATTGGGAGTATAGTGTTGAGCGTGCCATGGCAGATCTCAAGGTGCACACCGGACAAAGGCAACTTCAAGCAACCAATGTTTGCTCTCAACTAGCAAGTAAGTGATGGACAAGAAATAAGAGTAAAGCAATGGCGATCTATTTTCTTGCCGCGATAATCTAAGTTGAGCAGACACGAAAGAGTACCGCCCAAAAGTGCGCCGTGTATGCATCTAATGAGAATTTGACGGTGTTGCGGTAGCGATGGCTGTCGCGGCGTGGAAGCAGATCTAGGAGGGTAGGCGGTGGCGGCGGGCGCGTGACGAGATTTGATCGAGAGCGGCGCCCGGCAAAGGTGGACGACGACGGGGATGAAGCGAGAGGACGGGATGCAAGGATCTCGGTCCGAAGCCATGGATGGGAGAGGTCGATCTTTTGTAATGGACGGCGGCATCGGGGTATCAGCTCCGGCATGGTAGAGGAGGACGGCGGTGGATGGGGTGGCGAACGGAGGAGGCTGGGGTGGAGAGGGTGTTTTGGCGCCCACGGAGTACGAATGGGGAAATGGAGGTGAAGAGGAAGGGGGAAACCATGTCTTCGTGGCGCTTGTCTCAAATGCGAGGAAATTTACAAACTTAGCCCCGTTTCAAATTTCCTACATCACAGCAATATTAGTCGGTTGGGGATAGGACGGTAATCTCGCATACAATCAATATTTGTCGACGAGAGTTTGTTTTTCGCGCCACCGTGTATGAATCGGGAGGGAGTCGATTTCGCCGAGGACACATCGTGTTTTACGCCCACCGTGTATGAATCCGGGTGAGACGGTTATGTCACGCTTGAGTGAAATTACAAACCTACCCCTATCGAAACCTATAGAAATCGAGCAGATAGGCTTTGCGTGGCAGGGATAGGCAGTAGTAATTTCCATCTCGCAGATTTTGGTTTCGGGTGGTTACTGCGACTTTCCCCGCTTCGTTCAAATTTTGCAGAGTGCATTTTTACCGTGCCAACTCAATTCGAATCCCGTCTGTATTCTATTTTTTTCGGGCGGGATCCATTTTCGATTGGAATAAAATTCTATATACACCATTTTTTTATATATACTTTCAAAAGAAAAACACCCTTTATACATAAATATGGTTTACAAATGGCATGATCTCATATTCATAAGGTTGTATCCATCAATTTGGATTTTCAAATATTTGAAACCACTTTATGTTGAAATCCAATGTATGCATTCCTCGCTAATTGTCTCCAATTAATGTGTGTTTCATGCGGGTTTCTTTTACTTCTCAAACATGTATAATGTGTTTCACACACGTAACATATAGTGTAATCCTGTTTACACATTAATTGCATATAAACCATGCATTGTTTCTAATTAAAGAATCTATGGATCACCAATATTGATAAACTATATAACATTACACGTGTCCCCAAATTCAAATGAATATGCATGTTTGATACACCAATTTGCATTATGATATTATCGATGTCGTGATCTCCAGTTTAAATATTTGAATCCGATTTTATCCATATATTCGTCTCATATAACTATCACTCATGCTTATATAGGACTATCTCTCTAGACCTATACGCGTTCATCGTCTCTCAGGTATCTCTGGTACTACCTGTATGTCGACAATGATATTTTATCTTCGTAACATACTGACCGTACTCTCTCCCTCGACCTCACTCTATCTCTCTCTAAGTATATCTCGCTCCCTACTATGTGTCTCTAACTATGATTCTCCATGTGGAATCTCTTTCTCTCACACAAACACAAAACTTTGTCTTCCGGGGTCTCATTTATCTCTACTATTCCCCCTGTGCCACTCTTTACACCCCCTCATACAGAGATGTCTTTCTCTCCTTAGGTATGAGAACCCTCGACTCTTCCTCTTAAATATCTCTTTCTCACACACAAACACAAACTCTGTCTCCTGTGGTCTCATATTTCTCCACTGTTCTCTTGCATGTCGCTTCACACACACTGTCTCTCCCTAGAGATATCTTATGCTCCCTCATATGTTTCTCTAGCTATCACTCTCGTTTCGAAATATCTTTCTCTCTCGCAGACACAAAACTCCGTCTCTCGGGATCTCATTTCTCTCCGATATTTGTTTGTATGTGAGTCACATGCACCCTTTCTTCATCTCTCTCACACCCACACCCATAACTCAGCCTTCTGATCCACTCGACTCCTATCTCTAACGCACACTAGCTATCATCTTTATCTTTCTATTTTTCTGTTTCTCTATCAACCTTCTTTAATTTTTATGTTGATCTCTTTTTCTTGCAATCGTTGTGCCTCACTCCCTCTGCCGCCATAGATGCATGCTCCAAATTTCACGCCACTATCTCTTAAAGACAAAAACACATGCTCAATTGCCGGGCCTTCTTCCCTGCATTCTCGCATGCATGTATATTTTCATACCGATCCGTCTCTCCCATGTCGTTGATCTTAGCTTATGACTTATGTCTTGTTTCTTTTATCTCGATCATGCGCGCGCACACACACACACATCCCACGTATACATGTATACCTCTCACACATGCACATTGAAGGTCTCTATATCTCCATACGTAGTTAATTACCCTCAACCCTAACGCCACATCGAATCGTTCTCTTCTTGTGTGCACATAACTTCCGCCTGGATGGGTAAAACACATACTCACACTTAACAATCTCCTTGTAGCTACCCCCCTCACTCTTCCCCTATACCCCGAAACCAATAAGACCATCCCTTCGTTTAATTCCCTCACCTACATGCACCATCGATATATAGTAGTCTTCCTTGGTGTCTCTCGAACAAGCATGTTCTCTCGATGTCGACTACTCTCACGCCGCACACACCTTCTCTTCCCTCTCTCACGGGCATTTTCTCTCTCAGACCCCATCGTTGGTGGCCTCTGGCATACACATCACCTCTCTATGATGAAGCCATGCACACTTAAATTACATCTGCCACCGAGGACCCCGCGACACACACACACACACACACACACACACACTGAGACTCCATCTCACACACACATGCTCTAGGCAGAGCATTTGTTCCTACCACCCTTCATACAACCTAACCCGTATGATAAAAAATCACCTTAATTTACTTGTATAACATGGACAAATTTCACTTTACTTTAGTAGTTAGCAAACTTATCATCTGTACCCTTATAAAAAACCGAGTTCGCGATGATGGTGTGCCCTGCCATCTTGTAATATAGACCGTCTGATCTATATCTGACGGATAGAAAGCAAACTCTGATAATTTTACAAAAGATAGCGGCACCTCTCTCCACATCCTTATCTCCCACACCTCATTGCTGAGCAATTAAAAAAGAAAGTCTCCGGAACAATCTAGCATGGTGGCGCTGCCACCGCCGCGCCAAGCCCATCCCCATGCCTCCGCCCATTCCGACCACCAGTCACCACCACGCTCCACTCCTCCTCACCTTATCTCTCATCTTTCGCTTTTTCGATGACATTCTCGAGATACCAGTTTTCCGATAAAATTCTTGAAATATCATTAGTATTTACACATGGGATTACTCCTGCATGGGTAAATCACAACATGTGTTTTGAAAAAAAAATGCATATTGATGTTCCGTGCAATGCACGAGCATCTTGCTTGTAATTATATAACGCAAATCACGAAAGGAAGTGACATTTTTTACACAACCACGTTAACATGGCCACGTAAATCACTAGCTAAAGTAAATACCATTATACTTATATCCCGATGCAAAAGGTTGAGTACATGTCCAAGAGTAGATTTGCACACACGCACTGTCTCTCGTAATCTCTCTCACACACACCAGCTTATGTGACGCCCACTTAAGGCATATGTATGTTACAATTTGTGCACCAGCTGGTACACGTGATGCTGCACATTTATTTAAGCCGGACGGCGAACCCAAACAGTAGCTGCATTCATTCCTCCCGCCGCTTCTTCTTCTGGTCGCCGCCGCCTGTAGCCATGGTTCGGCCGAAGGTAACAACATACGCTTACATTTCCGAGCGGGCCGTTTAATCTGGAAATTTTAGTGGTCATGCATGCATCTTTTGTGCTAGCACTCCTATATAAGGGTTGACGGTCGCTTCCGCGGACGCGTGCGCGGTGGAAGAGGAAGGAGAAGGGAAGCGGGCTGTGGAGTAACGTTTTTACCACAATTTCTTAGTAAACTGAAAGTGCAATAATTGAGTAGTTTTGCAAACTACCAGTACTACACATCAAACGGTTCAAAACCTATACTCCCTTGCCAGCGCGCGCTTCCCGCGTGAAACGGTCAGCATCGCCTTGGAGCGTCAGTGCCGCATTAATGCCCGGCCAGAGCGGAGGCGACCTCTCACCGGCACCGGCTTTGAAGTGGCGCGACGGCCGAGAGAGCCGCTTCGGTGCACCGATCGCCTCCGCGTCGAGTCTGGCGATAGGCCCTGTTTGGATCCATGGGTTAGAGTTAGTTTGAACTAGTTGGGGCTCAAATAGCCCTAATGTATCCAAGCATGAGGGTTTAAATTGGAGCAAGTTGCACCAAACCCACCAAAAAACTATCCCACCCAAGAGGTGCTAACTGGAGATAGTTCTCATTGGGACCACTGAAAAATCACTTCTCTCTCGCCATCAAGTGCATTTAATTGTCAATCTAACCTGTCACCCAAACACCTCTTTGGCTACGCTTAGTTCAGGGTTAGTCATGAGTTAGTCTAACCTCTAGCTAAGTTAGAGTATCCAAGCAGGAAGCGTTATAGGACATGCAAGTTGCTCAAAGCATACAATCAAATTCGTACGTGAAAGGATTTTTTTTCTTTTTGAAAACGGAACGTGAAAGGAATTTTTTTAGAATTCTCTTGGCATGTCGCTAACATGTGATGAGTTAACCGACCTCAATAGACAGCAAAAACACCAGCCCGCCGCACTTTGAGAGAGACGAGGAGGGAGAAGCGATACGGGCTGCTGGATTACTAGAGATAGGTGTTGCATGGAAGCCAAGAAATATGGTGATAGCGTGGGTTAGCCATGTACTAGTATGATGTAACTACACTGGGCTGCCGTGTTTCGTACTCTTCCAGTCCACTGTGGAGATGATTGGTTGATTTTGTTTCGCTGAATAATATAAAATATTATGAGTGCAAACGCTCCACCCCGAGGTTCCTTGCTCCTTCTCGGTCATCGGGAATCTATGTTCTTCCACTCTATTTTTTTACGTGAGCTTTGTTCATCCTTTTGCCAACATGCGACACATCTAGCATCAAGGTGCATGTATCATGCAAGGATCGTTCCATCTATATGAAGAACACGTGGGACTGGAACTACGAGACGGACATGTACCCAGGAGTGGACGTGCGAACTTGTGTAACGTAGCGCAGTAAGTGAAGTAGAAAGGCACAAATAGTATGAACATGCGTGTCATATAGGCATTTGTCTCTTACTACCACTAAATGTTGTACGTGCAATGCCCGGTGATGTTATGGAGCACGTGACTAAGTACTCTACTACTACTATATTAATTGGAGGCACATATTAGGTTTTATATTTGTTTACGTGTATGCCCCGAGACCTTCCAACTAGACATGTCTTTCTCTCCGGGTCACACTTTGTATCGTTCATACCACTAGTACAGTAGTACTACTACGTGTGGTCTCCGACCCAGAAGTGGAGACGCTCTACCACGCTGTTCATGTCCCACTCCTTTTCACCGACGCAGGCGACATCCGACGCGTGCCGTGTGTTTGGCACTCCCTCGTCAGAAGAGTTGAAACGCTTAGCATTCATCAGAAATAAAAAATAAATATAAATCACCCGTGATACTATACCACGCGGGTTCCTTGCTCCTCGATATCGAAAAGAATACTTCCATTCGCCGACATGTGGGACGCCGACCATCCTGGTCCACTTGCCATGCCCGCAAAACTCCAAGGGAGAGTCACCCCGGTCGTTGCGCCGCAGTAATTACTAATGAGCCGTCAAATCACAGGCCCAACCTTACCCACTGTGAAGTTGCTCGGACGAAGGAACCATCATGTCTTCGTTGAATTACGCTTCTTGAAGAAAACTACTGCATCAGCAGATCGCTAGCTATAGTACTTACTCCAGCAGAGGCCTCCTTTGGTTCATAGGATAGGAATTTTATAGGAATATGAAAATCATAGGAAGTGAGATGACATGCATCTCAATTCCTATAGAGAAAGAGATGCCATTTGATGCATAGGATAGGTATTTTTCCATTGAGTCTGGGCTAATTTACTGGTAATTTTCTCTAAAAACTACAGTAGTAACTAGTAGTACTGTTACATGCTCGTAATTAATTAAACAAACGTACGGGCAACATGTATACACACACTAACTACTAGTACTACTACTTCTCACATGTCTGGCCATATGCCGTCGTTCTCCTTCCGGCTTTGTCAATGACACCCCACCGTGCTTGGATCTCCGCCGACCTCTCCGCAGCAGCGCGTGCGTCCTCTTCTTTCTTGCGGCGGCGGGCCTCTCTTTTCTTGAGTGCTTTCTGACTTTTCCGCTCCCTCTGTGCGGCTTTGGCTGCCTCTTGCTCTACCGCCCATTCGGCCTTGGCAGCTTCAAATTCCGCCCACATAGGTGTGAGGTCGCGAGCGGCGATGAACTCGGCACGGCGGGATGCCACCGCTTGCCTACCATTCTGTAAATGTCGTGGGCGGCGAGGAACTCGGCGCGACGGGATGCCATTGCTTCCTTACCGGTTAGTGTGCGGCGCGGTGGCATGAACGGCGCTTGGTGACAGCTCTGGGGTGGAGTGGCCGGACAACCGTAAAGTGCATTGGTTTGTCAAGAGCTCAAGGACAGAAGACGAAGGAAATTTGGATTCCCCTTCAATCTTGGTCATTTATTACCGAGTAAAATGCATTGGCGGTCATTAAACTTGTCTTGATAGCTCACTTTGATCATTGTATACGAGATATGGTGATTATACGGTCACTGGCTCAACGTATAGCTCCGTATTTGTCTGGTTGACCAGTCAAACAGTTCGCATGTGCCTCATCAGCTCGTGTTCTTTATCTATCTATCTATGCGGGCCTACCTGTCAGTGGAGAAAGAAATAAAAACCAAAATTATGCGTATGTGACATTACTGTTTAGACGTTTGCTGGAGGCCTCCGCGAACACCGAGCATGTATTCACCTGGCTCAACACCAACGGTCATACTCGTGATCGGCGCCTTGCTCATGTATATCGTCCATCACAACGATAATCTATAAAACAGCCTAGCTAGAGAGGGTACTATGGTGCGGAGTATGTACTATCGTGAGCAACCGATCATAGTGCCACCGCACGTGAGGTGTCGCGCTCGATCGATTCGCCCATTATTGGTAAGTTATGTATGGTTGTGTGGTGTCTAATGGTGGTGCGTCGAATACTAGCCGGGCGACAAGAGCGGTTGCATGGACGCCTGGTTGTCAATACGCGTCGCATACGCTTCAAAGGCTCGCCATCCATGAGTTCACATTTACCACCACGCCAGCCGTCGACCGCCTGGCCTCATCAAACCCTTCCATCGCTAGCGCCGCTTCCCGCCAAACGATCACCGCCTCTCTTGAGCGTCAATGCTGCATTCACCGCCTTAATCTGCAGTGCAGTTGGTGTGTCGATGACATGCGGGCCTGATGCCGTTGGGCCCACATGTCGGTGAGACAACGCACTGCGGTTAAGTCACTGAAGCAGCGTCCGCATTCATGCCCGACGTGACCTCTCACTAGCGCCGGCATTGCAGCCGCGCGACGGCCAAGAGAGCGCCACCCATGCGGCATCCCGGTGCAAGCGACTGCTCCGCGTTAATGACACCACGGCTGCCGACGAACCTACTTCGGTGCCAGCCGTCCATCCGTCTGCCGCGGCTCATTGCCATTCGCCCGCTATATTAACTTGAGCCCCAGCTCCCAGCCATAGCCAAAGACCCACACTCATTCTCCTCCGGTCCCTTCCTTCTGTTGGCACCACTCCAACCATGGCCTCCGGGCACTCCAAAGCTCTCTTGGACGTACCGTCGTGGGAAGCGAGGCGAAGGACATTGGTGGCTCCGCTCGGCGCCGCTCCAAAGCTCTCTTGGGCGTACTATCGCAGGAGCGTAGCAGAAGGAGATCACCGGCTCCCTCCGCCGCCCTCCGCCGCCACGACCACGAAGCTTGGCCAGGCGTCTTGGGCGCAATGCCGCAGCGAGGAAGAGTAGTACCACGGTAGGTCGCCACCGCTCTGGTCCCAGGAAGGCCACCACTCCTCCACTCAGTCGACGCCAAGCTTGGTGGGATAAAAATCAGCGGCCGATTAGCCGCTTGACGGTGACGTGGAGGCGGAAATCTACATAACCTTGTGCTCCGGAGGAGGAGGTTATCGAGGCAGATAAGGAGGAGGCAAAGGCAATGGCTGTCTTTCTCGGGTTCATGGCCGGACATGGTGGTCGGGGCCCGGCGATCGTTTAGATTAGGTTTACAGTAGGTTTTAGTACGGTTCGTGCGAAATATGTAATGAATTTCGTCCAGTTTATAGGAAAAGTTCTAGAAATGTAATGAATTTCATCTGTTCAATTTGAAATTTGCTTTGTTTGCACGAATTTTGTCCGGTTAGTTCATATAGTTGTCGAAAGGTATGCAGGCAGCATTGGATGGCATCCACCAGTGTCCTCGGGTAGATGCCGGTGTAAATTTGAGGGCCAGCGCTGGAGATGCCCTAACCATCATGCTATAATCGCTAACAGTGCTCCATTACTTCGCAAGGAACAATTATCCCTCGATCAAAATCAGATCCGCGTGTTTCGCACTCCTCCCACGTAAGAGTGTAGACTCTTGCTTACATAAAAATGGAGCAAGTGGACGGCACTGTAGCACGTCATATCACTCAAACTAGCCCGCCTAACGCGTGGGAAAGCACCACCCTCGTCATTTTGTTCTGGATTTCTATCAATCGATCGCACGAAAATGTTACGCTTTGCAAGTTCAAAAGGAAAAGGCGGCACACTTACAACTCGTATGCGTCGCGTTCACGTCGCACCCCCGACAGTCCGGCTCGCACGCCGCTCACCAGAGGGGACACACGTTGTCTTGCATTTTCACTGACATGTGGGACTGCAATTGAATAAACTGTTGATAGCCGAAATCTAAGCGCTCGGCGGGCGGCGGCTGAGAGGAGAGAAACGGGGGAGGGAGAAGAGATCGCCCGCCCGCCGTGCACGGACTCCAAGAAATATGTGGTGATAATGTGAGGTGGGCCTTGCGGGAGGCCGCGCCGCTTCCAAGCCTGCTTCTTACATACTGGCCTACTGTAACCCTCCCCACCCCACCACCTCCTTGGCAGCTCCCCCTTAGAGGCCAGCTGCCTGCATTCATAGAAAGTAGTACCAGTAAAATTCTGGGCTATAAAGGGCATGTACAATGGTTGATAAGATAGTCTTACCATAAGTCTTACATGTAATTTAGAGATGAAAAAAAACATGTGTACAATGGATCATCTCTTAGCCTTATCTTCAGTAACTAGTTATTCCTAAAAACATGGTGAAACATATTGTGCTAAGAGATCATCTCTTGTCTTCTCGACAAGCCCGCTGATGTGGAGGAGAGAGAGGCATTGATAAAGTCAAGGAGTGGGATCTGCAGGAGCCTGCCTCTACACGTGCTCCTAGGTATAAAAAACTAATTCTAAAAAAGAGGCATAAAACAATTGTGTCTAAAAAAGAAAGGTAAAAAACATTTGAGAGGAAATAGATAGAGAGAAAGTGAGAAAAAGTTGTAACCTTATAGTCAACACTAGGGTAGTATTACATGAGGAAGGAGCGAGTGGTGCACATGCCAAGTTCACTGGGCTGCCGTGTTTCACACTCCTCCGTCAGAATAAAGGGAGACAATAGGTTTCATAAAAATAAACAATGAATACTCGTTGCTGCGTCCACTATATCGGAAAGAATACTTTCATTCGCCAACATGTGGGACGTCGACCATCCCGGGTCCACCTGCCATGCACAAAATTATCCTGGTCCACCCGGTCAGAGCGCAGGCTCAACCTTTCCCATCGTAAGTTAGTCGGATGAAGGAACCATCATGACTTTGTTGAATTCCGCTTCTTCAAGAAATCTTACTCTACCCGCAAAGATCGCTACCACACGCCAAGACCGGACGACACATGCATCACGTCATATCACTAAAACCCACTTACGCCAAACTAGCCCGCCTAGGATTTGTACTCCCCTCCGTTTCAAAGTTAGTAGTACAAAGTTGACTCATCTATTTTGAAACGGAGGGGCGTCTCTATCGCTATGATTTTGTGTTGTACGTCTCTGTACTTTTGCTATGATTTTCCTAACCTATGAACCAAATGAGGCCTGAGTATATCCGTGTCGACTATTGTCTGATCGATTGCTAAGCCTACAATTTTAGGAGCTTGGGCTATTGGCCGGTCGACGACGGATCAGTATAAGCGTACCACGAGCTCATCAGCCCCAACATTTCTCTTCGGTGAGTGTTTTGCAAGTACTATAGCTCGCACGGTAGCTAGCCTACTAACACCAAGAATCATCAAATAAGCCCCGAGATATGATAAACAGTTCAAACTTACATCTAAGCATGCCATATATTACATCAAAAGCTGGTGAGGATACATCTGTTTCCATAACTCGGAGAGGGTTCGCATGATTCACTATCAAACAAAAGTAGCAAGTACCACCCACACAAGACAGTGCACTAGCCCTAAGATGGTTTGATAACACGCATCGTTCTGGTAATTAAACACAGGGCAATGCAAACTACCCTGAAGGATTAGCGCGACCAACTATTTCTTGTGATCGATCTCTGCAATGACCACAAAGACGCATAGCCGCATGGGAATCGATCTGCAGAAGCGATGTCCACAGGACTGACTGCGACATCGGAATCGATCTCTGGGGCGATGTCCACAGGATGGACAATGGCATCAGAATCGATCTACGGGGCGATGCCAACAGGACGGTCCGCCGCATTGAAAACGATCTCTGGGGCGTTGTCCATGTGACGGCCGCGACATCGGAATCATCAAGGACATCCACCGGCACCTGCACAACCCTAACATATTAGCAAGCACATTGCAAATAATCAAAAACCACAACTTTTGGTAATAAGCCATATTTTTTACCTTGTGCAGCTCACCGGGGGATCCCATCCCTCCGGGGGCCATCTCCTCGTCCTCGATGGGGGCCATCACCTTGCCAGGGGAATACTGCTTCTCAACGGTGACTATCTCCTCAAAATCGGCCTTGAGCCTTGCAAAGGTGGCAATCAGAGTTTCTGGGGTAGGCACGGTGGGGCCCTTGCTGTTCTTCCAACTTTCTTTGAGGAGTTCGTCCGCCAACGTCGTCAACTCTTTGGCCAGTGCTTGTTTCTTGGAGTTCTTCATCTCCATGGGTTGGCCCGCCAACATGGTCAACTCGTTGGTCGGTGCTCGCTTCCCGGAGATCACTTGTCTCCGATTGGGTTGTCTACCGCAACTCTTTGCCTAGTGCTCCGTGATCCATCAATGAACTGACAAACAAAAAGCAATCGAAAGGAAACCACGATCGCAATGAAAACGGGAAAAGAATAGGCTGTGAGAATCGGTCGGTGCTTCGCAAAAAGAAGATTCTTGGAATGAAAATATAGCAGCATGACTGATTCGCCCACCTTTCCTTTGTCGGCATGTAAGAAAAATGGCGTAGTGAGTAGCACGGAGTGAGGTTTTCTTCAAGAAAGGGGAGAAAGGGCTTCAACGAGCTGCCCAGTTGAAATGATGGTTGCTTCGGCCCATTAACTCGAGGCCACTTTACCACTCACTGGTAAAGGTGTGGGTTTTGTGATATGACGGGTCATGACGGCCACACCGGGTGACCGGTGAGTTTCGATCGTAGCACCTCGCTGTGATTTGGTGGATGGCACACAGGCCCGGATGCTTTGATGTCCCGCATGTAGATAGAGCGGCTAGTCATATAGGAGTGGTCAATATTGTGCACCGCGACCAAGGCGGAGAGGAAAACGAGAGAATTACGTAATTAATGCATGAGTTTAATTAGGGTAGTTTTGTAATGTACGAGATACATTCCTCCAATCGCAAAATGCCTTGGTTGATGAGATTTGAGCCCTATAAACCGGAAGGGAGATTTGAGATTTGAGATACTGCATGCGGTGTAGTCTAGTCACTTGTTGGAATCTCTATAAAGACTTATACCGCATCATTCTTTGCTTCTTCTTACTACTACATACTACTTCGCTGACATGTGGGACAGCCAGCAGCATCCGGGCCGACGTAATACGTGCCATGCACCAGATTAGAGTGCGGAACGGAAGGGGGGCATCACCCGGTCGTGCCGCTTTGCCCTGTTTGGATACTCTAACTCGCTTAAAGGTTAGAGTTAGATTCTAATCCTGAACTAACCTCAAGTAACTCTAGCGAAAGAGGTGTTTGGATGATGTGGTTAGATGGAGCGGATACGGCGAGGTGCCTTCATGGGCGGTGATGCGAGGAGGAGGGAGAGGACGAGAAGCTTCGAGGAAGTTGGTAGGGATCTGTTGCGGGGAGAGCGAGTGAAAAATGTGTTTTTTAGTGTCCCGAGAAGAACTAACCCAAATAAGCACCTCTTGGGTGGGTTAGATTTTTTTGGGTTAGTTGAGTTCAAACTAACCCAAACTAACTCTAACACGTGGATCCAAACAGTAACCCAAACTAACCCTCCTGTTTGGATATTTTTGGGTTAGTTGAGTTCAAACTAACCCAACTAACTCTAACACATGGATCCAAACAGTAACATGCCGTCAAATCGCACAACCCGACCTTTCCAGCAGTATGTAAGTTGAATCCGCTACTCGCTCACCCTCCTCGCCTCTCTGTCACAAACTGCCTCACGCTGAAATCGCCACAGCGTCTTTTGGGAAAAGCCCTCGCCTCAACTTTTAACTACGAAAATAGTTTGAGCTTGTTCGTTTCTATATAAATACTAGTATCAGATGTTTATTCACCCGTGGGGTTGTTCAATGAATGGAGGTCCGGGGAGCACAAGTGAACAATACTACTACTACTACTAGTAAGTAGGAGTCGTACAGGTAGTCACCTTAAATAGAGAGTTTCTTTTCTTTAATGCCACGTACACAAATTGAAACGCTTGTTGTGGACAGAAAAAGATAATCACTCCACTATATATGTACGCAGGGGCCTGAGCGCTTGCTTTACTAGGGTTGCTCTCTTCATTCCCTCATCCTCTCCAGATGTAAACAACACAGCGATAGCGACACTTTCTCTCTTCTCATCGCTGGTCACAGATCCAGCCGGATCCCTTCGACTGGTGTGTGTAGAGGACTAGGTGCATCGTTCATGCGGTCATCACTGGCGAGGGAGGAAACCCATAGCTGCTGGACGGGCCCGATCCTCTGCCCGTGCCGTTCTCTCCGACACAGCGCCGACTCGGGAGGTCCTCCGACCCTTCTTCCTCCCTGCCGTATTGTCCGCAGATTCGACCGCACGCCGACATTCCGCCGACCCTCGTGTATAAGTTCTTCAAAGCGGCCTTGTTTCATCGCCTCAGCCTCCCACATGTCTGCATGTGCATCTTTTCTAATCCCATCAGCTCTTCCAAAGCCACCTAAATTTTTAGTATTATTAGAGGTAAAGCTACTTCATGCATTCGAATCTAGGGCTTTGTTCAAACAACAAAGAAAGGGGAAAAGTTGTAGCGTGAATCTAGGACTTGATTCAAAGAGGAAATAATATGGTGAAAGTAGTAGAGACCGGATACCCAACCGGTCTCTTGGTTGAAAAGGGAAATAATGGAAAAACGCAGTACAAACTCTGCCCTCACATAGTAAAAGGTCTCCAGGATTAGATTTGCTGCCCTCACATAGCATGAACAAACTCTGCATCACCACTTTATGCCTCCTTGTAGGTACATTGTGTTGATGCATCCACTGTCGCATGTCCTTATACCAACCTTTTGTTGTTGTTAATGTAAGGGCTTATGTAAAATGAAGTGATCACACTGTTACCTTAGGGACATGTCTAACCGGTGTTATTGTTAATCTAATGCCTCCAAGGATAAGATGCAATTAAACTATGTTACAAATGGCACTCGATGTTTTCCCAGAGATGATAAGTAAGTTGCTCCTTTACTGTTTGGAGTGTCCTGGTGTCCCCACGGTCCCATGCCCTTAAACCAACTCTTTAGCTGCTGTTGATTTATCAGATCTGGTAAACAAGCGGTGGCACCATTAAAGTAATCCCATATTTGAGGAATCTCATTGTTGATCGTAATGCTTCGGTAACATGAAGCATTCTTGGACGCTTTTAAAATTTCTCATCGTCTTATGCGTGATTGCCATGAACATAATTACGATGCTTCTTTTCATTTCAGATATGTTTCAGATCTTATTGACCAAAGAATCGCTTACTTTCTATCTTTTGTGCAGGATATCCATTTCACCTTGTTGCTATTGTGACCTTTTGGTGAACTCGCACAAAACACTTTTTGGAATGAGTGTCTTGTGCGGTTCAACTAAAATGTCACGTGGGCAACATCTCTCAATTTTGGTGGAACCGCACAAAATGGTGATTGGAGTTTCCAAAATCTCCGTCAAGTTCTTACTGTGGTAATCTCGTGCAACATTTTATTAGCCTTTGCAAGATGAGTCGTCACTGTCACCATAATGGCACTTTATTTTAGTGGAACTGCACAAAAGGATAAGAAAATTATAGTTGCACCTTACATGAGCCGGACAGCCAACCTTAATGTTCCTCAATTTTAGTGCAACTACTAGAGAAGAACCTGCCAGCTCACGAGAGCAAGTACTTGCTAGCTGAATGATGCAATCTTTGCTTCATTTCAGGTGAACCACAGAAAAAGGCGCATGAATTGAATCATGGAACTCCAAGCAGGCCTCATCCTAGTGGAGCTGCAGGTTGAGTAAAGGAGGCCACTATTAAAGTGAAATCATGATCTCCTTGTTTGTGCTGTGCAAACATCATTACTCAACTATAGATGTTGTGACGGTCAAGAGCATTGGCCAAGTTCTTCGATTGTATGACATGGCTAGCCAAGATGGAGTTAATCCCGATATTCACTTTATCAAAAGGCTCTAATGGGTTGGTTCTGAATCTTGCAAGCTGGGAATCAATGAGATGTGTAGGCATCTTTGTTGTACTTATTATTTGAATCTTATTGTTGGTTCCGAATCTTGCAAGTCAGAATCAATGAGATGTGTAGGCATCTTTGTTGTACTTATTATTTGGATCTTATTTGTTGGTTCTAAATCTTGCAAGTCGGGAATCAATGAGATGTGTAGGCATCTTTGTTGTACTTATTATTTGGATCTTATTTGTTGGTTCTCAATCTTGCAAGCTGGGAAACACGGCATGATGATGCGTAGGACAAAAACCATAACAAACAGTTCAAACTTGGTAGTATTATCTTTGTGAAAGTGCGACAAATGTGCTGATCGTGCGGCCCCGGGAATAATAATTCTAATTGTTGTGCATGTTGATCCCGTGGCAATCGATAGAACGAGCCAATGCATTGCTTGTTTTAAGTATAAATTTCTATTAAAGCTTATTAAATTTAAGTAAAGTAACCACTAACTCCTGTTATTACAAGTACCAATACAGAACCGCCGTGAACCGGCGTGTGGTGGAGTAGGTTTCTTAATGGAGGCGTTTGAATGCGCCGAGGGTGCATCTTCTGCCGGGCGTGCAGCGGATGAGGGAGGGGTAGTAACTGTTGTCGGCTGTACACCCTCATTTTACTGTTGAATCCAGTTCCCCAAGAGCTGAAAAACGAACTTCTTCCGCCGCCTACAAACTCGTTCACTTGAAGAGACTCCAATGGCGATCCGAGGGGTGAGCCTGCTGGATATTGACTTCAGCAAGGAGTTCCCCTTTGAGTTCGCCGTTCAGTCCTATGTCCGCACCAAGTTGAATGTGATGTACACCAACGATCCGCATTTCGGTGAAGATACGCCTCGCCGAGTTCAAGCAGTACCTACAGGACGAGAAAGCACAAGGTTGCAGGACTAGACCTTGTGCCCATCCATTCGTCTCCCCAGCGAGGGACCCGGTGGATCATCGCCCGGTATGTGTGCGGGACGAGGTTCCCATCTACCACTTCAGAGGGCCATCAAAGGTTCTGGAGCATTTGCCCGTTTCATCGGCAGCGCCGACTGCACCTTCGCTATGGTGGAGAGAAGGAAGAACACGATGATTTAGCCATCTGGTGCAACAAGCTTGTCGACATACAGAAGCAATACAAGATCATCAGCAAAGGGCAGGAGAAGGACTCCATGGTTGACCTCGCCGAGACCATCACGGACCCCTGATACGCCAACATGAAAGAAGATAACGATACCAAGGACCTGAACACATGGGAGGTACCTCTGAATCTAGCCTACATAACCTACGCGGCCAAGGACGCATATGCATGCTAACGACATGTACAGCGTATCTTGGACATGAGGGCGTGTCTGCTTCTTGTAACCGACGAGTACACGGACAACCGCAGCGTCATGATCAAGCGTGCCAGGAAGGTTTAGATGTTTTACTTTATCTGTTTATAAGCACCTTTATCGTATGAGTGTTTCATGCATTAGCCTATGTGTCGTAATTATCTGTTTTGTCCGAAATATTTCTTTTAAGAACCCATTAACCTGTTTGCTTTTTTAGTGGCTATTTGCTTATGTATGTAACTAGTTCACTTGTCCGTTAAAAAAACTAGTTCACTCGGCTGCCGTGCTTTGAATCTCCTTCCTCCCAACATATTCCCCTCCTCAGGTGGACCCAGCAGGTCTCGTACACAGACATATGGGACCAACCACCTATCCATTTGTATTTCTTTATTTTGTTCAATCTTTCGTCCTCTTCCTATAGAGCGGCTGGCCATCATAGCCTATGGCGTTGGCCAGGTCATCCCTCTACTACCACACATTGTCCTGCGGCGGCAGCTCCACCGGCCCACCCTGCACCCGAACAAGTCAAACCTCAGTACTCCCTCCTCCGCTGCGTCTTCCCCGCTTCCGGTTAGATTCGGTCCGATGTCTCGATGTCGTCCTCCGCCTTGGTGCTCTAGCCGCGGCACCGCCGTCTGTCGTTCCCAACATGGTCAGCAAAACAAGAGGAATCGGGAGACAACTGTTCGTCGAGAGGCTGACAGTCCCGGGCCCAACAGGTCTATGGCCTAGGTTTTGTTGTTTAACAAGGGCATCCCACGACATGTTTCAACATTTTTTGGATCCAGCAGGTATCAAGCGGCCTCTGGGCCTCCCAACCTAGCTCGTCTATAACATCAGCAGCCCAAGTTATGTTTGTTTTTTCAAGACGACGCATAGCTCAGTTCTATTTTTCGTTTTCATTAATCCCATATCTGAATTTTCTCCCACTTTCTTTTTCGATGTAAACTGAGTTTTCTCCCAGTACTTTTCCCTAGAACCAACTCAACTGTCCCACGTCTAGCCTAAAAAATAATAATACCCCATGTACTATTAACTCATCATATTTAAATGATATTTTATTTACGTAAGTTGAAAGTTCTTACAAAATAATAATAATAATTGTTTATATATAACTTGGCAAGTTAACTCCTAGTGATTGCGTACATAAGCTTGCAAAGATTTTACTGACCAATGTAGTAATAGACGTGCAATCATGTGTTTATGTTTTTATAACATTTCTCCGTCTAGCCCAACATGATATTTTCACCCAGCCCAGCAAGTCCGCGGATTTCAAGAAAAATGCAAATGGGCTTTAAGTTCTACGATATATATAAATGGACTGCATAGATGCTACATCATTGTTTCACCCAGCCCACCAAATGGACTAAAAAAATGGACTGGCTGACATGTGGGCTAGTAGATCAAAGCCTAAGAAGGCGTTGGATTTACATCCAACGGCCGGCATTCTTCTTCAATCTCTCGTCTTCTTCCCCAGCGCTGCCGGGACCACCTGCTCTAGCTCAAGGCGTCCAGTGATGTTGTTTTCGCTCCTCGGCAAAGCATACGCCACCCGGCCGACCAGCATCCTCCACTCCGCACCTCCTGTTAATCTCTGCCGAGTGTTGGCCCACCCCGCACCCGAACCAGGCAAGTTTCCCACTCCTCCCCGTCTGCGACTCCACCGCCGTTTCTTCCCCATCTCCGGGTCATTCCAGGTCAGGGGCCTCCCCTGCCGTCCACCATCACCGGTGCGCTCGACGCGACATGGTCAGCACATGAGAGTCATCGGAAGAGGACTGTATGTGGAGAGCCTGACGGCTGGGACCCACGAGGTCCATGGTCGCACGCAAGGAAAGTTCCTCCTTATTACGCACTGTACGTGGACTGTACGTGGGAAGGGCTTCTGTATTTCGTGAAAAAAATGTTCCCCCCGCTGACAGGTCGGACCCACCAGCTATATCTTCGCACGCAAGGAAGTGCCTCCTTATTACGCACAAAAAATGAATACCCCCCTGCTAGCTGGGACCCACCATAGTGGGTGGCTGACTTAGGGCCTACTAAGTTGACGGGGACGGAGGGCTTTGTCAACTTAGTCAATATGAATGATTCTAGCTCCAGTGACGGTAAGATGTCCATCCAACGGCCATAGTGCTTCTTCAACCTCTGGTCTTCTTGCTCCAACCACCCAAAGCAGCGCCGGTCGTGTCGCGTGCTCCTGCCACCCGTGGCCGGCTGTGATGCCGCGGAGGCTGCACCGCCCCCTACTACTCCCACCGCTGGCCAGGGCATCCCTCTACTCACCCACAACCCATGTTATTCTGCGGCGATGGCAGCCTCACGTCGCAGCCCAAACCAAGGAACCTCGTGATTCTCTCCACGCAGCATCCACTGTCGCTGTTTTCCCGGCTCCACGCCATCCCCTTCCTAGGTCTCGCCCGTCATCCACCGCCTTGGTGCTCTCGGCGCAGTGTGGTCAATGTGGTCAACAATCGACTTCCATCTAAGAGTATCAGACGTGGAGAGGCTGACAGCTGGATCCACGGCCACAGCCCAGTTTTTTCGTGATTTGCCAAGTAAGTCGCTTTGTCAGGCCTGTTGGGCTGCAAATCTTTCAAGACGAGGAGAGCTTCATTCGGATGGCCAAGAAAATGGCCTATCAATAATGAGAAATGGGCTGTACATTTTTAAAACACATCAAACCGGCAATTAGTTTCAAATTTCTTTTTTTCATTTCGAGATTTTAAATTGCATTGATTTTTATGTGTGGACAATTTGTTGGATTTTATATTGATATACATTTATTTTTAAAATCAGTTTGAATGTGAGTGAAATTTTGGATTAAAAAACAGTTCGGACCGCACCAAATATGCAAAATTTCATATAATTTTTTAACCGTGGCCACAATATGGGCTGTAATGCTAACAAAAGAATATGGGCTCCAAAAAAACCTTAATAATTAGCAAATGGGCTGTAAATTATTAGAAATAATGGCGTATGGGATGTATGCTTTTTTCCACAGATTTGAGGCTTTCCTAAAAAAGGTTGATGCACAGCAAGGATCGTTGGATTTCCATCCAACGGCCATCGTGCTTCTTCAATCTCTCGCTTCTTCCTGCATCAGCCGCCAAACAAGTGCTCATGGACTGCTCGCTTCCTCTCCTCTCACAAGGCCGGTCAGGCCGCTGCTGTGCCTCACCGCCCCCACAGATCTCCCATCGCCGCCTAGCCATCCCTCTACTCACCCACACCGCCGTTATTCTCCGGCGATGGCAGCAGACTGTAAACCCCTCGTAAATTCGTACTCCCCTCGGCGTGGGAAACAATCGCCGAAGTCTTCCACCTGCCGTCGTTCCCTTCCTAGGCCTCGCCAGTCCACCGCCATACTGGTGCTCTCGGCGCGGCCTGGTCAACATGGTCAACGACCGACATGCATCTGAAGTGGACTGTACATGGAGAGGCTGACAACTAGGTCCACGGCCACACGCAAGGAAATGCCTCCTTATTACGCGTGAAATAATGATTCCTCCACCTGACATCTGAGACCCACCGAAAGGGCCTCTGTATTTCACAAAAAAAATGTTACACTACCGACATGACTTTGGACCCACCAGCTGTATCTTCGCACGCAAGCAAGTTCCTCCTTATTACGCACAAAAAAATGAATACCCCTGCTAGGCGGGACCCAATATAGTGGCAGGCTGACTTAGGGCCTACTAAGTTGACGGGACGGAGGGCTTTGTCAACTTAGTCAATATGCACGATTCTAGCTCCAAAGGACTGCATTTACGATGTCCATCCAACGGCCGTAGTGCTTCTTCAACCTCTGGTCTTCTTGCTCCGGCCGCCCAAACCAGCGGCCGGTCGTGCCTCATGCTCCTGCCTCCCGTGGCCGGCTAAGTGATGCGGCGGAGGCCTCACCGTCCCCTACTACTCCGGATCACGCTGGCGGACCATCCCTCTACTCACCCACAGCCCTCGTTATTCTCGCGGCGACGGCCCCAATAATCAGAAGCGTAACCGGTGAACCCTCATACTCCTCTACGCGTGGGCATCCACCGTCGCGTCTTCCCCAGCCCCGTGTCGTCCCCTTCCTAGGCCTCGCCGTCGTCCACCGCCCTGGTGCTCTCGGCGCGGCGTGGTCAATGTGGTCAAGGAACGGCTTTCATCGGACGTGGACTGTACGTGGAGAGGCGGCAATTTGGGTCCACGGCCGCGACAAGGAAGTGCCTCCTTATTACGTGCAAAATAATTATAACTCCACTTGACAGCGGGGACCCACCGGACGGGCCACTGTATTTCGCGAAAAAAACGCTTCCCCCTGACTGCTGGGACCCACCAGCTACATCTTCGCACCCAAGGAAGTGCGTCCGGGCAAAAAAAAAACGATTCGCCTCGATCACTGCTGGGACCCACCAGCTACATCTTCGCATGCAAGGAAGTGCGACGCTTGGGACCCACCTGGTCGAAGCGTACGTAGTGTTGTCATTCTGGTCGTGAATGTGTACGTACATACTGGTCGATGAAGAGACGCGCATGTGTCGTAGTAGAGGCGCGCACGTAGCATGTACACATACGTACAACGGGCAGGGTGCAAGAAATTAAATCTGACCACGTACGCACACCTGGCGGGTCTTGAACGCCTACTCGCTGCACGTGCGGCTGTGGCTCGTGTACATGGCTGGGTCGGAACGAAGAAACTGTGTCGTTGTCGTGTTCATGGGGAGGCAACGGAATGCGTCGTGTTCATTGGGAGGCAACAGAACGCGTGGGAGCCAACCGGCTTGGACGGAACAGCCGATGGAAACGAGGCCTGGCGTACCGCAGAACGGAGGAAACGGCCTTGTGTTTGACCGGCCATGTTCGAAACGGGATCCTGTTCATCGGGAGGGGTCTGGCGTACCGCAAAACGGAGGAAACGGACCTCCTATGGTCGAAACGAGGGTCACATTTATCGGGAGGTGTGGCGTACCAAAAGCGGAGGAAACAGACTTGTGTTAGAGCGCTTCACGGCCAAGCAGGGGGTCCTGTTTCATCGGAGGGTGTGGCGTATCGCAAAATGGGACTCCACGGATAATCGCTCATCTCCACCGTCGATCCCTCCAGCCTCCATGGGCTACCGCTCATCCACCGTCGACCTCCTCCAGCCTCCACCCAGACTGCTCATCCACGGGCTCCTGTTCATCCAGCCTCCACCGCCGCTACTCCACCGGCCATCGCTCAACCAGCCCTCTCCACGGGCTCCTGTTCAACCACCCTCCACGGGCTACGGTTCATCCAGCCCTCCACCGCTCATCTGTTCATCCCGCCTCCACGGAAGGTCCTGTTCATCCTGCCCTCCATGGGGTCCTGTTCACCAAGCCCCAACCGCTCGACCGATCAGTGGTCCTGCTCATCTAGAGGCAACACCACGGGTCCTGTTCATCCACCCCCACCGAACTGCTCATCGAAACCCCCAAAGAATGCTCACTGCTCATCCAGAGGCGTGGATCGATTGGGTTCAGTTAGCAGCAATAGCGAAGAATCGCCGATCGGGTTTAGTTAACACCATCGATCGATCGCCGGGTTCAAGAACGCGTAGCCTTTGTAGTGCAATCGCCGGGTTCGGGCGAGCCCAACGCCTCGCCGGGTTCGCTAGAGCCCAACGCCGCATCCACGCTGCAGCGTGTCACGAGAGCAACGTAATCGCTTCGGCCCCGACCACTCCACCCTAACCGGAACACCCTCGATATTTTCCTCGCCTCGCTTCTACCACGGTTTTTTCCGTCATGGACGCACCCAAAGAATGTCATGCAGCTGCGTCTCCGCCCGCCTGTGATGAAAACCCTTTTTCTCACAAGTGATGTTTTGTCATAGAAGTAGGACCCCACCACATCTATGATGATACCGTGTTTTGTCACAATTATTGTCATAGAAGTGTCATAAGTATGACAGAAATTTTTTTCGTTCGGCCCAAAATGTCACGGATGTGTCTTTTTTTTGTAGTGATAGACTCTCCGATGATGTGTGAGTAGTTTACCTCAGACCTTCGGGTCCATAGTTATTAGCTAGATGGCTTCTTCTCTCTCTTTGGATCTCAATACAAAGTTCTCCTTGATTCTCTTGGAGAACTATTTGATGTAATCTTCTTTTATGTGTGTTTGTCGAGATCCGATGAATTGTGGGTTTATGATCAAGATTATCTATGAACAATATTTGAATCTTCTCTGAATTCTTTTATGTATGATTGGTTATCTTTGCAAGTCTCTTCGAATTATCAATTTGGTTTGGCCTACTAGATTGATCTTTCTTGCAATGGGAGAAGTGCTTAGCTTTGGGTTCAATCTTGCGGTGCTCGATCCCAGTGACAGAAAGGGAAACGACACGTATTGTATTGTTGCCATCGAGGATAAAAAGATGGGGTTTATATCATATTGCTTGAGTTTATCCCTCTACATCATGTCATCTTGCTTAAAGTGTTACTCCGTTCTTATGAACTTAATACTCTAGATGCATGCTGGATAGCGGTCGATGTGTGGAGTAATAGTAGTAGATGCAGGCAGGAGTCGGTCTACTTGTCACGGGCGTGATGCTGATGACCCACAAGTATAGGGGATCTATCATAGTCCTTTTGATAAGTAAGCGTGTCGAACCCAACGAGGAGCAGAAGGAAATGATAAGTGGTTTTCAGCAAGGTATTCTCTGCAAGTACTGAAATAAGTGGTAACAGATAGTTTTGTGATAAGGTAAATTGTAACGAGCAACAAGTAACAAAAGTAAATAAGGTGCAGCAAGGTGGCCCAATCCTTTTTGTAGTAAAGGACAAGCCGGAACAAACTCTTGTAATAGGAAAAGCGCTCCCGAGGACACATGGGAATATCGTCAAGCTAGTTTTCATCACGTTTATATGATTCGCGTTCGGTACCTTGATAATTTGATATGTGGGTGGACCGGTGCTTGGGTGCTGTTCTTACTTGAACAAGCATCCCACTTATGATTAACCTCTACTGCAAGCATCCGCAACTACAACAAAAGTATTAAGGTAAACCTAACCATAGCATGAAACATGTAGATCCAAATCAGCCCCTTACGAAGCAACGCATAAACTAGGGTTTAAGCTCCTGTCACTCTAGCAACCCATCATCTACTTATTACTTCCCAATGCCTTCCTCTAGGCCCAAATAATGGTGAAGTGTTATGTAGTCGACGTTCACATAACACCACTAGAGGCTAGACAACATACATCTCATCAAAATATCGAATCTAATACCAAATTCACATGACTACTAATAGCAAGACTTCTCCCTTGTCCTCGTGAACAAACGTAACTCACTCACAAAGCATATTCATGTTCATAATCGTAGGGGTAATAATATGCATAAATGATCTGAACATATGATCTTCCACCAAATAAACCAACCGCATCAACTACAAGGAGTAATCAACACTACTAGCAACCTACTAGCACCAATCCCGGACTTGGAGACAAGAATTGAATACAGGAGATGAACTAGGGTTTGGAGATGAGATGGTGTTGATGAAGATGTTGATGGAGATTGCCCTCTCCAGATGAGAGGAGCGTTGGTGATGATGATGACGATGATTTCCCTCCCGAGGGAAGTCTCCCTGGCAGAACAGCCTGCCGAGCCCTAGATTGGTTCCGCCAAGGTTCCGCCTCGTGGTGGCGTAGTCTCGGCCCCAAAGGTTGCTTCTGATTTTTCTTGACGAAAGACTTCATATAGGAGAAGATGGGCGGAGAGTCACCAGGGCCCACGAGGTGGGGCGCGCCCCACCCTCGTGAGCAGGTGTGTGTGGGCCCCGGCCTTCATCTTTGGTGACGATTTTTCTTTATTTATTTTAAGATATTCCGTGGAGTTTCGTGACTTTTGGAGTTGCGCAATAGGTCTCCAATATTTGCTCCTTTTCCAAATTTCTGCATTCCAAATTCCAAGATCCTCCCTCTTCATGTAAACCTTGTAAAATAAGAGAGAGTAGCCATAAGTATTGTGACATAACGTGAAGTAACAGCCCATAATGCGATAAATATCGATATAAAAGCATGATGCAAAATGGACGATCAACTCCCCCAAGCTTAGACCTCGCTTGTCCTCAAGCCAAAAGCCGATAACAATAAATATGTCCTCATGTTTAGAGGTAGAGGCGTCGATAAAAATAAAATACGGACATGAAGGCATCATGATTATTCTCATAACAGCAACATATATAGATTTTGTCATATGATTACTTATGTTCAAGTGATGATCTTTTCATAATGAAGAAGTATGAATCAGAAACCTTATTGAGCACCAACAAACTATAACCTCAGTAATTGAAGCAATTGCAATTTATCATAACATCGGAAAGAGTCTATGTCAGAGCTTAAAAGCAAGTCCACATACTCAACTATCATTTAGTCCTTCATAATTGCTAACACTCACGCAATACTTGTGGTTACGGAGTTTTAATCGGACACGAGAAAGATAGGGCTTATAGTTTTGCCCCACAACCTTTTACCTCAAGGGTAATGTCAACAATAATAACTCATGCTCCCTACATCCAATTAGAAATATAAATCATGTTCTTTCCAACATGCTGGGCTTGCCAAAGGATAAAATGAAAAAGGAAAGGTGAAGATCACCATGACACTTGCATGAGGTAGAAGATAATAGTAAAAGATGAGGTTGCCATGCGCTTTTATGGTTGGATGCACAAAATCTCAATGCGAAAGAACGTCACTTTATATTGCCCCTTGTGATATGAACCTTTATTGTGCAGTCCGTCGCTTTTATTACTTTCACATCACAAGATAGTATAAAGCTTATTTCGCCCACACCAATCAATCATACATATTTAGAGCAATTTTTATTGCTTTGCACCGATGAAAACTTACTTGAAGGATCTTACTCAATCCATAGGTAGATATGGTGGACTCTCATGGCAAAACTGGTTTAAGGGTATTTGGAAGCACAAGTAGTATCTCTACTTGGTGCTGAGAATTTGGCTAGCATGAGGGGGAAAGGCAAGCTCAACATGTCAGAGGATCCATGACAACATACTTTATCTCAGATATAAGAAAACACAACTCATCACGTTGTCTTCCTTGCCCAACATCAACTCCTTAGTATGTCATATTTTAATGAGTGCTCCCAATCATAAAAGATGTCAATGATAATATATCTATATGTGAAACCTCTCTTTCCTTATTACTTCCTATTAATTGCAGCAATGACCAAAGCTATATTTGCCAACTCCCAACAACTTTTAATCATCATACTCTTTCTATGTGAAGTCATTACTCTCAATAAGATCAATATGGACTCTTTGTTTCTTTTTATTCTTTTTCTTCTTTTCTATTATCCACTTAAGATCATGGCAAAATAATCAAGCCCTTGACTCAACACTAATCTTTATTATCTATAGCCCACGGACTCAGTTACATAGAGAGATCATAAAGCAAAAACTCAAAACTAGATCATGCCATAAACTTTATTCTATTAGATCAAAATACTACTAATAGGATCGAACTAAGAAAAACGGTAAAGATAGGAGTTGCGATTGTGATACGATACCGGGGCACCTCCCCCAAGCTTGTTAGTTTCCAAGGGGAGTGCCCATACCCATGTGATTATGTCTCCTTCTTCGGGGTTGGTGAAATATTCTTGGCGATGGTGCCCTTTAGGATACGATTCTCCTCCTCAAGCTTATTGACTTGCTGCTTGAGGTCCATTATTTCCTTCAGAAGCTTTCACCTGTAATCGCTAAGGCTCCTTGCACCCAAAGGGTGTTGCATAGCTCATGGGAGAACAAGTGACACTCATCTTCATATTTTCATAAGAAAGAAATCTAACATTGGAAGGGATAACCGAAGTTTGGAATAGCCGAGCTCTGCAGTTCCCCCATCGCAAACTCAGCTCGGAAGCGAGAAGTGACTTCTTGATCCTCCATGGCATCTACTCTCATCAAGTCAGCCTCCATCTCCTCCTCCGTTGCTGGCCCAAAGGGGTCAGCTTCGCTGTTTGCCTTGGTTCCGATGCCGGATTAGATACCCGGCTCTCCCCGACTGACTCTTGAGAAGACATCTTGCTCTAATCTGCAGCAGCAACAACTCAAAACAAAAACAGAGGATATTTGCGTGATACGGGAGTCAAAACCTTCGGGAGAATATATAATGAATTTTTACCGACCAAAATACGTATCGTGCAAGAAAACGGAGTCCGGAGGGCACACGGGGTGCTCACGAGGTAGGGGGGCGCGCCCAGGGGGGTAGGGCGCGCCCACCACCCTCGTGTCCTTCCCGGACTGCTACTTATTTTTCTATTTTTTTAAATATTCCAACATGGAGAAATATTGCCTTAAAATTGTTTTGGAGTCGGTTTACTTACCGTACCACATACCTACTCCTTTTCGAGGTCTGAAACGTTCCGGAAAGTGTCCCTTATGTATTCCTCCGGGGTTACGGTTTCAATAATATTGGTTTCAACATTTATGGGATTACCTGAGATATAATGTTTGATTCTTTGACCGTTTACCGCCTTTCTCGGATTCAGACACTCTTCAAGTTGTTGATTTTATGGCATCGAACGATAGACCTCCTCGATAACGTAAGGACCTTCCCATTTAGAGAGAAGTTTTCCTGCAAAAATCTTAAACGAGAGTTGTATAGCAATACATAATCTCCTACATTAAACTCACGCTTTTGTATCCTTTTTGTCATGCCATCTTTTAACTTTTTCTTTAAACAACTTAGCATTTTCATAAGCTTGGGTTCTCCATTCATCAAGTGAGCTAATATCAAATAACCTTTTCTCACCGCAAGTTTGAAATCATAGTTGAGCTCTTTAATAGCCCAATATGCCTTATGTTCTAGTTCGAGAGGTAAGTGACATGCTTTTCCATAAACCATTTTATACGGAGACATACCCATAGGATTCTTATATGCAGTTCTATATGCCCATAATGCATCATCAAGTTTCTTGGACCAATTCTTTCTAGACCTATTAATGCCTTTTGCAAAATTAATTTGAGCTCTCTATTGCTCAATTCTACTTGACCACTAGATCAAGGGTGATAAGGAGACGCAATTCTATGATTAACGTCATATTTAGCAAGCATTTTACTAAAGCACCATGAATAAAGTGTGAACCACCATCGGTCATTAAATATCTAGGGACTCCAAACGTCGGAAAAATAACTTCCTTAAGCATTTTAATAGAAGTGTTGTGATCAGCACTACTAGTTGGAATAGCTTCTACCCACTTAGTAACGTGAATCGATAAAGAACCAAAATATGTGTATATCCATTAGAGGCGTGAAAAGGTCCCATATAATCAAAGCCCCAAACATCAAATGGTTCAATAACAAGTGAATAATTCATAGGCATTTCTTGACGCCTACTAATATTACCAATTCTTTGACATTCATCGCAAGACATAACAAACTTACGGGCATCCTTGAAGAGAGTAGGCCAATAAAACCGGATTGCAATACCTTATGTGCGGTTCTATCTCCAAATAAGTGGTGTCCTCCATAAGCCTCGGAGTGGCACTTGCGTAGGATCTGTTCTGTTCATGCTCGGTACACAACATCTAATAACACCATCTACTCCTTCTTTATAAAGATGTGGGTCATCCCAAAAGTAATGTCGCAAATCATAGAAAAACTTTTTCTTTTGTTGGTACGTGAAGCTAGGTGGTATAAATTTAGCAACGATATAATTAGCATAATCAAGATACCATGGAGTGCTACGAGAAGTGCTTATGACATTTAATTGTTCATCGTGAAATCTATCATCAATAGGTAGTGGGTCATCAAGAACATTCTCTAACCTAGATAAGTTATCTGCAACGGGGTTCTCAGCTCCTTTTCTATCAACAATATGCAAATCAAATTCTTGCAGCAAGAGAACCCATCTAATAAGTCTAGGCTTTGCATCTTTCTTTTCCATAAGATATTTAATAGCAGCATGATCAGTGTGAATAGTTACTTTAGAATCAACAATATAGGGTCTGAATTTATCACAAGCAAATACAACTGCTAAAAGTTCCTTTTCGTGGTAGCATAATTTCTTTGAGCATTGTCTAGAGTCTTACTAGCATAATGGATAACATTTAATTTCTTATCAACTCTTTGCCCTAGAACAGCACCTACAAAGATAATCACTAGCATCACACATAATTTCAAAGGGTAAATTCCAATCAGTGGCTGAACAACAAGTGCGTAGACTAATGCTTTCTTAAGTATTTCAAATGCTTCTACACAATCATCATCAAAGACAAATGGTACATCTTTTGTAATAAATTAGTCAGAGGTCGAGAAATTTTTGAGAAGTCCTTAATGAACCTCCTATAAAATCCGCGTGACCAAGGAAACTTCTTATACCTTTGATGTCCTTGGGACATGGCATCTTTTCAATAGCATCAACCTTGGCTTTATCAACTTCAATACCTCTTCGTAAACTTTGTGCCCCAAGATAATACCTTCATTAACCATAAAGTGGCACTTTTCCCAATTCAAGACAAGATTAGTTTCTTCACATCTCTCAAGAAACTCGATCAAGATTGCTCAAGCAATCATGAAAAGAGGAACCATAGACGGAAAAATCGTCCATGAAAACCTCACAAATTTTTCACAAAAATTAGAGAATATAGCCATCATGCATCTTTGAAAAGTAGCAGGTGCATTACATAAACCAAAAGGCATACGTCTATAAGCAAAAGTAACAAAAGGGCAAGTAAAAGTAGTCTTTGATTGATCTTTAGCCGACACAGGTATTTGAGAGAAACCAGAATAACCATCTAGAAAGCAATAATGTGTATGTTTGCATAATCTTTCTAGCATTTGATCAATAAAAGGTAAGGGTAATGATCTTTCTTAGTAGCTTTATTTAATTTGCGGAAATCAATTACCATCCTATAACCTGTGATAATTCTTTGCGGGATCAATTCATATTTATCATTAGGGACAACAGTAATACCTCCCTTCTTAGGGACACAATGGACATGACTTACCCACCGACTATCAACAACGGGATAAATTATACCTGCCTCCAGAAGCTTGAGTATTTCTTTTCTTACCACTTCTTTCATTTTAGGATTCAAACGTCGTTGAGGATCACGAACTGGTTTGGCATCCGATTCCGAATTTACTTTATGTTGACATAGAGTGGGACTAATGCCCTTAAGATCATCAAGAGTATATCCAATAGCGGTACGGTGCTTCTTCAGAGTTTTCAATAATCTTTCTTCTTCATGCTCTGAAAGGTTAGCACTAATAATAACAAGATATATTTTCTTTTCATCAAGATAAGCATATTTAAGATTATCAGGCAACGGTTTAAGCTCAAACACGGGATCACCCTTGGGTGGAGGAGGATCCCCTAAAATTTCAACAGCAAAATGTGTTGCGTAATAGGTTCCTGTTTAAAGAATACTTCATCTATTTCCTTCTCTCATTCATAAACATATCATTTTCATGGTCTAGCAAATATTGTTCTAAAGGATCACTAGGAGGTACGGCAATAGAAGCAAGACCAATAATTTCATCCTTACTAGGTACTTCTTCTTCACGGTGTTGTTTACTAAATTTAGAGAAATTAAACTCATGAATCATATCATCCAAGCCAATAGTAACAACATTCTTTTCGCAGTACTATCTTAGCATTAATAAGATTCAAGAAGGGTCTACCAAATATAATGGGACAAAAGCTATCTTGTGGGGAACCAAGAACAAGAAAATCAGCAGGATATTTAGTTTTCCCACACAAGACTTCAACATCTCTAACAATTCCCACTGGCGATATAGTATCTCTATTAGCAAGCTTAATTGTGACATCAATTTCTTCCAACTCAATAGGTGCAATATCATGCATAATTTCTTTGTATAAATCAATGGGTATTACACTAGCACTAGCACCCATATCACATAAGCCAAGATAACAATGATATCCTATTTTAACAGAAATAACAGCACGCCTACCACAGTGTCTATGTTTATCTTTAGTACGGTTTAGCAATTCTAGCAGTTTCACCGTTGAACTGAATAACATGCCCATCGATATTATCGGACAAGAGATCTTTAACAATAGCAATATTAGGTTCTAGTTTGACTTGCTCAGGTGGTGTATAAGTTCTAATATTGATTTTACGAACCACAGTTGAAGCTTTAGCATGATCCTTATTCTAACTGGGAAGGGTGGTTTCTCAACATAAGAAGTGGGAACAATAGGATCATTATAAGTGATGCCTTTTCTTCAACTTTAATAGGTGCATCTACTTTACTTCTATGGGGGTGATATTTAAACCACTTCTCCTTGGGAGATCAACGTAAGTAGCAAAAGATTCACAGAAAGAAGCTACTATCTCGAAGTCAAGTCCATATTTAGTGCTAAACTTACGGAAAATATCGGTATCCATAAAAGATTTAACACAATCAAATTTAGGTGTAATACCTGACTCCTTCGCCTGTGTCCCAATCTTCGTAGTTGCGCTTAATTCTATCCAACAAATCCCATCCTAATTCAATAGTCTTCATCATAAAAGAGCCAAAGACAAGAAGTATCGAGCATGGTTTGATTATCATGAGAAAGCCGAGCATAAAAACTTTGAAAAATTATTTCTCTTGGGAGCTCATGATTGGGGCATGAATATAACATTGATTTAAGCCTCCCCAAGCTTGAGCGATGCTTTCTCCTTCATGAGGCCAAAAATTATATATATAATTGCGATCACGATGAACAAGATGCATAGGATAATATTTTTGATGAAATTCCAATTTCAATCTTTAGTAGTTCCATGATCTCGTACCATCACATAGCCTATATCATGTCAATGCATCTCCCTTCAAAGATAAAGGGAAGACCTTCTTCTTGACAACATCATCGGGTATACCTGCAAGCTTAAATAATCCACAAACCTCATCCACATATATTAAGTGTTCATCGTGATGCTTTGTTCCATCTCCTACAAAAGTATTAGTGTCGGTATCAAAACCGTGGATCTCGGGTAGGGGTCCCGAATCGTATGCCTAAGGCGGATGGTAACAGGAGACAAGGGACACGATGTTTTTACCTGTGTTCGGGCCCTCGATGGAGGTAAAACCCTACTCCCGCTTTATTAATATTGATGATATGGGTAGTACAAGAGTAGATCTACCACGAGATCAGAGAGGCTAAACCCTAGAAGCTAGCCTATGGTATGATTGTTGTTCGTCCTATGGACTAAAACCCTCTGGTTTATATAGACACCGGATAGGGTTAGGGTTACACGTAGTCGGTTACATTGGTAGGAGATCTACATATCTCAGATTGCCAAGCTTGCCTTCCATGCCAAGGAAAGTCCCATCCGGACACGGGATGAAGTCTTCAATCTTGTATCTTCATAGTCCAGAGTCCGGCCACCGATGATAGTTCGCTATCCGGACACCCCTAGTCTCGTGACTCCTCGGTAGCCTCGAACCAGCTTCAATGACGACGAGTCCGGTCGCATATTGTCTTCGGCGTTGCAAGGCGGGTTCCTCCTCGAATACTTCATAGAAGATTTTGAACACAAGGATGTTGTCCGCTCGCAAAATAATTTCCACACGACACCGTAGAGAGAATAATATCTACACAAAATCAATCTGCTGACGTATTCCGCGGCGTGCCATCACGCCACGGCCAAGTCTTCGTTTGAATCGTTTTTACTGTACCGCCTCAGCGCGTTTAGCGAGGCGGTTTCCTTGGCACGTCTTGTCAAAGCAGAGATCGTGTCCCCTTATTCCGGGATTCTCATCAATACGGACGTGGGTAACCCAACCGCACCATTGATTACGGCGCTTGGAAGATAAGAGAGTTTTACCAGCCGGTGGGGCGCTTAGTTGCGTCCGTCCATATAAGGGGATAAGGATCCACCTTTTCACCTACGCCTTCTTCCTCCTTTGCTCATCCATTTCCGCGCACTCAAGCTCCAACGCCTAAGTCTGCACATCTCTCCTCAACCTTCTCCAGCCATGTCCGGAGCGGGAGGCAAGTGGATGGTCTTCTCCGTCACGGAGGGGCACATCACAAGATTGCGGGAGGCCGGATACTTGTCCGGCGACATCGCGGTCGGCTCCCCACCAAGGGGCAGCTCATCCCCACCCCTGTGCCCCATGAGAGGGTGGTGTTCCTCACCCACTTCCTCCGTGGACTAGGTTTTCCACTTCACGCATTTGTCCGGGGCTCATGTTCTACTACGCCCGGATTTCCACGATCCGCCCCAAACTTCATCCTCAATATCTCGATGTTTATCGTCGCTTACAGGCCTTCCTTCAGCATCCAGCCCCACTTCGCTTATGGTTGAAGACCTTTAGCGTCAAGCCAAGATAGTGGGCCGACAAGCCGGAGTCTTGGAGGTGCCATGGC
The DNA here is from genome assembly GCA_021605145.1 of Aegilops bicornis. Lineage (NCBI taxonomy): Eukaryota > Viridiplantae > Streptophyta > Magnoliopsida > Poales > Poaceae > Aegilops > Aegilops bicornis. The sequence continues at coordinate 571,637,259 of CM038670.1, read as the reverse complement.
GGGCGTGATGCCCAACGTCACATGGCTTGAGGGCTCCTTCGTGGAGATCATAAAGGGGTGGCAATCGGGTGGTTCTACATCACCAAGCCGCTGCGACTCCAAATGGGCGGCCCCCAATTCAGATCTGGCTCCCCACGCGGCTCACATCATGGAAAGAGACCGGGCCCGACATGGGGTGATTCTAAGAGCTGGCTGCATTCCAAACTCCTGTGTCCGGAACTCCGTGGACAAGAACCCTAAAGCTTGTCAACGTAGTCCGTGTTATGCTCATCCGCCGGATTCTCCCATGCTAGCAACGGGCCTTCAATTTGTGGGAGTTCGATCCGCACAGACTGTTCTTGAGCCGGCTCTTCGACACTACGTACGAAGATGCCTGGAAGGTGCTGACCAAGGGTGCCGAAGCCCCCGCATCCGCTACCGAAGATCGCGGATTCCGCTCGCAGCGTCAAGCCAGCGAGGTAAATTATTTTGCCCTTTATGGGACTCTTTGTTCATAGTTTGACTCTATGCGGGATCTAAAACTCCCTAACCTTTGACAGATCGGTTGAAGACGCCCCGGACAGATTAATCGTCGGCTCCTTTGCCGAAGACCAGCAGACGACGCCAGCTTGACGGGCTGTTGGTTCCGCACCTCACGTGGTGTCGGAGAAGAAGGCCAAGAAGGAGGCCACGGGAACTCGAAGGAGCTCCCGGCACCAAGTGGTGTCAGATTCTGAAGCCGAATCCTCTCCTGAGGAGGAGGAAAAAGAAGCCTCTCCCCCAGCGGGGGAAGAGAAGAAAAGGAAGGCCGCCCCGACTGGGGAGGCCGGAGGGTCCAAGAAGGGAAGAATCCTTCCTCCGGACGTCTCCACCAACGCCTAACGACGGCGAGGAGGAGGGCCTCGAGGCCAAGCCTCGGCGAGATCGTAAGTGTCCTGATACCCATGGTTTTTTTTCTTATTTATCGCATAGTGTTCTCTAATGTCAATAATCATGCAGCCGCCCTAAGGGCAAGCTTGCCGCTTCGTCACAAGCGGGTCCTCACGTCCGGGCGGAGAGCACTTCTCTTCCGCCGCCTCCTTGCTCAGCCGCCCGACGACGCTGAGGTGGGGCCCCAAGGGGGCCTAGTCAAGAGGAGGTGGCGCAGAGGCGCCACAAGGCAGCCTCCTGATCACAGCGTGAGGGGAGCAAGGCCCCCAGGGTTCTAAGCCCGACCCTTGTCCGGACTCCATACCGAACCTTCAGCGGTTCCGAAGTCCGCAAGCGGCCCTTCGTAAGAAGGGTAAGAGCCGTGTCCTTCGGCCCAACCGAGGCACCGGACAGACATCGAGGCGCTTAACAGCCTCCATCGAGGAAGGAGCACCCGTCTTGTTATGAGTGCGGTGATCCGAAAGTTCAGTCCACCAAGAGCGGGCTGACTGAAGCACGCAACAGCCTTCTAACAGGCTTTGAGGTAAGTTTTCAATATATGCAAGAAGATTACCGCATAGACAAGAGTTCTCGATGCTTAGTTCGTGTTCGGAAAGAAAAGCGGACTAAGGATCTAAAAAGATATACGCAGGAGTCTAACATAATTATGTCAATATGGGAATGCAGGCTGCCTGCTGACCTCTGCCACGACCGATCATGGAGGTCAATGTATTAAAGGAGAACCTCGAAGCGTCCGAGAACGAGCTCGCCAAGCCAAGAAGCAGCTCGAGGACAAAGAAGGTAAAAAATACCTTATTAAAGTAATACCTTATAGAAAGGAGTTGGTTGCAAAAAAGACAGGAATAACATGGGTATTGTAGGGCCACGAACGAGGTGGCGACCTAAAGGAAGCGTGACAATGTCGAAAACAAAGCGGTTACGTGAGCTTACCGAGCAAGAGAAGGGGAGGCGCAGCTATGGAGGTACGGCAAGAGCTCCTGTGCTCTCGTGAAAAACACGAGGGTTTGGAGCGGGACTCGAAGACCCGAGAGTCCGAGCTTGCCTCGGCTCTTGAGAGTGCCAAAGCCGCTAAGGCCGAAGCCCAAAAAGCCCTCGAGGCGATGAAGAAGATAGCGGCGGGAAAGGCATTCTTTATGCAAAGAAAGAATGTAGAAGTCCATTATCTGTTACTTACCCGAATCCGGAGCTCTCCAGGAGCCTTCGCAGATCTGCCCCGCGGTGTATCCGATGCCGCCGCTTTCTACCGGGCCGAAGAAGGGAGCTCGACGGAGAAGGTGTGTTGGTCTCAGTATGCTGAGGCCGACCATCCGGTGCCCTTGAGCGACCAATCAAGCACTGGTCGAGCTCCACAAGGTCGCCGAACAGGCCATGAAGGGCCTTATAGCTCTACTGGCCAAATGAGGCCATGCCCGGGAGCTACGGGCTAGTGCGGCGGCTGGTGGACGCCTGTCTGTGGATCAAGTAATCAAGCGCTCCGTCTGCATCGAAGGTGCTCAGAGGGGCCCTTGCCCGTGCTAAGGTGCACCGGGGCAAGCTGGATGGCGAGAAGCTTGTGAAGGACGGACCACCAAGGTGGGCAAGGAGCATCGCAAGCCCGAAATGTATTATGAGGGCGTCTGGAGGGTGCCCACCGATAGCGGTGAATGTTCCAAAGATGTAATTTTTGAATAGACTCGCATTTGTTATCCTCAGACGCTGAAAACTTGTTCATATGCGCTTAAGCAACGCTTGTGAATTTAAAATATTACCTTCGTGCGGCTGTTTATCAAATCGAGAGATGGCAAGTCGTTGGCTTCAAATTTCATGCCACGAAAGTGTGGGGTGTTCGGGATAAACTTGAGCGCTCTTGTTCCCATTCTTGGGTCCTACGAGGGAGGCGCTCAACGCAACGTGAACCAGGCAACCGGACTTATAGAGCTAGAACACTCTCACTAAGCCATAGAAATCTATAATTTTAAATTTCGCGAAGCCCCTAGTATTCTAAGACCGAAGTTCGGGCGCTTATCCACGCCTTGGCCGGACAGAGGCGGCTCCTCGCCTAAGCGGCATAAGTCTTTAGGGACCGAAAACCCTCTCGAACTGCGACCAGCTCTCGCCTTATCATGACGGTCAGTTTTAGCTTTCTCCACTGAGGTGCTCAACCCAGCTCAACCGGGGCACAATCGCAGTGGTTCTCCCAATGCTACCTTAGCCGATATAACGGAACGTAAGGTACCAAAACATGGGAGCCGGGCAAACCCAACTATTGACCCAAGACATGATTCGAGCCGATGCATATAATGCTATAAGTTCGGGTGCCGCACTTGTGGAAGTGTTCGGACTTATCACACCATTCTGCAGGTACTCAAGCCCTCGGTGTATTGGCCGCACCAAAGTGTAATGGTGCAACGTGTCATAGATGAACATATATGGAAAAAAGGAATGCAATAATAAGCAAAAAGCTATGTATTCTTTATTCAAAAAGGTACTGCAATGAAAGCGTAACGATACAAATAGTGCGGTAAGCAAGGGATGGGACTATTTAACATGTCCCTCTCCAGGTAAGCTGCGGGTGGTATGTAAAACAGGTATAATGCTCGTAGTAGAGACCACCGACACTCGGCGTAGCTTTACGCTTCCACAGCGGTTGCATCGTGAGTTCGGCAATTCTAGTGCCGGACAGGCTTCCGGAAAACGGTGTCCTGAAAGTAAGAGAAAAAAGAAAAAGAAAAAAAGAATGACACAATCGGAGCCCCAGTGCGATTGAGCCGCACTGGCGTGCCGTGGTCGTGCCCTCCCCTTACGCCCATGGTATCTCCAGAGCGTAGTTATGTACGCAGTAATCGCTTCGCGATTTCGCGAGGGCTGGGGTTGGGGCCGCATTGCTACGCTTTTGCTTGGATCGTGCCAGCGGTCTTGTCAGAGGTTACTCCGGCGCGCTTGACGGTGTCCGGACGTTGAATGGCCGGACTCGAGAATTGCCTTTAAGAGGCTGCTTTGCACTTCCGCCGCTAGGGTCGCCAGATGCTCCTCCGCTCGAGAGAGCGCTCGGTGTTTCCATTGACCGTGATTACTCCTCGAGGGCCTGGCATCTTGAGCTTGAGATATGCGTAGTGTGGCAATCGCATTGAACTTTGCAAATGCGGTTCGCCCAAGCAAAGGCATGATAGCCATGAACGGGACTATGTCGAAGATTAACTCTTCGCTCGGAAGTTATCCGGGATCCGAAGACCACTTCAAGTGTAACGGAGCCTGCATAGCTTGGCCTCTACACTGGAATGACGCCTTTAAAGGTCGTCTTTGTGGGTTTAATCCTTGAGGGTCTATGCCCATTTTGGCGACCGTATCCCGGTAAAGCAGTTCAGCCGCCGCCGCCATTCATCAGACTCTAGTGAGGTGGAATCCGTCAATGATTGGGTCAAGAACCAATGCGGCGAATCCGCCGTGTTTGGATGTCGGTGGTGGTCCCTTCGATCAAAAGTGATCGAGCGGGGAGGACCACGGGTTGAACTTTTGGGGCGACCGCTCCATCGCATATACGCCCCTTTAGTGCACGCTTCCGCTCCCTTTTGGGTATGTGGGTTGCTATGATATCATGTTCACCGTCCGCACTTGTGGGGGAAAGCCCTTTTGTCCTCTATTGTTTGGCGTCGGGCTCCTCCTCGCCATCGCTTATGCAGCCCTTGTCATTGAGTTAGGCATTTAACTTGCTCGCTTGCTTGAACACCCAACAATCTCTGTTGGTGTGGTTATTGGCTTTTTCCGGTGCCATGTATCCGCACAAGCGATCGAGTATTCGGTCCAAGTTGGACGGGCCTGGGTATTTCTTTTGAATGGCTTCTTCCGTCGACCGGGTTTAGAGCCTCAATCCGGCATTTACCGTCGTATCTTCGTAATTGTCACCGTTAATTCGACGTTTATTCTTGTTGCGACGCGACCTGCCATTGCTGTCCTTGGTATCCGAACTACCAGGGTGTTTTTCCAAGTTATTGCTTCAAGCTAGCCAGCTGTCCTCTCCTACGCAGAAGCGGGTCATGAGTGATGTGATTTCGGCTTTTCCTGTCCGAGGTGCCGAGCAAGCCACTCGTCGCGGATGTTATCTTTGAAGGCTGCAAGGGCCTCTACATCCGGACAGTCAACGATTTGATTTTTCTTGGTTAAGAACCGTGTCCAGAATTGTCTGGTCGATTCATCTGGCTGCTGAATTATATGGCTAAGGTCATCGGCAGATCCGTGGTCGCATATATGTGCCCCGAAGTTATCGAGGAATGCGGCTTCCAGGTCTTCCCAACAACCAATTGATTCTCTTGGCAAGCCGTTGAGCCAATGCCGAGCTGGTCCTTTAAGCTTGAGTGGGAGGTATCGATGGCGTGTAGATCATCACCATGAGCCATGTGGATATGGAGGAGATAGTCCTCGATCTAGACCGCAGGATCTGTGGTACCATCGTATGATTCAATGTTTACGGGTTTGAAACCCTCAGGGATTTGATGATCCATTACTTCATCTGTGAAGCATAGTGGGTGTGCGGCGCCTCTGTATTGGGCAATATCGCGACATAGCTCATATGAGCTTTGTCTGCTGTGTTCGGCCCGGCAGGGGTTGCTATATCCGGCGTGACGGTAATCATCCCGAGTCGTTGGGCGCCCACGCGATCTGTAGATCGATCTTGTTTGCTTTGCCTTATCCTCCAGTAAATCTCGCAAGTCCGGCGCGTTCTCCCGTGCGTTGGTACTTTTTGAGCGGCGTCGGGGTGTGGCTTGAGCGGAGGGTCGAGAGGCCTCTCTGTCGCGGCCACGGGGTGGCCGGTCTGGCATGTCGTGCGCTGGTGATGCGGGTGCTTCCCCCTCTGATCGAGGTAACGGCCTACGCTTGGGGTAGCTTTTGGAGGGCATTCGAGTTCGTACTCCTCGGCCGCAAGGACTTCACCATCTATCGGCTAGCAAGTCTTGGTCAGCTCTAAGCTGCTTGCTTTCTTGAGGCTGCTTGCCGTGGCCATAAGCCCGCGCGTTTGAAACGCCTCCTGTTCGCGGGATCCTCGGACGACAAATTCGTCGTCGTCACGAGGCTTGCCTCATCTTCGGAGGAGGAGGCATATAATTATCGTCCTCTACCTCTCATGCGCCGCTCTATCATGAGGGCTGGCTTTCTCCTCCTCCTCTGCTGAATCCTGCTTTGGAGGGGTTATCTTCGGCTTGCCGTCCGGTGTTATTATCTCCCGTGCCGGATTCGCTGCTTTTTGTGGCGGGATTTAGAGCGGCGCCGACGCCGGGCGCTTGGGTTGTTTCTTGAGGGGTCATCCTCCGCTGTTCCATCGCCATTCCCATCTTTTGGGATGTCCACCATGTATATGTCATATGACGAGGTGGCCTTCCAAATGCCCGTGGGCGCGGCTCTTGATCATCTCCGCACCGCCGTCCATACCGTCGATGTCTTGAGTCGAATTGAGCATGTCGGTTAAATCATCGACAAGTGGCTACAAAGTGGGTGGTGGGTGGGCGTTGAATTTCTTCGTCGTCCGAATCCCAACCTTTCTCGATCAGAGTTCGCCAGGGCTCCACGACAAAGAGAGAGACTTTAATGAGTTCAGGATATCGCCAAAGGCGAGTGTCGAAAGATGTCTGTGACGGTGAACTCCATAACCGCGCCCAGTCAGATTCGACCGGCAGGGCGCTGGAGGTTCGAGTCCCGGAGAGGAGTCCGGCACCTCGAGTCACGGGCTCGCAGAGAACGAGGATGGTGTTCGGCTCAATCGCCAGAGATACCATAGCCCCGAGGCGGTGTCCAACCACTCGCCCTCGATCGGCGAAATCGGCTCCCGAACTAAGGGTCGGAGCGGATCTTTAATCTTGCGGCCTCCGTGACACTGTTGGCGGCAGAGCTAGATCATACCCGTCGAGATAAAGGCGACGCGATGGTCAGGCTCGAACCCGTCAAGATCAAGTCTCCGCGGATGTCGGCCGTAGTTCAAACTTCCAAACCTGACTGATGGCCAGGGCGTAGCTTCGATCTGCTCCAGATGGCTGCGAATTGCCCGCAGCAGCAAAGCCGCTGAATACGAAGATCTGTCCGGGGAAAAGTCTCACCTGGACCACGCCGTTGTTGATGATCAAGGAGCCATCGGGCCTAAAGGCGACGGCTACGTAGGAGCTCTCAATGAAAGCACCAATGTCGGTGTCAAAACCGCGGATCTCGGTAGGGGGTCCCGAATCATGCGTCTAGGCGGATGGTAACAGGAGACAAGGGACACGATGTTTTTACCTGTGTTCGGGCCCTCTCGATGGAGGTAAAACCCTACTCCTGCTTGATTAATATTTATGATATGGGTAGTACAAGAGTAAATCTACCACGAGATCAGAGAGGCTAAACCCTAGAAGCTAGCCTATGGTATGATTGTTGTTCGTCCTATGGACTAAAAACCCTCGGGTTTATATAGACACCGGATAGGGTTAGGGTTACAGAGAGTCGGTTACATTGGTAGGAGATCTACATATCCGTATTGCCAAGCTTGCCTTCCACGCCAAGGAAAGTCCCATCCGGACACGGGACGAAGTCTTCAATCTTGTATCTTCATAGTCCAGGAGTCCGGCCACCGATGATAGTTCGGCTATCCGGACACCCCCTAGTCCGGGACTCCCTCAATTAGCTAGCGGTTTTTCCATCATACCCGAAGGAACTTCAAAAGGAGTTTCATTTTCAATAGGTTCAGTAGGTTGAGGAGCAACTATTTGTTTCCATCGGACGGGTGAAGATACCCGAACAAGCCCTCAGAGAATTACTTTCCATAGTAACAAGTGACAGTAAATTTCAGCACACTATATAAATTTGTCCTTACCAAATTCCACCTACCAAAGGCGCTACACTCCCTGACAACGGCGCTAGAAAAGAGTCTTGATGACCCACAAGTATAGGGGATCTATCGTAGTCCTTACGATAAGTAAGAGTGTCGAACCCAACAAGGAGCGAAGGAAATGATAAGCGGTTTTCAGCAAGGTATTCTCTGTAAGTACTTGAAATAAGTGGTAACAGATAGTTTTGTGATAAGGTAAATTGTAACAAGCAACAAGTAACAAAAGTAAATAAGGTGCAGAAAAGGTGGCCCAATCCTTTTTTGTAGTAAAGGACAAGCCGGAACAAACTCTTATAATAGGAAAAGCGCCCCGAGGACATATGGGAATATCGTCAAGCTAGTTTTCATCATGTTCATATGATTCGCGTTCGGTACCTTGATAATTTGATATGTGGGTGGACCGGTGCTTGGGTGTTGTTCTTACTTGAACAAGCATCCCACTTATGATTAACCTCTATTGCAAGCATCCGCAACTACAACAAAAGTATTAAGGTAAACCTAACCATAGAATGAAACATGTAGATCCAAATCAGCCCCTTACGAAGCAACGCATAAACTAGGGTTTAAGCTTCTGTCACTCTAGCAACTTATCATCTACTTATTACTTCCCAATGCCTTCCTCTAGGCCCAAATAATGGTGAAGTGTTATGTAGTCGACGTTCACATAACACCACTAGAGGCTAGACAACATACATCTCATCAAAATATCGAATCTAATACCAAATTCACATGACTACTAATAGCAAGACTTCTCCCTTGTCCTCGTGAACAAACATAACTACTCACAAAGCATATTCATGTTCATAATCAGAGGGTAATAATATGCATAAAGGATCCGAACATATGATCTTCCACCAAATAAACCAACTAGCTTCAACTACAAGGAGTAATCAACACTACTAGCAACCTACTAGCACCAATCCCGGACTTGGAGACAAGAATTGGATACAAGAGATGAACTAGGGTTTGGAGATGAGATGGTGCCGATGAAGATGTTGATGGAGATTGCCCTCTCCCGATGAGAGGAGCGTTGGTGATGATGATGACGATGATTTCCCCCTCCCGAGGGGAAGTGTCCCAGAACAGCTCACGGGAGCCCTAGATTGGTTCCGCCAATGTTCCGCCTCGTGGCGGTGAGTCTCGTCCCGAAGGTTGCTTCTGATTTTTTCTTGACGAAAGACTTCATATAGGAGAAGATGGGCGCTTGAGAGCCACCGTGGGGCCCACGAGGTAGGGGCGCGCCTGTGGGGGCCTCCTCGTGAGCGGTGGTGTGGGCCCCCGGCCTTCATCTTTGGCGACGATTTTTCTTTATTTATTTTAAGATATTCCGTGCAGTTTCAGGACTTTTGGAGTTGCAGAATAGATCTCCAATATTTGCTCCTTTTCCAAATTTCAGAATTCCAAATGCATTCTCCCTCTTCATGTAAACCTTGTAAAATAAGAGAGAATAGCCATAAGTATTGTGACATAACGTGAAGTAACAGCCCATAATGCGATAAATATCGATATAAAAGCATGATGCAAAATGGACGTATCAGATGCCTATATACATGATCATGCCTAGATATTCTCATAACTATGCTCAACTCTATCAATTGCTCGACATTAATTCGTTCACCCACCGTAATACTTGTGCTATCTTGAGAGAAGCCACTAGTGAAACCTATGGCCCCCGGGTCTATTTTCCATCATATTAATCTCCCGTTATTTCCATTACTGTTTGCTTTGCTTTCTTTACTTTTACTCTTTATCATAAAAATACCAAAATATTAATCATCTCTATCAGATCTCACTCTCGTAAGTGACCGTGAAGGGATTGACAACCCCTTTATCATGTTGGTTGCAAGGTTCTTATTTGTTTGTGTAGGTGCAAGGGACTTGAGCGTGACATCCTACTGGATTGATACCTTGGTTCTCAAAAACTGAGGGAAATACTTACGCTACTTTACTACATCACCCTTTCCTCTTCAAGGGAAAACCAACGCAGTGCTCAAGAGGTAGCAGGTGGTCTCTTCTGTTATGTTTTACCATGGCAGGTGGACTAGTTGTGAAGGTCTCAATCCTGCCTTTCTTTTTTCACCTGAAACGTGGGCACTTTGTAGCATTTGGTAGGGTGAAGTCTGTTTTAAACCCTAAACTCGTACGCATCGTCATTTTTAAACCCCAACCTCCAAATCCCGGAAATCGGCACCCTCAACTCTCTAATCCCGGTCGTTTGCGTCCTTAATGCATCTGAGAGGAGGATTTGGTGATGTGGCACTACGGGCCGCCGGGTTTTCGACTTAATTACCCCCTCCCCTCTCCCAGCTTTCTCTTTCTCAGTGGGGAACGACGTTCTAGGGTCGTGAGCGACAGAGAGAGGGTGCCGCCGCCGCCGCCCCGGCGAACAACCACGATGTCTTGCTCCTCCGATGATTCATCGGTTTCTCGAGGCGGTGGGATCCGAAGGAGAGGCACAGCAACCTCAAGGTCTCTGGTGCCCTATTGGGAGCAGCCAATGGCTTACGAGCCGGTGATTTCTTTCGGTCGCGGCGGGAAAGGCACCCATGGTGGATATCCTGGAGTCCGGTGAACCCAGGTAGGAGATATTATTCCTGCGTAGATTCTCTAGTATGCTTCATTCCTCACCTGTCCTCTTTTTCTCTGTTTTTTCTTGTGTCAAACTCTGAATTTTCTGTGTGAACTGAACATCATGGCTTCATCGACTGGCATGACACCCCCACGACTCCATTTCTTCGTCAATTGCTAGGAGACCTACGGGATAAAGTGTGGAGGCCGGAGGATGAGGTTGGCCGCTACCAAGAGAGGTTGCGTTTTGAAAGACGAATTGGAGAAGAAAATGCTTTGGTAGCGAAACTAGAGCTAGATGTGCTAGCAGAGATGAGATGTAGATGTACAAGTGTCTGCTTTTATGGTTTATTTATGTTTGTTGCTGGTTTAGTTGCAGGTTTCCTCATGTCTAAGTAGAGTTAGAGGTTTGTGGTGATGTAGTTCAAATGAATATGAAAGAGATATTTTGGGCTTTTGGCAACATACGGTGTGAATTAAAATTGTGAGTGTTACTGTGAATGGGCTTTTGGCAGCATATATATAGTGTTTTTGGCACCATGTGTGTATATATAATATATATAATGGCATCCCAAGGTTTTCGAGTCGACTAGTCGTTATGGGTCGATGAGTACCAAAGGGTCAAAGACTAGTCGATGAGTACCAAAGGGTCGATGACTAGTCGATGAGTACCAAATGGTCGATGACTAGTCGATGAGTACCAAATGGTCGACGACTAGTCGATGAGTACCAAATGGTCGATGACTAGTCGATGAGTACCAAATGGTCGATGACAGATCATATGGAATGGTTAAATGCAAATGGAATTGAGAGAACATTTACTCAGACACATCACCATAAATTTTGACAGCATATATCTTGGTTGACAAGTAGCTCAGAGTGCCAACATTACATGGTTCAAAAGGAGTGACATCATCACATGGTTCAAAAGCCATTGACAGTACTACATAGTTCAAAAGTGACATCCAAACCACAAGTTCATAAGCTGGAAAACAGTACTAAATATTACATCAAAGCACACCATCAAGATCTAATCCATAAGCTGGAAAACATCTTCTAAATTGCCACTAGCATAAAAGTAGCTTCCCAAGCCTCGCTGTTGGTGGTCCTGTGCTCGATCCTCTCCTGCATCCTCCGGCCGGGTCCTTTGGCTGCTCCTCCTGCTCTCCTTTCCCAGCAGAGTGCTTCCACCATGATTAGAGCTAGTAGGCACTGTAGTTCTTGGAGCTTGAGATGTTGATGTGCCAGTTGAGAGCTTGGTGTCAGAAGTTCTAGGAGGTTGAAAGCTTGTTGCCGGAGCTCTAGTTCTTGGAGCTTTAGACCTACTTGGAGCTGATGATTTTGATCCATCGATGCGAAGCTTCTTTGCAAACAAAGGAGATGAATGATCGAGCTAACTAATTATGTATTTGCATAGTTCAAAAGTAAGAAAACATAGCAATGATCAGGTTAGTACCTCTGTTTCCCTTTGCTTTCTCCCTCTTTTTCCAAGGAATGATTTAGTTTTCTGGGTTCTATCTACATTCTTCTTACAACCACTTTTATTGTGTCCTTAAGCCCACAAGATCCACAAGTGATTTATATGCCATGCTTGCTCATTTTCTTTCCCTTTGGAGCTTCACCCTATTCTCTTCTTCTGTCATTGTTCTTCTTCCTTGCTCCTGGCATGGCAATGTATCCAGGTGCAACTGGCCCAGGGTTTTGAGACACAGGCCAGTTTTCTTCTCCTAGAACAGGCTGGAGACAATGCTCATAAATCTTATTGAATATCTCAATCCAGTAGCACTTGTCTATGTAGTCATCTACCTTTCTACCACTCTTGTAAATAGTTGCAATAGCATGACAGCAAGGGAGGCCTGCCAGGTGAAAGTATCCACAAGTGCATACCCTCTTTTCAAGATTTACTGTGTACTTCTTCTTTCTCCGCTTCATGTGCTGCACCTCAAATCCCTCCTTGCCATTCCAGAGTACCTCAATGTATTGTGTCAATCTAATACTCACCTTTATCTTCTTGAAAACATTTGGGCAAATTTTGCCCTTCCATGTTGCTGATTTGGCTCTCTGCTCTTGCACCCTAACAAGCATCTTCTTTCTTATCATATCTTGCTGTGAAATAATTGGGTAGAACCTTGATTCTATGATGGCATTGTCAAATGACTCACAAAGATTATTGTCCACAGATTCACAGTTAGCTCCTGTAGGAAAAATGCCCTAGCCCAATGAACTGGTTCTCTCCTCATGATATCCTTTGCACCATCAGGAGTTAGCTGAGCTAGCCTTGCCTTGTTGTAGTTAAAATCTTCTTTGTTTGCAGCTTTAGCAATTGCCCAAATCTCTTTTGGTACTCATGGTCCTTGTATTTCTTCCTCCAGTTGGCATAGATATGCCTGGCACACATTCTGTGCTCTGCCTTGGGCAAATAGTCACTCATGTCGTTAATCAAGCCACATTAAAGTGATACATGACTTATTTAGTTTGCTAGACACTACATATTTAATTACTTCAGTAAGTAAAGCAAGTAAGATTTAGTTTAAAGTAAAGCAAGTAAGATTTCCATTAAAGTAAAACAAGTATGATTTCAAATAGGAACTACATATTTGCTAAATAAGATATCCATTTCAGTAAAGCAAGTAAAGCATGTAAAGCAAGCAAAGCAAGTAAAGCAAGTAAGTAAAGAATTACCTTCTGCTGATCAGAAATGAAAACCCAACCTGCTCCTTGGTCATTAATATCCAAGTCTTTGATTAACAGAGCAATAAACCACTTCCACCTATCATTGGTTTCTTTCTCCACCACAGCCCAAGCCATTGGGTACATCTGATTATTTGCATCCCTTGCAATTGCAGCCAACAATTCACCTTGACAAGCTCCTTTGAAAAAGCAGCCATCCAAATTCTATGACTTTCCGCACTCGCTTTAAAACCTTTCTTCACAGCATCAAAACAGACATAAAACTGTTGAAAAATGTTCTTCTGCAGCTCTGTGGGATCTAATGTAATGGCCACAGTACTGCTAGGGTTGCTCCTCAGTAGTTCTAGTTGGTAGTCAAACACTTTTGTGTACTCCCTTTTCATGCCACACATGAGTTTGTCAAGTACTATTTTCTTTGCTGCCTTGCATTTGGAAACTGACACATCAGCAAACATATCGTTGAGCATTGTGGCTTTAATGCTGTCAATTTTCCACATTGGATTTGCTAGGATAATGTGTTCATATCTATTTGCAATCACCTTAGCACTAACAAGCTTGTTCTCCTGCTCAGTACACTGGTGCTCATCTTCATAGGTAATTACAAAACCTAGAACATCTACTTGTCTTGGCACCATACAACATCCAGGGGCAACCAAAGCGCCACATTTTGCTCTCACCCTCTACTCCTCAGATTTTACAAATGAAATGCTCCTCTTAGTAGCTAGCCCATACCTCTTGAGTGCTTTAACTAATTGGTTCTTGCTTCTAAACACCATTCGCAAACTAAAATGTGGAATTTCTGTCTTTGGATTGAACCTAACATACTGGCTCTTCCTTCTAACCATCTGACCATCTTCATCTTCATCATAATTGTAATCCTCATCAAAGGACTCAAACTCTATGTCCTGTACAGCTTCTTCCACATTAGCAACTAGCTCTATGGGAACTGACCACATTGACTCCTTGGAGAACCAAATTTCTGAAGCTTTCATCTTCTTTTTGAATTTCCTTGCATGTTTTCTCAGCTCTACTACCTCAGATTCCTCTCCACTGTCATCAGTATGTGCCACATAATCAGGATCATCTGAATCTTTAGAATCTGAACCATGCTCTGCAGCTTCTGCAATTGGAGCTACAGTTTGGCTAGCAACAACTGGCTGACAGGGATTGATTATTTGAGAAACTTGGGACAGATCATCAACTCTAAAATTGTTCTTCATAGGGCTCTGTATCACTTCACTAACAACACCACCCTCATCAGGAACTAAGATATGTTCCAATATGTCTGCCCCTGCTACTGCATTAACTTGCCGAACAATTGTCTGAATATGATCTTCTTCTTCTGCAGTGATAACTGCATCTGGTTCTTCCTCACTAGCATTGTTTACCATGTCATTCAGCTCATCTTCTTCAAAATCATAGCCACTATCTTCTCCCTCTGGTTCATCTTGCTCACCATTGTACTCCACAAAAACATCAGCAACCCCTCCATCTGTTATGTACTCTGACATCTGCAGGCAACCTTCACACTAGTCCATTAACCATCTCTCTCCCTGGCATAAGAAAATACAACTTCATGCTCTCTTTAACTGTCAAATGGTCTCCTAAAAATCCTCTAAGCTTTGGAAGTGACAACTTATCCCTCTGTATCTCTGACAATGCAGTATCTCCCCCAACATAATCAAGAGATGGCCCAATACGAATGAACTCCCCTCCATAGTGAAACCTGACATTGAGAACCTCTGCTGGATCCATGAACTGACTAAAAAAACCTACAAAAACATATATATGCAATCAGGTTCACTGTGACGCCCGGATAATTAGGCTACATTAACCCTCTGCTAGTGATGCCACGTCACCTCGATTATAGTTGCTAATCTCGAGTTAGTTCGAAACCGATTCAAATTCAAATTCAAAATTTGGTAAATAATAAAAGTTTTCAAACATTAAAATAAAATTGTTTGGTTTGTACTAGATATTACATGGATAATTATGGTGCAACAAACCCATTTTTATAAAATGCCTAAGTAATTTAAAATTATTTAAAACAGAAAAGTAAATAAATAAAAGAAAAGAAAAAAAACAAAAGAGAGAAAGAGAAGCTCCCCCATCTTGGACATGGCCCACCGGCCACCAGCCGGCCAGTCGCCCACCCCGGTCCCCCCATAACCCCCTGGGCGACCGAACCCTAGCCCGACACCCCCCACTTCCCCCACGATCCCCTTCTCCTCTCCCCCCACCGATCTGGATCGGGATCGGCCCCGATCCCGTCGACCCCGACCACCTCGCCTCGCCGCCGCCAGGCCTCGTCGCCGCCGAACGCCGCCTCTTCGCCCTCCTCCTCGCCGGTCTTCCCCGACCGCCCCCGAGCCCATTGCCCGTGCCCTACATCTCCCCCCCGTGAGCGCCTCCCCTTCCCTCCCCTTTCCTGTGATCGCGCCCAGCGCTCAAACCACTCGTCGCGGTCCCTCCCGGCGGCCGTGCCGTCTGCAGCCTCGTTCACTGCAGACGGCGCCCGTGCCCCCTCGCGCCTCCTCACATGGCCGGGCCTCACCCCACAGCCGTCCGCCCGGCCTCCCCGCTTCCCGTGCGGCTCCCCTGCCCATGATGCTTGCGCCTCTCCTTCCCTCGTCGCCTCGCCCTCTCTTCTCCCCTCTGCTCCCGTCGCCGGATCCGACCATGCCCGCCATCCGCCGAGGCCTCGTGCCGTCCCCGATGGCCACTGAGCCTCATGTTGCCGCCCATGCCAGCGCTCACGGCCATGACCTCCATGTTGGCCCAGGCTGCCCGCTCGCTCCCCACTACCGTCTCGGCCCACCAGCTCGCCGACCTGCCACCGCCATGGCGCCGTCTGCCAGCTCGCCCATGTGGTGTGCTCCGTGAGCCACCGCCGCATGCCCGCACCCGGTCGGGTGCACCCTCGAGAAGGCCCGTCGCTGCCGACGCCGCCATGCCGCTAAGGCCACAGGCATG
Organism: Aegilops bicornis; assembly: GCA_021605145.1. Taxonomy (NCBI): domain Eukaryota; kingdom Viridiplantae; phylum Streptophyta; class Magnoliopsida; order Poales; family Poaceae; genus Aegilops; species Aegilops bicornis. The sequence goes on along the minus strand of CM038670.1, from coordinate 571,621,289 downwards.
ACCAGTGGGGCCTCATACGGAAAAGAAAAAAAAAGAAAAAGGGGAAAAAGAAAATAATAAAAATAAAAATGCTAATTAATTAACTAAGTTAATTAACTTAATTAATCATGTTTAATTAACCTAATTAATCTGTTAATTAAACTAACTAGGTTAATTAGTTAACAAATAATGACTAATGCACCCCACACGTCAGGTTGACCAGGTCAACGGTCAACGTTGATCGCCGACGTCGACATGACATCATGCGTCGACGCTATAAATCCATTTTTCGAATTAATTAATTAAATTAATTAAATTCCGTAAATTGATAAAATCTTTAGAAAATCATATCTTTTAATCCGTAATCTCGGTTAAAATATTTTCAACATGAAAGTTGCTCGAGCGACGAGACAAATCCGGATACGCAGTCTGCTCGTCCGCCACACACCCCTAACCTATCGAACCAAGCAACTTTCCCCTCCGCTCCTTCCGTCAAAACACGAAACCCCGGGGATATTTTCCCGGATGTTTCCCCCCCTTGACCGGTACCACCTCATACCACGTTAGGGCACGCCTAGCATCGTTACTTGTCATGTCATGCATCTATATGCATATGTTTGCATGGTATACCAGATATCGCCTATTCTACTCTATACTGCTTGCATTAGAGTAGTGTAGCATGTTACTGCTTTCTGTTATACCTATCCTGATGCATAGCATGTCCTTGTTACTACTGTTGTTACCTTTACCTGCAATCCTATATGCTTAGTATAGGATGCTAGTATATTCATCTGTGGCCCTACATTCTTGTCCGTCTGCCTTGCTATACTATCGCGCTATGATCACTTGGGAGGTGATCACGGGTATATACTATATACTTTATACATGATACATGTGGTGACTAAAGTCGGGCCGGCTTGTGGAGCACCCGCGAGTGATTCACGGATTGGGTGGCTGAAAGGACCTTTGTCCCTACGGCCCTCGTGTGTGGATCTTTGTGGCGGAAGCTGACAGGCGAGTTGAGACCGCTTAGGAGAGAGGTGGGCTGGCCCTGCTCGGGCGTTCATGGATACTTAACACGCTTAACGAGTTCTTGGTATTTGATCTGAGTTGGCTACGAGCCTATACGCACTAACCATCTACGTGAGAGTAGTTATGGGTATCCCGGCCGTGGTATCACCAAGCCTTCGTGGACGCTGGCCGATCGAGCGGCGCCACGGATTGGACCGCGTAACGTGATTTCCTTTGTAATGGAGGTTGCTAGGTCCGCTTCCGGCGCCGTTCGCAGCGTGTGTGTGCATTGGGCGATGGGCCCAGACTTCGTGGCGCTTAGGTTTAGACCGGCGTCGGCCTCTCTCACAGTGCCTAGGTGGGGCTGACGTGTTGATCTTCCGCCACGGGCATGACCCAGAAAGTGTGTCCTACCAAATGGGATCAAGCGTGTTGGGTAAGTTGGCGCACCCCTGCAGGGAAGTTAATCTATTTGAATAGCCGTGATCTTCGGTAACAGGACGACTTGGAGTTGTACCTTGACCTTATGACAACTACAACTGGATACTTAATAAAACACACCCTTCCAAGTGCCGACATACACCGGTGGTCGCTCTCTCTCGTGGATATGAGGAGGGATCGCCGGTAGGATTATTGCTATGTGGTGCTACTTGGAGGACTTCAACCTCCCTCTTCTACATTGCTGTAAGACGGAGGTGACCGAAGCGTAGTCTTCGATAAGACTAGCTATCCCCTCTTATTCCGGCTTTCTGCAGCTCAGTCCTTGATATGGCCCTTTACACATATATCCATGCATATGTAGTGTAGCTCCTTGCTTGCGAGTACTTTGGATGAGTACTCACGGTTGCCTTGTTCCCCTTTTCCTCTATCTCTACTCGATTGTCGCAACTGCACGATGGAGCCCAGGAGCGACGCCACCGTCGATGATTTACTACTACACCGGAGGTGCCTACTACTACGTGCAGCCCACGACGACCGACAGAGTAGTTTAGGAGGATCCTGTGTGAGGCCCGCGCCTCTTTCGATCTGTATCCCAGCTTTGTGCTAGCCTTCTTAAGGCAAACTTGTTTAACTTATGTCCTGTACTCAGATATTGTTGCTTCCACTGACTGCCTATGATCGAGCACTTGTATTCGAGCCCTCGAGGCCCTGGCTTGTATTATGATGCTTGTATGACCTATTTTATTTTTAGAGTTGTGTTGTGATATCTTCCCGTGAGTCCCTGATCTTGATCGTACACGTTTGCGTGTATGATTAGTGTACGATTGAATCGGGGGCGTCACATTCACCTACATTCATTAATCTACAGTGCAACATTTAATTTCAGACAATATTCGACACCTTCAGTAATCATAGTTATAAAACTGACTAAAATACTACAAAAACGTTTAAACCTACAATCCATCTAAGGCATCGGTCCATTAATATGTATTTGGCCCCAAATCCTTTCATTCGACAAGCCACAAAATCACCAAAAAAACCACACCTTCCGCCACTGTAGAACCGTAAACCTAACTACACACAGGAGGAAACGAAGACGGCCGATCAATCACAGATGATGAGGATGACTCACCTGTTCCTTTGCCACCGGCGTGGACGTCGGAGCTCGCTGCGATCATCCGCGTGCCGTCGCCATTGCCGCCGGAGAGGAAGTCAAAAGGCCGAGGAGAGAAGGGGAAGGCGAGGCGAAGTGAGCGAGGAGGAAGCGATGCGGTGGTCCGGCTCGACCATTTAGCGTTTCCAGCGACCGGCGGGACCCACAACGATAGCTGACTCCAAGAATCCCAGCCTTCCTCCGCTTGGATACGCCTGCAAGGACGAAAATGACCGGGATTAGAGAGTTGAGGGTGCCGATTTCCGGGATTTGGAGGTTGGGGTTTAAAAACGACGACGCGTACGAGTTCAGGGTTTAAAACAAACTTTACCCCATTTGATACATACAGAAGCCAGGGGACGTAGCTTAGCTTCGAAGTCTTCGGAAGGCTCGTAGGTGTTAGCTAGCCTGGACACTAGGCTTGTACTACCTTGTAGACAGGGTTGAGAAAGTCTTTGTGGTTTCAGAGTGTAAAAGACAAACAACAATGTGCTAGGAACACACCAGACCATAAATTCGGTTCGTTTTAACTAAATTGGATTTGGTGTTTGTTTGTGTACTACGACGTGTGAACACGGAATAAATTATACTGTCTCGTGTGAATCGTGTAAAAATCGTACTAAAAGTATTTTATGTATAGCATGGGACTTAATGAGTCGCCGATATACATTCACCAAGACCTCCGTGTGCACCTCCTTGTTGCACCGATGGATGTTGTCGTGTCGTGATGCCATTTTAATGGACACCTACCCGCTACCGTCGGGTGGCACCGTTTGGATGTTGTCCCGTCATATCAATGGATATTTTGGTGCACATGACAATTATCTGTGCCGTTGCAACTCACAGGAATTTGTGCTAGTAGAATATAATCACACAAAACTTTAGTTGAAGATGATGGATAATGAAATGAACATGTCATCTCCCTTGCGCGGAACCCGGTATTTACCACGTAATAACGTCATAAACAAGGTGCCTACCGTGGCTCCATGGTCTCAACATAGGTGAATGTCCTATCGGAGCGGTCCCAGCTGGCATCGGCAGAAAAAAAAATCTTATACGACCAGTGTCGCACGCCCAAATCGTGAGACCATCTCCAGTGATTGACGCGTGGCAAAAACAAAAGCATCTGACCTTATCCCTAATCCCCCGTTCTACTAGTATTTCCTTCTCCAGCATCGTCTGCTTCCGACGGAGATGCCGCTGTAGGTCCGAGCCGCCGCCGCAGCTCTTCCGCTGGCTATGTGGTGGAACCGCCGGCGCTCCACCCTCCTTCCCCGTCTCTTTCTAACGTCTCTAACCACGGCACGACGGTCTCCACGAGGGGAGGAGCGGCAATGACGGCGGCAATATCTGCTTCAACTCTTTGGAGGGTAAAATTGCATGGAGTTCATTCACAAATAAAATATTGCATGGATTTGAAGTCAATCTTTTGGTTGTGAATCAATCAACCAAACAATCTGGGAGAAAAATTTCAGCCAAGAATCTGTACGAGTGTGGTTGTGTAACTTGTGTTTGTGTGGCCTTTGCGTGAGGAAGAGCAGGCAGAGGTGTTGTGCTGCTAGGGGCGAGCTGCCGGGCCTCCGAGGAACGTTGCGAGGAGGGTGCACCGTGGTTCCACAAGCAGAGGAGTTGCGACGGCGTCGCCGACGGATGGACGGAGCAGCCGTGATTAGAAGAAGAGTGGGGCGCTGGAGAAGAAGGAAGAGGGGATTTATTGCTTTTAGATTTGTTTTTGCCACGCGTCCATCACTGGAGAAGGTCTCACCATCGGGAGCGTGCAACCCGGGTCGTATAGGATTTTTTTCGGGCATCGGCGACTACCGCCCCTGGGTTCCTCTCGCTGATCAGAACTACACCCGCTCGATACCTCCTCGAATCGCTCGGCCTGTGCTTGCACAACACATAACTAAATTCGGAATTCGTATCATGGTTCCGACCACACGTTAGGACGTAATCACCATGAACAAAATGCGGCAGCGCGAGTTGCTGCCACCAGTTCCACCGAGGCCTTGGGATCTTCGTTCGCACGTTGTACCATTGGCTCCACCTGTGTCCCCACATTGCAAACTCTAGAACCAAACACCTACACATGGATCAAACGAGCACCACAAATTAAGGGTAAGCTTTTTGAAGATGATGCATATGGTGGTGTCTCGTCTTGATGATAATGCTGGGTCTACCTCGATGTTCTTCAATGTCCATGTGTCGTGGGTGACGGCAATGCCCAGCCTCCCGCGCAGCTCCGTCAGGTGGAGGTCGACCAGCTTGGCCGGCTTGGGGAGTGGCTTGATGAACATGACGGACTCGTCCTCACGACTAAGTTATTTTACCGGTTCAGGGAGCTACCGGTGGAAAATCTACCATCCGTCAATACTTCTAGATTCGTGCGTGTGGACCTCACAAGATTTCTTTTTCCCCCTCCGATTCCAGGATACGAGACCTATACAGATGGAATACGAGATGGAGCCCACGTCTCGATCCCCACATCCCACGAACCCACGCCCCCACTCTGCCTCGCCTCCTCTCACCCATGGCCGGCGCCGTCACGCTCGTCCTCTCCCTCATGGCCGCCGGCGCCCTTCCTCTTCACGCCCAGCTTCTCACCTGGACGGCCCCCGACCCCGCGGCCGCCCCCGCCGTCTGGGCCGCCGCCTGGGCGGTCGACTAACAACAGCACCGCCACTTGCTCCGGATCTGGGAGCGCGGCGTCGCCTGAAAGCCGGGGCAATCTCCACGCACAGCTGGCTCATCCCTCCTTGATTTCTCCTTGATCAAGCCATCTCCATCGACATGCACACGGTTGGTTCTGGCTCATCCCTCCTTGATTTCTCCCTGGTCCATGATTTTTTAGGTTGCCGTGTTCGATGCAGGCTTCACCACTAGTAGCTTCCCTTGTTTAATCGATTTGTTGAGCCTGTTCTAGTATTTATGCTGGATTTCCACCCCGATGCACCGTGTACTAGTTGATGCCCCATTGCCAGACTGTTTTTTCTTATCCTTGATTCCCCTAGTACTAGTACTAGTTCATGATATTTTTGTTACTGAAATTTTTCAGGAACATTTCAAGAACTATTTGTTACTCGACTGGATCCGCTACTGAAACTGAAATACGGTTTTTTTGAATATAGTTTGTGGAAGAAAGTGATGTTTGATGAGAAGTGAAATATGTCTATCAATAGTTCTGGAAGTGATGTTCTGTGGAAAGGAAGTGAAACAGATATTTCAGTGTGTTGTTGCAAGTTGTGAAGCTATTTTCTTTGAAGTACATGAAATTACTTCTCTGAAATGTATGAAATTGATATTTCAGTTATATGTGTAATATGTTATTTCAGTGTGTCCTTTGAATGATTTGAAATTGGTTTTCGGAATTATTGAAAGGAGCTTGTTGAAATGATTGAAATTATTATTTTGAAGTAAGTGGAATACGTTCTTGCCGTAATTCAAATCTAATTTTAGAAAAGTTGATTTCAATTTTAGTTGGAAACATTGTAAATCTATTGAAATAATAAGTTTTGTTGAAACTATTGAAATTAATTTCTAAAAATGAGTGAAATTAGTTTGTTGAAATAATTGAAATATGTGATAGAAAGAATTCAAATGTGGTAGTGAAATTTCACTCGCTGTGAAATATGGCATTGGAAATACGCAGTTTCTGTCATTGAAATACTAAGTTTCAGTATTTTGTAAAATATGGTAGTGTATGTTTTTTATTGGACTGAAATATTCTTTTTTGAAGAATCGAAATCAGTTCTTTGAGAGTTGAATAATCAGTTTCAATCATTGTGAAATATGAAATTGGAATATGGTCTGTAAAAGACTTGAAATCAGTTTCGACAATTGAGTGAATTTAGTATCTAGAATCAAGTGAAATTATTTTTTGAAATAATTGAAATAGAGTTTTTGAAAGAATTGAAATCTATTTTAACTATGTTAACAATTGACTTGTGTTTTTGTAAGAATTGAAATCTGCTGTTTGCAATTGAAACGAGTTTTTGGAATAATTCAAATCTATTTTTTGAAAGAGTTGAAATCAGCGAGATATGTATTGAAATAGCTATGTGTAGTTGAGTTGTACAAAATAAGTGAAATAGGTGGTTATGGTGCCGGCTGTCCTGGACATGCACGTGATATGGGGTCTTTGCATAGGCACATGATGGGGCATCCTAGGTGGTGGAACCTAGTTTTTTTTTTTTTTTTTTGAGGGAAGGTGGTGGTACCTAGTTCAGGGAATACGGAGCAGGAATCCTGACGAAAGGAGGGAATATAACTTTCGTATATAAATGACTTGACGTGGTGTCCCGCTCTTATTGGATAAGGGCTCACCGGTAGATCCCGGCACCGGTAAAAAGAGGTTTGCGCTCGTCCTCATCGTTGGACGACATACCTTCTCGGTGCCCTCCGTGACCATGTACGTCGAGCCGTCGACGCTCATGAGGCCGACGGCGAGGCTGCATCTCGTGCTCCTAGGCACGGCCACCGCCGCATCGCGCCACGACTTCTCCCCCAGCGTGAACGCCTGCAGCTTGTCGAACTCCCTGAGCCGGTCGAAGCTGCACGGGACATGGACGACGGCGTACTTGCCGGTCACCGGGTGGTACGCGGAACCGTCGCCGGGCGCTCGGTGGGAGTCGCAGCAGAATCTCCACCACGAGGTCGGCGGGGAGGTACCGGCTGATGCCCTCGTCCACTGCAGCTGCGACGGTGGCCCCGTCGTCGACGATGGGTGTCGCCAACGAGTCTTGCGTCTCCGCATGGTATTATCGCCGTATTTCAAGTAGTGAAAAGGGAAATGATTCCAGCGATTAAGACCGCATAAGGGCAAGTACATCAGTTTAGTAGGTGCTGTCTGCAACTATTTGCCACTTCACGTATAGACAACTAAACAGACAGCTTGTACAGCGAGCCGTCTATTTTGACTGTCTGGAAGTGTTTAATGTGATGCATGCATCCACGATAAAGCAAGGATTATTCCAATGAAAAAAGGTGGCAGTTGTAGTTTTGTAGACGAGCACTTGATACGACGGTGGAAAGCTGTCTGTAGCAACCGATTTTTGGGCGCTACAGATCGTCTGTAATTCTAGCGACGAGCTATTCCTCTCTTTGCATTCTCTTTCCTCCACATCCTCTTAAATCCTAGTTGTCATTCCTTATAGACAGCTGACTGTACACTGTTGTACATGCCCTTCTCCTCGTAATGAACGGTTACGTAGAGGTTACGCTTAACAGGGTATTAATCCCGGCTTGTGTTTAGTGTTTCCCAATTGCAAACATCGAGCACCTTGCTCGTTTAGAGCAGGTGCAGCTGAGAAGTACAGTAGTCATCTAAAAGAGAATTTTTCACGAGAATGGCGTTTCGGCTGGAGGCCGTTTTTTTGGAAAACTCAAAATTCAAAATTTTCGGTTTCAAGAAAATTTAATTTTTTTTAATACAAGTAAACAAGGATGTGAGGCGTATGCGTGTAAAATTTTAGGATGAAATACATTAAAATGCGACCAATACAAAAAAGGAAAAATTTATGGTATGTGAGGATGAATAGTATCAGTGTTAAAAAGTCCTAGATTTGTTTTTTTTGCACATACCTCATTTCAACTTATTTCGTCCTGAAAATTTACACACTTATAAACCATGCTTTCATCTATCTCTGCATTTTTTTAGAATTTTTTGAAATGTAAAAATATGAATTTTTTATGAATTTTGAATTTTGCATTTGAAGGCTTTCATGGAGCTCAGCCTCCAAAAGCAATTTCAAAATTTTCAACATCGTGTAAATAGGTTGGCAGCGTTCCAACCACGGTGAAACTTTGGGTATACGAAACCATGGGACGTCGTTGGCTTCGCTGCCAAGTCTTGGAGAGTCTTGGCCTCTTGGGGCTGGCCGCCGCGTAGAGTAGCTAAGCATGCAGACTAGGCCTGTACACTGTATTGTCAGAGAGTGTGAGAAAGTCTTCGTATTCTCCTGTAGCGTCAGAGTGATGAAAAGCAGTCAAGAATGGCTAGGAACACACGAGATTGAATTCTTGTCGAGCCTCCGTACATTTTACCTTGCTTGCTGGATCATCTTCCATACCTCAAAAAAGAACATCCTAGTTCGACTTGCCTAATTTCACCCCCCGTGTATCGGCGGGACGCGTCTATTGGCAGTAGGGGATCCCCATTTGTCCACCCTTGCAGCTGCGTTCTTAAGGGCATCTCCAACGCCGATCTCTAAACTGGACACCCCGTTCGTCCACGACCGTAGATACGGGAGCCGGTCATCCAAAGCTAGTCATATATGTTCAATTGTATTTTGGTGAAATTTAATGAAATCGAACAAATTTGATACATATTTAAACAAACATGACAATATTCATTCATACTTGGATATCTTTTATGTAAAACCGGATGGTTTTCATCTAAACCACAACAAATTAATTACATTTGGACATATTTAACATATACCGGACTCTAAACCTAGCGTTATGTCCGCCGACGCCCGTTCCCCATGTCTGGCAGGGCATGAGCCCTGGGAACTGAAGCTCTGCCTCCGCAATTTGCAAGCGGCTAATCGGCCGACGGTGATGAGCCCACCAAGCTTGGCTTCAATGGGAGGGAAGGAGTGGTGACCTTCCTGGGACCTGAGCACCGGCGACCACCGATGCTCTACTCTTCCTCGCCCGCCGTTGGCGCCCGGACATCCTACTTCGTGGTTGTGGCAGCGGGGTGCGGCCGTGGCGGAGCTGGCCACCTCGTCCTCATTCTCACTCTTGTTGTACACTACCTCCGGCGCCTCATCAATCTCCTTGAAGGCGGCTTCTAATTCCGCCGAATGAAGGCAGTACTATAGGATCAAAAGTATGTCTAGGGGGGGGGGGGGGGTGATTAGCCTACTTGACCAAATAAAAACTTATTATTTTCCCAATTTTAGTTGTAAGCAAATTTTAGCAATTATATCAAGTCAAGCAACACCTTACACATGCAAGTATAAGAGTTGAGCAATGGAGAGTAAAGATGTAGGGTCGAAAGTATGTAGAGGTGGGGCAATTAGACTACTTGACCAAATAAAAATCTAGCCTTTTCCCAATTTTAGTTCTTGGCAGATTTTAGCAACTTAACACAAGTCAAGCAATCTTAACACAATTCAAGCAAGCATGCAAAGAGTATATGGGCAGCGGAAAGTAAAGCATGCAACTTGCAAGAATGTAAAGGGAGGAGTTTGAGGGAGCAAACGCAATGTTGACACGGAGATTTTTTAGCCGTGGTTCCGATAGATGGTGCTATCGTACATCCACGTTGATGGAGACTTCAACCCACGAAGGGTAACGGGTTCTTGCGAGTCCACGGAGGGCTCCACCCACGAAGGGTCCACGAAGAAGCAACCTTGTCTATCCCACCATGGCCGTCGCCCATGAAGGACTTGCCTCACTAGGGGTAGATCTTCACGAAGTAGGCTATCTCCTTGCCCTTACAAACTCCTTGGTTCAACTCCACAATCTTGACGGAGGCTCCCAAGTGACACCTAGCCAATCTAGGAGACACCACTCTCCAAGAAGTAACAAATGGTGTGTTGATGATGAACTCCTTGCTCTTGTGCTTCAAATGATAGTCTCCCAACACTCAACTCTCTCTCAGGATTTGGATTTGGTGGAAAGAAGGTTTGAGTGGAAAGCCACTTGGGGAGGGCTAGAGATCAAGATTTATATGGTAGGAATGGAATATCTTGACCTCAACACAAGTGTAGGTGGTTCTCTCTCAGAAAATGTATGTTGGAAGTGTAGGCATGTTCCGATGGCTCTCTCCACGAATGAAGAGTGGGTGGAGGGGTATATATAGCCTCCACACAAAATCTAACCGTTACACACAACTTACCAAACTCGGTGGGACCGAATCGTGAAACTCGGTCGGACCTATTTAGGAAATAATGTGACTGTTAGGATTTTCGGTGGGACTGACATGTCATCTCGGTGGGACCGATATGGTTAGGGTTAGGGCATAACGTAATCTCGGTGAGACCGATTACACAAACTCGGTGAGACCGATTTTGGTAATAGACAAACAGAGAGTTGGCCAGGCAAACTCGGTGGGACCGATTCGCTCATCTCGGTTGGACCGAAACGTTATGAAAGGGAAACAGAGAGTTTACATTGCAATCTCGGTGGGACCGATCGCTCATCTCGGTTTGACCAAAGCGTTCTGAAGGAAAGCAGAGATTATAATCCCATCTCGGTGAGACCGAGATCCCCGATCGGTGAGACCGAAAAGACTAGGGTTTGTGGTACGTGGCTATGACATCCGAACTTGGTGGCGCCTGGATAGATGGTTTCGGTGGGGCCGAGTTTGACTTTTGTTTTAGGTCATATGTGGATGTGAGAAAGTAGTTGAGGGCTTTGGAGCATATCACTAAGCACATTGAGCAAGAAACTCATTAAGCAACACCTCATCCCTCCTTGATAGTATTGGCTTTTCCTACAGACTCGATGTGATCTTGGATCACCAAAATAGAAAATGTAGAGTCTTGTGCTTTGAGCTTGAGCCAATCCTTTTGTTCTTAGCATTTTGAGGGATCCACTTTTCTCATCCATGCCATGCCAATCATTGAGCTTTCCTGAAATATTTATCTTGAAATAGCATTAGCTCAATGAGCTATATGTTGTTAGGAATTACCAAAACCACCCAGAAATCAGAGTTAGAGATTAGCACAAAGATCAAGTTCGTACCCTAGTTCGGCGGAGAACTTCCTACGGCGGCAACGGCGGGGCAGATTGCCGTTGACAGCAGCGGAGAGCAGTGGCGGGAGGTCGCTGGCGACGAGAGGACGATCCAGAGACCTGAGAAGGCAGAGCAGGTTACGCGCGGGCGAAGAGGTTCGGAAATTTTTCCAAAATTTGGCCCGTCGGTATATATAACCTGACCGCTTGTGTGACCGAGTGGAGAACGACTTCGGTGGCACCGAGATGCAAAACCGCAAGCAGTTACTGCAACTCGGTGTGACTGAAAAGTTCTAATCGGTTGCACCGAGGTTGAAAACCTAGATCAACTTGGTGATCTCGGTGTGACCGAAAATGATGAATCGGTCAGACCGAAATGCACAAAGAGGTTTTGGAAGTTTAAGTCTATGACGAATCGGGGACTCCGAGTGCTCCTCACACAGAGTGGTTCGAATCTGAGTTGATCAAACTTTGTGATGTAGCATGAATAGAGTTTGAGACAAGAAAAGCATAGATAGCTAGAGAAGGTTCTTAGGCATTCTTGTCCATCCACTTGGCAAAAGAAAAGAGACCAAACAATCAAAACCACAAGTGGATGTCCTCGAATGAGAAAAATATGCAACCAACATGCTCACACAATAAAATGGCAAATGAAATATGTGGCAAAGCATGCACAACCAATTCTAGCATCTATCAAACAATTGGCTATGACTAGGTCATCTATATATGAGTATATTGACTTAGGAGTCAAATGAGAACATTTGATCATAGGTCATACTCATCGTTTAACCACAAGTGGGGTTACCACCTTTACATAAAGCATTGTTGTGTTCACACCATTAGAGTTGCTTTAGCTCATTTTTAGAGTAAAGCTCCCCCTAGATGTGAGATCCCCTTTAAGATGGATGACTTCATGTAGGTGTTGAAGATGTGGATGCTCAACGTTGATGTAGATCATTTGGAGCAATCCCTTGGAGTTAGTTGCACTTTCAATACCTACATGGGTTAGTCCCACAAGGAACAAACAAGGATATCCATAGACATAGAGTGATGCATACACAAGATGATGTCCATGAAAGCATTAGGTTACCTTGTCCCTTGTCTTACCAACAAGAGGGTTTGTGACTCCTTGAACTAGTGCAAGATGTGGAAGTTGATTGCACTTGTCCTTGCCAAAATGATATGAGTGAAGTATGTTGGCGGAGTCACCCGCAAGAACTCTCTAGTTCTTCTTCTTTGGGATCCACATCATCTTGATGGGAATCCCTGGAGTTGTAGTTGTACTCAATGAAGTAGAACTTGATGTAGTCTTGGGAACCCACTTGACCAAGGCCTTAGGAGCTTCTTCAAATGCATCAATCTCCTCTTGAAGCTTGTCCTTGCCTTTTTGCTTGTGGTCTTGTGGTGGAAGATCATCTTGAGCTTGTGTCCCTTTTAAAGAAGTAGGATCACACTTCTCTTGTTGAGGAACAAACTTCGTCTTGGGGTATTGATCTTCTTCCCACTCAACTCCATTGGCATTGAACTTTCGTCCAAAACCAACACCCTGATTCTTACGGCGCCTTCCTTGCTTGCGTACAATTTCCTCGAATTGCTTACTTCCGACAAAACTCTTGTAAACACCTTTCTCTATAATTCCCTTCAATAAACTATTTTCTTGCTCAAGTGTAACTTGGCTAAGAGAATCATTAGTGGAATCAAGAGAACTACTAGAAGCAACAACATTGGATTTAGCATGATTATTTTTACTACTAGAAGTAGAATCTTTCTTGTTCTTGTTACTAGACTTGACTTGTGGCATGTAAGTAGATAAGAGTAAACGCTTGGCAATGTAAGAAGAACTTTTCTTGCAAAGATCATCATTGATTGCCTTTAAAAACTCATGCTCTTGCTCAAGGTTGAGCTTTTCAAAGCGTAACTTCTCATGAGTCTTTAAAAGTTCTCGATGATCTTCTAAGATAGTTTCATGAGCTAACTTAAGAGTGTTTAGATCCTTAGTTAGGCGCTCAATCTTCTCCTTATCATTGTCATTCGTTTTATCTTGATTAGCATGATCATTTGATGTTTCATCATAGTATTCATCACTAGAGTTGTCAACAAGTAAATCATCATCACCTAACAAGTCGTCTTCATCACTATCGAAATCAACATACTCGGGGTGTGATACCTTTGGGCCTTTAGCCATGAAGCATCTTCCAATTCCTTCATTTGGTGAGTCAAATATGTCGAGGGAGTTAGTTGACACAAGTGCTAGACCGGCAACACCTTCATCTTGAGTATATTCGAGTCAGAGTGATAGCTTCTCTCGGAGTGATTGTCGGAGTCGGAGCCGGATACCCATTCACCAACATGAGCTTGATGTCTTCGTTTTGTGTAGCTCCTTGATGACTTGTCCTTCCTTTCCGAATCCTTGATTCTACGGGATGTTCTTCGTTCATAACGATCATCTCTACTCCTTCTTTCTCTTGATGGTGATTCTTCTCTTCTACTCCTTCTTTTTGGAGAATCTTCTCTTCTTTTGTAGGGAGCCGTACACTCATTAGAATAGTGTCCGGGTCTTCCACAATTGTAGCAATTACGCTCACGACTAGAAGATCTTTTGTCATTGTAGAACCTTGACTTGGAACTTCTTTCCTTGCTTCTACTCTTGTAGAACTTGTTGAAGTTCTTCACCATTAGGCTCAATTCTTCATTGAAGGTTTGTTTCTCACTTGATGATGTAGGAGCTTCACATGAGGCTTTGTAATCACCACTTGACTTGTTGTGGAGCTCCTCCTTATCCTTGAGTGACATCTCATGAGCAAAAATTCTTCCAATGACTTCCGCTATTTGAGATCTTTGTAATTGGGCATCATTTGGATCAACGTGCACACGGTATCATATTTTCCATCCAAAGCTCTTAGGATCTTATTGATGATGAATTTGTGGGTCATCTCTTCACTTCCTAAGCCGGCAATCTCATTTGTGATGAGAGCAAGCCTAGAGTACATTTCAGTGACGCCTTCACCATCCTTCATTTTTAACTTGTCAAGTTGACTTTGAAGCACATCCAATTTGGATTCCTTGACGGAGTCGGTACCTTTGTGCATGTCTATCAAAGTATCCCAAATTTCCTTTGCATTCTCAAGACGGCTGATTTTGTTGAATTCTTTGGGGCACAATCCGTTGAAGAGAATACCAAAAGCTTGAGCATTGTATTGGAGCATCTTCAATTCTTCCGCGGTCGCTTGACGGTTCGGTTCTCTCCCATCAAAGAATTCACCTTGCAAGCCAATGCACACAATAGCCCAAACGGCGGGGTTATGTCCAAGAATATGCATTTTCATCTTATTCTTCCAACTAGCAAAATTTGTACCATCAAAGTAAGGACCTCTATGGTGGTAATTTCCCTCGCTAGACGCCTTACTCTCCTAGGTTGTGAAACCAAGGCTATGACCACCAAAAGCTATGGAAATCAAAGCAAATGGAGACCAAAGCTCTGATACCACTTGTAGGATCAAAAGTATGTCTAGAGGGGGGGATTAGACTACTTGACCAAATAAAAATCTAGCCTTTTCCCAATTTTAGTTCTTGGCAGATTTTAGCAACTTAGCACAAGTCAAGCAATCAATCTACACATGCAATTCTAAGAGTATAGCAGCGGAATGTAAAACAATTGCATATGAAGGTAAAAGGGAGGAGTTTGAGGGAGCAAACGCAATGTTGACACGGAGATTTTTTGGCCGTGGTTCCGATAGGTGGTGCTATCGTACATCCACGTTGATGGAGACTTCAACCCACGAAGGGTAACGGTTGCGTGAGTCCACGGAGGGCTCCACCCACGAAGGGTCCACGAAGAAGCAACCTTGTCTATCCCACCATGGCCTTCGCCCATGAAGGACTTGCCTCACTAGGGGTAGATCTTCACGAAGTGGGTGATCTCCTTGCCCGTACAAACTCCTTGGTTCAACTCCACAATCTTGTCGGAGGCTCCCAAGTGACACATAGCCAATCTAGGAGACACCACTCTCCAAGAAGTAACAAATGGTGTGTTGATGATGAACTCCTTGCTCTTGTGCTTCAAGTGATAGTCTCCCCAACACTCAACTCTCTCTCACAGGATTTGGATTTGGTGGAAAGAAGGTTTGAGTGGAAAGCCACTTGGGGAGGGCTAGAGATCAAGATTTATATGGTAGGAATGGAATATCTTGACCTCAACACAAGTGTAGGTGGTTCTCTCTCAGAAAATGTATGTTGGAAGTGTAGGCATGTTCGATGGCTCTCTCCACGAATGAAGAGTGGGTGGAGGGGTATATATAGCCTCCACACAAAATCTAACTGCTACACACAACTTACCAAACTCGGTGGGACCGAATCGTGAAACTTCGGTCGGACCTATTTAGGAAATAATGTGACTGTTAGGATTTTCGTGGATCGACATGTCATCTCGGTGGGACCGATATGGTTAGGGTTAGGCATAACGTAATCTCGGTGAGACCGATTACATACAAACTCGTGAGACCGATTTTGGTAATAGACAAACAGAGAGTTGGCCAGGCAAACTCGGTGGGACCGATTCGCTCATCTCGGTTGGACCGAAACGTTATGAAAGGGAAACAGAGAGTTTACATTGCAATCTCGGTGGGACCGATCGCTCATCTCGGTTTGACCGGAACATTACGAAGGGAAACAGAGAGATTACAATCCCATCTCGGTGAGACCGAGATCCCAGTCGGTGAGACCGAAAAGACTAGGGTTTGTGGCTGTGGCTATGACATCTGAACTCGGTGGCGCCGGATAGATGGTTTCGGTGAGGCCGAGTTTGACTTTTGGTTTGGGTCATATGTGGATGTGAGAAAGTAGTTGAGGGCTTTGGAGCATATCACTGAGCACATTGAGCAAGAAACTCATTAAGCAACACCTCATCCCTCCTTGATAGTATTGGCTTTTCCTATAGACTCAATGTGATCTTGGATCACTAAAATAGAAAATGTAGAGTCTTGTGCTTTGAGCTTGAGCCAATCCTTTTGTCCTTAGCATTATGAGGGATCCACTTTTCTCATCCATGCCATGCCAATCATTGAGCTTTCCTGAAATATCTATCTTGAAATAGCATTAGATCAATGAGCTATATGTTGTTAGGAATTACCAAAACCACCCAGGGATAGTTGCACTTTCAAAAGACTTTGCATATAAACTTAAAGGAGGGATTGCAGAAATCAAATGCGATGAAGACACGGTGATTTTTGGCGTGGTTCCGATAGGTGATGATATCGTACGTCCACATTGATGGAGACTTCAACCCACGGAGGGTAACGGTTGCGCGAGTCCATGAACATCTCCACCCATGAAGGGTCCACGAAGAAGCAACCTTGTCTATTTCATCATGGCTTATGTCCTCGAAGGACTAGCCTCACTCGGGGTAGATATTCATGATGTAGGTGATCTCCTTGCCCTTACAAACTCCTTGGTTCAACTCCACAAGATCTTGGAGGCTCCCAAGTGACATCTAACCAATCTAGGAGACACCACTCTTCAGAAGGCAATAGATTTGTAGTTGCTGATGAACTCCTTGCTCTTGTGCTTTAAATGATAGTCTCCTCAACACGCAATCACCCACTTACATATTTTGCTTGGGTAAGAGAGGGATTGAAGTGGAAAGAAACTTGGGAAGGCTAGAAATCATAGTTCAAATGGTTGGATTGAAATCTCTTGATCTCAACACATGCGTGGGTGGTTCTATCTTAGAAAATGAATGGTGGAAGTGTAGATTCGTTCTGATGGCTCTCTTAGAGTGTAGGTGGGGGTGGAGGGTATTTATAGCCTTCACGCAAAATCTAACCGTTACACACTTTTGGCTCAACTCGGTGACACCGGGAGCAAAATCTCGGTGAGACCGACCTGTGCAAAAGATATGAACGTTGGGCTTTTCGGTGGGACCGAAGTGGAAATCTCGAACTGACCAATATGCGATAACCTAGGTAGAACTTCATTTCGGTAGTTTCGATTAGTTCAACTCGGTAATTCCGAAATGAACAAATTGGCTTACAGAAACTTGGTCACTACAACTCGGTGAAACCGATCGCAATCTCGGTGAGACCAAAATTCTAGGGTTTGGCTCTGGTAGTGTATAGGATCAACTCGGTGAGTCTGGGATAGAGATTTTTGGTGGGACCGAGATGAAACTTTAGCGTTTGGACATATGTGATTTGGAGAAGGTGTTTGGGGATTTTTGGAGCAATATCACTAAGAACTTGAGCAATTGAGTCATGATTAAAACCTCACCCCCTTTTAATAGTATTGGCTTTCCTATGGACTCAATATGATCTTGGATCACTGGAAGCACAAGTGCTCCCTTGGTGGTTTTGGTAATTAATGTCAACATATCTTTTGTTGGACTAATAATTTTATCTAGTATATTTCAGATATGTTCAACAGTGGCGTGGCAAGGACAAGAGGATGTGGAACCCCCTCAAAATGCTAAGGACAAGGATTGGTAAAAGCTCAAGACTCTACATTTTTGTTTAAGTGATCCAAGTTCACATTGATTCCATAGGAAAGCCAATACTATTAAAAGGGGACGATGTGTTGCTTGATGACCTGGTTGCTCAAGTGCTTAGTGATATTGCTCCAAAATTCTCAGCTACTTTTTCTATCCAAATATGTCCAAACCCTAATTTCCAACTCAGACCCATCGATATTTCCTATCAGGGGCCACCGAGTTCATCTGGACTTAGCCACTACCAAAACCCTAACAATTCAGATCCACCGATATGGATCTCGGTCCCACCAAGATGGCCTTGCCGGCTCTCTGTTGCTAGTCACAATTGTTTTGGTCCCACCGAGAATTGCAATCGGTCCCATCAAGATGGCTTGACCAACTCTCTGTTGCCTTATTCTTCACTTCAATCCCACCGAGATGATGCAATCGGTGCCACTGAGACAAGGTTTTTCCTAAGCCCTTGCACATGGGCCCCTCCGAGTTGTTCCCGTCGGTCCCACCGAGATTCCTAAGGTCATATTTTTACACAGATCGGTTCCACTGAGATGGGTCAAAAGTGTGTAACGGTTGGATTTTGTGTGGAGGCTATATATACCCCTCCACCCCTTCTTCCTCATTGAGGAGAGCCATCAGAACGTGCCTATAATTCCACCATTCATTTTCTGAGGGAGAACCACCTACTTATGTGTTGAGATCAAGAGATTCCAGTCCTACCATTTGAACCTTGATTTCTAGCCTTCCCCAAGTTGCGTTCTGATACGTCTCCAACGTATCTATAATTTTTTATTGTTCCATGTTGTTATATTATCAATCTTGGATGTTTTATAATCATTTTATATCATTTTTGGTACTAACCTATTGACATAGTGCCAAGTGCCAGTTGTTGTTTTCTGCATGTTTTTTACATCGCATGAAATCAATACCAAACGGAGCCCAAATGCAACAAAACTTTACGAAGATATTTTATGGACTAGAAGACACCTAATGGGCCCTGGCTGCGCCTGGGGGGGGTGCTCCATGGAGAGCACAACCCACTGTATGCGCCAGAGGCCCAGCGCCTCGGTGGGTTGTGCCCACCTCGGGTGCCCGGACCGCCTCTTTGCTCTATTAATACCCCAATATTCCAGAAACCCTAGGGGCATCGACGAAAATCAATTCCAGCCACGGCAGAGTCCAGAACCACCAGATCCAATCTAGACACCATCTCGGACGGGGTTCACCACCTCCATTGGTGCCTCTCCGATGACGCGTGAATAGTTCTTTGTAGACCTTCGGGTCCATAGTTATTAGCTAGATGGCTTACTCTCTCTTACTGAATTCTCAATACAATGGTCTCTTGCAGATCCATATGATGTAACTCTTTTTGCGGTGTGTTTGTTGGGATCGGATGAACTTTGAGTTTATGATCAGATCTATCTTTTTATATCCATGAAAGTATTTGAGTTTCTTTGATCTCTTTTATGCATGATTGCTTATAGCCTCGTATTTATTCTTCGATATTTGGGTTTTGTTTGGCCAACTTGATCTATTTATCTTGCAATGGGAAGAGGTGCTTTGTAGTGGGTTTGATCTTAAGGTGCTTGATCCCAGTGACAGAAGGGGAGCCGACATGTATGTATCGTTGCTACTAAGGATAAAACGATGGGGTCTATCTCTACATAGATAGATCTTGTCTACATCATGTCATCGTTCTTATTGCATTACTTCGTTTCTCCATGAATTTAATACACTAGATGCATGCTGGATAGCGGTCGATTTGTGGAGTAATAGTAGTAGATGCAGGCAGGAGTCGGTCTACTAATCTTGGACATGATGCCTATGTAATGATCATTACCTGGACATCATCATGATTATTTGAAGTTCTGTCAATTGCCCAACAGTAATTTGTTCACCCACTGTTTGCTATTTTTCTCGGGAGAAGCCACTAGTGAAACCTACGGCCCCCGGGTCTCTTTCTCATATTATTTGCCTTTGCGATCTCTTTTCCTTTGCTTTTATTTTCAGATCTATTAAACCAAAAATACAAAAATACCTTGCTGCAATTTATTCTTACTTATTTTATTTGGCATTCGATCTATCAATCTACTACAATTTTATCCACATCCATTTGCCCATCTTGGGGCGCCGCTATCCGAAAGGGATTGACAACCCCTTTTACACGTCGGGTTGCGAGAAGTTGTTATTTGTGTGTAGGTGTTGTTTATGTTGTGTTGCTTGGTTCTCCTACTGGTTCGATAACCTTGGTTTCACATTTGAGGGAAATACCTACCGCCGCTGTGCTGCATCATCCCTTCCTCTTTGGGGAAATACCGATGTAGCTTCAAGCCGCATCACGTTCCACTCAAATCCTTCTTCCACCATTGTCAAATCTGTGTAAGAGAGTTGAGTGTTGGGGAGACTATCATTAGAAGCACGAGAGCAAGGATTTCATCATCAACACACCGTCTATTATCTTTTGGAGAGTGGTGTCTCCTAGATTGGTTAGCTGTTGCTTGGGAGCCTCCAACAAGATGTGGAGTTGAACCAAGAAATTTGTAAGGGCAAGGAGTTCGCCTACTTCATGAAGATCTACCCGAGCGAGGCAAGTCCTTCGTGGGTGATGTCCATGGTGGGGTAGACAAGGTTGCTTCTTCGTGGACCCTTTGTGGGTTGAGCCCTCTGTGGACTCACGCAACCGTTACCCGTCATGGCTTGAAGTCTCCATCAACGTGGATGTACGATAGCACCACCTATCGGAACCACGCCAAAAATTCTCTGCGTCTCCATTGCGTTTGCACACTCCAATCCCATCCCTTTACATTATTACACTTGCACGGTTTACTCTTTCCGCTGATCATACTCTTGCTATCACTATAGAAATATACACTTCCATGATGATACGTGTTTGTCACAGTAGGTCATGTTTTCTGTCATGCATGTACATCCATGATGATTTTATGACAAAATCAAGATAGTCATACCTGTGCTGTCATAGAAGTGTTCCATGACATTACCAAAATTATGATCACGGAAGTGTCCACTTCCATGACGACAAATCACGCGTCATAGAAGTGCTTCCGTCAAGGGTGACCGACACGTGGCATCCACCGTAACGGGTCGCCATTAAGCTATCGGGTTCCGTTTGGATCCGGTAACCCGTTAATATCCCGGAACAATGGGGATTTTCACGTGTAAAATCATCATTGGCTGGAGGAAACACGTGTCGGCTCATCGTTGGGACAGATGTCATCCACTCATTGGACCGAAGGCGCCTAAGATACATCGACACATGGCACGACCCAATAGAGGCTCATTCCTATGAAAAGGCCGGCCTATTTGACTTGGTCAAAAGGTAGAGGCCCGGCCCATGGAAAGCCTGTTAACGGCCTGTTCACATATAGCCCATTTACAGCCCGCTAACCCAGGGCCCATTATGGCCTATTCGAATTAGGCCCAGTAGCATCATCTGGGCCATCCAATATGATTCCAGCCTGTTTTAACTTTTGGCCCATGTATGGCCCATGACGTCTTTCGGCCCATATGAGGCCCTCTGTAACTCTTGGCCCATTAACGAAGTGGTGAAATGGCCGTAATAAATAGTGTATCACTTTATACCCATTAACGGCCCATTATTCCATTGGGCGTTTCAGCCCATGTTTCTTCGACCTTCTCAGGCCCATTTATTCTTGGGCTCATTTCCGGCGATTCTCACATTTACTTCTGGCCCATTACTGTCCTTTTTTGCTTGTGGGCCAAATTCAGCCCGTGGTTACAGTCGGCCCGTTTGTGGCCCGTTAATCCATTGGGTCGTTTTCATAGTGTCATCAAATATGGCGGATTAACGCCGGCCTATTATGGTCAGCCCATGAACGGACGATTCCAACTCTAGCCCGTTTATGGCCCATATTGCGTTCTGTTATTGGCCCATGTTTGGCCAATCGATCATACGGCCCGTAGAAGGCCCATTGATGATACGACCCGTAGAAGGTCCATTGTTTCTACGACCCATAGAAGGCCCATTGTTTCTATGGCCCGTAGAAGGCCCATTGTTTCTACGGCCCGTAGGAGGCCCAGGGTCACTATAGTAAATATGTAGCCCATGGTTATTGTGGCCTAGTTTTAAAAAATAGGTTATTGCGCCACTAGCAAACCGCGGAAAAGAACTGCATCGACTACAAGCAAACAAATAAACAAGACAACAAGGAAATAAATAAGCAAGCAACTTACGCTAGGCTATCACGACTATTACGCATATTACATCCACTGCGCATCAAAGTTCGCCACCAGTGCAAATATAGGGAACAAAGCAGCATATCACATACACCGGTTGTCAAAGTTGGCGACCAGTGCAAATAAACGCCACAACAAAACAAGTCCAGAATTGAAACCACTTCAAAAGAGCTCAAGAAACAATATCATGGGTACCCATAATGATGGCAAGATGCTTAGCAAGCTTATTAACTTTCTCTTGTTTGGCGCTTAAATCTTCCAACACTTGTTGTTGCACCAGAAAGTATGCATCTGAATTCTGCAGGGATTTCCTCAGTCCTTCTGGCTTCACAGTCATGAGAACATCTGATCGATGTCGAAGTTGAGACTTAAGAAGCCGAACTAATTTAGGCAGCAAGTTCGAAGAGGTGGTGCCAGCAGTAGTAGCCAGTAACTCGAACACTACATCAAGAAAGGACTTTGGGGCTGTCTCATTGTCTTCAATATAGTTTTATCAGCTTTCTTGGAGACCAACAGGGATGTCTCACTATCTTGAACCTTATCTGCATTACTTCCTTTACCATTGCATAATGAGGTACTCTTCTCCAATATTTTATCCGCATTCTAAAAGAGAAACAAACAGACACATCACATGTTTACCATGTTGTATATGAAACTCATTTTGGTAAACCAGTTCAGTAGTAAGGTGGAAAGGATAACATCATGAAACAAACATATGTCTATGTAGTATGGTCACTGTATGGTCTATATCATTCTAGTTTATGTTCACTACAAGAAATATGTCAACTTATGACCTTCTGTCAGTGACCCTGGAAGAATTGGTCATAGATTTATGACCATTTGAGACCAATTGGTCAAAAGCTGTTCGAGGGGCTCCAAACCCGAAACCATTGCGACCATTTTGGTCAAAAAGGTCATAATTTCCTTACATGAAATGGTCATAAAGCTAACAGCGCTAGTCCGCTGCCTTATTTTTAGTTGTTAACGACCAATATAGATGGTCATAGCCTTGTAAATTGTGGTGGGTTGCTATGACTAGGCGCCACCTCATCGCTTTGCCTATGTGTCATGTCCATGTGGCGGTTTTGCCCTAGGTTGTGAAGCAACCTATATTTCATCATTCCCAAAATTCCCAAAAAATCTCATAAATTCTTTGGGTCATATCTTCGTCAAATATGTAAAAACCTTCCTTGCCTAGTTCAAAAATAATTCAAAAATATTCATTTTCCTATTCTGCTCAGAGTAATGCTTGATTTGTGAAGGAAGTACCACTTTGGCATGTCCAAATAGTATCCATTTTCTCATGTGCTTTCTTATGCCCAAATAACCATCCTCCACCAAATGCCAGCTCAATCCATTCATTATTTTGAGCCGAGCTTCAACATTCAGATTTATGTCCAGTGTGGTGGTTTGCAAAAGCAAGTACCACCTAGGCTCCTCCTTTTGAGCTGAAAATTTGTGAAAACGGTCTTCTTAGTAACTGATCATCCTCAGCCAAAACTCACGCCCATTAGCCATGTACATTTCCGTGCTGCTAATCAAACACTTGGATGCTAATTCATGTTTGAGCATCGATTGGTCTCATCGTGAGAATCTTATGTTGTAATTTTGTACCTATCACAAAACTGGTGAGTGCCCAACCCACTATACATGCCTAGGCCGCCTGTAACACATGGCAACGCCACGGTCCTGTGGTGACCACGCTTGGGCATGCTTGAGTTCTGGCCTCTAGAGTTGGGGCCCTCGGCCACCGCCCAAACCTCGATGTATCGCCACCAAACCATGTATTTATGATTAAATAGGTCCTTATGTAACTAGAAATGATTTTTGGAAAAAATAAATAGCAAACTATGAGGAAGTTGCAGTTCAAATTTGACCCGCTTCCAGCTGAATCGGCAGAAATCTGTCTTTTTCACGAGAGGTGGATTAAAAAAATTTACACCAGAACATTTGGTCAATTGTGCATTAAATATGGCCTAGTATTTTATAAAAATGATTTGGTCCAATTTTGCAACAATTATTTGGTAGTTCCTTCACAAAAAAACCTCCTTTCGGGCACTCGAAAAATGCAAAATGGTTTTTTCGTCCAACGAAAATGAAAACTTCCTTAGGCAACATTGTTTGCTATTCCAATATGCACCCTTGTGCACAATATGAGATCGTTTGAACAAACTATGCCATGAATGTGGCCATAAGATTGACCATTTTGCTTGAAAGCCATGAATCTTCACACTTGATAGCTCATTTCTGAGACCACTTTTTTAAAATAATTACCGTATTACAAGTTTATTATTTTTCCTGGAAACTTGGTCACATATAATGACACAATGCGAAGGTTTTCCAATTTTGATTTGTTTTGAATTTTTATGCCTGTTTCAAAATGCGGTCAAAACGGCGGGCTTGACCGTTCCTAGCTAGTGGTTGAATCTTGGAATTTTTTGGTGTTTCTATGATTAAATAGATACTTATGTACCTAGAAATGATTTTTGGAAAAATAAAGAGCAAACTATGAGGCAGCTATAGTTCAAATTTGACCCGTTTCCAAGCGAATCGATTTACAATTTGTCTTTTTCATCGTAGGTGGATCAAAACTTTTTCCACCCAACCATTTTGTCAATTATGCATTATATATGGCCTAGTATTTTATAAAATTGATTTGGTCCATTTGTGCAACAATTATTTGGTAGTTCCTTCACAAAAAAACCTTATTTCAGGCACTCGGAAAATGAAAAATTAATTTTCCATGCAAAGAAAATGAAAACTTCCTTAGGCAACATTGTTTGGAATTCCAAGATGCACCCTTGTGCACAATATTAGATCATTTGAACAAATCATGCCATGAATGTGGCCATAAGATTGATCATTTGGCTTGAAAGCCATGAATCTTCACACTTGATAGCTCATTTCTGAGAATACTTTTTTAAAATAATTACCGTATTACAAGTTTATTATTTTTCTTGGAAACTTGGTCACATATAATGACACAATGCGAAGGTTTTCCAAATTATTGATTTTTTTGAATTTTTTATGCCCGTTTCAAAATGCGGTCAAAATGGCGTAAATGACCGTTCCTAGCTAGTGGTTGAATCTTGGAATTTTTTTTGTGTTTCTCTGATTAAATAGATACTTATGTACCTAGAAATGATTTTTTGAAAAAATAAAGAGCAAACTATGAGGCAGCTACAGCTCAAATTTGACCCGTTTCCAAGCAGAATCGACGACAATTTGTCTTTTCATCGTAGGTGGATCAAAACTTTTTTCACCCAACCATTTTGTCAATTTTGCATTATATATGGCCTAGTATTTTATAAAATTGATTTGGTCCATTTGTGCAACAATTATTTGGTAGTTCCTTCACAAAAAACCTCATTTGAATTTTCGGAAAATGAAAAATGAATTTTCCGTGCAAAGAAAATGAAAACTTCCTTAGGCAACATTGTTTGGAATTCCAAGATGCACCCTTGTGCACAATATTAGATCATTTGAACAGACTATGCCAGGAATGTGGCCATAAGATTGATCATTTGGCTTGAAAGCCATGAATCTTCACACTTGATAGCTCATTTCTGAGAACACTTTTTTAAAATAATTACCGTATTACAAGTTTATTATTTTTCCTGGAAACTTGGTCACATATAATGACACAATGCGAAGGTTTTCCAATTTTTTGATTTTTTTTGAATTTTTTATGCCCGTTTCAAAATGCGGTCAAAACGGCGTAAATGACCGTTCCTAGCTAGTGGTTGAATCTTGGAATTTTTTTGGTGTTTCTCTGATTAAATAGATACTTATGTACCTAGAAATGATTTTTTGAAAAAATAAAGAGCAAACTATGAGGCAGCTACAGTTCAAATTTGACCCGTTTCCAACTGAATCGACGACAATTTGTCTTTTTCATCAGAGGTGGATCAAAACTTTTTTCACCCAACCATTTTGTCAATTGTGCATTATATATGGCCTAGTATTTTATAAAATTGATTTGGTCCATTTGTGCAACAATTATTTGGTAGTTCCTTCACAAAAACCTCATTTTGGGCACTTTTCGGAAAATGAAAAATGAATTTTCCGTGCAAAGAAAATGAAAACTTCCTTAGGCAACATTGTTTGGAATTCCAAGATGCACCCTTGTGAACAATATTAGATCATTTGAACAAACTATGCCATGAATGTGGCCATAAGATTGATCATTTGGCTTGAAAGCCATGAATCTTCACACTTGATAGCTCATTTCGAGAACACTTTTTAAAATAATTACCGACATTACAAGTTTATTATTTTTCTTGGAAACTTGGTCACATATAATGACACAATGCGAAGGTTTTCCAACTTTTTGATTTTTTTGAATTTTTTATGACCGTTTCAAAATGCGGTCAAAACGACGTAAATGACCGTTCCTAGCTAGTGGTTGAATCTTGGAATTTTTTTTTTGTTTCTCTGATTAAATAGATACTTATGTACCTAGAAATGATTTTTTGAAAAAATAAAGAGCAAACTATGAGGTAGCTACAGCTCAAATTTGACCTGCTTCCAAGCTCAATCGACGACAATTTGTCTTTTTCATCAGAGGTGGATCAAAACATTTTTCACACAGCCAAATTGTCAAATGTGCAGTATATATGGACTAGTATTTTATAAAATTGATTTGGTAAATTTGTGAAACAATTATTTGTTAGTTCCTTAACAAAAAACCTCATTTCTGCACTCGGAAAATGAAAAATGAATTTTCCGTGCAAAGAAAATGAAAACTTCCTTAGGCAACATTGTTTGGAATTCCAAGATGCACCCTTGTGAACAATATTAGATCATTTGAACAAACTATGCCATGAATGTGGCCATAAGATTGATCATTTGGCTTGAAAGCCATGAATCTTCACACTTGATAGCTCATTTCGAGAACACTTTTTAAAATAATTACCGACATTACAAGTTTATTATTTTTCCTGGAAACTTGGTCACATATAATGACACAATGTGAAGGTTTTCCAATTTTTGATTTTTTTTTGAATTTTTATGCCTGCTTTCAAAATGCGGTCAAAACGGCGTAAATGACCGTTCCTAGCTAGTGGTTGAATCTTGGAATTTTTTTGGTGTTTCTCTGATTAAATAGATACTTATGTACCTAGAAATGATTTTTTGAAAAAATAAAGAGCAAACTATGAGGCAGCTGCAGTTCATATTTGTCCCGCTTCCTGCTGAATCGGCAGAAATTTGTCTTTTTCACCAGAGGTGGATAAAAACTTTTGGCACCCAACCATTTTGTCAATTATGCATTAAACATGGCCTATTATTTTAGAAAATTTATTTGGTCCAATTATGCAATAATTATTTGGGAGGTCCTTCACAAAAAAACCTCCCTTTGGGCACTCGAAAAATGGAAAATAGTTTTTTCGTCCAAAGAAAATGAAAACTTCCTTAGGCAACATTGTTTGCCATTCCAATATGCACCCTTGTGCACAATATGAGATCATTTGAACAAACTATGCCATGAATGTGGCCATAAGATTGATCATTTGACTTGAAAGCCATTGATCTCCACACGTGATAGCTCGTTTCTGAGAACACTTTTTAAAAATAATTGCCGTATTACAAGTTTGTTATTTTTCTTAGGAACTTGGCCACATATAATGACACAATGCGAAGGTTTTCCAATTTTTTCAATTTTTTTGAATTTTTTATGCCCGTTACAAAAAATATTTGATAGGTTCTTCACAAAAAAACTTATTTTGAGCACTCAAAAAATGGAAAATTGTTTTTTCATGCAAAAGAAATAAAAACTCCCTTTGTCAATATTGTTTGCCAATCTAAGATGTAAACTTGTGCAAAATATGGCATCATTTGAACAAATATTTGATAGGTCTTTCACAAAAAACTCATTTTGAGCATTGAAAAATGAAATGAAAAATTTGTATGTAATCAATCATGACCAATTTATATGGTCAAAAAATCTGCAACTTGTTTGGTGCGCTCTGATTGGTTCATAGGCATATCACGCGGATCATGCCTCAACCACCGTTGGATGCTTCTGGATCCAACGGCAGCCCTGGGCCCCTCACCCGCGCACCCAAACCCGAACTTCCCGATCCACTCCTCTCCCGATCCACTCTCCCCTCTCGCCCCACAGCCGCCCAACCCCACCCCCCGCCACTGCCGACGGCCCTCACCGTGAGACAAGGTCGAGGCTGACCCAAGATCGAGCCCATGCCCAGTTCATGAGTGGAGCCCGCTGGCTGCCTCAAGAACCGCTCCTCTTCCCCACCCCGATTCCTCTCCAATCTCCGGCCCGCCCATGATCCCCACCCCCACCGGCGACCTCGTCTCCCCGTCTCCGGCCCCATCCCCACCTCCGGCCGACCTCCCTCCTCATCTCGTCCATCCACCCATGGAAACCCCCTTTTCCACGGATCCACCCACCCACCCACGCCCACCCATGAATGGATAGATGGGGCGCACCGATTCGGCGACGGCGGCGCCGATCCACACCTACTGTGATGGAGGCCGGGCGCATCGGGATCCACCGCCTGCTCTCGGTGCAGTGCGGCTGCCGGACCACACCGAGATTGCTATCATGCGGTGGTCGTCGACGACGGTGCATCTCCGGCGGGACCTAGATGCCCAAGGTATGTACGCCGTCCTTGCCAAGTCTTCCATCTCCTCTCATGTATGGCGGGACCTAGACTGATTACATTCATCTTGGGCATGCATACGTGGTTGGTGACCTCGCGCGGCCGCCATTGCCGAGGCTGGTCGGCTGGATGGACGGAGCGTCCGCGATGCCGGTGTTTTGCAGCCTTACATCTCGGTGTGGTTTCTTCCTGGCCGTCCGCACTCGTCCCTTGTTGTTCTAAATTTTCGTGAGGCTTGTGTTTGACATCTCTCGTCAAGGTCTTTGTTTCCATCGCAGGGAAGACGCTTGCTAAAATGTGTGCATGCCAAGATTCCTGCGGTTCCGGTGATTGGTGAGATTACATTAAATCTTGAAGTGTTACGCAAATGTTATCTCGCTATGCTAACTGAACATACAAAGCCGCTTCAAGTAAATACTCCCTCAGTTCCAAAATAGATGACCCAACTTTCTATAAAATTTAGTACAAAGTTGGGCAATATATTTTGGAACGGAGGGAGTAAAATCGTTTTGCTATGGTTCCTACTGCCTTCAGAATTTGTGTGGCAACCATCAATATCAAGTGTCTCATTAATTTGTCGATGGGTGCAAGGTTGTATAAACCATCGACATCAAGCATCTCATTAATTTGTCGCTTCGATACAAGGTTGCGCATACTTATCAGAACCATCAACATCAAAGTATCTAATGAGGATACAATTCAAGCCTTGCGATAGCATGACCCATTGTGATGTTTTGTCCCCTCTTGATTGTACCATTTGTTCAAGATGCATATGCGTCCACATATTCCAGGCTGCTATAGAACCACCGCTTATCCTTTATTCTCTTCTCTAGGCTCAGTTCCATGAAAATACTCCTCTTGCAATCGGCATGTAACATCATAAGCTTGTCTTTTCCACATGGTCGATAGCTATGTCATGTTTATCGAAGAAGATGTGTCCGGTTATTTGTATGTTAGCAGATAACTGCATCGATTGGTGATACTAAAATGTGTGCATCCTCTCGTTTGTTGTTACGCAAGAAGATGATGATGGAAGAGACATTACTTACATTCGTCTTGAAGTGTTACAAGATGCATGTTTTGCTTAGTTGTAAAATCGAGATATCGTCTTGAATAGCATGCGAATGATGTTCACGTGTTATGCTTCTAAAGCATCCGAATGATGTTCTTTGTGTTTAAATGATGTTCATCTGCTATGGTTTGCTTCAAATTTGGTGCGGATGGGAGGTGGATGCCCTTGCGGATCCGGCGTCTCCAACCTTGGCATCCACAAGGAGGAGCGGCGACAATTACATACCCAACCATGGGGCAGCAGCAATTCATGGTTGAGCCTCCCTCTACCTCTCACATTCCCCGATTTTGCTGCTGCTCTAAATTCACTTTCACTTGATTGAATCTAGTGCTACTCTTTGTCACCCTAGTCCCTAGTGCTACTACTCTAAATTCACTTGCATGTTTGACTAAATTCACTTGGCATTGCATCGCTTGCCAAATTGAGTTGCTTTCTTGCTGCCACCAAAAGTCAAGACTTCCTAGTGTTGAACCAGTATTTACATGCTTGCAAATATTGGTCTGAATCTGCGATGCTCCCTAAAGTTGACTAAATCTCATGGAGTAGATTTCATTTTACCAATTGGTGCGAATCTATTTATACGCTTTTCTTGAATCGGGCGGAAATATAGTACAGTTTTTTACGTGTAAACATAGTTAGCACCTCTGTTTTTTGAAGTAGTTCCTTACTTACCTCAGTTTTGAAGTAGTTCCTTACCTCACTGTAAACTGAATTTGGTTCGCTAAAAACTGCACTACCTGACAGTTTTGGACAGCGAGCTTCTAACTAAAAAACGAGTTCGTTATGCTCATAATTTCAAGTTGGCCTCTACATATGAGTTGTAAAGCATGTTCTAAGGTTTCCGTAGAGTACTTATTTGCTTTGTTTGGATGTACGGTTTGAGAGCAGCCGCTCTATTTAGTTTGCTGTCCGTAAATATAGTATAGTTTTTAAAAGCAACCAATTCATGATAAGACTTGGTGAGGCTGATGCACATAGCTACTTTCAAGACCTTGTTAACAAAGTGTTGAGGACATGCTAAATCCTGTATCGTGGTCCTGTTCTTGTAAACATTATGTAAAGCTAAAATTCTACCGTGTCTTGCTCTTTTGTCTTTGGTGCCACTATACATGTTAGATTGCTAGATGTACTTGTTTCCATCTCAAATTACTTGGGTGTCATTCATATGTACATAAGATAATTGTATTGCAAAAGAACTTCTATATAAATATTGTTGGCTAACTTTCCATCTCAAATTAATTGTTTCCATCTCATGTACTGTTAGTTTTTATTTTAAAAGTATTCGTGTAATATTTCTTATATCAGTGACATACTTTTTGTTCTCTTTTGAATGCACAGATGTTTTGCATCGACATGTCATTGCTAAGGAAGAAGCGATGCTTGAAGAAGCGTACTACATGTTTTCTTGTTGTGAAGCACTAGATAGTTCTATTTATTCTTTTCTGTTCTAGAGTATTTCAAAGAATGAATGCTTGAATACGTAATGTTGTAGGTTGCTTGGATCTGTATAAAGTACGGATGTGATGGAAATTTGTAGAATGTGAGTTTTGAGATATTTCTGTAATATTCAGCTAATTGGTGGTGATTCATATTGTTATTCAAACTGGTTTGAAAATGTTCGTTAAATGGGTTGGAGTTGGACCTTAAAAGGCCAAGGATCAAATTATACTGGACAAATATTTTGGGTAAAAAATGAAACGAAAATAAATGAATGTGGAAAGGCAAGGCCCAGGAAAGAAAAAGCCTGAAAAACATTGGGCTGGACTCATTTGGTTAAACATAATTTGGCAGAAAAAAAGATAAAAAGGCTGAAATGTAGGGCTTGGCCCATGTGGCTGACTAAAATTAATAGGAAAAAAATATAAAAAGGCCGAATTGTTGGGCTAGGCCCATGTGGAAAACTGAATTGGACCAGGCTGAATCTTGTGCCACATCGACTTGCCACTGGGCGCCTCACGTGGCACAGGAGGTTGCTAGTGACCAAAACGCCACAAGAGATATATTTTGGTCATAAGCGTCTCGACCTTCTCACGAGAGAAGGTCGCTATAATCGATTCTGACCGCCGACTTTGACCTTCTGTTTTTGGTCACAAAAAGGTCATAAATGGAAATTTGTGACTTTCAGTGACCAATAGTCAAGGTCACAAGTTGACATATTTCTTGTAGTGGTTGCCAAATCAAGATAGAGACAGTTCAAATCATATCTATTTAAGACAAAGCGACATAGACAAGATATAAGTGTGGGAAACTACACGAATAACAACACTTGTAATGTACATGGCATGAGAACATAACTGTTTATTCAATTGAAACTAAAAGCGAACATAGAGCAAGTTACAACAAAAACACGTTAAAGGAACATGTTTAAAACATACTGCTATGCCATTGGAGTTTCAATTGCATCCTTAAAATTTGAAATTAGTTGGTATGAGTAAATACAGTGATGCAAGTGCAAAGGAGTATGAACAATAGCTACAGAACCTGAACTGAGAACAATTCTTCTTCTGCTTTAAGCGTTGACTTGGGGTTCAGAGTGGTCGTCCTCGTGCTTTGTGCACTGCAGTTGCCTTACTAATCGCCGTGTTTGGGTGGTCTGTGGTGGAGGCGGTCTTGTGTCAACTGGGCCGAGTTACTATCCACTGGGGTTGGGGTTAGAAGGGGTGTAGCTGGTTCTCTATCCAACCGGGTAGGGGTACAATCTGCGTGAGTCAGGTTATGTGTGGTGGGGCTAGTTCTTGGGCAAGTAGAACCGTGGTTCTATCTGCATCGACAGGTAGCACGATCTTTTCTGAAGACCGTGTTTTTACTCCCATAGATACTGCCATCACCCCCTCCAATTCAAATGGCTGATAAACAAGAAATGTAATTGAATGTATAGACATTGTAAGATAGACATGTGAAATGGATAGTAGGGAAGAAAACAGGGCATGAAATAATTCACATTTATGTTGTCTAACCAAACAGAATAGCATGACATAATTTCACATATATGATGGCTAATTAAACAGGATATCATGACACAATTTCACATGTATGATGGCTAACTAAACATGATAGAATGCCATACTTCAAAATATGATGACTATGTAAACAGGATGACATGATATAACTATATGATGTGTCTATTAAAGTGGTTGGCATGCCATAATTCATAAACATGCCGTCGATGGAAACATGATGGCATGATATTATTCGCGGATAGAATGACATAATTCAAAATATGATGACTATGTAAACATGATGAGATGATATAACTATATTATGTCTTTAGAAAATGGGTTGGCATGCCATAATTCAGATATATGCTGTCTATGTAAACATCATGACATGATATAATCCAAACATATGATTTATATACTAAGCAAGTGAGCAGAGGGCAATCGCATATATGATGTGTCAACTAAGGAGATGGCATTCAATATTGTGTATATGATGTAAAAACTAAGCATTCCAATACAACATATGCATGATATGAGTAATATAACCACCTTAAGTTTGAGCATACACCTTAGGGGGATAATAGGACTGGTCATCCGCTTGAATCCTCCTCTAAGGAGCTATCTGTAACCAAAGAAGATATCTCGCTTCAAAGAGGGGAGCATTGTGTGCTCTGAAGACCTTGTTTTCACTCCAGATTTCCCCATCACCAATTCAAATGGCTGATGCACAGGAAGAGCAGTTGAATATACAAACATTGTCGACAAATGCAATGAGAAATACAAAAAAAGGACGACATGATATAATTCACATATATGACGCTTGGCTAAATAGCATGGCATTGCATAATTCATATATATAATGCCTTGCAACAAGATAGCATTACATAATTCACATATCTAATGTCTTGCAACAAGATGGCATTGCATAATTCACATATATGGTAATTAGACACTAAACATGTGGCATTCACACAAAGCATGTCTAAACTAAGCAAATGACATAGCAATGCAAGACACCATACGCACGATATGAGCAACATAACCCTGCCAAGTTAGAGCATGCACCTCCGGGGGAAATAGGACTGGTCATCTATCTCTGAATCCTCCTCTGAGGAGCTACCATAACCAGCAAGACATGGGCTTCGGCAGATAGAATTGTTTGCTCTGAAGACCTTGTTTCCACTCCAGATTTTTCCATGACTGTGTCGAATGGCTGATGCACAGGAAGAGTAATTGGATGTACTAAAATTGTTGACAAATTTAATACGTAATAAAAAATGATGGCATGATATAATTCACATATAAGATGACTGGCTAACGAGGGTGGCATCGCAAAATTCACATATATGATGCCTATCTAAACAAGATGGCATTGCATGATTCACATATACGATAAAGAAACTAAACAGATGGCATTCACACAAAGCATGTCTAAACTAACCAGATGACATATTTGATGTATAAAGTAAGCAATGCAAGGCACCATATGCATGATATTACCAACATCAGCATGCCAAGTTAGAGCGAAGACCTCAGGGGGTAAATAGGAATGGTCTTCTCCTTCTGAATCCCCCTCAAAACAGTTATCTTCCTCTTGATTACAATCTGAAATGGGTAGAGGGGGGTTGCCTTTGCGCCCACCATGGAACGACATCTGCATGAAATTTTATTGCCACGCAAGTCTCGTATCTTTTGCTCTACATGTTCAGTTCCATTGTGTACAATAACTGACATGCATAGGAACAAAATATAGTGTGATTATGTAAGGAGTGCATGCACAAATCCAGGGTGCTGGTAGCAAACTATGGATAGACCCAAAACCAATGATAGCAGGCAGATAATAGCTTTAGTTAAAAAATATAGATAATGGCTCCTTTAATGTTTGTTTTCACCCAACATGAAACTCATAGTAGACACCCTAGATGAACCAGATAGTAGATATATAGTATTGATTGCTGCCCCAATATGTACCCCACAACCATTTAAAAACTCAAGTTTCAGCATTAGTTTTGACCTGACTCGGAGTCTAATAGGTGAACATGATGATAAAGTAGCATGTCATCATATTAAGCGATGCATAACGTAAGCAGACATGGAAGAGTGCGATCTCTCTTGCGGACCCGTGTAGTCCTCAAGGTCATCTCGCTCGATTGATGATGGTAATGCATTATTTGGCTGCCGGGCGAGGAAGAAGATCCGAGGCGAAAAGACAAATCTGGAGAGCGGATCCCTACTATGGTGAACCCTTCCGTTATTGGAGCAAATTGAGCTGGGTGGAACCACAGTCTGCGGCGAGGCGGGACAAACCACACAAGGTTTTCCTTGACACATATCTGTGACAGAAGTAATTGTGTAAGGACTTGTTTGAATTTGAGGATTTCAACAATGTAGGGATAGGAAATACACAGGAATAGGATAGGAATGCACGTGCAAAACAGAGAATTTAAAAACACAGGATTTCTACCAATCTGGGTGTTTGGTTCACAAGAATTGGAAGATCACAGGATGCAAAGAAGCATGGTGAGATTAAGTCAAACCACAAGAAAATCTATGGTTATAATGCTATTATGCTACTATCTCTTAGTCTTGTGCTTCATGAATAGGAATTTGAAAAGGAGGACAAGTGGATATTAAAATTCCTACAATTTTTGTTTCAAGGAGACACTAAATGAACAAATCCTACAGTTTTCCTTTGCTCCATTCCTTTGAACCAAATGCATGAATAGTAGTACCATAGGAAACTTTCCAATTCCTATGTTTTTCCTTCACTTTTCCTTTCAAGCACTGGCGATTCTAGCAGGCAGGCTTGAGCAGGGAAAATCCTACATTAAAAAAAATGTTTTTATGCTACTTCTACTACTTTGGACCCAGGCCACTGCCCGACTAGCTCAACTCCCAGGCCCATCTACAAATGCACAGCTCAAACGTGCAGAGATAAATAATGATGGCGTTCAAGAGAGTCCATCACGGATAACTAAGTTGCCTGGTACCTCACTTCTTGTCATATAGTAGGAGAAACTAATCGTATTTCACGTTACTATGTGTGCTCAGTGGAAAATGTATATAACATGTAGAGTAAAAAATAGATGCAACAAGTGTACAACCTCTTTGGCGAAGCCATGTCAATCTCATCGTGATTGGCTTGGTCGGTGAGGATGCTCCAGCTGATTTGGCTGTCGGAGGAGGGGAAGAAGATCTTAGGCGTCTGGAGATGGATCTTGGGGTACTACTCCACTGTGATGAAGGGTTTCGTCGTTGGAGCAGCTCCGATGAGTTGTACTACGGCGAGGCTGAAGCATGACAAGAGAGACAACGTTAACCTGAGTTGAATTCTAATAGCCTCTCCAATAGATGACGTAAAATACATAACCACAAAGTCCTAGATGTAAAATACATCATCCGCTCATCTCTGAACTTAACTGTCAAAACTGAATTTAACTGTCGAAACTGAATTTTGCTGTCGAAACTAAATTTTACTGTCGAAACTGATTGCACTAGTAGCAGAAAAGTAGTAGCAGCAGCGCCGAGCAGCACAGCGTGCGAGAGCTGGGGCAGCTGGTCATGTAGCAGCTGCAGGGGCTTGAGCGAGAGCAGTATCTGCTGCTCGTGCAGCAGCAACGCGCGCAAGAGTAGAGCCTGCAGTTCATCTTCAACCTCCACCCCCTTGAGCCGTCAGCCACCACCGGCCAAACTTCCGGCCCCCGCCGCCCGCGGCCGGCGGCGCTTCCGCACCGCCTCGCCCGCCCCAAAACCACTCCACACCGCCGGTCCACCGCCACCTTGGCCATCCCTCTAGCCCCCCCCCCCCGCGCCGAGCTTTTTCTCTGGCGATCCCCACGCCACCGCCTCACCACCGCTGGCGACCACCACCCCCACCCCGAACCCTAAGATAGATAGTGGGGTACCTCTCCGGCGAGCCCCCCTCCCTGCTGCGGCTGGTTCTTCGTTAACTCCGGCAAGCCCCCCACCCCTGAAAATCGACTGACCCAAAAGTCGATTTAGTCGACTTAAGTGTAGCTAAATTGGAGCAGTAGCGCAATCAAGAGCAAGAGCGAGAGCAACAGCGTGAGCAAGAGCAAGAGCAGACCACGAAGGCGACCGAGAGTAAGAGCAGAGCAGCAGCGCGAGCGAGAGCCAAAGCAGCAACATGTCCTACTGATGCGGACGTCGCCGCCGAGGGAGTGACACCATGGAGGAAGTGGCCGGTGATGCCGCCGTGGATGGATCCGCGCCATGTCAGCTCGTGGCCGAGCGCCGGCAGCACCGTGATATCGAATCAAGAAGAAAATGCAGCGATTAGTGTAGAACCTCTTTGGTGGCACCGATTAGGCCTCAGCTTCATCCGAGGAAACGGTGATGATGCTGCTCTTCTGGTGGTGCAGGTGAAGACGGCGGTGTGGGAATGGAGGTGGCGCGAAAGACGAGGGGAACGTCAAGGCAGCTCCTTGGAGGTGGAGGACGGGGTGGCTGAATCGGTGGGACGACGAGATCGACGACAGATCCTCATCCGCTGCGGTGGATGAGGGACATCGAGGTGTTGCTGTGGATGGCGTCGTCGGGGAAGAGGCTCCGGCTGGGTGGCGGTCGGAGGAGGGTGTGGGGCTTTGCAGGTTTTTGCGGCCTCGGTGTATGAATGGGTGGGCGGATGGGATGGGAGGGGGGAACCATGGCTTAGGGACGCGCTTGTCCGAAATGTGGGGTAAGTTACTGATACATCTCCAACGTATCTACTTTTCCTAACACTTTTCCTCTTGTTTTGGACTCTAATTTGCATGATTTGAATGAAACTAACCCCAGACTGACGCTGTTTTCAGCAGAACTACCATGGTGTTGTTTTTGTGAAGAAATAAAAGTTCTCGGAATGGAACGAAACTTTGCGAGGAATTTTTATACAATAAACAAGAATTTATGGAGCCAAGACCCACCAGAGGGGGCACCTGGGTGGGCACAACCCACCAGGGCGCCCCCTCCTGGCGCGCCCAGGTGGGTTGTCCCCACCTAGTGGCCCCGCAGACCCTGAAACCAATGCTATAAAATCCTATTGTTTCAAGAAATAATCAGGGAGAAAGAATTATCGCGATCCACAAGACGGAGCCATCGTCACCTCCTGTTCTTCATCGGGAGGCCAGATCTGGAGTCCGTTCGGGGCTCCGGAGAGGGGGATCTTCGTTCTTCATCATCACCAACCCTTCTCCATCGATAATTCCATGATGCTCCCCACCGGGAGTGAGTAATTCCTTCGTAGGCTCGCGGGTCGGTGAGGAGTTGGATGAGATTCATCATGTAATCGAGTTAGTTTTGTTAGGGCCTGATCCCTAGTATCCACTATGTTCTAAGATTGATGTTGCTATGACTTTGCCATGCTTAATGCTTGTCACTTTGGGCCTGGGTGCCATGAACTCAGATCCGTTCTTGCAAGTTATAGTCACCTACTACATGTTATGATCTGGCAACCCCGGAGTGACAATAATCGGGACCACTCCCGGTGATGACCGTAGTTTGAGTAGTTCATGTATTCACTATGTGTTAATGCTTTGTTCCGGTTCTCTATTAAAAGGAGGCCTTAATATCCCTTCGTTTCTAATATGGACCCGCTTCCATGGGAGGGTAGGACAAAAGATGTCATGCAAGTTCTTTCCATAAGAACATATAACTATTTATGGAATACATGCCTACATTATATTGACGAACTGGAGCTAGGGCCATATCGCCTTAGGTTATAACTATCTCATGATGAATATCACCCAACAAATCACCGATCCAATGCCTACGAATTTATCTTATATTGTTCTTGCTAAGTTACTAGTGCTAGCGTCACTATTGCACTTGCTACAAAACTACTGCTATCACTCTACCGTTACTGTTACTGCTGTCACTATTATCTAAACTATCATATTATTTTGCTACTGATCACGGTGCTGCAGATAATTAATCTCCATCTGTGGTTGAATTGACAACTCGGCTGCTAATACCTTCAAATATTCATTGGCTTCCCTTGTGTCGAATCTATAAATTTGGGTTGAATACTCTACCCTCGAAAAATGTTGCGATCCCCTATACTTGTGGGTTATCAAGACCTTTTTCTAGTGCTGTTGCCGGGGAGCATAGCTATATTTGTCGAGTCACTTGGGATTATTATCAAATTATCACTATGAAGAATCTGAAGGATGCTAAGACTAAGATTTTTCCCTCAAAGACGAGGGGAATAGAACTGCCATCCAGTTCTGCTTTAGATTCACCTTATGTTATAAGTAAACTTGCAACACCACCACATGCTATTAATTCTGATATGTCGCAAGTTATTGATGATGCTACTTCTGCTATGGATAATGCTTATGATGATGCTAGTACCTTGCTTGATAATGATGACGTGCCACTTGGTGACTTCTTTGATGAACAAATTGCTAGAGTAATACAACAAGATGTTGTTGAATCTGATGATGTGCTTGAAACTGAAACTCCTGAAACACCTGCTAGAACTAGCCCTCCTAGATATGAATTGCCTAAGGTACCGGAAGGTTATGTTATGAATGAGGAGACAACTAGAGATATTCTTTCTTGTAAGGATAGAGATGATCTATATAAATTATTATGCAAGTATAAATAAAAATCTCTGAATGCAAGAATGAAATATGATCCTAAGTTTGCTACTTCACCTATCTTTATTGATGATAAGGATTATGAATTCTCTGTCGACCCAGAGTTAATTACTTTGGTTGAATCTGATCCTTTCCATGGTTATGAATCTGAAATTGTTGTGGCACATCTTACTAACTTGAATGACATAGCCACCCTTTTTACTCATGATGAGAAAACACGCTATTACTTTATTCTCAAATTATTTCCGTTCTCATTAAAGGGTGATGCTAAAGCTTGGTACAATACTCTTGCTCCTGGTTGTGTGCGTAGTCCCCAGGATATGATTTATTACTTCTCTGAAAAATATTTCCCTGCTCATAAGAAACAAGCTGCTTTACAGGAAATATTTAAGTTTGTGCAAACTAT
Source organism: Aegilops bicornis (assembly GCA_021605145.1). Lineage (NCBI taxonomy): Eukaryota > Viridiplantae > Streptophyta > Magnoliopsida > Poales > Poaceae > Aegilops > Aegilops bicornis. The sequence goes on along the minus strand of CM038670.1, from coordinate 571,581,691 downwards.
AGAAGAGAGTCTCCCACAAGCTTGGGGGAGGCTTTGCCAATTACTTATTCTTTGCCTGATCATCCTCTTAAGAAAAATGAAATACTTGATATCTTCTATAATGGACTAACCGATTATTCTAGGGACTTCCTAGATAGTTGTGCTGGTTGTGTTTTTAGGGAACGAACTGTTGGACATGCTGAAGAATTATTGAATAACATATTGAAAAATTATGATGATTGGACTCTTCTTGAACCACCGGTTAAACCCACTCCGCATAAGGGGTATATTATACTCAGTCCTGAGGATATGCAAGAGGCAAAGAAATCTATGAAGGAAAAAGGTATTAAAGCTGAGGATGTTAAAAATTTACCTCCTATTGAAGAAATACATGGGCTTAATACACCACCAATGCCTAAGGTGGTAGAGGTAAATTCTCTAATGAAGTTCAATGATAATGACAATCCTCACAATATGCACCCTAGCTAATGCCTTTATGAGTTTGAAAACTATATTAGAAAACAAGATCACTTCAATGCAAATGTTATGAAACAATTGAAATATAATTCTGATATGATTTCCCGCTTGAGTGACTTGTTATTTAGAATCTCAAATGATGTTAGAGGTGTTGGAAAACATGCTTTATGGTTCAAACTCAGTTAGAACAAGTTGCTAAATCTCAAAGAGAGTTGTTTGATGAAATGAATAATATTATACATGACTTCGTTGTTAGAGTTGCAACTAGAGGAGGTAAAATGACCCAGGAACCACTTTATCCTGAAGGACACCCAAAAAGAACTGAACGAGATTCACAAATAGTTAACACTGATGCACCTAGTCCTTCTAGAAAGAAAATAAATGATAGGACTTTGCATGCTTCTAGTAAACCTAAAATAGAAAAACCTCCTGATAATGATAATGAAACTTCTATCTCCGATCTTTGAAACTCGATGCAGTAATGAACACTCACCTAGTGATAATGAAAAGATAATGATGAGGTTCATGAAGACACTCAAACAAATAATAAAGAACCAGACAATGTTGTTGAGATAGAACCACCTGTTGATCTTGATAACCCACAACCTAAGAATAAAATATATGATAAAAGAGACTTTATGGCTAGAAAACACGGTAAATAAAGAGAACCGTGGGTTCAAAAACCTATGCCTTTTCCACCTAAGTCAACTAAAAAGAAAGATGATGAAGAATTTGAACACGTTGCTAATGCTGAGGCCAGTCTTTTTGCGTACTTGCTTGACTGATATCTTGAAAATGCCTCCTTATGCAAATTATATGAAATACATCATCACTAATAAGAGAAAAATACTGGAAGCTGAAATCTCCACTATGCTTGCTGTCGAGGATTTGTCACGGTAGATGTCCATAGTGTGAGGACTTAGTCGTGAGGCCAACGCATCTACGTAGTAGCTTGAGAGGGGTTGGTCGGAACCGAGAGACGCGAGGAGATCGTCGAGGTGAGTTAACACACGAGACAAGATTTAGACAGCTTCGGGCCCCGGGAAACATCATCCGATAATAACCATACATGCTGTTTGTGGTTAGGTCATATTTCGAATGCTCATGAGGGAGTCGCTGCATAAACCGGCTCTCCTCTAGTTGTGTCTAGCCCTCGAGATTATTCAGCCTGTCCCTCTTGGGGTGCCCTGCCCCTCCTTATATAAGTTGGGGTGCCCTGTCCTACTAGTTTTAGGACTAGTATATCTTCTAATACAAGCCGGATACAAGTCCGGGTCTTGCTTCCTTGTAAGGAAAATATTCCTCACGCCTTTCCTCTTAAGCCGGCCCACCAGAACATAAGTCGGCCTTCCCGCGAGTCGCCTTCTGGGCCGTTGGGTCTTGTCGATCATCCGACCCACCCGCCGGGTCACTAATAGGTCGCTGAGGCTTGGGCGGGTCTCCAGTGAGTCAACAAGTGTCAGCCAGGTCTCTGGTGAACCGCCAAGTCCGGCCGGGTCATATTTCCGGCCGGGTCATACTGCGGGGTATATCCCCGACATCATTAGCCCCCAGTTTAATTTGGATTTATCCATGTTAAACTGATCATGCAACATAAACACAAGAACAAATTTGACAAAGTTGTGCTCGGGTTAAATATTCTTGTAAGCCGCACCTGATTATCCTTAAGTCCTTGTCATTTCCTTCTTCTAGAAAATCTGGGGTAATAGGCTAGCTTCATAATCAATTTCCTGACATTGGTTTCTCACAGAAAAATATTATGAAAAATAATTCATTTGATTCAGCTCCCAATCTTTATCAAAAATATTGGTCTTGAAATACTCATCTGATTTTCAGCCGGCTTGAAGATGTAGAACTTGCCGGTTTATCTTTGCCAAAATATCCGGTTTATAAATATTGATAGCACCGGGTCATAATTGTTGCTAACATCAAACTTGAAAATGTACCTCCCAGATATGCATATCACTTGTAGCCCCCAAGTCTTAAGAAGGGAGCATTGTAACAGCTTAAGACTTGCTTCAATACAAATGTCGCAACCTTAAGAAATCCAGGTTGTTCATCTCAGTCACTAGTCAAAACTGAATATTCCACATATGTAGCCCCCAAGTGCCGGGTTGTCATCCTTGCAGAAACCTGGGACTTGTAATTGCCTTATGCTCATAAAAACTTCAACCAGTGTAGCCCCCAAGGGCCAGGTCATTATGCAATAATGAGCAGGGACTTTGTAGACATGATAATGTAGACCTGAACAACAACATGTAGCCCCCTAGGGTCGGCTCAGCAAGATAATACTGAGCTGGAACTTTATATATACTTCATTGAAAATAACATCAGATGATGTAGCCTCCATCTTAGGGCTTGAACCCACGACCACAAGGTTAAGAGCCTTGTGCTCTACCAACTGAGCAATGAACCCTTCAATATAATGGATTAAGGCTTGTGTACTTTGAATTTTTGACAGGAGAAATTAGTATCCCCCAAGGGCCGGCTCATTACGATGTGATGAGTCGGGTCTTCAATAAAACAAGTAAAAATGACCTTGCATTAGCCCCCAAGTGTCATGGTGCATGCTTGCGGCGACATGGGACTTCCATATTTGGTATAATCATGATTTGAATAATGTAGTCCCCAAGTCTTTGGGTCGTAAAGCTGCAATGACTCGGGACTATTCCTTCCATTGTAAATAAAATCATATCCATTGATAAAGAAATAATAGCCATTGCACTGAAGCGACTTTGAAAACCTCAATCATAATACTGGTTATTGATAACCATAATAAAAATCCAGCCATGTTGGCAATTCATGATTTGAATAATATAAACTGGTATGAAAACCTCAATCATTCAATATCATCATGAAAATCCAGCCAATTTTGGCTATTAAATATTTGAATACCTTATCGGTTGTCAAGTAAATCCAGAGTTTAAATACCCGGCGGCTCTTGGCCGATGGCGACTCAATACACATCCATTGCAATCCGGGATTTTTGTAACCCGGCGGCTTGTATCCTTTAACAATGAAGAACTGATAACATCAATTTGAAACATCAACTTTGATGATGGGCTTAAACTTAATCATTTATGTAAGCCATAACTCTGCATGTTCTGCACAAAGTTTAAACAACATACGCCCTGGCGACTTATCGTCAAAAGCCAGGGCGGGTAACAACCCAGAATAGTCTTATGTAATTACTCAAAAGACTAAGCAAGGCCATTCAAGCCTAAACATACTGGCGACTTAAAGTAAAAAGCTAGGGCGGGTTATCAAACCTCACATATTTATATAACCAGGAAAATACACCTGTAGGTTTGATTTATACTGCTGGCTTACATTGCCATACCCAGTGAGGGTAACAATCCAATGATTTATAAGCGCATGATTCCAATGGCGCAATCCAAAATATACTGGCAACTTAACGTCCAAAGCCAGGGCGGGTTATCAAACCTCGCATATTCATCCAACAATTTAAAAACATACCTGGAAAATCGGCTCAAATTGCCGGCTTACATCGCCAAATCCAGTGAGGGTGACAACTCAAGTACTCATAAGCACATAATTCCAATTGCACAATCAAAGTACACTGGTGACTTAAAATCCATAGCCAGGGCGGTTTACCAAACCCAAAATATTCATACCATTATTGAAAGACATACCTGTAGATTAATACCATGGTGATGCCGTGATAATTGTAATCCGGGGCCAGTATCAACTCGGAGTCATGAAATATCATCATTTTGATTGCTCAAGGCAAAATATCCCGGCGACTTAAAGTCTGCTATCAGGGCGGGTTATCAAACCCAAAGATGCTCAATGATGAGTCATATAGTCAAGGCTACATGGCCTGTAAAATCGGTTCATACTGCCGGCTTATAGTGCCATATGCAGTAAGGGTAATATACCAAAAATTTAGAGTGCAGCGCCGTGTGTAATTTATTCATACTGCCGGCTTACAATGCTTTATGCAGCAAGGGTAACATCCCAAAAACCTAGAGTGCAGAACTCCAAGCGCATGATCAATACACATTGGCGACTTATCGTCCAAAACCAGGCCAGGTTATCAAAACTCTGGATAGATTCGAATATGAAAAATAAGGATCAAGGTGACATGGCCTGAATCAATTTCAAACCATATATCAATATGGTACAAATGATGAACCTCAAAAAGTGTTCAAAACAATAACAAATCAGAAAAATCAAGGCCTTCATAGGCTGCCAAGTTTCAATATCAAGTGCTATTCAACGGGCCACACAGCCACTGAGTTAATCCTTAATTCAAACTTTTAAGTCGGGCCTCACATGACCAATCGCCGTTTTAACTTTGACAAGTTCGGGGTCTTTATAAGATTGGTATCGCCGAAATCTGGCGAGTCATTCGAGATTACACAGTCGGAGTGGCAAGCATACAAAGGCAGGATAACCCGGACTTTGGGTGAGTAGACCTGGCTTCCAAGCCTATTACAAGGGACAAACAAAGCTCTGTTTCATTAAACAGGAAGCCCCCAAGTAATTTTTCGATCCAGGCGTATAAGCCGGACCAATAGGGTAGTCAAGCTATGCTCAATGAGCAGGAAGCCCCCAAGTAATTTTTAACAAGCCGTCAAGGCAGGTTACCTATGTTTGAACTGCACATTATAGCAAGTTCTCTTTGGTAACAATTCAACTTGGCAGAAAACCCCCAAGCTATTTGCAATCAAGGCGTACAAGCCGAATCAGTAGGGTAGTCATAGCTATGCTAAATGAGCAGGAAGCCCCCAAGTAATTTTTAACAAGGCATGTAAGCCGGATCAAGAGGGTAATCTCATCTATACTCAGTGAGTAGGAAGCCCCCAAGTGACCAATAATGTGATAAGCCAATAAGGCAGGATACCCATGTTTGAACCGCGCATCATAGCAGGAAGTTCTCTTTGGCAACCTTTAATTTCTCCTGAGAACTCGAACTTGCTAGAGATGGATTCTTTTTGAACAGGAATTCTAAATCGGATATTGAGAGCTTCAAAGCTTTGTGAGAGACATATTTCCCTTGAGCCAGATTTTAAACCGGAAATTTTTCCGACGACCTTTAATTTTTTATCAATATGGCAATAGCCTCCAGAACCGGGTTATCTTCCCTTCAATGACCCAGAGTTCTTGAATTTAGTGAAACCGGCCTATTCTGCCGAGTCATGTCATTGTAGCCCCTGAGTCTCAAGATAACTCGAAGAGTTGGCTTGAGATTCTTCATACTTGGTAATGATATAAACTGGTATGAATCATTCAACATCTCAGTGATATAATAGTCCCTTTAGTAGTAGACAACTTGTCCTGCATTGGAGAACTCGCAAGGCAGAGTAATCGCTCTTTTAAAGAAATCAATATATAATATAAAAATATACTAGATGGATTTCACCTGATATGTCAGGCCAGTAATTATCCACCGCGGAGTTGATGATCACCACGGTGAAGCTGAAATCAATCACGGCCGAGTCGGCCGCGGGAGCAAACAGATGAGCCAGCCGTGGCGTTATAAGCCAGCGACGAATGGCGAGAGGCAATCGCGGTAGCGGTAAGCCGCGTGGACGGGCGAATCAACCACATCATATTGATGTAAATTGGGCCATAAAAACGGAGGTTTGCACATATATTCGTCGATCATCATGGCACGGTCAGATGCTAGCGCACGATAATGGTGGCGCGAGCTATATATCCGTGACATGACCATTGCTCTTGCAATGAACAATTGTCGTGCATAAACAATATTGCAGACCAAGGGAAAGATAAACTATTCTTTGATAAAAAGAATATGTTGAAAAAAGAACTTTCATCCAAGAAATCCATCTCTGCAACAAAAGAGGAGTAAGACAGGGAGACCCTTACTCTCCTCTATTTTTTGTGCTTGCAGCTGACCTGTTGCAATCTATTCTTAACAAAGCAATGAGGCTAAACTTACTCTCTGCACCACTGCAAGTGAACTCTTGCCCCCATTTCCCAATTGTGCAGTATGCAGATGACACTCTGGTGATTATGCAAGCAGATACTAGGCAGCTCTTCTGTCTGAAGGCCTTACTCAACACTTATGCTTATGCAACAGGGCTCAAAGTGAATTATGGGAAGTCATTTCTGGTTCCTCTAAACATCAATGAAGACAGGATTGAATTATTCACAAACACACTACAATGTGCCAGAGGACACTTCTCTTTCACTTACCTTGGCCTTCCATTGGGAATATACAAACCCACTATGGAACAATGTTTACCTCTTGTCAACAGGATTGCAAAAAGATTGGCAGGTATTTCTATCTTCATGACCCAGGCAGGAAAATTGCTGCTGGTCAAATCAGTGCTCACTTCTTTGTCAGTATTCTTCATGAGTTGTCTGGATATCCCAATCACAATAAAGAAACAGATAATAAAATACCTAAGACACTATCTTTGGAGAGGCCCTGGCATGGAAGACCGTAGACCTGCTTTAGTAGCTTGGCACACCGTGTGCAGACCAAAGATCAGGGAGGTCTAGGTGTTTTGGATATATATACCCATAATAAAACCCTGCTAATGAAGAATTTGCATAAATTTTTCAACAGACATGACATACCATGGGTCAACTTGATATGGGAAAGTTACTACAGTGATGGGAAATTGCCAGGTGACAGCATGGTGGGTTCTTTTTGGTGGAAATCCAACTTAGCTCTTCTTGACCATTACAAAGCTATTGCTAGATGCAATGTGGGAGATGGGGTCAGTGCTTCTTTTTGGGATGATCTATGGCAGCAGGCAGTACTCAAACACAAATTCCATCACCTATACTCCTTTGTGAGAAATCCACAGTTGAACATACAACATGTATTGCAGACAGAATACCTTCAGGATCTTTTCTTCCTCCCATTGACAACAGAGGCATATGAGGAATTCTTATAAATGGAGGACATTCGCATCTCTATGAGGCAATCTGAATTTCTGGGATCTTTAGACACATGGAGTTATATTTGGGGAAATGAAATATACTCATCCATCAAAGCATATAAAGTGTTAATAGGTCACAAGCAAACTCCTCCTCACTTCAACTGGATTTGGCAAAGCTCATGTCAGCCAAAACACAAAGTATTTTTCTGGCAACTGCTTCATGACAGAGTTAATACAAGAAACCTGCTTAGAAGGAAGAATTTTGTGTTGGAAGCATACAACTGTGCAGTTAGTGACTGCCAACAGGAAGAAACACTTCATCATCTTTTTTGGGGATGTCCCTTTGTGCAACAATGCTGGGACTTTATTTGTCCAACAAGAACACCAAACCTGTCAGTGCTGGAAGCATTCCAAGATCTAAAGGACAAACTAAATTACCCCTTTTACATGGAGATCATCATTCTTGGAGCATGGGCCATCTGGATAACCAGAAACAATAAAATTTTCGAAAGCATTGCACCATCTTTTCAAGGATGGAAGTACATTTTCCTGGAGGAGCTAAAGCTTTTAAGGTTCAGAATGAAGAAAAAGCATGAGAGACAATTCACTCTTTGCCTTGAGGCCCTGTTGTAATTTTCTTTTATTTTCTTAGCCTAGTTCTTTCTTTCTTTCTTTCGTTCTCTCCTCCCTATTTCTTTCCTTCTTTAGTTTTTTTAGTTTTCTTTTCTTTCCTTTCTTTTTCCTCTCTTTCTGTAGGCTTATCTCGAGCCTTTAAGACTACTTGTTACTATGCTCTATAATTATAAAAATTGCAGTGGGGTTTTACCCTACTGTTTATAGTCAATAAATAAATAAAAACAATATGTGCTAATAAAACAAACTTCAGTGGATATCACCTGATGTTTGCGAACGATAGATGATCTGTACAATGTCTGTGTATATCCTCAGGTAATAGTACACTCCATCCAGTGTAAACATGGTACTTCCATGGTCAGCAATCTTTTCCTTTGGGAGTGTTACTGTTCAATACTGTTATTCTTATGCGAGAGATGATTCGTATAACCTTCCAACGATCACCAATTTCCGAGTACTGTTTTTCTCCTGATGGATCTTTCTCCAAAAGTTTCCAGCCATGTTGAATTCTCTATTCTCAACAGACCGTCTCGACAGAATGGAGCAAAAGCAACGATGCAGTGGCAAATGATCCCCTAGCAAGGCACAGAGGCGATCTTAAGTGCGACTGGGCGGCCGGTCAACGCGTGGTTTGAGCCGGAGGAGGCATCAGCGCAGCGGGCCGCGGATACAGAAGCGCCGCAGCACGATAGAGCTTGTGGGCAGCAGGCGTGGTAGTTAGCGGGATCAGCCACAGCGAGCCTGCGCCGGCGGCTGGCCGGGCAGCCCGAGGGCGAAACCGACAGGGCGGCGTTGGCAGCGATGCCGCCGGCTTTGACAAAAGGCGGAGCCAAACCAGTAGAGGCGGCTCTCGGCACAATCTGGGCCGACCACTGTTTTTCTGTGGAGGTGAGTAGTGGGAGCGGCGGGTTGATGCCGCCGGCTTAAAACGGAGCCATGGTCGGCAGAGGTGGCAGATCAACAAGGCCATGGGGTCAGCGGCTCGTGAGAAGGCGGCTCGTGGGAAGGTGAGGCGAAAGTGGTCGAATCCGCTTGAGGCGCGGCAGCTCGGAAATAGGTGCGAAGCTGACGGTCTCGAAGCAAGGCCCGCAACTTGGTAACTCAGTGAGACGACGACGTGGTAGCGCGGCAGAGGTACCTGGCGGCTTAAGGGATCCGCGGCGGTGGCGGCGACTCGGCAGCGCGGTAGCACAGCGGCTTGAGCAGCGGAGGCAGTGACGAGCCGGGGGCTACGGGTGAGCTGGCGTTGGAGTACAGCAGCCATCACACCGGCGGGTTGACGGCAAGGCGAACCGGGCGGGTCGAGGTGCAGCCGCAGCTGCAGCAGAGGCGGAGACTGTGGAGATGTCAGAATCCGAGTCCCCGTCCTTCTTTGGGCTGTAGCAGTTATTTCCATCAATCAGGTTTGACCAATCATGGTTTGACCAATCAGGTTTCTTGCTTCAGGACATAGTCCCTTTTTGTATATACCCATATTTCCTTTTCTGTAATGATTGTCTCCTCGATCAGTATATCCACAGAAATCCCGGCTCTCTTTCTCTCGCTCGCACTGTAGTATTAGCACACCATGCGATTAATCCTGACACAGCTTTAGATTTTGGCACTAGTGCATGCTGTTACGTTTGGATAAGTACTGCAGCAATCGCCATCGGCCGGCTGTCCAAGACCATAGAAAAAATTACTAGGAAGCCCGTGTTTTCCAGTGCGCCACGGCCGGCCGGCTCGAAACTTGATCCAGTATACCTGAGAAACAGGGGCGGATCCAGGAAAAAATATGAGAGGGGGCAAGAGTTTTTTTTATGATGCAAGGAGGGTGCTCCTGCCATTTCATATAGATAGGAAAAAGGAAAAATACAAAGTGGCCCGGTCTATTAAAAGAGAAACTAGGCCGAAAACCAAAAGAGAAAGTAAGAAGAACAAAATCGATGCCAGTATACCAAAACACTACCACCAAATCGCAAGCGAGCAGCCCCCCGGGCGAAGGAAACAAAGGCTCGCCATCACTGGCTCCCTACGGGGTTTTGCCAGAGGGGGTTGCCGGTGACGAGAAGAGAAAGGCAGGGAGGAGGGGGAGGAATACCGGATTTGGGCAGTTGCTCTGGGGAGGGAGTGGCATATAGGGTCTGCATCGAAATTTTTAATGTTGTTCTTACAAGTGAAAGTGAAACGATGAGTAAGAATGTATGGTCATATACTCATATTCATGGAATAATAAGGCAAAGGAAACGTCCCAATAAACTAAAATTGGGCAGTTGGGGCTCCGGTTGAAGTGTGCTAGGATTCAGATATACTTCCTTTGTAAACAAGTGGCTAAAAGCGTCTTATATTTGATTATTACAAAGGGAGTAGTATGATAGATAATCCGAAGTAGAAAGTAGCAAACTTAAATCTATATGTCAATTTTATTGGAGGTAGAAAGTTGCAAACTTAAATCTATATGTCATAACCGAATTGCTTGAGCAGCTGAACTGATTTGATCATCCAAATCGGTAAAATATACACGTAAATAGATGAGACGAACATGGTTTCTATTATAGAATTTGCAAACAAACAAAAAATGGCAAACAAAAAACCCTAGATGACTTATATATGGCATACCTTGGTGTCATGTAGAATTACGGAGTTGCAGAATAAACGGGCTGTTTTGTGGCATCTTGCTGTGCAAGGCCGGGAGGGACGGATGACGGCAAGGCTGCGATTACTGTAGGGGCAACGTCGCAGTGAGCCGGGCTGCATAATCGCTTGTGGGAGAGATTAGGGCTTCGGCCGTCTCGTGCGTCTTGTCAAAAGCGTGTGTGTACGCTGAGATCTGGAGCGAGGCACCGAGCCGCAAGGCCACTTCGCGATCGAAGTTAGCCAGAAGCGATGCAAACGCAGGCTGCGGGCTACATGCTACAAAGCAAATAGTGGGCTGCTTCTTCATAGTTTAGAGTACGTGGGCTTCGAAAATACAAAAGAAATTGTGGCAAGCGGGGCAAAGTATTCGCCTAGTGGGGGCACCCACGTATTTGGAGGACTATGCATACGCGGATGAAAAAAAGCGAGTGGGGCAGCTGCCCCACAACCTATAACGGGTTCGCCCTGGCTGAGAAACAATAGCGATGACACACGAATCGTACACCTCGAAACTTATAGCAGAAATTCTTGCAGGCCTCGAGATGGCGACTTGCGGCGGCTTATGAAATTGATCTGACGACTTGTGGCGGTGCACAAGATGCAACCCTAATTTCTTTGATCTTAATCTTGTATACGCTGGCTCCAAAGTTAATCATGTTACAGATCACAAAATAATGAACTTGTCGGCTTTTCCTCATGAAACGAAACCGCGAGCTTCTCGAACCCTAAGAGAGATCCCTCCAAAAACTCATCACCATCGTGCGCAGGCCCACGGTGGGCGCCAATTGTCGAGGATTTGTCACGGCAGATGTCCTTAGTGTGGGGACTTAGTCGTGAGGCCAACGCATCTACGTAGTAGCTTGAGAGGGGTTGGTCGGAACCCAGAGACACGAGGAGATCGTCAAGCTGAGTTAACACACGAGACAAGATTTAGACAGCTTCGGGCCCCGGGAAACATCATCCGGTAATAACCCTACATGCTATTTGTGGCTAGGTCATATTCCGTATGCTCATGAGGGAGTCACCACATAAACCGGATCTCCTCTAGTTGTATCAAGCCCTCGAGATTATTCAGCCTGTCCCTCTTGGGGTGCCCTGCCCCTCCTTATATAAGTTGGAGGGTGGGTTACATGTGGAGTCCTACCAGGATTAGGACTAGTCTATCTTCTAGTACAAGCCGAATACAAGTCCGGGTCTTGCTTCCTTGTAAGGAAAATTTTCCTCACTCCTTTCCTCTTAAGCCGGCCCACCAGAACATAAGCCGACCTTGCAAGTCGCCTTCTGGGCCGTTGGGTCTTGTCGATCATCTGACCCACCTGCCGGGTCACTAATAGGTCGCCGAGGCTCGGGCGGGTCTCCAGTGAGCCACCAAGTGTCAGCCGGGTCTCTGGTGAACCGCCAAGTCCGGCCGGGTCATACCGCAGGGTATATCCCCGACACTTGCTAATTATACTTTTAAAGATGGAGTGCCTAAAAAACTTGGAGATCCGGAAATACCAACTATACCTTGCTCCATCAAAAAGAATTATGTGAAAACTGCTTTGTGTGATTTAGGAGCTGGTGTTAGTGTTATGCCTTTCTCTTTATATAAAAGACTTGATTTGAGTAAACTCACACCCATCTGAAATATCTTTGCAAATGGCTAACAAATCAAGCGCCATACCTATCGGTATCTCGTGAGGATGTGCCCGTTGTTGTTGCTAATGTTACTATTTTGACTGACTTTGTTATACTTGAGATGCCCGAGGACGACAACATGCCGATTATCCTTGGTAGACCCTTCTTGAATACCGCAGGGGCTGTTATTGATTGCAATAGAAGCAAGGTCACTTTTAATATCAATGGTAATGAGCATACGGTGCACTTTCTAAAGAAACAATTCCAAGTGAATGGTATTAATGTTATTGAAAAACTCCGACAATCACTATTGGAAGTTTTCAAATACCTCTACCTACTGTGAAGAATAAATATGAAATGCTTATTGTTGGGGATATTCACATCCCCGTTGAGGTAACTTAGTGATTTATGAAAGTTCTTCAGTTTCATGCTAATCGAAAGTGGTTGTTAATAAGACTTGATCAACCTTATTAATGAATCATTTTTGAGAGGTATGAAGTTTATGAATTTAGTAAGCACTACCTTCTGTCCCTACTTTTAGTTTTCTATTTTTATTAGTTAAATAAAATAAAATGCCATGTTTTGTCTGTTTTCTGAATTTTTCGTGCAATAAAAAATGTCCCAAAAATAAAAGTTCTCAGAATGCTCTGAAAATTTAATATGATTTTTTTCTGAATATTTAAGAATTTCTGGTGCAAATAATATCAGAGGGAGGTGCACCAGGTGGGCACAACCCACCTGGGCACGCCAGGACCCCCAGGCGCGCCCTGGTGGGTTGTGGTCCCCACGTGGCCTCCCTCACTTATCCCTTCACACACATCATCATTTACCTCCAAAAAAATTCTCCATTGCTCTCTCTCTCTCTCTCTCTCTCTCTCGTGTTCTTGCACTCAAACCCACGGATTTCGATCTCTTTGCTTGAAGCTCCGCTTCCAAAACTGTTTCGCGGATTGTTGCTTGGTATGCGACTCCACCGTTTGTCCAATTAGTTTTTGTTTTAGTGGTTTATATTTTCAATGATTAGCTACTCTTGGTGCTGCTGTAGATGAGCTTGCATGTTGAGTTCTTAGATTTCTAAGTAGTTTGAATGCTTGCGATGGCCTCTATGTATCCCTATGAGTAGTTGCTATCAATCTTATAAAGTTTTGTTGAGAAAAATTTATGGACTAAAAATTTCAGAATTTTTTCATAGGAAAAAGATGAACATCTTTAGGAAGTTTTCTTCCAAGAAGAACTCCAAAGGTGTTATTGGGGAGTCTGCTGGCGTTTTAGGAACGGGGGTCCCCAGACTTGCCTACCTGCGGCCTGCGGCGTGGCTCAAGTGGTGGCCCAGTACGGCCCATCTTCATCATCACAAGACTCAAGACCCTCACGAGGGGCCAAGCCTTGCGGGGCGGACGACACAAGGCTTCATCAGGAACGGCCTCACCAGGCAGGCTCGCGAGGAGGCGGAGAGATCAAGGCGGGGTACCTCGCGAGGTGCTCGTGACGCAAGCCATGACGATCGAGACCAGGCGGGCGCCAGGCGGGCGCCGGCCCGTGTAGTGTCCTTGTTTCCTCTTTGGTGCAAAGGGGGCAAGCACAGGCGTGGAGTACCGAGGCATCAGGAAAAGGTTGCCATTCCGGTGCAACGAGACCAAGACCAGCAGAGCGGTAGGATGGTGTTGACCGTGGAGCCAATGACGGCGTCATCGCCAGCGCCTTTGGCAGCCGAAGACCAACTTTAGTCAGGATAACTTGTACTAGATGTTCCCCTTCAAAATGGCCGTTGTTGGCGCCCTTCCCGCTCAGTATTTGGGACGAGGCCCAGGGCCTCTATAAATAGGATTAGCCACCACAATAGGAAGGGGGAGAGAGAATTCCAGTCTAGCAGCTAAAGGGCGATCGAACTCACCCAAGCAGTTCATCGCACTAGCTCAAGAACACCTCTGGCGAGGCTGTTCATCCCTTGTACTATTCATCATCAGCCCCTGAGGCAATCCACCACACCACACATTGGAGTAGGGTATTACACCACAACGGTGGCCCGAACCAGTATAAATCTTGTGTCCCTTGTGTTGCTCATCGTTTAGCTTAGATTCTCACGAGACGGTCGGACGTAGATCGGTAGGGGGAAGATCTTCGTGCGCACCCCAGAGTTCGAACCTTAAGGGTCTGCCGGAACCCGATATCCGACATTTGGCGCGCCAGGTAGGGGTGCGCCGGAGCTCTCCCTTCCGTCGACCCGTTCTCCATCAGCACCGCGCTCCGCCCTCATGGCGGCCAACGCACCGCCTGCCCCGGCTGTCGACGCCGGCGCGGGAACCAAGGGCTCCGAGCCCTGGCCCCCCTCCTTGCGGCAGGTGCGGTGGCTGAACAAGTTCAAGCCGGACATGCCGCTGGTACGACGGCTGCCGACCACAGCCTTTCTGGCGTATGAAGAGGCCGTCCTCAAGGCAGGCGGCAACGAGGTCATGGCTAATCGGCTGCCCATGGCCCTCACCGGCATCTCTCGCATGTGGTGCTCCACCTGCTAGCGGCTTCTGTGAGCTCCTGGGAGCAGTTGCGCAACCTCTTCCTCGCCCATCACGCTGCGCCGGCCCCCGCAGTCATCGCAACCCTCCTGGGCGGATCGTAGGCACCTCCTTCGAACCGGCACGTCAAGCCGATCGTCCGCCAGATCGGCGCCGTCCTCAAGCGCCGCGAAGCCCCCCCAGGCTGGGTAGCACCCAAGGCTGATTTGACCTTCGGCTCGGACGATCATCCCTCCAACACCGCCTGTGCGGGCGCACTCCCGATGTTATGCACCCCCACCATCTGCCAGGTGGCTGTCACCAGGACCCTCATCGACGGTGGTGCCGGCCTCAACGTGCTCTCGGTGGAGGCCTTCAGCCTCCTCCACGTGCCGCTGGAGCGGCTCCAACCCAGCAGGCCCTTCTTGGGCGTCGGGGGCAGCTCCACCGGCCCCCTGGGGCAGGTCCGCCTCCCGGTGACCTTCGGCACCCACGACAACTTCCGCACGGAGCTGGTCGACTTCGACGTCGCCCCCATCGGCCTCCCGTACAACGCCATCCTCGGCTACCCAGCCTTGGCCCAGTTCATGGCAGCGACCGACTCGGCGTACAACCTCATGAAGATGCCCGGGAG
The DNA here is from genome assembly GCA_021605145.1 of Aegilops bicornis. Lineage (NCBI taxonomy): Eukaryota > Viridiplantae > Streptophyta > Magnoliopsida > Poales > Poaceae > Aegilops > Aegilops bicornis. The sequence continues at coordinate 571,566,365 of CM038670.1, read as the reverse complement.
CAGCGGCGTCCTTACCGTGTCCGGAGACACAAGGGACGCGCTACAGGTGCTCAAACTCTCTTTCAAGACGGCCGCGGTGGCGCAGCCTGCCGGCACGGATATCCTCGAGCCCAAGGGGCTGTGCCAGCCAAGAAGAAGTAGCTATTCACCCAAGACAAGGCGGAGACCAAACAAGTGCCAGTTGACGAGGATGGATCTTCTGGCGCCACCTTGACCATAGGCGCCAATCTCGACCAGGAGCAGGACGAAGCCCTGGTGAAATTTCTACGCGCAAACAAGGAGGTGTTTGCGTGGGAACCTGATCAGCTGGCAGGGGTCCCGAGGGATGTGATCGAACACCATCTCAACATGTGCCCCAACGTGCGCCCGGTGAAGCAGAAGGCAAGGCGACAGTCCACCGAGAAGCAGGCCTTCATCGTTCAAGAAACCTGCAAGTTAGAGGCAATAGGCGTCATTCGCGAAGTCCGCTATCCAGAATGGTTGGCCAATCCTGTTGTTGTGCCAAAAAAGGGAGGAAAGGAACGCATGTGTGTCGACTTTACCAACCTCAACAAGGCCTGCCCTCAGGATCCGTTCCCGCTCCCCCGCATCGATCAGATCGTCGATTCCACCACCGAGTGTGACCTGCTGTGCTTCCTAGATGCCTTCTCAGGCTATCACCAGATCAAGATGGCAGTAGAAGACATGGAGAAAACGGCCTTTCTGACCCCGTGTGGGGTATACTGCTATACCTGCATGCCATTCGGGTTGCGCAACGCAGGCGCAACCTTTCAGCGGCTGATGCACATCGCCTTGGGCCGGCAGCTCGAAAGGAACGCTCAGGCCTATGTTGATGACATCGTGGTAAAGTCTCGGGAGGCGAAAACCCTGATACAGGACCTGGAAGAAACCTTCGCGAGCCTTCGTGAAGTGGATTTGCGGCTCAACCCGGAGAAGTGCGTATTCTGAGTCCCCTCGGGCAAGCTCTTGGGCTTCCTCGTGTCCCACAGCGGCATCGAGGCTAACCCAGAGAAGGTCAAGGCAGTTGAAGACATGAGTCCGCCGAAGACCCTCAAAGAAATGCAAAAGCTCACCGGGCGAGTAACCGTGTTGGGACACTTCATCTCCAAGCTGGGGGAACGAGCAGTGGCCTTCTTCAAGCTGATGAAGAAGAAGAGCCCGTTTGAATGGACTGAAGAGGCCGACAGGGCATTCCAAGATCTCAAGAAGTACCTTACCAGCCCTCCGGTGATGGTAGCTCCGCGCCCTCGGGAGCCCTTGGTGCTCTACCTTGTAGCCACCCCCTACTCCGCCAGCGCAGCCCTAGTGGCGGTTAGGGAGGAACGCCGGGCCAAGGCCGTGCCAGCCGCCGCCCCGGCCGAAGCAGAACAAAGCCAAGAAGGCCTCACGGAGGCCGCAACCACACCAGGTGAGAATCAGCCTCAGCAGGGGGATGCACCCAGAGCGGAGGAGGCCCCGCCAGGCAACCAAGCGCTGGGGGCTACGTCGTCTCGGGAGGCGCTTCAACCTCCGGAGGACTCAGACTGCGCTAGCGCCTTCCACCTCCTCGAACATCCTGTATACTTCATCAGCACGGTGCTACGGGACGCAAGGGCGCGATACCCCATGACCCAAAAACTCCTCCTTGCGTTGTTAGTGGCTTCGCTCAAGATGCGGCACTACTTTGAAGGCCATCCCATCAAGGTCGTCTCGGCATACCCCCTGGAAAGGGTGCTCAGGAGCCCGAACTCAGCCGGAAGGGTCGCTGAATGGAACATCGAGTTGCAAGCATTTCAGTTGGAATTCAGCACGACCAGAGTCATCAAGGGAGCCGCGCTTGCAGATTTCGTGGCGGAATGGACGGAGGCACCAGGACTCGAAGCAGGCGAGGACCGGTCGCTTTCCCCAGGAAGTGAAGCGCCGAACGGCTGGGTCATGTACTTCGATGGGGCGTTCTCGCGACATGGCGCGGGGGATGGCGCGGTGCTCATATCTCCTACTCAGGACAAGCTCTACTACGCCGTGCAACTCTGCTTCCAGCATGGGGAGAAGGTCTCCAACAACATAGCGGAATACGAGGGCCTGATAGCGGGCTTGAAAGTTGCAGCCGCCTTGGGGGTAAAGCACCTCATCATCAAGGGCGATTCACAACTCCTCGTCAATTTCTCCAACAAGGTGTACAAACCGAAGGACGAACACATGGAAGCATACCTCGCGGAGGTCCGCAGGATGGAGAAACAGTTTTGGGGGCTGGAGTTACAGCATGTGCCTCGCGGCACCAATCAAGAGGCTGATGACATCGCCAGGAGGGCGTCCAAACGGTTGCCTCAGGAGCCTGGCGTCTTCGAGGAACGACTCTTCAAACCTTCAGCGGCACTGTCACTGTCAAGCACAGCACAGCCTCGGGAGGAGCTCCCTCAATCACTTTGCCTCGGGAGCCACGGCACGTAGCCCGACCTCAGAGGCTTCGCACGCTCCACAGCACCGGAACCTCAGGAGGGATGTTGGACCACGGAGTTCAAGGATTACTTGGTGCGAGGGATTCTGCCAGAAAAGGAGGAGGACGCGGAACGCGTGCCGCGGCAAGCCACGGCCTACTGCATCCAAGACGGAGAGCTCTACTGGAAGCGGCCGAATGATGTTACCCTACGCTGCATCTCCAGGGAGCAAGGGAAAGAGTTACTGGCAGACATTCACGATGGAGACTGCGGGCACCACTCGTCTTCACGCACACTCGTTGGCAAGGCGTTTCACAGCGGGTTCTATTGGCCAACAGCACTCAACGACGCAATCGAGCTGATGAAGGCTTGTGAAGCCTATCAATTCCACGCCAAGCAGATTCATCGGCGGCTCGAGGCCTTCGGACCATTCCTCTCATGGCCTTTCCCTGTTTGGGGATCGGACATCCTTAGCCCCGTTCCTCGGGCGCCTGGGGTCTACCGCTTCCTCTACGTCGCCATTGACATATTCACGTAGTGGGCAGAGGTGGAGGCCGTCCGCACCATCCCAGCTGGCTCAGCGGTCAAATTCATCAAGGGCCTCGTGAGCCGGTTTGGGGTACCTAATCGCATTATCACCGACAACGGTTCGCAGTTCACCAGCAATCTCTTCAAAACATATTGTGCTAACCTTGGAACACAGATATGCAACGCTTGATGGCGCACCCTCGCAAAGCAGCCAAGTTGAAAGCGCCCAGCCGGAGGTCCTGAAAAGGCCTCAAAACCCGGACCTTCAAGAAGAAGCTGGAGGCCCTCTGACGAGGGACTGGCACGGCGAACTTCAGTCCGTGCTATGGTCCATCCGACTGGTCAGCAACCAATTCAAGTCGACCGCGAAACCCCGTTCTTCCTCGTCTATGGTCTTGAGGCGGTCCTTCCTCACGAGGTCAAGCACCGCTCACGCTGGTCACGGCTTCGGCGTAGCACGGGGCGCCATGCGGGGTGGACCTCGTGCTTGGGGAAGGGACGCCGTCGGGAAGGCTTGAACTGGCTGCGAGATACAACCCGAGCGCTGGCGGCAAGTACCCTGCCGCAAAGATCCGCCAGGACCCTCGAGGTAGACCTCAGACTCGTGCAGGTGCTCTCCAGGGAGGGCTGCACAAGCTCTCGCCCATGTGGGAGGCTCGTTCAAGGTTGTTCATGTCTCCGGAGCTGGCGCCGCTTTGAAACTTCGGGAAGGGGTGCCCATCCCGAGCAGCGTGGAACATCCAGCACCTCCGGAAGTTCTACCCGTGAAGAAAGGCCCAGCGCCTGTGAAGCTAGACGAACCAAGAAAGGCTCGGTGCCTGTGAAGAAGGCCAACGCCTGTGAAGCTCGTCGCCCCGAGAAAGGCCCGGAGCCTGTGAAGAAGGCCAATGCACAGAAGCTCGCCGCCACTGTGACACTCTCACGTAATAATTAGTTGGGGCTGTACACGCCCCGGAGTCTCCGAGAGCCGCCCTCGGGCCTCGGGGCTCCCGCCACGCCCTGCGGCAAAGCACCTTAGCTCCAGCTAGTGAGAAGACGTCGAAGACTAGATTAGGTGCCGGACGCGGCTTTTCTCATTTGCTTTCTGCAGTTGACTTGTTCGTGTCTGTTTGAAGTTTTATTGGAGTTGCTTTTAGCGTGGTCGCCGTCCTCGGCCTGTGACTCTTTGTCTTTGTCGCCTGCTTGACTTGTTTTTCTCTCTCTTGAAGGTCTCGCGAGGGGGCTGCGCGGGCGCCTTCGCGAGTGTCCTCTGATCTGGTCTTGTGAGGCTTTCCTACCCAAGTCCACCGCGGGAGCACTCCTCCCGGTCCGTGCCCCACGGGCATCGCGACACGAACACAGGACCTGAGCCGTTTGGCCCTCACAACCGAGACCGGAAGTTATCTCTCCTAACTAACCCTTGTAGGCGACAAAGCGCATGACGAGGCCTCAGCCTCGAGGAGCAAAGACCACGGCGTGTCCCCCCCCCCCCCGAGCTAAGTAATTCCTACACGCGAGCGCATGGCACCAAAACATAACACGTGAATGACGAAAATAGCATAATAGTTAAACGACAACAGTCCAGCAAGCCCCTACGGGGCCGTACACTACTTCTTCTTTACGCAGGAAAGGGAGGAAAGCAAAATGGACGCGGCAAGCTCGGCACCGACCCGTGGCGAGGGCTCATATTGCCTCCGGAGCTCAGTCGGACCCCTCCTCGCGCTTCACCGAGGCGCGGCGGCGGGTTGACCCGCTGCCTCCCTCAAGGCGAGCGCGACGACGCGGAGGCTGGTCGCGGCCACCGCTGGAAGAGCTGCTGTCCAAAGGGGAGCCGCCGAAGCTTGACGAGCCGCGAACATCGCCGACCACGCGTCCACCTTCGTCTTCGTACCGGCCACCGCCGAGGTTGAGCACCCAGCCGCTGTCGTCGTCTTCGGGGCAGCACTCAGCGCGGCGGCCGTCTTCTCCAAACACCCTCACATAAAGGGTGGCGTCGCCGTCGAACTTGAAATGCAGGGTGCACCGCCGGCTCAGGCCGCGCGGGCGGGCAAACGTCTGCCAGCTGCGGGTCAGGGCCATGTTCCCGGCGGCAGAGATCTCCAGTGAGGCCCAGGAAACCCTGCTGCAGCAGCCATCCGCCTGAAGCCAGAGGCCGCCAGGGGCGCCGGCCGGGAGTTCACCAACAAGGAAGCGGGGGAGCTGGAGCCAGGTGCCAGTTGGGTCCGCTGACCACACGATGAACTCCGGCAGCACCTCCGCCGAGCAGAAGCACGGCCTCCAGCCATGACGCGCCTACCCTCACCCACCAGGCGCCCGTCGCCGCGCGGGGGATCGCAGCCGTGACCGCGGGAAGCCACCACAGGAGACACCGGACGCTTGCGGGGATGTCCCCGGCCTCGCTTGGGCGGAGGAGAGTCAGGCCCTTCCCGACGAGCTTTTCCCTTCTCCGCGGCTGAGAACCTCTTTGGTGGCGCCATAAGAGACGGCGAGCAGCTGGGATGGGGAGAAAGAAGGAAGCGAGGAGGAAGATGTACAGCGGGGGCTTGCGCCCTCCCACATTTATAACCAAAGATGGCCAACCACCGGCCACCACGATCTCAGGTAATCATGACTCATTTCTGCATGCAGGGACTTGTCAAGTCGAGCAGTTGCCGAGGCGGCGTGGGGAAGCAGAGACGCCCACGTCCAATCAACCGCCACATGGCGCCCAAGGCCGCATGCCGATGGGGCCCGCGGCGCTCCGCACTTGCCCCTTCGCTTCTCCGCTAAGCCAAGTCCGAGCGCGCCTTGGGCCCTGGGGCTACTGTCGGCATTCTGGGAATGGGGGTCCCCAGACTTGCCTGCCTGCGGTCTGCGGCGTGGCTCAGGTGGTGGCCCAGTACGGCCCATCTTCATCAGCACAAGACTCAAGACCCTCGCGAGGGCAAGCCTTGCGAGACGACACAAGGCTTCGTCGAGAACGGACTCACCGTGCAGGGTCGCGAGGCGGAGAGATCAGGCGGGGTACCTCACGAGGTGCTCGTGATGCAAGCCATGACGATCGAGACCGAGGCGGGCTACCGCCCAGCAGATGTCCTTGTTTCCTCTTTGGTGCAAAGGGGGCAAGCACATGCGTGGTGTACCGAGGCATCAGGCAAAGGTTGCCATTCCGGTGCGTCGAGACCAAGACCAGCAGAGTGGCAGGATGGAGGTCATCGTGGAGCCCAGGACGGCTTCGTCGCCAGCGCCTTTGGCAGCCGAGGACCAACTTTAGTCAGGATAACTTGTACTAGATGTTCCCCTTCAAAATGGTAGTTGTTGGCGCCCTTCCCGCTCAGTATTTGGGAAGAGGCCCAGGGCCTCTATAAATAGGACTACCCACCACAATAGGAAGGAGAGAGAGAATTCCAGTCTAGCAGCTAAAGGGCGATCGAACTCACCCAAGCAGTTCATCGCACCAGCTCAAGAACACCTCTCGCGAGGCTGTTCATCCCTTATGCCGTTACAGCCGGATTTCGGTTCGTGAGACCCCTCTAGGTTCGAACTACAGGGGTGTGCGCGGAGATCTCGCCCCTAACTACACACCTCGGTCGCCTCGCTAGGATCCAAACTACCAAAGGAACAACACAAGAGACACAAGGTTTATACTATTTCCGGCCACCATTGTGGTGTAATACCCTACTCTAGTTTGTGGTGTGGTGGATTGCCTCTGAGGCTGATGATGGACAGTACAAGGAAGAACAGCCTCGCGAGGGTCTATTCTTGGCTGGTGCGATGAACTGCTAGGGGGAGTTCAGTTGCTTCTCTCTCTCTCTCAGATCTCTCGATCTCCCAGCCCTGTCGCTCTCCCAGCCCTCTCACTTTGTGGGTGCCTAGTCCTATTTATAGGCAGAGGCCCTGGGCCTCTACCCAAATATTGAGCGGGAAGGGCGCCAACAATTGGCCATTTTGAAGGGGAACATCTGGTACACTTATCTTGACTAAAGTTGGTCCTCGCCCATCAAAAAGGCGCTCGTGGTGACGCCTTGCTTGGGCTCCACGATGACTTCCTTCCTGCCGTTCTGACGGTCTTGGTCTTGTTGCACCAAACGGGTGCCTTTGCTTGATGCTCTCTCGCCGCTTGCCCCTTTGCACCAAAGATGAAATGAGGACACTGCGGCTGGCTGGCGCCCGCCGCGCCTTGGTGCGCCATGGTTGGCGTCATGGGCACCTCGTGAGGTACTCGCCTGATCTCTCCGCCTCCTCGCGAGCCAGCCTGACGAGGCCGTGCTCGAGGAAGCTTCATCATCTCGCCTCAGCGGTAGGCTTGCCCTCGCGAGGGTCTTGAGCTTGTGCCGATGAAGATGGGTCACATTGGGCCACCCTTGAGCCACGCCGCAGCCGCAGTGCAGCAAGTCTGGTACCCTGCTCCGTTCCGCCGACGATAGCCCTGAGTGCCCAAGGCGCGCCGGGACTTGGCCGAAAGCAGAAGCGAAGGGGCAGGCGCGAAGCGCCCTGGCGAGCCCCTAACAGCCTCTTGACCTTTTGGGCGCCGCGTGGCGTGTTGATTGGACGTCGCGCCCACCTTCCCACGACGCCTCGGCAATCGCATGAATTGACAAGTCCTCGCATGCAAAGCGGGTCATGATTACTGCGATCGTGGAGGCCGGTGGTTGGCCTTCCCGGCTATAAGTAATGAACGGAACGGCGTGTAGTTAACGTTCTTTAGGATCTGCTCCCTCATTCCCTCGCGAGGAATCGAAAAGCGGCGCCTGCGGGGGGCTTGTAAGGTGCCTGTGGTCTTGTTTGTTAATATAATCCTTGCCGTGAAGTAGTGCGAGATGCTCATTCCGGTCTTAGCTTAGTTCTTCCTTTCGAACCTCACGAGGGCTTGGTGCTCGTGCATCGGCGAGGTCCGGTCCCAAGGCAGGCTTCGGTTGCTTTGGTATGCTGTGTCGCTATGCCGTGGTCAAGGCCAGGAGGTGAGCGGCCCGGGGTCCAGTAAGAGCCCCTGAGTCGCGATGCTCAGGAGGTCCCCTTTAGCGCTCAAGCAGCCATCGCTCGGTGAGAAAGGAACGCGACGTTGCTAAAACGTGATTGCATTAGGTGCGAGGTCGGGCGCCATGATAGCTCAAGCTTGGGAGGGTGACTTATCTCGAAGTCGAGGAACCGCTTCACTCGTGACGTCAGTCCGCGCATCGGGCAGCGAGGGGTTGCTGGCGAGGTCCCACGTGCCTCTTCCCTCTCTCGCCTTTGCTCTCCTTTCTACTCTCGTCCTCGGGTCCGGCCCTCGAGCGGGTCTCGGCCGTCATTTGGTATGCCGGTCGCAATGCCGTGGTCAAGGCGGAGGGTGAAATTTGGAGAGCCGAGGGAGCCCATGAGTCGCGATGCTCGGTACCCCCCCCTTTAACGTGCAAGCGGTTCGCGTAGACGAGAGTGAAGAAAGGCAGCAGTGAGGGCCTCGCCTGGCGCTGCTTCTTGAAGGGATCCTGTAGGCTCACCACAAGAAGAACAAGAGTCCGCTATGACAAGCGACGGCCAGCCGTTGGTTGCTTTGGAGAGGTGACGAGGCACTGAAGGCCTGACGAGGTAGCGCTGTGCGGGGCTGCAGCGGCGAGCTCAGACCATTCGTGTTTGTCGGCATTGGAGGGACGGACCCATGCACAAGCGTCGTGCCGTTGGGGAGCAACTCCATCAGTTGGTGTCAATTGAGCAGGTAACTAGGTCAAGCACGTTAATCACGTAGGAGCAAGTTCATTTTGATAGGTGCAGGGAAGGCAGACGTCGCTGGGTCTGGCCCGAGCGACTTGGGGATGATACAGCCCTGGGGGCGCCCCCAATAAGTTAAGCTAGGAACATGAAGTAAAAGGGGATACATGCCGCAGGGACGGACCCACGTGGCCTGGGAATGATGCAGCCTTGGGGTGTGCTCCCAGCTGGAAATGAAACTTGAAGGATGTCACTGATAATGTTGAAGACGAAGGGATGCTGAAGTAGCGGGCGTCGTGGGCTGCGGAAGCCGATCTTCACAAGCCCCTAGGCCCAGGAGCCTCGGGAGGCTCCGGAGGCGCTGGCGGCTCCTCGCGGACCATCTCCATCTCCGCCAGGACTGCAGAACGCCTGGCCTCTTGAGCCTCCAGGATGCTCCCCATGAGGCGCTGACGCATGGCAGCCGCGTTTGGCACACCGTAGGGCATGCGAACGTAGCTGTGGGGTGGACCTTTGCAGCGCCCCGCGCGTGAGGGCCAGAAAGCGCCTCACGAGGCGGCTCGGTTGAGCCTGGTATGTCGATCTGCAGACGCGTAGCCCACCATCCTCACTGGATGGGGAGCTACGGCCGGGTAAGCGGCGGCTGCCACTCATGACTCTTGACTCCTGCAGCTCTGAATGATCCGGCCGATTAACTCCTGAGGGTTTGGCCCTCCTTGCCTCGCTCCTTCCACGAGGGAAGCGTGCTCTGAAATCGCCTCCAAGTGGTGCCCAAGCGCCTCGCTCGTGACCTTAGCAAGGTCGGTGGCCCTCCGTGAGAGAGCCCCGAGCCTTGCTTGAGGAGGGCGCCAAGGCGCTTTCCTATGCGACGAAGGAGGTGCCCCACAGACAGTCTGCGGACCACGAGGGTCCGGCCTCCTGAGGGGTCGGGCCTGGCGATGTCTTCTTCTTCTTGGGAGCAGTCTCGGGGAGCCTCCCTCTCCTGCGATCTGGGTCTTCAAGTGACGCGGCTTGAAAAGCTCACTCCAGGGAGCAAACTGCGTCTCTCTCTTCACAAGGCACCGTGATGACTCCGCCACTTCCTGGCATCTTGAGGACGTTGTAGCCATGATGAGTCACGGCCATGAACTTGGCCAGAGCTAGCTACCCGAGGATGGCATTGTATGGCAGGCGAATGTGAGCGACATCAAAGTCGATGAGCTCGGTGCGGTAGTTGTCGCGCGCCCCGAAGGTTACAGGGAGGCGGACCTGCCCAATTGGAACTGTGGAGCCATCGGTGACTCTAGAGAAAGGCTTGGTTGGCTGAAGCTGATTGTAAGGCACTTGGAGATTGTTGAATGTCTCTACGGATAGGACATTGAGCCCTGCTCCGCCATCGATGAGGGTCCTGGTGACTTGCACGTTGCTGATGATTGGGGAACAAAGCATCGGGAGGACTCCGGCTGTGGCCGCGCACTTGAGCTGATGTGCTGAGCTGAACGTGATGGCGCACGCTGACCACTGAGAGGGCGCGTGGCTTCAAGCTTGGGAGGACTGCATTCACCTCATGGCGAACCGCTTGAAGATGCGTTGAGAGGCTGGGGCTTGAGCTCCGCCCCAGATATGCTTGATCGCAGCGGCTCCCAAGCCCCAGCCTCGTCTGATGATGGTCCTCGTTTCTCCTTGGCTGTGGCGGAGGAGGGAGGCCTGTGTTTCCTTGCAGGCGATCCTCGCGAGGTCGATCCCTCGGCCTCCCTCGTGAGGCTGATCACGCCAGCCCGATCCTCGCGAGGTCGGTCACGCCAAACTTGGCGAGGGCCACGGTCTTCCCAGCGCCCTGCGTTTCTTCCTCCTCCTCGGCCGTAGCCTCGGTCGCTGCGGTCGGGGCGTCGACCGATTCTCCCTTCTCGCACGGCTCGGAGCTTTTGACATTCGTTGGTGTTGTAGGTGTGGAGGTCGTGGTACACACAGTACCGGCTGCCCTTGGAAGACTCAGGCTAATCTGCCTCGCTTGGTGTATGCGGATTACGCCATGAGCACGGTAGCCCCCTTGCGCTTCACGTCCTTGGCCTTGGGCTTCTTCTCTTGTGGTCTGCGGTGGCAGCTCGAGGAGGAAAGGCGTCCTTCCTCAGCCTGGCGCACTTGGTCGCCAAGTTGAACAGCTCTCAGGATGTGCACAGATCTTCATGCATCGCCAGCTCCTCCTTCATCTTGGCGTCACGCACACCATCGGAGAAGGCTGAGATGATGGCCTCCTTGGTCACCTTGGGAATCTTGAGGCGTGCGTTGTTGAAGCGGCGGATGTACTTCTGCAGGGTCTCCCCGCCGCCGCTTGATGCGGCGCATGTCGCTCCTGGCGGAGGCCGGTCCACAGTACCTTGGAAGTTGGCGATGAAGCGGGTGCACATCTTGTCCCGGGAGGAGATCGTCTTGGGAGCCAGGTTCGAGAGCCGTGTGCGGGGCCCTGGCCCTTGAGTGCCATGGGAAACCAGTTCGCCATGACCTTCTCGTCCCGTTAATGGCGGCTTTCGATGCCCAGCTCGTGAGCTGGAGGAACTCCGCAGGTTCGGCCCGTCTTGTCCGTGAGCGAGGCGGGTCCGCTTGAACTTGCCGCCACGCGATCGTCGCTGCCTTGCCTTCGGTGGTGAAGGCGCCGCAGCTCGCCGTGGCCACGTGAGGCCTTTGGTGACGAAGAGCCTGGTCTTGCGGGTCCCCATCTTGCGCTGCCGCTGGGAGCAGCGAGGTCTTGCGTCTTTGGAGCAGCGAGGCCTTGATCGTGTGAGCCGGTGCAGGAGCACTCGGGCAGCTTCTTGAAGCGAGGGACCTCTTGACACCTCTGCTCTTCTTGTCTTGGCGCCGGACGGAGTGGGTTCCGCCCGGCTGCAGCGCTTGGGCCAAGGCGCCTTCTTGAGGCGGTGGCGCCCTGAGCTTCATCGCCGTCTGGTAGGGCGGGGCGTCTGCGAGAAGTCTGTGCCAGGGAGCCCCACTGTGGCGCGGACGAAGCCTCGGCGACGCGGTCGAAAGCCACTCTTCGTGGGCGTCGTCGACAGGCGGTAGCGCAGAGCTTCGTTTGCCGCGATGAGCCGAGCTCGAAACCTCCATGGAGCGCGTGAGACGGCAGAACTAGCTGGGCGAGCGGCGAAGAATGGCAGATGCGGCCGTCTCGCCTCACGCAGACGGATGCTTGGGGACGATTCTTGTTGCTCGTTGCCAGCTGGGCCGGTGGCGGCGCGTTGGCAAAGCGACGGAAACGGCGAAGCGGGCGCCGACGGGTCTGGCGGATGAGTAGCGAGCGGCTCGGCGCTTCAGCCTTGGGCCCGACGAGCGTCGACATCGATGCGATGGGCGGCGAAGAACGAAGCGGCGGAAGAGCAATTCCGCGCACCTACCAGGCGCCAAATGTCGGTTCGGGTTCCGGCAGATCCTCTAGAGTTCGAACTACAGGGTGCACCACGGAGATCTCTCCCCCTACCTACCTGCACCTCGTCGCCTCGCTAGGATCTAAACTACCAAAGGAACAATGCAAGAGACACAAGGTTTATACTAGTTCGGGCCACCATTGTGGTGTAATACCCTACTCTAGTTTGTGGTGTGGTGGACTGCCTACGAGGCTGATGATGGATAAGACAAGGAAGAACAGCCTCGCGAGGGTCCTGTTCTTGGCTGGTGCGATGCACTGCTAGGGGGAGTTCAGTCGCTTCTCTCTCTCTCTCTCTCAGATCTCTCGATCTCCCAGCCCTCTCGCTCTCCCAGCCCTCTCACTCTGTGGGTGGCTAGTCCTATTTATAGGCAGAGGCCCTGGGCCTCTTCCCAAATATTGAGCGGGAAGGGCGCCAACAATTGGCCATTTCGAAGGGGAACATCTGGTACACTTATCACGACTAAAGTTGGTCCTCGCTGTCAAAGGCCTCGGTGGTGAGAGGCTTGGGCTCCACGATGACTTCCTTCGCCGTTGCCATGACGGTCTTGGTCTTGTTGCACCGAAATAGGTGCCTTTGCTTGATGCTCTCGCCTGCGCTTGCCCCTTGCACCAAAGAGGAAATGAGGACATCTTGGCTGGCTGGCGCCACTGGCGCCTTAGTCGTCATGGCTTGCGTCATGGGCACCTCGTGAGGTACCCGCCTTGATCTCTCACTCTCCTCGCGAGCCGACGAGGCCGTGCCTGAGGAAGCTTCCTGTCGTCCGCCCCGCGAGGCTTGGACCCTCGCGAGGGTCTTGAGGTTGTGCTGATGAAGATTGGCCGCGCTGGGCCACCCCTTTAGCCACGCCGCAGGCAGCAGGTAGGCAAGTCTGGGTACCCCCGTTCCCAGAACGCCGACATGTTCATCATCAGCCCCTAAGGCAATCCACCACACCACACACTGGAGTAGGGTATTACACCACAACGGTGGCCCGAACCAGTATAAATCTTGTGTCCCTTGTGTTGCTCATCATTTAGCCTAGATTCTCACGAGACGATCGGACATAGATCGGTAGGGGGAAGATCTTCGTGCGCACCCCAGAGTTCGAACCTTAAGGGTCTGCCGGAACCCGATATCCGACATTTGGTGGGAACGGGGGTCCCCAGACTTGCCTGCCTGCGGCCTGCGGCGTGGCTCAAGTGGTGGCCCAGTACGGCCCATCTTCATCAGCACAAGACTCAAGACCCTCGCGAGGGGCCAAGCCTCGCGGGGCGGACGACACAAGGCTTCGTCAGGAACGGCCTCACCAGGCAGGCTCGCGAGGAGGCGGAGAGATCAAGGCGGGGTACCTCGCGAGGTGCTCGTGACGCAAGCCATGACGATCGAGACCAGGCGGGCACCAAGCGGGCGCCGGCCCACACAGTGTCCTTGTTTCCTCTTTGGTGCAAAGGGGGCAATTACAGGAGTGGAGTACCGAGGCATAAGGCAAAGGTTGCCATTCCGGTACAACAAGACCAAGACCAGCAGAGCGGCAGGATGGAGGTCACCGTGGAGCCCAGGACAGCGTCATCGCCAGCGCCTTTGGCAGCCGAAGACCAACTTTAGTCAGGATAACTTGTACTAGATGTTCCCATTCAAAATGGCCGTTGTTGGCGCCATTCCTGCTCAGTATTTGGGACGAGGCCCAGGGCCTCTATAAATAGGACTAGCCACCACAATAGGAAGGGGGAGAGAGAATTCTAGTCTAGCAGCTAAAGGGCGATCGAACTCACCCAAGCAGTTCATCGCACCAGCTCAAGAACACCTCTCGCGAGGCTGTTCATCCCTTGTACTGTTCATCATCAGCCCCTGAGGCAATCCACCACACCACACACTGGAGTAGGGTATTACACCACAACAGTGGCCCTAACCAGTATAAATCTTGTGTCCCTTGTGTTTCTCATCGTTTAGAGATTCTCACGAGACGGTCGGACGTAGATCGGTAGGGGGAAGATCTTCGTGCGCACCCCAGAGTTTGAACCTTAAGGGTTTGCCGGAACCCGATATCCGACAGAGTCATCTGACAGCGATCTCCATCCTCGGAGGTTGGCGGAGGTCGTGTCGTGCGAATGGCCTCACACCCAGTTCATGGAAGAGGCTGGAATACTTCAGGAGTTCACACAGTATGCTGCTAATGCCAGCGTCACTGACTTCATCGCAGATGAGTGGGAACATCATCAAATCCTCACAAACATCTTTGTTCAAAGTTTTTCTTTCCTTTCTTGGAATAATCCCCCTGAAGTGCGGTTTGATTTATATACTGAAAACCATCAAATACCACTTACTGAATTTTGTAACATATGCATGGTCCCTTCTGACGGGAGTTTAGCTGAGCCTAGGCCAGCAGAGTTTGATGCCTTTTATCACACCTTGATAGTGGGAGATGAGAGAGGGGTGTCAGCTATAACTGCCACTGGCTTGCATTTTCATGCTGTTCATTACTTTGCTCTTTTAATTGCAAAATGCTTGCTTGCTAGAGAGAAGGTGGGTGCACTCAGTTCAACAGACCTTGCAGTTTTACGCCGTGCACTAGGGGGCGACAACACTTATAGCTTGGGAGCTATTGTGGCTCGTCGCCTCCAAATTAATAAGTCCAAGGGTAAAATACATGGTGGGATTTTTGCTACTCGTTTGGCAACTCACTTTAATGTTGAGATACGCCATCATGATTACCCTATGACCAAGGTTTACCTAGACCGCGCAGCCATGGAACACCACCATTTTATTGCATGAGATATCCCTGCCATTCCTATCCCTTATAACCTGGTTTTTAGCATTGAAACTCGTAATATTATTCCATTGCCTGCTCCTGCTTTGTTTGATTCTATTGCCAGGGGCGGATATATGATTATGCCTGCAGACATCATCGCCTACCGGAACGCTCAAGCTGCTGCAGGGCAGAGGAGGAGCCTCAGCAGTGGGATGAGTAGATGCCCGCTCCTCAGTACCCCAACTACCATCTAGGCTACTAACCGTTTACCAAGTTAGGACAAAAGCCTAAGCTTGGGGGAGTACGTGTTTCTCACTGATGTTACATTCATGTTCACTTATTCCAGTTGTCGGTGTTCACACTTTTTCATTGTATCATCCATGCTTAGATTTATTTTCTTGCTTTCTTCTTGTGTGTTTGAAAAACTTTAGAAACACAAAAAAATTAGTTGTTGTTAATTTACTTTCTATGCATGCTTAGTTGTAATACTGATACGTCCATTTTGCATCATGCTTTTATATCGATATTTATCGCATTATGGGCTGTTATTTCACGTTATGTCACAATACTTATGGCTATTCTCTCCTATTTTACAAGGTTTACATGAAGAGGGAGAATGCCGGCAGCTGGAATTCTGGGCTGGAAAAGGAGCAAATATTGAAGGCCTATTCTGCGCAACTCCAAAAGTCCTGAAACTCCACGGAATACCTTAAAGTAAATAAACAAAAAATCGTCGCCAAAGATGAAGGCCAGGGGGCCCACACCACCTTTCGGGGAGGGTGGGGCGCGCCCTCCCCCTTGGGCGCACCCCCCTACCTCGTGGGCCCCCTGGTGGCTCTCCGACGTCCATCTTCTCCTATATGAAGTCTTTCGATGAGAAAAAAATCAGACGGAACCTTTCGGGACGAGACTCCGCCGCCACGAGGCGGAACCTTGGCGGAACCAATCTAGGGCTCGCAGCCGAGCTGTTACTGCTTGGGGACACTTTCTCCGGAGGGGGAAATCATCACCATCGTCATCACCAACGCCTCCTCTCATCGGGAGAGGGCAATCTCCATCAACATCTTCACCAAAGACCATCTCATCTCCAAACCCTAGTTCATCTCTTGTATCCAATTCTTGTCTCCAAGTCCGGGATGGGTGCTAGTAGGTTGCTAGTAGTGTTGATTACTCCTTGTAGTTGATGCTAGTTGGTTTATTTGGTGGAAGATCATATGTTCAGATCCTTTATGCATATTATTACCCCTCTGATTATGAACATGAGTATGCTTTGTGAGTTGTTACATTTGTTCCTGAGGACAAGGGAGAAGTCTTGCTATTAGTAGTCATGTGAATTTGGTATTCGTTCGATATTTTGATGAGATGTATGTTGTCTAGCCTCTAGTGGTGTTATGTGAACGTCGACTACATAACACTTCACCATTATTTGGGCCTAGAGGAAGGCATTGGGAAGTAATAAGTAGATGATGGGTTGCTAGAGTGTGTAAGCTTAAACCCTAGTTTATGCGTTGCTTCGTGAGGCTGATTTGGATCCATATGTTTCATGCTATGGTTAGGTTTACCTTAATACTTTTGTTGTAGTTGCGGATGCTTGCAATAGAGGTTAATCATAAGTGGGCTGTTTTTTCAAGTAAGAACAGCACCCAAGCACCGGTCCACCCACATATCAAATTATCAAAGTACCGAGCGAATCATATGAACGTGATGAAAACTAAGCTTGACGATATTCCCATGTGTCCTCGGGGCGCTTTTCCTATTATAAGAGTTTGTTCCGCTTGTCCTTTTCTACAAAAAGGATTGGGCCACCTTGCTGCACCTTATTTACTTTAGTTACTTGTTGCTCGTTACAATTTACCTTATCACAAAACTATCTGTTACCACTTATTTCAAGATTTCTGCGAGAGAATACCTTGCTTGAAAACCGCTTATCATTTCATACGCTCCTCGTTGGGTTCGACACTCTTACTTATCGAAAGGACTACGATAGATCCCCTATACTTGTGGGTCATCAAATACTAAAAAGAAAACCCAAAAAGATAATGATTTATCTTGAATATCAACATTGTGTTAAAATGATTGTGATGTAGTATGATGATATTGTATCCTCCTCTGAACGTTCGAGTGGTTTGACTTGGCACATGTTAATGCATGTAGTTGAATAAAAACACACATAGCCTCTATGATATTTATGTTCATGGTGTTCATATCCTACTCATGCCAGTGTCCAATGTTACTTATGCATAATGCATGTTCATGACCGTTGTTGCTCTCTAGCTGGCTGCTTCTCAATCTAATTGCTAGCCTTCGCCTATACTAAGTGGGAATTCTGCTTGTACATCAAAAACCTTGAACCCAAAAGTTATTCTAGATGAGTCCACCATACCTACCTATATATGGTATTACCCTGATGTCCTAAGTAAATTTGCATGTGCCACCTCTGAAAACTTCTAATAATCATCCATTTTGCGTGCCTGGATCGTTCATGGAATGCTTGGAGGTGGTCGGTATCTTCCATGCTAAGCGGGTTATTCCCAGGTTGAGTGTTTATTCACTCGCCATCGCACAAGAAAAGGGCGGTAATAGGGATTCCCAGTCACGAACTAAAAAATGCAAATAATTAACAAAACTCCCCCGGGACTGTTGTTGGTTTGGACAGCACCCGTTATTTCAGACAAGCCGGGGAATGTGATTGTTGGTGGAGGGGGAGTAAACCTTTTCTTTTATCACTTGGGAACCGCCACTAGCGTGCTTATCATGGAAGATATTGATAACTGATAGTCGTGAAGTAAATGAGAAGGGTGCAAATATCAAAATATCATTTACCTCTATTTTAAAAACTTGAGCTCTGGCACCTCTACAAATCACTGATTCCCTCTGCGGAGGGACTATCTTTTTACTTTTATGTTGTGTCATCACCTTCTAAAACAAGCACTAGAACCTGAGAGCACTACTGTCATGACTTATGCATTGTGTGTAGCTAACGGTGGATGCATCATGACTGGATCTTTTCTACCATGAATTACAATGTTTACTCGCTGCTTGAACTTTTGTAGGTGCTCTGCATTTATGTTTCTTGGTCTCGAGAAAGGGCTAGCGAGATACCAATATTGTCATATTATATCATGGTTGTTTTGACAATGTGTTGCCATTTGAGATATCTTATTATTGCTCGCTAGCTGATTGTGTCATTGATATGAGTCAATATAATCTTTAAGAGTTATTGTCGGCATGGTTAGTTATAATGTTGGCTGAAAACCTGGGTGTTGTTTAAGCTTATTTATGCAAACAAGAGCAAAAGAGTTCGTAAAAGTTTTTCTTTTTCACTTTCAGTTTATCAACTGAATTGCTTGAGGACAAGCAAAGGTTTAAGCTTGGGGATGTTGATACGTCTCCAACGTTTCTACTTTTCCTAATGCTTTTCCTCTTGTTTTGGACTCTATTTTGCATGATTTGAATGAAACTAACCTCGGATCGACGCTGCTTTCAGCAGAACTACCATGGTGTTGTTTTGTGCAGAAATAAAAGTTTCGGAATGGAACTAAACTTTACAGTAATTTTATACAATATACAAGAATTTCTCGAGCCAAGACCCACCAAAGGGCACAGGTGGGAACAACCCACTGCATGGCTCCCCTCCTCTGGCGCGCCTGTGGGTTGTCCCCACGCACCTTGAACCGACGCTATAAAAATCCTAATTTTCAAGAAAAAAATCAGGAAGAAAGAATTATTGCGATCCACGAGACGGAGCCACCATCACCTCCTCATCTTCATCGGGAGTCCAGATCTGGAGTCTGTTTGGGGCTCCGGAGAGGGGGATCTTCATTCGTCATCATCACCAACCCTTCTCCCTTGCCAATTCCATGATGCTCCTCACCGGGAGTGAGTAAGTCCTTTGTAGGCTCGCAGGTCGGTGAGGAGTTGGATGAGATTCATCATGTAATCAAGTTAGTTTTGTTAGGGCCTAATCCCTAGTATCCACTATGTTCTAAGATTGATGTTGCTATGACTTTGCCATGCTTAATGCTTGTCACTTTTGGCCCGGGTGCCATGAACTCAGATTTGAACCGTTTATGTTATCACCGTTATATCCATGTTCAAGATCCGATCTTGCAAGTTATAGTCACCTACTACGTGTTATGATCCAGCAACCCCGGAGTGACAATAGTCGGGACCACTCCCGATGATGACCGTAGTTTGAGGAGTTCATGTATTCACTATGTGTTAATGCTTTGTTCCGGTTCTCTATTAAAAGGAGGCCTTAATATCCCTTAGTTTCCAATATGGATCCCGTGCCACGGGAGGGTAGGACAAAAGATGTCATGCAAGTTCTTTCCATAAGCATGTATGACTATTTACGGAATACATGCCTACATTATGTTGATAAACTGGAGCTAGTGCCGTATCGCCTTAGGTTATAACTGTCTCATGATGAATGTCATCCAACAAATCACTGATCCAATGCCTACGAATTTATCTTATATTGTTCTTGCTAAGTTACTACTGCTAGCGTCACTATTGCACTTTCTACAAAACTACTGCTATCACTGTACCGTTACTGTTATTGTTGTTACTATTATCAAAACTATCATATTATTTTGCTACCGATCACGTTGCTGTAGATAATTAATCTCCAGGTGTGGTTGAATTGACAACTCAGCTGCTAATACCTTCAAATATTCTTTGGCTCCCCTTGTGTCGAATCTATAAATTTGGGTAGAATACTCTACCCTCGAAAACTGTTGCGATCCCCTATACTTGTGCATTATCAGTTACGAAAGTACCCCCACCGATTTGAGCTAGGGGGTTCTTTCGGTTCAGGGGTATCACGGGCATTTCGCGTGTCGGGATTTAGCAGGAGGTGGCAGTTTTCGCGCGCGTTGTAATTTTGGGATAGCAAGGCGCGGGTTGAGATGGAGGGAGTTTACAGAGCACAACGAGACAAATACATATCTTAAAAATTTCAGGGTAACAAGGCGCGGGTTGAAGAGACGGGACTTTCGCAACACGATAGACAAAGATGCTAGCTTGAAATTTTGGCATAACAAGGCGCGGCTTGAAATTTCGGGAGGACAAGCTTAACGTGTATAAAAAAAGACAATTCACACCTCATCACTAGAGAGAGCCATGTCTCGTTTTACTATATTTCTGGAAATGCATTCAAATACAACAAAAAAAATAAAAAAATCGGGACAACAAACATAACGTGTACAGTACCAAATCAATTTGCACTTCCCTCAACAATAAAAAAACAATTTGTGTTGTCTAGCATATGGACTAAATTTGAGTACATTTTCCCTGTTTGAATGGGATTGTACTCGGGTTAGTTATACAACCATCTAAATATTATCTTCACAACACATCACATGAATATAGGACACTACAAAAAAAGACACATCCGTGACATTTTGGGCCGAATGAATTTTTTTTTGTCATGCTTATGACACTTCTATGACGATAATTGTGACAAAACCCGGTATCATCATAGATGTGGTGGGCTCCTACTTCTATGACAAAAAATCATGACAGAAAATGGGCTTTTCGTCCTGCGAGGGCCGGAGACGCAGCTGCATGATATTCTTTGGGCCGTCCATGACGGAAAAAACCGTGGTAGAAGCGAGGGCGAGGAAAATATCAGGGGGTTCCCGGTTACGGTGGGTGGTCGGGGGCCGAGCGATGAGCGTTTCTCTCGTACACGTACGTGCGTGGGTGCGAGGCGTTGGGCTCTAACTGAACTCAAGCGAGGCGTTCGCCATCAACTCGAAAGCGATTGCACTACAGGCTACGTTAATCGAACCCGAGCGATCGATCGATCTAGCCGTTAATCAACCCGATCGAGCGATTCCTTCACTATCGCCGCTAATCAAGCCGAACTCAAGCTACCTCTTGATGAACAAAGTGAGCATTGTTGGGGGTTGGATGAACAGTTCGGTGGGGTTGGATGAACATGACCCGTGGTAGTAGAGGCCGTTGTCACTGGATGAATAGGGACTCGATCGATCGAGCCGTTGGGGGTGGATGAACAGACCCGTGGAGGGCTGGTTGAGCGATGGCCGGTGGAGGGTTGGTTGAATAGGACCCCGTGGAGAGGGCTGGTTGAACAGTAGCCGGTGGAGGAGCGGTGGAGGCTGGATGAACAAGAGCCTATGGATGAACAGTCGCAGGTGGAGGCTGGAGGAGGTCGACGGTGGAGATGAATAGTAGCCCGTGGAGTCCTGTTTTGTGGTATGCCACACCCCACCCGATGAACAAGACCCCCGTTTCGACCATAGCGCTCCAACACAAGTCTGTTTCCTCCATTTTGCGCTACGCCACACCCCTCCCGATCAACAGGACCCCGTTTCGACCGTAGGAGGTCGAAGAGAAGCCCGTTTCCTCCGTTTTGCGGTACGCCACACCCCTCCCGGTGAACAGGATCCCATTTCGACCGTAGGCAGTTGAACACAAGGCCGTTTCCTCCGTTCTGCGGTATGCCAGGCCTCGTTTCGATCGGCTGTTCCTTCCAAGCCGGTTGGCTCCCGATGAACACGACGCATTCCGTTGCCTCCCAATGAACACGACGATGCAGTTTCTCCGTTCCGACCCAGCCGGTTGGCTGCCGATGAACAGGATGCCCTGCCTCTCCATGTACACAAGCCATGGCCATACGTATGCGTGAGTAGGCATTCGAGACCCCGCCCGTATGTAAGTACGTGGCCTTATTTACCTTCTTGCACCCTGGTTGTACGTACGTGTACATGCTACATGCACGCCTCTACTACGACACGTGCCCTTCCTTACTCGGCCACGGTTCATCGCTACAGCCTGCAGCAGACCGATCGACTAGTATGTACGTACACGTTCGCGACCAGAATGACAACGCAACGTACGATTTGACCAAGTGGGTCCCTGCTGTCAGGGAGGATAAGGAGGCACTTCCTTGCGTGCGAAGATGTAGATGGTGGGTCCCAGCAGTCAGGGCGAGGATTCATTTTTTTCACGCCTAATATGGAGGCACTTCCTTGTATGTGAAGATGTAGTTGGTAGGTCCCAGCTGTCAGGGGGGAACATTTTTTTTCATAGAATACAGAGTCCCTTCCGGTGGGTCCTAGCTGTCAGGTGGAGGAATAATTATTTTTCACGTAATAAGGTTGCACTTTCTTGCTGCGGCCATGGACCCAGCTATCAGCCTCTCCATGTTCAGTCCTTTTCCGATGGAAGGCGTTCCTTGACCAAGTTGACCACGCCGCACCAAGAGCACCAAGGCGGTGGATGACGGCGAGGCCTGGAAGGGGATGATACGGAGCCGGGGAAGGCGCGGCAGTGGATGCCCACGCGGAGAGGAGTACGAGGGTTGACTGGTTCGGCTGCGGTGTGAGGCTGCCATTGGCATTGAATAATACGTTTTGTGGGTGAGTAGAAAGTAGAGGGATGGCCTGGCCAGCAGTGGGAGTAGGGTGGGCCGGTGAGGCCTGCGCGGCAGCACAGCCGACCACTGGAGGCAGGAGCAGGCGGTCTCACCGGCGCTGGTTTGGGCGGCTGGTGCAAGAAGAGCAGCGATTGAAGAAGCAGCAAGATCGTTCAATTCAAATCCAACGGTCATTGCTGCTAGAATCGTTTGTTGACTAAGTTGACAAAGCCCTGCGTACACGTCAACTTAGTATGCCCACAGGCCAGCCTCCGAACCGGTGCGCCCTAGATGTCAGTGGGAGTAATCATTTTTTCACATAATAAGGAGGCAGTTGATTGCGTGCGGCCAGGCTAGCAGAGGGAGTAGGGTGGGCCGGTGAAGCCTGCTCGGCATCACAACAGGCCACAAGAGGAGGGAGCAGGCTGTCCGGCCTGCGCTGGTTTAGGTGGCTAGAGCACGAAGATCAGAGATTGAAGAAGCACGTCAGCTGTTGGATGGACATCCAACAGTCACTGCTGCTAGAATCGTGTATTGACTGATAAAGCCTTGCGTAAACAAGTCAACCTCGAAATCTGTGGCGTGTACAACCCATTTGCTATTATATTTATAATTTTTACTCATTTGCTAATTCATATGGAATTTATTGAAGCCCACTTTCCATTTTTAAAATTGCTGCTCGTTTTTTGGTCAGTGTCAGGGTTAAAAAATTGAACTAAAATATGCAAAATTTAAAAAATTCGCATATTTTTTCTGGGAAACAAAATATTATTAATCCAAAAATTAGTAGCCATAATAAAACAAATTTAAAAATAAATTAGTACTATGTCATGTTAAAATCCAATGAAATATAAAATATCAGTGAAGAACAAAAACAAGAAAAAGAAACTAGTTGCCCATTTGCTATAATTTTTTTGGAATTTGCAACCCCTTTGATATTACTTTTAAGATATACTGACCATACTCTTTGGCGAGGCTGGAATGCATCGCTCCTCGTCTTGAAAGATTTGCAGACCAATAAGTCGGAGAAAACAAATAGGCCTAGCTTGGGTATTCTTCAAAAAGAAATAGTGGGCTACCTATTTTTCCAAATAAAAAACTGCTGGGCTAGTCATGTTGTTAGACGGGCCATAGAGACCGCACAACCCAGCTTTATAACTTTGCTCCTCCGAACAAATCCTAAAAAAGTTGTGCAATTCATTGTTAATTGACTATACATTGACAATGATGTGGGTCCCAGATATCACCGGTGGATTAGAGTAAAAAACGAGGGTGCATCCGAGTAGTAAAAGAGGTGCTTGCTTGTGTTCGAGTGGACCCGTGGGTCCGTGATTTATCATACTCACAACTACAGTCCTCTCGCGATTCACTATGTTGACAGTGGTTTTATGGGCGAAGGCCATCGCGAAAGCGCACTCCAAGGCGGAGGATAAAGTGTTGTCGCCAATGTGTTGGGCTGGGTTGGACATTCTTATCGAAAAATAAAAATGGACCGGAACTATTTATGACGTTGACTACGATTTGCATGGGTCCGCTGGTTGCAGGAAGAAAATGGTGGGAGAAACAAGACTGGTCGCTATCTTTGCCTAAGAATAATATCGACTGAATGTAACTACACTATCATAGGAAATAATATCCTCCTGTTAAAAGTTGACTTTTCAAATCATGAATTTAAAGAACTGGTGCATGAGCATTTAGCTTTATTTATTTATTTGCTTATTTATGTTTAGGGGACCATGAGCATGTACCTGGGCCGGATTCATGTGAGAGCCTCCCTTCCAGTTAATTATGGGCTCCTCTATTGGGCCTTCATCAGTTTGCTGCATGTTATCGACAAGTGGAAAATGTGTTCCGTACCAAAAATAGTATGCGCCACGCATTTGCACGGGCACTAAAGGATCGGACTGTGCAAAGACTTCCAAAACATTGTGCTTGTCGTTCTAACAACACATTTATTCAACCAATGCATTTAAATATACTATCGATTCTACATTGAAAACAGCAAAGCAATAAAGAATCAGGGCTGGGGGTGCAATGAAGGTAGAAGGTGCTAGAAGAGTAAAGACGCAACTCTCTCTTTCAAACCAAACATCAGCCATCATTACAAAAGGGCTACCAAAAAATAACAAGTGTATGCATCAAACTAAATAAAGATCCTACTACACCAAGTGTACGCATCTAACTAACTGGCTCAGTTAGATGTTACTGTTTTGTCGGGGATATCTAGCGACATATGCCAAGGGGTGGCTTATCATGGATGGGGACAAGAGTACGTCGCCGGGCTCTAGAAGCGGGAGTGAGCGAGACCGCATACGCCTGCGAATCTTACCCAGGTTCGGGGCTGTCCTCGGAGATAACACCCGTAGTCCTGCTCTGCGGGGTCTCCGCATGATGACTATGATCAATAGAGTGGCTACAAGTTTGCTCCTTGAGCTGTTCCGACTAGAGGAGGAAGAAGAGCAAGGCTAGCTCTACCCCTCTGTCTATATGTGTGTGTGTGATCTCTAAGGTTGTGAACCCCTTGAATGGGGCATCCTGGGGGGTTATATAGGCCTACCCCCCAGGGGTACAATGGTAATCCGGCTGGGTGTAGGACCCGGCCTTCAGTGTCTCTAGGTGCCAGCTTCTCCGCCGGCTGCTAGGGCCCGGCCAGGGTCCCTTGGCTGCGGGACTCGGCCGACAAGTAGGGCTCACGCCGCTGCAGACCATGTCACCACTTTATATCGCTGCCTTGCTCCTCGATGACGGAGGATTTGTCGTGGGGGCGTGGCTCTGATCCCGCCCGCCTGGCGGGCGCCACCGTGTAGCCACACGCCGTCTCATCTCGATTAATGGCACCAGACTTGAGGGGAGGGGCCGCTAGGAGGTGGCCCGCCTGCCATTTAGCCGGGATTCACCGCCTGGGCTCATGGACAGGTAGGGCCCGCCACGCGGGCCGTGCACTCGACCACTGGCCGTCGGGGGCGTGGCTCCTCCTGACGTATGTGATGTCACGAGCTGTGTGGGAACAGCGCTGCACCGGGCGAGGGGTGTCCGTTTGGTACACCGCGCTGTGGCCACGCTCCGCCCTGGATTCGGGAGTGGCAGGTCGCACTGTATCCATGCCCCGTCTCATCGTGGTTATGTGGGCGCAAACTTTGAGGGGACGAGGGGCCGCCTGCTGGGAGCCCCCCTCATGGCCGGCTTCTGGCATCTTGCCGTCTTCTAGCAGCCGGCCTCCTGGACCAGCCAGCCCAAGAAGCCGGCTGTTCGTCCGGGAGGTGTGAGGGGCGCAGCTAGCCCCGATGTCTTGAAATACTATAGGGAGCCGATGAGGCTACCCGTGGTCATTTACTCTGACAGTAGTCTCCGAAGCTGGTGGGGCGCCACGGCTGAAATCAAGGAGCCTCAGCAGCTTCCTACTCTGAGTGTCTTGGTGATCTTGTTTCGTTTGTCATCTGGAGGCGCCAACTGCCAGGAGCCGGCTGAGGCCGGGCCGGCCGCCTTGGTGAATACAAATCACCATGGTGGAGGCCGGGTGTGAGCCAGCCGGATGACAGGCTTGCCGCCCGTTACTCGCTCGCCACTCGGCGCTAGCAGACCAGGCCGGCTTGCCAGCCCACGCGTGCGATAGGATGTCGCTGCAAGCCAGGGCCCGCCACTACAGGGCCTCGGCACGCGCACGGATCCGTTGCGGCCGAGGTGGGCGGTTGTGCTTCCCAGGCATGTGAAGTACATGCTATTACGGTGCAGAAAATGCGGGGTCGTGGGGGGGAGTGGGCGCAATTAATCCCACGCCCCCCACGTCTCGCCCCTTCGGCTCCGCCGCTGGGGGGCTATAAGTAGTGGGAGGTGGGGGCGGCAGAACGCACGTGCGCCCTCCTTGCCACTTGCCTTCTTCTTTCTCTGCTCCCTTTACTCTCTCGCTGTCACCGTGCTGCTGCTCGCCGCCGGAGCTCCTCCGCACACGGTGCGGTTTCGTCCACTTGTCACCGCACCACGCCCCCGTCGAGCATCCACGTCCATGGCGCGCGGCGGGCGCTCGGAGATTGGGATGGCTCCAATGTTCATGACGACCACCTCGCATTTCTTCAACAGACGAGGCGGCTGCCTCGCGCGGCGTACGTGAAGGTATGCCTCCCTCCCGAAAAAGAGATCTCGCCGGCAATAGAGGCCGGCGAGTATGTCTTTTTCCGCTCGCACTTCCTCCACGGCTTCGGCCTTCCGGCGAGCGGTTTTCTTTGATCTTTCCTTGACTTCTTTGGCCTGCAGCTGCACCACCTCACGCCCAACACCGTGGTGCTACTTGACGCCTTCGTCACCCTCTGCGAGGGGTACCTTGGCGTCCTGCCGACGCTCAAGATGTGGGGAGAACTTTTCTACCTCAAGCTCGGCACGGCCGCCAAGGACAAGGTTGCCCAGTGCGGGGCCTACGTCGCGGTGCGGCGCTCCGGCTCCGGGATCCACTTCCCGGCCCTCGCGCTGCTGCAGTCGGCCAAACTGTGGCAGAAATCTTACTTCTACGTCCAGAACACGCACCTGACGCTGGACTTCGCCAACCTGCCGGCTTACGTAGCCGACCCGCCTGCAGAGCCACGCAGGAACTGGAAGTTCAGGCCGGCACTGTCGGCCTGCCCGCCTCGCCGCTCTCATCCGACTCCAGGAGATGACAGAGTCGGAGGGCCTCAGGGCCTCGGACCTGCTGGCCGGCTTCGTGGAGCGCCGGGTGCTTCCCCTTCAAGCCCGGTGTCGGTGTCAAAACCGGCAGATCTCGGGTAGGGGGTCCCGAACTGTGCGTCTAGGCGGATGGTAACAGGAGACAAGGGACACAATGTTTTTACCTGTGTTCGGGCCTCTCGATGGAGGTAAAACCCTACTCCCGCTGATTAATATTGATGATATGGGTAGTACAAGAGTAGATCTACCATGAGATCAAGGAGGCTAAACCCTAGAAGCTCGCCTATGGTATGATTGTTGATGATGAAGTTGTTCGTCCTATGGACTAAAACCCTCCGGTTTATATAGACACCGATAGGTTAGGGTTACAGAGTCGGTTACAATGGTAGGAGATCTACATATCCAGTATTGCCAAGCTTGCCTTCCACGCCAAGGAAAGCCCCATCCGGACACTCTGGACGAAGTCTTCAATCTTGTATCTTCATAGTCTTGGAGTCCGCCGTGGACGATAGTCCGGCTATCCGACACCCCTAGTCCGGGACTCCCTCAAGAGCTCCCTGAACCAGGCTTCAATGACGATGAGTCCGGCGCGTTGATTGTCTTCGGCATTGCGAGGCGGGTTCTTCTCCAAATTCCATATACTTGTCAAATAGTGTCCGGCTTCTGATAAATGCTGCGCTCTTCAGCTTCTACGCCCAATAATGGCAATCTTCCACATGTTTGAATGAATGTGAATAGCCAGTGGTATTTTTACAATCACCCCCTAGTCAGCATAAATGAGCCGCCCATAAAAGGGGCAAGGATCTAGATCTGGGTCACACCATCTCCCTTTGGCAAGCCTTCATCGTAGCGCCTCACTCCAAGCCCATTCCACCATGGATGCCGACGCGGCTCCTGCTTCTCGCGCCCTAGCCCTCACCAGGAAATTGGGAGAGATGCTCATCCACGCATAACGAGCTAGTTATACTCCAAACCAAGGGATTTCTCCCCAGCCTTCTTGGTTCCGGGTTCGACGGACTTGCCACCCACAAGGGCGGAAACCAAGCGGAGAGCGTCCCCAATCCCTCTAAAGGAGAGCGGGTGTGCTTCATCTCTTATCTAGTAAGAGGCCTCATTTCCCATCCATCCGCTTTCTCCGGGGGCTCTTGGAGTTCTAATGGCCTCCAATTGCACCATCTTACTCCTCGCCTCCATCCACCGCATACATCGCGGGCTTTGTGGCCCCTCTGCGATCTATTCTTGGCGCTGAAGCTCACTTTGGATTATGGAAGAGAATATTCTGCCTAGTGCCCTGCTCTCATGAGGGGTCAATATATCAAGTGGGCGGAGCCGAGCTATGGCGCATCGCCGGGACCGGATACCTGTCCGAAACCCCGAAGAGGGCGTCCGAAGACTGGCCTTCAGAATGGTTTTATATGGAGGACGTCCCGCTGCCGGATCCTGTTCGGATCGGCCTTCCGAGTTCAACGACGCCTCCTCAAGAAGTGCCTAAGCCGGGCGCCCTCGGAGCCCCCTGGGAGAAAGATGACCAGGACGTCTGCAGATTATCCGATGAGCCGAATAAGGTTATCGCTCATGCCGGATTGACCATGCCAGGGTCATGGCAATCTGCATAATGAGGGGAGGCAGCCGCTTTAATACAGAGTCCACGCCTTGTGGGACTTCTACGGTGAGGACGACGCCACCCGTCTTGGCCGCAAAGGGCCGGACTCGGTCACCGAACTGGTGAAGACCTTGTCTGCCATGTACAAAGGAGAGTAGGAGGATTTCCTCCATCTCAACCCTCTGAAGGAGTTTTCTTCGAGTAATCCTCGAAGCTGGGTAAGCAAAACATCTTTGCGATCTGTCCGATCCATGTTCCCGTAGTTAAATATCTCATTTCATGGTTTTGTTTTTTGTTAGGACCTCTGGCCGGACTGTGGAGAAGATACACAGCCCGCCTCCCACAACCCGAGGATCCAGAACGGTCCTCTCGACCCGACCTCCGAAGAGGATCCGGATATAAAGGTGGAGTTGATCGATGGGGTATTCTACCAACTTAGCGTCGACAACGCGTTGCTGGTCGCCATTACGGCGGATTACCCGGAATACTTCCAGCCTCACAGTGTAAAGGAGGCCGAGATCCCAAAATTTGATAACGACCCATTCAGCGCTTTTATTATTGATCACCGTGATACCAATGGTGTTTCGTAGGGGTACCTTCGAGGCAGGAAGCCGAGCTCATGCGTGGTCACCCACAAAAGGCAAAGGCGGCCCGTAGGTTAAAAAAGAAGTGCGGTCCGGATCGAAACTCCGCCGCAACGGTATAGCATGTCACCGCACACCTAGGATTGATTCCCGGAAGGCGAACTAATCGCCGATATCCTTTTCGTAGGAAAAGGAGCGCCGCCGGACTGAATCCGGAGAGGTTGCCGATCGAACCTTCACCGACAGGCTTCAAAGCCGGTTCCGAAGGCCGAGGCGAAGCACTGAGACGTCGTCGGACGCTTCCTCGGCGAGAGGATGCCGATAGGTTGTCCGCCACCAACTCCGAGGTGGAGAGCGCTTTGAACCACAAAAGCCGCCGACAGTTCTTGGTGACGCGTGTTTCTCCCCGAGGCCTTGAATGGATTTGAATCGGGAGATGCGCACCTCCGCGTCAGCTCAAGATGGACTAGCTGAGCCACGGAGCAGTATGTGAAGGACATACGGGTAAGCAATTTTGACAAGCTTATATGTGCCAAGAGCCCCGAGACTTAAAATAGTTAAAATAACCGATTTAAGGATCATTTGTTATGCACGAGGATCTTACAAACCCGATCGTCCAGAGCTCAAAGAGTGCAAAGCCCAACTTGAGGTCAAGCACTAGCCGCTGTGGGGAGCTACCGAGACCTCCCCACTGTAATATATGCTTCAAATAAATACTTTATGAAGTGCGGCATATGTGTAAAGTCGACAAAAATATTGCAGATGGCGCCGATCGATCCGGACAAGCAACAGCTCTTTGCGTCAGCTTAAAGGCTGGCGAGAGCGTGCTTACAAGGTGCGCCAGAGAAGAATAATTCCAAGACGCCAACACCAAGCTGGGTGAGGAACTGAAAGACGCTCGTGCTCAGCTATCCGACCGTGAAGGAGAATCGGCCGTCAAGCGGCATTTTCAAGTAAGTGCTTGAGCGAACCTTGAAAGAGTTCAGCGAGGAAGGCGACTAACATAAACATGTATGTAGGTTTGCTCACAGGTCGCCCTAGGGAGGAGATGCCAAATTCGGGTGATCTCCTTCCCGAATTATGCCGATTACTTGTACCTGACGAGTCCGGCAGTGATGAAAGGCATCGGTCAAGCCTTGTGGCCATCAATCTCCCCGCTCAAGGCCTTGGGGAGCCGGGGAGCGACTTCAAGGCACAGCGGCGCTTCGGCTATGGAAGATATCGGCCTGCCGTCAAGGCGCCCAGGAGGCCTCGGGCCATGGTGAAGACATGGTACACATAATAAAGGTTGATCCGAACCACATGGCCGAGGTCGGACACTGTGGGCCGGATGGGATGGAGATCCGTGTAAGCTTAGTCTACGACCAAGTAGAATTGGCCGCCAAGTATTCCCAGCAAGATTGTAAGTTAGATAGCTTATTAGATGGCATTGAGGAGTAATACAATGAGTCGGATTGACTATGTAAAAATATGACATTTAAAGAAACGTCTTCTAGCCGGATTGTAGATCGCTTGTCGTAAAAGCAGGACCTTTTAAGCTTCAACCTCCGGGACCCAAAAAGTCCTGAGTGTGTCCGAATACCCTCGTGGTTATATAAGAACCATGGTATGCATGGAGACAAAGGCGTGGGGTCATAGTTGCTGTACCTGCATAAGTGCCCAACTAGTTATGCGATATTACATGGGTAGTAAGAAGCATCTTCCAGGAGAATAGTTCCGATTAGGGTTCCTTTTCATGGGGTGCATGCCCTAAAGTGCATGTCAAAGCTGCTATGAAAGCGAAAAATCATCTAGGGCAGATGGGTAAAAAGTTTAAAAATCATCTTTCCATTCACCGACCGAATATTCCCTTAAGAACGCTTAGCCCAAGCTTCACCTGGGCCTCGAGGTACACATCCTACCGACCCGGCAAGAATAATCACAGAGGTGCTCCTTTACCACTTAGCCGAACGAACGGGAACGAGGGTAAGCATTAGGAGCCAAAAGCAACCCAGCTTGGCCAAAACTTAAGTCATATCGATGCATATAATGGCGAATAAAAGGTACATGCTAAGCTTAACACATGTCTTTGGGCATGAAGCCTCAGATAAATAAGCTTCGTTAAAGAAGCCCCTGCATAATTAGTGCGAGATAAAGCGCAAAACGAGCCTCAAAAGGCTACAGGAAGAAGAAGGAAGAAGGAGAGAAATAAAAGACAGCAAAAATAAAAAATAAAGAATGCGGATTTGAGGAAGGAGACGAACTTGAAGTCCGGCACTTAGGTGTAGAATCTTCGAGACGGGCTGCGTTCCATGGGTTCGGCTCAAGTGGGTTATCCGATGCGTTTAGATAGGGCACGCTCCGCCGGTCAGGACCTGGTCGATGATGAAGGACCTTCCCATTTGGGCTTGAGTTTGTCCTTTTCTTGTCCGGCAGCGTAGGACTAGTTCGCCAACGTTATAAGCTTTGGGCCCGCACTCTCTGCTTTTGATATCTTCGAACTCGCTTGTTGATAAAATGCGGAACGAGCTTTTGCCACGTCAGCGCCTCCTTCTCCAATGCGTCCAAACTGTCCCGCCGATCGAGTTCGGCTTCTCTTTCTTCATACATGCGCACTTTCGAGGTGAGTCATGAATTATGTCGCAGGTAAGATCGCCTCTGCGCCGCATACCATAAAAATGGTGTGAAACCGGTAAAGCGATTTGGCGTTGTCCGCAGCCCCTAGAGTATGGAGTCGAGCTCAATGGAACCTAGTGCGTGTTAGATTCCTTGAGGGACCACACTAGTCTGGGTTTAATGCCGCTCATGATTAGACCGTTTGCCGGATTCGACTTGGCCATTAGTTTGAGGGTGGTAGATCGAGGCATAATCGAGCTTGATGCCCATGTTTTGCACCATAGTTTGACTTCATCGGCTGTCAAGTTGGTGCCGCTATCGCGATAATACTATGGGGAACACCGTAACGGTGTACAACCCCGATATGAAGTCTATCACCGGGTCCGGATTCGCCGCTTTTAACGAGCTTGGCCTCTATCCATTTGGTGAATTTATCTACCATGACCAATAGGTATTTTCGCTTGTGGGTTCCTCCCTTAAGGGGTCCAACCATGTCAAGCCCCTGCACCGCGAACGGCCAGGTGATGGGTATAGTTTTAAGGGCGATTGGGTGGCATGTGGCTTGGTTAGCAAAAAGTGGCAACCGACGCATCGTTGTACTAAGTCCTGATTCGCCTCGGCCGTCGGCCAATAAAATCCTGTACGGAAGGCCTTGCCTACAAGGGCCCGGCTGCGGTGTGGTGCCCACCCAGTCGGCATGAATTTCAGCCAGAGGGTTCGCCCTTCCTCTTCGGAGATACACCTTTGAAGGACTCCGGTAGTGCTTTTCTTATAAAGCTCTCCCTCATGGACTTTATAGGCTTTAGAGCGCCGTACTATGCAGCGGTCCTCATTTTGGTCTTCGGGGAGTTCCTGCCTAGTTAGGTAAGCTAGGAATGGCTCCGTCCACGGGGCGATAACCGCCATTATTTCGTGAGCAGAGGGTGTTATCTCGGGGGCAGAGCCTCCGGTTGTGTCAGGGTGTTCGACATCGGGCGGTGCGGTTGGGTCCGGATTATTATTGCCGGACTCTCCTTCCCATAGTACGGATGGCTTGAACAGCCGTTCCAAAAAGATATTGGGTGGGACGACATCGCGCTTATACCGATGCGCGCTAATATATCCGCTGCCTGGTTGTTATCCCGGGCTATATGGTGAAATTCTAGCCCTTCTAACCGTACGACATTTTTAGGACCGCATTGCGGTATGCTGCCATTTTCGGATCTTTTGGCGCCAAAGTCTCCGCTTATTTGAGATATTGCGAGGTTTGAATCTCGCACCTCTAGGCGTTGAATGCCCATGGAGATCGCCATCCGGAGGCCGTGCGTATGGGCCTCAGATTCGGCCGCGTTGTTGGAGTCCGTATACATTATCTCGAAGGACGATTGACTGTGTCTCCTGTTGGGGACGTCCAGACGACGCCAAATTTCAGCCCCAGCCAACATTTTGGAGCCGTCAAAATGCATGATCCAATTGAGTATGCGCCAGACTCTTTAGGGAGTTCGGCTTCAAATCCATTCGCCACGAATCGGCCAAAAACCTGCGACTTAATAGCTCGTCGTGGCTTATAAGTTATGTCGAATGGAAGGAGCTCTATGGCCCATTTAGCAATCCGCCCGTCAAGGCCGCGGTTGTTTATAATGTCGTTAAGAGGTACCTCGGAGGCTACCGTTATCGAACACTCTTGAAAGTAGTGTCGCAGCTTCCGGATGCCATGAACACCGCATATGCTATCTTTTGATAGTGTGGGTACCGGAGTTGCATGGAGTGAGGGCGATTACACATAATAGACCGGTTTTTGAACAGGGAACCGTGTCCGGCCCGTTTCGCTCGTTTCGACGACGAAAGCACCGCAACACAACTTGATGTGTTGCGGCGATATATAATAGCATTGGTTCGCCCGGCCATGCCAAGCTAGGACCGGATTTGTTGCCGTAATGGCCTTTATTTCTTCGAAGTCCGGTGGTGCATCCGGCCCACTCGAAGTGTTCGGTGCGACGGAGGAGGCGGTAAAGAGGTAATGCCTTTTCTCCTAAACGGAGATAAAGCGGCTTAGAGCCGCTACACATCCCGTCAATTTTTGTATTTGTTTGAGGTCTTTGGAATATCCAATTGTGACAGAGCTCGAATCTTGACCTGGTTTGCTTCAATTCCTCTACCGACACAATGAAGCCTGTGAGCTTTCCACCGGAACGCCAAGACGCATTTTTCCGGATTGAGCTTGATGTCATATTTTCAAGATTGTCGAATGTGAGCCTCAAATCGCCTACTAGAGTTTCGACGTGTTTGGTTTTTGACGACCACGTCATCTACATATGCTTCCACCGCTTTGCCGATCTGGTTGGCGGACATGTCTGAATCATGCGCTGATATGTTGCGCCGGGCGTTTTTGAGCCCAAAGGGCATTGTGTTGAAGCGAACGGGCCGTATGGAGTGATGAATGTCTGTTGCAGCTTGGTCTGCAGCTCGCATCTTGATTTGGTGGTAGCCGTAGTACGCTACGAGGAAACACAACCAGTCGTGTCCTGCTGTGGGCGCCAATGATTTGATCAATTCATGAGGGAGGAAGGGATCCTTTGGGCAAGCCTTATTGAGGTCTTTGAAATCAACACATAGGCGCCATGATTTATCCTTCTTTGGTACCATCACCAGGTTCGCTAGCCATCCGGATGTTTTATATCTCCTGATGAATCCGGCCTCCAAAAGTTTGGCTAGCTCCTCCCCATGGCCTGCCTCTTTGGGTTCTAAAAGCTACCAAGAGCCTGTTTGATCGGCTTGAATCCTTTAGGATATTTAGGCTGTGCTCGCCACCGACGGGATTCCTGGCATATCCGAAGGGTGCCGAGCAAAGATGTCCCAGTTTTCTTGTAGAAATTTTCATAGTGCGCGCCTACATCAGGGTTTAATTGTGCCCCGATGGAGGCCGCCTTGCTGGGTCCGTTGGGTGGACATGGAATTTGACTATTTCATCCGCTGGTTTAAAAGAAGTGGACTTGGATCTTTTATCAAGTATCACATCGTCCTCGTTCACCGTGGAGCGCATCCACGGTGAGTTCCTCGCCGCTAGGGTTTCGGATAAGCGCCTCGAGGGCTAGTGCGGCTGTCTTATTTTTCGGCGCCGAGCGCTATGCTCGGATCACTAGCGAGAGTGATGATTCCGCTCGACCGGCATTTTAGCTTCATGTACCCGTAATGGGGTATAGCTTGGAAAATTGTGAATGCCTCTCGTCGTAGTATCGCGTGATATCCGCCGTTGAATGGGGCCACTTGAAATGTGACCTCCTCGGACTCTGTAATTGTCCGCGTGAATAACACTACATCCAAAGATGATTTTTCCCTGCAGCATACTTCCCGGCTGGGGATTATTCCTCTAAAGGTTGTGCCGCTTCGCTCAATGCGGTTCCATCTATTTCCATCTTTCGGAGAGTTTCCTCATAGATGAGGTTTAGTCGCTGCCGCCATCCGTGAGTACCTTAGTGAGGCGAAGCCGCCTACTATCGGGCCGAGAACCAATGCGGTTGGTGCCCGGCAGTTCAGAATTTAGGTTCGCCACGGGCATTGAAGGTAATAGCCGTGTCACCCATGGATTCATTGTTGCTACTTGGTAGACTTCGCAAGGTTATGGAGTTGTCGCTTTCGCATGTTATTTGATGCGAAAGTCTCAAGACTGTTAAGACCGTGCTGGTGTTGTCGGGTTTGGTTCGAAGCTAGAAGCTCTTCGCCACTTTTGGCCACCTGCCGTAGTATCCAACATGCTCGAAGGCTGTGAGTTGGAGCGGCGCCCTCTGTGCTATGAATTTTGCAGGGTCCGTTTAGCCAACCCTCCAGTACGGTTCTGTACCCTTTAGGGGGTTTTGGTTTTTTGGTATGTAACCTTGGTGCTTGATAATGATGCACCCTTTTGTTCCGGACTAGGGATGTATTCAGGGCCGGATTATCCCAAAATTTACTTTCGGTTTTCCAGCGCTCTCCATTGCACAATATTTTTTGTACTATGGTCGCCAAGTCAAGCAAAGCGTGTGATTTCGCGACGGCTTATGGCGTTTAGTATTAAGCTTGTCCGTGCAATTATTGCAAAATTGGGATTAAGGCGTCCTCCTCCCAAGCAGTCCTTTATCCTGTTCATAACCGGAGGAATCTGCCCAAGAATGATGTACTGTCTCAGCTGGCTCTTGCCGAATTCGAGAGAGGTCACTAATGTTTGGGTGGGCGGGTGGCACTAAATCCGGAACCCTGTCCAATTTAGGACTCAAGGGCCGAGAAGTTTATGAACTCGGAATTCTGGATTTTTGAGTGAAATCCAATGAGTCCTGCCCACGCCTCGACTTTAGGGTCGTGGTTTGACCAACATCCGTCCCTCCGCAGGAGTCCGGCATGGAGGGATCAGGATTCCGGACGTAACTAGTCCTTAAGGTAGGGGAAGAATCGCCGCATTGCTCCTCTATCATAGTAACATGATGGGTAGCCTTGGGAAAGTTGATCTCTCTTAGATCGGTTTTAGGCCCGATCCGGTCGTGAATCATGGCGACTCGAGGCGGCATGATCCAAGAGCTCGTTTATGGAGGAGAGCTCGATCGGATCTAACTGCTCGGCCAGCTCCGAACTAACATGAAGATTGGATTTGATGACTCGTGGAGGTCATCGCCGCAGCCGTAAATGGCGTCATGAGAAAAACCGCCAAGTCAAGAGTTCGACTGGCCAAGGCTTCTTTGGCGAAGGTGTCGCCTTTTAAAGACGAGGCGAGGCATCCCACCTGGCAAATGACGACAGCAGGGAACTCTCAATGAAAGCACCAATGTCGATTGTCAAAACCGCGGATCTCGGTAGGGGTCCCGAACTGTGCGTCTAGGCGGATGGTAACAGGAGACAAGGGACACAATGTTTTTACCTGTGTTCGCCCTCTCGATGGAGGTAAAACCCTACTCCGCTTGATTAATATTGATGATATGGGTAGTACAAGAGTAGATCTACCACGAGATCAAGGAGGCTAAACCCTAGAAGCTAGCCTATGGTATGATTGTTGATGATGAAGTTGTTCGTCCTATGGACTAAAACCCTCCGGTTTATATAGACACCGGATAGGTTAGGGTTACACGTAGTCGGTTACAATGGTAGGAGATCTACATATCTGTATTGCCAAGCTTGCCTTCCACGCCAAGGAAAGTCCCATCCGGACACGAGACGAAGTCTTCAATCTTGTATCTTCATAGTCTTGGAGTCCGGCCGTGACGATAGTCCGGCTATCCGGACACCCCCTAGTCCGGGACTCCCTCACCCGGCCCCACATCATCAGCAACATGAGCGGGCGCCGGGACCCGTGACGGATGTGCACCAAGGTGCTGCCGGATGTGGAGGTGGTCCGGCTGGTGAACTTCTTCTTCGATTTCAAGCTGTCAGAGACGGA
The DNA here is from genome assembly GCA_021605145.1 of Aegilops bicornis. NCBI lineage: Eukaryota > Viridiplantae > Streptophyta > Magnoliopsida > Poales > Poaceae > Aegilops > Aegilops bicornis. The sequence goes on along the minus strand of CM038670.1, from coordinate 571,529,440 downwards.
GTGGCGGTTCGGCAAGGAGCCGTACAGCCGGGCAAATCCGCCGCCTGCGGTAAGTCTTCTATTTTTCTTTTCCCTTTGTCAATTCAGATTTCTTCTTGCCGTCTGACCGTCTGGCCGCGTTGCAGTGCTTCCCAGGCCAAACGGCAGAAGGCGCACCGGCGACCGGCTATCAGTACACGGCGGTCCATGCCAAAAATGACGCGGACGACCCCGAGCTGGGGGCGGCCGCCGTGGAGGAGGGCGACGCCGCATGCGGTGGCGGTGAGGTAGCAGGCGGCTCCTCAAGAGGCGGCCTCGAAGGGTGGCCGGACGACGACGAGGAAGACGACAAGCCGCACCGCACCCATGGCACCGACAGGACGGGTGCCGGCTCCTCAGCTGTGCCGACTACAGTACGCGGCGCGCCGAAGCGTCGGGCTGACGCCGGGCTGGTTGGCAGTCGGCCCAAGAAGCCCAAGACCTCGGCCACCGCGACCAAGCGGCAAGAGGCCGCCGCAAAAGCAACCCTCCTCCAGAAGGCCCCGAAGCGGCTCCAGCAGGTGTCCACGTAAGTGCCTTGATTTTTCTTGCATTTGTTTTGCCTTTGATTTCTTCTTTCTCGCAGTCTTCTTATTTTCTTCTTTCTTTGGTGCGTAGCGCCCCACTTTCCTTGTCGCGAGCCTTGTCCGGCTCAGTGATCGGGGCGGCAGACGGCTCTGCGGGCCCCCGCTGCATGGATCCACTCACCTCCCTCCAGGAGGCGGTGGAGAAGAACACGCGGGAGGCGCGAGAGGAGCGGCCGCATGCCCGGAGATGGCGGAGGCCACGCACGACCAAGGCTCAAGCCAGGCCTGCCACGACGACCAAAGGTGCAAGGAGGAGGCGTCCCCAGCCAAGACTCGGAGGTCCATGTGTCCGCAATATGTCACGGGAGCCCGTGGTGCTTCGGAGGGACGGCGCCCGGCCCGGAGGCCTAGCGATGACCCGCCGACCCTGGAGAGGGGAGAAGACCCCGTTGTCCCGGAGGCGGAGGTGCCCCTCGGCAGACACGCTGCCGACACCAGGCGGTCACTGACCAGCCATTGGTGCTGCCGGCCAAGGGCGAGTTGGTGGTGGGTCGACTCCTGCCGTCCAAATTGCATTCCGGGCGCCCGGCATGCGGAGAAGGCGGCCTCAGCGCCACGGCCGTTGGAGATCGGGGCTGCTAGCTCATCGGCCCTCAACATCGAGGCCACCAGTGCCGTCCCACCGGATTGGACATCTGGGGGCGGCACTGGTGTTTTGAGCGCGGCCGCGGAGGAAGTCCTGGCCCGGTTCAACACCCAAGGCGCCACTATCTAGCAATACACCTAGGAGTTCCTGGCGATGCGGATGGCCGTCCGGGTATGTTTCTTACTTATTGTTTTCGTTTCTTGTAATCTTGCATGGGGGTGCGCCAGAGCACCCACTAGGTGTAGCCCCCGAGTTTCGGGCCGGCTGCTGAGCAGATGGCTTGGAAATTCAATGAAGTTCCGAAAAGTCTTGACTTTTTTTCTTCTATTTCCTTCACAGGTGACTACCACAACATCCATGCTGACCGCCTATTAATTACCAGGTCCAGGAGGGCGCTGGCGGACCACCGACCTGAACCAGAGCCGGAGTAAGCATTCCATCTTCCTTCTAAGGGCGCCAACAGTACTCAAGAGTGTAGCCCCGAGATTACCGATCATGGCCGAGCAATGAGCCGAATCTCCCAGCAACTATGTGACACTCCAATTTTTTTTGTGATTTTGTTTTCAGAAAGGGCCTTGCTTGGTTTGAAAGAAGGTCATTTAGACCCTTCCTAAAAACCATCTTCTAAGTTTGCCCTCTCAAAAATCTTTTTCTTGGATTTAGTTTCTTTTAAAAAGAAAACTCTTTTAGTTTTTGGGCTTTTATTTGGTTTTGATCCTTTCTAAATTTTTCCATGCCTCCTATGGTGAAATTTTCCTGAACCCTCCTCCCACTTTGGTACAACCCAAACATTCTGTCCAAACTAATATCCATTTTTTGGATTTTATTCCAACTATTTCTCCTCCCAAAATAATTCTGTCTTTTCTTTTGAGCCTAGGTGTATTACAAAGCAAGTACCCTAATGCTTTTGATTTTTGACCTCAACCCAACACCCCTGGATAGTCCTTTGTACCCACAACCCAGAACCATCTTGATCCACTCTTCTCCTTTTCAAATATTTCAAATTTCACTCACTGCAAGTTTGGACCAGATTTGCCAAATTTGGTGAAATTCATATCTACACCTCTCCAAAAATTCTACAAATATTCAGGCAGCCTCTAGATGCAATGAGAGGCCCCTCCACCAAAAACCAGCTCAAGGAAAATCCTACATGCCTAGATCATTCCGCCGAACACCTTGCATGCCTTGTTTCTTTTCATCTTCGCTTAAGTTCGTAGTTTCGTGTAAGCACGATCTTAAGTCTCACAAATTCAGTCACATGCTCACAGTGCACTTGGCACGTTGCTCACGGCCTAGCTTGCTTGTCAGGGCCTCTCACCTTGTGGCGCCTTCACAGCATCGGTGGCGCCTGCCCGCTGCGCCGGCGTGTCTTCTGCGGCGCTGAATCACCGAACGGCCGAGAGGGAGCAAAACGGCGGCTCAACGCCGTTCGCGCCGCCAAACCCCTGAGTGGCTCCGTGTGGCCATTTTCTCGCCCAAGACGCATGCAGCACCGTCGCCGTGGCGCAGCACGCCTGACAGCGCTCCACTGCCGCCAGCAGGCTCAGCGCCCCGTTCGTCGAGCTCACCCTAAGCAACCAAATCCCGACCACGGTTAGCACCTAAGCGGAAACAGGAACACCCACGACGACGCTCAACCTCTGAACCCTCCTCGTGCAACCACGGGCCGCTGTAATCACCTCGCCGGAGAACCCTGCTTCTCGGCAACCGCCTGGCGGCTATATAGCACCTCGAAGCTCGCTCTCGCTTCAAGACGACTCCACCACTCACAGACCCCGCCCAGCCACTCGAACGAGCCTCGAGGGGCCTGTCCTCCTCGACTCCGGCTACCTCCGTCCGCCTCGGGCTCCGGCATCGTTCTGTCCGCTCTCTCCGGTGAGGTCCACGACCACCCGAACCGCCGTCCGCCGGAGCAAGCGTCGCCACCGACGTGGTACTCGCCGGCGACCACCACCACCTCCCACAGACGCGGAATGGCACCCTGAACACGGAGATACCGGAGGAGGTGACGGAGCTGCAAACTTCGCACAGTTAGACTTCGACTACTCCGAACCAGACAAGCATGTTTGAACTCTTGATATGATGAGTGTTGTTACATGTGTGCATTTTAGTATGGTCATGGCATGTTTATGAACATCACTTTGAATGTTATATTTCATGCACATAATCGGAAAGTAAGTTTCGGAAAGCATTATGTTGTTGGATACATATTTGCATAGCCATGTGTTGGCATAAGGATGGGTAAGATGGCGGTGTTGTGACATGCCGCCTTTATGCCGACATTATTTGACTTCCGTGTCATCATGACACAAATCACATTTCCATTCATTCCTTCCTATAATGTCACATGTTTTCCGAAGGAATATGGCATAATAAGTTGCAAATCGTTTTCCTGGTACACACCAAAAAGAGAGGCGGGGTGAGGGTTCCATGGCCTCGGATTAAAGCCCGCCATCCTGGCCGTAAGCATGGGTGTTTCCGGTTGGGACCGAGAGGGGCACCCTTAGAGCTGCCACAGATAGAAATTTGATCCCATGCTATTCGAGGTTGTGGCCTCCCCATCTCAAAGTTTTTCTTGGACGTTATCCGTGGTGATTCCCCGGCTCGTGAGGTGAAATGGGTGTGTACTAGTTAAATGTGTTTCTCTTGAAATACCGTGAAGTGAACTAGTTCTTCATGACTACGTAATCCGTTGGCTGTGGTCGGTTCATCCAAACTTCTGCAGTAGTCTCAAATCTTTCAATTATCTTGTACTTTGTTCAAGTACTATATTCATCTTATCTTGTCGTGTATCGCCTCGGTGACAAAACTCCGGTGGGATTTATGTGTGATAAATCTGGTTAAAAGATTATTCTTGTGGATGGACTAATCTTGTTATTTACATTCATTATAAGCCCGATTACTGCGATGTCGCTTAGACGTCCGACGGTGGCAGAACCCGTTATTTACTTTTGTTATAGAGCACATGCCTGTGATGTCGCTCGGGCGTCATGGACCGTGGCATTTCTTTTTAAAGCCCTTTATGTGATGTCGCCGACGTCCGACGTGGCATTTCTTTTAAAGCCCTTTACGTGATGTCGCCCAGACGTCCGATCGTGGCATTTCTTTTAAAGTCCTTTATGTGATGTCGCCCAGACGTCCGATCGTGGTATTTCTTTTAAAGCCCTTTGTGTGATGTCGCCAGACGTCCGATCGTGGCATTTCTTTTAAAGCCCTTCTGTGATGTCGCTCGACGTCCGATCGGTGTAGCATTCTTTTAAAGCCCTTTATGTGATGTCGCCCAGACGTCCGACCGTGGCATTTCTTTTTAAAGCCCTTTATGTCTTATGCGGCTTAGACGCCTTGAAGCTATGACATGCATTTTATTTATTTACCTTCGAGGCGTCGCTCCGGACAATCCGTCGGTTTTCGCTATTTATTTTATTTATCAAGTTCGGCAATATTACCGTTGTTATATGAGCATCACCCTTGTTCATGACGCATTCATGCATTCATTGATTATATATTTGTCCCAATCCGTCTTGCAGTACTTTCAAGTACTCACCGGGCTTGTTGATTTGGCCAGATGTTGATGAAGGTGATCTCATGGATGAAGAGTTTGATAAGCGAGTCCGACGCCTAGAGGAGTCCCAGTCGATCCCGTCGCGATCCTGTCTTGGTCATCGTATTATCCGCTTAGCAACCCCGAATAAATTCATCGAAACTCACCTCGGCGCTCGATGTCTTCCAGTAGAAGTCAAGTTATCCACCACCACATTTCCTCGAGCTAGTAGCATGCCACCACACCCCTGTGTCATAACCGCCCATATGTAAGATATTGGCGAGTTTGTAATAAATTGTTGAGCAGCCTCAGCTCAACCCTGTAATATATTTGATGCTACTGGTTCTCTGTTTATCAAGCTTTTGTCTACCAGAAAGGATGACTTTTCCTATACTGGGTTTAAAAGATCGGTTTTATCAATAAACTTTTATTGAAAAGCGGTCGTGATGCATTTGGTAACCAGAGCCAGTTGGCCGTAGGAAGCCACTAGGTGCGATCACTAATTGGTTATTAGCATGATAGAGTTATTCATGTTTTTACAAATGTAGTCTTTTTTTTCCTGATCAAGATAAAATTTATGATCCGATCACTCAGAATTTTTGCCTACTTTTTGTAGATGGCCTAACGAACAAGCGAGTCTCAAATGTTCGCCAATGTGCACGAGGGGTTCATCAAACTCCTCTCCTTCATCGTTCAGGTCGCGATGGGGCCATCCGTCGCGCCAGTCTTCACGCTTTATCCACACAAGATCAACGATAGTCGACTATGCACCAAAGTCAGCGGTGCAATTCAGGAGAGGCCATGCTGCCGAGATACGCCGCTCCGATTCATGGGGAGAGCCATGCCTACAGAAAGGCATGCTATGCAGATGGCTGCTCAGCGAGATGATAGCCCGCCTTCTGGATGTTCTTCCTGCAATGAAGACCCGCCACCGCCACCTTCCATGCCATGTGCCTTATACTGTCACTACTCCTTCTCTTGCCCCGGAGGAGAGCGAGACGAAGCCTTTGAGATGCTTGTCGAGTACCTCCGAGCCCCTGGAGGCAGCATTCGACTGCATGGTGGATGACCTCGTAGCTGCACGCATGGACTCGAGTTCATGGCTGTGCTGCTAACGAGGAGAACTCCTGCACACCGCTCCACCACCGACTTTTGTGTCATCCGCAGCCTCTCACTCACCTACCATACTCGCCAATCTTGCCGTCCCGCCTACCACAGAGAGGAATTGAACCAGGCTATTGCACCCACTCCCGCCCCGCCTCTGCACCACTTATTGCACCCACTCCCTGTCAGCCCCTGCACCACTTGTTCCACCCACTCCCATACGTGCTACCCCACCTATTCCACCCACTCGTATTCGTGTTATTCCGCCTCGACACCTGCTCTCCATCCGCTTTCGGCTAGCGTTTCTCGTCTGGAACCTATTAGCGAGGAGGAGGTTGATTCCCAGCGTCTCTGCGTCTCACCCTCGGCAGGCCAAGGGAGATCCTCACCATCTCCGACTAAGCACGATAGATGGCCATGCGATGTATCGACTTGTATAATATGTTTATATGTACATAGGTTGTGAGAAGTAGCCTGTCATCATCATGTAGGATCCGGAGGAGTGCACTAGTTTAAATAACATGTCGGGATTATGTACGCGTATCCTGAGTGATGTAATGTATAATTATGCCCGCGTGTAAGATATGCAATAGTCCTTCTCCGCTAAATCGTGTTTCCAAAAATATCCTCGAGTTTAAAAATGTTCTTTGTGTGTGATTTTATTGACTTTTGCGACTCTCTTTCTTATCTTACGAGTTCACAAAATATATCCCCAGAGTGAAAGATGTCTGCGTCCTTGGGCGGCGCTCCATGCCAACTCAGCCGAAAGAAAATTATGGCACACCGCAGAACCACAATTTCACTCTGTGGTCGACAAGTCAATGTGATGTTGAAACAGCTTTTACACAAGTTTGTCGTTTGTATGAACAAGAGTCGTAGCAACACCGTGAAATGATGAACCAATTCATCAATATGGGAAGTAATCGTGGTCGTGATCAACCGCAATCCAAATTATCCGAGTTACAAAAAGACGCGTCCTCCAACATTTTCTCATACCGACAAGCCTCTTGAGGCCGATGGTAACCGAGACATGGAGAGAAAATTAATTATCGCATGTGTTCAGACCGTGAAAAGTATTGTATGCACCACATTATCTCGCTGTGAGCAAATCGCATTGTGGTGGGAAAACTTCTCGCACATGCACCCCAAATCTAAAAAAATGAAATCACAGGGAAAATTTCAAAGAAGGTTTTCGTGGGGCACATATTCCTAAGAGCGTCATGAAAATCAAGAAGAAGGAATTTGATGAACTCAAGCAAAGGGGCCATGGCGGTTTCGAGAATACAACAGCCAATTCACTCATTGTCACGCCACGCTTCGCCAATGAAGAATGCATGACCGAGAGCAAGAAGATGGAAATTTTTTTTGGAAGGCACAGCACCCTACTTAAGTGCCAAATAGTTGTGCATACCTTTCCAGATTTTAAACACCGGTGGATAAGGCCATTACCTCGAAAATGAGCGGCGTAGCCTGGAAGATTTCCGCTAACGAAAAAGGACGAACTACTTTTACTCGCAATCACAGAAGCAAGAAGGAATTTCAGAAGGGGGATTCACACAAAACCCCGACGAATAATTCACGTCCAATTAAGAATTTCCATGCAAGAGACAAAGAGTTCACCTATCGCCTAGGCGTTACCTGTTATCCTGGTGGAGAAGAAGGGCACTATGCCAAGCAGTGCCCCAAGCCAAGGAGCTCAACCCCGAAGCTCAATAAGGGTGGCAATAATTCAGCACCAAAGCGAAGAAATTTCAACCCCAACAACAACCACCGAAAGGGTCACTTGAACCACGTGACCCGAGAGGAAGCAATGTAACGCCCCAGGATATCGTGCTAAGACGCACTCCGTCAACACAATACACCCTGCCATGGTTTTGTTTGATTCTCGAGCTTCTCACTCATTCGTTTAGAAAAGTTTTGCTTTGCAAAATAATTTTCGATGCTTCCTTGGAAAAAATCAATGATCATCAAGTCCCCTCGAATTAAGCAAGTGACCCGGAAGTTACTATCAAGGTGTGGTTATTGAATTTGAAGGATTGAAGTTTTACGCCAACCTTATTGTAATGGAAAAGCAAGGGACCTGGATGTCATCCTAGGAATGGATTGGTTAACCACCCACAAAGGTTTTATCGACTTGCTTCAACCGCACTGCGTGATTCTCTACACACCATCATGGGAAGAAAATAAAAGTTTCAGCCAAAGAGAGACAAATACCTCGGCAACCTAGATTAAACAAGGTGGACGCTTACGAGCTGGACAAGGTTCCAGAGTATGTGAATTCCTTATCGTATTTCCGTATAGAACTACTGTGCATGCCACCGCATCGAGAGATAGAATTAAGCATTGAGCTAGCACCCGGAACCTTCCCTATTTACAAGAAACCTTCACGAATGGCACCATCCGAATTGGTAGAGTTGAAGAAGCAAATAAAAGAATTATTGGAGAAAGGATACATAATGAGCCAGCTCCTTACCTTGGGGTTCTCCAATTTTATTTGCCAAGAAGAAGGATGGAACAATGAGGTTGTGTATTGATTATCGAGCTCTCAACATGGTCACAATCAAGAACAAATACCCAATGCCCCGAATAAATGATTTATTCGATCAGCTCGCACAGGCCAAAGTCTTCTCAAAAAATTGACTTGAGATCAGGATACCACCAATTAAAAGTGCGAACAGAAGATATTCCCAAGACCACCTTCACCTCCAGATATGGGTTGTATGAGTTCACAGTGATGCCATTCGGACTAACCAACGCCCCCGCATATTTTGTTCACCTCATGAACAAAGTATTTATGAAGTATATGGACAAGTTTGTTGTGGTATTCATCGATGATATTCTGATATATTCCAAAACACCGTAAGAGCACGCCCGAACATCTCGAGGATTGTACTAGGAGAACTCAGGAAACATCAAGTGTACACCAAATTCAGCAAATGTGAATTTTGGCTAAAACTGGTGGGTTTTCTGGGCCACGTGCTAACCCAAGAAGGTATTGCAGTAGACCCGGAAAAAGTCAAGGCCGTACTTGGTACAGAAACCATCGGCTAACGTAACGGACGTCATTTGAGTTTCTTGGGAATGGCGTAGGCTATTATCGAAGATTTATTGAAGGATTCTCTACTATAGCAAAGCCCATGACACAATTGCTCAAGAAAGGCAAGAAGTTTGAATGGACAGAAGCATGTGAGAAAAGCTTCCAAGAGCTAAAAAGTAAATTAACAACGGCACCAGTACTAATTGTGCCAGATATACACAAGAATTTTGAGGTATATTGTGACGCATCCCAGAAAGGCCTCGGATGCGTATTGATGCAAGAAGGCAAGCTAGTTGCGTATGTCTCTAGACAACTACGCAAGCATGAGGAAAATTATCCCACTCATGATTTGGAATTAGCAGCAGTCATATCCATGCACTCAAGGAATGGAGACACTTCCTACTTGGGAATCAAGCTGTGAGATATACACGTACCATAAGAGTGTTAAGTATATTTTCACACAGCCAGAGTTAAATTTCTACGGCAACGACGCTTGGTTAGAGTTGGTGAAGGATTATGATGTTGGAATCCACTATCATCCCGGTAAAGCAAATGTTGTGGGCGAGATGCACTTCTAGCCGAAATCCCAAAGACGGACGCAACGGTATACAAAAGTTGAGGCCAATTTCAACAGGAATTTGCCTCGACTCAATCTAATAATGGTCACCAAAGGCGTTAGGTGTCGAATATAGAAATACAGCCTACCGACGGAAAGGATCAAGGAAGCCCAGCAACGGACACCCCAGCATTGAGAGGGCATAAAAGAAAAGTGAGTTTGGGAAGAGCCTTAGGATTCAACGAGATGAGCAAGGAATATTGTGGTATGGAGAGAGGCTACATGCACTAAATGTCAAGGACCTCAAACAGCAGATATTGTTGAAAGTCACATAGTTCGTGTATTCAATCCATCCTGGAGGGACAAAAATGTACAAGGATCTTCAGAAAATTTTTGGTGGTACGGTATGAAGAGAGATATAGCCACGTTCATTGCCTCATTGTGACTCTTGTCAACGTATCAAGGCCGAGCACCGTAAACCAGCCGATCACATGTATACCCAAATAAGATACCCGAGTGGAAATGGGACGAGATTGGAATGGACTTTATCGTTGGACTGCCACGGTCACGACATCGGAAACGATGCCATATGGGTCATAACCGGCATGAATTAACCAAGGTGGCACATTTTATTCCGTAAAACAGCTTACACCACTCGAGAGACTAGCCAGACTTTATCTTGCCCAGACGGTTCGCCTCGCATGGAGTCCCTAAGACTATCATCTCCGGATAGAGGCACAGCAAATCGCTCTCTACATTCTCGGGATCACCTACAACAGTAATCGAACTCAATCTAGCCTTCAAAGATCCGCATATCATCCCCTGCATCGATGTAAGCGAATGAACGCGTAAACCAAATCCTAGAAGACATGCTAAGAGCCTGTGTCCTCACCCTACGGGAACAGCTTGGGAAGAAAGTTTGCCATATGCAGAGAGTTCGCATACAACAACAGCTATCAAACCCGACTTGCAAATGGCACCCTTTTGAAGCTCTATATGGGAGAAGATGTCGCATCTCCGCTAAATTGGTCGTGAGACCGGAGACAGCCATATCTTTGGCCCATATATGCTCAAGGAGGCCGAGGAGAAAGTTAAGACAATTAGAGAACTACTCAAAAGCAGCTCAAAGTCGGCAAAAGAGTTATTACGACCGAAAAGCATCGGGAAATCAGTTTTGAACCCGGAGAATTGGTATACCCGAGAGTTTCTCTCCTATGAAGGGTCTGCAACGATTCAAGATTAAGGAAAAACTAGCACCAGATTCATCGGACCATTTCATATAGTGGCCCGGGACGAGGCAAGGTAGCCTACCACCTAGACTCTACCGGAGACTTATCCGTATCCACAACGTGTTTCACATCTCGTAGCATTGAGAAAATACATGAGCAACCCAGTAGAAGCAAGTTTCACATAAGTATATTGACGTGCAACCGGACCTCTCACTTACGGGAGCACCCAATAAAAATATTAGAAGAGTCTCGAGAGGAGGACCCGACGGAAAACCATTAAGTTTTTCGGAGTTCAATGGAAGTAATCACACCGAGGATGAAGCCACTTGGGAGAGAGCGAGGATTTTCTTCTTGACAGAGCACCCAATACACTTGTTTAAGGATCGTACCAAATCTCGGGGACGAGATTTTTCCTAAGGGGGTAGGTGCTGTGACACTCCAAATTTTTTTGTGATTTTTTGTTTTCAGAAAGAGCCTTGCTTGGTTTGAAAGAAGGTCATTTAGACCCTTCCTAAAAACCATCTTCTAAGTTTGCCCTCTCAAAAATCTTTTTCTTGGATTTAGTTTCTTTTAAAAAGAAAACTCTTTTAGTTTTTTGGCTTTTATTTGGTTTTGATCCTTTCTAAAATTTTCCATGCCTCCTATGGTGAAATTTTCCCAAAACCCCTCCTCCCACTTTGGTACAACCCCAACATTCTGTCCAAACTAATATCCATTTTTTGGATTTTATTCCAACTATTTCTCCTCCCAAAATAATTCTGTCTTTTCTTTTGAGCCTAGGTGTATTACAAAGCAAGTACCCTAATGCTTTTGATTTTTGACCTCAACCCAACACCCCTGGATAGTCCTTTGTACCCACAACCCGCGTAACCATCTTGATCCATTCTTCTCCTTTTCAAATATTTCAAATTTCACTCACCGCAAGTTTGGACCAGATTTGCCAAATTTAGTGAAATTCATATCTACACCTCTCCAAAAATTCTACAAATATTCACAGGGCAGCCTCTAGATGCAATGAGAGGCCCCTCCACCAAAAACCAGCTCAAGGAAAAAATCCCTTACATGCCCAGATCATTCTCGTCGAACAACTTGCATGCACTGTCTCTGTTCATCTTCGCTTAAGGCCACTTTCAGATGTCGATCTTCGTCACAAATTTAGTCACATGCTCACGCACTTGGCATGCGTTGCTCACGGCCTAGCTTGCTTGTCCGGCCTCTCACGCAGCTTTTGGCCTTCCCAGCGTCGGTGGCGCCTCAGCCTTTCCTGGCCAAGGCGTGTCTTGCGGGCGGCCGAATCACCGTAACGGGCCGACAGGGAGCAAAACGGCGGCTCAACGCCGTTCAGCGCCGCCTAAACCCCCGGTGGCTCCAGTGGCCATTTTCTCACCACTACGCACGCGATGCAGCACCGTCACGTGGTTGCAGGCACGCACAGAAAGCACGCCTTGCTCCTCGCCGACGGGCTCCGCCTTGCCTGCTCCGTCGAGCTCCCTACAACCAAATCCCGACTCACGGTTAGCACCTAAACGGAACCAGGAACACCCACGACGACGCTCAACCCTTCCGAACCCTCCTGCAACCACAGCATACGCCAGTAATCACCTCGTTGGATAACCCCTGTTCTCGGCAACCGCCTGGGCGGCTATATAGCACCCCGAGCTCGCTCTCGCCCCGCGCATGACTTCCACCACCTCACCGACCCTTGACCACCGAACGAGCCTCGAGGGGCCTTTCCTCCTCGATCCAGCCACCTCCGCCCCGCCTTCGGCTCGCATCGTTTTCCGCTCTCTCCGTGAGGTGCACGACCACTCAACCGCCGTCGCCGGAGCAAGCGTCGCCACCCGGCGTGGTACTGGCGCCGCGACCACCACCACCTCCCATGACGCTGAATGGGCGCTCTGAATACGGAGATACTGAGAGAGGTGACGGAGCTGCAAACTTCGCAGTTAGACTGTATCACTACTCCGAACGTGCAAGCATGTTTGAACTCTTGATATGATGAGTGTTGTTGCATGTGTGCATTTTAGTATGGTCATGGCATGTTTATGAACATCACTTTGAATGTTATATTTCATGCAGATAATCGGAAAGTAAGTTTCGGAAAGCATTATGTTGTTGGATACATATTTGCATAGCCATGTGTTGCACGAGGATGGGTAAGATGGCGTGTTGTGACATGCCAGTCTTATGCCGCATTATTTGACTTCCATGTCATCATGACACAAATCACATTTCCATTCATTCCTTCCTATACTGTCACATGTTTTCCGAAAGGAATATGGCATAGTAAGTTGCAAATCATTTTCCTGGTACACACCCAAAAGAGAGGCCGGGGTGAGGGTTCCATGGCTCCTGGATTAAAGCCCGCCATCCGGGTCAGGGCATGGGTGTTTCCATTGGGACCGAGAGGGGCACCCTTAGAGCGCCACAGTCATGAAATTTGATCCCATGCTATTCGAGGTTGTGGCCTCCCCGTCTCAAAGTTTTTCTTGGACGTTATCCAGGGTGATTCCTGGCTTCGTGAGGTGAAATGGGTGTGTACTAGTTAAATGTGTTTCTACTGAAATACCGTAAACGGAACTAGTTCTTCGTGACTACAGAAACCGCTATTGGGCATGGTCAGTTCATCCAAACTCTCGCAGAGTCTCAAATCTTTCAATTATCTTGTACTTTGTTCCAAGTACTATATTCATCTTATCTTGTCGTGTATCAGCCTCGGTGACAAAAACTCCGGTGGGATTTATGTGTGGATAAATCTGGTTAAAAGATTATTCTTGTGGATGGACTAATCTTGTTATTTACATTCATTACAAGCCCGGTCTCGCGATGTCGCTTAGACGTCCGAGCGGTGGCAGACCTGTTATTTACTTTTTGTTATAGACCACATCGCCTCGATGTATCGCTCAAACATCCATCGTGGCATTTCTTTTAAAGCCCTTTATGTGATGTCGCCGACGTCTGAATCGTGGCATTTCTTTTAAAGCCCTTTCGTGATGTCGCCGCCATGCCCGACTGTGGAATTTCTTTTAAAGCCCTTTATGTGATGTCGCCCAGACGTCCGACTGTGGTATTTCTTTTAAAGCCCTTTATGTGATGTCGCCCAGACGTCCGACTGTGGCATTTCTTTTAAAGCCCTTTCTATGATGTCGCAATGACGTCAGACTATGGCATTTCTTTTAAAGCCCTTTATGTGATGTCGCTTCTCAGACGTCCATCGTGGCATTTCCTTTAAATCCCTTTATGTGGTGTTTTAGACGCTTGACCATTTAGAGCAGGCGAACATTTTATTTATTTACCTTTCGAGGCGCCGCCTCCGCATAATTCGATCGGGTTTTCAGTTATTTATTTTATTTATCAAGTTCGGCAATATTACCGTTGTTATATGAGCATCACCCTTATTCATGACACATTCATGCATTCATTGATTATATCTTTTGTCCGAACTCTCTTGTGAGTACTTTCAAGTACTCACCTGGCTTGTTGATTTGGCCAGATGTTGATGAAGGTGATCTCATGGATGAAGAGTTTGATAGCGAGTCCGACGCCTAGAGGAGTCCCAGTCAATCCCATGCGATCCTATCTTGGTCATTGTATTATCCGCTTCTGCAACCCCGAATAAATTCATCGAAACTCACCTCGACGCCGATGTAATCGCCAAGAGAAGTCAAGTTATCCACCACCACATTTCTCGAGCTAGTAGCATGCCACCACACCCTCAGGTCATAAATCCGCCCATATGTAAGATATTGGCGAAGTTTGTAATAAATTGTTGAGCAGCCTCAGCTCAACCTCAGTAATATATTTGATGCCACCGTCTTCTCTGTTTATCAAGCTTTTGTCTACCGTAAAGGATGACTTTTCCTATACTGGGTTTAAAAGATCGGTTTTATCAATAAACTTTTTATTGAAAAGCCGGTCGTGACAAACTACTTATCTTTTGGTTGGTGTTGACTTTCTTCTTTTTTCCATGTCTTGGCAGAGGCCGGCGCTGATCTGCGGAAGCGCCTGTTCGAGGTTGAGTCCGCGCTCCACACCAAGGAGCAGGAGCACAGCCAAGTGGTTAAGGAGTGCAACCGCCTGACCAAGGAGTTGGCGGACCAGGCGGAGCGGCACAAGGCGGAGCTCCAAAAGCTGAAGGATGGTGACGCTCACCTCCAAGCCGAGTTCGAGACTCAGCGCTCGAACTGGGCCGAGAAGGGGAAGGTCCTATCCGACGGCTATGGCGAGATCGAGGACATGATCAATGGTAAGTTACTTCTTCTTCTGAGTAGCCGCCGACTGCTGCAGGAGCCGGCTTCTGGCTTCTAATTTTTTGACATTTCTTCTTGTGCAGATTACTTTCTCGGTCACTCCGTCGCCGTCAGCCAGGCCATCGAGGCACGGCGCAAGGTGCGGAGGGTGGCGGGCGCGGATATCGCGCCCAACGTGCCCTGGACTCTCGGCGAGCAACTTCTTGCCGTCGGAGCCGCATGGCGCCTGCAACCCGACTCATCGCATGCTACTGCCCTTACGTCAACGCGTCGGGCTCAGTGTTGTCCGGCCTTCCGCCGATGCCATGCCCAGGTTCCACGCACTCTCAGTCGGACCGCCGACCGGGCCGAGATAGCGCAATGCAGGCGCCGAGGCTCGGAAGGGCGCCGCACCTGGGCTGGCGCCGGACGGCCTTTGGAGTTCGCCAAGGCGTGGTATCCGGGCATGGACCTGGCCCAGCTGGCCACCTTCCGGCAGGAGGCTGCACCGGAGCTGGCGGTGGTGAGCGGCGCGCTCACTCAATGGGCAGCGGCGATCGCCGAGTATGCCAACACCACCGTCTTCATCCCCGAACTCGACGAGGAGGGCGCTAAAGTGCCGCCCAACTGGTTCGGGATGAACCCGGGGGATGGGGAGGAATCGGCGGAGGAGATCGCTTCCAGCGATGAGGGCGAGGACAAAGAGGACGAGGACGACGAAGACGACACACCGAACGACAGAGCGGACAACCGGCCTCAGCTCGACCAGGCCTCGATCAGCGAGCCGCGTGCTAGCGTGCCGACTGCTGCTGGTGCCGACCAGGCCGAGACCCACTAGTCGGCCGCTCCACCACCTTGCGCCTCTGCCTCCGCCGACCCATCGAATCCTCCTGCTGCTCCTCTGGCCTAGGCGACCACTTTATCTTTCTTTCATGTTCTTGTAATCTTTCGAACAAGTTAAATTCATGCAATTCCACCCGCTGGGGGTGTATTTTCAAACTCTGTTGAAAACTGGCTATGAGCCTTTGCTATGTAAATTAAATTATTCGCTGACAAGTCCGGTTTCTGCCGGTTCTACTTTTGTCTTTGCTTTTACTGTTCTTTTTGGCTTTTTTCCTTTGCTGTCTTCCTTTGGTCGCCGCCACAATGGACACCGGAGGCTGCTACATGTCCACAAGGGTCGAGTCGTGGACTTGGCTGCTAGGATAGACAAGTACTTTGGCTGCCTAGAACATAGCAAGTCAAGTGAGAAGCCGGCCGGCCGGCTGCTCAGCAGCCGGACAGTGAGGTAAAGAGCCGGCTTGTCCTATGCCAATGCTTTTTTCCTTAGTCATTTTTCATGTGGACATCATTTCTGTGATTTAGCTCTTCCTTGCCACCGACAAACACGTGCTTCCAAGGAAGCTGCGGCTTAAGGCAAGAGTGGGCTTAGATGTCAGCACACTACTTGTCCGACCGCATGTGGCATCAACATAGGACAAGGCGGCGAGCCCCCGGGCCGACTGGTTGGACCCGGTGCCGGGCAAAGGAATGAAATAAACATTCACATGCAGTTAAACTTATCATATGGATAAAAAAGGGTAGCCCCCGAGTGCTCCTCGAGGGACCCGTTGTCTTTGCTCTTAATACAAAAGGTAGCATGGTACAAACTTCATTAACTGTAAAATCTTCGGAGGAGATTTGCGTTCCATGGGCGCTCTATTTCCCTGCGCGAATCGTCCCTCTTGCGTGCCCTGGGCTTCTGCGCATCGACGAGGTAGTGGGAGTCGTTGCCCATGGTTGTGCTGATGATGAAGGGCCCTTCCCAAGGGGCCGAGAGCTTGTGCTGGCTGGCTGTTCGCTGGATGAGGCAGAGCACAAGGTCCCCCTCTCGGAAGGATCATGGCCTGACCTTCCGATTGTAGTAAGCGGGCCTTGAGCCCCTGTGTGTGAATGGCGGGCGGTGAGTGCGACAACTGCCCTCTTCCGGCAAAGAGGTCGACGCCGTCTTCTCATGCCTCATTCGCCTCCGCCTCCGTGTACATGGTAACACGAGGCGAGTCAAACTCGATGTCAGTTGGGATGACGTCCTCGGCCCCGTACATGAGGAAGAAGGGAGTGAAGCCAGTTGCATTGTTCCGCGTGTTACGAAGACTCCAGAGAACGGCCGACAGCTCTTCGATCCAGCAGCCGGCCAAGCGCTCCAGTGGCTCGACCAGTCGGGGCTTGATGCCGGACAAGATGAGGCCGTTTGCTCGCACGACTTGGCTGTTTGACTGCGGGTGGGCAACAGACGCTAAGTCCAGTCGGATGCCCTGCGTCGCGCAGAAACGGGCCAAGGTGCCTTTGGCAAAATTTGTGCCATTGTCGGTGATGATGCTGTGCGGTATGCCGTACCAGAAGGTGATATCCGTGACGAAGGTCACAACAGTCAGAACATTCAGCTTCTTGATTGGCTTTGCTTCAATCCACTTGGTGAATTTGTCCACAGCGACAAGCAGATGGGTCATGC
This sequence comes from Aegilops bicornis, assembly GCA_021605145.1. Lineage (NCBI taxonomy): Eukaryota > Viridiplantae > Streptophyta > Magnoliopsida > Poales > Poaceae > Aegilops > Aegilops bicornis. Next base: position 571,512,062 of record CM038670.1, on the reverse strand, counting down.
CACGCATGCCTCGTCTTGAATGGGCTCACTATATCCAACGGATATGGCAAATGGCCAAGTGAGGGGGATGGTCTTGATTGTGGAAGCCGATAGTTTTTGCTTGGAGCTGAATTGTTGGCACCATTTGTACTTCTTGACAAAATCATCGGCGTCGTCCAGAGCAGTCAGCCAGAAGAATCCATGGCGGAAAGCTTTGGCGACAAGGGATTTGGAGGCCGCATGGTGGCCGTGACCTCGCCTTTGGTGGATGTCTCTCGAGGGTTGCCTTGCCTTTCTCCGGCGTCCACAGGCGCTGAAGACGCCAGTCACGCTGCGCCTGACAAGCTCTCTGTTCACTATCGTGTATGTTGCTGCCCGGTGTTGCACCTGCCGGGCCAAGATCTCGTCGGCTGGTAGCTCTCCGCTCACCGGGAAGTTGAGGATGAGTTGCGCCCATAATGGTGCTTCGACCACTGTCATCACAGCCACTGGTACCAGGGTGGTTGGGTTGGGAGGCGGTGGGTTGGAGTCGGCCGCCGCTTGCTGCGTTGTTGTAGTTCCCGAGCCGACTGGTGCAACCCCCGGGCCGGGTTCTGAAGTCCCCGGGCCGGTGCGATTGCCGCAGATCCCGAGCCGCTCATGAAGTCCTCGCCGATCGCCGCAGCCCCCGCCGGGTTGTGAAGTCCTCGGCCGAGTCATTCTTTGCGAAAGTCTTCGAACCGCCTACCGAAGTCCCTGTACGTTGCTGTCAGAGCCCCCGAGTCGGATATGGCTGTTCTGGGAGCAGCCGACACGAAGATGGACTCTGATTCTGGCGAAGGCTTGATAGACGGCTTGCGCAGGCACTAAAGGGAGACGTCGGCTGGTATCGCTTGGCGGATGGAGCCGATCCGTGTTTTGGGCATCAGCTTGCTCGTTGTTGACCCATGGCACGTGAAGGAACTCGCACCCGTCAAAGTATCCACTGATCTGCTGGACGAGGAAGCGGTAGCTCGCCATGTTTGCATCTCTTGGCCCCCCTGGCCGACAACCGCGGACCTGGAAGAAGTCTCGAAGTCACCAGAGAGCACGCACTCGGCGGATGCCAATCTCTTTGGCGGTCGAGCCCATGGATGAGTGCCTTGTACTCGGCCACGTTGTTGGAGGCGGCAAAGTGAATTTGCAACGTGTACTTGAGCTTGTCGCCTTTGGGAGAGGTGAGGACGATGTCGGCTCCCAGGCCGGTGCGCATCTTTGAGCCATCAAACTGCATCCGCCAATGGGTAGAATTCGGTGCTGGTGGCATGTACTGGGTCTCGGCCCAGTCGACGAGGAAGTCGGCCAGCGCTTGGGACTTGATGGCGGTGCGGGGCTGGTAGAGGATGGTGTGGGGAGCCAGCTCGATGGCCCACTTCGCCACCCAGGCCAACGCATCTTTGCTGCCAATGATCTCAGCAAGCGGGGCGGTGCAGACAACCGTGATGGAGTGCTCTTGAAAGTACTGCTTTAGTTTCTTGGCGGCAATGTACACGCCATAACACATCTTCTGGTAGTGGGGGTAATTTTGCTTGGAGGCCGACAAGACCTCACTCAGGTAATAGACGGGCCTCTGGACCGGCTGTGCCTTGCCTTCTCCTGGGCGCTCGACCACGCCCGGCTGGTGGCGGGGATGTAGAGGAACATGGGCTCCTTAGCTGCCGGATTCGCCAGGGCAAGCGGCGTAGTCGACATCTTTCTTGAGCTGGAGGGAAGGCCTCGGTCACCGTCGCTCCACTTTCAAGTGAGTGATTTTCTCCATTAGCTGGTACAAGGGGAGATTCTTCTCGCCCAGCCGACTGATGAAGCGGCTGATGGATGCCAGGCATCCGGTGAACTTCTGGACGTCTCGCAGTCAGGTGGGCCTCTCCATCCGCTCAATGGCCTTGATCTTAACAGGGTTTCACTCGATGCCGCGTTTTGAGACAAGGAAACCAAGGAGTTGGCCGGCTGGGACTCCGAAGAAACACTTCTCTGGGTTGAGCTTGATTTGAAAACAGGGCAAGTTATTAAAGGTCTCCTTGAGATCTTCCAGGAGAGTGCCGTGCTTCTCCGTCTTCACCATAATATCGTCTACATAGACGTGGGCATTTCTGCCGAGTTGCTTGAGGAGGCACTTCTGCATGCAACGCTGAAATGTGGCACCGACATTTCTCAAGCCGAATGTCATGGTTAGGTAGCAGAAGGCTCCGAATGGTGTGATGAAGGCGGTCTTCAGCCGATCAGCCGGGTTCAGCTTGATCTGGTGGTAACCAGAGCAGGCATCCAAAAAAATCAACAGCTCGCATCCGGCTATGGAGTCAATCAGTTGGTCTATCCGAGGCAGAGCAAACGGATCTTTGGGGCAGGCTTTGTTGAGGCTGGTGTAATCAATGCACATGCGCCACTTGTTGTTCTTCTTCAGTACGAGGACTGGGTTGGCAAGCCACTTTGGAAAAATACTTCCATGATAAAGCCGGCTGCCAGAAGCCGGGCGATCTCTTCACCAACAATTCTTCTCTTCTCCTCTAACAGGCAGCGGAGGGGTTGCTTAACTGGTTTTGCATTTGATCTGACATATAGCTTGTGCTCGACGAAATCCATCGGAACACCCGGCATGTCTTTGGGTGACCATGCGAAGATATCCTGATTCTCACGAAGGAAATAGACAAGCTCGCTTTCCTATTTGCTATCGAGGTTGGTTCCCATGATAGAGTGCCTCTCCGGGTGCTCCGGGTCCAAGGGTATCTTCTTGGTCTCTTTGGCCGGCTAGAAGGAACCCTGAGCTTTCGACTCCTTGGGTCTCAGGGGACAGGTCCGTGCTTCTTCATCCATATGGCCAACCCTTGGCCAAGGAGCCGCTTTCTCGCAAAGAATCACAAGGACTCCGGCCAGCCGATCACGGGCGGCAACAAGATGCGGCCGACTTCTGGTAGTCACCGACTATGGTGATGATGCCCTTGGTTCCCGGCATCTTCATCTTGCGGTAGGCATAGTGCGGCACCGCCATGAACTTGGCCAGGCCAGGTCGGCCTAGGAGCGCGTGATAGGGGCTCTCCAGGTTAACCACCTCAAACTAGATTGGCTCGCGGCGGAAGTGATCTTTGTCTCCGAAGAGTATGCCTGTCTTGATCTTGTCGATCGGGGAACAGGAAAGGCTGGGTACAATGCCATGGAAGACAGTCCGACTGGGCTGGAGTTGCTTCTCCTCGATGCACAGCTTCTCCAAGGTGTCGCGGTAGAGGATGTTGATGCTGCTACCGCCGTCTATCAGTACTCGGGAGAAGCGGTAGGCTTGCCTCTCCGTTGAAAAGGTAGCATCCAGCACCATGGCGTAGGAACCCGGAGAAGGCATCACCTCCGAGTGGTCAGCACGGCTCTAGCTGATGGGCCTCTCGGACCACTGCATGAACTCGGGGACTTCGGAGGCAACAGCATTCACCTCACGGTGCTGCTGACGTATGTTGTGCCTATCATCAACCATGCTGGTGAAGACGACATAGGCTCCGTGTTCTTCGGGGAATTCATCTTGGATTACGCCGACTGGGCGGACCGCCGACTGCTGAGGAGGCGGAGCCGGCGGGCCGGCAGGCGGACGCGGCAGTCCCTCACCCTTGGTGACGTGGGTGAGCAAGTGGCACTTCTGGGTGGTGTGGTTGGATCGCTTCGTGCCGCTGTGGAACTTGCAGGGAGCATCAAGGGTTTGCTCAAAGGAGAAGTCGGGCAACTAAGCAGGCTTGCTGCCCTTCTGACGCTTGGGGCCGGGCTGCCCCTCCGGCTGCTAATCTTCAACTGTCGCCACCTGCTGGCTGGTGGAAGCCGGCTGGGGGGCCTTGCGCTTGTTGTCGTTCAACTGCTGGCGCCGACTTTATCACCAGCCGGTGTCTGAGGAGCCGGAAGAAGCACCTTCCTGGATGCATCCACCCGGAGCTCCGACTTCATGGAGGAGTCGGCAGTGGTGTACTTGTCTGCTATGATCAGCAGCTCGTCAAGTGTGGCCGGCTCGTCGCAGAGGAGTTGGTGCTTGAGCAGGGTGCCCTCTCGGCACCCGGTAGTGAAGTACTCTATGGCTTGCACCTCATGCAACCCTTCGCAAGAGTTGCGCAGTTCAGCCCACTGCGTCAAGTAATCGCGGGTGGACTCGGTAGGGCCTTGGATGCACAGGGAGAGCTGGCAGGGTTTGGGAGGCCCCTTGTAGGTGCTTGTGAAGTTGCGGATGATGGCATTGGTGAAATCCAGCCAGCTGTTGACGCTGTGAAGCTTCAAGCTGTTCAGCCATGTCCGGGTCGTGCCTGGAGCATGCACGGAACGTACTTCACGGCAATGCGCTTGTTGCCGTTTGCTATGTTGACGGCCGTGGAGTAGTCCACCAGCCAATCCTGCGGCTTTACGGAGCCGTTGTACTTGGGCGTATCTCGAGGGAGCGAGAACCCTTTGGGAAAGGGCTCGTCGCGAATGCGGGAGCCAAAACAGGCCCGACCGATTGCATCTTCTTCTTCTAACACTAGGGATCGAGCCAGTCGGTCGATCCGGTGGCGGGCGTCGTTCTCTCCAACTCCTTCACGGGGCCCTAGACGGCCTCCGAGAGTCGGGTGCTCGGCTGACAAAGCGGGAAGCGCTGCCTCCCAAATAATGGGAGGCTGGACGATCGTCCCATCATTCCACTGCTCTTGGGCGGCCGTCTTGGTCGCGCTCGATGGTGATGTGGGTGCGCCGCGTCCGGTTGCGGCTGATACTTCTCCAACGTATCTATAATTTTTGATTGCTCCATGCTATATTATCTACTGTTTAGGGCAATATTGGGCTTTATTATCCACTTTTATATTATTTTTGGGACTAACCTGTTAACCGGAGGCCCAGCCTAGATTTGCTATTTTATGCCTATTTTAGTGTTTCGAGGTAAAGGAATATCAAAAGGAGTCGACGGAACGAAATCAACTGGAGAAGTTATTTTTGGAAGGAAACCCACCTGATGGACTTGGACCCCACGCCAGAAGATACGGGAGGTGCTCACGAGGGTGGGGGGCGCGCCCCCTGCCTCGTGGGGCCCCCGTAGCTCCACCGACGTACCCCTTGCACCCATATATACCTACGTATCGAAAAACTTCCAGAACAGAAGATAGATCGGGAGTTCCGTCGCCGCAAGCCTCTGTAGCCACCAAAAACCAATCGGGACCCTGTTCCGGCACCCTGCCGGAGGGGGGAACCCTCATCCGTGGCCATCTTCATCATCTCAGTAGTGATATTGAAGTCATGCTAGTTGGGTGATTATGAATTTAAAGAATGCTTGTGTTGAAGTTAGCAAGTCCCGTAGCATGCACGTATGGTTAAAGTTGTGCAACAAATTTGAAACATGAAGTGTACCGCTTGTGCATCCTTATGAGTGGCGGTCGGGACTAGCCGGATGGTCTTTTTCCTACCAATCTATCCCCCTAGGAGCATGCGCGTAGTGCTTGATTTTTGATGACTTCTAAATTTTTGCAATAAGTATATGAGTTCTTTTGACTAATGTAGAGCCCATGGATTATACGAACTTTTATCTTTCCGCCTTTGCTAGCCTCTTCAAGACTGCATTGCCTTTCTCACCTTGAGAGTTGGTGCAAACTTCACAGGTGCATCCAAACCCCATGATACGATACGCTCTATCACACATAAACCTCCTTGTATCTTCCTCAAAACAGCCACCATACCTACCTATTATGGCATTTCCATAGCCATTCCGAGATATATTGCCATGCAACTTTCCACCGTTTCGATCATCATCATGACATATTTTTCTTTTTGTCATATTGCCATTGCATGATCATGTAGTTGACATCGTATTTGTGGCAAAGCCACCATGCATTATTTTTCATACATGTCACTCTTTGGATTCATTGCACCATCCCTTGTACACCGATAGGAGGCATTCATATAGAGTCATATCTTGTTCTAGTTTCGAGTTGTAATCTTTATGTTGTAATCAATAGAAGTGTTATGATCATCATTATTAGAGCATTGCCCAAAAAAAAGAGAAAGGCCAAAAAAAAGAAAGGCCCAAAAAAAAGGGCAATGTTACTATCTCTTTTTCCACACTTGTGCTTCAAAGTAGCACCTTGTTCTTCATGTAGTCAGTCTCATATATTGTGCTTCAAAGTAGCACCATGTTTTTCATATAGCGAGTCTCATAAGTTGTCTTTTTCATACTAGTGGGAATTTTTCATTATAGAACTTGGCTTGTATATTCCTACGATGGGCTTCCTCAAATGCCCTAGGTCTTCGTAAGCAAGCAAGTTGGATGCACACCCACTAGTTTTCTTTTGTTGGGCATTCATTTATAGCTCTAGTGCATCCGTTGCATGGCAATCCCTACTCCTCATGTTGACATCAATTGATGGGCATCTCCATAGCCCGTTGATTATCCTCGTCAATTTGAGACTTTATCCTTTTTTGTCTTCTGCACACAATCCCCATCATCATATTCTATTCCACCCATAGTGCTATATCCATGGCTCACGCTCATGTATTGCGTGAAGGTTGAAAAAGTTTGAGATTATTTAAGTATGAAACAATTGTTTGGCTTTTCATCAGGGGTATAGAAGTTGGGAACATCTTTGTGTGACGAAGATGGAGCATAGCCAGACTATATGATTTTGTAGGGATAACTTTCTTTGGCCATGTTATTTTGAGAAGACATGATTGCTTTGTTAGTATGCTTGAAGTATTATTATTTTTATGTCAATATGAACTCTTGTCTTGAATCTTCGGATCTAAATATTCATACCACAATTAAGAAGAGTTACATTGAAATTATGCCAAGTAGCACTCCACATCAAAATTATCTTTTTATCATTTACCTACCGAGGACGAAAGCAGAATTAAGCTTGGGGATGCTTGATACGTCTCCAACGTATCTATGATTTTTGATTGCTCCATGCTATATTATCTACCGCTTTTGGGCAATATTGGGCTTTATTATCCACTTTTATATTATTTTTGGGACTAACTTATTAACCGGAGGCCCAGCCTGCATTTGCTGTTTTATGCCTATTTCAAAGTGTTTCGAGGAAAAGGAATATCAAATGGAGTCGAAACGAATTAAATCAATCCGGAGAAGTTATTTTTGGAAGGAAACCCACGATGGACTTGGAACCCACGTCGGAAGATACGGGAGGTGCTCACGAGGGTTGGGGGCGCCCCACCGACGCTAGCCCCTGCCTCATGGGGCCCCTGTGAGCTCCACCGACGCATTCTTTGCACCCATATATACCTACGATTCGAAAAACTTCCGTAACAGAAGATAGATCGGGAGTTCCGCCTGCATAGCCTCTCAGAGCCACCAAAAACCAATCGGGACCCCTGTTCCGCACCGCCGGAGGGGGGGAACCCTCATCCGTGGCTATCTTCATCATCCCGACGCTCTCCATGACGAGGAGGGAGTAGTTCACCTCGTATCGAGGGTATGTACCCAAGAGCTATGTGTTTGATCTCTCTCTCTCTCTCTCGTGGTTCTTGACTTCACACGATCTTGATGTATCGCGAGCTTTGCTATTATAGTTGGATCTTATGTTTCTTCTCCCCTCTACTCTATTGTGATGAATTGAGTTTCCCTTTGAAGTTATGTTATCGGATTGAGTCTTTAAAGATTTGAGAACACTTGATGTATGTCTTATGGGTAACTGTGGTGACAATGGGTTATTCTATTGATCCACTTGATGTATGTTTTGGTGATCAACTTGCGGGTTTCGTGACATTGGGAACCTATGCATAGGGGTTGCTACACGTTCGGCCGTGATTCTCCCGTTTAGAGAAACTTTGGGGCACTCTTTGAAGTACTTTGTGTTGGTTGGATGAATCTGAGACTGTGTGAATCATGCCCACGGATACTTGAGGTGACATTGGAGTATCTAGGTGACATTAGGGTTTTGGTTGATTTGTATCTTAAGGTGTTATTCTAGTACGAACTCTAGGGCTGTTTGTGACACTTATAGGAATAGCCCAACGGATTGGTTGGAAAGAATAACTTTGAGGTGGTTTCGCACTCTACCATAATCTCTACGCTTGTTCTCCGCTATTAGTGGCTTTGGAGTGACTCTTTGTTGCATGTTGAGGGATTGTTATATGATCTATCTATGTTATTATTGTTGAGAGAACTTGCACTAGTGAAAGTATGAACCCTAGGCCTTGTTTCCTATCATTGCAATACCGCTTCGCCACTTTTATCATTAGTTACCTTGCTGTTTTTATAATTTCAGATTACAAATACCTTTGTCTACCATCCATATTGCACTTGTATCACCATCTCTTCGCCGAACTAGTGCACCTATACAATTTACCATTGTATTGGGTGTGTTTGGGACACACGAGACTTTTTGCTATTTGGTTGCAGGGTTGTTTGAGAGAGACCATCTTCATCCTACGCCTCCCATGGATTGATAAACCTTAGGTCATCCACTTGAGGGAAATTTGCTACTGTCCTACAAACCTGTGCACTTGCAGGCCCAACAACATCTACAAGAAGAAGGTTGAGTAGTAGACATCAGCGGCTAGCAGCCGGCTCTTGATCTCGCCGATCGCGGGCACCGACTGGCGGAGACCGGGAGGTCGCCCCGTGCTCTCGGCGGCAGGGGGGAGGAGGTTCTCAGTCCGTAGGCCGGGTTCCTCCATGCGGCGGTCGACATCTTGCTGTGCCGTGGCTGCGTCGATGAGCTGCTGGACGCGCTCCGTCATGCAGCCACGCTCGTCGCCCTCCAGGTGATCTAGCTCGTCTTCCGCCACCTGGGCGCACGCAGGTTCTCCATAGGGGTGGCGTAGATGGGGCGGTCGGCCCCTAACATGCTGGCGATGGCCACACCATGCTGCGGGACCGTGCCCATGTGGCTGGGTTTGCTAGCAGCCGGCATGCTGCAGACGGCGCGGTCAATCTCGCACTGGTAGGCTTCGGTGAGGCGTCTCATGGCCGCTAAGTTGTTGGCGTTATCGTGGAGCATGATGCGGCTTGCTTCCAACGCCGAGCCGTCGGCACCAGGCGCTATGGGCACGGACAGGTCCCGCATCGCTGCCTGCAGCGGGTCCCGTCAAGGTCCGTCCGGCCTCGTGAGGCCTCGGGCCAGGCGTGGCTGATGACCACCTCCGTGTTGACGGTGCCTAGCAATCTTTGCCGTAAGAGGGGAGCGGGTCGTCGATGATCACCACGTCACCAGGGAAGGCATCAGAGGGTGCAGCGCCGGCGTTGATGATCATGTCGACAGGCGGGTGGGTGGAGCCAATGGACTCCAGGTCGGAAGCCGGCTCGTTGGCGATGTGAAGCTTGCCGAGGAGGTCGACAAGGAAGCTCTCGGAGCTGGCTGCCCCCGCGTCGGGTGCGGGCTCGTCTGAGAGGCGGATCCCGCTGATGAGATCAGCGAGGCAGCTTGTGGAGCAAGTGACTTCCACACCGCACAGCATTTTGGCACAAATACCATTGGGCGTGCCGGGCTGGCTGCGCTCGCCAGGAAGGAAGAGGGTTCTCATCCAGAACATGTTTCTGGACGACGGTGCACCTTGCCCCATGGTGGGCGCCAAATGTTGGGGATATCTAGCGACATATGCTAGGGGGTGGGTTATCATGGACGGGGACAAGAGTACGTCGCCGGGAAGGGATCCAAGAACGGCCAAATTCGAAGGGAGACAACTAGTACAGGTTATCCTGACTAAAGGTGGTCTCAAGGCCACCAAAGTGCCTGTGGTGGTGACGCCTGCCTGGGCTCCACGCCTCCTGGCTCTGCCGTCTCCGCCTGGTCTTGGTCTCATTGCACCGATATGGAAACCTTTGCTCGATGCCTCGGGACTCCTCGCTTTGCCTGCCTCTTTAGCACCAAAGAGGAAAGCAGAGGACACTGCACTTGTATTTGGGCGCCCGCCTAGCTCCAGTCATCATGGCTTATGTCACAAGAACCTCGTGACGTGTCCCTTGCCTTAATCTCTCTGCCCCTCGCGAGCCAGCCTGGTGAGGCCATTCCCGAGGAGGTCTTGTATCGTCCGCCTCGCGAGGCTTGGCCCCTCGCGAGGTTCTTGAGTGTTTGCTGGTGAAGATGGGCCGTACAGGGCCGCTGGTAGAGCCACACTGTGGTCCACAGGTAGGCAAGTCTGGGGACCCCCGTTCCCAGGACGCCGACAGTAGCCCCCGGGCCCAAGGCGCGCTCGGACTTGGATTCGCGACGAAGCCAAATGGAAAGTGCGGAGCGCCGCGGGCCCCAACAGCCTGCGGCCCTACTTGACGCGTGGAGATTGATTGGACGTGGGCGTCTCCGCTTCCCCACGCTGCCTCGGCAACTGCCCGACTGACAAAAGACTGGCATGGGCAACGCTTGCCTTCATTGCTTTCCTTCGTCTTGCTCCAGATCCCCTTTCTTGCTCCTTGCTTCCGAAATCTCCAGATCTGCTTCAATCCCCTTCCAAGCCTCCGAGCAATGGCGCCTGAAGGCTGTCGCTTAGCCGCCCGCTGGTACGAGCCGCTCGATGCGTAACATTTCGTGAGAAGAACCCTTGCAGCCACTTGTTCACGACGCGGGGAGAGAACAACGAGAAGGGGAAGACCGAGCTCCGGGCTGGCTCCGCCGAGCCGGAGGCTACTAGGAGCACCTTCTACCCCTTCTTCATGAGCAGTGTCATTGCGGGGCTGGTTCCCCCACTACAAAAAAATACACTTCCGTGATGATACGTGTTTGTCACAGTAGGTCGCGTTTTTTGTCATGCATGTACATCCATGACAAATTTATGACGTAATCAAGATAGTCATACATCTGTACGTCAGAAGTGTTCCATGACATTACAAAATTATCATCACGGAAGTGTCCACTTCCATGACGATAAATCGCGCGTCACACAAAAGTGCTTCGTCAAGGGTGACCGACACGCCGCATCCACCGTGAATAGTAACGCCGTTAAGCTATCGGGTCGGGTTTTGGATCCGATAACCCGTTAACAGCCCGACCAATGGGGATTTTCCACGTGTAAAATCATCTTTGGCTGGAGGAAACACGGTCGGCTCACCGTTGGGACAGATGTCATCCGTTCATTGGACCGAAGTCGCCTATGATACGGAGACACATGGCACGGCCCAACAGAGGCCCATTCCTGTGAAAAGGCCGGCCCATTTGACTTGGTCAAAAGGTGGCGGCCTGACCCACGGAAAGCCTGTTAACGGCCTGTTCGCATATAGCCCATTTACAGCCCGCTAACCTGTGGCCCACGCCCTATCCGAATTAGGCCTAGTAGCGTCATCTCGGGACGCCCCATATGATTCAGCCCGTTTTAACTTCCGTCCCATGTGTGGCCCATGACTTCTTTCGGCCCATATGAGGACCTTTGTAACTCTTGGCCCATTAACGGCCCGTGGTGAAACTGGCCTGTAATGAACAGTGTATCACTTTATACCCATTAACGGCCCGTTATTCCATTGGGCCGCCTCTCGCCTAAGTTATCTTTTCGCCATCTCGGGGCCCATTGATTCTTGGGCTCATTTGCAACATTCGATTTACATACGTCCCGTTACATCATTTTTCACTTGTGGGCCAAATTCAGCCCGTCGTTACAGTCGGCCCGTTTGCGGACCGTTAATACGTTGGGCCATTTTCAAGTAAAAAAAACCAGTTGGGCTGTTTTCATAGAGTTATCAAATACGGCCTATTAACGGCCCGTTATGGTCCACGAATAGTACGGCCCATGATTGGCGAAATGATGATACGCCCCGTAGAAGGCCTATGGATAGTACGGCCCGTAGAAGGCCCATGGATCGTACGGCCCGTAGAAGGCCCATGGACCCTACGGCCGTAGAAGTCCCATGGACCCTAAGGCCCGTATAGAAGGCCGATGGATCCCACGGCCCGTATAGAAGGCCAATGGATCCTACGGCCGGACGAAGGCCCATGGATCATACGACTGCAGGAGGCCCATGGTTACAACAAACTGTGTTCCCATGATTATTTTGGCCTAGTTACCAAAAATAGGCTATTGTGGCCACTAGAAAAACATGAAAAAGAACTTAAAGTGACTACAAGCAAACAACTAAACAAGACAATAAGGAAATAAATAAGCAAGCAATTAACGCTAGCCTATTACCGCTATTACACATATTACATCCATTGGGCATCAAAGTTACGCCACTACCCAAATATAGGGAACAAGCAAAGATATTACATACCTTTGGCCATCAAAATTGGCCACCAAAGGTAAATAAACGCTGGCAGCAAAACAAGAGCATAACCGAAAGAACTTCAAGAGCTCAAGTAACGTTATCTCGGTATCCACCATGGCAATAAGCTTAGCAACCGATTAACTTTGTCCTGCTTTGGCGCAATCCTCCAACGCGGCGACGGCCTCACCCTCAGTACTCCTCTTCGCCTGGCATCCATCACTGCTGCGTTTTCCCCGCTCCGGCTCGTCGCTTCTTCCTAGGCTCTCGCCGTCGTACCACCGTGGTGCTCTCCTTGCCGGTGTGGTCAATGTGGTCAACGACCGACTTCCATCGGAAGAGTAACGGTCGTCGAGAGTACATACTGGGTCCACGGGCGGCCGCAAGGAAGTGCCTCCTTATTACGCGCCAAAATAATTATTCCTCCACCGCGAGGGACCCACCGGACGGGCCACCGATTTCGCAAAAAACGCTTTCGATCATTGACCCACCCACTACATCTTCCGCACGCAAGGAAGTAAGTCCGAGGAAAAAAACGATTCGCCTCGACCATCGGGACCCACCAGCCACATCTTCACACGCAAGGAAGTGTCCGATTCGGGACCCACCTGGTTGAAGCGTGACGTAGCGTTGTCATTCTGGTCGCGAACGTAATGCGTACATACCTTGGATGGTTGTAGAGGCGGCGCACGCGTCGTAGTAGAGGCGCGACGTAGCATGTACATCGCATTATAGGGCGAGGGTGCAAGAAAGAAAATCTGACCCACGTCGCATACACGGGCGAGGTCTCAAACGCCACTCGCGACACGTGACATGGCTGGGTCGAACGGAGAAACAACGCCGTCGTCAGTGTTCATGGGGAGCCAACCGGCTGCCGGAACGGAATGCGTGGGTCGTGTTCATCGAGAGGGCTTGGACGGAACAGCAATGGAAGCAGGCTGGCGTGCCGCTGGCAACGGTGGAAACGGCCTTGTGTTCGACCGCCACGCTCAAACGGGATCCTGTTGATCGGAGGGGCTCGGGCGTATCAAGAAAACGGAGGAAACGGACCTCCTATGGGTGAAACAGGGTCCTGCTGATCGGGAGGGTGTGGCGTGCATCAAGAACGGGGAGGAAACAGACCTCCTACGGTCGAAGCGAGGTCCCGTTGATCGGGAGTGGTGGCATACCGCGCCAAAAGCAGGATGAAACGGACCTCCTACCAGAAAGCGGGGTCCTGTTCGCCAGGTGTGGCGTGCCGCAAACAGGACTCCACGGACACTGCTCATCTCCACCGTCGACCTCCTCCAGCCCTCCACGGGCTACCGCCGACCTCCTCCAGCCTCCACGGGCTCCCCTGCTCATCCAGCCTCCACCGCGCGCTACTCCACCGCCACTCAACCAACCACCCTCCACCGTCTCATCGCTCATCCAGCCCCTCCACACCACGGGGTCTGTTCAACCACCCCTCCACGGCCACCCTCCAACCGTCTCACTTTTCATCCAAGCCCTCCACACCACGGGGTCCTGTTCATCCAAAGGCAACGCCACCGCTCCCTGTTCATCCACCCCCGCATAATGCTCACGGTTCATCCAATCGATCGGCTTGATTAGCGGCGATAGTGAAGGAATCGCTCCATCGGGTTCGATTAACAGCCATGTTCGATCGCTCGGGTTCGATGATAATGTAGCCCGCGGTGCAATCGCTCGGGTTCGATTAGAGCCCAACGCCTCGCTTTCGGGTTCGATTAGAGCCAACGCCTACTTGCGTGTCACGAGAAAGCAGCGCATCGCTCGGCCCCGACCTCCCACCGTAGTGGCAGCAACTCCCAAAATTTTCCACCCCTCGCTTCTACCATGGTTTTTTTCCATCATGGATGGCCCAAAATGTCATGCAACAAGCTCGCCTCCGCCCGCCCAGGGCAAAAAGCCCATTTTCTGTCATGATTTTTTGTCATAGAAGTAGGAGCCCACCACATCTATGATGATACCGGGTCTTGTCACAATTATCGTCATAGAAGTGTCATATGTATGACAAAAAAAATTTCATACGGCCCAAAATGTCATGGATGTGTCTTTTTTTTGTAGTGCCCCCTTCTCTGACTTCTTCTACATAGTCCTCAGCCATTACAAGCTGCAGGCCCTTCATCTCCATCCCAACTCCGTTCTTCTCCTGTCGATTTTCGCCTTCTACTGCGAGGCGTACGTCAGGGTGATGCCATCCGTGCCTCTGCTGTGCCACTTCTTCTTCCTCTGGATCAACAATGACCACACCTTGGGGTGCGCCAACTTCGTCGCAGGCGGCAAGGCCAACGCGATCTCGAAGGCTGGAAAGAAGGCCGATGGTTTCAGGAGCAAGTGGGTCATGATGGATGCCAAGTGTGTCTACCCATGTTGATGCTACCAATGGAGATGCCCCAGTCCGATGAAGGGTGGCTCTGCGCGAAGCTTACTGACGACCGGACGAAGCCGGTGCTGGAGAAGATGACCACCGACCTGAAGCCGGGCAACGCGATGGCGGCAAAGTTGACGGGGGCCATGCTTTTACAGGAATTCCTGATGCTGCGTGTGGCTCCGCTCCAGGCGCGCTCACGCTCCTTGTGGACGCTCAGGGGTGTGGAAGATAAGCTTCGCTTGACTCCGGAGGCCTTGTCCGGAGAAGAGCTGGTTGTGGATCTCCGCCTCCTAGTCGGGGCCGACCAAGAATATCCACCGAGTGCCTTCGTTCCCTTGTTCCTCCACAAGGACGGGGCACAGGTCGTGGCCGCAATGCCCACCTTCGGCCGAAGGCTGGTGCAGGCCGGGCGCCTCCTGAGGGTCCGATCATTGCGGTGGCGCCGGTGGACGTGTCTTTTGGCGATTCCCGCAGGGAGGGGGAAGAGGAGGAGGAGGAGCGCGACTCAGAGGCGACCCCTGTCGTGGTTCTAAGACTGACAGTAGAATGGGGGGTAGGTATGAGGAGGCAAGATCCTAGCTATGGCGAAGTTGTACACACGAGTTTTACGAGTTCAGGCCCTTCACGGAGGAAGTAACGGCCCTACGTCTCGGTGCCCGGGGGTGGTCGATTGAATATATGTGTGTGTGTGTGTTACAGGGGGTGCCCACCCTTGTCCCTGAGGAGGGGGTGACTTATATAGAGTTCGCCAGACCCCTCCGGCCCTCAGTTACATAGGGTTTAAGGTACATAAAGAGGGGGCGTTTCTGGTAACACCGGCAGTAAATAGACATAAATGACCACTAAGTCCGCAGAGTAAAAGCTTGACCATTGCTGTGCAGAGTGACCTTAGATCTTCTGTCCGTCGAGTGACTTCTGTTATGGTCGAGTGAAATTGAGTCATTCAAATGGAATGCTTCTTCGTCGAGTGGATGATGCTATCCCTTGAACGCTTCTGTCTTTAAGGTGATGTCCTAGGGGAGGGTGCCTAGGACAGGCTTATGACCCTACCCTAGGTGCATAACTTCATCATTAGCCCCCAAATGGTTCAGGGTTCGAGTGGAGAAGGAGTTGAAAATGCTTCCGACTCAATTTTCGCGCCTCGGAAGGACCTTGCAAGGATCAACGCGGTGACTTCAACTTCTTTTTCAGTCGCCTTGATCCATTCTTAGTTTGCCGAGTGAACTTTTGCTGAAAAGCTTCGAGTGTTGATACAGAAAAAACCTTCAGTCTGACAGGTTGCTCTGCTGTTTGCGGATTGCGCGGGATTCGAAATTTTGGGAAGTGCACGGGTCGGAGGAGGTCGCAGTAACCGGGATGGATTAGGCAGGGTCGCCTTGATTTCCGTGCTGCCTTTTTAGCCTACGTCCTGACAAGGCGATCGATGCGGATTTGACAAGATTGCACAGGCCCATGGGTCAGCCACTCGGAAATGACTTCATATATAGCACCGGATTGGGGTTTCTGCACAGTGTGTTCCCATTCTTCCCCCTTCTCCTCCGCTTTCTTCACTGCATCCTCCTCTGCTCCTCGATGCCGCCGCCCCGCCCGAGCTTCGCCCATTGCAATGGGGTAGGAGAAGACGGCGGCCTTGGAGCGTGTGAAGAAGGCGACGGCGAAGCCGAAGGGGAAGAAGACCAGCCGGGGGGATCTTCGTCGAGATCAGGCCTGCCGCCCGGCTGGATTCAAGGCGACTGGATCCGGTTGACGATCCAGCAAGACGACATTGATGATCTGGTCGAGGGGGGACTGATTCTCCCCGGATCTGGGCGGCTCCCAGAGAATGAGACTGAGCCGCGGCCACAGAAGGGTGAGTGTGTTCTCCTAGCCACTCATGTTGACTGCGGTTTTTCTTTGCCTCGCCATCCTTTCTTCCGAGGCTTTTTAAACTTCTTTGGAGCACAACTTCACCACTTTTCCCCCAACACCATCATGCACCTTGCTGTATTCGTGTCTATGTGCGAGAATTTCCTGGGTTGTCGACCACACTAGGGTCTCTTCAAGCACATCTTCACTTGTCGTTCTCAGTCGGTCAAAAAGGCCAACCCGAGTGACGAGAGGACACATGTGATCCAGATGTGTGGTGGTCTCGGTATCCAAATGAGAGGCAAGAGTTCTTTCCCAGCCATGATTCTTCCCGAGTCAGTCAGAGGGTGGTAGTCGACTTGGTTCTACTGCAAAGACCAGCCGACTCCGGGTCAGTCGACTGGGTTTCCCCCTTTTTCCATGGCTCGAGTCGAGAAGCCCTCTGCCTTGAAAGTGACTCTGGCGGAGAAAGAAGAGGTGAAGGTGCTGGTAGAGCGAGTGGTCCAGCTTGTTCGTGATGGCGTGACCGGCATGGATTTGCTGGAAGTCTTCCTCAGACGATGCATTCAACAGCTTCAAGCTCGCGACTATCCGATGTGGATGTACTCGAACATCGATGATACCACTCGGATCCATCTGGAGGAAGTTGACGAGGAAACGGTGGAGCGGTGTTTGAGGAGCATTAGTGGCATCAAGGATAACCTCAGGGGGTCCAGGAGGATCCCACCACTCGACAACTCGTATGAGCCAGAACAAGTCCAACTCTAAATTTTCGAGTGTTTTTCTTGATCCATCATGTAATCGCTTTGTGCCAATCGACTGACGTTTGTTCCACTTGCCGTCTTTCAAGCCCTCACTGAGATGTACTCAATGCCCAACGGAGAGCAGGGATAGGATCCGGAAGGGTTGGCCAGCGGAGGTGAGAGCGGCGAGTGGCACCCGGACGAGGGAGAAGACGACGAAAGCTATGAATCTGATGATAGTGAAGAAGTCGACTCGCCCCCTTGCACCGAAAGGTGATCCAAACAAACTCACAACCCGGCTAGTATCTGTGGCAAAGTGACTGCACGGACTGGGCAGACCTCAGAGCGCCCCCGGACCTCTTCTCCAGCCCCGACTGAGAAGGCCCCGAAGCAATCAAAAGCTACGCCGTCGAAACCGCAGAAGGCCTTGCCCAAGATCAAAGTGGTTGTTCCCATTGCTTCCGGGTAACAGCTGGATCTGATTTCATGGTTTGGCATGAATTGAATTTTGGTCGACTCATTTCAGCAAACTTGACCGATTGAATTTTGAGATTTGTTGTGCTGCTACTTCTGGGACTTCTGCTTATAGGAACAAAGACGAGGACATGGAAGATGCAGTCACCTCTAATCTGGGTACGACTCTTGTAATCCTGTCTTTATTTTCTTGGCCGTTTTGTTGGTCGACTGAATTCTGACGATTGATTCTTTTTGCAGCTCCTCTTAATGTCATTGACCTTCCAGAAGATGATGAGTATGTGCCACCGAGGCCTTTGGGAAGAAGAAACAGGAAGACGCTAACTGGCAAGGCGCCTCAGTCGATACCGGTGACGGAACCGGTAATCCAGGAGGCCGGCGATGCCAATCGAACTTCTGTGACTTTCGCTGCACCAGTGTCGAGTGTTCAGCCCTCAGCGTCGACTACGCAGACTCCACCCGATCCACCTTCACTCTTTACTGCACATCACGTCCCGGAGGACCAAGTGGGTGCTGCCAAGGAGGCTATACGCCAAGCGGGCATCATGATGGAGCAGATGAAGGTGGTCCGAGAAGCTAGCCAAGCTGCTTACGATGCCAGCTCAGCTCTCCAGAGCAACATCCAGGTAGGCTTATCGCCGACTGATTTGTTTAGCTTGTCGTTTGTTCTGTTAGGATATGCTACCTGAGAACTTTCCTTGAAAGATCTTCCCACCAGCCTGCGTTTCGCACTTGTACACGCACTGGGTGTTTTGACATGTCACTGAGTAGTCTCGTATCCTGAATCGACTAAGTTGTGTCGATTGAGTCTTTGAACCAGTGGGGGCATGCTGAGTCTTTGAACCAAAGTGGGGCACAAACGTGCACCTTGGGTGTAGTCCCTGAGACCATAGTTGACTGCGGGCAGTCGACTGTGGTCAAAGAGTCACAATTTTTCTCACTCGGCCTGGACGGACCATCTCGAGTGGAACTTGAACTAGTGGGGGCACACTAAGTGCACCCACTGGGTGTAGTCCCCGAGACCATGGTCGACTGCGGGCAATCGACTATGGTCTGAGAACAACCCTATTTTTTTATACTCAACCTGGTCAAACCATGTCGAGTGGATACTAGACCAGTGGGGGCATGCTAAGTGCACCCACTGGGTGTAGTCCCCAAGTACTGTTGGATGTTTGATTCGGCAGTAGTCTTAGAACTTGTTGAATTTATCACTCCGTTGCTCTGAAGTAACCAACCTTTCCATTTGTCAACTGGCTGTCTTTTGATTACAGAAATCCTGCGAACTTGGAGCTCGTTTTGCTGACCTGGAGCAGAAGCAGATTCAGCTCAACCTCGATCTGGAGCTGGCCAAGACAAACTTGCAGAAGGCCAAGGATGAAGCCGTTGGTACGTAAAACTTGTCGACTGATCTATTCCTGAACCGAGTGTTATTTGGTTTCTCTGAACCGAGAACTATTTCTTCGTAAACAATGAACTGGCTCTGGCCAGAGGATCTGGATCTTGCAGCCAGCCACCAGTAAGGCAGTGAAGAGAAAATCGCACTTCGCCGATCGTCGGCTTCACGGCAAAGCCGGAGGACGAGAACACGGCTGAAGACTGCTCTTGTGACGGCCAACAAGGAGGCGACTCGTCTGAAGAAGGACAAGAGCAACCTGACCGAAAAGATGCAAGGCATTGCTCGCAAGCGAGACGATCTGGAGAACTATCTGGGAGGGCTTGCCAAGAAGCTGTTCATCATGCTTGAAGGTGCTTTCCTTTATCCGACTGGCTGGTTGCTGTAGACTCGATATATAATCACCGACTCTTTGTTGCATTGTGTATGCAGAATTTTGCCAAAACATCGAGGACCCCATCCTCTCTATTGTGAAGGACGAAGCTGCCATGAACGTGCTCTGACTGGAATCCCGTGTCGCTAGTGTTGTCGACTACCTCGCTCGTCTGAAGGTCGCGTTGACGCGCATCGACATAGCACTCTGGCCAGGGGCGACGCTTCAAAATGACCTTGAGTCTCTCATGACTCGACTCAACGAGATCCCCAGTCGAGTGCAATAATGGAAGAAATCTTCTGCCTGATGCGGTGCTGACGTGGCTCTATCGCTGGTTCGTGTCCACTGCAGGGAAGCCCGAGAAGAGAAGCTGGCGGCGATCAAGGTTGCCAATACCAAAAGGCATGACTTCCAATCCTTCATGGAAACTATCATTGCTGCTGCCACTCGGATTGCAAATGGAATTGATCTGGATGAGTTCGTCGAGCCTGCTAGTCATCCTCATGCGGAGTGAACAAACTTTATGCCTCACTTTAAATATGCCTCGGAATGCCGAGTGACTTTGTAACCGTTAAACTCGTTCGGGCTTGATGCCCGAGTACTTTGACCCGTGGTCCGGAACCTTAGGATTTATCTGAACTGGGTTTATTTCTGAATATGCTTGAGTTTTTTTTCGAGTGAAACTCGCTCTTCACTCGCAATAGTCTTTATACTTGTGATGCAGCTCTGAGGAGAAGGTCGCAGTCGACCTGCACCTCGTCGTCCTTGTGGATCAGGATAGAACGCACATTGTATTTATGGTGCAGCTCTGAGGAGAAGGTCGCAGTCGACCTGCACCTCGTCGTCCTCGCAGATTGGGATGGAGCGCACATTGTATTTATGGCGTAGCTCTGAGGAGAAGGTTGCAGTCGACCTGCACCTCGTCGCCCTCGCGGATCGGGATGGAGCGAGAAGATCGGATCTTACTCGGAATATGTTTTACCTTAGGCGAGTACTGGACCGCAGCTAAGCCTCCGAGTGAGAGGGTTTTCACCACTTGGTAGGATTTTCAAACTTAGGCGAGTACAGGACTGCAGCTAAGCCCCCGAGTGAGAGGGTCGCTCACCACTCGGTAGGATTTTTCAAACATAGGCGAGTACTGGACTGTAGCTAAGCCTCCGAGTGAGAGGGTTGCTCGCCACTCGGTAGGATTTTTCAAACTTAGGCGAGTACTGGACTGCAGCTAAGCCTCCGAGTGAGAGGGTTGCTCACCACTCGGTAGGAATTTTCAAACTTAGGCGAGTACTGGACTGCAGCTAAGCCCCCGAGTGAAAGGGTTGCTCACCACTCGGTAGGATTTTTCAAACTTAGGCGAGTACTGGACTGCAGCTAAGCCCCCGAGTGAGAGGCTGGCTCTACACTCGGTAGGATTTTTCAAACTTAGGCGAGTACTGGACTGCAGCTAAGCCCCCGAGTGAGAGGGTTGCTCACCACTCGGTAGGATTTTTCAAACTTAGGCGAGACCTTGGACTCATGTTAAGCCCCGAGTGAAAGGGTTGCTCACCACTCGGTGGGATTTTTCAAACTTTGCTTAGCATCAAGACTGCAGCCTAAGCCCCGAGTGAGAGGCCTGGCTCTACAATCAAAAGAGGGATTTTTTTCAAACTTAGGCGTAGTACTGACTCGGCTAAGCCTCCGAGTGAGAGGATTGCTCACCACTCGGTAGGATTTTTCAAACTTAGGCGAGTATTGGACTGCAGCTAAGCCTCCGAGTGAGAGGATTGCTTACCACTCGGTAGGATTTTTAAAACTTAGGCGAGTACTGTACTGCAGCTAAGCCTCCGAGTGAGAGGGTTGCTCATCACTCGGTAGGATTTTTCAAACTTAGGCGAGTACTGGGCTGCAGCTAAGCCTCCGAGTGAGAGGGTTGCTCACCACTCGGTAGGATTTTTCAAACTTAGGCAAGCATCGGATCATGCTAAGCCCCGAGTGAAAGGGTTGCTCACCACTCGGTAGGATTTTTTCAAACTTAGGCGAGTACTTGGATCTGCAGCTAAGCCCCGAAAGTGAGAGGCTGGCTCTACACTGGTGGGATTTTTCAAACTTAGGCAGTACTAGATCAGCTAAGCCCCAGTGAGAGGCACTGGCTCTACACTCGGGTAGGATTTTTTAAAACTTAGGCTAAAGCGGATTCATAGGCTAAGCCTCCGAGTGAGAGGCTAGCTCTACACTCGATGGGATTTTTCAAACTTAAAGTAGCATCGGATCTGCAGCTAAGCCCCCGAGTGAGAGGCTGGCTCTACACTTGGTAGGATTTTTTTTAAACTTAGGTGAAAACGGATTTGCAGCTAAGTCACCCAACGGGGGTTTTCAGACACAAGTATACGCAACGACAATTATTTGTAGAAGACTGTAGAACTCTGTCTTTGATAAACAAACTAAAAAGGTATTTCTTATTACATCTCAACAGACTGAGTGCTTAAGTATAAAAGGGGCGGAGCAGCTCCGCATTCCAAGCGTGTGGCTCGTCTTTATTGTGTTCAACATTGTAAAGGTGGTATTCTCCGCTGTGGAGTACTTTGGTGACGATGAAGGGGCCCTCCCAAGCTGGGGCAAGCTTGCGTGGTTTCTGCTGATCCACTCGAAGAACCAAATCTCCCTCCTGAAAGGCTCGACCCCTCACGTTTCTGGCGTGGAATCGACTTAGGTCTTGCTGATAAATGGTCGACCGGATCAGGGCCATCTCTCTTTCTTCTTCCAGGAGGTCCACTGTGTCCTGCCGTGCTTGCTCTGCTTTGGCTTCTAAGAAAAATTCAACTCGTGGCGCATTGTGAAGCAAATCACTCGGGAGTACAGCTTCATCTCCATAGACCAAAAAGAATGGAGTTCGGCCAGTCGACCGATTAGGAGTTGTTCTCAATCCCCAAATTACTGATGGAAGTTCATCGACCTGTGCGCTCGCTGCATGCTCGAGGTCACGCATCAATCGGGTTTCAGTCCTTTGAGAATCAACCCGCTTGCCCTTTCACTTGTCCATTCTGACCGGAGATGGGCGGATCAGCATAGTCAACCCGAGTGCCTTGGGAAGCGCAGAAGGCTCTGAACTCATCAGAATCGAAGTTCGACCCATTGTGAGTGATGATGCTGCGCGGAACACCATATCTTAATGGTAACTCTCTGATGAAGCTGACAGTAGTACTGGCCTCCAGATTTTTGATAGGCTTGGCTTCAACCATTTGGTGAACTTGTCGACTGCCACGAGCACATGAGTGAAGCCACTCCTGCCAGTCCTCAGAGGTCCAACCATATCTAATCCCCAGACAGCAAAAGGCCAGACGAGTGGAATGGTCTTCAGAGCAGATGCAGGCTTGTGAGACATGTTGGAGTAGAACTGGCAACCTTCGCATTTGTCGACTATGTCCTTTGCCATTTCATTTGCCCGTGGCCAATAAAATCCTGCTCGATATGCTTTGGCTACAATGGTCCGAGAGGACGCATGGTGACCACAGGTCCCCGAGTGGATGTCGTTGAGGATCACTCGACCTTCTTCCGGTGTTATGCACTTCAGGTGACTCCGGGCTTACACTTTCTCTAAACAACTGCCTCTTATTACAGTAAAGGCTTTGGATTGACGGACAATCTGCCGAGCCTCTTCTTCATCCTCCGGGAGTTCCTTCCTAAGAATGTATGCAATGTATGGCACTGTCCAGTCGGGAGTGATGACCAAAGCCGCCATGATCAACTCGACCACGGCTGGGACTTCAACTTCAGTCGGATCAGTGGCACTCTTAGGTTGTGGGGGCTCTTCAATGAAAGGATCTTCCTGAACTGAAGGTGTATGAATATGCTCCACAAACACATTGGTGGGAATGGCCTCCCTCTTGGAACCTATCTTTGCCAAGTCATCAGCTGCTTGATTTTTCAGTCAAGGTATATGATGGAGCTCTAACCCCTCAAACTTCTTTTCCAACTTCCTTACTGCGTTGCAATAACCAGTCATAACCGGGCTCCTGACGTCCCACTCTTTCATTACTTGATTCACCACCAAATCTGAGTCGCCGTAGTCCATTAGGCGACGGACACCGAGTGAAATGGCCATACGCAACCCATACAAAAGTTCTTCATATCCAGCTTCATTGTTGGAGGAATCAAAATGAATCTGGAGGAAATATCTGAGCTTGTCTCCTCGTGGAGATACCAGTACTACCCCAGCACCAGAACCATTCAGCATCTTGGATCCATCAAAGAACATAGTCCAATGCTCCGAGAGGACCTGAGTTGGTTGTTACTGCTCAATCCACTCGGCGAGGAAATCTGCTATTGCTTGGGACTTGATAGCTTTCTTTGCCTCAAACTTGATATCCAATGGAAGGAGTTCAATCGCCCATTTGGCCACTCGACCAGTTGCATCTCGTTGTTCGTAATCTCGGACAATGGTGAGTCATTGACGATCGTAATGGAATGATCTGAGAAATAGTGAGCAACCTTCTTCGTGGTCATGTAAATTCCGTAAACAAGCTTCTGATAATGTGATATCTCTGTTTGGACGGAGTCAAGACTTCAGAAACATAGTACACTGGGTGCTGAACTTTATAAGCTTTTCCTTCTTCTTCTCGCTCGACCGTGAGCACTGTACTGACAACTTGTCCAGTGGCTGCAATATAAAGTAGTAAAGGCTCTTTGCTGATTGGGGCAGCCAGCACCGGCTAGGTGGAAAGAAGCTCTTTGAGCTCTGCAAACGCCGCGTCAGCTTCGTCAGTCCACTCGAATTTGTTAGATTTCTTCATCAGTTGGTAAAGAGGCAAGGCCTTTTCACCAAGACGAGAAATGAATCGACTCAAGGCGGCCAAACAACCAGTAAGCTTTTGGACATCATGCATGCGCACAGGGCACTTCATCCAAAGTATGGCACCAACTTTTTCTGGGTTTGCATCGATCCCTCGTTAAGAAACCAGAAAACCAAGTAACTTTCCACCGGGAACTCCGAATGTGCACTTTGATGGATTAAGCTTGATATCATACCTTCTCAGGTTGGCAAAGGTTTCCGAGGTCTGTCAGTAGGTCGGAACCTTTATGCGACATGACCATGATGTCATCCATATATGCTTCCACATTCCGACTGATTTGAGCGAGCAGGCACTTCTGAATCATCCTCATGAATGTGGCACCAGCGTTCTTGAGGCCGAATGGCATGGTGACATAGCAAAAGCACCCGAATGGGGTGATAAAAGCCGTTTTAATCTCATCGGGTCAATACAGTCGGATATGATGATACCCGAAATATGCGTCCAGAAAAGACAAACGCTCACACCTCGCAGTTGAGTCGACAATTTGGTCGATGCGGGGGAGAGGAAAATGATCTTTCGGGCAGGCCCGATTGATATGCTTGAAGTCAATGCACATGCGAAGTGAGTCGTCTTTCTTGGGGACCATGACAACATTCGCGAGCCACTCGGAGTGGTAAATCTCTCGGATGAACTCAGCTGCCACGAACCGAGCCACTTCCTCACCAATTGCCTTTCTCTTCTCCACGGGCGGACCGACGGAGATGCTCTTTTATGTGTTTTGCCTTTGGATTGACTCGCCAAACGGTGCTTAGCCAGTCCCTTGGGTACAACTGGCATGTCAGAAGGTTTCCATGCAAAGATGTCCCAGTTCTCATGGAGGAACTGAATGAGCGCTTCTTCCTATTTGTTGTCGAGTGTAGTTGAAATATGAGTAGGAGCAGCATTGGGATCGATCGGGTGAATATGAACCAGCTTGGTTTCACAGGACGAATTAAATGCAGAATCTGTGGTAGGCTTCTTGGCTCGCAGCAAATCACTTGGATCTGCATTCTTCTGATATTCTTGCATTTCGACTGCTGCCATTTGTGCATTGGCAATTTTTGAGCCCTTCTGGAGGCACTCTTCTGCCTTCTGCCAATTGCCAGTGATTGTGATCACTCCTCTGGGACCGGGCATCTTCATCTTGAGGTACACATAACATGGTCGAGCCATAAAACGTGCATAGGCAGGCCTACCCAGAATAGCATGATAAGCACTCTGGAAATCCACTACTTCAAATGTCAACTTTTCCTTCCGATGATTCTTGGAATCACTGAAAACCACGTCAAGGGCGATCTGGCCGGGGGATTCGGCTTTCTTTCCAGGGATAACACCATGGAACCTCATGTTGCTTTTACTAAGCTTGGACATCGGAATGCCCATCCCCTTCAATTTTTCTACATACAGGATATTCGGGCCGCTACCACCATCCATGAGCACTTTGGTCAATCGGGTGCCTCCAACAACTGGGTCGACCACCAACGCTTGCCTCCCAGGGGTGGCTACACATGCTTTGGGTGATCGATCAGTCGAATGTGATGGCAGTCTGAGACCACTTCAAATAACTGGGTGTTGCCGGAGCAACCATGTTCACTTCCCGGTTGATAACTTTCAGTCGACTTTTTCTCTCTACATTAGCAAAAAATCATCAGAGTGGAGTTGACGTGAGGAAAACCATCATCATCCTCATCCTTGCCCTCATCCTTGTCCAACTCTTTTTCCTTTTCATTGGGTTGTTTCTCTCGGAATTGCTGAATCAGGAGTCGACACTGTCGAGTGGTGTGCTTAGGATAAATCAGAATACCCTCTTCATCCTTCTTGGTGTGAATGTGGCATGGTAAACCCAACACATCATTTCTGGCTTGATCTTTCACCTTCTTGGGGGTCCAGGGCCCTTTGGGCTTCCCCTTGAACTTTCCTTGAGCCACAACTAAAGCTTCACCAGGAGCAGCCGGCTCGGCCTTACGGTTCTGTTTCCGATTGGAAGTACGTCCACCGGTGTCCTGACAGACTGGTTTGCCCTTCCCGCTACGGAGTCGATCCTCTTCTTCTCCGTTAGCGTACCGAGTGGCTATTTCCATCATCCGAGTCAGAGACATATCTCCTGTCCAACCAAATTTCAAGACCAGCTCCCGATACTTTACGCCTTCCTTGAAGGCACAAACTGCTTGATGCTCAGACACACTTCCCACTGTGTGGTGTAAAGTGGTCCACCTCTGAATAAAATCTCTCAGAGTTTCACTCGGTTTTTGCACGCAATGCTGCAATTTTGTTAACCACTTTGGTCGCTTGCAAGTACCCTCAAAAGTTCTAACAAGCACTCGATGAGTTCCTCCCAATCGAATATACCGCCCGGTGCTAATCGATTCAACCATGCTCTGCCGAGCCTTCCAACATCGGAGGAAGGTGCTTCATGGCCACTTCATCATTGCCGCCACCCATCTGTACCGCCACCGGTAATCCTCAAGCCAAGTGTCGAGCTTGGACTCACCAGATTAACTTGTCGACTCGATCGCCAACACTTTGAAGTTGGGAGGAATCACTGCACAATGTGATGGCTCTGAGAACACTCTGGACACAGAAACATGCACTCTGCTTTGCCCGGTCATTGGTCTCTTCCGGCCCTCTCTCTGTGCCCTATTCACATCAACTGCACCTTGAACGAGAATTGATCTCACATCAAAGCTAACTCCCTTGGGTCGACTGGTACTCTGCGCTCGCCACTGTGAGGGCGTCTATCATCATATTGCCGAGGCACATACGATCCACTCCTCGGAGGAGGTGTGGGCACTCGACGACTGATACGTCCATTTTGCATCATGCTTTTATATCGATATTTATCGCATTATGGGCTGTTATTTCAATGCTATGTCACAATAATTATGGCTATTCTCTCTTATTTTACAAGGTTTTACATGAAGAGGGAGAATGCCGGTAATTTGGAATTTCGGGTCGAAAAGGAGCAAATATTGGAGACCTATTCTGCGCAACTCCGAAAGTCCTGAAACTCCACGGAATATCTTAAAATAAATAAAGAAAAATCTACACCCATCTTCTCCTATATGAAGTCTTTCGTCAAGAAAAAAATAGGAAGCAACCTTTCAGATTTAGACTCACTTACGCTTAACGGCCTATGGAATCCCGCTAACCAATCTAGGGCTCCGTGGGCAGAGCTGTTCTACCGGGGACACTTCCCCTCCGGGAGGGGGAAATCATCGTCATCATCATCACCAACGCTCCTCTCCTTACCGGAGAGGGCAATCTCCATCAACATCTTCTTCATCAAGACCATCTCCTCTCCAAACCCTAGTTCATCTCTTGTATCCAATTCTTGTCTCCAAGTCAGGGATTGGTGCTAGTAGGTTGCTAGTAGTGTTGATTACTCCTTGTAGTTGATGCTAGTTGGTTTATTTGGTGGAAGATCATATGTTCAGATCCTTTATGCATATTATTATCCCTCTGATTATGAACATGAATATGCTTTTGTGAGTAGTTACGCTTGTTCCTGAGGATAAGGGAGAAGTCTTGCTATTAGTAGTCATGTGAATTTGGTATTCGCTCGATATTTTGATGAGATGTATGTTGTCTAGCCTCTAGTGGTGTTATATGAACGCGTCACTACATAACACTTCACCATTATTTGGGAATAGAGGAAGGCATTGGGAAGTAATAAGTAGATGATGGGTTACTAGAGGATGTAAGGTTAAACCCTAGTTTATGCGTTGCTTCGTAAGAGGCTGATTTGGATCCATATGTTTCATGCTATTGTTAGGTTTACCTTAATACTTTTGTTGTAGTTGCGGATGCTTGCAATAGAGGTTAATCATAAGTGGGATGCTTGTTCAAGTAAGAACAGCACCCAAGCACCGAATCCACCCACACATATCAAATTATCAAAGTACCAACGCCGAATCATATGAATGTGATGAAAACTAGCTTGACGATATTCCCATGTGTCCTCGGGAGCGCTTTTCCAATTATAAGAGTTTGTTCGGCTTGTCCCTTTACTACGAAAAAGGATTGGGCCACCTTTGCTGCACCTTATTTACTTTTTGTTACTTATTGCTCGCTACAATTTACCTTATCACAAAACTAGTCTCGTTACCACTTATTTTAGTACTTGCAAGAGAATACCTTGCTTGAAAACCGCTTATCATTTCCTTCTCCTCCTCGTTGGGTTCGACACTCTTACTTATCGAAAGGACTACGATAGATCCCCTATACTTGTGGGTCATCAAGACTCTTTTCCTCGCCGCTGCCGAGAGTGTAAGCGCCTTTGGTAGGTGGAATTTGGTAAGGAAAATTTATATAGTGTGCTGAAATTTCTTGTCACTTGTTACTATGGAAAGTAATTCTCGAGGGGCTTGTTCGGGTATCTTCACCCCGTCAAGAGAGAGCAAAAGAGTTGCTCCTCAACCTACTGAACCTATTGATTATGAAACTCCTTTTGAAGTTCCTTGAATTTATGATGGAAAAACTGCTAGCTAATACTTTTGTAGGAGATGGAACAAAGCATCCTGATGAACACTTAATATATGTGGATGAGGTTTGTGGATTATTTAAGCTTGCAGTTATACCCGATGATGTTGTCAAGAAGAAGGTCTTACCTTTATCTTTGAAGGGAGATGCATTGACATGGTATAGGCCATGTGATGGTACGAGATCATGGAACTACAAAAGATTGAAATTGGAATTTCATCAAAAATATTATCCTATGCATCTTGTTCATCGTGATAGCAATTATATATATAATTTTTGGCCTCGCGAAGGAGAAAGCATAGCTCAAGCTTGGGGGAGGCTTAAACCAATGTTATATTCATGCCCCAATCATGAGCTCCCAAGAGAAATAATTATTCAAAGTTTTTATGCTCGGCTTTTCTCATGATAATCAAACCATGCCTCGATACTTCTTGTGTTTGGCTCTTTTATGATGAAGACTATTGAATTCAGATGGGATTTATTGGATAGAATTAAACGCAACTCTCAAGATTGGGACCTCCAACGGAGGTAAGGAGTCAGTATGACACCTAAGTTTGATTGTGTTAAATCTTTTATGGATACCTGATATTTTCCCTAAGTTTAGCACTAAATATGGACTTGATTACGAGATAGTAGCTTCTTTACGCGAATCTTTTGCTACTTATGTTGATCTCCCCAAGGAGAAGTGGTTTAAATATCACCCCCCATAGAAGTAAAAGTAGCTGCACCTATTAAAGTTGAAGAAAAGGCTGTCACTTATAATGATCCTATTGTTCCACTTCTTATGTTGAGAAACCACCCTTCCTCGTTAGGAATAAAGGATCATGCTAAAGCTTCAACTATGAGTTCAGAAAAGCAATATTAGAACTTATACACCTCCCTGAGAAAGTCAAAGTAGAACCTAATATTGCTATTATTAAGTTAAAGATCTCTGTCCTGATAATATCGATGGGCATGTTATTTCAACGGTGAAACTGCTAGAATTGCTAAACCGTGTACTAAAGATAAACATAGACACATGGTAAGGCGTACTGTTATTTACCCATTAAAATAGGAGATCATTGTTATCATGGCTTATGTGATATGGGTGCTAGTGCAAAGGTAATACCCATTGATTTATACAAAGGAAATTATGCATGATATTGCACCTATTGAGTTGGAAGAAATTGATGTCACAATTAAGCTTGCTAATAGAGATACTATATCGCCAGTGGGAATTGTTAAAGATGTTGAAGTCTTGTGTGGGAAAACTAAATATCCTGCTGATTTTCTTGTTCTTGGTTCCCCACAAGATAGCTTTTGTCCCATTATATTTGGTAGACCCTTCTTGAATATTCGTTAATGCTAAGATGAGACTGCGAAATAATGTTGTTACTATTGGCTTGGATGATATGATTCATGAGTTTAATTTCTAAATTTAGTAAACAACACCGTGAAGAAGAATTACCTAGTAAGGATGAAATTATTGGTCTTGCTTCTATTGCCGTACCTCCTAGTGATCCTTTAGAACAATATTTGCTAGACCATGAAAATGATATGTTTATGAATGAGAGAAGGGAAATAGATGAGGTATTCTTTAAACAGGAACCTATTCTGCAACACAATTTGCTCAAGGTGCATCCTAGGGGATCCTCCTCCACCCAAGGGTGATCCCCATTTGAGCTTAAACCGTTTGCTCCGATAATCTTAAATATGCTTATCTTGATGAAAAGAAATATACCCTGTTATTATTAGTGCTAACCTTCTTGAGCATGAAGAAGAAAGATTATTGAAAACTCAAGAAGCACCGTGTCGCTATTGGATATACTCTTTGATGATCTTAAGGGCATTAGTCCCACTCTATGTCAACATAAAATAAATTTGGAAAGCTGGATGCCAAACCAGTTCGGTGATGTATCCTCAATGACGCTTTTGAATCCTAAAATGAAAGAAGTGGTAAGAAAAGAAATACTCAAGCTTACGGAGGCGGTGTATAATTTATCCCGTTCTGTCGATAGTCAATTGGGTAAGTCCTGTCCATTGTGTCCCTAAGAAGGGAGGTATTATCTTTGTTGTCCCTAATGATAAAGATGAATTGATCCCATAAAGAATTATCAAGGTTATAGGATGGTAATTGATTTCCACAAATTAAATAAAGCTACTAAGAAAGATCATTACCTTACCTTTTTATTGATCAAATGCTAGAAAGATTATGCAAACATACACATTCTTGCTTTCTAGATGGTTATTCTGGTTTCTCTCAAATACCAGTAAGGTCCGCTAAAGATCAATCAAAGACTACTTTTACTTGCCCTTTTGGTACTTTTGCTTATAGACATATGCCTTTTGGTTTATGTAATGCACCTGCTACCTTTCAAAGATGCATGATGGCTATATTCTCTGATTTTTGTGAAAAAACTTGTGAGGTTTTCATGGACGATTTTTCCGTCTATGGTTCCTCTTTTGATGATTGCTTGAGCAATCTTGATCGAGTTTTAGAGATATGTAGAAACTAATCTTGTCTTGAATTGGGAAAAGTGCCACTTTATGGTTAATGAAGGTATTGTCTTGGGACACAAGGTTTCTGAAAGAGGTATTGAAGTTGATAAAGCCTAGGTTGATGCTATTGAAAAGATGCCATGTCCCAAGGACATCAAAGGTATAACAAGTTTCCTTGGTCATGCCGGATTTTATAGGAGGTTCATTAAGGACTTCTCAAAAATTTCTACGGCCTTCCTCGACTAATTTATTACAAAAAATATGTACCACATTTGTCTTTGATGATGATTGTGTAGAAGCATTTGAAATACTTAAGAAAGCATTAGTCTACTAATTTGTTGTTCAAATGCACCGATTGGAATTCTACCCTTTGAAAATTATGTGTGATGCTAGTGATTATGCTTTGTAGGTGCTGTTTCTAGCGCAAAGAGTTGATAAGAAATTAAATGTTATCCATTATGCTAGTCAGGACTCTAGACAATGCTCAAAGAAATTATGCTACTACCGAAAAGGAACTTTTAGCGCTTGTATTTGCTTGTGATAAATTCAGACCCTATATTGTTTATTCTAAAGTAACTATTCACATCGATCATATCGCTATTAAATATCTTATAGAAAAGAAAGATGCAAAGCCTAGACTTATTAGATGGGTTCTCTTGCTGAAAGAATTTGATTTGCATATTGTTGATAGAAAAGGAGCTGAGAAACCCGTTGCAGATAACTTATCTAGGTTAGAGAATGTTCTTGATGACCCACTACCTATTGATGATAGCTTTCATGATGAACAATTAAATGTCATAAGCACTTCTCGTAGAAAGCACTCCATGGTATGCTCGATTATGCTAATTATATTGTTGCTAAATTTATACCACCTAGCTTTACATACCAACAACAAAAGAAAAAGTTTTCTATGATTTTGCGACATTACTTTTGGGATGACCCACATCTTTATAAAGAAGGAGTAGATGGTGTTATTATACGTTGTGTACCTGAGCATGAATAGGAACAGTATCCTGTAAGTGCCAATTCGAGGCTTATGGAGGACACCACGCTGGAGATAGAACCGCACATAAGGTATTGCAATCCGGTTTTTATTGGCCTACTCTGTTCAAGGATGCCCGTAAGTTTGTTATGTCTTGCGATGAATGTCAAAGAATTGGTAATATTAGT
Organism: Aegilops bicornis; assembly: GCA_021605145.1. Lineage (NCBI taxonomy): Eukaryota > Viridiplantae > Streptophyta > Magnoliopsida > Poales > Poaceae > Aegilops > Aegilops bicornis. The sequence goes on along the minus strand of CM038670.1, from coordinate 571,479,801 downwards.
AGACATCAAGAAATGCATCTGAATTATTCACTTGTTATTGAACCATTTGATGTTTGGGGCTTTGATTATATGGGACCTTTTCCTGCCTCTAATGGATATACACATATTATTTGGTTGTCTTTGACCCAGTGATTACGTTACTAAGTGGGTAGAAGCTATTCCCAACCGTGAGTGCTGATCATAACACTTCTATTAAAATGCTTAAGGAAGTTATTTTTCCCGAGGTTTGGGTCCCTAGATATTTAATGACTGATGGTGGTTCACACTTTATTCATGGTGCTTTCCGTAAAATGCTTGCTAAATATGACGTTAATCGTAGAATTGGGTCTCCTTATCACCCGCAGTCTAGTGGTCAAGTAGAATTGAGCAATAGAGAGCTCAAATTAATTTTGCAAAAGACTGTTAATAGGTCTAGAAAGAATTGGTCCAAGAAACTTGATGATGCATTATGGGCATATAGAACTGCAAATAAGAATCCTATGGGTATGTCTCCAGATAAAATGGTTTATGGAAAAAGCATGTCACTTACCTCTCGAGCTAGAACATAAGGCATATTGGGCTATTAAAGAGCTCAACTATGATTTCAAACTCTGCTTGCGAGAAAAGGTTATTTGATATTAGCTCACTTGATGAATGGAGAACCCAAGCTTATGAAAATGCTAAGTTGTTTAAAGAAAAGTTTAAAAGATGGCATGACAAAAGGATACAAAAGCGTGAGTTTAATGTAGGTGATTATGTATTGCTATACAACTCTCGCTTAAGATTTTTTGCAGGAAAACTTCTCTCTAAATGGGAAGGCCCTTACGTTGTAACGAGGAGGTCTATCGTCTAGGCAAGCCATAAAAATCAACAACTTCGAAGGTACAAATCCGAAGGTGGTAAACGGTCAAAGAATCAAACATTATATCTCAAGTAATCCCATAAATGTTGAAACCAATATTATTGAAACTGTAACCCCGAAGGAATACATAAGGGACACTTCCCAGAGCGTTTCAGACTCCGACAAGGAGTAGGTTTGTGGAAAGGTAAGTAAACCGACTCCAAAACAATTTTTAAGGCAATATTTCTCCGTTTTGGAATATTTAGAAAAATAGAAAAAGAAGTAGCAGTCCGGGAAGGACACGAGGGCCCCACGAGGGTGGTGGGTGCGCCCTACCCCCCTTGGCGTGCCCCCTACCTCGTGAGCACCCCGTGTGCCCTCCGGACTCTGTTTTCTTGCACGATACGTATTTTGGTCAGTAAAAATCCATTATATATTCTCCCGAAGGTTTTGACTCGTGATCACGCAAATCTCCTCCTCGTTCTTGTTTCGAGCTATTTTACGTCAGATTTTTTCAAGGCTAGGCATCATGTCGTCCCCCTCCTTCAACAATGGGGACAAAGATGCTTGGCTAATGAAGATAGAGCTAAAGAGGGAAGAACCCATGGAGATCAACAAGGATGAAGGGATCAAGAAGGCCACGGAGAACCAAGCTCTAGCAGCAGAAGACACCCTTCAACTTGATCACAACCTTCTTACCCCAATCCGAGATCGAAGCTTTCAAGATGATTGAGTTGGCTCTGTGATTCAAAACAAGTATCTCACAAGTGAAAATATTTTGTTGAAGGAGCATATTGTTGCACTCAAGGGCATCATCCACAAGCTGGAGGACCTCTTACGCCGATGTCGCGATCGCCCATCACCTCCACCTTCTTCACCAAAGAAAGGAGACATAATCACATGGGTATGGGCACTCCCATGGCAACCGCTTAGCTTGGGGAGGTGCCCGATGTCGTATCACAACAACAACTCATATCTTTACTTTTTTCTTAGTTCGAACCTATTAGTAGTATTTTGATTTAGTAGAATAAAGTTTATGGCATGATCTAGTTTTGAGTTTTGCTTTATGATCTCTCTATGTAGCAAGGAAAGTCCGTAATATATATAATAAAGATTAGTGTTGAGTCAAGGGCTTGATTATTTTGCCATGATCTTAAGTGGATAAAAGAAAAGAAGAAAAAGAATAGAAAGAAACAAAGAGTTCATATTGATCTTATTGAGAGTAATGACTTCACATAGAAAGAGTATGATGATTAAAATTTGTTGGGAGTTGGCAAATATAGCTTTGGTCATCGTTAAATTAATAGGAAGTAATAAGGAAAGAGAGGTTTCACATATAGATATATTATCATTGACATCTTTTATGATTGGGAGCACTCATTAAAATATGACATGCTAAAGAGTTGATGTTGGACAGGAAGACAATGTGATGAGTTGTGTTTTCTTATATCTTAGATAAAGTATGTTGTCATGGATCCTCTAAACATGTTGAGCCTGCCTTTCCCCTCATGCTAGCCAAATTCTCAAGCACCAAGTAGAGATACTACTTGTGCTTCCAAATAATTCTTAAACCAGTTTTGCCATGAGAGTCCACCATATCTACCTATGGATTGAGTAAGATCCTTCAAGTAAGTTGTTTATCGGTGCAAAGCAATAAAAATTGCTCTAAATATGTATGATTGATTGGTGTGGGAGAAATAAGCTTTATACGATCTTGTGATGTGAAAGTAATAAAAGCTGACGGACTGCATAATAAAGGTTCATATCACAAGGGGCAATATAAAGTGACGCTCTTTCGCATTGAGATTTTGTGCATCCAACCATAAAAGAGCATGGCAACCTCTCGCTTCTCCTCTGTGAAGGGCCTATCTTTTACTATTATCTTCTACCTCATGCAAGTGTCATGGTGATCTTCACCTTTCCTTTTTCTCATTTTATCCTTTGGCAAGCTTCCAGCATGTTGGAAAGAACATGATTTATATATCTAATTGGATGTAGGGGAGAGCATGAGTTATTATCAAGTGACATTACCCTTGAGGTAAAAGGTTGTGTGGGCAAAACTATAAGCCCCTATCTTTACGTGGTGTCCGATTAAAACTCCGTAACCACAAGTATTGCGTGAGTGTTAGCAATTATGAAGGACTAAATGATAGTTGAGTATGTGGACTTGCTTTTAAGCTCTGACATAGACTCTCTTCCGATGTTATGATAAATTTCAATTGCTTCAAAGGATCGAGGTTATAGTTTGTTGGTGCTCAATAAGGTTTCTCGATTCATACTTCTTCATTGTGAATAGATCATCACTTGAACATAAGTAATCATATGACAAAAATCTATATATGTTGTTGTTATGAGAATAATCATGATGCCTTCATGTTAGATATTTATTTTTATCGACGCCTACCTCTAAACATGAGGACATATTTATTGTTATCGGCTTTTCGCTTGAGGACAAGCGAGGTCTAAGCTTAGGGGAAGTTGATACGTCCATTTTGCATCATGCTTTTATATCGATATTTATACGCATTATGGGCTGTTATTTCACATTATGTCACAATAATTATGGATATTTTTTCTCTTATTTTACAAGGTTTACATGAAGAGGAGAATGCGGCGGTACCGGAATTCTCGGCCGAAAAAGGAGCAAATATTGGAGACCTATTCGCGTAACTCCAAAAGTCTTGAAACTCCACGGAATATCTTAAAATAAATAAAAAAGAAAAATCGGCGCCCATCTTCTCCTATATGAAGTCTTTTCGTCAAGAAAAAATAGGAAGCAACCTTTCGGGATGAGACTCACGCCGCCTACGAGGCGGAACCTCTCTAGCGGAACTAATCTAGGGCTCCGGCAGAATGGCTTTCGCCGGGGACACTTTTCCCGGAGGGGGGAAATCATTGTCATCATCATCACCAACGCTCCTCTCATCGGGAGAGGGCACCTATCTCCATCGACGATCTCATCTCCAAACCCTAGTTCATCTCTTGTATCCAATTCTTGTCTCCAAGTCCCGGATTGGAAAGCTAGTAGGTTGCTAGTAGTGTTGATTACTCCTTGTAGTTGATGCTAGTTGGTTTATTTGGTGGAAGATCATATGTTCAGATCCTTTATGCATATTATTACCTCTGATTATGAACATGAATATGCTTTGTGAGTAGTTACGCTTTGTTCCCGAGGACAAGGGAGAAGTCTTACTATTAGTAGTCATGTGAATTTGGTATTTGTTCGATATTTTGATGAGATGTATGTTGTCTAGCCTCTAGTGGTGTTATGTGAACGCCGACTAGATAACACTTCACCATTATTTGGGCCTAGAGGAAGGCATCGGGAAGTAATAAGTAGATGATGGGTTTGCTAGAGTGATGAAAGCTTAAACCCTAGTTTTATGCGTTGCCGTGATATTTGATTTGGATCCATATGTTTCATGTTATGGTTAGGTTTACCTTAATACTTTTGTTGTAGTAGTGGATGCTTGCAATAGAGGTTAATCATAAGTGGGATGCTTGTTCAAGTAAGAACAACACCCAAGCACCGTCCACCCACATATCAAATTATCAAAGTACCGAACGCTGAATCATATGAACATGATGAAAACTAAGCTTGACGATATTCCCATGTGTCCTCGGAGCGCTTTTTCCTATTATAAGAGTTTGTTCCATCTTTGTCCTTTACTACAAAAAAGGATTGGGCCACCTTGCTGCACCTTATTTACTTTTGTTACTTGTTGCTCGTTACAATTTACCTTATCACAAAACTATTCTCATACCACTTATTTCCAAGAGATTTCCGCAGAGAATACCTTGTCGAAACCGCTTATCATTTCCTTCTGCTCCTCATTGGGTTCGACACTCTTACTTATCGAAAGGGCTACGATAGCTACCCTATACTTTTGGGTCATCAACGACGGTCATCACGACCGAATCGGGGATCATACTGCTCATGGTTTCTGTATTGATCTTGCCGATGCAAACGTCCCTCACGCTTCGGGGGCGATCTTGGGTTTTGGGCCGACGGAATCCAGATTCCGCCGTCATGCCAGCACCTGTTATGAATCCTATTCC